>JANXHW010000003.1:110468008-115468008 GCA_026170595.1 Plestiodon gilberti rubricaudatus
CTGAACCTAACCCTGAACCTTACCCTGAACGTAACCCTAACCCTAACCCTAACCCTAACACTAACACTAACCCTAACCCTAACCCTAACCCTGACCCTAAACCTGAACCTAAACCTGAACGTAACCCTAACCCTAACCCTAACCCTAACCGTGACACTAAACCTAATGCTGACCCAAAGCCTAACCCTAACACTGACTCAAACCGTAACCCTAACCCTAACCCTAACCCTAACCCTAACACTGAACATAACATTAATCCTAACCCTAACCCTAATCCTAACCCTAACCATAACCATGAACCGAACGATAATGCTAACTCTAACGCAAACCCTAACAATAACCCAAGCCGTAACACTAAGGTAAATGCTAACACTAACCCAAAACCTAACCCTGAAACTAACACTAGCCCAAACCCTACCCTATCCATAACCCTATAACGCAAAACCTAACCCTAACCATAACCCTAACCTTAACCCTAACCCAAACTCTAACCCTAACTCTAATGCAAACGCAAAACCTAACCCTAATCCTAACCCTAACCCTCTAACCCAAACTCTAACGCAAACCTAACCTTAACTCTAACATTAACCCTAAACCTAACACTAACCCAAACTCTAACCCTAAATCTAATGCAAACGCAAACGCTAAATCTAACGCTAACCTTAACCCTAACCTGATTCTTACCCTAACCCTAACTTTAACTGTAACCCTAAACCTAACCCGAACTCCAACCCTAACCACTACCCTAAACCAAACCCTAAACCTAATCCTAACCCTAACCCTAAAATTAACACTAACGATAACGCAAACCCTAACCCTAACCCTAACCGTGACCCTAACCCTAACCCTAACCCACTCTAACACTAACTCTAATGCAAACGCAAAACCTAAACCCAATGCTTACCTTAACCCTAACCCTGATTCTAACCCTAACCCTAACTCTAATCCTAACTCTAACCCTAACCCTAATGATAACCCTAAACCTAACCCTAACCCTAACACTAACGCAAAACCTAACCCTAACTCTAACCCTGACACTAATCCTAACACTGACCCAAAACCTAACCCTAACACTGACTCAAACCCTAACCCTAACCCTAACCCTAACGCTAACCCTAACCCTAACCCTAACCCTTACCCTAACCCTAACCCTATCCCTTACCCTAACCCTAACCCTAAACCTGAACCTAACCCTGAACCTAACTCTAACCCTAACCCTAACCCTAACCCTAACCCTAACTCTAACCTTAACACAAAACCTAACGCTAAACCTAACCCTAACCCTGACCCTAGCCCTAACCCTAACCCTAACCCCTAACCCTAACCCTAACCCAAACCTTAACCGTAACCCCTAACCCTAACCCTAACCATAACCCAAACCGTAACTCTAATGAAAAACCTAAACCTAACGCTAACCCTGACACTAACCCGAACCCTAAACCAGAAACTAACCCTGAACATAACCCTAACCCTAACCCTAACCCTATCCCTAACCCTGAACCTAACCCTAACCCTGATTCTAACCCTAACCCTAACCCTAACCCTAATGATAAACTTAACCTAATACTAACCCTAACCCTAACCCTAAACCTAACGCTAAACCTGAGGCTAGCCCTGACACTGACCATAACACTGACCCTAACCCTAACCCTAACTCTAATCCTAACGCTAACGATAACCCTGACACTAACCCTAACCCTAACCCTAACGCTAACCCTAACCCTAACCCTAACCCTAACCTTAAACCTAAACCTAACACTAACCCAAACTCTAACCCTAAATCTAATGCAAACGCAAACCCTAAACCTAACGCTAACCTAACCCTAACACTGATTCTAACCCTAACCCTAACCCTAACCGTAACCCTAAACCTAACCCCAACCCCAAACCTAACCATTACCCTAAAACAAACTCTAACCCTAACCCTAACGCTAACCCTAAAATTAACACTGATAACGCAAACCCTAACCCTAACCCTAACCCTAACCCTAACCCTAACCCTAACCCTAACCCTAACCCTAACCCTAACCCTAACACTAATTCTAACCCTAACCCTAACACTAACCCTAACCCTAATTATATCCTTAAACCTAATCCTAACCCTAATCCTAACGCAAAACCTAAACCTAATGCTAACCCTGACTCTAACCCTAACACTTTTCCAAAACCTAACCCTAACACTGACTCAAACCCTAACCCTAAACCTAACCCTAACCCTAATGCTAAACCTAACCCTAACCCTAACCCTGACCCTAACCCTAACCCTAACCCGAACCGTAACCGTAACCCTAACCCTAATCCTAACCCTAACCCTAATCCGAATGCTAACACTAACCCTAACCCTAACCCTAAACCTAACCCATACAATAACCCTAACCCTGAAACTAACCCTAACCCTAATGCTAACAAGAACCCTAACCGTAACCCAAAGTCTAACCCTAAACCTAACCCTAACCCTAACCCCAAACTTAAATCTAACACTAACCCTAACTCTAAACCTAACTCTAATGCAAATGCAAACCGTAAACCTAACACGGATTCTAACCCTAATCCTAACCATAACCCTATCCCTTAATCTAACCCTAACCCTAACCCTAACTCTTACCCTAACTTTAACCCTAACCCTAACCCTAACCCTAAACCTAACACTAATGCAAAACCTATCCCTAACGCTAACCCTGACACTAACCCTAACACTGACCCAAAACCTAACCCTAACACTGACTCAAACCCTAACCCTAACCCTAATGCTAAACCTAACCCTAACCCTAACGCTAACCCTGACCGTAACACTAACTCTAACCCTAACCCTAACCCTAACCCTATCGCTAACCCTAACCCTAACCGTGAACCTAACCCTGAACCTAACTCTAACTCTAACTCTAACTCTAACTCTAACCCAAACCCTGAACCTAAACCTAAACCTGAACCTAACTCTAACTCTAACCCTAACCCTGATCCTAACCCTGATCCTAACCCTAACCCTAACCCTAACCGTAACCCTAACCCTAACCCTGAACTGAACCCTAACACTCACCATAACACTAACACTAACACTAACACTAACCCTGAACCTAACCCTAACCCTAACCCTAACCCTAACCCTAACCCTGATTCTAACCCTAACCCTAACCGTAACCGTAACCCTAACCCTAACCCTAACCCTAACCATAACCATAACCATAACCCTGACCCTAACCCTAACCCCAACCCTAACCCTCAACCTAACCCTAACACTAAACCTAATTTGCAACAGTACCATTGCAATCTGATGTGATGTAGGAGAATCTCTCACCACTGACCATCTCCTAAGGTTTTGGGTATTTTCTCAAGTTGATAATAACCATAGGCAAAGGGGGGGACGTTTAATTCGATTGGAACAGTGGTGCTATCACAGGGGGTGTTTAATCTGCTTCTAGACCTCAGTTCCTGCTCCTCCCCCCATCAGAAACCTCCACAGATTCAGTTCTTACAGATTAGAGGGATCTGTGTGATTTAGAACACGAGGGAAACAAGAGGGGAAAGGGTTAAACTTCCCTACCCTAACAACATTGCTCTGATCAAAATGGGAGTTCCCTAATGGCTTTTTAAAGAATTTTTTTAAAAAAAGAAATAAAGTTGAGAGATCCATTCACTGGATCACATAATATATATGGCATAAAGTATATGCTCATTCTCCCAAGGATGTCAGGACTGCATGCATTGAATTATTCCATTTCATACTTACAACATACTTACAACAGCCCTACCAGGCTGAATGATAGTGACTTGCCCAAGACCATTCAGTCAGCCATATTACTGAACTGGCATTTTTAAGTGAGTCTCCCTCATACAAGTCTATCCACTGCAGCGTGTTCACAGGAAGCTGCTTTTTATCAAGCCATTGGCCAGTTTACGTCAGTGTGATGATCTATACTGACTGACGGTAGTGTGCTAGGCTTGTGGATGACATCTTTTCCAGTCCTACCTGGAGATGCAAGTCACTGTAACTGGGATCATCTGCATGCAAAGTCTGTGCTCTACCGCTAAACACACACAGCACTGTCAATGGCATTTGATGAGATGTTCCAGACCAGGGTGACCAGCATTAGACCAGGGTGACTAGCATTCCAGCATTAGAGCCTCTGTATTCTTAAGAGTTGTGTAGACGACAGAATCTTGGCAGCTGCAATTGCTGATGTTTCCTTTTCTGTTTGTTTGAAGTTCGTTAGAATTCAAGCATGGGTTACCCTCCCAAACCATTTATATTTATACAGAGATGATAATTTTGCTTATTAAATGGTAGCTGAAGCTGTACAAATAAACACACAACCTATTAAATATATTGTTTTTCAAGACTCAGTCCTCAAGTTATCCGGAGAATGTTTGCTAAACCAAAATGTAAATTTCCTCAATAGTTCTCTACAACACAATGCAATTATTATGTGCATGCTTGTGTCTCTGAACAGCTTGTTTCCCATTTCCACTGAGCCTTTACCTGAGTTAAAAATATCTGTCGATCCCTTATGAAATTCATAAGGGCTTCATTAAGGCTTGCTGCAAGTTGATTTGAGTATTGCTCCTACTACTTAGAGCAAGCTTACAGCATTGTATGGTGTATGCATTGGGGGGAGATTGACAAAGGGTGTCAATTCACTACCAACTTACTTTTTATAACAACGCCATTGCCTTAAACTGAACAAGACTATTGTGGAGTAAATAGGCTTACCATATTTTGAGGTGCCCAAGCCGAGACAACCCCCCCTACTTTTTTTCCTTCCAGATTTTTTTAATTTTTTAATTTTCTGGCTTTTTTGTTTCTGGTGTTTTTTTTGGGGGGGGCACAGAGCGCCTGCTTCCTGCACGTTAGCACATCTGAAATTTTAATTAATTATTTAACCCCCATTTTTGTCCCCTTTCACCCCCTTGCCTCCTTCCTGGTGGTGGTGGTGCTCCTCATGCTGCTCCTCGTCGTGCTGCCGCCACCACCACTGCCACCACTACTGCTGCGGTCACCACCGCTGCCCGATTCTTGGCTGACCAGCTGCTCGGGCCAGCCAGGACTTCTCTTTGACCACCCCCTCCTCCCACCGCCACCTCTGCTGCTTCAACGACGATTTTAAAAGGATAATAGTTTTCCTGTGCGGCCATCTTGGATCTCATGAAATCTCGTGAGATCCAAGATGGCGGCACCCAAATCTCGTGAGGGCACATGAGGCCTCTCCAATGTGTCACAACCGTGCCGTAAAGCATGTTTGCAATGACTTGGGAGTACGGGCTGCCGGCGCAGAGGCAGAAAAGGAATGTAAGAGGGTGCGCGACCCCCCCCCAGCTCTTACTTTTCTTTCAGCAAGCTTTGTTTCTTCCTTAAAACAGAGAAGCAGTCTCCTTTGCAAGGTTTAAGCCTCTCTAGGACTTAGTCTCATTCTACTTGCCTACAATGGAGGCTGCTTCTCTATTTGTTTTAAGGAAGAAACGAAGCTTGCTGGAGGAAAAGTAAGAGCCTGGGGGAGTTGTGCACGCATACGCATGGGGGGGCAGAGCGGGACCCCCTCAGAAAACCGTGGAGCCCCTATCCATGGTTTCAAGTATCCACAGAGGGGGGGGATGGAACGTATCCCCACGGATACGCCCCCCCTGTACTTTTCTGTGTTACACATTTTGGGAGGATTGTGGGGGGTGGGGAATGCTTTGTATACTTTTTTGATAGTGTAAACTGCTTGAGTTGAGCTTTTCAGGTCCCTCCTCCAGGTCTTTGGAAGTCAAATTGGTTTGCACAGGGTAGAAGTGCCATCTATTGCATGTCAGTAGTACAGAAGAACATGCCTCATGTTTTTCACGGCCTGCCATTTTACACACTGTTTATAATGAAGCATGTTATAAGTGGTTGAAAACGTTATAGGACTATTGTGTTTTTCTAGTGTATATTTAACCCCAAGAACAAATGCTGTTTTGCTTTTAAAATAAGTGGAAGACAAGCTATTTCAGAATAAATGAATGGAAGGGAGGGTGCTCAAACACTTATCCTTTGTATGAAAAAGAGGGCAGTTACTTTTCAAACACAAGAATATTTGTATTTTTTTTTCCCATGAAATGTTGGAAGGTGTGTGATTTATGTACTAAATAGCTGCTTTTGAAATCCCTCAAAATTTACCTCTCCCTTTCTTAATACCCATTTGGTCTGCTTTCCCCAGAAAATATATTCAGCAACAGTGAGGTAAATCACTTTTCGGGTTACACTTTTTGGTATGGCAGCACTAAAATTGCCACACACACCCCCTTTCGGGTATCTCTTAGCATAAAAACATTTCTCTTGTGCTTCTTTTTGTGTCTTCCCTATATAATTACTAAACTGGTCAACAAGAATTATTTTTTCCTTCTGCATGTGCTTTCCTCTCAGCTGCTCTTTGGCATGATGTTATGGTGCCTTGGTAGAAACAAAGAAGAAGCCAATAAGCCTTAAATTACTTGAATGGAAAACGTGCAGTGGTACTTTTATATGTCTTGATTTTAAAAGTGCATTAGCAAAAATCAGCACTGATTTTTGTTTGCCCAGAGATGTCTCTCTTCAGTGGAAAAACACCTCAGCTCTGAAAACTCCCTCCCACAAACTGTACAGGCAGACAATGCTTGAGAGGTTTCATAGTGCTGGGTCACTATCTGCCTTTTTTTGTAATCCTGAAAAGAAGGGATTCCTGAAATATCTAACTCACAGGAGTAGGCCCTTACGAGAAGAAAGCTGTCGTCTTATTGCCACTGGTAATCTTTTTCCCTGTGTTGGGGTAGCAGCAGGGCCATACGGCCCAATCTGGTGTAGGATACGACGGCCGGCCTAAAGGGGCGGCCGCCGTATCCTATCAATCAATCAAACCTTTATTGGCATCACAAACATACTAGTTAAACATACCAGTACACAGTCACCATCCTTCCAGTGACACAAGCTACTGGCTAAAAGAAAAAAGAAGAAGAGAAAAACAGTCTATTTTACATCTCTAGGTCGTTAGTAAGGCTAGAAGTCTGTAATGTACTTCGACAGCAGAAAACCAAATAAAGATATTTAGCCACTATCTTGGTGAGGGGAGACATCTTGATCGTATCCTATCAAGTTCCCGGACTGCCCCGTAGCCCGGGAACAACTCGGGAGAATCATCCCCTTCCCCCAGTGTCAGTGGCACTAGGCCTAATGGGCCTACTCACATGTGCGTGAGCTCTAGAGCTCGCGCACAGTAACGCTGACCATGTTGGCATATCTAGGGCCTGGAGGGAGCTTTGGATACTGGGGCTCTCAGCCCCCAGTATACCCACCCCTTCCAGGCCCCGGGCGGCCAATGGTCGCTCTCCCTGCCCCCCGCCCCTGCTCAGACTGGTGTACGTCTTACCTCCTCCAGCCGGCCCAGGGCCGGGGAGACAGTGGTGCAAGCAGCACCAGTCGCAGCGCCGGTGCTGCTTGCTCTCCAGGTGTCGCGCAAGTGCTTTATGGCACTTGTGTGACACCTTGCCCCAGGCCAGCGTGCGCTGCCCCGAGGCTGAAGATACACAGGATTGTGCCAATAGGCATGCAGTCTTCCAATGTAGGTGGTGCAGGCAAATTTCTAGCTGGGGTAGAGTAGCCCAAGCCACCACCACGCCTGAAGTGGCATGTCTGACTGGTGCCCCATTTCTGGGATCCGTGAGTGCACACACCCTGTTTTTGCATCATCTTCCTGCTCGCTATCCAGGATGATAGCAAGCAAGAAAAGAAAGTGCTTGAGAAGGGAAGTGGGGTTGCCTAGAGCAGGGCTTTTCCATTTTTTTGTAAGTACAACTTTTTCAAGTGCCATCTATTACAGGTACCACCTCTGCCCCCAGAGACCTCAGTTGTGTGTAATAGTGAGCAGGTTACCCCACATTTGTTTCTGCAGCAAGGGAAAGGCTTCTTCAGTTGCTGCTGCCTACTGATTTCTTCTTTACACCCTCTGTCTCCAAACCATGCCTGTTTGGATGAAGCCACATCTTTCCCACTTGCACACCACTGCCAAAGCCACCTCCATTTCCAGTAGGGTTGGTCACTGTGGCAGTGAGGCCAAGTCCCAACTGCCATACTGTGATGTACTGTTAGTAGTTGTAAAGCACTGGCCTAGAGCAGGGGTTCCCAACCTGTGGTACGTGTAGCCCTAGGGGTACACGGGCCATCAGGCGGGGGTACGTAAGGGGTTGCCCCTTATCTGCTTTGATCAGCTAAGTGGCGGTGACCAGACCAGTTTTTTTTTTTAAATGTGCTGGAAGGATTTGCCTGCGATTTGCCTGCATTTGCAGCACCTGCCTTTGGGCACTTCTGGAGCCGGGGAGAAGGGAGCTTGCCTGGCGGCTCCCTGGCCGGAGCTTGCAGGCCGGCCGGCCGGAAGAAGGAATCAAGCCGGGAGGAGGAGATTCAAGAAGGAACTCTGCTGGGGAGAGCATGTGTGCGGGTGCAGGCAGATGGAAGCAGCAGCAAGAGGAGGAGAGGGAGGAGTGGAGGGTCAGACCGGGCTCCCCCCAGTGAGTGCCAGCCTACCTCCTTCCCTCGCAAACCCCTCTGCATCCAAGCTTGAAGGGGCTTAGCCTTTTCCATCACAGGGGTAACTGGTGGTGCAACAGGTGCTGTCTGTTTGGGAGATGGGGCAGCTACCGCTTTGCAACCTCTAAAGCACATTGCTGTTATTATTGTTAGGGGGCGTGTCCTCTCTGGCTCGCCGTGCAGCGGTGGGAGAGCCAGCAGAAATGGGAGAGGGCATGTCCAAAAGACTGAAAAACTGGGGAGCGAGGTGGAGATGGAGATGGAGGAGAGGTTGTTCAACCTCCCTACGTGGATTACAAGCCCCATGGAGTCAGCGCCTCATCCAGCAGCGCTGTTCAGGCTTCTCCCAGCGGCTCGGAAGGCAAGCGAAGCCACTCTTCTTTGCCTGACAGAGACTATTCTCTCCCCTTCGATAGCGACGGGAAGTTGAGTGAGTGAGCGAATCCGAGCGGGGAGGCTGGCAGGGCTGCAGTTTTCTTTGCGACCTTTCCGGGGCTGCTTCAGAGGCAGGATCACGGGGAGCTTGCAAGCGGGCAGGCCGGAATGGTGGTGATGGAAGGGTGGTGGTGGTGACCTTCCCGGGGCTGCTCGCAGGGAGCAAGCTCAGGGAAGCTCCGGGAACATGGAAAAAGGAACACTGGACTGGTTCCGATGTAAGGCTCCCCCGGGCTGTGTGATTTTATTCGCACCCCTCTCTCCCTCCCATCCCAACTCAAGATCTCCTGGGAACCGCTGCTGCTGCAGCGTCCAGGAGCACAATCTGTGCCTTACACACACACACACACACACACACACACACACACACACACACACACACACACACACAGAGAGAGAGAGAGAGATTTAGACATTTTTATTTTAACCGATTAATTGTGAATTAATTAATTAATCTGATTAATTAGCTAATTAATTAGCAATTAATTAGCTGGGGCACTTCAAAAATTTATATTGTGAAAGGGGGGTGCCCGAGCCTCCAAAGATTGGGAAACCCAAGCCTAGAGCATCTTCACTCTGCCCTCTATACACTTTCTCTTCCCAACTCACTCCCCAGAGTCTGAGTAGCAAGAGGAAGCAATTATGATATCTGCAGCTACTTCTGGGCCAATTGTTGACCTGGCGAGTGAGTGGGAAGAGGAAGTGGTGGTGGGTTCTGCAGCTCCTGCTGAGCCAAGAGCTGGCTGATTCTTGGGCCAAGCTGAGGCTGGGAAAGAGGCCAGGGTGATGGTGTGTGGGGCCCTCCACTGTCCACTGCCTGAGATGGCTGCTTCACCATTATCAATTTGAAAAGGGGGTGACTCTTTGGGAAGTCCAATGGGGAATTCTACTGGTGACAATTTGACCCTTTATCATAAGGGTCTTATGGCTCAATAAAAGGACCTCTGTTTTTTTGGTGACCCCCCCTAATCCCAAAGATTAAGAGTCACCTCTATAGACCTGTGGGTGATCAGACCATACATTTAGCTAACAGAATTTTTAGGAGTGTACACAAACCCGAGTTAAATGCATGCAAAATTGTTTTATTTCTAAACATCAGGATAACTCTAGATCAGGGGTTCTCAACCCCTTCCCAGCTGAGTAACACCTCCGGCGCCACTCTCCTGCTGCATACCACCAAAAGTGACCGGCGATGACATCATTGCCAGTTACTTCCGGGTTTTCAGAGTCCAGAAAATACAGGTAGGAGGCTCTGGGAGGGTGGGAGGGCCCTTCTTAGTGTTCCTGAGAGGCTCGGCCAAACGCAGGAACCTCTTGAGAGCAAAAATGCACCACCAAAAGCATTGCATCAGAGCAGGGTTCTGGTGGTCTGGCAGTCCGTGTACCACCAACAGAAGTACCACTGGTGGTACTAGTACCACTGGTTGAGAACCCCTGCTCTAGATGTTATGCTGAATGCTGTATAATATAATAATAGTTCTTACAGCTAAGCATTCATACTCACATGCACAACTACCTGGCCAGGGCAGTTGGTAGCTTAGGCGTTGGAGAGAAAGTGTGAGAATGATGGTCATGATCTGCAGCTTTTCTGATGACTCATTTTAAGGTTCTCCTCCCATATATTGAAATTAGTCTCTAACTTATATAGTCGTTTCCATCATAACCCTAGAGCTATTGATTTCTACTTCTGACTAGAGACAGCATAGGGTGATAGTGTTGGCATAGATGTTTACAATTCTGGAAAGTCTATTCTGGGTCAGGTTGACAATGGCACCTTGCCGGTCCACCCCCACCTGATGTGGCGGATGGTTGTCATCCTCCCTGCTTGGGCAGAGTTCTCAGTCAAAGACCCCAAATGTATTTCATTAGTCAGTTTAAACAAGAGGTTCTCAACCTGTGGTACGGATAACCCTAGGGGTACGCGGACCTCTTGGGGAGTATGCCAAGCCCTGCCCCTTATCTGCCCCATCAGCAGCTAATTAAGTGTTAATTAACATGGATTTTAAATTGTAATTATTTTCGGAGCCCTTCTGTCTCTCTGATTTTGGTTTGGGGCTTATTTTTGTACTTTGGAAAATGTACTTTGGTGGGGTGGGGGAGGGAAGAGCTGATTTTGGGAAGTGTGTATTGGAGAAAAAAGCTCTCTCTCTCTCTCTCTCTCTCTCTCTCTCTCTCTCTCTCTCTCTCTCTCTCTCACACACACACACACACACACACACACACACACACACACACACACACACACACACACAGAGTTAAATAAGACATTTTTCACATTTAAAATTGTTTTAGTACTTTTTATTTAACGATTAATTACCTAATTAATTAATTAATTAATCCAATTAATTAGCAGTTACCGTAATTAGCAGGGGGTACTTCAGAAAATTGGGCCATGATAGGGGGTACTCGGGCCTCCAAAGGTTGAGAACCCCTGGTTTAAACAATACTGCTCAAACATTGCTCTCAGGTCCTGTCAGGTATAGTATAAGTTCAGTACAAAGTCTTATGCAAAACTTCAGTTCTTTCTTAGGGTCGCCATTTCCCATAGTTCTCTCTTTTTAGCCTTACCCTGTTAAGCTAAATACAATTTCAAGCAAAAATCCACTCATCTGCTCATTCAAACAGCACAACGATTATAACATGGCATACATAATAATTATTTTATGGCGCAATCCTCCCTAACCGTGCGCCTGCAGAGCATGCGCTCCGACGCTCTGCAGGCGCCAGATGCTGTAAACGCTCTGTAAAGTGCATTTTTGGCACCTGGTGAGTAAGGGCTGCTGGTGCGGAGGCTGGAAGCCTATACTCTGCCTCCCAGACGCCCCTGCAGCCACCAGTGCAGGTAAGATTTGCACAGGTTGGGGCAGGGGAAGGGCGGGCCGGGCAGCGAAGGAGGGCGGCTGTTGGCTGGCCCGGTGTGGGAGGGGGTGGGGATATCGGCGGTGAGCTCTGCTTATGTCCCCAGCCCTCTCCCAGCCTAGGCCGCCCTTACCCCGCCACCCCAGATGTACATTGGCTCGAGAGCCGACGTACATCCAAGGAGGCCCATTGTGGCTAGGCAGCCCTACATCAGGGGAATGATGCCTTACATCCGGGCAGTTCTACATCTCCTGAGGAGTCCCCGTGCCACGCCAGAGCAACCTGGGAAGGGCTCAGGATCCTGCGGCCGACCTTATGGGCCAGCTGCGGATTCTTACACAGGAGGGAGGGATTTGGCACTATGTGCATATATGTTTATGTGAAGAGGAGGTGCATTTTATGGGACAGGACTATGTGTATGTTTCATCCTGTATCATCTTTAAATGCTTCTGGGGGAGGAAATCCCATTTTAGTCACTATGGACTGGTTTGGGTGACACCTTGAGTGACCTGTTCTTATGGATTTTTGAAATGGCCTTACCTCCTTCCAACTTCAGGAAGATATCACAGATAGTTACAGAAGTACATTGATGCAGCAAATATGCATACTCAAAGATATGAAAAGTAACAAATTCACTTGATGCATTTCAGATTCTGTCTTCTGAACTGCTTAATTAACAACCAATGAGAAATATGCACTTGAGATCTGACTGGGTAATAGATGTCACCTTTGTTCAATAAAAATGCTTTGCTTCTAGAAAGGCTTAATTTTAAAGAGATTAGTCAGCATTTGTGCCAAAGTCTCTTTCACTTCTAATGACCTGATGTTAATAGCTAGGAAGGGCAAGATGTGCCCTCCATTGAGCTATTAAGAATATCAGGAGGTTTATTTGTTATTGATTCTTAAAGTGCCATGAAGTTATTTTGCCAGGATACTGAGCCTGACACGGCAGATGGCATTTATAATTCCTAACAGTCTTTTGAGTTAATGGAACTCTAATTCTTTAGCACTTGCATCTATCTTCCCTTCCCTTCCAATTAAACACAAGTGACACATTTTTATGGTCACTAAACCAGCGTAAATTAACACTGACTAGGGACACAATAGGATAATCCTCTAATTGGAGTTGCTTTAATATTTCCAATGGATGCAAGGAATCTCAACATTGGACTACACACTGTTCAGAATCCTGTTTGTTATGCAGAATATTTGCTTTTTAAAGCTGGTACTGGTTTCATTCCCCCAAGGGCAACCATGCATTTTTTTAAAAAAAATTGCACCTGATAATGCAGATTCTAGTCTGCAAAAGTTTATGATGACATAAATGTATTAGTCTTTAATGAGCCAACAAGTCTAGATTCCTTCACAGCTCCTTCAAGTGTGGATAGTGTCTCCATGATGGGTGTGTGTGCGTGAGTAAGACCACTTTGGCAAACCCTGTCCCTGTCCGCGCGCTCCCCTGGTGCAGTTTCTACATAGGATTGCGCCGTTCAAGAGAGAATCATCTATCCCAACTTCCAGCTTGTTATTCAGAAAGCAAGTGCCCACTCCAGAGCAAGAGCATACAGTATATGAATAAGCACTTAAGTTGGATTGTAGAATAAATCTCAACTTAGAAAATCCATAAGGTATTTTTAAATGATGCAGCTATTTGGAAAACCATCATTTCTAGCAACTAAAACATATGGATAGCTTAAGAATAAGCATATGCAAAATTATGGAAACTTAAAAAACACATGCATGCTCAAGGTCACAGGGAGTCAGATTTAGAGCAAAGTCATCTGCTAGAAATCCCCATGCTCCCTCTGTCTGACAGCACTCCATCATTAAACTCTACTGGGCAGAGTGAATATAATTGACAGGTCCTGAAGAACCTATTTATTGTTCTTCCACATTTTTGTCCTTACTGAAATCTTGGAGACAGTTTCTATGCTCTCTTGAATGCATGGAAGAATTGCCAAGCTTAATACAAATGCTATTAATAATTGGAAATATGCAGAATATTCTCCAGTTTCACTACTGAGACGAGCCACTCAACACAGCCAAACTATTCAAAAAATACGTTGCCAAACATTTGGATAGTTTCAGTGCTGTTAGTTGTCCTTATATTCTCCGGCTGTTGCTTCATTTCAGACCAGTTTTCCTTTGCTGTTCCTCATTTGTCCTCTTTACCATTTAAACTGGCTGTAGGGCCCGTATGATTTGTTTATGAATGACCATTATGTTAGCGCATTAAGCATAGTGTTGAGAATTCATCAAACTCATTGATGAATTTATGTGGATCACTACACCCACAGATTCAGGGCGAAATCCACCCTAAACTGCTGGAGTGAGTGCTCTGGCGCCAGAAGCTGTCGCATACGTGGCATGAGGCACATTTGCATCTACTTTAGAGCAAGGGAGGCCGGCGCAAGGCTGGCCTCCCTCACTCGATCGCTGGACCGAGGATGTGGCCGCCAGAGGCAGGTAACGTTCCCGCCGGCGGGCCCAGGGGCGGTCCAGGCGGTGAGGGAGGGGGGCCATTAGGCGAGCCATCCTGGGAGGGGGTGGGGATGGCGTCAGCCCTATCCCCATCCCTGCCAGGCCGGCACAGCCATTACACGGCCTCCTCCTACTTCCGCCAGCCAGCTGGCGGAAATCCAAGGAGGCCGGTAGGGCCAGCCCCGGTTAACACCCAGGGAAGGGGACAAACTTCCCCTTCCCCGAGTAGACCTCCAGGCCTCTCATATGCTGGATTTTGCTGTAAATGGTTGTCAGTTTGAGCACAGCGAGGGCAAAGAAGAATGGACATGAGAACAAATGAGGGCTGAACAACATCAAAAGAACATGGGCATGTGCACAAGTTTTGAAAAGTTGTGAAAAATGCAATGTGTTTTTCACACTTGTGAAAATGAACCTGAAACTAGGTAAGTAGTTTTGATTCAGCCACACTGATAATTATATGTAGGAATCGTTTCTCAGAAGCCTGATCTAAAATGAATCATCTCCATTGTCAGATTTATTAATTGCACATTGATGCTCTTCCCATTTATAGATTGCATTTTTACATTTTTAACATAGAAACAAATCCCAGTCATACATATCCATGTACTCCTGATTAATTTACTTTGTCACCTTTTAAATATGAATAGAAAATTTAGTTTTGTTTAGAACAGTAACAAAAAAAAAGGTAAAATATCCCAGGTTTTACATTCATGTGCTTAGCCACGCAGGACTTCTTTTATGCTTCTAATGCTTTCATTAGTATGCACTCTCTTGATTACATTGCAGAGGCTAGTCTTTCTCAGTGTTGTTCCAGGCATCACTTGCTACATTTGATGTATTCCTGTGGTGATGCCAGTTCTGGGCATTTTAGATTGTAGCAAAGAATGCACGCAGAGTTCCTTCCTGTGTCAACAACAACAAGAAGCAGTATCTGGTCCTTCAGCAAGATATGTCATATGAAAATTCACCATCATTAATATTGGTAGGGAGAGAAATTGGCTTGTCTCAGTGGTGCATGAAGTAGGTATGGATGTCACTTTTTATAATAGGGTTTCTAAGGAATGACAGGTCAAAAGCTTGGTTTTCAAAGTACTTATGCAGAATGTCAATCATTCATTCATTGCTAGCTCAAAATGTGCAACCTTCCAGGTATACCTTTAAGGGATATTCCTGACTTTTCATCAAAAAATCATCAAAAATTATCTCTCTCGTTCTCACTCTCGCCCATCTATTGGGGTCTCCCATTAATAACTCTAATTGGAAACCAGAACATTGACAGATCTGAAAGTCAGGCCAGTCTATATTATTTTTTATTCAAAAGCCATTAAAGTTCTACTCTAATTGGTTTCTCATTCTCCCTTCCTCTCTTCTGTCTTTTACCAGACTTTCATTTTATTTTGTCTTTTCGTCTTGATGTGTTAGTCAAGGAACTCTAGTAAGGGACATTTTTCAACAAAAATTATTCTTGGGACCTACCGGTATGTTCCCTAAGGGGTCTGCGCTGGTGTGCAGATTCCTTCTCTTCCATCATGGTGTCTTACCTGTGTCTCTGGACACTCAGCAATGACATCATGTCATTGCCGAACTTCTGGGTTGCCATGTTTCATGCTGCGCGGAGCTTGACTTCAAGCCACACAGACACGCAGCTTAGCAGGAACCCTGTTTGCAAGTGAGTCACAGTTACAGTGACGATTAACTGTGCTTCCACAGCAGTACAGTTCAATGGCAGCCTCCATGTGCCTCATCTCCTAAGCAATGTTTCGACCAGCTTCAGCAGCCCAGACACAAGCATCTCAGGAGCATACTGGACCTAGCCGCTCAAGTGCAGGCACAGTGTAAGAACTGGCACCCCCTCAATTAGAGCAAGAATGTGATGGGGAAGGGGAGAAATTGGGCAGAGATCAGGGCAGGGAGGGGGACTGATCAAAACTTGGAAGGGCGCAATATTGGCAGCAGCAGCAACACTGATAACCTATCCCCCTACCTGGCCTTGATCCACCTTCCCAAGCCTACTCAGATTTGTATATTCCCTTACCCAGAGGAGACCTCCAGGACTGTCACTCCCCCCCCCCCTCAGTCCATGCATGTCAGTCGTGCCAGTAAGAAGCTTCACTGCAGTGCTCTGTTCATCGGGACGCTCTTCGGACGTGTGTGGCCTAATTTCAGCAACGTGCTCCTTTGTTCTTGTTACCTTGCCGTCTATCAGCTGTTTGGTGGCTAGGTATGGGGGTGGTTAGTGGAACCGGGAGCGGCTCCTTCCTTGTCGGGCTGGGGCAGACATTGCAGACGGAGACTGCAGCCATGAAATTAAAAGACGCTTACTCCTTGGAAGGAAAGCTGTGGCAAACTTAGATAGCATAATAAAAAGCAGAGATATCACCATGCCAACAAAAGGTCGTATAGTCAGGGCCATGGTGTTCCCAGTAGCAATGTATGGTTGCGAGAGTTGGACCATAAGGAAGGCTGAGCACCGAAGAATAGATGCTTTTGAACTGTGGTGCTGGAGAAGACTCCTGAGAGTCCCTTGGACTGCTAGGAGATCAAATCAGTCAATCCTAAATGAAATCAACCCTGACTGTTCCCTGGAACGACAGGTACTGAGGCTGAAGCTCAAATACTTTGGCCACCTAATGCGAAGAGAGGACTCCCTGGAGAAGACTCTGATGCTGGGAAAAATTGAAGGCAAAAGGAGAAGAGGAAGGCAAAGGATGAGATGGTTAGACAGCATCACCGATGCAACGAACATGGAAATGAGCGAACTCAGGAAGATAGTGGAGGACAGGAAGGCCTGGCGGGATATGGTTCATGGGATCACGAAGGGTCGGACATGACTTAACGACTGAACAATAAGAAGAACAAGAACAAGAACAAGATATCTCTCCTGATCCGTCACAGACAGCTCAAAACCCATGAGTGTGTATGTGAAGTTTTGATTTCTTGCCCCAATATGTATCACTTTACACTTATGCATCACTTTTCACTGTTATAAAAGAACTGGTTTTCTCTGAGAGGTTCCTCTTTAGGAGTTGCTGAAATTTTTTTATTGTACTTGTTATCCCACACAATTTTAGTTACCGGTAACATTTCAGTGGACTTTGTGGGAACCGCTGGAGGCAATCTGCACGAAGATTCAAAATTAAACAAACAGATTAGCGGAAGGTGGTCGCTAATAATATGCTCCCCTACTGTGAACTTAATAATATAAGATTTTAGTTTCAATGGTATCAAAACATAATCAATAACACTAGAGCCTTGATGAGATATATATGTAAATTTACCGACATCTTTAAAATCTATAAGGCCGTTAAGCCAAATGCTATTGAACTTGAAGGAGAATCCTCCTCTTACTTCCGCCAGCTATTTGGCTGGCGGAAATCCGAGGAGGCGTGTGGCGAAGAGCCGCCTTATCCCCGTAGCTCCAACCATGAGGGAAGGCGGTTACCTTCTGAGTCCTGCAACTACGGAACCCCCAAACACGTCCCCAACAAGGGAGGGTAGTCTCGCTGCCACCACATGGGGGAACTTAACAGCAGGCCATGCCACCCCAGGACTAGCGCACCTCTCTGAGTGTTGTTTTGGGGTCCCCGCACCAACAGGTCCACCAAAACCAACCTCGGTAAGTTGGCAACACTGCACCAACAGTGTGCCCAGTCGACCTTAGCTCCACGGCACCAACCCTGGGCTAGGCAATCTTAAGTGAAACAGCTCCAACTGTTTGGGTATGTCCAGATAACGAGCCAAGCGTCCGGCAAGGGTAAGATCCGTCCAATCCAATAAACACACCAGGTGTAAAAATATGTAGGTGTTTATTTAAGCTATGCCAGCAGAGAATAGAAGGCAGAATTACATATTGACAGACACAAACATTAAGGTGATAAAAATAACAAATCACTAAACTTCTACCACTGAACTGTTTTCCCTCACTCACCCAAGAAAGCACTCTGAGGATGAACCGACCAGGCCCAAGCCCCACAAGCACGTAGGCGAGGACCATAGTGATGTTAAGGCATGATGTCTTCCATAGGGGTGCATGCAGCACGGAGCTCACACGCAGATGACTCTCACGAAGAGACGGCTACCAAGAGAACTGCCCCCACCCCCTTGGGGTCTCATACTTATACCCTTTAGCAGAGGCGTATTTAGGGCGGAGCAAGCGGAGCACTCGCTCCGGGTGCCATCGCCCGAAGGGCACCCCGCTGCTCCGCCCGCGAGTCGGACTCGGACTCGAGTCTCCGAGTCCGACTCGGAGACTCAAGTCCGAGTCCGACTTGGGCCAGCCCCCTCAATCAGGAGAGCCGGCTGGGGACGTCTTCCCCGGCCGGCTGCCCAGGGCCTTCTAAGGAAGGCCCGCTGCGCAATTTTTTGCGCATGCTCAGACTGTTACTGAGGGAAAAGGGCTGTCCTTTTTCCTCAGTAACAGTCTGAGCATGCGCAAAAAATTGCACAGCGGGGAAGGCCCCGGGCAGCCGGCCGGGGAAGACGTCCCCAGCCGGCTCTCCCGATTGGGGGGGTCTCGCCAGGTCGCCCCCTCCCAGAGCGCGCCCCTCCCTCCCGGAGTGCGCCCCTCCCTCCCGGAGCGCGCCCCCCTTCCGGAGCGTGCCGCGGCCTGTCAGCCGCGCCACGCTATTTAATTATAGGGGCGCCTCCCCCCCGTGTTCCGGGTGCCAAGGGAGGTGGTTACGCCTCTGCCCTTTAGGGTCTGCGAAGATGGACGTACAGAATTGTCCAATGGAGGGGGGGGGAAGGCAGGACATCCGGGGAGCAATGACTCTGCAATTCACTGGAAAATTCCCGTGGAAGCAACCCAGCAGGTGCCAATTACGATGTTGATTAGTCGGCTTGGTCTCAGGCTGATAATGCCCTTTGTTTTACATTCCACCCTTGCTTATCTCCTGAGACCAAGACACTGCCTCTCCCAAGGACGACCACTAAAACGAAACTGTCAGGTCCCAGATTTCAAAGTAGAGAGACACAAAGTTGCTTTTTCGCTACAAGGCGCCTCTCCCGTTTTACACTGGGGGAAGGAGACTAACGTCCCCTTTCCCTGAGTAGACCTCTGGACTGCACCAGCATGACCCGGAATGGGGATAGGATCCGGCAGGTGGCCCTCAAAAATGTATAAATTGCTTTTGAAGTTCAAGACAGAAGAAGAACAGGTTAAAGAATGTATGATTCATTGGGCGAAAAATGTAGGTCATGTTATTTTAATGGAGCAATGGAAACAACTATGGTTAAAACAGTTGAAATTGACGTTAAATGTTAATGTTAAGGAAAATATGTATAAAATGATGTATAGATGGTATATAACCCCAAGGAAACTAGCAAGAATGAATGAGAAGGTGACAAATAGCTGTTGGATATGTAAAAAGCAAGAGGGAACTTTTTATCATATGTGGTGGACATGTTCTCAAGCAAAGAAGTATTGGATTCAGATTCATAAACAGATACAGTTGATTTTAAGGATTAAGGTTCAAATGAAACCGGAAACCGCTTTGTTGGGTATGAGGGATGATCGTGTAGGCGAAAAATTTCAAACTTTGTTTTTATATATGATAAGTGCGGCAAAAATTTTATATGCAGAATATTGGAAGAATTCAGAGATACCTTCGCTGGAAGATTGATGGTTGAAAATTTTGGATTATACTGAAATGGATAAACTTACAGCCTGAGACCAAGCCGACTAATCAACATCGTAATTGGCACCTGCTGGGTTGCTTCCACGGGAATTTTAATTAAGGAAAAATCAGTTAACCTTTTTGTGAATAATTGGATACCATTTATTGATTTTTTAAGAGAGAGAGAGAAGAACGATGTGATGATATGCGGATTTAAAGAAGAGAATGTGGGTGTTATTTTGGCTTAGTTGGATATTATATGTAGAAAATAGTGAATAGTATGCTAGTAGGATGTATTGCTTCGCACTTGCTATAACTTTATGAAATATGTAGAAATGTCGTGTTTTTAACTTGTCTTTAAATTAAACATCTTATTTATATATGGCTTTTAATCCCGTTGAAGTTATTCGTTCATGCTACATTGTCAAGAGCCATAAAAGTTTCAGGTTTTACTTGTATTGTTGTTGTTTATTTGCTTGCTTCTTTGTTTCTTTATTTCAAGTATTTCTGTCCCATCTTTGCCCCACTGATGTGGGTGCCCACATTTTAAAATCGCATTATGCAGTAAATTAACTTAACATGTCTAAGGTGTTATCAATTATTGATTGTCACCATGCTTACCTTGTATATTTTTACACTTGTTCTGTGTGTGCGCATGCATGCACACATGTGCATGTATGCACACACACACTCTCACACGCATATTGTTGTAATTCTGCCTGTATTTCACTTTATGCATCTGATGACAGATCTGTTAAACCTAATGCTACAATAACTTTGTTCATTTTTAGGGTACCAGAAGATTCTTTTGTTAGTAAATTTGTTACAGAAGATAGTTTGTTAGTAAAAATGTTATCTCGCAAGATATGCTGATGCTAAATATAAAGTTCATGCATATTTATGATAGTGATGTTCCCAAGGAGTAGTCCTTAGAACTAGTACTCTCTAAGATAATTACCATAATTAATGATACTTTTTATTTCTCTTCAGCCTTCTGAAATCCGTGTTCTGGTTTTTCTACATTGTTTTGTTCAGCTACTTGTTTTTTCCCCATCTTTTTTCTTCTGATTCCAAAAGAAGAGTCTGGCCCTGGCTTTCACACATTACCCCCCCCCCCCCACACACACAAGTGTTACTGTTTCATAAAGAAAAAAGCACTAGCTAGAATTAGGGAACAGCAAAACGTCCTCCTTTATTTTTGTGATTATATCTATCTACACACTGTTCAGGACACTGATTCCCTATAGCAGATATATATTTTTTCATAATACAGCTATGAATTGTCATTTTGCATTATATCCATATTCTTCTAGACAAGTTGCTTAATTGTGCATCATATTCTCTATACATGCAGATTTGAATCATTGTTGCACATTGCATGAACCATTGACTTAATAGTGCCATGACGTCTGCATCTAGTCACAGTTTCCCTCTACCTCAGTTCGAACGAGAATACAAATTGGCTGCCTGTTGATGACATCCATATCAGTGAATACGCCTTCTATCTAGAGATACTTGCTAATTTAACTAAATTTGGAGAAGAATTTCAGAGGTTCAAAAAGCCTACCTCAAAGGAGAGGGGAGTTCTTCCAACCTCCTAAATTATTCTCTGCATGAAGGCATTTGCTGGATCTCTCCCTGTTCCCATTACCTATCTGGGGTCACAGAAATGGCAACAGTGACAACAGTTAGGAAGATGGGATTCCTTTCTCTTTGCATCTTCATTTCTCAGAGCACTGGTCTATAGTGCATCAGAAGATGTGGCAGTGACTTGGGGACTAGAAAGTTCTTCCTTTTTCGTTGTTGTCCCCTCTTCATCTTGGAAAGACTACAAGTCCCAAGTGCACTAAGAAGTGCACTAAGAAGCAATATGCTGTGATGAAAGGGGGGGGGTCCAGGGGGATCCTTCCCAGCCCTTGAGTCACTGCCATGGTCTCTGGTGAAATGAAAGGCAGGAGGAGAAAGACCTATTCCCTCCTCACTCCATTGCCAGCATTATCACCCATCCTATGGCTTCCCCGGACTGGTAAGTACAGAGTAGGGGGAAGTTTTGTTTGGGATTATGGACTGGTGAGGAGGGTGCTTAAATGAGTTTTTACAGAGCTTCAAATTATTTTGGTAAATGAACCATTCCCCCCCCCCTGATTTAGATCTTCTGAAAAGATCAGATCATTTCTGATTCATTTTGAGGCAAGACTAAACCAGCTCACCCATTTCAATCTCTGACTGCTTCTTCCATGATAATTCCTCTTCACTGAATTGAGCCATATATTGTGTATTTGTTGGAGTACAAGCATTATACATTTTAGTCTAATCATGACTTTAATGGAATTGGCATTCAATTCTCTAAAAGTAAAAAATGAATTGTACAGAAAGATGAACTTAAAGGGCACAATCGTGGCCAAAGTCGATCACCAATTAGATTTCATGCGCCTGTATATGAATAAATTGCTGAGCTCTGTTTACTCCACATAACCCAACATATATTTTCTTCCAAATAGATTTCTAACTCCATTTGTAGCTGTTTACAAGATAGTTTGTATTCAGCACCGTGTATCAACTACACTGTTTGGTTTGTCAGTGTGTTATTTAAGAAGACATCCTGACTTTGAATTTTTTCTTTAGCTTTCAGTTCATGTCTGTTGGTTATTATTTTGATAAAACTCCAGCAGTCAGGTACTAGATTTTCTTCTTCAGAACTTTGCATATGTTAATGAGGGTGACTGTTCCATTCAGGATACATACTGCAGTTGCTGAGAAGTTCTCCTG
The DNA here is from genome assembly GCA_026170595.1 of Plestiodon gilberti rubricaudatus. Taxonomy (NCBI): domain Eukaryota; kingdom Metazoa; phylum Chordata; class Lepidosauria; order Squamata; family Scincidae; genus Plestiodon; species Plestiodon gilberti. Next base: position 110,490,686 of record JANXHW010000003.1, read on the forward strand.
CACAAGCCCTATACAAATGAATTAGGGCTATGGGATTGCATCCATTTCAGTAGTGCTTGAGATGGAAATGTTTCCAGTAGATGATGATGATGATGAAGAAGAAGACGATGACGACAATGACAACGACAACTACTACAATGTATATACCTTCTTCAACAAAGAAGTTCAAAATGAGGTTTACAAAGAATAATAATTAAACGAACAACAGTTCCCTGTCTCACAAGGGCTCACTATCTAAAAAGATGCAGAAGGAAGACCATTCAAGCAGGCCACTATGAAGACACTGTGAATATCCCCCCCCTATATTAAAGAGCACCAAGTGCCTTAGCCATGACCTTTTGGTTGTGCATTTTTGTTTCAACACTCACTTCTGTATCTCCTTTCTCTTTATAACTGTATCCTGGTGGATTCTTTGTAGTTGCTACTGAAAACTTTGATCTAATACAATATGCATACCTTTCTGGGTTCTTTTTTCTTTATCTTCTCAGCACAGTTCTGCATATGAAAGGTTTTGTGGTTCAACTTCAGCCTTTACAAATGCTTCTACCACTCATTAGTCTCAAGGATAAGCAGAATAATTATGCTCAAACACAAAGGTACATTAGAGTGCTTGATGGGGCCAGCAGCCTGCAACCTTGTTAAGGCAAAGTACTTGGGTTTATATGGTTTTGAAGCTGAAACACATAAGCAGACCTATGCATGCAGTGCATGTACCATTCATGCTGCAGAAGGAGGCCTTTTGTATTATCTGTAGTCTGTCAAATGTTATGGCCACATAACTGGAGACAAAAAACACAACTGCCTTGTAACAACAAGTGGATTTCCTTAACTCAAAACAGACCAATGAGATTGATTGTTCTGAGAGCCGAGCTGGTTACTGATTTGTTGGGTGCAGTGGGGTCACCTCAGCGTGGCGGGGCGCATGGGGTGATGTGCTGGAGGTGCCCCGGAGAGGGTGACGTGCCAGGGGGGTGACGCACCGGGAGTCCCAGAACGTCACCCCCTGGTACTCACCCCATCCCACCGGCGCGTCACCCCCAGACCCAGTCGGGCCTTTGTTCGGCCCTTCTGAGGGCAAGGCTTCGAGCAGCATTGCGCGCATGCCACTCGAAGCTTTGCTCACCCTATTCAGAAGTGACCGAGCCACCGAGGAAGACGCGGCTCAGCCTGCCGGCTCTGGGGGTGACGCGCCATGATGGGGTGAGTACCAGGGGGTGACACGGCAATGGGGGGGTGACATGCCGGGGGGGTTGACATGACAGGGGGTGGGGGTGACACACCGCCGAGCTGGCCGACCCCACACGGGGTGACGTGCCAGCTCGTGTTGGGTGACCTGTACTGTTATATATTAAATAAATGAAGTTAATGGGGGTGACACCATGAGTTACCAGACCAGGTGACACCAACCCTAGTGACACCACTGACCAGAAGTAATGTGTAGAAATACATAGTCCTGCCTGATGAGCATCTTTTGCAGAACCCAGCTCAGCCCAACTTTTTTTCTCCCTAGTCATCATGGTCCATCATGGGGGTGATGCAAACCCTAGTGACACCTCTGAAACCAAGGGAATGTGCCAATCTGTCGAGTTAGGGTTGCTTTTAAGGATTTTTGCAAGCTCTCACTTTATGTCCCATCTCTTCTCAGTAAAAGCCAGCTCATGTTTTGGGTGGGTGTATTTTCTTAAACTTTTAAAATTCTGGTGTAAAGAAACCTCAAGGTTTAAAGGCAAAAATAGCATGTGGGCGGGGCGATGATGAGGGTGCAGGACATGGCAAGGGGCAGGGTGGGTGATGCGATGAGTTCTCTCCCTGGGTGACACGAAACCCATTGCCGCCTCTGAACTCCCTCTACTGGTGGAGGCAAACAGTTGCACCTTTTCTAACTATATACTGGGTGGCTCTATTCACAAGTTGTCACTCTTCCAACAAAAATGCGGGTTTTGTTAATATCTATCTTCCTCTAAACATTGTGATCCATCATTCTTCTTCAAACAATTGTCAGTGAATAAAGAGCGGAAGCTTTCATGGCCAGCAACAATTTTACAAGAAAGGGGGTGACGCACCTTGTAGCGTCGCCCGCTGTTGCCTGGCCCCGTCCAGCAGCAGCAGACGGAGGCTTCTTATCCCGGTCTCTTCCGGGAGCGTCGGGGTGGGAGGGGCCGACTGCGCGCTCGGGAGCGTCACGCTGCCCGAGCGCGTTCAGTCGGCGCCTTCTTGAGCCCCGCCCGCCCTCCCTTTCATCTAGTCTGAAGATTAGCTGGTTGCTGGTTTACAGAGCCGGGGAGGAATTTTTTGCCATTATCCATATTGGGCCTGGTTAGTGGTTTTTTCGCCTACCCCAGACTGGATGTTGGGACGGGTGGTTTATTGCTAGGTATTTCCCCTGGGGGGATGGCAGGTCACGTGCGGGCCGGGTAGATAAGATAAGTAATTGGTGTACATTCAGAGCAAGGTCAAGGGGTGAGCCAGGAAAGCTCAGATGGTGCCGGACTGGATTGGTGAGGCTGGCTGGCAAGCCCCTTGATTGGATCAGCAAAGACAACCACACGGCTTGGCCTGGGGGAGTCGGTGCTGTCCAGCTGCCTCGACCCATCGGGTCGGCGGTGATAGGCTTTCTCAGTCTATGATTGAGGATAGCTTGGAGTCAGAATGTTACGCCCAAGGGTAACTCAGGGGGAGGCAGACGGCTAGGTGCCGTTTCCCCCAATCTTAGGGCCCGCACGTTGTTTGGGGGGCTATATATATATTTTCCCTGCTGCAGTTTACACATGTTGTTCAGTTAATAAAGGTACCCTTAAATCCAAGTCTCTGTCTGTTGTGATCATTGGGGGGTGCTCAGGTAAATAGGAAATACGGGTTTAGATGCCATGTAAAAAAACTGTACTTTAAAGCAGTTAAAAACCCGTTACAATCCAGTGGAGCAAGATTAAAATGTATGAGAAACTGAATTAAAAACAAATCACAAAAAACATGTTTCATCCACGTCAGTGGACGTCTTCAGATGTACAGCAGCAACATGCCAGCTAGGTGTAAAATGCAATGAGTGTGTGCCACTGAAGAAGGCTTTAACTGACAAATAGCAACAGAAGACGGAATCGTGGCTGTGACCTGCAATAACCTTGCAAGATTGTAACTCAAAGGTGCCTGAGGTGGTGCTGTAATTGCTTAGAGTGCTCTTTCCTATTCAATATGGGAAGCCAGATTTTGTCTATGAATGACAACTCCTGCTGTCTATTCATGAGATCTTGGTTTTTTTTCGTCTGCTTATTTGTATCACTTCATGGTTAAATCTTTGTCTATTGTCAGAAACGTTGATTAAACACTTTGTCTTCTCAAAATGAATAGGGTTTTTTTTTCCCGTGGTCTGCCACAGCTGATCGTTCTACCTGAAGCAATCTGGTGGCTCTCTTGTGCTCTGTAACTCTGATAACAATAGACGAAGATTTAACTCTGCAACAACAGAAAAGTGTACTGTAACTACAAAATTGATAAACGAATGTTGTGATGAATCCCCTGCATTTCCACCTGTTTCCCTCTGGCCAGACCTACTTCCATTTTCAGGCTGGATTTGTATTTTCAAATGCTTCCTGGTATCAAAAGCTGCTTGAGCATATTAAACTAGTTCAACAAGGCTAAGCTGAACCTCTCGACATGCTGGGTGTCGCGAAAGTGCTGTAAAGCACTTGCGCAACACCTGGTGAGGAAGGACCCGATGACCCACTTGCCCACAACACAGCATCAGTCCACTCGCCCGTGGCCCACTCACCCCTGGTGCAGCGTCCCCGCGTCTGCTGGACCAGCCGGTGCAGGGGTGGGGAGAGGGCGGACTGGACGGTAAGGCGGCCATTGGCCACCCCGGGTCAGGAGAGGGTGGGGATATCAGTGGCGTTGGTGAGAAGGTGTAGCCTTACACGGAGGCCTCAGATGCACACCAGCTCTAGAGCTGGTGTACATTCGAGTAGGCCCATAGGGCCTCAGGCCACTTGCACTGAGGGAAGGGGACAAATGCACCCAGGCTACCCCAAGGCAGCCTGGGACCTGAATAGGATACAGCAGCTGGCCCTTCAGGCTGGCCGCCATATCTTACACAGAATTTGGCTGATAGTGAAGTCTTACCATGCAGCTAGTTTCCAGGAAAGTATTCAGTCATACTCATTTATTACTTCATAGCTGAAGGTACTTATGAAACATGAACTTCCCACTACACTGGCATTTGGTTTTATTCCCATAGGTTAGGATAAAAGATCATTTGTAGACATTCAGTTTGAAAGGTCTCCAAACTTTTTCCCCAGAATTTTGCCCTGCTTGTCAGTGTCAAATCCATTGACCTTTTGTGATAGAGCATATGAATCCTAATTGATGTGATTTTCTGCTACGAAACTGAAAGGTTTTCATTCATTGAAGGCCTGGTATGTTTATATGCTTTGCACTCCTCTCTCTCTCTCTCTCTCTCTCTCTCTCTCTCTCTCTCTCTCTCTCTCTCTCTGGTTCATGCTCTCCTTCTGTCCCAGGGTCAGAGGTCCATTCTGTGTACTGCAACCATAATCAATAATGTCCTTATGTTATACAGATGGATCTTAGAACAGTTAATAGAAGGACTGGCCTTGAAGCATACATGACAAGGGGGATAGCACTTAGTCAAAATGGAAAAAAGGGAGGTAGAGACTCAAAGAGGTGCTTCGAGCAGAAAGTATTAATGGCTACACATATGCATGGTGCATTGTAGTGCCATACTTTTTGAAAGACACAAAAAGTACTTATGTAATTGTGTGACTCACATGAGTGTTTACGACTTCACAGAAATCATTAAGAATGAGGGGGGAAGGGCTTCATTTTAACTTTTTGTTCAAAGTGCTGTTATCAGTCAAGGTAGTTAAAAGTGTACTGTAACTACAAAATTGATAAACAAATGTTGTGATGAATCCCCTGCATTTCCCCTGTTTCCCTCTAATTATTTTGCCTATTTTTTCTGTATTTTGGATAGTTTTTAACTCCACAGCAGCTTTCTGTGCCTTTCAGCTGCTGAGAGTTTCTTTACAGGAAGCATTCACTCTTTGTTTGGCAAATGCTGTTGGCAAATGTGCTAGATGTATATTCAGCTCATCTTCCCATCGGAGTTGGATATCTCCCTGCTGAAATTGGAATGTGCCTCGCAATTGGGTAGCACCTTTTTCCATCTTGATTCAAGGGGTGAGATGGACTAGATAGTTTCCACATCTCCATTCAGGTAATGTCATTAAAGCCAAGTCATAAAACTTCCAAACACATGGGGGTCATTCTGTACCAGTCCTGAGTGGCTAATTTGTTGGGAGCTCAGAGGGGAGCACCCACTTGCCGAACTGCAAGTGAAATGTTCTGGGAGATTCCTTACCATGTAGGTAGCTTTAGCTAGGGAATGTCTAGCTAGAATTGTGGTAAGGGCGTTTTTCCTCTCTTCCTTTTATTTCTGTCTGGGTCTGCCCGTACTTACCTCCAAAGACGATGTTCCCCTGACAGGCAGTGACTCCGCCGAGCAGCCCAATAGCCACAAGACGATGCCTCCCACTGGGGTTGGGCCTTACAGACCTTGGGCAGCTCAGGGCAGCCCACGTCCTCCACGTGGCTGGCTCCCTGTGGCCCACCCTTGGCTGGGACGCACCAGGCACACCTGTCTCCTCTCTCCATTGCCCAGAGGATGATGCGCGGCCAGCCTGAACAGTGAGTTGTGTCAAGACCCGACCGGCACAGGCTGCAGCGTCGGTAGCAGCAATGTCCGTGGCCTGCAATGGCCCCAGCAGGAGGGTGAGACTTCCCCTAGGGTCCTCTGTCGAAGCCTCGGCACTCCTGCAGGGGGCAGAGCAACTGAAGCAGAAACAGAATGGGATGAGGCCGGCCGAGAGGGAACTCTGCAGCGTGGGAAGGTCCCTGGGCTTCCATTGGACAAAGGGAGACAGACATCAAGTAACCTCGGGGGAGGGGCTGTTCAGAAGGGAGCGGCTTACAGGAAGGGTGGGGGGCTACGAGGGTGAGTACCTGAGTCTTGCCAATGAGGAGAGGCTACGAGGTAGGCCAGAGAACCCGGCAGTGTTGGAGTCCTGTGACCCTCAGGTGAGCCAGGTTTGGGAGAAGGACCCGGGTGCTGCAACCCCCTTCCCCGGCCCAGTTTGAGGCCTTACAGGTCTCAGGGGGAAAGCGTCTGATGAGAGGGGCGAGCCTCACCCCGATCTGGAGGTTGAAGCCCTAACCTTGGGGGCCCAAGGCCTTGCGCTTGCCTTGACCGTACCTTTACCGGGGTCCCCCGAAAGGGCAAGTGGACAATTCTTATTTGCAATTTCTCCAGTATGCTTACAACCTCTTTAAACTACTAGTAATTTTTAAATTACTAGTAAACATCTTAGAAACAAAAAAGAAGCAATCAACCTTTATGCAAAGCTTTGTGTGTTAGTTTTGCAGATCTTAAAAAGTATTTGAAGGCTATGTTAGAAAAAGCTACAAAATAAATTCTATTTGAACTATTTTAGTGAGCTTTGGCGTATAATTATTTGGTGTATAAATCCTTTTAAATGCAGCAAGGAAGGGAAAATCTGCTCCTAGAGCAATGTGGAGACCCACAAGCAAAGCAAAGAAAATTTGCTTGGTTAGCAATGGGGAGATCTGCTAAAAGTAGCTAGAAAAATGTGTGGAGAGTAAGGAGGAGATCCCCTGATAACAGCCACCGAACAAACAACAGTTCCCATCGTGTTGCAAATGGCACTCAAAAGACACAAAGAGAAAGAGAAATATTATACAGTATTTTAAATGCAGTGCAAGACAGGCTAAGTCTGCTCCTAAATGAATTGCTCCTAATGAAATAAAAATAAAATCTAGAATAAAAAACATCATGATCCCACAGACTTCTGAGTACACTTACACAGGAATGAACTGCACTTGGATAGCAACAGTGGCATGCGTGGCGGGGGGGCGGGGCACAAGGGGTGACACACCGGGAGGCACCAGGGGGCTGACATGCCATAAGTCCTGGCACGTCACCCCCTGGTACACACCCCATCCCGGCGCGTCACCCCCGGGAGCCAGCAGACCGAGCCGTGTCTTCCTCGGTGACTTGGGCGCTTCTAAATAGGCCAGCCGGCAAGGCTTTGAGCGGCATGTGCACAACGCTGCTCAAAGCCTTGCCCTCAGATTATATATATATATATAATCTGCTCAGCTGCAGCCGGTTGGGTTGCCTCGGTGTAAAGATGTCCGGGGCCGCATCCTGCGAGGGACCTGGAGTCCAGGGGATAAGTGAGGTCTGTCTCCCTTGAGCGCTGTCTTTGGCCCTCGGGTTCCGACGGACAGGAAGGGGAAGTCGGGGCCGGTTATGGGAGGCCGCACACCTTCCTCCCAGTCCTCCGCGGCTCCTGGCAGGCTCGGGCTCGGGCCTGCCGCGGCGACTGCTGCCAACGCTCTGGCTGGCAGAGGGGTCCAGAGCCAGCCGCCGCCATCCCGCAGCGAGTCCGGGCCCGGCGGAGGTGCCCGGGTCCGGACATATATATTTCACATATAAAAACATGAGCAGTAAGAGCCATGTTCTCTTATTGCTCATGCTTTTATATGTGAATTTATCTTTAACTGTACCGTGCAAATGCTATCAAGATATAAGAGGGCATTTCCCCAATATTAGCTGCTTTATAGATGATAATGAAGGCAGAAAGTTCCCTAAAGACTGAAAACTCATTTGATTCACATTCCAACAGACATGTGGAGCTTCAGGCTTAGTTACTATATCTCAATTGTGTAAGTGACTCAGGGCTGTTTTCCTGTGTTACAGAGTGCCAGGAACTTTTGAAAATGAGACTACATCAGCAGAATGATTGTAACAAAATGCAGAATGTGTTGCTTTCTCACAACACAAATTGACTGCTATCCACTCCTTTTTAGAATTCTCCCTAACTCTTTTGCCCAATATAAGTCCTGGAATAGACTGCTAATCTAGGACCCACCCAGGGCACTCCAAATACCAGCCTGGACGAAGGAATGGCTCCATCACAAACAAAATGCCCCTCCTTTTTCCTCAGATGTAAAATATAAGCTCCATTTAGAACACAATTCTACAACTGTGAACAAGCAAGAATGTTCTAGGAAACTAGGGAAAGGGATGGTATATATAGAGAGAGCAATTGGTCCATAGTTCACAAGAATAGCTGCTTTTAAGTAATGTACTACCCAATCCTATCCCCCACCATTGACGCTAATGCAGCCACGCTAATGGAACACACACTGTATCCAATGGTGTGTGTGTGTGTGTGTGTGTGGGGGGGGGGCTAATCAGACAGGCTCCAGGAGGTAAAAATATTTATTACTTATCTCCCAGTAGACTGCCCAATTGCCTATGGGTCTCCTCTGACTTACGCCAGCCACTTTGCCAGAGAGAAAAGGGGTGGAATGGCCTGGAAAAGAGGGGATAGGATACTGGCACAAGTCACTGCCACTGGGTTCCACTCCCTCCCTTGCTCTCGTTGCCCCTGCCCTCCCCCTGCCTGCTCTGAAACCCCCCATGCCCTCCCCCTTCCTCCGTTAGCAACTTACCATCGCCAGCGGAGGCTTTTGGAGCTGCTGCTGTGCACGCTGCACCACTGCCTGTTTGCATCAGTGGCTTGGAAGCACGTGACAGCAGCCCAGTTTCCACGCCACCATAAAGGGCCTGGTGCTGCCAGAGCACTAGTTCTGGCAGTGCAAGGCCCCAATAGGACTGGGGCCATAGTTCTGCAAACGATGCCCTCTACGCCTGGAGCACAATGCATGTGCGGGTACTGAGTTTGAGGAAATGCAAAAAGAAATATTCGATAGAATGACATTGTCCCTATATGTGAAGTCATCATCATTTGCCCCTGGAGTCTGAAGGGCACTGTGAAGTGGTTTGATATGAGACACCATTCCTCATGACTTCCTAGTCCCCTTTCTGTGCCATGATCATAGTGGCCTTTATCATTATGATTTCATATGGTGAAGGAGAAAAGGACACTTAATAACAGCCCAATCTTGTCCCCTGCCTGGTTACCTATTTTGCTGGTACAAATCCAAGGAAAGGAAGGGAGCAGGTCCGGGTCCAGAAAGGGAAGATGATATCCACTCTCTCCATCCCATGCATAATTTTATACGTCTCAAACATGTCCCCTCCTAGACTGAAGAGCCCCAAATGCTGAGGCCTTTCCTCATAAGGGAGATGCCCCAGCCCACTAATCATTTTGGTCACTCTCTTCTGCACCTTTTCCAGTTCCACTATATCCTTTTTGAGATGCGGGTGACCAGGACGCAATACTCCAGGTGCGGCCTTACCATTGATTTGTACAACAACATAATAATATTGGCTGTTTTATTCTCAATCCCGTTTTTAAAATCCCAAGTATGGAATTGGCCTTCATCACAGCTGCCGCACACTGGGTATCAACTTGTCCACCAGCACCCCAAGATCGCTCTTCTGATCCATCACAGACAGCTCAGAACCCATGAGTGTGTATGTGAAGTTTTGATTTCTTGCCCCAATGTGCATCACTTTACACTTACTTACATTGAAGCACATCTGCCATTTTGCTGCCCATTCCCCCAGTTTGGAGAGATCCTTCCGGAGCTCTTCACAATCCCTGCTGGTCTTCACCACCTGGAAAAGTTTAGTGTCATCAAAAAAGATGGCCACCAAGCTGCCTATCCCCAACTCCAGGTAATTTATGAACAAGTTGAAAAGCACCGGTCCCAAGACCGATCCTTGGGGCACATCGCTTTTCACCTCTTGCCATTGTGAAAATTACCCAGAAGCTATAACAAGCTTCAGCAAGTTATACCCACTCTGTTTCCTAGTCTTCAACCAGTTCCTAATCCATAGAAGGATCTGCCCCCTTATTCCCTGACTATGGAATTTTTTCAGGAGCCTTTGATGAGGGACCGTGCCAAACGCTTTCTGAAAATCCAGATATATAATATCCATGGGTTCTCCGGCATCCACGTGCCTGTTGACTTTTTCAAGAATTCTAAAAGGTTTGTGAGGCAAGAGTTCCCCTTGCAGAAGCCATGCTGACTCTCCCTCAGCAAAGCTTGTTCTTCTATATGTTTTCCGATTTTATCCTTGATGAGGCTTTCCACCATCTTCCCTGGAACAGATGTTAGACTGACTGGCCTGTAGTTTCCTGGGTCCCCTCTCCTTCCTTTTTTAAAGATTGGCGTGACATTAGCTATCCTCCAATCCTCTGGCACAGTGGCCGTTTTAAGGTACAAGTTGCATGTTTTTGTCAAAATATCAGCAACTTTATTCTTGAATTCCTTCAGAACTCTTGGGTGGATGCCATCCGGGCCTGGTGATTTATTGATCTTTAATTTGTCAATTAAGTCTGAAACATCTTCTCTTTTAACCTCTATTTGACTTAATTCTTTAGTCAGGGGAGAACGTTCCAGCAGCGGTATTTGCCCGAGGTCTTCTGCCGTGAAGACAGATGCAAAGAACTCATTTAATTTCTCTGCAGTCTCCAAGTCCCCTTTTATCGCCCCTTTCTCTCCCTCACTGTCCAGCGGACCAACCATTTCCCTGGCAGGTTTCCTGCTTCTAACATATTTAAAGAAGCTTTTATTATTCCCTTTAATGTTGCCTGCCATACGTTCCCCAAAGTCTTTCTTGGCCTCTCATATTATCTTTTTACATTTCTTTTGCCACAGTTTTTGCTCCTGTTTATTTTCCTCATTAGGGCAAGACTTCCATTTACGGAAGGAAGCTTCCTTGCCTTTTATAGCCTCTTTAACTGTGCTTGTTAGCCATGCCGGCACCCTCCTGGACTTAGTCGAGCCCTTCCTCCTTTGTGGGATACACTCCCACTGGGCCTCTATGACTGTTGTTTTAAACAGCCTTCATGCACTCTGGAGAGATTGGACTCTTTTTACCTTCTCTTTCAGCTTCTTTCTAACTAGTCTCCTCATTTTAGGGAAATCCGCCCTTCGGAAGTCAAGGGTTTTCGTGTCAGATTTTCTTGGCACTCTCTCCCCGACATGCATGGTGAAACAGATCACAGCATGGTCACTGTTCCCCAATGGCTCGGTAACATTTACATCCCTGACCAGATCTTGAGTGCCACACAATATCAAATCCAGAGTCGCCTGTCCTCTGGTCGGCTCCGTGACTAGCTGCTCTAAGGCACAGTCATTTAGCATATCCAGAAATCCAGTCTCTCTTTCATGACCAGAGCTTGAATTGACCCAATCAATATGAGGATAATTGAAGTCCCTCATGATCAATCTCTAATTGACATCTCTCTGATTTGTTTCCTCATCTCAGGGTCCCCTTCGGGTTTTGGATCTGGAGTACGATAACATACCCCCGCTATTACACCGCACCTTGAGCCTGATAATTTAACCCACAGTGAATCTATGGTAGAGTTGGAAACCCCCCCCTTCAATCTCTACTTGGCTGGATTCTACCCCTTCTTTGACATAGATGGCCACCCCACCTCCAACACGTCCCTCTCTGTCCTTCCTATAGAGTTTATAGCCTCCATTCAAAAGTACAGGCATCTCTTAAATTACAGATCCAAATTGTAATTTGCACATCCAGTGCCTGCTTTTCTTCTGGATCCAATGATAATCTGGTTAAAACTTTGTCTATTTGGGACATTTATCCACAACAGAAAATGGAGCAAATCCAGCAAATCCACAATGCTATATGTAGGTTGGCATTGGGAACAGAACATCACTGATGATATTTTCACCATTCCTGTTGTAAACCATGGCAGTTTATCATAGGTTTTGCGGGCTTTTAGAGGACTTTGTGATGAAGTACGCCCAAATATACAGTTCACTCTCTCTGTCTTTTGAGAGAAAGAGAAATATTTCAAATGATATATCTAATACTAAACAGCAGGTGAAAATATAGACACATCAGCCCTCCAGAGTAAAAAAGGAACAGAAAGTGACATCCATGAATATTTCAAAAAGGAAATATCTTTGACCAAGCTAATTAAAAGTTAAATAGTTCATGGTTTTGCTTCCTCTGCAATTTGTAAGCGTTGACTTTAGAGGTGGCCCTGGTGAACAACATGACATTACATGACAGCTGATGTCAGAACAGCAGGCAGGCATCAAACTCATCCAATGTCCCATTCCCAGTATAGAAATGTGAAGTTATGCCAAGGCAAAAATAGCATTTGTGAGATAACTCTTTGCTTTCAAAGGGAATGAGCACAGATTATGATCTATGAAAAAAATGAGGGATAGAATACAAAAACCCTCTTGTGCAGAGCAAAATGAAATGAGACTAAGAGCCCAATCAGTGGCATCACTACACCCCCAGGGGCATCGCCATGACATCCCTGTGACACCACAAGCCCTGCCCCGGGGTGTGATAACACAAGCCCCTCCCACTTTGACAGCAATTTGGTGGCAACGTGACAAAAATGTACCCCCTGGCGTTTTTACAGCTGCTTTTAGGCCAGTGTGTGTGTGGGGGTCACACGCTGGCAGCAGCGGGGGAGTGACATGCCAGCAGCAGGTGGGTGACACTCCAACCTACTGCCGAGGGTGACGCCGCTGTAATACACAACTGAATAAAAGTTTTAGTATTAGCTCTGATACACAGAAATGAGAGCTGACTCGTACTAACACCTTATTGGTTCCATGCTGTGTCATAATAACACCTCATTGGCGCGTGGAACAATCAGTCTCATTGGTCAATTTTGAGTTAAGGAAAATCCACTTTTTGTTACATAAGGCATTTGTGCTTTCTTTTTCTAACTGGGCAAGAGGCACTTTTTCAATTGGTGCTCCTCTTATATTTAGCAGGGGGAGAGTAACTGCCCCCCTTTCACCCCAGCACAGTGTCTTTTCCAGTGGCTGTTTGCTGGTGGTGTTTTGCATCTTTTTAGATTGTGAGCCCTTTTGGGACAGGGAGCCATTTAATCATTTGATTTTTGTCTGTAAACCGTTTTGTGAACTTTTTTTGAAAAGCGGTATATAAATACTGTTAATAAGTAATAATAACATGAATAAAAATATTAACAAAAATATTAAGGACAAAAAGGAGGGGAGGAAATATGTACACCACTCTGAGCTCCTTGGAGGAAGGGCGGTATAAAAATGTGAAAAATAAATAAATAAATAAATAATAGAAAAAAGGCACTTTTATGCACTAGGCTAGCAAAACGGGATAGGATTTGGGGAGCATCATCGCTGCTGGATCCAGCCCCTCCTGCCACCTCCCCACCCCCGTTCTTCCCCCTCCTCTCCTGGTTTCCTTTATTTATTTATTTATTTATTTATTTATTTATTTATTTATTTAATGGATTTCTACCCCGCCTTTCTCCCAATAAGGGCAATCAAGGCGGCTTACAGTTAAGAACATGTTAAAATACATAATACACAATAAAACATAATTAAAAACAAGTAATTAAAACAAATAAAACAGACAGTCCCAGTGGGTCACCTATAAAAGCCATTTGTTAAAAAAGCCATTTGTTAAAAAAGCCAGCCCGCCATGTCAGTCATCGAATGCCAACCTAAATAAAAACTTTCTTCTCACCTCTTTTACCACCTCTTGCCCCCTCCCCTGACTTACCTTCTCCAGCGGGCACAGTGTGGTCAGTGTGCTGTCGGTGGCCGTTTTATGATAGCAGAAATGTCTTCCATTATTGCAGCATACTCTGCAGTACAGCCCAATTCTAGATAGTATTGGACTGTAAACTTATTACATTTGTGGTTTGTTTGTTTTTGTTTTTTTGGTTCTGTGCACAAGTGTCCTGTAGATTCTCTGCTTGAACCGTAATGTCATTTATTGGCATCATCAGAAATTTTTGACTGCTTGCTAAATGCAAAAACAACCATGAGCAGATTCCTACATTTTGTGATTTTTTTTAAAAAATTGTATCACCTATGATCAAAGAGGATGGGGAAAATATCTGGTCAGAATTTATTTATTTATTTATTTATTTATTTATTTATTTATTTACAATATGTATATCCCATCTTTCTCCCCGAAGGGACCCAAGGCAACTTACAACAGAGAAAAATACAATACCCAAAAAATACATACATAAATAGTTTGAAAACAATAAAAAACAGTTAACAAAAACTAATTAAAAAATCTAAAAATTGATTTAAAAATTATTACAATTAAAACATATCATAAAAACAGCAGCGCCCCACCTGTACCAGTAGAATGTTAAAGAAAGGCAAGGTTTCAGAAGGCTTCTTTGAACAAGAAGGTTTTTAGGCCTCGCCGGAAAGTGTCCAAGGAGGGAGCAATGCATGCATCATACAGAATCAAGTGCATGCATCATACAGTTAGCCCTAGGTCAGTTCCACATTAAACATCCTGAGGACTATTTTGTAACATACTTCATACTCATGAAGAAAGGTCCTGAATGGGTTGCAGGCAGGTTTCTAATTTCATTTCAGATAAAAATAGGAGCAAATGTGTTCCATTCCTCCAACTCTAGAGACCTCCACAACTTGTGAAGCACCCAACCAATCACAATCCTCTATATTTTTGAAGTCATCCAGGTCTCGACAGTGGCCCTATTTTTTCAATTCCGGTCAGACTGCCATCACAGGAGGTTTATTGAACTTCTAATGGACCAGCACTCACTGTAGGTGGGCTGTATCCATTATTGCAACCAACCCAGCTATTATGTTCAGCAAAGTGTTTACAGTTGGATCTCGCTATCAGCAGATCCACCATCTACAGATTTGTATCACCGCGGATCCTGGACCCACAGTGTCCACTTTAAAAACGCTGTAAAGAGAAAAAAAAGTAAAAATGCGGGTTTTCTAAAAAAAAAACCTTTTAGAAGCAAACTGTGCCATTTTCAAACATCTGCAGGTCTTCTGCAATCTAAACAACCCACTTTTGAATTGTTTGAATGCATCCTGGGGCAAGACTGGGAGGGGGGAAGAGCCTTCGCGCAACCCGGGAGTGATTTGTTAAGCTTGCAGAAGCCTTGCAGAGGCTGAAATACCACGGGGTGGTGGTGGTGGTTGCATTTTTTGCGTAGTTTGCCCCACGTTTTTTACTTTTTAAAAGCATTTTTAAAGTGCACCCCATTATCTGCAGAGCCTTGCTATGGATTGGATCCCCTGTGGATAGCGAGGTCCAACAGTATTTCTAAGACTGATAAAAATCACAAGAGAAAAAAGAATTCCTAACATTATCTAAAATGTGCAGATACTTGTCCTATAATTGAAGGGGCAAAATTAAGCATTTTAAATTCCCATTGATTTTGATGGGATTAAATATAGTACAGAAACCTCTACACACGCCCCTCATGCCCTGGTCTCCATCCAATTTCTTCTCCTCCCCTCCCTGTTCGACTAACCCTGCTCACCATTCTGCCCACCCCTGCGCAACACCTGCCCAACTTACCAGCACTGGGGGTTTTCAGGAGGCTGCTGGTGCATGCCTACCTCCCAGCTGCGTGGAATGGTGGGTTGTGTTTTGTGACTGCTGTAAGATATGCTGCACTGCCAGCACGCATGTTCCGGTGGCATGGAGGGCCCATAGGATTGGGCTGACAATGTCACAGCAGGCTTAATCTGCCCCCTTCAGCAGGCCTATTGTTGGTGGGCAGGCAGTACACTGGAACAACAGAGAATTAGAAGACCTCTCCCCCCCCCCCCCGCCCGCCGGTGGTACTGAATTGGCTAGTATCTAGTTTCACCTGACTTCCCAAGCAAGGAGGCCTATCTATCTCCAGCTGAAAATGTCAGTAGTACTCCCCTATGGCCAGCAGCCCTAGTGGTGCAGGGAGCAAATTCAGAATCTGCAGGGGCTCCTGGTCTGAGCCCCACAGAGCCTGACAATCCTTTAGCTTGGATTGGTGTACACTTATTTATATAACTTAGATTTTAGCCTGCAAGTTCCCATCCCCAACAATAAAATTCAGGGATAATAACAAAAGGGGGAAAATGTTTCTGCTCTACAAAGATATCTCATTCCTCAAGTGGAAGCAATACCCAAATGCTGAATATGATTTGGGTATCATAGTTGGAACTCTGTTAACAAAGTTTTAGCTGAATTGAATTTTCATTAGTGAAAAACAGATAAACAATGCTGTGGCATTGTGCCTAGAATTTGCAGGAAATCTGCAGGGACTTCCTTATCATTTCTGAGTATTGTTATATTTGGTATTTGCATGATAGGAAGCCATAATTAAATTGAGCATGTATCAGTGGGATACGCTGATGTCAATGTAAAAAATAATGCTTAGGGGAAAACAGCCAGGACAATAAACAAATATACAAGGAAAAAAAAAACACAACCCAAGAAGTCAATTACAAATGCACAAATAGATACACACAGGCAGCAGGTGGAATATCCTAGCAAATAAAGAGCATATAAAAATAATAATCCCTCTGCCTCTGAAAGGCAGACACATTCCCTATTGCTATGTGGAATCAAGGGAGAGAATGCTTCAAATTTGGATGTATTTCAATGACTCAGATAATGTCTAACTAGACTTCTCCTCCTTCATTGCATGTGTGTAAAAAATAGGAAAAATTAAAGGGGGAAAAAAAAAAAGACCAATTTTGGTATCTGAAATAGCAACCAAAATCCCATATCAGAATATTTTATGGTTACTTTGTGGATACTGAAAATATGATTTAAAAGTATTCAGGACAGTAAGAACATAAGAAAAACCCTGCTGTATAAGATCTGCCAAAGAGTGTTCAAACTACCGTACAATTGCACTCATTTCACATGCTAGCAAGGTTACGCTCAAAATCCTACAAGCTAGGCTTCAGCAGTACGTGAACCGAGAACTACTAGAAGTACAAGCTGGATTTCGAAGTGGAAGAGGAACTAGAGATCAAATTGCCAACATTTGCTGGATCATGGAGAAAGCACGAGAGTTCCAAAAAAACACCTACTTCTGCTTCATTGACTACGCAAAAGCCTTTGATTGTG
Organism: Plestiodon gilberti rubricaudatus; assembly: GCA_026170595.1. NCBI lineage: Eukaryota > Metazoa > Chordata > Lepidosauria > Squamata > Scincidae > Plestiodon > Plestiodon gilberti. Next base: position 110,507,580 of record JANXHW010000003.1, read on the forward strand.
TGGATCACAACAAACTGTGGCAAATTCTTAAAGAGATGGGGGTACCAGACCACCTTACCTGTCTCCTGAGAAACCTGTATGCGGGTCAAGAAGCAACAGTTCGAACCGGCCATGGAACAACCGATTGGTTCAAAATTGGGAAGGGAGTACGGCAAGGCTGTATATTGTCACCCTGCTTATTTAACTTATATGCAGAGTACATTATGGGAAATGCAGGGCTGAATGAATCGCAAGCCGGAATCAAGATTGCCGGGAGAAATATCAACAACCTCAGATATGCAGACAATACCACCCTAATGGCAGAAAGTGAAGAAGAACTAAAGAGCTTCTTGATGAGGGTGAAAGAGGAAAGTACAAAAGCTGGCTTGAAACTCAACATTAATAAAACTAAGATCATGGCATCTGGTCCCATCAATTCCTGGCAAATAGAAGGGGCAGAAATGGAAGCAGTAACAGATTTTACTTTTTTGGGTTCCAAGATCACTGCAGACGGAGACAGCAGCCATGAAATTAAAAGATGCTTACTCCTTGAAGGAAAGCCATGGCAAACTTAGACAGCATGATAAAAAGCAGAGATATCACCCTGCCAGCAAAAGTTCGTATAGTCAGGGCGATGGTGCTCCCAGTAGCAATGTATGGTTGCGAGAGTTGGACCATAAGGAAGGCTGAGCGCCGAAGAATAGATGTTTTTGAATTGTGGCACTGGAGAAGACTCCTGAGAGTCCCTTGGACTGCTAGGAGATCAAATCAGTCAATCCTAAATGAAATCAACCCTGACTGTTCCCTGGAAGGACAGGTACTGAGGCTGAAGCTCAAATATTTTGGCCACCTAATGCGAAGAGTGGACTCTTTGGAAAAGACTCTGATGCTGGGAAAGATTGAAGGCAAAAGGAGAAGGGGAAGGCAGAGGATGAGATGGGTAGATAGTATCACTGATGCAATGAACATGAATTTGAGCAAACTCCAGGAGGCAGTGGAGGACAGGAAGGCCTGGGGTGATATGGTTCATGGGGTCACATAGGGTCTTCGGATACGACAACGACTGAACAACAACAATAAGTTAGGAGGGGTCAGGGAAGGCAAGCCTTGCTCGGAATTTTGTTTTTTTTATTGGTGTTTTTCGGCATTGAGGGGAGGGGGTGAGGGAAGGCAAGGTTGCCGCAGCAGTTCCTCCTCATTGGCCTAAACTCTGAGCCCAAGGGATGCTTGGCTTGGCAAGGGGAGGCAGGGAGGAGCAGTACAGCTCCACGTGGGTTTTCGAGGGGGTGGGTGGGAGGGGTCCGGGAAAGCAAGCCTGGCTCAGAAGTATTTCCTTTCTTTCTCTCGCCATCTATTCGCCATTGACCACAACTCCAAGCACAGGTAGAAGGGAGGGGAGGGGTGAGGGAAGGCGACGGGCAGGGGTAGGGAGGAGCAATACAGCTCCACGTGGGTTTGAATGTGGACACAAGTACGCTTGTTTTTCCTAAGCCATATGGGTAGTGACAGGACTGAGAAGTGAGGGGAAGGGCATAGGGGAAGCCAATTGGGTGCTTTAGAAGCCTCAGAGGTCCCCACACAGACCCCCACCCACCCCATTTTCAGGGGGAAAGCCATTTTCCCCAAAGTGACTGAACTTGTGACTCATGACTCGGGGTTTTTGGCCTTACTTGCACTCGACTTGCACTCATGCACAAAAGGACTCGCACTTGACTCATACTCACTCAAAAAAATTGGCACTGACTCGCACTCATGCAAAAATGACTCTGTTCTCTGTTTTTCTGGACTCTTTCAACACTGGCATTCTCCATGGCTTTCTTTGTCAATCTGAAATATGAAATGTTCCTTCAGGATGGCACTAGAAAAACAACAATGCATCTTGAGCCTTATTAATGCATCTGCTGCAAGAAATATGTTAGTTTTTAAGGTGCCACTCTGTTACAAACATTTCTGGAATTTACGTTATATGGAGACTCGTTGGCTGGTTTGGCAGAGTTTATTTGTGGGAGGGTGATTAAATATGGGTGTTCATTTTGGCTTTGGTGTGTAATTGTTCTGCAATTCTAAGAGCATTCAAACAATGCAGGAACTAAGGCTGAAAGGGCTCACTCGGTAAATGCTTTAACAGTGCATCTATACAAGGCATGTATGCACAAGAGAGAGATTTCAATTGCTATATAGATTTCTCTGCAAAAACATCATTTTTATCTCATAGAGGCTCCCTGCCTTCATGTAATTTAAATGCTACACATCCCATTTTTAGAATACACTCCCATGGTTTCTGAGCAGACTCAAATATAACCGTGACAGGTGGCTGTGTATTTGCAGGAAGCATTGGCTGTTTGGAGTCCTGACATTAGGCTCTTCATTTTTCTGATTCATCCTTTGACACAGATGCCATGGTGTTTTATTTTTCCCCTTAAAGCTTTTACCTCTGAAAGCGTATTTTTATTTATTTCTGACAACATACCTTCAGGCAAAAGCAACAGGGAGGTGAGGTGGGCAAATCCTTTAATTTCCACTGTCAAAAGTGGTCTGCTAGTGCTATGAGGAATTCTTTCCTCTTTTTGATCGATGGCTCCACAGGCCTTTGTTTGTATTGCCATTCAGGCCACTGCAAACATAATACCGACCTTGGAAATGAGCTAGTAGTAGAAGGGGTAGAAGTAGTAGAAGTAGTAGAAGGTAGTAGTAGAAGTAGTAGAAGAATCTCTTTGCGAGATTGAATTTCAAAATGTGGACAATTGGAACATTTCTTCCTGAAAATGCCCTAATGGAAGTGGGTGAATCAGGAACTTATGGTTAGTCACAAGGGCACATATCAAAGGAAAGCATTGTCAGGAACCATCCTTTGTGGTTTGTCTCTGGCCCTAAGTAGGTTTGTCATTATTCTTGCATCTGGCTAAGTTTGCATCAGTGAACTCAGGAAGCCAGCTGCTCCATTAGCATGGCTCTTTGATTGAGTTTCACCATGCAGTTGGTGAGGACAGCTGAGGTTGGGGATTCTCCTTTTGTGTTGCTAACAACGTATTTTTTCTCCCCATGTAGGAGGTGGTGTTTGTGCATAGGGGCAAATGTGCTGTGCAAGCAAGGTAAAGTCACTGATAGAATTTCCCAAGGATCAGGCAAAGTTCTATCCAAGCCAGCTTGAAAGTGTGTGTGTGTGTGGGGGGGGGGATTGCTCTGATGATAAAAGCGCAGCCTTCCAGTCTGTGGATCTGAGGCCCCTTGCCATCAGTCCTGGTACTAGAATCACATTACTGGTCTGGGCCGTGCTCTCTTCACAGACATCCAGCACTATATACACATGTATGCATGCTTGTCCCTACATGCCCCCAATAAAAAAATAATAAAAAGACAACAACACCACTGCCCATGGGAGACAGGAGAGAACAGAAAATTAGCTTCTCAAATGCAACCTTCTAGACACCATCAGGATCTGGAAAGTATTTCAGAGTGATTTTGCTGTAAGACAGAAGAGGTTTTACATTTGCTTAACATGATTTTTGTTCAACGTGCTGGAGAAAAATGTAGCACTTTAAGTTTTTGAATGATCTGCAAAACAGAAGGTGAAAATGAAATTTATCTGTTTTTATGTTTTGGTATTCAAATATGAAACTTTGCAGGTCTCCTGACAGTTGTACTGCCTTCGTGATGAGAACTGCAACCTTTCTAAATCCTATCTCTATGTCGAAGTTGACAGAAATTTACCCTTTTTATCTGGGGAGCGGCAATAATTCAGCAGAATGTAATAGTGTTATGTGCACCTCATGTCCCTGAGCGATGACAAGTCCAGGGGTAGCATTACAGGGTTTAGTTTCCTTTGGATGTGAACGCACTAGAGTCTTCTGGCATCTTTGTAAAATTTGTTTTATTTATAAATATAGAAGCCAAGGATAGTGTAAGCAAGCCGAGTCTTATACTGTAGAAAGCCTCTGTTCCTGCATTAGATTTCAGGCACTTCACTTTCATCCAACTCACAGATCTTTGTCTTTCTCCATAAAAAGGTAAAGGTGACCCCTTACAATTAAGTCCAGTCGTGTCCGACTCTAGGGTGTGGTGCTCATCCCCATTTCAAAGCCAAAGAGCCAGCGTTGTCCGAAGACGCCTACGTGGTCATGTGGCCGGCATGACTCTCCTTGCCGCAGCGCGTAGCATGCGGCTGGAACACGGAGCGCTGTTTACCTTCCAGCAAGCGGTACCTATTTATCTACTCGCATTTAACATGCTTTGGAACTGCTAGGTTGGTAGGAGCTGGGCCAAGCAACGAGAGCTCACCCCATCGCAGATTCGAACTGCCGACCTTTCGATCCACAGCTCATGGCTCAGCGGTTTAACCCACTGCGCCACCCGCTGGCCTTGTCTTTCTCCATACAACAAACTAAAAAGTGGCTCTAAACAGTTTCTCTGCCACTCCCACATAGCTGGAGGATGTCCCCTTTGAAAGGCAGGAGGAGAGGAACAATAACTTTATATTGACCATTCCCTGACCACCTATTGAGAAACTATCAATGAATCATGCATACTAGCAAGCTAATCAATATCTTTTGCTACAAGGATGTTTGCGACACATTTTTTTCAATCAGTTAATCAGTTTCAATCAGTGCTGGAGTTAATCGTCCAGCATCTGAAACAATTGTTTTTCACTAGCAGCAGGGCTTGCTGAGGTGCACAGGCTGCCTGTTAGCTTCTCAGCATAATTCAGGGTGCTATGGTAAAGTGCTAAAGTGTATCTTAAGGCCGTGACAGACCGCACGCCGAGGCGAGCGAGCGAGCCCCGAGGCGAGAGAGAGAGAGAGAGAGAGAGAGAGAGAGAGAAAGAGAGAGAGAGAGAGAGAGAGAGAGAGGCTGACCGCTCTCCTCCGCGCTCTGAGCTTGTCTGTAGGAGTGTCTTCCCGCAAATAGTCCCTCCTTTTGTCCCGCCTTCTTGGAAGAAACCTCCACGGTGATTGGCTAACACTCCTCCCCCTCTCATCTGATTGGTGGCTGCAGTAGCTCCGTGAAGCAGCCCCCTCAAACATGGGCCAGGAACATTTTCGATCGTGCCGGAAATCGGGAGATCGCATCTCCTCCGCTCGCTTCCGCTATGGTAACCAGACACCTCAGCACAGCTCGACGAATCTCCTCGGGCATCTGGAACGCACCGAAATTCGTGCGGTCTGCAGTGACCTTTACAGAATGCCTGTTGATCTATGAATGATGCCCTGCTCAGACTTCCACCTCCTTAGGATGTTCAGTGTGCAGATGCTAGAGAAGTGCATATCTGTGATGCTGTGGCATCTTCCTAAGGAGACTTTCTTGAACTCTCATTTCAGCTTATGTAGATAAGAATGTGCTAACAACTAGTTTTATTATTTTTTTCTCAATGAAACACACACACAAAAATTAAAACAATCAAATACCTAACCTGACAATAGGGTATCATTTAAAAAGCTATCAATTCTTCAATGCCTGGTGAATTTTAAAACGTGGTTTTCATTGAAGGAATAACTAACAGCCTGATCCTATACCCTACTACGCAGATAATGCCAACAGAGCACACACTGCAAGTTATGGGTTTTTTTTGGGGGGGGATCATACAGTCTGCAGGAGGTATTTTTTTACATAACTTCTGGTAGGCTGCCCAATCATCAATGGGTCTCCTCGGACCTACACCAGCCATTTTGCCGGAGCAAGGAGAACCAGTGGGCATCGGGTTGGAAAATGGGGAATAGGATATAGTAAAAGTCACTGCCACCAGATCCACCCCTTCCCGCCCTTGACATGCCCCCAGTTCCTCCCCCTCTCTGCCCTATTACTCCCCCTGCTCTCCCCCCCCATGAACACCCCCTCCCACTGCAGCCTACCCGCCTTGGCACCACTTGGGGTCTGCAGTGACACACGGATCCACTGCAGCAACTGCCTTGCGGCAGCAGCTTCAAATGGCCCAGAAGCTGTGCAGTGTTTCTGCTGTCACAGGGCCTTTTACGCTACTCCCACTGACGTCAAAGTCCTGTAGGATTGGGCCGCAAGGCTTTGTTGAGTGGTCCTGAGTATTGATTCTTGCTCAGCGGCGGAACTTTGGTGGAGCGCGTGGAGCAGGAGCTCCAGGCACTCGGGCGGGCAGGGGGCGCGCTCGGGGAACTTACCCTCGGGAAGCGCTGCGTTGCCTTGGCCCTCCCTGGAGCCCATTCGGCTAAAAAATGAGCTCAAAACAGGTGGGAATGTCAGCCCAATCCTAAATAAATCATGCAAGGGGAGGGGCAGGGAACATTTGCTCCCTTGCCCAGGGGTAAGCCTTTGTCGCTTGAATGGGTCTACTACTCAGACCTGCATCAGCAATTTTGTTGGTGCAAGTCTGAGTGGACCCATGAAAGTGGATCAAGGCCAGGAAGGGTGATAGGATATCGGTGGTGCTGATTCCACTGATATTGCCCTCTTCCCAGCCTCCATCCCTGTCTCTGTCCCATTCCTCCCCCTCTCTGCCTCATTCCACCAATCTACCATGCTGACCTACTGGCGCCAGGGCTGCTGGCAGGGAGCTTGTGGCAGCAGCCCGGCCTCAGTCTATGGCGTGTCCCCTTTTGTGACAGCCATAAAGCATGCGGTGCTGCTGGAATGCGAGTTCTGGTGGTGCAGAGGCCCAATTGGGCCCTGAATGCTGCTATGAGAGAAGGGATCTGGCTAAAGGCTCCTTAGTCTTTGAGAATATACATTTTGAACACTGTAGTATATCCATTGTTAGACTTGTCCATTATTTGACTGGCTAAGAGGAAAGTGGATCACCTCAGCTACACAAATATTAAACCCCTTGAGATTTTTTTTTTAAAAAAAAACATTTGGCTATTTTTTGGTCTCCCGGGTGACCACTCCAACTAGCAGTTGCAGAGCCCCCGGTGGGGCCAAAGCCACCCTTGCTGAGCCCAGTCTGAGTCCTCCAAGTGCTGGCTGGATCTTACACTTGAGCTCTCCAAGTGCCAGCAGGATCCTGCCCCTGACATGAGAGGAGGACAAGGCCAGGGAAAGGGGTGGGTATTTTCACTAGGGGGCGCGTCACCCTGGAGCAGGGGCGCGCACGTCACCCCTGCCCTAGGGTGACGCTTACCCCTGGCTCTAAGAGCAACCGCCCTGTCCGGCGGTCCGGGGCCTTCTGAAAAGGCCAGATGCATGACGCATCATTTATTAGCTTTTTCGCGCATGCGCAGACCGTTTTTGAGGGCAAGGGCTGCCCTTTTGCCCTCAGAAACAGTCTGCACATGCGCGAAAAAGGTAATAAATGACACGTTGACGCATCGGGACTTCTCAGAAGGCCTCGGACCGCCGGACGGGGCGGACGCTCTGTGGCCTTCTTCTGGCCTCGGAGCCTCCGCGCGGACGGGGGCGACGCATGCGCGTGCGCGTGCATCACCCTTTGCACATGTCACCCCCCGGGCAGCCCGCACCGCATGCCCCGCTACAGTGACGCGCATGGGTGGAGCCGCAGGGTTAGACAGCCTTAAATGGGGTCAAGGGAAGCCGATGATGAGGCTCAGTACCTGAGAGGTAGTCAGTGAGTGAGGAGCTCCCTGGCTGCCTGAGATCAGGAGCAAGCGAGCCTGGGCAGGAGGAGGACTCTGGGTGTAGCCCCCTCCCCTGCCCTGTCAGGCTTATTCCTACCCCATGAGTGGGACCAGGGCGGAAGCCTCACATTAATATTTAATAAGTATTTGCATTTTGTTTCAAGATTTGTGCATTTTGGTTTACTTATATGTCACTTCCGTTCCTATGACTTTTTTCAGCATTGAACCATAACAAAATTAAAATACCAGCCATGGATGGTGGCCTGCCAAGTACTTCAAATGTCACCTCTAGAATTGCCAGTTTAGCCCAAGCAGGTTGCCCTGCCTCTTTGCTTTTTTTTCTCAAGCAGATGGGTGAAAAGGTTAATTTCATGCCCCTTTGGGTCCACTGGTGGGCCACACCCCTTTACCATCTTGCTCTGCCTCTAACACTGGGTTCCGTCCTAGCACCAGCCCCCCCCCCTCTCGTTTTAGTTGACAGTCTAGTGATATCACCAGGCTCTGCCTCCAAAATCTCAGGTTTTTAGATGCATGGGCAGCCCGATCCTGCCTAAACCAGGATGCGGCCTGAACCGATGCAGCCAGGGCTCATCTCGGGGGAAGGGGATGTTCATCCGCTTCCCTGGTGTAAGCCATGGAGGCCCCAATGGGCCTCCTCGGATGCACGCTAGCTCTTTACCTGGCACAAGTCCAGGGAGGTTGTGTAAGGTCAGCCCGGCCCGGGAAGGTCAATGGCCCCCTCTCCCGCCATCCTGGCCCTCCCTCCCCACACCCGGCGCAGGGCTTACCTGCATTGTCCAGGGGATGTCCAGGGGAGGGTGTCCAGGGGATGACAGAGTGAGTGGCACCTGTCTTCGCGCCGGTGCTGCTTACTCTCCTGGTGCTGCAGAAGTGCCTTATGGCACTTTCACTGCACCTTAGGCCGGTGGAGTGCTCGCTCTGCCAGCCTAAGGTTAGACTGGATGGCATCCTCAGTCTGGCAACTCTACCTACCTCTGGAGTCCTAGGATGGCAGCAATAAGCAGGCGTTTTATCAAGTCCTCATAGACTGCCACATACATTGGTGGCTCACAAATTGATCTGCATCTGAGTTGGTGGCTCACAAATTGTAGAGCAAAGATCTACAATGCCAAACAAACAGAAGTTAAAAAAAGTAACTGTCAGCGCAATCCTATCCAGCTCCTCCACTGGTGCAGCCAGTGAGGGAGGGCAGAACAGGAGGGAGGGAAGGGAAACTGGATTTAAATCCCCTTTCCCTCCCAAAGCCTCCCATTCTGCCCTCCTCCACCCGTGGGGGAGCTGGATAGGGTTGCGCTGTAAATCTAGTCCAACCATTGCCAAGACTAGCAACCAAAGAACTATGAGAAACTGAATCGATATCAGAAAACATTGTACACACAAAAAATAATTGATGATAAAAGCACTCTGGAGAAAGAGGTTGAGGAGCTGAAGATTGCTCTGCTGACTTCTAACAAAATCCAACCCCCCTTCCAAGTTGAAGGGCCTTCTCTGAATTCATATTCATGACCTCTTGGCTGGATCAATGGCAAGATAATGAAGTCTCTTGAAGCTGTTTTGCCTTCAGGGAGTTGATCCAGCAAAATGCTAATCTGTGGTGAGCAATGCCTCCCTAGGTGATTCAAGCTTCTTTATGTGACCAGTGTTTGGAACAGTGTGCTCACTTTTCCTCTCAAGCCCATGATCCAGTGATAGTTAATGTTAATTTGGCATAGTCATGTTTGGATGGAAACAAGTTCAGGAGTAAAAACCTGAGGAATGTCAATTGAAATAATTCCAAAATGGAATTACTACTGAAGGAAATGTGTGCAATGAATTCTGTATTTCAAAATTTTGATGACATACAACAGTGCCAAACTGATTAGTGCGTTTACGGAGAAAAAAAATAAAAAAAGGAAACACATTTTCGTCGTCTGCAAGCACATTTAATCTCTACCTTTACATGAAATCTAAACAGACTTCTTTTAGACAGGTATAACCTAATTGTTTTTATTAAAGATGTGCATGCTAAATTATTGAAATATGTATGAATAATTCAGATAATTGCTTTTAGTACTTACCAAGTCTGATAAATGTCAGAAATACAGAAGGAATGCTTCTCTCCTCCCGTCTTATACTGGAAGAATTTTTCCCTCTTAAATTCATGAAAATGTTGCATTAATTTGCATAATGGCACAGTTGTCACAGCAGGTTACAGGTGATGACTTAGAACCTTTGGCTTCCTAATGCAAAATGACCCCTTCCCTTCTCCAGCAGGCTTCCTACTACTAATGGAATTTGAACCCCCAAGCATTCTGCAATTAGAAAGATTTAAACAAAGCTTTTGAAATATGTTGAATAATGCTACTTGCTCTGTTCATTCTTCATTGAGCCAAGAGCAGATAATATGTTGGTTTCGAACAACAAACATCATAAGCTTCAGGCTAACTTTATTTGGAAATGAAAAGCAAGCAGAACAAAGTGCACAGATAGCAAGGCAAGATTTGGCTGGGATAGGCTCCTCCCCACATGCCACATGTCACATTGCTGGGACGTTCTCCCCTGACTAAAGAATTAAGTCAAATAGAGGTTAAAAGAGAAGACGTCTCAGACTTAATTGACAAAATAAAGATCAATAAATCACCAGGCCCGGATGGCATCCACCCAAGAGTTCTGAAGGAACTCAAGAATGAAGTTGCTGACCTCTTGACCAAAATATGCAACTTGTCCCTTAAAACGGCCACTGTGCCAGAGGATTGGAGATAGCTAATGTCACGCCAATCTTTAAAAAAGGAAGGAGGGGGGACCCGGGAAACTACAGGCCGGTCAGCCTAACATCTGTTCCAGGGAAGATGGTGGAAAGTCTCATTAAGGATAAAATCTTAAAATACATAGAAGAACAAGCTCTGCTGAGGGAGAGTCAGCATGGCTTCTGCAAGGGGAAGTCTTGCCTCACAAACCTGTTAGAATTTTTTGAAAAGGTCAACAGGCATGTGGATGCGAGCGAACCCGTGGATATTATATATCTGGATTTTCAGAAGGCGTTTGACACGGTCCCTCATGAAAGGCTCCTGAGAAAACTCCACAGTCAGGGAATAAGAGGGCAGGTCCTCTTGTGGATTAGGAACTGGTTGAAGACCAGGAAACAGCAAGTGGGAGTCAATGGGCAATTTTCACAATGGCGAGAGGTGAAAAGCGGTGTGCCCCAAGGATCGGTCTTGGGACCGGTGCTTTTCAACTTATTCATAAATGACCTGGAGTCGGGGATAGGCAGTGAGGTGGCCAAGTTTGCAGATGACACTAAACTTTTCCGGGTGGTGAAGACCAGCAGGGATTGTGAAGAGCTCCAGAAGGATCTCTCCAAACTGGGAGAATGGGCAGCAAAATGGCAGATGCGCTTCATTGTAAGTAAGTGCAAAGTGATGCACATTGGGGCAAGAAACCAAAATTTCACATATACGCTAATGGGTTCTGAGCTGTCTGTGACGGATCAAGAGAGAGATCTTGGGGTGCTGGTGGACAGGTCGATGAAAGTGTCGACCCAGTGTGCGGCGGCTGTGAAGAAGGCCAATTCCATGCTCGGAATAATTAAAAAAGAGATTGAGAATAAAACGGCCAATATCATTCTGCCTTTGTACAAATCGATGGTAAGGCCACATCTGGAGTATTGTGTCCAGTTCTGGTCACCACACCTCAAAAAGGATATAGTTGAATTGGAAAAGGTGCAGAAAAGAGCGACCAGAATGATTCGTGGGCTGGAGCACCTCCCTTATGAGGAAAGGCTACAGCGTCTGGGGCTTTTCAGTCTAGAAAAAAGGCGCCTGATGGGGAACATGATTGAGACGTATAAAATTATGCATGGGATGGAGAGAGTGGATAGAGGGAAATTCTTCTCCCTCTCGCACAACACCAGAACCAGGGGACATGTACTAAAATTGAGTGGAGGGAGAGTTAGAACAGACAAAAGAAAATATTTCTTTACCCAGCGTGTAATTCATCTGTGGAACTCCTTGCCACAGGATGTGGTGATGGCATCTGGCCTAGATGCCTTTAAAAGGGGTTTGGACAGATTCATGGAGGAAAAGACCATCACAGGTTACAAGCCATAAGCAACCTCCTGGTTTTTAGAAGTGGGTTTTCTCTGTGCCAGGTGCAAGGGAGTGTCAACGGGAAACAGGTTATCTTGTTGTCTTGTGCTCCCTGAGGCATCTGGTGGGGCCACTGTGTGACACAGGAAGCTGGACTAGATGGGCTTTTGGCCTGATCCAGCAGGGCTCTTCTTATGTTCTTATGTTCTTATGGGCGGCAAGCACTCCTGAGGTGTTAGAGAGAAGGGAGCAGTAGGCTTGCCCAGTGAACCTCTGCACCTTGCAGTGGCGTTCCTATGGTGGGGGCAGTACTGTAAGTTGCACCCCGTCCTAGTCCCTGTTTACAAGCCGGCACGAGGCAGCCCCACCCCTTCACCGTCAGAGCCATTCCGTGTGCAGAAGGCAATGTGCAGAGAGTCTCCTACCTGGTGCCTTCTCCGCATGGAATGGCTCTGACGGTGAGGGGGCGGGGCCGCATCGTGCCAGCTTGTAAATGGGAACTAGGATGGGGCGCAACTTACAGTACCGCCCCCACTGTAGCGATGACTCCGGCACCTTGCCCTCCAAATAGGGAAAGCAGGATCATGCTCTTAGACACTGGCCTCATGAAGCCCTGAAACCAGCTTCCAGACTCAAGACTTCAGCCCCTACCATTTTCATTTAGTGCCCAGTGGGACTGTGAATTCATGGAGACCTAGGCTTACATATTCTGGGACCTGAGGGAGGGGCGGAAGTGACATCAGGGGGGCGGTTCAAGAAACTGTGATGTCACTTCTGCCGGAAGTGATGTTGCAGGGGGCGTGGCCAGACAACATGACCAGAAGTGATGTCACAAAGGGCGTGGCTGGCCAGACACGCCCCCCTGTGCCATCACAGGGGGCCAGAAAATCTCTGGAAAAGCAACATATTTAAATAAATAAATATTTTGCTAACATTTCATTCATTAATTAATTAATTAATAATCAACATTTAAAGCAACATTTAAAGCAACATATGACACCCCCATACTCGCAATACACTACTGTAATAATAAACTACACCCACTAAAAATGAAATAAATAAAGCAAAAATTTAAAAAAGGAGGTAAATAAAAGCTCTCAAGCATCTGACGTTTATTGTATGTGGCTCTTACATTAAGCAAGTTTGGCCACCCCTTATACTATGGAATGTGAGAAGTACTGTGGGTGACTGTTCTTATGTGAAGCCAAATGCATGAGATCTGACTGAACTTGAATACGCACCCACCCACCCCATGCGACTGGAAAAAGAAAAAGGCAAGGAAGCCAAATGTATGCAGGAAGTTAAAAAGGGTGACTGGGAGGAAGAAAACAGAAATGGGAGATAAAAGCTGCACTTGTATGCACACTTAACCCGGGAGAAAGTTCCATTGCACTCAATGGGACTTGCATCTGAGTAGACATGCATAGGCTTGTGCTGAAAGAGGGAACCTGACATGGTTGACACATGATGACAAAGTAATGTGAGCTGGAAATAGACCCTTCTAAATCTGTATGCAGTATTCAGGAACAAATATGAATAGATGAACTAGTTCTGGGAGCAAAAATATTCAGAAGCCATTACCTTAGAAATATAAAAAGGCAGAATGAATGAAGCTCCTGAATGACAGATGTCAGTGTCAACCATCTAAAATACTCTGCCTTTATTTAGTTATTAGCGTGATGCCCGTGCTTCGCTACAAGATGCAAGTACTTTAAATCCTTGCAATGAATCAATTAAATGTAGCACAACTACCCCATGTAAGAAAAACCCTGCATTTACTAAAAGTCATGGTTCCATGATAGTTGTCCCCCTCGCTGTCGTGGGACATGATGGAGAACTCCTCCCAGTTGTCCACCACGTGCCTCACGATTAGCTCACGCACCTCCTTAGCCATTAGGTGAGTGTCGTAAATGAGATAGGACAGGGACGAAAACAGGCAGGCTCCATCTCCTGTGATGGGGACAATTGTGTGAGGCACTATCTCCCCATTAACATTTAGAAACACCGTTTTCCCCTCACCTAGTGCCCGCACACTGGGGGATGTTATAGTTTTTTCCCTGCTGCAGATTTTATACGTTTATTAGACTTTAATAGTGACCCTTTATCCAAGCCTCTGTCCAGCGTGTTTATTTAGGAGGTTTCACAGGTAAGAACTGAAACACAAAGTAGTCCTTCCAAGAACAAATAAGCATCCTCTATCGATAGGCTTACCAGATCGTCACAGGGACGGGAGCGGTCTACCCTTAATGGGGCGTGGCGTGGGGGGCCCCAGAACGCGACACGTTCTGCCCCCCACGCCACGCCCCCTTAAGGGTAGACCGCTCCCGTCCCGGCGACGATCTGGTAAGCCTGTCTATCGAATAAAAAAACACCCCTTTTAACTTTTACCCCCTTTTTACCCCTTTAGGGGTGAAATTTAAAGAAACCATTAAAACAGTTTCTAAAGACACCCACATGACAAAAAAAGCATGTTAGAACTCCACAAACACAGGAGATACAAAGGGTTCTGTAATTGACCCCCGAATCTAGATTTGCCCCATTAGGGGTCGATTAGGGCAAAGTCCTGAAATATGTTTTAAAGTATTTTTATGGGTAACCTTTGTAAGCAAAAACCAAGTCGATCTCTCAACGGGCCTAAGAGATCTTGAGGAATCTGTGAAAACACATGGCGAGCCCAAGCCTAGGCATGTCTACTCAGAAGTAAGTCCTGTTCTAGTCAATGGGGCTTACTCCCAGGTAAGGACGAATAGGATTGCAGCACCCCATTTCACCCCCTTAGGGGTGGAATTTCTAAAAATCCCTTCTTAGCAGGCGCTTACATCATGGAAGGAACGAACTCCCCTGGCATTAAACGCTCAGAGAAGCGCTTCTGCAATTATACATTTGAGCTCTCTGTGTAAGGCCTTGCTCGGCCTGGAGAGGACTTTGGATATCAGCGTATCTCGCTGCCAATATCCCTGCCCTCTCCAGGCCCAGGGAAGCCTATGGGCACCCTCCCTCACCACCCAGTCCGGCCTCTCCCCACCCGTGCCCCAGTTGGTGTAGGAATTACCTGCTCCAGTGGGCACAGAGCCAGGTAGGAGCCAGATTAAGGGCCTTTGGCCACTGCGCCGGTGGTCCTTACTTGCCAAGTGCCGTGAAAGTGTTTTACGGCACTTTCACAAAACCTTGCAGCTGGGGAGCGCGCACTCCCCCAGAGCAATTCTACACTGGATTGCACCGCCAGTGTATAATTCATCTGTGGAACTCCTTGCCACAGGATGTGGTGATGGCACCTGGCCTAGATGCCTTTAAAAGGGGATTGGACAGATTTATGGAGGAAAAGCCCATCACAGGTTACAAGCTATGATGGGGATAAGTAACCTCCTGGTTAATGCCAGATATGAGTAGCAACAGGATACAGGCAGGCTTACCAGATCGTCGACCGGGACACTCCATTTTGCCCTTAAGGGCGGCGGGGGGGAGGGGCGATAGGCGCCAGAGCCCCTCCCCCCCGCCGCCCTTAAGGGCAAAACGGAGTGTCCCGGTCGGCGATCTCGTAAGCCTGGATACAGGTATCTTCTTCTTGTTGTTGTTGTCTTGTGTGCTCCCTGAGGCATCTGGTGGGGCTGCTGTGTGACACAGGAAGCTGGACTAGATGGGCCTTTGGCCTGATCCAGCAGGGCTCTTCTTATGTTCTTCATGAAGACACAACTCAGCTTTGACTTGGTGATGGAGCTGCTGAGTACTTGCTCTAAGCTCACCTGCCTTCTTCTTCTACATCTAGTTGAACTGGAAGTAATTTGTGTTGATGTGATGTCATCATGTCACCGTGAATTACTTCTGGTTCAGCAATTCCTCCTGGGTCCTATCTGCACTGGGTGTCTCAAAGCCTCTGGTACTAGTGAACTTTACTCAGTGTAAAACAACATGGGGGGGGGGGTCTTAAAGAACTTTGTTCTCCTTTGAGTGCAAATATTTTTTCTTAACCTCCAAGCTCGAAGAGGTTCACTGAGACTTCTCAAGTGTTTAGGGGCATGCATCTCCCCTTCATAATTGTAAGTGTAGCCAGAAAACATTTGATGCATGTGGTGTGCAGTATCAGAAATATGGGGGAGCTGTAAATCCCAGACAGGGCTGGCAGCCTGGAACCAACCAGGTACAAAACAAGCAAAGTCAGAAACAGGTGAGTTGTCAAGCAAGTCACTCAGCAGTAAGTAATGACAGCCTGAAATTTGCTGAAACCAGAAATAGAAATGGTATAAAATAAAGTGGAACCCTATTGGCTCTTCTTGCATCTCGATGCGTGCTGAGGTTGTAGTTGCAGGGCGACCTTCTGGACATTTATACTGGTGGTACTGAAGTGTATCATAGAGCAGGCCAGGGGTGTTTCATCTCTGCCCCAGTGCCATGCTGCTGCTGTGAGTGAAGATCTTGTGGCCGGAGTCCTCAGGGCATGTCCTGCTATCAGAGACCCCTCTCACTTGCCGTGATTGTGTGGATGCAGAATAAAACAGATCCACCTTTCTCAACAGCTTTATTCATTTCAATATTACTTGACATGATTTTATGTGTAATAAAGATGACACGTATTATGCTCATCACAGCATCGGTACAGCAATTTTTATTTGAAAAGCTAACTGAACAAACTTAATACAGTATATATTTATATATAAAACATAGCAGCTAGAAGGTAAAAACTGTCAGAAACTATAGTAACAACATTTCTTCAAGTAAGCTATGAAATAATAATGATCTGAATCATTCTAAAGAATAATGCATGCATAGCTCTCCAACTACAGCAGATTTTAAAAAGGTTTGGAATATGGTCACTTGACTAACAATGGGGAAAAGAAGAACCAGATTAAGTTACAATGGTTTTAGTTACAATATTTGTTGAAATATTCACATGAAATTGTCATGAATTCAGCCAACTCAATCCAATGACACAGAATGAAGAATGGCTCAGCTGAAGAATCTGCAAAAGAAGGCAACCTGGACATTAAAAAGCTCTTTTGGAAATGCAACATCGAGATCAGCTTCCAGCAGAAACTGATCAATCAAGAAGTCAAAGGAGTGAATGTTCAGATGATGAATAGTGGCGCATCTCTAGAGCAGTAATCCCCCCCCTCCTGAAATGAACTGAAAAGGTCAACCCATTAGGGCCCAGGGATTGAACAAAAGGAACATCTTCTGGTGTTTTTTTGTTTGTTTTCTTTTTGGTGTGTGAAATTCTTGTCAGGGGACCTCAGGTGAGAAATTGATGCCACCAGAAAAAAAATCCAAGTGTTTCATATACCTGAAAAAAGATGACGCGTTTTATATGCTCTAGGACTTTTGACGGGTTCCATTGACTTGACCGGTCCCATTTATGGGTGCCATTGACTTGCATTGGAGCTGTCACATAATGTTGCTTTGACTTACTTTGGAATATTACAGTTGCACAACTTGCGGGTGTGGTTTTTGGTTTGTCTGGTTGCAATCCTGTTTCACTGAGCTAGATTCAGTTTGTGAGTCATGTCAGCTGTGCAGGCCAAGGGATTTGGCCTGAGGCACCTTATCAGTTGGGTAGCTTCAGGTTGTTTACTCCAGTAGAATTTGGTCTGGGGTAGGGGGTGATACCCTGTCAGTAACAGAATACCAATGGACTGTCTCATTTCCTTTTTGTTGACTGAGAGAACACATGGTTGTTGTTCTCATGTGCATACTTTGTGGAAAATTGAATCAACATCTGAGCATTTACACCAATACATCTGAGCATCTCACCAATACAGAGTGAGAAAACCTGTGTTGGGGAATATGTACCATGTACAATTTCTAAAGCTTCAAGTGCCTTAACTTCATTATTCTCAGGAAATGACTTGAATGTGGCTTGATTTTTTCCATTTCGATGCTGGCTTCTGTGTCTTTGAGATTCTAGCACGTTGGGGAGAACAGGTGAGTACTATACAAGTGTTTCTGTGCCACTGAAAGATTTCAATTCCACTCAATGAGCAAGAATAGCCCCTGAACTCAAAAAAAGATACCAAAGTTCCTGCTTTTATTTCACTCGGGGTGGGGGTGGGGTTATAATGAATGTAATGTAATGTTTGTAATGAACCAAAATGACAGTGGAAAAAATCCCCAAACCACTAACATCTGTGACATCACAGGGAGTTGGAAAATCTCCATAAAAGCAACATATTTAAATAAAGAAATATATATTTTTTAACTTTTGTATTCATTTTTATGTTCACTGGGTGCCTCTGAGCACGTGCAGAATGCCTTTGCCCTGATAAGCATCTTCTTCATCCCAGCCCAGAAGCCTGGGCTGCCCTCCTTGGGTAGGGTGCCCATATCCAAAAAGGGACAGGGTGCCTATACCTTTAACCATTGGAATTTGGGCAGGTGCAGCTAATCGTGGAAGGCTGTAACAAGCTACACCTGCCCAAATTCCCTCTTCTAGCACCCTGTCCATTTTTTGAATATGGGCACCCTATCCTTGGGGGATCCTACTTTTCATTTCCTCCATGTGAAAATTGCCTAGTGACAATTCCACTTTGTGAAAATAGCCAGTCTGCCTATGTTTACACATGTCATTAATTTGTGGCACATTTCTGGGCCACAAATTTCTTTCTTTCTGAAAGAAAGAACCCGCAAAGCAAAGCACTGCACAAACAAAACAGGGTGAAGGGAAGAGGAAAGGAAGATTTTGTTCAGACAATAAAGCTCCGTCCTGGAGTTGGCGGGGTGGCGGAGGTGTTAAGCAGACTCTGGTGCACAAAGATCAAAAGGGCCAAGAAGCAATGGCTGCTTTTCCTTTGAAAATACAAAAGGCAGACTTTATTTGGTTCTGTCTCTGGTACTGATTGGAAATCACACCCTGTGAACACTTCTCCGGAAGCCTCACTGAACACATTGGTTCAGCACATACGTGTCCAGGTGAACATGCATTGGGCATTGAGGTTGCACTGTGTAGGGATGGGGAGAAGCCAGAGCATGAAGGAATCCAATGGGAAAGGGGGAGGAAGGGGATAATGCAAAAGGGTGCTTGCTTGGGCAGGACATCTGGCTCAGTTGGTTAGAGCATTCGTCTCACAAATGCCTGAAGATCTGCAGGACAGCAGTTCAAGACGGCCGGAAGTCTGTCAGAGAGCTGCTGGCACGCCGAGCTGATAAGCTGCAGAGCCCTGTGGGGGAGTGAGCTGCAGCTGAAGCGTGCTGAGGCAAACGCCAGAGAGAGAGAGAGAGAGAGAGAGAGAGAGAGAGAGAGAGAGAGAGAGAGAGAGAGAGAGAGAGAGAGAGAGAGAGAGAGAGATGGACTGTGAAAGTAACATCTCGAATGAAGGGTTCTATGAAAGAATAGATAAAGTGATTGTAAAGACAACCTTGTAAATTGCCAAGAACTACAAAGCTTGCTCCAAAGTTGTAGAGAACAACCCTAGGCAAGGGGAGAGGAGACAGAAGGGATAGAAACTGCAGACTGGGGTTAATACGATTGCAAAGAGAACGTTGTCAAATTGCGCAAAACACAAAACAAAGCTTGGCAACACTGTGCAATCCCTCCCCATTGACCCCCCAGGCTGAGACTAACTGGATATTTAAGCAGTCACACAGTAAGCATCTATGTGGTTGCTTCAGTCAGGAGCAGAAAAGCTGCTTCTCCTGACTGAGGAACACAAGGAACAGAATGACAGGCAGGAACAGAATGTACACAAGGCAGAATGTACATGAAGCACAGAATGGCGGGCAGCTTCTGCAATGCACAGCCCCCAATGGGCTGGATTTTAAGGCTGTTCTCGTCGTGAATTGTGTTCCCCCGCACTTGGCCAGTCCGCCCCTGCCTCTCTTATTTTGAACAGGAAGAGAGTGAACCAGTCAGTAGGAAAGTGCGTAGTTTGCACTCAAAGCCTTTTGGGAACACAGTCTGGGGAGAGAAGTGGTGGTTTTGTTGCACAAGACAAGCAGTGGTTTTGTTGCACATCACTGTTAATGATCTTTCTCTTTTAAGTAAGAAATTAGGGACTATTTAGTCAGAGAGAATTCACATAGTCAGTGTCACCCTAACAGATGCAAATGCGGAGAGTGGTTTATATAGACATTTGGCAGAATTTTTGGGGGGTTGGGAGTCTGACGTGAGTCTCGGTTGGCACGAAGATGGAGCGGGTGCTGGCCGCGAATGCCGGGACGCTGGCCGGGGTGCTGCCTGGAAACTGTGACTGTCCCAGTTTTCTGGGATGCCTAGTAAGCCTGTAATATGAATCTCAACATTCCCTGGCCTATTCAATATGGCCATGAGAAAGATGACATTGACATAGCTAGCTGATCAGGAATTCGATAAAGACTGATCAAGGGCTGCAGTCGGCAGCCTTTGTGTTCTGAGCAAGGGCTGCTGAGTCCACCAGCCTCCGTGCACCCCCTTCTCTTCAAGAGAAGAGTGGCACATGGAGGCTGCTGATAGCTCTGAACCCAAAGTGATGTCACAGGAAGTCACTTCCAGGGCTCAGCAAGCTCCCATGCCGCACGGGAGCTTGTTATGCCCCTGCAACCATAAGCTCCAAACCAAAGAAGACAAAATGTAATCTGGCTACTAATATAACATGTTTCTTCAATCACTATCTGGGTTAACTTCCCATGAAGCAAATATCTGGGTGGAAAAACATTGTCAAACAGTTGGGAAGAAGAGATCAAACCTAACAGCAAACTTTATCATCACAGATTCATGCAAGGACTCAGTTCTTCTTTGATCTCGGCTGTTTTTCAGTCTTAAAGTTCTTCTCCAAACCAAAGTTTGGAGAAGTTCACCAGCATCTCTACTCTAAATGTATAAACAAGTATAAACAATACTGTCACAACAGGTTGATGAAGTGAAAGTACACCATTGTATAATTAAAATCACACAGTTTTTGCTAATGCTACAATACATCTGTAACAGCACAATCCTGCATAGGACGCACTGGATGCACCTAAACAGCTGGCTGCTGCACCCTAAGCAGGATGCAACCCGGTGCCGGCAGAGCTGGAGCACACCTCGAGGGAAAGGGACATTCGTTCCTTCCCCTGGTGTCAGCCCCAGCGGCCCCAATGGGCCTCCACGGATGTGCGGCAGCTATTTTGCTGGTGCACATCTGAGGGGCTAGTGTATGCAAGAAGGGACGTTGGATATCAGCAGAGAGCGCCAAAGATATCCTTGCCCTTTTCCCTGTCCTGGCCGGTCAATCGCACCCTCCTTGCCTCCCTGGCCCACCCTCTCCATGCCTTCCTCCCCCCCCCCGGCACAGGACCTACCTGCATCCAGTGGCGTGGTCTTTGTCTGATGGCGGAGTGAGTAGCGCCGCCCTCGGCTCCAGCGGTGTTTACTCTGCGGGTGCCAAAATTGTGCCCTACGGAACGTTTACAACGCCCAATGCTGATGGAGCGGTAGCTCCGCCGATGTTAGGCTTTGCTGGATTGGACTGTTAGTCTGTTAGGTGCTACAACAGTCTTTAAAGTTTTAGTGAGCACTTACAACATTCACAGCCCAATCCTAACCAACATTCCAGTGCCGATGCAGCCACAATGCAGCCCTTAGGTAAGGATACAAATGTTCCCTTACCTTGAGGAGGCTTCTGTGACCACCCCTCCCACAATATGCAGTGTGCACACTGTTGGCATGGATGCATCAGTGCTGGAAAGTTAGTTATCACAGAACTTTTCATGCATTTTCCTTTCTTAGATATCCTGACCATATTCCTGCATCGTTCAAAAGTACGATCATCACTGTATTGCAAATGAGAAATGGAGAGATACCGGCTTGTCTAAGGCCACCTAATGAATTTAGTGCAGAGAGGAATTTTGAACTGGGGGCTTCTCAGTGCATACATTTTAGTGACTGCACTACACCAGCAGTGAATGAAATGACAGTTGGTACAAAATAGAGAAGACTTTAAAGTTTTGATTCAGACTGGCTCTGCAAATCCAAAGGGAGAAACTTTGGCAGCATTTGGACCACAGAGAAAATGACAAAACAGTTTAATAGAGCAATGGAAATTTGAAACAAGGAAGAGACATGAAATAGCTGATGGATGGAAAGAGGGGGTTTGACAGTTTCCATTATGAGGAGAGGCACGGAGTCACAGGGATATGATAGCATACAAGGCAGGATGACAGCAGCTATGGTGGATTCCATTCCATACACTCATGCAAGTGTTGTTTCATTTGGGCCACCAAAGGAACTATGACTCTATTCTTGACACTGTCATGTTACCTTTTGTACTTTGATTACACTCTGCTGCTTCACTGTGAACATCATCATTCTATTGTCACTGCCTGCTGCCAGTCTGCTCTTCATACAGTTATCCCACCAATATTTCACCATGGAAACTGTCATTCCAACCTGAACATGCTTTCAGTCTAGCTAGCATGCTGTCACTTTGCTCTTCAATCTGCCATTCAACTGTTCAGTATGGGATACTGTCAATCACTCTTTTGCTACTTTAGGGATGATCACTCCACTCATTTCATCACCCAGCCACCTCCATGGCAATCCATGACATCCCATTCATTCTTTAGAAGTATCACCATCATCTCAATTCTTTTCTGGACCACGTTTTTCCTAGGAATCCTTCCCAGTAGGTCAGTGAACCTGGAGAGTGTGTGTGTGTGGGGCTAACTAATGACCCAATCCTATCTAGAATTGGGATGATACATGCAGGGCTTTACGAAAGTGGAACACAGTTCTGCTGTTGTAAAATGACTGCTGATGGAGCATGGAGCGCTCCGTTGGTGGTGGCCATTTTGGAAGTACTGCCACAGGAGGCAGCAGTGTCCCCCAATCATTGCCGGACTGCCCAGCACCTTTCAGGGCAGGGGCTGAAGGGGCAAAACGAGATGAGGAGGGGGTGGGGCAAAATGGGGTAGGAGGGGTGATCCAGAAGTGATGGTGTGTGCCACGCCAGATCCTATCCCCACTTTTTCAAGCCTCCCCTGCCCCCTTTGTTTCCTCAGACTTGCGCCACCAAAATCACTAGCACCATTCCGAGGAGACCTATTGTGGAGTGGGAGGCTTACAGAGGGGTAGGTAAAGGTATCCCTGCTCGAAAGCCAGTCGTGTCCGACTCTAGGGTGCGGTGCTCATCTCCATTTCTAAGGCCAAAGAGCCAGCGCTGTCCAGAGACACTTCTGTGGTCATGTAACGGAACGCTGTTACCTTCCCGCCGCAGCAGTACCTATTTATCTACTTGCAATTTCTTGCTTTCAAACTGCTAGGTTGGCAGGAGCTGGGACAGGAGACGGGGAGCTCACTCTGTCACGCGACACTTGGATCTCAAACTGCTGCCCTACTGACCTTCCAGTCTGCAGTTCAGCATCTTAACCACTAAGCCTACTGCAGCCCTGGGGTAAGGGGATTTAAATTCCCCTATGTACTTACCATTACAAAGTATGTTTCTTCTTTTGTCAACATTATTTCACAAATATAGTTTCTAATAGATTTAAATTTATTATACTCTACCCAAGGTGAAACAATCATGTTGTACTTTCTACAAAATTGTTTCATTCAACATTACTAAGAACTGCAGTGAAACCAACATTATAGTTTGTTCTCCTATCTGACTATTAAGCGTATCAACCCCATTAGGAAGTTTTCTGCAGGGTTTCCTTGAAATAGTGTGTCATTTCTAAATGAATGGTGGGAGTGTTAAATGCAAGCTAATTGAATTCTTTCAAACCGTCCTTAATGGACCCTTATCTTCATTTACTGAACAATAAATATGAAATTCTCTTTAGGAGATATGATTCAAATAGTGGCAGCGAAATACTGACTGTATTTTATGAATCTGAAAAAATATGCCTCCTACCCCGGTTTTAACAGTACATTAGTGTTTGCCATTGTAAAAGTTGAGATAACAGTAATAGAGTGAGCCTACTACCATCACTATGAAACAGAACACAATTTCATCTCACATTTCAAATATTGATAGATTACAGAGCTGAAATGGCTACCTTATGATTAAATTAACAGGCCAAACTCTGTTTTGTTAAGTTAAGGGTGCTATAGGTGATTGTTCAAAACTGAAGCTGACAGAGCAGATTCATTGAATGCAGCACTCAGGGCCAGCCCAAGACTCCTGATGTCTGAGACTAAATGCTAAATGCTGCCCCCTTAACCGACGATGCGCCAGCCTCTGTTCCTCCCTCTCTCCAATGTTCAGCACTCTCTTCTCCTCCACATTTCCTTTTCCAATCCAAGGAGTGGAAGGAGAAGGAGCAGCAGTGGAACCAAGTAGGCGAACAGAGATAAGTACCCCCCACCAATCTGCTGCCTGAGGTGACTACTTCAGTTGGCCTCACGGATGGGCCAGCCCTGGCAGAACTATGTGTTACAAAAACATAAGGCCTCCTCACAAATGATAGTCCTATATCCTACCCCAGACCTGCTCTTTGCTGCACTTCAGCACCATCACTGCAGATTATTGCAGATATCAGCTCAGTAGATGTCAGGTGACACAAGGGGGCCATATACAGGTGTCCCCCACTTAACGACGGGGATACGTTCTGAAATCCCCATCGTAAAGTGAAGCCGGCATTAAGCGGGTCTTGCTGTGCTTTGAAGTTTAGCACTGTGTGTAAAGCCCCAGCGTTAAACATCCAAGCTCTTATCTTGCCCATTAGCTATTTGACTTTAGATAAGTGTTTTGGAGTTCAGCACTGGGGCTTTAAGCACAGTGCTGAACTTCAAAGCCCTATCTGGCACAAAACAGCTGAAGAACTGGGGATTTAAAAAGATGTGCCTTTTTAAATCCTTTGCTCTTTATTACTGGGGACCTCTGTGATATATCCGGATCATCGTTAAGCAGTCCATCATTAAGCGGGGGACACCTGTAGTGCTATCTGGTCCTGCAAAGATTCTTGTCCCGTCCCTGCTGAGTCTGGGCCTCTGACACTGACCCAGCATCAGAGTCTGAACAATCTGACAGTCAGAGGCAAACAGAATCCGTTTCAGATTGTCTGTCCCTACTGACTTACTTACCTCCTTGATTGCATGCCTGCTTCCCAGTCAACTTGCTTTGTAAGTGCCTCCTTGCCTCCAGACCACCAGCTCTGACATATCCCCAGGCATACGTAAGCCAGGAAGAGGAGCATTTCTTTCTGAAGTGATCAAGCAGCTGTCCATCAGCTCAGTGGCATCGCTGGGATGTGGCAGGGGGGCGGGAAACCAGGGGTGACACGCAGGGACGGGGTGATGCGCCCGCTGCCCTGCTCCCACGGTACAGCCTGGGGTTGATGCACTGCTGCCCCCATCTCCCCCCGCCGGTACATAGGGTGACACGCCCAGCTGTCTGGTACTTTTCTTCTTTTTCTCCATCACGTTCATCGGCCCAGGAGTCGAGACTCTCCAAGGAAGGCCCTCCTCCTGACTGAGGGCTGAGGCCGAGCCAAGGGTAGGAGAAGGCAGGCCCAGACCTCAGAGGCTTCCCCAGGCATCCCCAGCTTGCACGTTGTGCTGGCGTCTCTTCTCACGCTGGCGCAGGCAGCGCGAGCTGGGGAAGCCTCGCTCTGATCAACAGCACGCAGCAGCGTCATCGCCGAGTCACGAGTGCAAGCAGGGGCATCGTCGGGCCGTGGCGGGGAGGGTGGGGCGCCGTGGGGGTGACGCACGCCACGGGGGTGACGCACGCTGCTGCTCCCCCCTCCCCCATATGGTCCGGTACAGCCTGGGGGTGACATGCTCCACTGCCCCCATCTCTCCCAGCGCGGGACAAAGAAAAAACAGACAGCTGGGCGCGTCACCCTCAGGCTGTACCAGACCATACGGGGGAGGGGGAGTAGCGGCGAGCGTCACCCCCTCGGCGCGCTGCTGCTCAGTCGCTGACGAGGAGAAGGCAGCACGCAGTAAGCCCCGCCCTCAGAACAAGGCTTCCCCAGCTAGCACGTTTGCGCCGGCGTCTCTTCTTGCACAGGCGCAGTCAGGGGAAGCCTCACTCTGAGAGCAGCACAGCAGTGTCGGACCGAGTTGCCATGAGGCAGTTGCCACGAGGGCAGCCAAGCGCCGCGGGAAAGAATAACAAACGAGTCAGCTGAGCCAGCCAGCACAAAAACAAAAGGTCAGTAGGGGTACTAGGGTAGGGCTCCTGCGTCCTGCCGGCCTGTGGGGGGTGGGTGGGATCCTGCTGGCCTGTGGGGGGTGGGATGGGCTCCTGCCTGGCCTGCTGGCCTTGTTGTGGGGGGCTCCTGGCCTTGTTGGGGGAGGAGTCCATCATGGGGTTGACGCGTGCACCTCCTGCTTCGGGGTGACGCACACCCTAGTGACACCACTGAGTGCAGGCCAGGCGCAGCGCAGCGGCATGCGGCAAGCATGCGGCAGCAGCGTGGTCCTGGAGGCTGGAGAGAGAGGAGTGTCTCGGTGGAGAGCAACAGTGCGGTGGAGGAGACTGTCTCGTCATCATGACGCGTGGAGCAGCGTGGTGGGGGTCTCGAGGAGATTGTCTTGTGGAGGAGAGCAGCGTGGAGAGGCCAGAGATGGCAGCAACTTACAAAAGCAAAACAAAGGCAAGGACAAAAAGGCTCAGGGCATTTGTCCATTGCAGGGGGGGGGCTTGCTTTCCTTGGGGGGGCTTTCCTTGTGAGGGGCCTTGTCTTGCTGGAGGGTGCCTTGCCAGAGAGGGGCCTTGCTTGCTTTGCCTTGCTGAGGGGGGGCTTGCCTTGCCAGAGGGGCCTTGTTTGCCTTGGGGAGGACTAGCCTTGCTGGGGGCAGGGGCCTTGCTTGCTTTGCCTTGCTTGGGGGGGTTGCTTTGCCTTGCCAGAGATAGACTTACCATCTGTCCCAGAAACACTGGGACTGTCTCGGGTTCCGGGCTCCGGTCCCAGATCGGTACTGGGCTTTCCGAGTCCGGTGGAAGCTGCTGTTTTTAAAGTGAAAATACTCACCTTTTTCCGGCGCCACCATCAGAATACTCACCTTTTTCCGGCGCCACCACCAGATCTCGTGAAATCTCAGAGGCAAATCAGAGAATTTCAGAAAATTTCAGAAAAATCAGAGGCACTAGTACTGCCTCTGGTGCCTTCATGAGATTTGGGCGCCACCATTTTGGATCTCGTGAAATGTCGCGAGATCTAAGATGGCACCGCCGGAAAAAAAGTGATTATTTTCATTTTAAACGCGGCAGCAGTATGGTTACTTATATGGTTATAACCATATAAATATGGTTATTTCTGAACATATGTGTTTCTGTGGCCTCATGTGAGAGGAGCTTTTCAAAGCTGAAAATTATCATGAACTATTTGCGGTCAACCATGGGACAATCAAGGCTTTCCAATCTGGCAATACTATCAGCTGAAAGTGAGTTGACGCAAGACATTGACTTCGATGACGTTATTCAAGACTTTGCAGCTATGAAGGTCAGGAAATGTTTCAGTCTTCATGGCTAAAGGCAGTACCTTATAAGCTGACGAGGATGGGCTTTTCCCCCTGGGCCACCCTGGAAATAGGTATTGATAGGCAAAAGCAACAATAAGACAGAGACTGCTTGATACCGAAAGACGGGGGATATCGGCCAAACACCAAGCTTCCTGGCAGCCGAGAGCATTAAATATGCTGTCACCCTGGCTACCTACCTCTCTGTATTGGAGCATCCAGGGCACAGGAGAGCACTCCTATCGGCTGCGATGGATGGGCAGTATAAAAATACTCCTATGAATGAGAGGGTGTGCCCATGTGGAAGTGGGGAGGTAGAAAGAATTGAACATGTTCTACTTCATTGCTTGTTTTATGATGAAATTCGACTAAGGCTTATTTTTCCCCTGATTCGAAGGTATTCCGGTCTCACTGACTCAGATATTTGTAAAGAGCTTTTGAACGGCGTTTTCTCGAGCTACAGTTCTGAGTGCAAGCTTCTTTGCAGCCGCCAGCAAAATCCGTTGTAAAATTTTACAACTGGAACAACAGTTTTAGATTTAAAAAAAAATCCCGGTTGTTTAGTAGATTTGAGAAATGTGTGTTTTTATCAATTTTTAAAGTCTTTCAGGGTTATGAATGCATTGTTTTTAGTATATGTTATCTGACTCTAGCTGGTCTATGACCGTATTTAATAAACTAAACTAATTAAGTAAACTCACTGCAGCCCTGCTAGCTTCTCTCTCTCTCTCTCTCTCTCTCTCTCTCTCTCTCTTCTCACACACACACACACACACACACACACACACACACACACACACACACACACACACACACACACACACTGCAACCCTGCTAACTCCTCCCTGCCTTCCCCCTCCTTCCCTCCCTCCCTTCCCTCCCCCCTCCCTCTTTCCCTCCCCCCCCTCTCTCTCTGCCTGCCGGATCCTATCCCCATTCTGGGATCGTTCGTCCCATTCTCCCGGCAGGGAGGCCTCAATGGGCTTCCTCGGATTTCCGCCAGCTATTTAGCTGGCACAAGTCTGAAGAGGCTGTGTAATGGCTACACTGGCCTGGGAACAGGACAGGGATATGGCGGCTGCCATCTCCACCCCCCTGGGCCGGCTCAACCAATGGCTCCCCTCCCTCACTGTCTAGACCACCCCAGCACCTGCCGGTGCTTCACTTACCGTCTCTGGTGGCCACGGGGATTATCTGGCACCAGAGTGAGGGCTACCCACCTCTGCGCCGGCGGCCCTTACTCGCGAGCCATCCCGAACGTGATTTATGGCATGTTCGCAATGGTTTAGAGTGGCGGAGCGCTCACTCTGCCATTTAACATTGCGCAGGATTGCGCTCTCAAAGTACCACTGGTGGTACACGTACTCCAGGTTGGGAACCTCTGGTGTATACTGCAATTTTACCAATAAGGCAATCTCTGTCAGCACTTAGAGAAAAGTTGGGATTGGATGTATACAGATTTTAAAATAACCTTGAACTACTAGGTCATTAGACTTTAGAGGCAATATTTGCATTCAGGTTCGGTTATTCTTGCCAATGAATGATCTTTCAGTTATTGCTTCCCATTGGACTTTGAAACATGGCCTGTATTTAGCATAGCCTGGATTTAGCAGTTTGGCTACTTTGCAATACTCTGGCGTCCAAAGCTGCAATTCTATACAGCCATATGCATAGGTGGGGGAGATGCAGGTGCACCAGGTAACACCGAGGGAGGGGTGACACCAAAATGACTTCCTATTTTATTTGTTACCAGTGGTGCGAAAACACACTACTGGTAGAAAATGGGGTTTTCCTGATCCCTCTCGCATGGTCCCCATCCTCTCCTGGGATCGCATTTCCCAGGAGGTCTCCACATCATGTGGTCTGCTGTGGGAGGAGGTCCACGGGAAGTGACACCATGAGATCTCGCCCCAGGTGTCACCAACCTTAGTGATACCCTCGGCTGGATGCATTCTGCAAGTTTTTGTTTGCAGTCACGTTGTAAAAGAAGAAAAAGAGTTCTTCCATTTAAAGCCAGCTTGCTTGTTTGGGCAGGTAATCAATTACTAGAGAAGCCTGCAGAACATGTACGGCTGCATGTGCACTTCTCCACCCATATGATAGTGCAGGGACTAAATGTTTTCAGAGACAGGTGGCTGAAAGCAGCCTGCCCCTTCTTTCTCTGCCATAACAGCAAATAATACCAAACATAATTATGCTTGGAATTCCCCCACACCCACAAGTGGCAGCCAGTGAACTGAACACTTGGAGTGCAATGATGTCACATCATTTTGCATTTTCCATGATGTCACATTTTGTTCTTCACATATGAAGGTACTACAGGGTCAGTGCCAGGGGCACAAAGCCCTTGGGCGTGATGATTTTCCGGCACTACAGGCTTACTTCTCCACTCTCTCCAACACAGTCCCTCCAGCTCAGTGTCCCATCCTGCTCCCATCTGTTGCTTACCAAGAGATCGGTGGTGATGGGTGGGCACCCTTCCCGACCAAACACTCTCTTGCTGCTGTTTGGAGCATCCCAGCTGCATTGGCCTCAGCAGGGAGGAGGGAAGAGGAAGTAGCATTGTGCTCAGTCTGACTGGCCATGTCATCATTTCTCATCACCCTGAAGCTAATCAGGCAATGCTTCCTTCCCAGACAGACCTCTCCCTTCCTGCTGGAATGGGATGGCTCTGCCTGCTACACAGACATTCAACAAGGTTGAGAATTCAGCATATATATGAACAACAAACAGCCTAATCCAAAACAGCCTAAACCTCTTGCATGGATGCAGCCATGCCAACAACGGAGCATGCACTGAATCGTGCTCAGATGCGTCCCGGAGGCTTCCTCAAGGTAAGGGAAATTTGCTCTATGACGTCAGGGCAAAGGCTCCGCTGCCCCAATGGGTCTCCTTGGATCTGCACCAGCCATTTTGCTGATGCAAATCTGAGGCGAGTAAGGTAGAAGGGAGGGAAGAGGAAAGAGGATAGGATCCTGATGTATGCCGGTGCCACCAGAATCCACCCCTCCTTCCCCTGTTCCGCGTCCCACCCATCCCTCTCCCCACCCAGACACTCTTCTGTACCTCCCCTTCCCCTCCCGTTTCTTCTCACCACCCACCACCACGCCAGCATACCTGAACTCTTGCTGGTAGGCAGCAGCGCGCTTCCAACACTGCTGCTGTTATGGCGGTTGTTCTAGACTGGCCACTGGCGGTGTGCTGTGTGTGCCGCCATATGACCATTTACAACAGTAGAACTGCTGTTCTGCTGTCATAAAGGCCAGTTAGGATTGGGCTGAAAGCTATCTTCTGCCAGTATAATTGATTCCAGCACATACATTTGTTGGTGTAGAGCTACACATTGATCTGCACTGAATGTTCATGCTGCCCTTGATTACCAAGGTGTAATATATTTCTGTTCAATTCTCTCAGACATGCCTGTCTTTTAAAAATCCATCTCAAAGTTGGGAAAGATAACGTAGTTAAAAATGAATGCATGCAGAAGCAATATATAGGTGAAATGAATAAGCCAGTTAATACAAAAAGTGACAGTGTGACTTAGGCACGCGCACGCATGCACACACACACACACACACACACACACATTGATAAAATGCTCTTTGAAGAAAATTAAAATTTGAACTTATTCAAATTTTTTTCAGGTGAATATTAGTACCCCTATCCTATCTGCACAATGACGATCCTGCCGGTGCAGATGTAAATCTGCCACTGGACGAACCATTGAAGTTCAGAAAACTGCCATGCCAGCATAACTTGGACACCAGTGCAACTCCACCAGCAGAGAGGACAAAATGGTGACGAGACTGGAGCATGATGTGGGAGAGAATTGGGAGGATGAGGAGGGGTCAACGTACACCTTATCTTAACTCTCCCTTCAGATGACAAATACACCCCAACTCCAGAAAAATGCTACATCAACAACAGTTTAAAATAATACATACAATAAATTGAAACAATACATAACAATACATAAACTACATTTAAAAACAATAAAATCCACTGGGGTGTGTGTGACAGTATGGAGCAGAGAAGCAGCAAAGCAGAACACCTTGAGACACAGGAGACAAACAACAATCCATCACCCAAACGCTAGACGAAACAGGAACGTTTTGAGTCCTCACCGAAAAGTCATGAGGGAGGGGGTAGTTCTCAGATCTCCTGCCAAGGAGTTCCACAATTGCGGCGCCACAGCAGATGTGGCGAGTAAACCTATAGGAAACAACAAGGAAGGGGAAAACACCTGAAAATCATATCTTCCTCCACATTATCCACTTTTCTATGATGGAGCATAGGATACGGACAGACAACATTTGACAGGCAAGCACAGCACACCCACCCCAATACTAAAGCCCCTGCCAGGGAGACTGCATCTCTCATTATCAGAAATGTGAAATGGGGATATACCTCTTTGATCTCTCAAAGGGGAACTCTGGGATGGCAACCATGGTGAACGGGCATTCTGCACATGAAAGGGGCAGGTTTCACAAACAACCTCTTGTCCCACACAATATGTATGGCAAGACATTTGGTTAACCCTTGTCTTCTCAAAATTCTTATTGCAGGAACCCTGCCCCAGGAGGAAGACTCCGCACACAAACATCCAGCTAGAATCTCTGCCACACTTTTGCATTCTACAGCTCCAAGGTGGTGATGAGGTCATTGCTGAGCACTACAGAGCAGCCCCGGTGCAGCTCTATTAGGGCTCTGTGCACTCAAGGTGAAGATTAGAGGGAACGCTGGTATCTCCTTTTGGTGAATGTCAGGGACTCCAACCATTGCTATTGCTGGCCAAATCTGAATGCCTTTTGTTTTTCAGGACTGTATCATTGGCACATGGAACAGTGATTCTTCCCAGAGTCCCACTGCAGCCCCCCCCCCCCCGAATGCTCCAAGCCACCAAGCTCTCTCGCTTCCAACAGGGCAGTACTGCATGTGCACTCAGGTGGCACCGCTTTCCCTCACAAATACTATAAATCTCAAGGCAAAAAGCAGTCGTGGCTGCTGCTGTTGTCAAGTTCACGT
Organism: Plestiodon gilberti rubricaudatus; assembly: GCA_026170595.1. Taxonomy (NCBI): domain Eukaryota; kingdom Metazoa; phylum Chordata; class Lepidosauria; order Squamata; family Scincidae; genus Plestiodon; species Plestiodon gilberti. Next base: position 110,539,559 of record JANXHW010000003.1, read on the forward strand.
TACTTTCTCTGTGTTTCTCCTTGCTCCTCACAGGCAGCTGTCCCACAGGCAAATACGCCGTGCAGATCTCGAGGAAAGCCTACAGCCTACCTGTATTGACCAGAGCTTTTTTCCAGCTGCTGCTGGTTGCTGATCTACTTTTTCCACAGTCAGGCCCCTGTGGCTTTACAACCTTCACTAAAGATAGTGAACTAACTGGTGCAGCCAGTCCTCACTGACACCTGTTACTTGACTGTCTGTTGGGTAACTTGCAAAGGCACAACAGTCCTGCTGGGAGGAGGTGGTTGGCAACTTCATCTGTGTGTTTCTCTTTCAGATACTGCTCTGTCACTGATACAATTCAATAAAACCTTTGACTGCATCACCTTTGTTGCCTCCTTGTTAGCAGACAACATCCTTGTTATCCTTCCTACCCTATTTGTTTCTTGCCTCAGCTAGCCTTAGGGTGGGACTCCACAGAGTGGGAGAGGTCCCCTGTAGCATCTTCACTCTGTGACTCCTTGGGCTCTTATGGTGGTGGGGGACACGTTTCTCTGTGGTCATGATCCCCCTGTTTCCTGCTGCCTTGTTGTATGGTAGGCAGATGTAGGGGATAGAAAAGACAGCATACTGACAGCCCTGCTGGCAGATGCCAGTAATGATTCAGAGGGCTTGGGGTGTGTCCAGTAGGTGTGGCTAGATTGGCAGGCCACTGTATCATATGCTGTCCCAATGATTGGCCCATGCAGTGTTCCCTCTGATAGGTCCATGTGCTACAGCTTCCCAGTCAAGTGTGTTTCTTTGCAGTGATGCATGATGCTAAATGCTGGATGAGGTGCTCTTTACCTGTCTCCTTTTGTGGCTGATTGGTTAGAGAGCAGCTTTGTGGAGTGTCCATTGTAGGTTCTAGCTTCCTCTCCCTGCTTCCCTGCTTCTTTTATACCTGGTATGGGTGTTACTGACCAGTCATGCAAAAGGTGAGTGTTTTGCCAGGTGAGACAAGCCCCTTGGCTGGGTTCAAACCTATCTTGACTGGCTCCCAGCCTACATCTTTATGCAGTGAGATACCAGCTCCCTGCCTTGCCTCAGTACTGAGGTACAGTACTTAGTACAGAGGGGGGATGTAGGGGGACCCAGGGCGGCGGGGTGCCACATGGCGGGGGGGTGTACTTGCCTCCGACTTCACCGCTGGGTCACCCCCTCCGCTGCTCTTTCTGTTTTCTTTTCCATTGCTCCGCAAATTCGCTGGCCACAAATTCGGCCCTCCCACCTGCTCTGGATCCGTTTGGCTCCAAAAAGGCCCCCCAAATGGCGTGTGTATGTGTTTTCGTGCTGCGCCACCGCCGAAATTTGGTGGCAATGCGCGAAAATGACATCACACACACCCCGGGGCGAGACTTGTGACGTCACATGGGGGTGTCGCGTCGGTGTCAACCAACAGGGGTTGTAGGAACGCCACTGAGTCAAATCAGAAACACAATTCTGCACATCTAATTTTGAAAATGAGAGCTGTGTTTTCTCAACAAGATGAGAGAAAAATATAGGAAATGGAGCTTATTTTAGCTCACAAGTTGTGTTTTGTGTTGTCAGTTCTCGTTCTGTTTGTCATCCGGCAAAGGCACACACCAGACAGTAAGCCATTAGAGCTCTGTATTCATCTATCCCCAAGAGAGTCTTTTAAAAGAGGTGAATTGATTTTTGCCATCAGAGCGTGAGTCAGGCATGCAAACTTATAAAGTACTTATGATTCCCTATATTTAATTCTCCATGGCGCACAGTAAGGCAAGTTGTTTGCCAGACTTCTTTAGGAATGGATTTGGGGAAAATGAATATTTTTAACCCCTGTCTTAAGAACAAATAACAGCAAGAGACTCAAGTAAGCTTCTGGCTCCCCGGAGGAGGCTTCCTGTATGAAAATGTATAGCTTTCCAGACTACTATTATTAACATCAAACCACTTGTAACATGCTGTTGTATATGTTGTGAATTATGAAACCGATTAAACAATAGGGAGATGTAAATATGCTGGATATTTCTGATCAGAGAGAGAGAGAGAGAGAGAGAGAGAGAGAGAGAGAGAGAGAGGTGGATTTAAGGTAGGAAGTCTGTAGGAAGTCTGTAGTCTTTTATCTGTAGGAAGCCAAATTTGAACACACTGTGCCCTGGGAATTTTGAAAGGAAACACACATTTCCTATAGTTCTTTTTCTAATGATAAAATTAGATCTCTTTTCCCTCCTTAGGTGACTCAAAGTACTGTTACAAATCCAGTTTGAAAGTCCCTTACTTTTGTAAATATTCAAATTCTGCTGCTAATTCTCTATCCAGTTCCCCCCACCCACCCAAAAGAATTTAAAGATCACCTGAACAGGCTAGTTTAAAAAACAACAACCCAAAACCCAAACACGTTCCTCCCCAGCCTACTTATCCAATTTCATATTTAAGGTTCTTTGAACTGGTCTACATGATAGTAGTATGATGCAGTGGTTAGAGTGTTTGAGTAGAACTGGGGAGACACAGGTTCTAATCTCCAGTCTGCCATGAATCCTATACAAACCTTCCTGGGAGGAAGCCCCATTGAACATAAGGGGACATGCTTCCGATTAAACATTCGTAGGATTGCGCTGTTCGTGACTTTCAGCTAGTTTCTCTCTCCTTCAGCTTAACCTGCCTCACAGGGTTGGTGTGAGGATTAAAGAAATGATGGGAATAACCTTGTACAGCACCCTGAGTGCTTTTAAGAAAGGAAGAAAGAAAAAGGCAACTAAGAAGATTATACAACTTTTTCTGGAGTGCACCACTTTGAACTACAGATGAAGGATAATGTTTCAATTAGAGCTGAGCAAAATTAAGGATTCAGTCTTTGCAACCAAAAAATTCAAACATCCCCAAATTGGCTTCCCTTCTTGACATTTTTTTGGTAGGGAATGTTGAGAAGATGTGAAAATGATCATGGAGATACAGTAGTGTCCCTGTTGCTAAGGTGACCAGGCTGATTTTTTCTTGCTTGCTGTGCTAAAGTAGTTTCATTGCCTCACAGCACAGCAAAGCAAGACAAGGAACATGATTCTGTATTGCTAAGGCAACCAGGTTGGGTCTCCTTGTTCTGCCAGAACTAGGCTGTGGTGGTCACATTGGCCAGCCACTGCAGTGCAACACAAGAAGACAGGGAGTGTAAGTTGTCTTGCAATACTGCAAAATCAGGCAATGAAATTGTCCCCCCTAGACAAGGAGACAAGAGAATATGGAGACAAGGGAATATGGCTTAATGTGCAGCAATGCTGCCATGTTGGCTGCATTGCACTGTGACATCATCATATTCTTGGGATCCTTGATTGGCTGAGATCATGTAGTGATTGAGAAGACAGCCATAATAAAAGAAGGCTCAGGCTACCAATGAGCATGTACACATAAGAAAAAGGCAGGTTGGGGAGATCAATGCTAGGCCTCTTGAAAGCACAATTTAACGTTTTTTGATATCTCACAGTTAGATCCATATGCTTCAAGGAACATTTCAAAACAAAAAAACTAACTGACCCATCAGTCAATGGTTACTTTAGTCGTGTCTATGTCGAGTGCTCACCTAAGACATTTTGGTGCCTGAGATAGGAAATCATCCCATGTTTCCTCCATCAATGTAATGAACTGACAGTTTGTACAATTTAATGATGCCAAGGACTACTGCCAGGAACGAAGATCTGATGGGTCAGACAAATGTTGTGGCCTAGAGACTCTTGGAGTACCCACCAAGCTGATTAGACGGCCATTTCACTTTTCACTGATTCCTCAGAAGATTGGAATCAATATAAAAGAAAAATATGATGTTCTGAGCTTCCATTGCTTCAACACAAATAGCCCGCTTCTATTGGGCTTATCCACTGATGGAACTAGCGTTCCACCAGTGTATAGTGCCTTATGGCAGTCACAAAAGTCTCTCCAGCCAGTGCAGGGGGGGTGGAGCTCTAAGTTCCGCTGAGATCGGAGCCTCCGTTACACGGAGGAACGAAGCGGCCCCGCCCCCTCGCCTTCGGAGCCTTTCAGGGAAGCGAAAGCAACGCGCAGCCTATTCAAAGCTCTGAAGTTGTGCTGACAGGTGAAGAAAGCTTAGGAGGTTTGAAGTGTTATATTCAAGAAATATACCAGTGATCACCTAATAAGTTGGACCTTATATTCCAGTGGTCACCTAATAAGTACTCTGCGGTTATCTCTCTGGCAGCTAATCTTTCCTGCTCCCCTCTTTCCAACTGTTTTTGGAAGATTAGCCATGATGAAAAAGATAAGCAGAGATATACAGCAAAGGGAAATAGTCTGAGTAGGGACTCCTTCAATGCAGTATGACTTCAGGTATCTCCAATACCAGAAGGGCCAGCACCTTCAAAAATTCTGAACTGGCAACGACAGACTGCTTTTACATGTGGCATATAATGTGACCCCCTGTCTCTCAGTCTGATCTACTTGCACCAGGTGGTTGTTGAGGCTAAATGGCTGTTCTGATTTCCACAAATGTAGCCAGGACAGGATACACCTGGAATAAATAAACATACATAATTCTGCACACTCTGACCTAACTGCTTTTATGAGGCATCCATATACCACCATAGAGCTCAATGTACAATCTCTGGTGTGCACACCAGAGATTGCGCATCTCTGCGCACTGTGAGATTCAAATGGAATCTCATGTCAATTCAAATGGAATGGGTGTATAACCCTCCATGCATTTCACATGGATGTACAAAGCTTTCCACTAAAAATGGCATGAAATTTCAGTGTTCAAGGGTGGACTAATTGATGAGGCTTGTCTTCTGTCCTATCATATCCTGACTATGATGTTGAATAGGAATTTATTTACTTTGAGGCTCTATTATCTAGAAGCACATGATGTGGTATGAAGAAGAAAACATTTGTGACACCCGGTTCTGTGCTTTTCTGTAATCCTTCAGTGACATTCTAATTACTGTTTAGTTAATAAGCTTATATTCCAATGATGAGTGCTGTTCCATGCCTGGCATTTTGATTATAATATGTGGGAAGATACACTGCCAAAGAAGAGACAGCCATAAAAATAGAAATATCACTATGCAGAATGTCCACAAAGTACCCAATATATGTGGGGTTTTCCCCACTCTGTGCAATCAAAATTGAACATTCTGCAGGGTTATTTTTTATCAACACACTTTGATATTGTCGGGTGAAAATAATAACTTGGTTTGATTCATTGCAGGTGCTGGTGACAAAAAACCAACAACTCACCTGTGGCGAGTCAGATTAACTAATCCCAGAGTGATTAAGGAGATGTGAGCCTACAGCTCTGCAATTAGAATGGGCTGTTTACCTTTTCCATTAGATCTGAAATTAATCATCTAAAGCTTGATCTATCTGGTACCAAGGAGATTTAGCATCTGCATTGTTTAAAGCAGCATGTGGCCTTCAACGAGACCCATTGTTTCATTATAAGAAACACTCTTCTGTAAGGGATGCTTTCCTCCCCAGCTTCTCGAACCTTTTTTCATCAGAAAATGAGAAACCTGTGAATGGAAAGGGAGAGCAAATGCAGTTGTGTGTGTGTGTGTGTGTGTGTGTGTGTGTGTGTGTGTGTGTGTGTGTGTGTGTGTGTGTTACAAAGGTGGGCAGGAAGAATATTTTTTCAAAGGAAAGTGTATGACTCTTGCTATGCATTTATAAAACACAGTAAATTGAAATCATTTGCATGCATCCACTGGCGTCGCTCAAGGTGGGGCAGAACGGTAAATTCCGCACTGTGCTAACCTCCGTTTACTCCCCAGCATGAGGCAGCCCCACCCCCTCACCGTCAGAGCCATTCAGTGCGGCGAAAGCAACACACAGTAGACTCCCTGCGTGTTGCCTTTGCCGCATTGAATGGCTCCGACGGCAAGAGGGCGGGGCCGCCTCGTGCTGGGGAGTACACAGAGGTTAGTACAATGCAGAACTTACCGTTCTGCCCCACCTCGAGCAACGCCACTGCATGCATCACTACAAGAGGCTGAGTGTGGTTTGCCCATGACCATCTAGTAAGTTTATGGTAGAGGAAAGATTTAAACCAGACCCTGTGGAGTGCATTCAGTTTGCAATGGATGAAAAAATGAACCAGATATAGCCCATTCAGTTCATTTTTCATTTGTTACAAAAAGCATGTCAGAGAACTCTGAATGAATTGAATGGCAGTTAGAATTTCCCCTCTGTTTTTCTAAATGCAGGGGCTGTTGGGGGCTTATCTGTAGCAGGAAGAGCAGCATATGTTTTCTTTCTTTTAAAAACTAAGTTTAAAGCTTGAAGATAGCAACCAAGCTCCTCCTAGTGGCTGCAATCCTCCCTCCCCCCCCCCCCCCGTGCCCAAAACCTTGCATCCTTCTGGGGCATTCTGGTAAAAAAAAAATGGCAGCTGCCATGTTTGAGGCAGACATCATTTTTCTCAGAATGTCCCAGAACTAAGCAAAGTCTAGGCAGTGGTTCCCAAACTGGGAGGTGCGGCTCCCAGGGGAGCTGCGAAGTGCTACAGAATCCTCTCGGAAAACAGTGCAATGCCAATTGGTAGGCATTATGTAATGGGGAGCCATGGCCAATGGTTGCCAAGGGTCAAGGGAGTCGCAGGTTGAAAACGTTTGGAAAACACTGCTCTAGGGTATTGTCAGTCCTTTTAAACTTTAAATACAGGGGTTTTTTTTAAGTATGTGCCACATTACAGGTGCCACAAAACTGGATGCTGCAGCATTGGATGCTTCTATTATGAAAACAGAAGAAATTAGTATTGGAACAATGTAATTTAAGTTAATGAAAACCAAAATGAATGAAGTTTTTTTTAAAAAATGGAATAACAAAATGTATTTTGTCTTACAGATCCCTACCACTGGTAGGCTACCAGTTCTGTTTTAGGAATTACAGCATGTTCCTATCTACTCAGAAGTACTGTATTGGTCTGATTATAAGACTCACTTTTTTCTCCTAATTTAAGTTTTTAAACTAGGGGTGTGTCTTATAATCAGGCTGTTGCAATTTAATGCCAGTGATTTAATTAAAAAAAATTAATAGCATCAAACTTTAAGGGTGTGTCTTATAATCAGGTGCGTCTTATGCTCGGGACAATACGGTAATTACAATTGATTTCAACAGGATTTACTCCCAGGTAAGCGTGTATAGGATTGCAGCCTTGGTTAAACAAATTCTGACTTCTCTTTTCTAATACTGAGAAAATTATCTTGAATTGTTGGCTTTAAAAAGTTGAACTTTTTGTTCTTAAAGATTGGATTAAAGATAATTTTGAAAAGTATTGTTAATGATAGTCATTAATTTTTTTAAAAAAATGTGTTAGTTTTACTGTTTTTTAAGCAATCCCCCCCCCTTACTTGTGGTCTCTTTAGTGGATAGAATGCTGGTGAGCTTTTCCCAGCATAAAATGAACTCTGGACTCTTACAGAGCTCAGTCCTTTTGGTCTTTGCTTTTTGAACTCTTAAAATTCTTTTCTGAACCCAGGTTTGGAGAACTTCACTGATATCTCTCATTTGTACACCTCTATAACAATGTCCCACACCGTCCTGTGTAGCCCAAGGCCGCCCGCCGGATCCTATCCCCGCAATCGTCCCGGAGATCTACTCGGGGGAAGGGGGCTTTCGTCCCTTTCCCCCGGTGTACCGCAGGAGTCCCCAATGGACCTCCTCAGATTTCCGCCAGCTATTAAGCTGGCGCAAATTTAAGGAGGCTGTGTAACGGCTGTGCCAGCCCGGGAAGGGGACGGGGATATGGCGGCTGCCATCCCCGCCCCCTGGTTAGCTTGGCCAATGGCCCCCTCTCCCTCACTGCCCAGACCGCCTCCGCTGGGCGATCCCTTACCTTCTCCGGTGGCCACGGGGATGATCTGACAGCGGAGTGAGGGCAGCTGCCCTCCGCGCCGGCCACCCTTGAAAGTCGTCGCAAACGTGCTTTACGGCATGTTTGCGACACTTCAGGATGGTGGAGTGTGCGTTCTGCTGTTCTAAAATTAGTAGGGATTGCATTGTGAAGTAGGGATTGCACTGTTAGTGTGTCTGCCACTCAACCGGCACCAATTTGTTGGTGCAGGTGAAAGAAGTACGTTCTGAAAGCTGAGAGTGAGGGGGAGATAACAAAGAGCTCACCAAATGCCCCCTTTCCCCAAATTGCACTGCTTTATGGAGGTTTCAGTCACTAGTTTGTAGCAACATAAGCCATTACTCCAACAAGGGCCAGCACCAGTGTCTACTGGGATTTGGTATAAAGTACTGATCTGAGCTGCTCTGTGTGACCCCATGGTATGGTGTGGCTTCTTCACATACCCAGCTTACCATACTGCTGGGCTATTGAGGGTAGTTCCTTCATCCCACCCTCAGAGGGTGGAAGAGGAGGAGCTGTTGCCATTGGGACATGTTCCCAGGGACTCCAATATCTATCCCTGGATATTTTATTATCACTGCTCCCTGGGGCATCCTGGGGTGGCGGAGCCTGTCTCCATGGCGCTAGGGGTGCATCAAAGGGGGTGGGTAGAGACATACCTGAGACATGGCCTAACAGAAAATGCAGTGGACCCTCTCTAACTGCGGATTCGGGACTCCCAGATTTGTCTCACCGCGGATCCCATGAGGGTTCACTGTAAAAAGTTGAAAAAAAAGGAAAAAACTGCAACCCTGCCAGCCTTCCTACACACACACACACACACACACACACACACACACACACACACACACACACTACAGACACACTGCAGCCCTGCCAACCAGCCTCCCCCCCCCCCCCCATGGTTTTACTTACCTTTTGGCTGTCAAACAGTTTTCAGGACTGACTGACTGACTAGCTTACACTGTTAGAGGCTAATTAGTCTTAGTATCAGACCGCTGTTTCACCTTTAAAAAGCAAAAACGCTCCGTTTTCAAGACAGTAGCTATGGAAATCATGCTGCTTTCAATCACTGTTCAATCACTTCAATTTCCCCCTTCCCTTCCCCAAGCTTGCCCCAGTGCAGTCTGGGGTGATTACTTGGCAGGAGACAGAGGGCAGGAGACTCATGAGAACTTTTAAAACAGCTGCTGACAGTCGAACTCAGCTGCTGATCTTCAATATTTTTTGATATTTTCCGCATCCGGCGCCAGCTCCTCCTCTCTGCGCCTGACAGCTGATCGGAGCAGATAAGGGACAGCCTCTGGCATACCCCTGCCTGACAGTCCATTGTACCTCAAGGGGTACGTGTACCACAGGTAGGTAACACCTGCTCTACAGGCCTGAAAATGGAGCAGTTTGCTTGCCAAAAAGTAAGAAACACCATTTTAAACTTTTTCTTTCTTTTTTCCAACTTTTTACAGTGACCCCCATATTCATGCTACAGCGATTTCACTTTACATGGATCCTCGCTATCTGCAGGTTCCCCCCCCCCGGAACAGATACCCCACTGATAGTGAGGGCCAACTGTACCTTTATTCAGGTTCAGTACAACAGGGTCTCAAGGATCTCTGTCCATTGAAGTTGTTTTCACTCAGACAGGGAAGGGGGGTCTAAAGGTGTGCAAAGCAAAGAAGGGTGGGAATGTAGTGTTGGAGGGCTCTGATGTCTTCCCTTAGCTTGTACTTTGTGCCTTTTTGCCTTCAGCGGGGGTCTTGGGGGGGTTCGCGCCCAGCATGGGCAGCTGATTCCTTGGCAGGATTCCTGGAATGGTGGCCCCCAAGGGTACGGTTGTTCTTGTCAAATTGGGGAGAAGTACGGCCCAAGTGTGGGGTGTGTGGTGGCCCCAGAGTGGGCAGTGAGAGGGAACGCAGACTGGCTACATTTCCCAGGAGTCGGGAGGCTCTGTTGCCTAGGTGCTCTTGGGTGAATGCTAGCACCTGTTCCTCGCTGACAACCTTCTTAAGACTGGTTCAGTCCCTCAGGTTTGGGCCCCACCCTGGGCGGCCAGCTGAAGCTGATCAGGTGGGTCCGGGCCGTGGAATTTCCGGAATTTCAATTTTTGGGGGGTGGAATTTCACAGGGGAGGGGGCGGAATGTTGTGGGGCGCTTACCCTTCTCTTGCTGCTTCTTTGCAGCCATCTCGGCCGCGTTTTGGCCCTCCCGCTCGCCCTCGCTCTGTTTGGCTCCAAAAAGGAAGCCAAACGGCGGGGAGGTGATTGGAGCCGCGCGCTGACATCACGACGTGGGCGGTGTCACGTCGGCGGCCCCCCATGTGGGGGCGGAGCAAAACCACTGCGGGCCGGCTGCAATTAGGTGGGTGGCCATTCCGAGCTGGACCCTGCTCCTGCCAAGGATCACATCCCCACTGTCTTTGTGGCTCGATATTTTATTACTAGTCTATATGCTGCTGCAGCTTGCACAACAGCAACTTGCACATCCATCCTTGCATGTGCTGTAGGCCTGTGCCCCACAAGGCCCCATATATGGTGCCACACCCAACTCCCACCTTGATCTCTTCTCTATCTGTATTCCTTATCAACCAGCAGAATGGGTACATAGTCTGAGGAAGAACCAGTTTGGCTACTTCATTTACACACATACTCAGGCTTTCGCGGCCAGAGTTATCCATTACTGACAGAAAGTGTTTCCTCCTTCCGGTTCATGTTATATTTATGTTTGTGAATTTCTATGGCCTCTCTGTGAATCCTGATATGGTAGTTCCTAACTGAGGACAGCACCTGTGTTTGTCCAAAATCGATCTGGTGTCCCGATTCCAATGCATGTTCTGCCACCGCAGATTTTCCTTTCTGTCCCAAACGACTACTTCATTTACATTCTTATTCTTTCATGAACATTTGCAAACTGTGAAAATTGGTGTAAATATCCTCCTAGTTTTGAAGTGCGATTTGGCACGTTAAAACTTCTGTTGTGAAGCATGCAAATGTTGATGTACACAGGACACCATCTGCTAGGAAAGTGCTTTCGTCGGCCGGAATGGCTCCAAAGGCGAGGGGGCAGGGCTGCTTTCTCCCATCATGTAACGGAGGCTCAGAGCTCCGTGGAACTTGGAGCTCCGCCCCCCTGCAGTGACGCTGCTGTGCTGGGAAGTTCTCCTGTACAAGCCCTACTATCATGACTGAGCAGTGAACAAGAGCATACTAGCACTCTCATGCAACTTCCATGTTAATGGAATTGTGTAGGAGAATTTTCCACAGCATAACATACAATAAAATACATATTCCAAGAATGTTGTTATGCTAGCTATTATCACCTTTTTTAAATCTTACAACACAATCCTATACATGTTTACTTAGAAGTAAGACCCACTATATTCAATGGGGCTTACTCCCAGGTAAGCGCACATAGGATGGCATACTTTGGCTTTTAAAAAAAATCTCTTTCCAAGGACTAAGAGTTAAAATTTATACCAAATGTGATGGACATGACATTAGGTAAATTGTTAAGCAGTATAGTAGAGGAATGCTTCAATGTAGACGAGGCAAGTCACTTCATAGTTCACTTTACAGAAGAAAAAAAGCTCCCAGTGAAACAATTCTGAATGTTTATCATTACACATTCACTGGCATTTTATGTAATACCAAGCATGGGAAGAAGAAATTTCCCCCAAATCACCATAGCCGGACATTGGAAATAAGATATTTAAACATTTTAGGAAAAAAAAATGGTGCCTCTTCCTTTGCTTGGAGCATGAATAGACACCCAATTACCTTGTCTCAATGCGATGGAAGAAAATCAAATTTAGACTCTGCTGCATCCAGCCAATAAATCTTTCAGTGGCCTAATTTTTCTTGCTTTGGGCCAAGTCTATGTGGCCTTTATGGGAGGTGGTTTCCAATTTTCTAAAGTTTTCATATTGCTTATCTGCTGCTTCTGCCTAAATTGTTACTGCACCCAGAGGCACCTGACACTCCACTGGCTGCTGTAGTCAAAGTGCTTGTGATTCTAAAAGAATTACATTCATTTACTTGGCAATAGAGAAAAAATATCTTCTATCATAGGTTGCTCACCGTGTGACTTACCAAGCCAAATGAAGCCTGCCAACCAGGTATGCTCAGTAAACCTCCTGCTTAAATTGCACTGCAAAAGTTAAAAACAAAATACACACAAAATGGCCTGTTCACAACATGGTTGGAAGGTTTTCAACTTGCTTTTAAAACCATTGAAATCATGGTTGCTGAAGCCACAAACTGGGTAATGGCTATCAAATGCACTGTGCTGAAAGCCCAATGATCAATCACTAAACTTTAGGGCCAAGTTACCTATTATACATGAATCACATGCATGGCCTGATGGGTTGTTAGTTTCTTTTTCCTGGAATGCAGCCACGAAACAGAGCAGAGCTAAGGCAGACAGAGGGATTAGACCTGCTTTTGGCAGGTGGTGTGCAAGCATGGTAGGCAGGTGGTATTACATCTTCGGTGTACATCCTGAGGGCAGTAAGGTCAGGAGGTGAGCCAGGACTGCTCACGGTGTTTGTCCGGATTTGCCGTGGGAGTTTGCACTTTCCAGCTGCCTCGACCCTTCTACGATGGAGGGTAGCCTTGAGTCAGGTTGTGATGCCCATTTACCCGTGGGCCCCGGCCCCCTTAGGCACATGACCCAATTGGGAGCAGTTGGTCCATTTGCTTATAGCTGGCCCTGCCTAGATTTCCTTCCCAATTCCATTTTTTACTCTGCAAGATCTTTTCATTCCTATCATCCTGTCTGTCTGTCTGTCTCTTTCCCCCCTCCCACTCCCTCTCTCCTTTTCCTCTCTAAATCATCATCCTAATACGCTCTTTCATTTGCTTTTGCTTTTCCATATTGGTCCTATTTCTCCTTAATATGGCTCCTTCTTTCTGTCTACCTTGTACCCTTTAATCTGTCCCCTTCCCTCTTTGCCCCCAACTTACTGCGCAACTAACCACCTGCGGAGCACAAGCTTCGCAGGCGCCCGGTGTCGTAAATGCACTGTAAAGCGCGTTTCTGACACCCAGAAAGTAAGGGCCACTGGTGCGGAGGCCAGCAGTCCTTACTCTGCCTCCCCCTGGACCCAGCACCCACCGATGCAGGTAAGTCCTGCACCAGTCGGTGCAGGGGTAGGGGGGAGGGTGGGCCAGGCGGCAAGGGAGGGTGGACGTTGGCCGGCCCAGGCCAGGAGGGGGCGGGGATATCAGCGGCGAGCTCCGTTCCTGGCCTGGGCCACCCTTATTCCACTGCCGCGTACACCAGTCCATTGGAGTTGGGCAGCCCTATACTCAGTGGAAGGGGACGAACGTCCTCTTCTCCTGAGGTGTTCCTATGAACACCAAGGTACCATGTAGTGCATAACATGCCACCTTGCATGGTGGCGAAGCAAATTCTGAACTGCTAGTGATACGATAATCAAGAATAATGAAGTCGCAATGTTACTATTGCTAACATTGCTACCTTTGGATCTAGAAGTTTTGCCTCAGTGTAAACATTGCTTTAAAAGTGTGTCATCAGGTGGAGGAGAAACTGAGTGGTCTACGGGCTCACTGGACGGCCCCCATCAACATGGCACTGGTTGGGCAGGGTGCCACCTTGTGTTTTGCATCAGGCAGCAAAATGTCTTGGGCCAGCCATGCACAGCTCACAATTTCCCACATTGTGTTCCGCTTCCTCATATTCGCTAATCCAAGTGTTGCAATTGCCCATTGTTAAGCGGTGCAGGTTGAAATGATTTCTGGTTTCTCTTCATTGACCGGATAGTGCTGATTCAAATGAAATAGTCCTGAGTAACGGCGCCTTCCATTAATCCTAACGCAGGTCATGGTCACTCCTGAAAAAACCAGTCACACTGAGGCCTTCAGCAGCTAATAGAACTGAAGAAAGACAATCTGAGTATGGTATGGGTCACCTCTTTTATGGTGATCCTCACCTGAACTGATAGATTTTCAAGTTCCAGATGAATTGTGTTTTTATTGAAAGCTGCACAGTCATGCAGAAATGTTCTGCAGATCCATCTTTTCAAATCCATTTCTGTTCTGCCAGTGCCATGAAATGGTTATCATGACGTACAATTAAATGCTACCTGCTTCTCTCCCCATCAACCTCATTTCTGTCTCAGTGTAGCAGTGTGAGTTTTCTGTGGCTTGGTACATTTAGATTTCATAGTGCAGATGATGTATATGTGACTGACTTTACTTAATAAAGCCATGACTGGCACTTGGAACAGGAAAATGTTGTAGTATGTGTAGTATGAGCACATACTGTATGTACCAAGCCTCAAACCTCCTGCTACCTGGGTGGGCTGTCACTGGGTGGGCTGTCACTGCCTCACAAAGGCTATGAACACAGAGTGGTCTTGGGGATGAGTACATAAGAACATAAGAACATAAGAAGAGCCTTGCTGGATCAGGCCAAAAGCCCATCTAGTCCAGCTTCCTGTATCACACAGTGGCCCCACCAGATGCCTCAGGGAGTACACAGCCAACAAGATAACATGTTTCCTGTTGTCACTCCCTTGCACCTGGCACAGAGAAAACCTACTTCTAAAACCCATTTCTAAAACCAGGAGGTTGCTTATGGCTTGTAACCTGTGATGGTCTTTTTCTCCATGAATCTGTCCAAACCCCTTTTAAAGGCATCCAGGCCAGGTGCCATCACCACATCCTGTGGCAAGGAGTTCCACAGATGAATTAGTAGTGGGCAGGCCCTTGGTTCTCAGGGTAATGAGTAGTGGGCAGGCCCTTGGTTCTCAGGCCCTTGGTTCTCAGGGGCTGCCCAATGATGCTGACCCCTGATGCTGACCCTAGGCAGCAGTCAGGGACAGTGCCAGGGACAATTTTATTGTCAATGCCAGGGACAATTGGGACTCTTCAGTCTAGAAAAAAGATGCCGGGGGCGGGGGATGACGACAACGACACACACATGATTTAGGGCTCAATCTTATCCGGTTTTCCAGCACCGATGCAGTCTTGCCAATGGGATGTGCACTGCATCCTGCAGTTGGGGGGGGGGGAATCATGGAGGCCTCCTCAAGGTAAAGAAATGTTTGTTCCCTTACCTTGGGGCTGCATTGTGGCTGCATCGGAGCAGGAAGGTTGGATAGGATTGGACCCTGAGACGTTTAAAATTATGCACGGGATAGAGAGAGTGGATAGAGGGAAGTTATTTTCCCTCTTGCACAACACCAGAACCAGCCTACACTAAAATTGAGTGGAGGGAGAGTTAGAACAGACAAAAGAACATATTTCTTCACTTAGGTAAAGGTATCCCTTGACATTTAAGTCCAGTTTTGTCTGACTCTAGGGTGCGGTGCTCATCCCTGTTTCGAAGCCGAAGAGCCAGCGCTACCTATTTATCTTCTCACATTAACATGTTTTTGAACTGCTAGGCTGGCAGGAGCTGGGCCGAGAGGCTCACCCTGTCGAATGAATTCTAACTGCTGACCTTTCGATCGACAGCTCATGGTTCAATGGTTTAACCCACTGTGCCACCCCATGGCCCAATTTCTTCACCTAGCATGTAATTAATCTGTGGAACTCCTTGCCACAGGATGTGGTGATGGCACCTGACCTAGATGCCTTTAAAAGGGGATTGGATATATTCATGGAGGAAAAGTTACCATCACAAGTTACAAGCCATAAGGAACCTTCTGGTTTTAGAAGTAGGTTTTCTCTGTATGCCAGGTGCAAGGGAGTGGCAACAGGATACAGGTACTATGCTCCCTGAGACACTTGGTGGGGCCACTGTGAGATACAGGAAGTTGGACTAGATGGGTCTTTGGCCTGATTCAGCAAGGTTGTTCTTAATTTCAGATGGTGTTCCAACCTGGCATATGGTGGGGACCCATGTCCCTTGACATCCCCAGCAGATCTGACCCATCCCATCCTTGGTCTCCATTTATTTTATTTTATTTTTATTTATAGTATTTCTATCTCGCCTTTCTCCCCGAAGGGACCCAAGGCGGCTCACAACAGAAAAAATACAAAAAATACCGTATAAATACAATCACACTTTAAAACAGTAAAAACAAACAATAACAATTAATAAAAACAATTAATAGCAATTAATAAAAACACTATCTAAAAATCAATTTAAAAGATCATGGCGACAGTCACAACAGGAGCATAAAAACAGCAGCACCCCCACCTGTACCAGTGAGATGTTAAAAAGGCAAGGGCTCAGAAGGCTTCTTGGAACAAGAAGGTTTTTAGGCCTCGCTGGAAAGTGTCCAAGGAGGGAGCAGTTCGTAAATCAAAGGGGAGGGAATTCCATAAGGTTGGTGCCACTACTGAGAAGGCCCTGTTTCCATGAGACATGCAGCCGTCTAGAAGATGAGTCACAAAAATGTATCTTCACATGGTGAAGTCTAGATTTTCTTATTGGTCTATACTGCTGTGATTTGCATGGTATTTTTTAAAAAATGTTATTGTTATAGTTGTATGTTTTTTGTAACTTTGTGAGCTGCATTGGGTGTTTTTTTAGATCTCTCTCAACCACAGAATTATCTGCAGAGAGTTCCTATTATCACCTTCTGCGTTGTGCTGGTGTGGGCGAAAGAGACAACTGTAGCAACGTCCAGCTAGTGATGAAGCCCTGTCCCCTTTTGGACTTACCCTTCGCCCAGAAATTGGTATTTCCCCAGTCTGACCTGCAATGGTGGGTCACAACCAAAGAGGGTGACACCATGGGGAAGGACACATCAGGTCAGCGTCTTCAGGAAGACCACTAGGGCAAATACTCCTTCTCCTGCTCCCTTTCTTCACCCCTCATGAGAGAAAGGATGAGGGTTGGCCGAGGGCAGATCAGTTACTTGGGAGGTCTGTCGGCACTGCCAGTGCAGTTCAAGATCCTTCTCCTCTGTTTCCCTGAGCCTAGAGCTTTAACTGGGTGGTCCTGTTGTTTAGGGGTGGGTTGCTTTTTCATGCATTGTTGGTGCCATTAGGGATTTAACTGGGTGGTCCTTAGAAAGTCTGGCTTTACTCACAGTTTCTCATCACACCACTCTTGGGCTCCAAGGTTCCAGCCCACTGCAGCCCTGTGTGTCCGCTCCAGAGGTAGCCCTGATGTAATGCTGTTCTCACCACAGGCCTCCTCTGCCCTCCAGCATGTTGAGGATTCATTAAATGTAAGTGTGTTTGTAATTACAAACATGGAGCTGAAACTTGTCCTGGCTTTTAAGGTCCTCCCCTCATTCCATAGCTGCTTCTTCAAATAACACCCCCCCCACACACACACACACACACCTACTTCAATTTACACAACAGAAGTAGTGGCCAGGATTTTAGAACACAATTTTATGTAGCACAGCACAGAGTTGTGATGTAGACTCAAGTCTATTGACTTGGACTCTAGTCGGACTCAAGTCGGACTTGACTTGGTGATTGTAAAAGACTTGAAAGACTTGACTCAAGACTTGGAGCCTTTTATGACAAGTCGAATTTTAAGTCCCTATACTATACATTACTATTTCTCTATTTCTCTGTCGTTTTCTTCTCCTGCCACGATCACTTCTCAGACAAGCCAGACGTGTTGAGACAATCAGAGGGAGGGGAACATCGGGGGGGGGGGTTACAGCCCTGCCAGTGCCATCCCCCCACACACACACACCCCAGCACAGCACCCACCGATTTCCCCCACTAAATAGACTTGTGAATCGCGACCAAAGATTCAGGACTTGGAGGCAAAGACTTGGGACTTGACTTAAGACTTGGAGTCAGAGACTTGATCTATATCCCTGCAATTTCGATACAGAATGCATAGTTCTACCCTCAGAGTGTATATAGTCTATGGAAGAGTTAGCCTCCAAAATACACCAACTTTCTATCCAAAATAGACAACTAAGTTATTGACAGCCCAATCCTGTGTAACTCTTGCACCGGTGTAACAGTAGATCCGCCAGTGTAAGAGCACTTATGCCAGTGTAACTTGCTGTACGCCGACAGACGCAGGACAAAGGATTAACACCCCTCGGACACCTCACATGCGCAGTTCGGATGTGGAACGGATATCAACACAACTCTGCCGGCGCAGGGGGCATTCCAGGGGCATCTGAATGTCTCCTGGGCTGGCGGAGTTGCTCCGGTGTCCGTTCCGCGTCCAAACTATGCATGTGAGGTGTCTGAGGGGGTTAAGCCGGTGTCCGTCCTGAGTCCGTCGGCGTACGGTAAGTTACACTGGCATAAGTGCTCTTACACCGGCGGATCTACTGTTACACCGGTGCAAGAGTTACACAGGATTGCACCCTCAATCTTGCAAGTAAAGGAAATGCTAACAGGCCTTTTTCTTGTTGGCAGTAGTGGTAATATCCTGTTTAGCACATGTGAAATTGCCAAATCTGCTTTTTATCCTTCTCCGCTAAGAAGGCAAATTACACAGGCATGTTGTCAAGTTTATAATATGAAGAAACAGATATTAAATCAAACGGTGATTGAATCTTCAAGGGAGGATAAGCTACTGTGCTTCTGTACATATCTAAAGCATTTAATGCATTTGGGTGTTACTACTCATCTCAAGCTAAGGATGAATGAAGGATACTCAAAAATGTTCACATACCCTATTTTCCCCTCTGCTTTTCTCTTAATTTTAATTTTTACAGCATGTGATGAAAGTCGCTTATCTTAATGTTCCATTTAATCTTTTGGGGAAGTGAAGGTTCACACATCTGGTCCAGATAATCTGCTAAAGTGTTTGCTTATGTAAATTAAAACTGAGATTTATACCTGCTATATATCAATGCAATTTGTTTGGGCTCACAGCTGGGGCTAACAAATATTGCATTTTTGAATCCATATAATTCAATTTGCACCTTACCTCTAATTCATCTCATATTAGCATATACTTTACAAGGTTCCAGTTCCACTTATATTCCCTATGTGTCCATGTAAAATTTTCCAAGCCACCACTATTGCAGAAATGACTGCAGCTGTACTTGTGTGAGGTTCTCAATATGGTCCTATATCAAGTATATGGAACTAGCTTTTTACCCGCACTTCGCTATGGGATGTAAGTACTTTAAATCCATTTTGACTCCAATAAACTTTCCTTTGATTGCAATGAACCATTTAAATGTAGCACAACGACCCCATGTTAGGCAACACCCTGCAATTATTAAAAGTCAATGGTTTCATTAAATGACATGATCCACACCACATTCATGTTCAGGTTGAAATTCCCTTTAATTTGATACCGCACATTATATTTTTAGACATTTGTAAATAGAATTTGAAATGTATAGAAAAAGTATATGTAGTTTCAATAAAGCGATACATGTTTTTGCAGAGAAATGATGAAGTGAAATTCAAAATATAACAATTGATGAAGAAATAAAAAGAGAAGATCGTAGTGAAAAAAAAATTATGTACTCGAACAGTTGCCCAGCTGCCACCTGCTCGCATAAACCACCATAATTAAAGGATTGGGACATGTGAGCGAGGTAGTCAGCGAAGCTGGTGTAGTTGTCCCCCTTTCTGTCATGAGACATAATGAAGAACTCTTCCCAGTTGTCCACCACATGCCTCATGATTAGCTCACGCGCCTCCCTAGACATGAGCTGAATGTCATACATGAGATAGGAGAGGGACTGGAACAGGCAGGCTCTGTCTCCTGTGAGGGGGACAATAGTGTGAGGGACCATCTCCCCATTAACATTTAGAAACTCAATGGCCCTTCCAACTGAAAAAGGGAAGGGGGGGGAGAGAAGAAGCTCACTAAAAAAGTGTAAAATAATTCTTTCCTAAATATATGAATTTGAAGTTTTTGTAGTTGGCACCAAATTTAACGCAAACTACAGCACAATCCTGTGTAAGATACGGCGGCTGGCCTAAAGCAATGTTGACATTGCTCGGCGCAAACTGAGCATTTACACGAGAAAGGTCTTCAGTGCACAGGGTGGAGCGACTATCGCTCACCCTGGTATTGTTTGTACTTCACCAGTCCTGTTTAGTGATGATAGCGTCCACCCAGAGGCGTTGTTGGGGGGGTCAGGGTGCCCCAGGTGCAGGGGGTGACACACGGCAGGGGGTGCAATTGCCGCCGATTTGGCAGCAGTTTGGCGGTGCGGGTGTGGTGATGGCGAAAAAGCACACCCTGGCGTTTTTTGGCCACTTTTAGGCCATTTTCGGCAACAGGATTTGCCTGCCCGCAAATGGCCTAAAAGCAGTCGAAAAACTGCAAGGGTGCTTTCCCGGTTTCCCCGACCTGGAGGCGGGGCTTGTGGGGGCGAGGCCTGAGGGGCGTGGCATATAGGGGTGTCATGGCACTGCCCCCCCGCCTCTGCGCACACCTCTCCATGGGTGGTGCTGACATTTTCTTCCGAAACCTGCAGCCGGGACTTTTGAGCCTTCTGGCTGGTTGTTGGGCAGTTGGGGTCAAGCACTAGGCAAACGTTGCGTGCGGGATGGGTAGGTAGAGATCTTCATTGGTGTGCATTCTGAGGTACCAAGGTCAAGGGGTGAGCCAGGACCACTCAGATGATACCCGGGATGGTTAGGCTAGCTGGCAAGGCCCTTGGGCTGTATAAGTAAAGACCTCCACATGGCTTGCCTAGGGTGAGTCTGCTTTGCGCAGCTGCCTCACCCCCTTCAGGGTTGACTATGATAAACTTTCCTAATCTATGAATGGGCAGAGCTTGGAGTCAGAGTGGCCCAAGGGTAGCAGGGGGAGTATATGGGCAGCACAGTTTCCTCCCCCCACCTAGTGCCTGCACGCTGAGGAATGTTATCATTTATTAGAATTTAATAAAGTAAAGTAAAGTAACCCTTTATCCAAGCCTCTTTATCCAGCCTGGGGATATGAATTAGAAGAGAGGTTCCCAACATTTGTCACCAGGTGTACCACTTGACACAGTCAAATTTTCTGAAGTACCACCTGAGCCAATAAATAAATAAATAAATAAATAAATAAATAAATGTATTTATAATATTTAATTTAAATAGATATGTGCACTAGATAGGTGATAATGACAGCAAGTGTGTGTGTGTGTGTGTGTGTGTGTGTGTAGCTTACCCAAAAGGGCAGATATATAGTCTACTGCGCATTGCTTTCGCCGCACTGAATGGCTCCGACGGCATGGGGGCAGGGCCGCCCCGTGCCGAGGAGTAAACAGAGGTTAGCACAGAGCGGAACTTACTGTTCCGCCCCACCTCGAGCAACGTCAGCGCATTAAGCCACTGGGAGAAGTCATCAAGGGATTTTAGGATGGGTGTCACCAATATAGTGATAGTACCCAGCTCTATATCTCTACTGCATCCAATTCTTGCCTCCCCCATATGAAATGGCCCACCAACCTGCTTCAGTTGGCTCTCTAGGCCTTGCTGAGAGCAAGTGGGAAGAGAATTGGAATAGTGGCAGCAGCAGCGGAACTTGGGTGGAGCGCATGGAGCAGCAGCTCCAGGCGCTCGGGCGGGCGGGGGGCGCACTCGGCGCGGGAGGAGTACTTACTGTCGCGTCATTTTGGCCCTCCCTCCCTCCCTGGAGCCCGTTTGGCTCCGAAATGCCTTCAAAACCGGCGGGGGGGGGGTGCGTTGAAGTGACGCAGGCCCCGCCCCCACACGCCTGGCGCCGGGAGGGCGTCCGTCATTTCTGAGTGGCAGCTCAGCTCTTTGTCCAGCACAGTTGTTGGAATAAAAGTCTGCTGCTGCTGCCATCACTATTTTATTTATTTATTTATTTATTTATTTACTTATAGAATTTATACCCCGCCTTTCTCCCACAAGGGCAACCAAGGCGGCTTACAATAAAAACATTAAAATACATATATACATTTAAAATCAAGAATTAAAACAGTTAAAACAATTAAAACAAACAGCCCCAGTGTGTCATCCACATTTACATCTGTCAAAAGCCATCTAAAGCCTTCTTTATCTTCTCTTCCTCCCCTTCCTCTCTTCCTATCTTCTCTTCCTCCCCTTCACCCATTATGCAGCCACGGTGGGCAAGGAGAGGCAGGACGTGGCAATCCAGAGCCCTCTCCTCACCTCCTTAGGCATTGGCTAAGCCTTCTTTTTTTTCACAGCAGCCTGGTTGTAGGAGGGGATGGGAAAGGACAAGAGGAAAGAAACAATAATAGTTTTGAGTAAGTGGCAGGTCATGAACTTTGTTTACGATGGAACTGTCTCAATTTAAGAAAAAAAAAGTCTGCTCCCCTTAATCTGCTTGCCAGTGTAATTTCATAAGGATAAGGCTGTAGCCATTCTTCCTTGTTAGGTGGTGGGACAACTGCATTTCTGGGGTGAGGTTTTCAGATACAGGAATGGGAAATGATGGATCTCCTTAAACAGGCCCAGTGCCAGGTTGCGGGAGCAGAGTCCCCCATAGTATACTCCCCTCCTGGGGCCCAGATTACCTTGTTGGATGACAGTGCAGCTCCTCCTGCAGAAGGCAGAGGACAGAAGAGGAGGATCTGCAGCTCCCTAGGCTTATTCCCAGTTGCCTACTCTGGTAGTGCAGAAGCCACCATCCTGGAGTAAGCCCATTGGCTGCCACGCACGTTGTGGCAGCATATAGAACTAGGCTTGCCATCCGTCCCGGAAAAACCGGAACAGTCCTGGAAATGGCCCTCCATTTCCCGGGAATGTCCCGGCCGGCTTTCCGCGGCGAATGGCACCGCTGCTGCCACCGCCGCCACCATTTAATTTTTTTTCTAACTTACCTGGGCGCCGACATCTTGGATCACAAAATGTCGCGAGATCCAAGATGTCGGCAACCAAATCTCGTGAGGGCATGATGCCCTCACGAGATTTGGGCACCGACATCTTGGATCACGCGAGATTTCTGATCTAAGATGATGCCGGCGCCCGGGTTTTTCAAAAAGAAGATGACGGTGGTGGTGGGCGGCTGCTCTCTCGCCGGCTCCATGCCAGTGAGAGAGCAGTCGGACGACAGCCTGCTGCCCGTGCCGCGCGAGCCTCCAGCAGGCTGTCGTTTGCCCGCTCCCTCGCCGGCTCCGGATTTTTTAAAGGATCATTTATATAAGCATCAGTGTGGTTTTGTTCATGAAAAATCCACCCTGAGCCAGGGGAAAGAGCTGTGCAGGTCAGGTACTACACTTTTGGGGAGAGCACCAACTGCCACAGATTTCTTTTTTAAAAAATGGCAATTATTCCTGCTCGCAAAACCAGCTCTCAATCTTTAAGTCACGTACAAAAAAGTCCATTTTCTCAAAACATCTATCGTGAGGCAGCACTCTAGGTGGAGCACTGCACCCACTAGCCCCACCCTGGCTACAGCCCTTCATAAGGGACAATATCACGTAATGGGAATCAACTATTTTGCATTGCATGGTCATATTGATAATTCTGGAGGCAATTTTCCCCCTCTTGCTGGACCACTTCAGCTTGTCAGTCCTTGACTAACCATCTATTATCAGGCTGCACCTGTCAGCTGAAGAGCTAAAAGCAGGTGCAATCTATAGTCTGCAATGATGAGAAAAGAAAAAAAAATGAACAGCAAGGGGAGGCTGCAGTTCACAGGCATTGACACAGCAGTGCTACTATGACTTCTTTTCGTTCAAAAACATTCCCACTGAGTTAAAGGGGGACAGCAAAAAAACAGAAAGAGGGCCAGTGTGTATCAAGGCTGAATTTAAGGGTGTTTTTCCTGCCTCATGCCTACAGCAGGTAGAAATCTGAGTTGCAATCCAGAAGGAAGTTCTGTTGCACAAGCCCCACTGAATGGGGGCTGCCATTATTGAACTCTTCATCTTGATAGAGTTTGTTTTTTAATTCATAAAATGCATCATAAGACATAAAACTGTTCTCTGTAAAAAGAGTCTTTAAACTGACTGTTCCAGAAAGCTGTGTGTATATTTAACAAAGTAAAAATAAATAAAAAATAAATCAATGTTTGGATACAAGATCTGATGTTGGAAGAGAGGAAAACCATTTATTAACAAGCCCTGATTTGAGTTTTCTTTCTTCTCTGCCCATCACCGGCTTGCAAAATGAAAAATGAGCTCACGAGCTTAGCTTGCTTACACATTCTGCGAAAAGATAAAATGTCACCTCTACAGTGCTCATGCGAGAGAGGCTCCCACCCAATATTCAAATGAAAAGCAAATCAACAATGAACTAAAACGTAGGATCAGATCTGAGATAAATCAATATCTGTACAGCTTTTGTAGAAATTTGATCATCTTATAACGTACCAAGAGACAGTTTGCTTGCAATTTTATATATATATAATTGCAAGCAAACTGTAATTATACACACACACACACACACACACACACACACAGAGAGAGAGAGAGAGAGAGAGAGAGAGAGAGAGAGAGAGAGAGAGAGAGAGAGAGAAATCCTGTGGGATCATCAGACTGCAGAGGAAGGAAAAAGAAGGGCCAATGGAACAAGAGAGCAACGGGAAAAGAAATATGATTCATGTTCAGCATCTCAAATGGAGGACAGAGCGCAAGGACTGAATAATGAAACAAAGCTGAGATATTCAACATGCCAGGAAGGTTTCTCTTAGAGAGCTGCTGGAATTATTTAAAAAGGTTAGTCTATGAATAAACATGCTTCATCAAGGTCTCTTACACTTGCAATGAGAGATGCTAATGAATAATAAAGGCGTGATGGGGACCGGCGAAGAAATTAATGTTAATCTTATCCAAAGCAGATACAAATTAATATTGGAGCAACATTTTTGTAATCACTTCTTGAGGCAAAAATTCAATTAATGTGACTGAATCAATATTTCTGATCTTAGTCCCTTGAAAGTATCATTCCCTTTCTTGCTCTCTCTTCATATCTGAACGTTCACCGGCACAATCAGCTCATCCTCATCAAATCAATACTTGAGGAGACTTCTTAATATGGTCTGCTTTTTTTGGTTTAATTTGGTCTAATCTAATCTGGTCTAATGTGGTCTAATTTTTGAGTAATGTGGTCTAGCCCAGGGGTTCTCAACCCCTTTCCAGTCAAGTACCACCTGTGGTGCCACTCTCCTGCTATGTACCACCAGGTGTACCACTGGTGATGACATCATCATTGCCAGTTACCTCTGGGTTTTCAGATGCCAGAAAACACAGGTAGGAAGCTCTGAACAGGTGGGAGGGCCCTTCTCAGCATTCTCAGGAGACTTGGCCAAAGGCAGGAGCCTCACAGGAGCAAAAACAAGGCACCAAAAGTACTGTGTTGGAGTGACGTTCCGACAGTCTGAGTCCCACCATCAGTTGGCCGAAGTACCACTAGTGGTATGAATACCACTGGTTGAGAACCCCTGGTCCAGCTGCTTTGGGTCCCCCTATGGGGGAGAAAAGCCAGATAGAAATTCCAGAAATAATAATAAAAATAATTCTAAAAAGCAAAATGCTGTAAATTCCACTGGGGACACATATCTATTGGGAAAGCTCAGCTTAAGCAGGGTAATTGTACAGAAATAGATGTATGAGAACATTTTGCCAGGTACCATTTTGCCCTGAGCTGCAGATTGTGACACTTCCCCCCTCTCACCCCCCCCCCCCAATGTAGCTGGCCATCTCATTTTGCACAAGATAGCATTTCAGTTTATGTTTGTTGTTGTTTATTCGTTCAGTCACTTCTGACTCTTCATGACTTCATGGACCAGACCATGCCAAAGCTTCCTGTCGGCCGTCGCCACCCCCAGTTTCCCCAAGGTCGAGTCCATCACCTCCAGAATATCATCCATCCATCTTGCCCTTGGTCGGCCTCTCTTCCTTTTGCCTTCCACTTTCCCTAGCATCAGCAGCATCAGAAGGATCCAGGTTATCCTTCCTGTCTTCTTATTATGTGGCCAAGGTTTTGCCTTTACTATCATTTCCTCAAGTGAGTAATCTGGCTTTATTTCCTAGAGTATGCACTGGTTTGATCTTGCAATCCAAGGCACTCTCAGAATTTTCCTTCAACTTCATAGTTCAAAAGCATCTATCTTCCTTCACTCAGCCTTCCTTATGGTCCAGCTCTCGCAGCCATATGTTACTACTGTATACGGAGAATACCACTGCTTTAACTACGTGGACCTTTGTTGTCAGTGTGATGTCTCTGCTTCTTAATTATTTTATCCAGATTTGTCAAAACGTCTTCTGATTTCCTGACTGCAGTCAGCGTCTGCAGTAATCTTTGCGCCTAGAAATACAGTCTGTCACTGCCTCCATGTTTTCTCCTTCCATTTGCCAGTTATCAATCAAGCTGGTTGCCATAATCTTGGGTTTCTTTGAGGTTTAACTGCAGCCCAGCTTTTGCACTTTCACTTTCATCATAAGGCTCTTCAGCTCCTCCTCGCTTTCAGCATTCAAAGTGGTTTCACTTATCTTGAACAAAGTTTCATTTTTCAAACTATCTATCACAGCCCACATTATAATATATTCTTAACCAATAGTGGATGGAATTTAGCCATGCTGTTGTCTCCATCAGGGACTGGCCGGTCTCTAAGCAGCAGTGGCATCACTCTAGGTGGGGTGGAACACTAAGTTCCGCAGTGCACTGACCCTCCGGTACTCACCGGCATGAGGCGGCCCCACCCCCTCGCCTTCGGAGCCATTCAGTGGGGCGAAGGCAACGTGCAGGGAGTCTCCTCCTACCCGTTGCCTTCTCTGCATGGAATGGCTCAGACGGCAAGGGGACGGGGCCGCCTCGTGCCGGTAAGTAACGGAGGGTCAGTGTGCTGCAAAACTTAGTGTTCTGCCCCACCTAGAGCAATGCCACTGCTAAGCAGAGCGCTGAGTAGAGGACACATCCAGGTAGACCCAAAATTTTCCATAGGAAGGAAGATTGTATCTGTTTGTTCAATTGAACTGCCCAACACATTTAACCAAACTGAAATGCCATACAAAACTTGAGGTATAATTTTTGTCCTAAAAACTTGGAGCACTGCCACCTATTGCCTACACTGAAATAAAATCTTGTGATAGACTGTGCGACAGGCACGTGGCATTTGTTGCTACTTTCTGATGATAAACCCAAGAGTGCCTATAATGGAAATTGATTCCCAAATATTTGAACTGCTTAACCTGCTCTATGTTGTCCCCCCTGAATTTCCAACATTTTTTTCCATGTTTTAGCAAAAACCATAATTTTCGATTTGCTGTAATTCAGTTGTAATTTGTTGTTATCTAAAAGCTGTTGATCAGACGGTTCAAACCCAGACGCATCTGAAAAAGAATTACAGCATCATCAGCATAGAGCAGTAATGAAACATGACATGATCCAAGTCTTGGGCTATGGTCAACTCTGGCTAAATGGGATACTGTCCGCCCAATCCTGTGTAGAAGAAGCCCCAGGGGAGCGCGCGCTGCCCCGGGGCAGGGTATCGCACAAGTGTCGTAAAGCACTAGCATGACATCTGGAGAGCAAGCACCGTCAGCGCTGTGGCCTGCACTGCATGCTCCGCCATCTCCCCGGCCCTGCGCCCATCAGACTGGGTAAGTTTTACACCGGTCAGGGCAAGAGTTACACAGGATCGGGCTGTAAACAATACCCCCACCTTTCTGTTGTTTTTGTGCCACCTCTCTTCATTGGCAGATGCAATATATATGCTTGTTTTGTACCCACTAAGTGATTTTTCTTGTAAAGAATACAGTATAAATGCTTGTCATATTTTTCTTAAGGTGTCAGAGGAAAAAAAAATTAAAAAATATTAAACTAAATGGACTCTTCCAATAACTGTTTTGCAGCCTGGGCAGATTGTATTGTTTTCACATCGTAATGCTTTGACAGGTTTATACAATAAGAGGTGTTAAAGTCATGATACGATGATAGACTGGAATTGTGTGGAGCATGGCGGCAATCGGCAAAGAAGCAAGCTTGCTTTGGGCACCAAATGGCATGTTAGATAGCCTCATCCCATTAAAATAACAGCACAGACCAGCTTGCTGTCCCTGCTTTTCAATTGGCTAAGCATCACACATAGAATGCAATGAACATCAAATGCTTTCCATACTGAATGAGCTCTCTAAAAATTCAAGGAGTTCTCTCATCCTATAAAGCTGTTTAATTACTCCTGCAATCTATCCCTTCTTATCTCAACTTTGCATCTGGAGAAGAGACATTTCTGGTGCTATTTAAGGCACTTAGGATGAGGAGAGCCAGGATGGTGTGGTGGTTTGGGACAGATTGAGCTTTGCTTATAGAAATAACCATAGGCTAGGTAATTTCAATGCTGTTTACACTCAAAGAACAAGAAAATATACTCTGTATTCTTTCAGCCTGCAATCCATAACTCAGTTCAGCTATTTAAGGCACTTAGGATGAGGAGAGCCAGGATGGTGTAGTGGTTTGGGAAGTAGACCTGGGAGAACCAGGTTCAAATCCCTGCTCAGCCATGAAGCTTCCTGGGTGACCATGGGCCTCACCTACCTCACAGCAGTGGCGTAGCTACACTACGCGGGGGGGGGCAGCGGGGGGTGACACCCCCCTGCCATCACACCCAGATGTGACATCACTTGGCCTACCTCCCCAAGTGACATAATCCGGAGCCAAACATCCCTCGGGGGGAGGGAGGGGACACAAATTGCAGCTCACTGTGTCACTGGAAGGCCTCTGTGGCCTGTTTTGCCACCTTTCTCGCCACTGCATTTCTCGCCATTGCCATTTTGCAACCGATCCGGCGGCTTTGACACCCCCCTGTGTCATGCGGGGGCAAACGACCCCCGCCCCCTAGCTACGCCACTGCCTCAGAGGGATGTTGTGAAGACAAAAGAAGAGGAACTACGTACACCACCCTGAGCTTGGAGGAAGGGTGGTATAAAAAATGTGAATTAACTATAATAAATAAATTAGAGCCAAAATGAATATTGTCTAACAGCGCAATCCTGTGCAAGTTGCAGCAGCCAGCCAAAAAGGCTAGCCACTGCTCACCACAGGGGAAGGGGACAAATATCCCCAATGGACCTCCTCAGATGCATGCCAGCTCTACGCCAGCTCTGGACCTGGCACATGTCCAAGGAGGCCGTGTAAGGCCGGCTCGACCTGGGAAGGAACTTGGGATATCGACGCAACCCAGGACCGATATCCTTGCCCCTCCCAGGCCAGGCCTCACCACCCCTGTCCACCCTCCACATGCCCTCCCATCGACCAGTCTAGGACTTACCTGGGTCAGCCAGCGTAGGTCCTGGGCAACGGCTTGTAAAAGGTGCCGGTCTCTGCACTAGAGGAGTGCTTTATGGCACTTTTGTGACTCCTTAGGCCAATGGAGCGAGAGCTCCGCTGGCTAAAAGTTAGACAGGATCGGGCTATAATTCTCATTGATTGCAGTGGGAGAAATGCAGGGGTGTATGAACACACATCACTTTATTTCTGTGATTTTCTGCTTTTCTATTAGTCTCAACTATCCATGGGAGCTCTGGAGAGTGTCTTGGATATCCTTACATTTAGGACCCAGCAGCATAAATCAGATGAATGCCCATCTAAATGTGCATCCAATTGTGGATTCATCCAATTGTGGATTATGCCTAGCTACTCCATTGTTTTCAATGCAATAGCATTTGGATGTGCATCCAAATACACAGTCCGTAATTAATCTTAAACCGCCTTGGCTTTTACAAGAATTGTGATACCTAGTCACCATTTTTCCCCTCCAACTAGCTTGAGCAAAAATTTTAGCATCCAGCTGGTGTGATATCTTTTTTTTCTGATAGAAAGTAAATCTGATAGAAACCAACATAAGAAGGACTCGGGATAATTGTCCACTCCAGTGGAATTGCAATATCTGGGTCAGAAATTGAACCAATCGGTTTATGACAGCATCCTTAAAGAAATATAAGCATGTGCTTAACATTGAATTATTGGGACTTAACTGTGGCTGGATTGTATTCTTCTGTTTTAAGTCAGTGTGTCTCATTGGTTGTACTAATTTCTTAATACTTTCCCCCTGATTGGCAAATTCCATCTCCCTCTACCATACACATTTCCAAAATATCCTCCTTATCCTTTGGGGTTCTGTTCCCGGAACGCCATTACATACAAAAAAAGTGTTATAGGAAAACTGAGGTGGGGGTGGGGAGCGGTGTCACACAACCTTTTCTGAGGACTCCCTCTTTTGGTTTGTGTAAGCCTGTGTGTATCAGTGTCAACTCCCCTTCACCTCCTCTGTTGCCCACTGCATCTTCACAACTGGCCAAGCAGGGAGGACTTTGAGAGGTCTGTTCCCAAGGTTCTCTCCACCCAGCCAGTGAATACACAGAGGTAGAGGTAGGTGGAGATCCTCTGCTGAATAGCTGGCAATTGGGAACGGGATAGCAGCAACCTCCCACCCTTCACTCGCTCTACAAGCAGCAGCTTGGTGGAGCAGGCAGTAGCAGGGGTGGGGTGCAGGGTGTAACCTCCAGTTAAGAACATAAGAACATAAGAAGAGCCCTGCTGGATCAGGCCAAAAGCCCATCTAGTCCAGCTTCCTGTATCACACAGTGGCCCCACCAGATGCCTCAGGGAGCACAAGACAACAAGATACTTGTATCCCGTCACCACTCCCTTGCACCGGGCACAAAGAAACCCCACTTCTAAAACCAGGAGATTGCTTATGGCTTGTAACCTGTGATGGTCTTTTCCTCCATGAATCTGTCCAAACCCCTTTTAAAGGCATCTAGGCCAGGTGCCATCACCACATCCTGTGGAAAGGAGTTCCACAGATGAATTACACGCTGGGTAAAGAAATATTTTCTTTTGTCTGTTCTAACTCTCCCTCCACTCAATTTTAGTGCATGTCCCCTGGTTCTGGTGTTATGCGAGGGGGAAAAGAATTTCCCTGTATCCACTCTCTCCATCCCATGCATAATTTTATAAGTCTCAATCATGTCCCCACTCAGGCGCCTTTTTTCTAGACTGAAAAGCCCCAGACGCTGTTGGACTGCCCCTGAACTGAGACATCTCATGCTCCCCTCTCACTAGCTAAAGTGCAATAATCTTCTAAAGGCTAGAGAGATTTCAAGTTAGTAAGGAAAACATCCCCCGTCATCTATAAATGTTCTGACTGACTGACTCATCAATGCTCAGCCCAAACTCCTGGACCTAGAAACATTAAATTTGGGGAGTATATTCCTTCTGTGACGTAAGCACTCACTAAAAAGGGATATTTTGAAATTCAACCCCTTAGGGGGTGAAAAGGGGTACATTGTGTTTTCACGGATTCCTCAATATCTCTTAGACCTGATGAGATATCGACTTGGTTTTTGCTTACAAAGGTCACCCATACAAATACTTAAAAACAAATTTCAGGATTTTGCCCTAATCGACCCCTAAAGGGGGTCTTGTATTATTGCACTTGTATTATTATCCATACAATATGTCAAACCATGGATCTATGCCATTAACCATTGCACTTTTTTCCCCTGCACACCAGTAGCGTAACGGGCTCCATTGGCGCCCAGTTCAGGGGGGGGAATTGGCGACCCTATACAGTAAATATTGGCGCGGCCGGTAGGCTGCGCGGCGCTCCGGGGGTGGGGGCGGCGCGCTCCGGGGGTGGGGGCGCCGCGCTCCGGGGTTGGGGGCGCCGCACTCCAGGAGGGGGGGCGACCCGGCGGGACCCTGCACCGGGCACCCCCCCATTGCGGACCCGGCCGGCTTACCTCCTGCCCAGCGATGGTGTGCACTGCGTTCAGTTCAGGAAGCTGAAGTGAGTGAGTGTGTGCCTCTTCTTCAATTCCCCGCCGGACTCCTTCAGCGGAAGTTCAAGCCGCTGCCGGGCTCACCCCAAAGGACCTCTCCGCAGTCAGTCTCCAGCCTCAGGAGGAGAGGAAGACAGCAGCAGGCTGCGCTTTCTGAGTTTGTGTGTGCCGTGCCGCGTGTGCCCGGTGCCCCCTCCTTCACCCCGCCCCCTCCTTCAATTCCCCGCCTAGAGTCTCTGAGTTTCCGAGTCCGACTCGAGTCCGGCGCCGGCACCGTGGCAAAGTGGCGCCTGGTTCGACTGAACCACGCGAACCACCCTTGTTACGCTACTGTGTGCACACACAATACTTTCCCCTATCTGTGCATGTTTCATGTTTTCTGAAAAGTCCACCCGGTAGCACTCTCTCACCTTTGAGGATGAGGAGGAAGAGCTGCTGCCACTCTTCCCACTGCGCTTCCAGTGGGAAGTGGGAGAGAATAGCCACCAGCTGGTTTGGCTGCACCCATTGGCCCTTTGCCATCACCCACCTGCCACAAGCCACAACATGACTTGAGGTGCCCCTGCTCACTACTCATCTGTTGCCCCATCTGTTGCCCCCATCTGTTGCCCCCTTTCACAATCTTCTGCCACTCTGCATCTCTCTCTTTCTACACAAGTCCCATATAAATCAAACACTGAAGTTTAATTAGATTCAGAACCGCAAAACATATTTATGAGGTTTGCATATGGGAAGTTAATTTTGAATTTAAAATGTCATAATTTGAGTTGGACAAATATGACAGCAGAAATTGCTCACTAAAATAGACAACTGATTTCAACACTTCCTTCATCCCTGGAGTTTATTAAGGAGTAAATTCTTTATTTGCAGCAGTAAATTACAACATTTTTGAACTATATATATATTTGTCATCATGTATATTCATTCATCTGTCTCAATGAATCCATACAAGCAGAAAAAAGGACTAGAGAATTACTGATGTGGCAGCATCCTATATGTATTTACTCAGAAATCAGTCCCACTTACAGCCCAATCCTGTGTAACTCTTGCACAGGTGTAACAGTAGATCCACCAGTGTAAGTGCACTTATGCCAGTGTAACTTGCCGTACATCGATGGACACAGGACGGATGGCGTAACCCCCCTCGGACGTTGGACACGCGTAGTTCGGATGCAGGACAGAGGGCAACGTAACTCCCCCTGAATGCCCCCTGTGGTGGCGGAGTTGCAGCAGTGTCTGTCCCGAGTCCGAACTGCGCATGCGTGGCGTCCAAGGGGGGTTACGCCGGTCTCCGTCCTGCATCCGTCGATGTACAGCAGGTTACACTGGCATAAGTGCACTTATACTGGTGGATCTACTGTTACACCAGTGCAAGAGTTACACAGGATTGGGCTGTAAGTTTAACATGGCTTAAATAAGTGTGTATAGGACTCCAGCCCTAGTAGAAAATTAAGAAAGATGAAGGCTGCAATCCTATGGACTCTTTCCTGGGAGTAAACCCCACTGAACACAGTGGGACTTACTTCTGAGTAGACATGCATAAGATTGTGCTGATCGTGTGTGAAATGTGTCTGTCAAGGAACTATCACCATTTGGACGCCCTATGGACCACTAGTGTCACTACAGGGGGGGCGGAGCTGTAAGTGCTGCTGAAATCCGAGCCTGCCTGTTGTTTTCGCTTCTCTGAACGGCTGCGAGGGTGAGGGGGCGGGGCCGCTTCGTTCGACTGTGTAAGGGAGGGTCGGATTTCAGCAGCACTTACAGCTCCGCCCCCCCCGCCCCCCGTAGTGACGCTAGTGCTATGGACTTTGTTTTCTTTTTCAGTTTTGAACCACAAGCTATAGCATGAGCTGCATGACAGGTTCAAACATACATTTATGAGTTAAATCAACCAGAAGTACTTTTATGTCTCATTAGTTTCAGGCCAAGGCTTAACCACAGACGTAAATGGGACTTTTGCACTTTTCAGGTGCAATATTTAATTTGATTATGCCCTATTTTTATACAAATGTATATTGTATAAAAAGGCCTGCACAATTTGTGATTCACCAAACTGAATGCATCCCACTATCTAGGCTTACCAGATCTCCAACCGGGACAGAGTGCTAGACCTTTAGGAGAAGGAATGTGGGCAGGTGTAGCTTGTTAAACCTTAGAGCACAATCCTAGGCATGTCTACTCAGAAGCAAGCCCCATTATGTTCAGTGAATCTTGCTTCTGAGTAGACATGCCTAGGATTGTGCTCTAAGGTTTAACAAGCTACACCTGTCCACATTCCTTCTCCTAAAGGTCTAGCACTCTGTCCCGGTTGGAGATCTGGTAAGCCTACCACTATCCATGTATTTGAGCTCACTAGCCATCACTCTAGTAAAAGGAAGTAGGGAATTTTCTAGTGGCTTGGTTTGCAAGAAGTATCTTGGTTCAGGCAGAGTTGTTGGCCGAGCCAGTATCCAGCTGGAACAGGAATCCAAAACAAAGACAGGAGCCCTGACAGGGGGCTTGAACCACAGGCAACTCCAAAGCAAGGCAAACATTTGGGCAGCGGCAGGAGGTCAGAAACTCAGGAGGTCAAACTGGCCAATCAGGAGGTCAGAAACTCAGATAGATCCAGGAGAGACAGGAAAGATCTGGCTGGATACTAATCTTACGGCGCCATCCTGTTTAGATGAAGCGCTGGGGCAGTGTGTGTTGCCCCGGGGCAGGGTATCATGCAAGCGCTGTAAAGCACTTGTGTGACACCCGGAGAGCAAGTAGCGCTGGCGCTGTGACCAACACTGCTCGCTCCACCATCTCCCCAGCCCTGTGCCGGTCGGAGCAGTTATGTCATATGCTGGTTGGGACAGAGGCAGGAGGAGGGTGGATCGGGAGGCAAGGGAGGGTGACCATTGGCCGCCCGGGGCCTGGAGGGGGCGGGGATACTGGGGGCCAAGATCCCCATTATCCAACGCTCCCTCCAGGCCCCAGATATGCCGACACGTTACACATGCGAGTAGGCTCATTGGGCCTACTGCCGCTGACAGTATGCGAACCGACAGGCGGGGGTATGCGGCTTGCTGTGTCTTATCAGCTGCAATCAGCTGTGGGTGGGCATTGGCTTTTAGTTTTTTAAATTTAAACTCCTGACACCAACTCACAGCTGATAAGGCACAGACTGGCAGGGGTCCCATACAAAAAAAAACCCTCTGCCAAATCTCTATATAATCCCCTTTCTAGCATTTACATCCAAGTTAGGGTAGCATTTATTGAGTACGCTCTCTCTGACTAAATAGTCCCTAATTTCTTACTGAAAAGAGAAACGGAAGAGATTCTTGTGGTACAAAACCACCCCTTCTCTCCCCCCAGACTGTGTTCCCAAAAGGCTTTGAGTGGAATGCAAAGTAAGTGCTTTCCTACTGGCTGGTTCAATTTATATGCTGGGTTTTAGAATACATTGTTTCTTCCATTTAAAGAAGGCAGCTCTTATGGCAGATTGAGCTGGTTCTCTGCCTTCTTAAGGAAGCTAAGAAGACATTGCCTTGGTTTATTTTTGGATGGGAGACCTGTGGTATTTTCTTTAAAAATAAAAAGGTGGCAAAAAATTGGAAAAAGCCTTAACAGTGTAAGCTGAGTAATGTTAATGATTAAATTTTACATTTTAATAATTAATTAATTAATTAATTAATTAATTAATGCTAATTAATTAATTGGCACAGAGGGGTACTTCAAAAAAATTGACCACGCCAGGGGGTGCACTTGGTGAAAAAGGTTGAGAACCCCTGTTCCAGTCTAAAGTAAGCACCTGGACAGAACCATGAAGCCCACTCTTTCAAATAGAGCTTCTTTCAAGCAAACAATGTCAATTCATTGGTTGTTTTAATGACTATTGTGAGCCACCTTGAATTTTGGGTTGGAGCCACCATTTGGATTGGAAAAGGCAAGATATGAACAAATTAGGCCACAAGTCTTAGGAATTTTGTAAAAGGCATGCTATATCATTTATTCCAAGTTTTAAATCCCATGAGCTTCTCGCCCCTGATTAATTAAGGGTTTGAAGATGTATCTTAATTTTCAGTATTGAACTTTCATTATAAGACCATAAGGAATATCAGTTATTTACTATGATAGAAACTTTATGTCCACCAGGAGCCTTTGCTACTATGAGCAAGGAAGTGTCACTGTTCTTCTAGTCACCGTTATTTCATTTTGCTAACAGAAATATCTGAATCCCTTTTGATGTACTCAAAATGCACACTGTTTCTTTCTCTGTTAAAGTTACAAAATAGCATATATAATTGTATCATGATCCCAAATACTATTTTTTTCCTGATTCAGCATGAGTTAGAAAACTGAATCATCTAATTTAAAACCCAAGGAAACAGTTTCTGAATATCATAGATTTCTAATTAGAAGTACATGTATTTTCATTTAAGAAAATGGAACTGGGGTGATATGCATAATTAAGTGCTGGTTCCCACAAAATTGTTATTACCAACGCTAATTTACTAGCTAATAGCCTAGGGATGGAATCTGTGACACTTCATGGCATATTTATGGCAGATTTTCATAACTTTTGCAACTGCCTCCTTCTAAGACAGCTGCTGTTGCCATAAATCTTAAGCTGAAGCCTCATTTCCTGCTTCTCTCACTCTAGAGCCGAAGTCATGCAAGCCAGTGGACAGCCAAGAAGGATCATTTACTTTTACAGGACACACAGGAGTGAAGGGCTACTTCTATCATCTAGTGAATAATACACCACCCTTTTGCACTTGCTTGAAAATAAAGTCATAAAAAAGAAAGTACACTCTAAGATGGCAAAAGCCAAGTTAAGCCATCACAATAAAAAAGAAACAAAATTCCTGCACTCCATAAATCTACAATGCATACCTTTTATCCCTGTATCTGAAAATGTGTATTGAAGCCAACAATCATTTTTATAAACCTAGGATTTTATGAAGTTTTCAGATGTCTCTAGAGACCTTTGAAAACAGCTCGGTATACCTGTGAATGCAAGTGAATTATGAGTTGCTTAGGAACAAATTCCTAAGACAGAGCAATAATTTTTGTATTTGTATGGGGTGGACATGGTATTGGCATTTGCCTGCTTCTAAATTAATAACCAAGTAGCAGGGTTATTGGGCAACAAAGTATAAATAAATAATACTTTGTTGATTAAATATACATGGTGGAAATCATAAATATCTGACACATATTAGAAAAGATAATAAAGATCCTTATGGACTTTGTTGTAGCATTTTTGACACTGTTCTGGCGACGATACAGAAATATCTACTCTGAGCAATCAAAGTAAGATCGATTGTTCCTTGAAATTTGTTTACTCCCTAAATGGTCCAAAGTATGGATCACAATTAGATGCTACAGATATAATATAAATACCTCAAGGACAACCTTCCCCCATACAATCCTGCATGTCCCCTAAGATCATCAGAGACTGCCCTTATTATGATACCGCCGCCATCTGAAGCAAGGGGGATAGTGGCAAGGTGTAGCGCCTTCTCTGTTGTGGCACCATGCATTGAATCAGCTACTGGAGGACTTGAGGACAGCCCAGTCGCTACATGGTTTTCAATGGGGTTTAAAGACCAATCTGTTTCGTCTGGCATTTGAGGAGGAAGAAACTACCTAGGAACCCTTTTAGTTCTTGTTGCTGCTTTATGTTGTAGATGTTTATTTTTAATCTGCTCTGTACCTTTTTTAACTTTTTAACCACCTTCTTCTTCTTCTTCTTCTTCTTCTTCTTCTTCTTCTTCTTCTTCTTCTTCTTCTTCATATTCATATTCATATTAGGACAGCGAGAGGCCAGACTGAAGGAAACCATCTAGAATGAAGTTGTTCATGCAAGATTGAACATTTATATATAATTGTAAAAATCCCCGTTAGGGGGTTTGGGAAAACCTGCCTATGTAAACTACCTTGGATTAAAGTCAGAGGAGAAATTCAATGACCAAGAAAGGCGGTATATCAATACTGTATATTTATACTGTAAATATAAAGACTGTATATGTCTATTAGTATTAATATACAGGATTGATATACCGCCTTTCTTGGTCATTGAATTTCTCCTCCAACTTTAATCCAAGGTAGTTTACATAGGCAGGTTTTCCCAAATCCCCTAACGGGGATTTTTACAATTATAAATGTCAATGGGAGTAATGTCAATATACCCATTACGCGATCGCCACATTATTTTATCACCCCCAAAATAAGGCACACAAGACGCTTGGGTAAAGGGTCACTTTATTTAAATAAAAAAACCCTGCAGCAGGGGAATAAACAACTTAACTCCACCCCCACGTGCAGGCACCTTGGGGGAAATGGTGCTAGCCATCTATCTCCCCCGATTGAAAACAAGCATCACATCCTGACTCCAAGCTTCCCCCAATCGTAGACTGAGAGAGCTTATCACCGACAACCCCAAAGGGGAGTGAGGCAGCTGGACAGTGCCAACTCCAATAGGGAAGCCTTTAGTCCTAGCTTACTCCAGTCCAGGGGTTTGCAAGCCAGCTTCACCGATCCAGTCAAGTATCATTTGAGCAGTCTTGGCTTAACCCTTGACCTTGCTGACCTCAGAATGTACGCCAATGGCTACTCAGCCGATCTCTGGCTACCCAGATCACATGCAACCTGCCCAAAAGTGACTAATAGTAACCTTACAAAGCAAAACCTTTGTCGGGGAACAAACCCATCTCCTGATGACAGTCTGGGGTAGGCGAATCCCCCCCCCCCCGCAACCAATTGCCAATCAGGCTGAGGGCAAAATAATCCTACCCGGCCCTCCAAAGGAGCATCCAGCTAGTCTTCAGACTGAAAAATGGGAGGGCAGGAGGGTCTCAGTGAAATGTGATGGACTGAGCCAACCAGGAGCACAGAGCTCCTGGCTATCCAGTCTGCCACATACACACACAGCCCCGGGCCAATAAACAGCTCAGCTTTTCACGCCTTTGCTCAGAGCGTCATGGGTGGGGCCACGCAACCCACAGCGAAGCGTCACACCGCTCCATCTCCCATCTTGGTACAGCATAATGTGTGAATAGCTGTAATCAGGGTTCATGTACTGGCCACGAGGATAAAAAAGGTAAAGGTGAACCCTGACTGTTAAGTCCAGTCGTGTCCGACTCTAGGGTATGGTGCTCATCCCCATTCCAAAGCCGAAGAGCCAACGTTGTCCGAAGACGCCTCCGTGGTCATGTGGCCGGCATGACTCTCCTTGCCGCAGCGCGTAGCATGCGGCTGGAACACGAGGATACCACAATGCTATTTGGCTACTCTGAATTAGATATGTGGCCACATAAGGCCACATCACTAGCCACTTGAGGGCAAATGAAGCCTGCATATTTCCTATCGTTACATATGTATTCTTACCCAATCACACCAATCATTAAACAATTTCTCTGCTCTTTCTCAGCAATCCCCAAAAATCACAGAAATAGTGTGAGCCTTCTTTTGAATATGATGAAGCTTTTCAAGGAGCTGTTCCTGTGTCTTTCTGCTCAACACGACTATGCAGTGGACTGTGAGCCAGGTCATAGCGCAAGCTGGCCCACCACTTTGCAGTGCATAGTGGACTGGGTAAGCAATACTGTAGTGTGAACTGAGGTGTGAAAAAGCTACTGGGAACTGGATTCATTTCTGGGCAAAGGTCTGCAGTCGTTTTACACACTTTCCCACTAATTATTACTATTCTTTGCAAGAGCAAATAGATCCCATGTTATTAAGTCTCACCCCTATTAACAATTTAATAATACAGTAACTAAGCAAAATTCCTTGAACAACCCCAAGACCTCAAAGACCTCAAAATGTCTTGAACAACCCCAAGACCTCAAGTAATCAAATAAATGTGATGAGTAATTCTTAACTGATCAAATCATCAGGAACTGAAACTTTTTTTCTCCAGTCTGTTTTACATCTAAGCCCTTAGTAATTTTTGAAAATCTTGAGTTAATGTTCCATTATTTCTCCCCACCTATGAAGAAATGAAGGGTATTAATTTTCATTTGTGTACTTTGTATTTACTGGATATTGGGCTACAAAATGCTTATGACAGCATCACCCAGTCTGAAACAGCAAAGTTTTTTGAAAGTTATGCCATTTTTTTCCATTTCCTGGAAGTTGAAACCTAGACAACACAGTTTGTAACCAAGCCAAGCTCTGCTTATTAGTCATTTATTGTGGTTTGTCTGGATCCCAATAGCCCTCTATATTCTACCTCAATGGAACTGGAAAAAGAGGGGGATGTGTGTCCCTGGCAGGTCACAATACATGGCTGGTGGACTGAGGTTGCAGTCCTATATGCATTTACCTGGGAATAAGCCCCATGGAACTGAATGGGGCTTACTTCTGAGTAGACATGTACTTCTGACTGACAGTACTGTGCTGTGAGTGTGGTTTGGTAAATCACATCTGGTGCTGGGCTGATCTAGCTATGAGAATAGTACATATTTTAAATTACTTACATCACAACTATTAGATGGCAAAAGCCACACTTTTTTGTGACTTCAGGATTACCTAACCATGAGAGTCAAGCTGGGCAACTGTAAGCCTGACTAGGTTGCTGTGACTGAGCAGCCTGATCCTGCCTAAGATGTGGCAGCCGGCCAAAATAGCTGAGATGAGATCCATATTGGCGCGGTCGGGGCTCACCTCGGGGGAAGGGACTTTCCCCCAGTTTAAGCGCCGGAGGTCTCAATGGGCCCCCTCGGATGCTGTGTAAGGCCAGTCTGGCCCGTGAAGGGGCTTGGGATATTGTTGCAACCCAGTGCTGACATCCCCGCCCCCTCCCAGTCCGGGCCAGCCAATGGCCCCTACCCCAACCACCCTGGCTCACCCTACACCCTCCTGCAGACCAGTGTAGCCCTTACCTGGTTCAGTTGGCATGGGTTGTCATGGATGGTGAAGACCGGCAAGGGTGCAGGGCCACTTACTCCCGTGTAGCAGCATCCTGCGCCACTTATTGCTCTGCACCCCCTCCAGTGGCGCCACTGCTCCCCATCAGCTCACTTCTTATGTTGATGGTTCTCACTTTTCTGTTTCATCATTATATTACTTTTCTTCTCTTCCCCACACCCCATGGGATGTCAGTTAGGATTACCTCATGTTAGAGGTAGAGTGCAACACTTTCTTAAGGCTGATTCACACCAGCCCTTTCCGTGCGCGTTTTGGCTTCTTTTCGTGCGTTTTTCATGCTTGCGTCTGACGCAGCATGAGCTTACGACGCAGCCAGGAGAGATGGTTTCGGTTTATCTTTTTGATGCGCTCGCGTTAAGCTAGCGTTTATGCTCGCAGTGCTAGGCAGCCCACCAATCAGAGAAGCACATTTCTCTTCACCAAATCACAGCTGCGCTTTCTTCAAGAAGGCGGACAAACGTTCAGAGAACTGCTAGACGCACGTACAGACGCTAGAGCAGGGCATGCGTGCCGGAAAAGGCTAGTGTGAATCAGCCTTTAGTGTTTAATGGACAGACGTTCACATGGCATTTTGATCAAGTAAGTTAAAGATGTGACTGAAAGGTAGCCAAGACTCTAGAGGATTGGACAATTAATAGAGAGAAGCAAATCACTCCTCATGAATAAAAAGTAAATAGGTGCATTAAACACATATTGCCTGTCAGAACGAGACTTATCACTTTCCCAAGGCAACTGTTATGCACCTTGCTTTTTTCCTCAACAATGCATTTTTCAA
Organism: Plestiodon gilberti rubricaudatus; assembly: GCA_026170595.1. Classification (NCBI taxonomy): domain Eukaryota; kingdom Metazoa; phylum Chordata; class Lepidosauria; order Squamata; family Scincidae; genus Plestiodon; species Plestiodon gilberti. The sequence continues at coordinate 110,580,644 of JANXHW010000003.1, forward strand.
TAAATAGCAAAACCAATATTGAATGTGTGCTTGGTGTGCAGAACCTAGAAGCTCTTCTGTGTGCAGTATTACATTATATATTTGCTCTTTGCATCTTCTGTGCTAATACAATAATGACAATTAGGGCCCAGTCTTATGCATTCCCCCCCCCCCGCCGCCAATGCAGGTGCGCCAAAATGGCTCAGACTGCATCCTGAGGGAGGCAGTCTGGGAGGTCTTCTTGGGGGAAGGGAACGTTTGTTTCCTTACACTGGAGTAAGCCTCCACAGTGCAGAGGTGTCTACTCAGACTTGCATTAGCAAAATCACTGGCTCAGGTCCCTGTGGACCCAGGCTGTGGGATTGGACCCAGGAAGGGGTCTAGGATTCAACAGCCGCCGTTCCCACCAAACTTGCCCCCTTCCCAGAGCCGATCTGTCCTTCCCCCGCCCCCGTTGCTGCTCCATTCCATCCCTGCCCCATCATCACTGCCCTGTTGTGCCCTCCCCCACCCTGTCCCACCTCCCTTGCTGACTTACCTTTGTCAGCAGGTCCCAAGAGGCCCGCTGCCGATAGACAGATCCCTGTTTCAACTGAGGATTGTAATATATGCATCTGACAACATGGGCTCTGAATGAAAGCTTGTGCTATGAAAGCTTGTGCTACAATATTAGCTCAAGACTATTCATATCTACTCAGAATTAACTCCCAGGAAAGTGTGTGTAGGATCGCAGACTAACAGCCCAATCCAGCACAAGATCTGCCGCAGCGTGCAAACCACACTGTGCTGGATCCCGTGCGGATTGGGCCTGCGCAGGCGGAGCTGGGGCACACCTTTGGGGAAAGGGATGTTTGTCCTTTTCCCCCTGGGAGAGCCCCAGCAGGCCCAATGGGGCAAAATGGCCGGTGCAATGGCCGGCACAAATCCGGGGGGGGGGCTATATAAGACCAGCCAGGCCCAGGACGAGGGTTAGGATATCGGGTGATCACACCACTGATATCCCCACCCCTGTCCCGGGCTTGGCCAGCCAATTGCCCACTCCCCTGCCACCTCGTCCCGCCCATCCCACACCCTCCCACCACCTGGCACAGGTCTAATCTTGCGTCTGGCGGTGCGGTCCATGGCTGTCAGTGGAGCGAGCGGCATCAGCGCCGGCACTGCTTACTCCACTGGTGCTGCAAACGTGCTTTTCGGCACGTTTGCGACATTCTGCACCAGCGGAGCATTTGCTCCGCCGGCGCGAAGATGCGTAGGATTGCACTGTAAATGTATGTCTTTGCCACCAAAAGACTCCGTCATTTTTGCTGTGATAGACTAGCATAGCTACATGCCTTGGAAACAGTGCATGCTGTGTTTCCTCAGAAGCATATTAAAAGTTCCCCAATGAAAAATCAGTATGGTGGGCAAGATTCCTTGGAAGACAACCCACTATTAGTGAGCTCCCCCTGCAATGCATAGGCACAGAAACACATTGTGCCCATTGTAATTTGTACAAGACCACAGAAGGGCATAACTGGCCTGAAGTAAGAGTGGATCCAGAGGGTATCATAACAACTTGGGATCAGACTGCCTGAAGAACTGCTTCCCTTTGTACAAATCTGCTTATTCATTACATCCTGGACAGAACCTGTGGCATTTCACTCCACCATCTGAGATTATGTTGGTGGTGACACGTGTAAGCACCTTCTCTGTGGTGGCCCCTAAGATGCGGAATGCCCACAGTTTGTGAAATCCTTGCTCTGAGAGATCTGTTGAGCTCCTAGTCTACCTGTTTTTTGGGCAGGTATTGAACCTGACTATTTCAGCAGGCCTTTAGGTAATCATTTTGAGTACTGTCTATTCGCTAGCTCTCTGTTTGTGTTTTTCTGCTGAATTGTTCTGTAATTTAATTTAAATGTTGTTTTGTTGTATTTTGATACATATATTTTGTTGTATATTTTAAATCTGAATTTTAAAAATCCCAGAATTCCTCTATGATATACAGAGGTTCAGTGATCTCTGAATACATGTTTCTCAGCAGATAATTGAAGTTAAGCACCATGGGTAATGCTACAAAACAATGCTACAAAACAATGTGCTCATAATGTTCAAGCCGTTCTTGCAAATCTTCCAGCTTCCCATAATTACCATTGTCATCTTTCAAGAAACTTGATACATTGGTGACAATTAATTAAATCTGCCCAGAGCGTAATGGGCTGCAGCCAGCAAGGCTGGGTTGACCTAACCATCTGTTACTTACTCTGCTGCTGTCCTGGACCCATGCCGGCCGACGCAGGTGTGTGCAGGGGTGTGGGGAGGGCAGGCAGGGGGGGGAGGGAGTGGGCCATTGGCCGGCCTGGCCTTGGAGAGGGCAGGGATATCGACGCTGAGTGGCACCGATATCCCAAGCCCCTTCCCAGGCCGGAGAGACCTTACACAGCCTGCCTGGTTGTGCGCCAGCTAAATAGCTGTCACACATCTGAGAATGCCCATTGGGGCCCATGCTGCTTACACCTGGGAAAGGGGACAAACGTGCCGGTTTGGGCCACAACCTGCGCAGGATGCAGCAGCCAGCCATTTAAGCTGGCCACTACAACTTGCACAGGATTGTGCTGTGAATGTGATTGCCAACATTTAGGCTTCTGTAGCCTACTGGTATCCATTTTCTTTCCAGATGTATTCCTCCTCCTCATATATTCCATACAAAAATTATGAAAAGAGAGCGCAACTAGGACAAATCTTGCTTATAAGATCTCCCTCGACCTCCCAGGAACACCTCACATTGCTTCTCCAGTGGTAGTCTGAAGAGCATACTATGTCGAAACTATGGCTTAGAATTCAGAAGAAGAAATCATCTGAGTGTTGAAAAGCTGTTAATCTCTCATGTCATGATTGCCACATGCTGGCCTCCTATAAATAAAGATGATACTAACAATCTGTAGTATTTCTCCATCCTTTCTGAAACAAGGAGGAAGCCTGTCCCTGGAATTATTCATGTGAAGTTCACAAGATAATGAAGCTGTAAGGCTGTGACTTATAGGGTGACTTGTTAAATTGAGAACATTAGTGTAAACTCCATGGGTTGGAAGTTGAGTGAGTGAGCACATGTTGAGTAATGAGGATGATAAATGAGTGACTCTGCAATAACTCACTTGAATTCAGGCTGACTGCTTCCCCAAAGAACATTCTAACAGTAACATTTGTCAGGGGAAACAAGCAAAAGAGATGAAAGATCATCATAAGAGTTTGCATGAGTTACTTTGATCTACATTTAAGTAGGGTCAACTTGATCTGCATGTTGTCACACAAGCATCATGTGAATTGCTTGGCTAGCAATGATGAACCCAAAAATACTAGAATCCTTTTCATATATACACATGTACTATGGGAAGCTGCTTCCCTGTGGCGCAGTTCCACACCACTGGGAAATACAGTATGTGCTGATTCAGGTGGTTGGTAACAAACATGTGGGTCTTTCCTGTTTCTACATACCACTTGTTTCCATGTGAGAAACTATATATCAGGAGATTTTCTCTAAGCCAGGGGTTCTCAACCAGTGGTACTGGCACCACCAGTAATACTTCGGCGGACCACTGTTGGTACTCGGACCACTGGACCCCTGCTTTGATGCGGCACTTTCAACAGTGCATTTCCACTACTGAGAGGTTCCTGCCTTTTGCCAAGCCTCTCGGGAACACTGAGAAGGGCCCTCCCGCCCACCTAGAGGCCCCCCCCACCTGCATTTTCTGACTTCCAAAAACCTGAAAACCCAGAAGGAACTGGCGGTGATGTCATCACCAGTAATGTCCGGTGGTGCACAGCAGAAGAGTGGCGCCAGAGGTGGTATTCGGCCGAGAAAGGGTTGAGAACCCCTGCTCTAAGCAACCACAGACATATTTCATGCATTCCAGTGCTTAGCCAAGAGCTAAGAGTGTTTGGTTTCCTGAACATAAGAAGAGAGATACAAAAAAGAAAAAGCGAGGAGAAAAATTCAAAACAGAATTTATTGAACAGTCCCAACATGTTTCAAACAGAAAACTCTTCCTCAGGGGAATGATTGTTCACACAATTTTTATTTTTTAAGTATATGAATTCAAAGAAGTGCTCTCTTTCGTTCTTTTGACAATTATTCCTAGGAAGAAAAAAGTTGCTCAAAACACATAAGGACTTTTCAATAAATATGTTTTGTACCATTCTGGATTTTACTCTTCTTTTAAATTTATGTTCTACTATGTACTTATGTACGTTAGCCATGATTAAAATTAAAAAGAAAGAATGCAACAAGTGGGGTTTTTTTTAATATATATATATGCCTGCTTGACCCTTGCCCAGCTTGGCTAATACGATCTGCGCGGGTTGGGCTGGCCGATTGGGTGGAATCTATTGTGAATTCATCTTTGCGGGAGGGAGTGATGTCTAGCATCTTGAAGACCGCAATTGTGTGTCCCCTCCTGAAAAAACATCTTCCTCCAGTTCCTCCAGTTTAAATAACTATCGGCCAGTTTCCAATCCTTGCCTTTTTGGGGTAAGGTGATTGAGCGGGTGGTGGTGTCTCAGCTCCAGGGGATACTAGATGAAACGGAGTATCTGGACCCTTTTCAGTCTGGCTTCAGGCGGGGCTTTGGGATGGAGACAGCCTTGGTCGCCCTGCTGGATGATCGTCGCCGAGGACTGGACAGGGGGAATGCATCCCTGCTGGTCCTTTTGGATCTATCAGCGGCTTTCGATACCATCGACCATGGTATCCTTCTGGGCCGGCTGGCTGAGTTGGGACTAGGGGGCACTGCGTTGCAGTGGTTCCATTCCTACTTGGCTGACAGGTCCCAGATGCTGATGCTGGGAGACGCCTGTTCGGCGCCCTGCCCTTTACAGTGTGGGGGTGCCACAGGGTTCTATTCTGCCTCCCATGCTTTTCAACATCTACATGAAACCGTTGGGAGAGATCATCTGGGGATTTGGTGTTGGGTGTCACCAATATGCTGACGACACCCAACTCTACCTCTCCTTGCCATCTCGCTCCAGGGAGGCTGTGGAAGTCCTGGAGCGCTGCCTGGAGGCGGTTGGGGTCTGGATGAGGGCTAATAGGTTGAGATTGAATCCAGAAAAGACAGAGGTCCTACTGGTCAGGAAAGCTTCGATGCAGGTACTGAGTCACCTGCCCGTTCTGAATGGGGTTGCACTCCCCCTGCAGGAACAGGTGCACAGCTTGGGAGTACTTCTGGATTCACAGCTCTCCTTGGAAAGCCAGGTGGCAGCTGTGGCCAGGGGTGCATTTGCCCAGCTTCGGCTGGTGCACCAGCTGCGGCCGTACTTGAGTAGATTGGACCTGACCACGGTGGTCCATGCCTTAGTGACTTGACTGGATTACTGTTACATGCTCTACATGGGCCTGCCCTTGAAGACAGTTCAGAAGCTGCAATTAGTGCAGAATGTGGCGGCCCGGGTGGTCACTGGAGCTAGACGGTTTGACTCTGTTGAACCGCTGCTTCAGCGGCTGCACTGGCTGCCCATTCGTTTCCGAGCCCAATTCAAGGTGCTGGTAATGACCTTTAAAGCCCTTCACGGTTTGGGTGCAGGATATCTGAGGGACCGCCTTCTCCCATACATTCCAGCCCGCTCTCTTAGGTCATCTGAGGGGGCTCTCCTGCGGGTACCACCTCTATCGCAAGTTAGGGGAGTGGCAACACGTGGGAGAGCCTTCTCTGCCATGGCGCCACAACTGTGGAACTCCCTGCCAGTGGATCTGAGAACCACCCCTCCCTCATGATTTTTCGGCGAGGGCTCAAAACGTTTTTGTTTCGTCTAGCGTTTGGGTGATGGGTTGTAGTCTGCCTCCTGTGTCTCAAGATGCTCTGCCATGCTGCTTTTCTGCTCCATAGTGTCGCCCCCCCCCCGTGGATTTTATTGTTTTTAAATTTAGTTATGTATTGTTTAAACTTATTTTATGTATTATTTAAATTATGTATTTTAATTTTTGTTGTAAGCCGCCTTGGGCATTTGCCTTCGGCATAGGATAAGGCGGGGTATAATTTTTTAAAAAACAAACAAACAAACAAACAAACAAGCTTCAAACAGAAGGGAAGAAGGACTATGATTTGTTGAAAACTAGTCTTGTAAAATTGCAAAATTGACATTGCAAAGGACTTACTATCATGGCCCTTAAGTGGGAACAGAAGATAACAGTGATAGAAAATCTCCTATCTGTGTTTGAGGGCACAGTATCTTTAATGAAACAAGCAAGTTGTCCAGGCACACAAGGATGCTATTTTTTGTTGTTGTTCAACATGACTTATGACAGCTTTAGATCCTGATGAGATCTCAGAGGGGCCAGATAGCTTGGAGACAAATCCACTTTTCTTGCTCTCCTGCTGCATCTATTCTGAGTATCTGATCAAAATGGGAATGTGACTTCTTGCCTCTGCCTTGGATTCAAGCTAAACAACTCACAATGCTACAACAGCACTTGAAAGTGTCAAGTGTTGGATGATGTCACTAGCAAACTGAGAAGCCCTGTAACGAAGCCTAAGGGCTAGATATCCGCTAGCCCAATATCTTCTTGCTTGTTAAATTGGTTTATTCACCTTGCAGGAAACCCAGCATTAGAAGCAGAGACCTTTCCAGTTGACAGTAAATTCCACCGAGAGGGGGAAAAAATCAATGAGAAATGTGCATCATCACTGAAGGCTGCTGGGTTGCATCCAAGATACAAAAACGAAATAGCTCTTTTGTCTTCAGGTGCTGATCTTGAACATTTCCATCTGCTTCTCCCTGCAGCTTGCTTGTGTTCTCAAACCACAGTACACTCAAGGACCAGCATCCAGAGCCATTGCTAAGTGGCATATCTGCCACACAGTGGAAATGCAGCATTGATTTTTAGGAAAGTCAATTCTTGGTTTCACAAGATCAAAAGCGGCAGATAACAAAAGAGAATCGAGACTTAATTATATAATAATAATAATCATTATGCTGTATGGATAAAGAGCTGCATGGCAAAGAAAAACATTGATTTACTAGTAATAAACCCTACCTGCTCCAGTTCTTACTGAGATGCTTGGATTGGTGGCTAGAACAGTATTGATTAGAAACAGGGAGTGCCTTCTTATCTGTAAATAAGGTGCACTACTCTATTTCTCAGTACTTAGCTACTGTCAGAACACAGTAAACACTGACAGAGACCAGATGTGACTGCAGCAGCCTCTGGGAGGTAGGCCATTCTATTATTTCATAATTCTAGTACCTTGGTGAGGCCAGGAGGTGATACGCAGCTTAGAGCAGATCAGAGTGCAAACGTAAGTGGAATCCAGCAGGTTAGGGGGTGGAACATAGAGTAAAAGGTTTCTGTTCTCTCCTGTGGATCGCATACAGAGAGGGCTGACCTCGTTTTTCAGTGGTCACATGGGGTGATGCTTGGTGCATGAGCAATCCTAACAAAACACTCTGTCACATCACTCTTCCTTCGGAGGGGGCAACATTAGGCTATCCTGACTGTGTGCTATAACACGGGCAGCATAATCCACGGTAAGGATCCGGCGGCCATTCTGGCACCGGGCTGGAGGTCTACTCAGGGAAGGGGATGCTCATCCCCTTCCCCGAGTGTAACCCGGGGCAGGCCCTATCACCCTCCTTGGATTTCCGCAAGCTAAATAGCTGGTGGAAGTCGGAGGGGTGTGTGTAATGGCCTAGCCACCCAGCGGGGGCCGGGATATGGCCGAGGCCATCCCCTGCCCCCTCCCGGGCCGGCTAGGCCAATGGCCCCCCCTCCCTCACCCACCGAAACGCCCCCGCCGGATCCCGGCTTACCTGGTCCAGCAACCGCATGGGTGCTCCGGGGACGGAGCAAGGAAGGCCGGCCTCTGTGCCGACCTCCCTTGCTCCAGAGTAGTCACGAACGTGCTTTACAGCACGTTCGCGACTGCTTCCGGTGGTGGACCGCTCGCTCCGTCGCCGGATGGAGAATGAGGATTGCGCTCTAAGAATATGACATAATCCGTTGATTGACACAATCATATCCATAATAATTGCACTCCATTAATATTACTTGCCATGAATTGGTTTTATTGTACCAGAGTTTATAGTAGTTAGCTAACAGAAAATCAGAGGGTTTGGGGGGGGGGAGGGAAAGCTACTCATCCCCCTCAATTTCTGACTGTCAATTGAAGACTGTGTAATTGTACCAGTTTTTCCGTTGCTCAGAACAGGCTTATGTAACATAGTAATAATGCAGTATATAATGAATTCATTAAATCTGAAAGTCAATATTAAAACACTTTCAGAAGGTTATAAACTACATTGGCAGCCTACAAAAAACTGGAATATAAACACCACAAAGAGTTTTCAGGGCCCGTACTACTTTGGTGGCAAAACCTCCATTGTGTACAATTGAGGCTTAAGACTGGAAATGTTAACAAAAAGCAAGGAAATGGAAAATGGAAACTTTACTGTACTCACAAGCTACCTTAGTAACCTTTCCTTTTCAAATAATGAGAGCTATTGTGGAGTCGTGGCACATGAATGAGAGCTGCGAATTGAAATGTCTCATCTCCTCCATGAACTCACTTGCTGGCACTTGGCAAACCAAGACTGTTTCAACCTCAGTCCCCCTCAGTCTGCCACATGTGCTCTGAATACTATTCTATCCATAATGTAAGATTTATTTAGAAGACATTGTCATTGGGAAAACCAAGATGGCATAGGTCTGTTTGTGAACTCCCAAAGTCATAGCAAAAGCTGCTATCATTCCTGGCTGTGGCAGGGCCAGTCTTGCTATCAAGCAACCTGAAAAGGTCGACTGGAGCAGCAAAGTTGGAGAGGTGGTGAACACAATATGGTTGTGTAAAAATGATAAATAAAAGTTATTTTAATTAATAAAGAGAAAGTGCTTCCCCCTTCCAAGAGAGATCTGGGAGATAATTTGAGCACCCCTGAGTGCTCATACAGTGTGTCAGTTAGATGTACGTATTTTTAATGCATCCTCTTGAATGATTTTAGCTAAATTAAAATATCCTACAAAAGTTGCAAGTGTCAAATCTGCCTTTGGACAGCCCACCACACCCTTTTCACTCATAACTTGTTGATTCCCCTTCTAGATTATTACCTTTCTGCCTGCCCACACCTCTCTAGATTTTTTAGTTGATTGTGCTCTGATGTTACAGTGAGTCTATTAGCATGGGTGAGGGATGCAGCTTCCCTATGTGCTATCAGATACACTGTTCTGATGGATCAGGGCCTTGCTAACTGGAAGGCAAGCAACTGACTGCTCAGAGGAACTTAGATTAAATGACACCTTGTTGGAGAATATTGATATAGCAGTCCTGTCTTACAGACTCCTATATACTCAGATGTACATCTAACTCAGAAAAAAGCCCCACTGGATTCATTAAGACCTACCGTATTTTACGCACTATAAGACGCACTTTCCCCAAAAAAAACATTGGGGGGGGAAAGCATGTGTCTTATAGTGCGAAGCCTGAAAAATATGGTACTTACCGGGGCTTGGGGAGGCCTGCGTGAGCCTCTGCAGGCCTCCCTGATCTTCAGTTCGGCCGAAAACAGCTATTTTCGGCCGAACTTAAGATCGGGGAGGCCTGCAGAGGCTCGCGCAGGCCTCCCCAAGCCCCGGCTAAGTTGCCTGACGCTGGACGCGACCAGGAAGAGCTTCCTGGTCACGTCCAGCATCAGGCAACTTAGCGCAGGTGCAGGACGCGACCTGGGAGCCCTACGCAAACATCGCAGTTGCTGCGATGTTTGTGCAGGGCTCCCAGGTCGCGTCCTGGACCTGGGAACTTAGCCCAGGCCCAGGAAGCGACCAGGAGCCCTGCGCAAACATCGCAGCAACTGCGATGTTTGCGTAGGGCTCCCAGGTCGCGTCCTGCGCCTGCGCTATGTTGCCTGTGGTTTTATTCGAAGGAGCTGCATTTGTCCCAAGCTGAGATGTGTTTGCAATAAAAGCACAACTAGGAACACATATTCCCAAAGGTTGATCTGAGGGTGCATGATGCAGCCATGTTTTCAATGCTAAGAAGACTTTGGGCAGAGTAGGAACACCGCCTTGCATGCTACCTTTTTCATATAAATCTATAGTAGCTTGATTTTGTTAGGACAGGATGTCTATTATTCCAAAGCTAAGCATGACTCCCTTGTTTGTTTTTTAGTATCTGGAAAGGAGAACTCGCTTTTGGCAACAGCATTATCATAAGAAGAGCAGCCTGGTTCATTGTCTGCTTTTAAATAATTGTCATTCATGAGGTTACAGATGCTGCAATGAATTCTCTCTGACTTTATGGCTAGCCATACATGCAATTGGGCTGTGGGTTTTGATATACCCACATTTCTGATTGGAGGGCTGCCCGTTGATATGTTGCTTTTTAAACATGTTAAGAGAAGAAATAATAATGTCAGCTGCTCAGGCCTGAGGGCAGAGAGGTATCTTGGAGGTAGGCAGGGGAACAGGCAACATACTGGAAGTCCAGTGCACAGCAGGAAAACCAGCTGACACTCTCCCTCACATGTTGCAGTGACTGAGAAAGTCAGACGCGACCGGGAGCTGGCTGGGGCACCAGCCTGAAAATCAGATTGGACCTGAAAATCAACAACAAGGTAAGTAAAACTGTTTAAAGCAAGATTTTTTTTTTTTACATATTTTTAGCTCCATATCACGCATGCGTCCTATGGTGCGGTGCGTCCTATGGAGCGAAAAATACGGTACTTCCAGGCAAGTGCATACAGGATTGGGTTCTTAGTCAAAGGAATCAAGACATCTATACAACTATCTAACATCACAGAACATTAATGCATCTGGGATTTCTGTTGTTACAGACACACTTTCAGGCATGTTCAGAGACATAAGGGTTATAAACTTCCTTAATTCAAAATTATAGGCCGAGATACTCAAGAAGCTGAATACTCCATCCTGCATTTCTCTTGCACTCCCTCTAAATTGTAGCATAAACACATCTCTGCTACAATGACATTTTCATTAGGGTTTCCTCACAAAGGAGAGAAATGATGGTTAGCAATATTCCTGTTTGGACAGAAATGATGTAGCCGTTTTTATTTCAGGAGTAGTAAACAATATATATAGCCTTAGGAAGATCAGCAACAAAAATCCTGCCACCTTGGCATAAAGCTCAATGAACAGTTTGAAGACTTTAAACCAATCTCAGTTACATCACATTAAATTGACAGTGACTTCCTTTAAGTCAGTGGAGTTCAGGTTCAAGCCAGTGTCAATGAGCAGAGCCGTATCTACGGCGAAGCGGATGGAGCAATGGCTCCAGGCGACAACTCAGGCTGGGGTGGAATGCCGCACCGCCCTGAGTTGCCGCCCGCCCTCCGCCCGCCTGCCCTCTGCCCGCCCGCCCTGTCTCACCCGCCGTGTAGCTGGAAATTCCAGCTACACGTCGGGCGAGACAGGGCAGTGGGAGGCCGCCCAACCGGCCACAGAGGCTCCGCTGGGTCCGCGCGGCTCCGGAGGCCGGGAGAGAGCGTCCGCGCGTCATGCCGGCTCGGCCTATACTGCCCAGGCCTTAGCCGGCGATTTCGCACATGCGTACAACGCCGATGCGAATAACGCATGTTATTCAATTAATAACACGTTGTACGCATGTGCGAAATCGCCGACTAAGGCCTGGGCAGTAGGGGCCGAGCCGGCATGACGGGCGGACGCTCTCTCCCGGCCTCCGGAGTCGCGCGGACCCGGAGGGAACAGTAAGCCGGGAGGGAGGCAGCAGGCAGGTGGACGGGCACCCGGAGCAGGGTCCCTCTGGGTCGCCCTCCCCAATCACAGCGCGACCTCTGGCCACGTCAAAAAAAGCCTTCAGGGCGGTTATGCTGCCCGGAGCTAGGGGGGTGTTGGCCACCCTCAGGGCGGCCAACACCCCCTGCTCCGGGCGGCATAACCGCTAGCCTCGCCTCTGTCAATGAGATCAGCCTCTGGCTCAGATGTCTTGTACTGATTTGTGATTTCAGATTACCACAGTGCCTTTTATCAAGGACAGTATATTCCGTGGATCGGATTATACTAATAGGGGACTTCTAGGTTTCTCCTGATTGTGACTTTAAACTATAAGGGTGAAAACCCAAGAACATGTAATAAGAAGGAGGTTCCACTAAGGTCAGTAGGGTTTAACTTCTGAGAGTATGCATAGAATTGGGCCGCAATCAGTTACCCCTGCTAAGCAGTGGCCTCATAATTAGCAGGGGGAGAGCAACTGTCCCTCTTCACTTGAGCATGGCATCTTTTCCAGCGGCTGAGACTGGTGTCTTTTCTGCATCTTTTTTTAGATGCTTGCTTGGTGTCAGCAATAGCAACATAAGGAAGGTAATGGGCATGGGGGGCGCACCCCCCAAGGTCTGCAGATAAGTGAATTCGCGGATACAGGGGCCCTACTGTATATAAATATTTCGATTAATAACACGGGCCTGTGCATATTTTGGTGTCTTAACAGTTAACCCTATTCCTGGGTATATTGGAGGTGCTGATTCCAAAAATGGCATCAGTTTTGCCCTATCTCATCTAGTTTTGGGGGTATGGCATCACCACCTTATAATGTGAGTCAAGTAGCTTTCTTGTGAGGAAGCCATGGCATCAGCTTCCTCACAAGGGAGCTGCTTGAATCAGCATATAAGATGGCTATGCCATATCTCCAAAACTAGAGCTAATATGGCAAAACTGATGCCACTTTTGGAATCAGCACCCCAAATTCATATAAAACCACCATAAATTTTGAAAGAAAGGGTTTTGACCTTCAAATTTGCAGGCCTGTGTAATTGAAATTATTGTTAGCTGGAAATAGTGGTTGATGAATAAAGGGGTGCTCTTCAGGCTGTTGATCGAAAGGTCAGCAGTTCAAATCCGCGACGGGGTGAGCTCTCATTGCTTGGCCAGCTCCTGCCAACCTAGCAGTTCCAAAGCATGTTATTTTGAGTAGATAAATAGGTACCGCTTGCGGGAAGGTAAACAGCGCTCCGTGTTCCAGCCGCATGCTACGCACTGCGGCAAGGAGAGTCATGCCGGCCACATGACCACGGAGGTGTCTTCGGACAACGCTGGCTTGCTTCCCTCCTCCCCACTCCTGAACTCAGCTTTAATTGGGGAGGGGGAGGGATAAGCTGCAGAAAAATATTTCCTCCTTTCCTAACATTGTATTTCCTGCATCAAGTAGAGGGTTGGAATAGATGGTTTACTAGGACCCCGCTAACGCTATGATAATATGGGCTGGTTTGAACGATATTCATTAGTCTCACCTACCACACGATGAAGAGCATGAGCATTCATGCCCTGCCCCTTATCAGTATGCTGTCTCAGAGTTCTAGCAATGCGGGGGCCCCCATGATGGCTGATGTCACTTGCCCTGCCCCCGAGTGCCTAACATCCCTTGGGGGCTGGGAGGGAAGGTGGGCCCACAACAAGCTGTGGCACGGAGACGGCAGGAGCCTTCTCGGTTCCTCCGAGCTGTTCCGCCGCTGCCTTGATCACTGCATTCTTCGTGGCCACCACATTCGTTGTCACCACTGCCGCCACTTTGCTGCCATTTTGCCGCCCGTAAGATGCCCCCCATGTGCTGCCTACGGCACTGTGCAGTCTCATTCCATACAATTGCACATGCAGGGGCAGATCATTGGAAGTGCCCCTCACACACAGTTTAAATACTATACTTATATTTAAATCATGTGTGGGGGCAGCTTGGATGATTCGCTCTCTCAGGTGATCATGTGAAGGCAGACAAGGGACCGGGTTGTGTGCACTGATGCCCCTTGTCACAAACAAGATGGAGCTGGTGGATGGCATCGTCTGTACTAACCTTAGGATTTTATCATTTCCACAATACTGGAATTACCTCCAGAGGAGGAAAGGACAGGATGACCATGCTATTCTTTCCTGCTATTGATGCAACTCTAATAAAAGGGAGCCAGATTCAAACACTTTTGTTTGGCTTTTGGAATGGTTGCCTAAAAGCCATATCTATGTGGGACTCTATCAGGGCACAGGTTAAGTAATCAGCCTCCAAGCACTTGTGCCCCCAAACCATTAAGAATCAGGCCTGCTACGACCTACATACCCCTATCCTAATTCTTCTGTTTCTTGGTCACACTGAAGTGTGACAGGACTTGGAAGAGAAGGACAAAATGTTTGGAAGCAGCTTGGGGGGGAAGGAGAGGGAAAGAGAGTTAGTGACTTCCACATTTTCTTTCATGCAGTAAATGGTGAAGCATTAATGTGTCTCTGAAGAGCCATGAGAAAGCTATACTGATGGAGATGCAACATGGTTGTGCAGATGGTCCCTGGACCAGGCAGCTTGAGTGAAGTGCCTTTGCACTACCAAATTAACTATCAAATGATGGTGCTGATGGCTCTGTTGTATAGGAAGCCTTCTGTTCTCAAACGGGCTTATGAGATGTTTGCTCACAATGCCTGGATGTTTGGCCAGCCTTGAAACAACACTCAACAAAGTAGGAGAAGGAGCTGATAAGTATGAACTAGGGCTCTGTGCTGAAGTAATTCTCTCCCTGCTTCCTACCAGGAGTCATTCTCTCCCTGCTTCCTGCCATGCAGAACCTTCCTGAAGAATGTTGCCCCTGTATAGCAGTGTCTTGGTTCCTTACTACTCCACACCACCTTCAGCGACGCCACTGCATGCCTGGCCAATCCCGTGCATTCCTACTGCCTGCCAATCACAAAGGCCAACTTTACATACATATAAAGTTCTCCCTTAAAAAAAAATCTGGCAGACCTCTGTATCTAATAGCAACATGACAGGCAGAAATCCAGCAGTTCTGTTTTCATCAGCATGGCTAACCAGTAATAGGGAAAAATGTCTGCCCGAGGGAAAAAAAAAAAAGCTGGCGTAGGTCCAAGGAGACCCATTGGAGGTCAGGCGACCTGTGGAGAGGTAAATAAACAGCTGCATCGTCCACTTCCCCGCACACTGGAGCAGGTAAGGCTGTTCTGAGTGGCACAGGGGCTGGGGGAGGGTTGGGGAGGGCAGTGGGTGGGCAGACCGGGCCTAGAAGGGGGGCAGGATCAGTGATGCTGCAGTGTGCTGTACCCTATCCTCCCAGGCCCTAGCATTCCGCCACCCGGAATAGTCGCAAATGTTCCGTAAGGCATGTTTGCGGACAACTTTAGAGCCAGGAAGGTAGGAACCGGCGGACGGCTGGGAGGGTCGGCGGACAGGGGGAGGGACGGCGGAGCCAGGAGGGCGGCCATAGGCACATCTGCCCTGGGCGGGGGCATGGCGTCTGCCATATCCCGGTCTCTGCAGGGTGGCTGGCCCATTTCACGGCCTCCTCCGACTTCCGCCAGCAAAATAGTTGGCGGAAATCCGAGAAGGCCTACCGGCCCCAGCCGCCGTTACACTCGGGGGACAAGTGTCCCCTTCCCCGAGTAGACTTTCTGCCGTGGGCTGCCTGCTGCAGGCTGCCCGCGGCAGAAAGCATGATCGGGCGGATGGCCTTGGCTGCCAACTCGATCTTTACGTAGGATTGGGCTGCCCAGTTCATAGCCCACTACTGTACAGATAATTGTTAGAAATATAATGGACAGGTATATTTTGAAAGATGCTTTCAATGTTCTTGGGTAGACTGCCCTGAGGGGCACAATAAGTCAAATGCTGACATATGGCTTCACACTCAGTTCACAAACATATAAAGTACAAACAGAATTAAAAACAAAAAAGTAAACAGTATTAATAAATACGCAGGTTACCTCCATCATTTTCTGTGGTATTATTCTCCTAGACAAATGGTTGCACAAATGTAGCTCATTACCTAGTTCCAGGTGAGCTAGACGGGTGCATCCATAAGTGAATGGAGGTGGAATCAAAGGGTAATAAAAATGGGAATTTCTGGGTCCAGTATCAAAGCTAGCAGGATTTCTCAAAAGAAGAAATAGTAGCGGGAGGAGGAGGAGTAATTATCCAGCCAAAATTAAGCACTTTTAAGTCTCCTAGTGAGAGAGATACTGTATAAGAGATTGTTCATCACTTTCTCACTGATCACAATGGGATTTTGATATGTTTAACTTGGTATGAATCACACATCCATAGCACTTTTTTACATGCTTAAAATACTTTAGCGTACATTATCTCAGTCCTTCAGTTTAGATCACTATTATTATTCCATGCTGCGTGTGAGTGCGAGTGCACTGAGATGGGCAGCACGAGCCTCTCTAAGCCTCTCTAGAGCCGTCTAAGCCGTCGCAAACATGCCGTAAAGCACGTTTGCGATGACTCTAGAGTAAGGGCCGCTGGCACGGAAGCCAACAGTCCTCACTCCACTGCCCTCTGGACCTGGCACCCACCGGTGAAAGTAAGTCCTGCCCCGGTCGGTGCCGGGGCAGGGGAGGAGGGTGGAACAGAGTAGCCCGGGGGTGGGTGGCCATTGGCCGGCCAGGGCTGGGAGAGGGCAGGGATATCGGCGGGAAGCTTCACCAATATCCTTGGCCCATTCCCAGTCCTGGCCAGCCTTATTCCCCCACCTCGGATGTACATCAGCTTCATAGCTGGCGAACATCCAAGGAGGCCCATAGGGCCCCGGAGTGGATGAACGTCCCCATCTCCTGAGGTGCTCCCAGTCTGCCCTGGGGCAGCCAGGGAACAGGATAGTATGCAGCAGCCGGCCCTTTAGGCCGGTCGCCGCATCTTATGCAGGATTGTGCTGCGAGAGTCAGTGCCTTGCCCAAAGCCACCCAATGAGATCATGGCTGACGTGAGATTTGAATAAGGGACTTCCCTTGTTCATTCTTAGCATGTTATGCTACCTTAGAGAAAAGCATACTTCTCTGGGCTAGAGAAAAGTCAAAGAGAGGCATGTGGGTTGGGGTGGGGGTGAGGATAAATTCAAGAATTGAAGCTATTAATGATAGACACATGTACACACACATAACCGATTTCCTCTCTGTGCATACATGTTCGAGAAAGCACACCTGGTAACATGGTTAAGGGCCTTTGCCCAAAGATGCTGACCTCTAATGCCACCCCTGTGGTCGAAACCTGGCCTTCTAAGCATGTGGATAAGAAAGAAAATGTTGAGAACTAGCAGTGATGTAGATAGATATTGTGGGTATGGCATGGTCCAGTACAACCATGTTTGGTCCTGACCAATTAATGAGCAATACATTAAATGGAATCATTACCTTGAGTTCTCTGAGCAGAAACAGTCCAAGAAAATATATGAGGAACAAAAAAGCAGCGAGATGGATAGTACCACTTAAAAATGTGGAAACGTGCTCTCTGCCTTGTACTCTTGGCGCAGAAATATTCAATAAGAAACACACCCTGAATAAAAGCAAAGCATGAAGGATGAAGTCTAAAAAGAGAACAACTTGTATTCAGAATGACTTAACCTTTTCCACATTTGCATACAAGTTTAAGTATTGCAGCCAATGCTGTTCATTTTGAAAACTCTAATTCATGGCAATGTCTGCGGTTTCTGAGAGGGCTTTTTGTTTGTTTCTTTAAAACACATCTCAAATCCCCATTTGTTGGTGGTGTTTTATTACACTGCATATATTATTTATACGAAGGATTAAAAAACATTAAAGCTGAAATGGCTGCTTAATAGCTGTTGCTTTGTGAGATCTGCCGTGCATTACTGCAATCGATTTTCACATCATTTTCATGCGTCTGCAGTAACTCTGCCATACTTGAAATTCACAGATTCATGGTGAGGATGGAATATTGTCTCCAGGCTTGAGACAGCAGCTAGATTTATGGGGACAAAGATTCTTAAAACAGGTTTTGTTTTTGTTTTTGTTTTACTCCACAAGCTTCTACTTTAAGTTCAGATGAAGGAGGGGTGGTCTCAGAAAAGACTCAGTAAAAATATGGGGATGCCCCTGGACACAATGACTGCAGCAATACTTTCAATCAAGACTGAATCACATTTAGATCCCAGCTTAGGAGTAAGTGTACACTCAGTTTTCAATCCTATGTGCACTTTCCTGGGAGTAACAGCCCAATCCTGTGAAGGCTGCGGTGACCAGGGGCAGCCCAGGAACAACTTGGGAGAAGGGGACAATCATCCCCTTCCCCCATGTAAGCGGCGGGAGGCCCTGGGCCTCCTCGAATGTACGCAGGCTCCAGAGCTCATGTACATTCACGCTGGCCATGTTGACATATCTGGGGCCTGGAGGGAGCTCTGGATACCGGGGATCTTGGCCCCCGGAACCCTGCCCCCTCCAGGCCCCGAGTGGCTTATGGATGCCCTCCCTTGCCGCCCGGTCCCCCCTCCCCTGCACCTCCTGGCATAGGACGTACCTGGTCCGGTGGCCACAGGGCCGGGTAGCCGGCGTAGCATGCAGCGCAGTCCGCAGCACCGGCATTGCTTTCTCTTCGGGTGTCGCGCAAGTGCTTTACAACACTTGCACGACGCCCTGCCCTGGAGCAGCGCTACACAGGATCAAGTCGTCAGTGTATATAGGACTTACTTCTGAGTAGACTTCTGTAGGATTGTGATGTTAGTGGCAGTCACTCAGCAGGTGATGACGTACACTATTTTATCTGGAGATAGATAAACTAAATAGCTAGAATGACTGAATTGGCTTTGGGTTTTTTTTTTGTTAAAGCAAATTGAGCAGAGCAATCCCGGAAATGTTGGGGCGCCGCCGCCGCTGGGTTGGGGGCGACTGCGTGCGCGCCCGCCTTCTCCCCCGAAAGCCCTGGAGCGTCCGCCACGACCGGCGGCCAGGGCTTTCTGAAGGCAGCCGCTGCGTCGTGGCCTTATTTATACTTTTTTTTCTGTACATACGCAGAACGTTTAACGTTCTGCGCATGTGCAGGAAAAAAGTATAAATAAGGCCACGACGCAGCGGCTGCCTTCAGAAAGCCCTGGCCGCCGGTCGTGGCGGACGCTCCAGGGCTTTCTCCGGTTCTGAGGCCGGGCAGGTGCACCAGGGGAATGCCGCCTGAGCCGCGGAGCCGCTGCGTCACCGGGTGGGCGCTCACGCACGCGCGTGCTCCCCCAGAGTGCCGCCCAAGCCGCGGAGCCGCCCGGAGCCACCGCTCTGGTCGCTCCACCCTCCGTATGCCTCTGTATAAGCCACATCCTTTGGTGCTATTTTTTAAAAAATAAAATTTTATTTAACTTAAAGAAAATATACACATTAGTAGAACAGTAAAACAGTACAGGAGTTCTCACTTAAAGTTGTAATAGGTTCCTGGAAACTGCGACTTTAAGTGAAACAACTTATAATGAAACCAATTTAACCATAGGCTAACATACGTAATCAAGAGTTAGGTTCCTATGGCATATTTATGGTCACAAAAGCATCAACAAACTTCTAAATAAAGGCTCATTTAAACATTTAAACATAAACTCACTGAAAACACTTCTAATATTAAACATTGAAATAATGTTTACTATAACAAAATAGCAACAACAACAACAACAACAACAACAACAACAACAACAACAACAACAACAACAACATAATAATAATAATAATAATAATAATAATAATAATAATAAGAGATTTGGGCGCCACCATCTTGGATCTCATGAGATTTTGCGAGATCCAAGATGGCTGCACAGAAAAACTTTTACACTTTTAAAATTGTGGAAGTGGTGGCGGCGGCAGTCCTGAGACTGTCCTGGTTCCGGGCCCGGTGGCCAGGACCAGGCCGGCACCAGGATATGGAAACTGGGGCAGTCCCGGTTTTTCCGGAACGGATGGTAAGACTACCTCAGACCCACTCCAGCTATGTAGCTGGAATGGAAGGGGGTGGGGTGGGTGGAAAATGGGGGTTAGGATCCATTTCAGCATTCATGTTTGCCACTGACATCTACCACCTCCAGTCCTGAACTACCCATAGCCCAGCCCTGCCACCAACTTACCTGGGCCAGCAGAGATTCTGGGTGAGTCTGGTGTGCGCCCAGTGCCATTGGCTATATCCATTTGCGGTCTCTTGCATGCAAACGTGGCACAGCTTTCATGCTGCTGCAATGGGGCTTATGGCAGTGGACCATGAGGATAGGATTGGACCATCAGGATATAAAGATCTTTCCGTTCTTGTGATGTTTTAAGGTGCATTGCAAAAGAACTGAGAAACTATTCAAATAGAGTGATATCTGATTTGCTAGGGTTGTCTATGTGACCATTGGCCAGCTCGGCCTTAGCCCATCCCCTTCCTGGGCTGGACCGGCCTTACAAGAAGCACTATGGCTAAATCTGAGTGGCTGTATTGTGTGAGATGCCATCACAGTCAGCACATGATTTCGGACTGTCTGGGGTGGAACCACCCAGGGAGGAATGCAGCAGGAAAAAATAGCTGTGTGACTGTGAATGGCAACAAACAACAAAAATAGCCTTTTGTGGATGTTTCTATAGGTAAAGGTAAAGGTATCCCTTGACAATTAAGTCCAGTCGTGTCCGACTCTAGGGAGCGGTGCTCAACTCCGTTAGAAAGCCGAAGAGCCAGCGCTGTCCGAAGACGTTTCCATGGTCATGTGGCCGGCATGACTCAACACCGAGGCGCATGGAACGCTGTTACCATCCCGCTGACGCGGTACCTATTAATCTACTTGCAATTTCTTGCTTTCGAACTGCTAGGTTGGCAGGAGCCGTCGCGCGGAATTGAACTGCCGACCTTTCGATCGACAGCTCATGGTTCAGTGGTTTAACCCACTGCGCCACCCGCTGGCTCACGGATGTTTCTATACCCTCCCTCCAATTACTCAGTTTGATGGGAAACCTGAATTTGGGGATCATTCTGCTTAGTTTTAAGTCAACAGTATAACTGTTCTCTTCCTGGATCCAAAATTCCCTTGAGTCTTTGAGATTCATCAAGAATATGAGAAAAAAAAATGTTTGCTTGCTGAGCTTTTGGATTATCCATCACTCAAAGAGAGTTCTGTGAGTACTGACTGCACAAAATCGTTTTCCCCATGTATTGGAGATGCTATGCTTGTCATGGAGCCTTGAAAGTCGTCGGTTTTCATCAAGATATCCTGACAACGTGGGGGGAAAAATGAGTCACCTGAAGGGAGCAGAGGGCATGGCATTTCAGGAGTGATCTCTGAAGACTGATTATGCCTCGTCCTTGACACCCTGCCAAGGGCTAGATACAAAGAACATTTGGGATGTAATGGAGCCTACAAATCATTGCTTGCCTAGAGTCCTGCTCAGACCACAAGAGGACAGCTTGCTTGACTTCAGCTCAGTTTTTATTACATGTTGTAAACTTCTGACTGTTGTGATATGCAATGTCATTGACTGGCCTCTGACAGGGTTGTCCAAACTGATTGCAATCAAAAATGCTCCACTGAAGCTCACAGGAGTGAATTAGAAACATGGCTATGAATGATAGACTTGTATCAATCAAATGCAGGCTCGAAGTATACCGCATGGAACGTGCCAGAAAACAAAACAACCATTCATGGCATTGTTGCCCTATAAAATGTTTAAAAGTTGGTTCCACTTTAGGAGGATTGTCACAATAATGAACTGCAAAATGGTTTGTAATAAAACATAAACTACACATTATGAAATTCACACCATAGCTGAGAAAAAAATAATAATT
The DNA here is from genome assembly GCA_026170595.1 of Plestiodon gilberti rubricaudatus. Classification (NCBI taxonomy): domain Eukaryota; kingdom Metazoa; phylum Chordata; class Lepidosauria; order Squamata; family Scincidae; genus Plestiodon; species Plestiodon gilberti. The sequence continues at coordinate 110,602,120 of JANXHW010000003.1, forward strand.
CCTATGACTTCCTGCTTGGAATGTAATTATTTTTGTAGCAACCACTTGAAATTATATTGTGACATAGAGAGGAAATTAACTGGTCTAGCTCTCAAACAAGAAATAAACTCCATTATGTGAATGTTGTAGATGTGCACTTGATGAAATGTCTCAAATTTGGAAGTTTGTTGTATATACTGCCTTTTTAAAATAGTGGTGTTCATCACTAGAGCAGTGTTATCAATGAGAGAGAGAGAGAGAGAGAGAGAGAGAGAGAGAGAGAGAGAGAGAGAGAGAGAGAGATTGACTCAAAATCTTGAATCATTCTGTTTTCTATTTTCCCTGTAAAGAATACTTTTCCTCCAAAAATAATGGCCCAATCCTATCCCCCTCACCGATGCAGTTGTGCCAAAATGGCTACCACTACATCCATGGGGGGGGGGCAATAGGAGAGGTCTCTTCAGAGGGAACAATTGTTCCCATATCTGGGGGCATTTTTCCCTTACTCGGCATGGGGTGTGCGTGTCTACTCATATCTCCACTAGCTAAATAGTTGGCACAGGTCCTCTTGCTTATACATTATATAATATAATATAATGCATTACAAAATGCATTATATCTATTACTCAAATTGGGTTAGAATTGTTAAATTCTGTATAGGGAAATTAACGTTTTAATATTGATAGACACCAACAAACAAACAAACAAACAAACAAATACAGAGAGAGAGAGAGAGAGAGAGAGAGAGAGAGAGAGAGAGAGAGAGAGAGATCTTAAATATTTGTACTAATTAACATCCTCACTCCACAGAGGTCAGAATTACCCAGCGTGTAATTCATCTGTGGAACTCCTTGCCACAGGATGTGGTGATGGCACCTGGCCTAGATGCCTTTAAAAGGGGTTTGGACAGATTCATGGAGGAAAAGACCATCACAGGTTACAAGCCATAAGCAACCTCCTGGTTTTAGAAGTGGGTTTTCTCTGTGCCAGGTGTAAGGGAGTGTCAACGGGAAACAGGTTATCTTGTTGTCTTGTGCTCCCTGGGGCATCTGGTGGGGCCACTGTGTGATACAGGAAGCTGGACTAGATGGGCTTTTGGCCTGATCCAGCAGGGCTCTTCTTATGTTCTTATGTTCTTATGTTCTTATGTAGGATGGCATACATATTTTTTATCCACCCCTATTTTCTCCCCCCAATATCTATGTGGTTATTCTAACAGCCCAATCTTATGCTTCCACTCTGTTGATGCAGCTGTGTGCCAAAACGGCTTGTGCTGCATCCTGCGGGTTGGGGGCAGTCCAAGGTTGTGGAGGTCTCTAACAGCCCGTTCCAATGCAAGGCCTAAAAGGCACAATTCTGACAAAGTCCGCATAAGGCGTTTAGGGCGAATTTATGTTGGGATTGCGACGGTTAGGTCAAGTTTATGGCGAAGTTGTGATGGATATAGGACGGGTTTACGACAGTTGGCCCATTCCGCCGTAAGTTCTGCCTAAGAGCTATTCCATCCTAAATTCAGCGTAAAAGTGGGCGTGTCAGGGGTGTAACGTGGGCGTAACGGGGGCGGTTCTAAATTTATGTCTGTATCCAGACACTGGCGAGCACCGACACACCCCCTCCAGCTCAGAAACAGACACAAAATTTATGTCGACCAAAAAGGTGGACTCAAATGTGAGGAGACCCATAGGCGCCATGTTACCTTACCCACTCCAGCCCTCTCCCGAAAACTTCTAACACCCCACTCCTGAGTTATGCCAGAGTTAGGACGGAATTGCGGCAGCAAGGTCTGGATACGGACGGAGTTATGCCAAAGATAGGGAGCCAATCCGCACCCAGCACCACCCAGCCTCTTTCCCACAAAAGCCCAGCCCCAGACCTCCATTCTCTCTCTCTCTCTCTCTCTCTCTCTCTCTCTCTCTCTCTCTCTCTCTGAGCACGTGGCATGGGGCCCTGTCCCCCCAGCAGCCACAAAGTGGGACTTTGTTGGTGGAGGGCAAAATTCACAAACACCCCACTTCTCTCTTCTCCTCTCTCCTCTCTCTGCCCCCCTCAAGGGGGCATGCCTGCGGTCGGCCCCTTTGCTACCGGGCTGCGACAGACACTGTGGCAGCTGCCATGGATGGACACTGACGTGTGCAGACACAGGCCTGCACATGCACAAGACAGACGCCGAGCCTCGAGAGCCTGCCTGCCTGGGAGGTAAGTTTTGCCTGGATCCTGGGCTGGTGTTGGCCCACATAAACTTCAGCCTGCCGAACTCTGACATAACTCAGGCCTAACTCAGGCAGAAATTACGCCAAACTTAGGCCACTCTTAGGCCAGATTTGCGGAGGGGTTGGGTTGGAATGAGCCCTAAGGCACAGAGGGGTCTACTCGGACCTGCTCCAGAGAAATCACTGATGCAGGTTCACGTGGACCTGGGCCAAGGGATTGAGTCCAGGAAGGGGGTTTGGATTAGGCGACCACAACTGCATGAACATGCCCCCTTCCTGGACCCAGTCCGCCCTCCTCCCTGTCCCTGTCACAGCACCATTCTGCCATTCCTCCCCATCCCACCTCAGGACGGGGGACGGAATTGCTGATGGATGGAATTGCTGCAGAACTTGTTGCCGGAGGAATTCTACAGCTGTGAAGGAACATGCTGACATTCCAAGGACAAACGTGCCTGTTTAGATACCCTGTTTTCCCTAAAATAAGACCTCCCCTGAAAGTAAGACCTACCATCATTTTTGCATGATTTTTACTGGCACTCATAAATATAAGACCTCCCCAAAAATAAGACCTAGCGCAGCTCATGTCCCTGCAGTTTTGCTCTTGCAAAGATAGCTCATTAACAAGCTGTTCTCCCCCTTTCCCCTCATGTCCCTGCCTCTTGCAAAGTCTGATCTGCAGAACTGGAGCCTTGTTCTGCAGAGTAAACGTCTTTGCAAGAGACAGGGACATGAGGGGGAGGGGGAAGGGTCAGAGGCGTCGCTCCGGTAGGGGCGGGGCCGTAGGTTTCGCTCCGTCCTAGTCCCGTTTTCCAAGCGAGCAGGAGGCAGCCTTGCCCCCTCACTGTCGGAGCCATTCCCATGCGGAGAAAGCAGCAGGCAGGGTCTTTTCGGGGAAACAGGGTAAGTATAGCCCTGGAGAGGGCATGTATACATTGGAATTGCTTGTAGAGCAATAAAACTTGTTAATTTCTTTTTACAACAGAGTTCAGTAGTTTTTTTTTCCACACAGCTACAACAGTTTCCTAGGAAAGGAGGGCTAATTAGTTTAAAGTGGGCATACAAAATTGTTAAAGGGAAATTTGAGAGGAAAAAAGTAGTACCAGGAGCAGGGTACAACACTACATTACTAGGGAGAGAACATAGGAATGTGTATTCAGTCAACATTGCTGTCTAGAGCAGGGGTTCTCAACCTTTTTCACCAAGTGTACCCCTTGGCACGCTCAAATTTTTGGAAGTATCCCCTGTGCCAATTAATTAAATAGCATTAATTAATTAATTTAATTAAGTATTAGAATGTAAAATTTAATCATTAAAATTACTCAGCTTACACTGTTAGCCACGCCTTTTTCCAATTTTTGCCACCCCTTTTTATTTTTAAAGAAAATATCGCCACAGGTCTCCCATCCAAAAACAAACCAAGGCAATGCCTCCTTAGCTTCTTTAAGAATGCAGAGAACCAGCTCAATCTGCCATAAGAGCTGCCTTCTTTAAATGGAGGTGGTTTTGTTGCACAAGAATCTCTTCTGTTCACTGTTCAATTTCTCTTTTCAGTAAGAAATTAGGGACTATTTAGTCAGAGAGAACATACTCAGTTAATGTCACCCTAACATGGATGTAAATGCTAGAAAGGGGTTTATATAGAGATTTGGCAGGGTTTTTTTGTATAGGAGTCCTGCCAGTCTGTGCCTTATCAGCTGTGAGTTGGTGTCGGGAGTTTAAATTTAAAAAAACAAAAGCTGATAAGACACAGCAAGCTGCGTACCCCTGGTCTAGAGTCATTTTTCTGCCTAGCAATAAAGAGCTCCCTTGCCATTGGGTAGAAAATCTGCCTGTCTATGTCCAAGGGGTGGGATGGAAGAGCCAAGTGGGTTCCACTCTTCCAATCAGGTTACCTGATGACATTATCTGGACAAGGCATGGTAATATATTCCCCAACATCCAGGAACTCATCGTCATTACTGAATGACACTATTGTTGGGAGAAAAGAACACCTATTTGCCTCACCTGAAAGTGCAAGGACTGGGGCTCCTTGGGCAATGTAAGTAGCTTAAGGACTGTAGGTAGGATTGTCTAGCTAGGGTTGTGTTAAGGAATTACTTTATTTTCCTGGTTTCCTAATGTACTTCACGCCAGTTGCAAACTTCATGGTTAGGGATGCACAGTGTGGGTTGGGCTGTGTCTTTTGAGTAGCATAGCAGCTCCACCTGCTGGATGTTGCATGGAGGCTGTTTAGTGCATGGAGGCTGTTTAAAACAACAGTCATAGAGGCCCAGCGGGAGTGTATCCCACAAAGGAGGAAGGGCTCAACCAAGTCCAGGAGGGTGCCGGCATGGCTAACAAGCACAGTTAAGGAGGCTGTAAAAGGCAAGGAAGCTTCCTTCCGTAAATGGAAGTCTTGCCCTAGTGAGGAAAATAAACAGGAGCACAAACTGTGGCAAAAGAAATGTAAAAAGATGATACGGGAGGCCAAGCAAGACTTTGAGGAACGTATGGCAGGCAACATAAAAGGGAATAATAAAAGCTTCTTCAAATATGTTAGAAGCAGGAAACCTGCCAGGGAAACGGTTGGTCCGCTGGATGGTGAGGGAGAGAAAGGGGTGATAAAAGGGGACTTGGAGACTGCAGAGAAATTAAATGAGTTCTTTGCATCTGTCTTCACGGCAGAAGACCTCGGGCAAATACCGCTGCCGGAATGGTCTCCCCTGATTAAAGAATTAAGTCAAATAGAGGTCAAAAAGAGAAGACATCTCAGACTTAATTGACAAAATAAAGATCAATAAATCACCAGGCCCGGATGGCATCCACCCAAGAGTTCTGAAGGAACTCAAGAATGAAGTTGCTGACCTCTTGACCAAAATATGCAACTTGTCCCTTAAAACGGCCACTGTGCCAGAGGATTGGAGGATAGCTAATGTCACGCCAATCTTTAAAAAAGGAAGGAGGGGGGACCCGGGAAACTACAGGCCGGTCAGCCTAACATCTGTTCCAGGGAAGATGGTGGAAAGTCTCATTAAGGATAAAATCTTAAAATACATAGAAGAACAAGCTCTGCTGAGGGAGAGTCAGCATGGCTTCTGCAAGGGGAAGTCTTGCCTCACAAACCTGTTAGAATTTTTTGAAAAGGTCAACAGGCATGTGGATGCGAGCGAACCCGTGGATATTATATATCTGGATTTTCAGAAGGCATTTGACACGGTCCCTCATGAAATGCTCCTGAGAAAACTCCACAGTCAGGGAATAAGAGGACAGGTCCTCTTGTGGATTAGGAACTGGTTGAAGACCAGGAAACAGCGAGTGGGAGTCAATGGGCAATTTTCACAATGGCGAGAGGTGAAAAGCGGTGTGTCCCAAGGATCGGTCTTGGGACCGGTGCTTTTCAACTTATTCATAAATGACCTGGAGTCGGGGATAGGCAGTGAGGTGGCCAAGTTTGCAGATGACACTAAACTTTTCCGGGTGGTGAAGACCAGCAGGGATTGTGAAGAGCTCCAGAAGGATCTCTCCAAACTGGGAGAATGGGCAGCAAAATAGCAGATGCGCTTCAATGTAAGTAAGTGCAAAGTGATGCACATTGGGGCAAGAAACCAAAATTTCACATATAAGCTAATGGGTTCTGAGTTGTCTGTGACGGATCAAGAGAGAGATCTTGGGGTGCTGGTGGACAGGTCGATGAAAGTGTCGACCCAGTGTGCGGCGGCTGAGAGGAGAAAACAAAAGGAGGTTTTCCAAATGTGGGATTTCCCCCTGGTAACTAGGGGAGGCAGATATGAAAATGTGGACAAACAAGAACATAACCAGAACAAAAACAAGAATAATATTTCTCTGCATCAGGGGGCAGGGTTGTATCACCTGCTGCGCCCACACTGCACACATCCCTGCATTCTAGCTTTCTGTGTGAAGAGAATTTTGTTTAGTATGGCAGATATTCACAGCGCAATGCAGTGTAGATCAGCTCCAGTGGAGCAAGTTCTCCGCCGGTGCAAAGTGTTGCAAATGTTTCATAAGGCACATTTGCAGTACCCGCGGAGTAAGTGGCGCGGGTGCCTCCACCACTTGAGGACCAGGCCACCTACCTGCATCTGCAGGTAGGTCCTGTGCCAGGTGGTGGGAGGGCGTGGGGAGGGAGGGCCGGGATGGTGGAGGTGATTCACTAGTCAGGCCAGGGACGGGGCAGGGATATCCGCAGCGTGCTCCACCAATAGCCAACACTCCTTCCTGGGTCTGGCTGGCCTTTCGGATATGCGCCAGCAAAATACCTAGCACACATCCATTGGGGCCACTGGGGCTTACACCGGGGGGGGGGGAACAGGACAAATGTCCCTGGTGTGCCCCAGCTCCGCTGATGTGGGCCTGCTCATGCAGGATCTGGAGCAGCATGGTATAATCTTGCGCAGATCTTACGCAGGATTGGGCCGCCTTGTCTTGTGAGACAACACCTGCAGTCTGAAGTAGCACAGCCTGGATACATGTCTGCCAACTCAGTGAGAACTAGGACAGAATTACTAAACCATACAAGTAGCTTATGAGTCTTGAGGGCTATTGAGACTCACAAATCCTTCTAAATTCAGCCAATGGAATTGGTGGGATGCAAAACAGCGGGGACTGAAATGCATTTTCCCCTTGGTATATTTCAAGTTAAGCAATCATTGAGTCCAAAGTTGTTATTGAAAAATGTATGCAAGTGGATAAGCAACTTTTTTTATTCCTCATGATGGCAGAACTAAAGCTTTTTCAACACATTCTATAACCCCACATCATTGCTATTAGGCCAAACTACCATTTAGGAGAAAACAGCCTGTTATTTATCTAAATAATGTTTACAAATCTTTGCAAGCAGCCCAATATTTATAGTTCTTTTACTGAACAGAGACAAGTGTTTCATTCTAGCACACTGGAAGGGAAGTAATATTTCACAGATTAAATAAAACCCTTTTAAAACTCTGATTTTTCCTGATGCCTTCTAAAGCAGCCAATATTTTTAGTGTCAGTTACGGATGTATACTACTGTAGTCAATCTCCTTTTTATTCCCCCAGAGTGAAATTGTTTTCTTTCAACCACCCTAGCTTCTAAAGAACAAAGTGCAGGAAAGCCAAATAATTGTCAAGCTGTAGTGAAAGGAATAAGTGAATGTTATGTCATCTGCCACACTCTTGGAAATCATAAGTTGGAGTCATTGCCAAGATAGATCCACAGGTTTTTATTCCAAAATAAATGGATCCAAATGAAATAGAACTCTGTGCTTCTGTGTTCACAGTCATGAACCTAAATTATCAGCATTGCACTATGAAAACAATAACATTTTCCCTGTTCCTAACAGAACAGGTCTTCAAACTGTGCGGCCCACCAACAGCCCAATCCTGTCCAGCTAGGCTGCAGCGCAGGCATAGAGCCCATACTGCATCCTATCCAGAGAGGACCCAGCACCACTGCAGCTGGAGCACTCCTTGGGGGAAGGGGACATTCATCCCCTTACACCTGAGTAGAGCCCCAGCCACCCCGATGGGTCTACTCGCGTGTGCGCTAGCTATTATGCTGGCACATATTCGAGAGGGCCATGTAATGGCGGCCAGGTCTGGGAAGGGAGATAGGATTTTGGTGGAGCCGCCGCAGATCCCTCCCCCTTTCCAGGCCCAGCCGACCAATCCCCCTCCCATAACGCCCCATTCCGCCCTCCACCGCCCCTCCACCGCCTGGTGGGGAACCTAACTTGCTTGGTGGGTGTTCCACTTCATCTGGGGCAAGTTGAGCAGCGCTGGCCTCAGTGCTGGTGCTGCCTACTCGCTGGGTGCCACAAACATACTTTATGGCATGTTTGCAACTCCCTAGATCAGAGGAGCACTGCTCTGCCAGTCTACATTTTAGACAGGACTGCACCTCAAGTGAAACACAGCCTATGAACCAGTTATGGTGGTCTGCTGGCTTTCAACAACCTTGCCATTTCTGTAGTCCTAGTCCTATGTTTAGAAACTGGCCTTATTCGATTGAAGACCTTAATATAGTTGAGGTTGGTAAAATTCTGGCTTAGACTTTATTATAATTGTAATGATCAAGATAGTCTGCTGTTCCAACTTTTTTCAGAACCTGTTCCACCTATTGGGGCAATAGAATTACAACGGAAATTAAACTCCTTGGACCTCAATGTGGAGAGGTTGGGTATGTTGAGCCAGGCGGCGGCCTACCGTGAAATTATGGCCAGTATCCTAGATATTGAAAATCAGAAGTTGTATAGTGCGGCGCGTACGACCTGTTCCCCACTACAATTTCACATTTCTATCAGCTTTGGGAAGATGGCGCCTTATATTTGTAATCTTAAGTGCCCCCAGTTGCGTAGAGCCCTTTCTTTAGCAAGGTGCAACGCTCTCCCGTCTGCTCTGTTACTTGGCAGATATAGTGGAATCCCAGTTTCTGAGAGGTATTGTCCTTGTGGAGTGGGTTGTGTAGAAACATTATTACATATGTTTTTGTATTGCCCACTCCACCTCGCAAGCAACATCTAGGCCCTATATTAGTCAAGCTCCAGGGCTGGGCAGATCAGGAGGTAATATGTTACCTTTTATCGACGGAGATGGATGACGTAATGGAAAGATCGGCAGCCTTTGTTAATACAATCATTATAGCATGTAAAGCTGATAGTATTCCCTATGATGTTTAAGCTGTAATTTTGTTGTGTTTGTAGTTTTGTTTGTTTGTTGTTTTAGATGTTTGTAATATAAATATGTGTTATGTGTTAAGTGTTATATGTTATGTTTGTTTTTGTTTTGTTTTTATGCCAACAAAGGTTCCTATATCTATATCTGTAGTCCTAACCTACGCAGTACAAAAGATGAGGTCTATTGAGTTCCGGAAAGGTTATCATGAATTGCTGGTGTTCGGGATATCTTCATGTCATGGTTCATAAGTGATGGAGGTATCTTTAACCTCTGTGTTCCTCCCCCACCCAGGCAGACTTGCTAATTTGCTTAGCTAGATTAAACACACGAGTCGTAGGCTGGTTGTAGTCGCAAAAGAAGGAAAACGTTTACCCACAGTTTCAGCTCATATATACACAGCATCTGGTTAAGACCAGAGGTTACTCTGACTTAAGACGGCCCCCCCATGGAGGTCTGCTGTAAGATGGCCACTGGGCTGCAGGGGCAGCGTTGGCATCATCCTACTTGGTTGGCATCAGGAGTGGAAGTGAGAGAAGAGAAAGGATGAAGAAGGAGGAAAACAGGGGCAGGGGCCACGCCCCTTCCTTTGGACAAAGAGTGGTCAAGACAAGAGGTCTACTCAGGTAACCACATGATACATCTCCCCCCAGTGTCCAGCAGACGTAAGTTGCCCTTTCCAACAATAAGTTATGGCAGGTCTGAATGACCCAATGCAGCGGAAATCTACATTTAAGAGAAATAATATAAATGATATGAAAGATGGGTGAAGTGCCTCCTGATTTTTATTTTCTTCATGGCAGCTGCAAGGGGCTCTCGACTTTATTTGAGCAACAGCAATAAATGTCCCCACAGTTACTTTCACTCCCATGGGGGAGAAGATACGGAGTCACTGTATCTTTTCCCTTGCTGGAATAAAAACAGCTAGGGGAAAATGATTTTAGCAGGCAACCAGTCTGCAAGCTGGTGAAGCTCTCCCCATCTCTCTGCTGCAGCTCCAGCAGAGTCTCTTGCAGCTGACATAAAGTAAAATGAAAATGCAGGATGTATGTCACATTTCTTTCATGTCATGGACCCTGGACCTAGAAACATGAAATTCAGGGAGTATATTCCTTCCATGACATAATCACGCACTAAGAAGGGAGTTTTAGAAATTCGACACCTAACGGGGTGAAAAGGGGTAGAATGTGTTTTCATGGATTCCTCAATATCTCTTAGGCCCAATGAGATATCAACTTAGTTTTTGCTTACAAAGGTTGTCCACACGAATGATTAAAAACATAATTCAGGATTTTACCCTAATCAACCCCTAAAGGGGCAAATCTAGGAATTCCGGGTAGGAATTTTTTCCCTTAGCCTAATTGGACCTTGGCTAGGGGTTTTTCGCCTACCCCAGTCTGCAAGGGGGAGTGGTAGTAATTAGGTTTTCACCGTTAAAGTTATTAGGTGGTTGCTTTAGGTAGGTGGCGTGCAGGATGGGTAGCGAGGGAGGGCTTAGTTGGCATACATCCTGAGGTAAGCAAGGTCAGGGGGTGAGCCAGGACCACTCAGACGATGCTGAACCGGATCGGTGAGGCTGGCTGGCAAACCCCCAGGCTGGAATTGCAATGATCACCTTAAGGAGTGTCCTGAGGTTGGTCGGCGCTGTTCAGCTGCCTCAGTCCCCTTTCGGGGTTGGCAGGGATAGGCAGCTCGGTCGTGGACCGAGTGTGCCTGGAGCCAGGATGTCTCATGCCCGATTAGATCTTGGGGGAGGCAGATGGCTAGGACCATTTTCCCCAGCCTAGCTGCCTGCACACCAGAGGGGTGGTTTATAGTTAGTGCCCTGCTGCTGTTAATTTGTCATGTTTAGTTAATAAAGTGACCCTATTTTCCAAGCTCCTGTCTGGTGTGTTTTATTGGGGGGTGCCTGGGTAACTTTTGATAGAATAAATATATTGTATTTATTTATTTTTAAAAATTATACCCTGCCTTATCCCATGCCAAGGCAAATGCCCAAGGTGGCTTACAACAACGATAAAAATACATAATTTAAAACAGTACATAAAATAAATTAAAAGCAATAAAAATAACTGGGGGAGGGGTTCGAATATACTTCGAACCGGTTTGTTCCATTACATTCTGCATATATCACATGATATAGAACATGAAGGTATTATTTATAAATATAAACTTTCTACAATTTTGGCCACTAGTGGTGCCACCCCACCCCCCGAGGGTGTCACCCAGTGCGCTCCGCACCCCTACTGATGCCACTGCCCGCCATGGATACTGGGAAACCACAGATAGGGGGGGAATGCTATCCCCGCGGGGGGGCCCTGCACCCGCCCCACACCCATTACCTTACCTATGAGTCTAACACTGGTGCCAAGCAAACATGTCTCTTCCTTAAACAAAATGCTATAAGGCACCATGCTGGCTTATAGCACAAAGCAGGCAAGCAGTCTGCATACTAAAGAGGCTCCCGAACATTAAACAGGAGCTTCCTGCTTCCTGTTTAACATCCAGGAGTCTCTCTAGTATGCAGGCTGCTTGCCTGCTCTGTGCTATAACTTATAGCATGTTGGCTTATAGCATTTTGTTTAAGGAAGAGACGCGCTTGCTTGGTGCCAGTGCTAGACTCATAACTAAGGTAATGGGCATGGGGGGGGGGGACCCAAGAACCATGGATAAGTGAATCTGCGGATAATTGATCTGTGGGATATGCCCCCCCCCTGTAAAATACATTTCCTGAACGCACTCCTACCCCTCCAAAATAGGAAATGGTGCCCCAATCCATTTAATTACCTTGCTGCTTGCTGGAAACAAGAAAGGGAGTTGAGAAGGTACAGGAGAAGCTGGAGAAATTATATGTGTCTTTCATCTGGTATCTGGCAGAGTTAAAAATAATACTTGATAAGCAAGGGTAGAAAAAGCTGGCAGAAATAGGAAGCGCTTCTAGAAAATATTCATTCAGGTTTCGTGAGAAGTTGAGAATCCAGATTGCCACTTTTTAATGTGAAGGCAATAGAAAGTAGCTTTTCAACCAGAACTATTCCATGTTCTTTTTCTTGTTTCCTTTGCCAGCTTCTCCTTTGCTACCGCATGTTTTTCAGGGTACTCTGCATTTATCAACAACATTGAAAGTGTTTCTCTTACAACCTGACGCCTGCACTAGCAGAAAAACCTGGGAACATTGACCCCTTCGTTTGGATTCTTTACTTTGCTTTCCTGCTGGGTCTTACCATCAACATGCTGGCTTAAAATTACATTTTCTTTGGTTGGGAAAGTTACGCATTGCTGAGATCAGGTCTGTGACTGAAGCCCAGAGCACCGGAGCAGCAAGGTAGCACTGTGAATTGTTTGCAGATTTAAAAAAAAAAAAAGGGGACAGATTTATAAACAGGCTGTTTGTCGCCTACTTTTTTTCCACCTGTGGTGAGAAAATGCCTTCTAAAAAAACCCAAAAGGGTACATCAACCTGCCGTAAGCATGCCAAGTTCTAATGAATATTTGCATCCAAAAATGAATTTGCTACCCATCTGCAAACACAAGTCCGGTTAATAGTTTCTCTCAGTGCCCTGCTAAGCAAAAGCATGGTTGATAAAGAACTTGTACTAATGCTGCCGGGGCTCAAATAAGTAGAAAGTAGTTTAGATACTCATAAAAGTGACTAAGAATGAAAATGGCATTGTGTTCTGGACTGAGCAACTTTCCCAACCAATCAGTAATCAATTATTGTACTGTGGAATATGCACCTCCAAAAGCATCCCTCATATATTACACACCAGCAGGCACTTGCCCTTATGATTACGCTTGCCATACGTCCCAGGATGCCCGGGATGATCCCGAATTTTGGGCTCGGATCCCGGCATCCCGGGAGGTATGGGCGTGATCCCGGACTGCCGCTGCCGCCGCTATGTTTGAAATAGAGATACTTACCCAGGAGCCGGCATGTTGACTTGTGAAATCTCGTGAGAGCCAAGATGTCAGCGCCCAATCCCCTGAGGGCATGATGCCCTCACGGGATTTGGACTGATCCTGACGGCCGCGCCGGATTAATACTTAGGGGATGGGTGGTGGTGGGGATTAGGGTGATGCGCGTTCTCCCCGCCTTGGGGCAGCACACGTCGTAGTGACGCCGGTGGAGAGAGAACTGGACTGTGAAAGAAACATCTAGAAGGGTTCTACGAAAGACTATTATTATTAACAGTATTTATATACCGCTCTTCAACAAAAAGTTCACAAAGCAGTTTACAGACAAAATCAAATGATTAAATGGCTCCCTGCCCCAAAAGGGCTCACAATCTAAAAAAGATGCAAAACACCACCAGCAAACAGCCACCAGAAAAGACACTGTGCTGAGGTGAAAGGGAAGCAGTTGCTTTCCCCCTGCTAAATAAGAGGAGCACCAATTGAAAAAATGCCTCTTTCTTGCCCAGTTAGCAGTGGTTGAACATTATAGTATTATAAAAACCCCTTGGGGTTTAGAAAGCCTGCCCATGTAAACCGCCTTTGAATTAAAGTTGGAGGAAAAATCCGATGACCAAAGAAAAGGAGGTATATAAATACTGCTTTATTATTGAGGCTCTCTGAAGTTTATCATAGGTGGCCCCCGCCTCCCCTATCAGTCAGAGTGTATAGATAGTACAATCAATTACATTTTCACTATTGAGCTTGAGCACAATCCATACTAACTTACTGGCGCTGGAGCGAGTGCTCCGGTGCCGGAAGCAGTCGCAAACGTGCCAGAAAGCATATTTGCAACTACTTGGGAGTAAGGGCGGCCGGCGCAGAGGCCAGCCGCCCTTACTCCATCACCGGAACGCCCGGACAGTCGCCGGAGGAGGTGAGTCCAGATCTGGTGGGGGCGGTTTGGCATTTTCACTATTGAGCTTGAGCACAATCCATACTAACTTACTGGTGCTGGAGCGAGTGCTCCAGTGCCGGAAGCAGTCGCAAACGTGCCAGAAAGCATATTTGCAACTACTTGGGAGTAAGGGCGGCCGGCGCAGAGGCCAGCCGCCCTTACTCCATCGCCGGAACGCCCGGACAGTCGCCGGAGGAGGTGTGTCCAGATCCGGTGGGGGCGGTTTGGCATTTTCACTATTGAGCTTGAGCACAATCCATACTAACTTACTGGTGCTGGAGCGAGTGCTCCGGTGCCGGAAGCAGTCGCAAACGTGCCAGCAAGCATCCTTGCACTGGATTGCACTGTTGGAGTATGTACATATATGTGACAGGAACACTCCCCATTTTTGAGGAAGTTGGGGGCCCTCTGATAGGCAGGAGCACCTGGCCACTGTCCAAACAGTTGACCCCTGACACCAGCCCTTACTTTCAATCGTTTTATTATATCAGCAGGATTCTTCAACAGATTTACCATCTCCTCCTTCTATCACTTGGCTTTACTTACAGTAGTTAGATTTCTTAGTAACTATAGATGGGAGACCCCACCCTACTGGTAGAATTGCTTTTTGCTGTTTAAAGCTTCATCTGTTACATGTTTAGCAGTGCAAACGTAAGTCGTTATCTTGCAATACGCTTCTCTCTGAGGTTTGTTGCTTTTGACTACACTGTGAAAGCGTCTCCAGTGTGGCAAGCCATTATCTCTCAGCACACAGAAAGACTCACAAAAATAAAACGGCACCTCTTCTTCATTCCTTTCTCTGCAGAGGCTTGTGAATTTAGCTTCACTTCACCACCATATGTTATACCAAGGACAAAGGAATATTTTGGCCTTTAACCACGCAGTATTAGGATGGCACAGGAGTGCCTGTTCTATTACGGTGAAGTGGGCAAATAGTGTTCTATCATTATAAGCCCTGAGGTCTCAAACTGGAGCCTGCAATCCAATCCTCCTCAAATTTGGCACAAAGTACAAATGTCACAGTCTCCATCGCTCCTCCAAAGTTGGTGCAAATCTATTGGGAAAAAATGAGGGCGATAGCAATTGAAATTCCTATCTGAATTTTGAGGATATCCATAAAATCTGCTACTTTTTTTTTCATCAGGGATAATTCAGTTTACTTGGGGTTTATGTCTGTCACAATTATGTTTGGAATTATGTTATTTTGTTATTCTGAAAAAGTATTTTTTTGAGTTATGAGGCTTTAAAATCTCTTTGTTTTCAGTGAAGGATTGTATACTAAGGTTGAATAACATCATATATGTCCATTGGGGGGATGACAATGTTTAGAATCTTTTTTTGTCCTCAACAAACATGCAGCCTACTGAGGAGAGATCAGCCGGAGCTTAAAATTCTTTTGTGCATAGAATCTCCTACACTGTCCAATTTTCATGAAATCTGATACAGAGTACCTAGAGGTCAGGATTAACCACCTCCTCAAACAGGGCTGTCCAGGTTCTTGCCCCCCCCCCCCGGACGTACCTGACAGCGGCTGTCTAGGCAGTCCCGCTGTTCCAGCTGCCACCAAAGGCTGCCAAGTCCCAGCCTCTGAGGGGAGCAGCCCCCCCTGATGCAGGTGCCGTGGCCAAGCCCGCCAACCAAGTCGGGTTCTGGCACAGACAATTCCGGCGAGGCCCGCCCCACCGCAGCTTCACCCGGACCACGCCACACCATGGCCTCCCACGACCCTGGCAGGCATGCCAATGGCTACCTGGACGTCACCGCCAACCCCTGCCCCAATCGGAACCACCCTGGCACAACCGCCCCTGGGCTACACCTCCCAATCCCAATGTCACACTGTAGCATCTGCCATACAACTAAAGGCAAGGTTGGAAAGGAGTTCTTAGATTGTGTACTCCAGTAAGGCATCCCTATGCATTTCTTACAGTGCAATCCTATGCATGTCTATTTAGTAGTAAGTCTCATTGTGTTCAATAGGGCTGACTCCCAGGAAAATGTATATAGGATTGCAGCCTTAGATTTTTTTATTATTATTATTATTATTACACTGCTCTGTAAAGAGTACATTGACAATGCAGTAGTCATCTGTGCTTTCCCCCGTGATATGTGCATCATGTAACAATATGAATAAAGGAACTTTGGTTTAATGTATTCCTGTAGAAAGGAAGCCTATTGGGATTTCAGTTTTTCTACCCAAAATGTGGCCACCCTTCTCTCGCCAGCACACTTACAATGAGAAACATTGCTCTCCAGTCATCTTCTCATTTTTGTTCCCTTACCTGAGACAGAAGCAGATGGTGCTCTGCAGTCTCAGGTTAATCACTGTGCGAGAGACCTGGGCTGGATGCCAGCCCCTCTTCACAATCCTCGGCAAGAACAAGAGACGCTGAACCTTACATAAGATTCACAGGCAATGTCTTTGCATTTTAAGTAGACATCTGTTAGGACATTGCAAATTTGTCTGTTATCAGAACTCGGACTACGCTGCTCAGATGGCAGCTTGCCATGTTTCTCTCCTCTGGTGGGCCTATCGGTTTCTACAGAATTTAAACTTGCATGAAGAGCACAACGTCTCTTGTTGTAAAGCAATTGTTCTAATCCTGTACCAAGTCTTCAGAGGAACTGACTGATAGCTAATTCTCCTTCTCCTTCTGTGCTCTGTTCCATTATCTTAGACAGCTCTAAACAGAAGCCCTGGGCCAATGCAATACCAAACATACATGTTTCTTCTCCCACTTCGCCCTTCAATCTTACAACATTATGTTTGACTTGGTCGTAGCACCATATCCAAAGTCACTCACAGCCCATTCCAACCCAAGTGCTAAGCAGCCCAAGTCAGACCTAAAGTCAGCCTAAGTCGTTTAGGTCAAAGTTAGGTCTGGAATGCAACCATTTAGGGCGAAGTTAGGTCAAAGTTAGGTCGAAGTTATGACCAATGGACTAAGAACAGCCCATTCCAACCCAAGGGCTAAGCAGCACAAGTCAGACCTAAAGTTGACCTAAAAGTGGGCGGAACATGGGCGGACCGTGGGTGTAACGGGGGCGGCAACCAATTAACGTTGGATTCCAGACCCTGGCAAGCACAGACACGCCCCCTCCAACACAAATGCTGACACAAAATTTAGGTCAACCAAAAAGGTGGACCCAAATTCGAGGAGACCCATAGGAGCCATTTTACCTTACCTAAGCCAGCCCTCTCCTGAAAATTTCTAACACTCTACTCCTGAGTTAGGTCAGAGTTAGGACGGAGTTGGGCCTGCTAGGTCTGGAAACCGACAGAGTTATGCCTAAGATAGGGAGCCTATCAGCACCCAGCCCCACCCAGCCTCTTTCCCACAAAAGCCCAGCCCCAGACCTCCAGTCACTCTCTCTCTCTCTCTCTGAGCACGTGGCGTGGGGTTCTGTCCCTCACAGCCACAAAGTGGGACTTTGTTGGTGGAGGGCAAAATTCACAAACACCCCACTTCTCTCTTCTCCTCTCCTCTCTGCCTCCCTCTAGGGCAGAGAGGGCTGTTCTGGCTGTGGCCAACCTGTTTACAGCTGTGCCTGGGCAGCTGCCTCCATGCAAGTGTTTGCTAACCCATGTCTTTCTCCCAGCCCCTCTTCCCCCCCCCACAGGCAACAACACCAGCAGGTAAGAGCAGGTAAGAGCAGGGTTTGTGCTGACATGTGGTCTGACTGCTGCCTCTTTGCATTTAGAAATATAGGAAGGATACATGCCTCTTTACCAATGTGTTGTCTCATAGCTGTCTGCATAGCCTGCCATGACATGCCTCTCTACCAATGTGTTGTCTCATAGCTGTCTGCATAGCCTGCCATGATATGCCTCTCTACCAATGTCTTGTCTCATAGCTGCCTGCAATGCCTGCTATGATATATAGGATACATGCCTCTTTACCACTGTTGTGTCTGATTGCTGCCTGTAGTCATGTGAGCAGACAATGCCACAAGTGTGGAACTGTTAGCCTTATGTAGACACCAGCTGTTCCCCCCCCCCTTTTCTCCACAGGGTCTACTGACAGGTCAGTATTGCTAGGTTTGCCATGGTTGTGACCCCCAAGTTGTGTTGTTGTCTCTCTCTTTGACCCTTTCCCCTTACAGGATCATGCTCTCCTTACACCCAGGTAAGCAGCTCAGACCATGCTATGTGTGTCACACCTATCAGCTGTGTTTTATTTCTCTCCCTGCAGGCTTTTGCAACCGATACACTGGCTTGTCGTCAATGGTGACTGCTTCCACATACCAGCTAACATGTAACTCCCCCTTGTTTTTTGTCTCCCCAGGAACGTCCACTATCACCTACCCTCCTGGGAGCACCCCTGGGCCTGCAGTCTGGTTGCCCCACTGTCGTCTGCCTCGATGCTGCCAGAGGTCAGGGAGCCAGCCCTGCAACCCTTCTCAGCTGCTGGCGCTGCTGCTGCTGCTCCACCTCCCTGGCTGTCGTTCTTGCTGCCCCTCCCCTTTCTATGGAGCAGGCTGTGGTTCCACAGGGGGTGAGCCTGCATGTCCAGGTCCATGGGGCATGTGTGCTGCTGCTGCTTTCTGATTGGCTGCTGTGACTACCCCAGGTAGCCTCGCCTGGCCATCTCTGCTAATGTTCCAGAACAATAAAGATGCCCCTCGGGCAGAGCCCCAGTGAAACATATGTGCGCAGTGTTTACACAAGCATTACCCCCCCCACACACACACAGACAGCCCCCAGCACTGAAGCCCCTACATGAGTCCCATCCAGGGACTGCCACAGCCTTCCCTGGGAGAACCCAGCAGGGGCGCTGCGTGACCCCCATGGCACAGAGCGGAGGGGGGAGTCAGGGGGGCCTCTCAGGCAGGCAAACAGTGACAGCCAGGGCGTCCGCCTGTAATGCAGGTGCCTCCCTCGAAGGTCCGCCCGTAATGCAGGCGCTTCCGTCGAAGGTCTGCCCGTAATGAAGGCGCTTCTGTCGAAGGTCCGCCTGTAATGCAGGCGCCTCCGTCGAAGTTCTGCCCGTAATGAAGGTGCTTCCGTCGAAGGTCCGCCCGTAATGCAGGCGCCTCCGTCGAGGTCCGCCCGTAATGCAGCCACTTCCGCCCAAAGTCTGTCTGCATAAGAGGCGCCTGTTTATGCATCACCTTCATCTGCGGAGCGCCCCCTGTGTCCCTATCGGTCTCTGCAGACCCCTCTCTCAGAATCTGTCTCCCACCAGCCTTGTTGTCTGTCTGTCTGTCTCTGACCCACCCATGCCCCTCCCCAGCACCCCCTGTCTGCCTGCCTGTGTGTCTGCCTCTCCTCCCACTCCCTGATGATGGCTGCTGGCCACCCCCCACCCTGCTAGAGCGCCTGTCGTGAGGCGCCGTCGTCGCCCCATCTGGGGGTGTGATGAGCTGTGTGAGCCCTTCACGCTCGCAGCAGACAAGCCCAAGGCATCTCTTGGTCTTGGCCGGGGCACAGAGCAGCAGGCACGCCGGGATGCCTTCTTTGTGGGCATTGCCCCGGCCTTGGAGGCCCAGGGCTTCAGGCAGCGCACCTGCGAGTCATGTCAGAGGCAGTTCCAGACATCATGAGCCCCCCCTTGTGTATGACGTTCCCACCCCCCTCCCCTTCCCTTCCCTCCCCCGCTCACCCCCCAGTGCAGCCTCAACGTGGCTTGGGGGTGGCATCGCCTTCTGCAGGAGGGAGGGGACGGCCACCCCTGCAGCAGGTGGCTGATGCACAGGGTGCCCTGTGGCGGCTGGGCTCAGGCACCTCGCTCACCTGTCACCTGCCCTGCGCCCACCACATGACTGGCGCAACCCCCCTGCCTGCGGTCAGCCCCTTTGCGACCGGGCTGCGACAGACCCTGTGGCAGCTGCCATGGATGGACGCTGACACATGCAGACAGAGGCCTGCACATGCCTGAGCCAGACACGGAGCCTTGAGAAGAGCCTGCCTGCCTGGGAGGTAAGTGTTGCCTGGATCCTGAGGTGGTGCTGGGCCACAGAAACTGCAGCCTGCCTAACTCAGGCATAACTCTGACCTACCTCAGGCATAACTTCTGCCTAACTTAGGCTGCACTTAGGCCACACTTATGCCTGACTTGGAGAGGAGTTGGGTTGGAATGGGCTGTCAGAGAGTTTCAGAGATGAAAAGAAAGTGGAACCTTGGTCTTCCGCATCCAAACCTAGCATTCTCTATCAACAGAGATATGTCTCTAGCAGACCCATAGTTAGAAATGTTGTGGTAGTGATGCCTAATGGTCTATGGTGCATGGGCATAGAAAGGCCACAGGGAGCTGAAAAAAGTCAAATAGGTTTAAATTTAAGGGCACCCACCACTTATTAAGATTTCAATGTAATCTTCATAAAAAATTAGTTCCAGTTGCTCAGGAATCTGTTTTAATGCCTGGAATATCAATACACACCTCACCACACCAAATACGTATGGCCTGCCATTTTATAAACACAAAAACAGCCATGGAATCCAACAGATGGAGGAAACAAGTTTATTAAGAGAATCAAATAATCCCACTGTATTCAGCAGGGGAGAAAAAGCATTGACAAATACATTTTTTTAAAAGATCTGCCTCTCAGCTCCCTTTGCAAGTTGAATTTGCATTCCTAATAAGAAATGCAAATTTATAGGGTGGCCACAAAGTCCCTATGCATGAGATTGTGTGGATTTGCAATTGAAGCCATTCAAATCTGCATAGGAACTTTGTGACCACCCGGTACTTGCAAAGGGATTTGGGAGAGTCATTTAAGGCAAAAAACCTCCCTTCCCGGTACCTTTGGGACTAGGTGCAATGCACATTCAACTACCAAGGGACACGGGATGCAATCTTGTGGGGACTCACCTTGATGGCTACAAGCAATAAAGGTATTAATTGCCTCTAAGCCCCCCCCCCTTTACGTTTCTCTCCAAACAGCCCAATCCTACCTAAGTTCCCGCGTAGCAATGCAGCAGGGCCAGCGTGGTCTGCACTGCATCCCGCGTGGGAATTTTGCAAACTGGATGTCTCCTCGTGGTAAGGTGACATTTGTCACAGCCCATTCAACAGGTCTACTTGGATCTGTGTGAGCATGTGCATGTGCGAGTGTCAGCAGATTGGACGGGGAGGGGAGATAGTATGCGGCGCGCACTAGATCCTGCCCGCTCCCAGCGTTGAGGTGGAACGGGGTGGGGAGAGGGTAGGGAGGGGGTGGAACAGGGCGAAAGATGGGTCGTGATCACAGATGTGCTTTGCAAATGAACCTCTCAGCACTGGATATGTAAACCATGGGATACCATGAAATAGCTGAATAACCCTTGGAAATAGCATCATCTGGAATGTTAATGGGCTGTCTGGCCTATGAGAAAAGAAAAAAAGAAAGAGGGCAATATATGGGTAAAAAAACCCTCAGATAGGAACATGCAGAATCTACCTGAGACATTTTTACTACTCTTATAAAAACTTTGGCTGCCCTCCTCAAATGTTTTGACTGAGGGACTACATTCAATTTATTTTGAATATTGCTTTAGGTGAAAACTGATAACTGCCTAAAGATGTGTAGGACTTCCTTGGGAAATTATCATCATCTTTGATTCTTCTGAAATTCCTCAGACATTTTTCCTGAGAAGGAACCTCCAAATTCTTTTTGAATTTTGTTTAAGATAGAATTTTGGTGGCAACTCCAACCGCTGGTAAAATGAAAGAATCCATCAAGCATAGTCATGAACAGTTCGTTGAATTAGAAAACATGTTACAACAATCAATATTCTTTCCCTTTCTCTGACTTACAAGCTAGAAAACCTAAAAGCTTTATATGCCATGAAGCTATGATCAAATTAGAAGACTAAAAGTGTAATGATTCACCAGAGCCCTGTCTTTATTGCCAGTAGGAGAACATTTGCCATTACACCAGCTAATCACAACCCAATGTAGCTTCAGCCTTTTGTATTGGCTGTTATTGCGGATACATATCACTGTAACATAGTGCTTTCATTTAGAGCCCATCATGGCGCTTTTAACAGTTTGCCAGCAAAACACGTAAAATTAAAGAAAAGCAGAACTGTGTAGACGGTTTGTAGTTACATTTTCAATGGCTTTGGACTCAACATTTTTATAGTTTGCTTTGCTTTTCATTGTACCCAGTAGGAGCCTGACTTTCCAGCACATGTATTGTTGTATTTAGGTGGTCTCCGGAGCACTGAAAAAGTTCCTTTTCTTCTGGCATTTATTCTGTTCACTTTTCAGTAGTCATTCTACTGAAATTCTTGGCTGTACAGTAGTAAAATTCTATGGTCAATAGCAGTTTTTCCTTAACACCTCCAGAGATATGATTTCACCCCATGTTGATATTTAGCAAATGAGAAAATACTGGTAGAAAGTGAAAATTGCTATGTTGTTCATAAACAGTAGTTCCTAAGATCAAAGATTTTAATAACACATCAGACATTCAAAGCATTTTTCAAAGTTACCTTTTCTGGTTTAGATAATCAACTTTCTATCTGAATGTCCCTTTATGTAGTTCTTATTCCTGTTCTTCAGACATTTTGATTACCTAAGTCCCAATTCAACTATTCATGAAAAGTTTGTGTTAATGTCTTTTTGAACCTGGGAGGGGAGATAGGATGCGGTGCGCGCCAGTACTAATCCAAAACAAAAATAAAATGCTTCTTGCATGTGGAAAGCTAGCATATCAGAGAGAAGTTTTCTAGTCTGATCTTGTCCGAGAGGTTAGTATGCTGTCTGACCATGACCATTTAAAAGCTAATGCATTTAAAATCTCTCTCTCTCTCTCTCTCTCTCTCTCTCTCTCTCTCTCATGTGTGTGTGTGTGTGTGTGTGTGTGTGTGTGTGTGTGTGTGTGTGTGTGTGTGTGTGTGAAATAATAACTGCTCCATCTCCCAATTGCAAACCATATTATACTGGTATGAATCAGAGGTTAATGGTGGACCCTCATATCCCAAATCCATGTCTCAGTCCCCAGTCCATTTGAGTCCCCAGTCCTTTTTGCTATTTATCCTTGAATTTCATTAGACCATTACTGTCTCACATATTTGGCATGCAGCCAGCATGTTCTTCCACATTCTCTCTCTCCTCCACCCCAACCCTTTTCCTTTTAAATAGCTACACAATATGAAAGTCACCAACAAAGAGACTTTCATGTCAAATTACAAGGGGAAAAAAGATCAGATTTGCCTAATAGGATTTTAATTCATAATCATCTTTGTGACTTTCTGAAAGTAGTAATAGCTGAAAAGAAAGGCTTAGCAGATGCTTTCTTCAAATACTCACTACTCATTTTCTTACAAGATCTACCAGGTCAATACAATTTTTACAAGACGGGCAGCGCAATCCAACGTAAGTATCTGGCAATCGGTCCAAGGTCACCTGCCAGATCCTATGCCCGTTCCGGGCCACTCTTCAGCGGTCAAGAGGTCTACTTGGGGAAAGGGGGCGTTTGTCCCCTTCCCCCGGTGCAAACCAGGGAAGGCCCAATGGGCCTCCTCAGATTTCCGCCAGGTAAATAACTGACAGAAGTAAGAGGAGGCTGTGTAAGGGCCGAGCCGGCCTGGCGGGAGACAGGGATATGGCGGACTGAAGGTTCTTTTCTGTATCACTAATTACTCAGGAATACTCCTGCAAGTTATTCCTTTATGTGGAAATCTGACATGGAAAGAAAATCTACGATGTTTGGAAAAAGGCACTGATTATTAAAAGGGCATTTGTGCACCACAAGAAGGGCTCAAGCGTGTCTTGAAAAATTAAACTACCATGTTGGTTCCAGCAATCATTCTATCTCTGTTGGAGAGGAGACATTCTTTACAACATTCTTTCTTGCATGCAAATATGTGCAACCACTGACATCCCAAAGCAGAAAAGATGCAGCGAGATACCCTGATCCAGCCTACATTACAGCTGACAGGTACAGGAGAAGCGCGGTTTCATTAGCATTGCCCAGAAAGCATACTCCCATCCTTAGCTTTGACTGACTGGACAGAATGCTGTGTCGTAGACTTGGTGAGACTTGGCGGCGATCCAACATGGCGGCTGCTGCAAGCTAAGGTATTGCTGCATACCCAAGAGTCACGAATGCACCCCTTCCTCCTCCCAGAACAGGATATTCCCAGGTAAGGAATTCCGTTTTTCCACCTTCCAAAAGCCTCTGCAGTGATGCTCGTAGCACCGCAAAAATTGTGCAAGAACACCAGCTGCCATAAGTGCACCCCATGTACACCCCGTGACCCCCTTGTCGCCCGTTAATCTTTTTATGCAGTGTCTATCCCTTTTTTTTTTTGAGCTACTAGGCACAGGCACAGCTGGATTGGGGCCAATCTGTTAACAAAAGCAGGAGGAAGTTGATCAAGGCTGGAGCTACAAGAATTTCATATACAAAAATTCCAAAGCGGAATCCTGTGACCTGTTTTTTACATAATTCATATACAGGTAATTTATCTCTAGCCATCAGTGCTAGAAACTTCCTTTTGAAAAGTAATGACAGTGAAGACTCCAGGAATCAGAATTCTGCATCCAATATCACTTTTTTTTCTGCGTTCCCATGTAAATGTTCACACACACACACACACACACACACACACACACACACACACACACACACACACACAGCCTTTCTCCTCTTTCAGTCAGGTGATCTGTTACTTAATTTAGGTTTTCAAATGTAGACGCTATCCGTAAGAGCACTCTCCATGTCATTCAATCATAATGTGGCAAGTGCAACACACCTACAAAGTTTGTGCATATAAACAACGACTCCTTTGATTCAGAACTGGGAACAATTTCAGCACTTACTATGAAGATATATAAATTTTGCCAGTCAGCTCGGAGGAAGCATGAATTGAAAGCAGCCACCATTTAATATTTTTTTAATGTTAATGAAATGGACTGATCCGTGTCATAGGGGAAAAAATATGTAGAGTTTCCATCCTTTTGATGAATTTTTGATGAAAACTGAATTAATCCCTGCCCATGTACCTCTCATCTAAATCAAATGCCTCATGCAAGGGCAAATTCCCTCCCTCCTGGGTGGAGAGGATTTCATTTCCAGCCTCTGCAAAATGACAGAAATCTATGCAGGTTTCAGAATGATTACTTTGAAGGAAAAAACATCCAATTCATAAACTGCATGGAAACGTTCTCCTTTGAAGTAAGAATAGCACACTGGTTGCATCTCTAACTATGTAGGTTGGAACTATGTAGGTGTGGGGCATCTATACTTGTACCTGTTAAATCTCAAATTATCTCAGTAAGCCAAAGAGCAAAACCTCACAGAGTCGTGTGGCACCTTAAAGGCTAACATGTTTATTTCAGCATGCACTTTCATGTACTTTCCAACTCATGAAGTGACTGGAGTCCACAAAAGCTGAAGCCGAAATAAGTGTGAACCCAATCCTACCTAGGCTAGTGCCAGAGGTGTTCCTACACCCCCCGTGGGGCCCCCGCCAACGCAACACCCCCATGTGATGCCACGAGCCCTGCCCCTTGGGGGCGTGACATCATTTTCGGATGCCATTTCGGCGTGACATCATTTCGGATGAATTTCAGCGGCGGTGCGGTGCGACCCCCTCCCCGGCTTTCAGACCATTTCAGAGCCAAACGGAGACTGGGTGGGTGGGCCGATCTTGCAGCCAAACACATCTACAAGAGGACAAAAAGTGGCGGAGGAGGCAACGGATCTGGAGGCAAGTACACCCTCCCCCTGCTGATTGCCACCCCGTCGCCTTGGGGCCCACTGCTCCCCCCTAACGACGCCTCTGGCTAGTGCTGGGCTGGGCTCAGAGCTTCTCAAAGGCCCACACTGGCCCCAGAGTGCTGGATTCGCACAATGGGTGGCAAGGAACTGGCAAGTCCGCGTTGCTTGGCGCAGAGGCATTGCAGGGTGGGGGGAAGGGCGGGGGAGGTGGGGGTGTTTCAAGGTGGAAGGAGGGTGGTGACGGGTCAGACCGGACTGGGGGGTGGGATCAGCGGCAGTAGTGCACATCAAATCCTGTCCCCCATCCCTGGCCAGTTTGCCTTACACGGGGATCCTGAATTTGCACCAGTGAAGTAGCTGGCACAGATCCAAGGAGACCTGTTCAAGTGGCTGGGCCTTTACCCAGGGTGACCTCTAGCCTGCCTCTTGCGCCCTGGATGCAGTGTTGGCTGCACCAGTCTCACAGGAAAGAAAGTTAGGCAAGATTGGACTGTGTGTTAATCTTTAAGGTGCTACAAGGTTTTGTGTTGCTTTTATTGCTCAGAATGAACACAGTTAACCCATCTAAAAGTTAAAACCAAGGAGTAAACTTATGGACAGTAGCATAACTTGTGTGCACTGTTAGGTCACCAGGTCTGGGCACAACCTGGATAGAGGCATAAAATATTGGGCCTCCAGGGTCATGTAATATATCGACAGAGACTAAACCTATATTAAATGCTGCCCATTTTCTTTTCACTTTGGAATAACTAGATACGGTGTCAAGGTGATAGATTAAAAACCAGGTGGTAGCTTGCTGTCTGCCTTAGTAGACAGCACATGAGACAGAACAGCACGTTTGCAGCTTCTTATTGGTTTTGTGCTTTCAGCCTGCTACAGTTTAGCAGAGCGTTTCTGAAAGTTCTCTCCAAGAGTAGGGGAGAACTTTGAGTGTTTGCGCGGGTGGAGCAATGGTGGTAGCAGCATTCCTGGGACTGTGCCACAGTCCCAGGAATAAATAGGGTCCTTTTTACTTACCAGGGGTCGCGCCGACCTCTGCGGGCCTCCCTAAACCTCAGATCAGCTCCCCGAGGTTTTTGAAGTCCACTTCTGGTTTTCGGTAAAACCAGGAAGTAAAATGAAAGTGAGCTTCAATTGCTTAAGGGAGCCAATCTGAGGCTTGGGGAGGTCCATGGGGGTGGCCGTGCCCCCCGCACCCTCCGGAGGGTGGTGCAACCCCCAGTAAGTAAAAAAAAAGACCCCTTTTCCTGGTAACAGCACCATGCTGAATCCTATCAAAAGGAAGAGGCTGGTGGTCTACTCGAGGTAAATGGACATTTGCCTGCTTAGCCCTGGTACACCACCAGCCACTATGGGCCAGCGTCAGTGCAGGCCTCAGCGCCTCCTCCTCTCAAGTAGTCATAAACATGCTTTAATGGCACATTTGTGACACCCGGCGCTGGCACTGAGGCTCAGTGCTGGTGCACCTAGTCCATAGGATTGCATCATCACTCATTGACAGCATTGCCAGTCTCTGCTTTCTGCCACCTCACAGCTCTGTCCTGCCCACTCACTCATTCAGCACCCATGACCAGCCAGCTTCCTCTGCTGCTCCTGCTGGCTGATTGTCACCCCATACTTAGGGGTGCTGAACTCAGCAGTTCTTTGGGTAAGCAGTGTCTGTGCATCTGTCTCAGTCACTTCCAAAATATCAAGCACCTTCCCCTTGCCTTTCTGAAAGCAAGAGTTCTGATCTAAAGGCAGACCCAAGGCAGAGTGGCCGACGCAGGAGGGAAAGACCAAAAAAGGTGATCAGGCTTCCCTAATTCTTATCCCTGTAGCAGGATCTTTTTCCTCTCTTGGGAAAGCGATCAGCTCTTCTTGGGAAGAGACTGCTCCCGTCAATGACATCCAATCAAAGAAAGCTTAACTGATTACAAGAAGTTAGAGTAGTAGTACTATATTGCTTTCCAATCCCTAATACACCTGCACGTGCACATTCTCACAAGCTCTCACCCTCAGGGCTAGCCCTTAATGCCTGCTGCTCAGTCTGGATGCAGGAAGAAGCATGCGGATGACACAGAAGCAGAAGATGCAGGAGAAGAAGCCCTCCTCAATCCTATGGGTTCCCCCTTTTATCTCTTTGGCCATGGCAGAGAGCCATTCAGTCTTCCCATTGGCCAGGCTCTTTCCACAGGGCCCTTCCTCTACTCTCACCTTCCATCACCATGTCTGGGGTTGTCTTGAACTGGAATTTTTCACTTCTCCCTGACATCAGTTTTTGGATGAAGAGACTCGTTCCTTTGGTTGGTGTACCACAGCAACTTCTTTACAAAGGGCCAACTGGAGAGGGAGTTCTCCTTAGTCATGTCCTTAAGCTTCTCCTTAGGCATGTCCTTCCTTTGCAGATAGCAGTTTTGTGAAACTCTCTGTTCTTCATTGATGTCTCTTGCATCTGAAGGCCTGTCTTCTCAGAGGTTGTTTGGGAAAGTAATCATTGGTTTTCTTCCATCCCTTGTGTTTCAGCTTGCTGGTCCAACCCTGATCAGTCATTCTCCCATGCATTCCTGCCCAATTGCTACCTCTGCAAAATTTAGCCAAAGTCCTTTTCAGTAATGAGCTTGAGTACCACTGTACTAAAAGAGTAATATCCCAGGGCGGCATTCTGGGAATGGCAGCTGTCTGTCTCTGACACTGCAGCTGCAGTTACCACTCAGCTCCTTCTCCTGTATAAATTACCTTCCAATGGTATTCACAGGTCCTTTGTATTTTGAAATTTGGGAGGCATGCTCCTCTATAAGGTTGATTGGCTGCTTTGAAATGTTCCACCACCAGCATGGGAAACACTGAAATTCAACGATACAACAAAGCTGCTGGGTCTTTCCTATTGTAATCAATATAAAACTCATTCTAGCTCTGTGCTTGCCTGTAAAATGAGAAACTTTTGCTCTCTCTATAACTGAAAATTCTCAGGTATTATATGTTACTATAATATGATATGTTCCAATATGTAAAATATCGGAACACTTCATGCCAATAGGATGCGGGAGGTAGAAATCACTGAGTGTTTCATTGAGATAATGGAAATCGTATACCTTTGTACACCTTTTCAAAAATTGCTTATAACATTAGTTCCTTGGAGCCAAATTTCTCTGTATCTTTTCAGTTATAATGCCCGGAGGGAGTAATACACTGCCTGAAATATTAATGCAATTTGGTTGGAAAACACCAACGTTATAGGCATCAGGGGATGGGGTGGACCCCCACTGAAATCAATGTGAAATGAATGGATTCCATTCATTTACGCACAACAATGCTGAAAGGTACAGATGCCTAGCATGCATAATGGATTAAAAGCTTTTAGAAAAAGCTTATAGAAAAGCATGGTTCCACATGAAACTCACCTGACTGAGATTGGATGAATTAGATTGATTGAAGAAGGAAAGCCAGCAATGCCAGAATCACTGTAGCCTCCTCCAACTGCTGTACGTTTTAAAGCCGAACTGTTTTTCACAGAATGTGAGCCAACTAGAGGACCTCTTCAGAGGTGGAAAGGCAGCATGCAAATGCCTAGACAACTAAAAACAAAAACCAGGATGCCATCATACCAGAGGTTAGGGGGGTGGGGGCCCCTGGGCGGCGGGGTGCACTTGCCACTGGATTTGGCAGTGATTCAGCGGTGGCACGCCGAAAATGCACACACACACCCTCCATTTTCCCGGCCCTGCGCGGCTGCGAGATTCGCCTTCCCACCCCAGCCGAAAAAATGCCAAGGGGTCATTTTTGGCATGCCGCCACTAAATTGCTGCAGAAAGGGGCGGGGCTTGTGATGTCACACCCCGGGGGGGCTTGTGACATCACGGGGGTGTCACACCAACGCCCCCCGTGGGGGTGTAGCAATGACACTGAATCATACGCTTCTGGGCCGCTGCCACAAATGACCAGAGGTGTGGCACATGTGCCAGCAGCTCCCGAAAGCCCCACCATTGTAAGTAAGTTGGCAGCAGGGCAGGGACAGGGAGGTTCGGGGTCATTTCAGGGTGGGGAGGGAGTCAGAGGGAGGGGAGCAGGCTGGAGGAGGTGGACCCCAGCAAAAAAAGGCACATGACCAATCCTATCCCTTATTTTTCAGTTCACTCCACCCCCTTTCTCTCCTCTCATGTGCATAGCCGTTATGAGTCTGAGCGGCCCAGAAGCATATGCCTACCCAGAGGTAAGTAAAAACTATATTTTTTTCTTCTGGTGAGCCTTCTGGTCACACACACACACACACACAACACCACCACCACCACCACCACCACCACCACCATTGGATGCAGCACACACTCCATCAGCGCAGCTGGATTGTTGTCAATGGTGGGAGTTAGGATTGGGTGGTAAAATACATATAAAACACTTTTCAGACAACTAGGATATCTGATTATGGACCTCTCATCTAGTTTGACCTTGAAAATTAGGCTACTCTAACCCCAAAGAAGTTTATCCAATGAAAGATGGTACCTACTACCTGATCTCATACACAGAGCAACTGTGTACTAAAAGCAGAGCTACTGATATAATGGGGGGGGGTGAGATTGGAGGGAGAGGAGGGGGGAAATCAGTACCTAGATCTAAAAAATGTGAACTTATTTCAAAGGACTCTAATATATATTATTTTCTAAGATACTTACTTCAAAGGAATCACAAGAACATGCAGATAAATAGATTATGCTTCTGAGGAGATTCGTCATTTCAACAATACTTGTGATTTTTTTTGGGGGGGGGTGAGGGACTTCCATCAGAAATTACTTGAGTTCTGCTTTCTAAAGGATATGTTCCTTTTATCTATGTTATTTTTATCTTCTCAAAGAGGAGAAAAAGATACTTCCTAATCACCTACCAACAGTACATTGTTTGATGCCATCTCTAGACCACTCAGCAAATACAGAAAGATTATTATGGTTTATGAAACCCTGATAATAGTCCCTACAGTGCTTTATCCTTATCTGGAAGACAAAAATGGGCAGCGGAATTAAAGAGAAAGATCTGTTACAATCCCAGAATAACATTAGAACTAATGTATCAATGCGACTGAAAGCTTCTGCCACTATAGCAAATAAATATGTAGGTACATTGTGTATAAGGATCAGCCAAGGATGTACTGTTTTTTTAGGGTTACTATGTCATCTGCATTAGTTTTTATGAAATCTCTTTCTGGTCCTTCAGATACTTCTACCTTAGAACATTTTGTTCCTGCTTGCTTTCATCTTGTGTCATGCTGTGCACCCCTTTCCTTATAGATATGGGAAGCCAGGGATCTTCAGGTCATGTCAAGGCTCCATTGTCATTTACAAAACTATTTTTTTTTTATTTTTCACATTTTTATACCACCCGTCCTCCAAGGAGCTCAGAGTGGTATACATATTTCCTCCCCTCCTTTTTGTCCTCACAACAACCCTGTGAGGTAGGTGGGGCTGAGAGAGAGTGACTGGCCCAAGGTCACCCAGGAAGCTTCGTGGCTGAGCGGGGATTTGAACCTGGATCTTCCAGGTCTAAGTCCGACTCCCAAACCACTACACCATCCTGGCTCAGTACCTACTATTCAGTACCTACTCTGCCCCAAAGAATTAGAAGGCACTGCTGGAATACAGAGGTGATTGGGCACATTTTCTGGAAGAGCTCAACATATTAGAACATCATTTCTTAAAGTCTTACAGGGGAGTTTACTCCCCTGTACTAATTAGAGTCTAATTACGAAGTTCTTGTTTTGCTTCCAAAACAAAGGCACCAATTGGTCTTGGTGTGTTTTAAAGCAACAACAGATTGAAGTATTAAGGTTGTGCTGAATATTCTCTAATATGGGTAACACATTTGATGCTAATTAACGAAAAGATACTCAAACGGCGCAATCCTGTGTAATTTGAGTGCCGGGGAAGCAGGGTGTTGCAAAAGTACTGTAAGGCAGTTACACGACACTGTGAGAGCAAGTAGCGTTGGCGCTGTGGCCGGTGCTGCTTGCTCCACCGTCTCCTTGGCCCTGCGCTGTCCTCCGCAGGTAAGCCCTATGCGGTCGGGGCAGGGGTGGGGGGAGGGCGGACCAGGCAGCGAAGGAGGGCGGCCATTGGCCACCCGGGACCTAGAGGGGGCGGGGATACTGGGGGCCGAGATCCCCAGTAGCCAAAGCTCCCTCCAGGCCCCAGATACGCCGGCTGTGTCGGTGTTACTGTGTGCGATCTCTAGAAATGGAGAAAGTTGGAGCTCTAGAAAATGGATAAAGTTGGAAAATGGAGCTCAGTTCATGGAGAAAACTGACTTTCTGAACCTTATGACCTTTTAATGCTACCAGTTTGTTAAAGGGACTTTGATTAAGAAAACATGCAAATTTTCATGGCTTGTTACATGGCTGGAAACCCCATAAATATTGTGACTTTGTATTTGGACTTTGATTATATTGAGGAATTGCTCTAGACCTCACACACATGCCAGTAGGCCTACTGGTGCTAACACCGGGGGAAGGGGGCGACCACTGTATCCTACACAGGATTGGGCTGAAAGTTACCAAGCATTATCACTGTTTTCACTGATATTCAGTGCTCTGTTCCTTTTACTGATGCTGTTTGTTCTTGGCACCATATTCCCCCCCCCCTTTTTTTTCTCTGAAAGTCCTTAATCTCATACCTGTATGATTTTATTTATGAACATCCAAGATAGCGTCATGTGCCAGACCTAACACTGTGATATTGTCAACAAAATCACATGGGTCACGAGATCCAATAGGATAAAGTGGCAGTATGGGTCAATAAGAATGACACTGTTAGTAGGGCAAGTGGAAAATCAGCATCATACACCATTTATATTGTTGCAGCAAGCACCAAAAATAACTAAAACTGGAAGTGACTGTCAACGTGAGAACAAACATGAAATGAGGGTATGGAATTTCCAATCAGCCCTATTGAATATGTCTAACTTGAGAGTGCCCCTGTATACTAGTTTACATATGCATTTCTTGTGTAACAATTGATTTTTGCTTTCCAGTGTGTTTTCTCCATGCTGATTTCCTCCACCTACAACCCAAAATCTCTTTTACTGCAAATAGACTTGAGTGAATCACCGTTAACTGGACCTAAGGACTCAAACCCTCTTGCAATGATGCAATGAACTAGAAAAAAACAACATTTCTTTTTCTTTTTCTTTTTACAGATTGCATTGGTCAGTGAAACCATAAAGGGTAAACTGCAGAAACCATAAAGGGTAAACTGCAGCAGCCTGCATAGCTGTCAGAGCACGGCTAAAATGAGTGCTGTTCGATCAAAAGGAAATTGGAAAATCTAGCAGAAAATAGGCTAAATCTTTGCCTTCAATTGTCTCTGTGGGTATGGATAGCTACAAGAGCATTCAAGCGGGTTCATGGAGAAAACTGACTTTCTGAACCTTATGACCTTTTAATGCTACCAGTTTGTTAAAGGGACTTTGATTATATTCAGGAATTGCTTCTTGATTATTAACATCTGTGACTCAAGAGCTGGGACAGATTGGAATTCTCCATCTATGAGTTTTCTGAATGCCCAGTTCAGAAAGCTGAAGGGACTGGAGGTTTTTCACAGATAACGCTAAGCTCATACAGACCCTATTACTGTAGGGATTTTTTTTTAATAAAAAAGCTTTAGCAACTGAGATATCTTAAATTAAAGCTTTGATTATATCAACATATTACAATTTCAGTTTGAAATCTGAATGTAAGCAATATCTGCACATATTTTAGGACCAAAATACATATGATATTTAAAGTTTTAATTTAAATATATTTTTTGTCTGCATACATGGCTTTTAATCCCACACCTATTCAGTCTCTGTTCGTAATCGCTGGCCATGGAAGTCTAAGATCATACTTGATATTTAAAGTGTTCTTAACTCTGACAGATTTGGATGGCACCCAACTCTGTCTTGCTATGGCATGTGACTTCAGGGAGTCTCTTGCCTGTATTCAGTCACTCAGTTCCATCTTGATTCTTCCTTAATCATCACTAAAGTTATGATCCAAGCTGTTTCATTGTCCTTAGCTTCATGGAAAACCATGAGGTTGCATTTACTCCATCAAGCTGGATAGGACATTTCAAAGGGACCGTGTCAACTGCACAAGTCATTTTCTAATTCTAGCAGCAGACCAGGGCTTTAACAGAGTTGTAAATCTGGGTAGGTGTAAAATCCCCAAGAGCCCTCTGGAGGTTTAGCAGATCCAGCAGCCCCCTGGGGCAGTCTGTCCTAATTGGTTCCCACCCATGAGGAGGTCAAAAACTACAATAATTTCAATACCATTAGATAGTGACCTTCCTCTACCTTGGCATCAGCCTATCTAAGCAAACTCTGGGAAGATCCTTGACCCAAATGAACTGAGATGTAACCACTCTCTATAAACCTGCTCCTAGTTCTTATGTTTGCAGTCAGAGCTGGGAGTGGGGCATGGGCCAGGCTCTTACCAGTCATCTGGGCTAGGGCTCAGATAAAGGGAATCTGACTAAGCTGCAGAGCTTCCTTGACCTTAGCTGGAGCTTCCTTGACCTTAGTTAGATAACCTCAGAGATGGCATAGCCTCCTTGTGCTAAGACTTGAGAACTGTCCTAATCTGTGCTCCCCTTCCCTGTGCAAATAGCTTAGGGACTGCACACTTTCCAGTTTCAAAGAATCATAGAATGTTAGAATTGGAAGGGATCTTAGAGGTCATAGAGTCTGACCCCCTGCACAGTGCAGGCAACTACATCATCCCTGTCAGGTGGCTATCCAGCCTCTGCTTGAAAACTTCCCATCAGGAAGAGTCCACAACTATACAAGGAAGACTGTTTCAGTGCAGAATAGTTCTTACAGTTAGAAAACTCTTCCTCATGTCCAGCCTCCTGTCGTTTCAACCCATTGGTTCTAGTCCTGCCTTCGGGAACCACTAAAAGTAAGTCCTCCCTTTCTTCTGCATGAGAGCCCTTCAGATACTTGAACACCAGGGCCAGCTTTAGACCAATTTGAACAATTGCTCCCAATTGGGCCCCATGCCTAAGGGGTCCCCAGCACTACACACAAGACAAGCAGAAAAAAGCAAAACGTGCTCCTTCTACAAAAGAAATGCTTGTATGCAGAGCAATGCACTATTTGGCTAGCAGCTCTGCCAATCAATCCCAAAGAGGCATGCACAGACTCTGAGTCACAGCTGTCCAATCGGAAGCAGAAACTGGATGAAGACAGCACACTGGTTGGTCACTAAATGAAATGTTTTAAATTGCCGATTAAGTACCAGCACTCTTCAGGTGAGTTCAAAATAACATTTGCTCCTAAGAGTGGATTGCTACAGCCCTGGTCAAGATATCAGGTCTTCTTTTCAAGCAGGAGTTACTGTACCTCATTGTGGCAGAGAAAGTGAGAAAGGTTCTACTCTGGTAACATTCTCACAAACTGTGAAGGAAGAGCAGCTGTTGAGTTTAAGGAGCATTGTGTCGTTCTGTTCCGTCATCACTTTTGTGTTGTAACAAGATGACAAAATTAGGGTGCTTTTAGTGGGAAGAAGCATTACAGAGGTCTCCTGCCTTTCTTTCTTGGCTTTAAGGAGCCAGGATAGGTAACCACAAGAGAGTGCTATGGTCATGACAAAGGGGAGTGGGGAATAGCTGCCTTGGGCTGCAATCCTATATGAACTTAATTATGAGCCATTCCCATGGAACTCAGTGGGGCTTATTTCTTAGTAGACATGCATAGGATCCTGCTGCAAGTGGCATCCAGGTTGGACTATTGCAGCTTTCTAGATGCGAAGCTGCCTTTGAAAAGTTGCCATTGGAAGCTTGACCCAAAATGCAGCAGCACGAATCTGCTGCATGGGAAATATTATTCCAGTTCTGTATCAGCTTCATTGGATTCCAGTTTGTTTCTGAGCTGAATCTGTAATGCTGGTAAAAAGGTAAAAAGGACCCCTGACAATTAAGTCTAGTCATGTCCGACTCTAGGGTGTGGTGCTCATCCCCATTTCAAAGCCGAAGAGCCAGCATTGTCCGAAGACGCCTCCGTGGTCATGTGGCCAGCATGACTCTCCTTGCCGCAGCGTGTAGCATGCGGCTGGAACACAGAGTGCTGTTTACCTTCCCGCAAGCGGTACCTATTTATCTACTCACATTAACATGCTTTGGAACTGCTAGGTTGGCAGGAGCTGGCCAAGCAACGAGAGCTCACCCTGTTGTGGATTCGAACTGCCAACCTTTCGATCGACAGCTCATGGTTCAGCGGTTTAACCCACTGTGCCACCCACTGGCCTGACCTTTAAATGCTTTAAATGCTGGTACTGACCTTTAATCCTACAAAATCCTACAAGCTAGGCTTCAGCAGTACGTGGACCGAGAACTACCGGACGTACAAGCTGGGTTTCGAAGAGGCAGAGGAACTAGAGATCAAATTGCCAACATGCGGTGGATCATGGAGAAAGCACGAGAGTTCCAAAAAAACACCTACTTCTGCTTCATTGACTACGCAAAAGCCTTTGATTGTGTGGATCACAACAAACTGTGGCAAATTCTTAAAGAGATGGGGGGACCAGACCACCTTACCTGTCTCCTGAGAAACCTGTATGCGGGTCAAGAAGCAACAGTTCGAACCGGCCATGGAACAACCGATTGGTTCAAAATTGGGAAGGGAGTACGGCAAGGCTGTATATTGTCACCCTGCTTATTTAACTTATACGCAGAGTACATTATGAGAAATGCAGGGCTGAATGAATCACAAGCCGGAATCAAGATTGCCGGGAGAAATATCAACAACCTCAGATATGCAGACGATACCACCCTAATGGCAGAAAGTTAAGAAGAACTAAAGAGCCTCTTGATGAGGGTGAAAGAGGAGAGTGCAAAAGTTGGCTTGAAACTCAACATTAATAAAACTAAGATCATGGCATTGGGTCCCATCAATTCCTGGCAAATAGAAGGGGCAGAAATGGAAGCAGTAACAGATTTTACTTTTCTGGGTTCCACGATCACTGCAGACGGAGACAGCAGCCATGAAATTAAAAGACGCTTACTCCTTGGAAGGAAAGCTATGGCAAACTTAGATAGCATAATAAAAAGCAGAGATATCACCATGCCAACAAAAGTTCGTATAGTCAGGGCGATGGTGTTCCCAGTAGCAATGTATGGTTGCGAGAGTTGGACCATAAGGAAGGCTGAGCGCCGAAGAATAGATGCTTTTGAACTGTGGTGCTGGAGAAGACTCCTGAGAGTCCCTTGGACTGCTAGGAGATCAAATCAGTCAATTCTAAATGAAATCAAGCCTGAAATCAAGCCCTGGAAGGACAGGTACTAAGGCTGAAACTCAAATATTTTGGCCACCTAATGCGAAGAGAGGACTCTCTGGAGAAGACTCTGATGCTGGGAAAGATTGAAGGCAAAAGGAGAAGGGGAAAGCCAAGGATGAGATGGTTAGACAGCATCACCGATGCAACGAACATGACAATGAGCGAACTCAGGAAGATAGTGGAGGACAGGAAGGCCTGGCGGGATATGGTTCATGGGATCACGAAGGGTCGGACACGACTTAACGACTGAACAACAACAACTGACCTTTAAAGCCTTCAACAGCCTTGGCCTAGAGCAGAGGTTCTCAAGCTGGGGCATCGTAGCGCTACATTCAGGGATTAATGGCTGCTACCCCCTTAAGGAGGGTGGTGACATGCACATGCAGTGACAGCAGTGGTGTTTCTGGGATTGCGCCGCCACAATGACAGAAAGGGGGCATATCACTCACCTGGTGGTTGCACCGGGCTTCCGGAGGGTGTGGGGGGTGTAATCCCCTCTACAGGCCTCCCCGCACCCCAAAATGGCTCCCTGACGCAATTGTGACCCACTTCTAATTTCAGTCAAAAACCAAAAGTGGGGTGCAGTCGCATCAGGGAGCAAGTTTTAGGGCTCGGGGAGGCCCGTAGAGGGGATCACGTCCCCACACCCTCCGGAAGCCCAGTGCGACCACCGGGTGAGCATTACGCCCTTTTTTTGTCACAGCGGCAGCACAGTCCTGGAAGTTGCCTGTGGTGGCGTCTTCACCATCACCCCACAAAGACTTGTGAAGGGGGTAAAAGTTTGGGAACCACTGACCTAGGGTAATTGAAAGTCTGCCTCATCCAATATCAACTTGCCAGAGCACGTAGAGGCCCTGCTCCATGTTCCCCGTCCACTGAGGTGGAGCTATCTGGGGCCCCACAAAAAAATGTTTCCAATTGGACTCCACAGCTCCTAAGGCCAGCCCTGTTGAAGACACCTACCATATCTCCCCTTAGTCTTGTCTTGTCCGGACTAAACATTCTTAGCTCTTTTAATCGTTGCTCATAGAACATGGTTTCCAGACCATGGCTTCTTATTTGCCCTCCTCTGAACCTGCTCCAGCTTATCAATTTCCTTCTTAAAATGTGGTGCCCACAATTGGATGCAGTATTTCAAGTGAGGTTTGACTAGTGCAGTGTTGAATGGAATGATTACTCTATGTCTCTGCTAATGCAACCCTGGAATAAATTTGCTTTTTTTTTCCTTTTTTTTTGCAGTCACTACTGCTGTCTCATGTTCAACTTGTGGTCCACTAAGGGCCCAGTCTTGTCCTCAGCATATGCTGGCAGATCACGAGGTTAACCAATGTATCCCATGGTTCACCATTGCAACTGCCTCTCCAACAGTCTAGGGAAGGTGACCATAGCTACATAGGGTGGGAGGCCACATGCTATATGTGGCACCCTGCAAACCAGTCACCAACATACCTGGTTGGTAGCAGGGATGGATCACGGGCAGGATTGGGGGTGGATCTCGGCAGCAGCAGCAGCAGCATCTTCAAGAACTGGAGCCCTGTCCCAGACCCTGTGGCAGTTCAGATCTACACCAGCAAAATAGCTGGCATAGATCCGAGTAGGCCCATAGATAGGCTTACCATATGTCCCAGAATGGCCAGGAGAGCCCCGGATTTCTGGATCCTGTCCCGCTGTCCCAGGTGTATGGCAGCCGTCCCAGGGTCTCTCAAAATCTCGGTGAAGAAAAATAAAAATGGCCACCAAAATGGCCGTCAGCTGCACCGTGTGCCTGTGCGGCTGCAGGCTTCAGACTCACTCGATTCCCAGCCAGGAATCGGGCACGTCCAAAGCCTGCAGCTGCACAGGTGCACAGCGCGGCTGGAGGCTTTTGAGTCACCCAATTCCCAACTGGGAATCGGGTGAATCAAAGCCCCCAGCTGC
This sequence comes from Plestiodon gilberti rubricaudatus, assembly GCA_026170595.1. Taxonomy (NCBI): domain Eukaryota; kingdom Metazoa; phylum Chordata; class Lepidosauria; order Squamata; family Scincidae; genus Plestiodon; species Plestiodon gilberti. The sequence goes on from JANXHW010000003.1 coordinate 110,640,647, forward strand.
ACAGGCGCACGGCATGGCTGGAGGCTTCAGACTTGCCCGATTCCCAGCTGGGAATTGAGCGAATACGAGGACTGCAGCCACGTAGGCACAGAAAAACCCTCCAGGCGAACACGATGAAGATGCGGTGCTGACCCGCCCATGAGTCCTGGCTGGCCAGATGGATGCAGCAGGCCAGCCAGGATGGAAGCTGCAGCAAAGGGCAGCAGGAAAAGGCAAGTGAAATTGGTGAAAATGTGGGGGGGGAGGAAAGCTGAAGAATCCAGAATCTAGGAAAAAAAAAAATTGGTGGGGTAAAATAAATGGGTGTGTGTGTGTCCCAGTTTGGGTACCTGAAAATATGGTGTGTGTGTGTGTGTGTGTGTGTGTGTGTGTGTGTGTGTGTGTGTGTGTGTGTGTGTGTGTGTGTGTATCCAAACGCCTCTCACTTTGGGAACCACTGGCCTAGCCCTAGAATAATTCTTCTATTACTTAGGGCCCAATCCTATCCAACTTTCCAGCGCTGATGCAGCCATGCCAGTGGGGGGATTGGGGGGGAGTTGTGGAGGCCTCCTCAAGGGGCTGCATTGCAGTTCCATCAGCACTGGAAATGTGGATAAGTTTGGGCCCTAAATATTACTAACCTTGGAGTAAACATGGTCAGGATTGGGGTAAAAGGCTGCTATCCTGAAGAAAATCCCACTGAACTCGATGATACTCCCAAGTCAACATAGTTAAATGAGGCTGTAATTCAAATTGAATTAGGAAGACACAGGGAGCTATTATATCAGTGAGAAAGTTTGCAGAAAGCCTGAAAGTCAAAGGATTTTCAGATTTTGTTAGTGAACAGAAAAGCAACTCATTAAGAGGACCCATCCATCACCCTGATTGGGAGTAAAGTAGTGTAAAGTTTCCAGTGGGTTCTTAAAGCAATGAAAATTCATGAGATGCAATGCACCATTTTGAGTCCAGCATCTGGCTATGGTGCTCCACTGAGGTGACATTTGGTGTCATAATGCCATCTGCAGAACCCCAGCACACTGCACATCTTATGATGACGCTGATTTTCTTCCTATAACTGATAGTTCAGGTGTCACAGTCCCCAGGCGCCAGGGATCTTTAAGAAGTGTGACAGCAAGTGCTGGATGCCAAAATGTTATAAAGACAATGTCATCCTGATTAAACAAAGGTACATTCAGAATCCAAGCAGCTCCCATTCTGTCACTGCCCAGCCTTCACCTGTCGTTGAGTGGACTGGAGAAACAGCAACATGGAAACAATGTAAGAGCAATTTGAAAATATATTGCATGGTGGTCCAACCCCCGAAGGCCTCTTCTGCGCCCCCCAGCCGCTCTCGGAGCCACCTCCCTCCCCCCGCCCAAGTCACTCAGTGCTTGATGCTTCCCTGAGGATCGGAAAGACGCTCGACTCTTGAGCGTCTTTCCGATCATCAGGGGAGCATGGGCGGGGCATGCTGGAGAGCGTTCGTTGGCTGAAGCACATGCCCAGCACTCCAAGCAATGATTGGAAAAGCACTCAGAGCCAGCCGAGTGCCTTTCCGACCGTCGCCTGGAGTGCCGGGCATGTGCTTCAGCCAACGAACGCTCTCTGGCATGCCCTGCCTAGGCTTACCAGATCTCCAACCGGGACAGAGTGCTAGACCTTTAGGAGAAGGAATATGGGCAGGTGTAGCTTGTTAAGTCCTAGAGCACAATTCTAGGCATGTCTACTCAGAAGCAAGCCCATGCTTCTGAGTAGACATGCCTAGGATTGTGCTATAAGGTTTAACAAGCTACACCTGTCCACATTCCTTTTCCTAAAGGTCTAGCACTCTGTCCCGGTTGGAGATCTGGTAAGCCTAGCCCTGCCCACACTCCCCTGATGATTGGAACGATGCTCGAGAGCCGAGTCCTGCAACTGTAAATACTTTGGCCAGCTGGGACTCACTTGGGGGACTCTTCTGCGCCATGATCCTGCACCTGTGCGCCATGACCAATTCTGTCCCTGCTGTGCCGGGTTTTTTGAAAAGCCGCCCAGCACAGCCGATCCCAGCTCTCAGAGCATTCAGCTCGTTTCGAGCCTGCCGCTCCACACTTCTGCATTGTGAGCGAGCTGAATCACAGCCCCTTCCTTCTGCGAGGCCGGGCTTGTTGGGGTTGCTCCTCGCTGGAAGGCAACTCTGGTCGACCCCAAGTGAGTCTGGAGCCAGACACGGTTCGCGCTTAAACGCTGCAAGTGAGCTGCTCCACGCACGCAGCCTGTCTCCCTCCTGTTCACCCCTAAACCAGAGATATTTAGCACAGTGACAGCGCAAGAAGCAGGAGATGTCCAGAGAAATCTCTGGAAACCTGTCCAGCCTGCCTTCTTTTCTTCCTAACTGCCCCCAGCACACCTCCTCCTCTGTGCCACAGACTGGGAACGGCACGCTGGGGTCGAGAAAGAGAGAGGGGACAAACCCGGAGGAGCAGTGATTCTGGTCAGTTCAGTTGGATCCCTGCAGCACTACTCCTCGCCACACATGGCTTTCCCCCCCTCACTGCCCCCCCCAAACGCTCTCTCCAGCCCCACTGAGACTCCTTTTCTACCGGAGGGAAACGAGATGAGGAGAGGCAGGTAAGAGCTGATGGTGCAGCTGTGGCGTGTACTGCCCTGTGCATGGTGCCTTCCCATGATAAGCCACACTTTTTCTCTCCCCCCACACATGGTTAAGGCGGCAAAGGAACGAGCAGGCGCGATGGCGCTCCTCCTCCCCCCTCCTTCTCCATCTCCTCCTCTGTGCACAGACTGGGAACTGCACGTTGGGGTCGAGAAAGAGAGAGGAAAGAAACTCGCTGGGGCAGTGATTCTGGTCAGTTGGATCCCTGCGCAGCACTGGCTGATGCACCTCGCCTCGCTGCACGTGGCTTTCCCCCTCTCCCCCCCCCAACGCTCTCTCCAGCGCTGCGGGGGCTGGGACTCCTTTTCTTTCAGACCAGAGGGAAACGAGATGAGGAGAGGTTGCACCAGCTATTTTGATATTCAAGAAAGCCTCTCACCACCCCCAGCTGCTCCCCCCTTGCAGCCCCCTTGCAGATGTGTTTTTTACTCTATAAAAATGTACCTGTATCTGCAGTCCCACTTGAGAGAGGGAGAGCAGCTCAAGGGAGAGCAATTTACAGCAGAAAAAGGGTCAATAGGGAAAGAGGTAAGCTGCATTAACACCCCCCCCCACACACACACACCTGCAATCTTCCCCAGACTTATTTCAAACACTAGTTTAGGGCTTCAGCAGAGGCATTAACTTGCAACTATTTTGCCTCTTAACAGTTTGCCCATTCACTTTACTAAGAATTTCCTCCCCTCAGCCTTTTTTTTACCTCCTCTTTTTCTGGCCAGCAGTTTGGTGGTGTGAAAGTTGATAAATCTCTGAAGGGAGCAGTTTGATAATGAATAGAGTACGTTTGGAAAGCAGAGGGGGAGATGGTGGTGTGTGTGTGTGAAATAAATAAATATTTTATAAAAATATAAGTCTAGAAAAGAAACAAAAAGAGAGCACCGGCTCCTGAAAAAAGGTAAGTTTAATCATTTTTTAAATGGCGGCGGCAGAGGCTTCCAACCGGCCCGAAGCATTCCGGGACAGTTCCAGGACCCGAAGCCGGATGGTAAGCCTGGGACAGATGGTAAGCCTAGCTATGCAGGAACTAGTTTGTGAAGCAGGCCCCCAAATACATGCATATCCATTAGTTACTTACATATGATTGCAGCAATTCCAGTAAACAGCAGCCCCTTTGGGGAGTCCTTTTCTTTTCTGCTTGCGTGTTAAAATTTCAGAATAATAGGAAAAAGGGGAACATATTATTCCTAAAGCCTATCAGAGGTTGAAATCAGCCAGATCTGAAGCCACAAATGACAAGAGCATCAGTCATTGACACAAAACAGCTGCCAGGCCTCTTTATATGCAAGTTGTTCAGCACAGTAGCAAAACAGAGAGAATATAATACTTGTACCATCATTTCTTGTAGAAGGAATGCCCAGGTGAGATCTGCTAAAATACCACAGTTGTATCTGAGCAAAAACAAGAAGCAGTAAAGCATCATACTCATTAGGACCCAATTTGCCATAGCAGCAGCCAAGTGCTTCAGTTTACTCCCAGTGGCAATTGGGAAAGAAGGCTGGGGAATAAAGAAACTTAAATTAAATTCATAGCGCCATACACATTTGGAATTCAATATTGACAGCTCTAATTATACACCCCTTTCCAACATACGTTCATTAAGTCAAAGCAAGAGAGGCCAGCAACAGCAGGAGGAAAGCAAAAACAAATGCAGCTCTCTGTAGTGATTGACCTTCCCTCCTTCATTTGAAATATGTTGCAAGCTGTGTTCCCTTATTTATTTGTATTTAAAGAAGAGAAAAAGAAGACGGTTGTTTGTTTTGTTTTTAATCATTCTGAAATGTGTGCGTTTGGAACTGTGCTAAACAGTGAAAAGAGGCACAAGACTTGGGAAGAAATGGACTTGGAGCAGAGGTTTGCCCAAAAAGATCTGCAAGTCATTTAACCTCTACAGTCCTCAATATTTTCAATAGTAGGCATCAGTGGGAAATCATAAGCAAAAAATAAAAAGAATGCCATGGTCATCTGTCCAATGTTGGTTTGTCTGTTGCAATCCTCAGCTTTTTCTAGCACAAAGGTCCCCCCAGTCCCAGATGCACCAGGCATGAAATGCTTTCTCCCAGAATATCATACACATCAGTTATACTGCCCCTGAACATGGTGTCCTTTAGGTAGGTGTCCTAACATTGTTAGCGCAATCCTGTGCAACTATGTGTGGCTGACCTAAAGGGCCGGCTTCTGCATCCTAAGCCCATTGCAGCCTGCACCAGCACAGCCTGGGCTCACCTCTGGGGAAGGGGACAAATGTCCCCTTCCCCCGGTGTAAGCGGTGCAGGTCGCAATGGGCCTCATCGGAAGCACGCCAGCTCTTTACCTGACACGTGTCCAGGGAGGCTGTGTAAGGCTGGCCTGGGCTGCGACAGGGCTCAGGATATCGGTGCATCCCAGCGCCGATATCCCAGCCCCCTCCCAGCCCAGGACAGCCAACGGCCCCCTTCCTCGCCTGCCTGCCCTTCCCCTGGAAAGCATGGGACTCACCTGCACAGGGTCTGGAGGATGACTGAGTGAATGGCGCCCGGTTCCACACTGGCACCGTTTACTCTCGAAGAGGCACAAAAGTGCCTTAAGCAACTTTTGCGATGCTTTAGGCCAGCAGAACTCTCACTTATGATGGTCGTTCTCTCAGCTGGTGCTTTAAAACTCAGGAATGCCAAAGGCAACGGGCAGCCCAATCCAGCGTAACAACATGTGACTGGCTTAAAGGGCCGGCCGCTGTATCCAAGGCCCATTGCTGCCTGTACCAACACGGCCTAGGCTCTACTAGCAGAAAGGGGACATTTGTCTCCTTCCCCTGGTATCAGCCACGCAGGCTGCAATGGGGCTCCTCGGATGCATGCCAGCTCTGATGCTGGCATGCATCCAAGGAGGCCATATAGGGCCAAGCAGGGCTGGGAAGGGGTATAGGATATTGGCAGAGCGTAACACCGTTATCAGCGCCCCAGCCCAGGTTGGCCAAAGTCCCCCTCCCTTGCCACCCTGCCCGTTCCCGCCCCTGCACCTAGCAGCGCAGGTCCTACCTGTGTCAGCCAGTGCCGGTGGTGTCCACCAGGGGAGTGAGCCGGCACCGTTTACTTTCCAGGTGCCGTAAATGTGCTTTATGCCACAGCACATTTACGACACCCAGTGGCGGCGGAGCACACGCTCCGCCGGCACTGAGTTAATGAGGATTGCACCATTCCTTGAGTTAGAGCCCAATCCTATGCATGTACCCACAGAAGTAAGTCCCATTATAGTCAACGGGGCTTACTCCCATTATAGTCAACGGGGCTTACTCCCAGGTATGTGGGGATAGGATTGTAGCCTTATGGCACAATCCTCCGTAGGTTTAGGCCAGTGGTAGAGCACTTTAGCAGCACCTCAGGTGTAAGTGAGGCCAGCGCCACTCCCTCCGGATCCTGCACTGCTGGACACCGGTTAGACCTGTGCCGGGCGGCAGAAGTGCATAGGGAGGGCGGGGCGGGATGGCAGAGGCCATCGGCTCTGGGAGGGCTGGGTATATCGGTACTGGGCTTCCAAACCCCCTTCCTGCATCTTAGGCAGGACCGAGCTGTTAATCTGATATTGTGAAAAAAGGCGTTAGTTTTTTTTTAATCTAAATGATTGGATGGTGCATCTCTTTCACTATTCCATGCTTTCTTTCTCAACAGTTCATCTTGTTCCTTGCAAGTCACATACATTTCTGTATATTTCAGTTCTATTCAAGGTGCGCAGGAGACACACATTTGAATGCGTTCTTGGTGATGGGTGCCTGCCTGCAAGCTTGTCTGCCTTGGTTGTTCTTCCTCAAACCCAAGCTTGGAGAATTTCAACAGCATCTCTACCAGTTACCTCATGGGTTGGCAGATGTTGAGGGGGTTTTCTGTTTGTTTTCTCTTGTTTTCTCAAAATTTGCCAAGACTACCCAGGCAATCCCAGGATTATAGCTTGGAACCTGATGCCTTAGAATGTGGATTACAGAGCCATATTTATAATTACTCTACATTATATAGTACTTGCAATGTGGTTATAAAGGCAGACCGGGCACAGTGTTACGTGGCTGTGAACCATGGCAGCTTGAGCTGCCACACAGGTTCTGGAGAAGACACGGCCAGCTGATTTGATGCTTAACTGATGCTTACATCGCTGCGCACTGGAATTCTCTGAGATGCCAGCCACTTCACATTTGGTGATGGTCTCAGCACTGGCATCACTGCAGGGGGCAGAGGCGTCGCTCCGGTAGGGGCGGGGCTGTAAGTATCGCTGCGGTTACAGTCGCTTTACCGAGCGAGGAGGAGGCAGCCCCGCCCCCTCACTGTCCGAGCCATTCGCCTACGGAGAAAGCAGCAGGCAGGGTCTCTTGCCTGCTACTTTCTCCGTAGGCGAATGGCTCGGACAGTGAGGGGGCGGGGCTGCCTCCTCCTCGCTCGGTAAAGCGACTGTAACCGCAGCGATACTTACAGCCCCGCCCCTACCGGAGCGACGCCTCTGGCAGGGGGGGCAGAGCTCTAGGTTCCGCCGAGGTCTGACCCTTCGTTACACGGGTGCACGAAGCGGCCCCGCCCCCTCACCTTCTGAACCATTCAAGACGGTGAAAGCAACGCGCAGGGAGTCTCCTGCGTGTTGCTTTCACTGTCTTGAGTGGCTCCGAAGGCGAGGGGGCGGGGCTGCTTCGTGCACCTGTGTAACGGAGGGCCAGACCATGGCGGAACTTAGAGCTCCGCCCCCCCTGCAGCGACGCCAGTGAGTCTCAGGGTAGAGAGGACCCAAATGTGGCAAGAAAGTTAACAAGTGAGGAGGAAGAGTGAGAATGGGGAGAATGGAGATGAAGTAGGGGGGAGAAAACAGATGGAGCCAAGGGGAACAGAGAGGTAGAAGGAGGCAGACTAGAAAGGCAGTAAGAAAAGGAACTCTAAGGAGGTGAAAGGATTGTTAGGTAAAGCCAGAGGAGCAGGGGGGAGAAAAAGGAAAGAGCAAGGGGGGAGGACAGGAAAAGACAAGCAGCAAGGGAAATAAAGCAACGAGGAAATGCTGGAAATGCTGGGAAGGCAGGAGAGAAGGAAGAAGCTAAGCACCCCAGGGATGAGGCTACCCTCCCCAATAGAGAGGTGGGATCAAGGGGAAGAAGAGGCCCCTTTAGGAGGGTGAAGATGCCCTCCTTTTCCTAGGCATACCTGGACTGGTGCAGGGACTCATTTAAAGGGCCTGGATACTAGTTGCATGAAGTGACTGTCAGGTGGCCAAGTTAGATGGTCTTTGGACTGTATGTGTTACTCTCTCCATGCCTAACAAGATGTTACTTCCTTGTACCCCTCCCCCACAGGCAGTTGTAAACAAAATCTCCCTCCAGTAGAAATCTTTGGGACATGTCCTTTATTCCTGTGCACCGGTGGACAAGGACATTTCCTTCCCTGCTCCCTACGAGGTAGACGTAACGTCATGGGATGATGAGGCAGAGGGTGACAGGAATGTCATATCAGCATTCTTTTAACACATGTGTAATGTGCACATGGTCAGGACCATCTTAACCATTAGCCATGCTGGGCAGTTGCCCAGGGGCCCCAAGAGCATAGTGCCCCCCATAATTTTCGGCCTCTGCTGCCACCGCTGCAGGAGAAAGTGCTTTTTAAACTTCCCTGAGGGGTGTGCTGATCCTCCAGGGGGTGCGGGGAGCCTGCGGACCCCTCAGCAGGCCTCCTCGCACCTCAGAACGACCCACCGACATGATCGCAACCCACTTCCAGTTTCACCAGAAAACCGGAAGTAGGTTGTGATCACGTCGGTGTCTGGGGGCCTATAATGCAGTTAAGACTGCACAGCCCATGGAGGAAATCTATTGTGCATGTAGGGACCAAGTGCAGTGGCTTGTGGCACAAGTCAGTAGAATGGCATGAAGAAGGCAAGGCTAAAGTACAACAATGGATAGCTTTATTGTGGGAAAAATACAATAGCTGGGAAGGGGGAATCAAAATAAATGGTAGACTCACAAACTAAGCATGTCTTCAATTTGACGGCACACAAGACACTGCAAGTCAAAGCGGTGAAGTTTGCAGACAGATGGTCAGGGTTACCAGAGGCCAGGATCTCTATCCTTATCTGTTGGAATGACTTTGAAGCACTGCAGAGATTGTGAGGCAAAGGTGCCAAGATATAGTGATCTCCTGTACCAAAGGGGTGGGGGGGGGGGAGAGGCAGAAAAGCAAAAACAAAAACCCCAGAATCCCAGCTTCTTCCTAAATTATCAGCAACCCCTGTGGGGCCATGCCCAACTGCTTGCAGGTGTGCCTCCACCCACACAGTCCTGGGTGTTAACCCTTTACTGCCCAGTCCTCTCAAAATTCAAGTCATCTGTTTACTCCTTGCTGCCCGGATCTGTCAACAAGGGTCCACTGCTGACACCACACTTGGCTTTTGCCAGTCTTCTGGATCTTCTTCCACTAGAGATGTTTGTCCCCTTTCCCGGGTGCAAACCGGACAGGGCCCTATAGGCATCTTTGGATGTACACCAGCTATGAAGCTGACATATATCCGAGCTGGGGGAGTACTGCCGGCCAGGCCCAGGAACGGGCCGAGGATATTGGTGGAGCTTGCCACCGATAGCCCCGCCCTCCCCTGGCCCAGGACGGCCAATGGTCTCCCCCGGCTGCCCCGTTCCGCCCTCCTCCTGCCTCTGCACCAACCGGTGCAGGACTTGCCTCCGCCGGTGGGTGCCGGTTCTGGAGGGCAGTGGAGTGAGGGCTGCTGGCTTTTGCACCAGCGGCCCTTACTCTAGAGTCATCGCAAACGTGCTTTATGGCATGTTTGTGATGGCTTAGAGCAGCAGAGCACATTCTCTGCCGCTTTAGACTTAGAGATTATTGCTTATCTCGACTCGAGGCCATATTTCCCCAGAACTTCCGAATGCCAGTTTTTGTCACATGTTTAAGGTACCCCCAAATAGAGACAACCACCTGCAAAAAAATTCCCAGGTGTGCCATATACCTGTAAACACCACTTATTGGGTTTAAAGCTGGCAGTCAGTCATTGAGGTTTAAAGGGACGTTTTCTATTCATTCCTATGTAAATTATAGACCTGACATAGAACTGACAACACAGTGCCCCAACCTTCACCCCCTGCTAGGCTCAGCCTGAGGGGGGAATAGAAAAAAACACCCAGAAACAAACAGCCAACTTACAGGAACAACATTAGATTACCCTCTAAGGACCAACGCCTTGTGTGGCTCCTACTTACAGCTCTGTAAAACTGATCACCTGCACCTGAGGTGTTGGAAACAAAGTGGATTCCAAAGCCAGGGCCCTGGCCATGAGAAAAAAGCCAGAAATCCACTCATAAAGTATAGGAAATGATGCAATATGATGAAAATGGCTGCATAGGTCTATTTTGTTACCCATATAACCCCAATGAGGGCATTGAGCAACGCCTGGTGCTGCTCCTGCTTACAGCTGTGTACAGCTGAAAGCCAAAGTTTCATTTCTAATTACAGTGGGGAGGGGGTATCCTTCAACCAATTCCTGCACCTCATTTTCCCTAAAAACAGTCTTTGCTCTTCTGGGGGGGGTCAGTGGGGTGACCCTGGAACTCTGAAAATTGTTTTAAAAAATAGTTTCACCTGTCTAATTTCCACAACAAAATTCCAGAAAAATTGGGGGAAGCCCTTTTTTAAAAACTATTTTCTTTCAGGCGTTGCTCAAAGCACTTATTAGGGTCTAATGGGTTTTAAGATGGGTGCCTCTGTTTTGCACCCTCAAGAGGCGTTTCTACGGTAGGGGCGGTACCATAAGTTGCTCCCCGTCCTAGTCCCCATTTACAAACCGGAACGGGAAGGCCCCGCCCCCTTGCCGTCGGAGCCATTCCGCGTGGCGAAGGTGACGGGCAGGGAGTCTCCTGACCATCGCCTTCGCCGTGCGGAATGGCTCCGACGGAGAGGCGGCAGGGCCTCCTCGTTCCGGTTTGTAAACGGGGACTAGGATGGGGAGCAACTTATGGTATCACTCCTACCATAGAAATGCCTCTGTGCACCCTGCTGAGGGTGCAGTAACAAACTCTTGATGTGTTCTTCCCCTTGACAACCCTCTTCCCTTGCCCGGCTGACCAATCCCAGTGGATTATCCCACCCCCAATGAAATGCCTCGTTCCGCCCTCCCCATGCCCCTCTGTTGCCCAGCAGGGAACTGTCACCAAGAAGGGAATTCACTTTCCCCGGTGGGCGCTCCTCTGGATCTGGGGCGGGGAGAGTGGCACTGGCCTCTGCACCTCAGCTTAATCCCACCGTGCTTTATGGCACGTTTTCGACACCCTGAACCTGGAGAGGATTGCGCTGTTAATGTTTATCTTCCAATAGGCTGGGTTTGTTTTTACAGACCTTTGAGTGCACAGTTGTAATTTCATCATCATCATTCTAAAATCCATTCCACTTTTAAATATGCAAAATTTCCATGTGATTAGTAAACATCTGTTACCAGGTTTGCTGTAGAATATATTTATAACATGCTAGAAGGAACGTGTCTAATCACTTCTTATAATTAAAATAGGGAGGCAGGAATTTTTGGAAAATACTTTCCTTATTGATAGCCATATTGATATATTGATTGCTACATCACTTTGGTTTCGAATAATGTTAGTTTATGTCGTTTAAGAACCTGCATATTTTTTTAAAAAAAATTCTCATGAAAATTATTCTGATTCTTTTTTTTTCTTAAAAATGAAACAGATATGGATTAGATGGCAAAGGAATATCCATAAATGTTTTGATTCATAAATATTCTGTTAGTACTGTGGGCCAAATTATGTGTTATATGAAATGCATAACATGACCTGGTGTTTTTTCTTTAGCAATAATGCCTGGTGTTTTTTTCTTTAGCAATAATGCCAGGGAAGGGGCACCCAAAATGGGGTGAAACCATAGAGGGTGTAGGGAGGCTTTATTTGTTTCTGTGCCATAGTTGTTATCTTCATCACAGCCCCTGACCCTGCACTCTGTTTTAATTAGAAAAAAAATTCCATTTGCTTTCTGTGTATTGGGCAACCCCACGTTATGTGCTGAAGTTTCTTTCCAGAAAAGGCCTGACCTTGTCTTAACCCAAGTCCCTTTTCTGCACAGCATGTATTTGTCTTGGGATTGTGGCAGGTCATATGTCTCTCTCTGAAGATATGGTTCTATTGATCCATAAATCACCTGTCAAGGGAGTGTAGTATGAATAGAACAGATCAAGGTCTTTGTTCCTCTTCCCATCTGACTAAGGTCAACACTTCCATGATATACCTACTCTCTGGGAGTCCAGGAATTTTCCATGAGCCTTCCTTATGATTTGGCCTTTGCTGTTGAACAGTGCAATCTTATGCATGTCTACACAGAAGTAAGACCCATTGATTTCAATGGGACTTACTCCCAGGTAAGTGTGTATAGAATTGAAAAGTATAAAATGCTTTCTAACCACAATAATATCCAGGGAGTCAACCCAGCTGCCTTTTATCACATGTTTTGTTGCAAACTCCTTCAATCTATTTCTCATGTTGATATTTAGCTCTGAGCATACTTTCCCCCAAATCTGCAGTGTCAGATTTTTCAAACTCTCTCTAAAGGTCAATTTGATAAACTCATTACTAAGAAACAATGAAGCAACACCAATTATAGATCATAGTCATGATTCATTGTAAAGTAGGTTGCACCCACGTGCATCATTTTGCTTACTTTTCTTATTTTAAGTGCATCCTTTCATAAGTTAAATTGTGCATGATGTATGCTTTCAAAATAATATTCCCAGGTGCAAATTAAGATAAAGTTAACTAATTAGGTATGTGTCTATTTTCATGAAAGTAATTAACTATCATTATGTCTTTTCCTAATAATAGAAAAATAAGTGCTTTTATGTGGCATTTACATAGAACTTTATCACTGTAGAAACATTTTGATGAGATTTTTAAAAGAAAAAAAATGAAATAAATTAGAAAGGTCAGAACTGCCCCCCCCCCGCCGCATCTTCATCCTAGTGACCAACTGCTCTCCATGGCCGCCGGTATTCTTCTGAGCCTGGCCGGCCACCAGCCAGTCTCCTCGCGTGCCTGCAAGACTCACTCATGTGCACAACTCTTTTATAGCTTTTTAAAGCTTTTTGAGCATTGTGTGCCTGCGCGAGCCTCACACAGGCATGTGAGGAGTTTGGCCAGTGGCCGGCCAGGCTAAGAAGAGTACCGGCGGCCACAGAGAGCAGTTGGTTGCTGGAAAAGCGGGGGATTTTCCAGGGCATTTCCCGGTTTCAGGACGGCCGGGACGGGACCCGGGACAGACCCCTGAAACCGGGGCTGTCCTGGAAAATCTAGGAAACCTATATATAGTCAATGTATAGTCTATATTTGGGCAATCTTGCTACAGGCACTGACCAATGGTCAACTTTTTAATCTTTCATTTTACAAAGATCTGATCTGAGAGCTAAATCCTCTGAGAACAGGGTTCAGTGCTATGGCCAATACTCTGTACAATTCCTGTATTCTGGCTGAAAAATAAATACATAATAATAATATGCAATAAGAAAAGATTCTTTCTGAAATCACCGAGGGTCTTTTTAAAATGCATAATGCCATAAATAATCACAAACAGCCCAAGGAGGTGCGAGGGGCGGCGGCCAGAAACAGGGCCTTCTCAGTAGTGGCACCAACCTTATGGAATTCCCTCCCCTTTGACCTACGAACTGCTCCCTCCTTGGACACTTTCCGGCGAGGCCTAAAAACCTTCTTGTTCAAAGAAGCCTTCTGAGCCCCTGCCTTTTTAAACATCTGCTGGTACAGGTGGGGGTGCTGCTGTTTTTATGTTCCTGCTCTGATTGAAGCCATGATCTTTTAAATTGTTTTTGGACACTGTTTTTATTAATTTTCATTAATTGTTTTTATTGTTTTAAAATGTGATACTTTTTATATTGTGTTTTTTTGTATGTATTTTTTTTTCCTGTTGTAAGCCACCTTGGGTCCCTTCGGGGAGAAAGGCAGGATATAAATACTGTAAATAAAAATAAATAAATAAATAAATCTACAAGCAAATGTGCAGCACAATCCTATGCATGTTTCCTTAAAAGGGAGTCCCACTGTGTTCAATGGGCTGGACTCCCAGAACACTGTACATTAGAGAAGTACACACTTAGGGCCTAGTGTCAACAGGACTAAACTGGTTTACACCCTTATATTCCAGATGAATTGATTTGTGGATTTCACACTTGATGAAGCATAAATGAAACATTCTAACTGGAATTGCTAAGTTTTTGCAAAGAAAGGGCTTTCTCCAAAAGCTGAGGATATATAGTTCTGTACCTGAAAACCCTGGATATCAATTAAGTCCCAATAACATCTGTGATTTCTTTAGGGAGGACGTAAATCAATTTCTTCTAACATGGCACCAGGAGCTCAATTCTAATTGATCATTGCTGCTCCAGAATTGCCCAGTAGGGAGCCTGAGCAAATTATATGAACTGTGCCTCTGAGCTTTATCACTTTACAAACTCATCATGGGGCTTCTGAGCTAACAGGCATACCTTTTGGTTAGTGTAAGAGCCTTCAAACTGTGACATAAGAGAGGGGCCCCAAAGATCAGCTATACCAAGTGGCAGGATTCTACAGATGTTTTGAATTATGCCTATCTAGTCTCCTATCTAAAAAGGCCAGCGGGTGGCCCAGTGGGTTAAACCTCTGAACCCATGAGCTGTCGATCGAAAGGTACCGCTTGCGGGAAGGTAAACAGCGCTCCGTGTTCCAGCTGCATGCTACGCGCTGCGGCAAGGAGAGTCACGCCGGCCACATGACCACGGAGGCGTCTTCGGACAACGCTGGCTCTTCGGCTTTGAAATGGGGATGAGCACCACACCCTAGAGTCGGACACGACTGGACTTAATTGTCAGGGGTCACCTTTACCTTACCTAGTCTCCTATCTAAGACCATTGAGGAAGAATATTTCAGGGTTTGCTTGGGTGCACTGTTTTAGAACTAGAGTGTAGTGGAAATGACAAACTTGCCCACACTAAGAAAGTTGTTATTGGGCAAATGCAATACAAACAACTGGAGGTGGTGGTGGTGGTTTCCAATGAAATTACCTCCAAAATTTTGTTAGTTAAATTTATTTAACACATCCAAATGCCACACAGAGTTGGTGGGTTGCAAGTTGTGTAAGTGTGGGTTAGATGGAGCTGACATTGGCCATACGTTGGTAAATCACTAAGGCCAAACTTATGGTCAGCTTTGCACATTGATACATACACAATTTGCCATTGAGTTGTGTTTGTAATATTCATGCATGGCATTCACATGCAAACTGTTATCCTCTACTCCACAGGAAGCACAGAAATTTCCCATGGGGGAATTGTGCAACATATACTTTGGATTTGAATGTTATGCACAAATCAAAGAAGTACAATTCACTCCTGTTTATTTATGTATATAACTAGCATGATACCCACGCTTCGCTATGGGATGTAAGTACTTTAAATCCATTTTGGCTCCCATAATGTTTCCTTTGATTGCAATGAAGCATTTAAATGTAGCACAACTACCCTACGTCAGGCAACACCCTGCAATTATTAAAAGTCATGGTTCCATTGACTCTCATAGATCTCACTATTGCAGTAAACCTCGAAGACAAACTCAAACAGTTCCCAGTCGCCACCAGCTCACATAAACCACCATAAGTAAAGGATTGGGACATGTGAGCGAGGTACTCAGCAGAGCTGGTGTACTTGTCCCCCTTGCAGTCATGGGACATGATAGAGAACTCCTCCCAGTTGTCCACCACATGCCTCATGATTAACTCACGCACCTCCCTAGCCATTAGCTGCGTGATATACATGAGATAGGAGAGGGACCAGAACAGGCAGGCTCCATCTCCTGTGATGGGGACAATAGTGTGAGGCACCATCTCTCCATTAACATTTAAAAACTCAATGGCCATACCGACTTAAAAAAAAAAAAAGACAACAAGGGACAAAACACATTAAAAAGTGAAAAATAATCCTTTCTTAAATATATGAATTTAAACTTTTTGGAGTTGGTGCCAAATTTAACACAAACCAATTGTACATATGTTTTCAATTATTCAATAACCCAGTGGTTCTCAAAGTGGTATGTTGCGACCCACCATTGAGAACAAAAGCTGTTCCCTGCCTCCTTAAAGGGCGGGGATAGCAAGGCGGCGGTAGCGGTGATCCTGGGGATCGCTGCCACCGCAGTTGAAAAAGTCCCCCAAACCACTGTTTTTTGCTTGAGGGGGGGGGGTTTGGGGAGGCCTGTGCTATCCTCTGCAGTGTCAAAGAATGCCTCCTCTTTTGAAGATCTTTCATGCTCCTTGAGAATGATTGCTTTTTTCATTTACTTTGTACATCACTCAGTCTCGCTCTGTGATGTCATTGCATACCTAAATATGATAGACTATGAACTTTTGTGACATCATCTTGTTCACTACATTCATCTTGTTAACTGTTTGACCCTTGATTGGGTGGGATAAGCCATGTGATTAATCTAGGAAAAAGGAAGTAGCAGCTGGCATGAGAAGATGCTGAAGCAGCAGCAGTCAGATTAGTACAGTACCGTATTTTCACAAAGTATTTATTTCAGAAAACAATTCTACTCTATCAAAATGACATATATCTATTTTTTTTTAAAAAAATCACAGCTGTAGAACATTATAGCACAGTTATATAACAGGGCTGGCCATCCATGAAGCCTGGTAAAACAGTTGAGAGAGACAGCAAATTGGTGGGGGTATGCAATGCTTACCTGCCACCTCCACCAGTTTATACTCCAATCCTCTACTTGCTTGCTGAAAGTGAGTGGAAAGTGGATCAGAGCAGCGACAAGTCACCTCTTCACTGCTGCTTCAATGAGCAAGCAATCACAAACTTGCAGCCCAATCCTATCCCCATGCTACGCTATAGCATGCC
This sequence comes from Plestiodon gilberti rubricaudatus, assembly GCA_026170595.1. Taxonomy (NCBI): domain Eukaryota; kingdom Metazoa; phylum Chordata; class Lepidosauria; order Squamata; family Scincidae; genus Plestiodon; species Plestiodon gilberti. The sequence continues at coordinate 110,657,169 of JANXHW010000003.1, forward strand.
GCATGCAGAGTGCATGCTGCATGCAATGGTGGGGGAGGCAATCAGAAGGCCAACCAGAGGTAAGAAAAACAAGTAAAACAGAAGGTAGGCCTTCTGTCTACCTATGGGTCTCCTTGGACCCACACCAGAGATCAAATCAGTCAATCCTAAATGAAATCAACCCTGACTGTTCCCTGGAAGGACAGGTACTGAGGCTGAAACTCAAATATTTTGGCCACCTAATGCGAAGAGAGGACTCTCTGGAGAAGACTCTGATGCTGGGAAAGATTGAAGGCAAAAGGAGAAGGGGAAGGCAAAGGATGAGATGGTTAGACAGCATCACCGATGCAACGAACATGAAAATGAGCAAACTCAGGAAGATAGTGGAGGACAGGAAGGCCTGGCGGGATGTGGTTCATGGGATCACGAAGGGTCGGACACGACTTAACGACTGAACAACAACATGTCCAAGGAGAGGAAGGGGACAGGGTAGGTTGAAAAATTTGGGGGTAGGATCTGACCTACGCCTCTGCCGTCGAGATCCACCCCCTTCAGCTCGTCCCTGGCCTGGGAGTAAGTTTCATTAGGATCGTGCTGTAAGTATATTTAGCATTGCAGTCTTAGACTACAGTAGTCCCATTTACCATGCTCTTATTCAACTCTATCATAAAATGTCTATATTTTATGTGTATTTCTGTGTATTTTTTAAAAAATCTATTTCCTTATGTAGGAGCAAACTTAAACTCAAGGTTTGTGTCCTTCAGAGCAGGTATACAAATTTCAGGTAGTCCACTGTGTAAACACCATTAGAAGAAGGAGAGGGGAGCTTTCTATTTCTCGTCCATTGAGCCAGGGAGCTAGCCGATTGGCTCGTGTTCCTGCCAGTACCCCTCCCAAGGATATAAAACTTAGAGATTAAATAGCAGGATGACGTCATTCTAGTTGAATGATAAAACTCCCAACTGGTTGGAAGCTATCTTCTTCCTCCATCCATCTAGGGAAGAGCCCACCAGACTCACTGGGAATGCGAGGGAAAAGAGCTGGTGTTTCCATCATCCAGATAAAATAGCTGTGTATGTTGTATTGTCAGGTCTTGTGCTATTTTAGAGTTGTCTAACCCTTCAGCTGCTTTACAGTCCTTTTGTTCCAAGCTAATTCAAAACCTTGTGGTAAAGCTCTGAGTTAAATGCTTGCATGAGATTCCGGAGTGTCTCAGCGCCATCTGCTGCCCACTTGTATGATTGCAGTGTAAAACCCCTTTTCCCACCAAATTCCCTTATTTTTTTGTTCATTTGATTTTGTTTGCAGTGTAAAAACCTTTTTCCCCACCAGATTCAATTCTCTTACTTTTTTTTGTTCATTTTATTTTGTTATCTCCTTTTTTCCTTTATTAGACTTTTAATAAATCTTTTTCATTACTCTGAGTCTGTCTGGTTCTGGGAAATTCAGTGAATTGTCACAGCACCTCTGCAAGCAGTATTGTGAGAGTGATTTTGATAGAGACCCCTGAGGTTCAGTATTGTTCTAGGAGAGGGCTTCTGCCCAGGGAGCCCCACTGGCTAGCCTGATCTCGTGGTCTGGTGGCAGCAGATTCAATCTACCAAGGCTTTCCCCCAGTAAGCTGTGTGTCCAAACAGGGGAGAGAAGAGAATGAAAAGGGGATGAGATGTTAACTACTAGGCAATACTACCCTGAATCAGCATGCAGTCACTGGCAGCCCCTCTTTGACCCTGACAAACTCCCATTCATTTCAGGTTTGTGCAGGAAAACTTCCTGGTTGATTCTGTTTTTTGCCTTTTTTCAGTATTTGAAAGGTCATTGCTTTTTTTTTTCCTAGCACATATAAAGAAATGCAAATAAATATTAAATTATTTTGATGTGTGAATAGGAATGAGCCCTTTTTCAATGGAATTAGCAGAAAAAATGGGCATATTTTCTGAAAGTTTTTCTGTTCATATTAAAATTCTTAAGTACAGTTTTACTGTTACTTATGGAATTTTCGTGCTCTTTCCTGGAGGTAGTTTCTCCAACCTGCTACAGTTTTTCCCATCAGTATCTCAATTCAACAAGCAGCAGGTATTCAGGAAAAAGTAAACTTAGCTTTCTTGCCACATGTTCTATTTTTCTCTAAGGCTGTGTCTCTGTTTGAGCAAACATCACCTTATCTGATGTGCCTGTGGACTTATGGCATGAGAAGATCTTTACTACTTTATCAGAGTCTTTGGTGTGTTTAATCTCTCTTTAAACAAATAAATAAATAAATATCAGAAGCTGAATGTATTCTTTGGTAGGATCTTGATATCTTCTTCCCCGCCGTGAAAAAAAAAGACTATAAGTAGAAGTAAAAAAAGAGAACCCTATAAAACGATTCAGAGCTTTCCTTCTTTGGATTCCATCTGCATGCCTCTAGCAATAAAGCTGGTGTGTCAGTGGGGGTTCAGATTTGCCAGCAATTGTTTCATTTTTCATTTGTAGGTAGTACAAAAAATGTATTATACTATTTCTGCTCATTACTGAGGGGCAGCTATGAGTTTGCAGGTCTTGGTTTCATGGTAGGGCAAACTTCTGGCGATGCTGGATAAAGCTTCTGAGAAGTTATTTGACTCATGCTTCAGGCTATCATCCCCTGCGAACTGACTTGGAATAAGTCCCCACTGAAAGCATGTCCTTGTCTGCAAAGTAACATTGAGAGAACTTGAGTTAGATTTCTGAAACCCAATAGTATGCAGCCTAGACCAGCTCTGTGGGTATCTCAAAAGAAAACAAACTAGCTGGTGTACACGCATTGGGAAATGAAGCTACTCAGGTGTGACTCCACAGGTTGTCCTGGATGGACACATGGCAGGGGTCCACGCAAGGGCTGACACCTGTGCCCCACCAACCCTAGAGGCTGTGAGGGCCTGCTGCAGGCTCTGCTCCCAGAACTGCCTGGAAAGCCAAGCCCAGGCAATATTGTAGTGGTAGCAGCAGCAGCAGACCTTTCCCCAGTCCCATTTTAGAATTCCTAGTTATCCTGTGCGCCCCCCCCCCCCTGCTAATTGGGCGTGAGCTCCATTGGGCTCATTGGGAGGCAGTATGGAGAGCAGAGAGCCATCCTTCCCATGACAACATTTGACACCTGCTGCTCTACACCAGTGCCCAGTGAGCCAACTAGGAGGTAGTGGGGAGACAGCTGGCAACAGTAGACATGAGCACCATGAGTGGTTCATGTACTTTCCAAAACACGGAGGAAGCAACCACTGGAAAGCCTTCATAGGGTTTTTGCCTGAAGCCCTCCAAACGTTGGAGCCAATACTGGAGCTACTTTGACCTCACTGCCTCATTATTATTTACTTCCTCATGTTTTCCATATATTCAGGAAGCACATGCCATGGAATGCTGTTTTCATGATCCAAAGTTTAGCTCCCTATGAAAATACTTTCAGGCATTACAATTTTAATTAATACTAGCACAATAGTTTGCAGAGATGAGCAATGTGTGATGCATAAGCAATGAAGGATTTGTGTAATGGTGTATTGTGCTGTTCCATACATAAGGAATCAGGGCCGGGGGGGGGGGGGAATTATAACTGTGTTTTTTTTTTTTTTAGCCAACATATTCATCCTTCTTAATGAATATTAGTATATATTATAATATATTAGTCAGATGCTGCAAATTCAACTAGTTCCTCATATTCCTGCATGGATCCCTTTACTCACTCTCCTAGTACACCTATTGTTGCAACCTCCGATTTGATCCTGTATCCCAAAATGGATGGAGGAGAAAGGATGAAAGGACTGGTGGAAGAATGGGATGAGAAATACATCCTGCCTTTAGAAGTTTTAGGCATGGGCAGCCTATCAATGAAATGACCTAAGGCAGTCATCTCAGCCAGCAACTACAGGGGGCCTAGGTATCCATGGGGATCCATTTCAGCCCCCCACGGATACCAGATAACCGCGGATAGGGGCAAATGGGCTCCGCACCCCCCCCCACATGCCCCACCAGCCATTATTTTACCTTAGGAGATGGTCTGTATCTTCCTTTAAACAAACGCTATAAGCAGCAGCATGCTTCCTGTTCTTCAGCTGAGCCTCTCTAGCACTCAGCAGGCTTCAGCGCTATTAGAAGCATGCTGCTGCTTATAGTGTTTGTTTAAAGGAAGACACAGACCATCTTCTAAAGTAAAATAATGGCCAGTGGGATGTGTGGGGGCTTCCTGCTATCCATGGAATATCCACATATAGTGAATATGTTTTTAATGAGATCCTGCTGTTGGCATACACTAATAATGCAATATTGAATTGAGTGTCATTTAGTCCAGTGGTTCTCAAAGTGGTGGGATGCTGTCCCCTGCCACCTTAAGGGGTAGGGACAGCATGATGGTGGCGGCGGCCCAGGGGATCGCCACTGCCAGGAAAAAGTTTTTAAATGGTGATTTTTGCATTTACCGGGGCCTTGACAGCTTCTGGGGGGGGGGGTGCAGGGAGGCCTGTGGACTCCTCTGCTGGCCTCTCCACACACCCCGGAAGCTGTCAGGACCCCCGGTGAGTTCAGAACGGACACTTTTCTCCCCAACGGTGGCGTGATCCCTGGGATCGCTGCTGTTGCTGTCCCCACCCCCACAAAGACCCCATCTCCCGCCTCTTCCGTCCCCATCAAACGAATGTAGAGATTAAATCACAGAAAGCAAAACAATAAAAATCGCTAAAATTCATGAAAGAGTTCCTTTCTTTTTTATGTGTCTGCTGTTACTAATTTGAGTCGTCTTTAAGACTGGGAGCCAGACGTTATTGACTGTCAGTGAGTCCTCTTTTTTGTTGACAGCATCCTTGTGTTTAAAAATTTCTATTGCCTCTTATGAATTTTAGCAATCTTTATTGCTTTGTTTTCTGTGCTTTTAATTTCTAAATTTGTTTGAGCTAGAAGTCTTGACTAGTAAGTTTCTCCCGAGAGATCCACATGTTGTCAATCTGCACCTCTCTTTTGAGTTGTATTGGTTGCATCCATGTCATCTCTGGTCAGATTCTAAAGCTGGCTGTTCATGCTCTAAGGAGACCAACGGACGCTTGTATCAGCTGTTTGGTCTTGCTATTCTGATGAAGCCACGAGTACTTGCTGACAATTACATTATCAAAAACATCTATAATAATAATAATAATAATAATAATAATAATAATAATAATAATAATAATATACAGTGTATATATATACCGTCTTTCTTGGTCATTGGATTTCTCCTCTGACTTTAATTCAAGACGGTGTACATGGACAGGCTGTCCTAACCCCCTTGGTTTTTTGGTTTTTTTAACAATATATAAATGTCCAATCTTTCATGAATGGCTACATTCCAGGTGGTATTCTTTTGCAGCCTGGCTTTTTTCTGCTGGCTGGCGCCTCCCACACTTGACCAACGCAGCTGGGAGCTCTTATCTCTCCTCCAGGAGGCTTTCTCAGCTTTTTGTCGGTGGCGTGTCTCGAACTTGTCAAGATCACCGATCTTCAGGCTTACAAGGCGGCAGCTCTCCCGACTGAGTCAGACCCTTCTCAGAAATGCATCTGAAGCTTTTAATAAATTTAACAGTAATGTATTCATGTGATCTTTAGTCTCAATCTTGTATACAAACAGAAGCAATATCCCCTACAGATTAATACCCAAGGCACCACTCTCCTCCAACAATAAACACGGAGTCCCTTGCCAGCAAACGAAAACCAAACAACACATCATTCTGGTCTCTTCCATGCAGCAGTTCTCTCCTAGTTTTCCCTTTTGTTTTCTTTACTGCAACTCTTCACTAAAACAGAAGTTGTTTTTCCCCCCAGGTTTCACTGCTTTTCTTATTATTGACAAGCTTCCTTTATCCCTTCCCACAACTCAGCTAGTACCAAGAACTTACCAGGGCAGAAGTCAGGAGCTTGTTTTGCATATTTCAGCTGAGCAGTGGTGTAGGGATACATTTTGATGTGCAGGAGCTCATCATGATACCACCTGCTATAACAAGCTCACCCCACTAAGGCTATGCAACAACAAAATCAAATTTAAATGTCTTCATTAGAATGTTTTCTTCTCTTGAAATGTATTATATTTTATTCAAAGATCTAGCACATTTCATCCCAAACTTCTGGAGTGGGTCTGGGTTGCAATAGTTTCTCAATAAGGTTTCTCAATAAGAATTGAGAAATGGGATTAAAAAAATACCCCAGTTACATATAAAAGGGGTATTGTCAGGCGGCCCATGAAAAGTCAATGGGCTAGACATTAACATTAAGCCCCTAAGCTTCCTGCTGCAATGGTTCTTTGAAAAAAAAATTCAAAGGCACTCTAGCTAGCACTGCTCCTGCTGTAGGAAAAGTTTTGGAATCCGCTCCTTCCCAGTTCCCTTCAACAACAACCCTGGGGCTGAGTCCTTGAATAAAAGCACCTCTGACTGCAAGCAAAGTGCTTCTCCTTTTCTGCTGCAGTCTTTTGCCTCCCGGTATACACTGAGTTCAAGAGCAGGTTACCTCTCTGACTTTATATTTCAATAGGCTGAGCCTACAATCCTTTCCTGAATCCTTTTCCTTCTCTCTGTCCCAGTCTATCCCCCCCTCTTTCCTTCAATACAATTCACAAATAAATATTTTTTTCTCTTGTTTCTTCAAACAACTTACTGGCACAGTGGAACAAGGTGCTTTTTCATTTTGTTAATATCCATCTTAATGCTTTAGCAATGAATTAACAGAATGCGTGGAGGACAAACACCTGTTTCTTTTGCAAAGCTCCTTTTGCCCTCCATTCCCTCAGCCCTGCAAATTTCACTTGCAAATCTGGCTGGCTTTTCCCCAATATTGGTGGACTGGGTGAAGGAGGGATTCATTAGAAGGAGGGATTATTACCTTTCATTAGTAATAGTGTCTAATTTTAACGTGGAACTCAGGCGAAATTTATGGATGTACTTTTGTTGGAGGAGTGGTGGATGAAAGTTTTAGATTTGTCAGAAATGGATAAACTTACCATGTTAGTGAAAGAGAAATTGTGAAGAATTGGAAACCATTTATAGATTTTTTTTGCATGCAAGGGAAAATAAGAATCACTGGCGTCACTTGAGGTGGGGCCAAATGTTAAGTTCCGCACTGTGCTAACCTCTGTGTACTCCCCGGCACGAGGCGGCCCTGCCCCCTCGCCGTTGGAGCCATTCAGCGAAGGCAACGAAGAATCCCTGCGCGTTGCCTTCACCGCACTGAATGGCTCTGACAGCATGGGGACGGGGCCACCTCGTGCCGGAGAGTACACGGAGGTTAGTACAGTGCGGAACTTACTGTTCCGGCCCACCTCGAGCGATGCCACTGATAAGAATGATTTAATGATATGTGGCTTTGCTGAGTAGGACAATTTGTTTTTAGATTGAGGGTGCAATCCTGGCGTTGGTGCCGGTGACGGAACATAAGAACATAAGTAGAGCCCTGCTGGATCAGGCCAAAGGCCCATCTAATCCAGCTTCCTGTATCACACAGTGGCCCCACCAGATGCCTCAGGGAGCACACAAGACGACAAGATACCTGTGTCCAGTCGCCACTCCCTTGCACCTGCCACAAAGAAAACCTACTTCTAAAACCAGGAGGTTGCTTATGGCTTGTAACCTGTGATGGTCTTTTCCTCCATGAATCTGTCCAAACCCCTTTTAAAGGCATCTAGGCCAGATGCCATCACCACATCCTGTGGCAAGGTGTTCCACAGATGAATTACACGCTGGGTAAAGAAATATTTTCTTTTATCCATTCTAACTCTCCCTCCACTCAATTTTAGTACATGTCCCCTGGTTCTGGTGTAGTGCGAGAGGGAGAAGAATTTCCCTCTATCCACTCTCTCCATCCCATGCATAATTTTAAACGTCTCAATCATGTCCCCCCTCAGCCGCCTTTTTTCTAGACTGAAGAGCCCCAAACGCTGTAGCCTTTCCTCATAAGGGAGATGCCCCAGCCCATGAATCATTTTGGTCGCTCTCTTCTGCACCTTTTCCAGTTCCACTATATCCTTTTTGAGAGGCGGCGACCAGAACTGGACGCAATACTCCAGATGTGGCCTTACCATCGATTTGTACAACGGCATAATAATATTGGCCGTTTTATTCTCAATCACTTTTTTAATGATCCCAAGCATGGAATTGGCCTTCTTCACAGCCGTCGCACACTGGGTCGACACTTTCATCGAGTGTTCCATCACTGGAAGCAGCTGCGAACGTGCCGTAAAGCACATTCACGATGACTCGGGAGTAAGGGAGGCCAGCGCAAGGCCGGCCTCCCTCACTCTGGCGCTGGATCTCCACGCGGAAGGCGGCGGAAAGTAAGTGCTCAGTTGCCGGTCGCGCGGGCAGTCCGGCCAGGCGAGGGAGGGGGGTCATTGGCCTAGCCGGCCCGGGAGGGGGATGGCGTCAGCCATATCCCTGTCCCCACCGGGCCGGCTATGCCGTTTCACAGCCTCCTCTACTTCCGCCAGCTATTTACCTGGCGGAAATCAGAGGAGGCTGATAGGGCGGGCCAGTGTTTACACTCGGGGAAGGGAATGAGCGTCCCCTTCCCCAAGCAGACCTCCAGCCCGGCCTGTGCACAGGATCTGGCGGGTAGCCCTGGGCCGCCGGCCGGATCCTTAGTAAGGATTGCGCTGTTAAACAGTAAGAATTTGAGGTCGTTTTTGATTAAGGGTAGTATTATTAGGTTAACTGAGTTATGGATTAGAATAGTTTACTCTGTAATTAGGCAGGGTATTAGTAACTATAACAATGAGTTTAAGTATAAATGTTAGTGGCTAATCCAGGTGCTTTCTGTTATTCTGTGCTTTTCTTTTTTTCTTTTCTTTCTGTATTGTATGTCTTTATGTATTATACTAAAAATAATCTTTAAAAAAAACACTGAAACTCAGGGGAAGAAAATTATGACAGGGACCATCAGCAGTTGCATTTAAAACAATGCTCTGTTTGCCTTTATGAGAATAACAGCCCAATCCTGCCTAAGTATCCAGCGAGCGGGCGGACCAGGCCACCCACCGGATCTTATCCTTGTTCTCCGAGGTCTCCGAGATCTCCTCGGGGGAAGGGGACATTTGTCCCCTTCCCCCGGTGTAACGCAGGGAGGCCCCAATGGGCCTCCTTTGATTTCCGCCAGCTATTTAGCTGGTGGGAGTTGGAGGAGGCTGTGTAAAAGTCACACTGGCCTGGGGACGAGGATATGGTGGCTGCCATCCCTGCCCCCTGGGTCGGCTTGGCCAATGCCCCCCTCCCTTGCTGCCGTCTGGACTGCCCCACGCCCGCCGGTGCTGCACTTACCATCTCCGGTGGCCGCAGGGACAATCCAGCAGCGGAGTGAGTGCGAACGGCCTCCACGGTGGCCGCCCTTACTCTCCAGTCATTGTGAATGTGCTTTACGGCACGTTCGCGACGGCTTAGAATGGCAGAGCTTGCTCCGCCATTCTAAAGTTGGGCAGACATGTTATCAACATTTACAGATTTTGGCATCATCATGAAGTAAAGAAAATCAAGTAAATAGAGATTTCTATATAATGTTGGAAACCATTTATTGAATTGGAAACCATTTATTGACTTTTTAAGAGAGAGAGAGAGGAATGATGTGATGATATGCGGATTTAATGAATAGAATGTGGGTGTTGTTTTGGCTTAGTTGGAAATTATATGTAGAAAATAGTGAACAGTATGCTAGTAGGATGTATTGCTTCGCGCTTGCTATAACTTTATGAAATATATATATATATTTCTATACAATGCTTTAAGGCAGCTGATTTGTGAAGCTTATCCTGGAGTTTCAGGGTTCTAATACACATGACTGTCCTGGTTGAATTGCATCTTTAAGTGCAGCATTAAACAGACACCTAATAGGCATCACAAAATGCTACATTTCATTCCACAAGGCAAGTAGATCCACGACTGTAGAACTTCACAATTTGTGACTCACTAGAAGTTAACAGCACACCAATAATATATGACTGCCCACCAGGGTTCTGATAAAACTCTTATTTTTATTGATTGCCTGGATTGCAACGACAGCAAAATTGTCCAGCACTAGGCAGATCATAACGCATGGCTTGGTGGGTCACAAGCTGTGCAGGTCTTTCAGATCGTGAGCCCCTTTGGGACAGGGAACCATTTTCACATTCATTTTCAGCCCAATCCTAACAGGGCCTTAGGTCCACATGCCAGCGGCCTCCAGATGAGCCCCGGTGCAGGTAAGTCAGCATGGGGATGGGAGGCAGGTGGTGGAAGGAATTGGGAGGAGATCGAGGCAGGGAAGAGGGCAGATCAAGGCTGGGAAGGGTACGGATTGGTGGCAGCAGCACTGCCGATATCCTGCCTGCCCCCCTTCCCAGCCTCAATCTGCCTTCCTGGATCTATTCGGACTTGCGCCAATGATATAACTGGCGCATGTCTGAGTAGATCCAGCAGGGTGGCAAGTGCTTTACCCGGGGCAAGGGAATAAATATTCCCTTACCTTGAAGAGGCCTTTATAGCTTGAAACTCCCCCGCAGGATGCAGTGCATACCCCGTTGACACCGACGCACGACGAGTTAGGTAGGAATGTGCTGCCCATTATGTAAACTACTATGAGAACTTTGTTGTTGTTGTTGTTGTTGTTGTTGTTGTTGAAAAGTGATATATACATTTTCTAAACAATACGTCCTGCTCAATAGACATAATTGAAAATATAGTTCTTGCAACATACCATTGAAGAGAAGTTTTCCAGGAGAAGAGCATCATCCACAATAACATTTTGTCATCTTTTATTGCCAATATATTTCACGGTATTTTGGACATCCTTGCTATGAAGTGGAAAAATCTATTCTATTAAAATTATGACCTTTAATTTAGGAGTAAACGCTCCATCCATTGCTATCTGTGCAGCTAAAGAAAATGCTGCTCTTTGGGATCTGTATTATTAACGTGGAACTGTGTTTTTAACTCATTTATATGGCCTTCTATGGATTTTTATGGTAAATGGATTTTTGGATTTTTATGGTAACATTGTTTTTTTATGTTTATGACAAAAATCTTTGCCACCACTCATAGCCATGTGTAAAATTGCCTATCAGCAAGGACCTGAATTCCTCTCTTAAAAGGTGATATGAGTAAGAGAGGTCATACCTTTGCTACCATTAAGTTGTCATGCGACAGATATCTGCATATGAAAACATGGAGGGGCTTTTTAAATGACTCCATGAGCAATCTGTTAGACAGCTTTCCAAAAGCTTCCACACCTCCCATATAAATTTCAAATGAAGTTTGATAAAAATAGCGGAGAGAGGTGAACATTAATGCATTTTAAATCCACTGAGCTTCGTTTCCTGAATGAAGCATTAAAGTGTTCTTGGAATCTGAATGGGAACTCAAGTTGTGCAGTTTGCCATGTTTGTCTTTCGCCCTCTGTAAAACAGCAAAACAAGCACCATAATATCAGGGAAGCCACAAAACGACAAAAGGTATGAAAGAGCACAGTCATGCCAAACAGAAATACTCAAAAATTCTGTTCTCTTCCACCTACCAGCATCTCTAATAGTGTTTTTGTTGGTGTTTTTATAAACCTATTAATAACTACAAAAAAACACAGTCTGGCAGATAACCAATATCAGGGTCTGGAAAGTAAATAAGCCTCTGAGCCCGCCTGAAAAAGAATGTTGCTATTGATCTGGGTTGTCAATAGAGTTGCCACCTGTTATTTGCAAAGATCCTGGCGTCTCAGATGGAGTGTCTCTGATCATGGGCAGAGTTCCTTTTCCCCCACAGGAAATGATTAACAGCCTAATTGTGTGTAGGATATGGTGCCAGGCCTAAAGGATCAGGCGCCGTATCCTATTGAGTTCCTGGACTGTCCCGGGGCAGCCCAGGAACAACTTGGGAGAAGGGGACAATCATCCCCTTCCCCCGGTGTATGCGGCTGGAGACCCAATGGGCCTCCTTGAATGTGTGTGAGCTCTGGAGCTCGTGCACATTCGCGACGCTGGTGTAAGGCCGGGCCAGGCCTGGAGAGGGCTTGGGATATCAGCGTATCTCGCCGCCGATATCCTTGCCCTCTCCAGGCTCAGGCGGCCAATCACCCCCCTTGCCACCCGGACTACCCTCCCTCTGCCCCTGCCCTGACCGATGCAGGCCTTACCTGCTCCAGCAGGCACAGGGACATGCGCCGTAAACACGTTACTCTCTCCGGGTGCCGTAAACGCATTTTATGGCGCGTTTACAACACCCTGTGCCGGGGGAGCGTGTCCTCCCCTGGCACAATTAGGTGCAGGATTGCTCCTTAAAAATATAAAAACAAAGTGCCTCAGAGTATGTGTGTTCCTTTGTGAAAACAATTACTCTGTCTGAGACTTGTCTGACTGTGCTGCATTCTGTGGTGCCTGAGAGATGGGATGTGGGCAGCGAACTAGGGAGCAAAGGTCTGGGGCAACTCAGCTCTAGACTGGTTACCTTACCTTAGGCTTACCAGATTTTCCCGGTTGTAAACCGGGAACCCCCCCCCCCCAACAATTAATTAATTAATTCAATTAATTAATGTTCTAAAAAAAATGGGTGCAAAGTGCCCTTTTGCCGCCCAAAGGGCGGTCTGGAATTTTTAATTAATTATTTATTTTTAGCCAGCCAATTAATTAATTAAATTGACTTGCCTGTCCCATAACAGTGCAATAATAAAAGGACAGTGTGCCACCACATCACGCAGTACAGGCCAGGCCAAGACAGGCAGATATAGAGATCATGGCATCTGGGCATGCACAGAGTGCCTTTTCATGATACGCTCCACAACAAAGAAATTATTTGAATAATCACAGTACAATAGAAGGACAGTGTTGTGCCACCATTTGTCATCATGCAGTACCACAGGCCAGGCCAAGACAGGCAGAGGAATGTTGCAGGTGGATACAGAGAGAGCATGCAGCTGCACGGTGGGCAGCATGGCATCACCTGAGCATGTGCAGAGGGCCTCGCACACTCTGTACATACAACCAGCCCCCACAACCACAGCACTGAGGTGACACGCTCCACTACAAAAAGGATAGTAAGAAAGATTTGAACAACAGTATAATAAATAGAAGGACAGTGTTGTACCACCATTTGTCAACATGCACTACAGGCCAGCCAGAGGAAACGTGCAGATATAGTCTGAGATCATGGCGTCTGGGCATGCACAAAGTTCCTTTAGTTTTCATGACACGCTCAACCAGCCTCCACAACAACACTCACTCCTCCCACTGCCACTACATACTAAAAAACCTAAACAACACACAGCACAGCACACAAATTTCAAGTACTATTCAACAAAACACCCTCAAGCAGCTGAAGACACCTCAGACCCTTACAATACACCTCTTGCAAAAGTGCACTCCACCAAAAGTGCATTTTCTGTGAAGCAAAACACACAGAACAAACGAAGCTAGCAGGACAAAAACAGACATCACAAAGTTTTAAACATCATCTGCATCTGATGTTTGCAGATCAGCCCATTCCCCCCACCCAGCAGGACAAACTGAGATCAGCCAGCACACTTAACCCCACTTCCTCCCCCACCCCACAGCTAGCAGGACGAACTGCTTTCCTTGAAGCAACACACACAAACATTGCATTTTCTCAAGTGCAAATAATTAAGCAGGCAAACCTCCCATCATGTTTAGCCTTAGCAGATCGCCCCCAATGCAGGGGGGGCAGAAGCGATAGTGGCCGGGACACGGCTGGGACTGGGGGCGTGGCCAGGGGCGTGGCCGGGGGCGGGGACTTCCTCCCTCGAGGCTGGGAGCTCTCCGGAACAGCCCAAGTAAACTCGGGCTGTTCCGGAGAGCTCCCAGCCTCGTCGCGTATTTGCGCGAGGCTGGGAGCTCTCCGGAACGGCCCAAGTTCACTTGGGCTGTTTCGGAGAGCTCCTAGTCTCGCGCAAATACGCGACGAGGCCGGAGAGCACCTAAAAAAGTCCCAGCTGGCCAGGACAATGAGGAGACCGGCCGGGAGCCTAGGATTGGGCTCCAGAACCGGGACTGTCCCGGTCAGAACTGGGACTATGGTAAGGCTAATCATATTGCAAAGAACCCTTGGCTCTCCTGCTGCTGCCAAAGAACCTAAGGGCTGTGAGGTCATGCTGCTGAGGCGGAGCTGAACTGTAAAGCTCTGTGCTGCTCCTAATCACATGACCAGAGCCACTGAAGCCTCCTAGGTGGCCATTTTGTTTAGGGGAAATTCCGGCAGCCATTTAAAAAAAAAAAATCGGAAAAAATCAAAATTAATTTTAAATGGACCAGGGGGGTAACGGGGGTCCGGGACAAATCAGGGACAGGCCCCCAAAATCCCTGACAGTCCCAGAAACTCCGGGACGAGTGATAAGCATATTTAGGCTTATCATCCATACCGGAAAAACCGGGACAGTTTTTGATGCCCTCACGAGATTTGGGCGCCAACATCTTGGATCACGCGAGATTTCGTGATCCAAGATGCTGGCGGCCCCCGGATAAGTTTTTAAAAAAGGAAGATGGCGGCGGCGGCGAGCGGGTGTCGTCCGCCCGCTCTCTCACCGGCACGGAGCCAGTGAGGGAGCGGGCGAACGACAGCCTGCTGGCCCGTGCCACGCGCCTCCGTGCGGGGAGCAGCAGCAGCAGCGTGGGGAGCAGCAGCACGAGGGTAAGTAAAGCTAATTTATTTAATTTTTAATAGGGAAATTAATTAAATAATTAAAAAATTGGCCGCGCCCCTTTAGTATTAAAATTATTTTTTATTAAATTTATTTTTAATGGGGAAATTAATTAAATAATAAAAATTACAAGCACGCTCCGCGTGGCTATAGGGGGCGCTTCGCGCCCCCTTTAGTATTAAAATTAGTTCTTATTAAATCTATTTCTTAATTTTAATTTTTAATTAATTAATTAATTAAATAATTGACTGGGGGGTGTCCCGGTTGGGGGTGGGGAAAATATGGTAACCCTAAGCATATTTATAGCATTACTAACAACAAAGCTAGCGGAGATGATAATATCCCAGCTGAGCTACTTAAAATCCTAAATGATGATGCTGTGAAAGTGCTGCACTCAATATGCCAACAAATTTGGAAAACTCAGCAGTGGCCAAAGGATTGGAAAAGGTCAGTTTACATTCCAATTCCAAAGAAGGGCAGTGCCAAAGAGTGTTCAAACTACCGTACAATTGCACTCATTTCACATGCTAGCAAGGTTATGCTCAAAATCCTACAAGCTAGGCTTCAGCAGTACGTGGACCGAGAACTACCGGAAGTACAAGCTGGGTTTCGAAGAGGCAGAGGAACTAGAGATCAAATTGCCAACATGCGCTGGATCATGGAGAAAGCCCGAGAGTTCCAAAAAAACACCTACTTCTGCTTCATTGACTACGCAAAAGCCTTTGATTGTGTGGATCACAACAAACTGTGGCAAATTCTTAAAGAGATGGGGGTACCAGACCACCTTACCTGTCTCCTGAGAAACCTGTATGCGGGTCAAGAAGCAACAGTTCGCACCAGCCATGGAACAACCGACTGGTTCAAAATTGGGAAGGGAGTACGGCAAGGCTGTATATTGTCACCCTGCCTATTTAACTTATATGCAGAGTACATTATGAGAAATGCAGGGCGGAATGAATCGCAAGCCGGAATCAAGATTGCCGGGAGAAACATCAACAACCTCAGATATGCAGACGATACCACCCTAATGGCAGAAAGTGAAGAAGAACTAAAGAGCCTCTTGATGAGAGTGAAAGAGGAGAGTGCAAAAGTTGGCTTGAAACTCAACATTAATAAAACTAAGATCATGGCATCTGGTCCCATCAATTCCTGGCAAATAGAAGGGGCAGAAATGGAAGCAGTAACAGATTTTACTTTTTTGGGCTCCAAGATCACTGCAGACGGAGACAGCAGCCATGAAATTAAAAGACGCTTACTCCTTGGAAGGAAAGCTATGGCAAACTTAGACAGCATAATAAAAAGCAGAGATATCACCATGCCAACAAAAGTTCGCATAGTCAGGGCGATGGTGTTCCCAGTAGCAATGTATGGTTGCGAGAGTTGGACCATAAGGAAGGCTGAGCGCTGAAGAATAGATGCTTTCGAACTGTGGTGCTGGAGAAGACTCCTGAGAGTCCCTTGGACTGCTAGGAGATCCAATCAGTCAATCCTAAATGAAATCAACCCTGACTGTTCCCTGGAAGGACAGGTACTGAGGCTGAAGCTCAAATATTTTGGCCACCTAATGCGAAGAGAGGACTCTCTGGAGAAGACTCTGATGCTGGGAAAGATTGAAGGCAAAAGGAGAAGGGGAAGGCAAAGGATGAGATGGTTAGACAGCATCACCGATGCAACGAACATGAAAATGAGCGAACTCAGGAAGATAGTGGAGGACAGGAAGGCCTGGCGGGATATGGTTCATGGGATCACGAAGGGTCGGACACGACTTAACGACTGAACAACAACAACAAAGCATATTTATATTTTACCCTCCCTTCACTGAGTGCAAGGCAGCCTACATGGGTGCCTTTTTATCCTGACATCATTGTATGGTGGGTTAGACTGGGAGATGGTAATTTACCTGAAGTTGCCTAGTACGCATTATAGCTGTGCAGGTATTTGAAGCTAAATCTCCACAGACTAACTCCAAAATTTTGGAGTTCTTACTGCAGGTTCTAAAATCCACACTGATGGCGCAATCCTGTGTATCAAAGTGCTGGGGGTAAACACGCCATAAAGCGCGTTTACGTCATTTGGAGAGCAAGGGCCGCCAACGCAGAGGCCGGCGGCCCACTCTCTGCCGGCAGACCATCCCTGCGCCCGCCGGGCAAGGTATGCCCTGCACCGGCTGGTGCAGGGGCAGGGGGAGGGCGGCCATTGACCGAACAGGGCTGGGAGAGGGCGGGGATATCGGCGACGAGCTCTGCCGATATCCCAAGCCTTTTCCCCGCCCGGTGCGGCCTTACACTCTGGTTCGAATGTACACCAGTTCCAGAGCTGGTGTACATTCAAGTAGGGCCATAGGGCCTCAGGCTGCTTGCACCCGGGAAAGGGGACAATCATCCCCTTCCCTCGAGGTGCTCCTGGGCTGTCCCGAGGCAGCCCGGGAATGGGATTGGATGCGGCGGCCATCTTGACCATCCAATTTTAACATTGGAAAAGCTGAATGGTTCTTTCTTTTCCCCATTACCTTGAGTTTAGTTTGCCAGCCTTTTGAGCAGGAGTCTGTACAGTGTCCACTGTAGAGCTGGCACTCTAAAAATAAATAGAGTCAAATCTCCCAGTCATCCAATTCTTTTCTAATATGGCTCACAACATCTATTTTGCTTTAAATAGCATGACATTTCAGAGCTCCATAAATGCAAACACAATGGATGCGTCAGAGAAATTTCTCTTCATAAGACCTTACAAAAGCAATAAAATGCTTCCATAATTCCCCTTGATTTTCCTTAATATTTTTGGATAAGGCAATTCCCTTTCTGCCCCATCCTTCCTCATTTCATAGGGACAATCTGCATTTTGAATTAGCTGACAGATTGAATACGTTTGATCAGAGTTTAACACACATCCGTCTTATCTGAAATAATGTGAAAAATGTTATTTGGATTATAATCAAAGCTTTCATTTGTACAGCCTGTGGCAGTCTGTGTCATAAATATGCACATCTCCCTTGCCTCAGCAAGACTTTTCCAAGCGCATTTCATGGTACTTTTCATTCATAGGAAACGGATTGGATTTGTTTTCGTGCATAATATAAATTTCTTTGCTATGATACAGGATTAAAAATGTGCATATAAGAAACCAGGTTTAGTTACAAGGTAGTTCCCATCCCGTGAAGCCCCAAATTTTATTAACTGTCTAAATAACCTGTTATCATTATTGTTTATGCACTGAGCAACCTATCAGGTTCTGACTACTCTCTCTACCTTTACTTGCTATATCTCCCAGCCCATGCTTTTGCCCTCAGTTACTATTGTGAATTTTTCTAGCAGATAATGACAGTGTTTCGCATTCGTAGCCACGAGCCACGCTACATGCCACAGAATACAAATGTGCTGGAGGTGGTGGTTTCATTATCTTAGGGTCAGTAGAATTTCAAGAGCTCTGAAATTACCTCTATCAGTGATGCAAGTGTCAACTTAGTTTTAATAAATCTTTTGAAACAGCCACAAGTTACTTCGAGGACATCTTCTTTCCGGAAATACATCATTCAGCTGCCAAAACTCACTATCAGTTGGTAGCAAATAGAATTTCATCCATTAAATGCAAAGCCCCACTTCGGCTTCAGCACGCCATCCCACTGTGATAGCTAGAAGTGTGATTAACTTGGGTGTTTAGCTGATATCAATCCCAATGTATGCTATTCCACTTAAATTGGAGCAAGTTTTTGGGAAAATTGGCTGTTCCACAGAATATGTGTAGAATATACTACATTTGCCACTCCTATGATTAACTCTGGCATTTGAACTTTGGATGCCATTAATGTTGTGAAAATAGTCTTTGAGGAGGAGGATAGGGTAGTGTATTAACTTATAGGGGACCTGGGATATGTGATATCAGCTGGTCTGCAGGAAAGTGTGAATCCTGGCTCTTGGTTTAACACCCTGATCCTTCCTAAACATATTACTTAGAAGTCAATTCTATTAAAATCAATGGCACTTAATTCCAAATAAATATGCGTAGAATATGAGTGCAAGAATGCTGGAAAAATTACTTTGAGAGATGCAGAAATGTGTTGCGGCAACATTACTTTTCTAGCTCATGTCATTATACAGTAGATACTGAATCCTAGACGGCAGCTCAGTGAAATTGTTGTTCTAATATGTAATCCACATTTAAAAAAAAAAAAAAACCACAAGGCTGCTCTGGGAAAAAGCTGCCCCATCTGGACAGCTCCAACATTAGCTCCCAGTACAACTTACTCCACATCCTGATGTCATTACAATGACATCACCAGCCAATGATGTGGAACAGGGATGGGCCAATGTGCAGCATAATTACATCAGAACACAAGGATCAGAACACATTGGAGAGGGAGCGGGGAAATCAACATGGGACTGCTATAACGTGTTTTTTTTTTTACAGAGACATACATACAGTATTAGCACAGATATTCAGCTAGAAGTACCTCACTTTTCATCCCAAGGCTTTAAAAAAAAGTATGCCCCCCAATTTTGAACACTGGATTTTCACAGTCCAATTCAAAACTTCAAATTTCAATTCACTTCTTCCCAAGCAACTGTAAGGGCGAAAACGGCATGTTACATGAAATGTGTAACATGGCCAGATCTGTTTTGTTTTTTTTCTGGAGGCACACCCAAAACAGGATGAAGTCGTGGCAGATGGTTGGGGGCTTCAACACTGTGCCCCTGCCATGGTTCCAATCCCCCCTGCAACCCCATCCACAATATTTTAAATCTTAAAAAAGAGCTTCGACTGATTCCATGTGATTCCATGAAAAAAAAGTGATTCCATGAGAAGCGGGGGGGGGGGGGCGGGGGGGAGGAAAAAACTGTGAGGCAGAAGAAGCAGGCAAGCAGGTCCCCACAAGAGCATAGCAGGAAAGAGTTCTTTTTCCATTGATCAGAATAGAGGAAATGACTGGTGGCAGAAATAATTATGAAGCTTCCTTATCCTCTGCCAGTCCATTGGTTTGCCTTTCCCAGCACTGACTACTCTGCCTGGCAGCAGATTTCCAGGGTCTCAGGCAGAGGTCTTCCTCCTGACTTCCTCCTTGAGTTCCTTTTTCACTGGGAACCAAACCTCAAAGCATATGTTCTGCTATTGAGTTACGACTCCTACGACCCAGTCCTATGTGCCCTTTAGGCCATCACTTCTAGCATCCCACTGGAAGAAAAAGCCCTGCAATGGCACAATGATGGCGTCACTGCCTGCCAGGCCATTTGATGCCACTGCCACAAGGCAGCTGCAGCGGTGGATCCCCGCCACCACAGACCCCAGACAGCACCAGGGCAAGTATGCTGGTGTGGGGGGAAGTTTGTATGCAGGGAGGGGGAGGACAGGGGGAGTAACTGGCCCAGGAGCGGGAGGAACCGGGGGGGGGGGGTGTCAACAGCAGGAGAGGTGGATCTGGCAGCAGCGACTTTTGCCAGATCCTATCCCCATTTTGCAACTTGACATGCCCCCTGGCTCTCCCTGGATGTGTGCCAACAAAGTGGTTGACACAGGTCCAAGATCAGCCAGCCTACCATGAGGTAAATAAAGAATATTTTTACTTACTTCCTGCAAGCTGTCCAATCGCCCCCTCCCCGCCATAGCATGCAGTGTGTGCTCTGTTGGCACGACTGCATGCTATAACGTGGCAGCGGATACGATTGGGCTGTTAATGATGTGCATAATGGTGTGGGGAGGTTATTTGTGCAGCCAAGGAGAGGGAAGCATTCTAGCATGCTGTTCCTATTTGGCTTGACATGGAAATGAAGAACATGTTCATTAGGCTGCAGAGGTGCAGATTCAAGTGTTCCGTTTTTGCTTCCCCCCCAGAGCTGCTATTATTGAGCCCCAGCAGGTACACAGCAATGTCATTCTTGGGCGCTGCAAACCCTTTGCCTTGTTTTTTACTGAAGGGGTAAATGTGTGTGGTGAGGTGGGGCTCACAAGTATCAATACTCTTCAATACTCTTCCACGCCCCAAATTCCCTCCATGTATGGCCAAATCCTATCCTGGGCTGGCTTGCACAGTGCAGAGCCGCTGACATAGCATCTGCTGCATCGTGCAGGCTGGATGGGAACCAGACCAATTGTTGGGAAAGGTATGTAATTTCTTTTTACTTACTTCTTTGGCTGCTGCCTTTGTCCCCTCTGGGCTCTTTCGCAGGCGTAACCTTGAAGAGCCTTCTGGGGGGGTGTCTGGGCTCAGCTGCAGGTTTAGGATATGGCGGGCGCCAATGCCACTGAGATCCACCCCTGTCCCATCCCCAATCTACCCCTTCCGATCCCTGCCCAGATTCGCCCCCACCCCCAGCAAAACCACAGCCGCCGCCAATCTGCAGGGCACTGCTGGCAGCGCAGCCTTCTGGGCCTTGCAGCACACAGCCTTCTGGGCAGTGCTCCGCAGACCACTGGAGCGGCTGCTTTGACAACATACTGCAGTAGGTAGGATTAGGCCATTAGGAAACCAACACGCCAGGGTGAAGGATTCTAGCATACCCTTTCCCCCATTGTTTTCAGTGTGCAGAACTCTTTTTTTTTTTTTTTAATGGAGGAGCCTCCACAGGCCCAGACACAGATTTTCTACCTCATGGATGAAAACAAGGCCCATGCCACAAGCCCTAGCAGAATTACATTAAATACACAGTGTATTTTCTATACCTTCCTTCACCAAAAAGATACCAGGGTGTATCCAAAGTGTAAAAAAATAATGAAAAAATCAGAAAATATTTAAACAACAAGAAAACACAACAATAAGATCAAACACTGGCAATTACAATATCAGGCCCACAACAGCATCTAAAAGGCTAGAAACGTTGAACAGCAGTTAAATATTAAAAGACTCATGACATCATCTTGGAACAATCATCAAAGAAAGCTAACCAAGGGTTAGGATTTCAATTCTCTAATACACCAATAATTAACGTCTGTAGATCTTCTACCTCGGATTTATTTGAAAGTGTCAGTCTTTAATTGTATGGAAATCTAAGTCCAATGTTGTGAAGTCCAAATTGGAGGCCAAGGACTTCCTGCCTAAAAGTAATTTCTTGCCAGTTTTCTTGAATCACCCTAACTTTACATTAGTCTGCCATATTCTGCCTGTCCTTTTGAAAATATGTGATGCTCATAAATTGTACATTGAATTGATATTTTTCATGTGCTGTTGAAGAGCAACAAAATAGCAAGGAAAGTTATTTCTGAATCATTTACATTCCCAATTGACGTTAGGTCTGAAAAGATTGTGGGGATCCTTACACTATTACTTGAAAAGACAAGGTGTCGTTTGGAATCCAGGCACTTGCATTCAGATCGTATGGATATTTACTTGGTTGTAAATCCTACTGGTTCAATGGGACTTACTACTCCCACGAAAATGTACATAGGGCTGCAGCGTTGAGCCTGGAATTAATGTTGGTTGCCTACCCCTGCACTGTGACTGGCAGACTGCTGCTGGAGCACTGTAATTCTTATGCACTACAGGAGGTCTGGTCTTATACAAATCCCAGTGGTACTTGACCGAATTGATGAAATGACCAGGAAAGCCTAATTAAAGCTGTTCAGCTCAAATGTATTGATGTATTACATCTATTATGGCTTCGTTCAATAAGTCCACCCTACAAGTGCTGCCACAGCCTGTAAAGCAAACTAAACAGGCTGAATAAATAATGCCGAAAGGAAAAGCGCTTCCCCTTGAAATCAAAGGTGGAGAATGCAGAAATACGACAGAATGGCCTGTGAACTTTTTTTTATCACATACTCCTATATAAATTACTACATTATTTATTGCTTTACCTGGTGAAAAGGACACAAATGCCAAGATTAAAAATTCATATCTGTTTTGTTTTAATGCTGAGCTCAATCCTGCTTTCTAGTGTTCAGCGATGTTGGTTTTAAATATATGTGTGATTTTGCTCACTGCTATTCAGATCATTATGTTTCCTTCTGCCAGGAGGTGGGCAACACAGAGCCAGCGAACCCAGAGGCAATTTTGTGTCTCTCTTTCCTAATTTCAAAAATTATAAAAAGTGTTCTAGTTCTTCTCAGCTAGAGACAGAACACTGCAAATATGCTGGCATTGCCACTGGAAGCCTCCTGTACCAGAAGAAGCCTCCATCTGCGCATGTGGAGGTAGGCTACCTTGTACGGTTCTTGTAGGGCAGCCTGGAGCGAGGATAGGATCTGTCGGGCAGCCCTGGGCTGCCGGCCAGATCCTTACACTGGATTGCGCTGTTTGTCTGTTTTACTCCCAAGGACCATCGTATTTTGGGCTGGGAAGGAATCCTCATCAAATTCCAGTTGTTTAGATCACCTATTTTTTTAATTACTGCATCCAGGTCACACTATATGAAATGCAAATATCTTCCAGTGCTTGTCAGCAATGCATTCTGCAGAGTATGGAAAATCTTATTCCATATCAGTTTCACGCACAACCTCCTCCACCACCCTCTAGCTGGTATTGGATAGCTAGAAAACAAAACAAAACTCATAAAAGAAGGTTAGTAATAAAACCCAGTTTATGCCCTACAGTAGAGATAAGTGTTAGTTTAGATTTAACTTAACAACTGCATTAATTATCTGGCAACAGCAGTAAAAAGCAAGTTAATGGGATAATGAAATTCACAGGTGTCATTACATTTGGAAAGAGCTGTAAACACCAGTCAGATCAAAGCAGTAAAAAGAAATGAAGACACACGGAGGTCATTGTTAGATTGGAGATTACAAGCAAAAATTATCTCTGGACAAAAGCAACAACCCCAAAAAAGGCCAGCAATTTTGATTGAAAAAAGACTAACAAAGCAATCCAGTGTACTTCCCGTGCCAGGGGAGCGTGCACTCCCCCGGCGCAGGGTGTCGTGAAAGTGCCGTAAAGCACTTGCGTGACAACCGGCGAGTAGGGAACGCCAGCGCTGCAGCCGGCAACCCTTACCCGGCCATTCCCCCGGACCTGCACCCTCTGGAACAGGTAAGCCCTACATCAGTTGGGACAGGGGCAGGGCGGGCAGGGAGGGCAGCCATAGGCTGCACCAGGCTTGGGGAGGGTGGGAATATTGGCGGCGAAATACGCTGATATCCTATGCTCTCTCCAAGCCCCGCACGGCATTACACGGGCAGTGTGAATATGCACGAGCTCCGGAGCACGCGCACGTTCGAGGAGGCCCATTGGGCCTCCCGCTGCTTACACCGGGGAAAGGGGACGATCGTCCCCTTCTCCCGAGTTGTTCCTGGGCTGCCCCGGGGCAGCCCAGGAACTCAATAGGATATCCTACACAGGGTTGGGCTATAAGTGCAATCCTAGGCATGTCTACTCAGATGTAAGTCCCATTGTGTTTATCGGGGCTAACTCCAGTACAGGGAAAGTGCTATAAACTCGCATCCCAAATAATTTGACGTTACAGACCTGGTGTACAACTGCAATAGAACTTAACTGGTGGAATGGGCTACAGATGGGGAAAAGCACTTTCAAATGCTCTAAACTGCCAGCAAATAGAAAAGCAGCATAGGCACAGCAAGCAAAGAACGAGGCTAGGGCCATTCTCCTTGAAGTACTTGTTTTCTATTTACAGATAGCATTGTTTTTAAAGTAGGGAGTACAGTCTTTGAAAGTAGTATTCCTTATTGGTAGTCTGAAGTGGTACATTCTGCCATCTCTGCATTCTGTTCTGCTGCATGTGTAGATCCAGCTGCAGGTGGGGAATAACTGTTGTATGATTGGATCCAAAGATGTGCTTGGGCACAACCCCATGCCATATCATGAATTGCTTTTCCAACTTTCCATTGACTATGATCTATGACTCAAAAGGAAAAAGTCAAAGATTGCACTAGCTATGCCCAACACTGGCATCGCTGGAGGTGGGGCGGAAAGCTAAGTTCTGCAGCTTTCCGCCCCACCTTTACTCTCCGGTACGAGGCGCCCGCCCCCTCATTATAGGAGCCCGTCAGCGGAGAGAAAGCAATGCGCAGGGACCGGAGAGTAACTGTGGAGCTGTTACTAAGCTGCAGAACTTAGCTTTCCACCCCATCTCCAGCGACGCCAGTGATACCCAAGCATGTCTTTGGATCCAAACCAAGGTCTGGATCAAACCTCATGATAGAAAAAGGGTGCCAAAAGGGTGCCAAAAGTAGCACTCTGGATTTTGGCCGGTGATGAAAAGCAAAGAGTGGATGTGAGGGAGCCAGTTGCCCAAAGTAAAGGAACTTAATTCTTTCTACTGGTGCCATTTGTACCATAACTTTTTCTGGTGCCATTTCAAAGTTTTCCAAAGAAGGAGATAACAAGAGATAATATTCACATTAACAGTCAAAAGTCTTGCTCTTAGACATCATTAAGAATAAATTGTAAAAGAGTAATTTTTTTCATTGTGGTAATGTGGTTGTGGTAAGTTTTTCATACCTCATAATTAGAGGTGGGTTTTTTTGTGTTATTTTTTTTCAGAATGTCTTGATTAAAAATGCAAATATTGGTGTTATGTGTTTTTATTCCAAGTTTTCATTTTTATTATTTGTTATTATTTTTTAATAATTTTATTTGCTTTCAAAGTGTCCAGACAGAGTGACTATATGTGCACTTGATAGGTGTTAGTTTCAGCAAATGCAGCAATTAAGCTACTGTGTTTTTTTCTTTCCAAACAGTAGTATTCACAGTATTCACAGATCCACTTCCTGCTTTGGAAGCTTATCCAAAAGAGCAGATAGATTGGCTTCACTTCAGGAATAGAATATTATTAATATTTTTGGCATCCTCAGTTTTCAGTTTTCATTCTCTCTGTTTTTTGACCTATCTTTCCCTTGGACGGTTATGTTTCATTGCTCCTCCTATTCATGCCTATTGATTTGAATCTCTACAAGTTGAATCTTTACAAATATGAGCAGCATGAGCAGTAGCTTCCTCAAATACAGATACAGCAATAAAATAGAAATAGTGTGCTGTAAAAGAAACAGGAAATGAAGAGGCTTGCCTGCTCCTTCATGCCTGCGCTCGTTCTTGCCTCAGCCACCTAGTGGTGGAATGCTGTATATGCAGCAAACCATACAGATCAGTACAGATCGGAGATAAGAAGCAGAAGCAAAGCAAACGGAAACAACAGAATGGCCTTCAGAGCAGTTGGATAGGCACTGCAACTGTTCCAAGCAAGACCTCATACTTACGCATACTTACTTACCTCATACTTACTTACTTATGCGCAATCCACCATAAGTATCCGGGGGCGCCCCCAGGGCTGCCCGTCCGTCGGATCCTATCTCTGTTCCGGACCGATAGTTATCGGCCTGGAGGTCTACTTGGGGGAAGGGGACATTCGTCCCCTTCCCCCGGTGTAGTGCAGAGAGGCCCCAATGGGCCTGCTCGGATTTCCACCAGCTATTTAGCTGGCGTAAGTCCAAGGAGGCCGTGTAAAGGCCGTGCGGCCTGGGAACGGGACGGATATGGCAGCTGCCATCCCCGCCCCCGGGTAAGCTCAGCCAATAGCCCCCTCCCTCGCCACCTGGACCATCCCCACGCCCGCCGGGGATCCTTTACCTTCTCTAGCGGCCACAGGGACGATCCGGCACCAGAGTGAGGTCTGCCAGCCTCCGTGCCAGTGGCCTTTACTCGCGAGTCATCGCGAACTTGCTTTATAGTATGTTTGCGACAGCTTAGAGCAGTGGAGCACTCGCTCTGCCACTCTAATGTTGTGCTGGATTGCACTCTCAAAAGTACTTGTGGATCTCTCAAAAGTAAGAAAAAGTGGTGATATTTCTTGGTATGAAGGGTTTTTCGCGGGGGGGGGTTGCATTTAGAGCTAAAAAATAGTTTTATATTGTTTTTTGAGTCAAAATTAGCTTTATTTCGTGTTCTGTGTTGGTCACCAAAAAAACCCACCTCATAATAAACAGAAATTTAGGTGTACAGTACTTATAGAATGGTTGGAAATACAAAGTGGGGAGGGAAAGTGTGCTGCTTTCTGAAATCTTCCTAAAACCTTTTTGCTTCTGCTCTCTATGGGGTTACCACCCAGCTGGGTCTGCCTGGGATTTTCCCAGAATTAGAGGTCCTGTCTCTGGTCCCAGATAGTACCAGGAACACCAAAAATCCAAAATTCATGCATGATCCTTTAAAATGTTGAATATGTGCGATGTGCAGCAAGGTGGTGCTTCTGGGGTTTCTATATATCCAACTGGGTGGTACGATCCCATGACACTTTGGTTGGCAGCTTGTCATAATCTCCGTGATTGGAGCTAGGGTGGATGTGTAAGGAAAGAAAAAGGGGAAGACAAGTTGAGTGGGATGATGAGACTGGGGAAGGAAGGAAGGAAGGAAGGAAGGAAGGAAGGAAGGAAGGAAGGAAGGAAGGAAGGAAGGAAGGAAGGAGGCTGGCTAGAAGCTCCAGGTGAACAAGGGAGGTTCCAAGAGAAGAAGGGGTAAGAAGAAACGGTTCTGAGGCTAGAATGTGCAACCATGCTCCACAAGCATGGTCTCTCTTACAGTAGCTTGGACTGGGGGAATAAATTGTTGTATAAACTATTTCCAGACAGCCAAACTGCTATGAAAGTGAAGTGCAGACTAGCTGTTATCAGTAGAAGTGTTCTGGGTCCTTAGAGGGGAAAAATAGTTGGAGATCTGAAAAAGGCATTGTACTTTATCCAACACTGGGAAAGTCACGGTAACTGATCAGAGTTCCATTGAGGGTCCAGGTCTCTGGAAAGTGGTCAAATCAGATAGGGTTGGTTCCTGGAATTTCATGGTTGCTTCTCTTCATTCGTGTTCAGATTTCAAAAGAGAAATACACTGCTGGAAATTTACACTTTCTCTGCCCTCAAGGCTACAAAAATGGGTCCATATGAATCCGGAAAGCTCATTAAAAAAATAGCCTTGTCATTATCTGCAATTTCCTTTCCTCATCCAGCTAAATCAACAATTATTTTTTAACATTTTGTTGATGTGCCTGTTCAAATCTCCATTTTCTTTCAGCCTCAGGGAAAACAATTGTTTCTGCAAGAGATCTTGTTTTGAAGGCTGCTTTTAACATGCATACTATGTACTCTTCCCCACATCCCCTGAGACATAGCCTCTCGCTTTATATGTATCAGCTGAGAGTTGTTTACAGACTTTGACATTAAGCACATGGCATGCAAACCTTTCTTATCCCATTCTCCTGTGTTTTCTCTTGGACACTGGCCTTCAACGACTTGCAGCAACTTCTCTCTCATCAGCATTTTCATTAGGAAAGTTCATAGCTAGTAGTTGGAATTCCTAACCTTTCATCTCCTTCAGCAGCCATCCTGAATACTTTAACCCGTTCTTCTCTAAGCACACCTGAGCAATTTCCTTCCCTCCTAAATATATTTATTTTCCCCCATTCTGTGCACTGGGCCCATAACCTGTTGGCACATTTTATTTATTTATTTATTTATTTATTTTCTGTATTTATATCCCACCTTTCTCATCATCAGATTTCTCATCAGATTTTATTCAAGGCGGCTTACACAGGCAGGCTATCTTTAGACCTGATAAGGGTCTTTACAATATTGTTCTATTCCTATATAGAACCTTCCCATGCTTGAGATGTTTTCCCTTCCGAGTGCAGCCCTCCTTCTGTCTTGTGCTTTGCACTTCCAAGCTTCACAGTTCACCGCAGTTCACCCTCAGACGGTTGTCTTAGATCAGAGGTTCTCTAAGTGTGAGGCGCGACTCCCAAGTGCGTCATCGAAAGCAGCCAGGGGCGTCGCGTTAGTCTTTTAATTAACACATATTCTTGCTTGCAAGAGAGAGAGAGAGCAAAAACAAAGACCCGGGAAAAGCTGCCTCTTCACATCGGGTCACTCAAAGTTAATTTCAAAACACTTCAGGTTTGTAGGCAGTTTCCACGTCTTGTTTTTAACCACAGCGTGAGGGAAGCCCTTGCTTATCTTATGTTAAAGAACAATTGATAAGCCGCTAAGTACTCAAGCTGAGCTCCTGGAGACAGCAAGCTCCTGGAGACAAGACAGCATCCCTTTTCTCTCATTGTAGGTTTGCAGATAAGGTATTTTCATTCAGGTTTCATTCAGACATTGCAGGTTTGCAAATAAAGTATTTTCTTTCTGTTGAATGTTTTTAATAAAGCAAACACAAAACAAATGCAAGATAGATTGAAAATGGTGCAGAGCAGGTTCTGCTTTACATACAGTCTTTGATTTCTATGTTTAGTTTGGTTGATTAATTATTAGGATTTCTCTCCTTCCTTTCTGACCCACCTCTAAGTTAGTTCCCCACTCTATTTGCTGGGACAACCCTCCCCCCCGGAAACTGCCAGGCAGTATAAGAATCTGTTTTTCATCTTGCAAAGATGCTACCAAAAGGAGCTAGCTTCCTCTCTCTTTCTCGTGCAACTGGGGTGCTGCATGACCAATGCTTCCCTCCCATGTTTCTCTTGCCATGAATAGGACTAACACAGACAACATCAGTGCCCTCTACCCAGGCCTGCCAATGGAGGGAGGACAGCATCCCAACCCCACCCTGCGCACTCCTGGCTTAGCTGCTGCTCAGCATAAGCATGGAAAATCCACTTTAGGGCTCGTTTTGGGAATATACACATACATATACACATACATATAAGAAAGGGTGCCTCTGATCATGTAAAGAGTGCCTGTTTCTTCCATGCACTGTAATGGGGAGTCACAGCTAACGGCGAGGGAGGTCAAGGGAGCCGCGAGTCAAAAAAGTTTAGGAACCACTGTCTTAAATGTTCTCTCTCTAGCTGACTCCTCCGCATTCCACCCTCTCACGATGCCGTCTCAGTGTCTTTGCGAGGTTCGTCAGCAGCTTCCGTCTCCCATCCAAGCGGGAACCAAGGTCGACCCTGCTTAGCTTCTTCAGGCGGGGCACCAACTCAAACCTCCAGGCAATACCTCCTGTGTGTGTTTATACAGTGTGTTTATTTAGAAGACCACTGTTAAGATCACTGTCAGGCTTGTAATCATAAAGAAAAAACTGTATTGAAAGAACTGCATACTTGGGTAGGAAAGTGAGACAGCGAGCCTGTTTGTATCGCTGAGCAGAGAGAGAGCAAGAGAGAGAGAGAGAGAGAGAGAGAGAGAGAGAGAGAGAGTCTGAAAATAGTAATCTACATAGTAAAGGAGACTTACTGGAAAGAAAAAAAAAGATAGGAACCCTCCCCCCATAGTCCAACCAACTAGCTATTGGCCACTTTAGGGGTAGGATGCTTGTGCAGAGTCATTGCACCTTTCTCCTCTTTCAACAACTGGGACATAGTGAGGAATCTATAGCTAACTCAGAGCTTTCCAATTATTCCTAACTGACTGCAGTGCACTTCATTTGCATAACTAAACAGAAAGGTAGGGTAACTAGGCTTGCTAGAAGTGCCCTGGGCAGAATGTATCCAGTCAAAAACAAAGACAATTTATTTAGAAGGATTATTTTAAAGGATAAAGCATCAGGATTCAAATCACGTTTGTAGGATTTTATTGGTATTAGGATTTTGCTGAACACACAAGCTTTAGTAAAGAGAAGAGTAAAGGCTACAGGAAAAAAATCTAGAGCAAAACCCCTTTCCCCTATATATTGGGGAAGATTTCTCCTGAAACGTTGCTGAAGAAATGCAGCTCACTCCACCTCTCCTGCTTTTTGTGCAAGTGAATCAGTAATAACAGGGCTGGTCAGATCTGGTCCAGCTTGGGACAACGTCCTAGGATGTTTGCTAGGTGGCTCATGACTTGTAGTTACAGTGGAACCTTGGATTACGAGTAACTCGGTTTGCGAGTGTTTCGCAAGACAAGCAAAAAGTTTTAATAAATTTTGCCTTGATACACGAGCAAGGTCTTGCATTACGAGCACTCACTGCAATCCTGCCGTTGCCAGCTTTCGCCTCTCACTCCCTGCAGTTCCCTGCTGCTGCCTTCGGGCGTCGCCTCCCTTCCTGCCAATCACCACCTCCTCAGTCACCTCCTGCTGCACGCTCCCTGCTGCTGCCTTGGGGAGGCTGCCCAATAGAGCTGCCCATCGCCTCCCTTCACAATAAAGCCCCTGCCCTCGGTCAACACCCCCCTCCCCGGGTGAGGCCGGCAGTTCCCGACGTCCCTCGGGGACGTAGCAGCCCAATGCCAAGCTGCGAGGACGTCGCCCCGCATCACGTGCTAATGTGTATTAGGCCAGGCTTCTGCTCGAGATACATTTGGGGGAAAATAACACGCACGTCCTTTGCCAGGTAAAAGTTTTTAAACTTTTAAACGGTTTTAAAGGGGACCAAACTTTACATTTCCACGGGGTGGGGTGGGAGGGTTACATTGCCCAGCAGGAGCGACTCAGGCAGAGTTTGGGGAGTGACAACGGGCCCATTTCAACTGCAGCCTTGGCTTTGAGCTTGCGCCCCACCGTTCTTGCGGCCCGCACCGCCGCAAGCTCTTCCCAGCCCTTTCCATTTGCACAGAGAAAGAGAGCGCTCACACATGCCTCCTCCCAAGTCGTGGGTGATTCTTGCGCGTGCCCCCCATTGAGCAGGCAGGCTGGTGGGGGTAGTGCCTTGCGCGCACGGAGTAGCTGTTGGATGGCTGGTGGAAAAGAGAGAGGTGATTGCTCGCTGCCTCCCCTCTCCTCTCCCCGCAGTTGAGGTACCATGGCAGAGGGGGCCATGAAAAGGCGGCTTTGAAAGGGGGTGGTGATGGCCGTTGCTGCTGCTGCTGCCGCCGCCGGGCACCTGTCTCTAGCTCCCTTTCCCTCCTCTGCCTTGCCTGGCAGGAGCTTTGAACGGAGGAGGGAAAGGGAGCTGGAGACAGGTGCCCAGCGGTGGCAGCAGAAGCAGCAGCAGCTTGGATAATTATCCATCTCTCCGTTTTCTGGACAGGAAAAATACAGTGACTATGTGTTATGCTTTGTGTTACAGGTTTCTTCTTGTCTGAGTCGAAAGTGGAATAGGACATAGTCTATAAAGGTTCAGGAGTTAAGACAGGGTTTCCCAATCTGGGCATCTGATCACTGGATATGATAACTGTGTGAATGTATCAAGGTGTGTGGGTGGGAGGAATGTTTTGATTCTCAGTGGCATCTACTGAGTTCTGTGGAAGAAAGGAAATAAGCTGCAATCTGGAATATTTTGAAGAGATAGAATACTTACCCCAGTGCCCCATCCCAGGCAGCCCAATCCTACGTAACTATCCGGCGAGTGGCTCAGGGCGGCCCGCCGGATCCCATTCTCGCTCTGGGCTGCTCTGGAGCGGCCCAGAGGTCTAGTTGGGGAAAGAGGACATTCGTTCCCTTCCTCCGGTGTAGAGCTGGGAAGGCCCAATGGGCTTCTTTCGGATTTCTGCCAGTAAGAGGAGGCCGTGTAATGGATGAGCCAGCCCGGGGGGAGACGGTGATCAGGGGCGTTGAGAAGGAGAAGCGCGCGGGGCGGGCCGCCCAGGGGCGACGCGCGCACAAGGGTGACGCACGTCCCCCTGGCATTTACATTTTGTTGTTGGAGCTGGGCCCGCCCGCCCGCCCTCGCGTCCGTTTGGCTCTGAAATGAGCCAAAAACGGCGCGTGGGGGAGCTCCGCGCCTGCGTGTGACGTCACATGCGGGGGCGGAGCCGCGTTCTTAAAGTTGACGTGTGCCCCCGCTCTGGGGTGACGCACGTCCCTGTGACGCGCGTCCCTGTGACGCGACTGACGGTGATATGGCGGACGCTATTCCCGCCCCGTTCCAGGCTGGCTCGGCCAATGACCCCCTCCCTCGCTGCCTGGACCGCCCCTGCCGGGGGATCTCATACCTGCCTCTGGTAGCTGTAGGGACGTCCCAGCGGCGGAGTAAGGGCTGCCAGCATAGCGCTGGCGGCCCTTACTCTAGACTCATCGTGAACGTGCCTTACGGCACATTTGCTACGGCTTAGGGCGGCAGAGTGCTCACTCCACCACCCTAAAATGGTGAATTGCACTCTTTACTCATGAAGCAAACTGAGGTGGAGATTAGGTGGTAGAGTTATGAGATAGTAATGAATTGTACCAATTCAGACAGCTGGTGGGGATCACACTTCTGACCTACATACATATGTATAAAACTAGCATATAGTAAATTGTGTGACCTGGAACCAGTGATGTATCTAAGTAACCAGGTCGCGAGTGCGAGTGCAAGTACGAGTAATTTTGGCACGAGTGCAAGTCCGAGTGCGAGTCAGTGTCAAAAATTTTGGGCAAGTACGAGTCAAGTGCGAGTCATTTTTGCACGAGTGCGAGCCGAGTACGAGTAAGGCCAAAAACCATGAGTCACAAGTTACGAGTCAAGTCGCTTTGGGGAAAATGGCTTTTTTCCTGAAAATGGGGTGGGTGAGTGTCTGTGTGTGGGGTGGGGGGGTGGGGACCTCTGAGGCTTTTTAAGCACCCACTTGGCTTCCCCTATGACTTGGAAAATGACTTTGAAATGGCAAGTCGTTACCCCCACGAGTGTGAGTCAAGTGCGAGTCCCGAGGGTCACGAGTACAAGTGCGAGTTCGAGTCAGTGGGTCACGAGTAAGAGTACGAGTACGAGTCAGGGAAAAAGTGACTCAGTCGCACTTGCGAGTCGAGTCATTTGACTCGAGTCCCCATCCCTGCCTGGAACCTTCACATCCCCATATTCTAGGTTTTTTTAAAAAAATATTTGCATGGATATATATATTTTTTACGTGGAGACCATTCAGAAATGGTACCCATGCCTTAAGGTAGGAGTTGTAGCTCACGTGGAGAGCATGTGTTTGCAGGTTCTATTCTAGGCATCTCTAGGTAGAACAGAGAAAAACTCCTGTCTCATACACTGGAGAATCACTGCCAGTCCGTGTTGACAATACTGACCTAGATCAGTGATCTACTCAGAATATGGCAGCTTCCTTTGTTTCAGTTTGAAGCTATGCAGTCCAACCTACCATCTCGTTCTTCTCCATATGTAGACCGGCCAGGCAGCTACAGATGGCAATGGTGTAAGGAGGGCATTACCCTGGTGTAAGCAGGGTTACTATATACTAATTTTCTACATATGTATGTAGGGGAGACGTGTGATCCCCACCAGCAGTCTGAATTGGTACAATTCATTACTATCTCAGAACTCAGCTTGTTTAAGGCCGACCCGGACTGCGATAGGGCATGGGATATCAGCACAACTTGGCGCTGATATCCCTGCCCCCTCCCAGCCCGGGCTGGTCAATGGCCCCCTTCCCACACCGCTCCTGTCCATCCTCCCCAGCCCCTGCACTGACTGGCGCGGGACTCACATGTGGTGGCTGGCACAAAGTCTTGAGGATGGCCGAGGGAGTGGTGCCAGCCTCCACGCTGGCGCTGCTTACTCTCAAGGTGGCACAAAAGTGCCTTATGGCACTTTTGCGATGCCTTAGACTGGTGGAGTGCTCACTCCCCCGGCCTAAATCTGCACAGGACTACACAGTTAGTGTTTCTCACATAAGTGAAAGGGTCCCATTTACTCTTATGGAGAAAAATACTACTCTTAGGAGCAGTGTTGCCATAGGGGAAAACCTACCCACAACTCACCGATAGGAATGCTGCAGGGAGTACCAATGTATGTCTGTGCACAATGTGCATAAAGTAACATTTAAACCATCACCACCTCTCTGAAGCTCCTGGCAATATATAGGCCCACTCTCTATAGGCTTACCATATTTCCCCCCTTAAGCCGGGACACCCCCACAATTAATTAATTGATTGATTGATTGATTGATTGATTTCAAAAAAAATTAAAAAATAAAAATCAATTTAATATTAAAAAGTGAATAGAGGGCACGAAGCACCCCCTATTGCCGCACGAAGCGTGTCCGGAATTTTTAATCAATTATTTATTTTTACAGTAAATTAATTAATTAAATTGACTTACCTTCTCGTCGCTGCCCGCGTTGCCCATGCTGCTGCTCCTCTGGCACCTCCTTGGTCGAAGAGCGAGCCGCGAGCCAGCCGCCCGGCCGGTTTGCGAGCCATGCTCCAAGCCGGCTCGTGAGCCAGCCGCCCGGCCGGCTTGTGAGCCAGCCGCTCGGCCGGCTTGCGAGCCACGCTCCGCTCTCATGAGCTAGCCGCCCGGCCGGCTTGCGAGCCACGCTCCGAGCCGGCTCACAAGCCAGCCACCCAGCCAGCTTGTGAGCCAGACACCTGGCCAGCTTGCGAGCCATGCTTTCAGCCAGCTCGCAAGCCGGTCGCTCTTGCCGCTCCGAGCCAGGGAGAGCGTCCGGGCCGGTGAGAGGCTCTCGTCGGCTCGGCTTCTCTCCCCCGCTCAGCTTACCTGCTCGCCGCCGCCTCCATTTTGAAAATTGAAGAACTTACCCGGGTAAGTTCTTCAATTTTCAAAATGGAGGCGGTGGCGGCAGCATAGCTTACCAACCGGCCTGGAACTGTTCCCGGACATTCCGGGACGAATGGTAAGCGTAACTCTCTACCATGCTCTGCTTGTTATAATAATGGAAATTTTTGCTATTTTCTAAATACTAAATATTTACTATTTGGATGATCCTCAGTCCATCCTGATACAGATGTATTTCTAAACAACAACAGGGCTTGCCAACTTCTAAACACATTGACAGTGTTAAGAGTGTTAAATAACATATTTCCCTCTTCCTATTGCTGTGATCAGTATCGCTTTAAGAACTCTCTACCTGCCACTTGGCACTTCCCACTTTAGCTCTGTCCTCTCCCTGCAGCAACATCTCAGTGTGTGGTTTCTGGACTTTCTGCACACCATTTTTCCCTGACGAAGCTCATCACAGAATGAGCAAAACGTTGGAAACCAATGCTATTTTTGGACCGTGGCCACTAAGCCCAAAAATTTTAATTGTTATATATCTGCCGGCCATTAAAGTTTTAGAAATTCTAACAAACATTGACAAAAGCTAAACACACTTTAATCAGACTCTGCAAAATGGCTGGATGTAGATCTTGAGTTAGAGACTGAAATCTGATTGAATAACACTTTTGATGCATAATAATCTTGGTTCCACCATAAAGTAGGCTTACCAGATCCATACCAGGAAAGAGTGCTAGAACTTTAGGAGAAAGAATGTGGGCAGGTGTAGCTTGTTAAACCCTTAAAGCAGTTGTTCTCAAACGTTTTAGCACCGGGACGCACTTTTTAGAATGACACCCTATCGGGACCCACCTAGCTTTATGTAGGCTTACCAGATCTCCAACTGGGACAGAGTGCTAGACCTTTAGGAGAAGGAATGTGGGCAGGTGCAGCTTGTGAAACCTTAGAGCACAATCCTAGGCATGTCTACTCAGAAGCAAGCCCCACTGAACACAATGGGGCTTGCTTCTGAGTAGACATGCCTAGGATTGTGCTCTAGGACTTAACAAGCTACACCTGCCCACATTCCTTTTCCTAAAGGTCTAGCACTCTGTCCTGGTTAGAGATCTGGTAAGCCTAGCTTTATGATACTTTAATAAAGGTGATCTAGAAATAAATAAATATAAGAGCTCAGCTGCTTGCAGGGTAATAAGTAGCTATCTTGCAAACTGCAGGAGCTCAGCTCTTTGAAAGGCAGTTAGCAGCTATCCAATTTTTGAATAGCCTCAGGGCTTGTGGCAATTACGTACGTATCTGATCTTTCCATCACCTGGGACCCACCAAAAATCAGGTCGCAACCCACCAAGTGGGTCCTGACCCACAGTTTGAGAAACACTGCCTTAGAGCACAATCCAAGGCATGTCTACTCAAAAGCAAGCACTCTGTCCCAGTATGGATCTGGTAAGCCTAACCGTAACGAATAGCATATTTCTGAATGCTTAGATTCATACTTTTCCATGGGTGGAGGATGCATGACCTTCACCTTATTTACCACGGTATTAATGTATATTTAGGTATGAGAAAACACTGAAATACACTTGGGGAAGGATTAAGGAGCAAACACTAAGGAGCAAAATGTAACAGTCAACTTTAATTCAACAAGGACAAATGTAAAGTGTAAATAGTTCTCTGCAGCTTGCAAAAGCTTTCAGCTTTTCAGTTGTGGAGGAAAGATATTGGGAAGATATAGTAAGTGAAAATATGTCCTTAGTCCTCTGCATCTTCCAAAGCAGGCTGTGAAGGAGGATTTTGAGCTGGAAAAGGACCAGGGGAGAAAGAGTTAAGCAACCTCTCTGCACTTGCCCTTGAGGTTTTCAGGGCTGTTTTAAATCTTCCTTTAACCAAGTGGGTTTTAAGATGGCCTAGTGGGTTAAACTGCTGAACCATGAGCTATCAATCGAAAGGTCGGCAGTTCGATTCCCGCGATGGGGTGAGTGCTTGTTGCTTGGCCAGCTCCTGCCAACCTAGCAGTTCCAAAGCATGTTAATGCGAGTAGATAAATAGGTACCGCTTGCGGGAAGGTAGCGCTCCATGTTCCAGCTGCATGTTACGCGCTGCGGCAAGGAGAGTCATGCCGGCCACATGACCACGGAGGCGTCTTCGGACAACGCTGGCTCTTCGGCTTTGAAATGGGGACGAGCACCACACCCTAGAGTCGGACATGACTGGACTTAATTGTCAGGGGTCACCTTTACCTTTTTATACTAAAGGAATTTCAATGGTACTTTTGAATGGCTAGAGGTGTGTCAGTTTAATGTAATAACAGCTACTTCAAGGGAAACATTTAGCTGTGCTGTTTTCATTTTGTGTGCAGTTCAGTCTCAGAAGCTCTTATGCTGTACCTACCTCCAAATTCCTTAAAAAAAATAGCTAGGGTCATGATCCAGCCACAGTTAAGCACTTTTAAGGGTCATTGATGTCAATGGGGAGTTAAGTACATTAATAAATTGCTCCTATTCCCAAATAAATTGGCATTGCTTGCTTGCTTGATGGGCAGCCCAATCCTGTGTAAGGATACCAGGCCAGCCTAAAGGGCTGGCTGTGGTATCCTTTGCCGTTCCGGGCTGCCCTGGTGCAGCCCAGGAGCACTTCGGGAGAAGGGGACACTCGTCCCCTTCCCTGGGTGTCAGCAAGCCCAGGGCCAATGGGCCTACTCGAATGTATGCCACCTCGGAAATGGACGTACATTCGAAGCCCGGGTGTCGGGGCAAACTAGGCCAGGAGAGGACTGGGGATATCAGTGGATCTTGCCGCCGATATCCCTGCCCCCTCCCTGCCTGGTTCGGCCAATGGTCATTCTCACTCACCACCAGGTCCGTCCTCCCTCTGCCCCTGCCCATTTCAATATTCCAATTTGTTTTGAAATATTGATGATAGGAGAAGCTATTTGAAAAAGTTTTCTGTGATGCTATGTCAAAAGCTATTTGAAAACGTTTTCTGTGATGTACTTGCATCCTCTATTTCATATTCATGTTGTTGCATCTCGGAAGTATCTGGTGGGGCCACTGTGTGATACAGGAAGCTGGACTAGATGGGCCTTTGGCCTGATCCAGCAGGGCTCTTCTTATGTTCTTATGCAACTGTGCACTGTGTTGCAAGCAAGATGGTTACTTGGAAAAAAAAAAACCATATTCTTGTAAGTTTCAGTTCAGCTCCAGACAGAAGGGATAAAAGGTCAGCCCAGGAAACAGAAACTACAAGTAGTGGTTAGAAAAATGGGAAAAAATGGCTGTGGGTAAATGGCAAACAGTGCAATCATATCCCTTGGCATAGGATATGCCACAAGCCCTATTGGTGAAACTTCATTCTGGCTGCACTATGCCACCAACTCAATCCCAATGGTAGCATGATTTAACTCTGATGCAAGCACAAGTCCATGCCAGTGTACCTGCACTGTTGGCACCAGTCCAGTTGGTATAAGCTCCTAAATGGGGTGGAGATGTGAGGAGGACGTGGGTGGGTGGGAAGGAGGGAGGGAAAGAGGGGGAGTTACATTGGTTGGTGCCCTGTCTGATACCCCCTTCAGATTACATTGGATAGTCATTCCTTTATATATTTATTTATATTTCACATTTTTATACCGCCCTTCCTCCAAGGAGCTCAGAGTGGTGTACATATTTCCTCCCCTCCTTTTTGTCCTCACAACAACCCTGTGAGGTAGGTGGGGCTGAGAGATAGTTTGGGCAGCAAGTGGGCGCTTTGCACCCACAAAATAAAAAATTGTGTTTTAAAAATTAATTAATTAATTAATTAATTAATTAATTAATTAATTCTAGAGGGGGGGTGTCCCAGTTTAGTGCCGGGATAATACGGTAAGCCTACTCTTATCCATGTAACATTTGAAAAACATGTCAGAAAATAAATTATGTGGGATGGGCCTGCAACCTCCAGGAACCAGCATCAATCTGTAGGTTAGTACTGAAAGCAATCCTGCAATTTTATCAGGGCCTCTAGAAATTTCCAACTTCTCTGGATGAGGAAGGGGGGGCATTCGGAACCGAATGGGTTAAGTCCTCATCTTCAGATGCAGGGCCGGCTCAAGAAAGTTGACTCCTCCTCCTGCAGGGCTCGCCACTCCCAGTTCTGGCCCTGCATCTGCAGAACTCGGTCAGTTCACTTTTTTCCTCAGAACTTCGCTCAGTAATTGGATTTTTCAAGTTGACCAGCGCTTCTTTCTGTTGTATTTTTTCGCAACTTTCCCCGCTTCCCCGTCCCTACCCGACCCCTGTCTTTAGCTAGGAGAGGTGGAAGGGGATAGTTTTTTGGCGCTCCGTTGTTGGGCTGTGAGGCCAAACGGCTTTTCGCGCCACTTTTCTCTCAGCCGTCTGCCTGGATAACAGAGTCGGCGGCCTCGGCGGATGAGCGCGGACCTGCTGGGTGGCGCCACCGCTGAGTGACATCTCCCCCTCCCGCTTTCCGAAAGGCCGGAGCCTCACACGATCGCCGCAAGTTTGAAGCAGCCGGAGGGGGCAGCCGCTTTTGTCGGAGGCCTCACGTAGCACCTAATCCGTGCAGCGGAGACTCCAACTTCGCTCCTCGGAGATTTCTCCTCAGCCGAACCTGCTTGGTGGTAAGAGTCGCGATGGCGAGCTCGAAAGGGGGTGAAATTAACGCACCCAAAGGTAGCCTCCCACAGGGCGCCGTGGCCGTTGTCCCGCCGGGTGGACCCTGCCCTTCAAGCGCATTTGCAGGGGCTAGTTACGGCAGCCGTGGAGGGCGCTTTAAAATCACTAGGGCACCGCAGATCACATCACAAACACAAGCGCAGCAAGTGCTCTAGGTCCAAGAGTCCTGAGGGGTACTCGCACCGGGGGGAGTCTGGACATGCCTCACCACCTCGCAAACGAGGGCATGACAGGCATCGTGCCCGCAGTGTACCCTCTGAGGAACGCGAACCGCAGCGTCCTGAGGGAAAACAACGCAGAACTCATTCTTCTACCACACGTTCTGGGGAACACGGGTCAGAGCATGATAGGAGGGCTGCTGCAAGTTACCTCAGTTCTACTCCTTCATCCTCGGGAGACTCTGATCGCGAGGAGGGAGAGCTATCGGGGGAAGGGGAGGGAACTGCCAGGGACAGCAACCCTAACAGGCTGTTCCCACCTGACTTGTTTCAAAGGATGATTTCCAAAGATTCGGCTGCTTTGAATCTACTTCCACCTGAGGTATCTAAGGAGCCTCAGAGTGATCCACTCTTGCCAAAGGGTATTTTCCCACAGGGACCAGAACAACCATGTACGGTCCCTTTTCCAGCGTCCTTTCACGCTGCTATGGAAGCCGAGTGGAAGAACCCTTTTCACTCCAAGCACAACACCAGGCTAATTAATAAATTATACACGTTACCTGACCAAACCATGTCGTTGCTGAAAGTGCCTTCGATTGATGCGCCCGTGGCCTCCCTCTCTTCAGCCGCGGTCATCCTCTCTGAGGGGGAGGAGGGCCCCAAAGACCCTTGTGACAAAAAAGTAGAGATTTCCCTCAAGAAGAATTTTGAGAGTACCACACAATCCCTGAGAGCAGCGGCTTCAAATTCCATAATGTCTAGGGCGGCCTATGTTTGGATCAATGACTTACTTCAGTCAGAAACTTCACTGTCCAAGAGGGGCAAGAACGCTTTAAAGAAAATCTCACTGGCCACAGCTTTTGCGGCGGATTCTTCTTTTGATTCGTTGCAACTTTCGGCGCGGGCTCTGGCCTCTAATGTGGTGGCCCGCCGTAACATTTGGTTGCGCAACTGGCAGGTGGACTCAGGGTCTCAGAGCAGGTTGGTGGGAGTCCCCTTCAAGGGGGCCAAGCTCTTTGGGGAGGCGCTGGAACCCCTGCTCATTGAGAACAAAGACAAACGGAAGGTACTCCCTTCGACCACTAAGGAAGCCCCTAAACCGAAGACGCCTTCCTTTCGTCCCTTCAGAGGATCTACCCGCCCAAGAGACTTCAATAGAAATTCCAATAAGTGGAATAAGACACGAGTCTTCCCCAAGAGTCGGCCCAATGGGAACCAGGGAGACACCACCCACAAGCCCTTCAAGGGTCAGCGTAACTACTGACGCCAGCTCAGGCGCCGACTCCGAGCCTATTGGAGGGCGTCTGCTGGCATTCGCCCCGCGGTGGATAGAGACCACTTCAGACAAGTGGATTCTGGATACGGTCACCAAGGGCTATGCCCTGGAATTCGAACGTATGCCACGGAACAAGTTTCGGAAAGTGTCTCCCTCGACGGACCTCAGCAAGCACCAGAACATGCTGGAAGCCATTCGTCGCCTGCTGTCCATCCGGGCTGTCGAGCCAGTCCCCCCCGGTCACCGGGGCCAGGGTGTGTACTCTATCTTGTTCTTGGTCCAGAAGAAGACCGGGGACTTCAGGCCCATCTTGGACCTCAAGTGGCTGAACCGATTTATGGTTCGAAAGAGGTTCAAGATGGAAACCTGGAGATCCATTTCAACATCTCTTCGAAAGGGGGATTTTCTGACTTCAGTGGATCTCTCCGAGGCATACTTGCACATTCCAATTCGCCCCCGGCACTGAAAGTTTCTACAGTTCACTTATGGAAACTTCCATGGACAATTTCGAGCACTCCCTTTTGGCTTACGAACGGCCCCTCAGGTGTTTACCAAGATGCTGGCAGGCCCTTTAGCATCGCTGCGTCTCTGGGGTCTATCCATTTCTCCATATCTGGACGACATCCTAATTCGGTCCAGCTCTTGGCAGGCGGCGAAGCGGGACGTCCAGGAGACAATTCAATGCCTTTGTTTTCATGGATTTGTGGTCAATCTGGACAAGAGTTCTGTACAACCTTCACAGGTTCTGGTACACCTCGGACTGATTCTAGACACTCAGAAATTTTGCATATCGCTCTCAGCGGAACGACAGCTAGCTCTTCGGAGTCTTTTATTGGAGATAAAGACCAAGAGCAAGGCGAATCTCATGTCT
Source organism: Plestiodon gilberti rubricaudatus (assembly GCA_026170595.1). Lineage (NCBI taxonomy): Eukaryota > Metazoa > Chordata > Lepidosauria > Squamata > Scincidae > Plestiodon > Plestiodon gilberti. Next base: position 110,698,964 of record JANXHW010000003.1, read on the forward strand.
CTAGCCAGACTGCAAGGGCTCATGGTGTCCTGTCAGGATATAGTCGCCTGGGCGAGGTTTCACACACACCCCCATTCAGAGGTTGCTGAAACCCTTTGTCAAGGAGATAGAGCGGAAGGTGGGATGCATGGTACATCTTCCGCAGAATTTTCTCACGAGCCTAGATTGGTGGTTGTGTCCGCACCGGCTGGTCAAGGGATCCAGTCTGGAGACCTCGAAGCCTCTGGTCCTCACTACCGATGCCAGCCTTCTCGGATGGGGAGCCCACTTGGGGTCCGTTTTCACACAGGGAACTTGGACACAGAAGGAGGCTACGTTGAGCATCAATCTATTGGAACTTCAGGCCATAAGATTGGCCCTTCTCCACTTCGAGAACATCATACTACACCACGTAGTACTAGTTCAAACAGACAACATGACGGCAAAAGCTTATATAAACCGTCAGGGGGGAACCAAGTCTCGCACGGGAGGCGACAGCACTGTTCACCTGGGTGGAGGCTCATCTACTCTCCATCAAAGCAGTGCACCTCGCGGGAGTGGCAAACGTCACCGCCGACTGGCTAGGTCGCAGGCGCCTCAGCGAGATGGAATGGCAACTGAATCCGGCTGTATTCGACCTCATATCGACCCGGTTCGGTCTTCCCCTGGTGGACTTGTTTGCGACAAAGGACAACGCCCAGCTAGCCAGATTCTACTCAAGACATCACGGGCAGGGAGAGGAACAAGTGGATGCCCTTCAGAGTCCCTGGCCGTCGGGCCTGTTGTATGCCTTCCCGCCGATTGTACTTCTTCCTCTTGTCTTAAAAAGGATAAGAGATCTGCGAGCGCACGTCATTCTGGTCGCGCCCAAGTGGCCTCGAAGGCCTTGGTTCTCGGAGATAGTGCAATTGTCGGTCGACAAGCCGTTGACGTTGCCGGGCAGGACGGATCTGCTCGTGCAGGGACCTGTAGTTCACCCACAACCCCACACACTTCATCTTACAGCGTGGAGGTTGAAAGGGATGTGTTAAATAAATGTGGCTATTCTGGGCGGGTGGTCGACACTCTCTTGGCCTCAAAACGGGCGTCCACGAAGAGTTTATAACGCTACTTGGAGGAAATTCGTTGCCTGGTGCTCCCCAAAAGGGAAAAGGCCTTTGCGTCCTAGGGTCACTGACATCTTAGAATTTTTGCAGGACGGGTTAACACTCGGCCTCAGTACGAATACCCTGCGTCGCCAAGTGTCTGCCCTCAGGAGTGTATTGGGGGTTGCGGGCAAACACTGCGTAGCAGACCATCCTCACATGGGAAGATTTTTAAAAGGGGTGGCGCTTCTGAATCCTCAGCCAGTGCACAGATTCCCTACATGGGACCTTAACCTGGTCCTTAGGGCTCTGACGAAGAGTCCGTTCGAACCCATGGCCAAGGCCTCCTTGGAACACCTTACGCTTAAAACGGTGCTGTTAGTGGCACTCACATCAGCCCGGCGAGTTTTGGAAATAAGTGCTTTATCGATCAATGAAAAGCTGATGGTGTTCCACAAGGACAAAGTGGTTCTTAGACTTGATCCCACCTTTATTCCCAAGGTGAACTCCCTCTTCCATCGTTCGCAGGAGATTATCCTTCCTTCTTTCTGCTCCAACCCTACCCACCCCAGGGAGCGGGAGTGGCACACCTTGGATGTGAGACGGGCGTTACGTTTCTACATGCATGGAACAGATTCTTTGCGGAAGACGGAGGCCCTATTTATTATTTTTCAAGGAATCTCTAAAGGTAAAAAGGCCTCTGCCTCGGTGATTTCTAAGTGGCTGCGCTTGGCCATTCAAGCAGCCTATCGATCTATGGGACAGGAGCCCCCCGAGGGCATTTTGGCATATTCAACCAGGGGGGCGGCTACGTCCGCAGTTTTTGATGGTTTTTCTTCTCTTGTTGATATTTGTAAATCAGCTACTTGGGCTTCCCCCAACACGTTCCTGTCTCACTACAAGATAGATAGGGTGGCTTCCGCGGATACCCTATTTGGCAGGAGGGTGTTACAGGAGGTGGTGACCAAACGAGACAAGTAATGGCCCACCCTAAAATCTTGCATTGCTCAGTTAAATCCCATTCGGTTCCGAATGCCCCCCCCCCTTCCTCATCCAGAGAAAAAGGAATTCCCTACCTGTGAATCTCCTGTTCTGGGAGAGGAAGGGGGGGCATTCGCCCCACCCGGATGGTTGATTATGATGACTTGTCTCTTTACTTGGGAGTTTCTCCAGTTGGTTCAGTTGTTGGGAACTTTAGTTGAGTTTTACCAGTGGGATGTTAATTACCTTCTGTTTTTCCTTTCAAGCTCTGGTCATCTTTGTTCTTTAGTTGAGTTCTTCTCCAATAGTTGCCAGAACGACGGTATGTTTGCTGCTTCAAGCCGGCAGGGGCGGCCGGAGTGGATGCCTCGTTCTACAGTCGGTTTAGCCGGAACTGGGAGGGGCGAGCCCTGCAGGAGGAGGAGTCAACTTTCTTGAGCTGGCCCTGCATCTGAAGATGAGGACTTAACCCATTCGGTTCCGAATGCCCCCCCCTTCCTCTCCCAGAACAGGAGGTAGGGAATTCCTTTATTACATCATGCTGGGAAAAAAAATCTCCAGGAATAGCTTCAGTCAGAGTTGGGAACCTCTATATCTAAACAAGTTGGTGGTTTCAAAATATTTGCATACTATATTTTCTTCTTCCTATAAAGCAACCAATTAGTTTGGGATATATTTTTTCATTATTTAATTGTAGAGGAAAATGAAATTCAATAAAGCTAATTCTGTTGTTCCTTCTTTTTTATAGAAATAAATTAAGGAAACCTACAGTGCCTGCAGGAAAAGTCAGAAGACTTGCACAGTATGTTTAATGAGCTTTTTTTATTAGCACAGGTTTTTGCATTCAAAAATATTCCTCAGGCAGCAAGAATGAAACTATCATAATGGAATCCTCAACCATGATACAATGAATGTGACCTATTTTTCAATGGTCTATAGAAGTGATGTTTAAAAATGCTCTGGAGCATTATGAATGTGCTAACCTGTTCTTTATTTCTGCAGAGCTTTTCACCTCACAATCCTAACTGTCTGTGGAAACTCTTTGAAGTGTCTTGGATGTCCTTTGCTTTTACGAACAGTGGATGTAAATTGGATGAACATCCAAATGTTCATCTGAATGTAGATGCTGTTTTCAATGTAATGTGCCTTCAGATGTGCATCTACAGTAAGTATGGATGCTGCCTATGATTTTAATGGGATGCATAGTTGCATGCACATTCAGATACGCACTCAAATGTAGAGGCTGTCCTTTAAACCCATTTTAACCTGGATAGCTTACACAAGCATTTGAACATCAACACCACAAACCTTTTTTTTCGTAGAAAGAATTCTGATACCATTACAGAAGGTGAGCTTTCAATCATCATGCACACCAACAGACAGACAAAAATATCCACTTTGAAAATAGAACCTACAGGCTTATTGTGACACCCTTACAGAGCCCTAATCATAGAACTCAATAAACCATTCACCTCTGATTGACTACAACCAGTTTTAGCAAGGTTTGCTTTAGCACCTGACAGACCTTTTTAATCTTTCCAATGCAAATACCTCCCAGAGCTTTAAAAAACTACCTATTTTTTAATAATTTTGGGTGTCATGCACTCAGCAAGTCAGTCGGGACTGCAGCAAATTTTGTTTATGTCAGCACCAGCAAAAATGTTTCCTAAAAGCTGGTAAATAATCATTTAAATAGCTTCATCAAAGCATGATGTGAATTGCAATTTATTTCATCTCATAGCCTTCATGTTGTGTTTGAATTAGAAATGAAGTGAACATTGTTTTTCAAATCTGCAAATCAATGGAAATCCAATACTAGTTTTCTTGCGATGAATGCTTTGTCCCCATTTGGCTCCTTATAATCCGACCCGTACTCTGAGGTCATCAGGGGGGGCCCTGTTAACGGTGCCGCTACTGACGGAGGTGAGGGGGATGGCGGAACGGAATAGGGCCTTCTCGGCAGTGGCGCCCCAATTGTGGAATTCCCTCCCCCCTGGAATTGAGAACGGCTCCCTCCTTAGAGACCTTTCAGCGGGGCCTTAAGACGTTTTTATTTAGATCAGCATTTGATGTCTGACATGGCGGGCTGGCTTTTTAACAAATGGCTTTTAACAAATTTAAATGTGGATGACCCACTGGGGCTGTTTGTTTTAATTGTTTTAACTGTTTTAATTCTTGATTTTAAAAGTATATATGTATTTTAATGTTTTTATTGTAAGCCACCTTGGTTGCCCCTGTGGGAGAAAGGCAGGGTATAAATTCTATAAATAAAAATAATAAAGAATTTGCATCTTCACAAAGCTTGAATAGTCATTGCAAGCAATGTATTTTAATACATCCTTCTCCCAAGGACCTCAAATTGTCAGATATGGCGTTATTAGAGATGCCATGGTAATCTGGCATGTTTGATTTCCAAAGCAAATATTGTAGTTCTGCTACTGCAGACTGCATTTATCATGAACCCACCTCATGTCCAATTCTATCCAATTGGCAATTGATTTTCAACCAGGGAAAAAAATTATCCTGGACTAGGTGTGCAGGCTATTGCATGAGCTAGCAAGGGGCCAGGATTGAAAATGTTAATCCGAATGCAATTATGGTGTGCAATTATGGCATGCAATTATGGTGTGTGTGTGGGGGGGGGGAGTGATCAGAAGGCTTGGGAGAAGACAGACCTCTCTATAGTCCTTCTGATGGCCTTTGAGTCTCTTCCAACCTACACCAGCTATATATCTAGCATAAGTCACTGGAGGTAGGCGGTTCGACTCTGTCGGGCCACTCCTCTGACAGCTGCACTGGCTGCCAATTCGTTTCCGGGCCCAATTCAAAGTGCTGGTTTTGACCTTTAAAGCCCTATACGGCCTGGGGACAGGATACGCTTAACATCTGTACAAGAAATTCCGGGACAGTCCGGGAACCTGAGCTCAGGTCCCAGATTTGTCCCGGAACGTTTCTGGGCCAGTGCAAGCCTCCGCAGCCCCTGCAGCTGATTTGGGGGCTTTTAAAATGTTAAAACTTACCTTTTTTGCTGGCGGCGGCCATCTTGGATCTCACTAAATCTCACGAGATCCAAGATGACGGCGCCCAAATCTCGTGAGGGCATGAGGCAGTACAGTACTGCTTCATGTGCCCTTATGAGATTTGGGCGCCGCCATCTTAGATCTCATGAAATTTTGTGAGATCCAAGATGGTCGCTGCCAGCAAAAAAGGTAAGTTTTAAAATTTGCTGCTGCTTGCTGCTGCTGGTTGTATGGGGTGGCTGCAGGCAGCTGCTGGGGGCGGCTGCAGGTGACTGAAGGCTGCTGGGGGGATGCAGGCAGCTGCGGGCTGTTGGGGCTGGCTGCTGGGGGCTGCTGACGACGACAGAGGCAGTGGGGGCAGCGATGCTGGTGGCGGCTGCGGCTGGTGGCAAAGATGGCGGCAGAATGGCGGTGGCGGGACAGGACAGGCAAGAAAATTTAATTAATTAATTTGGCTAACTAAAATAATTGAAATTTTGTATGCCCTTTGGGCGGCAAAAGGGCATTTCACACACACCCCAAAAGATTTTATTTATTTATTTATTTGAATAAATAGTTGTTGGGGGGGGGTGTCCCAGTTTAGAACCAGGAAAATCTGGTAAGCCTAGGACAGGATATTTGAGAGACCGCCTACTTCTATATAATCCAGCTCGTCTCCTTAGGTCATCAGAGAAGGCCCTGTTGTGGGTACCGTTGCCCAGGGAGGTGCGAGGGGCGGCGGCTAGGAATAGGGCCTTCTCAGTAGTGGCACCAACCTTATGGAATTCCCTCCCTTTTGATGTACGAATTGCTCCCTCCTTGGAGACTTTCCAGTGAGGCCTGAAAACTTTCCTGTTCAAAGAAGCCTTCTGAGTCCTTGCCTTTTTTAACATCTTGCTGGTATAGGTGGGGTGCTGCTGTTCTTAGGCTCTTGTTTTAATGGTAATAGTGATCTCTTTTATCGATTTTTAGATGTTGTTTTTATTAGTTTTCATTAACTGTTTTCATTGTTTTTAAAAAGTGATTATTTTTGAAAGGCGGGGTAAAATATTGTTAAATAAATAAATAAATAAATAAATAAATAAATAAATAAATAAGTCCATGGAAAGAAAAGGACTGGGCAGAATAGGATCCTGGTGCACGCCGACACCACCAGGATCCACCAGAAGGTCACGCATGCCTCCCCGAATCCCCCCCAAGCCCTGGTAAGTACAAAAACAGCTGTTTCAGGGTTTTTTTCAGTGGCGACAGTGGCGATCCCCAGGATCGCCACCGCTGCTGGCCGCACCCCCGCCTCGCAGGGAGAACTTTGAGAAACGCTGGGCTATAGGATTGGGCTGTCAATTGTCCTCCAGAGAGGTTTCATTCTGTTCTATATTATCTTTCAATTATTTCCTACCTATCATTGTCAAAATATGGTTTTCAAGGTGCTTCACCATATCTTCTGTCCTTGCAAGAGGGCATTGCCCTTGCACCCCCCAATAAACACACGAGACAAATCATTTGGAATATGAATTGTACCACAGCTGTTGAATCATGTCAGTCAAATCCTGTAACAGCCCTTCAGTGGGTTCTTTCTCCAAACATTCCTACCCTCCTTTAGTGCAGGCACCTAACTTGGAGGAGGCAGAAAATAAGGGCTAACCCACCCAAGTCGCCAACTGAAGTGGTCATTTCAGGCGGCAGGTTGGTGAGGGCATTCATCTCTGCCTACTTGCCTCCACTGCTCTTCCTTCTCCTCCTACTCCTTGGATTGGAAAAGGAAGAGAAGGACAGAGAGGAAGAGGAAATGTGGAGGAGAGGAGAGTGGGAGGAGCATAGACTGGTATACGTCAGGTATGGGGGGCACATTTGGCATGGCACCTCATGTCAGGATGTCTTGAGCTGGCCCTGCAGCAAACCACCATCCTGCCCCCCTTTGGGTGTTCCCACCCTAATTCCAAGCTGCAGACCATCTATTGATGACCTGAGCTTCTTTATGCCAAGCCGAAACAGGTTGAGGAAGCTGAATTGCACTGCCTCCCCCAAGCCAGAAGGCCTTTGAGGTTGACTTTGTAATCCAAGTTGGAAGGATCACCAGCCAAGCCTCCCTGAACCAGTCAGCATCTCAGGATCAATACCGGTTCAGCTTCAGACTCCAGGGAGCACACCAAAACTCCCAACTTGTTCTCCCTGCCTGCACTATGCCTTCCAGATGTGACCCTCCCTGGCTAAAGAAGACCCATACCCAAAGAACACAGTCTGGGGTAAGTAAGAAAACTACCCACAAAGACCACCCAGGAATTCCTAACTGGCTCCCTAAGGCAACCAGCTAATCTCTGTGATAGGTGGGGGCACCTATCAAAAGCATGAGGCACACTGTGCCTCAGAGAGGGATGGAGTCCAGCTAACAGATCTCTAAGCCATTCCCACTCTCACCAGGCACCCAACGGGATGCCAGGTTTCTCCCACTCTTGTCTCATGTGATGGCAGGGCAGACAAGAATGCCCCAACTGGCAACAGGGGCAAATTATGAACAACCAATGAAAAAGGTGTATCTGGATGCTGTTAAGTGTCCCCACCTGATTTCTGCAAGTTCCCAGCTCTTGCTGCAGCTCCCAGCCTTAGGAGTCCCCCAACCCTCAGAATTTTCAGAAGGTGCTTCAGGGGGCTGCAATGGGAAGGAGACTGCCAGAAGGTTTGCTGACACCAACACACTAGCAAAAGACGTATAAGCTCCACCTCAATGGCCTGATAGGAAAGACATTTACACAGAGAAAAATAGAGGAACTTTAAAATCAACATAAAATAAACTTGATTGTCAGATCAATATGGCTTGCAAGCAGCTGTGCCACACAAGGGGCCAATGTGCAGAGTTGCCACATGAGCAATAGTGTGATTATCAAGTGTAGTACTGGACATAACAAGGCAAGAGTTTCTGATAAATTTCTGCAAACCTATCTCTGTCTGTACCTGTGTCATTTACTGGCAAAAAGTGAGTAGTATTATGCCTGTTTCCCCATAATGGGAGAACCTGCCTATCCAGTTGTTGCTAACTCTTCTTTATAAGATGTCTTGGATCATAAATAGCCTCTGATACATAGGCTTGCCTACTTACTGAAGTTGTGTGGTCATGGAACTGTAAAAATTCACTTGGCCTCGTGATAAGGAATGTATTTCAAATAGTCTGTGGTGTATCATGGAATCCACCTTATTGAGCAGCAAATCTCAGTAGGCCATTGGATTTTGGTTCCAGGTCAGTAGTCCTGTATTTCAAAAGAGCCCTTGGTCGATGAGGCACCATAAACAAATCTCTTCATGCATGGAAACCTTACATAAACTCCCTCAATGGCTTCCACAACTCTCTAATACGTGTCTTTGTTACCATACTTTACTCTTGGCTTTTCCATTTAACCCTCCTGCCAACTGGCTTGCTTTTCCCAGCTATCCATCTTTATTTCATGCTCGTGAAAGTCATTTTGCCCAAATGAATGCCATAATGAGTATGGGGCACCTGCCATTACATTCATGTTCATTTAATTTAGCCCCCTATTTTATAAGCAATATATTTTTTTTAAGTAGCACCTGTCCTTAAATAGATTTATGCCCAATCCCCAAGACAAACTACACAGAGACACAGTGATTATTTGTGCTTAGGGTGTATTTGCATTGGCCTGTATGTAATGACTGTAGTAAGACCAGAATATCTTCTGAATCCTTACCCACACCATTTCTATCCAGGGAATTATGTTGAGATTTGAATAGGGTTTTGAAAGAGAATTATAGTCAGGGTTCTTGCCATAGCCTCGCAAGTGATTAAAGACAAATGATACGAAGACTTATAAGGATGAGTTTTGTTTTCAGTATACAGGATATGAAAGTTAAGACTTGGAAGTGGTTTCCTTCCAGTGTTGAAGAAAATTCAATGTAATTTATGGAAACAAAGTTCCAAAATTTGAGAAGAAAATCTAACGTTCTAGAATTTTTGAAGGATCGGTAGGAATTTCAACAAGATATGCTAGGGGGTCTGTCTGCATTTGCAAGAGACTCTTTCAAAACCTATAACAGAAAAAGCAGAATAAAATTGAGTCAAGTAACACTTCAGAGAAACCATCCTGCACACACACACACACAGGGTAAGGGAAAGCAGGCAATGTCTAGTGTCTGTTGCTCTTGCCTTGTGTGTCAGGGTATGTGAATTTGCATGATTTGCTTTTGCTACCTGCTCTTCCATTTATTTGGATGGCTTAAAGTTTCAAACTACATGAAGCAGCAGCACATAATGAGCACTTTCATGCTGTTGTGCTTTAAAAAAAAAAACCCAGTAAGTAGTCAGCATAGGGCCCCCCAAACAGACAGGGACAATGGCATGGGGAGGACGGGCTTTGTTCCCATAACAGTCACAATCTGGATCACGTTCCTTCCCCCCCCCCCCCAGTACTATTTTCCCCAGGACGGAATCAAGCTTTCACTGTTACCAGTGAGAGGTTTTCTTCCATAGCAAATAGCAACCACACACAACCTACATCTGGATTGTGTCTGCTCTGGGGGGGGGGAAGAGTACCTGTTCCCCACACCATGGTCTAGATCAGAGGTTCCCAACCTGTGGTATGTGTTCCACCGGACTTTGTGCAAGGCTGGTCCTTATCTGATTTTCTGATCTCCCCTCTGACTTGCAATTCAAAGCATCTCTGATTTGCTGGTCTTGTCTGTGGAATGCTGATTATCTGGGACAACAGTAATTAGTTGCTAGGAACAGTAATCAGCTACTAGGAGTTCTCTTATCTGCCATTCCGATCTCTCTCTCAGCTGCTTCTGCTCCTTATCTCCGATCTGTATTGCTCAGTATTGCTTCCAGTATATACAGCATTGAACCACTAGGTGGCGCAGGAAAAAAGGAGCAGGCAAGAACAAGTTGGCAAGCCTTTTATTTCCTGTTTTACATTTATTTCTATTTTATTGCTGTATTTGAACAAGCTGCTCAAATTGCTGTATTTGAGCTGTATCTGAGCACGCTGCTGCTTACGCTGCTCATATTTGTAAAGATTCAATTTTAAGAGATTCGAATCAATAGGCATGAGTAGGGGGAGGGGGGGCAATGAAACCTATCTGTCCTGGGGAAAGATAGGCCAAAATACAGAGAGGCTGAAAACTGAGGGTGCATGATGATATTCCACAACTGAAGCCTATGTATCTGCTCTTTTGGATAAGCTTCCAAAGCAGGAAGTGGATCTGTGAATACTACTGTTTGGAAAAACAAAACAAAACAACAGTAGCTTAATTGCTGCATTTGCTGACACTATCACCTATCTAGTGCACATATTTATTTAAATTAAGTATTATAAATACATTTATATTTATATATATAAATACATTTATTTATTTATTTAATACGATTTAAAATTTTCATGGCCAGAAATCGGTGGCGATTTCCCAGAGGAAAAACCAATCGCTGCTTAACAGGCAACAGGAACTCTCCTTTGTTAATAAAATATGGTTGCCTATTTTACAGAAGAATCAGAGACTCAGACCAGACTCTTGATTTTACTGTTCTCTGTGGTTTTCAGGCTCTTTCCCCTTTTAACTGATTAGTTCCGATATCAGCGGCTGCTGTCTTCTGATGTTAATTGACAGCTTGCGGTTCCCCGCGCTTTCCAGCGCTTTTTCCTTTCTAACCTGCATGTTGATTTTATTGTTCTTTGTAGTTTTTTAGGCTGTTTTGCTTTAAATTGACTAAGTTCTAATAGGAGCAGCTGCTGGTTTTTCAGTGTTAATTGATAGCTTGTGGTTTCCAACCCTTTTCAGTGCTATTTTCTTTTTAAACTTGCATCTTTCTCCAGCAGTCAAGAACATCTCACACAGGTTCTCTGTGTTTCCTTGAGAATGGATGAAACAGCAGATTAATATTTTATGAGATGTGTGTGTTTTTGGTGATTTTATGTGTATTTTAAAACATTGGAATTCCTCATAATTTTTGTTTAATATTTTTTTAAAAAATACATGACCTTTTAACCTATAAAACTCTACCTCTTAGCATTATGTCTGGTCATGAAAATATCCATGCTACATCTCATAAAAATGTTTATCATAAAATGTAGTCTGGCCCTGATATATAGTAAATAAATGTGCAGTCAGCTCAAAATATGCAGTTACTCTCCTCTAGTAAGAAGCTTCAGAACTAAGGAATACCTAAGTTACAGCCCAATCCAATGTAGATTAATGCCAGCAGAGCTACTGCTCCACCGGCGTTGGATGTCGTAAATGTGCAGTAAAGCACATTTTCTACACCCGGGGAGTAAGAGGCGGCACTGCCGTTCACTCCGTCAACAGCGACGGACCGCTCCACCAGACACAGGTAAGACCTGCGCTGGGTGACAGGAAGGTGTGGGGAGCGCAGGCCGAGATGGCGGAGAAGGGGGCGATTGGCCAGCCAGGCCAGGGATGGGGATATTGGTGGCGCACTCTGCCGACATCCTATCCACCAACTTGGACCTGGCCGGCATTACACCGGCACCTTGGATGTGCGTCAGCAGAATAGCTGGTGAACATCTGAGGAGGCGCATTGGGGCCACTGAGGCTTACACCGGGGGAAAGGGATGTGTGCCCCAGCTCCGCCGGCACGGGCCACATCCTCCTTAGGATGCAGCGGCCAACTGTTTAGCATGGCTGGTGCATCCTACACAGTAATGCAGTAAGAGCAGGTGATAAGCATGAGGCAGAGCCTTAAAATCCCATCTCTGATGGCAGCAAATCTACACCCCAGGGGTCAAGTTGGGACATAGCCATGACAGGACAGGTTGCCATAGTGGGCTCCTCTCCATGCTCTGGGTCATGGACAGGGTGGGTTCCTCTCTCCCCATCACTGCAGATACTGATAGTGGAACGTGGATGATGAAACTCAAATGTTGACACCAAAATTCCATAGTAAAATGCAGAACTGGAAGTGCTTATAGGTAGCTAATGTGCCGTAAAGCTAATGATAACACGACAAACAGCTGAACTTTCTTTTAAAAAATTGAACTGTTAGGATAAAATGAATGTTTTAATGATTTTTACGTTTGAACTAGTCATTCAACGGTTACACAGTAGCTGTAAAAGGTTTTTGTATACTACAACAAAACCAAGCACTCCAATTATCAACATCCTTAAAAGTACCATCACTAAATTAACTACAACCACATTCAGCATCATAAAATCAACTGAAGAACTACTATAAGTAATATTATAAAATACTTTTCTCTGGATACCAAATAAAGGACTTACATGGATAGCACAAAAGTATTTACCAAAATAATATAATCCTGTTCATTGTATTTCTGTCTCCCTTCAGGCCAGAGCATCTTTGGCTACAAACCAAGAAGACTGCCATTCCACAAACAATGAGGCTGAAACACTGGCATTAAGTCTTAATCTTCTTGGGGGAAAAAATGGTCTATTTAAAGACTTCATCAATGAGTTTAAAGTTTATTTTGCATAGTTTATTCCTTTGATTTAATAATGACATGAAAAGAAAGTTTTAGATGCTGATATGGTAGGAACAGGGTTTTCAACTCTGCCACAAGCTATTATCCTTGCACCTCCCAAATAACCACGCACACACAGAGGCTGGGATAACTGGGCCACCTTTATTCAATACAACAATATTAATAGCGTCAGCAGGGCCCTACAACACCCTCCCTGTTGTGTGGGCACTATTATTGGGAAACAGTGATGACTCGGTGTTTCCCCATAGCAACCGATGGGCGTACCATCTGGCTCAAGGCCGCACTTGGTCATAGACCAAGTCAGCCTATCACGGCCAACACCGCAGGGTTGAGTCAGCTGGACCGCATTGAGAACACCAGCCATGCCAATTCCAGTCAAGGAGTCAGCCAGACAGCCTCTTCAAGCTGGTGAAGCATCATTGGAGCGGTACTGGCTGCAACCCCCCCCCCAACCTTGCTGACCTCAAGTGGACACCGGAAATACCCACCTGCCTACTCGACCCACACGATACCTGCTGGTGACCTATTATTAAACGGAAAACTCAAGTGGAAGAAACACCCAGTCTGGGTTAGGCGAAAAAGCTACCAGTCCAAGGCCAATTTGACTGGCAGCAAAAAATTCCTACCCAGCCCCGAAACGCGACCAGCTAGTCTCAGACTGTGAAAGAGGTTGGGTGGGTTGATGCTGTCCCGGCGTGACTGAGAGACTGCAATAATGTGTGCAGCCTCACAGCAGCCCGGGACCGCCCCCAGCTTAGGGCTGCCCAATCAGGTGAGCCTTTAAGCCTCTGTCTGCACACAGCAGGGGCAGGGCAGGGCAAAAAGGCTGGCAAGGGACTGCTCGCCAGCATCATTCCTGTATATTTGATTTCATAAAATCAGAGTTGTAAGAGGCATTGAAGGCCCTCTAGTCCAACCCACTGCTAGAAGCACTGCTTGAAGCAGGAAAATCCTCTCTAGAGCATCTCCAAAAGATGCCTATCAAGCCTCTCCTTGAACAAAACTTCTATAAGGTATCAGCCAGCTCTCTCTCTCTCTCTCTCTCTCTCTCTCTCTCTCTCTCTCACACACACACACACACACACACACACACACACACACACACACACACACACACACACCTTCCAGTTTGTCAAGAAGGGCTTATTCGAGATTCCTGGAGACCCTGCTAAAATATCCAGGATTGTTTTAGTCACCTGATGCTGATTCCTGGACACTCCAGGAGCACAGGAGAACTTTGGGAACTCCTAGAAGAGTCGTGGAAGCGTGGGCGGCAATTGACCCACGCAAGGAGTCCTGGCTTGGCCCGACAGCTGGCCAGCCAGGAATTGGATGAAAACATCCGATGAAAATGAAAGTGGCAGCGGCAGCGGCAGCAGCAGGAACAACATTATTTACTAGATTTTTGTCTGGGTTGTATCAAAGGTGAGGTCAACGACATCTTCAGTGTGGAGGAAGAGGGAACTTTATAATATTCACTGGTTCCCCTGCCTCAGCTCTTCCTTAAATCAGGAGAGAATCTCCAAGGAATTCTCCCTTTGTCTTGCTCTAGCTGGTGCTTTATACATCATACAGAACTATATTCATGCCCTAGACCCCTGATGGCGAACCTATGACACGCGGGTCACTGGTGACACGCGAGGTCATTTTGGGTGACACGCCTGTGTTTCCCCCAGGGCCCCCGACACACCTTACATTTTGCAAAAGTTTTACAGGCTTGTCTTGAACATTTAGGGCAGCGATTTTTGGCAGTCCTCTTTCATTATCTAGTAAAACTCAGCAACAAAAGTCACTAACTGAAGTTAAATAAAATGCAATGAGTTCTATAGTTGTTTTCAGTTCAGTTCAATACAAAATTACTATTAAAAGTAGCAATAGTCAAAGTACTATTAAAAGTTCGGGGGGGGGACACTCCAGCAGAGTCAAGTTAGGCATATTCAAAAATTTTGACACACCAAGCCCAAATGGTTCGCCATTACTGCCCTTAGACTCACACAAAATTTGCCTGTCTCATGATAACACATCCCATTCCTGCTGCCCAGAAAACAGGCACAGATTCAAAAATTATACTGTTGTGACTGTTTCGTCCCCTGAGTAGCTCTCCAGGATTGTCCAGGAGTCTCTGGAATCCGCATCATCCTTCAGTGACTACCGGCTGACTACTGAAAGCAATCCTGCAGATTTCAATAGTCTTTGGGAATTTCCAACATTACATCATGGTGGGAAAAAAAATCTAGGAATAGCTTCAGTTAGAGTTGACAACCCTATTCCTGAGCCTTTTGGAAATCATATTTCCTTTATATGCTGTCTTACTACCTACTACAATTTCTTGACTCTAAATATGGTATGATCTCAATAAAACTTTGAGAAGTGAGGACTTATTCAGCAACCTTTGCCCTTATCATGGTCTGGAACTATCTGCAAAGAGCTTGCAAATGTTAACTTATTTATTATTCAACCTTTAAACTTTCAGATATAACTTCCAGGGAATAATTTGTCATTTGCTACTTGACTATAAGCAGCCCACTGTTCAATCAAAATTCAACACTGAAGTGATGCCCAGTTCGTGCAGTGCTTCTGTCTCTTGCTAGCAAGATAAACTTTAACAGATTACTTATTCATCTCAAAGATTCTCTAGTGCAGCATCCCATTAATATTGGTTATTTGTATATCTGGGCTCAAGAAGGGCTATCTAGAGTTGCAGGGCAGCTCTGGTTTAACCATACTATATTTCCTGCCAGATTTGGAGGTGTCCGACTCATTTTAGGCATTCCATTGAAATAGCCAAGCATCTGAAATGGTGTGAAGGTTTTAGACTCTAGTCTCAGTGACATCGTCAACTGAATGTCAATGTCTGCACCCTTCTCCAAGCATCTATTATACTACATAAATGTTTAGAAGAATTAAAAATACACAGAACATAGTTAATTTAACGGTGCAATCGAGTCTACCTTGTAGTCCGGCGAAGCATGCTCCACCGGTCTAGGGTGTCGCAAATGTGCTGCAAAGCAAGTTTGTGGCATCTGGCGAGTAGATGGTGCTGACGCTGACGCCGGTGCCACTCCACCCATCCCACATGCAATGGAGCACTTGCCGGGGAAGGCAAGTGCCCCACTGGGTAGCGGAGGGGCGGGGGGAGGGTGGAATGGGGTGTTCTGGGAGGGTAGGATTGGTTGGTCAGGCCCAGGAAGAGGGAGAGATTGGTGGTCGTGGCTCCACTGAAATCCTATCCCCCTTCACAGGCCTGGCTGCTATTACACAGCCTGCTCGAATGTGTGCTAGCAAAATAGCTGGTGCACAGTTGAGTAGGCCCATTAGAGTGGCTGGGGCTCTACTCTGGGTAACGGGATGAGCATAGCTCTGAGGAGATCCATTGCAGGTCATGAGCCTTACGCAGGGGTAAGGGGATTGAATATCCCCTTTCCCTGTGGAAGCCTCCCATGCCGCTGCATCGGCAGGGGGGAGAATAGGGTAAAGCTCTGAGGCACATTCACCTACTCATGAGTAAATGCAGATGTGTGGCTCACTTTTGCTTTCCATAGGGCTCAGTATATTTTCCTTGTCAGCTTGGAGGGGGTGGGCTTCCTTCTGGAGAGTTTGTTGGGGCCTGCGTTCATCAAATTGGAACCATTCTGGTGGTGTTGCATTCCTCTCGGCCTGCCCTTCAAAATGGACCAAGGCATGGTCCCCTACTCATGAGTTAACATGAAGTGCTACTTTGCCTACTTTGCTTCGGTTTTCATAGGGCTCAATACATTTTTCTGGTCAGCTATCTACTTGTCACATTCAGTTTCGCGACCCACCCAAAATCAGGTCATGACCCACTTGGTGGGTCACGACCCACAGTTTGAGAAACACTGGTTTAGTAGAGCAAGAGACTGTATGTCCATTTCTGTTGCTAGGCAGTGCAGTTCCATCCAACCAATAATTGTTATGTGTATTCTATAGATTTGTTATTGTTAACTGTTCTAGGGTCCTCCTTTGAGGTAAACACTGGGATAAAAATGTAAGGCATATGCCAGTGGCCAAACTTGCTTAACGTAAGAGCCATATACTGATAAACTTCAGATGTTTGAGAGCCGTAATAGTTAAGAAGCATTTAAATTCTTAAATATATTTACTCGCCATGAACATCAAAATTACATTTTAATCCAGTGGACTCTCAGTTTATAGGTAAACAATTATAAAGCTTGAACATTTTTTATTTATCTTTTATATTAATTGTGAAGCAAAAAGCTCAGCCAACATATTTTGGAGAGTTGCACATTATATCTCAAAGAGCCGCATGTGGGCTCACTGTGCTTTGGCCACCCCTGGCATATGCAATGTGGATAGTTATCAGAGTCAAATGCACATTGCATGGAGGATGCAAATTGAATGCCCATTTGCAATTGCATTGCACCCAATCTGTGCACACTGCACTTATTGGGTATGTCCCTTATTGGGTATGTACATGGAGATGCTGCAGTAATCCAAAATGTTTCCAGGGCACATATATTGTTTCGAAACATTGCAAATCCAACTCTTCTGTAATTTTATCCAATTTGCTTTCTGTTTGGCAAATGGATGTGGAAATCTTGCTCAAGCTAGTTGGGGGGTTGATGAGGCTAACAATGGGGATATGCCATTCCACTGGAAAAAATGAAGAGCACCTGCAGTTGGATACATATCCCAATGTGCATTTTTTTATACAGTATGTAATTCCTATAAGGAAGGATATCTAAGATACTGTGGTGAGATTCCATGATATTTTAGACTGAGAGGGGGACGGACACGGACACTATGACAATCAAGAAGCAGGTTATAGTTATTTATTTTAAATGTCTTTTATATCACTTGTGTCCAAACAGACTAGGGTAGTTTACAGTAAAAAATAACCAAAACTAATATAGAATAACAATAAAGACAACAAAACAATAATCAAAACCAAATCAATAGAAAATCCACAAGGTAAAATCAAACACAAAATCACAGCATCAGCCCATGTCTGGGAAAAAAAAAATCACAGCATCATCCAGCACTAATGGCCTTCTGGAATAGCCACATTCTGCACATCCCTTGCTCTGTTTCTCACATCCAGTTCTTATCACTGATGGCACACTCCTAAGGTGCCACTGTGCTGGCCTAGCGCATGCTAGGTTGTTGCAAACGTGTCATGAAGCACATTGTGACAGTGCACCAGAGGCCTAGGCTGGAGCAAAGACCTGGGCCGGAGCAGAGGCCTGTGCCGTTCCTGGCGTGTCAGTGCAATATGGGACATACTCCACAAAGGTAAGCTGATGCAGGGGGTGGAATGGGGTGGGGGAGGGCAGGGAGGAGGTTTAATGGGGTGGGGGGGTTGAACGAGCCCGGGAGGGGGTGGGATTAGAATCCTATCCCCCCTCCAAGACCAGTTTCCTTTGCACAAGCCTGCGGGACTTGCGCCAGCTGAATAGCTGGCGTGGATCTGAGGAAACCCATTGCGGGGGCTGGTGCTTTACCCGGGGTAAGGGAGCAAAAGTTCTCTTCCCCCGAGGAGACCTCCCAGCTCCCACTTCCTGCACAGGATGCAGCGTTGCCTGCACTGGCCTCGCTGTACCGCTGGGCAGAAAGTTAAATAGGATTGGGATGTGAATTGCATGTAATCCTATAGATGACCAGGTCTTTGCCGTTGGAACAATTGGTAATATTTGGTTACACTGCACTGTTGCTATGATCACATGGGCTGCTGGAATCTTAATGTAAAGTAAAGCAAAAAGGGGTGCAAAAGTTATTTGAAGAAAATGCATTGCTTATTTGAGTGGCTATTTGTGGAAAAAATGTTTACAGATGTTTACTTCATTCTAGGTGAAAAATACTACCTTTGTAGCAGTTTAAGAAAATTATATTGTGTATGCAACCATTTGATGTGATTTAGCTTGAGGTTATACATTTTGCTTTGTATATATTATTTGTAATTTGAAAAGAATTTGGACTGTCTGATGTTGTAAGGGGGAGAAATACAGGGGAAAAGAGTGAGAACCAAACAAGGGGTTATTTCAAGAAACCAGCTGGAACAGAAATATGAAGACGGGTGAATTTTGCGTGGGTGCATAAGGGTGGGACCAATCAATGCATGTAAGACTCTTGTCCAACACTATTTGGGGCTTCACAATGAAGGGAAATGAAAAATCCACTCATTCTACCTTTAAGCTATACAGAGCTGCAGAGTAGGCAGGCAGTAGAAAAAATGTAGTGAAGGGTAAGATTATGTGTGGGTGTGTGAAGAACCTAGACCAGCCATTCCCAACCTGTGGTATGTGTACCCCTTGGGGTACGCGGACTGTCAGGCGGGGGTACGCAAGAGGCTGCCCTTTATCAGCTCCTTGATCAGCTGTGCAGTGGCAACACGATTTAAAAATCATTTAATTTTTTTTTTAAAAAATCCACCCTCAAGCCAATAACATCAATGACATCATTTTGGCCTGAATGTCGGCAGCTGGAGGCTACAGCCGGAGGGCCGTGCGGAAGGGGGCTGGATGGCTGGAGATCGAGATTGGTGGGAGATCAGCAGGGAGCTTGCAGCCGGGAGGAAACAAGGAGCGACCAGCAGGAATCAATGGCAGCCCCCAAGCTTGGTGGAGTGGGGTGGTGATGAGGGCAGGGAGGATGGTAGATCTGGCCAGGGAGGGGGCAGATTTGGCAGTGGTGCATGACAAATCCTGACCCCCTTCCTGGGTCTGATCCGCCTTCCTGGCTCAACACAGACTTGCACCAGCTATATTGCTGGCACAGGTCCAAGTTGATCCACTGGGCCCGCAGGGGCTTGCCTTACCCCTTACACATGTTCCCTTACCCCAAGGAGGCCTCCCAAGGATGAAACTCCCCTGTGAGATTCAGCGGAGCCCATGCCGGCACTGCTGCATCACCATGCAGGGAGTTGTAGTGGATTGGGATGCCCATTTTCCTCCATTTCCTAAGCAGTGGGAGATTTCCAGGGGCAACACTAGAGGGTTTAGTCTTATTTTCGCTTAGAGATTACTAGACACCTTTCCCTTTTTATTTCATTTATTTCAGTGGTTCTCAAAGTGGTGGGTCGTGACCCACCATTGGAACCACTAACTGTCCCCTGCACCCTTAAGGGGATCCCAGGAATTACCACCGGCATCGCCGAAAAGCACCCGAAAATGACTTTTTAAAAACTTACTAAGGTTTCGGAGGGGAGGTTTGGGGAGGCCTGCACAACCCTCCGCAGGCTTCCCCAATCTTCAGATTGCTGCAGAACGCCGATTTTTTGGCAATCTAAAGATCAGGGAAGCCTGCAGAGGGTTGCGCAGGCCTCCCTGACCCCCGACCCCCAAGCCTCAGTAAGTTAACAAAAGCCATTTTCAGGCGCTTTTTCAGTGATGGTGACAGCGATCCCTAGGATCGCCGCTGCTGGCCCTGCTCCTGCAAGCACTCAGACTTCTTCCACGGGCAGCACAATCCACCGTAAAGATCCGTGGGCGGCCCTAGGGCCATCCGCTGAATCCTATCCCCCGGATCCTATCAGCCTGGAAGTCTCCTCTGCTGTAGCATGGGGAGGCCCCAATGGGCCTCCTCGGATTTCCGCCAGCTCTCAAGCTGGCGTAAGCATCTGTTTCCCACAAAAGCAAGCAGCATATATTTGTTGTCACCACCACCCCACCGGCTCTTGCTTCCAACCAGCACCTTTGTTGGCTACACTGCATCTCTCCAATGCTGCTGTATCCCCTTTCAGCATGATGGATTGTATTGCCTCACTCAAGGTACCTCTTTTAGTCATCAAACACTGTTGAGCCATCTTCATTTAGTGACAGTAGCAGCACCAGCCAATACTGCTGCCTATTCTCAAGCAAACAGGTATACAAAAGATGATCACAACAGTTCTATGTTGCATTCATGTTTTCCCCCAAGAACTCAATTACAATTGTGAAAATGTAATATGTTGTGACACTTTGCATAAGTATGCAGAATCAGGAAACTGATTGTATTATTAAGAATTAGCTTTGTGCATGAATGATAAAGGTGATTAACATTATAGTCTGGAATGGCTAGGTGAAGTCAGTGTAATTGAATTCAGTCAGCAATAAAGAGAAGCTTTTCATGTGGCAAATGTTGGTTTAGCACTACTAACATAAAGCTTTGGATTTGATTCTCCTTATTCCTAGAGATAGAACCGAACAGCAGAAGCCCCACTTGATGTATCTGCTTCTGGGCTGTGCCACTATTGCTGTCCCACATTTTCATGAGGCTGTATTTTAGCAGCAGAAGTTGACATTTTGGGGCCTGCAAATAAACACCCTCCCTCTTTCAAACTTGTTAGGTCCTCCTCCTAGGGTTTGCCAGCAGCCTGAAAGAGACCCCTTCAGGGTTGGGCTAGCTCTGGGAGGGGGCTGACCTCAAGGTCCTTGTCTGCTCCTGTGTGGGTTCCCTTCAAGCCCCTTTTGGCCTCAGAACTCAAGGTGGGGTTCTGCAGTACTTGCAGCACTCCTTCTCCTCTGCCTCTCAGTACAACCTTCCTTGGGCCTCAGGATTTTCTCATCTCCGCCGGGGTCAGGGAGTCTCCCAGCCCTCTGTCCCACCTCATCACAGGCCCATTTGCGGCTTTTGAACCCTGGGCAGCTCCTGCTTTCCCATCCTGTCCCTCCTTCCTTTTTCCATTATTCACTATTTCCTGTTCTCCATCCTGTCTCTCTGTCTTGTCTGCCTCCCTGCTGTTGATGTCAGGGCCCTGACAGTCCTATTCCCCACTGGGGGAGGAAGGAGAAGCCGACCTGTCAAGCAGGAGCTGCCGCTGCCGCCATTTTACTCAAGGATTGCCGCGCAAAGCCGCATGCATACAAACAAGCGGCCCGGGAGCCCCAAGGGCTTCCAGGCCGAGCCGTGCGCATGCGTGTGGCTCGGCCTGGAAGCCCTTCGTTCAGAAGGACTCCTGGGCAGCTTGTGCACATGAGTGTGGCTCGCAAAGCCGCACGCATGCAAGCAAGCGGCCCGGGTGCCCCAAGGGCTTCCAGGCCTAAGGACTCCCGGGCCGCTTGTGCGCGGCAATGCTTGGGTAAAAATGGCAGCGGCGGTGGTGGCAATCCGGGATGGCGCCATACCTCCCAGGATGCCGGGACCCGGGCCTGAAATCCAGGAGGGTCCCAGCCATTCCGGGACGTATGGAAAGTCTACTCAGGGAGCACACAAGACAACAAGATACCTGTATCCTGTTGCCACACCCTTGCAATACACATCCTGTTGCCACATTGTGCCACATCCCAACATGAGGGAGTGTTGGCCTGGCTGAGCATTCTCAGCAATGAGATTGTGTTCCCTTTCTTCCCACCAACATGTAAACAATTTTGTACCCTTTTTGCTAAGAGGTGCAAAACATTACTGAAAACATATGTTTATTGCTATGAATGTTCTTCCCATTTCACCCCAGCGCTATTTCAGATTTCAGAAAGTGGACTGAATATCTAAACTACCCCATACATGAAAATATTCCCTACACAAACAAAACTAGGAAAGTAGATGCTCTTGCTCCCCCCAAGCTTGGCTGCAGCTTTGAGTTGATTTTTATATTCAGGGACAAAGCCAAGTTTGTTGCTGTATAATGTGTGAAACAGCCCTAAGTAGTGGAACCACAGGGAGCCCAGCCATTCCAACAAGGCATTTAGTTTTCATACACTGGACTGCAGTGTGTTTATTTTTAACACGTCTTCAAATATGAATTATGCTTCTCAACACATGAGCTCTTGGTGGGGGAATAAGAAGGTGAGAAGGGCTGGGCAGCAGGGGCCAAATATATATATATATTGTGCTTTGCAGCCTATACATTCATCATTGGCATCCTCTCTAACAAACATTTCATGGAAAATGTGAGAGAGCTGAAACCTTAATTTAATTTTCCCAACTATGTTGGAGACAGCAGTATCTAATCCTACACAGACAGCATTCTGCCGCACAATGGGGAGCTCTTGGAATGAGAGGAAGTGCAGCGCTGCTTGGAAGGAGACCTGGAGAGAGAAATACAGAATGTTTAAAATATTCGATTAAAGGGCAATGCTCTGCTAAGTCAATTTTACCACCACATTTTTCTAAGTTCTGTATGGAGTTAGTTTCCTGAATTCCACAAATAGAGCAGGAGCTGAACAATTCGACCACATACTTTCCAGTCTCAGGCTTCTTGAGATTTTTAAAGACATAACTTGACTTCCACTAGTTTAAGTCTTCATGGAGCGTTCATGTTTCAGATGTTCTTTTTCCTGCCCTGCCTGCTCAAGTACTTGAGGCGCATTAAATATATAACCTTGTCAACTATTTGTGTGTTGCCTGTTAGTTGTTTGTTTTTTGGATTCTTTTGCAGGGGGAAATTATGTCAATTGTTTTGCATTTTTATATGACAATGGTGCTATGTTTTATAATTATTTTCTAGGCTACTTTGGGTTGCCTCTGGCATCATTATAATCAAAATCATCAACATTTATATCATGCTTTCTGAGTGTGCAAAGTGCTTCACTAGAAGTTGTCCTTACAGAAAACCTGTAAGATAAGAATGATTACTCCCATATTGCAGCTAGGGAAGACTGAGGCTGAGAGAGAGAGAGAGAGAGAGAGAGAGAGAGAGAGAGAGAGAGAGAGAGAGAGGATTGCCTAAGGCCACCTAGTGAAAATTCATGGCAGAGGCAAGATTCAAACCAGCTCTTAGCCACTATGCTACACCAGCATGAAAAGTGGAATAAAATACTTTGAAATTAAATAAAGAAGCTTCTCTTGTTTACACCCTCCCAATGTGAGAAGACAGCAGAGGTAATGGTGGGCTATATTGGAAAATGAATCTCTGTGCATTTATTCCCCTTCCAGAATGGATTTAATCTGGAGAGCTCTTTTTTTGGGGGGGGGGGCAGTCCTGCCAATTCATACAGTGCCATGCATCTGAAATACATGGATATAGGCATACTGAAATCACTCTCCTCCACTAGTGCAATCAGAGGTGAAACAAGGGTGGAGCGAAGGCAAGTAGTTCTGCAAGACTCCGTTACACTGGAGTCAGCGGCCCCTCCCCCTTGCTGTTGGAGCCATTCTGGCAGCAAAGGCAACACGCAGGACACTCCCCTGTTGCTGCTGGAATGGCTCCAACAGCAAGGGGGAGGGGCCGCTGACTCCAGTGTAACGGAGTCTTGCAGAACTACTTGCCTTCGCTCCACCCTTGTTACGCCTCTGAGTGCAATGACTTTTGGTGAACTGAGGGAGAGTTGCTACCAAATTTCTACTAACGCAACAGTTCAAGGTTAATTAAAAGATCCTGCTTGCATGAAAAAAAAATCTAAGGAATGTCTATGGAACCAAAAACAGTTTTGATAACATATGAGTCAGATTGTTGACTGTCACTGCCTTACATTGAATGAGATTGTTAGTCCATCTGGCCTAGGACAGTCTACACTGACCAGCTGTGGCTCTCCAGGGTCATGGACAGTTCTGGTACCTGAATTCCCGTTTCTTGAGATTCCACAAAAATCTGGACTATTATTTATGCATGCAAAGCATATAGTATTCTACTTCTGAGCTATTTCACAAAAGGCAGACATTATCAGGAGGGTCATGCTGGGTTAAGTTGCTCAGGTGAAACTTTTGAGTACAGCAAAAAGCGTTTTGATACACGTGAAATTACTCAGGAGTATTCTGCCAATCCTCACATGTCATTCTGGGCAACTCTCTGGCATTCCCTCGGTTAGATCATTTGGGCCAGATGTAAACAAGTTCAGGGCAAAAGTGATGGGAGAAGACACTGATAATGCATGTTAGCCTCATTGTCCAGCCCCAAGAGGTTTTAAAAGGGGAGAAACTACGCAAAGTGTGCGGCGGCTATGAAGAAGGCGGGCTTTTGGCCTGATCCAGCAGGGCTCTTCTTATGTTCTTAAGGGTCTCAGGGGGACCAAAATAGGCCTGAGACAACTGGCACAAGGATAGATGAGCTGCATCTTCCTTGCCTCTTAGCCACATTAGAGGGTCTGACTGTCAGGAGATGACTGCATAACTTCCTGTCTCTTATTCACACCAAGGTGAGTTCTAGTGACCTGTAACTCTTCTCCCCCAGGAGTAGCTCCCCAGTGATGAGATCAGCCCCAGGACTAGTCTTGGGGCAGGGAGGCATTGGCTGAAGCAGGGCTGGGCCTTTTGGGGTCAGTCATTCTGGGCTAGGCTGCTGCTTTCACACTGAGGCCTGAACTAGTGAGAACGTTAAAAAGCTGCAGACAGAATCTGGAACAGACAAAAGCCCATTTATCAAACTAGAGATTGTAAATTGTTTGTTTTGTTTTTATTTGCATATACCAGTGTTTGTTCTGTAACTGGCCCTTTTCTGAAGATGATATTCTAGCAAGCAATCATTCTTACCCTGCACAGTCCTCGTATGTGACACTGATCTATATGCTTGCTGTCTCCACTTGAGATTGTGATTCAGTTCATGCTTCCTATTATTTGTGAAGCATCTATTTTTGCAGTGGCTTGTTGTTCTTTTATTTCAGGGAATTTGTGGGGTTTTTTTTCTTTGCCTTCCTCCTGAATGCCAACAGAAAAAGTGCACTGAAAGCTCTCATTCATCATTTGAGAACTAAAATTCAGTATTGATTTGGTTTACATAATAGTCAGGTCAGCTTCCTCTCTTATGATATACGTGCGACCGAAAGGAGACAGGGTTTTCCAAAGATATCGTCTCATACCATTCTCATGCTAAAGGCACTGAGGTCTATTCATCATACGACATCAACATCAACAGAGACTGTTCCACAGATGAGCTGTTCAAGCGGCAGGTGGTGGTACATTTGTTAAAGTGGACCATTTGTTGCGTTATTAAGACAAACAGAGGTATTTGTACATTACGTACAAGGTAATTCCAGTTCATGGCTACCGTTCTAATCCTGGGAGCCTTTGGGCTTGGATTCAAACTCGCAGCATATGCCAGGTGACTTGAAATCTAAAGACAGAAAAAATGATGGAAGATAAAAGCATTTCAGCTTCATTAGGCAGGCTTATTTCACAAGAGCAATTGCTGGCATAGTGTAGGGAAAATCTTAACCATTGCTTGGGCTTTTTCCAACAGTTAGAATTTCAGTTAGCTTGTCTCCACACTCTCCTGGCACTTCACATTTAGAGCTTAGCGCCAGCCACATTCTTATTGAAGTGGCAAACCTGTGCCTCTGGGCTGTACCACCAGACTGCAGATGGGGGCTTATATGATTGAATGCTCCTCCATTCAAAAATAGTTCCCATCCCTTACTGTATAAAACTAGCTTGTGAGGGGCAGGGTTCTAGCCTAGTCCCATCCCATATGTACTAGTCTTCTCTGTGGAGAGAATTTTTCATATAAAGGAGCATTTAGTCCTGTGAGCCTCCCCCTACAGTCTCTTAAGTGGCCCAGATACAGAGTGCAATCCTCTGGAGAAAACAGGCAGCGGAGCAAGTGCTCCGCCACCAGAAGCTGTCAACACTAAAAGCACGTAAAGCACATTCGCGATGACCCAGGAGTAAGGGCCGCTGGCGCTAGGCCGGCAGCACTTAGTTCGCCGCTGGATCTCCCAAGCAGCCGCCGGAGGAAGGTAAGGGATCCTCCGATGGCCTCATGGGCGGTCCAGGCGGCAAGGGAGGGGGGATATTGGCCAAACCAGCCTGGGAGGGTGCAGGGTTGGCATCCGCCATATCCCCCTCCCCGTTCCAGCCGACGTGGCCATTACACGGCCTCCTCCTACTTTAAATAGCTGGCGGAAATCCGAGAAGGAATTTCCCGGTTTACACCGGGAGGAAGGGGACAAACATCCCCTTCCCCTGAGTAGTCCTCCGGCCCGCTCCAGAGCACCCCCTTCCTATACTCTTCCACCACCCGGCATAGGGTCATTGGCTGGCCCATCTTGGGAGGGGGCGGGCATATCGGCTTTGGCTGCACCAATATCCCCGTCACCTTCCCGGTCCAGGCCAGCCTTACAAGGCCTTGCTGGATGTGCACCATTGGGATCTCCGGCAGAGGCATTCCTACACCCCCCCGTGGGGGCTACTGACATGACACCCCCATGTGACATCACAAGCCCTGCTCCCTGGGGGTGTGACGTCATTATCGCGCCACCAAAATTTGGCGGAAAATGTGGTGGCGCAAAAAAGACCCTCACGGGGGGGGGGGGGTTAGACTGTTTTTTCATCTAAAAACCCACTGGGGAGTGCAGCCTGGGGGTGCACGAGCCGGCAACGTGGCAGCAGAAACGGCCCCACTTACCCGGCCTTCATCATGCACCCAAGCCTGGAGGCAGCCTTCTTGTTGTTGCCCAGATGTCCCTAGAGAGGTTACGCCTGCACAGTTACTGCAGAGACTCCTCCAGCCACTAGGAGTTAGAGAGGTTCTGTAATAATTGCGCAGGTGCAGCCTCTCTACGGACATCATCTGGGAAACAAGAAGGCTGCCTCCGGGCTTGGGTGCACGACGAAGGCCGGGTAAGTGGTGCCGTTTCTGCCGCCGAGCTGCCAGCTCACCTCGGAGGAAGGGAATGTTCATCACCTTTCCTCGGTATAAGCCCCGGAGAACAGTGGCGTCATTAGGGGGTGGGGGCAGTGGGCCCCCAGGTGGCAGGGGCGACACGCGGAGGGGGGTGTATGAGCCGCCACTCCGCGTGTCACCATGCGTTCTGGGGCATCCACGAGCTGGGAGGGTGCATGACTTGTGCACCCCTGGCTCATGGATGCCCCGAAACGCATGGCAACACATGGAGGGGGGTGCACAAGCCAGCTCTCTAGCTCTCAGCTTGTGCACCCCCAGCGCATGTCGCTATCCGTTCCGGGGCATCCACAAACCAGGGAGTTGCACGAATAAGCAACCCCCCCCCGGCTCGTGCACGCCCCGGAACGCATGGCGGCTTGTGCACCCTCCGTCCACGTGTCGCCCCCACTGCCCAGGGGCCCACTGCCCCCCTAGTGACACCAGTGGCCTCCAAGGCTTACACCGGGGGAAGGGGATGAACATCTCCTTCCTCCGAGGTGAGCCCTGACCACGCCGACACGAGCCACATCCTGCCTATGATGCTGCGGCCGGCCACATATATTATACTGCTTCTGAAACCTATTGGACACAAGTACATAGGCTACCAATAGATGACTTCTAACATGGAACCCAAAAGCTTGCATATGCAGTCCAGAGGCCTGAATGCTACCTTGTTGATTGCTTGTCTATAAGTGTTATTGCTTGCACATCAAAAGGTTGTTGGCTCTTGTTCAGATGTGGGAAGAAGGCAGAGGGCTCTATTTGTGAGGTGGGCTCATAGCTCAATTGTACTTTGTGTTTGTTTTAGACAAAGTCCCAGATTCAAGTCCCAGTTACACGCACCCCAAGTTGAAGTGCTGGGGAAGACCGTTGTCTGAGTGGCAGTCAGAGGAGACCATGAACTAATGTCTTGGTATAAAACCAGGTTTATATATTAAATGAAAGTTCAGAGTGCTAGAGATTTGTTTAATTGGTATAATTGTTCCAAAATCAGGAAAGAGTTATGTGGCATCATTAAGATTCAACAATTTATTGTTGTATAATAGACTCAGTGATTGTAAACAATCACATCCAAGAAGTAAACACAGTGAAGATGTTTAGAGAGAGATACAGAAGGTTAATCCATATTCCAAAATTATAATCCTGTCACAGAGTGTGGTTTTTGTGGTGGTGCTGTCATGTTGTACTATCATTAGGACCTGTTAACAAAGAATTCCAACCACCTGCTTTTTCCATTCTACAGCAATGGAACAATAAGCACTATACCATTCTACAGCTTTTACTTAAATTGGGGTGGATCTGTTTTAGACTGCCAACCCCTAAAGTTTTCTGTTTCCTGCTGTTTCTGGTTGCACTGGGAAAGGCTTTAAAAAATACCAGAGAACCAACGGCACTTAAAATGTCACAGTGAATCTTCATTCTCATAAATGCACATATCATTCCCATCAGGCTTATGAATCAAAGTATAATTATCTCTTTTAAATTAACTTCACTGATCACTCAGATTAACTTGGCAAAAAAATGGTTGATGGGATGATTCTCGGTTACTGATTATATGCTCCAAATCATTTGGAATGACAACACACAAATGCACTCTGAGTGTCTGGGTGAGTGGCAGGGCATTTGTAGGGTTTTCTGCAGTGAGTGGTTGCCTCTCAGTGGTCCAAGTCTCAAAATATTACTGCAACTACTATAAGGCCAGCATGTATTTAATGCTAATAGTGTGCTATCAGCATATATAATGCTAATTCCCAAGGTTCTGCATACTCCAGCATTGGTGTAACTATACACATGAAAAAATGAGGCTCGTTAAATAGGAACTGACTTACAGCCCAATCCACTGTAACTTTGTGCCTGCGAAGCATCGCTCCGTAGGTGCTGGGTGTCGTAAATGCAACATAAAGCACATTTTCGATACCCAGGGGAGTAAGGGCCGCCAACGTGCCTTTCCCCAGACCCTGCAGCTGCCAGAGCAGGTAAGAAATGCACCAGCTGGTGCAGGGGCGGGGGGGGGGGGAGAGTGAGCTGGGCAGCGAGGGAGGGCAACCATTCGCCAGGCCGGGAGGGGGGGCAGGGATATCGGCAGTGAGCTCCACCGATATCCTGTGGCCTCTCCTGGCCTGGTCTGCCCTTACCCCGCTGCCCCGGATGTGCACCAGCTTGAGAGCCGACGTACATCTGAGGAAGCACATTGGGGCTAGGCAGCCCTACACCCGGGAAGGGGACGAACGGAATGTCCCCTTCTCCCGAGGTTTTCCCGGGCCGCGTCAATACGGCCTGGGAAAGGCACAGGATACGGCAGCCTTTACACAGGATCAGGCTGCTAGTTATTAATGGCATTCACTAAGATTTGTAGGTCAAAGTAAACAGGTGACAATCTGGGACTCTGTGGAGTAGGGATGCATGAGTCCAGTCTTCAGCTCAAAATGTGATAGAGCTTTTGCTTACATTCCAAGCAAATGCTCATAAACGTTTGAGCCTGTGAACGCAGATGCTTCAACTACCTGAAACCTTGAAATGTTGAGACCAAGTCACAAAAGCTCAAATGTTAAGCACCCACTCCCACAGAACTAGCACCTTCTGGTTCTCCGCCTCCCCCCCCAAAAAAAACAAAGTGCTTACTTTTGGGGGTGAAGAAGCACAGTGGCAGACACATTCAGAGCCCCAACAGTCTCCTTCCCCCATGGGGACTGCTAGTCCTAATCAAAGAACGTTAATGGAAAGGAAATGCTATTTCCACATTTTTGCTCAGGCAAAAGGCCTCTGAGGGTTCTCTTGGAAATGATGCAAATAGCATCAGTTTTCCACCAGAGATTCTGAGACCTATATCTCAGTCCCTACCAGAAAAACATGCCACCAAGGCTCTGAAAGTGCCCATTGCAGCTGTCTTTTCCACATTGAAAGGGGCAGAGCAGGTCTACTAATGACCCCCAGACTCCATAGTGGTAAATGGTAGATATGACCACCACCTCCATAATCATTTTATCTGGGGAGGGGAAGCTGCTGCTGCCTATGAAGGAGAGGAGGAGGAGAAGGAAGGAGGAGGAGAAAGAGGAGGCTGCTGCTGCTGCCACTGTCCAATGGCAAAAGAAAGGAGAAAGGGGAGGAGCTGAGTGAAAGAGGAGGCCACCCACTTGCCCCGTTGCTACTGCCACCATGTTGCGGTGGCGAAATAGATTAAAAAAGGGAGAGGAGCTGTGCATTGATGCTATGGAGAAGGGGGCCTGCTCCTGGCAGTGGCAAAGCAAGGAAAAAAAGAAACTCCTCCATTAAGGCCTGGGGACTTTATCCACAAAAAAGGAGAGAGGTTGGGGTGGGGGGCAGCACTTGGACCCAGGTCAGGTCAGGTGTCACAGGGCTGAGAAGGGGAATGGGAAGACAAGCAGTACATTTGAGCCTTTGTAACCCCTCAATTTGGTTGTTCACAAAACCTCAAGCAGGTCTACATTTGTCTGGATTCTGCTTAGGGTTACCGTATTTTCCCGGTTCCCAACCGGGACACCCCCCCCCCCAATAATTAATTGAATAAATAAAATTAATTATTTTTCCTAAAGTCCTTTGGGCGGCCAAAATTTTTATTTATTTATTTATTTATTTATTTATTTATTTATTTATGGCCACGAAAATGGCCATTTTCCCCCCACCACTTGCCTTGCTGTCGCTGTCCTGCCGCCGCCATTGTTGTCATTGCCACTGCTGCTGCCGCCGCCGCCACTGCCACAACTCTGGAAACTGGCCGGCTGCATTCGGGCTGGCCAGGTCTCCAACTGCCCCCTCAAGCCACCGCCGCTTCCACAGTTTACTTTTTTTTTTGGGGGGGCGCTATCTTGGATCTCGCAAAATCTCACGAGATCCAGGATGGCGGCACTGAAAGAAAAATTAAACTGTGGAAGCGGCGGTGGCAGTGGCACAGTGGCAGACCCAGAAAACCGAGTAAGCCTAATTCTGAACGGTAAGCCTAATTCTGCTTGCAAGCTTTCAATAATAGGGCATGCTAACTCTATTCTGGGGCAAAACCTGTCACTTGGCGCTTGGGACACCCAGGGGAGGCACTTGGGACAGGAGTTGAAAGACAATCCACACACACCCCAGTAGTGTTCCCGGGTAATTCTTTTACTTTCTCCCCTATAAGTGAATGGGCACCAGTATTCACTCACACAGGGCAAATAAAAGCAGTGGGGACAGAACCCACCCATTCACACCTCCACTTCTACACAACTATTAAAGGGACAAGAAAGTTCTTTTCCTCCTCCTTTGCATCTGGTCATGCTGTTCTATATAAAATTCAGACTCTGTGTAGTCAGTTGTGTTTCTGACAGAGTTCCTAGTGGCTTTAAGCAAGGCAAGCAGAAATTCAGTGTGCTCAGATTATGGGCCACCCTGGCAAAGACAGCATGCCAACTATGAATTGTGGCCTGCAAGTGCTTGACAACTCTCCTGCTTTTGCAGCTCCAGCTAGGACAGGAGATTTATTGACCCCTTGGTGGGCAACTGTATGTGGCTGTTGGACTGACTTTTGGGTCACATGATGTGCAGACCTGTATTACAGGCAGAAGAACTTTGCCACACAAACACAAGGCTAACAGCCGTAATCTGGGTCATGAATATTTTTGAATTGGAACACCATGAATCTGGTGTTAAAATTAGAGATAAGAATCAAGGGTAGGACTGATCCAAGGCTGTAGCCAGCCAAGCTTGTTAGGTGAGGCAACCACATTTCTAGGTGGGGCTTCAACCAACATAACATACATTACATAACATTATGTACATTACATAACAGGCTATGTAAAAGTCAATAGGACACTTGGTGCAACTTTGGGGTGATTGAAACCATGGCTTGAATCAAGCCTGGATGTCCAGCTCATTGGAGCCTGCACAGTGTTTCTGTCCCTCTCCTCCTGTTATTCTGTTTGCCCCTTCTTTTTCTTAGTTAAACGGGAAGAAAGAGAAGAGTACAGTTTTCCAGTATTCCTGGGTACTTCCAGTTTTCCAGTACTCCTGGGTATTTCCTGGGTAGAAAGGGCAGAGCTGTTACACCCTGCTACACAAAATTATTGCCTGGGCTGCCTTTCACGGTGTATATGTATTTTATGTGGAGAGAAGGTGCTTATGCTTTTATGGGCCAGGGTAGTCTGGGGGTGGTCTGCACTCCACACACACACGTGTGTGTGTGTGTGTGTGTGTGTGTGTGTGTGTGTGTGTGTGTGTGTGTGTGTGTGTGTGTGTGTGTGTTTTCATTCGTAAGTGCTTCAGAAAAAAAAATTCCCTTTTAGCCACTAAAATTGTGAGCATAACATGGTGTTTTTAAAATAATCATGGATCAATTTAAGTTGCTGTTTACCCCCCTTTAAGCTCTGCTTACTAACATTCCTAATGGCTAGAGGAGGTTTTTGGGGTTTTTTTGGTGACCAACACAGAACGCTAAATAATGCTAATTTTGACTCAAAATGCTATATAAAACTATTTTAGCTCTAAACGTGAAATAACGCAAAAAACCCTCCACTCCATGAAATATCACCGCTTTTTCTTAATTTTGAGTAATCTGCCAGTACTTTTAATTAAGGGATCTTGCTTGGAACAGTTGCAGAACCTCTCCATCAACTCCAAAGGCCGTCCTGTTGTTTTGCTTCAACACAATTTTTGCTTCAACACAATATGCTACAACACAGTGTTTTGTGTTTTACTGTTCTGTATGGTTTGCTGCATATACAGCATTCCACCACTAGGTGGCAGAGGCAAGAATGAGCGCAGGCAAGCCTCTTATTTCCTGTTTCTTTTACAGCACAGTATTTCTATTTTACTCCTTCATGGATCATTGCCTTGTCGTGGCAAAGGGGCTTGCGTAACTCAATGAAGCCATGAGCTATGCTGTGCAGGGACACCCAAGACGGACAGGTCGTAGCAGAGAGTTCTGACTAAAAGTGATCCACTGGAGAAGGAAATGGCAACCCACTCCAGTAACCTTGCCAAGAAAATCCCATGAACAGTACCAAAAGGCTAAAAGATATGACGCCGGAAGATGAGCCCCTCAGGTCGGAAGGTGTCCAATATGCTACTGAGGAAGAGCGGAGGACTATTCCAAGTAGACCCAGAAAGGATGAAGCGGCTGGGCCAAAGCCAATAGGACGTCCAGCTGTGGATGTGTCTGAGGTTGAAAGGAAAATCCAGTGCTGCAAGGAGCAATACTGCTTAGGAACATGGAATGTGAGGTCTATGAATCAAGGCAAGCTGGATGTGGTCAAAAATGAGATGATAAGATTGAACATTGACATCTTGGGAATCAGCGAACTAAAATGGACGGGCATGGGCGAATTTAAGTCAGGTGACCATCATATCTACTACTGTGGTCATGAATCCCTTAGAAGAAATGGAGTAGCCCTCATAGTCAATAAAAGAGTGGGAAAGGCAGTACTGGGGTGCAACCTCAAAAACGACAGAATGATTTCAGTGCGAATCCAAGGCAAACCATTCAACATTACAGTAATCCAAGTGTATGCCCCAACCACTGATGCCGAAGAAGATGAAGTTGACCGGTTCTATGAAGACCTACAACACCTTCTAGAACTAGCACCCAAAAAAGATGTCCTTTACATCATAGAAGACTGGAATGCTAAACCAGGAAATCAAGAAATAAACGGAACAACAGGCAAGTTTGGCCTTTGTAGTGGAAGAAGATCCAGCAGACTGGCAGGAGCCAAGTGTGGTGTCAGCAGTGGACCCTTGTTGACAGATCCAGGCAGCAAGGAGTTAACAGATGAAGACTTGGACTTTGACAGGACTTTGACAGGACTGGGCAGCAAGGGGTCAACACCCAGGACTGTGTGGGTGGAAGCACACCTGAAAGCAATTGGGCGTGGCCCACAGGTGTTGCTACTAAGTAGGAAGAAACTGGGACTTTGAGTGCAATGCGTGTGGCTCACAGCTGCACCCAATTTGCACTAATTGGAACTTAAGAGTATAAAAGCAGCAGCAGTAGGAGCAGGAAGGAGCCTTGCCAGCTTGCCACGGGGATACGCTGCCGGATTTCCGAGCGACGACGACTCTGCTGGACTGGAGGAAGGACTGCCACTCTCGGCTGACAGAGAAGAGGATTGCACGCCGGTGACGCTGCACTTCCGAAAGGACGACGCCCAGCTGGGGGACGCTGAGCCAACGGAGAAAGAAGCCAACTCTGCTGCCAAAAGAGACTGGTTTGAGGGGGAGATAGACTTGTTTCTGTTTAGCAGAAGGGTCTTTTGCTTTTGGGAGATTTATGGTGTTAGAGATAAGGATGCTGTAAAGCAATAAATTTGGGTTAATTGTCTATCTGAGTTCGGCTTTCTTTTTTACACACGGCATTAAATATTTGAGGTGTTTTTCAGTCGAAGCGGGCATTTAAAGGGAACAAACTTGCTCCTAGAAGGAGAAGTTGGGTTTGGGCAGGACATTTGGGTCCCCAGAGTGGGGTGATTCCCAAAGCAAGACAGCCTTGGAGCGCAAAATGAAGCAGGGCAAAGGCTAACGGAGTTCTGTCAAGAGAACACACTGTTCATAGCAAACACTCTCTTCCAACAACACAAGAGGCGACTCTACACATGGACATCACCAGATGGTCAATACCGAAACCAGATAGATTATGTGCTTTGTAGCCAAAGATGGAGAAGCTCTATACAGTCAGTAAAAACAAGACCTGGAGCTGACTGTGGCTCAGATCATGAGCTTCTTATTGCAAAATTCAGGCTTAAATTGAAGAATGTAGGGAACACCACTAGACCAGTCAGATATGACCTAAACCATATCCCTTATGAGTATACAGTGGAGGTGAAGAATAGATTTAGGGCATTAGACCTGGTAGACAGAGTGCCTGAAGAACTATGGACGGAAGTTCGTAACATTGTACAGGAGGCAGCAACTAAAACCATCCCAAAGAAAAAGAAATGCAAGAAAGCAAAGTGGCTGTCAGATGAGGCTTTACAAATAGCTGTGGAAAGAAGGAATGCAAAAAGCAAAGGTGAAAGGGAAAGATATAAACAACTGAATGCAGATTTCCAGAGAATAGCAAGGAGAGATAAGAAGGCCTTCTTAAATGAACAATGCAAGGAAATTGAGGAAAACAACAGAATGGGGAGGACTAGAGATCTCTTCAAGAAAATTGGAGATATCAAGGGAACGTTTTGTGCAAAGATGGGCATGATAAAGGACAAAAAAGGCAGAGACCTAACAGAAGCAGAAGAGATTAAGAAGAGATGGCAAGAATACACAGAAGAATTATACAAGAAAGATCTTAATGTTCCTGATGACCACGCTGGTGTGGTCACTGACCCAGAGCCGGACATCCTAGAGAGTGAAGTCAAGTGGGCCTTAGGTAGCATCACTAACAACAAAGCTAGTGGAGATGATAATATCCCAGCTGAGCTACTTAAAATCCTAAATGATGATGCTGTGAAAGTGCTGCACTCAATATGCCAACAAATTTGGAAAACTCAGCAGTGGCCAAAGGATTGGAAAAGGTCAGTTTACGTTCCAATTCCAAAGAAGGGCAGTGCCAAAGAGTGCTCAAACTATCGCACAATTGCACTCATTTCACATGCTAGCAAGGTTATGCTCAAAATCCTACAAGCTAGGCTTCAGCAGTACGTGGACCGAGAACTACCGGACGTACAAGCTGGGTTTCGAAGAGGCAGAGGAACTAGAGATCAAATTGCCAACATGCGCTGGATCATGGAGAAAGCCCGAGAGTTCCAAAAAACCACCTACTTCTGCTTCATTGACTATGCAAAAGCCTTTGATTGTGTGGATCACAACAAACTGTGGCAAATTCTTAAAGAGATGGGAGTACCAGACCACCTTACCTGTCTCCTGAGAAACCTGTATGCGGGTCAAGAAGCAACAGTTCGGACCGGCCATGGAACAACCGACTGGTTCAAAATTGGGAAGGGAGTACGGCAAGGCTGTATATTGTCACCCTGCCTATTTAACTTATATGCAGAGTACATTATGAGAAATGCAGGGCTGAATGAATCGCAAGCTGGAATCAAGATTGCCGGGAGAAATATCAACAACCTCAGATATGCAGACGATACCACCCTAATGGCAGAAAGTGAAGAAGAACTAAAGAGCCTCTTGATGAGGGTGAAAGAGGAGAGTGCAAAAGTTGGCTTGAAACTCAACATTAATAAAACTAAGATCATGGCATCTGGGTCCATCAATTCCTGGCAAATAGAAGGGGCAGAAATGGAAGCAGTAACAGATTTTACTTTTCTGGGCTCCAAGATCACTGCAGACGGAGACAGCAGCTATGAAATTAAAAGACGCTTACTCCTTGGAAGGAAAGCTATGGCAAACTTAGACAGCATAATGAAAAGCAGAGATATCACCATGCCAACAAAAGTTCGCATAGTCAGGGCGATGGTGTTCCCAGTAGCAATGTATGGTTGCGAGAGTTGGACCATAAGGAAGGCTGAGCGCCGAAGAATAGATGCTTTTGAACTGTGGTGCTGGAGAAGACTCCTCAGAGTCCCTTGGACTGCTAGGAGATCAAATCAGTCAATCCTAAATGAAATCAACCCTGACTGTTCCCTGGAAGGACAGATACTAAGGCTGAAACTCAAATATTTTGGCCACCTAATGCGAAGAGAGGACTCTCTGGAGAAGACTCTGATGCTGGGAAAAATTGAAGGCAAAAGGAGAAGGGGAAGGCAAAGGATGAGATGGTTAGACAGCATCACCGATGCAACGAACATGAAAATGAGCGAACTCAGGAAGATAGTGGAGGACAGGAAGGCCTGGCGGGATATGGTTCATGGGATCACGAAGGGTCGGACACGACTTAACGACTGAACAACAACAATTTCTATTTTATTGTTGTAGTTGAGCAAGCTGCTCAAATTGCTGTATTTGTAGGCTTGACATCCATCCCGTAAAACCCGGGACTGCCCCGGTTTCAGGGCTCTGGACCCGGGTCGGTCCCAGGCTTTCCGGGCCTGGATGAAGCCTCTGCTGCCGCCGCTTTTAAGAGGTTTTAAACACTTACCTTTTTCCTGTCAGCCACCTTGGATCTCGCGAGATCCAAGATGGTGGCGCACAAATCTCATGTGCCCTCACAAGATTTGGGCGCCGCCATCTTGGATCTCACGAGATTTCGCAAGATCCAAGATGGCCAACAGGAAAAAAGTACACTTTTAAAATTGTAGGCAGCGGCGGTGGCTTCAGGGGGCTCCAGGTGGCAGTGGCGGCAGTGACATGAGGATGGTGGCGACAGCAGTGACACGAGGACGACGACGGCAACACAAGGACGACGAGGATGATGGTGGCGGCAGCTTCAGGGGGCTCCAGGTGGCAGCTGCAACATGAGGATTTTGGCGACACGAAGACGGCGATGGCAGCGACATGAGGACAATGATGGCGGTGGCGGCAAGGAGGGGGGCGACGAGAAGGTAAGTGGCAGCAGCGGTAAAACAGCCATTTCCATGGCCAAATTAATAAATAAATAAAACATTCAGCTGCCCCAACTATTTGCATTGAATAAAAGCACATAACACCGCTATTTGCATTTTTAATCAAGAAATTTTGGAAAAAAAATAACACCACCACCACCACCACAACACACCTCTACTAATGGCTAACAAAGAGTGCTTTTTTCAGGATCACATTAGTGAGCATAAGGGTGATTCTGATCATGAAAAGTTCACCTGAGCTAGGAGAAATATTGAGTGAATAGAGCTGTGCTGGGTCAGGAGCAGTGTTCTCTCTACGGTGCGTGGCAGCGTGGCTGTGCACCTCCCAGTCGAGCTCCATGCAGAGCGGAGCTTGGCAACACAAAGTTCAGCGATGGTGATGACATCATCGCCAAACATCCAGAGGTAGTGTTGCAACTCATCATGACACTGCACAGCTGCTGATGGGGTCCAAGCACTGGCATAAACCGCTTAGAGGGAACGCTGGTCAGGAGGGTAGAATTTTTACTGCACATTTTGTGCAAGCAACAGCTGTTGTAGATTTCATTTTGTTTTTGTTTTTTTTACTACAACTGTTCTTAAAAACAGACTCTCATCCTTTATATGGAGTCTGTCATATCACAAATTGAAAAAGTCACACACACCCATCCTATGTTGGGCAAACCCAGCAGCCTAGTTGGAATGAGGCACCCACTGGGCCCACGTAGGCTACAGCTCTGGACTAGCACATTCAAGAAAAGATAGCTTTCCTTATTATGTGAATGGCAACAGCGTGTGAGCTGAGCCACCCATATGTATACACACACACACACGCACACAACTGTGGCAATGTCGGCCTCTATTAGTAGAGGGAGATTATTGCATGTTTTAAGGGCTTAAACCGCTGAACCATAAGCTGTCGATCGAAAGGTCGGCAGTTCGATTCCCGCGACGGGGTGAGCGCTCGTTGCTTGGCCAGCTCCTGCCAACCTAGCAGTTCCAAAGCATGTCAATGCGAGTAGATAAATAGGTACCGCTTGTGGGAAGGTAAACAGCGCTCCGTGTTCCAGCTGCATGCTACGCGCTGCGGCAAGGAGAGTCATGCCGGCTACATGACCACGGAGGCGTCTTCGGACAACGCTGGCTCTTCGGCTTTGAAATGGGGATGAGCATCACACCCTAGAGTCAGACACGACTGGACTTAATTGTCAGGGGGATACCTTTACCTTTTTTTACTTTTACTAGACCTCTTTGCTTGACTTCTTTTCCTGTCTTATTGTTTCTGCCTGTGTGTAACAATGGCCACAGTTCTGTCCTTGTTCTACTAAAGGTCTTGACACAAGTCAGTTTTGATACGTGTGGGAACGCTTAATTACTTCAGCTCTGCTAATGATGTGTCCCAACTAAATGAAGTCAACACCACATAAGTTAATAAAGAAGCAAAAAAGAGGAATATTTTTCCCCATAAGGTTTAGCATTCAAACAGTATTTTCTTTTCTCTTTTCTCTCAAAGGCTCTATGGGTATCTAACAGTACAAGTCATAAGCTCCTCAATATTGGAATTTAATTAATTTTAAAATTCATATACTCTACTGATTTCTTTAACTAAGAATGGTGACCTTTATAGCATAAATGGTCTCCCAGTGTGAACTTGCAACTGACATTACTGCAGACTCTCTCTTAATCTTGAGCCATAAGAAGGAAAATATAATTGGAAACTCTTGGGGGGGGGGAGCCTTCATTAGTGAAAATAACCATATCTTTTTCTCTCTCTTTCTCAAGAATGTGGGAACATGCAAGCCTTTCTGGATCAAAGTTAAGCTTTTCCATGGCCCAACATTGGAACAGAGAGTAACATTTCACTTACAATTGAATGAAAACAATTCATTTTTAATGGTATGTGGAGCATCTTTCAGACTTAAAAAATATGGCATTTAAAGGGAAAGAATGCATAGAATCCAGAGGCAATGTTAAGAATCCAGAGGCAACTCAGCCTCTGAAAGTTTCAAATCAGATACAAGTACTCCCCAGGAGCATCTCTGCCCTAGTTCTCTCTAAGCCAGAACTCCAGTGTCTGGATTGTAACACTTCCAGCTGCAGTTAAGGGCTGACATGAATGATAGCCCAATCCTGTCTAGGGCCATTGCAGCCCTAAGCAGGATTGGGCCAGCGCCAGCGGAAATGGAACACACCTCGGGGAAAAGGGACATTCGTTCCTTTCCCCTGGGGAGAACCCCAGTGCCCCCTATCGGCCTTCTCAGATGTGTGGACAGTGAAGCCACCACTGATGGTAGACAGTGGACAGTGAAGCCATCACTGATTCACTGCTGCTTTGCTCAATGATACAGCATCTGAGCTGTAGACTGCTGTCATGCACTTCTTGTAGCCAATAATGAATGAAGCTGAAGAAATGTCATATCCATTCATCTCTTTTCCCTAGAATATAAATTATCACATCACAGGTGCTATACCAAGCACACCAATGGGAGGGTTGTTGTACTTGGCTGCAACAGGGTCATTAGGGTGTTAGTGCAGAGTTCCCCAAGGAATCAGAGAGAGAAGCGAAAAGGAGGAGGGGCCACTGGTGTCGCTGCAGGGGGCGGAGCTCTAAGTTCCGCCGCGGTCCGACCCTCCGTTACACGGGTGCACGAAGCGGACGTGTTGCTTTCACCGCCTTGAATGGCTCCGAAGGCGAGGGGGCGGGGCCGCTTCATGCACCCGTGTAACGGAGGGTCGGACCGCGGCGGAACTTAGAGCTCCGCCCCCTGCAGCGACGCCAGTGGGAGTGGGCCACTGTGCTGATATCAGAAAAAGGAAGTGGTTGGGTGTTGCAGGAGGGTTTCAGCAGCTCTGATCTGGAGTAATTCTCTTCTAAGCTGGACATTCCAAGCTGTTGTAACCAGGTACCTCCTGCTGGGAGGTACCAAGTACCTCCTGCAATGCCATTCCTGACTTTACTATGGAACTATCTGGAGCAAGCAGTAAAATGACATAGTTAAAATATACAGAATCAGGCCTGACAAGTGAAGCAACTGGAGTGTGCCGGGTTGGGGTGGGGGAGGAAGAGGAATGTCACTGGAGATCGCTCAAAGCCTATTTAGCAGATTTATTTTTTGTGTTGGAATGAAACGGAAGAGAAAAGAGGAAAAGCTACAAAAGGGAGCTATAACAAGAAGTCTGGAACTGCGTGTTTGCCATTTGTGCTAGTGAGGAGTATGTGTTGTTGCTTGCTAAATTATCTGGTTTAGATAAGGCGAGCGCAGGTTTTCACAGCCGACTGCTTCTCTGGTTAGCATTCTGATTCACTCAGATATGAGGATGTCTCGGGAATGAGCCAGTGATGTGCTATTACTCTCATGTCAATATGTGTCAATTATTTAGCACACATTGCTTCTCATTTTCCAGTGGTCTTCTTAGCATGTGGATTTCTGTTAACAAAACCTTCAGAATGGTAATACAGAAATGTGTAAGGCTGGGTGAATCAAAATTGACCTAAATGGCTATACACAATCAGAGAAGTGGAGTGAGATATTGCTGCTTCTGTTAAGGTGTCAGATTATGATCTCTCACGACCTCAGCTTCTTCCCCTGCCTGATCATAGCTCATATCAAAAGTGAAAATGGGCTTTATGATCCTGAGCTAGCCACATATTTTTCACACTATTGGTCAATTTGATAGCTTGTGCCCAGGGCTGGTGAAAAGGTCACAGACACTGCTGCAGATGTTGGTGGAAGATCTCTGGGGATATTACTCACAAATGAACATCTCAAGAACTGGTGCTATCAGTCCCTTGTTTTTCGGAACACAGGATGCCGTATTAGAATATGGGAGGAACTCATTCTGAATTGGTCGTTCTGCTTTCTTCAGAAGAGGGTAGCACCAGTGAGAGAATACGACCGGGGGGGGGGCACAAGAACAGCTGCTTTTCTCAGTACTTCATAAGTTTAAAAGGTGCAGGCAATGTCTCTATGTCGAGACACTGGTAACTCTAATTGGAATGGACCCATTAGCTCATCAGTCCAAAGACACATTCTGCTGCACAGAGAGGTTTCAAGGAGAGCTGTTCGGAAAGCTGCTCCCAGTGTCCAGGGCGAGGAGGAAAAGGTGCCCGTGACTAGAAAACTGCAAGGTCCCCATTTCTCCCATCCTCAGGCAGTGTTATAACAAGAATATTTTAAATGTTTCTTAATTTAATGGGCTATAATTAAGGCCCCAAATTAAGAAACATTTAGAATATTCTTGTTTGCTTTTGAAACCCTTGTCAGGTAACCACAGAGCAGAGGTGTATGCCTTCATAAAATCTTCAAGGTTTTCCATATACCTGAAACAGAGTGCAACATTGGTATTTATAGCTGACAGACATTCGGGCTAGCGTCCAAGGTGATGATGAATAGATCCTTGTCAGAATCCACAGTAAAAAAAAAAAAGACTTTAGATTACAGGTTCAAAAACCAGTCTTTTGGTGCAATCCTATTGTCTTTGTGCAGTGGTGCTGTGGGCTCAACGCCTGCTCCGGGTGTCGCAAACATGCCATAAAGCGCATTGCAAGACCCAGAGAGGAAGCAGCGCCATCCTGCTGACAATGAATCCGGGCCACCTGTGCGACAAAGCAGGTAAGGCCGCTCCGAGCGGCATGGAGGCTGGGGGAGGGGAGGGAAGGGGTGTAACGGGCAGGGGGGCAGAGGTGAGGGGATCGGGACATGGGACTTGGAGGGGGTGGGACTGGTGTCCTTATCGGATGCCGTATCCCAGTGTTTCCCAAACTTTTTCGACCTGCGGCTCCCTTAACCATTGGCAACCATTGGCCGTGGCTCCCCATTACATCATGTTGATATTTGCCAATTGGCATTGCACCATTTTCCGAGAGGATTCCATGGCACTCCGTGGCTCCCCTGGCTGGTTTCCAAGGATCCACTAGGAGTTGCGCCTCCCAGTTTGGGAACCACTGCTATCCTATCCTCCCACGCCTCAAGTCCTGACACGGGGCTGCTCAGTTCTATGCCAGCTAAAGAGCTGGCAGAGAACCGAGTAGCCCCACGGCAGTGGCTGGGCATTACCTGGGGTAAGCAGACCACAAATCAAACTGGGCCATGT
The DNA here is from genome assembly GCA_026170595.1 of Plestiodon gilberti rubricaudatus. Taxonomy (NCBI): domain Eukaryota; kingdom Metazoa; phylum Chordata; class Lepidosauria; order Squamata; family Scincidae; genus Plestiodon; species Plestiodon gilberti. Next base: position 110,741,468 of record JANXHW010000003.1, read on the forward strand.
GGACTGAAGGCCAGTATGAAACAGGCTTCTGTGGACTCCTATTTGCTAACGAGAATGATGTACCTCAAAGCACTTATGGTGCAAGGAGACTCCACATTTCTTGCACCTAAACACACTCTGTGATCCACACTGGCAGCATCATTTTCTCCCACCACTGATCTTTAACAAACACATGTCCGCTCCCATCATAATGGATGTCTGTTGCAGGTGCAGCAGCAATGGCAGACCTTCTCCTAGGTCAGTGATGGGCTCGGTGTGTCAAAAGCTCTTTTGGGCTAGGTGTGTCAAAAATTCAGAACATGACTCTGCTGCTGCTGCTGCTGCTGCTGCTGCTGCTGCTGCTCTCTCTCTCTCTCTCGCTCTCTCTCTCTCTCTCACACACACACACACACACACACACACACACACACACACTCTGAACAAAAGAGAAACAATTCTTCTTGTTCACGTGACCGAAGCCTGTGAATAGGGGGGGGGGGGCTTTAAAAATCATTTTAAACAGTAAAAATAACTCAGAAAAAGCCTTCCCTACCATTGTGCGGCAAAACCACGTTGTTTCCAGGCCTGCGGGGCAGTATTCTGTGCTCCTGGAAGCCACTTCTGGGTTGCACGACAGCCCCCTTTGCCCTGGCTAGCCTATCGTGATGCATTCTGGGGCAAGCCAGGGCGTGGGAGCACAGAAGACTGCCCTGCAGGCCTGCAAACAGCACGATTTTGCCGCATGGTGCTAGGGGAGGTTTTTTTCTGACTTTTTAAAATGTTTTTTAAAGGGTCCACCATACCCGCTGCCTCCACGGATACTGAGATCCTGTAGTTGTTGTCAGGTGTTGGTGAATGCTGGTGTGTCACCCCAAACATCGTGGTGTGTCACTTTTGACATGCATGTCCTAGGTTCGCCATCACTGTCCTAGGTGCATGTCTGCCTGATGTTGCTGCACCTTTGATAATGCTCCGCATGGTTTAGGAGCGAAACGTTAGGACAACCCCTTGTTCTCTTGTTAACTTAATAAAACGACCAGAACAACCTGGAAAATGCTGCCTTTTATTGATTTAAAAAAAAATCTTGATTCTTTTGGAGAAAAGTGTGAATCATTTTCAAATAATGTAGAGGGGAACATCAACCAGTTTGCTGATATTTGTTTTAGATGCGGGGGGGCTCATGCCAGATTTATCCCTGATCCGCTTGGCCATCCCAGTATCACAAGCAAATTGAGGTTACGCTAGGCTCTGAACAAATCTGACATGCTCTGTCAACATAGAGTAGTTTCTTTGGGTAGTTTTTTCCCCTTTTCGTTTAAGTGAAACAAAGGTTCAGAAGGAGACAAGCTGATCAGAATAGTAAAGCAAAGCACCTTATGTCTTGGGATGAAGTTGCATTTCAAGAGAGCAAGAACATTTGAAACCTCATGTGTTCTCCTCCTTGGAGTGGTTTCAGAGGCAGCAGATGTTAAAAAAAAAAGTCTTCAGTCTGAAAACATTGGTTTCTGAAATATTTAATGCTGTTTTTTGAAATTGAAAAACAATCGGCAGCCTCGATTGGCCTTTGAAAGACATCACAGTAAACATCTTTTTTATGCCAAAGAAACGCTCTTAGACGTAAGTTTTGTTTGTGAACTTTAAGCATTCAAAAGGAATGGAATATATTACATTTTTCCACTAAAAGCTTGTCAAGGGTGAAAGTAATCTCTTCTAACTTCTCCATACAAGAGCACTGTAGTTAACTTCCCTTATTCTCTACGTCTAAAATCATGCCAACATGATTCCCTTATTCTCTTGTCTAAAATCATGCCAAGTCCAATTTATCTTGGTGTTCTTGACAGAGTTAAACACAAGTCATATTAGAGGCCGTAAACTTTGTGGAGCTTATGATCCAGCCTAGCGAACACAATGTGTATGTGTAACAGGTTTCCAGAAGAAGGTGAATCATACAGAGGGCACACAGGATGCCATACAAGAAAAAGACAAAATACTGTATTCAACAATGTGGCTCACCAGCCATACCCCCTAGGGTGTTACTACCCTAGCTCCAACCCAATGGCACCTTTCAACGACACCAGGTTTTCCACATCAACCCCTAGAAAGGGGGTCAAGGCAGTACATTGCTCCACTCATCTGACAGCCTTTGAGTTAGATGTTACAATTCAAGCCCAAGGGGCCACCAGCTTGCATCCCTGAGCGAGACAGCACCTTAAGATGCACAGCAAATCCCTAATTCTACTTCCTGCCCCACACTATACCTGTCAGTAGTGGCCAGCCTGACTAAAACCCCACACCTCAAGAACAGTCTGGAGTATTTAAAAAACTTTCCACCAACAGCCAATCGGGAGGGAAGTGAAGACATTCCTACCCAAAGCTAATCCCAAAGTATCCCGTGGGTGGGTGGGACCTCCTAGAGCTGGAATCCTGGGACAGAGCCTGCATGCTGAGAACATTGCTCTGGCTCTGCCCCCAGCTGGCCTGAGGCCCAATTAGGCGCCTGTGTCCCTGCTCTTGTCTCATGTAGGCGAGACACAGCAGAGAGAGCCCCCGCCTCAATATTGATGGTGAAGGGGCTACATTGTATCAGTTCTGAGAATGAAGAAATAGAGATAATGAACATTCAGATGTAACCTTCGCCCCCTCACTGCTTGCCTGGAACATCAACTAGTCAACACTAGCACAGTGTCAACAAGCTAATGAATAAAGATGACCTCAATAGCCCTTGGGTTAGTGGGATCTCAGCAGATTTATTATTGTCAAGATGTCATGATGCCCTAACGGACGCTTGGTGCATGTTGATGAATTGGCCATCATCAGGTGACGAGATAAATTACTGCCTATCCTAAATGACCTGGGCATCACCAGTGAATGCTTGCCAAAGAAATTCAGTGTTTACATGTCTTAAAACAGACCTGAGCAACTTGTGACTTGCCAAGTCAAATTCAGCCTATTAATAACGTATTGTGCTTGATATTCCTCCCACTTCTGTTTTTGCAATCCAAGAAATGCAGAAAAACCAAAAGGTTTAGTGAGCCCTTTATGGATCTTACTTCCAATGGACCTTACTTCCACATAAGTGTCATGAGTTTTATCTACAATTAGACCGGCGGAGCGACTGCTCCACAGGTCTAGGGTGTAGTGGCGTAGCTAGACTGGGGCGGTGGCGGCAAGTAGTTCTGCAAGACTCTGTTACACCAGAGTCAGTGGCCTTTCCCCCTCACCGTCAGAGCCATTCTGGTGGCAATGGCAACATGTGGGACACTCTCCCCTGTCGCCGCCGGAATGGCTCCGACGGTAAGGGGGAGGGGCTGCTGACTCTGGCATAATGGAGTCTTGCAGAACTACTTGCCGCCACCCTGGTCTAGCTATGCCACCGCTAGAGTGTCCCAAACATGCCATAAGGCATGTTTGCGGCACCCGGAGAGTAAGCGGCACCAGCGGAGAGGCTTGCGCTGCTCCCCTGGTGCACTGCAGCAGAATGGTGCAGCACCACGGCGAAAAGGTAAGTCCCTGCAGGGCAGTGGTTGGCGGTGAAGATTGCGGCAGAATGGTGGCGGCAGGACAGGACAGGCAAGTCAAATAATTAATTAATTGAGTACTTGTGCGACACACTTGTGCCCTCTGGGTGGCAAAAGGGCGCTTTGCACCCCCCCCCCAAGGTTTTAAAAATTATTTTAATTACATAGTTAATTATACAATTAATTGTTGGGGCGTGTCCCAGTGTACAGCTGGGAAAATCTGGTAAACCTACTTATAGCAATGTTTCTTCACCATCAGCTTGGCACACCCATGTGATCCCAAGGCACGGCCCTTATTGCTTGTAAGCTGAACTGACCTCATCTGTTTTGTTGCATCTAGTTTGCTGACTTTAAATAAAGGTTGGATAATTCTTTGGAGGAAGAATATGATATTTAATTGTGACCAGGTATGCTCTTGGGCACAAAAGAATTGAAATGCCAGTGCAAGGACCTTTGTTGTGATTGACTCATGGCACATTTCAGCAGAATTTGGTATTTAACAAGGACAGGAGAAGGTATACAGGTGCAACAGTCCACTTATTGTGGGTATAAATAATAAAAGGGAGGGGAAAATCAAAACTAAACTTCAAACAGTGATCTGAAGGAATCTATGTATACAACACACACAGCTAAACCTAAGTGGCATTAGGTGCTAGGTAGACTAGCAGTGCAATCCTATGCATATTTTACTCAGAAGTATGTCCTAGACCTATTAAAAGACAGTCCAATCCTACCTAACTCCCTGCGTGGAGATGTAGCGGCACCAACGTGATGTCCACTGGATCCCACAGGGGAGTTTCAGCATGTTGAGACCTCCTTGGGAGAAGGGAACATTTGTAAGCAGTAAGCCCCCGCTGACGCTATGTCAGCGATATCACTGGTGCAAGTCTGCATTGACCAGTGAAGGCAGATCAGGCCTGGGAAGGGAGTTAGAATTCTGTGGGCACTGCTGCTGCCGAACCTGCCCCCTTCCCAGGCCAAATTCACCCTCCTCCCCACCCCTGTTACCTTCCTGTTCTGCCCAGGTGGTGGAAGCCTATCGGATAAATGAGCAATCCCTGCCTATTGCTCATGTACTCTTACAGCCCAATCCTCTGTAGCGTAGGTCATCTCAGGGCTCAGGATATCGGCGTAAAGCACGTTTGCGACTCCCGGATAGTAAGCGGCGCTGGTGTGGAGGCTGGCACCACTTACTAGGCTGCGGAACTGACTCCACGCCAGCCGCTGCAGGTAAGCCCTGTGCCAGTTGGCACAGGGGCAGGCAGGGGCGGCAAGGAATGGGGGCCATTGGCCAGCTCAGGCTGGGAGGGGGCAGGGATATCGTATAGGATATCCCAAGCCCTGTCGCAGCCCAGGCAGGTCTTACATGACCTCCCCTGGCATCTCAGTGCCAATATCCCCACTTCCTCCCAGCCCGAGCCAGCTAATGGCCCCCCTCCCTAACCACGCCTGCCCACTTGTCCCTGCACTGACCGGTGTGGAACTCGCCTGCGGCAGCCGGTGCAAAATCCGGAGGACGATGGCGTGAGCGGTGCCAGCCTCTGCGCCAACACTGCTTACTCCCATTACTTTTATGGCACTTTTGCAACGCCTTAGGCTGGCTTTAAGCCGGTCTATGTAAAGGTGGATTGGGCTGTAAGAACTGCAGCCCTGACTCTTTGGTTTCCCTGTCTTTGCCTATGCGGGGCCAGGGCAGCTCAAACCCATGACCCAGCCGATACCCCTCTTCAGTTTGTGAGTGTAAAGGGTGTCGGTTGGTTGTGACAAAGGTGTAACTAGAATCTTATGCATTGCTCAAGAAACCTGTGCTTTCATTAGCATAGGGCTCTGAATTGAATTATCAGTGAAGTCAGTGAGGGGGGTCAAGGGGCCAGAGACAGGGTTTTGTCACCACAAACAGTCCTTTTTATCTTAAGCCAGGAAGTTCCCAGGATTGTGGCATTGTTTGCAGGTCTGAATAGTATGGCAGGTGCCATGAGGTGCTAATGGAATTTTCAAAGGAGCTTCTCACAGCCAGGCAGGTGTGTGTGTGTGTGGGGGGGGTGGTTGCTCCAATGAACCAAAGTTTTCCTTTTACTCAAAGGTTTGTGAGTCTGAGGCTCTCACACCACCAGCCCAGTTAAAGGCGACATGAGTCTGGCCTGACCATATACTCTGCATGCTCCCAGAACCACATACATGTGAGCCCACATGTGATGGGCAATATCATATAATCAAAGCATTGTATATTCTACATTTCCTTCTTATTAAATAGAAATAGCCAATATACAGGTGGGCCCCCATATCCACTGATTCGCTATCCACGGTTTCAGTTATCCACGGATCGTGGGGACCCCCCCAGGCTTTTACTTTTTTCCCAGTAAGCTTTGTTTCTTCCTTAAAGAAACAGGAGAAGCAGCCTCTGGCTGCTTATTACAGGCAAGTAGAACGAGACTAAGTACTAGAGAGACTCTGCAAGGTTAACAGAAACCTTGCAGAGCCTCTTTAGGACTTAGTCTCGTTCTACCTGCCTGCAATGGAGGCTGCTTCTCTGTTTGTTTTAAGGAAGAAACAAAGCTTGCTGAAAGAAAAATAAGAGCTGGGGGGCAAGCATACCTGCCTGCAGGGGAGGCAGGGTGGGGGGGCCCTCAGGAAACCATGGAGGGGGTGTTCGCTCTTATCCACGGTTTCAAGTATCCACGGAGGGGCCTGGAACATATCCCCAGCGGATATGAGGGCCCACCTGTATAATAATTGCACTGATTATAGCATGGTCAGGATTATTAAAGGGAAATGTTTAATATCTGCTGATATTATTCTCTTGATATTATGAACGCTTCATCACTGCAATTACTCATGCTGTGCAGTGGACAGCATATCTTGAAATGTAAATGTCAGTTTCGTAACTCTTGGTTATTACAGGCAGCTATGCGTTTAACATCCTTAATCTCTTCAGTGATAATAATTGTATCTTGCAGAAGCCAGAGGACCCTGCTCTGAGGCAAAAGAATAGCTGAACAGCACTCGCAAATTCATTTGGTCTGAATTTATAGCTTGCCCTTTCTGAAGAGTTCAGGTCAGTTAAAACCTATTAATGCAGGAAAAGATGCCTCTCTGTCCCCAAACACTTCATAAGCAAATATGCTTATGATATAAGCAAAAAAAATGCTTGGAGAAATTTAAATAAATCAATAAGAGGAAACAAAAGAAAAGACAAATAAAAAACCAGAAAGCAATAAAGGACTTACCCTTTTTGCCTTTCAATTTCCAATTACTAATTTTCCAACCCAGTTTGCCACAAAGCATCATCTCTCCTCCGTGATAAATTTGAAAACAAACATTGTGGAAATATTATAAAAGAAGCTGAAATTGGGAATGAAATATGAACTCTACAATTAAATGGATGAGAGGTAGGGGGCTTCTGTGTGTGCTTGTGTGTTTGTGTGCTTTCAGGGTCCTGTCACTCCTATATACTGCAACAGAGGATGGTTTGAGTGATATTTTCTAAACTGGCCAAACTTCCAAACTATGATGAACGAATGGGATCATGCATGTCCCACTCCACCTTCCAACACACACACCCCCCTCTTTTGCTAATCACAAAAGTTGAACCAAGTGTAAACATTGCATGTAAGAAAGGGGGTAGTTCTTTCACAAAAGAATGAATAAAGAGGAAAGCACACTGGAAGAAAGTGTGAAATATATGCAAGCAATTCTGCTGCTCATTGTAAGAAGAGGGCCTGTTCAGAAAGCATTGTCCAAACTGATCCACACAGAATAGCTTCAAAAGAGCTAAAAGAGAGCCAAAGAAAAACTGTACAGAGAAGTGGTTGACTCAGGACTTACATGACAGAAAGTACCTTCCCAGAAACAAATTGCTTGATAAGAGATGGCCAACATCCAGCCTCCCAAGGAGTTTATATCCTTCCCCTCCACCAGCTCTAAGGGCCCAATCCTATCCAGTAACAGTGTGCTAGATGAAGGCCTGCTGGTGTGCAGGATCCATTGCTTCCAACATGCTACCCTGGGACCAGGTACCGGTAGTTTAGGAGAGGTAAGAAGTGAAATATCTTCCCATCCACCCATGTTCCCCAATGGGACTCCTCAGAACTATAGTATGCTAGCAGTTGAGTTTTATTACTTTCTAGGGTCATCTTGGGTCTCTTTTTAATCTCTGCCTCTTGCACAGTTCCCTGCCAGCTTAATAGAATGTTTCGAGTCTGTTCCAGTTGACTGGCTCCAGCTGATCGTCAGTTGCTTTATTTGAAAATCTGCGGGGCACATAACCTGCCTGCCTGCATTGCCTGAAGAAGTTTGGAAGATACCAAATGAAACATAGTAATGTTGTATCAATTCTAACACTATTATAAGACCTTTAATATGTGTGTTTAAACCATGTTTTAGTCAATAAAAGGTGTTTGACTCATCATGGCTTTAATTCCCATAATTGACTCTTCTCTTATTTTAGTTCTTTTGCTGGCACAGCTCTGAGGACACTGTTAGGGGCATGTACATCATGGGATGGTGGTTCAGGATGTAGTAGACCCTGCTGCTGCCGCAATCACCCCATCCCACACTGATTCGCCCAATTCCCCCATCCCACACTGATTCGTGGGAGATCATCCCACACTGATCTCACGCGATTTGGGTGCCGCCATCTTGGATCTCGCGAGATTTCTCCCAGGAGAGCAGGTAGGAGGAGTTATCAGGGACATGTTGCGGTGTGGGCGGGCAGGTCTTCCTGCTTCCGCTGCAACCTGGAAAAAAAGGCTACAGCCCTGACAATTTGGCAGGGCTGTGTAGCCTTTCCTTCCGGGTTACGGAGTGGGAAAAATCAGCTGTCCCTTATCAGCTGCTGATCGCAGCAGCTAAGGGACAGCATCTCGTATACCCCTGGCCTGCGGTCCATATACCCCAAGGGGTACGCGAACCACAGGTTGGGAACTCCTGGTGTAAATGGTATTAGAATTTGTTGATTTGCTATTTTTCAGATTTAGAATATTCTTTAGGGCTTATTGACTCTAGAACTCTAAGAGGCATTGAATTATCAATTTGTTTTCTTTAAGTGTGGGATTAAATATATTTGGTTAAATCTTTGGGGATGTTAAATTGTTTGGTCTGGGCAGAAGATACATACAAATACACAGTCACTCTTGTGTGATCCGTTGGGAACTGTGTTTGTTTTCAGGTTAACTATACAAGATTTTGATTAATCAATTTACAGTCTGTAAGTTGCAACCTCCAGCCATTATTCCTCAACAAAACAAGAATCATCCCAGCAAACTGTAAGTTTCCATTGCAGCCTTCAGCACCGGCAGCATAATAAAATAAAATAAAATTATATAAAATTATATCCACATAAGAAGCCACAATGCAAAGTCATACACAGAATTATTTGATTTATGTCAGAAGATGCACAGATATAATTACCTAAGAGGAAAGATTATGTCATTCAAGCAGAACAAACATCTCAAAACTTGGTCTCAAACAGTTTTCTAGACAACACATGCTCAAGAGGGTCATAAAACAACTTTAATGAGAATTAGTGATTTACCAACTGCATGTTGAGTCATCTAATTGTTGTTTATGATGATTTAATTAGTATGATAAAAGTAGTAAAAGGGATTAAACAAGATTTCAGAATGGGTGAGAGATACATTAAATTACAAAAAGATCACTAAAACAGTTTGATTTGCTATTCAAACCTATTCTGTGGTTTTATTTAGAATAATAAAATATATTTTCTTTCATGTGGGAGACTAAATGCTCTTTCTCATACAAATGCACAGGATACAAAAAGGGAAAGGATGGATCTTGTTTTAATAGTGAAGCTTAGAGAACTTATCCTGAACATTTCCCATTTTAATTTTCAACAGACTTTTTATAAGATGATTTGAGTTAAAATTATTCAGGTTTAAAGGCCGCGGTCTACAAAAAATGCTTTCACCTGACATTTCGTTTGTTCCTATGGCGAGCATTTTCAAAGGAAAACAGCACAAAGAGTTTGTGTAACTGCTTATACCAGTAGATCTCAGAATACACACACACACACACATGCACACACGTATATGTATATAAAGGTGACCCCTGACTATTAAGTCCAGTCGTGTCCAACTCTAGGGTGTGGTGCTCATCCCCATTTCAAAGCCAAAGAGCCAGCGTTGTCCGAAGACGCCTCCGTGGTCATGTGGCCGGCATGACTCTCCTTGCCGCAGTGCGTAGCATGCGGCTGGAACACGGAGCGCTGTTTACCTTCCCGCAAGCGGTACCTATTTATCTACTCGCATTGACATGCTTTGGAACTGCTAGGTTGGCAGGAGCTGGCTAAGCAACGAGCGCTCACCCCGTTGCGGGAATCGAACTGCCGACCTTTTGATCAACAGCTCATGGTTCAGCGGTTTAACCCACTGCGCCACCCGCTGGTCCATGTATATGTATATGTACTGTACTGTTAACCCACCCTAACTGGCTCTACAAGCCTCAACTGTCACTTGCTGGTTGTTGGTTACTCACAAATTATTTATAGAACTTAAAGACTTGTTATACAGCCCAATCAAGTGTAGAATATGGTGGCCGGCCTAAAGGGCCACCTGCCACCGTCTCCTATCGAGTTCCTGGGCTGCCCCGGGGCAGCTCGGGAACAACTCGGGAGTGAGAAGGGGACGATGGGCCTACTTGCATGTGCCTACTCGCATCGCTACCCAATGGGCCAACTTGCATGTGCACAAGCTCTAGAGCCCGTGAACAGTAACGGCTACACGGCCGGCGTATCTGGGGCCTGGAGGGAGCTCAGGACACCGGTGATCTTCGCCCCCTGTATCCCCACCCCCTCCAGGCCCCAGGCGGCCAATGGCCGCCCTCCCTTGCCATCCAGTCCACCCTCTCTCCGCCCCTGCCCCGACCGGCGTAGGCCTTACCTGCTCCAGCCATCGCAGGGCTGGGGAGACAGTGGAACAAGCAGTGCCAGCTTTATGGCACTTGTGCGACACCCTGCGCCGGGGGAGCATCCGCTCCCCTGGCACAGTTTCTACACAGGATTGTGCCATATGTTTAAAAGCGTAATAACAGAACATAAGTCAGAAATTCTGTTTTTAAAAGTCCAAACTTTGTAACCTTTGACAGCGCAATCCTTTCTATTCTTCGACTGGTGGAGCAACTTCTCTGCCAGTCCAGGGTGTCGCAAACATTCCGTAAGGCATTTTTATGTCACCCTAAGAGTAAATGGCACCAATGGAGAGGCTTGCACCATTCCTCTGGTGCCGCAGAAAGGTGAAGTGCCGTGGCGGAGTGGTGAGTCCATGCTGGATGACAGAGGGGCATGGGGAGGGCAGAATGAGGCATTCCAGGGGGTGGGATTGGTCGGCCAGGCCTGGGAAGGGGGAGGGATCGTCAGCAGCCTCCTCCACTGAATCCTATCCCCCTTCCTTGGCCTGGCCACTGTTACACGGCCAGCTTGAATGTGAGCAAGAAAAATAGCTGGTGCACATTTGAGTAGACCCATTGGGGCGGCTTGGCCTCAATTTGGGCTAAGGAGACGAGCATCCCCTTCTCCCGATCCTGCCCAAACATAGGCCAGTGGAGCGAGTGCTAGGCCTAGGGTGTTGTAAATGTGCTGCAAGTCACGTTTTTGACACCCAGGAAGTAAGCAGCACCGGCGCAGAGGCCGGCACCGCTCACTTCGCCGTCACCCAGGACACGCACCGGCTGACACAGGTGAGAGCTGCGCCAGGTGGCAGGATGGTGTGGAGAGGGCAGGCAGGCATGGTGAGGGAGGGGGCCATCCACGAGTGTCGATTCTCATGAGAATTGGGTACTGTCATCTTGGATCTCGCAAGATTTCGTAAGTTCCAAGATGGCAGTGTCCAGAAGAATAGGTAGGAGGAGCTACTGGGGAACATCTTGGGGACATTTTTCCGGGTTGTGGTGTGGACGGGCGTCCGCCCACTACACAACCCGAAAAATCCCTTTATCAGATGCCCCTTATCAACTGCTGATCGCAGTTCCCCTCCCCCCTTTCATTCGGTTCCCAAAGTGTTCTGTTTATTGTCCGGCAACTTTGCAGGTTAGGAAGGAGAGTGCCAGTGAAATTATCGGAGGACAAAGAACTTAAAAAAATTAAGAGATCTCCACTTTACCTTCAGCTCAATTTTTTTGAATGCCAGAAGTTCCTCTCTGAATCCAAGCTTGAAGAAATTGGTTAGTATACATAGAACCCAGATCATAGTATTGTACAATCTCTTGGAAAAACACTACCATTATTTTTTCTTCTGCTCATGGTTCTTTGCATCCAGCGCATGGTGGTTAAACCCTTTGGCCCAAGCCGTTGCCTGGTGCGCTTTTCGGGGGGTAATCGGGTAAAGAGGTTTTGAAGGCTTCACATATCCCTGGACGAGCCAAAAAATCCTCCTCAACCTTAGAAGCAAAGCTTAGACAATCCTAAATTGGTTATGGCCAAGCTCTGGAACAACCTCTCTACCCAACCAGTTTAGCATTTTATTTATTATTTATTTATGTAAAAAATTTATATCCCGCCTTATCCTATGCCGAAGGCAAATGCCCAAGGCGGCTTACAACAAAAATTAAAATACATAGTTTAAAATACAGAAAATAAGTTTAAACAATACATAATTTAAAAACAATAAAATCCACTGGGGGAGGGGGACAGAATGGACCAGAGAAGCAGCATGGCAGAGCATCTTGGGACACAGGAGGCAGACCACAACCCATCACCCAAACGCTAGACGAAACAAAAATGTTTTGAGCCCTTGGCAAAAAGTCATGAGGGAGGGGGTGGTTCTCAGATCCCCTGGCAGGGAGTTCCACAGTTGTGGCGCCACAGCAGAGAAGGCTCGCCCACGTGGTTTTTGGTTTCCTTTTTAACAAGAGCTTGCTTCTGTGTAGCCACTCCAGAACTTTCTTGTCAGTTGTCCTTTAGGACATGGTCACCATTTTTTAGCCCCAAGATATCTCCTGTAATACCATATGACAGTTTAATGTGCATTGCAATTACTTTTCTCTTCCAAATATATCTGGGAATGGGTCTTCTTTGCCTCAAATTTAATCTTCATTAAATGCAAATTGAATTTGCCAAAAAAATCTAAGAGGGATTGAATGCAGCCTTTTTTTTAAAAGCATGGAATACATGCTTTAAAAAAAGGCTGCACTCAATCCCTCTCAGATTTTTTTTCTTTTTTGCATATTCATGCTGCAGCTTTACAATATGTGCACTGTTGTTGAAACAAAATGGTGTGCAGCTGCCAGGAGGATGCCCAGCACTTGCAATGTTGTTGTTGTTGTTGTTGTTGTTGTTGTTGTTGTTTATGCTCCTTGAGTATAAAACAAAATGTGTCCTGCTGTTGCCAGTAAAGAAAACTTCTCCTGGAATTATTTTGCATTTCTCCCACCCCCCCAATTTTCTCTGTGTTCATCCCTCCTACTGTGGCCCTCTCCACACTAGGTGGACATGGTTCCCAAACTGTGCACCACCTTAATTTGCTGAAAGGTATTTAAAAAAAAAAAACCTGGATGAATGCTATGTACATACGGATTAATTTAATGTAGGTATCTGCAGAATATTATAGAATTTAATGTTTATAACGATCCAGCATGGATCAACCTGTTGTAATGTATCTGCTGTTTTAATCACAAGAGACAGAATTCCTGCTGGTCATGTTTATGTGGTTATTGTTTGTTGTTATGTGTCCTTTGTATTTAATGAAAGCATTGGAAAAATGAATAGATGCTTAATCATTAACATCTGATGGTCCATTTCCCTTGGGGATAAATGGAACCACTTAGCTGGAAATGCTGGCTTTCATAAAAAGTAGAACAAAGAGGGTAGTAGAAGTAAGACTGAAATGAACATGAAAAGCACTGAGCTGACAGTATAAATACCAAATCTGATAGATCACAGCACTTACAGGAACATAAAATCATGTTGAAAACATTACAATTATAGATAGACTTTGAAATTATCATGGCCAGAATGAATATGGGATTGTAAACCACGTACAAAAAAATAGTTAAGATCACAGGTTTAAAAGCAGAACTGCTCAAAAACAGGATTAAACTACAAGGAGTGCAATAGTTTCCATCATATCCGCGGTCATCATCAGGCAGTGTGAGCAGGACAGCTGCCCGGGTGTTTGAGAGCAAATTGCCAGCTGCTGGAATTTTAACAGACGACTGCAGACGACCCGGATTAAAGGAACAGCCTAGAATATGAGACGCAGGAGTCTACGCTTTGGACACAACTTGAGGAGAGCCACTGCAGCATATGTTCATCCTGAGCTGCACAGGGAATGTCAGAAGACCTGAGCAATGTTGGATGAGTCCATGGATTACGCTGCACAACACGGGTGGTAAGGTGTTTTGCTTTTTAAAAACAAAAATTAGCAGGGGGAGAACAAGTGCATGGATGACCCCCATGGCTGTTTGCTGGTGTCTCCCTTGTGAGTTCCTGTGGAGGGAACCATCTTCTTACTCCATTGCTATATAAACTGCTTTTAGAACTTTTTCCTGTTGAAAAGCAATATACCAACAACAATACTTAAAATTGCATTTTATACAGTTGAAATTGTACAGCCATGATTGAAGTTGTGCTTAAAGTATCAAGTATCAAGGACTCACAAGCCTCATCTTTGTCACAGCCGGCTAATGCGCTGCGTCTTCGTCCAGGCCTGGACTCTTCATGCTCCTACTCCAAAATTTCCTTTTAGACAATATTGGGTGGCATCTCGATTCATCCCAAGTCCCATCAGCATAGCCTACTGCTGGGAAATTCTGCATGGAAATTGAACTACATGCCACAGAAGAAATCCATAGTATAATTGAAGCCTATGGTGTAAATGGTAAACCCTGTGCTCTGAAAATTCTCTGCAAATCAGCCCTACTTCATGCGCACATAACAGATGGGGTAGTAAACAGATGAGACTGAACTGAACTTCCTATATTAATGCAGATCTCATCACCTTGTTTCATACGGATATCCTCAGGTGCTGAGCACTCTGTGAATCAGCAGGATCCTAACTGACACTAATGCCAGCGTAGCGCGCTGTGCCGGCACTAGCTGTTGAACATGTGCCGTAAAGCACATTACAGTACTGTGCCAGAAACCAACACCAGCGAGAAAGCCTGTGCCATCCTGCTGACACCAGTGCAGGAAGCAACGTGTGACGGTGCAGGCAAGAGCTGTGTTGGTGCAGGCCATATCCTCACCCCCTTCTTGAGCCCAAGCTACTGACATGGGTGCATGCAGACTTGCCAAATCGCAGGTGCAGGTCCAAGTAGATCCATTGTGGGGGCTGTGGCTTTCCTGCAGCAAGGAGATGAATGCCCCCTTACCTCAAAGAGACTCCTACCTCCTGAATTTCCCCACAGGCTGCTGCATTGGTGCAGGGAAAGTTAGCTAGGATTGGGGTGTGGGTCTCAACATGGTTTTCTTGTGTCTGTCACTGTTTCAGTGCAAACGTAAGCGACTGAAGACTGCATTCCAGAATGCATGAATCCCTACTAAAGATGCTTGAAATACGAACAAGCTGCATCCACGCTAATTACTCTGCCAAAGGTTGCAAGCACCTCAGTTACAGCTAAATAAATAAACGTCCCCATCTATAACTTGCTCAACCAGACAGAATCTTACTTACTACATGAATGAGCAGATTATTGATTGAAAACGCAGCAGTGACCAAGCTTCTTCATCAGCCAGAAAGCAATTCAGCACCTTTAATTCCTCCAGTCACATTTCTTCCATGCTGGTTTTTCAACACTAATTGCGTGTATGCAAGATCAAAATTTTCAATTTCAATTTAATTAATGCAAAGCAACTAACAACCCCTGGTTCTGTAACCAAAGTCACTCATGTGGACAGAAGCTGCCATTTCACAAATAATCCTGCATTAGTGTGCGTCAGAAGAGATATCTAGACATGTGTCTTGCAAAGAGATCTTGACTATGCGGATTAATATTCTTCTGTTGTCATTGTACTGAGCCCACTTTCATTTTCCAGTTTCCCTAGCTGCCTTGCTTCTCATTTAACACAGCCAGGTTCTCCCATCCAGCATGTGGCCAGAACATCACAAAGATTACTAATATCAAACAGGGTTTTTTTTTTCTTCCTAAGCACAGGGGCCTCTGTAACACATCAGCCTTAAAACTGCTGTGTTCTAAGGCTAAGCCACAACAAGACTCACGTATAACTTTCTGGCTGGTAAGGGGGGGGGAATGAAAGGGAGATTTCTCAAGGATTTCCCAGGGCAGCCCGGGAACTCGATAGGATATGGCAGCCGGCCCTTTAGGCCGGTCGCCGTATCCTACACAAGATTGGGCTGCCCATCTCGTAAAGCTAGGTGGGTCCTGATAGAGTGTACCGTATTTTACGCCCCATAGGACGCATCGGTCCATAGGACGCATGCATCCTATGGAGCATAAAATAGAGAAAAAAATTGTCCTTACCTGGGCTTCGGGGAGGGCTGTGGGGGCTTTGGGGAGGCCTGCGCGAGCCTCTGCAGACCTCCCCGATGTTTACTTCGGCCCCAAACAGCGATTTTCGGCCATTTCCGGAATGGCCGAAAATCGCTCTTTGGGGCCGAAGTAAACATCGGGGCAGGCCTGCAGAGGCTCGCGCAGGCCTGCGCGAGCCTCTGCAGGCCTCCCCCCCCCGATGTTTACTTTGCACCATAGGACGCACGCTTTTCCCCCCTATGTTTTTTTGGGGGGGAAAGTGCGTCTTATAGTGCATAAAATACGGTAATTTTTAAAAGTGGGTCTCGGTGCTAAAAGGTTTCGGAAGCACTGGATTAGGACATTTATTGTATTGTAAAAACTAGTTTGGGTTTAGAATTGCTTGCCTGTGTAAACCACCTTGAATTAAAGTGAGAGGAGAAATTCAATGACCAAGAAATGCGGTATATAAATTCTGGAATTATTATTATCATCATCATCATCATCATCATCATCATCATCTTTGGAGGGGTTCCAAGGAGAACCCAAGACTTTTTCAGTCCAATCCTATTCATTCCCCCCCCCCCGTCATCGCAACAGGGCCAAAATGGCAACTGCTGCATCTTGGGGGGGGGGGGCTGGTCTGGGAGGCTTCAGCAGGGAAAAGGGATTTTAAATCCATTTGCCCCTGCGTAAGCCTCCTGACCCGCAATGGGTCTCCTCGGACCTGTGTTAGTTATTTTGCTAGAGAAAGTCTGAGGAGAGAAAGAGGGCAGGGAGGCTGCTGGTGGACAACAACTTTTGTTTGTTTTTTAAAGGCAAGTCTTTCTTATGTTCTTCCTTCTTGTGTATAGTTTCATTTGAAATCTAACCATATTGTGTGCAGTAGTTATGGCACACTCATGAACATCAACCTTATTACAGTTGTCCCAGTTCATTGGATGAGGTACAGAATTGCCTCTAACTACAATGCTAGTTCAGTACATTGTGCGTTAAAAATTAAACAGCCCCACAACACATCTCTCTGCAATTTGTCCCTTGCTTTTAATAGTTTTCAAAATCAATAGCAAAGATAATTAGAAACCATGACAGAGATCCAAAAAGGTTTTTTATAACCTTCTCTGATTTGGAAGTGTGTTACCTTATCTGTTTTCTTTCGTTGCCCAAGAGATCTGTAGCTGTATCGGTGCACTGCCAGACTAACTTTCTTATCCAAATTTCTATCTCAATGTTCTCATGTCAGCCAAAGGGCTTATGCCATTCCTCCGCTTCTCCCACAGAAATACTTCTCCATCTCCTCCTGCTTTCTCAGTTATCTCCCCCCCCCCTTTATCTTGACATTTTAAATCTGAGCTCATTGTAGAAATTCAGCCAGGTTTATAGTATTCCAATACTAGCAGCTGCAGGAGAAGAAGGAAACACTATGCAGGGGTTGCTGCCATGGGTCAATTCTCACTTTCCTTTCCATACTTGGGTATAGATCCCAGATAATAAAATGCACAGATGTCCTAGGAAGTGGAGTGATGGAATGAAGTGTGTGTGTGTGTGTGTGTGTGTGTGTGTGTGTGTGTGTGTGTGTGTGTGTGTGTGAGAGAGAGAGAGAGAGAGAGAGAGAGAGAGAGAGAGAGAGAGAGAGAGAGAACATTTTCCTTTAAAATATATAAAATTGGGGGATGACTCCAATTATGATTTGGAGGTACTAACTGCAAATGTATATGATTGAAATATTAATTATCTTGAAAAATCCCTAGCTAGGTGAATCTTTAGTGGGAAGAATTTGGCATGCTAAGTTGGATCATTTGGAGTACTGTCACATCGGATGCCATCTACCACTGATTTTTTATAACCAAAAATGTTCCAATTATAAAATCCCATAGGGCTGGTTTGGACAACATTTTATCCCTGAACTGGCCCCACACATTAAATGTGGTGCACTCTCATGGCACATGCACATGCTGGCCCCTCCCTTCATATCCCCCACCTTCCTTGTAAATCTCCTTAATAACATGGGGGGGGGCAGTTTGTCCAAACCTCCCCATTGCAGTTGTTGCTAAACCTATTTTAAAAGCAGGTTTAACAGTGCACGTAAGGGAGCAGTTCGAATGACCCCCCCACCCCATTATTAGGAAGATTTAAAAAGTAGGGGAAGCAAACAGAGGGGCCAAGACACGAGCATGTCTATCATTTAACATGTGCGGCTGGCTTAGGGACTAACATCAGGCTACGCTACTTATAGGTGTTTCTGCTGTGGCTCTTGGTTTGCTGTCACCCAGATCCTCCATTCTAGTTATATAGTCTCAAATTCACTGTAAATCAACTCTGCCTCAAAACACATATTGCCTGCTACCACAAGCTGCTTCTCATTATTTATTTATTTATTTTTCACATTTTTATACCGCCCTTCCTCCAAGGAGCTCAGAGTGGTGTACATATTTCCTCCCCTCCTTTTTTTGTCCTCACAACAACCCTGTGAGGTAGGTGGGGCTGGGAGATAGTGACTGGCCCAAGGTCACCCAGGAAGCTTCGTGGCTGAGCGGGGATTTGAACCTGGATCTTCCAGGTCTAAGTCCGACTCCCAAACCACTACACCGTCCTGGCTCTACTGACAAACCAAAGGGAAGGGAAAATCAGGAACCTCCCACTCTCATCTCAGCCAGGGCCAGCCAAGACCTCCTGAGGTCTTCATACAAGTGCTGCTCCCTTGACCTTATGATGTGCCAGCCTCAGCTCCCCCCCCACTCTCCAATGTTCTAGCTCCGCACTCCCTCCTCCACATTTCTTCTTCCCCTCTGTCCCCCTCTTCCTTTTCCAATACAAGGAGTGGAAGGAGAAGGCGCAGCAGTGGAAGCAAATACAGGGGGGAGAGGGCGTCTCCACAGGGGATCGGTTTCTGCCCCCTCCACAGATACTGGAATCCATGGATATGGGGGCCCCTGTAGGTGGACAGAAATGGGCACCTCCACCAAACTGCTACCTCAGGTCACCACTTCAGTTGGTCTCATGAATGGGCTTGGCTCTGATCTCAGCCCTTCCCCTCAGGTGGAAAAGATGTGCAGTTCGAGACTTCCAATGGAGACTTCCTATTCAAGGAGCTTCTTGGGTTGTTAAGGATCATTAATACCTTTTCCTTGCTTTCCTGAGTGTCCAGCCAGAATTCTGCATGTAAGAAAACAGTGGGTAGTCATAATTATAACTTCACATCCGTTGCCTAATGTCACAATGATATGTTATAGATGTAATGAAATATATCATTTTGCAAAAGCATATCGGATAAAAAGGGGCTTCTAGGTTTGCCCAATCTTTCTGACCACAGCTTCAAGTGTATAAATCTGAGCTCACAGGTTCTATACCTTTTGAAATTAATTCTAAAAATAATACTGTTAGGGTCCTTTCCTGTTGATCATATTGCTATAACGTTTATAAGTTATATAAATGTAACCACAAAGAAATGCTCCTAAAACACACAGGTGAGTGCGTGTGTGCGTGCATGCATGCGTGTGTGTGTGTGTGTGTGTGTGTGTGTGTGTGTGTGATTCTTGTAATTTATGGCACAATCCAGATTTCCCCTGGCGGAACTATAGTTCCGCCGGGGGGGAGGTGTTGCAAATGTGCCATAAGGCACGTTTGTGGCACCTGGCGAGTAAGCGGCGCCACTCACTCCGCCTGGGGCCGGAGCTGCCACCTCAAGACACAGGTGAGTCCTGCGCTGGTTGGGGCAGGGCCATGGGAAGGTTGGGCCAGGGTGGAAAGGGAGGTGGTGATTGGGCTGCTGGGCCCAGTAGAGGGATGGCGATATTGGCAACGTGCTCCACTGATATCCAAAGCCCCTTCCCGGGCCCGGCCAGTCTTACACAGCCTCACAGGATTTGCACCAACCATTTTGCTGGTGCACAGATATAGGGGCACCATAGGGGCCGCAGGAGTACTCCCTGGGGGAAAGGGACAAAGTCCCTTTTCCACAAGGCGAGCCCCAGACCCCCTGGCGCTGAGCCGATCTGGGCTAGGATCTGGCGCAGCGTGCTTAGCGCGCTGCGGCAGATCATATGCTGAATTGGGTTGCTAATCTCAGATACATTCCACAGCTGGTCTATAAACAGTACTGAAAATTTGGCTCTCAAATGAAATCTGAAATGGTGCACTAGCTGAAGGGGAAACAGAGACGACGGGCACCCTACCGGCGCCAGGGCGCGTGGGGGAGGGGCCTGCATTGCATTATGTCGACGCGCCCTCGCATCACGTCGATGCCCCCGCCCGTTTTTCGCTCATTTCGGAGCCGAACCGGCTCCAGGGAGGGTGGGAGGGCCGAGACAACACGGCGCTTCCAAATGGTGAGTTCCCCGAGCGCACCCACCGTGAGTTCCCCGAGCGCGCGCCCCACCCGCAAGCGCCTGGAGCTCCTGCTCCACGCGCTCCACTGTAGTTCCACCGCTGAGGGGAAATGTGTGTTTCACTTCACAAAAAGATGAGCCAGAAGGAAACTGAAGTATATGGTAAATGATCTCAAGAAAGATACTAGTGATGGACCACTTTGAAGTGGTTAATTACATTGGTACTGAAATGAAATGTTGGCAATGTATACGGCTTATAGGAGATTACCTTCAGTACTAAAGTACTGTACTTTATTCTGCCATTCTGAAAATGGGTACATGGGGTAGAGGACGTGCACCCAAAGCCTTGGATGGTTCTAAATTAGCTCTTTGGATCCTGGTCAATATTTTATCTTCTCCTTTTCTGCTATCCAAGCATGATTTGTCTAAGGTGACAGTGTTTTCTCCTCCTCTTTCAAAATTGTTTAACTAGTTAACCTTTTATATAAAACATATACAGTGAGTGCAAATGCCGTTTTCGAAAAGGTCACTTCAGTTTTGGAAATGTTTTCACTATGGACAATGCATTATGATCCGTGAAGTCCAGAAGCAATTTTCAGCACAACTAACAATGGGATATAAAATTCCAGTCATTCACAGTAAGATGGCAACCTGATGACATTTGAAGCCTGACTATAGGGTCACGCAGTGATTGCAGGAGACTCCTGCTGTGTGGAATGACTCGTGGGTCTTCTTCTTTTTTCCTCATCCTTCCTTTCTGCTAGTTAGCTGGATGAATTTTAGTAGATACAGGTGAAAAAGAAGTTCAGAAGACTTTACAAAATGATTACAAGTCCTCTGCTGTGTGGTAACGTTCCCCCATGTAGATGGGTAAGAGTTGAAATATATCAAATTAATAAATCCCTGTGAAACTAATAATCTCACATTTGCTGTAGAGTTGTATGTGACAACTGTTTTTATCTTTCCATACCTGCGAGCCACTAACATTATGTTTTATATTCCAGATGTATGTCCTTGCTCTTCAAAAACGACCACTGTTTGCACGACACAGTTAAGCAATAAATTTATAAAAATACAGTCTTCTGAAGTTCCTGCTTGTTTCATAATCCCTCTTCCATATCTTTAGCTGCTCTAAAATATATTGAACTATCAGCGTGGGGGTCAGAAGATGAGAACACTTTGTAGTTTTCTACAAGTGCCTTTTGTTTAACTTCGAAAATAAGGTATAGTGCCAGGGGAGTGATGAAATGAAGGATATGTAGAGCCACAAAGGCATACAAATGCCTACAAACAAACACTGTAATGCTGCCCTTCCCTTCGACAGAAATGCAGCATCATCCCAGTGTGTTTACTTCCAGTGATTCACCAATGAACCATCTTTATTAAAACATATAAAGAACAGGAAGAAACAACACTCAAGGGCTCGGTAGTAAAAATTAGCTGCTGTCTTCTCTCTGAGCTGCTGCTGCTGTATTAGAGTCATCTGGTTTGTGACCTTGAAATGTGATGCACTTTCTCTGACCCTGGATTACCGTCAATTAGTTTAAACTTCATTTAACATTTTACTTTTACCTGGCTAGAAGGTAGAAGATTTCATGAAATTTTCTTGAATCCTATTGACCATAAACGTGCAAAAGTCAGTTGGAAAAAACATTCATTGCTTGAATCATTTAAAGGATGAAAAGTCCACATCATCATAAGGAGTCATCCCTTATTACATACATACATACATACATACATACATACATACATACATACATACATACATAGGGCTGATGTGAATATTCTTTTGGTAGCAATTTTAAAGAAATTTGGGAGGGAGCTATATGGACTTAGGGGTGAAGGGACAAAAATGGAGTAATTTGGGGGAATGGGGAAACATTCCTACAGTTTAGGGGGCTTACTGCTGCTTAATGGCAGCAGGTGTCCTTTTTCTTCTCCTTTGGGGAAAAACAATGTTTTTAGTGCCTTGTCTGTGCAGATGGCAGTGTTGACAGCAACACTGGAAATGATCCCAGGAGGCAGCTTCTGCTGGTCATTGTATTTTTTTCCTGGAAGGCCCTACAGAATAATGTCATGATGTAGGAGCATTCACCTTGCATTCTTGGGGAGAGAAAACAGTGGCCAGGAGTAGTCAGCTGTCAGGGACATCACCTGCACTTCCAACACTATTTTTGGATCTGTCACTTGCGTACGTATAGTGTAAAAGAGTTTTTAAAAGAAAGAGGACATGTGATGCTACCAGCCAATGGGCGACCTGCAATGGCGGTAGCAGTGATCCTGAGATTGTGCCGCTGCCAGGGGAAAAGGGGGTATTTTTAGACTTAACCATTTTAGACTGCACCATAGGGTGCAGGGGGTGCCCCCCCAGCTGACCTCCCAAAGCCTCAGAACAGCTCCTGGAGGCGATTAAAACCCACTTCCGTTTTACTTCCTGCTTTCCCCGAAAACTGGAAGTGGGCTTTATTCTCCTCCAGGAGCCATTTGGAGGTTTGGGGAGGACCTCTGAGGGGGGGCGCAGCCCCCCTCCAGAGGACGGACAACCCCCGGTAAGTCTAAAAGTACCCCTTTTGTCCCCAGCAGTGGCACGATCCCTGGATTGCTGCCGCCGCCATCGCTCCAGGCCTGCAAGCACTCAAAGTTCTTCCCTACTCACGAGAAGATCTTTGAGAAATGCTGTCCTAGTCCATGCAAAAGGAGCAGGGGTGGGGAGTCCTAAGAAAAACCAACCCAACAAAAAGGATGTTACAATCATTCTAGTCTCTGAATTGGGCAGAGCCTGTATAAAATGGGGGAGTTTGGTCTGCTGAACAGTACAGCAAGTCCTCACTTAAAGTCGGTTAAAGTTGTTTCGTTTTAAAGTTGATGGGAAAATGCCATTGGGACATTTACATTTATCAATTAGTCTATGGTAAAATTGGTTTCTTTATCAGTCATTTTGCTTAAAGTCGCAGTTTCCATGAAGAACTTATCAACAACTTTGAGGACTTGCTGTACTTTCTTCAGGCTCCACTGAAAACACCGACTTTAGTGACTCTGAGCTGGAGTACATACCTTCTAGTACATCCCATACTAGATTTGGATGCAGTGGCTCTCTGGCCTGTTATTTGCTTTTACAGCAAAATAAATATTTAAGGTGCAGCATGAATAAGATCATTTGCGCTTGGATTATGCTGAATTCTGAGCAAAAATGGTCATCTAAAGGATAAAGGGGGAAATGTCCTAACAATTAGTGAGCAAGTTATGTGTAGCTAGTCAATCAGCCACCTGTAGCTATCATAAAAATGGCAGGGCTCTGCAGACAGTGGACAGTGTAAAGGTCAGGGGTTTAAATTAGCCAGGCATCAAGTTCGGTTAGGAGAGGGCCTATTGGGATATGGTGCTGTTGCTGCATAGGATATGGTGCAGCCTGTACCAGTGGCACCGGTGCTCCTACAGTTATTATTATTAACATTATTATTAACAGTATTTATATACCGCTTTTCAACAAAAAGTTCACAAAGCGGTTTACAGACAAAATCAAATGATGAAATGGCTCCCTGTCCCAAAAGGGCTCACAATCTAAAACCGAAGCAGAACACCACCAGCAAGCAGCCACCAGAAAAGACATTGTGCTGGGGTGGGATTGTGCTGTATGTATATTCTGAGATAAGTTTCTACTCCACCAAAATTGTTAGTTTTGACCTGATGAACATTTGAACATGGAGAAAAATTCTCACAGCACTAGATATTTCTAAAATTATTTTCTCTGTAGCTGAAACAAATGAGGTTCTTTCTAGTTCACAGGCAATATTATCACTGTTAAACTATTTGACATATCTCTAGGTTTGTACTCAGACCACTTTTGAATTTCTCCTATCTACTGCTCAGGGTGGAAAAGGTATGAGGATTGTGGTTCCAGTTTACATTTTCTTAAGTCTCAAGCTTTCAAGAAGATGAATCAAGCACTTATTTCAAGAGATACTACAGGTCTTTGGAAATAAATAGCTGGAAGATGAGGAGGGGAATGTGTGAAACTGATAAGAACACCCTTGAAAATGGAATTAAAAGGTCCTTGGAAAAACATGGAATGGCAGATGACTTGAAGAAAGAAATGTACTTCAAGCAACCAGTACAAACCACCACCAGCATCTTGGTCCATCCCAGGTAATTGTGGTGGGGTGATTGTCCCAAGGAAGTCAGAGCAACTGGAGCAAAAGCCAGATCAGCAAGCAGAACATATAGGGCAGCAATGCGAGAAACGGTGTGGATTTTATCTGTCAGGAAAAGAAAACAACTTTTATGAAATACATATAGCAAATCCTAGGGATAGGACTTTCACATTTAAGTGGCATTTCAAGTTTACAAAGCACAATTAAAGTTGGCGATTGGGATATGCTTTTTAAATGGCAATTCATATGGGGCTGGGGATTTCAGAATAGTGTATTCTATTTTTCAGTATTTATAAAAGACTTTTCTTTTCTCTGGATTTGAAGTGTATGTTAGGACTTTTTCTGTTGCCATTGTTCGCAGCTGAAGGAGAAGGTTATTTGTTTTACTAAGATAAGGGTTTCTAAAACACCCAGCTTTTTTTAAAAAAAAATGGTAGTAAAACAGATGATGTTTTCTCTCTTTTTCTAGTTATCTGTTATTTTCTAAAGAAACTGAAATGTCATCTTGCCTCCCAGATAAATTATATTTTTGTTTAAGGAGGCACACAAATCTTTGAGATATAAAATAAAGATTGGTTAAACAAGTTTAGAGGGGAGCCAACACTGTGGAACACACTGTGAAACTGAAATCCTGCACTCAGGTTGCAGACTTCTATATACTTACCTGGCAGGAGGCCCATGAAACACAGTGGAACTTACATTACATCTGAGTAAAGATACTCACAGTGCAATCCTGTGTAGAGATCCGGCGGGTGGCCCGACCTGGAAAGGGGCTTGGGATATCGGCACAACTCAGTGGTGCCAATATCCCTGCCCCCCCAGCCCAGGCCAGCCAATGACCAGCCAACCACCGGCCTAAAGATAGGCAGGATCAGGCTGCCTGTTTAGGATAGCAACCAATGCTAATGACAGAAATATTATCTGGAAGATAATATCACCCTCAAAAAGCATTTTTAACTGGTGATTCTGACAATGTTTGCAAACCTAATTACTTTAATATGTATGTATGTATGTATGTATGTATGTATGTATGTATGTATGTATGTATGTATGTATGTATGTATGTATGTATGTATGTAACTAGATCCTACAGTCATTGATCAGTGGAAGAGCATAAGCTTTTCATGACAACGTTCCCACTTCAATCTCTCCCTGCTGTCTTTAGTTATAAAAGGAGCTCAGGTAACAGGCCTTGCAACACCTTTGGAAAGTCTGAGAGGAAGATAGCACTTGCTGTGATCAAGAGAAGAACTTGCCTCAAGAGAAGAGCCAGAAGGAGAGTTCTCTTGTGTGACAGTCCCAATAAAAATCCTGCCTCCCACCCCACCCCAATTCAACTAGGGAGAGAATACCCTATAGATGCCTACAGAAGGGTTATTTTAATCAGGCTGAATGTGTAGGAGTCTCACGTTCTCCTGCCTCAGAAATGTTATCATTGTTAATCCACCCCTACTTAAAGCCAACCATGCCTGTAGCACTTTCACCTCTAATTACAGCTCATGCAAAGAAATCACCCCTGATTTTTATAGAATTTCTCTTGATTAAAACAAGTATAAGACACTCCTGATACGCTCCCTGGTGCTAAGTGATTTTCCTGCTATATAATCAGTGTCTAGATTTCTTATTGTTCATTGTGAATCACTTTTCGTTGTGCACACCCTCCAAGCTGCTTATTGCAATGGTAATAAAGAGATTGGTGGTCCATTGCATCAGTGGTCTGCTTGCCGTAAATGAGTTTGTAGAAAAGCTCGCATCTTTAAACAAGAGGCACAAGTACTCTGCTCCTCATAGAAGTGCAGATGTGAATTCCATTGACCCAGTTCTACTATTCCACACTAGCCTACACTTCTCTATAAGTGTCAATTACCCCTACTATGTCCAGGTATCCAGGTATGTCCTACTATGTCCAGGTTAAGCAGCTTATCTCTTTGTTTCTCAACATTAGATGAACAGAATGTACCAAAGGAAGCCTATGTTAGCTTTCTATGTGCCATACTTTCAAAGACGCTATTTTCCCATGTGTCTTCTAAGCTGCTACTCAACCATGTGCATTGTACCATGTGTGAGTTGGCTAATTCCATCTTGTCCAGTGAACACCTTCTAGCTATTGCTGAGCCATATGTCTTCTGGTTGAATTTCTGTCTTGAAAGTAATGATGGAGGTGAACCATCAGCAAATCCTTAATCCTGCTGGTTTTGCATGGCTCTGAACAGGCATGAAGAAATGCTTTCTTCCTTTGCCTTTGTATGTCCTGTTCTGCCTTGAAGAATGAAGAATCAGGTACTGGATGGGATGATATCATAGTGCTATGCAGCCAATCAAATCTAGTTGTGTGGTAATGTGACTCTGGGGCAAATGAAGATCATTAGCATGAGGTCAATGCAACTTGTATTGCACATTTGGGTGATCCTAGCCAATCAGAGATCACTCTAGTAATTGAAATGTTTCTCAGTCCTTTTGCAATGGTTCCCTAAACATTGTGAAAACGGAAGACCCATTGATTCTGATGAAACTTTTGATGAAATGTACACACAAACCCCATTTCAAGCTTCAGCTGAGCACTCAGATATTTTCATCAACAGAACCTGGTCCATAAAAGAGTACCATATATACTCGCCTACACTGGCGTCACTGGAGCGTGGCGGGGGGGCGGGCCGCCTGGGGGTGACGCGCGCACCCCCGCGCGCGTCACCTCCGTGACGCACGACACCCTCCGGACGCTCCGAGGCCAGCCTGGGAGCCGGCCTCGGAGCGTCCGACCCCGCCGGCGCTCCAGGGCCTTCTGAAAGAAGGCCCAAGCAGCGCGTTAATACAAGTATTTTTTACAATTTTCGCACATGCGCAGACCATTTTGAGGGCAAAATGCCCTCAAAACAGTCTCTGCACATGCGCGAAAATTGTAAAAAAATACCCTCAAAACGGTCTCTGCACATGCGCGAAAATTGTAAAAAAATTGTAAAAAAAAATTGTAAAAAAAAAAATACCCGATGGGGTCGGACGCTCCGAGGCCGGCTCCCGGGCCAGCCTCGGAGCGTCCGGAGGGCGACGCGGGGGGGGGAAAGCCGGGTCTCCCCCCCACGCCGCGATGTCAGAGCGTCACTAGGGTGACGCGCGCCCCCTGCCCCAGGGTGACGCACGTCCTAGTGACGCTACTGCTCGCCTACAAGATGAGAAATTGCTTTGCAAAGAGCTGTGCTGACCTGAGCTGCCAAAGTTTGCAAGAGAGCTAACTGCTTTGCAAAAAGGGGAGCTGCTAGAGTTTGCAAGAGAGCTAAATTGCTTTTCATAAAGGGAGCTGCTAGTGTTTGCAAGAGAGCTAATTGCTTTGCAAAAGGGGGAGCTGATAGTTTGCAAGAGAGCTAATTGCTTTGCAAAAAGGGGAGCCTTTTTTAACCCTGTGTCACCCGGCCGCGGGGGAGGGAGCTGCGAGGTCGCCTTACCAGGTGGGTGCCACAAAGGATCCAAGGCGGCTGAGGGATAAGGGCAGCTTCACCCGGAATGCCCAGTGTCTCAACCCCGACGTGGCCCGGGTTACACCAGGCTGGGCTCGGGAGGCAGCGGCCACATTTTAGGTGTTACAAGGCACCAATCCACAGATTTCTGTGAACATTAGTGTGTGTGGGAGAGGACTAGATTCACTTTCCAAGTAGATGTCCAGTGCTATTATAACTGACAGAGATGCTTAGCTAAACGGCAGTTTTGTGCAACAGAGGAACATTGTGTGTGCACCCTCTAAATACTGCTATTTATGCAAAAATAACAGCAAATATGAGTGATTTTTAACCCACAAGCCCTCCATCAGGGCATGTAAAACCCTGTGCACCTCGTGTATACAATTCACAGGCTGGAGATTTGTAATGTATTTTCCTGAAGAGCACTTTCTTGAATACAAAAGGGATGGGAATTCAGAAGGGAATTTTGCATGTGGATCACCCTCAAGAGTTTTGACAGAACTTTCTTCTTTTCCTTTATGTCTTAGCTTCAGTGTACCTTCAAACAAGGAAGGGCACATTACCTTTTTTCAAGGGCCCACCTACAAATACAGGATAGTTGAGAAAAGCACATGTTTGTACACCCTTATCATACTGGTAAATATAACAAGAAACTATGGATGGCTGCAGCTTTCCATGTAGTGCAAATGGTGGCAAAGCAGGTTTGTCTCTGTACCATCTGTGAAATGGCATCACACAGCCTACATAACTCCCCATATGGCGATGCAGCAGTGCCAACAGGGCACACACTGTATCCTGGGGGGAGGGTGTTTCAGGTCCTGAAGGTCTCCTCCAGGTAAGGGAACATTTGTTCCCTTGCCTGAGGGTAAACCCTCGCCACCTGAATGGGTCTACTTGGACCTGTACCAGCTATAAAGCTGATGCAAGTCCAACTGGACTTGGGCAGGCAGATTGAGGCAGGGAAGGGGGATAGGATATCAGAAGAATCATTGAATCCAAAGCCTCCCCAGCCTCAATCTGCCCTCCTCCCTGCCCTGATCTCCACTCCGTTCCTCCCCTCCCCCTCAGCACTGGAGGATGTGGATGGCCAGTTGGCATGTGCTCTCGGCCAGTCACTACTTGCAGCAGCGATCAGGCTGCACGGAATGGCATGTCGAGCTTTGCGACAGGTGTAAAGGGCCTAAGCATAAGACCCTATTAGGATTGGGCCAACAATCACTATAATGTTGGATGGTTACATATTTTATTACTTTTATTCCAATTCCTGTATGAGAGCACCAAAATGTGCTATGAAAATTGTGCAACAAATTTAGTTCTATCCAGTATTATGCTAAAAAAGCATTCATCACTGTGTCAGCGCTTTTATTGATCATTGAATCCAAAGCATTTACTTTGTATTGAGTTCAATAACACTCTTGTATCAGAGAACAAACTTCAAAGGCCCAATCTCATCCAACTTTCCAGTGCCTATGCAGCAACAATGCAGCCCTGAGGCAAGAGAACAGATGTTCCCTTACCTTGAGGAGGCCTCTGTGACTGCCCCCCCCCCGGATGCAGCACACACTTCATTGGCATGGCTGCATCAGTACTGGAAAGTGGGATAGGATAGGGCCCTATTATGTATTTATTAAGAGGATAAATAAGCTTTAGACATGTGCATCTTCCAGATGTTTGATTGTCACATAAATGGATGCGTACGATGTAAAATCACAATGCATTTTCATGAAAGAAAGCTTCCCTGTACCATTATGTGAGTACCCCAGTCTTTGTACATTTTCAGAACATTTTAGGTTTAACCCCCTTTTCCTCCCTTGGGATGATGAGCTCCATCATTCAGATGGTACATGTCTAACTTTCCCGTCTTGTAGCTTCTGCAGTTGTACCAAAAGCAGCAGTTGCTAAGTCTCCAGAGTAGAAAAGCTGCCGGAGGAGCTAAGCATAGTCTTTACAGAGTAGGCAACCCCATGAGCCCATGTGTCACATAAGTCTTGCAGCAGTTTGGCTGAAGAGCACCTTGATAGGTAGGGGGTGAGGAGGAGGGGCAGCTGCAGCAGCCACTAGGGAGTATTCTAGATGATAATGTCACTTTGTGCACCAACCGGCTGTCACAGGTAGCGCTCAAGGTTATTGGTGGATCTTAGTTTAGTATACATTTGCCTAGAGCAAATGAATGCTATTTCAGCTGTTTACTCAATGATGTGTGGTTACAGGGGAGTCAGGCATTGCAAATTAGGTCCCATATTTCTTTTGCTCATCAGGAGCATATGCATATAATTAAGATGAGAAATGTGCATGGAGGTCAGTATTAAATCTTTTCATGAGCAAGAGAAATGAGGATGCTCCTCCAATATCTATTTTCTCTCATTATTAATGAAGAGCTTTCTGAGTAACAATAGATTCAGATTTCATCTGACAGATGCCTTCTGCAAGGGTAAAGATCTAGGGACAGGAGGCCTGGTTTGCGTTCAGATTTTTTTTTTCTCCCTCTTTCTTATGGGAAGAAAAAACAAAAACATTTGTCAAAGAATGTTCTATGGGAGACGGGTATACAGCCATGGCAAAAAAAACACTAGTTAAGTAAATAATAAAACCGAGGTACTGGTCACAAACATGGGAACATATATAAATACACGGTTAAAAACCCTCTAAAAAACGTTAAAAACATTAAACAAACAAACAAAAACAGCCACACGTTAAGACCAGGTGACAAAAGTTTAAAAATTAAAACCAAACTCGAAAATGCAACGTTTCACTCGAATGAAATGAGGTTTTTTTTGTTTAATGTTTTTAAAGTTTTTTAAAGGGTGTTTAAGAGAATAAGTATTTATATGTGTTCCCACATTTGTGACCAGTACCTCGGTTTTATTATTTACTTTAGTGTTTTTTGCCATGGCTGTATACCCGTCTCCCATAGAACATTCTTTGATAATTGCTGGCCATGAAAACTTGAAGTCGTTAGAAACATTTGTGTGTAAAAGAATAAATATGCTAAACTTCTCTTATCAAGGACTTTGCCATCAGTGATACCTCTTGGGCTCCATCTCCGGGAACAAATTTCAGATTTATCTGGTCCACTTGCTTTGGGGAAACAAAAGCTTTATTCCTTGCATTGTCCATTGAAATATGGACAACCCCCCCCCCCAAAAAAAAACACTGGGAAATAGAACAAGAGAGTTAACATAAAAATAAAAGAAAATCAAGTATAAGTATTGCCAGATGTTTAGATTGAGCACCACTGAATATTGTCCAGTTTTGGCTTTTGGTCACAAATAACAGCTTTATGGCCCAATCCTATCCCCCACCAGTTTATGCAATGCAGCAGCACAAATCGGTGTGCACTGCATTCTTTCGTGGGGTGGGGACAATCTGGAAGAGGTATGTGAAAATATTTTTATATTTTTTAAAATATGAAGCCACCTTACCTGCTCCGGTGGGGTTTCTGCATGCCGCTGTTGTATGCACTCTGGCCATTTGCACCAGTGTGGCCCGCAGCACGTGACAGTGGCACACCTTTTGTGATGCCATAGCGTGACTTATGGTGGTGGATTGTAAGATTCACCACTATAAGCCCACAATGGATTGGGCTGCCCATGAAGTAAACATTCTTCCCTAAAATTATTTCTGTGAATACTCACCTCTTTTTTTTTTCTTCAATCCTGTTCAGTGCCATTTTTTCCCTTGGCAGCTGTAGCTTCAGCACCATTTTCCCCTGCTGGCTTTTCCTTTTAGCTAGATTAGTCCTATAGGTGATGGTCCCAGCTGATCACATATATCAGGAAATTACATCAGAATACAATGCAGTTAAGTAGATTCAGCTACGTACATGATGGTACAACTGATGATACACTTCCTAGATTAGTCATATAGGTGATCAACACCAATCAAGGATAACACGGTGAACAAGGATAATGTCACAATGTTATGCAGCCAGTCAGATTTGGCTATGTGATTTCATGAAATCAATAGAGAACAAGAGTAAGGGAGGTCAATCTAAACGAATGGGGTAGCATTTGCAAAGGAATACTGATTTATTTTTTTTAATGAGATATTTTCTCATACCATACGACTTCTGGTACACTACACATACGTGAGTGTACCAGAAGTCAACTAAATTGGGGAAAAGCTGAAAAGGGTCCACAGTTCTCTTGAGGGCACACATGGCTGATCCCTGAAGCCACCTTTATAGTGAGCGGAAGGGGACACAGCCCTGCTTCACTGATAGGATAAAGACACACACTTCTGGGGCATTTGAGCATAATCCCATTGCAGTTTAATTCTGTTTTATTTATTGGATGTTGTGGCCCTGTTGAGTTACATATATGGTTGTTGTGTGTCTTTTGGGTGTGGCAGCAATAGAAGTGAGCAGTCATGGTAGTAGTGGCAACCCCTATTAATAATCATGTGGAGACATCCCTGCCTTCTCTAAAGAACATATTTCTATCATATCTTTCCTGTTCCTATATTTCAGGGGTGGCCAAACCAGCTTAACATAAGAGCCACATACGATAAACTTCAGATTTTTGAGTGCCACAATATTTAAGAAACATTTAAATTCTTAAATATAGTTACTCACCATGAACATTAAATTATGTTTTAAGCCAGTGGACTCTCGGTTTATACTGGGTAAATAATTATAAAGATTGAAAATGTCTTATTTACCTTTTATATTAATTGTGATGCAGAAAGGACCCTAGTCAACATATTTCCTAGAGCCGCACATTATATGTCAAAGAGCCGCATGTGGCTCACGAGCTGCAGTTTGGCCATCCCTGCTATATAGGAACAGGAAAGAGATGATAGAAATAGGAATGTTCTTCAGAGAAGGCAGGGATGTCGCCACATGATTATTAATAGGGTTTGCCACTACTACTATGACTGCTCACTTCTATTGCTGCCACACCATTTCTCCTTATTAGCAACAGTAGGCAACAATGGGCTCAAAAAGTGATTCCAAACTCCCAGCCTTGCTCTCAATCTTTCCTTACTGCTAAAGACAGTTGGTCTTACATGAGGGTTACAGTCCAAAGTCAGCGTGTAAAGCTAAAATTGTGTATACTCAAAATTACCTTGAAATTTTTTTACATCCAAAAAATGTGTAAGGTAAAGGTGACCCCTGACAATTAAGTCCAGTCGTGTCCAACTCTAGGTTGTGGTGCTCATCCCCATTTCAAAGCCGAAGAGCCAGCGTTGTCCGAAGACGCTTCCGTGGTCATGTGGCTGGCATGACTCTCCTTGCCGCAGCACGTAGCATGCGGCTGGAACACGGAGTGCTGTTTACCTTCCCGCAAGCGGTACCTATTTATCTACTTGCATTGACGTGCTTTGGAACTGCTAGGTTGGCAGGAGCTGGCCAAGCAACGAGAGCTCACCCCGTCGCGAATTCGAACTGCCGACCTTTCGATCGACAGCTCATGGTTCAGTGGTATAACCCACTGCGCCACCCGCTGCCCTAAAAAAAATGTATACTGCCTCTTTAAAAACTATGATAGGCAGATGGGGACTGAGACCAACTGAGGGAACAGCACGTCTATTCTCTGATCTCAGGCTCACTGCGGAGCATGTATAGTATTTAGCAAGTGGAAAGGCAGGCAGAATTGCCTGCACTATTTAAATTGTTGTGCGTTGTTTTTTTAATTTGCCAAGATTATGTAGCAGAATTCACCAGTGGCGATCCTAGGGGGGGGGGCGCCGACGGCACACCCCCACGTGACCCGGGTGTGATGTCAGCTGTGCGCGCCCAGCGCGGCTCCAATCACACACCCCCGCTGTTGCGGGCGGGAGGGCCAAACTCCAAGACGGCCAAAGCGGAAGCGACGTATCGCAAAGGTAAGTACGCCCCTTCACCGCCACGTCTGACCCCCGCCCTGGGGCCCGCCGCACCCCCCCCAACCCCGACGACGCTTCTGGAATTCACACAAGTACATTGAGCATAAGATGCAGGCTGACTGTATGCCTAAATTGTTTGCCTACCTTTCTGCCATCGGTCAAGTCTTAGCCCAATCATACTGCCCTTACAGCCTGCAAGATCTCACTGTTGACATGGAAAAATCTGCTATGTAAATATAATCAGATAGACACTTTGTCCTACACATATGTACACATAAGCACAGGAGACTCCCTGCGCGTTGCCTGCGCCTCACCATACTTCAGCTGACAGGCAACCTTGACTCTCACTCAAGGGCAGCTGCAGTTCCACTCCCCCACAGAGGCTCTGCAACCTATCAGCTTGGCGTGCCAGCAGCTCTCCGACAGACACAGAAAATCCTATCAGTTAGATACAGGAATGTCTTGCTTTACGGCACTTCGCTTTGTGGCGCTTTTTCAGTAATACTGTAAGCCACCATTGCACCTCAGGAAGGCACCCCCGAACTTTACCGATGCCAAATTCCTCAGTGACTCCCTTTCCATTACCCAGTCAACCAGACATGCTGTGTTACCCGGTCATTGAGACATGCTACCAGGAGGAACTATCGTCGCCACCACTAACCCGGTTATATTTTTAAAAGCCTGTGATTTGCTTTACAGTGATATTCACTTTACGGTAGTTATCTGGAACCTAACCTGCCATATTAGCAAGGCATGCCTGTACCTAGAGTATCTTGCAACTGGTGTGGTATGTATATGTTAATTTTAACCTTGACTACAAAAAAGGACAGGCTTGGGTATTCACAACAGTACTTTTAAACTGATAAATAATAAAATAGTTTTGGGGTTATCAAGATAGGTATTCATGATTTGTACAGACAGTTCTGTATAATTTAGACAGAATCGGTGAACTGAAAAAATACTTTGGGGCTAATGTGCCTTGGAAGATTTCATAGCCCAAAGTTTTTCAGAAATAAATGTTTACAGGCAAAAATACGAGTAACAAAATAGATTGTTTTAGGTTTTCAGGTGGATCTAAGAAGATACAGAACGAACAACTATTATTTCCAAGTGTGGCTCCATAGGTGTGTCTTGGAGGGGCATGTGTACACAAGGGCCCACACCTACACCCAGCCAACCCCTGAGATAGTGGGATGTTCTGTTTCTAGGGTCTATGACAATGCTTACCATACCAGGTGATTGTGAGGACCGATAGCAGCAATGGATCATCTTCTCTCCCCCCCCCCCATTCCAGTGCTTTTCTGTAATTCTCAGATGTTCTGGTCCCCTGATGCTGCATCAGGAGTTGGAGCATCTAAGAATTGTTAAATAGCACCAGGAAAAGAGATGGAGACATTTCTGATTCCTGTTTCCCAGTAAGCTTCCCCATTGGGTTCCGGGTTCCTGGCTGGCTTACTGAGAGGCAGCGGCAACATTAGAACGCTGCTTCCCCATCACCATTTTACAAATCTTGCTACTGTTGCTTCCCACTATCGCCCAGTCAGTATATGGAGAGGATGAAGAATAAATCAGAATCACTTTGAAATTCTAAGACGCCTTGCCCTGTACCATTGTAAAATGGTATGGACCCCACGTGTACTGCAGCTGCTTATGGTGAATTGCAATGCTTATTTACCTCTTAAATAAGTGGACTATTTATCTGATGTGACTACCAGCTTTACACCTCTCACACTTTGCTGACAATGTCAGGAACTGTACAGATTCTTGGTAGATTGAAATGATCCCAGAGTAACAGCCCAATCCTAACTATCCAGCGGGCGGCCCAGGGCTCGCCAGATCACATGCTCGCTCCAGACTGCTCTGCAGTGGCCCGGAAGTCTACGTTCGTCCCCTTCCCCTGGTGTAGAACTGGGAGGCCACAATGGACCTCCTCAGATTTCTGCCAGCTAAATCGCTGGCAGAAGTCGGAGGATGCCATCCCCGCCCCCTCCCTGGCCAGCTTGGCCAATGGCCTCCCTCCCTCACTCCCTGCACCCACCGGGAGATCTTAGCTGCCTCCGGCGGCTGTGGGGACGTCCTGGCAGTGGAGTAAGGGCTACCAGCCTAGTGCCACTGGCCCTTACTCTAAAATAGTCGCAAACATGCTTTACGGTATGTTTGCGACACTTTAGAATGGCATTCTAAAGTTAAGGAGGATTGTGCTCTAAATCAGGGTGTGAATGTGGTCCGGACAATTTAGATGTCAAAAATCCCAGAAAACAAGCAGCCTCAAAGAATCTTGTCAAAGAGAGTAAGCAGCTTTCCAAACCAAAAGCCAAGCCAGAGACCAAATCTACTGAAGCAGTCTGAAATTACCAAGCAGGGACAGGCAGAAACCCAGAGAAAAAGCAGCTTTTCCACTTTTTTTCCCTCCATTTTAACATGTAAATTCAACAGTTAGTATAGTCTAGGTCAGAGGTTCCCAACCTTTGTCGCCAAGTGTACCACCTGTCATGGTAAAATGCTCCTTTTACACAGAAAACAAACATATCATAGAGAAAGGTAGTTTTCTTCTCCCTCACAACTAGTTTTATATATAAAGCCAGGGATTTATTGTATGCTATTTTGCTGTTTGGAGGGTCATTCAGTTATGTGAGTATCCACCTGTATAGCTCACACACAGGTGTAAAAACTCATGAAGAAAAGTCTTCCAGTCTCAAGAATCATTGCCTCACTCCTCCTCCTGTGGTGGACCTGCAACGAACAACAGCTCCCTCTAACCACCTGCCAGTCATAAAGGTAAGCAAGATCCTTTTAGCCTTATAATATTGTATTTTTCAATTTATAATCCTTAGACTAATTTGGTCACCATGACGATGATTTTATGAGGGGCCCAATGATTTTCTTAATGCAACCAACAGCCCAATCCCATCATTGGGCTGCACTGCTAGAATTAGCATTCCAGCAGCGTAGCCCGATTTTATTAATTTATTTATTTATTTATTTATCACATTTTTATACTGCCCTTCCTCCAAGGAGCTCAGAGTGGTGTACATATTTCCTCCCCTCCTTTTTGTCCTCACAACAACCCTGTGAGGTAGGTGGGGCTGAGAGATAGTGACTGGCCCAAGGTCACCCAGGAAGCTTCGTGGCTGAGCAGGGATTTGAACCTGGCTCTTCCAGGTCTAAGTCCGACTCCCAAACCACTACACCATCCCTGGCTTCGCAAAATGTGATGGGCTGCTTCTGGAAATGGTGAGCGGTGCAGGCCATGTGGCAGTAAGCCTCCCTGGAGCTCCCAGCACAGGTCAGTGGCAGGGGTGGGCCATGGGCAGGGATGGGGGAGGAACCTGGGGCATGGAGGAGGTGGGAGGGGTTTGGTGGGATCTGGTGACAACAGTGCATGCTGGATTTTATCCCCTCATGTAACCCCTTTTCTCTCCTGGGACACATGTCACCAAAATAGGTGGCATAGGTCTGAGGTCACCCATTGGCAAAAATGTTTTCACTTACCTCCTGCAGGCTGTCCGATCGCCCTCCCCCCCCCCCCCGCTATAGTATGCACCTTTTTGGCATGGCTCATCGGCGCTGGTGGGGGGGGATAGGACTGGACTGTAAGATTTTATCTCATAAATTTAAAAACAAAAACAAAATCTTCTGGGCTGTAAATCCTTGAGGAATGCACATGAGCTTGGAGAAACTGCGACATAGATACATTTTTTTAATGCCTTACATTTTTGGTGCTTAAATCATTCTTAGTTTTACCTAATTTTAAAGCGTAAAGGGCACATCAAATTTTGCTAATGCAAAGCCCCAGGAAGCAGTTTATAACCGTGATGTATTTTTATAATGATATAACCCTTAATGAATTATTGTAGTTCTTTAACAAGGTTTTAATATGAAATTTCTTTACCCCAGACTGTTGCCTATAGAACTGTACAAGGTAATATTTTTTTCTGTGTCAATCAAACAAACTGCAAATCTCCAATCCATGAATAAAAACCAACTGAAATTTCCTTTTTCATTATTTTAAAGGTCAGTTTTTTGAATATATAAGTTGAAAATAAAGATATGCTCAGGGCAAGACAACTCCTGTATAATAGAGAGAAAATGCCCACCACATTATTCAGGTCATTTTCAAAAGCTTTGTCTATATAAATGTACTCTGAAGAACCTGAATGCAATTTACATAAAAATATGCACTGGTTTATATTAATTTATTGACATATATTATTTACCTCCTTCTTCAAGTACATATGCAGAAGGATCCCCTTAAATGGACATTGGGAAGGTTATGAAATTGGCCACAGTGGATTAGCTGGACAAATGGATTAGCCCACTGTTTCTCAACTGGTGATACGCAAAGTTGCTGTCAGTGGTACACATGGCACTTGCAGAACCCATCTTGCAGAGCTCCAGTGCGTGGGCACTTGAAAAAGCCCTCCCACCGCACCCTGAGCCTCTTACCAGTATTTGCATAGTCCAACCTGGAAGTAACTGGCGATGACATCATCACCAATTACTTCCAGTGGTATTTAGAGAGTGTGGTACATGGCACGGTGTGGTAAGTGGGACGTTGAGGAACACTGTGCTGATTGGATGGCATTGGATGAGGAAGGACAACAATTCTAGGGTTTTTGTTTGTTTGTTTGTTTGTTTGTTGACATGTAACCTAAGCTGCAAACTTTGCTTGGGAGTAAGTCCCATTGAACTCCATGGGCCTTATTTCTGAATAGACATGGTTAGGATTGCATTACTAGTCTGAAGCCTTACGGCCCAATCCAATGGGCTGGGTCCACTACTGGAACTATTGTTCCAGCAATGGAATGTGCTTTGTGGCTTTGTAAATACCATTCTAATGGCACACACTGCAGATCACTTCTGGGCTGCCACCAGAGATGATGGGCAGCACCCATGGTCCTGGTTCATTGGTGTGAGGCATTCCATGGGTGGATTGAGGGCGTTCCTGCGCGGTAACGTGTGCTGGGAAGCTATACCCTCTGGAAGCTGTACCTTTTCTCTCATCGGCCTTGTGCCAGCCTGGCGATCAAGGTACCTTACCTTACAATGAGGTAAGGGAAATCCCTTGCCTCTTTCAAGCCTCCTGATCATCCCCCACCACCACCATGCCTGCCTGTCAATCAAGATAGGAAAACTAGGTATACACAAACCTTATACATATCTGCATAACAGCTGATTCAGGAGTACATGCCAATCTTTAAATAGCTAATGCAATTTGACTAGTGTGTGCATGATTACTTGCCATTAAATGTGTGAATTGTTGAAAACATTCATTCACCCCAATCTGTTAGGGGGCATATCCCCCAGCTGGGGTATCATGTACTTGCATCTATCTACTTCACAAATCCCATTACAAATGGCAACAGTTCAGATCACTTGTTTGGGAGACAATCAAGGAGCTAATGTTCCTGCTGCTCCTTCCTCCACCACCCTCTACTACCTAATTGCTGATAGGCACTATTGACAGTTATTTGCACGCAACTCCAGCTGTTCTGCACACATGTAGGTGGACTGGGGCACTTATAATTTGACACAACATGTATGCAAATGAAAGTTCTGTGTGTTTTATCCCTAATGAACCATTCATATATGCATGCCATCATTTGACAGCACAGCCATCAAATGATGAATGTACATGTGTGAACTGATTCATAATAATAATGGGTGAGCTTGGGTGAGCTCTCTCTTGTTTTGCCTCATTATTTTAAAAATTAATGGGAAAAATACTTACACAAAGAAAGCTGGCATAAGAGTGGCAATGCCAGGCTAGCATTCTTCTTTCTGGGCCTGTTCAGATGATATGCACTGGCCATCACATGAAGTGGAACAAGTGCTCATATATATATCCCTTCAGCCAAAATGCTGTTCCATCCCCTCAGAGTTACGTGGGTGGGAGGGGGAGAACATCCCAACTAAACCATGAGTTAAGTCCAAGCTCCCTTCAAAGTCTGCCAACTTAATTTACAATCTCATGCAATGCGAAGTATTGAGAAAGAGCCTGCACTAGGGATTGTGGCTCCAGTTGGGCTGTTACACTACAGACAACAGGTGAGGCCTCATTGCTCCTCCATACGTATATAGGGGCAGTCCAGACATTCTGCTGCTCCACATTGATTATGCAGGGATGGAATGCTGTAGTGGAGAGAGACATGTGCACTGATACTCCTCCTCATGGGATGGCCAGATGGTGACTGATATCACATTGACATTTCATACTGCTTTAAGCAATCTTTTCTATACTATGTTTCCTAGGGAGGTGTGGTCCTTGCAGGGGCATTTTCCCAGGTGAAATGATATGATGACTGTATATTCAATGGCTGGTAGAATCATAGAGTTGGACCCACAAGGTCATCTAGTCCACCCCCCTGCCTGTACCAGGAAATCCTCCTAGACCATCTCCAGCAGGTGCCTGTCAAGAGAAGATCTCCACTGAGGGAGAACCCACCACCTCTCTTGGCAATTTGTTTCACTGCCGAACCGCCCCTTACCATCAAGAATTTCTTCCTGATAACCAATGAGAATCTTTTCTCTTGCAGTTTATATACATTTGATCTAGATCTACTCTCAAAGGCAGTCAAGAACAAATTTGTTCCTTCTTCCATATGACAGCCCTTCAGGTATTTGAAGAGCGCTTTCATATCCCCTCTCAGCCTTCTCTTCTCCAAGCTAAACATACCATGTTCCCTCAACCTTTCCTCGTAGGGCTTGTTCTCCAGCCCTGTGATCATCCTTGTTGCTCTTCTCTGAACCCGCTCTAGTTTGGCTGCATCTTTCCTAAAGTGAGGTGCCCAGAATTGGACACAAAACTCCAGGTGAGGTCTGACCAACGCTGAATAAAGCAGAACCACTACTTCTCGCACCCTGGAAGTTACAGTTCTACTAATGCAAGCTGATGTTGCGTTAGCCTTCATTGCAGCCACATCACACTGCTGACTCATGTAACATGAGTCATGTTCAACTTGTGATCCACTGCAACTCAAAGGTCCCTCTCACAATTTGTGCTGCCAAACCAAGTATCTCCCGTTTCTATACTTGCTTCTTCAGTTATTTTTGCTTAAGTGCAGAACCTTGCATTTGTCCCTGTTGAACTTCATCTTATTCATTTCAGCTCAGTAGCTGACTGTATGAATGACTCGATTGAAAAAAAAGTCATTTCCATTGATATGAGGAGCAGTGGCGTCGTTCACTTAGCGTGCCGCCCCACTCTGAACCTCCGTTTCAGCTCCGCACGAGGCGGCCCCGCCCCCTCAACTTCGGAGCCATTCGAGGCCGTGAAAGCAACGCGCAGGAGACTCCTTGCGCGGAGGTTCAGAGTGGGGCGGCACTTAGCATTGCGCCCCACCTAGAGCGACGCCACTGATGAGGAGATACAAAAGGTATATCTGATGTTATAACTGTGATGGCCTTATTGGCATATGCAAGTCATCACAATGTGGTACCAAACTACTAATTGATTAATATGTATGTAGGCATGATGTCTTGTGGCAACATCAGCAACAGTAAAACAAATCATAGAGAAGCAGGACGTCCAGTTGAAAGCTCAAGGCCAGGATTGGCTCAAGACCGCCTGACACTGAAGGCAGCATGCTGGCCCTGCTTACCCAATGATGCGCCAGCCTCTGCTCCTCCCACTGTCCAATGTTCTAGCTCAGCACTCTCCTCCCCTCTACATGTCTTCTTCTTCTATTCCCCTCTACCTTTTCCAATCCAGGTCATGGAAAGAGAAGGAAGTGCAGTGGAGGCAAGTAGATGAACAGAGATAAGTGCTCCCCCACTGACCTGGCCCTGCCCAGGGCTATTGAAATGTGGTACCATGGCTGAGTCAGAACAAATATGCCAGCTCCAAATGGGCCTTGGGCAAGCTGTGTTCAGTGGACACTCCTCCTCCTCCTTCACTTTGCTGCTGTTGCTGCTAACTGCTGCTTATTGTGGTCACTGGCGTCACTACAGGGGGGGCGGAGCTGTAAGTTCTTGTGGTTCTCGTGAGTTCTCGTGATCGGAGCCTCCATTACACAGAAGAACGAAGCGCCCCTCCACCGCGCCTTCCGACCCATTCAAAGCGGTGAAAACAATGCGCATTCACCACTTTGACTGGGTCGGAAGGCGCGGGGGCAGGGCGCTTTGTTCTTCCGTGTAACGGAGGCTCCGATCACGGAAGAACTTACAGCTCCGCCCCCCCCTGTAGTGACGCCAGTGATTGTGGTATCTCCTCCTTACCACTGTAGTCTTCTTACTTATCAGGGAGGGCTGGCTGGCAAATGAGTGAGCATTCAGAGGAAGCTGCTTCTCTTCTTCCTCCTCACTGACATTGTTTGCTCTTGGAAGGCCAAGAAAGCAAGTGGGTGTCCATGGTGAGGAGGAGCAGCAGCAGCAGGAGAGGGCGGCCAGATTGCTTTGGGCAGTGGACCTCCCTGAAGGGGTGTGGGACTTGGAAGGAAAGAAAAGAAAAGAAAACGCAGATATATGCGGTTGATGCACAATTGAGACAACAAGCCAAGAAACAAAATAGGACATATCGGAGTCAGAAAGAAAAATAATAAATAATAATAATAATAATAATAATAATAATAATAATAATAATAATAATATAAAGTATTATATGTAAGTATGACAAAAAGTATATGAGCTCCCATCTCCTGTCCCAGCTCCTGCCAAACTAGCAGTTCAAAAGCAAGAAATTGCAAGTAGATAAATAGGTACCGCTGCGGCGGGAAGGTAACAGCGCTCCATTAGTCATGCTGGCCACATGAACCATGGAAGCATCTTCGGACAGCGCTGGCTCTTCGGCCTTAGAAACGGAGATGAGCACCGCACCCTAGAGTCGGACACGACTGGCTTTCGAGCAGGGGATACCTTTACCTTTACTATGGCAAAAAATATGCTTCATGCTGTACTGAGAAAGGTAGGCAAAAAAAAAAAAGACAAGTACTGGTGAAGTTAAGTTTAATGGATCTTTACTGCTTTGTAGGCAAAAATCTGGGGTGGGGCCCTTGGGACTTCTTCAACTAAAATCTTAAACATTTAATCCTTCAGTTTTCAAACACACTTCACAGAAGAAACAGATACATGTGCACAGAAGGGCATGAATCAGGACTACATGCTCAGCAAAAGAAGGGTATGTACAGGTACTGCTATGATTCAAGGTGCATTCATCCTAATTATGCATACAAATTGCCAATTATAGACATAGCAAGTTGTTTGCATACTCAGTTAGACTGCAGCATGGGGACACATTTTCATGAAAATATGGGTCTGTATCTGAATTTCAAAGACAAATGCAATCGCAGAAACCTGGCTGAACAACAGCAACACAAGCAATAAACTAGAATGGATACATCACAGATTTTCTCTGGGAAAAAAAAACACCGCCAAACATTTTAAATATATTTTTTGTTGAAACTAAAAAAGCATTCATGCAAGTCTGCAAAGTTGACAAGCTCTGATGTGATTTTTGCATGGGCATGACATCTGTAATATCATGCACGGGAAGAAACCCACACAAGCCCTCTTGCAGGGTCAGCAGCAGAGAAGAAGGACTGGGGTACCCACAACTAGCCTTTTCCACAACAAATGGATCTGGCAGGGTATCCAACTGAAGCAAAATCATCA
The DNA here is from genome assembly GCA_026170595.1 of Plestiodon gilberti rubricaudatus. Classification (NCBI taxonomy): domain Eukaryota; kingdom Metazoa; phylum Chordata; class Lepidosauria; order Squamata; family Scincidae; genus Plestiodon; species Plestiodon gilberti. The sequence goes on from JANXHW010000003.1 coordinate 110,784,751, forward strand.
CTTGGAGATAGGAGCTGTGACCACTTTCTAAAAGTCAACTTGAAAGCCAATTCCCCATTTCATGGGGTCCCATGGAACAGGGCCTGTTTGTGAGCCTGCCGGTCAGGGGCAGCTTCATCACAGGAATGTAACTGACTGCATACAAGAGCCATGAATGCTGACAATACAAAGGCCCTGCTGCTGATTTTCACAAGCTGGATCGTTTCAGCAGTACATTAACCTGAGGAAAGTATGGCCAGTCACCTGTTTGACCTGGGCAGGCTTCTTGCACCTGTGATGGCTTTGGCCCTTCAGCCTTTACAGGGCCCCTAATTTATAAGATCATAGTAAGCAGCCTTCCACTGAGTCAGAACACTGATCCCTCTAACTCAGCACTGTCAACAGGGACAGGCAGTGGCTCTCTAGGGTTTCAGACCAGGGTCTCTCATACATCGAGATGCCAAAGAAGGTGGCAGGAGACACAGGGGAGAATGAATCATCTTGCAGAGGCGCCATTAGGGGGGCGGGGGGCAGCGGCGGGGGGCCACTACGCGAGGGGGATGTACTTGCCTCCAGCTTTGCCGCTGGGTTGCCCCCTCTGCCGCTCTTGTCTTCTTTTCCATTGCTCCATTGGCCACGAGATCAGCCCTTCCGCCTGCCCTGGAGCCGTTTGGCTCCAAAATGCCTTGAAAAGTGGCGGTAAGTGTGTTTTTGTGCTGTGCTGCTGCCGGAATTCGGTGGCAGGCGAAAATGACATCACGCCCCTGGGGACGGGGCTTGTGGCGTCACGGGGGGTATCGCGTTGGCGGCCCCCCCATGAGGGTGTGTGTAGGAACGCCACTGTCATCTTGACTACTTTCCAGCCCTTCGACTGGGTGAAGAAATCTTATGTTCAGACCTAGGCAACTAAAGGAGTAGCACTCCCCTGCCCTGCCCTGCCTTTAGAACAAAGTGCCTAGGTTTCATCTGACAGAGGGGCTGTAGCAGCTGATCTTTACTGCCATAAAAAGAGTTACAAGAACTCTGAGTCAAGAGAATCAAAGGTGGGACCGAAGAGCTAGAAGAAAGCTCTCTGGAGTCAGGAAGCACAACAGGAACAAGGGAGGGCAGTGCTAGGAGCAGCATGCCATCTGAGAACTACTTTTTTTCCTCTAAGAAGAAGTCTACTAATTGGAAGGGGAACTTTATCAAAGGACAGGAAAGCGAAGGGACCAGTCCAAGTGGGAGGGATGGAGCAATGCAAATATTATACTTTGCTTTTACAAATGTATATTGTGCCCTTAGGCACCAAGCTCCTACTGGGCAACTTGTAGACATTTTTTTTAAAAAAAAAATTCAACATCACAATAAAAGTAATAGAAACAGACAAGCTCAGATTCATATACGGAATAAAATATGGATGAGCCCAATCAGCTATTAAGAGCCTTGTCAAAGAACAGAGCTTAAAATACAGAGGAAGAACTAACAAATCTATTTGGATCCAAGGAGGCGTTTATTTTTTCACAAAAGTGCCGTAGTTTAAGGAACAGGACTCCAGCCAGCACCCCACATCCTTGATTAACTTGATGCCTAGTAATAAATGTTTAAGTGTTGTTTAATGTTTTAAAAAGGTATTTGTACTTCTTGTTAAATAATTTATTTGAATTCAGATAATCAATAGCCAGAGCACCGATTGATGCGAATTGCTTTAAACCCAAACATTCTGAATGAGCTGCTCTTGACAGAAATACTCAAAGTATGGGTCACAACTTCCAGGGGGCTGGTGAGTAGCTTGGGAGTGGGTCACAACACTCTGAAGAACTAAATTCAATCCCTGGAATCTCCAGGTTGACCTGAAACCATGGGAAAACCACTGCCAGTAAGTGTAGGCAATACTGACCTACATGGACCAATTGTCTTACCCTAGGGATTCTCAAAGTGTAGGTCACGCTAAGGTAATCTGATGAGACCCTTCTGTGCATTCCACTTCCTTCTATGTTTTGTTTGATTCTGCTGTTTTATTGTTGTTTTTATATACTCAAATAAACAAATTGACTGAGAGCGCAATTTAGTGTAAAGATCTGTGGGCGGTCCTAGGGCCGCCCGCTGAATCCTATCCCCATTCCGGGCTGATCGTGAGCAGCCTGGAGGTCTCCTCGGGGGAAGGGGATTTCCACCAGCTATCGAGATGGCATAAGTCAGAGGAGGTTGTGTAATGGCTGCACCAGCCCAAGAATGGGACGAGCATATGGCGGCCACCATCCCCGTCCCTCCCGGGCCAGCTTGGCCAATGGCCACCCTCCCTTGCAGCCCAGACCACCCCCATGCCTGGTGGTGCATCCCTTACCTGTCTCCAGTGGCTGCAGGGACAATCCAGCGCTGGAGTGAGGGCTGCCGGCCTCTGCGCCAGCGGACCTTACTCGAAAGTAGTCACAAATTTGCTACTCCCTATACCTGCCTATTTGTAGACAGTATTGTACTAAATGTTGTTTGGATACAACCCAAAATGCCTTACAGAACATATACATATAACCCCATACATATAACTTACATATAACCCCATAAATTTGGACCATGTCTTTTTCATAAAACAGAAATTGAAAAAGACATGGTCCGAATTTATGGGGTTATAACTCCTCTTTGGTATTTTAAAAATCTTTTCTTTTTTGGAAACAGGACAGATAATGACAAAATAATGACAAAATGTATATTTCTCTTGTAAAATATGCACATTTTTATCACTATTGAATAATCAACATTTAATAAAGTGACTGTCATAAAGTCTCTAGCAGTGAGCATGCAAGTAGAAAATATATTGAAAATGCTCTTAATTTCCAGAAACACATAGCATAGTCTGCAATTTCATGATCCTCAATACTTTTATCAAAGCATGATTGTTTCACCTAAGTAAACTCACTTGGTAAAATATGGCATTCCCATCAATCCAGTTCATCAAAGCTCTCAAGAAATTGCCATTGCCAACGTAACAGCTCTTATCACTGTAGGTAATTCAAGTTCAAAGTGATAGATAAGAATCGGTGCATCCGACAAGTAAACGTGACCAAGTGGACTTCAGGGTAAGAGATAAGAGTAGATTTTTCCGAACCATTTAAATAGAGAACAGGTTTTTAAAAACAGTTTAAGATCTGTCAAACTGAAATGTATTAACCAGAATATTTAATTCTTCCCTACTTCTTTGCCTTGCAGAGATTTTAAAATTATGCATTTCTTTCTGTTGTGTGTTTTAGGATGATATGAAAATGATAGACAGACTAATTTATGATAGCTCCACCTAACCATCTCCTGGGTGGCAATTCTCAGATCACACTAATGCTTGAGCGCTGCCCTTAAAAATGCTGTTGGTGCTCCATGCAGCTGTCCTGGGTTGCGCTTGTGTAGTCCTCGGAAGCCATTCAGATGGTAAAATGATGGCGGAGGGATTAGCACCTTGTGGGGAAATGGCACCTTGTGGGGCATGAGCTAGAAAGGCCCATGTTGTTGCTCCCTACTTCCTGGTGAGCCAGAAGCGGGGAGACAAAGGCCAGAAAGTGGAGGGTAGGCAACAAGCCAGAAGTAGGACAAAGGCCACAAGCCAGTCAGGAAAAATGGAGAAGGCAAGGGGGAAAGGGACTGACAAGAATAGTGGAAGGAGAAGGGAGCAGCCAGATGCAGGGGAGGGAAAGACACTTCAGAAAAAAATTACGTGAGGGGTGGAGGTGGATCCAGGGTATCTAGCCAGGGCACCACAGGACCCAAGCACAAGTCTATGCTGGCTGGGGTGGAGGAGCTCTATTTAACTGACCTGGGGAGGGAGCCCAGGCATATAAGATGCATGATGAGACTCCAGAGAGAAGTATTCCAAGAGAACAAATACTCAGAAGTATAAATGAGAGTATAAATACCTGAATAAAGTTTATTAAGCAGCAGCCTCTTGTGGTGAGCCTGTTATTCCCCCAGGCCACCCAGAACGTGTCCTTCCCAAATTCTTACAACGTTCAGTTGCCTCCATGGCAGGACGTTAAACCAGAAGCACCACTAGGAAACTACTGGCAAACTAGGCCCACTACGCCAACTAGGAAAGCTAACCATTAGCAGACTGGTGCTAGACCTTTTCACTACCACCACTGTAAGTGTAGGAGGTGGCATGAAGGAGGACTTGTGTTTGTCCATGGCCTGGTTCCTGGGCACCATGAGTGACCAGCTGGTGCACACACACATTTTCCAAAATATGGTGGAGCATGCCATTGAGGTTCTTCACAGGGCTTTTGCCCCATGTGCCCTGTAAAAGCTGGAGTGACCACTGGAAATGATTGTCTAAATCTTTGTAGAGGAAGGCAATTGGAAGTCTGGAAGTCCGAGATGGCCTTCATGGGCTTCTCATCCCACTCCATCTCTTTTTTTTTCTTCATATTTTTATACCACCCTTGCTCCAAGGAGCTCAGGGTGGTGTACATTGTTCCTTCCCTCCTTTTGTCCTCACAACAACCCTGTGAGGTAGGTTAGGCTGAGAGATAGAGACTGGCCCAAGGTCACCCAGGAAGTTTCATGTCTGAGCGGGGATTTGAACCTGAATCTTCCAGGTCTAACCAGAACCACTACACCATTAGACTAGTATGAAGAAAATTGGGAAAGCTCCCGTTCTGAAACCTTGTGAAGTACATCTACAGCCCAATCCTTCCCCCCACCAGTCCATAGCATGCAGCACTGCTGATGGGGGGGGGGGACCAGGCAGTCCAGGAGACAGAAGTAAAAATCTATTTTACTTACTGTTCCATAGGCCACTTAGCCTCCAATGGGTCTCCTCAGACCTACACCAGCTATTTAGCCAGTTATTTAGCAGACATAAGTCCAAGAAGAGTCAGAGGTGTGTCAGGCTGGGAAAAGGAGGATAGGATCTTGGCATGTGCCACAGCCACTGATATCATCCCTCTCCCATCCTTGAACTGCACCCTGCCTGCCCCACTTCCCGCTCTAATAATCCCCCCAAACCACCCTCTCTGCCACCTTACCTGCTCTGACAGGGCACTCAGAAGCCATTGTCATGCTCACGGGTCCTCTGGCTGTTTGCACCAGTGCCCCCAATGCACATGACGGTGGTGTGGCTTTCTCACTGCCAGTTAGGGTCTTCTGGTGGTGGATCACGAGATACGCTACTGGATGCCCTGGATAGGATTGGGGCCCTAGCATCTTAGTATCACTACTTAAAAAACCCTGATCTAGTACATTTTCAGCTACACAGAACAGTGGGGAGGGGACAGATCATCAAAAGCAGCCCAGCCCACATGGCAAAGTATCTGCAAATCAGTCTAGAAGGCAACAACTTTGAGTGGCATCTCACAATCCGGTTTTTCTCTTGACATTTGAAAAAGAACGAAACCAAACCAGAAGTCATTTTCACACTTAGAAATAAATAGAGTGTGCTAATGTGTGTTTCAGGACACTGTCATTTTGAATGCACCAGGATACTTCAGCGCTCCCATCAGCAAGCACTCTCCTGTCAATCATCTGCCATCTGTTACATTGGGGTTTTCATTAGCTCTGTAACTGTCTGACCTTGTGCCAGGCTTCAGCAGACAGGTAGTTCACAACCCTTCACTGTCGAAATTAGCATTCATGATACTACTTAAACCGTGGAGCAAATTTTGAGTTCATTATTAAATGAGGCATATGTTACTACACTCATAACTGATTCCGTTGAGTTATTTTTAGTTTGACCTTTTCTGTATTCATCAAATCAGCTTTGAAATAGACATTAAGGTATCCTTTTACTGTTGGGTATAAAAATTCAAATAGCTAATGGAAGTGTGTGTGTGTGTGTGTGTGTGTGTGTGTGTGTGTGTGTGTGTGTGTGTGTGTGTGTGTGTGTGTGTGTGTTCTGGCAAAACCTTATTAGGTCTCAGTGGCTGCATTTATTTTATTTATATATAGGTTGATGTTATTGGGGAAGAATAATTTGTGAGGTAATAATTACATTTCTATTACTACAAGCAAAACACCCGTCATTATTATGGGGGGGGGAGGGAGAGAGAGAAGGTTTCTACACTGTAAAGACTCCTGCAGAGAGCAAGCGTCTCTTGGTCCACCCCAGTACTGTACGATATATATATTTTTTTAATGAGAATGAATTACAGTCACTCTCTTACATGGTAGAAAGTAGGGGAGGTGCATTTAGGGGCACTCGCTACTGGGGTGGAGGGTGAGGGAACGGAGAAATAAAATGCTTCTCTCCGGGTTTTCCCGGCTGTACCCCATGAGACATCGCCGGTCGAGCCAGCTGCTCCGCCACTCCGACAGCAGGCTCCAGAAGGGCATGTAAGCCCCGAGACCCAGCGCTGCGGCTTCACGGGTTGCAGCAGCACGATTGACACCCCCAACTGCGCCTCCTACAACATCAGCACGCCGACAAGCAGCAGGGCAGCCTTGGCCACTCCCCCGGCCTCACTGGAGAGTGAAACGGACAAGGGAGATCAAACATTGCTGGCTAGCAAGGGAAGGCCAGCAGACGAAGGAGCTTGGCAGGACCAGGGCCCTTGCCAAGAAGTCTCTGTCAAAAGTGCTGCCAGGCTGACAGGAGCAGGAAGGGAGGAGTTTTGAGGAGGAGAAGTCCCACAGGGGAGGAGTCCAAAGGGGTCTGGCTGCATCAAAGACCGGCTGGCTGATGAGGAGGGAGGTAGAGTGGTAGGCTCTCTGACTCTGCTCGTCAGATGCCTGTGACCCTCCAACCCAGCCAGGGAGAAGGATATTGGGTGAAGGAACCCCCTTCCCCTGGCTACATCTGAGGCCTGTCCAAAGCTGACCAGCGAGACCGACACCTTGGGACTCCCTCTTAGACGGCCTGGAGCTCGATGACCCAACTGCAGCATTGAGGGCCTCGGGTTCGCCCTGACCACACCCTTACCCAGGTCACCTGAAAGGACAGGCGGACAGCTTCATTTTATGCCTGCAATGCTGCTGTCATTGCAGCAAGAGCAAGAAGACATTGCAACTATTCTGGAGCAGTGGTTCTTAACCTTTCATAGAATCATAGAGTTGAAAGGCACCCACAAGATCATCTAGTCCAACCCCCTGCCTATACCAGGAAATCCTCCTAGACCATCTCCAGCAGGCGCCTGTCAAGTCTCTGCTTGAAGATCTCCACTGAGGGAGAACCCACCACCTCCCTTGGCAATCTGTTCTACTACCAAACCACCCTTACCATCAAGAATTTCTTCCTGATAACCAATCAGAATCTTCTCTCTTGCAGTTTGTACCCATTTGATCTACTTTCTACTCTTGGAGGCAGCCAAGAATAAATTTGTTTCTTTTTCCATATGACAACCAATATGATAAACAGTGAGGTGGCCAAGTTTGCGGATGACACTAAACCTTTCCGGGTGGTGAAGACCAGGGATTGTGAAGAGCTCCAGAAGGATCTCTATAAACTGAGAGAATGGGCAGCAAAATGGTAGATGTGCTTCAATGTAAGTAAGTGCAAAGTGATGCACATTGGGGCAAGAAACCAACATTTCACATATACACTCATGGGTTCTGAGCTGTCTGTGATAGATCAGGAGAGAGATCTTGGGGTGCTGCTGGACAGGTCGATGAAAGTGTCAACTCAGTGTGCAGTGGTTGTGAAGAAGGCCAATTCCATGCTTGGGATCATTAAAAAAGGGATTGAGAATAAAACGGCCAATATCATTATGCCCTTGTACAAATCGATGGTAAGGCCACATTTGGAGTATTGCGTCCAGTTCTGGTCACCACCACCTCAAAAAGGATATAGTTGAATTGGAAAAGGTACAGAAAAGAGCGACCAAAATGAGTGGTGGGCTGGAAAGGCTACAGCGTTTGGGGCTTTTCAGTCTAGAAAAAAGGCACCTGAGGGGGACATGACTGACAGCCCAATCCGACTTGAAGATTGGGCAGGCGTTCGAGGCTGGCCGCCTAATCCCGTGCTCCGCCGCGGGCTGCCTGCAGCAGGCAGCCTGCAGCGGAAAGTCTACTCAGGGAAGAGGATGCTCATCCCCTTCCCCTGGTGTAACGGTGACTGGGGCCAATAGAATGTCCTTGGATTTCCGCCAGCTATTTTGCTGGCGGAAGTTGGAGGCGGCCATGTAATGGCCCAGCCGCCCTACAGAGCCCGGCAGGGACCGGGATATGGCAGACGCCATGTCCCCGCCCCTGCCCAGGACGGCTGGGCCTATGGCCCCCCTTCTGGCTCTGCCCGAACCCCGCCCGCCGCCCGCCTGCCCGACTGCTGGATCCACACTTACCTGGGTCCGGTGGCGAGCGGAGTCCTCGGCCGGCGGAGCAGGGCAGGCCGGCCTTGCACCGACCTTCCCTGCTCGAAAGTAGTCCGGAAACGTGCTTTACGGCACGTTTGCGACTACTTTGGGCTATTCCGGGCGGTGGATCTCTAGGTCCGCCGCCCAGAATTTAAGTCGGATTTCACTGTCATACATATAAAATTATGCAAGGGATGGAGAGAGTGGATAGAGGGAAATTCTTCTCCCTCTTGCACAACACCAGAACCAGGGGACATGCACTAAAATTGAGTGGAGGGAGAGTTAGAACAGACAAAAGAAAATATTTCTTCACCCAGCGTGTAATTCATTTGTGGAACTCCTTGCCACAGGATGTGGTGATGACACCTGGCCTAGATCCCTTTAAAAGTGGTTTGGATAGATTCATGGAGGAAAAGACCATCACAGGTTACAAGCCATAAACAACCTCCTGGCTTTAGAAGTGGGTTTTCTCTGTGCCAGGTGCAAGGGAGTGACAACAGGAAACATGTTTTGTTGTTGGCTGTGTGCTCCCTGAGGCATCTGGTGGGGCCACTGTGAGATGGGCTTTTGGCCTGATCCAGCAGGGCTCTTCTTATGTTGTTATGTTCTGAACCCTTCAGGTATTTGAAGAGCGCTATCATATCCCCTCTCAGCCTTCTCTTCTCCAGGCTAAACATACCATGTTCCCTCAACCTTTCCTCGTAAGGCTGGTTCTCCAGCCCTGTGATCATCCTTGCCGCTCTTCTCTGAACCCGCACCAGTTTGGCTGCATCTTTCCTAAAGTGAGGTGCCCAGAATTGGATACAGTACTCCAGGTGAGGTCTGACCAACACATGCAGAGTAAAGGGAACCACTACTTCTCCTGATTTGGAAGCTACGGTTCCTAATGCAAGCTAACATTGCGTTAGCCTTCTTTTATAGCCACATCACACTGCTGACTCATGTTCATCTTCTGATCTACTGCAACTCCAAGGTCCCTTTCACATGTTATGCTGCCAAGCCAGGTATCTCCCATTCTGTACCTGCTTCATTGGGGGGAGGGGCTCAGGGCAGCGGAGGTGTCGAGCTCTGGAGGGGATGCACTGCCGCTGCCGGGTTGAATTTCAGCATCACCGTGGCACGAAAGCAGCAACCTCCACACCCCCACGTTTCACGGCCTTTTTTAGGCTGCACGGAGCCTGGGCGGGTGGGAGGATCGCCCTCCCCCCAGGCTCCATACATCCCAGAAAAGGCCACGAAAACTCCAGTGTGTGTCCTTTTGCGCCACCACCGAAATGTGATGTCACACACCCCCGGGGTGAGGGGCTTGCAGCATCACGTGGGGGGTGTTGCGTCGGCGCCCCCCATGGGGGTGTAGCTATGCCTCTGTTCATTGGTTATTTTTGCTAAGTGCAGAACCTTGCATTTGTCCCTGTTGAACTTCATCTTATTCATTTCAGCCCAGTATTCCATTCTGTCAAGGTCTTCTTGAATGCTTCTACTTGTATTTGCTACTCCTCCCAGCTTGGTGTCACCCGCAAATTTGCTGAGGCCTCCTCATATTCCTTCATCCAGGTCATTGATGAAGATGTTAAAGAGAACAGTGACCAAGAGAGAGCCCTGAGACACTCCACTCAAAACCATCCTCCAGATCGATGAGAAGCCATTGATGAGCACCCTTTGTGTACGGTTATCCAACCAGTTGCTAATCCACCTAATGATTGTATCATCTCTAGCCTATATTTTAACAACTTACTGATTAAGATGTCATGGGAATACTTGTTGAATGCCTTACTGAAGTCGAGATAAATTACATCCACAGCAGTGGCATAGCTAGACTGGAGCGGAGGCAAGTAGTTCTTCAAGACTCCATTACACCGCAGTCAGCGGCCCCTCCCCCTTGCTGTTGGAGCCATTCTGGCGGCAATGGCAACACGTAGGACACTCCCCTGTTGCTGCTGGAATGGCTCCAACAGCAAAGGGGCGGGGCCGCTGACTCCGGTGTAACAGAGTCTTGCAGAACTACTTGCCTCCGCTCCAGCCTAGTTTCACCTCTGAAACAGCATCCCCACTGTGTAGTAAGCTAGTAACCTGATCAAAAAGGGAGATGAGATTTGTCTGTCAAGATTTATTTTTGACAAATCTACCTTGGCTTCTATTAATCACAATCCAGATGTGTGCAGATCATATGTTTTACAATTTGTTCTGCTATCTTCCCTGGTAATGAAGTCAGACTGATGGGCCTGTAATTTCCTGAGTCTTCCCTTCCCCCACCCCCCTTTAAAGATTGGGACTACTTTGGCCCACTTCCAGTCTAGTGGCACCTATCTTCCATGATTTCTCAAAGACAATTGACAGAGGCTCAGCGAGAACATCTGCAAGTTCCTTTAGTACTCTAAGTTGCAGTTCATTCAGTCTAAATGCCTTTAATTCATTGAGGCCAGTTAAGTGGCTCTTAACTAGTTCCCTGCCAATCTCAATCTGCAAATTTATGCTATTCATGTTTTCCTTACTGCTGTGGGGACGTATGCATTTACTCTCATTGGTCAACGATCCAGCATCCACATTTACACAATTATCCTTTTGAGATAAGATGGATGTAGGAATTGAGCAGTTCTGCCTTCTCACCAGACACCTATTGGCCATCCTCATCAAACAGCAATTCCACCCTCTCACTTCTCTTCCTCTTCCTTTGGGGATACCTAAAAAGCCCTTATTGCTCCTGACATCAACTTTGTTGTATCAAAAACCGTAATTCTGGGCAGACAATCACATTTCTGTACCTTATGGTCACCATGTGGGAAGATATTTGAAAAGCTTCCAAATTAAAACTCAGCTGCCGGTTTGGCCTGCATGGGTAAAGTTTAACCAATGCTGTATGCTTGCAAGAACTGTTCACATAGCAAGGGCACTTCCTTGATGTTCTCCCTGCAGCTTCTGGCATTGCTGAAAAGGCAAGCTGATTTTCATTTTAAATTTAAGCCGAAAAGTGAGTTGTCTCTTCAGTTTGTGATGGAAACTTCAGAGAGACTCTCGACTTCTCAGCATCTTCCAGTATTCTCACAGCAGTGTTTGGGACCACTTGAAAGTGCTCCAACAGGGATTTTATTTAGTTAGTTAAAACATTTATTGTTTAAGAGCCACTATTCAAGAATTGCAGTTACATTTTAGTGAATTGAATTTAGTTGCCACCATCATTTCTCTTCCATTCAAAACAGGTTTGAAGGGTTCATAGTAGGCTGCAGACTCACACTGTTATTCTAAGCACATTCGAGTAAGCAACATAAAAACCAAAGGCTTACTTCTGTGTAAAATCTACTCTGGTTCAGAATACCATTCCCCCCCTCTCCCCCCCCTTTACTTTTTCTCAGCCACATTCAGTGAGCACTCCTAGTGAATTCTGGAAGGAGCTGGCATTAATTTCCCGGCCCCCTGAGATCAATGTCCAGACCATAGGAACCCCACCTATGGGGGGTGATCAGAAGACAGAATATCCCGCAGAAAGCAAGGCTTCAACTCAAGCCACACCGATTTTGCTGACAGATTCTTTAAAAACTGAACTGAAGACAGACTTCAAAGAGGAAACAGAGTTCAAATACAAAAAAACTTTTCCTTAATTTGAAGCTTGAGTTTTTAAAAAGTTTACCTGATGTGAAGGAGATCTCCACCCGCCCCACTCTCTTTCATGGCTCTGGTTTCTCTTTGAAACTGACGTGACTTGTCTAGAAGCAGAATTTCAAAGAACCTCCAAGCTGTCGGAGGAGTGAAAATTTGCAAATGCTAGAATGTCCTTATAATGATAGTTATAAAGTTCTGAACAAATGTGTACTTTTTTCTAATGAATGGGGTACACATTATTAAACTTTAATCCTAACTGTATTCATTCACATTCATTTCTTTCCTCTTTCCTTTGTCTTGCCTGTCATTTCCTGCCATGTCAACATTGAGATCCTAAAATAAGTAGGTAATTTTTCTTTTTGCTTGTGTAACTGAGTAGCATTATATACATTGATTGTTAGTAATAATAATAAAGTAATAATAATAATAATAATAATAATATATTTATTTATTTATTTACAATATTTCTATCCCGCCTTTCTCCCCAAAGGGACCCAAGGCGGTATATAATATATAATATAAAATTATATTTTAATTATAAAAATATAATTTTATATTATATAATATAAAATATACAGTATTTATATACTGCCTTTCTTGGTCATTGAATTTCTCCTCTGACATTAATCCAAGGTGGTGTACAAAACATTGTCTTTACCATCAAAAAAGTAAGTTATTAGAAAAACCTGTTAAAATTAAACCTTAAAGGAAGTTACAGGAAGTCCTCACTTAAAGTTGTAGATAGTTTCCTGGAAACTGCAACGTTAAGTGAAACAACTTCTAACGAAACCTATTTTACCATAGGCTAACATACATAAACAAGAGTTAGGTTCCTATGACATATTTCTGGTCACAAAAAAAATATCACCAAACATCTAAATAAAGACTCAAAACACTTCTAATACACTTTTTCTCTGTTTGGGGGGGCACAGACATCAGGGGGGCATGGTGCACATTGCATCAGGGTTAAATCAAAGATTTATCAACAATGACAAGTGGCAGGCTCACTAACTTTCAAGTGGCACGCTCAATAACTTGCAACTTTACAGGATCAATATCATAGTTTCTACAGTGTTCTTGGATCTGGAGGGCTTAATTGACTTCAGCTTCCTTGCTTTAGCTGTAGGGCTTTTGTGTTAAGCAGCCTTCAAGAGATAAGAGGCTGGAGCAATAATTGTTTTCAGAGCCTGGGGCTCTGTGAAAACAATAGGGAAGTGATTAAGTGATTGCAACTTGAAGAACAACCTTAAAGCAAAACCACATTTGAGTTGTGGCGAAACGACCATAAGCGAGGACTTTCTGTATTCTGTACTAGACTATCAGTGTTACCCTAAACCTGAAGAACAAATTCAGAAAAAGCAGTAGCATTGCAAAGTTAAATACACAGGATTTGAACATAACATAGATCTCGTTCACGTACTCATCATTCCACTGGCGTCACTGGAGGTGGGGCGGAAAGCTAAGTTCTGCAGCTTTCCGCCCCACCCTTACTCTCCTGCACGAGGCGCCCCGCCCCTCGTCGTAGGAGCCCATCAGCGGAGAGAAAGCAACCCGCAGTGACTCTCCTGCGTGATGCTTTCTCTCCACTAATGGGCTCCTACGACAAGGGGGTGGGGCACCTCGTACCGGAGAGTAACGGTGGGGCGGAAAGCTGCAGAACTTAGCTTTCCGCCCCACCTCCAGCGACGCCAGTGCATCATTCACTTCTCTGCATTAGATTACTGTACACTTACAACCCAATCCTATCGAGGATTGGGCTGCCAGGCAGAGCACATTGTGACAGTAGAAGGCACTTATATTGTAAATGGATGTTGACAGCACACACAATGCTCCGTTGGTCATCATTTTGTGCATACTGCTGCAACAGGCAGCAGCGCCAAGACACTGCCACCGTTTCTCTCTATGCCCACTGGACCAGGTAAGGCAGTGGTGGGGGGCAAGGTGGGTGGAGAGGGGGTGAAACTGGGTGGTGTTAGCCAAAATGCTTTTACTTTGGGGAATAGCTTTAAATATAGCATTTTGGCATTTTCTGGGACCTTTAGACCTGTGTATACCAGAGTCCAGCTTCACAGAATTCTGTTTTTAAATACTATTGAAGACACCCGTGGTTGCTTTCCAAATGTTTACTAAATAATTCAGGCAGATTCATACAAAAATACAATCATATGCATCACTTCAATCATACTCCAAAAGCATACAGAGCTAGGAACTTAGGTAGAAGTACAAAGAATTAGAAGGGATCTTGCTAGAGTTCACCTTGACTTGCAATGCTTTAAGCAAAATGAAAAGTAGGACTAGCAGTCTGTAGGAATGATTGAGACGTTACCTTGTTACAGTGTTACACTGCAAGAGATAGGGAAGAGGAGGGGGGGGAAGGGAAAACCAGATAGAGCAGAGGAATCTCACCAGTACCAGTCCAGGAGGAAAAGCCAAGAGAGGGCTTCCCAGTCTGTCCCTGCCTTTTATAGGGACCTGAGCACATGTCCAGGAGGATCCCCAGGTACACAGACAAACAGGAAGCAGGTCCTAGAAGGGACACCTCAGTGCATCTCTGGGTAAAACAAACAAGTGGGAGGAGGGTAGAGGAGACAGGGGGAGGCTGTCTTGATGGTCGGTACTTAAGAGACAAAAGCAAAGGCTGGGTGGAGTCATCTCAGGTGTTCCTCTGTATTGTTTCTTCTAGGAACATCACAGTGGGGGGGGGGAATGCAGAGTAAATTCTGTGAGAGCTTTTTTGGACACATGGCGAAAATGGTGTCAGGCAGCTGGTCAGGTTTTTCCCTCATGCTTCTTGGGGAGACCTTTCTTCAGCATTGCTCATGGCAGGAACACAAGCGGCATTGTGTCATAATAGAGTCCAGTCTGGCACATGTTTCATCCAAAGTCATAGCTCACAGGTCATTAGCATTCAGAGTCTCTTTGGCACATTCTCATTTTAAGCCACTGGGTAACAGTGGGGAGGGGGAGGAATGGGGTCAGGGTGGATCTAGCGGAAATGGTGCACACCGGATCCTATCGCCTCTTTTTTAAACTTCCCTACCCCTTTCTTCTCCTTGGACTTGTGCCAGGTAAAGAGCCAGTGCAGGTCAAGGAGACCTATTGCAGAGCCGTGTCTGAGTGGGAGTCTTGCAGAGAGTGGGAGGCATACAGGAGGCTTACGAAGGGGTAAGGGGAAATAATTCCCCTTTCCCCTCTGAAGCCTCCTGATCGCCTTCCCCCCACTGGATACAGCACATGACTTTTGGGTGTGGCTGCATCAGCAGGAGTGTGGAAGGATAGGATAGAACTCTTAATGACTGGCAGCAAAATGTATGCAGTAACTCTAAGAGCCCAATCCTGTGTAAGGATCGGGTGGGCCGCCGATGCCGTCCGCCCGATCCCATGCTCCGTGCTCAGGCAGCCCGCAGCGTAAGGTCTACTCGGGGAAGGGGACGCTCATCCCCTTCCCTGAGTGTAACGGCGGTTGGGGCCGATAGGCCTCCTGAAGTCGGAGGAGGCCGTGTAACAGCCCAGCCGCCTGGCGAGGACCGGGATATGGCAGAAGCCATGCCCCCGCCCCGCCTGGGGCGACTGGGCCTATGGCCGCCTTCCCGGCTCAATAGATCCACTGACGTAAATGCCTCATAGGATTGGGCCACTAATGACCGTGTTTTTAACTTGCACAGAGTTTCTCAATATTTAATAGTTGATTGGGCATTCTGGGCGTGCTCTGGAAGTTACAGCTACTTTTGGGGAAATTAGCATACTGGTTTGTATTCAGGTTTTTACTCAAAACAAAAAAGAAGGGGGGATCTTGGAGGCAACAGGAGGGGGGAGCCCTTTGAATCTGGCTGAGGCTTCATTTTGCCAAAGATTCAAATGGGCAACTAGGGTCACCATGGCATCACCATGGGTGTCAATTTGTAACAATATCCATAGCCTGACTACAGTCTTCCTTCATTAAATATAATAAATGTATATCATTAAATATATTTAATATATTAATATATTATATATTAATATAATGTATACCATTAAATATATTTAAATATCATTAAATATAATAAATATAATAAAAATATAATAAATATAATTAAATATAATGATGCCACAGTTCTTTCCACATTTACTCCATATATCCTGGGGGTAAAGCTTCTAGATTCAGGCATAAGGCATTTCCTCTTTAAAAAAAACACACACAAAAACCTATGACTTGGATTATTAGAGATAACAAACTTCAGATATGCTAGCTGAGTGAAATAAGAATCAACCTATTCATATCTCCTCTGCTTCCCATAAAATGCTAGCCACACAAAGGAGGCACTAGAATGAGACTAGAATAATGAAAAGATTAAATTTCAGCACTCTGTGAATCTGAAAAAGTGGTTTGTAATTCCAATGCAAATATCAGGTAGCATTTATTCAGGATGAATAAAATCCTTATGATGGCAAACATAGTGGTATCATAATTAAGGACATATGAAATTATGTGACAAGTAAGGGGAGATAGTGCTGGCGCTCTCTAGGATGATTTCGCGGGATCTGGAATTGGTGAGTTGCTGGTTTTGGCCCTTCTGGTGGGATGGGTGGCCAGAGAGGCCGGTTCAGAAGTGGTTGCCTGGGACCACAGGCGAGATCGGCCCCAGTCCAGAGTCGCCCCCAGACTCCAATTTCTCTCTTATGAGATAAGGTCAAAATAAGGTGTCCCCTTGATTAACGAAGGTTCATTTAACAACGATCTGCATACATGACAGTAGTCTAACAGTACAGTACCTCACAAAAAGTCGCTGCTGCTTGCCGCCTGAGCCTGTTGCTAATTACAAAATGGAGGTAGGAAGCAGGAAGTACGTACAGCCTTTTTAAAATCCTTTTTAAAGCATCTTTTAAAATCTCCAGCCCATTATCCCAGTTGTTAACTAGGGGACACCTGTAGTGCATTATTAAAGAAGGTCTTAGAGAAAACTATGGGAATATTTATTTCCTATAATCAGAAAGGGGAAAAAAAGACTTCATTATGATATACTTGATATTGTAAAAACCCTTTGGGGTTTAGAACAGCCTGCCCATGTACACCACCTTGAATAAAGTTGAAGGAGAAATCCAATGACCAGAAAGGCGGTATATAAATACTAATACTAATTATTTATTATTATTATTATTATTATTATTATTATTATTATTATTATTATTATTATTGAGGTCTTCTGCTTCCTGAAAATATTTCCTGACTACAGAAGATCATGTCACCCAAGCAGTTCAACTCATATTCTTAGATAGCGAAAGGACACACATATTTACAGAAATATTCTGTTGTATTCTGCCCTCTCCTTATTGGAATGTACATACACATATTAGTTCAAACTTTAAATTCAAATGTTACTTAGGTGACATTTTAGTGACAACTCAAAGCACAACTGAAATGGTTAATATACTGATTCAGAGTGATCCCCAGATTTTTATGGGCTCTAGGTCAGGGGTTCTCAACCTTTGAAGGCTCAGGTACCCCCTATCATGGTCCAATTTTCTGAAGTACCCCTGCTAATTAACTGCTGATTAATCAATTAATTAGGTAATTAATCGTTAAATAAAAAAGTACTAAAACAATTTTAAATGTGAAAAAATGCCTTATTTAACTCTCTGTGTGTGAGTGTGTGAGTGACTGAGAGAGACAAGGATCTCTTTTTTTCTCCAAGTCACACTTCCCAAAATCAGCTCCTCCCTCCCCCCCACCCCACCAAAGTACATTTTCCAGAGTACCAAAATAAGCCCAAAACCAAAATCAGATAGATGGAAGGGCTCTGAAAATAATTACAATTTAAAATCCATGTTAACACTTAATTAGCTGCTGATGGGGCAGATAAGGGGCAGGGCTTGCCATAGCCCCAGCAAGAGGTCCGAGTACCCCTAGGGGTACCCGTACCACAGGTTGAGAACCTCTGCTCTAGGTCTACAGTGAGTCCACTCCCATACATATGCATGGCTGGGCACCCATTGGCTCACAGTCATCCACATGCACCTGTTTCGTTGCTGTGTCTAGCAGCCTCTGTGCCAACAGATTCTCAGACCAAGGATGGGTGGTGACCTTCAGTGGCTAGAGAGAAAGAACGGAAAGCCGCCATTAAGTGGACAATGTACAGCAGTGCCACCTGCAATAATTTGTTCATATTAATGTTCATTGATTCATATTCTCAGTATGAACATCGGTGGTCTGTTTTGAAGGCCCTATGGTATCATCAGATGCCTGATGCTAGTGCTCTCAATATTAGTGCTCTCAATAATAACTAAAATGTACTGAGTTTGTCTAATTAGAAAGACTGTCTTAGGGCAGAGCAATAAGTGAAATATACCTGAAAGCTGGGAACGATAAATGTTTCAAGTTCCATAAACACCTATGAATGCTTTTGTAACATTATTACAGTATTGTGTATTCTCTGCATGCTCGTGGCATTACAATAAGTTTATTTCATTTCTCTAAGGCCCGTGTGTGTGTGTGTGTGTGTGTGTGTGTGTGTGTGTGTGTGTGTGTGTGTGTGTGTGTGTGTGTGTGTGTTAGAGAGAGAGATACTGGTTTCTTCTTGACATTACATAATGACAATTTTAATAGAAGTGTCACATCATCTTCAAATCACATTATCTAGTATTAACAACTAAAGGAAATCAAATTAATGAAAACATTAAACGATGCAAATCATGTGGTTCATCGAGTGTTTATTGAAATATTCCACTCAGTATGAAGTACAAATTCACATGCTACAATGACCTCTGCTTATGTTATCATCATTAGATGTGCAACATGAAAAATATGTGCAAAATTCTATGGCTGCAATCCATCCATGTCTACATAGAGCAGCCATGGCTGTGCGCACATAGCCCATTAGCCCTTTGAAAGAAGCAGTTGACAGCAAGTCAAGCAGGGAAGGAGAAGGAGTTGGTGGGTGGGCAGACGGGTTGACTGTCTCTGGACTGAATCCAGCTCTCAGCTGCCCTTCCTGTTCAGCTGGTCAGTAGGGTTTCAGCCCGTTTAGGAAGGGCTACTCATGCCACCCAGCACCTGCTGCTCTGGAAGTCTGGAGAATTGCATGTGCAACACCCACATGTGCATGCAGTTCCGATTCAGCTGAAGGGTATATACACAGAAGCCTTCTTCCGCATGGCTCCTGGCTGGATTAGGGCAAGATACTTGATCTATACAGAATTTAATCAGAGTATAGTACCAGTGCTAATTTGTGAAAAAGATCATTAAATCCCTGCAGAGTCCCAAAATGGTGTTTCTCTGTGAAGAAAACATCAACTGCCAGCAACTGATCTCAGGGGCAATTTTAGCTTGCCAGTTTCCATCAAGAATCACTGTTTTTGGCAATGGCAATCTTGTAAGCTGCCTTGAGCATGTGAATGGAAAGATGAGATAAGTAAATAAACATACAAACAAAGTAGTATACGTGGGACTAGTGCTACCCCTTTGGGGCAGGGAACCATCTTTTCATTTCTTTGTTGTGTAAACCACTTTGTGGACTCTTTTTGTTGAAAAGAAAATATTCAGTGATGTAGACATGAGTCTATTGACTCGGACTTGAATCGGACTCAAGTTGCATCAATGACTTGACTCGGACTTGACCCAGTGACTGTAAAAGATTCGAAAGACTCAACTCGAGACTTACTAGTCGAATTTTATTCAGGTTTAAACTCTTTCCCCCCATTAAATAGATAGCGACTCACAACTCGCAACCCAAGACTCGGGACTTGGGGGCAAAGACTTGGGACTTGACTTGAGACTTGGACCCAGAGACCTAGGACTTGACTCGAGACTTGGAGTCAGAGACTTGATCCACATCTCTGTAAATATTCAAACTAAAATAATAAGCATTAAATATTAAGGCCAAGTTCTAAAGAGTCATGCAACTACGTAGTTCAACTAGTTCTGCATTCTGGGCATTTTTTTAAAAATCAAAGCTGACTCCCTGTGGCCCAAAAAAGAAAAGAAAAGGTTGTTTAAAACCCACTAGTCGTGCTCAAATTGTTGGGAGCATTTAAAATTATTCTATGGATCCCAGCCAACTCTGCAAGCCTTACAGCGCAATTCTGCCTAAGTTGCAGCGGCCGACCAAAATGGCCAGCGCAGCCTGGGCTCATCTCAGACATTTGTCCCCCTTCCCCCAGTGTAAGTGCCAGTGTAAGTCCCAATGGGTCTCCTCGGATCCATGGCAGCTCTTTAGCTGGCATGCATCCGGGGAGGCCATGTAAGGCCTGCTCGGCCTGCGAAGGGCTGTTAGATATCAGCACAACCCAGCACCAATATCCCCCCCCAGGCCAGGCCAGCCAATGGCCCTCTCCCCACCCTCCCCACGCCTTCCTGCGACTCGGTGCAGACCTTACCTGTGTCAGTTTGATCAATTCACTCATCAGTCAGTTAAAATTCTTTGTTGTTGTAGTTGTAATTGCATGCACCTTGTCTATTAGCAATAACACTTGTAACAAATATTTGAATGCTTCCCACTCCTATTAAATATTTGTTACGGCTCTTACACAAGGTGTAAAACAGACCTCCTGTGAGCAGAAGACAGCTTCTGTATATGGAAGAACACCTTTGGATTTAACTCATAGTGTCTGGGTTACAGGGGCAATTCACACAGTCCCAGCTTTTAGGTTGTACAAACAGCTGACAGCATGAGGGTGAGCCTCAGGTTTGTGTGCCCTTCACCACTGTGTATACACCATTTCCTGTGCATTGGGGATTAGGTGCATAAATGCCTGGCTGAGTGGTCTTCACTCACACAATCAATTTTCACAGTGTACAGATGGTGTGTAGCTTTGGAATCTGGTTCACATCTAAGCTGTAAAAGAAGCATAAGGATTGTTATTTCACCTTGTTCTGCATACAACGTAAATGCTAGGGTCATGCAGAGACCATCTTTCCAACATTTCACAGATGAAAACAGAGATCATTTCGTGTACTTGTAACACCCCTATTCATGCATCCAAGATCCGTAGCCTCTGCTCCCCCTCACCTGCTGTACGCTACATCCATGTACTCCGTACTAGCTTCCTCAGCACCTTTTAAAACAAGGGAGGGTAATTGCCTTTTGATTAATGATAAACTACAATTGTTGCGAGAGTTGGATCATAAGGAAGGCTGAGTGCCGAAGAATAGATGCTTTTGAACTGTGGTGCTGGAGAAGACTCCTGAGAGTCCCTTCGACTGCTAGGAGATCAAATCAGTCAATCCTAAATGAAATCAACCCTGACTGTTCCCTGGAAGGACAGGTACTGAGGCTGAAGCTCAAATATTTTGGCCACCTAATGCGAAGAGAGGACTCTCTGGAGAAGACTCTGATGCTGGGAAAGATTGAAGGCAAAAGGAGAAGGGGAAGGCCAAGGATGAGATGGTTAGACAGCATCACCGATGCAACAAACATGAAAATGAGCGAACTCAGGAAGATACTGGAGGACAGGAAGGCCTGGCGGGATGTGGTTCATGGGATCACGAAGGGTCGGACACGACTTAACGACTGAACAACAACAACAACAAGAACAGCAACAACACAATTGTTCTATAGTATGTTACTAACAATTTAAAATGAACCCCACCAACTTCCATGTGTGGAATGGCATACAATGGCATGGTGTCTTAGTGCAGGTGAACTAAGTGCAGGTGAGCATGTGCAGGTAGTGCAGGTGAGCATGCATTCCCCACTCAGTGATTTCACTTCTAGAGATTCCCGGCCCAATCCTGACTAAACTCTTCCTCCAATGCAGCTATGCCAATGGAGCATGTGTTGCATCCTATGGTGGTGGTGGTGGTGGTGGTGGTGGTGGGGGATCATGGATTGTCTCCTCATCTCCTCATTTACTCCTATGTCTCTTGGTCGTCTCAAATGTACTCATACGTCTCTTGATCATCTCCTCATGGTGGCAATCGTGGCCCTTGCTGCCTGATTGGGTCTCCTCAGATCCGCCCCAGCCATTTTGCTGGTGTCGGTTTGAGAAGAGTGAGAGGGAAGAGGAGCGGGAATGGGGATAGGATCCTGGTACATGCCGGTGCCTCAGGGACCCACCCCTCCCTCCCCCGTTCTGCCTCCCACCTAGCCCCTTTCCACCCAGACATATTCCCATTCCCCCATGTTATTCCCACCACCTGCCTCCACTACCAACTTACACACTGTCGGCGTGGCGCTCCCTCCAGCGGAATGCACATTCTGTGCATTCTGGATCCATCAGTTAGGACTGGGCTGTCAGGGAGTCAGCTGAACCTTGAGCTGGTAGAATGGCAACTGTAGCCACTTGCAATAACTTTTTTTCTTGAAAAAAAAAATCCAATCATTCCTCAAAGTTCCCCATATGGCAAAGTAAGGACAATGATTTATCAGGAACAGATGCCTGAAAACAGGAACTGTCCCTGATAAATAGGAGTGCCTGGTTTCAGTCTCCATAAGGAGGGTACTTGCTCGTTTAAAGCATTGATCCCAATCAGCCAACCTTGACTGGAAACACTGACTCTTGTCATTCTACAGAGAATTATCCCAACAATGCGGCATTGAAACTCTCTTGATCAAAGAGAGAAATGTGAACTCAACAGGAAATGTTGAACTCAACATTCATATTGCTTCAGTAGAAAGCCAGGTAGTCAGCGTGACACTTCAACATACACAGCACACTTATTATTATACAAATGATTACCAGCCATATGGCTGGTTTAAATGCACTAATTGCATGAAGTGCTTACAATAAAACAGGTGCTAAAACCATGTTTTCACACCCTGTTGTTCATTTACAGCGTCGGAGAGGACTTTGCCTATACCGCAGAGGACTCCTGCTCAGTTGCACAGGCTTCCAGCTGACACTTAAAGATCTCCTGCAAAGCCTAGTTCAGCCAGCAGCTGGCAATTTATTCTTTCTTTTTATAGAACTGTAGTATTAAAAAAAATGGAATAGAAAAATAAACAATGGGAAAATGTAGTCGGAAAAAACAAAGAACACTACATAGCCTCATGAAACCCTATAGGTGAAGTATATTATAAGAAGTCTGACAATTCTATAAAGCTTTGTTCATTGAACCATTACCAAAAATAAAGCATCTGGTGCTGAACAGATCGATTGTGCTCTATTTCTGGAGCTAGTCCTATGGGTGCATTTTGTGATGTGTGTGTGTTTTGTTTGTTTGGGATTTTTTTTTTTGGGGGGGGGGGTTTGCTAGTCACAATGAAATGACCAGGATCTAGCTAACTACAGGCAGAAAAGCAAATTTGAAGAAAAGTAAATGAAAGCAGGAATGTGCAATGCAGACACAGACACACTAGCATGCACACACGTACACACACAAGAGCACCCCCAAATCAATTCCACTCTTATCAAAACACTTTGTCATGGCTTGGCCTGCATGAGTAGTGACAGAAGGCCAATGTGGCTAGTCCAACCACATAATCACTTGGGACTCACATGTGGTAACATCCAATGCACCATCAGGGACGGCTGCCATGCGAGCCCCCGTGCAGAGATTTGCCCCAGTTCATTCCGGCACTTTTCTCAGGGCTGTTTTGCCCGAGGAGGAACCTCCCCAATTGCTTTCAATCTGCTTTAGGTGACCTCCAGGGACAACGTGTCCCCCATCCCCTGAGAAGCTCCTCTATAATAGAAATATGCCTAGAATGTCACATATGATGAAGTGGCAATGTGAAAAGACCCTGGATATGCTTACAGGCACTTTTAATCCAGCTAGAGCTGCATGCACATGTGCTTATTTCAGGCCCACTGAAGGAGGTGAGTTGGTGGGGTGGGCAGAACGGAAAGGGGGGGCAGAACGGGGAGGAACATGGGAGGCATGTTGGAGGGGGAAGGTGGTGGCACCCAGCGTGGGTGACTTGCGCCAGATACTAGCCCCTCCTGTGCCAGCTGACGTATCCCCCTTTGTCTCCTTGTACTTGCACCAGCTAAATAGCTGGCACAATTCATAAGAACATAAGAAGAGCCCTGCTGGATCAGGCCAAAGGCCCATCTAGTCCAGCTTCCTGTATCACACAGTGGCCCCACCAGATGCCTCAGGGAGCACAAGACAACAAGATACTTGTATCCTGTCGCCACTCCCTTGCACCTGGCACAAAGAAAGCCTACTCCTATAACCAGGAGGTTGCTTATCCCCATCATGGCTTGTAAGCTGTGATGGACTTTTCCTCCAAAAATCTGTCCAATCCCAATGGATGGCATCCAGGCGAGGTGCCATCACCACCTCCTGTGGCAAGGAGTTCCACAAACCAATTACACGCTGGGTAAAGAAATCAGAAGTCAGAGGAGGTTATCCGAGACGGCCCGGGAGGGGGCGGGGATGTTGGCCGCCATATTGAGCGCAAGGTGAACATTTAAATGAGGAAGGTCTTCAATGCACTGGGTGGGGGGGCGACTATCGCTCACCCTGATATTGTTAATACTGCGCCAGCCCTGTTTAGGTACAATGGCATCCACCTCTCCATGGCTGGTGCTGACATTTTCCTCAGGGACCTGCAGCAGGGACTTTTGTGCCTTCTGGCCTGGTTTTGGGGCAGTTGGGGTCAAGCGCTAGGCTAAGCCCTCCGTGTGGCAGGTTGCATGCAGGATGGGTAGATAGAGATGCATTCTGAGGTAGCAAAGTCTAGGGGTGAACCAGGACTGCTCAGATGATACTTACCCAGGTCGGTGAGGCTGGCTGGCAAGCCCCTTTGGCTGGGTAAGCAAAGACCAGCTCATGGTCTTTGTGCTGCGCTGCCCAGCTGTCTCAAAATCCTCAGGGTTGGCTGTGATCAGCTTTCCCAATCTATGGATGGGCAGAGCTTAGAGTGTCATGCCCGAGGGCAGCACTGTTTCCTCCTCACCTACTGCCCACACGCTGGGGGATGTTATAGCTTTTTTCCTGCTGCAGATTTCATACATTTATCAGAATTTAATAGTGACCCTTTATCCAAGCCTCTGTCTAGCATGTTTATTTATGAGGGTTCACAGATAAGAACTGATAGTTCCCAAAACAAGCATCCTCTATCGAATAAAAAAACACTCCTTTTAACTTTTACCCCCTTTTTACCCCTTTAGGGGTGAAATTTAAAGAAACCATTAAAACGGTTTCTAAAGACACCCATATGCCCCCCCAAAGCGTGTTAGAACTCCACAAACACAGGAGATATGAAGAGTTCTGTAATTGACCCCGAATCTAGATTCGCCCCATTAGGGGTCGATTAGGGCAAAGTCTTGAAACATGTTTTTAAGCATTTTTATGTGTAACCTTTGTGAGCAAAAACCAAGTCGATCTCTCAACGGGCCTAAGAGATCTTGAGGAATCTGTGAAAACACATTGCGAGCCCAAGCCTAGGCATGTCTACTCAGAAGTAAGTCCTGTTCTCGTCAATGGGGCTTACTCCCAGGCAATGGCGAATAGGATCGCAGCACCCCTTTTCACTCCCTTAGGGGCGGAATTTCTAAAAATAATCCCTTCTTAGTGGGCATTTATGTCATGGAAGGAACATACTCCCCGAATTTCACGTTTCTAGGCTCAGGGGTTGGGGCTGGGCGGTGATGTCACCCTTTTTTTTCTTTTACCTACTTTTTACCTCTTTAGGGGTGAAATTTCAAAAAAAATAAATAAAACAGTTTCTAAAGATTATACAAAGACACCCGCCTGCCAAAAAGGAACGTTATAGCTCCACAAACGCAGCAGATACGAAGGGTTCTATCATTGACCGGCGAATCGAGATTTGCCCCTTTCTAGGTCGATTAGGGCAAAATCCCGAAATATGTTTTTCAGCATTTGGACGGGTAACCTTTGTAAGCCAAAACCAAGTTGGTATCTCATTGGGCCTGAGAGATATTGAGGAATCCCTGAAAACGCATTGCACCCCTTTTTGCCCCCTTAGGAGCGGAATTTCTAAAAATCCCTTCTTAGTGGGTGCTTTCGTCACGGAAGGAACGTGCTCCCCGAATTTCACATGTCTAGGACCAGGAGTTTGGGTGGGGTGGTGATCAGTCAGTCAGTCAGTCAGTCAGTCAGGACTTGTTCTTAGATGATGATGATGATGATGATGATGATGATGATGATGATTGATAGATAGATAGATAGATAGATAGATAGATAGATAGATAGATAGATAGATAGATAGATAGATAGATAGATAGATAGATAGATTGCATGGGCAATTTAAGATTTCAACTACTGTACCTTTATCCTTGATCAGGGGTTCTCAACCCTGGGCCAGCACCATACCACCTCCAGAACTGGCCTCCATCAAAATACCACTGGAAGTAGGCAATGATTATATCATAGTTTAATTACATCAAAATTTCCAGGTTTTTGGATGCTGGGGGTCGCATCGGAGGCTGGAGAACACAGATAACAGGCTCCAGGTGTGTGTGTGTGTGTGTGTGTGTGTGTGCCATTTTAAGTGCTCCTGAGAGGCTTGGACAAAGGCAGGAACCTCTTGAGAGTGAAAACACAACTCAAAAAGCACCATGTTTTCATGGGGTTGCAGGGGTTCCAGCAGGGTTCCCCAGCAGTCCAAGTACCACCAGAGGTACCCAAAAGTACCACTGGTGGTTCGCGTACCACTGGTTGAGAACCCCTGTCCTAGATTGCAGGTATCCTAGATAGTTCCCCAGCAGTCCAAGTACCACCAGAGGTACCCAAAAGTACCACTGGTGGTTCGCGTACCACTGGTTGAGAACCCCTGTCCTAGATTGCAGGTATCCTAGATAGATTGCATGGGCACTTAAATTCTAGAATAAATAGCCCTGCCATACCAGTGCAATGCCATGCTCTATGATGGTGTGTGTGTGTGTGTGGGGTATCTCAGAAGTTGATATGCTTCAAGTTAGTAACTGTTTGCTAGTAGAAGAAGTAAATTCCAAATAGTTAGCTGGGTCTTTAGGGAACTCCTGTAAGTAATGTATGGTGGTTCAGAAACGACACATAAGGAAGACTCATCATTTTGATACATTATTTTATAAAACTGAATATGACACTTTGCTAACAACCCTAGACCGTAGTAGTGCTTGGTTTCATCTTGTACAATGTAGGAATCATACTAAGAAGTTAAAAAAAATTAATATAAATGAAAAATGTTCAATAGCCCTGGAAAATACAAATTGCACAACATTATGGGATGTCACAAACAATCACCATTACCATTCTTTGCACATTTTGGTAGAGAAGTTAGAGAGCTGGGTTCACTTCTAGGACAAATTAGATAAAATGATGAAATTAGATTGTCTGAGAGTATTAGAATTTGTGAATACTGAATCTTCTCTTTTCATTCCCTTTACCTAAGCTTCCCTAACTCTTGGGATTTCTTCTTAATTTTCTTGCTGTCATCCCATTTGCCTGCCCCTCAACCCTAATTCTATCTCACCTCCTCCTAACAGCACAGGTGTAAGTCCCCCCCCCCATCCAATCTGATATCAATTTGAAGTTGAACAGTTTGCAAGCCTTCTATTATTGGCAGACTCACTCACTGGCGTCGCTGGAGGTGGGGCAGAAAGCTAAGTTCTGCAGCTTTCCGCCCCACCGTTACTCTCCGGTACGAGGCGCCCCGCCCCCTCGTCATAGGAACCTGTCAGCTGAGAGAAAGCAATGCGCAGGAGAGTCCCTGTGCGTTGCTTTCTCTCCGCTGACGGGCTCCTACAACGAGGGGGCGGGGCGCCTCGTACCAGAAAGTAACGGTGGGGCGGAAAGCTGCAGAACTTAGCTTTCCGCCCCACCTCCAGCGACGCCAGTGGTCTCACTTTCAGCAATTACAATGTTTGTGAACATTCCAAGACCTTTTAATATCGGCCTTTTTTTATTCCATTCCAGAAACATTTTATATTGTTCACCACTTTGTGAGTCTTTTGCTCAAATGGTGGGATAAAAATCCCTTACATCAATATGCAAAATAAATAGGACCTCAAAGCAGCTCAGTCAATGGTTTGCAGAAGGGAGGGCTATTATTATTATTGTTATTATTATTATTATTATTATTATTATTAATTGAATATCCCGCCTTTTTCCCCCAAAGGAGGATCCAAGGCAGCTTACAAAAATTAAAATACATGCAATCCATAAAAACAATTACTATATAAAACTAAAACCTTGATACAATCTAAAAACAATAAAAACAGAAACTCAGCAGCAACCAAGTTTCCCATATCTATAAAATCTCTAAACTAGGCAGCAGCACTGGTGTCACTGCGGGGGGGGGGGGGGGCGGAGCTCTAAGTTCCACCGCAGTCAGACCCTTCGCCCCCTCGCCTTTGCAGCCATTCAAGTCAGTGCTTTCACCAACTTGAATGGCTCCAAAGGCGAGGGGGCGGGGGCGCTTCGTGCTCCCGTGTAACGGAGGGTCTGACCGCGGCGGAACTTAGAGCTCCGCCTCCCCCTGCAGTGACACCAGTGGGTAGAGGCTCAGAGGGCTTGTTTAAAAAGAAATGTTTTCAGGACCTGCTGGAAGGCCTCTAAGAAGGGAGCAGTTCGTAAAGTAAGAGGGAGAGAATTCCATAAGGTTGGTGCCACTACTGAGAAGACCCTATTTCTTGCCACTGCCCCTCCCACCTCAGAAGGCTAAGGCACTTTTTAGAAGGGCCTTCTCTGATGACCTGAGGGGCAGTCCAGATTGTGTGGAAGTAGGTGGTCTCTCAAATATGCTGGCCCCAAGCCGTATAGGTAGGAGCATGAGAAAACAGTGATAATGAAATAAAAACACATAACACCGTTTTCTGCTTAAAAATCTGTAAATAAATAAATAAATAAATGAATAAAACAGAAAAGAAACTAAAACCATATAATTTTGCAACATTCTTCATCTGCTGACACTGTGCAACCTATACCACCTACCAGTACACTTTTAAAGAAAAAATTGAAAAAAAATACATAACACCGCTTTCTGCTATTTCATTTTGATTAAACACTGAAATCGGCGAAAAAACAAAACCATTTTCTCCCACCTCTATGGCTTTAAAGGTCAAAACCAGCACTTTGAATTGGACCCAGAAATGAATTGGCAGCCATTGCAGGCAGTGGTGTCACGAGCTGGCACGTCACCCTGTGCAGGGTCGACCGGCTCAGCGCGTCACCCCCACCCCCCACTGGCGCATCACCCCACATCCCACCTATTTCCAGTGACCTCATGGGCCGCCGCATTCTGTACTAATTGTAGTTTCCAAACCACCTTCAAGGGCTGCCCCATGTATAGTGTGTTACAACAATCTAACCTTGAGGTTACCGTGGCATGGATTACCGTGGCCAGGTCTGCGTGATCCAGGTACAGTCTCAGCTGGCGCACCAGCCGAAGCTGGGCAAAGGCCCCCTGGCCACAGCCGCCACCTGGGAATCCAGGAGCCGCTGCGGATCCAGGCGGACCCCCAAGCTGCGGACCTGCTCCTTCAGAGGGAGTGCAACCCCATTCAGAGCAAAATGATGCTCTAGCACCTGCATCGTGAATTTCTGGACCAGGAGAACCTTTGTCTTTGCCAGGGTTTAATTTAATCTTGTTTTCCCTCATCTTGTCTGCTGTCATCTTCAGCTTGTTTGCCCAACTGGGAATCGGGTGACTCAAAAGCCTCCAGTCACGCTGTGCGCCTGCACGGCTGGAGGCTTCTGAGTTACCTGATTCTCGGCTGAGAACCGAGTGACTGTGCAGGCAGGCTCGGAAGAAGAGGAAGATGCGGCACAGGCACAGAGGCCGAAGAAGATGCAGCAGCGGTGATAGTCTCCTTGCTGACCCGATTCAGGTGGCCGGCCAGGATGCAGCAGCAAAAGCAGCAGCAAAAGGTAAGCAAAAATGGCCAGGAAACACAGGAAATAAATAATTTAAAATTTTCGGTCGTCCTAATGGAAGGCAAGTGGGTGATCTGCACCCGCCAGAAAGAGAGAGAGAGAGAGAGAGAGAGAGAGAGAGAGAGAGAGAGAGAGAGATCCAGGACATTACTTACTCTCGAGTAAGTTATGAACTTAATTGACAAAATAAAGATCAATAAATCACCAGGCCCAGACGGCATCCACCCAAGAGTTCTGCAGGAACTCAAGAATGAAGTTGCTGACCTCTTGACCAAAATATGCAACTTGTCCCTTAAAACGGCCACTGTGCCAGAGGATTGGAGGATAGCTAATGTCACGCCAATCTTTAAAAAAGGAAGGAGGGGGGACCCGGGAAACTACAGGCCGGTCAGCCTAACATCTGTTCCAGGGAAGATGGTGGAAAGTCTCATTAAGGATAAAATCTTAAAATACATAGAAGAACAAGCTCTGCTGAGGGAGAGTCAGCATGGCTTCTGCAAGGGGAAGTCTTGCTTCACAAACTTGTTAGAATTTTTTGAAAAGGTCAACAGGCATGTGGATGCGAGCGAACCTCATACATGCATGAACGTCTCCCTTAAAAAAGAAAAAAAAGATATCCGTGCTACTCACAAACCAGCAATAACAGCCAGAAAGACCCACACACACACACACACACACACACACACACACACACATTAATAATGCTTTGAAGAATTCACCTGTGCCCTCCATTACATTTGTTGTGTTTCAACTGAAGCCTTTTACAAACATCTGTGCTTTAAATATGGCAGCTCAGAAACAGACAAGCCAATTGGATGGTAGAGTCTCAGCATTTGCAAAGATCATTCTAGGAGCTGCCTTTTAAAGATCCTCTCACTCATTCAGGCCGGATCTACATTACATGTGTTGCGGAGCTTCTGACAGCATATCGGAAGCAAGCGGAGCCACTGCGACCTCTGCAATGCCAGCGCGTACCACAAGCAGGAAACCGAACTTTTCAGGGGGCGGGCTCGCAGAGCTAGGGGGCGGTTCGCGGAGCTACTGCAGCCTACCAATCGTAGGAGAGGGGGAGGAGAGTGGCGGCATGCCAAGCAGAACCACCTCCAATCACCTTGGAGGTTATATTCCAAGACTATTCCCAGAGGAAAACACAGGACAAGGAGAGAGAAAACCAGAATGTCCAAACTCCTGTCACCGTGGAGGTTTATTCCAAGAGGATTAATTGTAACAAGAAAGAGTAGAACAATCAGAGGTGTGTGTGTGTGTGTGTGTGTGTGTGTGTGAGAGAGAGAGAGAGAGAGAGAGAGAGAGAGAGAAGCGTTTCGGTGCTCGCTTGGTGCTTGCGGCAAGGGAACAGTCTGTTATGTGTGCACAAGCAGAGCAGAACAATATTTCCACTGCTGACCGATTATGGATTGAAAGCAAATTATTGCTTACAACTGCTCTTGAGCAGTACACAAAACCCCTCAACGTGTGTGTTAAAACGAAATAGAAACGTGTGAAGCTTGTGGGTGATTTTGTCTCGGCTGCCTTTGCGACTACGTAAAGATTCATAGGGTAGGGTTGTTAAAAAGTAAAAACCGGCAACGAACTTAACGACGGCCCCGCTGTAAAAGAACAGACCTGCAAGTTTTTTTGGCCAATCAGAGCGCGCTGGTGTTTTACCAATCACAGCTGCGCTTTCTTAAGAAGGCGGGACAGCAGGAGGGACAGCAGGCAGGAAGACACTCCCCCGCTCCAAGCGCGGATGCAGAGGCAGAGGCAGCGGCAGAGCCTCTGCGTGTAATGTAGATCCGGCCTCACTCACTCACAGCGAAATCCACCGCAGACTTCAGGCGGTGGAACAAGCATTCTGCTGCCCGAAGCCTTCGCAAACGTGGTTTGTGCTTCCTCGGGAATAAGGGAGACCAGCTTCACTCCGGCTCTGGGATGAGCATGCGGCCAGCGGCAGAAGGTAGGTTTGCCGCCACCGGCTGCATGAGCAGTCTGGCGGGCGAGGAAGGGGGGCCATTGGCCTAGCCAGCCCGGAAGGAGGCAGGGGATGGCATTGGCCATATCCCCATCCCCGCCGGGCAGGCTTGGCCATTACACAGCCTCCTCTGACTTCCGAAGAAATCCAAGGAGGCCGATAGGGCCTGTCCTGGTTTACACTTGGCCTGGTTTACCTGGAAGGGGACGAATTATTATTTTTCAAATTAAATGCAGGCAGCCGAATCCTAACCATCAACAGAGCAGCAGGGCTGGGCATCCAGCGCATCCAGCGCATCCAGCATTGGGAAGGAGCAAGCTGGAGGTCTCCTCAGGGGACTCTTACCTCAGCCTGTGCAATGGGGCTACTCAGATCTGTGCCAGCTAAATATCTGGTGCACATCTGACCAGCCCCTTGCAAGCACAAAAGGCCTAGGAGGGATAGGGTATGTCACTTAGGTGGGGGGGGGCTGCCAAAAGATGCAGATGCCCATTACTCTTTTGCCATTAGGATTACTCCTTTAACATAGTTAACTGTGGGTATTACTGATACTACCCATGTAAAATAGAACCTATCATACGACTGGCTCTGGTTTTGGGCCTATGGATATTGCAGTGTCCCATGGTCTTCTCAAAAATGTTCACAATTGTATAGGTGATTGTAAATTATATATATGGTTGAGATCGATTAGGGTCAATTCCAATTCTTGTAATTTACATTTGCCCTAAAAAGCCCTTCTTCATGAGTGTAATCCATATGGAAGTAACGTCCGAACAGATGACATGTTTGCATGCCAATGGCTGTCAGTGGCTTCCAGGGATATATGGCACTGCCAGGTCAAATACTTCCTGTATATATTCTGATACAGAGAGGAAAATGCAACCTTACTTGCCATAGCCCACAAAGGGAAGTGTTAGAATATTGACAGGAATTACATCTCATACCTTCCAGTTATCAAGTCAATTGGAAACACTTTAGTAAATAAAGAGGGACTGGGAGGATAAGACTAGGTTCACAAAGGACTTTACTACAGTGCTAGCGCTTCTTTAGTGCGGGATATGGTTCATGGGATCACGAAGGGTCGGACACGACTTAACGACTGAACAACAACAAAGTGCTTCTTTATCTTTACCATACCTTTGAAAGTCAAGTAAATGATCTCTCATCGTTGACATGCAGACTCAGTGTATCAGAATTTGTATACTTTGAAAGAAAAGTGTTATTAAAAATTAATTAGAAATCATAGTTCTCATTTTCACTTTTCCTTCACTAGCAAATTAATGGACTGATCAATACATCCCTGTGGCATTATGCTCCTTGCTCTTGGAAATATTTGATGTGAGTCAAATGAATTGCTCAGACAGAAGGACTCAGGTGATCATAACCTCATTTACTACCGCTTATTTTGGCATGCTTTCATTCTGTGGCAGAGAGGTTATTGGTTTGGTATTAATTAATAATCCTTTTTTTTCTGCATCTTGTCTGTCTTTTGAGAGATTACCCTGGCAACTCTTTCATCTCAGTCAGCCACCCTCTATGATCTTTCCGAAGAACATCAGGAGCTGTCCAATTGTGAATGCTACTTGAATAGCTATGCTTGCTTATTAAGCTAAAGAACTGTATTATGTGTTTCATGCTGACAGCATCTATCCTTCGGCATTCTAAAAAATAAAATATAATATGTGATTGTATTGAAGAGCAGGAATAGCACTTTAGTGCTGGGTCCAGTGCAGAGAGGAGTTCATCTCCATACCTGTGACATTATCAAAGTCTGTTGACCATCATCTGTCTCCGTCCTCTGTCACTACTGATACCTTTCATAGTCACACCCTAGTTATACCTGTCACTGTCGCTCTCTACCACACCCACTGTCCAATATTTGAGGACTACGGTGGGACCAGCCTAGCTACAGTGCCTCATTAGTTAAGCAAAGAGAACTCTGAGTTCTTCCCATTCTCCATGTTTTAGCTTTATGTTGTTCCTTCAGAAATAGAAGGACAAAAAGAGAAATACCTGATGGGTTGCCAGCTGCATATCAAAAGACACTGACAGCCTAATCCTGCCTAACTTTCTGCCCAGGGAGGCTGGTGCAGGCAGTGCTGGATACTGAGCAGGAAACAGGAGCTGGGAGGTCACCTCAGGGGAAGGGAGTTTTTGTTCCCTTAGTCCGGGTAAAGCCTCAGCCTCCACTACGGGTCTCCTTGGATCTGCGCCTGCTATTTTGGTGGCGCAAATCCAGGAGCTGCATGTAAAGAAAACCGGCCAGGGAAGGGGGATAGGATTCGACATGTGCCTCTGCCACCGATCCCCCTACCTACCTACAGTGGCGTCACTAGGGCACGCGCATCACCCAAGTGACCCCCCCACACACACCCTTCTATAAACCTTTGGCGCGGTCGTTAGCTGCGATTTTGGGGGGTGCCCTGATGGGCCGCTGTCCCGGGCACCCGACGGGCCGCTGCCCCGGGCGCCGCCCCTCACCTCCCCCCCGCACCTTTAATCATTGCAGCCAGCTTGGGGACGTCTTCCCCGGCCAGCTGTCCTGTGCCTTCTGACAAGGCCCACTGCGTCGAACGTTATTTATAATGTTTTTCGCGCATGTGCAGACCGTTCCTGAGGGAAAAGGGCAGCCCCTTTCCCTCAGGAACGGTCTGCACATGCGCGAAAAACATTATAAATAACGTTTGACGCAGTGGGCCTTCGTTAGAAGGCCCTGGAGCACCTGCCCGGGAGGACGGTCCGAGGACTTCTCCCGGCCTCGGAGCCTCCGGGTGACGTGCGCAGGGGAGGTGACGCGTGCGGGTGCGCACGCGCATCACCCTTCTGCGCGCGTCACCCCGGGGGTGTCCTGCCCTCCCCGCCTCGCGCTAGCAACGCCGGTGCCTACCTACCCCTTTCATTGCCGTCCTCTCCCTTCCCAGTTATTTGAATTCTTTGAATTCCCCTTTTGGAGGGGATTTGAATCCCCCTTCCGTTCTGGGGCCTCCCGTTCTCGCTGCACTGTTGGTTACACCGGTGGCATAAGTTGGATAGGATTGAGCAGAGCTCAGTCGGTGGCATAAGTTGGATAGGATTGTGCTGTAAATAAAGAAACAGGCCTTGCCTTCATTCTTACATACTAAAAGACACAGGTCAAGTAGAAGGTAATCTACTTGAGAATACTGTATCAGCATTAATGGTAACTGGCTTTTAACAACCATTTAAATCCTGTTGGTGTTAGACTGATCTTATTTATGAGGAGGGATGGATATAATCTTATCAAAGCCATTGGTCTTCTGGCGGTGGGGGGGATACACTGAAAAGAGAACGTGCATTGACCCGATGTGAAGACGAGGCAGCTTTTCTGGGTCCTTTTTTTGGTCTAAATTTCTCACCTTGTGCTCTGTTAAATCCAATTTAGTTCTGACCCAATCCATAGGAGTAAGTTTGTTCTGACCCAAACGTCACTCCTGGGAGCTACTTTTGTTCCTCTTAACAATTTCCCTCTGAAATGCTTTCTCAATGCCCGCTTAGACTGATAGCACCTCTCCCTTCTCAAATAGTTATAACGCTGTGTGCAAAAAAGGCTACTTTACTCCAGACAAGCAATTACCAAAATTTATTGCTTTACAAGCAACCCTTAACACCATAAATCTCCCTAAAGCAAAAACTCCTCTGTAACACCATCTTTCAACAGAAAATAAAAAAAGTCTCCCTCAAACCAGGTTGTTTCAGCAAGTGTCCTGGGCAGTAGAGTTATTCTTCCTCCTCCTCGTGTCCAAGGTCCTTGGCTCTGTAGTCAATCCAACAGAGGTTCCCTGTCTGAGTAGAGCCGTTGTCGTCACTCAACAATCCAGCAGCATGTCCCCGTGGCAAACTGGTGAAGTGCCTTCCTGTTCCTACTGCTGCTGCTTTTATACTCTTAGTCCCCATCAACTCTTTATTAGTGGCAGCTGTGGGCATGCAATCACTGTCTTCATTATTGCCCACAGCTGTGAAAGTCCTAATTAGTGCTAATTGAGTGCAGCTGTGAGCCACACCCACTGCACTCAAAGTCCCAGCTTCTTCCTAATTATCAGCAACTCCTCTGGGGCCATGCCCAATTACTTGCAGATGTGCTTCCACCCACACAGCCCTTGCTGTCCAGGCCTGTCAAAGTCCAAGTCTTCATCTGTTAACTCCTTGCTGCCTGTATCTGTAAACAAGGGTCCACTGCTGACACCATGCTCGGCTCCTGCCAGTCTTCCGGATCTTCTTCCATTATACCTTGTAAGCAAGTATATATGGTACATCTCGGGTATCACGCTAGTCATTTGTATGGGTAACCTTTATAAGCAAAAACCAAGTCTATATCCCATTGGGCCTAAGAGATATTGAGGAATCTTTGAAAACACATTGTACCCCTTTTCAGCCCCATAGGAATCCCTCCCTTCTTAGTGGGTGCTTACATCGTGGAAGGAATATACTCCCCAAATTTCATGT
This sequence comes from Plestiodon gilberti rubricaudatus, assembly GCA_026170595.1. NCBI lineage: Eukaryota > Metazoa > Chordata > Lepidosauria > Squamata > Scincidae > Plestiodon > Plestiodon gilberti. The sequence continues at coordinate 110,820,743 of JANXHW010000003.1, forward strand.
TTCTAGGTCCAGGAGTTTGGGCTGGGCGGTGATGAGTCAGTCAGTCAAGACATTTGCTTTGTATATATATTGAACCAAGTCTGTGTATTTACATTTGAGCTATCACAGCTGGCCAGGGTGTTTTCTCACACTATCTTCATTTCACTATTCATTGCTCCCCTATTGCTCAATTGTCTGTTCTTTTTCACATTTATTGTTCCAGCAGCTGCAGTACTCCAGCCTCGTTCTTTCTGTGACTTGTTTTAAAATTCCCAGATGCCATGGCCAGTAAGTTATGGGGATGCTTATCTAGCTATGGGGGGGGGGCAGCAGTAGACAGGTGAAGTATGGTTGGGCATGGGAATTGGCTCCTTCAGGGGCACTGGACTTCGTCATATATCTGGACAGTGTTCCACCTGTGATTCTGCCCTGGGTGAAGAATACATATAAGTGGGTGCTCTATTATTTTGTCACATTTATATACAGTACTAGCCTTCTTCCAAGAAACTTGGGGTACTGAATGCAAGTTGTCTACTTTTATCCTCACAAAAATACCAGTAAATCAGAGAGATAGTGATTTGCCTGGAGCTAATAGAACCCAGGTCTTCCATGATGAAAGTCTGCTTCTCTATCTGCAACATCACACTAGCTCCTTCTGGGTCACTCTCATGGTGCTTTGTGAACACTACTGTGAAGGAAAAAGCAGCTCCGTTGTTATAATCTGTATTCTACTTAGCACATTTGGAAATATTTGCAGTTGTTAAACCACATGAATAAAACATTTGCCAAATTCTAATGCAGAGCTATCCCCACTTTTTCTGACACCTCCAGTGACTGCCAGAGGTGAGCCAAAAAGCAGGAGATCCAAAACTATGTTTCTCTAGTCTGTGCTCTCTGTTTTGATGCATGCAGCATATCTGTCGTGGTAATTAAATTACCCCTTCCTCAACTGGCAGCAAATGCTTACTTAGTGACATTCTGTATTACCCCATGGCACCCTAACGGACCTGAATGGTGCTCCATTGTTGTGAAATCTCTGGATGCTTAATCAATTCAGAACTCAGTCCTGGAAACAAAGGTTGTCCTGATACCACATTCCCTAGGATAAAAGACATACAGAGTGCTCTTTAAGAAAAAAAATTGAAAAGAGGAAGAACTGAAGTGGACATGACAGAACTTTACAAAACTGATGCAGAGAACATTAGAACCTGGGTCACCCAATGACATGTATTGGCAGTAGAGCTTTATGGCAAAAGAAAGTTCTTCACACAATGCATAATGAACTTGTGGAATATGCTGCCACAAGATGTGGTCATGTCCTGTGGTTTAGATGGCTTTAAAGCAGATTTGACAAGTTAATGGAAGATAGCTCTGTCAACAATTACTAACCAGGATAGTTAAAGAGAACCTCCATGTTCAGAGGGAAGAAAAAACAGGGTGGGCTGTTGCCTTTATGCCCCACATGTGAATTTCACAGAGGCATCTGACTGGCCACTGTTGCAACAGAATGTTGGACTAGATGGGCCCTTGGTCTGATCAAACAAGGCCATTCTTTTGCTGTTCTCTTCTTAGAAGTGAACATCATGGCCATCTGTAGTTATGTACTTAATAGACTTGTGCTTGTTGAACACTGTTTCTCATTCAATTGCACATCATTTTTGGAGTCTGGAGAAATTCATGCCATGTGCTGGATCATTTCATATTGATCCCTGTTCATCTTGACTGAATTAGAAATGCAGATTTGCTCAGATGCTCCTTGAAAGCCAGATGGCAAAGCCCTTCTAGCCTAAGGGTATTTTTTCCATAGTACATGAGTATCAGCTGAACTTTAATCTGTTCCTATGATTTTTAAGAGTTTTGCAGTCATCTGAGATCACACTGTGATCAATTAGAATGAAAGCAAACATGTAGCTAGTGCTATAGCTCTAAAGCCTCATACTGAAATGGAAGTTGTGATGCTTCATATTTGTTTTTTCCAAGTTTTTTTTTTTTTGGGGGGGGGAAGGTGTTCACAAGAGGCCCACATTTCAAGGAAATAGCAAATTAAAACCAGGGTCAAACATTTGATGCAATTTTGTACACATATGATTCAGCATGAAATCTAGCATCTGGGGTCAAAATCAAAATTCCAGGAGATCTCAGACTTTCATTCTTAAAGGTATTCCCTAACATCATGACTATGGATATATACCTGAAAATAAAAATGTTAATGAGTTCTGAGAGCTCCATGCGTGCATTGAAGCAACAAGCCCTCTGTTGGCTTGCACAGAGCAGCTGCCTCTGTTGAAATGAATGGGGAGTCCAGTTCACGTGGGAGCTCCCTAGGTGCATACTGCAGCTGGCAGGTGTCTAGACTGGTGATAGTGTTGACAAAAACATTCCTTTGTTCAAGAGGGCAGACTCAGGGGGCTCAAGGTAGCTCCACGTTTGAGCACATGTCACATCCTGTTGAATCCTGTTCATCTCCCATTTTAACATATTCAACAAATCTTGTATCTTGCTCTTTGCTCAATGGGACTTTCTTTTAGCATCATTGCTTTAGTAAGCATGTAGCAGGGCTAAGAAAGATCTCAACTTGAGGTCTTGGAGCTGCTGCCAGTCAGAGTACACAGCCCTGGGCTAGAGGAACTGACTCATTAGAAAGCAGCCCCTTAGATGCTGCCTTCTGGTAGCCATCTGCAGCTCATCCATATTTACCTATCGTCAAAGAGGCTACATGTGAGGCTTTCCAGAAATGTCTGGAAAGCGGCTATATGTTTGGAAATTCTGGTAGAAGAGACATGAAGACTTCAGCTCTGTCCTGACATTATAAATCATGTGGACAGGTCATATGGTGTGGGGAATGAGAGAGGGAGTCAAGTCCCATCCCAACACCAATGCACTCCCCAAAACCTGCCTGTCACTGCCCACATATACAGTGCTTATCAGTGCAGACACACTGTACGTGAGTGCTGTGGGGCCAGGGCTTCAGGATCTCATTGATATGGGGGTGAGACTTGCCAGTGTGTTCTTGCTTCCCACATTGTGTGGACCCTTCCACACTATTTATAGCACCTGAACAGGGAAATGAGCAGTATTCTGCACAGAGTAACTGAAATAATATACTCTTTCTTTAGTTTCCCTGACTTCATTTTCCTCCCATTCCATTGTATCTGTTTTCTAGTTCATACGTTTAACAGCGCAATCCTATCACCGGCTTAGGGTGTCACCAATGTGCCATAAGAAACTTTGCGGCACCCAGCAAGTAGGCAGAGCTGGTGCCAAGGCCTGTGCCGCCCACCGAGCGGCAGAAGAACCTGCACCATGGAGCGGGTACGTGCTGCTCCAAGCAGTGCAGGGCTTGGAGGAAGGCGAGGGGTGGGCGGATTGGGCCTGGGAGGGGGAGGGATCAGTGGCAGCACAGCACGCCATGTCCTATCACCTCTTCCAGGCCCTTGCAGCCAACACAGAGCTGCTTGATTCTCCGCCAGCAAAAGAGCTGGCAGAGAACTGAGTAGCTCCATTGCGGCAGCTGGGTGGCAAATGTCCACTTACCCCGAATAGACCTCTAGCCTGTCCCTACCCCAGGTAGGATTCAGCGTGGGCCGTATGGCCCACGCTAACTCACCTACACCAGGGGAGGATAGGATTGGGCTGTAAGAGAGGGTAGGAACTTGTCCTATCATTTTTTGTAAAGCACCCAGCACATGACAGACAGACAGACAGACAGACAGACAGACAGACAGACATGGCAAATACATTTCTATGACTCAAAGATATGGGAATTATGTATTGGGGAGACTGGAATATACAGACTTGCTGATCCAGGACAGCTATATTTTGGAACAGGGAAAGGGATGGTGAAAAAGACATTCATCCCTATGTCTCCAAAATCTTGCTTTTTCCCTAGGAGATGTGGCCTTTCCTCCTTTTTTTCCCCCCCTACAAGTAAAATTGTTCAAACAAACTGAGGGGAGGCGGCTGACTTAATTTGTTTACTGAATTATGGCACTAGCTTTACTTTGCCCTTTAAAATTGGATCATGCAGGGCTCACATATGGTCTCCTGTCAAATATTTCTGTCAGTATTTTGGGATCTGTATTGGTTTTGACCTCTGTTATTAAAGCAATATCCTCCTGCCATAGAGGCACATGATACTGTTATGTATATTCCCCACTTCCCTGAGTAGTCAGAAAGTTGAGGGACAGTGCTACAGGGTTTCATTTCTGCTGGATGAGAGACTATTGGAAATGTTGGTGCCTCTGTAATATTGGCTATATACACTCAGAGCACAGCGGAATCGAACACTCCCCCAGCAGGCAGCAGATTCTAGAGAGCAAATTGTGCAACCCCACCCAAGCCTGCACTCCACGTGGCACCCAACTCCAGCTAGAAACTCTTCTCTCTGTCTTTCAGTACTGTATATTCCTTTATTCAAAACTGCAACCTACTCTTTTTGCTGCCTCTCTTTCTCTGCCTCTCCTCCATCAGCTGGAGGGTGTCATCTTCTCCATGCACTAATAAGTATCTCTTAAGAGATTCCCAGCTAAGAGGTCCCCATCTCCTGTCATTAGCTCCCCCTGAAGGAAGAAACTAACTACTGTGCTATCAGCCAGCAACCTCCCTGACAAAAGAATGGTTAGGTGGCAGCAGTCAGGTGAGAAGCAAATACAGTATAGACATGTTGGCGGCCTAGGCTGGGACACCTTCAAGTTGCCATTGGTAAGCTACTCTGAGCTCCTCAGAAAAGATTGGTAGTATAAAAGTGCTAATTATTTGCTAATTATTATGCAGCAGATCAATCTTGCCTACCAATTTCTCTCTAGTAGTAGAAAAGAGAACTGGGCATTTAATAAAATGCAAGTTTATGCAAGTTCACAAATTTTCAGTTCACTCTTTATTCCTCACTGCCTCTTGAAACCATTCATGATTTCCATACTGTATGACCCTGTGGGTTGCTTGTTAAAGGATATAAATGAGCAAGTTGTAAAATGCAAACAAGACATTGTTGGAAATTGCTTTATGGCTGCTAGGTTTATTCTTGGTGATGTGAAGGCACTGGAAGACAAATGTGATTCCTTCTAAAATAAGAATGCATTAAGGTCTCGGAAATTATTATGATGTAATGAAATTGATTGCATATAAAATCCAAATGAGTTATAATATGCATACAGATGCATAGATGCAGTCCTTTCTGTCTGGCACCAGCTCTCCAAAGATCTCTCAGGCAGAGATTGTTCCCAGACTGGCTACCTGAGACCTTTGTAATTGGAAATACACAGAACTGAATATGGGGTCACGCAAGACATGAACTCTGCCATTGACCTACAGCCCACACTGGATGTGATTCAACTTGATTTAGCTTGAAGGAGATACAGTCGTGTTGTATTTAAAGAATCACATAATAAACTATATGTGTTTGAGATACACACAATGGCCCCAGGTACTCCGGCACGGGCAGCGCAAATGTTTGCAAGCTTTAGAGCTGGCGCACATACGAGAAAGCCCATTGCCCCCCCAGCTGCTTACACGGGGGAAAGGGACGATCGTCCCCTTCTCCCGAGTTGTTCCCGGGCTGCCCTTTAGGCCAACCGCTGTATCCTACACAGGATTGGCCTGTTAAGCATGAGCCCACACCTATCAGAGAACTCACCCAGCTGGGCCATCCTTAAACCCTCAGTATCTGTGGCAGTAGAAGCACCCAATTGTGCCATTAGGGGATTTATCTGTGGCAGTAGAAGCACCCAATTGTGCCATTAGGGGATTGGGGGGGGGCAGGGTGCAATGGGGGCTGACAACTTTCCTCTTTCATTTAGCCTTTCCTTCGTAGTCCTGCTGGCTTTTGTTTAGTTTTGTTTTAGTTACAGTAAGTCCTCAAAGTCATTTCATTTTAAAGTTGTTTCATTTTAAAGTTGATCGGAAATTTATCAATTACGGTAAAATTGGTTTCTTTAATAAGTCATTTTGCTTAAAGTCGCAGTTTCCAAGAAAAACCTATCAACAATTTTCAATGAGGACTTGCTGTACTTTGTTTATATTTTTGGCAGGTAGTGTGGGGTTAAGTATTTTTATTGTTCCTGTTTGTTTCTGTTGGAAGAGCCACAGCAGATTGGAAGAGAGACAGTGGATGTGAGTATGTGTATTCATCCTCACTGTTAGAGGAAGCTGCTATGCTACCTACTCAGTTCCAAGTTCAAATGTTTGTGGATTGCTCTCTCCTACTTTGATTAGACCTCCAATTAGCTTCTTTTCTGGTCTTACTGTTTTCTGTCTCCTTGCCTAAGTGGCCGACCAGTTGCTTCTCTTGCACTTATTGTGCTGTACAGAAGGTTCCCGGACTTATAAACGTTCATGTTATGAATGTCCAATTTGCAAACAGATTTCGCCAGGGCTTTGAATTCCTTGGGGCAGAAGGGAGGGAGAGGATGAAGGAAGCAGTCAGCATGGCCAAAGCTGATGGGGCACAGAGAGAGTCGACAGAAGAAACTTTGTGAGGCGCAGAAGAACCTTAATACTGTATGAGAAAAAGTGGGCTCTGAATGCAACAGAATATATCACTACAAATTAGGAAAGCAGGGATGAGAGGTTTAAGTTTTGTTTGATCAAGCCCCCCCCTACAGCTGCCATCAACTCTCTTTAAAAAGCAAACACAGAGAAAATCTTACAGTCTAACTCTTATAATTTAATTATGATTAATGTGACTAAAAATTAAGACCAAATGAACATTCTTAAAACAGCACCCTTCTATGTTGTACAGTAATTGCTTTTGGCCCAGCGGACACACAAAAGGTCATCCTTTTGCACACAGGCAAGTCTTTGGAATTACACAGGCTCTCCAGGTTTTGGATGTCTAACAGCGCAATCCTATCCAACTTACACCACCGGTGTAACCAGCGGTACAGCGAGAATGGGAGGCCCCAGAACAGAAAGGGGGATTCAAAGGGGATTTAAATCTCCCCTCCCCTCCCCTCCAAAGCCTCCCGCCCTGCTCTCCCCCACTGATTACACCGGTGGTGTAAGTTGGATAGGATTGCGCTGTGAGTTATGGACAGCTGCATTGGCATTTTCTTGCAGGCACAGTATGGTTTTACAAAAAAGGATGCTTTTACAATGGTGCTTTCACACAGGTGCAGTAGTGCTTGGCCAGGAAGAACTAGATATTTCAACTTAAGTACATTTCAACTTGTCCAGATCCCTGGAACCTAACCTGAACAAATCTGATTGGCTATGTAGCATCATGACATCATGGCATCCTCTACATGATTCTGGAAGGCATGGATCACTCTATGAAGAAGAAAGAAAGCCTTACAAAAAAATAAAAAGAATGGCGCTGAATCAGTAGGACATCATGGAAATAACAGCTGTGAACAGACATAAAAAGGCAAACATTGCCCATGTACCCCCCCCCCATGAATGACATGAGACAAGTTCAACTTTTGTATGAATCGGGCCACTTGATTAATTAGCCAATAATTACACAATACATCATGGTGCCTAACTCAACCCTGGTTGCTCAACCCTAACTAACACTCCATAGGATCAGGTAAAGAGACACCCTCATCTTAATAACAGCGGAAGGGCTGCATTTTCAGGGGCACTGTTTTATTATTCCAGGAAACACTTTTATTTCCTCAGTAGTTTTAGTACCCAAAACGGGCAAACATTCAGCACAGAATAAAATGCAAGAATAAACTCAAGACGTTTATGTATTCTAAATAATTATGATTTCTGTAATGGGATCACCATTTTTGGAAATCCTGGAACAGATTAATCAAAAAGTATGATGAGAAATGGAGATTCTTGCTGCAGTTGATATGAACATCTCTTTTTGATCCCACTACATGAAAGCCGTTGATCAGGAGTACTTGGACAAGTATAAAGCTTTCTGAAGCTGAAGGCCCATGGCAGTTAACAACTGACACAACAAAAGGAGTATCTGACAGCTGTCATGGTGGCAGCTGAGCAGTGTTCAGTATACACTCTCCTTTTGATGTTTTTCTGGACTTCTAACAATGTGACACATAAAGAACTCAGGTAGTTAAAGAATTTAAGTTATCCTGACTGCTGGCCAAAATCAATATAGTATTCCCTTTCGCAGAGGAGAGTGTCAGTTATGAGTTTAAAAAAATCCTAAAATATGTTACAAAGTTAAATATAACAATGGCATAATAAAGCATCAGCCCACTGAACGAGTGGGTGAAAGAGGTCTAACAATGAATAGAGCCAGGAAAATATGTCTGCTTTGAGAAATGAAGTAAGCTCACTCGCGGCTGATGGACACTCTGTGATCTGATGGATGCTTACTTGAGTGTCTGTAATAATGGTTAAGCTCTAGTCCAAGGCTATGCAACTTGTGATATACAAAGCAAATGCAACCTACCAGCCATGCGTAGATTCTTGACAACATCACTAGATTCTTGACAACATCCTTGTTTTCAACAAAAAAAACACAAAAACAGGTTTACCCCTCAGGCAGAGGGGTCTGGCTCAGTCGGTAGAGCTGCCGCCTTGCAAGCCTAAAGTTCGGTGAATGGTAAGTTCGAGACATGCCATCGACAAAAAGCTGTGAGGATCTCTCTGTGAGGAGAGATAAGAGCTGCCAGCTGTGTCGGTCGAGTGTGGGAGGCAACAGCCAGCAGAGAGGCCAGACTGCAAAAGGATACCATCTGGAATGTAGTTGTTCATGAAAGAGTGGAAATTTATATATTGTGAAAAAAAACACAAACCATGGGGGGGGGGGGGTAAGAAAGCCTGCCCATGTACACCGCCTTGGATTAAAGTCAGAGGAGAAATCCATTGACCAAAAAAGACGGTCATATATATATATACACACACATCCTGGAACAGGGTTAGGTTAGGTTAGGTTAGGTTGATAGACAGACAGACAGAGGTTTTTTGTTGTCCATTCTAGCCAATTGACATGGAATCTGTAGATGTTCTAGAAACCCCCCAACCCCCACAAGGATTAGTCCTGGCAAATTTCTGACAGATAGGACAGTGGACTCATTTTAGGCCGTTCAAAAGGCACCCAGAAACAGCTTAATTCAAACTAATTGTAAAAAATAAATAGAAAAGTAATACTGGATTTCAAATGAATCACTCAAGCCAAGACCACTCAACTTCTTAACATAAGTACCCAATGGTCTGGGACAACAAGGAACAATATGGTGTAATAGGGGTGGTGGATCACTTGTATGGAAACTAGATTTCAAACCAAGTGCTCCAACTAAAGTCAATACAAGCCCCCTAAACCTAACACCCCCAAACAAATGTAATGTCAGAAAATCAGAATGTCAGATTGGAGTCAAAGGGTGGAGTCACATGAGGATAAAATGGCAATTAAAACAAATTGCCTTACCTATAGGCAAATCCCAAACATACACAAAGAAAAAAAGTGCTGGAATTTAAGTCTTATATGAACCTGAAAATAGTGTTTCTTTGCACAAAACACATATCTGCAACCTTTTCTCCTTCTCTTCCCCCTCAACAGAGCAATGAGGGCCAAATTAAAGTGGTTATATGTTTTCACTTTGTTTTATTTTCCCCCGCACATCACTCATCTTGCCAGGCTGTGATTGGAGACTTCTGTGTCAAGAAGCCCTATCAGATTCCTGAACACTTTGACTAGAGTTCATGACGGAAGAGTTGTAAATTTTCCCCTTGCGCGCACTCTCTCTCTCCCTCTCCCCTCTATTACTTGCAACTGGCTTTCTGTAAGGAAAAAAAGAGACTGTTGCTGCAATCCTATCCACAATTACCTAGGAGTAAGCCCCATTGACTATAATGTGGCTTATTTTTGAGTAGACCTGCATCTTCAAAGGTTTGGGCTCTGAATAGATCACTGCCCACCTTGGACTCATCCATGCCTACTGAGGCTGTAGGAACCTAATGGAACCTAAAGCCAAGGTTAGAATCTGGCAGACACAGATAATGCAAGCTTCCCTACAAATTATTTACCTTTTCTATAATAACTTGTAGAATTTCTATTCACTGTAGATATATAATATCTTAATATGTTAACCTTCATTGCTCTCCAAAATGGGTTCTTCTTATTTATTTCATTTTTCTCTTCCCAATTATATCCCATCTTTCCAAATCCCAAGTCAGTTCAAAGTGGCTAACAAGGGTTATAACTATGCTTACCAGATCTCCAACCGGGACAGAGTGCTAGACCTTTAGGAAAAGGAATGTGGGCAGGTGTAGCTTGTTAAGCCTTACAGCACAATCCTAGGCATGTCTACTCAGAAGCAAGCCCCACTGAACACAATGGGGCTTGCTTCTGAGTAGACATGCCTAGGATTGTGCTCTAAGGTTTAACAAGCTACACCTGCCCACGTTCTTTTTCCTAAAGGTCTAGCACTCTGTCCCGGTTGGAGATCTGGTAAGCCTAGTTATAACCTTAAATTTGCATTTTCCTAAGACTAGGCTTCTGTGAATACAGAAGTTTTCACCCCAGAGACTGGTAGCACAATCATGCCTTAAGTATCTGGCGGGTGGCCCAGGCAGCCTGCCGGATCCTGTCCGCATTCTGGGATCGGCCCAGTAGTCTACCTTCTCCCAGTGTAGCGGTGTAGCATTCATCCCCTTCCCCGATGGGCCTCCTCAGATATCTACCAGCTATTTAGCTGGCGCAAGCCCAAGGAGGCCGTGTAAAGGCCGCACCAGCCCGGGAAGGGGACGGGGATATGGCGGCCGACATCCCCCCCCCAGGCTAGCTTGGCCAATGGCCCCCCTCACTCACCACCTGGACTGCCCCCATGCCCACCAGGGGATCCTTTACCTTCTCCGGTGGCCGCAAGGATGATCCAGTGGCGGTGTGAGGGTGACTGGCCTCTGCGCCGACTGCCCTTACTCTAGACTCATCAGAAACGTGCTTTATGGCATGTTTGCAACATTCGAATGGCAGAGCTCTCACTCTGCCATTCAAGAGTTACGCTGGATAGCACTCTCAGTTCTGGAAAATTGAAAATGCCAATATTTGATGCCAAAAATGCCTATTGACTGAATGTGAGGAAGAGGTGGAGCAAGCTGTGATATCTTTTAGCATTAGTCAAAGGATAGGAGATTATTGTCACCTAGTTTCTTTTCCTCTGAATCTCTCTCTCTCTGTCACAGAGCTTCTTCCTCTTAGGCTTTTTTCATTTTCTTGTTTTAATATGCAGCTGCCCAACTGCCCTCATTTCCTGGCCTTGATTGTAAGTACTGTATTCTCTTACTTATGAGAAGGCAAAGTTGTGAGGTGAGATTTTTGAGGCTGTGTCTGGTGGTGTCATAGCAGGGGTGGCCAACCTTCCACCATTAGAGCTACTGTGTTCTTAAGAGTTGTGTAGAAGACAGAATCTTGGCAGCTGCAATTGCTGATGGTGCTGCTAAATCAGCTGCACCTGCTGCAATGCCCTCACCTAGACAACCATTAAAGGGCCAGGAGCATTCATGTTGAAAGGTTGGCCACCCCTGCATCATAGGATTGAAAATAAAAAAGATACCATGGCTCAGGGAATGGCCTTAGGGCACTTGATACAGTCCTACTGCTGAAGGTAAGTAGGTCTGTCCTTGTAAGATACCTGGATAGGAGACCAGCTGGGAACCATAGGTAAGCTGCCCTAAGTTCCGAAGAAGAAGTGTGTGCGGTAGATAATAATAATCTATTGGTTTGTCAACCCAGCTAAAGTTTCACAGTGCACAGTGAGTAATACTGTTAGACTTCAGATAGTAGCAGCTCTCTAACAATATTAAATCAGAATAAACTTAGGATTACATGAGGTATGATTTAAAGGAAATGGATTCTCTGATTAGAAAATCATAAGGTCAGGAATCATATCTTACACTTTGTTTTACAAACCCTGATGTGAGCTCTCTATTAAGTGTTGCACCGGTGAGTGGATAATCTATAATTATCACTTCTATAATCATCATCACCTTGATGTCCTGGTCTTATCTTCAAGCACAATCCAATTTTTAAATCCTTAAATAGACAAGAATGTGAGAATAAGTGGAGGATTAGAGCAAAGCATACTGAAAATGTGAAGGAGAATCTTTTTATTTGATAACAAAAAAACTACAATCACAAAATGAAAGGAAGCCTCATTGATGAAAAAAGGCTTTCATTCCCTTTTCTGTGACAGCTGGGTTGCAACCCCCCAAAGCGAGAGCTAATTTCACTTCAGCTTTTAAAAGACTCTTTATAAGAAATAAATCTAAAACATAAATATGTGAAAGTGGCATAACTGCACAGCTGGAAGATTTGTCATCACACCTTTCCCCTTTACCACTTATTACAGCACATTCACGGCACAATCCAGTGTGAAGAAGCGCCAAGGGAGCGCGTGCTCCCCCAGTGCAGGGTGTTGTAAATGCGCCGTAAAGCATGTTTACGGCACCCGGCAAGTAAAAACTGCTGGCGCAGCGGCCGGTGGACCTTACCTGGACTCCTGCCCAGTCCTGTGCCCACTGGTCGGGGCAGGGGGAGGGTGGACCGGGCAGGCAGGGAGGGCGGCCATTGGCCGCCTCGGGGCCTGGAGAGGGCGGGGATATTGGCAGTGAGATATGCCATATCTCTAGGCCGGGACCGGCATTACATGGAGGGCACGAATGTACGCGGGCTCAGGAGCTCGCATACATTCGAGGAGGCCCATGCCTCCCCCTGCTTACACCCAAGGAAGGGGATGATCTTCCCCTTCTCTCGAGGTGCACCAGGGCTGCCCCGGGGCAGCCCTGAACCTGCATAGGATATGGCAGCCGGCCCTTTAGGCTGGCCGCCATATCTTATGCAGGATTGCACTGTCAGTATCCATTTCCTCTATAATGACCATGCAGTGCTAAAACACAGATTCACAAACGTCCTATATTTTGAACATTTTTGTGTGCTGGCTGTTTGGGGGAGAGCAGAACTGTTATTGAATTGTGAGATAAATGTTGAGTGTGGAAAAAATATCTGAGGAATTTGAAGGGAAGCAACAAGACTAGCAAAATTATGGTTCTTCTGTGCAACCCCACTAGGGGAGGACTTTAATTAAGCAGGGAAGATAAAATAACTGACTTTCATTCGTTTGCTTCTTCTGAGATGTTTCTAACCTTTGTAGCTTTCTAGCTTTTTCAAAAACTCAGGGTGATGTTATGTTAGTCAAATCGTCCTACTCCCTCAGTTATGAACAAAAACTGCAAATAATGTATAATTGGAAATAAAACAAATCACATTTCAAAACAGCATAATAGGCAAGAGAAATATGGGCAGCCCTAACCTATGTAAAGATAAGTGGCCGACCGAAAGGACCAGCTGCTGTTTCCTACTTGCAGGCTTTCCCAGGGCTGCTAGGCCACACTTTGGGCGAAGGGGACATTCGTCCCTTTCCCCGGGTATAAATGAGCCTGGTGTCTATGGGCCTCCTAGATATACACCAGGTCCAGACCTGGCGTACATTTGGGGAGGCATTATCCGGCGCAGGTTGGGAAGGCACCTAGGATATCCCTGCCAGTATCCCTGCTCCCTCCCAGTCCAGGCTGGGCAATGGCCCCCCTCCCTTGCTGCCCCATCCCGCCATCCCCTACTGGCAGGCACAGGACTTACCTGCAGCAGCCAGAGTCAGGTAAGTTCTGCGGCGGAGTGAGTAGTGCCGGCCTCTGCGCCGGCACCGCTTACTCCCGAGTCATCAAAAACATGCCTTGTGGCAAATTTGCAATGTTTTTGGGCTGCGGAGCACAAACTCCACCTCCCTAAAGATATGCAGGATTGCGCCATAAGAGTGTGTTTAAAAAAACACTAAACAAGCAGCCAGTCAAAAATACAGATTGAGGGAAATTCCGTCTTTTCAGAATACCTAATGGAATATTGGTGGGTCACAAGTTGTGCAAGTCTAGCAGCAGGGGGATGGGCCTACTTAGGCATGTGCTGGGAGACCATGACCCCCATAGGCCCCAGGCAACCCGCTCTCTCATTGGCAACTGCAGGAGTCAAGACAGTTTCAATGTTCACTTAGGAAAATCTGAAGTCGTGTGGTGACTCTAGATTTTCCTCCGTAAGGTTTGAGGCTGCCATGATGAGTCCCATAACAGTAATGAGATACACTTGGGAACCTCTTCTCCCACAGAGGCCAACTTGGCCAAATTACTCAGAGAAGCAGTGGGACTTCAGTTACCTGGAACATCTCCACTGACTTTGGAGGGAAGGAGGTAGGAAGAAATGTCCAGTCTTTCTACCGGAGACCAATGCAACCAGGATGGCAGTAGGAGGAAAAGAGGGAAGGGGAGAGAGTGCCTGGCTGACTGCCACTACCAGTACCAAGCCTGTCTGCCCAGTAAAGGGGGGGGGGTCTAGAAAGAGAGGAGAAGGGAGTTGAGTTAGATCAATTCATGTATGGATAGGGCTTGAAACTTGCTGATGCCAGTTCTGCCTTTGCATACAGTATATATGTGTTTAAAATAATTTTTCACCCAAAGAAATAATAATAAGATATAGTTACTTTTTAATAATATCAGTTCATATTAATTTTCAATATATGTTGTGATGATTGAGCTCTCTTTGCTCTCCCCCCCCCCGGCCAATCCTATTGGACTGCCCCACTGGCGGAACAAGTGCTGGCGGAACAAGCTGCTGGAACTAGCATGTGATGCTGGAGCGCTGGTGAGAAGGCCAGAGCCTTCCTGCTTATGTTGTTGCCATGTTGACTGCTCACCGGAACAGGTAAGCCAGTGCAGGAGGCAGGAAAGTGTGGGCAGAATGGGGGCGGGGAAAGGGCTAAACTGGGTGGGGAGGGGGAGGAACGTGGGGCAGGGAGGCTGCAGGAGAGGGTGGATCTGACGGCGATGCTGCACGCTGGATCCTATCCTCCTTATCTGCAGCTTCCCCACCCACTTTCTCTCCTTGAACTTGTGCCAGTGAAAGTTCCTTGTGCCAGGTGGAGGTGGGTCACCAGTTGGGCCCTCCTGCCTGCCCTTGTCTCCATTTGGCTCCAAATTGGAGAAAAATGGAAGCAACCAGGTGCTACTTCTGAGGCACAACCTATCTTAGGCAGCCAGTCCCGCATTGCTACAGCCCGGAGACGGTTTCTGGAGGCCTCCGCGGGCCTTGAAAGGCCTCCAGAAGTGACCCAGGTCATACCTGGGCAATGCCAACACCCAAACCAATTTCTCAAGACTTCTCATTTTGTTCCATTCTATTTATTTTATTTTATTTACCATATTTCTATCCCGCCTTTCTCCCCACGGGACCCAAGGCGGCTTACAAAAATACAAATACAAATACACATAAATTACAATTTTACATTTTAAACAGCAAAAAATAAAAACATCTAAAAATTAAAAAATTTAAAACAAGATCATAAAAACAGCAGCAACCCACCCGTACCAGCAAGCTATTAAAAAAGGCAAAGGCTCAGAAGGCTTCTTTGAACAAGAGGGTTTTTAGGCCTCGCCGGAAAGTGTCCAAGGAGGGAGCAGTTCGTAAGTCAAAGGGGAGGGAATTCCATAAGGTTGGTGCCACTACTGAGAAGGCCCTGTTTCTGGCCGCCGCCCCTCGCACCTCCCTGGGCGACGGCACCCGCAAAAGGGCCTTCTCTGATGATCTAAGGAGACGGGCCGGACTATATAGAAGTAGGCGGTCTCTCAAATATCCTGGCCCCAAGCCGTATAGGGCTTTAAAGGTTAAAACCAGCACTTTGAATTGGGCCCGGAAACGAATCGGCAGCCAGTGCAGCTGTTGGAGGAGCGGCCCAACAGAGTCGAACCGCCTACCTCCAGTGACCACACGGGCCGCCGCATTCTGCACTAATTGCAGTTTCCGAACCGTCTTCAAGGGCAGCCCCACGTAGAGCGCGTTACAATAATCTAATCGCGACGTCACCGTGGCATGGATCACCGTGGTCAGGTCTGCACGATCCAGGTACGGTCGCAGCTGGCGCACCAGCCGAAGCTGGGCAAAGGCCCCCCTGGCCACAGCCGCCACCTGGGAATCCAGGAGCAGCTGCGGATCCAGGCGGACCCCCAAGCTGCGGACCTGCTCCTTCAGAGGGAGTGCAACCCCATTCAGAGCAGGACGATACTCTAGTACCTGCATTGTGGATTTCCGGACCAGGAGAACCTCTGTCTTGTCCGGGTTTAGTTTCAGCTTGTTAGCCCTCATCCAGGTCCCCACCGCCTCCAGGCAGCGCTCCAGAACCTCAACAGCCCCCCTGGAATCAGGTGGAAAGGAGAGATAGAGCTGGGTGTCATCAGCATATTGATAGCACCCCACTCCAAATCCCCGGATGACCTCTCCCAGCGGTTTCATGTAGATGTTAAACAGCATGGGGGACAAGATGGAACCCTGCGGCACCCCACACCTCAAGGGCCAGGGTGCCGAACAGGCGTCCCCCAGCACCACCATCTGAGACCTATCTGCCAAGTAGGAGCAGAACCACCGCAAAACGGTGCCCCCGACCCCCAACTCGGCCAGTCGGCCCAGAAGGACACCATGGTCGATGGTGTCAAAAGCCGCTGAGAGGTCCAGCAGAACCAACAGGGACGCACTCCCCCTGTCCAGTCCTCGGCGCAGATCATCCACCAAGGCGACCAAGGCTGTTTCAGTCCCAAAGCCTGGCCTGAAACCGGATTGAAAGGGATCTAGATAATCCGCTTCATCCAGGACCCTCTGGAGTTGAGACGCCACCACCCGCTCAATTACCTTGCCCAAAAACGGGAGGTTTGAAACTGGCTGATAGTTGTCCATTACTGTGGAGTCAAGGGAGGGCTTCTTCAGAAGGGGTCGAACCACCGCCCGCCTCAAAGTGAGCGGCAGCACCCCCTCCACCAACGAAGAGTTAACCACCCTCCCCGTCCACTCGGCCAGCCCCTCCCGGGCCGATCTAATTAGCCAAGCAGGGCAAGGGTCGAGCAGGCAGGCAGCTGGCCTCACGCTCCAAAGGAGCCTGTCCACATCCTCAGGCTGTACAAGCTGAAAAGAATCCCACAACACTGGACCAGCAGATGCCAAGGGGACATCCTCAGATATTGTCAATGAGGCATCCAAGTCATGGCGAATCCGATCGATTTTATCTGCGAAATGTTTAGCAAACATGTCACAGCGGGCCACCGTGTGTTCCTCCTGGTCTGTTGGAGGAGCCTGATGTAGTAGGCCTCGCACCACACGGTACAGCTCCGCTGGACGATTGCCTGCAGACGCAATGGTAGCAGAGAAGAAATTTCTCTTCGCTGCTACCACCGCCACGGAGTAGGCTCTATAATGGGCCCTACTCCGTGTCCGGTCGGACTCGGCACAAGTTTTCCGCCACCGTCGCTCAAGACATCTACCCCGTCGCTTCATCATTAGCAGCTCCTCAGTGAACCAAGGAGCCGCTCTGAGTCTGCGGCATGGCAAAGGTCGCTCAGGAGCAATCTCATCCACTGCCCTGGCCATTTCCCCATTCCAGAGGTCAACCAGAGCCTCAGACGAGTCACCAGTCTTGGCAGTGGGAAAATCCCCCAGAGCCCTCAGGAAACCCTCTGGATCCATCAGCCTCCGGGGGCGGACCATAGAATGCGGCCCCCCGCCTTTGCGGAGAAAGGAAGCTGCAACAAGCCTAAACCTTACCAGAAAGTGATCTGTCCATGACAACGGAGTGGTCTTAATCTCCTCCACATCCAGATCACCGCCCCTTTGCTCAGCTGTAAACACATTCTATGTGTATTATCACACACACACACACACACACACACACAGAGGTGAAACTAGACTGGAGCGGAGGCAAGTAGTTCTGCAAGACTCCGTTACACCGGAGTCAGCGGCCCCTCCCCTTTGCTATTGGAGACATTCCGACAGCAACAGGGGAGTGTCCTGCGTGTTGCCATTGCCGCCAGAATGGCTCCAACAGCAAGGGGGAGGGGCCGCTGACTCTGGTGTAACGGAGTCTTGCAGAACTACTTGCCTCCGCTCCAGTCTAGCTACACCACTGCACGCGCGCGCGCGCACACACACACACACACACACCCTTGTATTTAAAATAAGTTTATTTTACAATTTAACCCTTCATTTGCTTGTAGTTGGTTGACCCCAATCAGAGTCTTACCTTAGTCCTCCTAGACCCTTAGACCTAAGGCTGGCTACAGCCTTAGATTTGTGCAAAATTATCCTTGTTACTGGGAAGAAGGCTTTCAATAATGTTCTCTCTCTCTCTCTCTCTCTCTCTCTCTCTCTCTCTCTCTCTCTCTCTCTCTCTCTCTCTCTCTCTCCTGGATGGGTCCTTGCGATGGCAGCAGAGCCTATGAATTTTGGCCCTGGAATAGGGGCAGATCTGGAGAAAGGAGAGAGGTACCAGTATCAGGTGTTATAGAGCACCCTTATTTTCATTTTGGGTACACAATGCTTATCTGGCCAAAGTGACATCAGAAAAGCCTGAAGCCCTGACTTGGTTTAAAAGATTCCCCCCCACACACACTTTTTTCTGCCCCTTCCTTCCTTCTGAAAGTCACAGGAAGGATAGACATTTCAAATGGTGACCATGCCTATGCTGAAAGCCAATCTGGCCCCGTAGAGCTGTGGCAAAAACATTGTGACATCCTGCCCTCAGCAAAACGAACCAATTAGAGATCAAAGGCTCTAGGGTGCCCTCACCAACAAGACACTGATGCCACCGTATATTAATCCAAATTTTTGATAGTTGCAGCAATTTCTTAATCCCATTACCAGGGTAATGGGATTCCCCCTATCTAAATTCCATTGACCCCTACCCCCTCACTTTCCTCAGAAGTTGGTCAAGAGATAAGCTTTTCAGGAAATTAAAAAATATGGACGTTTCTGGGATAAAGGATTAGTACTTTGAATTTAAGAACAAGCTCCCATTGACTCAGGGGATCACTTGCAATATATTATAAAACCCTACAGCTGTTCTGGCCAGAAGACCCCAATAAGCAGGCAATCCATGCCAGTTTATTGTTTTTGCTGTCTCTTGTCTAGTTAGTAGTTAACTTGGTTCACATCAAGAATTCTTCAGTCTTGGTTTTGAGAAGGAGAAACCAGAACTCCAAACCACCCACCCTTGTTCTGGGTGTTTCAGTGTGGTGCTTGATGTAGATGGCTTAGGCAACCTCTGAGGGTTTTCAATCAAGATAATCAAACTCAGAAAGCAGTCTCTCCATAGATAACAATGTCTTTTTAAACAAGCCGTGGGTTATTACCAGGAAGCCTCTCTGAAAGCCAGCCCCCCTCCTCTCTTCTCCTTATTGGTTCCTGGAAGCAAGACAAGGTTGCATCTCCCCAACAAAACTGGCATCTTTCCTCCAACTCTCCTTAATTTGGGTACCACCCATTGTGCCATTAGAGCTCCTTGAACCTTTCCAATGAACCTTTCCTTGAACCTCTTTTTATACAAAATCCCTCTCTCCATCTTGGATAAATGTGCTAATCTCTATAACACATTCACATTATCTTCCTTTGCCTCTGGCCATCCTCTCCAGAGGTCACAGATGGGTGTGTGTGTGTTTCTATTCTTCTATCCCCTCCATTCTTCTCTTGTCGCTTTCAGCACCTGGCATTCCCATCTTATTTCCCTGTTGAGCTGGCCCCTTCTCTTTGCCTCCTCACTCTTTTCCTCCTTTACCCATGGTCCCCCTTCTCTCTCTCTCTCTCTCTCTCTCTCTCTCTCTCTCTCTCTCTCCACATGCTCACTTTGATAGTCTCTTCTCCCACTCCCTTTCCTTAACCTAAACCCAGCTTGCTTCTCCTCACTTTCTCCCCTTCCCCCCTTCACTGTGCCTAATTGCACAGTCACTATCAGGGGCAAGAACGTCTATTCAGACTCATGTATTGAATTCATGTATTGAATTCTATTGCTCTACCTTTCAATCCCCCCTACTTACTATTGTAAACTATCCCTTCAATAAAACACTTACCCTTCACGTAATTCTTCAAGTAATTATGTAATCTAATTCTTCATGTAATTATGTGAAATGCCAGAACATGGTGGATGTGCCACAGCAATGGTTAAAAGCTTCCTATACATGCAGATTGGTGGTACAATCCTATCTGGCAGTTGCGCCAGCGGAATGCTAGTTCAGCTGGCACATGCTGTCACAAAAGTGCTGTAAAGCACTTTGCAGCAGTGCAGTGCCTTGCCACACTAGTGCTAGCAGCTGGCAGACGACCGCCAAAGCAGGTATGTTTGTGCAGGAGGCAGAACAGGTTGGAGGTGGCGGGGAGGGGCAGAATGGGTTGGAGGGTGGCAACAGGGACAGGGGATAGGAAGTTCAAGCCTAGGAGAGGACAGGATCGGTGACGCTGGTGCATGCCATATCCTATTCCCCTTACCTGATTACCATATCCTATTCCCCTTACCTGACTATCATGGATCAACATAGATATGCGCCAGCTACAGAGCTGGCGTAGATCAAGGTTGACCCTTTGCACATGCTGGGGCTTACCCCAGGGCAAGGGGACAAATATCCCCTTACCCTGAGGAGACCTCCAGCATGCAGCTCCCCCCCCCCCCGTGCAAGATGCAGCACAATCTGCGCCGGTGCCACTGCATCATGGTGCAGAGAGGTTTAGTAGGATTGGGCTTCCCGTCACTCATATAGAAGCATCGTACATGGTTGGGTCTCAGTAAGGTTGGCCCAAGGCATCAGCGAGGCAGCATGCCAAATGCTGCCCCCAATTATGTGCCAACCTCTGCTCCTGCTACTCTTCAATGCTCGACCTCAGCAGTCTTCTCCCATCCACATTTCCTCTTCCTCTCTGTCCCTCTCTTCTTCCAATCCAGAGAGTGGGAGGAGGAAGAGGAGCAGTAGAGGCAAGTAAGTGGACAGAGATGGGCATGCTCCTCCATCCATTTGCTGCTTGAGGTGACCGCTTCAATTGGCCTCATGGATGAGTCAGCCCTGGATCTCAGAGGCAGTGAGTGGGGTAACACAGGGGTTCACCACATATGCCTATTCATTTTCATTTATATCTTACTCCATTTGCATCTCTGCTATTCTGTACAACTTTAATTATACTGAGTGTACCACATTGGAAGGCCTAGCATCATTTCAGTAATAAGACTTTACAGGATTTTCAGAACAAATAGACAAAAGATGTTCTCTTTATTGCAACAAATAAAGTATGTTAATTGAAAATATTGATGGAGACACATTTTAGTCCAGATCATTATGCAATTCTCGTGCATACATCAATTCAATCTTTGGACATTTTCCATTTTCTCATCAGTCTTATTTCATCTATACTTCCTTATAGTCCCGAGTGCATTGTAAAATGCATCCTTCTGTTCATATTAAGCATTCTCATTTTCCTCCCTGGTTTCAATATTTAACACATTGTAAAACTGATGTATTAGACAAATTATTTCTAAATTTGTCAATATAACGAATGCATTCTAAACTAACAGCGCAATCCTGGTCAAGCCGGCACTGGCGGAGCAAGCCCTCCACCAGCACAGGGTGTCGCAAATGTACCATAAGGCACATTTGTAGCACCCATGGAGTAGGTGGTGCTGGCGCCGAGTATGGCACTGCTCACTCTGCGCCACCAGACACAGGTAAGTTCTGTGAGCTGCGGGAGGGTATGGGGAGGGAGTGCCGGAGTGGCGGGAGAGAGTGATTGGACCGCCGGGCATGGGAGAGGGGCAGGGGGCTATCAGCAGCACGCTCTGCTGACATCCAAAGCCCCTTCCCGGGCCATGGCAGCCTTACACGGCCTCCTTGGAGTAGTGCCGGCCATATAGCCGGCGCACATTTGAGGAGGCCAATTGGGGCCGTTGGGACTGACACTGGGGGAAGGTGTGCCCCAGCTCCGCCAGCGCAGCCGTGATCCTGCTTAGGATCCACTGCAGTGTGCTTTGTGCGCTGCAGCGGATGTTATGCATGATTGGGCTGTAAGTCTTATTTTTCACATTACAACAAAGTGACAAGGGGGGGGGGAATGGAGCACAAACAACATGTCTTACTTTTATTCTGTTTCCAAAGGGATGAGCTCACCTCTGCCCACCCTCGGAAGAATGGCTGGCTTACTAACAGCTCAATTCTGTCTAGGACCGCTGCAATGTGCAAAAGCACGCTGCACCGGATCCTATCCAGGATCAGGTCAGAGCCAGTGCAGCTGGAGGCCTCCTTTGGGGAAAAGAGCATTCGTCCCTTTCCCCCAGGTAATGGCCCAACTGCCCCTATGGGTCTCCTCAGATATGCGCCAGCAAAATGGTCAGCGCAAATCCGAGGAGCCCGTATAGGGCTTGCAAGGCCTGGGACGGGGACAGGATTCCTTGGAGTGCACCGCCAAGGATTTCTTCCCCCCTCCAGGACCCAGTGGGCCAATTCCTTCCTGCTGTTCTGCACTCTCCCCACACCCCCACGCCACCCAGCGCAGGACTTACCTGTGTCCGCCAGTGATGGCTCTGTCCAGCAGAGAGTGAGTGACGCCGACCTCAGCACTGACACCGTTTACTCTCCATGTGTCGGAAATGTGTCTTACCCAGGAGTGGCAGAGCAGCTGACACATGCAGACTGGATTGGGTCATAATTGCCATAGATCTGGCAATTGCCCCAGCCAATGGGACAGTGAAGGGAGCTGGCAGCCGTGCTAGCAGCCATGGCTCCTTCACGATCCTAAGCAATGAGAATCTTGCACTTAGACTGTGACATGGATGTCACATGGGGAGGGGGCAGCAAGAGTGCTCAAGCCCCTAACAACATGCATTTAATTACAATGGGGAAGGCATAAACCAAAATAGACCCGTCTTCTGATCCCTTGACTGAACAGAAGTAGAGACACGAGAGGGACCAGGATGTTTGTGAATCCTTTTCATTAGAAACTGAAGTCAAGCAAACAAGATCTGTGGCAGATCATGTTCAAGTAAGCCCTCCTCTTTTTCACTAAGGAAGGACTGGAGATGGTGTCCCTTTATCACCCATATGCTGAGGTATCCAGAAGAAAGAAAGGTTTTTCTTTCTTGGAAGTAATTATAAGAACATAAGAACATAAGAAGAGCCCTGCTGGATCAGGCCAAAGGCCCATCTAGTCCAGCTTTCTGTATCTCACAGTGGCCCCACCAGATGCCTTCGAGAGCACACAGACAACAAGATAAGCTGTTTCCTGTTGTCACTCCCTTGCACCTGGCACAGAGAAAACCTACTTCTAAAGCTAGGAGGTTGCTTATGGCTTGTAACATATGATGATCTTTTCCTCCATGAATCTATCCAACACCCCCTTTAAAGGCATCAAGGCCAGGTGCCATCACCACATCCTGTGGCAAGGAGTTCCACAGATGAATTACACGCTGGGTGAAGAAATATTTTCTTTTGTCCATTCTAACCCTCCCTCCACTCAATTTTAGTGCATGTCCCCTGGTTCTGGTGTTCTGCGAGAGGGAGAAGAATTTCCCTCTATCCACTCTCTCCATCCCATGCATAATTTTATACGTCTCAATCATGTCCCCCCTCAGATGCCTTTTTTCTAGACTGAAAAGCCCCAGACGCTGTAGCCTTTCCTCATAAGGAAGATGCTCCAGCCCACGAATCATTTTGGTTGCTCTTTTCTGCACCTTCCACTATATCCTTTTTGAGGTGTGGTGACCAGAACTGGACGCAATACTCCAAGCAGCGGGTTGCGGGAGGGGGGGGCGCCTGAAGTCGGATTCATTGCCCCACCACCTCCTCTTCGCAGCCTATCTCGGCTGCATTTCGGCCCTCCCACCCTCCCTGGTGCTGTTGCGCTCCAAAAAGGGATTTCCTTACCTCTTTCAAGCCTCCCAATAAGCCCCTCCCACATCATAGCATGCTGCGCAGATGTTTTGCCATGGCTGCATGCTATGATGGGACAAACCATAGGATTGGGCTGTAAAAGAAATTACCTACTCCAGTGCACCATGGCCCCCAGTGTGTCTACTCAGATATGTGCCTCTTTGACTGGTGCAGGTCCAAGTGGGTCGAAAGAGGGCATAGGTTATTGTCGGACCTGCTGCCACTGGGCAGCTACATGTCAGGCTTTCAGGCTCAGGAAGGGGAATAGGATTCAGCAGATGCCTCCTGAGCCAGATCCGCCCTCCTCCCTACCCTCCCCCTGCCCTGGAGCGCCTATCCCCCGTTCCACCCTCCCCCCTGCTCTTCTGCAGCCCAGCAGGAGCCTAACTGCTCCAGTAGGGGCTCCGATGTGATCTGGTGCTGGCAGGCTGGCACAGGCCTTTCCGCTGGTGCCACAATCCTCTGTACTGCTGCAACGTGCTTTATGGCATGTTTGCAACAGCACACGTGCTCGTTCCACCGGCACAAGCCAGCTTAGAATTGGGCTGTTAATTACTTCATATACAGGGGTGCCACTGGAGGTTGGCAATGGCTGAGGGCCCAAGTCCATCAAAAAGCCCACTTGGCCAGGCTAACCCCAACCCCTCAGTACCAGTGACAGTGGTAGCACCCAATATTCTGTCACGGGGGGGGACGACAGATGAGAGTGCCAAAGGGGGCCCAGTACTGGGTTTTGGCCTAAGATTGGTGCCAGTCTGGTGCCAGCAGTGCTTGTATAGCTGAAATGACTAGTGACAACTAGTGACATCTTTTATATTTCATATTATTCATATTTTCCGTGGTTCACAGATAGGGATGCCCTATTACCCAGAATGTTAGAAAATACCGAGAATATCACCCATCTTTTGAACCAAGCAGGTTGCTTTCTTCAGTATTCCACAAATGTTTCTCCTGACCAGAGAGGAACCTCCAAATTCATCATGAAATTCAGTGGAAACCCCTCTTGCACAAAGCTGGAATTTATGAAGACATCAGATTATTTTCAGGTTAATGTGTTTAACTAAGTGCCCATCCAGATTCTATGTGTTGGAATGGATGTGGCAGACAGAGTGAGGCCACCATTCAGTTCAGAGGGATTTGTGTTTTACACAATATTTGGCCTTTCACACAAATCTCTCAGAATGGAATGGTGGTCTAAAAAGCATTCCTGATCTAGGCTAGATGCAGCTAAAACTAGAGGTCAGTTTATAGAGAAAAAAAATATTCACTATGAAAAAAAACACACTCGTGCAAAATCTGGCATATGCTTCCACAAGTGTATAATTATTTTCAAAATTGTAGTTTATTTTTTTTTTAAATTTACATTTTATAAAGCTTTCATGTCATGCCTTCCTGTCTATAATAAAAGACTCGCACAATTAGCAGCTCAGCAAACTGAAAGCCAATGAGTTTGTTTGCAAAGCCTGGGGGGGCTGTCATATCATATACATGGCTGATTGGCGTGCTTGCCAAAGAGCACAGGAAAAAGAGTTGCCACACGTGCTCAAAAACTTGCCACCAACCTTTCTGGCACCTAAATGACAAAGATTCCTTCAGCTGGTTTTTGAAGTACGGAAGTGTATTAATAGCCTTCTCTACATTCTAAAAATACCAAGAGTGCATTTCTTTATTACAGTATCAGTCCCCTAACTGATATCTTGAGCAGTAAGGGACAGCAGCATTCATTTTGCCAGCATCTAATGGATTTCCCATTTAACATGGTTTTAGTCTTATGTAAATTGCACAACACATATTAAGCACTTTTCATCATAAAATCAATACAATATCCTTTTTTCAAAAATGGCATTTTATTAGTCCACAGGCTAACTGAACATTCTACCATTATATAACAATTGAGCATTTAGTGCTTTAATTCAAAATCGATCATTAAAGATTCATTTTGTCTCACAACTATTTGTAAACATTACCTTCACTTTTCCCCTATGTCTTCATCAGCATTCTGTCATTTTCAAACTGTTTTGCCACCTATTCCAATCATTTTGAAGCACCACCAGCAGTCCTTTCATTAGGCTCTGGCTGGTGAAATGCACAACATCAGGAGGCAATGCAAGGAACAAATCTCACCAAGATGAAACCTGATTAAAAATTAAAGCTAAGATGCTATAGCTGTGTTGGCACCACAGAATGTTTAGCCAGCCCATTTAAACTATTTTTATAGTGATGGGCAGGCACTTGCCGCCTGGGAAATCATCTAGACTAACTGAATTGATGTGTCAGCAAGGCCGGCCTCCCTCCCTCCAATGCCAGACCAGGATGCGGCTGCCGGCGGAAAGTAAGAGCTCCCGCCGGCGGCCACGTGGGCGGTTTGGCGGGCGAGGGAGGGGGCCATTGGCCTAGCCAGCCTGGGAGGGGGCAGGGGATGGCATCGGCCATATCCTCATCCCCGCTGGGCCAGCTAAACCATTACACGGCCTCCTCTACTTCCACCAGCTATTTAGCTGGCAGAAATCCGAGGAGGCCTATTGGGACAGCCCTGGTTTACACCCAGGGAAGATCCCAGAGATCTTTCCCGTGTAGATCTCTGGCCCACCATCGGATGGGCAGCCTGGGCGCAGGATCCGACGGGTGACCCTGGGCCGCCGGCCAGATCCTTACATAGGATTGCGCTGTCAGTTGTTTAGCTTTTTATCAGATTATTACAGTCACCTCAATTGCCTCTTGAATCTTCTCTCTATGATGTGTACGTTCCTGTTCCTTTTGGAACCTTGATCATCTCACCTTTGATTTTTCTCCCCTCCTCTGCTATTGCACCTGTTTTAAAAACCATTTCCTTGTGTAAGATTCAAGGGGTATATAGTATAGTATACTATACCATGGAGCATTAAACGCTATCTTTCTTTTCTGCTTCCCCGCATCACGAACAAGCTACTGACAAAATAATTGTCAGTATGTCTCCCTTGATTCGCCTTTTATACCTACATAGAAGTTAAACAGGAGACACTACTCTTGTTATTTGTGCTTATCTTTGTCATGGTGAAGAGCTACCATGATGAAAAATCTCAGCTGTTTTTTTTTTTTTTTTAAATCTTCTGCAATTGTTGGCATGCAATTTTCAGAACACAGATCCCTTACCTTCTCTACTGGAATAAACCATTTTACTAAGGGTAGCATATTTGTAGCATCTTTCCCAGGATTGTTACCAAGAAACCTCTAGATATAAACTGACCTCATTACCATAAATAATCTTCTAAGAATTTCCTTTTCCTCTGTGGGTAATTATAGAAGCCAAATGCATAAACAAAAATATTTGTCGTAAATTGTAGGGAAGCTAGATTATTTGCTGTAATAACTATTATCATGAGACAGCTGTAAATTCAAAGGAGATCGAACAGGACTAATACCCAGTGTAGTCACAGTTTCATTGACTGAACAAGAGAAAATTGACCTTTAGTGGTTTTATCATTCAGCCGACTATTTTATGATGGATTTTGCCAAGGTGATCTTCTTTGGTTTCCCTGAAGGAAGCTTTTGGCTAATTCACAACTTTGATATCTTTCACACATTTGGTGCTACTTTAGAATAAGTTTAAGTGTTGAAAGAGCACTGTGAAGAGCACTTTTTCTGAAAGCAAATTAATTTCTTTTTAAGGATGAATGTTGCTTCATTATTAGAACTAGACTCGCTGGAATGAGGATATCACTTTCCTGTTTGGAATGCGTATTTTGTGCTGACTGCAGATAGAATTCATCTGCTGGAATGTAGCTGACAAGTGAAAGGGAAACAATAATTAGAGGGCAGATAATGTGAGCCACTGAATATCATCTCACAAAAGGAAAAGGAACAGAAGGAAACTTTGGAATGCTAATGTTTAAAGAAGAATTAAGTTTTTGTCTCTGTTCCTCCTTCTGAAGAATCAATGGGCTTTAGGGGTAGAAATACATTCACTGTATGAAATGAAAGTACCCAGTCCATTACTTGATATGAACAAATGCTTATACCTGACAAAACCCTATGAGGGAATCATTGTACATAGAAAATTCCAAAAGAGTAGTTGTTAATAACATAATGGAGAATCTACTACCTTTTAAGACTGTTTCACCTCTGAACGGCAGGAAGGCAGGGGGAGGGAGGAATGGGGGTGGGGTGGGGAGGATCCGTTGCATAAGGTCCGCACTGCATCCTACCCCCCTTCCCTGCAGCCTCCCCACCCCTTTTCTCTCCTTGTATTTATGCTAGCAAAATTCCTAGCGAAGGTATGAGGAGACCCATTGCAGGTCATGAGGCTTATGCAGGGGTAAGGGGATTAAATATCCCCCTTCTCTGCGGAAGCCTCCCTGTCCATCCGTCCCCACACAGGATGCAGCAGCTGCCATTTTGGTGCCGCTGCGTCAGTGGGGGTGTAAAGGTTAGGATTGGGCTCTCAGTCTTGATACTATACTTCTGTTGATGCAGCCTAGAATCACTTTCACTGCACTCTCATCACATTGCCAGCTCATGTTTCGCTTATTGCCTACTAAAACGCCTAGAATATTTTCTGACACACTACTGCTTAGGCAAGTATCCCCTTATATACCGCATTTTTCGCTCCATAAGACGCACCGGACCATAAGACACATGTGTATTATGGAGCTAAAAATAGGGGGGAAAATGTCTTGCTTTTAACAGATTAACAGCTTACCTGGTGGTTGTTTTGCAGCTCCAATCTTTGGGTTCCTCAGCTCCCAGTTGCGTTCGGCTTCTGCATTAAGTTCCCAGGCACTGGATGCGACCAGGGAGCCCTGCGCAAACATCGCAGCAACTACTGAACGTGACTGCAAGCCCTCCGGAAACATCGGATGATTCCGGAGGGCTTTGAAGTCGCATCATCTGCAAATGTGATGAGCATGTTCTCTATTCCCTCATCCAAGTCATTTAAAATGTTATCAAACAAGAATGGGTCAAAGACACTGAGACAGCCCATTCATCACTTCCCTTCAGTTCAACAAGGAACACTTGACACATACTCTCTGGCTACAGTTAGTCAGCCAGCCACTGATCAACCCAACTTCATTCTAGCCCACATCCCAAGAACTTGTCCACCAGGATGTCATGGGGATCTTTGTTAAAAGTCATACTGAAAAACAGATATATTATGTCCACTGCATCCCCCAATCTACAAAGCTAGTTACTTTTATCACAGAAGGCGATAAGGCTTGTCTGGCAAGACTTATTGTTAAGGAAACCATGCTGGCTATTGGCAGTAACTGCCAGAGTTGGGGGCTCGAGTCAGATGACTCGCTTGCAGTGTCCGACTTACAGCCCAATCCTGTGTAAGCTCCTATCCTATCCAGCTCCCAGGCTGCCCCGGGGTAGCCCGGGTGCACCTCAAGGGAAGTGGAAGATCGTCCCCTTCCCCGGGTGTAAGCAGCGGGAGACCCAATGGGCCTCCTCGAATATACGTGAGCTCTGGAGCTCGTGTACACTCTCACCGGCTGTGTAAGGCCACGCCGGGCCTGGAGAGGGCTTTGGATATCCGTGTATCTCGTCGCTGATATCCCCACCCTCTCCAGACCCGGGGTGGCCAATGGCCGCCCCCCCTTCACTACCCGGTCCTCCCTCCCCCCGTACCTGTCCCGATCAGTGTAGGCTTTACCTGCTCCAGTGGGCGCAGGCCTGGGCAGGAGCCAGGGTATGGGCTGCCGGCCACTACACTGGTGGTCCTTATTCACTGGGTGCTGTTAATGCATTTTATGGTACGTTTACGACAGCCTGCGCCGGGAAAGCACGTGTCCCCCCATCGTTGGCCTACACTGGATTGTGCCATTAGTTGCATCCAACGACTTGACTTGGAATCGATTCGGAAATCATAAAAGACTCACCCGACTCAACTCGAGATTTGGGCCCTTTTACGACCGAGTTGTTATAGGCTTAGCTTATTGGTTGCCGTAAATGGAAGAAGGAATCTGTGACGTTGGAAGAAGGCAGAAAGCAGGCATAAACACAGCAGAGGTGGTGGATGGGAGGGAAAACAATAGAGAAGACATTTGCTTCAGCATTTGGGGCATGAGGGTGGGAGGGAGGGACAAGGAGCGGGGGCAGGGGAAATATATAAGGTTCAGCATTTTCATGCACTTTTCTCATTGGCTGGAAGTTGTTTGGCAACACCAGTTCTTTCTCCTGTCTGCTGCTCCCGCGCATTTTTGGGAATGAACACTTTTTTTTCTTTTTTGAAAGGATTAGAATTACAGTCATACTACCAGTCTTTAACAGCCCATTCCAACCCAACTCCTCTCCAAGTCAGGCATAAGTGTGGCCTAAGTGCAGCCTAAGTTAGGCAGAAGTTATGTCTGAGTTAGGTCAGAGTTATGCCTGAGTTAGGCAGGCTGCAGTTTCTGTGGCCCAGCACCACCCCAGGATCCAGGCAACACTTACCTCCCAGGCAGGCAGGCTCTTCTCCAGGCTCCGTGTCTGGCTCGGGCATGTGCAGGCCTCTGTCTGCATGTGTCAGCGTCCATCCATGGCAGCTGCCTCAGGGTCCGTCGCAGCCCGGTCGCAAAGGGGCTGACCGCAGGCATGGGGGTTGCGCCAGTCATGTGGTGGGCGCAGGCCAGGTGACAGGTGAGCGAGGTGCCTGAGCCCAACCGCCACAGGGCACCCTGTGCATCAGCCACCTGCTGCAGGGGAGAGTGGCCGTCCCCCCTCCTGCAGAAGGCGATGCCACCCCCAAGCCACGTTGAGGCTGCACGTGGGGGTCATGGGGGGTGAGCGGGGGAGGGAAGGGAAGGAGGGGGTGGGAACGTCACACAAAAGGGGGATCTCATGAGGTCTGGAACTGCCTCTGACATGACTTGCCCGTGCGCTGCCTGAAGCCCGGCGAGACATGCCTCGGGCTTGTCTGCTGCGAGCGGGAAGGGCTCACGCAGCTCATCACACCCCCAGATGGGGTGACGACGGCGCCTTGCGGCAGGCGCTCTGGCAGGGTGGGGGGTGGCCAGCAGCCATCATCAGGGAGTGGGAGGGAAGGCAGACACACAGGCAGGCAGACAGTGGGTGCTGGGGAGGGGCACGGGTGGGTCAGAGACAGACAGACAGACAACAAGGCTGGTGGGAGACAGATTCCGAGAGAGGGGACTGCAGAGACCGATAGGGACACAGGGGGCGCTCTGCAGTTGAAGGCGATGCATAAACAAGTGCCTCTTATGCAGACAGACTTTGGGCGGAAGCGGCTGCATTACGGGCGGACCTTCGACGGAGGCGCCTGCATTACGGGCGGACCTTCAACGGAGGTGCCTGCATTACGGGCGGACCTTCGACGGAGGCGCCTGCATTACGGGCAGATGCCCTGGCTATCACTGTTTGCCTGCCTGAGAGGCCCCCCCAACTCCCCCTTCCCCTCTGTGCCATGGGGGTCTGGCAGCGCCCCTGCTGTGTTCTCCCAGGGAAGGCCGTGGCAGTCCCTGGATGGGACTCATGTAGGGGCTTCAGTGCTGGGGACTGTCTGTGTGTGGGGGGCAATGCTTGTGTAAACACTGGGCACATATGTTTCACTGAGGCTCTGCCCGAGGGGCGTCTTTATTGTTCTGGAACGTTAGCAGAGATGGCCAGGCGAGGCTGCCAGGGGTAGTCACAGCAACCAATCTGAAAGCAGCAGCAGCACACCTGCCCCATGGACCTGGAGATGCAGGCTCTTCCCCTGTGGAACCACAGCCTGCTCCATAGAAAGGGGAGGGGCAGCAAGTATGACAGCCAGGGAGGTGGAGCAGCAGCAGCAGCTGAGGAGGGTTGCAGGGCTGGCTCCCTGACCTCTGGCAGCATCGAGGCAGACGACAGTGGGGCAACCAGACTGCAGCCCCAGGGGTGCTCCCAGAAAGGTAGGTAGTAGTGGACGTTCCTGGGGAGACAAAAAACAAGGGGGAGTTACATGTCAGCTGGTGTGTGGAAGCAGTCACCATTGAAGAAATGCCAGTGTGTCTGTTGCAAAAGCCTGCAGGGAGAGAAATAAAACACAGCTGATAGGTGTGACACACATAGCATGGTCTGAGCTGCTTACCTGCGTGTAAGGCAAGCATGATCCTGTAAGGGAAAAGGGTCAAAGAGAGAGAAGACAACACATATCTTGGGTCACAACCATGGCAATCCTAGCAATACTGACCTGTCAGTTGACCCTGTGGAGAAAAAGGGGGGGGGACAGCTGGTGTCTACAGAAGGTTAACAGCACCACCACACTCGTGGTGTTGTATGCTCACATGACAACAGGCGGCAATCCGACACAACAGTGGTAAATCGGCATGTATCCTATATATCATAGCAGGCATTGCAGGCAGGCATCTGACTACTCATTGGTAAAGAGGCATTTCAGAGAAGGCATTGCAGGCAGACATGAGAGGGCACATTGGTAAAGAGACGTTTCAGAGAAGGCATTGCAGGCAGACATGAGAGGGCACATTGGTAAAGAGGCATATCATGGCAGGCTATGCAGGCAGACATGAGAGGGCACATTGGTAAAGAGGCATATCATGGCAGGCTATGCAGGCAGCTATGAGACAAGACATTGGTAAAGAAGCATATCATGGCAGGCTATGCAGGCAGCTATGAGAAAAGACATTGGTATAGTGGCATGTATCCTACCTATATTTCTATATGCAAAGAGGCAGATGTCAGAACACATGTCAGCACAACCCCTGCTCTTACCTGCACTTACCTGCTGGTGTTGTTGCCTGTGTGTGGGGGGGGGGGAGAGGCTGGGAGAAAGACATGGGTTAGCAAATGGTAGCATGGAGACAGCTGCCCAGGCACAGCCGGAAACAGTTTGGCCAAAGCCAGAACAGCCCTCTCTGCCCTTGAGGGGGGCAGAGAGGAGAGAGGAGAAGAGAAGTGGGGTGTTTGTGAATTTTGCCCTCCATCGACAAAGTCCCACTTTGTGGCTGTGGGGGACAGAACCCCATGCCACGTGCTCAGAGAGAGAGAGAGAGAGAGAGAGAGAGACTGGGGGCCTGGGGCTGGGCTTTTGTGGGAAAGAGGCTGGGTGGGGTTGGGTGCTGATAGGCTCCCTATCTTAGGCATAACTCTGTCGGTTTCCAGACCTAGCAGGCCCAACTCCGTCCTAACTCTGACCTAACTCAGGAGTAGGGTGTTAGAAATTTTCAGGAGAGGGCTGGTGTGCGTAAGGTAAAATGGTTCCTATGGGTCTCCTCGAATTTGGGTCCACCTTTTTGGTCGACCTAAATTTTGTGTCAGCATTTGTGTTGGAGGGGGCGTGTCTGTGCTCGCCAGGGTCTGGAATCCGACGTTAATTGGTCTCCGCCCCCGTTATGCCCACGGTCCGCCCACTTTTAGGTCGACTTTAGGTCCGAGTTGTGCCGGCGTCGGTGGTGTGCATGTGCGCCGTTTTTAGTCCATTCTTAGTCCGTCGGTCGTAAGTTTGACCTAACTTTGACCTAACTTCGCCCTAAATGGTCGCGTTCCAGACCTAAAGTCGACCTAAACGACTTAGGCTGACTTTAGGTCTGACTTGGGCTGCTTAGCACTTGGGTTGGAATGGGCTGTTACTTGGCTAATGAAATCACTAGAAACTGCATTGAAGAACAAAACACAAGAAAAAACAAAACGTGAAATCATAGACAATAACTGTATTTTTCATCTTCAGTACAGAGATGAATATTACAAACTTGCAGGGAATTTTCCAGGGACAGGCATGCAGGCACAGCAAGGGAACAGGACAAAAATAAAACACTTACCATTTATTTGGTAATCAACAATAAGCCTAGACTTTGGGCTCCATTTAAACAACTTGTGTACCACTCATTTATTGTGCCCAGAGACTAAGAAATTTGAAATGTCACAAAAGGTTGCAAAGAAGTTAAGGGTTTCAGCTTTTATAAGTTCATTTCTTGAAAACCAAAGTGGTTGTAAGGCTGTAATTCATTTAGGGTTCCAGATGACACCATAATTCACAAACGTTTAGAAATGTCAGACAACTACAAGATGAATCACTGCCTTACAGGCGTTATCTAATTATATAAAACCAGAGAAGTTAAATGAAAGGAAACTTCAATTACGAATAATCAAGAGTGATTAACGTGGCTCCGAGAGTATTTGCTTCTCTTCCATACAATACATATTAAAATATGTGGTATAATTAAAGGAAGAAGTGAGAGGTCTTCAGGATGTTCTACATGTGTTTTTACTTAGAATCAGGATTTGTAAATAATTTTTGGCAAGCCATCCTTGTCTCTAGTTTGAGCCATATCATGGCAACTGTGTGTGAAACTATGTTCTCTCTGAATCCAACTTAACCAGGTTTAGGACATCATGTTGTGACTTTAAAACTTTTAAGAAGTTGTGGACTTCAAATATAATATGCAAAAGAGATGCTGACTTTAAACAATGAAATGTGTCCTCAGTTGTTAGGTGGCCCTTTTAAGGCTACATCCTTTTTTTAATTACAGGTGGGCCCCCATATCCACTGATTCGCTATCCACGGTTTCGGTTTCAGTTATCCACGGATCTTGGGGAACCCCCCCCCCAGGCTTTTACTTTTTTCCCAGTAAGCTTCATTTCTTCCTTAAAGAAACAGGAGAAGCAGCCTCTGGCTGCTTATTACAGGCAAGTAGAACGAGACTAAGTACAAGAGAGGCTCTGCAAGGTTAACAGAAACCTTGCAGAGCCTCTCTAGGACTTAGTCTCGTTCTACTTGCCTGCAATGGAGGCTGCTTCTCTGTTTGTTTTAAGGAAGAAGCAAAGATTGCTGAAAGAAAAATAAGAGCTGGGGGGGGGCAAACATGCCTGCCTGTAGGGGAGGCAGGGTGGGGGGGCCCCTCAGGAAACCACGGAGGGGGTGTTCGCTCTTATCCACGGTTTGAAGTATCCACGGAGGGGCCTGGAACATATCCCCAGCGGATATGGGTGCCCACCTTATGATAAGGCTACAATCCTAAACACTTTAGCCTCATAAAACTAAGCGGGACTTCCTTCTGAATGAACATGCTTCAGTCCGGCACCTGATTTTATGAACCCACCTTTATGACTGCCTGCCTGCCTTTTATTAATGTTTGGAAAAGACATGTGAATAATATGAGTATTTTAAAAAGTGTATTTTTGTGTTGTGTATATGATTACCAAGCACAAACTCAGGCTGCCACATCCTATCCCGTTCCG
The DNA here is from genome assembly GCA_026170595.1 of Plestiodon gilberti rubricaudatus. Taxonomy (NCBI): domain Eukaryota; kingdom Metazoa; phylum Chordata; class Lepidosauria; order Squamata; family Scincidae; genus Plestiodon; species Plestiodon gilberti. Next base: position 110,855,534 of record JANXHW010000003.1, read on the forward strand.
GATAGCCCAGGAGAACCTCGGGAGAAGGGAATGTTTTTCCCCTTGCCCGGGTGCAAGTCAACCAGGGCCCTATGGACCTCCTCGGATGTACGCCAGCTCTGGAGTTGGCGTACATTTGAGCCGGGGGAGTAAGGCCGGGCCAGGCTGGGAAAGGGCCTAGGATATCAGTGGAGCGCGCCACAGATATCCTGCCCTCTCCCTGCTCGGTTCGGGCAATGTCCACCCTCCCTTGCCTTGCCGCCTGTTTTGCCCTCCCCCCACCCCTGCACCAGCTGGTGCAGGGCTTACCTTCACCAGCAGCTGCAGGGTCTGGAGGGCGATGGAGTAAGGGCTGCCAACCTTCGCCCTGGCAGCCCTTACTTGTGAGTTTACGGCACTTTACGGCGCATTTGCGACAACTTAGAGCAGAGGAGCGTATGCTCTGCTGCTCTAAGGTTACACTGGATTGGGCTGCCCGAAGCACCCATATGGGCAGAAATCTTCAGATTCTTTGGCCAGTGCAGGAGCAATAATGGGAATTGCTGCATCTGGAAAATAAGGGAATGTCTCTGAAAGGGATTTCTGATTAGAAAAAAAAGTTATATTTTCAGGCAATTTCTATCAGTGCCAACAGCTGAAAACTCATCCTGAGTTTGTTGCATTGCATTACTTCTTTTCTAGAAGCCTGTCTAGTAACAGCGATATCTACCTATAGCCCAGCTTCTATTTATTAAGTGCATACCAAGCTTCTGACTTTCAGAATCACTATATCTACTTTGACCCAATAACTGGCTTTGCCACCTGAGCAAGCAACAAAACCTGAAGGACACTCAGATAATTAACAGATTAAAAACAATGAAAGCAATGTACAAGTTGCTAGATGGACAAGTCAATGTGTTACTAGGCTGCAACTAATGAAAAGACATACAGTAAGTCCTCGCTTACCATCATTTTGCTATCCGTTGTTTTGCTTTAACATCATCCTCCATGGCTGCAGCTGCTTCTAGGTCTCACCTGGTGTTGCAAAGGGGGCACATAATCACCAAGTGAGCCCACAAGAGATCAACCTCCCCCTATATGGTTAGGAGGTTTCATCTACATGGTATCACCTTTCTCCCCTATAAACCTCCTTAGAGCCTACCTTTATCCTGAAGCTTTGGCTTCCCTCCCTTGTCTCTTTCCACAACTGGTATGAAAAATGACCCAGGAGTTAGTGGAATTGAACTCAGTGCATGAGGCAATGTGAATATTTTACTGAAATCAAAAATCGGTATGTGTGACTGATTGCAATTTTTCCCATGGGGCTGACCCCTAGGAATGTCAGGAGTTGGCATTTTGCCTCACCCCTTCACTGCACAAGGGCAAGCATCAAGGATGCAGCCAACTGGAGCTGCCATAGAGATGGGGTGTGGTTTAGACAGATTTACTGGCAGCCTCAGCAGCTTTCCTTCACTTGGCTTTAAGTGGTTAAATGGCCCTTTCACCCACCCAGGAGGTCAGTCTAGCATTAGTTGGTTGACAATAGAAGGCTGACTAGGATTTTTTTTTTTTTGCTCTTCTGTCCTGTTGAGCTGGGTAGAGGAGTTTTGTGTGTGTGTGTGTGTGTGTGTGTGTGTGTGTGTGTTTTGCTTAATTCAGACTGCCTAAAATAGCATCCCAATCCTGCCTAACTATAGGCCAGGTGCCATCACCACATCCTGTGGCAAGGAGTTCCACAGATGAATTTACACACTGCGTAAAGAAATATTTTCTTTTGTCTGTTTTAATACTCCCTCCACTCAATTTTAGTGCATGTCCCCTAGTTCTAGTTTTGTATCAGGAAAAAGAACTTCTCTCTATCCACTCTCTCCATCCCATGCATAATTTTATACGTCTCAATCATGTCCCCCCTCAGCCACCTTTTTTCTAGACTGAAGAGCCCCAAACGCTGTAGCCTTTCCTCATAAGGGAGATGCCCCAGCCCACTAATCATTTTGGTCACTCTCCTCTGCACCTTCCAAACCTTCTTTGATTCCCTGGAGGTTTTGGTATTGATAAGGTGTGATCATTGAAAGTGATCATCAACTTACAGCCAGGATGGGAATAGCCATAAGGGGAACAGATAGTTAGCTGGCTGTCTCTCCCAAGGAAGAGAACCTGCACTAAAAGAGTATGGAGCTGTATTATATTTAGGACTGCTGCAAATTCTGTCTATATGATTTGAATAAATCATGGCCAATACAGTAGCATCGCTCTAGGTGGGGCGGAATGCTAAGTTCCGCTCCGCTCTGACCCTCTGTTTACTCTCTGGCAGGCAGCGCCTCACCCCCTCGTCATCAGAGCCATTCAGTGGAACGAAGGCAACGTGCAGGAGACTCCATGCGCATTGCCTTCGCTCCACTGAATGGCTCCGACGACGAGGGGGTGCGGCGCTGCCTGCCAGAGAGTAAACAGAGGGTCAGAGCGGAGCGGAACTTAGAGTTCTGCCCCACCTAGAGCGATGCCACTGGGCCAATATAAATCCAAACTGTGTGTCTCATGCTTTAATGAGTGTGTGCATGCATTTAGTCCTTGTCAACTCTCACTTCTCTCTTCTTTCCATTCTCTCTGCTAAAATAGATTGCACACTGTTTGGGGTTGAGGACCTGTCCTATTTCTCATGCCACTCTCTAAAACTCCATGTACTCTGATGTCACTATATAAATACAGAACAATATAATAATGAATCATCATTATACTTAGGGAGAGAGTTAACTGTTAGGTGAGCTGGGTAAATGATGAGAAAACTAAGAAATAGGTCTCAGTGACATGAGGAGGGTAGGATGCGACTGGTGGATTTTGAACTGAGAGGTGTGTTGGGAATTTACGGCACAATCCTGCAGAACTATCTGCCTGCAGAGCGCATGTTCCGCAGGCAGAGGGTGCCGTAAATGCACCATAAAGTGTGTTTTCAGCACCCGGCAAGTAAGGGCTGCCAGCATGCAGGCCGGCAGTCCTCACTCTGCCGCAGAACCGACCCAGCTGCTGCCGGAGGAAGGTAAGGCTACTGCTGGTGGGTACAAGGGCGCGCTGGGCGACGAGGCAGGGCAGTGTCAGGGATGTCAGCCGTGATATCCCTGTCCCCATTCCCAGGCTCAACGGCTGTGTAATGGCCGCCTCGGAGTTATGCCGGCTTAAGAGCTGGTGGACAGCTGAGGAGGCCCTTGGGGCCTTCGAGCTCTACACCTTCCAGCTCTACAGACCCTGGGCCACGCCGGAGCAGCCCGGGAAGAGCATAGGCTCCTGTGGCCGGCCCTATGAGCCAGGGGCGTCGCTGGAGCGTGGCGGGGTAGGCGGGGCGCCCCCGGGTGGCGTGCGCCACGGGGTGACGCACGACACCCTTTGGACGCTCCGAGGCCGGCCCGGGAGCCGGCCTCGGAGCGTCCGATCCCATCGGCGCTCCAGGGCCTTCTGAAAGAAGGCCCAGGCAGCGCGTCCATCCGGGTATTTTCCGGATTTTCGCGCATGCGCAGACCCGTTTTGAGGGCAAAAAGCCCTCAAAACGGGTCTGCGCATGCGCAAAAATCCAAAAAATACCCGGATGGACGCGCTGCCTGGGACTCAGAAGGGTCTGCGCATGCGCGAAAATCCGGAACGGGGTCGGGGTCGGCGCCGACGGGGTCGGACGCTCCGAGGCCGGCTCCCGGGCCGGCCTCGGGGCGTCCGGAGGGCGACGCGGGGGGGAGCCGGGTCGCCCTCCCGCGCCGCGATATCGTAGTGTCACTAGGGTGACGCGCGTCCTAGTGACGCTACTGCTATGAGCCTGCCGTGGATTTTTACGCAGGATTGCACTGTTCAGTACAGTAATAAGATCTTAGGTACCAGAGATATTTAAGAATTGGTCAAAAAGAAAAATCTGCCCTAGTGGAACATGCCTTAGATTTGATCATCAGATTGAGTTTGAACAGACAGAACTGCTAGTGAAGGTCTCACAATATTTGCCTTGTCTATATCGTGACACAATAGACATTTTAAAACACAAGGACACTGTCAACCAAAAAGAAGAATCACTTAAAATAACTTCTGGTACCCAGTCCTAAAGAGTCCCAAATTAGTAACAGCAGACACGTAAAAAAGAAAGGAACTCTGTCATAATTTTTTGATAATTTTTATTGATTTCTGTGCTTTTAATATCTACTTTCATTTAGCTAGAAGTCTTGACTGACAAGTGACACCCGGGACATCCTCACGTTGTCAACCTGCAACCCTTTTGAGCTTAATTGGTTGCATCCTGGTCATCACTGTCAGATTCCAAAGCTGGCAATTTATGCTCTAAGGAGACCAATGGACACTTGTATCAGCTGTTTGCTCTTGTTATTCTGATGAAGCCATGAGTACTTATATGGCGAAATGTCAATTGTTTTAAATGTTTTAATAAACCTGTCAAACTCTCTTAAAATGACGTATCTCCTGGAAATGTGTTAACTCAGTGATTCTCAGTATGTTCTTAGAAGAAGTTCTTCTCAGAACTTCTGATTCTGATTAGATTCTCAGAATTCTGGTTAGATTCTCAGAAGTTCTTAGTTTTGCAAGCTTTATTTTGAGTTGAGGTATTTTTAAAAAATCATGAACACATTAAACTTCACTAACAGATTATCCACATTGATCGCGCTGCTCCAGGCAGACCTATCTGTGGAGAAAGAATAGTTTATCAGGCTCCCTCTACCCTCCTTCTGCTTCAGGAGTCCATAATGAAGTTCCGCAGAATTTACTGGAAGCCCCTACCTGAAAGTATATGAGCAACAAACCATGGGCATCATCCAGCCAAAATTAAGCATTTTTGAACTCCACTGATTTCAATGGAAGTTTTAAGCAATATCTTTTCCATGGAGATCAACAGGACATAAGTCTCAAGGTTTATCTTTATTGGAATAGAAGAGAAATCTAAACATACTTAAACCATTTGTTGAAATCAGTAAAAAGTGCATAACTCTGGTGAGATTGTGGTCAATGACAGCCAAAATGTAACTTCCATTGCTTCTGACTGCTGGGGAGTAGCCATACAGTAAGCATGGATACAACAACCATTTTAATGTATGTCTGTCAAGAGGCCACTTTCACCTGATCATAGAGATTGTGATGGGCTCCAGGGGAGCAATCTATCTCTGTTTAGTTCTAACAGTAGTGAGACCTGAAGCTGCCAACATCATTCAAATAACTTTTTTAACCAGTTTCTAAGAAGCAGAGATAGTTCCTTGTTGTGATCTTCAGTGGCTAAATCCTGAAAATGAGGGGTTCTACATCATTAATAATTGCACAGATGAGTGGATTTGGTTTGTGAACCCTGAAGATTTGTGATCTGCGGAGTCACACTTGCTGAAATTCCCTTTTCTATACAGCTGTTAAAAACAAAGGAGCCTTTAATGCTGAGTAGTTATGACTTGTCTTTACAGGCTGTGAGAATGAATCACAGTGACAATGATTGATTATGCAATCTCTGTATACACATAACAGTGATTTCCATAAAGATATGAGGAAGGGGTAGTTCCAATACTGATTTTCTTCCTTCCCCATCCCCATTGACATTTGATACATTTTATTTTAAATATGCAGTAAAAAAAAAAAGCTGAGTCAAACTACACATTTAATGTAATGTGTAATTTGGTCCTCAGATCATTACTGCATGTAAAGAATGCTGCCCCTCTGCAACTGTTGGGTGGGAGCACTCTTTGCCCAGTCCCACCCCTTTGCATGAGGTAGATCAGGCTTGTAGGCAGCTGGTTGATGCCTGAGGTTCAGCTGTGGGAGGACCAAGTGGAGCGTTAGCATGTGGAGCCTCGAGCCTGACATTCCAGTGCTGGTCTGTATCGCGGAGACAACCTGCCCACTCAGTGGAGCAGTCTGAGATTAGCTCGTCACAGATTGGCTGGGGCCAACTAGGAATTTTTTGCTCTTTGCCTGAATGACCATGGGTGGGAGTTTTTTTCACCTACTCCAGGCTGTCTTTGATGGTGGGGTTAGCCAGGTGGCGACACTGGCAGGAATAGGGACTACAGTACTCCCCCTATATCCGTTGGGGATATATTCCAGGCCACTCCGTGGATTCTTGAAACCGTGGATAAGAGTGAACCCCCTTGCTGAGGTTTCCTGAGGCCCCCCCCGCCCTGCAGGTAAGTGTGTGCACGCCCCAGCTATTATTTATCGTTCAGCAAGCTTTTTTTCTTTTTTAAAACAAACAGAGAAGCAGCCTCCATTGCAGGCAAGTAGAACAAGACTAAGTCCTAGAGAGGCTCTGCAAGGTTTCTGTTAAACTTGCAGAGCCTCTCTAGGACTTATAGCCCAGTCCAGCCTAAGGCCTCAGCGGCACAATTCAGGCATAACTGCAGCCTAAGTGCTTTAGGCTCGAGTTGTGCCTGAATTGTGCCAGAGAGGCCGAATTTGTGCTGCAATTGTGCCGGACGTAGGACGAATTTACGACGGACGCCGCGCGCATGCGCAGTACGGGCGCCGGCACAATTCCGGCACAACTGCGGCCTAAGAGTGGGCATTCCATGGGCATCATGGGGGCGTGACGGGGGCGGTTACGAATTTGGGTCGGATTCCAGACACTGGAGAGCCCCCGACACGCCCCCTCGAGCACAACTCCGGCACAAAATTTGGGTCAACAAACAAGGTGGACTTAAATTTGAGGAGACCCATAGGAGCCATTTTACCTTACCCACTCCAGCCCTCTCCTGAAAAGTTCTAACACCCTACGCCTGAGTTGTGCCTGAGTTAGGACGGAATAGTTGTGGCATAACTCTGGAACCGGACCCAAATAGTTACCCTATCAGCACCCAGCCCCACCCAGCCTCTTTCCCACAAAAGCCCAGCCCCAGGCCTCCATTCTCTCTCTCTCTCTGAGCACGTGGCGTGGGGTCCTGTCCCCCAGCAGCCACAAAGTGGGACTTTGTCAGTGGAGGGCAAAATTCACAAACACCCCACTTCTCTCTTCTCTTCTCCTCTCTGCCCCCCTCTAGGGCAGAGAGGGCTGTTCAGGCTATGGCCAAACTGTTTATTGCTGTGCCTGGGCAGCTGTCTCCATGCAAGTGTTCGCTAACCCATGTCTTTCTCCCAGACCCTCTCTTTCCCCCCCCACAGGCAACAACACCAGCAGGTAAGTGCAGGTAAGAGCAGGGTACGTGCTGACATGAGTTCTGACTTCTGCCTCTGTGCATATAGAAATATAGGTAGGATACATGCCTCTCTACCAATGTCTTGTCTCATAGCTGCCTGCAATGCCTTCTCTGACATGCCTCTTTACCAATGTCTTGTCTCATAGCTGCCTGCAATGCCTTCTCTGAAATGCCTCTTTACCAATGTCTTGTCTCATAGCTGCCTGCAATGCCTGCTATGATATATAGGATACATGCCTCTTTACCATTGTTGTGTCTGATTGCTGCCTGTAGTCATGTGAGCACACAATGCCACAAGTGTGGAACCGTTAGCCTTATGTAGACACCAGCTGTTCCCCCCCCCCCTCATTTCTCCACAGGTTCCACTGACAGGTCAGTATTGCTAGGTTTGCCATGGTTGTGACCCACAAGTTGTGTTGTTGTTTCTCTCTTTGACCCTTTTCCCTTACAGGATCATGCTCACCTAACACCCAGGGAAGGAGCGCAGACCATGCTATGTGTCTCACACCTGTCAGCTGTGTTTAATTTCTCTCCCTGCAGGCCTTTGCAACCGGCACACTGGCATTTCTTCAACGGCGATTGCTACCACACAGCAGCTGCCATACCCCTGTGTTTTTTGTCTCCCCAGGAATGTCCCCTACCACCTACCTTCCTGGGAGCACCCCTGGGCCTGCAGTCTGGTTGCCCCACGGTTGTCTGCCTCGATGCTGCCAGAGGTCAGGGAGCCAGGCCTGCAAACCTCCTCAGCTGCTGCTGCTGCTCCACCTCCCTGGCTGCCTACTTGCTGTCCCTCCCCTTTCTATGGAGCAGGCTGTGGTTCCACAGGGGAAGAGCCTGCATCTCCAGGTCCATGGGTCACACCTGATGCTGCTGCTACGTTCTGAGTGGCTGCTGTGCCTACCCCTGGCAGCCTCGCCTGGCCATCTCTGCCAATGTTCCAGAACAATAAAGATGCCCCTTGGGCAAAGGCCCCTTGAACAACATGACCCCAATGTTACACAAGCACTGCCCCACACACAGAGAGACAGTCCCCAGCACACAAGGCCCTGCATGAATCCCATCCAGGGCCTGCCACAGCCAGCCCAGGGAGAACACAGCAGGGGGGTTGCCAGACCCCCAGGGCTCAGAGGGGAGGGGGGAGTTGGGGGGGCTCTCAGGCAGGCAAACAGTGACAGGCGACACAGCGCCCATACTGGATCCGCTCGCGTCCGCCACGTCCGTGAAGAGCCCTTTCAGCAACCGGGGCTCTCACCCACCCTCGGTCCGCCCGTCAATCCGCATCCGTTTCCGCCCGTCAATGGCGTCCGTTTCCGCCCTCGGTCCGCCCATCAACGGCGTCCGTTTCCACCCTCGGTCCGTCTGCATGAGAGGCGCCCGTTCCTGCATTGCCTTCACCTGCGAAGTGACCCCTGTGTCCCTATTGGTCTCTGCAGACCACTCTCCCTGTATCCCTCTCCCACCAGCCTTGTTGTCTGTCTGTTTCTGACCCACCCGTGCCCCTCCCCAGCTCCCCCTGTCTGTGTGCCTGCCTCCCCTCCCACTCCGTGATGATGGAAGCTGGCCACACACCCCGCCAGAGCGCCTGCCGCTAGGCGCCGACGTTGCCCCATCTGGGGGCGTGATGAGCTGCGTGAGCCCTTCCCATTCGCAGCAGACAAGCCCAAGGCATTTCTCAGTCTTGGCCGGGGCACGGAGCAGAAGGCATACCGGGATGCCTTCTTTGTGGGCATAGCCACGGCCCTGGAAGCCCAGGGCTTCAGCCAGCGCACGGGCATGTCCTGGCAGAGGCGGTTCCAGACTTCAAGAGACCCCGCCTTGTGCATGCTGTTCCCACCCCCTCCTTCCCTTCTCACCCCTGCCCCCCATGACTCCCACGTGCAGCCTCACCGTGGCTTGGGGGTGGCATCGCCTTCTGCAGGAGGGAGGGCAGTGGCACTCCCCCCTGCAGCAGGTGGCTAATGCCCAGGGTGCCCTGGGGCAGCTGGCACTGGCACAACCTCTGCCCTTCAGCTGACTGTCAAACGCGCAGTGGCTGCAGGCCTGCCTGTGGCTGCCCATCTGCTGCGAACGCTGCAGCAGCTGTGGTAGGTGCACACAGACGAGCTCAGGAGGGGGCTCTTCGCTTCCACAAGACGGACACCTCCCCACAGGGGCCTGCCTGCCTCTGCGGTAACTCTTGCCTCTATCCTGGCCCACTGCTCTTGCCTCCTGCCTAACTCAGGCACAGTTGCAGCCTAACTCAGCCCTATTTTAGGCCTCGTGCCTCAATTGTGCCTGACTTTTGCTGAGTTAGGCTGGACTGAGGCCTAAGTCTCATTCTACTTGCCTGCAATATGCAGCCAGAGGCTACTTCTCCTGTTTATTTAAGGAAGAAACGAAGCTTACCGGAAAAAAAAAAGTAAAAGCCTAGAGGGGACCCTGTGATCCGTGGATAACTGAAACCGTGGATAGGGAATCCATGGATATGGGGCCCACCTGTATTTAAGATTCAGAATCTAGTATGCACCTTGAGGTAGGTGAGAGTAACCAGAACTGGTTTCAAGAGGCTGTCTGGCTCAGGGATGCACGCTGGGACCCCATTGGGCTTGAAGTGTGAAGTCTGTCTCAAAAGCTGTCTTGCTTGGGATAGGCTCAACAACTTGGCTGCCTCAACCTCCTTTCCAGGGTTTGGCATGGAGAAGCTGGGGCTGCATTTGGCAACCCTGGGCTTGAGTCAGGGTGGGAATACCCAAGGGGGAAGTGAAAGGGCTCTCGTCTCCTCCAGGGTGGATGCCCACATGAATGGGGGAGGGGGGAGAAGTTCCTTAGACAAGACCTCCTGCATATTGAATATTATGTTGTTTAATAAAGTGGCCCATTCTCCCCAAATATATTTTGTCTCATGACATTTATGGGTTATAACCTCAGCCAATCTGTTGACACTAGGATTGAGTCTAAACTCCCCCTCATAGTTGCCACCTCATTTGCAGGTTTCAAAAGTGGGGGAGCAATTTCAGAGGTGGGTGGGGTGCAAAGTTAGGGGAAGGAGAAGTCAGTGATGGTGGTTGAGGTGGTGGTATTCCTCCCAGTGGCTGGTGGCTGCCCATTGTTTCCAACGATCCCACTTTGAGAGATTATTTATCATCATATACAGTAGAATTGTTCTGAGAGGAATTCTGGAGGAAAATGGTGGCTCAATGGTGGCTCCTGTCACACTAATGTTATGATAATTGATGACATAGTTCCACAGAGGTGGGATAGGAGGGAGATGAATGGCGGCCGTTCTAGTCTTCTTTATTAAGAAGCAAGTCATGATTTCAGATGACGGTTCTGTATTATTTATTAGTTATTTATTATTCCTACAGTTCTATCTCTCTTACCCCTAGCTTCTGCTTCTAGCTGGTCTCAACTAGTTCTTGTTTATTTCAACAGCATACATTCCTCAAGTCTTAAACACACAATGTACTCTTCCCACAATGGCTGCTAGATCACAACTTCCAGAAGGAATACCACTGTTGCAAAATAGATGGTGGCAAAATAAAGCAAGCCAGGGGTGCTAATTTGGGATCCTTCCAGGGATGTGAATCAAGACTCCAAAACTTGAGTCAAGTCCCAAGTCTCTGGGTCCAAGTTTCAAGTCAAGTCCCAAGTCTTTGCCCCCAAGTCTTTGGTTGTGAGTTGCGAGTCTCTATATATTTAATGGGGAAAATGGATTTAAACCTGAATAAAAATTGACTTGTCGTAAAAGGCTCCAAGTCTCAAATCAAGTCTTTCGAGTCTTTTACAATCGCCAAGTCAAGTCATTGACGCGACTTGAGTTTGACTCAAGTCCGAGTCAATAGACTCAAGTCTACATCACTGGATCCTTCAGTCCCCAACCTCCCCCAAATTTCACACTGAATGGAGACAGACTTGCAATGAGGACTCTACTTGATTTCCCTTGAATGTTGTAGCCAGTATCCACTAGGAGAAACTCATGCACACAAGGAAGTCATTCAGTTCTTCTCACTTCTATGCACCCATTCCTACTGACAGAATGCAACAAACCTTTTCTGTTTCTTGCTGTGCATCTAGCTCTGTGAAATTATCTGCTAGACCTTGAAAGAGATAGATTAGTGGCAGGTCACCTGCTTTGCATGCAGAAGTTTTTTTGCACCACCTGTGCCGGCATACCTGGGGTCTGAAGGGAGCACAGGATACCGGGGATCTCGGCCCTCGCTATTCCCGCCCCCTCCAGGCTCCAGATGGCCAATGGTTGCCCTCCCTGCCCGCCCGGTCCACCCTCCTCCCACCCCTGCCCGGCATAGGGTTCCTGCTCCGGTGGGCACATGGCCGAGGGAACAGCTGGGTAAGGGCCGCCAGCCGCTGCGCCAGTGGTCCTTACTCGCTGGGTGTCAGAAACACACTTTACAGCGCATTTACGACACCCTGCACTGGGGCAGCACGTGCTTCCCCGGCGAAACTCCTATACTGGATTGCACCGTTCCTCTCCAACATCTCATTTGCTTCTCTTGGTCCCAGGCATCCCTCACTCCACAGCTCTCCTAGATCACTAGCATTCCTCATCTCGTTCCAGGGCACACATTAAATTTTTGTTCCCCATAGCCAGGACAATCAGGCAGTGCTTAATTATGGTTTACTTATTGTTTACTATTAAGAGTATTTATAGACTCCTTTTCAATGAAAAAAGTTCACAAAACTGTTTACAAAATAAAATAAATAAAGAAATAGTTGCCTGTCTCCAAAGGGCTAACAATCTAAAAAGATGCAGAAGAAACACCAGCAAACCTATGCTGGGTTGAATAACAACTGTTCTTCCCCTGCTAAATATCAGAGGAGCACCACTTTTTTTTTTAAAAAAAAACTCTCTTTGGCATTTCCCCTTATGTTACATCCTTCAGGCAATAAAGTATTTTAAGTCACCAAAGAGTGAAGGTGTTATCTTTTTACCTTCTCTCCATAAGGAGCTGCTTTTCTTTCCATAAGAGGTCGCTTTGGGTTCCCTTATGAAGAAAAAAGCAGGGTAAAATATTAGTAAATAAGTAAGTTATCAGTTATGTAGATTGGGTGTAGGCAAGTAACCATAGGCACACATTGTTGTAATAGGCCATAGCACCCACACAGTGCAATCCTGTGTAACCTTGCACTGGTGTAACAGTAGATGCACTGGTGTAAGTGCACTTATGCCACTTACACCAGTGCATCTGCTATTACACCTGTGCATCTACTGTTACACCAGTGCAAGGTTACACAGGATTGTGCTGACAATGTCCACTGAAAATTGTTTATCCCTGAAGACACATGCCTTTTATAGCAAAACCCATTGAACTGAACCTCATACATCTGAGTCAGTCCACGCAACAGACATGCTTTGTATTCATCCTTCACTCCATATATCTCAATAATGTCAATGATTTTACATCCTGCTGACACATATTGTACACTTTCTAGATACAACTGAAATGTCACTGCTGTGCACATTATGAAGGTATCAGTCAAATGGGAAAGCTTTGCTAGTTAAACCAAATGGACTTTTAAGTCACTGCTGACTTGCTAGCCATACATAGCCTTGACATAGGGCAGAGCAACAAGTTCGCTTCAGGTGCAAATACAAAGTCCTGAGCAGGGCTGGCCCAAGACCTCCTGACACCTGAAGTGGCATGCCATTTTTAAATTTTTTAATTTAAAAAATGTATACCCCGCCTTATTCAATGCCAAAGCAAATGCCCAAGGCGGGTTACAAAAATAAAAAAAAGTTCACAACATTTCATATAAAACAATAAATAAGATAAATTAAAAGCAATAAAATCCATTGGGGGTGTGACAATATAGAAGCAGAGAAGCAGCTGAGCAAAACACCATGAGAGAGACCCAGAAGTCAGAAACCAACCCATCACCCCTAAACGCTAGATGGAAAAAAAATTATTTGAGCCCTCCCTGAAAAGTTCTTAATTCCCCCGGCAAGGAATTCCATAATTGTGGTGCCACAATGGAGAAGCCGCCCCCTTACACAATGATGTGCCAGTTCTGCTCCTCCTCCTCCTCCCATTCTCTTATGTTCTAGCTCAACACACACACCCTCCACGTTTCCTCTTCGTCTCTGCCTCCCTTCATGGAGTGCAATCCACCAATATGCTGCCTGAAGCAACTGCTTCAATTGACTTCATGGAAGGGCCGGCCTTGGCTCTGAGGGTTTATCTTTGAGTTAAACTCAGTCTCCCTTCATATTGTGCTGCTGTCAGAACACTATAGAAAGATAAGCAGTATATGTGGATTGTGAACCTACATACTCACTTCAACCATGGAGGCATTCAAACAGTTTCAGCATTTCCTTACCCCAAGGAGCCTCCACAACCGCTTTGCTTTGCTGATGGCAGAAAGTCTGGATTGGCCATACCAGAGTTGTTCCCATGTTAAACTGAATGTGTGTTGGAATTAGGATACAACGCCACCTGCAAGGACTCTGGAGAACAGTGTACTGTCCAGTCACCTGAGACCATCTACTTGGCCCTCTATGGTACCTATGGGCAGAAGTGAAACTAGCCGTCCCGGCGCCCTGTGTAGCCAATAGGAGGGTCGAGGGAGGCAGCTGCGTGCACAGCGCGGCTCCAAACACGCCCCCCCCCGCCGGTTTCCTTGCCATTTTGGAGCCGATCGGGCTCCAGGGAGGGTGGGAGGCAGAAGCGGAAGTAGAGGGGAGCGCGTGGAGCAACTGCTCCACTTGCGAGCGCGGGTGGGGGTGCACTTACCATCGTCGGAGGGGCGCACTTGTCGTCACGTTTTCGGGGGCCCCGCCCTCCCTGGAGTCTGAACGGCTCCAAAATGGGTAGGAAAACGGCAGGGGGCGTCATGTCAATTAGGCCCCCCCTTCCTCCGGGCACCAGGAGGGCTAGTTGTGCCTTTGGCGGGAGGGCCCAAACGAGGACAGCCAAGGAAGCGGATCACAGTAAGGACGACGAGTGAGAGATATGGCGGGCGTGGGGCGCGCCCCCACGCCCAGGGCAGCTGCTCCACGCACTCCGCCCTAGTTGTGCCTCTGCCTGTGGGAGGTGTGTTCCTTAACACTATTTCCTTCCTGCCCTTTCTCCACACCACTCTCTTCCTTCCAGACCACTGAAGGAGGATGTGCTCTGCCAGGTCTCCATGCCCACCAGGTCATCCTCACCAGACTTCCACACAAAGGGAAACACCTCTAGAGTTCTCTGTTCCAAAGTAGTAAGAACCTCTAACCACTCAGAAGATGTATATGCAACTATGAAACTGTGAGTAAAGTATTTCTTATGAAACCTTAACCAAGCTTTTGCTCCTGTGTATGTTTTATTGGGTTCTATGAAAAAAAAAACAAAGGGGAAAAAAAAACCACAGGAAAATTGCACACAGAAAAAAGCCCACTGTCATAAATGCCCACACACAAAAAAAAAGCCCACAAGGAAAAAAGTCCACACAGAAAAATACACACATATAGTATGGAGGTATTGAATTATGACTGTAAAGGCCATTTCAGCCTAGGTTAGTGTGTGTAAACAACATTATCTGTTTTGTTTTCTGTTTGGAAGCAAATAGTGTATTTGTTTAAACACTTTTATTCAACAACCAACAAATTATGAATATTGAATTTGTGCATTGGAGCATAGTAGTAACGGCTTTTCCTTGAAGCAGTCAGAATGAGTCTCTTCCAGGGCGCCACCATACCTCTTTATATCGGCACATGGCACTGTGGTACATTGGCACTTACGCACTGTTGACTAGCAGCTAGGCTAAAACGTGTCGATGAGTACCTTTCCTTTTAATTACAACTTAATTGTAAAGTTGTAAAACTTTACGAGGGTAAAACTTAGGGATGTATGAATTTCTTTGAATTCTTGAAAACAACCAGTAATTGTTCTGAGGCAGCAACATCAATCCTCCAAATAGGAAGAAAGATAGCTAATTTTAGAACAAAATTTATTTATGGGTTTAAATGTTGTTCTAAGTTAATTGTTGCTAGCCATGAAAACCTGTGAGCTATTTTACCTATTTAGCAGCCCAGTCCTGTGTAGGCTGCGGTGGTTGGCCTAAAGGGCCAGCCGCTGCATCCTATCGAGTACCCTGGCTGCCCTGGGGCAGACCGGGAACAACTCGGGAGAAGGGGACAATCGTCCCCTTGCCTCCGTGTAAGTGGCGGTAGAAGTTGCGCACATTTGCGCTGCCCATGACGACGTACCTGGGGCCTGGAGGGAGCTTAGGATACCGGGGATCTTGGCCCCTGGTATTCCCAATACCAGGTCCCGGGTGGCCAATTTCCTCCCTCCCTTACCGCCTGGTCCGCCCTCCGCCAGCCCCGGCCGGCGTAGGACTTACTCGGTCCGGAGACCGCAGGGCCGGGGAGACAGTAGGGCAAGCAGCGCTGGCACTGCTTGCTCTCCGGGTGTCGTGCAAATGCTTTACGGCACTTGCGTGACACCCAGTGCTGGGGCATGTCTCGGCGCTGCTCCTACACAGGAATGCGCGGTTAGAAAGGTAGGTGAAGGAGCTACTGGGAGTGTAGGATTTGTGAGGGCAGCTGCTATGGAGGTACTGTATTGTACTCCTCCCAAAGCCTACACTCCCAGAAGTTCCTTCACCTTTCTTCCCGTTTGGAAAAAGCTCCAGTTCTGTGCTGCTTCAGAACACGGTAAAATCGCTCTCTTTCTTCCTGTTTGGAGGATCTCTGTTGCTGCCTCAGGAAAAGATCGCATCAAAGAAAAGACGTTACTACTACACGCCAACGCAGGGATTCAATATTCATAATTTGTTGGATTTTGGTTGGCTAAAAGTTTTTAAACAAATACGCTGTTTGCTCCCAAACAGAAAACAAACAGATCGTTGTTTACATACACTAACCTAGGCTGAAATGGCCTTTACAGTCATAATTCAATACCTCCTCATTATATGTGCATATTTTTCTGTGTGGGCTCTTTTTCTGTTTTTCCATCAGTCGCGTCACAGGGACGCACGTCACCCCAGAGCGGAGGCGCGCGTCACCTTTAAGGACGCGGCTCCGCCCCCGTGCGTGACGTCACGTGCAGGCGCAGAGCACCCCCCCCCGCGCCGTTTTCGGCTCATTTCGGAGCCAAACAGACGCGAGGGCGGGCGGGCAGGCCCAGCCTCAGCAACAAAATGTAAGTGCCAGGGGGACACGCATCACCCTTGTCCGCATTTTTCCTGTGGGCTTTTTTCTTGTGGGCATTTATGGCAGTGGGCTTTTTTCTGTGTGTAATTTTCCTGTGGGCTGTTTTCTGGTCACGGTTTTATTGCTAGCCCAGTTGTTGGTATATTTAATCATACGAAAGGGGGGCTTTCACTGATTACTCTTCTTTCCCCTCTCCCTTCCAACAATGTAAACATGGTGAGTCTGTATCTGGGCACAGTTATTCACGCATTCCATCCAATGCAGATACAATCTGCATACGATGTACTAGAGATTTTTTAATTTGTAAAAAATTGGTGTACTCATTCACATATCATTGTGTACCTGTGTAGAGACTGTTGAACACAGCAAAACATGTGAACGCTTGCGTCTTGGTTCGGCCCTTCTGGGGTCAGGGCTTCGGGCAGCGCCGGCCACACACGTAGAATGCCACCCAGGCCCCAGCCCTGGTCGCCGGCCCAGTCACAAGCGGCATGGCATTCAGCAGAGGACGGCCAGGCGGGCGGGTGGTGCCACGGACGCAGTCGCGACTCGGCTGGGGCCGGCGCGGCTGGAGAGGGGGGCAGGCAGCGGGCCCTGTGTCACTCCCGCCGGCCCTCCCGCCCACGCCGACAACAGGAGCCTCGGTAGCGGCGCTGCGAGGCTCGCCGCCACCGCTGCTGAGGCGGGGGTGGGCTCGGGGGGGATTTTGATGCCCCCCAGCCTTGCTGCCTGGGGGCGAACCACCCCCTGCCCCCCATTACTACATCTCTGAGTACTGTTACTTCTCATGATCTCAATTCTATTCTTCTTTTGATGCAGCCTAGAATCATATCATAAAGTAGGAAATGAAGAAATAAACGGAACAACAGGCAAGTTTGGCCTTGGAGTGCAAAATGAAGCAGGGCGAAGGCTAACGGAGTTCTGTCAAGAGAACATGCTGGTCATAGCAAACACTCTTTTCCAACAACACAAGAGGCGACTCTACACATGGACATCACCAGATGGTCAATACCGAAACCAGATAGATTATGTGCTTTGCAGCCAAAGATGGAGAAGCTCTATACAATCAGTAAAAACAAGACCTGGAGCTGACTGTGGTTCAGATCATGAGCTTCTTCTTGCAAAATTCAGGCTTAAATTGAAGAATGTAGGGAACACCACTAGACCAGTCAGATATGACCTAAACCATATCCCTTATGAGTATACAGTGGAGGTGAAGAATAGGTTTAGGGCATTAGACCTGGTAGACAGAGTGCCTGAAGAACTATGGACGGAAGTTCGTAACATTGTACAGGAGGCAGCAACTAAAACCATCCCAAAGAAAAAGAAATGCAAGAAAGCAAAGTGGCTGTCAGATGAGGCTTTACAAATAGCTGTGGAAAGAAGGAATGCGAAAAGCAAAGGTGAAAGGGAAAGATATAAACAACTGAATGCAGATTTCCAGAGAATAGCAAGGAGAGATAAGAAGGCCTTCTTAAATGAACAATGCAAGGAAATCGAGGAAAACAACAGAATGGGGAGGACTAGAGATCTCTTCAAGAACATTGGAGATATCAAGGGAACATTTTGTGCAAAGATGGGCATGATAAAGGATAAAAAAGGCAGAGACCTGACAGAAGCAGAAGAGATTAAGAAGAGATGGCAAGAATACACAGAAGAACTATACAAGAAAGATCTTAATGTTCCTGATGACCACGCTGGTGTGGTCACTGACCCAGAGCCGGACATCCTAGAGAGCGAAGTCAAGTGGGCCTTAGATAGCATTACTAACAACAAAGCTAGCGGAGATGATAATATCCCAGCTGAGCTGCTTAAAATCCTAAATGATGATGCTGTGAAAGTGCTGCACTCAATATGCCAACAAATTTGGAAAACTCAGCAGTGGCCAAAGGATTGGAAAAGGTCAGTTTACGTTCCAATTCCAAAGAAGGGCAGTGCCAAAGAGTGTTCAAACTATCGCACAATTGCACTCATTTCACATGCTAGCAAGGTTATGCTCAAAATTCTACAAGCTAGGCTTCAGCAGTACGTGGACCGAGAACTACCGGATGTACAAGCTGGGTTTCGAAGAGGCAGAGGAACTAGAGATCAAATTGCCAACATGCGCTGGATCATGGAGAAAGCACGAGAGTTCCAAAAAAACACCTACTTCTGCTTCATTGACTACGCAAAAGCCTTTGATTGTGTGGATCACAACAAACTGTGGCAAGTTCTTAAAGAGATGGGGATACCAGACCACCTTACCTGTCTCCTGAGAAACCTGTATGCGGGTCAAGAAGCAACAGTTCGAACCGGCCATGGAACAACTGATTGGTTCAAAATTGGGAAGGGAGTACGGCAAGGCTGTATATTGTCACCCTGCCTATTTAACTTATATGCAGAGTACATTATGAGAAATGCAGGGCTGAATGAATCGCAAGCCGGAATCAAGATTGCCGGGAGAAACATCAACAACCTCAGATATGCAGACGATACCACTCTAATGGCAGAAAGTGAAGAAGAACTAAAGAGCCTCTTGATGAGAGTGAAAGAGGAGAGTGCAAAAGTTGGCTTGAAACTCAACATTAATAAAACTAAGATCATGGCATCTGGTCCCATCAATTCCTGGCAAATAGAAGGGGCAGAAATGGAAGCAGTAACAGATTTTACTTTTTTGGGCTCCAAGATCACTGCAGACGGAGACAGCAGCCATGAAATTAAAAGACGCTTACTCCTTGGAAGGAAAGCTATGGCAAATTTAGATAGCATAATAAAAAGCAAAGATATCACCATACCAACAAAAGTTCGCATAGTCAGGGCGATGGTGTTCCCAGTAGCAATGTATGGTTGCGAGAGCTGGACCATAAGGAAGGCTGAGCGCCGAAGAATAGATGCTTTTGAACTGTGGTGCTGGAGAAGACTCCTGAGAGTCCCTTGGACTGCTAGGAGATCAAATCAGTCAATCCTAAATGAAGTCAACCCTGACTGTTCCCTGGAAGGACAGGTACTAAGGCTGAAACTCAAATATTTTGGCCACCTAATGCGAAGAGAGGACTCTCTGGAGAAGACTCTGATGCTGGGAAAGACTGAAGGCAAAAGGAGAAGGGGAAGGCCAAGGATGAGATGGTTAGACAGCATCACCGATGCAACGAACATGAAAATGAGCGAACTCAGGAAGATAGTGGAGGACAGGAAGGCCTGGCGGGATATGGTTCATGGGATCACGAAGGGTCGGACACGACTTAACGACTGAACAACAACAAGAATCATATTTGTCTTCTTTGCTGCCATGTCACACTGCTGGCTCATGTTTCACTTGTCGTCTACTAAAACATTCAGGTCTTTTTCACATGTACTAATGCTTAGGTAAGTATCCCCAATGTTATATATGTACATCTGGTTTTCCCTAGCCAAATGCAGAATTTTACATTTATCCCTGGTTGAAGGTTTTTTGTTTGTTTGTTTGTTTGTTTGTTTTGCATTTGCCCAATTTTCCATCCTGTCAAAATCATCTTGGATCCTTCTTTCTACACAATCCATTGTTCAGCTTTGAACTGAAGCTAAACAACCTTTGAGTGAAATGACATAGGTAGGATATATATCTACCATAACACCGTTGCATAATCTTTCAAACTGAGTCAAACTTGAATCTTGAACCTTTCAAACTTTCAGCTTGAATTCAGCTGTCCATGCTTCTCGCAACATTCTTTCCTCATGGGAATAGGTCCTAGCTATTTTCCCTAAGATGATAGTTTCACACTGTTCCTTTAATGCACAAATTGGGCTATTCTTGCATTTCTTTATATAATGCCTTTCCTGAAATATAAAGTTAATTTTATTTGAACCATTTATAATTTAAAGTATTAAAACAAATTCTTTCCAATTAACCAGCAAACACCAATTATTACTTTCCATAATTAGCAGCTTAGCAGTTATTCCTGACAGCAGTTAAACTATAGCAGGAACAAATTAGCGAGGCATTAAAAAATTTGTCAAGGGAGGGTAGCTAAAGCGATATTTTGCAATGGGTAGTGGAGGTTAAACTGCATGTATCAAAAAGGCTTCCTGCTTATTTAGCACTTGAGAAATCAATGAACAACAAATATACTTATGAAAATTCAATGTGAAAAATGCTCAGTGAAGAATAATTTTACACCTCTGCTGACTGGATTGTAGTTAGATACAGAGGACACAATCGGGTAAAACAACATATAAAGTTTACTGTATTTAAATGAGCTGGTTCAACAGTGTCATAGAAAATCTGGCAGCTGAAAACATGCAACTTCATCCTTTTGTGACTGTAGTATTTATTTATGTATTTATTTTTTCACATTTTTATACCACCCTTCCTCCAAGGAGTTCAGAGTGGTGTACATATTTCCTCCCCTCCTTTTGTCCTCACAACAACCCTGTGAGGTAGGTGGGGCTGAGAGATAGTGACTGGCCCAAGGTCACCCAGGAAGCTTCATGGCAGAGCGGGGATTTGAACCTGGCTCTTCCAGGTCTAAGTCCAACTCCCAAACCACTCTGACTTCCCAAATGATGACTTCTGTTTATGAAACAGCCATGCATCCAGAACACCACAAACAGAATGGTCACATCATGCAGCATCAACCCAAGCACAATGCTTCTCAGTGAGGTCAGTTTGCATTTCCAATGGCCACTCACCTTACCTGGTTGACTCATTCACTGCACATCACTTGATTCCTCAGTTCTTGAGTACTGCACATTTGACGAATGACAACTGAATGTGTGAAGTGAAACTGAAAAGCATTGCCTAGTAGGTCCAGCTTTACCAAGCGGGTCAGGAGCCCTCAGTCTCTTGAGCCAATTTGCTCAAGTTGTGCTATCCAAACTACTCACACACAGCGTCAGAAGTCACAGAAGTTGTTCAAAACCAGTCCTGTCACTGGCTTGCAACACCCAGCAAATCAGCCATCCCTCTGTTGCATGTTTCTGACATCTGCTCAGTTGCCACTTCCTCCTCCAGGCGCAGTGAGGATGGT
This sequence comes from Plestiodon gilberti rubricaudatus, assembly GCA_026170595.1. Classification (NCBI taxonomy): domain Eukaryota; kingdom Metazoa; phylum Chordata; class Lepidosauria; order Squamata; family Scincidae; genus Plestiodon; species Plestiodon gilberti. The sequence continues at coordinate 110,876,761 of JANXHW010000003.1, forward strand.
AGTGGTGACTGAAGGGCAAGTAAGAGTGAGGTGCTGCTCCTCAGAGAATTTTCACTGAGGTGAGAGGAGGAACAGAGAGACAACAGGCAATAGTCATCAGCAGAGCCAGGAAAGATGCATCACACATACTATATATATAGTATTTAGTATATATATAATTTTAATTCAAGGACTGTCAGGACACCCTTCCTTCACTATGAAGCAATGGTTGCCCTGCCCCTGTCAACCATACCAAACCTGTCCACATGGAGGATAATGCACACTGCAATCCTAAGCAAACGTCCGGCGGCGGAGCAAGCTCACCGCCATCAGAAGCCATTGTGAACGTGCTATAAAGCATGTTTGTGACAACTCTAGAGTAAGGGCCGCCGATGCAAGGCCGGCAGCCCTTACTCCGCTGCCAGATCACCCCTGCAGCCATGGGAGGAGATAGGATATCCCTCGGTGGGTACGGGGGTGGACCGGGCGGCAAGGGAGGGGGGCACTGGTCGAGCTGGCCCATGAGGGGGTGGGGATGGCAGCCGCCATATCCCCATCCCTGTTCCGGCTGGCGTGGTCTTACATGGCCTCCTCTTACTTCCGCCAGCTAAATAGCTGGCGGAAATCTGAGGAGGCCCATTGAGGCAGGGCCACGCTACACCAGGGGAAGGGGGCAAACGTCCCCTTCCCCCGCGTAGACCTCCAGCCCGATTGAGATTGGCCCGGAGCAAAGATAGAATCCGGTGGGAGGCCTGGGCTGCTCTGTGTTTGGGCCGCAACAGGATTGCTCTGTGAGAAAGTAGATGCACTCTTTCCTCCCCAGTCCTGGTGAACACTGAAGCTATGCAAAGAGCAAGGTTGTCATTTAAACCCATAGAAGCGACAAAATAAATAAATAAAATTATATCAGTGAAGCCTCTCCAAATTGCATGCTTAGTATCAAGCTTCCATCTTGTTGGATCTGGCTCATTTTAGCTCTCCTCCTCTTTGAGTTTATTTAAATGTCTATCTTTCTCCATTTGAATTTGCCCAACCACTTTGTTTGATATCAGAAGCCCTGTAAGTTCTCCCTCTTTCTCAAGTTTGTACAGGAGTGACATGGCTTTTTTCAGTTGCAGCCCCCAGATTATGAAACTCCCCCCCCGAGGCTCTTTTAGTTCCCTCATTTAAAAAAAAAAATTACTGACCAGTCAAAACATTTCTGTTTAGGCTAGTATTTCTGTTAAGTTGATGCCTCCAATGTTGATTACTGTTTTCTCCTGCATTCTCACTTGATTTTTGTTTAGTTGGATTGATATTCTGAGGGCACAATCCAAAGGGGATTCAAATCCCCTTTGAATTCCCCTTTTGGAGGGGATTTGAATCCCCTTTCCATTCTGCGGCCTCCCGTTTTCGCTGGGCCGCTGGTTACAGTGGCGGCCTAAGTAGGTTTGGATTGCGCCCTGAGTTACTTAGCAATCCTGCGCAAGTATCCGCCTGTGGAGTGTGAGCTCCGCAGACGCCGGTTGTCATAAACGTGCCGTAAAGCGCGTTTTTGACTCTTGGAGAGTAAGGGTCACCAGCACTTATTCCGCCTCCCCCCATACCAGGTACCCACTGGTGCATGTAACTCCTGCACCAATCAGTGCAGGGGATGGTGGGCCAGGCGGTGAGAGAGGGGATCATTGGGTGAACTGGGCCAGATGGGGGCGGGGATATTGGCGGCATGCTCTGTCAATATCCTGCGCCCATTCCCAGCCTGGGCCGCCCTTACCCTGCCACCTCACCACACCCTTACCCCCCCACCCACTCCAGAGCTGACGTACATCCAAGGAGGGCAGCCCTACGCCCCTTCTCCCAAGGTGTTCCTGGGCTGCGTCCGCCATATCCTGATCCCCGCTGGGCAGCAAGGCCGTTACACGGCCTCCTCCGATGTCCGCCAGCAAAATAGCTGGCGGAATTCCGAGGAGGCCTATCAGTCCCAGCCGCTGTTACACTCGGGGAAGGGGATGAGCGTCCCCTTCCCCGAGTAGACTTTCCACCGCAGGCTGCCTGCTGCAGGCTGCCCGTGGCGGCGATCAGGATCCAGCGGGCAGATCCTTACTTACTTCTAATGGGGACAAAAGCACCTTTCTAATTCCTTTGTTTATGCAGGATTGGGCTGCCCAAACTTTATATATAGTATTACTGAAATTGACTCACTACTTGAGGTGCCTATGACTGAGATGAGGTTCAGATTTGGGCCTCCCAGGTCCAATGCCAACAATTTCTAGCCTCTGTCAGCTTGTGTTGCTTTGATATATCTATCCTGCTCTACTGTGACATTCAGTTCTCAGCCCAGAATGCATATACTGTCTCTTCTCTCTTTTTGCCACTTGTTCCTCCCTCCTCACTTGTAACACATGCTATACAACTATTAATGGATTTCTAAAGTGGCACAGCACTCATCAGCTGCACACTATATGGTGATCTCTCCAGCTAACTCACACCTTCTGTTCTGCTAGTATGTCAAATTGCTAGGAGAAAAAAAATAAAATAAAAAAGTTCAAATTGCTTAGATGCTGGTGCTCTCACCTCTGCTCCTGAATATGCAGATTTTGAATTTTTAGCACATTGTTGCCCAGGAAAATGTAGACATCTCTTTCTTTCTTTTTTTTTAAGAAAGAAAGGCTAAAGAAGGTCTGTTCTGTAGTTCTGTAAGAAGGTCACAAAGTTTTACTGAAAGCCAAGTTTTAAAAGAAGGAGGACTTACTTCTAATGGGAAGAAAAACACCTTTCTAATTCCTTTGCTTCACAAAGCTCTAGCAGACAGGCACAGTAACTTGTAAGAATTAATTTGTAAAAATAACCATTTAACAAGTCAAACCTGTTAATAAGAGTATTAAGAAAGACAAAAACAAAAAAGAGACCTAGGCAAGGTAAAAACAAGCACTTGGCATTTGTGCCTAGCCTCACACGGCCGGAGCGAGTCTACGCAAGCTTCAAAGCTCACGTGCATTCAAGGAGGCCCATTGGGTAGGCTTACCGTATCCAAATTGGGACAGGGTGCCTACACCTTTAACCATTGTAAAAAGAGGGAATTTGGGCAGGTGCAGCTCATAATGGAAGGGCGCAACAAGCTGCACCTGCCCCAATCCCCTCTTTTTACAATGGTTAAAGGTGTAGGCACCCTGTCCCAATTTGGATATGGTAAGCCTACCATTGGGCCTCCCACCAGTTACACCTGGGGAAGGGGACGATCATCCCCTTTCCTTGAGGTGCACCAGGGTTGCTCCAGGGCAGCCCTGAACCTGCATAGGATATGGCGGCTGGCCCTTTAGCTGGCTGCCATATCTTACACAGGATTGGGCTGCCCGTCTAGGAATTAAGAGAAACTCTGTTCTGGTAGGCATGAAGACTACTGCCTAAGCTTGCTCTTCCAAGCTAGCCTTATGGCACACACACATAGGGTATGAAAAAAGGGGGGGCTGATCAGCCCCATTTATCATATGCTGTATGATCATAATTTAGGGCAAGAGGGCCTATCACCTTTCCCCAGGGTTTCAAACAGGCAGCCCAATCCTGTTCTAAAGATCCACCGGGCAGCCCAGGGCCACCTGCCGGATCCTGAGGATCCTGAGCTCTGCCCACGGTGCAGGCAGCCCACAGTGGAAAGTCTACTCGGGGAACGGGATGCTCCCCTGGTGTAACTGTGGCTGGGGCAGATCGGCCTCCTCAGAATTCCGCCAGCTATTTTGCTGGCAGAAGTCGGAGAAGGCTGTGTAGCGGCTCAGTTGATTGGTGGGGGACATGATTCAGTCGAGGCTGATCCCCTCCCCCTCCTCGATCGGCTCGGCCTATGGCCAGCCTCCGTTTGCTCCCGAACCGCCCCCCAATCCTTACCTGGGTCTGGCGGCGGGCGGAAGACAGTCCGGGCAGCAGAGCAGGGCAGTCATTGTGTGAGTCATCACGAAAGTACTTTATGGCACTTTCACGATGGCTTGGGGCGGCGGAATGCTTGTTCCTCCACCCCAGGCTACAACAGGACTGTGCGCTAAGTGTGATCATCTTCAGGAGCATTTTTTTTCTTTTTGACCAACAGACAGCCCAATCCTGTCCAGGGCCACTGCAGCATGCAAAAGCATGCTGCAGTAGATCCTGGGCAGGATTGGGCCAGTGCCAGTGCAGCAGGAGGCTACCTTGGGGGAAAGGGATGTTTGTAATGCCACAGCCACCCCTATGTGTCTCCTTGGATGTATATCAGCAAAATGGGCAGCACAAATCCAAGGAGTTCATATAATGCCAGCCAGGCCCAGGGCAGGGGATAGGATCTGGCGGTGCATGTCACTGAGGATCCCTCTCCCCTTCTGGGCCTGGTGGGCCAATCCATCCCCCCCCCAGAACACCCCACTCTCATCCTGCCCCTGCCCTGACCAGTGAAAATCTTACATTCCCTGGTGGGTGCAGGCCTTGGACTGAGGAGAACAGAGCAGCTCAGGCCTCATCGCCAGCACCACCTCCTCCCGAGGAGGCGCAAAGTTGCCTTATGGTACATTTGTGACACTCAGGAGTGGCAGAGCGGCCAGCGGCCGCAGATAGAATTGTGCCATTAATTGTCCAAGTACATATTGGTTGTTGATACAGACCATTAGAAGAACCTGTGTACTACTAAGTATGCATGTTTTGGGCTAAAATAAATAGCATCACTTAAACACACAGAAAAAGGCAGGACAACTAATTTATCTGATCTTAAGAAAGATATGAACAAGAAATAAAGCAGTTATTTCAGCAACAGCCTTCTGTCATGTGTGATTCTGGAGGGAAATATTCTCTCAGTCTTCATAATGAGAATGACTTACACTCTGTGCTTCTCACAGGTTTTAAAAGTGCAAAAATTTCCTTCTTCTGCTTTTGGCAACTCTAGTTCAGGAACTTGGAAGAATAGTTGACAAAGGCAGGGGCAAGATTTACTTTACCACAAAAGCTAACAGTATTGAGTTGTGTGTTTTAACGACTGGAGCTTGTTCGGTGGTGCCACTGGGGTTGATGTCACCCGATGCAGTAACTCATGGTGTCAGCCCCATTAACTTTATTATAATATACAACAGAACAGGTCACCCAACAAATCAGTAAACCCCCCCCCCCAAAAAAAAAACATGACCAACTTGATGACACACAACTGAATAAGAATTCTAGTATTAGCTCTGATACATAGAAATGAGAGCTGACTCATACTAGCACCTTATTGGTTCCATGCTGTGTCACAATAACACCTCATTGACTATCGGAACAATCAATCTCATTGGTCTGTTTTGAGTTAAGAAAATCCACTTTTTGTTACATAAGGCAGTTGTGTTTTCTTTTCTGGTTATTTGGTCATAACGTTTGATAGAATACAGATAATTCAAACTTTCATTACATTCTGCATTGAATTACCTTTCCAATTATATGGAAAGGTATGTATTATTTATGTATTATGTATTATTCATAAACACAAATGTATATATTATTTATGTATTATTCATAAACACAAATTTTCCAAAAGGTTTCCGCAATTTTGGCCGCTAGTGGTGTCACCCCCCGAGGCTGTCACCCATGTGGTCTGCACCCCCCCCCCGCAACCCCTTAGTGACGCCAGTGTCTGGTGCCATAAACAATATTATCCTTGTAAATAGACGTCGAACTTCTGGGATTAAAAGCCATGTGCAAAAATATACTCTTTATGTTTAAAAACAAGTAAAAACACGTTAAAACATATAAAAACAGTTTTAAAGCAATAGGTAAAAACGACGTTTCGTCCACACTTGTGGACCTCCTCAGGTGTACCTCCACGGAGTGTGGACGAAACGTCGTTTTTACCCATTGTTTTTAAACTGTTTTATGTGGTTTTAATGCATTTTAACTTGTATTTAAACATAAAGAGTATATTTTTGCACATGGCGTTTAATCCCGGAAATCCGACGTCTATTTACACTGTAGCAGGCCATGAAAACTTCCGATTTTTACCAATATTATCCTTTTCTGTTTCTTGTTGTGTAAAAAAAAAAGAAAAAAGGAAAAAAGCACCATTCCAGCAGAACTGTTCATTCAACTCATCTACTTATGTCAATCAGGAGATTTGCAGGATAAATCCACAGCAAATTTCACTAATAACACTCTTACAGCACAATCCTATCCAATTTACACCACCGGTGTAACCAACGGTGCAGCGAAAATGGGAGGCCCCAGAACGGAAAGGGTTCAAATCACCTCCAAAGGGGGAATCAAAGGGGATTTAAATCTTCCTTCCCCTCCAAAGTCTGCCGCCTTGCCCTCCCCCCCCCCCCGGTTACACCAGTGGTGTAAGTTGGTTACGACTGCACTGTTAGTTTGCACAAAAAATCCTCAGATATTTCCCTAGAGAGGAAACTCTAAATTTGCTCTGAAATTCACAATAGTTGTGTCATGTCTCCAACCAGTAATCTGTGATGGATTTTGTTATGGCTGTGAGTCTCAGAGGTTGTATCCAGAGTTAGCTGAATACCCATCACTAGCCCTGTTCCCAAGGAAGGGTAGATTGTCTTCACATCTTGCTCCACAAGCTTCAAACAGACAGGACGGGACAGGACAAAATGAAATCCGATGACAAACCATAGATGAGGGGAGTCTCCATAATAAAGTTTGCTAGTCTTATCTAAACTGTTTTTGCTCAGTTTGAAACTCCTACGTTTTGCTTGAAGAAGAACCTTGAAATTTACCTTGAAATTTACTTTTAGGTGATATTGCTGTGGCAAAGCCAGGATGGTGTAGTGGTTCTGGTGTTGGACTTAGACCTGGAAGATCCAGGTTCAAATCCATGCTCAACCACAAAGCTTCCTAGGTGACCTTGGGCCACTCACTTTTTCTCAGCCTAACCTACCCTACAGTACCTTACACCTTACCTTACAGCGTTGTTGTGAGGACAAAAGAAGGGAAGGAACCATTTAAACCACTCTGATATCCTTGGAGGAAGGGCAATATAAAAATGTGAAAAATAAAATAAAAGCTAAGTTGCCTCCTAATTTGGAACACTATAGGGCTTTTTTTTTTTTTGCAACAGTTGGGAGAGCAGCTTAAAATGTTGCAGCAGCAACAGCACAACTATTTGTTAATCCACAAAGGTGGGGGGAGGGACAATGCACTGGGAAATTATACTGCATTGAAGTGAATGGGAGCTGTGAAAGATACCTTTTGGTGTATCAGAGCTCATCTCTGACTAGAAGGCAGCAAAGTGAGATTACTGCTCAATCCTATTGCCCACCGTTGCTGAAGATGCAGCCATGCTTGCAGAGTGCTCAATGCATCCAATGGGGGGGGGGGATCAGACAGCAAGAGGAAAGTTTAAAAAAAAATTACTTATACCCCGGAAGGCTGGCTGCCCATGGTCTCCCTGGACCTACGCCAGCCATGTTGCTGGTGTATGACGGAGGAAAGGAAAAGGGTGGGGCAGCCTGGGAAAGAGGGGTAGGATCTGGTGCACATTGGTGCCCTCCCCTCCCACTTATCTGTCCATGACACACCTCTGCCACCAACTTACCAGGATAAATCGAGGCTTCTGGAGCCACTGGGGGCCTGAGGCACGCGAGTCAAGGCAAATTGAATTATTTACTTATTTAAATAAATGTATATCCCACCTTTCCCCCAAGTAGAAATTTTCTTTCTCTAAACCAATGAGTCCAGACCAAGGAGTTTGACTTGGAAACAAGATCACATGGACACAGAAACATGTGAGTGGACTACAGCACAGCCATGGGAAACATACACCCATGGGTTTGGGTCTGGGCTTTCCAAGCCTGAAATACTCATGTGCACTGGGATCTAGCAAGCCTGTATAAAGATGAGATATTCTGCAATTAAAAGCCACAGCTTTCCCAAATCATCCAGTCTGTTTAGGTAGCACAAGTCAATTTAATTTGTACCACACAGGCTTTTACTATTGGGATTCTCTTCTACACGTCTTAATTTCCCAGCAGAGTGTTAAGCCACTGATAATTTTTCTTTTATAATTAAGAATTATGTACCTAAAACCTTAAGATTTACCAGGCAGATAGAGCTTCCACCAATGTAATGATTCACAACCTCTTAGGAAGTGTCCTTTTTTTTGGTTACTAAAGCTCACTGTGATTCATAAGCTATAATAAAATACAATGTATTGCACATCTAGCATTGTGTGTCTCATTATCTACTGTGGCTGTCTTACAAATAGCAGTATATCAGGAGTGACTTTGTTAATGTTGTATAAGAGCATACAATCAATACATATTTTCCATTTTGTCAGGCTCCAGACTGCTCATAATGAATCTATGTACATGTGGGTGTACACATGTAGGCATGACCCGATCCATCCACACATGCATTTCTGTATTTATTTATTTTATTTATTTTCACATTTTTATACCGCCCTTCCTCCAAGGAGCTCAGAGTGGTGTACATATTTCCTCCCCTCCTTTTTGTCCTCCCAACAACCCTGTGAGGTAGGTGGGGCTGAGAGATAGTGACTGGCCCAAGGTCACCCAGGAAGCTTCGTGGCTGAGTGGAGATTTGAACCTGGCTCTTCCAGGTCTATGTCCGACTCCCAAACCACTACGCCATCCTGGCTTCTGTATGAATACCTGCACAGGACTATAGCCTATAACAAAGGACTGGTCTCCACTTGCACATCCACTATTATTTGTATGACCTTGGCAGCCCTTTGCAGTGCAGTGGCTGGCTTCCTGGATAGCTGCATAGTGGTAGCAGTATGTATAGCCCCTACATAGAGGCTCTGACTCTCATCATTGGCACCGGCATGCAAATGGTAGCGCCTGCATGCTCCTGAAAGACAGGGTCACTAACAGCCCAATCCTAACTTCTGGTAACTTTCGAGCACCAATGCAGCCGTGCCAATAGGGTGCACAGTGCATCCTGTGATGTGGGGGCAGTAACTGAGGCCTCCTCAAGGTAAGGGAATGTTTGTTTCATTCCAGCTACATCAGTGCTGGAAAGTTGGTTAGGACTGGGTTGATAGTCATAAGCCAAGACATTATTGGACACATCCTATGAGTTCTGGGACCAGGCCAGCGGCGGAACATGGGCAGAGCATGTGGAGCAGGAGCTCCAGGCACTCGGGTGGTTGGGGGGCGCGCTCGGCGAACTTACCATCCCAAAGCGCAGCGCTGGATCGGCCCTCCCTCCCTCCCTGGAGCCAGTTCGGCTCCAAGATGAGCTCAAAATGGGCAGGGGGGCACGTCGAGAGCGGGGGGCGCGTCGACGTGACCCCACGCTGGCCCCGCCCGCATGCGCCAGGCGCCGGGAGGGCACCCGTCAACCCTGGACCAGGCATTATGGCACTTTCATTAAACATTTATAATAAACAATGCAAAACGTGCTGCAATACCCTAACTGTGCCAAGCTATAACTAAATTCTACCCTCTGCGCCAGCAGTGATATGTCTCATTTACCATGCTCAATAACAAACAGGCAGAGGAGGCAGTCACCAGGATCTATCCCCACCCACTTCTCATTGGTCCATTTAAATGATGCTGCAGTGTGGAACTACTACACCCTACAGCGGCATCTCGCCCTTACCAAACCCTGCCAAATGCAATGTAGCCCCCTCCCCCATCGGCTCATGCAGTCAGAGAAGAGAGTGCATTCCCTCTCTTCCTCCAAATAGCTTCCCCATGTGAGACAGAGCTTACTCTTTCTTTGCTCCTTCATTTTTTTTTTTTAGTGTTGCCACTGTCATTCTATTACCTTGATGCACTACTTGGGAGTTTTCCATGTATCTCTATCTGACCCCAGGTGGACTTCTGATCCAGCAAAATACTGGACTGTATGGGCCTTTGGTGTTATACTGCTTGCTTTCCATCTTTTTATGTAACAAATGACGTGTGAAATGAAAAATATTATAGTAGCTACTTCCATTCATGAATGTGCAAGAGAAGAAAAAAACACCACATCTTTATAAACCTTCTTTAAGAAAGATTTCTGTTATCTCCATATATCTTTGTCACTCAGTACGTAGATGATAGTGATCCAAATCAGAATGACTTTGACAGAATCCATAAGAACATAAGAAGAGCCCTGCTGGATCAGGCCAAAGGCCCATCTAGTCCAGCTTCCTGTATCACACAGTGGCCCCACCAGATGCCTCAGGGAGCACACAGCCAACAAGATAACCTGTTTCCCGTTGTCACTCCCTTGCCCCTGGCACAGAGAAAACCTACTTCTAAAACCAGGAGGTTGCTTATGGCTTGTAACCTGTGATGGTCTTTTCCTCCATGAATCTATCCAAACCCCTTTTAAAGGCATCTAGGCCAGGTGCCATCACCACATCCTGTGGCAAGGAGTGCCACAGATGAATTACACGCTGGGTAAAGAAATATTTTATTTTATCCATTCTAACTCTCCCTCCACTCAATTTTAGTGGATGTCCCCTGGTTCTGATGTTGTGCGAGAGGGAGAAGAATTTCCCTCTATCCACTCTCTCCATCCCATGCATAATTTTATACGTCTCAATCATGTCCCCCCTCAGGCAACTTTTTTCTAGACTGAATCCCTCGCCAAAATAACTTAAAAATTTGAAGGTGTCATAGAAAAAAAATATATAACACGCACCATATGCTCCATGCTGCTTTCTTGTAGCAAGAAGCCTTTTCCATGTGTCTTACTACCACCTCGTTTTCTCTCACAGGTTATGTATGAGTTGCCACTGAATTTTGTTTTAATAATCATTTAAAAGCAAAGTGAGAAATCCTGCTTGGTACATACAAGCAGTTTTAACGGGCAACAATAATTTTGATAAGACCTGTGAAATTTCTCAGGTTCTGCCTACAAGAAAATTCCAAAGCAAATTTGAAGGAACCCTGCTGGGCTGAAACAGCTGAGGAATTTTGAAGGAAGCAAAACTTCTGATGGAAACAACAGACTTTCTCGGGTTTCATGCAGGATAAGCGAGATTCTCTTTTATTTTATTGTTTCTAAAATTAATCATTTCTGCTGTTTTCAGTTCCTTTGGTTCATTTATATATCCCCTCCCCTCTGTTCATGCATTCATATGTCTAAAAAAACCACCTGAATAAAACTAAACTTTTTTGTTATCATAGGCAAAGGTAACCCCTGCTCGAAAGCCAGTTGTGTCCAACTCTAGGGTGCGGTGCTCATCTCTGTTTCTAAGGCTGAAGAGCCAGCGCTGTCCGGAGACACTTCCGTGGTCATGTGGATGGCATGACTAATGGAACGCTGTTACCTTCCCGCCGCAGCGGTACCTATTTATCGACTTGCAATTTCTTGCTTTCGAACTGCTAGGTTGGCAGGAGATGGGAGCTCACTCTGTCACATGGCACTTGGGTCTCGAACTGCTGTCCTACCGAACTTCCGGTCTGCAGTTCAGAATCTTAACCACTAAGCCGCCACGGCCCATACCGCAGCCCATTTGTTATCATACAATGAGTGTATTAAGATCCTTTATGTGGGTATTTTACTATTGCATACATGTGCTTTTCCATATTGATAGAACACCACACAAAAGGAATCTTGGTGTACAATCAAATCAGGATTGATTTTTGCGATGTACATGTATTATGCATGCACACAAGCACACATGCCTATAAAATATTGCACAAAAAAGAATCTCAATGTAATATATATGTAAGATCATGATTATTTTTGTACTGTTTTATCAATAAGCATTATGAAATGGTAAACGTTAATACCAACATTTTGAAAAACAGAAAATGGAACAATGGAGGATGTAATGCAGTTGTTTCACTTAAGGAACAAGACCAAGTCATTCAGACTTTAAAATCAAGGGAGATATTTGGGCAAAGAGCAACCCTATTATTGACACTGATCTTTTGGCATGTTGGGGGATCAAGCTCCGGGCTAGTACCCTCTGTGGCAGGTATGATGTGGTTAGGGGTTAGGAGCAGGGTTTGGTGTGCATCCTGGGGATGTAGAGTTGGCAATGTGGGGGACAGGACTGATACCCAGAGGCCTCAGCTCAGGGATGCAGGCTGTGAACCCCTTGTCCATGGATTGTAAAGTCAAGCTCAAAGTGTACATTCTTAGATTTTCACGGCTTGTGCATATCAACACATTAAAACCAAATGATCCGGGTTGTCCGGCCATTAATAAAATGATTAAAATCAGGCAATTCTTCCACTGGCATTTCACAGGACTTCAACATCAGTATTATCAAAGTGATCTTTTCAGATGTTACGCAAAACACTGAACTTGAAAGTCCTCACAAGCTTCACCCTATTAAAGAACGAGTTTCCAAGCACCTGTATAAAGGTTGCTGATCCAGGAACTTGTTTATGAGGTGCGAAAACCACAGTAATTGAGCCGGGGGAACTCCTTAATGAGGTGTGAAAATGACAGTAACTGTTTGCTTTAACTGTGCGTTTCCCTATACTGCATTATCTCCATTGTTCCTAGTCTGGAATGTCTTCGTAACCACCTCGCAGGGATTCTTGATGACTCCTCTTTCTTGTTTAAGGAAAACTAATGTTTTATTATTTCTATCATTATTTCTATCACTTCTAAGTTCAAACGAGGTAAGTATTTACTTTTTACTGGTACCTGGGTGTCTTCAAACATAATCTGGTGTCCTGAGTCCAACGCATGCTCTGCTATTGCGGATTTTTCTTTTTGTCCCAATCTCATGTGTCATTCATGTTCTTTTATTTGTGTCCCAACACTCCTTTTTGTTGTTCCTATGTAACACTTGCCACACTCACAAGATATTCTATATACCCCTGCACAGGACCACGGATACATACATACATACATACATACATACATACATACATACATACATACATACATACATACACAGCCCCCCCATATCTGCTGATCCTCTATCCATAGATTCACTTATCCGCGAATAGTGGATGCCCCCTGCCCCTTCCCTGCGCAGGCGGGCGCACCCCCTCAGCACTTACATTTAGCGCAGCCAGCTTTGTTTCTTCTTTGCAGGCAAGCAAAGAGCAACCTCGTGTTGCTTCTTGCAGGCCCCTCTAGCAAGACTAGGTGCTAGAGAGGCTCTGCAAGGTTAACAGGAAGTGCTTAAAAGTAAGTGCCTGGGGGGATCATGCGCACCCCTGGTGGGTGCAGGGGGCACATGCCCATAGGGGGTCGCACTCACCCATGGGGAGCTGCGCTCGCCCGCCAGGGGGGCCTTTATAAAACTGTGGAGGGGGGCATTTGTCCCTATCTGTGGTTTTCACATATCCGCGGGGTGGTCTGGAACCAATCCCCCACAAATACACCCCCCCCTGTATATATAGATATAAATATAGATTGAGGTGCTGCAGTGGCTCAGTGGTTAAGATGCTGAACTGCAGACCAGAAGGTGGGCAGGATAGCAGTTCGAGCTACCGTTTTCATCTCCAGTTCTTGCCAACTTAGCAGTTCATAAGCAAGAAATTGCAAGTAGATTAATAGGTACTGCTTCGGCAGGAAGGTAATAGCATTCCATGTGCTTTGGCATGCACCTGAGTCATGCCAGCCACATGAATACAGAAGTGTCTTCGGACAGCACTTTCTTTGGCTTTGAAACGGAGATGAGCACTGCCCCTAGTCGGTAACAACTAGCTTTCAAGCGAGGGGAACCTTTACCTTTTATAGATATAGATAGATTAGATATTGATAGATAGATGTAGATATAGCTATACATATATATACCCAAGCCTGCTTGACTTGTGCAGTATTGTGTGTGTGTGTGTCTGTGTCTGTGTCTGTGTCTGTGTCTGTGTCTGTGTGTAGCCTGACAGTATTATAGACAATATAGAAATGCCCAATATAGACAATATAGAAATTGTGGTCTGTACAAATAATATAAATATAAAGATGAATTTAGCACAGCTCTGTTGTCAGGAAAGTGGACATATACAGCTATTTCTGTAAAATAAATGGTGACCTACAAACTAGGTCAGGGTCTGACAGATGTTAGATTTGTGAAAAACAATGGAAGTAAAAAACAAGGCATCCAAGCCTTGAAAACAAAAATAAACAGCTGATGAGGCAATTCAAGCAACCTTTTCATCAACTCTCTGTGGTCTTGACCTTGGAAATAAATTTACTGCCCCCTTGTGACCTAATCTTCTTGTCTATCTTCGATGGCAGCCTGGAAATCAAAAATGAACCTTTTCCTTGAGTGCCTTTTCTAAATACCCTTTTATCTTATAGACTGTCACAAAACTTTAGTGACAGTCCACTCCACTTGCGTTGTTGTATGTTCAGCCTCTCATGGGTGGATTCCCCCCCACACACACAATCTAATGCTTAGTGACATGGGCATTATGTAGATTTCGTTTTGTATGTTAGAAAGGTAGGTAGTTATATTTTCAAAGTCTTCTCCAGTTGTTATCTTGTTGAAATAAACCTTTGTGTAGACAACATAAGAAAAGAATATGCCATTATTGCTAATGATTGAGAGTGTGATTATATATCTCAATTTCTAGAAGTCTATCTAAGGTGTGAGCACTTGGATATCTTTAATACTTATATCCAAGCTTATATATATACACTTATATATACAGTTGGATATCTTTAATACTAATTATATGGCAGCCCAATCCTATGCCAGACTGGGCTGCTAGTCAGAGCGCTTTGCAACAGTAGAACAGAGTTCTGCTGTTGCAACATGGCTGCTGATGGAGTGTGGAGAGCACTCTGTTGGTGGCCATTTTGAGAGCACTTCCGCAAGAGGTGGTAGCACTCCGTGTCCATCACTTGACCCTGCCACGGTTGCCGGAGCAGGTAAGGCAGGGGTGGGGGAGGAGGCAAAACTGGGCGGGGAGGGAGGGGCAAAACTGTGTGGGAAGGGGGAGGAACAAGGCTTGGAGAGGCTGCAGGAGGGGTGGATTCGACAGTGATGACACGCGCCAGATACAATCCTCCTCACCCCCTTTCTGTCCTCGGACTTATGCCAGCTAAACAACTGGTTCAGGTCCAAGTAGACCTATTGCAGAGCAGGAGGCTTATGGAGGGGATCACTGGCGTCACTGCAGGGGGGCGGAGCTCTAAGTTCCGCCGCGATCCGACTCTCCGTTACATGGGTGAACGAAGTGGCCCCACCCTCTCGCCTTCAGAACCATTCAAGGCGGTGAAAACAACGCACAGGAGACTCCCTGCGCGTTGCTTTCGCTGCCCTGAAAGGCTCCGAAGGAGAGGGGGTGGGGCTGCTTCGTTCACCTGTGTAACAGAGGGTCGGATCGCGGCGGAACCTAGAGCTCCAACCCCCCTGCAGTGATGCCACTAGAGGGGATTATGAGATTCCCCCCAAGCCTCCTGATCCACCCCACCCCCTTGGATACAGCACGCTCGTTTTTGGCATGGCTGCACCAGAGGATTGGGCCGTATGGCTGCAGGTCTCACAGAAATTAATGGGGCTTACATCTGAGTATACATGCACAAGTATACATGTGCTGTTATTTAGTAAAAAGATAAATGAATTGATGGAGGAAACGGTAGGTGGTACCGTCCATGATGAAAATTAAGAACATAAGAAGAGCTTAGTTGAATCAGGCCATGGGACCATGTAGTCCAACTTTCTGTATCTCACAGTGGCCCATCAGATGCATCTGGAAGCACACAAGATCATAAGGTACCTGTATCCTGTCGCCACTCCCTTGGAATTCAGAGATAGGCTACCTCTAAAACTTGGAGGTTGCATATAGTCATCATGACATAACCTCTGATGGCAGTCTTTAAGCTTCAGCTGGTGCAAAACACGGCAGCCACTAGCTCCGTATTGACTTCTAGGCTCAATGCAGGTGCTGGTGATGGTCTACGAAGCCCTAAACAGCATGTACCCCAAATACCATAGATAGAGATTACATCTATCCATCATGGCCTTAAAGATGAACCACACAGATGATTTATTTATTTATTTCTGTATTTATATACCGCCTTTCTTTGGCGCAGTGGGTTAAACCGCTGAACCATAAGCTGTTCATCGAAAGGTCGGCAGTTCGAATCCGCGACAGGGTGAGCTCTCGTTGCTTGGCCAGCTCCTGCCAACCTAGCAGTTCCAAAGCATGTTAATGTGAGTAGATAAATAGGTACCGCTTGCGGGAAGGTAGACAGCGCTCCGTGTTCCAGCTGCATGCTACGTGCTGCGGCAAGGAGAGTCATGCCGGTCACATGACCACGGAGGCGTCTTCGGACAATGCTGACTCTTCGGCTTTGAAATGGGGATGAGCACCACACCCTAGAGTCGGACACGACTAGACTTAATTGTCAGGGGTCACCTTTACCTTTCTTATCCTCAGATTGCTCTTTGGATGTTACTCAAGGTGGTTTACATAGGCAGGATAGTCTAGATCTGATAAGGATTTTTACAATATTGTTCTTTATCGGGGTGGCCAACCTTTCCACATGACTGTTCCGGGCCCTTTAATGGTTTTATAGGTGAGGGCATTTCAGCAGGTGCAGCTGCTTTAGCAGCACCATCAGCACTCGCAGCTGCCAAGATTCTGTCTTCTACACTACTCTTAAGAATGCAGAGGCCCTAATGGTGGAAGGTTGGTCACCCCTAGTATAGGTAATCATTTCTTTGATTATAACATTTCATATAACATGTATTATAATGATAATTGTGTTCATTTTTGTAGGAGTCTGGAAAGAAATAGAGAAACTGTGGTTGTGTGTCAAGAATCAAGTTGTTGGAACTTACTGTACAGAGTAAGAACAAGAAAAAAGTGTTCCCCACCCCCTTTAGCACTCTCAAACCTGTGACTAATAAAGAGAACAAGAATTCTCCTTTTCTGAAAACGTAAATTAATTTCACATTGGACAGTCTCAAATTCCATTTCAGGATCTTCAGCGGCAGTCTGTTTTCAAGCTGTTCAAGTGTCATTTTTATCTGACTTGAAAGATGTTGTTTGAGCTGAGTGAAAATGATATTTTTGCCCTGTACCAAGTAAGGTAAAATATGATTAATACATCACATAGAATATGAAACCCAATGAACAGAACTTTTCAGCATTCATAAAATCATGTTTCTTTAGAACGATGGCTCATGATTTCACCTGTCTAATTTTGTACATTTCCTATTTTCTAACTACGTGTAACTGCTCCTAGTGTCTGTTGAAATTAAACTTAATAAAATAGCATATAGAGATTGAGTTAATAGCTCTGGTTTTCACTTCCTGGAGGAAAAAAAAATCACATATTCACAATGATGAATAAGCATTCCAAATATTCTATGAACAGTTACTGTGGATATATAAAAAAAGAAAAACAAAATCTGTGATTTGTATAATTAAGCTGACGTCACACAGTGGGGAAAAATTTACAACAATCTTTTGAGCAACAACCCAGCACTGTGCGGAATAGCAAAGACAGTCAGCACATTGATGGAGAATAAGGATAAGATGTGTGTATGTCTGGTACCAGAGACGTCACTAGGGCGCTCGCTGCCCCAGGGCCGGGCACGTGCATCACCCTAGTGACCCCTCCCCCCGGACACCCCCCTTTAATAACCTTTAGCGCGGCCGTTGGGCGTGCTGCAATTTGGGGGGCACCCGACGGGTCGCTGCTCCGGGCACCCGGGAGCCCCCTCAATCGTTACAGCCGGCTCGGGGACGTCTTCCCCGGCCGGCTGCCCGGGGCCTTCTGAGGAAGGCCCACTGCGCAAACGTTATTTATAACGTTCTTTTGCACATGTGCAGACTATTCCTGAGGGAAAAGGGCTGCACTTTTCCCTCAGGAACGGTCTGCCCATGTGCAAAAGAATGTTATAAATAACGTTCGCGCAGTGGGCCTTCCTCAGAAGGCCCCGGGCAGCCGGCCGGGGAAGACATCCTCGAGCCGGCTCTCCCAACCTGCCGAGGCGGGTGGGAGGCTCCAAGGCGACGCGTGCATGTGCGCACAGGAGAGGCGACGCGCGTGTGTGCGCGCGTCACCTTTCTGTGTATGCATGCGCGCGTCACCTGGGCCCCCCTTGCCCTCCTCGCCAGGGTACAGCGACACCTCTGTCTGGTACCATTGACAAGAGCAATAGTCTGGTACCATTGACAAGAGCAAATCAGCCGGTACAGTACTTGGAACAGAAACAATGCACAATTATGCAAACATAGGAACTAAACATTTAGAATATCCTAGGGCTGTATGAAACCCACATATCTGATTTTACCAATAAATGTTCCAGTGTTGCCCATCTCCACGTATATCCTCCAAATGTATCTGCTTGGATACTCTAGTATTGGACCAATTATTGAACTCCTCCCCCCCCCCACAACCTGCATATTATTTCATCCAAATCCTATGTAGAGTTCTTGAAATTAATAGCCTGAGAGGCATGCATACCTCTGCATAGGTTCAGATAGAGCATGCTCCCCACACCCCTCCTAGTTGAGTTGAAAGATGTAGTAGAGTTGCAAACATGTATTGGTGGGGGGGGGAGGGCTAGGGCCCTGTGTACATTATGCAAATCAATCATATTTATTTGTGTGTTTAGGAACTTATATTCTGCCTTTCTGTCACTAAAGAGACACACAAGGCAGCTCACAGCACTTCTCAACAATTTAAATATAATATAAACTTAGCACTCAGCGAAAAGGAAAAATCAGCAGGAATAAAATCTTCATTAAGCCAGCAGCATTTGCATGATTTGTCTTATTTTGCATAATTTATTCTGGTAGGTTACATTGTTTGTTTGTTCTGCTAACCTCAACGAATGGAGGCTGGAAGTCACTGAAGCCCCCACCTTCCAAGCGAATGGAAATCATATTCAGCAAACCTCACTTCCTGCTCTGAGATTTCACCACTGTGGACCCACAGTCAGTGGAAGGACGCTGGCAAGCGATTTGCTGGCTCCATCCCTGGCCTTGGGTGAGCAGAGGCTAGTGGCTATTCTATTGGGTGGCCCTGGCCGAATGGAGGCTGTGTTTTTGTAGTTTCTCAATCATGCCAGGGCAAGTGTTGATCCACCCACCTGATCCTCTTTGCAGTCTGAGAGTAGCTGGTTGCTGTTTTCAGGGCTTTTTTTGCTGCCAGTCTGATTGGCTTGGGAGTTGGCAGTTTCTTTTTGTCTACCCCGGACTGTGCTGTTGCTTGGGTGTTTGTTGGCTAGGGATTTCCCCATTGCTTAGGTCACACTGGCAGGTGTCATGCGGGCTGAGTAGGCAGGGTGGTAATTTTAGTGTCCACTCTGAACTCAGCAAGGTCAGGGGGTGAACCAGGACTGCTCTGATGATGCCTCACTGGCTTGAAGAGGCTGGCAGGCTAGCCTCCTGATTGTAATGTGCAACGGGAGTACCTGGCATTGCCGGTGGTCCCAATGCGGTCTAGTTGTCTCGACCCTTTTGGGTTGGCTGTGATAGGCTGACGGAGTTTACAACCTAGTTGAGCCTTGAGCCAGATGGCACGCCTGCGGGTTCTGTGGGGTGAAACAGATGGTCAACACCATTTCACCAGCTGATAGTACCTGCACAACTGGGAGGAGGTTTAGTGCCCTGCTGCATTTAAGTTATGTGCTGAATTTTAAGAAAGCTGGCCCAGTCTTTCAACAGCCTCTGTGTGAACGTAGTTATTTGGGAGGTGCCTGGGTAATCCATGCTAGGAAAAGAAATCATATGTGTGCCTCTGGAGAAAGCAATGTCTTTCTTTTATGTTGTTTAATGGTTTTCCAATTGCCATTGAAGTAGCTGAGCCTAGAAAGATCTGGCAGGAGAAGCCAGAGCTACCCGTACCATCAGCGATGAAAGAGGATAGCCCACTTTTGCAAACAGGCTAGAACAGTGTTTCCCAAACTTTTTCGACCTGCGGCTCCCTTGACCACTGACAACCATTGGCTCCCTGTTACATTATGTTGATGGCTGCCAATTGGCATTGCACTGTTTTCTGAGAGGATTCCATGGCACTCCGTGGCTCCCCTGGCTGGTTTCTTTCTACAGCTCCCCTCGGAGCCGCACCTCCCAGTTTGGGAACCACTGGGCTAAAAAATGGCTTTTTGCCTATCAATGAAAGGTGAGCTTCTCAGCACACTGAATTGTGTGTTCATAGCGGTCACATTCTGCAGCTTTTCTGTGCTCCTGTAGAATAGTATTGTACACACTACACTGCTTATATGTGATCCAAGTCTTTCACCATGTATTCACATTGTAACTAAGCAACCCACAAACCTGGGAAAAAATAAATGTTTCAGTGCATTGGACACTTGGGGGAAACCAAGAGGTGCTTTTCTTTTTCCACTGCACACATTCATATCAATTCTAATTACAGTATGTCTTCAGTTTAACCAGCTTTTTAGTCACCCATGGTACTTGGCTCATTTCATGTTCCTCAGACTGACACGCACCCCCTAAGAGTCTGATCAGATGTGTTTTTTATGTATTAATTCCTTGCTTTGCTGTACATATAAACACTACTTACTATAGTACATATTGCATGAATGAGTTCTAAGGCATTTTCCTGGTCCCATCCATTCCTAACTCCTAATGTTATAGGACATCCCCTTGCATAGGCTTACCAGATCTCCAACCGGGACAGAGTGCTAGACCTTTTAGAGAAGGAATGTGGGCAGGTGTAGCTTGTTAAGTCCTAGAGCACAATCCTAGGCATGTCTGCTCAGAAGCAAGTCCCACTGAACACAATGGGACTTGCTTCTGAATAGACATGCCTAGGATTGTGCCCTAACGATTAACAAGCTACACCTGCCCACATTCCTTCTCCTAAAGCTCTAGCACTCTGTCCCGGTTGGAAATCTGGTAAGCCTATCCTTGCATAAATATGCCATTGAGGTCTGCAGAGACAAAGAGAGTGTCCTTATAAAGTCACTAGCCACACAACTGGATTGTCACTGTTTCTGTTGCATTCGCAGTTGGAGAAATAATTAGGCCTCAAAAACATGCCGCACTCGGAGCCTGTTCTTACGTTACCTGAACAATTGCCACTTATGCCTGGTTGGGTTCCAGTTCTACACAGCTCTTGTAATGCTTAAAAGGCAGACTCCACATAAGAGAAGTACAGGTGGGCCCCCATATCCACTGATTCGCTATCCACGGTTTCAGTTATCCACGGATCATGGGGATCCCCCCAGGCTTTTACTTTTTTCCCCAGTAAGCTTCATTTCTTCCTTAAACAAACTCAAGAAGCTGCTTATTACAGGCAAGTAGAATGAGACTAAGTACTAGAGAGGCTCTGCAAGGTTAACAGAAACCTTGCAGAGCCTCTCTAGGACTGAGTCTCGTTCTACTTGCCTGCAATGGAGGCTGCTTCTGTGTTTGTTTTAAGGAAGAAACAAAGCTTGCTGAAAGAAAAATAAGAGCTGGGGGGGCAAGCATGCCTGCCTGCAGGGGAGGCAGGGTGGGGGGGGGCCCTCAGGAAACCATGGAGGGGGTGTTCGCTCTTATCCATGGTTTCAAGTATCCACGGAGGGGCCTGGAACATATCCCCAGTGGATATGGGGTTCCACCTGTATATGGAATGGTTACCGTCAGCACAAATATAGATCAAGATACAGTATTGTGTTTTCCAGCTCATAGTCGCTGAGGTAGGGTCTATGTAGGGACAACAAAGAGATATATCGCAACCAGATTATCAGATCATGAATGTCATTGCAGATTACTACAGCTGGAAAAGTCCACTGTAGTGGAACATGCGTTAACAACAGGACACAAGATTTGGTTTAATCAGATGCACTCTTTGTCAAATCTCAATTCATACCATCCAAGACTGAATATGGAGGCAATAGAAATATCCAAGCATTGCCACAATCTGAACAGGAAGGAGGAGTTAAGAAGTATTAATGCCTCTTGGACTCCAGTGTTGAGGAACTGTAAGATCAAGCCACTTTTACTGTCTAGTAGCGAAAATGCAGTCCCTTTAAGAGACTTGGCTGAAGCAGTGAGCACAGCTGACTAATTAAGACTAATTAAACCCAAAATCTCTGTATTGCCTGTTAGTTTGGGCTTGGGTTCATTCTTGTAGACTCATAACCCACCCCTGGAGAAGGCAACTAGGCTGCTGAACCGTTGGGAGAAACTGAGAGTGTGTTTTTCAACTCTGCTTTTTTGAGAGAGGGAATTTAGCCATTTCTTCTTTCTTTTTTTTTAGCATGGTTTTAAACCCCTTAAATACTTCATACTCTTATGCAGTTCTGTCCCTTCTGGGCTTGAAGAATACTCTGAGGTCTGAGCACACATAGGCCAAGAAAAAATCCTAATTTCAGTCCATGTGGTTCCTGGTTCAATGCCTTATACTTCACACACCAGCTTCATCCCTTTCATGAACCATATATGCCTTTCCCATATGGACTCCTAAAGCTTCCCTGCACCTGAGAAAGAGTCTTCTGCCTATGGAAATAATCTTTGCACCTTTCCACAGATGGAAACTCCTTCTGCAGGAGGAAAAATACAACCCAAATTATCATGTAACACCATGGACTTCAAATTTAAAAAGCAAAAAAGAAAATGTCAAAGGTGCCACTGGGGTACATGGAGTTTTCAGCTTTTTTTTTCCATCATTGGATTGTTGACTTGGAGAATGTTATGCCGTTTTAAACATTCTTAATTCATGAATAACTATTGTGTGTTTCCATATTCTGTCTCAGCTTGCAAAAAGGGATCTGGGGGAATAAGAGCCACGTGCAATTGTTCAACTGCTGCCTGCATTGGACAGAATACTGAGAAATAGGACCTTTACTATGCTTGGTGAAGAGCTGAATATGTCTTTGGGCTATGTAGTTTGGTTTACAACATATGCTAGATGTGCCATATAATGGATAGGATGTACTATAAAGTGTATATAGGGAGAAATTATGATTACTTTTTCATCCCTAACTGTGTCAAAGTCTAACAGCTAGGCTTACCAGATTTCCAACCGGGACAGAGTGCTAGAGCTTTAGGAGAAGGAATGTGGGCAGGTGTAGCTTGTTAATTGTTAGGGCACAATCCTAGGCATGTCTACTCAGAAGCAAGTCCCATTGTGTTCAGTGGGGCTTGCTTCTGAGTAGACATACCTAGGATTGTGCTCTAGGACTTAACAAGCTACACCTGCCCACATTCCTTCTCCTAAAGCTCTAGCACTCTGTCCCGGAGATCTGGTAAGCCTACTAACAGCACAATCCTATCCAACTTACACTACTGGTGTAACTAGCTGGGGAGGGCAGGTTGGGAGGCTTTGGAGGGGAGGGGAGACTTAAATCCCCTTTGAATCCCCCTTTGGAGGGGATTTGAATCCTCTTTCCATTCTGGGGCCTCCTGTTCTTGCTGCACCACTGATTACACCGGTGGAGTAAGTTGGATAGGATTGGATGTAGGTTAACAGTTGGATAGTAAGTTGGATGTGCTGTAAGTAAATGTAACTGAATTCACTTATCATGTCTTATTACTATTGTGTTTCCTCACATCCTCTGTTTTCTCTCCAGTGTCAGATAAGCTCTTTAAGGAAGGCACATGTCTTTTTTGCTTATGCTGGTGAGCACTCTGAACATTGATGGTGCTGTAAAAACAAGCTAATCCAAGCATAGTGTGAAGGCAAATGATGCAGTGGTATTGCTGCAGCTATGCTGGCCCTCAGGCCAGCCTTTCTTGCTAGATAAGGCAACCATATTTCTAGGCAGGGCTTCAAATAGTTGAAAAGGAAACAAATCAGTGATTTCCAGAGAACCAGCATAAACTCAAAATAATGAGCTATGTCAAAGGCATTTAGGGCAAAGCTCTAGGGTGCTTGAAGCCCTGGCCTGAATCAAGCCTGGGTACCCAGCTAACAGGAGTCTGGACAGTGTTCCTATCTCCCTTTTGAGGTTTTTTCCTTAGCTAAGAGGGTGAAGGGGGAGCAGTACAATTTTTCAGCCTTGGAAAGAAAGGGGAGGAGCTCTGGCCGCTGCCTGCCAATATCTGTTTAGACAATAGATGCTTTCGAACTGTGGTGCTGAGAAGACTCCTGAGAGTCCCTTGGACTGCTAGGAGATCAAATCAGTCAATCCTAAATGAAATCAACCCTGACTGTTCCCTGGAAGGGCAGGTACTGAGGCTGAAGCTCAAATATTTTGGCCACCTAATGCGAAGAGAGAACTCTCTGGAGAAGACTCTGATGCTGGGAAAGACTGAAGGCAAAAGGAGAAGGGGAAGGCAAAGGATGAGATGGTTAGACAGCATCACCGATGCAACGAACATGAAAATGAGCAAACTCAGGAAGATAGAGGAGGACAGGAAGGCCTGGCGGGATGTAGTTCATGGGATCACGAAGGGTCTGACACGACTTAATGACTGAACAACAACAACAACAACAACAATTATTTGGAAGTGGAAGCACTCCCTGCAGGAATGTGGATCAAGTCTCTGACTCCCAGTCTCAAGTCAAGTCCCAGGTCTCTGGGTCCAAGTCCCAAGTCTTTGATCCCAAGTATTTGGTCACGAGTCCTATTTAATAGGGGAAATGGGTGGGTGCTGTGCTGGTGTGTTGTGTGTGTGGGGAGGATGTCACTGGCAGGGCTGTAAACTCCCCCCTGATCAGTGGCGTCACTAGGACGTGCGTCACCCCAAGGTGGGGGCGTGCACATCACCCTAGCGAGGGCCGCGCCGCGATTTTGGGGGGGCAACCCGGCTGCACCCTGCCCCGGGTGCCCGCGTCGCCCTCCAGGCTGCACCCTGCCTCCGGGTGCCCGCGTCGCTCGGGAGCCGGCCTCGGAGTGTCCGACCCCACCGGCGCTCCAGGGCCTTCTGAAAGAAGGCCCATACAGCGTGTTCATCTGGGTATTTTTACAATTTTCGCGCATGCGCAGAGACCGTTTTGAGGGCAAAAGGCCCTCAAAACGGTCTCTGCGCATGCGCGAAAATTGTAAAAAATACCTGTATTAACGCGCTGCATGGGCCTTCTTTCAGAAGGCCCTGGAGCGCCGGCGGGGTCGGACGCTCCGAGACCGGCTTCCGGGCCGGCCTCGGAGCATCCGGAGGGTGTAGCGCGTCACGGAGGTGATGCGCGCAGGGGTGCGCGCGTCACCCTGTGGCGGCCCGCCCCCCACCACGCTCCAGTGACGCCAGTGCCCCTGATGTCCCCCTCCCTCTGCACTTCTCATGACTTGAGTGTCCTCTATATACAATGACAACTTTATTTTAAAGATTCATTTTCTATTTTAATTTTTTTGTTCAATTTACAAAGGGGGAGGGGATTTGTATTCTCCTGAGCAAACAGTGTGGAGAAGCATCTCAAACTAGAAGTTTAACCAGGCTTTTCAAGTCTGTGGAATGTTTATTTTGAATTCCAAAACTTCTTGCTTCCTTATGAAACAAACTGAAGTGATGTGACGACTGCTTTACCTCAGCAATGTCAATTCAGGCTTAAACACACAGTCAGGCACTTTAGAGGCTACATACCAACAATAACTCAAAAACATCAAAAGCAGGAGTGGGATCCTCACATTTTCTTCCCTGAAACTACTGCTTACGATTAAAGTTTAATTCTCAGACAAAAATGACTGTTTTAAATAGCAGTCATTACTAAAATAAAAGTGATGAGCAATGGGATTACAGAAAATCAATCCTTCAGCCAGGCAGCAAAACTGTAAAAACAAACTGAAGATTTGTGGGGCTGGAAGGAGAACTGAAAACTGCCATCATCATCATCATCATCATCATCATCATCATCATCATCATCAGCAGCAGCAGCAGCAGCAGCAGCAGCAGCAGGTGTTTATGTCTGAGGAGGGAGGGGCTGAAGGACAAGCTACAACAGGGCTGGGGTGGCGGTGAAGGAGAGAGAGAAAGAGGACCAGAAATGCTTAATGAGAGGGGGGACAGGCTTGGGCAGGCATTAATACACCAATCAGCCCTTCTGGAGGCAAGCAAAACGGTAACAAAGATCATACACGAGTTTGCCAAAGAGGGGGAAGAAAAGAAAGATTAAGGAGGGCTCGGTCTACTCTAAGAAAGGTCGTAACCTAACAGAGGCATCGTTAGGGGCGGGGTGGGCCCCAGGGCGGCGGGGCGCCATGCGGCAGGGGTGGTGGTGCACTTACATCCAGCCTTGCCACTGGGTCGCCCCCTGCACCGCTCTTCTAATCGTCACTGCTGCGGGAGTTCGTGGGCCGCTTTTGGGGCGTCCCGCCCTGGAGTCGTTTGGCTCCAAAAAGGGCTGAAAAGCAGCAGTGTGTGTTGGTGGCGCGCACAGATGTCGTCACGCTCCCCAGCGGTGGGCCGTTTGGTGGCACATGGGGGATGTTGCATCACACACACACCCGTGGCGGGTGTTGTAATGCCACTGTAACCTAACCCATGCCCTATACCAATGGGGGGGGGGGAGAGAAGAGGCAGCTTCATATTCTCTCACTCACTCATGATTGAAGCCAGAGAGATACACGGGGAAGTAGGAAGGAAAACACAGGCAAGAATGACCTGGGGCAGGGTTTCCCAAACTTTTTGACCTGCGGCTCCCTTGACCATTGGTGACCATGGTGACCATTATCCGCAGCTCCCCATTACATGATGTTAATGCCTGCCAATTGGCATTGGCATTCCGAGAGGATCTCGGCATTGGCATTCCGCGTCCCAGTTTGGGAACCACTGACCTGGGGAATGGGAAGGGGGGTGGATCCTTCATCACCACCCCTCATAGATCTCCTCTGCAGGCTGTTTCTCAGTGGCAGCAGCAGGAAGGAGGAAAGAGGAAGTGCCTGCTCTCAAGGGAAAAGCATGATACAGCAAGATCCTGCCGCCACCACAGCTCAGGCCTAAGCTGGGCACAGGGGCTATAGCTGTCCTCCCCCCCCTCTTCTCACTTTCTCAGGGGCGGCCGCTGACTGTGCGCCCTGCCCCTGTTGCTTCAGCTCCCGCCGCTCTCCACAAGCGTTACTGGGGGGGGTTTGCTCGCCTGAGCCTCTACCCGCCGATCCGCCCTCACCCAACTGCAGCAGCTCCTCTCAAAATGACTTTCCAGGCAGACAGTGCTTTGTTTAGCTTTAAAGGCAGCACAAATTCCCGCCAGCGGGAGCTCCCCCTCTCCCTCCAGCGCTGGCTGGAACTAGAGTCATTGTCAGCTGCTGTGTACGCGCAAACCACAGCTCCTCCTCTCTTATTTTATTTTATTTTTATTTTATTTTTCACTTTATACCACCCTTCCTCCAAGGAGCTCAGAGTGGTGTACCTCCCACCGGTGGTACCTCCCACCGGTTCCTCCCCTCCTTCTTGTCCTCACAACAACCCTGTGAGGTAGGTGGGGCTGAGAGATAGTGACTGGCCCAAGGTCACCCAGGAAGCTTCGTGGCTGAGTGGGGATTTGAACCTGGATCTTCCAGGTCTAAGTCCGAGCATGAAGAAGAGGGCTGGTGAAGCCAAGTGAACTAGCCAGTAGCAAAGTGCCTAATTTGCATTTCACTCAAAACCTTTTGGGAACATTGTCTGGGGGGGAGCAATGGGGTATTGTGTTGCTCAAGAATCGCTTCCATTTCTTTCCATGATATGTTTCCCTTCTAAGTAAGACGTTATGGCTATTTAGCCAGAGAGCTCTCTCCGTCACTGTAACTTGGATGGGACTGCGTGGAGACAGGGCCTCGGGGGGGGGGGGGATTTGTACTTGGGCCCAGGGCAAAAAAATGGGTCAAAAAGGAGCCCTGGAGCAAAAAAGGGGGCCCAGGAGTCAAATTCATATGTAGGGAAGGGGCCCAAAAGAAACTTTGTGTCCTCTGATAAAATTCCTCTGAATGGCCCTGTGTGGAGAGGGGTTTATATAGAAATTTAGCACACACGTTTTTTAGAGGTAATAGTCCCAAGTAGAGGCCACGTCAATGGACCTGGGGTTCGAGTCGAGTCCGAGTCAAGTCGCTGGTGCGACTTGAGTTCAACTTGACAGCATGCAGAGATAGCCTGATCCGGCCTAAGATGTGGTGGCTGCTGCACCCTAAGCTGATTGCATGTGTCCGCGGAGTCTGTACAAGGCCAGTCCGGCCTGGGAAGGGGCATAGGATATCGCTGCAACCTAGCGCTGATATCCCCCCTCCCAGTCCGGGCCGACCAATGGCCCCCTCCCTCACCACCCCTGCCCGCCCTCCCCTGCCCCTGTGCCGACCAGCGCAGGGCACCGGTGCCACTTACTCCAAAGTAGCTGCAAACACCAGCCTAGTTTTAGGCAGGGTTGTGCCCTGAATGTATGTTTACGCGGAGAGGAAGTGTCTCCATTTCTTCAAATGTTAGAGAAGATTTAAATGACCAAACCACATGTGGGGCAAATCATGTGGGTCTCTGGTGAATTGGTACTGCACTGGGAGGGGTGCCCATTCCATGGGAAAGACACGTGATCAGATTCCACCTACCTGGGTGCATGTTTGACATTTGAATGTTCTTGCAGTTAACTGGAGATGCTCATGGATGAGCAGCAGGGCATGGCCACCTGCTGTTGCAAGCTGAAACATTAGCATAGAGTGGTGGATTTGCGAGGCGACAAAATCCACAGCTGCATTAATGCTGTTTGGCCTCATCACTAATCCTGGCCCAGCTGCGTCTGCAGGACAACAAAACTGCCCTACCCCTACTGCAGCCAGAGCCTTCCAAACATGTCATCTGGGACCTCTGTGCAAGCTCCGAAGTCAGCTAAGAGGCACCAGCAGCATGAGAAAACAGCAGCTGCCTGTTGCTGTGTGGGCCATATTCTGGAGCCTCCTCAGTGTTCTTTTCCCTTTTCACCCATGATTAACATTGAAGCCCCAACCTAAATGATCAGCCTCCCATTCTCTTGCCAGTGAATGTCTTCTGATTTTTTTCGAAGTGAGTGGGCAGGAGGACAAGAATGTTGCCCACAGTCTTTCTTTTCCACATTGTCTTCTCTCTTCTCCCCTCCTTCGCCTCTTCTCCACCCCCTTTCCCCCAATGTTGACTTCTCTTTTCTTCTAATAATTTGTTACAGTTTTTCCTTCACCGCACTGAATGGCTCCGACGGCGAGGGGGCGGGGCCGCCTCATGCCAGGGAGTAAACAGAAGTTAGCACAGTGCAGAACATACCGTTCCACCCCACCTTGAGCGACACCAGTGGTGTAAGTGCTTGGATTTTGCATTCCAGAGTTTACTGTTCCATGTGCAAGTCTGGTAGACTACAGTGTTTCCTTGCTTTACTTACTCTGTCTCTTCCGCCTAAGGCTAATAATGATGGAGCTATTTGTACAAGAATTATATATAAATTGGCATTTCATCACCATTCTACATTCCAACGTGTGGTTTATAGTGAACGTAATTAATCAGTCTTTATCTAACAGAGTTTTGTTAGCGATAGTTCTGCATGCTAAATGTTAAATCTTTGATCTGATACTTCAAGCTATTAATGCCTAAAGCCATGTGTTCTTCTGGTGCTCCTATTCATGTCAATATGGCTTGCCCAAGAACACTGATAACCTCTGTAGGTAACAAGCATACATGACCCTACTTTATTAGTCAGCCATTACTTTCCATGCCACTGTCAGATCCTATGTATACAGGCTTACCAGATCGCCGACCGGGACGTTCCTTTTTGCCCTTAAGGGCGGCGGGGGGGGAGGGGCGATGGGAGACGGAGCGCTCCGTCTCCCATCGCCCCTCCCCCCCGCCGCCCTTAAGGGCAAAAAGGAACGTCCCGGTCGGCGATCTGGTAAGCCTGTATGTATGAGATCCTTCGAGGGCCTACAAAATGCCAGAGAAGTATTTAAAGTAACAGTCCAATCCTATCCTGGACTGGGCTGCTGGGTATTTATTTATTTATTTATTTATAAAATTTATACCCCGCCTTTCTCCCACAAGGGCAACCAAGGCGGCTTACAATAAAAACATTAAAATACTGTATTTCTTCAATTCTAAGACACATGTTTTTTTCCCAATTAAGCATTTCAAAAAATGGGGTGCGTCTTAGAATCGAAGGTCTCCAAACAGCACCCCAAAATGCTATCTTCTTACTTACTGGGGCTTGCGGGAGCTTCAGGGAGGCCTGCGCAACCCTCTGAAGGCCTCACTGATCTTCAGTTCGGCAAAAAACGGTGATTTTCAGCCATTTCCGGTTTTCGCGAAAACCAGAAATGGCCAAAAATCGCTGTTTTTCGCCGAACTGAAGATCAGGGAGGCCTGCAGAGGGTTGCGCAGGCCACCCTGAAGCTCCCCCAAGCCCAAATAATGAAGGAAATGGCACTTTCTGGCGGGGCCAGAAATGCTATGCAAAGGCAGTGCACTCAGTCATCCTCAGCTGCAGGAGACATGCTGGGGAGAGTTGGTGCTGAGCGGGTAGATTCAATGAAGGGAGGCGAGTCTTACAATTGATGGATTTTTTTTTCCCTGCTGGTGGTATTGAAAGTAAAGTTGCGCCTTAGAATCAATGGCGCCTTAGACTCGAAGAAATACGGTACATATATACATTTAAAATCAAGAATTAAAACAGTTAAAACAATTAAAACAAACAAGAGCAAGTTACGACAACGAAAGGCACTTTTGCTGTTGTAAAATGGTTGTTAATGGCGCACGCAGAGCTGGTAGGTGAGGGTGAGGTGTGGGTAGGGAGGTGTCTACTGAGAGAGTAACTGGGTAGGGAGGGGGGAGCAATGGGGGCAGGGAAGAGGTGGAAGGGGGTGGATCCAGTGACAATGGTGCACATCAGATCCTACCCCCCTCCCATTCCAATGCTTCCCCTTTCCTCTCCTCGGACATACGCCTCCAAAAGTGGTGGTGTCTGTTCGAGGAGACCCATAGGCGGCCCCAGGGCTTACCGGGAGGTAAGTATAAAACATTTATACTTACCTCCCGTTTTTTCTTCGGGTCACACACCCACCCACTGCTGGATGCAGTGCATGCCTTTTTGGCACGGCTGCATCGGTGTGGCTGGCAGGGGATAGGATTGGGCCCTAAAATATGATTTTAATTTTTTTTTACAAAACAGTGTAGATAGCAAACAGACATTTAGAATGAGACCTACCTAATTGATTCTTTCACTGCTACCAGACCAGATTTAGATTGTGTTTAGGTAGGCTTACCAGATCTCCAACCGAGACAGAGTGCTAGACCTTTAGGAGAAGGAATGTGGGCAGGTGTAGCTTGTTAAATCTTAGAGCACAATCCTAGGCATGTCTACTCAGAAGCAAGCCCCACTGAACACAATGAGGCTTGCTTCTGAGTAGACATGCCTAGGATTGCACTCTAAGGTTTAACAAGCTACACCTGCCCACCACATCCCTTCTCCTAAAGGTCGAGCACTCTGTCCCAGTTGGAGATCTGGTAAGCCTATGTTTAGGGCTGCTCAGCCATGAGCCAGACTGAAGCAGCTGCTCCAAGGGACAGAATGGAGAGTGGAGGAACTGAGGCAGGATGCTCTGCCATGCCTGCCTGCAGAAGCGTCGCTCCGGTAGGGGCGGGGCTGTAAGTATCGCTGCGGTCATAGTCTCTTTACCGAGCGAGGAGGAGGCAGCCCCGCCCCCTCACTGTCCGAGCCAGTCCCCTACGGAGAAAGCAGCAGGCAGCGTCTCTTCCCTGCCAGTTTCTCCGTAGGGGACTGGCTCGGACAGTGAGGGGGCGGGGCTGCCTCCTCCTCGCTCGGTAAAGAGACTATGACCGCAGCGATACTTACAGCCCCGCCCCTACCGGAGCGACGCCTCTGCCTGCCTGCCTCCTCCTTGGCCCAGTGCTGACCCAGTTATTGTACCATGTGTTTTGATCATCCTGTTTTGATTGCTCTCCTGGAACGGGATCCATCAGAACAGGATTGCTGTGACCCCCTGCTGCTGCTTGCTCCACTGCTGTGGTTGCCTGTAGCAGCGGTGCTGGAGAAAGAGATGGCTTGCCGCTTCCTCAATCCTGGGCAGACAAGAAGGATGCAGAGGCAGAGTGACTCCCCACCCCCTTGTCTTTAGCCCTGTTCCCTGCTTGTTCCTGCCTGGATGCATCTTTAAACAAACAGATGCTTCCACCCACCCTGTTTATTTGAAGATAGGGCCAGCAGAAGCAAGCAGCCGGTAAAGCTGAAGAATGAGGCAGGGTGCGCTAGGAGCACTGCACTCACCTTGCCTGCATAGCTGTTTCGGTTAACATGCTAAGAGCCCAGCCTGCTGGAAAGAAGTGGTAGGCAAGGAGGAAGCAGAAAAAATGCGATAGAAGTACTTCAAGAGCCACTTCAGCTTGGGATGGTCCCTCCTGTTTGTATGGAGCAGTGTTTCCCAAACGTTTTCTACCTGCGGCTCCCTTGGCCATTGGTGACCTTTGGCCGTGGCTCCCCATGACATAATGTTGATGCCTGCCAATTGGCACTACACTGTTTTCTGAAAGGATTCCATGACACTCCGCGGCTCCCCTGGCTGGTCCCCGCGGCTCCCCTGGGAGCCACGCCTCCCAGTTTGGGAACCACTGGTATGGAGTAATCTTGAGTCCCGGTTAAAACCTGGGTTGGAATTCCTCCAGATTCTGGCATGTTAGTTTTACAAAGAAAACATGGAATGGTTTTCTATGCTGCTCAAGTAAGCTATGAATCAATCTTTTGTCTGTGCAACGGTGTTTGTGTATGTGTGTGAGTGTGCCTATATGTCTTACTAGAGTTCCTGACCCAAAACCCCATGTTTGGCAGGAGATTCCATTTCCATGACTGGGAATGCCTTGAAAGAAGTGAAAATCAACTGAACCTTTTCCAAAAACTCTGATGCATTGAACAAATTCCAAGAGAATTCCATTACTGAAGGAAAAAGTAATCACTCCAGAATAAGTGTCATATGCAGTGGTGCCATTGTTTGTGCAACATGAGGTACATCAGAAGAAAACAGACTCTTTATGTTCATTCTTTTACTGGCTCGAAGAGGCGTAACAAGGGTGGTGCAAAGGCAAGTAGTTCTGCAAGACTCCGTTACACTGGAGTCAGCGGCCCCTCCCCCTTGCTGTTGGAGCCATTCTGGCAGCAAAGGCAACACGCAGGACACTCCCCTGTTGCTGCTGGAATGGCTCCAATAGCAAGGGGGAGGGGCCACTGACTCCAGTGTAACAGAGTCTTGCAGAACTACTTGCCTTCGCTCCACCCTTGTTTCGTCGATAGATTAATAATGGTCCAGAATGGCTCCTTGAGCTGGAACTTGGGACTTTTAAGTGCAGTAAAAAAAGAGAAGAGAATGATTTTGTCCATGACAGCATGGGTGGAAATCATATGTTTTACAAGTGCTTTGAAACCCAGCCCCAACAATAACCCCCATTATCCAAAAACTTGACATCAGTATTTTTTCATGGTCATACCCATTCAGTTTTACTCATATAGTCCCATATATGCCTGTGTTAATAATAAGTGCTCTAGTTTATTATATAACATATGTTTATTGCAACATTTAAGTTCTTCAGAAGATTAAATCAAGCTGAACTTTTATTAATGAATAAATGATGTTATATCGTTTTGAGTGGAAAATCCACCATAAAAATATTTCAAAGAATGAAGACTGGAGTGTCCATCAAAGCAAAGATTGATTCGTGGGCTGGAGCACCTCCCTTACAAGGAAAAGCTACAGCGTCTGGGGCTTTTCAGTCTAGAAAAAAGGCGCCTGAGGGGGGACATGATTGAGACATATAAAATTATGCATGGGATGGAGAGAGTGGATAGAGGGAAATTCTTCTCCCTCTCGCACAACATCAGAACCAGGGGACATGCATTAAAATTGAATGGAGGGAGAGTTAGAACAGACAAAAGAAAATATTTCTTTACCCAGCGTGTAATTCATCTGTGGAACTCCTTGCCACAGGATGTGGTGATGGCACCTGGCCTTGATGCCTTTAAAAGGGGTTTGGACAGATTCATGGAGGAAAAGACCATCACAGGTTACAAGCCATAAGCAACCTCCTGGTTTTAGAAGTGGGTTTTCTTTGTGCCAGGGGCAAGGGAGTGACAACGCGAAACAGATTATCTTGTTGTCTTGTGCTCCCTGAGGCATCTGGTGGGGCCAATGTGTGATACAGGAAGCTGGACTAGATGGGCTTTTGGCCTGATCCAACAGGGCTCTTCTTATGTTCTTATGTTCTTATGTAATCCCGTATTGAAACTTAAAAGAACTTTTCCATTTAGTAAATTGTTAGCATGAAAGAGGCATATGCACCATACTGACATGTGAAACATCATAACAGCAAATACTGAGTTTTCAAGTCAAGTACTCCACATTAAGGAACATGCTCTTGCAGCCTAATATGTTTCTCCATTGATGTATTATGGAATTATGACAATATATTTCCTTTAAAAGAGCCCAATCCTATCCTCCCCCCCCCGATGGTGCAGTCACGCCAAAACGAGTGTGCTGTATCCAGCAAAGGGGGGACGGATGGATCGGGAGGCTTCAGCAAGGAAAGGGTATTTAAATCCCCTTTCGACCCGTGTAAGCCTCTCGACCCACAATGGTTCTCCTAGGACCTGCACTAGCGATTTCGCTAGTGTAAGTCTGAGGAGACAAAGGGGACATGGAGGGGATAGAACCTGGTGGCGTGCACCTTTTGGCGTATGATCCACCGCCTCCCGCAGCCTCCTCATCCCATCACCCCCCTCCCTACCCCACTGCCCCACCTGCCTCCACCTCCTCCCCAACCACCCCCCTGCTTTACCTGCTCCAGTGGGTGTAGGCAGCTCTGGCAACAGTCTTGGAGTGCTGCCATCTTGTGTGGCAGTGCTTTTAAAATGGCCGCTGATGGAGCACTGCACACTCTGTTGGCAGCCATTTTACAATAGCACAAGTGCCTTCCGCTGTTGCAAAGGGCTCCACATACCAGCCCAATTCTCAATAGGATTGGGCTGATAATCAAAGTGATGTTCAAAGATTGTGGTGAAATAACACAGTTTCTCAGTGCCATCTGCTGCCAGGTCTATAAGATCCTGAAAGGGCCTACGGAGAAATCTTGGTTTCACTGTGGAAAACCCATAGTGGCCTGGACTTTCAATTGTACAGTAGTCACCCGTGTGATAACTTCCCATTGGTGAGGCATGCCTCTTCTGCTGGTGCTGACTGCTGTAAAGCAGTCAGTGCTAGTTGTAAAAGGCTCTCCGACAGCTCGTGAAGCCACGCACTGCTGGAGCATCAGTGGGAAGGCCAGCGTCTTCCCATGCACCCCAGAGCAATTGGATGCTGATGATGACAGAGAATAGAATAGAATAGATACCTTTATTGGCATAAACACATCAAAAAACAGACATACATAAACAAACAACCAAAAATTCCCCAACAGATCCAATGACAACAACCACAATCCTGCAAAAAATTTCTCCCCAAACTGTCCCACTATGAATCTATACAGATGATGACAGAGGTAAGGTGGCGGGGAAGCAGGAGAGGGTGGGGAAGGGTGGAACCAGGCGGAAGAGAGCAAAATGATGCAGTGACGGGGTGGGGAGAGGGTGGAATGGGATGGGAATGGGGCAGGGAATAGGCGGATTGTGTCCCGGACCCTAACCCCCTTCCTGGACCCAATTCCATGGTGTGGGTCCATGCAAACCTGCACCAGTTATTTAGCTAGTGCAGGTCCGAGTAGACCCCTCTGTGCCACAGAGGCTTATCTGAAGACTATCCAGTTTATTAGGGGGTCATCATGGAAGATATAATTAGCTACTGTAAGCCTGCAAAACACCTGCTGCTGTTTTAGCAGGTTCCTCAACTTGAAATAAATAGCTGGAAAATTCCCCTATGTTTTACATAGGCTGGCTGCAAGAGCTCAGCCAGCCTCAATGTTTCAGCAACATGAAAGGCCAGGAAATGAGTTTTTCTCATCCTCTAAATATATGGAGACAAAAATCTTCAGTAAGCAAGGCTCAAGGAGAGGGTGCTCCTTAAACTTTGAAAGACCCTGAAACAGCTTGAAAAATCTCCTATGTTTTACATTGATTGCTTCTGCAGCAGCTGAAAGGAACACTTGGCACATGCTGGTGCTGCCAAAATCAATCCCCTCACTCCCCCTCTCACCTGCTGCCCTTCCTAATCTGCCCTGAAACTCCCCCTGCCCTCTCCTCCCCACCCACATCTCCACTGCCAACTTACCAGCACCAACGAAGGCTTCTGGAGCTTCTGCTGTTTGCAGTAGCAGCCCGGAAGTGCTTGGCAGTGGCCCAACTTTTGCTCTACCATAGGTAAAGGTATCCCCTGACAATTAAGTCCAGTCGTGTACGACTCTAGGGTGTGGTGCTCATCTCCATTTCAAAGCCGAAGAGCCAACGTTGTCCAAAGACGCCTCCGTGGTCATGTGGCCGGCATGACTCTCCTTGCCGCAGCACATAGCATGCAGCTGGAACACGGAGCGCTGTTTACCTAAGCGGTACCTATTTATCTACTCGCATTGACATGCTTTGGAACTGCTAGGTTGGCAGGAGCTGGCCAAGCAACGAGCGCTCACCCCGTCGCGGGAATCGAACTGCCGACCTTTCGATCAGCAGCTTATGGTTCAGCGGTTTAACCCACTGCGCCATGCTCTACCATACAGGGCCCCAATTGATCAGTTTCTCATCTTGATTGTAAGAGGACATTTAGCAATCAATTCCTGGTGGGCAATGAATTTACCTTCAATATAGTGTGAATGGTGTGAAAGATCAGAGAAGTTAAGTGTGTGCATGGGTAGTGAAATATTTCTTTCTCTGATAGAAAACCTGTCACCAGTGATGTAGACTTGAGTCATTTGGACTTGAGTCGGGCTCAAGTCATTTCAATGACTTGACAAGGACTTGACTCGGCGATTGTAAAAGACTTGAAAGATTCGACTCGAGACTTGGAGTCAGAGACTTGATCCACATCCCCTGCCTATCACGGATACATAACTATTAATGTAAGACAAGCAATAGGAGACATTCATTAACAATTTTATTTTATTTATTTCCCCATCAGGGAAAAGAGACAGTTGCAAGAAAATATGTGAAATGAGGTGCAACATTCATTTATCTGTCTTCTAAACATCTTCCCTTAATAAACCACCTCTAGAATTCCCTCCCCCTTCAGGGTAAGTTCATATTGTTTTCTTAAAGTGGTCTGTCTACTCCTACTGTTTGCCCATGTATAATTTGCTTCTGCATTTTGTGATGTCCTAGCATCTGCACGAATAATATAAGCTGTTATGGCCCTTGCTCTCATTTTAAACAAGACAGCTTTGATGCAATGCAATGGGAATAATTTATGTTCAGCTCTATGTCCTCAGGCCAAATATGCTGTACTGTACATTAGATACTCTGCTCCCTGAATTGAAAATGTTCTTTATGCTATAAATAAATGTAGGAAAAGACCCATTGTTCTCTAGCCTGACCTGTAGATCCAGGGAAAAGAAGGTGAGCCGCAATTTAACAAACATAGGAATCTTGTATCATGTTACACAAGTTTGCTGGTCTGACAATTTATCCAGCTGGGTATAACCACTAGAAGGTCTGTGAGGTACCCCACTGACCTGTGTGGTGTGAGGTACCCCACTGACCTGTGTGGCAAAAGAAGTACATTTTGGAGGAAGTTCCTAAGATTCATGGGACCCCAGTCATATACCACTTTTAAAGGTTAGTGATAAATTGGGCCCAGGTTGTAGACCCCTGGATTTTTGCCTACTGATTTTTTTAAATGGAATAATTATGACAATCCATCCCCATCATTACACCCTTCTTCCCCCTCACCAGCTTTTGCTTGAGGAGTGCTTTTGGATCCACACTTTTAGTTATTTTTCAGATTGATTGCAAAAATATAGCAAATGCAACCGAGAGCCTGGCTACATGTTACACTCATAATGTGAAAGTAGCTGCGTATAAGTCAGTCATGTCAGTGAAATTTTCCATGATCAGTTTCGGGGAAGAATGGTAGGGGTGTTGTTGTTGTTGTTGTTCTGGTTTTTTAAAAAGCTGAGATCAGAAAACCAAGCTCTTTAAATCTTCAAAGTTCTTTTATGCTCAGAGAAATGTACTAGCGTAGTCACCACTAAACAGACCACAAGGATAAAATTTTAAAAATCACCATATTAATTCTTAACAGTAAAAAAATCACAATTAAAAGGTTGTAATAGCTAACACAAATCTTTAATGTAGGTCTTAAGCACAAATAGATTTTTAAAGGGTTAAAGACATCCCTAACTAACAGCCCCATCCTGCCCTGGTCTGGTCCAGAGCATGCAGTGGTGCTGGCACAGCCTCTGCTGCATGCTATGGTCTAGTCAGGGACAAGGCAGCAACAGAGAGGTAAGTAAACAACCTTTTTATTTACCTACTGTGCCACAACATGATCCCCAATGAGCCTACTCAGATCTGCTGGCATACATCCGAGTGGGTCAAGGGAGGCTGGGTTGGAGGGTAAAGGATATCGGCAGTACTGCTGCTACTGCTAATTGCCCCAGCCCACTCTCAACACACTCCCTGCCAGCCCCGATTCTCTCCCAGAATGCCCCCCCCATTGATTTGCCTGCTCTAGGAGGGTGTGGACACTCCTTTGGTATGTGCCTGGGGCAGCTAGCCATTTGCGCTGGTGGCCCCAGACTGCATGCTGTCACTGTGGCTTTTGTTGCCAACATTGCTCATTTTCACGCACACATGTCTATTCCTACACATGTCATGCACACACACAATAAACTCAAACTGACTCAAACTGGGGAAATTAGCAATACTTGTAGAGTGAGAGATCAAATTTAGCAGTGTCTGACAGTTTTGGGATCGTTGACATGGATACAAACAATTGCAAAGTGCTTCAAAATTAGGCTACCAGTAACCACGAGAATGATCTTTTCAAAAGCAGATAGAGTTTATTAAGATAAGTAGGTAGGTAACAAGAAAAAAGGCATGTTTACTTTGTTATTTTGCTTAGGAGATTAGTTTTGTTGTTGTTCAGTCGTTAAGTCGTGTCCGACCCTTCGTGATCCCATGAACCATATCCCGCCAGGCCTTCCTGTCCTCCACTGTCTTCCTGAGTTTGCTCATTTTCATGTTCGTTGCATCGGTGATGCTGTCTAACCATCTCATCCTTTGCCTTCCCCTTCTCCTTTTGCCTTCAATCTTTCCCAGCATCAGAGTCTTCTCCAGAGAGTCCTCTCTTCGCATTAGGTGGCCAAAATATTTGAGCTTCAGCCTCAGTACCTGTCCTTCCAGGGAACAGTCAGGGTTGATTTCATTTAGGGTTGACTGATTTGATCTCCTAGCAGTCCAAGGGACTCTCAGGAGTCTTCTCCAGCACCACAGTTCGAAAGCATCTATTCTTCGGCGATTAGGAGATTAGTTACAGAGCTTTAAATGATTGCAAATGAGAGAGATACTTATAGAATTGTGTTTGATAAGCAGGAGTTAAAGAAGAGAACGGTGAGGGTGAAGCGGTGGCAGTGGGGGGTGGAGTTGACAAGGCGTCAGCGGGGGAGTTGATGCGGCAACCCCCCGCGGGGGGTGACACACCACCCAGTGACGCCGTTAACTGTGGGAGTGGTCTCTACTGGGAAGAGACCATCGAAATACGCAGTGGCATGGATACCTCCAAAGAATTGAGAAGTGACAAAGTTCTGCTTTCAGAGCAGTTATAGGATAGTTATAGGACTTTGCACAAAGAAAACAAAAGCATTTCTGGGGAGATATTAGAATCTGGAGCTTCTCCTTGGGGATGCAACTGAGATTTCTTAGCCTTGATTGGGCTTGAGTGTGTCCTTCCAGAAGCACACAAAAGGCTTGATTGCACCCCAATCAGAGAAGCTCTTGAGGGACAAAAGGTGTGTAGGATTTTTTTGAACCTCAAATTAGCTTGTTAAATAGCCTGATTTGCTCCCCCCCCCCCAACATTTGAGGAAGTGAGTGTATCATTAACAAGCTTATCAAAGAGAACATGGGGAAATTCACATATCTGTACCAGGCACAGATTGTCAAGAATTCTGAAGGGCTCCTCCCCCCCCCCGCCCCATAGAAACAGTCAGAGGAAGCTGAAGGGGCGGGGGGGGAGGAGCCCTTCAGAATTCTTGACAATCTGTGTCAAGAATATTGCTGCTCGCTGCCTGTTTCATCTCTTATTTATCCATGGTGTTCCTAATTCTATCTAGCAACTAATTGTCCCTAGGGATTAGGAGGGAAGAACAGTGACAATTAGCTACTAAGGAAAGATAATGTAAGCAAAGAATAGCAATCTGTCTGGGGAAAGACTCCCATCAGTTCCTACAGTCCTCTCCAATTTTCTCTCCTAGACTCTGACTGACACATGGATGCTTTTCACACAAAAAGTCTAACATGTAGCTAGGCTCTAAGAACCACTTAGAGTGAATAGCAGTGATATAGACTTGAGTCTATTAACTCGGACTTGAGTTGGACTCATGTCGCATCAGTGACTTGACTCGGCGATTGTAAAAGACTCGAAAGACCCAACTCGAGACATGGAGCCTTTTACAAGAAGTCCAATTTTATTCAGGTTTAAACCCGTTTTCCCCATTAAATAGATAGGGACTCGCAACCAAAGACTCGGGACTTGGGGGCAAAGACTTGGGACTTGACTTGTGACTTGGACCCAGAGACTTGATCTACATCCCTGGTGGATAGATTGCTGGACTTCTGTAACAGATATCCAGGTTCAAACCCTGTTCAAGCATGACGCTTGAGGGATGAACTTAGACCAGTCATTCTCTTTCTGTGTCTATCTCACAGGGTTATTAAGAGGGTAAAAGGATGTATGTTATCTGTAGCTCCATAGAGAAAAAAGACGGGGGCAGGGATGTGCTAAATGAAAACATGGACAGGCTTGGTATATATAAAAACAACAAAACGTGTCTCTGTCCTTCATCACCATGCCCCAAATAATATCTTTCTCTGCATAAATGCAAACTTCTAATTCAGAGCTGTCAGGAGTTATGATCAAACTGACATCTTACAAACTTTTGAATAATTAAAGGCCATGTTGTTCTACAGCCAAGTAAATTAAATCTGACTAAGAAAGGCAGGGATTTGGGCTATAATTATCTGAAAGAATTCTGGTGTGAAACCATTGCATCACATTTCCTAGGTGCTAAAGCAATGATCCTTTGAAAAGGTAGTATGTCTGAAGATTTGTGTCATATTTAGGTTTAATAGTAGCAAGATGGATACTCTTTTTATCCCAAGACCACCAACAACTGCATTATTGCCTGTCAAGCTTTTTGTTTATTTCTGCTGCAGATGTGTTGATATAACCTGACCTGACCACGGTGATCCATGTCACGGTGACATCGCGACTAGATTATTGTAACGTGCTCTACGTGGGGCTGCCCTTGAAGACTGTTCGGAAACTGCAATTAGTACAGAATGCGGCGGCCCATGTAGTCACTGGAGGTAGGCGGTTCGACTCTGTCGGGCCGCTCCTCCGACAGCTGCACTGGCTGCCGATTCGTTTCCGGGCCCAATTCAACGTGCTGCTTTTGACCTTTAAAGTCCTATACGGCTTGGGGCCAGGATATTTGAGAGACCGCCTACTTCTATATAGTCCGGCTCGTCTCCTTAGATCATCAGAGAAGGCCCTTTTGCGGGTACCGTCGCCCAGGGAGGTGCGAGGGGCGGCGGCCAGAAATAGGGCCTTCTCAGTAGTGGCACCAACCCTATGGAATTCCCTCCCTTTTGACTTACGAACTGCTCCCTCCTTGGACACTTTCCGGCGAGGCCTAAAAACCTTCTTGTTCAAAGAAGCCTTCTGAGTCTTTGCCTTTTTTTAACATCTTGCTGGTACGGATGGGGTGCTGCTGTTTTTATTATCTTATTTTAAATGTAATCTTTTTAAATCAATTTTTAGATGTTTTTATTAGTTTTGTTAATTATTTTTTACTGTTTTAAAAAGTGATTACTTTCGGTATTGTATTGTATTTTTATGTTGTAAGCCGCCTTGGGTCCCTTCGGGGAGAAAGGCGGGGTAAAAATACTGTATATAAATAAATAAATAAATAAATAAATACATACATACATACATACATACATACATACATACATACATACATACATATGTGGTGCTGGGTACCTGCCAGGTGAGTATGACCCAAGCCAGTCTTATGACAATTATGTTGGAATGACAAGAGGCTTCAGGTCCCT
The DNA here is from genome assembly GCA_026170595.1 of Plestiodon gilberti rubricaudatus. Taxonomy (NCBI): domain Eukaryota; kingdom Metazoa; phylum Chordata; class Lepidosauria; order Squamata; family Scincidae; genus Plestiodon; species Plestiodon gilberti. The sequence continues at coordinate 110,918,617 of JANXHW010000003.1, forward strand.
CAAAGAAGGCTACAACTTCATTTGGTCAGAGCAATCACCCTGTCCCTATAGCTGGCTAGCTGGCTGAGGCAAAGCCTTGTCTTTTTCTCCTTCCTTGGAAAATTCCATGACTCGATGCGCCTTGCTTGCACAGCACATTTGAACCAGTAGCTTGCACTTTTCAGGTTCTCCAGGAGTTCTCGAAGATTATAAGGCAGAGGCTTGAGAAAACACCCACCAGTTCTTTGAATACCCTAGGATGCAGCTCACCTGGCCCCAAAGACTTCTGGCCAAACCTTATCTGGGCCTCCCACGGTGGAACTTACATTCCATTGAAGGAAGGCCTGGGCTGCTGGCACTGCAGCTACAGTGATGGCACATGGAACAGGGCCATCAGTGCAAATGGCTGACAACCATGTGCACTTGTCACCAGAGTGCACAGTCACCCCCCAGTGCCAGTAAGCTGGTGTGGGGTAGGCAATGGGCAGGGATGAGGAGGATCGAGTTGGGGATTGGGGCCAGTGGAGGGCATGTTAGGGAGGGCAGGGGTGGATATCAGTGGCAGCAGCTATGTCAGTATCCTATGTCACCTTTTTGGCCTTGACATGCCCCCTTAGGCCCACTTGGACTTGTGCCAGCCAAAGAGCTGGTGCAGATCCAAGTAAGTCCATGGGGACCAATGGTGTGGAGAAGTAGGTAAGTAAAAAAAAATGCTTACCTCTCTGCCATAGCATGACAATAGCATGCAGCAGAGGCCACGCCTATGCCTCTGCATGCTACAGCCCTGCTAAAGTTAGGATTGGGACGTTAAATACTGTTTATTTTCAACATTTTATCCCTATAAAGCAGTGGTTCCCAAACTTACCTGGCTCACAACTCCCTGCAGACTCTTCTTCCTGGCTCAAGACTCCCCTGGTAGCTCCTTCTACCTGTTCTCCTGGGCGAGATCTCGTGAGATCCAAGATGGCAGCACCCAAATCTCGTGAGAATAGGGCGCTGCCATCTTGGTTTTTGCAAAATCTCACAAGATCCAAGGCAGGGGGGGCCCTCAGGAAACCATGGAGGGGGTGTTCGCTCTTATCCACGGTTTCAAGTATCCACGTAGGGGCCTGGAACATATCCCCAGCGGATATGGGGGCCCACCTGTACTTAGCACCTCTTCTAGCCTGAGGGCTTGCCTGGGTGATTGAACTTTGAATATCTGTGAGATTAGGACACAGGATTCTTCAGCCTCTGCTTATCACCTTGCATATTGGCTAAAGTAAACTAAATTAGCTCTGCAAAAGTGCTAATGTGAAGAGTAGATTCATGAAAGAGAATAGGTGAGCCGTGATGACAATGAGAATAACCAGATATGTGTTTTTGACACTATTACCTTCAACAGATGATTAGAGGTGTTAATGTTTCACTGAAAGTTTTCAATTACACTGACACAGGAAGGAAAGTCCCTGACCTAAAAAAAAAATGTCATTGTTCCAACTCTTATTTCATGTGGGGAAGGGGGGGAAATTTATGAATGGGCCAAATTACAGTGGCTTTAGCCCCTAGAACTGCAACTTCTGCCCCCCCCCTTTAAGCAGTTTTCAACCAAAAAAGTCAGAAGAATGAAGACATACAGCTCTGAATGTAAACCGGATTAAAAGAAGCAAGAAGCACCTTTATACTAATCAGAAAAAACAGTATTTTATTCACATTTTTTTATACCGCCCTTCCTCCAAGGAGCTCAGAGTGGTGTACATATTTCCTCCCCTCCTTTTGTCCTCACAACAACCCTGTGAGGTAGGTGGTGCTGAGAGATAGTGACTGGCCCAAGGTCACCCAGGAAGCTTCATGGCCTAGCGGGGATTTGAACCTGGATCTTCCAGGTCTAAGTCCGACTCCCAAACCACTACACAATTACCATTAAAAGTATGAGCGAACAAGTCAGACGCCGTCTGGCACCTGAAAAAAACAACAGACAAACTTCCTTTGGGAGTTCCACACTTGGGGTGCCACTACAGAAAAGACTTTGTAAAGTGTGCCCCATCATCACATGATGCAGAGCAAGGGTGTACATGTTCCCCTATGCAGCCAGCACTGTCACATAGTCACAAAGAGTCAGAACACAGCGTCACCAGAAGGGGTGTGGAGCAGCAAGTCATGTGCGATGCTGCAACGTGCTGTGTAAACAGCCCCTCCCACTCGCTGTTGGAGCCATTCGGGACAGACGACGGCAATTTGAAGGAGCTCAAGGAGTTTCCTGCACGTTCCCATCGTCTCTCCTGAATGGCTCTGATGGCAGGTGGGTGGGGCCGCTTACATGGCACATTGCAGCATCGCACATGACTTACTGCTCAGCGCCCCCTCTGGCAATGCCACTGACAAGCACCATTAAATTATTTTATCCACCACACAACTGGGGTAGTTCAGATCACGTTCTGACCTCATGTGACAATGCAGTGGTGGGGACAGGTGTTAGTAGATATGTGCACCCTTAAAGGTAAAGGTAAAGGTGACCCCTGACAGTTAAGTCCAGTTGTGTCCGACTCTAGGGTGTGGTGCTCATCCCCATTTCAAAGCCGAAGAGTCAGCGTTGTCCGAAGACGCCTCCGTGGTCATGTGGCCGGCATGACTCTCCTTGCCGCAGCGCGTAGCATGCGGCTGGAACACGGAGCGCTGTTTACCTTCCCGCAAGCAGTACCTATTTATCTACTCACATTTACATGCTTTGGAACTGCTAGGTTGGCAGGAGCTGGCCAAGCAACGAGCGCTCACCCCATCGCGGATTCGAACTGCCGACCTTTCGATCGACAGCTCATGGTTCAGTGGTTTAACCCAACCTTACTCTGTATCATATGATACCAAAATGCATTTCAATTAATAATCTTTTCCCCTTGCTGTAGATTGCACCAATTAATTAAAAAAATGGGCCAAAAATTATCTTAAGTAATTGATCTGATTTTTTTTTACTATTAACAGTTTAAAGATGGACCTTTTCAAAACTAGTGTATTTATAAGTGTATTGCCATGACATCATATTAAGCAGTTGTTTTGTAATTATTTATGACTGTTATGTATCTTGCTTGTTAGAAAACCGGTACAGATTTAGATAAATGTTTGTTGTGAGTTTCCCTGTCCCTTGCAGAGGTTACCACGGATGTACATCATGGGTAAGAAAAATCACTATGTAATGTCCCAGAATGAGGAAACAAGGCAGCTGGTTGAGGAGGGATGGAAAACTTGCTGTAGGCATCTTATTCTGCTGGGTGTATAATCTAGGATCTAGATTATACTGGCCTCCTGCGGCCACCTGCTCAGCCTCCTGTGTCCTTTGCCGAAAATTGGGCCGAAAACCCAGAGGTAAGTGGGGATGACATCATTGCTGCTTACTTCCAGTTGTACTTGGCGTGGTACGCCATGCCGAGTATGTTGAGAACTGCTGATATAGATTAGTTCTTTGTCTGCACTGAATAATGCTGAACAACATGTTAGATGTGAGGTTCAGAACGACAGACTGTCATCATGCTGGATCAGGTTACAGCATGGCCCCAAACCCTCCATTACTCTCCTTGGGTCATGAAGCATTCTAGTCTCTGTGTGCAGATACTATACCTGCCAGGAGGAGGATTAAGCATCAGAAGTGGTGGGGCCACTGGCGTCACTGCAGGGGGGGCGGAGCTCTAAGTTCCGCTGTGGTCAGACCCTCCGTTACACGGGAGCACGAAGCACCCCCACCCCCTCGCCTTTGGAGCCATTCAAGTCGTTGCTTTCACCGACTTGAATGGCTCCAAAGGCGAGGGGGCGGGGGCACTTCGTGCTTCCATGTAACAAAGGGTCTGACCCCGGCGGAATGTAGAGCTCCGCCCCCCTGCAGTGACACCAGTGGGTGGGGCTACTGCTATTTCAAGAAGTCACAGCTGGGGTTGCCAGATCTCCTAATGTTGAGACCTGAAACTGGGAACTCGGGGGAGATGCTAGTTAGAGCAGGGTGTAAAACCTGGAAGCACTTGTACTGATCTTCTGCCTCACCTTTTTTTCTCATGTGGTCTCAAAATATATTTATTGTGCCTGTCTTGAAATCCAGAACCTGAACTCTCCCACAGAATCAGAGGATATTGAGACTCAAAAGACATGCTGGAAACGGTTAAACTTTAGGATTAGAAGGGAATAGGGGATGGGCCCTATGGAAGACAGTCCCCCCCCCCTTGACTTCAGGTCAAACACTGTGACGTAGTGGTGACGGTGAAGCTTGGTGCCTGTCAAGCCAAATCAATTTCTCTCCCCTCTTTTTTCCTGCTCTTAACCTCTGACCTGTTCTTGTCCAGAAGCTACTGGCACCAAGTGGGAAATGAGGAGAGAGGATGGAGAGGAGCGAATGCCTGGCATATTCCTCCTCCTTGACTTACTGCTTGCCCAAGCGTGGAGCCTCCTCCTGTACTCTGTCCTCCACAAATGGATTGTCCTCTTAGCTTTCATCACAGCTCTGTTCATTCTGTAATGGTTTTTGCTCCACTCTGGCACAACATCATAAATACCCTTTAATACTGAAAGGCCAGTGAATTTGCTTAAGCCTTTTAAAAAACAATTGGGTCCTTAATTCTTTTTTCATTCTTCCAAGCTTAAATAGCTTGCTTGTTTTCAGGCAGGTGCATATGTTGGCATGGATTGATGAGATCTGCTACAGTCGAGCAAGCATCCCTCAGTGACCAGTTTACCCTTCCATAGCAGGGAGCCAGCTGCCAAATGCCCCTATTCTGCAACGGCTTGTCCTTCTTTTCACCTTGTCAGTGAGCCAGGTTTGTACACGGTTGGAGTACAGGTAAGCATCTGCCTCTCTAAATGCTGCCAACATCTCTCCATTATCAGCTTCCTGAGGCACTTCAAAGAAAGACACACATCTTCCTGCAGATGCACATGTAAAGAGCTTTGTGTTGGCCACAAACTCAGTGCATTGCCAGATGGGACAACTGTCATGTCAGTTCCCAAAGTTGTGCCCAAATCATTACATGTATATCGGCACATCACTTTTTACTGAAAGACCCAAATACCTGTACAGGTAATTTGAATAATGGAAAGATCTACTTTGATGAGATGATTTCCAACACAAGATTCAAAGGAAAATTGCCCATAGTTCATTGGAAGTGCTTGACCAGGTTTATGTTTGACAAATATATAAAAGTACTTCTGGTTCCGCTTCCCTCCAGTGGTGGTGGGAGAGCTGATGACGTGCAGGAAGGCTCCAGCCTTCCCACCAGCATCCCTAGCAGCGCACTAGTGAGCGCGCTGCTGGAGAGCCCTTTACGACTGATGTTGACTGCTTAATGGCAGTCAGCACCAGCAGAAGAGATGTTGCGATGACAGCCGGCCCATATAGGATTGGGCCGTAAGCAGAAATCTCAGTGGGATCCTGAACATAAAGGTACACAGGTGCCTAACCACCAGTGTCTGTAAATACACTGAGTTCTCACACATTATTGGGAATGGAAGAGGGGGTCAAGCATTCACTTGGAGTTCAGAAAATAATTTTCTCTCAGTTTGTTTCTTCTTCTTGAGGTTATTTACTTATTAGAGTCACTTACCAAGAGCCATTTGATCCACCATTGGTAACACATTTATCACGATCCTACCTTCCCAGATAAATAAAGCCCTATATCTGGTTACCTATTTGATTACATAGTGAAGTTTTTCTGAGGAAAAGCTTCACTAAGCTCTTATATGTGTTGGATAATGAGATTTTTATTAGACTCTCCCTGAGCCCTTATCTCAAATTGTGTTTATTTCCTGTAAGAATTCATTTATAAGGATTGGAAGCCAGGTGCAAAGTCTCAGCTGCAGCTATTGATAGATAGGTATATTACTCCCGACTAACCTTTCTGTTTTTCCCCAGAGAAAAGAGCTGAGTTTGGAAACAGCTGGTCTGTCTCTGTTACTCCTCTGTTCCCTAGATCAATTGTTAGACTTTGTACCACTTCATTTTACTGGAGCTCTGCAAAGGTGATAGGCATGAAGGAAGATAACACTCGCATTATACCAGCTTCTTTCAAAACCTTTTCTTCCTACATTAATCACATTAGATGCAAATGGATGGAAGAGGCAAGGATGTACTTTGTTTCTTTTTATTCTTTCCATTCCACTAGCTACACGTAGATGCCCACGTGAGCCATAAAATAGTATGCCAGAGAGAGACTTCAAGATGGCTCCACCTTCGACCACAGCCTTCCCTTCATAACTTAAAGGTAAGATTTGCTAGTGAAATTTCACTCAAAGCTAGGTTCAAAATGAATCCAACAGGATTCCCCTGCTCAGGTGAAACATCTGAGGAATTTTGAGTGAAACCCAACAAGCTTTGAAAAGTCAGTGAAATTTCTCAGAGATGTTCTGCACATCCCTAAGTCAAACTGAGAAGTGAATCTGAGGATTCTTCCTTGGCGGGAGGGGAAACATCGTTCCCACTCCACGCTAGTGGAAAGCTCTTTCCCACACTTTCCACTCCCAATCTTTCCACTCTACTGGAAGTCTTCCCTAATCTTCCATTAGGGAAGATTAGCTGCATTAGAAACAGTAAGGAAGGGAAAACACCCAGTCAGCAGTTACTCCTCATTCCCTATGAGTATGACTCAGCTATCTTTTCCCAGTCGTTTAAGGAAAGATAATGGGCAGGAAAACCAACACTTCAGCTTTCTTTGCCGGTTTGGCGTGTGGGGTGGGGGTACACTTCCAGAATTTTAAACAGACACATCTGGACTGCTTTCCACATGGTATGTAGAACACATAACAGTCTCACAGCTGAATCCTATCCCCCACCACACTATAGCATGCATGCTATGGTGGTGGTGGTGGGTTGACCAGGAGGCCAACAACGAGAGGTAAATAAAAAAAAATTACCCCTTGGTATAGGCATTGTGGCCACCTATGGGTCTCCTCAAACCTATGTAGCTGGTATAAGTCCAGGGAGAGGAAGGGGGCAGGGTCTTTTGGAAAATGGGGGATAGGATCTGGCTTTCACTTTTGCCACTGAGGTCCACCCCCTCCAGTCTGCTCTGGGCCCCTTGCTCTCCCCCCTCCCTGCCCCAAACTTCCTCCCGAGCAACCCATAAACGTGCCTCGTTCCTCTGCCACCTTACCTGGGCTGGTGGAGTGTCTGGGTGAGTCTGACGTGCATGCAGAGCCACTGGCCATTTCTAGCAGCAGCTCTGTCATGCTCGGTGGCAGCATGACTTTCGCACTGCCACAATAGGGACTACAGCAGCAGATCACCAAGATCTACTGCGTAGACCCTTGATATGATTGGGCTGTCAGTAGCACATTGTCATCATCAATACCCTGTGAGGTTAAGCCACTCTTCTTCAAGTGGAGCAGGTCCTCCACAGGAACATTCCCTGCCAAGAACTGCAATTAGAGATATGTGATGTTGGAATTAAACTGGCAAATTATGCAAAGGGGTTTCTGTTAGAACTGCAGAATTCTTGAGGATCAGCCTAAGGGTTATTTGAAGTATTTTTATTTTTTGGTACTATGTTTAGAATTCATTGAAGAACTTTGCCTTTTAATGTATTTCGTTTTTACTGGGCAATGTGGTGAGAAAATGAACTCTAGCACATCGTGTCAGAGAAGCTTTTGATCTTTGATACTCACACTCTCGTCCCTTGCTGCTTCTAAAGAGACAAAAGGAGCATTAGGTAAAGTTACCAGTTCACAGGCATCATTGCATCCCATCAACGGAGAGGTAGAACATTTAGCTGTGGCTCTCTGCAGGAAGTGGGGCAATGAGTGGAGAGAGGAACAAATGCAGGTCAAAAGGACAGGAAGACAGAAGGGCAGTGTTCTGACATGCTTGGTGAACAAAACTGTCACTGCGGGTAATAACTGACTGGCCAAGTAAGTCAAATGAAGCATCAACCAGTGGATTTTGGCTCCTGTTCAACTTCCCAAGTCCTGTTGCTTCAGAGAATGGCAATGCCACCAACAACAAACAACCTATCGCACAAGCAAGTAAGTTCCATTTACGGCAATGCAACTTCCTTTTGGGTAAACATGCTTTAACTGTAAGAAAAAGAGAAGAACCTATGGGATGTTTCATTATGATTAATTTGCAAGAGAAATTCCTACAACTAAATTCCTACAATTAGCTCGTCATTTACTACACATTTGCACTCTAGAGGTTTGCAAGATTTAAATTCCCCAAGGATGTGCTTTTGGTGTCCTCAGAATCTGAATTATTTTTTTTTTATTTTTCACATTTTTATACCACTCTTCCTCCAAGGAGCTCAGAGTGGTGTACATATTTCCTCCTCTCCTTTTTGTCCTCACAACAACCCTGTGAGGTAGGTGGGGCTGAGAGATAGTGACTGGCCCAAGGTCACCCAGGAAGCTTCATGGCTGAGCTGGGATTTGAACCTGGATCTTCCAGGTCTAAGTCCGACTCCCAAACCACTACACCATCCTGGCTTTCACTTTTGCCACTGAGGTCCACCCCCTCCAGTCTGCTCTGGGCTCCTTGCTGGACTCCCAAACCACTACACCACAAGGGCCTGTGACGGGTTTTCATCTCAGCCTGACAACTATCCCCTCCCACAGAACGTGGACTGTGAACATTTGTGGCCTATGCTGGGTGGAATCCCTCTGGACCCCAGCTCAACAAGCTTCAGTACTGCAAGCACAAGACAATGCAGATGCCCCAACCAAATGGAATCTCCCTCTTGCCCCAACCTGATACGAACATCTACCCCCCCCAAAAAAAAGTAATCAACTTCGCTTTGTGAGGAAGAGCAATTCAAGGTGTTATACCCGAAAGCTTTGTCACTGGTGGCACCCTCTCCCAGTCCTTTCCCTGTGAAATATGTCAGGCCAGTTCTCTCTCAGCTTTTAGATGATGGGTTAAACCTTTCTCGTTCAGAAGAACTTTTGCTAGGACAAGGGGAGTTCTTGGATGATCGACATTGTAATGGCAAACTTGCACCATCTAGTTGCAATTGTGTTTATTGTAGGATTTTAAATGGGAATTCGTTTTATTTGTTGTTGCATTGGATTTTATTCAGTTTTATTTACACCACTTGGAGAGCATGGGGTATCAGGGGTATCTTCACTGCAGCGAGGCCTTGGGACTCAGGAATGAGGATGATGCTGGGCAGACCATGGACATAGGAGAAGTTTAATTTTTAAAATAAATATTACGTATTCATTTGCTTAAAATATGTAATGCCACTTTTCAACAAAATGTTCACAAATCAAAGTATAAACAATTTCTTATCCTTTAGGAGCTCACAATTTATAAACAAACAAGATGCACATACACCCAGAAAATGTTACTGGTTTTTAACAGCTGTCTTATAGTTTTCCTTGACCCAAACTGGAGACTCCATTTTACTCTTGTGTTTCTGCTATTGTGTTTACAACAGATTAGAAGAACATGCCTCTTCTAATCTTCCTTATCTTTCTTTTCTTGTCTGGTTTTATTCATAACGTTCAAGTTATTCAATAGGCCGTGGCGACATTTTACAAACAATAGCTATCAGATGTAGCACACACTTCATGCTTAGCAAACTTGAAAAGAGATAGGTGTCATCTTTCTGATTGAGCTGCATAAACAAAATCACACATCTCAACTCCTGGTAGTTTCCACATATGCCTGTATAAAACCCAACAGTATCTGCACGAAAGCTTAACAAGTATACATAAGCATAAAGCTAACAGAATGTGTAAATCAGACCAAAGTATACAGCTATCATTTGAAAGTATCCTGGGAGATTTTAACTCGTTCACAGAAATAAGTGATTTATTATTTACCTTCTCACTGAATTTAGATAGTGAACTTGCCAATATTATGGTGCAATCCTGCCTATATTTGGTCACCTTTTCCTATGTTTTAGTTGCAACTTAATAGTGTTTGAGAGCCACAGGTTTTCTTTTGTTTTGATATATTAAGTTCTTACAATATTATTCACTACACTGGAAAATGCTTTCATCTTTGCAGCTAGGCTAATAAGAACTCCTACACTGTGTTTTTTCACAGTACTATGTTCTGATAAGCATTTTTCCCCTTCAGTTTTTACCTTGAAACTAGTCATGTGTGGCAAGTTAATTTTTCCAAAGGAAAACAAACAGACATGGAATCGCTTTTTAAAGCATTTCTTCCTTTCCTCACACAAATCTTCGTAATAGAAAAAAAATCATTAAAAACATTGTTTCAATGGTATTTTTCAAATATTGTTTGTTGGAACAGATCTGACTAATTTCTCCTTATTATCTGCTCTCTGCCCAGGTCTCTGTCCCAATCCCCACCTATAAAATAAGAATTGTGACAAATGGGATTGATCTGAGCTATATAGATAGGCAGAGTATGAACTCAAATATCCTTAAGCACTACAATGGAAGGAAGAAGAGTGCTAAATATAGGCCCTATTATTGTAAGTTCAAGGAATCCACATTGCAGGCAGTGCTAGCCCAAGACCTCCTGACATCTGACGTGGCATACCAAATGCTGCCCCCTTACTTGATGGTGTGCCAGCCTCTGCTCCTCCCACTCTAGCTCAGCACTCTTTCCCCCTCCAACTTTTATTTCCCTCTCTGTACACTTCCTATTCCAATCCAGGGAGTGGAAGGAGGAGCCGTGGAGGCAACAGAGGCATTGCTCCAGTAGGGGCAGGACCGTACGTTTCGCACTGTCCTAGTCCCGTTTACCAAGCCGGCAGGAGGCGGCCCCGCCCCCTCACTGTCAGAGCCATTCCCGTGTGGAGAAAGCAGCAGGCAGGGAGTCTCTTGCCTGCTGTTTTCTCCGCACGGGAATGGCTCTGACAGTGAGGGGGCAGGGCCACCTCCTGCCAGCTTGGTAAACGGGACTAGGACAGTGCGAAACGTACGGTCCCGCCCCTACTGGTGCGATGCCTCTGGGAGGCAAGAAGGCAGACAGAGATGGGTGTCCCTCACCAATCTGCTGCCTGAATCAGCCTCTTCAGTTGGCCTCATGGATAGACTGGCTGGAGTAGATCTGAGTAGGCCCATGGGGGACCATGGAGTGGCCAAAGAGGTGAGCATTTTTTTTCCTTACCTCTCCTGGCCAGCTTGGTGCTTAGCTGGTCTGCAGGATACAGCAGAGGCTGCTTCAGCACTCCTGCACACTGCAGGCCGGCCAAGAGAAGGATTGGGCCGTTAATCTTCCATTTCCCCCCGTTTCTAGAAAATAGCACACAGGTTGAAATTATGGCAGGGGATAAGGAGGCTTTAATACTTCCCCACCACCACAGTTGTGATCCTGATTCCACCCTTTCCCCATGTGCTCTTTTAAATAGAAGAAATATTCCCATTGGCTTTCAATTGAACATTTTTTTCCAACAGTATATGGGGAGGGGCACAATCAAGATTGGAGCCATTGTGGAGGGCAAGTACTAAAGCCTCCCACCTCAGCTTTAGCCTGTTCCTCTTCCTCCCATGATGTTTTCCTAAAACACACCAGAAACTGGAAGATTAATAGCGCAAAGATTAATAGCGCAAGATTAATAGCGCAATAGTGTTGCTGTGCCAGGGGAGCACGCGCACCCCCAGCGCAGGGTGTCATAAACACGCCGTAAAGCATGTTTACGGCACCCGGAGAGTAAGGGACTCTTATGCGCAGAGGCTGCCCTTACCCGGCCGTTCTGCTGTCCCCGCGCCCACTGGAGCAGGTAAGGCCTACCTACACCGCCCGGGGCATGGAGAGGGTGGTCTGGTGTGGCAAGGGGGGCGGCAAGGGGGGTGGACATTGGCCCCACCAGGCCTGGAGAGGGTGGGGATATCGGCGACAAGATACATCAATATCCCAAGCCCTCTCCAGGCCCAGCCCAGCCTTAAACGAGCGGCGAATGTGCACATTTGAGGTGCAGCCTCCCACCGCTTACTCCAGGGGAAGGGGGCGATTGTCCCCTTGTCCCGAGCTGCAGCCCGGGAACTCAATAGGATACAGCGTCCAGCCCTTTAGGCCGGGCGCCGTATCTTACACAGGATTGGGCTGCCCCTTATGGGTTTAAAGTCTCATCTAGTTTGACCCCAAGTAATTTGTGAATAGTATCAATAGCTACCAGTATATTTTGTGAACCTCTGGATGCTTCCAAAATATTTCTAATCTAAATTTCCTCCCAGATTTTGGAGGTCTGAATTAACTGGTCTTATTTCCGACATGAAACCAATATGTTTACAATCCTCCATTGTTCTATTTTTTATTTCTGAATTTTGTACAGATCACTTGTCATTCCTTCAGTTCATTTGTCGTCTCCCTTCTATATTACCAGTGCACATATGCACATTGATAAAATGTACAAAATCAATCAATGTGATTGTATGCATGATTGCATTATGATTAATTCTGTGAGGTGTTTTACTCATGGGCGGACGTTCATTGGGCATCAGTAGAATACTGCAGGAAACTAATTTTGTAGAATCAATCACATAAAGACAGTGGTTTCATCCACTTCACAGAGGGGGGAAAGGGGGGAGGGAGACGTGAATGGATTGAATGCTGTGTTAAATTGCACATGCTCAAGTTCTGGAATGGATTTTTGAAATTCTCCAAGTTATACTAGAAGTAAGGGGAATAAATTACAGAACAGGTCAGAACGGAGGAACCAGAAAGGAATAGAAAGTCCTGATATCCTACATCTGGGTGCCTGTAGTATATTATTGTTGGAAATAAAAGTCTGTGATGCAGAGGAGGACATCCAACAGTTGTTAGGTGTGGTTCCTTTCTTATGTTATGTTAGTGGCATACACTGCTGCACCAAGAAGCTAATGTGAAATGACCCAGGCCATGTGAGGGGATTTCAGGCTGCTGCTTATCCCCATGCTAGTATCATCCTTTCTGAAAACTGGGAAATGCTGGGATGTGGTGGAGCTGCAGCAGCAAGATTCTTTCACGTTACTCCGACAGTGTGTGAACCAGCTGCACAGAAGCAGCTTCCACACAAGCAGAATAATAAAATGAGTTTCTTCCTCATGCCTTTTACTTTACTGAATTCTGGGATCTTAAAAGAGTTTACTTAACAGCAAGTCTCACTGACTTCAACTGACTTACCAAATAACTATCTACTTGTTGATAACTGTTGTATGTAAATGGATTGTTTTGAGGGCTGAGACACAGTTGGTGTCAGCTGCTATTCTTGTTCAGGCAACTGTTCATTTTACTTCAAATAGCAAAACACTGGTTCTCCAAAAATCCAATAGAAGTGAGTGGGCTCCATTAAAAATTCCATCAGTGATGCATTTTCTGGTCCCCTTCTGTCATACAAAATCTGTTTGTTCTTTAACCATGCCACCTATTTCATTTCTGTACCTCTTTCTTCAGCCATAATAGTCACAAATGACTGATTTAGAGGCACAGAAAATATAACCTGAAGCTTTTAGCCTTTTTTATTCAGTCATCAAATTGATAACACTATATTTGTTCCCAAGGCTATTTTTCATAAGCTATCAGAGTTTTTCCCCTTTTAAAAAATACATTTTGCATTGTTTTCTATCCCCTTGCAATCTGACTGAACAATATGTTCTGCCTTTCATGAAACACTGTCTGAATGCTTTTCCACTTCTCTTGTTCTTAGCACTTTACTCTGAGTTTTAATCTGCAACGTGTTTCAGTGGGTCTGTACGTTCTCTTCTTATAGGGAAACCTTATCACATGGTCAGAACTCCACTGTAATTCTTCTGTTTTTGTACTTATATAGAATATCACTCTTCTGCCTCATGCTAGGCAGGGACAGCTTTGCCCACTCCTGCCCAGTGCACAAGGCTTATTTATTTATTTATTTTCTGTATTTATATACCGCTTTTCTCATAATCAGATGTCTCATCAGATTTATTCAAGGCGCTTTACATAGGCAGGCTATCTTTAGTCCTAATAAGGGTCTTTACAGTATTGTTCTATTCATATATAGAACCTTCCATGCTCAAGATGTTTCCTTTCCAAGTGCAGCCCTCCTTTTGGCTTGTGCTCTGCACTTCCAAACGTCACAGTTCACCGCAGTTCACCCTTGGATGGTTGTCAAGATGTTATCTCTCTAGCTGACTCCTCCACATTCCACCCTCTCACGGTGCCTTTCTCACAGCGCAATCCTATCCAACTTACGCCACCGGTATAACCCAGCAGTGCAGCGAGAACAGGAGACCCCAGAACGGAAAGGGGATTCAAATCCCCTTTGAATCCCCCTTTAGAGAGGATTTGAATCCTCTTTCCGTTCTGGGGCCTCCCGTTTGCGCTGCACCACTGGGTTTACACCGGTGGTGTAAGTTGGATAGGATTGCGCTGTGAGGAGAGGGCAGTGGAGGCCAATTACATCTTTCACTTACTGGTATATTGAATTTCAGTTGATGCTTGGCTAGTTCAAGATGACACCTGGAAATAGGAAAAATGAGCAGAAGAAAGAGACAGAACTGAACAATATCATTGGGTGAGATCAGCATCTATTAGCAATCAAGATAATTAAGGGTATGGGAATGAATAAGTGTGTGACAAATGGGAAGATGCAGCAAGTGAATAAGAGAAGATCAAGCACAGTACACTAAGACTAAGACACCAGTGGAAAGAAGAATGAAAGATAAGAAGCTAGCAAGAGAAACCCAACAGGAGGAGTTTGAGAGATAAGATTGAGATCAAGCAATGACAGAGACCGGAAAGTCAAGATTGCAAAGAGAATCTAGGAGAGGAGAATGATTGACGGTATCAAATGAACCAAAAAGATTGAAACGAATGAGAATTTATATAGGTCTTGACTTCTAGCAGGTAATAAGTTACTGGAAATTTTAGTGAATACCTTGTCAGAGATCATAGTGAGCTAGATCCAAACTGCAGAGCACAGATTTTTAGTCTTTGTTGTGTTTTTGTTTTGCTCTCATGGATCATCTGACTGACACTGGGACTGAGAACAGAGTTGGGTGAAAGACAGTTCAGGCGCCGGAAAGTAAATAATATAATCCAAAAGGTTTGCAAGGTATTGTGTGTTTGTATGTTTGTGGGGGGGGGGGGGAAGAGAGAATAGACAATTATTCAAAGAGTGAATGGGAACTTTTCTCAGTCCCAGTGTCAGTCAGATGATCCATGGGAGCAAAACAAAAACACAACAAAGACTAAAAATCTGTGCTCTGCAGTTTGGATCTAGCTCACTATGATCTCTGACAAGGTATTCTTAAGAGGAGAGAAAAGCGTATTTCTATAGTACAGATTTTATTAATTTATGAGGCGTTATAATATTTTAAAGTATAAAGTTTTAGAATATTGACCGAGGCTATTATTTAAGGGCCATGTATGTATGTTTGTTTATGTTTATGTCTATGTTAATGTATGTGTATACATGTAAGATGCCAATAAAGGTTTTGGAATTGGAATTGGTTAAAATGGGGAAATATTTTGGTTCAGCCCTTAAAAGGCTTCCTGATTCTCTTTGAATAATTGTCTATTCTCTCCCCCCCCCCCACACACACACACACAAACATACAAACACACAATACCTTGCAAAGCTTTTGGATTATATTATTTACTTTCCGGTGCCTGAACTGTCTTTCACCCAACTCTGTTCTCTCCTCTTAAGTATAGTGCTCAGATAATAGGCCACCTTTTCTGTTAGCTCCACTTCAGTCCCCCCAAGGATAAACCGAACCTTATCAGGGTCAGCACAACCTGTTTTCTTATTCAAAAGGCCCTCAAGGTAAACCCTGCGCAAGTCTGAATAGAAGGGGCAGTACAAAATAATGTGCTGCACTGATTCCACCCCCCCTCCCCAACAGAGCAGGTACAAGTCCTACTTTCTAGGAATACCCCTAAATCTACCAGAAGTCACAGCTGAAGGGAAAACATTGTTTCTGGCCAGGGAAAATGCCCTACGCTCACTAGGGCATTTCAGGATTAACAAATATTCTGCCATTTGGCCATAGCTGACCGCAAGATGTAACGAGAGAGGGGAACAGGTTTTATCAGCATCGCCCCACAACTCTTGCTGATCTATGTCTTGCAGTCTAGTTTTAATCTGATGGAATGCCTGCTCCAAGGTACAGTTTCCCAGGCTTTCCAGATCTAACCCACTTAATTTTCTTTTCTAAGAGCCAAAGTTATTTAGATGAAACTGAGTCAGACACAAGATATGGAAGCAGACCCTCATTTTCTTTCACCTGGTCAGAGACTGCTCACAAAAACCCGCAGATCCTGAAAATAGGAGGAAAATGTTTACTGTACTTACCATAGCAGCCGTCTTGTTGCATCTTAGCACCAATTCATTTATCCCCACGATGAGAGGAAATATTGCCCTCACACTGATTTGGCTTCAATCATCAGTTTCATTGCGTCATTCTGAAACCCGATTATTGTGAGGGCAAAGTATTGTGGGGTAAAAAAAAAAATAGAGAACGAGAGTCAAGTTATATGTGCACACAAATGCAGACTTTCCATGCAGAGTTTTTGTTTTGTTTTGTTTTACAAATAGCACCAGGAAGGGCATGCAAAATGGCCTGAAACCACAGCAGAGAGACAGGGGGCTTGAGTAATTAGCCCCCACTGCAGTTTCTAGCCTGATCGGACACCTCTGCCCTCTCTGTGTCATTTTCTAGTCAGCTAGTATGCAGCAGCAGGAAGTGTAATTGAAAAGCAGAGAAAAGGTGAGTGTGTGCATGTGACACCTTTCACCACCACCACAGGCCTCTCTTCTGAGCTGAAAAGGCTAATTTGCTTTGTAGTCTTCATTGCTATCCAGTTTGTTTCTAGATGCAATTTCAAATGTCTGGAATTTAAACTATAAAACCTTGCACAGTCCAACATTGGATTAATTTAAGTGATTATTCTGGATAATGGACCCAATGCTTCTGTTCTCAGGGAAGTGATACTAGTATTTATACCCTTGGAATTCCTTACCACCCTAATAATTCAAAATCCTAGTTTATATAAATATTCCAAAAGTGGCATCAGCCTTTACCCGAGCAAACCCCCCCCCCCCAATGAATACAACAGACAAGGGCTTGGATTAAGGGTAACTTTATTTATAAATAATTAATGACTTGTAATACTGCAGCAGGGAACTAAAACCCCAAACGTGTGGGCCTCTAAGGTGGGGGAAATGGCCCTAGCCATCTACCTCCCCCAAGTTACCCTTGGACGTGACATCCTGACTCCAAGCTGCCCTCAATCAAAGACTAGGAAGCCTACCATATCCAACCCAAGGGGTCAAGGCAGCTGGACAGCGTAGACTCCCCCCAGGTCACGCCATATGGTGGTCTTTGCTGTTCGATCCAGGCAGGCATCATCTGAGCGGTCCTGGCTCACCCCTTGACCTTGCTTACCTCCAAAAGTATGCCAATTGATGTCCCCTATCTACCCAGCCCACACGTGACCTGCCACATGGGGGGGGGCTAGCCTGGAGCATAGCCCCCACCGCCCCAAGAGCCAAACAGGCCCATAATACCGTGCTGCAGGTCAAAAAGGAAAATGTCAGCCCCAAAGTTGGACAGGTGAATGCCATCCCATCTGAAAAGGGACGGTGAAGATAGTGTTATGTTAGGGTGAGGGATGACAAAACCTCCCATTTCAAAAATGTACTTTCTCAGGTACTGGTTGGCCTTAGAGCAAGCAGCATCTACCAGACGAGGATGGAAAGCCCCCCGCTATACTCTGCGGGGAAGCATGTCTGACCAAAGGATGTAAATCCCTGGCAGCCAGGACCTGACGATGGTGAGATTCCTACGAACCTGCAGCCTCAAGGACTGGGATGTCCTCTGGCAAAGGTCATTCTCACCCAAATGGATAACCAGTACCTGAGGCGGAGGCTTAGAATCCAAAAATTCCTGTAGCAACAGGAGTAGCTGGCCACAGAGCATGCCTCTCTTGGCAGCCCAACAAACCCGTACTACATACCCTAATCCAAGCTGGGTGCCAAACGCAGAGGTCGCTACTCCCTTCCTCGCTCAAAGGACAATGGAATGTCCACAGATGAGAATCCAAACAGGGAAAGACCAGTGACCTGTGGAAAGAGAAAAAATAAAGTAAGCAGCTGCCAGGCTTGACCAGGAAAACCCCAACCAAACGGGAGGCCCCTCACCGGCGCTCCATCTGGCCCAAGGCCAACAATGTGCCGCAGCACACACCCCAACAGGCACAACAGCCAGATCAGCCTATAAAGGCAAAACTGAGGAAACACCTTGAACAATGGGCCACAGCTCGTGCCCAAGGCCATGCAGCAAGCTCATTACTTACTGACGTACCCCCAAAATGTGGCACCATGCCACCAACCTATCCTCTGGGTGGAAGAGGGTGGCAACACCAGGCTGGCCGCCAACAAGGCTGCACCAGTCCTTAAGGAATGCACCATAGTCGCAGGGCGAGAGGCCCAAGCAAGACCAACCCTCTCCGGAACATAACCCTAAATTGAAAAAGGGTCAACAGTGAACCATCAGAACAGAGAGTCTCATCTTTATGCAAGATTCAAGAGCAATGACGGGGCACAAAGCACCAGGTCCAGCATGGCCCAAACGCACCTTCCACCCTTTGGCCAATTGGTCGGTCGTAGATAGTCTTATAGTCAAAATAACCGATTCCTTTGACAGGGCTAGGTCAGAGGCCTGCAAAGCTCTGGCAGAGGTATCCCACTTGGATCCAGCCAGTACTTCACTGGGACGAAATGCGCCAAAGAACAAGACCAAACAAGCTGCCTTAAATAAAACTGCCTCAGAGTAGGTAGAGCACTGTGAACTGAATACGTGGCACAGGCATGCCAGCAGATAAATCATAATGGGCTTACGCCAATCAGGCAAGATCGGAGAAAACCTTCTAAAGCAGGGCTTCTCAACCCCTTCCCGGCCAAGTACAACCTCTGGCACCACTCTCCTGCTGCGTACCACCGGAAGTGACTGGCAATGACATCATCGCCAGTCACCTCTGGATTTTCAGGTTTTTGGAGGCCAGAAAATGCAGGTAGGAGGCTCTGGGCAGGTGGGAGCGCCCTTCTCAGCGCTCCCGAGAGGCTCGGCCAAAGGCTGGAGCCTCTCGGGAGTGAAAACACACTGCCAAAAGCACTGCGTTGGAGCAGGGTTCTGATGATTTGGTGGTCCAAGTACCACTGGTGGTACTAGTACCACTGGTTGAGAACCCCTTTTCTAAAGCCCTCTACCATTTTCCTGATGCAAAAGTCAGTTGACGAATCTGGCAGCCCGGCAGCCATGGACCCAAAAGATAGCACAGAAATACCAAAAGGGAACTAACAGCTAACCCTGAATCTTTTAAATGCAGAAAAAAGAACATGATGTGCTCAGGAGGAATGGGCCAGCTCTCAGGCAGCAAAGCAGCACGTCTGAACTCAGCAAAGGCCCGCAACTTACCCCGATAGCTAGCCTGGGTACCTGTCCCTAAGGCAGACTACACAAAGGTGTTAGCTCGGGCAATGCGAGGGTCCCAAGCCACTCCGGCATGGGGTCAGGAACAATTCCCAAAAAGTGAGGTTAACAGTGACCCCTGCTTAGACCCAAGACACAGGCCAAGGAGTGGCACACCAACACCACCTGAAAATGACCCCAAAGCCCGTGCTGCCAGCAGCATCGGAGTGAACCTGCAGGTCCGCTTCCAAAAGCAGCTCCGACCACCTGAATGACACCCCGTTATAGTGTTCCAGGAATTCCAGTCACATGCACAAAACCTTGCACATAGAAGCGGAAACACGCACATGGCGATGTGGCTGCTGGAGCCCAGCCAGAGGCTCGCAAAGGCACCTAAGGAAGGTGCGCCTAGGTGTGATGACCCTGCAGGTGAAGTTCAGGTGCCCGAGAAGGACCTGAAGCTCCTGCAGGGACAGTTTGAATGCAGCGACTGCTTCTTTCAATAAACCAGAAAGAATAGCAAGGTTGGCAGGAGACAGCCTAGAACAGGCAGCCACTGTGTCAAGCTCTATACCCAAGAATACCAAAACAAAAGCAGGGCCTTCTGTCTTGTCATGAGCCAGGGGCATGCCCAATAAGAGGGGGGGGCGTCTAAAAAGGGCACCTAACTAAACATACAAATACCAGGCTAAATTCCCCCAACTAATGCCACCCACAACCCTGTGGGGAAAAGAAAAAGAAAATAACCCACAGTAGTTACAGGGCAGCAGAATAAGGGGAAAAAACACCACAGTTAAAAAAAACTAAAAAAAAGTTAGATAAGGGAACCCTGTGAAAATCTTAGCTCAAGTAAGGTTACAAGTGCCCAACAGGGCGGCATGCGGCAGAAGTCCACCAAAGCTGAACTACAAGTTGGCATGGTGGTACGTACAGCAAGTATTGGAGGGCGAACCCACAACCCAAATTAGGACTGAACAAACCCAAGCAGGTATATTGCTTTCTTTGCTTTTTCTCTAACTTGTTCCCTAATAGCTGAGGCTGAGAGTGAGCAGCCGGCCTAGGCCCTTTCTTTTATTTAAATTTAAGCCCCTATTGCAGCTAATGCCAAGGGGGAGAAATAGGCCCTTTAAATGGAAGATGAGGCAACCAGGCTGCAACCAAACTGGAGGACAGCAACACTAAAACAGGCCTGAACGTAAACACCATACTGAAAAACCCGCAGCCTATAAGGCTGTGGGGAAGTAAGTGACTGCAGAAACATAAATAAAATGGGCACGCCGGTCAGGGAGCAAAGGAGAAAGGGCCTGAAGTAAAGAGCAGCTTCTCAAAGACCACCCCCTCATGACTAAATTTTTAAAAAGGGGCTGGTGCTGAAGCAGGGAGCAGTTGCCCAGAAACACCCATGTGATCTAAGTATAGAAAAGGATTTATAGTAGGGAGGGAGCACCCAAAACACTCTCTATAATGTGGCTTAAAGTAAGCCCCCTTTTTCTTCTAATCACGCAGCCTGTAGGCTGAGGGAAAGTGGCAGGGTCAGAGCCAGAAAGGCAGAGAACTAGCAAATGGCCTAGAGAACACAAAATGTCCGCCAGGCTACTTCAAGAGGAAGGGGTGGGGCTAAAGGAGAGGCTGCAGGGCACCAGGGTGAGAATGAATAAAATGGCCTAAATAATAACTGGATGAGGGAACCAAGTGAAATTCTCAGATAAGGATACAAGTACCCATCAAGAGCAGCCTGAGGCAGAAGCCCCCAATCCTTTTAGGGAGTACAAACAGGCATAGTGGTACAGCTGTATTTGGTTGCTTGTTTATTCACTGGAGGGGGGGGAACAACCCACAATCCAAATTAGGACTTTACAAACCTAAACCAGTATATTTCTTCTTTCCCTCTTTCTATCTTTTTTTTAACAACTGAGGCTGAGAGTGAGCAGCTGGCCTGGGTTCCCATTTACAGTTCCCCTTTTACAGACATTTAAGCCCCTGTGACAGCTGAGGGGGGAGAGAGGGGGAGCCTGGCCCTTTAAGGCCGAAGGCTGAGGCAACCAAGGTGCACCTAAAAGGAGGGCAGCAGCGTTGCTGAAGCAAACCAATTTCCCAAAGTGTGAGGGGATGAGAAAGGGCACAGTGTCAATTTCCAAGTATATTGTCCCAGAGCATGCCAGGCTTCAAAAGCCCCTTTGGTGAAATTCTCCCAGCTTGTAAGGCTAAGAAAAAGTAACTGGCCCCCCTAGAAACGTGAGTGGGAGCAGCTGCCCTGGGACAACCCCCCCCATATGTTATAGAGTAATTTAACAGAAGAATATGGAGGCTGCTAGCAGTCTGGGATGGGGGGAACCCCAGTGAGTGAATCTTGCTTTTACAAATACAATACCCAGGCCCCACATGGGGCCATTAAGGAGCTGAAGGCTCCCACGGTGATCTCCGATGCTCCCAAATCCCTGTTGGACAGCTGAGAGGCGCTGGCACGGGGGGGGGGGGGGGATAAGAAAGAAAGGAACAAAACAAAAAAGGAACAGCGAACAATGCTGCCACTCCCCTGCAAGCCCCACCCAGCAGCAGCAGCCAATGACGAGTCTCGCATTTCCCGCCTTTGCCCGTTGCTGGGTTCAGGGTGGGGCCAGGCAATAATGGGTGGCGCGTAGGAGCACCACCGTCTTTTTGGTTCTCTTATGTGTGTAAAATCGAATTTCTATTATTTTAATCTCACATTCCTTTTTCATGTTAATTACTAATTATATATCTTATTGTACCTAGAGGCATTTGTGCCTTGGTTGCATCTTAGAAATATAACTCATAAATAACACTTGAAAGGTTTCAGTAGATTTTGAAATGACAGATGGCATTCAAGAATGCTAGCTGGATAGAAAAAAGGTGGTGTGTAATACAACCTGTTCATTTTACGGAAAGTCGAGCAGTAAACAGAAATCATAATTAAAACAGATCTGTTGGGCCACAACTGTAGTGTGCACAAAGCAACGTCAAGAATGTGCTGCTTTGTAACTCACTGTATCCAACAGCTCAATCTTATGGCATCTCGAACACTGATCTGGAAATACGTGTAGCTGCGTGCTTCTGGATCGCCACCACAGAGGACCCTGTGTGTGGCAGTGTGGAGGAGATACCCACCAACTTTAGTAAGTCGGTGGGGTGGGTGGAATCGGGCAGGGGTGGGAGGGTCCAGGGTGGGGCATGTTGGAGGTGGGAGGGGGCACTGGGCACAGGCAACTTGCACTTGATACTATCCTGTCCAGAGCCAGCTGACATGTCCCCTTTGTCTCCTCGGACTTTCACCAGCAATAGAGCTGGTGCAGGTCCGAGGAGACTCATTGGCGGTTGAGAGGCTTCTGGAGGGATAAGGGGAAAATATTTTCGGACATGGCTGCATACTTTGGGTGAAAAAGGGATACTCTTTATGCCAGCTGAGGAGTTGGCTCAGATCTGAGTTGTCCTATTGCAAACCAGGAGGTCTATGGACAGGTAAGAAACAATGTTCTTCACTTACCTTTCTTGAGCTGTCTGGTCTCCTTCTGATCCGCAGTATGCAGAGTATGCTTCTTCGGTGGCGCTGCAGATAGATTGGACTCTCAGTGCTTACTAAATTTATACAATGATTTGTATTTATGAATTTATCATTAATTTATTCAATGATATGCATACATTAGGTACTATTAATGAATACTTTAGTTATCTCATACTATTTAAAATAGAAAAAGATACTAAATCGCCTGGAAGAAAAAATAGCATTCAATGTTTTCTTGAGTATTATGGTTTAATTAATGAGAAAATGGGTACATAAGGTAAATATAAAGAGTTACTGACAGCACAAATCTGAGTGAACCTGGGCAGGTGGATTGAGACCAGGAAGGGAGATAAGATATCAGCGGAACTGCTACTACTGAATCTGCCCCCTTTCCAGCCTTGACACACTCCCCTCACTGCCCCAGTTACTGCCCCATTCCTCCCCCCTCCCTGCCAACTGCCTACCCCCTGTGCTGATTTACCAGTACTGGAGCTTTTCCGGAGGTAGCTTTCCACTGGCAGCCCCGCTGTGCAAAATGGCAGGTCATGTTTTGTGACCACCATAAAGCACACTGTGCCTCCAGAACACAAGTTCTGGTGGCGCAGTGGGCCCATAGGATTGGGCCCTGAGCCAAGTAAATAACACAGGCATACATGTCTTTTCTATCTTTTTAATTTTTATACCATCATAAAACTGTCGGGGATCCGCCACCCCTGGAGCCCCTGACTCACATCTGCCATACCCCTCCAGGGCAGCGGCGTTCCGAGGCTGGTGCAGAAGGATGCCGCTTCGCGCGTGAAAGCGCCCCTCCCCCTCGCCGGTTGGAGCCATTCCCAGTGGGCAATGGCTGCCTGTGCGGGAGCCGTCGCCTGCTGGGAATGGCTCCGACTGGTGAGGGGGAGGGGCGCTTTCACGTGCGAAGCGGCATCCTGCTACACATACGCTTCCGCACCAGCCTCGGAACTCCACTGCTCCAGGGACCACTCCAGGGCGACTGCTCTGGCTAGCAGCTGCAGAACCTCTGGCGGGGCCAAAGCCACTACCTCTAACCCCTGCCAAGCCCATTCTGAGTGCCGGCGGGATCTCACACTTGAACCCTCAAGTGCTGGCAGGATTTTACACTTGAGCCCTCCAAGTGCCGGCAGGATCTCACCCCTGAGCCCTCTGAGTGCAGGCAGGATCCTGCCCCTGACACAAGAGGAGGACAAAGCCAGGGAAGGGGGTGGAGCTGCAGGGTTAGACAGCCTTAAAAGGGGTCAAGGGAAGCCGATGAGAAGGCTCAGTACCTGTGAGGCAGTTGGTGAGTGAGGAGCTCCCTGAGACCAGGAGTAAGCAAGCCTGGGCAGGAGGAGGAGGAGGAGGAGGAGGAGAAGAAGAAGAAGAAGAAGAAGAAGAAGAAGAAGAAGAACTGTGGGTTTAGTAACCCCCTGCCCTATCTGAAGCTTATTCCTATTCCATGAGTGGGACCAGAGCGGAAGCCTCACAAAAACTTTAAAATTCTGTTCTTTTTCAAAACAAAAGCTGTGATAATGGGAATTACATTCATAATTTGACTTGAAATGTCTGAATGTGGTCCTCTTTGAACAAGTTATTTTAGCAGTGCAGAATCATTGCGGGTGAAGTAGAAAAGGAAAGAAAAAATGAGATGCTACTAACCTTATTCTTTTCTTTGCCATGGGGTTACTCAAACCTCTGCTTGGTGTATGTGCGGTGAGATGGAGGCTAATGAAATCAGCTGTATGATTGTCAATGTCTCGTTTTCCAAGTCTGGCAAGTCAGTGCAGGGGTGGGGAGAACAGGGCAGGGAGGGGGAACGTGGAGGACACCTCCGGGACTCCCTCCACAGGATGAAGTGTGTACTCTGGTGGCGTGGCTGCATCAGTGGTTTTTTATCCCCCAGTAGGTTGCACAATCACTTATGGGTCTCCTTGACCTATATGCTAGCTGTTTCACTGACATAAGTCTGAGGAGAGAATAGAAGCAGGGCAGGGCAGGGCTGCCTGGGAAAGAGGGGATAGGATTCTTCTGCACACTGGTGCTATCGTGATCCACCCCACCCCTACCCTTCCCCACCACAAAACTCCCCTCCCCAAGTCTCCAGTGCCAATATACCAGCACTGACGGAGGTGCCACTGCCTGTTTGCAGCAGAGGCCCAGAAGAGCACAGCAGAGACCCAGGTTACACACTGCCCTAAAGGTCCATGTGCTGCCAGAAGACTCCGTTAGAATTGGGGCCTTAGTTTTGAAGTCGGAGCAGGGTTTTGTTTTTACTAATGGAGCATAAATGTGCAAAAACAAAAGACCCTCAGGAACAATTTTTATCGCCATTTTAAAAAGAGTTGATGAGCATGTTTTCATTGCTCGTCAGCGAGAACATGACACTGTGAGGCCCGGAACGGGCCACAGACCGTCGATCAGAGGCTCAGACACTGAGTTTTTCGCATTAAAAAAATATGAAAGCTCAGAAACCCAGAAGGTTGGCAGTGACACGATGACATTATCACGTGACTTCCACACTTCTGGATTACTGAGCTCCATGCTGAAAAAGGGTCATGGAGCTAAAAAGATTGGGAACCACTGAACTAACGCATAGGCAAAGTCCCATTATATACACTCTCTAAAAGTAAATAACATACTCGGGATGCATGAGCATCCCCTAGTTTGATCTAACCGGTGAACTTTTCAAGGAAATGGGAGTGAATCGTCAAGGCTTTGCACATGATCCATGGGATCACTCACAACAATTCCAACTCCTGCTGCTTCCGTTGCTGCCACCTCCCTTTCCATCGCCCCAAGGTTCTGGGAAGTCTAGTGATAGATGTAAGTGCTCCTACCCTGCTCCGATTTCATTCATCCCCCTTTTTCTCTGTCTCCCAGGGTTCCTACAACTTGCCTTAGAACAAACGAAGGTGATGTAGTGTAGGCAGCAGCAGCAGCGCCAGCTCCGGAGGAGGAAGAGGAGGCAAATGAAGGCAGATGGCTTGCAGGATCAAGTCAAAAGCAGTTCTTTGAGCAGGATTGCATTCAATCCAATTCTGCTTTCAAGCTTTCAAGGAGGGGCGTTCAATATTTTGAACTATCTCTAAGCTTTTACTACCTTTATAATATACTCCCTCTCCCTAGTCTTTGTGAGTTGTAAGACTGGAGTCACAAGACTGTGAAGAGGCAGTATATATTTGTATACAACGCATATATAAAGCTGCTTAAGATGGGGGTTTTTTTCTCTATATTTTGAAGCTGGAAAGGATAATCCATGTGATTTTTCATTCTAGTCATTTACAGCAATACCACCTATAAAAGTGTGGATATGTTCCTGGAAAACAGAGGGCTGTGTGAAACAGCACTGCAGGAGGTAATTATAACACTGTCCTAGTGTAGTTCCAAAGCATGTTAATGCGAGTAGATAAATAGGTACCGCTTGCGGGAAGGTAAACAGCACTCCGTGTTCCAGCTGCATGCTATGTGCTGCAGCAAGAAGAGTCATGCTGACCACTTGACCACGGAGGCGTCTTCGGACAACGCTGGCTCTTCGGCTTTGAAATGGGGATGAGCACCACACCCTAGAGTCGGACACGACTGGACTATATTGTCAGGGGTCACCTTTACCTTACTAGTGTAGATGTAGTCACAATTCTGTACTCACGTGTGCATTACATTGGAGGCTGCTGTGCAACTGACCATCTCTACTGTCACTCCTCCTATATGGACATGTTGGAAGATGATGAGAAGAACTACTCCCAGGGGAATGAGCCAAGTTGTGCCTCATCCTTGGGAACTACAGGCTTCTGGCCAAAGAAGGTATCTAGGGTAGATTGTCTGCTGTTTCCTCTCCTGAAGCATTTCCTGGCACCATGCAACTGGCCCCGTGCTAGCCAGAATACACCACTCTCATTGGTGCAGAATATACAGCTTCAATTGACTGAAAGCACACTGAACTTTTGAATGGTTTTATGAATGTTAACCTTTTCTTTTTTATAATTTAGTAAAAATTACAATCAGGATAAAGAGTGTATAACAAAGGTGTTATTGGAAGCAATGTTATAGGAGGTATTATTGTACTCTCAGACACTGATAGTGGTTGTTTCCATCCTTTAATATGATACAATGTTGGCTAAGTAATTTGAAGGTTTAGTTTTTGTGTAATGCACCAGAACTTTGCTACTCAACATAATGTGGTCATATTCGCATACCTACCTGCGAAAGCCAGGAAGGATTTTATAAAATCAAACGGCCCTCAGTTCTAAAAGGCTAAAATGTGCGGTACATATTTATTTCTTTAGCACATAATAAACTTGACTTTTTGTCTTTTCCTGTGGACTTGAAGACTTCCTTGCAAACTGTATAGATCAACCCCTTTGATAACCTACCACTTGACAGGTTAGTGAGCACACTTACATATTCATTTTGTGTAAGACCTGTCATGACCCTACCAATGCCCTGTTTTGTCATAATGTAGTCAATTCATTTTTTGCTTATGCTTCATTGGGCATGAAGTTGCTACTGCAGAGAGTTCACAGCTTGCTTCTTTGCAGAAAAAAAATCTGCACATATGAAGTAGGACCTTGTACACACCTAAATTTAAAAAGGATTTTCCAAACTGGAGAATACATACAAAAGTGTAAAAAAATGTTTGCAAAAACCAACAACCCTATAATACAAATTCATTGAAATTAATATGTGAACATTGGGGTTCACATCCACATGGAATTTCCCCTGAAACGTAATCATTTGCCTCCAAATGTTTTTTTAATGAAATTCCATTTTATACCTCAAATACGTCTCATCTTTTGCAACAATTCTCATCCAGAGTACCAAGCATCAGACTGGAATCTTCACTTTTAAGGCAGCATTGTGAAATTTGTGGGCATTTGATAAGCCCACATAATTCGATGTGGACATTGATTGGGAGCTTGTGCTCCCAGAATGAGCTTTCCAGCAATGCACAGTTCTTTACAGCAGCGCAAAAGCGAGGCCGCTGTCACGCACTGCTGGGCTATTGCTATGAATGGCAAGAGGTGTGGCGTGTGCGGCAGTGACCCCTGGAGGATCCACAGATGCTGGTAAGTTGGCAGTGGTGGTTGGCTGTAGGTAGGGATGGGGAGTAACTGGGCATGTTGGTGAAGGAACCAGGGGCATGTTGGGGGAAGGAAGGGTGGATCCGGCAGCAGCAACTTGCACCCAGATCCTATTCCCAGAGTGCCCCCCTGGGGCCCTGGCTCTCTTTGAACTTAAACCAGCACATTGGCTGGTGTCTGAGAACACCCATAGGTGATCAGGCAGCCTACTGGGAGGTAAGTAAAAATATTTTTACTTACCTCCAGCAGGCTGATCCTCCCCCCCCCCCCCATAGCATGCATTGAGCCTCTGCTGGCACAGTTGTATTCTGTAACATGGCGGAGGATAGGATAGGATTGGATAGGAAGGAAGGAAGGAAGGAAGGAAGGAAGGAGAGAGGGCCCTCTATCCTTGCCAACACCATTGTAGCAGCAGCAGCAGTTAAGTGAAGGGATGTGGAAACTCACAGGATGTTGCAGGCTCATGAGGGGTGGGGGATTAAAATTTTGTAGTAATCCTGACTATGTCATCAGAAGCACAAAAATGTCTGAACTGGGCTCACATGTGGGCTTGGGGAAAAACAGAGCTATTTTCCAATATTTTGGAGTAATAATTTCATTACAACAATTGGGTTTCCCAAGCTAAACTGCAAATCAAGCCAGTAGGAATTTTCTCATCACAAGTTCTCATTGATTGGCCATTTGGGAGCCTATCAGAGTGGCGACAAGGGATGCATTGGTCTGAAGCAACAGACAGCACAGTGTGACAGGAGCCCTTTGGAAGAATGCAATCTGAGTGTGGGAGCTGGTGTTTGATTCCTGAGATTGGCCTGGGATAGGAAAAGAAGCCTGTCTTCTTGCTGACAGGCTGGCATGTGGAGCCATTGTAGTGCTAATGCAAGAGTACAAAATAAAGAACCAAATGCATAAATACATGGAAAAATATACCGATTATAGAGAGGACGGGGACAGCGTTAGGCGGGAATCATGCGGAGCATGGCACTAGCCTCACAAGCATCTAATGCAGTCCATTGTAGGCCTGTATGAATAGAATAATGGACGGTGGGAAGCAAAATGGCAGGCTGCTTAGCTGCATTGGAGTTTGAGGCTTGGGCAGAGGGTTTTTTACAGAAACAACAACAAATGTTTGGGTTAGGCAGATGAAAGAAGAGATGGAAGAGGGAATTACCTGCTCTACCTGATAAGCAGTGGTCTGTGACACCTACAGTGCTCACGGAATTGGTGGCTACCTTCCCAAGCTGTAGCTTTAACCCTTAAGTGGGCTTGTCTGCTGCAACACAGCTCATGGCAATTTGGGGGGCATTTATGGTTGGGAAGTTTGTATCTAGGTACAAGAGGGTGTATCTAGGTACAAGGTAGAGGGTGTATCTAGGTACAAGAGGGTGGCACAGTGGGTTAAACCACTGAACCATGAGCTGTCGATCGAAAGGTCGGCAGTTCGATTCCCGCGACGGGGTGAGCTCTCGTTGCTTGGCCAGCTCCTGCCAACCTAGCAGTTCCAAAGCATGTTAATGCGAGTATATAAATAGGTACCACTTGCGGGAAGGTAAACAGCGCTCCGTGTTCCAGCCGCATGCTACGCGCTGCGGCAAGGAGAGTCATGCCGGCCACATGACCACGGAGGCGTCTTCCGACAACACTGGCTCTTCGGCTTTGAAATGGGGATGAGCACCACACCCTAAAGTCGGACACGACTGGACTTAATTGTCAGGGGTCACCTTTACCTTTTTACCTTTACAAGAGGGACAGCAGTTTAGGACTATGCAGAAAGCACCACTCCACCCCTCAAGTGCGGGCACCTAACCTGGAGGAGACAGCTATCCAAAGGACAACCAAAGCCCTCCTTTGGATAAAGGAGCTCCTGGCTCCCTGGCTCCAAACCCAGGATTGCCTCATCACCAATCCCTGTGGTCAAGGAAACTGAACTGTTTCACCTACCCTAAGCCAGACAGTCTTTAAGGTAGACATCCTGATTCAAGCCTGAGGGTTTACCAGTCTGCAGGCCTGAGCCAGGCAGCCTCTGAAGACCAGTTCTGGTTTCCCCTTGACGTTCGCATGGCTAAGGGCAGACACCCGCTCCCTATCCCTCTTCCCTGTCCCACACTATATCTGCCAGTCATGACCTACCTCAGCGGTTCTCAAAGTGGTGGGTTGCGACCCACGATTGAGAACCTAAGCTGCCCCCTGCCCCCTTAAGGGGCGGGGACAGCATGGCGGCGGCGATCCAGGGGATCGCCACCATCACCAACACAAAAGTGCCCAAAACGCTCCCCGCACTTACCGGGGAAGTGGAAGTGACCACTGGAAGTAACTTGCAGTTTTGCGAATGCGACTTCCGGTTGCGTCCGGAGGCCTTTCTGAGGCCTGTGGAGGCCTCCAGAAGCTGTCCCAGGCCTGGCACGATGTGGGAGCACCATCCAGAGGTAAGTGCCCACCACCACCCGAGGACAAGGTGGGTTGGGTAAGTTTGAGAACCGCTGCTATGGACGTGAGAGTAGGTTCAATTTAAATCAGTGGGACTTACTTCTGAGTAGTAGTCCATTCCAAACTCAAAAAGCTCAACAGCCACTGGAGTGCACTAGTCTGCAAAGATACCTTTTCTTTGCTGATACAGAGAAAAACATCAGATAAGAATATTGGCTGCCCAGCCAATTTCGCATGTGCTTTCCATAGACATCAAGTAATTGTGTTTGCATAAACATGCAGAGCTTTATTTGCAAAGGCAGCTGCCACATTCCTTTCTGGCTTGTTTAATTGCCCAAGTGTCAAGCCTCCAGTCGGGGAGCCATCCGCAGCAACTCACTCAGTTTCACATATCTGGCTGGCAAGTGCATGGATTAAAATCCACCACTTTCCATTAATCATGCTGTAATTCGCAAACTGTTCACCTTAGTCATTAATCAGGTATATATGTGCTGTGCAATTTGCAAAGGGGTCATTCACATTCTTGCCTCTGTCTTGTCAAATTAAATAGGGTTGATCCAGATCTCTACAAGTGTCTTCACCGTAGCCATTGTTGTTTGTCATTTTGTTAAAGTCTGTACAGTCATATCTATGAAAGGGAGTAATAATTTACTGCCCCTATTACATTCCGATTTTTGTTTTTGACATGTACCACTCCTTAAGGGCTGGTTGCCACCCGCATGTAAACCACTTAATTGTGGTGTTGCCAACTTTTTATTGGCCTCTACTCTTGTGCCTTTAATAGCATCTTCATCTGTACACATTAGTACATGTCAATGTTTATCTTCATGCCATGAAAAAGTATTGCCTACTGATTTCTTCAGACCAGGCTGCCAGACCAAACCTTCAGACCAGGTTTGGTCAGTTTCCTTCTGGTCAGCTGCCATCTCTATTCACGTACTTATAGGTGACTGACCTTAGACCTCTGCTCTTTCTCTGCACTGGCTACCACTTCATTTCCAGGCACAATTTAAGTTGCTCGTTTTCACTTTTAAAGCCTTCATGGCTTAGGACAGGAACCACCTTCTCCCCTATGAACTGGTTCATCCCCTGAGGTCATCTGAGGGGCCTTTCTTTAGGTGTTGCCACTGACTGCAGCCACATTGGCAGTGATGAGGGGCAGATCCTTTGCCATAGTTGTGCCAGTATCATGGAACTCCCTCCTGGTCAAATTGTACCCTCTTTGGTGGCCTTCTTATGGGGGCTAAAAAACCTTTCTGTTTCGGTTGGCCTTCACACCTTGGTTTTGGTTGGGATACTACTTGGCTGTCTGCCATAGGTTACTTATTTGTGGTGTCTTTTTTGTTTTTAGATACTTTTTTGAGACTGCTGCATTTTATGCATTTTTGTAATTTTTTTTAATAATACTGCTTGCTGAATACTTTTCTTTGATTGCATTTTATTATATTGTAATAACTATTGTAAGTTGCCCTGGGTGCCCCGTTATTAGGTGGAGGGGTGGGGTATAAATATTTTAAATAAATGAATGCACTTACTGAAGAAGTGATCTAGACCAGTTTAATATTTAATATGAATCAACTCCCCCCCCCCTTTGAGGTTTTTTGTTAAACCATCTGAAATCCATCAAAACATTGATGGTCATATTTCCGTTTTCTTCCCCACCCTACTTATCCATTTTTTTTTAGTTAGGCCTGTATTGGTGTGCTTTTTTGACATTGTGCCTAGTGGAGGGGAAGGAAGCAAAGGAAGATAGTTAACTCCATAGTAAGCTACAGCACAAGCCTATGTATGTCTACTCAGAAGTAAGCCCCATAGACTTCAAAGAGGCTCCCATGGAAATGTATATAGGATTGTGACCTGAGTGAACTGTCATGACATGTTCCCTTCCTCAGTTCTTTACACAGGGTGGCTGGTGCCATTTCCTCTCTACAAATGACAGTGTGGACTGGGAGCATTTTTGGTGTGCTCTTAGGACTTTCAAGATCTGCCTGTCTGATTTATAGGAGCCTGTCTGATTCCGATGGAGCCCATGTCTTAAATCTGCTTCTTGCTTTTACATATCTAGAAGTCACTCATATTATATGGAAAAAATATGTGCTTGGCACAAGCTCCAAGAGGCATCCATGAACTGCAAAACTGTGCAAGTAGTTCTTTTGGGGCTGTCTCACAGCAATTCTAATTCATTTGAATATTTTCATCTGCTCCAGAAATGGTTTGTAGAAGTAATTTTGAATCTTGAAATTGTAAGGTGAGAAAACAGATGCTAGAAGTGGATCATCAGGCCAGCGCGTTACAAAGTCAGAATAAGCAGGATGAGTGATGAGAACCAGATGAGAACCAGAATGACCTTGCTCTAGAAATTCTGGTAGATGCTGAGGTTGTCCCAACTCTAAATAGCGTGGTTGTCTCATCTCTCTCTAAGCCTCCTAAAGAGAGATTCTGGTCCTCAGTTATCTAAGTTTATGCAAAGACTCTTGTCGGGAGTCTTGTCAGAAAGAAAGCTAAACTGTAACGTATTGAATCAAATTAGATTATACTTAATCACCGTAAGTAGCAGCCACATCCGTACTTCTTAAAAGGAATTTACTTGGATCCCATCAAAGTAACAATCCAAAATGAAGATTGATCTGTGTAACTCTGATCTCTGTGCTTTACTGCTTGTCACCCTTTAATCCTATAAGCTAAGAAGATTCAGGCAAATAGATCTGCTGCCTACTCACATTCCACCTATTTACTCATACAATCATCATCCCAGCTTGACAGCCAGAGTCTTATATTTTGTAAAGAAGCTCAGTTTTTAAGAGTTAAAGCTCATCAATGTGGGTTATTGCTAAAAATGAATGCAGTTCTTTATTCCTGATGAGATACATCCCACTTTATTCTATTTAAATAGCTTACTCAACTTCCCATAAAAAAAATTAAGTATTTGGCAGATGAAACATGCTGCTTGCATGCCCTAGGTATATTTTTTTACTTATGAAGAAATATTATAAAGAAGAAAAGAGTGTTCTGTTAGAAGATGACATGATAAGAAAGGGGGTTCATGTTACACACTCACTCTGGTGCAAATTCTGAGCTTAAAATAATGCATCTAACAAATAAAACATTTGTCAGTGTGCTTATTTTGCATCCACTTGTTCAGAGTTGAATTGGACTTTATGTATGTGTGTGCTGGTGTTTTCATAATTACTGTAGGTTGAATCCTTATGCTAGTATGAGACTTGAACACTAATTAGTTGATGACTCTTATCGCCCAATCTCATGGGCCTTTTACAGCAGTAGTGTATCTCCCAATATGCTGTCATAAAAAGCCCAGTGACTTGCACCAGGATCCTATCCCTTCTTTCCCAGTCCATCCTGCCCCTTTCCTCTCCTTAGACGTACGCCATATCCATAGCTGGCACGGGTCCCAGGAGACCCATAGGCGGTCAGAAGACCTATGTGAAGGTAAGTAAAAAGGTGTTTTACTCACCTTCATTTTGCCTTCTGATCACCCCCTCCATAGCATGCAGTGCAACCTCCATTAGCATGGCTGCATGCTATGGATTGGAAGGGGATAGGTTTGAGCTGTAAGGTAAATGTGCAAACTAGGGATGTGTGAAACTGTCTGAGAAATTTTCCTGATCATGGAAATGTTTTGCTTCCATCAACGTTCTCTGGGTGCTTCATGCAATCATGAATTTTCAAACTTGTCCCAAAATGTTGCCTAAGAAGAACTTAGTGGTAACGTGATTGTGACATCTTTGGGGATCCATTATGTCTCTCTTTACTGTGGCGCTCCAGGAAACCACTTGGTAAACTGGATGAAATGGGTGTCTAGTTCTATTTTGCAACTAGAACTATATCTAGGTAAAGGTGACCCCTGACAATTAAGTCCAGTCGTGTCCGACTCTAGGGTGTGGTGCTCATCCCCATTTCAAAGCCGAAGAGCCAGCGTTGTCCGAAGACGCCTCCATGGTCATGTGGCCGGCATGACTCTCCTTGCCGTAGCGCGTAGCATGCGGCTGGAACACGGAGTGCTGTTTACCTTCCTACAAGCGGTATCTATTTATCTACTCGAACTGCTAGGTTGGCAGGAGCTGGCCAAGCAACGAGAGCTCACCCCGTTGCGGATTCGAACTGACGACCTTTTGATCGACAGCTCATGGTTCAGCGGTTTAACCCACTGTGCCACCCGCTGGCCTATAACTATATCTACCCCAAAACTATTTTTGAAAATCAGTAGCTGTCACTATTAAGTATTAAGTAGAAAGAGTAATTGCTAATGCTCAGGGTCTAAGCACACATTACTTTTAGTGCATGTTTTACAGCCCGATCCTGCCTAAATATAGGCCAGTGGAGCGAGTGCTCCACTGGCCTAGGGTGTTATGAATGTGCCATAAGGTACGTTTTTGACACCCTGGGAGTAAGCGGCGCTGGTGCGGAGGCCAGCACCATTCTGTCATCTGGGACGTCCCATGTCGGCCGACACATGTGAGTGCTGCGCCAGTCGGTGAAGGGGTGTGGGGAGGGCAGACAAGGGTGGCGAGGGAGGTGGCTATTGGCCGACCCAGCCTGGGAGGGGGCAGGGATATCAGTGCTGAATTGCGTCGATATCCTGAGCCCCAGGAGCTGGCACACATCTGAGGATGCCCATTGGGGCCTGCGCCGCTTACACTGGGGGAAGGGGATGCACTTCTCCCAAGGTGAGCTTGAGCCACTGCAACCTGAGCAGGTTTGCGCCGTTACATTGGTATTTTCCCCTTTTTTAAGGGTGACAAACACTTCCAACTGCCGCCTTGGGTCCCTTCAGGGAGAAAGGCGGGATAAAAATACTGTAAATAAATAAATAAATAAACTGAAAACCAATGGAAGCTTTTTTTTCTTAATACAAATAGTATTGGGGAGGGGGTATGATTCAGAGCAGACCATGACAGGGGGGAAATATTAAATCCTATCCCCACTGACTTTTCACCATGCACTATGAAGAAAAAGAAAATACCAGACGAAAACAGGCATTAAAAGTAACATGACGTGGCTGGGAGAGATCTTCCTGAAGCTCTGTCAGCTTTCAGTATCTATCCTGTACAATTCTCAGTAACTTGGCTGAGAGGACAAAGTCATTCACCTGAAGAGGGTAAGCTAACTACAATCTTCCCAGATAAGAATGCACATGCCAAGAAGTTATGTTTATTAACAAACACACATAAGATAAAAGGAAATAAAAAGAGTGAAACGGTTTTAGCTTCCTTTAGCAGGACGTCTGGCTCAGGACGTAGAGCGTTCGTCTCATAAATCTGCCTGAAGATCTGAAGGACAGCAGTTCAAGATGGCCGGAAGTCTGTCGGAGAGCTGCAGAGTCTTTGTGGGGGAGTGGAGCTGCAGCTGCAACGCTTGAGTGACAATCAAGGTTGCCTGTGTTATCTGAAGCTGAAGCGTGCTGAGGCGAACGCCAGAGAGAGAGCTGGACTGTGAAAGCAACATCTCGAATGAAGGGTTCTATGAAAGACTAGAACGTTATTATATTGTAAAAACCCTTTGGGGTTTAGGACAGCCTGCCCATGTACACCGCCTTGATTAAAGTCAGAGGAGAAATCCAATGACCAGAAAGGCGGTATATAAATACTGTACATTATTATTATTATTATTATTATTATTATTATTATTATTATTATTATTATTATTATACTTGTTCCAGCTGATATATCTTACACAATTACAGAAAATCTGTACAAAAAAGCAGCAGTTTTGAGTTGGAAACCAAAAGTCCTGCTCTGCCCCCTTGGCAGAAAATGCAGTAGAGCAGCGGTTCTCAGTGTGCTCCTAGGAGCCCAGGGGCTCCCTGAGACCCCTTTAGGGGCTCCACGAGCACAACATAAGTGGCTGCCATCAGTGGCATTGCTAGTGTGCCGGGGGGGGGGGATGACGCCTTTTGTATCATTGCCCTGCCCCCTCCACTCCGGGAAGTCTTCATCTGAAGCCTTCTAGGACCTGGGGCAGGCAGGCCCATCAAAGGCGCCAAAAATGTCGCGAAAATGCTTTGTGGCTGAGTGCCAACACAGTCATTCCGGCTGCAAAAAAGCAGCTGTGAAGCAAAAACCTACCGCTGTGGCTCCTCCTTGCGAGGAGACTGCTGCTGTCACCCAGAGCAAAGCACACACCCGGACCCAGCCTGGCTACACGACTGGCTGCCATCTGCCCCCCGGCCCAGTTCGCTTGTCCATCCCTCCTGCTTCCTCTGTTTGTGGTTTTCCTTCCTCATTCCTCTCCTGATTTGCCTCTTCACCAATATTTGGCGTTGGACTCAGCGCTGTGCCACTCTGTGCATGCACTGGTGCTCCCCAAGTCTCCACGCATACGCTGGCGGGACTCCCCGAGACTCCTTTTAGGAGCCTAAAGGGCTCCAGAGACCAAAACATTTGAGAACCACTGCAGTAGCGGATCCACACAACTTTTACTACTTCCATACTGAAGACCTCTGTCATAGACGTGGCTCAGAGGCATCGCTGGAGGGGAGGCGGTACTGTAAATTCCACACTGTTCTAATCCCCGTTTATTCCCCGGTACAAGGTAGCCCCGCCCCCTCGCCATCAGAGCCATTCCGTGTAGCGAAGGTAATGGGCAGGTGACTCCCTGCCCGTTGCCTTCGCTGCATGGAATGGCTCTGATGGTGAGGGGGCGGGGCCAACTTGTACTGGGGAGTAAACAGGGATTAGAACAGTGTGGAATTTACAGTACTCTCCCCCTCCCCCAACGACGCCTCTGACTTGGCTGTATATTTGTTAGAAACTTGGTTGTGAAATTGATGTTAAGGCACAACCAATTTAAAAATGGTCTTAGTCTTAAAATATACATCAGGGCATGTCTGGACTTGTCCTAGCTAATATTTATTCAGTGTTTGGGGTTAAAAAAATCAGCAGAAGGTCAATTCAAACAACATTGTCCTTTAAATATGAAGACAGGTGGACACATTCAAACATTTACATAGATTCACAAAGGACTATGTAGAACACATAATTTTGCATGGTGTCCATAATTCTCTGTGAAATTTGAGATATGCATTTCTCCTAAGAAATAGTTCTATTCAGATTCTTTTTGCTTTTCTTAAAATTCCTCAGATGTCTCATCTCAGCGAAAATCACCAGATTTGGCTTGAAATTTTGCTTTGTGTGAAATTTGGTGGCAACTCTAATGTAAACTGTGTTCGGTGATAATTGTGTTTGAGTTGACATGGGGTGATTTCTATCTTTAGTCATTAAGCTGTGATCTTTTGTGATTAAGCTGTGATCTCCAGAGATTAAGTTGTGATCACTTATTCACATATGGGTGTCAACATTTGATGTTGCAGACAATAAGCTAGGCATGCATGTGTGTGAGTTAGCCAAAGCAGCAATAGCGTCACTAGACACGCGTCACCCTGGAGCAGGGGGGTGCGCGTCACCCCCCGCCCTAGGGTGACCCCCCCAAACACCCCCTCACCCGAACTCGAGGCCGGGGAGCCGGCCTCGGAGCGTCCGGCCCCACCAGCGTTCCAGGGCCTTCTGAAAGCCCGATGGTTCAAAACGTAAAGTTTTACATTTTTCGTGCGTGCGCAGTACATTTTCTGAGGGCAAAGGGCTGCCCATTTGCCCTCAGAAAAGTACTGCGCATGCGCAAAAAACGTAAAACTTTACGTTTTGAACCATCGGGCCTTCAGAAGGCCCTGGAGCGCCGGCGGAGCCGGGACGGTGACGCGCAAGTGACGCGCGTCACAGAGGTGGCGCGCGGGGGGGCGCGCGTCACCCCTTTGCATGCATCACGCGCGCGTCACCCCCTGGCGGTCCACCCCCCCGCCATGCTCCAACGATGCCAGTGCAAAGCAGTATGAATGAGTTCAGAGTGCCAATGAAAGGGCATCTATCCATTACATGTTGCCAATGGGATGTTTGAGATTATAGCATTAAACCTAACACTCAAAGGTCAGAAGGGTTAAAAATCCAAACCATAGATTTTGCCATAGTTATCTAGGTTTGGATTCAGAAACTAGTTTTTTTTTTTGAGGGGGGGTTTCTAAAATCCCAATCCCACAAATAATGAATGGACAAACTCCAAAAATTCAACTTCCAAGTCAGGGCTTGAAAAATCTCACAATCCAATCCTATGCCGGCCTCCACCGATGTGACTAGGCCCCAGCGCCGTCACAAATGTGCCATGAAGCATACTGTGCCAGCATGGAGGCCAGTCATGCCAACATGTGCCAGAGAGCTCTGTGCTGGATGGTGGGGAGGCAAGGGGTAAAACGGGAGTGGGGTGGGATGGGGCGCTCTGGGCAGGGGGAGGAGGTCAGAACAGTCCTGGGAGGGGGCAAGCTCAGCGGAGGAGGCCTCCGCCAAATCCTATCCCCTTTCCTGGGCATGGAAGCCCAACACGGGGCCGCTCAGATTTGCACCAGCCATTTAGCTGGTGCAGATCCAAGTAGTCCCATAGATGCTGCTGGGGTTCGACATGGGGTAAGGGGATGAATGTCCCCTTACCTCAGGGAGGCCTCAGCAGCCTCAAGCCCTGCGTACAATTCCCCTATTCTTGTTTGGAGGAAAAAAATCTTCATGCACGCAGCATACTTTTCTCTTGGCATGCTGCATCCAGAGTAACGAGGGGGGGGGAGAGTTCTTTACTGATGCTGAGTAAGTAAGAGATGTGTTTGGAAGGCTGTTTCTGGAAGGCTGTGAGATCGGAGTAAGTAAAAGATGTGTCTTGAAGGCTGGGATGGAACTAGCAGCCCTATCCACGCCCCATGCTGGTATGCAGATGTGCTGGAGCAGGCTCTGCTGTATCTACCGCAGGGCTCGAGGGGATGATGGGAATTATAGTCTTTGTAAAGAGTACAAAAATGGAAGTAGTTGTAGTCTTTGTAAGAGCAAGAGGTGTATGTAAATCTCCTCCAAGCATGTTGCACATGTTGCACATGTTTTTGAGCTCTAGCATGCCCCCTCCCCACCCGTATTTTGACCCTTACCTCCCTGCCACCCAGCACAGAGCTCACCTGCCACCAGCGGGCACTGCTCCTGCACCAGCAGAGGTCTGCCGGCGCTGGCCTCCATGCCCCTCATCATTCTTTCTGTTTGAAGGGGGAAAGTCTTGTGCAGCACAATTTAGACTGCATATGTTTTTCAGCTAGCAGTGCTAAGTAGTGCACTAGAGGTGTATGTAAATCTCCTCCTAGAACGCTACATTCACATATGTTTTTGAGCTTCTAGGACGCTCGTGATGCTTGGCAACTTTTGCTCTGAGCTCGAAGGTATTAAACCTCCATGTGATCATTTACCTCCCAGACTAGCTAGGAACATTGCCTAAAGGCCGTCATGAGGAGTGGGTCGAATGTGAGGTTAGCTGCTGCTTCCATCTTGAGAAGGGCTTATTAAAAAAAGTTGTTTATTCAAGGACCACCATTTTGAATTCATTCAAAACAGCTAAGGTAGTTCGCAACAACTCTTCGTCATCTTCAGATTCCAATTCCAGCTCTTGTAAATAAATATTTAATGCCACAAAAGCACTCTGATGTAAGTTCGACGCCATTTTCTGTGCTTGTTGTCGTTTGAGAAATGAATCAAGCTAGAAGCATGCTAGAGGCATGCTAGTGATATCACTTCCTGCTAGCTGCTAGCTGAAAAACATATGCAACCTTAATCTTGGCTTGCTGCAACCTGAGCAACAGGAAGGAGAAGACAGGAGTTCCCCCATTGCTACTTGGAGAAGTAAAGAATGTGTAGGGATGGTGTTTGGTGGATGGGAGAGCAGGCAAGTTACTTACTTTGGGGGAAAATATCAGATCATGTCTGAATCATTTAAAGGTGAACCTGGACTATTTCTAATCCAATTCCAAATTTGCTCAGATTAATTTTTGGAGTCCTATGAATACAAAAGTCCCAATCCAGAGATGCTTTTATTAAGCAACAAGATATGGCATGCCCCTACTTCTGTGGAGGAAAAATACCAATATGCAGCACATATAAGACGTAGATCCTCATTGCATTCATGTTGGGAGACAAATGAAAAAGCTCACTCTTCTCTGTGGTAATTGCTGGGGTCATGTGCACACCAGTCAATGGAGAATGGGAAGAGTCCAGATTGGGTGGCTGTCACTAGTGCTAATCCCGCATGATCCTGACTCACATATTATCCCTAGATTACTGAATTGGTATGGGAAGCAGCCAGATAGAAGTGGCTCCCACAATGCTTACTGTGAGTCAGTTTATCATAGCAGCAGCTATTACTGTTTCCTTCAGTATTTCCCTTTAGTATATTACTTCAGTATTTGCCTTTTACCATGCACAGTGCAATTTACCAGCTATATATTGCGGCTAGCCAATTGCTTGGCAACCCCTGAGAAGCAAAATAATATTTATCGAGCCTCAAATGAACCACCATACTATACTTGGATAAATGGGTTGCATTTGCTTGGTGGGTTCATAGGCTACGGCACGCCTACATTAATGCCTGCTGGTGCCTCTAACATGGAAAACAACTCATATGTACATTTGGATATATCCTTATTCCCAAAGTATTTATGTCTCAGAAATTAAGGCCCCTATAAAACTGTTCTTCAGCAGGTGTGCGCCTAGTGTGTGGTGCTTAGTGCATATTCCCTGACAAAGTCCTTTGAACAAAGGGCGGAATGTAGGAACATGTTAGAGATTTTTTTTTTTCTACTTGTGGACCACAGTCCTTAAACCTGAAAATTTTTAATCCATGTTCAGCAGGTCTTTGTTTGGGACAGTCTTCTCAAACGTTGAGCCTTAACTGCCCTGTAGTATTTTTCAAATTATTAGCAAGGTATCTGGCTCTCTGCAATATGAATGGTGAGCATTCCTTTGTAAAAGATGGAATATCCTCGGTTGCTGGAATTGCTTAAAAAAATCTACAGTGATATGGAAAAAGGCTTACGGACCTTGGATGTCAGCACTAGGAAAGATGAATTTATAGGCAGAACAATCTCTCTTCTGTAACTGACACCCAAGGTCCCAGAGGCACTCTCCTGCAGCGCCATGGGCTTTCCCCCCCTCCCTGCATTTCTAGCAATGTGATATATGGTGCATGCAGTATATTTTTTGAACATTTTCACCATGATAGCAGAGTTGGGATTAAAAAAAAAAAGTCAATTTTCCTCCACTGACTTGCATACATTTTCTTCCCTATCAAAAGTGATTACTTACTTAAGCAAACTAGAAGGGATCGATTTGCAACAGCTATGAGACAAGAGTCAAAAGTTCTTGATGGAGCACTTGCTTTTGCTAAGGGTAAATGATCTTTCCTAGATCATTTGTACACTTTAGGCAAACTACAGTAGGCCCTCCTTATCCACAGGTTTGGCACCTGCAGATTTGACCCAATTGCTGATCCATGCTGGCAGGCCTCACGTGTCCTCCTGGATGAGACAAGAAGTGCCTTCCCGGACCTCAGAAAGCTTCCTGGAGGTTTCTTGAAGGCACTTCTTGTTTTCGCGGAGAACCGGAAGTGCCTCTCAGAAGCTTCCAGGAGGCCTTCTGAGGTGCATGGAGGCCACGCGCGGACTCCCTGCACCTTGAACTCCTCCGGATGCAAACAGGGGACCAGAAGACACTTGAATGAATGTCCTCTGAGCCCCGGCAGATTTGAGTATCGATGGATTTCAGTATCCACGGGGTATGTCTGTGTGTCCTGGTACGGATCCTCCATGGATACCGAGGGCCCACTGTATAAACTTTTTACAAGTTCAACCGGAACCTCAGAATGTAAATGCTCCTTTTGCCAATTTTTACCAATAATAAGTAACAATGTCTCACACTTACCAAGTCTCCACACTTACTTACACTTGATGAAACCAGAAGTGGATCGCGATCGCGTCGGAGAGCCATTATGAGGAATGGGGAGGCCTGCAGAGGGGTTCACAGGCTCCCTGTACCCTCCGGAGGACCAGCACACCCTTCAGGGAAGTGAAAAAAAGCACTTTTTCCTCCGGCGGCGGTGGCAGCAGGTCCCATTCACACTTGACGGCGGATGTCCCTGCCCCAGCGTAGGCGCTGGAGTACCCAGCGTACGCGCTTGGAGCAGGGGAGTGTCGTTCTGCTTGTCGTCCCTCCTATTGTCCTGCCTTCTTAAGAAAGCGCAGCTGTGATTGGTTCCTGTGTTTCCCTCTCGGAAGAATAGTGGGATAATAA
Source organism: Plestiodon gilberti rubricaudatus (assembly GCA_026170595.1). NCBI lineage: Eukaryota > Metazoa > Chordata > Lepidosauria > Squamata > Scincidae > Plestiodon > Plestiodon gilberti. The sequence continues at coordinate 110,961,060 of JANXHW010000003.1, forward strand.
CCTCCGCGGCGATTGGAGCTACTTCTGATTGGCATGCAACCACTCTCCTCCCCCCTGTCACGCGATTGGTGGCTGCAGTAGCTCTGCTAACCCGCCCACAAGCTCCATGAACAAGCTCCGCAAAAGTTGGCCCCAAACCAACTGGGACGACGGAAGCGTAGCTGCTCCGGAATGGTGTCCTATTTCAATATTTGCATATATGAATATGCAAAATAGCTCAGCGCGGGTCCGTGAAGCGCACAGCAGGGACATCCGCAGTCAAGTGTGAATGGGCCCTAAGGCCTTAAGTCAAGTCTCCCAACTTGCCTGATAGCCAATTACTCAGCATCCAACCAGCAGGCACAAGGAAAGGTATCCTACTTAGCTCAACTGTCTTCTACATTTCTGGGAAGTTTCATCCATCTGCCCTCCCGCCCCTCCTTTCTTGATCTTAGTCAAAGCAAGAGTGTTTGGTTTTGTTAGTAGTCTATCTTTCATCAGTATAGGTGAAATGGAAGAAAGCAGGATAGAAATCTAATAAATAATAAATAAAGTCAGTGATCTTTCCCTGGTCATCTTTTATCAGACTTGGAAGAAGAGAACTCAGCCCTTCCTCTAAATCCCAAACCAAGGAACAAGGTGTCTAGGCCTTGAAAACATCTAAATGGTTTCTGCTGATTGACATCATGAAACATTTAAATAAGTGGGCGATGACAGAGGAAGGTAGATTTTAAGGGCACAATCCTCACTAAACTTTAGAGCATCACAAATGTGCCGTAAAGCATGTTTGCGATTACTTGGGTGTAAGTGGTGCTGGCGTTGAGGCTGGCACCGCTCACACCCCCGGAGGACCGAACCTGTGCCAGACAACGCAGATAAGGCCTAGGCCACTTGGCGCAGGGACTGGGCCAGCGAGGGAAGGGAGCCATTGGCCGGCCCAGGTTGCAAGGGGTCAACAGCACACTCCGCTGATATCCTATGCCTGCCCGGGTGAGCCTTACACAGCTTCCCCGAATGTACGCCAGGTCTGGACCTGGCATACATCCGAGTAGGCCCATAGGTAGGCTTACCAGATTTTAAAATTTCTTAAAATTTATTCTTGGTAAATAGGCTCACTTTCATACTTGCTAGCATTGCCTCCTCCCTCAGGTTGCAAAAAGGACACTCTGTCTACTACCTTTCCTGCATTTTCCCCACTTCCCACTTCTTTGTCTAACAATTAGTGCAACTCTGGTCAATTGCAAAGTACAGGAAGTCCTCAAAGTTGTTGATAGGTTCTTCTTGGAAACTGCAACTTTAAGCAAAATGACTTATAATGAAACCAATTTTACCATAGGCCAATGGATAAATGTGAACATTCCCATGGCATTTTCCCATCAAGTTTAAACGAAACAACTTTAAACAAAACAACTTTAAGTGAGGACTTACTTATAGAGAGTCTGATCACTTCCTCTAGGTCAGTTTATGCACAGTGCTCTACACACAGTGATTTCCATTGTCTCCACTTGATTCTATTGTTTATCTCCCCCTCTCACCAGTATGGCAAATAATCCTTCCATAAGCAGGCATTGCTTGTTTCCTGTCCCTCCTGTTAACCCCTTACATGCCAAATCACAGTGTGTGTGTGTGTGTGTGTGTGTGCTACAACCAACAAGTAAAGAACCCTTTCATGGGAGTCAGAATGTGTATGAAGTGCTTGTCTGTGGAGAATATTCTCAATAGCACCTAAGTGATCTGTAGATTTTCTCCCTAGTACAAGACAAGCAGTATCATTTGGAATGTCACAAATCTCCACTTGAAACTGGGGGGGCAGGGAGCTGAAGCAAAATTTCCTCCCCGGCCCACAGTTTCTGTTTGCTGCTTTCAAGAACAATATTTGTATTTCCATTCTGCTGGAAAACCTTGTCTCTTCCGCTCAAAGTGCTTTTTAAAAAGCAGGATAATTTTATTGTGCTTGTAACTAGCAATGGGGGACAATGAAAATGTAATTATTTTGGACTGCAAACAAAATCATTGCAGAGCAATATTGTCATCAGGAAGGAGATGCTGGGCGCATTCTTTATTTTAGGAGCTGACACTGTCAGTTTCAGGGCAGAGCTTGCTACTATTTGCAAAGAAAGAGAAGACTCTGCCTGGAGCTTATTGTATGTTTCATGTGAACTTAGTTGTTGTTGAGGTCTGCAGTATAAATAGAAAACGTATTTCAAAACTGGATTGACAGTAACACTGTTTTAAATGTCCCAGAAACATACAGATAATGACTCAAGTGCAGCGAAACTCATGGCAAAGCAAGGCACCTATTTCATCTGCAGTTTAGCTAGCATGGAAAGATATGTCCATGAGCTGAATACATGTATACATGGGGAGAGATGCAATCAGTGATAGTCTCCTTGAACCAACAACACCAGAAAGTCAGCATCAATAAACAGGAATAAATAATAGCAGGAGGAAAAGAAGCATAGTCTGTTCATTTGCCCAATCTTAAATGTGCAGACCGCTGGGCTCAGATTACACCAGTTTTTGTCTAGTTGTAATGGCTTGCAATATGCTGTTGGGCATGTTCTACAGTATCAGTTATACACTTTTAAAGGCCTGTGTGGCTTTTCCCCAGGATACCTCAGGAAACACCAGATGTCGGCTGTACCTTCCAGATTAGTAGGATCTTCACGAGGGACCTCTTGAGAGCCCTGTACCCACACAAAGCTCAATCTGTGATGGGATTATGGAACTATATCAGCATATAAGACTGATGCATATTAGCCAGCTCAAGTAACTGTGTGAATATGGGAATTCTAGCAATATGTTGCCTGATACTTCGGAAATTCTAACTATGGATTTTTAAAGGGATCACTTGCAGAAAAATTGTTACTCATGGCACATGGGCACGAGAATTGAGATGAGATATAACAAAATAAAAAGAGCGCATCTACAGCTTCTTTTGCATAAATTATACGTAAGAATAACACTGGGCTTACTTATCTCTTCTGTTGTGCTGATCCAGAGCCAGAGACAGAATTTTGTAGAAGTGGTTTTCTGCACGCATTGCTAATGAGAATGCATACACATCCCCATCTGCATTGCTCATCCAAGCTCTGACTGGATGTATATTTTGTTGCAAACAGGGATATTTTGTTGCGTACCCCCTGAGGCCATTATTTGCTAGATGTGACTACTTGCCAACAACAACAGCTGAATCAAGACTCATCATGTGTTTTGTGTTGTATTCACTAATGGTACCAGAAGCGTTGTCAGGGTAGGGTAGGGGGCCCCTGGGCCCCCACCAGGCAGCGGGTGCACGGGGGGGGTGTACCTGGATCCTGGATGGTGTCTAACGCCGCGTTTGTTCTTGTGTTGGGCCTGTCCACCTGCCCTGGAGCCGTTTGGCTCCGAAAAACCTTCCAAAATGGTGGGGTGGAGGTGGTTCCAAGCTGTGCCGTGGCGCGCAATAATGATGTCATGCCCCCAGGGGGCGTGGTTTGTGGCGTGGTGTGGGGGCTGTCTCGCCGGCGGGCCTCCCCATGGGGGGAGTTGTAACGTCGCCACTGACTGGTACATAGATCATGCAACATTTACAGAGTGGGCAGCATAATCCTGTGCAAGTATACATGGCCGGCCTAACCATGGCTGCCGTATCCTATCAGGATTGTGACCTACCCTGGGGCTGCTAGGCCACACCTCAGGTGAAGGGGACATTCGTCTTCGCCGAGTGTAAGCAAGCCAGGACCCTATGGGCCTCCTCAAATGCATGCCAGGTCCAGACCTGGCGTACATTCGCAGAAGCGGTGGCAGGGAGGCACGGGCCAGGAAGGGGCCTAGGATATTGCTGCTGATATCCACGCCCCCTCCCAGCCCAGGCCGGCCAATTGTCCTCCTCCCTCACCACCCCGTCCTGCCCTCCCGCCAATCGACACGGGACTTACCTGCGACAGCCAAAGACGGGTGAGTTGCACAGTGAAGTGAGCGACTCCAGTCTCCGTGCCGGCACTGATTATTCTCCGGGTGTCAAAAACGTTCCTTACAGCATGTTTGCAACAGCCTAGACCAGTGGAGCACTAGGTCCGCCAGTCTATAGTTAGGCAGGATTGCACCGTTAGAAAGTAACCTAAGTGTGAAGACCAAGAACAAGCAATTGATGAATTAGTGTGTCGAGTACAATTATTGTCTGGCCCTAGATTATGGTCTAAAAATGAATAGTCAAACATTCTGGAGTTAACATGGTGCAGTGGGGATTAACTGAGGAGGACTGTGCATGCAAAGCAGATATCTCACAAATGCTATTTAAAATGTCTTCTCATAGTTGCTATCTCAGTGCAGCGAGATGTTTGTGTGCTGTAGGTTGTCAAGCTATCCAAGGGATTTTTTCCATGCTATTGCAAACTTTCTCTGTGTGCATGCGCATGCGTATGCATGTGCACATAGAAAAAGAGGTAGTTGCTGTATACACTCAACTGATTTTAACTTTGTTGTTGTTGTTGTTCAGTCGTTAAGTCGTGTCCGACCCTTCGTGATCCCATGAACGACATCCCGCCAGGCCTTCCTGTCCTCCACTATCTTCCTGAGTTCGCTCATTTTCATGTTCATTGCATCGGTGATGCTGTCTAACCATCTCATCCTTTGCCTTCCCCTTCTCCTTTTGCCTTCAATTTTTCCCAGCATCAGAGTCTTCTCCAGAAAGTCCTCTCTTCGCATTAGGCGGCCAAAATATTTGAGCTTCAGCTTTAGTATCTGTCCTTCCAGGGAACAGTCAGGGTTGATTTCATTTAGGATTGACTGATTTGATCTCCTAGCAGTCCAAGGGACTCTCAGGAGTCTTCTCCAGCGCCACAGTTCGAAAGCATCTATTCTTCGGCGCTCAGCCTTCCTTATGGTCCAACTCTGGCAACCATTGCTACTGGGAACACCATCGCCCTGACTATGTGAACTTTTGTTGGCATGGTGATATCTCTGCTTTTTATTATGCTGTCTAAGTTTGCCATAGCTTTCCTTCCAAGGAGTAAGCGTCTTTTAATTTCATGGCTGCTGTCTCCGTCTGCAGTGATCTTGGAGCCCAGAAAAGTAAAATCTGTTACTGCTTCCATTTCTGCCCCTTCTATTTGCCAGGAATTGATGGGACCAGATGCCATGATCTTAGTTTTATTAATGTTGAGTTTCAAGCCAACTTTTGCACTTTCCTCTTTCACCCTCATCAAGAGGCTCTTTAGTTCTTCTTCACTTTCTGCCATTAGGGTGGTATCGTCTGCATATCTGAGGTTGTTGATATTTCTCCCGGCAATCTTGATTCCGGCTTGCGATTCATTCAGCCCTGCATTTCTCATAATGTACTCTGCATATAAGTTAAATAAGCAGGGTGACAATATACAGCCTTGCCGTACTCCTTTCCCAATTTTGAACCAGTCGGTCGTTCCATGGCCGGTCCGAACTGTTGCTTCTTGACCCGCATACAGGTTTCTCAGGAGACAGGTAAGGTGGTCTGGTACCCCCATCTCTTTAAGAATATGCCACAGTTTGTAGTGATCCACACAATCAAAGGCTTTTGCGTAGTCAATGAAGCAGAAGTAGGTGGTTTTTTGGAACTCTCGTGCTTTCTCCATGATCCAGCGCATGTTGGCAATTTGATCTCTAGTTCCTCTGCCTCTTCGAAACCCAGCTTGTACGTCCGGTAGTTCTCGGTCCACGTTTTTAACTTAAAGTACCAGTAGTTCTCAGTGTAGCTACATTCTTGTTTCATGTGAAACCTGTAAAATTTACAGTGTAAATATTCAAAGGCAGCTGATCTCTAGCACTGAAGATGCCATGTTTTATTCATAGAGAATCCAGTTTAGCATGGATCCCAGAAAAAAATGAGCCATTGTTTTGTAAAAAATTCTTAGGCAGCCATGAACAAAGTGTGCCTACATATGTCTGAGAGCCATAAAGGGAGAACCTGCAGGGATGCTGCTGCACTTCTAAAATAGCTGAAAGGATTGGGAATTAATAATAAAAAAAATTGCATACTACTTAGGGTACAGTCCACAACTTAATTAGATATTGAGATACAAATAGAGCCAGTCACTGTAAAACCAATCAAAAGAATTCATCTTGTAGCCATGCACTCTGGTTTAACTCGGTTGAGAATTTGACTATCCGTAAATCTTGCTCCCTCCCATCAATAAGAAGTGAGTTGTGAGGAATGTAGGTTAGGTAAGACTGTGGACAAGGGGTCTGTACTCATGGGATTGCCATGCACAAAAGAAAGCATTAAATTTTAACAAGCCATTGTGAAAGACATAACACATTGGCATCCATTCCTGCCTTCAATTTGTGTTGCACATGGCAGGGCCCTCTGGCAGTAAAGTGCCATCAGATATGCTTAATTCTTTCCAAGCAGACTTTTAAACCTCATTTGCAGCCTCTGACAAAAAATAAAAAAAATGTCAGAATTGAGACATTGTTAATTGGATACCGAATGTGAGTGTCAAAAGGTTAAAGCAGATCTAAGCTTGCCCCTGAATGGAGTGGAGTGCTTTCCTGAATTACTATTTTTCTTTTCCTCCACAAAAGTCTAGGATTCTTATTTCATTGTTGCATCTGGGACTAGCATATCGGTAGTCTCAGATATTCTATAAAAAAAAAATGGAATGGATGTCCTCCCCTGCTTGTTGTTAGGAATCATGATTGCCAACTCTGACTGAAGGTATTCCTGGATATTTTTCTTTCCAACATGATGGACATTCCTGGAGGCCCCATTGAAATTTCCAGAATTGCCTTCAGGAGTCAGCTGGATTCTGTTTGCAAATAATGTACTCCTAGAGAGGTGGCAACCTTAGGGTGCACTGCTGTCCACTATCAGTGTTCCAAATAGTCATTAGGGCAGACAAGGCAGAGGAACTGATTGGCTTACTGATGTGTGTACTAAGACTTTCGTGGCCGGTGAAACTGGTATTCGTGTCAAGATTAAGTTTATTCAGGCTTGATGGCCACGGTCTCATTTAAACATTGTCTCCTGATGTTTGATTGGCTTACTCTTCTGTGTGCTCTTGGAGAAGAAGGAGGAGTAACAGCAGCAGCTTCAACTATTTTGTTAAAGGAACAGTTTCAGGTTGCTATATTTCTTAATTGCAGTTTAATTTTAATACATTTGTTTTGAACAACTGTAATCCAGTTGAAGAGCTTGGGACCAAATGAGCTAGATCAGGATTTCTCAACCAGTGGTACTTGTACCACCAGTGGTACTTCGGCTGACTGCTGGTGGTACTTGGACACCTGGACCGCCAGAATTCTGCTCTGACATGGCACTTTCACTGCCGCATTTTCGCTCCCGAGAGGCTCCTGCATTTGGCTGAACCTCTTGGGAATGCTGAAAAGGGCCCTCCTACCTGCCCAGAGCCTCCTACCTGCATTTCTGGCCTCTGAAAACTCAAAAACCTGGGAGTAACTGGTGATAATGTCATCACCAGTCACTTCCAGTGGTACCTAGCAGGAGAGTGGCACCAGAGGTGGTATTAGGCTGGAAAGGGATTGAGAACCCTTGAGCTAGATTGTTAAATGAAGCATAATAAGTTTTAAAACATAGGAATAAATGGCAAGAAAGCAAAATACTTCAATCAAGAAAGTTAAAGTTGATTTTTGTTGTTGAATGGTCTTAGTTAGATCATTCTAACTATGGGGCCATGGCTATGGGGGTTATCATGACAAACTCCTGCACTTTAAAACTTACTGCTACACAGTGGTGTAGGGTTCTGCACTTTGAAATGATCACTTGCAATACGAAGTGATCCGCTTGCTCCGCCATTCCAAACTTAGAAAGGATTGTGCCACACACATCCTGCTCCCCCTCCCAGTGTGCCTTTCCCTTTCTTCTAATTGCAAGGGGGGGTAATCGAAACTGCCTCTCACAGACAATATAAATTAGTAAGTCAAATATGTTGATTAAAATCACATACGAGGAGTTGATTCAGGTTCCCTCCCATGATTAGAATGGGACCTGCATGCTAGGAGAGAACCTCCTAAGCATGGAAAGGGGTGGTGCAGATGGTATTATTCAAACTAGTTGTATATCATTCACCAAGTAGACAATTCATTAATCTATATCAGGGATGCGCTCACCAGTCTTGGATAGTCCTCTTCTCTTATTAAAACCTCCATGGCTCACCAATAAGTTGTAAATTTACAAAGCAGGAGTACATCAGATTCTTGCACATGTTAAGCATGGCAGATCTGTCTTTAATGATTTTGATTATACACTCTTGCTTAAAAACAGAAGTACTTTTCTGGATTGGATCACAGTTCCCAGTCCAACTTTCAAGAATTATATCATTTTAAGAAATGAATCGCAGCAATCAGTTTTGGAAGATATTTTACTATTTATTTATTTAAAGAATTTATACCCCGCCTTTCTCCCAGCAAGGGCACTCAAGGCGGCTTACAATAAAACATTAAAATACATATATACGTTAAAATAATTAAAAACAAATAATTAAAACAATTAAAACAAACAACCCCAGTGGGTCACCTATATTTACATTTGGTTAGTGGTCCACCAGTAGACCATAATATCCCTATGATCTACAAATGATCTATAATAAGAACCGCAAGTAAGATATATGTTTTTGGAACACATTATAAAATCAGTGGAACTATACAAGTCCATTTACCTACTTTTGAAAAGGCTATACTTCATATATTAAACATATATTAATGGCAGTAACTACTGAAGATAGATGCAATATTTATTAGTGCATAGAGATAAGCTGGAATGGGTTTAGAGGAGAGCAACAAAGATGTTTAGGGGTCAGGAAAGCAAGCCCTAAAAAGAATTATTAAAATAACCTGGGATATTTAGCCTAGAGAAGAGAGGACTAAGGGGATATATTATATGATAGCTGTCTTCAAGCAACCTACTAAAGGGTCATCACACAGAAAAAAAGTGAGGAGTTACTCTGTGACTTCTGAGGGCAGAAAAAATGGGTTGAAATCTCAGGGAAGTAGAATCCTAGAATTAAAGAGCTAGCAGGGACTTACAAGATCATCAAGCGCACCCCTTGACAATGCAGGCAGCCTATACTACAACATCTCTGTTAGATGTCCCAGGGCCTCTGAGAGGAATTTTATCCGGGGGTACAAAGTTTCTTTTAGGCCCCATCTCAAAGGGGGAAGGGGCAAAACAGGATGGGGGGAGGGAAGCAATAACCAGAAAAGTCTTTGGAGCCCAGGTTTACAAGGCTTCCCGATGTGGCACCCAGGTCTACTCGCCTGGTAGAGCTGGCCCAGCCACTATCTTTCTCTCTCCATGAGGCCAGCTGAGATCCCAGGAAATTTCTGGGTCCCCTCCTTTGGCTCCTGGGTCCCCTTTTTGACCCTGAGCCTGGGTACAATTTATCCTCTTTACTAGGCTTACCATATTTTGGTGACCCAATCTGGACCCCCTCCACAATTTTTTTTGGGGGGTGCCAATTTTTTTTATTTTTTATTTTTTTTTGCATTTTTGGGGGGGTTGGTTTTTTTCTTTGAATGGGTTATTTTTTTTAAAAAAAATTATTTGACCCCTTACTGTGGCCACCGCCACTTTTTCTGCAGCCTCGCTGCTGCTGCTGTCTTCGCTGTCATCGTCGCTGCTGCCATTTTCCTCCTTGAATGCTGCGAACAAACGGCCCGAGAGCCCTTCAGAACGAAGGGCTTCCAGGCCGAGCCACACACATGCACGGCTTGACCTGGAAAACCTTCATTCTGAAGGGCTCCTGGGCCGCTTGTGCACGGCAATCCAGGAGATAAATGGCAGCGGCCATGTTTTTTACATGGCGGCGGCTATTTTGTTTTTAAAAATATTTTTTCTGTCACGGCTGCGGGGGGCCTCCGGGACCCCGCCCATGATGAACCCCCAATACTGGGACTGTCCCAGCCGGACCGGGACATCTGGTAAGTCTACTCTTTTCCCCCCTCTCATGGGCCCTGAGATGGCCATCATCTATTGAATAGATTTAGGTAGATCAAGCAGGGTTAGGTTAGGCATTTCCAAACCACAAGAGCTGTCCAGCACTGGAACAAGTTGCCTCTTGCAGCAGTGGGCTCTACCTTGTTACACATTTTCAAGCAGAGGCTAGACATATCAGGGATGCAGTTACCTGCCCTGAGCAGGGTATTGGGTTAGATGACCTTGGAGATCCATTCCAACTCTAATATTCTATGATTCTATGGGCCCCTTCCAGATCTACAGAGGTTTCCAGGAGCCTTCTCCACTTCCCATCCCTTTACTAAACTTATGGCCCAATCCTATTCAGGGACTATTCATTATCTGCTGCTGTAAGTCCTGCTATGGCAGCGCAAAAGATGCACTGGTGTTGTGTGCTCCAGAGCCACTGGTGCAAATGGCTGGAGACTCCATGTGACCACCAGTGGATCCCGGACATCATGCCCAAGTAGGTACAGTGGTGGCAGGAGTGATTTGTGGGCAGTTTGGGGGAGCAGGATGACAGGGGCAGCTTGGGGACAGGAGGGGGTGGATCTCAGTGCACAAGCACATGCCGAGGTCCTATTCCCCTTATCCCCATCCTGACACACACACACTGAGGCGCTTCAGACTGATGCTAGCTAAATAGCTGGCATAGGTCCGACGAGACTTATTGACGGCCAGGTGGCCTTCACATTCAGACCTTCACATACTGGTTTGAACATGTGCATAGTGGCTTGCACACAGAAATGGAAACTGCATAAGTAGTAAACTAGAAGAAATGGGTGTGTATGCCAATCACATTATTCCCATCTGTATAGGTATAGCCTGCTGTGCATACAATCCAATTGACTAGGTCCGGCATTTGGAGCAGATAGAGCCAGCAGTGAGATAACAATGCCCCCCCCCCACAAACACACACAGCGCAATCCTGTGTAACCTTGCACCAGTGTAACAATAGATGCACACTTATGCTAGTGTAAATGTACTTACACCGGTGCATCTGCTGTTACACCCGTGTATCTACTGTTACACTGGTGCAAGGTTACACAGGATTGCGCTGACAAACATTTGCATCAATAGACCTTGCTTACCCTGTCTGTCTATAGCTTTTTGATCACATGAATGTGTGTGTGTGTGTGTGTGTGTGTGTGTGTGTGTGTGTGTGTGTATGTGTGTGTGTGTGTGTGTGTGTGTGTGTGTGTGTGTGTGTGTGTGTGTGTGTGAGAGAGAGAGAGAGAGAGAGAGAGAGAGCCTGCACTTTGCTCTTAGACCAACCAACTGGCCCTTGGAGTCACAAAACAACAAATCAGGTAGCATTTAATTGGTTAAGCACAGTGCACTTTAAAAAGTTTAGGGTGCTGTGTTGCCTTACTATTGGTAGATATACAGGAAGGGGCTCAAAGTGAACATCTGAAGGACAACGATGCAAAAAAAAAGGGGGGGTTAGGAACCTCAGCTTCAATTCTTTCAATTTGGAGCACATTGCTGGCACACAAGGTTCTACAGGCACCTTTCATAAGAAGACAGCTTTTGTGTGAAGCTTAACATTTCTACCTGGCATGAGCAGATGTCACCTTCCTCGAGGAACTGTCACAGCTAGTCTGTAAATGTCATTAAAATAATAGGACCTCAGTACCACACAGATGCCAAACTCAGGACGCCTGTGTGAACGTCACCGAAATGTATACGGTTTGCCTACTGTGGATGCATTTCGTGTGCATGTCAAAACCTGTCAAGTTCAGCTCCAAGAATGCACTTAAGGAGCAGCTACTGTGTGTTTTGCAGGGGTCAGTAGTTACTGAAGTTTGTCACTACCTCCCACAATAACGAAGGCAGGCTGCTTTAGCTGTACAGTATTCCACTGTAAGTTTTTAACACACCTCACTGTCTGTCCTCACACAGTTCTCTAATCATCCTTGTTTTTTCATGACTATATTTAAGTAACTACTACTAGTGAGTTTGTCCTCATCCTTCCCAATTTTATTTGAAATTACCATAGAATTTATCTTATTAGTGTGATATTTCCTTTGGTGATACAAGCTCATTTTATACCCACCAAGGGATTTCATCATGTTTCCATAGCAGCAAGTCATTATTTCCCTCCAAATTAAGGGCCTGCTTTGTCACTCCTTCCTACAGATGAGTGTATAAAATTAACCTCTGTAACCTCAGTGTCACTTCAACTTTGACAATTTTTAAATGTACATACTCAGACACACACATGCATGCATGGAGATATACAAAATATATAACTGTGTCACCTTGCACCGGTGTAACTGTAATCCTGTGTCACCTTGCACCGGTGTAACAGTAGATGCACCCGTGTAACAGTAGAAGTGCACTTACACCGGTGCATCTACTGTTACACCGGTGCAAGGTGACACAGGATTGCGCTGTCAGAAACAGGAACTTCAGAAAGCTGAAGAATTGCTGAATTCCATATAACACTTTAACTTAGGACTGTCAAATATTAAGACTCAAAGGCCTTACATCCTTTTAGGAAGACCCCAGTGTAGCTCACATAGTCCATACAAATCAGAGAGACAATAGTTATAGAGACTAGGATTTCATAGGATAGAGGCATAATTTACCATGGTGTGCATACTGATTTCTTCTGCCCCAGTGTCACCTCTCTAATCACATAGGTTTTTGCAGATTTTGAAGCACTGCTCAAACCTGCAAAAACTACAATATTTACTAAATGCAACACTGGGATGACTAAATGCAACTTACATGAGCAACATAGTCGGCCTACCTCACACCACCATCAATTTCAAATAAAAACTATTGTCCCTCTCCAGATTCTAAGATCTTACATGCATCTACATTCTTATATACTGCTACTGATTTCTCCAGGATTACTCTGAAGGGTGTCTCGTAGCCCAAATAGTACAAGAGAGGGCTTACTACAACAACAGTTCTACCTAGTTAGTCAATCCAGAGGTAGGGCAGATTAAATGCTGTTCCCGAGTTGACGGGGCTGGTCCTGTCCCGTACTCCCGAGGCGGGTGGATCGGGCCCATGGGTGGTGAAATTTGCCTGGCTGGTGTGCTTACTTACCAAACATTCCCCAATATGGGAAAAACAAAAAGCCAATTAGGGTATGACAACAAATATCAACATGATTTTTTTTAGTAATAGAACATAATATGCAATGCATTTAATAATGCATTATGTTTTCATGTTGAAGTTCTATTGTTTAAGGCAGTGGTTCCCAAACTTAGGCTGCGATCCTATGCACTCTTTCCTGGGAGTAAGCCCCACTCAACACAATGGGACTTACTTCTGAGTAGACATGCATAGGATTGTGCTGACACTTGGGTCACTGCTTCCCCGCAGCCTCTTTTTCCTGGCTCAGCCAGGCACCGCCATCTTGGATCATGCAAAATCTTGTGAAATCCAAGATGGCAGCACCCAGTTCTCAGGAGATCTCGCGAGATCCAAGATGGAGGCATCTGAGAGAGCCAGTAGGAGGGGCCACTGGGAACATCCCGTGGTACCCCTGTGAGTGCACCGTGACTCCCTGAGGCACTGTGACGCACAGTTGGGAACTGCTGGTTTTAAGGGTATAAGAATGTGATTTATAAGGATCACAAGCACATCGATTTTTTATAATCTTATATAAAACATAGTATCTATTTTCCTCAGAGCTCTTAGGGTCAAACTGGACATTAAACAGAATGCTTGGGTTTTTTATTTTTTAAATAGCAGTTGGGGAGGCAATGAAACATGGCAGAATTGTGGTAGGGGTTTGTAGGTCATCCCTGGAGGTTGCATTGCGGGGGGAAGGGAGATCGCCAGACAACACCAGCCAGGCAAATTTCACCACCCATGGGCTCGATCCACCCGCCTCAGGAGTACGGGACAGGACTAGCCCCGTCAACTCGGGAGTATCCACAGGAACGTCTTCAACAAGGGAAAGATCCCTGGCAGGAGCCGTACCTCCTTGACTCTGGAGGAGGACAGCGGAGAGAGTCCTGGCAGACCATGGCCCACATGTACGACCAGAAGCCTTCCCATGTAAAATATCATTGGAAGGACTAGTCCCGTCAGGACGGTGAGAAAGGAGGGGATAAAAGACTGGTGAGAGCTGAATTTGCAAACCAGCTGGCCAGAGAACACTGGGGAGAGAGAGCCTCTCAACTCCCCGGGAACCTAGCTGGGTTCCGTGCCCATTCTCTACCCTCTCTAGGCCACAGCTCCGAAGTGACCTCGATTCGTCCAGCCCAGGGCAAGAGGGCTGACGAATACCCCGTTTCTGCAACCTGCTGCAGATGACTGAGTTGTCCGTGCTGGGACTGACGCTGCCCTCTTGGTGCCTCAGCCGCCTTTCAGGAGTCTCCCATCTGCCCATGCCTGGCAGCCACTAAGCCTCAACTGCACTAGACCTATAGGCCAAAAGGACCACCAGCCAAGCACCAGTGCCCTGCCTCGGAGGGGTCCTCCACCAGACACTACGGAAGAAGCAACCTGCTACATCCCCCTGTGTTTGCTGCCATCTCCGGAGGGGTTTCCCCCCCCCCGACCACTCAGTGGCATGAACTGAGGGGCGGGAGGGGGCTTTGGGATTATCTTTATGTTAAACTTCTGACTACTTCCGCTACCCCCGCTACCTCCGCTCTGCCTAAAGTATGAGCCATGCGAACCTCTTTGACGTCCCCTTACCCCTGTGAGGTCCAGCCGTGCCAAGCGCAGATGCCACAGGGTTATCGGGGCCCTTAGAATTCCCCCCACCACCATGACTATGATCCCAATTGCATGCCCCATCTGCTAGTTTCATTGGGAAAAAAATATTCTATTGAAAGTCAATTAACCCTTGAATCCTGTGTCTCAATTAACTCTGTTTTCCAATTAATAAAATAGTGGGAAGGGGGGGACCAACCATGGTGGAGGGAATGTCTTAAAGATTCCCACTCTTCAAGGGATATGCCCCATTTCATTGCTATTCTAGAAAACAAACAAACAAAAAATCCAAACCACGAGGCCACGTTAAGCATCCTGCTTATTATTCTTAATACGATAGTTTATAAGAAACAAGAAACTTCTTATCAATGTAATATGATATATTCAAACATTAGATCAGATACTCAGAAAGAATGCTGCTTTGGATCATATTTGTCCAATTGGCCTCACACACTGGTGTGAGGCCCCATCCTGCTCCCCTTCTTGGCATGCTTTCAAGTTTTAATAAAACGTAACCTTCACGGGAAAGGAGGCGGTTCTAAAGAAAACAGAAAGTCTTTTATATAGTGTTGGAATCTTTCTGTTCATGTCACAATTGTATTTATTTATTTCCTTAATGGATCTGTAAACTGTATTTTTTTTTCAGATACTCTCAAGGTGATGAACAAAAAAATCAATTAAAAGGATATCAAACAAGATCTACAGAGTCAAGAGATAAGACAGCCACAAACATACCGGTAACTAAAGTCAGATATTTAAAAAGCAGCATTGAAAGATGTTAACATTAAATGTTAAAATAGTGATCCTGAAATAAAATAGTGATCCTGAAACTTTGACTGATGTGTTCTTTATAATATCTTACAAAGCTAATCAAACCCTCACATCTTTGATTTATGGATATATTGGGTATGATGTATCCCTCTGCAGGCCCAGCTGCACACAGTGGAGGGGATCAGCATAGAGCGGAGTGGAGTTTTTTTCTTCTTCTTCCCTGGCCGGGCCTTGGCTGCACATGCTCCAAACATGAGTAACTTTCAGATCAGGGCCTTAAGGAGCAGAAGAGAGCAGGAATTATTATATTGGATGATCACATGGTACTCTTGAAGAATGTAATGACCCGCCTGTGGCAGTGTGTTCATGCTGGGATCGTTCAGGCATGGGGAGGAATGAAAAAGGGTTATTTTTTATTTATTACATTCATTATGTAATATATTGCCCTTCTTCCTTCATGGAATTCAAAACAGTGCACATGGAGTTCCCAGGTACTCACCCACTGACCAGACTTAGATCTGCTTAGTTTCACCAAAGCTGCTCTATCATACCATGTCTTGGAACTTCCAGACTCATGACTCTCTTCCCCGGCCGTGCACAGCTGCACTGATAGGAGGAGCTTGTCAGCGCAATCCTACCCAGCTCCTCCACTGGTGCAGCAGTGGTGGAGAGAGAACAAGAGGCTTTGGAAGGGAAAGGGGTTTTAAATACCCCAAAGCCTCCCATTCTCCCTCCACCACTGCTGCACCAATGAAGGAGCTGGGTAGGATTGCACTGTCAATCCATTATGTTTTACTGTACTTTACAGAGGAGTTAACGTATTTGTTACGTTATACTTAGATATACAGATATACCTTATACAGAGATATACTTAGTTTAATGACTCTGCCCCTTCCAATCACTAGTCTGTTTGGTGATCATCTTAATTTATTATCTCATTGTAATGTTGCATTCTTGGCTAGGATCATGAACCTTCATAAATACTACTCGTAAGTTATATTTATTCTTAATACTATGAAACAACAGGAACTCATACACAATGTTCTTAAAAAAACATAACAAAAACCCCTACATTAAAATGTTTCAAACATGCACACATCCCTCTTTTAAATATGTGATGCAACATGACATTTTCATCTGGTTCTGTCAGGTCATATCATATTATGTCACATTGCAAGACATGTTTAACCTAATGCAACCTGATATATCTTGAAATGTCTGTATCAAAAATTTAGAAGCTTTAAAAAAAACACTACTGGTTGGATCTGCTAGAAGTTACATGTACTATATATCTCTGCATCTTGGTGATCGACAGGTACTCTTATGGGCTCTAAATTTCTATCTGGCTTAGTAACAGAAACTTCATCCCCATGCACTTATATATTTTTTAAAAAATGGGCAATTTCATAGAAATGCCACTTACTTTTCCTTTGTAATGGGTCTTGACAAGGAACTGTTCACATTGTGTGACTTTGAAAATGCCCTATCTAACAGGCATCCTTTTATGCCAACTTTATTTGTATATGACATTTAACAACAAGAAAAAGAGGCTAAGCTGAAATCTTGGAATCAGGAGAGCAGAGCTGCAAAGATTTTCCCCATAGATGTGTCTCAGTATTCCCATAGATGTGACCCCATAGATCATTTCATAAATAATGTACAGTTTGAACTTGTAGCTATCATCCCTGTTATTTGCAATCTAAGTAACTTCTTTGGTGCAAATGTTTTATTCTTGCGGGAGTAAGCAATCACAGTATTCCTCTAAAGACTAGGAATAGTCAGAAGATAGATTGTGTTTTTCCTGGGATTCTTGCAAAGAATTCTGTACTTTTATTTAATCTAGCAAGGTCTTTTTATATGCTTATGGTGTCAGGCAGCAGTCCCTACTCAGAATCACTTTTAGGGCACAATCCTATCCTTCCCCCCCCCCCCACACACACACACAGATACAGCCATGCCAAAAACTAGCATGCTAGCATACCGGCGGGAGGAGGGGGAATCCGGAGGCTTTGGAGTTTTTGATATCACCAAAAACTTCACGAGAAACGTTAATATGAAAGCCAAAAACAAACAAACAAATATTGTGGCCAGTAAGAAAATATATTGACTCTTATTGGCTCATCAGTAGTCAGGGCCAAATTCAAACTAAATTCAAAAAATGTAGATCAAGACAACGTTTTTTCTTAATTCTGGAAGCACCTCTCACACACCCTGGACCCCTTTCATGTATCCCCTAAGGATGTAGTCCTCACAGATTAAGCACCCCTGGATTAAAGGATTTTAGGTAGCAGGCTCAGCAAAAACTCTGCCTGAAAACATTAGAGATATAATAAGTCAGAATAGACTGGTGTTTCCCAAACTTCTGACAACTCATACACATGCACCTTTCACACCCCAGAAATTTTTGCACTGCATAAGGGATTCTTGGAAGATAAATCAGTCCACAAAGTGCACCCAGAGGAGAGTCAGTGTTAAAACATTCAGTTTGTGGAGAAAATGACTGGATTCAACTTTGGCTTGATGCTGCGACTGAGGACGCAATCCTACTTACAGGCGTGCCTGCGGAGCTCCCTCTCCGCAAGTGTTGGGTGTCACAAAAGTGCCGTAAAGCTCTTTTGTGGCACCCAGTGAGTAAGCAACACCGGCACGGAGGCCAGAGCTGCTTACTGAGCCATCCACTGAACTCCACGCCACCTGGCAGAGGTAAGTCCTGTGCCAGGAGGCAGGAGGGCATGGGAAGAGCAGGCCAGGGTGGTGGAGGAGAGGGCCATTGGCCGTTCGGCCTGGAGGGGGGGCGGGGTTACAGGTGCTGGACTGCACCGATATCCCTGTCCCCTTCCCGGACTAGGCTGGTCTTACCAGGCTCCCTGAATGTGCACCAACTAAAGAACTGGTGCGCATCTGAGGAGGCCAAACATCCCCTTCCCCCAAGGTGAGCCCTGGCTGCGCCAGCACAGGCTTTATCCTACCTAGGATGCAGCGGCTGGCCATTTTGGCCAGCCACCACATCTTAAGCAGGATTGGGCTGTGAGACAGTGCATTTCCTTGCCACCCAGAAGAGGGACATACCCTCCCAAGAGACATGCTGCCTATTCGGTTTCTCTATGTGCAATGAGGGAAAGAGACAGCTAGCAGCTCCTTCCCTCATCCAGCACCCCTTTTCAAACTTTCAAGGGCTGGATTGGAAGCACCCAATCCACCCCTTGCAGACTTCAAAGGAGGCATAGGGTGAGTGAAGGAGGTGCCAGTAGTCTCCCTCAGTGGTCTTGCAACACTTTGTCACATAGCTCTCAGGGCTGTAGGGGTGCATCACTCCCCCTAATTTGCCTCGTGAAGCAATCACTCATGAGCTGTGTTCCCTAAGCCGTGCAGCCACACATCTCTAATGAAAGCCCAATGCAGCTTCCCTCTCACCTCTCCA
This sequence comes from Plestiodon gilberti rubricaudatus, assembly GCA_026170595.1. Taxonomy (NCBI): domain Eukaryota; kingdom Metazoa; phylum Chordata; class Lepidosauria; order Squamata; family Scincidae; genus Plestiodon; species Plestiodon gilberti. Next base: position 110,979,842 of record JANXHW010000003.1, read on the forward strand.
GAGCTCGGCAATGGTGATGATGGCATTACAGAGCACTCTCAAGCCATCCCCACCCAGTCACGGTAGGGCTCTGCGCACTCCAGGGGAAGTGGAGTCATCATTGTGTCACCACCAATTGCTTCTGTGTCTGCGCACTGGGGGCGTGATGCAGAAGAGCCCACGCTAGGCGATGCATGGGCATGGGTCACCCCTGACTATCATGGGAGTCAACTATAGTCCACCAAGACAAGCAGAAGTCATGGATGATGCTTTCCTAAAACAGTTAATCAAGCTTTCCATGAGGCAAGCCACAGTGGTAATGGGAAACTTCAACTATCTTGACTCCTTTTGGAAGTCTCATTCAGCTAAGAGTGGGAGGCCCAATGAATTCTTGACTCGCCTTGCAAACCATTCAGAAGGTGAAGGAAAGAACAAGGGAAGTTGCTATTCTGGACTTAGAAAGAACTTAGAAACAAGAGGAAGGAGGGTCAGTTAGCAAAGGAATAGTAAAGAAGTATAGCCCCCACCTGCTGGGACGATGTCAGGGAGATGGGCAGCCCAATCTTGCCTAACTTTACGTAGCTGGCCGCTATATCCTGGGCCCATTGCGGTCTGCATCAGGTGCACCTTGGGAGAAGGGGATGCTCGTCCCCTTCCCCCTGTGTAAGTGGCACGGGCCACAATGAGCCTCCAATGCATGCCAGCTCTGAAGCGGGTGTGCTTCTGGGGAGGCCTTGTAAGGCCAACCCGGGCTGGGAAGGGGCATAGGATATCCATTCTGGTGGAATGGTCCCGATTGTGAAGTTAACAATTACTGTCTGACACAGGATGGTACTATCTGGTTGCTGCAGCACATTATTTTGCTGCCCTAAAGTCTTAGAGCCCTACGTGGTGGACGTGACATTCTCTTATCTCTTAATGGTGCTTAATTGAGTGCATGACTGAATTCTTGGTTCTGCCCGGAGACAAGATACTAGCGTCCCAAAGTCAGCATTAATTGCTATCAAGGGACACCTATGAATCCAGAGACGTCGCTCCGGGGGGGGGTACCATAAGTTGCGCCCCATTCTAGTCCCGTTTACAAGCCGGCAGGAGGCGGCCCCACCCCTTCGCCGTTGGAGCCATTCTGTGCGGAGAAGGCAGCAGGCAGGAGACTCCCTGCCCGTTGCTTTCTCTGCACGGGAATGGCTCTGACGGCGAGGGGTCAGGGCCGCCTCCTGCCAACTTGTAAACGGGACTAGGAAGGGGCACAACTTACGGTAGGGCCCTCACTGGAGCGACGTCTCTGTATGAATCCTCCAGTGGGAGGGGGTGAGAGCATGGTGATGTAACCCTTCTAGAATTCACCTTCTATAGGGCAACTAACCTGTCAATCAAACACATCTTGAAAAAGTATTTATGTCTTGGTCTGAAGGGGTGGTTCTCTCTCGCCTCTGCCTTCTTTCACGTCTCACGTTTTTCATCCTGAATTGAGCCTCGACAATGATGAGCCTTGGGTTGGTAAGTCTCCCAGCCAATCTTCCAACTTGGCTCAGAAGCCTGGAGACTAGGAAATATTTAGTTCTAGGAAGATAGATTTATTGTTTTATTCCAGTGTGTTGTCCAGATGTATGTCAAGCTTTATCTTATAAATGCCTTCTAATCTATGTAATAATAGTCTTAAAATATATTTAAAATAAATTACTGTTGGGAATTGGGTAGTCTGAATCCAGCCTGAGCCGCTTGCCTTCGCTACGACAGCCTGAGTTGGTTTGCAATTGTATAGCCCGGCTTCCTCCAGTTGAGGAAGACCAATCTTAGATTCTTTCTGTGGCCTATAGACCTTTGGTACCTGGGGACTGAGGAGTCTGGCATAACCCAGGTGGTGGTAGCCTACTGTATTTGTGTTCATTCACCCAAGAACTGCAACATGGGACTCTTCAGCTTGCCAATCAGCTCAAGAGCCCATGTTGCTAAAGAACCAATAATCTAATCCTTTCTGAATCTCCCTGGCTTTCCCTGGTTAGGGAGGATTCAGACTTCTGGCCTCAGAAGTGGGTCCCTGTCTCTCCTGCTGAGAGAGTACCCCAAAGACCAGAACACCGATCCACTGTCCTAAAGAATAGGAAGGTCAAGGAATTGGTAGGTTTGTTGCATGGAGAAGATGGGGAAGTGGTAACAGACGATAGATAGAAGGCAGAGCTGAGCTGTTCTTATTTTGCATCTGTCTTCCCCATGAGAGAAGGCAGCCCAACCTAATTGTTGCACTAATGAAGACCTGGGGACACCATGACTCAGGATAGGTAAAGAGATGGTAAGTGGACACCTAGTTACTTTAAATTAAAGTCCTCCTTTTTATAAATGATCGGGATGATGTGGTAGAGGGAATGCTTATCAAATTTGCAAATGACACATGGCTGGCAAAGGATAGCTAACACTTTGGAACACCAAAGTAGGATTCAAAATGATCATGACAGGCTCAATCATTGGACCCGCACCAACAAGATGAAAGTCAACAGAGATAAGTCTTGCATGTAGGAACAACTAATCAGAAGCACAAGTACAGAATACGGAAAACCTGGCTTGGCTGCAGCATATGCACTGGTGTCACTGGCTGGCGTGTCACCCCTGGCGGGAGGTTGGACACGTCGGCGTGTCACCCCCCAGCTGCCGCGTCACCACCTCACCCCCCACTGCCACATCACCCCCCTGCCCAAGGTACAAATCACTTGCCGTTTTCTTCGGCAGCTCAGTTACTTCTAACAAGGACGAAAGCTGCATACTTCGCGCATGTGCACAACGCCGCTTGAAGCTTTGCCCTCAGAAGGGCCGAACAAAGTCGTGATTGGGTCTTCGTTTGGCCCTTCTAAGGACAAGGCTTCAAGCGACATTGTGTACATGTGAAGAACGCCGCTTGAAGTCTTGCCCTGGCCTAGTTAGAAGTAGACGAACCACCGAAGAAGACGCGAGTGGCGCATCACCCCCGACGAGCAGTCGTTGGGCGTGTCACCTCCTCCCAGCGCGTCACCCCCTCCCGGCATATCACCACCCTGGGACCCGCCCCCCCGCCATGCCCTAGTGATGCCACTGAGCATATGTAAAAAAGATTAGGTGTCTTAGGCTGCAGGGAGTACCTGGGAGTAAGTTCCATAGAGTTTAATGGAACTTACTTTTGAGTAGACCACCATAGGCTTGCACTGACAGTGGATCATAAGTTAAACAGCTGCAAAAAAGCTAATGCATGGTAATCGATAGGCAGCCCAATCCTACACAAATATGTGCAGCCATCCTAAAGGACCAGCTGCTGCATCCTGCGCAGTTGCTGGGCCATACCGGCGTGGCTTGTGATTACCTTGGGAGAAGGGGACGTTTGTTGGGCAGGTCCTCGGATGCACGCCAGCTCCAGAGCTGGCGTGTGTCTGGGGAGGCTGTGTAAGGCCAGCCTGGGGTGCAACAGAGCTTGGGATATCGGTGTAACTCAGCACCGATATCCCCACCAATGGCCCCCTCCCTCACCGCCCCTGCCTGCTCTCCACCACCCCTGTGCTGACTGGTGTGGGACTCGCCTGTGGCGGCTGGCACAAGGTCCGGAGGACAGCCGAGTGAGTGGCACCAGCCTCCGTGCCAGCACCGCTTACTCTTGAGGCGGCGCAAAAGTGCCTTATGGCACTTTTGCGACGCCTTAGAATGGTGGAGAGCTCACTTCACTGGCCTAAATCTGCGCAGGACTGCACAGTGTGACTGAGATTTTACTTCTTACCCACATAGTGAGCCATCTGAAACCACTCACACTCTCCAATTACAGTTATTAAGCTGCACTCCTGTACACACTTTCCTGAGAGTAAATCTTATTGAACACAATGGTACTTGTTTCAGAGTAGACATGCATAGGCTTGTGCTGTTAGTCTATATTACCATGTTCCTCTCCTGTCTTAGCCAGTCTGTAACCACTTCCTTTTTACACTTCCTTCTGTCCTTTGTTGTTGTAGAAAAAAGATCTTAAAATGACAGTAATATATTCTAAAGGCTTAACATCCAAAAATAGGGAACAATCTGAATTTATAATATTTGCAAAAACATTATTTCTAAGCCATACGGGAGCCATTCCCATGCTGCTGCAGTAGCAGGTAAAATGACCTTCTTCACTCTGGCATTCATAAATGCAACTCATAATCTTTCCCCATTCCATAGAAAATGCTCATTCATGGAAAGGTATTTTTTAAAATTATTTCTAAGGGCCACTGTTCAGTGTTTACAACTATAATAATAATAAAGATTATTAACCATCCATAACTGGACTTGTTCTCTGCTACTTTCACATTCTATACCCACATTCCCTGCAAGAAACATCAGTGAAAACAATACCCAGAATCTAGATAACGATGCTGCGACTGTCACCAATCCAAGGAGCCTTTGGTGCTTGAACAGCAGCTCCCTATCCTACAGGGCAAATTCATTGTGTAATTCAGGGCCCAATCCTATCTAACTTTCCAGCATTGCTGCAGCCGTGCCAATGTGGCATGCATTGCATCCTGTGGTGGTGAGGCAGTCACAGAGGCCTCCTCAAGGTAAGGGACTGTTCGTTCTCTTACCTTGGGGCTGCATTGTGGCTGCATTGGTGCTGGAAAGTTGGTTAGGATTGGGCCTTTAAGGAGCTTTAAAACACTGGAATATGACAGAATGGCCGTGTGATCAAAGGTGGATAATGAATGTGTTTAAAGTCAGCCTAGAGAGGGTCTGATTGGCTCCTTCCATTTCATCCTCTCTGTTTCTAGACGTTGAAATTCTAGGAGGCCCATTTAATAACTTTGGGCATAGGGGCCATTCTCTAGTTAACCACCATTGTTCACTCAGAATACGCAAGGTGGGTATGGGTGTGGCAGGGGACTTCTGGATTGCTCAGAAGACTTGCGCCTCAGTTAATATATGATGCATGATTGAGTTTCTGATGAAGTTGGTGAGGGAGGGAGGGAGGCCAAGATTGAAGCCACTTCTTTTGTGAGAGGAGAGACTTGTTTACCTCAAAGTCAGGAAGCTCCCACAATGTGGCATTAACAAGTCTGAATTGCTTGGTTCGTCCTTGCTCGCCCCGACGAACAGGACAATTCGCCCATCCGCCAGCCACCATGGCACTCTCCCCTGCCACCTGGGGCCCAATCCTGCCGCCCGGGGGCCCACCGCCCCAAGGCATCCTCCCTGATGACGCCTCTGGTTGCTTCAATGAATTAAAGTTTGGCCTTCACTCTGAAGGCCTGTGGGATCTGATACTTCCCTGCCAAGCAAAACAATAGGATTATGGTCTGGGTAACACTTGCCTGGCATGTACCCATCAGCATTATGTACAAGTCAGGCAACACATCTAGGACCTTAACACTTAAAGACCAAGAAATGCATTGTAGCATAATTTTTCATACAGTCCACCTAATGAGATGCATCAGTTTTTCAAGCAAATGTCTTATTTATGATGGAAATTACACAAAACATCCTGTCAATAGTTTTGGCAAATGTGATAGAAGTCAAAATCACATATGATTAATGGTGGCTTTTTTTTCAATTTGAAGAAGGCAAGCATGCAACATAGTCTGCTTTTCAATGACCCCTTGGCCATAGTCTATAAATTTCTGAATGATGGTTGCAAACAGGAAACTAACTGTACAGAAGTTGTGTCTAATGGGAGCAGTTAATGAGCCTCCTTGAAGCAAATGATATTTGTAAAGATGTGCAATTCCTACTGATTTCAACAAGGTTGTACAGATGACATTCCTAGTAAAGTTTCATTATGATAATGTTCCCAGTCCTTGGACTAAGTAAAATGCAATTGTTGAAACAGGCAAATTTGTGCACTGTTCACCAAAAGACGTGACTGGCACATAACATGCCCTTCAATTATTTTTTTCTGTTTCACCAAAATAGTGTGTCAATAGTAATAAATATCAATTTAGATCTCATTAATTCTAGCCTCAGACTGAAAATTATCCAAATGTCAGCGGAAAAGAAATGTTACATATCCATCATGTGTTGACAGGGTTCATGAATCCAACATTTACAAATTTTAATTAATTTATTCTTAGTATATGTGAGAAAATATGGTTCTCTAGGAAAAAAAACCCAATAAATTGAAATTCAAAAAGTAAGAATTAGCTACTGCTAATATGAGAACATAGAAAGAATAAAATACATCAGTTTTATTATATGTGTAACTGTGGGCCACACAAACTCTGTAGAAGTAGAAGAAGAATGTGAAAACTACCATTTTCTACATTTCCTTCCACAACGTTTTTTCAGTCTCTAACATGTTTAGTTCTCGGGTATCTTCACCATGTAACTCAGGGCAATTACATGAAGTTTAAGGTCGCCACCCACCGAGGTACTGACTGTAGGCACAATCCTGTGGAACGTTAGAACAACTGAGCGCGTGCTCCGCCATTCTAATGTGTTGTGAACGTGCTGTAAAGCATGTTCACAACTACTCAGGAGCAAGGGAGGCCGACGCAGAGGCCAGCCTCCCTCACTCTGTCGCCGGAACCGGAATGCCTGGGCGGCCACTGGAGAAGGTAGGTATGGATCCGGCGAGCATGGGGGTGGTTCGGCGGGCAAGGGAGGGGGCCATTGGCCTAGCCGGCCCGCGAGGGGGTGGGGGATGGGGTCGGCCATATCCCCGTCTCCGCCGGGCTGGCTACACCGTTACACGGCCTCCTCTACTTCCGCCAGCTATTTAGCAGGCGGAAATCCGAGGAGGCCTATCCGGCTGGCTGTGTTTTACACCCAGGGAAGGGAATGAGCGTTCCCTTCCCTGAGTAGACCTCCGGCATGCCGGTCGATGGACAGGCCGGGCTCAGGATCCGGCGGGCGGCCCAGGGCCGCCTGCTGGATCCTTAGGATTGCACTGCCCAACTAGAGCTGTATAGCCTGAGTATGGTTGCTGTACTACAACCCAATTCTATCCAGGGCCAAACCAGAGCATGCAGCACCACCAACAGAGAATGTGCTGAATGCTATAGGCTGGCCAGAGAGCAGGCATCCCAGGAGAGGTAAGTAAATTTTTACTGCCCTCTCCATAAGCTGCCTGGTCCCCAATGGGTCTCCTCAGACCTATGCCAGCTTTTGGGCTGGTGTGAGTCTGAAGAACCTTCTGGGGGTGGGTACAGGCCAGGAAGGGTGGATAATATTCAGCATGCATGGTTGCTGCTGGGATCCACTCCAATCTGCCCCCACTGCCACTTTACCTGCTCCAGTGGAGATTCTGTGGCCTGCTGCTGCCAGCTCAAGGCATACTGGCTCCTGCATTGTTGCTAGCAGACCCCCCCCCCCAAAAAAAATGGAGTGGCTGTGGACCCGGTGACCCCAGCTTTATGCATGCGGATCTTGAGATCCACCAGCATAAGGCCTGGTTAGGATTGGGCTGAATAGGATTGGGTCAAGATACCTTTAGACCCAACTGAACTGGCTGTCTTTGGATATATCGTAGTTGGTCACAGGTTCAAGTCATACATTGCCACAGCAACACAGGACTAGCTTCCTCATGGCTGATTCTCACATCACTTTTGCAACATTTGAACAGGACTCACACAGAAGGGACAAAGGAAGTGGTAGCTTCTCACATCAGAGTTGTCAGATGCCTTTGATGCTGAGTTACACTGACATGGGAAAGAACCATGTCACTGATCCCCAACTATGAATCCCCTGTATCCAGATATTACAGCGCAATCTTGTGTAAAGATCCGCGGGCGTCCCATAGGGCTCCTATACTCTTCTCAGGCCACTCCGGCGCAGCCCGGGGTTTCCTTGGGGGAAGGGGACGAATGATGAAAATTACACCATCACACCATGTTGTGTGTGTAGAGGTGGAAGGTGCAGAGGTGGAAGGCCAAAATGGGCCTCCTTGAATGTCAGCCAGTTGAATGTCAGCTGGCGGAAATCCGAGGCGGCCGTATGTAACGTCCACCGAGCCCAGGAACGGGATGGGGATATTGTAGCCATCCCCACCCCCTCCTGGGCCGGCTCGGCCAACCTCCATCCTCCCTCGCCACCCAGCCTGCCCTTGCACCCACCGGCGGGAGCCTTACCTTCCTCTGGTGGCCGCAGCAGGTTTCCACGGCAGAGTGAGGGCTGCCCGCATCTGTGCCAGTAGCCCTTACTCACTGGGTGCCAAAAACATGCTTTATGGCTCGTTTACGCCACCCTCCACCTGCGGAGTGCATGCTCCGCAGGCAGATTATTTACACAGGATTGTGCTGTTAGGTGGAGTACTGTGGGATGTATCCCAAGTGAAGTAATTCCCACAATGCCATAGTAAAATATGAACTGGCATTCAGGAACACACCTCAGAATTCTCCATATGCCACAGTACATGCTATTTGAAGAACAACAGGTATTATGTCAGAATGTTCTTTTAACAGTGGAACATCTAAAAGAAAATAGAAATGCTGGAGTTAAAAATAAAGCCCTGTACTTGTAGAAACATAATGCAGAAGCCTGTGACACCTGTCTGCAGCGGATGCCAAGAAAATGTCTTTTTAAGTAGCGTTAAAAAGAAAGCCAGAGATCATATAGGTGAGAACAAAGCAGAATTGTTTCAGAAGAGGACTCAGTTAGAATGACCAAACTGATACAGAAAAGCCATTAATAAAAGTCATGGGAGAGTAATATATGATTTATGTATATCCAGGCCAAGCAAGCATATGATCACTGTCACATTTCAGTGAATATGTAGCAATTCCAGGGCTGTAATTGCATTTGTTTCTGCTTACATACACCAGAGGAAAGGAAGAAAGGGAAAAAAATGCTATGCCTCATAGGGGCTTTTATTAAATAAAATACAGCTACAAAGACAAATGAAAGAACTTGCTGCTATCACTATTTCAAGGAAATATTATTAAAGTGTAATTTTAAAAAAATAGCATTAAAATTCAGAAGTAGTTTATTGTTTCAGGGAGAGGAAGTACTATTATCCTTTCTGCTTTTGCAGGCCTGGTGAATGATGTTGGATATATGAACTTCAAATGGCCTCTTTTTCCACTATTTAATGTGGGGTATAGTTCACCAGGAAATGTTTATTTATCCAAATATTTATATACTGCCCTTCTTCCTTTACAAGCACTCAGAATGGTGAACAACATGAAAAAAAATTACATAAACATACAATGCAAACTTAAAACAAACTAATACACTGAAACAACAACACAAGCCAGCAACAAAAGTCCAGAAACCAAATAACAGCAGAAGTGGCACAAAAATCATTGCGTTTGTGGCCTGGTGGAAAAAGGTTGTTTTTTCCAGAAGGTGGAAATGGAGGAAGTTAGGTGGCCCTCATAAGAAAAGGAGTTCCACTGCCTTGGTGAAGCCACATGAGAAGGCCCTACCCCCACCAGCCTCCCTTCTGGAACCCAGAACGGCGTCACAAGATTATCTGAGGAGGCCACAGTTACTACAGAGTTAGCAAATTAATTATACAGGCCAGGAGTGTATTGTTGTTTTAAATTGTATTTTAGCTGCTTGTGGATCTACACTACAGTTAGTGTAAGGTAAAGGTAAAGGTGACCCCTGACAATTAAGTCCAGTCGTGTGTCCGACTCTAGGGTGTGGTGCTCATCCCCATTTCAAAGCCGAAGAGCCAGCATTGTCCGAAGACGCCTCCGTGGTCATGTGGCCGGCATGACTCTCCTTGCCGCAGCGCATAGCATGCGGCTGGAACATGGAGCGTTGTTTACCTTCCCGCAAGCTGTACCTATTTATCTACTCGCAATAACATGCTTTGGAACTGCTAGGTTGGCAGGAGCTGGCCAAGCAACGAGAGCTCACCCCGTCGCGGATTCGAACTGCCAACCTTTCGATCAACAGCTCATGGTTCAGCGGTTTAACCCACTGCTACACTCCTATAACAATTTACCTGAGACCAAGACCCACAAAATACAATGGGACTTACTCCTGAGTAAGTACAGTATAGGACTGTGCAGCTACACACTTGACAATGGTGTGTTCTGATAGGAATACCATTGGAAAGCAGGTTACTCATCTTGACGTCACCCCCCTCACACACACACACACACACACGCTGCCACGTCACACCCCCTGCCCCCCTTGCTACTCACTGCGGCAAGGAGAGTCATGCCGGCCACATGACCATGGAGGCGTCTTCGGACAATGCTGGCTCTTCGGCTTTGAAATGGGGATGAGCACCACACCCTAGGGTCGGACACGACTGGCCTTAATTGTCAGGGGTCACCTTTACCTTTACCTAAGGGCTTCATACTTGTGTCTGATTAACATACAGCGCAATCCTATCCAACTTACACCACTCAGGAGTAAGTCCCATTGTATTTTGTGGGTCTTGGTCTCGGGTAAATTTTTATAGGAGTGTAGCCTCAAGAAACCCCATCAAATTATAGCCTGTGGCCATGCCAACAGAGGCTGCACGGCATGCTGTGGTGGGGGAGGGAAAAAACTGGACAGCCTACAGGAGGTAAGTGAAAATATGTTTACTTACTTCCTGATTAGCCTGATAGCTTATGGGTCTACTTGGACAAACACCAGCCATTTTGATGGTGTACGTCCGAGGAGAGAAAAGGGGCAAAGAGATTTTAAAAAGAGGGGAAAGATCTGGCATATGCAACTGCTGCTGGATTCACCCCTCCTTCCCCTGACACCTCTGGTTCTTCCTTCAACATTCCCCGTTACTCCCCCTCCCTGCCCATGAACCGCCCCTGCACCAGCTTATGTGCTCTGATGCATGTTACCGGTTGCTAGGAGCGTTGCTGGAGGTGGGTGGGGCGGAACACTAAGTTCCGCACTGCACTGACCTCCGTTACTCACTGGCACGAGGCGGCCCTTTCCCCTCGCCTTTGGAGCCATTCAGTGGGGCAAAGGCAACGCGCAGTAAACTCCTACTCCAGCGACTGCTGGTTGCAGCAGCAGGTCTCCGCTGCCACTGCAGCTTTTCAGCAGCAGTTCCTAAATGGCTGCCGCTGGCACGTTGTATGTGATGCTGTAAAGCAGTTAATGACAGCAGGATTCTGCCTTGTTGGCATTAGTCAGCCCATAGGATTGGGCTGTTATTCAGGTTTCGCCACCCCTGTAACATTGTCTTCAAGTGGCACGAATGAATGTAGAAATGAATGACAGCTATTCACTGTATGGGAGACAGGGACATTCTCAGGGATATCACTGCAATGGGGTTAAATCTGTTCCTTTCTTTGCAATCCTAGCATTTGGATTGAGATGCAATTCCATCTCCACCTATCTCAAAGAAAATCAATAGAAGCCACTTAGAACCCAACCTGCCCCATTCCTTTTTCTGCCTTGAAAATGTCATAGTCCTGCTAAAGTACTGCAGAATATTGGGAGAATATGACAAGGAGAAGGTAGACAGAGGACCAGATAGGTATGATTAGCAGTTGGCACCCCCTCCCTGCTAAACTGAGAATAAACTGGTAAATGGTTGTTCACTGCCACGACCTAAAGCTGGGGGCACAGATAGAGGAAGGCCACCTTGGGGAAATCTCTCCCAGTATGGCAGACACACACGCACACACACGCACACACCAAAGCCAGTGGTCCTTAAAACCAGATAGAGGTGGAATGAAGTCCAAAGGTAGCAACCTGTTCAGGACTAGGTTGAGTAAGGCAGGCTGAGTTCAACCAACAACAGGCAGGAGAAGAGGTTATTAAAGGGAGGAGCAAATGTATACAAGGATGAAAGAGAAAGAACAAGCATGCTTACAAAACAGTTTGGATGTTAGAAGTGCCCCGGGCATGGAGCTTAGCAAAAGTATAGCAGGCAATTACAAACAAATAGTAAAATAAAGTACAGTAACTCCCTTATGCATCTAGCACACAGATCCTTAACTGTCCTAATCTTCAAAAGCTGTAAGTTCCTCTGTGATTGGAGCCTCCGTTACACGGAGGAACGAAGCGCCCCGCCCCCGCGCCTTCCGACCCAGTCCAAGCAGTGAAAACAATGCGCAGGAGACTCCCTGCGCGTTGTTTTCACTGCTTTGACTGGGTCGGAAGGCGCGGGGGTGGGGCGCTTCGTTCCTCTGTGTAACGGAGGCTCCAATCACGGAGGAACTTACAGCTCCGCCCCCCCTGCAGTGACGCCAGTGGCTCTAGCTATAGTTATACACATATTTGCTCTGAGATTGAAACACATATTGAAACACATGCAAGCATCCTTAGGTTTGACCTTAAGTAACTGCAGTTTGATGAGATCACTGCCTCATCTGATTGGGTGTTTTGTGACCACCTGGGCATTCCACCCCTCCTTCTGACTAAACCCGGTGGGTTTGGAGGCCCAATTCATGTCAAACTCAACAGCTGGGCTGGCTAGGGTCCATTGTGTTTTTTCTGTGCCAGCCAAAGATGATGAGCTGTATACAAAATGACTTGTCAGTCTGGTCATGCAGTCCTCCTGTAATGGCAGTAATCTCCAAGTGTCACACTGAAGTCTTAGATGGGAAAAAGCTCAACTACTCTTTTGGACCCATTCCCAGGAATGCAAGGGACAGAACAAATGTTTTGCATGCAGAAAGTCCCAGGTTCAGTTCTTGGCACCTCCACTTGAAACGATCTCAGGAAGCAGAGTTGGAAAAGACTGGAAAGAAGTGCCTAATCCAGGATTGGGTTAGATGTGCCAGGGGTCTTCAAGGCAGCTTCATATTGTATTCACTTCGCTATGTCATCATGGCAGATATTTTAAGAAGAGGGAAAGACAAGCAGAAAACCTCTTTTATTTTCTACAAATTGTTTAGGCAAGAGACATGCTGGAAAAGGAAAACATGCATCTTTTATATTTTTGGAAATGCACAGCTATGACAAATACACTGGAGTTATCCTTCAAGAAAAGTTTATCCTTGTGAAAATTGTGTTGCTGTGTTGCTGGCAAGGTTATTGTCAGTTTGGATTATCTGCTGCATAAGTATCACTCAGGCAAATTAGTTCTGCCTAGGGGCTTGTCTAACCTGGATGCTTAGTATTCCTAAACCTGTTTCCTCCACAAATCAGCAGTATATTTTTGGAGGCCTGCATGTATTTTCTTCAGATGTATGAAATGTAGCCATTATGCATTGTTTCCAATTAATAAATCAGAGGATTTATTTTTATTTTTTTTTGCACCACATATAAAACCTAGAACTGCTGTCTACAGCCTAATGATGGGTGTTCACTGGAATATATCTAAAATGTAAATATACAAGATCATGACCATAGCCAAAATAAAGTCTAATTACAACAGACAGATCTGTTCTTAGAATGGTCCATTACCAGTCACTAAGTCAGCATAATGGCAGAAGATCATGAGGTACTTTGACGTTACAGGGAGATCTGTCATTGTTAGGACTAGGTTTAACAGCCCAATTCTGCGCAAGATGCACTGGCCAGCCTAAATGGCCAGCCGCTGCATCCTGAGCAGGATGCGGCCTGCGGTGGTGGGGCCAGAGTTCACCTCAGGGGAAGGGAGCATTTGTCCCCTTCCCCCAGTGTAAGCCCCGGCAGCCCCAGTGGGCCTCCTTGGATGCGTGCTAGGTATTGAACTGGCACACAACTGGGGAGGCCGTGTAAGGCCGGCCAGGCCCGGGAAGGGGGTTGGGATATCGGTGAAGCACAGTGCTGATATCCCCACCCCCTCCCAGGCCTTCCTACTGCCTGGTGCAGGGTGTACCTGTGTCCAGTTGTGCGGGATATGGAGGGTGGCGGTGTGAGTGGCAGCGGCCTCGGTGACAACACTGCTTACACTTGAGGTGCTGCGAAAGTGCTTTACGGCACTTTCATGACACCTTAGGCCGGCAGAGCGTGCGTTCCGCTGGCCTTTCCTTAGGCAGGATTGCGCCGTAAGTCTGAAAAGTGTATTTACACAAATGTTCTAACTTGTCTCATGTCCCACAGCGCAATCCTAATCAACTTTCCAGTGTCGGTGCAGCCGCAATGCAGCCCCGAGGTAAAGGAACTAATGTTCCATCACCTTGAAGAGGCTTCCATGACTGCCCCTTCACTGCAAAATGCAGTGTGCACCCTGTTGACACAGCTACATTGGCACTGGAAAGTTGGTTAGGATTGCGCTGTTATTGTAACAATGGTTACTGCACTTTATTTTGTAGAAAGTACTCAAGGTGGGTCGTTTCTATTTTGGAGTAGCAGCTAGTAGTTTCATCTGGGCAGTAGTGTAGCTGACGTTTTTCCAAGGGGGCCGTGGGTGGGGCAATGCGTCCCCCCTATCAGAATGGAGCAGGGGGACTGGAGCCAAAAGGTTCCAGAGCCAAAAGCCAAAAGCCCAAAAAAAAACCACCTGCCCACAGCCCACTTGGAAAAACGCCAGCTACGTCACTGCATCTGGGTAGACAATTTTCTTTAAAAATATTGATCACCTGATCTATCTAAAAACCATTGTGCAGGCTTCTGCATTTGTTTCCCCAAATGGATGCTGCATACTTTGCTCTCCATCTCAGTCAGACTGCTGTTGAAGAGGGAGAGTAAAGGGTTCGATTAAGTCTCCCCTTCCTTTCTCTGCCAAACAGCTGAGTTGTGAGATTGTAGCTGTTGGAAAGGAGTTTGCGCAAAGAGCTCCAGCCACTTTGAATGTGTTCCTTTGGAGTGGAGTGTTAGGCCATTTCCCTTTTCAAAATCGTGTTCAGCACCATTGTTTCCCCTGGCTGCTGCTGCTGCACTGTTTCCCCTGTCCCACAGATGCTGCCTTTTTCTTCGTCCTGGGTAAGTCACATGGGTGACGGAGCTCATACAGTGACAGCCCGATCCTCTGTAGGCTGATCTGTAGGTTCTGTAGCCTCTGTAGGCTCTAGAGCTCGCGTACATTAACCCTGGCCATGTCAGCATATCTGGGACTTGGAGGGAGCTCGGGATACCAGGGATCTTAGCCCCCAGTATCCCCACCCCCTTCAGGCCCCAGGCGGCCAATGGCCGCCCTTTCTTGCCGCCGGGTCTGCCCTCCCCCCGCCCCTGCCCTGACCAGCATAGGTCTTACCTGCTCCGGCTGGCGTAGGGCCAGGGAGATGGCGGGGTGAGCAGTGCCGGCCGCAGTGTCGGTGCTGCTTGCTCTCTGCGCAGCTTTACGGCACTTGATACACAGTGAATACACAGGATCAGGCCATGAATGAATGATGTACTATGTAGCGGAAATTTAAGCAGACTGATAATTAATAGGACCAGGAAGACTGATGAACAAGGAAAAAGTATGGGTTTATTGTTACGCAGCGCAGTGGACAGCACCCCAGGAAGGGGCACTGACCCTTTGCTCCATGTGAGCACAGTTTTTATACATTTCCAAGCAGAACATCACATGGTTGCTGAGAATGTGCATAGTCAAGGAGTGGAGGGATACAGGTTTCTACAAGACAATAGGAACAATAGTGGGCTGAACTAGTCAGAGGACTCTTGATGGTCCTTGATGGTCCGATCGTTGAATCCAGGGGGACTTAATTGAGTTAGCTCTGGGAGTCTCCTAGCTGCCAGGGCAGGGAGCCTTAATTGAGTTAGGCAAATGGAGCCCCCACCCCACCCTCTGGAGGAAGCTGGATGTGTGTGGGTGAATTTCCAGAGAGGGGGAAATGTGAAGTTGCAAACCAGAGATTCCTTCTGTTACTTGGGGAGGCAGATATGAATAAAAACCAGGAAAATATTTTTCTGCATCAACTATCATAATGCGATGCTGCCAATCTGATCTGGCTATAGTATTTGGTAACATTACTGAAGGCAAGGGAGAGCAAAGAAAACTCAGGTCAATGTATATGATTTTCTTTTCTTTTTTTCTTGAAGAGCAGGAAAAATCACCAAAAATGGAGACTGGGCTTGCTTGTTTATTTGTTTTCCCAAGATATATTCATATAAAATTGTGAGTAGTTTTGGCTCAGCTACTTTTAATTTCCTTGGATATATTACCTGGGGAGGAACATCCAAATCCACTTCAAATTTCACTTCATGTTTCAGTGATCCACTTCATTGGATCCTAGGGATATGCAAAACCAAAAATGTTGTTTTCAGCTGGTTTTTCACCATTCTTGGTTTCTCTTAAAATGTTTCAGGATTTTTGCCTGTAGAGAAACCCCCAAGCTCAATTCAAATTTGACTTCAAGTGAAATCATAGTGGCACCTCTAACCCCACATACACTAGCTTTAGCTTCTTGGAGGAAAGGTGGAATTCAAATATGATTAACAGCCCAATCCTGTGTAACTCTTGCACCGGTGTCACAGTAGTTCCACCGGTGTAAGTGCACTTATGCCAGTGTAACTTGCCTTACGCCGACGGACGCAGGACGGACACCGGCATAACCCCTCTCGGACGCTGCACATGCGCAGCTCAGATGCAAGACGGACGCCAGCACAAATCCCCGCTCAGCCACGAAGCTTCCTGGGTGACCTTGGGCCAGTCACTATCTCTCAGCCCCACCTACCTCACAGGGTTGTTGTGAGGACAAAAAGGAGGGGAGGAAATATGTACACCACTCTGAGCTCCTTGGAGGAAGGGTGGTATAAAAATGTGAAAAATAAATAAATAAATAAACTCCGCTGCCATAGGGGGCACTCTGGGAGCATCTGAACAGAGTTGCAGTGGCGTCTGTCCCACGTCCGAACTGTGCATGTGCGGCATCCGAGGGGGGGTTATGCTTATTCCGGTGTCCATCCTGCATCTGTCGGTGTACGGCAAGTGACATTGGCATACTGTAAGTGCACTTACACCAGTGGATCTAATGTTACACCAGTGCAAAGGTTACACAGGATTGGGCTGTAAAATATATACACAACCCTCCTTGTTCTAAACTAGAGGGTCCCGTAAGATACCAGGAAAGCATGGGCAAAGGTACAAAGACAAATTATGAAGTGAACAGCACGATCTTTTTCAATCTCAGTTCTATGCACATTTCATACAAGCTATGCTCCCAGACACATCTGCCAGACCCATCTGGAAGTGAAAGTACTTTTTTTTTTTTTCAATTTCCCCCTGGTAGGATTGCTTTTTCAGTGCTGCAGAGAAGTTCCACAAGGAAAGAAATTAAAATTCTGCCACCACCTCACTGTTGACTGTGCTAGACCCTTCCCCGTTCTCACCTGCTTTGAAACACAGATGCAGACGGGGGGGGGGGGGAATTGTCCAATGAATTACAGAAGCTATTCTGGATGTCATGATATACATCTACTGGAATTTTGGCAGAGCAGGATGAAGACTTGATGCTCTTCACCTACTCAGCCGAGTTGGATGGTGTGATTGCAGTCATTTTCACATATGATAAAACTGATCTTCCAGGGGGTGGTAGGTGGGGAAGAAACTGCTGTGGCCAGAAACTCCCATGGATCCTGGCCTACTTGAAGCTTGTATGAATGGCACTCTAGCCCTCTATATTATATTATATTATATTATATTATATTATATTATATTATATTATATTATATTCATCCTTAAGGGTTATATTCATCCACCCCTTTCCTCGAGGAGAACCCAAGTTTTATCTCATGAGCTGAAGTTTATCTCATGAGCTAAAGGGCCATGATGATATATATAATGATACGAGAGAGAGAGAGAGAGAGAGAGAGAGAGAGAGAGAGAGAGAGAGAGAGAGAGAGAGAGAGATCAATTTAACAGTCTAATGGGGGAAAGGGGTTACATTAATGTCAAAAGTCCATTAAATCCAAATGCATTTATGACCACATGTCACCATATGTCAGCACATGTGTAAAACATAAATGATTCATTTTTAAAGAAGCAGACAACAACTGTTATTTCCAAAGTCTATTAAGAGTTCACTGAATATGCAAAAATAAATCTTCCAACATTGAAAAAGGAAAAAAACAAACCCAGACTTTATTTAGTGCAAACTTGCAGATTAACCATATAAGTTGCTGTTGCTATGGGGAAAAATAACAACAACTTCTGTATGAACACACATAAGACTAGAAACTATAATAATAAACATGCAATTACTCTGAGCGGGCCCCCCCCCCCTGTTTTCATGGTTTCTGATCTGTTACAGTCCATTGCCATCACATTTAATAACTTGTATTCATAACAACGTTGTGAGTGAAACTTGAAAGCCATTGGATTTCAGTTAAAAAACAACAACCACCATGTAAAACTAGCTTTTATTCTTGTTTTTGCTGTTCTGGGTAAATTAACAGGGCAGGGGGTGGAACAGGGCAGGGGGTAGGCAAAACGGCAACGGCAGCAGAACAGGCAAGTAGATTTAATTAATTAATTATTGGCCAATAAGTAAATAACTTATTTATTTATTTATTTATTTATTTGATTAATTGTTGGAGGGGGTGCGCCGGTTTGAGACCGGGAAAATCTGGTAAGCCTAGTCATTAACATTACCTAAACATTACACAGAAATCTCTTTCCAATACCCTTTCAGGAATTCATAGAACATAAAGGGAATTGGATCCACAACCTCCGTGACATGTTGAATGAATCTTATTCTCTGGAAAGTGTATATAAGATTGCAGCCTAAGAGCCCAATCCTATCCCCTGCCATCTTCTGCCATACATATGTGCTGATGGAGTACACACTGCATGCAATTTGGGGGGGGGGAGGGGACGACCACACAGCCTGACAGAGGTAAGTAAAAATATTTACTTTTTGCCTGGCTGTCAATAGGTCTCCTCAGACCCACCCAGCTATTTTTCTGGCATAAGTCTGAGAAGAGTCAGGGGACATGTTGGGCCAAAGAAATGGTGATAGCATCCCAGTGTACCCTGACACCACTGGGATCCACCCCCTCCTGCCATTGAAATGTCTGCCACCTTACCTGCTCCAGAGCAGCATCTGGAAGCCACAGCCATATGGGTGGGGCCTCCAACCATTTGCACTGGCAGCCATTTGCACTGAAGCGCACAGAAGCGGTGCGCCTTTTATGATGCTGCTGTGGCACTTAAGGTGGCAGACCAGGAATTCTGTAAGTGCCAAATTTCCAAATTTACATTAAATTCTAATAGTAAAGAGGCCTCCAGGAAAGCTTGTTGTTGGGAGAGGTTTCTAGAGCAGGCAAAGTAGTTGGAAATCTTCAGCACACAGGAAACAAATCAATGTTTTCACCTGATGTTTCAGCTCTCGTTCAAACAAAAAAAAGAAAAGCTCTGCTTTCTTCAGTGAAGTGACTATTAAGGGATTTAGGAATTCCCTTTGCACTACCGCCCAGCAACTTTCTTGATACAGTGGAGAAGCAGGTTACTTCCAAGTCCAGCAATTCAGATCACATAATATCTCCTGCCAAGGGTCAGAAGAACACCATCAATCTTCAACACCATGGCCAAACATCACATCATAGTTGGAGGATACAGGGCTAAGCACAAACTGAATTGTAAACCCAGAATCGTAGAACAAATTTAATTCTAGCTATTGTTGGGTACTTGCTGATAAAAAACAAGAAAAAGAACTGGAAAGCAACCCCCCCCCCCCCAAAAAAAAACCCAACGCTCTACTTCTCTCATCATTTTAAAGTTACATTTTTCCATTTGCTGTTGGGGCAGGTAACAGCTTTGAATGCCCTGTTAAAATATACACGGTGTATAAAAATTACAATGATCCTGTGTTAAGCATGCACATCATATCCCATCAAGTGCAAGGCAGTCTAAGCCATAAATGCAGACCAGTCAACAGCTCAGTAAACCTTCCTGCATTGCTGCCTGCCTGATACTGTCAAAAAACAGGGAACTATGTGAAAGACCTGGCATGTCTGTGCCCTGCACCCCATACCTCTGGCCCACTGCCCCCCTGGCCACTTCACTCCACATTTTGTTCCTCGTCTCAGTCATTAGGGGTGACCAAGAAAAGAATCCAAATAGCAGCAACCCACCTCTTCATCCAGCATGGTAGCTGCAAGCACAGGCACAGGCACACTGGTTGGGAGAAGGGGCTGGAGAAGAAAGCAAGGGGGCTGCTCTGATCCTGCTCTAATTGCTCCCCTGGGAGGGGAGTGATCAACACAGGATTGTTCTACTCCAGCTGCCTTATTTCCTGCCCAGCTGCTTCTTCAAGGCAGGGCGGGGCATGCTGGAGGCAGAAGACGCCTGTTTTAAAGAAGCAACTGGGCAAGGAAGGAGATGATGGAGGAGATAAAGGGGATTGGGCTCTCTGAGATAGTCCTAGTACTGCTGCGACCTCCTTGCCCACCCTGCCTCTTCTTCAAAAGTAGTTGGGCAGAGCTCAGGCATTTCTACGGTAGGGGCACTACCGTAAGTCGCGCCCTGTCCTAGTACCATGTTTACAAACTGGAACATGGAGGCCCCGCCCCCTCGCCGGCGGACCCATTCCGCGTTGCGAAGGTGACGAGCATTGAGTCTCCTGCCCGTTCGCCTTCGCTGTGCAGAATAGCTCCGACAGCTAGGGGGCGGGGCCTCCTTGCTCCGGTTTGTAAACACGGTACTAGGACGGGTCACGACTTACGGTAGGACCCCTACCATAGAAACGCCTCTGGCAGAGCTTGCTCATCAGAAGCTTGCCCAGCCTGCTTGAAAATGCAGTCAGGCAGGAAATGTGGTAGGTAGCAGCACCAGAAGTGGTTCAGGAGCTGTGCAGTGGCGTCGCTCTAGGTGGGGTGGAAGCAACGCTAAGTTCCGCGCTACCCAGAGTCTTCATTACTCTCCCTGCACGAAGCGGCCCCACCCCCTCGCCTTTGGAACCATTCAAGGCGGTGAAAGCAGCCTTCGCTTTCACCACCTTGAATGGTTCCGAAGGCAAGGGGCGGGGCCGGTTTGTGCTCCGGTGTAACGGAGGGTTTTAATACTGCTTGTATTATTTTAATACTGTATTTTTAATATTTTAATACTGCTTGTGTGGACCCTCAAGTTTAGAATTCTGTGTATGTGTGCATGCAGAGACCAAGAAATCTATTACAGAGAATTCTTAAGAACTGTTGCTTTTCTTCTTCAAAGTGTCTTCTTTTTGGAAAATGCAAAATAATTTACAGACTGGCTTTCCAGAATACGGAATGTTTCTTTTATGGTAAAATGCACAAGCCCTTGTGAGTATACAGAAATGAAGGCAATTAGTTGGGATGTTTGGTCTCTCTCTCTCTCTCTCTCTCTCTCTCTCTCTCTCTCTCTCTCTCTCTCTCTCTCTGTGTGTGTGTGTGTGTGTGTGTGTGTGTGTGTGTGTGTGTGTGTGTGTGTGTGTATACTGGTCTTTATTATTTCTGTTATTCTGGAACAACTCATGTCAAGATAATATAGGTTTGTATCTATCATTTTCCATACTATAAGACTTCTCTTTTAGATTAGGATGTGGGCTTCTCCCATCCTGCTTTTTGAAACTGTTTTGTGGGTAAATTGTGTCATATATTCCATTACTATTGAATTCAAGTTCAGCTTTAGTCTGAAAGCGTTTTTTGGTTTGAACCCTTTTTGGAAACCCAAGTGCCTTTTCCCAGATAAGGCTGATATGACAGCCTCCTTTGGACAGAGATAGCCTGGCCATGGTTATTCATGGTTAACCTGGTTATTCATGGCCAGGCTAATGTCCTAATTAGATTATGGTAATGTGTTGAACATAGAGGTGTCCTGCAGACAGCTCGGAAGCTACAGTTAATACAAAATACATCTGCAAGGTTGCTAACTAGAACCAAGCATATGGGATACTTCTCCTGGGTGAAAATGGCAGAAATAGCATTGGTTTTCCATCAGGCATTCTCAGAATGAGCTACCAATTCCAGTCATAAAAGGATGCTGCTGGGGCCTTGGAAATGCCTCAAAGGTAAGCACTTTGCTTTGAGGGAAGGAGAACTGGGAACTGGCAGTGCCCGCAGCAGTGAGGGCACTTGAGCCTTTGTGAGTGAATTGATTTGATCAATCACAAAAAGCTCAAGCTTTTGCAAACACTTTCGAGCCTTTCTGAGTGTTCGAATCAACTGTTCAACACGGCTTGAGCTATTGTAAACATTTGCTTGGAACGCACGCAAAAGCTCGAGCCTTTATGATCCAAATACCGGGCTGCTTGTACATGCCGGGTAATACAGTGGGAATTAAGACACCAGTGAACAGAAGCTGCTGAAACTGCAACACAACATGCAGACAAAGTGTACACAGTTTCTAATTTAAAAAAAAAATATATGCAATAACTGAGAATTCTTAAGGCATGGTTTGGGGGGGGTGCAAGAATTTCCTTTTAATTTTTTTTTGAGGTATTGTTTTTCCATTTTGAACACAGCTGCCGCCCTCCTGCACCCTCAGGGCAGCAGCTGCTTCGTGTGCAACCCCCAGGCATGGGGGCATTATCGGCAGGGCGCAGGGGTGACATTTTACTTAACTGGCCGGCAGCAGCAGCACTTCGATCCTCCTTCGGCATTGCAGCTGGCAGCCATGTTGTCAGGGCGAGACTCTCTAGGACGCACATGCATCTAGCCTCGCTGGTCAGTCCTCCAGAGCCTAGAGAGGACTGTGGAGGACCGACTAGCGAGACTAGTTACACATCGTCCTAGAGAGTCTTGCCCTCACAACATGGCTACCAGCAGCAATGCCGAAGGAGGATCGAAGTGCTGCTGCCGGCCAGTAAAGTAAAATGCCGCCCCCGCACCCAGCTGAAAATGCCCCCTAGGGCCTGGGAGTGCACATGAAGCAGCTGCCACCCTGGGGGTGCAGCGGGGGGCAGCAGCTGCACGCAAAATGGAAAAAAGGAAAAAACAGAAATTTACGGAAGCTTTGCGCCCCCCCCAGAGCTCCTCACCCCTACACCTGGGGCCCAGGGCCCCCTCGCCCCCCCTGACAATGCCTCTGACAAAGAGAGCAATATCTACCAGATTAAAGGAGCATGAAAGGGCTTGCAGATTGCTACACCAGGAACAATCAGCTCTGGTGGAGCATACTGTGGCTATGAGACATAAAATTAATTTTGAAAATACAAAAATGTTGGTGCAAGAGTCTTCCCATAAACAGCGATTACATAGGGAAGACAGTGAGATATGGCCTCATAAAAATGAATTGCTGAACAGAAAGGAGGAATGCCACGAATGCTACGTGTGCAAAATGTCAAAGTATGTTTTAACACCTATAAAGTTTATTTTATTTATTGAAATAAATTGACCTTTAATGACGGAGTTTCCCGGCAATATGCAGATTTTTAATTCGAAGATATGGTCGTGTCGTGAAAACCGGGTGGTGGTTGCGTGCGTGCACGTATGTGCGCGCGCCAGGGGCGCCCGTTTGCGGTGGAGGGGCACACGGCCCGCGACACATTTCCCCCATGGGGAAATGGCCCTCCACCACAAACAGGTTCCCCACCCTTGTTCTAGAAGGGGACTTCATCTTACTCATGACCCCTCCCAACTGGAGAAACTGGTGATGGGAAAACAGGTGGATGAAATAATGAGGGAGAAAAATGCTATCTCATTCTCATGGCGATAAGGCCCTAACAAGCTGGGCTAGCTCTAGCAGCTCCAAGGATGTTTGGCTGATGTCCAATCACCAGGGTTAAGAGGCAAACTATAGCAATTCCTGTTCACAATGGAGTCAGAACCAAAGTTAGATTTCGACTTTCTTGACAGCGCTGTTGATGTCACCATGGGTCGCCATGCCACTTAAGGGTGTAGCGACCCTTTGTTCCCGGCTGGGGCGTTGTGACGTCCCAGTTTGGGAACCTCTGCTGTATGCTATGTGGCAGGGGACAGGATTGGGCAGTTACAGAACAATCCTTTGTGTGTCTACTCATAAGTACCGTAAGTTCCATTGTGTTCAATGGGGCTTACTCCCAGATATGCGAGTCTAAGTACAACCTTGATTCTCTCTCATTAAAATCATTTAAAGTGTTTAAAGCTACAATCCTATATACACTTTCCCAAGCGTAAAACCATTTGAACATAATGGGATTTACTTATGAGTAGACATGTGTAGGATTGTGTTGCGATTTAGGCTGAAGTGTACCCATTTATTTGGAGTAGAGATAGTCTTTAATGGAGTACACCTTTGTACTGTTTACATTGAAGATTTTTTTTAAAAAAATCAGTGTTCAGTAGCGTAGCTGGACTCGCACCAGTGGGGTGGTGGGTAGGGCGACGTGTCAATGCCCCGCCCTCCCTGCCACCAGAAAGGCTCTGATCTGGAGCCAAACAGTTTGGCTCTTGGTCAGGGCTATTGCAGGGGCGGGGCGATGACTCATGGCCCCATCCAACACCCCACTGGCGCGAGTCCAATTATGCTACTGATTGTGTTATGAACCATAAATACCAAGGAAACAGCACAATTCAAGAAGAAATCAAACTTGTCTTCAGGGAGTATGTATGAGAATATTAACAGGTCACCTGGTACAATTTGAAAAATACAGTTATAATTTAATATAAATCACCCTAAAGCTGCTAGAAAATCAAACAAATCAAAAGATGACACTAATTTGAAATACTTGACAAGCAATCTTTAACCCTTCTGACAAGTTCTGTGTTTACTATGCATCGTTTTAAAGATCTGGATAAATGAAGTACTTCACCTTTATTCCCTTGAAGAATACTATTGATTTTTATGAAGATGAATTAAACCTTTACTATCAATTAGGTTCTGTGTGTGTTTATTTTCAGAAGTGCCATCTCATTGCAGATTCCAGTTACTTACCCTATGACAAATAATAGCACTACGGTTGGTCCACTTATTGGCATTTATATTGGATAAACAAACCTCAATTACACTTCTGTTTGAACAGCATTAGGATTTGCAGTTTTGATCAGCTCAGGTTTTAAGGTTCCCTGACCACATTACTTCTTATCCTTGGTTCCTTTATTGTTTATACACACAGGATGTTATGGACGCTTAATAAATAAGTGAACAAACGGAAGGACACTTCTTAGATAAGGTTTGCTTTTCATTTTACATATGTAATAAGCCATTCTTTATGGCCTTCTGGAAATACTAAAACATTGATATTCTGGTTTTAAAGAAGATGAGAAATGGGGGGGGGATGGACTTCTTGTAAATGCTGTCAATGGAGTAGCATTCATGTTTCCCAGCTCCTATAGGTCAAACATCTATGATTTACCCCTCACATTTTTTGAAAACCACTCCCTTGGACATTTGACGACGTGGATGCTTTACATAATTATAGGTCTAGAACAAGCATTCTCAACCTGTGGTACACGTACCCCTTAGGGTACATGAGACGCTGCCCGTTACCAGCTGCTGCGATCAGCTGCTGCGATCAGCAGCTGATAACGGGCAGTTGTTAATGGGGTTTTTTTCCATGTTGCAGCAGGGGCGGATCCTCCCGCTTGCAACGCAACCCGGAAAAAAAGGCTACAGCCCTGCCAGTGTCCCTGGTAGCTCCTCCTATCTGTTCTCCTGGGTGCCGCCATCTTGGATCTCACAAAATCTCATGAATCGGAAAAAAACGGCTATAACCCTGCCTTTTCAGCAGGGCTGTAGCCTTTCCCTCCGGGTTATGATGTGAGTGGGAGGACCCACAACCTGGAAAAAACCCACTTTAACAAGGGGTACGTGGGAGCAGGCAGTCGAGGGGTACACGGGGCAACCACAGGACCGTGTAGGGGGTACACAGGCCTCCAAAGTTTGGGAACCCCGGGACTAGAATATATTTTCATATGGTTGTGGTTGGAAAGTGAGAAATGTTGCAACTCTCCTCAAAACTCATTTGCTTTCTTTGGAATTTCTTACTTTTTTTTTTTTACCTGAGGAACCTCCAAATACTTTTTGAATTTCACCTTAGGCAACCATCTGTGGACAGTCTAGAAACACTTGACTTCCTCAATACTTACATATTTCACCTAAGAAGAATGCCCCTCTCTCTCTCTCTCTCTCTCTCTCTCTCTCTCACACACACACACACACACACACACACACACACACACACACACACACACACACACACCGATTTGTCTCTAGCAGTCTGATCCTCTGCAATTCTGAGGCAGCATGGCTTTCTTTCTCCTGCTTGACTTGGGACACAAATCCCTAGCAAACCCTGCCAAGTGTCAAATCGACAACAGAAGATTGAGATCAGCACCGATTCATTAGCAAACAATATGAGATTATTTCAAACCTCAAAATCCAAGGAGATACTTTAATAGAGAGGATTTGTCAGTCTTCAATGCTTGGGTTTGTACTTCTAACTGCCCAATCCTATCCCCCATTTGTACAGCATGGTTTGCAGCATCACAAAATGTGGAAGTACTGTTGCAGGCTACTGGGCCACTGCCACAAACGGTGAGCAGTGTCAGCCAAGTGGTAGCAGCTCATCTGGCTCCCCTGGGAGGGGGAGTAATGAGTCAGAGAGGGGGGGAGATCTTGGCAGGGGTTAGGGCCACTAGGAGGCACGTTGGGGCTAACGGGGAGGTTATCAGTGGTAGAGGTACCTGTCAATATCATATGACCCTTGCCTGGCATTGCCACGTTCCCTTGGGTCCACTTAGACTTATGCCAGCCAAAGATCCACCGCAGAACTGAGTAGACCCATAGGGCAACCGGGAGCTTACCTGGAGATAAGGGAACAAGAGTTCCCTTACTTTGAGAAGGCCTCCTGATTGCCCCCCCCCTCCACCATAGGATGCAGTGTACATCTCCATGGAGTGGTTTTAGTGGTGCAAGTGGCAGGAGATAACATGGGGGCACTATACTTCAATCCAGTACACACTTGCCTGGGAGAAAGTCCCGTTGCGTTCAATGGGAATTAATTCTGAGTGGATCGCACTGTGAGCCCTTTGTTCCCAAGAACTGTGTGAAATGAGGACTTACAACCCAACACACACACACACACATACACACACACACACACAGATTCTCTTTCCATTGTCCTTTGTAACTCTAAAGGAGCTACATATTTAGCAGCTGGGACACTGGCATCCCAGGAGGGAACACAAGTTTCCAAGTACAACAGGGTTTTGAGTCATGACCAAAAAACAGAGAGAGACCTTCAGTCAAGTGACCCAAGAAAACAAACGAAGCTGAATAAAGCAAACTAAAATTAGTAACAGGCTAACAGCTTGTCCATTGCCTAGAGCATGACACAGAAGGGAGATGATGGTGATGTTTGATGACAGTCAAATCAGATTCTCTTCCCCCCTTTAAAAAAAAAACACCCTAGGCTCTGTTTAGCAAAATCATCAGCGATTTAATCAATATAATTCAGAATGGAGCTGCTTAAGTACATACGTATTCTCTAAAAAGGGGCAGAGAAAAGACACAATCATTGAAGTGGTGGAAAAAGTGGGCCTGACCTGTAAGAGTTGAACGCAGGACGAAAAACTGCTTCCCACAGTTTCTAGACCTATTGGATCATATGTGCTCTCCCCCCCCCCCCCACACACACACACACCCTTGCATTTCCTCCAGCATAGCCATTTCAACAG
The DNA here is from genome assembly GCA_026170595.1 of Plestiodon gilberti rubricaudatus. NCBI lineage: Eukaryota > Metazoa > Chordata > Lepidosauria > Squamata > Scincidae > Plestiodon > Plestiodon gilberti. The sequence goes on from JANXHW010000003.1 coordinate 111,007,076, forward strand.
TACTAAATGTATAAATGCGATATTATCTTCAGGACAAAGTTGGGTACAAGAGTATTATTTGTCTCTTCTTATCTAGCAGGCCTCTCTCTCCCATTAGGAAAAGAGAGGACAGTCCAGAGGCTTCTTTATGACAGTAAGGGAGGACTCCTTTAGCCTTGGGCTATGGATTGTCCCTCGCTAAGTTACTGGTGTGTGTGTGTGCAAGTGAGAGAGAGACAGGCTAGAGATCTCTCATCCATGAACAGCTTGTGACTTTAATCATGTCATTGGCCCTTGTGTGTGTATTTTTCAAGTAGAAATAGCAGGTGCAGTATTGGGGGAGGAGGAGGATCAGGCCAGAAGCGTCGTACGGGGTGGTGCCTTGCTGCCCAGGGCCCCCAGGCGCGGACCCCTGAAGGGGCGGAATCGTGGGCTGAGGAGGGCGAAAACGTACCTTCCTCGGGCCGCGTTTCGGCTCTCCCGCCCACCCTTGGCTCAGTACATCGCTAAAATGAAGTAAAAACGGTGTGGTGGTGGTGTTTGGAGGTGAGACGTGACATCACGCGCCCGCGTCACGTGGGGGTTGCATCGCGTCACATGGGGGTGTCGTCGCGTCGGGCCCCCCACGTGGGGGCGGAGCAACACCACTGGATCAGGCAGGGTCAGCCCATCCATGAGCCGACTGAAGTCACTTCAGTTGCAGCTTGGCAGAGGGAATCCTATCTTTGTCTAGTCTCCACTGGGAGGAGCAGAGGCTGGTACATATCTTGGTAAGAGCAGGGGCCGCATTTGGCACACTGTCTCTCAGGCACCAGGAGGTCTTGGGCTGGCCCTGGATGCAGGAGTAGGACCACAGCAAGGTGAGAGAGATTAGTTTACCTGTACTGGTACTGCACTTCCAACACACATGCCCCTGATGATATTTGTTGGGAGGGAGGTTGCCATAGGCTTCAATGGCAACTTCCCTCCTGAGGCTTATAGAATCTGCAGGGATCATATTTCCTATGCTTATCACTACTATTATTATTGCCAATTGAAAAAAAAAAAACCACATTCAAGGGCCAACAGTGTGATTAGCACTGTGTCAAGTTTTGACACAATCCTATTGACCCCATGTGACAGTGGAACGTACGTTCTGCTGGCGCGCACTGTAATAAGCACCGTAAAGCACTTTGTGACAGTATTACTTTCAGGTGCATCGGCAGGAAGTCTGGAGCCTTCCTGCATGTGCCAGAGAGCGTAGGGAACCCGCTGGAGTCACTATAGAGTGGAACAAGGGGGGTGAACGGGGCGGGGGAAGGTGGCTGATGGCAGGGGTGGGCAGATCGGACTCAGACAGGGGGCGGGATCGGCGGTGCCAGCGCATGCTGTATCCTAACCCCATACCTGGGCCTGATCCACTGACACTGATCAATGTGGAATTGTGCCAGCTAATAGAGCTGGTGCAGGTCCAAGTTGACTCGTTGTGCCTGCTGGGGTTTACCCCAGATAATAAGACAGATTTCCCCTTGCCCCCATCCAGCATGCAAAACTCCCCTGTGGGATGCAGCGCAGCCCATGTTGGCATCGCTGCATCACAGCACAAGAGTTTAGTTACAATTGGGCTGTTTGAATTTGAGGCAGAGGTGTAGTCAAGAGGAAGCGGAGAGCAATTGGCATCATTAGAAGGAGCACTCAGGAGCTGTCTTTGAAACTTTTTTCAAAGGACCTTAGATGAGAAGAAGCATTAGGTTTGGCTAAGAAATGTGTCTAGAGGCATATGCGCTGGTGCACCACTAGGCCAAGGGTGGCCAGCCTTCCACCATTTGGGCCTCTGCGTTCTTGAGTTGTGTAGAAGGCAGAATCTTGGGTGCTGCAATTGCTGCTGCTGCTAAAGCAGTTGCACCTGCTGAAATGCCTTCACCTGTACAACTATTAAAGGGCCAGGAGCATTCATGTTAAAAGGTTGGCCACCCCTGTTCTAGACCATTGTCTTTCCCAAGGGCTGCCTTAGAGACAGTGTGGAGCTCATGTTATATTAAGGGTAAAGTCCCATGTGGAAGTAAGTCCTACTGAACACTGTGGGACTTACCTTTGAGTAAGCATATATAGGCTCTCATTCTAATATACCATTTATCTGGAATATTTTTTTAATCCTATTTTTTCCATTTTTATACATTGGTTGCAGCTGAGCTACTTATACATATACATTTTTTATACATATCCCAGCTGAGCTACTTAAAATCCTAAATGATGATGCTGTGAAAGTGCTGCACTCAATATGCCAACAAATTTGGAAAACTCAGCAGTGGCCAAAGGATTGGAAAAGGTCAGTTTACGTTCCAATTCCAAAGAAGGGCAGTGCCAAAGAGTGCTCAAACTACCGTACAATTGCCCTCGTTTCACATGCTAGCAAGGTTATGCTCAAAATCCTACAAGCTAGGCTTCAGCAGTACGTGGACCGAGAACTACCGGACGTACAAGCTGGGTTTCGAAGAGGCAGAGGAACTAGAGATCAAATTGCCAACATGCGGTGGATCATGGAGAAAGCACGAGAGTTCCAAAAAAACACCTACTTCTGCTTCATTGACTACGCAAAAGCCTTTGATTGTGTGGATCACAACAAACTGTGGCAAATTCTTAAAGAGATGGGGGTACCAGACCACCTTACCTGTCTCCTGAGAAACCTGTATGCGGGTCAAGAAGCAACAGTTCGAACCGGCCATGGAACAACTGATTGGTTCAAAATTGGGAAGGGAGTACGGCAAGGCTGTATATTGTCACCCTGCTTATTTAACTTATATGCAGAGTACATTATGAGAAATGCAGGGCTGAATGAATCGCAAGCCGGAATCAAGATTGCCGGGAGAAATATCAACAACCTCAGATATGCAGACGATACCACCCTAATGGCAGAAAGTGAAGAAGAACTAAAGAGCCTCTTGATGAGAGTGAAAGAGGAGAGTGCAAAAGTTGGCTTGAAACTCAACATTAATAAAACTAAGATCATGGCATCGGGTCCCATCAATTCCTGGCAAATAGAAGGGGCAGAAATGGAAGCAGTAACAGATTTTACTTTTCTGGGCTCCAAGATCACTGCAGACGGAGACAGCAGCCATGAAATTAAAAGACGCTTACTCCTTGGAAGGAAAGCTATGGCAAACTTAGACAGCATAATAAAAAGCAGAGATATCACCATGCCAACAAAAGTTCGCATAGTCAGGGCGATGGTGTTCCCAGTAGCAATGTATGGTTGCGAGAGTTGGACCATAAGGAAGGCTGAGCGCCGAAGAATAGATGCTTTTGAACTGTGGTGCTGGAGAAGACTCCTGAGAGTCCCTTGGACTGCTAGGAGATCAAATCAGTCAATTCTAAATGAAATCAAGCCTGACTGTTCCCTGGAAGGACAGGTACTAAGGCTGAAACTCAAATATTTTGGCCACCTAATGCGAAGAGAGGACTCTCTGGAAAAGACTCTGATGCTAGGAAAGATTGAAGGCAAAAGGAGAAGGGGAAGGCCAAGGATGAGATGGCTAGACAGCATCACTGATGCAACAAACATGAAAATGAGCGAACTCAGGAAGATAGTGGAGGACAGGAAGGCCTGGCGGGATATGGTTCATGGGATCACGAAGGGTCGGACACGACTTAACGACTGAACAACAACAACAATACATTGGTTGCAACAGTTTTAACATACTCCAAGAGTTTGGGATGAAATTAGCTAGCTCTTTAAGGGCGCAATCCTATCCAATTTATGCCACCGGTGTAACCAGAGGTGCAGCGAGAATGGGAGGCCCCAGAATGGAAAGGGGATTCAGATCCCCTCTAAAAGGGGAATTCAAAGGGGATTTGAGTCCCCTTTCCGTTCTGGGGCCTCCCGTTCTCGCTGCACCGTTGGTTACGCCGGTGGCATAAATTGGATAGGATTGAGCAGAGCTCAGCTGGTTGGCATAAGTTGGATAGGATTGCCTGAGGATTGCCTTAGCCTGAGGATACCTCCAGCAGCCATAAATCCCCCCTGGAATGCAGCGGAAGCCATGCTGGTGCCGCTGCATCACCACATGGGAATTTAGGAAGGATTGGGCTGTGGCTATGGGGGTGTTATGATGAGCACCTCATTTTAAAATATTTACTGGTGCACCACTGGTCTGAGGATAAACCAACCTCTCACGGACTGAAAAATTTGGCCATCATAGTTCTAGAAAAGAGGTTCCCAACCTGGTATGCGTACCACCGTTGGTACGTGGAGCGACCGCCAGTGATACGTGGCAGGTTGGTCATTATCAGCTGCTCCATTCAGCAGCAGCAGCAGATAACTCCCTCCCACCCATGCCGCAGCCCAGGAAACAGCTCAGTGAACTCAAAGTCTGCCAATCTGACGGACCTTGAGTACATGGAGCTGTTTCCTGGGCTGCGGCGCAGGCGGAAGAGTCCTCCTTGCGCTGTAACCCGGTAAAAAAGGCTCTAGCCCTGCCAAATTGGCAAGGCTGGAGCCTTTCTCTCCAGGTTGCAGCGCAGCTGGGAGGATCCTCCCGCCTGCTCCGCAACCCGGGAAAAAAAAGGCTCCAGCCTTGCTGGATCGGCAGAAATGGAACCTGTTTGTCCGGGTTTGCGTCGTGCACGGGAGGACCTTCCTGCGCACTCTGCAGCCTGGTGAAAAAAGGCTCTGAATCATCAGGGCTGGAGCCTGTCTGGAGCCTGGGAACCTCTGTTCTAGAAGAAGAGTAGATCTATCCCCATTCACACATGGAAGGGGGAGAACAGTAAAATCCGTTATAAAGATCTATGCAAGAAATCCTATTATGCTCTTAAAACCAACTTGTTTCATTTACTTTTCAGTGTATTTATATCATGTCATTCCTAATGTTGTTTTGAAGATGCAATTGAACTGACGTTTAGTGAGGTATTTGACAATCATATTTGTAGTTAATTATACTTTAGGACTTTCAATCTTAACAGCTTCAAAAGTAGGCATTTCTATAATCTTCCAAGTAACTATTGTCAACTCAGTACATCACTTCTGTTTTTACATTTTCCATTCCCTCAGCCCTTGTAGTGAACTTGAACTGACTGTAACTTTTTGTATTTGAAATATATGTTCAGAAATCCATCCTTTTTATCTTATAAAAAAATCAATAGCTCTCTTTTTTTTTACAAAGCACACTACTTTTGTTTTACACATTTGGTCAATATTCTGAAGTCAAAAGAGACAAACAGGCAAAAAGAAAAAAGCACACCATGATCAGAATGTCCCTGATAAGGTCAAATACAGTAGGAGTGTGGAAATATTTTTTTGTCACACAAATATGAGATTTTTGTGTAATATTTTGTAATCTCTCTGTAGACTCAGGTGTTTGCATTCACTCATCCAACACCAGCCCCTTAGTTAATGAGTTAATTGAAATAAGCCTGGAAGCAACCTGTCAATCCCCCCCCCCCCCCAGGGATTCTACACCAACTTAAAGTAATACTGTCACAAAACAGTATAAATGATCATCCACATGATACTATCACATAACAGAGATTGGATACACATTAACCAAGTTTATGGCTTATTACAATTAACTCATTAACTAAGAGGCCGGTGTTGAATGAGTGGATGAGTTAATTCAAACACCTGAGAGGCTTAATATAGTAGTAGCTGGCTGCTAGTGTTTCTGTTACTTCTGAGGATGCCTCAAGTGTTTGAGGCGAAACGTAATTTTTTTTAACACTTTTATAAAAGTGCATATATGACAGAGTTTTCCCAGTATGATGCTTGTTTTTAACTCTGAGATTTGGACTGTGAAAACCTGAGAATGCATCCAACACTGATTTGTATGCACAACAGGGATATTGTTGTTATTGATATTGTTGTTGTTGTTGTTAGTAGTAGTAGCAGCAGCAGCAGCAGCAGCAGCAGTAGTAATTCTTGCATTGCATCAATTGAATGTTCAGTATTATGTCTAGCTACTGATATAGTTTGTAGCTGTTTTCGAGAAACGTACTGTACCTTAAAATTGCAAAAAAAAAGTTTTTAATTTTCTTTGTACTATTTTATCACAGAGGTAAGAATTCAGTAATGGAAACTGAATTAGTACTGAATGGACCTGAACAATGCTCATTGCATTGAACAAATAGGTGTGATTACAAATTGTCGTTTGCTTTGCTCATTACATGGCTCAGTAGCTTCCGACATAAGCCTTTCTCTTTCCTTCAAAGTGTTGCTTCAATAAGGATAGATATAAGCCTTATGCAGAAATTTATGGTACAATCCTATTCTCTTGTTGCGCTGGTGCAGCGATCGCTGTGCCGGCATGCACTGTCACAAACATGCCTTAAAGCACATTGTGAAAGCACGGAAGATAAGGGTGCTGGAACCAGTGCAGGTCTCAGTGTGCACCAGAGAAGGTGAGAGCAGCTCGGAGCAGCGCAGGGGTGGGAGAATGGTGTTAATGGGTGGGGGAGGGTGCAGATGGGTGTGGATCAAGTCTGGAAGGGGGGCAGGATGGCGCACGCTGAATCCTATCCCTTCTCAGGCCTAAAAACCCAAAACGAGGCAGCTCATACTTGTGCCGGCTATTTAGCAGGCACAGATCTGAGTTGCCCCATTGAGCAGACCGGGGCTTTACCTGGGGGAAGGGGACAAATGTCTCCTTACCTTAAGGTGAGCTCCACTTGGCTCAAACTACACATAGGATGGATGCAGCGCAGCTCCACTGGCCCCGCTGCCTTGGCGCAGGTTAGTACTGGGCTGCCCATCAGGGTACAGAATGAATATGTGAAAAGGGGAATGGAATCAAGATCATGCCTGTTGGCCCCACCCCTGATTTCTACATGATGAGGGTCCTGTGATTTGTACCACCCTTTTTTGCTGGGCACAGATCATGCAGTCAGAGTCCACGTGCTCTGGGGTGTGTGCATTGAAACCCCTATGCAGATGAGATTGGTTAGCAAGGGAGATATTGAATCCCACTACATGCATTCATCTATACATCTGCACTGAGTATAAAACTCAATAATGAATTTCATCTGCAATTGTACTGATTGCCCAGTGAAGAGGTTCCGGGTTCACGGAATGAAACATTGGCACATCGCATACCTTGGATTTTAATGTATTTGGTCTGTTTGCGGCTGCCAAATATAGGAGACCCGCAAACGGAATGAAGGAAATTAAACTTCAAGTTTCTTCTGACATGGCATCTAGACCCGTATTTCCGAGACACTGTGAGGTAATCGCTGGCCATGAAAGCTTCCGTAGTAGATTGAAATCTTGGTGCTATCACCAGATTTTCTATGCCTGAAGGAATTTTGCATGGCTTCTGTGATATCTATGCAAATAGAGAATATTTGGCAAAAATGTTAATAAGAAGACTAAGCAAAGAATTTCAAGTGTTTAGAGCTATATACCTACATTGTTATGGTGATCCTTAAAACAAACTTGTAAGCTAAGAATTAGCGCTGTAATTCTGGAGCTGGTGGAATGAAGAGTGTGCTCTTGGGGCCCAGAAGAAAAAGAGTACCCTTCGGCATGCCAGAATACACTTTGAAGAGATCCATTGAGTGGTAAAGGTCTTAAATAACACTGGACAACATGAAATTGGCCCTGAAATGAAAACAGCTAATCTTTTCAAATTTCAATGTGCTGAAAATGACAATAAAATCTGTCGATTGGCTCTAGTTTAGAAGAAGGAGTCTGCATTGCATACATAGGTGTTGTAAGTGCCATCGGATATTAACCTGTACATGTCTATGGAACTACTGTATTTCTTCAATTCTAAGACGCATGTTTTTTCCCCAATTAAGCATTTCAAAAAATGGGGTGCGTCTTAGAATCGAAGGTCTCCAAAAAGCACCCCAAAATGCTATCTTTTTACTTACTGGGGCTTGGGGGAGCTTCAGGGAGACCTGTGCGACCCTCTGCAGGCCTCCCTGATCTTCAGTTCGGCAAAACCCGGTGATTTTCAACCATTTCCGGTTTTTGGAAAAACCAGAAATGGCCAAAAACCAGAAATGGCCAAAAATCGCTGTTTTTCGCCAAACTGAAGATCAGGGAGGCCTGCAGAGGGTTGCGCAGGACTCCCTGAAGCTCCCCCAAGCCCAGGTAACGAAGGAAATTACACTTTCTGGCGGGGCCAGAAATGCTATGCAAAGGCAGTGCACTCAGTCATCCTCAGCTGCAGGAGACATTCTGGGGAGAGTTGGTGCTGAGCGGGTAGATTCAGTGAAGGGAGGCGAGTCTTACAATTGATGGATTTTTTCCCCCTGCTGAACTGAAAGTAAAGGTGCGCCTTAGACTCGATGGCGCCTTAGACTCGAAGAAATACGGTATCTATTGAGGATCTCTCACAAATCATAGCCAATTTGCATTTTCATTGTCATATTTGTGCTCAGCACCTCAAAATCTATAAGAAATTACTAATTTAATCTTGGGGCATAAAATTTGTTGAAAATGTATTGTCTAGTGTAAGTAGTGCAAGGCCCTTAAGTTGCTTGGAGGACTTCAAGAATTATTAGGACTAAATGGAGGGAATACTTTGTTCACAGTGGTTCATAGCGGATACAACTGCCTCTGCAGTGGTAGACAAATCAGAAAAATGAATGGCGTGTGGGGTCTGGGAGAAGATATTCCTGCCCTTGTAAATGGTGAACAGGCGGGTGGGATTTTTTCATCTTGGCCTTCAGAAGATCAGTGGTGAAGATAGCTAGAAAGGGCTAGGAAAGAATCTATCATCACTTTGAATTCCCATATTTATAGGAGTGGCAACCATGAAGCGATGACAGAAGCGTTGTGGCACTGGGGGGGCGGTGGGCCCCAGGGCAGGCGGCCTTCTCCCGGATCCGTTCTTGCTGCTGTGTCTTCTTTGCAGCCGTTCTCGCTGCAGGTTTGGCCCTCCCACCCTCCCAGGCACTGTTTGACTCGAAAAGGAGCCAAAAAGCGCCAGGTGGAGGGTGTTTCCACGCCATGGAGGCGCACTACGCCGACATTACACGCCCCAGGGCTGGAGCGTAGTGGCCGTGGTTGCGTGGCAGCGGCCCCCACCCCACAGGGGTCTACGCTCGCCTCTGCCAGAAGCGTTGTGGGGGTTGGTGCGGTGGTGCAATGGGCCCCAGGGCGGGGACCGGACGTGGCGACGAAGGGGCGCGCTTACCTCCAGGATGCGTTCCCTCCGCCGCGTTGGTCATGGAGTTGGGACCTCCCACCCGCCCTGGAGCTGCTTCGGCTCCAAAATAGGTTGAAAAATGGCGGGGGGGCGTGACGAGCTGCACTGGGCGTGCGCGCATCATCACGCTGGGCGCGCACTGACAAATCACGTGGGGGCGTGGCGCCGGCGGCCCCCCCTGGGATCATCTCTGTAGAGTCCAGAATACGGCATAACGAAGAATGAAACATTTGGGGGGGGGGCATTGGTAACACAGTGTGACCAGATACAATGGAGGACAAAGTGCCTATACCATTGTATAGAAGTGGGGATTTTGGCAGACACCCTTCCATGATGAGCTGCACCTGCCAAAATTCCCTCTTCTATACAATGGTGAAAAGTATAGGTACTTTGACCTCCATTGTATCTGGTCACCCAGCTTGCGTGAAAATGCTGACACAGCTGTCCATAACTAGGGGAGTCAGTGATATGAGGTTTGTGGGGTTTTTTGAAGACTCCTGGATTGTGTGATAGTAGAACAGATTCTGGGACGTGGTTGGTTTTTTGTCCAGTAGGCAGAAGACACGGAGCCTGTTCAGGCTCTGCTATCTCATTATAAAGGTATCCCCTGCTCAAAAGCCAGTCGTGTCCAACTCTAAGGTGTTGTGTTCATCTCTGTTTCTAAGGACGAAGAGCCAGCGCTGTCCGAAGACGCTTCTATGGTCATGTGGCCGGCATGACTAACGGAATGCTGTTACCTTCCCTCCGCAGCGGTACCTATTTGTCTACTTGCAATTTCATGCTTTTAAACTGCTAGGTTGGCAGGAGCTGGAACAGGAGACAGGAGCTCACTCCGTCACGCGGCACTCGGGTCTCGAACTGCTGTACTACCGACCTTCCAGTCTGCAGTTCAGCGTCTTAACCACTAAGCCACTCCCTTTTGCTATCTCATTATACAACCATAGCAAATATAGACATAATATAGAAACACAAATACAAACATAGACATAAAATATAAAATCAATTAAAAACATAAATACAATAAATAATAGAATTAGAATAGCAGAAAGACAAAAAACTAAACAGTACATGACCTCCTGTCAGTGTATTGCCAATACAGGAAAAAAGCAACACTTGCGGCCCTTCTCCTTGCCTTTTGACTCCAGGCATTTTTTTGGCTTGTAATTTCACATGCTCTCTCACCTTGGCTCCTTCTGGTCAATGCAGCAGTCCACTCTGTACATTCTCTCCTCCAATTTTCCTTTTCTGTTCTCTGGCTTATCCTCTCTGCCTCATTTGTCTGTTCTTAGATCCCAACCCTTATTCCAAGCCGTTCTCTTTCCTAGGTCACAGCTCTGATTTCCTAAGACCCATGTTGCATCTCCCCCGCTTTCCTCGTACTTCCTGCTTGTTGCACTCCAGGATCTGAGCAGGGCATCCAATGACAGCTAGGCACCCTTAGGAACTGAGCAAGGAGGGGCCAAAGCAAATGCAGAGAGTTCTTAGCTGCAGTGTTTCTCAAACTATGGTTCGAGACCCACTTGGTGTGTCGCGACCTGATTTCTGGTGGGTCCCAGGTGATGGAAAGATCAGATCAGTAATTGCCACAAGCCCTGAGGCTATTCAAAAATCAGATTGTTGTTGTTGTTCAGTCGTTAAGTCCGACCCTTCGTGATCCCATGAGCCATAACCCGCCAGGCCTTCCTGTCCTCCACTATCTTCCTGAGTTCGCTCATTTTCATGTTCGTTGCATTGGTGATGCTGTCTAACCATCTCATCCTTTGCCTTCCCCTTCTCCTTTTGCCTTCAATCTTTCCCAGCATCAGAGTCTTCTCCAGAGACTCCTCTCTTCGCATTAGGTGGCCAAAATATTTGAGCTTCAAAATATTTGAGCTTCAAAAATCAGATAGCTGCTGCTAATTGCCCTTCAAAGAGCTGAGCTCCTGCAGTTTGCAAGCTTGTGTAAATATAGGGAGATAAATGTTTGAGCGTCTCGTAAAGCTAGGTGGGTCCCGATAGAGTGTCATTTTAAAAAGTGGGTCCCAGTGCTAAAAAGTTTGAGAACCACTGCCATACTGCATTATAGATTTAATGTACCAATGACTCTCAGTGAGACAATTCAAACTAGAATTGTGTGAGCTGTGAAGAAACACAGAGGTTTTTTGTTTGTTTGTCTTGTTTCTGTACTTCTACTGAAGTTTGGCCTGTGCAAAATGTTCACAGAACCCCACAAAATCCAGTTAAGCAACGTTCTTACCAGGAATGTCTTAATATTAAAGCGATACTGCAGATTCTTGCAGTCAGGTCACCTGCTATCTTTGCATTTTCTTCATTGTACGTTATGTAGCTTGCATGACATCTTGTGTACTGATGTGACATGGCATAATGTGATGTAAATGGATGTGGCAGCTACACCTTAGGAGGAAACCTACTTTGACTCAGATACTTGCCCATCAATTTCAACACTGGGTATCTGATCTGATTTGCTGAGATTTAGGGGACTGATAATTTGTGAATAGCAGGTCCTTTTGGGTATCTGTGACAATCCACAAACAAGCGATACATTTCTGACTACATCTCCTTTGAGGACATTCACAGAGAACTTGCTGACAGTCTCAATGTACCTATTAGCAAGGATAAATTTGGAATCTGGAAGACAAGTGATAGTAAACAAATTAACACAGATCAGAAGCATCAAACCTCTGGGATATGGTGGAGCTTCTCCCAAGCTGTCAGGGGAAAAAATTGGACACACATACAGAGATAATCATAGAAAGCATTCTAAAGTATGTCATGGCCACCATGACAGCCAGGGGTCTGACTGCATTTATACCAGCTGTCACACAGAATGCAGTGCATACTCTGGATCTGGTCTTCACTGCTGGGCTGAAAGAGGGTGATCTAGCGGAGGACGTGATTAAGGCCACACTTTGGTCATGGTCAGATTGTAGCGTTTAGGTTTTTCAAGACTCATAAACCTCTGCAAGGATGGGAGACCCATTAGGAAAGTTTTCACCTGGAGAATGATGAAGCTGAATGGATTCTTTAGGACTCTGGGAGATTTTCCTGCTGTTATGACTGATGGTCCTGCTGACATTGACTGACCTCTGCAATGGGGAAACGGACAGGTTTGCTGACTGACATCCCAATCCTGAGTAAAGATTTGCGAATGGCCCATAGGGCTGGCTGCAGGATCAGTGGCGTCATTAGGGGGGCGGGGGACAGTGATTGGGGACGCACAAGCCGCCGATTCGGTGGCTCGTGCACCCCCCATCCGCGTGTCGCCCCCGTCCCGGGGCATCCATGAGCTGGGGGGTGCACGGGTCAGCAGCGCTGGGACGATGGCGGTGGCAGAAACGAGACTTACCCATCCTTGATTTGTGCACCTCCCCCAAGCCCGGATGCAGCCTTCTTCTTATTGCGTTGCCCAGCTAGGCGCTAGAAAGACTGGCTGCGCCTGTGCAACCTTGCTGAGAGCCTTTCAAGCTCCTAGTCTCGCTGGTCGAAGACTCCTGAGTCCACCTGAGTTGCGCAGGCACAGCCAGCCTTTCTAGCGCCTAGCTGGGCAATGCAATAAGAAGAAGGCTGCATCCGGGCTTGGGAGAGGTGCACATACCAAGGATGGGTAAGTCCCGTTTCTGCTGCCGCCGCCGCCACCATCACCACTGCCGCTCATGGACTGCCGGTCGTGGACACCACTGATCCTGTGCCCGGCTCGTGCACCCCCCAGCAGCTTTTTAGGCCAAAATCCGACCTAAAAGCTCGGGGGGGGGGGGTTGTTGCTTTCACACCGCCAATTTGCTGCCGAATTTTGGTGGTGGCAGCGCAAAAGTGATGTCGCCACCAGGGGGCAGGGCTTGTGACGTCATGTGGGGGTGTCATGTCTGCGCCCTCCCCCGATGGGGGTGTAGCTACGCCTCTGTGCAGGATCCTGTGCCCAGCGCAGCCCAGGGTCTCCTCAGGGGGATGATGATCCTCCTCAGATGTATGCCGGCTCTTGAGCTGTCATATATTCTGGGTTGCGGGGAAAGGGCCACTTAGCATGAAAAGGCCTGAAAAGCGGCGGTGTGAGTGTTTCACGGCGTGCCACCAATGAAATTCGGCGGCAGTGTGCGAAAATGATGTAACACCCCCAGGGGGCAGGACTTGTGGCAGCACATGGGGGTGTTGCACCGGTGGGCCCCCCACAAGGGGCGTAGGAAGGCCACTGGGCTGCAAAATTTTAGGGGTAAGTGTGCAAAAAGTCCAGGTTTTTTACTTTTCCGGGTATTGCAACCTCCCCAGGCCCAGTTCAACATACAAGCACCCTTGGGGTGAGCGGCAGCAGCGCCAGCAGTCTCAGTCATTGCGGCGCCTGCCTGCAGCAGCTGCCGCGGCTCTGCAGTTTTACCTTTTTTTTTCTTAAGTTTGATGTTGCCGCATTATCGGCCAGGCACGGGGGCAAGAACAAACATTAAATGTACTTATTGTCTTTTGGCTCGGCTCAACAGCAGTTTTTGATCTTCCTTCTGCATCCTCCGAGCGGCAGCCATGTTGTGGGAGAGACTCTCTAGGGTGCACGTCTCGCTGGTTGGTCCTCCAGAGCCTAGAGAGGACTGGAGGACTGACGGACCAGCGAGACTAGGAGAGAGAGTCCTAGAGAGTCTCGCCCTCTCAACATGGCTGCCGCCCGGATCGAAAAGTGTTGCCGGCCAGGTAAGTACCTGCGCCCAGCCCCTGCGCACACCTAAAAATGCCCTGCCATGACTGGGTTTCACATGAGGCAGCTGCTGCCCTGGGGGTGCAACGGGGAGCGGCAGCTGCCAGCTAAATGGAAAAAAACGAAAAAAAGGGAAAAATCCCAGACCCCCATGAGGCTTGCCGCCCCCCTGAGGATTCAGCACCCTGCACCCTGGGGCCCAGCCCCCCCCCTTAGTGATGCCTCTGACTGGGTCCAGGAACCAGAGCAAGGGCTGCTGGTCTGGGCTCCGGTGGCCCTTACTCCAAGGGTGCAAAAATGCACTTTACAGCACATTCCATCTGCGGAGCGTGCGCTCTGCAGGCACAGCATTACTCAGGATTGGGCCGACGACAGTCACTTATGAGTACCATCTTCCAAATTGTGAAGCTGGGTTAGATCCTTGGTTTTCTGAGAAACTATTGGCAATGAAATGCTTGGAGATTGCTAAATGGCTTTAGCAATGATGGCAGAAGATTCATACTGACTGCATATTGGCTAGATCCCACTTTGAGAATACTCCATGGTGATGATGGCAGCAAAAAAAAAAAAAACCCCGAAACAAAACTATACTTCTTTGCCAGTATTGTGTCTGCAAAGAGTCAGGACAGCTATTTCGAGTGGTGCGGGGTTAACTGCATCTGTTTCAAAGGCTCACTGTGTGACAGTTTGCAAGGCACTATACAGATAAAATCACTCATTTTTGGCATGACTTGAATGCCATGTTAGCAGTTCTAGTTGAGGTGTCCCCGACATCTGTTGGTTCTGTGTTTTGGGATTCTTTTCAGCTTGTGCAGCCTGAGGATGTGGGTGGAATCCTTGAGATGGCCTTCTTGTGTTTTTGACTGTTGCCATCCTGGCTTATAAAATCTACCAGAGCGGGACTGGCCAAGTAGGATGGGAGAATAATTAATTCATCTCTTGTGTAGGGTGCATTGCCATCTTGTCTTAAAATGGGAGTAGTGTGCCCTCTGCTGAAGAAACCCTCCCTAGACTCCATGTTTGATACTGGTAATTACCAGCCAGCCTCTAATCTTCCATGGTTGAACAAAGTGCTTCAGCATGTGGTAGTGACTCAATTCCAGAGATTCCTAAATGACACTGAGTATCTTGATCCCTTGTGACCTTGGAATTGATACAGTTTTGATCATTCTAGTGGTATTGATCTTTGGATAGGCTTACCAGATTTTCCCGGTTTCAACTCGGGATTGTTGTTGTTCAGTCGTTAAGTCGTGTCCGACCCTTCGTGATCCCATGAACCATATCCCGCCAGGCCTTCCTGTCCTCCACTATTTTCCTGAGTTCGCTCATTTTCATGTTCATTGCATCAGTGATGCTGTCTAACCATCTCATCCTTTGCCTTCCCCTTTTCGGGATACCCCCCATTAACTCGGGATACCCCCCATTAAATAAATAAATAAATAAATAAATCTGGGGGGTGCGAAGTGCTCTATTGCCACCCGAAGGGCGCCCGGAATTTTTATTAATTTATTTATTTTAGCTAGCCAAATTAATTAATTAAATTGACTTACCTGTCCCTTGTCATGCCTTTTCACTGCCACCATTCCCACCCGTCGCCGTCCCGCCTTGATTGCCTCGCCATGCCGCCAATGCGCTCCATGATTGCCTGTCGCCACCATTGTGTTCTTCGTGCTGCCCGTCCATCCGTGGCACCTGGGACATCCCTGTTGATTCTTCCCGACCACTCAGTGGCATTGGATACCATTAATTGTTGTAGCTTTCTGAACCGCCTAGCTAGGAAGTGTATTGGAGCACTGCTATGCAATGTCTCCTGTCCTTCTTGGAAGGTAGGTTCCAGAAGGTGGTGTTGGGGATTCTTGCTCTATGACACAACCTTTGGCCCATGGTGTTATGTAGGACTCTTTTCTGTTCCCCATGCTGTTTAACATCTACATGAAACCACAGATGAGATCATCCAGGGATTTGGCATGGAGTGTCATCAATATGCAGGTGACACCCAGCTTCATAGCTCTCTGTTGTTTCCAGCTGGAGAAGCTACAGTCACTTTGAATCAGTGTCCTGCATTGGTGAAATGCTGGATGTGGGTAGACAAACTGAAATTAAATCTGGACAAGATATAGGCTCTCCTAGTCAGGAAGTCTGCTGATTCAGTGATAATGGAATTGCCTCTTCTGGATGGTGGTGCATTCGCCTTGAAGGACCAAATTTGCAGTTTGGGAGTACAGTACTCCTGGACTCAGCCCATTTCTTGGATGTCCAGATGATATGTCCCAAGGTGATTTTGCCCAGCGTCGGCTGGTGAACCAGCTATGCCTGTTTCTGATGAATGCAGATCTGGCCATAGTGCTCCGTGTTACCTTAGACCTCAATCCTATGCATGTTTACTCAGAAGTAAGCACCACTGTAGTCAATGGGGCTTACTTCCAGGTAAGTGTAGATGGGATAGAAACCTTAGATTATTGCAATATACTCTATGGTTGCCCTTGAAAATGACTTGGAAGCTTCATCTGATCTAGAATCTTCAACTGGGCTAGGAGCCCGAACTCTTTTGGGGGCCTACTGGTCTGACCACATTACTTTGTGTGTTACCTTTTGTACTACTCGTTACCAGTTTGCTTCCAGGAAGAATTTACAGCACAATGCTGACTAATTATCCATCGGCGGAGTGACAGATCTGCCGGTGCCGGGTGTTGTAAAAGTGCTGTAAGGCATGTTTTCAACACCTGGCGAGTAAGCAGTGCCAGCGGAGAGGCTGGCACTGCTCCCTCCACCTGGGAATGCAGCCAGCTCCGGCGGATAGCCAGCTCCGGCAGACACAGGTAAGTCCTGCCTTTTCATTTAGTACCAGTCAGGACAAAGGTGTGGAGAGGGCGGACGGGGCTGAATGGGAGGGGGTGATTGGCCAGCCTGGCCAGGGACAGGATAGGGATTATCGACGGCATGTTTCATCAAATTCTATTCCCCATCTATCCCCTGGCCAGCCTTACACCGGCTCCTCAGATTTGCACCGGCCATTTTCCCGGCGCACATCCGAGAAGGCTCATAGGGGCTGCTAGGGTTCTCCCCGGCGAAAAGGGATGGACATCCTTTTCTCCCGAGCTGTGCTCCAGCTCCGTCGGTGCAGGCCTGATCCTGCCTAGGATCCGGCACAGCATGCTTTTGCACGCTCTGGCAGCCCTAGACAGAACTGGGTTGCCCAGGTGCTAGTCACTGTCATTGCCATATTTTCTGGCTGGTTGTTGGGCTGTAGTGTTTCCTTTGCTGACTGCAATGTTCTGGTATTGGTTTGATGAATTTTATTTGCATTTTTAAAAATGATGCTTTTAATTACTTTGGGGGCTTTTTGTAGATTCTTTGATATGTCTTGTGAGTTGCCCTATATAGCCTCTGTGTGGATAGAGAGCAGGATACACATTTATTAAAATAAAATAAATACATGCTAGTTTGCTTCCAGACATAGTTCTGGGTTCCAGTTATGCTCTTTAAAGTTCTAAATGGCTTAGGGCCAAGGTAACTCCATGTAAGTCTCCTTGTGCCTTAAAATCTGCTGCGGAGGCACTTTTGTGTGTTCCACTACTGACCGCATTATGGCTTTTGAGGACATATGAGAAGATCTTCTCCATAGTGACCCTTTCCTTCTGGAATTCTGTCTCATGAGAAGTTCATTTTTCTGTCTCCTTTCCAGAGGAGCTGAAAATGTATCTCTCTTGATAGGCTTCTCCAATTTATCTTGATTGTTTGATAATATTTATTTATCCCTTTGTTTGTCTTTTTCTCTTTTAAAGTGATGACATTTCTGGAGTGTGCTCTACTGGTTTCCTCTTATAACTTTTGTTGTATTTTATTGCATTTTAATCTCTGTTGTGAGCAGCCTTGAATCATTGGGAAAGGGTGGGATATGTATCTTTTAACATGAAAAGAAATGAAACAATGAAATACAAGTGACCATTTTGCTGCATGTTTGGAAAATACTCTGTTTAATCTTGAATTTCGTTCTGTAGCTTTCATAGCCTGCGATAATCTGACAATGTTGCACAAATACGGGTTTCGATGCCATGAAGTTAAAAAATCTTGTCTTTTAATTGTTCTCACCAACCGCAACGGGTTTCCTGCAGGCAGCCGCTTGCGGAGCACAAACATTAAAAACCAAGGTATTGTCCCAACGTTTCGGTCCGTAGCTCGGACCCTCTTCCTGGGGTAAAAAATCGAAAGATTTGGATGTTGGATGTTTAATCTTGGGAAAATAATAATGCACTGAGAAGGAGGAAAAACCAGAGTCTTTTCAACTTTTTCCAGCTATTCTGATTGCACGTAACAACAAAAACATGTTTCCATTATTTTGTCAATCTAACAATGAGTGTTGCCAACTATGCCTTTCCCCCCCAACATGATGTAATAGTAGACATTCCTAGAGGTCCTCTTAACATTTCCAGGACTGCTTTCAGTAGTAACATAGAGATTGATACTAATTCCTAGAGACTTTAATTTGATCCTGGAGGGCTGACAACCCTACTAACAAAGGTGATCCAGTTTGCATGTGAATTTGCTTCCTGGATGCAATCCAAACACCAGAAGGTTCTGCATGGAACTGAAAGAAAGCTCACCAATTTTGCATACAATGATTCTTACAAGGTCTTGTCTGTGTGTGCATCTCCTAAGACCAAGTTCTTACTGAAGTGGTAAATCAGTGTCTGAGCTGTACAACATCAAAGTGTGGGTGGAATCTCTGAGACTGAATGCTCCTTTTTACCAGAGGTCTAGAACATGGAATGTAAAAACTCTTCTGATTCCTAATGACTGGCTTCCAATACTCAGAATCCAGCACATAGTTTCCGACTGGGCCTGGTAGCTGAAACTAAAGCATACAACCAAGCACAATGAGAGGCTTTCTTCAGCACAAGGTGGCTGTGGTGGACCCAAGGTGGTATTGGATGGTGTCCCCATTCATGCCTCCCCATGTGTGTTCATGTGGAGCAACAGAGTCTCTCTCTATATATATATGATCTTTTTCCAGACCACCTGAAGTTACCCCTTTAAACACCCTGCTCTATCATTCACTATCATTCATAATAGCTAATTTTGCATACTTAAAAGTAAGACGAGAGTTAGAAAAAGCAGAGAATCTTAACTTCGTTAGCACAGTTTATTTCAAGGTGGCGGGGGGGGGGGGAAGATACACTGCTGTCCAATCATAGCTATGCATAAAAACTCTGGATTCCCCTATTGATTTTTATGGGCAACTCTTCTTTCTACCCCATGTAATGCTTTAAAACAGCTGCTCTAATAAAAACAAAGAAATTACTGAGACTTAGATTCTTCTCTCTGGTGTTTTCCCTATTTCTGTGCTAGTGAATGCGAGAAATGTAAGATTGTGTGATGAAGGAATTAATTTCAGTCGGCAAAAGAATGCTGGAATGACTGGAGTCATGAAATATGTACACTCTATTATGTCTGAATAACCATGGGCTGGTTTGGACTGTACTTCTATCATCCAATCAGCCCCATGCATTAAAATCCATGTGTGCTCTTGTTGCATGCATGTCCTGACTTCTGCCCGCATATCCCCTACTTCTTCACTAACTACGCAATCCTGCGCAAAAAAACACCTGTGGAGCACGGTTTTCAACACCCGGTTTTCGACACTCGTAAAGCACAGTTTTTGACAGCCCTTACTCTGCCTTCCCCTGAACCCGGCACCCACTGGTGCAGGTAAGTCCTGCACCAATCGGTGCAGGTGTGGGGGGAGGGTGGGCCGGGCAGTGAGGGCGGGCGGCCATTGGCCAGCCCGGGCCAGGAGGGGGCAAGGATATCGGTGAGCTCCACTGATATCCCGCACCCATTCCCGGCCTGGGCCACCCTTACCCCACCACCACCCCAGATTTATGTTGACTCCAGAGCCAACGTACATTCAAGGAGGCCCATTGGGGCCAGGCAGCCCTACACCTCGAGAAGGGGACGAATGACCCTTCTCGATGTGTTCTCGGGTCATGCCAACGTGGCCCAGGAAAGGCGCTGGACTGAGGCCAGCCTTTTAGGCCAGGCACGTATTGTTACGCAGGATCGGGCTGCCTGTCTTCCAAACTGCGAGGAGGGGCATGATTTAGTACAGATTAACAATGATTGCAGCGGTGCATTTGCCTGTGCATTCACGTACATGAATGCACCTGTGGGGACAAGGCTACACAGGGCATTAATGCTGAGGCAGGGCTTGCTGGCATGCTCCCTCTGTCCATGGTTACATTGTGTCTGAATAGGGCCATAGTTCTTCCCTTAGCCACTGCTTTCCTCATTCACTTGATCAAATCATTTATGAAAAAGCATGAAAAGGTCAATGCTCTGACCTTCCATGTTTTCCTCCCTGATGACATTCACTCTGGAATAAGAAAACTCGTCCGTTTCCCAGTATGAACATTTAAAACAACACTGGCCCTTTTCGTACTTGTTTCCCATGCAGCAGCATGCCAAGTAGTGTGAAGAATAGCAAGTTCACAAGCTTTTGATATGTAATCCTAGAGGGGACTGATTGCCAGAGTTCATGTCTGACAAAGAAGGCAAGGCAGCTATCAGTTTTTATCCTGTTACTGCTTCCGCATACCTTGCTCCGACATTACCCTCAATATTCCTCTCCCCAATGGCTTGCCGCCTGATCTTCCCCAGCGACTGTTTACACGGCCTCAGGCATTCCTTTTATTTTATTGGTTCACTGAGCCCACCATAGAGGGTCATGCCCTTGGGAAGGTTTTTTCTTTTTTGTGTCTGAGCCTTTGTGAGCAAACCACACACAGCTAAAAGAATCAACAAAGACTACAGGCCAAAGTGCTTTCTTTGCCATTCTTATTTTTAGACTCACTAAAGGGGCTTGCTTGTTTGTTGCAGCTGGCACAGAATTCTGCAGACTGCTCTAACATTCTACTATAGGAAGCTAGAGAGTTGAGGGTAGGTCCATTTCCCCACTCAGTTTATTCAAAATTCACAGTTCGCTGTACTAAAGTGCAATGCTGCAAAAATTTAAGAGCTAGTCTTATTTGGATGCTGTGCCAATGGTGCACCAACACCAGCACAGCATCCATCTTATCCTTGGCCAATCCAGAAAATATCATGCTTTGGTACAGCCCTTCCCAGTAATGACAACAGCACCCATGGAAACCACTACACAGTGCATCATTCACAGAGCAGCATCCTGATGTCAACATGCCATTGGTGTGATGTTGGCTCATCATTGGTGCAAGGTTGGTGAGTCATCATGTGGCATCGGTGTGATATCCAGGGAGCCAATCACTGTGTCCACCCAGCCACAACACGAGAGAGAAGTGCCACCAGGGTGATCCAAGAAGGGGTGGGGGTAGGCTCAGGGCCAGTGACCAACCACCCCTGGGGGACATAGCAACAGGCACTACTGCTGACCTTGAAGAGATGCCCCAAGGACACCACACACATACACACGGCACAAGGATCACAGCATCCCCAGCTCCTAAAGAAACTCCACAGAGCGCAAGGAGGCAAATGCAAAAAACTGCTAGGAATTCCAGCATTCAGGCTTCAAGTCCCCTTATGCCACAGACACAAACAGATGCTTCCAAGAAAGACCTTTCTGACTACAACAGAGCAAAGAATGGAAGTTATTTATCTTGGGAGAGGGCAGCCAGCTGAAACAATTGCACAAGTTGCTCTATGACCCTATGGTCACCACTGGCCCACAGAACCTCCTTGTCCTTTGTCAGAGCAAGTAGGTCATCAGCGGGGGTGGTTTGGGGGAGGATTAGGGCAGAACAGGATGGGAAGCAGTCTGGTTTGAGGTGGGAGGGGCAGGATCTTGGCAGCAGCTGTGCATGCCAACATCCTATCCCCCTTCCTAGCCTGAACCCGCCCCCATTAGTCTCCTTGGACTTACACCAGCTAAATCACTGGCATTGATCTGAGCATTCTCCAATGGTCCTTTGGATGCAGCCTTTGTCAGGCAGCCTTTGGAGGGGGTAAGTAAAAATATTATAATTTACCTCTCCTGGGCCATCTGGTGCCCCCAACCGTAGGGGGATTGGGCTCCAAAGAAACTAGAGGGGCTCCACAAGGAGCTTTCTGAGGAGTTGGCACATAAACGGGACGTGTATAGGAAATGGAAGGAGGGGCAAATTGACAAAGATTAATATAAGCCGTACAATCTGGCCCAGCCTCTCAGGCCATCGTAGAAGGCCCTCCTAAAAGTGTTGTCGCCTTTAGAGGTGGGAGGGGTGGTGGCAAGAAATAGGGCCTTCTCAGCAGTGGCACCAACCCTATGGAACTCCCTCCCTCTAAACTTATGAACTGCTCCCTCCATAGAGGCCTTCTGGCGAGGTCTAAAGACATTTCTTTTTAAATAAACCCTCTGAGTTACCACTCAGCCTATTTTAGTGTTCTAGCCCCTTTTTATAAGAACTTTTATTGCTATTTTTGTACCTTGCTCTGTCTTTTTAGCTTTTTTTAGATTGTACTTTTTAAGAGTTCTATTATATTTACTGTTTTATGATTTACATGTGTTTTGCATTTTTATTGTAAGCTGCTTTGGGTCCCCCCTACGGGGAAAAAAGCAGGATATAAATTATTATTATTATTATTAAAGTATCTTGCTGTTCAGTTTAGGGAGAGAGTCCTGATCCCTCTCCATGGGCATGTGAATAGGGCGGAGGGGTGGGGGTGTCAGAGTTTGATACGTAGTGTGATATCTGTAACCTCTTCTTAGGGTCCAGGAGAAGGAAGGGGGAGGTGCCAAAAGCAAGTGTGGGTAGTCCAGATTGTCCAGATAACCCATTTTCATTCTTCTCCATTCTGGAGTTCAAAGCATCCTGCTTTTCTGATACGTTTGCCATATCTCAGTATATTTCTGCCATGGAATGGCTCATAGCTAAGTGGTTTGCATGCTGAAGGTCCCCGGTTCAATTCCATGTAATGACCTCTGGCTGACATCCTGGACTCATGGTAGACAATACAAAGCTAGATGGACCAGCGTTCTCATTCAGCATAAGGTAGATTCATATCATGCCTTATTGTGTCAGATAGAGTGGACTGAGAAGGGAACACCAAGACAGGCATCAAATACCTTTTGAATCTATACTGACAATAATCATGCAACAGAGATCAGTTCGGCTTTAGAACTGATTGGGTTTCTTCAAGTTCCACCAAGCTTCAATCCCCATTCTAATACATGCCAGAATTGAATCCTCTAGCTCTGCTGGTTGAGTCACAGGATCTGAACTTCAGGAGCCCTGACAACCTCATCTAAAGCTAAGTGGTTTGAGGATTGTAGTTTTAAATTAATTTCATAAAACCAAAAAAAAGCCCGCCATTTTTTTCCAGAATGTAGAATTCCTATTACATTTGTGTGCATAAAGCAATTACAGCTTGCTTTCATATTCTAATAGGAATAGAAATATTGTAATACTTCATCTATTATCCCATATTATAGCCATTCCAAAAACAGGAAAAAAAAACCCTGATTTATATGGTCAGAAAGCTTCTAAAATTCAATGTATCCAAATAAAATTCTTTTTGTCTATCCTATTAAATATGTAATTTGTGGTGATGGACAAATCCTTTTTGGTTTAATCCAAACCTTTTTGAATTTAGACGCTCAGAAATAAAATGTATTTAAGCACCAACATTGTTAGCCAGAAGATTGTCCACATTAACGTAGGGAATATAAATACAAATGCCTCAGGATTTGTATTAAATATGTGAAAATGCCCATGCCGCTATTCAGCTGAGGAGAATAGATATACTACACCTGCCAAATGTTTGCGAGCTTTAAAGAGAGCCCTATCACAATTCATGTCACAGGCTAATGTTTTGACAGCAGACACAGGAAAAGGATTACAGGCCCAGTGGATATTCCAGATCGTGTCAAGTAGGCACCACCATTCAGAATCCCGTGAACTTCTGAGACTGTCAGAAATCCAGTTTATAGTCGTGAGCAGTTGGCACTGTGCATTCTTCTTTTAAAAAACAAAACAAAAGCAAACTCTGGGGTCAGTTAATATTAGGAACAAGAAATGATGCATGTGTGATTTCACAGTTGTTACAGTTTTAGGCCAGTGGAATTTTGTTTATCTGATAAGAACCGGCCCCTACAGATACATCACAGGCCAGTTCCCATGACCTTCTCCTGCACACCAGCTGCAGCTCACCCTGACTTTTAGCCACATGCAAAAGTCATTTAGATTATTTTTGTAAGTATTTATAACCTGCTGTGGCTGCCTCCCTCCTCCCCCTCCTCCCAAAGGGGCAGGTCCACATTGTGGGGCTCTGAAAGTGACATGACGATCAGTTCAAGAGGTCACATACAGCTTTCAGTTGGTTTTTTAATGAAAGATCTCCACGTTGGGAGATACAACTAGCTGGTCATGTCACCCTTAGTCTATCAGAGTTCCTGTGACTTTGCTGTAACCTCTTTTGAGGGTGGCTTGACCCCATCGCCTTTTAGGCAGAGAATCTTCTGTCCCAAATTCCCCTGGCTGCCCATAGAAACTTGAAAGCCTGGTTAACCCACCAGATCAATCGTGTCATCATGACATTGCTGCAACACTACCTCAATGGAGCAGGGATGGGGGGTTGGTTCTTCCACCATGAAGCTGTTTGGAGATGAGCATTGCTCTTGCAACTGGAGCAGCAGTCCCACCCTTTGCAAGTGCAGGCTTGACTGACACTAATCTGCTGACCCTGCAAGAGGTCAGAGACTTCTCACACACATACAGCTTGCCATGCTTCCTTCGCCAGGCCTGGACATGAGGAAGATGAGACGGGCCAATTGGTGACAGATCGTGATGAATCTTCTCCATTCTGCCCTCCCCCTATCCCCATCGCTGCCTCATTCCACCCTCCCCTGCCTCCATCCCGTCTCCCCACCATCCTACCTGCTTTGGTGGGTCCACGAGGATTCTCCAACTTGTGCGGGAAATCTCTGGCGTTCCCGTCGGCACTCCGGCAGCATGTGACTCCATGTGCTGTTGGAGTGCTGTTCATGACTGCTGTAAGGCAGTTAGCACTGGCAAAATGCTTGTTCCGCCAGCACTAAACCGCAATAGGATTGGATTGTAAGTTGCTTAACACCAGGTGAACTGGCAGGTGTAATATTGTCCTATTGTGTTACACTGCTATGGTGTATCAGAGAGGTTCCTGTTCCTGGTTCCTGACATTAGATTTCCTGTGTTTAGATCTCTGGCACCTTAAAAGGATGGATTGGGGTAACAAGCTAAATATTGTAGTTAAAAAAAATGAAATTTTCCTCATGGAGATGACTTGAATTTTAATGACTCTCCTCTAACCAGCCTTACAAAATAAAAATATATAATGCAAGGGTAAGCAAAGTCCCTTAGCTAGATCGCCCGGCAGACTATTTGAACAGCATATATTAAAGTGTGTTATTCAAATCTGCAGGAAGTCATTAAAAACGAAGTCATAGGTTCATCGATGCTGCCAGTGACAACATTAATGGCCTCCCTTTTATTTTAGATTTGATTTCAGAACTTCTATCCTGCAGTTGTACTTTTTTTTTTAACACTGTCAGATCAAGAACAGCAACTTTCTAAATAAGGTGAATTAAACACAAAATTTATACTACACTCACAAGCTTTGGTCAAACTAGCAACTCAGCATATTTTTTCTTCTCTCTCTACTCATGCAATTTCATATGTGTTATATAAAAATGAGGGGAACAAGCCTCAGTCAGTTTCTTGCTATAACTCTCAATTTTACGATGCAATCTAGCTTAATTAATCCAGCTCAAGGAGTTGAGAACATGCCATAAAGCATGTATGCAGATCCTTTGGAGTAAACGGATCCGGTGCAGAGGCCGGCGCCGTTTACTCCACCATCGAACAGCATCTGCGCCAGCCAACACAGGTAGGGTCCATGCCAATTGGTGCAGGGGTGTGAGGTAGCGAGGGACAGGGCCATTGGCCAGCCAGGATTGGGAGGGGCCGGGGATAATGGCACTGGATTGCGCCAATATCCTGAGCCTCATCTCAGCCCGGGCTGGCCTTACACAGCCTCCCCGAAAGTGCACTGGCTTCAGAGCTGGCATGCATCTGAGGAGGCCCATTGGGGTCCATACTGTTTACACCGAGGGAAGGAGATGTTCATCCCCTTCCCCCAAGGTGAGCTCGGATCGCACCAGCGCAGCCCACACTTGTCCTAGGAATCGATGTAGCAGCTGGCCCTTTAGGCCAGCCGCTGCATGTTAGGCAGGATCGGGTTGCCCATCATCTACTTTTAGCATCATCTACTTTTAGCAGATAGTAAATCAAAGCAGCATCATATCTATATATAAAAGAACAAGTCCTGACTGACTGACTGACTGACTGACTGACTGATCACCGCCCAGCCCAAACCCCTGGACCTAGACACATGAAATTCGGGGAGCACGTTCCATCTGTGAAGCAAGCACCCACTAAGAAGGAATTTTTAGAAATTCCTCCCCTAAGGGGGTGAAAAGGGGTGCAATGCATGTTTTCAGGGATTCCTCGATATCTTTCAGGCCCGATGAGATAGCTGCTTGGTTTGGGCTAACAAAAGTTTCCTGTCCAAATGCTGAAAAATAAATTTTGGGATTTTGCCCTAATCAACCCGGAAAGGGGCAAACCTCGATTCGAGGTTCAGTTATAGAACCCTTCGTATCTTCTGTGTTTGTGGAGCTAAAACATTCCTTTTTGGCAGGCGGTTGTCTTTGTATAATTTTTAGAAATGGTTTTCAAGGTTTTTTGAAATTTTACCCCTAAAGGGGTAAAAAGGGGGTAAAAGAAAAAAGGTTTTTTAAAAAATTCAATAGAGGACGCTTATTTGTTCTTGGGACTACTTTGTGATTCAGTTCTTACCTGTGAAACCCCCTAAATAAACAGGCTAGACAGAGACTTGGAGAAAGGGTCACTCTTAAATTCTAATAAACGTATAAAATCTGCAGCGGGGAAAAAAACAATAACATCCCCCAGCAAGCGGGTACTAGGTGAGGGGAAAATGTTGCTGTCCATATGTTCCCCCTGCTACCCTCGGGCATGACACTCTGACTCCAAGCTCTGCCCAAAGTGGGGGGTTTGAGGCAGCTGGGCAGCGCAGACTCCCCCTAGGCAAGCCACGTGGCGCTCTTTGCTAACCCAGCCATAGGGGCTTGCCAGCCAGCCTCACCGACCTGGGTAAGTATCGTCTGAGCGGTCCTGGCTCACCCCTTGACCTTGCTACCTCAGAATGCATCTCTACCTACCCATCCTGCATGCAACCTGCCACACGGAGGGCTTAGCCTAGCGCTTGACTCCAACTGCCCCAAAACCAGGCCAGAAGGCACAAAAGTCCCTGCTGCAGATCCCTGAGGAAAATGTCAGCACCAGCAGGAAGAGGTGGATGCCATTGCACCTAAACAGGGCTGGCGCAGTATTAACAATATCAGGGTGAGCGATAGTCGCTCCACCCAGTGCATTGAAGACCTTCTTCATTTAAATGTTCACCTTGCTCTGAGCAATGTCAACATGGCGAGAGTGAAATGTCTGCTGCCAAGCCCTAAAATGGGATGGGGATATGGCAGTTGACATCCCCGCCCCCTCCTGGGCCACCGCCACCCTCCCTCGCCACCCAACCCACCCTTGTACCTGCCGGCAGGAGACGTACCTTCTCCAGCAGCAGCTGGGTCACTTAGGTGGGGGAGTGTGGGCTGCCAGCCTCTGTGCTGGCGGCTCTTACTCTAGAGTTGTCGCAAATGTGCTTTACGGCTTAGACTGGTGGAGCACACGCTCTGCCGGTCTAAAGTTAGTGTGGATTGCGCTGTCACTCTATTGCTTTTTATGTTGGTATGGTCAGTGGTCTCCAACCACCGGGCCCTGGCCCGGTACCGGTCCGTGGCCCGTTCGGGCCCGGGCCCCGGGACGAGCCTCCACGGGGAACCGCGGGAGGCAGAAGCATTGGGGTTGGGGCATACTTGCCTTCTCTCCACTTCAGCCGTCTTCTTTTCGGCCCTCCCTGGAGCCCGAACGGCTCCAAAACAGTTACTAAACCGGTGGGGGGGGGTGTTTGGAGCCGCGCTGGGGGCGCGCAGCTGACGTCACGCCCGGGTCATGTGGGGGCGTGGTGTTGGCGCCCCCCCTCGGTCTGCGAAAATAAAATCCTCGGTGATGCCGGTCCCCAACGCCACGAAGGTTGGGGGCCGCTGGGTATGGTCATTGAGTTTTTAAATGTTAATGGGGAGATGGTGCCTCACACAATTGTCCCCATCACAGAAGATGAAGCCTTCCGGTTTCAGTCCCTCTCCTATCTCATGTATGACACTCACCTCATGGCTAGGAAGGTGCATGAGCTAATAGTGAGGCATGTGGTGGACAACTGGGAGGAGTTCTCCATCATGTCCTACGACAGCGAGGGGGACAACTATCAGAGTGGCTTTCTCCATCATGCTGTTTGTGAAGTTCCTTGGAGCATCTGGTGGCTTGTAAGTGTTGATCACAAAAGTGCTAGACTTTTTTTGAACCCTTGGCTTGTCCCAGAATGGAAGTTCTCATGTTCATGAAAATTTCCTATTCTAAACAGAGAACTAAAAGCAAAAGCACTAACAGCATGATAACAACTCTTAGACTACACATATTTTCCCCTTCTTATGCCTTATCAGCGTATCTAAGCCACGAATGAGAAAAAAATGAGCATCAACAAACATTACTTTTTTAATGCTTGTAAAACTCATTTGTATTATACTTGCATTGTTACTTCAAATTTGCATGAATTTCTTGACATGTGTAAATTTTGCTGGCTGTATCAAATTTATGCACCTCTCTGCATTATACTTTGTATTTTGCAGCATTTAAATGAAGAATCAAATTGCTCTCTCAGTCCAGTGACTAAAAAAAATGCATAATATTGCCTCAAATCCCTGCAAATATGCAGCACATTTTTGACTATATTATCTGCTTCAGCAACTGTTGTCATTCCATTCAATTTTTCACTCAGTGTTGTCGACTGCTTGGGAAATGAGGATTAAGCTATCCAAACTACAAAGCTGAGGAAAAAATAATTAAAGCTGCCTTACACTAAACTTACCATGTAGACTTTAATTTCTGTAATGGTGAATATTAGCCTTTGCCTTGATCTCGACCATGTAGCATTTCCCAACAGAGAATAAAAAAAAAAAGCTTCACATGGTTGCTGCAGTTAAACTGATCTGAATGCTGGAATCTGCAAATGGAACCTTCTCCAGGTGAAAAGGCTAATTTCAAGATGGGGGTCAGGTGGAAGCATAATAATGGATCACTGTTTGAATGCCTTTGCTATTTTGACTTGATCAATGACAGTACTTTGAGAGGAAGCAATTTCGAAGGTATGTAGTCAGGGTCAGCTTAAAACTTAACTGAGTTGAGATGATGATGATGATGATGATGATGATTAACAATAATACCAGTATTTATATACCGCCTTTCTCTGGTCATCGGATTTCTCCTCCGACTTTAATTCAAGGCGGTTTACATAGGCAGGCTATCTAAACCGAAGCAGTTTTAATCTGTTACCCGAATTGCCTTTTATAATTATTGGGAATAGCTTTTAAATATGGCAGTGGGTTCATGCGAGGATCTTTTAGACCAGGGGTTCTCAATCTTTGGGGGTCCGCGTACCCCTAGGCAGGCCCCCAAAGATTGGCATACCCCTGGCCCCCAAGTCTCGTGTACCCCACGTACCCCCACAAAGTGCACCCCCAAAGGGTTTTTGGGGCCTGCAGCGCGGTCGAGCGGGTTCTCTGGTTCATGCCACAAGCAGGAGGGAAAGTCTATAGCCCTGCCAATTCAGCAGGGCTGTAGCCATTCCCTCCGGCTTGCGGCACGAGCCAGAGGACCCACTCAGCCACGCCGCAGGCCAAAAAAGTACTTTTAGGGGAAAAAACCCCATTCTTCCACTGCCCGTTATCAGCTGCTGTTCGCAGCAGCTGATAAGGAGGAGCATCTCGCATACCCCCAACCTGCGGTCCGTGTACCCCTGGGGATACGCGTACCACAGGTTGAGAACCCCTGTTTTAGACCAACTATACCAGAGTCCGAACTTTCCAGAGTTCCGTTTGAATAATCTTGAGGACACGCATGTGTTGCTTTCAATATTTACAAAGTTTTGCAGACATACATACAAAAAAAACCAATCATACACAATATACAGGGCTAGGAAACTTAGATAGAAAGAGACAATAATGTTTGCATTAGCAGGTTTCCTTGGTTTCTAGATGGGTAATATTTACCTTCCTGAGAGGAGTTGTCCGCAATTGTAGCACTGTATAAGAGTAAGGGGGGGGCTAGTAACGGCACAAGCCAGCAGTGAACGAGAAGGAAAGAAACAAATTGGCTCTGAACTAATCAGGCTCAGAAGCCTGCAGAGTGTCTAACTGAGAAGTAAAGTTATGGGGGGTAGGGGTGAAGGGGGGGGGGAACCAGAGAGCACAAGCAAGGAGACCAAGAGATTAAGAGCACAAGAAGAAGAGAAGAGACTGGCAGGGTGACCCTGCCTTATATATGGCAAAACATGTCCTGGGTGCTATAATTTGAAACAGGGAAAAAAAAAGGTATTTGGCATTCTGGGGTGGACTGGCAGTACACCTTTGGGTGTGAAGAGACAAGACAATAGGGAAGGGGAGGCAGGTTGTTGACTTCCAGTCCTTGAGACGCTTGTTTGGGGAAATCAGGAGATGTGGATTGCCTCCCCAGGGCCAGACTTTAGTCGTTAGCATATCTTTGTGGTACCCGTATCACAGGTTGAGAACCCCTGGTTTAAATCATCTGTGAGGTACCTAAAGGGAAGAAAGTGGTATCTGCTGCATACTCTTAATATTTCTTTCACCAAAGACCATCATTCTTATTACCTTCTTACAGTGAAGATCCATTTTCCCATGTGAGGATACAATTTGGTGGGGGTTTTTTCCCTGAAATGTTAAATATGAATTACCTCAGTATCAGAGGTCAGTTCTACCTACCGGCTGTGGCTCTTGTACCTTCCTCAATGAGCATCGACACAACATAACACATTATGACATCTCAGCTGTTTATGTGTACAGAATGTACAGTCTGGCTGTACCATCATTTTTATTATAAGGATTACTATTAAATACAAGTAATCAACTTATCACTTCTCAGTACCACGTTAATCACATTAATGTCTCATTTTCTATTAAAAAGAGATAAATAGTGCTGTTGAAGGTGAATTCCAGGCATATTCCACAGCAATACTTTCCTAAAGCGACACTTAGATTTCCTATTGCTCTGCTACTTGGGGGGGGGGGAGTCAATTATCATACCTACAGTAATTATAACTTTACCATAAACCGTGGCTGTTGTTCACTTGATCTTTACACACCTCCGTACACTGCTGAGTTGGTAAATGGTGCTGAACATCTGGATAGTTTTTACTGTGGCTCCATTAAAAGCAATGCACCTGCCCTGCAAGCTGAGGTTTTTGTTTAAAGAACCCAGGAGATATTCAAAGAAACCCATTGCATACCTATTATGCTCCAGTGTTATTGATGGAGTCTCCATTGCCTTTAGCAGCGCATGCAGAGAGAGAGAGAGAGAGAGAGAGAGAGAGAGAGAGAGAGAGAGAGAGAGAGAGAGGATAAGGTGTGATGAATTTTTCAAATGTGAAGAACATCTCTGGGTTGGGGGGGGAAGGAGAGGAATTAGGTGTGAACTACTTGGGTTCCAGTCAGACAGGAGGCACACAAAGACGAAACCTGATTCATGTGCAGGGATCCTGTGTAGTGGCCAATGGCTCAGCTGTGTGGTTGGGCAGGAAAAGGTCTAGAGAGACAAGGCTGAAAGGTGCAACAAAAGGAATGTATTATAGTGATGCTTATCAAATAAAAGAAAAGGGAATAAAAATGGTGCCTATCTGAACTTGCTCACTCACCCATTATAGCTAGTCAAGGAAAAACCATATCTGACCATTCATGTACAAGAATGCTGTAGGTGTAAGCTGTTGTTAGGAAGGGAGAGGGAGAGAGAGAGAGAGAGAG
Organism: Plestiodon gilberti rubricaudatus; assembly: GCA_026170595.1. NCBI lineage: Eukaryota > Metazoa > Chordata > Lepidosauria > Squamata > Scincidae > Plestiodon > Plestiodon gilberti. The sequence goes on from JANXHW010000003.1 coordinate 111,038,844, forward strand.
AGAGAGAGAGAGAGAGAGAGAGAGAGAGAGAGAGAGAGAGAGGAGGAAATCTTTAGAAGAAAAAAGGAGCAGAGCAAGAAGAAGGAGAAGGGACATAGAGAGATTAGTGGCCCAATCTTCTCGAACTTGCATCAGCTAAAGACCTCGCACAGGTCCGAGGAGACCCACTGGTGATCATGAGGCTTACAGAAGGGTAAAGGAAAATAATTTCCCTTCCCCCACCATAGCATGCAGCGCAGCCTTGTTTTGGTGCAACTGCATGCTATGGTGGGGAAAACCATAGGATTAGGCTGTTTGTGGATTTCCCAGATAGACCTGGGCTTAAAAAAATGAGGGTTTGGGGTGTAGGGAAAGAAGAAAAAGGAAAGAAAATTGGGGAAATTAGTAGGAAAGTAAGGGAGAAGTGTTCCTGTGATTCGGACCATAGTGGCTAGAGAATTGCGCTACCAAGCTTGAACCAAGGGGTGAGCCTATAGTCAGACCATGAAAAAATAGACTAAATTCACTCTTACACAAACACATCACTTATGGGTTTTTTTTTACAAACACTAACAGCGCAATCTTGCACAAGTAAAGACTGGCGGAGTGAGTGCTTCGCCAGCCTAGGGTGTCGCAAAAGAGCAATAAAGCACTTTTGTGGCACCTGCGTACTAAGCGTCACTCCACCACCAGAGGACAGCAGCACCGCTGGACACAGGTAAGCCCTGTGCTGGGCAGCAGGAGGGTGAACCAGGGAGGTGGGGGAGAGGGTGATTGGCCAGCCAAGGCAGGGAGGGGGCAGAGACATCTGCGGCATGCTTCGCCAATATCCTAACCCCCTTCCCAGGCTTGCTCAGCCTTACATGGAGGTAGGAGGAGCTACCGAGGACATCTCGGGGCCTTTTTTCCGGCTTGCAGTGCAGGTGGGCAGATCCTCCTGCTTGCGCTGCAACGCGGAGGGAAAGGGTATGCGGGGTACGTGGGGGTTTACGGGGGTACACGGGGGACAAAAGGTCCGGAGGTACATGGGGCAGCTGGAGGACCTTGTAGGGGGTATGCAGGCCTCCGAAGATTGGGAACCCCTGGGATAGAACACACATGAAATGGGGGTTTCATGACAGGGGGTGATGATGCAGCACCAGTAGGTTTTCAGCATGAATGACAGCAAGACAGGATGGGGTGAGCAACGAAGGAAGAGCAGAAGGGCCTGGTGCGTAGGGTGTTTATAGACCCACCCACCCCATTGGATCCTTCAAGGCACTGTGGGGAAAAAAAATAGAATGTCAGCTGTCAGGAGGCTGGTAATGGCAAAAAAAAAGTTTAAAAACTCAAAATACAGCATATGGAGAGTAACAGAACAGAAGAAAAAAAGAAGGGATAAACAAATAAGTACAAATGAAGCAATACATAAACAAATGGGAGTTTAATGAACAAAAATGAAAGAAAATATGCAGCAAGAATTATTTATTTATTTCACACCATTAACATTCAATGGATTGTGTACATAAAGGATATGAACCTTATGAAAAGTATGGACAGAAACAGGAGACCCTTACACAATTAGGCCTTGAAGTGTCAAGATGCTTAATTAATGATTGGTCAACTATTACTTGTTCCTGCTTAAAAATATATAATAAGTGTAGACCTACAAGAACTGTTTGCAGAGTGGGAGAAGAAAGGCCAGAGCAAGAGAACAGTTCCCTCTCCATTCCCACTTTTTGGCTCTATGGAATACAGTCATTGCCTGGTGAAAATATACTACAGAAAAATACTAGTCCAGTTAGGTGATCATATCCACCTGCCACACAGTGGCGTCGCTCTAGGTGGGGCGGGAAGCTAAGTTCTGCAGCGTTCTGCCCCACCGTTACTCTCCGGCACGAGGCGCCCCGCCCCCTCGTCATAGGAGCCCATCAGTGGAGAGAAGGCAATGCACAGGGACTCTCCTGCGTGTTGCCTTCGATCCACCGACAGGCTCCGAAGACGAGGGGGTGGGGCACCTCGTGCTGGAGAGTAACAGTGGGACGGAACGCTGCAGAACTTAGCTTTCCGCCCCACCCAGAGCGACACCACTGCTGCCACACCCACCATGCAATTAAAAACAAGGCTGTGCATGTCCCAGCCCCACTGGCTCGCCCTTTGGCTTTGTTACTCACGTATGGGACAGAAAGTTTCAATTGCCCCTAATCCCTCAAGCCACTCCTAACGAGTATTAAAACCATGTGTCAGACATTCTGTCCCCCCCCCCCCATGTGCATTGGAGTGGCATGCTAGTTGGAAGGTGGACACGCTCATTTTTTTATCATGTAGTAGTGTGGTGATATTTTCTGATGTTTCTACGATATCTTTAATGGAAAGCATAACCAACAACCTGGGATACATATTCCCTGAAGCCAGTCTGGCTTAGCCAGATTCCCCCGCCTTAGGCCACAGGTTGAAAGAATGCAACTGGCAAGTCACTTGTTATCCTAGGAAGTCACTTGTCAGCTTCATCTGGCTGAGGGCTTTTGCTTGTGTGCTACACACTGACGGCAGAGTTTCATGGCATCAGGCCTCCAAACTCAGTAGTTTTGATCTTTTTTGGGTGTTGTTTATAAAAATAAATCCCCAAATCCCCACTCAGCCACGAAGCTTCCTGGGTGACCTTGGGCCAGTCACTATCTCTCAGCCCCACCTACCTCACAGGGTTGTTGTGAAGACAAAAAAAAAGGAGGGGAGGAAATATGTACACCACTCTGAGCTCCTTGGAGGAAGGGCGGTATAAAAAAAATGTGAAAAAATGTGAAATATTTTCCTTCATATTTCATGGGTCTCTGCCCTTCCTTGCTTGCAAGGGGCTCATCACAGAACATTTCCTGGGCCCAGTTTAGAGCCCAACATATCGGCATTCAGGACACTCCCTTTACTAATAGGGAAGGGAAACTATATGCATGTATTGTGTGAATTCAATTAATATCCCTGCAATAAGCTGTCATTTGCAAGTAGAAGTTCACAACATAAACCCAAATAAATGATGATGGCACTTCTATTGAGTGCAGAGGAATTAATTATCCTCAGTCCTTTTATGTCACATTTGATTAACCTGGGTCCTTGTGCTAGCCTTTTATCTATGGGATTCTCATCTTTAGTTTGCTTACAAAATTGTGCCTTTATTTCTGAGGGTACATATCAACTGTTTTATCAAGTGTTTTAAAAAATACATGTCTTTGCAATGTCGGATAGTGATCAGTTGAGTGAAGATGTTTTATTGCTCTGATGTGAGCTTTTGTCGAGAGATAATTAAGTAGATTGGAAATCCTCCTCAATTATTCAGATCACAGCTTTCATCCCAACCATTATATAATTTACTTTTGTCAATTTCAATACATTTCTATTACATCTACAAAACTCTACTCCGCGTGGACTGCCATATTTTAAAAATAACAAGGAGATAATCTTTTTATTAATCAAAACCTTGTGTACCATGCTGGAAACGTTGACTGAACTTGGTACAATACTGAGAAGGCTAGGTGAACTGTATTGTGATCTGCTCACATTTCATGTCTGCTACTTTTGGGCAGCCTAATCCTGTGTTAGATACTGCGGTTGGCCTAAAGAGTCAGCTGCCGTATCCTATACAGGATCCAGGATGCCCCAGGGCAGCCCGGGCACACCTTGAGGGAAGGGGACAGTCCCCTTCCCCGGAGCTTGCATACATATGTGCCCGCCATGTAAGGCCGGGCCAGGCCTGGAGAGGGCTTTGGATATCGGCGTATCTCGCTACCGATATCCCCACCCTCCCTAGGCCTAGGGCGACCTATGTCCGACCTCCCTCATTGCCCAGTCCGCCCTCCCCTGCCCTGGCCGGTTTAGGTCTTACCTGCTTCGGCAGGTGCGGGGACGGCGGGGATGCAGGGTAATTACCATATTCTATCCCCGAGACAACCTCATAAATGAGGAGAAGAAATATGTAAACCACTCTGAGCTCTTTGGAGGAAGGGCGGTATAAAAATGTGATAAACAAACAAACAAACAAACAAACATAAATAAAATAGGTCAGGATGAGGGATAATGACTTGTCCAAGGACACCCAAAAATTTGAATAATTTGAATCCAGATATCCCTGATCCAAGTCTAACAGTCCAATCCTATGCAGGATTACGCTGTCACGTGGAGGCTCTTATGACAGCTGAAGTAACTTCAGCTGTCATGGCTGCTGATGGAGCATGCAGCACTTCAGCTGCTGATGGAACGTGCAGCACTGCGTCGGTGGCCATTTTGTGAACTCTGCCACAACAGGCAGCAGCGCCACAGCTCCGCCAGCAGACCCCGCCATCCCTGTCAGACCAGATAAGATTGTGGTGGGAGTGGGGAAGGGGCAGACTGAGGGTCAAGCCGGGTGGGGTGAAGTAACAGGGGGCAGGGAGGCAGTGGAAATGGATCCAGTAGCAATGGCATGTGTCAGATCCTACCCCCTTTCTGTGCCCCTTTCTTCTCCTTGGACTTGTGCAAGTTAAAGAGCTGGCACAGCTATAAGGAGACCCATTGGCGAGCAGGAGGCTTATGGAGGGGTAACAGGAAATAATTTACCTTTCCCCTTCAAGCTTGTCGATCCACCCTTCCCCTGCTTGATGCAGCGCGTGACTTTTTGGCACGGCTGCATCATCAGGGGGAGGGGGGCGGAAGGATAGGATTGGGGTGTAACACTCAACCCACTATACCAGACTGGCTCTCAGAGTCATGACAAATGATGTGCCTTGTGACGTGACAAGGGATAAGCCAATATAACCTAGGATGTAGCAAGAAGTAAATCAGTCAGCACTTGTAAATCAGCGCATCACATATTATGCCTTTTTCCCCCCTTTTCTTTTGCTAAGTGAATGACAGTTGCGTAGCAGTCAGTATTGAGCTGGAAATAGCGTATGATAAGAACATCCGTTGAGAGGGTCACTTTATTTTCTCTCACCCTATGCTTTCTCTCTGGTTATCTCTGCTTCACTGCGGCTGTTGTTCATTAGTATTCATAGCAACTTGTGCTGTGAATGGAGATAATAAAACAATACTTCTGTGGTCCTCCTCACAGCAGACATCGGCAAGTGATCCCACAATGTGCCAGAGTTCGGTGGCACAAAGTCACTTGCTCTTTATTGTTCTTTTTTATTATATCCCTTGGGGTACCAGTGCTAAACAAAAAGATGCTTTCGGATGATACAATAAGAGCTATAGATGTGTCAATAACAGGAATGCCTGGTGATTCTAGAAGCCCTGATGGAACACGTTGCTTCCAACTAAAATACTTTGGAGCCCATCTGTTTCTTTTATATGCATGTGAATAATTGCTTTTCAGATTCCACAAGTTCATAATAACCTGTTCCATGTTTTTATGTTGTACTTTTCTTCCACAAAGAACAGTGTTCAACAATGGAAACTGAATCTCATTATCCCACTATTAAGTATTCAGGAAATCACCCACAAAGTCAAATGCAACAATTACATCTCTAGTACCGGCCTGTATTGCCAAGTGGTCTCCTCTTTCCATATGCAGAAATATTCACTGAATAACTGAAACTTTGGTACCCTTTAAATGTAACATGAGCATTGTGGAAATCACTTTTCCATGGAATCATCCCATTTGATATAACTTTTAAATGTCCCCAATCCAGGTAAGCGTGGATCCAGCGGGTGGGTGGGTTGGTTGGCGGATAGGGGGGAGGGACGGCGGAGCAGGGAGGGCAGCTATAGGCCCAGCGTCCGCCATATCCCGGTCCCTGCCGGGCTCTGTAGGGTGGCTGGGCCGTTACATGGCCTCCTCCGACTTCCGCCAGCAAAGTAGCTGGCGGAAATCCGAGGAGACCTACCGGCCCCAGCCGCCGTTACACTCCAGGAAGCGGACGAGCATCCCCTTCCACGAGTAGACTTTCCGCTGCGGGCTGCCTGCTGCAGGCAGCCCACGTTGGAGCACTAGATTGGGCTGTAAGTCTGTGCCTGGCGTCAATTCACACCCACTTTCCCATGTCTGTTTGGCTAACAACATTATAGGAGTAATTTCATAGGCAAAAATATAGTATAGTACAACATTTAAAAGATAGGCTGGAACATGGATGTGGAGAGCTTTAAAACAAAGTGTTTACACTAGGTGTAGAAGGGAGTAGAACGTCAGTATAGGGATATGAGGGAGGACATCACATGGGATATGTGTCAAGGGTCATATATATATATATATATATATATATATATATATATATATATATATATATATATATATATATATAGATATAGATAGATAGATAGATAGATAGATAGATAGATAGATGTGGAAAAATCACATACATTTAAAAAAATTACAGCAATTCATTTAACCTCTATCAAATATATATATTTCTCAGACATTTCTCAGGCAGGGGAAGAAACAACTTGCCAAGGCAGTGTTTGTCTTGCAGCTATGTATGGGGGTCAAGCTATGGGTGAATAATCCATTGTGAACGCCCTTAGAATATTATGCCCATCTTCATCCTCGATGGTATGTTAGGGCAAAAGGAGGAGTCAAAGATAAAGCAAGCCCTCATACCTGTTAAACAATAGGTAATGTTGTCAACTTGGACAGAGAGAAGGCTATATCTGCATTTCTCAGAACTGGGCTTACTCTTGATAATCTCTTGTCAATAAGGAGACGTGACAAATGGTAAAGATCAGAGATGTCAATGCTTTTGGAATGTGGGGGGTTAGGGAGAAGGGAGAAAGGAAACCAAATGGGAAATAAATGCATATCATATAAACTTACTGTGAAGTTCCATTTGAAAAAGAAGGAAAAAACGCCAATGTCAAGTCCACAAATAGCACTTCATATTTTTCACTTCCATTTAAATAACTGCAGTACTTATCTCTGAATTACTCTGAATGGAATAGGTCATTCCCTATATTAGCATGAGGATGTCAGGTGCATGACAGCAGGATAATGAAAAATGCAGAAATAGCACATGGCTCATGAATCTTGCACTGAAAATAAAGAAAAGAAATATTCTAGCACTCTGGAAAGCTGTAGTAGTAGTGTGACAATGTACAATCTCAGAAATAATTTGTTTTATGCATACTGCCAGAACATCCAGAGGATTTTCTGCAACCCTTACATGTGGCTATGAATTCATCTTCCCTTCAATTGCGCAGTCCTATTTGAATGTGGTGCTGCAGTTGCGTGTGGCAAATGAGGTAGATATTTTTTTGCCATAAAGCCCCCCTTTCTACAGGAGAGAAATATGGACAGTTAAATAATTCTGTATTCTTTATCTGTGGTGGCATCGTTGTGCTTCACAGAATAAACTTTTGAGATTTTTGAGGATCGATTAGGAAGAAGACAGTAAGGTGCACCTCATCGGTGCTCTGGCATTCGGGGTACCAGGGCTGCCCTTAGGGTTGTTCAGGTTGTACACGGCACAATGGCGCCACGTCTACAGAAAGGGGCACCATTCAGACATCTGAATAGAGGGGAGGAGGATGTAGGCAGGGGCGGAACTTGCGTGGAGCAGCAGCTCCAGGCGCGGGGGCGGGGCTGGGGGGCGCTCTTGGCATGGGGGGAGCACTTACCATTGCGATGCGCCACCTGATTTTGGCCCTCCCTCCCTCCTTGGAGCTCGTTCGGCTCCGAAATTACTTCAAAACCGGCAGGGGCGCGCGTGGACGTGATGTGACGCAGGCCCTGCCCCCTTGCGCCATTTCTGGCTGGAGGAACATCACTTCCAGCTGGAAGGGGGCACTTTTTTCTACTGCACATAAAGGCGCCGTATGGGCTAGAGTCAGCCCGGAGGGGTACCAGTGGAGAATAAGCATGGTCACTTAAAGAAAAGCTGTTGAGAATGACAGAGTTAATGGAGTGGGGAAGGTCACAGGGAAGGCTTATTATTGTATCAGGAAATGAAGTACCTCTTTTCTAAAGTGAAATCGTTGGGGCTCAAGTCAAGCCCACTTGGATGCTATGCTTTACTCTTGAGTCATTTCCCATTATAGCAAGCATACGAGGCCTGCTCTGATTCTTTCAAACTTCGTAATATTACATTCAAAAGGAGGTCCATACGTGAGAACAGGTGGATTGGCAGGTGCCGAGGAGGCAATCCTATAGTCCCTCCCACCAGTCCCTCCCACTTTCTTAAGCGTCAAACAAATGGGGTGTAGTAGATACTGCAGCCCTCACATAGTCAAAGCATGTACCATGTACATACATAGAGCAGGGAGTGGGATCGTGGCAACAAGCTCCCAAGCACTGTGTAGTGGACACTATGTACTGTAATTATGTGCATACAAATTGTATGCAAAATCAGGGTCCCTTCAAAAAGCGGAGTACCTGATTCTGCCACCATGATCCTGATCCCCACCCTGTTAACTATGCACTTTGAAACGAGAAAAGGGCTAGATTCTCACTTCAGCCGATCACTATCTCCTAAACTTACTAACAGCGCAGTCCTATCCAACTTACACCACTGGTGTAACCAGCGGGGGAGGGCAGGGCGGGAGGCTTTGGAGGGGAGGGGAGATTTAAATCCCGCTTGAATCCCCCTTTGGAGGGGATTTTAATCCCCTTTCCATTCTGGGGCCTCCCGTTCTCGCTGCACCGCTGGTTATACCGGTGGTGTAAGTTGGATAGGATTGCACTGTAAATTGGTATGATGATAAAATTTGGGCAAAACCACTATATGCTGCCCTCTACTCTCTGGGGAAAGGGTGAGGCAGAAAAGAGATAAATAAAAGGTAAGGGGCAAAAAAATAAACTAAAAGTGTATATTCGTATGAGAAAGAGGGGTGGGGGAAAGAGATTGCAAAATTTCTCAGGAAGCAAGACAGATGAAGCATAGCCTGCAATGCCCAAGTTGGAGACTGCATCTACACACCAAGGCTTACACATTCAGACTTCAACATGTGTCGGCTCCGAACGTGTGATTGATTTGTACCTTCTAAAAATTGAACCTATGGATTGCACATGTGTCGCCTTAAGCAGACTTGAGTGCTTTCTCTCATGCCCTCTTTGTCAACACCAGCTTCTCAATGATCAGGAGCCCCCTGTTCTCTGTTGCCATTAGTCCTTTGGACAAACAGTGGAAGGGGGTCAGGAAGGGCAGCATCCTGGCAGCCACACTGTTTAGTGGTGTGCCTCTTTGCGGTGATGTGGGATGTTAAAAACCAGATGAGGTACTTTGGACCTGCCTCCTGCTGTGGTTGAGTGCTGAGAGGGCAGCTTTGTGGAATAACCACTGCGAGTTCTTGGTCTGCTTCTCCTTTTTCTTTTGTTCCTGTCATGGGTCAGTCATGCAAAAACTGACTGTGTTACTGGTTGGGCACATCCCTTGGCTGGGCTCAAACCCACCTTGCCTGGCCCCCAGCTCGTCTTTGTGCACTGAGCTACCAGTACCCTTCATTGCCTGAGTGCTGCTGAGACTCCCCTTGTGACTCATCCCAGTCCCTCCCCTGGCAAAAGTGTCCCTTCTAGCTGATGAACACCCTGACAGGGACTCGAACCCTGGTCATGAAGTGACTTGTGTGATTGTTTCACATGGCTGCCCTCTTCCAAGGGTGGTATCTTCCAACCTTTGCTCTGCTGTAGTCAAAAATTTCTTGGACATGTGTGTTTGTACAGTATGTGCGTATGGCATAAGGGGACTTGAGTCCTGGGTACTAGGATTCCTAGCAGCTTTCTGCTTTTGCCTCCTTGCTTTCTGTACCACAGTAGCTCCTGTGAGAGCTGGGAATGCTGTGCTATCCAGTGTGTGTAGGTAGTGTGGCATTGTGGTATCTCCCCATGGTTGGCAGTGGTGACTGTCACTATGGTACTCATTCCTAGGGGCTGCTGGAGAGGCCATCAGTGGTGGCCATTCATTGGACCTGCACCTGCCTCTCCCCCCTATTTGGTTCACTCTCATGTGGATTCTCTGGTCATCAGCATTGGGGGCTGGCTAGGTTAGTGATCGGCTCCTTGCATGTTGGGCTGAAGTTGGGCTGGCATAGCGTGGACATCAGACTGCCACTTCATGATTGATGGGCTGTGTTGGGTTTTCCATGAGCACTGGTGGCATTACTCGGAAGGCTGTGCCAGCGTGGAGTTGCCTAGGCTCTTGTTTCCCCCTCCCCTTTCATGCTACTGTAGATGGGCTTAGGAAATGAGGAAGTTGCACTGGCGTTGATGCACTGCTGGCAATAGATCAAAATAGGATTGGGCCATGTATGAAGTTTCAACAGATCAGAAATGGCAATCTATACATCCTAGTCATAAGGGGAGTGTAACTTTCAGCTCAATTCACTATCCAGCAACTTGCTGGCTGACGAGTTATTTGCCACCTCTTCCAGTCTGCTGAATGACACAGAGGACCAGGGGGAAAGGAAACAGTTCACCTCACAGAGGGATTTCAAGAAGGAAGGAAGTACCACAGCTTTCTTTTCAGTCACTTGGGTGAAGGAAAGAGGATTGCTTCTGTGAGGTGTATTGTTAAGCCACCCCAAATACTGTAGAAGAGAAGGTGAGTGTAGCAAGCGCCATGATCGCTAGTGCTGGGCTTTTGTCTTTCCATGATGAAAAGCCCTGGGCCTGACTTAGAGATAGAGTATCATTTTGAAGACTGATTTGTTTCCGAGTGTTGAGATCTCAAATGGTTGTATTGGATGTTTGCCATATTTGGTTAATGTAATTTCAGATAGTCTGTACAATAATTAAGTAGAATCCTGTAAGTTTGTGGATGCAATTAAAAAAACCAACAATTAGCACACATGAATTATCTTCTTTCTCCTCAAAATTAACACAACCTCTCAGGCTTAGTTATCTGTAAATGGCACATGGCAAGTCTTCATGTTTTATTATTGAAATACACTTAACAGTTTGGTGTCTAAAACTTACACAAACATTTAGCATGCTGAATATATTGTTTTCATTTATTTGCTTTAAATGTGGCATTGTTTTTTGTCTGTTTGTTTTTTGTATTGTTATGTTAGATGCCTTGAGTTTCCAGTGGTCAGAACATAAGAATATAAGAACATAAGAAGAGCCCTGCTGGATCAGGCCAAAGGCCCATCTAGTCCAGCTTCCTGTATCACACAGTGGCCCCACCAGATGCCTCAGGGAGCACAAGACAACAAGATAACCTGTTTCCCGTTGACACTCCCTTGCACCTGGCACAGAGAAAACCCACTTCTAAAACCAGGAGGTTGCTTATGGCTTGTAACCTGTGATGGTCTTTTCCTCCATGAATCCGTCCAAACCCCTTTTAAAGGCATCTAGGCCAGCTGCCATCACCACATCCTGTGGCAAGGAGTTCCACAGATGAATTACACGCTGGGTAAAGAAATATTTTCTTTTGTCTGTTCTAACTCTCCCTCCACTCAATTTTAGTGCATAGAAAAGTGGGATAAAATATGTTTAATTAAATACATAAATACTGCAATGGCATAGATGTTCACATTCATCATGAACAGATAAGTTTTAGAAATATTGCAAAATAAACAAACTTTCTATCAAAAACAACACTTATAATTTTATTTTGATCTAGTCAATGTTAAACGTTTTGTTCGGTTTAACTGTATTTATACTTTGCTTTGCCACATTTTTTCCTATATAGTGTCAATTCCTTTTTTTCCATTACTGCCTCAACAGACTAAAAAAGAGTGACCTCCCCCCCCCCAACTCAGATTAGATTAGCTCAGAATAGGCTGGCCGGATGGGTTTAGAAGAGGCACAGTTACTCCCCCCCCCAAAAAAAAAAATTGGTAACAGTGCAGTTTATTCAAAAATCAGTTCAGACCCCGTCATGCCCCTTACACCACTTATCCCCAGCCAGATCTTGAATGTTCCTTTATGCAGTCAGCCTTCAAACCCCTATGCACCAATGGTTCTTCAAGCACCCTGTGCACTTTCCCTTTATGTGGCTACATGTTCTGCTATGCTGACTGTCAGGAACAAGTAGTTCCTGGCAATGCCAATAGCCTTCGAGAAAACTATATTCCTGAGTTTGGGGAAAATCACTTTCATAAAAAAGGAAAAGCTTAACACCTCCAACAGCCCTCACCAAAGCCATGACTAAGCTCAAGCTAGGAACAGTCTAATGGACCATTCAACTAGCTATTGCACCCCCAATTGGGTAGGAAAACAAAGGCAGAACCCAGCAGGGATCCTTAACTAGCAATAAAGGACCTCCTGATTAAAGAAGGTCCGGATAAATAAAGGACCTACGGATAAAGATCAATGGGGAAGCAAAGAACACAAGGCGTCTGTGAGAAATCACAAATGCCTTGTGTTCCTTGCTTCCCCATCCATTGCTCTTTATCTGGTCTTGATGTTGGTCTGTGTAGTAATAACCCACTGGTGCCGTATCAAGTAACCGCCTTTCCAGCTTCAATCCAAGAACTACTGTGCCAGCCAGAACCCAGCCATTACCCACAATGCAATTCCTTTCCAGCCTTCCCTCCTTCTGTCTGCCTGAGCACTACCAACATTGCCGAAGCCAGCATAGGCTGGTCAGTGAAGCTCTCTCTCCAAGCCACCCTACCTTCCTTTCTTCCTTCAAAGTAAGGCAGCGTCACTTCCTTGTCCTGCTCCATTCCATGCTAGGAGATTGCTCCATAGACTTTTTTCCTCCTTTGAAACCACTCTTTGCCCAAGGAGATTTGTTCAGTCAGCCCTTTTGATGACCCCTGAAACTCAATGCTTTCAAGCTTTGGATATAGGTATCCTTGGTCCGTAGTGCCAAAGACCCACCCAATCCCCACTATTTTCCTTGACTTTGTTTTGTGAGAAGTCAAATTGACTGCACACGTAGTGATTGTCGGTCTTTCCTTTCTGTGAGTACTGGTGTGTGTGTGTGTGTGTGTGTGTGTGTGTGTGTGTGTGTGTGTGTGTGTGTGAGAGAGAGAGAGAGAGAGAGAGAGAGAGAGAGAGAGAGAGAGAGAGAGAGAGAGAGAGTTCTATTAAGCCCTATGGGAATATGTGGTGGGTGCTTCCTTATATGGTGGGTGCTTCTATTCTGGTGCAAGTGGATTATGCTAATAGAATTTAAGAGAAATAGTGACACACCAAGCTATAAAAAGACTGCACTTCTGCTAGCATGATGCTCTAGGTACGTATGATTTTCAATGTGTGTAGCTTGTTTTTTTTAAAATTTTCCTATCTCACAATTGAAAGCCCTTTTATAAAATGTAGCTGATATATTATTATTATTATTATTATTATTATTATTATTATTATTATTATTATTATTAACAACAGTATTTATATACTGCTTTTCAACAAAAAGTTCACAAAGCAGTTTACAGACAAAATCAAATGATTAAATGGAGTTCTTCTGTGTTTTGCCTACAGAAGGGGAATCCCAGTAATAGATTGTGCAAGGCAAAATACCACCAGCTTTGAGAGCAAAGAACCATTAATATTTCCTTACTCCGTGTAATCAACATCCTGCAAAATGGCACAATCTTCACACAGATGCAAATAAAGGAGTCAAATAACTCTCTGGTGTGTCATCTCAGTAAAAAGACCAATTATTCCATGACTTAATTAGGCAGAAGGGAGAAAGCAACTAGTGAACATAGTATTCTAATATTCAAATAAGTCAGGGCGTAATTTAAAAGAACTGGTTGTGAATGAAACCCATAAGAACATAATATAAAAGTCAATGATAGTTGTTACTTAAAAAGGTGGGGGGCAGACATTATGCCGATTCCTTACTGATTACACTTCTGAGATTACTCTGGAAAATATCGTTATGACTCTCTGCAGTAGACAATGCTCATTAGCGAAAAATATAAATACAATTGCAAATGGAAGACTGGTGAACATATGCATGGAGGGACCATTTCACATTTAATTTAAACATATATGTTTTTAATGGCTTTCTCTGAATTCCAAGGAGAACCTGCCAGCGAGCTTCAGCTTGCAGTGCCATGCTTTGGTTTTTTTTTTTTTAAAAAAGTTAGTTGCTGCAATTAAATAATTCAGAAATAATTAATTCAGAAGACAACCCATTAAAATATAACCCTTCCCACTGGTTAACTGTGTGCCAAAATGTATTGTTTAATTTATCATTCCTAGTATTTTTAGAAGGCCTCAGGGCAAGGAATGAAGCAATAATAAATAGGGAATAGTGGATAATTAGAGAAGGAAACATGGAACAAAATTACTAAGGGCTTTAGGTGAAGTTCATTATTACTATTTAATAGTGCCCAAGAGCATTTGATCAAATTATGGATCACGTTTGAAAGTGGGCCAGGAGAAATCTTTTGCAGAGGGTGAGTCTTGTTCACTAGCATAACTTCAAAACTTGCAGAGATTCATAGAATTTTAACAAGCAGGAACTGTAAATATACAGAAGCAAAACGCTGGACTCACTGGTCTCATCCAACTCTTAAACACCACACACATGCACGCGCGCACGCACCATTTCCATCAACTTTCTATCTCTCTCCTGGCTTCAGGCACCTATCTCCACTCTCTGTGGCATCACCAAGCAGGTCTGGATCTCGGGATTCTCCCAGCTCCTTTTTAGTCACATGAATGTCCTTCTATCTCCACCCTCATCGTGCTGGTGAAGCTCAGCTTCTCACTGAACCACATGGAGAGGCCCTCCTCACCATCTGGATTTCATCTTCTATTATTCTATATGATCTTCCTCAGAACTATCTGGAGACCACTTCTGGATTGCTGCCTGTCAGGCCCCTCCAGTCACTTTCTTTACCCACATCCATCATCAGTGCTCGCTCATGGCTCACCTGCTCCTCTACCTGTCAGGCAGGCAGAATGAGTTGAGCACAGAGTACAGGTGGGCCCCCATATCCACTGATTCGCTATCCACGGTTTCAGTTATCCACGGATCGTGGGGACCCCCCCAGGCTTTTACTTTTTTCCCAGTAAGCTTAGTTTCCTCCTTAAAGAAACAGGAGAAGCAGCCTCTGGCTGCTTATTACAGGCAAGTAGAACGAGACTAAGTACTAGAGAGGCTCTGCAAGGTTAACAGAAACCTTGCAGAGCCTCTCTAGGACTTAGTCTCGTTCTACTTGTCTGCAATGGAGGCTGCTTCTCTGTTTGTTTTAAGGAAGAAACAAAGCTTGCTGAAAGAAAAATAAGAGCTGGGGGGCAAGCATGCCTGCCTGCAGGGGAGGCAGGGTGGGGGGCCCTCAGGAAACCATGGAGGGGGTGTTTGCTCTTATCCACGGTTTCAAGTATCCACGGAGGGGCCTGGAACATATCCCCAGTGGATATGGGGGCTCACCTGTATCTACCTTTTCTCTCTGGACTGGCTCCCCTGCTTCTCCTTCTCTTGCTCAACATAATGCAACTTCCCTTCCCCATTAGTGACTGTGGTAATTGTCTCCAGAAAAACAGGCCAGGCATAGTAACTTGTGCCTATTTCCTAATATTAAGGAAATAATATTATTTGGGGGGGACAACAATCTGGAGGAATTATCGGGGCTAGAGATTTATTTATTACAGTATTTATATATTGCCTTGCTCATAGACTCAAGGCGGTTTACATAGGCAGGCTGAACATAAACCCCATTTTTTTACAAGTACAATTCTATGAGAAAATCTCATAGAACCTCAATTTCTCCAGATGTTTCCCTTCATAGTGCAGTCATCATCCTGGCTGCCAATATTTGCGCCCTCCAAGGTCTCATAGGCAGCTATAAACCAAGCTTCAGACCGGTTTCTCATGGATATCTGGAGTTGGGTTTTTTTTTTTTTTTTTGCCAGCTGACTCCTCCACACTCCTCTGCAGACATACAATAATGGCCTCTCGCAGTGTCTCGGTCTCCCTTCCAAGCAACTGATCCTGCTTAGCTGTTTCTGGTAAAGGTGATAGCTCAACCTCCTGACTACACCTCTTCTCTCTCTCTCTCTCTCTCTCTCTCTCTCTCTCTCTCTCTCTCTCTCTCTCTCTCTCTCTCTCTCTCTCTCTGATGGGAAGGGAGGAAGTCCATGGGTGTGTGGGTGTGTGGACTGGAGATGGAATAATGTAAAACTTTAAACAACAAAACTCTCTGCGTGTGGGGGGGAGGTGTGAAATTTGTAACTGGAAAACAACAGCAATACTGGGTATATGCTTACTTGGGGAGAAGGTACCTGTGATTAATTAGATTCTTTTGAAAGCAGAATGGACTTACCATCCGTCCCAGAAATATCAGGACAGTCCTGGTCTATCCTAGATTTCCAGATCTGCCCCCTCCCACCTTCGCTGCCGCCACTGCCGCTTCCACGACTCTTCTGGGGTTCCTTCATTCTCCTGGGCATCATCATCTTGGATCTCGTTAGTGAAAGCCCAAGAGAACTAAGGAACCCCAGAAGAGTCGTGGAAGCCACGGTGGCAATGGCAGTCGACCTGCACAAGGAGTCCTGGCTGGCCTGACAGCTGGCCAGCCAAGAATCGGAGGAAAATAATCAGAGGAATCGGAAGCAAATAAAAGCAGTGGTCGTGGTGGTGGTGGCGGCAATGTGGTGGCAGGAGCAGGAATGAGGGAGGAAAGGCAAGCAAAAATGGCAGGGAAACGCGCCGAAAAAGCGGAGAAAAGAAGCAAAAATGGAGGGGAAAATAATTAAATAATTGAAAAAAAAATCAATTTTTAACCCCTTTCCCAATCCCGCAGCATGGGTCTGTTGAAACCAGGGGCCTGAATAAAGCTATTCAGGCCTGGGTCAGCTAAGGTCACTGAACCAAGTCTGGGAGGCCTAGCTGACGAACGCAAAAACCCCAACTTGCAGCATTTAGAAATAGGGGTTGCTGAATACGCCTGAAGAGCTTGCTTAAGCTGAAACCGCAAGATGCACTCTGGCCCTGGAAATATACAATAACAGGATGCTCTGACATAAGTAGGGGTGGTACAAGGGCAGGAAAAGGCCTGATTGCTTAAGGTATTTTTCTAATACATATTTTGCTAACATATGCCGAATCAAGGAGTTCAGTGATGGGAAATGGGGAAGTTGGGTGGGAAGCACCTAGCTTTTGAAATCTGTAACCATTCATTATGTGGGAGGGGGATGAGCTTGTGACATGTCTGTATGAAAAGTAGAACTACTGCTGTATTCTGTATCAATGCATGCTTGCCTCCTAATGAGCCTGCATCCTATGTGCATATCGTTCTCTAATAAAATAAGAATTGGAAAGTTATTCGGTCTCGTCCTTTGGTCCACGAACCCAGGCCACGAACCTGATCCACTCACACCGACAGATGTGCGCAACAGCTCCACACAGACCTGTGCCAGCTCTTTAGCTTAGGGCAGGTCCGAGTAGACCCCCACACTCACTCCAGAAGCTTTTCCTGGGTAAGGGAACAATTGTTCCCGTACCCAGAGATGACCTCTGCGACTGCCCCCCTTGGATGCAACTGTAGCCATTTTGGCACTGCTGCATCGGGGGGGGGGGGATAGGATTGGAATCTTAGCCTCCTTCTCAAGTTCTCCAGGGCAAGGAGTTGGATCTAAGACTCAGGGTGATCAGTCAGGAGAAGGGAGCAGGCAATTTGTTTTTCTGTGATTAGTTCCACCTCTTGTCCCTCAGTCACTAGGCGCATCTAGGCTCTGACCCCTACCAGTGCAATCCTATGTAGGTTTACTCAGGAGTATGTCACGCGATATTCAATGAGGTATACTCCCAGTGTGCATAGGATTGCAGCCTAAGTGATGTCATTTGCCATAGCTACTAGACTCTGTCTGTACCTTCTGTTTCACCCCCAAGCTCCAAGGGTATGAGCCCATGTTCATCTGGATGATGTTAAATTACAAAATACCAGTAACATACCCAGGTCTACCTGATTAACCTAAAGTAGGCTTGATTGATTTCCACTCCTTCTCCTAGCTTTCAAAATCCCCAGTGATGGTTAGATCAGATGTAAGTGTTGTGAAGAACAACTAAGGCTAGAGAAAAACAATACTGTTGATTTTAAAATATACATGTCGCGTTTCCACTTGAAAGCATTCAGAGCAGCATACAACTTTACATAAGAAAACAAACAATACAATCAGTATCATTTCATAGAACCAAAATGTAATTAACAAAAATGCAGCAGCAATAAAATCAGCAGTCACAGCAAAATCTGCCAGATAAACTTCAATACATGAACTCAGGTGGCAATGGGACACAGAGCAAGGCCACTATTGTTAGGCTTTCCAGATGTACCGGTCTGCCCGGGACAGTCCCGGTATTTCGGGGTTCACCACGGGTGGGGTCCTGGGAGGCCCCCGGCAGCCATGACAAAAAAAATAGCTTTTTTTAAAAAAATGGTCACCGCCATGTAAAAACCATGGCCACCGCCATTTATCTCCCGGATTGCCGTGCACAAGCGGCCTGGGAGCCCATCAGAACAAAGGGCTTCCAGGCCAAGCCATGCGCATGCGCACAAGAGGCCTGGAAGCCCTTCGTTCTGAAGGGCTCCCCGGCTGCTTGTACGCGGCAATCCTTGAGCAAAATGGCGGCGGCAGAAACAGCAGCAGTAGCAGCAGCAGCAAATGGCTGCAGGAAAAGCGGCGGCAGCAGCCGCAGTAAGGGAGTAAATAATTTAAAAAAAAAAAACACTGAAAGAAAGCAAAACCCAAAAACAAAAAAAATGCCCCCCAAAATTGTGTGTGTGTGTGTGTGTGTGTGTGTGTGTGTGTGTGTGATTGGGTCACCAAAAATATGGTAAGCCTAACTATTGTAGATATTCATAATGAGGCAGATGGCACTTGGCCTTAAATTGCTGTAATAGAATTACATTTCACAGAGGCCCCTACTGTAATCTGTGATTGACCTGGAAAGGGACCTACAGCCCAGTCCTATCCCCCCCCTTCGCTGAATCCTATTCCCAGCAGCAGCTGCAGACTGGAGGGTTTGTTCCCAGCCGTTGCAATGGGGCTACTCGGTTCTCCACCAGCTCTTTAGCTGGCACAGAACTGAGCAGCCCCATGTTGGGAAAAAATGAGCAGCCCCGTGTTGGGAACAATTATTCCCTTACCCAGGAGGGGGATAAGATATGGTATACGGTGGCATCACCAATCCCACCCCCCTCCCAGGCTCAATCTACCCACTCCTCCCCTGGCCCCATCATGCCCCTCCCCCTCCCTCAGCCCCCACACTGTACGGAGTGGTACTTACCTGCTCCGTGGCACAGTTCGGTGGGCCCAGCTTGAGAGGGACAGCACAGGCCTTTCCACCAACGCCGGCTACTCTCCAGGTGTCACAATGCATTCTATGGCATGTTTGTGACACCCTAGGCTGGCACAGCACATGCTGCGCTGGTCTAGGCACTCAGTAATATTGCGCTGCTAGAAAGGTGAGGAAAGCCCAGAGGCGTTGCTGCGCCCGGTGCAGGTTGGTACGGCCCCCCGCCCCCGATGCCCCCCTACATTTTTTGGCGTTTTTTTAAGTGTTTTCGGGGTATATGTATGCTTTTTCCCCACTTATCTTTAATATTGGACGCTTCCAACGACGATCTTCTTCCTGCGCCGGGCACATTCTTCTCCCTGCGCCCGGCGCGAACTCCGTAAAGCGCCCTGCAGCGCTTTCCAGAGTTTGCGCATGCGCAGAATGACAAAGATTCCAGTCGACGTTCTGCGCATGCGCAAACTGTGGAAAGCGCTGCAGGGGGCTTTACGGAGTTTGTGCCCAGGCGCAGGGTGAAGAATGTGCCCGGAGCAGGAAGAAGATCGTTGCTGGAAGCGTCCAATATTAAAGATAAGTGGGGGGAAAGCATACATATACAGACACATGCCCATTAACACTTAAAAAACCCCGAAAACTGTAAAAAAAAATACCCGAAAAATGCAAAAAACCCAAAAACTAAGGAGCCCCCGCCCCACCCCCTGAGCCCTGGCGTCCTACGCCCCCCCCCGCCCCTATCAGGCGATGCTTCTGGTGAAGGCCTTGTTGGAGAGAGGTGATAAAAAAGGAAGTGAGTCTGAAGGACTTAGAAGCAAGTCAGTGGAAGGCTGGTGATGGCCCAGTGAGCAGCTGGAATGGAAGGTCCTTGATTGAGCAAAAGTAGCCCTGCCTGTTCCCTTACCCCAGGTAATGCCCCAGCCCCCAGTATCCGACCCAGCTGTTTTGCTGGTGCACGTCCGGGAGGACCATGTACGAGAAAATGGCCAGGGAAGGCAAACAGGATTCCAGCACATGTGGCTGCCACTGATCCTGCCCCCCTCCCAGGTCCAATCTGCCACCCTGACCCTGTCTCCACCCTCCCCCACCCTGTTACGCCCCCTCCTCGCCTTTCCCACTGCCCCCGCACTGCTCGGCATGGAACATACTGTGTTCGGCATGTGCTGGGTCTTCTGCTGGTGCACCGAGGCCAGCGCAGGCCTGCACCTCGGTCTCAGCAACTCCTAGGCCATCATGAAGTTCTTTACAGCACTTTTTGCAATGGCGCAGTACGCATTATGCCGGTGCATCTTTTCATCAGGACTGCACAATAAAAGAACTAAGAGGGAACCAAGTTTCTGCACTCACAATCACTGGCGTTCTGAGGGTGGTGCGGAAGTGTACGTGTAGCAAGACACTGCTAGGCGTGTTTAAGCATCCCTTCCCCTTGCCGGTTGAAGCCATTCCCAGAGGAAGATGGCTGCTGCGCGGGCAGCTGTTCTGCCCGTGCGGTAGCCGTCGCCTGCTGGGAATGGCTCCGACCGGCGAGGGGGAGGGGTGCTTACACACGTAGCGGCATCCTACTATACATACACTTCCGTACCACCCTCGAAACGCCAGTGCTCACAATACCTTTGCAAATGGAAACTGATCTTTCTGCATCAGGATAAAACAGAGTAACCTATATAGACTATTGTACAGAAGAAGAAGAAGAAGAAGAAGAAGAAGAAGAAGAAGAAGAAGAAGAAGAAGAAGAAGAAGAAGAAGAAGAAGAAGAAACCACCACCAACCACCACCACCACCCAACATTTATTTCAGGACGCCATTCATTTTTCATGTCCGACTCTATTTGCTTACACCTGATTCATTTCATGTCTCCATTCATTTTCATGTGCTTTTGAAATATATTCTTTTTAGAAAAAAAGCCACATAGCTTGCTTTTTTTTCAGCTAGGAGTGGCAATGTGCAGCTGTTTCCCAGTGAATGCCATGTTGGGTACACACACTGGCCGAATAGAATGGTGCATCCCAGGGTAGTATGGGTGCTGCAAGGAGACAGCAGAGCATTGCAGCTTCTGGTACCACCAACATAAGGGGCAGTGAGATCTCTGTTTCTACCTTCCCCCACACAGATATAAAGTAGCTCTGGCTGGGCCAGGCAGAGGGACAGGGGAGGAAGAGAGGAAGACTGGGAAGTGGATTCAGCTGAGGCCTAGAGGCATGGAAGCAGCCGCAGGAGTTTGATCACTGTTTCTGCCTTCCCCTTCATAGAAAGCAGATCTGGCTGGCCCAGAGGCGTGAACCTTTTGGCAAGATACCAGTAATCAGGCTGACTACAATATATATTCCAGACTACAATGAGATTACCATCCAGCCCTACTCCCCTGCTGCAACTTTCTTTCGCAGAAGAGACCAGCAGATTTGAAGAGGCACAGAATGAGATACCTTTATGTTCCAGGAAGAGACTTACCTCCTTACTTGGGTGCTCTGTTTGGAGGACAACACCCTGGGGCAATTAATAACTGCAGCACCAGATTGGATTGTCCCTCTGAGCTACAAGGGAAGGGCCCTATTCGTCATCCCCGTCTCTGTAACCCTGGTGAGGGGTGTGTGTGAGAGTAGTGGGAGGCATAGGGTGCAGCAGGACCCCCTCTGGACTTGGAGGCTGGTGAGAGCAACCCTTGTCTGGCTGGATTCTTTGGCTGCTTTCCATTCCCTGCCCTTAAACTGCTATACAGACACAGGAGATAGATATTTTGTGTTGTTTTGTGTTGTCATTTTGTGGTTGTCAAAGTGTGTTGTGAGTGCATGTGGATGTCTTTGCTTGGAGCTCCAACACATGCAGAGATAATGTACTGTGATGTTCAAGCGAGTAATGGCACTCCCACAAAGACTGGGAGTCACAAAGAGTGATGGACAATGGGCGATATCCTTTCTTGGGTAAGGCCATTGAGCGGTGTGGTTGTGTCTCAGCTCCAGGGGATCCCAGATAAGATGGATTATCTGGACCCCTTTCAGTCTGGCTTCAGGCCAGGCTTTGGGACGGAGATGGCTTTGGTTGGCTTGTTGGATGATCTTCACCAGGGACTATTCCCTGGTGACAGGGGGAGTGCTGAGGAAGTCTTGGAGTGCTGTCTGGAGGTGGTTGGGGTCTGGATGAGGGCTGGATGAGGATGCTGGTATTGTCCTTTAAAGCCCTTCACGGTTTGGGCTCAGGTTATCTGAGGGACCGCTTCCCCCCTATATGTTCAGGCCCATCCTGTTAGGTCATCTGAGGAGGCTCTCCTACAAGTGCCACCTTTGTCCCAAGTTAGAGGGTTGGTGGCTGTGTTGGCAAGACGCAGCAAAGCTTTGCAAAGATGTGACGGCGGGCTGGCAGGCGAGGGTGTTGATCAGCAAGCCGAACTGGAAAGACACAGCAAAGCCTTGCAAAGATGTGGTGGGGCGGGGGGCGTTGATCCCAGAGCAACAGAGCGTTATCCCAGCTGCTCCACATCAGGTGTTCCAAGTGCAGCGTTCAGGCTTCTGATCCCTTCTGAATTGCAAAGACGCGGCAGTGGCGGTGGGGGCTGACCCGAAAAGAACTCATCCGCTGAAGAAAGAGGCTGAATAAAATGGGGGGGGGGCTGAATAAAATACGTTGCAGCGGCGGGGGGGGCTGAACTGATGAGAGGCCATTCTTCCTTTACAGAGAGAGAGAGAGAGAGAGAGAGAGAGAGAGAGAGAGAGAGAGAGAGAGAGAGAGAGAGCTCTGCTGCCGTGGAAATACAGTAAGCAAGATCTTTAAAACAACTTAACTTTAGGGGATCTCCGTCGTATATGCGGATCGTTGCTGAGCAATCCGTCATTAAGGGGGGGATGCCTGTACCAGGTAGATTAGCATCACAGTAATTTCTGCTCAGAATTAGTTTATTATTTGTGCTCCAGATGGTCATGTCCTGACCAAGGGAGAAACAAAATGTTTAGCCCTTTCTGGTATAGGAGCCTTTAAGGCACAACTTAAATACAGTTGTACCTAAAGAAATTATGATATAATTACTTAAAGCCTTGTTCACAATTACATCCTATACTGATTATCACTGTGTATTAGATTGCAATGGAATCATGGAAGTGTGGTGTGTGTGTGTGTGTGTGTGTTTGTGCGCTCACGCGCTCGCACTTTCGTGCAGTTTCCAGGGGTCCATTTAATACATACACAAATATGCACACACACAAAATGAAATGATTAGTTTTTTTCACAGTTAAGAAATGTTTTGTTTCATTTGCTTTTTAAGTGGTTCAATTAATTAGCACCTGGATCCTCTGACAATATAGATGCACACTCATTTTTAATAATGCCAGCAGCCCAATTAGTTTTGTGAGGCCATGGCCAAAGTGATAATGAGGGATTAAACTCAGGTAATATATAAATCATAATGTGACGCCTAGCTATTAGTTGCTGTAAATGATTTTATCAGAAGTGGTAGCTGCCATTGAAATCAAAGCCTTAAAAGAGCTACCGGTATTTCAGCATACTTTTATAATGGTTCAACTTTATAGTAATGTAGGGTGGAGGTAAGATTGGCAGCAAAATAACGTTCTAGTGAAACATATTGTCTTGTCATTGTATGATGGGGGGAAAGAGTTTCTCATGTAAGTTTGCTTTTTAAATATTTAACATTGGCAGAAGAAATGCACTTTATTTAAAAAGTTAATTTTCAAATCATCTTTTGGTCATAGTAAGTAAATGAAGTTTACACACACACACACACACACACACACACACACACACACACACAAAGGGACCTCGGTATCCACAGGGGTTCCATTCTGGATCCCCCTGCAGATACCGAGAATCCATGGATCCATGGGGTCCACATTGGGAACGCTGTTCAAAGTACAAAAAATGCCCCTGAGTTGCCCTCTTTGCATGGTGGTTTGCAAGCCTCTGCAGGGCGTTTTCAAGCTGAACGACCCACTTCTGGGAAGGAGGCTCCTCTCTCCTTCCAGTCTTGCCCCAGAATGTGCAAGGCAAGGCAGGAGTGGGCAGCACGCTGCAGTGGCGTCGCTACATCCCCGCGGGGGGGCCGGTTGACGTGACACCCCTGTGCTGTCACAAGCCCTGCCCTGGCGGCGTGACATCACAAGCCCCGCCCTTTTGTGGGAGTTCGGTGGCGCACCGAAAATGTACACACACCTGCCGTTTTTTCGGCTGATTTTAGGCTGAAAGCAGACCGGGCCGGTGGGAGGTCTAATCCCGTTGCCGGAAGTGGCCGGAAAAATGCAGGGGTGTGTGTGTTGCATTTTCGGCGTGCTACCACCGAATCCAGTGGCACGTGCATCCCCCCCGGTGCATGTCGCCCCCTCCCTGTCCCCCCTAACAACACATCTGGTGTGCTGGGCTTGTGGGGTGGAGTTTCAGCAGCGTCTTCATTGCCTGTGCCTCAAGCCTCATCATTCGGGACTTGAGAGGCATTGCTCACCATCCCACACAGCCTTGGGATAATTTATTAGCTGTCTGTCCTTTGGGGCCCAGGTAGGATTTTTTGACTTCCATTCGCAGTTGGTGGGATTGGCAATTGGTATGAAGTTGTTGTTGTTTTCTCCTACCCCACACAGTTGCCTTGAGGTGTGGGGTTATTTTAGCCAGGCTGGTCACTTTGGACAGATATGGTGTGGGATTGGGAGTAGGACTAGGCCGGGATTTGGTGCATATCCTAAAGTAAGCGACAGCCAGAGGGGGAGTGATCTCAAGAGGCTGTCTGGCTCAGGGTTGCTAGTTGGTGAACCCTTGGGCTTGGTAAATTGCAAAGTCTATCATAAGGCTGTCTGGCTTGGGATGAATGGAGCAATTTAGCTGCCTTGACCCCCTTTCCAGGGTTTGGTGGGGAAACACAAACCCCTGGAATGTGCCCACACAAAGGGGGAAATGCTGCAAGATTTACATTGAATTAGATTTGTAATCAATAAAGTGGCCCATTCCATACCAATGAGCTGATCTTGTCTTGTGTCTTTTATGGCCTGGGTGTGTGTGTGTGTGTGTGTGTGTGTGCAGGGCAACAAGACACGACAGCAACACAAGAGAGTGAAAAAGAGTCAAAAGGGTCCTTTAAAAAAAAGTAACTGCGTTTGTCATTTATGTGTTTGAGAGAAAAATAACTTGGCAAAAATGGGCAAGTGCCTTGAAAGGTGTTTGTCATCTTTCTCTTCCCAGTCTAGCTTCATAAAGGTGCCTGCAGACGTTATGTGTTAATGAGCTCCCTTAAGTTGCTATAAATATATAAATCAAAGAACTTTCATACAGCTGTTATTCTTGCTTTATGAAGAAATATTTTCAAGCTAAAGCCAATTATATTTGCAGTGGCTTATCACAGCAATTATATGAAGCAGCAGGCCAGTCAGTAATGACTTTTTAAGCTAGGGGAGTGCTAAGAACACTTCCAACTGAGCTCCATTACCTGGATTATAACCACAGCTTTAAATTAGGTACCAATGCATGTAATTTATTTTTGTTTTTGTACTTAATTGGCCATTAACTTTTTCATGCCAATAATTTCATTTCTATGCCACTTACTCAGTAAATAGTTCCTGAAATGAACATTCCAGAAAAGTTCCCCACTGGAGGAGAAATATTTAAAACTAATCCATTCTAAACTCAGACCTGTTTGATTTCCCCATGAACAATTTGCATGTGCTAAACTATCCTCTCCAGGTTGTCACATTCTTTAATTAACAGGACCCGCCAGTGCAGATCAAACAGAGTGCCTCTCTTGTCTCAGACAACGGCCTGCGCTTAACACTTCAGAGAAAAAATGAAATAAATAAGAAATGAAATCATATTCTGACAAGGCAAATATTTATCTGACCTTCCCACCACCAATTAAGAGCTAAGGCATGCACTGAAACCTTAGGACTTTTTTCATTAATTTGCATCCTTTTCAAAGAGAAGTTTGAACATACATTCAAATATTCAATCTCTTTAAAAATCATTTTCACCTGTCCTCTGTGGTCTGAGTTTGAAAGGTTGATTCTGCACGTTAAACAAAGAATGAATTCATGTTCAGTTTAAAGCTAGGTCATTTTCTGCCTTCATTACGTCACTTAATGCAAGGTATGAGGACCAATATGTTTTACCACTCAGGAAGAAGAACAGTGGTATACGTGCAGCAAACAGCCAGGAGAAAAGGGGTTAAACTCTTCTTCTTCTTCTTCTCAGTCTAAAGCCACTGTTTTGTATGAAAGAAAAAAATGGACAGGTAAGAAAGGAGTACAGGTGCAACCCCCATATCCGTGGTTCCCCGGGCCCCCCGCAGTCCCACACGCACCCATTACCTTCCTTTTATCTTCTTAAAAGAATGTGTCTTTCTTTAACATAATGCTATATGCATGCAAGCTTATAGCAACAGGCAGGCAGGCAGCCTAAACGATAAGGTGACACAGAACGATTACAGGAAGCAGGAAGCGACCTGCTTCCTGTAACTGCTCTGTTCTATGTCTATCGTGCAGGCTGCCTGCCTGTCTGCTTGTTGTGACGTTATAAGCTTGCATGCTTATAGCGTTCTGTTAAAGAAAGACACATTCTTTTAAGAAGATAAAGGGAGGTAATGGGCGAGGGGGGTGGAGATATATTCCTCCTTATTTGCAGTTTGCAGTATCTGCAGGGGGCCAGGGACCTATCCTCTGTGCAGGCGCGTCACTGTAGCATGGCAGGCGGGGCGGGCCGCCGGGGGGCGACACCCGCACACCCGTGCGCACCCGTGCGTGTCACCCCCATTCTGCGCGGAGGCTCCGAGGTCGGAAGAAGGCCTCGGAGCGTCTGCCCCGTCCGGCGGACCGGAGCCTTCTGAGAAGGCCCAATGCGTCAACGCGTCATTTATTAGCTTTTTCGCGCATGCGCAGACTGTTTCTGAGGGCAAAAGGGCAGCCCTTGCCCTCAGAAACAGTCTGCGCATGCGTGAAAAAGCTAATAAATGACGCGTCGACGCATTGGGCCTTCTCAGAAGGCCCCGGACCACCGGACAGGGCGGACGCTCTGCAGCAGCGGGGGTAGGTGTCACCCTAGGGCAGGGGTGACACGCGCGCCCCCGTTCCAGGGTGACGCGCCCCCTAATGACGATAATTCCTCTGTGGATACTGGGGTCACACTGTAATTGATACTGGAGGTATGTTACAGAGAAGTTTAATTGTAAAGAGCAGAGTTTTAATTATTATTAACACTGAATAAACAATATGATTCTTCTGCTATATTTAGGAGATAATTCTCTTCTTTAATCAAGATGAGATCTGGAGAAGGAAGAGAATATGAGAAAGCATGTGCACATTGTATTGGTTAATAAATTGAAAATTCCTATTGGAGGCTGCCATTCCATTGGGGAAATATTCATTATTGAGGCTACTATGACTATGGCATTCACTTTATTGCTAAGCTCACATCCCTGAACACTAGGGTTCTTCCCACTCTGCAAAGCCCTCTCTTTGTTGCTCAAGATGGGACATTTTACTTTAGTTAAATTATGATATGCAAGCCTACTTGCAATATTATCTTCTCTCTCGGGTGGTTTCATGGCCTTCCCATAGCTACTAGAATGTGTAATAAATCCCTTAGATAGTCTTGAGCACTGGTATATTGCATTTGTCATGGTTTTGCTGCTTAGGTTTTCCAACAAAGAGATGTTTTGTGCTGACAACTGTCTTTGTGGCTAATACATATACAGATAAAAGAAAACAGACATTTTAAGCTAAATGTTGTGAAACACAAATGTAAATGAAAAGTAGTATCTGCCAATGCAAATGCACAAAATTGGCAGTGAAGTATTTGTTTGAATCACTAAATAAGAATATTCAAGACAATGGGGAGTAAAGCAATAAGGCAAAAATGTGATTGTGTCTTTGAGCAGTAAGACTGTAAAGCAATATTAAAAGCAATTTGAATGATAATTTTATGCATAAAATAAGCTCACCCGTTTTATTTAACATCCACTGGTGTTTGAGTTTTTGGAGAAGGTGGTGGAAGTGGAAGATAAGAGAGAGAACTAGCTTGTCATGCAGCATTTCAAACAAAAAACATGGCTATATTTTTGTCAAAAAGGTAACTAGTTAAAAAAACTGGAAAGTAGAGGTTAAGTATAAATAGGCAATGTTCATAATAGAGGGAAATCAACATTGAGGATCTCCAAGGATTTATTTAGAGTTGCCTAAAGAGAAAGGTTGAGGCAAGGTTTGGTGGAGGAATGTTGAGGGAGATGAAAATAATTTTGATAAGATCAGCAAAATTTCTCAGGAGATCTGCACATCTTGCTTCTAAGATTTTGTCTAATACAAAATGTAAAGATGAAAGTGGATGTCTTAGTAGGCTTACCAGATTTTGAGGTTCCCAAACTGGGGCACGCCCCACTTTTTTCCAGAATTTTTTTAAAATGTTTTTATTTTCAGGCCTTTTTGCTTCTGGTTATTATTATTTTTTGCAGGCACAGAGATTTCGCAAGATCCAAGATGGTGGCGACCATTTCTTACAAGATTTGGGCGTCGCCATCATGGATCTCATGAGATTTCGCGAGATCCAAGATGGTGGCGCCGAGGAAAACTTTTTAAATCGTGGAAGCGACGGGAGGGGCAGACCCGGAAAACCAGGACAGATCCGTCTTTTCCGGGACAGATGGTAAGCCTGTGTCTTAGGAATGTAACAAGTAATAGGAACAACAAGAACTTTGATAAGACTCTGACAATTTTGGGAGGAGGGATATCCCACATATCTTTAAGTTGTTAAAAGGTAAAGGTATCCCCTGACAATTAAGTCCAGTCGTGTCCGACTCTAGGGTGTGGTGCTCATCTCCATTTCAAAGCCGAAGAGCCAGCATTGTCCGAAGACGCCTCCGTGGTCATGTGGCCGGCATGACTCTCCTTGCCGCAGCGCGTAGCATGCAGCTGGAACACGGAGCGCTGTTTACCTTCCCGCAAGCGGTACCTATTTATCTACTCGCATTGACATGCTTTGGAACTGCTAGGTTGGCAGGAGCTGGCCAAGCAACGAGCGCTCACCCCATCGCGGGAATCGAACTGCCGACCTTTCGATCGACAGCTTATAACACCTCAAATGTTATTTGTGAATAATCTGACATTAAGGGTGAGGAGTGAGGTTCCCAACATTTGCAGATAATAGGGTTTGTGTATTTCTCTGCATTCAGCATTTATCTGCAGAGGCAAACAATGAATACAGCAGGAATGCAAACACTGCAGACACTGAATGCAGGGACACCAGGGGGGGGCACAGGTGATGGCACCAGCATGCTTCTCTTTTTCCCTACCATTGGTACACTGTATATGGGAGGGTTTGTTACTGTGACACTAGTGTTCGAGACACAAAGCTGGCAAAAAGCTGTGAAAGCCTCCAGGAGGAGAGATAAGAGCTTCCAGCTGCGTCGGTCGAGTGTAGGAGGCGCCAGCCAGCAGAATTGTCAGACTGTAAAAAGGATACCACCTGGAAAGTAGCCGTTCATGAAAGATTGGACATTTATATATATTGTTTAAAAAAAACCCAAGGGGGGGTTAGGATAGCCTGCCCATGTACACCGCCTTGGATTAAAGTCGGAGGAGAAATCCAATGACCAAGAAAGGCAGTATATAAATACTGTATATTATTATTAGTAGTAGTTAGTTAGTGTGATTACTACCAAAGCCAGGGAATCGGACTTTGCTACTGTGGCTAAATGTAAAAGCTTGTTAAACGTCTTGTGAAAATTAATAAACCTTTTGAAACGACGGCGTTTGCCTGGCAATATGTTGATCTTCAACTCTGAAAAGTAGTCACATCGTGACAATCTGTGAATGTATTTGCTACTTCTGTTCCTTGAAATTTGGGACATGAACTTGGCTTCATAACAGTGGCCAGCACATCGGCATAGAGCAAGATGAGGTGCAGATGAGAGGTATTGTTGAACTGTGGAAGTTCTTCCTTTACTCACTTGAAATGGCCTCAAATTGGAGGAGATGGGATTTATTGTAGATACAAGAAATAGGATCCGGCAGGCGGCCGTTTTGCTGCCGGGCTGGAGGTCTCCTCGGGGAAGGGGACGTTCGTCCCCTTCCCCGGGTGTAATTTCAGGCCAGCCCGATCAGCCTCCTCGGATTTCCGCCAGATATTTAGCTGGCGGAAGTAGGGGAGGCTGTGTAACGGCCTAGCTAACCCGGCGGGGAATGGGATATGGCCGACGCCATCCCCCGCCCCCTCCCGGGCCGGCTACACTAATGGCCCTTGCCCAGCGAACCGCCCCCGCTGGATTCCGGCTTACCTGGTCCAGCAGCTGCTCGGGTGCTCTGGTGACGGAGCAAGGGAGGCTGGCCTCTGCACCGGTCTCCCTTGCTCTCGAGTCGTCGCGAACGTCCTTTACGGCTCGTTCTGTTGCCGGCATTTCCCGCAGGATTGCGCTCTTGGTATATTTAATAGTTCATAATTAAAGTTCAGAAATTTGCAAAACTAATAGAATATGCCAAGTAAATGAATAATCACTGACAATATTAATGACCCTAAACGTAATGTACTTTTGCTAATGAAATATGGTAATTGATATTGCACATTAAACAAGCCAGGTGCTTTGATTCCTCTTCTAAAAGTTTTCTAGTTGATTTTCATGATGACTCTGCATGTTAAATTTAGCATTGCATAGTCTTCATATGTATTTATACTTTTAATATTCACTTGCCAGAACAGCCAATTAGCACTCAGAAAATGCACTTCACATTAACAGTATTTATAGTCATGTGCAGTAATTATATCAAAGAGGAGTTCTGTGTGTTCACGCATTCCATTGATGATCTAAAATTAATAAAATCATAAGTCAGCTAATTCCCATGAATAAATTATGTCTCCAGATTGGCTTTTCTTTTGAAAATATTTACTTTGAGATCCTTGAAGCTGTGTTGAGGATTACTCAATAAATCCTTTTTTTCCCCAAAATGAGCAGTAATTGCCAGACACACAATTTAGAGAGGAAATGTTATCCCATGATGACATATGGGCTATTCCCCCCCCCCAAATGCTTAAACTGAGGTTAAAGAGTTGCTTCTTCATCTGGATTTCACAAGAGTTGCTTATTACTCTCTTGATCTCAGAGATGAACAGTAAAAAGAAGATAATCAAAACTAAATTAATTAACAATGAGTTTCAAGATCCAACAACTTAAAAAGATTTCTTCAAAAAGAACTCTGTGCCTTCTGTGGTACTCGCCACTGTGTGGATAAAGGCAACTAATGGTGCAATCCTGTCTATATCACTGTGCTAGGGTGTCGCAAACATGCCGTAAGGCAGGGGCGTCGCGACGACGCGCGACACCCCTGAGCGGGGGCGCGCGTCACCCTTAAGGGGGAGGCTCCGCCCCCGCGCGTGACGTCACGCGCAGGAGCGGAGCGCCCTCCCCGCTCCGTTTTTGGCTCGTTTTGGAGCCAAACGGACCCAGGGGAGGGCGGGCGGGCCCACCTTCACCGCAAAAATGTAAGTGAGGGGCATCGCGCGTCACCCCTATACGCGCGACGCCCCCCGGTGGCCCGCCCCCCCGCCTCCCCCCGTCGACGCTAGTGCCGTAAGGTACATTTGTGCCATCTGATGAGTAAGTGGCATCGGCGTAGAGGCTTGCACCACTCCTCCAGCGCTGCAGGATGAATTGCTGCTGCGGCGGAGAGGTGAGTCCATGCCAAGTGGCGGAAGAGCAGGGGAGGGTAGAACTGGGTGTTTCGGGGGGGGGGATTGGTCATTTGGGCCCGGGAAAGGGGAGGGATCATCTGTCTCCGTCTGCAGTGATCTTGGAGCCCAGAAAAGTAAAATCTGTTACTGCTTCCATTTCTGCCCCTTCTATTTGTCAGGAATTGATGGGACCAGATGCCATGATCTTAGTTTTATTAATGTTGAGTTTCAAGCCAACTTTTGCACTCTCCTCTTTCACCCTCATCAAGAGGCTCTTTAGTTCTTCTTCACTTTCTGCCATTAGGGTGGTATCGTCTGCATATCTGAGGTTGTTGATATTTCTCCCAGCAATCTTGATTCCGGCTTGCGATTCATTCAGCCCTGCATTTCTCATAATGTACTCTGCATATAAGTTAAATAGGCAGGGTGACAATATACAGCCTTGCCGTACTCCCTTCCCAATTTTGAACCAGTCGGTTGTTCCATGGCCGGTCCGAACTGTTGCTTCTTGACCCGCATACAGGTTTCTCAGGAGACAGGTAAGGTGGTCTGGTACCCCCATTTCTTTAAGAATTTGCCACAGTTTGTTGTGATCCACACAATCAAAGGCTTTCGCGTAGTCAATGAAGCAGAAGTAGGTGGTTTTTTGGAACTCTCGGGCTTTCTCCATGATCCAGCGCATGTTGGCAATTTGATCTCTAGTTCCTCTGCCTCTTCGAAACCCAGCTTGTACGTCCGGTAGTTCTCGGTCCACGTACTGCTGAAGCCTAGCTTGTAGGATTTTGAGCATAACCTTGCTAGCATGTGAAATGAGTGCAATTGTGCGATAGTTTGAGCACTCTTTGGCACTGCCCTTCTTTGGAATTGGAACGTAAACTGACCTTTTCCAATCCTTTGGCCACTGCTGAGTTTTCCAAATTTGTTGGCATATTGAGTGCAGCACTTTCACAGCATCATCATTTAGGATTTTAAGTAGCTCAGCTGGGATATTATCATCTCCACTAGCTTTGTTGTTAGTGATGCTACCTAAGGCCCACTTGACTTCACTCTCTAGGATGTCCGGCTCTGGGTCAGTGACCACACCAGCGTGATCATCATGAACATTAAGATCTTTCTTGTATAGTTCTTCTGTGTATTCTTGCCATCTCTTCTTAATCTCTTCTGCTTCTGTTAGGTCTCTGCCTTTTTTGTCCTTTATCATGCCCATCTTTGCACAAAACGTTCCCTTGATATCTCCAATTTTCTTGAAGAGATCTCTAGTCCTCCCCATTCTGTTGTTTTCCTCGATTTCCTTGCATTGTTCATTTAAGAAGGCCTTCTTATCTCTCCTTGCTATTCTCTGGAACTCTGCATTCAGTTGTTTATATCTTTCCCTTTCACCTTTGCTTTTTGCATTCCTTCTTTCCACAGCTATTTGTAAAGCCTCATCTGACAGCCACTTTGCTTTCTTGCATTTCTTTTTCTTTGGGATGGTTTTAGTTGCTGCCTCCTGTACAATGTTACGAACTTCCGTCCATAGTTCTTCAGGCACTCTGTCTACCAGGTCTAATGCCCTAAATCTATTCTTCACCTCCATTGTATACTCATAAGGGATATGGTTTAGGTCATATCTGACTGGTCTAGTGGTGTTCCCTACATTCTTCAGTTTAAGCCTGAATTTTGCAATAAGAAGCTCATGATCTGAGCCACAGTCAGCTCCAGGTCTTGTTTTTACTGACTGTATAGAGCTTCTCCATCTTTGGCTGCAAAGCACATAATCTATCTGGTTTCGGTATTGACCATCTGGTGATGTCCATGTGTAGAGTCGCCTCTTGTGTTGTTGGAAAAGAGCGTTTGCTATGACCAGCGTGTTCTCTTGACAGAACTCCGTTAGCCTTTGCCCTGCTTCATTTTGCGCTCCAAGGCCAAACTTGCCTGTTGTTCCGTTTATTTCTTGATTTCCGACTTTAGCATTCCAGTCTCCTATGATGTAAAGGACATCTTTTTGGGGTGCTAGTTCTAGAAGGTGTTGTAGGTCTTCATAGAACCGGTCAACTTCATCTTCTTCGGCATCAGTGGTTGGGGCATACACTTGGATTACTGTAATGTTGAATGGTTTGCCTTGGATTTGAACTGAAATCATTCTGTCGTTTTTGAGGTTGCACCACAGTACTGCCTTTCCCACTCTTTTGTTGACTATGAGGTCAACATTTCTTCTAAGGGATTCATGCCCACAGTAGTAGATATGATGGTCACCTGACTTAAATTCGCCCATGCCCGTCCATTTTAGTTCGCTGATTCCCAAGATGTCAATGTTCAATCTTATCATCTCATTTTTGACCACATCCAGCTTGCCTTGATTCATAGACCTCACATTCCATGTTCCTAAGCAGTATTGCTCCTTGCAGCATTGGATTTTCCTTTCAACCTCAGACACATCCACAGTTGGACGTCCTATTGGCTTTGGCCCAACCGCTTCACTCTTTCTGGGTCTACTTGGAATAGTCCTCCGCTCTTCCTCAGTAGCATATTGGACACCTTCCGACCTGAGGGGCTCATCTTCCGGCGTCATATCTTTTAGCCTTTTGGTACTGTTCATGGGATTTTCTTGGCAAGGTTACTGGAGTGGGTTGCCATTTCCTTCTCCAGTGGATCACTTTTAGTCAGAACTCTCTGCTACGACCTGTCCGTCTTGGGTGTCCCTGCACGGCATAGCTCATGGCTTCATTGAGTTACGCAAGCCCCTTCGCCACGACAAGGCAATGATCCATGAAGGAGAACATATTCGTAGAAACCCACGAATATCAATGTATCAGGGCTTATATTACTCTGAATGTGGACTGTACAACTCCATTGATGATAATAATCCATTTGAAACAATTAAACAGCAAGATTAATTGTTCGTAGAATAACACTGGTCTACAAATTTTTTTTTTCTGGCCTGGACATTTGCAGCTGTTTTAGACTAATTTTAGGGTGCTGATTCCAAATCTGGCATCAGTTTTTGTCTATCACATCAGGTTTTTGAGATAGAAAATATTGCATTTGATAAAATCAATGAAAAACAGCAAATTTACACTGGTCTACAAAAACTTTTTTTCTGGCCTGGACATTTGCAGCTGTTTTAGACTAATTTCAGGGTGCTGATTCCAAATCTGATCTCAGATTTGCTCTATCACATCTCGTTTTTATGCTATCAGCATACCCCATTTTCATTGATTTTACCCAAAATTAACTCTTAGTCACTTATGATTGCAAGTTGTTGCGAGTCAGTGACTGCTTTAGTGTTAAAATATGGTGCTGTATTTTTAGGATAGTGTGTTTATAATATCATTTTATGTAGATGTCCACATTTATTTAATATTTTCCTTCTGCAGGGCGTGATCTAACAATGGCTACAACAGGGGTTCTCAACCTGTGGTACGGGTACCCCTAGGGGTATGCGGACCTCTTGCTGGGGGTACGGCAAGCCCTGACCCTTATCTGCCCCATCAGCAGCTAATTAAGTGTTAATTAACATGGATTTCAAATTGTAATTATTTTCGGAGCCCTTCTGTCTCTCTGATTTTGGTTTTGGGCTTATTTTTGTACTTTGGAAAATGTACTTTGGTGGGGTGGGGGAGGGAGGAGCTGATTTTGGGAAGTGTGACTTGGAGAAAAAGATCCTTGCATATGTCTCTCTCTCTCCACACACACACACACACACACACACACACACACACACACACACACACAGAGAGAGAGAGAGAGAGAGAGAGAGAGAGAGAGAGAGAGAGAGTTAAATAAGACATTTTTTTAAATTGTGTTAGTACTTTTTTACTTCACGATTAATTACCTAATTAATTAATTGATTAATCCAATTAATTAGCAGTTAATTAGCAGAGGGTACCTAATGGCAGAAAGTGAAGAAGAACTAAAGAGCCTCTTGATGAGAGTGAAAGAGGAGAGTGCAAAAGTTGGCTTGAAACTCAACATTAATAAAACTAAGATCATGGCATCTGGTCCCATCAATTCCTAGCAAATAGAAGGGGCAGAAATGGAAGCAGTAACAGAGTTTACTTTTTTGGTTTCCAAGGTCACGGCAGATGGAGACAGCAGCCATGAAATTAAAAGACGCTTACTCCTTGGAAGGAAAGCTATGGCAAACTTAGACAGCATAATAAAAAGCAGAGATATCACCATGTCAACAAATGTTCGTATAGTCAGGGCGATGGTGTTCCCAGTAGCAATGTATGGTTGCGAGAGTTGGACCATAAGGAAGGCTGAGCGCCGAAGAATAGATGCTTTTGAACTGTGGTGCTGGAGAAGACTCCTGAGAGTCCCTTGGACTGCTAGGAGATCAAATCAGTCAATTCTAAATGAAATCAAGCCTGACTGTTCCCTGGAAGGACAGATACTAAGGCTGAAACTCAAATATTTTGGCCACCTAATGCGAAGAGAGGACTCTCTGGAGAAGACTCTGATGCTGGGAAAGATTGAAGGCAAAAGGAGAAGGGGAAGGCCAAGGATGAGATGGTTAGACAGCATCACCGATGCAACGAACATGAAAATGAGCGAACTCAGGAAGATAGTGGAGGACAGGAAGGCCTGGCGGGATATGGTTCATGGGATCACGAAGGGTCGGACACGACTTAACGACTAAACAACAACAACAACAAGAATGTGTTAAGCTATCTTTCATTCTTCTTTTTCATTCAACCTTTCTGTTTGATGCTTATATCCTATTTTTATTTCACAGCACATTAATGAAAATGTATATAAACATGGAACTGATTTAATCAGAAATTGTTAAATATTTCAGTACCTTAAAGATGCCTATATCACGGGAAGGCTGCATGATTTCAATATTAGATATGATTTTTATTTTTTTTGCTGCTCTGGTTCCTTCGTCAAGAGTTTCTGCATCAAAATCTCTCTCTCTCTCCCTCCCCCCTGTCAAAATGAGGAATTCTATATACCTTTTCAGTATGGCTGGGATCCTCTCAGCTTTACTTTAAATTTTTGCTTTGCCAGCAAATTGTACATAATTCACCTCAAAGATGTAAGACATAGAATAGCCTTTTGAAACATGATTGCCTTAATTTGTTTTTCTGCCAATTTTCATCTCTGATCAAAAATAGAAATACAGCTTCAAATCTAGATATACATATGTAGAGGATGTTCACCGATGGTTTTTGCAGCTGTTTTCTTTTGAAAGTAGGTTGTCTTGTTTGCATTTTTATATCTTTTTTAGTTCCAATGTGGAGGATAGCATGAACAGTTGGCCAAACCTTTTCCTTTGTTTCATCTGGAGATCTGAGTCTGTGCAGGACTGGTGGGCTACCTTGCTGATGTTCAGCCCTGCCGTTTTTGAAAGGTCTGGCCTTTCCAGTGCTGCTGTACATCACTGCCTACGTTATTCTGGGACCGCCCTGTCCAATAATGAATTGATGTACCTTGATTCAGAGACAATCTTATCACAAGTTCAGATGAGGCATAAATCTCAGGAAATAGACTTTAAGATGCAATTAAAGGCAGCAGAGGTGGAGGCAAAACCGACACTTGAGCAGGGGACATGCAGTCAGTCAGGGGAGGCAGAGCCTCATCAAACTCAACAAGTAAAAAAAAAAAAGTACTTTGCCTTTCCGCACTGCTCCTCTCCTGTCCAGCACAGTCAACGAGTTAAGCAGCGCACGCGCACACACACACACACACATTACAATACAGAGAACTGCCTTAGTCAGTTAGGCTGCAATCATGGCCAGTGGAGTAGGAATGGGGGGAGCGGGGTGAACTGCCCCTGGGCGACAGGGTGGTGCACAAGCTGCTGGGTGCACATGTGCCAAAAAAGTGCGTTTTTCAAACTTTTTCTGCGCGGCAGGGGAAAAGAAGTCCCCCCACCCACCCAGGCACCTACTGGCCATTTTCGAGCGAAAAAATGCCAGGGTGCGTTTTTTTTCATCAGAAAACCCGCCAGAGGGGTGTCATGAGCGAGGGGCATGGCTTGTGACATTACGGGAGGGGGGGTCACGTGTGTGCCATTCCCCCCGGTGGGCTAGCTACACCACTGATCATGGCTGCCTATCAATGAAAAACAGGTGGGGTAGCTGACATCCAGTGAAAAACAGACAGGGCGCCTACATCATCGAGCTCTGGGGAGGCAGCAGGCAGAGTTTTCTCAGTTCTGTTAAAAAATCTGCCTCAGGGTGTGTGTCGCTGAGCTCTCCCTAGCTCTGCCGGGGGGGGGGGGGGGAGAAGAGGTGATGTTTTTTTTAAAAAAAATTATTTCTGGGGAAAGAGAGGGAGGGAGAGAGAGTTTCAAGGAAGGTAAGATCCACTGAGAGAGACAGTGGTGGGGGGAGAGTGAGTGAGTGAGTACCGTATATGTATGTGCAGTATGTGGCTGTGCCTCCCCGGGTCTGGACCACACTGCATGTCACTGCACTTGAGGCACAATCCACTGGGTGTGGATTTTTGGTGTGAAAGCGTTCTCGAAGCAAATAGGAGCTGCACAATAACACACATCCCATTTGTTTCAATGAGCCATCCATCTGGCACAGATCTTCAGGCATCACCCTATTACCGTGATTTACCAGCCAGTCACTTGGAAGTAGCAACCACACTGCAGAACTAGCATTTGATGTGTAGGGCTAATCCTTAACACACTGTTCAATCTCTGCATTAAGCCCGAGCTACATTGTCCGCGTCCGCGTTCCGTGCGCGTCTGGTGTCCCGCCCCCAGGTCAAACAACGGCTCTGATTGGCCGGACGTAGCGCGGACACAGCAAAAGTCGAGGTGGCCCCGCACGGAACGCGGTCGCGGACAATGTAGCTCGGCCTTTAGCATCTTTGTTGGAATCGAAATAACATTTCCAAAATGGCATCCTTTCAGCAGTTATCAAGATGATCCTTGCTGTCAAAGGTGCAAGACTGATCTTGTCCTTGTATGAGGTTGTCAGGGAAGGAATGATACTTGAGCAGGCCAACTGCTTCGGTATTCAGACAATGACTGCAGAAGCTGTAAATTATGCTATCCTCTCCTTGCAAACTATGATCAATGAATCTGCATAATTGCATTTGAATGATTCCATCGACTGACAGGTGACCATACTCACAATGTAGGCAAATAGCCTACGGAAGAGTAAGCATGCAAATTGGTGCCTGTTTAGCCATGTGTTCTGAATACTTGAAGTAATTATGGTTCAGATAAGTGATAAGGCATGAGTGATCATTTAAAGTTTAGGATATTATTTACCTAATTAGTTAGTTAAATTTATAGCGCACTCTTCTGCTCATTGAGCTCCTAGACCAGCACACACCAACCAAATTACACTATTTTTTTTAAATTAAAACAATACAACTTAGAAATAACATCTCATTCAGTAACCAATATAAAATCAATTTAGAACAACAGCAAAATCACATACTAAGGCCTTCTACCCCCATCATATATATATTGCATCACCCAGTGATATCAGCAGGGTTGGTGTCACCTGGTGCGGTAACTTATGGTGTCACCCCCATTAGCTTTATTTATTTTAACATATAACAGTACAGGTCACCCAACAAATCAGCAACCAAGAAAAAACCAGTGGTCAACTTGATTGACACTCACACAGCTTAATAAGAGTTCTAGTATTAGTGCTGAAACATAGAAATGAAAGCTGATTCATCCTTACACCTTATTGGTTCCATGCTGTGCCATAACAACACTTCATTGGATCTTGGAACAATCATTCTCATTGGTCAGTTTTAAATTAAGGAAATCCACTTTTTGTTACATAAGGCAGTTATGATTTCTTTTTCTCGTTATTTGGCTATAACGTTTGATAGAACACAGATAATTCCACATGGTT
Organism: Plestiodon gilberti rubricaudatus; assembly: GCA_026170595.1. Lineage (NCBI taxonomy): Eukaryota > Metazoa > Chordata > Lepidosauria > Squamata > Scincidae > Plestiodon > Plestiodon gilberti. The sequence continues at coordinate 111,078,337 of JANXHW010000003.1, forward strand.
TATTTCATCACCTTCTGCATTAAATTACCTTTCCATTAATATATAATGTTATGGTATTATTTCTACATACAAATGTTCCAAAAGGTTTCCACAATTTTGTCCACTAGTGGTGTCACCCCTGCCCCCAAGGGTATCACCCGGTGCAGTCTGCACCCTCTAGTTATGCCACTGGGTTGTAGCCAAACAGGAGCACGTTCAGAGAAAGTGGTAGGTTTTCCCTTGCTGGAAGTCTTCAAGCAAAGGCTTGACAAGCAACTTTTGGAGATGCTCTAGAGCAAGGGTTCTCAACCTGTGGTACTCGTACCACCAGTGGTACTTCGGCCGACTGCTGGTGGTACTCGGACTGCCAGAACCCTGCTCCGATGCGGTTCTTTCAGCACCATATTTTCGCTCTCGAGAGGCTCCTGCCTTTGGCCGAGCCTCTCAGGAACACTGAGAAGGGCCCTGAGCCTCTTACCTACGTTTTCTGGTCTCCGAAACCCCCCAAACCCAGAAGTAACTAGTGATGTCATTGCAAGTTACTTCTGATGGTACACAGCAGGAGACTGGTGCCAGAAGTGGTACTCAGCCGGGAAGGGGTTGAGAACCCCTGCTCTAGAGAGTACTTTCTTGCTACAAGCTTGGGGTTGGGCTAGAAGTTCTTGAATGTCCCTCCCAACTCTAATTATCTATGATCATTTAGATCATAGTTGTGAATGAGGAGGATGGGAGAAAGCAGTGACAGTGCAAGTTGTTCAAGCAAATGACTTGTGCCACTACCTGCAAGTCTAGGGATTGCAGGGGGTTGCCAGATGGGCTCTTGACCAATGTCCACTCTGGCCAGATAAATCCTAGATAAATATTAGCATTAGAGCTGAAAATTATTCAATTCTCATTTGATTCTGTACATGAGGCATGATTCATTCTAGCGGACTAAGACTGGAAGACCTAGTCCATTTGGGCCTGAGTATGGCAGCAGTCAGCAGTCTGTGTACGGCAGCAGTCTGCTTACTAGATTTTACAGAATTTAGTGTTCAGAGGATTCTATCTGTGTCAGCAAAGCAGTATCTAAGATAATGGTATCAATTAAAAAGTCCCTTTGTATAACATTAGAGCACACTATGTACTCTAATTAAGGTGATGATGCCAATATATCATCAAGAACGTGCAAAAAGTAAGCTTTCTTCACAGAACACGTCAGCACATAGACAAGGAGGGAACAATAAGACAAAAATTATAGCAATAGCATCATGGAAAGAGACTGTGGCAAGGTTGTTGTCCTGAGCATACATTGAGTACTGACATCTGGGGATAAGGTGTGTTGCCCTGACAACCAACAGTTAGGCAGTATAAGGCTAATGGCTGAATTAAATCCAAGAAGCCAGATGAGACCTTCTGCGAGGAAGACATAGAGGCCCAAACAGGAAGAAGGCCCATTAAAAGAAGCCCTAGTGAGCAAAACAGAAGAAAAAATTGTGAGTATATGGGGAAGAGAAACCTGGAAGTGACTAAAATTTGTAAACTTGTGCAGTCTGAGAGAGATAAATGCTGTCTAAAAAGTGATAAAATGAATTCTGGAAGGTTGTTTGGGGAGTTGGGGGATGCTACACTCTGTGAATACCCAGTTAGCAGATGGTATCTATGGCACGACTTGGGGGAGGAGAGACTGTTTCCCGTGCTCTAAAGTCCCCAGTTAGAGACCATTTTGTTTCTTCCAAACAAAGGATCCTTCAGTTTCCATTTCTCAAGTCTCCATTATATCCTAATGACAAGGCAAGATATGTGAACTTGTTCTAGATATGTTTACAGGTCCCCTCCCATATTTCAGGCTTCTCACACCTCAGAAATTACCTGAGGATTTATATGTGAAAAACATGTTCCTGGTTTTAATGTTTTTGCCAGAAAGCTCCATAAATACATGTGACACCATTTCGCTTGATACACCAGAGATTATGCCTTCAGTGTATCAGGCGTTGTGGTAATGTACTGAAGTAGAGATAATTATGCACCACCAGATCATTTGTATTCTGATCTGTCAAATTGGGTTGATAGGTCAGAATAAATGTGGTGAGCTTCTCTTCCATGGTAAGGTTTGTGGTATTTAGTCAGAAAAGAAATGACTGCAGAATTGATGAAAGCATTGGGTAGCCTACCTCCATTACTTCCATAGATACTCTGATGAATTCCCAGGAAATTCTCATATCTTCTTCTCAATAAGTTGAAAAATGTTCTGGTTTAGTACTGCTTCAGGTTCAGTGATACCCTAATGGCTCAATCTTATTCAGGCCTGCTGCCAGTGGAACATGCGTTCCTCTGGCAGTGACTGTCTTATGGCAGTCATAAAAGGCACTCCAGCAGTGAACCTGCGTGTTGTTGGAGTGCTAGCCGGAAGGATCGCTGGCTACCCAAATAAGGCAGGTATGATGGCGGGGGAGGAAGGTTGGAGTGGGGGAGTGCGGAATGGGGGCAGGGGATGGTAGACAACGGGGTGGTGGAGGGCAGAACAAGGCGGTGATGGGGGAGGGGGAAGGACGGATTGGGTCTGGGAAGAGGGCGGGTTTGGTGCCAAATCCTAGCCCCCTTCCCGGACCTGATCCCTCAGTACAGGTCCATGTGGACCCGTGCCAACAAATTCGCTAGCGCTGGTCCGATTAGACCCCTCCACACTGCAAGAGACCTCCACAACTGCTCCCCTGCAATATGCAGCGGTAGCCATTTGGCGTCCCATTGGTGAGAGGGGGGAGGAAAGGATGGGGCTGAGACTCTCTGGTTCAGTTCTGGTTCAGATGTTCACCATAAAATGTGGTTCAGTAACCAGTTCAGACACTTTGAACCAGTTTAGATGCATTTCTTTCAGAATACGTTGCAATACCTTTTTTTTTGTAATGTAGCTATGTAAAATGAATAGAATGACAAATTTTAACGTGAGAAAAATATTGACTCTTTTAAAACCCGTTTCAAAAGGTTTTACAAACAAAATATACAACAGGATTAAACACACACAGAGCAGTGTCACTAGGATTGGTGACATCTGGAGCAAGTTCTCATGGTGTCACCCCATGCACCTCTTCCCATACCAGACCACACAATGTGGAGGCCTCCTGGGAAATGCGATCCCTGCTTGAGTTGCTGCAGGGATCGGGGGGAAATCCATTATCTACCCGTGGTGCATTTTCGCATCACTGGTAACAAATAGAATAGAAAGTCATTTTTGTGTCACCCCTTCCTGGAGTGACACCTGGGGTGCCCGCCCCCCAGTAATGCCTCGGCGCACGTGCGGCGCACGCACGCACACACACACACACACACACACACACACACACACAGTAAAATAATACATTAATCCTAAAATTGCAAACTGAATAATTGATTATTGAACCACTTATTTTGAACCAGTTGCTACTTTGTGTGTTTCAGGTTCAGTTCTTATTCAGGTTCAAAGCAATCAAGAGATGTGAGGTTCCGGCAGCCCATTCCAAAGTGGGATTTATGCCACCAGAATGCTAGTTCCAGCAGACTACAGTCCTTTGCAGCTGTTGCAAATGCAACACGCTGTCCAGAGCAGTCCACTAGTGCAGCGGTTCTCAAACATTTTGGTCTCCAGGGTCCTTTACACTGCTGGTGCATGAGTGGAGTCTTGGGTAGCCTCAGAGTGAATGCATGGATTGGCATAGCGTTGAGCCCAGGCTTTCCTTTTTAGTTGCCCTGATTTTTTTTTTACTGTATATAGCAGGTGGGTGCCCTTACTGCTGCCTTACCTGCTCTGTTCAGTGTAAGGTAGCTCCACTGATGCTTATGGAGTGCTGCCGTTCATGCAGCAGTAATCCTAAAATGGCCACCAACAGAGTGCTGCGCTCTCTGTCAGCAGTCATTTTGCAACAGTGGAAGTGCTTTTGCTGTCGCAAAGGACTCTGTGCCCCTGTGGCGCACTGAATAGGATTGGGCTGTCCATATTAGAAATTAGATATAACTCTTAATTTTAGGTGAATTGTACTAAAGATAATGTTAAAATTTTGAAGATGAACTTGCTTCAAGAAAAAGCTAGAAAGGTTGACAGTAAGGCAGAATCCGGAAAATGATTCACAACTGTTTTAAAAATTTCAGTCAAATGAAATTGTTTCAGAGCAAGCTATTTGATGTGTTTTAATTATTTATTCGCTTCAACATTTACTGTCAGAGAAAGCACTGAGAGGATTGAATGCATTTCCATATATTGCATACATGCTATACTTGTTTGTTAGACTTCTGCATTAAAACAATGCACAATAATTTTAGTAAAAGTATTTACAATTCCAATGGCTTTTATCCTTTTACTTTTCTCCAGGGTGGATTTCAGAAGTATTCAGATCAATAATTTAGAATTTACTGAGGACTGACAAAACAAACCTCTCATAAGGAAGCAGTAGCAAAGTTTGCTCCTGGGTGCTAACGCTTACTTGGAAACTTTGCAAGAAGCTGTATATGTACCTTATTATACACACCAACTTGATGCAGTAATTTTTTAAGATTTATTGTGTTTATTAAGAATTCTATTAAATAACCTTCCTGCCACCTGATAGTAAAGTTATTTTTGAGATACATTTATAATGTTTGTGACAAGTAACCAGAGCCATTGCCAATGTTACTGGATAGAACTTAAAATACCGTATTTTTTGCTCCATAAGACACACCGGACCATAGGACGCATGTGTATTTTGGAACTAAAAATAGGGGGGAAAAGTCTTGCTTTTAACAGTTTTCCAGCCACTTGACAGCTTACCTGGTTGTTGTTTTGCAGCTCCAATCTTCGTGTGCCCCAGCTCCCAGTCGTGTTCGGCGCCTGCGCTAAGTTCCCAGGCTCTGGACGCGACCAGGGAGCCCTGCGCAAACATCGCAGTAACTGCGATGTTTGCACAGAGCTCCCAGTCGCGTTCAGCACCTGCACTAAGTTCCCAGGCGCTGGAAGCGACCAGGAAGCCCTGCGCCAACATCGCAGTTACTACAATGTTTGCGCAGAGCGTCCTGGTCGCGTCTAGCGCCTGCACGAAGTTCCCTGACGCTGGACGCGACTTCAAAGCCCTCCGGAAACATCCGAGTTCCTCGATGTTTGCGCAGAGCTCCCAGTCGTGTTCAGCACCTGCACTAAGTTCCCAGGCACTGGAAGCGACCAGGAAGCCCTGCGCCAACATCGCAGTTACTACAATGTTTGCGCAGAGCGTCCTGGTCGCATCCAGCACCTGCACTAAGTTCCCAGGCTCTGGACGCGACCAGGAAGCCCTGCGCAAACATCGCAGTAAGTGTGATGTTTGCGCAGAGCTACCAGTTGCGTTCAGTGCCTGCACGAAGTTCCCTGACGCTGGATGCGACTTCAAAGCCCTCCAGAAACATACGAGTTCCTCCGATGTTTCCGGAGAGCTTGCAGTCGCGTTCAGTGCCTGCGCGAAGTTCCCTGAGGCTGGACGCGACTGCAAGCTCTCCGGAAACATTGGAGGAACTCGGATGTTTCTGGAGGGCTTTGAAGTCGCATCCAGCGTCAGGGAACTTCGTGCAGGCACTGAACGCGACTGAACGCGACTGGTAGCTCTGCGCAAACATCGCACTTACTGCGATGTTTGCGCAGGGCTTCCTGGTCGTGTCCAGCGCCTGGGAACTTATATCCTAATGACAAGATATGTGAACTTGTTCTAGATATGTTTACAGGTCCCCTCCCATATTTCAGGCTTCTCACACCTCAGAAATTACCTGAGGATTTATATGTGAAAAATAATGTTCCTGGTTTTAATGTTTTTGCCAGAAAGCTCCATAAATACACGTGACACCATTTCGCTTGAGACACCAGAGATTATGCCTTCAATGTATCAGGCGTTGTGGTAATGTACTGAAGTAGAGATAGGCTTACCATATTTCCCCCCCTCAAACCGGGATACCCCCCAATTAATTAACTAATTAATTAAAATAAAAAATTAAAATTTTAAATTTAATCTACGGTCCAAATAAATAAATAAATAAATAAATTTAAGTTTAAAAATTGAAGGGGGCATGAAGCGCGCCCGCACTTATTTATTTATTTATTTATTTATTTATTTATGCAATTAAATAATTAATTAAATTTATGTACCCCATTGTCGCCGTCGTGCTGCTCTTCATCGTGCTGCTGATCCAGAGGTAGCCTGCCTGTGCTGTGCGAGCCTGCCAGAGGTTCACGCGGCACGGGCAGGCTGTCGTTCGCCCGTCCCCTCGCTGGCTCCATGCCGGTGGGAGAGCGGGCAAACTGCAAGCTCTCCGGAAACGTCGGAGTAACATCGGAGTGTTTATGCTCTCTGCCTGCCTCCTGATGGCAGAATGACCACTACTTTTACAATCACTGATGTTTCAGGAGTTGGTTGGGTAAGGTGGGCACTCTGATGGGCATGGGCTCTGACCACTCCTTCCAAGAGGGCACTCTGTTGATACCACTCCTGATACCACTCCTTCCAAGAGGGCACTCTGTTGTTTGGAAGTTTGCATCTGGGATTTTGTAACATGTATTACAGCACAATCCTGCCCAACTATAGGGCGGCGGAGCGAGCGCACCGCCACCCTAAGCTATCGCAAATATGTCGTAAGGCACGTTCATGATGACTCTAGAGTAAGGCCCGCTGACACTAGGCCGGCAACCCTTACTCTGCCGCCAGATCTCCATGCGGCCGCTGGAGGATGGTAAGGGACCCTCCTGCAGCTGCATGGGCCACAGTGAGGGAGGGGGCCATTGGCCGTACTGGTGGAAATCCGAGGAGGCCCATCGTCCCCTTCCCTCAAGTATACCTCCGGGCCGCTGCAGAGCGGCCTGGAACGGGGATAGGATTCGGCAGGCAGCCCTGGGCCACCCGCCGGATAGTTAGGTAGGATTGCGCCATTAGCCTGTGGGCCCAATCCTATCCAACTTTCCAGCGCCGATGCAGTTGTGCCAATATGGTGTGCTCTGCATCTTGCCATAGGGACAGTGGCGTAGTCAGAGGTGGGGGCCTTGGGGTGTTGGGCCCTCAGTTGGCGGGATCGGACCCGAGGCAGCAGGGGGGTGCAATGGTGGCCGACGGCGGGGCAGATCATCCCATTCGCTGGGGCGAGCGAGGAGCGCCGGCGGCGTGTTTGGTCCTCCCGCACTGCATCTCTGAGTGCTCAATAATGGTTGCCGCCGTTATGTCACTTCCGGCGTGGGGTGGCAGTCATAGGAACGCCACTACATGGGGGGAAATCAAAGAGATCTCCTCAAGGTAAGGGGACATTTGTTCTCTTATCTCAGGGCTGCATCGGCACTGGACAGTTGGACAGGATTGGACCCTCAATATATGATTGGTCTCCCTTTGTAATTCTGTGAATGTATCATCTCATTTTTCTTGCCTATAGATACATACATGATTCTCCTCTTCTTTTTGCTTTACACTGGGTTTCTTTCCCATACTGTGTCCAATTTAAAATTCTACTGCTTACCTTAAAGTGCTTGCTCTATGGCTTCTTTTTTATCTTTTCTAGTTTCTCCATACAAGAAAGATCTTAATGTCCCTGATGACCACGCTGGTGTGGTCACTGACCCAGAGCCGGACATCCTAGAGAGTGAAGTCAAGTGGGCCTTAGGTAGCATTACTAACAACAAAGCTAGTGGAGATGATAATATCCCAGCTGAGCTACTTAAAATCCTAAATGATGATGCTGTGAAAGTGCTGCACTCAATATGACAACAAATTTGGAAAACTCAGCAGTGGCCAAAGGATTGGAAAAGGTCAGTTTACGTTCCAATTCCAAAGAAGGGCAGTGCCAAAGAGTGTTCAAACTACCGTACAATTGCACTCATTTCACATGCTAGCAAGGTTATGCTCAAAATCCTACAAGCTAGGCTTCAGCAGTACGTGGACCGAGAACTACCGGACGTACAAGCTGGGTTTCGAAGAGGCAGAGGAACTAGAGATCAAATTGCCAACATGCGCTGGATCATGGAGAAAGCCCGAGAGTTCCAAAAAAACACCTACTTCTGCTTCATTGACTACGCAAAAGCCTTTGATTGTGTGGATCACAACAAACTGTGGCAAATTCTTAAAGAGATGGGGGTACCAGACCACCTTACCTGTCTCCTGAGAAACCTGTATGCGGGTCAAGAAGCAACAGTTCGAACCGGCCATGGAACAACTGATTGGTTCAAAATTGGGAAGGGAGTACGGCAAGGCTAAGACTCCTGAGAGTCCCTTGGACTGCTAGGAGATCAAATCAGTCAATTCTAAATGAAATCAAGCCTGACTGTTCCCTGGAAGGACAGGTACTAAGGCTGAAACTCAAATATTTTGGCCACCTAATGCGAAGAGAGGACTCTCTGGAAAAGACTCTGATGCTGGGAAAGATTGAAGGCAAAAGGAGAAGGGGAAGGCCAAGGATGAGATGGTTAGACAGCATCACCGATGCAACAAACATGAAAATGAGCGAACTCAGGAAGATAGTGGAGGACAGGAAGGCCTGGCGGGATATGGTTCATGGGATCACGAAGGGTCGGACACGACTTAACGACTGAACAACAACAACAAGTTTCTCCAGGGGGACAGCGTGTGACGCGGCGGCAGGGGGGTGACGCGTGCCCCCGCCCTAGGGTGACGTGCACCCTAGTGACGCCACTGGTCTCATATTGAGCTCATAAGCCTGTGGGTAGGACATAATTGTTAAGTAATATTATAAGGATTACTTTCATGAAAAAATACACAAATGTTAAGTTTATGATTAGGCTAATATTATTTTGGAAAAATTGATCTCCTTTCAGCTAATTATTCCAGATATGTTATTTTGGAAAAATTGATCTCCTTTCAGCTAATTATTCCCGATATTTAGTTCTGTGAACCAAATCAGAGTTTTCAAAAGTGAGAGCAATATTCTAAATCAAGTTTGTTCTGAAAAGGGTATGCTTTGATACTGGAGACAGGCAGCTCAGCAGGAGTTTCAACAAACCAAAACAACATTTGCTATTTGCTATTCTTCTCCAGTGACAGGACTGCAGAGGGCATGGAGTTTCACAAGAGCAATCTTAAAGATAAGGGTATTCAGGCAAGGAACACAAAAAGACATTGGGATTTAATTTGTTTGTATCAAATCCAGATTGAGGCTCTCTTTTGTTTTATGTGCTATATATGAACATTTCAGAGCAATTTTACCCGAGAATCCTATTGTTGGTTCACAAGTGACATTGCTCTGGCAGCCAAGAGCAGCTTTGGGTAAATGGGCTACATTTATTGAATGAAAATAATATTATAGTGCAGCAGCAGGTCCTTACTACACCAAGGCGCTTCTCCTTTTTAGTGCAGGCGCCGACCCTGGAGGAGCATCTCCCCCTTGGGAAGCACTACTGTGGCTGCAACCTGAGGTCACCTCCTGATGACCCCAGCTTTTCCACAGCAATCCCTGTAAATAAAGGGGGTTGAGGCCTTTTTGAGGCTGAACTGTGCCACCGATCCCAAACCTGAGATTTCACAAATCAAGCCTGAGGGGTCATCAGACTGCATCCCCGAGCCACACAACCTCTTGAGATCAATTCTAGTTCTCCTTCTGACTTTTGTTTACCTCAGGGTGCATACCAAATTTCTAAACCTACTCCACTCTACGTGCCACATGGGGGAGGGGATAGCCTGGAGATTAGCATCCCCCCAGCCCAGTCAGAAGAACAGAGGCCCCACTGCAAATCATCCTAATAATTAATAAACATAATTGACTGCTTTGGACAAATGGACCCCATCACTCCTGAACAAGGCAGGCCATAAATACCCTGTTTCCCCAAAAATAAGACCTACCCTGAAAATAAGACCTACTGTCATTTTTGCATGATTTTTGCTGGCACTCGTCAATATAGGTCCTCCCCAAAAGTAAGACCTAGCTAGGATCATCAGCCAGATGAAACCCCCCAGGCACCCCCCGTGACCCCCCAGCACTTACTTTGACCGATTTAAGCTTCATTCTTTCCCGAGGGTGCAAGGCTCTGCACGGCCTGCACGAGACATGCTAGAGAGGCCTGCAAGGAGGCTGCAACCTTGCAGAGTCTCTCTAGCATGTCGTCTCCATGGTGGAGGACTCGAGTACAGGCCGTGCAGGCCTTGCACCCTTGGGAAAGAATGAAGCTTTAATCAGTCAAAGTAGGTGCCAGGGAGGTCACGGGGGTGCCGGGGGGTCATGCCACAGGTTGGGAAAATAAGACCTCCCTGAAAATAAGACCTACTGTTATTTTTGGAGCCAAAATTAATATAAGACACTGTCTTATTTTTGGGGAAACACGGTATGCAATGGCTGAATGGGCAATATCCACCCTACTCACTGCCCTCCCCAAGTCCCAAGTCACTTTCTTCCAAGCTCAGTCTATCCTCCCACCATCTCTCACACTCTGTGCTATAACAAATCTAACCAGAGTATAATAACTGCAGTGATCCATTCCAGAATGGTAGTGAGATCTTTACATGCCTGACATGTAAGGATGGTAAGGACATCACATGTCAGGAGCATGAGACATGAAGGCCAAACCCATCCTCTAACACAAATCATTCTTACCTAAATGGATCTGAAGGGCTTGGGGAGGAGGGGTCTGCTGCAAACCCTCTGAACATTGGCACAGTTTGTTCCAATGCATCCGGCATCTGGCTATCACAGCTCACACTGGCTACATAATAACCAATGCCAAGCTGGGTGCAAATGTTGCTGGCATTTGCTCTTTTGCAGGCCCAAAAGACGTTGGAAATATGCAAATCAGCTCAGGAAACTTGAGATTATGATGGGCCTATGTTTTCAAGTACATATAAAAGCACAATCTTCTATGGTCCAAGTTGACCTGTTGCTGCTGCTGGCTGGGGCTCACCCTGAGAAGACCTCCAGTATTCAAAATTCACCCACAGGATGCAGCGTAGCTGGCGCTGGCACCACTGCATCACCGCATAGGGTCTAGTTAGGATTGGGTTGTTAGTTTAGTCCTATCAAGTAACTCAAGCCTCACCATTGTTCATACCTCAAAGGGCTCACTTTAATTCACAATCACAAAGAGTAGAAGTGGTTAAAAACGCACACCCTCATTTTCATTTATATTTACTTTGTGAGTGACAATTCTTTAATGACATGAAATATTATTTTACTATCAGTGGAATATAACGAAAGTGAATTCAGCATCCCATGTGGCCAAACATTACAGGTTATTCAAAACAACAACAACAACAGACCGTACTCTCATTCAGTTTATTAATTGTCTTGATTTTAAAAGTTGTTTTTTCTATCCTGATTTGGATATAAATTCTATGCAATGAAAATCCAGTCAGATATCAAATGTGACTAGATAACACTGAACATTTAAGAAAAGCATATTGTTTGCTTCTATTTTATTATCTCTTTTATTGCTTATGATAACTTATGGATATCTGGGTCTGTTATTGTGTTGTGAAACTGATAGTAGAGGGGAATAAACAGGGAATAGCTTTGACAATAATTATATGACAGCAATAAAAGATCTATTTCCACCCCCCCCCCCACACACACACACTTTTTCTTCTTTTTTAACCTTCAAGAAATGAATGGGAAATTTTTACATATCAGGAACAAGGAAGGAAAAAAAAAGAGTCCTCAAGTAAGTGCACTAACAAAAATATACACTTGAGCAAATTTTTAAAAGAAAATAATGTACTGGATCACAATATACCCCTCCACAAGCTTCAACACTAGTAACTGGCCCATTTATACTCGTCATCCCTTTTGCTTGCAATTCGCTTCCTTGATCAGCAATATCTTCTTGCTTCAAATTCCTCCCTAAAATCCATCTTTTTAATGACATTCATGCTTAACGATCCAAATCTTTATCCCCAAACACAATGAAGTCTGTGGAATTGCATTGTCCAGTTGCAACCCCTGTATCCTTGCCTACCCTCCCTCATTCCTATATTTTCCCACAACAAATCTTTAGATTGTAAGAGGCTTGGAGCAAAGGCTGTGAGGAGCTGCACAACTGTGGATCACTGAACATCTCCACACACTTTGAGACTTTTCAGAAGTTGGAGCAGGTTCAGAGCAGGGTGACAAAGATTGTAGGGGGTCTGAAATCCAAGACCTATGAGAAACAGTTAAAAGAACCTGGTATGTTTAGCTTGGAGAGAGATGATAAGGCAAGATACAGTATGATAGCCATTCTCAAGAACCTGAAGGGCTGCCATGCAGAAGAAATGGAGGACCTTCTGTGGTTCTTGAGGACAGGACTAGAACAAATGGGTTGAAACTACAGGGAAGTGAACTTAGGCTAGACATGTTGAAGAATTGTTTTAACAGTAAGAGCTGTCCAGCACAGGAACAGTCTGCCTCATACAGTTGTAAGCTCTCCCTCATTGGAAACTTTCAAACAGAGGCTGGTCAGCCACCTGTCAGGGATGCTGTAGCAGGAGGTTGTACTAGATGACCTCCAAGGTTCCTTTCAATACCCCCTTCATGACCCAAGCATTTGTCCTTGCCTCCCTCCGTAGGGGGGCAGCAGTAGCCTTCTCTTTGTCCCTTCAAGGAAGCCCTATTTCTCCCAGCTGGTCCAAGCCTCCTTCTCTTGCTCCTTCCTCCACCCTACCACACTTCGTTCCCAATGCTGGCCCAGATTCCTTTCTATCAGTTTCACTCCCCCCCCCCTATCTCTGTTTTCCTCTATCTCGTTCCCCTTTGGCCACTCCAGTGCTCCTTTTAAGGGCTGGGCCCACCCTCTCCCAACTAGGTGTTGTGGCTGCCTCAGAAGCGTCATTGGGGGGGCCTTGGTGCCCAGGGCCCCAGGGCACGGACCCCTGGAGGGGCGGAATTGCGGGCTCAGGAGGGCGCAAACTCACCTTCTGCTGGCTCTTCGCAGCCAGAACGGCCGCGTTTCGGCCCTCATGCCTGCCTGTGCCTCCATATGGCTCAAAAAAACAAGTCAAGACGACGTGTGTGTGTGTGTGTGTGTGTGTGTGTGTGTGTGTGTGTGTGTGTGTGTGTATGTGTGTGTGTGTGTGTGTTTGGAGGCAAGGTGTGACATCACATGCCCGCATCACATGGGGGCACCGATGTGGGGGTGGGGTGGGCGGCCCCCCGTGGGGGCATAGCGACACCACTGCTACCCCTCCCCCTAGTCAAGAGTGAGCAGTGACCAATGTCAATACCAGTCGCCACCCCTAATTCTTCCGATGGGTGCGGATCCTCCGTCCACCCTACCACTGGCTGACCAGATCATTCACCCGGCTTCCCCATCATCAGGCATAGCCATATGGGCTGCTCCCCAGCTGATCAGTGGTGTCGTGTGGGCCACCATTCAGCTGATTGGTGGCGTCACATGAGCTGCATCCTTGCTGGGCAGTGGAGCCACACCTCCCTCCTGTCGCCTAGCCGGGCTATCCTCCTCCTCCCACTCCCTGCGTTGGAAACAGAAGAGGGGAACAAAATGGAAATGTGGAGGAGAGGAAAATGCTGAGCTAGAATATTGGAGGATAAGAGTAGCACATCAGTAGGTAAGGGGGCAGTAATTGTCACACCACCTCAGATGCCAGGATGTCGTTGCCTGGCGCTGGTCATACCATATCTGTAACCTCGGAATATTCTTTGAGAGTATAGTTTCCGCCCTGTAAGCAATGATACATTTCACAGCTGTTAACACCACATATATTTGATATGTAAAATAATTATCTTTATAATTCACAATAATGGGGTGCTTCCTGAAAGTTTAATAGGACCATCTAAATCCTTTGTTGTTCTCTCTGTATTCTCTCACCATTACCTCATTCTGTGTTCTCTCACTTGCTTCATTCCGTGCGTGAAACAACCGTGACAAAGATAAAATGGCGGCCATAATCTCCCCAAATACTTTTCTGTCAATAAATGTATGTGAATGTCCTTCCTATGTCAATAAAAGTGGGAAACGGCGATCCAAGGTCTGGAATAAGTTGCCGTAACACAATGAGAATGGAACGCAAGGACATTATTTATGGTTTCCAGCAAAATGTCAAGGGTGCTCAGGGCCACTCAGGTGAATTTTATCAGGGCATACAAAGTTTCTTTTGGGCCCCTTCCCTTCATGTGAATTTGGCTCCTGGGCCCCCCTTTTTTGCTCCTGGCCCCCATTTTTGACCCATTTTTTGCCCTGGCCCTGGGTACACTTGTACCCCCTTAACCCCACTGAGGGTGCTTCCTCTCTGGACAAGACTTCCAGGTCTTGTCCAAAGAAAAATGAGAGATGTGCATTCTGTCCCCACAGCAGAACATCTCCCCATAGAGATTTCTTCCCATATCACATTTCTCCCCATATCACATTTCGTTTCCCATGAATGGCGGAAGCATGTCAGTCATGCTTTCTGAGTTGTTTCTTCTCTGGAATGTCCATCTCTCACCTGGTCTTCCCTTGGCGGTCTTATTCAAATGCTGACCAAATTCAAATCTATTTCACAAATATAAATTGACAGGATGACAACTACAGGAGCATGGGTGCAATTGATTGAACATCTTGTTACATAGCAAAGGACGTACACATACCCAAATGATGCAAAATTGACAGATGAGCTGCATAAAATATAGTGTTACTTGGGACAAAACATCCTATGCGCGTTTCAGTAAAGAAAATGTGGAGGAATCAAACAGATAAAAGGCATAAGTGCCAAAATAGATGGAACACTGAATTATTTCAAAGGCAAAGCTTTTACGTAGCCCACTTTAATTATATGATTGCAATTTAATTATAGCATAATTATGGGCGCAATTACTGTTTTGTATGTTTCATTAAAACTGCATATATTAATTGCATCAAACTCCTTTTGATGAGCTTAACTAGCATAAGCAGATGTTTACAACAGAGAAGCATAGTTAGCCTGCCATAGCAGTGTTTGCCTTGTAAGGTGACTATCTCAAAAGAAATGAAACAGGTAGGACAAATGAGCACAAATGAGCCTAATAATGTAGCAGCCTTCTATGTCCCAGTCACCGAAAACTCACACACCCTCTCTCTCTGTGTGTGTGTGTGTGTGTGTGTGTGTGTGTGTGTGTGTGTGTGTTTTATTCTATAAATATGTACAAAAAGATATGGTATCAGAATATAATTTAATAATTGCACTGAAGAGGGATGACCTATCTGTTTCTGCCCAATGGAAGTCTTAAATATTTGTTGCAAGTGGGTAGGTGACAACAGATGGTGATGGTGGTCATTAAAGTAATTTCTGTGTCTCTAGATGTGAAGCGGCCTTACCATTGGGCCAACAGGTCCATTCTGACTTCTTCAAAGGTTCCAGGCAGAAGTCCTCCCCAGCTGGAGATGCCAGGGACTGAACCTGGGCCTTTATGCATGCAAAGCATATGGTCAGCTTCTGTGAGCACATTTGATTAGTACACAGGAGCACCTATTCTTCGGTCAGATGTACAGCCTTGCAAATACAGCCTATTTGCAATAAGAAGTGGGACAGTGGGATGTGATCCATTATTACAGCACAATCCTAACCAACTTTCCAGCACCAGTGTAGCGATGCCAACAAAGATGTACACTGCAGTTTGCAGTGCAGGGGCAGTCATGGAGGACTCTTCAAGGTGAGGGAACATTTGTTCCCTTACCTCGGGGCTGCATTGTGGCTGCTGGAAAGTTGGTTAGGATTGCACTGTCAATCATGTTACTGGGAACTGATAATTTCAGCATGCATTTTGTGACATTGGGCTACATTTATCCCCCCCCCCCCAGGGTGCAGATTTGTTGGCAGGTGAGACAGGCAGAAGCTAAGATGCAGACTACCCTACCCCTATGTAGCAAATGTAGACCAGGATAGGATGTAAGAACAGGAATAGATGTACAAATAGGTTTTACAGGTTTAAAAGCCACATATACAAAAATAAATATATATCATTTTAAGATCCTTTATGAGCAGGAATGAATATTTTTTTTAAAAAAATTAAAAACCTCAACAAACCCACATAAAAAGCACATAAGTATCAAAAAAGGACACATAAAAACAGGACACAACGTTTCGTCACACGACAGCTGTGGACATTATCAAGTGTAGAAGCAGTGATCTGTCAGGATATTAACATGTCAGCAGTCACCCTTCCAACTTTGAAGAGATTTGGCGCCAAAACGGAGACCAACAACCCGTGGTAACAGACTCTCAATTCGCAGCAGAGAGCAGACCAGCCGGTCTGAGCCTCTCAATTAGTCCCGGAAGTCAGGGAAAGAGGTACAATCTGAAAATTCCTCAATCCCTTATAGGGTTTGGCATAGACAAGATTGGATTGCCAGATGATGATCTACAACTTGGAGTAGGTGGCAATACTCAGAAGAGGGAATAGACAGTAGCTGGCTATTTCATCCAAAAGTGGGGAGGAGTTTCAGGATAGTTAGGACTCACTAAAATATATTATTATTATTATTATTGAGAATATTTATATACTGCTTTGTGAACTTTTGTTGAAAAGCGGTATATAAATACTGTTAATAATAATAATGATAATGATAATAATGATAATAAATAATACTGCGTTATCTATCTACCTATCTATCTACATTAAACTGTGGTTAGTTTATATTTAGGCTTACCAGATTTTGAGGTGCCCAAACTGGGACAACCCCCCCGACTTTTATTTTTCCCTCCAGATTTTTTTCATGTCACTATGTTTCTCCCTCCTTTTTTTGCGAGCGCAAAGTGTCCACTTGCCGCCCATTAGGGCGCCCATTTTTTTCAATTATTTACTTATTAACCCCGCCATTTCGCCCCTTTTCGCTGCATTTTCCTTGCCTTTTTTGCTGGCTGGCTTGCTTCCTGCTGCTCCTGCTGCATCCAGTTTCTGGCTAGCCTGATGCTCAGGCCAGCCAGGACTCCTCACTGGAGTCGGCCACTGCTGTTGCTTCCAACTCCCAGGATTTTAAAAGGGCAAACATTTTCCTGTCCGGTCATCTTGGATCTCACGAAAATCTCGTGAGATCCAAGATGGTGGGACCCAAATCTCGTGAGGGCACATGAAGCAGTGTGCTACTGCCTCATGTGCCCTCACAAGATTTGGGCGCCACCATCATGGATCTCACGAGATTTTGCAAGGTCCAAGATGGCCGCACAGAAAATTTTTACTCTTTCAAAATCCTGGAAGGAGCAGCGGTGGCGGTAGCCCCAGAAAACCGGGATTGCCCTGTTTCCAGGCCTGGTGGACCAGGCAGGCTCCAGGCCAGGACCAGGCCCTGGAAACTGGGGCAGTCCCAGTTTTTCTGGGACGTATGGTAAACCTATTTATAATTCAACATATTTGTTTCATGTATTATTGGGGTAAATGGGCAATACTGCACATTTTACAATAATAACTTTCAATCTGGATTTTTGTGATATTAGCTCAAAATGCTTGTGATTTGACAACAGTGTTGATTCAATCCCTTCTGTTTCTAAGTTTCACAAATACACTCAAGCAAGTATTATGCAAGGTCTTCATCATGATGATCTCAAACTAGTCTGTTTGGCAAATATTCTCCTTTTCCTCCTACAGCCAGGCTGTTGAACATAATGTGTCTTGTTTCACTAAGCTCAGCTATGACTGCAGTCTTGTGCTAATCACCCATTGAAGGGATTTTAGGAGCCAAGAATTCTCTTTCACACAAGCACCGGTGGATCACACGAAGACAAAGTGAGACAAAACCATGTAAAGACTATTGGGTTTTTAAATTTCCTCATCCCTTCTGATTTAACATACAGTAAGTCACTGCAACTTTTAGTGCAACTTCTGCTTCTTCAGCTGATTTGAGTGTAAAATACAACTCAGATCGGAAACTTAATACTGAAATTCTGAGATGTGATCTATTATTTGCTATTGCATTTGTATCCCAGGTTTCCTTGGAGGGGTCAGAATGACTTGTTTGATTCTCCTGGTGACCTCCTATCCAAGCACTTGCTCCGATACACATCTGCATGGTTTCAAGAATGCTAAAGCATCAGACACAAACATTCACTGGGCACCTGCAATAGCTTGTTTATGTAGACACTATCTACTCATCATGAACAAATTGTTTCGTTGCAGATGCTTCCAAACTCACAGTGAGCCTTCTCATAAGCAATAAATAAAACAATACAATTTAATTTAAAGTTTTAGCCTTGCTACCAGTATGAAAAAGACAAAAAACAAAATATTAATTAATTGTGGTAGTTGTAGTGTTTTCTGGTTCCATTGCTTGCTCCTAGTCAGCATAGGCATTGTCAGACATGAACCAGATCAACTGAGGACCAATGAGATCCCCAGGGCCTGCCTGCCCAACCCTGAAGCCCCCCAGCACTCACCTTTATGTGAGTCTGCAGCAGACCAACAACTCAGCCAAGCACATCACTTTGTTCTTGCCTCCTTCCTTGGTCCCTGGAGAAAGCAAGAGTGATTGCTTGGAGGGATAGGGAAAAGTGGGAGCAACCATATGAGTCTCCACCACCACCACCCCATTGCTTTAACTTGCTTCCAGGGGAGCAATCTGATTGCTTACGCACCAACTTGCTAATCATGCCACCATCAATTGAGGTCAGTGGGTGGGTGGAGGGAAACTAGTACAATCCCTATCATATGTCCTCCCCTTACGCAGCCAGACTTCAGAAAGGAGATACACAGAGCAAGGTCCTAAAGGCCGCTTCAGACCGTACGAATCTCGTCTCGTCCCGGAGCTTAGCCGAGGCGTGCTGAGGTGCCTGGTTACCACAGCGGAAGTGAGCGGTCTCCTGATTGCCGGCACGCTCGGAAATCCTCCTGGGCCATGTTTGAGGGGGCCGCACAGCGGAGCTACTGGAGCCACCAATCAAATGAGAGGGGGAGGAGAGTGGCTATCTGCCAATCATGTGTGACCCTAGCCAATCACCGTGCATGCATGGGAGTGGGGGGAGGAAAAGCAGAGTGTATAGAGCCGTTCGTTTAGGATGAACTGAGCAGTAAATAAAGCACCCCCCACCCCCCACCATCAACTGACTTTTTCCATCAGGTATAACACAAGCTAGAAAGTTTGCAAGGAAACGGAAATGTCGCAGCGGGCAACAGGCGATTTATAATACAAACACGCTCTCATACACTTTTGCAGACCCTATCAGTTTTCTTTTTTAAGAAGACAGACAGCCGGGTTTTTCAAAAACAAAATAAAGAAGCCCACGGAGGGGCAACAGACAGGGGCAAAGCGAGGCTGCAAGATTTTCGGCCAATCGGAGCGCACTTGTGCTTAGCAAATCACAGCTGCGCTTTCTTCAGAAGGTGGGACAAAAGGAGGGACTATTTGCGGGGAGACACTCCTACAGACAGGCAGGTCGGTGGCTAGCCTCTCGCGCTCGCTCGTCTTCGTTCGCCTCCGCAAGCGGTCTGAAACGGCTTTTAGTGGTGAGCAAAGTGGGAAAGCAGATTCATTTGGAGACAGATGGTTCTTTAAATAACCTGGGCCCAGATCATTAAACATCACAACCAATATCTTCAATTAAGCCAGGAAGCACACTGGTAGCCAGTGAAGATGATATAAAAAGAGTGCAGTTAGATGGCTGTCACATGACCATCTGGGAGCAAAGCTAGATCCACGAACACACCCAAATGACGAATCTGATCTTTTGAGACTACCCATCTAGACTGAATTCTTACATCCAAGTTGGCTCTTCAACTGAACAGCAACAACTTTCGGCCCAATTCTATCCTTCCCCCCACCTGCTGGTGCAGCTGTGCCGAAAAGGCGTGCACTGTATCCAGCAGGGAGGCAGAGTGGCAGAGGCTTCTTGATTCTGGCATTTAAATCCTCTTACCCCTCTGTAAGCCTCTTGTTCCACAGTGGATCTCGTCGGACCTTCACCAGCGATTTCACAGCTATTGTCACTGGTGCACGTACAAGGAGAGAAAGGGGGCAGGGAGGCTTGGATATATACACCCTCCATTAAGGGTGACCAAGGCAGTTTTAGTCCCAGAACTAGGCTGAAACCCAGACTAATAAAAGTGATTTTTGGCCCAATCCTATGTGGGCTCTCAATTATGGTGGTGGCCATGGTGGCCAAGTCCCAGGCCAATGGTGCAAAAGCCACTCCACTGTTATGTAGGTCAGGCACGACAGTGCAAATGACCAGAGGCCATCCACTTTCACCAGTAAGCCAGCGGTGGGGGTGGTATAAGGGAGAATTATGGGTGTATAAGGGAAGGGATTGAGTTGGGCCAAGGTGATTCTGGGGTAAGAGGGGCAGAGGTGTTGTTGGGGGTGCGGGGGGGCCGGGCGGCAGGGCAACACCCGCCGGGAGTGTGCATTTGCTGCCGGATTCGGTTATTCCAGGCATCGAGAAGGACCAACAAACATCCAAGTATATGACTATTTAGAATAGTATTTTTAAACAAAGGACAAAGGAGGATTTCCTAGCAGCTTTTAGAATGCTGAGCCATCACAGAAGCCACAGGGGGGATTCAACATGTCCAAACGCAAAGAAAAATAGGCCAAAAATAGGGCATTCATCACTGAAATGAAAAAAGAAAATTATCTACTACCACTGCATCAGCTCAGAGATGTCCAGCACAACCTTTCTAGATGTTAAGGCCCTTTTACACCTTTGGTCATGAAAGCAGGAGGAGGAACCATCGGTGGCCTGTTGTGATATGTCTGCAAGGCTCTTGGCTGACTGAGAGCCCAATCCAATCCCCTGCCACCACTGCTGCAGACCACACCGGGTGACACCCCAGGGAGAGGAGACACCAACATGAGTTCTTATTCTATTTGTTACAGGTGGTGCGAAAATGTATCATTAGTAGAAAATGGTTTTTTCCCGATCCCTACCATGACTCACGCAGGGATTGCATTTCCCAAGAGGCCTCCACTTCGTGTGTTCTGGTATGGGAGGAGGTTCATGGGAGTGACACCATGAGATCTCGTCCCAGGTGTCACCTCTCTGCTCTCAGGGTCTGCAGCATCCTCACTGCTCCCTGCCTTATGTGAGTACTGTTGAGTCTCCCCTTGTGACTTGTCCCAGTCCCTCCCCTGGCAAAAGGATTCCTTTCAGCTGGGGGACTCAAACCCTTAACAGAGAGAGAGACTTGTGTATGTTTGTCATACTGCTGCCCTCTTCTAAGGGCATCTTCCATCTCTTGCTCTGCTGTGGTCAAAAAGGCACTTCTTGGTCATATGTGTTTCTGTGAGTGGCATAAGGTGGGGGCTTGCATACTTAGGGCTCAGTCCAGCCTAACTCAGGCACAGTTGAGGCCCAATTGTGGCCCAATTGTGGCCCAAACTAGGACCGAGTTAGGCTGCAACTGTGCCTGAGTTAGGCTGGAGGCAACAGCATTGGGCCAGGATCGCGGCAAAACTTACCGCAGAGGCAGGCAGGCTCCTGTGGGGAGCTGTCAGTCTTGTGGAAGCGAAGAGCCCCCTCCTCAGCCCGTCTGCGTGCACCTACCACAGCTGCTGCAGCGGTTGCAGCAGATGGGCAGCCACAGGCGGGCCTGCAGGCACTGCGCGTTTGACAGTCAGCTGAAGGGCAGAGGTTGTGCCAGTGCCAGCTGCCCCAGGGCACCCTGGGCAACAGCCACCTGCCGCAGGGGGGAGTGCGACTGCCCTCCCTCCTGCAGACTGCGATGCCACCCCCAAGCCACGGTGAGGCTGCACGTGGGAGTCATGGGGGGGTGAGCGGGGGAGAGAAGGGAAGGAGGGGGTGGGAACGGCACGCACAAGGGGGGGTCTCATGAGGTCTGGAACCGCCTCCGCCAGGACATGCCCGTGCGCTGCCTGAAGCCCTGGGCCTCAAGGGCCGTGGCAATGCCCACAAAGAAGGCATCCCAGCATGCCTTCTGCTCCGTGCCCCGGCCAAGACCGAGAGATGCCGTGGGCTTGTCTGCTGCGAGCGGGAAGGGCTCACGCAGCTCATCACACCCCCAGATGGGGCAACATCAGCACCTTGCGGCAGGCGCTCTGGCGGCATGGGGGGTGCCAGCGTCCATCATCAGGGAGTGGGAGGGGAGGCAGGCACACTGACAGGGGGTGCTGGGGAGGGGCACGGGTGGGTCAGAAACAGACAGACAACACGGCTGGTGGGAGAGGGATACAGGGAGAGGGGTCTGCAGAGACCGATAGGGGCACAGGGGGCACTTCGCAGATGGAGGCAATGCAGGAACGGGCGCCTCTCATGCAGACGGACCGAGGGCGGACACGGACGCCGTTGATGGGCGGAAATGGACGCCGGTGACGGGCGGACACGGACGCCGGTGATGGGCGGACCGAGGGTGGGTGAGAGCCCCGGTTGCTGAAAGGGCTCTTCACGGACGTGGCGGACGTGCGCCACAGTGCCCGTCAGTGTTTGCCTGCCTGACAGGCCCCCCAACTCCCCCCTCCCCTCTGGTCCCAGAGGGTCCGGCGGCCCCCCTGCTGTGTTCTCCCAGGGATGGCTGTGGCGGACCCTGGCTGGGATTCATGCAGAGGCTTGTGTGCTGGGGCCTGCCTGTTTGGGTGTGTGGGGCAGTGCTTGTGCAACATTGGGGACATGTGTTTCCAGGGGCATCTTTATTGTTCTGGAACAGTGGCAGAGATGGCCGGGCGTGGCTGCCAGGGGTAGGCACAGCAGCCTCTAGGACCACAGCAGCAGCATCAGGCGAGCCCCATGGACCTGGAGATGCGGGCTCTTCCCCTGTGGAACCACGGCCTGCTCCATAGAAAGGGGAGGGACAGCAAGTAGGCAGCCAGGGCGGTGGGGCAGCAGCAGCAGCTGAGGTGGGTTGCAGGGCAGGCTCCCAGACCTCTCTGGCAGCATCAAGGCAGGTGACCGTGGGGCAACCAGACTGCAGGCCCAGGGGTGCTCCCCGGACGGTTTGTGGTAGTGGGCATTCCTGGGGGGACAAACAACATGGGGGTGTTCCATGGCAGCTGCTGCATGGTAGCAATCGCCATTGAAGAGGAGCCAGTGTGCCAGTTGCAAAGGTCTGCAGGGAGAGAAATCAAACACAGCTGAGTGGTGTGAGACACATAGCCTGGTCTGCGCTCCTTCCCTGGGTGTACGGTGAGCATGATCCTGTAAGGGAAAGGGGTCAAAGAGAGAGACAACAACACAACTTGGGGGTCACAACCATGGCAATCCTAGCAATACTGACCTGTCGGTAGACCCTGTGGAGAAAAGGGGGGGGAACAGCTGGTGTCTACATATGGGTTACAGTTCCACACTCATGGCATTGTGTGCTCACATTAATACAGGCAGCTATGAGACAAGACATTGGTATAGAGGCATATCATGGCAGGCTATGCAGGCAGCTATGAGACAAGACATTGGTATAGAGGCATATCATGGCAGGCTATGCAGGCAGCTATGAGACAAGACATTGGTATAGAGGCATGTATCCTACCTATATTTCTCTATGCAAAGAGGCAGACGTCAGACCACATGTCAGCACAAACCCTGCACTTACCTGCTGGTGTTGTTGCCTGTATGGGGGGGGGGAGAGGGGCTGGGAGAAAGACATGGGTTAGCAAACACTTGCATGGAGACAGCTGCCCAGGCACAGCAGTAAACAGTTTGGCCACAGGCAGAACAGCCCTCTCTGCCCTAGAGGGGGGCAGAGAGGAGAGAGGAGAAGAGAGAAGTGGGGTGTTAGAAAAGTTTTCAAAGTCCCACTTTGTGGCTGCTGGGGGACCGAACCCCACGCCACGTGCTCAGAGAGAGAGAGAGAGAGAGAGAGTGGAGGGCTGGGGCTGGGCTTTTGTGGGAAAGAGGCTGGGTGGGGCTGGGTGCTGATAGGGTAACTATTTGGGTCCATGTCCAGAGTTAGGCCACACCTGTTCGGTCCTAACTCAGGCCCAACTCGGGCCCAGGGTGTTAGAACTTTTCAGGAGAGGGCTGGTGTGGGTAAGGTAAAATGGCTCCTATGGGTCTCCTCACATTTGGGTCCACCCTTTTTGCTGGCCCAAATTATGGGCCTGAGTTGGGCTCGAGGGGGCGTGTCAGTGGCTCTCCAGTGTCTGGAACCGGACCAAAATTCGTAACCGCCCCCGTCACACCCCCGACACGCCCCCAACACACCCACTTTTAGGCTGCAATTGTGCCTGAATTGTGCAATTGTGCCTGAATTGTACCGCAGTTGCCTTGGGCTGGACCGGGCTGCAATTCAGTCACAATTGCAGCCCAACTCAGGCACAATTCAGGCACAACTCGGGCCTAAAGCACTTGGGCTGCAATTGTGCCTGAATTGTACCGCAGTTGCCTTGGGCTGGACCGGGCTGTTACTCTGCTTTTGCCCCTTTGCTGCTTGCACCACAGTAGCTCCTATAGGAGGTGGTAGTGCTGTGGCACCCTTGTGTTATGTGAGTGCATTATTGAGGCATTTCCCCAAAGTGGTGACTGTTGCTGTGGTTCTCATTTTGGGGGTGGTGGTGGCCAGGGGGATGTCATTCCAGTGGTGGCTGCTCATTGGACCTGCATCTGACCCACCCCCTGCTTGGTTCAACTTATTGGCACTTCTCTGGCCACCAGCATTGAGGCTGCGTAGGTGTGGTGATTGGCTCCTTGCATATTCGACTGACATTGAGCTGACATTGCGTTGATCTACTGCCACTCCATGGGTGATGATGAGCTATGTCGGGGTTTCCATGAACATTGGCAGTGTTACTAGGAGGGCTGTGCATTGCATGGGCTCTAGTGTTCCTCCCCCCCCCTTTGGGCTGGATGAGTTTTGGATACAACAGTTATCTCGCCATCAACGCCTCACTGCTGGCATGGTATTGGTATAGGATTGGGCTGAAATATCCTTATGGCTATTAACATCTAAAAAAGAAAAGAAAAGCAGGATTCACTGATTTCCTGCATCACATCAAGTTTGGCCTTCAGATGTCTTTTGGTTATCTGAAGCAATGAGTGCTGTTGGAGTTTTTATAAATTCCAGGCTTATTTCTGGTTCAAGGTGGTATGGAAAAGCTTGGCAAAATGCCCAATGATTTGGATTATTGTTTGGAGTAGAGCCATTAAACATGAGGTTGTCTCATACTCTTGAGCGCCAAATCCTATCCTTTACACCCCCTGATGATGCAGCGGCGCCAAAATGGAGCTGCTGCATCCTGTGCAGGGGGTGGGTGGGATGGGAGGCTTCCACAGGAAAGGGGATATTTAATCCCCTCACCCCTGTGTAAGCCTCATGGCCCACAATAGGTCTCCTCGGACCTATGCTAGCAATTTTGCTAGCATAAATCCGAGGAGAGAAAAAGGGGCAGGAAAGCTGCAGGGAAGAGGGATAGGATCCGGCGTGGGTCTTTCATGATAAAAGTGGTAAAAGTGTTTTAGGTTAGATTTCTGTTCATATTATTTCATAGCTTTTATTAGGCAGATAATTAAGGTAGAGATACAGTCTCATTCAAGACTTTTAAAATCTTTTAAAAAGATATTAGACAACATGATTTATTAATCAGATGTAGGATGATACGCTATAGCTGTAATTTATTTCCTGTGGAGAGTCTGAGGGAAATCTGCCATATCAGAATAAAAATTCAGCCTCATATGTCTAGCATAGCGGGTTTATATTGGTATTAAGGCACTGATTTGAAATATTAAACTAGAAAATGTGAAGTTAAAATCCTAACTTGCAACCAGCAGTTTCGAATTGTTAAATCAAATGCAGTGTCTGGAATGCTTGGCTAATTTTTACTGCGAAGCTGTAGATTGGAAATAGAGTTTCTATTTTGCCTAAATAAAGATCAGATTAACTGTGTATGTGCATAGTTAGCACCATCAGTGTACATGGGTACTTTGTAGAATAGATATGGTATCAGATTTCAAGTCCTTCACTATTATCCTTGAATATCTACTTGTTTCTAGGCCAGGCATTCAACAATAGGACAGATATGATGGGAAAGATACTGGAGCTCTAAGATTCTGATGCTCAAAACTAGTGGTTTGCAAGATGTGTTTCAAGGGGCTTGTCATAGGCTCCTCAGGGATTCCTTAATGAGAAGATAATGGTGGAAAGCTTCCCTCAATGATGGCTTACCTACCGCTACCAATTTTCGTTGCAATGCCCAGTTGTAGAAGGATGTTTGATGGGCCTAGATGGGCCCAGATGCACTCTCAGATATTGTGCAGCATTGGCAGCGTTCTGCATGTGCACCCTGAACATTTAGCAGAATCTTCTGCAACAAACCAAGTTCCTGGAAAAGACATGTAGGGGTTCCTTGATGCGAAGTGTTCCTTGAAGCAAGGAATATTGAAAAGCACTGGTCTAAGCTAAGCTGTTGAGGCAGAAATTGCAAGTACTGTATATACATTACAGAACTGAATTTCGCCTCACCTACTATGGAAATGGACATTTCTTTTACACTCATTCTGTTTGTATTGTTTTGTGAACATGCTAAACTAAATGGATGGCAGGGGTGCCAGTTTATTTTTGTCCACACTGTTTTAACAAACATTATAATTATAATTGCTTTGAGGAAATACAGCTACAGTCCAGCCCACCAACAGGTGCACTTAAATTCATTCAAGAGAGCTTGAAGAAGACATAAACTGTGGTTTAGATTGCAGTTTTTAAGTTGTTTATTTTCTGTTTATTTCCAATTATTTTCTCTAATTTCTATTTAACATTCTTCTGGATGTTGCATTCAGCCAAGAGTCTGCAACCTTTCAAATTAATTTGTCCACTTTTTTTTTCCCTAACTTGGTTCATTTGTTTTCCATTTCACTGCTCTCTCTATAATGTCAATTTAGATCTCTTGCTTTCATATATATTACATTATGAGCACCGTATCTGGTTAATGATAGTCTCCTCTTTTACAAACAGATTTGAATTAAGCCATATGGTTACCGGATAATAAGAACCTGTGAAATTATGTGCTCTATGAGATGCACTGGGGTACAAATATTTTTAAAATGTGAGTTGAAGACCTTGGGTTATTTGTTTAATTACAATGAAATACTGTTCAGATTTGCCACTATTCTTTGTTCTGTATTAGATACAAATATAAAGTCAACTCCAGGTGTGCCTGGCATACAAACACCAGTTGTCTACAGTTGTCTACAGTTTTTTGAAGAGTACTAATAGAAAAAAAACCCTGTAGACAACCGTAGACAACTGGTATTTGTCTACAGTTGTCTACAGTTTTTTTTAAGAGTACTAATAGCATATAGGCCAGCGGGTGGCGCAGCGGGTTAAACCGCTGAACCATAAGCTGTCGATCGAAAGGTCGGCAGTTCGATTCCCGCGACGGGGTAAGCGCTCGTTGCTTGGCCAGCTCCTGCCAACCTAGCAGTTCCAAAGCATGTCAATGCGAGTAGATAAATAGGTACCGCTTGCGGGAAGGTAAACAGCGCTCCGTGTTCCAGCTGCATGCTACGCGCTGCAGCAAGGAGAGTCATGCCGGCCACATGACCACGGAGGCGTCTTCGGACAACGCTGGCTCTTCGGCTTTGAAATGGGGATGAGCACCACACCCTAGAGTCGGACACGACTGGACTTAATTGTCAGGGGATACCTTTACCTTTACCTAATAGCATATAGACATTGTCTTTTGTTCTCAGTTTGTCCTTGGTAAGTTGTTGTGCCCGAGTACTGACTTGATTGTATATTGTTTCCAAACTGTTGGACTAGATTGCCCTTGGACAAGGATGGACAACTGGTGTCTCATGGTCTAACTCTGTCCCGCAAAGCCACTGGAACTCTCTCTCCTGCACAGGTTTGGTTAAAAGTTTGCTGTCGGTTTCACTCATAAGAAACTTGTTTTGGAAAGATGTGGATGATAGGATTCCTCCGCCTTCAGTATTACATCTCTCTCTTTCACCTCTGCATGGAACAGCTTTATGTGCAACATCCTATTCTATCAAAGTACCCTACCTGCCCCATACAGAATTTGACTATCTCTTCTCTAGGACCATTTCAGAGAGCAAAGGCTGAATGGGCAAAATTACTCCATCCTTTGTCAGATAGTTCAGTTGTCTACGAGCTAGCACATGTCGGGGAAAAGAAAAATGTTAAATACAGTACTAGTATTCCATATAAAAATTCCATATAAAAACATTACTAGTAGCTGAAGTTTGTGAACCTCAAAATTACATGGGCTCTTATTGGCTTTCATGGTAGGGACTATGGCCCCTAGGGACTGGCACGGTTTATCCAATGGAAATGTCAACCTCAAAGAGCAGAGAATAGTAGCAGTCCAATTCATGTATTCAGACCTTTGTGGCTGAGGCTTTCCTTCCATTTCATTACACGAGCTCACAAGGGAGTAACAAGCATTTTTTTCTGCTTCTCCCACTGCTATCTTGATCAGGCCCAGCCTCTTTCATCTAATGGCGTGGAGTAGTGTTACCAAAATTGCCTTTGTTATTATGGGGATTAGCTTTAAATATGGCAATTTGGTATGTGCAGGGATCTTTAGACCAACTATACCAGAGTCCAGCCCAGAATTCCATTTTAAATAAGCTTAAGGACACACGTTGGGTTGCTTTCCAATATTTACTAAATAGTTCAATCATACATATACAAAAATCCAATCAAACGCAAGATACAGAGCAAGGAAACTCAGTTAGACAAAGAGATTTAGCAGGTTTCTTGATTTGCACATGGGTGATATTTACCAGTCCTGGAGAAAGAGGAGTTGTCCTGGGATAGCAGTACTGGGTGTATGGGGGGGGGGAAGGACATGAGGAGATGGGGAAGAAACAAAATGGCTCTAAGGTTCTGAACAAGCTGGGTTCAGGAACCAACAGAGTGGCTAACTGAGAAGTAATACAAAGAGAAGGGAGGGGGGGTTGCAAGAGAGAGGGGGGCAAAGGTGGGGAGAGGGAGAATAAGATAGAGCTGAGAGCTCACCAGTAAGAGTCCAAAACGCAAGAGAGAGACTGCCAGGCTGTCTCTACTTTTTATAGGGCCAAACATATCCTGGGGGCACAAAGAATACATGGGGAAAGAAGGGGAGGAGGATACCTTGAGTGGACATCCTGTACACCTCTGGGTAAAACTACACACAAACAATAGGAAGGTGGGAGTGGGTGATCTGGTTTGATGTTCCAGTCGTTAAGGAGCTGGCTGATTCAATCCTGAGACAAAGCAGAGGCTCTGGAGAGTCTGGGATGAGTCATTTCAGGTGGCCCTCTGTATTGTAGGTATACATGCAGGTTTTCATGGCCAGTTGTTATGCTCAAAGTTACAATATTTAAGGGATTTTCAGCCATGTGATTTCAGTTCTTAAAATTGAAGAAATAAACACCTAAGGTTATAGACACCTTCCAGCTTGCAGCTGGGTTCTCTTTTCGCTTTCGAAGAAGCCCCTAATGCCTGGGGAGAAACGTCAAGCACAGAAGACCTTAAAGATTTCAACTTTGTCAGCTTTGGATAATCCATCCCGCTTGCCCGCTCCACGTCGCGGTAGAACCAGGATTTGGAATTTCAACTGACAATCGTAAGATCGATCTTTATTTCTTCAATTTTAAGAACTGAAATCACATGGCTGAAAATCCCTTAAATATTGTAACTTTGACCTCTGTATTGTCTTCTCCCAGGACCATATTTAGCATATCAGTGAGGGGGAGTGAGGAGAAGAGCTTGTGAGAGCTTAGACACATGGCCGTGAGTGAAATGGTGGCTGGTGCTTAGGGTTTTCCCTCAAGGCTTCTGGCTTTGGGGAAATCCTTTTACAGCATGGCTCATGGCGCAGGAATGCGGTGTGGCCCTCGCGTTGCACCATAATACAGTCCGGTCTGGCACATGTTCCATTCTTGCTCACAACCCATTTCAAAAAGCCTCGTGGCAACAAACATTTTTAAAAGACTTTTGGCCACAGTTCTCATTTTAAAAGGACACTGGGCAACAGTAGGACATCTAAGGGCTTCAATACTCTGGGTGAGACAAAGGCAGAAATACCAACTGGATTTGCTGCAGTAGTTTTATTAGAGCCAGTCTTAAGTAAACTGAAACATTAAGAAGATTGGTCCCAAGTCTTCCTGATCTTCTCTTAGAGCCCAATCCCATCCTCATCCTCATCCTCCTCCCCTCACCCACTGGTGCAGCCGCACCAAAAACGGACACACTGTATCCAGCAGGGGGAACAAATCGAGAGGCTTCAGAGGTGAAAGGGGATTTAAATCCCCTTACACCTCTGCAAGACTCCAGCTCCGCAATGGGTCTCCTTGGACCTTGCTAGCAATGTCACTAGCACAGGTCTGAGGAGAGTAAGAGGGTGGGAAGGCTGCAGAAAAGGGGGATCAGACCCAGTGCGCACCATCGCTGCCAGATCTAACCCCTCCCACAGCCTCAATTTAATAACCCAGTTTGCCTGCCCAGTTTTGCCCCCTCCCCACCACTTGGTGATTACCAATTGCCAAGCTTGTTGGAACAAAGAGGCTCATTGCCACAGACCTGCCAAATTTCTGGGAGTCATGGAGGAATCACATGTCTTGTTCACTGTCCTTTCCTCTACTGGGAGTTGGAGATGTGATTTTCTGCAGCTGGGTAACAGTGATTTGAGTTTCCAGAGGTAGTTCCTGGTATTTTCAATTGCTTGCCAAGCAACAAAAACTGCAACTACATGTTCCAGGGCCAACTGGAATTTGGAAACCATCCACTGGAAGGCAGAAGAGGGTGTATGGCTGGGGGAGTTGCCTGGAAGAAGATGCAGGTGGGAGGTGTGTAACAGGTCCTTTGCCTGCACTTTCCCCTGCAACTCCCCACCACATGTTTTCCCCAAAGTTAGGATTATAGTTGCAGAGGTAAGATGATTCAACATTCTTATCTTGATTATTTTAATGTGTGGCCCAATTCCTAAATAACTAGAAACTTCACTCTTGCAGGTCTGACTCCAGGTTCCTTCAAATCATGACCAATGTGGGCAGGGGGACTGGCAAGCTAGGCAATGTGGCTATCATAATATCATAATTTGGAGCACAAAAATAATACATGTTCTACCAAGGTCAGTCTGCCTAGAGTCAATCTTTGCACAAGTTATAGCTCAATCCCCCCTAACGTTTCGCCTGCGGAGTGTGTGCTTTTATGATCACCTAGTCAAGTCCAAGTCAAGTTATTGACGCGACTTGAGTCCGACTCGAGTCCGAGAAAATAGACTCGAGTCTACATCACTGCCAATCACTGCCTCCCCTGCCACCCTGGCCCATCCTCCCATCCCCTGCCCTGACCAGCACAGGACTTTACAGGTAGGTGCTGTAAATGTGCTGTAAAGTGCGTTTTTGGCACCCGGGGAGCAAGGGCCATCAGTGCGGAAGCCGGCAACCCTTGCTCCATCTCTGGACCAACCCTGCAGCTGCCGGAGCAGCTGAGATTTGCACCAGCAGGGGTGCAGGGGTGGTGGAGGGCGGGCTGGGTGGCAAGGGAGAGTGGCAGTTGGCTGGCCCGTGCCAGGGATATCGGTGTCGAGCTCTGCCGGTATCCCAAGCCCTCTCCCAGCCTGGGCTGCCCTTACCCCACCGCCCTGGATGTACATCAGCTCTTGAGCCGAAGTACATCTGAGGAGGCCTATTGGGGCCGGGGAGCCCTACGAACGTCCCCTTCTTGTGTTGAGTCCCCGGGCCACTCCGAAGCGGCCCGGGAAGGGCTCAGAATCCTTACGCAGGTTCAGGCTGTTAATTAGGTGCTCAAATTCAACAGGAAAATGTCTGGGTTGTTAGGATCCATCCCAATAAGTGAGTATATAGTTATGAACAAACTTCTCCAGGTTCGGAGGTGATGTGCCACTGACTGAATATCATTTTCTGGGAAGTGACAATGAGGGAGAACCCTTGCCTTTATATCCTGCTTGGGGGCTTCCCAGAAGCATCTGTCTTGCCCCCCTGGAACACAAGATGCTACACATAGTGTACCTTTGCTCGGATCCCACAGGTCTCCTCTTATGATTGTATATGTTCAATCATAAATAAAATGTGCTTTCATCATCCTGCATTATGACTTTTTTCAAAGCAGCCATCGAGACATTAGACTGCATTGTGATTTTAAACAAGTATGGCGTAAATTGCCAGTAAATGACTGTTCCATTCCTGCAGACTGATTCTGTTCTAAGAAGGTCAAGTCGTGTTTGTTGGGTGCTTTGAAGAAGTTGGCGCTGGCCCTAGTGCACAGGCCTGTTTGTCTATATAGGGAATGGGCTTATTCAGGGCTGTTAGCCTGACCCTTCAGAAGCGTTACATTCACTTCAACATTAATAACAAAAGAGAAGAAAAGACATAGCCAGGGACAATAGCAGCTCTTTCTCTAACACAAGCACATCTCTAGGTGCTCATTTCTCTTTTCAACCTGCTTCACATTCCAATTTATTGCAAACTTCATTATAAATAATAAAAATATATATATAATCAGCAACAATGGACTGCCAACCATGCTTGGAAAAAAAGAGTTGAATAAGAGGGGTCACCTTTCAAACAGGGTTTGTATTTGCCAGTGGTTTTTTTGTTCCCTTTAATAAGTGGTCTTGAATAGGATTTTGCTTATTACTTATTATTGCTGGTCATTGGGCAGTGAGACTATTCAGCTCCAAAGAGTTTTATTTAGGTTAGGGAAAAAAAATTCTCAGCTACTGCCATTATATTATAGGAGCCATTGGTCTACTTGAGTGTGCACTATAGACCTGCCTTTTATTTTTGCTAGGAACATAAGTCTTTCACCCTTTTCTACACCCTTTACGGCACAATCAGTGTAGGTTCCCCATGGGGGAACTATAGTTCTGCAGTGGAAGGTGTTGCAAACATGCCATAAGGCACATTTGTGGCACTTGGTGAGTAGGCAGTGCCAGAACTGCTCGCTCTGCCCGAGACAGGAGTCACCGCCGATGGATGCAGGAAAGTGCTGCACTGGGCTGGGCAGGACAGGGAATGGGAGGATGGGCCAGGGTGGCAGGGGAGGCAGTGATTGGCAGGGATGTAGACTCGAGTCTATTTTCTCGGACTCGATTCGGACTCAAGTCGCGTCAATAACTTGACTCAGACTTGACTAGGCGATCGTAAAAGACTTGAAAGACTCGACATGAGACTTGAAGCCTTTTGTGACAAGACAAATATTAAGTCCCTATACATTACAATATCGGCCACCATAAACCAGGAAGAAGGCATCTGCGACACCAAAGATAAGGAGGGCAGGCACAAAGGCAGCGGAGGTGGTGGGTGGGAGTGGATGGAATGATAGAGAAGGCAAGGCTTTTTCAATTCAAGCATGAGGGTGGGAGAGTCCTCCAGCCAATGCCCAGTGTGAGCAACAAAAGGCGGTGGCCGCGGTGGCAAAAAGCGGCATTTTTTGCCACTGAACGGGGGAAAAGAGTCACCCCCGTGGCCGCCCAGGCCCATAATAGGCCTTTTCCGGCCTAGAAAACACCAGGGGGGGTGTTTTTCAGCCAGAAAAGGCTGGAAAGTGACGCTAGTGACATCACAACGTGTCACATGACATGTCACAGGGGTACGTGACGCATCACGGGTGGTGCTTCACGGGCTGCTGCCCCCAGTGGCACTTGCCGCTGCCCCGCCCCCCAAGAGGCTGGCTACACCAATGCCCAATGGGCCTCCTCAGATACGTGCCAGCTATTTTGCTGTCACACATCAGAGGAGGCCGTGTAAGGCTGACAAGACCCGGGAAGATGGTGAAGCATGCTACCGATATCCCCACCCCCTTCTTGGCCTTGCTGGCCGATCTCCCCCTCCCCCAGTACCCCAGCCTGCCCTCCCCACGCTCTCCCGCCAGCTGACGCAGCACTGCAGCAGCACGGGTGTCGGCCGCCGGCACTGCTTATTCCCTGGCTGCCATGAAAGAGCTTTACGGCACTGTCGTGACACCCTAGGCCAGCGGAGCGTTTGCTTCAACGGTCTTACCTTGCGCCAGATTGCACTATTACTCGCCTCTAGCACAGGAATTAGTCACTCCAGTGGATTTTGCCAATGATCATATTTAATGGGGGAAAAAGTAGAAAACATTTCTTCAGGAAGCAGTTCACAAAATAAGATGAACTATATGAAATATTCTATTTGGCTTTTTCGTATTAATTTAGGCTAAATTATCAGTCAGAGGCTTTATGCTAATCTCAGGTTTAAGCATTCCTAAACAGTCTGATGGGATTATTGATCAGATTTAACTGATAGCTTGCCTATAAAGTCATCAATAAATATCAATGCCTAATTCTGTAGTACATATAGATGTCTGACATAATGGATTATAGTGTGTTGGCACATGATTGATATGGTTTATTTTAAATGAATTTATTTAGGAGTTTTGATGGTTTTTAACCTATTACTCAAAGTAACTCTTTCTCTTCTTTCCTCTTTCCACCCCCCACCAAATTATGCTTTATAATGCTTTAGTACTTTTTGATGGTCAGCTTCCATAACACAGGAAAGACTCATCTGAGGGGAATTTAGGTGACATGATGGGCAGCCCAATCCCCACTAACGAAAGAATGGCAGAACAAGCACTCCACCATTCTAAGCCATCGCAAACGTGCTGTAAAGCATGCTGTAAAGCACGTTTGCAATTACTCTAAACTAGAGTAAGGGCCGCCGGCCCGGAGTCTGGCAGCTCTTATTCCACCGCCGGATCATCCCTGTGGCTGCCAGAGAAGATAAGAGATTCCCAGGCGGGTGTGGGGGCGGTCCGGGTGGTGAGGGACACCGGCCACTGGCCGAGCCAGCCCGGGGGTGGGGGTGGGGATGGTGGCCGCCATATCCCCGTCCCTTTCCCAGGCCGGCGCAGCCTTTACACGGCCTCCTCGGATTTGCACCAGCTAAATAGCTGATCCGAGGTCAAATCCGAGGAGGCCTATTGGGGCCTCCTCACGCTACACCGGGGGAGGGGAAAAATGTCCCCTTCCACCGAGTAAACCTCTGGGCCGATCACAATTGGCCCGGAATGCAAATAGGATCTGGCGGGCAGCCCAGGTCCGCCCGCCAGATCCTTAGTGTGGATTGCGCTCTCAATGTGGTGGTCAACCTCTGTGCAGAAAAACAATACCAGGGTAAAAGACAAATGCCAATTAATTGGCCATCAAACCTGCCAATCAGCTCAACAAAATAATGGGTGTCCATCTTATCCTGTTGTGCATATTTCATTGACTGGGAATGAACATGATACCTGCTTTTAACAGCATATGCAGAGATGTGCAACCCCCCCCCCAGTTTAGACCGTTCACTAATCATTTTTTCTTTTCTTAATTACTTTTGCTTCCCATTTATATAACAATGCTAAACTATTGATAAATAGAAACAAAGTTGTTAATATATTCTTGCTATACAACATCCTATATTATACAAATATTTGAATTAGGAAATTGATAGAAAAGATAGATATACTTTCATGTCACAGTTTGTTTTTTCATTTCTAACCCACGAACTCAGAAGAATCAGCAAGAAAAGCTCTAAAATTGGATACAACATCACAATAAAAACAAAACAGCCAATTCATCCAAAAGTCTGAAACAAGGATATAAACTACTAAATCTTGAATCTGGTGAAATTGCTTTGGGAGAGAATTCCATAGGAAAGATTACCAGAAGAGAAGGTTTTCATATCGCTAACATACAGCTCAATTCTATCATCCACCATTGGAGCTGGTACAGCTGCAGTGAGGGAGCATGCATCCAATGGGGGTTGGGATGGGGTGATCAGACAGTCAGCGGGAGGTAAAAATATTTTTAACTTACCCCAGTTGGATCACCTATGGGTCTCCTCTGGCCTGCGCTAGCCATTTTGCTGGCATAATTCCAAAGAGAGAAAAGAGGCGGGGCAGCCTGGGAAAGAGGGGATAGGATCCTAGTGCAAGTCACTGCCGCCAGAATCTGTACACTATGGGCTGCAGGGGGGTCGGCTGATGTGGGGCCGGGGGGCGGTGGGCCCCAGGGCGCAAGGGGAACAGGCCCCACCCTGTTCTGGGGCTAGGATCGCCACTGATGGGCTGGCAGGGGATAGGATTGAACCTTAAGATTCATGTAGGACCAAATGACACTGCTGGAGATTCATGTAGGACCAAATGACACTGCTGGGCGCAGCTATGAGTGGGTCATTTCGGACTTTCAGTGTTGTTGAGATTTATCCCCTGAAATGAATTTTTGGGAGTCATAGCATCATAAACCACACCTTCATTAGTGTGATCAGTATAACCCCATTATATTTACTGCTCGTTTTAGGGGCCACATGAAAGGCAACAATGTCAGAATACTGGTGTTGTTGAGGATGCTATGACTCCCAAAAATTCATAAATTTCAACAACACTGAAAATCTGCACTGGATAAATCTCAACAACACTGAAAATCTGCACTATGTCAGAGAGTGTTCATTGTGTAAACATTCAAAATCACAGCCTACTTTTTTAAACCCTTACCCAACTTCTAAGTAGGTAAAGGTATCCCCTGCTCGAAAGCCAGTCGTGTCCGACTCTAGGCTGTGGGCTAGACTGTAGGCTCCATTTCTAAGTCCGAAGAGCCAGCGCTGTCCGAAGACGCTTCCGTAGTCATGTGGCCGGCATGACTAATGGAACGCTGTCACCTTCCCACCGCAGCGGTACCTATCTGTCTACTTGCAATTTCTTGCTTTCGAATTGCTAGGTTGGCAAGAGCTGGGAAGGGGAAGACGGGGAGCTCACTCCGTCACACAGCACTCGGGTCTCAAACTGCTGTCCTACCGACCATCCAGTCTGCAGTTCAGCATCTTAACCACTAAGCCACCACGGCCTCTCAACTTCTAAGTACAAATAAATATATTTGTATCTCTTTATAAAATTATAAATATGCATTTTATTATCTTTCAGTCATTAGAGCTGTGGGCTAATGATCCAAAACTGTTTTACGCCTAGGCTTGTTCTCACTTAGGCCATAAACCTGTTCTGGGCTATACCCCTTCAGCCACCCAGCGGGGACTCATATGATGGAATGCTCCTCCATACAAAAACAACAGCAACAACAAAAAACAGAAACCCTTCCTCAAAGAAAACCAGTAGCGCAGCTAGAGGGGAGCCATGCACTAAGTGGTGCAAGATGCTGCAATACACTGTGTACATGCCCCCTCCCACTTGCCATCAGAACCATTCTAGGCAGTGATGGCAACATGCAGGACAGTCTGGTTCGGTGAGCGCCTGCGCATTGCTACTGCTGCCTGGATGGCTCCAATGGCGAGTGGGAGAGTCCGCTTACATGATGAGCTGCAGCATTTTGCACCACTTAGCGCATTGCCCCCCCTCTAGCTATGCTACTGTAGAGAACTAAATGTCAGAGAAATGGTTCTAGTCTAGCTTTCTCCTTAACGTACTGTTTTCCAGTGATGTAGACTTGTGTCTATTGATTCGGACTCGAGTCAGACTCAAGTCGTGTCAATGACTTAATTCAGACTTGACTCGGCGATTGTAAAAGATTTGAAAGACTCGACTCGAGACTTGGAGCCTTTTACAACAAGTCAAATTTTATTCAGGTTTAAACCTGTTTTCCCCATTAAATAGATAGGGACTCGCAACTCACAACCAAAGACCAAAATGACAACTGTTGTAGCTGTAATATTTGCCTTATATACTTTTCTTCTTGCAAGTGCTTCCTTGATATGCTTTTAATTAAAAATGATAATGTCTAGCTACCATGCTGATTTACAGTGCAATCCTACATAGATTTCCGGAGGAAAAGCAAGCGCTCCGCTGCCGGCGTGTACCACAAGCTGGAAATAATTTATTTATTTGCTCTTACTCTGCTGCCAGATCTCTATGCGGCTACCAGAGGAAGGTAAGGGATTCCCTGGCAACCGCATGGGCGGTCCAGGCGACAAGGGAGGGGGGCATTGGCTATGCCGGCCTGGGTGGGGGCAGGGATGGCGTCCACCATATCCCCATCCCTGGCCGACCAACGCGGCCATTAAACGGCCTCCTCCGACTTCCACCAGCTAAATAGCTGGCAGAAATACAAGGAGGCCCGGAGGTTGAGTACATTACACCGGAGGAAGGGGACGAATGTCCCCTTCCCCTGAGCAGACCTCCAGGCCGTTGCAGAGCAGCCCGGAACGGGGATAGGATCCAACGGGTGGCCCTGGGCCGCCCGCCGGATAGTTAGGTAGGATTGTGCTCTTAGTTCTATAAAAATGAATAAAATAATGTTTTGAAAGCTTCTCCACCCTCTGTTCATTCATACACTGTGTGCTGTGATAAAAGCCAAGGCGGTAGTCGGTGCTTAATAAAATGACTGACAGACAGTATAGTGTGTGCTGCTAGCAGCAGGACTACTGTAGAAGCAGACTAGAACCACCTATAAACTGGGAAGAATGATGCTAATTAAGCAAGAATAAAGATGAAGATTTTGAAAAGGCTGGTTACCACTGAAATTCTGCAGAATGCTTTTTTATTGTCGTTCAGTCTATTCTTTCCCAATAAGTAGGTGTGTCATCTTTTTCCTTTATCTAATGTACTCAACTACTCACACGTTGGAAAAGCTGGCCCAAGGTTATTAGGTTATTATTCCTTTCCTGCAGAGTAGGAATAGTTGTCTCCTTGCTTTACCTGCAGAGCAGAATTGAAGTGGCTTCACTTTAAACGTAACCAGGAAATCTTGATGCCTATGCCGTGCCATGCTACGATAGGTGGAAAAAGTGGATTGTTTAGAACAGTGGTTCCCAAAAGTTTTAGTACTGGGACCCACTTTTTAAAATGGCACTCTATCGGGACACACCTAGCTTTATGAGACTTAAAAAAAGTGATATAGAAAGAAATAATTTATTTATTTGCAAAAAAAACCCTCAATCCATTTCTTGTAATGAGGCAGTCCTAATGAATAGCCTCAAGGCTTGAGGGGCTTACTTCTGTGACCCAGTCTTCACCTGCCCCCACTACCTGTCATTGATGGACATGGGGAAAAATGCACTAGAAAAAAGATGCTCAAACATTTATCTCCCTATATTTATACAAGTTTGTCTTTGCAGGGCAATTAGCAGCCATCTGATTTTTGAATAGCCTCAGGGCTTCAGGCAATTACTTACCTGATCTTTCCATCACCCCTGTTTTCATTCGAAGCTCTGTGGGAACCACCAGAAATCAGGCTGCAACCCACCAAGTAGGTCCTGACCCACAGTTTGAGAAACACTGGTTTAGATCATGAAAACAACCCCCTCCCCCTCTCTCTCCCTCAATAAATTCCCTAGCATTAGCATGCTTGCTTAGAGTATATAACAAATCTTTATATAACAAATCTTCCTACAAATGCAAGTGCAAAACCCTGAGTGAGTTTATAAGAATTGCTTGGCTATTGCAGACAGCACTTTATATTCAAACATTCTGCTAAAATATGAGAACAACAATCCTATCCAATGCATATGATTCTGAGAATTGTACCTACATTCACCTGCTGCACAACAGCTCAAAATCTGCTGATTGTGCTGCTGCACAAGAGCACAAAATCGCAGCGGGCACAGGAGGCGCCTGAGAGAGTCGTAGGAGAAACCCGCCACGTCCCTCTCCGCTTTGAGCACTGCGGGCGCGCTCCACTACCCCACTT
This sequence comes from Plestiodon gilberti rubricaudatus, assembly GCA_026170595.1. Classification (NCBI taxonomy): domain Eukaryota; kingdom Metazoa; phylum Chordata; class Lepidosauria; order Squamata; family Scincidae; genus Plestiodon; species Plestiodon gilberti. Next base: position 111,117,674 of record JANXHW010000003.1, read on the forward strand.
GAGGCATGTGTGTGTCCCAAGGAAGCGCCACTATTCCTCCTTCCTTGCGCTGCCGTGCAGCAGCGGCAGCCGAAACATATGTTTTCCTAGACAAGCCTTCCTGTGAAGCTGGAACTACACTACACATGTTGCGGAGATTCTGACAGCATTTCGGAAGCAAGCGGAGCATCTGCGACCTCCCGATTCCCGGCGCGTACCACAAAATGGAAACCCATCTTTTGAGGGGGCGGGTTTGTGGAGCTAGGGGGCGGGTTCGCGGAGCCTACCAATCGGGAGCCTACCAATCGGGAGAGAGGGGGGAGGAGAGTAGTTGCATGCCAATCAGAACTACCTCCAATCACCGTGGAGGTTATATTCCAAGGCTTATTCGGCCAATCAGAGCGCACTTGTGTTTAACCAATCACAGCTGCACTTTCTTAAGGGACAGCAGGAGGGACAACAGGTGGGAAGACACTCCTTCCGAGCAGCTCTGCGCACGGAGGTAGAGGCAGGGGCAGAGGCCTCCGCATGTAGTGTAGTTCCGGCCTAACTATGGTGACAGAGGGGCGGGGCAGGGTGCTTTGCAAGCAGAGGCATGGATAGACTGGAGCGGGCAGAGCAGCGGCTCCAGGTGGCACCTCGGCCCTGGGCGGCGCTGCTCCGCTCGCTCCAGTGTTTCCACGGAGCGCGCGCCGCCCGGCGGGCGCTCCGAGGCCTTCTCCCCCGGCCTCGGAGCCGGAGAAAGCCCCGGAGCGTCCACCTCGACCTGTGGCCGGGACTTTCTGAAGTCCGACTGCCACGTCACACTGTTTATCTTTGTTTTGCGCGCAAAACAAAGATAAACAGTGTGACGCGGCAGTCGGACTTCAGAAAGCCCCGGCCACAGGTCGAGGTGGACGCTCCGGGGCTTTCTCCGGCTCCGAGGCCGGGGGAGAAGGCCTCGGAGTGCCCGTGGAAACCGGGTCATCCCCCTGGAGCGGCAGCGCCCCCTCCCCGGAGTGGCCCCTCCCCCTCCCGGAGTGGCGCCGCCCCCTCCCCGGAGCGGCGGCGCCCCTTTGGGCCAGCGCTGCAGCGAGTGCTCCAGGCAGCACTCGCTGCTGCTACGCCTCTGTTTGCAAGTGCTCAAAGGCAGCCACCATTATACATCAATAGCTGAGCAGACATAGCATTAAAAGGAAACTTTCCTGAGAGCTGAGTTCCCACTCAGCGATAGTGGGAAAAGCAGAGAGAGTGTGTGCGCACTCAAAAACAAATACAGCAGGAAGCAGAGAGAACGAACAAATTCATACACGTGGAAACAGGAGCCAATAGGGAAGGAGGAAGAAAGAGGGAGCGTTGGTGTGTTGGAACTGAAGGAGGGGGTCATCGGGGTGGGCACTATCCTGTGGGGCATATTTCTTTCTTTCTTTGAGATTCGTTATGAGGCTGGGGCAGTGCAGAGGAGGGAAGACCAAGAATGATCATCCTCAATCGTAAACACTCCTTGCACATTTATGAGAGATATATTCAAGTCATTCCAGCTCATAAATCTCAAGCTCCTACGTCTTTGAACTCTGAGTGTTTTAAAATACATTTTGCAATCGCGCATATGTGTTCGTGTGTGTGCGTGTGTGTGTGTGTGTGTGTGTGTGTGTGAGAGAGAGAGAGAGAGAGAGACAGACAGACAGACAGACAGACAGACTTAGGCTATGATGCATAATCGTTTGGAAAGAAAGGGATGCAAGGGCATCCCTAGGTAGGCACTAATTTTCGGTTTTTTTTTTCTGCCTTGGAATTATTATCTAGTAAAACTCAGCAACAAAAAAGTCACATATTGATGTTAAACAAAATGCAATGTGTTCTATATTTGTTTTCAGTTCAGTTGAATTCAAAATTACTATTAAAATTAGCAGTAGTAAAACTACTGGTCCCCGGAAAAATTGTCTTCCACAAAACCGGTCCTTGGTGCCAAAAAGGTTGGGGACCGCTGCAGTAGAGTACTGTAGAGCTGAACACTTCTGTGGGAGGGTTTCCGGTCAAGGACACAACCCGGAAGTCTCTCTTATTGCATGGGAATAAAATGTTGCACAGCTCCTGGGAAGGATGGCTTCAGAGTTGGCTTCAGAGTTTGGTGAGGAGGTAAGTTCCCCTGCTTTATTTTACACACATGGTCAGCCACGTCGTTGGAACGTGGCGGGGGGGGACTGCCGGAGGGTGACGCGCGCAGGAGGGTGACGCACGGACCCACGCGCGTCGCCCTCCGGAGGCTCTAAGGCCGAGAGAAGGCCTCGGAGCATCCTCCCGGGCTGGCGCTCGTGGGCCTTCTGACGAACGCCCACTGTGTCACAACGTAATTTATAACGTTTTTCGCGCATGCGCAGACCGTTCCTGAGGGAAAGGTCCCCGGAGCCGGCTGCAACGGGGGGGCAGAGTTGGGGGGCACCCGGGGCAGAGTCCCGTCGGGTCGCCCCCCAAAAATCGCGTCGCGGTCTAGCGGCTGTGCCGAAAGTTCATATAGGGGACTTGTGTGGGGGGAGTCATTAGGGTGACGTGCGCGCCCCGCCCTGGGGCCACGCGCGCCCTAGTGACACTGCTGCACATGGTTGCTGTTTGCTGCAATGTGGAGGATTTGTTTGCTTAGGACTGCCATTTCTAGCCTTTGAGAAGGCTCCTGCTGATTTTAGTATGAAGAACCAATTTAACATTCGTCATCCCCGGTCCGCTTTATTTTACACACATGGTTGCTGTTTGCTGCAATGTGAAGGATTTTTACTGCATCGAAACCAGCAGTTTAAATAAGTTTAAATAAAGTGGCCCAAAGCATCTGTTTCGTGGCATTTTTCATCCTCTGACAGTATACAATCTATATGTATCACCTATCAAGTACACTTTTAAAGCAGTTACATTAAAAAAAAAATTAAGAATAGGAATTTGGAATAAAAATACATAAGGAATAAAAAGCACCCAGAGCCTCTTACGTCAGTGGAAGTAACTTCCACTGTTGTAAAATGGCTGCCAATGGAGTGTGCAGACCTCTGTCAGTGGCCATTTTGTGAGCACTGCCGCAACAGGCAGCAGTACCTCAGCTCCCCTGAAAGACCCCACTGTTCCCGTCAAACCAGTTAAGGTAGTGGTGGGGGCAGGGGGGACAGAACAGGGCAGGGGAGGGCAGGAGGCATGATGGAGGTGGGACAAGGTGTGTACTGGCACGTGCAATCTGCACCAGTATGCTATCCCCCTTCCTCGCCTCCTAACAGCTCGAGAGCTGTTGCAGATCCAAGGAGACCCACTGGTGAGCAGGAGGCTTACCAGGGAGGCAAGGGAAAATATTTTCCTTTACCTCTCCCAAGCCTCCTGTTCTCCCCCCCCCCCCAGAATGCAGCGCAAGCCTCTTTGGCACAGCTGCATCCACGAGGGGGAAGGATAGGATTGGGCTGATTGTGTGGTGGGGGGAGTGGTAGGAGGTAGGAGATGTCTTCTTGAAACCTAGAGCCAGCTCTGAGATTTCCTCTCCCTCCCTTGAGTTGCCTAACCTGGGCACTTCCTTGCCAACACTGGCCACCTCTGTCCCCTAAATCTTTTCCTATGGAGAACCACAAAGGGGGCCACATTTTTGAGAATGTTTCTTTTGGACTTTTAGAATTGTGACCAAGAACTTGTGCTGGTCAGATGTTTTAGCATTTAGATTTTCACCGCTTGCTGCAATTCTGAGGATAGCGATCCCAGAAAATGTCATATGTATGTCATAGGCATCAATAAAAGCCTGAGTATGTGACACCATCAAACAATGTCATATCCTTGTGATTCAGCCTAATCATGTGTGTGTGTGTGTGTGTGTGTGTGTAAGAGAGAGAGAGAGAGAGAGAGAGAGAGAGAGAGAGAGAGCATTATAAACCAGAACAAAGTTATATGTCAAGGATTCAGAAATGATGTGCCAAGAGCATTGTAGCAAGAAGAAAAAAAATCCCATTGACAGTGAAGAAAATCACCACTGCAATCAAGCTGAAATCATTTGATCCCATAATTCTTAATATGAAAAGTGGAACAATAATAGTTTAATGAAATAGTAATCATACTTGAATGGTAACCTAAAATTTTAATCTTTTTCAGGTTTGGCTTTTATAAACAGCCTGTTAAAAGAATAATGGAAACTTGATTTACTGGCAGCCAGGAGTCATTTAATTTTACTATATCAGGATGAGAGGTGCAGCACATATTACTCAGACAGAAGAGTATGGGCATCGGATGCATACTGAATGAAATATAATAGAAACTAATAATCCTCTCTTTTAAGTAGTCTGACTTTTGCAATCAGGAGGGGGAACCAATTGGATTAGTTCACAATCAGGTATAATGTTAGAGTGGTGTCAGAACTATGACGGATTCCATGTACACTTCTTCATTTGATTGTCAAAGGCACTATATAACTTTTAAACCCCAGTGCCCATACAGCTACTCCTGACAAAGCAGGCTTATTATTTTCCCATTATGCCTTGCATTGACATCTGCATTTATTAATTTTTGTACCCTTCATCAGTAGGTCTCAGAGTACTTTACAAAATTAAAAGAAAACAAAATAAAGCTTCCTAGACTGAAGAGAGAATGCAGAAAGAGAAACATGGTTCCTGAATCCTCCTTGCCTGCTGTGTCCTGGTGTCCACTGTGGCTTGTCTTGAGGTCACTTTGGGCCAAACTACATGTTTCATGGTATTCTGCAGTATTTTTAAAATGAAAAATAGCAACTGAAGGCTGCAGCCCGGCGTGAAGGAAAAGTGGATGAGGAAGGGATCCCCCATAGCTTTTTGTCTGTGGAAAGCTTCGTAGGAGGCGATTTGGAGGGGAGGAATTTGTGAGCTTATGCAAATTCCACCCACCCTGCGAGTACACCCCTCTAGTGGTGTGGCAGTGCAAGGCCCAGGTGCACTGGTGGGAAGGCCAGAGCCTTCCCGCTGGTGCCAGCAGAGTGACAGAGGCCAGCCGGAGCAGGTAAGTCCAGCTCAGGGGCGGAAGGAGGGAGGGAGGGGAGGGGGCTGAACGGAATGGGGAGAGCAGAAAGGGGAGCAGGTGGGGCAGGGTGGAGAGACTGGGCCTGGGATGGGGGCAGGACTGGCAGTACCAGCGCTCACCAAATCCTGAGGCCCTTCTGCCTGCATGGATCATTGCGGACTTGTGCCAGGGATATCGCTGGTAGAGGGATATCACTGGCGCAGGTCCAAGTTGACCCATTGCAGCTGCTGGGGCTTGTCCCTGAGGAGACCTCCAACAGCCAAAAATCCCCTGCAGGATGTAGCGTAGCCTATGCCAGCATTGCTAAATTTAGGTGAGAATTTAGGTTAGATTGGGCTATACATGAGTGACAGTCCAATCCTAGCCATTCCCCTCCCACCATCGATGCAGCAGTGCAAAAAATGGCAATCACTGCATCCTATTGTGGGAGGCAGTCCGGGAGGCCTCCTCTGGGTAAGGGAATATTTGTTCCCTTACCTGGAGGTAAGCCTCTGTGGTTGGGTGCACTCAGATCTGCAAAAGCTAAATAGCTGGTGCAGGTCCGCTTGGACCCGCGCCACAGGATTGGGTTAAAGAAGGGGAATAGGATATTGGCACTGCTGGAGCTGCCAATCCCACTTCCTTCTGGGGCCATCCCACCCACCCCCAGTTCCCTCACCTCTCCCTTCCCCCATTCTGCCCTCCCTACACCCTGTTTTACCCTCCCACCACCCCCACCCACTGACGTTTGCGACTAGCGCTTATTGCTCTATGGCAGTCAAATGTCAGCAGAAGAGGAGGACCAACAACATGAGGCAAGTATAGGATTGGGCTCTGAGTGGAATAACAATGCAAATTCCAAACCTCAAGACCCTGTCATACATTCCATGATACTTGATGGAAAACAGCAGCCAATCCCAACTCATTGATCAGTGCTGCTGCATGATACATGTGTTTGCACACATATATTTGTCACATTTACAGTATGTATTTTTAGGTTCAACTTAAGCCATCTTTTCAAAACAATATAAGGAAGCTTCTTTGGCTACTGTGACCAGTCTCACTGCAGTTCTGTCTTTTAGTTAATGAATGGGCAATGGTATTTAAAGAATGGGCAGTGGCGACATGAGTGATGTTCTTAAGGTGATGAGTGATAAGGTGATAAGAACATGAGTGATGTTCTTAAGAAGCTTAACAGCGCAATCCTAACCAACTTTCCAGCGCTGGTGCAGCCGCAATGCAGCCCCGATGTAAGGGAACAAATGTTCCCTCACCTTGAAGAGGCCTCCATGACTGCCCCTGCACTGCAAAATGCAGTGCGCACCCTGTTGGCACGGCTACACCAGCGCTGGAAAGTTGGTTAGGATTGTGCTGTAAGCCACAGTGGGCTAAAGGCAACTCAAAAGCAAACGACAAAAACGAGAGGTAGCTAACTTTGCAACAGTCATCACAGAGCTCTGGGACAACAAAAGGAAGGTATTTAGGTACCGTGCAAACAAATCAATTCTCAGCATGCCTGAACTGAATCATCTTTTCGTTTTGTTTAATATTTCAGTGCATCATGCACATCTGGATTCTTAACACAGAGAATGAAGAACCTTTTTTGAGAGCATCCACAAATGATTCCATTTGCAATCATTCAACCACTTACTCTGGAGTGTTCCTACTGAATTGAATTGGGCTATTCTAGGACTATTTTGAAATAAGTGGTTTGAACATTTCCACCTCAGTCATGTAGTTAATATTTGCTATTGATTTCATGGTGAATATCAACAAGTCATTGTAAACGTAACACAGGATCATGGTAATTACAGCTACATGGGTTTTAAAAATCTATATGGTCCAAAATGCTTTTGGCTTAAATAAATCAGTATTTTTTTTTCCAGTAGAGATAATCATTCACAATTTAACCACTGGAAAGATTTGGAAGAACAACCTATGTAGCAGAAAGACATGGAAAACATCCCTTCATTTCCATGGATACTTTCCCTTGTGCATGCTGGCATTGGGCATGTGTGGAATTTTTAACTGCAAAACTGGATATATAGTTTTTGCAATGCATTGTTAACACCTCACATGCAATTATTATGCACAGCTGTCCTAATTACACATGATGTTTTCCACTCAATGCACAGACATCTCTCTAAGCAGTATAATTTATATTTGATGCGTATTCACTGCATATCTTCATTCACAATTGGCTTAATTTCAAATTAACTTGAGTATTCGGTTACCATTTTGTTTCTGCATCTCACAATAGCATCCACCAATGCTGCCACCCGGTAGTCTAATAGCGCAGTCCTATTCAAAGCCCTGCGCTGTGATCCAGCAGCACCATGGCAGGTTCCACTATATCTAGCTGGAGGCCTCATCGTTCATCCCCTTATGCCGTGTCGAGCCCCAGCAGTCAGCTAAATGTCTGGCACAAATCTGAGCAGCTCTGTGTCAGGCTTTCAGGTCCGAGAAGGGGGATAGGCTTCGGCAGTGGCCTCCTCCGCTGAGCCTGCCCCCTCCCGGGCCTGATCTGGTGTAGTGGTTTGGGAGTCGGACTTAGACCTGGAAGATCCAAGTTCAAATCCCCGCTCAGCCATGAAGCTTCCTGGGTGACCTTGGGCCAGTCACTATCTCTCAACCCCACCTACCTCACAGGGTTGTTGTGAGGACAAAAAGGAGGGGAGGAAATATGTACACCACTCTGAGCTCCTTGGAGGAAGGGTGGTATAAAAATGTGAATAAATAAATAAATAAAATGCCCCCTCCCCATTCTCATTCTGCCCTCTCCCTGCTGCCTATGCAGAGCTTATCTGCTCCTGTGCCAGCATATTGTGCCATAAGGCTACAATTCTGTGCACACTTACCTGGGTGAAATTAATCCCATTGAAATTAATGAGATTTATTTTTGAGTTAAGGATTGTACCTGCATATTACAAGGAAAGTTAGGATATGTGAAGAAAAATAAGTATAGTAATTCAAATCTGATCCATGGGGAAGAGATTTAAAACAACAACAACAACAAGAAAACACCTAAAACAAGAGATCATAGATGTTTTATCTTGATATTGTTAGAATTCTATTTAATGTCAAATATAAATAGGTTGATGTTGCACCTGAATTTCCATTATGCCATAGGCTACACCAAAGCATCTGCATTCTGATGAAGCTGACAAGTAGCTCTTTGGAGATGTTCCAGACTGAGTTTAGATGCCATGGGTTTTCTGGCTTGACAAAGACTAATTCTGTGAAGGACGTTGCTGTCATACTCTACTGCAAAACTACAAAGAGTAACTAACCTGAGAAAAATCACATTTCCTTAGATACCAGTTGCCACTTTTTTGTCCGTGTTTACTGGTAAGATCTAAAAATAATCATGAATATAAAGGGAAATAAGTTGATAGAAGGAACAATCAAGTTCTAAACTGTCTATTGCTAGGGGGGGGGGGGAAGCCCTTTGGTGTAGAAAGATGACAGGCCCACTACTGCTGTCATGTAATCTATCTCTGGCTTGGAGACTAGGAGCATTTTGAGGTGATATTTTATTGTCCTATTTTATTGCTTCAAGATGTTTGTTAAAATGTGTTAATTTAATGCAGTTAAGCAAATACTGTACTTAACAACCCAGTGTTCTGCATGGCATGATTGCCACTCAAGAGTCCCACAGTTCTAGGGCATTCTTTAATTTATATCAGTTCTGTATTAGGAAATACACTGAAGTTTTGGAACACAGACACACACACACACACACACACACACACACACACACACAAGGACATAGCAAAGCCTGCTGCATCACACCAAAGGTCTATCTAGTCCAGCATGCTGTGTCCAACAATGGCTATCCAGAATGCCTCTGGAGAGATTCCAAGTAGGACTTCAAGGCAATAGCCCTCTCCATTCTACTCATACCATCTCTGGTATGAAGTTTTCATTGTCTCATGGACATGTCACAATTTGTCCTAAACACAAAGTGTTCACACCCTCAGTATTTAGATTAGGCTTAAGCTGCTCAGGAAATCAAGAGGGTTAAGGAGAAAATACCTGCTTACCATGAGTTCTGGAGTGGTAACTTTCAAACCCAATCCTATTGGGCTGCCCCGCTGGTAGAACTCACATTCTGCCAGCCAGTGGTGTAACAAGGGTGGTGCGAAGGCAAGTAGTTGTGCAAGACTCCGTTACACTGGAGTCAGAGGCCCCTCCGCCTTGCTGTTGGAGCCATTCCAGCAGCAACAGTGAGGGAGTGTCCTGCGTGTTGCCTTTGCTGCCAGAATGGCTCCAACAGCAAGGGGGAGGGGCCGCTGACTCCAGTGTAACAGAGTCTTGCACAACTACTTGCCTTTGCACCACCCTTGTTACACCACTGCTGCCAGCTGAAGGAGGAGGAGACCGGCAGAATGCCACTTCCACCGGTGAGCGCTGTGAGGCCACCAGTGCAATCGCTGGCAGCCCAGTGAGCTGACCAATGGAGCTGGTTATGTCTGCCGGTGTCAGTGAGTTGAAGGTGGGGGCAGACGTTGGGTGGAACAGGCTGCAGAAGGGGAGGAACAGGGGAGCTTCTGGGCAGGGAGGGGGTGGTGAGGGAGAAAGAACAAGGGAGGGAGAAGGTAGGCTCAGTGAAATTCACATATGTCCAAATCCTATCCCTGTACCTTTCAGCCACCTTTACACTACTTGGTCCTGCACCTGGGCAGGACTGAGGAGAATCATTGGAAAAGTGGAGGCTCTCCCGAGGGCAAGTAAAAAAAAAGTTCACTTACCCTAAGGAGTCTTCTCCACCCCCAACCCCTCTCCTAAGATGCAGCACATGCTACATTGGCACACCTCTATCGGCAGCGGGGGAGTTGGGTATGATTGGGCTGTTAGACAAATTTAAACAAAGAGCAACTACTTTTACTATTCTCAAAGCATAAAACAAGACTGAATAATACACGCTACAATAGACATGATAAAAAGCATTAGACACATTCATTGTAGGAGGATCATCTCTATTAGCTATGCTAGATAAATAGTACCTCCATATTCAGTGGCACCATATACCTCTGAATGCAGGATGCTAAGGACATACAACAGAGTAGAATGGTTGCCTCCATGACGTGCTTGTTGGTTTCCTGGAGGCATCTTGCATGTCATTGTTGGGTACAGGATGAGGCCACGTGGGCCACTGGTCCGCTCCAGGAGGGCTCTTCTTCTGACTTATGTCATTATTTTGGAAATAAGAGAGTAGAACAGGGGTGGGGAACCTTTTTGGGGTGGGGGGCCATTTTCCCATGGGGAAAATTGGCCGCGGGCCAGCCATAAGGCTGGCCAAAATTTTGGGGGGCCCCCACCGCAAATTTGACCCCCCGGCGAATTTACAGCACCCACCCACCGCTCGCCCACCCACCCACCCACCGCTCGCTAGCCGGCCCGGGAGGGGGCGGGGGATGGCGTTGTCGGGCTGGCTACGCTGTTACATGGCCTCCTACTTCCGCCAGCTATTTAGCTGGCGAAAATTCGAGAAGGCCTATAGGGCCTTACAATCCTGTGTAAGGATCCCTTACGAGCATCCCCTTCCTCGAGTAGACCTCCAGCCCGCCATCGGACAGGCAGCCGGGGTGCAGGATCCGGCGGGCAGCCCTGAGCCGCATGCCGGATCCTTACACAGGATTGCGCTGCCCGAGTGTTTTTAAACCTGTTTGTTTTGCTGGTTTTTAACCTTTAAAAACCTTTTAGCTGGTTGTTTTTAACCCTTCAACTTGTTTTTAGAACATTAATAATCTTCTCCTGGAGATACATGGCTTTTAATCCCATTTATAAATCTTTGAATAAAATACTGTATATATTTTTTAGATTTCCTTGGGTGAGCAGGCCGTATTACAGGCCTGCAAAACACCTAATTTGCTGTTGCTGCAGTCAGAGCCCTGTAAATAATTAGGGTTTTCAACAGGGAACTTCTTATTCCAGGATGCCCACCCTGGGACCTTCCTCTGCAAGATCCTGAATCAGTTAAGCTGTGTGCAAAGTAAAATAAATTTACTAAAATTTTATTTAAATATTTCCTTGGGTGAGGTCAGCTACTCAGCATGTTTATATACTCTGCACCATGGACAGCACTTGTGACCCCCTTCAAAGGGGCAGAGATGCATAAATGCATCAATTTCAGTACAGGTTTGTAGAAACACCTAGAAATTTTTCCAAAGAAATTAGCAGGGATACGTGGAATCCTCTCCCAACACCCCCCTTTTCTGTCAAATGCACCCAATACACTTTGCATCCCATGCAACCACCGTAAGCCAAGAACATACTACATTATTTTAGGGCAAAGAAATGTATTTTTCTATTATTTTTCCTGTATGCAATAATTTTACCTTTGTCCTTTATTAATAAATCCATAATCTTTTATTGGAAGTTATTTCACTCACAGCACAATCCTGTGTAATGCCAGTGTAATTGCACTTACACTGGTGCATCTACTGTTACATTGGTGCAAGGTTAACGGGGATGCTCTGCATTACGCTGATCTGTATCCAGTCTAAGATCCCATGTTCCCAAATAGGGCTGTGCCAATTCCCCTAATACCCAGCTCGGCCTAGATGCCTTTAAAAGGGGATTGGATAGATTCATGGAGGAAAAGACCATTTCAGGTTACAAGCCATAAGCAACCTCCTGGCTTTAGAAGTAGGTTTTTTCTGTGCCAGGTGCAAGGGAGTGACAACAGGAAACAGGTTATCATGTTGGCTGTGTGCTCTCAGAGGCATCTGGTGGGGCCACTGTGAGATACAGGAAGCTGGACTAGATGGGCCTTTGGCCTGATCTAGCAAGGCTCTTCTTATGTTGCTGTTTTCTCTGGTTGAATGATACCTAATTCCAGTTCCAACATTACTTAAACTAGTACCATTGTAATGTATGTTTGGAGTTTTTTTTTGGGGGGGGTAGGACTGGAGAGAGCTGGTTCTTTGGTGGTTATATATGTGATAATCCATAAAACTGCAATAGAAAGAAAACATGACCAATACATTTCATTACTACAGAAACAAAGTACAGTATGTTCTTTTTAATAGAGATGTAACAGTTGTTAATAGGCCCTAACAGCAAATATTTTTATATTCATGTCTAAATCGGGATACATGTTGCATTAGTAATGGTGAGAAATTAACAAGGGGGAAATATGAATCTATTTTCACAATCTCTGCAAACCCTGGTACAAAATTGCATCGAAGACTTTTTAAAAACAGAGTTCAGGAAAGTAATTTAAAAATGCCTAAACTTCAGGCAGGCACAAGTAATTACAGAAACTCATGAGGGTGTATCAATACTCCTAATTACTGTCATTAAAGCTGTTTTATCTTGATTTCATACCCTACTAATGACCTTCATAAATTCTAAACATCCACATAAACATTAAAGTTCTCATGGCCAGCAATGATTTTTGAGTAGTTAAGATTTACGGGATAAAATGCCATGGCAGTAAAACAAAAAACCCAAAAGTTAAAAAAAATACAGTAAAAACATGCAACACCACATTAAAAACAGCATTAAAAACTTTTAAAGTAAGGAGCAACATTTCGAACTAGATTCCACTGGTCTTTTTCAAGCTCACCTCTCAGTAGTATCACTTAAAAGGAGCATCGAAAGCCTCGTTATGCAATGGGTGAGTTAATTAACCTATACCAGGGGCGGGGAACCTTTTCCCTGGCGAGGGCCATTTTAAATATTAGAAATTTGCTTGAGGGCCGGCCATAAGGCCGGATACCATTTTTATTTATTTATTTAATTTTTGCCCCTGCCCCCCACTGGCCTCTGGAGGCTCCGCGCTCACCGTCCGAAGCCGCCGCCAGGTCCGCGCGTCACCTCCGGCGTACCATGCCGATGAGGGCAAGAGGGCAAGATCTTGCCCTCATCGGCGTGATATGCATGTGCGAAATGGGCAACGGCCTGGTGAGAAGGGGTCGAGGCGGCGGCGGGGAGGACATGCAAAGGCCCTCTCCTGGCCTCTGGAGGTGACGCGCGGACCCGGCGGAGCCTCCAGGGGCCGGTTGGGCAGCCTCCCGGCAATCTCTCCGGGGGGCGGTCCAGATGGCCTCGGGGGCCTAATCCGGCCCTGGGGCCGGAGGTTCCCCACCGCTGACCTATACCAACTCATCTGTGTCTATCACTTAACCTCAGGTAACCTCAGTGAGTTGGGTTACTTCACTGCCAGAGAGGAACTGTATAGATGAGCGAACTAGCCACCGGCAAATTGGTCTATGTCAGGGGTTCTCAACCTGTGGTAAGGGTACCCCTAGGGGTACGCAGACCTCTTGCTGGGGGTATACCAAGCCCTGCCCCTTATCTGCCCCCATCAGCAGCTAATTAAATGTTAATTAACATGGATTTTAAATTGTAATTATTTTCGGAGCCCTTCTGTCTCTCTGATTTTGGTTTTGGGCTTATTTTTGTACTTTGGAAAATGTACTTTGGTGGGGTGGGGGAGGGAGGAGCTGATTTTGGGAAGTGTGACTTGGAGAAAACACACTCACACACTCACAAACACACACACTCACAAACACACACACAGTTAAATAACACATTTTTTCACATTTAAAATTGTTTTAGTACTTTTTTATTTAACGATTAATTACCTAATTAATTGATTAATCCAATTAATTAGCAGTTAATTAGCAGTTAATTAGCTGGGGGTACCATGATAAGGGGGCACCCGGGCCGCCAAAGGTTGAGAACCCCTGGTCTATGTCCCTGTTCAACCTCAAGTAGACCAGGGACCCAGGGGAAGCAACCCCGGGAGAGAAGAATAATCCTGGTTGAGGTTTAAACTCCAGAATCCCAATCTGCACACACACACACACACCCCGATAAATTAATGATACTAAATAAATATTACTCTACTACTGTGTTTCCCCCAAAATAAGAACGGGTCTTATATTATTTTTTGTTCCAAACTAAGCATTAGGGCTTGTTTTCAGGGTAGATACAAGACCCGGTCTTATTTTGGGGGAAATACAGTAGTAGAGTAATATTTTCATGTACAACAAGCGACAAAATATTGCAGGCACCAAAATTCAGAAAACGCTTTGGTTTTCAGCATTTTTCTTTACCTTTTCCACGGTGCTTGGCCACCTGGCCTCCCATTGCTGCCGCCGCTTGTTGTTGCTGCTTCATGTCCCGCGGGCCAGCTGCACTGCTGCCCGCCGGGAACACCCCCCGCTCAGCATCGCCCTCGTCATCACTCGGACACAGCCGCACTCAGCGCTTGGGTGCCAAACGCAGTCGTAAGTCCTCAAATGTCCAAGTGAACTTGGACATTCCAGAGAGCTTGCAGCAATGTTCAGTGTCCATGCACTTGCTAAGCACGGCTGTGGAGCTCAGGAGCTGAACTCAGCCGCAAGCTCTCCGGAACATCTGTGTGAACTCGGACGGGTAAAGCCCCAGCTGTCCCAATTGGGCTATTCAGATATGCGCAAGTCCGAGAGGTCCGTGTAATGGTGGCCAGGCCCAGGAAGGGGGATAGGATTTCGGCATAGCTGCCAATCCCTCCCTTTTCCTGGGCCTGACCGATCAATCCCACCCAACCCCCGGAATGCCTCATTTCACCCTCCACCGCCCAGCAAGGAACCTACCAATGGATCTGGGGTGGGTCGCCAGCATGGCTTCCTCGCTGGGTGACGCAAATGTGCCTTATGGCACGTTTGCAACACCCGAGACTGGTAAAGGATTGGGCTGTTAGAATCCAATGAAAATAAGCTAGTTATATTTGTTTATAAACATTTGATGTCACTTAATAAATATGATAAACATTTGCTTAGAGCAGAGATTCCCAACCTTTATCGCCAGGTGTACCCCCTGTCACAGTCCAATATTCCGAAGTACCTCCTGCAGTGAAATTTTAATTAGCTAATTAATTGGATTGTGTAATTAATAACTAATTAGTAACTATATAAATCCATTTAATTAGTTATTAATTACTTACATAATCCAATTAATTAGCTAATTAGCTTCTGACAGCGGTGAAGGCAACTGTATCATGTCCAGCTTTTCACCCGGGATTGCCTTGGGGGGGCAGACGATTCAGAGGAATTTGGGGGGGATGTGTAATTGCTCTGAAGGCAAAGCCCTTCCACCCACTCCACCTGCTCCACTAATATGTCCCCCCGATACCACCACCCAGCAATAGCCCCCATCCCCTGATGCCCTCACTACCTGGTCGAAGTAAATAATCATGGTGCAGTTGCTCATCTCCGACGGCTCGTGGTCGGTGCTGCAAATGGCTGGGAACACCACTTTGGCATTGCCAGAGTGCACTGAGATGCCCAACGCCATGCCTGTGAGGTCTGAGGTTGGGTTGGAGTCGCACACCACCAGACACTTGCCTTCCAGGATGATGGGCTCCATCTCGTTCTGACCCAGTGCCAAATCATCCAGCCAAGCCAAACCCAAGAGCTACAGCGCCATCGCGCCATGTCCATCTCCTGTGCCTTCCCCCATCTCGGCTGCTTCTAGGCAGTCGGCAGAGACCGCATTTCCCGAGGGGACGGACGAGCGGGCGGCAGCTTCCTCGCCTGGTTCCTCCGTGCTCTAGTCCAGAGCTGCTCAAGACGTCCCCAGATGTGCGGCGAGATGCGGCAGCGACCCCTGGCAAGCATCAGGACTGATCGGCTGCATAGCACAAATTGGCAGCCCGCACCAGTACCAGAGACTGGTACTGCTGTTGTCTTGGTCTGCGGACGCCGTGTCCCCCCCCCCAAGCCCAACTATTAGCTGCCAATTGCAGCAGCTGATAAGGGAGCGGCTGCTGTGAACCGTCGCCAGACAAGCCGCGTATCCCAAGGGGTACGCGTACCACAGGTTGGGAATGTCTGTCTTAGAGCTTTTTGGAATGCAGAATTGGATCACCCTATTTTTACATTATCAATGGACGATTGTATTAAAAAATATATGTGCAATATCCATGGATCTTAGATTATGCTTAATACAGCAAAAATTATATTTAGGGAGTACAGTATTGGACGCTACAGAGATTATACAATAAAGGACTTATTAAAGAACCTACATGCTGGTGGTGTGGGACATTGGATGCTTCTCTTTTGCACATGTTTTGGTCATGCTCAGCAATTGCTGGTTTTTGAGGAGAAGTCATTAATATTATAAATATTGTGTTACAACAAGCGTTTTTAGTTATTTTATTAATATAATATTAAAACAAAACAATACATAGCATTTTGAAAGGTTACAGCAAGCATGAAGCAATATATCCTACTAGCATACTTATCTCTACTTTCTACTTGTAATATCCAACTAAGGCAAGATATCCCCAACACTCTATTCATCAAATCCACATATCACCACATCATTCTCTCTCTCTCTCAAAAAAAATCAAAATCAACGTGGTTTCCAATTACAGTAAGTCCTTGCTTACCGTCTTTTCGCTACACATAGTTTTGCATAGTTTTGTTTTAACGTTGTTCTTCAAGCTGCATCCACTTAATCACTTCCGCGTTGTTTTCGCGCTAAAAACAACAGAGCCCCAGGCACTCGCTCTGAAAACAATTATTGCTCCAGCCTCTTATCGCTAGAAGGCTGCTGAAAGCAAAAGCCCTACAGCTAAAGCAAGGAAGCTGAAGCTAACTAACCCCTCCAGCTCCAGGAACACTATTGGAAATAATATTGATCATGCAACTTGCAAGTTATGAGCTTTCCACTTGAAAGTTGATGAGCCTGCCACTTGTCATTGTTAATAAATCTTTTATTTAACCCTGCTGCAGTGAGTGGTAAATGTGCACCATGCCCCCCCCCCGATGTCTGCCCCCCCATGTCTGTGCCCCCCCCCAAAAAACAGAAAAAGTGTATTATTAGAAGTGTTTTGAGTCTTTATTTAGAAGATTGGTGATGTTTTTGTGACAAGGAATATGTCATAGGAACCTAACACTTGTTTATGTATGTTGTTGTTGTTGTTCAGTCGTTAAGTCGTGTCCAACCCTTCGTGATCCCATGAACCATATCCCGCCAGGCCTTCCTGTCCTCCACTATCTTCCTGAGTTCGCTCATTTTCATGTTCGTTGCATCGGTGATGCTGTCTAACCATCTCATCCTTTGCCTTCCTCTTCTCCTTTTGCCTTCAATCTTTCCCAGCATCAGAGTCTTCTCCAGAGAGTCCTCTCTTCGCATTAGGTGGCCAAAATATTTGAGTTTCAGCCTTAGTATCTGTCCTTCCAGGGAACAGTCAGGGTTGATTTCATTTAGGATTGACTGGTTTGATCTCCTATCAGTCCAAGGGACTCTCAGGAGTCTTCTCCAGCACCACAGTTCAAAAGCATCTATTCTTCGGCGCTCAGCCTTCCTTATGGTCCAACTCTCGCAACCATACATTGCTACTGGGAACACCATCGCCCTGACTATGCAAACTTTTTTGGCAAGGTGATATCTCTGCTTTTTATTATGCTGTCTAAGTTTGCCATAGCTTTCCTTCCAAGGAGTAAGCATCTTTTAATTTCATGGCTGCTGTCTCCGTCTGCAGTGATCTTGGAGCCCAGAAAAGTAAAATCTGTTACTGCTTCCATTTCTGCCCCTTCTATTTGCCAGGAATTGATGGACCCAGATGCCATGATCTTAGTTTTATTAATGTTGAGTTTCAAGCCAACTTTTGCACTCTCCTCTTTCACCCTCATCAAGAGGCTCTTTAGTTCTTCTTCACTTTCTGCCATTAGGGTGGTATCGTCTGCATATCTGAGGTTGTTGTTATTTCTCCCGGCAATCTTGATTCCGGCTTGCGATTCATTCAGCCCTGCATTTCTCATAATGTACTCTGCATATAAGTTAAATAGGCAGGGTGACAATATACAGCCTTGCCGTACTCCCTTCCCAATTTTGAACCAGTCGGTTGTTCCATGGCCAGTCCGAACTGTTGCTTCTTGACCCGCATACAGGTTTCTCAGGAGACAGGTAAGGTGGTCTGGTACCCCCATCTCTTTAAGAATTTGCCACAGTTTGTTGTGATCCACACAATCAAAGGCTTTTGCATTATGTATGTTAGCCTATGGTAAAATTGGTTTCGTTATAAGTTGTTTCACTTAAAGTTGCAGTTTCCAGGAACCTATCTACAACTTTAAGTGAGGACTCCCTGTATTCATAGGCTTACCAGATTTTCCTGGTTCTAAACCCCCCCCCCCACAATTAATTAATTATTTAAATTAAACTAATCAAATAATGAAAATAAATTTTAAAATTCTTTTTGGGGAGGGTGTGAACGGGTGGTCAAATTTTTTCTTTATTTTCACCTAGTCTAATTCATTAATTACCCATTTTAAGGAACCTTTTCTATTATACGTTAGCTTGGCACAGAATGCATGCTGGCAAACAGCCAGAGTCTGGCTAAAGGTAATAATAATAAAATACACCCCTTAAAAATGAAATAAGCAAAAATTTTAAAAGGGAGGAAAATAAAAGAAATGATGGTCACGGTCACCCCCTCCTTTACGTATAATATTAAGTTTGATGATGATGATGATGATAATGATAATGATAATGATAATAATGATAATAACTGAATTAAATGACTACAGTTTCTTCTTTCTAGCCTTCATTTCTGCAATACACCCCCTAATAAAAAAGATAACTGCACAGGAAAGCTGCACATATTAAGGGGGGGGGGAGGAAAGGAAAATAAAACCCTGGGAAAAGCCATTTTAGAAAACATGCAGACAAATTTGAAGTACAACAAAACACCCTCAAGTAGCTGAAGACACCCCCAGACCTTACAATACAATACACCCCCATGCAAATGTGCACCCCACCAAAAGTGCATTTTTCTTTGAAGCAACACACACAGGACAAATGGACATCACAAAAATCAGCTCCTCCATTTCCAAGTACAAAAGTAGTAAGCAGGCAAACCTCATCATGTTGCAAAAAGAACCCTCGGCTCTCCTTTCTGCTGCGAGGTAGGGTAAGCGCTCTGGCTGCTGGCTGAGGGCTTACAAAGAACTTTTGCTGCCGTGAGGGCACGCTGCTGAGGCGGAGCTGAAGTGTAAAGCTCTGTGCTTCTCCTAATCACATGATCACAGCCAGTGAAGCCTCCTAGGCCGCCACTTTTTAGGAGAAAAATTCTGGAGGCCATTTTTTCCAAAAATAAAAATAAATTTTAAACGGACCAGGGGAGTAATGGGAGGCGGGGGCAGGACAAATCCGGGATAGGCCCCCCAAATCTGTGACAGTCCCAGAAATTCTGGGACGGATGGCAAGCCTATGTATAAGAACATAAGAAGAGTCCTGCTGGATCAGGCCAAAGGCCCATCTAGTTCAGCTTCCTGTATCACACAGTGGCCCCACCAGCTGCCTCAGGGAGCACACAGCCAACAAGATAACCTGTTTCCTGCTGCCACTCCCCTGCACCTGGCACAGAGAAAACCTACTTCTAAAACCAGGAGGTTGCTTATGGCTTGTAACCTGTGATGGTCTTTTCCTCCATGAATCTATCCAAACCCCTTTTAAAGGCATCTAGGCCAGGTGCCATCACCACATCCTGTGGCAAGGAGTTCCACAGATGAATTACACGCTGGGTAAAGAAATATTTTCTTTTATCCGTTCTAACTCTCCCTCCACTCAATTTTAGAGTATGTCTCCTGGTTCTGGTGTTGTGCGAGAGGGAGAAGAGTTTCCCTCTCTCCACTCTCTCCATCCCATGCATAATTTTATACATCTCAATCATGTCCCCCCTCAGGAGCCTTTTTTATAGACTGAAAAGCCCCAAATGCTGTAGCCTTTCCTCATAAGGGAGGTGCTCCAGCCTACGAATCATTCTGGTCGCTCTTTTCTGCACCTTTTCCAATTCAACTATATCCTTTTTGTGTCCTCCAGATGTGGCCTTACCATCGATTTGTACAAAGGCTTCTTCACAGCCGCCGCACACTGGGTCGACACTTTCATCGACCTGTCCACCAGCACCCCAAGATCTCTCTCTTGATCCGTCACAGACAACTCAGAACCCATTAGCGTATGTGAAATTTTGGTTTCTTGCCCCAATGTGCATCACTTTACACTTACTAACATTGAAGCACATCTGCCATTTTGCTGCCCATTCTCCCAGTTTGGAGAGATCCTTTTGGAGCTCTTCACAATCCCTGCTGGTCTTCACCACCCGGAAAAGTTTAGTGTCATCCGCAAACTTGGCCACCTCGCTGCTTATCCCCAACTCCAGGTCATTTCTGAATAAGTTGAAAAGCACCGGTCCCAAGACCGATCCTTGGGGCACACCGCTTTTCACCTCTCGCCATTGTGAAAATTGCCCATTGACTCCCACTCACTGTTTCCTGGTCTTCAACCAGTTCCTAATCCACAAGAGGACCTGCCCTCTTATTCCCTGACTGTGGAGTTTTCTCAGGAGCCTTTCATGAGGGACCTCTTGCGGATTAGGAACCAGCGAGATTAGGGATTCACCAGCAAGATTAGGGAGGGGTTCCTAGAGAGGCGCTTCCTATTCCCGATTGCCCTCATGGTTGCACGCCGATACAAGGTAAGTGCCTGAGCCCATTCCGTCCGGGCCGCCGAGGCCCACCGAGAGAAAAACATTAATTTAATTTGGGGTTTCCTCTCGGTGGGGTGGGCCTCGGCGGGCCGGACAGAATGAGCTCGGGGGTGGGCCTCGGCGGGCCGGACCGGATGGCCTCTGGGTTCGGATCCGGCCCGTGGGCCGGAGGTTCCCCACCCATGCCATAAACAATATGACAGTCTCCAATGGCTCCATGTTACCCATGCACAGAAGGCACCAATCAATAAATGCTATTGGCTGATTGTCCCCATGATGTCACCCAACCCAGTACACTTTCCAACACAGACTGCACAACCAGACTGCACAACCAAGCAGCCGCAAAAATATCACATTGCCACCTGCACCATCTGCTATGACACTTCATGGAGAATCTAGAAGAAAGGTTCAAGTCCCATTCTGGCAATAATGCCTATAATATGAAGACAAACTCCATAACTCCACATGTTTGCATAGCTGCCTCTGCAAGGGGAAACAATCTTTTTTCAGGAAAGAGGAGTAGAGGTTACATGAACAAGGAAGAACAGAAGCTGCAACAGCAAGCTCACAGAAGGCAGTACCAGGAGTTGCCTGCTAACTCAGTGGGAAAGGGCAATGGAAGGGCATCATGACAGCAACAAAGGCATATTTTGGCAAATTGTTCCTGTGTCTTCTATTTCCTTAGTGTGTATTTAATAATCATAAAACTAATCAAAATTGTTTCCATATTTGTAATGACCTGTCTAGAGAAACTGTTATGGTTATGAAATATTCTTAAACTATTGTTTTGAGGTAACATGTTTATTTTCATTTGCTAAAAAAGCAAGACTCTGAACTGGCAAAAAGTTCATCAATTAATATTAAGAGAAAAAGAAAACGGTCTCTCTTCCTTTCTCACAATTTGAACGTAAAACTTTGAGGTCATGGAAGTCCTGTTTATGTCAGCTATAGCCAAATCCTATCCCCCATTTGTGACCCCAGTGGAGCACCCCACTGTTGCAAAAGACCCAGTGTCAGTGCACACTACTGCTGACCATTCTGAGGCTGTAGGGGGCATGTTGTGGGTGGGGAGGGCAGGGGGAGTTTCAGAGCAATTTTGCACATTTCTTACTATTTCATCTGGGAGTGCTCTTAAACGTTGTTACTGGTTTGTTGTCTGTCTTTTCAGGTTCAGAGAAAACATTCACTTTCATAGCAATTTGGTGCAGCATTTTCACAGTTTTGTGAAACAGTTAATAGAATAAACATGAAGCAAAAATGTCAATTTGTGTTTGATTTGGCAAGCAATGGGACCTGGCTCACTCTTTAGGCAGGTTGGCAAAATGTGCTCTTGCCAAAAGCTAGAGGATCATAAAACAGCACTGAACAATAGGCTTACCACATCTCCAACTGGGACAGAGTGCTAGACCTTTAGGAGAAGAAATGAGGGCAGGTGTAGCTTGTTCAACCTTAGAGCACGATCCTAGGCATGTCTACTCAGAAGCAAGCCCCATTGTGTTCAGTGGGGCTTGCTTCTGAGTAGACATGCCTAGGATTGTGCTCCAGGACTTAACAAGCTACACCTGCCCACATTCCTTCTCCTAAAGGTCTAGCACTCTGTCCCAGTTGGAGATCTGGTAAGCCTACAGAACAACCATATCCACCTGTCCGGGGTCAGACTTGCCAGCTGCCTGGAGCAGCCTTCCCAGCAAGCCCTGGGCCATGTGCATGCTGGGAGGGGCTGGGAAGGCCTCAGCTGGATAGGGTGTGGGCTATTGGCCAGTTGAGCAGAGTAAACCTGCCCATGCTTGCAAGTATCTTCAGGAGCCTCCTCACCCTATGGTGAATACCTGCAGGAGCCTTTCTGTCTCCTGGGGAGAGGAGGTATAAGACCAAGAGGGCCACTGGGCAGGGAGGGGAGGAGGGACCAGCCAAGACCAGGATAATATAAAGGAGTGGGCCAGGCATGAGAAAGGTGCTGGCTGAGGGCTGTCTGCAAGAAAGAAACTCCAGAGCCCTGGCAGGCTAGAGTAGGGTGCTGTCAAACCCTTCCCTGCCATTGCGCTGAGGCACAGGGGAAGAAGAGGGGAGACATGCCAGGAGGTTGTGGCCCAGGAAGTCCTATGGAGATGGCTGAGCCTGGACTGGTGGGGACCCCAGTGGCAGGTAGGTGCCCACAATGCCCCTTTTTGGTGCCCCTGACACCAACAGCAAAGCTAGTCGTGGAAGTACAGTTGGCTTTCCTACAAGGAAAAGTAAACAACTTGTTACGAGCATCTCAAAATTGCCAGCCTAGCTAATTGAGCTGCAAGAAAATCAATCTGAAAGTACAGTATTTTGCACAAAGCAGCATTTTCTGCACAATGATCCCATCATTTTATTATAAGAAATACTCGGACTTCTCTAAGGTAGAACACAAAATGTGACCACAGAATATGGAGAAAATCTATTTCATGCTTTAAGGGCAATGCTTTCCATATGACCATATAGGTATTGATTCAAGATAAGAATGGACAGCACTGTACAAAATTTATCTATCAATTATGTGTGATATAGCTACCGTGTCAAGTGTAGGTCATTGATTATTGATAAGATGATTGCTTATACATACACTTATACATCTTATGAAGCATTTAGTTATATCACAAAATCACCAGATGGTAAGGACAAACACCTGGGAAGGGATGCTGCCTTCATGACCTGTCTGTGTGCTTCCTAGAGGCATCTAGTTGCCTGTTGTAGTCAGTAGCAGGATGTGGTTTGGGTTTGATCCAACAGGGCTCTTCAGATGTTCTGAAATCTTATTTTACATTCCAAACTGGAAAAGAAATGGCGTTTGGAGAAATGGTGGTTGGGTCATAATACAGCAGAACAAAAACAGATCATTATAATTCAGTGACATGTCTAACAACGCAATCCTACCCAGTTCCTCCACTGGTGCAGCACTGGCTTTGGAAGGGAAAGGGGATTTAAATCTTCTTTATATCCCAAAGCCCCCTGTTCTCCCCTGTTCTTAAAAGACGCTTACTCCTCGGAAGGAAAGCTATGGCAAACTTAGACAGCATAATAAAAAGCAGAGATATCACCATGCCAACAAAAGTTTGTATAGTCAGGGCGATGGTGTTCCCAGTAGCAATGTATGGTTGCGAAAGTTGGACCATAAGGAAGGCTGAGCGCCGAAGAATAGATGCTTTTGAACTGTGGTGCTGGAGAAGACTCCTGAGAGTCCCTTGGACTGCTAGGAGATCAAATCAGTCAATTCTAAATGAAATCAAGCCTGACTGTTCCCTGGAAGGACAGGTACTGAGGCTGAAACTCAAATATTTTGGCCACCTAATGCGAAGAGAGGACTCTCTGGAGAAGACTCTGATGCTGGGAAAGATTGAAGGCAAAAGGAGAAGGGGAAGGCCAAGGATGAGATGGTTAGACAGCATCACCGATGCAACAAACATGAAAATGAGCGAACTCAGGAAGATAGTGGAGGACAGGAAGGCCTGGCGGGATATGGTTCATGGAATCACGAAGGGTCGGACACGACTTAACGACTGAACAACAACAACAACAACAACAACTGTTCTCCCTCCACCACTGCAGCACCAGTGGAGGAGCTGGGTAGGACTGTGCTGTCAGCCCACTATGTATTGATTAACCATGTAACTAGCCCAGTTCAGATGGTATTCTCACACATAGACCTGTCCACATGCTGCCATCATCAGAAGTCCTGTTATGCAAAGGGCAGAAATTGGGGTGTGTGAACTGGCCTTCTCATCTGCAGTTTCCTTACGATGGAATCTACTGCACAGGCAGATCGACCTATATATCTCACAGCACAAGCCTAACCAACCTTCCAGCGCTGGTGTAGCTGCAATGCAGCCCCGAGATGAGGGAACAACCTTGAAAAGGCCTCCATGACTACCTACACTGTAAAATGCAGTGTGCGCCCACTGTGTGCAGTATTGCTAATGTTGATAATCTTGAGCATGCCACTTAAATAAATATGTATAAGTTGGTTAGAATTGCGCTGTCAATGGGGACATGGAGACAGCAGGTTAAAACCACTTTATTTGACAGTGTGTTTTATGGAATGGTTCATTGTGCCAGATGTTTCTGTGGTGCTGTTGAGTTTTGTTGCTATTACTGTTACACAGTTTGTTTGATTATTGTTTTTAATATTGTTTTATTTGTTTTTATGGTATTAATGTAAGCCACCCTAAGGACTCTGAGTAGAAGGTGAGGAATATAAATATTTTGATGAATAAATATTAAGACTGAGCCCTTACACTTCTCCTTCTAGGTATATCTGCCCTCCCTTCAACACCACTGAACATTCATACACAGTGTAATATTTGAATACAATGTATATATGTAAGATCCAATGCTCACAAGCCCACAGCCCAATCATGTCTAGGACCACTGCAGCGTGCAAAAGCACGCTGCGCTGGATCCTATCCAGAATCGGCAAGTGCCGACGCAGGCCTCCTCGGAATAAAAGAACTTTTTACCCCGCATAACAGCCCAGCTGCCCCAATGAGTCTCCTCAGATATGCACTGGCAACATGGCCAGCACAAATCCAGGAAAGTGAACGCCAGGTCCAGGACGGGGGATAGGATTCAGCAGAACCTGCCACCTCCAGGTCGACAGGAAACAGGGATATAGCAGATGCCATTCCCGGCCCCCTGGGCCGGCTCAGCCAATGGCCCCCCTCCCTCGCCGCTCAGACTGCCCATGCGACCGCTGGGGGATCTCTTACCTTCCTCCGGCGGCCACATGGACATCCCGGCGGCAGAGTGAGGGTGGCTGGCCTTGCGCCATCCACCCTTATGCCCGAGTCGTCATGAACGTGCCATACAGCACGATTGCGACAGCTTCCAGCAGTGGAGCGCTTGCTCCGCCGCCGGTTTTTTTGCGCAGGATTGTGCTGTCATTCAAAGTAACATCCCACACTAAAGGGTTGGAATGTCAGGAGTTAAGATCCGCTGTAGGGTATTTGAATTACATACCGTATTTGTATCAATTTAACTCAATGGTGGCCCTGTTTGCATTCCAAAAATAACTTGACTTGTGTGCTTATGGTGGGTGGGAAACGATCTGACAAAAGCAGTGCAGCTTTTATTATGTTGGCTACATGATGCCTTTCAAACCGAATACCTGTGTCTAAACTGAAGCTTCAGGTAAGCTAACTAAATTTTAAAGATGTATGAATGATTTTTTTCCCAATGGACTAACCAGTGGTGGCCAACCCGTAGCACGCCATGTGCCACATTTTATGTTGATAATCTTGAGCATGCCACTTAAATAAATATTTTGATGCTAATGAAAATGTAAAGCACAGTGACAGTGCAAGAAGAATGAGGCGCAGTGGGGTGCAGAGACCTGTCCAGCCTGCCTTCTTTCCTTTTCAACCCCCCAACACACACACAAAAAGAGACAAAAGTTTCTCTTTCCACACGACTCAGAAGTTTGTTGCATTCAATCCCGCCTATCCTCCCCCCCTCCAAAATCCACTTACTATCAAAAGGTAGGGTATCAAAAGCAGAAGTCTCCCAACTTCACACGGACAGCCACACCTTTCTCTCCCCCCCCCACTCATAGTTAAGGCAGCAAAGGAACCACATGCACAGGGCTGCTGCTGCTTATTCCCTTTCCCCTCTCCCTTTTCTATGCCACAGGTTTGGAAAGGCATGCTGGGGTCGAGAAAGAGAGAGGGACTCCAGCATTTGGCCCAGCTCAGCTCGGGCAGGAATGGTGGCGTGTGCCATTTCAAAAGGCTTGGCATGCCACTAAGTGGCACCCGTGCCATGGGTTGGTCACCTACGGACTAAACTAACAGCAGAATCCTGCGCAAAAGCTGTCGCATAAGGCATATTAATGATGACTTGGGAGGAAGTGACTTCCTCACTCTGCCACCAGGATGTCCATGCGGCCGCCGGAGGAAGGGAAGAGATCCCCCAGTGGATGCATGGGCAGTCCAGGTGGTGAGGGAGGGGGGGCATTGGCCGAGCCGGCCCAGGGGGAACGAGGATAGTGTCCGCCAGATCCCCATCTCCCGCTGGGTCGGGTCGGCCGTTACACAGCCTCCTCCAACTTCCGCCAGCTAAATAGCTGGTGGAAATCCGAGGATGCCCATCAGGCCTTCCCCGGTTTTTGTCCCCTTCCCACCGTGTAGACCCTGGGCCACTGCAGAGCAGCCCAGAATGGGCATAGAATGGGCAGGCAGCCCTGAGCCACCGGGCGGTCCGGGCGGCAAGGGAGGGGGCCATTGGCTGAGTCGGCCCGGGGGGACCGGGAACGGCATCTGCCATATCCCTGTTTCCCGCCACCTGGCCCAGCCATTACACAGCCTCCTCCAACTTGGCGGGAATCCGAGGAGGGCCTCCCCCAGTTTACACTAGGGGACAGATGTCCCCTTCCCCTGAGTAGACCCAGGGCCACTGCAGAGCGGCCCAGAATGGGCAAAGGATCCAGCAGGCAGCCCTGGGTCACCCACCAGATACTTACGTAGGATTGCGCTGCCCGAAAGAGGGAAAAACAGATGTTGGTTCTCATTTTAACCCCAATTCTACTCACGTCTCTTACAAGCAAAATTCCTACTGAGATGAAAATGAAAACCGCTACCACACATCCCTAAAGAAGCTGTCTCTGTGCCATCAGGCTATGCAACACATTAGACAAATGCATCACACAAAGACTGATATTAATACTTTTTAAACATCTTGGGACTATTTTTTCATTTTCATAATTTTCACACATTTCAAAGTGATCTTCCTACATTGTTTTAGGAGGAAACATGGGGGAAATGCTATGAACAAAGCATCACAGTCACTTTTGGATAGCAATAAATCTTAAGGTGTATAAATTATTTGCTGTACTTAAGGAATTGGGAACTGTGTTAATAATGACACGAATCAAATGCCAGTATCTCAGTGGTGCAAGACTATGATATGGAGAATTAAAATCATATTCAATAAAACCTACATTTTTACTGTCTCCAAGGGCAACTTTTTACTGGGTGTGCATTTAAACATGTGTTAACATGCACACACAGGGGACATATCTGTGTTGGAACTCTCCATCGTGGCCAATGGCACAGCTAAATACCCGGTTTCCCCTAAAATAAGACCTCCCCCGAAAGTAAGACCTACTGTCATTTTTGCATGATTTTTGATGGCACTCATAAATATAAGACCTCCCTGAAAGTAAGACCTAGCTAGGATCATCAGCCAGACAGACGGGACCCCCCCACCCCCCAGCACCCCCTCCAGCACTTACTTTGACCGATTTAAGCTTCATTCTTTCCAGAGGGCGCAAGGCTCTGGAAGACCTGCACTTGAGTCCTCCACCATAGAGACAATGTGCTAGAGAGACTCTGCAAGGTTGCAGCCTTCTTGCAGGCCTTGCTGGCCTCTCTAGCATGTCATCTCTATGGTGGAGGACTCAAGTGCAGGCCTTCCAGGCCTTGAGGAGCCTTGCACCCTCGGGAAAGAATGAAGCTTTAATCGGTCAAAGTAAGTGCCGGGGGGGGTGTGTGTGTGCCACAGGTTTGGAAAATAAGACCTCCCTGAAAATAAGACCTACTGCATTTTTAGGAGCCTTATTTTCGGGGAAACAGGGTAGTTTGGCAAGGAATGAAGGAGGTGTGGGTGAAGGTGCAACAATCAAACTTTATTGTGGGGATAATAATAATAATAGGAAAGGGAATCAAAATAAAAGATATTGAATGTTTCTTAGCCATCCATATAACTTGGTCCGAAATGTAAGTGGTTGCTATGTACCAAGAGAAGAGAGAGGGAAGAGGAAATCCTTAAAAGGGGAAAAGGGAGCATGTGAGGGCACAAGCAAAGAAAAAAAAAAAGAGGGGAAGACGAACATAAATTAGGAGGGTTACTCGGGGAGAACTGAGGTTGAAAAACCAGTGCTTTGATGGTAGCAGGAAGGGAGGAGGAGAGGAAGAAAAATGGAGAGAAGAGGGAAGGGAGATATAACCTAGTCTCTCCCACCACATGATCCTTCCCAACCAATGACCCAAGTCCCCAGGTGGAAAACAATGGGAACAAGTGATTTCCCCGTACTTGGAGTCCTTGATGGGTTGGTTAAGGGGGCTTTGCTTGATGGAGGTCTGAGGCTGATGAAGTGCAAACTAACAGCCTGATCCAGTGTAAGTGCTAGAGCAGCAAGGCGCACATCCCGCCACTCTAAGCAATCACAAACGTGCCATAAAGCATGTTTGCGATAACTCTGGAGTAAGGGCCGTCCTTCAGACCCAGCACTAGTGGCGTCATGAGCCGGCGCGTCACCCCGTGCGGGTGGAAGATTTGGAACATTTCTTGGAATTTATTTTAATCCCTAGTGTACTCATGGGAAGATTGTCATTGATGTCATGTTTGAACTTGATGATACATGGGCAGCCAAATCTTACCTCACCCCCCACCACCACCAATGCTAAGAAGGGTGGCTACTGCCAATGGAGTATGTGCTGCATCCAAGGTTGGGGGGGGGGGATAGTTGCAAAGGTCTACTCAGGGTAAGGGAACTTTTGTTCCCTTGCCCTGGCCAAAGTTTCCACTTTCCTTATGGATCTCCTTTATCCTACACCAGCTATTTTGCTGGCACAGAACCAAGGAGTGTAATGGCAGAAAAGGAGAGGGACAGGATCCAGTCACATGCAAGCACCACTGATCCCACTCCCTTCCTCCCCATTCTGCATCCTTCCCCACCCAGAAACTCTCCCATTCTTCCCCCGTCCCTTGTTCCTCCCACTGCCTGCCCCCATTGCCACTCACTTTGCACTGACAAATGGAAACTTTTCCACCAGTCACCATGCCTGGCCACCAGCGATCATGCTGGTGGCTTTTCTGTGCTTGCTGGTAGAAGTGACATTTGGTTCCACCAATATCTACTACTACTACTACTAGCAGAACATGTATTCCGCCAGTGGCAGGGGGGATAGGATTGGGCTGTAAGTCCACTACGTACAGAGAAGATAGGTTCTGGAGGTCCATACATGACTTGAAACCAACATAGGCTGGAACAGCTGGTTTTTGCCAGTCCAGCGCTATCATGCCTGGAAGCACCAGGAAAGGACCTACTGTGCCTACACGAAAGTACCAACACAGCCATCAGTAAGTCAAACATCCATAATTTGCTAGTGTGGTTTGGAGGGGGGGGGGGTTGGCTGTTCAGATCCTGCCCTAGCTTAAGAATCTCATAACTGGACAGGATCTGTCCAATGACAACAGTCTCAGGGTGATTAGTTCCCCTTTTTCCACTCACAGGTTTAGCAGTCCAAGTATCAAAGTCCAAAAGCCAGTCCAATGTCAGAAAGCCAGTCAGGGTTCTCAGGCCAGTCCACATTCAAAACCAAAGCAGGTTCCTCAAGCCAGTCCAGAAGTCAGTTAGCCCAGTCAGTCCTTCTCCTCCAAAAGCCTTCTCCTTTCTACAAACCACACCACCTGGTGCCGATTCCCTCATTTTTATCCTTCCAGCCCTCATGATCCTCCCCAGCTACAGCTGTGTCCTGTGGCAAGCACAGGCCCTGGGTTTAACCCTATGTTTTCTGGGCCTATCAAGATGAGGAACCACTGCTGACACCGCCTCCTATCTCCTTGGGGGAAATCTTCTGCATTTTTCCCATACAAATGGTGTGTATGTATGGAGAGAATTGTCTTCAGTAAATTGGCATGGGGAGGGAGAATTAGTTAATTATAACAATTATAATATGGAAGCCTAATTTAATTGGGGGGGGGGGGAAATCCCAGCATCTATCCATTTTGATTAAAGACATAGCATATTTTTGCTACATATGCAATCTGTAAACAGAGGAAGGCTACTGGTAACAATAGTGCAGAGGGATACCCAGCAGGTGTTGTGCTAAGTGATGCAAAATTACAATAAATTAACTACTTCCGTCAAAAGCATTCAGGAGACTAATGCATTATAAAAGAGAAAACATGAAACATAAGAGGGAAAAATAATTAAGATGATAAAGCTATTCCCTAATCACACTGAAACACACTTCCTGACTAATTGATGTTTAATGAAAGATTTCTGTTATGATGGGCAAGATGACACTGATCACTGAGCGTCTCTTCCAACTTTGTGGGGTCATTTCACAGGGTCTAAATTGTTGAATATTCCATTGTGGTGGAGAAATCTATACATCTGCCACTAGTTTTTTTACCCAAAGCCAAAAGCAAAGCAAATTTGGAGTTTCTAGCTGCAGAATTTCGAGGAAAGCGAAGAGTTTTTATAACATGTTTTAGGAAAGCTTTTATAGTCCTCTGCTATTTTTTTGTACACGGAATGGTGAAGTGGCAGGAGGAGTGCTGGCTGAGTGACACAAGAAGTGTCTGCAGGGTGTACATAACTGACCAGAGGGGTGCATTTGTATCCAAATTATCCATAAGGATCCCCTCTAACGACCCAATCCTGTGTAACTTCTGTGCCAGGGCACAGAAGCTGCCCCGGCACAGGGTGTCACAAAAGTGCGGTAAGGCACTTACGCGAAACCTGGAGAGCAAGCAGCACCAGTGCTGCGGCCGGCGCTGCTTGCCCCGCCATCTCCCAGGCCCAGCGCCGGCCGGAACAGGTAAGTCCTATGCCGGTCAGGGCAGGGGTGGGGGAGGGCGGGGGGAGGGCGGACCGGGCGGAGAGGGAGGGCAGACATTGGCCATCCGGGGCCTGGAGGGGGCGGGGATACCGGGGGTAGAGATCCCTGGTATCCAACGCTCCCTCTAGGCCCCAGATATGCCAACACGGTCAATGTTACTGTGCACAAACTCTAGAGCTCGCGCATATGCGAGAAGGCTCATTGGGCCTACCGCCGCTGACACCGGGGGAAGGGGACGATCACCTTTAGGCTGGCCACCATATCCTACACAGGATTGTGCTGCTTGATTCCACAGGTGCCTGGATTTGTGCCCATTGCATATGGCAGAGGTGGAACTAGACTGGAGCGGAGGCAAGTAGTTCTGCAAGACTCTGTTACACCGGAGTCAGCGGCCCCTCCCCTTTGCTATTGGAGACATTCCGGCAGCTACAGGGGAGTGTCCTGCCTGTTGCCATTGCCGCCAGAATGGCTCCAACAGCAAGGATGAGGGGCCGTTGACTCCGGTGTAACGGAGTCTTGCAGAACTACTTGCCTCCGCTCCAGTCTAGCTACGCCACTGGCGTATGGTTAAAAACAGTGTCCTCTTCCCTCTCCTAAATGCCTTCAGTAGCCTCTTTACTGCGACCTCTCACCTTCTACAGTTCTGAAATACTTTGTGACAAAAGCTAGTCACCCTACTATGCACAGTATTGTCCTAAATATTTAAAGAAAAAAGAAAACAAAATAAAATGTATGAGGTGAGTTTCCTAAATAACAGTGTATATCGAAAGAGTAAAACCCTTCTAAATTGACTGCTTCCCCCTGCCCCATATATAGTTTACAGCCAAATTACTGGTATATATAGTCTACAGGCAAATGGGGTCTTTCAACATGCTTTATGTCTGCAAAAACAATCATTCTCCCAGGGAAAACTCATTACTGACAAACAACCCCATTTTAAGATCTCTGAGGAGGCAAAGTATCCACAAACAATGCCTAGTAATAGCAACCTATTTGTCTGCTCTGCTAGAGGCATGGCGTCTCCCCCACCTCACCCTCAATTCTAGTTAGGTTAATTAGGAGTAGATATGGTGCAAGCTAAAACAATATCTGATGCTTTTTTGAACTCTCAAATTCCCATGGTCCAGCAGGGCTGGCTGGTGCAATGTCTATCATAACTTCTCTTTTTTAACATTTTAATATTTTAATTTCTTTTTTTTAGAAAAGAATGACAATGATACATGAACAGATATATCATATTATACCAATCAACTCAAACCATGAACTTACATTTTATACATGACAGACTATAGAGAACCTAACATAAACTGCAGTTTTGTAAATCACAAATTAACAAATCTGATTCCAGCATTCTCAACTGACATGTTGACAGTGCAATCATCAGTAACTCAGTGCTGGCGCGCGCTCCACTGGCACTGGGTGTCCGCAGTGGCGTTCCTGCGGTAGGGGCTTCGCTGCGCGGAATGGCTCCGACGGCGAGGGGCGGGGCCTCCTCGCTCCGGTTCGTGAACGCGATAGTTGGTCGGGGCGCGACTTACTGTCGAGCCCCTACCGCAGGAACACCACTGGGTGTCCGAATGCCCCCAGAATGCTCCCTGCGCCGGCAGAGTTGTGCCAGCGTCCGTCCTGCATCCATCGGCGTACGGCAAGTTACACTGGCATAAGTGCTCTTACACCAGGGGATCTACTGTTACACCGGTGCAAGAGTTACACAGGATTGCACCCTTAGTTGTGTCAGGTGGTAGCTGTCGTGCATTGCCCCTATGCCTAGAAACTAATAAAAACATCTAAAAATGGATTTTTAAAAAATATTACAATTAAAACATCATAAAAACAGCAGCGCCCCACCTGTACCAGCAGAATGTTAAAAAAGGCAAGGACTCAGAAGGCGTCTTTGAACAAGAAGGTTTTTAGGCCTCGCTGGACAGTGTCCAAGGAGGGAGCAGTTCGTAAGTAAGCCTATCGTGCCAGTTATCCTGTCTTGCCTCTGCCTAGCAGCAATCCCTGAAACAGCCTAACCTGCCAGATTGGTTCAGAGTGAGGTGACCTGCAGAGTGGGGACAGAGTCATCATCACCTTTGTCACTCAAGCAGCAGAGATGCTGCTGCTTTCCCATCTCATTGGGGAGGATGAGGGCGATTGCAACCCCACCCAGCTTAACATTGGGTGGCTGAATCAAACAAGCTTCTGGTCTTCCTCCTGCAGAAAAGGCCATCCAAGCCCTTAGCAAGGAGGTATGAGAGGCTATCTATCCACTTCTTGTGAGAGCACACAGCTTGCTTGCTGAGTGGAGAATAAGAAAAAGTTGCACAGGTGGGGTTTTCTTGTTTCCCGATACTGGGAGAAGGGCTTGGTAAGGGAGACAGTGTTTTGGTGATGACCTACTGAATCAAAGGCCAGCTGCTGCTTTAAATATATTCTGCCATCAACAAGGCCTGGAAAAATACACTGAATCTGGAGCCCCGCCCTCCAAGCTACTTCATGTAGAATTAAAAGGACAAGGTGAGAGCCCGGAGGAAGAGAAAGATGAGATTGATGGCTGGGCTCCAGGGAGAGGCACCAGCTGAGGAAGTGAACATCATGGAGGATAGTCCATTATGACCTAGGCCTAGACACGTGGAATTTGGGGAGTACGTTCCTTCCGTGATGCAAGTACCCGCTAAGAAGGGATTTATAGAAATGCCACCCCTAAGGGGGTGAAAATGGGTGCTGCGATCCTATTTACCATTACCTGGGAGTAAGCCCCATTGACTAGAACAGGACTTACTTCTGAGTAGACATGCCTCGGCTTGGGCTCGCCATGTGTTTTCACGGATTCCTCAATATCTCTCAGGCCCGATGAGAGATCAAGTTGGTTTTTGCTCACAAAGGTTGTCCATAAAATGCTTAAACACATATTTCAGGACTTTGCCCTAATCGATCCTTAATGGGGCAAATCTAGATTCGGGGGTCAATTATCGAACCCTTTGTATCTCCTGTGTTTGTGGAGTTCTAACACGCTTTTTTTTGGCATATGGGTGTTTTTGGAAACTGTTTTAATGGTTTCTTTAAATATCACCGCTAAAGGGGTAAAAAGGGGGTAAAAGAAAAAAAAAGGTGCTTTAAAAAAAATTCAATAGAGGATGCTTATTTGTTCTTGGGACTACTTCGTGATTCAGTTCTTACCTGTGAAACCCCCTAAATCAGGGGTGGGGAACCTTTTGGGGGTGGGGGGCCATTTTCCCATGGGGAAAATTGGCTGCGGGCCGTCCGTAAGGCCGTCCGAAATTTTGGGGGCCCCCACTGCAAATTTGACATTTTCTGTACATGCGCAGATCGCCGCTGGGCTCAGCTGCACTCTGCGCAGGTCCAGGAAGGCCGCTTTCAGAAGGATTGCCCTCTTGGCCGGCATCGCGCTCTGCGCAGGTCCAGGAAGGGCGATTTTAAAAGGAAGCGGTGCAGGAAGGCAGCGGCGGGCGGTGGCGGAACCTCCGGTCGCGGGCCGGACCGGATCCGGTCGCGGGCCGGACCGGATCCGGTCGCGGGCCGGACCGGATCCGGTCGCGGGCCGGACCGGATCCGGTCGCGGGCCGGACCGGATCCGGTCGCGGGCCGGACCGGATCCGGCCGCGGGTCGGACCGGATCCGGCCGCGGGTCGGATCCGGCCCGTGGGCCGGAGGTTCCCCACCCCTGCCCTAAATAAACAGGCTCAACAGAGGCTTGGATAAAGGGTCACTCTTAAATTCTAATAATCGTATAAAATCTGCAGCAGCGAAAAAAACTATAACATCCCCTAGCGTGCGGGCACTAGGTGAGGGGAAAACTGTGCTGCCTGTATGTTCCCCCTGCTACCCTCGGGCGTGACACTCTGACTCCAAGCTCTGCCCATTCATAGATAGGGAAGGCCAACCCTGAAGGGGTTGAGGAAACGCAGACTCCCCCTAGGCAAGCCATGTGGAGGTCTTTACTTACCCAGCCAAAGGGGCTTGCCAGCCAGCCTCACCGACCCGGGTAAGTATCATCTGAATGGTCCTGGCTCACCCTTTGACCTTGCTACGTCAGAATGCATGTCTACCTACCCATCCTGCACGCAACCTGCCACACGAAGGACTTAGCCTAGCGCTTGACCCCAACTGCCCCATACATTCACTGCAACCCAGGGCTTTCATCGAGGTAGAAGAGCCTCCTCTGCTGCTGGCAATCATGCTTCCTGTGTCTGAGTGTATCCCAGCAGCATTTACTGGCCAAAAGGGGTAGGAACTTCCTCCTCCTGAGAGTTGGCCCTTCTGAGGGCAGTAAATGCCAGCTCTTTCCAGTGACTGCAGGATTCACATGCAATTTGTTTTCTGTACTAGCATGCACAGGACTGACCCACTTGTGCAGAAGCAAGCTGCTGGTCACTCTTTGAGACTTTTGAGTAAGCACCCATAGGATGGTACTGCAAAGCAGGCATCCCCAATAGAGTCGCTGGCCTGCCTGGAGGAGGGGGGTGATGACACATTTCACGACATCGCCTCCACCCCCTGCACTTCCAAAAGGCTTCATTTCAAGCCTTCCAAGACCCGGGGCAGGTGGGAGGGCAAGAAAAAAGCACCGGATTTGGCACGATAATGCTCAGCGGCTGCAAACGCAACCTCAGGGGCGTCGCTCCGGTAGGGGCGGTACCGTAAATTGTGCCCCGTCCTAGTCCCGTTTAGCAACGTCATTGTGGAATCTCAAATTCTTATTTGAGAACTCAAATTCTCCTCAGAAGCGTTCTCCCTGAGACTGTTTCTTTTAAGATTTGTGTCTGTATAATTCCTCCTTTTTGTGTTGATGACTCTTTCCTGTGTGTTGTAAAACTGAATCAATATATCCTTGTATTGAATCACTGAAGACAAATTTCTTTCTTCTGCCTTCTAATGTGCTTCTTGCACATTATTAGGTCTCCGTAGCTGAAATTTTCATTGCCGGTGATGTCTTCTATAAATAAGATTATGTGATATTATAGTCTCTCACAGATATATGCTCTCTGTCATCCCTCCCTAGCTCATATGCTTGTAGCTAAAACTAAAGGTTAGGCTAGCATTACAGTGTGTGCTTTTAAACATGCGTTAACATGTGCACTCAGGAAATCTGTCTGATGTGCTGGTATCTTGTGCCAATGGCACAGCTCAATGGTTCAGTGGAGAAGAATGAGGGAGATGACAGTGAAGGTGCACCAAACAGATATTATTGTGGGAATAATTGTAATAGAGAAGGGGAATCAAAATAAAGCACTTCAAGATTTCTTAGCCATTAATATAGCTAAGTCCTAAATGTAAGAGGTTGAAAGGAAAGAGAGGGAAGAGGAAATCCTGAAAAGGGGAAGGGAGCACATAATGGTGCAAGCACAGTGGGGGGGGGAGAAGGGGGAGAAAAGGATACAGGGAAGGGAAATGTTGTTGGTTACTCAGGGGAAATGGGGCTAGAAAACCAGGGATTTGGGGGTATCAAGAAGGAAAGAGGAAAGGTGGTGGGGGGTGAAAGAAAACAAGGGAGAAGGGTTCTTAGAGTTTGGGCCATGAGGAGAAATGCTATGGCTCGGTGGCAGTTCTTTGTACCCTGAACCAAGGGCTACAGGCAAGGAGTGAGACTCTCAGTGGGCTGTGTAGTCACTTCACTTCTTTGTGGTGGGGGAGCTAATATCTCCTACTGGACAACCCTCCTTACTAACACTGCAACCGCTTGCAGATGTTTGGAAAGCTGGGTTTGAGCAGTTGTCGTGATGTTTAAGGAAGTCTGGAAGAAAGGGGGGTGTTGCAAGGTGGCCCACAAGGGTGACTGAAGGACTCTTTTTTTTTGTATGTTAATAACTTATTTGTCCCAAGGTGTGGTCCAAACCGGCGCTTTTTTCTGGCCTTCCCACCTGCCCCGGGTCTTGGAAGGCTTTGGATGGTAAGGCTTGAAATGAAGCTTCAACTCATTTTGGTTGGGATGTTTGCTTGAGTTTGGTGAGGGGTTTGCCAGCTCTCTTGAGCTCTACCATGTGCCAGGCACGGCACACTCCTTAGCAGCCTTAGGCTGCAATCCTATACGCACTTACCTGGGAATAATTTCAATAATAGTGGGACTTTCTTCTGAGGAAACATGCACAGGATTGTGCTGTTGTTCAAGTCCCAGCTTGCTTAGGCATATCAGATGTGGGAAGCACACTGACACTGAAACTATCTATGTTGGGCAGGAGAATGAAACCAACTGACAGAAATCACTCTGTGTTGTGCCTGGAGCATTTTAAATCTGCACAGCCTATTTTGGGGCTAAGAAAAAAAAAACATTTGGCTTTCTTGGAGAAAGAAGCAGAGCACCAGATGACACAAAAGGAAGTAGCCAAATCAGTTTCTGGAATAGATGCAATTGGAAAAGCACCAGTTCCAGCGAAGGCTGAAAAGAATTTGAACTCAGCAGCATCTCTGCATGGTCCTTGTATCTTTAGACAGGGGGCACCTTCCATTTGACGAAAGCTTCAGTTGACTACACCTACTGTGAATGAAGTAGAAACATAAAGGAAGAGGATGAGAGAGCTAGTGGCAGAACTGAAAAGATGCAACTGATGAAGAATTTTAATTTGTTCGCTTCTGTAGCTGCTCACACAAACTTCCCTCTGTTCAATGATATTTACTATGTCACTGATTCCAAAGTATACCAATCAGCTAAAGCATCTACTGTATTTCTTCAATTCTAACAGCCCATTCCAACCCAACTCCTCTCCAAGTCAGGCATAAGTGTGGCCTAAGTGCAGCCTAAGTTAGGCAGAAGTTATGTCTGAGTTAGGTCAGAGGTATGCCTGAGTTAGGCAGGCTGCAGTTTCTGTGGCCCAGCACCACCCCAGGATCCAGGCAACACTTACCTCCCAGGCAGGCAGGCTCTCCAGGCTCGGTGTCTGGCTCGGGCATGTGCAGGCCTGTGTGTCTGCACGTGTCAGCGTCCATCCATGGCAGCTGCTGCAGTGTCTGTCTCAGCCCGGTCGCAAAGGGGCTGACCGCAGGCAGGGGAGTTGCGCCAGTCATGTGGTGGACGCAGGGCAGGTGACAGGTGAGCGAGGTGCCCGAGCCAGCTGCCACAGGGCACCCTGTGCATCAGCCACCTGCTGCAGGGGAGAGTGGCCGTCCCCCCTCCTGCAGAAGGCGATGCCACCCCCATGCCACGTTGAGGCTGCACGTGGGAGTCATGGGGGGGAGCGGGGGAGGGAAGGGAAGGAGGGGGGTGGGAACGTCACACACAAGGGGGGGGCTCATGATGTCTGGAACTGCCTCTGACATGACTTGCCCGTGCGCTGCCTGAAGCCCTGGACCTCCAGGGCCGGGGCAATGCCCACAAAGAAGGCATCCCGGCGTGCGTTCTGCTCTGTGCCCCAGCCAAGACCAAGAGATGCCTTGGGCTTGTCTGCTGCGAGCGTGAAGGGCTCACGCAGCTCATCACGCCCCCAGATGGGGCGACGACGGCGCCTCTCGGCAGGCGCTCTGGCAGGGTGGGGGGTGGCCAGCAGCCATCATCAGGGAGTGGGAGGAGAGGCAGACACACAGGCAGGCAGACAGTGGGTGCTGGGGAGGGGCACGGGTGGGTCAGAGACAGACTGACAGACAACAAGGCTGGTGGGAGAGAGATTCTGAGAGAGGGGTCTGCAGAGACAAATAGGGACACAGGGGTTGCTCCGCAGATGAAGGCAATGCAGAAACAGGCGCCTCTTATGCAGACGGACTGTGGGCCGAAGCGGCTGCATTATGGGCGGACCTTCGACGGAAGCGGCTGCATTATGGGCGGACCTTCGACGGAAGCGGCTGCATTACGGGCGGACGCCCTGGCTGGCAAGATCCCCGGTTGCTGAGCGGCCACTACACAGATGCAGCAGCCACAAGCGGCCCCGCTATGGGCTCCGTGGTGCCTGTCACTGTTTGCCCGGCTGAGAGGCCCCCCCAACTCCCCCTCCCCTCTGTCCCTTGGGGGTCTGGCAGCCTCCCTGCTGTGTTCTCCCTGGGAAGGAAGTGGCAGTCCCTTGAAGGGATTCATGCAGGGGCTTCAGTGTTGGGGGCTGTCTGTGTGTGGAGGGCAATGCTTGTGTAACACTGGGCACAGATGTTTCAAGGAGGCTCTGCCCAAGGGGCATCTTTATTGTTCTGGAACGTTAGCAGAGATGGCCAGGCGAGGCTGCCAGGGGTAGTCACAGCAGCCAATCTGAAAGCAGCAGCACAGATGCCCCATGGACCTGGAGACGCAGGCTCTTCCCCTGTGGAACTACAGCCTGCTCCATAGAAAGGGGAGGGACAGCAAGAACGGCAGCCAGGGAGGTGGAGCAGCAGCAGCGCCAGCCGCTGAGGAGGGTTGCAGGGCTGGCTCTCTGACCTCTGGCAGCAGCGAGGCAGAGGACTGTGGGGCAACCAGACTGCGGGCCCAGGGGTGCTCCCAGGAAGGTAGGTGGTAGTGGATGTTCCTGGGGAGACAAAAAACAAGGGGGTGTTACATGGCAGCTGGTGTGTGGTAGCAATCGCCAGTGAAGACAAGCCAGTGTGTCGGTTGCAAAAGCCTGCAGGGAGAGAAATAACACAGCTGATAGGTGTGACACACATAGCATGGTCTGAGCTGCTTACCCAGGTGTAAGGCGAGCATGATCCTGTAAGGGAAAAGGGTCAAAGAGAGAGAAGACAACACATATATTGGGTCACAACCATGGCAATCCTAGCAATACTGACCTGGTCAGTTGACCCTGTGGAGAAAAAGGGGGGGGAACAGCTGGTGTCTACAGACTGTTAACAGCACCACCACACTCGTGGTGTTGTATGCTCACATGACAACAGGCGGCAATCTGACACAATAGTGGTAAAGCGGCATGTATCCTATATATCATAGCAGGCATTGCAGGCAGGCATCTGACTACTCATTGGTAAAGAGGCATTTCAGAGAAGGCATTGCAGGCAGACATGAGAG
The DNA here is from genome assembly GCA_026170595.1 of Plestiodon gilberti rubricaudatus. Taxonomy (NCBI): domain Eukaryota; kingdom Metazoa; phylum Chordata; class Lepidosauria; order Squamata; family Scincidae; genus Plestiodon; species Plestiodon gilberti. Next base: position 111,157,617 of record JANXHW010000003.1, read on the forward strand.
GGCACATTGGTAAAGAGGCATATCATGGCAGGCTATGCAGGCAGCTATGAGACAAGACATTGGTAAAGAGGCATATCATGGCAGGCTATGCAGGCAGCTATGAGACAAGACATTGGTAAAGAGGCATATCATGGCAGGCTATGCAGGCAGCTATGAGACAAGACATTGGTATAGAGGCATGTATCCTACCTATATTTCTATATGCAAAGAGGCAGATGTCAGAACACAAGTCAGCACAACCCCTGCTCTTACCTGCACTTACCTGCTGGTGTTGTTGCCTGTGTGGGGGGGGAGAGGCTGGGAGAAAGACATGGGTTAGCAAATGGTAGCATGGAGACAGCTGCCCAGGCACAGCTGTAAACAGTTTGGCCAATGCCAGAACAGCCCTCTCTGCCCTAGAGGGGGGCAGAGAGGAGAAGAGAAGAGAGAAGTGGGGTGTTTGTGAATTTTGCCCTCCACTGACAAAGTCCCACTTTGTGGCTATGGGGGACAGAACCCCACGCCACGTGCTCAGAGAGAGAGAGAGAGAGAGACTGGGGGCCTGGGGCTGGGCTTTTGTGGGAAAGAGGCTGGGTGGGGCTGGGTGCTGATAGGCTCCCTATCTTAGGCATAACTCTGTTGGTTTCCAGACCTAGCAGGCCCAACTCCGTCCTAACTCTGACCTAACTCAGGAGTAGGGTGTTAGAAATTTTCAGGAGAGGGCTGGCTTGGGTAAGGTAAAATGGCTCCTATGGGTCTCCTCGAATTTGGGTCCACCTTTTTGGTCGACCTAAAATTTGTGTCAGCATTTGTGTTGGAGGGGGCGTGTCTGTGCTTGCCAGGGTCTGGAATCCAACGTTAATTGGTTGCCACCCCCGTTACACCCATGGTCTGCCCATGGTCTGCCCACTTTTAGGTCAACTTTAGGTCTGACTTGTGCTGCTTAGCCCTTGGGTTGGAATGGGCTGTTCTTAGTCCGTCGGTCGTAACTTCGACCTAACTTCGCCCTAAATGGTTGCGTTCCAGACCTAAAGTCTCCCTAAATGGCTTAGGCTGACTTTAGGTCTGACTTGGGCTGCTTGGCCCTTGGGTTGGAATGGGCTGTAAGACGCATGTTTTTTCCCAATTAAGCATTTCAAAAAATGGGGTGAGTCTTAGAATCGAAGGTCTCCAAAAAGCACCCCAAAATGCTATCTTCTTACTTACTGGGGCTTGGGGGAGCTTCAGGGAGACCTGTGCAACCCTCTGCAGGCCTCCCCGATCTTCAGTTCAGCAAAAAACGGTGATTTTCAGCCATTTCCGGTTTTCGCGAAAACCAGAAATGGCCAAAAATCGCTGTTTTTCGCTGAACTGAAGATCAGGGAGGCCTGCAGAGGGTTGCACAGGCCTCCCTGAAGCTCCCCCAAGCCCAGGTAATGAAGGAAATGGCACTTTCTGGCGGGGCCAGAAATGCTATGCAAAGGCAGTGCACTCAGTCATCCTCAGCTGCAGGAGACATGCTGGGGAGAGTTGGTGCTGAGCGGGTAGATTCAATGAAGGGAGGTGAGTCTTACAATCGATGGATTATTTTTTCCCCTGCTGGTGGTACTGAAAGTAAAGGTGCGCCTTAGAATCGATGGTGCCTTAGACTCGAAGAAATACGGTACTGAAAATTTGAACTCTCTTGCTTTGCCAAAACACACTTATAGCCCAATCCTACCCTTGGCCGGCCCACACAGTGTAGGGTTCACTGCATCCTGAGGGCTGAGAGAGGTAAGTAAAGAAAAATATGACTTACCTCCTTGGCTGCTGCCTGGTTCCCTATGGGACTCCTCCAAACTATGCCAGCTCTTTTACGAGTGTAGCCTTGAGGAGACTTCTTGAGCATGTCTGGGCTGGGAAAGGGTTCTGGATTTGACAACCACTCCTCCTCCTCATCCCACCTCATCCCACCTTGATTCACCCACACCACGAGTGGACACCTGCTGGTGGCCAGTCTGTGGGATGCCAATGCTGGCGCGGGATGCCTTCCAGGCCTTGCACAGGCAGCAGCACTCCGCAGATCAGTGGAGAGGCTGCCACAATGTAGTATGCTGGTGAACCTCAGGATCTGCCAGTGTACTGTGTGCATAGGATTGGGCCGTTTGGCTGCAATCCTATACAAACTTACTTGAGTGTATGTCTCATTAAACACTGTGAGGCTTACTTCTTAGTAAACACATATAAGGTTATACTGTTTGATTACTTTCTGCAATACCTCCTGAATTCTGCACACACTCCTGCAGGGTGTGTGTTTTCTGGGAGGAGCCACACCTGTGCTTGGCAGAGGCTGTTTGGTTCTCCTCTGCAAAGGAGGATTCTTGCTCTCCTGTAAGAACCTGCATAGGCAACCTAATTAAACTACTGGAGAGGAGAGAATGTGGGGATTTGGCTTAGTGTGTGCAACAGTTACTGCAGTAGACATTGTGAAGCTTCTGGCTTATGCTTCTTTTCTTATTGGTACCTCACTTGTGACTCGCTGCAGCAGCTCTCCAGCTACCTACAAGAACCTTGGGAAGCAGCCTGTCTCCACACCTGTAATGAGGGAAGTCTGAGGATATGGATTGTGCGAGATTTCTTGTGTCTTTTGAACCTTTGAAAATCTTTTCTCTGTTAGGATTGATTTTTAAGTAGAGGTTCTTTTGCTCAGCACGATAGTGTTACTGAGACAGTAAACCAGACACTGACAAAGACACACCATTTTGCAATTAAAACTAACTTTTGCCTTAATTAATCTCTGCACTTCAGCTTAACTCTCTGCAGTTGTTTCTCATACAGTGGGGGGGAAAAGATTTCTCTCTTCTTTAACAGAACGCTATAATAAGCATGCTAACTTATAGCAACAAGCATCTGTCTGCACGATAGAGAGACGTAGAACACACCATTTACAAGAAGTGGGTCACTTCCTGTTAATGGTCTGTTCTGTGTCTCACTATTGTGCAGGCTGCCTGCCTGCTTGTTGCTATAAGTTAGCATGCTTATAGTGTTCTGTTAAAGAAAGACAAGTTCTGTTAAAGAAAAAAACGTACTTTTAAGAAGATAATGGGTGCACAGGTGACATGGGGAACTACAGATAAGCGGGTTGCACTGTAGTTACAAAACCACTTGTTTTTAGTGACCATGGAATGATTTAGTAAAAATATTAATTTTATTTTTTTGTTTAGAAAAAGATTCAAAATGTAAGTGAACAGTATTGTTGGGAATAAATGTGTTGTGTGTATTTGACAAGACTAGAGTAGATTACCCTAGTGCGGGGGGGGGGGGGGACGGGACGGGACGGGATAGGCATGGAGCCCAATTGGAAACAATTGGTCCAATTGGCTTAAAGCCAGCCCTGGTTCAGATTTTTGTGGTGAACCCCTCATTTCTCTTTCGCAGAAAAGCTTTCATTATCATAACTGTTGTGCTGTTTTGTTTAACTACACAAAAGCATCACCAAAAGAAAACAAAGGGTAATTTATGTATGTATCACCCACTTCTAGTTTCAATATCTGCTTCTTCTATATTAAGTAACACTAAGCCTGGAGAAAGAAGATGTTAACATTTATCAATCCAAAATGCTTGTAGATAACTGATTTGCTGCGCAATCCTGCCCAACTTTAGGGTGGCTGAGCGAGCGCTCCACCGCCCTAAGCTGTCACAAATGTGCCGGAAGGCACATTGAGAATGCAGGTTGAAATTCACTGGTAGCATTGATAGGGTGGCTGCAGACTGAAAGTCACCATTTTTTCCCACAAGCCATAAGAAAGATACCATATTGATGTAGCATCACTCTGACAGGTACTTCTGGGCAAATAAACTGCACCCCCATCCTATGTCCACTGGGAAAACCTCTATCTGAGCACATGGAGAGCCACTGCCTGTCAAAGTAGATAGTACAGGCCTCCCTGTATCCATGGGGGATACATTCCAGCCCCCCACGCATGGATATGTGAAAGCCGTGGATGCGGCGAATGGTTTTATGAGAAACCCGCCCCCGTGCGTGCCCTCCACCATGCTCTTACTTTTCAGCCTCCAGCTGCTCAGTCATTTTTGCTTCTGGGGTGTTTTTTTTGGTTGTGTTTTTTTTGTGGGCGTGAAGCGCCGGCTTCCCGCGCTATTTTTTGAATTATTTAATTATTTTTGCCCCCTTTCGCCCCACCATTTTGCTTGCCTCCAGTCCTTCCTGCTGCTAGTGCTGGTGCCGCCGCCCGATTCCTGGCTGGCCAGCTGCATCGGGCCAGCCAGGACTCCCCCCTGCATTGGTCAACTACCCCCTCCTGCCACCGCCTCCGCTTCCACAATTTAAAATATTTTTTTTTGGCGCCTCCATCTTGGATCTCGTGAAATTTTGCGAGATCCAAGATGGCGGTGCCCAAATCTCGTGAGATCCAAGATGTCGGCGCCGAAAAACATTTTAAATTATGGAAGTGGCGGCAGCAGACCTGGCTGGCCAGAACTGGGCTCCGGAAACCGGGGCAGTCGGTACTGATGGTAAGCCTACCTTTGTACATGTTGAGCCTATTTATATAGATTTTCCTCCTTAGCAGGGTTGTGAATAGCATTGTGAATCTCAGTATGTACCTTCTAGGGCAGTGATGGCGGACCATTTGGGCTTGGTGCGTCAACATTTTTGAAAATGCCTAACTTGACTCTGATGGTGTGTCACAACCCCCCCCCAACTTTTAATAGTACTTTGACTATTGCTACTTTTAATAGTAATTTTGATTGAACTGAACTGAAAACAACTATAGAACACATTGCATTAGTTAGTTTTTTGTTGCTGAGTTTTACTAGATAATGAAAGTGGTCTGCCAAAAATCTTTGCCCTAAATGTTCAAGACAAGCCTGTAAAACTTCTGCAAAAATGTAAGGTGTGTCGGGGGCCCTGGGGGAAAACACTGGCGTGTCACCCAAAATGACCTCGTGTGTCACCAGTGTGTCACCAGCGTGCCATAGGTTCTAGGGGAAACAATGTTGCAACAAAGATGAAGCTGAAGTCACAGGCAAGGAAAGGGAAAGGTTGAGGGATTATCTGGTGTTGAGAGTTGCCTGCCCGGTTTGATGCCATGGGTGTGGCCAGTTGTGTCAATGGGGGGGCGGGGGTCCCTGGCCCTGGGTGGCAGGCCTCCCTGTCACGTGAGGGGGTGCCTTGCTATGCAATTACTGGTGGGGGTCCTCTGGAGCCCCATTCCTATTTGCACCGGGCCTGAAAACCCTTCCATAGGCCTCTGCAGACCTCAGAAAGGCTCTGCCAATCGATCTGAAGTGAAACCTGGAGATCAATTGGTAGAGGAATTTCTGAGGCCTGCAGAGGCCTATATGGAAGGGTTTTCAGGCCCAGTGCTACTAGAAACGGGACTCTGGAGGTGTGTTCCCCACCCCTCCATGAGTAGTTGCATAGCATTTTGCATAGTTTTTAATTGCATTGTTAAAAAGATTTCCAGAAGCAGTGGAAAAGCCTCTTTTCTGAGACCTTGGTGAGCTGGTGGCAGTTTGATTGACTGGAACTGTTTGAGATCATTCCAAGCAGCTCCACAACCAGGGAAATGTGTCCCCTTTGCCACAGCAATGAGGGGATGGAGACAAGGGACGGTTCCTGTGCAGAGTGCAGACAGGTCTTAAAAAACCCAGCTGCCGCAATGATGATTGTGAGGTGCCAGGCTGAAGACTGGCTCCAAGTCCTTGCCTGGAGCAAAGGCAAGGTGGAGACGTCGAAGGAGGTGAACCTACTATGGCAGGGTGAATTCCGAAGGGTGTGACACCGGAGAGTAGTAGGAGCGGCTGCTATTGGGCAGCTTGGATAATGTGTTGTGCGGCAAACAAAGAACAACCAGGAAGTGCTGCAGCAGCACACTTTGAAGTGACGGTTTCAGCATGGGGGGTGCACGAAGCTAAAAGTGCTGTGGGGGGTAAAAAAACACCGGGGGGAGCTCTGCGGCCCGGGAGGGAAGGCTCCAGCTCTCCTTTTTTTCCTCTGGCGGGGAGTTATCAACTGCTGCTGATCGCAGCAGCTGATAACGGACAGCCTCTTGCATACCCCCAGCCTTCCGTATGCGTACCCCAAGGGGTATGCATACCACAGGTTGGGAATGCCCTGCCTACAACATTTATATAACATATGTATCACATTTAAGTTGCAAACCTATGCATCCATCCCTGGGAGTAATCATCATAGAACACAGTGGTACTTACATCTGAGTAAACACGCATAGGATAGCATCCTCTGTCAAGTGCCCAAATCATTGACGTATGAAACCCCTTTTAGAAATTTCACTTGTCTTATTGAAACGTTTTTTCTCTGAAATTATCTTGGACGTTTGAAAACAAGAACCTTCAAATGTGCTATGAAATGTAATGTTAGGCTAATTCCAATGGTAATTAAGGAATACTCTCACATACACACTTCTTAATGTCTCATTGAAATGTGTTCAGCTTTCCTCAAAATTTGACCTCAAATTTGGTTTATACGTATGATTGGTAGCAACTCCAGCCAGTATAGATTGTTGTTCTATACAATCTTTGAAATCACCAGGAATATAAAAATACTTTCTGTCAAGATGTTCCTCCATTTTAATCATTTCTTTTATTAAAACATTGAAAATTGGAATTATATGTTTAAAGCATCCAAAGATTACTTTTCACCAATGTTTTGCTTTGCTTATTCTAAATCTATTACAATAAAAAAGGAAGGCTAGCAAATATGTTTACATTAAATCCATCAAAACACTGTTTTGAACCTTCAGATAAGCTTCAGTGAAGCTGTCAGGGCCTATTAAGCTCCAAAGTAGCCGTTAGGTCCTATTATGTCAATTATCATGTACATCCATGACAGACTGCTCTTTTTTCTTCTTCTTTGCCTTTTTGAAGATTAGCATTAAAAATAAAATGAAGAGAAGACTGGATGGCTGAAGGAGTTGCTAATGCTTCATAAAATATTTCACTCAGAAGTTATCAGTTCAAATCTAGTCAGGGTCAGTGGTGCCTTGAAAACAGCTAACCTCTGGTGATGCTTCGGTGATGTCCTACATTATGAAGACTTCTCTGGCCTTTCATATTTACTCTGGGCTTCTTCATATCCTTTCCTACTATATGTCTGTAAATGATTCTAGCGATATTAGCCTGCTTCTAAAATTAAATTGTCTTCTAATCTAAGGTATACAAAACATTTAGAGAATGGAGGTGATTCTCACTAAAGCCACTCTCAAATACTGTATGGTAAAACAAAAGCCTATTTTGTGAGTTAAGTGAACGATGATGATGATAATTGTGAAAATATGTGTAATTTCCTTGGCTTCACAGTCATGCACAGACAATTATACATACTTGTATCCCATTGATTTCAGTGAAAGTTCACTGTGGATTGTGGATTGGTATGCTTCACAACAGTGGTGACTAACTTCAGAAGTATGGGTGCTGTTTGCTTTATTGATGTATGATTAGTTTGTTTACAAGTGCTGGATGCATACCAGGAGAGCATGACCCAGGCCAGTCTTGGATCATTTAGACTGGACTGATAACAAGAGGCCTCAGGTCCCACAGGCCTTTGATTTGTTAGAGCAATCACCTCCACCCCCCACTTTGGCTGGCTGGCTTGAGAGAAGCCTTTCCTTCCTTCCTTCCTTCCTTCCTTCCTTCCAGGAACATTCCATGTGTAGCCACACCTTGCTTGCATAGCAAATTTGAATCTGTAAACAAAGGTCACATCCTGGAGTTCCTGAGTTTGAAGTAAACAAGGTTGCTGGTGACACAAAAGAAGTGTCCCCAAATCCAGGGTGACCAGACGTCCTAAATTTTCTGGACTTGTCCTCCATTTTAATCCCATGTCCAGGTGTCCAGAAAAAGAGGATAAACGTCCTCCAAACAGTCTGCAGGCAGTGCAAAGCCTTGGGCTCCTGTTGCCTGGCAACCCTGCTTCCACGTGCAAGCCCCGACAGTGAGTCAGACTCATGTGATGCTGCTGGGTCCTGGGAGCGGGAAAGAAGAAGCCGGGGCTCGACAGCAGCGTGGAGCCTGCTCGTTGAGACTCGCTCTGCACTTGCAGCAGTTAGCAAAGGACTCAAAATGGAGACAGTATCAAGCACCTGAGGAGCTTGATATGTGTGGAGAGCAGTCAGTCGTTGGAGCCTGCCTGCCCAGCAAAGAATTAAAGGAGAGCCAGCACTGCCCCCTTAAATACCTTTTTAAATAACTAAAAACAAAAAACCAGCTGTTCCTTGAAGAGCTTGATGAATCCAGTGATATGAACAACTTCTTAAAAACTGGCTAAGATTCTAAGATTTTACAATGCAGCGCCAGACTGAGGAAGCGGGCCTGCACAGCGCTTCAAAACAAGGTAAAATGGCACAGCTCCTGCCAGGATCCCTCTGTCCACGGATGGCCATCCGTGTATATTCAAATCCGTGGATGGCCAATCCATTGATGTGAAGGGTCCACTGTATTAGTTAATTGAGGCCCTGGCCTCCAGATCACTTCAAGAGTTCAATGCCACACTGTCACAAGGGTGCAAATCCTTAGAGGTACCCATCTTGGACATAACCTGAGCTGGAGATGAGTAATCTAGGGTCAGTAAGGCACAAAAGAAAAGTCCTTGGTGAGTTCGCCTCACAATAGCCACTCTGCTTGCCTATGGGAATTTAGGGTTCAAAAAGCTGGGTTTGTTCATTCATTGGTTCCCATGCATTGGTCTCTTTGTATATCTACCTGCTGGTGCTGCGCCAAGCACCCTATCCCCTCTACTACCCAAGGAACATGTGTAAGCTGTTACCCAGGCAGGTATCATACCACTTCCTTTTCAACCTACAAACCCCCCCCCCCCATCTCTCTGTTTCTTGTGTACTGTAATATGAAATCACTTTACAACAAGTGAGTGAAGTGATTTTATGGCCCACTGAGTGGCTCATTCCTTACCTGTTCAGGCTATATGGAGAACTGCAACTCTGCCATGGTCTTCCATCATGGCTGGACCTTGGCATTTCCCTGCTTCTTTCTCTCTCTCTCTCTCTCTCTCTCTCTCTCTCCTTTTCCCCAGTCCTGCTCCCCTTTCATTTCCACTACTGCAAAGTTTTTTCAGCCTGGGTAACTCTCTAACAGCCCATTCCAACCCAAGTGCTAAGCAGCCCAAGTCAGATCTAAAGTCAGCCTAAGTCATTTAGGTCGAAGTTAGGTCTGGAATGCAACCATTTAGGGCGAAGTTAGGTCAAAGTTAGGTTGAAGTTACGACCAACGGACTAAGAACAGCCCATTCCAACCCAAGGGCTAAGCAGCACAAGTCAGACCTAAAGTTGACCTAAAAGTGGGCGGAACATGGGCGGACCGTGGGTGTAACGGGGGCGGCAACCAATTAACGTTGGATTCCAGACCCTGGCAAGCACAGACACGCCCCCTCCAACACAAATGCTGACACAAATTTTAGGTCGACCAAAAAGGTGGACCCAAATTCGAGGAGACCCATAGGAGCCATTTTACCTTACCTAAGCCAGCCCTCTCCTGAAAATTTCTAACACCCTACTCCTGAGTTAGGTCAGAGTTAGGACGGAGTTGGGCCTGCTAGGTCTGGAAACCGACAGAGTTATGCCTAAGATAGGGAGCCTATCAGCACCCAGCCCCACCCAGCCTCATTCCCACAAAAGCCCAGCCCCAGACCTCCAGTCACTCTCTCTCTCTCTGAGCACGTGGCGTGGGGTTCTGTCCCCCACAGCCACAAAGTGGGACTTTGTTGGTGGAGGGCAAAATTCACAAACACCCCACTTCTCTCTTCTCCTCTCTGCCTCCCTCTAGGGCAGAGAGGGCTGTTCTGGCTGTGGCCAACCTGTTTACAGCTGTGCCTGGGCAGCTGCCTCCATGCAAGTGTTTGCTAACCCATGTCTTTCTCCCAGCCCCTCTTCCCCCCCCCCACAGGCAACAACACCAGCAGGTAAGAGCAGGGTTTGTGCTGACATGTGGTCTGACTGCTGCCTCTTTGCATTTAGAAATATAGGAAGGATACATGCCTCTTTACCAATGTGTTGTCTCATAGCTGTCTGCATAGCCTGCCATGACATGCCTCTCTACCAATGTGTTGTCTCATAGCTGCCTGCATAGCCTGCTATGATATGCCTCTTTACCAATGTGTTGTCTCATAGCTGCCTGCTTTGCCTGCTATGATATATAGGATACATGCCTCTTTACCACTGTTGTGTCTGATTGCTGCCTGTAGTCATGTGAGCAGACAATGCCACAAGTGTGGAACTGTTAGCCTTATGTAGTCACCAGCTGTTCCCCCCCCTTTTCTCCACAGGGTCTACTGACAGGTCAGTATTGCTAGGTTTGCCATGGTTGTGACCCCCAAGTTGTGTTGTTGTCTCTCTCTTTGACCCTTTCCCCTTACAGGATCATGCTCTCCTTACACCCAGGTAAGCAGCTCAGACCATGCTATGTGTGTCACACCTATCAGCTGTGTTTTATTTCTCTCCCTGCAGGCTTTTGCAACCGACACACTGGCATTTCTTCACTGGCAATTGCTTCCACCTCTTCCACCAGCTGACATGTAACTCCCCCTTGTTTTTTGTCTCCCAAGGAACGTCCACTATCACCTACCTTCCTGGGAGCACCCCTGGGCCTGCAGTCTGGTTGCCCCACTGTCGTCTGCCTCAATGCTGCCAGAGGTCAGGGAGCCAGCCCTGCAACCCTCCTCAGCTACTGCTGCTGCTGCTCCACCTCCCTGGCTGTTGTTCTTGCTGCCCCTCCCCTTTCTATGGAGCAGGCTGTGGTTCCACAGGGGAAGAGCCTGCAGGTCCATGGGGCAGGTGTGCTGCTGCTGCTTTCTGATTGGCTGCTGTGACTACCCCTGGCAGCCTCGCCTGGCCATGTCTGCTAACGTTCCAGAATAATAAAGATGCCCCTCGGGCAGAGCCCCAGTGAAACATATGTGCCCAGTGTTTACACAAGCATTGCCCCCCACACACACAGACAGCCCCCAGCACTGAAGCCCCTACATGAGTCCCATCCAGGGACTGCCACGGCCTTCCCTGGGAGAACCCAGCAGGGGCGCTGCGTGACCCCTATGGCACAGAGGGGAGGGGGGAGTCAGGGGGGCCTCTCAGGCAGGCAAACAGTGACAGCCAGGGCGTCTGCCCGTAATGCAGGCGCCTCCGTCGAAGGTCGCCTGTAATGCAGGTGCCTCCGTCGAAGGTCCGCCCGTAATGCAGGCGCCTCCATCGAAGGTCCGCCCGTAATGCAGGCGCCTCCGTCGAAGGTCCACCCGTAATGCAGCCACTTCCGCCCAAAGTCTGTCTGCATAAGAGGCGCCTGTTTATGCATCACCTTCATCTGCGGAGCGCCCCCTGTGTCCCTATCGGTCTCTGCAGACCCCTCTCTCGGAATCTGTCTCCCACCAGCCTTGTTGTCTGTCTGTCTCTGACCCACCCATTCCCCTCCCCAGCACCCCCTGTCTGCCTGCCTGTGTGTCTGCCTCTCCTCCCACTCCCTGATGATGGCTGCTGGCCACCCCCCACCCTGCTAGAGCGCCTGCCGTGAGGCGCCGTCGTCGCCCCATCTGGGGGTGTGATGAGCTGCGTGAGCCCTTCACGCTCGCAGCAGACAAGCCCAAGGCATCTCTTGGTCTTGGCCGGGGCACAGAGCAGCAGGCACGCCGGGATGCCTTCTTTGTGGGCATTGCCCCGGCCTTGGAGGCCCAGGGCTTCAGGCAGCGCACGGGCAAGTCATGTCAGAGGCAGTTCCAGTCCTCATGAGACCCCCCTTGTGTGTGACGTTCCCACCCCCCTCCCCTTCCCTTCCCTCCCCCGCTCACCCCCCAGTGCAGCCTCAACGTGGCTTGGGGGTGGCATCGCCTTCTGCAGGAGGGAGGGGACGGCCACTCTCCCCTGCAGCAGGTGGCTGATGCACAGGGTGCCCTGTGGCGGCTGGGCTCAGGCACCTCGCTCACCTGTCACCTGCCCTGCGCCCACCACATGACTGGCACAACCCCCCTGCCTGCGGTCAGCCCCTTTGCGACCGGGCTGCGACAGACCCTGTGGTAGCTGCCATGGATGGACGCTGACACATGCAGACAGAGGCCTGCACATGCCTGAGCCAGACACAGAGCCTGGAGAAGAGCCTGCCTGCCTGGGAGGTAAGTGTTGCCTGGATCCTGGGGTGGTGCTGGGCCACAGAAACTGCAGCCTGCCTAACTCAGGCATAACTCTGACCTACCTCAGGCATAACTTCTGCCTAACTTAGGCTGCACTTAGGCCACACTTATGCCTGACTTGGAGAGGAGTTGGGTTGGAATGGGCTGTTAGTTTACCGCTTTCCCTCCTTTCTTCCCTTGTTTGTTCGTGCAATTACATGCTCCCTTATCGTAAGGATTTCTTCCCTCTTCTCTATCTAAAAACCTCTTAAAATTAGAGCCTAGTTGTATGATTGAAAATACTGGATTGCATTTTAATATTGATTCCCCTCATCATCATCATCATCATCATCCCCATAGTAAAGGCATTTGTTGTTACATCTTTACTCTCATCTCCGTCTTTATGCCATTCCACTGAACTGTGCCATTGGCCACTGCACTGCACATGCAATAGATTTCCGCCCCCCCCCATATGTCTTTAAGAGCATGCTTGTTACCATGGCAATGCCAGATTTATGCTGATACATTGGATGCCATGTCTGTTTAGAGGTCTTTACATGTGCAGAGCCTAACACTTGTGCCAAATCTACACAATTTAATATACAGTACTCCATGTTTTGGTGTACAGTTCACACAGTTTAGACCTCTGTGTGTTTGGCTGTATGCAAGCAGTCTTCTAGGCAAATAAGATTTTATTTATTTTATTTACAGTATTTCTATCCCTCCTTTCTCCTCGAAGGGACCCAAGGCGGCTCACAACAGAAAAAAATACAAAAAATATCGTATAAAAACAATCACACTTTAAAACAGTAAAAACAATTAATAACAATTAATAAAAACAATTAATAACAATTAATAAAAACACTATCTAAAAATCAATTAAAAAGATCATGGCGACAGTCACAACAGGAGCATAAAAACAGCAGCACCCCCACCTGTACCAGTGAGATGTTAAAAAGGCAAGGGCTCAGAAGGCTTCTTGGAACAAGAAGGTTTTTAGGCCTCGGCGGAAAGTGTCCAAGGAGGGAGCAGTTCGTAAATCAAAGGGGAGGGAATTCCATAAAGTTGGTGCCACTACTGAGAAGGCCCTGTTTCTGGCTGCCGCCCCTCGCACCTCCCTGGGCGACGGCACCCGCAAAAGGGCCTTCTCTGATGACCTAAGGAGACGAGCCGGACTATATAGAAGTAGGCGGTCTCTCAAATATCCTGGCCCCAAGCCGTATAGGGCTTTAAAGGTCAAAACCAGCACTTTGAATTGGGCCCGGAAACTAATCGGCAGCCAGTGCAGCCGTCGGAGGAGCGGCCCGACAGAGTCGAACCGCCTACCTCCAGTGACCACACGGGCCGCCGCATTCTGCACTAATTGCAGTTTCCGAACCGTCTTCAAAGGCAGCCCCACGTAGAGCGCGTTACAATAATCTAGTCGCGATGTCACCGTGGCATGGATCACCGTGGTCAGGTCTGCACGATCCAAGTACGGTCGCAGCTGGCGCACCAGCCGAAGCTGGGCAAAAGCCCCCCCTGGCCACAGCCGCCACCTGGGAATCCAGGAGCAGCTGCGGATCCAGGCGGACCCCCAAGCTGTGGACCTGCTCCTTCAGAGGGAGTGCAACCCCCTTTAGAGCAGGACAATACTCTAGTACCTGCATTGTGGATTTCCGGACCAGGAGAACCTCTGTCTTGTCCGGGTTTAGTTTCAGCTTATTAGCCCTCATCCAGGTCCCCACCGCCTCCAGGCAGCGCTCCAGAACCTCAACAGCCACCCTGGAATCAGGTGGAAAGGAGAGGTGGAGCTGGGTGTCATCAGCGTATTGATAGCACCCAACTCCAAATCCCCGGATGACCTCTCCCAGCGGTTTCATGTAGATGTTAAATAGCATGGGGGACAAGATGGAACCCTGTGGCACCCCACACCTCAAGGGCCAGGATGCCGAACAGGCGTCCCCCAACACCACCATCTGGGACCTATCTGCCAAGTAGGAGCGGAACCACCGCAGAATGGTGGATTGATGAACATTGAAGTCCCCCAGCACTAATAGGCGGGGGGACTCCAACGCCACCGCCGAGATCACCCCAGTCAGCTCAGGCAGGGAGACTGTTGGGCAGCAAGGCGAGCGGTACACCAACAGAATCCCCATCCTGTCTGGCCCTCTCAACACAACATGGAGACATTCAAACCCAGTGAACTGCTGAACGGGGCACCTGGTAAGGGAGTTAGATTCACGATAGACCATCGCAACTACTACTCCCCGTCCCTGCAACCGTGGCTGCTGCACCACCTGGAAACGTGGGGGACAAAGCTGGGAGAGGCCTACCCCTCCCGCCTCATCCAGCCAGGTTTCCGTGATACATACCAGGTCGGCGTTCTCATCCAGGACCAAGTCCTGGATGAGGTTGGTTTTATTATTTACCGACCTGGCATTCAAAAGCAGCAGCTTCAGATTCAGGGACTCACTGCCTAGAGTACCAGTCATCCAAGAGTTGGGGGAAGGACTAGAAGGAGAGACAATCTGTCTATGATGGACCCTCCTTCTCCTGAAACGGCTTGTCTGACCCTGACCACCATATCTTCCATGGCCCGTCACTGTCTTGATAGTGGCACCCTTCCCCTCTCCCAAGCTCCCTCCCAAGATGAAACACATAACTTACCCGGCAAGGCCACCCTTCTGAGCCCAGCCTCTCAGCTCAGTCATCGAGCAGGGCTAGCAACAAAGGTGAAGACTGGCTGACCCTAATGCTGAGCAAACAGCTGGTAAGGCATATATAAAAGCCCCACAGATGCCTGATGCTTGAACTTCGGGCAATGGTAACGAGGTTGCCACCCTCTTCCCACACTGTACATGGGTTTTCCACATGAAACCTAATTGGGCACTTAACAGCATAATTAGAAGAAATTCTGAATGCATTTCACATTTGCGGTCTCTTCCTCTGTTTCTTTGCATTGTGTAAGACAGGAAGATCTCCTGGAGAAAGGCAGAGTATCCTAAATATGGTTTCACTTCTGTCATTATGTAATGGAGTTCAAACTTATAATTTTCTTCTAGCAGGCATAGGGAGAAAGCAAACACAGGGAGAGAGACAGAACAGAAAATGGTGCCTTGGTCATCAAAGACATAGGTAAGCTGTATAAATAATGTTGGATAACAGTGTGGTTACCTATGTTTGATTTTCCTATTGTGATTGTTATAACCTTTGATTTTGACAATGAAACAAATTGCTTATTGAATTTAACTGAAAAATTACTACTTTTTATCTACTAAGAAATCTTAACACAGTGCAAAATGGAAATATATCCCACAATATAATCAGTATAGCCAAATAATTAAAAGTCCAGTGATCACTTCAAATAGAAAATCTGCTTTGAATATATACAACAGAGTCCAGAGAGAGAGAGAGAGAGAGAGAGAGAGAGAGAGAGAGAGAGAGAGATTAAATTGAACTTAATCAAGCTGATCTGCTTCTTGTATTTGATTATGAGATGTAAATGTACCTAGGAAAAAGAACTGCATCAGAAGGGAACCATGGAATTAAAATGCAAAGTCTGTAAAGACACTACATGAATTTGTAGCATTTGTTAATTCTAATTATTATTTGACACATGAGATCAGCATCTTTTGCAGCCATTCTGTTTTCTTTTTTCCATCTCTTATTGCAGAAATATAAGGGCAGCAAATCTCTTTCCATTCCCTGAAATAGAATAGCATGCTAACCATTGTGACCCTTTCAGTATTCAGTGTGTGCAATTTAGAAGGAGTGAGGCCAGCTATGGACTTGGCAAAAAGCATTTAATGAATCCTGGAAAAAGGATAATTTTCATGGAAATGGGGTGCGCGTGAGTGTATGTGTGCTTAAAAGCAGAAAGTCTGCAGTCTAAGAAAAACAGAATAACAGTTTCTTCTGGTTTTGGTGATTCTAACAGCAATGCATTCCTGCAATGCATTCCTGTATTTTATTCATTATATATACAGGGCTGGGCAAAACTGGACTAGCACATGAAATGGTGCCCAAATTCTGCCACCCTCCTTTTTCATGTCCTCCACCCTCCCATCACCACCCACCTTCCCATCATCACTGCTGCCTCCACCTCCATACTGCCCAGCTCTTCAAAATTAACTGGGTTGGGAGCAGGGCCACTCAGAGGAATTTTATCAGGGGGTACAAAGTTTCTTTTGGGCCCCTTCCCTTCATGTGAGTTTGGCTCCTGGGCTCCCCTTTCAGCTCCTGGGCCCCATTTTTGACCCATTTTTGGCCCTGGGCCCGGGTACGATTTACCTCCTTAACCCCCCTCTCAGAGGCCCTGGTTGGGAGGTTGATTTAACAAGACTTTTATTTGTATTTTACACATTTATATAAATGTGTACATGCTGCTGGGTGCATGCCAGGAGAGCATGACCTAGGCCAGTCAAGGAAGGCCCCAATTTTGGTCTGTCAGAGGAATCACACACACACACACACACACACACACACACACACACATCCACACCCACCCACCCCCTACGCTGGCTGACTTAGGAGAAGCCATACAGTATCTTTCTTTTGTTTCTTTGGAACATTCTGTGACTGGCCACACCTTACTTGTATAGCAACATTTGAAACAAAACACAGTTTACAAAAAGATTCTCACCTTACTTTTCTGCTACCAATTGATCTTTTCTCAAAGGCTTTGAACAGACTTTTCTCAGAGGTTAGGAGTGATCGGAAGATGGGAGAGGCCAATCCTCCCACTGCAAGTGAAGTGATTTCATGGCCCACCAAGGGTCTCATTCCTTGCCTATAGCTCTAATTCAGGCTACAAACACTTGCAGTTCCACCACAGTCACTACGGCTGGAACCTTAGTATTCCCCTTTTTCTTTCTCTTCCCCCTGTTCCTCTCCTCTCCCTTTTCCCTCCTGTTACTGCAAACACCCTGCATTTACTGCAGCCCCTAGCCTTTCCCGATTTCCCTATCTCCTTCTCCCCCTCATTTGCTTGTGCCATTACATGCCCCACTTCTTCTTGTAAGGATTTCCCATTCTCTTTTCTAGCTAAAAATTGCTTGTGTTTAGGACCTAGTTGTATGAGTGACTGAACATAGATCACATTGTTTTTTTATTATTGATTCTCCCTCTCCATTATTGCATTATTATCCCCACAATAAAAGTTATTTATTGTTGTACCTTGTCTCCCTCCTTCTTATATGCCAATCCACCGAGTTGTGCCAATGTCCACTGCCCTTCATCCCTGCGTATGAAATAGATTTACCCATGTGCATGTTACATATGTTACACGTTTCTAAAAAGTATGCCCAGCGGCAAGACTTTCAGGAGAACCATCAAGTATCCATGAATCCTCGCTCTCCGCAGGGGTCTGTGTCCAGAACGGATCCCCTGTGGATAGCGAGGTCCAACTTTACTTCAAATATACCTCAAACGCAGGGAACCTGACAGGGAAGCAGTTGGGCAGTACGATAGGGGAATAAAAGGGAAGCTTCATGAGGAAAGAGATTGCACAGAAGCTGAATGAATACTGTGCATCTGTCTTCACTGCAGAAGACATTGAGCTTACTTTCTCTGGGACGAAGTCTGAAGAGTAAAAGAGAAATGACAAGGGATGAGGTTCTAGAGCAGGGTGGTCCAACTTGTCCTCCCAAGCAATCCGCAAGGAACCTCACTTACTCACCCGCAAGTAAGTGGTGATGATGTGAAACGCATCAAGCGATGACATCACTGCCACTTCTGTGTTCAGAGGTTGAACACGGGTCACAAAATAGCAGTAAGGCGGTCAGAGCAGGCGGGAGGGCTTTTCCAAGTCAGGAAAAACTACATGCAGCAGCTCTGCCTGTCGCACTGAGCCTCCTGCCACTGCTTCTAGGCTCACGCCACACTCTCACTGATCTTGCCGGGGGCCACCAAAAAAGGCCTCATGGGCCGCATCACCCTATTCTAGAGTTTATTGACAAACTAATCACTGAGTCCAGATGATATCCACCTGTTCTGTCCCAGTTCCTAGGAGTAAGTTTGTTCTGACCCAAACTCCATTCTTAGGAGTAAATTCCCTCAAAACATTTCTATGCCTAAGCTAAGAATCTTCTGTTGCTGAGCATGCCATAACTACAGGGCACAACATCTGCTTTGAGGATGCCAGTTGCCTACGAGTTGAAAGCAAGGTGGGCATTTTGCATAACTTGGAGGCGATTGAGATCAGTAGGAAACCCGCCTCGTGTCTGATTAACCGGCAACAGGATTTAAGTTTTATCCATAAAACCTGGTTGCCAAAAATACGCAAGAAGGAGCATAGACAGCAGCAGAACAAAAAGGACGGAGCAACAGGGTCATTTCAGGACACGGAGGCTTCTCAAGATAATCCCGGTACAAGGTCACTAAGTACTTGCTGAATGCGGCACCATGAATGAACTTACTCATACTGTTTGCTGATTGTTGCCTTCGAACAGCCGGTTAATTGATCATTTCCGTTGCCTCGGCTCTAGCCGTTTCGTTCCCGCGCTTTTGGAGGATAAAGTAACCAGCTCTACCTTCAACATGTAACAACTTTCAATCTTTTAGATTGTTTCCTAGATTGTTTCTGGGAATGGAAACAAAACGTTGGAATTTTAAACATTAGACTTCGGATTTTAATGGATTTCTGTCTGCCTTGTTGTAACGTAAATAACGAAAGACGCAAGTAGGAGTGTATTTTCATTTTTATTCAAGTCTGTTTGTCTTTTTAATGGTACATGGCTATGTTACCCGTATTACCCAAATCTTTGAAGATAATTGCTGGCCATGAAAGTTTTCGTGCAAAAAAGTAAAGAGATTGTTTTACTTTAAGAGAAATGGAGGGTCCAGAAGATTTTGGAATTTCAATAAGTAAGATCCCCACCCACCCACCCACCCCCAGTTTGTTTATTGCTGGAATTAAAGTGAATCTGCATGTGTGTGTGTGTGTGGGGGGGGGGGATCTGAATTGGGATATGCAAGCCTGAATGGAAAAATGTGAAGATTTGCAAACAGATAAAAGTCATATAGTCCCCCCCCCCCCAAGCTAAGTGTCCAAATCCACCTTTTGGATTCCAGCACTAGGAAAAAAGATCTGCCTATGAGTCTGGAAAACCACTGCCAGACACTGTAGACAGTGCTGAAGGAGCTGGACCAGTGTAGGACTGGCCCAGTCATGAATCTAGGTGAAATAGTCACTGCAAGCAGTTGAAAGGTGATATGGTGGAATGGCGTGTGGTATTCTGCAAACGCCCTGTGCCAATCTGCTGCCTGGCTGCCTGCTCACTCTCCGGAATACCCTCATTCTTTTGATTGGCCCCAAAATGCAGCGGCTACCACAATCTTTTTCCTTCACACTTCCTTTGATATGAAAGCACCATCCTACTTTCCTATGTCCATTTAAAAAAAAATGCTGCCACACAGTCTAGATGGGGGGGGCTATTACTCATTTACTCAGAAACCCTTTATTCTTCCTTTGCAGATAATGGGGAAACTCTATTTACGTTAAGATTCAGTGGCTTTACAGCTGGAAGAATCAATAACTTTCCAATACATGCAAAATTTAGCTTCAGCCTTACTTTCTATATCTTCAGTTTTAAATGATTAAATATGACTATAAAGGCATGGATACCCAAAGAGACGCTGGTTTTACATCCATCAGCTACTAGAAGAATTGCATGTTCTGTGTGTCAATAGGACCCTTCGAGATGATAGATACTCAAATGTACTTTGCAGCAGGACATATTATTTGCCAGAAAGTTATTTTTATGCGTTTGGCACATAAAATCTGCTAGAGTTAGATAAAATTGTCAGAATAATTAGGTTTCTTTTTAAACCACATCAGTGAATGAAATGTATTATTCCAAGATAATATTTCCTGAGAAGATGCCAGAGGTGGGGGACCGGGGGAAGAAGGGTGAATTCACAGTTGCCAACACGTGAAGCACCTCTGTTTAACTAAGCAGAAGTGTACAAATGACCTTAATGGAAATATGAGTGCTTTTGAAGGCCACCATGTACAGCATGAGTGAATATGAGAAGAGATGGCAGTGGGTTGTGAAACAGGGCCTGTAATGTGCATTTGTTTGACGTGTGTTTTCCAAGGGCAACAATAGTGTGCATAAAAGTAAAGGGGTGGTGAACTGATATTGCTGTAATAGAATAAAATTTCGCAATCCGGAAGTTCATTGAACTGCTCTTTGGTCATAATACATTGTCAGTAGGTTGTGTTGCCTTCAGTGAGTCATTTGTTATCATAAGAACATAAGAAGAGCCCTACTGGATCAGGCCAAAGGCCCATCTAGTCCAGCTTCCTGTATCACACAGTGGCCCCACCAGATGCCTCAGGGAGCACAAGACAACAAGATACTTGTATCCTGTCACCACTCCCTTGCACCTGGCACAAAGAAAACCTACTCCTACAACCAGGAGGTTGCTTATCCCCATCATGGCTTGTAAGCTGTATCCACTATATCCTTTTTGAGATGCGGAGACCAGAACTGGACGCAATACTCCAGATGCAGCCTTACCATCGATTTGTACAACAGCATAATAATATTGGCCGTTTTATTCTCAATCCCTTTTTTAATGATCCCGAGCATGGAATTGGCCTTCTTCACAGCCACCTCACACTGGGTCGACACTTTCATCGACCTGTCCACCAGTACCCCAAGATCTCTCTCCTGATCCGTCACAGACAGCTCAGAACCCATGAGCGTGTATGTGAAGTTTTGATTTCTTGCCCCAATGTGCATCACTTTTTTTCTCTGTGTCCAACACTAGAGCTTATGGAATTGCCAGGAAGGAAGATATGGGTTCAGGGGTACATTCAAGATATCAGACTAGTTGTGAACAGTTGGGAGAGTAAGCAAAGAACGTAGCCTGGTGATGGCTGTTGGAGAACTTGATGCTGCCGTGTTTGTGGAATGAAGGAGGGATGATCACTGCCTCAATGGGAAGCTCTAAGCTTCTCTGACCTTTGTTAGAAAGAGCAGAATAACAGTATGTAATAAATAAATTCAAGAATGCATGCAAGAGTTCATAGCAAGGCTGACTGTCAAGTTGGGACCACAGGGAATATACTGATGGTATCAGGGGTGCTGGGAAAGGGTGTCCAGCTCAGACACTGGCTGAGAGCCATGCCCAGGAGAAGGCTTATCTGGCCAGGCTGACCTCCGAATCCACACTACTGATGGTAGTTCCCAAGCACTGGTGTCACTGCAGGGGGGGGGCGGAGCTCCAAGTTCCACCGGGCTTTGACCCTCTGTTACACGATGGGAGAAGGCGGCCCCGCCCCCTCGCCTTTGGAGCCATTCCGGCCGACGAAAGCACTTGCTTTCGTCGGCCGGAATGGCTCCAAAGGCGAGGGGGCGGGGCGGCCTTCTCTCGTCGTGTAACAGAGGGTCAGAGCCCGGCGGAACTTGGAGCTCCGCCCCCCCTGCAGTGACGCCAGTGTTCCCAAGCATGTGGCAGGTGCCAAAGGGCCCAGTACAAAGTTTTTCCTAAGGGTCTTCAGCAACATGGGGCTGACACTGTATTAGTGGGATGAGCAGCTGTCAATAGTAGCAGGATCAGGCACAGGTAGGCTGGCAAGGCAGTTTCAAACAGCATAGCTGTTAAGTTCCTTAATTGCAAGGAAGAATGGCCTTTGCCTGGCACAGTACCAGTGCAGTGCATAGGAATAAAGTGCTTTGATATTTATCTTTCTGAGCACTCTGAGGTTGCCACCTGATTCAACTGAATCTATGCCACTGTGGGGCTGCTAAAATGTACCAAATATCCTAGAATTGAATGCAAATACAGGGTTCTCAAGCAAATCAGAGGGATACATTAGAGGCCAGTCAGAACTGGATAAAGCCTGAGCTTATTGTGAGTGAAAGGCCACCACCTACAGATCAAAAAGGTCAACGCTGTAACCCTATGGATAATAGGACTCAATCTTGTCTTTGATGAGGGCAATAAAATGCTGATAGCTGTAGGGCCAGCATATTTTATTGAAGGCATAGCCTTTGATGCATGGTGTTTGAGATTTTGTAGAACAGCAGTAAGACTCATTTTAAAAAAATTCTAAATATCTCCTGGTTACCAAAGTATTTTCAGGTGCAAGAGAAGAATAAGAACACTCTTAATGTCTGTATCGTGTGCTCAAGCTTAAACCTGAATAGCCAAACAAAAGACAGCTCACTCAATTGACTGGTCATGTATTGACCAAAAACAAATGAATATTGACTCTACACAGTTCTTAGCAGCCATATAACTGACAGGAACTGTTTGTGGGTCTTTGATTTGGGTAAGATTCTGATATGGATGAGGCTAGGAATGGGTCAGTGGTGGTCTGACCCCTTCCCTTGATTATGGCTGCTTCCCCTGTCCCTTGTCCTGGCACTTCCCCTGTCCACTTGTCCTGGCAAGTGGAATTTTAATTCTGTCCATTGCACTTTTAGCAACACTTTGGCAGAGTTAATTTCCTTGTATGCTCTATCTGCCCACTCCCATTTGCTTCTGTCTCAGCTTGCACAAAAGACCTGCTCTAAACAATATGCTTACCTCATAATGACTTGCTATTCATGTGAAGTTTGTGAACATTTGCAAAATGAATCATGTGGTGGTGTTTTTTTACCATTCCACTTGAGGAATCCCCCATAGTTCATTTCAATGATCAAATCATTGTGTGGCATTCATATTGTTAAGACAGTGACTAGCTGAGATGGATAAGACAAACAGTGCAATCCTATCCAACTTACACCACCGGTGTAACTAGGGGTGCAGCGAGAATGGGAGGCCCCAGAACAGAAAGGGGATTCAAATCCCCTTCAAATGGGATTTAAATCTCCCCTCCCCTCCAAAGCCTCCCGCCCTGCCCTCCCCCGCTGGTTACACCGGCAGTGGCGTCACTGGGGCGTGCATCACCCCGGAGTGGGGGGTGCGCATCACCCCTCACCTCCCACTGTCGCGCATCACCTCCCACCCCCACCGCGTCACCCACCCACTGGGGTCAGTTGCCGCGTCACCCACCCACTGGGGTCAGTTGCCGCGTCACCCCCTTGAGGCCTCCGCATCACCCCCTGAGGCCGCCCGATACGAGCTGGGAGAGGGTTACGACACGTCCTGTTCGGCCGGCAGCTCGGCCGCTTCTGACGAGGCCAAAAGTGGCATTTTCGCACATGCGCACAATGCCACTTGAAGCCTCTTGCCCTCAGCGGCGTTGTGTGCATGTGTGAAAACGCCACTTTTGGCCTCGTCAGAAGCGGCCGAGCTGCCGGCCAAAGAGGATGCGTCTTAACTCTCTCCCGGCTTGTACAGGGTGGCCTCAGGGGGTGACGCGGAAGCGTCGGGGGGGGTGATGCGGGAGTGACGTGGCCCGTGACATTGGGCACGTCACCTTCCGGCGGCCCGTCCCCCTACCACGCCCTAGCGACGCCAATGTACACCGGTGGTGTAAGTTGGATAGGATTGCTCTAAAAAACTCTTACATGGGGAAAGGGGAGTTAAAGAGCTCTTTCGCTGTGTGCTGCCTGGTTCTGGGGCAGGCTAAAGACATTTTGGAGCCTGGAATGAGAATCTAAACAGCACCTCCCACATAACTCTAATTCACATGGGGTTGGGATGTTGAGAAGTTCTGCACATATCTCAATTAGGAGCTGCACAGAAGTTCAGTGAAGCTGGAGATCTCCCTGTTGGAATGTGCCCATGAGTAAGGTCTACATACTTCCCACTCTGTGGCCTTGACTGGTACCCAACATCCATTGCTCTTTGCTTAATGTTTGCCTCCAGCTCACTCAGGAGTAAGTCAGTTGGACATAAACTATGTCGTGGGCCTATCACCTTTGGCTCCATTCAGAATATAGCCTCTGTTTAAAATTTGTTGGTAACCAGGAAACCAAACCAGTTTAAAAACTACCCATCAGGTTTTATAGCCAGCTCTTTCTTATGTTATTCACTTGATCATTTTAAATTCACATACACCTGAATAAAATGAGCATATACAAAAGAGAAGGCAGAAGGAGTTTTTGCCCCTCTGCCTTGTCCTAAGGGTAGAGGTAGCATCCTCAGCCAGGGCCATCACATTAGTCATGGAGCATCAAGAAGTGTGTGGCCTACAAGAGTGATGCTCTCTAACAGCGCAATCCTGTGTGCCGCTGCACTGGGGGAGTGTGCGCTCCCCCAGGTCAGGATGTCGTAAAATGCATTTACGGCACCCAGAGACTAAGGGGCGCCAGTGCAGAGGCCGGTGGCCCTTACCCGGCCGTCCCCACACCCACCGGAGCAGGTAAGGCCTACATCTGCCAGGGCAGAGGTTGGGGGAGGGCGGTCCAGGCGGCAAGGGGGCAGCGGCGAGATACGCCGTTATCTCAAGCCATGTCCAGGCCTGGCGCAGCCCCGGGGCAGCCTGGTAACTCGATAGGATACGGTGTCCAGCCCTTTAGGCAGGGCGCCGTATCCTACACAGAACTGGGCTGTAACGCATTTCTACTGTATGTCTTTAAATGGGACCACGCCATCGCGGCCAAATCATCCAGAGTGCTAGGTATGAAGGTGGAAGGCAGTCAATGACATTTTACCTTCCTTTATTCCCTCCTGAGAACCTTGAAAGAGTCAAAATGTTTTGCTGAGCTTTAATACTAATAATAAAGCTTGAGCCTAGGTAATGATGGCAATCCTTCTACCAACTAATGGAAAAGCTCCATTTATGGCCTGTGTTAAGAGTGGCCAACGAAGCATGGAAAATGTGTAATTTGTGCAGAAAATGGGAGTTATGCAATTTTTGTTGGCATAAACAATGCAGTGACTGCTTGGAAATAGCTGTGTGCATTCATGAATGGCTTCTATTATGTGCGTTCTGTTCCTTCCCCTTGCTCTTTCTTTGCTGGGGCATAACAAGGGAAAAAACGAGCCTCTTCACCTCAGAGCTAAGCTTTTCAAACTCAAGTGGTTTAACAGCTCCTGACAGTTTATTCCCCATCTTCTGATTAAGAAGCATTCATGTAACAATGGTCACTTGCCATATCTGTAGCCTATTAGATGGTCTGCTGTGATGTGTATATTTATATACATCTGATTTCTCTGCATTTGCGGTGGAGGTCTTCCATTATCATTACTGAGCTCAGCTGCTGATTCTACCTTATCCGGACCAATTTGTGCTGCAATCCTAGAATACTTTCCTGGGAGTAAGCTCCATTGAACACAATGAACTTACTTCTGAATGGACATGCATAGGATTGTGCTGTGCTTATTTAGTGATACTTTAATCGAACAGAAGAGAGAAGGGGCAGTGTTTATTATGGTATAGAAAAGTAGGTGCATCAGCATAGCCTTACCAGCGTCCCAGAATCAAGGCTGGCTTCGGCCTAGTCCGGGCCCGAGCAGCTCCCAAGGATGCACTGCATCTGTCCAATGTGCTTCCGGTCGACAACGTGACTGAAGCTGGAACCCCATTGGACAAACGCAGTGCATCCTTGGGAGCTGCTCGGGCCCGGACTAGGCTGAAGCCACCCTTGATTCTGGGACGCTGGTAAGGCTACATCAGCAATATCTATAAAAGAATGTGCTGCTATGTGTGAATGCCATTTTCCCTCCCCCTCCCCACTGCTTGTTGTGTTTCAAGAGAGAAAGAAAGAAGAGATGCTTAAATAAAGGGGTACTGACAAGGTTGCTAAGGGCACTGCACGTGACAGAATGTAACTGGATTGTTCAGAATGCCCTGGTAACATTCTACATGGAAAGCTGCAGCTTGATCTACAAGCAGCAAAGCGTTTCAGGGCAGGATGTGGTACCAGAGACAGAACAGGTTGAAAAAGTACAGAGCGTTGGCAGCTCTTCTGATAGAACTGATGTCAGATTAGAACTGTTATTAGAAGCCCACCAGGGACAATACTTAGAAGTTGTGCTGTGTGGGATTTCCCCCTATTTTCTATAAAACAAGAAGGGGGGGGGATGTAGTCTGGTAGCATTTTCTGATGACAAAGAGAAGGATGCTGAATGAAGGCCACATAGCCAGAAGCACTTGAAAGGGATGTGGATTTTATTTATAAATGGGCTGTACCACAGGGACCAACACGACATGTAATATTGACAAATGCAAAGCAATAAAAAAAATTAGCATTTAAAAATCTCTCGGGCCCCAGCACAAAGCCGACTGAATTACATTTTGCAAACCAAACAGTTTAAGACAAAAACTAACAAACAACCAAGCCAATAACAACAACCTTGCAACCTGGATGAATTAATTGATACCTTGGACGAACAATGTTTTTGCTTCTCCCAAAATATACAGTGTGCCAAACATACACAACTGAGCTAAGGCCTAAAATCAAGAATGGTGGTCTGTTGTAGGCTTGATCACCCTCCCCCTGCCACCTGTTTTTGCTGCAAAAAGAGGCAGGCTACAATATGTAGTTAGAGTTTGCTAACATGTTGGGTTTGGTTGAGTTGAGCAGGTCTGTCCTAGGAACATCACTTCTATGGACAAGCTACGTGTTACTAGCTGGAATGTATGGCTGTGAAAACATGCATACAATCTAGTTTCATGGCTATAATTCCTACAAGGTCATCTAGTCCAACCCTCTGCCTATAGTAGGAAATCCTCATAGAGCATCTCCAGCAGGTGCCTATCGAGCCTCTGCTTGATCTCCAGTCACGGAGAATCCACCAGCTCCCTTGGTAATTTGTTCCACTGCTGAACCGCCCTCACTGTAAAGAATTTCTTCCTGATATCCAACTAGAATCTCCTCTCTTGCAGTTTGAACCTATTTGATCTAGTTCTACTCTCAGTGGTAGTTGAGAATAAATTTGTTCCTTCTTCCATATGACAGCCATTCAGGTAACTGAAGAGTGCTATCATAGCCCCTCTCAGCGTCCTGTTCTCCAGGCTAAACATACCAAGTTCCCTCAACCTTTCCTCATAGGGCTTGTTCTCCAGCCCTGTGATCATCCTCGTCACTCTTCTCTGCTCCAGTTTGGCTGCATCTTTCCTGCATCTTTCCTGAAGTGTGGTACCGAGAATTGGACACAGTACTCCAGGTGAGATCTGACCAACGTGGAGTAAAGTGAAATGGCTACTTCTCGCAACTTGGAAACTACGGTTCTACTAATGCAGACTAAAATTGCATTCACCTTCTTTGCAGATGCATCACACTGCTGACTCATGTTCATCTTGTGATCCACTGCAACTCCAAGATCCTTCTGACATGTTGAGCTGCCAGGTCAAGCCACTTTATCCCACTCTGAGCTCAGGGATGGAGGAAAAATGTAGGGCTTTCCTAAACCTCCTTTCCTGAAAATATTCCCTTTTCCTTTTCTACCCAGTGTGGCAATTACAAGGACCACAACCTAGGAACATTTCACACAAACCCACCTATTAAGTTGATACAATTGTAGATTTTCACGACGTGACCATAATTTCGAGTTAGAAACCCACATACTTCCGGGTAAGACTACGTCGTTTCCAAATACTTTATTACAAAAACCAGATGTTACAAGTAACTTTACGTTTCGCCCACCTATTAAGGTTTATAAACTGTTTTATTGAATCTGTATCTTTGCAATTACATGTTCCTTAATAAATCTCTTGTAACTTTGAAGATGCTCCTTTGCCTGTCTCTTGAATTGGTTCTTGCTGATGCTGGAACTTGCACTTACCCCAAAATATCCCTTGCTTCACGTTGCTTTCAGGGAAGGTAAAAGTTGGAGAGGGCCTTGTTACCCAAATGCTCATGAAGCAGACTCTGTGCTCTTTAATTCCATAAAGAAATAATTTGAGCACCAGTGGTAATACCAGTGGACACATTACTTGGGTTCTACTTCAGCTGCCACAGTTTATTCCTCCAAATGGGTCTCAAGGTTCACAGCTAGGCTTACTATCCGTCCCAGAAAACCCAGGACTGTCCTGGGTTCCGGGTTCCGGTCCCGGGCTTTCTGGGCCCGGTGAAGCCACCACCGCCACAGGTTTCAAAATGCCAAAAGGGACCTTTTTCACCGGCGCCACCATCTTGGATGTCACGAGATTTCATGAGATCCAATATGGTGGCACCGGGAAAAAAGTGCCTTTGGGCACTTTGAAACCAGTGGCAGCTGCTTCAGCAAAGGCAGGAGTCTTGTCCAGCTCGGATGCAGCCGGCCAAGCTCCAGTGGGGGCGGAGGCGGATGATGAAGACAAAGATGGCGGCGACAGAATAACAGCAATGGTGGCAATGGCGGTGGTGGACGGCGATGATGAGAAGACAAAGGCGGCGGTGGTGGCAGAATGGCGGCAATGGCAGTGGAACAGGCAAGTTAATTAATTAAATAAATTTAAAATAAATAAATACATTTTTGTTTTATTGTAATTGATTGATTCATTAATTAATTGGGGGTGTCCCAGTTTAGAACCGGGAAAATCTGGTAAGCCTATTCATAGCACAGTTCTGGCGCTGAATTGTACAGCTCTTCCCTGGTAAGGTGCCTGGGTGGGAGATGTTTAGAAACTTCAGAAAACCCTCACTTAAACTTGTCGATAGGTTCTTCTTGGAAACTGCGACTTTAAGTGAAACGAGTTATAATGAAACCAATTTTACCATAGTCAGAGGTTCCAAACCTGTGGTTCATGTACTACCGGTTTTCTGATCTCCCCTCTGTCTGGCAAATCAGTATTGCTAATTGTTGCTCCGGACTTGCCAGTGGAATGCTAATCCCCCGAGGCCTCTTATCTGTCACAGGCAGTAATTAGCTGCTAGGAACAGTAATCATCTGCTAGGAGGTCTCTTATCTGCCATTCCAATTTCTCTCTCAATTGTGGAGCCTCTCCAACTGCTCTGAAGGCCATCTTGTTGCTTCAGATTGATTTAAGAACATAAGAACATAAGAAGAGTCTTGCTGGATCAGGCTAAAGGCCCATCTAGTCCACCTTCCTGTATGTCATAGTGGCCCCACCAGATGCCTCCGAGAGCACACAGCCAACATGATAACCTGTTTCCTGCTGCCACTCCCCTGCCCCTGGCACAGAGAAAACCTACTTCTAAAACCAGGAGGTTGCTTATGGCTTGTAACCTGTGATGGTCTTTTCCTCCATGAATCTATCCAAACCCCTTTTAAAGGCATCTTGGCCAGGTGCCATCACCACATCCTGTGGCAAGTAGTTCCACAGATGAATTACACGCTGGGTAAAGAAATATTTTCTTTTGTCCGTTCTAACTCTCCCTCCACTCAATTTTAGTGCATGTTCCCTGGTTCTGGTGTTGTGCGAGAATTTCCCTCTATCCACTCTCTCCATCCCATGCATAATTTTATACGTCTCAATCATGTCCCCCTCAGGCGCCTTTTTTCTAGACTGAAAAGCCCCATTTGCTTCTGCTCCTTATCTCCAATCTGTACTATTCTGTATTGCTTATTGTATATACAGCATTGAACCAGTAGGTGTCGCAGGCAAGAAGGAGAAGGCAAGAACAGGACTCTTATTTCCTGTTTCTTTTCTTTTATTTCTACTTTATTGTTGTATTCGAGCAAGCTGCTCAAATTGCTGTATTTGAGCTGTACCCGAGCAAGCTGCTGCCCATGCTGCTTATATTTGTAGAGATTCAATCTGTAGAGATTCAAATCAATAGGCATGAATTAGAGGAGGGGGGAGCAATGAATCATATCAGTAACTGTCCTTGGGACAGAGAGTAGATGCATGATATTCTACTCCTGAAGTGACGCCTATATATCTGCTCTTTGGGATAAGCTTCCCAAAGCAGGAAGTGGATCTGTGAATACCTGTACTACTGTTTGGAAAAAAGAAAAATAAAACCAGTGACAGGCAGCCCAATCCTGCCTAAGATGCGGCGGCCTGCCTAAAGGGCTGGCCGCTGCATCCTAGACCCATTGTACGGCCCGGGCTCACCTCTTGCCCTCAGCGGCGTTGTACGCATGTGCGAAAACGCCGCTTTTTGGCATAGTCAGAAGCGGCTGAGCTGCCGGCCGAAGAAGATGCGTCATCACCCTCTCCCGGCTCATACCGTGCGGCAGCAGGGGGTGACGCTGCGGTAGCAGGGGTGACGGCGAGGGTGTCACCCTTGGCGCATCACCCCCTCCTGGCGCGTCACCCCTGGTAGGCCGCCCCCGCCACGCATCAGTGACGCCACTACCCCTGCCATAGGCTAATTGATAAACATAAACATACCCATGGAATTTTGCCATCAACTTTAAAATGAAACGACTTGAAACAAAACGAATTTAAGTGAGGACTTGCTGTATATGTAACTTGCCTGAACACTTTGGAGCAAGAGTGAGGCGCAGCCTAACTGGAGGAAGAGTGATGCACAGCAAATACTTAAAACACTAGCCAGACAACCCCCTCTCTTTAAATGGAAAAGCAGTAAAAGAAGGACTATAAAGAACTACGGAAGCAGCAGAGGGAGGAGGCACTTGTATTTCATGGTCAATACAGTGGGACCTCTGTATTCGCATGGGTTCCATTCCGGACCGCTCCCCCTCTGCAGATACTGAGAATCCACAGATATCAGGGTCAACGCTGAGAAGGTTGTTAATAGAAGGAAAAAAGCCATCCAATCCCCATTTTTAACTTTGCGTGGGCAAACTGTGCAGTTTCCAAGCCTCTGCAGGGCTTTTTCAAGCTGAAGACCCACTTCTGGGTCATGTGAAGGTTCTGCTCTCCTCCCAGGCTTGCCCCAGAATGCATCCTTGGGCAAGCCTGAGAGGAGCCTTCACGCAACCCGGAAGTGGGTCATTCAGCTTGAAAAAGGCCTGCAGAGGCTTGGAAACCATGCGGTTTGCCCATGCAAAGGTAAAAACGGAGATTAGATGGCTTTTTTCCTTTTTAAAACCTTCCTAACATGGACCCAGGGATCCGTGGTGAGACAAATACGCGGATCTTGGATCTGCGGATAGAGAGGATCCACTGCTTATTGCTGCTTGGTGCAAGGTGTGAAAGAGACACACATTTAAACATGTGTACTTGGTGCCGGAAGCCTATCTGTATACTGTATACCTGTACTGAAAAAAGCACCTTTTGAGATACAAAGGTTTCACAACTCCAATAGTACTCACCAACCTCATGATGAAACTCAATCTTGGAAATGATGCTGGCATTCTAACCAGCTACCACACCCTCTACTGGCTGGCAGGATAAAGGCAGAAGTATCAGGGGTCCCTAACTAACACTAGAGGACCTCCTGATTGTTACCCCACCTAAGAATCCCATAGGATTCTGTGGGACAAAAACATATTAAAAAAATTGGGTTTCAGAGCTTTGTGTGTTTTGTTCCTTGATCCACATTTGTTCTTCATATCATCAGATATGCAGACCAAGCTACCTTTCTCTTGATCAATAACCCTTTGGTGCTGTGTAAAGTAGGCGCCATTCCAACCTCCATTCAAGAACCACCATGCCAGCTGGAACCCAGCATTGTAACACCTCGCACAGGGTGTGTTTGTTTGTGTGAGTCCCTCTTAATGATGTTCCGGGTAACGACTGCCCGGATATATAGGCATACCATCCATCCTGGAAAAAACGGGATTAACCCAGTTTCCAGAGCCTGGTCCCGGCCACCAGGCCTGGAACCAGGGCAATCCCAGTTTTCCGGGGCCGCTACCACCGCTGCTACTACTTCCACGATTTTAAAAGTGTTAAAGTTTTCCTGTGCAGCCATCTTGGATCTCAAAAAATCTCACGAGATCCAAGATGATGGCACCCAAATCTCGTGAGGGCACATGAGGCAGTAGCACACTGCTTCATGTGCCCTCACGAGATTTGGGCGCCGCCATCTTGGATCTCACGAGATTTTTTGAGATCCAAGATGGCTGCACAGGAAAACTTTAACACTTTTAAAATCGTGGAAGCAGTGGCAGCGGCATGAGGGGATGGTCGACTCCAGTGAGGAGTCCTAGCTTGCCCAAGCAGCTGGCCAGCCAGGAACCAGCCAGAAGCAGGAGCAGCAGCAGGAAGGGGAAGCAAGCCAGCAAAAAAGGCAAGGCAAAAGCAGTGAAAAGGGGTGAAGTGGCAGGGGAAATAATTAAATAATTGGAAAAAGAAAGCAAATGCCCTAACGGGTGGCAAGCAGACACTTTACATCCACAAAAAAAGGGGGAGGGGGAGAAGCAAAGTGACATGGAAATGAAAAAAAATGGAGGGGGGATTGGGGAAAAGTAGGGGTGTGTGTTTGGGCACTTCAAAATCTGGTAAGCCTATGGATATACAATGGGTGGTCCCATATGCGGCCTGTTGGTCACTTTCCTTACCTTTGGAATATTGGAAGTTTGAGGCTTCTCTGGAGGCCTGTTCCTGGCCTCCACAGGCCTCTGCGGGCCACAGAATGGCTAGCAGAGACCTCCATAAGGCACTTCCAGTTTTGGGAAGCAATTTCCAGGAACAGGCCTCCGGAGAGACATGCGGCCCAGAACACGTTAACGATGGGGCCGCCTAACGACAGGGTTCAGGGAATGCATCTCAGTTGTTAAGTGGAGGACAATGTGTGTGTGTGTGTGTGTGTGTGTGTGTGTGTGTAATTCAGTGCTTCTCTTCATTACACCTGCTGCTAAAGGTTAAAGGCAGGAAGAAGAAAACAGAGAGGGGAATTTATTCCCCATCCAGCATTTTGATAGGCTTTCACTTATTTACAAACTAAGCTTTATAGTCGCAACATTTTAATTGAATTAATCGTCTTACTTATTTACAAGAAGCATTTTGAACAAGTAATTATTTTCTGTTTTGAAAAAAACAAACCCACTGAATTTCTAACCAGCTCACATGTTTCTAATTACAATATGACACTAAACAACTCCTTTCTGATGAGAGAGAAAAGAAAATCAGAAAACATACTGTTGATTTTCTATCCCTTTCATTTTTTGTAATTTTTAATATGTGTTTCAAATGAATTGTTACTTTTCCCAGTATCCTTGTAAAGAGAGGAAAATTATATTCCCTACCAGAGAAGCTAATTTGCTTCATTATATTCTATTTCATATTTTAAAAAAGTAATAATTTGTTTACGTTTTACATGGGGATGGATAATTATAGGTTTTTTACAAACAGGGAGACAGCAGTATATGTGGCACTAATGCAACTCCAATGGCATCAAAATCTGACCATCAGCCCCTAAAAAAACTGCAAGAATAAAACTCTAAGGCTGCAATCATTTGATTGCAATCCTACATGTATGTACCTTAGAGTAAGTTTCATTAAACTCAGTTGGACTTACTTAATTGAATAAATCTTACAGCCATATCCTATTGTCCCTGCCGATGCAGCGATGCCAAAATGGCTACCGCTGCATCCTGTGGTGGTGGGGAGAAGTTGCCAAGGTCTCCTCTGGGTAAGGAAACAATCGGAAATAGCTGGCGCAGGTCTGCATGGACCCATGCCATGGACCCAGCATGGACCCATGTTGCCGCCGAACCCACCCCCTCCCTGGACCTGATCTGCCCATCCCTTGCCCCTGTAACTGCCCTATCCCACCCTCCCCCCATCGCCGCCTCATTTTGCCCTCCCTATCACCCCTTCCGGTCCCACCATCTTACCTGGGTTGGTGGGCGGCTCCAGATCCGATGGCGCTAGCGGGAAGGCGCAGGCCTTCCTGTCTTCATCCCCAGTAGCACGCTGAGTAGCGTGCTGCTGGAGTGCCTTTTACAATTGGTGCTGACTGCTTTATGGCAGAGGAGCGCCACCAGTAGGAGGTAAGTATAGGATTGGGTCATTAGTAGATTAAAAATCTGTTTCACTCATATTAATTATTTAAATTTGAATATCTGTACATATGCATAAGACCAATATTCCTGATGACAAGTAATGCCTTTATTATTATTATTATTATTATTATTATTATTATTATTATTATTATATAAATGATATGCTTTAATTTTAATGTTCTCGAAATTCTGTTCAGGATACATTTTTTGTTTTCCATAAGCTTTACAGGATACTGAATACATCTCCCCCAAATAAAATGAATACTGATTTCCCCATTGTATGTCTATGAAAAAAATGAATTTCCTATTTTAGTCTATAGTGTTAGGATGAATTCCCTGTTTCCCTCCCTATTTTTTCCCTCCCTATCCTTATTTTTGTGCACTTATAGCACTTTAGAAGCTCTCTGTAGGTTCAGCTGCTTAAATACTGTGGAAACATCCTCCTGCAGCAGTCTTATTCCTTTGTTTGAAACACCATTTGTGGCAAATGCTGTGTGCTGGTGTGGATTTGAGTTCTCCTTCATGCCTGGAGTAGCCAAACCACCTATAGGGATTGGCATGTGACTACCAGATTACCGACTGGGCAGCCAACCCAAATGGCCCTCCACGGCAAATAGGTTCCCCACCCCTGCCATAAAGGTACCTAAGAAATGATCGGAAGCTCTCATGGCCTGCTACAATCTTTAAGGATTTAGGGGGCATACAGGTTTAAAAGCCATGTAAAAATATATTTTCCTTAGAGTTAAGAATACAAGTCATATCCATATTTTATCAAAGCCGGTCTGCTGGAGAGGAGGAGGGGCCTGGGTTCTCACGTTCTCACGTTCCATTTTGGCAAGGGAAGAACTCAGTAACATCATTTGTTTGACCCTGAGATGTCAGCTGAGGGTATTGCTAATGTTATTCTTCTACTTTCCAGCCCTCCCCCTCAAGTATGGGCAACCAAACCAAGTAGATGACATAAAAAACAAACTAACAGGTATTACTAACATTGTTCACAAGGGGAGGGGGAATTGGCATTTTCTGCCCTCTTGGAATTTGAGAAGGTTTGAGAGAAAATGCGTGTTGCTACCAAAAGTAAAATAAAATAAATCTATTCTATTGGTCTCGCTTCAAATGTTTTTTCTGGTTTCCATACAAATGAAAGGCAGTTTTCAGTGCTGGAGTCTTGCCATTTCATACACACCCAAAAGCCGCTTTGCTGTGAAATGGCAAAATTTCACAATAAATCAAATTCACAAGTACTAGCAAAGCAGAAAGAAGTAGTTTTTCACAGCAGAAGCACAGAATTGATTTTGTAATATCAAAACAACCTATCTGTACTTCTGCACTTCAGGAAAGGAATAGACCTAAATTACATTATTGCTGCCACAGACTTAGACTTGCCTTTCCACACGTGTTCCTGAAGCAAAATTCCATGGGAAAATCTCTGGGGAAAAAACCAAATATTCTTTATGCTTCAATTGCAAATAATAATAATAATAATAATAATAATAATAATAATAATAATAATAATAATAATGCTTGTTCTATCTTAATTCTTTTGCATCTTGATTAGTGTAATGTTAACTCTTGTAACATCACATCTTAATTATTGTATTTATTATAATTTAATTATTGTAATGTTACTCTAATAATAATAATAATAATAATAATAATAATAATAATAATAATAATGCTTGTTCTTAATTCTTTTGCATCTTGATTAGTGTAATGTTAACTCTTGTAACATCACATCTTAATTATTGTATTTATTATAATTTAATTATTGTAATGTTACTCTAATGTTGTAATGTTAATTATTTTAATGTTGTATTGTAAGATTTGACAATCTGTCCTAAATTCTCTGCTTCCAATGAGGCTTGCTGAAGGCTCTGCTTCCATAAGAGGCTTGCTGAATCATGCCAAAGGTCAATCTAGTCCAGCATCCTATTTCTCAGATGGGCCAATCAGATTCCTCCAGAAAAGCAACAAGCAGGGCAAGAAGGCAGTAGCTTTCTACTTCTGTTACTCCCCAGGAGTTTTTGTTCAGTGACAAACTCCATTGGGCAGCCCAATCCTGCCCAAGTAAGGATCCTGCAAATGTAAGGCCGCCTTACTTGCGAGGATCCTGCCCAATCCTGCAAACGTAAGGCACGTTTGTGATGATTCCCAAGTAAGGGCCGCCGGTACTAGGCAGGCAGCCCTTACTCTGCTGCCGGATCTCCATGCAGCCATCGGAGGAAGGTAAGGGATCTCCCAGCGGCAGCGTGGGCGGTCTGGGCAGCAAGAAAGGGGAGCCATTGGCCGTGCCAGCCCAGGAGGGGGTGGGGATGGTGTCCACCATATCCCCGTCCCCGCCTGGCGTGGCCGTTACACGGCCTCCTCCGACTTCTGCCAGCTAAATAGCTGGCGGAAATTCCCCGGTTTCATCCCCTTCCCCCGAGTAGACCTCCGTGCCACTGCAGAGCAGCCCGGAATGGTTATAGGATCCAGTGGGTGGCCCTGGGCTGCCTGCTGGATAGTTAGGTAGGATTGCGCTGTGAATCTGGAGATTCCATCATAACTAATAGCTATTCCCAGACCTCCTTATGCATTCGCCAAATCCCTTTTAGTGTCACCAAGGCAACTGCCCGTCACCACATCTTGAGGTAGCAAATTATATAGATTAACTACACATGGTGTGAAAGAGTACTTCCATTTGTCAGTTCTGAATCTACTTCCAATCAATTTCACCGGATGGCCCCGAGTCTTAATATCATAGTAGAGAAGAAAAAGCTTCTCTATCCACTTTCTCCACACTATGCATAATTTTATAAACATGTATCATATCCTTAGTTGCCTTTTTTCTAAACCAAAAAGCCCCAAATGTGTTAGCCTTGCCTTGTAGGAAACGGTTCCAACCCTTTTCTGTACCTGTTCTATTCCATTCATTTATTTCTTTATTGCAATTTCCATTTAAATCTTGCCCTTCCTCCAAGGACCTCAGAGTTGTGTCCTCCAAAAAAAATTGCTATTTCTTTATGCTGTGGTCTTGATTGGCTCTCAGTTTCAGCTAACATTGTGTTTAACCGTTTTGGATTTATTCCTAAATGTTTTAACTTGTATGAGGCTTCTGCCCTGGTCCTGCTCATGGGGTAGGAATAAGCCTCAGGCAGGGCAGGGGGTTACTATACCCACAGTCCTCCTCCTGCCCAGGCTCGCTTGCTTCTGGTCTTAGGCAACCAGGGAGCTCCTCACTCACTGACTGCCTCTCAGGTATTGAGCCTCCTCATCGTGTTCCCTTGACCTCTTTTAAGGTTGCCTAAAACTGCTTCTGGTTTGAGTTCTGCCTCTAATTAGCTTCTCCTGTGCTCATTTAAGCTTTAAAACATGGGCTGCTTCGTGCTGCTGGTAACCATCTTCCAATCCTTGAGATTGTTACCTTGAAAAAGTTCTTGGATAGGAACGAAACGTTGGCTTCTTGCAACATCTTCAGCTTTGGATTTTTAGGTAATTTTCAGTCCTGATCACAGCCCTTTGAACAGACTTTGAGAGCTGCGTGTCAGTATTGTGGAAATTGTTTTTAATTATTCTTGGCTTCTTAAAGAAAAAAACTACATGGCATCCTTACCTGTATATCCTATTTCTCATAAGAGTATACCGAGCCATGAAAGCTTCCGCTCGAATTACAACTCTAAATCATTACATACTTGTACAGAAAGGAAAAGGACAGTTCATTTTTGTAGATGTTAGACCAGGGGTGTCAAACGTAAGACCTGCAGGCTGAATACAGCCCACGGAAGCTCTTTATCCACCACCACCCCTGTAAAATTGGGCTCTCCTAGCACCACCATCAGCTGCTCTCAGCTGCTGAGCTGTGAAGTGACATGCTGGCAGATGTGGCACTGCTGAAAGGGTGGCACTGGGGAGCCTTATTATCATGCATGCCAGTCTGCCAGCAGCACTGCTTCTGCTGAGGTTTCACTGCTTAAAGGGCAGCCCATGTGATAAGGTATAACTGAGCTCTCCCAGCACTGCCCTTTCAGCAGTGCCGCTTCTGCCAATATGCTGGAAGGGAAAGATGGAAGAAGGCCTCAGAAGGTGAAGAATGGTACCGAGGAAGAGGCAGACCAGGACTGGTGTGAAAGGGAGAAGTGAGGAGCTGCTGAGGCACTGGGAGAGCCCAGTTATCATGCAGGCCTCCCTTTCATCCACTGGCGTCGCTGGAGGTGGGGCGGAAAGCTAAGTTCTGCAGCTTTCCGCCCCACCGTTACTCTCCGGGATGAGGCGCCCCGCCCCCTCGTCGTAGGAGCCCGTCAGCGGAGAGAAAGCAATGCGCAGGAGAGTCCCTGCACGTTGCTTTCTCTCCACTGATGGGCTCTTACGACGAGGGGACGGGGCGCCTCGTACCGGAGAGTAACAGTGGGGCGGAAAGCTGCAGAACTTAGCTTTCCGCCCCACCTCCAGCGACGCCAGTGCTTTCATCAGCACCGCTTCTGCTGCGGTGTCACTGTGCAAAGCATCTCTCAGCTGCAAAGTGGCAGAAGTGGAGGCCTGCATGATAATTTGGCTCATATCTTGAAAATATGATTTGCATATTTTCTCTTCCGTCATTTGCAGCTAATGAGCTCCTAAGCAGGAAAAAATGCTTATTTGTGGTCATAACCTAATTAATAACATCATGCTTAATGACATCACTTCCAGTCCTCAGCAGATGCCATGAATGCTATTCGTCCCGCTGTATGAAACGAGTTTGACACCCCTGTTTTTGACTTTTTCAGTGCCATAGTTCACTACTACTAGTGTTTGTACTGTAGTGCATTTTATATTAATTCACTCTGGTTTATAATTTTATCAAATTTACACACACACACAGACACACACACACAAGGGAGAGGAGTCTTTCAATCACAACAGATGTGAAATATGCCAGCAGTGATCTATCATTAGGAAAGTTATGATTAGGGAAAACATGCTAATTTGGCTAAAATGGCATCATGCCCTCATAAAATCACATCTTCATTTCTTGAGATTGTGTACAGTTTAGAAATAGGCAAACCGTGCATGCCTCCTTTCT
Organism: Plestiodon gilberti rubricaudatus; assembly: GCA_026170595.1. Taxonomy (NCBI): domain Eukaryota; kingdom Metazoa; phylum Chordata; class Lepidosauria; order Squamata; family Scincidae; genus Plestiodon; species Plestiodon gilberti. The sequence continues at coordinate 111,196,373 of JANXHW010000003.1, forward strand.
CCCCATTCAGCGATTATCTTCCATTCAGTGCAAGTGTCTCATGCTCTTGAGCACAAACAATTTGTAACAAGGGAAATTGGGGGGGGGGGGGCTGAAGGGGATATGAGAGGCATGCACAGAACCCCCATTTCCTCAAATAACCTGTTGCTCTGCCCATGCATCCATGTGTTCATCAATACTTGAAGGACTGCCTCTCCCCGCATGAATCTGTCCATTCTGATTTGTAGATCTACAAAAGAGGTATGTTGTAGAACTTGATTTCAGGAGAGGTGTGCTGCAACGCTGTCATGAAGGCAAGACCTCCAGGTCTCAGTGATTTTTTTTAACTAATCTAGTCATTAAAACTGATATAAATTAGTAGTCTTAATCCAAACAAAGGATAAGGAAAGTGATAAATGGGTTCTATTAGTGATTTGTACAGTTCTGTGTATTAAGAACCAACTACATTTGGAGTCAGGAAATTGGGTGAGCTGGACAATGAGAATTTTTACCTACTCTACTGTGGTGCCACAATTGTGGAACTCCTTGCCAGGGGATTTGAGAACAACCCCCTCCCTCATGACTTTCCGGCGGGGGCTCAAAACATTTTTGTTTCGTCTGGCGTTTGGGTGATGGGCTGTTGTCTGTCCCCCGTGCCTCAGTATGTTCTGCCTTGCTGTTTTTTTTTTCTGCTCTACATTGTCACACACACACCCAGTGGATTTTATTGTTTTTTAATTTACCTTATGTATTGTTTTTAAATTATGTATTTTTACTTGTTGTAAGCTGCCTGGGAATTTGCCTCGGCATAGGAAAAGGCGGGGTATAAATTTCTTAAATAAATAAATAAATACTCTTGCCCTCCTTTGGACTCTTAACTTTGCTGTTGATGACCTCCCTTTCATTATGGTCCTGTTGTCAATACTCCACCGAAAACTGGCACTGCTCCTGCTAATTTAAAAGCAAATAGTTCCAAGTTCCATTTCTTTAGACACAATATCTAAAGCCTCACAAAGGCAAAATAATCCAACACCCACATGCTGTGCTCTTTGATAATCAAATGATACAAGGTCAGTAAGCATGTCTTAGATCCATCTGTGCCTTCACTCTCATGCATTAGGTTTGCAAACTTGGTGGTTATATGTTTTGTTGTCATGACCTCCTTATGCAATGTTGTCACGACCTCCTTATGCAATGTTATCACTACAACAGTTTGTAGCTGTAAATGTAGCTGTTAACCACATATAATATTTAGTGTGCTTTAATCTTTAAACATACCGGTAGTACAATTTTCATAATTCTATAATATACATTGCTTTCTTGAAGCATTATGTAGAATCTATAGCCCATGTCAGTGGCAATTTTTATGGAGGTCAACATTGAGAGGTGTGTGTGTGTGTGTGTGTGTGTGTGTGTGTGTGTGTAAAATGGATGACAGACCAGGGTTCCTCCCCATCTATCAAAGTCTTGCTGCCATAGACAATTGGTGGCACATAGTGGGCCAAATTTGGCTCTGGAATCTCCAGCTGCATACAAATAGGGGTGGGAACACTCCACTAGAAATTTTACTAGTTTTACCAGAACTCAAAATCCCTCAAATTTCAAAATTCCTAGCATGCTATATTCAACTCGGAGTCTCCAAATTCATCTTCAGTTTTACTTTTGAAAGAAGAGTAATCCAGGGATGGTGAAAGTCTCCTGAAGAATGTTCATACTCTTACAGCCCAATCCTATGCATACCTACTCAGAAGTAAGCCCCATTGTAGTCAATAAGGCTCAGTCCCAGGTGTGGATAGGATTGCAGCCTTACTGAAACTTAGCTTTACCTGAAATATATTGGATGTTTCTTTTGGGAAAGCAGCAGCATGCGAGCTAGACTTGTATAACAACCATGGATGTGAGTGCAAATGCTTGTCCTTCGCCAGAACAGGGAGTTTGTTGCTTAGTTTAAAAGCTTGTGGGTTGCTCACTCCGGTGGTGTAGCTAGCCATTGTGGTACCCAGGGGAGGAAATCAAAATGTCACGCTCACGTCACTTCCGGGGGTGACGTCACACCCCGTGGTTTTAATTTTTAAAAAAGGCTCCACCGCCTGCTGCTCCCTGGCCCAGCCCCAAGCCCCGGGAGAATGAGCATGTATCCTTCATTTCCCCCTCTTTCATGCGTGTGTCTCAATCCTCCCCTCGTCCTTTCTCTCTCACTCCTCTTTTCCCACTTTCTCTCCTTTCTCGCCCCACCCCCAGCTCCAAGCAATTCAGCTCAAAGATTACCAGTAATACACATGCAGGACTGTTCAATAAGTTACTTATTGCCAAACTCTCTCCACTATATCTCTGTTTTTCTTTCAATCCCTCTCGTCTCTCCAAGTATATATTTCCTCTTTTGCTTTCCCAGCTGAGCCAACAGATCACACACCTTGATGGATCCATGTAGGTGGAAACCGCTTCATTAGTCAGAAAAAGATAAAATCAGAAAATATTTCAGACTGCAGACCTTCTCCACTGTCCTCTGCCCACCTGCTATTTTATTATGCATCTATATCAAAACACACATTGTGCTATAAAGCAGAATTGCTCCAGAATGAAGGAGGGGTTCTGTAGCTGGAGCATCCAACGCCTCTCGCCCACCTTTGCCACGGCACCCCTTCATATGCCAAGGAGCTGCTGCTGTCCCCCAAACTTAAATAGGATCGCCCCCTTTGCCTTACTGCAAGAGGTAACAGAAGGGGCTGAAGGGAAACGCACACCCACATCTGAAGCCTGCTGCTCACCTGCCTGCTCACCTGCTGCTCACCTGCCTGCTCACCCCAGCCCAGCTGTCTGTCGTCCCCTGCCTCACCTATCCCTGCCGCTGCCTTTTTCGCTGCTGCCAGTCTCCATTAAAAAAAAAAAAGGCGGCAAAAGCCACATTTTTGCTGGAGACTCAGACAGCGGCGAAAAAGGTAGTTTGCTCACCGCCGTCCCCTGGCCCTGCCACCTGCTGCCCCCCAGCCTGTTGCCCCCCCAGCCTGTCGCCCCCCCGCCCCACTCACCTTGCCCGGCTGCCTTTTTCACGGCCTAAAGCGCAGCTGGTAAAAAAGGGTGTGCAACCCCCCTGAGGTGTGTTTGCCATGGCACAACGCCCCCCAGGCCCCCCCCTTAGCTATGCCAGTGACTCACTTATACTTTTTCTAGACCTCTCTTCAGTCTGTTTGTCCTGTCTCATTGCGTTCTGCCTGTGTGTAACAGTGGCTGCAGTCATTTCCTTGTCGCAGTAAAGTTCTTCACAAAAGTCAGTTTGCCTTGTGTGGGGCTTCCACCAAGCAGGAACATTCAAATTTACCGAGTGTCGCCCAAAGAGAAATTCAACAGCAATTCTGGAAAGCTATTCTCCCCCACTCTACCCCAAATTGTTAGGATCTTGTTTCTTATGTTCTTGAAGCTGCCATTTTCAAGCTTTCTACATTGGGAGATCGTTTTCCAGGCCAATTTGTCTTCTGATGAACCCTTGTATATCTGCTGTGAAATCCAAGAGCATTGTGAAGGATTCTGGGGCATTATTCTAGGATAAAAACACTCAGTTTATATTGGACACTAGTCGGTTCTGTTTTCTCACTGTATTTCAACTAAGAGAGCACCTGGGAACAACCAAGTATGGCTGGGCTGCAGGGAGAGATTGGAAGTACAATCTGTCTTTTGAGGAAGCTTGTTCACAATTATGACCTCACTGAGGAAAGCTCTTACAAGCTTATGAGGCACACAGTGTGAAGCCACTGACCTACAGTTTACTTAAACCTGTAATGCCTCCATTATATTTTGCCTGGAGGGAAGAAGCTCCTCCACAACAATTCACAGGGACTGATCTTTCCTGCTCAGAGGCACAACTGTCATGTTATGTCATTGGAGCAATGATTCCTGATTATCTTCACAATTTATCTAAAGCACAGACCTATAACATGGAGTTACAGCAGTGGAACACCAAGAATGTGTGAGATTTAATGGCTACGATATCTAAATACATATGTTCTCACTCAGTAGAAAACTGTCAGAGAATATTGTGTGTTAAGTCAGCTTCCTGTAGCTTAAAACTTTATAATAAGAATTAGTTAATAGCTTCTGTAATCCCCATGGGTCTAATCCATTGACAATGTCAAATTAAGGGGACTAATTTTGGACTACAACCGAAAAGCCTTTTTTTTTTTTTTTTTTTACAAAAAATCTAGAACTCCTCAGCATGACATCAGGTAAAGCAATTCATTATCAGTCCATTGTTAATAGCGGCATTCACAAAAGAATTCTGAAATTATATTAAGGCACTGACAGAAATTAACAAAGGCAGAAAGAATTCAGAGTTATGATATGACCTCTCACATGCTATATGGTGCTGGGTCTTTCACAGCTTTCACAGGATCAACCACTAAATGGCCTCAGAAATACCATGCCATGAAGACTGGAGAGGTATCATTCAAAATGCTTTCTGTTTCTCCTCTTGACTTTTGAGAGCTTTCTTTGTAATAGAATATTTTGCAATATTAAGGGCCCAGTTCTACGGTTGCCATTTACTGCCAAAACGTGCATTCTGGCAGGGCAGGGCGCTGTTCCAGCAGTGCCAAAGCCAGGCCGCTATCATGCGCTTCCAGGCTGCTGCCTCAAATGGTGAGAGGCACAGTGTGTGTGGCAGCATGTGGTGCATGTGGGAGACTCCGCAGGCACTGGGAAGTTGGCAGCGCAAACAGGGCCGGAAGGTGAGGATCTCTGTGGCATTTGTCACATTTGTGCACACCAGATCCTATCCTCCATTTTTTAGCCCACCCGCCCCCTTTCTCTCTCTGTATAGCTGGCGTGGGTCCGAAGAGACCCATAGACTATCAGGGGACCTACGCAGAGGTAAGTAAAAGGGCTCCTGATTCCCCCCCCCCCATTGGATGCAGTGTGCATTCCACCAGTGCGGCTGCATCGGTACCAATGGTGGGAGATAGGATTAAACAGTAAGCATTTTAATATAGTTTACTTAAGATCTGCTCTGCATAGAGCCCTTTGGTTTATCATGGGGGTGTCCACTTGCTCATCTAAATAATGACACACCAAGATAAATTCTTATTTTTGCAGTGTTTGAAACCATATCAAAGGCACTTGATGACACTTTTTAACCAGTGTATCACTTTTTCAGCTTTCACTGATGGGGGCTTTAGCATATGCTGAAAGCAATCCAGTTAGCAACTGTATGCTACTGCCTGTCATGATCAATGATACCTCCCGGAATATAAATTAATTTTCTGACATAAGTGTCCAGCCACTTTGATCTGATCAGCCACTGACACTGATTGGCAGACTGGAAACAGATGCTTTGGCAGAATGGAACAGTTTGCTGAAGAAAATGAGAGACAAAGGGCCCAGTCCAGCCTAACTCAGGCACAGTTGAGGCCCAAGTGTGGCCCAATTGGGGCCCAAACTAGGACCGAGTTAGGCTGCAACTGTGCCTGAGTTAGGCTGGAGGCTACAGCAGTGGGCCAGGATCGAGGCAAAACTTACCGCAGAGTCAGGCAGGCCCCTGTGGGGAGCTGTCAGTCTTGTGGAAGCGAAGAGCCCCCTCCTCAGCTCATCTGTGTGCACCTACCACAGCTGCTGCAGCGTTCGCAGCAGAGGGGCAGCCACAGGTGGGCCTGCAGGCACTGGGCGTGCGACAGTCAGCGGAAGGGCAGAGGTTGTGCCAGTGCCAGCTGCCCCAGGGCACCCTGGGCATTAGCCACCTGCCGCAGGGGGGAGTGCCACTGCCCTCCCTCCTGCAGAAGGCGATGCCACCCCCAAGCCATGTTGAGGCTGCACGTGGGAGTCATGGGGGGGAGGGGGGAACGTCACACACAAGGGGGGTCTCATGAAGTCTGGAACCGCCTCTGCCAGGACATGCCCGTGCACTGCCTGAAGCCCTGGGCCTCCAGGGCCGTGGCTATGCCCACAAAGAAGGCATCCCGGCATGCCTTCTGCTCCGTGCCCCGGCCAAGACCGAGAGATGCCTCGGGCTTGTCTGCTGCGAGCGGGAAGGGCTCACGCAGCTCATCACACCCCCAGATGGGGCAACGTCGGTGCCTCGCGGCAGGCGCTCTGGCGGGGTGAGGGATGCCAGCGTCCATCATCAGGGAGTGGGAGGGGAGGCAGGCACACAGACAGGGGGTGCTGGGGAGGGGCACGGGTGGGTCAGAAACAGACAGACAACAAGGCTGGTGGGAGAGGGATACAGGGAGAGGGGTCTGCAGAAACCAATAGGGACACAGGGGTCACTTCGCAGATGGAGGCAATGCAGGAACGGGCGCCTCTCATGCAGACGGACCGACGGCGGTAACGGACGCCGTTGACGGGCGGAAACGGACGCCGTTGACGGGCGGACCGAGGGCAGAAATGGACGCCGTTGACGGGCGGAAACAGACGCCGTTGACGGGCGGACCGAGAGTGGGTGAGAGCCCCGGTTGATGAAAGGGCTCTTCACGGACGTGGCGGACGTGCGCCACGTCGCCTGTCAGTGGTTGCCTGCCTGAGAGGCCCCCGAACTCCCCCCTCCCCTCTGAGCCCTGAGGGTCTGGCAGCCTCCCTGCTGTGTTCTCCCTGGGCTGGCTGGGGCAGGCCCTGGCTGGGGGATTCATGCAGGGCCTTGTGTGCTGGGCGCTGTCTCTGTGTGCGTGGGGCAGTGCTTGTGCAACATTGGGGTCATGTTGTTCAAGGGGCCTTTGCCCAAGGGGCATCTTTATTGTTCTGGAACATTGGCAGAGATGGCCAGGCGAGGGTGCCAGGGGTAGGCACAGCAGCCACTCAGAACGTAGCAGCAGCAGCAGCAGGCGTGCTCCATGGACCTGGAGACGCAGGCTCTTCCCCTGTGGAACCACAGCCTGCTCCATAGAAAGGGGAGGGACAGCAAGTAGGCAGCCAGGGAGGTGGAGCAGCAACAGCAGCTGAGGAGGGTTGCAGGGCAGGCTCCCAGACCTCTGGCAGCATCGAGGCAGACGACCATAGGGCAACCAGACTGCGGGCCGAGGGGTGCTCCCCAGACGGTCAGTGGTAGTGGGCATTCCTGGGGGGATGACCACCTTGGGGGGTGTTCCATGGCAGCTGGTGTGTGGTAGCACTCCCCATTGAAGGAATGCCAGTGTGCCGGTTGCAAAGGCCTGCAGGGAGAGAAATCAAACACAGCTGAGTGGTGTGAGACACATAGCCTGGTCTGCGCTCCTTCCCTGGGTGTAAGGTGAGCATGATCCTGTAAGGGAAAGGGGTCACGGAGAGAGACAACAACACAACTTGGGGGTCACAACCATGGCAATCCTAGCAATACTGACCTGTCAGTAGACCCTGTGGAGAAAAGGGGGGGGGGAACAGCTGGTGTCTACATATGGGTTACAGTTCCACACTCATGGCATTGTGTGCTCACATTAATACAGGCAGCTATGAGACAAGACATTGGTATAGAGGCATATCATGGCAGGCATTGCAGGCAGCTATGAGACAAGACATTGGTAAAGAGGCATTTCATGGCAGGCATTGCAGGCAGCTATGAGACAACACATTGGTATAGAGGCATATCATGGCAGGCATTGCAGGCAGCTATGAGACAACACATTGGTATAGAGGCATATCATGGCAGGCATTGCAGGCAGCTATGAGACAAGACATTGGTAAAGAGGCATATCATGGCAGGCATTGCAGGCAGCTATGAGACAACACATTGGTAAAGAGGCATGTATCCTACCTATATTTCTCTATGCAAAGAGGCAGAAGTCAGACCACATGTCAGCACAACCTCTGCACTTACCTGCACTTACCTGCTGGTGTTGTTGCCTGTGGGGGGGGGAGAGGGGCTGGGAGAAAGACATGGGTTAGCAAACACTTGCATGGAGAGAGCTGCCCAGGCACAGGAGTAAACAGTTTGGCCACAGGCAGAACAGCCCTCTCTGCCCTAGAGGGGGGCAGAGAGGAGAAGAGAAGAGAGGTGTTAGACAAATTTTCAAAGTCCCACTTTGTGGCTGCTGGGGGACAGAACCCCACGCCACGTGCTCAGAGAGAGAGAGAGAGTGAGTGGAGGGCTGGGGCTGGGCTTTTGTGGGAGAGAGGCTGGGAGGGGCTGGGTGCTGATAGGGTAACTATTTGGGTCCATGTCCAGAGTTTGGCCACACCTGTTCGGTCCCAACTCAGTCCCAACTCGGGCCCAGGGTGTTAGAACTTTTCAGGAGAGGGCTGGTGTAGGGTAAAATGGCTCCTATGGGTCTCCTCACATTTGGGTCCACCCTTTTTGCTGGCCCAAATTTTGGGCCTGAGTTGGGCTCGAGGGGGCGTGTCAGGGGGTTGCCAATGTCTGGAACCGGACCAAATTTCGTTCCCGCCCCCGTGACGCCCACGGAACGCCCACTTTTAGTCCGCAGTTGTACCGCAACTGTACTGCGCCCGTCCTGCGCATGCGCACGGCGTCCGTCGTAGGTCCGTCCCAAGTTCGGCACAGTTGCAGTACAATTCGGGTACAATTCAGGCACAACTCGGGCCTAGAGCACTTGGGCTGCAATTGTGCCTGCATTGTACCGCAGTTGCCTTAGGCTGGACCGGGCTGAAAAGTACACATTTCCCCTTCAGATGTTAAGTAAATGCAAAGACTCTTGAAAGTATGCCTCTTATTTACAAAGTCACATTAAAACTTGCTGTACCAGTGTCCAATAAATGCAAATATGTTTAACATAATTGGTTCAGGTCAGCACATCTGCACGTTCTTACAATCTACAGCTATATCTACCCTCTAAGGACGTGGAAGAAAGCTCCGAGGTTCTGCCTGTAGAGGATAGAAAACCTGTAGAATGAGGGATGAGTGCTATGGGGAGGAAGGAGAAGGAGAATTGGTTGCTTCCAGCAATCTAGAGCCCCATGCACTTGCCACTTGTACAAAAAACAGAAATAGCTCTATCTATGGGCCTCACAGCACAATCCTATGCATATTTACTCAGAAGTAAGTTATATTGTGTTAAATGGGACCTACTCCCAAGAAAGTATATAGGATTGCAGCCTCATTTGCTTAGAATATTCAGGATAAGGCCACATTCATCAGGTGCCATGACTGAGGAAACAGAGGCAGAAAAGAGGAGGAGGGGTAGGAAGCAAGGGAAATAATCTGGGCCAGCCACCCTTCTTCCTTTCTATCCCTGCCTGCCTTCATCCCTTACTGCTCTCCCCACGCAGAGAAAATTGATTGCACCCAATCAGTATGATACTATTGCAGCAGACAGGAATGTCAGTGCAAATATAGCGCATGGGATGCTCCCTGACCAAAAAGCTCTTCTAGGAAACAGGACACAAGGGACAGCTCTTCTGCCATCTACATAGAAAAAAATGGGTGAGTCTATGCAAAAGAATAAATGGACATAAATCTGACATAAAAAAATGGCAACGTTCAGAAACGAGGAGGAGAATATTTCAGCCTCTCAGGACATTCTGCTGCTGGTTTGAAAGTCACCATTCCTTAACAAACAAACTTGGACTCCAGTATTGAATTAGAATTAGAATTTATTCTGCTGAATTAGAATTTATCTAGGGGCTTGATTCTATTTGTTCAGGCTGGAATGGGAACCATGGTTTCCTTTCACATTATAGGTGTTAATTAGCTTAGCAAGGCTATTACGATTTTGATACCAGCAATTACTACTGTTGAGAATTGTTTACTTTTAAGTTTCACAGACTATACTTCTTGCATTCAGTGTCCATTTGACCCCACTGATATTCATTTTTTCTTTTTCTCTAGACCAGGGGTGTGTGCTTGCGTGTGTGCGTGTAGATATAAATACTATACAGGTGTCCTGTGCTTAACGATGGGGATACATTCTGAAGTCCCCGTTGTAAAGTGAAGCCGTCATTAAGCGGGTCTTGCTGTGCTTTGAAGTTTAGCACTGTGCTTAAAGCCCCAGCATTAAACATCCAAGCTCTTATCTTGCCCATTAGCTATTTGGCTTTAGATAAGGGCTTTGATGTTCAGAGCTGTGCTTAAAGCCTGAGTGCTGAACTTCAAAGCCCTTATCTAAAGCCAGACAGCTGATGATGGGGCTTTAAAAAGACCAAACAGCTGAAGAGCTGGGAATTTAAAAAGATGTGTCTTTTAAAATCCTTTGCTCTTTTTTACTGGGGACCTTCGTCATATATCCGGATCGTCATTAAGCGATCCATCATTAAGCGGGGGACACCTGTATCAACTTATCAACTTATCAACACTTATCAACTGAAGATACATGCATCTGATAAATGAAGTCTACAAAAGCTTATGCTACAATAAATTTGCTAGCGTTTAAGATGCCACAAAACTTTTTTCTTATTTTTGATACCAACACTCATGCATTTTAGGTATCCATTGTAACAGTATAGAAAATCATGCCTTCAGTCTTGCCGCTTGACCGCCTACTTTTTTTTATGGGCATTCCACATATCAATGTGAACAATATACATGAGCAAACAAGAGAATATATTAAGTGTTGTCATCCAGCTGCAAGTCTAGAAGATCAGATAATGGATTCACAGAGACAGGCGAGCCTCGTCTGGAGGACCAGGGAGCCTAAGTGGAACTTAGATGACACACAGCCAGCATTAGGCTCAGCAGGAGTGTCAGTGCAGGAAGTATACGACTGGACTCTTGCACAGCAGGTAGAGCTGGGGGCAAAATATTTATTTTTTTCATGAGATGTTGTTCACCAGACCAAAATAAAATAAAATACCAAGCTGCATGATTTTAGTTTTCTATTGTGAACTTGCATCCTGGTGCCTGATTATAATAAAAGTTAGGAACAAGAATATGAAACACATCATATAATGCAAAAGGCTACAATTATAGTCATGATCTGGTCAAATTTAAGCACATTAGGGTCTGCAATGCTATGTACAATTATTTGGGAGTAAGCCCTACCGAACGCAGTGAAGCTTGCTTCTGAATAATGAAACTTAAGGAACTTAACTTGCATTGAATCAGACAATTTTTCCTATTTCTCTTTCCAACTCCCACTTTTGCTGTCTACTTGATTAGCCTTAGTGGGCAGGTTTGCTTTTTTTTTTCCCTACCCCATGTGTTCATGTGGGTTTGGTGGCTTATTCTTTAGCCAGTTGATCACTTTTGGCAGGTTTACAGGCCAAAAGGTTTCCAGGGAGGAAGGAGTAGGGATTTTCGTGTGTACCTGAGGTAAGCAGAAGTCAGTGGGTGAGCCAGTACCAATCCCTAGAGGCTGTCTGGCTTGGGCAGGCTGGCTGGTGATACCTCAAGCTTGGATTGCAAATATGACCTCAAGGTCTTTCTGGCTTGGGGAAGTGGATGCAGTCCAGCCACCTCAACCCTCCAGGGTTGGTGTGGAGCTTGGGCCACCTATTGACGGACCACAGCTTTGAGTCAAGGTGGAAATGCCTGTAAGGGGAATAGACAGTCATTTGCTATGTCCCCTAGATTAGATGTCCACACTAAAGGGGGATGAGTTGTGAGGCTTGGCCCACTGCAGGATTTCTATGTTTTGAGTAGCTTGCAATAAAGGAGCCCAATTTTTATCCCATGCACCTGTCTTGTGTGGGTGGTGTGGGGTTTGCATGGGCAATAGAGAGTAACATATCAGGCCAATAGCTTGTCTAAGGCCATGCTGTAAATTCATGGTGGAGGTGAAATTTGAAAAGGGGACTATCTAGCACACAACCTTTTACACCAAGTACAATTGTATAATTTTCATGTGTTTTCATGAGCAAGTAATGTGAAACTGAATACGTGAAACTAAATGTTTAAGATTATCTGTCACTTCTGGAATTCTGAAATATAGAAAGAAACCCACAGTTGTTTCATACATTATTGTCTATAGTACTGAAGGACAGTGGTGTTTTGACACAACAGTATTAGTTTTTGGTGTTTCTCAGAAAATGTTGTTTTTAATCTCTTTCCATGGCATTTCTGGAGAACCAATACATATTCAATAAGTTACTTTCCAATTTTGTTCCTCTTCGTTGCATCAGTTGCTTCAGTAAGTCTATTCAATGTCCTCCTGTATTTTTTATGTGTTTTAATAACTCTTCTTTTTCGTTCCAAAAAACTTTGTTTGTAATGCAAATCGAGTCCAGTACAAAAATTACCTCTCTGTGTATGCCACTACTTCATGTTCTGAAAGTCATTTTGTCATTTCACATGCTGTCATTTATGGACAGATTCACCCATGTGAATACATCCCATCATGTCTCCTTTGTAGCCAGAGTTTCTGGTAAAAAAAAGCACACACAAATATACAATAAGAAAAGCTCTACTCTGATGTGCCTGTCTGTGTGAGGAACAATGGAACTACTAGTCCTTTTGATAATAGAATATCTCCATGGAATGTTGTGAAGGAGTGCTTGTGCGTGCGTGCGCTCTCTCTCTCTCTCTCTTTCTCTCAAACAAACACACACACACACACACACACACACACACACAATGCCAGGCGTGCTGTTGAGGGTAGTCACACACCCAAGTGCACTTTTTAAATCAGAGAAAATAACTTCCATTGGCAGCCTTTTTTTTCTAATTAAGAGAGAACATAGGGATGGCATGCAATCTGGATTGGAACTGTGATGAGGACAAAATGCTAATGCCCCCCTACCCCTGCCATGGCTTTGTGCCATTTCAGGTATCCTCTCCTCCCACACTATTGTAATAAGAAAAAGAAAAAGCCTGGGCTAAACTAACATGAAGGGTCATAGCATGTAGTTTGGCCTCAGGTTTCCATTTGAGGGAACCCAGATCATTGCATGTTTTAAACAGAGAACTTTGCTATACATTTTGGAGGAAAGTGAATGTTATGATAAATTTTGTTGAGGTTTCTGAAAACATGGTTTCCATCATGTTCTTAGAATGGATATTGCAAGTGTTTACTTTGAGTCAGCATGCAAAAATGAGAATTGCCTTGCTGGATTAAACCAAGAGTCCAGCATCTAGTCAGGCATTTCCAATAGCAGCTAGCCAAATACATCTGGAGATACCATGAGCAGAAGAGGATGCCTACTTCCTGTTGTTTCTATCAGGAATAGGGTGCTGCTCACCAGTATACTGCTTCCTGAAAATGGAATTTTCATTTAGCTATGTTTAGAGATGGGTGTATTGACAGACCAATTCTCCATTACTCAGTCTAATCCATTTTTAAATCTAGTGGTCATCACCAGGTCCTGTGGTAATGAATTCATTCACAGCCGAATCTATGCTTCCTTCCCCCCACTGATGTAGCTGCGCCAAAAGGGCTCACACGCCATCCTACAGGAAGGCAGTCCTGGAAGTCTCCTCTGGGTAAGTGAACATTTGTTCCCCGGGGGTAAAGGCTGAGCTACACTGTCAAGGTTCGCGCTCCGTCTGCATCTGACAAAGCTGGAGCGCAGCCGGAGCCGTGCCGGAACAAAGCCACACGTGTTCTCCAGTTGTGATTGGACACAAGCTGGTCCCCATGGATTGGTTGGTTTTGAGTGGAGGAGGAGCGGTGGAAAGAGCGTTGGAGGACTGCTGTGGAAGGGGAGAGAAGGAAGACAGAATGGATAGAATTGACACCCTGAATCTGGTAGAAACCTGAGGGGGGGGGTTGGTTAAAGATTTTTTGCTCTGCCCCCCGATTGGCCAGACGTTCAAGAAACGGGCAAAAGTCGAGGCGAGGTCGACTTTGCCCCTGCGGGGACGTAGGCTGCCGACGGGCCAACGCCGGCTACCAATGGTAGGTTCCATTTGACGCACATGCCTGTGCCGTGCTGTACGCTGGCCGTACAGTGTAGCCCGGGCTTAAGCCTCCAAAGCGTGGAGAGGCCTATTCAGATCTGCCCCAGTGAAATCACTGGTGCAGATCTGCGTGTACCTGGACTTTGGGATTGGGTCCAAGAAGGGGGTTTGGATTTGGCGGCCACCGCTTCAGCCAAACCAACCCCTTCCCAGACCTGATCCACCTTTCTGCCCTCCCCCACCCCACCTCTCCGGCCAACTTACCTGGGTCGGCAGCCACTTCATGTTGTGCTGCCACATGTGTGGCCGCTCTGGATTTTCAGCCTGAGTTCCAGAAGTGCACAGCTCTGCACACTTTCGGAAGGCTGTTTGTGATGGCCGGAAAGCATGCTCTGCCACCAGAACGCTAATTCTGGCGAGGTGTGTGTAGTAGAATTGGGCCATAATGAGTTGTGTGAAGCAGTAATTCAACTCCCATCAGTTGATCCCAAGTTCATGCTGACAGTGTGAACTGGTCCTGACACAGGCAAGGCACAGTGTAGAGTCTACTCCCAAGTAAGCTCCAAGTTTCAACCTAACAAAATTTCCACAGTAAATGAGTGTCCTTTCAAGAGGAGGCTGCTGTCTTGACCCAACTTCTCCTTCCAGGAGCAAGTTTGTTTCCTTTAAATAATTAGACTTAGCCCACTCTGGGTACCAAATTGTCTTAAATTATTTAATTCAATTCCAATTGGGCGTCACCCCACTCCCTTTTAATACAATTTCTATCTGAAATTGTCTCCCTTAAATGCCCGCTTCGACTGATAACACCTCTCTCTCCTCAAATAGTTCGAACACTGTGTGCAAAAAAGGAAACTAAACACCAGACAAGCAATTAACAAAATGTATTGCTTTACAGCAACCCTAACACCATAAATCTCCCTAATACCAAGCAATCCCTCTGTGACTCAGTCCACAGAAAGAAAACAGCCCCTGCTGTCTCCCTTCTCCTAACAAGTCTCTCTCAAACCAGTCCCTTGGGCAGCAGAGCTTTCTCCTTTCTCCGTCAGCTTCCTCCAGTCTCTGGTCCAAGGTCACAAGCTCAGCAGTCCTTCGGCTTCACAGAGTGTTCAGCACCTCCTCCAGCTCCTTTCTCCATCGGCGTGGCAGCAGCATCCCATTCTCTGGCGAAGTCAGTGAAGTCCTTCAGCTAAGACAGCAGACTCGTCAGCAAGCTAGACCGTCCTGCTGCAATCTTGCTCCTTTTATACTCAAAGCCTTCATTAGTCCATTATAGATCACAGCTGAGGGGCTGCAATCACTCCAATCCAAAGTCCTAATTATTGGTAACACCTGGGGGGCACACCCTGCGTGGGCAGTAGGTGTGCCTCCACCCATACAGTCCTGGGTGTCAACCCCTTGCTGCCCAGTCCTGTCAAAGTCCAAGTCTTCATCTGTTAACTCCTTGCTGCCCGGATCTGTTAACAAGGGTCCACTGCTGACACCACACTTGGCTCCTGCCAGTCTGCTGGATCTCCTTCCACTACAGCTGCACAAACCAGGAAATCTGGTGGATCCAACTGACTGGCAGTAACTGATCAGCCCTCTTTGCTGCCATTTTGAGATCCTTTGCCTCTGACCATATGTCATTTCAAGCACCAGTTCTTTCCTGAGATCAGGGCTGGTCTGCCCATGATGACGACTGAAAGATTTGTGTTGTGCAATGAGTTGGGGGGGGGGGAAGCAGCAGTACTTCCCTGCACCCCTTTTCTGCCTGGCTGCCAACCCCCTTCTGGCCACCGAGCCACTTCACTCAGCTCTCTGTTCCTCTCCCAGCATGTTCCATTTTTTTTCCATTTACTTGAAACAAGATGGGTGTGGAGGAAAGAGGCAACATCGGAGCTCCAGATATGGGGGCCAGGCTCTGTGTTGCTGTGCTCTGTCCTCCTTGCCCACACCCAGCAAGGAGAAGAACAGCAAGGCTGTGTTGGTGGCATGCAGAAAGGTGGCAGAATTGGGTTGCTGCCTCAGGTAGCATCTGTGCTTCAATCTGAGCTCCCCATTCTGCCTGAGACAATTGGTAGCCTTGTGCGTTCTATAAGATGAACCCTCTCTATCAATGCTGGTATTGAATAAGGGGTGTACTTATTACCAGAGTTTCCACTGCCAGAAATTCCACTAGATTTGCTGTGAAGAAAAGAGAGAAGGAAGATCATTTACTTGATGGACTTGTTGGGGAGTATTTAATTACACAGCCCAACAATTTTTTTTTTCCTGGTGCCTCAGAAGTTAAACCTATTCTTTGGTATATTTGGGGCGCTGATTCCAAAGGCACGGGCCTTCCCCGGGGCAAGGGAACAAAGGAGGCCTCCTGAGGCAGAAACTCACTCGTGGGATGCCACAGACGCCACGTTGGCACCGCTGCATGGCCACACAGGGAGTTAGATAGGATTGGGCTGCTCATTTCCAACAGCCCAATCCTACCTAGCTCCCCCTGTGCTGATGCAGCATGTGCCAATGGGGTGTATGCTGCATCCCACAGGGAAGTTTCAGGTCCTGAAGGACTCCTCCGGGTAAGGGAACATTTGTTCCCCTGCCTGGGGGTAAGCCCTTGCTGCCCTGCTGGATCTACTTGGATCTGCACCAGCTACTTTGCTCCCTGTTCCACTCACCCCCCACCCCCATCACTGTCCATTTGTGGCAGTGCTCCTAAACTGGCCCTGGCAGCATGCTGAGGACACCACTGGAAGCCATTTTATGACAGCAGGGACCTTTCAAGAGGTCCTACATGCCTGATGCCTCTGTCGTAAATGCCTACATGTGCCAGCCCAATCCTGGATAGGATTGGTTGCAAGTCCTTAACTGACACTTCAGAGACAAATGACAAATCTCCAGAAGTCTTATTCCTCAGTTTCTATGT
This sequence comes from Plestiodon gilberti rubricaudatus, assembly GCA_026170595.1. Taxonomy (NCBI): domain Eukaryota; kingdom Metazoa; phylum Chordata; class Lepidosauria; order Squamata; family Scincidae; genus Plestiodon; species Plestiodon gilberti. The sequence continues at coordinate 111,212,935 of JANXHW010000003.1, forward strand.
ATTCCAAATGCAAAGTCAAAGCATGCTTTTGATGACTCCTAGAACAAAAGATATTGAAGAATTTGCCATTGTACAGTACTGCTGAGTAATAACCATTTGCAGTCATGATCTTGGTGGGTCCCAGATAGAGAGAGACCCTGCCTTGAGAACTGTTTTTGTAAATTTATCAGAATGCTGCTTGTCTTGAAATTATTTCACTGTTTCATCTGGGAAGGAACCTCTAGATCACATTGAAACATTAAGCCACATTTGTTGACAACTTTAGAGGAATCTGCCTTAAGCTTTGTATAGAAAACATGCTTCAATTAGCTTTGAATTTTCCACCTGTGCACGATGGATGTCATTCATATCAAACTTAATTCCACTTGTACAAGGAAACTCACCACCCACTGTGTTCCCTTTATACAACCAGAATCTATCGTTAACTATGTTGCTACCTAAAGGTAAAGGTGACCCCTGGCAATTAAGTCCAGTCGTGTCTGACTCTAGGGTGTGGTGCTCATCCCCATTTCAAAGCCGAAGAGCCAGCGTTGTCCGAAGACGCCTCCGTGGTCATGTGGCCGGCATGTCTCTCCTTGCCGCAGCGCGTAGCATGCGGCTGGAACACCGAGCGCTGTTTACCTTCCCGCAAGCGGTAATTTGGTCTGAAGTTACTATGGAAGATCTCGTTCCAACAAAACACCTGTATGAATTTTGAGGAAAGTTCAAAGAATGTAAAAGGTTTGTGAAATTTCAAAAATGCAGTGGCAGAAGTGACATAGCTCTACTAGAGTAGAGGAAAAGTTCACAGTGTATGTTTAAGGTCTGAAGGTCTGAAGATGACCCAGTTTGTGGGTGCCTATCTTAGTGTATGGTCCCCTCCATATGTTTCATCCTGTTTTCTTCTCTTTTTCTTACATTTGTTTAATGATCAACCTATTAAGGTTGAGGGATGTTCTGATTAATGCCACCCCCTCGCCCATGGATGTGGGTGGGTGCATCCTTTGCCTGGTACCACCCTGTATGAGGCATGGGATCAAGCTGGGCATCTGGTTGGTGCTTGAGTATGCTGAGGACAGGGGTGTGTGGTTGGCTTCCATCCTTCTAAGGCTCCATGGAGATTAGCTCCAGCTTGACATTGGTGCAAGGGGTCCTGGCAGCAACTGTAGCTCCATATCCTTTTAAAAAGAAAATGCCACATGACGACAAAGGGGGAGGGATCATTTCAGAGAAGTTAGGAAGGGGAGGGGAAGAACACGTTGCTCCCGAAGTTGCCCCCACCATTGTTCAGTTAGTTTTGTGCATGTTACCCACATTTTTTCATGCTTTTCATGATCAGATGACCCAGTTTGTGGGTGCCTATCTTAGTATATGGTCCCCTCCATATGTTTCATCCTGTTTTCTTCTCTTTTTCTTACATTTGTTTAATGATCAACCTATAAATACAATCCTGATGCCTCTAATCTTATACACTAAGATTATTTATCATGTTACATATTGGATTTTCTTCCGAATGACACATTTGAATGCAGAACACAATAGGCTCTAAACAATAACCTTGAATGAATGAAGTGAGACCTACAATTTATTTTAACAGAGGCTGTCAGTAGGTGTGGATGATCCATTTCTTTATGAAAAAAAAATATTTTAAAACCTGTACCATTCATTTTACACCGTAAAAATCCTAGGGCTGCCCGCTGGATCCTACCCCCATTCTGGGTTGATAATGATCAGCCCGGAGGTGTTGTCCCCTTCCCCCAGCCTGGTTACGCTATTAAGCTGGCATAAATCCGAGGAGGCCGTGTAATGGCTGCTCTGACCGGGAAAGGGACAGGAATATGGCGGCCGCCCCTCCTGGGCTGCCCAGCCCGCTTCTGCGCCCACCGGCGGGAGACTTACATTCCCCAGTGGCTGCAGGGTACGGAGGGCGATGGAGTGAGGCCTGCCAGCCTGCACGCAAGTGGGCCTTACTCCAAAGTAGTCGCAAAATGCTTTACAGCACGTTTGCGACGCTATCGAACGGCAGAGCGTGTGCTCTGCCGTTCGATAGTTATGGAGGATTGCACTCTTAAAGTTGAATGTTTTTGGATGCTTAAAAATATAGGCTAAATATAGACTGAAAATGAGACTTATTGCCTTAGCACAGTAGCTTTATTTTTATTTTACACAAGCAGAGACACCTATCAATTTGCAGACTTTTTGGGTGGGGGATATTTTTGTGTCCTTTCCTACCTTACTCTCTTCCACACATCCCATTCACACTACTTGTACATGCTATTCGCAAACTACTCTCATGACAGAAAAATACAACCAGGATGTAAGTTGGGGATTAACAGCACAATTCTGTAACCTTGCAAGTAACAGCAAGTAACAGTAACCTGTGTAACAGCAGATGCACTGGTGTAAGTGCACTTACTCAGGTGCATCTACTGTTACACCGGTGCAAGGATACACAGGATTGCGCTGTAAGTGTACTTTACGAGGGAAACATAGGATTCCCAACCTATGGATTCCCTATGGATTCCCAACAGGTAGCAGGGGAATGCTTAAACTGTTTCTTACTGCTAATTCTCAACTACAAATGCCTCTCACCTGCTTTCTTTATTTTTTATTGTTTCTTTATTTTTCTTTATTGTTTCTGTCCCTTCCTCAACCTAAGATCAGAAGAAGCCCTGCTGTAGGGAAAAACAAGTACTCCCCGTTCACCACAGCTTCATCCTCATCCATGTCCAACAAAGCTCATTTACACATTTCTTGACAGGCAAATAAATATGGCTGTCTACTCTCCTCTTTGTCCATATACTTGTGACCCAATCGTGAAAGGTGTGTTATGCTGCCGGAACAAGTGTTCTGGTGGCATAACATGCTTTCTGGCTGTTGAGAAAAATGACATGCCAGAGCATGTGGGCTGCCCGCGTGGGCTGGCCAGCAATCACACCTGCCACCCCAAGTAGGATCATGTGGGGGGAAGGTGGGGAAGGGGTGGAACGAGGCATGGGGTAGGCAGAACAGGGAGGCGATGGGGGTGGGAAGGAGGGTAGATTGGGCCCTAGAAGGACTTGTGCCAGCAATTTCACTGGCACAAATCAAAGTTGACACACCAGACCACTAGGGGCTCCAGATGCTCCCTTCGCCCAAGGAGGTCTCTGGAGGCCAAAACGCCTCCGCAGGATGCAGCAGACGCCATGTTGGCATCGTTGCATCGCAGTGCAGGAGAGGTAGGATTAGGCATTCCAACTGCAATCCTATGCACCTTTGCTTGGGAGTAAGTCCAATTGAACTCAATGGAGTTTACTTCTGAGTAGACATGCATAGGATTGTGCTATTGGTGTGCTGACAGTGTTTTTTTTTTAAACTTTTCAGCAGCTGCCATGATCATAAACATTCTATAATACTTCAGAAACTAAGTTTATGGCTGGGGAGCTCTCATTTCAATATATTGAAGCCAGGACGTTCTCAATGAGTAGGAAGGAAGGTTACAAAAAGTGCAATTTGCATATATCCAATGTATATATATCAATGTGTATATCTAGTTTGGGGTGTAAATGGGCAGCTGCAGTATTATCCTGCAAATCAGTGTGTTGTATGTTTTACTCCAGTACCTCATTTGTCTCTCTATGAGTGTAGTAATCTTTCAAAAGACTGTGCAAACTTGGGTTTGACTTTGAAAAGCAGATACATTATGTAGATATGTGATACAGACCATTAATGAATTGTTGCACACTTTTAATTATTGTTGGCTGAGTGCATATTTTTTTTAGAAGTTGGAATATACATTTTCACGACAAATAAATACCATCTTCTGTCACTGTAGGTTAGGAGGGAGTGTTGAATTGCTTATATATCTCCATCACTACACTTCGTTACTTCGATCGCCTCCATTGCTGTATGTCATTCACAGAATGGAAGGAACAACCTTTATTCCAGCTTGATAAATAATGATATTTACTATCTCACTATAACAAATTACAGCAAAAACATCAACACCACCAAAGTACCAGCAGTCCACTTTTCCTGTGTCTGCTTCCAGTTTCATAGTTAATTGAGCATCCACAATAAAATTCCATGTACAGTATTGCTGAACACTTGTTCCAAGCTACACTCAACTGTGTTTACATGAGAGAAAAATGTGAATGGTACCTTGTAAGAATACAATAAAGGGAATTTTTAGCTAGAGGCAGTACATTGAGGTCAACCCCTGATGTGCTCACAATCATGGCTGATCCCAGCTTGACATAAAATCCACTGAACTTTGGGTTTACTGCACTTTTTCTGCCCTGAGGTTAAAAATACAAAGACCCAGGTTCTCTCATGCCTACAAAGATGCTGTGTTCACTACTGACTCAGTTGTCGTCTTTTTCATATACAGGTGATCATGTAGGTTAATTAAAATGCTTGGGGCTAACTAACTACTGTATACCATGGCTGCAGCTGAGCATGTGGTCTAGGCAGAAGGGCCCAGGATCTTCAACCCACAGAATCTCCAGCTAGGACAAGGGGAAAACCTTGGAGAGCCACTGCCAGTCAGTACTGACCATACTAAACTAGATGAGGCTATGCTCTGACTTGGTAGGAGGCAGCTTCTTGAGCTCATAACTGCGGCACACTTTTGAACAGAAGTTACGGCGCAATCTTGTGTAGGCTTCATGCTGCCCTGGCGCAGGGTGTCGGAAAAGTGCCATAAGGCATTTACGCAACTCCCAGCGAGCAAGCAATGCTGACGCTGCAGCCGGCAGGAGGTAGTGATGGCACCTGGCCTGGATGCCTTTAAAAGGGGATTGGACAGATTTATGGAGGAAAAGTCCATCACAGCTTACAAGCCATGATGGGGATAAGCAACCTCCTGGTTGTAGGAGTAGGTTTTCTTTGTGACAGGTGCAAGGGAGTGGCGACAGGATACAAGTATCTTGTTGTCTTGTGCTCCCGGAGGCATCTGGTGGGGCCACTGTGTGATACAGGAAGCTGGACTAGATGGGCCTTTGGCCTGATCCAGCAGGGCTCTTCTTATGTTCTTATGTCTCCCCAGCCCTGCGCCGACCGGAGCAGGTATGTTCTATGCTGGTCGGGGCAGGGGCGGGGGGAGGACGGACCAGGAAGCGAGGGAAGGTGGCCATTGGCCACATGGGGACTGGAGGGGGCAAGGATACCAGGGACCAAGATCCCTGGTATCCAATGCTCCCTCCAGGTCGCAGATACGCCGACACGGTCAGCGTTACTGTGTGCGAGCTCTAGAGCTTGTGTTCATGCGAGTAGGCCCATTGGGCCTACCGCCGCTGACACTGGGGGAAGGGGGTGGTCATCCCCTTCTCCCGAGTTGTTCCCGGGCTGCCTATCCAACTCGATAGGATACAGCGGACGGCCCTTTAGGCTGGCCGCCGTATCCTACACAAGATTGTGCTGCCCATGTATACAGTATATACTTTTGCTATGCACACATCAATTGGACTCTAGAGAGGTACTATGTTTCTCAAATATTTTGAATATTTTGCCCCCTTCTCAATTTATTCTGTCTTCAAAGCCCTAAGCCCACCAGTACACCGGCAGCCATCATTTCAGCAAGCAAGGGACAAAATCCTTGCACACATCTGAATGTATGAGGGTCACTATAGTGTGCATAGGCCAGCAGGTGGCGCAGTGGGTTAAACCGCTGAACCATGAGCTGTTGATCGAAAGGTCGGCAGTTCGAATCCGCGACGGGGTGAGCTCTCGTTGCTTGGCCAGCTCCTGCCAACCTAGCAGTTCCAAAGCATGTTAATGCGAGTAGATAAATAGGTACCGCTTGTGGGAAGGTAAACAGTGTTCCGTGTTCCAGCTGCATGCTACGCGCTGTGGCAAGGAGAGTCATGCCGGCTACATGACCACGGAGGCGTCTTCGGACAACGCTGGCTCTTCAGCTTTGAAATGGGGATGAGCACCACACCCTAGAGTCGGACACGACTGGACTTAATTGTCAGGGGTCACCTTTACCTACGTATAGTGTGCATAAGGGTCTGGGATTTGAGACATTAATTTAACACTCACATGAGAAAGGGACTTGAAAGGGGCATCTCAGAAGCCCTATGCAGACATTCAGTATATCTGTAGAAGAACAGTGTACACCAGCAAGCACCAAAGTGCTCTCATCAACAAGCTCCTGAAGCCCTGCCCCAGTCACCACAAGTACTGTACAGCATTTGTAGGAACAAACATTGGAACATTGTGAGATTCTCCCTGTGATTAGGGATGCTTGGTACCCAAGTATGGAATTTGTAACTGGGAACAGCCTTCAATACCATGTCAGTGCAGGCACAGGGCTTGTTAGTGTGCTCCCACTGCCCCATACACATACTTCAACACATATCCTGAACATCTGCATAGTGCTAGAGTCTCCTGAAACCAGCCATCCCAATGAGGAGGTTACATCTAAGTAACCAGGCCTGAGCTGTTAGGGATTCATTATCCTAGTGCACGTTGCTGGCCATGTGAAGAGCATGGAATAAAATGCACATGCTGCAGGAATGCCAGATTGTGGCTTGTTTTTGAAAACAAGTTGTGGGTCACATTTGGATGATACTATTTATTAGCAGACTATAAATGAACATTTAAGATATTAATATTCCAAGAATTTTCCCATGTGGGCTCTCTGACAAGCTGTCAAGAGAGCCTTCATTGCATGAGCTTCTTTGGTTGTACAAATAATATTATTGCAGGCATGGAAGAATATAAATGCTCTATACGTTTGCATGTGATTTGTTCAGGTTTCTGGCAGTAATGAATTGAGAATTTATACGAGAATAAGCAAGAGAGAGAATCATAAGGAGATACCATCTTGTAAAGTGCTAGAGGTCGCAAATTGGGAGTCTCAACAGCCGCATAGGTGGCCAACCCACGGCACGGGTCACACCGAACCTTTTGAAGTGGCACGTGCCGCCGTTTCTGTCTGGGCTGAGCGCTGAAGTCCCTCTCTCTTTCTTGACCCCAGGGCACCTTTCCAAGCCTGTGGCACCAGAGGAGGTCTCTGTACCCCACTGTGCCTCATTCTTCTTGCGCTGTCACTGTGCTTTAAATATTTTCATTACCTTAGAAATATTTGTTTGTTTGTTTATTTAAGTGGCACGCTTAAGATTATCTACATAAAACATAGCACATGGCATGCCACAGGTTGGCCACCACTGCAAGCTTTGCCTCCTGTGTCACTAAGAGTCCAATCCTATCCTTTTTCCTCCCCACAGGTGCAGCCATGCCAAAAGGGGGGGTAGATTGGGAGGGGAAAGGGGAATTAGTCTCCGCTTGTCAATGGGTCTCCTCAGACCTGTGCCAGCTCTTTAGCTGGGACAATGTCAAGAAGAGATGGGCGGGAATAGGATCCGGTGTGCACCATTGCCACTGGATCCAGCCCCTCTCGCTGCCTCCACACCCTGTTCCACCTCCTCCCTCTCCTGCCCCTCCCACCCTCCACCCCCACTGCTGCTTTACCTGGTCTAGCAGGTGTGGTGGGGTCTGACAGCAGAATTGTGGTGCCAGTGGTGCCCTACCGTAAGTTGCGCCCCGTCCTAGTACCATGGTAATGAACTGGAGCGAGGAGGCCCCGCACCCTCACCGGCGGAGCCATTCCGCGCTGCGAAGGTGACGAGCAGGGAGTCTACTGCCCGTTCGCCTTCGCAGCACGGAATGGCTCCATCGGTGAGGGGGAGGGGCCTCCTCGCTCCGGTTCATTACCATGGTACTAGGACAGGGCGCAATATACGGTAGGGCCCCTACCGTAGAAACGCCACTGTGTGGTGGTGCTGCCTCTTGCCCTTGTGAGCCCTTTTGGGACAGGGATCCATTTAATCATTTGATTTTGTCTGTAAGCCGCTTTGTGAACTTTTTGTTGAAAAGACTCTCCTGTGCGTTGCTTTCTCTCCACTGATGGGCTCCTACGACGAGGGGGCGGGGCGCCTCATGCAGGAGAGTAACGGTGGGTCGGAAAGCTGCAGAACTTTCCGCCCCACCTTGAGCGACACCAGTGAAAGGCGGTATATAAATACTGTTGTTGTTGTTGTTGTTGTTGTTGTTGTTGTTAAATAATAATAATAATACTTGTTATTGTTGTTGTTGTTGTTGTTATTATTTCAATCCCCCTTCCCTTCCAAAGCCTCCCATTCTGCCCTACACCACTGCTGCACCAATGGAGGAGCTGGGGAAGATTGCGCTGTTAGTGAGCTCCCTTGGTGCTGCCGCTCCACTCTCCACCAGAGCACTCTAGGAATGGAGACATCTCTGTGGTAGAGAGTGAATTGGAGGGGCAGCACCAGGAGAGTTTGCTAAGGTAGGGGCTTAACGGGCTTGTCTGGATTTAACATGCTTTCAACAGTAACTGTCACCCCTTCCCCTTCCCTATTGAGGTGCAACTGATTACTCTGGGTAGAAATTACTTGTGGGCAGGGGAAAACAGGAGCACTCCAGCTATCCCTGCCCCCTTTCCAACGTGCTCCTGAGCTATACCTTCTAAATACCCCAGAATTCAATGCTTGTCTGCCCAGAACTCAAAGCACTGTACATGAGGAGACTTCCTTCTTTCTAGGATCCACTTGAGAAGTAGGAAACCCTGCATTTGTGTGAGATATAACCACTGAACAAGTGGTTTCTTCTTCCTATACTATATGACAAACAAACATAGAAGAGGTGTGTCTTAAGTTTTATCAGTACAACACAGTATACCCAGGGAAAACAGCAGGGGGAGATGGGAAAAGAGGAAAATAAAAGATGTCACAATCCTGGCAGCATCTGGAGTTATTAAAATATTATTTTGCACAAAATGTCATTACTATTTTGTTTAAAATTAATGCAATTTATCAGACCATAAAGAAACTCCTTTAGAATAAATGGCTGCTTTCCAGGCATTGCTACTGGGCTGCTGATTACAATCCATTCTGACATTTTTGACAGTTTTCTAATTCTCAAATTCTGTACCTAGCAATACTCTGAAGTGCCTCTGCTTTGCTGAATGCTTCCTCTCAGGGAATGGCACAAACGTTTGCTGAACTGAGAGGAGAGTAAAGCAGTTTGACGGGGAAAACAGAATTACTGTTTTCAGCTGTGTGGTTTGATTATACTAGATAATGTTTAAAATTCACATTTTAAAAGTTTAGAGTTTTTTTTTTAATAAAGCAAACGAACAGTAACCTTTTAAAACAGACCCATTGGTTCAGAGGCTGAGGTCAGAGGCGTCGCTACGGTGGGGGCGGTATCGTAAGTTTCGCACCATGCTAATCCCTGCTAACTCTCCGGTACACGGTGACCCTGCCCGCTCGCCGTTGGAGCCATTCAGTGCAGCAAAGGCAACGGGCAGGGAGACTCTGAATATATCTGTCTTGTTAAGGCCACTGGGCTCATGCTTTCTCACACTAGCAGCCCAATCCTATGTAAAGGCTGATCTACACAACAGGCAGAGGCTCCGCCGTCGCCTCTGCCTGGCGCCTCCGCGCTGGAAGCGGGGGAGTGTCTTCAAGCCTGTTGCCCCTCATGTTGTCCCGCCTTCCTAACAAAGCGCAGTTGCTGTGTGGATGTAACCTCCAAGGTGATTGGTTGTCGTTCATATTGGCATTCAGCCACCCGCCCCCCCTCTCCTGTGATTGGTAGGCTGCAGTAGCTCCGTGAGCCACCTCCAAGCTCTGCCGTCACGCCCCCTAAAAATAGAACACTCGACTTGGAGTACGCGGCAGTGGGGCGGAGGTCCGGCGGCTCCGCCAGATTAAAAAACGCTCCATGACGCTGTCGTGTAGATCAGCCTTAACTCTTGCACTGGTATAAGTGCACTTATGCCAGTGTAACTTGCTGTACACCGACGGACGCAGGACAGACTCCGGCATAACTTCCCTCGAACGCCTCGCATGCACAGTTCGGAAGCAGGACGAACGCCAGCACAACTCTGCCGGCATAGGGGGCATTCTGGGAGCGTCTGAACAGACCTTCCATTTTGGATCAACACTACAAAAAATAACATACAGTATGCCTAACTCTCTGCACCCCCAATTTAAATTTGCCTTCACCAATTTCTCCCTGCTGGTTAATCAACTAAAACTTTAGTTCATGTTGAACTGTGTTTGCAGGTCTGTTTTTTTGTGGCAGGAATTGTGTTATTTTATTTTTGCTGTATGATGATTTTATGATCTTCTAAATTGTTGTTATGATATTTATGATGTTTTGAACAAAGACAAATAAGGGTGCATATATGAGGAAATCAAACTTCATGGTTTGAATTTCACAGGCAGTGAATGTCTACAATGCATTTAGCTCTTAATGGGCCGTATGAATGTATATCACTTTCAGACAACTGAGCCAGTTCTTATTTTTTATGTGGTGCCTAAATGCAGATTTAGGGGCCTTACTCTGTCACTCAGAGATAAAAATTCCAACTTATAGCCCAGTCAGTTTTTTACATGATCAGCACTTCTTTCCTCTGATAAACTACAGTGGGAGGAAGAAAAAAAATTCCAGGTACTTCAGGTAATTGCAGTTGGAAATTGAACAATCTGCCCAGTTCTACATTCACCTGTCGATAAAACTCCTCTGAATTTAGAACAGCAGCCATTGATTTCACTGTCCTTTGACTTGACCACATCAACCAAAATAACGCTTTGGGAATGTAGGAAAAGTAGTAGCCAGAGGTTAATTTTATTCATCTAGCAGCATCACTATGGGAAAAAGAACATAGACGAAAATTAACAAAGAATTGATCAAATGGGGAGGACACATCAAATGAAATTGTATCAAGTGACTCAGAGAGAAATGGTCTTCCTAGGAAAAAAAGAGTTACAGCACAATAGACTGGATAGAAATACACAGTCTGATCCTATGAGATGAAGGTCTGACTTCTCTGAAAATAGGGATATATGAAAGTGCTCAGGCAGTTGAAGGACTTGAATGCTTGCTAGGCCATCTTGTTTGACTGAACACTTTAACAGTTACTATATAACAGAAGCACAAATAGTCACCCCTGCTAACTGGGCAAAGGGGCACCTTTTAAAGTGGTGTCCTCTTATATTTAGCAGGGGGAGAGCAATTGCCCATCTTCACTCCAGCACAGCATCTTTTCAGTGGCTGTTGCAGATGTTTTTGCACAACTTTTTTTTTCAGATTATGAGCCCTTTGTGAACAGGGAACCATTCATTTATTTATTTAACTATGCAAACAGCTTTGTAAATTTTTGTTGAAAAGCAGTACATAAGTATTATATAATAATAATAATAATAATAATAATAATAATAATAATAATAATAATAATAATAATAGTCTGGCCACGGACTTACAGCAGAGGAGCGAGGAGACGTGGCTGCCATCATTACCCACTTGAAGCCCCCCTCAGCCACTGGTAGCACTTCTGGCACTGCAGCGAGGCTCTGATTCGCAAGGCGGGAACTACCAGGGATGATCTCGAGGACAACGGAGGTCAGGAGGAGAGCCTGGAGGACAACGGGGGATTGGAAGAAGGCCAGCAACCAGGGTTGCCAGCAATAGGGGAGGTCGTATATGGTGGGGGGGGGGAATGGATGGGCGAGGGAGGGGCTGAAACACGTGGAAAAACTATCAATGATGTGGCCAGGTCAGTTAGCTCTGCAACCAGAGGGCAAGCTATGGGGCGAAGCAAGAGACCCAGAGGTCCCAGGACCCTGCCCAAGGAAGGAAGGGGGCAGCCAGGTGGAGGAGGACACAAGATGAAACAACCCTCTTCTCACCTAGACCTCTGAGACTCCCAGATAGCACCCACATCCCCAGGTGAGACCAGCACCCGCAGGGCCTCAGTAACAAGACAGGCCAACAGCCAGGGGAACCTTACAACAAACAACACCAACAACAACAATACAGCACAACCATATGCATGTGTATTCAAAAGTAGGCCCTACTGAGTTCAAGGTGTGCTAGGTTATGTGTGCTGTAGTTAGTTCCATTATGTCATTAATTGAGCATTTACTGTTGAGCATGTTGGGATCTGCATTAGGATTTCTACACTTTTACTTCTCCTCCTTTATCCAGATGTTCAGTTTCAGTAGTTGCCTTGGTCCCAGTAGTATCTCTAGGAGGATGCGACCTGTGCGGGCCACACCCACACCATGCCATGGAGGGGTGACACCAGAGGACCCTGGAGGCTCAGAGCATAGAGTAGAGCTCTGTGCTCTCATGGTTTGCACGCTGGATGGACCCGCCCACCCTTGGCCCAGTTTGGCTTGAATAGCAGCATTCCAGAAGCAATTAGTGGTGATGTGGCGACCTCATCGTGTCACCGCCAGCCTACATCTGGAACAACCAAGCCTCCAGGAAGTAAACTCCGCACCAAGTGGGAGTTAGTCTCGCTATGCTGCTGCTTGGTCCACCTCATTAACAAAGGAACCCAATTATTTGGGTTGACAGTTGAAGGTAGGAGAGTCAACACCTATCAAATCTTGAAAAGAAGAGTGCTTGGTGTTGGTACTAGTTGCTAATAAGCAATGGTTGATTCATGAGAAAAGTTAAATGCAAGCAACTATTAAATAAGAGCCCCTACTAATAAGATCCTAAGCTACTCCAGGTGAGCTCTGTCACTTCAGGGTAGTTTGGTCACCTGTGTCATCCTTTGATGAAGATATTTTTTTTTACACATCAAGGTGCAGCTGTGTGATAGAATGGGTGTTAAAATTGTCATCTAAACGTATCCAGGATCAGGCCAAAGGCCCATCTAGTCCAGCTTCCTGTATCACACAGCGGCCCCACCAGATGCCTCAGGGAGCACACAAGACAACAAGATACCTGTGTCCAGTCGCCACTCCCCCTGAACCTGGCACAAAGAAAACCTACTCCTACAACCAGGAGGTTGCTTATCCCCATCATGGCTTGTAAGCTGTGATGGAATTTTCCTCCATAAATCTGTCCAATCCCCTTTTAAAGGCATACAGGCCAGATGCCATCACCACCTCCTGTGGCAAGGAGTTCCACAAACCAAGGTCAAGTTACAAATATTGTACTTGGGGAGACACCTTCTCTGTGCTTTACAATACTGGTCATCCAGCCTCCTGGATGTTCTTTGCTGCAAGCAAATGCTGCACTCAGCATTTCAGACAATGTGGGGAGCTTCAGACAACGTCACTGCATTCTCGCTGTTCCTGAGCATATGTCAAGTTACCCAGATAGCTAATGTCTGCATAGGGCTGCAGAAGCCCATACAGATGACCAGACTTAATTGTATAATCCTCTTGTTGAAGGAGATCTATTGCCATATGCACAGCCTAGTACCAGGAGGCAAATAAAAAAATATTTCTACTTATCTCTTGCAGGCTGCCCGAGTGCTCCCCCCACAATAGAATGCAGCGCAAACCGTTTTGATGTTCATGCAGTGACACTGGTGGTGGGGGATAGAATTGGGGCCAAAATGTCCCCATCTTCTTTTTCTGTGCCCTTTCTTGGTCTTCTCTTATTTTAGGTTGTTGGGTTCCATTAGAGGGAACCATCTCTTTCAATCATCTTACCTACCCCCTGCCCTGAGCTCTTGATTTAAGCTATGTTATAAATCTAACAATGCAATCTTAACCAACTTTCCAGTGCCAGTGCAGCCACAATGCAGCCCCAAGTTAAGGGAACAATTGTTCCCTCACCTTGAAGAGGCGTCCATGACTGCCTCTGCACTGCAAAATGCAGAGTGTGCCCTGTTGGCATGGCTACACCGGCGCTGGAAAGTTGGTTAGGATTGCGCTGTATATTAAGTAAATAACAGCAGTGCCTGGACCCCTCCAATACACACACAAATAGAAACTAATATAATACTAAAAAGCATGACTTGCTATTAAAATTTAAAACTTTGACAGTTTATTTTTTATAAATGTTATGCATGCTGAATAAATTAGTAACACCAAAGAAAACAGTCATGACTAGGCCAGGCACTACCAAGAAATCAGATTAGGTTATGACTCCCCCAGCCTTGCTCCCCCAAACAAAGCACTTTGTCAATGCTTGCAACTGACAGCACAATCAACCATAATAGCTGGATCCTATCCCCGCTCAGCCCAGAGGTCTCTTCTGGGGAAGGGGATATTAGTCCCCTTCCTTGGTGTAGCGCGGGGAGGCCCCAATGGGCCTCCTAGGATTTCTGCCAGCTCTTGAGCTGGCAAAAGTCAGAGAAGGCCATGTAATGGCCATGCCGACCCAGGAACGGGACAGGGATGCGGTGGCCACCATCCCCGCCCCCTCCCGGGCTGGCTCGGCCAACCGCCACCCTCCCTCGTCTCCCGGCCTGCCCCTGCCCCCGCTGGCGGGGGTCTTACTTTTCTCCAGCGGTGGCTGGGTTGATCCAGCGCTGGAATGAGGGCTGTCGGCCCCTGCACCAGCGGCCCTTACTCTAAAGTAGTCACAAACGTGCTTTACAGCACGTTTGCAACATTTTTGAATGGCGGAGCGCACGCTCCACCGTTCGAAGGTTATGGTGGATTGCACTGCCAATCACTTTTTAAAATATAACTAAAGAGCCCCATAGACAGCCAACCCCAAAGGAAATATCAGTAACAAATGCAAGAGGGACTAAAGTGCTAATTCAGAACATGTGGAGTATTATAAATCACTGAAAGCAGAGTACCCCATGTGGATAAATGGAGAACACAAGACTCTAAATAGCCAGAGAAAACATAGAACACATACGTTGCACCAGACCTCATTCATCTGTTTGTATATATACTAGAGATTTGCGGCAAGGATTTGTCTGGTTAGTTCAATTTGAAATGTGAACTTTACTCCCCTCACTGACTCTGCTGATTATTTGGCCCACAGCTTCACGCTGTACAATGCCATTGGTCTTCTTGAATTGTGGACTTTGCAGCAGCCATATATTATCTGCCCCAGTATGGCAGCTTGCCAAGAAGAGGAATATGCTTCTGCTATAGTACAGCTCCATCATAATGGGTGGCTAGAGGGCCAAATTGCAACCACCTGCTTAATGGGCATCTGTGGTTAAAGTATGATCTTCCCATACTTTTCATTGCTACTGACTGGTTTTAAGGAGATCCTATGGGAGTTGGAGCTTTATATAAATCTGAGAAAGGAGCTTTGCCAAGACAGCCTCATTTTGTCTGGGCTTTCTAGCTTTGGGTGGTGAGGGCAAACTACACTTTCCAGTTCATTCATAGGATGATATGAAACTGCTTTATGCTGAATCAGATCATTGGTCCATGTAACTCAGTATTGTCACCCCAGACTGGTTGCTGCTCATCAGGATTTCAGACAGGAATTTTTCTGCCCTGTTTGGAGATACCAGCGATTGAACCTGGTGGGACATCCTTTATGCAAAGCATTTCCTCTACCACTAAGCCACAGCCATTCCTGGTTTACCCAATAAAAAGACTAGTTGAACTGGTGATCTATAGTAGCATCACTCTTAGAGCGCAATCTTGCACAAATAAACGGTGGCAGAATGAGCATTCCACGGCCGGAAGCTGTTGCAAACATGCCGTAAAGCACATTTGTGATGATTTGCGAGTAAGGGCGGCCCCAAGATGATGACATCAGCCAAGCCTCCCATTGGCCCGACGATGATGACGTCAGCTCAGCCTTCCATCTCAGCCTCCCAGGGCCTACTCTGCCAACATCAGTGCAGCCTCCCAGGTCTACTCCCTGCCAACGGCCCGCTCAGGCCCGCCACCCATCATGGCCGGAGCTGCTGCTCAGCCTGCAAGTGGCCGTCACCGCTCAGGCCCACAACCCCCTGGAACTGGAGCCCATCGTTGGAACTGGGGCCCGGAGCAGCCATAGCTGCCACTCGGCCTGCAAGCCAACACTGCTGAGGCCGCAACCCTCCCCCCCCCCCGGAGCTGGATATTTGCAGCAGGATCTTTGCCAGCATGTTGGTGCTACTGCCTGTGCCCCCCAACCGTGCCCCCCTGAACAATTCAAGTACTGGATAGAGCTAAATGAGAAAAGCCTGGAAGCCAAACAGGGTAGGGAGGAGTGGAGGCTGGCAATAGAGTGGGAAGAAGACAAAAGGCTAGTGATTGAAGAGGAGGACAAGAGAATAGTGTAAGAGGAAGAGAAAGCCTGCCTGGCACATGCCATAGAGATGGAGTGCATCTGGCAATGATTTGTTCCTTCTCTGACTGCTCCTACACCACTCTTAACACTTCTCTCTCTCTCTCTCTCTCTCTCTCTCTCTCTCTCTCTCTCTCTCTCTCTCTCTCGTGTGTGTGTGTGTGTGTGTGTGTGTGTGTGTGTGTGTGTGTGTGTGTGTGTGTGTGTGAAACAATGTTGAGACCTTCATGGCCAACTTCAAGAAGGCCTGCATAGACTGCCATCCCAACTACTACTACTACATGAGACACCTGAGATCCCGGCTCCTTTACCTTAGGGAAGATAAAAGAGGCATAGCAGACATTGCTGCCAAGCTGGCCAGGGAAGAGGAACAATTAGGATGTTTTGAAGGAACAGGCCAGCAGGAACGTAACAAGCTCCCATGGCGCATGGCGCCACAGGAGCTTGCTGCACTCCAGAAATTATGTCATGTGATGTCACTTCTAGGTTAGCGATGTGGACTTCTTGAAAGCACGGAGCCCGCGCTGCTGTTTCCCATGCTGCGGGGCAGGAGGGAGAGGGTCCTCCCTCCCGTGCCACAGCCCGGGAAACAGCAGCGCGGGCTCTGTTGGTGGGGTGGGGTGTGAGGGTTGCACTCCCTCTGGGTTTGCGACTGGAGCAGCTGCTCCTCAGTCTCCGCCCCAGTTACGCCCCTGCGACCAGATTTGGACTCATCCAGAGCACTCATATAGGTTTTTATAAATGAACTGGATGAGGGGTTCAAGGAAATGCCTATCAAATTGGCAGATGACACAAAGATAGCACCCTGGAAGCTAACACATCAGGATTCAAAATAATATTGACAGACTCAAGCATTGGGATCATGTGAACAAGATGAAGGTCAACAGAGACAAATGTAAAGTCCTGTACACAGGGAAAAAAAAATCAGATGCATAAGGACAGGATGGGGAAAACCTGGCTTGGCAGCAGCATATGTAAAAAAAGATCTGTGTGTCTTGCTGGATCACAGGCTGAATATGAGCCAACTGTGTGATCACTGGCGTCACTACGGGGGGGGGCGGAGTTGTAAGTTCTTCTGTGATCGGAGCCTCCGTTACACGGAAGAACGAAGCGCCCTGCCCCCGCGCCTTCCGACCCAGTCAAAGAGGTGAATGCGCATTGTTTTCACCGCTTTGAATGGGTCGGAAGGCGTGGGGGTGGGGCGCTTCGTTCTTCCGTGTAACGGAGGTTCCGATCACGAAAGAACTTACAGCTCCGCCCCCCCTGTAGTGACGCCAGTGTGTGTGATGTGCCTGAAAAACATGCCAACGCATTCCAAGGCTGCATTAGCAGAGGCACAAAGTCCAGCTTACATGAAGAAAAAGTTCCACGCGATTCTACACTACTTAGACCTTACTTGGAATACTGTATAATGAGAATATACTTCCCAACAGCCCCTGATGTGACTTAGAGAAGGTAAAGTAGGCTTTGTGGGAGAGAGAGAGAGGTTGTTGGAGGAGAGAGGGGATCAGTTGCAGCTGGTTGGGTCTGCAGAGAGCTGATGATGGCCCAGAGTGGAGAAGTCTAAGGAAAAGACAGAGGAGCAGAACTTGGAACTGTTGCAGCTGTGTGGACTAATACTATCGGAAACACAGAGGCCTTCTTGAAGACTATTTATTCCCCCTTTTTGTTTCTTGTCTCCAGTTGCTGCTAGCTGCTAGTTTCCATTCAGTAGGCTTACCAGATCTCCAACCGGGACAGAGTGCTAGATCTTTAAGAGAAGGAATGTGGGCAGGTGTAGCTTGTTAAACCTTAGAGCACAATCCTAGGCATGTCTACTCAGAAGCAAGCCCCATTGTGTTCAGTGGGGCTTGCTTCTGAGTAGACATGCCTAGGGTTGTGCTCTAAGGTTTAACAAGCTACACCTGCCCACATTCCTTCTCTTAAAGATCTAGCACTCTGTCCCGGTTGGAGATCTGGTAAGCCTACATTCAGGTTCTGTTGTTTTGTTCGGTGATTGCTGTAGTAGGGCATTCCTGACTGAAGTGTAGGTTCTTCCGTGTGTCATGCCCTCATATCTTCTGGGAGTTCCCCTGTAGCAGAAGGCCTCGGAAATCATGTTTGGTGGCCTCATTCCAGCTATTTACACATGCAGCTCATTGGAAATAATTTATTCAGCTCAGCTGGTCCAGCTCTGGCCATTTCCAGTACATGCCTCTGGCATGAAAATAGGCTGCTGTAGCTCTCTATCACCACTGCCATGTACAGTTCCACTGGTACCCATTGGGGGGACACTTTGGTTACTGGAGTTGTCCATTTCCATCTGTTACACAGTCTTTTGCCAGTGTACACAACTGGAATCCTATTTCTCTAACCAGTGTAGTGAGAGGGTGAGTTAGAGGCAAGTGGTGAAGGCTTAGCAGCCACTGTGCTTATACTGGTGGGTTCCAAAACCACTCTGGCTCACTTAGATTTGATCAAGCATATAGGCAGATTAAAAGTAGATTTCTGGATATCGACCAACAAGAGCTAATGAGTGCTGCTAATAAGAAGTGTTCACCTTTATATTTGCATCTACCGATAAGGTGTGGCCAGTCAGCTGAATACCTTCATTGTTTGACATGCTCAAATGATTGCAGAGCATTCTCTCTGGCAAGGAGTAATGCAATGCCTTCAGAAGTATTGTATGGAAGATTCAGAGGAATTCCATATGAAGAGAGAAACTGTGCATGTTCACTAGGTGGGGTAGAATCCATTCATCATATGCTGCTGTATTGTCCCTTTCATAAAGATTTGAGAAGAGAAGAGAGTTTCTTGAGGAGCCCTTATGTAACAAGGAGGGATGGGATGACACTGAGAAAATCCGGTATCTATTAGCAGGTGTAAATACGGCTCTTTCAGAGAAAGTGGCAATCTTTTTGAAGCGGATTGTTATTGGTAGAAGGACACAATCTAATGCAACCGTAGTTTCAGGATAGATTATCTTTATGTTATGTCATTTATGTTTGTTGTGTATGTCTGGATTTTAATATGCCAATAAAGGTATTGATTGATTGATTGATTGAAAACCACTCTGACACTTGGCTAGTAATAACTGAGAGTTTAATGGGGCAGGATGTGAAGGAAGGCTTGGGGTGGAGCATAAGAATAAGATAAAAATCAAGGGGGAATCCACAGTCTTTAAGGAAAGCCTCTGTGCTGCTGATGTAGTAGGAGGCCTCACAGCTCAGCCTGTCGTCCTCTGCACCTTCTATCTTTTCCTTAAGAGTTTCTGCTTAGGCTCTCATTCTTTCAATTTGTACCCAACTTTAGGTCTTTAGGTCATGGGAACTACCCAAACAATTTCAGTACCCCTATAAGTGAGTGAACGCATGCATGGGTCAGTGAGTGAGACTGTAGCATTCCTGATATGATACGATATGATATGTATAATTAGGCTTACCATATCCAAAGTGGGACAGGGTGCCTACAGCTTTAACCATTGTAAAAAGAGGGAATTTGGGCAGGTGCAGCTTGTTGCACCCTTCCATTATGAGCTACACCTGCCCAAATTCCCTCTTTTTTACAATGGTTAAAGCTGTAGGCACCCTGTCCCCCTTTGGATATGGTAAGCCTATGTATAATATATAAGGAATATATTGTTTATTTATAGCAACCACTGTGTATCAGGCGCCTTGCTTGTCACCCACACAGGTCTGCTCAATTTGTGCCCTGGTAAGTAAACTCTAGGGAAAAAAAAGGCTTTAACTGACAAGCAATGCTGCACTGCAATTCACCCAGTCTGATTGAGGTTTTGAAAAAAGTTCAACTCAACACTCTTTTCTTCTTTTCATCAATGCCAGAGGTCTGTATAAGAATTTGAGCAGAGAAGTACTGTATCCCCAAGCAAGGGGATCTTGGAAAGAGTTTTTTTTCCCCACCCATCAGTTACCGTTTCCGTTCTCATAGGTCTTCAAAAGCCTTTGCTGGTTTTAAAATATAGCATCTAGTGTTAAAAATCAATAACATGAACCTACAGTTTGGGTTTTTGCTGTATCTTCTTCTGTTTCAGGCTACATCAAAATCTATAGTGGCCTCTTGTTTGGACTAAAACTCTCCCCTCCCAATCATTGTGCTAGGGTTTTTTTGTCCGTATTCACATCCTTAGTATTTCTGTAATCCTCTACACATCCTGGACAAATGCACCTGATATTATTAATAGTATATTTTAAGCAAAAGGTAAACATTATTACTTTGAAGCTCTTTTTAAAAGTGACTGTCAGAGGGCCCACCATTGTTATGATGCAAAAGGTGAGTCTGACTCCCCCCCCTCCATGTGCTCTCTGTTGGTGGAGGCAAAGCCACCCGCTGCCAAAGGTGATGGGTGGATTTTTCTCCTGTTGAGGTGGAGTCCCCATGTGTCACACTATCCCCCCCCCTTAGGAATAAATGGCAGCCATTTACTTACATGAGGAAATAAGTGAAAGAGTGCACTTGTGGACACCATTGTAGGAGGATTAGATTTGCCCAGATGACTCCAAGGCCTTGGGTGAAGATCAGGTTTTATCCCTTCTGTCCAAGATGACAGTACAAGTTCTTTGAGCCATAGATCTCAATGGAATGAGAACTTACAGCAAAATCCCATGCATGTCTACTCAGAAGTAAGTCCCATTATATTCAGTGGGACATACTCACAGGAAAGCGCTTATAGGATTGCAGCCTTAGAGCCCAATTGTATCTCCACCACCTTCTGCTATGCAGCTGTGCTGAAGAAGTATGTGCTGCATGCAATGGGGGTGGGGTCGATCAGACAGCCTAGGAGAAGTAATTAAATGTTTTAGTGGGTCTCCTCAGACCTACACCAGCTATTTTGCTGGTGCAAGTCCAAGGACAGGCAGGGGGCATATTGGGCTGGGAAAATGGGGATGCACTGCTGCAACCAGTATCCACCACCTCCCATCCTTGAAACACCCCCTGCTCACTCTGCTCCCCACCCCGATCCTCCAGATTCCAAATTCAAATTGCCCCCTCCACCACCTTACCTGCTCCAACGCAGTGTCCACATGAGGCCTCCTACCATTTGTGCTGGTGGCCTTGAAGCACGCAGCAGTAGCCTGCCTTTTACGACAATGCTGTCGCACTTAAGGCTGACCATGAGTTCCACTGGGAGTTTTGCTTCTGTAAGTGCCCAATAGGATTGGGCCGTCAGTCAGGCCGTTTATGCAGAGTTGCATCACCGATGCAACGAACATGAAAATGAGCGAACTCAGGAAGATAGTGGAGGACAGGAAGGCCTGGCGGGATATGGTTCATGGGATCACGAAGGGTCGGACACGACTTAACAACTGAACAAATCCTTTCATTTGCATGACTGCCATTTTTTGAGAGTATGATCAGACTTGAGGAACGCACGCACGCACCTGAAAGACACATGTAGATAATTGAATGCATTTCTAAATGGATGAAGAACAGCATTGAGATCTCTCTCTCTCTCTCTCTCTCAGGGGAGGGGGAAGAAACCCTTCTAATGGATTATGCCGTGCAAGTGAGCAGTAGCCCAAGAGCAGTAATAACTGAAACCAGCTGTTTTGTTTTGAAAAGGTGAGAGCTCACTGCTCAGGAAACAGCACCACAAGAGACACTTTTATGCACATATGGCAGGAATGCCCAGCAATTAAGCAATTTCAGAAGCAGAAATACAAATCATCCCTAAAAGAATCCTTCCGCTGGGCCCTAAGAAATAGCAGCTAGCTTTGCCAATTACAGGGATGTACCAGCTAAAAGGCTACATTAATCATATATATCCTAGTACCAGGGCAGGGCAGAGGAAGTGGAGGGTAAGATCTACTTTGCCCATGACAAGGACAGAGAAGATGTGATGGGATGTGTGACACACTGCCAACATTAGAAACATGAGTGTTGACACGGCTGGAAAATAACAAGGATGGCATATATACCGAAAGGCACAATGACTTATAAGGACTCAAACAAGAGATAGGAGTGCCATAAATCGCCACCCCACTAGAGTTTAGGGTCATATGGTTCTCATGTGCAGTCTTACTCATGTGTAAGTACAACCACATTTTTCCTTAAAGTGAATTTCAAAGTGAATGGGTGCGTTCCTTTTCAGGTGAAGCCCTTCAAATATTCTGAGGGAAGACAAAGGTTTTGCTCCCAATCATTTTGTTCCCCCACCTCCACATGCTATTTTAAACAGAAATTCCTTTAAGAGAAACAGAAGTGTGTGTGATATTTTTGTAGGTTTTCACGACGCAACCATATCCTCGAATTAAAAATCCGCATGTTTGCAGGGAAACTCCATCGTTATAGATCAATTTTTATCATATTTATTTCAAAAAATAAGTTTCACAGATGTTAAAACATACTTTTGACGTTTCGCACACGTAACACACAAGAAGTGTGTGTGTGTGTGTGTGTGTGTGTGTGTGTGTGTGTGTGTGTGTGAGAGAGAGAGAGAGAGAGAGAGAGAGAGAGAGAGAGAGAGAGAGAGAGAGAGATTAGGAGGAAAACCAAGCTAGGAACAATAACCTACAGCCCCTCCATGGCAGTTCTACCCTCTTTCATGCAATGCCTAAGGCTTTTTTTTTTTTTTTAAAGAGGAACACTCTGGGTCATATTATGCATTTAGGGTAATCTGTAACTTGCCCTAAGACTAACAGAATTTCTCAGGGTAGTTCCACACGACTCTTTGATCTGATGAGCATTCCCTCTGCGGCTTTCTCCAAGTCAGTTCTAAAGATCTTGAACATTCCTGGGCCCAAGACAGAGGCACCTCACTCATCACTTCCCTCCAAGTCAACAAGGAGCAGTTGACAAGCACTCTCGGAAGTATGGTCTGTCAGCCAGCCCCGTATCCACCCAACAGTAGCATCATCTAGCCCAGTGCTCATCTAGCCCAGTGACCTTGGGGTTGTGACCCCAAGCTCCCGAGGAAGCCAGTGTGTTTCCCCTTAAGGGAAGTGGACTCCATGGCGACGTCAGGAAGGTGGCGACAGCACTGCCGGAATCGCGCCACAGCAGGAACAAAGTGGATTTTCAACCCTATGTGGGGGTCTTGCCAATCCTCCGGGGGGTGCGGGGAGCCTGCGGACCCCTCCCTGCACCTCAAAATGGCTGCAGATCGTGACCCACTTCCAGTTTCATCTGAAAACCAGAAGTGGGTCGTGATCGCGGTCTGCTGCCGTTTTGAGGTGCGGGGAGGCCTGCAGAGGGGTCCGCAGGCTCCCCGTACCCCCCAGAGGATCAGCAAGACCCCCAGGTAGGGTTAAAATCCATTTTATTCCCTGCTGGTGGCAGCAAGATCCCATCATTGCTGTCGCCGCCGTTCCACCACATTACAAAAACTTACAGAGACCTTTACCTTCAGGTAAAGGTTGATGATCACTGATCTAGGCCACATCCTGCCAGCTGGTCCACAAGGATGTCATGGAGAACCTTATGAAATGCTTTACTGAAATCTAGATATATTATGACCACAGAATCCCCCCAATCTACCATGCAAGCTAGTCACTCCATCATAGAAGGAGATAAGGTTTGTTTGGCACGACTTGTGAAAAACAACAACGTGCTGGCTCTTAGCAATCACTGCTCTTCTTTCTAAATGCACACAGACAGAGGGCTTAATTTGCCGCAGCATCTCTTCCAGTATCAGTGTCATGCTGATGGGTCCTAGTTGTCCAGATTTTCTTTTTCCCTTTCTTGAAGATAGGGTCCACATTTGCTCACCCCGTCTCTCAGCACTTCTCTGGCTATCCATAAATTATCAAATATTATAGATAGAGTCTCCGAGATAACATTAGCTACTTCGTTTAGCACCCTGGGATGCAGTTCATCTAGCCCTACAGACTTGCATCTACTGTTACACTGGTGTAAGGTTACACAGGATTGCACTGAAAGTGTTCTAGGCATGGTTGAGTCCATGACTGCAAGCCCAGGGATTCATTCTAAGCCCTGCCATGAGTGTACATATTGTGGCTTTGTGTGAACTTGCCTGTAGATTCTCTAAAAACCCTAAACCAACCCACTTTCTTTATTTCACACAATGAACCATATGAGAGGGTTGCAAACATGACAGTTAATAATACTCATGACAATGAATTATTTTCATGAATAAATTGCTTGGAATAAGCTCCACAAATAAACTGCTCCATCCTGAAATATGATCAAACCTACTTAGCATTTGCAAAGCAGAAAGGCATTGAAACCAGTGTTCATGGCGCTCTGAATATAGAAACTTGTCTTATTTTTAATTTAGAATGAAAGCAAACTTCCAGAACAGCAACACGACAATTCATTTGTATGCCTATCGCAGCAAGTGGCATATAGTGTTAAATTTTGTTTCAGGCACCCACAGTATTTTTTTATGAAAAGATTCAGAGGAAGACATATGTTTTGCTTCAGTGTTTTGACATAAAGATAGTAGCAAGTTAATTAATTACAACCGCATATTTGTTGTGGAGAAAAAGTTGTGCTGCTAAATTAAAAACCTAAGACCTTTATCGTGTCAATCATAATGAGATTTGCGCACACAAATGATTTAAAATGGTGGGCTCACTGACTATTAAAACATGCTTCTGGTACAGTGGATTAAAATGTTTACATTAATCCTGGAATTCTCTGACTACTTAGTTGAGAGCAAGCCTACTGAACTCACAGCACAGTCCTACCCAGCTCCTCAGTGGTGGAGGGAGTGGTGGAGGCATTTCCCTTCCAATGCTTCCGCTTCTGCCCTCCACCACTGCTGCACCAGTGGAGGAGCTGGGTAGGATTGCGCTGTCAGTGAGACTCCTGTGGACTAAGTTGTTTGAGGAGTGCAGAGAGACTCTGTTCATTAAAACGGGTGGATATCGTAGCACATATCACTAGATACAGGACACAACCCCGCCCAACGTTAGAATGGTGGAGCGAGCACTCCCCCCGTTCTAAGCTGTCACGAACAAGCCATAAAGCACTTTTGCAATGACTGGAGAGTAAGGGCGGCCAGTGTGGAGGCCAGCAACTCCACCACCAGATCGTCCCCGTTGCCGTTAGAGAAGGTAAGTGATTCCCTGGTGAGCGCAGGAGCAGTCTGGGTGGCTAGGGTGGGGGGGCATTGACCGAGACGGTCCGAGGGCTGGGAAGGCGGCCGCCATATCCCCATCCCCTTCCCAGGATGGTGCAGCCTTTAAACGACCTCCTCCGACTTCCGCCAGCTAAATAGCTGGTGGAAATCCAAGGAGGCCCATTGGGGCCTCCCTGCGTTACACCGGGGAAAGGGGACGAACGTCCCGTTCCCCCGAGTAGACCAAGGAGATCTCGGGGAACGGGGGTAGGATCCGGCATGCAGCCTGGGCTTAGGCAGCCTGGGCTTAGGCCATATACTTAGGCAGGATTGGGCTGCCCGTTGCAGTAACACTGAAATAGAAATGAAGAAAGTCATCAGTGTAGATAAGTTCTGTACCCTTCCCATTACCAATCCTATCAGTTGGCTTCAGCTGCCACAGTGGAAGTTGTTAGTCCTACAGCAGCCTAGAGTCCATCACATGGTTTTAAGAACAAATGTAGTACCATTCAGTTCTCCTTGGATTGTACTGGTTCACAGCTCAGGTGTGGGGGGGGGGCGTCATCACATGGCAGTATGCTTCCAGCACTAGAAGATTTCCCCCTCCTGACAGAAAACAACCATATTACAGAGAATATATGATGAAGGCTAGAACTTGTCTTTTACATGCTACCTTTCCATTAGCAGATGGTTTATAATGCGAGGAAGTACAGTATTCACAGTGCAATCCTGTGTAACTTTGCACCAGTGTAACAGCAGATGCACCAGTGTAAGTGCACTTACACTGGCATAAGTGCACTTACACTGGTGCATCTACTGTTACACAGGTTACACAGGATTCCACTGTCAGTCATACAATCCTACCTGCATTCTCAAGTGATACAGTTAAAGCAGGATTGTACCACACACTTTTTCAGAACATACAGATTGATCCTTAGACTTGGAAAATGGGCAGAAATCACCTTCTCCACCTATGCTTCTGTGGAACGGAGAGGTTTTGCTGCTCTTATTGAAAATGTTTTGGCTTTCCTCATCATTCCTGAGATGTTTTTGCCTGAGGCAAAACCTCCAGATTTGCTTTTGGTTTCACTGTAGCTCTGCCACATTTGCCTTGAGGAAACCTGACTCAGTGTGTCCAGCATAGAAGACGGTGCCGTTTCAGACAAACATCACCACACCATTTGCCATGGCTCACTTAATCCCCAAACTGCATGATTCACTCCACTGCAGAAAGGAAGGAAATAGAGATGATAATAATAATAAACTTATATAGTGCTTTTGGTGCTCCCAACGTGCCATTTACATTATCACAGGAATCTTTCTTATAGCCTTCTAATGTATTATGTAGGCCACTTACTAGCCCTATATTGCAGACGGGGGCTGAGTCTGAGAGAGGGTAACTTGCCTAAGGCTACCTAGTGATTTCATGGCTGAGATGAGATTCTGACCAACCTTGCAGGTCACATTATTCTACTCCAGCACCAGGAAAGAGTGTTTCTCTGCAAACGTATCAGCCATGGCACATATTGATTATTGTTATATTTGCTTCAAAGCAGACTCCCCCCCCCCTCAGAAATATCATCAGGGAATGTTTCTGTTCCTTCCCCTGTGATGTGCAGATGTTTTCATGATTAATTCATAGCATGTTACAAGAAATGTAGGCCCCTTATTTATCATTAACTAGCGTGATGCCCGAGCTTCGCTACGGGATGGAAGTACTTTAAATTCATTTTTACTCCAATGAACTTTCCTTTGATTTCAATGAACCATTTCAATGTAGCACAACTACCCCATGTCAGGCAACACCCTGCAATTATTAGACGTCATGGTTGCACCAAATGATATGACCCACACCACACCACATTCATGTTCTGCTTGAAGTTTCCTTTCATTTGATAGGTCCCGTTATATTTTTAGACATTTAAATGAAGAAATAAAGCAGAGAAGATTTTATTGAAATAATTTGCAAAATACCTATGATCTTTTTTTCTCTCTACATGAGGACCTCTTTGTAGACCATATTGGTGGTTCTCTCCTCAGGGGTTAGGATCACTAGGCTACTGGGTGAGCTCACTCTGGAGCAGGCCACATAGAACTGGCCATGTGAGGAGCAGTCCTTCTTCATGTCAATCCCTGCTACCTTCAGTGACTGACCCTGGGACTTGTTGATGGTCATAGCATAGCATAGTTGACCCCCTTAGGGGTCGAACTTGAAGAGGTACTCTGATTGTATGTGTAGTATGAACACCGATTCCCCTTGAGCACAGCCGGTAAGCACTGTGGCCTTGATGACGTTCCCCTTTTTACTTTTACCCCCTTTTTACCCCTTTAGGGGTGAAAATTAAAAAAAAACTGTTAAAACAGTTTGTAAAGAATTTAAAAAGACACTTATATGCCAAAACAAAATGTCAGAACTCCTCAAACACAGGGTTCTATAATTGACCCCAGAATCTAGATTTGTCCCATTAGAGGACAATTCAGGCAAAATCCTGAATTATGTTTTTAAGCATTTGTATTAGTAACCTTTGTAAGCAGAAACCAAGTCGATATTTCATCGGGCCTAAGAGATATTGAGGAATCCGTGAAAACACACTTGACCCGTTTGACCCCCTTAGGGGTTGAATTTCTAAAAAAATCCCTTTGTAGAGGGTGTTTACGTCATGGAAGGATTATACTCCCCAAATTTCATGTTTGTAGGTCCAGGGGTTATGCAAAAAAACAAACAACCCCCCTCCAAAATGGCAAGATCATTTTATTTTTATTTTAGAAGAGGATGTGACCAATGAAGGAGAGCAGCACACCCTAATGTTCCTAGGCCACTTTGTTCGGCAATATGATGCATGCAGACATAAACCTTCCACACCTGCAGACAAAAGGCCTACTATTAATCATTTAACAAATATAGTTTTCGCAACTCATCCACCGCAGAAACCAGCTGCAAAGTAAAGAAAGCAAACAAAAGATAGCCTAGATTCACTAGGCTTACTATCCGTCCTGGAATTTTCGGGACAGTGTCAGAAACCGGGCTCGGGTCCCGGAACTGTCCCAGTCCATTCCAAGACCGACGGAAGCCTCCACCGCCGCCGCTGCTATTTTTAATATGCCAAAATTTACCTTTTTTCTGGGCACCGCCATCTTGGATCTCGTGAAATCTTGCAAGATCCAAGATGGTGGCGGCCAAATCTCATGAGTACAGTACTGCCTTCATGCCCTCATGAGATTTGGGTGCCGCACGAGATCCAAGAAGGAAAAAAGGTAAGTTTTTGCAGTTTAAAATGCGGCAGTGGCTGCGGGGGCATGGCGGCGGCATCAAGGTGGGCAAGCAAGCAAGCGCCAAGGCAAGGCAAATGGGCAAACTGTGGTGGCAGCAAGGCGGGTAAGCAAGAGGGCAAGGCAAGTGGGAAGTAGGCAAATGGTGGCGGCAAGGCAGGCAAGCAAGCGGACAAGGCTAGCAAGAAGTGGGCAAGTGGGAAGGCGGGTGAGAAGGCAAGCGAGCGGGCAAGGGAAGCGGGCAAATGACGGTGGCAAGGCGGGTAAGCAAACAGGCAAGGGAAGCGGGCAAGCGGCAAGGTGAGTGGGCAAGGCAAGCAAGTGGGCAAGGCAAGTGGGCAAATGGTGGCGGTGGGCAAGGCAGGCATGCAAAGCAAGCAGGCAAACCCCAAACGGGCAAGCGGCGGCAAGGCAGGTAAGCAAACGGCGGCAAGGCGGGCAAGCAAGCGGGCAAAAGGGCAAGCAGCGGCAAGGCGGGCAAGCAAGCGGCAAGGCAAACGGCAGCAAGGCAAGACGGGCAAACTTTGGGCAAACAGGACACAGCGGCGGCAAGGCGGGCAAACTGCAGCAAGGCAAGGTGGGCAAACGGAGGGCAATGGTGGCAAGGAGGGCAAGGCGGCAATGATGGCGGCGATGATGGGCGGTGGCGGTGGAGGAAGGGCACGACGAGGAACAGGCAAATCAATTTAATTAATTAATTTAGGCTAAAAATAAATAAATAATTAAAATTTTCGGTCACGTACAGCACCTGCGCGAGCCTCACAGACGCTGTACGCGACTTCAAGCTCTCCGGAAACACCACTGTGAACCCTCTTAAGGTCTCCCACATCGAGGTATCAGTTGCTACAGCCACAGGAGGAGTCACTTCACTGCAACAGTTAGGCAGGTTTAAACCGTGGAGGTGGTACGAATCAGGGCCTTACTACCATTGCAAACATGTTGTCCTAGTCTAGACTGCTCTGTGATGAGTGGTAGTGTGCATGTATTGGAAACCCTCTCATAGACCATACCACTGTAGTGTAGGAGAAGGAAAGCGTAATGTAATATTTCATAATCCCATCCAATATACATTTATCACTGTCACCTTTTCTTCTTTTTTCTCTTCCTCTCCTCCTTCCCGTCCCAAGTATTCTGTCAACAAATTAATTTTGTTTGGATTGCTAGTTGGTTATTTTAAAAACAAACAAAATGGATTTGGGGGATGTTCTTGTTAACTCAGTGAACCACATAGTTCACATATTGCCAAAAGCAGCTTTGCAGAAGGCTACGTGCCAGTTGCTTAGCTGATTTGTTTTTCTGTGCTCTTTTCTGCATTTCTTTTGAATCTGAATACATATAATATCATTTTCATTATTCTCATGACCAAGGAATCTAACAGTTGTCTCTATATTAGCATTCAACAACTGTGAAGCTGTCCAGAAGGCATATTGTACCTTTTCAACTTCCGAGGTGTGTCCATGAGTTTTAAGGGATGTACATGTGCAGACCAGCCATAAGTGGAGGATGATATTACCAAAGTCTCCAAGGTAAGAGCCAACAGTAGCATCCAACAGTACCATCATCTAGCCCAGGGGTTCTCAACTTGTGGTACGGGTACCCCTAGGGGTAGGTGGACGTCTTGCGGGGGGTATGCCAAGCTCTGCCCCTTATCTGCCCCATCAGCAGCTAATTAAGTGTTAATTAACATGGATTTTAAATTTTAATTTTAAATTATTTTCGGAGCCCTTCTGATTTTGGTTTTGGGCTTATTTTTGTACTTTGGAAAATGTACTTTGGTGGGGTGGGGGAGGGAGGAGCTGATTTTGGGAAGTGTGACTTGGAGAAAAAAAGAAATCCTTGCATCTCACTCACTCACTCACTCTCACTCACTCACTCACTCACTCACTCACTCACTCACACACACACACACACACACATGCACGCACACACACACAGTTAAATAAGACATTTTTTCACATTTAAAATTGTTTTAGTACTTTTTATTTAATGATTAATTACCTAATTAATTAATTAATTGATTAATCCAATTAATTAGCAGTTAATTAGCAGGGGTTACTTCAGAAAATTGGACCGTGGTAGGGGGTACCCGGGCCTCCAAAGGTTGAGAACCCCTGATCTAGCCATATTCCAGCCACTAGTCACCCCTGCTAACTGGGCAAGAGGCACTTTTTCAATTGGTGCTCCTCTTATATTTAGCAGGGGGAGAGTAACTGCTCCCCTTTCACCCCAGCACAGTGTCTTTTCTGGTGGCTGTTTGCTGGTGGTCTTCTGCATCTTTTTTAGATTGTGAGCCCTTTGGGGACAGGGAGCCATTTAATCATTTGATTTTATCTGTAAACCGCTTTGTGAACTTTTTGTTGAAAAGCGGTATATAAATACTGTTAATAATAATAATAATAAATAATAATAATAATAATAATAATAGTTCATCAGGATGTCACGGGAAAACTTGTCAAAAGCCTTGTCAAAATGCTGAAATCCAGATATATTATGCCCCCAGCATCTCCCCATTCTACCAAGCTAGTCGCTCCATCATAGGAGATAAGGTTTGTCTGGCAAGGCTTGTCTTAAGAAAATCATGCTGCCTCTTAGCAATCACTGCCCTCCCTTCTAAATGCTCTCACAGAGACCACTCCAGCATCTTCCTAGGTATCTATTGGAATATGGGTGCAGTGCCACCTGCAGGATTCTAGGGGGCAGTATATTTTCCAGATACTTGAGATCTCTTAAAAGGTAAAGGTTCCCCTTGCTCAAAAGCCAGTCATTACCAACTTTAAGGGCGGTGCTCATCTCCGTTTCAAAGCTGAAGAGCCAGTGATGTCCAAAGACGCTTCTATGGTCATATGACTGGCATGACTCAACGCCAAGGTGCACGGAATGCTGTTACCTTTCCGCCGAGGTGGTACCTATTAATCTACTTGCAATTTCTTGCTTTAGAACTACTTGGTTGGCAGGAGCTGGAGCTGAAGACGCCTTGGGTCCCTTCATCGGCGTGTTCGGCCCTCCCGCCCGCCCTGCGCCTCTGAGTACTCGATAATGGCTGCTGCCGTTACGTCACTTCCGGAGCGGGTGGTGGTCATAGGAACGCCACTGTGCAGTTTGGAGATAGTTTGCTCAGGTCACTTAAAAGTCATGGCTTTCCAAGATGATACTGCTTTTGAAAAGCTAAAGATCTAATTGATTAGCTGCACTGCTTGTAGTTATTTGCAATGTGCTCCTTGATAGACGAGAACCAGTGCTCTCACATTCTGAAATGAACTTTCTAATGAGCCCAGACCTACTGAGTTGTACAGGTATCTGATAACATTTAACAAAGATTAGATAGATGCCAGGGGGAATTTTGCCATGAAAGGGATACCAGATACTATCTAGGCATTGCTTTCTTCCATTTACTTAAGAATTCTACTAAGATGTTCATGTTTTGGATTGGACCTCTAACTCTGGCAGGCAGAGGATATCTTATTTATAGCAGAGCAGAACTTGAAGCAGACTATTATGAAAAACAGGGATCATACAAAGATTCAAATAATTTCATAGCTCTCCAACTTTGCTAAAGACTGGGGGAAAGTAAAGTAGAAAGTAGATCTGGATCTATTGATTAATCTCTGGGATCTTTGTACTAAACAGCAACAGTTTCCAGCTCCCAAGAGTATAACAACAGCAAGTCAAATTGCAAGGGAAAAAAAAATCTGAGCCATCATGACTGGCCTTACGCTAATGGCTTCTCTCTCAGTGCTCCTCGCCTATAAGATATGAACATTAATTGGCTACTTCTGACCAGTGCTTTGTGCAGTTCTGCCTGCTAGTTTTAGAATTTTTGTTGGAGGGAGTACCTGACCTGCAGTGTCTTAGGATGTAGATTTGTACTACATATATAAAGGTAAAGGTATTCGCTGACAATTAAGTCCAGTCATGTCCGGCTCTAGGGTGTGGTGCTCATCTCCATTTCAAAGCCGAAGAGCCAGCGTTGTCCAAAGATGCCTCCGTGGTCATGCGGCCAACATGACTCTCCTTGCCACAGCGCGTAGCATGCAGCTGGAAAACGGAGCGCTGTTTACCTTCCCGCAAGCGGTACCTATTTATCTACTCGCATTGACATGCTTTGGAACTGCTAGGTTGGCAGGAGCTGTTGGCAGAGTTGTCCATCTGCTATTAGGTGCTAAACCTCAAAGCACTAATCTAGTGCCAAACAGCTGATGGGCTGGGAATTTAAAAAGACGTGTCTGGAGTACTACTTGCCATTCATTCCTTATTTACAACTGCACTTTATTACATTGCATTTTATAAGCTTTACATGCTATACCAAAATTGACCATTAGATTGTGCTGAAGACTCGCTTAATGTTAGATTCACTTTACAACGGAGATTTCAGAATGTATCCCATTGTTAACCGGGGGGGGGGGGGCAACACCTGTATTTTGCACCAGAAAGCATTTCCCAGGAGGCTTCCACAATGTGTTGTCTGGCATGGGAGGAGGTCCATGGGGATGACACCATGAGATCTCACCCCGGGTGTCACCAACCCTAGTGACACCCCTGTGGAGACCTCAAGGTTCTAGGAAAACAAACAAAGTAGATCCTGTAAGTCTGAAGTCTTCCTGCCCAGCTATTGGCAGATAGGCAACTGCTCACATTACAAAAAAAGAAAAAAAGAAAAAAAAGGGAGAATCTGACTTAACCCTGTCTGAGTGTTACTGTGTGTGCTTTTAAGATATGTGTAACATACACATGGGGATATATATTATATGTGCATAGATCGAGTGCAGTAGCAGTAAAGGAGGAAGGCGGAAAGGTGCAAGGTGCAAAAACAGATAAAAATAGATAAGAATGAAATAACAGGGAGGGAGATTGGATGTCGTGGGGTGGCTTAGCACAGCATCAGCAGGTCCACAAGTAAGAACTTCAGCAACATAGCTGGGGATCTGTGATCCAGTTGTTTATATCCTAAATTCTCACTGGGAAACTGAGGTAATCATGGGATGAATTAATCGAGGACCTTTCTTTTGTGTGTTGATGACTCTGGCAGTCCAATCCTGTGTAAGCTACGGCACCCGGCCTAAAGTGCCGGACACCATTTCCTATCGAGTTTCCTGGCTGCCCAGGGAAAGCCAGGGAACAACTCAGGAGAATGGGATGATAGTCCCCTTTCCCAGGTGTAATATATACAGTATAATACATAATATGTGTGTAATATATATAGGTGTAATATATGTAATATATATATGCTGGGCCTGGAGAGGGCCTAGGATACGGCGTACCTTGCCACCCTCTCCAAGCCCCGGGGCAGACAATGGCCACTCTCCCTGTCCACCCGGTCCTCCCTTCCCCTGCCCCTGCCCCGGCTGGGGTAGGACTTATCTGCTCCAGTGGGCAGGAGACCGGGTAAGGGCCACCACAGTCCTTACTCGCCGGGTGCCATAAACACGCTTTACAGTGCATTTACGAAACCCTGCGCCGGGGAGCACATGCTCCCCCGATGCTAGGCTACCCAGGATTGTGCTGTTAAATACTCATCACTGACATGATGGGTGCCTCTATTGTTTTGCATCCTGCAGAATGTGTTGCAACTCTCTGAGGTTAATTTCATATATTACCACACCAGTGGGTGGGAACTGCTCCTCCATAGCCAAATCAGATGTCACTTTGGTGGTACTACCAACCTGAAGCAAAGTTGTTAGCAATACAAAGGATCCCAAATCTCTTACTATTTTATAATGGAAAACAGTAGACTCCCTTTTGTGAACATTGCCTGGTAAAGCTGTAGAAGATTTGACAGAACCATTGTTTTGGCAGAACCCCAGGAGATTTACGATAACCACATTTTAATAGAATGCAGTTTGCACTGCATCTGAAATATGTTACATTTGCAGCAGATGCCTCTAAATCCACGCTAACATTTCTTCACTTAGTAAAGTCACTGATTAGAGGTAAGGATTAGTTCTATGCCACTTTCTTCCAATTTATCTTTGTTCTAATTGCCAACATACTATATCATAGCAGTGTGATGATGAGAGCTTAAGCAGAGGAGATTGCTCGGTTTTACTTTATAATTTAGATCTGTACAATACTATTACTGTGAGCCTGTGGCTTGTGATGGGAGCTTGTGATGGGAGAACGTTGAAATCTAATACTTAGCTGCTCTCAACAGAGGTTCTGTTATTTACCCAGAAAGCTGTACTGTATGTGATTTCATCTCTAAGGGGAGGGACTGGTGGAGTAGAAGAGAACAACACAGAACCTTGAATATTAATGATTTGTATTCCAAAGCATGTTTTCTTCCTAAGATTGCCAGCTCCTCTCTTATCTGTGGGTTCTTATCTTATCTGTACCACATCTGCTGTGTCTGTGTCCTGAAAACAAGCCACTGTGAATACACAGAATCATGGTACATCAGTCCTAGCCTGTAGTACATCAGATTGAATTAAACAGACACCTCTGTTATGGTGAAACCAAATGCTTTTAAGGCTATTTAATGAACTCACATGGAAATAGAGCTGACACTGAATTTAACCTATTGTTAAAATGTTCAGGGTCCCGCTGAAGTGAAAATCCAAACAATTTTGAGGGAAGCAAAAGTTTCAATAATGTTAGTGAGATTTCTCACGGATTCCATGCATTCCTACTTGCAAACCATAAATGCTGGGTGTTAGAATCAAGCTACGTTGGGGTGCTATCTGCCTCTCATCAGTGGTGGATGTTCTTGTTTAGGGATGAAGCAGATTTTGCTCATTCAATTATCTTATCATCCTGTGTGTTCACTCTGCCCTGCAACAATGCAAAAGCAGTGGTGGGTTATAATGATGAGATATCCTAGGAAGATCTCTCTTTATAAAGATTCACATATTGAAACAAACAAAAACTTTAGGTTTAAAATTGGTATTACCGGTATAGTGCTTACAATTTTCCCTGCTGCTCTTAAAAAGCATGGGAAATTGAAGCAGTAAAAACTTTGTACTGTCTTGTATATTATGCTGGCTTTCCAAAATAAGGTCATACACCCACACATTGTCATGGTCTTTCAGCTCAACATTGGGCTGGGGAGGGATGTGTCCAGCAGAAATTCAACAGGTGAGGTTTCCCCAATCACTTGCTAGAGACACAGCTGAAATAACCATTTATTTATTTTACTATGTTAACCACTTTGTGAACTACTCCTGTTGAAAAGTGGTATATAAATATTAACAACAACAATTTCTCAGTGCTTATGGCAGTCATGACTCTTCAGCTTGTTACTTATGCAACCTTGTGAGCCAGCTCCCCTCATCTCTCACATGGTTTCTATATGAGCAGCCTGATCCTCTCTAACTTTAGAATGGTGGAGCGTGCGCTCTGCAGCTCTAAAGTGTCGCAAGCATGCCGTAAAGCATGCTTGCGATGACTCAGGAGTAAGGGCCGCTGGTGTGGAGGCTGGCAGCCCTCAATCCCTAAGTGGACCGTCCATGCGCCTGCCAGTACAGGTAGATCCTGCACCAACCGGTGCAGGGGTGGGGGGAGGGCGGGCAGGGGCATGGAGGGAGGGGGGCCATCGGCCGAACTGGGCCAGGAGAGGGCAGGGATAATGGTGGCGCATTCCACCGATATCCTCAGCCCTTTCCTGACCCGGTTTGGCGTTACCCCACCACCTTGGATGTACGTCAGGTCCCGGGCAGCCTTACACTCAGGAGAATGTCCCCTTCTCTCGAGGTGTTCCCGGGCCACACTAGTGTGTGGCCCGGTTAGTGAGTGGCCCGGGAAGGAGTTAGGATTTCATGGCAGGCCCTTTAGGCCAGCCGTGGAAAGTTGCACAGGATTGCGCTGTCAGTCACTTGAATTTTACATTACATCTGACAACTTTTTTTTTTTTTAAAAAGTCAAAACAACTTTCATACCAATGCCATGTTCTAACCGTTGCTACTGCCAGCTACTTGCATGACACTTGGCTCAAGTTGATAGTCCAGACTGACTAAATGGTGAATGCCGAACACTGATAACTTTATTTCATGTGGAATAAATGTCAAGGTTCACTGGACACTCTTCTCTTGTAGACATGTGAGACTTGGGCTATAATCCTATACACACTTTCCTGGGATCACTGAAAACAAAGGTACTTTCTGAGTAGACATGCATAGGATTGTGCTGTTAATGGCAGGTTTGCATCTCCCATCCCATGAAAGGCTGACTGGTACCACAAGTAGTACCTAGCTTCATTCGTCCTTTTTGAATCCAAGTAAACAGGGATTTAAATTTCCATTTGAGCTGTAGGTTCTTACTAAAGCTCGACTTCAGTGGTCTGACTATAACAACTAAAAGCGACAATTAACCAAGAACTGGACAACATAATGTCAGATTCAAGTCTGCACTCAGACATTCCACCAGCACAAGCCACTTCATTTCAAACACATTTCTACTGGCAAAGCACCATAACTAGTGTGCTTCAACAGCCTGGTGTTGATAAGCTGTTGGCCGAAGACTCTTTGATGAGCCAATTTTCCGAGCATATATGAAGAGCAGCCATGCTTCCAAAAATCAGGGTATTTTGACTTATTTCTAAAGAGACAATACAGAAGAAGAAATAAATTAATTCCTCCTAAAATAATTGGAAGGAGTTTGATGGACATCACTCAGTTTTTGATCAGGCCAACTAATATATCATTGACATTATCTGCAATAAAACCACAACTGGCTTGGGTGCATTCTCATAAATTTTTTTAATCAAAATGTTGTCTGTGGTCATGAGGGGAGGTGACAAGAGAGTTATAGCTGCTCCAGGGAATCTTTTAGTACAAGTCCAAACAGCATATATTAGTCAACATCTTGTCCTGTCTGCTTGAGGATGTGAAAGGATAAATTTGTTGTTATGTGATATGGACTCTGACATTCCACTCGCTGAACCTAGCCAGTTAAATCCAAGTACTCGATTGTTGTTTAACACACAGCAAAGTCCCATGAAGTCAATGGGACAAAATAGATCCTGCAAGCTATATACTGTGGTTGCCAAGAGCTGAACCACCACCCTTTTTTTCCCACACCAGGAAACATAGTGACATGAATGGGATCTGTCACTGTAATTGGGAAGCCCCCATATAAATGTAACATGAGCCCCAGCAGTTAGTACAATCAGGCTTGCACATGGTTTTTTTAGAACAGGCAGAAAGGGGGAACCTGCACCCCACTGGGGTCTGCTCACACCTGACCATGGCCAAGGGAAGGTTCAAGGGGCTGGGTTGGGATTTCTCGCTGTTGGAGTAATCCAGTGTTTCCCAAACTTTTTTGACCTGCGGCTCCCTTGACCATTGGCGACCATTGGCTGCAGCTCCCCACTCCATTATGTTGATTCCTGCCAATTGGCATTGCACTGTTTTCCAAGAGGATTCCATGGCACTCCGTGGCTCCCCTGGCTGGTTTCAGTGGCTCCCCTGGGAGCTGTGCCTCCCAGTTTGGGAACCACTGAAGTAGCCAATCAGAAAGGCAAGGTCTCAATCTCCCTGAATACCATAAAAGGGGAGGACTATATGTTTTGTTCCAGAACTTGCAGAGTTCACTGTATATTGCTGACCTGGCCCTCCAGATGCTGGAGGTGAACAAAAAGAACTGCAACTAACAGCCCAATCCTATCTAGCAGGATGCGGTAGTGCAAATAAGGTGCCCACCACATCCTGAGCAGGATTGAGCCTGCTGCGGCACAGCTGGAGGTCTCCATGAGGTAAAGTGACATTTGTCCCTTTACCCTGAGCAATGTGCCAGCCACCCCGATGGGGCTACTCGGATGTGCACCAGTTATTTTGCTGACGCACATTTGAGAGCCCCGTGTAATGGTGGCCAGGCCCAGGAAGGGAGATAGGATATGTCGGGGGAGGCCGCTGCCAATCCCTCCCCCATCCGGGGCCTGGCCGACCAATCCCCCCCTCGGAATGCCCCGTTCCACTCTCCCCATGCCTCTCCACTGCCCAGCTCAGAATTACCTTCCCCAGCGAGTACAGCGGTGACTCTGGTGTCAGTAGAGTGGCACTTTACAGCACATGTGACACCCTAGACAGGCAGAGTGGGCGCTTCACCGATCTGTTTCTAGACAGAATTGCGCTGCTAGTATGTAAATCTAGCTAGGGAAAAGTATGCATGAGGATTTTATTTCATTTGCCTCAGATATCAAGACCTGATTTTGCAAGGCACATGGTGGAAATCTACTGTGTGCACAGGAATCTAGTGCAATAGCACAGCTCATATAAGTTGAATATGCCATACAATGGCGTAAGAAAGAGGGAGAAACGGTTAAGCTATAACAGAAAACGTTCATTGTGAAGGTAAAAATACTACAACACAAAGGGGGAACCATGCAACGTAATATATAATATTCAATCACTCACACATCTAGGCCCTACATATAAGCAATTTCTATGAAGAAGAAAGGAGAAATAAATACTTGCAAGGAAACGGGGTGCAAAATGGTGCAAGTAAGGTGGGAGAAAAGGGCAATGAGCAGTACGCAGGGAAATCAGGAGGAAATTGGGGCTGAAAAATTGTGGGTTTTGTGACAGGAGGGAAGGAGGAGAGGAGAAGGGTTGGAGTAAAGGAAGGAAAGAAGCAGAAGAAATAACAAGATTCCAGCTGCAGGCCAAGACCAAGGCTGAACTGCAGTTCTCTGTAGCCTGAATTAGAGTGAGAGGCAAAGAGTGAGCCCCTCAGTGGGTTGTGAAATCACTTCACTGCCTTGTAGTGGGAAGGCTAATTCCTCTCGCTGGAAAAAGTCCCCTAAATGGCATTGCAGGAGCTTAAAGGGAGCCCACCCTGTGCATCCCATTTGTTTGAGTAGCTAGAATGGCACTTAGGGGAGTCCATCTGACTGGAGACTTACAGTCCAATCCTATCCTCCCCCGGTGTACGCATTTCAGTGTGGGCCGCATGGCCCATGCTGAATCCTATCCAAGGAAGGGACAGGCTGGAGGTCTACTTGGGGTAAGTGGGCATTTGCCATAATAGGGCTGCTCTGTAGCTGGTGGAGAATCAAGCAGCCCCGTGTCAGCTGCAAGGGCCTGGGAGAGGGGATAGGATATGGCACGCCGTGGTGACACTTTTGCTGGTGACACTCAGATCAGGCCCGGGAGGGGGGGTGGAATCAGCAACGCTGGTGCATGCTGAATCCTATCCCCCTTCCTTTTTTCCCTATACGGGCCTCCCGGATTTACACTGCCAAAATAGTGAGCGCAGATCTGAGGAGAACTGTAGCGGGGGCGGGGGCTTTACCCAGGGTAAGGGAACAAATGTTTCCTTCCCCTGAGGTGACCTCCACTTCTCGGATTTCTGCTCAGGATGCAGTGTTGCCTTGTGGTATCGCTGGGCAGAAAGTTAGGTAGGACTGGGCTGCTCAAGTCCTAAACTCTCAAACACATAACAGCACCCACACAAAGGAGGAGGAAAAGACAGAAGCACTAAGCGTGCCATAAATTTGACTGCACACAAGTCACAGAAGATAGAGGGGGATTTGTGAGTCAGGATGACCAAAGACCAAGTTCACCTATCCATATCTACTGAGGTGGTTTGAAGTGTTGCAGAGATTGTGAAGCAAGAGTGTCAGGACACAGTGATCTTCTGTTGCAAATTCAGGGAGAAAAGGCAGAAAAGGACTTAAAAAGTAAACCTAGTAGCTTTGGTTACTGCCAAGTAGGAAGCAAAGCAAGGGAGCTGAGGGTGATTTCCCAGGGGGAGGGCTGCGTTTTGAGGCACTTCAATGAATGTTTACAAAGGATGGCTGCTCAGGGCACTGGAGGAGCTGTGGTTTTTTGATTGCGCTCAGGGAAGGGAAGCAGGGAGAAGGAGAAGGACTACTCCCTTTCCAGCCTGATACCTACCCTGGGTGCTGGCCGGCACAGCAATCATCTTATGCAATAACAGATCAGCTACTACATTTGAGTTGTGAGGCACTCGAAAGCATTCCAGATTATGGAACAGGGTAAATACTGATAATAATATATCCTCTGTGCATATGATATAAATGCATCCATATCACACTAAAGTGACTCCAGAGTGGCTGACGACAAAATTATATAGCATTTTGGACATATCAACACTAATTATTACGGCATCACAACATTTGTTTCTGGCTCTGCCTGTCATTGAAAGCAAGATATTTGGTTTGGGACTTTTGTCCCAATAGATCACAACTGCTTTCTCACAGAACAGAATCCACCAGGATGCCCATTTTACTGCTGTGAGGAGCTCTGTATTCTTTCTGAAGAGACCTGAACGTCCCAATTTGATGTGAAGAAAAAGAGAGAGAGAGAGAGAGAGAGAGAGAGAGAGAGAGAGAGAGAGAGAGAGAGAGAGATTGTGCTGCAGAACTTTGGAAACAGTAATGCTGATTAATGTCTAGTCACTTCAAGATCTGGATGAAAGCACTCCTTTTTATCTGTGCTCCAAAACGTCACTCGTAATAATACTTGAGAGATGTGGTGGATTTGCTAAACAGAAGTGGAAAGCATAGTGATAGGCAGAGTCTTGAGAAGGGGGAAATCAAAATGTGAATGTCTGCATTTCAATACCCTCCATGCCCAATACATTGTGTCAGGCACAGACTCCATTGGAGTTCATGTCTATACTCCATCGCACAATGATCCCTTCCCTTCCCTGACTCAAACTTCTCTAAAGGCAGCAAAGACACACAGCATGGTCTCCTGCTTGTATGGCAGTATCCAAGGTTGGCAGGCACCAGAACAACGGATATAGGGCTGAAGCTCAGTGGTTGAGCACATCATGCTTTACATGCAGACAGTCCCTGGCATTTCCAGGTGGAGCTGGAAAAGACCCCTTCCAGAGCCACTGCCAGTCAGTGTAGAAAACAGGTGGCTCACATGTCAGTCTGACTCCATGTAAGACCGTTTCATATGTTGCCAAAATGTAGGTTTCAAGTTGCTGCTGTTCCTAGTAGACCACCAAGTACATTTGAGATCTCTCCAATACGTTTGGGAAAGAGAAGGGGTAGTGGCCATTGGGTGGTGGAAGGGGCTGATGAGAGTCCTGAGCCCTGGTGTCTCCATAGCATTAGGAATGCAGAGAAGTGCAGCAGGGACAAAACGAAAAAAAAAAAAAGCAAAAAAATAATTTGACTGTTTTAACTTTGGGATCATATCAGCCTGCAGAATGTAGTTCAGCTATCTCTAGGAAAGTGTACAACTCAGTGAATGTGTCAGAGACTTCCCTCATTGTTTGAAGAAGAGCAACAATAGGAATGTATGCAGATTACAGTCATCATCAACAGAATGTGGTGTAAAGTCTACAATGCAATACCTGAAAAACATGTTTTCTTTGTTTTTCTTTGTCTTTTTTAAACCAACACAGCTATATAATATATAAATGAAAAAAGGAATGTTTGTACATTGTCATCCAATTTTTTTTAAATAAAAAATAAAATCCAGTATTTTACAAATTTATCCCTACTGTATTTTCCCCTTTTTCCTTGTAGATCGTTTATTTTAAATAAAACTGGATCAGTAAAGAAGCACAATTTATGGGTTTTCTAGCCATGTATTTAAAATTGAAGAAATACAGATAGAAAATTGCAAAAACTTGCCAGAAGAAAATCCTTTTTTGTCCGCAATCACTGTAAAAAGGCAGAGTTGCGTTCCACAGGACTATCTGACGCTGACAAGCAATATTTCTAAAACTTGCCACGTTTGTTCTACATGCTTTGATAAGGTTCCGAGGGCGGAATGAAACGTCAGCGAAGTCAGCAAGTTTTTGCAATTTTCTATCTGTATTTCTTCAATTTTAAATACATGGCTGGAAAACCCATAAATTGTGCTTCTTTACTGATTACAAAAAGCCATGAAAATCTCCATACTTCTTTAAAACTGGATCACATTCATGGATATCCAATTGGGATTCCTTTCAGGAGGGGGTCCCTGTCTTAGTACAGGAACTAAGCAAGCCAGGGCAGCCCCCCACCCGCACCTTCCCTGCCTGCCCACCTGCTTCCATAAATTAGTGGGTAGATGGGTGGGAATATGCAGATAAAGAAAGCTGGAGGGGAGGAGGAGAGTCATGCAAGCGGATGATAGGAAAGCTACAGCTGTGTGTACAGTGGCCCTTTGGGGGACAGAACCCTGAAGGATGCAACCTAGTGCAACCTGGCAACAACTTTTGGTGTCAGTGGTTGGTGTCCTGATCCTGTAATGGGAATAGCATGCTCAGATTGGAGTTGGGGTGCAGGGACCTTGACATGAGAAACACACACAGAACAAGTTACTGTCCTTAGAAATTTCTCAGATACGTCTCATGAGGAGGAACTCCCATGTTACTTCCTATTTCAGTTTTGGTAAAAATTTTGCAGGGATTTATATTATTCATCAGAGGACTCCCTTTATAAGCAATAATGAAATATCGGAATTAGCAAAGTTCTTGCTTGCATTGCATTCATTTTTGTATGCAAGTTAGCATCTCATCATTGCTACAGGGGTCCCACAACAAAATATTGCAGTATATGCTTCTTCCTGAGTCCCATTGGGCTCAGTGGGAAAGTCGAAATCTTATGTTGGTTCTGACTCCACTTTGAACAGGAATTGCCATAGTCTGCTCCTTCACCTCGGTGATTGGACATTAGCCAAACGTCCTTGGAGCTGGGAGCTGCTAGCGCTAGCCCAGCTTGTTAGGGCCTTATCATCATGAGAATGAGATAGCATTTCTCTCCCTCATTGTTTCGTGCACCTGTTTTCTCACCACCAGTTTCTCCAGTTAGGAGGGGTCACGAGTAAGATGAAATCACCTTCCAGAAGCTACCCTGAATAGTTGTGTCTCATTGGATGGTGGGCCTGTGTCAATCATCTGGCCCTCAAAAGTCTATTTAACTATGTCTTGGGGCAACCATTTTGTCAGATCTCTAACTTCTTTGTTGGAGTCAGTCTCCCTTGTCTTTTGCTCCGTCCCTGATGTTGGCACTCAGCCCTGACACCGGCTGAGAAGGCCTCACAGCATCCCTGCAGGGATGACTGGCAACCTTTTGTCTTGGTGAGTGCTAGGTAACGTATAGATGTTAGGAGTTAGTCTTTACTGTTTTATTCTGTTGCTTTGTATCTGGTATGTTATGCCAAGTTGCCTTGCAGTTTTACTGCTCCTGTATGTCTTCTCTATGCTTGTTTTGCATAGCCTAAAATAAAACCATCTTAATTTTACCTTGTGTGTTTCATTGGGAATCAGGAGGCTTATGCTGCGCCACGCCTGCTACCTTAGTATCTGTGCCTTGTGCCACTGACTTCCTTGGGCAGGGAGTACAGTTCTGCACAACGTATTCCTGAGGCCATTCCAGTAGCTGGGGACTGGGTGGTCAAGGAGCTTCCCCAGCTGGTGGCAGACTACCTTCTCCTTGGTTAGGAGTGTCTCCTTGGTTCAGGAGTGTATTACAAAGTGTAAGGGAAATTCCCAAGGTTGCGTGGCCTTGCATTTGCGCCAGCAACGGAGGGGGCTTCACCTTTCACAACACTTACCTCAGATGAAGCATGCCTTGATCATGCCAAGGGCTGTGCTGGAGTCTTCAGCATAGAATAACCAGCATTACTTCTCTCACAGCCCAATCCTAACCAATTTTCCAGTGCCAATGCAGCCACAATGCAATCCTGAGGTAAGGGAATAAACGTACATTGAGGAGGCCTCATTACTGCCCCCACCCCCTTCACTGCAGAATGCAGCCCCATTGGCATGACTGAATTGGTGCTGGAAAGTTGGTTAGGATTGGGTTGCCACTCTTTCAAACCTTCCTGATTTTTCCCTCTTTGTCTCAGTGTGTTTTTGTTTCCAATGAGTCACTCTTCTCTCTGGCCGTGTTCTTTTTTCTGACTCCAGCACTGGTAGCACTCGAGAGGCAGGTTTTTTTTTCTCCTTCTTAGCACACTAGGGTTGCATTCTTTTTTCAGCTTCTAGCATGCTTGCCATGCTAGCAATTTTTCCTTCAAACTCGAATCTATTTTAATGGCAGCCTCATGCTGTTCTCTAGATAAATTTGAAGGCTGATCTCTAGATAAATTTGAAGAGATTTGG
The DNA here is from genome assembly GCA_026170595.1 of Plestiodon gilberti rubricaudatus. NCBI lineage: Eukaryota > Metazoa > Chordata > Lepidosauria > Squamata > Scincidae > Plestiodon > Plestiodon gilberti. Next base: position 111,257,210 of record JANXHW010000003.1, read on the forward strand.
AAATCATTCCTAGACGTTTATGCATAATTTATATATAAGGCACGTTTGTGCCGACTCAGGAGTAAGGGAGGCCGGCACAAGGCCAGCCGCCCTCACTCCAGTGCCAGAATGTCCATGCGGCCAGCGGCGGAAGGTGAGTCTCTGGCGCCGGCCGCATGGGCAGTCCAGGCAGCGAGGGAGGGGGGGCCATTGGGCGAGCCAGCCCGGGAGGCGGTGGACATCGGCCATATCCCCATCCCTGCCGGGCCGGCTCGGCCGTTACATAGTCTCCCCCTACTCCCCAATAGGGCCTGCCCCGGTTTCCACCCAGGGAAGGGGACGAACGTCCCTTCCCCGAGTAGACTTCCAGGCTGCAGCAGTGTGGCCCGAAGCGGAGACAAGGTCCAGCGGGTGACCCTGAGCCACTGTCCGGATCTTTAGTTAGGATTTTGCTGTTAAAGTCACAAAAGCACTCTGAAGTAGGTTTTACACTATTTTTGTTTTCGTTCTTTAATGAATCCAGAGACATGCTAGAAACGTCACTTCCTGCTACTTTCTACTTGAAAAACAAACGCAGCCTCTTTCAAGCAGGAGTTACCAATAGCTGTTAAAAATCTTCCAATAGGAATGTCCGGCATGGCTGATTAGAGCTGCCCGGGCGGGGCTGGCTGAGTGGACGAGGAGGGTGGTAAATTCATCTCTGAGGGAGGGGGTGGTGCCGCTGTCTTTGAAGCAGGCGGTGGTGCGTCCCCTCCTGAAGAAACCCTCCCTGGATCCCACTATTTTGAACAACTTCCGGCCAGTCTCGAATATCCCGTTTCTGGGCAAGGTGATCGAGCGGGTAGTGGCGTCCCAGCTCCAGAGGGTCTTGGAGGAAGCTGATTATCTGGATCCATTCCAGTCTGGCTTCAGGCCGGGGTTCGGGACAGAGACGGCCTTGGTCGCCTTGGTGGATGACCTGTGCCGGGGACTGGACAGGGGGAGTGCGTCCCTGTTGGTCCTGCTGGACCTCTCGGCGGCTTTTGACACCATTGACCATGGTGTCCTTCTGGGTCGGTTGGCTGGGTTGGGGCTTGGAGGCACCGTTCTGAGGTGGTTCCGCTCCTTCCTGGCTGATAGATCCCAGAAGGTGGTGCTGGGGGATGCTTGTTCGGCACCCTTGCCCTTGAGGTGTGGGGTGCCACAAGGGTCAATTCTATCCCCCATGCTGTTTAACATCTATATGAAGCTGCTGGGAGAGGTCATCCGGAGTCATCAGTATGTGGATGACACCCAGCTCTTTCTCTTCTTTCCACCTGACTCCAAGGGGGCGGTCGATGTCCTGAATCGTTGTCTGGAGGCAGTTGGGAGCTGGATGGGGGCTAACAAGCTGAAATTAAATCCTGATAAGACAGAGGTTCTTCTGGTCCAGAAGTCTACGACTCAGGTACTGGATCATTGTCCTGCTCTGAATGGGGTTGTACTCCCTCTGAAGGAGCAGGTCCGCAGCTTGGGGGTTCTCTTGGATGTGCAGCTGCTCCTGGATTCCCAGGTGGCGGCTGTGGCCAGGGGGGCTTTTGCCCAGCTTCGGCTGGTGCGCCAGCTGCGACCGTACTTGGATCGTGCAGACCTGGCCACAGTGACCCATGCCCTAGTGACATCTAGATTAGATTACTGCAATGCGCTCTACATGGGGCTGCCTTTGAAGACTGTTCGGAAACTGCAATTAGTGCAGAATGCGGCGGCCCAGGTGGTTGCCGGGGCCTGTCGGTTCGACGCAGTCGGACCGTTGCTTCGGCGGCTACACTGGCTGCCGGTTCGTTTCCGGGCACAATTCAAAGTGCTAGTTTTGACTTTTAAAGCCCTTAACGGCTCGGGTCCAGGGTATTTGAGGGACCGTCTCCTTCCTTATAATCCGACCCGTACTCTGAGGTCATCAGGGGGGGCCCTGTTAACCGTGCCGCCATTGACAGAAGTGAGGGGGATGGCGGCACGGAATAGGGCCTTCTCGGCTGTGGCGCCCCAATTGTGGAATTCCCTCCCCTTGGAACTAAGAACGACTCCCTCTTTAGAGGCTTTTCGGCGGGGCCTTAAGACGTTTTTATTCAGGACTGCTTTTAATGTCTGACACGGTGGGCTGACTTTTTAACAAATGGTTATATATGTAAATGCTGGTGACCCATTGGGGTTGTTTTTAATCTCAAGTGTTTTTAATTATTTTAATGTGTTTAATTGTTTTAAAGTTGTTTATATGTATTTTAATATGTTGTAAGCCGCCTTGAGTGCCTTCGGGAGAAAGGCGGGCTACAAATTCTATAAATAAATAAATAATAAATAATAAATTCTTTAAACAAACAAACAAACAAACAAACAAATAAATAAATAATGTTGAAAATCAAACTGACAGTACTTTCTGTCCCCACCAGTAAGAATTTCCAGTACATACGGATGCTTCTCTGGGAATTCAGAATCTCTCACTTTAACCCTTAGACTTCCTTGAAATCAACACATTTGGGCCTCCCAGATGCATGTCAGCTAAATAGCTGGTGTGGATCTGAGGAGGCCTGTTCCGGAAGCTGGGGATTTACCCAGGGCAAGGGAACAAAAGTTCTCTTCTCCGAAGGTGACCCCCGGCTGCCTGCTTTGTGCCCTAGATACAGCTGAGTCTGCACCGGCCTCGCTGCATCGCAGAGTGCTAAGTTAGACAGGATTGGGCTGTAGCACTCTCAAGATCAGCTGCTCATTTAATATGTTTTAGGTTCTGTCAACGATTTCTTTACTGGAAGGAAACAAGCAATTTGCATTGGTGAAACAGCATTCCTTTCATGAAATGCTCTTTTGGCCAATGATATTGAAGAGGTTGTGACTTATTTCTGGGGCAAGGAATTCCCATACAGGGTCAAGCATTTGAAGAAGTCTGTAACAGCAGTACTAAAAGGTCTGAAATGTCAATGTAGTTTGTAGATCACTTGCTTAAGTTGCAGCACTTCACAATGACTGGGAAACAAAATATCTGATTCACGGGTTAACCAGTCTGTTTGCAGTTATTTACAATGCTCTGTTTGATAGACAGAGCTCTTCCTTTCAAGAACTAATTTCCTAATGAGCCAAGCACTGTAAACATCAGATAAGACTGGAAAGGATAAGAGTTTATCTGCCTATATGCTTGCTCATATACATGATTTTCTACCATGATGTGCTCAATAGGGCTAAGAAAAAGTTGTTGTAATTAGAGCTGAATTGAAATGACTTGCCTTATTTCATGTTTTCAAGAGTGCTGAAAAAAGTGCCTCCCTTTGTGGTAATTTTCAGCACTCATTGCTGGTATACTTGGTGTTGTGCTCCAGTGCTGTTCCTCTTTGTACCATTCTGCTTCTCCATTGTTTTCTACCTTATTGGCTGTCTCTGCTTTTTCATCTGATTGGCTGTTGCGACCCATGTAATTTTGTTTATGATGTCATGATCTATATTTATATGATAATGCCATAGACTCCTATAAATGAAACAGCCAGTCTGATTAAACAACAGTGTGAGTAAATGAAGCTGATGAAAGTGAGGGTGAAGGGGAAAAAGAAAATACCATTGAGAAGAAGCAGTAACAATGGGAATGAAAGGGTATCAAATGACTTGAATATTTGGTGCAATGACCATTTTCCAGTAATTTTTTCTACTGTGACAAATGTGCTCATGCATAGTAACATAACTAGCATGGGGTGGGGCAGCAGTCTCCAGGTGCCAACAAAGAACGTTGTGTCCCCCCAGCTACGTGCCAACACAAATAAACCTGCAAAAAATGGCCTAAAAAGAGGCTTTAAAAAGCCTCTTTTAGGCTGTTTTTTACACACACACACACACACACACACACACACACACACACACACACACACACACACACACACTCCAGGCACCGGGGGGCGGATTTCTGAACCTGCAAAAACGGCCTAAAAAGAGGCTTCTTTAAGCCTCTTTTTAGGCCTTTTTTGCACACAAAGGGGGTGTTTTAGGCACAGGGGGCATTTTTAGTGGTGGTGGTGGAATAAGAAGAATACCGTGTTCATTCATGCACCCCCTCCCCCGGGCGGAGGCCGGCCAGAACGTCCTTCCTGGCTGGCCGGCAGTATCAAAGACGATGCTGGAGAGGTTGCGCCTGCGCAAACTTGCTGCAGCCTCTCTAGCTCCCTTAGTCTAATTGGCTGTAGGACGTAGCCCCCGGCTTGTGTCAAGCTTGGGGGCGTGTCGAGCTCTGGAGGGGGTGCACTGCTGCTGCAGTGCCGCTGAAATTCAGAGGCACCGTGATGGCAGTGCACCCCCTCCAAGCGTGACACCCCTGCGCCAGGGGGCCCACAGCCCCCCGGCACCCCTAATGACGCATCTGGTCCCTGCTTGTGTTCCATATGCGGTGCTTTGCACTGAAACTGGACAATCTATATTAAAGACTATAGCATGGTTTAGGGTTACTAAATTTTGGCTAAAAGTTCTATATAATCCCCATCAGGATAGCCTATTTCCCCAACTTATGCTAAATTCAGTCCTGTTAGCTGGGCTTCAGTTCTTTATGAAGAAAATAAAGACCATTGGCATCAATGCGGACTTGATGAGGGCCTTAAGTCTAAAGGAAGCCCATTGTGTTATTAAGCAAAGAATATTAGACACTGAGCAACAGAAACTATATTCTGCTGTTAATAAGATATGCTCTCCCATACACTTTTCTATTCCCCTGAGTTATAGGCAGATGGCTCCTTTTCTTACAGCCCAATCCTGCCAAAAACTCCGGAGCCGGAACGAGTGTGCCTCCTCGAGAGCTGGAAAAAACGGCGCGACGGTCTTCCCAGCTCTGGTACTGGGAGGACCCTGCCGCCACTGGACCCAGGTAAGTCAGGATCCAGCAGGCGGAGGGCAGTTCGCTGGGTGGGGGAGGGTGGCCATTGGCCCAGGTGGCCCGGGAGGGGGCGGGGGACATCCTTCGGCCGTATCCTAACCCCCAGCAGGCGACGGGGCCTTTACACGGCCTCCTCTTACTTCTGCCACCAAAATAGCTAGTGGAAATCCGAGGACACCCATCCGGGTGGCCTCCATTTACAATCAGGGAAGGGGATGAGCGTCCCCTTCCCCGAGTAGACCTCCCACCTGGCGGCCATGCTGGCTGCCGGTACAGAGGATCCTAGTCAGGATTGCGCTGTTAGTCTATTGAAAGACCCCCAAGACCATAGGGTATTCCCTCTTGCTAGGTGCAATGTGATGCCCTCTGCGGTGCTGTTTGGCAGATATATGAGGATCCCATACAGTTAGGCTTACCATCCGCCGAGTACTGCCTCATGTGCCCTCGTGAGATTTGGGCACCGCCATCTTGGATCTCACATGTTTTCACGAGATTCAAGATGGCGGCACCCGGAAAAAGGTAAGTTAAATTCACTTTAAAATCGGCGGTGGTGGCAGGCAGAGGCTGCAGGGGCATGGAGGGTGGCAATGGTGGCGGCACGACACAATGGATGGTGGTGGCCGGCAATGGTGGCCACATGCACGGGGCAGCGACATGACGGATGGCGTGCAGCAATGGCGGGCAGCAATGGTGGCGGCGACACGACGGATGACATTGGCGATGGGCGGCAATGGTGGCAATGGCGGCGGAGGAAGGGCACAACAAAGTTGATGGTGGTAGAATGGCGGTGGCGGGACAGGTAAGTCAATTTGCCAAAATAAATAAATAAATAAAATGTTCAGGCTGCAAAAGGGCACTTTGCAACCCCCCCCCAGATTTTTAAATTTATTTTAACCAATCAATTAATTATTTATTTAATTGTTGGGGGTGTCCCGGTTTAGAACCGGGAAAATCTGGTAAACCTACATATAGTGAGAGGTGCTGCCAATGTGAACCTAGTAGGGTTGAATCTCTGCTGCATATGGTTCTACTTCACCTGCTATATAATGATTTTCATCAACTCCACCTTGGTCCGATCTTGGGAAAGATAAGTGGATGGGCTGATCAAGATTGGCTACGGTACCTTCTTATGGTAACTGATGTAGAGGTTCTCTTGAGGATAGCTGCCTTTCTAAAGCTGATGATCGAGCATCGGAGATTATATTTCTCTAATTTTGCATGGGGGAGTTGTGGGGATGGCTGACAGATTTTGTATTGTGTGATGTATTATGTTTGTATGCTATGTTAATGTTTGTATGTTATGCCAATAAAGGTTTACGAATGAACGAGAACTCTCCTGTTTAGGAATGTGCTACTGTACATTTATTAGCAAATAAATAAATAAATAAATAAATAAATAAATAAATAAATAAATAAATAAGTACAAATATCAGTCTAGACCACAAGCATCTGTATTCTATCATTTCTGGCTGAATGGTCACCTTCTTATTTCTACCCCAAATTATCATATTTTTTTAGTCAAAATTGCCACTGTGCAGTTCTGTCATGTATCATCAAGGAGATTATTCTAATACCATTCATGCCCTATGTGGAGATTTGCATTGTAGATATCAGTATGGCAGGCAGCCCACACCCCTAAGCTAAACAAGCTTTTGTCTTTGCTTGAACTGACCGCACTGCATTTTCACAAGCTTCAGGGAGAAACTGCATGGAAGATGAAATCAGTGAAAGACAAGAAATGGCATGTACAGTACATGCATCTGCTCACATGTAGAGCACAGCCGATCATTCTATCCATTATGCCAATCAGTCTCTACAGATAATTCATAATTTAATAAAAAGAAGCTTGCCACCCGTCAGACTGGCCATCTTTTATATTTTTTTATTTGCTACTACACAGGCACATATGAACCAAAATATACATGTAGCTCCTCAACTTACAGCCCTACTAAATAAACTGGCCTTTTTCAATTAACTAAAGATTCAGTTGATTAATCTACTAATTGTAGATTAATCAGCTAATGTTTGTAGCATTTAATGCTCATGGGTGACTGGGAGCTTCTCCAATATTGACTCTAGATTTTCCAGACTGGCAGTGAAGCCATTTGTGTAATATTTGCTTCTGCAAACTTTATAAAATGATGCCCCAAGAGACTAAATGCTGTGGAAGAAAGCAAATTTTACTCAATTCTTACTGCAACTGATCTCAGCTCTCTGTTGGTATAGCATAACACTGTGGTTCCTACTATGCTTACAATTGTTTGCACAAAGCGTTTTGTGCAGAGATCTCAGCATGGGAATGCCAACCTTTCTTTTCTTTACTTTGACAGAGCTCCAGTGCCTTTAACAAGTATGTGGGAAGAAGAATTGAGCAGGTGAAGTTTTTCTTGATCTGAAAATGAAGTGATAAGAGAAACTTTAACTGCCAAATTTCTGTTTCTAACAGCCCAATCATGTGTAAGCATACCCGGTCGGCCTAAAGGGCTGGCTGCGGTATCCTAGTCAGGTCCCGGGTTGCCCTAGGTAAGCCTGGGTGCATCTTGAGGGAAGGGGACGATCGTCCCCTTCCCTTTGTCAGAGATAATTTTTTTGATGCTAAGGGTCATGAATGACAAAAAAGTGCTTCAAAACATGGAGTCTTTATTTAGATTACAGGGGGGCCACCGTATCCGCGGGGGATACGTTCCAGGCCCCACCATGGATACTTGAAACCGTAGAAAGGGGCGAATGCCCCGCTGCAGTTTTCTGAGGGGGCCCCACCCCCCACGGGTGCATGCGACCACCCCCCCAGGCACTTACATTTTGCGAAGAAACCTTCTTTTTTCTTCCAAAGGAATGCGATGACCAGTCTCATGTAGCTTCCTTTCAGGCCCATCCACGGACTTGTGCTTATATAACTAGTTACATAAGTGTACCCGTGCACATCACAACAACATATGTATCTTTCTGATAAAATGTTTATGCAAGCCTGCAGGCCTTATTTATCTTGGTTTCCTTCATATATAGCAGGACCTCGCCCTGGTCAGTTTCCTCCAAAGATAAGGCTTTCTCCCAGTTACTGCTGTAAGCTTTTCACTGTGAGGGTGCCTAAATATGCTCAGTCACCCTGCTTGTCAGAATTCAAACACAAATACACAGCCATACTTGCTTTCTATTAACACACTCATAAAATAGATGTACATACACCAGTCCATTTATCTATAACACCTTGGTGCAACCTGGCCTAGGCCCAATGGGCCTACTCGAATGCACGTCAGCTCTGGAGCTGGTGTGCAGTCGAGGGCCAGGTGTCGGAGCAAACTGGGCTGGGGATATCGGCGGACCTTGCCATCGATATCCCTGCCCTCCCCCGCCTGGTTCGGCCAATGGCCTTGCCGCCCAGTCTGCCCTCCCTCCACCCCTGCACTGGCCAGTGCAGGGCTTACCTGCTTCTGGGGGAGCAGGGACAGGGACTGTCCTCTGGCGGGTTGATGGCTGCTGGCCTTTGCCCTGGCGGCCTTACTTGCCGGGTGCCACAAAAGTGCTTTACGGCAGTATCGCAACACCCAGCGTCGGGGGAGCACATAAGAACATAAGAACATAAGAAGAGCCCTGCTGGATCAGGCCAAAAGCCCATCTAGTCCAGCTTCCTGTGTCACACAGTGGCCCCACCAGATGCCTCAGGGAGCACACGAGACAACAAGATACCTGTGTCCAGTCGCCACTCCCTTGCACCTGGCACAGAGAAAACCCACTTCTAAAACCAGGAGGTTGCTTATGGCTTGTAACCTGTGATGGTCTTTTCCTCCATGAATTTGTCCAAACCCCTTTTAAAGGCATCTAGACCAGGTGCCATCACCACATCCTGTGGCAAGGAGTTCCACAGATGAATCACACGCTGGGTAAAGAAATATTTTCTTTTGTCTGTTCTAACTCTCCCTCCACTCAATTTTAGTGCGTGTCCCCTGGTTCTGGTGTTGTGCGAGAGGGAGAAGAATTTCCCTCTATCCACTCTCTCCATCCCATGCATAATTTTATACGTCTCAATCATGTCCCCCCTCAGGCGCCTTTTTTCTAGGCTGAAAAGCCCCAGACGCTGTAGCCTTTCCTCGTAAGGGAGGTGCTCCAGCCCACGAATCATTCTGGTCGCTCTTTTCTGCACCTTTTCCAATTCAACTATATCCTTTGTGAGGTATGGTGACCAGAACTGGACACAATACTCCAGATGTGGCCTTACCATCGATTTGTACAAAGGCATAATGATATTGGCCGTTTTATTCTCAATCCCCTTTTTAATGATCCCGAGCATGGAATTGGCCTTCTTCACAGCCGCCGCACACTGGGTCGACACTTTCATCGACCTGTCCACCAGCACCCCAAGATCTCTCTCTTCATCCGTCACAGACAACTCAGAACCCATTAGCGTATATGTGAAATTTTGGTTTCTTGCCCCAATGTGCATCACTTTGCACTTACTTACATTGAAGCGCATCTGCCATTTTGCTGCCCATTCTCCCAGTTTGGAGAGATCCTTCTGGAGCTCTTCACAATCCCTGCTGGTCTTTACCACCCTGAAAAGTTTAGTGTCATCCGCAAACTTGGCCACCTCACTGCCTATCCCCAACTCCAGGTCATTTATGAATAAGTTGAAAAGCACCGGTCCCAAGACCGATCCTTGGGGCACACCGCTTTTCACCTCTCGCCATTGTGAAAATTGCCCATTGACTCCCACTCGCTGTTTCCTGGTCTTCAACCAGTTCCTAATCCACAAGAGGACCTGCCCTCTTATTCCCTGACTGTGGAGTTTTCTCAGGAGCCTTTCATGAGGGACCGTGTCAAATGCCTTCTGAAAATCCAGATATATAATATCCACGGGTTCGCTCGCATCCACATGCCTGTTGACCTTTTCAAAAAATTCTAACAGGTTTGTGAGGCAAGACTTCCCCTTGCAGAAGCCATGCTGACTCTCCCTCAGCAGAGCTTGTTCTTCTATGTATTTTAAGATTTTATCCTTAATGAGACTTTCCACCATCTTCCCTGGAACAGATGTTAGGCTGACCGGCCTGTAGTTTCCCGGGTCCCCCCTCCTTCCTTTTTTAAAGATTGGCGTGACATTAGCTATCCTCCAATCCTCTGGCACAGTGGCCGTTTTAAGGGACAAGTTGCATATTTTGGTCAAGAGGTCAGCAACTTCATTCTTGAGTTCCTTCAGAACTCTTGGGTGGATGCCATCCGGGCCTGGTGATTTATTGATCTTTATTTTGTCAATTAAGTCTGAGACATCTTCTCTTTTAACCTCTATTTGACTTAATTCTTTAGTCAGGGGAGACCGTTCTGGCAGCGGTATTTGCCCGAGGTCTTCTGCCGTGAAGACAGATGCAAAGAACTCATTTAATTTCTCTGCAGTCTCCAAGTCCCCTTTTATCACCCCTTTCTCTCCCTCACCATCCAGCGGACCCACCGTTTCCCTGGCAGGTTTCCTGCTTCTAACATATTTGAAGAAGCTTTTATTATTCCCTTTTATGTTGCCTGCCATACGTTCCTCAAAGTCTTTCTTGGCCTCCCGTATCATCTTTTTACATTTCTTTTGCCACAGTTTGTGCTCCTGTTTATTTTCCTCATTAGGGCAAGACTTCCATTTACGTGTTCCCCCGGCACTTTTTTGCACAGGATTGCGCTGTTAAGCAGTATATAAATAGTAGATAATAATATTGGGTAGGGTTGTCAACTTTTTTTCCTGCCAGAAAGAGAGCCAGTGTAAAGCAGTAGATAGTATGTTAAGCTACAACTATACCTGGTTTCAAATCTCAACTCAGCCACAAAACTCCAGGACCAGCCATTATCCCTCAGTCTAACACATAAAATTGAGGTGACTGTGTTAGTCCACCATTCAAAATAAAATTATACTTTGTTACTTTGTTTAGAAAAAAGCAAAAGTATTCAACAAAGCTTTTAAATTCTATGGAACTCTTCATTAGGCAATTGGTAAGAAAAAGGACTTGGGGTGTTGTTGTTAAGAGCTCAACTGTCTGCCTTGTAAAATGTAAAGTGTTTTCTTTGAGATTTAGATCAGCTTCAATCTGAATAGTATAAGACTGTGAGCCCAATCCTAACCTTTACACCCCCTGCCAATTCAGCGGCATCAAAATGGCAGCTGCTGCATCCTGTGGGGGGGGGGGAGGGACCAGGAGGATAGGATCCAGTGCAGGCCTTCCACAACAGATCCTTCCCCTCCTAACATGGTAACAAATTATCAATGTTGAAATGATAACATTTCAAGTTTGAAATGTTATCAAATTTCAATAACAATGTATTGTTGTTGTTCATCATTTTAGCAATGACATGTTTGTCATTCAAACACAATTCATATTTGAATTCAGACATCTTTTCTTCAAATCCATACATTTTTTAGCCATATTTTAGTTAACATCTTAGTCTTCTGTTTATTTATCTTAAATCCAGCTACTTGACCATATTCTCTCATTTTAGTCATCAATATTTCTACATCTATTTTAGGATTATCAAATATTATTACTAAATCAGCAAAAGGTCTCAACTTTTTTGATCTTCACTCATTGGATTCTCTGGTCTTGTCTAATTTCACGATTGAGTACTTCCAATGCTAAAATGAACACGAGTGGTGACAATGGACATCCTTGTTCCTTTTTGTATCTCCACCGGATCTGTTAATTCTCCATTAACAATAATTCGCGCAGTCTGAGACGTGTATATCGACTTCACTCATCTCACAAAGTTATCCCCAAAGTTCAGTTCATCTCTTCCAAAATTTTCAGAAAGAAATTCCAGTTCAAATTATCAAAAGCTATTTTGTCAAAAATTAACACTAGATGATGTTCATTGTGGTTTTCATAATACTCCAAAATATTCTAACACAATCTTTTGAGTAAAAAACGACATTGATCTTCATGAATATAACTCTGTAATGTAGAAAAAAGAAGGACGGGTTTAAAAGCCGTGACAACCAAATTTTTAAGTTAAAACCAAAGACTGGGTTAAAACCAAAGGCTAGGTTAAAACATTAAAATTTTAATTAAAAGATTTGCTACGTTTCAGTTATCTTGTGATAATCTTCCTCAGGCAAAACAAAAAGCCTGTCAGTAGGCTTTTTGTTTTGCCTGAGGAAGATTATCACAAGATAATTGAAACGTAGCAAATCTTTTAATTAAAAATGTTTTAACCTAGCCTTTGGTTTTAACCCAGTCTTTGGTTTTAACTTAAAATTTTTGATGTCATGGCTTTTAAACCCGTCCTTTTTTCTACTATTGTTGCTGGCCACGAAAGCTTCAACTCGTATAACTCTGTAAAGATTTTTTAATCTTTATAAGATTACTGTATAAGATTATATAGTAATCTTATGGGACCACCATCGTTTATGAGTTCTGTCGTTGACTGAAACGTCGTTATGTGGCGCAACAAATTTTTGCTTTAAAATTTAACATTTTATAATAAACTTTTTTCTTCACCTGTTTGGACAGGTGAAGAAACAACCCGCTTTTGGACAACCCTCTTTTTTCATGCTTCATATTGCCCCTGTACAGCCTCTGAAATAGGAAAGCATTGTTTGACTCCCCATTATCCTGAATGGTGGCCCATTCTTGTAGTGGAAAAAAACCATTAGATCTTCATGATGCCCTTGTAAAGTTGATTTATTCAGACAGATATAGTTTGAGAAGGAATAGCAGGAGGAAAACACCCTCAGCCGTTTCAGACAATTCCAGTCCTAAGGCAGAATCAATACAAGCCACAAAGTCAGGCAAGTTCAGAGCCTGGCAGTTGCTTCCAAGCCTCTTCTTTCAACATCCAGAACAACAAGTACAAACATCTCTTTGCCCCAGCTCCCTCTCCCACTATGCAGCATGAAGCTCTGTATCTGATTTCTAAAGATAAAGCAAAACACAACTTCAAAACAAACCAACAAAAATAACCTCTGCATTCTATCTTAATTAAACGGCCACTGAGACAACTGGATTTTCTCATATTAATGTCTGGATTACATCCTAAACAGCTTGTCTTTCAGGGGACCATTCTTGCCAGTCTCATTACTGGCACTGTTGGATTTAGATTGTAAGGGTCTTGAGGCAAGGACCCCTCTTTTTGCTTAAGAAACTATAAAGCAACACAATCTGGTGGTATTGTATAAATATTAAAAGTAATCATCTATGATTAGTAGATGCCTCAATGCCTCAATGATGACAAGTAATCATCTATGAGGCAGAGCATTGGTATATCTAGCCCAGCACTGTGCATATCAACTATTTGTCACTTTCCACAACCCCAGCCAGAGGCCATTCCCAGCTCCTAAGCATTTTAGCTTAGCAGGAGGAGGTGTGGTCTAGTGGTTGAGCTGCCACCTTACCTGAAGAACAACTAGGATGGGATCAGTTCGAGACAATCAGAAGCTGCCAACAAGCTGCCAACAAGACGCGGCATCTCAGCTGATAAGCTGAGATAACCTGCACTGACCCTCTGTGTGAGAGAAGAGTTGCTGTCGGACAAGCTCGGAAGCCGTGTGCAGCCAATGAGATACCACACCGTTGAAAGGAAACAGCTGGAGAAGATGGGTTCTATGAAAATAGAACAATTATTGTAAAAATCCCTATGGGGGTTTAGAAAAGTCTGCCTGTGTAAAACCACCTTGAATAAAGTCCGAGTAGAAATGTGATGACAGAAAGGTGGTATATAAATACACTACTACTACTACTACTACTACTACTACTACTACTACTACTACTACTACTACTAACTGAGGAAGATTGAAACTGGGATCTCTGCAGGGGAATGAAGTGTTCTGTCTCTGGTGGCTCCATTCCATCTGTAGCGGAATTTTTAAGCAGACTGATAATTAATAGGACCAGGAAGACTGGTGAACAAGGAAAAAGTATGGGTTTATTTGTTACGCAGCGCAGTGGACAGCACCCCCCAGGAGGGGAACTGACCCTTTGCTCCATGTGAGAACAGTTTTTATACATTTCCAAGCAGAATATCACATGGTTGCTGAGAATGTGCATAGTCACAGAGTCGTACAGGAAAAACAAGAGACTTTTGATTTACATTTTACAGAACACAATGGGAACAATAGTGAGCTGAGCTAGTCAGAGGACCCTTGATGGTCCTTGATGGTCGTTGATGGTCCGATCCTTGAGTTCTGGGAGACTTAATTGAGTTAGCTCTGGGAGTCTCCCTGCACCCAGAGTCAGCCTAATGTGTATGCTCTCCTTGAAAGGAGGAAAGATTAAGTTTGCCAAATGTGGGGTTTTTCCTGTGACCTGGGGAGGCATATATGAACAGAAACCAGGAAAATATTTTTCTGCATCAGTCCCTTCTTTGTTACTGAGTATCTAAATTTCTCAGTAACACCAATTAGGTAATATTAATTCTTGCCAGTTCTAACATCCAGACATATTAGCCATAGATTTTTGTGGGACTTATTGCAGGATCGTGAAATGCTGTGTGGCAACCCTGTTGGAAAAAGCACTTAGCCTGCCAGGGTAAAACCTCAAGATGTAGTGAAAGCAAGACATCGTAGTTACAAAGAGAAAACAGCAGCATCACAAGCATTTCTACTCAGTTATGTCCAACAAACCCCTTCCCAAAGTCCATTTTCCCCATCTTTGGTGAGGTGGCTCTGGTTCCTTAGCCAGGAAGATAGTTGTTCTGCAACTTCTGGAATGGAAGACAAACATGCAAGTTAACACAAGGGGCATGTTCTTCTTGTGTTAGACTGAGATTGCAGGCATGACATTGTCCACAAAGTTTTCTTTCCAATCCAACTGGCCAGAATGTATAAGCAAACTGAATGCAAGCTCTTAGTTGCTCCAAGAGAGATTGCCATTTCAAAAGAGTGCTGAAAACACTTCATTGTCCAGAGTGTATGCAGAGTGCAGAGTGAGAGTTCCAGAGCATGTGAAGATAGCAAAGCAACAAATGTCTTTAACGATAACTAGTGGCACTCTTCAAGCATAAACAAAGATAGCTCATAGAGTGAATAATTGTCAATAAATGTTCAGGCAAGGAGGGTAAAGTTTTCCCCAACAGTAGTTGTTCGTTGGTGAACAGGGAGACAGGTGGAGGCATCTCTGGAAGGTAAGTCTGGGCAGCAGGTACGCAGAAACAAGGTGTGCAGGAGCCAGGGCAAGGGCATAACAGCCTTGTGTCGTGAAAACTGATGCAAGGGAGCCTCATTGGGCTGTTTGCTGCTGCTGCTGCTGCTCGACACAGGTACCAGTGGTGCTCCAGGTCTGTAGATAGGGCCCAGTGTGGCTGAAGTCTTGGGCCTGGTTGCACTGGCATGGAGGTTGTCCTTGCAGATGGCTGATGTCCTTTGAAATCCAGCAACATCCTGGGACCAAGTTCCTTTCCCTCCTCGCAGGGCTGTTGTGGTACTTCTCCTGGCCTGATGTGAGGCACAGGTCTGATGTAGGAATGTGGTGGTTTTCCTTCCTGCAGTAAGATAGATTTTCTCCGAAATGCAAAACACAACTGGTTATAACGCTATTATTTTTCAAATTACACTTTCTTTTCCTTTTTGGTTGGCGGGTGGCAAGGGCCACTGGGATAGTGGACTTCAGCTGTTAAAATTAAATTACCAAATTAAATTGTTGTTGTTCAGTCGTTAAGTCGTGTCCGACCCTTCGTGATCCCATGAACCATATCCCGCCAGGCCTTCCTATCCTCCACTATCTTCCTGAGTTCGCTCATTTTCATGTTCGTTGCATCGGTGATGCTGTCTAACCATCTCATCCTTGGCCTTCCCCTTCTCCTTTTGCCTTCAGTCTTTCCCAGCATCAGAGTCTTCTCCAGAGAGTCCTCTCTTCGCATTAGGTGGCCAAAATATTTGAGTTTCAGCCTTAGTACCTGTCCTTCCAGGGAACAGTCAGGGTTGATTTCATTTAGGATTGACTGATTTGATCTCCTAGCAGTCCAAGGGACTCTCAGGAGTCTTCTCCAGCACCACAGTTCAAAAGCATCTATTCTTCGGCGCTCAGCCTTCCTTATGGTCCAGCTCTCGCAACCATACATTGCTACTGGGAACACCATCGCCCTGACTATACGAACTTTTGTTGGTATGGTGATATCTCTGCTTTTTATTATGCTATCTAAATTTGCCATAGCTTTCCTTCCAAGGAGTAAGCGTCTTTTAATTTCATGGCTGCTGTCTCCGTCTGCAGTGATCTTGGAACCCAAAAAAGTAAAATCTGTTACTGCTTCCATTTCTGCCCCTTCTATTTGCCAGGAATTGATGGGACCAGATGCCATGATCTTAGTTTTATTAATGTTGAGTTTCAAGCCAACTTTTGCACTCTCCTCTTTCACTCTCATCAAGAGGCTCTTTAGTTCTTCTTCACTTTCTGCCATTAGGGTGGTATCGTCTGCATATCTGAGGTTGTTGATGTTTCTCCCGGCAATCTTGATTCCGGCTTGCGATTCATTCAGCCCTGCATTTCTCATAATGTACTCTGCATATAAGTTAAATAGGCAGGGTGACAATATACAGCCTTGCCGTACTCCCTTCCCAATTTTGAACCAATCAGTTGTTCCATGGCCGGTTCGAACTGTTGCTTCTTGACCCGCATACAGGTTTCTCAGGAGACAGGTAAGGTGGTCTGGTATCCCCATCTCTTTAAGAACTTGCCACAGTTTGTTGTGATCCACACAATCAAAGGCTTTTGCGTAGTCAATGAAGCAGAAGTAGGTGTTTTTTTGGAACTCTCGTGCTTTCTCCATGATCCAGCGCATGTTGGCAATTTGATCTCTAGTTCCTCTGCCTCTTCGAAACCCAGCTTGTACATCCGGTAGTTCTCGGTCCACGTACTGCTGAAGCCTAGCTTGTAGAATTTTGAGCATAACCTTGCTAGCATGTGAAATGAGTGCAATTGTGCGATAGTTTGAACACTCTTTGGCACTGCCCTTCTTTGGAATTGGAACGTAAACTGACCTTTTCCAATCCTTTGGCCACTGCTGAGTTTTCCAAATTTGTTGGCATATTGAGTGCAGCACTTTCACAGCATCATCATTTAGGATTTTAAGTAGCTCAGCTGGGATATTATCATCTCCGCTAGCTTTGTTGTTAGTAATGCTATCTAAGGCCCACTTGACTTCGCTCTCTAGGATGTCTGGCTCTGGGTCAGTGACCACACCAGCGTGGTCATCAGGAACATTAAGATCTTTCTTGTATAGTTCTTCTGTGTATTCTTGCCATCTCTTCTTAATCTCTTCTGCTTCTGTCAGGTCTCTGCCTTTTTTATCCTTTATCATGCCCATCTTTGCACAAAATGTTCCCTTGATATCTCCAATTTTCTTGAAGAGATCTCTAGTCCTCCCCATTCTGTTGTTTTCCTCGATTTCCTTGCATTGTTCATTTAAGAAGGCCTTCTTATCTCTCCTTGCTATTCTCTGGAAATCTGCATTCAGTTGTTTATATCTTTCCCTTTCACCTTTGCTTTTCGCATTCCTTCTTTCCACAGCTATTTGTAAAGCCTCATCTGACAGCCACTTTGCTTTCTTGCATTTCTTTTTCTTTGGGATGGTTTTAGTTGCTGCCTCCTGTACAATGTTACGAACTTCCGTCCATAGTTCTTCAGGCACTCTGTCTACCAGGTCTAGTGCCCTAAACCTATTCTTCACCTCCACTGTATACTCATAAGGGATATGGTTTAGGTCATATCTGACTGGTCTAGTGGTGTTCCCTACATTCTTCAATTTAAGCCTGAATTTTGCAATAAGAAGCTCATGATCTGAGCCACAGTCAGCTCCAGGTCTGGTTTTTACTGATTGTATAGAGCTTCTCCATCTTTGGCTGCAAAGCACATAATCTATCTGGTTTCGGTATTGACCATCTGGTGATGTCCAGGTGTAGAGTCGCCTCTTGTGTTGTTGGAAAAGAGTGTTTGCTATGACCAGCGTGTTCTCTTGACAGAACTCCGTTAGCCTTTGCCCTGCTTCATTTTGCGCTCCAAGGCCAAACTTGCCTGTTGTTCCGTTTATTTCTTGATTTCCTACTTTAGCATTCCAGTCTCCTATGATGTAAAGGACATCTTTTTTGGGTGCTAGTTCTAGAAGGTGTTGTAGGTCTTCATAGAACCGGTCAACTTCATCTTCTTCGGCATCAGTGGTTGGGGCATACACTTGGATTACTGTAATGTTGAATGGTTTGCCTTGGATTCGAACTGAAATCATTCTGTCGTTTTTGAGGTTGCACCCCAGTACTGCCTTTCCCACTCTTTTATTGACTATGAGGGCTACTCCATTTCTTCTAAGGGATTCATGCCCACAGTAGTAGATATGATGGTCACCTGAATTAAATTCGCCCATGCCCGTCCATTTTAGTTCGCTGATTCCCAAGATGTCAATGTTCAATCTTATCATCTCATCTTTGACCACATCCAGCTTGCCTTGATTCATAGACCTCACATTCCATGTTCCTAAGCAATATTGCTCCTTGCAGCATTGGATTTTCCTTTCAACCTCAGACACATCCACAGCTGGACGTCCTATTGGCTTTGGCCCAGCCGCTTCACTCTTTCTGGGTCTACTTGGAATAGTCCTCCGCTCTTCCTCAGTAGCATATTGGACACCTTCCGACCTGAGGGGCTCATCTTCCGGTGTCATATCTTGTAGCCTTTTGGAACTGTTCATGGGATTTTCTTGGCAAGGTTACTGGAGTGGGTTGCCATTTCCTTCTCCAGTGGTTCACTTTTAGTCAGAACTCTCTGCTACGACCTGTCCGTCTTGGGTGTCCCTGCACGGCATAGCTCATGGCTTCATTGAGTTACGCAAGCCCCCTTCGCCACGACAAGGCAATGATCCATGAAGGGGACCAAATTAAATTACTAATTACCAAATCAAATTAGTACCTTCCCCCCTTTTTGTTCAAAATGGTATACGAAGTGGCCATGCAGAACAAAAGTTACAGCAAAATAAATCTAGGACCACAATAGATGCTTGTTGGGGTCCCTAGGATAACCTGTGAATATAATGAGATAAAAACAAAGGAATCACAAAGAAACTCTCACACGGTCCTAAGTGCAGTCTGTGAACCTGGTTGTAGAGAAATGGCTCACAACTTTAAAAGTATTTATATGAGAGAGAGAGAGTTGGCCACTCTTATAAAATGGTGTCAAGGTTGTACTGGCCCACCTCTGATCCAGTCCTGGGGGCTAAGTTGCAGTACCTTTTGTTGGCTCCTGCGGCTATAAAGAAAACAAAATATGAAAAGCAGTCAAACAGGCCAGGTTCAACCAGTGGCCAGGTGCCTAAGAAGTGCTCAGCAGGAGCAAAATCTCAGAGAGAGAGAGAGAGCCAACTTGACATTCAAGAAAATAAAAAGACAAAATATATACAACACTTAACAACAACAATGGCATTAAAAAAAACCTGGGGTTTTGGGGTGTCCTTACCCTAGCTATGCCTCCTCGAAGGTACAATGATCTTGCGCAATTGTGTTTCCCAACCCCTAAAGCTCGAACTGTTGCCCAGCTCTGTGGGGGAGCGACTAACACTAGGACTATCTAACTAAAGTGATAGTAAAAGGCTATTTGAAAACAGGGGAACCGAACAGACATGCTTCCGTATCTGGACACAGCAGGAGTCCTCCACCAGATCCAGGAACAGGGCAAAGATAGCTCAGGCGGGCCAAATATATATGACACAGAGAGCAAGACGTTCTAAGTGGGAAATACAAACAGTAAAACAAAGAACGTATAAAGATCAAGCTGCTGGAGTGATGTGTCAAGCAAATGGGAAATGGTGGTGTCCCACTTCGCAGGGGCAGCGTTTTCAGATTTTACTGTGCACATCAGTTGTTTTTCCTTCCTGTGCTGAAACAAACAATGTTGACACCATAAAGGAAGAAATGAATAAAAACCTAGGCTAGGTATCTTAGCACTATAAAGGCAACATAGAACACAAAAGAATTTTTTTGGGGAAAAGATAGAAAGCAAGCCTTATAGAAACCATATCGTGAGCCAAATAAGGGTGTTTTTTTTTGTGTGCAGGGGCTCACACACATGTATTAACTTTCATCACGGTGGTAAAAACAGGCTCAAATAACAATAGTGTGGAGACCAACTGATTTGCACTCTGCACATGCTCAGGGGCAAGTGTAAACGTTATTTCCAGTGATTTCATCTTCTTGGAGGCCACACAATTCAAAGCAGCAGAGGCACCTGTGGTACTGAAAACTTTGTTTAACCAAAGAAATTTGTTATGGTTATGGAGACCTTTTATCAAAAATAGATTACTAATTATGGATTCTCACAGTTAGGCATAAGGCAGACAGAAATCATGATTTAACTGAATGCAAGGTGTTATCAACTACAGAATGAATACATAGCAAGTCCAAGCAGTTACATATTTTAAAGAAAAACAAAATGTCAGGGTTTTTGGTATCATGATGAATTAGCACTATTGCAGTATATGCAAGGGCTGCAGGACTGGAAGCTGAGTCTTCCTGCTTCATCCTTCTGCCTGCTAGATAGGAAGCAAAATGGAGAAAAGATTCCCTATTCATGTTGCAGCAGGATAGACTGCTACTGCTCAGGGAGGTTCCACTGAATATATTGTAAAGACCTAAATCCTTTTAAGTTGGTTAGGCATATAACTTTAGAACATGAACAGAGTTCTTAAACAGAATTAAAACCTTAGAAAAATAGAATTAGGCAACATCAAAATCAGAATTTTTGTTCAATTTATGCAATCTCTTAAATTACTTTTGTATGTTTGTGAGGGCAGTTCTGCCCATGGGAAGAAAGCAAACATGATTAACATTTACCAATTTACTAATATTTACCAACATTTTCCAGTTAGACTCCAATTGATAAGCATTATTGCATTTTTAAATAGGTCTTTCATTTTGTTGATGTCAGGAGTGTACACACTCAAGCACTGAGTTTCAAGGCATAGTCAATTACTGGTGGAGACAACAAAATACTTCCCCTTCATTTTCCAGGGGTACCCATACAGTAGTGGTTAATTTTGTATGATTTTTTTTTCCAATTATTAGCATGGTCTGGTAGGAGAAGAGACATTTTTGGAAGTTAAATTTTCAGTAATCTCAGGAGAATAAAAGGTCAGGTGATCAAGCTGATCCTTAATTCCCTTCTTTGGCCAAAACAAAGTAGGTAAACACAAAAATACTTTTCCTCCTAGGACCTATGCAATTTTATAAGACATAACATAATAACACAAAACATGAAAATGACACACAACCATATAGACAAGGGTACAAATAAATAAAATTTAGACACTTATCAGACAGGCACTTGGCCATTCTTTCCTTTGTCTCCCCTTCCCCAGGCAATATTTCCTGAGGGGAGGATGCAATGGAATAGGAGCTCCTGTTTCAGAGGCTTGTTTGTTCATATTACCCTTTTTTCATTCTTAGTAGGAAAATCTTCCTTTTTGTCCAGGATTTTTTTTGGTAGAAAAATGCATTTTCAAGATTATAGAAAAACGCGTGAAAAGGAGATGCTGAGGGCATAATTTGTTAGCCTGATTTAGCAGATTTTACCTTTTTTGGCTGGGACTCTGGACAGGTTCTGCCTCCTGTGCCAGGATTTTAACCTGGGCTTGTAAAATTTTCATTTTTGGCACGTTCCTTTTAATATAATGTCCAGTATATGCCATTTGGCCTGGGCGTTTTTTAGTTGAAAAGAGCCCTCTTTTGGCCAGGCTGGTGCCATAGTTTTGCCAAATTTAAACCAGTTCAGGAGCTCTATGAAGCAGAGTTTCCCTCCTGACTGTGAGTCCCTTTTGGAAGTTTCCCCAGGAGAGAGAAGAAGTGAAAGGGGGCTTCCTTGTGACAATTTAAATTTACTTTGGTTTGTCCCCATGCCTCTCCTGGGATTGCCATTCCGGTTCCATAGTCGGGTGTCCTGTTTCCGTTTTCCCGTCCCTACCAGAACCTGGCAAAAAGATTACTCCCTGGTTTAGCTTATTCAGCTGCGAGTGTCAGGGGGTGACTCTCTACAGGTACTTTTTCCTGGCGAGTCTAACTTTTGTTGTCCTTTTCCTGCCTTCCTTTCCTTGCAAGGCGAGCTAAACCTAGGTTGTTATGTCCATTTCCTGCCTTTTACCCTTTCAAGGCAAGTATTGACCTAGGTCCCTTCATGGTCCCTAGGGGTTTCCCTTAATAAGCCGGCCGGGCTTCACTCATACATATTTCCCAGTAATTTTCAGGCAAACAGTGAGGGAGAAAAACAAAGAGGAAAGAAAAGAGCCCCTTGCTATTGCCTAGCACAGGGCAGCTGAGGTATAGACTTGCACACAATTTCATGCACCCCCCCCCACCGATAAAATTCCCTTTTCTCACCGGTCTTGCAGGGTCCACTGTTCCTTCCTGAGGGATCTTCCAGCTGGTCCGCCCAGACATAGCTCTCTGGTCCAAGGAGCACACCTCCACCCCACCTTCAGACAAAAAGTCTTACCTAGGGTTCTACAGTGAGGGAGAGAGGAGCCCCCCCAGCCCAGGAGCCACGCTGGGAGTGTAGCTTAGTAGATCCCACTTCTGACACCAAACTGTAGCGGAATTTTTAAGCAGACTGATAATTAATAGGACCAGGAAGACTGGTGAACAAGGAAAAAGTATGGGTTTATTTGTTACGCAGCGCAGTGGACAGCACCCCCCAGGAGGGGAACTGACCCTTTGCTCCATGTGAGAACAGTTTTTATCCATTTCCAAGCAGAATATCACATGGTTGCTGAGAATGTGTATAGTCACAGAGTCATACAGGAAAAACAAGAGACTTTTGATTTACATTTTACAGAAAACAATGGGAACAATAGTGGGCTGAGCTAGTCAGAGGACCCTTGATGGGCCTTGATGGGCCTTGATGGTCCGATCCTTGAGTTCTGGGAGACTTAATTGAGTTAGCTCGGGAGTCTCCCTGCACCCAGAGTCAGCCTAATGTGTATGCTCTCCTTGTAAGGAGGAAAGATTAAGTTTGCCAAATGTGGGGTTTTTCCTGTGACCTGGGGAGGCATATATGAACAGAAACCAGGAAAATATTTTTCTGCATCACATGAATATAATGCTTATGAACTAGTAGTAGAATTTAATGCTTATAAAGAGATTTCCTACAGAATCTCTGAGAACCACTGAGGTCAGGTGGATGGAGCATTGAACTTGAGCCCAGGTCAAACTTGGGATGCTTTCCACACTGTTTGCTCAGGAGAATAGAAATCCCCTCCCCCTTTGTAAGCTGAACAAAAAATTTAAAATAGAAAATGAATCTTTAAAATGAAGTTATCATTGTATACAGAGGATGTTGGAATTTGCACAACTCCGGCTGTATCCAGAAGGGGGCAGACTGTGATTCTTGGGAGTGTAGCCTAACTGTTCTTTTTGTTTTCCCTCCTTTTTTTTCTTCTGCCCTTCTTCTCCTGAGTAGTGATGTGACAAGACATGTAGACCAAGGCCTGCAGGGCGAGCCACCTTTAGGGGCTTGTCATCATAAGTATTAGTGGAACCTCTGATACTAATCAGTATATTACGTGTGTGTGTGTGTGTGTGTGTGTGTGTGTGTGTGTGTGAGAGAGAGAGAGAGAGAGAGAGAGAGAGAGAGAGAGAGAGAACTGGAATGTGTATGTTTTGTTAACTTTACCACTGCCTCAATATCTGCCTCAGTTTTATTGCTAGCACTCAGCCTGGGTGAGGGAGGTTCCCTGAGGAAAAACTCAAAAGGAATTCCACATCCAATAGAGGACACAGAAGTCATGAGAAGTGCAGAGGGAGAGGAACATCAGGGGGGAGTTTACAGCCCTGCCAGTGCCATCCCCCCACACACACACCCCAGCACAGCACCCATCCATTTCCCCTATTAAATAGAAACGTCGCAAACATGCCGTAAACCACATTCACAATGCCTCGAGAGCAAGTAAGGCCGGCACAGAGGCCGGCCTCCCTTGCTCCGGCACCGGAACGCCCTTGCTGCCACCAGACCAGGTAAGCCAGGATCTGGCAGGGGCGTTTCGCCGGGTGAGGGAGGGGGCATTGGCCTAGCAAACCGAGGAGGGGGCAGTGGATGGTCTCGGCTGTATCCTGGCCCCAGCTGGGCAGCTAAGCCGTTACACGGCCTCCTCCAACTTCCGCCAGCAATTTTGCTGGCGGAAATCTGAGGGGATCGATAGGGCCTGCCCCGGTTTACACCCGGGGAAGGGGACGAGCGTTCCCTTCCCTGAGTAGACCTCCGGCCCAGCAGCAGCATGGCCACCGGTGCACAGGATTCGGTGGACGGCCCTGGGCTGCCGGCCCGATCCTTCCAGTGGATTGCACTTAGGGACTCGTGACTCATGACCAAAGACTTAGTACTTGACTTGGAACTTGGACCCAGAGACTTGGGATTTGACTTGAGACTTGGAGTCAGAGGCTTGATCCACATCCCTGCTATCTAGGGCTGGGAAAGCCCACTGTGAAAAGCTCTAGAGAGCTGCTTCTAGTCAGTATTGACAGTATTGAACTAGATAGATCAATGGTCTGATGATTCAGTATAACTTGTGATGGACCTTTCCTCCATAATTCTGTCCAATCCCCTTTAAAGGCATCCAGGCCAAGTGCCATCACTACATCTTGTGGCAAGGAGTTCCATGGATTAATTACACGCTGGGTAAAGAATTCTTTTTGTCTATTTGAACTCTCCCGCTACTCAGTTTTAGTGGATGTCCTCTGGTTCTGGTGAAGAGGTGTTGTATGAGAGGGAAAAGAACATTCCTCTATCCACTTTATCCATCCATGCATAATTTATAGAAAGAGAGAAGCTAGGACCCAGGAGCCTGAAGTTTGTGGGAGGATTGGTGCTACTACATTATATAGGAAGGCTACTTCAAGACTGATGAAAGAGTGCTCTGTGCTCCAGTAGGGCCTGCTGAATTGTGAGTAGCTCAGGGGGCACAGGGTAAAGCAGTGCCTATCACTTCCCACTGAGGCAATGCTCCCCTTTGCCTTTGTGTTACAAGTTCAGCAGGAGGAGCTCATTACCCTTCAACTGCACAGGCTGGGATAATTTTTTCACAAACAGGAGAATTTGATAGGGGAAGCGTATTACAAAAACCTTTTTATTTCATCGTTCAAGACCATGCAATGCATTTACAGAAGTGTATCTTGGCTTTGATAAGGCTTTCCATTCAGATCAGTGCACAAAAGCAATGGAACAAAGATGAATTAAAGGGGAGTACTTTCTATGGATTAGGGAGACATTTGACTGTGTGCGAGTTCAAACACAGAAAGTACGGTAATTATGAATGGTTCCATGTCAAGTGGGAAGGAGGTATTGAGGGAGTTTCCCAAGTAGGCCTTCTGTGACCTGGGCTGCTGCCGTAACTACTGCTTTGATTGAAAACACTTCATTAATGACTTCCAGAACACAACTGAGGGGTCTTTCATCAGTTCTACTGAGTATGCAAAGGGCAGAGGGGCTGGAAGAGGTACAGCAGCAAAGATGAAAACTGGGATGATTCTGATGAATTGTTGAAATAAGCTAATGGAGTTAGGAAGGGAAGTCATAGACTGAATTGTTGCAAAATCCATTAAACGTCCAGGTACATTTAATGAAAAGGTTGAAAGATATACTGCATCCAATAGGATTGCATCCAATCCAATAAATGGATGTATTTGGTATCCTCCCCCTTGTTCCCCAAAATCTCCTCCAAAATCCTACAAGCTAGGCTTCAGCAGTACATACAGCAGTACGTGGACCGAGAACTACCGGATGTACAAGCTGGGTTTCGAAGAGGCAGAGGAACTAGAGATCAAATTGCCAACATGCGCTGGATCATGGAGAAAGCCCGAGAGTTCCAAAAAAACACCTACTTCTGCTTCATTGACTACGCAAAAGCCTTTGATTGTGTGGATCACAACAAACTGTGGCAAATTCTTAAAGAGATGGGGGTACCAAACCACCTGACCTGTCTCCTGAGAAACCTGTATGCGGGTCAAGAAGCAACAGTTCGAACCGGCCATGGAGCAACCGATTGGTTCAAAATTGGGAAGGGAGTACGGCAAGGCTGTATATTGTCACCCTGCCTATTTAACTTATATGCAGAGTACATTATGAGAAATGCAGGGCTGAATGAATCGCAAGCCGGAATCAAGATTGCCGGGAGAAATATCAACAACCTCAGATATGCAGACGATACCACCCTAATGGCAGAAAGTGAAGAAGAACTAAAGAGCCTCTTGATGAGGGTGAAAGAGGAGAGTGCAAAAGTTGGCTTGAAACTCAACATTAATAAAACTAAGATCATGGCATCTGGTCCCATCAATTCCTGGCAAATAGAAGCGGCAGAAATGGAAGCAGTAACAGATTTTACTTTTCTGGGCTCCAAGATCACTGCAGACGGAGACAGCAGCCATGAAATTAAAAGACGCTTACTCCTTGGAAGGAAAGCCATGGCAAACTTAGACAGCATAATAAAAAGCAGAGATATCACCATGCCAGCAAAAGTTCGCATAGTCAGGGCAATGGTGTTCCCAGTAGCAATGTATGGTTGCGAGAGTTGGACCATAAAGAAGGCTGAGCGCCGAAGAATAGATGCTTTTGAACTGTGGTGCTGGAGAAGACTCCTGAGAGTCCCTTGGACTGCTAGTAGATCAAATCAGTCAATCCTAAATGAAATCAACTGTTCCCTGGAAGGACAGATACTAAGGCTGAAACTCAAATATTTTGGCCACCTAATGCGAAGAGAGGACTCTCTGGAGAAGACTCTGATGCTGGGAAAAATTGAAGGCAAAAGGAGAAGGGGAAGGATGAGATGGTTAGACAGCATCACCGATGCAACGAACATGAAAATGAGCGAACTCAGGAAGATAGTGGAGGACAGGAAGGCCTGGCGGGATATGGTTCATGGGATCACGAAGGGTCGGACACGACTTAACGACTGAACAACAACAACAACCCTTGTTCCCAGTACTCTGACTGATAGGATTGTCAACCCAGTGCTGGCTGTAAGAACCTTGTCAGCACAATCATGGTTGGAGCCAAATCCTCAAGTCCTTACCCTCAAGGCAAGAGCCAAGAAGTTCAACTGCTGCTCCAAACAAATGCATAGAATCAGTGGCTTTTGCTCCAAAGGCCACGGGGACACCCCTGCTACTGCGTGCTAGGCTGACACTTCATTTATGCTGGGCTTTTGAGCAGCCCTTTACCAAAAGTCAGAGAGGGAGTGGCTGGAAATTGTGGTGGCCACAGTTCTCAAGTAAACATCTTCTCCTTTGTGTTACTAGGGAAGGGGTGGGGCTCAGTGAGATCCTACTTGGCTGGAGCACCACTACAGTTTGATATGACTTCCTATAGATTAGAAGATTGTCTGTAGTAACTCTGCAGGGAAAACCTACCTAGCAACCTAAATTTTACCTCCAGGACTGCCTGACTACATTTCCCCACATTGTTAGTGCCAACATACATAGGCTTATCAGTGCCTGCTTGCCGCCTGTTAGGGCGCACGGAAATTTTTTCAATTATTGAATTATTTCCCCTGCCATTTTGTCCCTTTTTGCCATTTTTTCCTTGCCTTTTTTGCTGGCTTGCTTCCTCCTTGCTGCTGCTGCTGCTGCCACGTTGCCGTCACCACCATCCAATTCCTGGCTGTCCAGTTGCTCAGGCCAGACAGGACTCCTCACTGGAGTCAACCACCCGCTCCTCCCGCCACTGCCGCTTCCACAATTTTAACAGAATTTTCCTGTGAATCGCCATCTTGGATCTCACGAGATCCAAGATGATGGCACTCAAATCTCACAAGATAATTACTGCTTCATGTGCCCTCATGAGATTTGGGTCTCTTGGATCTTGCAAGATTTTGGACACCATCAAGAGGACACCATGCAAGATCCAAGATGGCGGTGCACAGGAAAACTTTTACACTTTTAAAATCGTGGAAGCGGCGGCAGCAACTGGAGGAGGCAGACCTGATTTCGGCTGGGATGGACCCCCAGAATCCGGGACTGTCCCGGTATTTCTGGGATGGATGGCAAGTCTAAACATGCACAACAACTGCTACCTCCTCTCCAGCACTCTCTATCATCCTGTCTAGACAAGAGGTGATGTCCACAACCTTCACACCAGACTGGCAAGTCACTATGCGGTCCATACATCCATCACAAACCCCACTGTCTATGTTCCTGGCTAGACCCACTAGGAAGAACCTCTGCCCCCCCCCCCGAGGAGTATCTTTAGCTGATACTGGCACATTACCTGAAAAAAAGGGGTTGCCACTGGAGGAATGTTTCTCACTTCTCCAGAATGACACCTCCATCCAAGAGACTTCCTTTTATGGCAGGTGAGGAGCTGTCATCCTGAGGGTGGAACAAAACCTTCACTTCCCTGGAAGTCTCAGTGAGATCTCTCTCTCTCTACCTTTCTCCGTTTCTCCAGTTCAGCTACCGGGGCGTCAAGGGAGCAAACCCATTCCCCGAGGGCCTGAAGCTCTGTGCACCAAGCACACACCCACAACTTATGTTCACAAGGCATATAGTCATACACAGGTTGAGTATCCCTTATCCAAAATGCTTTCCAAGCTCTCACAGGCAGCTGCAACCAGTGGTGTCACTAGGTGAGGGTGAGGGGGTGGGAGGCCCCCAGTCAAACCAAATAAGTGGATGCCGCTACGTGCATGAAAAGCAAGCCATGCCGTCCAGGCTCAGCAGTCTTCAACCCGCTCTGAGTTCTGTAGTGGCCTGCGAGAATAGGAAGAAGCAGAAATGACTCCGCTGGGCTCGGAGTGGCCGAACACATGTGACTCTTCGCCACACGAAGTGGCAAAGAACAGTAATGCCTTCCCTACCACCTTCCTGCCCTGGCATTTAAATGGCAGTCTCGGCCCCCGACCAGCCAGTGAGAGCAAGTCAGGCCCTCAGCCCTTTCAGAGCCTACTCGGGCATCCCCATCAGCCCACTTGGTATGCTGAGCTGTCACTCGGTCACTCTTGGTCTCTCTTAGGCCTGGGTGTGGTTTTCTGGGCTCCATGCCAATATGGCTGCTGGGAAGTCATAACCAGGAAGCCCCACGCCATCCAGGATGGCGGAGTGGCTCAACAGTCACCAACGGGAGAGAGGGAGAGGCACCACTCTTGCTTCTTTCTCTCCTCCACGGGCACCATGTTTGCCTTCACCTCCGCCCCCCCATGGGCTCTGGTGGGCCAGTTTGAAAGGGAGAGTGTGGCAGCAAACTGCTGACACCTGGCTCAGAGAGGTCAGGGAAGCCCCTGACCGCCCCTCTCTCTACAGCCGGGAGGGAAAAGGGAGGGGGCATGGGGTGGAACGCCTATTCATCTGTCCTTGGTGCTTCCCTGAAGGGGATCAAGGTGGGAATGGGTAGAAAACTTGAGTGACAAACTGTAGCAAGCGAATGCCGATTCTGGCTGCTGCCCGCATTATCCTGAGACCTCACTGCATGTCAGCAGGGCTGTTGCTAGGCCTTGTTAGTGTTAGCATCTGTGTTTGGGAGGTGGGTGTAGTAGCCTCCACGCATGCTGAGACTGCCCTACCGATGAGCCAGGGCAACCCAGAAATTATCGTGACTCAGAATTGATTAGTATGACCTGGAGGGGGCAGAGCTAGTGACGCACTGGGGGTGACACCATGAGTTACCGCACCGGGTGACACCACCCCGTAACGTTATTGGCTGCAACCAAGCTTCAGACTGGCTTCTCAAGGATGTTATCCTGGTTTTTTGCCAGCAGACTCCTCCATACTCCAGTCCTCCGCACAGACACACCAGTGGCCTCGGTTTCCCATCCAAGCAACTGATCCTGCTTAGCTTTTTCAGGTAAGACCACTGGTGTGTCTGTGTGGAGGACCACACCTGCCCATAATTAAGGAACTATTATGTGTATGTGTTTTTGTTGCTGCTGTTGTTGTTATGTGTGTTTTTGAAAATATTGTATTTATTGGGTTTAGTTAAATCTCTGAGCCAGCAAATCTTCTGAGAATTTGAAGAGCTTGTTTCGCTTATCTCGGCTTTTTTGAATCCCCAGGATTATTTTCTGAACCTGAGTTTGGAGAAGTTCTCCAACATCTCTGATTTGTACCAATTTATATAACCTTTGTTCTGAGACATGGGGCCTCTTATATAGGTGGCACAGAAAAAGTATTTAAGATGTTACAAAAAAATCCACCTCTTGCCATGGCCATTGCAGCATGAGCAGAGAAAATTACGTATTATTCAACAGGCCAAACTCACAAGATTTAAATTAGAATTATGTCTTTGGACTTGAGGATCGCTGTTAAAAACACTGAAGGGGACATTTAAAAGGTTTGAAAGCAAAGACATATGGGGAACAAAAGGTTAAGTGAGTTGGCATACAAATGCTCTCTCAGGCCAGAGAAAATTGAAAAGAGAGAAGATTGTCTTCAGATCTGTAAATGGCTGTTTTAAAGACAGTGGGGACCAATTATTCCCCTAGTTGGTAAGGGCAGAACAAGAAGTACTAGACTTAAATGACAAAAGGGAAATGTACATTTAATATAATAATGATTTTAAGGAATCCCTGAATGATGATATTTGAACAATCAATGAAGCTGTCAAAAAATAGGGCAGAATTGTTTTCATGGGGACTTTACAAAAGTCAGCCTTGGTATTTTCTTATTGTAAAAGGCTAAGCCTTCTTCAGATGTTACTGTCACTGTGGACATTAGTACCTGGGTACAGCTCTGAAACCTTGCCCCACCCATATTGAAGCAGTTCCAAGCCCCACTCTCCCCATTCACCAAACCACAGTGTTTGGAGAACGTTTCTGCCTGTCATAAGGAATGTGGAGTCAATTCCTTATGATGGGGAGTACCTATCTCTAAGTACAGTGTTTGTTGCTGCAAAGAAATGCCATACTCATGGTAGATGATGGGAGGGGCTTAGAAGTGCAGCTTAGAAGATGCGGGTACAGTCCATGATTTGATAACATCTGAAGAGGGCTTCAGAGCTCTTGCAATCCATGCTGTTACTTATGGCCAAGTGAAAAGAATCCTCCAATTCAAAGTCTTATGATTCTGGGAGTAAGAACAGTAAGTAATTATGGAAATTAAAGATGCATATCCAGTTTGTCCACTGCTATGGGTCTCTACACAAATTTGCTATGATGAACTTTGACTGGTGGGTCACATAGGTATCATGCACGTTGATGGTGCAATAATAATAATAATAATAATAATAATAATAATAATAATAATAATAATAATAATAATAATAATAATAAACAACCCTCTATTAGTATGAAACAGTGATCTGGAGAACACGGGCTTATTCACAGCACCAATGTTTTATGTGGTGACATCATTTCCACCTGACTGTTCCGTTGCTATCAGTGTCATGTCTAGATAGTAACTCATAAGAATTTCAAGGTCCATCTAGTTCAACATTCTGTTTCAAACTGGAAGCTGACCATCAGGACATTTAGGCAATGACCTTTTCTTGGGGATTTTTTTTTTTTTGCCTCAGCCTCTGATATTCAGAGATATATTCTATATAGGAATCCCAACCTTCCAGAATTGGCCTAGTCTAGAGCGCCTAAGAACTGGCAACAATCTCCAGGTGATTCTACCAAAACTCCAGATGAATCTACCAAAAGAAAAGTGGTCCTTGTCGATCGAAACTTGACTTGGAACTTGGACTCAGAGCTGTCGATCGAAAGGTCAGCAGTTCGAATCTGCGACAGGGTGAGCTCTCGTTGCTTGGCCAGCTCCTGCCAACCTAGCAGTTCCAAAGCATGCTAATGCGAGTAGATAAATAGGTACCGCTTGCGGGGAGGTAAACAGCGCTCCATGTTCCAGCTGCATGCTAGGCGCTGCGGCAAGGAGAGTTATGCCGGCCACATGACCATGGAGGCGTCTTCGGACAACGCTGGCTCTTCGGCTTTGAAATGGGGATGAGCACCACACCCTAGAGTCGGACACGACTGGACTTAATTGTCAGGGGTCACCTTTACCTTAGGATGTATTGCTTCGCACTTGCTATAACCTTACGAAATATGTATTGTTTTTATGTTTTAATATTATATTAATAAAATACAAATATATACCAAAAAAAGGAAACGAACAAAACAGGTGATGCCCTGTGGCGTAGCTACGTCCTGCAGGGGGTGCACCCCCAGTGACACCCCTACTTAATGTCACTCGGGGGCGAGGCGTCATTCACCTCACCCCCCAAGTGACATCATGTGGTGCAAAAACATACCTCAAGGTGGGCGGGAGGGAGGAGCAACATTTCTCGCCGCTGCTCGCCTTCCAGGAGCGTTCTGAGGCCTCTGCGACCTGCCGCCGCCACCACCAATTTTGCAGCTTTGACACCCCCTCCTGTGCACCCGGGGGGGGGTCTGCCCTCCCTAGCTACGCCTCTGGTGATGCCAAGGTTAACCTATGACACTGTACACACATATATGTGTGTAACAGATGATAGATACACATGCTCCTCCAGTGACCTATTGGCTAATGAGTTTGCCAGGATGTCAAAATGTGTCACAGCATTTCTCTGTCACACTGGAAACAATGGGATTTAAAAATGCTTGATGTTATCTAGATTGTTTTCAACACGTTTACCTTTAAAAAAAATAAAAAGAATGGCAATTCTCTTCTGAGGTTACTCAATTAACCTTAAACATGATCATGGACTGGGCCTTTCCTCACATTAATTATCCAAAAATAAGAACTTTGATCCTGATTTCTGCTGGAAGGCTTCATTTCCCCCCCGCCCCCGCTCCCAATTTTACTCTCACGTAGCTCCTGCCGTTCTGTAGAATTATTCCTCATTTGCACTGCTGTAAGCAGAATTCAAATAAACCTATGAATTTTGGAGCTGGTCATGCTCTACATAATGAGATGAGCAGACACCTCACACCCAGTCTCCTCTGAATTAAATTTTGTAGCTGGGAGCCATTATTAAGAAATATAGATTTCAGTTCTTGCAGTGCATTTTTTTCCTCTGACACTGGGTCCACATGGCCAAGAATGCAATGGAAAAAAAATCATTCCCCACATACCAGAAAGGCTTCATTTTGCCATCTCTTCCCACCTTCTTTTGCTCTTTTCTGGTATTGGGGGAGTGTTGACTGTGTTCACTGCTGCACATGTTGCCCATCATTGCTGGAATACTGTCAAGGATCTGCGCCTCAAGTAATTCAGCCTGTCAACTTACTTCACAGCTTCAGCGAAACTGAACACTTCAAAAGCTGGGATCAAGTGACGGTTACGTCTGAATTGTTCATTTTCATGACAGACAGAACTATGGAGCCGTACACTCTGCTATTTTCTTCTTAGGTGACTTCCTGCTGCCCAGTCAAAGGATAAATTGCAACCTCTTAGGCAGTTCTTTCTGCTATGAGTGCCCAGTTATACCACAGTATTTGTTTTAAGCATGGTATGCTTATTGCTTATATAAAAGTCAGAGTCCAGACATAGCTTAGATGGGTTAATAGCCCATCTATTAGAATAGCCCATTCTAAGACGGGGGGGGGGGGGGATTTTTGTTTTTTTAAGTCAAGATGCTACCAAAATTTCACATGAAATATTATCAGAAGCAAATATTAAGATCAGGGGGTGACAACATCACTGGGTGGGTGACAACGTCGCTCAGGCCCCGGGTGCACCGGACCTTAGGTACGCCACTGCCCCCACCAGCTATGCTACTGTCTCCTAGGATATTCTGCTGCTGATCCTTGCAAGTAGGACGTCCTCACAAACAGAATAACTACTCACAAGGAAGTGCCTCATCCTGATGTCTGAATTTGTGAAGCTGGCATGTTGCATCATGAGTAAACCTTCAGATGGGGGTAGTGCCTGTGGAATTTAGGCATTGCCACATCTGGGTGGATTATTGCCAGGAGGAAGGGCTTTTTGGTTGCCTGTGCATAGGAATAGTGATCTTTAAACTGGTCCACAGCATGCACCTGTCATATTTCCTAGGCCTATTTAATGAAAGGGTCATGTACATGAATGTCTCCACACAAAATGTATTAGGTTCACTGGATAGTTAGTCGAGGCACAACACTCATGTGCTGTGATGATCTCTTGCTGCCTAGCTTCATGTCAGCTTCATCTGTGACATGTAGGGAGTTTAAATAAGTTTATTCAAGAATGTTTATGAGTTTATTCAAGAAAATACCCCCCCATCTGAAGTGGTACAGTCCAGTAACAGAAACATAACATAGGGCTGCTAATCATGGGGCTTGGCTCTTACACTGGGTTATCCCTGTGCAGGGTATATTTAGCTTCTGTATATAGCTACAGAAATAATCCTTGGAGTCCTCCAGAGTCTGAAAAAAAAATAAACACCAGTATCTTGGAATCAGCTCTTGTTCCATATATATAGCTCTACAGAATGATATTGTGCTGCCAACATAACAAATGTGTCATCTTTGCATATGAGACACATTCATTCTCTTTCAGAAATGGCCCAGGGTTTAGAGAGATCCTGCTATACATTTTTATTCTGCCAAGGGGCATTCAATTGACCCCAAGTAATTTTCTTGGTATGTTGGTTTCAGTAAGTTCAGCTGGCTTCTCATTTTCAATATATTTCCATGATATTTGTTCATTCCAACCAGCAATACTAATGCATGTTAAGTTATGCTAGATGACAAGCCCTCTGGCCCCCCAACACCTTTGAAAGTACTCTGCAAAGCCAATCAAGTATCTGCAAATATCTCACCATATCTCATTTTGAATACAACTTGCGAAAATGTGTTAAGTGCTTGCAGAACCACACATACCCCTCATCTATTAATAGTTATTATTTTATTTTATAGTTATTTTATAAATAACTATTTATAGTTATTGTTTTATTTAATATACTCTCTTTTCTGTAACACAATCAAAAGAGACATATTAACACCTGAGGTTTTACAGAACATTAAGATGAGGTGAATGGATATAGGTTAGGTTACAGAGGGTTACATAGCAGTCTTTATAATTGTTTGGAGTTTTAAGAGTTATGTCTGGTTGGTCTAATCTGAAAAGCAATAATAAAAAGCAACAAACTCCATATTCAAGAAAGGCCAGTGGCGCGTCCCTCAATGGGCCGCTGCTTTTGCCCTGCCCCTCTCATGCACGCATAGGCAGAGGCCGGGGTAATTTCATTGGCTGGGGCCAGTACAGGGGAGCCAGGATAAAAGAGTAGCAGCATGCGCCTAACTGCCTCTTGGATCCTGGCTGGTGACTGAAGAGGAACCAGGTCTTGGTGATGGTATGTCTGCTGCTGGCGCTCCTCAGCATAGATCAGCCTGTCGAAGGCAGGGAAAGAAGACAATAGAGTATATGTCTTCTAGAATCTCTGTTCTTGAGGATGACAAGGTCGCTGGTGGAACACCAGCCCCTGCTCCCCCCCATCAACCTGGACCAAGATTTGTCCACTAAAGAGCAGACCACCCCGCCGTCTGGTACTGCCCAACTTGAAGCATCTACGGTACGGGCTGAGCCTTCACAGTCAGAGCCCACCCTCTAGGGACCCAGACACGTCGCTCCGGTAGGGGCGGGGCTGTAAGTTTCGCTCCGTCCTAGTCCCTTTACCGAGCGAGCAGGAGGTGGCCCCGCCCTCTCACTGTCGGAGCCTTTCCCGTGCGGAGAAAACAGCAGGCAAGAGACCCTGCCTGCTGCTTTCTCTGCAGGGAAATGGCTCTGACAGTGAGGGGGCGGGGCTGCCTCCTGCTCGCTCGGTAAAGAGACTACGACGGAACATTACTTACAGCCCCGCCCCTACCGGAGCGACGCCTTTGGTGGGACCTAAGGTTGCCATGCCTTCAGTGGCCCTGTCTTCTCCTTTGGATTATTGGGCTCAGTGGGACCTGATGCTGCCCCTTCTAATTTGGCTACTTGGCAGACCCCTCTGCTGCCCTCCTCGTCTGCCCTTCCTTTTACTAGAATTTCACCCGCCAGTGGTCTCTCATATGGTTTCCCAAATTACAGGGTCCAGGGGCGCATTATTGGGGTGGCACCTCCTCAGGACCTTGTTCTGGCTAGTTACTCATCATGCCCCTTTAATGTGGCTACATAGGATGAAGGATAGTAACCCATGCCTGACATCAGAGGCGTATCAGGAGCGGATGCTGCCTGGAGCACTGCTCGCTGATGTGCCGCTCCGGGGGGGGGGTTGACCCGGCTTACCGGGGCGCTCCGAGGCCTTCTCTCCCGGCCTCGGAGCCGGAGAAAGCCCCGGAGCGTCCACCACAACCGGTGGCCAGGCCTTTCTGAAGGCGGCCGACTGCAGCGCTGTGCTATTTATGCTTTTTTTTGCACATGTGCCCTGGCCACCGGTCGTGGTGGACGCTCCAGGGCTTTCTCCGGCTCCAAGGCCGGGGAAGAAGGCCTCGGAGCGCCCGCTCGCGTCACTGGGCGGGCGCACACTCCGTGGAAAGGCTGGAGCGAGCGGTTTCCACGCCTCTGCCTGACATGATGGTATATGGTGCTGCAGCTGTTTTCTTTCTCAGTACAGTACAAAAAGGGACAGACTCATGCTAACGCAGACTTTTTCTCTCAACAGGACTCCTCAAAACCTTGGCCTGAGGATGCCATGGCCCTGATCTTGGGGGGGGGGGTGTTTGTCTGTCACCCAGCTATTGTGCGGTAGGTGAGTTGGTCCAGGCATGCTATGGCATGCAGCTGAGCAGAGGAAGGGGCTCTGTCCTCTCATGAGAGCAGGGCTGCAATGAGGCCAGAGGGCGGGGCCAGTTGTGACAGCCAGTGGCTTCAAATGAAGCCAGGCGGCTGATGCGGATGGTCAGTATTGGACTTGTGGCTGCTGCAGTAACAGTGGAGCTACCTCATCCATGAGGATTACCCTGCCCCAGCCCTTCCCTTGCCCGAATGAGGCTTGGGGAAGAACCCCACCTCAAAACCCTGGCACTTGGGCCAGTGGCAGTTATGGAACCATCAGATCCACTGCTGGGAGATGCAAGAGAGGAATGCTAAGGATCCTAGACCCACTTTGGACACTCCTGGTGTGTATCAAATTCCGTGCCAATGTGGCAAGGTGTACATTGGAATGACCAAGTGAGCCATTAACACCAGTTTCAAAGAACATGAAAGTGCTTGCAGATTGGGACATCAAGATCTCTCAGCCCTAGCAGAACATTCTATTATCACAGGGCACATAATCAACTTCAAAGAGTCCAGGAGACCTCATTTAGTCAAAGAAGTCACCATGAAGTGATTGCCATTTTTAAAAACAGATAGAATCTATTAAGCAGACAACAAGAAATGACATTTATCAACAAAGCCTACATTATGGATGCCTACATTATGCAGAGTTTCTTTAATGAAGAGGAATTGCAGCTGTGGTTCCTTTAAGTCAGAATGTTAACATGAGCAGTTGCCCGAGGTTTCCTAAGGCTAATGTTTTCTTTTGATTTATTTATTTGTTTGTTTGTTTGTTTGTTTGTTTATGGTATTTTTACCCCACCTTTCTCCCCAAAGGGACCCAAGGCGGCTTACAACAAAAAGAAAATACAGTGCAGTACAATACAAAAAATAGTTACATTTTAAAACAGTAAAAACACTTAACAAAAATTAATAAAAACTTGATGTTAGTTACTAAATTTGATGTTAGTTACAGCCGCTGCTTTGCTCAGTTAACACCTTCCCAGCCTCTCTGCTCCCTTTCTTGAAAAAGTCAGAAGAAATCGGATGAAACGTCAACCTTTGAAGCCAAATGTTTACTGTTTTAATGTGATTTTAACAATAAAGGCTTCTTCCCTCCTAAGTCCCTCCCTACTAATCCCGTTGTTACTCCTCTTTCGATCTCTGTTATCGCTGGCCATGATAACTTTAATTCATACTTGCTAGCAATTTTGTTTACTCCAAGTTAGGAAGCTCCAAGAATGTGGCTTTTGTTCACAGGTTCAAGAGTTGACCTCTTTCCTGGGTTTAGATTTCATCAGTGTGTTCCCCTCCCGGCAGGCTAGGGCAAGCGTGAGTTTGTTCTCGGAGTGAACATGATCCAATTGAACGTGCCAGGTGGAGGGATACTGTATAGCAGAGAGCTTTATTGCATGGTACCAAGCAAGGCACACGGAAACAGTGCTCAGATCATGTGCAAAGTGTAGCTAGACGCAGTTAGCTTAAATAGTTTTCTTCAGCTTCTAGTGGCAAAGCAAAGTAATGCAAGGCAAATACAGTAACATTCTAGAACTTTTTCCCATCAGGGCACATTCCTCCCTAGCCTTGAAGCTGCCCAGCGCTTCTCCCCCCTTCCGCCCTCCTTTGCTAGTTGAGACAAACTCTTCCCTGTACACTCTCAAGCCTAGGAGATAAGGCACAGAGGAAAAATGCTGATACAAGGGTAGGGTTATACTGGGTCAGCTTGAAGTCAGATTGAAGGCCCTTTAGCTGGCAAATACAAAATGGAGTTAGTTCTGCTCCAGCTCAGGCTCCATACTGGGACCTCTCATCCACGCTGATGGTGTTCCAGCACCCCAGATTTACAGGGGGCTTAGCCAGAGGGCAATAAGTGTATATATGAATGGGGGGGTTGTATGTGTTTGTTCTACTTCTCAACTTTTCAGAAAGTTCTTTGTGCAGCCCCACTGATTTCCTTAGATGTGTTAAACGCTTTGTGATTGTGTCTTCTGTATGTCACATTTCCATGCACTCCCAATGGCTGTGCCTTTGATGTTCATAAGAAGGGGACCTACATGCATTTAATTGTACATGCATACATAGGGTTCCCCGTGTGATTAAGAATCTTGCCTGAACAGGGTTGCAGCTAGCATGGAGGAGCACTATATGTCTACAACTGCATGAATGTAGTGCACCTTTCTCATGTGTTCCAAATATATATTTTGCTATATTTTTGCACCTCATCTTGCCTAATATTTGACAAGCTGATAGAAAAACTGGACTACAAGCTTTTTGCTCCTGGTATGTGTTTAATCAGCAGATTTGTCTGCAGAACATTTACTAACAAATAACATATTTGAGAAAGAGAAATAATGCCAACAGTGTGAGAAGGATCGCTAGAGAATTCTCTAGAGTTTCTCACATTTTGTGAGTGCTCATAAAACATTGCTTTGCTCTACTATTTAATCCTTTGCTCAGATAAGGTACAGGGTTGAATTAAGCATGTATCTTTGACATACATATTGTAGTAAATTCTTTTTTTTTTTCAATAGAGGAATCATAATAGGCATAGCAATAATAGTATGTCCGGAGTCCCCCTTACCTGCTCTGGTGGCAGTGCCGCAAAGGCGTCCCCCAGTCTTCTGCCCTTCCCCTGACCCCCTCCACTGGCCCAAAGCATCCTCACTGACATGGATGCTTGGCGTGCAGACCGGGTTGGGTGGGGACGAGCCACCCTAGCCATGCGGCATTCCACATGGCAAGTTCCAAAGAGCAGTGCCGACATCAAGCAGTGTGGCAGCATCTCTCGACCTTGATGGGAGCCAGGCGAGCCCACCGGGACTTATCTCAGTTCGCTGCAGTGGCTGGGGGTGGGGGTAGCGGCCAAGCAGACAGAACCTGGGAGATCTTCCCTTGGGAGCTGGCACCACGCAGCCAGTATTGGCTGCCAGCCAAAGGGGGATGAGATGGGGGAGTTGGTGCCCCGGGCAGGGACAGCCTGACTAGCAAAGTACGGGAGAGAGGTGAGACAGATCTCATTATACATCGGGTGCAGGAAGGGGAGGGCCTTAGCGGGGGAACAGCTGTGTATAAAAACTGTTGATGGGCCAGTGATGAGCGCTCAGATACTGGGGAGACATTGGTGCAGAATGACCGGCTGTCCGTGACCCATAAGAGAGTGAGGGCCTGGGAGGAAGACAGAGGGTGTGGTAACCCCCTCCACCAGCCCAGCCCGAGGCCTCGTAGCTTCCTGCGCAGCCAGATTCTCCTGGGGAAACTCCAACTAGCCAAGGGTGGCACAACCCCTGGAAAGAGGCAGGTCACCATCTGGGGAGGGGGGCACACAGTGGACATAGCAATACTAATACAGTACAGCCTTGAATCCAGCACTTCCTTTCTATTTATTATGAAATAGTTTTTGTGTGTAAAGCAAGCACAAGACTAGTGCAAATTACAGCTTGATTGCCCAAACCAAGTGAAATAATTTTCATTACCATAGCAGTACATCCTGCTGGGATGGCATTAAATTGATATTCTCCAACCTCATTTCTCAGTATTCTTCTTAGGACACAGAAAAGTATCATGCAGCTGTATCCATAAATTAGGAGTGGAGGTAAATTCAGATTGCACTGATAAGCTGTATATAACCGCTGTTTGATTCAAAGCAGTGTTTTAATGAGAGACTGATATAGGATGGAGTGAATTCCTTCAAATCTGGCTGAGAGGCATACAGTGGAAGAGTGAATAGTGAAGAAGAAAGCAATGATATCCATTACTACTTCCTCATTCAAATTATATTAAACACAACTAGATCAAATACCGTATTGTCCCGAGTATAAGACGTACCTGATTATAAGACACACCCTTAAAGTTTGGTGCTATTAAAAAAATTAATTAAATCACTGGCATTAAATTGCAACAGCCTGATTATAAGACGCACCCCTAGTTTAAAAACTTAAATTAGGAGAAAAAAGTGAGTCTTATACTCAGACCAATACGGTATATCACAGATCTGTCCTCCTTCTTGACCTATAATACAAAACTTGATGGATGCTTGCTCAATTAAGACACTGGGTTTTTAGTGGCTGTGACTTTGAAAGTCCAGGGCTAGTGATGTGTTGTTTAAAGCAAACATATCTGAAAATCCAGGTAAGATGAAAGTGGTGTTGATCTGACCAAGGGATAGGTGTTCAGACTATGTTAGATCAAAGTTAAGCTTCCCCTGAAGACTCAAGCCTGAAATGTAGGGGTGTTCTTGGATCTTGCACTGCATCTGAGCATTCAGGTGGAAGCAGTAATCAGCAATGCATGTTATCAGTTCAGACTGGTTCAGTAGTTGTGATCTTTTTTTTTGAGTATTCACAAATGAAGTGCCACAGCCGAGAAGACCCTATCCTTCCCTGCCCCATAATGCCCTCTACCCGCCCTCCCTACCTCACCCGGAGCAGTTCTTATCTGCTTCAGTGCATGGACTCCTGGATTCAGCACTGGTGCGGGTACCCTCCCGCTGGTGCAGGTACCTTCCTGCCAGCACTGCTTACTGCTTACCCAGCGGGTGTCACAAACATGCTTTATGGCACGTTTTTGACACCCTAGACCAGCACAGTGGTTGCTGTGCTGACCTAAGCCAGCAATAGGATTGTGTCATAAGTGATCCTTCTCGATTATTGTGAGGCTTTAAAGTTAAGCACCAGCACATTGAATTTAGTTTGGAACTGGTCTGGGATCTAATGCAGCTGTTTAAGTACTGCTGAGATGTGGACCCAGTGACTAGTCCCAGTTAGCAGCCTAGCAACTATATTCGGAGAATCGGAATCAATTACAGCTTCTTAGCAGTCTTCAAAGGCAGTCTTATGCACAGTGTATTACAGTAGTCTAATCAAAAGATTACTGGAACATATTTCTATTCAGGAAGGGCTGCGAAGTGGTATTCCGTGCCAGTGCCAAAGGTAGCTCTAGGTGGTACCCATGTGATCAAGGTGAGTTGTGTGATCAAGATGAGTTATGTTTCAAGGGTTGTTATCATGATGTGGAGCCAAGTTAACCACAATAAAACAATTTTGCTACAGGCACCCAAACAGGCAGATTGGGAATGACTCATCCATTACAAAGACTGCAATTAATTCAGCTGGACAAAGCAAGCAAAATAGGCAATGAGACATTTTCTGGACAAAGAATAAGTAAGACCGAATTAAATGTGAGAAAAACAAATATTATTTTGGAAAATGAATAAAAAATACTGTTCCATTTAATTTATAGGTAGAAGTGTAATATTTGAACAGAGATAAGCACTTCTGTCTCTGTGACCTACTAGATGGAATTATCTTGCTTTACTCACTGATCTATAAGATCAGTCATGACAACCTTCAGTTCATGTGTTTTGCAAATAGTAGAGACTTCTCGACATTACAGACAAAGAAAAAAGTGAATAGGACACTGATTTGTGTGTGTGTGTGGGGGGGGGGATAAACAGCCAAAGCTTGACAACTTTATGTGTTAAACTGTCTAATAGACATTTGATTGAGTTTGAAATCTGTCCATGAGCATTTCATCTGATGTACAAGTACACATAAAAATAAAATGTTTGTTGAAACCAAGTGACCTTGGTGTTAAAAAATTGAGGACTAATGTTGACATGCCTGCTTCTAATGAGCTGCTCTGGACCTCACAAATAACAATAAATGTATTTAAATTGTGTCCTAATGGGAAAAAATAAACATTCATCTACATTTCAAGCTTAATTTTGTTCTCTTCTTTGTCAAATAATTCAAGCCTGATATGCATACAAGCCTGCTTGTAAAAAAAAAAAGAGCTGGTCTCCAAACTGAGAAATATAACTTACTTAAAGCTAAACTGAACCTTGGAGGGGTTTTTTCAGCTCCCTTTGAAAATATTATGCAAACATACATTTCAAAATGCAAGTCTACCCAGTTAAAATGCCAGGACAAGTACCATTATAAGTGGCAATGACCTATAGTTTGCGCCAGAGGCATTTATATGATTCATGAGTCATGACCACAATGGCATTCAGTATATCACTGTTGTGCCAACCATACTGCACAACCACCAATGGATTGGTGGAAGGATCTGTGTCAGTTTTGAAGCAAGTCATAAGCCAATGGCAAATGAAAGCAGATTCTTACAACAAATACTTGCACACTTCATGGGAGAAAACCTACAGGAATTGTGCATGCATGTCAAGTTTAAAAATATAATCAAGTCAGTCGATAAGATAGTGTGGTGAACATCACAAGCTACAGGTGGTCTGGACCAGAAGTCCCCAACCTTTTGGATCTGCGGACCACCTTCGCGGGCCTCTGGCACGCCGCGTACCACCGGAAGTAAGTGCTGATAACATCATCGGCACTTAGGTTCGCAGCCGCGAAAGGCAAGACCCCCCAACTACTTAAATCCTTCCCCATTTTGCCACCAGCAGAATTGTGAGGGTGATTCAGCTCAGCCCTAAAGCTTGATTAGCAGTGATGGATACTTGAGTCTATTGACTCGAACTCGAGTCAGACTCAAGTCATGTCAATTACTTGACTCGGACTTGACTCAGTGATTGTAAAAGACTCGAAAGACTAGA
Organism: Plestiodon gilberti rubricaudatus; assembly: GCA_026170595.1. Lineage (NCBI taxonomy): Eukaryota > Metazoa > Chordata > Lepidosauria > Squamata > Scincidae > Plestiodon > Plestiodon gilberti. The sequence goes on from JANXHW010000003.1 coordinate 111,300,158, forward strand.
CTCGAGACTTGAATCCTTTTACAAGAAGTAGAATTTTATTCAGGTTTAAACCCATTTTCCCCATTAAATAGATAGGGACACAACTCGCAACCAAAGACTCAGGACTTGAGGGCAAAGACTTGGGACTTGTCTTGAGACTTGGACCCAGAGACTTGAGATTTGACTCGAGACTTGGAGTCAGAGACTTGATCCACATCCCTGTTGATTAATACTTTTCATCCATTTACCTAAGACAGAAGCTAGGCTAAGGGGAGGGGACTATAATTTTCTGGTTCCACTCTAGATCTCTTTTCCAAAATTGGTATTAGACTGGCTACCTTCCAATCTTCCAGTAAGGAGGCCAATTTTGGAGACAAAAATTTTCTTAGTAGCTCAACAATTTCACATTTCTTGTTCAGTCATACATATTTCTGCAGGATCTTCTGCAGTGAACAGAAAGAATTAATTCAGCAGAAAGAATTAATTCAGTTTCTCCACCATCTCCCTAACTTTCCTTAGCAATGCTGTCACTCCTTCAGTATCTAATGATCTGAATACTTCCTTGGCTGAATTCTCTTCCTGACATATTTAAAGAATGTTTAGTTTTACATGCTCCCCTAATCTTTTTTTTTTTTTTTGCTTGCCTTATTGTCAGCTTTCTTAAGTGAAATGGGAATATTAGTGCATTTTTAAGACATTGTCATATTGAGTGGATTTTTTTGTACTTATGTAAACAAATACACCCTAATGGCAGAAAGTGAAGAAGAACTAAAGAGTCTCTTGATGAGAGTGAAAGAGGAGAGTGCAAAAGTTGGCTTGAAACTCAACATTAATAAAACTAAGATCATAGCATCTGGTCCCATCAATTCCTGGCAAATAGAAGGGGCAGAAATGGAAGCAGTAACAGATTTACTTTTTGGGTTCCAAGATCATTGCAGACGGAGACAGCAGCCATGAAATTAAAAGACGCTTACTCCTTGGAAGGAAAGCTATGGCAAACTTAAACAGCATAATAAAAAGCAGAGATATCACCATGCCAACAAAAGTTCGTATAGTCAGGGTGATGGTGCTCCCAGTAGCAATGTATGGTTGCGAGAGTTGGACCATAAGGAAGACTGAGCGCCGAAGAATAGATGCTTTCGAACTGTGGTGCTGGAGAAGACTCCTGAGAGTCCCTAGGACTGCTAGGAGATCAAATCAGTCAATCCTAAATGAAATCAATCCTGACTGTTCCCTGGAAGGACAGGTACTGAGGCTGAAGCTCAAATATTTTGGCCACCTAATGCGAAGAGAGGACTCTCTGGAGAAGACTCTGATGCTGGGAAAGATTGAAGGCAAAAGGAGAAGGGGAAGGCAAAGGATGAGATGGTTAGACAGCATCACCGATGCAACGAACATGAAAATGAGCGAACTCAGGAAGATAGTGGAAGACAGGAAGGCCTGGTGGGATATGGTTCATGGGATCACGAAGGGTCAGACACGACTTAACGACTGAACAACAACAAACGCTGCAAAACTTCCATTCTGCCAGAAATGTTGTGACAAAGCAAAGTCTAGAGTCTTCAGCCAGATATTCTCTATTGTCCAGGGTAACATCTGAAATAATTTAGATCACAACATTCTCATTAAACTGGTGATTTTATTTTATATGATAGTGAAATATTAAATGTGAGCAGAGTTTTCTCGGTAAGCTTTTGGGGGAAATGCTGAGGAGGAGGAGAAGGAGAACAAAAAACTTCCAGAACCTCTCAGAATCTCTCATTGCCCTTAATTTGCTTCTTGCCAGAATAAAACCATCAACAATAATATTAATCATCATTATAATAACATCAAATAGGATAACAATCATTAAAAAATATATGCTAACATTCTAAAATGAGAACATAAGAAGGAAAGAAAATTATACATAAATGTGGTTTAATTTATGATACTTCTGTTTCTGTTGCTGCTCAGACATCAAAAATAAAGCATTAGAAATACGTTATATTCCACCTTTTGAATTGTTTGTGTGTCCATGCATTTCACAAAGACACTTTCTAGAATTATTACCTTTTAAAAAGCCTATTTAAAAACCCTGATCAGCAGTGGCTGGCTGGAAGGCTTATCTGATAAGACTAATTAGCCTCTAACTAACATCTAACTGAGCAATTAGCTCTGCAAGCAATTGAGTCATAGCATACACTCTCTGGATTGTCCCTGTTGCTGCTTCTGCCCTGCTGCCTGTGAAGATCAGAAAGGCAGATAATGACCAGCCTGCCACGGACCACTGGAGGCCGTTCAAAGTACCATCGGTGGTACATGTACCACAAGTTGGGAAACTCTGCTCTAGAGAGAATTTTCCTGCTTCAAACAGGGGGTTGGACTAGGTGACCTTGAAGGATACCTCTAGCTCTATGATTCTAAATAAATCAATAGAGGCTATTAAGGGGCCACTTCACACATTACATTCCAGATGTACACCTAAAAATGTAAAGTGTGAATTCAACAAACAGAGATTTCCAAACATGCAGGTGCTGCAGTTTGCGGCAATTCCTTATTGAGCGTATCCTGTGGTGAACCCAGGTTTGGACATACTATAAGATCCTTAGGTCAGGAATGGGGAATGATATTCAAATTCAGGGTTATTTATCCTGGATTATCACTATATTCATTTTTATCATTAAAAGAAATCAAAGCAGAAACATTGAGATATATCGTTGACTGTTTTATTTTTGGAAAGGATAATTAACAGCAGTATTTGCAAATCCTGTTGAATCCCATCACATTTTATTGACGTAGCTTAAGCAAATAGCCAAACTGTATGATTCTCGCGTTAGAGAGACAGTCTACAAAGAATTAATAGATCCTCTTCTCTTTCATCTGACCTTTCAAAGTTTCTGGGGAAATCAGAGGAGCATCAGTGCTGACTTTTTCCAAAAGTGTGCCCTTTTCATACAAACAGGGTAATTTTCTAGCTAACACACAAAGACCACAAGGATTCTCATTTATTTTGTTCTGATTTCCTTCAGGGTTTATTATTTTAAATAACGATTTCAGTGGTATAGTGATTATTGCTGGTGGAGTCACTTATTTGTACTTACAAACCTGCATGTTTTAATAAGGAATGTGCAATTTACTAAGGATTTGGGAAATTCCTCTAAAAACATTGCTAGTTCTACTGACAACCCAATCCTATGCTTTTCTCCCTTCATAGCATGGAGCTGCCCCCCAACAGCCTGTGCAAGCTCTTTAGCTGGTGTACGTCTGAGGAGACAAAGGGCCAACTTCGGAGGGGATAGCATCCAGCGCAAATTGCCCGCGCCAGGTGCCACTGCCATCCTGCCTCCAACATGCCCTCTGCTCTCCTCCCATTCTCCCCCAATCTGCCCACTCCCCTGCCCAGTTATTCCCACCCTGCTAACTTACTGAAGTCAGCAGGGATCCACTTCGCCACCACTGTGCAATGGGTCCTCCCCACCATCTGTGGTGGTGGCCTGGAAGTGGCCTGGAAGCTCTGCACACTTCCGGAAGGTGTTTCACAACACCATAAAGTGCGTACCGCCACCCAAACATTAGTTCCTGCAGTGGTAGCACTGCATAAGATTGGAGCCTTGGATGGTGTGTCTGAGCAAGAACCTCCAAATTCATCTCAAAATTAGGCAAAATGTGAAGCCACAGGTTCTTGAAAATCAATCCTGATGGCAAATCCCTTTGGGACTCAGGCTAGTTCCATAAGCATAACATTGTGACATAGCATTGTTGCAAGGACATGCAGTCAGGGAGGCAGAGTCTCACCAAACCCAACAAGTAAAAGAAAGTACTTTGCCTTTCCATGCCACTCCTTTCCTCTCCAGCACAGTCAATGAGTTAAGCAACATGCACACATGCGCGCACGCACGCACGCACACGCACACGCACACACACACACACACACACACACCAATATAATACAATACAATACAATACATCAGGGGTTCTCAACCTTTGGAGGCCCGGGTACCCCCTATCACAGTCCAATTTTCTGAAGTACCCCCTGCTATTTAACAGCTAATTAATTGGATTAATCAATTACTTAATTAGGTAATTAATTATTAGATAAAAAGTACTAAAACAATTTTAAATGGGAAAAATGTCTTAACTGTGTGTGTGTGTGTGTGTGTGTCACGGCCGCCCGCCTGATATTGAGCCCAAGGTTGCCCGTCGTCTGGTGGGCCAGAGGTCTACTCGGGGAATGGGATGCTCGTCCCCTTCCCCGGGTGTACACCGAGGCCGGCCCAATGGGCCTCCTCAGATTTCTGTCAACTAAATAGCTGGCCGAAGTCGTAGTAGGCCGTGTAACAGCATAGCCAGCCCGGCGGGGACGGGAATATGGCGAGGGTCATTCCCTGCCCCCTCCCGGGCTGGCTAGGCCAATGGCCCCCCTCCCCTGCCCACCAGACTGCCCACGCGGCCGCTGGCAGGAGCTCTTACCTTCCTCCGGCAGCCACGTCCCGATCCGACGACGGAGTGAGGGAGGCCGGCCTTGCGACTCTTGAGTCATCGCGAACGTGCTTTTCGGCATGTTTGCAACGTCTTGAAATGGCAGAGCGCTCGCACCGCCATTGCAATCTTAGTCAGGATTGTGCCTTTAGCTGAGTAAGCCCCACTGAAGACAATGGGTCTTACTTCTGAGGCTTGCACTGTTACTGGTCTCTGCTTCAAATAAATCCCATGGTTCCAGAGAGTTTGTAGCATAAATCCCATAGTTATTTGCTTGCTTTTGAACAGTAGTATTTTTGTATAGGGGTTCCAGATGAAATAATTGTTTACAGCACACAGTTCTATATCTGTTTACCCGGAATTAATTCCCACTGTGTTCAGTGAAGCTTACTCTCATTGTAAATGTGAATGGGCTTGCAGCCTTAATTTATGCAGTCACTTTTATGCCATTTTTTATTCCCATTACCATTAATATATGCTTTTTAACAATCTAACTCTGAATTTTGATTCACCTAATGCAAGAGAATCTGTTGAGTAATTAGAGGATCCTTGTCACACAGGCAGCATACTATTCTGAGGGTACTAGCCTATAGGAGCATCTTTCTAATAATTATTCCAGAAATTACATTTATCATAAAAAGGGTAGTTAGACAATTAGGAGAATCCTTCACCACCTCCCTTGCACATAAGTATAAGTGCCATTCATAACAGAAACTAGTAATGGAATCGGTCTGAATTGCAAACGAAATGGCAGGGGATGATCTAGCAAAATTTAAGCATGTTTACTTTGATTCACGGGGGCAGAGTGCTTAACTCGTTGAAATTATTGGGATTAAATAATAGGTACCTTTGGCCTAGTGGTGTCCCTCAGGTTTCAAAAACATGACATTAGAATGGAACATTGCATCTGCCTGAGTAAAATGAATGTGAATTAAAGCTACAAAGCAATGGTAGTATTTCCTCTTGTCTTCAGAACAGTAATGTGTTTTGACAGCCTGCCACCAAGCAATCTAGCTTTCAGGCTGGCTTCCCTGATATAAGCTTTCACAACAGCTGGAGACCGAGCTAGGACAATACTACTATACTAACATTGCCATTCTTCCCTTTTATGTACTCCACAGGTTATCAACATGAAAAGCAGCCCCACTTTCTCACTTTAAGAGCCTTATTAAACTATCACATACTGTTTGTATGATGAGAACCCATCTTTTATTTGTATTTATTTTCCAACACGAAGCTACATCAGGCTTGTCTCTCCCCTGTATTCACAGAGTGGAAAATCAATGAGATGCTCTTCCAAAAAAAGAGAGGATGCATTAAAATGATTTTCATCATGTTTAAAAATTAATCCAATTAAGCAAAACCTTGATGTTGTCTTTGGAATATAGCAGTAGTTAGGAAAACGTTTTTAGACAGAAACCTAAAAGGCTCTTGGCTCTATCCAAAATTAATTACTTGCATCTAAGTCTTTCCTCATTTTGTAAACGTTATGCAAAGATTATTTCAGTGGCCTGATACATAAATGTATAGTATACTGTATTCTCTCTAGAAGTTCTTCTTTCAAATGGTTCCCACTTTAGTGTTTTGTTTTGTTTTTGCCACATACAAATTACAAAATCATAGGTGGCCATTTTCATTGTGTTTCTCTAATGTGATTTTGATTTAAGAACACTTATCTGGCAACTAGTGTCCTTCACACCTTCATGACACACTTTTCTCAATAATTGCTGACAGCTTTGTGAGCAAGGGTGCACTATTCCCCTTGTCTCAAATGAAAGCGAAGGAGATTGTGCTTATCCACCTCCAGTGTCAGTCAGGGCTGCTCAGCAGTCTATGCCTAAGAAGCCAAAGGGAAAATTTTCATTGGCAGCATCTGTCTTTGTATACCTCTAATCTCCCCACTTTGCCCCCTTCCTGTGCTTAGCAGGAGCCCACATACCCACACACACCAGACAAGTGTAACTGGGGTGGAGCCTGAGGAGCAGCCACTCCGGGCGCAAACCCAGAGGGGGCGTAACCCTCAGGCCCTGCCCCAGTAATGGAGCAATGAAAATGCTGTTTCCCGGGCTGCGGCACGGGCAGGAGGACAGACCCTCTGCCCCCTCCCATACAAGGAAACAGCGGCGTGGGCTCCCTGCACTTGGGCTCTGCCGGATCGGCAGAGCCCGAGCGCAGGGAGCTGTTTCCCGGGCTGCGGGACGGGCGGGAGGACCCTCCCCCACCCGCTCCACAGCCCAGGAAACAGCGGGGTGGGCTCCGTGCATTCACGGAGCCCACACTGCTAACCCGGAAGTGACGTCACGACAAGCTCCCGCAATGCCTGGGTGCTGCAGGAGCTTGTTACACTCCTGCAGACACTGGTGAAATCTTTAAACTTCATTGTCAATCCTGCAGGCAGCCACTCACCAACTGCATGCAGCCCACCCAAGACTGCAGTATCCTGTTGCTTCAGAACTTCTATCATCATCCCCATGGGCCTGGCAAGCATCAGGCCAAGCAAGCCCCCTTCTGCAAGGTTCTCTCAGCCTCCAGTTGGCCTTGCATCCATCATCTGTAAATATTGACCTTTCCTAGGAACTGTTTCTGCCATTTTTTTCTTGACAACTTTTTTCCCCTCAGGACTCTTCTTAGGATTCTAATAACCTCCCCATGTTGGCTTTTGCGATTACTATACCTCCCCCAGATGTAAATGGGCATCGCCATCCTGGCTCAAGCCTTGCTCGGTCCCTGACCAAACCAGCTTATCACTGCCAACCCCACAGGTTTGAAGCAGCCGACAGAGCAGACCCCTCCCCCAGGTAAGCCTTAAGGTGGTGTTTGCCCTTCCAGACCTGGGGTTTGCCAGCCAACCTCACCAATCCGGGTCAGCATCGTCTGAGTGGTTCTGGCTTGCCCCATGGCCTTGCTTACCTTCGAATGTATGCCAACTATAAGGATGAATTTTTTTATAGAAGCGGGGGACTCACCTGAGGTGACAGGATCCCTGCCATCCGGGGGGGGGGACACACAGCGAGGCAGAGCGCCCTGGGGCTTCATCACTTAAAGCTCGGAGCCTAGAACGGAAAGTGTGGACTTTAGCCCCCCTCCCTGATTGGGAAGAACGTCTCGGGGTGGTGGAAATTTCCCACCCATCCCCATGTCCCTCCTCCCGGGCTGCTTTTTCTTTTTCCAGCTCCTCAAGCCTGGCTAGAGCAGCCCACCATTCCATATCATCCTCATCCTCGGATGAAGATGCGATAGGAGCGGGGCGTGGAGGGGGTGGGCGCTTAGGCGCAGCCCCCCTTTTCTCTGCTGTCTTTTGGGCCTAGCTTATCTACGCTAAGGCAATGCACAGTTGGAACTAAGAGGTCAGTGTGCAATGCCTATGCCAAAGTAATATATATGTAACAGCAGAAGTAAATAGGTGTTATGTGTTCTTTCTGTAACAGGGTTCTTTCTTTAACAGAAGATACCAGAGAGCTCTGGAGCCCCAGAGCCCTCAATGTTGGTGGGGGTATTGCCGTGCCCCACAAGTGTCCCTTGACGCTTGAGGCTGATGGTGAGGGGGGGTTGGATCCCCAAGCCCCCACAGCGGGTCCCATGTAGATTAATCGAGGTCCCTCGACAATCTGGCCCCCCCACTGAGCAGCCGGAGCTAGTAACGCTCCCAGTGCTTTTTATAAACAGTCCCTCGACGATCTGGCTCCCTGCTGAGCAGCTGGAGCTTGAATGCTCCCAGCCGCAGTCAAAAATGGCCCTTGAAAGCAGCGCTCCGCAGCTGCACGAGCCTTCAAAGGCTCTGCCGATGCAGGCTGGCCGACTGCCGGAGTCCCGCCCCATCTTCAATGGCCGGAGCTCTAATGCTTGGCCGTCAGCTGGCAGGCATGCCAGAACGTTTCTGGCCTAATTACAGGCCGTGAGGCAGCGCAGAGAGATGCAGCTCCTCCTCGTTCCGGCTTCGGGGCGCAACAGAAGCTCCGAAAGGAGCGTTCGCTCCTGGCCTACTCAATCCCGCCCCATTACCCCAACAGCCAATTGGCTGTCCAGATTCTCCCGCCTTCCTGAAAGGTAAGATATTTGTTTCAATCACATAAATATCACAAGCCACAATTTATCAAGAGTTTGGGTTTAATGTGTTAGTTTTTTTCATTAATCATGATTATTTCAGTATTTCTTTTTATTAAAATAAAATAGTCCCTGAAAATGTTTTCCAATGCCAACACTTTTCAGAACGAAGGTACACACACACAGTGTCATCTCTGTGTTGTTCTCCAACATTATATCCAGTGACTAGAAGGTAATATACGCCGTTCAAAATGTGAGTGTTGTTATGGTTGCAGGGGTTTGTTATGACTTTTACTGAATGTAAATCAGCCCATTTGGTAAGCAGGAGATTCACTGCAGAACTTCTCCTACAGCCAGATTTTATAGAATATGACAGTAGTGCCCATCGATACTGGACTTACCTTTGAAGAAACATAGGATGTCAAAATCTGTTCTGATTTTCTACTGGTGCAAATAGAAGAAACTGTAAGACTCAAACCATTCAGTAGATAGTAACAGAATTTAACCTTTTCCTTAGATTCCAGTGCCCTAATTCTTAACATCTGATCATAATTCTTAACATAAAATTCTTAATTTTTTATTGTCCTCTAAGGTGTGAAAGTAGGCTAGGCAGTGTTTTATAGTTTAGTGGGATGTAAACAGGTCAGGCTGTCTGGTATATTCTCACCCTAATGCAGTATCTTTCTTCGTGATTGTTTGCTAGTGTTTCTTCTGTATCTTTTTAGCTTGTGAGCCCTTTTGGGACAGGGGACCATGTATTTTGATGTTTGATTCACATGGGATTTGCAATAACACGTTCACTGCAATCCAGGGCTTTTTTTCATATCATAAACCACGCCAGTCCCTCCTCTCACACTGCCAATCAATAATCCCTTCGCAGACTTTCCCCCCTTTATTAGTGAAAGAAAAAACACACACATCAAAACAAAGTCACACAGAGGCCCCAGCCCAACCCCATTAACAACAATGCAGCTGGGCAGATAGAGCACGTGCTGCATCCGGGAGGGGGCAATCAGGAGGCCTGCCACAGGTAAGCATAAAATATTTTCAACATGTCGCTGCTTAGGCCTCCTGGTGGCCTGAGTCTTCTTGGACCTACAGACCTATATGGCTGGCATAACTTGTTGCCCTAGATAGGCCCCTGTCAATCTGAGATATGACCCGTGAATAAGTCGACCCAGGTTTTCAGGGTCTATTTTAGGACATAAATTTCTTTTCTTATACACGGGTATATATGGCGTAGGTAAAAAAAAAAACCTAGAACTTTAAATTGTGCTTGGAAAGCTATAGGTAGCCAGCCAGTGAGATAATATCCTTGGGAGGATATTGGTAATAGGATTTGATCCTGGCAGTTTGAGATGGAGATGCCACTACATAGGCTTACCAGATCTTCAACTGGGACAGAGTGCTAGACCTTTAGGAGAAGGAATGTGGGCAGGTGTAGCTAGAGCACAATCCTAGGCATGTCTACTCAGAAGCAAGCCCCATTGTGTTCAGTGGGGCTTGCTTCTGAGTAGACATGCCTAGGATTGTGCTCTAAGGTTTAACAAGCTACACCTGCCCACATTCCTTCTCCTAAAGATCCAGCACTCTGTCCCGGTTGGAGATCTGGTAAGCCTACCACTACATTTTATCAAAATAAAATTTTTGAGCCAAATTTGGAGGCTCCTGTTCAGGCAAAACATCTAAGGAATGCACAGTGAATTGTAAAAATAAGCAAAATGTTTCACAGGGAATCTGTACAGCCCTTCCTGGGACCCACAAAAAACACAAATTGCAGATGGTTGGACATGCAAGAGTGCTACAAGAGTCATCCTCTGCCACTTGGCAGCGCTAGGTGTCCTGCTGCTGGGATTTGGGGGCTGGTGAAAAAAAGGTAATAAGTGAGGCAAAGTTGTAAGACACACTGAATGTTTTTGAGTTAAAAACTCACATATTTCCGGGTAAGACTACGTCGTTTATAAATTCTTTATTACAAAGACAAGATGTTAGCAGTAACTTAACGTTTCACCCCTGACACTCGGGGCATCATCAGAAGAATAACACTGTAGGACAGACCCTCAATATAAACTCCTACTATTCCATCTAACTGACATCAGGTGTCAGTTAGGAGGGGAGGGGGGGAGAGAAGGGAGGGAGAGAGGAGGAGACATAGATAAAGCCACCAACATTCCATTCCACATAAGGAAGCCTCATATACATACATCTATTGATCAAAAAATAAACAAATAAAGCCCCTAAGATTCAAACACAAGCAGATGCAAGAGCTCTCACATTAATACCAATATACTGCAACACTCCCTAATCAACTCTTACTCTTAATTTGCAGATCTTTCAAAACTGGTAACCAGCTGCTACTAACTTTCAGAGACTCCTCTTTCTTGTTAACTGAGTGAATATGTTTGTAAATTTCTATGGATTCTCTGTGAAGTCTGGGAAGATATTGGCTGGTCTTAACTATAGCCTTAGCCTGATCGAATTTGATGTCATGGTTGTGTTCTAAGGCATGTTCAACCAAGGCTGATTTTTCTTTCTGTTTCAGTTTAAGGTAACGCTGATGTTCTTTAAGTCTAGTATTCAGACTTCTCTTGGTTGTGCCAATATAACATTTCCCACATTGTCAAGGAATTTTGTAAACTCCAGCGTATGACCAGGGGTGTAGAGGGTCTTTTGGATTACTCAGTAGATTTCTTACTTTTGTGGTGGGGGTAAAAATAGTTTTAATGCTAAATTTCTGGAGAAGCCTGCCTATTTTCTCTGTAGTCCCTTTTATGTATGGTAGACTCACACGTCCTCTTTCTAACTGCACTTCTTGAGGTTGTCTCCTAGTTTGCCTTTTTCTACCTATTCTATCCACCTCCTTTTTACTGTACCCATTAGCCTGTAGGACTTGTCCTATCAAATTCTTCTCTTTGCTGCTTTCTGATGTTTCACTGATATTTTCTGCTCTGTGTAACAAGGTGTTAATTAAACTATATTTTTGACTAGGATGATGGTTCGAATTTTTATGCAGATATCTGTTGGTGTGTGTAGGTGTGCGATAAACCTGGTATCCTAAAGAACCATCACTCTTCCTACTTACTAAGACATCCAAAAAAGGCAATTTTCCATCCACTTCTTTTTCAATCGTGAAACGTATGGATGGATGTTGGCTATTTAAAAGATTTAGGAACGATATTAACTCTCTTTCTCCCTGGTCCCAAATTGCAAAGACGTCATCGACGTATCTCAACCAAATGAATGGCTTGGAATTAGCTTCATTTAGGACAGGGGTGTACAACTTGGAAGTAGGCGGGGGCCAAAATGAATAGGCCAAACTTCTTCAGGGCCGCACGGGGGGGGCGTGTCAAGAAACCGTGATGTCACTTCCTCAGGAAGTGACATCACAGAGGGCGTGTCCATGGGCCGGAAGCCATGCCTGTGTTTATGCCTGTAGCCGCCAGTTCGAGGAGAAACAATGAAAGAACAAAGGAAACCACTTCTCCCTGGAAGCGTTTTACATTTTCCTCCTTTTACATTTCCCATCAAGAAGGCACTGGGGAGACCGGGGAGGGGTGGCGGGGGGGGAAGAGAACTGGTGCAACTTTTTGGTTTTGGAAGGTGTGTAGCAAGTGGCGTGTCTGAAAAATAAGCGGCTTGGACTTTGGGAATTAAGCTCCACTGAACACAGTGGGATAGAGTGCTGAGGAGCGAGGAAACACACACAGGATCCTAAATTAAACACGCAGAGGGGATCCTAAATTAAATATTCCTAAATTAAACACCAGAGGGGATGGGGGGGTTGCAGTCAAACGGGGAAGGGAGCGAGGGGGTGTCGTTTGCATGCAACATTTTTTTCCTTCCCCCAAATTCCTCATTCAGTGACAAGCCAGCCACCGTGCACTAAGCCCTGCCTGTTTCAAAACTTCCCACCAAGGGAAGGTGCGCTACTACAAAGGCACGGCGCCGCTCAGCCAAGTTCCCAAGTGCCTCTGTTCTCCCACCCTCCCTCCGTCAAGCCTGCAGGGCAAACGCCTTGGGCTTCTCCCCCGATGATCTGCTGCCCCTTACTTTCCTCCTGTGGAGCTCGCAGCTGGTTGCAGCAGGATCCCTGCTCTGCTTCGCTCCGGCCAGCCGGAGGAGGAGGCAGTTCAGCAGCAAGCCAGCCCCAGGGCACATGGGAAATGTAGTCCCGTCTCTTTCAATTCTGAAGAACGGGTGCAAACCTCTTCGCCTGTTCTTTCTGCTCCTTGCCGAATGCGGAAGCAGCTCATTTACTCAACAGGTTTTCAAAAACAGAAAATGGCAGGGAGACAGCTCTATTAGAAGTCATAAGGAATTTAGCCAACATGACTTATTTTCCCAAAAAGCAACACCACCAGAACCAGAGGACATCCACTCAAAATGACTGGCAGGAGAGTTGGAGAGTTAGAACAGATAAAAGAAAATATTTCTTCACCCAGCAATTAATCTGTGGAACTCCTTGCCACAGGATGTGGTGATGGCATCTGGCCTGGATGCCTTTAAAAGGGGTTTGGATAGATTCATGGAGAAAAAGTCCATCACAAGTTACAAGCCATAAGCAACCCCCTGGTTTTAGAAGTAGGTTTTTTCTGTATGCCAGGTACAAGGAAGTGACAACGGGATACAGGTATCTTGTTGTCTTGTGTGCTCCCTGAGGCATCTGGTAGGGCCACTGTGAGATACAGGAAGCTGGACTAGATGGGCCTTTGGCCTGATCCAGCAGGGCTCTTCTTACGTTCTTATGTTCTTATGCATTGCTTCTCACTTCCCTTCTCCCAAAGCATAATTAGTGGATGGCTGTGGTGATGCCTCTCTGCAAGGCCTCCATTACTGTCTGGCATGTAGAATTATGAAATGCAGCTTCCCTGGTGCCAAGGACCTTGGAACAAAAAAAAATCTTCAGGGTACCTTAACAGAGACATCAGGCAGCCTCAAACTATGTTCCTCAAAGCGTAGAATTTCAAACTTTGGTGCCGTTGCTTTCTCCTAACAACTAGTTTTCTTAACTGCAGAAATTTTTTGTTCTATGCAGGAGATTTCAATAATAATGTGAGTCTGAAATGGTATGTCTGTATGCAGATATTTGTTTATTTATGACAAAGTTTATCCTATCCTTTCTCCAAGAAACTCACGATGGCACACATGACTCTCCCCTCCATTTTAACTTCACAATAACCATGTGAGATAGGTTACGTTGACAGTGACTGGCTGACTGGCCCGAGATCATCCATGGAGTGTCAGATACCTGGAAATTTGTCAGGTCCTCCGCTTTTTGTGATAATCGGGCCTTTGATTATTCTTTACTCACTCCTTTCTGATCTTAAGTGTTACCTGTAGCATTTTAATTGGAGTTTGATTTGTATTTTAGAATTGCTTTCAACCCAACCCAGCTTTCAGATCTTCTTTGGTGCTGATGGCATACTCTCTCTCCATCTTCAATGTGCCCTTCAGCCCTTAGAACACATGGTATAGCAGACCTCTAGCTATGCAAAACTTACCAATACCTCTTCCTTCTCCTTTTTGTACCTTAGTTACTGAAAGGTCTTCCATTAGTCAAAGCGTTTCTCCTTTTCATTTTTAGCTACGTAATTCTTAAGTATGCATGTACTTCCCTATAGAGCCATCTGGGTTGCCAGATGGCATCCCTTTTGATGACCGTGCCATATTCAGTATCTTTTCCAAGTATTGCATTACTATGTAATCAGGCGTTTTATCCTTCCATTTCTCTATAAGAGCATTAGAGCTTTCCAGCATAATTTATCACGTAAGCTGGGCCCCTCTCGTGTACAAACAGTTAACAGATTTTTCTGTTTCCTTTTTTTTTTTAAGAGCAGTGCAAGGCCAACTAGTTGACTAGACAAAATACTAGTCCTGCAGTCAAGAGACTAAAAAAAGGAGACAGAGAAAATTCCAGATACTGTGGAAAATGGAATTGGGTTTCCTGTTAGGCTCCTCCAGATGCCCAGATTTTGCTTTGTTGAGATTTTGAAACTTCTTCATTGAGGGTGAAGACCCAATATAAAACGTGTGGTGTGTACTCTGAGACCCATATATTGTGCATCTAGATGGCCATCTAACATGTGTGTGAGGATCTTCACCATTGGCTTGTGGCTCACCCACCATTTGCTGGTACTTCACGTTGTAGGAGGCTTCTATTTTCTGTTAGCGCAATCTCCATAAACTGGTTTCCAAACAGCTAGAGCTATTAACCAGATCAGTCAGGCCTGGTTAACATCTACAGGCCGAGTCCTGATCGTTCTGTGAAAACTGTGATTATAACTCTTTATGAGTTGCAGCAGTACATCAATATACCTGTTAGCTGTAAATATACCTGTTGTTAGCAGTAAAACACCTCCACATTTTTGTTTTCAAAGTTTTATTAAAGCTTTCCATGATAGCATCTTTGACTTCATCATTGGTGACAAAGTGGTGAACTCCATGTTTTGTTTTGTTTTTAGCAGTCCACTTAAAGACTTATTGAAAAGCTAATTATCAGAACTAGTCTGCCTCTTGCTAGATATTCTCCCCTGGTTGAAGATATACAGAAACGTTTTGGACATGTCTTTGTCTGTCTTGTCATTTAGGCCTCTAGCTCACATGTTTTTAGAGAGGATATCCACCACTGTTAAAACATGTACTTGTAACCCTTGTTGAACTTAGAAAACATCTGCATCTCCACTAAATCAGCCTGCCATTCTTTGTCCACTCCTGAAACAATGGTCTTGTTTCTATTAAAATGGACTCATGCTTGCTTATACGGCATGTAAGATTCCTGTTCTGAAAGCCACATGCAAACTTGTTTTCTTGTCAGTGAATTACTTTGATTTTTGGCCTGCTGAAAGAAAGGGTCCTCCCCACCAAAGCTCCCAGCTTTCACTGGTAAATAATATATATTTATTACAATTGTTTTATGTTCTACCATGTTGTCTGCTAAATGACATAAGAACGCAAGCAGTTTTTTTTACTGATAAATAGGCTTACCATTTGTCCCCGAAAAACCAGGACTGTCCCGGTTTTTCGGGGCTCCGCTGCCGCCACTTCCAAGATGTACTTTATTTCCAGTGCCGCCATCTTGGATCTCGCGAAATCTTGCAAGATCCAAGATGGCTGCACCCAATCTTGTGAGGGTACATGAGGCAGTACTATTCCCAAGTTCACATCCAAACAATTTTATTTCTGCATCTTTCCCACTGAGAATTGGTCTTTATGCAGTACTGTATATTATTGACTTCCCATCGCTTCCTCATGGTGACTTTCCACACTCACCGTCTGGTGATATCTCTCTCTAGTGAAAATGTGACTAATTCTGATCATATCCTAGGGCTGAAGTGGAAACTCTCTGTAAAGTCAAAAGAACCATGTGTTAACTAGGGATGCCACTAAATTGTTCTTCATGTGCTCTCACGAGATTTGGGCAATGCCCAAATTTGGGCACTGTGGTTTGTGCACCGTGGCAAAATACACCGAGAATTGGGCACCGAGATTTGGGCACCATGGCAAAATACACTGCCCAAGTACTACTGCCTCGTGCCCTCACGAGATTTGGGCACCGCCATCTTGAATCTCACGAGATTTCGCGAGATCCAAGATGGCACCAGCGGTAAAAAGTACATTTTGGAAGCAGCAGGGGCAGTAGTTGGAGTCCTGGATACAGCCGGCCAGGCTCCAAAATGGCGGTGGCGACAATGGCGACGGAATGGCAACAGCAGCAGCAGGACAGCAAGCTAAGTGGCAGTCATGGCAAAATGGCCATTTTCATGGCCATAAATAAATAAACAATTTGGATGCCCCTTGGGCGGCAAGTGGGCACTGGAACCGGGAAAATATGATAACCCTACAGATATTTGGGTATCAATCCTATCCAACTTTCCAGTGCCGATGCAGCCGCAATACAGCTCTGAAATAAGGGAACAAATTACCCCACCCACTTGTGGAGGCCTCTGTGACTGCTTCCCCCCACTGCAGGATGCAACACACACCCCATTGGCATGATTGCATTGGCACAGGAAAGATGGATAGGATTGGGCCCCAAAGCCAGTAATTTGCTTGTTCTTCTCCTTAACAGGGTTGAGGATGTTCAAGAAGGCACCAGTAGCTGGTCCAGTTTAGTAGCAGGACCACCAGTGCACTGGTTCTCAAAATCCTGAATACGTTCTGCAAAGTACAAAAATACACAAGCCAGCAACAAGTATCCTCTTTCTGCAGAGGCTGTATCCCCCTATGTGACAAGCACTCTGCCCACTCATTCCTGCATGGGCTACAGCTTGCAAACCCCCAACATGAGTATTTTACCAGTGATTCTACAAGATGGCTGTGTTTCCATGCTTTCAGTTAAAGCATCTTCCACAGTATTTGGACCTTCAACTACCTTTAACTCTTCCAGCTTTTTAGAACAATTCTAGTGCACCGTCTACCCAGGGCTTGGTGGACCTAATTCAAATTTTTCCCCACAGTTGGGTATAAATGTTTAATATGTCCCCAAGCACTAACCTCTGGGTCAATGGACTCTGTGGGCCTTGCGAGAGTCTCCATGTTCTCTCAGCAAGTTCATAATCATCTCACACAAAGTGGTTTATTTTACAAGCCCATCACAGAAATCCTCCCTAGAAGTTTAAACCCCTTTCCAATTAGAAAGGCATGCAAGGACATGTTCTTAGAGGTTTTCACAGGATACCCCATTTCTGGCCATGTTATTGACTTAAAACCCCTCTCTGTCAGTCCAGGGCAGCCGGACGAGTTCATAGAGGGTTTACCTGGTGCCTCAAAATGAGGTGAAAGAAAATGGCTTTCCAGCAGCTATCATTTCCACCACATCCTTGCTCTCATGACCCTAAAACCTGTTTCTTTTGGTCCATAATGGTGGGGCAAGTTTATAGAGGGGTTTCTCAGCACTCTGAAAGGAGATTTTGGGGTGAAAGAAAATGGTCGTTTAGTGAGTGCCATTCTGGCCGTTATCCTTGTTCCCATAACTCCAGTACCCCTTTCTAATGGTCCAGGGTGCTGTGATGAGTTCATAGAGAGGTCACATGGTATGCCAAATCTCTGCCTATTGGTTCATGGGAGCTAGAAACCTCCAGAAATCTGGAGGTAAAATGGGAAGGGTGATACATTTCATTCAGGAGTTAGGAGTGGGGAGAAATTGCAAAAATGAAAAAGAAAAATATATTTAAAAAGATGTCTTTTTGCCAAAGCTTCAGATCAAAGAGATACAATTTTGTATCCAATATGGAAATAGGTGTGTTCTATAACAGTCGCCATGGAAGTGCTTGCATGTGTTTAAGACACACCAAAACGCATAAATATAGAAAATATTTGCATCCAAACAATTTTATTTCTGCTTCTTTCCCACTGAGAATTGGTCTTTATGCAGTACTGTATATTAATGACTTCCCATCGCTTCCTCATGGTGGCTTTCCACACCCACCATCTGGTGATATCTCTCTCTAGTGAAAATGTGACTAATTCTGATCATATCCTGTGGCTGAAGAGGAAACTCTCCATAAAGTCAGAAGAGCCATGTGTTAACTAGGGATGCCACTAAATTGTGCCTCAGCTGTTGTCAGGGCAAGAAGCCTAGACTGGTAGCATTTTTTGGAATGGAAGCACTACCCACTGCAATGCGGCTGATTCCAGATCATTTCTAGAATAAGCTTCTTAAATAACTAGAGACTTCCAGTATTCCAACATACTTTACAGTGTGGAATGCAGTCAAATCTGCCCCAGTCAGTCTCTGTGGATGCTATCTGGGATAGTAGCATTGCTCAGTGCAGATTCAGAATTCATTCCAGTGTCTGCAATCCATGCAACATGCCGCACTTGTGATTCCAACCCCCAAACTGAACATGTTCAGTAGACTCTGTGAACAGATCCTAGGCATGGAGAAACATGTGTCTAAGTGTGGGTGTCAGGAAAGGTACCAAGAGAAAGCAGGCTGACCAAGGGGTGTGGTGCCTAGTGGTTAGTGCTCACATATCCCTTCCTGCTCTTCAATTTTGTTGGCAATTACTTCATTTTCCAAAACATGCACAGTCTCTCCTAACTCCAACTTGGATCCTTAGCTGACATTCTCAAGAATCAGTCAGGACTATGCCCTGGAGGGAGTGAGCCACACTTCCCTCTGATCAAGATCACGCTAATAAAGGGCTGTTGATCAAAAGGGACGGCTGTAGCACTGCAGGGCATCTGTGTGTCACCTCCCTCTAAGGTCTTGCAAATTTGGGCTCTCCACCTTGTCATAATCTCACTTGCAAGCATAAGTATACCTGAATAATAAAGCAAGCTCAGCTGCCCAGTGGCCAGTCCACCTGACTGTATGTCAGAAAAATGTTACAGTGTTTTCAGATTCCTTCCTCAGGAAACCTCTTCCACTAACAACCTAAGGATGGGTACAGCCCACATGTTGCCATCCTTTTTTATCCTTCAGGAGCTGGGGTGCAATTAAGCTTTTGTGCCCTCCTGGAAGGACACACCTTAACACAGTCAGAACCAGAAAACTCCTGGCTTGCATGCCCAGGAAATGTTCCAGATTCCACTATTCATCCAATAATGTCTTTGTATTTTTTACCCAAAGTCCTATATCTACCCCGGCTCTGGACGCAAAATGTTGACAGACGTAGTAATGAGGGTGGGGGGGGGGGCGGTGGCGGTCTGCACTGGGTAGTAAACCCGGGGGGGCATCAAAATCACCCCGGGCCCGCCCCCGCCTCGGCAGCGGTGGCAACGAGTATCATAGCGCTGCTGCTGAGCTCCTGTTGTCGGCGTGGGTGGGAGGGCGGGAGTGACACAGGGCCTGCTGCCTACCCCCCTCTCCTGCCGCCACTGGTGAGAGAGTGGGCGATCCGGATGCCTTGGCAGGCTCTCATTCGCCCGCTCTCTTGCCAGCTCGGAGCCGGTGAGAGAGCGGGCAATCTGGCGAGAGCCTGCTCGCACGGCCCGGCCTGGCTCTCTCTCGCCGGCTCCAAGCTGGCAAAAGTAATAGTAATAGTAATAGTAATAATATAGTATTGCAGCCTAGTGGCCCAATCCTATCAAGGATCTACAGCAGCAGATCTTTCAATCCACTGCTGTAGGCCCCATTGCTGTGGAGCAAAAGCTGTGCCTCTAGCGGAAATGGCCAGCAGCATGCCAGACTCACCTGGACACTCTGCCAGCCCAGATAAGGTGGTGGAGGGGGCACTTTGTGGGTGGTTTGGGTGAGGCTTGTGGCAGAGACTGGGGAGGGCAGTTGGGAGGGGAGTGGGCTGGAGGGGGTGGATCTAGGTGCCAAAAGCGCATGACAGATCGTATCCCCCACTTTCCAACCTGCCTCACCCCTTTCCTCTCCTTGAACTTACATCAGCTACATAGCTAGCATGGGTCTGAGGAGATCCATAGGCAGCCAGAAGGCCTACAAAGGGTCATTGGCTTTCTGGTCCCCCCCCCCCCCCATAGCATCCAGTGTGTACTCTGTTGGCGTAGCTGCATGTGACAGTATGGCAGGAGATAGGACTATTGTACTGTTGGTCCTTTGTATCACGGGGGTTCACCCCCACGGATGTGAAAATTTGTGGATGCTCAAGTTCACGGTTGGTTGTGGTTGGGGGGGCAACACCACAGTACCTTATTTAACAGCCGCGTGGGCCAGCCACCTGCTTCTTGCCTCTCACGTCACATTCTAAGCTGGTAAAATACCTATAAAAAGAGAAAACACACAACCAGAAGCAACTTCCAGATGCATGCCAAACTGGAAGTCACTTCCGATCATGTTTTTTTTTTCTTTTTATAGGCATTTTACAAGCTTAGAACACGGCGCGAGAGGTAAAATGCAGGAGGCGGGTGCACGCGGCTGTTAAATAAGGTACTGTGGCATTGCCCCCACCCCCAGTGGGATCCCTCCTCTGCGGATGGCAGAGTCAATTCTGTCAAATCTGCAGATGGCTAATCTGCGGATAAGAAAGGCCCACTGTACTGGTTGATGTTTACCCTGGATCTTCTATTAGTTTTGTAAGAAAAACAGTTCCTAGTTAAGTACAGAAATACCGTATTTTTCGTTCCATAAGACGCACTTTCCCCCCCAAAAAAATGGGGGGGCGAAAAGCATGCGTCTTATGGAGTGAAGGTTGCCCCCCAAAAAGTAAAAAGGTCCTTACCGGGGCTTTGGGGAGGCCTGCGCGAGCCTCTGCAGGCCTCCCCGTTCGGCGCTAAATGTCTCTTTTCAGCCATTTCCAGTTTTCCTTTATCTCCGATCTGAAGTACTTGCAGGACTTGCACACTTGCGAGACAAGAGCAGCCTCCACAGGTCAGTCCAGGCTCCAGCGGGCCCCTCGGAAGGCAAAGGGGCGCACGGCTTTCCGCGCTCTCCCACCTCCCCTCCCGGTTGTGTCTTCCTGCTTGATCTCCAGCTGCTTGATCTCCAGCTCCAGCTAAATTTACCCTGTTGTTTTTAACCGCGTTGTTGCCCAAGACGCGAGGCTCCCAGGTGTTGGATGCGACCAGGGAGCCCTGCACAAAGATCGCAGCAACTGTGATCTTTGTGCAGGGCTCCTGGTCCCGTCCAGCGCCTCCGCTAAGTTGCCTGTCGCTAAACGCGACTTCAAAGCCCTTCCGAGGGCTTTGAAGTCGCATCTAGCGTCAGGCAACTTGGCGCAGGCCTTCACCCTCTGGCCTTCACCTTTCCCGGGCTGTGACTGCAGCGGGAGCAGAATTTGGTGAGTTTTAAAGTGCTTTTTTGGGGTGGGAGGGAGTTGGGAGAGGGACTTGGTGAGTTTTATACATGTTTTTTACATGGGAAAAGTGCTTTTTGGGGGTGGGAGGGAGTTGGGAGTGGGACTTGGTGAGTTTTATACATGTTTTTTACATGGGAAAAGTGCTTTTTGGGGGTGGGGAGGACTTGGGAGAGGGATTTGTGTTCTTTTTTAAAGAGATCCTGGCATTTTTATGCCTTTTGTGCATGTGTCTTATTGCTGTGTGTGTGTTTTTAAAGAGATCCTGGCATTATTATGTTTTTAATGTGGGAAAAGTGCTTTTTTGGGGTGGGGAGGACTTGGGAGAGGGATTTGTGTTGTTGTTTTTAAGAGATCCTGGCATTTGTGTGCCTTTTGTGTATGTGTCTTATTGCTGTGTGTGTTTTTTAAAGAGATCCTGGCATTATTATGTTTTTAACGTGGGAATTGTGTGTTTTCATAATCTAATCAGAGCAGCAGAAACAGACCATTTCTTTTTTTCCTAAAGAGGTGCTGGAGGATGCCATAATCCACCTGAATAGGATCTGGTTGCAGTTCCGCAGAGGTGAAGGAAAGACACTCTGCACATGCTCAGAGCAGAGATACCTCTCTTGTTCAAGGGCTGACCCCTGACATTCAGAACAGGTTTTAGGAGCAGTCATGCCTTGCCAGAAACCCCTGCTAACTGGGCAAGAGGCACCTTTTGAATTGGTGCTCCTCTTATATTTAGCAGGGGGAGAGTAACTGCCCCCCTTTCACCCTATCACAGTGTCTTTCTGGTGACTGTTTGCTGGTGGTCTTCTGCATCTTTTTTAGATTGTGAGCCCTTTGGGGACAGGGAGCCATTTAATCATTTGATTTTTGTCTGTAAACCGCTTTGTGATCTGTGAATGACTCCATCAGGCCTCCCCGAAGCCCCCACAAGCCCCAGTAAGTTACAAATATTTTTCCCCTATTTTTAGCTCCATAAAACACATGCGTCCTATGGTCCGCTGCGTCTTATGGAGCGAAAAATACGGGGTATGCAGATTTTGTCTGCTGTTCCCACAACACAGTAACTTAGGTTGAAGTTTGTAAAGAAATGTATAATAGCTGTAGAATAGTTGGTGTAGGTAATACGATAGAGTCGAGTTTTGAATAAATTAGACATTTATATATAATTCAGAAGGATAATTAGAAGAACTGTGGCTAACTGGCAGCTCTATGGCTTCATAAACCCACACAGAAACTCCATGCTGGGTGAAGTCAAACACAATGGGACTCCATTTTGAAGTGACAGTTAATGTAGAATGCAAGTGTCAACAAGTTAGGTGGCAGCAGCTGTTGGAAGCACAATGCACCAACATTTCATGTCTGATGCACCATCTGCTTCTCCTCAGTACAATTCAAGGAACAGGGACTGATCTTATTATAGATGGAGGAGAGTAATGGATATTACATTGAAAAGAGACTTATACAGTGGGCAGGCGCATGGTGAAAGAAGAGATCAGAGACAAAGGTGAAGCAGGGCACTGAGGACAATAGGTCCCAAGGAGAAATAGGGACTGGAAGATCTCACATAGGACTGAATGAGTGGGGGGGGGTAATTGGGAGGAAGGGACAGACAAACAAGGGTATTGTTTGGATATTTGTGAGATCTGGGCCAGGAATTTTCCATACCTAATAAACACTCAACCCGGTGTTTAAAAATGGCAACTCTGCACTGTTCCACACACCTTAAGACCTTGAGGTCATAGCCAAAAATGTTTTTGCTTTATGGTGCAATGGATAATGAAGGCTACCTGGAGCAGCTTCCCAAAAAAGGCGAAGGAATTCCAAAACTGCACCGTGCAAGCAGAGCTAATCACATGTTCTTTTGGATCAACTGCTCTTACGGACAAAACGACACATCAGATGTTAGCATTAGGGCTGAACTGCATGTTATCCAAGCTGAGTGTACTGCTTGTCCAACAGCTGCTTCTCCAGTTTATCTCTAGGTGATCTGCAGCTAAGAAGTAGCGGTGTATGTGAGTCTTACAGCCCGGTCCAGCCTAAGGCAACTGCGGTACAATTCAGGCACAATTGCAGCCCAAGTGCTTTAGGCCCGAGTTGTGCCTGAATTGTGCCTGAGTTGGGCTGCAATTGGGACTGAATTGGGTTCAGGCACAATTCAGGCACAACTGCACAATTCAGGCACAATTGCAGCCTAAAAGTGGGCGTGTCGGGGGCGTGTCGGGGGTGTGTCGGGGGCGGTTACGAAATTTGGTCCGGTTCCAGACATTGGCAACCCCCTGACACGCCCCCTCGAGCCCAACTCAGGCCCAAAATTTGGGCCAGCAAAAAGGGTGGACCCAAATGTGAGGAGACCCATAGGATCCATTTTACCTTACCTACACCAGCCCTCTCCTGAAAAGTTCTAACACCCTGGGCCCGAGTTGGGACTGAGTTGGGACCGAACAGGTGTGGCCAAACTCTGGACATGGACCCAAATAGTTACCCTATCAGCACCCAGCCCCACCCAGCCTCTCTCCCACAAAAGCCCAGCCCCAGCCCTCCACTCACTCTCTCTCTCTCTCTCTCTCTGAGCACGTGGCGTGGGGTTCTGTCCCCCAGCAGCCACAAAGTGGGACTTTGAAAATTTTCTAACACCTCTCTTCTCTTCTCTTCTCCTCTCTGCCCCCCTCTAGGGCAGAGAGGGCTGTTCTGCCTGTGGCCAAACTGTTTACTCCTGTGCCTGGGCAGCTCTCTCCATGCAAGTGTTTGCTAACCCATGTCTTTCTCCCAGCCCCTCTCCCCCCCCCACAGGCAACAACACCAGCAGGTAAGTGCAGGTAAGTGCAGGGGTTGTGCTGACATGTGGTCTGACTTCTGCCTCTTTGCATAGAGAAATATAGGTAGGATACATGCCTCTTTACCAATGTGTTGTCTCATAGCTGCCTGCAATGCCTGCCATGATATGCCTCTCTACCAATGTGTTGTCTCATAGCTGCCTGCAATGCCTGCCATGATATGCCTCTCTACCAATGTCTTGTCTCATAGCTGCCTGCAATGCCTGCCATGATATGCCTCTCTACCAATGTCTTGTCTCATAGCTGCCTGCAATGCCTGCCATGATATGCCTCTTTACCAATGTGTTGTCTCATAGCTGCCTGCAATGCCTGCCATGATATGCCTCTCTACCAATGTCTTGTCTCATAGCTGCCTGCAATGCCTGCCATGATATGCCTCTCTACCAATGTCTTGTCTCATAGCTGCCTGCAATGCCTGCCATGATATGCCTCTTTACCAATGTCTTGTCTCATAGCTGCCTGTATTAATGTGAGCACACAATGCCATGAGTGTTGAACTGTAACCCTTATGTAGACACCAACTCTTCCCCCCCCCCTCTTTTCTCCACAGGGTCTACTGACAGGTCAGTATTGCTAGGATTGCCATGGTTGTGACCCCCAAGTTGTGTTGTTGTCTCTCTCTGTGACCCCTTTCCCTTACAGGATCATGCTCACCTTACACCCAGGGAAGGAGCGCAGACCAGGCTATGTGTGTCACACCACTCAGCTGTGTTTGATTTCTCTCCCTGCAGGCCTTTGCAACCGGCACACTGGCATTCCTTCAATGGGGAGTGCTACCACACACCAGCTGCCATGGAACACCCCCCAAGGTGGTCATCCCCCCAGGAATGCCCACTACCACTGACCGTCTGGGGAGCACCCCTCGGCCCGCAGTCTGGTTGCCCTATGGTCGTCTGCCTCGATGCTGCCAGAGGTCTGGGAGCCTGCCCTGCAACCCTCCTCAGCTGCTGCTGCTGCTCCACCTCCCTGGCTGCCTACTTGCTGTCCCTCCCCTTTCTATGGAGCAGGCTGTGGTTCCACAGGGGAAGAGCCTGCGTCTCCAGGCACGCCTGCTGCTGCTGCTGCTACGTTCTGAGTGGCTGCTGTGCCTACCCCCTGGCAGCCTCGCCTGGCCATCTCTGCCAATGTTCCAGAACAATAAAGATGCCCCTTGGGCAAAGGCCCCTTGAACAACATGACCCCAATGTTGCACAAGCACTGCCCCACGCACACAGAGACAGCGCCCAGCACACAAGGCCCTGCATGAATCCCAGCCAGGGCCTGCCACAGCCAGCCCAGGGAGAACACAGCAGGGGGGCTGCCAGACCCTCAGGGCTCAGAGGGGAGGGGGGAGTTGGGGGGCCTCTCAGGCAGGCAACCACTGACAGGCGACGTGGCGCACGTCCGCCACGTTCGTGAAGAGCCCTTTCATCAACCGGGGCTCTCACCCACTCTCGGTCCACCCGTCAACGGCGTCTGTTTCCGCCCGTCAACGGCGTCCATTTCTGCCCTTGGTCCGCCCGTCAACGGCGTCCGTTTCCGCCCGTCAACGGCGTCCATTTCTGCCCTCGGTCCGCCCGTCAACGGCGTCCATTTCCGCCCGTCAACGGTGTCCGTTTCCGCCCATCAACGGCGTCCGTTACCGCCGTCGGTCCATCTGCATGAGAGGCGCCCGTTCCTGCATTGCCTCCATCTGCGACGTGACCCCTGTGTCCCTATTGGTCTCGGCAGACCCCTCTCCCTGTATCCCTCTCCCACCAGCCTTGTTGTCTGTCTGTTTCTGACCCACCCGTGCCCCTCCCCAGCACCCACTGTCTGCCTGTCTGTCTGCCTCCCCTCCCACTCCCTGATGATGGAAGCTGGCCACCCCCCACCCCGCCAGAGTGCCTGCCGCGACGTGCCGACGTTGCCCCATCTGGGGGTGTGATGAGCTGCGTGAGCCCTTCCCGCTCGCAGCAGACAAGCCCGAGGCATCTCTCGGTCTTGGCCGGGGCACGGAGCAGAAGGCATGCCGGGATGCCTTCTTTGTGGGCATAGCCACGGCCCTGGAGGCCCAGGGCTTCAGGCAGTGCACGGGCATGTCCTGACAGAGGCGGTTCCAGACTTCATGAGACCCCCCTTGTGTGTGACGTTCCCCCCCTCCCCCCCATGACTCCCACGTGCAGCCTCAACATGGCTTGGGGGTGGCATCGCCTTCTGCAGGAGGGAGGGCAGTGGCACTCCCCCCTGCGGCAGGTGGCTAATGCCCAGGGTGCCCTGGGGCAGCTGGCACTGGCACAACCTCTGCCCTTCCGCTGACTGTCGCACGCCCAGTGCCTGCAGGCCCACCTGTGGCTGCCCCTCTGCTGCGAACGCTGCAGCAGCTGTGGTAGGTGCACACAGATGAGCTGAGGAGGGGGCTCTTCGCTTCTACAAGACTGACAGCTCCCCACAGGGGCCTGCCTGCCTCTGCGGTAAGTTTTGCCTCGATCCTGGCCCACTGCTGTAGCCTCCAGCCTAACTCAGGCACAGTTGCAGCCTAACTCGGTCCTAGTTTGGGCCCCAATTGGGCCACACTTGGGCCTCAACTGTGCCTGAGTTAGGCTGGACTGGGCCCTTAATTTTGCTATTGTTTTCCCTTGAAACTCCTCTTCCTCAGCAGAGGCGTAACTAGGGTTTGGCAGCTAGGGCACGTGCCCTGGATGCCACTTAAAGGGAGGCGTCACTTGAAGGGGGTGCCCAAACAGGAGGTGGTGGCCTCGTGAACAGGCCTCCAAAGGAGAAGCCGGATCACAAGGCCACCACCAGTGCCCGAAACACAAAAAAGGAACTTGCAAAAAATGGCCTAAAAGAGGCCTAAAAAACCCCATGTTTTAGGCTGTTTTTTCACTTTTTTGCATCCTCCATGAGCGCACGGGGGGGGGGGGGGTTTGCACAAGCTTTTTTAATCCAGCTGCCGCCGCCGCTTTTTTCCCAGCGGCGGCACCTTATGCCGGGGCTGCACCATGGGGGCCATATTCTGTGGGCGCGGGGGTGACTTAACTTTTACATCCTGTTCCTCGACTTTGTTCCTCGTTCCTTGGCCCGCAGCAAGACTTAGGTGCCGGGTGGTGCCTCTCTTGCATGCACTCTGCACACTTAGTCTCACTGGTCGGTCCTCTGGAGCCTAGAAAGAACTCTGGAGGATCGACCAGCAAGACTAGGTACGTGCGTGCTAGAGAGGCACCGCCCGGCACCTAGTCTCACTGCTGGCCGCGGAACGAAGCCGAGGAACAGGACGTAAAAGTTAAGTCACCTCCGTGCCTGTAGACTATGGCCCCCTGTGGTATACCCCCGGCAGTTTTGCAGTGTCTGGGGGGGGGGTGCACACGAAGAAGCTGCCGCCACTTTTGTACCTAGGGGTGTACGAAAGCAGTGGCAGCTGGGTTAAAAAACAAAAAACAAAACCCAGGAAATTTTGCAGCCCCCTCAGCTTGGCACACCCTGCGCCCTGGGAGCCATGCCACCTGCCCGCCTAACGATGCCACTGGGTGGAACAGGGGCATTCCGGGAAGGAGTATCGTCGGCTGGGCCTAGCAATGGGGAGCGATGGTCGGAGGAGGCTTCCGCCAATATCCTATCCCCCTTCCCATTGGGCCTTACACGTGCCTCTCGAATGTACGCCAGCAAAATTGCTGGTGTGCATTCAAGGAGACCCATTGGGGAGGCTGGTGCGTTACTTGGGGTAAAGGGACAAACATGCTCAGGATGCGGCGGGCACCTTTTGTGTGCCACCATGTCCTGCTACACAGGATTGGGCTGTAGGACTCTATTGGGCTACACCTCTCTGCCTCCTTTGATGTCATTTGATGTTTCTTTTCATAATTTAAAACTGAGAATGAGAAGTAATAAAAGAATAACAGTTAGAATCTTTATAATGCTAATCAGAACTGTAACGGCATACATCAATTCATTGGCTTCAGATCAGCCAAACACTGTGGTACTCGGAGACAATTTCATGATTTATGACAGTCAATTATTCAGGGCAAGATGGTGGACACATTTCTAGTTTATTCCAGAAAGATTGGGCATGAGAAAACTGCAAGAATGCCATTGCTTAGGTTGTGTGGAAAAGAAGATGTCTATTGAGTTTTTCAGCAGCATTGAGGAAAAAAATGTAGTAATAATAGAAAATTGTACAATTTTAGCTATAGCTTACAGCTCTTAGAAAAGCTTAGATATTTTCAAAGGTTACTGATCCTTTGAAACTTTTCTCCCTTTTCTATGGTGCAGATAGCTTGGGGAATAGACAAGATGACATTTGGACTCGGGGAAAAAAAACCCTGAAGCACTCTGTGCAGGGCTATGGAATATTTGGAGTAGTGATGAAAAGGTCAATTGTCCACACATTGTCAAAACTGACTGTTTTAACACATGGAAACTGGTTAATGTACCTGTATGTACACATAACAGCTTACTGCAGTTGTTTGCAAACTTTTTATTCCTCTCAGAACCCCATTCACGTAGAGATTGAGCTGTTGAGATTTAGCGGATTTAGCAGAATCAAATTTAGCTGATTCTGGGGCATGTTCAAGAGAGTCCATTTAAAGTTAGGCAGGACCCTGATCCCATTCAAGTGACCAGAGTGATTGAGCGACTTAGGACACACTAAACAGCCTCCTAAGGCTACACATTTTGGATGAAGATCCAAGTAGTATTGAGTGAGCTGTCTTTTGGGGAACTTGTCTGCCATAACTAATCATCCAATTGGGAAACTCTAGGGTTCCTGGGTTACCATTTGAAAAATGACTACTTTAAGAGAGCATTCAAACCAAAATTAGGAACCTGTAAGTCATATTGATGCTAATTATTATTATTATTATTAACAGTATTTATATACCGCTTTTCAACAAAAAGTTCACAACGCGGTTTACAGACAAAATCAAATGATTAAATGGCTCAAGTGCAATTCAATATTTAATGGCCAAATCATATCCTACTACCCTTGCGCCGGCAGAACACGTGTTCCATAAAGTGCTTTGTGACAGCGTTAGTAGTAGTTGCGCTGGCAGGAAGTCTGCCGCCTTCCCACCAGTGCCAGAAGCTGCAGGGATGCCCGCCAGATCAGGTAAGCCAGTGCAGGGGGCAGAACGGGCCAGGGTTGAAGGCGGGAGGGTGCTGAACAAGGCAGGGGAGGGCAGCGATGGGGGTGGACAGAGCAGGTCTGGGAGGGGGTGGGATCAGCAGTACCAACACACACCATATCCTATCTCCCTTCCCGGGTCTGATTCACAGATATGGAGCAACAAGGACTTCCACCCGCAATATCGTTGGCACAGGTCCAAGTTGACCTGCTACAACTGCTGAGGCTTACCCCAGGGCAAGGGGACAAATGTCCCCTTACCCCAAGGAGACCTCCAGCATGCTAAACTCTCCCATGAGATGCAGTGCAGCACACGCCGGCACCGCTGCGTTGCCACACAGGACGTTAGTTAGGATTGGGCTTTAAATCTCTTCCAATGAAACTATTGAGACTTAGAAGTGGACTGGATGATGTCCAGACTCCAAATTCTTCTACTTTTGCAGCAATTCAATGAAAGCTCTGGTATTGCTTTAATCTATGCCACTGTTAAAAGCAGTTTCACAAGGAAATTAACAGAATAAGGTGGAAAGGAAATGTCTTCTCAACTGAAATAGCTTTAGCAATAGTAGGATACTGTCACTATTTATAACAGAAAAAAAGAGTAAGTGGGAGAGAGAGAGAGAGAGAGAGAGAGAGAGAGAGAGAGAGAGAGAGAGAGAGAGAGAGAGAGAGAGAGAATGTCTCCAAGCAATGTACACACATTTTAATGAGCTCTAATCCATACATCCTTCATTGTAGAAAATCTGAAACACTCACAGCCCAATCCTACTAACTATCCTGCCACTGGCCCAAGCCACCTGACGTATCCTATCCCCGCTTCCCAGGGTCTACTTGGTCACCTCGGGATTCGTCCCCTTCCCCCGGGTGTAGCATAATAAACTTGACACTATAAAGTGTGTGTATATTTTCTTGAGTTGCCCTGTACACATACACACACACGTGCGCTTGAATAGTTATCTATTGCTTTTCAGTGGGATGGATCTAAAAGGATGCTAGATATCACTAAACACAGCTGAAATCAATGACACAAGTTAGTTGCTGTGACTAATTTAAAATCCATTAATTTCAATTGCACTTAGTCATGACTAACTGTCTTTGGATACAATCCACTGAAAGTGAGCTGACAGAAAACACACACACACATCAATATCTATTTAGTATTGCATTTAAAAAAGGTTAGTTTTAAATTTAGTCAGGCAACAATCATAATTAATTTAAAAATGGATTCCCACAATGTCCTGGTTTTTTGATACAATACCTAATTAGTTATCAGGTGGAGGCTGCCTGGAAAAGACTATCAATTAAAATGCTTCCTCATGCTTAGGATTAATCATTATTTTAGTACTGTAATATTGTTTGGCCTTCTGGTTGATTTAATCACTACCCCAAAGCAGAAAGAGGAAACAAATAAACAAAAACAAGCTTTTGCTGAGTGTCTGCACCTCAGAGGCATCACTGGGTTCAGAGGCGTACTGTAAGTTCCGCACTGTTCTAATCCCCGTGTACTCCCCGGTACGAGGTGGCCCCGCCCCCTTGCCGTCAGAGCCATTCCATGCGGCAAAGGCAACGGGCAGGGAGAACTCAGTACACATAAGAATAGTAAAAAATGAAGCACCCGAAATACCTTGGACTAGAGGGTTGGACTAGATCTCAACCTTTGGAGGCCCAACAAGAACCTACGATCAGTGACTTTCAGGACATATGGAAAGCTAAGGATAGGTCACAGAATGTTGAGGGTGTTATTTGGGGAAAAAGAGCAAATGGGGAAGAGGAGTTGGCCTGCTTGAGCCCCTAACATTTTATACTATCCTGGACAAGGGATTAAGGGAGGAAGGGGGAAATCATGAGGCTAAAATCATCCTCTCCTCATGCTTTATGGAAAGATTTCAGGAAAAAAAATGAAAGGAAAAAGAACACCTTTTTTTCTTTTCCTTGTCTCTAGAAACTTTGTTCCCCAGTACTGCATAAAATAGTGCTCAGGATTGGGGATGAATAAGGCCCACCGGCTGCATCGCGGCAGACTGGGATTCTTCTGGCCTGGTGCGTTCCGCACAGTCAGGGTTCCTCGAGAGCCTCTGCGAGCGTCGCGCAGTGCACAATGCCTGGGAGAGAGGCGTTGTGCGCTGTGCGATGCTTGCGCACACGTGTGAGGAGCCCTGTCCGGGCAGAACGCACTAGGCCAGACTCAGAAGAGTTCTGGCCCACCACGATGCAGCCGGCGGGCCAGGAAAGGTGCCAGGCCTGGTCAAACCAGGACTGTTCCAGTGAATACTGGGACTCTGGTAAGCCTAGACATTGGGAACTTTGTTGAATGTGTTACTAGGTGTGCATTTAAACACATGTAATGTACAAAGATGGAAAAAAGTTGTTTTGTGTACAAGGAACCTGTTTAGTGCCCAATAGCACAGCACAATGGGTCAGCAAGCAAGGAAGAGGGAGGTGAGAGTGAAAAGTCCAACCAAAACAAGGTTTTTTGTGGGCATAATTTTAGAATAATAGGGAAGGGGGAATCAATATAAAGCAATTTAATGTTTAACAAGCCCCCACCCCATTCCTTCTTCCACCTTCAGGAAGAGGAAGCTATCATCTGGGCACATCAGCAAATTGTTAGAACTAGCGCACTCTCCGTCAGTCTAGGGTGTCGCAAATGTGCCATCAAGCATTTTTGCAGCACCTGGCGGGTAGGTGGTGCTGGCGCCAAGGCTGACACTGTTCTATTTGCCCCAGATTCAACAGAGCACCCGCCGGAGAAGGTAAGTTCCGCACCAGGTGGTGGGAGGGCAGGGGGAGGTGGAACGGGTTATCCCAGGAGGGGGGAGTGGTCGGCTAGGCCTGGGAAGGGGGAGGGATTGGCGGTGGTGGCTCTAATGTGTGCCAGCAAAATAACTGGCGCACATTCGAGTAGACCCACTGGGGCGGGGTAAGGGGTACAAACATCCCCTTCTCCCAAGTAGTGCTCCAGCTGTGTCGGTGCTAAATCCTATCTGGATTGAATGCAGCATGGACTCTATGCCCGCACTGCATCCTAGCTAGACAGGATTGGGCTGTTAATCTCCTAACAACTATCCTGATATCTGTTGGGCAGTTAATCTTAGTTTATCCAAACCACCCTCTTCTACATGCACTGCTAACATTACCATACTAGTCAAACTACACACACATCACATGATCGAAGAAAGGAAGCAGTAAGTGAGGAAGGGACCAGGATGGGTGCATTCCATTGGACAATTAAAGTGTTATCCAAACTGGCCCACAGTATTATGCATCAGGATTGTGATGATTGTGATGAAATGAAGATCGGGAAGGCCTGCAGAGGCTCGTGCAGGCCTCCCCAATCTTCATTTCGGCAAAAAACAGCCATTTTCGGCCATTTCCGGTTTTCGTCAAAACAGGAAGTGGCCGAAAATGGCCGTTTTTTGACGAAATGAAGATCGGGGAGGCCTACACGAGCCTCTGCAGGCCTCCCTGAAGCCCCGGTAAGTATTTTTTCTTTACTTTTTTATTATTCGCTCCATAAGACGCAGGCTTTTTCCCCCTATTGTTTGGGGGAGGGGTAAGTGCGCCTTATGGAGCGAAAAATACGGTATGTTCCTGAAGGAGATAACCATAGATTGGGAAGGACATAAAATAAGGACCATAAACTAAGAACTGAATCTCACTTAACATTTTTGTAATCAGATAACACATACCAGAGTGCAAAAATTAAGGTGTGTGCCCCCATCAAGTGTGAAAGGTACATACTTGAATTAGGCTGTGATCCTATACACCCTTACCTGGGAGGAAATTACATTAAACTCAGTGGGGTCTTTCTGAGTAGACATGCATAGGATTGTGCTGTTAAACATGCATGTGCATTTAAGAAAACTTAAAAGGTGATTGGTCATTCCTTTCCTAGTTGCCACTTTCAGGTTGTGCCTTAGTCTTACACCCTTCACACTTGATGGGACACAGGTTTATTTTGCAATTGAGTAT
This sequence comes from Plestiodon gilberti rubricaudatus, assembly GCA_026170595.1. Lineage (NCBI taxonomy): Eukaryota > Metazoa > Chordata > Lepidosauria > Squamata > Scincidae > Plestiodon > Plestiodon gilberti. The sequence continues at coordinate 111,333,223 of JANXHW010000003.1, forward strand.
GTGTACCCAAGTACAAAATTAAAATAAAATAAAGTGTGAATTGGCTCTTTTTCTTGTGTTGTTCCCCACCCACTCCAGTCTGCTTCTGTGTTTAGCTGAGAACCTCACAAACTTTAGTGCATTTAACAGTTTTCTTAAATTGTGATGACTAATTTCTTGTCACTGCTGGTTTCCTCCCACTTGAGCCTACTACAGCAAATGCTAATCACGAACATTTTCAAGGCCATATGGCTTTATCTAGCCAAAAGCATTAACACAGTGATATTTGTACACCCTGTTCAATGCAGGGTTGAGACCAAAATCTGAAATATGAAGTGAGATATATTTTATGTATATTGCAAACATTAAACGAGGTGATTTATTTTGCTTTTCCTTAGACTCTTAGATTACTTTTGAAAAATCATATATGGCCAACACATAATCATGGCAGATTTATTAAAGACAAGTGATGTATTAAAACTTGGGAAGTTATATTTTAACTTAAAGGTAAATTAAAACCATAAATTTAACATGGGCACAGATGAGCCCAGTAATCACTTGCTTATTTAATTATCTTGGAATGGATTGCTTCATCCTGACCCACCACAGTACAGTCTGCTATCTTCTGAATACTCATATGCCTGACATTTTATTCATTAGCATAGACCATCCTGATTGTTGCAATTGAAAATAAACTATTTTATTAAGAGAAGATGATGGTGTCACCACGTCATAATCAAATTTGGAAGATGCACCTGCTGTTCTTCAGAATGCCATCTTTGAGGTGCTGAATAAGCAATCTCATGGAATGGCTTTCTTTGCCTTAGGGTCAGGTGACACCTAGTACATGAAAAACATATTTTTCATGAAGAGAAATCTGGAGCTTTTTGTCAAAGCAATTTATCATGATACAATATTTGTATTCACAATAGAGCATGGGATTCATCCCCTCCTACATGGGCAGCCATGTGCATGGAAGTGTTCCTCATAAGTCTCAAGGAAGTCTTTGAACACAAGCCTCACAAGCTTTTCTGTAACACCAGTGAATGCATTGCCACCCACCCGTAAGGAGTTCCTATGTAAAAAAAAAAAAAAAAGAGGGGTAAAAGACATAGGGAAATCAAGAGGGTTAACCTAGGGGTCTTGCTGTATTGGGAAGTGGCGGGAGGCAAAGGAGGCGAGCTTGGAGAGAAAGGAAAAATAAGAGCAATGGAACCCAAGATTTGGGTCACGGTGAAAGTGGTGAAAATGGCTGAATTATGATTCACTGTTGCCTGAATCAAGGGCTACAGGTTAGGTTCCCCCCCCCCCCCCACGGAAAACTGAAACCATGGAAAAGAGAGAAGCCTATCTCCGCAGCCCCCTGCACCCCCCTTACCTTTCTCTGGGTGCAATCCTATACACGCTTTCCTGGGAGTAAGCCCCATTGAACATAATGGGACTTACTTCTGAGTAGACATGCATAGGATTGTGCTGTTAGTGTTCTAGCAGCAGTGACCCCGCCCAAGCAATCATGTGTCATGCTTTCACAAAACGCTATAAGCAGCAAACTGCTTATTATAGCAGACAAGCAGCCTGCATGCTAGAAAGGCTCACCCCGAATGTTAGCAGGAAGTTAACGTTTGGGCTGAGCCTTTCTAGTATGCAGGCTGCTTGTCTGCTTCTCTGTCTATAAGCAGTATACTGCTGTATAAAGCAGTATAAGCAGTGTTTTCTGAAAGCAAGACACATGATTACTTGGGGCCACACCGAAAGGTAAGGGCATGGGGGGGTGGGCCTGTGGGGAACTGCAGAAAACTGAAACCGTGGTTACGGGGACAGCAGATACGGGGGTTCTACTGTAGTTTCTCCAGCTGCACTGACCCTAGTAAGTAGTATCCTTACTGTTTAACTAGGCCATAGTAGCCCAGTGGAATAACAAATAAAGGTGGGCCCCCATATCCACTGATTCGCTATCCATGGTTTCAGTTATCCACGGATCGTGGGGGGACCCCCCCAGGCTTTTACTTTTTTCCCCAGTAAGCTTCGTTTCTTCCTTAAAGAAACAGGAGAAGGTACAGGCAAGTAGAACGAGACTAAGTACTAGAGAGGCTCTGCAAGGTTAACAGAAACCTTGCAGAGCCTCTCTAGGACTTAGTCTCATTCTACTTGCCTACAATGGAGGCTGCTTCTCTGTTTGTTTTAAGGAAGAAACAAAGCTTGCTGAAAGAAAAATAAGAGCTGGGGGGGGGGCAAGCATGCCTGCCTGCAGAGGAGGCAGGGTGGGGGGGCCCTCAGGAAACCATGGAGGGAGTGTTCGCTCTTATCCACGGTTTGAAGTATCCACGGAGGGGCCTGGAACATATCCCCAGCGGATATGGGGGCTCACCTGTACTTTATATGTAGAAGGTCCCAGATTCAATCCTTGGCATCGCCAGTTAGAGGATCTCACATACCTAGTAGTACAAAGGAATATGTCTGCTTGAGTACTTGAAAAGTCACCACCAGTCAATGTAGACAGTATTGACCAGTGGGACTAATGACCTGATTCTATATAAGGCAGCTACATATGTTCAGAACTGATGGTCTCCCCCCCCCCCAAAAAAAAACACACACACACCCAAATGTAGCACAGGGCTGAACATTTTAAAGAACTCCTGTAAAACCAGTCACCTATATAAGACATTTATCACAACAAAACATTAAATAACATTTCAGCTATTTCAAATTTGTAATTCAGCAAGCCATGTTTTGTGACCTGCCAGGACCTTGAAAAACCATCCTGTTTTGACAGTCCCAGGAAGGCAGCAAAAATTGGAGGATCACTGAGCTTCTGGCTAGCTACCATACAAAGCTGGTACCTGTGTTTTCTTTGGTGAGTCATAGCGCATGGGCAGAGTTAATATGATGTGCTTTGCTTGCTACTTTGTTTACAGACTGCTGTGGGAGAGATCCTGAAATAGTGTTTGTGAATAGTGAAATAGTGACCTATAAGTTTCTCATTGTCATATGATTCTGTGATCTTTAGGCTTCACATGGTAGTCATAAAGGGTATATTATTCCTTACAGATATTCTCAGAACCTATTGGCTGCCATTGGCTGCCATTTTGTTTTAACAGCTGTAGCTTGCCTTTATTTCATGCTTTACATTCATTTTACTTTTTGGGCTATAAATATGCTCCGTTTTCCCCCTGTTCTTTTTTATTATTATTTTCCTGCACATCTATTTACATCCAATTTCATTTTTATAGATCAGTCAAAACATACAGCTATTTCATACAAAAAGCCTGTCAAGTTAAAATATAGATGTATGAAATTGATCTTTCTTCACTTGCGTATGCGCATGCGCACACACAGAAAATATAAATCAAAAGTGTATGAAATACAGAAATGCGTTCACACTAACATCCAATATTTACATCTAAAACTAGTTTTTTTAAAAAAATTCAGTCTGTATTTCTGATCTGTCTCCATGTTGCTGTATCTGTATAAACTGTGTGACAACATAGGGATGAGTTCAAACCGGTTTTTGCACGAATAAAAGTGTTGTCAGGCAACAATTGATAAAGGAACAGTGAAGAAGAGATGGGAGATGCCTTGTGGAAGGAGTGCAGATAGAATCAGAAAGACAAACGGAGAAAACAGGCAGATGACTCATGAGCTGATGCAGAGTGGAAAGAGGAGGGATAAATAGGAGTGGGAGAAATAAGGTGATAATAAATAAATAGAAATAAGGCAGAGAGGAGATACAGTCATTTTAGAGAAGTGGAAAGATGAAAGCACTAGACTTGAAATTGATACAGAGAGGCAAGGTGCAAATGTAAAAGAGGAATTGATATGGAAGAGAAAGGTCAATTTAGTAAAGAATGCATGTTGCAGGAGAGACAAGGTACTTCCAGAAGACATCCAAGATGAGCAGACAGACACCAACTCTGTAGAGGACAGGAAAAGGAAAACTGGAAAGGGGAGGAAAGCTAAAAGTATTTCCAGAAGTGTGTTATTTTCTGATGTATTTCTGCAAATTGCATTTCAGATATGATGTTGTATGTGTTACTGGATATGTCTATATCCAGACTCTCAACTTCAAAGGGGATAAGGGCATCTCCGAAGCTGCTTTTCATCTTATTTTCTGACATCTCACCCTAAACATGCATGGAATATATGCACACTGCTTTTTTTTTTTTTTTTTAAAGTATCTGTATCTGTACTCCCATTGCTAGTGCCTGTGTAACAAACTCTTCTAAGTGGTTTTGCTGTTGAAATTCCCATTCTGTAGATGCTGTGTGACTGCAGCACAAATAGGTCATGCCGATATAAGCCTCACCCTTTCACTAAATGTTTTCTCATATAAGCTCTCTGCCTTTATAAATTTATATATCCATTTCCTGCTCCTGATTTTAATCTTGGGTAACCCAATTACACTATATTTCTCCTTACACCAGGTAATGTAATTTTACTAGCACACTTTGAGGAAAAAAATTGTCAAATCTTTATGACAATATCTTTATATAACAAATAGTGACCTTTGTGTTAAAAGCCAGCAATGTTGACTTCTCTGAAACTATATAAGGCAATTATTTCTCTAAGATAAATTATGAGCAACACTGCAAACCACTAAAAGTTAGAAAAGGAAAATCTTGCCACAGTTCTTATAAAATACTGTTTTATAGCCCATTAGAAGAGAAAGACTTAGCTATTAAGCCTTCAGACTTTCTCCAGTATTGCAGTACAGAGATATAAAACAATAGTTTCCATGTACTTTATTTTATCATTTCCCCTTTCAATCTCTTTATTTTAATGTTTTAATTCAATCATACTCTGTAGTCTAAATAATGTGTTGCCTGTCAACCTATTTATTTCTTTTATTTGGTTGCATGATTTATGTCTAGGCTTACCAGATTTTCCGGGACCCGGGGTGGGTGGGGGTGGCAGTGACGTTACAGGGCTAGAAAAATTAGCATAAATACATAAATAAATACATAATAAATATTAAAAAGGGTCCGAAAATGAGGATTTTTGACGTGCTGGGGCTTCAGGGGTGTGCGGGGAGGCCTGTGCGACCCACCACAGGCCTCCTCGATGTTTAGATCACCGAAAAAGGGCAATTTTAGGCCAGGTTTTCACAAAAAAAGGGACTGTTCCGACGAATACCAGGTCTCTGGTAAGCCCATGCATGACATATTGGCATGCACATGCATACACACAACCATGTGACTTCTGAACTGGACTGATGACAAGAGGCCTCAGCTCCCATAAGCCTCAAGGAAAGCATCACAAGGGGGTGCAGGGGGTGTGGTCTGCATCGAGTGTCACTCTCGGGGGGGGGGTGACACCACACATCGCCCGAGCCTCCGTTCGGCGATCGTTGACCCGTTCTAGGCTCAGCCACCTCGTGCTCTCGCCAACAATCATGTTTTCACCGCTTGCTGGCAAGAACATGAAGCGACTGGGCCCAGAGCAGGACAAGGATCACCAAGTGGAGGTAGTCTGGAGGTGGGCTTTTCTCATTAAAAGCAGTGCAAAAGCCTGGATGTTTGGGGGTGGCAGGGCTACGTCATTATGTCAACCCCAAATTCCAAGAATGCTGAGCTCCTCCAGGCCAGCAACGCACCAGGTGGCACCCACACCAGGGACACCTCTGGGCCACGCTTTTAATTTGTCAGAGCAATCGCCCTGCCTGACTCTAGCAGGCTCGTTTGAGAGAAGCCTTGCCAGGCTTTGGTTTCTTGGAACATTTCATGACTGCCCACCCCTTGCTTGCATAGCACATTTGAATCACTTAACAGAAGTCACGTCTTGGGAGCTTCCCATAGAATTCTATGGGAGAAAAAGATTTTAAAATCTGGGTCACAGGACCCCACGTGTCTTTGTCTTTCATTTCTCCTGTTGCTACCTTGCTACTAGTTTTGTTGTGTATTGACTTGCTGGTGCTGCGTTAAGCCAAGTCCTTGCCAGCTGCAACCCAAGTGTACCACCATGCCAAGCCAGCACCCTACCTGCTTCTTCCTTCTAGCCTTTCTCCCCTCTTGTCTCCCCAAGTGCAACTGAAATTACTGTGTCAGAGCGGCTGGACAGTCACCCTTGTGGGCTATCTCGCAATGTGCCCCTTCCCCTGAGAAAGTAACTCCAGCTCTCTTGCTCTGCTTTCCTCCCTTGAGCCAACTAAGGCTACCCACCTAATTCTTGAGCTTGCCTCAGAGCCCTCTTCTGCCTTTTAAACTCTGCTTTAAAACAGGAGAATTGTCTAACCTTGGCACTCTTGTCCTGCAACACATTGCAACCCCATCCAACAGAAATGGACTGGTAATTTTGATCCTTGGTGCAGCCTCACCATCAGCCCACAAACTCTAATCTTTCTTTGTCTCGTGTGCAGAAAAATTGACACATTAAGTGCTTCTGTCATTTTCTTCCTTTATGTGAGTGCATGTCGTGTATGAGAGTGTTTATTTTGGTCTGATTGCTGTATTTTGATTCCCTTCCCTATTATTGCTAAATTATCCCCATAACAAAAGTGTGTTTGTCTCACGTTGCACCTTTGGGTGCAAAGTCTTCTTTCCCTGCTGTACCAATGAGCTGTGCCATTGGCCACTGCGCCAGATTCCATCACACAAGATAGTTTCCCCCTGTGTGCACATATTATTAATGCATATTTAAAAGTGGTAACAGCCAGTTATATGAACAGCTAAGGATCATTGCATTGCTTTTCATTTTTTTTATTCCCCTTCCCCTGCATTAGTAATATTATCCCCAGAATAATGTTTTTGTTGTTGCACCTTCACTCTCGCCTCCCACTTCTTTATATGCCAAAGAACTGAGCTGTGCCATTGGTCACTACACACAGTCCCAGCACATGCAATAAATTCCCCGACTTGTGCACATGAAAAGCATGTTCTGAAAAGCACCCCCAATAACAACTTTATGCCATTACGCCGCAGGATCACCAGCACAAATGGCTGGAGGCACCCTGTGTATATTTACCAATATTTACCTGCATCTATCTATCTATCTATCTATCTATCTATCTATCTATCTATCTATCTATCTATCTAGATAGATAGATAGATAGATAGATAGATAGATAGATAGATAGATATAGATATTGATGAAGGTGTGTCCCTTCCCTTCAAAATCAAGCCCACCGTGATTAGAAAGGGGAAATTTTTTTCCACCAGCATTATGAAACAGGTCTACAGTATATTTTACACTAATAGGATGCAGCAAAAAAGAAAACAACAACAACAACAAACAAGACCCAAGAATATCTTTGTTCGTTTCATAAGTATTCACCATAATGTGCCAAAACAACTGTAGCTGAAGTTTTAAGTAATATACAGCATAGATCAAATAGGAGAAGCTATATTTGAAAGGAATGCTAAAAGGAATAGAAAATCAATTTCTGCTGCAAAGTGAATTTTTATGCCTTTAAAAAGTATATTGTCAACATAGACCAGCAAAAATGCCATCTTCGTAATAGCACACACCACAACTGATGGATGGCACAGTCCATTTTGCATGGCAAAAAGTCTCAAAAGAAAAACCTGTGACACACAGAAATGGCAATATATTTATTTCAGTATCTATTCTGCCCCATCTCTAGAGCTCCAGGAAGATAACAGCCATTTAAGAACAGTGAAAACAACAGTACATCCAGTGAAATATTAAATGAAAAACTAGCATAACCTTGGCTGTGAAAAGTCAACCCACACAGAAGATCTTTGCAGCACTTTCAGAAGGCATTTCAAACACTGATGAACCTCTAAGGAAAGAATGTCTAGGACTTTGTGGGGATGACTTTCACATTTGTACGCTTAGAAACAATTTAAGATACAATTCGGATCTTACTTAGAAGTGGAAATAGCAGGAGAATTTCTGAAAGAAAATGGTAATATCTCTTTCCAAGGCACACTGTGCTAGCCCATAACCTGAGCAATATGCTAAAATGAACTCTGAAGGGAAAGGGACTATCTATGGGGAAATCCATATTAGTGATGTGCAAGACCCCTCAGTTCAATGTAGAATCAGCTTGGTATTGACAAGCTTTCTTGAAAAAAATATGTCTCTTTTCCCAAGAGTTCTTGCTTTCTTGATGATGTCAGTGCAAGTGATGATTGCATGTTGTCACCACCTTGTTCCCTGGGAACTGTCGTTTGGTTTGGTACTGTACATGCATAGCTCAGACATCTCTCCCATTTATTTGTTCACACGACTCAATATTGTCATAACATTTTTTTTAAGTACGTATACTTGCACATCAATCAATGAACATTTCATAAAGAATAATGCATTACCCCGAAAGAACATTGGTACATGTGCATCAAAGTAGCTGGCTTTGGGTGCCCAATCTTCTGAACACTGGCAGTACATGCATAGAATCTGTCTTCATATAGTATATCTGAGGAAAGTGCTATTGATTCATAATACAGCCAAGCATTTTGAATTAGACAAACAGCCCAAACACAACCCCCCCCCCAATCAGACTAAAGCAATGCAGCGGGCCAAGAGAGCACATGCTATGCCGATGGGGGGGGGGGAACCAGACCACCGAGAAGTGATAAGTAAAAATATTTTGTTCTTACCTCTCTGTAAGCCACCTGGCCAGTGGCCACCAATGGGTCTTCTTGGACCTACACCTGGAGTAGCTGGAGTAAATCCAAGGAGCCTGGCAGCACAAACCTGACTAACAATCGAATGGCGGAGCAAGCGCTCCACCGTTCAAAGCTGTCCCAAACATGCCGTAAAGCACGGTTCTGACGACTCTAGAGTAAGGGCCGCCGGCACAAAGGCTGGCAGCCCTTTGCCATCGGATTGTCCCTGCCGCAGCCGGAGAAGTTAAGGGATCCCCCCGGCAGTGAGGGAGACCAGCCATTGGTTGAGCCGGCTCAGGGGGCAGAGATGGCAACCGCCATATCCCTGTCCCCTTCCCGGGTTGGCACAACCTTTACATGGCCTCCTCAGACTTGTGCCAGCTAAATAGCTGGCAGAAATCCGAGGAGGCCCATTGTCCCTTTCCCCCGAGTAGACCTACAGGAGGAGGTCTGAATGTCCCCTTCCCCCAAGTAGACCTACAGGCCAATCCCGGAACAGGGATAGGATCCGGCTGGCGGCCTAGACTGCCTGCCAGATACTTAGGTAGGATTGTGCTGTCAGTGAGTTTGTTGGGCTCGGAAAATGGGGATAGGATCTCAGTATGTGAGATTCACCTCCTTCCACCCTTGAACTGCCCCTGCCTGGCCCGCTACTCACCCAGATCCTGCCCAGGTGATATCTTTGGAAGTAATATGAATATCCATGGTGCAAAAGTAATGGTTTTATTTAAAAGTAAAGGTGTATTGAAGACTGAGATGGGGACAGAATCACTTGGGGAGTAAACTCAATCACTGGTGAGCCAAGAAGCCTCACCATTTCCAGGATGGCTTAGGAAAGGAGGTGCAGATTCAACAAGGAGTTGCTATAAGAACATGATTCTAAGAGTCAGCCAGGACTTCACCCTGGATGTAGTGAGGCTAGGTTCTCTCTAATCAAGATCATGCAAATAGAGGGTCATTGATCAGATGGGAAAGCTGTAGCACTGCAGGGTATCTGCGTGTTACCTTCCTCTAAGGTTTTGCAAATTTGGGCTCCCCCCCACCTTGGCATAATCTCACTTGCAAGCACAAGTCTTTCTAAACCAAGCCCAACTGCCCCATGGCCAGGCCACCTGGACAGTCATTTCAGACTGTCATACCCTGCCATTCCATTTGTCTGTCAAGAAAACTCTCCAATTGGGGTTCAATTAAGCCTTTGTGCCCTACTGGAAGGACACACCTTATCTCAATGAAGCCTAGAAAACTCTTGGCTGCACACCCAGGAAATGTTTCAGATACCATTTTTCATTGAGGAATGTCTTTGTGTCCTTTGTCCAAAATCCTTTGCCTTGCTGTTTGTTTTGTTATTCATTGACCAGTTGATGCTGCGATAAGCCAACCCCATTCCAGCTGCAACCCAAGAGCCACTGTGTCATGTCAGCACCCAGGATCAGTAACAACCTGGTCCTTTTCTTTTCCAGCCTTCTTCCCCACTTCTGTCCTAGAGCAGAACCTAAAGCTGTTGGGCCAACATGGGCTGGACAGCCATCCTTTGTGGATGCAGTGTGCCCCTTTCTCCCAGGAAAGCAACTCTGGCTCTCCTCTTCTGGTTCCATCCTCGAACAGTTACACCTACTTTCTTTCTATCTGCCTTTCATACCATCAGCGTTTACATAGGGAGGCTATTGAAATCTTTATTAAATATCCCCAACATCTCAATAGGAAAGAAGAAATAAGGGGTGTCCCAGGTGCTTGGATCCCAGTCTTAAAAACTGTTCCATGGTTTCTTTAAAAGACACTACAGCCTCTTATATCAATGTGGCCCCTTTAAACTGGAAACTGCTTGTTCATGGAGTCACACAGCTGGTTTCAATCATCACTCCTGATGAGCTATAAAACTCCTTGCTTTCGGCCAGGTCTTCTCCAGAGCTTTCTTGTTTCATCTTCAGCCCGAGCATAGCATGGGCATTCTGTACTCTGAAGAAGCCTTATGTGATTGGGGCAAAACATAAGATTGTGTTTTTCATTTTTTTTGTGGACCATGGCCAGAAGACCTGCTGATAACATTTTTTAACAATAAAGTTACACCTACAGCTTAGCCTCTGGGGTTGCTTCAAAGCCCTTTTCTGTCTGTTGTGCCTCGCTTTCGACCCAGGATTTTACTTGGTCTTGGCATTCTAGCCAAGCGATCTCTGCAACACAGTGCACACAAAAGAGCAGAGAAAGAATAGGCAACCTTGATCCTCACCATCAATCCACAAACTCTCCTCTATGTTTTGTGTGCAATCAAACTTTATGATATATGTAGTGCCTTCCTTCCTTCGTGTGAGTGCTCTGTGTGTATATGTGAGTCTCGGACTTCTGGTCTGTTTTTCACAGTTTAAGGGGAAGGACTGAAATCAGTGCCAGGACTCCAGTCAGACTCCCCTAACCATCGTTCCCGCTCCTTGAACAACTGGGCTGCCCAAGATGGGCTCTTTCAAGCAGCTACAGCACTGGTTAGGAGGGTTTGTCTGGTGTCTCCAGATGCTCACTGATGCTCTTCTAAGTAAACCCTCAGTACCTGCACCCAACTGCCACAGGAAAGGGACAATCCTTTGTTTAGTCTTCTTTCCCCAAACTGCTGAGGATGACCTCACACAGGCCCTGCAGCATATCATGGAGAAAAATATCCTTTTTAATATCAAATATCAAAAATATCATCAGACAAATGGACCCCTTCAGCCTTTCTAAAGATGGATAAGGTGGTACCTTATGTCTGGGTGATGTTACCAGGTGTGCAACTCAGCAGGTGAAATAGAGGTGACCCATCAGTACCTGAAATTCTGTCAGTGTCACTTTTCTGACATCAATACAGGATTCCAGCTCACATCATTTCTGAGAAGGCAAATGACAACAAAGTTACTCTTTGGTATTGATTTCAATACCCCAAGAAGAAAGACATGTGGTTGGACCCTCTGTTTTCTCATCAGCTAGCTAGAGGGACTCCCAACTCCAGTCAACTGCGGAAATTCTCGTATGAAAAAGGGGCAGATGGCAGAATCACAGGGGGCTGCAAAACTAAAATCATCCAGGTAATGTACCACTGAGTCACGACCTGTTCCTTCCCAGCTGATTCATCCCAACACGGTGCTAAACGCTCAAAAGTAGCACAAAAGATGAAGCAGTCCATGTTGTAGCTGTCCTCAAAATAAAACCTCAGCAGCTGCAATCCTCAGGGTGCACAGGAAGAAAACGAAAAACAGATTTAACACTGCATTTTTCCATAAGTGTCCTAATGCTACACCACTGCACCGTTCAGACTGCAGAGTCAAATGATGTTTCACTTACAGAATAAAGGGGCACAATATGGCATTGCTAATGAATCCACCACAGGGTATGACAAATGGTGAATTCACTAGGTGGCTTCTTGGGAACAATCCCCTAAGTGTGGAAATGCATGGGGAGCTAAATGGGCCTAAACCCAAACCCTTATGCAGTCCTTTCTTATTTTTTCCCCTAACAACATGCTCTATTCCTCTTATAAACTTAAGGCTCTGCACACAAAATGTTTATCCCCTTGGGCAGGAATCCTGAAATTGTCCCAAAAGCTCCCCCCTCCCCCATAAGCGGCAGCTTCATGGGCTGGATAAGCCTGCAGAAGTGAGAAAAAGTTTCCAAATGTATAGGGCTGGGTCCCTTTGTTAGTGGCAGGTGGATCTCCTTCCCCCTTTTTGGTCCTTAGGTCAACCTCATTAGGGATGGACTCTGGGGCAGGTCAAAAATGTGCCATGGCACATACGTATCAAAACTGACAAGGGCGCCAGGAGTAGGACCCAATGTGCCAAATTCTGAGAGCAGGAGGCAAGATTGAACCCTCTGCTTGACTTGAGGTGTCTGAAAATTAGAAATTGGGGATTCAGAAAGCAGATGCCATTGTCAGCAAATTCCCCTTGAATCCGCCTGGTCATCCACTCCATCCAAAGCTGGGTCAGATGCTGACTCCACAGCAATCCAGGTACAAGGTAGCCTTCATCCCAAAAATGTTGCCATGCCTAATCCAAGCTGGGCTACTGAGCTCAGAGAAGTGGTAAGATATTTCCATATCCTTGATGAGTGCTTGAGCTTGCCTAGGTTGTCATTGCAGCAGCATCCCTATAAATATTAGAAAGCCTGCCAGTCACTCATATCAATGCAGTCAACTGATTTTCCTTAATTTCTTCACACTCCTTTTCCCACTTTTTTCCTGAGACCTTTGATTCCAGTTTCTCAAAAAGGAAAGAAAAGACCATGGACATTATTGTGAAATAAGGCACAAGTGGGAAGTGCTAAACAGCCTAGAGGTTAGCAACACCCTTGCTTGTCTCCCTTTCCTCTCTCACAGGTTGGTCTGGTAGTATTTGGGGATTTGATAGGTCTCCATTGCCACCATCAAGGCTGAGAAGCCAGGCAGATAGGGACTGCCTTGGAATACCTTTCTCTCTCATCTGAAAAAGAGTTCTCCAAATCCAAAGAATTCCCACTTATACAAGAGCCAAAACAACAGTAGCGAGACATGAGCAGTTTGGGGGAACATGGCCAACTGGTCCCTTAGGAACTGAGTCCGGGCAAGTAATCAAGAACAGTAAAATGGAGGTTGTTAAAATGACTGAGCAAACCTAGCAAATAAAAAGAAATGAGCAAGGGATGCATAGGATCAAAAAGCAAGACTTGTATCAAAAATAGAAACAGAGCTGACCAAGATAATAATATAGTAATATACAGTATTTATATACCGCCTTTCTTGGTCATTGGATTTCTCCTCCGACTTTAATCCAAGGCAGTGTACGTGGGCAGGCTGTCCTAACCCCCCTTGGTTTTTTTTACAATATATATAAATGTCCAATCTTTCATGAATGGCTACTTTCCAGGTGGTATCCTTTTTACAGTCTGACAATTCTGCTGGCTGGCGCCTCCCACACTCAACTGACGCAACTGGAAGCTCTTATCTCTCCTCCTGGAGGCTTTCACAGCTTTTTGCCGGCAGCGTGTCTCGAACGTATCAAGTTCACCGGTCTTCGGGCTTTGAAGGCAGCTGCTCTCCCAACTGAGCCAGACTCTGGTTTAGAACAGGGAAAATATGGTAAGCCTACTGATGACCCCACATCCACAGTATTAATTTGTGCTGAAACTCCACTGCCTGACCTGCAGTAAAGCCTCTAGGAGCATCCCCAGCATTTTTCTCCTCCGTTTCCACTAGACACATTGTACGAGCCCAAATGGTTTTGACCTTTTGGTGTACCTAGTGCTGTGTTTGGCAGGAACAGGCCCTCCAAACAATTTGGAGACTTAACCCTTTAAATTAGCAGGAATTACTTTGTACCTTTTCCAGGGCTTCAAGATAAGATAGCATTGCTTCCACGGACACACCTTCACCTGAAGATGAAGAACTGGGGGATGCTTGGGAAGGGAATATTTAGGTTCTGGCAGCTTCTCCTTCTTCCTCCTTTTAGTCTTTTTGGAGGCCACAAGGTCCTACCTAGGCCTCAAGGCTTTTTGTCGCCAAGGCTTTATGAGCCCTAGTAGGCCATGTGCAGGGCCATATGGGATGACAGAGCATGGTGGCACAATGGTGACCTCATAACTGGGTGACTCTGAGCTTGGGACTGCTGCAGCTGGATGAGGCAGCCCAGGTGGGGGCAATCAAACAGGACAAGGTGGGGAAGCTGGGACTGGCCCATGGGAGAGAGATAAGAGGGGAAGGGAGCAGAAAACAGAGGAATGAGTATGAGTACAGGGAGAAAGGCTCAGAGAAAGGAGAAACAGAGAGGTAGAGAGTAGACTGGAAAGAAGGAGCAAGGCCAGTTGAAAAGGAAGGAAAGAAATGAAGAAGAGGGCAAAGGCGTACAAAGGAAGAACCAAAGAGCCTTCAGCCTGCAATGCCAGGCCCATGAACCACCAGCCAGCATGGGACCGGACCAGAGGACTAGTGCCCCCCCTTTGGGTTGGGAGAATGCTAGCACTGGAGACCCTAGCCTCCTTCTGCAGCACCAGCTAGGTTAGGCTTTCAGATAGGTTGGCTGATTGGAGAGGTGTCAGCTAGCTGGTCACTCCGTACCACCCCCTTAGAACTGGATAAACCAGTTTGCTAAGCAGCCTAGTTTCTCCAGATCTATATTTTTCCTCCAAGGCTATCTGGCAATGGCTTTTAAAAAACACAGGACAAAGGTCCTCTGTAATTTGCATCCCAGTTGCTGAGAGGTTATCTGGCCAAACACCAGAAGAAGAAAAAACAAGCAGAAAATACACAGAAAGAAACAGGGAACACAGGAAAATACAAAATTCACCAGCAGTGCATCCTCATATATCACTACCACTGCTCCACTGCCCCTGATTGGCCCCAACTAGCGGCAGCCTGCCACTAGTCTTGCCTCCTTCCAAGGCTAAGTGCAACCCATGTCTCCCCTGGTGCCCAAAGGGTGCCAAACAGAAATTCCGAGTCCAAACTCCTCCTGCTTATGATATGCCTGAGCTAGCCATGCTAATATGCAGTTAAAGACATGAGTGTACACATCCTGTTCCCCCCTCTTGGCACATCATCATCCTTCTCACAATTGCATGGGGATGGCGTTCAGTTGAACCACTTCCTCCTGTGAGATTTAAATGCTGTTTTAATTAGGCTTACCAGCGTCCCGGAATCGACGCTGGCTTTGGCCTAGAGCAGACCCAAGCCACTCCCAAGGGTGCACTGTGGCTGCCCAATGGGCTTCCGGAACTTCTGGTCAACGACGCAACAAAAGCCGGAACCCCGTTGGGCAGCCGCGGTGCACCCTTGGGACTGGCTTGGGTCCGCTCTAGGCCAAAGCCAGCATTGATTCCGGGACGCTGGTAAGCCTAGTTTTATTGTATTATTTAAGTTACTTGGGTGAGGGTGTGGGTTCTGATGGACCTCTCCCCACTTCATTCTGAGAAGGGGAATGGCATGTCAGGAGGTAGAACAGGAGTTGTTGTGTGCACACATTTTTAATCATGTGTGGGCAGGAGAAGCTCAGAGATATGATTTGGATGCAGGTTTCCTTTCTTATTTTTTGGCACCATTAAGTCATCTGTCCTGTTGCTTTTCATTTCATTTTTTATTGTTTTGCATATATTTGTATTTTATTAATATAATATTAAAACATAAAAACAATACATATTTCGTAAGATTATAGCAAGCGTGAAGCAATACATCCTACTAGCATACTATTCACTATTTTCTACATATAATATCCAACTAAGCCAAAATAACACCCACATTCTATTCATTAAATCCACATATCATCACATCGTTCTTCTCTCTCTCTCTCTTAAATAATCGATAAATGGTTTCCAATTATTCACAAAAAGATTAACTGACTTTTCCTTAATTAAAATTGTAAGTGTATCCATTTCAGCATAATCCAAAACTTTCAACCACCAATCTTCCAGCAGAGGTATCTCTGAATTCTCCTGTTGCTTTTCATTTTAGCGAAGTGGGGAATGAAGCTGGTTGGAACTGAAGCATTGGCAGTGCAACTGCAGGGGCAGAAATAATCCAAACAATTGACTGCTGCTTTGTCCTGCTTCCAGCAGGATTAGTACACTGACTGATGGATAGAGTGGATCTGAGCATTTCTACTTTCTAGTGGGGCTGGTATCAGATATTGCCATCTATAGGCAGATGCTGAGTTCTCTGTGCTCCAGAAATGGCCAACATTGCCCAGAGTCCTCTGTGGCTGCTCAGTGCCATTGGTTGCCACTTGCCTGCATATACCCAGTCTTAGAGGGAAAACAAGGAGCAACTGCTGTCTGTCACTTCCCTATTCCTCTCTCAGAATAGGCAATGACTGCTGGTCTTCCTCCTTCCCTCTGTCCACTCTTGTTTACAAACTGGTTTTCTAGGTGAGCACACAAGCAGGGCAATAGTAATGAGCTGGAATGGAAGCTGCGTGATGTGGGGTGAGCAGCAAAGACATCTTGTTTAAGGGATCCTCAAAACCTGGAGCCAACATTGTAGGTTTCTTCAAACACACTCAAATTTCAACCACTTTAAGCCCATCATTTAAATTGCTCAAATGATGTTAATGAAGCAGTGCCTTTTGAATTAAACCATCTAATGTCATTCAGTTTCTTTTTTGCAATCTATAGATAATTATGCCATCTTGAGAAGTTCATTTGTGTTTTAATAATCTGTACGAGTTCTTGACCTGATCTGTGTATTAAGTTCATGCTGTGAAATCTTAATTCTTATGCTGCTATAAGGGGGAAATGCTGTTTTGTTTTGTTGTTTTTTTTGTTCAACTTTACAGGAAAATAATTTGGTACTTCTATAAATGTCTTTTGCCTTAATCACCGAGAGATTTACAGGATGATTATGTCAAATTGCCTTACTTTTTCTGGTTTAATGCAGGAAAAGGAATAATTCAGAATGGCATCCTTTTTTATGCTACTTCACATATTCAAATGCAGCATCTTCCAAACAGAATCAAGAAAATAAGCTGTGATGATGAATCATGCTGGAAACCTATATACAAGAAATCTGTTTTGCATGATGTTATTCTAAACACACTCTGGCATAGCCTTACCAGGTTATTCTTCTGGAAAAAAAATGTGCTGAACATGGGTGCCATTTCATCTTACACAAATGTTAAATTCTGTTCACCAAAATGCAGGAATAGGAAACCTAAGTAATTTGTTAATCCTGATTTTCAGGATGGGTATGGAAAAAAGGGTACTGGAAACCATACTCCTCATGTCCCCACCGGGTGTGCTTTTCTGACAAGCATTAATGCACACATGGGGGAGATCTATTTCGTGTGCTGGGACCTTTGCAGGAGCCAGTGGTACAGCTCAGTAGTTTAGCAGGAAAGGAAGAGGGAGGCAAGGGTGAAGATGCAACAAGCAAACCTTTATTATTGCGGGGATAATTTTACAAATGCAAGAAAGGGGAATTAAAATAATACAAGCAATTCAATGTTTCTCAGCTAGGTCCTAAATGTAAATGGTTGCTATGTATGGGAAGAACTGAAGGAGAGAGAGAGAGAGAGAGAGAGAGAGAGAGAGAGAGAGAGAGAGAGAGAGAGAGAGAGAGAGAGAGCAGGAAATCCTAAAAAAAATGCATAATGTTGCAATCTTGGAAGAAGAAAGAATGGGCTGAATTGTCCTTCCCTATAGGGACATAGTGTTTCCCAGGGAGAGCTAGAGTGGTAGAACCAAGGATTTTGCAGTAGTGGGGAAGGAGGGAAAGAGCTGGGGGGACGAAAGGAAAGAAATGAGAGGGATTCAAGAAAAATTTGCTGCAAGAAAAGACCATAGCTGAATTACAGTTCTCTGTAGCCTGAACCAAGGGCTACAGGCATGGGGAAGTCCTGCCTCAGGCCATGAAATCACTACACTTCCTTGTAGTGGAGGACCTAGTATCTCCCACTATATAATACCTCCCAAGCAGCCCAGCCCAGCCCATCCTGGGTAGCCAAGTTGCTTGAGGAATTGGTGTGATGGTTACGGGTGTCTACCTACCACTGAGGCCTGAGGCTGGTCTCAGGTGTCTCTTAAAATAGTGACAAATAGATTTTACAATCACACCCACACACAGGAGGAAATGATAGAGGCTAAGCACATGGGAATTTGACTGTGCACATGACAAGAAAAGATAGATGAAGTTTGTGGGTTGATGGTGAAGCTACACCATGAACTGAGGTTACCAGTCCTTTTCTGTTGTATCATGTCGATTTGTGGGAGTCATGGGCTGGAACACTGAGACAAAATAAACCTCTATTCCAAAGCAGGGTATTAAAAAGGCTGAAAGGACTTTGAAGCAAGCCCAGAAGCTAGATTGTAGCTGTAGCTTACTCAAGGAGGTGTGCAGAACAAATGAGCTGGAGCTGCTTTCTCAGGAGAGTGGGGGCATGTTGCAAGGAGACCCGCTAAGGAGGGTTGTCCACTCTGTGCCGGTGCAGTGGCTTTAGGTTGTGCTCGAGGAGCGAAGCAGTGAGAAAGGTTGAAAAGGAAAGGAGGAGTGGCTGATTACAAGTCCTGGGGGACAGCTTGGTACAGTGGTTCTTAGGTAGTGGCGGAGATGGAGGTGGCTTAACACAGCACCTGTGGGTCAAACAAATGCAATGGCAGCAAGGTAAACAGTTGAGGAAGGGACGAAAGATATGAGAGTCTGGTTACCCAACTTTTTATAATTTTTCTCCCCAATAGAATCCTGTGGCATCTTTTGTGGCTTGATGGCCTTTGATTACTCATCCTCAGCCCTAAACGGGCACCACTATTGTTTGCACATTACCAGAGGTACAATAAAGAACTTTCAGCAAACTCTAGAGGCCAATTGCTTCATTATCATGGACTTATTGATAGAATTTAACCATGGAGTTGGTGACGATAGTGAGGGTTAGAGAACTTTCTTTTGTCTCCAATCATTTTTGTTACAAGTGATACTGGTAATTATTCTCTTTTATTCATGTAACCTTGGATAGTATTTTAAAGTCCTATAAACTCATGCCAGGCAGTCCAGCTCGAGTCAACTCTGCCCTGCCAACACAGCTTTGCTTTTTTAACTTTCGGACAGACTCCCTGCGTGTTGCCTTCACCGCTCGACAGGTTCCGATGGCGAGTGGGTGGGGCCACCATGGAACGGAGAGGTTACCGCTGTGCAAGGCTTAACATTCCGCCCCACCTCTAGCAATGCCAGTGCCTCTCCCACTTCTTTTTTTCTTTCTTCCCAATTTTTCTCCTCGCTTCCTCTCCACTACCACAAAATGCACAGTTCTTTAGCCCCAGTTTCCCCTGGGTAAACCTTATTTCCCTACATCAATGGTTCCCAAAGTTTAGCGCCAAGACTCACTTTTTAAAATGATCTACCTAGCTTTATGAGGCTTTTAAAAAGGTGATCTCAAAAGAAATACTATTTATTTATTTACTTACTTACTTACTTACTTACAAGTAATATTTATTTATTTATTTATTTATTTATTTATTTATTTGCAAAAAACAACAATAAACCACATCAAAAAACCTCAATCCATTTCTCATAATGAGGCAGCTCTAATGAATAGCCTCAAGGCTTGAGGGGTTTAGTTATGTGACCCATCCTTCACCTGCCCACATTACCTGTCATTGACAGACTTGGGAAAAAAAAAAGTTGCTCAAGCTTGCAAACTGCAGGAGCTCAGTTCCTTGCAAAATTCAGGAGCTCAGCTCTTTGAAAAGCAATTAGTAGCGATCTGATTTTTGAATAGCCTCAGGGCTTGAGGCAATTACTTATCCGATCTTTCCATCACCCATGTTTCCATTGGGGGCTCTGTGGGACCCATCAGAAATTGGGTCACAACCCACCAAGTGGTTCCCCACCCACAGTTTGAGAAATACTACCCTACATCCTTTCCCCCTCCTGCTGCCATTACACAGCCCCCTTTCCTTTTAAGAATTTCTTCTTTCCTTTCTTCCTTCCCCGCCAAACCATTGATCCCACCATATATAAAAGATTTCCCTCATGTGCGCATGTTACTTATGTTCTATAAAGCACACCCAGTAACACCTGACATTGTTCAGTTATATTTGCTGGTAATTGCCCCAACCAACAAAAGTTAATTTTAACTTTTATGTCGGGGCGGAGGGAGGGAGGCATCTCCCCGCTTCATCTTTGTGATAGCAGTGGTGAGGACCTCAAGGGCAATAAGCAGATTTTCTACTAAAACATTATACTGATGCCTCTGACAGAAATGTTGGATTGTCATTAAGAAGAATGAACTATTTCTAAAGACTAGATTAGATAAATGAAATAATATAGGGCATGTACTACAACTGGTAATAGGTTTTGAGAATGCCTGCATTGATTCTCTCTACCATTTCTCTCTGTTAATGGATGTATTTACTATCCTTTATTTTGCAACAAGGATAAGAAGTAGTTAATTTCAAAACTTTTTTTACCTTTTATGGAGACAGCCACGGCTAGTTTGAGTCGCCATTTATTTTAAAAATGTAGCATAGCAAGCAGTCCATAAGATATCAATAAACTACATCCCTCCATTATCCTGAGATTAAGCACATATTTTGGGTCTACATATGTATTTTTTTTCATTGTAAATTGCAGTGATGGGGGATCAGGACCATGTTGCATAGAGAAGGGAATTAACCCTTTTTTTTTTTAACACTGTGGTCCTGACAAAAATCCACCTCTCCCCAACTGCTTCCCTATTCTGACAGGGAAGATGCCATTGACTTCAAGGGCAGCTTCTTTCCCGGGGAAAACTGCCGCCTCAGGAGGAATTCTCATTGGCCCTGCAGCACAAGGGTTAACCCCCCCCCCCCCAAGTACTGTGGTCCCAATCTTGATTGTCCTCACACAACTGATATTTACAATTTGTGTGTGTGTGTGTGTGTGTGTGTGTGTGTGTGTGTGTGTGTGTGTGTGTGTGTATTCACACGTAATGTGTATATTCACATGTACTGTGTGCATGTATTTCCCCAAAGTCTACTTCCTCTGAAAATAAATATGTGTGACTCCACCCTTCTCTTTGTACCATTTCCTTTTTGTCTTGTCCTTGTAAGTTCTCTTGTGTAGAGACCCAACTCTACAGTACTATAGGAAAGGAGACATGTGTAACTGTTTCATCTACTTCCCATTTAAGGTGGGGTGTATTTGTGTCCATTGGCAAATGATCATTTGTCCATTGGCAAATGATTTTTTTCCCCACATTTTTATACCGCCCTTCCTCCAAGGAGCTCAGAGTGGTGTACATATTTCCTCCCCTCCTTTTGTCCTCACAACAACCCTGTGAGGTAGTTGGGGCTAAGAGATAGTGACTGGCCCAAGGTCACCCAGGAAGCTTCGTGGCTGAGCGGGGATTTGAACCTGGATCTTCCAGGTCTAAGTCCGACTCCCAAACCACTACACCATCCTGGCTCAAATGATCTTTTTCTTAAGATCATGAAACATCTAAGAAAAATGGCAACTCCATCAGTTTTGAGAGGAAGGCAGAATTCACATAAATTCACCAATATTCTGACAAAGGAGCACACAGGACTGGGTGCTAGGGCCCTGCTGAATACACTGGTCTACATTTTTTTTTCTGGTCTGGACTTTTGCAGCTGTTTTAGACTAATTTTGGGGCTCTGATTCCAAATATGGAATCAGTTTTTGTCTATCACATCAGGGTTTTCAGATAACAAATATTGCATTTGATAAAATCAATGAAAAACAGCAAATTTACACTGGTCTACAAAAAAATTTTTGTTGGCCTGGACTTTTGCAGCTGTTTTAGACTAATTTCAGGGTGCTGATTCCAAATCTGATCTCAGATTTGGTCTATCACATCTCATTTTTATGCTATCGGCATACCCCACTTTCATTGATTTTACCCAAAATTAACTCTTTGTCACTTATGATTGCAAGTTGTTGCGAGTCAGTGACTGCTTTAATGTTAAAATATGGTGCTGTATTTTTAAGATAGTGTGTTTATAATATTTTATGTAGATATCCACATTTATGTAATAGTTTCCTTCTGCAGGGCGTGATCTAACAATGGCTACAACAGGGGTTCTCAACCTGTGGTACGGGTACCCTTAGGGGTATGCGGACCTCTTCCTGGGGGTACACCAAGCCCTGCCCCTTATCTGCCCCATCAGCAGCTAATTAAGTGTTAATTAACATGGATTTTAAATTGTAATTATTTTCGGAGCCCTTCTGTCTCTCTGATTCTGGTTTTGGGCTTATTTTTGTACTTTGGAAAAGGGGGTATGCCAATAGCATAAAAACAATATGTGATACAGCAAATCTGAGATCAGATTTGGAATCAGCACCCTGAAATTAGTCTAAAACAGCTGCAAAAGTCCAGGCCGGAAATAGACCAGTGTAAAGTTGCTGTTTTTCATTGATTTTATCAAATGCAATATTTGATATCTCAAAAACCTGATGCGATAGACAAAAACTAATGCCAGATTTGGAATCAGTGCCCCAAAATTACCTTAAAACCATTGGAAAACCTTATGCCAGAAAAAGTGTGTTGACCTTTGCCCCAGCTCTAGCACAGAAATTTCTGGGATTGTATCAGAATTGCCCCCCCCCCACTGCCTGAAAAGCCTTATTTCTTTCACCTAATGCGTGAAACATGACTTGAAGCAGAACTAATGGCAAGTGGAAGGCCTCAGATCCCACAAAAAGATAGCTGCCCAGCCCATGCTGGCACAGCCGCTTTCAGTTGTGCTCTGGTGGCCAGTTGAATGTAGCCATAGAGTTGGTGAGGACAACTAGGGCTAGAGACCCTTTTTCTGTGTTGCTAACTTTGTTTATTCCAAACCAGGAAGCTCCCAGGCAGCGACAGAACTTGGGTGGAGCGCATGGAGCAGGAGCTCCAGGCGCTCGGGCGGGCGGGGGGCGCACTCGGGGCACTTACCGTCACGAAGCGCCGCGTTGCATCGGCCCTCCCTCCCTCCCTGGAGCTCATTTGGCTCCAAAATGAGTTCAAAACGGGCGGGGGGCGCGTCGACGTGACACGAGGGGCGCGTCGACGTGACACGAGGGGCGCGTCGACGCGACGCAGGCCCTGCCCCCAAGCTCTGGGCGCCAGAAGGGCGCCCGTCATTTCTGCTCCCAGGACGTGGCCTTTGTTCATGGGTTCAAATGTGCTTTGCAAACAAGGTGCAGCCACTCATGGAATTGTCCAAGAAATGAAAGCCAGGCAAGGCTTCTTCCAACCCAGCCTGTTAGAGTGATACGTGTGGAGGGGTGTTTGCTCTAACAGATACGGTCCCTCTCCTATCTCATGTATGACACTCACCTCATGGCTAGGGAGGTGCGTTGGCTAATCGTGAGGCACGTGGTGGACAACTGGGAGGAGTTCTCCATCACGTCCCATGACAGCGAGGGGGGACATCTATCATTCGATGGAACCATGACTTATCGTTGGATGGAACCATGACTTAATAATTGCAGGGTGTTGTTGCCTGACATGGGGTAGTTGTGCTACATTTAAATGGTTCATTGCAATCAAAGGAGAGTTTATTGGAGTCAACATGGATTTAAAGTACTTACATCCCGTAGCAAAGCACGGTCATCACGCTAGTCTATTCATATTATTATCCCTTCTACTTCTAATGTTTCCAATGGTATTCTTTATGCTTTCATAGTTTCCAGGTGCAGAAGGCAACTGGGGTGTTTGTGCAAAATTGGCCCATTTGACTGACAGGCAGGTCCATGCGATTGATATTATTTATACTTTTGTTTGGCCAGACCTTGTATAACGTGACCTTCTGCTTTTGCCAAGTCAATGGAAGAGAGCCTTCCATATGCTGTACTTTCAGGTTCATGCTTCTTCCTTCCAGTCTAGACTCAGGTACAACTGAAGTACAGTATACTGACAAGCACCTTAGCTGAGCGGCAAGGAAAATGACACAGAGCGGAGAAGACTATGGGATAAACTGAAAGCCTTCTCCCACCCACCCCTTGTTGCTGATCCTCTGCCTTTCACACACTGGCTTCCCATCCTCTGTGCAACGTGGTGGGTCATGACCTCAGTCATAAGGGCATAATGCCTATGCATTCATAATAAGTTAACACCATGTCAAATCAGTTGACTTACGAAGAGTTTAATTGTATTTTGTAATTAATTGTAGCCAGGAAAGCAATTTTGGAGTCATGGTAGACAGCTCAATGAAAACATTACTTTAGTGTAGGCAACTGTGAAAAATATGAATTCAATGCTACAGGGTTTTATGCCTTTATGACCTTATCTATGGTGTGGTGACACTTGGCACATTGTGTACAGTTCTGGTCACCACATTTCAAAAATCATTTTTTAGAGCTGGAAAAAGTGCAGAGAAGGATAGCTGAAATGACGGGGGGAGGGGGCTAGAGCATCTACTCTATGAGCAAAGGCTAAATAATTCAGGGTCCTTCAGTTTAGATAAAAAAAAACTTGTGCGGGGGACACAATAGAGATTTATAAAAGCATACGTGGTATGGATAGACTGTTCCTCCATTATTGTTTATTGTTGCTATTGTTGTTGTACCATCCTCTCTCAGAACACTAGACCTCAGGATCAGCTGAGCCAATGAATGTCAGAGATGTAAAGGTTAGGAATGACTCCAGGGTCATCTACTGAAATGGAGAGGAGCAGGAGGCTCAGGACAGACAACTTCACCGCCCATATACTTCAGTTATTATAGAGTTTGATGCCTTGGGATATGGTGATGCCTGCTAGCTTAGATCAGAGGCGTTGCTAGCCCATTTGGCACCCAGGGCAGCTTGGCATTGTGCCCCCCCCTGTGACATTTTGGCACACATCCCATGTTTTTCTAACTTTTTGCCCTGCTCCCGTCCCCAGCAGCTTCCCCCCGGGCGGCAGCTTCTTCGTGTGCAAACCCCTGGGAGCGGGGGCGAAAACAAACATTGAAAAACCATGGGGGGAACAAACGTGGGAGCGAAAACAAACATTGAAAACCGTGGGGCAGCATGACCGGGCTTTCTCAGCTGGGCGTGGGGCTGGGTGCGGGCACTTAACTGGCCGGCAGTTTCGATCCTCCTTTGACATCCTCCGGGCGCAGGCAGCACTTTTCGATCCGGGTGGCATCCATTTTGAATGGGCAGGACTCTCTATGACTCTCTCTCCTAGTCTCACTGGTCCGTCGGTCCTCCAGTCCTCTCTAGGCTCTGGAGGACTGACCAGCAAGACCAGCGAGACGTGCGCCCTAGAGAGGGTATGCGACCAGCGAGACTAGGAGAGACAGTCCTAGAGAGTCTTGCCCATTCAAAATGGATGCCGCTCGGATCGAAAAATGCTAAGTTAAGTTAAGTACCTGCGCCCCAGCCCCCACGGAAACACCCTGGGGGTACACACGAGGCAGCTCCCGCCCTGTGGATGCAGTGGGGGGCGGCGACAGCTGCCCGCGAAATGAAAAAAATGGGAGGGAAAACCCCGAACCCAGATGAGGCTTGCGCCCCACCCCCAGCTTTGGTGCCCGGAGTCCTGGGGCCCAGGGGCCCACGCCCCCCAGCGACACCTCTGGCTTAGATGGCTGTTAAAGAAGGCTAGATAAACAGTCCAATCCTACCCCCACCAGCCCAGACTATGCAGCATCATGGATGGAGTGTGTAGTGAGTGCTGTGATGGGGGGGGGGACCTGATTGCCCAGGAGAGTGAAAAACCCTTTGACTTACCTCTCTGTTGGCCGCCTGGTCTACAGTGGGTCTCCTCATACCTACGCCAGCTCTTTAGCATAATAATAATAATAATAATAATAAATGCATATTAAAAAGCTGAGATATCTCCCTGCCAACAAAAGTCTGTATAGTCAAAGCGATGGTGTTCCCAGTAGCAATGTATGGTTGCGAGAGTTGGACCATAAGGAAGGCTGAGCACCGAAGAATAGATGCTTTTGAATTGTGATGCTGGAGAGGACTCCTGAGAGTCCCTGGGACTTTCCTAAATGAAATGTTCTTTCCTGACTGTTCCCTGGAAGGAACTGAGGTACTGAGACAGGTGCTGAGGCGGAAGCTCAAATACTTTGGCCACCTAATGCGAAGAGAGGACTCATTGGAAAAGACTGATGCTGGGAAAGATTGAAGGCAAAAGGAGAAGGGGAAGGCAGAGGATGAGATGGGTAGATAGTATCACTGATGCAACCAACATGAATTTGAGCAAACTCCGCGAGGCAGTGGATTACAGGAAGGCCTGGCGTGATATGGTTCATGGGGTCACGAAGGGTCGGACATGACTTAACGACTGAACAACAACAAAAGTTTGAGGAAACTCCTCAGGGTGGGTCTGGGAAGGAGGGATAGGATCTTGCATGAGTGGCTGCCACCAAGATCCATTCTCTCCCACCCCTGAACCTTCCCTGGCCCGGCCTGCTCCCTGCCCCAATACTCCCATGATCCTCCGCCGCCGCCAACATACCGGCAATTATGCGGGACGAAGTAGATTCAGTGAGCTGCTGTCACCCATGTGCAGAGTGGCTGCTGCGTCACTGGTCTGGGACTTGTGGTGGTGGATCATGAGATCTGCCACCATACACCCAGCAAAGGAGTGGGCCAAGAGTCATGGCGGAGAAGTGTCAGAGGCTACTATATGCCAAATCCAGGTTCAGAGGCAGTATAGCACCCAAAAACAGTTGCTGGGAAATGGGACATGAGGGCTTCCCAGAAGCATCTGCCTGACTGCTGCAGAAACCCCCCCCAAAAAAAACTTTGGTCCAGTCCTTCAAGACTCTTCTTCCGACTTCTGCTCTTATTTTATTATTTAACGTAAGCCACCCTGGGAATCCTTTTGAAGGGTAGAGATTGTAAATCAATAATCAAAAGTAATGTTTCTCATGGTTTTTTCCCCCCTCTTATTTTTCTTTTTGAAATGGAGTACAGAGTGAATAAATTTTAACCTGCATGGTATAGCCAAGCAGTGTTGAGTATCTTTTTTCCCTTCAGTTTCGTGTGTATAGATAATATTTTTTTCCAGAAAACTCAATGTTTATATCAAATCATAGAATTCATAGAGTTGGAAGGGATCTCCAAGGCCATCTAGTCCAACCCCCTGCTAGAAGCAGGAAAATCCTCTCTAGAGCATCTCTAAAAATGTGCCTGTCAAGCCTCTGCTTGAAGACTTTCAGCGAGGATGAATCTACCACTTCCCTCGGTAACTGGTTCCGTTGTCAACCTGCTCATCCGTTAACAAATCCTGATATTCAACCGGAATCCCCCCTCTTGCGGCTTAAGCCCATATATATAAACCCCTGTGACATAAATATTTTATTATTGAGGTTGGAGATGGGAGTAGAAGATGATATCTGGGGGGAAAAGACAGAGATGAGTGTAAGTTTTGTATTTTTTATTTGGATTTTGAAACTAAGCCCACTTAAGAGGAAATCTTCACTAACACAGATAAAATTCCAGTGTGTGTTTCTCCTACCGAGCCCCAGGCTTAATAGCTGGAAATTCCTGTAGAGCAGAGGTGGTGTAAGTTAAAAATATGTGTAGAAATGGTTCTGGGCTTTTTGAAATCTCAGTAGAAAGCCAAATCTCTTTCAGCAATTTACTGACATCTCCGGAATGTTCTTGCTATTGATCTTTTTTTCCCCAGGATTTTCCTATTCTTGTTATCTAAGTACGAACTCTCTTGGGGTGACCTGGGCTTACATTTCATCTATCCTAGTTTTCATCTATGTGCCCCTCTCATTAGGGATCAAGCTAATGTTTACTTTCTGCCGTTCTTAGCGAATTATAAAAGCAATATTTTTAGAAGCTTGAACACCCTCAAGTGGAATAGAGAATTCTGTCAGTTTTTAGGAGCAGAGATTGAAAAAAGAAAACTGAGCATTTTAAATGTGCAACTCACATATTGACTTACTGGACTGAATGTGAAATGTACAACGTGTGAAAGTAACTCGGAGCACTGTGTTTGATTTAGGCCACAAAGTTCTGAAAGGTTAAGCTTAATGTAGTCTAGAGATCTAGTTGGTAACTACATTTTTACAAGGCTGAAGAAGCAGCAGTGTTGGATCTAGTCACTGATTCCCTAGTTTGAAAGCTGTAAAAATGTAACAGAAGCCTCTTTCATCATGAAGATACCATAGGTGTGGGCCTAAGTAGGGTTTCTGGAGGCTGGATTGAGCACCTGGAACTTGGGGGACAATGTTCAAATATTGAGGAGGAACTCCAAAAGAAGAAAAAGAGAGCAGATTGTAACGTGTTTTTAATAAATTGTAGAATTAAAGTTCTACGGAATTAGAACATTCCTGTAGAATTACAGGAAAGCTTAACAGCAGTAATTTTTTTTGTAGTTTTCTTTCTCTACAGGGTTTTGTCACAATGGCAGAGAACAGAACAAACTCCTACTGCCACCCCTTCTATAGGAAGCAAAGAGATAAAAAGACCACTCCTAATTCAAAAGGGCTAGGATTCAAAGTTTAGTGGTGCTTTCCTAAGAGACATTTATGTCCTTGGACTTATGCAATCCCAGTCCATTTTGAGTGTAATTCTGTCTTCACAGTTGCTATACAGATGAACATCACCACATGCTACGAGCTGATTGAGATTTTTTATTTCAGAAGAGGAACAAAAGTCATTGACTCTTTAAAAGTAATGTCGTCCCTGACATGTCAGTTTTCATTTTACTTTCAGGGTTTCCACTAAATGTCACCACAAGTGAAATTTTTGGTAACTTTGTAGGGTCCTGCTGAAATGTACCCTCTGTGGGGATTTAAAGGGTAGTTAAGGCAATTTTCATAAGTGAAGTTTGTGTTTCTCTGCAAATAAATATATCTGCATAGGAACTGATCCTCTAAATGGCTCCCTGCATAAAATGGATGTGGTAAAGTTGTTCCAGTACGTTGACTACCCCAGAAACAAATGGCCAATTTGGGTCGATATCTTTGGTTTTGAGCAAATGACCAACAGTCATGCTGATCCTTTGACAATTATGGAATCAAATTCTGTCTTGCAAGGATCTCTTTCACTTCTTTGAGCATCTTCATCTAGGTAGTTTTTTTAAAAATACTTATACTATAACTAGCGTGATGCCCGTGCTTCGCTACGGGATGTAAGTACTTTAAATTCATGTTGACTCCAATAAACGTTCCTTTGACTGCAATGAACCATTTAAATGCAGCACAACTTCCCCATGTCAGGCAACACCTTGCAATGATTAAAAGTCATTGTTCCATTGAATGATAGTTGTCCCCCTCGCTGGCATGGGACATGATGGAGAACTCCTCCCAGTTGCCCACCACATGCCTCATGATTAGCTCATGCACCTTCCTAGCCATGAGGTGAGTGTCATACATGAGATGGGAGAGGGACCAAAACAAGCACCAGTGGGTTAATAGCTCACAACAAAGCAACAGCAAGGCAGGCAAAAATCAGAGACAAACGTGGCCAAGGGCTTATATAAATTTTTATCTCATAGAATCTTATGGGATGCATAGGTGGGGTGACCCCATCAGGAATTCCTCTATTATTAGCCATGGACCCTTGATGAGTTCTTCCTTTGTTCTGCCACAATGCTGTAGCTCAGCGGTTCTCAACCCCTAGGGGTACGTGGACCGCAGGTTGGGGGTACGCAAGATGCTCCCCATTATCAGCTGCTGCAATCAGAAAGTGGTAACGGGCAGCGGAAAAATGGGGGGAAAGTGCCATTTTACCCATTTTTCCGGCCTGCAGCGTGGCCGAGCAGATCCTCCGGATCGCGCCGCAAGCTGGAGGGAAAGGCTACAGCCCTGTTGATTTGGCAGGGCTGTAGCCTTTCCCTCCAGCTTGCAGCGCAAGCCAGAGAAACTGTCTCGGCCGCACTGCAGGCCGGAAAAAACACTTTGGGGGTGCACTTTGGGGGGTACACAGGACTTGGGGGTGGTGTACGTCAAACTTTGGGGGTCGCCTAGGGGGTACGCAGACCCCCAAAGGTTGAGAAACTCTGCTGTAGCTGATTGGATAGCTGTTAGATTGTTTATAAGATTAGGGGCCCGATCCTATGGGTCTTTTATAACAGTGTATCTCCCGATATGCTGTTCTAAAAGACCCAGTGATGGCACAAACATTTCACCACTGTTGGACCATTCAGGACCGCAACTGTCAAGCAGTAGCAGTTCCACACCACCACCACCAAGGAACCCAAGCTGTTCCGACCCCGTTAAGTCAGTAGCGGGAGCATGTTGTAGGTGGGGAGGGGAAGTTTTAGGACAGGGAGGGGAGGCTAGGATGGGTAGGAGGGAAAGCAGGAAGTGGGGAGCGGGATGGAGGGGGTGGATGCTGGTGGCAGTGACTTGCGTCAGGATCCTGTCCTCCATTTTTCAACCCGCCCCCACCCTTTTCTCTCCTTGGATGTACGCCGCTACATACAGATGTACATACGACGGTGTGGGTCTGAGGAGACCCATATGCCACCAGGAGGCCTTCCCAGAGGTGTAAATATGTTCTTTATTTACCTCTGGTTGGCTTTCTGATTGTCCCCCACACACACACTTGGATAGGACCATTGGAAGTGTGAAATCTTTCCTTTCTCTTTTAAAAGGTTTTTTTGCAACTCAGGAGTCCAGGGCAGTATTTAGTGTGTGTGTGTGTGTGTGTGTGTGTGTGTGTGTGTGTGTGTGTGTGTGTGTGTGTGTTATAATTTATATGTATTTTGATATTAATTGTAAGCCGCCTTGGGTGCCCTTTGCAGAGAAAGATGGGATATAAATCTATAAATAAATAAATAAATAAATTTTATGATACTGGTCACTCTAGACAGGATGCTGCAGGTATATTGAGTGACACTGTAAAACATACAGTAAACATTTTAATGAGTTTGTTGAATTAAAAAGTTTGTTGTCATGAAAAGAATCTCCTTCCTCTGTCTTTCAGGTATCCTTTGTGGTGCACCAATAGGCTTGATGCTCCAAGGTGTTTAATTTTCTAATTCCATAATCAAAGGAGGCTTTGACAAATCAAGTTTTATTTGTTGCTACCAAGTCTAGAACGACAACAGAAAGCAAAGCTGTTGGAAGCTCAAACTCCATGCACCAAGCAGCAAATTACATTATGAGGAAATTATAGTCATTTGCATTCTCACAGAGCAGTGCTGTTAATTGAAATGAATTAGCAGGAAATTAAAGTAGGTGCCACCAAGATCCTTCCTGTATAGCATTGCTCTGCTTTTGGCTTCCTGCTTGCAAAAGTGTGAGCAGTCCTCTCTGAAACTAGGGGTAGGCTTAGCAATCGTCAAAATCCTCCCTCTCTTGGACAGCATGGCACTTAGCAAACTTGTTTGTAACCACTTCTTTCTTTCTTTGGGATGGTGTTTGCCTCCCCCAAGCACCTTTAAGTGTACATAATTCTGAATGGTAAGCAAGTATCAAAGTAACTGATTCCTTACTGCTTGCAAGTGATCTAGTTTAGGACATTTGTACAATCTGAAGGTAAGATGTCACTACAAATAAGCAGACAAAAATTTCCCATCCACTTTTTCAAAGATTAACAGCCTAACCCTATGCAAGTCTACTCAGAAGTAAGACCCATTGAGTTCAGTGGGGCTTATTTCCAGGAAAGTGTGCCTAGGATTGCAGCCTAAACATGGTGAGGCATAACACAGAATTGAGGCAAAGCACAATCTAGTCAAAAGTAATGATTAGGCTATTTAATTGTACAACATCGACATTAGAATGAGCCAAGCTTTGGCTCATTCTAAGGTTCAAATATGATTCACTGCATATTAGTTCTTGGTATGCTCCACAGTGGCTGGTGCCGTAAGTATTTTGAAATGATTCCAATATAGCAGCAGGCTAATTGGGCTTGATATATTTTTAGGTTAGGTTGGCCCTGAAATGCAGCATTTAAAGAAACCATCTCTTCTGAGCATTACATTGTTTGCAGAGGTTGCATTGTCTCACAGAAAATGTTAAACTCGAGCACTGTAGGAGACTTATTTTGAAAGTAGATGGCCAGTCTTGACTCACTGGCACTTTCAAATGTCTATATCTTTCTATTTGTCCCACCTCATTCTGTAGTTAAGTTATTGTCATTTTCTTTCCATGATCACTTATTTGAAAAGGTTAAGGCACATTCAAATACCAGTGCAAAACTTGGGCAGCTCAGTCTAACAGACCAGATAAAATGGCTGCTCCTGCACCTTTCTTTGTGCCATTTCAAGAGGACAAAATGGTGGCTGGTTGTCAGAAAATTTGTAGTACCTGAAGCACTGTTGATACTGCTGTCACTGCTACCCCCCCCCCTCGCAAAAGCCTACCATTTTTGTTCAAAGAAAGAATACAGGTGAGCTGCCCCTACCCTGGACAATTCATTGACATTTCATGTCCTCCCTGAAAGTACCAAAAGTGACCTCTACACCTCCCATTTTCACCACCTATTAATTATTTTATCCTTAATTCTTTTAAGCAAAGGTTGTATAAAAAGAGGAAAATTGAGAGCAGAGCAAATAGATGCTTGTAAATATGACATGAGGATATTTGCTCATGGAACAGGCAGTGTGTATACCCCCAGCAGCCATTTCAGGGTCCTGGCAGCCATCTTAGGAGGTCTGTTAGCATCTTCTCTGTGTCTGTGTCTCTCATACACTGGAACCTGTCAGCTTTCCCTACTGAGCTGGTTCCCATGAGAAGATGGGCTGTTCCCATGAAAACACGTGCTAAAGACAGTGATCAGCTGCAGCTGCCCAGCATTATCAGGATGAGAAGGTGGTTTTTTCAGAGTGAAGTAATGAGAAGGTCGGTGCATCCTCAAGTGCTCTTCCCAAAACATGCTTACCCTTAATTGTCCCAAGCTGTGCACCCTAATTAACAACACCTTCCAAAATGATGGGAATACGTTACACATGCCAACTGATTGATCCTTGTTATGGGAAGCAGTGTCAATTGTTATGAGAAGTAGCTATACTTGTTGTATTGTTACCCAGGGGCGTCGACAGGGAGAAGCACGCGTGGCGGGCCACCTGGGGGTGACGCGCGCACAAGGGTGATGCGCGTCCCCCCGGCACTTACAGTTTGGTGCTGGTGCTGGGCCTGCCCGCCCGCCCTCCCTCGCGTCCGTTTGGCTCCAAAATGAGCTGAAAACGGAGCGGGGGGGGGCTCCGCACCTGCGCGTGACGTCACGCGCGGGGGCAGAGCTGCGTCCTTAAAGATGACGTGCGCACCCCGATCTGGGGTGATGCGCGTCCCTGCTGTTACCAAGTGTCTAATTTTTGTTGAACCTATATACCGTATTTTTCGCACTATAAGACGCACTTTTCCCCAAAAAAACATAGGGGGAAAAAGTGTGCGTCCTATGGTGCGAAGTAAACATCGGGGGGAGGCCTGCAGAGGCTCACGCAGGCCTGCGCGGGCCTCTGCAGGCCTGCCCCGATGTTTACTTCGGCCCCAAAGAGCGATTTTCGGCCATTCCGGAATGGCCAAAAATCACTCTTTGGGGCCGAAGTAAACATCAGGGCAGGCCTGCAGAGGCCCGCACAGGCCTGCGTGAGCCTCTGCAGGCCTCCCATCGGCCCCAAAGAGTGATTTTCGGCCATTCCAGAAATGGCCGGAAATCGCTCTTTGGGGCCGAAGTAAACATCGGGGCAGGCCTGCAGAGGCTCGCGCAGGCCTCCCCAAAGCCCCCGAAGCCCTCCCCGAAGCCCAGGTAAGGACAATTTTTTCCCCTCTATTTTATGCTCCATAGGATGCATGCGTCCTATGGACCGATGCGTCCTATGGAGCGTAAAATACAGTAAGTCATGCTTTAGCTTAGCCTGGCTGCCTTTTTGACCTGGCTGCCTTTTTGACCTGGCTGCCCTTTTCCCTCAGTAACAGTCTGAGCATGCACGAAAAGAACGGCGTAAATACTGTTCTTGTGCGGGCTTTCCTTAGAAGGCCCTGGGCAGCCGGCCGGGGAGGACGTCCCCGAGCCGGCTCTCCCAATTGAGGGGGCTGGCCCGACTCGGAGACTCGAGTCCGGCACGGGTGCGCGGCGTCCCCGCAGGGTGGGCACCTGGTCTAACGGAACCACGCGCTCCACCCCACGCTCCGCCCCCGCAGGGTGGGCACCTGGTTCGGCTGAACCACGCGCTCCACCCTAGTTACACTATTGGTCTGAGGAGCCATGCCTCTTGGACTTAGGTGTCTGAGATGCTGTGTGAAAATGTCTATGTAAGTGCTTTGTGCCTGAAGCCTTAGAAATAAAGCTCTTTATGTGCCTGCTTGGAGCCTCACATGTTTGCTCTAAAGAGAACATCCCGGAGCCCACAGCTAGAAAGAACACAGAGAGAGCATCGTAAAATAGCACTTGTAGTGTAAAACATGCACGTTCTGTATCTTCTGGTTTCTTGAGCCATGGTTTTAACAAGTGTTACAGAGCTGTGGACACTCACAGTTTTACAGTTATATACATCTTCCGAAGTACCAGAGGCTCCTGCTACTTATGGAACAGTGAACCCTAAAGTGTGTGTGTGTGTGTGTGTGTGTGTGTGTGTGTGTGTGTGTGTGTGTGAGAGAGAGAGAGAGAGAGAGAGAGAGAGAGAGAGAGAGAGAGAGAGATATGCGGGAGAAAAGGAGGAAATTGCATAAAGGGACCCACCTCCTACGGGTAAAGAGGGCAGGTAAAGGGTCTCAGGTGTCTGGATAGTACACAGCCCCCCAGAATCCTGCAGGTGGCGTTGCACCCAGATTTCAACATGCTGAAAAATATTTCTATATACATTTTCTTGTCCCTATCCTTCCCTCGCAAAAAGTATTGCTTTTTCTTCTGCATAATAACAAGAGGTATAATAGTACTTAAGAGCTGTATACTCAATTTTCTTATTGCATTAAAAGTTTTAAGACTGTATCAGCTCAACTGTACTCAACACTGACGGCGTTAATGGACACCAAATGAACAAACGCATCCCCTGTTTCATTAAAGCAGTAACTTTTCCAATTAAAGTTCAGCTTTTTAAAAGTCAATTTACATAGGCATCATCCTAAAACAAATAGAAATGCAATTTATCACTATTACAGCGTTCTGAAACATTATCATGATGAGCTTATCCACTGTCACAGTTACTGAAGTAGAACTTGGATAAAGAACTTGATTAGACAGATTTAAAAGGGAGAAAAGAAGGTCAGCATTTTATGTTATCTGAATAATGGAAACACAGCAGCAAAGGTGTTTGACCTGCTGAAATGTTGTTCTTGCTGTATTCATAGTTTCAAGGCTGGTTCTCAAATTCATTCCTTCATGGGGCATTATGTGGAATGAAGCTCAGAGTAGCTGTAGTGGCTGCCTCTTTCCAAAGCTGCTACTGGCAGCTGTATAAAGATCCCTTTTCCAGCCCTTTCCTCATTCCAGACAAAGAGAGGGGCACTGCTCACTCACCCTCTCAGCAGAAGAGTGACTGTTTTTGCTAGAGAGAGCAAGGAAATCTGTTGGTCTGCAGCTGGAGAACAGGGAAGCAATTTTCCAGTGGGAGGAGTGGAGACCTGCTGGCACGCACATGTAAACATATGTGTCCTTCTGCTTTGCATGACACTGATAATAATAATAATAATAATAATAATAATAATAATAATAATATACAGTATTTATATACCGCCTTTCTCGGTCATTGGATTTCTCCTCCGACTTTTAATCCAAGGCGGTGTACATGGGCAGACTGTCCTAACGCCCCTTGGTTTTTTTTTTACAATATACTGTATATAAATGTCCAATCTCTCATGAACAGCTACTTTCCAGGTGGTATCCTTGTAGTCTGACTTTTTTCTGCTGGCTGGCGCCTCCCACACTCGACCGACGCAGCTGGAAGCTCTTATCTCTCCTCCTGGAGGCTTTCACAGCTTTTTTGCCGGTGGCGTGTCTCAAACTTATCAAGTTCACCAGTCTTTTGGCTTTGAAGGCAGCAGCTCTCCTTACTATGCCAGACTCTTCCGATCTTTGTGGACTAGATGCCAGTGCCAATGGCATCACATATCCAAAGCATGTATAGAGCCCTCTACACAGTTCCTTTTCTGGAAAGTGGAACCAGGGGTTGGATCATGCCAAGTTCCACAGAAGACTCAATTGCTAGCAACTGAGTTGACCATTCTCCTTTGAGTGAGTTCCACCTCAAAGTTGATTCTGTGTTCTATCACAAGGTGCATACACCATTGTTCTATTTTCTAGACACACTTCAAGGCTTGGGTTTGGACTTTTCATGCTTGCTCCTTTTATAACATAACATTTCCTTCCCAGTCTATTTATCTATAGTGCATGAGTTTGTCCCTGCTCCCACACAGCGTGCCGGTGCAGAGGCTTGAATTCCCAGCCTCCTCATTGGCTGGGGGGGCCTCGTGCGAGGGAGTGACTAGGGGGAGAACAGGGTGAGTGTTTCGCCTGGTCCCCAGTCGGCGCACCTTCTTTGAGCCCCTCCCTCTCTATATCACAATCTGAGATTAGCTGGGTGATCTTTAGTAGGGGCTGGGTAGGATTGTTTTGTTGTCAGCCTGATTGGCTGTTGGTTGGCAGTTTTTTCGCCTACCCCAGACTGCCTTTGGGTGGGGGAATTGTAGTTAAGTTTCTTCTAATTGACACTTTAGGCAGGTGGCGTGCAGGTCAGGTATGTAGGACATGAGGGATCAGTGTACATCCTGAGGTCAGCAAGGTTAGGAGGTGAGCCAGACCACTCTTGACTGGGTCATTGAGGCTGGCTGGCAAGCCCCTGGGCTGGGATATGCAAAGACCACCACATGACATGGCCTGTGGGAATCTGCGCTGTTCCGCTGCCTTGACCCTTCGGGGTTGACTGTGATAGGCTCCCTCGGTCCTCGACTGAATGTGGCTTGGAGTCCCCTTCTCCGGGCCACGCCGATGACAGTATCATTTTACACCAGGCAGTTCAGCTCAGAACGTTTTTGCATAACAATTAATTACATGCTCATAGCAGAGCAGCTGCCTACTGGCTAAAAGCGCTAGCTGTTCTCCACTCAGCAATATCCCAAGTAAGGTGGGAAACATCTGCATTAGAATGAAGCTGCCCGCTTGGGGAGTTCAGAAACCCTGGCAGATACATGGTGGAGTTTGTTTCCAGCGCTCACTCCTTCCCAACAGCTGCTAATTACAAAAAAAAACAGTAGGGCAACGTGGGCAGCACTTGAGAACCTGAGTTCAAATCTCTGTTTTGCTACTAAGGGTGGTGGTGGGTGCATTGAGGACTACACAGGATCTACTTTGTTGCTCTACTTACTAGAACCCTGAGGTCTGCCACTCAGAGCTGAGCTAAACAGTGGCTCTGTAAGGCAGATCTGCACTTGGAATTAAGAATAAGGGTGCCTCCATGTGCTCAGGAATTTGTTTCCAGAACCAGAAGTGAGCACACAATCCTTGCACACAAAACTCCACTCCTGGTGTGTGTGTGTGTGTGTGTGTGTGTGTGTGTGTGTGTGTGTGTGTGTCCAGTAGCCTTGTTAAGCAGTTGGGCATCAGAAACCCTTGCAAGCTGAACTTGGGGCTGAGTACAGATGATTGGCTGTCATGATACTAATTGATTGCTCCCGGCTGAGGTTGGCTGGGTGTGCCTATAAAACTGCTGACTGGTAGTATGCTGTAGTAACATCTTTATGCCAGTGGACTTGGTTGCATTGATAAGGTTCCTGGAAGAGGAACGAAATGTCTGATGTTTATTTTATTTTTGCTTTATTGTTTTAATAATACAAATATATACATTTTATGACCATATGCCCAGTGAAATGCTTCGTTCTTGGAAAGTAATCCTATCCAATTTACATCACCGGTGTAACCAGTGGGGGGGGACTGCAGGGTGGGAGGTTTTGGAGGGGAGGAGGAGGATTTGAAGAGGATTTGAATCCCCTTTCCGTTCTGGGGCCTCCCGTTCTCGCTGCACTGCTGGTTACACCGGTGGTGTAAGTTGGATAGGATTGCACTTTGGCTTAATGAAAATATGCAGCCTAACAATTTGATTTACTATTTGTTTACTTATATGTAGTAAAGTGTGTGCATAGTAAAGCTTACTACGCACACACTTGGAAAGTTAGAATCATTTTGTAAGACTCACTGACATATGTGATGGATGTGCATAGTAAACTTTGTCTTTCACCCTCAGTCATAAGTGTCCCATAATTTTTTACAATGTATCTGGGATCTATATTTATTGAGAAGTGCATGGGTAATAAATATTTATCTATGAAGCTCAGGGCATCAGACATAGGTTTTCTCCATTTTATACAAACCTGTGGGGGAGCTGAGAGATACTGATGGGCAACCCAATCCTGCCGGCCTAGGGTATCATAAACATGCCGGAAAGCATGTTTT
Organism: Plestiodon gilberti rubricaudatus; assembly: GCA_026170595.1. Lineage (NCBI taxonomy): Eukaryota > Metazoa > Chordata > Lepidosauria > Squamata > Scincidae > Plestiodon > Plestiodon gilberti. Next base: position 111,371,459 of record JANXHW010000003.1, read on the forward strand.
CTGCATCCTGGGAGTAAGCTGCACCAGCGCGAAAGCTGGAGCCGTTCACTTCGCTGCCATCCTGGACCCGCACCGGCCGATGCAGGTGAGTGTTGCGCCAGTTGGTGCAGGGGGCAGGCGGGAGCGTGGAGAGGGCGGGCAGAGATGATGGAGGGGGCGGGGATATCGGTACTGGGTTGTATTGATATCCTATGCCCTGTTGCAGCCTGGCCGGCCTTCATAGCTGGCGTGCATCCGAGGAGGCCCGTTGCGGCCCACACTACTTACACGAATGCCCCCTGCCTCCGAGGTGAGCCCGGGCAGGCCTGATCCTGGTTAGGATGTGGCCCTGGCACAACCGGAGGCCTCCCTGGGAGTAAGCAGTGATGGCGCTTTTTGTCCCTTTACCCCGAAAAAAGCGCCAGCCACCCCAATAGGGCTATTCAGATATGCACAAGCTATTTTGCTGGCCGAAGTCTGAGAGCCCCGTGTAACGGCAGCCAAGTCCAGGAAGGGAGATAGGATAAGGTGGAAGATGCCACTGCAGGTCCTCCCCCTTCCCGGGCTCAGTCATCCAATCCCATCCCCCTGAATGCCCCCTTCCTTCCCACCACGTGCTGCTCTACAGTGCCAGAGGAGGTGCTCACGTCTCTCCGCCGGCACCGCTTACTCACCAGGTGCTGCAAACATACCTTATGGCATGTTTCAGACACCCTAAAGCGGTGTAGCGATCACTCTGCCGGTCCATTGTTAGACAGGATTGCGCTATGAGAGGATCTTTGAACCCCATGTCTACAACCAAAGTCCAACACTCTATCCACTACATCACACACACACGCCTTGGATATTCTTGCTATTATGAACTGCAGATGTAAGTCAGACACATATTGAAATGAATATTCACATGTTGTCAGTGGTTTTCCATGGGTTGAACATTCAAGTGTAGATGCTGTACATTGGTTTCATTGAGCTGTACCTTCAAACATACCTTTGAATGTCCACTCTAAGCTCTGAATGTCAAACATACCTTTGAATGTCCACTCTAAGCTTTGAATGTCTACTCTAGCTAGCTTGCACAAATGCTTGTATCTCCTTCCACACAACTAACATTTTCCCTGACAAAAAAAATATATTACCGTAAATAAATCAAAAACAGAAAGTGGTTTTGGACTGTGTTTTAAACCAATGGAACTATGAAATCCATGTCCAGAATGGAAAGTACATAACATTTCTACAATATACTGGCAGGCATTTTGTGATGAGGGAAACCCTGAAGATTCCTTCCAGAAAGGTAGCCATGTTACAAAAATCCCATTAGATTTAGAGTCATATTGCCCACTTTTTAAAATGTTGATTTTATATGACATGAAAATAAATCTTCTTATCCACCTAGAGATCAGTAAAGGGATGATAATACACCTGACAAAGTAGTAAACACTGCTTGTGAAAATCCTTTCAAAACTGGTACCACTTCATATGTCATACTGCGAGCGAGACCAAATGTGTAAATGTTTGTGTTTGGAATTCTTTGCTGCTCTGTGTGAAAGCACTAGCCAGTAGCATAAAAAGCGCCCCCAATCCTTTAATTCTTTGAGACTTGCTCCCTACTGCTAAAACCCTTTGAAGCAACCATCTCAGATGCGAAACATCATGCCTGAATGGCAGGTGTCCCTCCTCTTGCCTCGAAACGGCTTGCCAACCGGTGCAAAGCTTTTTCTTGATGACTCGCAGTGCACCTCTGGCAACCTCTGCAATTTGGTCTCCAACCCTGCATACAGATTCCCTTGCAGAGATTATTTGGCTGCCTGCTTAAAGGTCTGCTTTTGTTCATTCAGTGAATCTAATCTAGACAAGTCATTTTGACTAAGAGAAACTTCAGTAGCTTTTAAGTAACTCAGCCTCCAAATGAAGAACACAGCAGTTTGCTTAGTACATTCTCCTCCTCCGTTTGCTAATATATTCCGCTCCCTGCTCGTAGTCAAGATTGGAACTGTCATTATTCTTTTGTTCATATTAAAGTAAAAAAGTTGAGTTTGTTCTGCCAGTAGTTTTGCCCCAATCTCACAACCTGGCATAGGCAGACATAAGTTCTTCGTCAGTTATGTGGTGAGTGAACAGGAAATACTTTCCAAAAATAATGATTAGGCTGTTTGTACCAAAGGGTAGCATTGAAAAGTAAATTAGAGATTTCTCATAATGAATTAATTTGCTGCCTATCTCTCTGATGCTTATTTATACAGAAAACTGTGAATGAGAATATAGGCAATGGTGGAGAGACTTGATAGTTATTGGAATTGGCTCTTGTGTCTGAATATATCCACTGGAGCTAAAGTATACAGTAAATTCATTTCTTTGAGCGACAAGAGTGCTAGAATAAACATTGTTCGAGCAGACCTGTGCAAGTGTTTGGATCTGAATTTATATCCCCTTGCCATATTTTCATAGTATATTTAAGATTAATGGCCCTAATTTCAGTTTCACCTAAAGTCAAACATTTCTGGTCTTGCATGCTGGACAGGGGATGTGGGCTGCTGAAAAGTGTTTTTGTGTTTCTTTGTCAAGCATGCAATATCTATTTTTGTTAGAGTCAAAGTTTGTTTTATGTTGATGACATGGGTTCTTACAGGAACAGGCATTAAATTATGGGTACTTGCTAAGCATTATTCTTGGAATTGATTGTTCCTGCATGCTCATATATCTGTTGTGAAAATGTAACCTTATGTACCTAAAGTTGACACATCATGTACACCAAACCAGGATGTAAACTGGCTATAAACAGCATATAAACATATTTGTATGTTGAAAGATCTTAAGTTGAATACTCTTAAGTAGGGGAGCTTCTCTTTAAATAAAAGTAATGTCTCTTGCAAAACTTCTTATCAGAGTTTTCCTGTGCAATGTACCTTTTGGTGTTTTATCTCTGTCAACACCCCTCATATGCTCTCTTCTCTGCCTTCCTCACTCTTCCTCTCTTCTGTCACCTAAAATGCTGTAAAAGCAATACCTGTTGTGCAGAGCCATGGGAAATGTAGTTATTTATTTATTTACAATATTTCTATCCCGCCTTTCTCCTCGAAGGGACCCAAGGCGGCTTACAACAGAGAAAAATACAATACCAAAAAATACATACATACATAAATAGTTAGTTTCAAAACAATAAAAAAGTTAACAAAAACTAATAAAAACAACACCACTAGTTCCACCACTAGGTGGCAGAGGCAAGAATGAGCGCAGGCAAGCCTCTTATTTCCTGTTTCTTTTACAGCACAGTGTTTCTATTTTATTGCTGTATTTGAGTAGGCTTACCATCCGTCCCAGAACAGCCGGGACCGTCCCAGTTGGTCCGGGACCGTCCAAGGTTGGTCCTGGGCTTTCCGGACCCAGTGGAAGCCTCAGTACACCGGGCTTTCCGGATGCTTTCCGGAAGCCTGGTGGAAGTACAGTACTGCCTCATGTGCCCTCACGTAATTTGGGCGCCGCCATCTTGTATCTCGTGAGATTTTGCGAGATCCAGTATGGCTGCCAACAGGAAAAAAGTGCCTTTTGGCTCTTTGCAAGCGGCGGAGGAAGAGGCTCTGAGGAGGCAGCAGGAGTCCTGGCCGGCTCAGATGCAGCTGGCCAGGCTCCGAAGATGGTGGCGGCAGCAGCAGCGGAATGGCGGCGGTACAGGCCAGTTAATTAATTAATTATTTTGAGTAATAAGTAAATAAATAAAAATGTCGGCCGTCTTTCTAAATTTTTTTTTTATTTTAGTTTTATTTAATTAATCAATGGGTCCTGGTTTATGGGGGGTCCTGGTTTAGAACTGGGAAAATCTGGTCAGCCTATATTTGAGTAAGCTGCTCAAATTGCTGTATTTGAGCTGTATTTGAGCAAGCTGCTGCTCATACCATGTTTCCCCGAAAATAAGACAGTGTCTTATATTAATTTTGGCTCCAAAAATTGCAGTAGGTCTTATTTTCAGGGAGGTCTTATTTTTCCAACCTGTGGCGCAACTCCCCGGCACCCCCGCGACCCCCCAGCACTTACTTTGACCGATTAAAGCTTCATTCTTTCTCGAAGGTGCAAGGCCTGCACGGCCTGTACCCGAGTCCTCCACCATGGAGACGACATGCTAGAGAGACTCTGCAAGGTTGCAGCCTCCTTGCAGGCCTTGCTGGCCTCTCTAGCATGTCATCTCTATGGTGGAGGACTCAAGTGCAGGTCTTGCAGAGCCTTGCACCCTCGGGAAAGAACGAAGCTTAAATCGGTCAAAGTAAGTGCTGGGGGATCGCGGGGGTGACGGGGGGGTCGCGTCTGGCTGATGATCCTAGCTAGGTCATACTTTCGGGGAGGAGCCAGCAAAAATCATGCAAAAATGATGGTAGGTCTTATTTTCAGGGTAGGTCTTATTTTCAGGGAAACAGGGTATTTGTAAATATTCAATTTATTTTTTATTTATTTTATTTTAGGAATTTGTAGCCCGCCTTTCTCCCGAGGGCACTCAAGGCGGGCTACAAGGCGGGCACTCAATTTGTAGAGATTCAAATCAATAGGCATGAAGGGAGGGGGGGGCAATGAAACATAACTGTCCAGGAGAAAGATTGGCTGAAAAACAGAGAGACTGAAAACTGAGGATGCCAAAAAATATGCATGATATTTTCCTGATGTAAAACCTATACTAGTGTACAGTATATCTGCTCTTTTGGATAAGCTTCCAAAGCAGGAAGTGGATCTGTGAATACTACTGTTTGAAAAAACAAACTGTAGCTTAATCGCTGCATTTGCTGACACTATCACCTATCTAGTGCACATATAGTCTATCTGAACACTTTAAAAGCAAATAAAATTATTAAAAAATAATAATTAATACAAATGAAAAATTGGAATAAAAACACATAACATGACTATTTGCGTTGAATAAAAACACATAACACCGCTATTTGCATTTTTAATCAAGAAATTTTGAAAAAAATAACACCAAAAAACACACACCTCTACCTATTGGGTGATGGCAAAAGGGATGCAAGGCCACTGCTTAGGTCTCCACCCTGATTATTACCGTATTGGTCTGAGTATAAGACTCACTTTTTTCTCCTAATGTAAGTTTTCAAACTAGGGGTGCATCTTATAATCAGGCTGTTGCAATTTAATGCCAGTAATTTAATTAATTTTTTTTAATAGCACCAAACTTTAAGGGTGCGTCTTATAATCAGGTGCATCTTATACTCGGGACAATACGGTATATGGAAATAAGGCTCAGGAACACTGGAGAACTACGTTTCCCAGGGGTCTTTCACTCTGGAGGTTGCTGTTTCAGCAAAGGCTTTTAGTAAACAGGAAGAAGGAGGAAAAAGAGGACTCAGCTGCTGCAACTTTCCCTGCATGCAGCCAGGTAAGCTTGAGAGCAGGGAAAGCGCTACTACAGGAAGGGTAGGTTAACAATGCCACTTATCTGTACCTATTTCTGCTCACTGCTCATTTTTGTGCTATGGAAGTGTTGACCTTTAAAACTTTTTTGAGGATCTCTTTTTTAAAAAGTACTGTACTTCCCAATTCCCTTGAGCAAAGTTCCAGCTCTACCTATCAGTAACACTTCATGTTCTTGATCTTATGATTGATGACATATTTGAATGGTATGTGATTTTGGAGGCCTTGAAATATGATTAATTTAGACCCACAGTCAAAAGAACATTTCATGGATTTTTTTAATGATATAATTTTCTGGGGGATGTAAGAGTATATTCCGGTAGTCAAATAAATCATAGAATAAATAAATTTAAAATAAGTTCCTTACCATATAATCTGGCAATGAATAATATTGAATTCCATCTTGATGAAATTGGTTTGCTTTGTCGCGACTGTAAACAGTGGTGTTACCTTATTCTTTACTAGTAGCCAGTGTATTGCAATGGACTGGACCCGGACCAGGGTTCAAATGTCAAATCAGCTCTAGAACTCACTGGGCATTTCACTAATCACTCAATGGGCAAATTAGAATAAAACTAGGTACTGTGAATTCTTTGGAGGAAATGGAGAAGATAAATGTAGAAGATTCTGGTCAGTGCCAGCTCCAGGATGGGGGGCTCTAGAGACCTCCTCCTTCATGCTATTTAACATCTACATGAAACCGCTGGGAGAGGTCATCCGGGGATTTGGAGTGGGGTGCTATCAATATGCCGATGACACCCAGCTCTATCTCTCCTTTCCACCTGATTCCAGGGTGGCTGTTGAGGTTCTGGAGCGCTGCCTGGAGGCGGTTGGGACCTGGATGAGGGCTAATAAGCTGAAATTAAATCCGGACAAGACAGAGGTTCTCCTGGTCCGGAAATCCACAATGCAGGTACTAGAGTATCGTCCTGCTCTGAATGGGGTTGCACTCCCTCTGAAGGAGCAGGTCCGCAGCTTGGGGGGTCTGCCTGGATCCGCAGCTGCTCCTGGATTCCCAGGTGGCGGCTGTGGCCAGGGGGGCCTTTGCCCAGCTTCGGCTGGTGCGCCAGCTGCGACTGTACTTGGATCGTGCAGACCTGACCACGGTGATCCATGCCACGGTGACATCGCGATTAAATTATTGTAACGCACTCAACGTGGGGCTGCCGTTGAAGACGGTTCGGAAACTGCAATTAGTGCAGAATGCGGTGGCCCGTGTGGTCACTGGAGGTAGGCGGTTCGACTCTGTCGGGCCGCTCCTCCAACGGCTGCACTGGCTGCCGATTCGTTTCCGGGCCCAATTCAAAGTGCTGGTTTTGACCTTTAAAGCCCTATACGGCTTGGGGCCAGGATATTTGAGAGACCGCCTACTTCTATATAGTCCGGCTCGTCTCCTTAGGTCATCAGAGAAGGCCCTTTTGCGGGTGCCGTCGCCCAGGGAGGTGCGAGGGGCAGCGGCCAGAAATAGGGCCTTCTCAGTAGTGGCACCAACTTTATGGAATTCCCTCCCTTTTGACTTACGAACTGTTCCCTCCTTGGACACTTTCCAGCGAGGCCTAAAAACCTTCTTGTTTAAAGAAGCCTTCTGAGCCCTTGCCTTTTAACATCTTGCTGGTACAGGTGGGGTGCTGCTGTTTTTATGTACTTGTTTTAATGTAATCTTTTAAAACTATTTTTAGATACTGTTTTTATTAATTGTCGTTAATTTGTTTTTAATGTTTTAAAATGTAACTATTTTTTATTTTATTTTTTTATTTTTGTATTGTACTGCACTATATTTTCTTTTTTGTTGTAAGCCGCCTTGGGTCCCTTTGGGGAGAAAGGCGGGGTAAAAATACCGTAAATAAATAATAAAAAAATAAAAAAAATAAAAAGATGACCATTCACTGACGGCAGGTAAGGGAGTGGCAGTGGTGGCAGATATTACTGCTGCGACTCTTCTTCACTGACACATTAGGATGAAGGACTGCTCACTTTCTCCCTCGCCATAAGATGGCAGTGACGTAGGAACGCCGCCCCCAGCTGGGGGTGGCAGGCCGCGATGATGGTCCCCGGCGGAAGCCATGTGCCTACCACGTCACCTGGAAGCCACACACATGATGTCACGCGGCTTGTAACTGGCCAAAAATGGCCTCTGGGGGCGGGCAGGAGGGTGGGGAACACTTGCCCGGCCTCCGCAAGCCTTGGCAGCGGCTGCTGCTGCTGAGTCCAGTGAAAATAAAAAAGCGGTGCGAAAAGGACCCGCCGCCGCCAAATCACTGCCACGGGTGAGTGCTGCCCCCCCAGACGTGCTTCCTGGAGGTGGACCGCCCTTCCCCCCATTACTATGCCTCTGTAAGATGTAGGAGTGTCCTTGTCATCTCCCCCTCCTACCAGGGGGGCAGCTCCACCTCCAGGGGGTTCTGGGAGGCCATGAGCATTGCAGACAGGACAACAGATACAAAATAGCCTGACAACTTAAAGTTTTAGTTAACAGCCCAACAAAAAGAGCAGGGGAGCCATCCCATGTCTCCCTAAAAGGTTACTTCACTAATGTTTCTAGCTGGCAGTTACTTCCATGGGCTGAAAACAAGTGTATGCCCTTCCCCTGCGGTTCAGTCTGGAAAATGGTCTCCTGGGATACTGTAGTGCCAAGACCACCAGTTGGCATATTGTTTCCCCAAGCTCAGTGCCTGGACTGGGGATGGGGCTGCTGCCCCTTGGTTCATCCTTGACTGGGAAGAAACTTGGGCTGGCAACCTCCCCCAACCCTCTGGCACACGTAGGTGTGACTGTTGGCCACTCTTCGTCTTTTCCTGGGTGTCTTCCTCTTTCATCTTGTTCTCCCTCCAGCCCTTCTCCTGCCAGTCCAGATCCTTCTAGCCTTCCTCATTCCTACCCGGTTCCTCCAACTCCTTCTACTTCTCCAGAACGTCCCTCCAGTTCCCCTTTTCACTTTACTTTCTCTACCCGTTTCTTGCTCCTCTCTTGAAGTCTCCAAGCTGTCGCTTGCCTCCTTTGTTCCTCCTTCTCAGTCCTCCTCTCCCTTTCTCTGCCTCTCTCCTTGCCTCTTTCCTGCTCTCCTTCTCTTCTCGCGCTTGTCTCTCCTCCTCCTTAATCCAGCCTTTAAGGGCCATCAGCTAGTTGTAGCTGCGACTGGGAGCATGCAATGGCTGATGACATTATCATCCCTGGCATTGTGCCCAGCTGACCAGCGACAGTTTGTCTTCAGCCCAGCAGGATGCTATTATCTGTTTTTAGCTTTTAAAGCCGCATGTACAATCGTACAATCTCCACGTTTTTGACCATCTACCTCTGTTTTATCATTTTACTTATCTACTATTTTTGGCCATGGCTATTGAACACTCTTTGATCATTGCGGGCCATGAAAACTTGAAATTGTTTTTATGCTATGGTGCACTGGGTGCTACAGTCTCACCAGGCCATTTACCAGGCCACCCAGGGAGAAGGCAAAAGTTGGAGGTGCCACGGTGTGGTGAAACAAGAAGTGTCAGCTTGGTTGCCCTGCAATGAGGCTATCAGCTTCAGAGGCATGAGAAACAAACTGCTGTGAGTGGCCAGGTTGGAAGCATTGATGAGGTTGCACTATGCGCTCCCACAGCACTGTAACAATGGAAAGTTCCATGCAGTAGAAAGATTAGCAAAGTGTTGTAGTGCCAGAGGAAGCTTCTTATGTCAGCCAGGAAGGATCTACTGGGGAAGGTGGTGTCAGGGGAGGAGGAGCTGCCAAGGACTCAGTTGGCAATCCATGGATATGAGTAGCAGTGAAGGTGAAAGCTTTGCATATAGAAGTGCCTGGGTTCATATCCTGACATGTCAGTTAAAAATAAATCTCAGTTAAAAAGACTGAAGTATTCAATCTCAGCCTCAGTTGGAAAAGACCTGTGTTTGAAAGCTTGGAGAACTATTGAATTGGACTGTAGATTACAGTAAATTAATGGCCCAATCATATGCTTTCCCCTCCCCTGCAGGTGCAGGTGCACAGAAGAGGAATGCAAGGTATCCAGCAGGGGGCGTGGAGCGGGAAGCTTTCAAAGGAAAGGAGATTTAAAGGGGAAGCATCCTGCTCCACAATGGGTCCCCTTGGAACTGCTCTTTAGCTGATGCAAGTCTGAGGAGAGAAAGGAGGCAGGGAGGCTGGTGCCGGAGGGGATAGGATCCCTGCGCCATCGCCACTGGATCGACTCCCTCCTGCAGCCTCCCTGCCCCCCGTTCCATGCAGTTGGTGACTGCAATTTCCAGTGATGATCTGTTTATTTACACACACACACACACACACACACACACACACACACACACAAACACACACACACCACCCTTCTCACATGATTCAGGGAAACTTCCAGGAATAAGACTTTTACACCATAACAAATCTAAAACTCAAGACACTGACCAGCAACAAGAAAAACAACAAATACAACTAAAACTCAAAAGCAATGCAGAAAAAAAGAAAAAGCCAACTTCCGTGGCCCAATCCTACCTGGGCCGGGCGATGACTGTGCAACTCTTCCACTGGCACTGACTCCATAAACCTTCAGGCTATGTGTATAAAAGGTGCTTCAACAGCATGCTCAGTAGCATGTCTTCCAGCCAGCACCAGTGGATCCACAGCCGCCCACCGCCAAAGGTAAGGTGGCGAAGGAGGAGAGAAGGTGGAATGGGGCTGGGGAGGGTGAAATGATGTGGCAACAGTAGTGGGGGATGGGCGGATCAGGTCCGAGAAGGTGGCAGGTTCAGCGGATGCGGCGGCCACCGAATCCTAACCCTCTTCTTTGATTATATCCTGCCAACTAGACCAAGATCCTGCCAAGTAGACCACCGCACTGTGGAGGCTTACCCCTGGGTAAGACCTCCACAACTGCCCTCCCCCAGGATGCAGTGGTAGCCATTTTGGCATTGTTGCATCGGCGGTGGGGTGTGTGTGGGGAATAGGATTGGGCTCCCAGAATAGCAATTTATAGCAATACAGCAAAACCCTTCCAAAACACACATACACCCAATCACACCATATTGCACATTAGGTGCACATCTAGTTTGGCAGGAAACTTATTCATTACAAAGTGAATCCCCTTGCATTTAATAGGGCTTATTTTACAGTACTGTATTTTCTTTTTAATGATTGGACTGAAGGATTTTTTAAAATCTACATATTGGGAAACTAGATGCAAAGGACTCTTGTGGTTTTAATAACTGATGAAGAGAGAATTTCAGGAAGCTTTTCTCACCCTTTAATGACAAATTGCACCTGTCAAAACACGCAATTATTAAAGGTACATGAGCTTTGCCTTCTGCATCTGGTCATCCTAGCTTAGGGTGCCCATATCTAATAAGGGACAGGGTGCCTATACCTTTAACCATTGAAATTTGGGCAGGTGCAGCTCATCATGGAAGGGTGCAACAAGCTACACCTGCCCAAATAGTCATAAGCACCCTGTCTATTGGATATGGGCACCCTATCCTAGCTTACCTATCCCTAAGACAAGCAAAACAAAAGTATTTCTCCAATCAAATTAAGCACTTTTAAGCCCCATTGGTTTCAGTGGGAAAATTAAACACAAGCTAATGCCTTCTGTTAAACTTTGATTTGATTGTGCCCTGTGTATTCAGTTAATGTAACATATACAGTATTATCAGCATGCAGTTGCTATTTTAGAAATACAAAGATCTCCATGGAATTTGCATGCCATTGCTTAGCATGTCCCACATATCTCATCATTATTGCAAAGACCCATGCTTGATTAGGCTCAGGCCGCTGCTGTTTTGCTGCTCTCATACACTGCAGAAATGGCACCTACTGTGGAGCTGAAAGAATTTATCACAACACATTGCTCATATTTGTTCCTTCGATTAAACTGTTGTTCTCACCTTGCTTGTTAAAATCTAATCATAAGTGCAAAAGATGGGAAAACGTTAGCGATAAAAAAAACCCTACACAAAACCATGTTGCTCCTATTGAAAGGTGGGGTGAACTGTGCTGTGCCCCAAGAAAAAATCAGCACAGACAGTCAGCAACTTCTGACTTTAAAATGGCTCCTGAGTAAGGATGTGCAAAATATGTCCCTTTATTCCTGTGGATATTTCCACCTTCTGACGCACTGCCATTTATTTGTTTGTTTGTTTGTTTATTTATAAATTATATCCCGCCTTTTCCATGCCAAAGCAAATGCCTAAGATGGCCTACACAGATGGCCTACAATGAATAAAAACAATAAATAAAATAATGTCATTGGGGGGGAGCAAATGTCATTGGGGGGGAGCAACTATTTAGACCAGAAAGAAGCCGCAGAACCAAAACACTCTTACAGAGGTACAGAGTTACATCAACCCATCAACCAAAAGACAGACAAAACAGAAAGAGGGTGGGCTGGAATGTATAGGAGAACATATGTTATGTTCAAGAAACTAACCTGGAAAAGCAGATATATGATATTAGAGATGCCTGTTAGGAAAGTAACTTTAGGATTTAAAAAAAAAAGCTAGTCTTGAAGAACTGAACTCTTTAGAACCCCACAGTTCTTTTATGTCCAAAAAAGCTTGCTAGCTTTTTCTTCCACTAAAAGAAAAAAAAAACAAAAGGCCAAAGGGAGGAGTAATCATATTAACCCAGCTTTCCCCCCCCCCCCCAATCTGTTCCTGTGGGTTAGGAGATCCTCAGGAACAGGATGGCTTTTAACAAATGTAAATGTGGATGACCCACTCAGGCTGTTTTTAATTTTTGATTTTAAATGTATATATGTATTTTAATGTTTTTATTGTAAGCCGCCTTGGTTGCCCTTGTGGGAGAAAGGCGGGGTATAAATCATATAAATAAATAAATAAATAAATAAATAAATAAATAAATAAATGTGGAAGGGAGGGCTGGAGAAGAAAGGGGGAGTTGTTGAAATTCACCCCCTCCCTCCCTCTTGTGTGAGTGGGAGGAGACAGGTTTTCGATCCAAGCCACTGAAAAGTGTTTTAATGACTATGACTACCAATGACAATGACATTCTCTTTAGTCTCAATCTTGGGCACAAATCGTTTCAAAGGATTAAAGAAATCCCTGGATGAACCAAGGGAATTTTCTTAAACTTTATGAGAAAGAAGTCAGAGCAATCTCAGAACTACTGAGTCCTAGAAAAAAATATTCAGACACAGAGTTCAATATTTATTCTTTTTTGGAATAGCTGTACAGCTATCCACACTAGCTTTACACTGGCGAAGAGCACACTGTCACACGTTCCGTAAAACACGTTTGTGATGACTCTAGAGCAGGGGTTCTCAACCTGTGGTACGGGTACCCCTAGGGGATACATGGACCTTTTGCTAGGGGTACGCCAAGCCCTGACCCTTATCTGCCCCATCAGCAGCTAAGTAAGTGTTAACATGGATTTTAAATTGTAATTATTTTCTGAGCCCTTCGGTCTCTGATTTTGGTTTTGGGCTTATTTTTGTACTTTGGTGCGGTGGGGGAGGGAGGAGCTGATTTTGGGAAGTGTGACTTGGGGAAAAAAGAGATCCTTGCATATGTCTGTCTGTCTGTCTGTCTGTCTGTCTGTCTGTCTGTCACACACACACACACACACACACACACACACACGTACACTTAAATAAGACATTTTTTCACATTTAAAATTTGTTAGTACTTTTTAACTTAATGATTAATTACCTCATTGATTAATCATTGATTACCAGTTAATTAGCAGGGGCTACGTCAGAAAATCGGACTGTGATAAGGGGGTACCCGGGCCTCCAAAGGTTGAGAACCCCTGCTCTAGAGTAAGGGCCGCCAAAGCGACCGCAGCCGCCGGGGAAGGTAAGTCTCCTGCCAATGGGTGCAAGGGTGGGCCAGGTGGCGAGGGAGGAGCAGTTGGCCGAGCCAGCCTGGGAGGGGGTGGGTATGTCGACCACCACATCCCCGTCCGACCATTATACAGCCGCTTCAGACATGCCAGCTCTTGAGCTGGAAGAAATCCAAGAAGGCCCATTTGGACCTCCCAGCTCTACACCGGAGGGGGGGGGGAGAAAGGACAAACGTCCCCTTCCCTCGAGGAGACCTCCGGGCCACTCCAGAGTGGCCCAGACCGAGCATAGGATCCTGCAGGCTGCTGTCCCCTCCCACACTCTTCCGGAGACTCAGGAAGAGAGCGGGTCCAGCCAGTGGCGTTTTAACGCCTTCCGGCGTCCGGGGGGCAGGGGCTGGAGCACCCCGTCGCGCCAGAGCGCGGCTGCCACCCCCCCCCAAGTGGCGCGTCACCGGCTTCCGGAGACGCTTTGCTCCGAAGCCGGGAAGCCCTCCTCCTTGCGACCGCCCAGTTTGGCGGTCGAGGGCTTTGTGAGCCGGCCGAACGCGTCACAGGCTTTTATTTGGGTTTTCTGCACATGCGCAGAACCTTTCTGAGGGCAAACTGGCAACGCGTTCGGCTGGCTCACAAAGCCCTCGTCCGCCGAACTGGGCGGTCGCAAGGAGGAGGGCTTCCCGGCTTCGGAGCAAAGCGTCTCCGGAAGCCGGAGACGCGCCGATTGGGCGCGCTGCTTCCCGGGGGCTCGGCAGCCGGGCTCCGGTGCTGTGCCCCCTGGAAGCACCGTGCCCACTCGACGCCTGGGGCGCAGCACACCAGCTCCCCCAGCGTAAGAACGCCACTGGGTCCAGCTGCCGGCTTCGTGAAACGTTGCCCCAGCACTGAGAACTTGACTGGCTTTCCAATCGTTGGTCAGCTGGAATGTGGGTGGGGCCAGCACCTCAGCCGACAAACTCTTCGTAGCATGCCCCGTCCGCCCTCGCTGACCAGCTCAAAGGCACTCGGCTCACTAGCATGATCGTCCACTGGAGCATGCTGGGGCGACATCTTGCAAGGCTGGCAGCCGGACCCACTCTCTTCCTGAGTCTCCAGAAGAGAGTGGGAGGGAACAGCAGCCTCGGGACAGAGGGGGGGCAAAATGTTTCTGGTGGCGGCAGCGAGGGTGAAATGGCACAGCAGTAGCTGTTTTGGCGCAGGGGCAAAAGCCTTGCGTGCTGGGGAGAGTTGGTGCTGAGTGGGCAAATTCAAGGAAGGAGGGGCCAGGTTGTCACAAGGGAGGGTTTCTGGGCAACCTCCCCTTCTCTCCCACTGGTCCGTGGAAAAACTGTCTTCCATGAAACCAGTCCCTGGGGTCAAAAAGGTTGGGGACCGCTGCTTTAGATCATGGTCTCCTCTTTTGTGCCCCCCCCATTTTTTTTTCTTTCTTTAAGACAGGGCTTTTCATCCTTTTTCTTGGAAGTACCAACTTTCTCAGGTTGGTTTCTCAGGTTTCTCCCTCATTTTGCAAGTGGCTTTGCCGCCAGAGATAGCAGGGGTGCATATGAGTATGCTGCCTATGCTTTTTACACTTGGCCCTCAGTATCCACGGGAGTTCCGTTCCCAGAACCTGCACCGATGCTGAAATCTGCAGATCGCCAAGTTCGCCAACCAGAAAATGTTTTTAAAAGGAAAAAAAAAAGTTAAAAAGTGGTTTCCTTACCTTTTTGCTGAAAACCTTTGCTGCGTGTTCTTCCTTCTACAAGCTGAAATCGCGCTCTGGAAGCCTCTTCCAGGTCACGTGACTTCCCCGTCCCCTCTCCCAAGATTGCCTCAGAATGCATTGCAATGCATTCTGGAGCTATCTGGGAAAGGGAGGGGGAGTCGCACGAGAAAGATGTGAGGCTTCAGTCAGGATTATTGCTTCATGTGGCAGGTGAAGGACATAATAATATGCAGTCATTATTTTATTGCAGTAGTTGCAGCTTGCCATCAAAGTGAGCAAGACACGGCTACTATGCTTAGAAGCATTGTGTAAAGGAGACTGACAGCCCAATCCTATCCCCTGCTGGCCCACAGCGTACAGTGACGCCAACAGAGTGTGTGCTGCATGCTGTGGGCCTGCAAGGGACCAGACACCTCAGAAAAGGTAAGTAAAGAATACTTTGACTTACTTCCCCGTAGGTTGCCTGGTGCCCAATGGGTCTCCTCAGACCTATGCCAGCTCTTTAGCTAGCGTAAGTCTGAGGCCAGAAGAGGGGATTGGTTCCAGCATCCGGGGCTGCCGCCAAGATTCTCCCCCCTCCTGCCCCCAGCTTGGCCTGACCCTCCCTCAAATCACCTCTGCCCTGTTCTGGCAGATGTTTTGTGGCCAACTGCTGCCAGCGCAGGGCTTATCGGCTTCTGCATTATCGGTAGCACGCTGCAGAACAATGCAGCAGCAGCAGCAGCAGTAGCAGCTCCAGCTCTATGCTGGCGGATAGTCAGATCTGCCAGTGTAAGGCCAGCATAGGATTGGGGCCTGAGACAAGGAAGTTATATGACGACCTCAGTTAAATCTAAATAAGATGACTGCTTTGATAACATTTGATCCATATTACTTCTCGTATAATACTTTACACATTTGCTAATATACACTAATAGCCAATAATTGTTCTGAAACAACACCTAAACATTGCTTTGGTTAGATTTTCACTGATTTCAGTTTTCCCCCCCCAATTATCGTTGCGCATTAGATGTGTGCTGCTGCCCATTCCATGTTAGGAATGATTAAGAAGCAATCGCAAACTCTGAGAGGGTCTTCTCAGTGGCCAGGCCTGGGCTTTAGAGCCCTCTCCCTGACATATTTCTGTCTCCTCCTGGTGAATACATTTTTCCCCCCCAACGGACTTTGAGCCTCTTGGTTTGATGGTTCTATGTGACTTCCTGTATGCTGATCCTGCCCAAGCTGGACCAGCGCCTGAGGCAAAACTCAAATCCCCAGGCGTTTTGGTGTATTAACACGCACAACTCCTCCCATCGCTTCTGTCTTTGCCACAGCTTCTTCTCAACTGGTCACATGTGAGGATTCTGCTCCCAGGATCATCCATGCTGGCCAGTGTAGAATGAGTCGTGGAGCAGGAGAGGGAACAAAAGTGGCAGGATGATGGCAGCCTCCCATCCTGATATTAAGCAGATCCAACTAGCCACAGGGCAAGACCATTCTCTGGGACCTAGAGATGTTAGGGTCAGTCCCAAGTATATACAGCAGTTCAAGGTAGTTGATCATATATCGCCTGAGGAGATCCATGTAAATGGCTGAGACAACTTGCCACAAACAAAAATTAAAACAAATCATGAACTCGAAGGGCTATTTCACACATTGTAATGATGGAAATTTGATTTTGCTATTGAACTACCTCAGTACTGCGTCCATGACAAATGTTCTTGTATAATATACATGTTTGCAAACATATTCATTGTACTGTATTCCTGTTAGATTTCTAAATATGCACTTATAATATCTTATTTGAATACCTGCTATGTGATGTATGAAGTGGCCCTTAAATGTTTTGCTAATACCAAAGATGTTCTTTTGCAAGGACAAAATGACATTTTCTTATCTGAGCCATGTAAGTCTGCTCTTTTAATTAGAAGTCTGAAACTTGGCATAGGGGTTGTTAGCCAGGTCTCTCTTCTTTTTCTGAACAAGGCTTTTTTATGATTGAAACTATTGTTTAATGATCATATAAGCAGAAAACAATTATCTGGTTATTTCCCTTCTAATTTGAAAGCCTTATTACAGGATCTGAAACCCAGTTATAAGGTAATTGCTTTTGAACCATTTGGTAACTTCAGATATAATTACTAAGTAATTTGCAAAATATGTGATTATTCAAGAGGCCATATGTTCTTCCATTTTATGCACTAGTGAACAGGGAAGGGTGACTAAAAATAACTGGGTGTCTCCAAATACTTAGACAATTGCAGGTGCTTGAGAAACATTTCTTCACTCTCCTTTTCTCCTTCTTCTTAACTTCCAGTAGTGTAGTTGGCAGGAGCAAGGGGGGGGGGCACCTCACAGCGGCAGAATGACCATTTTCCACCGTCTCCACTGGTGAGGGGGCACTCAGCGAGGCGGTGGCGTGTGAGCTGGGCCCGCCCGCCCTTGCCTCTGAATGGTTCCAAATGGAGCTGCCTCCCCGCCCCCTTCCTCTGCCACTGACAGAGGCAAGGAAATATGGGTAGATGGGAAGTAATTAGACTTGTCAGCCATTGACAGTTTTTCTCTCTATCTGCAATATACAGCGTTCAGATCCATTGTCATCACAGTTATTTATACTTGCCCATTTCTATTTCCTTTCTTTTCTTTAAGATTACAATTAACTTCATATTTTGTGGAGACTTGCAGGGGTCAGGAAAAAGTAAAATATCTCCTATCTCTCTTTGTTCTCTAGGTGCCTTACAGTAAATAAATAAAATAACCTTGGTAAAATTGCTATTACATACTCTGAACACTTAAAATAGGAGACCAGTCTGGATGATACTCCAGTTGGCCCTTTGATGTCATGAGAGATGAAGCGTAGATGAACATTTCCCACCCACCCAAGGTACCGCCCCGCTGCCCTCTAATCACAGAAGGGGCTGTTCATCTGAACTACTACTAATTGTGCATAATACATTCTACTTAAAGTATTTTAAAGTATCTTGAAACCAAACCAGCTTCTATAAAAACAAGTGAAATTTATCTGGAGGACTTTGTACAGTTGACATCCCTAGTGCAGGAAGGATGTATACAGCAGAGGCTTTGGCACCCTAAAAATAACAGCAGAAACTGCCATACAATGAAAATCCGACCACTTTACCATCCACCCTAATGAAGGACTGAATTATAATCTTATTCCAGACCCAAGTCTAAAGTGTGTTTATCCTTACAAATGTTAAATCTCTTGAAAAATGAGGTCTTCATGCTTGAGTGACCTTTCCTGTCTATCTGTAGAGTCTCAACCTTAGTGATGAATAATTTTTAACATGGTTTCTCCTCTTAGACCTTGAAGGCAGTGTGATGACAAGGGCAGGAGCTGAATTTGATTACAGATCATGCACCATCAACAGAAGCTTTAATTAAGTTCAAGCTGCAAACTCTTTAGTCTTGCTCGTATTGAGAAAAGGGATGAATAGATAAACTGTACTGGGTCCCAAGAAGGGGCCATACAGTATGTTTGCTTTCAGCTCCAAACCGAATTGTGCTCTCCTGGCTAAGAAATGTGGGTTGACTTGTCATCAATGGATGTGTATGAGCTTTTTAAAAGCAATCTAAGCGAATGCCCACCTTCGCATCTCAGAAAGTGAGTTCTATAAGTTATGGTGCAATCCTATCTAATGCTTAGACCGGTGGAGTGCCGCTTCACCAGTCTATGGTGTTGCAAACATGTCTTAAGGCACGTTTGTGGCACCCAGTGAGTAGGCAGCACCAGTGCTGAGGCTGGTACCACTCTACCCACTGCAGATCCCACGGAAGCAGGTAAGTTACCTGCCAGGCAGCGGTGGAGTGGGGAAGGGCATTCCGGGAGGAGGGATTGGTCGGCTGGGCCCGGGAAGGGGGAGGGATTGGCACCGGCTCTGCTGAAATCCTATCCCCCTTCCTGGGCCTGGCTGCCATTACATGGCCCTCTAGAATGTGCGCCAGCAAAATAGCTGGTGCACATTTGAGTAGACCAATTAGGGTGGTTGGGGGGGCTCTACTTGGGTCAAGGGGATGAACGTCCCTTTCCACCAAGGAGTGCTCCTGCCATGCCGTTGCTGGATCCTATCTAGATAGGATGCAGCGTGGACTCTACACCTGTGCTGCAGCCTAGCTAGACAAGATTGGGCTGTTAATCATGCATGTGTTTGTTGTGTATGTAAGTTCATATTACTGTATATATGTCATGTAATATTAAAGTCACATATTTTATGCAATCTCGGGCATTCTTTGTGCTGCCCCCCACCCTTTCCATTTCCCTGGCTCATGCTGTGTGACAGACCCCCCCCCCTTGCTGCCAATCTTTTAACAGTTGCTGAAGACCCACCTCTTTCGGCAGACCTACAAGGTGGCCACAAATTCCCTCTGCAGGCTTAAATAGCTTCACTCCCAAATCCCATGCACAGGGACTTTGTGGCCACCCTGGAGTTGATCTGCTATAATGCCACCTAGTTTACAGTTTTGGCTGTCTCTTGTAGAGTTTGTTGTGTGCTCTTTTGCTGCCATTTGCTGTTTCTAATGATGATTTGTATGTTTTTAATGTTTGTATATTGTAAGCTGCCCTGAATCTGATAAGAAGGGCAGGTTATCCATTTTTAAAATATAATGAATAAATATTAGCCACAATCCAGCAAGATTGTTAAGTACCCACATGCCCATTCAGCACCTCTCAATGGGCTTTTAAAAATTATTATTATTTTTTAATGGTGACTTATTTATTTATCTATCATGATGTTTATATACAGTACTGCCTTTCTCATAGACTCAAGGCAGTTTATGTAGGCAGGCTGCACATAAACCACATTTTTAATGTGTTTTTTTTTACAAGTACAGTATTATTCTGTGAGAAAATCTCATAAAAATCTCCATGTCTCTGGATGTTTTTTGCTATTTTGCTTGCGCAATTCCGAGGGGCCGGTGTAAGGCCGGCCAGGTCTGGGAAGGGGCATTGGATGTCAGTGGAGTGTGCCACCAATAGCCCCGCCCCCATCCCTGGCCTGGCTGGCCGATCACCTCCTCTCCTGCCACCTCGGCCTGCCCTCCCCACGCCTTCCCGCTGCCTTGCACAGGACTTACCTGTGTCTGGTGGCGCGGCCTCCCTCCAGTGGTGGAGTGAGCAGTGCCCGGTGCCACTTACTCCGTGGGGGCCACAAACATGCCTTATGGCACATTTGTAACACCCTGTGCCAGCAGAGCACTTGCTCCGCTAGCGCTGATCTACGCTGGATTGCGCTGTTAGTTGGCAATTCTGTACATCCATACCTGGGAGTAAGTCCCGATAAATTAAATAGGATTTACTTCTGAGTAGACATGCACAGGACTGTACTGCAAGTTTGACTTGCGCAATTAATACATCCATAGAAAATATCACGTTCCTGCTGAACTTGGATTTGTAAAACTTTGTGCCTTCACACTTCACTTCAGGTTCCTTGTCTACAGCTCTATGTATGTCTGTTTCCATGAAGCTTGATGCCAAATGGTCCAATCCTATTTGCACTGTACTCCACTGGAACAAGTGTCTGGTGGCTTATGGCACTTTCTTGCTGTTGCAAAAGGCAGCACGCCAGCGAGGGCTGCCTGACTGCCGCAGCAGGAGGTGAGTGGCCAGCTCTGAACGGGGCAGGGGTGGGCAGAATGGGGTGGTGGCAGGGGCGGGGAGGAGGGCAGATTGGAACTGGGAAGGGGGCAGGTTCAGCAGCATCCACTGAATCCTAACCTCCTTCCCAGCCTCAATCCCCCGACCCAGGTCCACAGGGACTTGCGCCAGCTATAGAGTTGGCGCAGGTCCAAATAGACCCAGCAGCCCAGCATGGGGTTACCCTGGGGCAAAGGAACAAATATTCCCTTACCCCAAGACTAGAGATTTGAACTCCTCTGTGGGATACAGCATGCACAACGCTGGCACTGCTGCATTGCCATGCAGGGAGTTAGTCAGGATTGGGCGGTAAGAGTCATAGGTCAGAACAGGGTCAGCCCAAGACCTCCTGGTATCTGAGGCAGCTGGGCCAATGCATCAGCTCAATTATCCCCAATGCCACATTTGCACATGTGCTTATGTGCGTGTGTATACCCTACATGGATGTGGGGGGAGGGCAGGCAAATGAGGAGGTGTGCCCCATCCCCTCTTCCCTTTATTTACTAGGAGAGTAGCATGCACCCTTCCCTATTCCACGTTGCTTCTGTTTGATATGAACAGAAGCTGTGCAGACTGGGTTCAGCCTGCATGCTCCTGATAAGTAAACTGAAGGAAGGTAGTTGGTCCCTGCCTAGTTGGTACTTCACAACCACCAAACAGGTAGAGAGAGATGATTTGGACTGCAGCAGTCCTTCCTCCCCCTTCTTCCAGGAGCGCTGGAGGAGTAGGGGGGACAAAGCTCCATACCTGCTCTCCAGAGCTCATGGAGTTTAAAGGGATGCATCTCCTTTAAACTTTAAACCCTGTGTGAGGACACAGCGCAGGGAGGGAAGGGGGAGATCCCATTTTTGCTCACATTCAATGTGGCTTGTGTCTGCAGTGGGCTGGAGGGAGGCAGCGGCAGACCTGGGATGAAGGGCACACCGAATCCGCCGCTCCTCCCACCATCTGCCCAGGTGCAAGCTGCATTGTTGTGAGCACCCAGGGGTGCTAGTGATTTCAGCTCGTTTGATTCGGTGAGCAGACACCTGACTCCGCAGGCGGAGCGGGTACCCAAAAAAAAAAGGGAGAGAGAGAGAGAGAGAGAAGGAAAAAAGATCTGCAGTGTGCAGAGGCGCCAAAATAGAGCTCCAAAAAGTCCAGTACTGGGGTGAAGAAGATCTTTACTAGGCTAGCCCAGGACACGATCAGCAAGGCAGAAAGTGTAACATATATGATTAATACAAAAGCTTATATACATTTCATTATTTACAGGGAGAATCATGGAGTACATTGTTTGACAAAGTACATAACAAAGGAGAACCAGTAAGGGAGAGGATCCAAGAAATTGCACGTTGATACAGCCAATGGAAGGTTGGATTGAAACTTTGCACCAATGAGAACAGCAGCAGCGTGTGTGAAACTTTGAACCAATAAAAGATAAACTTTATTAAAAGAACCAATGAAAAGTGTGGTGCTTTGTGCGACTGGGAACCAATGGTATGATGGGTGGGGGTACTGGGTGGCAGGAGGTAATGGGACTAGACCCCCTCTTCAGGGAAAGCGAGGTTTTCCGGGGTTTTGTAAATGGTCCTTTTGAGAAGCCTGCTTAACACAAAAGGCAACATTTTCCAATGAGATAGCCAAAAATGCCACACAATAGGCCCCTGCCCATGGCACCATACAGTTGGGGAGATTTGAGTGATTGCTGTCAGTCAGGAGGGAGCAAGGGAGATGACTGGATTAGCATGTGAACAAATGTAGCCAGGAAGAGACAAGAACAATAGAGATAGCTGAGAAGCGTCTGCATAATTGTAGCCAGGTAAAGGTAGGGGAAGAGGGGGAGGCAGTGATTGGGATGGGAAAAGGGTGCACAAAGAGATGGCTTTTTGATATTCAAGGAAATGCAACAATCTGAATCCTTGTTGTGTTTCTGGGATTCCCCTTTGTCCTTGCCCCCAGCTGGCACCTGGGTAGAAGGTAGCCATTTGGGGACAACACAGAATTGGAGCCGCTGTTTGCTGGCTGAGTTATGTCTCAAAATGGTTGTTCCCCTACTCCCTGCAGTGCAGATTCTGGCGGGAGGTGCACCCTCAGTGCTAACCTTCGTTAACCCCCCCTGAGTCCTGGCGAAGAGGGGAGACGGGACTCTAACCCTTGCGCAACCCCGGGCTTCCCAGGCAATCCCAGTGAGGATACTGAGACTTTAACTCAGCTTTTACAGCCGCAAATCTATTGCCCTGCTTCCAGGAGCCTCTCCACTCAACCCAAGATTAGACTCAGTAGAGCGAGAGGATGGGGACCCTTCTGTGTTGGGATCCATCCCTGGGGTGACCCCGATGATCCTCAATGAAGATCCGGTACATAACTCTCAAGGGAACCCAAAATACACACCAAATCTCCCTAAAATTGCATTTTTCCTGGAATAAATCGTTGGCCCTTTAAATGTGTCAAAAAGCGGAGCTCGAGGGGTGAAATGGTCAAAAAGCCGGTTGCGCACGCCAAGTAACAAGCGGCACGCGCCGTCTGCTTGAGTTGGCTGAACGCCCAGAAAGGGGATTAGAGGCATACAGCCCATTCCAACCCAACTCCTCTCCAAGTCAGGCATAAGTGTGGCCTAAGTGCAACCTAAGTTAGACAGAAGTTATGCCTGAGGTAGGTCAGAGTTATGCCTGAGTTAGGCAGGCTGCAGTTTCTGTGGCCCAGCACCACCCCAGGATCCAGGCAACACTTACCTCCCAGGCAGGCAGGCTCTTCTCCAGGCTCCGTGTCTGGCTCAGGCATGTGCAAGCCTCTGTCGGCATGTGTCAGCGTCCATCCAGGGCAGCTGCCACAGGGTCTGTCGCAGCCCGGTCGCAAAGGGGCTGACCGCAGGCAGGGGGGTTGCGCCAGTCATGTGGTGGGCGCAGGGCAGGTGACAGGTGAGCAAGGTGCCTGAGCCCAGCCGCCACAGGGCACCCTGTGCATCAGCCACCTGCTGCAGGGGAGAGTGGCCGTCCCCTCCCTCCTGCAGAAGGCGATGCCACCCCCAAGCCACGTTGAGGCTGCACTGGGGGGTGAGCGGGGGAGGGAAGGGAAGGGGAGGGGGTGGGAACGTCACACACAAGGGGGGTCTCATGAGGACTGGAACTGCCTCTGACATGACTCGCCCGTGCGTTGCCTGAAGCCCTGGGCCTCCAAGGCCGGGGCAATGCCCACAAAGAAGGCATCCCGGTGTGCCTGCTGCTCTGTGCCCTGGCCAAGACCAAGAGATGCCTTGGGCTTGTCTGCTGCGAGCGTGAAGGGCTCACGCAGCTCATCACACCCCCAGATGGGGCGACGACGGCGCCTCACGGCAGGCGCTCTAGCAGGTTGGGGGGTGGCCAGCAGCCATCATCAGGGAGTGGGAGGAGAGGCAGACACACAGGCAGGCAGACAGGGGGTGCTGGGGAGGGGCATGGGTGGGTCAGAGACAGACAGACAGACAACAAGACTGGTGGGAGACAGATTCCGAGAGAGGGGTCTGCAGAGACCGATAGGGACACAGGGGGCGCTCCGCAGATGAAGGTGATGCATAAACAGGCGCCTCTTATGCAGACAGACTTTGGGCGGAAGTGGCTGCATTACGGGCGGACCTTCGACGGAGGCGCCTTCATTACGGGCAGACCTTCGACGGAGGCGCCTGCATTACGGGCGGACCTTCGACGGAGGCGCCTGCATTACGGGCAGTCGCCCTGGCTGTCACTGTTTGCCTGCCTGATAGGCGCCCCTGACTCCCCCTCCCCTCTGTGCCATGGGGGTCTGGCAGCGCCCCTGCTGGGTTCTCCCAGGGAAGGCCGTGGCATTCCCTGGATGGGACTCATGTAGGGGCTTCAGTGGTGGGGGCTGTCTGTGTGTGTGGGGCAATTCTTGTGTAAACTCTGGGCACATATGTTTCACTGGGGCTCTGCCCGAGGGGCATCTTTATTGTTCTGGAACGTTAGCAGAGATGGCCAGGCGAGGCTGCCAGGGGTAGTCACAGCAGCCAATCAGAAATCAGCAGCAGCACACCTGCCCCATGGACCTGGACATGCAGGCTCTTCCCCTGTGGAACCACAGCCTGCTCCATAGAAAGGGGAGGGGCAGCAAGTAGGACAGCCAGGGAGGTGGAGCAGCAGCAGCGCCGGCAGCTGAGGAGGGTTGCAGGGCTGGCTCCCTGACCTCTGGCAGCATCGAGGCAGACGACAGTGGGGCAACCAGACTGCAGGCCCAGGGGTGCTCCCAGGAAGGTAGGTGATAGTGGACGTTCCTGGGGAGACAAAAAACAAGGGGGAGTTACATGTCAGCTGGTATGTGGAAGCAGTCACCATTGAGGACAAGCCACTGTGTCAGTTGCAAAAGCCTGCAGGGAGAGAAATAAAACACAGCTCATAGGTGTGACACACATAGCATGGTCTGAGCTGCTTACCTGGGTGTAAGGAGAGCATGATCCTGTAAGGGAAAAGGGTCAAAGAGAGTGACAACAACACAACTTGGGGGTCACAACCATGGCAAACCTAGCAATACTGACCTGTCAGTAGACCCTGTGGAGAAAAGGGGGGGGAACAGCTGGTGTCTACATAAGGCTAACAGTTCCACGCTTGTGGCATTGTGTGCTCACATGACTACAGGCAGCAATCAGACACAACAGTGGTAAAGAGGCATGTATCCTATATATCATAGCAGGCAAAGCAGGCAGCTATGAGACAACACATTGGTAAAGAGGCATATCATAGCAGGCTATGCAGGCAGCTATGAGACAACACATTGGTAGAGAGGCATGTCATGGCAGGCTATGCAGACAGCTATGAGACAACACATTGGTAAAGAGGCATGTATCCTTCCTATATTTCTAAATGCAAAGAGGCAGCAGTCAGACCACATGTCAGCACAAACCCTGCTCTTACCTGCTGGTGTTGTTGCCTGTGGGGGGGGGTAAGAGGGGCTGGGAGAAAGACATGGGTTAGCAAACACTTGCATGGAGGCAGCTGCCCAGGCACAGCTGTAAACAGGTTGGCCACAGCCAGAACAGCCCTCTCTGCCCTAGAGGGAGGCAGAGAGGAGAAGAGAGAAGTGGGGTGTTTGTGAATTTTGCCCTCCACCGACAAAGTCCCACTTTGTGGCTGTGAGGGACAGAACCCCACGCCACGTGCTCAGAGAGAGAGAGAGAGAGTGACTGGAGGTCTGGGGCTGGGCTTTTGTGGGAAAGAGGCTGGGTGGGGCTGGGTGCTGATAGGCTCCCTATCTTAGGCATAACTCTGTCGGTTTCCAGACCTAGCAGGCCCAACTCCGTCCTAACTCTGACCTAACTCAGGAGTAGGGTGTTAGAAATTTTCAGGAGAGGGCTGGCTTAGGTAAGGTAAAATGGCTCCTATGGGTCTCCTCGAATTTGGGTCCACCTTTTTGGTCGACCTAAATTTTGTGTCAGCATTTGTGTTGGAGGGGGCGTGTCTGTGCTTGCCAGGGTCTGGAATCCAACGTTAATTGGTTGCCGCCCCCGTTACACCCACGGTCCGCCCATGTTCCGCCCACTTTTAGGTCAACTTTAGGTCTGACTTGTGCTGCTTAGCCCTTGGGTTGGAATGGGCTGTTCTTAGTCCGTTGGACCTAACTTTGACCTAACTTCGCCCTAAATGGTTGCATTCCAGACCTAACTTTGACCTAAACGACTTAGGCTGACTTTAGGTCTGACTTGGGCTGCTTAGCACTTGGGTTGGAATGGGCTGTTAGTGGGTTAAAAAGGTAAAGAGGATTAAGTAGGTACAGAGTGAACTTTGCTGCTGGCTGCTTCTCTTGGGGGTTCCGGAGGCGCGTGCCGGGCGCGTGCCTGTGAACTTTTGACTCTGGCGGGCACGCGTCAGCTGTCAAAGTGCGCGCAAACCGGAAAAGAAGCCGAATTTGAAAGCAGTTGTTTTAAATGGCTGTATCTCAGCGATTCCTTGATGGATTTGGACGGGGAAAGAAGGTGGGGGTTCAGGAGAGTGTGGCTGATGAAAGAAAAATATTTCAGGGGGGGTTATTTGCATACTACAGCATCACGTCGCTTCATGACTGGGCCAATCATGGGTCAGGAGCCTGAATACCTGGTTGAGGGAAGATGTCTAACACTTCTAATAGTAAGTATATCACAGAGAGGTGTCTATCTCAGTGCATTGTTGTAGCTAAAATGTATTTTGTGGGCTAATATAAATAATACAGTGGCTATTAAGAGAGGTATACAGTTGTTCATTTGCAAACCTGCAGCACCATGCCCTCAGGCCTCACAGAAAATGTATTTTCAGGTTATTCATAAACAACTTTCCCGTTTCTCCTTACTGCAAACATGTTTACTAAACAAGAGTCACCTGTGAATGGCATTTTGTTGAAATCAAATTTA
The DNA here is from genome assembly GCA_026170595.1 of Plestiodon gilberti rubricaudatus. NCBI lineage: Eukaryota > Metazoa > Chordata > Lepidosauria > Squamata > Scincidae > Plestiodon > Plestiodon gilberti. Next base: position 111,398,313 of record JANXHW010000003.1, read on the forward strand.
AGGGTAAACTTAATTATGTCCACAGATGGTACAGCATAATTGATGGCATTATGGAGATGTAAACTGGAAGTTACTATTTCTGCAAGTATACCTTTTCTAGTAACAGTCTAACAACTCTGTAATGATTCTAGCTGCTTCAAAAATTATGCTATAGTGACTTCTGTATGTCAACAGTTTTTGGTGATACAAGGGTTCTTTCTAACAGCTGGCCTGTTTGCTATTTCCTATTTATTTACTTCATAAACATTAATCAGGGAAATTATTTCTTTAGGAGAAGGAACCATGACAAAGTTGGGCATTCATTATTCAGCTAGACTGGAGAATGTATGTTTCATATGCGGAACATATATCATTTCAAAGCACTAAAGTTTCAAAATGAAAGCCCAGAAATCACAAATTTGATTGCTTTCAACAGCCCAAACTTATCCTCAAGATATGCCAGGCATCCTTACATACACTGGCATATCTCTATGTATGCTGGAGCATGAAGGCCCCACCAGTGAGGAAGTCCACCCATCACTGGACATGCCATAGATGACGGTGTTAAGGCAAGCCAACACCACGCCTTTGTAACTCAGATGCCCACACAGCTCCATCATAGAGACGCAAAAGTGGCGAGGTGATTGAAGCAGGACATGGGGGGGAGTTTCTGCATGCCACATCCTGACCCATCGGATGACAGACATGCCCTCAACACCAGAAAAATGCTACATGAATGATTGAGCTGGCATAGGTAGGTGTAAACCCATAGGGAGCAATGGGGAAGGGAAAGACACCAGGAAATCCATCTCCTGCTTCCCCCACCCACCCACCCACCCACCACTCCACAACAGAGCACAGGATACAAGCTACATTCAACAGCCAAATACAACTGTCTAGCCCCAGTACATAATCCAGAGCCAGAGAGACCACGACTCAGATTACAGAGTACTCAGCATGGATATGGAGTCATATCTCGCTGACTCCATAATGTGCACACTTTGAGCTCAGACTGAGGAATCCTGGTGATGGGAATTTGGGGGAAAGGGCACTTTGTGTGCAAAGTGAGCTCTTTGCAGAAACAGCCTGCCGCCCTCACAACAGTCATGGCAACAGTCTTGTTAACATACGTCCTTAGATAATTCTAATTGCACATATTCTTCCCCAGGAGGGCTCTACGCACAAACACCCAACTAGAACCTTCGCCCCATAATCCCCAGCAGGGAGAATGAAGACAAGGAAACCCACACGTGTAAGCAAAGGAAGGGAAGGTAACCCATGTTGCCACACAGTGAGACGGACAGCCCAATCCTATGCACAGGCCATGCTGCGGGGCTGCGCGGTCCACACTGCATCCTATACAGGGCTGGGGCAGGTCGAAGGTCTCCTTGGGGTAAGGGGACATTTGTCTCTTGGGATCCAGAGGGGTCCAGGGTTGGGGGATGATGATGATGATATACTTTTTTTTCCAACAAATACGTTTTGTTTTTGTTTTATTTTTATATAATTGTTTTTGATTTTCATCATTTCATTTCCATACATTTTTCATATTTTTATTATTTGACTGGGAAAAAGCAGTAGCATGTTTGTGCAGGTTGATACAGGCAACAGCTTTTTAGGCTTGCATGTAATTATACTGTTGTCTATGTTGTATAAAAGGAACAATATGTTATGGAATTTAACCGATTGCATAAATGATGCACAGCGTTTCAGTTATTTATTTATTTTAGTTTATGCATGTATGCCCTGCTTTTAAATGCAATTTCCCCAGGAAGAATCTATAACACTTTTACTGTTTTACATCTGTACTGCTATCTCTGCTTTTGAATGACGAGCATGATGAGCAACTGCTTGGTCTTTGGCTTCAGGCAGCCAATAATTAGTAGGTATATGCCCCTGGGAATGATGCTTGCTTACAAAGACATAGTGAGCCCACTGCAGCGTCCTTTTTAATGAAGGGCAGACCTCCACAATGTCAGGAATAAATGCAGATTTTGACCTCACCACATTTCCCCTCAGAGATGAATGGCAACTATTCACGTAGTAGGTGGAAGTAAATGTGTACATGTGTACACCATTGCATTATCCCCAACCACTGACAATCAGGCATGGTTCTACTCGAATAGCAATATTTGCAGCCCAATCCTATCCCCCTACAAACTATAGCATGCAGCAGTGCCAAAGAAGCATACATTGCATGTCATTGGGGGGGGGGGGCTAACAGGCCAGTCCTATCTTCCTGCCCCCAGCGAGTGCAGCAGTGCCAAAATGGTGACCGCTGCATCCTATGGTGTGTGTGTGGGGGGGGGGAGTTGTGGAGGTCTCCTCTGAGTAAGGAAACAATTGTTCCTTTACCCAGGGGGTAAACCAACATGGTGCAAGGGGGTCTACTCAGACCTGTGCTAGCTAAATAGTTGGTGCAGGTCCGCGTGGACCCACACCACAGGATCAGGTCTGCAAGGGGGATAGAATTTGGTGGCCACCACTGCTGTCAAACGTGCCCCCTCCCAGACCCGATCCACTCCTCCCTTGCCCTGTTCCACCCTCTCCCTGCCCTGCTCCACCCTCCCACCACCCCTCCCGCCTCTCCCACTGACTTATCTGCTCCAGTGAGCGGCGGGAGAAGCAATGAAGCCACAAACTGCTTGGTGCAGGCCTTCCCATTGGCGCTCCAGACACTGAGTAGCGTGCTGTCAGAGCATCTTTTAGCACTGGCGCTCAGTGGAAGAGGGGCAGTGACATCGCAGGGTAAATATAAGATTGGATCCTTACTTACCTCTGGATAGGCCTTCTGGTCACTTAGGGGTTTCCTCAGTCCCATGTCAGCTATGTATCTGGCATATGCCTGAGGAGAGGAAGGGGGTGGGGTGAGGTGGGCTGGAAAATGGAGGATGAGATCTGATGTGTGCCTTTGCTGTGAAGATCCACCCTCTCCAGCCCTCTCCCTACCCCCTGCCCTTTCTCCTCCCTACTCCAGAACATCACCAAACCTTACCCTCCCTGCCCCCCTCAACTTACCAACACTGGCACAGCCTCCAGGAACCACTGGCCATTTGTGCTGGAGAAGTGCGATAGCACAAAGGGCCTTGCACTTCCAGAGCGCAAGTTCCAGCAGCGCAAGACCCAGATGAGATTGGGCCATCAGAGTATTTTTCTTGGATACACAGACCAAGAAAATTGGTGTGACAGAATAGTGGAAGAATGTGAATGTTGGGTACTGACTTGTATACTGATAGATGATAAGTATACTGTCTCATCATGGTCAGCACAGAGAGAAACTATGCAGAAGTTATTTAAACGTGTAGAAAAATGCATGGAATGGGGGTCTGCAAGAGCATTCTGACAAGCCTCTCTTCCACACTGATGTGCTTCCGACACACTCCTGAATCCCTGCTCACCAGCCGCTACAAGTTCAGTGTTTTTCTGCAGTGGCAAGCTTGGAGAGACTTCGTTAGGGATGATGCTGTACTCATAGTGGCTAGTGAGGCAGAGCTTTGGGAACATGTGAAGAGTTCATCAGTGCAGGGGCGGGGCTTTCTGGTGTGATCTCATAGCCCTCCCCCATGCCTTCTTCTGCATTACATCTGCACAGGGCTCTAGTATCAAGACAACTGTTATCAATGGATCACCTCTGGGGAGTATTGCAATAAGCTGCCAACAAGAAATGCTGCCCAGAGAGCAAAACTGCCACATTTCTGGCATCTGATGTGGCCTTTTATTAACTATTTACTGTATTATCTTTCAATATATACTGTACTTGTCTCCTGAAGAAATTTAGACTCTTTGACATAGTTGCAAGAAACAGTTGCACTGAAAACTCTTTGAAGCCAAATAATTCAAGTGAATGAGGCACCTTTGCTACTGCAACTATCATATGCAACAACTTCGATGTGAGAAACTTGGGCAGTATATGATTACAGAGGCAGGCATTTCATCGGCATGGAGCTAAAAGAAAGATGGAAACAGCAGGTTAGTATATCACATCTTTAGAGAAATGGGTGTTTAATGTATTCTATAAAGGTAAAGGTGACCCCTGACAACTAAGTCCAGTCGTGTCCGACTCTAGGGTGTGGTGCTCCTCCCCATTTCAAAGCCCTGAAAATGACGGTAAGAGGGTTGGGGAGGGAGGGAGGGCATTTGTGTCAGCATACCACCGGTCTGCATGCATACCACCGGTTGAGAACCCCTGCTCTACAGTAATTCTTCAGCCTATGTTGGGGATTCTTAGTGCTGTTGACTGTTGCTGTTGAAGATCAAGGAGGATCAGCAGCAACTTTGCCTCCTCTTCCTCGACAGCTAGATCATGAAAATGTTGAAAGAGAAGGTGGTTTCGGCTTTCCAGGCATTGCTCATTTGTTCACACACAGTGGAGTTTGTAGGGAAAAAAATCAATGCCTGATTCTGTAAGTAATCTATTCCTGAATGCCCAGATGGGTAGACATGATCTATGGGCTGAATGTAACCTTGCTGCAAGTATATCTTTCAGAAGCATTAAGAAATCAACCCAAATAGGTGTTAAGTATCTCTAAAAATGCACGGTGCACCATAAGATCTGGTAGAAGCATGTGAGTGAATGGATCAGTGTTTTTCATTTGCATGCATAAATACCAGCTCAGTCTTGGTCAGCTAAGAATTGTCTAGGTATGTTACTTAATAACAAGGCAGTCTTTTTTTCATATCCTGTAGGTTAATTGGGAGTATATATATATCTTAGTTATTTTTCTCAGATCATTACATACTTAAAATGTTAAGCATTGGAAGTCCCTAATTTTTAATTACTGGTGAATAATATTATGATTGTTTTTCTATTAGCAATCCGCAATCAGCCATCTTTATATTTAAATATATAGCATTTGAATAGCTATGGCTCAAAAATACCTATGTCTCTGCAATTTTGCCAGGTTGGAAGTATTTAGTTCCTATTACTGTACTTGGTTTACATGGAAATCTTCTGGTAGTCTAATACTCTAGGGCAGTGGTTCTCAAACCTTTCAGTCTCTGGAGCCCTTTACAATCCTAAATGGAGCCTCGGAGTCACAGAGTGCCAGCACATGAGCGGAGTGGTGCAGCACCAAGAAGTTTGTAGCCATTTATGGCCTCAGGGAGCTCCAGGGCTCCTAGGAGCACACTTTGAGAAACGTTACTCTAGGGCTAATTCTAATACTTGAATATCTTCATGTTGTGTCCAGGGCTGGACTTACCTGAACCAGAGGCTAGCCTGCCTGGTGGGCACAGGGCCAGACACAGGCTGGGAGAGGCCAGGAGGGCCTCAGCGGGGCAGGATGCAGGCTGTTGGCCTATTGAGCAGAGTGCACCTGTGCACATGCTAGAGAGGCCAAGGAGCAGCAAGCCATGGCAAGGGTCCACAGGAGCCTTCCTGCCTCCAGAAGAGGAGGCTTGGGACTCAGAAGACCACCAAGCTGGGTCGGTGGAACCAGGAAGGGGGAGGGACCAGCCAAGGCCAGGGTAACTAACCCCAATGAACATTGAAACTAACCCCAATGAACCCCACATGAATGCTGGAAAAGCTGCCTTCCCTCTTAAACAGATGGGTGGGATAGAATAGGCAGGATGTCAGCCATATAACATTCCATACCCCCTCCCCTGCACCCAACCTCCCCTAGGGTTTATCATTAACATCCAATCCTATCAAGGGCTTTTGCTGACAGATCTTACAATCTGTCATTTTAAGTCGCGGAACAATGGCGCATTGTTCCATCATACTGTGGGCCAAGCAATTCGGCCACAGCGCAGCGCGAAATGGCGCATACATGTTCCATCACACTGTGGGCCAAGCCACCAGGGCAAAAGTGTCAGGGGCCCACTGAACATCCTCCATCCCTCAGGAACTCAGTGGGGGGTGGATTGTGGGTGGTTCAGGTTGGGGAGTGGGTCAAGCCAGGGGTGATTTGGGAGGGGGAGGATCTTAGTGGCAGTGGTGAATGTCAAGATCCTATCCTTTCCCAGGCAGCTACATACCCCTGCTAACTGGGCAAGAGGTACTTTATCAATTGGTGCTCCTCTTATATGTAGCAGGGGGAGAGTAACTGCCCCCTTTCACCCCAGCACAGTCTCTTTTCTGGTGGCTGTTTGCTGGTGGTGTTTTGCATCTTTTTAGATTGTGAGCCCTTTTGGGACAGGGAGCCATTTAATCATTTGATTTTGTCTGTATATATTTAAACGATTTGTGAACGTTTTGTTGAAAAGCGGTATATCAACATCAACATCAACATCAACATCAACATCAACATACATACATACATACATACATACTCCCTGACTCTCCTTGGACTTATGCCAGTTAAATAGCTGGAGTAAGTCGAGGAGACACATTGGAGGACAGGCAGCATACAGGGTGGTAAGTAAAGAGGTTTTGACTTGCCTCTGTCTGCCACCCCCACCCCCACCCCCCTAGCATGCCCTCTGTCAGTGGCGCTGCGTGCTGTGGGCTGGCAGGGGATAGGATTGGACTGTCAGTCATACAAACTTTGGAAGTCTCTTCAGCACAAAGATGGCTTTATGGAGTAATCTATTTTATTTGACAGATTTCACTTGGATTTGGGGAGTGGCTCTTTGACAATTATCACTTGTTGAGAAATTAAGCTCTGTGGTATTCACTTCTATCCTAGAGAAGCTCCATATGCCAAACCAAAGAAATAATAGAGAAGGCTTGCTGTTTAAAGTCTTTTTGATGCAAACTAGTAACATCCTGTCAAAGAAGCAAGCATGAATTGCACAGTTTAACTTACGTGTGGCCTGGGGGCCATTGTTTGTGCAACCAGAGCAAAGTGGCCAGCTTTTTTTTTAACCAATTGTTCCATCTTTTAGGCAGATGCTATTCTCTCTTATTTTACAGTTCATCTAATGCCTGTTCTGAGTTTGTGTGTGCCTTTAACATTTGATACAAAAAGCTATTTGTTCTTTCAAGCTGCTTCTCTGAGGGTGTTGTGCGTGTGTGTGCTTGTTTGTTTGTAAAAAACACACACCAAAACCTTGATGTTTCATAAAACTGGCTGCAAATTAAGCGACAGCTAAACGATGCATATTTGAAAAACAGCAGACCTTTTCATCTTCTAGCAACGAACACGCTGCATTTTAAGACAAAATCAATTATACCGTATTGTCCCAAGTATAAGACGCACCTCATTATAAGATGCACCCTTAAAGTTTGGTGCTATTAAAAATTTAATTAAATCACTGGCATTAAATTGCAACAGCCTGATTATAAGACGCACCCCTAGTTTAAAAACTTAAATTAGGAGAAAAAAGTGAGTCTTATACTCAGACCAATACGGTATTTGCATCATGAGAATTCCAGAAGTACCTTACCATCTTTATGCTCATTTTTCCCCTCCTCAAAATGTATAATGAACATGGCCAGCGTGGTTAATGAATGTAACGTAGGTCATTCATACAGATCAAGAAGGTGAGGCCCATGACAAGCGAAATGGGAACAGTGGGCTACTTGGACCAGAGAGATATAAACAAGATTCTGAGAAGATACATACCGGTAGATAAGATCTGATAAACTACACCTATACATATCTTTTTTTAAAAACTGAATTTCATACATAGACAAGAAACAATGTAATGGCTTATACACAATGAGGTTCAAGATAAAATGTATTTGTAAGTACAGGGGGGTCCTGTTATCCATGGATCCGGTATCTGCGGATTCCCTTACCTGCAGATTCTGGATCTGTGCCCTCCCACAGCCCCTCTGCTCCCCTTACCTCTATTTCTCGCTTAAACAAACAATTCTTCCTTAAACAGAACGCTATAAGCAGCAGTGTACTGTTTATAGCACAGAGCCAGAGTGATTCTAGCAAGCAGCCTCAGTGGTAAAGAGTTTCCGAACATTAACAGGAAGCGGAATCTGCTTCCTTTTCATGTTCAGAGCCTCTCTAGCACTGAGGCAGCTTGCTAGATTCATTCCTGCTCTGTGCTATAAGCAGCACAGTGCTGCTTAGCGTTCTGTTTAAGCAAGAACTGTTTGTTTAAGCAAGAAATAAAGGTAAGGGCCACAGGGGGCATTCACCCCTATCTGTGGCTTTCATGTATCTGTGTGTGTGTGTGTGTGTGTGTGTGTGTGTGTGTGTGTGTGTGTGTGTGTGTGTGGTCCAACTATATAATAAATTTGCTGTCCTACAAATTTACACTGTCAATATCATGTGTTACATATTCTTTGGAATGTGCCTTCATGTAGTCAGGTCTACTACTTGCCAGAAGAGTAAATTCTATTGAAAACAAACATGAATCCTTATGAACGTACATGAAATTCAATTGATTTCGCCAAGTGACATGCCAATTTTCTGCTTATAGGAATAGGATCTGTCCAGGTCCGCCTGGCATCTTAGACAACATGCCAGATTGCTGATCCCACTTACCTAGTGATGTACCAACCTCTGCTCCTCTTGTTTCCAGGATTGGGACAGGAGAAGAGGGACAGCTTATTTCATTGCATCGCTATAAGGGTGTTTTTGCATTCATGAAAATGCCTGCAGTCTCTCTTCAGCTCAAGCCATCCTAGCCTGGAACACATCATAGGATAATCTGTCAGTGGTTTGAAACTACAGGGAAGTAGGCTGGACATGAGGAAGGATTTCCTAACTGTAAGAGCTGTCCAGCATTGGAACAAGCTGTCTTGTGCAATTGTGGGCTTTCCCTCATTGGAGGTTTTCAAGCAGAGGCCATCTGGCAGAGGCCAACTGTGCAATTCTATTTCACCATTTTTCCCGGGCTGCAGCGCAGCAGAGCAGGTTCTCCCGCTCACGCCGCAACTTGGAGGGTAAAGCTACAGCCCTGCCGATTTGGCAGGGCTGTAGCTTTACCCTCCGGGTTGCGGCGCAAGCGGCAGAACCTGCCCGGCTGCGCCGCAGCCTCGGAAAAACGGAACTAAAACCCCGTTTTTTTGGGGTGCACTTTTGGGGGTTTCGGGGGTACTCGGACTTTGGGGGCCCGCGTAGGGGGCCCGCGGGCTCCCAAAGGTTGAGGAACGCTGATCTAGACACTTCCGAAACCCAGACATTTTTGGGGCTATGGCTTAAAAAAAACCTTTTTCTGGCATAATGCATGGCATGGTGGGGCACAAAATTAGTAAAAATATTGTATAACATTACCTTCAGGCTATGTGTATAAGGTGTATACGAGACATAAATGGATTTTGTGTTTAGACTTGGGTCCCATCCCCAAGATATCTCATTATTAACTCTTATCTCATGATCCCTGGAATTAAGAACAGCTCCCTCCTTAGAGACCTTTTGGCGGGGCCTCCAGACGTTTTTATTCAGGTTGGCGTTCGATGGCTGACATGGTGGGCTGACTTTTTAATATATGTAATCATAAGGTGACCCACTGGGGTTTGTTCGTTTTAATTGTTTTAATTACCTGCTTTGATTATTTTTATTGTATTGGATTTTGTTATGCATTTTAACATGTTTTAATTGTAAGCCGCCTTGATTGCCCTTATCAGGAGAAAGGTGGGGTAAAAATTCTTTAAATAATGAATGAATGAATGAATGAATGAATGAATAACAGGTGTCCCACAGAGAATGAGGCCCACAGAGGTCCTCAGACATTACTGGTAGTATAGAAGCTGTGAAAAGTGTCTGCTCATAGAAGCATCCACCACTAGTTAATAAACATCCACTGTGTGCAAAGTGATGGTGCTCACAGTGGAGGAGCAGAAAAATCAGACTAGTGGCTGCCACACAGATAAGGTAAGCCATAGCCTGGAGCTTAGGGTGTGGATGAAAGAGATTGTAAAGAATGTGAAGTGTTTACTTTTTGCCCAGCATATTTGTCTCAAGTAATAAGCCAAGAGCTCATCCTTTTCTCAGTAGCAGCAGCTTTTTGTGGAAACTAAAGAGGAGGCACTGCCTCAATTATAATGTGTAGGAAAAGAAAAGGAGCATTGGTTTGTACGTTAGCCCCTTGCGCTGGAAGGATGTTTTGGCAAAGCCACTTATCTCACATCAGTAGCCCTGTAGCGAGATCCCAATTTACCAGCCATCCTGCTGAGAAGATATTGTAAGGCATTTCTGGTATACAATTACCTCACTGTCCTCAAATAATTCCTTGTCATTCTTATCTTCTGAGGTGTAGCATACAATGCAAAGCACATGGCATAACTTTTCTTTTTTTAATGAGGAGTTTGAGTATTGCCTATTAAGGGAAATACTTTTTTGTTCTAAAATTTACAGCGCTACTTTCAGAGTCAATAAAGGAACTAGAACATGTGCAAAACAGTATTTTATTTTACTTTTAAACACCTATTTTGCCTCTCCTATCCCTATGGAGAGTCCAAAGTGGCTTACAATCTGGGTAGCATTAAAGCAGCAGTAAAAATGTAATTGAGGGTGCAATCCTGCCCTAAATTAGGGCGGCAGAATGAGCGTACCGCCGCCCGGAGTAGTCGCAAACATGCCGTAAAGCAGGTTTGCGACTACTTTAGAGCCAGGAAGGTCATGCTGTGCCTGTGCTCTGCGTCTCTCCCCCTCTGCCCTTCTGCAGGCTGCTGCGGCACAGGGGAAGAGCCTGCCTAGCTAGGACCCAGGGCTGCTGCTGGAAAAGCTGCTGCTGCCGCTGCCACCATGTCATGGTGCGTCCAGCCCTGCCAAGTTCCCAGTACAATAAAACACCCCCAGCGCAGTGCAAACGTTACACAAATGTTAAAGTCACACACATGAACTTACCCAATACAGACTGCACCAGACACCCAGTGCAATGAACACCTCCCAGGAGACATGCCTGGGAGAACACACCAGGGCCCAGAAGCCCAGCCAGACCGTGTGGGAGAGGGGTGGTCAGACTGCGCCCCTGCAGCCAGCTAGCACCAGGCAATTAGCTCCCTGTCAAGCCACAGCTCACTGCCGCACGGGACACCCCCCCCCCCAAGTGACGAGTGGCCAGTGGCATTTCTACACTCCCCGTGGGGGGAGCTGCCGACGAGACACACCCACGTGATACCACAAGCCCCACCCCCTGGGGGCATGACATCATTTTTACATGCTGCTGCCGCAATTTGGCCACAGCGCAGCGTGAAAATACCCCACCCCCTGCTTTCCGGCTGCATTTTAGAGCCAAACGGAGCCAGGGTGAGCGGGTAGGCCTATCTTGCTGCTGAAGATGATGGAATGAAGACAACGGGGGGCAACGGATCTGGAGGCAAGTACATCCCCCCGCCACTTGGCACCCCATTGCCTTGGGGGCCACCGCCCCCTGACCCCCCTAACGATTGCCTCTGCGAGCGGCAACTGGCTGCCATCCGGATCACAACCGGCTGCCATCCAGCCATCATCATTGAATGACATCATTCATGTGCGACACGACCTGGCCATAGCTACTTGGTCGCTATGGATGCAGGCTGGCCATAGCTACCTGGTTGCTATGGATGCGGGCTGGCCATTCTATGAATGCGGACTATCCATAGCTACTTGGTAGCTATGGACGCTGGCCATCATGCTCACTCTGGCTGCTGTGGTCGCTTGGCAGCCCTGTCTTCAGTTGGCGTGACGTATGCGTGGACCAGTCTTGGCACATGCATGTACCAGTTGTGGTGCATGCGTGGGATGGACACTGCGCCGGTGGAGCCACCTCAGGTCTGTGCTGTTTCTTTCCTTTGTTTTTGGTGGTTTTTACTTGCGCCAGTGGTCCCTTCCTCCTTGGGATATGGTAGCGTTGCCTGCATAGGATATGGTGCAGGCTGCACCGGTGCTCCTAAAGTTACACAGGATTGGGCTGTCCTTCACGGACAGATGTTCAGAGCCCCAAATACTTTCTTTAAGAACCTTTGGCAGGCTACTATGCTTTGTAATTGTATTAATCTCCCAAAGGCTTCTGGAAGAGGGTCTTTTTATTTCTCTCAAAAGACTACCTCCCAGATCACTCTGCAAGTTTTAAGCATTAGTTAGCTCACGCATCTCTTATTTTCCATGTTCTGTTGAACTTGATATGTATGGTGTTTACCAAGTCTTCATCAAATGTAACTGACAAGGAGAAAAAAGGAATTGCTTCCTTCCTGAGAAAGCTGTACAAGGCTGTTATTGAAACAGCACCAAAAAAATTGACACTGTTTAGTCACAGATCTGAGCCTTAAGAAAAAAAACTTTGGTTTTGTCAGAAAAATATGAAATGTTTAATTTTCTCAAAAGAATTGCCACAATGAGAGAAAAATCCTTGACAGTCTCTCTTATCTGACTGTAATATTTCAAAAGCGCAAAGGCAGGAGTTGTGGTTTGGAGGTTGAGCTGCCAAATTGCCTGAAGAAGCTAAGCAGAGTCAGCCCCGGTCTCGCTTTGGAAGAGGGAGGACAAATGCCGCTGATGGAGTGTCGGAGTCGACAAAGCTTTGGAATGGAATGCAGAGGAGTGTGGGCTGTGGAGTTATCAGCGGGCAAGAATGGATAACAGCTTGTGAACCCATCTGAGGCTTGATATGCGGTTGCCTGTGGAAGCTTGGAAAGCAAGAGCCATGCGGTCAGAACGACAACTACACTATGAAGGGAAACACCTTGAGAAATGGAGGGTTCTATGAGTTTCTCTCATAGAATAACATTGTTTTAAAAAATCAAATTTGAAAAAAAATAGGGGTTTGCCTATGAGCCTATGAGAAAGATGGTATATAAATATATAAATATAAATAAATAAATAAAAAATATTGCAAAGAATGTAAGAGTCTTTAACAATTGTCTACACTTCACAACTGATTTGGGGGGAAAGAGTATATATCGAGGCACTAGCGTCGACGGGGGGAAGCGGGGGGGCGGGGGGGCGGGCCGCCGGGGGGCGTTGCGCGTATAGGGGTGACGCGCGATGCCCCTCACTTACATTTTTGTGGTGGAGGTGGGCCCGCCCGCCCTCCCCTGGGTCCGTTTGGCTCCAAAATGAGCCAAAAACGGAGCGGGGAGGGCGCTCCGCTCCTGCGCGTGACGTCACGCGCGGGGGCGGAGCCTCCCCCTTAAGGGTGACGCGCGCCCCCGCTCAGGGGTGTCGCGCGTCGTCGCGATGCCCCTGTATCGAGGTAAGAACCACAATGAATCAGAGCAGAAACAATAAGCAGATCAACACAAGGATACAAGCTTGGAGTTCAAGAGTAGTAGAAGGTATCACACAGTTTGGATACTATGCCATTATCCATATACTTAGAAATAATATTTAGGGATGCAGTGTGTTTTGTCCTAGGATTCCTGTTTGTTGTGATCCATAAAACAGGTGCTTCTTTATTATAGGTAGCTGCAGTCCTTTTTTTTTTTTTTTTTAAGTGCCGGAGCTCACATCTTGTAAAAATGATATTCAGATCTGAAATGAAATTTAAAGTACTTACTTTACTTCAGAGTAAATTCCAAAGTTTTGTCCAATTCTTGTCTGGCAAATCGTGTCAACAACTTTCCTTGCTGTTACTGTCTATGCCGGAATGTCGCCCTCTCCCGTAACCACAGATCAACATAATTATGGATCGAAAAGTCTCAGAGGTGGTCCAACAAGTTTGATGAGCATAAGTGCTGAAATAGTTTTAGTCTTCAACAAAGCTCTTGTTGGGGAGACAATTAGGTTCATCTGTGAAAACCACGTTCACATTCACTTGAAGAAATGGGGATGGTATTCAGAGCCTTATCAAATGGAGCAGTTTTTCTGGATATGTCTTTTCAAGAAAGTATTCACGGAATCCATGAATCATTTCTCTTTCATTTAGTTGCAGTCTGATTGACATGTTTCTAATTTCCACTTCTCCAAATGTCAGTTGAGTATTTACATGTTCAGGCCAATGTTTCTGATCAAGTACATGAATCCAATGCACCACATCAACATCTTTGGTATCAAGCAATCTTTTTTCAATTGACTCTTTCAGTTTTGTATAAAAATTATTTGGATCAATAGGAGGATCCTTTTTTGAATCTTTTTTGTGAAAAAAAGCGCAGATCACATACATCAGCTGCAGCACATTTATAATAGGGTCCAGAGCTCTATCTTCTTTCTTCAAAAAAGTGTACAATTGTTTTTATTTTCTGATTTGCGTTGTACAGGTCCATGTCGTGATTCTGCAGGTCCAAACTTAATTCAGATAATTCTTGGAGAGTGTCACACATCAATCCTATATCCAATAAAAATTCAGTAGATGTGATTTTTCTTTTTAAGCCATCATAAGTGCATTTATCATTTTTATCTCTTGTATGATCATTCATCACATGTTCAAAATGATGCACAAGAGATTCACAATTATTACACACAGCCAAAACTGAATGGAAACTAGATGACACCCATCGGGCACTTAAAATTCTTCCAATTTTCAGCAGCTCAACCCCCAGTAATTCTGTACATAAATGCAATTCTACTATTTTTTGGCGAAGCATGGTACAAGACATAAAGTTTATCAATAAATGATTTGAATCTATTGATTCCTGAAACTTTACAGCATCACCTACTGATAATTCTAGTCTGTGATTAGCACAATGTTAAACTATAATAGAAGGAAAACGTTCTGACAGCAATTTTTTCACTCCTCTTTTACACCCTAACATCACAGCAGCGCCGTTGCATGCTAGAGAAACCCATTTTTTAAAATAATCTTCTGTCATCCCATAATAGTGAAGACATTTGAGTAAGGAATGACATATACCTTCTGCCGTTATGTTTTCAAGTTCAACCAAGTCCAAAAATAAATTTATCGGTGAATTCATTCCAACACCTTTGATACAGCATCAAACATATACTGTGAGGGTAGTTTTTGGGCTTATTGTGTTTGATTTATCAACTATCAATGAAATTTTATTATTGGATTGAACGATTTCCTCATTTCTTCACTTATATGATTCACAATGTTAATACATGCGTTTTTAGAATGAAGAATACAACCCATTTCAACTTCATTCAGTTCTTGCAGTTCTTGCATAATTTCAGTTTCAAAATTATGGAATGATTGATTTTCCTTTGCTACTTTATATGCAGTTATTTTTATTTTTATTTTTTTGCAGTTATTCTTTTTCGAAAGCTAATGACTTTAAAAAAACATTCTCAAGAGTCATTTTTTCGGCTTCAGCAACTATTTTTAACGCTGCTTTATGTGCAGCAGATTCTCTGTGATTGAAAAAAAAAATTCCGAAGTGAGCTCAACTGTTGCTTCCTATCAGTGCCAGAATAGGTTATCTCATTGTTGATCCATTCTTTGGAAAGTTTTGTTCCCATTTTCACTTCAACTCCAAGAGTTCCAACTTTTCTGCAAGGCGTACAGCCAAGTTTCATTTTGCAAACACACAGCCATTCATTTTTGAGCAAAAATCATTTTTTTGTTCTAAGGTCCAGCAATTTGGCCAGTCATGTGTAGTTTGGCTTTGCTCTTTAAGATCAGCATTAAATGATTCAGAATCAGAAATATCAACTGGCGTGTTTTCTGTTCATGTGTTCATGTGTTCTGTCATTAAGTGAATATCTTTTGATATTTTGGCCTTTTTATTAACAGGAGGGTGGTTGAGAAGAAATTAGTCGGGTTTTTTCCCATTTTTAAATTTGGGGTTAATTTTTTTTTACACTAAGTTAAAATGTTTTACTAAAAAGTTTTTTTAAAAAAGCATTAGTGGTGCCAAACCTGTCTGAAATGTGTGCAAACGTATTGGAGCCACATACTGCTTGGTGTGAGTTTAGTTTACCAAAGATTTTTTTTTTAAATAACGAGATGGTATTAGAGCACTGGTGTCGTTCGAGGTGGGGCAGAACAGTAAGTTCCGCACTGTGCTAACCTCCGCTTACTCCCTGGCGCAAGGTGGCCCCACCCCCTCGTCGTCAGAGCCATTCAGTGCGGCAAAGGCAATGCGCAGAGAGTCTCCTGTGTGTTGCCTTCGCCGCACTGAATGGCTTTGATGGCGAGGGGGTGGGGCCGCCTCGTGCCGGGGAGTAAACGGAGGTTAGCACAGTGCTGAATTTTCCATTCCACCACACCTCGAGCGACTCCAGTGTATTAGAGTAGCAGTTAGGACTCCAGGGACTGCATCACATATTATCTAACATTGAGATAAAGTCCCATTCTGGAAAAAACAATTCTGATAATTTTTGCATATAAATCTTGTGGAGAAATTAACTACAATGAGAGGGGGGGGGGAAGTGGCCCTGGACTTAACAAAACTGCAGAGAGTGAGATCTGGTATCTAACCTACACCGTGCTCTGTCTCACTTGGAAAATAAACTAGAAGAAAAAAGTAGGAGGTAATGGCTAATAATGACCAAGTCCAAGTAGACCTTTGTACTTCTACTGCTGCCTGCCATACAAGTGCTATGAAGGCATTCACAATCTTCCGCGCTACTGCGGAGGCTGCCACTGCCTAGGCTTACCATATTTCCCCAATGCTAAAAATAAATAAACAAGCATTAAATAAATAAACAAGCAATAACTAAATAAGCATTGGAGCCGGCCAATGCTAAAATAAATAAACAAGTTAGCACAAAAAGAATGAAATAAATAAATTAGGACAAATAGGTGCTGGAACGCCATTCTGAGCGTTCTATTACAAAAAAAAATGCACTGGGTGGCAGTAATGTGAGCTTCATGCAGATATCAGATATCTGCATGTGGCGCACTTTCTGCAAGGTGCAATGCTCCAGGAAATTCTCCTGCACAAGCACTATTAAAAGGAAAGAAATAGGGGTGGCGGTTTCACTGCTCCTATTCATTTATACATAGGAGCAGTTTCCAGAGCATTGAGCTCAGTGTTTTAAATACAGTCAACAAATTTCCATATCTAAGACATTTGCGTTCTGAAACTTATCAAACATCTGATCCAAAATAAGATAAGAAGTATCTCATCTTCATGCATCTTTCTCTGATAGATCACTATGCAATTTCATATCAAACTATATTACATCTTCTTACTGATGCCCATTTCCATTTGTAAATATTCGAACTGATGCCCTTACATCTGAAGTAGAGTGAGTAGGAGTACTGCCATGGCCAAGAGGATGTGGTAGTCCCTGGGAACTGACACAATTAGTCGGAAGCATGAGGAATGGAGGAAGGAAGTCTCATGCTGGCTTTTTGATATTATGTATTAAGCTGGTAGAGAGCAACTGACCCTCACAATGGGGTGTTCTGCTACCTCCCTTGTGTTTCTTTTTAGATTGTGAGCCATAAGAACATAAGAAGAGCCCTGCTATATCAGGTCAAAGGCCCAGCTTCCTGTATCTCACAGTGGCCCCACCAGATGCCTCAGGGAGCACACAAGACAACAAGATACCTGTATCCTATCACCACTCCCTTGCATTTGGCATTAAGAGATTGCCTATTTCTAAGAACAGGAGGTTGCTTATCCCTATCCTGGCTTATAAACTGTGATGGACGTTTCGATTTGTGATCTGTGCAATCCCCTTTTAAAGGCATCTAGGCCAGGTGCCATCACCACATCCTGTGGCAAGGAGTTCAACAGATTAATAACATGCTGGGTAAAGAAATATTTTATTTTGTCTGTTCTAATTCTCCCTCCACTCAATTTTAGTGGATGTCCCCTGGTTCTGGTGTCAGTGGCATTCCTGCGGTAGGGGCTCGGCAGTAAGTCGCGCCCCATCCTAGTACTGTGTTCACGAACCGGAGCGAGGAGGCCCCGCCCCTCGCCGTCGGAGCCATTCCGCGCAGCGAAGCCGAACGGGCAGAGTTCGACTTCACTGCGCGGAATGGCTCCAACAGCGAGGGGCGCGGCCTCCTCGCTCCGGTTCGTGAACATGGTACTAGGACGGGGCGCGACTTACTGTTGAGCCCCTACCGCAGGAACGCCACTGTTTGGTGTTATGTGAGAGGGAAAAGAACTTCTCTCTGTCCACTCTCTCCATCCCATGCATAATTTTATACATCTCAATCATGTCCCCCCCTTTTTTCTAGACTTAAGAGCCCCAAACACTGTAGCCTTTCCAGCCCACAAATCATTTTTGTTGCTCTCTTCCGCACCTTTTCCAGTTCCACTATATTCTTTTTGAGATGCGGCGACCAGAACTGGATGCAGTACTCTAGATGTGGCCTTATCATCGATTTGTACAATGGCATAATAATATTGGCCATTTTATTCTCAATCCCTTTTTAAATGATCCCGAGCATGGAATTGGCCTTCTTCACAACTGCCGCACACTGGTTCGACACTTTCATCGACCTGTCCGCCAGTACCCCAAGATCTCTCTCCTGATCTGTCACAGACAGCTCAGAACCCATTAGCATGTATGTGAGGTTTTGATTTCTTGCACCAATGTGCATCACTTTACACTTACTTACACTGAAGTGTGTCTGCCATTTTGCTGTCCTTTCTTCTAGTTTGGGGAGATCCTTCTGTAGCTCTTCACAATCCCTGCTGGTCTTCACCACCCAGAAAAGTTTAGTGTCATCTGAAAATTTGGAGTTGCTTATCCCCAACTCCAGGTCGTTTATGAACAAGTTGAAAAGCACCAGTCCCAAGACCGATCCTTGGGGCACACCGCTTTTCACCTCTCGCCATTGTGAAAATTGCCCATTGACACCCACTCTCTGTTTCCTGGTCTTCAACCAGTTCCTAATCCATAGGAGGACCTGCCCTCTTATTCCCTGACTATTCTCTTCCTTCCTGCACTCCATTGGCCAATAGGGCTTGCATCCACTGCCCCTTGCGTTATTGCAGGGGTGGTAGGAGCAAGCGCTGGCTGCTGTAGCAACAGCCTTGAATTGCCTGTTAAGGAATTGCCTGTTAAGGCTATTGGTGTCACACAATCTGTACATGGAGTTGGAAAATGAACAGTCAAAATGTGACTCTATACTTTATTAATGGACTGTTCTAGGGTTACTCTCTTCCCATGAATGAATGGTTTCCACGTGGGATTCCTGTGTGGGTTGAGGGCCCCACACATGCTCAGCAAGGCCTACCTCTGAAGTCACCCTTATTTTGACCCTCATTTACCACTTGCCTTATAGTATTATGGCAAAATTTAAGCACATGCTTAAATATCTTTTGTTAAAATAGGGTTTTTATATGCTTGACTATGATTGCCTTTGTTATTAGTATTTTCTCTATCTTCTCAACTAGGAAAAACATGCACATGATTGCTCTATTCCAGTTAAGATTTAAATGTACTATATATGTCAGTCAAAAACATCATACATCTGTTATGATTTGATTTTCATTTAAGCTGAACTGTCAGCTGAAGCGTCTGTTCTCAATTAAAAAAAAATATTTTATGATGTATTGACACATTTTTATCATTTCCCCCCAAGGTCCAGATTGGATATTTCTTCATTAAATATTACTTTACAGTCGTGCTTTGGACTACAATTAGAAATGTACAAGCCCACCTCCCATGCAATTGAGCTTTCCTGGAATTCCTACAGAAGTTTTGCTGACAGCCCAATCCTGTCTATATTTTATGATTTATGAAAAGCATATTTGCAGCACCCAGAGAGTAAGTGGCACAGGTGGAGAGGCTTGCGCCACTTCTCAGGCGCTGCAGAAGGGACCAGTGTCGCGGTGGGAAGATAAGTCCCTACTGGGTGGCAGAGGGACGTGGGGGGGGATTGGGATTGGTCGGCCAAGCCTGGGAAGGGGTAGGGGTAGGGTTAGGGCCACATTTCCCATCCATGTTTCACGTTTCTCCAGAGGTCCAGAGATAGGGAAACTGGGTGCCAATCAGTGTGAAAGCGCATTTGCACATACGGTATTCATCACTACCATACTCACCCTCATCTCTCCTTCCCACCCAATTGTTTTTCCTCATCATCTGTTTTGGATTATAAACTCTTTGTGGCAGCAGAGACCTGTCTGTTTTTGCCATGCTGCTCTGAGAGATGCTATGTCTGCTGATGGCACTGTATGATTCGGCCAAGCATCCCTTCGGGCGATGCTCGGTGGTTACCCGGTTGCCCGGGAAACACAGGAGAGGGGAGGGGGCAAAGACGCCCCCTATCATGTTTCTATGGAGGGAGTGTGGGAGGAGCCGTACCTTTCGGTGGACTCCGTGCCACACTCTTCCCATTCTCACCTGAGCACAGCAACGGTTAATAGCAATGCCAACTAAATGATGGTTTCTTCTTAACTTTTGAACATACCATGTTCATGAATAATTAACTTTAGTGCAGTATGTTCTCAGTTTTGATATCTGGTCCCCCCCACCCCCATAACTAACTACATTCCTATAAGAATTCTTTTTATCCTACAGTTACTGATCTGTACTCTCAACCTCAACTTTTGCTTAATGAATATTTTTGTCTGGAAATTTCCTTAGGGTTTTAAAACTAAATCTTAATGTAATTTTCTTCAAATATAGCCTCTCCAAGAGTTTTCAAGAAGATTTAGCTATATGGAAATTCTGGAGGGGTGCTTATGTGGGCTTTTTAGCTAAAGGGTTTTAAAAATATATATACTGAACCCAAATTTCAGAAAGGATTAGTTCTTGCTCTTAACTGATTACAGCTACTAAATAGTTCAGCATATTTCCATGTCACTTTTGAGTAAACCTGTATCTACTTTTAAAATACAGATATTAATCTGAAAAGAATTTTTAAATGCTGTTCTGTTGCAGTGCTTAAAGGTATATAATAACAAAGCAGTTAAACTTTTAGATTAGGTTTTTTCAGTCCATCATTGCAATTGTGGGAGAAATTATGGTTTTGACAAAGGTTCAGATTATGTGAAGGAATCAAGCAAAATCCTGGAGACATTCTCATAGACATTAAATAACTCTTTAACAGCGCAATCCTGTGTGGAATTGTGCCAGGGAAGCGCGTGCTGTCCTAGCACAGGGTGTCGTAAATGCACTGTAAAGCACATTTACAGCACCCGGCGAGTAAGGGGTGCCGGCGCAGCAACCGGCAGCTCTTACCCGGCCATTCTGCCATCTCCGAGCCCGTCAGAGCAGGTAAGGCCTACACCGGACAGGACAGGGACAGGGGGAGGGTGGACTGGGCGGCGAGGGAGGGCAGCCATTGGCTACCCTGGGCCTGGAGAGGGCGGGGATATCGACGGTGAGATACGACGATATCCAAAGCCCTCTCCTGTCCCAGTGCGGCCTTAAATGAGCGTTACATGATCACATGATATCAAAGAGTGGGTGGGTTGGATTCTTCACTTCCTAGGACTAGAATGGAGGATGCTGCACCACATGGCAGCAGTTCAGAGATCCCTTTCCCACCTGCTTCACCAATTGTAGCCTGGCAGTCCCCCCATGTGCTGTGAGGCATCATGTGCATGGGACAGAACTGGGCAAGGAGAGTTTCTCCCCATAGGTATGGGAATGGAGAGACGACCCATAGTAATGAGTAGGCTTACTATCCGTCCTGGAAAACCTGGGACCGCCCCGGTTTCCGGTCTTGGGCTTTCTGGGACCGATGGAAGCCTCCGCCACTTTCGACGCTTAAAAAGTATAAAAAGTCACCTTTTTTCCGGTGGCGCCTTCTTGGATCTCACGAAATCTCGCGAGATTCAAGGTGGTGGCACCTAAATCTTGTGAGGGCACGAGGCAAGTACTACTGCCTCATGTGCCCTCACAAGGTTTGGGCGCCGCCATATTGGATCTCATGAGATTTCACGAGATCCAAGATGGCGCAGCCAGAAAAAAAGGTGACATTTTCAACTTTTAAAGCAGCGGCGGTGGAGGCTCTGGGGGCAGCAGAAGTCCTGGCAGCCAGCCAGGTTCCAGAGGACGATGACAGATGTGGCAGCAGCAGCAACTGAGGCACAGTGATGGAGACACAGCGACGACGACGACGAGAATGGCAGTGGCAGCGGCAAGATGGCGGCTATGAGGATGGCGGCGGGTCAGGTAAGTGGCGGCAGTGGCAAAACAGCCATTTTCATGGCCAGAAATAAAAAAATCGGCCGAAATTTATTTATTTATTTAAAAACTATGGCGGGGTGTCCCGGTTTCAAACTGGGAAAATATGGCAAGCCTAGTAATAAGGCTAGGTTGTGCCCTTCTGAGGTCCAAACTGATGGGCAGCCCAATCGTACGTAAAGATCGGACGGCCAGCCGAGGCCATCTGCCTAATCCAGTGCTCCACCGCGGGCAGCCTGCAGCAGGCAGCCCATGGCGGAAAGTCTACTCAGGGAAGGGGACGCTCGTCCCCTTTCCCAAGTGTAATGGTGGCTGGGGCCGATAGGCCTCCTCGGATTTCCGCCAGCTATTTTGCTGGCAGAAGTTGGAGAAGGCTGTGTAACGGCCCAGCCGTCTGAAGGGGACCGGGATATGGCAGACATCATGCCCCCGCCCCCACCCGAGGCGGCTGGGCCTATGGCGCCCTCCCGCCTCCGCCGACCCGCTCCAGCCTCTGCCGTCCCTCCCCTGCCTCTGCCCTCCCTCCCCCCCGCCCACTGGATCCAGACCTACATGGTTCCAGCGGCGGACCGAGTCTTCGGCCAGCGGAGCTAGGAAGGCCGGCCTTGCATCGGCTTTCCCAGCTCTAAAGTAGTCTGCAAATGTTCTTTGCGGCTCATTTGTGACTACTCCGGGCAGCAGAATGCTAGGTCCGCCGCCCGTAACTTGTGCAAGATTGTGCAGTAACTGTGAGAATTCTTGTCATGGGCAGGACATAAACGAGACACAATTGTGATGAAAGCAGCTGCCTCTTCTGGCATTCCACTTGCTTTTAGTTCATATGCTGATGGCATTTTGCATTTAAGTTTAGCATTTCTGGGGAGGCAAGGTTGCTGATAAATAAGCACTGCATCTTCCAAAGTGTTCACCTTTGAAACATGCTGCTTGTTATGCAAGTAATGTTGTGGTCTTACACATTGGCCGTGGAATGCAGTATTTACTCTCTCTAACAATTTCTTTAAGTTCCATCCCTCTGTTCTATTCAATTTTTTCATGACTGAAGCACTTGTACATGTATGCATTTAGTAAGTTCCAAGACCTCTCGTCGAGAAAGTCACCCTCTTAGAGCCCACAAGCTGTAAAGTTTAGCATTTACAGGTGCTAGGGTGGTTTTGACCTAACAGGTGTAGGTTCTGTTTTTAAATGATATAATTTTATAATTTATTTTAAAATCATTGCCACCACCCTACAACCCACCTCACCCCGGATTAATGAATCTGTAATATCAGAAAGAAAAGCAGAAGCATAAACACTGCATGATTACTGTTCTCTCCTAAAGAAGTGTAAATTGCCTGTCATGAAATTATGCTAATAATGATGTTATGTTCAAGTTGAAATGATTGGGTCAACAGGTGCATCTTCATTGTAATTAAACACTTGTCTTCCAGTAGATGCCCTCTCTTAATCAAATGCTTCATACATCATGAGTTTGTCAAGAGACAGAGAACATCCTGCCAAAATCTGGGGAAGAAATCTAGGACACATGAAATAGCTATGAATACCACCCTTCCTACTCTGGGTCATGCTGTGATAACGTATGATAGCAGTACATGTAGTAATAAATGTAAATATAATATAGCATTGTTGACGTTTTTGGTTTTGAAGGAGATGAGGTTACTAAAAATCTTATAGGAATTCTGTATTTTATTAATCATTTAAAGTGACTTTAGCAGTAACCTTTGTGTAGTAACAGGCTGTTAACTGATCAAAGCATTTTTAATCAATTAAAACCACTCACTTTATAGCTGAGTCCTCTGGATAAATTCAGATATTCTTCAATGGTTTCAAACTGAGATTGAAGAATTTCTTAATTAATATCGGTCCAGCAGGGAATCTCTAGAAGAGAGACCCCTGGCATCAGAGGTCAGCCAAGTCAGGCACTCGCGCTGATACTAGCAGTGTTTTTTCAAATGCAAGAAACATGTGCCAATGGGGGGAAAACAATCATATTCAGGGACCCAGTGAATTGGCCAAGGGCATGTCTTTCACCATCTCGTGTTTCATTCTTCATTCCACCATCCATACCCTGCCCTGCTGAGTGTGGACTATAAACCTGCTAGTGCTGCAACAAGTGATCCCCATCCCAGCCTCCATTTGAGATCCAGTGTGCCAGTGTCACCCAGGACGATAACATCCTGCAACCCACATTTCACCTGCATTGGGAGGTGTAAGGCTGACTCAGGCAAGAGTTAAAGTTTGTAGCGAAATCGGATTTATGGGTCTTACAGCCATGTAAAATTAAGAATAAAGTTTTAATGTTGAAACAAAGAGTCTGATGATATTCCTTTACAACGCAAACAGACCTTCAAACGAAAGAAACTGCGTTCCAGGATTATCCAAACCAGATCAAGAAATAGATCGAAAACTTTAGTCCCACTGACGTTTCTCCCTTCACTCAGGGCTTCTTCAGAGTAGATGCACCGGGCACCAGCCGGTAGATGTTTCCAAGCCTGGTAGAGTTGTCTAAACATTTAAATAAAGCGAGCTGCTGAAAGCGCGGGAAGCGCTGATTGTTCAATTGAAACCGGATGCGTCAGTTTCCTCATTGACCGGAGGTAACCTCCGCTGCGGTCTTGCTCTGTTCAAAAAGGGAAACCATATCTTATTTACATATATTAGTTCCTGCTGACGGTTCAGAGGGTCCAGATGTCTCCTTTGGGAAATCGCGATGGCTTCCAGGTTCCTCCTCTCCCTGTTTTTAGCCTCACTAAATAATGATCGGGTTTCCTGAAAAGCGATCGCACGCCCTGTCTGGGCTACGTGCGCTGCTATTGCAGATTTGTCCTCCTGTAGCAATTTGGCAGCTCTCAAATGTTCTTGTAGTCGGACCTTTATAGGTCGCATCGTATTACCCACGTAGGTCCTTGAACAGTCAGCAGACGGAATTTCATATACGCCAGGGTTCGACAAAGGAGGCCTTTTGTCCTTTGGATTGCGGAGCATTTGTTCAGTCTTCAGAGTAGGTGAAAATCGGGTCATGATCATTAGCGTCACTAGACACGCAACACCCTAGAGCAGGGGGGTGCGCGTCAATCCCCACACTAGGGTGACCCCCCCAACCCCCAACACCCGCACTCAAGGCCGGGGAGCCGGCCGGGCAGCCGGCCTCGGAGCATCCGGCTCCGTCGGCGCTCCAGGGCCTTCTGAAGGTCCGGTGGTTCAAAACGGAAAGTTCTGGCGTGCGTCACCCCCTGGCGGTCCGCTCCCCCCCACCACGCTCCAACGACGCCATTGGTCATGATCCCATATTTCCTGAAGATCTGGGCTATTTTATCCGTGCAGCCCTTTATAAACGGAAGAGTCAGCATTTATAAAGGGCTGCACGGATAAAATAGCCCGGATCTTCAGGAAATATGAAGCGGGGGGTCCTAGGGTACCCAGGGCACCAAGCCCCCCCCCCAGATGACGCTTCTGCATTCAAGATACTTCACTGTACACATTGTAAAGCTTGCCCTTAGTTGCTACATATATTGTTTGTCCTGGTTTATGTGTTTCAGTTCCATATCACCATTCTCTCTAGTCTGTCAAAAACTATAGAAACATTCTGCAGCAGTAACAGCCTTCCTATTTACACTGCTAGAGTATAGTTATATTGTAAAACATAGCAATAAGAAAGCCTGCAATCCCTAAAAGTTTGAAATCAAGGAGAGAAAATATCACCCCATTTTAGCTAGTACTGTAATTACAGCTTTTCACAGTTTAAACAATACCAGGAAAACTGCATTGTTTCCCTTTCCCTACTTGAAGTGCTGTCATTTTTATTTAAATATATGACTGCAAGAGTCTCCAATCAGGCAAACAGAAAAAAAATGCAGTCCTTTCATAACTGTCTCCCCCATACAGCCTTCTTGTTTTTCACAATCCGAGTGTTTTTAATAGTGTGTTTGTAATTCTTGTGATCGCCCAAGAAACCCAGACTTGTCTTGTTTCTTTGCTTAATCTATGGCAATTGAATTTCAGATAAGGAGACAATCTCTGTGTGACCCACATTTATGGGAGAAAAATGTGTTTCATACAAACATGCAAACCTCTCATTGCTGCACTTGAATTCAATGCCATCTTTTGTTCCAGCCAAATGAGGAAGTTTCCCCCATCTCATTCTAATCATATGCAAATAATTTGTCGAATTCCTTCCCCTTTTCATAGAACATTTGTTCATTAGGCATTACGGCACTGTCTGTGTTTTTGCCACAAAACATTCCATTTCCCTCTGTTTAATCAAGAGTTGGTAGGTCCTAGGGTACCTGCTTTTTATGTTGCCTTTTCCATCTCATTAACTTCCTTTCTCTAATTTACATTGGTACTCAAGATACACTTTTGTGTGCTGTTGCTGCTGCTGCTGCCTGCTAAGAAAATTATTCTACTACCCCTCATGACCGCTTTGGCAGCTTCCCACTAAACACCCTGGCTAGTTTCTGGGTTTTATTATTAATTTATTCTCAAATAGTCTTCATCTGTTGCACAAATGCTGCAGCTTTAATTAGAGAGTTGTTAAATCTCCATACTTCAGATCTCCTATAATTCAGTGTACTATCCAGAGACACGAGACACTAGAAAATAATCAGACGAAGCTGGATTTAAAATACCAGATGGTTTCATGTTACTATGTAGCCGGATATGTATATAAGAAGAAGGTGGGAGGGGGGAAGGGGAAGCATCCACAAATAATCTGGGTTTAAATATGCCAGAAGAACCAAAGTACTGTACAAAGCAGTGACATGTTACCTGTTTTGATGGGCAGTGTGGATCAGTAAGGATTGAATTCTTTTGATACCATTTGAGAATTCATTCTTGCACTGTTATTTTGCTAACAAAGGAGGCATTTGATATTTGTCCCAGCCTGGAGGATAACTAAAATCTCCCCCAGCTGCCAGAATTCCCAAAGACATCTGCCATTCAGTAAGAAGGAAAGACATCAAGAAAGGAATTTGACTGCCAGATTTGCAGTTGTAAAAGGGTTGTCTGCTATAATCCCTTGAATAATTCTCTTTTTCTCATCATTGCACTGATCAAAAGGGGAGGGGAGCCACCCAGCCCCCATCTTCACACTGGAACGTGTGCTTCACAGAGCATAGAAATAGAATACAACTATGCAAGAGACAAAAATACAAAAAGCATACCAAAAATGAGGCAAGATCTAAATTTAATGTTGTTATTGGAAGTTGGTGAAACTATTCTTAGATTTTTGGTGACCATATGCAACATAAACATTTATACCATTTTGATGCTTGATTGCATTATTTCAATTAGTGTAAAGGGAAGAGAGAAGGACAAGTAATAAAATTGCTGGAGCAAGTAGAGAAACTGAAATAAGAGTGATATGTTAAAAAACAACAACAACACACACAGCCCAATCCTAACATAAAGATCCGCCGGGCGGCCCAGGGCCGCCCGCCGGATTCTGAGCTTCCTGAGCTCTGCTGCGGGCAGGCAGCCCGCGGCGGAAAGTCTACTCGGGGAAGGGGACGCTCATCCCCTTCCCTGAGTGTAACTGCGGCTGGGGCTGATCGGCCTCCTCGGATTTCCGCCAGCTATTTTGCTCCCAAACCGCCCCCCCTCCGCTGGATCCTTAGCTGGGTCTGGCGGTGGGTGGGAGATAGTCCGGGCGGTGGAGCAGGGCAGACCGGCCTTGCACCTGCCTTCCCTGCTCTCGAGTTGTCGCGAAAGTGCTTCGGCACTTTCGCTACGTCTTCAGCCGGTGGACCGCTTGTTTTGCCTGCCGATTTTAGTTCAGGATTGCGCTGACAATTTTCTTGGCAAAGACCCATGCAAAGCACTGAAACTGCCCCAGAAACTGCTGTCTCTTCATAATCCATTGCAGTCACTACAGCATATATAGTGGCTTCAACAAGCGGCTTGAGTGCAGCTGTCAGGAACTGAATCTACAACAGGGCTTGAACCTGGAACCCGAAAAAATAACAGAAATAAATTCAGATTGTGCACCTCTGCCTAGTTTTGGTTCTGGCCAAAACTAGACTAGTTGTGGCCAACCTGAAGCATGCCGCATGCCATTTTTTGTGTAGATAATCTTGAGCGTGCCACTAAAATAAATAAATAAAAGTTTCTTCAGTACCGTATTGGTCTGAGTATAAGACTCACTTTTTTCTCCTAATTTAAGTTTTTAAACTAGGGGTGCATGTTATAATCAGGCTGTTGCAATTTAATGCCAGTGATTTAATTAAATTTTTTTAATAGCTCCAAACTTTAAGGGTGCGTCTTATAATCAGGTGCGTCTTATACTCGGGACAATACGGTAATTAAAATATTTAAATATTAAATATATTTAAATATCTGCACTTCCGCCCCAGCGTCTTTATGAAATTTGGCCCATTCAGATCTCTCAGATCTCTCAGAGCGACCAGAACGCCCCATGCAACCAATCACATAGCCAATCTGCACAACAGCCCTTCCAGCCTTTCTACAGCGTTTGGCTCGGCTCCAGGTACTTTTGCGTCTCGGGCAGGAATGCTGGCGAGTGCCACTTCAGAAGGCTCGACGTGCCACTAAGTGGCATGCGTGCTGCAAGTTGGCCACCTATGGATTAGAAAGAATATGTGTAATTCACCATAGTTTGCTGTTTTTTGTGCCAATAATAGATCTGTAAAAATGATAGACTGATTACCTTTCTTAGTGATTTCACACCCTCTGCTTCTAAAGTGGGTTTTCTTACTCAGTACTTTATGTTTCAATCTCTCCCCCAAATAATATTATTTTACAAAAATGTACTTTTTTGCACACTGTATTTTTAGTAATGATGAAAAAGAGTAGCCATATGTTTAAAGCAAGATTTAATTTGGAAGATACTTGGACATATTTTATTGCTAGCATTCGTCAGATCACACCTGATCAATATGATTCACACTACTCTAAAGCTAAGTGAAATATAGTTACTGTAGAGGCAGATGGTGCTGCTGAAGAAATGCTATGTAATAGTTCATGGAGGAAGTAAGGAATAATATTATATTCAGTTGAAAAAAAATGCAAAATGAAGCTCCAAAGGGAAACATTTAGAAGGGAGTTTGACAGGTGATTCTAACTTGCCAAAGGAACAGTTAACAAGTGCCCTGGCACATATGGCAGGAAGACATGAGCACACCAGCCTTCCCCATGTGCAGAATGCTTGGTATGAATCAAGGCCTCATGTGCTTCATGTGCCCTCACGAGATTTGGGCGCCGCCATCTTGGACCTTGCGAGATTTTGCAAGATCCAAGATGGCACTGCCGGAAAAAGGTGCCTTTTGCACTTGGAAGCGGCAGCGGCTTCAGCGGGGGCAGGAGTTCTGGCTTGCTCGGATGCAACCGGTCAGGCTCCAGAGGCGTCGGCCAATGAAGATGAAGATGACAATGGCGGCGGTGGCAATGACGACGACGGAGAAGACGACAAAGACAATGATGGCGGCCTCAGCCACAGCTGGCGGCAATGGTGGTGACAGCGGGACAGGCAAGTTAATTAATCAACCAATTAATTAATTAATTATAAATAAAAAATTTGGGCAATTAATTATTCAGTTTAGAACCAGGAAAATCTGGTAAGCCTATGCATGAGCCTACAGTTCAATCTCAATATAATCCTTTTAGCATCAACTTTCCTGCCAATGAATCCTGAGGAAGGTTTGGAAGAAGATTGTAATGCAAATAGTCCGTTCATGTTTGGCACCCACTAGTCTTGTTGGATCTCACCCTCACCCTGCCTGATTTGAGGGTGTGTGGTGTGCCCTAGAACATGCTATGAGATTTCCCCTGCAGCTCTGCATTGCAGAAGAAGTCTAGTAGTGGGGAAAAAGCTATCTTTCAGGAAAGCTTGTTCATGATTACTGATCTTCTTACTGATGTACCCCTGGTAAGCTTCCAAGGAGCTCCAGGGTTCATCACTTTGAAAACCACTGCATGTGCACAAAGGTTAGCGTTTCTCATCCCAAGCACTTATTCAATTGCTGGCACAGCGAATCGTGGGATTGGGCCATTAGATGTTAATCACATTGACCTACAGCCTAAACCTCATGCAGTGACTTGCAAATGTGTCATTTAAGGATGCCGTATTTCATGGAACAATTTGCCTTGGATAATTTAAGAGCTGGAACACATATTCAGAGAAGTTCAAGTTTAATTAATTGCACAAACTTGCATTCTGCAAATTGGAGTTATTTGTCTGAGAAAACAAATATTTGAATATGTTTCCCACATTTAAAAACACTTTTATTCATCTTCAGTGAATTGCTTTGGTAGGGAACCTTGCTTCCCATTTTATTAAAAGTTTTCCTCTTGCTGTACTGCTAATGTAATAGTTTCACCATTGTAGGGAATAAAATGGGAAATTCTTAATCCCTAAAATGTTTGCTTCCCTGGTAGCTTTTCATTGATTTTTCTTTCAAGAGGGTGTCTGCCACTTAAATTAGTCTACACCTGCAGGGCAAATTTCCAGTTCTGTCTACCTGCCTGAAGCCTGTGAATTTATTCTGTTTTGCTTAGTGGCTCAAACTAACCTACTTTCTAAGTTCACATATATGTGGGGGGGCGGGTGGCATCAGAGAATATTTTCTGAAGGTTAATTTTTAAATAAGCCAAACTTTAGCTTGAGTTCTCATTGAAGAAGTAAATCTCTGTCTAGGTTTTACCACTTCCTACTGCAGGTGCTATCACAGTCTTTAATGCTCTTCCATTAAAAAATAATAATTCCTGCACATAGATAACTAATACCATATTGGTCTGAGTATAAGACTCACTTTTTTCTCCTAATTTAAGTTTTTTAACTAGGGGTGCGTCTTATAATCAGGCTGTTGCAATTTAATGCCAGTGATTTAATTAAAGTTTTTTTAATAGCACCAAACTTTAAGGGTGCGTCTTATAATCAGGTGCGTCTTATACTCGGGACAATACAGTATATCAGGAAGAAGGTTATCCTGGAACGTTTGTCCCAGAAATGTAGTTTTCAAAGTGAAGAGCATTTTTCTGTATGAAGGACCATTCACTAATATCATATGAGCCTCCACCTGAGGTCTGAAGTGGTACAGCCCAGGTTTAATTCCTCAATGAGAACTAGGTCTTGGTTTAGCTTGTTTTAGGAGGGGTGAAAAATTGCTAAAGTTTCATGAGGGCAGACAGTGACCTACAATAATGATAACCTGTGACTAGAGGTTTTTTTTGGGGGTGTGTGTGTGACCAACACAGAATGCTAAATAACGCTAATTTTGACTCAAAACGCTCTACAGTTGCAGAGCCTCTCCAACAGCTCCAAAGGCCGTTCTGTTGCTCTCGGTTGCTTTGCTTCTGCTCCTTATCTCCGATCTGTACTGTTCTGTGTCATTTGCTGCATATATAGGCTTACCAGATTTTCCCGGTTTCAAACCGGGACACCCACCCCCCTGAACATTCAATTAATTAAATAAATAAATAAATAAATAAATAATGAATTAAATAAAGAATTAAATAAAGAATTTATAATTAAAATAATTTAAAATAATTAAAGAAAGAAAGAAATTTTAAAAATTGCTGCCCAAAGGGCGGTCGAAAATTGTATTTATTTAATAATTTGTGGCCATGAAAATGACCATTTTCCCGCCACTGCCACTTTCCTGTTCTGCCGTCATTGTTACCGTCCTCGTCGCTGCCACCCCTCACTGGGAGTTGAAGGCAGCGGACACAATGGACAGTTTAATAGTCATAAAGGGCTTTGCTATATATTGGGGGCTTGTTTAGTGTTTCTGTGGGGACAGGCACTAAGCCTGAGAGGTTCAAAAGCTGGGAGCAGGGCTCTCACCCAAGAAGTCTCCTCAGATGATGTGGATAATAAAAGGGTGTTTGTGGCTAGGCTCGATCCATTAGGTTAGCAGCTCTGCCAAGTGTGGCAAGGGAGCAACCTGGTACTGGCTGGCATGGGGGGTTTCCCATAGGACATCAACAAGGACTTGAACAAGGAGTATGGCCATATCTCAAGAGCGGCAGGAGCCACCTATCATGGAGGGCCTGGCTCAGGGGGCAAAGGGCTCAGGGGGCAAAGAGTCCAATGACACGTTGTGCAAGCCTTCTCCTGGTAGTATTGGGGTATGTACCTGGACAGTATTGGGGTATGTACCTAGTGCAGGGTCAACTACAGGGGGTATGGGGTGGGGTATCATGCCTGGCCAGGGTCTTTAGCCTCAACTATACATGGCCAGCGGGTGGTGCAGTGGGTTAAAACACTGAACCATGAGCTGTTGATCAAAAGGTCGGCAGTTCGAATCCGTGCGACGGCTCCTGCCAACCTAGCAGTTCGAAAGCAAGAAATTGCAAGTAGATTAATAGGTACCGCGTCAGAGGGACAGTAACAGCATTCCATGCGCCTCGGTGTTGAGTCATGCCGGCCACATGACCATGGAAACGTCTTCGGACAGCGCTGGCTCTTCGGCTTTGAAACGGAGATGAGCACCGCTCCCTAGAGTCAGACATGACTGGACTTAATTGTCAAGGGATACCTTTACCTTTATACATGGCTTGCAGCCAAGTGTGGCAAGGGAGCAACCTGGTAATGTCTGGCATGGAGGGTTTCCCATAGGACATCAAGCTGGAATGCCTACAGGCATGGGGGTAATTCAGACAGTGGACCAGAGTGCCATGCGTAAGGAAAACGTACAGGGACATATTCTCATTGGGGGGGGCTCAGCATACCCCTCCGCATAAAGAATATAAGAGAATGGGTAGATGGAACATGAGATAATAATACAGAATCAAACATGGAAGAATTGGGTTAAATTTTAGGAAAAGAACAAGGAGTCTGGATTAGATACAAGGATTGTGTACTTTGAATCGTTGGTAGTACAGTCACACTAGACAAAACAAGAGTAAGCAAAGATAAGAAAAAGAATAGTAATTTCTAGAGAATTTCAAAAACAAGGTATTATACAGACATAAACATGGTGCTGCCTACAAGCTTACAATTTAAATTTGAAGGTTACAATCCAAGCTGAAAGAGAGACACGTGGAGAAGGATGCTGGAACTGGGAACAAGGGGAACCTTAAACGATGTGAAAAGATAACAGTGAAAACATCAGCTAGGATGAGGGAGGAGCGGAAGAGGAAGTGGATGTGTTTCAACAACGGAGTATAATTATATTTGTCTCTCATTCTGGAGTCCATTTAGCACATGAAGCGCAAGAACAGCAGCAATCATACTGTGCTGTTGTGCAGCTCCCAACTATTTCAGTGGGGATGCACAAGATAATTTGCTTTCATTTTCAATAATTTCCCCTCCCCTTTCTTTTACAACAGGTATGGAAAGGTAATCTTATTCTAAAAAATCATGGAACAAGGATATGTATATAGAATACAGACAATATTCATAGCTGATATTAACACACACACACACACACACACACACACACACACACACACACACACACCTCAAATACAAGCTGTCTTCATTCACTCCAACAGAGACAGCTGTTGAACTCATAACATGCCAGGTGCACTTGTATGTCTGCTTTCCTTTGGAGCCTGTTTCCCTTCCACTATTAGTCAATTCTGTACACTGAAAAGCTCTCATATAGTTGTTACATAGGTAACATAGGGTAAATGCAGCGCTTCATTTTTCTTGTTCCTGAAAGCTCAGCCCCATCACTGTAAGATGCACACTGAAGAAGCAGGTTTACCCTGGGAAGTGTTCCAGATCCATTTATGAGACTGTGAACAGTTGGAGTTTTTTGTTCACCATTCTTTGTGCCCAGGACAAGAGACTTTTCTTCAAATCGTATATCATTTCATAAAGCCAAATGAATCAATTCATATGCACAGCACACCATTGAACCTCCGCTCAGAGTTAGATGCTAGATGGAAAAGCAACTTAAGTAAAGCAGCAACTTCTGCCAGGAACAGTTAGCATTGGCTTCTTTCCTAAGACAACAATGACCCAATTCTATTGCCCGCCACTCCATAGCATGCAGCTGGGGCCAACAGAGCACATGCAGCATGCTATGGTCTGTGTGTGTGTGGGGGGGGGAGGGTCAGAAGGCAAATTAGAGTTAAGTAAAGTTTTTTTTTACTTACCTCTCAGTAGATCATCTGGTAGCCTATGGGTCTCCTTGGACCCATGCCTGCTATGCAGCTGGCATAAGGTCGAGGAGAGGAATGGGGCAGGCCCAGGTGGGGAAAGGGGGATAAGATCTGGCGTGCACCACCACCTTACCTGTTTTGTTGCAGCCTGGGTGGGCTGTTGGCATGTGCAGGAAGCCACCAGCCATTTCCATGTCAGCTCCTTTGCGCTCAGCAGCGGTGCACCATTTACAACTGTAGAATGCGAGTTCTGCCATTGTAAATGACGGATAGGATTGGGCCAATCCTATCCTTTCCCTCTCCCACTGATGCAGCCATGCCGTCGGAGTGTGTACTGCATCCTGCAGGGGCAGTCACAGAAGTTTATGTTTTTATCCAGTGGACTCTAAGTTTATATCTGGTAAATAAGTATAAAGTTTTAAAGTTTAAAATTTAAAATTTCTTATTTACCTTTTATATTGAATTGTGATGCAAAAAGGAGCTCAGTCAACATATTTCCAAGAGCTGCATGTGGCTCAGGAGCCAGAGTTTGGCCACCCCTGCTCTATGAGAAAAAGGAAGATAGAACATACAGTCAATTGCATGAGTGTTACTTCTATTGTTAGCCAATTCTGCCCTTAAGCAAAATTCGGGATGGGACAAAAATAATGTGGTAAACTTTTGAACCATGTTATGAAGCATAAGTGAAACTACATGCCACAATGCCTGAGTTGACTAAAGGATAGCAATAGGGCACCTTGAGTCTCATAATGGTTCATGAGTCAGGAGAAGGATCACCACACAAGTTAGGTAAAGCTCAGGCTGTACATGGAGTGTTATTTGTCAAAATGTCAGACATAAACTGAGAATTTCTTGCCAGCAGTCCCAAAATGTCAGAGTGCACATTGAAGAAGCTTCAGAGGCAAGAGGAAACCTTTAGATGGTTGGATGATCCGAGCACAGGCAGAAAAAGGGCCAAGAAAATTAGACTTTTGATATCAGACTGGAAAACAACTTTGGCTACAATGCAATACATTGACAGCCCATTCGAATAATCGAGGGGGGGGGAGTTGAAGTTTGTAGTCCTTATCCCAATTATTCTGGATTCTATATTATTTCCAAGGGGAACATGTGCTATTTGTTATATAAGCCGCCTTGAGTGCCCTTGCTGGGAGAAAGGCGGGGTATACATTCTTTAAATAAATAAATAAATAAATAAATATAGCAAAGCCAACAAAATGTTCTTGTGGCACCTTAAAAAGTAAGAGTTACAGCCCAATCCTATGGGTGAGATGCAATGAGAGATCTTGCGATCTTTCATCGCATCTTGCAGGCCACTGGAATGGCAGCAGCTCCAGAGAGTTGGTACCAGCACAAATTCCAGATCATCGGCTGCACTGGCAAATTTTCAGGGGGAGGATCAGGGTGGAACAGGGCAGGGAGCGGGCCGGGCTGGCGGTGGGAGGGAGAGGTTCTCAGCAACAGCAGCAGCAGCTGAGATCCTATGCCCTGGCCTGGGCCCTATACACCGGCCTTAGACTAACTAGATTTATTCCAGGAAAAGAGCTGGCATAGATCCGAGGAGGCCCTTTGGGGATCAGGGAGCAGCAGAGAAGGTAAGTAAAACAAATCTTTACCTCTCTGCTGCTGGCTTGTCCCCAGCCAACCTACAAGATACCGTGGAGGCTGTGTTGGTGCCATTGCATCACACAGACCGGCCAAGCATAGGATTGGGCCCATAGGGTAGCATGATCTTTTGTTGACTAATTCCCACTTCAACAGATTATGCAAGTGTTGCTTATCTTTATTTGCATGGTTATGGGCCAACCAACCCCATCCACCACAGAATTAGAAGGGTGAACAAATGTCCCCAGGCCATTCATAACATGCCATTCCATTTTTCATAATTACAAGGGGGGCAGAGAGGGGGACATTGGCTAGCCCAGGCTGGGAAGGGCAGGAATATCAGCGCTGAGTTCCGCCGATATCCCGAGCCCTGTCGCAGCTTGGGCTGGTCCGCCCACCCCCACCCTGAAGAAACACCTCCAGAACACCCTTCCCCCGCCCAGTGGGGAACTTACCTTCCCCAGTGAGCACTCCATGGCAACTGGGGCAAGTAGAGTGGAACTGGCCTCTGCTGGTGCCGCCTACTCACTGGCATGTTTGCGACACCCTAGATCAGTGGAACAGTGCTCCTCCACCTGTCTTAAAATTAGACAGGATTGCACTGTAATTCAGTTAGGTGTACATGCAGTTTTCTCTAGGATAGGATTTATTAGATATGGAAGTTATGCTGTATGTTAGTTTAGAGCCTAAAAATTCTGTGTCATTGTTTTGTATTTAAAGGCAGAGACATATAGTTTAGTGCACATGGTTCCAAATGAATAGCACAAAGACCATCTGGCTATTGTACATTCGTTTGTTTAAGAGGTGCTTATCATGTTCCCCACGGAAAGACCAGCAAAATGAAGCCACACGGCATTGCAAGCGGTGGCCTATTTGCTGGGCCCTGCCCCTGCACGAGACAGGGCAAAACATAGCATTACCTGAATGGTTTAAGCTGGGGGCTGTTGTCCTCCCTTAGCATTTTTTTCACCCTGGGCTGCTGATCTTCACCATTCTGGGTTTGGTGATGCTGCACCCATCCTACCCACCCTTGAGATGATCTGAGATTAGCTGGTTGCCTTTGGGGCTATTTTTGCCTTTCACCTGATTGGTCATTGGCGAGGTTTTCTTTTCTTTTCTTTGCCTACCCCAGACTGTCTTCCGTTGGTGGGCTTTAGCCAATTGTTCACATCTGGAAGGCATAGTGTGGGACTGGGACTAGGAGTAAGGACTAAGTGTGCATCCTAAGGTATGCAAGGGCCAAAGGGGAAGCCAGTACAGAGGCTGAAGGTCTGAATTGCAAAGTCCATCCTAAATGCTTTCCAGCTTGGGATGAGCTGAGTAATTGGGCTGCCTTGACCCCCTTTCTATGACTGGTGGGGAAAAGCTCTCTAGTTCAAGCTGCAGAATTTGAATTGTATTTTTAAGGCAAGCAATAAAGTGGCCCAGTTTATATGATTAATGACCTTGTCTTGTGTAATTTGTGATGGGTGCCCCAGCAATAATTCATCCCATCTACCTAGTTCTCATCATAGTTTCCCAATCAACTGTTGATGGCTGCTTATTTATTCATGGTATGTGTAACTGGCTACCATAGCATGACAGAAAAAAACACACAAAGAATGGATATGCACAGTATGTATAATGGTTGAGGCTCTATCACAAAGCCTTCAAGCCCTTGAAAAGTCTCAGGACACAGTCTCAGAGTTATTTGTAAAAAGGAAGTAAAAGTGGTCAACATTAATAATGGAAGAACAAGATCCCTGACAATTAAGTCCAGTCGTGTCCGACTCTAGGGTGTGGTG
Organism: Plestiodon gilberti rubricaudatus; assembly: GCA_026170595.1. Classification (NCBI taxonomy): domain Eukaryota; kingdom Metazoa; phylum Chordata; class Lepidosauria; order Squamata; family Scincidae; genus Plestiodon; species Plestiodon gilberti. Next base: position 111,435,508 of record JANXHW010000003.1, read on the forward strand.
CTCATCTCCATTTCAAAGCCGAAGAGCCAGCGTTGTCCGAAGACGCTTCCATGGTCATGTGGCCGGCATGACTCTCCTTGCCGCAGCGCATAGCATGCGGCTGGAACACGGAGCGCTGTTTACCTTCCCGCAAGCGGTACCTATTTATCTACTCGCATTGACATGCTTTGGAACTGCTAGGTTGGCAGGAGCTGGCCAAGCAACGAGAACTCACCCCGTCGCGGGAATTGAACTGCCAACCTTTCGATCGACAGCTTATGGTTCAGCGGTTTAACCCGCTGCGCCACCCGCTGGCCTCTGGACTATACAAAAAAGTTTTGGTTACTTATTTCTTGAAATAGTCGTCTGTGTCACCATATTTATATGTATGGTGAGATGAGAGAATGGTCTATACACAGATGCACACACACACACACACACACACACACACGCACACGCACAGGCACATGCACATGCATACGCACAGGCACAGGCACAGGCACACGCACACGCACACACACACACACACACAGAAATGGGTGTCTTCCCATCAAAGCAGTGTTCCACCAGCTGTCACTGAACTATGATTCTAACGCTTATGGTTTTGAATGTTGACAGTTAATTACAATGAGAAATCAGATTCTGCCTCCTTCCCAGATTGGAATAGCACAACTGTTGATTTGGCCTTGTCATGTGTTTTGTTATTGTTCCATATCATCTCTCTTGGCCAGTTTTACCATCGCCGTTTCTCATCCAATGGAGCAAATAAAATATTTACAGAAGGCAAATATAGAGGAAAAACTGGAATTGGATTGTGGGCAGGATTTACAATATGTAAATTAAAAAAAAGCTAAGTTCATAAATCAGTTGTATCCGATAGATCAAAAGGAATGTCAAATGGAAATGCTAACACATGCTGTCATCATTGACGTTTGAGGCAGAATGGCATTCTGTGTCTGCGAGTAAACTGGAATTAGACCACATTTTCTTTCCTTTGTAGGCATATGGCAACAACAGCTGAATGGCTGCAGCCTGCTGATTTTGGACCGCTGTGTGCAAGGAGGTAGATCAGAATGCCAGGGTCCTTTTTCTGTATACATGACAGACAGTAAATGGGATGCAAAGTAGATTTCAATTAAACACACAGATACATCATTTTTCCAGCCATGTAATGTATGCTTGGTGGTTGTCAGAGAACGTATATTCAGTGGTGGACTGGGTCTAAAAATATTGGTTGCCAGGAGACAAAGGGGGACCACCCACAACTGTAATAATAATTAATATTTTATATACTGTGGCCCTATGTCCTTTAATTCAATTTAATACATACCTCTAAAAGGTCATTAACATTTTTAACATATTGTCTAATGTTTAAGGGGGCCCACTTCATCAGGGGCCCACTTGACATCGGGCAAGATGACACCCTGGCCAGTCCGCCACTGCTTATATTAGCCATCAGTCTAAGCAAGACAGATGGATTTGACTCCAGCAACTTACAGCCCAGTTCCATTGGGTGCTTATGGCAGCGGATGTCCCGATCTGCCATGCTGGACTGATGGCACTGCAAAAGGTGTGCCACTGTCATGCACTGTGGGACTGCTAGTGCAAATGGATGGATGGTGTGCATGCCAACAGACCATCCAGGCTGTGCCAGAACAGGTAAGGTAGTGGTAGGAGAGGTAGTGGTGGGACAGGGTCATGGGTGGTTTGGGGAGGATCAGGGTGGGGAGAGGGCCAGGCAGGTAGTGATTCAGAGGCATGAGGGGGTGGACGTTGACTGCAGTAGTGCACACTGGGATTCTATCCACTTTTCCCAGCCCAGACCCACCCCTTGAGGCTCCTCAGACCTGTGCCAGCTAAATAGCTGGCATAGGTCTGAGGAAACTCATTGGTGGCCAGGCAGCCTACCAGGAGGTAAGTTAAAAAAAACTACTTCTCCTAGGCCGCCTGGTTCCCCCCCCCTTCCCATAGAATGGAGTGTGCACTGCTGCATCATGTAAACAGGCGGGGGATAGCACTGGGGCCTTAATCCTGTAAGTCTGTTCAGACCTCCACAACTCAGACAGAATTGTTTGTTTTATGACAGCTAAAGGACATCCTGTGTTTGGCAAGTGGAACACAACCAGGAAACCCCCATGGATGAAGGCAAATTCCACTCCAAGTAGAATTTGGACCAGAAGTCCAGATTTCACTTGGTGTAATGATAGAATGAACTTGAATTTACCACATTCCAGGTCTGTTCCAGAAGAGATATGCTGGGATATTATCCCTTGAAGATGCTCCAAGGCTGCGTTAGTTTTCATATGGTCTGAACTCTCAGGAGCCCACATCATGTTAGAGGCTAATTATAGGGGTGCTCCGCAGGTTATGGTAGACCTTCTCCCAGAGGTAATGGTGAAGTCCATGCTGGATTAAACAACCATTTCTATTTCTGACCTCACCAAAATTGTTCGGAGCAAAACCAATCAAAACCAAGCTTCATCCCTAGAAGACCTCTCATCCATCTCTGGAAGAAGGACACTGACAATGTATTGTGATGTGTTATGTTTTGTTTTTTGTTCTACAAACATGTGGAAATTCTCAGAACTGATTTGTAGTTTTATATTTTCCAGGAAAACAGCAATTCACAGACAGGGCTACTAATTTTTTAAATGGTGCTGGCCCTAGGATTATTGTGACAAGCCAAAATCATGCAAATGGTACATTCATTATCATTTCATTTCCATGCAAGGAAAAAAAATCACCTGAGACATTTTGGCTTGTCAGGGGATGAGGGCCAGCAAAATGTTACCCCCACAGCTACTCCAGCTAAGTCTGAAGGGAGGTTTCTGGGATGAGGCATGGTCCACTGCCGGACACTACTGAAAAAGTGCCAGAAAGCACTTTCCGGCAGTGTGCTCAGTAGCGCGCTGCCCAGATCCCGTCAGGAAGGGCGGAGCCTTCTTGCTTGCATTGCTGGAGATCCAGCCTCCTCTAGGAGCAGGTAAGCCACCGTGGGAGGGCAGGACAGGGAAGGGGCGAAACTGGCTGGGGAGTGGGTGTGCCAGGGGCACGGAGGCTGCAGGTGGGGGTGGATCCAGAAGCAATGGCTCGCTCCGGATCCTACCCTCCATTTTCACTGCCTACCAGTCCCCTTTGTCTCCTCAGACTTGCGCTAGCAAAATCATCAGAGCAGATCAAAGGAGACCCATCGTGGGTCGGCAGGCTTACACGGTGGTAAGGGAATTTAAATCCCCTTTCCCTGCTGAAGCCTCCTGATCTCCCCCCCCCACTGGATACAGTGCACCATTTTTGTCGCAGCTGTACCAGTGGGAAGGGAAGGAGAGGATTGGGCTCGCCTTCTCAAACTGGTCTTACTAGCAGGGATGGGGACTCGAGTCAAATGACTCGACTCGCAAGTATGACTGAGTCACTTTTTCCCTGACTCGTACTCGTACTTGTGACCCACTGACTCACACTCGCACTCAGACTCGCAACCCACGGGACTCGTACTTGACTCGCAGTCGTGGAGGTAACAACTTGCCATTTCCAAGTTATTTTCCTTTAATGGCCAGCATCAACACAGGCAGGCAGGCAGGCACAGTGGAGACCTCAGAGGAGGAGGGCAGCAGAGAGGGAGGGTTTTCAAGGGGTGGGAAAGCAAGTCTGGCTCAGAGTTTTTTCCCTTTTTTTGCCATCTGTTTGCCATTGGCCACAACTCCAAGTGCGAGAGGTAGGGAGGGGTGAGGGAGGGCAAAGCTGCCACAGTGGTTCCTCCTCATTGACCAAAACTTTGAGCCCAAGGGATGCTCGGCTCAGCAAGGGGAGGGGGCAGGGAGAGAATAATAAATGGTTTGAATGTAGACACACTTGTTTTTCCCAAACCAGATGGGTGGTGACAAGACTGAGAGGTGAGGGGAAGGGCATAGGGGAAGCCAAGTGGGTGCTTTAAAAGCCTCAGGGGTCCCCAAACACACCCCACACAGATACCCACATACCCCATTTTCAAGGAAAAAAGCCATTTTCCCCAAAGTGACTCGACTCGTGACTTGTGACTCATGGTTTTTGGCCTTACTCGCACTCGACTTGCCCTCATGCAAAGATGACTTGCACTTGACTCGTACTTGCCCAAAAATGTTGGCACTGACTCGCACTCATGACCTAGTTACTTACAGCCCATTCCAACCCAACTCCTCCGCAAGTCTGGCATAAGAGTGGCCTAAGTTCAGCATAAGTTCGACATAAGTTATGTCTGAGTTATGCCAGAGTTATGCCTGAGTTAGGCAGGCTGCAGTTTATGTGGCCCAGCACCACCCCAGGATCCAGGCAACACTTACCTCCCAGGCAGGCAGGCTCTCCAGGCTTGGTGTCTGGCTCGTGCATGTGCAGGCCTGTGTGTCTGCACGTGTCAGCGTCCATCCATGGCAGCTGCCGCAGTGTCCGTCGCAGCCCGGTCGCAAAGGGGCTGACCGCAGGCATGGGGGTTGCGCCAGTCATGTGGTGGGCGCAGGGCAGGTGACAGGTGAGCGAGGTGCCTGAGCCAGCCGCCACAGGGCACCCTGTGCATCAGCCACCTGCTGCAGGGGAGAGTGGCCGTCCCCATCCCCTCCCTCCTGCAGAAGGCGATGCCACCCCCAAGCCACGTTGAGGCTGCACGTGGGAGTCATGGGGGGGAGCAGGGGAGGGAAGGGAAGGAGGGGGTGGGAACGTCACACACAAGGGGGGTCTCATGAGGTCTGGAACCGCCTCTGCCATGACTCGCCCGTGCGCTGCCTGAAGTGCGCTGTCCGTTCTTAGTCCGTCAGTCGTACGTTCGACATAACTTCGACATAACTTCGCCGTAAATGGTCGCATTCCGGACATAACTTCGACATAAACGACTTATGCTGAGTTTATGTCTGACTTGTGCTGCTTAGCCCTTGGGTTGGAACGGGCTGTTAGATACATCCCTGCTTACTAGTTAACACGTTATTGCCATGTTCCTTTAATGAAGTTGTGGCCTGTTGAATGCCAGCTATTACTGACTGCCTCTTTACCAGTTTCTTACTCCTCCAAAGTTGGAAATTTCAGTCACAGTCTATTAATAACATAATCCTACTGGATTACGGGCCCAATCCTATCCAACTTTCCAGCACCGATGCAGTCGCAATACAGCCCTGAGTTAAGGGAATAAACATTCCCTTACCTTGAGGAGGCCTCCGTGACTGCCTCCCCACCCCAGTATGCAGTGCACACCTTGTTGGCATGGCTGCGTCAAGTGCTGAAATGTTGGATAGGATTGGACCCTCAATGAGATGTCAATGGGACTGCTTGCAATTTGCCCCCTTAATGTGTCAAGGTACCAAGGTACCTTGGGCTTAGTGCTAACTGGAATGTCACCCTGAAATTTAGTGAATCATACTCGAGTAGCTCTTTGATAAAAACAAAGGCCTTTTAACCCAAGTAGCTGAAGGTTCTGAGCTACTGTGTAACGATTTGATTTGAGGACTATGGAGCCACATGTTATTTTCTATTCTTGTCATAGATTATTTACTGATGGGCCTCAGAAGAAGATTCCACCATTTCACCAGTAGACTTCTAATGTTGCAATAACAGGAAAGCCCTGAGAGTTCTAACAAGTAAACAGAAAAAGAAAAAAGTGACAGCTGTCCATTAATGCTAAGTGTGAGAGACGAGCCAAAATCAGGGTTCAAGATGGAGTAAGTCCTGTTCAGAAGGGTGAACTTCATCACACTCTAACATTATATTTCATAGAGGCTTTTGGCCTAGCATTACTAACGCCTATGAACTACTGTATGTGTTACACTCTCAATAGTTCTATAAACAAGTCTACTAATAACTTGGCTAGGTCACAATAACTCTCTGGCGATATTACAAGAACACATCTGTAATCTCTTTTGGCAAAGGTCCTTGGACAAAGGGAATGGGTCATAGTGACCTGACAACCATATATGGGAGAGAGAGACAAAACTGTAAGATTAGGAGTATCGGAATGTGGGAAAAACAAGTTGTGTAACACGTTGTGATTTCCTATAAAAACCCTACTCAATCTGTATTACTGATGCTCCTTTTCATGCAACATGGTACCCTTGCCTGGAAGGAAATAAATAAATAAAAGCTCCATGCTTTGAGCTGAACTGTATTGTCTCTTGTCTTTACTTAGGGTGATAACTCTTAACCTCTCAGACAGCCACAACTAGGTAAAAGAACTCAGAGTTCTCCCTAACATAAGCATCACAGTAAACCAAAGAAATGTGATACTTCTCTCTCTCTCTCTCTCTCTCTCTCTCTCTCTCTCTCTCTCTCTCTCTGTGTGTGTGTGCGTGAGAGAGAGAGAGAGAGAGAGAGAGAGAGAGAGGACTTTTCTTGCCAGGAAAAAATTGAGCCTCACAGTTAAAGTGTGAGTTTTTAGAAGTACCACAAATGTGTGCCTGACTACATAAGAGAACACATGCAGTTCTCTCTCAGTTGATTCAGCCACCTGCTGTGCCTATGGCTTAAAGTTAAGGAAAAAAGGAAACTTTCTGAAAGAAGACAATGTTAGGCAACAAAGGGAGAGAAAGAACGAGCTTCTCTTTCTGTGCAATGTAGCAAGTACCACTGTGTGTGGTGTGTACTGTGTTCACACAGTCTGAGATCGATGGTTCTAGTTACTGCTGATATCCATGGTGTCAAGAATCCAAAAACATAGCAGAGAACAAGGGGTTTGGGGGCTTAGGTTTCTACTCTCCGTTTCTCAAGAATTTACTGAAGAGCACAGCTTTAAGATGTGTCAGACTAGCAAGTCCTCTGGACGCTTCAGTTCTTCAGAAATTTCAAACAAATTTGCTGCAGAACTTGTCTTCTGTTGCAGGATTTTAAATGTTTATAGATCCTGCAAGATCCTGCAAATAAGTTGGAAGAAGAATCACCAGCCTTCACTATCTGGGATGGTACATCAGATTTGCCATTTTGTAGTCCCATAAAAACACGAGACGAAGGCCTGCTGGCTTGTACCAAAGGGTCATCTACTTGAGCATCCTGGCTCTAACAGTGGCCAACTAGATGCCTCCTCTTTATACATAATACAATAAATGACAGCGCAATCCTAGCCGCAATGCAACCCCGAGCTGAGGGAACAAACGTTTTCTCACCTTGAAGAGGCCTCCATGACTGCTCCTGCACTGCAAAATACAGTGTGTGCCCTGTCGGCATGGCTACACCGGCGCTGAAAGTTGGTTAGGATTGCTCTGTCAATGAGGCAAGATCACTCAGATGAGGCAAGATCTGTTTGTTCCAAGCAGCATTTGGGATTCATGCTGCCTCTAAACATGGAAGTTTTCATGCATAATAAGTCCAAATACAATACTGTATCTTCATTACTCAATATTTCAACCAAATTCCAACCATTCCATGAAAACGATAGTACCCTATATAACACAGAGCGGGGAAATTCTGGAACCCAATTGATCTGAAGTGATTGTGTTTGCATATTAGGGGCTCATGAAATGAATTTTCTTTGTGGCAGAATTTGAAACCCTTCTTTTGCTTAATTCACATGAGGCCCAGCATATATACAAATGCAACTCTCCTCTCTCTCGCTCACTCTCTCTCCCTTTCTCTGAGTGAGTGAGTGAGTGACAGACAGACAGATGTTGGGTGTTAGAGCAATTCAGTTTCTAATTGCCTTGGAATCACTAAAAAGATAGTAAGGTTACAGCGCAATCCAACTTAACTTTTGTGCCGGTTTAACCAGTGGTGCAGCGAGAACGGGAGGCCCCAGAATGGAAAAGGGATTCAAATCTCCTCTAAAAGAGGAATTCAAAGGGGATTTGCATCCCTTTTCCATTCTGGGGCCTCTCGTTCTCTCTGCGCCGCTGGTTAAACTGTCACAAATGTTAAGTCGGATTGCGCTGTTAGTAAGGTAATATGGAAAGTAACGTGATGGAGCCTCTAAACCATAGGTGCCCAACCCATGGCACGGGTGCCACTTAGTGGCACGCCAAGCCTTTTGAAGTGGCATGCACTGCCGTTCCTGCTCAAGCCGAGTGCTGAAGTCCCTCTCTCTTTCTCGACCCCAGCGCACCTTTCCAAGCCTGTGGCACTAGAGGAGGACTTTGCACCCACTGCGCCTTATTCTTGCACTGTCACTGTGCTTCAAATATTTTAATTACCTTAGATTTATTTATTTATTATTTAAAGTGGCATGCTCAAGATTATTTACATAAAATGTGGCACATGGCGTGCCGCGGGCTGGCCACTACTGCTCTAAACCTATCTCTAGAGGTCCTTAAAACATCTGAGATATTTTTGCATGACAATACTATAACAAGGAACACAAATACTTTATGCTTTCATGAACTAGTCCTTATGTTCCAGTTAAAAATGAGTAAAGAAGAGAGCTTTTTAGTCAGTGCAAAGCCTGTCTGTGCTCCAAATCCTGGCAGCCATTAGAATAAAATCTGGGATTATCTATATTGTAATGCACTAAGGGGTTTTCTGGCAAAACAGCAGTGGAGCTTTTGGAATAGGTTTGGTAAGCAACTGGAATGATCACTTAGATTCCAGCTCTTGAAGGAGGGAAGAAGCTCATTGTAAGAGAAAGTTTGCAACAGACTACTTTCTGTCAAGAAACAAAGGGTTAGTTTGGCTGAAGGTAAAACCTGAAACAGGTCAGGGAAAGAAGGCGCTCTGGGATAAGGAGACTGGGAACTAGACTGTTGAGTGGGAAGAAGTCCCAGAAGTTACGGACACCAATGGACAGGAACCCTCGTGACACCGGGGGCTGAATAAAGCGGGCAGGACAGGCAGTAAATAAAATATTTACTAGACACAAACCTTCTTCAGTTCAGTACGGTTGCTGCATCATATTCTTAAGTATGATGGTATTCATTCCCCAGATACCCCATGGCATTGGCAAATAATAATAATAATAATAATAATAATAATAATAATAATAATAATAATAATAATAATAATAATAATTTCTCCCGTGAAATATCTTGGAATATGCACTCATTTTGTAACAGTCTAATCCTATCCTCTCCCCCCCCATTGCATCGTTGTCAATGCAGCCAGGCCAATGAGGCTTGAGCTGTATCCTGCAGGGATGTGTGTGGCTCTCCTCTCTCTCTCTCTCTCTCTCTCTCTCTCTCTCTCTCTCTCTGTGCGTGCCATGACTCGACAGAAGAAGGAAGTAGGGCAAAGTTCTTCTTACCCTACTCTGCTATGCCAAGATCTCTTATGAGCTCTTTAGCTGGCACAAGTTCGAGGAGACAAAGGGGTGTATGCCAGCTGCTTTTGGAGGGGTTAGCATCTGGTGCAAGTTGCCTGCGCTGGGTGCCACCTCCTCCTGCCTCCCTCATGCCTCCGTCCTCTCCATTCCGCCTCCCCTGCCGAACAATCCCACCGACGTTCCCCCAACCCTCCACCATGCACGAGGCCAATCTGGTTTCTCTGTCTGTGTTCCAGTAGTGCACGACTTCGCAAGCTGCCAGTGTTCCTCACTGTGTAAACTGTGAACTGCTGTAAAGCAGGATCCATAGCCAGAATGCTAGTTCTGGCAGCGGAGAAGCTCAGTAGGATTGGGCTGTAAGTGTGAATGAAAGAGAAAATAAAACACATTATCAAAAGGGAGATTTATCCTTGTTCTCATGTATTCATTTTTTTTTCTAGAAATGCTTCTTCTGCACACAATTTCAAGATTTTCTTCAAACAGAGTTATATTCAACCACCATCTTTCAGTTTCTTGGGAACAAGCCACAGTAGAAAGGCACACACATCAACTAAAAATAACGCAGACAACTCATTTCTAACTTTATCAGCATCATTGTTGCCGGTCTCTTGCCACCACTAAATGAGAAGATCAAGCTAAGTTAGAAAATATCTTTTATGGGGTGAATGTCATGGATGAGAAAAGAGCTGTCTAACATGCCACACTAAGCCAGCGGGTGGCGCAGTGGGTTAAACCACTGAACCATGAGCTGTCGATCGAAAGGTTGGCAGTTCGAATCCGTGCGACGGCTCCTGCCAACCTAGCAGTTCGAAAGCAAGAAATTGCAAGTAGATTAATAGGTACCGCGTCAGTGGGACTGTAACCGCGTTCCATGCGCCTCGGTGTTGAGTCATGCCAGCCACATGACCATGGAAACGTCTTCGGACATTGCTGGCTCTTCAGCTTTGAAATGGAGATGAGCACCGCTCCCTAGAGTTGGACACGACTGGACTTAATTGTCAAGGGATACCTTTACCTAACATGCCACACTACCTGCAGGATTCTGGAGGGCAGTGTACTGCTCAGTCACCTGAGACCTTTTACCTGCCCTCTATGATCCTTGTAGGAGGTGTGTTCCTCCATAGCGTAGCTAGAGGGGCGGGAAGTACTGCACAGCACTATGCGGTGAGGTGGCCCTTCCCACTCATTGTCAGAGCCATTCCGGCAGTGAAGGCAGCGCCTTAATTTTATTTCCTTCCTCCCTTTCTCTACACACTCTCTCTTCCTTTCAGACCACGGCAGGAGAATGATGTGCGGGATGTGTGCTCTGTCTCCACAATGGCAGATCATATCCCCCCTCCACCACACTTCCACACAAAGTGGACAGCTCTAGAGTTCTCTGTTTCAAAGTACAGGTAGTAGGAAACTCTGACCACTCAGAAGATGTATATACAACTATGAAACTGTGAGTAAACTATTTCTTTTGAAACCTTAATCAGCCTCCACTCCTGTGTATGTTTTATTGATAGCAACTAGCCAAGTGGTCTATTTTACCCTAGGAAAAGGGGGGCTTTTGCTGATTGCTCCTATTCCCTCACTTTTTTCCAACAAAAACCACTGGGCCAGGTCAGTTAAAAGTTTCCATTTCCATTGGAAATTTTTACACTTTTTACACTGGCTAAAACTGGCTAAAACCCTCTAAACGCTCCTGGGCTTCTGTCTTTCCAAATTTAAACAGCCATTGCCTCTATCTGTCCTTCTGTCCCTCCCCAAATATACATTCTCAAGGCTGTACCCTGTTGTTACATTCTAACATCCCATTACTTGTCAGGCAAAGCCATAAGTAAGCCAGGATGGTGTAGTGGTTTGGGAGTTGGACTTAGACCTGGAAGATCCAGGTTCAAATCCCCGCTCAGCCATGAAGCTTCCTGGGTGACCTTGGGCCAGTCACTATCTCTCAGCCCCACCTACCTAGCAGGGTTGTTGTGAGGACAAGAAGGAGGGGAGGAAATATGTACACCACTCTGAGCTCCTTGGAGGAAGGGCGGTATGAAAAATGTGAAAAATAAAATAAATAAAAATAAATAAGAGAAAATTATTCATGTGAATGGTGACTTTCCAAACTCATACCAGTATATGCATTATTGTTGGTTATTTATTATGGCACAAACAGCCAGGGGCTGCTTTTTTTTTAATTTTTCCGGTGCGGGAGGCAGAGCTTGTGTCATCACACCCCGAGGCGGGGCTTGTGACGTCACATGGGGTGTGGAGGTGTGCTGCCCACCCCACAGAGGCTAGCTACGCCTCTGCTCTGTGCCTTGTTTCTCTTGTTCCTGTCCTGTTTAGCTGCGCTGGGGTTTCCAGCCTAGTGCTTTCCCTTAGAGCTGCCAGCAAAATATATGACTTAGGCTGCACTGGTGTCCCTATGCCATTGGCGCAGGAGTTTGGTAGGATTGGGCTGTCTGTCATTTTGATTTGTTAATTAATTAATTAGTATAATTTTACTGATTTATTAATCAGTTGATCAATTTTATATGCATTAATGCCAATGTTTTACAACTTAACTTTGGATGTTTTCTGTTTGGGGAAAATGTACTGGATACTACATGGGGAGGGGGTCCACTCTTTTTTCTTTGTGTTTGTGTTTTGCACAGGTCAACCTGTGCCAGCACAATGGGCAGACATGAAAGCACATGGAAGTCAAGAAGTATCAGAACTGTGAATTAATGGAAAAACCTCTCCAGCTTAATTTTTCCCAGAGTAAATAACAAAGAATACATGGCAGACCCAAGGTTTTGATGCTTTTGCTTTATATACCTGCAAGGCAGGCCAGTAGTTACCCTTGCAGTTCAAAGGAATGAAAGAGCAACAGTCTGACGGCTGATCCATTCTGTCAAAATGCCAGATGGCTATAAGCCTTTGCTTCTGTCTGCTAATAGAAGTTGCTGCAAGGCATCTCTCCTTCCCTCTCCCTCTTTTTTCTCTTTCTTATACAGACACCCCAACATGCTGATTCCACTTTTGTATTAATACTTGCTGTATTCTTTCTTGGTTAAAAAAATAATCCACCATTTTAAATTAAGGTAAACATATTCACATTTTTAGGACTTTTAAAAATTACTGTGATCTGAAAATATAATAATATAATATACAATATTTATATACTGCCTTTCTTGGTCATTGGATTTCTCCTCCTACTTTAATCCAAGGCGGTGTACATGGGCAGGCTGTCCTAACCCCCCTTGGGTTTTTACAATATATAAATGTCCAATCTTTCATGAACGGCTACTTTCCAGGTGGTATCCTTTCGCAGCTTGGCTTTTTTCTGCTGGCTGGCGCCTCCCACACTCGACCGATGCAGCTGGGAGCTCTTATCTCTCCTCCCGGAGGCTTTTACAGCCTTTTGTCGGCGGCGTGTCTCGAACTTGTCAAGTTCACCGGTCTTTGGGCTTACAAGACGGCAGCTCTCCCAACTGAGCCAGACTCTTCTGATTTAAATATGACCTTCTGATTTAAAGTTCCCAAATCTGTAGGAATCTACAGAGCAATCCTATGTTTGTTCCGCCAGCACGGAAGCCCCACAGAAGGACTGAGCTTTTAGAATCAAAGAATCATAATGTGGAAGAGAACTAAAAGATCACAGAGTCCACAGTCCAACCTGTTGCCAATGCAGGCTGTCCACAACTGAAATATCCCTGATAAGATGGCTATCTAGCCCCTGCTTAAAGACCTCCAATGATCGGGAGTCTACCACAGCATTTCCCAACCTGTGGTACGCATACCACCAGTGGTACTTTGAACGACCTCCAGTGGTACACGGCAGGCTGGTGATTATCTGCATTTCTGATCATCTGATCCTCTTCCGAGAGTCTCACAAGCAGCCGGGCAGAAGCAGCAGCACCATGGTCCAGAGAGTGTATGCCAGGGATGTGGATCAAGTCTCTGACTCCTAGTCTCGAGTCAAGGCCCAAGTCTTTTCCCCCAAGTCCAGAGTCTTTGGTTGCGAGTTGCAAGTCCCTTTCTATTTAATAGGGAAAACGGGTTTAAACCTGAATAAAATTCAACTTGTTGTAAAAGGCTCCAAGTCTTGAGTTGAGTGTTTTGAGTCTTTTACAATCGCTGAGTCAAATCCGAGTCAAGTCATTGACACGACTTGAGTCCAACTCGAGTCTGAGTCAATAGACTCAAGCCTACATCACTGGTGTATGCGGTGATTGAATAGCTTGCAGAGTTAATAGCTCACTTAGATGTTAGTTAGAGGCTTATTCTTCTGATCAGATAAGCCTCCCAGGCCAGATGAGGGTTAAAGCCCGACCCACACTGCACGAGCTCCAGTGTGTCCCAGACGCGTGCGGAGCTGTGCAGAGCTGTGTGAATAGTTTGTTGCCCATGTTTTGAGGGGGCGGGGATGCGGAGCTAGGAGGTGGTACGCAGAGCTAGTTTGCTAACCAATGGGATGAGAGGGGGTTTCAGCCAATTGGAGCGCCAAACATAATTGACTTACGTTTGAGCCAATTGGCGATTAGAAGGCGGGACAACAGGAGGGACTATTTGCGGGAAGACACTCGTGGAGACAAGGTCAGCGCTGGGAGGCGAATGTCCAGGCAATGTTGTGCGGTATGGGTCAGGCTTCAAGAGACAGTTAAAGAGACAGTGACTGTTTGAGTCAGGAGGAAAGTAGGGAGGAGCTGGCAGGGCTGCAATCTGTTTGTTTGTGGTGTGTGTGTGTGTGTGTGTGTGTGTGTGTGTGTGTGTGTGTGTGTGTGTGTGTGAGAGAGAGAGAGAGAGAGAGAGAGAGAGAGAGAGAGAGAGGCAGGCAGGCAGGCAGGCAGGCAGGTCCAGCTCTCTCTCTCTCTCTCTCTCTCTCTCTCTCTCTCTCTCTCTCTCTCTCTCTCTCTCTCTGTCTCTGTCTCTGTGTGTGTGTGTGTGTGTGTGTGTTTGTATTCCTGTGGTTTCAGAGCTGCTCTTTTCTCCTGCCTCTGCCCAAATGGCTGCGATCTCTCCCTCACACACACACACTCGAGGATGGATTCCCATGCAACTACAGCCCCAAAGGAACAGCAACATTTGAACCCAACACCCCTTTTTAGCGCAACGGCTCTTAGAACGCCAAAATGAATTTTTTTACCCTGATATTTACCCTGCGAAGTCATAGGCAGGAGTAGAAATAACAACAACAACAACAACAACAACAACAACAGCAACTTGTGTCCATGATGCAGCCTCACCATCTCATTAGTAGCACATAAGTAAACCTAATAAACAAAGTAGTCCTAACTTACAAATCCATGTATTTATTTATTTATTTATTGGCACAGCTGGTACTATGACAGGTGGGAGCCTTCCTTTGCGCACAGATGGATCCCCCTGGACCCGCCGAGGCAGGTAAGTTGGTGGGGGAGCCAGAACGAAGTAGGGGGAGGGAGGAAAGAGGAGGCAATGGGGGCAGGAGAAGGGAGGATCGGGTCCGAGAAGGGAGTGGGTTCAGTGGCAGCGGTGGCTGCTGAATCCTAACCCCATTCCTGAACCTGATCCTGCAGTGCAGGTCCACGTGGATCTGCACCAGCGAATCTGCTAGTGCAGATCTGACTAGGCCCCTCCGTGCTACAGAGAACAAATGTTCCATTACCCAGAGATCTCCATAACTGTCCCCCATGCAAGATGAGGTATCCATTTTATCATCATTGCATTGGTGGTGGGGGGGTGTTGCGTGGCTGCCGAGACGACAGCTCGCGGAGCTGGCCGGGCGATGGCAGTAGCAGCCAGCCAGCACACTTACTGGCTAGATGTGGTCGGAGGCGGCAGCCGGTGAACGCCCCAGGGGAGGGCCAGGGAAGCGAGGACTCGCAGCACAGGGTCCGCCGCAGTGAGTCATGCCTCAAGCACTCCCGACGGGGACTCCTGGGGAGGCCTGCAAGACGTGGGAGCCTCGGGAGTTCTGTTTCCGGCGGGGGTGGGGCTGGCCTTGTCACCTGAGAAGCTCATAAAGAGCTGGGCGGTGACAGCAAAGGGGGGGGGAGAAAGGCAGCTCCCGGGAAGACAGACAGGAGCAAAGGCAGGCCCTCTACTCCATCTCTGCTTCCAGCCAGCCCCAATGCGGGTGACGACTGGCCAAGTTTGTCCAGCCCGGGAGAGCCCTATCCTGGACCCATCACCTCGCTGGAGGTAGTCCCAAGTGGAATACGACCCCCCCCCAGGGGGGATCAACTGTCTGGGGATGACACTGGGAGCGGGATGAGCCTCTGCTCTTGGAACCCACTTCATTGACACCCCGGACTCTGCCAAACACCTGCCCGGTGCTTCTGGAGGACGAGTTCACCAACTTACCTGGGAGATACCAACCTTTCCATGGCATTGCCACTGCTCGACTTACTACTCTTCAGCCCTGAGGATCTCTTGTGACCAGAACAAGGAGGAACTTGAGCTTTGCCCAAACCAGAGCCTGTGAAGGAAACACAGACCTCATGAGTGTAAAATCAGTATCTAGAACTAAACATTTGACATCAGAAAAACTTAACTCAGCGACTTTACTTACCTCTCGGGTCCCGTCCCCTCCTTGCCAATCAAGATCAGGGGTGATTTGGGCAGGGGCATCCACCATTATCCAAACCCAGGAATATGAACATTACAGGGGGTTGGAATAGGATTGGGCTGCCAGAGGAGCAAAGGAAAACCCAGTGTCAGCTTGGCATATTTTTCCAGTCATTACTTCATGATGCAAACTTTGTTATAAGACATCATGCAAAATATCTTAAAAGAAACATGCTCTACTGAGAACAGCCCCTCTAAGACATTTTAACATTCTTTTAGCTTCCTTCAACATTCCTGCAGATGTTTCACTTGAGCAAGACCCTTCAGTTTCCGTTTAGTCAAAGGTTGGTAGGAACCTTGATAAATCTGTTTCTTCCTCTATCACCTTGATTTTGAAAGTCGTTACCATTGACCGTCGTTACCATAAGTTGTTGTGCTGTAGTTTCAGATATTGCTGAGGACATATATTTACCATTGATGAATCACATTAACTCCAGGCCAGGGAGTGTGTATGCATTTGGATTACTTGAGCCTTGACTGCCCTCAGGTTGCAGGTATTGCAGAAAAGCAGAATAATAAGGCTAGTTGCAATGAGACCCTAATTGGCATCAAGAATAGGACTGGTTCATATGCTTCATGGTACTTTTCCCTGGGACTAACAGAGAGCTACGTACATTGTGGCTCTCCAAATTATCACATTATGGCTCCAGGAATGTCCTTGAGGCATCATAAGAAACGGAAGTAGACGGAATAGTAAATGCAGGGTAAAGAAGCAAAGCTACTGACAAGCATTTTTAGATAGTTAAAAAAAATTATTTGGCTTGAAGTTAGCTTTGCTTTCATTAGATCTAGACTGGAATTTAGAAGGTTCAAATTGCATTGAACACCACATTTTTGTCAGGTATATTAAAAAAGTTATACAAACACCTTTCAAAAATTCTTGCGTTTCCTAGTTCAATGCTCCTTTGAAGAAAGAGCAGAAATATTCATTATGGAGGCAAATTATTTCCGTAGATATTTATGCCTTGTTAGACATCAGCATCACATCCTGGGACATGCGTGCAGGTATATCCTTTTTGCAAGAGCAGGATATTAAAAAAAACTTCTTAGATCACATTCTGTTATAAATTTGCATTATTTCTTGTTCAAAGTGCTGGTCAGTTTGCTATTGCAGATGGTGATGGATTGTAATTTATCCATGTAATTTATTCAAGTGCTGTACGACATGCTGGTTGTGCTTCCTGCCAGGCTATTACTTATTCTTCTTTCTCATCAAATGTATGTATTTATTCAATTGATTTATTCGTGTACCACCTTTAAGGCTGAGAGCTCTTTAAAAAGCCTTTTTATGATGGAAAGGCAAAATACCTAAATGTCTAAAACAAACAGTTTACATACAATTACAAAACAAAATAATCAGATTTCTGGCTGCTGGTGGTGGTGGTTGTTAAAGCTGTGGCAGGTCTGATGAAAATGGTCCTCGGGGAGTGGGGAAACAGGGGACAGATGATAGTTGTAGGAATCATGGCTCCTCCTTCATTGAACCGCTGATGTAAGAGTGGCCCTGCCTGGCTACCATCTCTTCTTCTCCACAGCAGATTCCAGTGGCATCAAGGAGATGAGATGACCGTCCAGGCTGACCAGCTTGAATCTTAATGCCAGTTCCAAACTTCGGCTCAAATGTCCATTCCCTACTCCCCTCCCCCCCCACATGCACACACTACATATATAATAGGTTTTATTGGGCAATATGTCACGCTTATCTCTGCAGATCCATCCATGATGACTGGTCAAAAGTCAATGCCTTGTTTGGAACACTTATCCATAGCAGTGAATATGCAGTTTGCACCTTGGGAATAAAGAACACAGATTGATGCTTGTTGTATTCCTGATGTTCATGCCACTGTATTTCCTGATTTTGAGCCTTGTGACTACCTCCAATAAGATCAATGTTGAGATAGAAGATAGTTCTGTGGAAGAAATTTGTAGGAATCCCATGTGACTATCTTGTATAACAAATGTGTACAGTCAGACCTTTTTAGCCACGGTTTTTTAATCCACAGATTTGACTCAACATGGATGGCAAAACTGTGGCCACACTACATTACCTCTTTTTTCAGCGTTGTTGGGGGCCTGCTATCCACTTCCAGCCTCCTGCACCTATCCAAACCGCTGAAAAATGCAGCCGGGAGTCTCTGGCACCATTTACAGGTTGCTTCCAGTAGTGGCTTTTTGTTTTTTCAGTCAGTTTAAACAAACTCAGGAGGAGGGAGGCGGTGAAGATGCTAGAAAAAAGGTAATGTAGCTTTTTTCTAGCATCTTCACCACCTCCCTCCTCCTGAGTTTGTTTAAACTGAAAAAAAGGTAATGTAGCGCTTCTGGTAGGGGGAAATGGCTGGCTGGTAGCTCTGTCGGTTGCTCCACACCGACAGAGCACGTCTGATGGACTTAATTACTCTACCCTGGATTAAAAGGGTGTGCAATGAGATAAACCACATATCTTCAGATCGCTCCCATTACTTTCCCGAAGAGCGTAGGCTCATCGGGTTTGTTTTTGTTTGAGCGTGGAAGAGAACGGATTAACAACGAGCTCAAAAATCAGACGAATAGTAAGTCAAGCCCTCTCTCACTCATACTTCTGCTTTGCTTATGCAAGTGGCAAGGAACTACAGTAAGAATTGAAGAAATAAGCTAAGATA
This sequence comes from Plestiodon gilberti rubricaudatus, assembly GCA_026170595.1. Taxonomy (NCBI): domain Eukaryota; kingdom Metazoa; phylum Chordata; class Lepidosauria; order Squamata; family Scincidae; genus Plestiodon; species Plestiodon gilberti. Next base: position 111,453,889 of record JANXHW010000003.1, read on the forward strand.
ATGAGTTAATTTAAGAATAGAAGATTTGTTGAGAAGAGGATACAACTTGGAAGGAAGACAATATATTACAATATTACAGTGAAAGTTTTAAATAAATTTTGGATACTTACAGAAGTTTGAAGTAACTGAGTACGAAGGGAATGAAATATTCAAAGGAAGCTATCTATGGACTGTTCCAGTGAGAGAAAAGGATTTGTTTGATTTTAAAATTGTTTGTTTGGAATTCCTGTGGTTTGAAGTTATGTAAAGAAGCTACAGGGGAGATAACCGAATGCTTCCGGTTCAAGGTTTATTGAACGAAGAATTATTATTTTGGTTGGTATTTGCCACCTGCACACACTTTAAGAAGTTGAGCTGTTGGTGAATCAAATAAGTGAAAGTCTGCCATCTGGTGAAAATTAGAAATATGGCTACAAGAAAAAGAGTGAATACATTAGAAAAAAGATCACCTCCCAGAGAAAAAAGATCACCTCCAAAGACTCCTGGAATAGAAAGACCAGTGGAACAGTTGGACGAATGTTTTAAAAGATGGGAACAGAAATTTGATGCAAAATTAGGAACTTTGCAGGGAGAATTTCAGAAGATGAAGGGAGAACTGCAGCAACAATTGTACCAGTTAGATGTAACTGTGAAAGAAATGAAAGGTGATTTGCAAGGGATAAATATCAAGATGAAAACACAGGAAGATAAAGTGATAAATCTTGAAATGGAGAGTTGGAAGATTCAAGATATGTTGGCGTTGGCTGAACAAGAGAGGAAACAGACTTCCTTACGGTTTCGTGCAATTCCAGAACAGCAAGGAGAAGATACAAGAAATAGAATGTTACAGATTCTGGCAGATTTTTTACAAATAGATCAAGAGGAACTAGATGTGGATTTGGATAACACATATAGAATTAATACAAGATATGCTGCAGTAAAGAAAGTGCCAAGAGATGTCTTGGTGCATTTTGTGAGACAACGAACAAGAGATAAAGTCCTTCAGCAACATTCTAAATCACGACTTGAGGTAGAAGGAAGGTACATCATTGTGCTAAAAGAGATCCCGTTGAGAATTTTGCAGAAAAGGAAAAAATATGCATTTCTAGTGGAGGTGCTGAAGAAAAAGACGATTACCTTTAGGTGGGGAAAATTAGAAGGCGTGATTGTTAAACTTCATGGAAAAACCTACAGATTGGATACAATTCAGAAAGCAAAAAAGTTTTTGGGAAGAGTTCAGGATGATGATGAAGAAGAAGAAGAAGAAGAAGAAGAAGAAGAAGAAGAAGAAGAAGAAGAAGAAGAAGAAGAAGGGACAGATGGTGCAATTGCAAGCTGTGACCAGTAAAGATGGATTACAAATTTTTATCATGGAATATTAATGGAGCTAATGCTTCGCAAAAAAGAAAAAGAGTATTTCATTATTTGAAGAAACTTAATCAGGATGTGATATGCCTCCAAGAAACTCATATAAAAAAGGGAGATACAACATTTTTGATCCAGAAAAGTTTGGGAGAAGAATTTTTTTCAACAAACATAAAGAAGAAGAATGGGGTGGTTTTATATGTTAAAAATATTAATATTAATATTAATATTATTAATATTAATAATAATATTAAAATTAATATTTTTAGATGGTAAAGGAAGAGGGATGGCAGTGGAAGTAACATTAGATGAACAGATTGAGTTGATTTTAAAGATTAAGGTTATGATCATGTAGGCGAAAAATTTCAAACTTTGTTCTTATATATGATAGCTGTGGCAAGAATTTTATATGCACAATATTGGAAGAATTCGGAGATACCTTCGCTGGAAGATTGGTGGCTGAAAATTTTGGATTATGCTGAAATGGATAAACTTACAATTTTAATTAAGGAAAAGTCAGTTAACCTTTTCGAAAATAACTGGAAGCCATTTATTGATTTTTTAAGAGAGAGAGAGAGAAGAACGATGTGATGATATGCGGATTTAATGAATAGAATGTGGGTGTTATTTTGGCTTAGTTGGATATTATATGTAGAAATCTCCTACATATCCTAGGAGAGATCTCCTTCATGGATCATTGCCTTGTCGTGGCGAAGGGGCTTGCGTAACTCAATGAAGCCATGAGCTATGCCGTGCAGGGACACCCAAGACGGACAGGTCGTAGCAGAGAGTTCTGACTAAAAGTGATCCACTGGAGAAGGAAATGGCAACCCACTCCAGTAACCTTGCCAAGAAAATCCCATGAACAGTACCAAAAGGTTAAAAGATATGACGCCGGAAGATGAGCCCCTCAGGTCGGAAGGTGTCCAATATGCTACTGAGGAAGAGCGGAGGACTATTCCAAGTAGACCCAGAAAGAGTGAAGCGGCTGGGCCAAAGCCAATAGGACGTCCAGCTGTGGATGTGTCTGAGGTTGAAAGGAAAATCCAATGCTGCAAGGAGCAATACTGCTTAGGAACATGGAATGTGAGGTCTATGAATCAAGGCAAGCTGGATGTGGTCAAAAATGAGATGATAAGATTGAACATTGACATCTTGGGAATCAGCGAACTAAAATGGACGGGCATGGGCGAATTTAAGTCAGGTGACCATCATATCTACTACTGTGGGCATGAATCCCTTAGAAGAAATGGAGTAGCCCTCATAGTCAATCAAAGAGTGGGAAAGGCAGTACTGGGGTGCAACCTCAAAAACGACAGAATGATTTCAGTTCGAATCCAAGGCAAACCATTCAACATTACAGTAATCCAAGTGTATGCCCCAACCACTGATGCCGAAGAAGATGAAGTTGACCGGTTCTATGAAGACCTACAACACCTTCTAGAACTAGCACCCAAAAAAGATGTCCTTTACATCATAGGAGACTGGAATGCTAAAGTAGGAAATCAAGAAATAAACGGAATAACAGGCAAGTTTGGCCTTGGAGCGCAAAATGAAGCAGGGCAAAGGCTAACGGAGTTCTGTCAAGAGAACACGCTGGTCATAGCAAACACTCTTTTCCAACAACACAAGAGGCGACTCTACACATGGACATCACCAGATGGTCAATACCGAAACCAGATAGATTATGTGCTTTGCAGCCAAAGATGGAGAAGCTCTATACAATCAGTAAAAACAAGACCTGGAGCTGACTGTGGCTCAGATCATGAGCTTCTTATTGCAAAATTCAGACTTAAACTGAAGAATGTAGGAAACACCACTAGACCAGTCAGATATGACCTAAACCATATCCCTTATGAGTATACAGTGGAGGTGAAGAATAGATTTAGGGCATTAGACCTGGTAGACAGAGTGCCTGAAGAACTATGGACGGAAGTTCGTAACATTGTACAGGAGGCAGCAACTAAAACCATCCCAAAGAAAAAGAAATGCAAGAAAGCAAAGTGGCTGTCAGATGAGGCTTTACAAATAGCTATGGAAAGAAGGAACGCAAAAAGCAAGGGTGAAAGGGAAAGATATAAACAACTGAATGCAGAGTTCCAGAGAATAGCAAGGAGAGATAAGAAGGCCTTCTTAAATGAACAATGCAAGGAAATCGAGGAAAACAACAGAATGGGGAGGACTAGAGATCTCTTCAAGAAAATTGGAGATATCAAGGGAACGTTTTGTGCAAAGATGGGCATGATAAAGGACAAAAAAGGCAGAGACCTAACAGAAGCAGAAGAGATTAAGAAGAGATGGCAAGAATACACAGAAGAACTATACAAGAAAGATCTTAATGTTCCTGATGACCACGCTGGTGTGGTCACTGACCCAGAGCCGGACATCCTAGAGAGTGAAGTCAAGTGGGCCTTAGGTAGCATTACTAACAACAAAGCTAGTGGAGATGATGATATCCCAGCTGAGCTACTTAAAATCCTAAATGATGATGCTGTGAAAGTGCTGCACTCAATATGCCAACAAATTTGGAAAACTCAGCAGTGGCCAAAGGATTGGAAAAGGTCAGTTTACGTTCCAATTCCAAAGAAGGGCAGTGCCAAAGAGTGTTCAAACTACCGTACAATTGCACTCATTTCACATGCTAGCAAGGTTATGCTCAAAATCCTACAAGCTAGGCTTCAGCAGTACGTGGACCGAGAACTACCGGACGTACAAGCTGGGTTTCGAAGAGGCAGAGGAACTAGAGATCAAATTGCCAACATGCGCTGGATCATGGAGAAAGCACGAGAGTTCCAAAAAAACACCTACTTCTGCTTCATTGACTACGCAAAAGCCTTTGATTGTGTGGATCACAACAAACTGTGGCAAATTCTTAAAGAGATGGGGGTATCAGACCACCTTACCTGTCTCCTGAGAAACCTGTATGCGGGTCAAGAAGCAACAGTTCGAACCGGCCATGGAACACGTGTGTAATCATGTGTGCTCAAAAAAGGATTGTCTTGTGTGAATCAGCCCTTAGGCACTTGACACTTCTTGCTCAATATCTCAGCAGTTTTGCATAAGTTCTTGTAACTTAGAGAAGTTTTAAAGATTTCTTTTTCCAGCAGAGCCTCCAAGCTAGAATCAAACCTCATCCTTCTAATTAATTTAACTGCAATCCCATGGCTTTTTTCAATGAAAAACTGCAGATTCCTATTATCTAGGACTGCATGCTACATTAAGTACCTTTCCTTTGTGCAGGATAGATTTCAAGTAATCTGAAGGATAACTGCCTCTAAAAATCACTTGGAATGTTATACAAGTGAAAGTAAATGTACCACCAGTTTCAAGCGCTCATAAACCTAAACAAACCTTGTTGACTTAAAATGTATTTGATGCTTTTTTCCTCCATAGTTGTGCATCAATAGTTAAACATGCTGCCTTTGAGGAAGACAGAGTACTTAGCAGATGGAATAGCTGGTCATTATCTGTTTTCCTAAATGAGTCAGTTGGATCTTTTACATAAAACAAAAGTTCTTAAAAGAGATTGGGCCAAATTCCTGCAACACTCAAATCTCAAGAAGAATCATGGAGCTTTGGAAGTCACCCTCTTTATTCTTAAAATTATTCTCAACCACCATACTGATGGTGCTGCCATCTTAAATCAAAGAACACGTATGAGGTTCAGGCCCAGATGCCCATGTCCACTCTCATGATGTCTATTATCCTCTGATTACTTGATTGAGAGCGCAATCCTGAGCGCTCAGCTGGTGAATGAATGAGCGTTCTGTCACTGGCAGTAGTCGCAAACGTGCTGTAAAGATGAATTGTATCATATTCTTTTTTCATGTTGTAAGCTGCCTTGGGTCTCTTTGGGAGAAAGGCGGGGTAAAAACACTGTAAATGAATGAATGAATAAATAAATAAATAATACTCATGAGCAAGGAAGGCCAGCACAGAGGCTGGCCTCCCTTGCTCCGGTGACGGAGCACCCCTGCGGCTGACGCCGGACCCAGGTAAGGATCCAGTGGGCAGGGGGGGGGATTTGCCAGACAGGGGAGGGGGCCCATTGGCCTAGAAAGGGGGCGGGGTGGCTTCAGCCATATCTCGGACCCCGGCCTCCTCCTACTTCCGTCAGCAATTTTGCTGGCGGAAATCCAAGGAGGCCAGTCGGGGCGGCCTGCGTTTACACTCGGGGAAGGGGATGCCCTGGCGGCAGCCTGGCCGCCAGGGTACAGGATCCAACGTGTGGCCGTGGGCCACCGGCCAGATCCTTACATAGGATTGCGCTGTGAGCCCCTTTACCACCATAGCAAATGAGCACAAAGGACTCCATATCTTTATACCTCTTCTTCAGAATCTTCCAAATGGCAGCTGCTATCAAGTTATAACCCCTCAACAGCAGGACTTCTGAGTGCTTCCCTCTCCAGCTTGTGCAGGTTCGTGTCTTGATAGGTAATCCTCCATCACAGTGGTCTGTCTCTCCATGAGTCCTCTCAACAGCCCCAAACAGCCTTCTTAAGTCCTGGGACTGCCAAAGCAGTGCCTTAACAGTGCCATGACTGTCATGTGGTCCCAGGCTCACTCCTGGCTGGCCGCCACTCTCTCCAAGAACGCATCCCACACACAAAGGTCTCTGTCCTGGAGGAGGTTGAGGGTCCTTGTGAGCTCATTTCCCAGTTGACCTGCAACAGCTCTTGGGAGAACTCGAGATGCTGCCACTTCATTCCTCAGATGCAGTATCCTCTCCACCCCTGTCATTTGAGGACACTGTGGCTTGATTTCTGCAAAGAAGAGCCAGGTTTTAACTAGTGTAGTACTTGTCAGATCTTTTTTGCAGTCAATGCTGAAGGCAGAAAAGTTATCCTCCTCTCCAATTCTCCCCATTCCCACTGACTGACATCTCCTCACTTAAGTATTGGTATTACTTGTCAGAACTCAGAACGTGTCAGGTCCTTATTGTGGTCAATGCCAAATGCAGGAAAGATATTTCCCCTCTCCTGCTAACTGCCTCCCCACTTTCCAAAGCATCATCATCATCATCATCATCATCATCATCATCATCATCATCATCATCATCATCATCACTATTACTATTACTATTACTATTACTATTACTAATTTCTAAATTGCACAGTACTTATCCAACACTTGATGCAGTCAATGATAAAAGCAGGAAAGACATCACCCTCCTTCCAGCTCTCTCTGCTCCTGCTGATCCTCCTACTTTCCAATTGATAGAGAGTAACTACCTGAATCTTCAGTCACCTGTTGCAAAGGATCATCAATAAGCAGTGGGCTTCCTGCATCACCTAGGGCTTGAGATGACTTGTCTGAACTGAAGGTCCTGGCTGTGGAGAAGAAGACCTCTGGGTCAATGCATCCTCTGGGATTAAATACCTCTTGCTGATGGATTCTTCTCCCACATCTGTTGGTGCTGCAGTGCACCTCTCATGCTGAATTACCCCTGTTTCATTCATGTAGGATATGACCACCCCATGGTCCATGCAAAGGAACTTATCAAGGATGCATAAGAAGGGCACAGCTGTCATGGAACATCCAGAATGACTATTGCCCTCCTTGACCAGTTTGTAGTTCATTTCTTTGGCTTTGCTCCTGCATACATCCAGATCTCTATAGTAGCAATGTCCCTGAACGTCTCCACGTTTTGATAATTTTTTTATGATAGCCACCTGGACAGTCTCTTCTTGCCAAATGTTGATGAAGGCTCTCAACTTCTCTCCTCATGAAGCATTTTTTGGACATCAAGAATGCTCTGAACTGCTAAAAGGTGTAGCTGGAACAGTTGGAATATCACTTTTCTCCATCATGAGTTGATTCGAAGATCCTGAGCTTTGGTCAAAGTTCAAACAAATAGTTTTGTGCCTTTCTCTCCTACTCACCAAAAGTGAGGAGGTGGCAGCAGCTGCCTTTAAAAGGTGAAAATGAGGAGAAGGAGGGCTCTGCCAGAAGACAGTCTAGGGCACTGTATTACCTTCTCTGAAGACCTAAAACTCATGGATATTGACGATGACGTGAGTTTTGCAACCATACATTCAAAACCCATAGAGGATATTCAGAACTCATGGAATAAAAAGCGAAAAGGGTCTTTGAATATTCCATAGCAAAAACAACAACAACAGACCCATAGATGTCTCCCAGAAAAGAAACGTCATTTAGGTTTTGCATCCAAATATGCACTTAGTCCATGGCAAATTCCCATTTCCATGTGGGCTTTTGCCTGTTTGGTCTGGGCACGAGGCTACCTAGTTTCTTCCAGGCAAAAATAATATTTGAAGCAGAGACTTCCAGATTGACATATTCTGTGCATGTACCCCAAGCATTTCTCCCTGCTGCATAAGGGTTGATGAAACCACTTATACAGCAGGGAGAAATACTTGGGGTACATGCACGGAACCTGATCAACTTATATCAGAGAAAGGCCATGGAAGCCACAAGAATTCCTATGCAGAAAAAGGCATTTTGTAAGTCATAGATGATGCTGTTTAAGAGAAAGCAATGGCAGGAAGTAATTACAAAGAAAACACACTTGCCAGTTATTCTATAAAACATTTGGCTGTGCTCCTAAAAAGACTTGGATGGACAGAGCTGCTCTATTAACATAATCAGCTCCACTCATAAAATCATAGCATTGTTACATGGTCAATATTTTATTTCCTGTCATTTCTAAGGCATGCAGAAGATATACATCTGTGCATTTCTACTTGGTACTGAGTGACTGCCAGGAGGGAAGGGGTCAAAACAGTAACTTAAGTTAAGAAGTAAGATTTTCATGACCAGCGATAATTAAGGATGATAAAATGTTTATATTGGAATTAGTAGCCATGACTAATGTAACATTAGTAACAATTTGAACCCTTGCTATCTCTCATATGTTGATGCTTTCCCTTTAAGCTGATAGATTCTTTCTGGCACAGACTCCAGTTAACTGACTGTCGTGTGTCCATTTTAAATTGCAGCTTGCTTCTATCAAAGGCTATCATCTCGCCGAGGTCGTTGAACCTGATGAGGATCGTAAAAAGATGATCGAAACGTTTTCAAACTAATATCTGTATTACGCTTCTAAACATCTTTTTGTGTAATAAAAGCTTTTAAGTCATGGCTTTTAATCCCGATATAAACATTTTATCGTCCTTACAGCGCAATCCTGTCCAACTTATGCCACCAGCTGAGCTCTACTCAATCCTATCCAACTTATGCCACCCAGAACGGAAAGGGGATTCAAATCCCCTCCAAAAGGGGAATTCAAAGTGGATTTGAATCTGGGGCCTCCTGTTTTCGCTGCACCGCTGGTTACACCCAGGAGACTCCTTGCCCGCTGCCTTCTCCGCATGGAATGGCTCCGACGGCGAGGGGGCAGGGCCGTCTCTTGCCGGCTTGTAAATGGGACTACGACGGGGAGCAACTTACGGTACTGCCCCTACCATAGCGACGCCTCTGGTTACACCGGTGGCATAAGTTGGATAGGATTGAGCAGAGTTCAGCAGGTGGCATAAGCTGGATAGGATTGCAACCTAACATAAGTATTTGCTGGACTGTTAGCAAGTGGCCTTAGATCCATAAGCCGGGAAGGCTATACTTTTTATTGAACCATGTAAAAAAAAAAAAAACCCATTGCTCTAGCTGACCGCACGCACAGATAGTGTATGTTGCTTTCTTCTTTGTTTGTGAGAGCTTCATATGGTGTATATGTATTTAGTCTGGTTTTTTTTGTTGTTGTTGATGGGGACTCAAAATCACCACAGGTCATCATCTCAAGCACACTCCCTTAACCGGTCAATCAAGGACTCACAAAACAAGGAGACAGTAGCGTTGCTAGGGAGGTGTCATCTTGGTGCGACATCACCCATCCAGAGCCTGGTGTCACCCCCAGAACTGGGGAAGATGGAAGTAATTGGTGACAACGTGATCACATCACCACCACTTCCGGCTTCCCAATCTGCTCAGTCCCTTACTTCTTTGAGCCCAAGCCCTGAGCCGCTAGGCCCCTCCTTTCCAGCTGCTCCAAAGAAAGCTGAAGAAGTGAGTGGCTCAGCCTGGAGCCACACCAAACAAAGGCTCCCCCTCCATGCCCGTCACCCAGCAGTATCTCCTCCCTGTCCACTGCCAGAACCTGAGGGGGTGACACCATGCCTGCTGGATCAGGCCAAAAGCCCATCTAGTCCAGCTTCCTGTATCACACAGTGGCCCCACCAGATGCCTCAGGGAGCACAAGACAACAAGATAACCTGTTGCCCGTTGTCACTCCCTTCAGTCGCGTCACAGGGACGTGCGTCACCCCAGAGCGGCGCGCGCGCATCACCTTTAAGGACACGGCTCCGCCCCCGCGCGTGACATCACGCACAGGCGCGGAGCACCCCCCCCGCTCCGTTTTCGGCTCATTTTGGAGCCAAACATACGCGAGGGCGGGCGGACCCAGCACCAGCAACAAACTAAGTGCCGGGGGGACGCGCGTCACCCTTGTGCGCGCGTCACCCCCGGGCGGCCCGCCCCGCGCGCTTCTCCCTGTCGACGCCCCTGATTCCCTTGCACCTGGCACAGAGAAAACCCACTTCTAAAACCAGGAGGTTGCTTATGGCTTGTAACCTCCTTGGAGGCAGAGTCCTCAGAGGCCAGGACTCCTTGGAGGCAGAGTCCTCATGTTTCAGTGGACTCACGGTCAACTATAGTCTCTAAAGAAGGAAGGGGGGGCAGTCATACTGTGAGGCCACTGAAACATGAGGTGGTGGCCTCGATCCAGCCTCCAAAGGAGAAGGGCAGCCAGATTGTGAGGAGAAGGAAGGAGAAGCTCCAAAGGAGGAGCTGGCAATGGCCTCATGACCGGGCCACCCCACGTTCCTTTCAGCAGGCTCAATGAGAGGCAACCCAAAGAGGAGGAGGCCGCAGTGGCAGCTTCATAATCTGGCTGCATACTGTACTAGCTTGTAATGTGGTTGTGCATCGGACATCAGAAACTGCAGTTAACAGTCCTTAATTGAAAAACGAAATGTTATTTTGTCAATCAGCCTTTCAGATCTCCTTTTGTTATTTATTCTCTATTGCCAGGCTTCTCTGTTATCTACTTTACTTTTATCACAGTGCTCTGATCTGCCATGTTATAGTTTTTCCAAAGGAGAAATGTTTAGCTTACTTCACTTGGCTAGGATTATTAATAATTTCTAGAACTGAAACACATTTCAAATGTTACCTGTGGTGTAGCATTCGAAATATCTATCATCTCTTGTCATTAAGTAGCTTTATAACTCTTCATTCTGAAACACGCCTTTGTGTGCTTCTTTTTCAAGAAAGCACTAATAATAGTGCTTCCCCCACTGTACCTTATCATACAAAAGTACCATCGAGAAAGAAACCATCCCGGTGAAACATTATGATAATTGTCATCACTTCTTCTATACCATCTGGTGTAACATTTCTATAGTTTTCAATGGTTTTCAACCCTCCTGGAAAGCCCCACCTGGTTTGTCTGCTGAGGAATGAATCCATGCTCATCTGCCACTGAACCCTTTATGCAATGCTTCATATTCTGAAAGGTGTTCAGTGGCAAACTCATTTTTCCTGGGTTGGCCAAACTGCTGAGCCTTGTCATTGCCCCATTCAAATGAAAATGTGCCCTAGAAGATGCCTAGCACTCCCTGGCTGTTGTACATTGCAGACAAAACTCACTAACAATTTTGCACAGTGTCTTCTAAATTGGAAATACTTTATAAAATAAATAAAAGTAATCTGAACATATCAAGACTATTGGCCTTGTTCTGTCGTCTACTCACACTGGCAGTAGTTCCCCAGGATCAAAGGTATTTCTCAGCCCTGCTGCTAGAAGCACTTTGGCTGGGCATGCCAGTAATGAACCGGAGGCCTTCTGCATGATCTACAGTGAAGCTAGAGCCTCTCCTTATTGTGATCAACCATATTTGATAGCCTTGTTGGATTCTTTTCAGCTTGTATCACCTGTAGATGTGGCCAGATTTCTTGGAAGTATAAGATAGACCACTTGCCCTCCTGTCCTTCCTGGGCAGGTGGTCCTCCTGACTTGTAAAACCTGCTGGAGGGGGGGAAGTCACCGAGTGGGCAGGGAGGATAATTAAATTCATCACTGGCAAAGGGTGTGCTGGCATCTTGTCTAAAGATGGATAATTACCATCCAGTCCACTGGCATCGCTCGAGGTGGGGCGGAACAGTAAGTTCCGCACTGTGCTAACCTCCGTTTACTCCCCATCACAAGGTGGCCCCGCCCCCTTGCCATCAGAGCCATTCAGTGCGGCAAAGGCAACGCACAGTAGACTCCCTCCATGTTGCCTTGGGACCTGATTGACATCTCCCTGTTACACTACCACCCTGGATTTATTTAAGCTTTTTTCACTCTGCGTTCTTTTCTGTGGGAGGGGCTTTAGGGCAGGCTTCTACCCACTTATATCCATTCACACACTTATATACTTCTTCCCTTGTGTGTGTTTGCTTGAGGGGGGGGCTTGCTCCTGCGGTGGTGTGGCCCTCCTCTTGTTTGATTGTGTGATTTTTCATGTTATCACGTTTCCTCTGTTAACAGGTCGCTGCTGGTCCTTCCTGGTGAAGGTCCTCATTTGTGGGCACTCCGTTGTTTTTTTGAAGCAGGAAGGGAGCAGCATCCAGCCGCTTTGGCACCCAGCTTAACCTGGGCAGCGTGACCAGAGTTTTAATGAGTTATGCTGTTGGGCCAGCTGTCACCCCTGGTCTGGGATGTTTTGGGATGTACAGCCACCATCCCCTGCCCAGGTATTGTTCATACACTTAGGGGAAAATGGCCTGTGTGCCAGAGGACCTCTTTGTCCTTGAGGCTTCAGGTCCATAGGGACCTCGTCATATCCCATTGGATACCTAGGATAGTCTGACATACTACCCTGTAGGGGATGGCATGGGACCCATAAGGCCCTCCATGTGGACATAGCCAAACGTAAATCAACTCATACTGGGGAGGGTTGATCCTCGTCAGGATGGGGCAGTCATTTCTCATCCCGGTATTCGGTTTGCACTACCTTCTGTGTTTAGAGGCGACAGCATACCCTTGTCACCAGCTAGGGCTGATAATTTTCTTTTGGATCTGCAACAGGGGTTGAGCAGCCTTTTGGTTGCAGGTGGGGTGGTGGGGGTGAAGCTCTAGGATACTTGTCCAAATTGGTGAGGCTGGCTGGTAAGCCTCCTGGCTGGAAGCTGCAAAGACTACCCTAAGGCTTGGCCAGTAGAAATCTGCGTTGTCCAGCTGCCTTGACCCTTCGGAGTTGGTTGTGATAAGCTCACTCGGTCTATAAGTTAGGAAGTGATGCCCGTTGATTACCTGGGAGAGGCAGACAGTTACTACTCTTTCCCTGATAGTGCCCACATGCTGGGTGGTGGAGTTTTGTTTCTCCCTGCTGCAGGTATTGTTTAATTAATTAATAAAGTGGCCCAGTTAACCCAAGCCTCTGTGTTGTGTGCTCATTTATGGGTGTGTGTGTGTGCACAGGTAATGCATCTTACTGAAAATATTTCTGCTGCATTCAGGATAGTGATAAAATTATTTGTGGCAATAGATTATTCTATTAGAGAGAGTTCATGTGGCACAGTGACCTTTCTTGAAAATAATGGTCATGCACTGTTTTAATCAACCAGTAAGGGATATACATGTTTTAGATCTATCCTTTCTTCCTATCTGCCACTGGAATGGTGATCAATCATAATTCTTTTCTCTGTTCAGTATTTCTGCATGCTCTGCGTGTAGTGTGATATGCTATTCAGCAGCTCCACTTACATAATTTTCATGGCATTTGCTGTAGATCAGGGAACAAATGCAGAGAAAATGTTTTGAGGACAGTTAATTTGCTTCAATATATAGTTTCCCTCAGCCTATAATAAACCTGCAATATGGTCTAGGAACCATATAACCATGCAGCAAGTTCCATGAGCCCAATAGAGGCACCAGAAAAAAGGGGGTGGAACAGAAGGAGTAAAGTACATTATGGGGTGGGCAAACTTTGCCCCCCCCAAAGAAAAACAATGTTTTCTGACAGAAAAACAATGGTGTATTTCACATTAACAATCCCATCCTAAACATAAACAAAAGTGAAGCCATAGGAAAACACTCTTTACATGCACTGATGTGTGTGTGTGTGTGTGTGTGTGTGTGTGTGTGTGTGTGTGTGTGTGTGTGTGTATAGATTGAGGGCGAATCCAAACCTACTTAGGCCGCCGTTGTAACCAGCGGCCCAGCGAAAACGGGAAGCCCCAGAACAGAAAGGGGATTCAAATTCCCACTGGCGTTGCTGGAGGTGGGGCAGAAAGCTAAGTTCTGCAGCTTTCCACCCCACCGTTACTCTCCGGTTACTCTCCCTCGTTGTAGGAGCCTGTCAGCGGAGAGAAAACAACGCACAGGGACTCTCCTGCGCATTGCTTTCTCTCCGCTGACGGGCTCCTATGACGAGGGACCGGGGCGCCTCGTACAGGAGAGTAACGGTGGGGCGGAAAGCTGCAGGAATTAGCTTTCCACTCCACCTCCAGCGACACCAGTACAAATCCCCTCCAAAAGGAGAATTTAAAGGGGATGTGAATCCCCTTTCCGTTCTGGGGCCTCTCGTTTTCGCTGGGCCGCTGGTTAAAACGGCGGGCTAAGTAGGTTTGGATTGCGCCCTGAGGATGATAAAGCACTGAAGATGTGAAAAACATATTTTCTTCAAATTACCACAGGGGTCCAGAAATGATGGACAATGGTGTGTGTGTGTGTGGGGGGGGGAAAGCTACTTGTCCTGATCACCAGTGGGTCTTCTTGTACGTACACCACCTATTTTGGTGGTCTATATCCAAGGAGAGGAAAAGGGCATGGAAGTTTGCTGCTAGATCCACCCCCTCCTAGCTCCTCTCCACCCCAAGTTCCTCCCTCTCCTTGCCCAGGAGTGTCACCATTCCTCCCACTCTCTCCCCTTCCCCCCCCCCGCCTTCCGTCCAACTCACCAGGCGCTGATGGACAGTGTCTTTACTGCCTGGCTGCCTGTGACTATGGCTGCCAGTGACTGCACTGGCTGGCCTCATTGTAGTAGGTGGCGGTGTCAGTGAGCACAACAACATCATGTGATGCATGCCAGGATCCAGGGACTTCTGTGTGGGTTCTGCTGACGGAGGCTGACAGATAGATTTGGGCTGTATGTCCATTGAAATATGTATAGGACTGCAGCTTTAATTTCTCAAAAAAAAGCAGCTTTCCTTCCCCCCCCCTCTCCCACACACTCATGCTAGATAGCAAGTCACATTGGAAATCTGAGAGGGCTCTCAAAAACAACTGTCATTTGGTCAAGAGAATTTACCTCTTCAACGAAAAAGTAAAACTCCCACTGGACTATCCCAAACCCTTGAGCATACCGAAATTATTATTATTATTATTATTATTATTATTATTATTATTATTATTATTATTATTATTATCATTATCATTGTTGTTGTTGTTCTGAGTAATTCTTATCAGAAATTCCCCTAAGGCAAACAATCCTTTCAAATCATCATTTCCCTTCTGTTATGTTATTTGCTTAAGCCTTGTTATAATTTAAGGTAGATTACTTCATGGTAAGGTATTTGTGCCAGCGGGTGGCGCAGCGGGTTAAATTAATTGTCAGGGGATACCTTTACCTTTACCTTTAACATATTTGTACTACTCAGAAATTAATTTTAGTACATAGGGATGATTATGGATGAGGCCCATAGATTACCATTTTGTGCAATATTATGGTCCAAGTATTCAAAGCTGCAGTATAGATAGACAGGATATGTATCATCTCTCTCTCTCTCTCTCTCTCGCTAGAGAGAGAGAGAGAGAGAGAGAGAGAGAGAGAGAGAGAGAGAGAGAGAGAGAGAGAGAGAGAGATACTTTCATCCCCCATTCAATGCAAACTTAGCAACTGCTGGCTGTGGAGATCCAAACCCTGGAAGTATCCATTAACAGCACAATCCTATGCATGTCTACTCAGAAGTAAGTTCCACTGAGTTAGTTCAGTGGGACTTACTCCCAGAAAAGGGTTCATAGGATTGCAGCCTTTGTGCAGTATCCATTTTGACATGGTCCAAATCCACCAATAGATTCATGAGAAGATATATGTTGTGAATATGCCTTATTTCTGTGACAAACGGCCCTCTTAAATAATCTCTGAAATTCAAAGGGCATACTTCATATTATTCTCTCAGGAGTGGTGCCACATCAGGCCCATTAGCGCACTAGAGGGTGCACATAACCAAACTAAGCAGTAACCCTCTCAGTACTAGTGGCAGTGGTGTTGTCATTTGGTTGAGAGATTTGGCCTGATGCTGCATCCAGTATCCCCAACTACAAAGGGAAATGTCTCCCAGAGGCCCCTGTGTGACCACAGGACCTCTCGGGGATGATCCCGTTGACCAGTGGGGAGGGTGAGAGGAGCCACTGGCTTGAGGGGTGATGCATCAGAAGGGGCCAATGCAAGATCTTATCTCAAGGCTTCCAACAACCTGACGTCAGCACTGGTCTCTCTCATTGCTGCTATAAACATGAATTTTGGGCTTGTAGTCCTGAAGTTTCAGAGCCTGATGATGCTCATTTTTATCAGATCTACATGAAGGTAGGAGAAGGGCATGTAAGAAGTACGTTTTACTATCCTCCCTTATTGCTTTTGCCAAAATGGTTTTATAGTTTCATCAAAAGAGCGATCATCATAACTAGATGAAATCTCCCGCTGTTAGCTTCAGTAAGAAATGAATTTGAAATAAAATGTAATTACATATACTTCACACTGTTTAGTAGAATTATATGTTTACCACTAATATTGTTAGGTCTCGGCTCTGATTATTATGCAAAGAAAAGACTCGGGCAATAGTATGATAGCAGCCTCCAGACCTTACAGTTGCATAGTCTAACTTTGAATTGTGCTTTGAATCACAATGCAGGCCTTGGCATTCCCAGACCCATTTTCAGAATCTGTTACGTGGAGGGTATGCAGAGGGAGGTGAGCTTACCTTCAGCATCTGAATATGCTCTGTACATGGTACATGATGGTACATGATTGTACAATTGATGGTACATGATTCCCTGCAGGCTCAAGCAAAGACTGAGGAAACTCTTTGTGGGGGACACTACCCAGTGGCATCACTAGGGTTGGTGTCACCCAGTGTGGTAACTCATGTTGTCACCCCCATGAACCTACTCCCATGCCAGCTGTGGCCAGAAAAGGTTCTGTAGCCCAGACTTACTTGGGCTTCCCAAGGTGGAGCCCAGGTCTACCTGCCTAGTAGACCTAGCCGTACAGAGAGCAAAATACAGACTTGGCCAACTGGGAGGCCAGGTCTACTGGGTGGGTAGACCTGGGCACTGCCTCAGGAAGCCCAGTAGACCTGGGCTCTGGAGTCTTTTCCGGCCATGGCTGGTATGCCAGAAGTCTTGGCCCACCTGCAGCCAGGTAGACCTGGGCTCAGACGTTTTTGGTGTCACCCTCCGATGGCGTCACCTGGTGTGTGTCCTTGTTTTCCTTGTACCAAAGGGAAAGCTAATTTAAATTGTATCACACTTTGAGTGTTCAAGGCACTTCATATATACAGTGGTCCCTTTCTATCTGCGGATTCAGGATCCACGGATTTGATATACTGTGGGTCCCAGATCTGCGGGGTCCACGTTAAAAATGCTGTAAAAAGAAAAAAAAAGTAAAAAACACAGTTTTTTAAAAACCTTTTAAAAGCAAACCGCACCGTTTTCAAGCCTCTGCAGGGCTTCTTGAAGCTTAACGACTCACTCCTGGGTCGCATGAAGGCTCTTCCCTCCTCCCAGCTTTGTCCCAGAATGCATCCTGGGGTAAGGCTGGGAGGGGGGATGAGCCTTTGCGTGACCTGGAAGTGGGTCATAAAGCTTCAAGAAGCCCTGCAGAGGCTCAAAAATGGCGCGATTTGATTCTAAAAGTTTTTTTTTAAGTCCGGGACTCACAGTAAGTCAAATCCGTGGATCCCGAATCTGCAGATAGAAAGGGACCACTGTATATATGAAGTGCCTTGAACACTCAAAAGTGTGATACAATTTAAATTAGCTTTCCCTTTGGTACAAGGAAAACATGGACACACACCAGGTGACGCCATTGGAGGGTGACACCAAAAGCTTCTGAGCCCAGGTATATGCATTTTTAATGTGGATCCTCGCTATCCACGGGGGGGGGGGTCCAGAATGGATCCCACGTGGATAGTGAGGGCCAACTGTATTGTATTGATTAAATCCTTACATCCCCATATTGCATGGGGTAAAGAGAAAGTGACTTGTCTAAGGGTCCCCCTATGGGGGGAAAGCAGGATATAAATTTAATAAATAATAATAAGGCTACCTATCAAGTTCATGGCAGAGGCAAGATTCAAAGTAGGTAAGCCTTGGTTTGCAGCTCAGCCTCTTAGCTACTATACTGTACTGGATGGATCTGTGAGAGAGGACCTAAAATACTGTTTCAAAATGAAAAATAAGAGCAAATCACTGGTGCTTGTTTAAATCAAGATTCTATTGCTAGGGGCAGGAGAAAATGGTGATAACAGAATAAAACACACATAACACTGCTTTCTGCTAAAAATGCAAAATAAAATAAAACCATGTAATTTTGCACCATTCTTCATCTTCTGGCACTATACAACCTATGCCACTTACCTAGTACACTTTTAAAGTGGTTACAATTGATAAAAATGGGGAAAAATGGAATATAAATACATAACACCACTTTCTGCTATTTCATTTTGGTTAAACACTAAAATCTGCTAAAAAAAATAAAACAATTTTCTCCCACCTCTATTTATTGCTGATTAGGAAAAAAAAAGGAATGGTAGCCAAAAGTTCATCTTTTCTTCTTTCCCTTCCTTATTTGCATTATCTCTATTAATCTTTTTTGGCAGTTCTACAATATTTCAACATTTATGCAGCAAGTCTTTAAGAGAGACTGCTTCAACCCTTCCCGCAGATGGCACTCAACTTCTTGGGGAGCCGGATATGGCATCCTGTCTGAAACAGGAGGCCTGACTCACCAGAGGTTATGCCATTCAGCAGTATTACAAGAAACAATAGTTCAAGATGCCTGAATGTCCATTCCTGTTGGCCCTTTGTCTTCTGAAGACTTTGGCTTCTGATTCCAGAGATTCCATCACCCTGGATCCCAACAGCCCTAGGCATCGAACTGAAGTCTTGTGAGTCCCACTGCACTGGAGGAATTGGTGATATACACAGGCCTAAACAGTCTGGTGTAGTGGTGGGACAATGGGGCAAGGATCAGCCGGACCCTCCCAGCTAGGGGAAGGGATCTGCCAAATGGCAGTCCTCACATTCTTCTGCCCAGGATCTGGACTCAACCTACTCCTCTGTCTGAGGGGTGAGACTCCTGAAAGGGTAGTGCGAGAAAGGGGCACTGGACCTGGGAGTGCTCCATTCCACATTGTCCCTACTTTTGACTGAAGCAGAACCTCCCATTTGCTCTCTGTAGTCTTCAGAGACAACCTGGTTCAGAGCACCCTCTTGCCTCCCTCCTTCTGAACTAGGACAAACTTCTTCAAAAGCCTACCAATTCCAGCAGCCTGCTTCTACTTCTTCCTTTCCTGCTCTACCTTCTCACTGCTTTCCTGAATCCTTTGCCTCCTTTCTTCTCATTACTGCTCCCTTTCCTCCTCCATCTCTCCTTTTCCCATTTTCACCTGCCTTTCATTCCCCCCCTCATTCTTTCCCTTTTGGTCTTTCCTATTTCTCGCCTTCCTCCTCACCTCTCTACCAACCTTTCTCACCCTCTCTGCCCTCCTTATGAGGGTGAAGCCAGCTGATTGGCCCCAACTAGACTGGCCGCTGATCACCTGTGCCCTAGTCAGCTTTCCCGTGCTCCACAGCACCAGCCAATGGCATCATTGGCTGGCTCCATTGCAGTGCTTCATCATTAGCAGTCAATCCTGGGAGCTCCCATCCTAATACCACCAGTGGTGCCTAAATAATCTGGGACCATATTGTCTGAAGAATCACCTACCTCCATACAAACCTGCCCTGTCTTTGAGATCTGTAGCTGAGGTTCTGATCTTTGGCCCACCACTCAGTGTTACGTCCGGTAGGTTTCAGGGACCGGATTTTGTTGACGTTTGCTTTGTGGCTCTGAAACTCCCTCCCTAAGAAGATCTGAATGGTCTCTTTGCTCACAGTTTTCAAAAAGAAACTAGAAACCTTTTCATTTGGTAAGGCATTCTGCATTCTGTGAAGTTGAGGCTGTGTTATATCTGTTGCTTGACATTTGGTTGTAGAATTTTTCTTTTGAATGTGCTTTGTATTAGTGTATTTTAAGTTGTTTTAAAATAGCGGCCGCCTCATATGCCTGAAGATCTGAGATCTGAAGTTCGGGATGGCCGGAAGTATCCGTGTGGTGTCGGAGAGCTGTCGGCACAATGACGAGCTGCAGTCTCTGTGGGAGAGAGAAGGCTGCAGCTGGCCGTTGATGTGTGGGAGGCGAATGCCAGTGAGAGGCCGGACTGTGAAGGAAACCACCTGGAATGAAGATGTTCTATGAAAGATTAGAACTTGTATTATTGTAAAAACCCCGTGGGGTTTAGTAATGCCTTCCTATGTAAACCACCTTTGAATTAAAGTCAGAGGAGAAATCCAATGACCAAAGAAAAGGTGTTATATCAATACTGGTTATTATTAAGTGGAAATATTTTCCCTTACCTCTCCCAAGCCTCCTGATCAAACGCCCATCACCACCATAGCAAGCAGCTCAGCCTGTTTTTGGTGCGGCTGTGGGAAAAAGGATAGGATGGGTTGTAAATAAATGAGTGAATAAATAAGGTAATGCATATGAATTTGCACTAAAGCACTATATAAATGTGAAATATGATGATGATGATGATGATGATTATCTGGTTAATCGCAGCCCACCTGGTGATGATTAGTGTTTTCTAAATATCGAGTCCTTTCTAGAGTCTTAGAGGTGATATCTTGAGGTATTCCTACAAAATGTGTGCAGTTCCAAGTAGAGTTGCCTTTTGCAGCTCACATGGAGTGATTTTGTTTACAGCTAAGGTATACCAATATTTTTCCAAGCTTTTCGATATAGCACCCACTACTATCGGTATAAATTTTGCTCTTTTTTTTTTTGCCAGAGTCGTTCTATCTCAATCTGAAGATCTTTATATTTGGTAACTTTTTCATGTTCTTTATCTTCAATTCGCACATCTATAATCCAAACCTTTTTCTTTCCCACTGCTATTAAATCTGGTGTGTTATGTGCCAGATATTTATCTGTTTGGATGCGGAAATCCCACCTTATTTTATTTTCAACATTTTCAACAACTTTGTCTGGTTTGTGATCCCACCATTTCCTGGGCATTGCTATTTCTTGCAATAATTCCAGTGCACCAGGCATGCTACTTTGTTGTGCCTTTCCAGACAATCAGTCTGTGAGATTTTCTTACATCCATATATCAAGTGTTCCACTGTTTCCTCTGCTTCTTTGCACAAGCAACATTTGCTATCATTTTAAGACTTCAATCCTGGTCTTGATCACATTTGTTCTGAGTGCCTGTTCTTGTGCAGCTAGTAATAGTCCTTCAGTATCCTTCTTTAATGTTCCCTTATTTAGCCATTGCCAGGTCTTTTCCTGATTATCTATCTTACCTTCAATGTTTTTTATCAACGTAAATTAAGTTCTTTATTGAATCATCATCATCATCATCATCATCATCATCATCATCATCATCAACAACAACAACAACAACAACAACTTGTTTTTTTGAAAATGGCCCCTGAGATTCTCAGGAAGCTGTTTTCAGATCATAGTACACCAGCCTGAGCTTTTGTGACACTCCTGTAGAATCATGTGATACACACACTGCCTTCGTGATGTTGTCTGATTTTTTGATGCAGGCAGATCAAAGACCAAAAGCAGTAATAAATAAGAATAAAATGTCTTTGAATTATTGCTGTATACAATTACTTAATTAATGTATGAGATGGTTGTGCTTAGTGAATTGACATTTCATACTCCAAGCTTCATAAAAATCATCCATTTCACAGATCTAATATATAAACATGTCTTGTTCTGTGCATATTTCATTGTGTACAATTATATTAGTGTTTTTCTGTTATAAATTACTTTCCAAAGCATAAGGCACTATATCAGCACTTTAATGTTCACATTAATTATTTGCTTTAATGAGAATCACACTGGAATTAATAGCTTGTATGATAATGTAAATTCATATTTAAAGGAGCATTAGCAACACACACAAAGAGAATGCTCCAAGTGCTTCATTTCCACTGCAAGTCATTCCAATGTCTGCTGCAACAAGCTGATTCAATGGACTGTTGCAGAGAGCCTGGCGTCCCCCTGCCTGTATGTCATTTGCACCTTCCAACCTGGTATTCCATGTAATGTTTAAGATATAAAGAACTGTCATTCTTAGTCAGACCATTGGTCCGCCTTTACCTGGACTATTTGGGCTTATTGGCAGCAGTTCTCAAAGGTCTCAGGGGAAAACTGTTCTCAGCATTGCTCCTAGAGACATTTTAATTGGAGTACTGAAAGAAAGTGGCAAGCATAAAGTGGTGGTTGTCTTAAGGGATAAGCCTTGTAAACAATTGCCACCCTCTGCTCCTCACTTTCTTTTCTTTAGTGGAAAAAAGACGGTGGGTAATTTATTATTATTATTATTATTATTATTATTATTATTATTATTATTATTATTATTATTATTATTATTTATTCACATGTGTATGCCACCCTTCCTCCAAGGAGCTCAAGGAGGTGTACATAGTTTCTCCCTCCTCACAACAAGCCTATGAGGTAGGTGAGACTGAGAGACAGTAAGACTGACAGGAAGCTTCATGGCTGAATGGGGATTTGAACCTGGATCTTCCAGGTCTAAGTCCAACTCCTGAACCACTACACTACACTATCCTGTCTCAATCCCACAAGTAGCCACTTGTCACTCATGACATCCTACTGCAGGGCAGTTCAATTTTTCTTACCGTGAGCTACAAGACTACTTCAAGACAGAACCTGCGGGCCACACACAGCAAAATAAGGCCAAGTGGAGTGATCCTGGGGTTCGTGCCGCAAGCAATGCCCCAGGGGGCTGGATTATGTTGCTTTACGGGCCTCAGACACTGCTGGTGGCGCCTCTCCAGACTGAGCACTCCTCATTGGCCAGATCAGGGTTTAAGTAGGGACAGCCCCATACTTCCTCTCCTCTTCCTCCCTCTGTCTCCTGCCCAAATGCCACTCCCATTTGACCCCTAGTCCCTCCTTCGTCTCTCACTTCGCCATCTGCTTCTTCCCCCATTAATCCCAGGGGGATATGTATCCCCGACGCTGCGGCACCACAGCCTGCTTGGCAAGAAGAAAGTGGGGCAGGTGATATCATGAGAATTGCACGCAGAGATGCACCCCAGCGTGCCCCATGCCACTTGAACCAGTGTGCAAACTCATCCATTGCTCGGCCCAAACTCCAAGGGACTCAGAGTGTCCAATGAAGATGCCAAGGGCCACCCCAAAAGGCTTCAGGCTGGACCACTCTCTCCTAGTCAGATTTTCTAAACAGTGCCACAGTCCTCAGACTTTCCTGGTCTGAATATTATAAACATTTTACTTTCTACCTTTGTAGCTTATTAATTCTTTAATTCCATTCATTTTTTAATCTGGTGTTTCACCAATGCACCCATGACCAAATCCCTAAGTGCACTGCAGTATAGCTACCTCTATAGTCTAAAGTATCTTCTGTGGGAATGCTCAGCTGATCACCAGCGCCATTCTCTGCCTTGGGACTGAACTGGTAGGCCTTGCACTCAACTTCTGGCCTGCCTTTTAAAGGAACAAATCATAACGGAGATTCCCGGCAAGATGATTGTTTTTTATTCTGTACTTTAGACAAGTCGTGACAACCTGAGAACATAGCTTTACAGCACTTTTGCGACAGTGTGTGTTGGCGGAATACACATTCCACATTCCAATTACATACCATGGCAAATAAAAATCCTTGCACTGAGTGAAATCAGTGTCAGGGAGAAGGGTTTTAGCCTAGCTTCTTTTTTCTGACATGTTAAGTTTCCTATGTGGGCATCTTTTTGTATGAAGGAGCATTCATTCAACAACACCCTCCCCCCCCCAGCAGTCTGAAGTGGTATAGCCCAGATACAGGTTTACCACATCAGTGAGAATTAGGTCAGAGTGCTGCCAGTTTTTTCAGTTTCAGATCTGTTAATTAGCTGTTCCATTTTTAAGGCAAACAGATGTGGTCAACTGGAAAGAAAAAAATGAAAAAAAGAGATTGTGAGTAAGAGGAAAACTAAGCTGAAAAAAGTTATCTAAGAATAAATATCTTTAGGGATCATGGATCATGTTACTGTGCCCTTCAAAAACCTCAGAATGATTTATGCCTTTAGATATTTTCAATAATGCATTGAGCTTGAGCTGTGCCTTTAGATATATTTGCAATAATTCATTGAACATGCTCTGATAATCTCTTGCTTCTAAACATGCCTTGTTGTGTGCCACAGCATCATGTGCAATTGTAACTTCCATAGGTTTAGCAGAAGGTACTCATCACTCACAAAGAGACAGTCTGAAACTTTGTGGGTACAATTATTGCTTTTCATGAGGTTTTAACTATTAATTGAGAATAGGAGGTTTGAATGGAAGGTCAGGCAAGGATTCACTTATTTTTAGTCTCTTATTTTAGAAGTATCACAAATGGTACAAAATGTGAAGCAAATTGAATCTGCCAGGAAGGAACTGAGAAGACAAGAACCAACGGGTAGTTATCATCTAGCACCAGATAATAACCTTGCAAAAGAAATTCCAAACCACCCATTTCTACAGACTCACAGTAAAGTCATTATCTGTGGGTGACAGTGACCTAGTCTGGACACAGATCAGGGCAAGTATAATGCAGTTTTCACTTGAATGTATTCTCTAGCAAACTAGATTTGAGCCAGATTAGCACAAAATAGAGGAAATGCACTCTGAGATGCTACCGTATGTGGATAGCATTGTTGAGGGTGGAGGAATGGAGGAGGCTGGAGCAAAGCTAGCTCCCAATGGTTATCCCACTGAACATGTAAGTGACAATGTGCAAGTGACACTCAGATCACCACCTTTCTCACAGCATATTAATGAAATGGGCTGGGTGGGGGAGGGAAGAGGTAGGACCTGAACGGAGACTACACAACCTATTTCAGTGTTCCTGGCCCTCCCTAGGTGCAAGTCAGAGCTCAGATGGCATCTGAGTCCACTCTGTTAAAGCAGCAAGAACATAAGTACAGGGTGGGGGCATATTCACGGGGGATAGGTTCCTGCCCCCTTCACAGATACTGGAATCTGTGGATGGCCCTCACTCAGAAGCGTTTCCAAATGCATTTCATTTTTCATGGCACAGAACTGGTGGGACAAATGCACCCACTGGCTCTAGTCCAGATCTGTGAGAATATACAGGGGGGAGATATCCACGGATCTGCTTATCCACAGATAGCAGAGAACCCCCTGCGCGTGCCCGCGCACCCAGTACATTAGTTCAGCAGTGCCGCAAAGCCAACGCATTAACCCCGTAACAGACCGCATGAATTCCGGCGCATTCCAGATGCCCAAGGAGCTTTGTCGAGCTGTGCAGAGGTGTCTGGTTACCATAGCGGAAGCGAGCGGAGCAGATGCGATCTCCCGATTTCTGGCACGATCGAAAATGTTTCTGGCCCATGTTTGAGGGGGCGGCTTCATGGAGCTTCGTGGAGGAAAGGTCGCTGGGGCACCAGACAGTTCACAGCGAGGCTGCAAGGTTTTCGGTCAATCGGAGCGCACTTGTGTTTAGCCAATCACAGCTGCGCTTTCTTAAGAAGGCAGGACAAAAGGAGGGACTATTTGCGGAAAGACACTCCTACAGACAAGCTCAGAGCATGGAGGAGAGCGGCCAGCCTCGCTCGCTCGCTCGCTCGCTCGCCTCAGTGCCGGAATTCGTGTGGTCTGTTACGGGCTTTAAAGCAAATGATGAGCTGGCTCCTTGTACAGAGCAGCGAGCTGATCAGCCTGCATGCTAGAGAGGCTCCCAACAATAAACAGGAAGCTTCTTGTAGTAACTTATTTACTTTGGAATGTTATTTCTGGCTAACAGAACAAAGACATGCTCATGACCTTTTGGGACTTGGAAAATAGTGAACGGAACGCTTTCATTGGAAGAAGGAGCACTTGTTTATATAAAAGAATTCCAGCTGGTATAAAGCAAATAATATATGAAACTTTCTTTTAATTAGAAAAAATACCATTCACACTTAATAGAGAATTGAAATTAACAATTAATCACTGAAATGCTTCTGTCCTTCGGGAAGAAAATAATATAGCTCCATCTATGAAATGTTAATAAAAATTGACTTTCCTAACTCTCAAATTATAACAAATTTATATTAGCACTTTTTATTATAATTGCAATATAATTAATTATAATATTAACACATATTATAACACTTCAAAATAAACTAAAATTTTACAGATAGATGCAAAACTCAGAAATAAAAACACATTCCTCTTCTGCCTGATCTCACAGAACCAACTTTTGTAATTTACTTTGACCAAAGTTACCTTCTATGCGTCCTTGCCCTTATCTTAATTGTTCCAAATGCCTATAATTAATCTAGTTCAGGTTATCACATTGAAAAGCATGTTTACTTGACAAGGTGTGGAGCGAGAAAAGTAAAGCAATAATTAACATTTATTCTATATCATTTATAGAGCCACAAGCCATTAAGAGACAGAAATTCATACAGTGATCCACATGTAAGTAATTGATGGACTGAACAATATGCTATTTACCTTTCAGTCTGACCCATTGCATTGGAGGACAGTGTAAGTCTCCCTGCATTCCCACCATCCTTTCATTCCCACCAAGTCTCCTTTGCCCCCCTACATTCCCACCATCCGCACAGTTACAGAATATGCGCCGCCTACACACAAAAAATACCTCCAATGTACGTAAAACAAAATCACATGCTGTACTTGAACTCCTTCACTGAACCGAGAAATTAAAAGCATTATTTTAGCCTATGTCTGCTGGATTTAATGCATGTGGATGGCCCGGGTTCTGTCCCAACATGGACGTCCAATGTAAGCCGAGACCGATGTACTGAGAGGGCAGAGATGGTTGGCACACTTATGCTTTCTTCGTTGTAATGGTCTGGAAAGACTTAAGCATAATCCAATCTGGCAGAATGTTTACTGGGACTGAAAGGGCTTAAGTAGGATCTATACAAGAAGCTAATGGCCCAATTTTATAAGCTACTACACTGATGACCTTGGGTCCACTGATGGAACAGGCAGATAATCTGTTTGTTCTTTGAATTGGATGGATTGGTGTAAAGAAACAGGATTCAGAGGCAACGTTTTTTGCAAACAGAACCTCTGGTTAAAGGTTAAAGCTGAGCTGCTACCTTAGAGACTATGAGAAAATGGATATACATTGTATGGACATCACTGTTTTCAGGCTTTGCTGAGGAAGAGAGAAGGCAGAGTTTCGTCAGTCATAGTAATGCACACCAGCTTCTCAAATATGTAGAGATTTGAAAGTCCCATGAATATTCTTGATGGTTCAGAAGGCATCATACATCTGCAGTTCTTATTGGCTTATAACTGTGGACCATGATCAGTAGGACTCAAAGAGTGTTAAAGGGTGTGCATTTCAGAACATGTGTAATGTGTGCACATGGGAAATCCATTGAGTGTGCAGCATTGGTGTCGCTAGGGCGTGGTGGGGGGTGGGCCGTCGGAGGGTGACACGTCGGAGGGGGTGACGTGCCGAGGGTGACGCGCCCGAGTTCGTAGGCTGTGTCACCCCTGCGTCACCCCTCAAGGCCTCCATGTCACCCCCCCTGAGACCTCCCCTCTGAGGCCGACCGGTATGAGACGGGTTACGACGTATCCTCTTTGGCCGGCAGCTCGGCCGCTTCTGACGGCCGCTTCTCTTTGGTATTGTGCATATGATTTCGCACATGCATGCGATGCCGCTGAGGGCAAGAGGCTTCAAGCGGCATTGTGTGCATGTGTGAAAATGCTGCTTTTGACCTCGTCAGAAGTGGCCGAGCTGCCAGCCGAAGAGGACGTGTCGTAACCCTCTCCTGGCTCATACTGGGCAGCCTCAGGGGGTGACGCGGAGGCCTCGGGGGGGTGTGATGCAGTGCCCCTGGTGGTTGACGTGGCGGCAGTGGGGGTGGGGGGTGACATGGCAGCTGCAGGAGTGACATGCACCCCCCACTCCAGGGTGACACACATCCCAGTGACGCCACTGG
Organism: Plestiodon gilberti rubricaudatus; assembly: GCA_026170595.1. Lineage (NCBI taxonomy): Eukaryota > Metazoa > Chordata > Lepidosauria > Squamata > Scincidae > Plestiodon > Plestiodon gilberti. The sequence goes on from JANXHW010000003.1 coordinate 111,481,508, forward strand.
TGTGCAGGGACCAAGCACAGTGGCCAGTGGGTACAGCTAAATGGTTTGGCATATATTGAAGAGGAAAGCAAAAGTTAAAGTTCAACAACAAGAACTTTATTGTGAGGACAGTAATAAAAGTGCGGGGAAGGGGGAATAAAAAATAAAAAGCAATGCAAAGTTCTTTAGACCCCCAATCCTACCCCCCACCATTAAGGACGATTCAGCCATGCTGACAGAGCATGTGCTCCATCTAATGGTGGTGGTAGTGGTGGGGGGATGATCAGGAGGCCTGCAGAGGTAAGTAAAAATATGTTCTACTTTCCTCTGCATAGGCCTCCTATTGGCCTAAGGGTCTCCTTGGAACTGTATATATAGCTATATATAGAGAGGTATATATACCTCGCTCCCTGCGAGTCAACCCCAGCTGACTCTTTTCCCCATGGGTAAGGTAGGCTCCAGCGATTCCTAGCCCCACGTGGGGGGGCAGCATGGCCAGACACCATGAGGAAGGCATACCAGCCTGGCTGGAGGAAGCTTGTGCAGCAACCTGTGACTGTGCAGCAACCTGGAGCCATGCTAAGGAAGCTACACATGCAATGAGCAGGCAGGCCTTTGGGAAGGGGGGTGGGGGTAGTGTACTGTTTGGGGCTTGTTTTCATCAAAAACAAATACCGGAGCAGACTGCATGTGGACACCAACCTGAGGCTAAAACTGAACAAAACTCAGCCTGATATCAAGAAACTGGTTTCAATGATGCAAGCTCAAGTATCTCATTAATATTTTTGTCACTTCCATTCTATTCACATTTTAAAAATACAATATGTATAACTTACATACAGTGAAATACTATTGATAATTATACTGGTGGAGCAACGGCTCTGCTGAGTCTTGGCAAGTAAGCGTGCCAGAGTTCTGAGTCTACCTGAAGTGTGGAGCTAGCCTCCTTTCCAGGGAATCCTTCCAGTGTCTAAGTGTGTCTGGGGTGAAGATAGGAAGGGATTTAAGAGTGCAATCTATATATACTGTACCTGCCTGAGAGTAAACTCCATTGAAAAAAAATTGGATTCAAATCCATGTTGCTGGGCTCTCCCGATGTGAAGCACTGATCAACCAATCCTGCCTGCTTTGAACCCAATTTGCATTTCCTGTCCACTTAACTGTCTGTAATTTGCATCCCATCTCTGAACAACACAGACTGGGTCACTGAGCTTCAAGCCTGCTCCGACATAAGAAAAAAAGCAAAATAAAATATACCCAGAAATACATATAAAATACACATTTTACGACAGGAGGTATTACTGTATTTCAGGATCATAGCTTTGCATGATGACCCTTTGACTTTTCAACAGGTAAAAGTGAAATATTGCACTTCCCATTAAGATATTCTTTCTGTAAGCCAGCAGTAAGAAAGTGAACCTATTCAATTTTACGAGGTACCTTACATAAGTATATCTGACACCCCAATCCCACCTTCTCCAGCCGTCATTGGCATACCTCTTCTGCTGGCACTGACTGCCATAAAGCAGTCGTAAAAGGCAATCTGGAACCACGCGAAACCACATGCTGCTGGAATGCCAGTGGGAAGGCTGGAGTCTTCCCATGTACTCCAAAGGAACTGGGCGCCACCACTGACTGAGGTAATTTGGCAGGGGAGGTGGGAGGAGTTGGGGGAGGTTGGAAGTGGGGCAGCAATGAGGATGGGAATGGGCAGATCGGGTCCAGGAAAGGAGTGGGTTTGGTGTCAGCAGGCCCCTTGGCACTTGTCTATGCGATTTAGCTAATGCAGGTCCGAGTAGACCCCTCCTGCACCATGGAGTCTTACCACCAGGTAAGGGAACTATTGTTCCCTTACCCAAAGGAGGTGTCCACAACTGCTCCCCTGCAGGATTTAGCGGTAGCCAGTTTAGCGCCACTGCATTGGCATGGGGAAACAATCGGATTGGGCTCTGAGCACATATCTTCATGACATGTCTATATTTTATGTTTATCATGATGTAAAGATGGTATTCACATTATACAATTGGCACCAAAATTTCAAAATTCAAAGTGCATTTCCAAATTTCCCCCAACATCTGAGATGAAACATCTGAGAAGCTGCAAGGGAAGCCGAATGAATTTCTGTTAGACAAGTGCAATTTTTTCAGGGAGCTTCTGCACATCCCTAGTTCACAAGTTACATTTTACATTTTGCCTGAGTTGAAATCCATTCTAAGATGTATGAGTTGACATCCACCTGCTGTTTTGATATTACCTGCTGTAATGAATGATGGTGTTAAAGCATGACTGAAGAACATGGACCCCATGCTATAGTGGGAGCCCCACATGCATCTCGAACTGACAACCCATATGTTCTTCTCCGCTGGCATTCAGGCTCAGGGATAGACAATCCAATAAGCCAGCACACAACATGCACAGAGAGAACAAGCCTCAATTTAGTCTCTGTAATTGCAGAATATACATTATGTTTTGTTCCTCAGGTTGACCTGACTATCCATGCTGGGTGTCTATTCCAGAAGATCATGATCTAGCAAGAGTCACCAGCTAAGACTGCTAGATATAGAAGTTTTAATCCTGCATAACTATACTTACATAACATAACTATACCTACATAACTATATTTGCAAAATATAACGATATTATATTCAGCAAGACAATATTCAAAAGTCTCCTTCCATGGTGTCATTGGACACTGTACCTCCCCCTTATCCCAAAGGGGGGAGGGAGTTCCACATCTTGAAAGTGGGGGCAGGACACCTTCCACATGGACACCAAATCCAGGGGAGGAGTGTTTTGTAGGTGTATTAAAGTAAACCAAAAGTTGTACCTCAAGTGGGTTAACACAAAGAGGGTTTCATCACTGTAATTCTCTACACCAGGGGTTCCCAACCTTTGTCACTAGGTGTTCCACCTGTCACAGTCAAATTTTCGGAAGTACCACCTGCACCAATAAATAAATACATTTATTTATACCATTTAATTTAAATAAATATGTGCACTAGATAGGTGATCGTGGCAGCAATTAAGCCACTGTGGCTTTTAATCCTCAGTTTTTAGTCTCTCTATTTTTTGGTCTATCTTTCCCCAAGACAGTTGTTTCATTGCTCCCCCCCCCCCAATTCATGCCTATTGATTTGAATCTCTGCAAATTGAATCTCTACGAATACGAGCAGCATGAGCAGCAGCTTGCTCAAACACAGCTCAAATACAGCAATACAGCTTGCCTGTTTTGTTCTTGCCTGCTCCTTCTTGCCTGCACCACCTAATGGTTCAAAGTTGCATATACAGTAACCAATACGGAACAGTACAGAAATAAGGAGCAAAGCAAAGCAACTGAGAGATCGGAAGGGCAGATAAGAGACCTCCTAGCAGCTGATTACTGCCTGTTCCAGATAAGAGGCATCCAGAGATCAGCATTCCACAGGCAAGACTGCAGCAACAATTAGCAACACTGAACCTCAAGACAGAGGGGAGATCAGATAGAGACCAGCCTGCCACGTACCATTGGCAGTTGTACAACGTGTACCACTGGTGGTATGCGTACTACCACAGGTTGGGAACCTCTGCTCTACACTGTTCTATCAGTCTGGCAGTTCATTCACAACTGGTCCAGCTATTTGGGGCAGGTGAGGGTAGTATGTGGCCAGATGAATCTGGAGCTTCACTCAGTGGCTAGAGTCCACTTCAGCCAGGTCTGTCCAATTCCGTGGATGAGCCTGAATGAATGCGGGGGGAGGTGCTTGAGTATTCTAGCTAGGAAGCTGGCTCCCCAAGCTCTTTCCATGGGGGGGGGTTGTTGATGTCAGCTGGGGTTGGCCTGAAGGAAGGTGCTGGATCCCATCAATTCAGCACCCAAGGAGGGGCAAATCTGTTCAAAGCCTATCAGCTCCCATGAGAGTCCCGGTCCCTTTCACAGCCCCTTCCCCATCTTCTCCATTGCTTTGATTCACCCCCTTTCTTCCTTCCTTTCTGGTAGAACTCAGATTTTCCAGTTCTGTATCTTCTCCTTTTCTGTCTATCCTCCAATCTTTCTCTACCCTTCAGTATCTTTCCCTCGCTGCTCTCCATTTTCCCATGGTTCTCCTTCCTCCTCGGTTTCCTTCCTCTCCCTTCTCGCTTCCATCGTTCTCCTCCCCCTCTTCCTCTCCCATTCATCTTCCTCTCTTGTCCACTAGCCCCTTTTAAGGGCTTGTACCAGCTCTCAGCTGTCATTGGCTGCTGCTGCTGCTGAGCATCCTGATGATGATGATGATGTCATTGCCAGGCTCTGCGGCTGCAGTTTGAGTGCCACTTTTCTCCTACGGCAACTCTCACCGTGGCTCGTCTCATTGCAGCAGTTCACACATGGATAAATTGCCCTTGCTGGATCTGGATGAATATGTGAATCCAGCCTAAGGCTGAAATTCTCAATTTTCTGAATTAGTGCAAAGCTCAGTGTATAGCAGCAAAGTCAAATGTGTTGCTGATGTGAAGGCGAACTCAAGTATCCCTGTGGGAAAAGACAGACCTCTGTAGCTCTGCAATTCATTTGGTATGTTAAAGGCTTCACAAACACTGATAACAGGTTTGACATGCTGGATAGCAGTTAGAATGAAAATCAGACAAATTCTCATTCCTCATGGTATCTATCACCTTTTGGGCTTGTTGCTGACAAAGGGTTATTTTGCTGTTGTTAACGTGTGCAACTGGATTTATTTCCATGATTTAACCTAATTGCTCTGTGAACAAAACAAAGCAAGGAGAAAGCTATTAAGGGAAATTCAGTCCCAGTGGATGGTACAAGTTGGGAAGGGGTGTGACTTTTTCTTGAGTGCAGTTGCCTTGCAGCTATCAAACCAGATGCCTTTCTCCTTGGTGCCAATTTGATTAATAGTCACATTTCTCTAGGTGAGATGTCCCAACTTTTCTGTATGTGCTTGGATTTGATTTTTCCTGTGCCATACCAGTTCTTGACTGCTCCTTTCTCCAAGGATAAAAAAGATTCCTTGTATGCCTCTGTTGTCAAATGATTCCTAGGCTGAAACCTTGAGAACTTGCAAATTCACTTCACTACAAATCCCTTTGACATAATTTTGGAAGGAAGGATTTTCCCCACCACCACCCTCATCTATGTTAATGGATGGCTTACCATTTTCATGAATTGCAGTTTTGTTTGCATAGCAAAACTACCCCCACTTCATTTCCAAACTTCCTAAAAACCATGCCTGTGATTCGCTCTCTATCTCACCCAGTCTTTCCCCTCTCGCTGCTTCCCTTCCAACTTTAATGAAATGAACAATTGCTTCACCATCATTTGAAAATGCAGTCTTTGATGCTTTGATTCATCAGTCATGAAGCACTGGAGTTATTCTTAATTTGGCCACATGCCCCTCTCCCTCTGCTCCTGCAGGGGCAACAAAGAATGAACCGTGGACACAGTGGTCTGTGATCCAGCTTTTGATAATGGCGGTTGCACACTATGGCACATCACCACAATTGGCCTGCCCCCTTGCAAATGTGGCAGAGGTGCAAACATCTCTTACTGGGATTGGCTGCTTTGGGCCTGAGCGAGCGAGTGGGCATTTCCGTTGAGGACGCTTGTTAGCACCTCAATCGTGTCCCACTCGCTGAGCTGTGCAGACGTGTTCTTTGCATTGCTTGTGGCTGCGTTTGGGCCTAATTGGCTCGGCATCCTAGCGGTTCTCTTTGATCCTGAACCCATCAGCTGGTTGGCGCTGTGTAGTGCTTTGTTGTTAGTGTCTAAATGTCTGAGCTGAGGCTTCAAGACCTCTTCCAGCAGCAACTGGGCTTCTTCCAGGCACTTGAGCAGCGCCCAACAGCTGATTAGCGCTTGGGAAAGTGCTTTGTTTCACCGGCTCATCGCCGTAGGATGGCAAACCTCCTTTTCTCTTGCAGGCTGCCCAGCTGGGCACTGCATACTTGAGTTCAATTTAGAACGCACACCCTGTCCACCATCTCAAGAAAGGTGAAACACTTTCTTTTTTGGTTTGCTGACTAAAAAAAAAAGTAATTAGAATAGCGAGACTTGCAGCTTGGCTTCTTGGCTGTCTCTCTTTACCGTAAAACCCATTAATCCCACCAGGTGTGTTTCATTGCACTGAGAAACACAGGGATTTTTTTTTAAAAAAAAAATGCCTCCCCCCAATTTAGCTGAGATTTTTAGTGTTAACAGTTCAGAGATGGACCTTTTGAGAAGTACAGTTGCATGTGTATGAAGTATGACTGTCTATCCTTGTCATCAAATAGAAAAGGGGCCAGATGTTAGTGGTTTTGGGGGGGGGGTTTCCTCACTGTCATTTGGTTCATTCATTACAGTCCCCCCCCCACACACAATGAACAAAAAGCAGGGCATTTTTTATGTCAGGGGCTACCCTTGCTCACTCAGTGGAATTGAAATCTTTCAGTGGCAAAGAAACATCTGTACTCACCTGTAGAAGGTGAGGATGTGAAAATGCATCTGCAGTTCTAGTGATATTCAAAAAAGGTTGCCAAGTGTTCACTGTGATTCTCCTCCGCTCCTGGTGTGTTTCCTTGCACTGAGAAATACACGGATTTTAAAAAGTTGGCCACCCCAATTTAGCTGAGATTGTTAGTGTTAACATTTCAAAGACAGACCTTTTTGGAAGTTTTTTTTTTTAACTTCTTAGCCTTGTCATCACATAGAAAAGAGGCCAGATGCAACAACAGGGTAGTTTAAATCCTATTCACTGCCTATTTACTTGTTATACAGCCTATTCACTTGTTTCTAAGCAAGGTGATGAAGGCTTTTGTTTTCTTTGACTGCCTCTTCCCTTCCTGCATTGCTTGAGACTAGGGGGAGAAATCCTTCTCCAAATCCACCCCCCACCCAGGCATCATGTCAGCAGTCAGGTTTTCCTCTCAACAGTCCAAAGCAGTCTCTACACTGCTGTTTCAGGGCTCTATGCAAAGCAATGTTCTCCTGATGATGTCACCGTGCCCTGGCAATATTTTATTTCAAATGAGCTGAATCTACCTCCACACCCACCTCCAGGATTTGCAACCTCCAGACAAGCCCAAACCCACACCCACACAAGGGAAGGAAACAAGGGACACGTGGCAGGTATGCACCTATCTGGCTGACCCAGGTGTGAGTGAGAAGTCCCTTGTCCCTATGAAGTGTGTCTGCCCAGGAGAAGGCTCTGCCTTCGGCTGCCCAGTCCCCCTCCTCAGCCTGTGATACAGAATATACAGATTGACTTCAGGGCAGTGGAAGGGCTTAACCCCATACAGGAATCTGCCACTGTCCACCAGTCTGATTTGGTCCGCCAAATGTTTCGCGGAGGTTTCGCCAATGTTTAGGATGAGCAGGAAGGAACGTGTGTCCCTGCATCGGCTGTTCCTCCTCCTTTCTCTTATCAGGGGATTTCTCATCACCAGTACCTGGGTTGGCCAGTTTCCCAATGGAGATTTCTTTTTAGAGTAACTGGTTTCATAAAAGGAGTATTTTTTGACAAGTTGGCAGCAGCACAGGAGCAAAGAGTTAATTCCCTCTCCTCGTGTACTACTGTCCTGATCCTGACCACCCGCCCCCTGCAGCTATTTTTAAAAGAAAAGAGTGCAGCGACAGGAGCGGGGGTGGGCAGATTGGGTCTGGGGTGGGGGCAGGATTGGTGGCACTAGCAGTATCACTGGTGCAGGTCTGAGTTGACCCATTGCCACTGCTGGGGCTTATGCCAGTGCAAGGGGACAAATGTCCCCTTACACCGAGGAGACCTCCAACATGCAAAGCTCCCCTGTGGGATGTGGCACAGCTCACACCAGCACCATTGCATTGCCGTGCAGGAGTTTAGTTAGGATTGGACTGTAAAATAATGGGTGGTTTGGTACATTGGCTTTCTTTTAAATAGCTTAAATGAAAACATGTGCATCTCTTTGCAATATTCACCGCCAAAATGTGGTTCATACATTAAAATGTTAAATGCAGTTGGTTGTGTCACAGACGTCTGAATATTTTAAAAGCAATTTATTGTCTGATTCTATTTTTAAATTACCTTGCTGAGGTTTCTGTAATGGCTAATGGTTAAACAATAAAAATGGCACTGGAACTGGTTTTGTTTATTATAATCTTCTTGCAACAGAATTTTCAGTATTAACTTTTACTTTGTTGTTGAACACTGTTGTGCTAGAATAATTTGCTTTGCCCATTATTTTGATCTCAGCAAGCCTATTCTTTGGGTGTTTCATTTCTCTTTTTCTTCTACTTCAAGCAAAATCATTTCATTGTTACCATATGCCATAGGTATTCAATGTTCTATCACTTCAGGGCCTGTCCAAATGTTGCAGTGTGTTAACCAATCCTGTGTGTAGTGCTAGCCCTCACTGCTAGCCCTCAGTTGACAGAGACCACTGTCATGGAAAGTAGCACATAATCCACCCTTTCTATGCGGTTCTTGAATACAGACATCACCAATGCAGCATGGGGCCTGTGACAACTATACTGCAACTTTATCATCTATGAATTGACTCCAGTTGAAAGAAATTACATATTTATAACTTATATAAGAATTTGTATATTTGTTTCACAGCCCAGTCCTATTCTCAAGATACACCAGTTTATCTCCATCAATGCCAGTGAAATGATGGCTGCACCAGCACAGAACTCTGCCCACTGACAGATGCGCCATGGGCACAGGTGTAATGATGGCATTGTGTCTTGGCCAAGGCATTGTGACTTGGACACCGGTACAACTCCACCAGCAGAGAGGTCAAATAGGCCTCTGAGGAAGCCTATTTCCAGATGGGGAGGGCAGGAGAAGGTAGCAATGGAGTGACTTGCTTAGTTGAGTGCATTGTTCCACCAGCGCCCCACATAAAGATTGGTACTGGGCCCCCCGAAGATGCACATGGGGCCTCAGTCAGTGAGTGATCTGGCCTACCTCTGACACCATCCATGGTTTGCGAAGAGCAAACCATATGACCACACATAAGATATAACTCACTATTAAAGTATTACAGATTAGCTTGTGTAATTTTTCAAACTTTCCAATGTGCAGTGCTGCTTTATTGCATTTTCAGAAATATTCAAGAGAATTGAAAAGCACTGCTGATTGCCTCAGGCACTGTGTATTTTGCCATCAGCTGCCCCACACACGGAGCTCTTCTCCTTGAAACGTCTGTGACACAGAAACTTACCGTACATAAAATTAAATTCTTGCCAAAGTTCCCCAGTTTGGTGTTTCGTTACGTATTTGTTTTTTGAAAGCTTTAACTACGCGGTTTTAGAAAAGCAATTGTCATATCAATTACTTGTGTCTTCCATGGCAGTTTGTGCATGAAAACCTCTTTGTATTGTACAAGGAGCATTACAAAAAGGAATCATATTAAAGACAGTACAGCCATAGTCCCAGAAAACGCACGCACACACACATACACACACACACACGAGTTTCTGGGAGTATGGTTGTACTGTGTATGTGTACACACACACACACACACACACACATACATACACACACATACACAGTAAGTCTTCACTTACCATCATTTTGCTATCCGTTGTTTCGCTTTAACGTCGTCCTCGGTGGCTGCAACTACTTCCGGAATGCGCCTGGCTCACATTCCACTTCCTGGTCCTATTCGTGCCCCAGAATGCCTTGCAGGTAGCTTCTGCAAGACATTCTGAGGTGAGAACAAAGCCTAGGAAGTGGGTTGTGGTCCCGCCCAACCCAGAAGCGGATTTGCAGTGTGCAGCGAGCCCGCCAGAGCCCCTGGCCTGGAGCATTGGAGCATCACTGAGTCCACCAGTGAAAAATAGTCCCGTTATACATTGTTTCACTTAACATCACAGTTTTCAGGAATTAATCTACAATGTTAAGTGAGAACTTCCTCTGTGTGTGTGTGTGTGTGTGTGTGTGTGTGTGTGTGTGTGTGTGTGTTTTTTACCATTTTCAGCAGACTTGACCTAAACATGGAGGTATATCATCTTAGTTTTCAAGTGCATCTTATTCACGGTGAAAGTAATCTAATGCAAGTGTGCAGTTTGATTAAAATAGTACATTGTGGGTCTCTGGTAAGTGCTAGTTCTGTGCTCCTCAGTAAACTTGGTGCATCTGCACTGTTATCAAAAGCTTGCAGACTTACCACAACATCATCTAATGAAAAAGCTGCTGATACCAGAAACATATGACAGAACCAGCCCTACTTGCCTCACATCTCATTCTTTGTAAGATACAGATAGGAAACTTGATTATCTGATGTAATGGGTTTGCTTTCAGTATGCAGCTGTGTGACTGGAAAATTGCTCTCTTCTAAGAAAAAATATTTTCAGTGAAGGCTGGCAGTTTCTCTGGCCTGTTATTAATAACCAGTTGCAGTAACGTATACAAATATGTGTATTGTTTAGAGATGGGCAGGCCCACTTCTCCTCAGAAGTTTCAGTGGCGTCGTTAGGTCGTGGTGGGTGATGCGGAGCTGGCGGCGGCCTTGGGGGTGACAATACCTCTTAGTGTGCAGAGTATATGAAATGCTCATCAATAAGGAAGTCCTCCCCATCACCTGCAGAGACCGACTCCTGTTTTGTCCTGCCAACCATTTAAGTACTCAGTGTGTCTGCAATGCAGCATGCCCCCTTTCCGAACTTAAGGAATGAATTGTAGATGCTCAGGTTTTGTTCCAGCCTGAGTTTACAATGGGCGGGACTCTCTAGGACTCTCCATCTCGTTGGTCGGTCCTCCAGAGCCCTAGAGAGGACTGGAGGACCAACGGACCAACGAGACGGAGAGAGAGTCCTAGAGAGTCCCGCCCATTCAAGGTGGATGCCTCCCGGATCAGAAAATGCTGCCTGCGCCCCGATGAGAGCTAAGCTAAGTACCCGTGCCCCCAAAACACACTGGGGGGCACGGACGAGGCAGCTGCCACCCTGGAATGTTAAAAAAGTTTTTAAAAAACAACAAAACCCAAAAATTTTCTGGAGCACCCCCAGCCTCCACGCCCCAGCCTCAGCGTCCCTGCCCTGGGGACTTGCTGTACCCCCATGTACCCCTTGTACCCTCTCAGGTAGCCCCCACATACACCCCCTTAAAATGTATTTTTCCGGGTTGCAGTGTGGGCGGGCCCTCCCACCCATGCCACAACCTGAAGGGAAAGGCTACAGCCCTGCTGAATCATGCCCTCACGGGATTTGGGCACTGCCGTCTTGGATCTCGTGAGATTTTGCAAGATCCAAGATGGCGGTGCCCAGAAGAACAGGTAGGAGGAGCTACTGATGAGGCTACAGGGATCGGCAGGTCTGTATCCTGTATTTCCCGGGTTGTGGCGCGGGCGGGTTCTCCTGCTTGTGCTACAACCTGGAAAAAACGGCTACAGCTGCCGAGTTGCTGATCGCAGCAGCTGATAATGAGCAGCATCTCGCGTACCTCCGGCCTGTGATCCATGTACCTCTAGGGGTACGCGTACCACAGGTTGGGAACACCTGATTGAAAGCATTTGAAAACAGGTGGTTTGAATAGAAAGCACTCCACCTTAGGAACGCAGGTAAAATGAATGAACCTGTAAGTTCTCCTACCCAAGCCCTGTAATAACAAGCCCAATACGTTTCAATGGGGTTTGCACAGGATAACGTCGAAGTGGATTGTATCTGCAGAGTTTTGCAAGGGGAATAAAAAACAGCATTTAGCAATTGCTGTTTTTTTTTTTTTATAACTATGGTATAGTGTCATCATCTTTCCAGGGAATATTTATGCTCTGGGCATCTGAGTTAAGGTTACAGGTGAATCATTTTTTGTTGCCTCAGGAACAATTTCTACCTCTTCCATAATAACAGTCCTGCTTCGGTAAAAAATTGGGGACACTTAAAACTCCTCCTTGCAACCACGTATACCTGTCAAATGTGCAACCAAGACAGCAGGAAAAACTTCAGGTTTTAATAGGAACAAAGTACAGGAAAGGAGGAAAGTATTAAGAATATTTAATCTCAGACCCACTTTCAAACCAACTAAAAAGATCCAACAGGTCCTAAGGTCTGTGAAGGATAAGAGACACCCCCCCCCTCCACAGCTAGGGTATACTGCATCCCTTGTAGCTGTGGTAGGGAACTACATTGGAACTACAAAGAGGAGTGTGGTCGCATGTGTTAAAGAACATGCACGGCACTGTCATTTGAAGCAGAAAGGAAAATCTGCGGTGGCAGAACACGCACTGCAGTCGGGACACCAAATAGATTTTGAACAAACGCAGGTGCTGTCCTCAGTTAGGAATGGGAAAGATTGAAGGCAAAAGGAGAAGGGGAAGGCAAAGGATGAGATGGTTAGACAGCATCACCAAGGCAACGAACATGAAAATGAGCAAACTCAGGAAGATAGTGGAGGACAGGAAGGCGTGGCGGGATGTGGTTCATGGGATCACGAAGGGTCGGACACGACTTAACGACTGAACAACAACAACACCAGGATCCACAGAAAAGCCATAGTGATCCACAAACATAAATACAACATGAACAGGAAGGAGGAAACACTTTCTGTCAGTAATGCGTGGCTTAAGTGAACTTAAGTGAACCAAGATCTGAGGTTTTGAAACTTGCAGAACTGATCAGGGGACAGCCATGAAAAGACCCAGAGCCTTGATAACTGCAGGACTGATTAGAAGAAAAAACACATATTTTGACAACATATAGGGAGGTACAATGACTTTAAAGATCCTGGCAAAGTTAATCTCTCAACTGTAACAATGTGTGTGCTAAGAAGAACTAGAGCAGAAAGCAGAATGTCACACCTTTGATAATGCCCCTCACAGTTAGGGGTGAAACGTTAGGAGGAAAAAGGTTTTGTTTTAATAAACCATGGTTTATAAATCCGAACAGCGATTTTATTCATTTTAGTGTAGTGTTTTTTTAAAATTAGGGGAATTACACCTGCACATACACACGCATGCACGCACTGAGAAACTGTGCTAGTCTACAGTAGTGAAAATGTTGGCTTTACTCAAGGAAGAATCCCTTCCAGCAATACCTTGAAATTGTGCTTTAGGCAAACTCAATGACAGGTAGTAATTCTACCTTGTGAAATTTTACTTGCATTATCAAAACTCTTTAAGGTTGAACATCCTCCCCAAATGTGCTTCAACTGTTGCTTAAAACAAAGTTTCAGTGGCAATCCTACTATTCCACTTATTTTGCTTTTGGAAAATGAATTCATTGTAAGCATCACTGATGGCACAATCCCACTGATCTCCTGCACCGATACAGTATGTGCTGCGCTGGTACTTGCCATCACAAATGTGCCGTAAAGTGCTTTGTGATGGCATAGCACTTGCTGGCGTGGAGGCCCGCACCAGCCCGCATGAACCAGCAGAAGAAGCAGCAGGGGCCAGAGAAGGTGAGTTTAGCACCAAGTTGTGTGAGGGCAGAACGGGACAAGGAGAGGTCAGGGGGAAGGCAGGTAGGGTGTAGCGGGGTGGGGTGTAGGCAACAGCGGGAGCTGGGGTGAGCAGATCGGGCCCGGGAGGGGGCGGAATCTGTAGTGCTGGTGCACACTGCATCCTATTCCCTTCCTGGGCCCAATTTGCCTTCATGCGGCATCGTGGACTTGCGTCAGTTATTGAGCTTGTGCAGGTTAAAGTTGCCCCATAGTGGCTGCTGAGGCTTACCCTGGGGCAAGGGGACAAATGTCCCCTCACCCCGCGGAGACCTCCAACCCACAAAATTCCCGCACAGGATGCAGCGCAGCCCGCGCTGGCTGCTCTGCCCCTGCTACATCGCTGCACAGGAACTTAGGTACGATGGGCTGTGAATTGTCAATGCATATACTCAATGCATGGAGAGGGAGCACGGCCAGTCCTGCACCTGTCATCTGGGCATTCAGTGGAATTTTTGGCCCCATAAACTCTCTGCCCTATAGGGATCCTTGATCACAGAATGAGATCTGTGTGTGTGGATGGGATGAGTTGCATGTGTGACTTGGAATGGCACAGAAGTAGCTTGCTATTATGGTAACACTACAACTTGCAACCCATTCATTTTAAATGTGTCATTGAATACGAATACAAGCACCGTTGCCAAAATCACATTACTCAGTGGAAGACTTGTGACATACAGTAATACAGCAAGTTCTCATTTAAAGTTGTTTCATTTTAAAATTGATGGGAACATTTACATTTATCAATTAGCCTATGGTAAAATTGGGTGACGCAGTGAGTTAAACCGCTGAACCATGAGCTGTCGATCGAAAGGTCAGCAGTTCGAATCCGCGACGGGGTGAGCTCTCGTTGCTTGGCCAGCTCCTGCCAACCTAGCAGTTCCAAAGCATGTTAAAGCGAGTAGATAAATAGGTACCGCTTGCGGGAAGGTAAACAGCGCTCCGTGTTTCAGCTGCATGCTACGCGCTGCGGCAAGGAGAGTCATTCTGTCCACATGACCACGGAGGCGTCTTTGGACAACGCTGGCTCTTCGGCTTTGAAATGGGGATGAGCACCACACCCTAGAGTCGGACACGACTGGACTTAATTGTCAGGGGTCAACTTTACCTTTACCTTTTTAAAATTGGTTTCCTTATAAGTCATTTCGCTTAAAGTTGCAGTTTCCAAGAAGAACCTATTGACAAGTTTAAGTGAGGACTTGCTGTAAACTAGCTTACTTATTAACAACCAATTCTGAGCAGAGCTGAGTATTTCAATTTCTTTTAATGTAGATTTTATGAACTTTTATTTAAACATGGTCATGAATTAAAAAATTGTTTTAAGCAGTTTCAAATGCATGTTTTTTTCATCTCCGTTTAAGCTTCCTCACTCCCCTCCATCATTGGCCTTACAATTTCTCACTATTAAACAATTTTGTTTCATTGTGAACTATCTGAGAAGCAAACATGGTGGTGATGTTGTGCTGAATTGAATCCAGGACAAGAAGGTGCTGCAGTGGCATCATTAGGGGGTGCAGGGGTGCGGACCACACCGAGTGACATACATTTGAGGGATGACGCACAATGGGGAAGCCTTGGCTCCGTCTCGTCTCTCTTCAGCAGCTCCACCTCCGAGGACAGCCATGCGTGTAACCCCTCCATGCAGCCTACATACACCCCCCTCCCTTGGATTAGAGATACATGGCTGGCCTTGGTAAGGAGACTGTTAATGTTATTGTATTAATTTTATTTTGATCATTTATGAATCACTTCTTTTTAAGAAATTGCTTGAAGCCCAGTATAAAAGTAATCAAAATACAAAAGAAAACAAGCAAATATAAAACCATCAATCAAGTCTACCTAAAATCAATAATATCAAAACATAAAAGTTATTAAAACTATCATAGCAGCAAATCAACATGCAATGTGATAGCAGCAGTAATTGTACCATGTAACCTAATTAATCCGAAGGCCGATGATAAACACCTCCAGCTCAAAGGCTTGAAGATGCAGATGAGTTTTATCTACCCTTCTCAAAGAGAATTATAAGTATTTGCTCTAGCAGGTCTCCTGTCTGTTCTCACTTGCTGCCCCTTTGGTCTGGCAAGAACCTGGAGAAACTTCACACACGTTTTTTCTACAGGGAAAATATTGTACCACAGGGGCAAATATAAGGGCCCTGTATCTTTGACCCCTTCAAGTAAAAATGAAAAATAACGGGTTTGAAAAACATAAAAATGGGATGACATGCAAGATATAGTTTGTTTTAACTCTCACAGATGATGGTCATGGCCACGTTGTGCGTGTGCGCAAGGCTCGCAAGCCCCAACGCGGCCTGGAAGGCCGCTTGTGCACATGTGTGCGGCTCGCGGAAAATGGCCACGTTGTCTGCGTTCCAGGTCGCGTTGTACAAGAGCGGCTGGAGGAAAAATGGCGGTGGCTGGGTGAAAATGGTGGCGGCCACAGTCACAGTAAGGGGGTGGCAATTTTTTTAAAAAGCATTAACAAAAAGGGGGAAAATAAATAATTAAAAAAATTGGCCGGCACAAAAAAAAAGCTTCATGGCCAGGCCCAAAAACAAACAAACAAAAAACCAAAAAAAAAAAAACTTGGCACCAAAAATGAAATAAAATAAAAAATTTGGGGGTGGACAGGCTGGATGTAGTCATGAAAAATATGGTAACCCTATGCATGTGGCTGGTGAAGGGGAGATGTCACGTGCACCACTGTGAATATCCTGCTCCTGTGTATGTGGATCTCTGAACTGGAGGAATTTTTAAGGAGCTATTCCATTCATGTAGTTCATTCATGTTATCTATTGCCTAAATATTCTCCTTGGCTGTGAACCTTCATATTGAATGGAAAAAATAAATTGCCAACATTGACACAGTCTATCTCCATTCAGGGTCACACACAGCCAATATGAAGGATTTCAACCCTCAGGGCTTTTCCCCCGTATACCATTACATTTATAAAGAATAAATGCATAGAAGGAACTGTCTTTGCAAGTTATAAAAGATGATTCATTTTTACGCTCCTTTACAGAAAGTCCTGGTAGTATTATATCAACTATTTTTTTTAATACGTGTGCCAGAATGAAGATTAATTGTTAGGTGAATTATCTGAGTTGCATACACTTTTATTAGCCATCTGTTTAAATGTGAGGGGAAATATTGCCTTAGAATGGTTCCATTTAAGGGGGAATTTTTGTCTTCACATTTCCTTAACAAACATCTTTTGGTCTGACTCATTATGCTCCAAAATATTTACTCAGAGACTTACTGAGATTTCTAGCATTGTTTGTATCCAGTTTCATTGTAGAGAAATTCACAGGAGACCATGTCTGATCGGGGATTATGCTGCATGCTCTCAGAACTTGGCAAGTTGCTTTTTAGAAATTTTAGAGACCCAAGACAACAACTTTGAAGTCGGATAACCCATAATCCTTGAATAAAATCAATGTAAGGCCCAAGGTTTAGATACAATAATATACAAGACGTTTCACAAAAAACAAACCAAAAAAAAAGGGAAGAGTGGAATGCACAATGAATCCCAAATCCTTGGAGTTTTCTGACATCTGGCTTATTCTTTTTGGGAGACGTCCTAGCTTTGCAATGACCACTTTTCAATGCCAATGTATGAGACCAACATGTTTTGCATTCTGCTTTTCTGCCCCACCTTCCAGTGGCAGCCCTTCGTCCCCAAAGATTCTCCTCCTTACTTGCTCTTTCAAGGCCTGGGTGGGCTTTTGTTGGACATGCATGGTCTTGGGCCATTTCTGATGGTGGCCCCGCAGTGCACAACAGTGGCATTTCGGCATCGAACTGGCACTGTAAGTGCCCAATAAGATTGGGCTGCCCCTCAGTGGGTGGGTGAGAAAAGTTGTTTTCAACAACAAATGGAGCAACACACAGGCATCTCTGTGCATGATCTTGTAAACCTAGGATTGGTGTTGTCATGGGTTTATCTGGGTATTTATATCTGCCTCTTTGCCATGATCCGGGGGGATGGGGGGGTGGAGTGCCAAATCAGCAGTGATGTAGACATGAGTCTATTGACTCGGACTCAAGTTGCATCAATGACTTGACTCGGACTTGACTCAGCGATTGTAAAAGACTCAAAAGACTTGACTCAAGAATTGGAGCCTTTTACGACAAGTCAAATTTTATTCAGGTTTAAACCCTTTTTCCCCATTAAATAGATAGGGACTCGCAACCAAAGACTCAGGACTTGGGGGCAAAGACGTGGGACTTGAGACTTGGAGTCAGAGACTTGATCCACATCCCTGAAAATCAGCTGGTACATGCCAATCTCAGTAGGAGGGCTGCCTAGTAGCTATTGTTCTGGCCACATGAATCACATGAAGGCAAGCAATTAACCCCCTGACCTGCCTACCCTGACATATGGATCTTCTGTGATGGCACTGAATTCAAAGAGGCTCTTGCAGTAGGAAGACCAGCAGCCTGGTTTAGAAGGCATACAGCCCAATCCTAACCAACTTTCCAGTGCCAATGCAACCGCCATGCAGCCCCTAAGTAAGGGAAGAAATGTTCCCTTACCTTGTGGAGGTCTCCAGGACTGCCCCCCCACCACAGGATGCACCGTTGACATGGCTACATCGGTGCTGGAAATTTGGTTAGGATTGGGCAGTAAAGCATCACAGAAGCCATTGGGAATTTAGAAGGTTCCCCATATAGTGGGAAAATATGAAAAAATACAATTATTGCCCCAGGGGGCTGATATATTTCTTAAGGATCTCCAGCAGGTTTTTGCAAAACATGCTGGTTCCTTGTGGGGCAGTGGGGGTCAAGCGCTAGGCTGACTTCCCCAGGTGGCAGATGTTGTGTGGGTCAGGTAGGTAGGTGTGCTATTTCAGTGTCTATTCTGAGGTCAGCAAGGTCAGGGGGTGAGCCAGGACTGCTCAGATTATGCTTGACTGGTTTGGTGAGGCTGGCTGGCAAAGCCCCCTGGCTGGAGGCAAAGGCTATCGCAAGGCTTGTCCTGGGTGCCTGTGTGGTCCAGCTGCCTCGACCCCCTTTGGGTTGGCAGTGATAGGCTGACTCAGTCCTTCCTTGACTGAGTCTAGCCTTGAGTCAGGTGTTATGCCCATGGATCATCCAGATCACATGGGGGAGGTAGATGACTAGTGCTGTTTTCCCCGTATTAGCGACCCACATGGTTTGGGTTATTAGTTTAGTACCCTGTTGCAGTTTATATATTTTACTAAACTTTAAATCCACTTTAAATCCAAGCATCTGTCTTGAGTCGATATTTGGGGAGAGCGCAGGTAAGATGAGTGATTCGTGTTTCCCCAATTAAGGACCAACTTAAAGATTTAAATTGCATTTAAGCTCTTTCAAAAATGATTGTTTTTTCAAGCCAATATTGCAATGTTCCATGTATATATTCCTGACCCAAACACATTCTCTAGTCATGGCATAGACATGGCCTTGGTAACCAAACAGGAGTCACAAGGGCCACAAGGGCTAGTTGTGGTAAACTAGCCACAACATTATGAAATAACTGATCTGCAATGCAGCTCCTTCCTAAGCTTTCTGCCTTCAAAAGTCCCAAAGCAAATTATTTGGCAGGTTCACACATTTGGTTTTGAACATGAACATGTGTGGTATCTCCTCTGGCAGAATTGTCAGGAACTGCTCGTAAAATGGATGAGGGTGAGCAGCTCCTCCCATGTGTTGGCCTCTGCCTCCTTAGGCCCACTGCTCAGAGGTCCGATGCAGGAGGTACTTCACTTGGAGCCAGGGTTCATGGGCTTTCTGCCTGAGAGTGTGGAACTTTCTCTTGGAGCACTCTTGGGTGAGCCTCTGGACTTGGCATTCTTTTGAAAAACAGTGTAGTCATTTTGGTCTGCAGCCACATCCCCAACTCTGCAGCCACATCTGCCAGGGGCCTGCTCAGCTGGGGCCTGAGGAACTTCATTTAGTCACCCTCAGCGATGCCTGTCCATACAGGCCTGTTCAAAGTTGGCCATGAAGGTTCTCAGCGTCATCCCCTTTCTGGTGAACAGGTAATTTCCTGGAGTCTGGAACTGCAACAGGAGTGGATACAAGAGGGGGTGGGTGGGTTTGTAGGCTCTCTAGCTTGAGCTCGTGTTCTATACGTGTGTAGTGAATTTGCTATCCGCTAGGGCAGTGGTTCCCAACTTTTTAGCACTGAGACACACTGAAAATGACATTCTATCAGGACCCATCTAGCTTTATGAGACGTTAAAAAAAAAAAGATGATCTAGAAGGATATAATATTTATTTACAAACAATATTTTATTTATTTATTTATTTGCAACAAACTCAACTCATTTCTTGTAATGAGGCAGCCCTAATGAATACCCTCAAGGCTTTAGGGGCTTAGTTATGCGACCCACAGTCAGTCCGATCCTAGTTATGTGACCCACAGTCAGTCCGATCCTGCACAAGTTGCGGCAGCCTGCCTAATGGTGCCGGCCGCTGCATCTTGCACAGTTCCTGGGCTGCACTGGCGTGGCTCAGGCTCATTTTGGGAGAAGAGGACATTTGTCCCCTTCCCTTGGTGTAAGCAAGCAGGGCCCAATGGGCTGCCTCGGATGCACACCAGCTCCAGAGCTGGTGTGTGTCCAGAGAGGCCGTGTAAGGCTGGCCTGGGTTGTGACGGGCTTGACATATCACCAGTGATATCCCCACCCCCTCTCGGCCCGGGCTGACCAATGGCCTAACCGCCTTCCTGGGCTTGGCTGGCCTTACACGGCCTCCCCTGATGTGTGCCAGAAAAATTGCTGGTGCGCATCCAAGCAGGTCCATTGAGGCTGCTGGGGCTGACACTGAAAATCTATTATTATTTTCCTAAAACAGGAGAAATTTTGCCCAAAACGGAGGAAAAGTAAAATGTTGAAGTATTTAAAGTTATATCAAAAATAACTGATATTATTAAGGTGGGAGGGGCCCACAAAGATAAAAGTGCCTAGGGCCCACAAAAGTCATAATGTGGCCCTGATATTACCCCATGTTACAGTTAGGACTGGAGACTGAGGTGGGGTATGTCAAAGGTCACCTACGGAGATCCTTGCTGAAGGGATTTCCAAGATTATAGCACACACTCCTAGCCACTAAGCTACACCTATCACAAGCTTCCCTTTTCCTACTGTGTGAGTTTCTTAGGGTCCTTTCCTATTTTGAAGGCTGAGATTCAGTGACCTGGTAGATTCCTTTTCCACCCCTACAGTCTGGAAATCATATATATATTTGCAATAGAATTCTCATGCTCTATTTCTGGTGGCATGTTTGAGTTCTGTGAAAGATGGCACATTTGTGGTCATAAAGAAATATAATGGCCAGAATAAACTTTAAAGCATGCATTATTTATTTACTTGGTCATAACAAAAACGTGGACATTGAAAAACCAAGCATGAATTATCAAAGCTGCTAATGCTGCATTTATAGAAAGCCAGTCCCTACAGAAATGAAAGCACAATTCAATATTTATGATGTTCTCATTTTCAAAAAATCTCCAAATTGATTAGAGGAGTTTCTATAAATAACCAAGATTTAATAACTATTCATTATTTACCTTCTTCATAGAGAATAATAATACAGAAATACCACTTGCACTCTGGAATATACAGTAGAACTAAAAAAATGATGGCACAATCGATCCTATTGTGCATCTGCAGAGTGCACACTCCACCAGCGCAGACTGTCACAGACATGCTCTAAAGCACGTTGCAACAGTGCGCCTTCCGCCACTGGCACCGGCAGAAGGAGCAACAGGGCAGGTAAGCAGCAAAGTAGCTAGCGCACATCCAAGTAGCCCCATTGGGGTGGCTGGCGCATTACTTGGGATGAAGGGGAAAATATCAATTTACCCCGACGAGGCCTCCTGCTGCTCTAGGGCAGGCCCAATCCTGCTCAGGATGCAGCGGGCACCTTATTTGTGCTGCTGCGTTCTGTTAGACGGGATTGGGCGGTCAATCATCTATCCCCTTAATTCATTTTTCTGTGAAAAAGCCCTAAACACTGTAGCCTTACCCTCATAAGAAAGGTGGTTCAGCCCTCTGATCATTTTGGCTGCCTTCTTTTCACACCTTTTCCAGAACTATAATATCCTTTTTGAGGGGTGACAACCAGAACTATACACAGCATTCCTAAAGTGGCTGCACCATAGGCTTATACAGAGACATTATAATATTAGCAGTCTTTTACTTGATCCATTTCCTAATTACTCCTAACATGTGATAAATAGCACAGCAAGAGCCCAATGGTACTTGCAAGAAGTAAGTAAACAATCCAGAGGTCCTTGCAAGAAGCAGCAAACTGGACATGGGCTGTAATGCACACGGTTTTCTATTACCAGCACTGATTGCCGGCAGTGAGAAAAGAGGGTGCTTCCCTCAACAACTGACAGCTGAGTGTAGTGGTACTCAGCAGAGGTGTCGCTACAGTGGGGGCGGTACTGTACGTTTTGCACTGTCCTAGTCCCCGTATACACCCCAGTATGAGGTGGCCCTGCCCCCTCGCCGCCGGAGCCACTCAGTGCAGCAAATGCAATGGGCAGGAGACTCCCTGCCCGTTGCCTTCAACGCACTGAATGGCTCTGACGGCAAGGGGTGGGGCCACCTCGTACCGGGGAGTACACGGGGACTAGGATGGCGCGAAACTTACAGTACCGCCCCCACCGTAGCGATACCTCTGGTACTCATGTGGGGCAGAAACATAGGGAGGGTTTTTCTTCCTTTTGCACGTGTGCAAAGGACAATCCACATGGCAGATATATTTCTCTTGAATACTGTGGATGAAAACACTTTATGGATTTATAGCACAAAGAAATGGAGGGGCTTAAAATCAATGGGATCTGCTTTATTGCTATTTGCAGTCAGCTGTGAAGTACGGAGAGGACAGGTTAATTAATCCATGTATGTCTCCATATTCTGCATTCATTTGAGGATTTTGACATTAAGCTCTAAGTCTAGTTGTTTATAAATCTCTGTGAGGGCCAGGATACAGATATCAATATCTTAAAATTGGAAAAACATCAGAGATCAATTTCTTTTCTCCAGAAATCTTTTTAAAATGACAATTCAGAATGCCTGAATATGCCATTTACCCTGAATACCCATAACACCAAACTACAGTACAACATTTTGACCAAATACACAACCGTCGTTCTTTTAATGTGTATTATCTTGTGTCAGACAAATCTGAGATCAAAAGTTTTTCACATCACTGCAAAACAGAACAAAGTCCCATAAATCCCTCCCTGCTAACTGGGCAAGAGGTACTTTATCAATTGGTGCTCCTCTTATATTTAGCAGGGGGAGAGTAACTGCCCCCCCCTTTCACTCCAGCACAGTCTCTTTTCTGGTGGCTGTTTGCTGGTGGTGTCCTGCATCTTTTTTAGATTGTGAGCCCTTTTGGGACAGGGAGCCATTTAATCATTTGATTTTGTCTGTTGATTTTGTCTTTGTGAACTTTTTGTTGAAAAGCGGTATATAAATACTAATACTAATACTAATACTAATACTAATACTAATACTAATACTAATACTAATACTAATACTAATACTAATACTAATAATAAATGGCACAGAACACATCCTGCCTTAAGTAGCTATCACATCACACCCCCACACAATAAAACTATTGTTTAAATTGTGCGTGAGGGAGTAATTCTGACAACCCCCTCCACGCCACATGGCTAGAAAATGGGAAAGGCACCCCAGAAGGGGGAGCGGGATGTACACAATCCCACCCAGTGCAGACCCGAGACCTCCTGGTGCAGCAGCATGCCTCTGCATGCCTCAGTCCCTCCAGTGCTGCCTCTGCATGTAGTACATGCCCCATTGCTTTACTTACCAGGAGTGCGATCTGCAGCCTGCCTAGTCCATATTACTTCCGTTCCCAGCCTGCACCACTTCTGCTTGTATCAAACAGAAGCAGCATGGACCAGGCAGGCTACAGATTGCATCCTGGTAAATAAAGAAAAGGAAAGGGGGTGGCCTCCAAATTGCTTGTCCCTGCTTACTTGGTTGCATAAGCACCAAGTAAGCAAGGAGAGGTGATCCATAGTGCAGCAGTCTTCCTCAGCCCCCTTTTTCCAGCAGTGCTGGAAGAACAGAAAAAAATGCTCTTTACCTTGCTTTCTGTCCTTATGTGGACAGTGGCATTCAAAGTGTTAAAGGGAACACATCCGTTTAAGCTTTAAATACTGTGTGTGCAGGGGCGTAACTGGGGCGGAGCCTGAGTAGCCGCTCTGTGTGCAAGCCCAAAGGGGGCACAACCCCCAGGCCCCACTGCTCCACCAATGGAGCCCGCACTGCTATTTCCTGGGTTGTGGCACAGGCAGGAGGACCCTCCCCCGCCCGCTCCGCAGGCCAGGAAACAGCGGCGCGGGCTCTGTGCTTAAGCGGAGCCTGCACTATTAACTTGGAAGTGACATCACGTAATGAAGTGATGCGACATCACGCGATGTCACGTGACATCACTTCTGGGGAGCAGCAAGCTCCCGTAGCGCCCAGGAACCACGGGAGCTTGTTATGCTCCTGCGTGCAAGTATGGAGTGACAGGAGGGGGTAACAAAGCATTTTTTCCTTGCACTGTGTTTAAAGGGATGTGTTCCCTTTAACACTTTAAACCACACGTGAGGGCAGAGAGTGTGGAGGAAGGGCGACTGATCTAATTCCTGCTCGCATTTAGCAAGGGGGGAGTGGATCAATGCAGCTGGCATCCACAGTGTGCTGGAGGAAGGCAGCAGCTGACTTGAGGTGAAGGGCATCTCGAATCTGCTGCTGTTTCCAACAGCCGCCCTGATGCAAGCCATGTTACATGGCTTCATCGTTGGGCCATACATAATCCCACCTTTGATTGCTTGGGGGATGGTTTTGATGGTGTAGTCTGAACTGGACCTTCCTCTCGGAGGTTCTTTCCCTCTCTCCCTCTTCTTCATTAAGAGGGTGGAAAGAGTGCAGCACAATTTTCAAGCCTTGGAAACAAAGGGGAGGAACTGCTGCTCCTGGTAGGAAGAGGGAGGGCTGTTTGGTACTATGTGTATGTATGTTGTATGTGGAGATGTGCGTACATTTGGTGTTAAGTGTGTGTTTGGGGGCTGTCCTCACATGTATGTGTGTGTTTTCATTCTTTAGAATCCTGGACTGCTCCCCCCCCCCAAAAAAAAGAACTCCCCCTTTGCCACCATATTTCTGAGTATAGCATGGTGCTTAAAAGAATAATGGGTAGGTTTGGGTAGATATTTTTCAAGTTCATTTTAAGTTATCTCACTTATCCCCTTTAAGCTCTAGTCCAGGGGTTCTCAGCTAGTAGTACTTGTACTACCAGTGGTACTTCAGCCAACTGTTGGAGGTACTCGGACTGCGGGACCACCAGAACCCGACTCTGATGCGGCGCTTTTGACAGAGCATTTTTGAATCCGAGAGGCTCCTGCCTTTGGCCGAGCCTCTCGGGAATGCTGAGAAGGGCCCTCCCACCTGACCAAAGCCTCCTACCTGTGTTTTCTGACCTCTGAAAACTCGGAAGTAACTGGCGATGTCATCACCAATCACTTCCGGTGGTATACAGCACGAGAGTGGCACTGGAGGTGGTACTCAGCCGGGAAAGGGTTGAGAACCCCTGCTCTAGTCACTATCATTCATAGTGGCTAGCACAGGGTATGTATTTTTTTTCTCAGATTCAATTAAGCGAGCATGAGACAGATTGTAATCATGAAAAATCCACCCTGCGTCAAGGGAAATCTTGAGTGAACAGAGCTTTGCAGAATAGGTGAATAGTGTTTGGAGCATTACTGCACTTTTGGGGGGAGTACCAGCTGCAAGAGATTTAAAAAAAAAAAAACTACAACTCTTATTTCCTGAGACTTTTGCCCCCTCCAGCTCTTTTATTTCTATAATGCTTCATTATGGGGTTGCCCAGAATGCATGTGCTTCCCTTATAATTTGTTCTTGATTAATTGGCAGATGTATGTATTCTAGGCTTGCAAATAATTTTGTACAAAATATTCATCAAAGTGTTTAGCATTGTCTCAAATCCCTAAAAGGGAAATGAACCTTTGCTGCATATCTGCTATAATATCCAGTTGAATGGAACAGTGTTTTTTAACAGCATTGCACCATATTTTTAATTAATTAATCTTGTTTTGAAGGATAATCCATATAGTATTTTTGTGATCATTTAGAACTAATGCATTATTTGTATGTCTGTTAATTTTATCAACATGTTAGGCTATTTTGATTGCCTTTTCATTATTGAAGCATACCAAGAAATGTAAAATCCACATTGTAATAATGAAAAAATATTAACTTTAAAATAATAGTTCATAACTTTTGGATGCAGAGGCAAAATTTACATAGTTTTGGGTTGATTTATTTTGAATTGAACTTTTTCCTTATGTTATAGGTTTCTCTGAGGTCTGAAGATCCATTAGAAATGTCCACTTAAAACAGAGTCATGTTTAATAGACTAGCAGCGCAATCCTGACTAAGGATCCGGCCAGTGGCCCAGGCTGCCCATCGACCGGCGGGCCAGAGATCTACTCGGGGAAGGGGATGCTCGTCCCCTTCCCTGGGTGTAAACCAGGGCCGGTCCAATGGGCCTCCTCGGATTTCCACCAGCTAAATAGCTGGCGGAAGTCGGAGGAGGCTGTGTAACAGCCTAGCCACCCAGCGGGAACAGGGATATGGCCGACGACAACCCCCGCTTCCTCCCAGGCCGGCTAGGCCAATGCCCCCCTCCCTTGCCCGCCGAACCACCCCTGCTGGATCCTGACTCGCCTCCTCTGGCGAACGTGCGGGCTTCCCTTGCTCCTGAGTAGTCACGAACATGCTTTATGGCACGTTCGCCACACTTTAGAACAGCGGAGCACTTGCTCCGCTGTTCTAAAGATCCCCAGGATTGCGCCGTAGCAGTGCAACCCTATGCATGTTCAACTGTGTTCAGCTGGGCTTACTCCCAGGAAAGTGTACATAGGATTATAGTCTTATCCATTTAACTGACAACTGTTTCCTTGCCAAGCTGGCCCTTTGAGTCTGGCAAGTTTGACAAGACAGTAAAGAACATGGACTTTTGTAGGCTCTGAGTTCTGGAGCTGATGATGATTCTTCATAGAAACAAACAGATGTAATGGTATTTCTGTTCAATCCCAGTTGTTCAGACCTGAGAGTGCCTTTATCAGTCAAGGAGTAAGGACTGAATCTTGTTTTAGCAAAAGAGACCAGAAAATATAGTAAATTACTTAGCAGCAAAATATATTATGTACACATTTTTTCAAGAAGGAATAGGGGAATTCAGTTGATCTGTTACATTGCTCCAGGCCATCACGATGAATAATCTAGGAGAGTATGTCTCAGAAGTGATGGCAGTGAGACTGTGGGCAGTCAACACAAAAACTCTGAGCCTTTCCAAGTGCCTCCTGGAAATTGGGGCAAGACACTACCAGGTGTACTTTGCATATGGATTACTACCCACAGTTACTTGGCATGTTCTTCGCAGATAGAAGTCCATACCTGACCATGTTTGTACACTGAATATGCATTTGACAAACTGTGTAAGAAACCATTAATGCAGATCTGAATCATTGTTGCCTATCTCTTGGACAATTGACTTACGGCCCAATCCTATCAGGTCCTTACAGTGATGAATCTTGCAATCCTCCACTGTAAGTCCTGCAACGACACTGCGAGCGTTGCTCTGTCATTCTGCAGGCTGAACATGCCAGCGCAAATGGTACAGGCGCCATTGGCTTATAGGTAGTGGAAGTTCAAGCGAGGAACTGGGTGGAACACAGGTGGGGAGCAGTCCAGGCCAGGGACGAGAGAGGGCGGGAAAGGACGGGAGAGGAAGACCTTGATGGTGCATGCCGAGATCCTCCCCCCTCCTAGCCTGGACCAGCCCCTGAGTCTCCTCAGTCTTATACCAGCTAAATAGCTGGCGTAGGTCTAAGCAGACCCATTGGGGGCCAAGCAAGAATTTTACTTACCTGTCCTGCAGCAGCGTCACCTGCTCCGCCCCCCTGCAGTGACGCTGCTGCTGTCCTGGACCATCTGGTTGCCCTCTGTAATAGCATGATGTACATGCTCTGTCATCGGCACTGCATGCTATGGGGTGGCAGGGGATAGGAGTGGGCCCTCAGTTGTACAATATCTTGTGAAATTAAGCCATTCCTTATGGACCTGATAATACTCATGAACTTGGTGACTGCTTGGGACGCTTATCCACAACAGCAAATATGAAGAACTTTAAATTTAGGTTAGCCAACTGACTCTCCTGAAATTGCAAATATTACAACTGAATTGGTTTACGTTAGGAGTGTTTGTATCTTTGTACCGTATATGTATACATATGCATGTGTGAATGGTCAAAAATGGCAACAGTCAATTCGTTCTTGAGGAATGCAGAAAAATGTGCTGTTAGTATTACCGGCATTGTCCCTGAGAACCACAGCTATGAATGCAAAATATAAAAAAGAAGTGCTATGATTTACTGTTGAGTGTTTACATAAGGTTTTTCTTCACACTTAAGAGATTTGGGTTTTAAGGTACAGTGGATAGTAATTCAATATAGGAGATAAAATCTCCCTTACCCAAGAAGTTATTATGACGTACAGTTTGCCAAAGGCTGAGTCTTTTAATAAATAGTGTTGTAATCACCGTAGCGACAGCTCAGGCAAAATGTTGCAAGTTTTCAGGATGAGAGACAGACTACCTGCAACAGATAATATGACTGACTGATAGTGAAAAAAGTTCTTTTCTGAAAATCAAATTTGTGGCCTTTTAGAAATAGTATGTTCTCTGTCACAACCATAGCTTTGACAGTTTTGCTTTGTTTTGTAAATAATACAATTGCCTGGCACCCCAAAAATAAGCATGCAAGCCAGAGGCTTTGGGCAAAGGGCCACTTTATTTAATAATCAGTAGCGAGCATACACCCCCCCGCCGACACGACACCCCCCCCACGTGACGCCACACGCCACGGCTCCTAGGGGCGTGACATCATTTTCGCGCGGGCCAGCGGTAGCGCGGCTTCAATCAACACAACCCCCCGCCGTTTTGCTTACCAGGGCGGGAGGGAGGGCCCAGCGAGAGAATGGCCAGCGTGAGGAGAGAATGGCCATCCCTTTCTCGAGAGCCGAGCGTCGTTCCGATCATCAGGGAAGCATGAAACAGTGAGTGTCTTGGGCGGGGGAGGGAGGGGGCTCTGAGAGTGGCGGGGGCCGCAGAAGAGGCCTTCGGGGGCCGCATGCGGCCCGCCACGGGTTGGACCACCCTGCTCTAGGAGCTGTATTTTAAAGATCCTCTCTCTCTCTCTCTCTCTCTCTCACACACACACACACACACAGCTCCCCTCCAGCAGCACACACACAAATTAATAATGCTTTGAAGAATTCCCCCCCGTGCCTCCCCATTACCTTTGTTGTGTTTTAATTCAAGCCTGTGTCTTGCTTCTATGCTTTAACTAGCAGGGAAGCAGACAAGTCAACTGGAGGGTAGAGAGGCTCAGCCCAAGCAGGAACTGGAACTACTTCGGCCTCTCTACCCTCCAGTCGGCTTGTCTGCTTCTGAGCTACTGTAGTTATCTGTAAAGCATAGAAGCGGATGTTTTGTAAAAAAGAAAAAGAAAAAAGCAAGACACAGGCTTGAATTAAAACACAACAAAGGTAATGGGGTGGCAGGGGGGCGCCGCAGGGGGATACAGTGAAAGGAGAACGTGCATTGACCCAATGTGAAGTTGAGGCAGCTTTTCTGGGTCCTTTTTTTGCCTAAATTTCTCACTTTGTAAGTGAATATATACTGTACTCCCAGGTGAATGTATGGGGCAGGACTGCAGCCTTATTTTGCCTTCCATTTCTGTCAAAAAGCACCTTTCATTTTTTTTTGTAATTTTCAGCACTTATGAGCACATTTGCATTGTTTCAATGCTGTTCTTAGTGCTTTTATTCTCTTCTCTGCCCTCAAGTTCCTCACCTTTATTTACTGACACTACTGTTTCATCATATTAGCTGTTTCATCCTGTGAGAATTTGTCACCAGTATCATCAAGTTCTGACACTGCGACATCATGCTCATATATAAATCTGACACATCATGCTCATATGGTTGACCAGAGTCAACCATAGAATTGACTATGATGGTGGAAGAATGGTGAAAGATGGTGGACTATGATGGTTGACTATGATGGTGGAAGAATGGTGAAAGAAAGATGGGGAGAATGGTGGAAGAAAGTTCATTTGGCAGAAAATTTGTTTCATTGTTTAAAATGAAAGAGGTATTAAGCCTCCCTGAGAAGTCTCATCTCATGATCCTATCAAAACTCTTTGGTTTTCCTGAAAGTCCTCAGATTTTTATTTTTTTTAGGACGAAGCTCCAAATTTTCTATAAATTCACTTCCAATGAAAAGCTGGGATCTGCAAGACCTCCCAGTCTTTCACCACTATTTACCACCAAATTTCCACTTTCATCACCGAATTCCCCTCTTAACGGACCAATCCCATCCCTCAGTCCTATTGTCTTCTGCCAACAGAGTGCACACTGCATGCAATGGTGGAAGACCAATCAGACAACAAGCAAGAGGTAAGTAAAAATAATGTTTACTTACCTCCCAGTACATAGGATGCCTGATTGCCAATGGGCCTATTTTGCTGGCCTAAGTCCAGGGATAGGAAGGGACAGATACAGGCTGGGAAAGGGGGATGAGATCCAGTGTGCACAACTGCCACCAAGATCCCCCCTCCTGCCCCCAAATATCCTTGCCTTCCCCCTCCCTGCCACGAACTGATCATGACCTGCCCCCACTGCCACCTTACCTGCTCTGGTGCAGGCTGGGTCTGCTGGTGGCAAGCACCAGAGTTGCCAGCCGTTTGTGCCAGTGGCTCTGACGTGCTCGGCAATGACGCGCCATTTGTGGCACCACTGCAGCCTTTATGACTGCAGATCATGAGATCCACTATCATAAAAGGCCCCATGAGATTGCGCCGTAAGTTTGCTTTCAATAAACCTGTGGTCATAACTGTTAAAAAAAATTGGTCTGTGAAAGATATGAGTAAATCCGAATCAGGCCACAGTAAAAAAAAAAAATGTGTCAAACACCACCACCCCAGTTTTGTCTACAATGGTTCTGATCTAGATCACTTCCCCATCCCTTCCCAATGCAGGGATGTGCTATTTAGAAAATGCTATGCTATTTAGGAAAAAAAGTGAGATGTGCAACTGCTTAGTGACTTTCCTAGTTTGACCCAAAGAGACTCTGCTTATGTCTTGTAATTCTCAGCAGTGTTTTTTAAATGGATAACAAGTGCTATGAAATATTTAGGCATTCTGTTTAATAAAGACTTAATGAAAGATAATATTTACCTCACTGAACAATTGCTCTACAGTGATATAATAAATTAGAACAAGATTCAGTTCACTAGGCGGGGCTAGAAAGGAAATAATGAGATTGATTACACTTACTCCCAGATATAATTATTTCTACAGTACACTACTCTTCTTGAGGCAAAACTAGTGCAAGCCATAAGTAAAACTTTTTTTGCATGGTAAGGTAAATAGCCAATATTAAACTGTTCTTCTCCCTTGAATTATTTCAGCACAATCCTAGAAATGTCTACTCAGGAGTAAGTCCCAATGAGTTCAGTGGGACCTACTCCTAGGTAAGTGTGTATATGATTGCAGTCTATATTTGTTTGAATATATTTTCCCTCCGGATGGTAATTTATAACAGTTAGAAACAATATAACAATATAAAAGCGTTTCTAAATGTGATACAATAAAAAATGAAGCCGAAACAAGTGATTACTTATAAATCATAGCCCTTAAAGGTTGATGCTGCCAAGAGCCACATCAAATAAAGTTAAAAAGATAGAAATGCACAAGCCTGACAAAGGAGAGGAAAGGCAGCAGGTGGTTAGCAACTGGTTCAGCTAGTTGGTGGGATAGTTCATCTATGTGGGAGTGGCCCTTCAGGCACAGATGTGACAGATAGTTGACCTAACCTACAGGCCAATCCTAACTATCCAGCACCAATGCAGCTGTGCCAATGGGGCGCATGCTGCATCCTGCAAGGGGGGGGAGTCACAGAGGCCTCCTCAAGGTAAGGAGGGAACATTTGTTGCATTTGTTGCAGGGCTGCATCGGCACTAGAAAATTGGTTAGGATTGGACTGCTAGACTTCCATCTTCATAGAGCACATGGCTGCTGCTTGGCACACTTCTTCTGCCACTCTGATGGGTTATGACCATTGTAAGATACAAACTATGGAGAGATGGAAGTCTGGTGCTATTCACAGATATCTTAGGCGGTGTTACTGCTTAGTGTTATCATTTCAGTGGTTGGATTTGTTCACCTTTACTTCCAGGTTTGAGATAGAAGAGGGAGCCCAGTTTGGGGCATAACATCATCATTCTGGGAAAAACAGAGGACCAGTTCGTTGAGTTTGGAACACAGCTCAGCATCAGCATCTGTGCCAGAGTGAGATGACTTGGTGTTCTGTAGAACGAGATGTTTCCAACCATCTTTCAGCTACCAGGACAACAGTCCACTGGAGGTGATATTGGTATACCTGGGTGAGCACAATTTGTTCAAGGTAAAAGGAAAGGCCCGAGTATACAGACAATTGAGAATTTTTGGACACAGAAAGAAGAATGGCTGAAGGTTCTGGTCTGAAATGCTTCAACAAAGGATCTGGTAGGGAACAGGTGAGTGATCCCACGTGCCTAAAGAAGTGGCATTGAGACTTGGTCAGGTCAGGCACCAGATGAGGGTCCAGAACCATCAGAGGGCTCACCTGGCCAAGCTGGCTCTAAATCCTCAATACTGGTGACAATGGTACTGGTTGGGTAAGGGACCTAGTACAGGGTCTGCTCCAGGAATCCAACAACAACCTGGTGCTGGCACTCATGCCTCGACATGGCATGAAAGAAGGTCAACAAGTTGTTGGATACTGTCTAGCTACAGTGGTGAGGCAGTTGTCCCTTAACCAGACATTCTCCTCTTTACTAGTTTAGGGGTGATGGCCTCCATCATTCAGATGCTGGACATATTTTCTTCAAGAATTTGCAACAGAACCTGGCAGTTGTTATTTGAGGCTGGTAGGCAGTAATAGCACTAAGACTAGGCTATTCCCTTCTTTTGGTTCCTGCAGGTAGAAGATACATTGGTTTAGGGGAATTGGCAGGCACCTGATGATGAAGTTTAGCAATTGATTAACTTAGACCAGTTCCTTGACGTCATTGGTTTGGGAGGAAGAGACCAGAACTCCTTGAGAACTAACTAACTTATTTATTTAGCATTAAAAAAAAACTCAGGTGTTGGTGAAGAGGGCAGGAGTCCCTCAGTACACTGTCTCATGAGCAGCACAATCCACCATAATAGAACGGTGGATCGTGCACTCTGCCATTCTAAAGTGTCGCTTTACATGCTGTAAAGCACGTTTGTGACTACTTTAGAGTAAGGGCCACCAGCGCGAGGCCTGCAGCCCTCACTCCATCACCAGATTCTCCCTGCAGCCACTGGAGAAAGGTAAGGCTTCCGCCGGCGAGGGCAGTCCGGGCTGCAAGGGAGGGCAGCTGTTGGACAAGCCAGCCCGGGAGGGGTGGGGATGGCAGTCACCATATCCCCATCCCATTCCTGGGGTGGAGTGGCCCTTACATGGCCTCCTTGAACCTACACCAGCTCAATAGCTGGCGGAAATCCAAGGAAGCCCATTGGGGACTCCCCGTGCTACACTGGGGGAAGGGTTCCCCCGAGTAGACCTCCAGGCCAATCACAATCGGTCCGGAACAGGGATAGGATCTTTACACAGGATTGCGCTCTGAGTTATGTATGTCTGAGTTAAGGACATCCGAGTTACAGATGGCTATGTTGGTGCTTTTGCACAGGTGTGATACATTTTTCTGTTGTTGTCACATAGGCATGATAGTGCTGGGCTGGCAAAAGCCAACTATTTCAAGCTATGTATGTTCTACACAGAACTCCGGAATGGAACCAGTATGTACATGGTGGATTTAGCATACGTGGGTGTTAGTAGGTATGGCTATGAAGTGTGATGATCAGGGCAGGTAGTGATCACATTAACAGAGCCTGGGTGGACATGGCATAAGGATTGGACTGAGGGTGGCATCAACAAGTTGCATCATCCAGACCAAATAACTACGCATACCAGCTTGGGTTAGATTAACTATTTTGTTGTGGATCCAGTATTGCACTGTTTCTGGCTAGATGTGCTCAGTGCTGTCCGTGTATTTGCATTGAAGGAGAGAAACTTTTCCCATGCAGCTGTTGTTGTTGTTGTTGTTGTTGTTGTTGTTGTTGTTGTTGTTGTTGTTGTTATGCAGCTGTAATTATTACTTTATCTAAATTTCAAAACAAGACACAAGAGTGCTCAGTGTATACAGGGAACTATCTGTATAGTAGTAGTAGTAGTAGTGGTAGTAGTAGTAGTAATAGTAGTAGTAATAGTAGTAGTAATAATAATAGCAGCAAATTATATCAATACCATCACACACACCCTCCCAAAACCTAACTATCTTTCCTTCTTGAATTTTCTTGTCTTGTCTTAAAGGCATCAGAATATTCAAAGAGCATTAAATGATGGTCTTGTGGGCTCTATTCTGTTGATGCTGTTGTTTTTAATCAGTGTTTTAGAGTATAAGATGTTTTTTAAATCAGTATTTTAAGAGTATAGGAGTATAAGTACAGAGGCTTCTAATTATAAATACTAATTAACACTCACATGGACTTAACGCCTGCATTTTTTGTAGGTGTTAAACACTTGAACCATTCCCTATCTATTCTTAATCCCAAATGCTCTATTTAGAGGAGAGGGTACTCCTTCATTAAGCTAATTATAATGAATTAAAAGTAGAAAAGACATGTTTACTTAAAAACCAGTGGTTGAGCTGGTTTCACTACGCACCTTTTTCATCAGCTTTATCTGAAAAAATGAGAGCATTACAATACTGGTTTTTTATAAAATATATCTATTTGTACACACTTGCACAAAAATGTATTGAAATTTTACTTAAATTGAGGACATGATCCAGCACAACCATGGGTGGCTATGCATGGTCATGCTAGTTGTGGAATATTAAAGAAACCGTTCAGCCAAGATGCAGGAAAAAAGAACAAGGAGTTTCCAGGTGTCTTTCTTTCTGGAGGCCGTTGCAAGATGATACATTAAACACAAATCTAGTGGGGGGGGGGAAGAGTCTTTACATTTGGTGGACTGTCCTCCCATGGCGATTCTTGGTGCTCCTTACTTCTCCAAGGACTAGGAGCTTCCTGGGCGGCTTTTTGAAGCGTATCTTATTTTGTGTGGGAGCAGGGGGAACAATAATGGACAATTTGGGCATGTTTGTGCTGTTTGTTAAAAGACATACAGGAGCTGAAGATGGGGAGCAAACATGCATTCAGGTGGCCCCAGTCCCAAAGCAACATTGACCCAGCGGCAGGTGCCCAGGACTGGAGCTGGGGGTGGGGGAGGATCTGTGAAGGGGAGCCCAGGTAGACAAACCAGGCCAGCGGATCCTGGCCAAACCTAAGGGAGTTGAACAAGGGGAGACACAATCAGGCAAGCAGATCTTGGCAACAATTACAGGGGTTGCTCGAGGGGAGATCCAGTCAGACAAGTCAGACCAGCAGGTCCTGGTTAAGACAGGAAGGGGAGGGCCAGAGGCTACGACTAACCGTATAGGAGTTCAGAGCTGGGGAGACACCGGTGGAGGCAGACCAGCTGTCAGTGACCAGTGTCACAGAGCCTAGACTTGGGAGGAGGACTCGGAGTGCCGTAACTCCCTCCCCAAGCCAATTCTGAGGATGCCAAACCCTGGGCGAGGAAGACCTCCCCATGGAGGCCAACAAGGAGCCCCAAATCCCCAGAGCGCCTACCACGGACAGTAGGTTATTGAGTAATTGAAAATGTATGTAATTTTCAGAGACACGTTTATGGGATTTTCCGCCATGTGATTCAGATCTTAATATAGAAGAGGTAGAAAAATTTTTATCTTACACTTGTCAGATGAAATTCCAGTTCCTAAACTGTTACTGCGGTGCTGCAGCAGGCAAACGGAACAGGCTATCCAAGACTGACGAAGAGTTAAGAAGGTCTTTAAAATTCTTCTTCCTGGCTTAACGTTTCTTTCCAGACATTAGGAACTTTTTCAAAAGCAAACAAAGAGCTCAGCAGCAAGCTGAGAGATGTCCATAACCTTGTCCTGAGGAATACATACAGACAGCGTCTTCATCTTGAAGCTATCTCGATCTCCCAACGTCAACCCAAACTCCTTCTGAATCGTCAACAGGAATTATCTTATGTCAACAAGGTATGGTTACCCCTTGTGCACAAATCTTCTAGACAGCAGATCAAACCGGGAGAACGGAACGCAGGCAAAAGGTTATGTCAGGTCATCGAAGAACCTGCAGCCTCCGTGTCTAATCAACAACCCGAGAATTAGAGCCTCTGTACTGTAACTATCACACTTAGTTAATTATCCCCCACTGTGCATCAATCTCCTCTCTACACTAATCCCCTGATAGGTTACCAGCTGGAGAGCGGAGCGCAAAGGGCATTCCCGGTCATCGAGGAAACCGCAGCTTCCGTTTTCAATCAGTAACTAGCGGTTCCCGCGCTTTCAAACGTCTGTGCCCTATATATTTGTATTCCTCAGGACAAGGTTATGGACATCTCTCAGCTTGCTGCTGAGCTCTTTGTTTGCTTTTGAAAAAGTTCCTAATGTCTGGAAAGAAACGTTAAGCCAGGAAGAAGAATTTTAAAGACCTTCTTAACTCTTCGTCAGTCTTGGATAGCCTGTTCCGTTTGCCTGCTGCAGCACCGCAGTAACAGTTTAGGAACTGGAATTTCATCTGACAAGTGTAAGATAAAAATTTTTCTACCTCTTCTATATTAAGATCTGAATCACATGGCGGAAAATCCCATAAACATTGTGTCTCTGAACATTACAACCAGCCATGAAAATCTACATGTGTATGTATGTAATTATTTAAATTTGGCACCGACTCCAAAAAGTTTAAATCCATATATTTAAGAAAGGATTTTTCCCCACTTTTTAGTGTTTTGTCCCTTCTCTCTTTAAAAAAAAAAAAAACTCAGTGTGGCCATTGAGTTTCTAAATGTTAATGGGGAGATGGTCCCTCACACTATTGTCCCCCCTCACTGGAGACAGAGTCTGCCTGTTCCAGTCCCTCTCCTATCTCATGTATGACATGCAGCTCATGGCGAGGAAGGTGTGTGAGCTAATCGTGAGGCATGTGGTGGACAACTGGGGAGAGTTCTCCATCATGTCCCACGACAGCGAGAGGGACAACTACACCAGCTCCACTGACTACCTCATTCACATGTCCCGATCCTTTACTTATGGTGGTTTATGCGAGTTGGTGGCAGCTGGGCAACTGTTCGAGTACCTTATTTTTTTCACTACGATCTTCTCTTTTTATTTCTTCATCAATTGTTATATTTTGAATTTCACTTCATCATTTCTCTGCAAAAACATGTATCGCTTTATTGAAACTACATATACTTTTTCTATACATTTCAAATTCTATTTACAAATGTCTAAAAATATAATGTGCGGTATCAAATTAAAGGGAATTTCAACCTGAACATGAATGTGGTGTGGATCATGTCATTTAATGAAACCATTGACTTTTAATAATTGCAGGGTGTTGCCTGACATGGGGTCGTTGTGCTACATTTAAATGGTTCATTGCAATCAAAGGAAAGTTTATTAGAGTCAAAATGTATTTAAAGTACTTACATCCCGTAGATAAGTGCGGGTATCACGCTAGTCTACTATATGGAAATTAATAGGATTAGATGGGTTTTGAGGTTTCTTTTACTGGGTTAAATGAGCTGAGTCTTTTCAATGCAGCACCACCCTGGAAGCTCTGGCTATCTTTTGTTGGTTGAACAGTTAGATGTTCCCATTGTATTTCATAATGCCATTATCTGAGGACTTTACCTGCACTCAAGAAATCCCGGTAGCAGCAGCAGGTTAACACTATACAAAGGGAGAGAGCTAGTGTGAACCAATTTGCTGTCTGAGATTTGACAGGACTTAGCTGTATTATTCAGTGCAATGTATGCAGTTGGAAGCCTCTGATTTTTCACCTGTTCTTTGCATTATTCTACCTGCCTGATATGAACAATGTCCTCTTATGTCTTCATTTTATAAACCTGCCTTTCTATACCTCTGATATGTAGTGTGGCCACTGTCAAGCAGGTGTGTTACATAATTCATCTTTCAGAACACCAAGGATCCTTTTGAATATGTGAAATTATTCATTAATGCATCTATACAAAGAGATTAATCCAATTTCAAAAAAAGGAAAGTAGCAGATTTTAAAAAACAAAACAAAACCAGTTACATAAGCGCCAGGCATAGGATTTCTCAGTCATAATGGGTTTGCATTTGGCACATACATACACTTCACATTGTCACAGTAAATATTTGCAGTCACTGCTGAGAACAAAAGGCAATGTTTTCATCCAAAATGTTAAGCAATTGATAAAAGGCTGTTTTTAAAGTTATTGTTTAACGATCAGTACAAAGCAGTTGGGAACAGGCACCATGCAAAGCTCTACCAGGCATTCCAAGTGGGATGTTTTCTGTGAATAGCAGACCGCACAGACTGGATCACACAACATGATTTTAAAATTCCTCTTACTTCAAAGGGGTTTTGCCATGTGACATGGGGGGGGGGGTGCTGTTCAAGAAAGGCAAGCACAAAGACCCTTTGAATGTGTGGTTGCCTAGTTCTTGAATCCCAGATATAGGTTCTAAAAAAATTGTCTTTAATAAAAAAAATTGTTGAAAGAAAAGGAAGAAAAAAAGCTTCAGTTACATAGCCCTTATGGACCCAGTGTCCTTAATTTTTGTTTCCTCTTAACTATTGTTTTTAGAAGGCTATGGTGGTTTGACATGATTTGGCTAAAACTGGGGGTAGTCAGGGGGTGAGGCTTGAGATTTCATTAAGGTTCCCTTCCTTTTCTGCTATTATTCAACAACTTCTGAGTACCCTAATTTTTATGCTATGTTTCCTGGGGTACAATCCACGAGGAACATGCCTCATTGAAAGAAAGGTTCATTGATTTTGAGACGCATTGAAATACATTGGAGCTGTGCGGTCGTCCATCACTTCCAAGGGGATTTCATGGGAAAACTGATGAATTGATTATATGCTCCTGATGCTTTTTTAAGAGACTGTTTGATACAAACTTTACCCATCCCAAGTTCTCAAATGTGCTGGGTTTTTCAAGGTGGCCCATCTATTTTCTCTTGCCAGAGCAAGAGCTCTGGCTCTTATTAACTGCACAATCCAGTGTAGCCTAGTGCCGGGGAGTGCGCGCTCCCCCGGCGTAGGGTGTAGTAATTGTGCCATAAAGTGCATTTACGGCACCCGGCGAGTAAGGACCGCCAGCTCAGCAGCCACCGGAGCAGGTAAGTCCTACCCCGGCCAGGGGTGGGGGGAGGGCGGACCAGGTGGGCAGGGAGGGCAGCCAATGGCAGTCAATCAGAGCTGATAAAAAAAGATGTAGATGTAGTGTCAGAACATAGTCTCTTTGGTACCAGAGAGGGCTTACTTTTCTTACAGCCCAATCCTGTTTAAGATACAGTGCCCGGCCTAAAGGGCCGGATGCCATATCCTATCGAGTTTCCTGGCTGCCCCGAGGCAGCCCAGGAACAACTCAGGAGAAGGGGATGATTGTCCCCTTCCTCCGGTGTAAGCGGCGGCAGCCCCAATGGGCCTCCTTGAATGAACACAAGCTCTGGAGCTCGCATACATTCACGCCAGCCGTGTAAAGCTGCACTGGGCCTGGGGAGGACGGAGAAATCGGCAGTGAGATGCGCCATATCCTAGGCCCTCTCCAGGCCCGGCGCAGCCTTACACGGCTGGCGTGAATGTATGCGAGCTCCAGAGCTTGTGTTCATTCAAGGAAGCCCATCGGGGCAGCCAGGGATCTCAATAGGATATGGCGTCCGGACCTTTAGGCCAGGCGCCATATCTTACACAGGATTGAGCTGTAAGAAAAGTCAGCCCTCTCTGGCACCAAAGAGACTATGTTCTGGCACTACATCTACATCTTCTTTTTTTTTTTAATCAGCTCTGATGGATCCAAGCTGACACTTCATTGCTTGTCTGCATCTGCTCTTTAATTTTACGGGGGGAGGGGACTAAAACAGGAAGACATGAGTCCCCAACCTACTCCAGGAAGTCTGGACTCCCTAGCTAGGGTCAATCATGCCTAACGACTGGAATGCGCTAATACAATGTTTCTCAAACTGTTGGTCGGGACCCACTTGGTGGGTCGTGACCTGATTTCTGGTGGGTTCCAGGTGATGGAAAGATCAGATCAGTAATTGCCACAAGCCCTGAGGCTATTCAAAGATCAGATACCTGCCAATTGCCCTTCAAAGAGCTGAGATCCTGCAGTTTGTAATATAGCTGCTAATTATCCTGCAAGCAGCTGAGCTCCTTTATTTATAGATCACCTTTTTTTTTAAGTCTCGTAAGACTAGGTGGGTCCCGATAGAGTGTCATTTTAAAAAGTGGGTCCCGATGCTAAAACGTTTGAGAACCACTGCGCTAATAATATCAGCCACTACCACTTCAGAAGAAGAGATGTTACTTTTTCCAGGTGTCACACTTTTTGAAAGAAGAAATGAAAGCCTTTCAGGCTTTGGAGTTTGTTTAATTGCTTTGTTTTCTAAGCAACGCTAGTTAATCTTACAAGCCTTAGAGATTTGTTTAAAGTGGATTTTACAGACTTCCTTGCTAGCTTATGAAGCCTGAGGCAAGTAAGGGCCGTAACTCACTGTGGGCTTAATTATCATTGTTATATTGGTGACACTTGGATTTACTGCAACAGTGACAATTTTCTTTTATTTACACAAGTTTCACAAGGTTGTCTGGTAGTCTAAAAATGGATGGTTTTCATTATCTTTCTTTGAACGGTAATAAAAAAGAATTATTGGATGTTGTCCCTCAATCTACCTTTAAGAAGATTTGTACCTATACCTTTTTACTAGATGCTTTCATCTAAAACCACAGATGTATAAATTTGGATATCTTATGTCCTAATCGTATCCCCATCGATGCAGCTGTGCCACCAGAGTGCATGCTGTATCCTGCAAGCGGGGGGCAGTACTGGAGGTCTCCTCTGGATAAGGGAACACTGTTTCCCTTACCCGGGGGTAAGCCTCTGGGGTAGTCACAGGTCTACTCGGATCTTTGCCAGCGATTTCACTGGCACATGTCCATGTGGACCTGGGAAGGCGGATCAAGGCCTGGAAGGGTGATAGCACATAGGTGATGCTGCTGATGCTGATACTGATACCACCCCCTTCCAGCCATCATTCCACCCCTGTTCCACCCCTCCCCTCCCCATTCCACTCATTCCCCATCACATTCCACCCCATTCCTACCTACCTCCAACCCCACCCCCATGCTAACTTACTGGTGCTGGGGACCAGCTCTGCTAGTGGGCCACCACCGGCACCCATGACTTGGGGTGGTGGTCCAGCTCCTCTTGACAGCAGGTCACATTTAAGACAGCTGTAATGCACATTGCAGTGCTGGAACATGAATTCTGGTGGTGTAAGGACAGCGGGTGGCGCAGTGGGTTAAACTGCTGAACCATGAGCTGTCGATCGAAAGGTTGGCAGTTCGAATCCACGACGGGGTGAGCTCTCGTTGCTTGGCCAGCTCCTGCCAACCTAGCAGTTCCAAAGCATGTTAATGTGAGTAGATAAATAGGTACCGCTTGCGGGAAGGTAAACAGTGCTCCGTGTTCCAGCTGCATGCTACGCGCTGCGGCAAGGAGAGTCATGCCGGCCACATGACCACGGAGGCGTCTTCGGACAACGCTGGCTCTTCGGCTTTGAAATGGGGATGAGCACCACACCCTAGAGTCGGACACGACTGGACTTAGTTGTCAGGAGTACCTAAGAGCAGCATAGGGTCGCCCAAGAATCTATTTTGCACCTATTTATTTTAAGCAGCTTGATAATTTGCCTTAAAAAACAAACCTGAAATAACGTATTTGAATAGAACCAAAACATTGTTTTATATGGATAATGGAGGCTTGACTAACAAGATTCTTCATTTTTCTAGAATATTTCTAGAATATTTCCCACATGGCACCTGCCACTGTGTTGCTTGAGAACATATTTAAAAGAACATATTTCGTCTGACAGCAACAGTTGTTACTAGCAGTGCTTTTTAGATGTGCATATGTTTTGGGAAGACAATCCAGGTGCAGGGATCCTGCGTAGTGGCCAATGGCACAGCTATTCACTTAAGAAAAACACAAGGGACATGAGGATGAAAGGTGCATCAAAAAGGATTTATTGTGATGTAACACAATAAAAAAGGACATCAAAACTGATGACTAGCTGAGCTCACTTGCTTGGTCAGTCACTCTAGACTGTAGTGTTGTATTTCCAATCATACACTCATGACTGGACCCTACGTGCAAGTTGTTGTTTGAATGAGAGAGACAGAGACAGAGACAGGGGAGGAGAAGGAAGTCCTTAGAAGAAAATGTATGCCTCTAAACCCATTTAAGAGAAATAGCAGGCAGCAATGGGGCAACTCGGATCTGAGCCTTCTAAAGAGCCAGTGTAGTTTCGAGCTGCCTCGTGTTGGATTTTCAGGCCCAGGTAGGATTTGGTGTGTGCCAGCGCCGCCAATCCCACCGCCTCCTGGGCCCAATTTGCCCCATCTCCACCCTCCCTGCTCCCCACCTCCCCTGTGCTGTTCGGGGCAGCTTTTACCTGCTCTGGTGTGCAGTCCAGTCTCCATTGGTGCCGGTGGGATGTAAAGCACATTGACGTAAAGCGCACCGACTGTAAAGCACATTGGCAGTTAGGAGTGCCAGAGGGAAGGCCTGTGCAGTCTTTCAGCCAGTGTTCCTAAGTGCCAATGTTCTTCATGGCACGTTTGCAATAGCGTAGGCCAGCACAGCAGTCACTGGATAATTAGGATTCTGGTTTAAAAAAAGTCCTGGTTTCTTCCTAAAAGCCCTAATTATTGCCCACACCTGTGGGACACACCCAATTGCCTGCAGGTGTGTGCTTCCACCCATGCAGTCCTGGGAATTAATCTCTTGCTTCCCAATCCAAGTCTCCATCTGATAACCCTTGACTCCCTGGATCTGTCGACAAGGGTCCATTGCTAACACCACACTTGGCTCCTTCTAGTCTTCTGGATCTCCTTCCACTACAACTCCTCCTTGTCCTACCCCTGTCCCTTCCCACTCTCCACCCAGTTGCAGTCTCTCCACTGGAGAGGTTTGCCAGTGGCTGGTCTGCACCCCGATATTGGTGGTGCGTGGTTTTCCGACTGCTGCTCTGGCATCTGTGTAGCACCCACTGGTGGAGGGATGTCCATGTTGGCG
Source organism: Plestiodon gilberti rubricaudatus (assembly GCA_026170595.1). NCBI lineage: Eukaryota > Metazoa > Chordata > Lepidosauria > Squamata > Scincidae > Plestiodon > Plestiodon gilberti. Next base: position 111,524,237 of record JANXHW010000003.1, read on the forward strand.
GAGCTATCTGTGCACTGGCTTACATGGCGGTACACTGGCATTTCCCCTGGTTAGGACTGGGTCTTTAGTTTCTTCCCTGTAAGCTTTAGGCACCAAATTAAGAGCTCTTAATTGATAGTCATTTTCAAGTTTTACTTTTTTTTAGCTAACAGTAAACTTGCTTTTTTCTACAGACGATTTTCTTGCAGCCTGTTTTTTTTTAAAATAATTTCACATCTGATACTTTTATTAATGTTATTACCAGTGCTGCATTTATTTTCTGCCAGTTGCTACAGATTGATGTTATGTGTTATTATATTTGAAATGTGATATTGTTTTGATTTGATTGGTATTAGTCACTTTCGAAATTTATTTTTAAATTTAGAAGCAGAGTATACATTTTCAAAGATGCAGTCATAAATCACTACTTCAGAGACAGCCTCTTTTTCTATCAGCCCCATGTTCTTCAGCATGGAATGTGCTTCAGATGCCATCACTGGGACGTAAGGATGGTTGCTGTGAGAAATGTCCAGTAGAAGTGAGGAATGTTCTTTCCTGGGAGGCAAAACGTTGCTTTTCACCGCCCTTTTTTAGAAAACATTGCAAGACATTCCATTTTTGACAGACATTTGATTAATGAACTCCTAATGTAGCATGGTGGCTAAAAAAAATGACCTTCAAAGGAGGAAGTCCCTGGTTGCGGCTCCTTTCATGAACTCTGCACATGCCCCCTAGGTGCCCCCCATACGATGCCTCTGCTGGTAAACCACAACATCCATCCTCAACCTTCCACAATATGGGGATAGTCATATCCATGTCATAAAAATAGCACTGTTTTGGAAATCTTAACCAAATCCTAGAACAACCTCTTTAGTCACATAGCTCATCATTTATTTATAACTTGCACATATATTGTTGTGAGACTTCTAGCCACCCCAAGGCTCTCATGATTGCCCTTTATATCATAGTCAGATGTTTTGAGCCCCCTCCCCCTAGCAATGGTTTCTCTAAAGCTGCAATACTACACACGCTCACAGCACAATCTGTGCAAGTTGCAGCGGCCAGCCAAAATGGCCGGACTGGCCAGTAGTTTCCCCATCTTTTAACAGCAGTTTTAACAGCAGGCAAGCTGTGCTTTTGTAGTGCGACCTGAATCAGGCTGAGATACTAGATACCAGAATTTATTTATTTTTAATCAAAAGTTGGCAAAAGGTGCAAGAATTTTTAATGCCCATATGGGGTCTGTTTTAGATAATGGAGGAGAGAACATAATCATTCGTTTCAATAACATTAGACCTATACAGTATTTAAAAAAAAAAAAACACCTCCAGTAGAAAGGCAGTTAATTTTTCATTCATCTCACAATGGCATGAAGATGCAAAGGAGAAGAACGATGGGTTGAAAGAAAACAAGTGTGACAACTTCAAAAGAAAGTTGAGGTGCCGATTGCTGTGCTTTGTCCTGAATACCAAATTGCATTAGAATCCTGTCACATTCACGGCTGCATTTGCATCCACTTACATTCCCAGGAATTCATCATGATTAATGCTAATGCAGCAAATAGTGACGGAAATAATGATGATTTGTATAATTTATAATGTGTTGCCATAAAAGACACTAAAATATATATGAAAATAACCTGTTCACTAGGTTACAACAGCACTTCGATATAATAGCTCGATCATTATTAATTTCTTTCATACGTATTGTAACAACATTCATTACCACAAACTCATTTTGAATTAGTAAAGATGTAATATGGATTTCCACAGTAATTGAGCATTAATTAACTAACTGTAGCATTGTTAAAAAAAACAAACAGGAATCTTACATATTGCTATTGCCAACTCTTCGTTAGGGTTGCTGGAAATGGGGATGCTTCTTTGTGCTTTGTAGTTTATGATTCCAAGAATTGATTACAAGCCAAGTGAAAACTGAGGGAACCTGAAAGGAGAAAAGAAGAGAGGGAACATTTGCTTTTCCTCCTTTTGCTTCAAAGCAGTATACGAATGGAGTATGAGGTAGGAATATTCAAGACCTATCCTTTTAGTTTCACAAGTACTTGCTACAGGCAGCTCCTCACTCCCAGGGTCCATTAGTTCCCATCATTCAATGTTGCCAATTTTTTTTTAATTAAAAGTGAATACTCCTGGAAGTTGATTGGCGGGTGACTGGTGGCAGGTGCCAACAGCTCCTCCTACCCATTGCACAACACACCAGTGAGAACATTCCCTAGAGGCCCTACAGTAATGCAGGGATCTATGGGAGACACTACCAGTTCTAGATTGGGATCCCAGTGCAGCAGTGGCACAAGACTCATGCTAGCACAGCCACAGAAACTTGGTGGGGGTAGGGATTGGCCTGCCTGGGTATAGGCCCCTGGATGGGCACTCACTGGAGAAGGTGGCAGCAGAGTGATTGGAACAGGATGGCAGCAAACCCTCTTCCTTCCTTCCTTCGTCCTGCCATCATGTCCCTCGTGGTAGCAGCACATGATGCTGCTGCCCCAATCCTCTTCTTACTCACTCTTTCAGGAGAAACAACAAGAAGAGACTAAGAGCAGCAGAGTGAAGCAACTAGGTGGGCAGTTGGCACTCCCCACTAGTTCACTGCCTTCCCCCCAGTCCATCTCTTAAAGCTCCCACATGTGTGGGTCAGCCGTAGTTATTTGCATTACTTCAGTGACAGTGAAGTCACTATAGACAGAATTCCATTATATATAACTCGGAAAGATACAAAACAATTCTATATTTCTTGACCCCAAACCCACATTCTCCAAATTTCCCTTAACGGTCTACCTCCATCCAACACCACCACCACCATTTCCTTTCTTCATTTCCCAGCTACTTCTGGCGCAGATGTCACTGACTGAGAATCTATGAGTTCCCCAGGACCTCCTACTTGACTCCTGAAGCCCTCCCCTTGCTGGCTGAAGCTGCTTTAAAGGGCCTGCGGTCTTGCAGATTGCCCCAATGCAAGTTCTCAGTGTTGGCAGGTGGGCCTTCGGGCAGGTGGGGTTTTGAAGGGTCATTTGGTCGGCTGGCCTGGACCATCCCAATGGGCTCCCTAGGGCCACCTCTGCACCCCTCCGGCCTGCGGGGTGACACCCTCCTTTTGTAGTATTTTTTTAATTAAAAAAGGACATAAAGGAATCCCAGTATGGGTCTTTAGCTTACACACCTTCAGATTCCAATAGTATCCTCCCCCCTAAGCTGGTGCTGCCATGCCGAAAATGAGCACACTGTATCCAGTGGGGAAGGGAGAGTAGCAGAAACTTAGCCTACATATATTGGCATTACCAATATTTACAGATTATTTGCAGCAGCATCTCCCTCCTCAAGTCCTGACTATGCATTTAGATGCAAATAACCCAGGGCAGAGGGCAGGTGTATCCTTGGAGAGCAGGCCCATAGGGATTTGTCAGTTATGTGGTCATGGGTCCCAAGACTTATTGTTCACTGGTCCAGGCTTCTTCAGCAAAATAGGATATGGAGGAAGACTCAGAATCCAGGGACATTGGATAGGGCTTGGCACAAATTGATAGGGACTTGGGGAAGGTGGCTGTGCACTCTCAGCCCTCTTTGTTCAGAGGTGACAGATTTATTTTGTCAGACTTGCAGTTGGGTTTGGTGGATATTTGGGGGGCAGTAGGGTTGAGGGGGAGCCAAGCTCAAGTCTAGGCCCCCTATGTGGCAGGTAAGTGCAGGTTGGGCATTATGATTAGGAAGTTGTGTGCATTCTGCAGCACAATCCTGTGTAACCTTGCATCAGTGTAACAGTAGATGCACCGGTTTAAGTGCACTTATGCCACTGTTACACCGGTGCAAGGTTACACAGAATTGTGCTGCTGGGGATATAGGGTGGTAAAGGGGAGCACATAATATGTCCCTAGAGCAGCGGTGGGGAACCTCCGGCCCGCGGGCCGTTTATGGCCCCCGGGGCGATCCGGTCCGACCCACGCGAGACCGGACCCGAGTCCATCAGGTCTGGCCCACGCAAGACCAGAATGGAGGCTCCGGAGGCCCAGCGCTCATCTCGGCGGCGACTCCTTCTGAATCCGGTGGTTCTGTACATGCGCAGAATGCCACTAAGGCCAAGAGAGGGCAAGATTGTACAGAACCGCCGGGTTCAGAAGGAGGAGTCACTGAGGTGAACGCGGGGAGCCTGAAGGTAAGGAGAGCGATGGGGGGGGGGCTCCAGAGGCGGCGACTCCTTCTGAAACCGGCAGTTCTGTACATGCGCTGAACGCCGCTAAGGCCAAGAGAGGGCAAGATTGCCCTCTCTTGGCCTGAGCGGCGTTCTGCGCATGTACAGAACCGCTGATTTCAGAAGGTGGAGGCGGGCGGCAGCCCGGAGCCTGGAAGGTAAAGAGAGCGATGGGGGGGGCAATCTGCGGTGGGTGTGGCAAAAAATCACACGGTGGGTGTGGCAAAAAATTTGGCCGGCCTAATGGCCGGCCTGCAACAAATTTTCCCCCATGGGAAAATGGCCCTCCACCGCAAATAGGTTCCCCACCCTTGCCCTAGAGGCTGCTCTGCTCAAGGATGCTGGCTTATCTATGTATTGTAACGTATACCTCAAAGTCTGGTCAACTCGGAGAGGGTGGTGCAATTAAAGGGATTGGTGTTGATATGCTACGATTGTCATTGGCGATCATTAGCATGGAGTCAGGCTATGTCACCCAGAAGAAGAATAGACAGTAGCTGGTTGTCTCTCCCCCAAGGTAAGAAACTTGCACTAAAGCCAGGTGTAGAGTTCAGCTTGTGTTAGGACCATTGTAAGTCTTTTATGTGATCAATAAATTGTGGCCTGTTTCAAACCAATCTTGTTTGTGCTGTGCTTTACTAGGGAGCGTGGAGGCAATGTCATTTAGATTTTCATGGCTTTTTACTATGTACACAGAAGCAATGTTTATGGGATTTCCAGCCATGTGATATCAGCTCTTAAATTGAAGAAATAAAGAATATTCTTACAACTTTGTCTGTTGAGATTCCTGTCCTCTGATCCTACCGGTATGCAGAAGCGGGTGACCAGAGCGGATTATCCAGATCAGACGCAGCAATAAAAAAGTCTTCAGTCTTCCTTGCTTAACGTTTCATCCCCAAACACTTGGGGTTTTTTCAAAAGCAGAAATTGGAGAACTCAGCCACAGGCTGAAAGATGTTGTTTTTCATCTTTCAACATCTTTCAGCCTGTGGCTGAGTTCTCCAATTTCTGCTTTTGAAAAAATCCCAAGTGTTTGGGGATGAAACGTTAAGCAAGGAAGACTCAAGACTTTTTTATTGCTGCGTCTGATCTGGATAATCCGCTCTAGTCGCCCGCTTCTGCATACCGGTAGGATCAGAGGACAGGAATCTCAACAGACAAAGTTGTAAGAATATTCTTTATTTCTTCAATTTAAGAGCTGATATCACATGGCTGGAAATCCCATAAACATTGCTTCTGTGTACGCAATGTCATTTCCAGCCCAGTCCAGCCTAAGGCCTCAGCGGCACAATTCAGGCACAACTGCAGCCTAAGCGCCTTAGGCTCGAGTTGTGCCTGAATTGTGCCGCAGAGGCCGAATTTGTGCTGCAATTGTGACTGACATAGGACGGGTTAAGGAAAGTTGACCAATTCAGTCCTAAGTTCGGCATAAGAGCTATTCCGTCCTAAGTTTGGCCTAAAAGTGGGTGTGTTGGGGGCGTGTCGGGGGAGTGACGGGGGCGGTTACGAAATTTGTTCCGGTTCCAGACACTGGCGACCCCCCTGACACGCCCCCTCGAGCACAACTCAGGCACAAAATTTGGGTCAACAAAAAGGGTGGACTTAAATGTGAGGAGACCCATAGGAGCCATTTTACCTTACCCACACCAGCCCTCTCCTGAAAAGTTCTAACACCCTGGTCCCGAGTTGTGCCTGAGTTAGGACGGAACAGTTGTGGCCTAACTCTGGACACGGACCCAAATAGTTACCCTATCAGCACCCAGCCCCACCCAGCCTCTTTCCCACAAAAGCCCAGCCCCAGCCCTCCACTTTCTCTCTCTCTCTCTCTCTCTCTCTCTCTCTCTCTCTCTCTGAGCACGTGGCGTGAGGTCCTGTCCCCCAGCAGCCGCAAAGTGGGACTTTGAAAAATTTCAAACACCCCACTTCTCTCTTCTCCTCTCTCCTCTCTGCCCCCCTCTAGGGCAGAGAGGGCTGTTCTGCCTGTGGCCAAACTGTTTACTGCTGTGCCTGGGCAGCTGTCTCCATGCAAGTGTTTGCTAACCCATGTCTTTCTCCCAGCCCCTCTCCCCCCCCCACAGGCAACAACATCAGCAGGTAAGTGCAGGTAAGAGCAGGGTTCGTGCTGAAATGTGGTCTGACTTCTGCCTCTTTGCATATAGAAATATAGGTAGGATACATGCCTCTTTACCAATGTCTTGTCTCATAGCTGCCTGCAATGCCTGCCATGATATGCCTCTTTACCAATGTTGTGTCTCACAGCTGCCTGCAATGCCTGCCATGATATGCCTCTTTACCAATGTTGTGTCTCATAGCTGCCTGCAATGCCTGCCATGATATGCCTCTTTACCAATGTCTTGTCTCATAGCTGCCTGAAGTGCCTGCCATGATATGCCTCTTTACCAATGTCTTGTCTCATAGCTGCCTGCAATGCCTGCCATGATATGCCTCTTTACCAATGTTTTGTCTGATTGCTGCCTGTAGTAATGTGAGCACACAATGCCACAAGTGTGGAACTGTTAGCCTTATGTAGACACCAGCTGTTCCCCCCCCCTTTTCTCCACAGGGTCTACTCACAGGTCAGTATTGGTAGGTTTGCCATGGTTGTGACCCACACGTTGTTGTGTTGTTGTCTTCTCCCTCTTTGACCCTTTTCCCTTACAGGATCATGTTCTCCTGACACCCAGGGAAGGAGCGCAGACCATGCTATTTTCTCACACCTCTCAGCTGTGTTATTTCTCTCCCTGCAGGCCTTTGCAACCGGCACACTGGCATTTCTTCAATGGCGATTGCTACCACACAGCAGCTGCCATGGAACACCCCCGTGTTTTTTGCCTACCCAGGAACGTCCACTACCACCTACCTTCCTAGGAGCACCCCTGGGCCTGCAGTCTGGTTGCCCCATGGTCGTCTGCCTTGATGCTGCCAGAGGTCCTGGAGCCTGCCCTGCAACCCTCCTCAGCTGCCGGCGCTGCTGCTGCTCCACCTCCCTGGCTGCCTATTTGCTGTCCTTCCCCTTTCCATGGTGCAGGCTGTGGTTCCACAGGGGAAGGGCCTGCATCCCCTGGTCCATGGGGCACGCCTGCTGCTGCTGCTGCTGCTGCTGATGTGGTCCGAGTGGCCGCTGTGACTACCCCAAGCAGCCTCGCCTGGCCATCTCTGCCACTGTTCCAGAACAATAAAGATGCCCCTGGAAACACATGTCCCCAATGTTACACAAGCACTGCCCCCCCACACACAGAGACAGTCCCCAGCACACAAGCCCCTGCATGAATCCCAGCCAGGGCCTGCCACAGCCAGCCCAGGGAGACGACAGCAGGGGGGCTGCCAGACCCTCAGGGCTAAGAGGGGATTGGGGAGTTGGGGGGCCTCTCAGGCAGGTAAACACTGACAGGCGACATGGCGCACGTCCGCCACGTCCGTGAAGAGCCCTTTCGGCAACCGGGGCTCTCACCCGCCCTCGGTCCGCCCATCAACGGTGTCCGTTTCCGCCCTCGGTCCGCCCGTCAACGGCGTCCGTTTCCGCCCGTCAACGGCGTCCGTTCTGCCCAAGGTCCGTCTGCATAAGAGGCGCCCGTTCCTGCATTGCCTCCATCTGCGAAGTGACCCCTGTGTCCCTATTGGTCTCTGCAGACCCCTCTCCCTGTATCCCTCTCCCACCGGCCTTGTTTTCTGTCTGTTTCTGACCCACCCGTGCCCCTCCCCAGCACCCACTGTCTGCCTGTCTGTCTGCCTCCCCTCCCACTCCCTGATGATGGAAGCTGGCCACCCCCCACCCCGCCAGAGCGCCTGCCGCGACGTGCTGACGTTGCCCCATCTGGGGGCGTGATGAGCTGCGTGAGCCCTTCCCGCTCGCAGCAGACAAGCCCAAGGCATCTCTCGGTCTTGGCCGGGGCACGGAGCAGAAGGCATGCCGGGATACCTTCTTTGTGGGCATTGCCACGGCCCTGGAGGCCCAGGGCTTCAGGCAGCGCACGGGCATGTCATGGCAGAGGCGGTTCCAGACTTCGTGAGACCCCCCTTGTGTGTGCCATTCCCACCCCCTCTTTCCCTTCTCTCCCCCGCTCACCCCCCCATGACTCCCACGTGCAGCCTCACCATGGCTTGGGGGTGGCATCGCCTTCTGCAGGAGGGAGGGCAGTGGCACTCCCCCCTGCAGCAGGTGGCTAATGCCCAGGGTGCCCTGGGGCAGCTGGCACTGGCACAACCTCTGCCCTTCAGCTGACTGTCGCACGCCCAGTGCCTGCAGGCCCACCTGTGGCTGCCCATCTGCTGTGAACGCTGCAGCAGCTGTGGTAGGTACACACAGACGAGCTCAGGAGGGGGCTCTTCGCTTCCACAAGACTGACACCTCCCCACAGGGGCCTGCCTGCCTGCCTTTGTGGTAAGTTTTGCCTCTATCCTGGCCCACTGCTCTTGCCTCCTGCCTAACTCAGGCACAGTTGCAGCCTAACTCAGCCCTATTTTGGGTCTCAACTGTGCCTCAACTGTGCCTCAATTGTGCCTGTGTTAGGCTGGACTGAGGCCTTATTCACCTAATACAGGCACTCCTGGGTATAAGTATTGAAGAGATTATTGTTCCAAAGCATTTCTTTGTATTCTGCTTGTCACATATGTCAGGGAGCTTCATTTTCAATCTTCTCTTTTTTAATGCAACCATATCCTCCCTACTTTACTACTTTGCTTCGCGTGCTTGTAAAGTATGAATTAAAATGCCTCTCCCACTGTGTCTGAGACTGCAGAATACATTATTCCCACTTCAAGTAAATATTTCATACATCTAAGTCATACTTGGGATAACAGTCTTCTGGTTGGAGATCTAGACATAATCATGGATTCTAAATGAGACCAATCAGACGTGCTGCCCACACCCAACCTTGAAATAACTCACCAAGAAATGACTTTCACCATCTCTATGGCTCAAGTTAGGTCTAGTTCTCAAAAAGGAGATGTCATGGTAAAATTCTTCCTGGAATATACTGCTTTGAGGCTGCAGGTGGAGGATCACATTGCTCAATGCTTTCTACTTAAAAAATCAATGCTCACACAATTAGTATATTAAGGAGAGAAAGCTATGGTGAAATTTTGCTCTCTGGCATCTAATTTTCTATGTGCATGGAGTGTACTGTATTTGTGCTGAACGATGTGGTTATCTCACATGCAGTCTGAAGTAGTACAGTCCAAGAACAGTTTTCGATGGAATCAACTGTTTGTGAATCTGAATCGGTCACAGAATGCCCAGCAAGGCTGAAAGGAAGATATCCACAATCATCATGAATCATGGCCCTCCTAAGGTGCCCACGTTTCCGATGGGGATGAAGGTTCAGAGATAGTTAGAACCTGCTGCAGATTACAAAGTGTATTCAACAAAGCTGTGACACTTTTGTTCCAAGCTCAATGGATTATATCTTTATTGGGTGGGTGGGGGATTAAGACACAATTAAAAAGAAAATCTTGGGGAGAATCTCATATATATACTTATGAGGAAATGAGCAAACCCATTTTTACCAATAGACCACTGTGCCTCTGAGAGGGGGGTTAAGGGGGTAAATTGTACCCAGGGCCAGAAATGGGATAAAAGGGGGGACCAGGAGCAAAAAAGGGGGCCCCAGGATCCAAATTTCCATGAAGGGTAAATAAACTTTGCACCCCCTGATAAAATTCCTCTGAGTGGCCCTGCACTGTGTGTACGATATAGTGAGATAATAAGACTATATGAAAGTGCGTATTGGATAGGCTGACAATTGTAGAAGGGGTGGACAATGTTGAACTTCCTAATCTGAAATTTATGACATTGGACAGGAAGAGTAGTCTGGAGGTTGAGCTGCTGCCTTGCCTGAAAAGCTAAGCAGGATAAGTTGCTGGATGTGCAACCGAGAGACTGAGTGTATCCAGTGTAGGATGACTGCACCAGCCCAGGACCACTGCAAAAAGCAGGGGCGAGGGAGGGCATTCCGGGGCCATTTGAAGGCAGGGGTGGGTGGATCAGGCCCAGGAAGGGTGGAATCAGCAGCAACAGTGTGCACCATGTCCTAACCCCCTCCCAGGCTCGTTTCTCCTGACACTGGCCTCCCAGGGCGGAAAGCTGCAGAACTTAGCTTTCCGCCCCACCTTGAGCGACGCCAGTGCCTGACATACTAATCTGGTGCCATTATATCTACTTTGTTCCATAACTGTTAATCCTGAGGACAAATATTTAATGAACCTAAAGGAGTTTGGAAGGCCAGGCATGAATGATAAGAAATTCGACATGATACAAGGATGGAGTAAAGCATTCAATGTGACCAATGATTATATGTTTCTCAGCAAACTAATCAGTGTCAAGTAGATTACATCAGCCACAGGCAGGGTTGAAAAGGCAGAGCATGCCAGTCTAAATCAGATGTCCGATTTCTTGCCACTTAGTAAATCATAAGCCACAAAAAGGCTGATGTGAACTAGTATCCTTCTGTAGTGTTGTATAAAACCAAAACTGTCATCTGCATGCATTCCTATATACATTTTAGAATATTTGTATCCTGCTTTTCCACAGTCAAACGGCTCATAATCAGTAAAATCATCAAAATTTTACTGTTATACTCAATGCATTTAAAAAAGAGGAATGCTCTGACATAAACAAGAGCCATTTGTTACAGCTAAAAACCAATTAAAGAGGTGTTTCTTTAAAAGGTGGTGGAAACACTGCAGCAAGGGAGCCATACATGTTTATTTATTTTTATTCATTTATTTATTTTTCACATTTTTATACCGCCCTTCCTCCAAGGAGCTCAGAGTGGTGTACATATTTCATCCCCTCCTTTTTGTCCTCACAACAACCCTGTGAGGTAGGTGGGGCTGAGAGATAGTGACTGGCCCAAGGTCACCCAGGAAGCTTCGTGGCTGAGCGGGGATTCGAACCTGGATCTTCGAGGTCTAAGTCCGACTCCCAAACCACTACACCATCCTGTTCCACTGAAAAGACGGTCTCCTGCAGGGAGATGGGACGTGCAGGAAAGCCTCTCCCATTGACTGCAGAGTGCATGTACGGTAGTTCTGCCCTTACAAACAGGTGCTTGGGAATATTTGTATCATTTATGTGTGTCATGTGCCTAAGCTGGGATAGGCTGAGGAGCCCTGACTATGCGTACATAGTCAGGGCTCCTCAGTTGTAGACCTGGATTTGAAACAGTTCTTTTCTTACCTCTAGCCCAGGGGTTCTCAACCCGGCGCCAGTACCACCTCCGGCGCCAGTCTCCTGCTGCGTACCACCGGAAGTGACTGGTGATGACATCATCGCCAGTTACTTCCAGGTTTTCAGATTTTTGGAGGCCAGAAAATGCAGGTAAGAGGCTCTGGGTGGGTTGGAGGCCCCTTCTCAGTGTTCCCGGGAGGCTCGGCCAAAGGCAGGAGCCTCTTGGGAGTGAAAATGTGCCACCGAAAGTGCCGTGTCAGAGTAGAGTTCCGGCAGCCCGAGTACCACCAGCAGTCGGCCGAAGTACTACCACTGGTTGTACTAGTACAACTGGTAAAGAAACCCTGCTCTAGCCTTTAAGCTATTTTTTTTGCACAAAACAGTGTTTGTTTTTGGATACTTGGTTTCCATTAGTTTTTCCCACTGCTCTTGCTACCATTATTGCATTTATTGTGAATGTCATTTGTTCTTTATTAATTTAAAATTGCAATTTTGCAAATGTGCATTTGAGGGGGAAAAGCACCAGACATAAATTAGAGGCCTCCCACAGATCTGAAGCAGCATTTATTAACCAGCATCTGCTGTGAATATTTAAAACAATCTTTTTCAATATCTTTTCCGATTCTATTTATTACAGATTCCTACTATCTTAATTTTTTTCTCCCCAGAAAAATAACGTGACATTTATACTCTGTTTTATTCAATATTTTAATGGATATTAAAAATAAATTATTCAGAACTTAGATAACCCATAGGACTATATTTTATTATACAACACCCTTTAGCCTTTGCTTTGCCTCTTTACTGGACAAGCGAGATTTACAAGCCATGGAAAGCAATGGGTAGAATATTTTGTATTGTATTTTTGCAAAAAAAATCTTATTACCATTTCTGTTAAAATGAGATGTGTTTTGGAGACCTGTGTACAGGTTCCTCAAACACCTGGAATATCACCTCAAATGTTAGCTGAAAATTATTTATTTATAATTTGTAATTCATTGAGATTACTCCCCCAATTACATCCCACTGAGTTTCTGCCTCTCTACCAATCATTATGTCAATAGCACTGAACATGTAACAAGCATGTAGAATATAAATCAGTTCTCAACAATCCATATCCATAGGTGTATACAGTACTTTAATAAGATAGAGAGGAAAGAGGAAGGGGAATAGGAAGAAGCTATGTCAAGACGCCACCTTACCCCGGCGATTCCAGGAGGGGCAAGATAAGACAATGCCAGCTATTCAGAACTGTCTCTACTCATCAGCCGCATCCCTCTGGATACAATCAAGGCATCTTGATCCGAATGTATTTGCTCTTGTGCCACTGTAGTTGCCTTACATTATTTCATCATGTGCTTTGTATCTGAATGTCTTTCTGAATGTGCTAATTGTAACCTCTTTACCAGCTTTTGTTTGAACCATTTCTGTGCTTCTGTCTCTTATCACCCACAGTCCTGGAACATGCAAACCATTCCCTTTGTCACACAGATCCTGAGAAAGGGGAGCACCCATGGGTTATTGCAACATCTGGGCTAATTCCCATTGACTTATAATTCACAGTGGTCTTACACTTTTATTGGTTGCTTTATCAAAATCCCTGTTTCACTGGTTACTTTTCCCAACTTCTCCTGTAAACTTTCTATTGGTGAATTGCTTAGATCTATGTCTTTATTGGTTGCTTTCTATGAATGCCTACTGTATCCTTCTCTTTATTGGTTCCCTTTATAAATTCAAATGCATCCATATGTTCACCTCTGTACAAAGTTTCAATTCCATGTAAATGTATATAAACCCCTGTATTTGATGTATTCCTTACACAACTTGCTGCGGTTTTTTTGTGTAACTGCCAAGTTGGTGGGCAAAACAGTCTACGTCCAGAGTTCCAGGGAGTGAGAGGGGATCAAGGAGGAACAGGAGCACATTCCTGGTTTGAGCTTCAGAGTTCAAAATGGAGGGAGGCTAACACGTCACCTAGACCCTCCTCCAACGTCCTCAAGGGCAGCCTCCATGGGCTTCCATGCTGGCTGTCGTTCTGTCAGGAGACGAGGCACTTTTGACTCTCTGATCTTGGCCCTTGTCTCCTCAGCATGAACATTTATGGCAAACACAACCAGTCCTCATATACTGGGAAAGATAAATACATGTGGGGTCTGGTGGTGGTGGTGGCGTCTAAAGCCAAGTTTAGCATGCTTTAGCCCATCTTCAAAATTGCAGCCTTGCAAACTCAGAATATAAAGAAAGTGAGGGTGGGTGGGATGAGATCAGGTTGGTAGAAAGAAAATCATATAATTAATGATGCCAAACAGACTAAGAGGAACAATGCAGCAAAATCCTAGAATAATTATCTACTAATAGTACTGGAATAAATCCTAAAACTTTATTTTGGGCAGAAGGCAAAAATCAGCAAATACTAGAGAAAGAGAATTAAGAAATTGGCAAATTGGAAATGTTTGTGAAAGCAGAAGAGCACAAATCTTCAAACATTTTCCTCATAAGACATAAGCATAAGAGACACAAGCATAAGAGAATGCAGAAAGCAGGTGTCATTTGTGGGCGTTACGTTTCTGCACATCTCTTTCCTTACAGTTAATTGATTGGACACTTTGGCAGGAATGCGTCTGAGTTCTTGACTGGAAGGTTTACAGCACAATCCTATCCAAATTACACCACCGGTGTAACCAGCAGGGGAGGGCAGGGCAGGAGACTTGGGAGGGGAGATTAAAATCCCCTTTGAATCCCCCTTTGGAGGGGATTTGAATCCGCTTTCCGTTCTGGGGCCTCCCGTTCTCACTGCACTGCTGGTTACACCGGTAGTGTAAGTTGGATAGGATTGCACTGTCAGTCAGTTTATATTCCCCTCCCCCCACCTCTTCCCTTCATCATAGGGGCAGCTGGCTCTGGGAACACAAAGCAAGAGAAGGAAGCAGACCCTAAAATCTGAATGCTGAATTGGATCACTGCTTCCTTGGGGCGAGTTCATAGCCATTGTGTTCATGGGCAACTGACAGAAAGAACAAGGGCTCTCTGACCTTACAGTATTTGAGGATTCATCCTGAAATGAATGCACACTTCTGTGAGATAATAATGGACACCAGTGAAGAGAATAATAAAGAAGTGTATGTGATATACGGTGCAATCATGACGAAAGTCGCGGCACCGGAACAAGTGTTCTGGCGCCGGAAGGAGTCGCAAACATGCCGTAAGGCACATTTTTGCCTCCTCGGGAGCAGGGAAGGCCGGTGCAATGCCAGCCTCCCCAGCTCTGGTGACAGACCCGACCTGCCGCCGACGGACCCAGTAAGTTCAGATCCAGCCGGCAGGGGGGGTGGATCGCCGGGGCAGGGAGGGTGGCCATTGGCCCAGGCGGCCCAGGAGGGGGCGGGATAAGCCTTCGGCCATATCCTGACCCCTGCTGGGCGTTGGAGCCTTTACACGGCCACCTCTACTTCCGGCAGCAAAATAGCTGGTGGAAATCCGAGGAGGCTGATAGGGTCTGGCCCCGGTCTCCTTCCCCAAGGAGACCTTTGCTCCGGCAGCAACATTGCTGCTGGGGAACAGGATCCAGCGGGCAGACCAGGGGCCGCTGGCCGGATCTTAGTCAGGATTGGGCTGCCCATAAAAAGATGAACTTGATGAATTAAAGACATAAGAACCGAGACTATAGGAATACAATAAGAATTCAAAAGATCAGTAGACAATATGTTACAAATGTCCGTTTGAGATGGTAGTGAGAGTTTGAGAGTGTTTGTACATAAGAACATAAGAAGAGCCTTGTTGGATCAGGCCAAAGGCCAATCTTCCTGTATCTCACAGTGGCCCCACCAGATGCCTCCAAGAGCACACAGCCAACAAGATAACCTATTTCTTGTTGTCACTCCCTTGCACCTGGCACAGAGAAAACCTATTTCTAAAGCCAGGAGGTTGCTTATGGCTTGTAACCTGTGATGGTCTTTTCCTCCATGAATCTATCCAAACCCCTTTTAAAGGCATCTAGGGCAGGTGCCTTCACCACATCCTGTGGCAAGGAGTTCCACAGATGAGTTACACGCTGGGTGAAGAAATATTTTCTTTTGTCTGTTCTAACTCTCCCTCCACTCAATTTTATTATTAGTGTTTAGATTAACTGAAACCAGAGGGAAGCTAAATAACAGTTATACACACGTTCAAAGGAGAATAAAGATGGATTACATGAATTTTACAAATACAGTATGTGGAGGAAAAGTAACAACTTGACACTGATAAAACAGTGAGATAAGAAGACCCATGGTGTGGGGAAAAGTCAGTGATCTGTAGGACAAAACACAGGAGTAGATGTATCAAATGAAGATATCCAAGAAAAAGATTCAAAAAGTAAAGGTAATGAATAAGAGAAATATTTATTAGCTGCAGATTGACAATGCTAGACTAAATTTTGTCAAACAAGGAACATAGATCAAATTATCACAGCATAAAGGAACAGCAGGAGTGCGAGGATTTGAGATCTTGTCTGCAGCTAGGATTAACAAGAGAGAGGTAAAAAGACCAAGCATCATTATGACAAATGACCAGTGAAGCCTGGTAATGACAAGCAGATCTTTTACATTGTGTTTGGGAGCAGAGTGGGAGAAGTGGGGCTATTTAAGTCTCAATAGTGTGAGAGTTGGAGCTTCTCTCCACATTCCAAGGCAGACAGGTCTACTGGAGAGCCTTTAAGAAGGGGGTTGAGCCACAAGCTTCCTGTGTGATGAAATGGCATCCATCAAGGTTCAAGGTAGTCAGACCCAGAAATTCAGAACAATGAGGTCTGGTCAATGTATTCAATATGTAAATATTTCAGGATTATGAACTTTCTTCTGAATGAGATATTATTTGTGGCAGTATCTAATTAATAACCTGAACGGAATATTTATATAATGATATGAGGACGGATACAGGCATTCTGGGGGGGGGGGGTGCCCTGACATGTATTTCTGATCCACCCACAGCATGGCACTTAGGCCAGAACCACAGTCGCTTGACCAAAGATTGAGACTCTAAAGTCTCAAAGCAAATTCAAAAAGACAACTTTTTTCTGTGCAAACCCCCCCCCCCCATCATGGCATATGGCTCCTGGCTCACAGCCGTCATAGCTATTTTTGAAGGACATTGGTATAACTTAGGAGTATCATGTCCTCAAAGAAATAACCAGCCTTTAGGCTCTTGATTCTGGTCAAAGAGTCTTTCCATTCACATAAAGGATATCGTCATATCATATGCTAATATGCTGTCCAAGCTCTGGCAAAACAGGATGCTCCACTCCAGTCTTATTTTGGAGGGGTAATACCACCTGTTTCCCAAAATCTTCCCAGCACACAAAAGAATTGTCCACCCAGGTCCCCGAGAAACAGAAATCAGCCACTGTGTTTATGGGACTACAAGTTGTAGCTGTATGTATGTGTGTATTAGCTTTTTTACTCTTGATTTACTCTTGAATAACGACGCATTTATGACACCTGCTGCCTGCAGAGCGTGTGCTCCGGAGGCGGATACTTGCGCAGGATTGTGCAGGAGATTATTTAATAACAATGCCTAATGTTTTGTATAGTGATATCTTGCATAAGGAGAAAGGTGGCATAATAAGACATTATACAAGGATGGGAATTAAATGCAAGAAAACGTTTAAGCATAGATGAATAAGAAATTAGAAAAGATCCGAAATATTTACTGTTCTCTGCATACAACAAAACCTTTCTCTGAATTTCATATAACGAAATATTTTTGCATGCTGCTAGAAAGTTATTCCCAGACAAACCAAAGGAACTGAAACTAAGAGAGAAGCATCAAAGACATTAAAAGTAATTTTATCACCACATAGAAACTGAAGGAGTAATAGCTGAGGCTTCCAATGCCTTCATCTTTCAAGTAATAAACATCCATTCTTCTCTTCTGAGAAACACACTCCCCGGAGATGAAAGCTTAAAATAACACCTTGCCTACTGACAGAACTTTTTTTAATATAAAAATGCACTCTGTCGAACCAAAATAAGAACAAGCACACATTTTATTTCAGATGCATTATGCAGATTTCAGCCTCATGCACACAGCAAGTTTTGTAGAAACAGGGAATCTTTCTGCTAAAGAGAAACAATAGCAGGGAAATGAACCTCAGCTCTTGTGCTGACTAGTATGCTTGCAAAAACAGCTGAATAGCATGGATTGTATGCTGCACGTAGAGATTAATAGACATTAGGGGTCTGGTCAATCAGTTTCACTTGAATCCTACAAGCCCTCTTAGCTGCTCCTGTTCTTCAACCTTACGTTTAGTGGGTAATAAATGGATGCTGCTGTGAGCATAAGCAGCAGCTTCCAGATGTGCCAGGGAGCATGGAAATGTCATTCCCATGCTTCCTGACATCCCCAGGTCGGAATGGAATTATCAACACTTCTAGATTCCAGTAGAAACAAATAAGAGAACGTAAAGAACAAAATAAATGCTTCAATGAATGTAATTCAATATTTTAAAAATCTAGCTGATTCCTAAAGCCTGACAGTCAGACTCTTCAAGGGAAGACATAATGTTTCAAATTGTGTGTGTGTGTGTGTGTGTGTGTGTGTGTGTGTGTGTGTGTGTGTGTGTGTGTGTGTGTGTGAGAGAGAGAGAGAGAGAGAGAGAGAGAGAGAGAGAGAGAGAGAGAGAGCTTCTCTCAGCAAAGAAATTTCGTATATTTCCATTAGGTGAAGATTATTTCCAATGATAAAGATAATTAAGTGCTGCGAATCAGTGATCCATTTGCCCTTGATAATAAAATATGAGAACAATCATTTTGAAAGTTTAAAAAGCCTATCAGTTATCCAGTATCAGTATATAGTTCAAGTTATTATTGTTTCCTTGTGTACAAATGAAATAAATCCCAGTACATCTTTCTCTGAATATATTAATCTTAATGCATCAGAGGTAGATGTGGAAAGAAAACAGTTCTTCATACATTAATTGCAATGAGATCAGACTCAGGCATGGTTAAGACAGATAAAAGAACCAGATTGCTTCTCATGAAATTATTTTACCCTGGTTGCACACCAATTTCAGTACATAATGGATCTGTGGTATTAGCTGATATGAGCATTCTTTAGGAGTAATGCTATAACTGACTCAAAAAGAAAAGAGAAATTCAGAAATCCATACAAATTACTTGATTTTGGTGCAGCAGTAGCATCCTAAAGCAAGGCCCTTACTCCTAAGAGCCTGCATTCCAATACTAACGATGCCATCCTGTGTAAAGAAGCGCTGGTGGAGCGACGTCTTCACTGCTGCCGGCAGAGAGGCTGGCGCCGCACACTCCGCCCGGGGCCACCGCCAGCACTGGCAGAAGCAGGTAAGTACTGTGCTGGTCAGGACAGAGGTGTGGGGAGGGTGGACTGGGATGGTACAGGAGGGGGCAATTGGCCAGCCAGGCCAGAGACGGGGGGAGGGATTATCGGCGTTGCACTCCACCAAATCCTATCCCCCATCCCGGGCCTGGCTGGCCTTACACTGGCTCCTCGGATTTGCACTGGACATTTTGCTGGCACACATTCGAGGAGGCTCATAGGGGCCGCTGGGGCTCTACCCATCTCTAAGGGGATGAACGTCCCTTTCTCCCAAAGTGTGCTCCAGCTGTGCCAGTGCTGGCCTAATCCTACCTAGGATCCTAGGGCACATAAGGTAAAGGTAAAGGTGACCCCTGACAATTAAGTCCGGTCGTGTCCGACTCTAGGGTGTGTTGCTCATCCCCATTTCAAAGCCGAAGAGCCAGCGTTGTCCGAAGACGCCTCCGTGGTCATGTGGCCGGCATGATTCTCCTTGCCGCAGCACATAGCATGCGGCTGGAACACGGAGCGTGCGCTTCACCGCTCTAAAGTGTTGCAAACGCGCCTTAAAACACATTTGCGAAACTCTTGAGTAAGGGCTGCCGGGGCAAAGACCAGCAGTCCTTACTCCTCCGGTGGACCATCCCTGCGCCCGCTGGGGAAGGTAAGCCCTACACTGGCAGGTGCAGGGGCGGGGGAGGGCAGACTAGGCGGCAAGGGAAGGTGTCCATTGGGCAAACCGTGTGGGGAAAGGGCAGGGATATTGGCAGTGTGCTCTGCTGATATCCCAGGTCCTTTCCCGGCCCGATTCGGCCTTACTCCCCTAGCTCAGATGTACACCAGCTCCAGAGCCAACGTACACCCGAGGAGCTCTATTGGGACCAGGCAGTTCTACACCCGGTTCAGGTGTGTACCAACGTCCCCTTCTCCCAAGGTGCTCCCATGTTACACAGGATTGTGCCCTAAATCAATATAAACTGATGATTATATTTTATATATGATGATTATAATATTGGTGCAAAATAGCCTAACATTATATGAAAAGGAACTGATAGGGGTCTGAAAAGATCTTTTGGTCATAATTTTGGGTGGATTTGGTGGATTGCTCAATGGACACATCAACTTAGCATGTGGCAGCAGTGAAAAGGGCAAGTTATGTGATAGGTGTTAATATTATCAGGTAAAGGACTGAAAATGAAAAGGGCATTATTATAATGCCTTTATGTAAAACTATAGTGTGGAGAGACAGAGACAGAGACAGAGGGGGGGGGGCTAAAGTGCTTGGTGCTTTTTAGAAAAATATTATTAAGGAAGGCATATTATGCATGGTATGGATAATCTCCTTTTCACAGGACCTTAGAAATCAAGATTCTCAGGACCCTAGAACTCAGGACCCTAGATCTCAATTAAATTGATTAGCAGTAGATTTAGGAAAGACAAAAGGAAGCACTTTTTTTTCTTTTTACAGAAAATATAATTAACTTGCAGAATTCACAGCCTTGAGATGAGATGGTGGCCATTGATTCAGATGGCTTTAAAAGAGAACTCGACAAATTCATGAAGCACAAGTCTTTCAACAGTAATTAGCCATAACAGGTAGTTGGAGCCCCCAGGTTCAGAGGCATTCTGACTCCAAATTCCAGTTGCTGGGAGGCGTATAACAGGGTAGGCATCTGCCTTTGTGCCTTCCTCGAGGCAGAGGCCAACCACCCTCACTCCGTCGCCGGAACGCCCAGGCGGCCGCCGGAGGAGGTGAGTCCAGATCCGGCGATCGCAGGGGCGGTTCGGCAGGCGAGGGAGAGGGCCATTGGCCTAGCCAGCCCGGGAGGGGGCAGGGGATGGGTCCTGCCATATCCCCGTCCCCGCCGGATCGGCTAGGCCATTATACAGCCTCCTCTACTTCCGCCAGCTATTAGCTGGCGGAAATCCGAGGAAGCCTATCCAGCCACCCCTGGTTTACACCTGGGGAAGGGGATGAGTGTCCTCTTCCCCGAGTAGGCCTCCTGCCCACCACTTGGTCACTTGAAAGTTGTCAGACTTTCAAAAATGAGATCATTTGGATCACGTAACAAAATGAATTAGTAGGTGAGACTAAGTACTTTAGGGCTGTAACTAATTTCATGGTGAGCTGGAACAGATATCAGCTAGTAGTCTGCTGTTTCAGATAGATAGTTTTTTATTATTATTAATACAAAGGATGTGTTGAAATAGGAAACAGGCTGCCAAAATCAGCAGTCAAAGACGAATCTGCAAATCAGTTCAAGAGGAACTGGACAAATTATTGAAATAAAGTAGTCTGAAGGGAAAATAAAGCCACTAACTAGCTATTTTCCAACAGATTTTCAAAGCTTTGCAGAAAGTTTTTAGCAATATGACTTCCAATAAAGTCGACAGGAGGCTAGGCTGTTAAACCTTTATGAAACTCTTTGAGAGAAATACACACACGCGCGCGCGCGCACACACACACACAGATAATGAGAGAACTAAGCAAGTCTTTCTTTTAATAGGCTTTAAAGATAAGAAGCAACGGAGAATAATGCAGCATGTGGTCATTTTGGGGTCTTTAATGTTTTTATCTTTTGTCCAGTGAGTATACTGTATATTTCTGAGGTGAAATATTGGAACAATAGGTGAACAGAAACAGAGCGACACAGGGCATGATTTTATGGGTTGTCAGTGAATCATTTCAAAGAGGATTTTGACAGTTGGGAAGGATAAGTAGAAAAACCGAGGTATCAACATGTAGCAGAGCTGATAAGTCTGGGCCTTGAAGTGCACACTCTCTCTCTACCAGGCTTTTGTCTGATTCAACAGCTCCATTTACAAAGGTTCTTGAGTCCCAGTAACAAGAAGCTGGCAAGATTTACAGTAAGCCCTTGAAGGAAATATTTATTTGACAAATTAATAGGAGCAAGATGGGAAATCAAGGATGTTCTGTATTTGCTGTGTTGCAAGGTCTCCTTATTTGCTGAAAGTG
Source organism: Plestiodon gilberti rubricaudatus (assembly GCA_026170595.1). Classification (NCBI taxonomy): domain Eukaryota; kingdom Metazoa; phylum Chordata; class Lepidosauria; order Squamata; family Scincidae; genus Plestiodon; species Plestiodon gilberti. The sequence continues at coordinate 111,545,875 of JANXHW010000003.1, forward strand.
CCTTCTTTTTTCTTTCTTCTGTAAGAGCTTTGTGATAATTTCACTATTTCAGTTTGGAGTTACCCAGCTGTGACACCTTCAAGGACTTGGATTTCCATAGTGACACTTACCCCTTTCAGGTTTAGGCTGCATTGGGTACCTCACGTTTGACTGTGCATCCAAGCTGCCCCCAAATGGACGCTGCTTCCGTGCACATATAAACCTTGATGCATCAGGGCATAGATTTTACCTATTACTTAATAACCAATAAGAATCAACAGAATCAGGGTGCGTCAAGGTGTGCATCATAATAGAAGAGATGTCACATCCATGAAGTATATATGTCACATCAATAGAAGGGATGTCACATCCTGCGACACCCCCCCTCCCTTGGCCCTCGCATGATGCATTCTGGAGCCAAGGGAGAGGGTTGTGGGCCTTGGCGTGACCTGGAAGTGGCTGCGGGGATCTCCAGAAACTTCCCTACAGCACTGCAGATGGCATGGTTTCACACACAAAGGTTAAAAACATTTTTTTTTACTTTTTTACATAAACACGGACCCCACCATCCACAGTTCTGTGTTATCCATGAGGGGTCTGGAACGTATCCCCTGTGGATAATGAGGCTCTACCTGTAGTTTGCCTTCCAAGGAAAGTGTAAAATTCCAGGGCCGTTGAGAGAAAAAAAATGAGATATCTAAGGGATATGAGGATGAGAGTGACAAAAGAGTGAGATTACTAAATTGTTTAATACTCTGATTCACTCTATGCATATAGCAAATGTGGAGGGAGAATCAGTCTGCTATCCTTTGGCTGTGTGTCTGCTGGCCTCATCCTGACATCCACATATTTGGAGAAAATTACGAAAGGGGAGCCTACACACATACATGTATACCTTTCACATGTCCCACCAAAGGTGTGACACTGGGAAATGAGTCCAGTTCTTCTCCATGTAGTCATTGTACACTGAATGCACATAAGCTCTCCTTTTACTCATCCTGATAAATATAAATAAGGTGTTGGGCATCAGGGCCTGGGCAGTACTCCCCCCATATCCGCTGGGGATATGTTCCAGGCCCCTCCGTGGATACTTGAAACCGTGGATAGGAGCAAACACCCCCTTCATGGTTTCCTGAGGGGCCTCAGCCCTGCCTCCCCTGCGGGCAGGTGTGTACGACCCCCCAACTCTGATTTTTCTTTCACCAAGCTTTGTTTCTTCCTTAAAACAAACAGAGAAGCATTCTCCATTGCAGGCAAGTAGAACGAGACTAAGTCCTAGAGAGGCTCTGCAAGGTTTCTGTTAACCTTGCAGAGCCTCTCTAGGACTTACAGCCCTTTCCAACGCAAGGGCTAAGCAGCACAAGTCAGACATAAAGTCCACATAAAGTCAACATAAGGCGTTTACGGCGAAGTTATTTCGGGATTGCGTAGTTTATGTCGAGTTTATGTCGATTTTATGTTGAAGTTGTGATGTTCTGCCGTAAGTTCTCCCTAAGAGCTATTCCAGCATAAAGTCAGCGTAAAAGTGGGCGTGTCAGGGGTGTAACGTGGGTGTAACGGGGGCGGCAACCAATTAACGTTGGATTCCAGACCCTGGTGAGCACAGACACGCCCCCTCCAACATAGAAGCTGACACAAATTTTATGTCGACTAAAAGGGTTGACATAAATTCGAGGAGACCCATAGGAGCCATTTTACCATACCCACTCCAGCCCTCTCCTGAAAATTTCTAACACCCTACTCCTGAGTTAGGTCAGAGTTATGTCGGAGTTGTGTCAGCAAGGTCTGGAAACCGACAGAGTTATGCCAAAGATAGGGAGCCTATCAGCACTCAGCCCCACCCAGCCTCTTTCCCACAAAAGCCCAGCCCCAGACCTCCAGTCTCTCTCTCTCTCTCTCTCTCTCTCTCTCTCTCTCTCTCTCTCTCTCTCTCTCTCTCTCTCTGAGCACGTGGCGTGGGGCTCTGTCCCGCACAGCCACAAAGTGGGACTTTGTCGGTGGAGGACAAAATTCACAAACACCCCACTTCTCTCTTCTCTTCTCCAGGTCCATGGGGCATGTGTGCTGCTGCTGCTGCTGCTTTCAGATTGGCTGCTGTGACTACCCCTGGCAGCCTCGCCTGGCCATCTCTGCTAACGTTCCAGAACAATAAAGATGCCCCTCGGGTAGAGCCTCCTTGAAACATATGTGCTCAGTGTTACACAAGCATTGCCCTCCACACACAGACAGCCCCCAGCACTGAAGCCCCTGCATAAATCCCTTCCAGGGACTGCCACTTCCTTCCCAGGGAGAACACAGCAGAGAGGCTGCCAGACCCCCATGGGACAGAGGGGAGGGGCAGTTGGGGGGGCCTCTCAGGCAGGCAAACAGTGACAGATGCCACGGAGCCCAGAGCAGGGCCGCTTGTGGCTGCTGCATCTGTGTAGTGGCCGCTCAGCAACCGGGGATCTCGCCAGCCAGGGCGTCCGCCCGTAATGCAGCCGCTTCCATCGAAGGTCCGCCCGTAATGCAGCCGCTTCCGTCGAAGGTCCGCCTGTAATGCAGCCGCTTCCGCCCACAGTCCGTTTGCATAAGAGGCGCCTGTTTCTGCATTGCCTTCATCTGCGGAGCAATCCCTGTGTCCCTATTGGTCTCTGCAGACCCCTCTCTCTCTCCCACCAGCCTTGTTGTCTGTCTGTCTGTCTGTCTGTCTGTCTCTGACCCACCCGTGCCCCTCCCCAGCACCCACTGTCTGCCTGCCTGTGTGTCTGCCTCCCCTCCCACTCCCTGATGATGGCTGCTGGCCACCCCCCACCCTGCCAGAGCGCCTGCCGAGAGGCGCCGTCGTCGCCCCATGTGGGGGCGTGATGAGCTGCGTGAGCCCTTCCCGCTCGCAGCAGACAAGCCCAAGGCATCTCTCGGTCTTGGCCGGGGCACAGAGCAGAACGCACGCTGGGATGCCTTCTTTCTGGGCATTGCCCCAGGGCTTCAGGCAGCACACGGGCAAGTCATGTCAGAGGCAGTTCCAGACATCATGAGCCCCCCCCTTGTGTGTGACGTTCCCACCCCCCTCCTACCCTTCCCTCCCCCTCTCCCCCTCCATGACTCCCACGTGCAGCCTCAACGTGGCATGGGGTGGCATCGCCTTCTGCAGGAGGGAGGGGACGGCCACTCTCCCCTGCAGCAGGTGACTGATGCACAGAGTGCCCTGTGGCGGTTGGCAAGGGGACCTAGCTCACCTGTCACCTGCCCTGCGCCCACCACATGACTGGCGCAACCCCCCTGCCTGCGGTCAGCCCCTTTGCGACTGGGCTGAGACAGACACTGCAGCAGCTGCCATGGATGGACGCTGTCACGTGCAGACACACAGGCTTGCACATGCCCGAGCCAGACACCGAGCCTGGAGAGCCTGCCTGCCTGGGAGGTAAGTGTTGCCTGGATCCTGGGGTGGTGCTGGGCCACAGAAACTGCAGCCTGCCTAACTCAGGCATACCTCTGACCTAACTCAGACATAACTTCTGCCTAACTTAGGCTGCACTTAGGCCACACTTATGCCTGACTTGGAGAGGAGTTGGGTTGGAATGGGCTGTGAGAATCCTATAGTTCTTGTACATCCTGGCAGGCAGTGAAACTTTCTTCTCACTGACAGTCCATGGAGCACAGCCTGGAAGCTCTATAAAAACTAATGCTGTAAGCAGGCATTGCAAAGGTTGTGTAGCTGCTCTCAGAAATGGCACATGCCCTGTAGAGGAACTGCTGGGTCTATCGAGGGTGTTCCGTTTGTCTGGTAAAGTAGGCCTGAGGCTGATTTCAGCCTCAACAAACAGTGCAAGAATAGAAAAAGCTTTCACTCACTCACTCACTCACTCACTCACTCACTCACTCAGAGGAGTTGCACTACCGGGGGCGATTGGGGCGGTGGGCCCCAGGGCGTGGACCGGTCTGCCACCCCATCCTCTTCGCAGCCGAGAATGGCTGCAGTTGGGATCTCCCACCCTCCCTTGCACTCGTTTGGCACCAAAAAGGACCCAAAAAGCACCGGGGCCGTGTCTGTGCGCGCGGAGGCGTGCTACGCTACCCAGGGGTGGGGCGTGTGGCAGCCGTGGGGAGCGTGTCGGGGGTGGCCCCCCCATGTGGAACAGCTTCGTCTGCACTCACTCACTCACACACACACACACACACACACACACACACACCACAACACTCACAAACAGAGAAGAGACAGTTTCTATATGTGCAGTCAATTTGACTTTGCACAAGACAAACAGTCCAACCCTATCCTATCCTCCCCTGTCCTGGGCCATGCAGCATGGGTCGTGCGTCCCACGCTGCATCCTAGGCAGGGAAGAAGCTGGCTGGAGGTCTACTCATGGTAAGGGATCGTTTGCCCCTTTAATTCAGGTGACCCCCCCCCCCCCGCCGCAATGAGGCTACTTGATTCTTCGCCAGCTTTTTAGCTGGCACAGAACTGAGAAGCCCCATGTGAGACGAAAGGGCCTGGGAGGATAGGATATGGCATCGGCAGTATCACCAATTCCTTCTCCCTCCTGGACTGATCTGCCCACCCTCCACCCTCCCCATTATGCTCCCTCCCTGCCCTCCCCCAACCCCTGTGCCACCCAGAGCAGGGCTTACCTGCTCCGCGACGCTGTTGTCAAGATTCAGCGCCGGCCTTCCCGCCAGGGCTCACCACTCCTGAGTCATCGCAATTCACTTTACGGCACATTTGCAATGGTCAGCATCTGCGCTGGGGCCGCAGCGGTAGCACTGACCTTGAGTAGGATTACACCGACAGACAAGAAAAGATAGTGGGGATTTGGGGCCCTTGATGAGGTTGCGCCAAAGACCAAGGTTATGCGCCAAAGACCAAGGAGCTGACCACATGAACCTCCCTGGACAATGGGGGGTCTCAAACACAGAAAGAGAGCTATGGAGGAAGCCCTTATCATGAAAGGGAGGCAGAAGTTTTCAAAGGAGCTGGGCAAGGGAGCTGGGCTGCCTTTCTTCCCAGGGGGAAGACAGGATTTATGGGCACTTAGAGAAGCTGTCTGAGAAGGTTGGCTGACCAGCCCATGCTGGTTTCAGCAATTTGGTAGCACTCATTTATTTAATTTTTTATTTATTTATGTATTTATTTAAATAATTTATACTCCGCCTTTCTCCCGGCAGGGCAACCAAGGCGGCTCATGGAGAAAGGGAGGGAGAAGCAGGAAGGGTAAGGGGGCTGCAGCGCATTGCCATCCTGGGTGCCGTCTGGCATGGTGGTTCTCAAATGGAGGCTGGAATGGGGATGACTTCTTGCAGCTCCAGCAAGTTGGCAAGCCAACAGCAAGGCAGGCAGGAATTAGGAACAAATGTGGACCAAAAAAACACAAGGCTTTAAAGCCTAGAGATGTTCATTCCATAGAATCCAATGAGATTCTTATGTATAATGTAGGGTGACTCATTAAGGAGGTCGTCTGTTGTTAGCCAGGAACCTCCTTTGTCCCACCACCCAGTTGAGGGTGTGGTAGCTGGTTAGATGGCCATTTGAATGTTTCAAAGCTTGAGCATCATGAGGTTGGTGAGGACCATTGGAGGTGTGAAAACTTTGTCTTCCAAAAGTTGATTCTCCCAAGCCCAGGAGTCCAGGGAAGTGTCTCTGGTAATAAAGTATGAAACATGCTGTTCCAGCGGGATTTAGAGCTGGAAAGCTTCATCTCCATTTTGAAGGTGTGAAGACTGCATTAACATTTAAACAGTAAATAGGCTCCATTCAAATCTGGAGTGTTGGATTCTTTGGACCGAAGGAGTGGGGGATGGCATTATTACATGGTTCCAGCACTGGGGAGGGTGACACCCAGTGCAGTGCCTACCCAGAAGAGGAAAGTCGGGGTGACACAATGGCATATCATGTCACCTATCGGGCATTCTGCATTGTTTATATGCAGAAAGCCCACCTCCACTCGGTAGGATTTGGCCCACCCAGGAACCCTTCAGCACTTCGTGTTCTTGCCAGCCAGTGATGAAAACACACTCGTCGACGGAAGCGTGCAAGGCGGCTGGGCTCGGAGTGGGCTGAGGCCACTGACCGGAGGTGCAGTGGCACCCCCCCCCAAGTGTGGCACCTGGTGTGGCCCACACTGTCCTTGGCACACCCCTGCATAGCTCAAATGAAAGATCAGAAGTGTGTCCTTCCTGGTTCATGGATTTGTGTGCTCCTGCCAATAGTCCTTCGAAGAGTCACAATACTGGTCTGGCCCTTTGCTCCCCAGGCAGATGCCAGCACCAAGGACACATGTCTAAATGTGTGTCTCCGGCACACCTTGAATCGAGCAGAAATAAAACCATCGACCATGTAAAGGAACACTAAATAGAGTAGCCTTGGTTACAGATATCATCTGTTGCTTTGTGGTGGCTTCATTTCCCACAAGCACACTGTGATTTTCTTGCAGTGTAGACTGTGTGTTTTGTCACTGAATAGCATGTTATATTTATGGAATTTTGAAAAATCAATGGCTTCTGTATCAAGAAATCAGCTCGCTGTTTTTCAAATAGCTTCTGTAGTATCCATTGAGACCAAAACTCATTCCAGCTTTATACAAAGAGGCCTCATGATACATAATTGTCAAGGACAGGCAAGCTGTTAACATTAGTAGCAAACGGGTGTTATACATTGAGTTCTTCTGGAAAACAAAGTCTTCAGCACAAACGCAAACGGATGCTTCTTTTTAAAAACATACTTTGAAAATAGATTGTGATCACAAAGGTAACACTTGCTGGTAGAATAATCAAGTGGCATTTAGGAACTTGAACAGAAACTTGTACAGCAGTGATGGTGACGTTTTCAAATGTTCCCATTCAATCCTGTTACATATTTCATTAAAACACTTACTTCCCTTTTTTAAAAAAGCAGAAGCATCTTTTTGCATCACCGAAAGCAATTATATATTTGAGAGGATCCCTACTGCTGACTAACTTACAACCCAAACCTATCCCCCGCCAGCAGAGTCAATACAGCCAGTGTGTGTGTGTGTGTGTGTGTGTGTGTGTGTGTGTGTGTGTGTATGTGGTAACATGAGGATAAGCCCTGGAGCCACTTATTGGTCTCCTCGGACATACATCACCTCTTTGGGTGGCATATGTCCAAGGAGAGAAAAGGGGCGGGGAGGTTTGAAGTGGAGGGAATAAGATCTGGTATGTGCCATTGCCACCAGATCCACCCCTCCTCCCCACACCAGTTCCTCCCCCCTCCCTGCCCAGTTATGCCCCCAGTCCTCCCAGTCCCTCCCCCTCCTCACCCACAGCCTGCCCCCACCACTGACTTACTGAGTCCTGCGGGCCCGGAAAGGTCTGGGAGTGAGGCTGCAGCACTGCTGCATCTTGCGGCAGCGCTTGCAGATTGGCTACCGACGGAATGCTGCTCACGCCATCAGTGACCATTCTATGACAGCAGAAGACTCTTCCACTGTCATAAATCCCTCCGCTCAACAGCTCAATCCTGGATGGGGAAGGATTTGGATGGATTGGGCTGCCAGTACTGTTGCAGTATTGTAACAGTTTCTCTTGAAATGCATATCATAAAAAGAATTCATAACCCTACACTTGACAGATATCATGTTACATTACTGGCAAAGTTCTTGCCACTCAGAGTTGCTGTAATGCTGAAAAGCTCCAGAGTCCATAGATTTGAAGAAAACTAACGTATGGGGTGATGTTCACTATATGTCACCACCAAAACAATGCCCAGTCCAATTACTGAGACCTGACAAATTATAGAGTCCAAGAGAAAGGCCACAGGAGGCTATGACCCTTCCTTAATTTGTGATGGGAATTACTTTGGACTACGTAATTCTATTCTTGTTGGTATTGTACAGAGGGTGCTTTTGATAGACAACTCAGCCCATGCTCAAAGTTCTAGCATATAGCTAGCATGTTATTCATGACCCATGTAGTCAAGAGTAATTTTGAGGAGATCTGGTGCAGCAGTAGTGTAGTTACTAAGATACTGAGCTATGAACCTGGAAGCCTTTACAAAATTTCAATTTTGCCAGAAGAATGGCAGTGCAATCTGAGCATGTTTACTCAGAAGTAAGTTCTACTGTATTCACTGGAACTTATTCCTAGGTTTCTGTGTCCTGAACCCAGGTTCAGGATTATAGTGTTATGCAACCAAATCTATAAAGCATCACCAGGATAGAGAAGTGTAAGGATGGGCCACGTCAGGAAGTGACATTTCTAGTTCAAACAAATTGGGGTAATTCATTCTTTTTTTCTTCCATCCAGATGATATCAGACAAGAACATATGGAAGAAGAAGAAGAGGAAAGAAGAGGAAGAAGAAGAAAAAGAAAAGGAAAGAAGAAGGAAAAAAGAAGAAGAAAAGGAAAGAAGAAGAAATCAAATGGCCATTACCTTCCAGCTGTTGATAAGAAGACCATTGGAATCTGCCATCTTGCAAAAATCACGGGCACTGTTAAGTTCCTTCAATCAAGGCACATTCAAGAAGTCCCACAGGCAGGATCAGGCCTTGTTTTCCCTCTGCCCCAAACAAGCAACCCCTGTGCTGCAAGAAGCAATAAAAGCAAGTAGAAAGACAGTGGCGTCACTGCAAGGGGGGCGGAGCTCTAAGTTCTGCTGTGACTCCCTGCGCGTTGCTTTCGCTTCCCTGAAAGGCTCCGAAGGAGAGGGGGCGGGGCCACTTCGTTCCTCCGTGTAACGGAGAGCTCCGCCCCCCCTTGCAGTGACGCCACTGTAGAAAGAGAATCTGGGGGAAAGATAAAGAGCAGAATAAAGAGTGAAAACATGTGGGGAGGGGCCAATGGGAAAATGAAGTTTCCAAAATGAAAGGGAGAAAAAGAAACGTCTTTATTCCTCAAAATTCTTCTACATGGGTTATTGAGCAATGTTGAGATCTTATGTGGATTTTAATTTTTAAAGTGACCCTATATGAAATTGGCCAAGATCACTAGGATTTTTAAATTCTCTATATGTTTTATTGGGCAAGATTGAGGTCTGTGTGGACTTTGATTTTGAAATTGGATTGTTTATTACCTGCAAGGCCTCTCCTCATATGTTTGAGCTCAAGTGGGGTGATTAGTTAGATTTACATACTGTCTGTAGTGAGACGGGATGGCTGCTGCATGTCTGTATAATGGTGTCAGTCCACAGCAGGAAGTTCAGAAGATACCACAACAATCCAATGGCAAGTTCTTCTGCATGTACCTTCTCATCAGCCAAGCTGACATGGTATGGCCAGCAACATGAGGACAAAATAACAGCCCTGAAGTCCCCATCCATTGGCTGATCCAGCAGGCAAGAGCTGTTTGCATTTTTGCACCTTGCTTCCTGCGAAGGAGGGCAATGCAAAGCAGCTCCCACTGTAAACAAGCACTGGTTGAGCGCACTTCCTAACATGCTACTTTTCATAATTAAATCACTCTTATATGAAGCTCCCAGTGGTCTCCTGGCCAAGTATCTGATCAGGTTCACACAAAATACAGCAACTCTCAGCATCATACTTCCAGACCATTCATTGGGCCAAGAATTACTTTCCACGTACAGCTGTAAATCTTCAAGTGTAATCAAATGATGGGCATACATGTGTAAACCAGGCTGTGGGTAGTACATGCTTGCCCCCTTTCTTGTCCTTCCTTGTCTTTCTATCATTTATCTTTGCTAGATCATCAGAAGTAGCTCAGTGGTAAACCACTTGCTTTGAATGGAGAAGGTTCCATGTTTATCCTGGCTACCACCACTTAGGGATTGCAAAAACTCCTCCCTTGAGAGCTGCTGCCAGTCAGTGTAGACAAAGCTGAGCTCGCTGAACCAATAGTCTGACTTGGTGTAAGGCAGCTTCATGTAAAAGTATGACACAATGATGCTTCTCTCTTATCAAATTACCAATTGTTACCTTTCATATATTAGACAATTTTTGTATGCTATGAACTGAAACAGTTCAGCCCCACAACACCACAACAATTTTGATAATTTTACTCCAAATAATTGCTAATGTAGAATTTTACAGCAGTTTTGAGATACAGATTGTCTCTCTGCACCATGTGGAGCATAGAGAATTGTTCACATAGCATTCAGAGTACTAATGTGATAGTTTTCCAGGGGAAGCATTAATTGTTTCACATATATTCATACTGTTGTCCATTGTCATTATGTGTAGAAAGGGAAGCTTTCACACTGCAGCACCAGTTTTGGGTTTTTTTTTTCTTTAAGTGGAGGCTTATCCACCACCCCCTCCCGCCTCTCCCACTGACTTACTTGCTCTGGTGAGCAGCGAGCCACACGTCCTTGCAGGCAGGAAGACGTAGGCCTTCCTATGGAAACTGCCGGCATTGCGCTTAGTGCATGTTGCAGCGCCTTTTTCGACTGACGCTGACTGCTGTAAAGCAGTCAGCGCAGGGCAGGAAGCAAGGACAGATTGTCCATGTGAGCCCTTTTGGGACAGGGAGCCATTTAATCATTTGATTTTGTCTGTAAAACGCTTTGTGAACTTTTTTTGTTGAAAAGCGGTGTATAAATACTGTTAATAACAACAAACAATAACAATAATAATCATTGGATTGGGTCTTCTGAGTCTTCCTCTGAGTCTCAGCTCAGTGGCTCCTCATCAAACCGTAACTTATTGAAAGACAAAGGGCTGCCTGTACAGGACAGATCCACAGCTACTGTGATTTGTACCATCACATACAATGAAGTGTAGCTCTGCCCTCCCTCTGTGATGATCCTGATTCATATTAGCTGACAAGTTCTAAAAGCACCATAAGATTTCCTTGGAGCACATTCTGAAAACCACTGACTCAACCAGGAAGGGGATCTGTTGTTTTACTTACAGAAGACTAAAATACCAACAGGGTACTCTTGTCTTGTTTTGCCACTGATAACATTCCTTAAAATGGTTACTTTAATATGTGTTTGGAGTGATCATCTTGTGCTTCATATTCCCCAGACATATATTTTGATGTCCTCAGGAATTCTCAGGGAAAAAGTGCTTTGGACTGAACTTGTATCAGAGAAGACCAGTGGCAAATTAATAGCTTGGCATAGCTGAGTGATCCTGACTGACATACCCATCAACAAGTTCTAACAGTTGCACTACTACCAAACTTCACTCATTTGGTGGAGGAAATGAAGCTGCTAATCTGAGGGACTGACACAAGTACCTCCTGGAGCAGGAAAAATGCATCTGTCAAAAAGGCTACAGCTACAAGAGAGTTGGGCTATGTTTTTTTTTTCAGGGTTCTTTATCTTCCAGCTAATTTCTAAGAAACGTTTTGCAATTAGCCCTACCCTATGTATTTATTTCCATGTATATTCTCTTCTGGTTCTTTCTGCTTTCGAGGTTATTGTCCTTCATTTTGCTACTGGTGCTAAACTTCCTGACCTATTTCTGTCAAAAAAATACAAGAGATGTAATTCATGATGAACAGAGCTGAGTGAGTAACTTGAACAGAGGGAAAAGTTTCACAACAAACTAACCAAATGCCACTGTTGAATCCTTTTACTGGTGATCATTGTTTTCAGATATTATGTCTGAAGGTTTGAAAAATAAGTTCAAAGGTACTTGTTCTTAATAATTTATTGTGCAGTGCCTTTTTTTCTTAATAGTGCTTGCAGGGGAGGGGCCAGCTGCAGCGATCCTGGGGATCACCGCCACCACCAGGAAAAATGTGCCCCCAAACACTGGGAGGGGTGTGTGGGGAGGCCTGTGCACCCCTCTGCAGGCCTCCCGGATGTTTAGATTTGCGAAAACCAAAAGTGGTCTAAAATTGCAGGGTTTTGGCGAACTAAACATTGGGGAGGTCTGTGGAGAGTCGTGCAGGCCTCCCCACACCCCCAAAAGCCCCAGTGAGCAAAAAACAAACAAACGCCCTTTTCGGGCACTTTTTTCCTGGCGGCTGCGATTCCTGGAAACCTTGCTGCCGATGGCCCCGCCCCTGCAAGCACCCTTTCCCCTCCAAAGCCTCCCGATCCTTCTCCCTGCTGGATACAGCATGCCCATTTTTGGCATGGCTGCGCCAGTGGGGGAGGGGAAGGATAAGATTAGGGTCTTAGCCTCTGAATTTTGTGGATGAGTGCACATTAGTGTGTTTCAATTTTTCAAAGTTCCTATTTTCATGTCAATTTGCTCACCCACTTGGTTCTATTCATCTAAGTGATCCTTATGTCAAATTTTAGACAAATTGAATAATATTTAGAGGTTGCACACTTTTGTAGGGTTGTTCAGCTTTTTTTGCTAGAGAGCTGTAGCATGTAGTCGTACTACTGTATATACAGTATACAGTAGTTTTCTCGCTTACAAGGCAAGAAATGTAGGCAAAAAAAGGGACCCGGAAAATCTGCCTTGTCTTCACATTGGGTCAATGCATGTTCTCCTTTCACTGTATTCCCCCTCCCCGCTGTGCCCTCCCACACCACCCCATTACCTTTGTTGTGTTTTAATTCAAGCCTGGAGTTTGAAATAAATCCCTGGAGAAAATAGGAGTTGAACCTTACAAATTTAACATATGTAGATAACATGAATGCTATTTAAGTTGTTTCATCTAAGTCTTAAGTTTCGTTTCGTTCGATGGATTTGAGAATAAAAATAATAATCATTGGAAATCTTGTTTCTTTAGCCTATATACTATACAGTATATTATATGTTAGTGTGAAAAATGTGAAAAGTGTGCAATCTCTAAATATTACCCCATCTTCCTTAAATTTGTCAGATATCCTTTTGATATCAATAGGAATGAGGTTATGAGCAAAGTCAACAAAAATGTAACATTTTTATTTTAACCCTATAAAGTGAAACACTCTAGTGCACATGTTCTCCTGCGCAGGGAGAACTTTGAGAAACAAGCTGCAGCGGGGGCAATCCTGGGCAGCAGCAAAGACCGTGCAGTCAGCCGGCTGGGACAAAGAGGAGACGGCGTGGGCACCAGGAGTCCTGGAGGAAGACGCAGTGCAGCAGTGGGGGCAGCAACGTTATTTATTTATTATATTATATATTGATTTATTCATGTTTATTTATGTCATGATTCCTGGATGCCATGGTTAATGTCATGATCCCTTCTGCCCTACTCTTGGCTTAAGATCAGTAGGATTGGGCCGTAAATTGTACCATTGTGGTGACGTGTCAAAGCCTATGGAGGGAGGTGCTCACATGCTCATTGCTTTTCTGCAGCACCATCAGAGAGCCAGAGGGTTGTGCTGCAACTACCAGCTGAGCAAAGGTCGGGTGACGCAAGAGATCAGCGGCTTTCTACTTTGTCCTATAAAGCCTCTGGCTGTGGCCTGACTACTCAGACTGAGCTTCTCTTGGACGACCTGTCAACACTTCAGTTTGACTACTCACCTGCTTCCCTGACTAGTTCTTGCTCATCTCCAAACCACCAACCCTGACATCCAATTCCAGTTCATTCCAGGCTCCTTAGATTGCTTACATTCTGTTTTGGTAATTTATGCAAGAGGGGAGTAGTTCTAATCTAGAGGAAATAGAATTGAAATGAGGTTCTCCTGATAAGATTAATTATTTGAAGAGGACAGCAGGTAATCTTCAGCTGTTCATCACAGCTATACGAGTTGAACATGAAAAGTTAAGTGACAAGCCTCTTATAAATTATTATCGGCATGAGATCTTGGTAAGGATATGCCGGACAGAATGTGGACCCTTAACTTATCACAGTTTTCACTTTTCATTGTGTTCCTGCTTGTTCCTGAGCTCCACCACATGCAACAGGCTCCCTGCAGTGGAAAGTCTACTCGGGGAACAGGATGCTCGTCCCCTTCCCCGAGTGTAACAGCGGCTGGGGCCGATTGGCCTCCTCAGAATTCCGCCAGCTCTTTTGCTGGCGGAAGTCGGAGGAGGCCGTGTGGTGATATAGCCTTCTGTGAATTTGAGACACACTAAGGGGTCTTCAGGGTCTTTCCCAGGCTTGCCACTTTCTCTGACCCTTTCCCTGACCCTTAGCAGGCTGGAATAATTCTTTTTAAAAGGGGGGGGGAATTCAACATGGCAAATTAACACCATGCCATTTCTCATTCCCTCACACTTTGGGGGATTGGTTTGCCTCACAGCAACACTACTGTCTTCCATTTAGGTGCAGTTTGGTTGCCTCAGCCTTGGGCCAAAATGGGCCAGGCCCTCCCCCAGCCTTAGCTGTAACAGGGGCTGAAATGTAAATACCGTATTGGTCTGAGTATAAGACTCACTTTTTTCTCCTAATTTAAGTTTTTTTTAACTAGGGGTGCGTCTTATAATCAGGCTGTTGCAATAATGCCAGTGATTTAATTATTATTTTTTAATAGCACCAAACTTTAAGGGTGCGTCTTATAATCAGGTGCATCTTATAGTCGGGACAATACGGTAAGTGGAAAGAGCCCAGGCCAGCTGCTCATTCTCAGCTTTAGTTGTTAGGGAAGAAAGATAGAAAGAGGGAAGGAAGAAATATACTGGCTTAGGTTTCAAAATCCTAATTTGGATTGTGGGTTTGCCCTTCTCTCACCCCCCCCTCCCGTGTGAATAAACAAGCAAACAAAATACAGCTGTACCACTATGCTTGCTTGTACTGGCTAGGGGGCGGGGGGCTTCTGCCTCAGGCTATCCTGGCTGGGTACTTGTATGTATCTGTATGTATCTGAGAATTACTTCCCTCATCCAGTTATGTTTTAGCTGCAGTGGCCATTTTATTCATTCTCACCCTGGTGCCCTGCAGCCTCTCCTTTAGCCCCACCCCTTCCTCTTGAAGTAGCCTGGCGGACATTTTGTGTTCTCTAGGCCATTTGCTAGTTCTCTGCCTTTCTGGCTCTGACCCTGCCACTTTCCCTCAGCCTACAGGCTGCGTGATTAGAAGAAAAAGGGGGCTTACTTTAAGCCACATTGTAGAGAGTGTTGTGGTGCTCTCTCCCTACATATCCTTATCTATGCTTAGATCACATGGCCCATGGCCATGGGGGTGTCTGGGCAGCTGCTCCCTGCTTCAGTGCCATGTCTTCGGACAACGCTGGCTCTTCGACTTTGAAATGGGGATGAGCACCACACCCTAGAGTCGGACACAACTGGACTTTTGTCAGGGGTCACCTTTACCTTATAATCTTTCATAGAACCCTTCATTCGAGATGTTCCTTTCACAGTCCAGCTCTCTCTCTCTCTCTCTCTCTCTCTCTATCTATCTATCTATCTATCTATCTATCTATCTATCTATCTATCTATCTCTGGCGTTTGCCTCAGCACGCTGCAGCTTCAGCTGCAGCTCCACTCCCCCCCAGAGGTTCTGCAGCTTATCAGCTCGGCGTGCCAGCTGCTCTCCAACAGATGTCTGGCCATCTTGAACTGCTGTCCTGCAGATCTTCAGGCATTTGTGAGAGACGAACGCTCTACCAACTGAGCCAGATGTCCTGCTATTTAGATATAAAACCTTTACACACACCTATATATTGGGCAGATATAATAGTGAATTGATGTGGAGGCATTTTTACATTCGAGGGGGTACTAATATGTCTTTATGGGCGGCGACATGCATGCCACCAGCATTCCTTGTGATCTGGTACTGCGAGATTAAAGTTGGAATAAAAGAAGGGTAGCCCATCCATTAGGTGAGGTGATGTAGATTGCATCAGCAGCAGATTGCGGGGGGGGGGGGAAGAGGGCTACAAATTCAGGGTGCCCTTTACCCAAGCCTGCCGCCATACCCCTCCAGCCTGCTGAGGATGCAACCCTCACTGATCTGCTTTCCACCTGCTACAAGTGGATCAAAAGCGGTCACCTCCATACCTTGCTCATGGCACTGTGTGGAACCCTGCGGGGAACACGCTCGTGACCTCTCTGCCTCACATCCCAGGGTAACGCCTGGGCAAGGGGTTACCCACAAGATCCACCACTAAGCCAGAGAGAATGCTGTCCAGGACCAGTGCCCCGGGGAGTCTCCTGGAGAGTCGAGAAGCAACAACAGCTGGGAAGACCAGGGCGTGTCTACTTGGGAGGCGCGCTTATTGAGCCCAGTGTCAGTTGGAAGGGAGGGGAGCTAGGATGGAAAGGGTCCACTGTATTTTCCTTTTTTGTAATTTAACAAAAAAAATGGTAAAAGTTTTCATTCATTGAGTTCAAATTATTTTCCCTATTTTTTTTCCCTCTTTCTTGCCTCAGCTCATAAATAACACAAAGTTCTGGATGATCCTATAGGTAACATGAAAAAAGTGTTTTATTTCTGTGTAAACATTGCTACTCAATTCTTTCATGAGTGCCAATCACTCAAAAGAATAAAAAAAATGTTTGTGTTTTCTTTAAAGAACTGATGCTTTTTTTCTGGAAAGAGAAAATCTCAGTTTACTACTGTGTCTCCATAGGCACTACAGAAATAAGAAATTCCAGCCCACAAAATCATCCCCTAATGGCTCTTACAAAAATAACTTCATGGCAAAAGAAATCTAAATAATATATAAACTGCACAGCATCAAATATGTAAAATTATAAAGCTCTATTTAGTGCTCTCTCCAAGCTAATTTAGCACAGTTTAGCACAAAGCTGTGAACAGCCTCCAGCAGTAATTTACTGAGAAGTATGAACATGGAAGAATCTATTTTTGCAAAGTCCCACAAGGTGAAACAGCATGTGAATTTGAACCTGTGGCTACTTTTAGTGAAGTATCCATGCCTCCTTCAGAAAAAAAAAATCTATTGAAAAATCAGGACAACAACAACAAAAAAGCCAGCGATCAGACCAAAAAACAAAACAAACTGTAGCAAATAGTTTCTTACAGTAAGAACCTGTAGATCAGGTCAAAAAGACTATTGGGCAGCCCACTTCCATTGTGCTGCCCCGCTGGCAGAACTAGCATTCTGCCACTGCTGGCTGCTGTAAAGCAGCCGTAAAGCGTGCTCTGACAACACGCTAGCGTGTTGCCAGAGCGCTGGTGGGATGGTTGGAGCCTTGCTGGACCACTGACCTCCCACCCTCTCCCCTATTGGTGCTCTTTTAAGTGAACCTCGAAGGACCACCTACCGGAGCAGGTACATCAGTGGGGGAGACAGAAGGGGATGGGGGAGGGTGGAACGAGAGAGGGGAGGGGGAGGAATGGGAGGCAGGGAGGCTGCGGGAGGAGTGGATCAGGCAGTGATGGTGTGCATTGGATCCTATTCCCTGCAGTAGCCTCCCTGTCCCCTTTCTCTCCTTGAACTAGCACCAGCTAAAGAGCTGGTGTAGGTCTGAGAAGACCAATTGTGGGATGGGCGGCTTATGGAGGGGTGTTGTTGTTGTTCAGTCGTTAAGTCGTGTCCGACCCTTCGTGATCCCATGAACCATATCCCACCAGGCCTTCCTGTCCTCCACTATCTTCCTGAGTTTGCTCATTTTCATGTTCGTTGCTTCGGTGATGCTGTCTAACCATCTCATCCTTGGCCTTCCCCTTCTCCTTTTGCCTTCAATTTTTCCCAGCATGACAGTCTTCTCCAGAGAGTCCTCTCTTCGCATTAGGTGGCCAAAATATTTGAGTTTCAGCCTTAGTATCTGTCCTTCCAGGGAACAGTCAGGCTTGATTTCATTTAGGATTGACTGATTTGATCTCCTAGCAGTCCAAGGGACTCTCAGGAGTCTTCTCCAGCACCACAGTTCAAAAGCATCTATTCTTCGGCGCTCAGCCTTCCTTATGGTCCAACTCTCGCAACCATACATTGCTACTGGGAACACCATCACCCTGACTATGCGAACTTTTGTTGGCATGGTGATATCTCTGCTTTTTATTATGCTGTCTAAGTTTGCCATAGCTTTCCTTCCAAGGAGTAAGCGTCTTTTAATTTCATGGCTGCTGTCTCCGTATGCAGTGATCTTGGAGCCCAGAAAAGTAAAATCTGTTACTGCTTCCATTTCTGCCCCTTCTATTTGCCAGGAATTGATGGGACCAGATGCCATGATCTTAGTTTTATTAATGTTGAGTTTCAAGCCAACGTTTGCACTCTCCTCTTTCACTCTCATCAAGAGGCTCTTTAGTTCTTCTTCACTTTCTGCCATTAGGGTGGTATCGTCTGCATATCTGAGGTTGTTGATATTTCTCCCGGCAATCTTGATTCCGGCTTGCGATTCATTCAGCCCTGCATTTCTCATAATGTACTCTGCATATAAGTTAAATAGGCAGGGTGACAATATACAGCCTTGCCGTACTCCCTTCCCAATTTTGAACCAGTCGGTTGTTCCATGGCCGGTCCGAACTGTTGCTTCTTGACCCGCATACAGGTTTCTCAGGAGACAGGTAAGGTGGTCTGGTAATGATATTCTTTAAGAATTTGCCACAGTTTGTTGTGATCCACACAATCAAAGGCTTTTGCGTAGTCAATGAAGCAGAAGTAGGTGGTTTTTTGGAACTCTCGGGCTTTCTCCATGATCCAGCGCATGTTGGCAATTTGATCTCTAGTTCCTCTGCCTCTTCGAAACCCAGCTTGTACGTCCGGTAGTTCTCGGTCCATGTACTGCTGAAGCCTAGCTTGTAGGATTTTGAGCATAACCTTGCTAGCATGTGAAATGAGTGCAATTGTGCGATAGTTTGAACACTCTTTGGCACTGCCCTTCTTTGGAATTGGAACGTAAACTGACCTTTTCCAATCCTTTGGCCACTGCTGAGTTTTCCAAATTTGTTGGCACATTGAGTGCAGCACTTTCACAGCATCATCATTTAGGATTTTAAGTAGCTCGGCTGGGATATTATCATCTCCACTAGCTTTGTTGTTAGTGATGCTACCTAAGGCCCACTTGACTTCACTCTCTAGGATGTCCAGCTCTGGGTCAGTGACCACATCAGCGTGGTCATCAGGAACATTAAGATCTTTCTTGTATAGTTCTTCTGTGTATTCTTGCCATCTCTTCTTAATCTCTTCTGCTTCTGTTAGGCATCTGCCTTTTTTGTCCTTTATCATGCCCATCTTTGCACAAAACGTTCCCTTGATATCTCCAATTTTCTTGAAGAGATCTCTAGTCCTCCCCATTCTGTTGTTTTCCTCGATTTCCTTGCATTGTTCATTTAAGAAAGCCTTCTTATCTCTCCTTGCTATTCTCTGGAAATCTGCATTCAGTTGTTTATATCTTTCCCTTTCACCTTTGCTTTTTGCATTCCTTCTTTCCACAGCTATTTGTAAAGCCTCATCTGACAGCCACTTTGCTTTCTTGCATTTCTTTTTCTTTGGGATGGTTTTAGTTGCTGCCTCCTGTACAATGTTACGAACTTCCGTCCATAGTTCTTCAGGCACTCTGTCTACCAGGTCTAATGCCCTAAATCTATTCTTCACCTCCACTGTATACTCATAAGGGATATGGTTTAGGTCATATCTGACTGGTCTAGTGGTGTTCTCTACATTCTTCAATTTAAGCCTGAATTTTGCAATAAGAAGCTCATGATCTGAGCCACAGTCAGCTCCAGGTCTTGTTTTTACTGACTGTATAGAGCTTCTCCATCTTTGGCTGCAAAGCACATCATCTATCTGGTTTCGGTATTGACCATCTGGTGATGTCCATGTGTAGAGTCGCCTCTTGTGTTATTGGAAAAGAGTGTTTGCTATGACCAGCGTGTTCTCTTGACAGAACTCCGTTAGCCTTTGCCCTGCTTCATTTTGCGCTCCAAGGCCAAACTTGCCTGTTGTTCCGTTTATTTCTTGATTTCCGACTTTAGCATTCCAGTCTCCTATGATGTAAAGGACATCTTTTTTGGGTGCTAGTTCTAGAAGGTGTTGTAGGTCTTCATAGAACCGGTCAGCTTCATCTTCTTCAGCATCAGTGGTTGGGGCATACACTTGGATTACTGTAATGTTGAATGGTTTGCCTTGGATTTGAACTGAAATCATTCTGTCGTTTTTGAGGTTGCACCCCAGTACTGCCTTTCCCACTCTTTGATTGACTATGAGGGCTACTCCATTTCTTCTAAGGGATTCATGCCCACAGTAGTAGATATGATGGTCACCTGACTTAAATTCGCCCATGCCCGTCCATTTTAGTTCGCTGATTCCCAAGATGTCAATGTTCAATCTTATCATCTCATTTTTGACCACATCCAGCTTGCCTTGATTCATAGACCTCACATTCCATGTTCCTAAGCAGTATTGCTCCTTGCAGCATTGGATTTTCCTTTCAACCTCAGACACATCCACAGCTGGACGTCCTATTGGCTTTGGCCCAACCGCTTCACTCTTTCTGGGTCTACTTGGAATAGTCCTCCGCTCTTCCTCAGTAGCATATTGGACACCTTCCGACCTGAGGGGCTCATCTTCCGGCGTCATATCTTTTAGCCTTTTGGTACTGTTCATGGGATTTTCTTGGCAATGTTACTGGAGTGGGTTGCCATTTCCTTCTCCAGTGGATCACTTTTAGTCAGAACTCTCTGCTCCGACCTGTCCGTCTTGGGTGTCCCTGCACGGCATAGCTCATGGCTTCATTGAGTTACGCAAGCCCCTTCGCCACGACAAGGCAATGATCCATATGGAGGGGTAAGGGGATTTAAATTCCAACCATCCCTGCTGGATACAGCGTGTGCCTTTTCGGCGTGCCTGCATCAGCGTGGGGGGGGGATAGGAAAGTATAGGATTGGGCCATAAATCACTATTCTTTTTCCAACACTGACTGCTAAAAGAGTCTGGGAACCCCATATATAGGGCAATAAGGCAACATTTTTCTCCCAGTGTTTGCTCTCTCAGCAGCTGGAAATCTGATGTGCATGACCTACATCAATTTGGGGATTTCATTTAGCTATCATCCTGGATAGTAGACATTGAAAGACCTAAGCACAGTGAATTTTGTCTAAACTGCTTTTTAAAACTACTGTCCATCACGTGCTTGTGGATTCCATAAATTCAGTGTTTGAAGAAGTCTGTCCTGAATCTACTGCCAGTCAGTTTCATTTGTTGACTCTAAATTCTAGTGTTATGAGGGAAATGGTATATATTTTCTATCCACTTTCTCTACAATATGAATAATTGTATAACCCTCTGCCATGTCCCCCTTGACATTTTTTCTAAACTAAAAGTGAAGCTTCAAGTTGGCCCATTTGCTCCTGAAGTTACTATTGATTTTAACCAGGAAGTTGAATTTCAGGCATAGTAGGGCACAATCTGCAACGCTGCTGTGCTGTTGCTTTCCAGTGAATACAGGAATACCTTCTGTGATTGGTCAGAGTACTTGCTGAAGTTCTCAGGAAGCAGCAGCACAACTGAGGCACCCAGTCCCCATCGAAGCCACAACCAGGAGTGCAATTTGTTACCATATATGCTCACAGTTGCCCTTCGCCTTATGCAAGGACTATGTTCCCGAGTCAGCATGTCAAGTTGAAATCGCATACATTCAAAATTGCATTGAAAATCCCTCACATCCAGAAAAGACATACTGTCTCTTTCAAGATTACAAGAGACAGGCAGGGACTGAGGAGCAAGCAGCTTCATTCTCTGATCTCATGCTCACTCGCAGGCATGTATTTAGTAAGCAGAATTGCCTTCACTGTTTAAACTGTTGCTTTTCTCTGGGTTTTTATGTGTTTGTTTGTTTATGATTTGCCAAGTTGAATTCCCACAAGTCAACTGTGCCTAAGATGAGGAGTGACCTACTAACATGCACCCAGTTCCCTAGACGTGTGTGGGAAAAATCTGTGACAGTTGCTTGTGGCTCACCCACACTGTGTTATGGCACAAGTGGTCAAAAGAAGAGGCAGGAGTCAAGAGTCACTGAGATTTATTGGGGGGTATACAGGTGTCCCCCCCTTAGCGACGGATCACTCAACGGCGATCCGCATATATGACGGAGGTTCCCAAAATAAACAAATACAGTACTGTATTTTAAACGCAAAAAAAAATGTTGTCTTTATCTCTCTGTGTTTGTGTGTGTATTTGTGACTGAGGGCGCAATCCAATCCTACTTACGCCACCATTGAAACCAGCGGCGCAGCAAAAATGGGAGGCCCCAGAATGGAAAGGAGATTCAAATCTCCTTTGAATTCCCCTTTTGGAGGGGATTTGAATCCCCTTTCCGTTCTGGGGCCTCCCCTTTGTGCTGCGCCTGAGGAAAGTGGCTGCGTCTTGTAAGATTGCCAATTGCATCTTGTAAGATTGCCAACGATCCTCGTAAGATCCTACCGCTCCCCCTATGCCCCCACTACAAGCAACAGAGCATTGAGCAACAAAGTGTTGATCCCAGCGGTCCAAGTGCGGCATTCAGGCAGCTTCTGATCAGGCATTCCTACAGCTCGCTCCCCCGCAAGCAACCAAGTGCAGCTTCTGATCAGGCGTTCCTACCACTTCCCCCCATGCCCCCGCAGCAAGCAACAGTGTATTCTGTACCTTCCTTAGTGGGTGCGGCAACCTTAGTGCGACGTTCAGGCAGCTTCTGATCCCAGCTACTCCACGTGTGCTCCAGATCCGCCGCTGCTGTGTTTGCCTTGCTGTAGGCTTACCAGATTTTCATGGTTTTAAACCGGGACCCCCCCACACACAATTACTTAATTAAAAATTTAAACAATGGGGGAATGTGAAGTGCCCTTTTGTCACCTGAAGGTCGCCTGAAATTTTTATTTACTGTATTGTCCTGCGTATAGGATGCTCCTGATTATTTATTTATTTATTTATTTTATTTTTCACATTTTTATGCCGCCCTTCCTCCAAGGAGCTCAGAGTGGTGTACATATTTCCTCCCCTCCTTTTTGTCCTCACAACAACCCTGTGAGGTAGGTGGTGCTGAGAGATAGTGACTGGCCCAAGGTCACCCAGGAAGCTTCATGGCTGAGCGGGGATTTGAACCTGGATGTTCCAGGTCTAAGTCCGACTCCCAAACCACTACACCATCCTGGCTCCCATTATACGCCGTACCCTTAAGGTTTGGTGCTTTTTAACTTCTTTTAACTTAAATATACACATTAGTACAATAGTAAAACTGTACAGCTTTAGTATAGTTAAAGGCATAGGCACCCTGTCCCTTATTGAATCTGGGCACCCTAGTATTAGTAGCCTTCCCAGATCCAAAGGGGGACAGAGTGCCTACCTTTAAACTTTGGAATTTGGGCAGTGCAGCACAATTTCAATGGTTAACAGCACAATCCTATGCATGTCTACTCTGAAGTAAGTCCCATTGCATTCATTGGGGCTTACTCCCAGGAAAGTGTGCATAGAATTGCAGCCTAAATGTAGGCACTCTGTCCCCCTTTGGATATGGTAAGCCTGTGCAGGAGCTCTTGCTCTCAACTTTCAAACTGCACTCTCAACTTTAAACTCCAAGATCAATAAATATATTAGTTTCCACAGAGTCCTGGGGCTGGAACTTAAGGGTTCATTTTTTCAAATACTTCTCGAGGGTAGAGGCTGCTGAGAGATCACTGTTTTTGGCCATTTAGCAAGTGATTAAGAGGCAGGAAAAAAAAGCCCCGTTTTACCTTTGAAAGAGACTTGGAGAGACTTGGCTTTGAAAGCGCTTTGCAGAAAACACTAGGCAGAAAATGCTAGGCTTTGATTGTAGGCCGTACCCCTACTTTAAAGACTTGCCTTAGGGGAATAAAGTGAGTCTTATACTCAGGCCAATACGGTATTTATTTATTTTGTCAGCCAATTAATTAAATTGACTTGCCTGTCACCGCCATCGCTGCCCGACGTCACCACCATTGCCGCCCACCGCCGCCGCCATTGCCGCCTGTTGCCGTCATCGCCATTGCCGCCCGCCGTCGCCCGCCATGTTGCCGCCGTCTGTCGTGCTGCCGCCATTGCTGCCCGTTGTACCCCCACAGCTTCCACCACCGCTGTCCCCATCGTTTTGCTGTCCCCACCATTGCTGTCTTCGTTGTGCCGCCATTGCTGTCCCCGTCGTCCGTCGTTTTGCTGTCCCCTCCATTACTGCCCGCCATCCATCGTGCTGCCGTTCATTATCATGTCGCTGCCCGTCGTGCCCCCGCAGCCTCTGCCACCGCCGATTTCAATGTGTCCAAAACTTACATTTTTCCCAGGTGCCACCATCTTGGATCTCACGAAATCTCGCGAGATCCAAGATGGCAGCACCCCTGAAAAAGGTAAGTTTTGACACATTAAAATCGGCAGCCGAGACTTCCACCGGGCCCGGAATGCCTGGGACCGATCCGGGACCGGAGCCTGGAACTCGGGATGGTCCCGGGAGTTCCGGGACGGATGGTAAGCCTGCGCTTGCACTGATCTAGCATTCATGCTCGTGCTGCCTCATTTTTCATGCTTGTGCTGCTGATTGAAGCTCGCTCGCACTCATCTGCCTGCCTGCCTTATTGAATGTGCTGTTGTTGCCTGCTGCTGCTACTTCCTGCTGCCTCCCGCTGCTACTTCCTGCTGCCTCCCAGCCATTGATTTCAGCCTCCATTGCCTGCCTTATTGATAGAGCCGATTGCCTCCAGGGAGATCGTGCTATTGCTGCTTACTGCTGCTACCAATTTATACCAATATCAGCCACTAGATGATGCTGAGGACTCGCTTAACAACGGTTTCACTATGTGACGGGTTTTCCAGAACATATCCCCATCATTAAGCGGGAGACACCTGTATTATTATTGATAGAGGAAAAACAATAAAAATCAAGGAGAAATATTAGATCGATATGTTTTCAATTGAACTGGTAGAAGCTATAGACACCTGTACATTATGCGCAATGATGGGCAGCGTGATCCTCTCTAACGATAGAGTGGCGTAGTGCACACTCCAACGCTCTAAGCCATCGCAAATGTGCCGTAAAGCACGTTTGCAACTACTCTAGAACAGCAGTCGCCAACCATTCAGACCTCACGAACAACGAAACGCACAATTCTTAATACCGCAGACCAGTAACTAATTTTTTTAAAAGGTACAAACATCCCCTCTTGCACGCGGGCATATGCAACACCCCCCCAGCTCTTACTTTTCTTTAAGCAAGCTTCATTTCTTCCTTTAAAAAATGGAGAAGCTGCCTCCATTGCAGACAAGTAGAATGAGACTAAGTCCTAGAGAGGCTCTGCAAGGTTTCTGTTAACCTTGCAGAGCCTCTCTAGGGCTTAGTCTACTTGCCTGCAATAAGCAGCAGGAGGCTACTTCTCTTTTTTTAAGGAAAAAATGAAGCTTGGTGGAAAAAAAGAAAGAGCCTGGGGGGGGGTCGGATCACCACAGACCACCAAAATTTTCTCGCGGACCATCAGTGGTCCGCAGACCACCGGTTGGCGACCGCTGCTCTAGAGTAAGGGCTGTGGCGTGGAGGCCGGCAGACCTCACGCCGCTGCCCTCCAGACCCAGCACCCACCGATGGAGGTAAGTCCTGCACCAGTCGGTGCAGAGGCAGGGGAAGGGCGGAACGGGGCAGCGTGGAAGGGGGGCCATTGGCTGACATTGATTGGGAGTGGGCGGGGATATCGGCGGCACTCTCCGCCAATATCCTTGGCCCATTCCCGGACCTGGCCAACTTTACTTCCCCACCTTGGATGTACATCAGTTTCATAGCTGGCGTACATCCAAGGAGGCCCATAGGGCCCTAGCCGGCTTACTCCTGAGGAAGGGGATGAACATTGCCTTCCCCTGAGGTGCTCCCGGGCACCCTGGGGCAGCCCGGGAATGGCCTAGAATACAGTGTCCAGCCCTTTAGGCTGGCCATGTATCTTTAGGCAGGATTGTGCCATAATACTGTGTTCTGTAACTGAATAGACTTTCTTATGGAAAGGAGAATGGAGGCATGGGAGAGACAAAGTGGGCCCCTTTCCAGTAATGTCACTAGGGCACGCGTCACCCTGTGGCAAGACGGGTGCACGTCACCCCCATGACAGACCTTGCCAGAAGCGGCCGGCCCGCCGGCCCGGGTCGTCGGACGCTCCGAGGCCTTCTCCCAGCCTCGGCCGAGAGAAGGCCTCGGGAGCGTCCAACCCGGCCGGCGGTCGGGCCGCTTCTGTGAGGCCCTATGCTATGCGGCTTGTTTCCACAGTTTTGCACATGCCCAGCGGTGTGCGCATGCTCAAACAAGGCCAAGGCTGGGAGAAGGCCTCGGAGCGTCTGACGACCTGGGCCGGGTGACACGCGGAGCCGGCGGCAGCGGAGGAGATGCGCGGGGGTGGTGATGCGTGTCAACCCCCTGCGCGCATCACCCTGCGGCGGCCCGCCCCCCCGCCACGGGCCAATGATGTTAGTGCCCCTTTCATGATCCTGGAGAAGGAAACGTATGCAGATGAGCCACTTTATGTAAGAATCAAAGGCTTTTTGGTTAGAATGAGATCCACGGCTCTTTATAGGAGGCTAGGTTTGCAGCCAAATTGTGCAAGGTGGAGAGGAAAGTAAGAGTCAAGCTGTGGGGCCTAGCTTCTGGGGGAATTTTATGATGTAAGGGGGAGCAGGAGGACTTGGCTCTTTTAGCTTGTGAAAAAAACCCCACTCACTCTTACTGGAGAGAATGCTTTCTTCAGTTTGGCTGTCTTGAGCAAAAATTGAAAGTCCTGGATTAAATTATCAATAAACATCCAGAAAATTGGTTGAGAGACTTTTTACAGTGATCAAAGACACCAGATGGAACAAGCAAAAAAGAGGTGAAGAAAAATAAACTTCCACTCTACAAAAGTAATAATAGATGGAAAAAAATATATAACCACTCCTGGTTAGAGAGTAGACAAGGACAGGGAGATGCTAGAAATAGAAAGATAAGACAGATGTGTAGTAGACCGTCCCAAAAAGAGAGAAGAGAGAGATGTAGCTCCTGCTGCTTAATGTGGCCACCAAAGTTATGCACTATAAATGCAGCAAAGCAGGATTCTTACCTACATACTACTACAGAGTAAAGCAAGAGTTTGAATTGCTTATAGTATTTTACTATTTTTGCACATGGGTGAGCCCACCTCTCCAAATTTCCCAGCAATCTCCCCATATCTGTTGACTGTACCTGTTGACATCACCTGTTAACTAACTTCTGGAGCAAAAGGGACAAGTGGAGACGCCGATGTCCAGAGCCTGATAAAAGGATTAATTGCTGCATCTCTCATACTTAAGATAAGAGATGATGCTATGCCCCCACGTGGGAGGGGCTGCCGATGTTATGCCCCCACGTGACGCCGGGCGTGATGTCACGCGGCTCCGACCACGCCCCACACGGCGTTTTCCAGGCCTTTTCGGAGCCGTATGGCTCCAGGGCGGGCGGGAGGGCCCAACCTCCACTCAGCGAAAGCGGCGCAGGAAGCGACAGACAAACTCCAGGCAAGTCCAACGCCTTGGGGCCCACGGCCCCCCCGCCCCTACCTCCGCGACACTTCTGCTTCAGATTATACTGGATTTCACTTTGTTAGGGGGATCTGGGGCCCAGGACATTTTGCCTTTGATGGTAGGTTGTCACAATATTTATGCCACGTCTCTTGGGTCCATATAGAGCTTTCAGCATCAGCTGCAGTCGCCTTCCTGGGTCCTGCCTCCCTGTGACTTTTCATGGAGAGGAGAGAGGAAAGTAGAAAAGGAAAAATGACTTTTTAACTGTGCAGGGACTTCATTAACCCTGGATAGAAAGACATGTATCTAGTGACTCAATGAGAAAGGGAGGGGGTATTTCAAGAATATAGCATGTGGAAAAAGGATTAAACACCCTCCTCCCCCAGCACTTTGGTCTAATCAAAAGGCATCCTGTGGCCACTTTATTTTTTTAAAAAAACTTTGGCAGATGAGATTACAACAAGTCCTGTATCAAATTTTTTCTGACCCCACACAACCTGGTCAACTTTGATAATTCAGTAGTGAGAATAAGAAGTAATGACTTGCTTTACTGTTTCCTAAAATATGTAATTATGTATTTTATAATTTTTATGCACACAAATACACACCCACTTGGAATTTTATCTCAGGGGAAGAAATTCCAGTCTATTAAATTGCCATACATACAGTGCATGTATGTCACGTTGGCTTAGTGGTTAAGATGCTGAGCTGTAGACCAGAAGGTCGGTAGGACAGTAGTTCGAGACCCGAGTGCCACATGACAGAGTGAGCTCCCAGCTCCTGTCCCAGCTCCTGCCAATCTAGCAGTTCGAAAGCAAGAAATTGCAAGTAGATAAATAGGTACCACTGTGGTGGGAAGGTAACAGCGCTCCATTAGTCATGCTGGCCACATGACCATGGAAGCATCTTCGGACCGCGCTGGCTCTTCGGCCTTAGAAACGGAGATGCACCCTAGAATCGGACACCGCACCCTAGAGTCGGACACGACTGGCTTTCGAGCAGGGGATACCTTTACCTTACAGTGCACAGCCAATTTAAACATTTGGGTAAAGTTTAAATCCCCTCATGGATCATTGCCTTGTCGTGGCGAAGGGGCTTGCGTAACTCAATGAAGCCATGAGCTATGCCGTGCAGGGACACCCAAGACGGACAGGTCGTAGCAGAGAGTTCTGACTAAAAGTGATCCACTGGAGAAGGAAATGGCAACCCACTCCAGTAACCTTGCCAAGAAAATCCCATGAACAGTACCAAAAGGCTAAAAGATATGACGCCGGAAGATGAGCCCCTCAGGTCGGAAGGTGTCCAATATGCTACTGAGGAAGAGCGGAGGACTATTCCAAGTAGACCCAGAAAGAGTGAAGCGGCTGGGCCAAAGCCGAAAGGACGTCCAGCTGTGGATGTGTCTGAGGTTGAAAGGAAAATCCAATGCTGCAAGGAGCAATACTGCTTAGGAACATGGAATGTGAAGTCTATGAACCAAGGCAAGCTGGATGTGGTCAAAAATGAGATGATAAGATTGAACATTGACATCTTGGGAATCAGCGAACTAAAATGGACGGGCATGGGCGAATTTAAGTCAGGTGACCATCATATCTACTACTGTGGGCATGAATCCCTTAGAAGAAATGGAGTAGCCCTCATAGTCAATAAAAGAGTGGGAAAGGCAGTACTGGGGTGCAACCTCAAAAACGACAGAATGATTTCAGTTCGAATCCAAGGCAAACCATTCAACATTACAGTAATCCAAGTGTATGCCCCAACCACTGATGCCGAAGAAGATGAAGTTGACCGGTTCTATGAAGACCTACAACACCTTCTAGAACTAGCACCCAAAAAAGATGTCCTTTACATCATAGGAGACTGGAATGCTAAAGTCGGAAATCAAGAAATAAACGGAACAACAGGCAAGTTTGGCCTTGGAGCGCAAAATGAAGCAGGGCAAAGGCTAACGGAGTTCTGTCAAGAGAACACGCTGGTCATAGCAAACACTCTTTTCCAACAACACAAGAGGCGACTCTACACATGGACATCACCAGATGGTCAATACCGAAACCAGATAGATTATGTGCTTTGCAGCCAAAGATGGAGAAGCTCTATACAATCAGTAAAAACAAGACCTGGAGCTGACTGTGGCTCAGATCATGAGCTTCTTATTGCAAAATTCAGACTTAAACTGAAGAATGTAGGGAACACCACTAGACCAGTCAGATATGACCTAAACCATATCCCTTATGAGTATACAGTGGAGGTGAAGAATAGATTTAGGGCATTAGACCTGGTAGACAGAGTGCCTGAAGAACTATGGACGGAAGTTCGTAACATTGTACAGGAGGCAGCAACTAAAACCATCCCAAAGAAAAAGAAATGCAAGAAAGCAAAGTGGCTGTCAGATGAGGCTCTACAAATAGCTGTGGAAAGAAGGAATGCAAAAAGCAAGGGTGAAAGGGAAAGATATAAACAACTGAATGCAGAGTTCCAGAGAATAGCAAGGAGAGATAAGAAGGCCTTCTTAAATGAACAATGCAAGGAAATCGAGGAAAACAACAGAATGGGGAGGACTAGAGATCTCTTCAAGAAAATTGGAGATATCAAGGGAACGTTTTGTGCAAAGATGGGCATGATAAAGGACAAAAAAGGCAGAGACCTAACAGAAGCAGGAGAGATTAAGAAGAGATGGCAAGAATACACAGAAGAACTATACAAGAAAGATCTTAATGTTCCTGATGACCACGCTGGTGTGGTCACTGACCCAGAGCCAGACATCCTAGAGAGTGAAGTCAAGTGGGCCTTAGGTAGCATCACTAACAACAAAGCTAGTGGAGATGATAATATCCCAGCTGAGCTACTTAAAATCCTAAATGATGATGCTGTGAAAGTGCTGCACTCAATATGCCGACAAATTTGGAAAACTCAGCAGTGGCCAAAGGATTGGAAAAGGTCAGTTTATGTTCCAATTCCAAAGAAGGGCAGTGCCAAAGAGTGTTCAAACTATCGCACAATTGCACTCATTTCACATGCTAGCAAGGTTATGCTCAAAATCCTACAAGCTAGGCTTCAGCAGTACGTGGACCGAGAACTACCGGACGTACAAGCTGGGTTTCGAAGAGGCAGAGGAACTAGAGATCAAATTGCCAACATGCGGTGGATCATGGAGAAAGCACGAGAGTTCCAAAAAAACACCTACTTCTGCTTCATTGACTACGCAAAAGCCTTTGATTGTGTGGATCACAACAAACTGTGGCAAATTCTTAAAGAGATGGGGGTACCAGACCACCTTACCTGTCTCCTGAGAAACCTGTATGCGGGTCAAGAAGCAACAGTTCGAACCGGCCATGGAACAACTGATTGGTTCAAAATTGGGAAGGGAGTACGGCAAGGCTGTATATTGTCACCCTGCTTATTTAACTTATATGCAGAGTACATTATGAGAAATGCAGGGCTGAATGAATCACAAGCCGGAATCAAGATTGCCGGGAGAAATATCAACAACCTCAGATATGCAGACGATACCACCCTAATGGCAGAAAGTGAAGAAGAACTAAAGAGCCTCTTGATGAGAGTGAAAGAGGAGAGTGCAAAAGTTGGCTTGAAACTCAACATTAATAAAACTAAGATCATGGCATCGGGTCCCATCAATTCTTGGCAAATAGAAGGGGCAGAAATGGAAGCAGTAACAGATTTTACTTTTCTGGGTTCCAAGATCACTGCAGACGGAGACAGCAGCCATGAAATTAAAAGACGCTTACTCCTTGGAAGGAAAGCTATGGCAAACTTAGACAGCATAATAAAAAGCAGAGATATCACCATGCCAACAAAAGTTCGTATAGTCAGGTCGATGGTGTTCCCAGTAGCAATGTATGGTTGCGAGAGTTGGACCATAAGGAAGGCTGAGCGCCGAAGAATAGATGCTTTTGAACTGTGGTGCTGGAGAAGACTCCTGAGAGTCCCTTGGACTGCTAGGAGATCAAATCAGTCAATTCTAAATGAAATCAAGCCTGACTGTTCCCTGGAAGGACAGGTACTAAGGCTGAAACTCAAATATTTTGGCCACCTAATGCGAAGAGAGGACTCTCTGGAGAAGACTCTGATGCTGGGAAAGATTGAAGGCAAAAGGAGAAGGGGAAAGCCAAGGATGAGATGGTTAGACAGCATCACCGATGCAACAAACATGAAAATGAGCGAACTCAGGAAGATAGTGGAGGACAGGAAGGCCTGGCGGGATATGGTTCATGGGATCACGAAGGGTCGGACACGACTTAACGACTGAACAACAACAAAGTTTAAATGTTGTTTTAGTCTATGGTGTACAGGTAGACTCATATATCAGCTCACCTTGGATGAGATAAAACCTATTGTGTAGTATAACTGTAATATAGGGAAAGGTGTTTGGGATAGATGGCATAGAGCTGTGTGAAATTGCCCTTTTTCACATTGGCTAATGGGCCAGGCATCTGTCTGTCTTGGTAATTTTATTTCAAGGTTTCCTGCAAGAAGTTCATATGACGCAGAAAGCCCCAGCAGGAGTACATAGAGAGTGAGTGCAATTGTCAGAAAGTGATGCAAAAGACACAAGAAGAGAACTGATCTCATTTGGCACTTTCAGTCAGTAGTAGTACAGAATACATTGCAAAGGATTTTCAAACTCTCGTTTTCCTCATGAAATAGAATGCATTCGGACAGCACTGTAGTATCTTTGACAATGCTCCCAAATATTTGCATCTGTGTGCCTAGGTAGCCACCTTCATAAGCACTTATATGTTATGCAGGGCAGCCCAGGTCACACCAGTGGAGCAAGCACAGAGACTGGTGGCTTATGAGCAGTGCAAGGGCAGATTCTAACAGAGGTGAATTCTGTTAGAATCTGGAGTATACTGACTTTTCAGACCCAGATATTGATTGATTTACAGTAAAATATTTTACTGGTTGGTGACTGGCTGGTTTATAATCTAGCAGTCAGAGGAGGATTGTGAACGAACAGCTATTAAATACAGTTATCTTTGCTGGTCACATTTAACTAAGAACCTAATAAATGTAGTGGTAGTAGTAGTAGTAGTAGTCCAGTTTACTGGAGTACATTTAAGCCATGATCCAGAGGTACACAGGTCATATCACAGACACAGAGACTTCTCCATTCAAAAACAATTTAAGATTTTCATGGCCAGCAATGATTTTTGACTGTCCAGAAGATAACGGATAAAAGGCCATGACAGATGCAAAAAACTGATGTAAAATAATAAAATAGGCTAAAATGGCCAAAACGTAAAAAAAAAAAACCACTGTATTACTAAAGGTTTAAAATGTTACACAACAACACAATTACACGTTTAAAAACACAAAGTAACCAGCATTTATCATTAAAATCAAAATCTACAATGCTACGTTTCGCTTGAATTTCATCAAGCATTATCAAGCGAGCCCTCGTGCAGCAGAAGGAGGATGTTACCCAACACTGGTATGTGCTGCATAAGAGGAGGAGAGAGACCACATGATCCACTTCTGGTAATTAGCCCACAATCAAGAGAGGAAATTGGAGACATCCATTGAGTGAATAATTTTAAACCTTTACTAATACAGGTTTTTTTTTATGTTTTTGCCTTTTTAGCCTATTTTATTATTTTGCATCAGTTTTTGTTGCATCTGTCATAGCCTTTTACCCTTTTACATTCAAAAAACTTATCCGTTCCGTTCTGTGAGTTGGACCAATTTCCACAAGCACAATGCAAAACCCACAAACCACACCCTCAAAGTGGAGCATTCCCGGAAGTAGAAGAAACAGGAAATTTGGTAATTATTCAAAGCTCCATATGCTAATTGGAGCTTCTGTTGGTGCCCTGAAACTGCTGAACTGGAGCTTGAACAGGTAGAATTTTTTGTTTTATTCATACTTACCACAGCCATATGGAGCAGGTCAGTCATGTGCCCGTTTTGCAGTTGGAGGAATCAAAGAATATTGACTAGGGGTAGTTACAAAATTCTCCCCATCCAAATTTCTCCTTGGATTTTGGTGTTTCAAATTACCTGCTTCGTTTTTAGAGTTGTGATGATGTGTTAGTGCTAATTTTTCTAGTTCTTTTTTTTTTAATTTCCAAACTTTTTAAAGATATGCACATGTGCAGTTTGCTGGAGTTTTCAGGGGTTTTTTTTCCTTGCAGGCTACCAAAGCACATGAATACATATGAACCCATATCAGTTCATATCAAGGTTCCGTTTAGCAGATGCTTTAATCAATGCACATCTGTGGTTGTACATATCACAACCTGTATGCGGTGGAAGAGAAGTGAAATGAAAACTGTGACAAAGTGCACATGCGCTAATTCCAAAATTAAAGGCACAATTTAATACTGACACCTCACCAGTTTAATCGGCGTATGCCACGGTGTATGTCCTCAGATGCTAGTGCAATGACAGCCCCAGTGTCACTACAACTGGTCTGCCAGTAAACAAGCCCCAGACACCGGTGCAATGACACACTGGTGTGCCTCAGCTGCCAGCACAACTACCACCAGCAAATAGCCCCAAATGAGGCAGAGGCATGGGTCGAACAAGGAGGGGTCGAGATACGCTATATTCCAAGCACTTCCCAAAATGGCAAATATGCCCCCAATGTTGGAAAAAACACTATGCCAACAAGGAAGTTGGCTTACGAAGAGAAAAACCCATATAAAACAATGGGGAAACCCCACCCATAGTCAGGCAAAGCCCAAGATGAGGTGTCAATCCAAATGGAGGCTGAGCTGGTTACTCACATGGGGCCCCCAACTGCGCCCCAAAGAAATACCAATCCCCTCTTGTTTACCCAAGTCAGACAGAAGAGGGTCACTTGGCATAGCCTCAGTCTCAATAGTTTCAGGGTCTCTTCTAACTTGGGATACGACCTTGTCTTCCTTTTCTAGGGCAGCACGCCTGGAAGACAAAGACTGCATCAAGCTATTATTGGAAGTCTTTCTAGCTTTTGAAGTCACCTGAGCATGTGCAAAGAGCTCACTACCATCACTCCCTGCTTGGCCACTTCTGGATTTTTCCAAAGTCTACAGGCACCTATATCACCTCCCACCATCAGAAGAAGAAGACACAACTATGCAGTAGTACTCCCTCTGATAGGTTCATGTGCTACAGCAGGGGTGGCCAACCCGCAGCGTGCCACGTGCCACTTTTTACGTACGGAATCTTGGAATGTGCCACCCCACCTTATTTCAGCCCTCTCCAGACCTGCTTGGATGTTTTTGCCGGCCCATGTGATATGCCAAGCCTCAACTTGGGTGTCTTCACCCCTCCCCGGGCCTTGTCATTCCTTCTCTGGGCTTTGTGCTGGAAGAAGCGCCATGTGCTCAGTGTGACAGGCAACTTTGCATGTGCCACTTAAGAACATAAGAACATAAGAAGAGCCCTGCTGGATCAGGCCAAAGGCCCATCTAGTCCAGCTTCCTGTATCCCACAGTGGCCCCACCAGATGCCTCAGGGAGCACAAGACAACAAGATACCTGTATCCTGTTGCCACTCCCTTGCACCTGGCACAAAGAAAACCTACTCCTACAACCAGGAGGTTGCTTATCCCCATCATGGCTTAGTAAGTGTCCCTGTGCCACTAGTGGCATACGTGCTGTGGGTTGGCCACCCCTGTGCTACAGCGTCCTAGCCAGGTGTGCCTGTTTGCAGTGACGTGAGATGTTAAATGCTGGATGAGGTGCTCTCCTATATCCTGTTGTGGCTAGAGAGCAGCTTTTTGGAGTGGCCAAGATGGGGTCTATCTTCCCCTCTCAGCTTCCCCTCTTCTTTCATCCCTGCCATGGGTGTTTATGACCAGTTGAGTGCTTTGCCATATCACCATGCAAAAGGTGAGTGCTGTGCTGGGTGAGGCAGGTCCCTGGGCTAAGCTTGAAACTGTCAAGTCTAGTGCCCAGCCTCCATCTTTATGCAGTGAGCTACCAATGTCCTGCCTCGCCTGAGTGCTGTTGAGTTTCCTGTTGTGACTCATCCTAGTCCCTCCCAGAAAAAGAACTCCTTCCAGCTAGTGACCTCCCCTGGAGGGACTCAGAGTCTTGCCATGGAGTGATTTGTGTGTTTCTTTCACCCAGCTGCCCTCTTCCAAGGGAGATATCTTTCTACTCTTGCTCTGTGAGTGGCGTAACAGGTCTTGAACTCTACATTTTGGGATTCTTAGGAGCTCCCAGTTTCTGCTTCCTTGATGCTTATGCCACAGTAGCTCCTGTAGGAGCTGAAGGAACTGTGGCATGTGTTTCAAGTTTTAACAATACGGTCATACACCAGCTTGAACTGTGCAGGTGTGTGGCTGGGTGGCTGTGTTGATTCTCTCCTTGGACGTTGAACTGATGTTGAACCGATGCCTGTCTGCTTTTCCATGGACGATGGACTGTGCTGTGGTTTTTAGGGATGCAGGAGGCATTACTGAGAGGGCCTTACCCAGCAGAGTGTTGCCTGGCCTCCAATATCTCTCCTCTTTCCCCCTTTCTGGACAGGTTTAGGATATGTTGGCCATTGTGACAGCATCAGTACACCGTGGCCATGGCATCCAAACAGGATTGGGCCATAAGGGAATCAGCATCACTCAAGGAGAGTATTGAAAGCAAGAATTTCCAACATTATCTCATGTTGGGGAGAAACAAGCTCCAAGCACTGTTTCAGTCAGAGCTAGAAAACAGGGCTAATCAGGTCTGTTATTCTCATCTCCATATAACTGTGGCTAACAAGCATGTTATCTCTGGAGATACAGTTTGAGAACTGCAAAATTGTATGATGGTATCTTCTACACCCTCCTTCATGGATCATTGCCTTGTCGTGGCGAAGGGGCTTGCGTAACTCAATGAAGCCATGAGCTATGCCGTGCAGGGACACCCAAGACGGACAGGTCGGAGCAGAGAGTTCTGACTAAAAGTGATCCACTGGAGAAGGAAATGGCAACCCACTCCAGTAACCTTGCCAAGAAAATCCCATGAACAGTACCAAAAGGCTAAAAGATATGACGCCGGAAGATGAGCCCCTCAGGTCGGAAGGTGTCCAATATGCTACTGAGGAAGAGCGGAGGACTATTCCAAGTAGACCCGGAAAGAATGAAGCGGTTGGGCCAAAGCCAATAGGACGTCCAGTTGTGGATGTGTCTGAGGTTGAAAGGAAAATCCAGTGCTGCAAGGAGCAATACTGCTTAGGAACATGGAATGTGAGGTCTATGAATCAAGGCAAGCTGTGGTCAAAAATGAGATAAGATTGAACATTGACATCTTGGGAATCAGCGAACTAAAATGGACGGGCATGGGCGAATTTAAGTCAGGTGACCATCATATCTACTACTGTGGGCATGAATCCCTTAGAAGAAATGGAGTAGCCCTCATAGTCAATAAAAGAGTGGGAAAGGCAGTACTGGGGTGCAACCTCAAAAACGACAGAATGATTTCAGTTCAAATCCAAGGCAAACCATTCAACATTACAGTAATCCAAGTCTATGCCCCAACCACTGATGACGAAGAAGATGAAGTTGACCGGTTCTATGAAGACCTACAACACCTTCTAGAACTAGCACCCAAAAAAGATGTCCTTTACATCATAGGAGACTGGAATGCTAAAGTAGGAAATCAAGAAATAAACGGAACAACAGGCAAGTTTGGCCTTGGAGTGCAAAATGAAGCAGGGCAAAGGCTAACGGAGTTCTGTCAAGAGAACACGCTGGTCATAGCAAACACTCTTTTCCAACAACACAAGAGGCGACTCTACACATGGACATCACCAGATGGTCAATACCGAAACCAGATAGATGATGTGCTTTGCAGCCAAAGATGGAGAAGCTCTATACAGTCAGTAAAAACAAGACCTGGAGCTGACTGTGGCTCAGATCATGAGCTTCTTATTGCAAAATTCAGGCTTAAACTGAAGAATGTAGGGAACACCACTAGACCAGTCAGATATGACCTAAACCATATCCCTTATGAGTATACAGTGGAGGTGAAGAATAGATTTAGGGCATTAGACCTGGTAGACAGAGTGCCTGAAGAACTATGGACGGAAGTTCGTAACATTGTACAGGAGGCAGCAACTAAAACCATCCCAAAGAAAAAGAAATGCAAGAAAGCAAAGTGGCTGTCAGATGAGGCTTTACAAATAGCTGAGGAAAGAAGGAATGCGAAAAGCAAAGGTGAAAGGGAAAGATATAAACAACTGAATGCAGAGTTCCAGAGAATAGCAAGGAGAGATAAGAAGGCCTTCTTAAATGAACAATGCAAGGAAATCGAGGAAAACAACAGAATGGGGAGGACTAGAGATCTCTTCAAGAAAATTGGAGATATCAAGGGAACGTTTTGTGCAAAGATGGGCATGATAAAGGACAAAAAAGGCAGAGACCTAACAGAAGCAGGAGAGATTAAGAAGAGATGGCAAGAATACACAGAAGAACTATACAAGAAAGATCTTAATGTTCCTGATGACCACGCTGGTGTGGTCACTGACCCAGAGCCAGACATCCTAGAGAGTGAAGTCAAGTGGGCCTTAGGTAGCATCACTAACAACAAAGCTAGTGGAGATGATAATATCCCAGCTGAGCTACTTAAAATCCTAAATGATGATGCTGTGAAAGTGCTGCACTCAATATGCCGACAAATTTGGAAAACTCAGCAGTGGCCAAAGGATTGGAAAAGGTCAGTTTATGTTCCAATTCCAAAGAAGGGCAGTGCCAAAGAGTGTTCAAACTATCGCACAATTGCACTCATTTCACATGCTAGCAAGGTTATGCTCAAAATCCTACAAGCTAGGCTTCAGCAGTACGTGGACCAAGAACTACCGGATGTACAAGCTGGGTTTCGAAGAGGCAGAGGAACTAGAGATCAAATTGCCAACATGCGCTGGATCATGGAGAAAGCCCGAGAGTTCCAAAAAACCACCTACTTCTGCTTCATTGACTACGCAAAAGCCTTTGATTGTGTGGATCACAACAAACTGTGGCAAATTCTTAAAGAGATGGGGATACCAGACCACCTTACCTGTCTCCTGAGAAACCTGTATGTGGGTCAAGAAGCAACAGTGCGGACCGGCCATGGAACAACCGACTGGTTCAAAATTGGGAAGGGAGTATGGCAAGGCTGTATATTGTCACCCTGCCTATTTAACTTATATGCAGAGTACATTATGAGAAATGCAGGGCTGAATGAATCGCAAGCCGGAATCAAGATTGCCGGGAGAAATATCAACAACCTCAGATATGCAGACGATACCACCCTAATGGCAGAAAGTGAAGAAGAACTAAAGAGCCTCTTGATGAGAGTGAAAGAGGAGAGTGCAAACGTTGGCTTGAAACTCAACATTAATAAAACTAAGATCATGGCATCTGGTCCCATCAATTCCTGGCAAATAGAAGGGGCAGAAATGGAAGCAGTAACAGATTTTACTTTTCTGGGCTCCAAGATCACTGCATACGGAGACAGCAGCCATGAAATTAAAAGACGCTTACTCCTTGGAAGGAAAGCTATGGCAAACTTAGACAGCATAATAAAAAGCACAGATATCACCATGCCAACAAAAGTTCGCATAGTCAGGGCGATGGTGTTCCCAGTAGCAATGTATGGTTGCGAGAGTTGGACCATAAGGAAGGCTGAGCGCCGAAGAATAGATGCTTTTGAACTGTGGTGCTGGAGAAGACTCCTGAGAGTCCCTTGGACTGCTAGGAGATCAAATCAGTCAATCCTAAATGAAATCAAGCCTGACTGTTCCCTGGAAGGACAGATACTAAGGCTGAAACTCAAATATTTTGGCCACCTAATGCGAAGAGAGGACTCTCTGGAGAATACTCTGATGCTGGGAAAAATTGAAGGCAAAAGGAGAAGGGGAAGGCCAAGGATGAGATGGTTAGACAGCATCACCGATGCAACGAACATGAAAATGAGCGAACTCAGGAAGATAGTGGAGGACAGGAAGGCCTGGCGGGATATGGTTCATGGGATCACGAAGGGTCGGACACGACTTAACGACTGAACAACAACAACATCTTCTACACCAAATATTAGACAGAGAAATTGGCAGCCTAAGTAATTATACAGAAATATATGAAGCTGCCCCATGAAATGAACAGCCCAATCCTATCCAAAGCCCTGCGATGGGAAGCAGCAGTTCTGGGGTAGGTGCCACTGTACCCAGCGCAGGGCTGGAGAGGTCTCCTTGAGTGAAGGGGATGATCCCTTCCCCCGTATTGAGCCTCAGCAGCCCCTATGGGGCTATTTGGAGGCGCACCAGCTAAATGGCCTGCACAGCTCCGAACAGCCCCATGTCGGGCTTTCAAGCTTGGGACAGAATAGGATTTGGTAGTGTGCCTCCACTGAGTTCCCCCCCCTTGGGCCTGATCCTCCCTCCTCCCCACCCTCCCCCTGTACTGGAATGCCCCCTCCCTGCCTCCCTGGCACCTGGCACAGAGCTCACCTGAGCTGGCTTCTTCTTTGCTGATTCTTCACTGGTGGAGGCCTGCCAGCGGACCGGCCTCCATGCTGTTGCAACATGCTTTATGGCATGTTTGCAACAACGTGGAGCCCAGTACCACCAGTGCAGGCCAGCACAGGATTGGGTTATAAAGCCCTAACCCAAGAACTGTTGGGACCTACTTACAAAACGTTTAAAAAAAGATTATATGAATACATTGTCTCATAATTTAGAATTAGAATTTATAATTCCTATTCCATAATGAGATCTTTGAGCTATGACACATTTTAAATTAAAACTATCATCACATAGGGCTGTTTTAAAACAAAACACATTTTAACAATAAAAATAAATTTGTTGGTTTTTTTTTTTTAAAAAAATTATTATCCCATTATTTTATTCTTTTTTAATCATTGACTTTGATCTACCTGAATGATGGTATCCAGTAATTCTTGAGATCTACTGGGGTGCTGTCAAAAAGATAGTGCATGGTATTTTTGTTTATCCTCTTCTCATGAGATGTTGCCCTTTCTGCAAATAACAAAGAACCAGCACAGCATTAAAAAAATACCCTTTGGTCCTGGAAAACAGCAGTCATCTCGTTCAGTGTCCAGATACTACTCAGTCAAAGCACTGACGTAGAGATAGGGCAAATAATGCGTCTGACCTGAAATGGACAGAGAAAGAGACAGAGACTCAAGAATTCAATTTGAGCAAATGAACAATTCAGATTGAGACTTGTTGAAAAGTGATTTTGGAGACTTGTCCCAGTGATCACCCTGAAGGGAAAACACTGACATTTCCAAGGTTGGAAGGTTAGGCTTAGATAACGTACAATGAAAGACAGAAAGCAGGACTACAAGGGACTGAAGCACATCTGAGTAACTTGTGATCCACCAAGCCAAACTCAGCCTATGAGTGAAAGGAAAAAATAAGATGACCTGGATCTGCATACATTTGGATCCTCATACATGCACTTCACACTGGATGCTGTGTATGCCATAAAGGAGATGAAGATCATGCCTTTTCTAATGATTCACATTTACAGGGTAAAAAAAGCCATGGCATGTAAAAAATTGAATTGCATAAAAAACCCGGTTTAAAAACAATTTTAAAACACATTTATAGACCAAAGTAATGTGAGTTTATGTGATTCGAGTTTTTACAACACATAGTATTTGCCATGGCTTTTTTACCCTGTAAATGTGAATCATTTAGAAATTGTTGCTGGCCATGAAAATTTTAAATCATTTTTGAAGCTCATGCCATTCCTCCACCTCAGAAATTGAATGTATGCACCTGGCCAGTGATTTCTCATGACTTACAGCCGAAACCTAACTAGGATCAGGTCCAGGAAGGGGGAGGGATAGGCAGAGGAGGCCTCCACCATATCCCGTCCCCCTTCCAGGGCCTGTTGGGCCTTATACGGGTATCCCGAATGTATGCCAGCAAAATTGCTGGCGTGCATTTGAGAAGACTCATCAGGGCAGCTGGCGCATTACTTGGTGTAAAGGGAAAAACGTCCCTTTACCCTGAGGAGGCCACCAGCTGCACCAGGGCAAGCCCAATCCTGCTCAAGATGCAGCGTCTTATTATGTGCACCATTGTGTGCTGCTAGAGAGGATTGGGCTGCCCATTACTTAACATTTGTGGCAAAACATGTGAACTGTTTTCACTAAGGAGTGACATGAACATAATGATATAATATTACATACTAGTAGTAATCCATGTGAGAGCTGAGCATGTGCAGTTTAACTAGCACGCATGCAAGAGTGAACCAATGCTGAATTTGGCTTTAAATAAATGTAAGTTGTTCTGGAATGTTTCAATGAGGGGAAGATATTTTACTCTGGAACGTATTAATTAGTTTGAAGTCAACTGCTTGCTGATTACCAGTGCAAATTACACCTGGGCTCTGGGGTTTTTAGTATAACCAGGTGTTCCTCAAGTTGGCTGCTTACTTCTGATGATGCCCCAGATGTTTGGGATGAAACGTAAAGTTTGGTTTTAACATGTTTATTTAATAAAAAAGTTTTATGAACGACGGAGTTTACCTGGCATTATGCAGATTTTCAATTCGGAGATTTGGGCGCATGGTGATAACCTACAAAATGTATTTAAATAAATATTTTACCATTTTAAAAAAAGGAATTTTACCATGCGTAGACATGTGTAAACTTTCTCTTTGCACATTCCATGTTTTCACTGAAAGATTTATCTGCAATGCAAAAAAGATCCAAGCCAGTTTAGACATAATCTGTGACAGCTGATAAATGCCAATACATTTTCATTTATCATACACGCATACACATAGAGACATATAAATTGAGATCCATCTTTACATGCATTGATAATAAGTAGGTAAATGTGCTGATCAAAGCAGTACTTTGCATACCCCTAAGGGAAAAGGCAATGTAAATGGTGAGCAAAGGTATGCTTTAATGTAGAAGGAGATTCGCTTTAATGTATTTTCTCTGGCAATAAGGACAATCACATTTTTAAATCTCAGTGTTTATCTTATGTAAATGAAGCTAAGACAGCAATCTAATGCACACTTAGTTGAGAATCAGCCCCATGGAACTCAACAGGACTTACTTAAAAATAAATGTGCATGCTGTAAATGAGGTTAAATAATATGTTCCAACTGTCCCTATTTACTAAATAGTTTCCCAGTTCTCAGGTCATTTCCCCTGCTAAATTGTCTGCATTTTATTAGCTGGGGATACCTTTAACGTGTTTGTGTATGCATGTGCATACTAGAATGAATTAATTTCCTTTACACATCCTATAACTGCTAATCAAGAGACCCAATGTTAAATGTATTTCAGGCATTTATAATTCGCGTTCTGGCAGTACAAGGTTCTTTATGGCTGTTGCAAAAGGCAACATGCCATTTTGTGCAGCCAAGCCATTACCACAAATGGCAAGTAGCTGCAGAGATGTGCCAGCAGTCCGGGCATGACCCCAGACACCGGTAAGTCAGCTCAGGGGGCAGGAGGGAGGTGGGTGATGGGTGGAAAAGGGAAGGGAGGAACAGGGCTGAGATCAGGGCAGAGAGGAGGGCAGAGAGGAGGGCAGATCGAGGCTGGGAAGGCAGATGGTATTGCTGGTAGTGGCACCACTAATATCCTATCCCCCTTTCTAGCCTTAATCCACATTCCTAGGTCCATTCAGTGGACTTGCACCAGCAAAGTAGGTTACACAGGCCCAAGTACGCACAGCGGGGCGGTGAGGGCTTACCTCTGGGAAAGTGAAAAATGTTCCCCTACTCAGAGAAGACCTCTGGGACTGCCCCCCCCCCCAGGGTGCAGCACTTGCTGCATCGGTGGGGGTAAATTTACAGCACAATCCTACCCAGCTCCTCCACTGGTGCAGTAGAGGTGCAACTGTGGTGAAGGGAGAATGGGAGGCTTTGGGAGGGAAAGGGGATTTAAATCCCCTTTACACCCCCCTTTAAAGAGGATTTAAATCCCCTTCCCCTCCCCTTTCCCCTGTTCTTCCTCCACCACTGCTTCACCAGTGGAGGAGCTGGGTAGGATTGCTCTGTTAGTTAGGATTGGCAGAGGCGTCGTTAGGGGGATTTAAATCCCCTTTAAAGGACTTTAAAGTTCTGCCCTCCACCACTGCTGCACTACTGCTGCACCAGTGGAGGAGCTGGGTAGGATTGCTTCAATGATAAGAAGGGACAGTGTTGTCACTGCACTGGAGACCTCAAAACATAGGAAGAAAGGGCCTAGCATGGCCTATTTCAACAATAAGCCTAAACCTGTCACAATGCAAGGAACTCCTATGCCCTTTTGTCAGCGCAGCATCCCCTCCCTCCCCCTTGTCTCAAGGGGGAAACACCACATTTGTTGCATGGGGGAAAGACATAGGGAGGTAGGCTGCTTCCTTTGGATTCTTTAGTTAGAAAACAAAAGACTACCCCCCACACTGGGTGACAACAAAAGATAGGTTGTGTTCACCAATCTCTCTCAGTCCATAAGCCAAGGTGTCTGCCCTGGACCACCTTCTTTGACTCCTGTCTCAAGCAGAATTATTTGGTCCTATCTAGACCCAGGCCACACAGGGAAAACATAGCGCCTAGTTGGCCAACTGGATCAGCTGGTCCAGGGGGTTGGCTGGCATTTCCAGTTGCAGTCATGGGGAAGGAGCTCTCACAAAAAGGAGCCCTTCCCCTCCTTTCTGATGTCAGAAGCCTCTGGGTTGCTCCCGCCTCTTACTGCTGCTCTCTGGAGGTACCCCCGGCCCTCTGGTGGGATCTCCTTCCTCCTCTCCCTGCAGCCTTCCTTGCTCTTGCCTTCCAGCCCCCTTAAGCCCTCTTGGCCTTGTCTTCTCCACTCTGCCTGGAGACTGGAGGACTCTTCTTGTCCTCCTCTCTATCCTCTCACTACCATGCCTCTTCCATCCCTGTGCTACCTCTGCTCCTGTCCTTCCACCTTCTTCTCCTTTTTTCTCCCTTTCATCTCTCTGCAGCTGCAGCTTTCTCTTCCCCGTTCTGTTTCCTCCTGTGACCACCCTCTTCCCTGCCCTGGCGCAGCATTCTTCATGCCTCCCCACCGCTTGTAGCTGACTCCCAAGCTGGTGACAGA
Organism: Plestiodon gilberti rubricaudatus; assembly: GCA_026170595.1. Classification (NCBI taxonomy): domain Eukaryota; kingdom Metazoa; phylum Chordata; class Lepidosauria; order Squamata; family Scincidae; genus Plestiodon; species Plestiodon gilberti. Next base: position 111,589,985 of record JANXHW010000003.1, read on the forward strand.
ATGCTGCCACTTGCAGTCAGCCAGGAGAGGCCTGGTGGTGACGTCACCACTGAGCCTTGTGAGAGCTAAGGGAGTTGTGCAATACACAGAGGCGGAAGAAGGACGGAGCGCGTGGAGCAGCTGCTCCAGGCGGCGGGCGCGGGGGGGAACAGTCAGCGTGGGGGGTTACTTACCCGCGTGATGTTGTGGCCCTCCCACCCTCCCTAGGGCTCGTTCGGCTCCAAAACGGTGCCGAAACCAGCGGGGGGGGCATGTTCGGAGTCGTGCTGGGCGTGACGACGTCACGTCACTTAGGCCCCGCCCCCTTGGCCCGGGCGACAGGAGGGCTAGTGGCATTACTGGCAATACCACAAGGCTCTGCAGGTCACCACACCTTTCCAGAACTAATAAGACTTCTATTTATTTGATATTGGAGTGAATATTAGTCAGAATATCATACATATTGGAGTGACTGTGACGTATTCTGGGTTTCACAGTAAATACCCTTCTGAAAAAAAAACTCCACTGTATAGACAACATAATCAAAATCTAAACATGGAGAGGAAGCATCCCATCCCAGCTTAAGCTGAATATTGCATATCTTTGAAACATTTGGTCAATATCCCAAATTATGCATGGGATGGAGAGAGTGGATAGAGGGAAATTCTTCTCCCTCTCGCACAACACCAGAACCAGGGGACATGCACTAAAATTGATTGGACGGAGAGTTAGAACGGATAAAAGAAAATATTTCTTTACCTAGCGTGTAATTCATCTGTGGAACTCCTTGCCACAGGATGTGGTGATGACACCTGGCCTAGATGCCTTTAAAAGGGGTTTGGACAGATTCATGGAGGAAAAGACCATCACAGGTTACAAGCCATAAGCAACCTCCTGGATTTAGAAGTAGGTTTTCTCTGTGCCAGGTGCAGGGGAGTGGCAGAAGGAAACAGGTTATCTTGTTGGCTGTGTGCTCTTCGAGGCATTTGGTGGGGCCACTGTGTGATACAGGAAGCTGGACTAGATGGGCCTTTGGCCTGATCCAGCGGGGCTCTTCTTATGTTCTCATGTTCTTATGCCATCTATAATACATCAGAAGGACCAAAACAACAGCACTAGAACCGTTTTAGAGCTCCTTCTTTCATCCCCAGCATGGTCTCTTACATTGTTTTATAGGTTATCTGAAGCCCATATTTTTCTTCTTGTTTTATTTGATTTCTTGGACTTAAAAAAATAATAACCACATATTGAATGGAAATTGTATTTGGTCACTTTTGTTTCGTCCGACTTTAGCTTTAGTTAGCATTATCTTTTTAATATGTGAAATTATATACATATGGTAACTTTGTTACCAGAAATGTTCTGTTAATAACCCTGTTAACCAAAATGATAACAAATAACTCCTTTGTGATGTGGATATTGAAAATGGAGGAAGTGCTTCTTTTAGAATACTATTTTTAGCTTCCCAGGTGTTGGCCCACTTACGAGGCATATTAATAAATCTAAAATATAGATGTCTAGTTATTGTATCATATGGCACTGTGGTAGAAAAAAAATCAAATATTTTGTTTTGCAATATCCCTTACTATCTTTACTTACAGGAAGCTGGACTAGATGGGCTTTTGGCCTGATCCAGCAGGGCTCTTCTTATGTTCTTATGTTATATTATCTTTAACAGGTTTTTTTCAAACTATATCTTAGATTTCTTCTCTAGGTTAGAAAAAAATAGTAGACTAACAGCGCAATCATGTGCAATTTGGGGCCAGCGGAATTGTTCCACTGGCACCGGGTGTCGCAAACATGCCGTAAGGCACGTCGTTGACAGCCAGACAATAAGCGGCATGGGCGCCAAGGCCGGCACCGCTCACTCTCTGAAGGATGGAGTCCACCACCGGTGGATGCAGGTAAGCCCTGAGGCTATTCAAAAATCAGATAACTACTAATTGCCCTTCAAAGAGCTGAGCTCCTGCAGTTTGCAAACTTGTGTAAATATAGGGAGATAAATATTTGATCGTCTTTTTTCTGGTGTTGTTCCCCCCCCCAAGTCTGTCAATGACAGGTAGTGGGGGCAGGTGAAAACTGGGTCACAGAAGTAAGCCCCTCAAGCCTTGAGGCTATTCATTAGGGCTGTCTCATTATGAGAAATAGATTTAGGTTTTTTTTTTTTTTGGCAAATAAATAAAATATTACTTGTAAATAAATAGATATATTATTTCTTTCTAGATCACCTTTTTTTGGGTAAAGTCTCGTAAAGCTAGGTGGGTCCCGATAGAGTATCATTTTAAAAAGTGGATCCCGGTGCTAAAACGTTTGATAACCACTGCTCTAAGGATAAGTATCCCAGAGCCAACAAATCCTATTGCAGTGTGGTATGAACATAAAGAAGAGAAGAGCTTACCAGGAATCTGTACCAATCTGGATCAATCAAGGATTGCATCTGTGCCACACAACCCAGATTCTCATGAGTTATGGGGAGGAGGGATTATATGTAAGACCTCTTCCCCACCACAACAGAGATAAACAGCGCAATCCTGTGTAACCTTGCACCAGTGTAACAGCAGATGCTGTCCAATTACACTGGCATAAGTGCACTTACACCGGTGCATCTACTGTTACACCGGTGCAAAGATACACAGGATTGCACTGTACAAAAGTCAATTTTAGCTAAAGTTCCTAAGGTAGACTACTTTTTACTATTTTACTTTGAATATATTCAAGAGCACATTTTGGGGATTTGCTGAATCTTGTCTCCCTACTGAAATCTCTTGCCCTGAATACCTACTCAAATAGCACCCCTTATATGACCATGGGGAAAATAGCAACAGCAGCCATAGCCTAGGGCCCAGGCTGTCACAGGACATCTGAAATCAATTCATTGATGTTTCAATTACAGCTTGTTAACGGGAGAATGTCTTCATGCCACAAACTGTCCAATATAACAAGTGAGCTCATTCTCTGTTTCTCAAGGCAGTTTAATTTGCTAATGCTAAGAAACAGTTCCATATTTATGCCTTCATCTGTGTTGATATGGGAATAACATCAAACAAGAGCCACTGCAAACTCTTACAGGGGTTTCAGAATGCCAGTCGGTCTGAATTTGAAGCATACATGGTCACTGACATGCGTAACTTCTAAACAACCTATGTGAGACTCACTGGCATCGCTAGGGGGTGTAGCTGATGTGGGGCACACTGGGGTGACACCCATTTTGGGGTGACACCACGGCTGCCACGCAGCCCACTTGCTGCGTGGTCTTCTTCAGCCACTCCGAGTCACTTTGTGTTCTTGCAAGAGAAGCTCACAAGAACACAAAGAAGCAATTCAAAGCAACCGAAAATGGCCGAGCAAGGGTGTCACTCCTCCCTGCAGGCTGCAGGGAGGGGTGACACCCTCTTGGCGAGGGATGACACCCTTGCTTGTTTTTCCTTAGCGCAGTGGCTCTGCCTTCGAGCCAAAGCCAAGTTGCATCTGCCAAAGACACGACTTGGCTTAGTTCTTGGAGGCAAAGCCACCATGCTGAGGAAAGCACCCACCTTTGCTTCTCTTCCTCGTTCTCCCTCATCCATGTCTTACTGAACCAGAAGTAATTCGCAGTGACATGACATAATCACTTAACCACAAATTATTTCCAGTTCAGCGATCTTCCAGGTCCTGCACCGCACTGGGTGCTATCCAGGTGAGACTTCTGGTGAGACTTCTGGTGAGACTAACAAGAGTAACAGCCAAACCCTATGCAGGATTGGGCTGTCGGGAGGAGGAGTTTATGACAGCGAAGAGACTTCCACTATTGTAAAATGGTTGCCGATGGTGCGCGCAGCCCTCAATCGGTGGCCATTCTGCAAGTGCTGCCACAAGAAGTGGCAGCACCTCAGACTCACCACTGGACCCTGCTGCGCCCACCAGACCTGGTAAGTCAGCAGTGGGGACAGAGGGTGAGCAGAGAGCAGGAGGGAGTAGAAGAACTGGGGGTGTAACTAGGCGGTGAAGGGAGAGGATCTGGAGATGGGGAGGAGGTGGGAGGGCTGGATCTGGCATCAGTGGCACATGCTGGATCCTATCACCTCCATTTTGAACTTCCTTACCCCTTTTCTCCACAGTGGCTTAGTGGTTAAGACGCTGAACTGCAGACCGGAAAGTCGGTAGGACAGCAGTTCAAGACCCGAGTGTCGCATGATGGAGTAAGCTCCTGTCTCCTGTCCCCGCTATTGCCAACCTAGCAGTTTGAAAGAAGGGTGGGTGGGTCCGGAACAGATCCCTCGCAAATAGCGAGGTCCAACTGTAATTAAGTTACAGAATGCAGAAAAACGATTCTACCATTCATTTGTTTCATTTGCTCCAAAGGTGACCTCAGGTTCAGAGGCAACGTACCTCTGCCAGTTGCAGGGGTATAACAGCAGTAGAGACATACTGCCTTCCTCGGTTGTGGGCTTCACAGAAGCATGTGGTTGGTCACTGTGGGGAACCAGGATGCTGGACTAGATGAGAGTTTAGACTGAACCAGTAGGACGTTTCTTAGGACTGCACACAAACATTATATTGGATATTTCTGTGCAAACTGATTCACATAGTCCAAGTGCTTCCCATATCCTCTGTTCACTGTTTATCCTGCCATTCCTACTTTTTGTCCTCACACTATTTCTATAGTAATTATCAATCAATCAATCAATCAAATGAATCCAGCAGAGGGGTGGATTGGAAGGCTTCGGAGGGGAAGGGGAATTATTTCCTCGCTCCGTAGCTGGCGCAACTCCAAGGGGAAGAAAGGGGTGGGGAGGCTGCGAAATGAGGGGATACAATCTGGTGTGCACCATTGTCGCTGGGTCCACCCCCTCCTGCAGCCTCCCCCTTGTCCCATTCCTCCCCCTCCTCCCCCAGTTTCATTCCCTCCCCATCCACACCCCACAACCGCCTCTGCCTTACCAGCTCCAGTGCTGACATGACTGCATTGGCAGGGGGGGATTTCATTAGGATTGGGCTGTCACTGAGTTTAGGAATGAGATGCTGAGTCTGCAACATGCCCGGTTATGATAAAGTGCACGAACTGAATTTTCTTATGGCACAATCCAATTGTGCCCTTGCTCTGGCAGAGCGCACTCCCACCAGCGCAAGCTGCCGAAAAGCAGTTTGCGATGGTGCACCTAACAGCTGTGCTGGCGGGAAGGCCTGTGCCATCCTGCCGGCGCCAGTGCAAGCCGGAATGTGAGGTGGTGCAGGTGAGTGCTGCACTGAGGAGTGGGGGGAGCGGAGGGCATAGAGGGGGTGGAAAGGTGTTTGTGTTGGGACGGACAGATTGGGCCCAGGAGGGGGCAGGATAGGTGGTGCTGGCGCATACCATATCCTGATCCACCAACACGGATCAATGTAGACCTGATGCCAGGGGAGGGGAAGAATGTCCCCTTGCCTCAAGGGGAGACCTCCCACCTCTTGATTTTCCCCACAGGATGCACCGTAGTTAGATAGGATTGGGCTGCCAGCTGCCTGCATAGAAACTGCAAGTTCAACTAGATGCCACCAGCAATGTTTATTAGGTGACCCTGTGAAGGATTTCTTGTTCTTGTAAATAGCAGGCTAGGTAGACCAAAGGGGGTTACCAAAAGGGGGGAATCATGATGGGGAATAAGAGAATCTTCGGACTTTGAGCTCTCCATGGTTCTGAACCTAATTACACACAGCCCTCATGCAGTATTTTTAAAGGAAAAATTAACTTCCACTTGATTTTTTTTCCAGTTAAAAGAGCATAGCAGGCACAATTGGGACCAGAACCATGATGAGGGGAATATCTGAAAAACCCCTTCCCCCTCTCAGGTTTCTTCCCCCCCCCTCTCGCAGCACACTATTTACAAAATCCTCACAGGGTAACTTTTAAGGCATTCTGGGTACATCTAATTTGGCCCTTGGAGTGTCTCCTCACATCCAGTGTATTATCCTTCTGAAAGCAGTGCAACGAAGCCCTGTGACTTCCATTGTTTTTAGACTTCTATCACTTTTCATCATCTACATTTCTACAAGCTATATCTATGAGGGAAAGTGTTTCACCCTTTGCTTTTTTTTCCCTGAGGCCATTGCTGTAAGAATCTATTAGCTGTTCCACCACTGAATGTGCCACTTACTGTCTGCTTAACAGATTTTCTATTATCTTCTTTGTTTTGCCAACAACCTCCCCCCCCCAAAAAAAGCGACCGAAGCAGATCATAAAAAGATGCCAAAAGGGAAAAAAAAGTTTATTTTGTGTTCAAATGCTATTCTCCAGTCACTGGAAATGTCACTTAACTTTCCCTGTTTAATGTGGCAACTGCACAGGAGTTTGATAAGCCCAGCAGCCTTGGCAAGGCTTCATGACAGCTTGTCAAGCCCCAGGCAACGGCACACAGCCGCTCCTTCTGATCATTAATAATTAACTATTAGCCATTCATTTTTAATGAGTGATTGTTTTGAATTCGCTCATTTTTTTAAACAATTTGTTTGCATTTAAAAGCACAGAAGTCAGAAGGGGGAGAGGCTGCAGCTGCACCTGTTCTTTCAAAACTTACTACTTCAAACTGAGAACACCAGAAAGGCAGAGAAAAGGATCTACGTGCCCACAGTTAACACCTCTTCCAAATGACACAGTAGTTGTAATGCCCCTGATATGGTCTCCTTCGAGAGCATGTGAGAGATGAATGGGGATGGTGGCTTACCTTCAGGGTTGCTGTCAATGCTCATGGTGGTGGAGCTGGAAGAGGAGGTAGCCGTCTTGTTCCCAGTTGGTCTCCTTTCAGGAGAGCATTCGGGAAAAGGGCTGTCTCCCCCTTTCCCCCACCACTTCTTTTCCTCCACTGTGACTTGCAGCTTCTTCTAAACTAGCTGGGCAGGGAGGACACTGGGAGCAGAGATATTCTGCTCCCCGAATCCTCCCTGCCTGGCAAGTTTACAAACAGTAACAGGAGCAGAGAAAAGGCAGAGGAATCAAAGGTGGCAATGTGGGTTGTGTGGGTGGTGTGTGCACACATGAGCAAGAAAAAAGGTGTCCTATTTGGTGCCACTTCAGCTGCTGGCTCAGCTTAGATCAGGCCTGTATTTGATTATGGCAATTATAAAATGCAAATTAGACTGGCAAAGGGGTTGGAAGCACTGGCGTAGTTAGGGTGGTGGTGGCCCACCACGGGTGGGGCCCACCGCCCCATGCAGCAGGCTTGGGAGTCACGTGACGTCTCATATCCGGCATCTCTGAGGAGAGATGACTCTCAGCGCAGTGAGCAGCACTGCAAAATGGGCCCATCCACCTGCCCTACTCTTCTGTTTGGCTCAAAATCAAGCCATTCCGGAAGCGGGGGGTGACAAACAGGAGCGGGAATGATGTCATGTTGGGGGAGCTGACGCGAGGTGTCTCGATGGTGCCCTGCCCCAGTAGCAGCCGCGCTGGCAATGCCACTGATTGGGAGGTAGTTTTTTGAGGCAAAAATACCCTTTGCGCATTTAGTGCAATCAATTCATATTAACCTGTAAAGGGGTCTTAGATAAAAGATTTGGGGGCTCAAAACATCTGACCAGCAACTAAAAGTCAAGTTTCAGGAGAAGCATGGTGTGGCCAGAAGAAGCCTTACACTAAACTTCTTTTAAAAAAGCAACTGCTGAGCTGTTTGAGTGAGGAAGTTCCAGGGCTTGCTTAAACATATTCAGGAGTTTTGCAGGCTTTTTTCGCCTAAGTTTTATAATGATTCTTTTATCTTGTCCAATGATCTGTTTAAAACCTTTACAAACCAATTTGTGACTGACAGCCCAATCCTGTGTAACTCTTGTACTGGTGTAACAGAAGATCCACCACTGTAAGTGCACATGCCAGTGTAACTTGCCGTACGCCAACATACGCAGGACGGAGACTGGCATGACCCCCCTCAGATGCCACTCATGCGCAGTTCGGATGTGGGATTGATTCCAGCGCAATTCCGCTGATGCAGGGGGCATTCTGGGGGCACCCAAATGCCCCCCGAATGCGCCCTGTGCCGACAGAGTTGCAGTGGCATCCGTCCTGCGTCCGAACTTTGCATGCGCGACGTCCGAGGGGCGTATGCCAGTTTCCGTCCTGCGTACATCGGCATACGGCAAGTTACATTGGCATAAGTGCTCTTACACCGGGGGATCTACTGTTACACCAGTGCAATTGTTACACAGGATTGGGCTGTAAGACTGAAGCTAAAGATAATTTCAGTAATACTGGTAGTGATAGTCATTGAAAATGTACATGCATTTATTGCTTTTTTCCCCCAAAAAACACACCTAAAATCAAATATGATGATGCTTTCCCCATTTACACTATACCAGCATTTCTCAAACTGTGGGTGGGTCGCGACCTGATTTCTGGTGGGTCCCGGGTGATGGAAAGATCAGTTAAGTAATTGCCTTAAGCCCTGAGGCTATTCAAAAACCAGATAGCTGCTAATTGCCCTGCAAACAGCTGAGCTCCTGCAGTTTGCAAGCTTGGGTAAATATAGGGAGATAAATTTAAGTCTCTCAATGACAGGTGCTGGGGGCAGGTGAAAGCTATGCCACATAACTAAGCCCCTCAAGCCTTGAGACTGTTCATTAGGGCTGCCTCATTACGAGAAATGGATTGATTTTTTTTGCCAATAAATAAATAAAATATTAGAATTTACAGTTAAAAAGTCTGGGTTTTCAGGCCGTTTATTTAGGTTAAAGCAGGCCAAGTCCTGGGTTGACGTTTTGCCCCACTCCATCTTGGGCATCCTCAGAAGTGTAACAGCAGATTCAGATTTAGGCAGCGTTGCAACATCTGAAACTGCTGTTACACTTCTGAGGATGCCTGAGATGGATCGGGGCAAAACATCAACCTAGGACTTGTCCTGCTTTAACTTAAATAAATTTTGAGACATTGTAAGTTAAATAAATGGCCTGAAAACCCGGACGTTTTAATTGTAAATTCTGTGATTTGTACTGGCTGTGAAAATCTACAAAGTTAAATAAAATATTGTTTCTTTCTAGATCACCTTTCTTTAAAGTCTCATCAAGCTAGGTGGGTCCTGATAGAGTGTCATTATAAAAAGTGGATCCTGGTGCTAAAAAGCTTGAGAACCACTGCGCTATACAGTACAGGTGGGCCCCCATATCTGCTGGGGATATGTTCCAGGCCCCTCCGTGGATACTTGAAACCGTGGATAAGAGCAAACACCCCCTCCATGGTTTCCTGAGGGCCCCCCCACCATGCCTCCCATGCAGGCAGGCATGCTTGCCCCCCCCAGCTCTTATTTTTCTTTCAGCAAGCTTTGTTTCTTCCTTAAAACAAACAGAGAAGCAGCCTCCATTGCAGGCAACTAGAATGAGACTAAGTCCTAGAGAGGCTCTGCAAGGTTTCTGTTAACCTTGGAGAACCTTGGAGAGCCTCTCTAGTACTTAGTCTCGTTCTACTTGCCTGTAATAAGCAGCCAGAGGCTGCTTCTCCTGTTCCTTTAAGGAAGAAACAAAGCTTACTGGGAAAAAGTAAAAGCCTGGGGGGGTGTCCCCACGATCCGTGGATAACTGAAACCGTGGATAGCGAATCAGTGGATATGGGGGCCCACCTGTATTGTCTTTTGTTTCGTGAAGAGAAAGGTAGTGAACTGCTCCCAGCATAAGATAACTTTGGAGATTTAAAAGGCCACTCATCTGCCAATGTGCCTGTGGGTGGGGGTGTCCTCAACCTCCCCCACACAAAGCAATTCCACCAGGTCTGTACCTGATTAGTGCTCAATCTGGCTGGACAGGTGTTCTGAAACACTGAGCCCCATTCCTAGCAGTCCGAAATCTGGACAGCACTGCATCCCCAGCCCACCTGCTTGGTAAGATGGTCTAAAATTAGCTGGTTGCCTTTGGGCTAGGTAGGATTTATTTATTTATTTATTGCTCTTTGTCTGATTGGCTTTTGATGGGGGCTTTTTCTTCACCTACTCCATACTGTTTCCGAGGTGTGGTGTTTAGCCAGGATGGTCATGACTGGCAGGGATAGTGTAGGAGAGGATGTAGGAATAGGGATCTGGTGTGTGGTCTGAGGTAAGCAAGAGTCTGAGGGAAAACCAGTACCAAACCTACCGGTAAGTGGCTGTCTGCTTCAGAGAGGCTTGAATGACAAAGTCTATGATTGCACCATAATACTTCAATGCATTTTTAACTGAGTTACTGTCAGCCTTGGTGTCTACACTCTCGTGTCTGTTATGGCCCAATCCTATCCTGTACCGGTGTGCAGTTTGCAGCACTGCTGAAACAGTATCTGCTACATCCTGCAGGCCGGCTGGGGACCAGACTAGCTGGGAAAGGTAAGGAAAGTAAAACACTTACCTTTGCAAAGTTAAAAACAACATTCCTCAGATGAACTGGCCAGTTCTTAAAAACAGAAAAAGACGTATCTTCTTCCGACGTTTCGTTGGTCAATCAACATTTTCAAGGTTGCACACAGCAGAAACAAAGCAGCTATCTGTAATTTGTCCTGGCTAAAAAAAATCTGAAAACATTACATTTACCTTTTCATTGGTCTCCAGACAGTCCCCTGTGAGACTCCTCAGATCTATGCCAGCTCTTTTACTGGGGGTGTGTCAGGCCCGAGATGGGAATTTGGATAGGCAGGTGCCAACAGCAACAAGATCCACCCCATCTGGCCCTGTCCCACACCCAACCCACACCTACCACTAGCAGAACCCTGGTGACGCACAGCCTCCTGGCTCTTGCACTGGTGGCAGCACTGCACAGAAAGGCAGAGAGGCTGTTGAATGAGCCAGGATGGTACGCCAGCAGACCTTGAGACCCACCAGCATACTGCATGGATAGGATTGGGCCAGCAGATATTTAGATGCTTTCTATCTCTTTTTTGGCCAAATGCTGTAAACAAAAATAACCTCTCTCTCTCTCTCTCTCTCTCTCTCTCTCTCTCTCTCTCTCTCTCTCTCTCTCTCTCTCTCTCTCTCTCTCTCTGTGTGTGTGTGTGTGTGTGTGTGTGTGTGTGTGTGTGTGTGTGTGTGTGAGAGAGAGAGAGAGAGAGAGAGAGAGAGATACTTTATATATACAGTCAAAATCAGCCAATATCACAGCATTGGAAATTGTCTTCTATCTCTAAAGACCCATATCACAAATGAAGTTTCTTGCTAGTCACTCAGAATGACATCGTCGCACAGGAAGTTTTGAAAAGTTACAGTGATGACATCCAATTGGTATTATCTTTTCTACCAGAAGCACAAGGGAGAGACAGACGGAAAGCTTTGAGATAAAAGGAAGAGAAGACCAACTGGATCATTCTAACAATGTGATTTGGTGAATGTTGTTTCTATTCAGCCTTGTTCTTCAGTTTATCACAGTGGTGCTGGTTTTAATGACAGTGCTTTGAATGTCTACTTGAAGCAGAGAGTTGAGAGGTGTTTTTTTTTAATTTCCTCCCACACTTCAAGAATGGAAAACAAAAAGGATTTCCATAGAGTAACTTCTGTACAAATCATTATAGCATCAATATGAATGAAAGGCTGCTAAGCAAAACTGTGAAATAGGACCCAATCCTGGAAATGTTTTACACATGAGTAGCTTTAGTAATAAAAGTAGGCTTCTAATAAAAGAATAAGCAAGACTGGCCACATCAAAACTGTCACTTTAATATTTTTTTTAAAAAAAATACTCTGAAAACTTACTCTTTTTTAAGATGTAGGTAAAATAACTGGAATCTAAATAAATTTGTAAGTGGTTATGACGTGTCCAGAAACGGTGTTAAGAAACTTTACGTTTTGCCACAGACATTTGGCATCCTCAGAAGTATTACAAACCCAGCACAGAACAACCAAAAGGTCTGTGATTGCAAAAGGTTGGTCTGTGCTGGGTTTGTAATACTTCTGAGGATGCCAAATGTCTGTGGCAAAACGTAAAGTTTCTTAACACTGTGTTTTATCTTTGAAATAAAGCCCTTAAACAACGGACTTTCCCAGCAATATGTTAATTCTGAACTCTGATAACCGGAATCTGTTTTCTCTTTCTGTAATTTAATGCTAGGGATTTATAGAACCTGCCTGAGTGTGTGTTGCTAATCTTATCAACAGAACTCCTCTGTTGTTACTTTTAACGGGAAGCTCCAAATTTCCCCCAAATCATTAGGCAAAATTTGATCTCTTTAGGCAATTTGATATCATTAGGCAAAATTTGACCACTACATATGTTTTTCTTCAATGCAGGACTTCCAAGACATCACCCAATGCTGGTGAGAGGCAGAGGATGACACAGTAGCCCTCACCAGATGTTTTCTCCCATGCATTCTTGTACATGTGGTGGGAGGGCAGAAGAGGGCACTGCATGGCCCTCTCCACTGGTGACGTCCTCCCCATGATCAGTGTTTGTCTCCAACAACAAACACTGATCATGGGGAGAAATCCTATGATTATCACCCTGGACCATTCCTGGTATTACCAGAGCTGAGGGAATCAATCAGTCCCACACGCAGCACAGCTGAGTTTTGCTAAGAACTTTACCACAAGGAAAGAACTGCAGCCATTGTTACACAGGCAAAAGTAACAGGACAGGAAAAGAAAAGTAATGTCTAGTTCAGGGGTTCCCAATCTTCGGAAGCCCGCATACCCCCCTGCGTAACCCCGCGTACCTTTTTCCTCCAGGTTGCGGTGCAAGCAGGATGGCCCACCTGCGCCACAACCCGGAAAAATAGGCTACAGTCCTGCCAATTCAGCAGGGCTGTAGCCTTTCCAGCAAGAGGAAACCCGTGCATGCGACCGACCACCTGTACGGCAACCCAGAAAAATCCCCTTTAGCAGCTGTCCCTTGTCAGCTGTTGATTGCAGCAGCTGATAAAAGGCAGCGTCTCACGTAGCTTCCTCCAGGCCCCAGATACGCCCACACAGTCAGTGTTACTGTGCGCTAATTCTAGAGCTCATGCACATGCGAGTAGACCCATTGGGTCTACCGCCACTGACACCGGGGGAAGGGGACAATCATCCCCTTCTCCCGAGTTGTTTCTAGGCTGCCCCGGGGCAGCCCAGAAACTCGATAGGATACGGCGGCCAGCCCTTTAGGCCGGTCGCTGTATCCTACACAGGATTGGGCTGTAAATCTTTAAGTAATGTTTAATTTAAATCATCTCCTTCCTTACATGCCGACTAACGTAACAATAACATTTAATGATTTATTAATATTTATATTTAAAATTATAGGTAACTTTTCAGTCTCACCAAAGATGCTCAGATGAGCCTACAACAGGATAACAAATAAAAAACATGAGAGAAACAATAATTAAAACTCATTAATAATGCACAGCAAAAACACTTCAAAAGTCAGAACGGGAGTGATGAGAAACCATCAAAAATTCTCAAAAGACTTGGCAGAATAAATACATTATTAACAACCTGCTAAAAACTGCAATAGTTGTGAAGTTGTATGATGTGGATTGTAGTGTTTACAATTTCTGATATGTTCAGATCATCTGAAAAAACAGACACAACAAAATCTGGAATTTGGGTTATTTTAAAAATTAGCAGAAGTGACAGCATTGCAATATTGTTTAAAACCGATGGGGAAAGCTGACACCTGAAGATATGTTTTCAGATTCAAAATCTTTTCAGTTTCCAAATCTGAAACAAACATAATTTTCATGAAAAGGATTCATAGTCTTTAGTAAACAAATTCTGATCATGATTTTTTTTTCTAAAAAAACTTTCACAGGGGATATTATTGTTTTACATTCTGCTGTGCATGAAAATGACAGCTAAATTTGAAAGAAGGTTTGTTTGGAAGAAAAAAGAAATAGCTAAAAAAATATATGAAAAGATGGATACACCAGGGGATCCCAACCCCTTCCCAGCTGAGTACCACCTCCGGCGCCACTTTCCTTCCGAGTACCACTGGAAGTGACTGACAGTGACATCATCACCAGTTACTTCCGGGTTTTCAGGTTTTTAGAGGCCAGAAAATGCAGGGAGGAGGCTCTGGGTAAGTGGGAGGACCCTTCTCAGCATTTCTGAGAGGTTTGGCCAAAGGCAAGAGCTTCTTGGGAGCAAATAATACACCACCAAAAGCACCACATTGGAGTGAGATTCCAGTGGTCCAGTGGCAATCAGTCGAAGTACCACTGGTGGTACTAGTACCACGGGTTGGGAACCCCTGAGGTACACAATTTATCTTTAAAGAACAGATTGGCCCAATCCTAAATTTACCTGCGGCCTCAGTGCCTGTGCTGGGTGTCACAAATGCCCATAAAGCATGTTATGACTGTGAGTAGGCTGCGCCGGCACTGAGGCCTGCTCTGTCTACCTACCAAGCAACGCAGGACCCAGCACCTTGGAGTGGGTAAGTCCCGCTCTGAGTGGTGCAGGGGCTGGAGAGGGTGGGGTGGGGGAGGGGAGGGGGAGTGCTGATTGGGCCTGGGAGGGGGTGGGACCAGTGTCCTCATCAGATGCCGTATCCTATCCTCCCTTCCAGGCCTTGAGCCCCGACATGGGGCTTTTTGGTTCTACGCTGACCAAAGAGCCAGCTGGGATTTGAGTAACCCCATTGGGTCAGCCCCATAGCAGCAGCTGGGGTTTACCCAGGGTAAGCAGGCAAATGCCTGTTTACCCCAAGTAAACCCCCAGTTGCCTCCATTCCCAGATAGCATGCAATGTGGGCTGTGCAGCCCATGTTGCACAGCCTACATTGGGGAACAATAGGATTGGGCTAAGAATATTTGGTGCAGAAATATAAATCAGGGAAGACATGTTTTCAGTTTTCTATTCTGCTTTTTAATATGCATGTGTTGATATTAATAATTTCCCCAAATAACATTTGTTAAGATCATGAGGTTATGGAGCAATTTCCCTCCGTACCCCATGTTAGTATATTTTTGTGGATGGGTGACCATCATTGTTGGAGTTAAAAAAATTGCAATAATAGCAATAAGGGGTTGGAGGGTAGGTTGGATTTTAAAAAAAGAAAAATGTGTTACAGTTAACTGAGATAAATATTATAAAACCATATTGGGCTTTGATGGAGGTTTTGTTGCTCAGTGTTCTTTGTGAAGCCACGCAGGACTTACCTTGTTTAGTTTTTGGAATCACTTCTATAAATATGAATTAATAAATAATAATAATGTATTGAAAGAAGTTAGTAAAGCATGCTTGCTGAAGTTTAAGGCCGGATTCACATATGACCGCGGATGTCCCCGTCCGCCGTACGCGCTGATCTGGCGCTTGGAGCAGGGGGAGCGTCGCTTTGCTTGTCGTCCCTACACGTCCCTCCTGCTGTCCCGCCCTCTTAAGAGAGCGCAGCTGTGATTGGGTAAAATATCGTTTTGCCCTCACTTCCAACACAAATTTTATATCATCATCCCAGCATGAACTGGGAACGGTTTGCGACTCTTGCAATGACATTTTTCAAAATTTGGATATTTTTCGGTGCTTGCGGCTTGCTCTCTACTCCTCCTGTGTTTGCCTGTGTGTGCAAGGGGTTGCAAGGGGTTTCCTTGCAAGGGGTTTCCCTCTCTGAAGAGCAGTGGACTTGTAACATTCGCGGTGATTGGAGCAACTTGTGATTGGCATGCAACCACTCTCCCCCCCCCCTCTCGCGCGATTGGTGGCTGTTGTTGCGTTTTGAACCTGCCCACAAGCTCCACGAGACACGCTTTGCCAAAGTTGAACCGAGCTGATCTCCAGCGATTCTAGCGTTGGTGCCCCGTAATGGTGTCCTTTTACATTATGAATATGCAAATACAGGGCAGAGCGGGTCCGTGAAGCGCACAGCAGGGACAACGCTGTCATATGTGAATCAGGCTTAAGGCGACAAAGGAAGCCTATCAAAAAGAACACTTGACAGCACAGCGGGCAGTTGCATCGCTGGAGGTGGGGCGGAACACTAAGTTCCCCACTGCGCTGACCTCCGTTACTCACCAGCATGAGGCGGCCCCACCCCCTCACCTTCGGAGCCATTCAGTGGGGCGAAGGCAATGTGCAGGAGACTCTGAATGGTTCCAGTGATGCCACTGACAGCGGGAACGGTAACAGAAGAAAGCACTGTATGGCCAATACCTAAAGAACATCCAAGGTAAAGTCGAACGTGAAAGAACTTGGCAGTGCTTACAGAAAAGAACACTGAAGAAGGTAACAGAAGACCTGATTCTCTCAGTACAAGAGTGGGCACTTTGCAGAAATGCAGTCAAGACCTAGATTGAAAAAATCATATAATAATGACAGCAAGGGCAGGGCTTTTGTGAGGCATTTGTGTGATGACATGGTGGGAGTTTCTCTTCCCATCAGCATGTTAGGGTGATGGCTGAGATGAAGGCTGATTTGAGGAGTTGGCTTGCATTTCTGCCTGAATTCACTGGCATGCCATTTTGGAGAAGAGATAGATTATTGGAAGCAGAGTTGCAGGTACACTCTGATGCTGTGGGCAATTCAGGGTTTGGAGTATTTTTCCAAGGCGGAATGGTGTGCCACTAAGTGGCCACCAGATTGGTCTCATAGCCATAACGTTCTGCTTGCCATGTGCTTGCCATGCAGTGCTTTGTTTTTTCCTACCAGGAACGTAGGAAAGGGGGCAGGAGGCAGACCGGGGAGGGCGTCTTCTTACTGGCTCTGGTGGTAACAAAATGGCAGCAGAGAACGCGGTGTCGGCACAGGTGGCGGCAAAGGCAGCGGATTGGCTCGGAGGAGGCAGCAGAAGCTGTCTGTCACCTGAGAACGCCGTTTGATGGTGCCCTCCCGCCCTCAAGGGACATTAGGCTCTGGCCGATGTCACTCGGGGGCAGGGTGAGTGATATCGCATCCAGGTGTGACGTCATGAGGGGTGTTGCCTAGTGATGCTACAGTTTCCTACAGCTATTGCAGTTCATATTTGGGAATATAAATTTTGGGACTCAGTAGTACACTTCTGGTGTGACAATGAAGCTGTGATCTTTGTTGTCAAGCAAAAGACATTCAGATCTACTAGTAATATGGTGGGTAAAGACATTTGTTAGACAATATTTTGTTCATTGCCAGGCACTTGCTCAGGCTGCAGACTTGTGGATCTGGAGCCAGTGCAGATGCCTTCATAGCTCTGGGTCCTTGGATCTGTAAGGTCACAAGAGATATCTGGGCTTCTCTTCTACCCAGCGGGATTCTAGGCAGAAGGTCATGGAGTTCAGGAAATTTCAAGGTCAGCTTCTGGGTTAGAGGAGACATGTCTCATCCCTTATTTGGTACATCTCAAGGGGAATGGGTGGACTCCAGGCACATTTAGTAGCGTTGGCTTTTCAGGCCAAGGTGATGGGATTCATGGACTCCACCTCAGATTTTAGGATCAGGAAGATGTTTTAGGGCTGGGCTAAAGAGAGGTCCAGCCTCCATGATAAATGATAAATTTTACCCCACTAAACACTTTTCAGAAAATCTGCAGTTCTGATTTTGAGGTTCATTTGTTTACGGCTGCTATGTTGTTGGCCTTTGGGGAAGCACTTTTCCCCAGAAAATTGTTTGCAAGGAGTAAGTTGGATTTGCTGGGAAGGACTCTGGGCTTTGGGGATATGTGTGTGGTGAAAGACGAAGAGCAATTTTGGTTACAATGGTCGAAAATGGATCAGCATGGAAGAGGCCAGATTTCGCAAGCCAAGATGCCAGCTCCCGGAAAAAATCTAAGTTTAATCAAATTAAAATGGCGGTGGCGGAGACTTCCAACCAGCCTGAAAACATTCCTACATGTACATACCTACCACATGGGGTAGGGAGCTAGCCTTGAGCTTGGCCTAGACCCCAACATATCTGCCAATCCTTTGTGCAAGTCAGTCAAAAATATATCCACCCCCAAATCAGGCAAGTGGACTCCATCGCCTCTGAACACAATGGCTGAGTGGGTTATAACCACTCCTGAAGCCATAACCACTCACCCCAAATCCCTATTAATCTTGTACCTGGCCCTATCCAACTCCCCTAGGTTCTGTGCTCTCCTCCAAACCCTACACTAGAGAAAGTCAGACGAAAGGACAGTAAGTTCTGGGATCCAAGACCACTTCACTGACAGATTGCTTCAGGCCTGTTGGCTCAAGGGCACTTCTATCCTCTGCCGTAGGTCATTATCACCTAAATGCAGAATCAGGACATGGAAGAGGGAGATGCTGCTGTAAATAATCACCCAACATTGGCAACAAAAATATGCCCTTATAGGTCAACAAATGTATACTGGCTAAACTCAACTGTGTGCCATGGCCCCTGGTGCTTGTTCTCTTCCATACTTAAAAGACAATTGAGTGTCCAACAATCAACACTTATATGAGAGTCAACCAGCCACCATCTGTGGAAAAACACAATTTACTGCAACAAGCAACCAGTAGCTCCACTCAACATAACACTCCCACCCCCATACCATGTCCAGCCTTATCCACACTCCTCCCCTAGGCCCTGTACCATGCATTGCTAAGGCACCTCATGTGCTTCCACCGACTCAGTCCAATACATAGTCCTAAAAGGCTTGCACAGTGCCCAATGCACTTGATTCCATCAGCATCAATATCCATTTTGGCAGCAGTTGATGACACCTCAACCCAAAATGAGTGTAGATTCAATTCCATCTCTGGAATTCCCTTCAAGAACAAACCTTTATGCACTGATCATCGTGGACTGAATATTGACAGGATTAAAAGCCATGGCAAAGTTAAAATGCTTTATAAGATAAAAAACTAAAAACATAAGTTAAAAAAAAACTTTAAAAACAAACAACGTTTCGTCCAGATTTTACTGGACTTCCTCAGGTTAAGAAAGGCTCAGCAGGCTGAGGCAAAGTGGTAGTCCAAAAGTAGTGTAACTGCTATGGTTTAAAAAGGAAGGAAGCTCATCAACCGAGCTGGAACACGTTAAAAGCGCAATCCTATCCAACTTACACCACCGGTGTAACCAGCGGGGGAGGACAGGGCGGGAGATTTTGGAGGGGAGGGGAGATTTAAATCCTCTTTGAATCCCCCTTTGGAGGGGATTTGAATCCCCTTCCATTCTGGGGTTTCCCATTCTCACTGCACCACTGGTTACAACCGTGGTGTAAGTTGAATAGGATTGTGCTGTAACTAATGGCCAAAGGCTGGCTCCAGTCAATTAACCTCCAATTACCTTGCAGCACCTGAAGAAAATTTCCATTAAGACCAATGAAAATACACCACACATCTAACCCTTAACTTACAGGGACCAAGCAGTTCAAAGAACAAGAAGAAGGGGGGGGGGGAACCTGACCAATATAGTATATTTGCGCAAAACCCCTAAGCTTATTTGCCTTTATGCACTGTTGTTTGGAACTGGTACAAGGTGATAGGCTGACCATCCTGATGTTGGAAAAATAATCCAGCCCTGTTCCCTTGCATGGCCAAGTAACTACTCACCGCCTTAAATGGACACAGAACAAAGGACTTGGTGTTAATAAACTGTGATCATTATTGGTGATCATTAGCTTGGAGCCAGAATGGGTTGCCCTTAGGTTGACTAGACAGTACTTGGTTGCCTCCCCCAAGGAAGGGAACCTGAACAAAATTTATTTTCAGGTTTAGTTTATATTAGTTTATATTAGGACTTTAGTTTATGTAAGGACTGCTACAAGTCTTTGCATTTGATCAATATATTGTGGACTGTTTCAATACTGTCTTGCTTGTCCTGTGCTTTATAGAGAAGGGTTGTGTGGAGGCAAAGCCTTTTCCGCAGATATTTATTCATTGCTGAATTCATTTTGCGCTTAAATCAACATGAGAAAAACACTTTGAAGATCTGCTTTTGTCATAAATGTGCTGTTTTTGCATCCTAATTTGTTTTGTGGTATCTTTTTCCATCTTTAACTTCATATTATTTTAATTGGACAAGGACTGGATTAAGCTATTGTAATATATATGAGCTCAGTATTCTCCTTTATCTTGGATAAATGCTAAATTTATCTCCAGAAGATATGATTCATGTGTCCAGAAGACACTGTACTTTGTAGACTAATTATCATATGAATATGCTAAAAGTTCTCTGCTGCTCTCAATATCTTTTCAGTTTTAGATATAATGATGCAAGTTTTCAAGTGGATTAACTGAACGCACATATATAGCTCCCAAGCAAGAATAATAATGTGTGAATTCCTTTCAAAAATGTGTGCTGTGCCTGTTTTTTGCTCACTTATAACAAGACCATCTATAGAAATGTGGCGGCCTTACAGAGGGGTAGCTATGTTTATCTGTTACAGCAAACACAGCAGAATCATATGGCATTTTATATACAGTATATATTCCACAATATACAGTAGTTCATTTTTGTTCTATGCTTTGTTGTATTTATATTGAGATGTTTAATATGCCTCTCAAGATGCTTCCAAACTTGTATTGACTTCTCTCTAGTCAATAGCATTTCTTATGTAGGGCAAGTAAAAGGTAAAGGTGACCCCTGACAATTAAGTCCAGTCGTGTCCGACTCTAGGGTGTGGTGCTCATCTCCATTTCAAAGCCGAAGAGCCAGCGTTGTCCGAAGACGCCTCCATGGTCATGTGGCCGGCATGACTCTCCTTGCCGCAGCGCGTAGCATGCAGCTGGAACACGGAGCGCTGTTTACCTTCCCGCAAGCGGTACCTATTTATCTACTCGCATTGACATGCTTTGGAACTGCTAGGTTGGCAGGAGCTGGCCAAGCAACGAGCGCTCACCCCGTCGCGGGAATCGAACTGCCAACCTTTCGATCGACAGCTTATGGTTCAGCGGTTTAACCCGCTGTGCCACCCGCTGGCAAGTATGTGACCATTAAAATTACAAATTTGCGTAAATGATAGTGATTACACAAGAAAACTATGGGTCAGAATCTTCTAATAATAATTTATTTTTGTACACTTCCAGTTCATTCTAACTGCCCTTGCAAAACCGGTTTGGGATGAATCCCAACCAGCTTTAAGGACACATTTGGAAGGGTGCCATTTTAGTGTGCAGTTTAAAGATTGGATGTGCCATTTATTCATGCCTGTAAAGATGCTGCTATAATTTGCTGTGACAGCATTTGGTAGCAAATGTATGGTCTTCCCTGCATCCTTTTTGTTTAATAATATGCCCCATGATGTGCCATTCTGCAGTGCATTGTTAAAACGTAGTCACCATGAAGGCAGCCATTGTTTCTTAACAACGAGACACCGTGGTGGCAGTGCATCGTGGGAGACATGATTAAACAAAATTACTCTAGAAGGATGCAGGAACCTCAGTCGGGGTCCTATAGAAAAAGTAAGGTACGCTGTTTTCCTACATAAAAACAATGAAAGGGAAAACAAACATGATGAAAATAAATTACTAAATAGTAAAACTGAGCTGAATTAAAACAGGAAAAAATGAAATCTAACCACCTCTAAATGTGCACAACTGTAAGGGGTTTTAAAACATTATGCCACCATGGGAAAGCACTTCCTAGGAACTTCCATGTGGATGCTGTAAACATTAAATCAGCTCATAGTAGCTTACTTCAGATTGTAAATTTCCCTGGTGTGGAACTTGAAATTTTATTTCATACTGAATATGGGCAGCCCTCAGTTCTGCATATACATGGGAGGTCTTGGAATAAACATCTCTCCACAGACAATCCTCTCACTGTAACATTTTGCCCTACCTCATTATATATTGCCTATTTTGAGAATTCAACTCCATCACTTTCAAGTTTCTATCTCTGTAATGGGTTTTTGAAGCCCATACAACTTTTTTTAAACTTCTTTCCATTTCCCTTTCTTTTCCATCTTTTGTACAATCCAACATCAGGCAAAAAAAAAAAAAACACAGACAAGAAGAGTAAACATAATGGGTTTTTGGTGTTCAATGTATTATTCAAACTCTCTTGTAACTTCATAAATGTCTGTGTACATGAGTGAGGATGTTATCCTGAGTCACAGCCCAATCCTATCCTCCCCCAGTGTAGGTTGTGGTCCGGGGAAAGGCCTGCGCCTGGAGGTCTACTCGGGGGTAAGTGGGCATTTGCTCGCTTAACCTGGGTAAGCATAGGCTTACCATATTTTCCCGGTTCCCAACTGGGACACAAACACCCAAAATTATTAATTAATTATTATTTTGTTGTGAAGTGCCTTTTTTGTGGGTGCAAAGATTTCACAAGATCCAAGATGGCACCTCCGGGGAAAAATTAAAATCGTGGAAGCGGCACGGCAGCAGACCCGGAAAACCAGAACTGACCTGGTTCCAGGCCCGGCTGGCCGGGACTGGGCTCCGAAAACTGGGGCAGTTCTGTTTTTTCCGGGATGGATGGTAAGCCTAGGTAAACACCCAGATGCCACAATGGGTCTACAATGGGGCTACTTCAGCTGGCGTAGAACTGAGCAGGCCCATGTCAGGGCTAAAGGCCTAGGAGGGAGGATAGGATACAGCATCTGATGATCTGGTCCCACCCCCCTCCTAGGCCCAATCCGCCTTTCCCTCCACCATCCCCTGCCCCATTACGCCCCTCCCCACACTTCCCCACCTGCAGCCACATTACCCGCTGCCCAGTGCTGGTCACTGGCTCTGGTAGTGAGACAGCGCAGTCCTTCCCGCCGTGCTGCCTACCCTCGAGTCTTTGCAAACATACTTTATGGCACGTTTGTGACATTCAATGCCGGCGCCGGACCACAGTGCCAGTGCTGGCACACAGTAGGATTGCGCCATCTGTGAAGTTTAACTTACAAAATAAAATATTTTTTGCCTATTTCCAAATGGGCAGCCCAATCCTTCCTTACTATACGCGGCCAGCCTAAAGGGCCGGCTGCTGTATCCTATCGCCATCCCGGGCTGTCCTTCCCTGGGTGTAAGCTGACCAGGGCCCTATGGACTTCCTCAGATGCATTCAGGGAGGCCGACCTGGGTTGCGAAGGGGCTCAGGATATTTACAGAGCGCGTCCTTACTCCCGAGTCATTGCAGACGTGCTTTACGGCACATTTACGTACTCAGCCATTCTAAAGATAATGAGGATTGCGCCCTTAATAATGAAGTGCATTACTGTGTGGACACAACTCTGACATTAAAAATGGTTTCTGTGTTAAGACTACTAATCAATCATGCCAGTTGCTTTAAAAAAATCACTCATTGCTTTTTAAAATTGTTTTCAAGTTTTGTAGATACTGAGAAGACAATTAACAGTGACCCATACTGAGGCATTTGGTTGTATCTGGTGTTGCAGTGTGCACAAATTAGAATATATTTTTGTAAAATTAAAGTTACCAGTGGTGTTGATTTTAGACAGACTTGCACAGTTTGTGGTCAACAGCTCACTAGCTATGTATTGTAGCCTGCCAGATATTTGACAATCCTCCTGTCTTTGCAGTGCCAGGCAGGTAACATACATAACACTTTCAAAGCTCCCAGTGGGCTTTAATATATCGTTGGTGGGCTGCATTCAGCTCGATGATCCACAAGTCATGTAAAATAAAACTGCTGGGAGTGCACGACCAGTAGTAACAGAACAATGCCATATTAATGACGGTAATAATATGGCAATCTATTACAAAGCCTCTTTAATGCAAAAATATTTTGTTTAAAAGCTACTTATTTGCTTTAACTTAAAATGACTGATCCGCATTACTTTTGATAGAGTAACACGGAGGTTAATAGTGAGAACCGCCTGTACACATGGCCTTCATTAACACTATATAATTATACTAAGATTCCTTCAGCTTGACTTGTCAGACAAGATTTTATCTAGATGAATAGTTTTTCCTTGCTTAGAATGCCTGAATGAGTCTCAGAGTCATTTGGCACTTGGCAACTTACATTATGACATGTTATCAGCCAAGTCGTGCGAAGAAAAATTAATTATTTCAAAAAAAGAGAAGTACATGATAGAAATATTTTAGAACGTTACAATAACTGTGTTGGCTTTAAGAGAGAAACAGGGGAAAAAAATCAAAGCAAAGGCAGGTCCAGTGAAGAAGAACATCTTTCTTCAGAAAATTACAACAAGGTTACCAATCAGTGAACACAGCCATCAACTATCAGTCCCCTGCTGCAATGTTATTCTGAGAAAAGTTTGAAGCAGTTCAGGAAACATTCTCATTGTCCTCCTCTCCATAAATTAACTTTTTTTTTTTTTTTGCTGTAATTGCCATTGTCCTGAGGCAGTTTCTTGACATACTTTCTATCAAGGGCAGGCAGAAGACAAATTGCATATTGTGATTTTGCCATGGCATGGCTCTGTCACATGCAAAGAACCTTCTGCACATATTATAGTCTCAGTTGACGGAATACCTTAAAGCAGTGTTTCTCAAACTGTGGGTCGTGACCCACTTGGGTTGGGACCCATAAACTGTGGGTCGGGACGCACAAATCAGAAACCCGATTTCTGGTGGGTCCCGCAGAGTCTCCAATGAAAACATGGGTGATGGAAAGATCAGATAAGTGCAGTAGTTTCCTCAAGCCCTGAGGCTATTCAAAAATCAGATAGCTGCTAATCAGCCCTTCAAAGAGCTGAGCTCCTCCAGTTTGCAAGCTTGTGTAAATATAGGGAGATAAATGTTTGAGTGTCTTTTTCTGGTGTTTTTTTCCCAAGTCTGTGACAGGTAGTGAGGGCAAGTGAAGCCTGGGTCATATAACTAAGCCCCTCAAAGCCTTGAGGCTATTCATTAGGGCTGCCTCATTACGAAAAATGGATTGATTTTTTTGCAAATAATAAAATATTGCTTGTAATAAAATAATGCTTCAGCTGGTGCACCAGCTGCGGCCATACTTGAGTCGATCGGACCTGACCACAGTCGTCCATGCCTTAGTGCACTGGCGTCGCTTCAGTAGGGGCGGGACTGTAAGTAACGCTCCGTCGTAGTCTCTTTACCGAGCAAGCAGGAGGCAGCCCCGCCCCCTCACTGTCGGAGTCTTTCCCGTGCGGAGGAAGCAGCAGGCAAGAGACACTGCCTGCTGCTTTCTCCGCAGGGGACTGGCTCCGACAGTGAGGGGGCGGGGCTGCCTCCTGCTTGCTCGGTAAAGAGACTACGACGGAGCGTTACTTACAGCCCCGCCCCTACCGAAGCGACGCCAGTGCCTTAGTGACTTCAAGACTGGATTACTATGATACGCTACGTGGGGCTGCCCTTGAAGACGGTTTAGAAGCTGCAATTAGTGCAGAATGCAGTGGCCCGGGTGGTAGCTGGAGCTAGGCGATTTGACTCTGTGAAACGCTGCTTCAGCTGCTGCACTGGCTGCCCATTCATTTCCGGGCCCAATTCAAGGTGCTGGTAATGACCTTTAAAGCCCTTCATGGTTTGGGTCCATGGTATCTGAGGGACCGCCTTCTCCCATATACAGTGGTGCCTCGCAAGACAAAATTAATTCGTTCCGTGAGTCATGTTGTCTTGCGAATAATTTTGTCTTGCGAGTCACCTCCCCTGCCGTGCTATTTACTTTTAAGTATTTACAGTACTCACAGTTCCCAGAGCTCCGCTCTAGTAATGCACACCGTTTCTGGGAGGGAAGGGAAGTTTTATCTCTGCTTTGCCTTTATCTCTGCTGGTGTTAGCTATTTGTCGGGTGATAATCGGTGTGGCCTTGGGCTGTACTGTTTGCAGTCTGCTAACCCTCTTGAATACTTTAACATTTGAATAGATTGTGGCTTTAGGAGCTGATTGTTCCACAAGACGAAATTGTTTTTGCAAGAAAATTTGTCTTGCGAGTCACCAAAAAACTTGCAAAATGCTTTTGTCTTGCGAGTTTTTTGTTGTGCGAGGCATTTGTCTTGTGAGGCATCACTGTATTCCGTTCCGCCCTCTTAAGTCATCTGAGGGAGCTCTCCTGCGAGTGCCACCTCTATCCTAAGTTAGAGGAATGGCAGCGCATGGGCGAGCCTTCTCTGTTGTGGCGCCACAATTGTGGAACTCCTTGCCCGTGGACTTGAGAACTACCTCCTTCCTCATGGCTTTTCGACGAGGGCTCAAAACATTTCTGTTTTGTCTAGCATTTGGGTGATGGGTTGATGTCTGACTTCTGTTTCTCAAGATGTTTTGCTCTGCTGCTTCTCTGCTCTATATTGTGTGTCCTCCCCCCGTGGATTTTATTGTTTTTAATTTATTTTATGCATTGCTTAAAATTATGTATATTTTTATCTTGACGTTGTAAGCCACCTTGGGCATTTGCTTTGGCACGGGGTATAAATAAATATTATTATTACTATTATTTCTTTCTGGATCTTTTTTTTAAAGCTTCGTAATGCCAGGTGGGTCCCAATAGTGTCATTTTAAAAAGTGGGTCCCAGTGCTGAAACGTTTGAGAATCACTGCCTTAATGAAACCTCATCCCAAAGCCAACATGCCCCAGCTTTTAAAAAGTAAACATTTTGGATGTGGTTTCAAATCCAAGCTCAGCAGTAGGTTGACTGGGCCTGCTTGGCTAGGACTTGGAAGCTTGTTTTTTTTCTGCCACCTACTCTGGCTGCAGCTGTGCTGCATGTTTGGATTTGGCATTAGGCCATAAACAGAGGGAGGGCTTTTTTTTACTGTATTGTGATAATAGCTCTGGCATGTTGTCACAACTTCTGTAAAGGATCCCCAGAAGAAAAAATATGATTTAATTTTTTACAAAAAAAATCCACTAAACTTAGGGCCCAATCCTGTCTAAATATAGGCTGGCAAACCGTGCACTCCACCGGCCTAGAGTGTGGCAAAAGTGGCGTAAGGCACTTTTGCAACTCCTCTAGTGTAAGTGGCACCAGCGTGGAGGCTGGCACCACTCATACCGCTGTTGCCCACGTCCTGCGCCAGCCATCCTGGGTAAGTCCTAAGCCAGTCAGTGGGAAGGCATGGGAAGGGCAGGCTGGGGTGGCAGGGGAGGGGACCATTATCCTGGGAAGGGGCAGGGATATCGGCACCAATATCATAAGCCCCTTCCCTGGCCGGGCTGGCCTTACATGGCCTCCCCACTTGTGCACCAGCTAAAAAGCTGGTACACATCTGAGGAGGCCCATTGGGGCCTCCGGCACTTACATCGGGGGAAGGGGACAAACGTCCTGCAAGCCGGCTATGATGCAGCGACCGGCCAGCTGCCGCATCTTAAGCAGGCTCCTGCTGTAAGGCTAGAAATGCATTGACATTTATAGCATAGCGACTAAGAGACTGGGCTGTGAATTGCATCATTCCTAGTTGAAATTTCACCTGAACATTAGGTGACCATAGACAAGCCAATCTGTTGCAGCTTTAGCTGCAATAATGCCTACCTTAGAGGATTGTTGTAAGGACACATTAAGATAATACATGTGAAACACTTTGCACACTCATGGCCCAGTCATATGCCAACTGGGCGCCGGTATACCACATGTAGTGGCGACAGAGGGTGCTTCATTGCAGTCACAAAGCAGCCTCCACCAACGTTCACTGCCTGGCTGCTGACATGGAGGCCAAAGCGGCTTCCCATGCACCAGTGGATGGCCAAAGGCCTGCTGGAGCAGGAAAGGCCATGCAGTGAGTGGAACGGGGTGGGGGGAGGGAGAAGGGAGGGCAGAACTGGGGAGGGGCAGTGATGGGGTGTGGAGGAGGGTGGATCAAGCTGGGGAGGGAGTGGCGCACACCAAATCCTGACCTCTTCCCTGAGCCTGATCTGCCGTCCTGGGTCAATGCAGACTTGCACCATCCATTGAGCAAGTGCAGATCCAAGTTAACCCATAGCGGCTGCTGGGGCTTACCCTGGAGCAAGGGGGCAAATGTATCCTTACCCTCTGGAGCTCTCCAGTAGCCCCCCCCCCCGGGTGGAATACAGCGGAAGCCGCGCCGGCACTACTGCATCACCACGCATGGATTTAGTTAGGATTGATCTGTCAGAAGGGTCTAAAGTGGACCCTTTTTATTCACAGGTTCAGGACCCATGGATTTCTTACACTGTGGGTCACGGACCCACAAAGGTCCACTGAAAAAATGAAATCGTGCTGCTACAGGCTCTTCCTGGTTGCTCAACTTCCCTCCTCCCTCCAGAAATGGAATCCCCATGGATAGCGAGGGCCAACTGTATATAAATGCTAAGTATGCTTATTTTAGGGTTTTGATTATTCAGGAACAACTGTACCTCATATTTGTTACCTCATTTTTTGTTCTCAGAGCTTGGTTGCATCATCTTCATTAGTGACATTTAGTACCCACCTTCATTAGTGGCACCTTTAGTACCACTAAACAGCCTTTTATGGGACACAGTAAGTAACGATGAGAAACGCAAAGAAAGCGAAGACAGAAGCATCTCTGTAGATCAGGGGTTCTGAACCCCTTTCTGGCCAAGTAGCACCTCCAGCACCACTCTCCTGCTGCACACCACCAGACGTGACTGGCAATGACATAATTGCCAGTTACTCCCAGGTTTGTGTGTTTTCAGAGGCCAGAAAATGCAGGTAGAAGGCTGTGGGTGGGCCAATCTGTAGGGCTATACATGGGGGGGGGGTGTTAGGAACTTGGTTGGGATGGTGTAGCAAGTAGGATAGTTTCTTATTCCCTGAAACATAATACAAGGTGAATTTATAGGACCTACTGAAATGGTTCATCCTTAGGGAGTGGCAACAGGATACAGGTATCTTGTTGTGTGCTCTCAGAAGCATCTGGCAGACCACTGTGAGATACAGGAAGCTGGATTAGATGGGCCATTGGCCTGATCCAGCAGGGCTCTTCTTATGTTCTTACCTCTCTTGTTCTTTCCTATATCTCTGTGTGCTACTTATATTTTTTTCATCCACTCTCCCCTTGTTGCCATTCTCACTACCATCACTTACATTGTAAATTTCATGGGGCAGGGACAAGGGGCAACTTCTCAACATATTGTGCTTCCCTTAAATCAAGTTATGGCTATACTTCACTCTGTATGCCATATTCTGATCAGTTAGCAGGTACTGTTTGTTTTATAAGTCATCCCCTTCTCCTTAATCACATCCATGTATGCCGGTGAAATTCTTCTGAGCCAAACTCAAAAATAAAATTCAGGCGCTAAAATTCGAAGATAGGTGAATTTCAGTTCTTTTCAGCTTGGATTAAAAACTGAACAAAAGTGAATTGCTGGTTCACTGCTTCTCATTTAATGTGATGGAGTCCAATAGCTTCATTACATTAAATAGAGGCCAAATGGGAGATTTCGAAGGGCTGCCCTATTGAAAACTCGGGAAAGTAGAAATCCTATGGGGATTATAGAAGACCTCTGGATGAGAGGATTATTTTTCATCGCTTCTCCAGGAATGCAAAAGAACCAGATTATTTAAAAGATAATTGAGAGCGGCAAGCAGACAACTTCTATTCTGGCTCCTTCTAATGCTCTTTTAAAGACCTGTATCCACTAAAATTCAGGGGTGAAATTCCACAACCCATGCAGAACCTTCTCACCCAGACAGTATTCTATGGCAGGTGGGTTTTACTCTATACCAGGGGTTCTCAACCTTTGGAGGCCCAGGTACCCCCTATCACGGTCCAATTTTCTGAAGTACCCCCTGCTAATTAACTGCTAGTTAATTGGATTAATCAATTAATTAATTGGGTAATTAATCATTAAATTAAAAAGTACTAAAACCACTTTAATTGTGAAAAAAGTCTTATTTAACTGTGTGTATGGGAGGGAGAGAGGGAGAGGGAGACATGCAAGGATCTCTTTTTGTTTCCAAGTCACACTTCCCAAACTCAGCTCCTCCCTCCCCCACCCCACCAAAGTACATTTTCCAAAGTACAAAAATAAGTCCAAAACCAAAATCAGAGAGACAGAAGGGCTCCGAAAGTAATTACAATTTAAAATCCATATTAATTAACACTTAATTAGCTGCTGATGGGGCAGATAAAGGGCAGGGCTTGGCGTACCCCCAGCAAGAGGTCCACGTACCCCTAGGTACCTAGGGGTACCCGTACCACAGGTTGAGAACCCCTGCTCTATACCCCATAATTTCTAAGAGAGAGAGAGAGAGAGAGAGTACATGCATGTGCGCGCGGCCCCTTAAAAATAGAATCATGGGCAGCCAGTCAAGATTTTCTTCACTGGCTGCTTCCAGTGCCCATTTTAAGGGTGCCTCCTTTCTGTGGAAGGCTGGTGAAAAAGACTACCTTTGTCTTTCCTCCCCCCCATATGTTTCTTTTCAATCCGTGGACTGGCTCAGATTGGATCGGGTTGAGAAGCAACTCATTTCCAATTCGGGGAAAATAACTCGGTTCCTCTTTGAGCATTTCCAGTTTGAACTTAAGGAAACTCACTCATCTGGACTGTCTTCTCCCATCACTTGTCTCCATCAGGTGTTTATCTCCACTTATCTTATTTCTCCTTTAGCAACTAATTGTCCTGGCTTCTCCACCTCTTTACCCTAAAGGAACAATTAGTCATTAAAGGACAGAGAAGCTAAGCAAAGATAAACAACTGATGTAGAAAGGCAGCTTTCCTTCTGTGTTTGTCTACAATTTCTTTTAGGTTTCTCTGTTTGTCTCTGGCATCCTTCTGAATTCTCTAGCAAGCTTACATATGTCTGCGTTTGATGAATATAGCCATGCTATATGCCAGAACACACCAGAACAAAATGCTCTTAAATCTGCCTGCTTGGTGATCAACTGCTTTCAAAGGAACCAGGTTGCAAATCCTCAAAACTGCTTAAATAAGAGCACAGAATTCATTTTGCTCTCGTTTAATTTTTGCTTTGCTCATCTAAAGAACAGAATCGTTTCTATTCAGGTGTTGTAATTGGATTGGTATTGTCCACATGTGTGTGGTGGGGGAGAGTGCACCACAGGAAATATCTTCCATGGAGGGCATTTGAGAGTGGGGGAATGTGGCCGGGATCTTTGGAAATCCATTGGTGTGGACAGGACCGGCCCATCAGTGGTCGCCTCAGGAAGCAGATTGGTGGGAGGAAACCACTCCTGTCCGACTACTTGCCTCCACTGAACCTCCTTCCACACTCTGGATTGGAAAAAGAAGAGGGGAAGAGAGAGGAATGTGGATGGGAGGAGGGTGCTGGGCTAGAACATTGGAGAATGGGAGGATCAGAGGCTAGCATATCATCAGGTATGAGGGGCAGCATTTGGCATGCCGCTTCAGCAAATTCTGAAGAATAATATTTTAGAAAATTAGAACACTACCAGTAGATTCTAGTTATCACTTCCGGAACTTTGAAATTTTGAAATTTATCATAGATTTCAGCATCCCTGGATGCTTCCCTGGACTATATTTCCCATGGTTATATTCTCATTGATTATTTATTTATTTATTTATTTATTTATTTATTTTAGGAATTTGTAGCCCTCCTGTCTCCCGAGGGCACTCAAGGCGGCTTACAACATATTAAAATACATATAAACATTAAAACAATTTATAAACACATTAAAATAATTAATGCGTTCTTTCCTTCTGCAATATGAAGGTTTTATAGAAATACAGCTTCATCCTATCGACTGATATTTTAAGATGGCACAAAGCATCTAATTTCAGGATTGTGGTAGGTAAATCTTCTACTCGTTCTTCACAACCATAATTATTGTGAGGCATCTCCTATTGTCAGTTGAATCAAAATGATGTGGTCCTTCAGGCTAACGCTGTATCCACCTTAGATATAGAGCAGCATTCCTCAAAGTGCTCCCTTTGAGTAGGGAGACCTTTGAGTGCTTGTGGAGGACCGGGCGATAATGGTGGCAGCGATCCCGGGATCACAACAACACCAGAAACAAAAGGGGTATTTTTAGGCCACCCTCCAAGCAGGCTTCCCCAAGCCTCAGAATATTAAAGTCCACTTCCGGTTTTGGGGGAAAACCAGGAAGTAAAACAGAAGTGGGTTTTGATTGCCTCCAGGAGCTGTTCGGAGGCTTTGGGGGGGGGGGGCTTCTGGAGGCCCTGCAGCCCCTCTGCACCCTATGGAAGGCAGCGCCCCCCCCTCCGGTAAGTCTAAAAATACCCCTCTTGTCCACGGTGGTGGCACGATCCCAGGATCACTGCCACCGTCATCGGGGATCACAACATCCCTTAAAGGGGCAGCGCCAGCTCCTGCCTCGCATGGTGTGTTGCAACCTGCCACCTTGAGAACCCCTGACATAGAGAATCACTGTAGCCATATCTACTGTGGAAGGCTCAAAAGGCCTCCCTCACAAAACAGTATACTTTTAAAAATTTGAATTGCCACAAATGTACATTACGTAAGGAAAATTACTGATGGAGCATACTCTGAAAGAGGGGGGTGGGGTCTTTCGAAGTGCATTCCCAATTCATGTTAAAATGAATTCCAAGCTCTCTTGATTCTGGCCCAGCCCTGCATGGATCTGGACTTGCCCTATCCCAGGGATGTATCTAAGTCACAAGTGCAAGTCATTTTTGCACAAGTTGCGAGTAAGGCCAAAAACCCCAAGCTACGAGTCGAATTTGGGGAAAATCACTTTCCCCCCTAAAAATAGGGTGGGTGGGGGTCTGTGTGGGGACCTCTGAGGCTTCTAAAGCACCACTTGGCTTCTCCTATGCCCTTCACCTCACCTCTCAGTCTTGTCACCACCCATCTGGCTTTGGAAAAACAAGTGTACTCGTGTCCAACATTCAAACCTGCGCGGAGCTGTATTGCTCCTCTCTACTCCTCCACTTGCCTTCTCTCATCCCTCCCCTCGTGCTCAGAGTTATGGCCAATGGTGACCAGACAGTGAGAAAAATGAAAAACTCAGAGCCAGGCTTGCTTTCCGCTTTCCCGGACCCTTCCCACCCCACCCCCTCAAAAACCCGTGCGGAGCTGTATTGCTCTTTCCTGCCTCCTCCCTTTGCCAAGCCGAGCATCCCTTGGACTCGGAATTTTGGCCAATGAGGAGGAACCGCTGTGGCAACCTTGCCTTCCCTCATCCCTTCACTCCCCTTGGAGTTGTGGCCAATGGCGAAAAAATGGCAAGAAAAAATATCCGAGCAAGGCTTGCCTTCCCTGACCCCTCCCACTCCACCTGCTCAAAAACCCTCCCTCCCCATCACCCTCCTCCTCCGAGGTCTCCACTGTGCCTGCCTGCCTGTGTTGTGGTGAGTGTCGCTAGCCTGCTTGCTGATTGATGATGCTGGCTATTAAAGGAAAATGACTCAGAAATGGCAAGTTGTTACCCCCACGAGTGCGAGTCAGTGCTAAATTGCTTTTGGACGAGTAAGAGTCAAGTTCAAGTCTTGTGGGTCTCAAGTCAGAGTGCGAGTTAATGGGTCGCAGGTCCGAATGCGAGTCAGGGAAAAAAGCGACTCACTCGCACTTGAGAGTCGAGACATTTGACTCCCCATCCCTGCCTTATCCACTGCCAGTGAATTTACCTAGCCTTCTCACCTCAATTGCTGTATATAACTGGAGTGAAAGGAGAACAGTAAGGGCAGGGGTTGAGATGAATATCACAGCAGAACAGATGCTGTGATGGATGCTTCAAGCATGCACAACAGTACCTTGGGATCTGGAGGACCATGGGAAATGTTGTCAGTATCCCTGGATGCCTCCCTGGACTATATTTCCCATGGTTCACAGAACCCTGGGATGTTTCTGTGAACATGAAGCACAGCATCCACGCTCTCATGTGGTTCCTCACTACCGATTAGTGACTGCCAATCCCAGTATACGCTAACTTTCTGGAATATTACCATGATTGCACATACCACTCCCCAAATTTTGTTTGACTGGTGGAATTATCCTCTTAATTTTACAAGAAAGTTAAAGAATGATGCTTCATGACACAAACAAAACTCCTAACAAAACTGAATAACTGCTTTAGGGAAAACAGAGGTGCCTTTTCATGTCAGGAGATTGAACGCTTGAAAACAGAGGGGGGAAGCTGAACCATTGCCATGACTACAAGTTCAATTATTAGCATCCAGATTGAGAGTTCACAGTAAAATCCAATTATCAATGATTTAGCAGTGAGCATTTAAAAACAGCTTTCTATAAATAGCATCCCAACTAAGAGTGATTTCAAAATAACGTTAATTCATAGGAGTACACAGAGAGAGAGAGAGAGAGAGAGAGAGAGAGAGAGAGAGAGAAACATGATCTAGATGTACCGGTAAGTTATCTTAAAAAGTTGAGGCATGTTTTGAAGGGGGGGGGGAGTACATTTCAACATGTGTGCATTAAAATCTCCTACAGAATTATATCCTGGCATGAATTTGAGGACTTTATCACCTGAGCTTGATCTCCATAAAAGCACTATTGTTTGCATCTAAACTTAGGAGATTGCACATCTGGAGCATTAATTGTCTGAAAACTGCAGTTTAGTGCAGAATGAGGCAGACTGGGCTTTGGGGGATTTAGTGGTTTGACTGTGCTTTACAGCTGCTCCTGTGACTACACTGGCTGCCAGTTCATTTCCAAGCACAACCAAAGGTGCTGGTTTGGACCTTTAAAGCCTTTTAAAGCTTGAGACCAGAGTATTTGACTAACTGACTCCTTCCACAAGAGCTGGCTCATCCTTAAGATAACTGAGAGGGCCCTGCTGTGCATGCCAACTCTAGCTCAAGCCAGATTGGTGGATATACAGCCTTCTCTTGGTGGCGCCACAACTATGGAAGTCCTTCCATCTTGAATTAAGATCCGTGCCCTCCCTATCAGCCCTCCAGTGAGAGCTAAAGACTTTTCTTTTTTTAGTTGGTCTTCCCTTCTTAGTTTGTGTTTGTAAAGATGTCCCAGTTAATAAATCCACCACTCCAACTGGGACACCTCTAAACTCCTTTTCTTCCTTCCCCACAATGGCCAAATTGGTCTAAACACTTGATTTAGTCCAGCATATAAACATTCAGTCCTCTCCCAGGAAAATACACATATAGCACAATAATTTCTTTAAAAAGGTATTTATTCAAACAAAGTGGTCTCATAAGGAGGACAATTACCCTCAAACAAAAAATTCAATTTAAATTACCCTAAATTAAAACCAAGAAGACACTGGGAAATAAAACACAATAAAGAAAAACAACAAAGTCTAACTGAACTTTGTTAGCGACTACCAGACTGAGGCTCTTCTATAGCACTCCAGTTCTAACATAACAGCAGCAGTCAGGAGGAAGAAGATACACTAACTTTTTTTTCTGAAAGAAGGGGCTAATCCTGCCAGAACTCAATGGCAACCAGCCAATACTTAAGGAATGTTACACAACTAGCTTTCTTACACTAGAGCAGGGGTGGCCAACCTTTCAACATGAATATTCCTGGCCCTTTAATGGTTGTATAAAGGTAAAGGTGACCCCTGACAATTAAGTCCAGTCGTGTCCGACTCTAGGGTGTGGTGCTCATCCCCATTTCAAAGCCGAAGAGCCAGCGTTGTCCGAAGACGCCTCCATGGTCATGTGGCCAGCATGACTCTCCTTGCCGCAGCACGTAGCATGCGGCTGGAACACGGAGCACTGTTTACCTTCCCACAAGCGGTACCAATTTATCTACTCACATTAACATGCTTTGGAACTGCTAGGTTGGCAGGAGCTGGCCAAGCAACGAGAGCTCACCCCGTCGCGGATTCGAACTGCCGACCTTTCGATCGACAGCTCATGCTCAGCAGTTTAACCAGCAGGTGCAGCTGCTTTAGCAGCACCATCAGCAATTGCAGCTGCCAAAATTCTGTCTTCTACACAACTCTTAAGAACACAGAGGCCCTAATGGTGAAAAGTTGGCAACTTCTGCACTAGAGCTATACCAACCCCCCAAATTCTTCACAGTGTTAGTCTTTCAGTCCAACCCTATCAAATCCCCCACCACCAATGCAGCCATGTCACCGATGGCTAGGCTTACCAGATCTCCACCCGGGACAGAGTGCTAGACCTTTAGGAGAAGGAATGTGGGCAGGTGTAGCTTGTTAAACCTTAGAGCACACTCCTAGGCATGTCTACTCAGAAGCAAGCCCCACTGAACACAATGGGGCTTGCTTCTGAGTAGACATGCCTAGGAGTGTGCTCTAGGACTTAACAAGCTACACCTGCCCACATTCCTTCTCCTAAAGGTCTAGCACTCTGTCCCGGTTGGAGATCTGGTAAGCCTACCGATGTACATGCTTTATCCTGCAGGGGCAATCTCAGATGTCTCTTCCTGGTAAGGGAACATTTGTTCCTTTGCCTGAAGGTAAGCCTCTGCTGCATGAATGGGTCTACTTAGACCTGCTCCAGCGATTTAGCTGACTCAAGTCTGAGTGGACCTGGGAAGTCAGCGTGAAGGGCTGGAGGGAGGCTGGGGTGGGCGGAATGGGGCAGGGAGGGGACGGATCAAGGCCAAGAAGGGGGATAGGATATTGGTGGCACCACTGCCTCCGATACTTCTTGGCCTTGAACTGCCACCTCCCTGCCCCATTCCACCCACCTCTGACCTCCCTCCAGCCCTCCATGCTTACTGGCACCAAGTTTCCTTTCCAAGCAGCTGGCTCATGGCTGTGAACACTCACTGCTTGTGACATAGCCCGGCCGTGCTGAATAGTATGTCACATTTTGCTAGCTCCAGCAGCACAAGGGCCCCATAGGATTGGGCCATTTGTTTTGTTGTTGTTTTTGGGTTCTGATCTGAGATTTTGATGTGCACGCTTGCTCTGTTTTTAAGGTATAATTGTATAATTACTTTTATTTATGTTGCTGAATATTGCATTTTATTGCTTGCCTCTGCTGTTTTTATAGTTGCTGTTTTGATAGTTCTGTATTTTATTGTATTTGTTGTTTTATTATACCTTAATATTGTAAGCTGCCTTGAGTACCCAACATTGCGAGGGAAAGGTTTCTTAACCTTAAATGTTTTCTTAAACCTTTAAAGAAAATAAATAAATAATCCCTAGAGTGCACCTCTGACAGACTGACCTAGCCACCGGACTCCTCTCTAGAGCTGCTTGCACAGGCTACTCATGCTCTGAGCATGAGTAGTGTGGACATGAAGCCTTGGATAAGGGGGCTACTGAATCCATGGATAGGAAACATGATGGCCAACAAGGAGGAGCATTAGGCTCCAGCAAGTCCTGTGGGAACGCCTTCTTTTGCTCTTTTTTTTTTAATTTTGAACTGAAATTCGGCATTCTCATTCACCATTTATGAAATTCGGTATGCTCAGTTATCCACATTCTTTCATGGCTAGAATGACGCCGAAAGCTTTTGAATGTGCCTACCATTCTATCCTCACACCAACATTTTGTGAGTTTGATTGAGCTGAAAGAGCTGATTCAGACACTGCAAATCAGCTCTGATGTGGACCACTCATTGCTTATGTGAGTATAATCTACCTGTGTAAATGGAGTAACATCAGAGAAACATGCAGAGAGAGAATGCAGTGGTAACTTCCACAAGGTGCTCTGGGCATGAGAAAATACCGGCTCACTGAATTTGCTGCTGCATCTTCCATGAGTAACCTTTTCCAATATTACACTGCTCATCATGTGATGGTTAGAGTACTGGACTTGGACCAGGAAGACCGAGGTTCAAATTCCTGCTTAGCCACATCTTAGCCTACTGGATGACCTTGGACCAAGCATTAGGTCTTGTGAGGATAAAAGGGGGAGGAACCATGAGCACTGCCCTGAACTCCTTGGAGGAAGAATGGAATATAAATATGAAAAATAAATAAATGTTAGCTTCTCTGGAGATCTGAAGCACATGGGGGGGGAATAATTGCAGTTACATTTGGAGCCTTTCGCTGCTGTACTTCTCAGTGCCACTCTACCACCACCCCTTCAGTTTCATCCTATGGGGTGTGGAAAGCCATGCAATTTTTCCACTGGTGTCACGGCAAATGTGTCTGACAATGAGGGGGTGTTCATTTTCATTTTTAAAATGTTGGTTCTTTTTGTTTTGCATTTCAGTCATTTCATTATTCATTTATTCCAGTCTTTTAAATTTCCAATTGGTTTTTCACTTTAACTTTTTAAAAAATCCACTCTTCTCACAAAGACTCAGAGCAGCTTACAAGGTGAAGAAAAAGCTTGTTGAAACTATATCAAAAGCAATTAATTAATAAGAAGGACCACCTTCACCTCCATGAAGTGGTACTTCTCCCCACCCTCACATCACATCAGCCCACATCCAATGCACCCTGTCATATACAAGTCTGGGACTCTTTACTGCCATCAGCACCATGAAGCCAGAGTATAAGAGCCCAGTCCTAACCCCTCCCCCCTAGGTAGGCTTACCAGATCTCCAACCGGGACAGAGTGCTAGACCTTTAGGAGAAGGAATGTGGGCAGGTGTAGCTTGTTAAACCCTTAGAGCACAATCCTAGGCATGTCTACTCAGAAGCAAGCCAAATTGTGTTCATGTCTACTCAGAAGCAAGCCCCATTGTGTTCACCAGGTCTAGCACTCTGTCCCAGTTGGAGATCTGGTAAGCCTACCCCTAGGTCAGTCTCACAGTCAAGTCCACCTCACCTCCCTGCATGGCAACGCAGCGGTGCCAACATGGTGCCCACTGCATCCTGGGGGTGTGTGTTTCTGGCCACCAGACACCTCCTTGGGGTAAGGGAACATTTGTTACCTTGCCTCGGGGGCAGCCCATGCCGGACCACTGGGGGGCAGCCCATTCTGGCCCACCAGAGATATTGCTGGTGCAAGTCCGTGTGGACCCAGGTCAGGGGATCGAAGTTTGGAAGGGGTTAGATTTTGACAGGAACCGCTGCCGCTGAAATCGCCCCTTCCTGGTCCCAATCCACCTTCCTCCCTACCCCCCATTGCTGCCTCATTCCACCCAACCCCACCTCCCTCCCACTGCCTGTGTGAACTTACCGGTGCCAAAGGGCATCCATTGTTCGCTGATATGTGGAGTTGGCTGCTCACCGCTTGGGGCAGCAGCCAGGTCATACAGCCTGGTGTCACAGTGGTGTTACCTTTTGAGACAGCCAGAAAGCAGTGGAAACTACAAGAGAGTCTTCCTGAAAGATCTTATGGAGTGAGCAAATTCACGTGGGAGAAGGTGGTCCCTTGGACATCCTGGGCCTAAGCCATGTCGGGCTTTGATGGCAATAACAAGCATCTTGAATTGCACCAGGAAACAAAATGGCAACCAATATAGCTGGAGTACCAGAGGCATAGCCACGTGTAATGCCAGCCAGGCCCAGGAAGGGGGATAGGATATGGTGGAGCACACCGTTGACAATCACTTCCACATCCTGGGCCTGGCCAATCTATCCCACCCTTGGAATGCCCTGTTCCGTCCTCCGCACACTCCTCCACTGCCTGGTGGTGACTTACCTCTCCGCCGTGACGCTCCACCATTCTGCGGCACCGGAGGAGTGGTGCAAGCCTCTCCGTAGACAGCACTTACTCATCAGGTGCCACAAACATGCTTTACAGCACAATCGTTCCACCGGTCTAAATGTAGAAAGCATTGCACTGTTAGATACCCTGGGACAACGCTGCATCCAACAGTAATTTTAAACTGCAGATTTTATCCTTTAGGGGCAGTGCAACCCAACAATAACAGGTTGACACATTGTTACCATATCAAGAACTTTCCTAACCCCAAAAACCACTTTCTTGTCCAGTTTTAAGTGCAGGTTGTGTGACCTCATCTCTCCCTTCACCATTTATTTATTTATTTATTTATTTATTAAAAAATTATACCCTGCCTTATCCTATGCTGAGGCAAATGCCCAAGGCGGCTTACAACAAGAATTAAAATACATAATTTAAAAACAATACATAAAATAAATTATAAACAATAAAATCCACTGGGGATTTCCAAACACCAGTTCAAAATATTTCAATGGATGACCCGTCAAGCTGGGTATGTTTGGTGGATCATGATGTATAGCAAGTCCTCACTTAAAGTTGTCAGGTTCTTCTTGGAAACTGCAACTTTAAGCGAAACAACTTATAATGAAGCCAATTTTACCATAGGCTAATTGATAAATGTAAATGTTCCTATGGTATTTTCCCATCAACTTTAAAATGAAACAACTTTAAGTGAGGACTTACTGTACTTATGTCTTTTACTATGAATTTTTTCTGCTTTCAAATGTTCTTTTTTCTATTTTTCACAAGATGTCCTAATCAATTTAGTATATAATTTTAATTTGATTCAGTATTAGAACTAGTAATTTATTTGTCTGACACCATTTGTGATACTAAGGAAAAACTTGATGAACAAGGTGGGGTTATTTTCCATTACACTGCTGATCCAATAATTTATTAAGCTTGCTGTATCAGTTCTCAACCTGTAGTATTATTATTCATTGTCCTCCAAATGCTGAGCGTGCAGTTAGCTATTTACTCCTGTTAAATGGTTCTTTTGATTTTTTTAAAATACTGTATAAGATTCAGAGAGAAATTGAAAGACAGCAGAGAGCCTAGCTCACTGTTTTAGGGCCTAATCCTATTCCCCGCCAGCCCATAGCACACAGTGTCTTGAAGCACTGGGGGAGGGGGATGATGACAAGATGGCCCAGGAGAGATCTTTGTTCCTTACAACATTGTAGGCCATCTGGTTTCCAATGGGTCTCCTCAAATCTATATCAGCGAGTTAGCTGGCATAAATCCAATGAGACTCACGGTGTGGTGTGGTTTGGGGTGGGTCAAGGGGGTAGGATCTTGGCGTGCGTGGATGCCACCGATTAATTAATTGCCACTGCCATAATTAATTAATTAATTAATTAATTTATATTCCACCTTTCTCCTGACAGGGCAACCAAGGAGCTTACAACAATGTTAAAAAGTTCAAACAATTAAGTACAATCAGACTAGCTCCAATGGGTCACTTAAAAATTAAAATTACATTTGATTACAAAAGCCAGCCCACCATGTCAGCTATCAAACACCAACCTAAATAAAATGTCTTAAGGTCTCCAAGGAGGGAACTGTTCTTATTTCCAAGGGGGAAGGAATTCCACAATTGGGGTGCAACCACTGAGAAGACCCTATACCTTGCAGACATCCCCCTCGCCTCTGGCAGTGGCTGCACAGTTAAAAGGGCCCTCCTGATGACCTCAGAGGATGGGTCTGATTATAAGGAAGGAAGTGGCCCCTCAAATACCCTGGTCCCGAGCCGTAAAAAGGCTTTAAAAGTCAAAACTAGCACTTTGAATTGTACCCTGAAGGAAACTTGTAGCCATCAAAGCAACGGCCTGACTTGAGTCGAACCGACGAGCCCTGGTAACCATATGGGTGGCCGCATTCTGCTCTAGTTGCAATTTCCGGACAGTCTTCAAAGGCAGCCCCACGTAGAGCGCATTACAGTAATCTAATCTAGATGTCACTAGGGCATGGGCACTGGCGTCGCTTGAGGTGAGGCGGAAAGCTAAGTTCTGCAGCTTTCCACCCCACTGTTACTCTCTTGCACGAGGCACCCCGCCCCCTTGTCGTAGGAGCCCGTCAGTGGAGAGAAAGCAACGCGCAGGAGAGTCCCTGCGTGTTGCTTTATGGGCTCCTACGACGAGGGGGCGGGGCGCCTCGTACCGGAGAGTAACGGTGGGGCGGAAAGCTGCAGAACTTAGCTTTCCACCCCACCTCAAGCGACGCCAGTAGGCATGGGTCACTGTGGCCAGGTCTGCACAATCCAAGTACGGTCACAGCTGGCGCACCAGCCAAAGCTGGGCAAAGGCCCCTCTGGCCACAGCCGCCACCTGGGAATCTAGAAGCAGCAGCTCATCCAGGGGAACCCCAAAACTGCAGACCTGCTCCTTCAGAGGGAGTTCAACCCCATTCAGAGCAGGGTGATAGTCCAATACCTGAATTGTAGACTTCCGAACCAGAAGAACCTCTGTCTTATCAGGATTTCATTTCAGTTTGTATGTCCTGAAATTGTATTGTATTGCATCCAGACAAAAGGGTCAGGACATTGCATTCAGGACATCGGCTGCCCCCTTAGAATCAGGTAGAGAGACAGAGCTGGGTGTCATCAGCATATTGATGGCTCCCTACCCCAAATCTCCGGATGACCTCTCCCAGTGGCTTCATATAGATATTAAAGAGCATGGGGGATAGAATCGACCCTTTTGGCACCCCACACCTCAAAAGCCAGGGTGCCAAACAAGCATCACACAGAAGGTGGCTTCTGGGATCTCTATCTGCCAGGAATTAGCGGAACCACCTCAAGATGGTGCCTCCAAGCCCCAACCCAGCCATTCAAACCCAAAGGACACCATGGTCA
Source organism: Plestiodon gilberti rubricaudatus (assembly GCA_026170595.1). Lineage (NCBI taxonomy): Eukaryota > Metazoa > Chordata > Lepidosauria > Squamata > Scincidae > Plestiodon > Plestiodon gilberti. The sequence continues at coordinate 111,631,888 of JANXHW010000003.1, forward strand.
ATGGTGTCAAAAACTGCCAAGAGGTCCAGCAGGGCCAACAGGAATTCACTTCCCCTGTCCAGTCCCCAGCACAGGTCATCCACAAGGCAACCAAGGCAGCCTCCATCCTGAACCCTGACCTGAATCCAGACTGGAATCGATCCAGATAATCAGCTTCCTCCAAGACTTCCTCTTGCTTCCTCTTTACAGATAAATAAAGGTAATGGGTTCAGGGGGGTGCGGGGCTTGCCGCTGGGCTTGCAATGCCTGCAATGATATGCCTCTTTACCAATGTCTTGTCTCATGTCTGCCTGCAATGCCTGCCATGATATGCCTCTTTACCAATGTCTTGTCTCATAGCTGCCTGCAATGCCTGCAATGATATGCCTCTTTACCAATGTCTTGTCTCATAGCTGCCTGCAATGCCTGCCATGATATGCCTCTTTACCAATGTCTTGTCTCATAGCTGCCTGCAATGCCTGCCATGATATGCCTCTGTACCAATGTCTTGTCTCATGTCTGCCTGCAATGCCTGCCATGATATGCCTCTGTACCAATGTCTTGTCTCATAGCTGCCTGCAATGCCTGCCATGATATGCCTCTTTACCAATGTCTTGTCTCATAGCTGCCTGCAATGCCTGCCATGATATGCCTCTTTACCAATGTCTTGTCTCATAGCTGCCTGCAATGCCTGCCATGATATGCCTCTTTACCAATGTCTTGTCTCATAGCTGCCTGCAATGCCTGCCATGATATGCCTCTTTACCAATGTCTTGTCTCATGTCTGCCTGCAATGCCTGCCATGATATGCCTCTGTACCAATGTCTTGTCTCATAGCTGCCTGTATTAATGTGAGCACACAATGCCATGAGTGTGGAACTGTAACCCATATGTAGACACCAGCTGTTCCCCCCCTCTTTTCCCCACAGGGTCTACTGACAGGTCAGTATTGCTAGGATTGCCATGGTTGTGACCCCCAAGTTGTGTTGTTGTCTCTCTCTTTGACCCCTTTCCCTTACAGGATCATGTTCTCCTGACACCCAGGGAAGGAGCGCAGACCATGCTATGTGTCTCACACCACTCAGCTGTGTTTGATTTCTCTCCCTGCAGGCCTTTGCAACCGGCACACTGGCATTCCTTCAATGGCGATTGCTACCACACAGCAGCTGCCATGGAACACCCCCGTGATTTATGTCTCCCCAGGAATGTCCACCACCACCTACCTTCTGGGGAGCACCCCTGGGCCCGCAGTCTGGTTGCCCCATGGTCGTCTGCCTTGATGCTGCCAGAGGTCTGGGAGCCTGCCCTGCAACCCTCCTCAGCTGCTGCTGCTGCTCCACCTCCCTGGCTGCCTACTTGCTGTCCCTCCCCTTTCTATGGAGCAGGCTGTGGTTCCACAGGGGAAGAGCCTGTGTCTCCAGGTCCATGGGGCACGGCTGCTGCTGCTGCTGCTACGTTCTGAGTGGCTGCTGTGCCTACCCCTGGCAGCCTCGCCTGGCCATCTCTGCCAATGTTCCAGAACAATAAAGATGCCCCTTGGGCAAAGGCCCCTTGAACAACATGACCCCAATGTTGCACAAGCACTGACCCACACACACAGAGACAGCGCCCAGCACACAAGGCCCTGCATGAATCCCAGCCAGGGCCTGCCACAGCCAGCCCAGGGAGAACACAGTAGGGGGGCTGCCAGACCCTCAGGGCTCAGAGGGGAGGGGGGAGTTGGGGGGCCTCTCAGGCAGGCAACCACTGACAGGTGACATGGCGCACGTCCGCCACGTCCGTGCAGAGCCCTTTCAGTAACCGGGGCTCTCACCCACCCTCGGTCTGCCCGTCAACGGCGTCTGTGTCCGCCCGTCAACGGCGTCCGTTTCCGCCCTCAGTCCGCCCGTCAACGGCGTCCGTTTCCGCCCTCGGTCCGTCTGCATGAGAGGCGCCCGTTCCTGCATTGCATCCATCTGCGAAGTGACCCGTGTCCCTATTGGTCTCTGCAGACCCCTCTCCCTGTATCCCTCTCCCACCAGCCTTGTTGTCTGTCTGTTTCTGACCCACCCGTGTCCCTCCCCAGCACCCCCTGTCCGCCTGCCTGTGTGCCTGCCTCCCCTCCCACTCCCTGATGATGGACACTGGCACCCCCCACCCCGCCAGAGCGCCTGCCGCGAGGCGCCGACATTGCCCCATCTGGGGGTGTGATGAGCTGCGTGAGCCCTTCCCGCTCGCAGCAGACAAGCCCAAGGCACCTCTCGGTCTTGGCCGGGGCACGGAGCAGAAGGCATGCTGGGATGCCTTCTTTGTGGGCATAGCCATGGCCCTGGTGGTCCAGGGCTTCAGGCAGCGCACGGGCATGTCATGGCAGAGGTGGTTCCAGACCTCATGAGACCCCCCCTTGTGCGTGCCGTTCCCACCCCCTCCTTCGCTTCTCTCCCCCGCTCACCCCCCCATGACTCCCACGTGCAGCCTCACCGTGGCTTGGGGGTGGCATCACCTTCTGCAGGTAGGAGGGCAGTGGCACTCCCCCCTACGGCAGGTGGCTAATGCCCAGGGTGCCCTGGGGCAGCTGGCACTGGCACAACCTCAGCCCTTCAGCTGCCTGTCGCACGCCCAGTGCCTGCAGGCCCACCTGTGGCTGCCCATCTGCTGCGAACGCTGCAGCAGCTGTGGTAGGTGCACACAGACGAGCTCAGGAGGGTGCTCTTCCCTTCCACAAGACTGACACCTCCCCACCGGGCCCTGCCTGCCTCTGCGGTATGTTTTGCCTCGATCCTGGCCCACTGCTCTTGCCTCCTGCCTAAGTCAGGCACAGTTGCAGCCTAACTCGGTCCTGTTTTGGGCCACAATTGTGCCACTATTGGGCCTCAATTGTACCTGAGTTGGGCTGAGTTGGGCTGGACTGAGCCCTTAGTCTTTAATATTCCTAAATTCACATAATTATTTCACCCTAAACCACTTTTACTTGAATGTATAACAAGTATGTATAATAACCACATAAATTCTTATGGCATTTTAACTTTTGTGGCATTTTTACATCTCAGTCCATCTTTCTTCTTGAAATTGAAATGGTCCAGTATGACAATGACAGTTTATACAGCTTTAACACAGCAGAATCCATACTCCAGTGTGACTGCAAGTCAACCTTGCATGCTTGAAAATGTTGGGGCCTTTTAACTGATTTGCCAATACTGACGGAACAACAGTGCAAACTGAATCATCTAAAATTTGAATAGACAAATAGATCTCCCATGGAAGTCCACTGGAATGGAACAAACAGAATTGAAAATTGAATTTTGCCTGAAGATTTTGCAAGTTTAATTTGAACCATACATACAATACAGTTTCATTCTGTGCTTTTGTTTTTTTCTAACTGTCCAATTTTAAATCTTTTTTCATACATGTCTTAATAAGCATTTACAAGGGAGCAAATAGAAAAGAATGATGGCTCAATCCAGTATACAGTTGCATGGGGGGGGGGGAGCATAAGAACATAAGAACATAAGAACATAAGAAGAGCCCTGCTGGATCAGGCCAAAAGCCCATCTAGTCCAGCTTCCTGTGTCACACAGTGGCCCCACCAGATGCCTCAGGGAGCACACGAGACAACAAGATACCTGTGTCCAGTCGCCACTCCCTTGCACCTGGCACAGAGAAAACCCACTTCTAAAAAAAAAAAAAAAAAAAAAAAAACCAGGAGGTTGCTTATGGCTTGTAACCTGTGATGGTCTTTTCCTCCATGAATTTGTCCAAACCCCTTTTAAAGGCATCTAGGCCAGGTGCCATCACCACATCCTGTGGCAAGGAGTTCCACAGATGAATCACACGCTGGGTAAAGAAATATTTTCTTTTGTCTGTTCTAACTCTCCCTCCACTCAATTTTAGTGCGTGTCCCCTGGTTCTGGTGTTGTGCGAGAGGGAGAAGAATTTCCCTCTATCCACTCTCTCCATCCCATGCATAATTTTATAAGTCTCAATCATGTCCCCCCTCAGGCACCTTTTTTCTAGGCTGAAAAGCCCCAGACGCTGTAGCCTTTCCTCGTAAGGGAGGTGCTCCAGCCCACAAATCATTCTGGTCGCTCTTTTCTGCACCTTTTCCAATTCAACTATATCCTTTTTGAGGTATGGTGACCAGAACTGGACACAATACTCCAGATGTGGCCTTACCATCGATTTGTACAAAGGCATAATGATATTGGCCGTTTTATTCTCAATCACCTTTTTAAAGTGTCCAAAACACACCGGAGGGTGAGCAGGGTGTCCAAAACACACCGGAAAGCATATTTACAGTACCCAGCGAGTAAGGAATGCCGGCGCAGCAGCCAGCGGCCCTTACCCCAGCTCCTACCCGGCCCTGCGCCCACCGGAGCAGGTAAGGCCTACACTGGCCAGGGCAGGGGCAGAGGGAGGACTGGGTGGGTGGTGAGGGGACGGCCATGGCCGCCCTGGGCCTGGAGAGGGTGGGGATATCGGTGGCATGATATGCTAATATCCAAAGCCCTCTCCAGGCCCGACGTGGCCTTACACAGCCGGCGCAAATGTACATGAACTCTCCGTAGCTTGCGTACATTCGAGTAGGCCCATTGGGCCTCCCACCGCTTACACCCGGGGAAGGGGACGATCATCTCCTTCCCTCGAGGTGCACCCGGACTGTCCCGGGGCAGCCCGGAAGCTGGATAGGATATGGCGGCCAGCCCTTTAGGTCAGCCACCGTATCTTACACAGGATTGGGCTCTGAATTTCACTAAGGCTTAATAGTTGAAGACAGTTATAGAAGCAATGGAAGAAACTATACTGAAGCCAAAGGTAGTCCTAAACTGATTGATTAGCTTTCAGCATGGTGTGCATTTTGCAGTGTGCAATTAGGGGAGAAGTATATTGTATGGTGTCATATTATGCTAGAAATAATCACAGAGAGCAGGAACATATGCATTCATTACAAATGGCTGTGCATATAAAATACCCTACGTGATTTCCTAATGGGCAATTTAGATTCTGAGTGGAGTATCTATTTTCATGGACCCTTTTTGCAGTCAAATGTTAAGGAGCTGCTGTTCTTCTCCAAATGGCTTGCTAAGTCCTTAGGTCACCATTCTAATTACTTTGAGAGATTTATATAGTTGTAACTGAATCCACAGGAACATTAGTAGTCTTGCAATTCATTTCAAAGCAGAATAGGCTTTTCTGAATGTCTTTTAATGCCCTGAAGATAATGACCAGACTCTTCAGGGGGGATACACTTTTGGGCCAATATAGATGATTAAGGGGATATAACATTTTCTTCTCAATTGGCATTTATACTCTGTTGCCATCACAATTTCCAGTGGTTCTTTCTTTTAATGAGCTCAAGGCACAGAGTAGTTTTCAGCCCCAGAGTGGAGGACAACTCTCAGAGTGAGACTATCTTTAAAAGAGCGCAAGCATGTTGAACAGAACTGAAAGCAAGAGGTGTTCTCATAAAATAACTACTTATTACCACCCTCATAGACAAGGAGTAGACTGGCAGCTGGAGTTGCCACCGGTATTTCAGTTAAAACGAAAATTCAAATTGAATGAGGGTGCTTCTCCTCAAATGTGGGCGCTTCTCCTTCTTCCTGTGAATAATTTTGAAAGACACCCAAATAATGCAAATTATGGCCCAATCTTATCCTTCCCTCCACTGGTGCAGCTGTGCCAAAAAGGCACATGCTGTATCCAGCAGAGGGGCGGAGCAGGAGGCTCCCCTCAGTAAGCTCCCACCCCACAATGCCTCCACTCCTCAGACCTGCGTTTTTTCTGGTGCAAGTCTGAAGAGAGAAAAGGGGCAGGGAAGATCCAGTGTGCATCATTGCTGCCGGATCCACCCCCTCCCTCAGCCTCCCCGTCCCCATTCTTCCCCCTCCCCACCCAGTTTTGCCCCCTCTCTTTGCCGTTCCACCTCTCCACCCCTCCTACCTCCCACTCTAGCTTATCTGTTTCAGCGAGTGACCAGTGATCCGGTGACGTGTGCAGGAAGGCTCCGGCCTTCCTGTCAGCGCTCCGGCAGCACGCTACTTGGCTCACTGCTGGAGTGTGCTTTACAGCTGCTTTTCAGCAGCCAGTGCTGGCAGAAAGTGTGTTCCGCCAGTGGGGCAGTCCAATAGGATTGGGCTTTTAGACAAGCAAGAATTATTTGGGGGGTGGGGAGAATTGCACACCTGCAACATCTACACATACACCTTTCTTACAGCCCAATCCTATTGGGCTTTAGCACTGATGGAACAAGCATTCCACCAGTGCTAACTGCCTTACAGCTGTTGTGAAATGCACTCTGACGACACGCAGAGTCTTGCGTTGCCGGAGTGCCAGCAGGAAGGCCAGAGCATCAGAGGATCCTCCTGGATCTGCAGAGGCAGGCAGGATGGTGTGGGAAGCAGGAGACCTCCACCAGGAATTTCGCTAATACAGGTCTGATTAGACCCCTGGGTCTGAGGAGGCTTATCCCTGGGTAAGGGAATGGATGTTCCACAACTGGAATGGAGACCTCCACAACTCTCCCCCCCTCCTGCGGCATGCAGTGGTAGCTATTTTGGTGTCACTGCATTGGCAGGGAGGGAACCATAGAACTGGGCTGTTAGGCTCCTTGGTGCATCTGAGTCACATTTCCACTCTGCAAATGCTTCTATTACTATGAATCCACTGGTCCACATGACTAACACCTCATTTCTGCAAGTCTGGGTTATAATGGTAAAATGTGTTGGTGATCAGTGGTTAAACGTGCATTCTTTCCCCATAATACTCATCATGCTCCCAGCTAGGAGCAGGGGCAGAGGACATCTGGATGTGCCTCTGTTCTATACATCTGGTTTCTTGCCATAACTTCAAGCTTCATTATGATATAACTCAGTAACTACTGTAAAATGAATCACTGTACTGTATCATAAGCTTTCAATTCATTAACAGAAGAAGCTTCTTTTTGCAGAAGGAGAATTATGCTCACAGATGGACCCTTTTCATGTAAGCTCTAGTTTCATGAATTAAAATTCTTTCCATTCATGGTGCAAAAACTTAGAATACAGCCAGTTACCTTAGAATTTCAGTTGCATATATCTATGTTTATTCACAACGTTTCTAATTTTCTATGCCCCAATTGGGGTTAAAACAGATCATAGTAAAAACAAATAGCAAATAATACACATTCTTCTAGTAAGATGATAATTGTCTAATCATGTCAAGATTCAAAAACACATCATTTAGCATAATAGAATAATAACAGCGTACATATGAAGAATAAAATAAAAGCATTTTTTAAAAGGGTTTAAGATACTATACTGTATATGAATTCTTTACTCAAACAAGAATTAGCCTGCAATCCTGTACACACTTTCCTGGGAGTAAGACCCAATGATCTAAGTAGACATGCATGTAAGCCTTTTTTCTGCTTTTGAAAAAAAAAGGGTACAGGGAAAAGATATCTTTTTCAGGGACATTAGTACCAAAATAAAGATGTGGAATGTGAAAAAATGTACATTCAATAAGGCTAAATTTAGAAGTGTTGCTGCAAATTTTTACATTTCAAAATTTGAAGTACAACTTCCTCCTTAGACAGAATCTCTGTAGAAGTTATGAGAGAAGTTAAAGAAATTCTTTATAAATTCTTACATTTGGTAAAACTCTGTCTGCATGTGCAAGATAAAATAATTTAACCATATAATCATCAAATCATACAGCTAGAAGGGACCTACACGATCATCGAGTCCAACCCCCTGCAAATGCAGTCTATCCACAACAGCATCATCCCCAGTAGATGGCTATCCAGCTTCTGCTTAAAGACCTCCAGTGATAGTCTACCATCTTTTGAGGCAGACTGTTTCCACTGCCCAACAGTTCATATTGTCAGACAGTTCTTTCTAACATTAACAGCGTAATCCTGTGTAAGGATAAATGGCCAGCCTAAAGGGCCAGTCGCTGTATCGTAAGCCCATTCTGAGCTGCCCAAGGGCTGCTACGTTCATACCCTTCTCCAGGGTAGGCAAGCTCGGGGCCTATGGGCCTCCTTGAATGCACACCAGCTCCTGAGCTGGAGTACATCTGGAGAGATGGTTTAATGGCAGCACGGCCTGGGAAGGTGCTTAGGATATCACCAGCAATATCCCCTCCCAGCCTGGGCTGGCCAATAGCCCCACTCCCTCGCTGCCCCTGCCCGACCTCCTGCCAACCAGCGTGGGACCTAACTGCAGTGACCAGTGTTGGGTAAGTCATGAGCCCCAGTAAGTGGTGCTGGCCTCCATGCTGGCACCACTTACTCTCCCGTCACCGTAAACATGCTTTATGGCATGTTTGCAATGGCCTATGCCTGCACCAGGCCAGCGTAGTTTATGCTGGATTGGGCTGCCCATCAAAATCTCCCTTGTAATTTTAAACTCATTTTGTCCTGGGTGTACCCTCTTCGGCCACTGAGAACAAATCTACTCCCTCTTCCATATGACACCTCCTCAGATATTTATAGATAGTTATCAATGACACCTCTTAACTATCTCTTCTCAGAACATTGACACATTGATACATTACTGTCACATTGACAGTAGTGAGTCAGGATGATTGGAGGCTAATTGACACGTGCTGCTGTTAATGGCTTCCTCCCTCCTGGCTGTGACTGGTTTGTCTGTGCCTGCTTAAGAGCACCTGGCTGCTTGCTGAAACAATACCATCTTCAGTAGCCAGTAAGCTCTTGGAACTTTATGACCTGATACTGCCCACGGATGTCTGGGTGAAACGGTGTCCTTTTAATGTTATTGTATTTGTTGTTTTTAATAGTGTTTTATTGATTTTAACTATAAGACATTTTTTAAAATAATAATAATAATTAGCATGGCTTTTCTCCTTCATGGATCATTGCCTTGTCGTGGCGAAGGGGCTTGCGTAACTCAATGAAGCCATGAGCTATGCCGTGCAGGGACACCCAAGACGGACAGGTCGGAGCAGAGAGTTCTGACTAAAAGTGATCCACTGGAGAAGGAAATGGCAACCCACTCCAGTAACATTGCGAAGAAAATCCCATGAACAGTACCAAAAGGCTAAAAGATATGACGCCGGAAGATGAGCCCCTCAGGTCGGAAGGTGTCCAATATGCTACTGAGGAAGAGCGGAGGACTATTCCAAGTAGACCCAGAAAGAGTGAAGCGGCTGGGCCAAAGCCAATAGGATGTCCAGCTGTGGATGTGTCTGAGGTTGAAAGGAAAATCCAATGCTGCAAGGAGCAATACTGCTTAGGAACATGGAATGTGAGGTCTATGAATCAAGGCAAGCTGGATGTGGTCAAAAATGAGATGATAAGATTGAACATTGACATCTTGGGAATCAGCGAACTAAAATGGACGGGCATGGGCGAATTTAAGTCAGGTGACCATCATATCTACTACTGTGGGCATGAATCCCTTAGAAGAAATGGAGTAGCCCTCATAGTCAATCAAAGAGTGGGAAAGGCAGTACTGGGGTGCAACCTCAAAAATGACAGAATGATTTCAGTTCGAATCCAAGGCAAACCATTCAACATTACAGTAATCCAAGTGTATGCCCCAACCACTGATGCCGAAGAAGATGAAGTTGACCGGTTCTATGAAGACCTACAACACCTTCTAGAACTAGCACCCAAAAAAGATGTCCTTTACATCATAGGAGACTGGAATGCTAAAGTAGGAAATCAAGAAATAAACGGAACAACAGGCAAGTTTGGCCTTGGAGCGCAAAATGAAGCAGGGCAAAGGCTAACAGAGTTCTGTCAAGAGAACACGCTGGTCATAGCAAACACTCTTTTCCAACAACACAAGAGGCGACTCTACACATGGACATCACCAGATGGTCAATACCTAAACCAGATAGATTATGTGCTTTGCAGCCAAAGATGGAGAAGCTCTATACAGTCAGTAAAAACAAGACCTGGAGCTGACTGTGGCTCAGATCATGAGCTTCTTATTGCAAAATTCAGGCTTAAATTGAAGAATGTAGAGAACACCACTAGACCAGTCAGATATGACCTAAACCATATCCCTTATGAGTATACAGTGGAGGTGAAGAATAGATTTAGGGCATTAGACCTGGTAGACAGAGTGCCTGAAGAACTATGGACGGAAGTTCGTAACATTGTACAGGAGGCAGCAACTAAAACCATCCCAAAGAAAAAGAAATGCAAGAAAGCAAAGTGGCTGTCAGATGAGGCTTTACAAATAGCTGTGGAAAGAAGGAATGCGAAAAGCAAAGGTGAAAGGGAAAGATATAAACAACTGAATGCAGATTTCCAGAGAATAGCAAGGAGAGATAAGAAGGCCTTCTTAAATGAACAATGCAAGGAAATCGAGGAAAACAACAGAATGGGGAGGACTAGAGATCTCTTCAAGAAAATTGGAGATATCAAGGGAACGTTTTGTGCAAAGATGGGCATGATAAAGGACAAAAACGGCAAGGACCTAACAGAAGCAGAAGAGATTAAGAAGAGATGGCAAGAATACACAGAAGAACTATACAAGAAAGATCTGAATGTTCCTGATGACCACGCTGGTGTGGTCACTGACCCAGAGCCGGACATCCTAGAGAGTGAAGTCAAGTGGGCCTTAGGTAGCATTACTAACAACAAAGCTAGTGGAGATGATAATATCCCAGCTGAGCTACTTAAAATCCTAAATGATGATGCTGTGAAAGTGCTGCACTCAGTATGCCAACAAATTTGGAAAACTCAGCAGTGGCCAAAGGATTGGAAAAGGTCAGTTTACGTTCCAATTCCAAAGAAGGGCAGTGCCAAAGAGTGTTCAAACTACCGTACAATTGCACTCATTTCACATGCTAGCAAGGTTATGCTCAAAATCCTACAAGCTAGGCTTCAGCAGTACGTGGACCGAGAACTACCGGACGTACAAGCTGGGTTTTCGAAGAGGCAGAGGAACTAGAGATCAAATTGCCAACATGCGCTGGATCGTGGAGAAAGCACGAGAGTTCCAAAAAACCACCTACTTCTGCTTCATTGACTACGCAAAAGCCTTTGATTGTGTGGATCACAACAAACTGTGGCAAATTCTTAAAGAGATGGGGGTACCAGACCACCTTACCTGTCTCCTGAGAAACCTGTATGCGGGTCAAGAAGCAACAGTTCGAACCGGCCATGGAACAACTGATTGGTTCAAAATTGGGAAGGGAGTACGGCAAGGCTGTATATTGTCACCCTGCCTATTTATCTTATATGCAGAGTACATTATGAGAAATGCAGGGCTGAATGAATCACAAGCCGGAATCAAGATTGCCGGGAGAAATATCAACAACCTCAGACGATACCACCCTAATGGCAGAAAGTGAAGAAGAACTAAAGAGCCTCTTGATGAGAGTGGAAGAGGAGAGTGCAAAAGTTGGCTTGAAACTCAACATTAATAAAACTAAGATCATGGCATCGGGTCCCATCAATTCCTGGCAAATAGAAGGGGCAGAAATGGAAGCAGTAACAGATTTTAGTTTTCTGGGTTCCAAGATCACTGCAGACGGAGACAGCAGCCATGAAATTAAAAGACGCTTACTCCTTGGAAGGAAAGCTATGGCAAACTTAGACAGCATAATAAAAAGCAGAGATATTACCATGCCAACAAAAGTTCGTATAGTCAGGGCGATGGTGTTCCCAGTAGCAATGTATGGTTGCGAGAGTTGGACCATAAGGAAGGCTGAGCGCCGAAGAATAGATGCTTTTGAACTGTGGTGCTGGAGAAGACTCCTGAGAGTCCCTTGGACTGCTAGGAGATCAAATCAGTCAATTCTAAATGAAATCAAGCCTGACTGTTCCCTGGAAGGACAGGTACTAAGGCTGAAACTCAAATATTTTGGCCACCTAATGTGAAGAGAGGACTCTCTGGAGAAGACTCTGATGCTGGGAAAGATTGAAGGCAAAAGGAGAAGGGGAAGGCCAAGGATGAGATGGTTAGACAGCATCACCGATGCAAGAAACATGAAAATGAGCGAACTCAGGAAGATAGTGGAGGACAGGAAGGCCTGGCGGGATATGGTTCATGGGATCACGAAGGGTCGGACACGACTTAACGACTGAACAACAACAAAGCATGGCTTTTAAACCCGGACATGAATTGGTACAAAGTTTCTTTTGGGTCCCTTCTCAAAGGGGGAGGGGGCAAAACAGGATGGGGGGAGAGCAGAATTAGCCAGGAAAGTCTTCGGAGCCCAGGTCTACCAGGCTTCACGATGCAGCGCCCAGGTCTACTCACTTGGTAGACCTGGCCTGGCCACCATCTTTCACTCTCCATGAGGCCAGCTGAGATTCAAGGAAATTTCCAGGGCCCCACCTTTGGCTCCTAGACCCGCCCCTTTTGACTCTGGGTCTGGGTACAATTTACCCCTATTACCCCCCTCTCATGGGCCCTGGGTGAAACTCGGTTGTATTTCACAGCTTTGGGGTGCTCAGAAGTGCACTATTTAATGCTGTCTCCTCTGAGAACCCCAGCTCTATGTGAGGTCTCTCACACATTCTCTGAGGAAGTCCAGAGTATACTGGACGAAAGATTGGAAGGTAGATGTTTTTTTAATGTACGACCATGGTCCTTAAACCTGGATATTTTCACTGTATGTTTCATCTGGCCATGAAAATTTGGGAACCTATTAGAACTAGCCTCATCATACAATTCCTCTTTCTTTTAATGAAAAACTAGAAGCAGCATTTTATTGTCTGTGTGGTGTTGCATGTATTCTGCATTCTTTTTCCAGAGGGATGGCACTGGGATTCCACCACAGTGGGAAGGCTACATAAAGTTCTTTAAACAGCATGATATATTAATGCAAACTGCAGGAATTTTAAAGAAATGTAACAACTATGATGCTGTTGTTTGCTTTCTGTATATTGAGTCAAGGTTCAGCCATAACCCCTGCCCGGCTGCGTACTTTGTTCTTCCTAGGAGGCTGTGTTGGAAGTAAGAAGTATTAAGGCAGCCTGCAGGACTTCACCAACTATGTATCACAGCCTGTAATAAACAGCTTCCTATACTCTGATATCCAGGATGTGATAGTTGTCAGAAAGAGATAAAATGGATTGTTGGCATGGCCTCCATATTGTTATTATTATTTATTTCAGGGAGAATTAAAGAAGAAGAAGCCTGTTTTTCTCACAGTTTAAGTAATATCTGTGGTTTCACATGATCAAAATCTATACTGGATCTTCCAGAATGTTGAAAAAGCAGGGTATTTGCAGCTAATCGTCATATGGATCTACTACTCATACTGTCCAACAACTCATCTTGCCATGTATTCATTGAGTGCATAATAAACACACCTTAACAACCACTGTTTGCTAAGAATCTCTCTCTCTCTCTCACACACACACACACATAGGATTGTCCATGTTTACCAATAAATTTTAACAATCACATTTAGCTGACTCTCAGTACTGTCAAAACTTGAAAACGACTGACAGACTGACTGAACTTTATCTAGGTTTTCAGATATTCACAGAAAATTGTCCAGCACTGTCACAGCCCAATCCTTCCTACGAATACAAATACCTTTATTGGCATATTAACAGTGCACTAAGTAAAGAACGGCGGAGCGAGCACTCTGTTGTTCTAAGCTGTCGCAAACGTGCCGTAAAGCACGTTTGTGATAACTCTAGAGTAAGGGCCGCCAGCAGCCCTCACTCTGCCACCGGATCACCCCTGAGGCCACCGGAGAAGGTGAGGGATCCCCTGGCGGGCGCGGGGATGACAGTCGCCATATCCCTGTTCCCTTCCCATGCCAATGCGACCTTTACACGGCCTCCTCAGACTTGCGCAAGCTAAATAGCTGGTGGAAATCTGAAGAGGCCCATTGGGGCCTCCCCCCACTACACTGGGGGAAGGGGACAAATGAGTAGACCTCCTGGCCGATAACAATTGACCTGGAACACAGATAGAATCTGCAGGGCAGCCCAGGGTTAGTGTGGATTTTAGTGTGGATTGCGCTCTCAGTCACACAGATAAAATACATATACCCCCTCAACAAAATTAAACTAAATTTAAGATAAGTAAAGTTAACTAAGCCAACAACAGTTATCAAGCCGAATTCTTACCATCCTAATTTACAGTTTCTGTGGGTCATAGTCCTCTCTTCCTTTAAAAAGGATACTACTGTCATTGTGAGATTGACATTAACTCTGGTCACTCATTAGTGGAGTTTGTCTAAGTCATCCCATCCTTCCCTTTTATTAAGCGGTCAAGCTAGAAAAGCTGACCTCAGATCCTTGGGACAATACAAAATTATATGAGATAGGGATTCAATCCCACCAAATGAACAAGTGCATAACCTCTCTTCCAGTGGAATACCTCCAAATCTACCAAATAATAACTTAGAAGTCATAACATTGCATCATCCAATCCTATGAATGAATAAAACCTTATTGGCATTAAAGACAAACATAGATTAAAAACAAACATAAAAAATAAATAACAAACAGTACCCTAAAACCATGAGCCAACCCATACACACAGAGCAATACCCAGAGACAAGTATAATAAATGGATATCTCCATCACATGATAACCGCAAAGAACGATCTAAATAATAATATATATTGAAGGTTCCATCGATTATCCATAATTACGTTAATCAGGGCGCAATCCTATCCAACTTATGCCACTGGCTGAGCTCTGCTCAATCCTATCCAATTTATGCCACCAGTGTAACCAGCGGTGCAGTGAGAATGGGAGGTTCCAGAACGGAAAGGGGATTCAAATCCCCTTTGAATTCCCCTTTTAGAGTGGATTTGAATCCCCTTTCCGTTCTGGGGCCTCCCGTTTTCACTGCACCGCTGGTTACACCGGTGGCATAAATTGGATAGGATTGAGCAGAGCTCAGCCAGTGGCACAAGTTGGATAGGATTGCGCTGACAAGAACTGTCATATGAAAGGGAAATCCCTACACCGTTGTATTAATAAATTCAAATAAATTGCTATTTGACTCATTTGTAGTTCATCATCACCAGCCAGCAGGTAGCATAAAAATCCTCACGAGAGATCCTATGAATTTTACCAAAATTGAATTTTGATAGGATTATCTTGGTATAGATTACAATATAGCAACATATGGGACAAGGTTTCAATAGCCCCGTTATTACAGGGGCATAGCCATGCTTTGTATGGTACAGATTTGTATCTGCCAGTTGTAACATTAGACAGGAGCACATTGCATCTCGCCAACATAAAGCCACAGCGTTCCTGTGGACTTTTCAGTAAAACAAGGTATTTAGCCATTTTACATACCAGTAATGTTGGCCAGCGGGTGGCGCAGCGGGTTAAACCGCTGAACCATAAGCTCTCGATCAAAAGGTCGGCAGTTCGATTCCCGTGACGGGGTGAGCGCTCGTTGCTTGGCCAGCTCCTGCCAACCTAGCAGTTCCAAAGCATGTCAATGCGAGTAGACAAATAGGTACTGCTTGCGGGAAGGTAAACAGCGCTCCGTGTTCCAGCTGCATGCTACGCGCTGCGGCAAGGAGTGTCACGCCGGCCACGTGACCACGGAGGCGTCTTCGGACAACGCTGGCTCTTCGGCTTTGAAATGGAGATGAGCACCACACCCTAGAGTTGGACACGACTGGACTTAATTGTCAGGGGATACCTTTACCTTTTTAATGTTGGTTGAAAATGCAGGGGAGAGCATATTTTCCATGCTGCTGCTTGAAGAACTTGCTGCTCAATATTAAACTTAAAGGCTCGAGACAGTGGGAGGGCTCCCAGTGTATCTAATGCAACACCCATTGTTTTGATCTTTTGCATAAAGAATTTAGATTCACAAGAGAATGAGGAATCGGCTAACACACCTTTAAGAAGAACATCATTATCAGAATCATAACATATCTAAATCCAAAACTTAAAGAAGTATAGTCATGCAGCAAATGTTTTCAATCTAATCATTCCCACCTCTAAACAGAGGGAATGCTTAAGGGACACAATGTGGTACAGCTAGTATCTTATAAAGAAATGCTGCTTGCACCCTTTCCACCATGGATTGCATGCTGATATCCAAATAGTTGAATCCAAACAATAATTGGGGTATAACTTTAGCTTTAAAGATCTTCACTGCAGCGACCCCATGCGTAAAAAAAGCAATTGATTGCCTGAGATGTTAATTTTGCTAAATTAATTGCAACTTGGCGATGACTTGCCCAAGAGTGCCTATAATGAAAGTGAATCCCCAAATATTTGAACTGTTTGACCTGTTGGATAATCTTTCCATTGAAAATCCAAGAAGCGGGCTTCCAACTCTTGCCAAACACTATGATTTTAGATTTATCATAGTTGATGAATAATTTGTTGGTAAGGCAATAATGAGTACAAGCATCAATCAGGTGTCTCAATTCTATCTTGGTACGCGAAAGTAGCACCCTATCGTCTGCATACAACAAGACTGGTATGAAGAGAGCACCCAACCTGGGGCTATGGCCATCCACATTTCTCAAAACAAGGGCTTGGTCATTGATAAACAGACTAATTCTTAAACAGGTTAATTGATAAACTAATTGATAAACAGGCTAATATACACCCCTGTTTTACACCTCTGTTTGTGGTGATTCGACCAGATAGATTACCACAGTACGATAATCTAATCCTGCAAGATGTATTAGCATACAGTCTCTGTATCAAGAGAAGCAGTCTGTTATCAAGGCCTGCATCACTCAACTTTGCTCATAATAACTATCTATTGTATCAAATGCTGCTTTCAGGCCTAAGAAAGCAGTGTTCGCTTGCTTTATTTGCTTAGTTATTAAATGGGGTAAGCAATGATTAAGCAATGATTAAGCAATGATTCGGGATGGATTTGCCCGCTACAAAACCTGCTTGTTCAAAGCCAAGAATACTTTGATCATTTATCCAAGTTGAAAGACGTCCAAGAAGATGGTTGGCATAGATCTTACCTATAACTGACAACAAACTAATTGGTCTATAGCTACCGGGGAGCTTTCTATCACCCTTTTTATTGATGGGAACAATTATGGTTTGGGTCCAAGACTGTCGCATAATACCTGTTCTATCGACCATTGTAAACAGTTGTGCTAAACAGTGGTGCCCACCAGTCTATATTTGCTTTTAATAGTTCAGGAGGAAGATTATCTGGGCCCAGCCGCCTTTCCTGTTTTAAGTTTGCTTAAAAGTTGTTTTATTTCTGAGGTCATAACTGGAGACCATTCTGGTAAGTCTTCAGATAGTTCCAAGGTGTTAACTGGAGAAGACTTACTATCATCATAAAAAAAGGCAAAGAAATGGTGTTCCCATGTCATAGAGGGTATCGGGGAAATAAAAATGGGACCATTCCTGTAAATAGCCTGAAACCATATTCCAAAATGTTCTCATGTTTCCAGATTTTATCGCATTGAATAACTTATCCTGTTTGATAACTTCAAAAAGTTTACTCTTTAACGTGGAGTAACGAGATGGCAACTTAGAGCATTTAGATGATCTAAATTCACTATATAGCTTATGGAGTTCATGCTTAATTTCAATCCATACTTTACCAGGTCCTTCACATCCTATTCTGGTTTGCTCAGAGATAACAGGAACCATAGGTCTACCTAATAGGGTCATAAGATTGTCCACTAGGGCCTCATAATATTTTATCACACCAGCAGAATCCACATGAGAAACTTCTGTGAATGGGTTTACAAGTTGGCCATCTCTCACCAAAGCCTCATCGTCCAGTCCTACCTAAACTTCCCCGCACCGATGCAGCGGCACCAACATGGACTATGCTGTAACCTGTGGGGAAATTTAGCATGCTGGAGGTCTCCTTGGGGTAAGGTAACATTTGTCCTCTTGCCCCGGGCAAAGTCCCAGTCTGCACAATGGGTCAACTCCGAGTCAGTGGAACAGGCCCAAGAAGGGGGATAGGATATGGTATGTGTTGGCACTGTTGATCCCACCTCCTCCCGAGCCCAATTCTCCCACCTACCCCCTGTTACCACCCAACTTCATTTACCCCCCTCCCCGCCCTATTCCACCCCCTGCACCAGCTTAACTGCTCTAGTGGGTGTTGTTCCGTGCGCCAGTGCCAATGCCGGCGGGAAGGCTCCAGTCTTCATACTGGCTCTGCTTCCTGTTGTGCTGTCACAAAGTGCTATATGGCACTTTTGCGACAGCTAGAGCACACGCTTCACCGGCGCAAGGTGAGTATAGGATTGTGCGATCAGGATGTCTTGTATAGACATTAGTGTGCCTTAGGCTGCAATCCTATACACACTTTCTTGGGAGTAAACCCCATTAAACACAGTAAGAGTTACTTTTGAGTAGACATGCATTGGATTGTGCTGTTAGACAATGTCAATGCATTGGATGTCAATCCAATCTTCATCCACATAATGCTCATCTGGACTTCAGTGAACTGTCTTGGTGATTTTTTATATGCACGTGGTGTACAGCTCCATCTGGGGTCACCAACTGTTACACATGACTAGTTGATTGAGAGCTCAATTCTTTTCTCCTCCCGCTGGTGCAGCTGCATCAAAAACAGGTGTGCTATATCCAGAGGGGAGATGGATTGGAAGGCTTCAGAGATGATTTAAATTTCCTTATGCCTCTGTAAGCCTCACACTCCACAATGGGTCTCCTTGGACCTGCACTAGTGAAATTGCTGGTGCTAGGCTGAGGAGAGAAAGGGGGCAGGGAGGCTGCAAAAAGGGGTGTGTGCACGCCATCAGCACCAGATCCATCCCACAGCCTCCCCACCCCTCGTTACGCTCCCCTCCCTTCCCAGTTTTGCCCCCTCCCTGCATCCACCACTGCCTTACCTGCTCCAGTGGGTGACTGACGATCCGCTGGCAGACTGGGAGCACAGCTGCATCATGTGGTTCAGGTAATGAGAAGAAATCTGTCAGTTCTGTTTCAAAGCTGTTAAAGTCATTCTATCTGCCAGCACATTATGATGCCACGAAAGATCTGACCTGTTCTGTGATGCATTACCCTATGGGGTTGGTACAGTTCTGTCATACTTCAATGAGAAGAGAGTTGAACAAATGATTGGTTTATCTCTTGGGTCTAGTGTTGGTTTGTGAACACTAACTCCAGCAGTGAGGATGTGCACTCCAACTGCTATAGAAAGCCAGTGTTGTCTAGTGCAAATAGATTTCAAAAGACAAGTGCCACGCCTGAATTTTCATTTAATGGGTGAAAAGGATTGCTTACTTCAACTATGAAGAAAAAAACCTAAATTTCCTTCAAAGCAGAAGAATGCTGTAGCTAATCTGTGAAGGCAGTCAAATGTTTTCTGTTCTTATTCACCATAAAAACAGGATACTATCCGACTGATAGGACAACAATTGTCACCCACAGGTAGAAGAACATCACTGCGACCAGTGGTCAAAGAATGTTTGAATGAAGCACTAAATGAGGGTTTGGCCTTAATGTTTTGAGGTGATAAAACTCTCTTCATCCTTTGGAGGGGATCCTCAATAGGTTTGTGATAGCTGAATGATTAGCCGTCATTGGAGCAATATGTCAGGAGGTGGATACAGATATTGTGGACTCCAACAAAGAGATAGATCCATCTTAAAATGCAGGACTGCAAAGTTTGTACTAAGCCTGCAAATACTGAACGAGGTACAGTTTTTACAAGTATTTTAACCGTTATTGAAAAGTGTAGCCCCTTGCTTAGCAAATTTGGGGGGATTTAGATTGTGAGCCCCAGTGGCGTCGCTCCAGTAGGGGCAGGGCCATAAGTATCGCTCCGTCGTAGTCCCTTTA
Organism: Plestiodon gilberti rubricaudatus; assembly: GCA_026170595.1. Classification (NCBI taxonomy): domain Eukaryota; kingdom Metazoa; phylum Chordata; class Lepidosauria; order Squamata; family Scincidae; genus Plestiodon; species Plestiodon gilberti. The sequence continues at coordinate 111,651,554 of JANXHW010000003.1, forward strand.
CCGAGCGAGCAGGAGGCGGCCCATTCCCCTGCGGAGAAAGCAGCAGGCAAGAGACCCTGCCTGCTGCTTTCTCCGCAGGGGAAAGGCTCTGACAGTGAGGGGGCGGGGCCGCCTCCTGCTCGCTCGGTAAAGGAACTACGACGGAGCGATACTTACGGCCCAGCCCCTACCAGAGCGACGCCACTGGTGTGCCCTTTGGGATCAGGGAGATATACATATATGTTTATTTAGCTATGTAAATAATTTAGCTATTTAGCTATGTAAACAGACAAGTAAGTTCTCATGGGCACATGTGGACATTCAACTTGACTTCCAAGTGAACTGAGAGGAGTAGAAAGCTGGAGGTGGGGGAGGGTTGGAGCAGGAGAGAGGTGCAGTTGCCCATACCGCAATAAGATATGGGACAAACTGGTTGGAATAGACATAGGTCACAATTTTTTCCAACCCATTCATATAACTGCATAGATATAAACTGCACTGAGCTCTAACTCCTGTCACTCCATGCCCAATTAAAGTGTGGTCTTCTACCTCGGGGGAGACTATTGGCTACTGACTCTATTCCACTTTTCAAGCATTCCCACCCAGCCTGACTCAAAGCTATAGATTGTCTGCTGACAATCCCAGCTTCTCAGTGTAAATCCCTCATAAGGATTGAGGCAGCTGAATTGCACAGCCTTCCCCCAAGCTGAACAGTCCTCTGTGGTTGATGTTGCAATTCCAGGCAGAAGGTCCCCAGTCAATATCTCTGAGCTATGGCAAACTTAGACAGCATAATAAAAATCAGAGATATCACCATGTCAACAAATGTTCGTATAGTCAGGGCGATGGTGTTCCCAGTAGCAATGTATGGTTGCGAGAGTTGGACCATAAGGAAGGCTGAGCGCCAAAGAATAGATGCTTTTGAACTGTGGTGCTGGAGAAGACTCCTGAGAGTCCCTTGGACTGCTAGGAGATCAAATCAGTCAATCCTAAATGAAATCAACCCTGACTGTTCCCTGGAAGGACAGGTACTAAGGCTGAAACTCAAATATTTTGGCCACCTAATGTGAAGAGAGGACTCTCTGGAGAAGACTCTGATGCTGGGAAAAATTGAAGGCAAAAGGAGAAGGGGAAGGCAAAGAATGAGATGGTTAGACAGCATCACCAATGCAACGAACATGAAAATGAGCAAACTCAAGAAGATAGTGGAGGACAGGAAGGCCTGGCGGGATATGGTTCATGGGATCACAAAGGGTCGGACACAACTTATCGACTGAACATTAACAAAAAAAAAGAGACCTCTGGAGATTGGTCTGGAAGCCACTCAGCCCATTTGCTTGCCTAAGGAGTGCACCAGTTCCGATTCCCTACCCACACTAATCCTGCCAGTTGTGACCATGCTGGCTAATAACACCAACCCTCATAAACAGTCTAGAGTAGGCAAAACAAAAATAAAAAGCAACCCCCCTCACAAATGGCCTATCACGTAAAGAGCAAAAAAATCCTATTTGACTCCCTAATGCAGCCAGGTAATCTCAGTCTGATCTAAAGTGTTGGTGAATGGGTGGGTCTCGGCCAGAAGACGGAGCAGGAATAGCACTTGTGCTGAAGGGGGGTACAATGGATCCACAAAATCCTCCCTTCAACGCAACCCCAACCAATTGGCCACGGCCATTTTCCTACCTCACCTTGAGCCCCATTAATGAGGTAAATCTTCTTCCACCTGCAGGCAGATGGTGGTGGAGTGCTTAAAAAACACACCAAGTGGTGAGGGGAGGAACCAAGATGTGTATGCATTGTGACTTTGCACATCTATAATTACGCAGGGGCAGTTCCAGACTTAAAGCATTGTCCAAATCAGCCCTTCCATAGATTTGAAGGAGGAACCATGCTAATCACATCAGAATAACATAAGAATTGTGCCTCATTTGTTTAATAGGATATATATACAGGTGTGAATTCTACCCTCTGACTAATTTGCTTTGGGCCCAATCCTATCCAACATTCTAGCGCTGATGCAGCCATGTCAACGGGGCATGAGCTGCATCCTGCGGCGGGGAGCAGTCACAGAGGCTTCCACAAAGGTAAGGGAACATTTATTCCCTTATCTTGGGGCTGCATTGAGGCTGCATTGGCACTGGAAAGTTGGATAGGATTGGGCCCTTCATTCTGACTGATATAAATGGAGCCTCAGGTGCACATCCAAATACAGAAATAATGATAACAGAGGGGTGTGTGTGTGTGTGTGTGTGTGTGTGTGTGTGTGTGTGTGTGTGTGTGTGTGAGAGAGAGAGAGAGAGAGAGAGAGGGAGAGAGAGAGGGAGAGAGAGAGAGAGAGAGAGAGAGAGGAGCCTCAGACAGAGGCGTCGCTCCGGTAGGGGCGGGGCTGTAAGTATCGCTGCGGTCATAGTCTCTTTACCGAGCGAGGAGGAGGCAGCCCCGCCCCCTCACTGTCCGAGCCAGTCCCCTACGGAGAAACCGGCAGGGAAGAGACCCTGCCTGCTGCTTTCTCCGTAGGGGACTGGCTCGGACAGTGAGGGGGCGGGGCTGCCTCCTCCTCGCTCGGTAAAGAGACTATGACCGCAGCGATACTTACAGCCCCGCCCCTACTGGAGCGACGCTTCTGGCCTCAGATATATCTACTGTCAGGTATTTGTAGTAACAATTTTACAATGTTTATTCAGAAAATGTGTTCAATGCATCTTGACATATTATACTAACAATCAAGCAAGCTACAGCATAATGATTTTGAATGGAAAACTTCTGGCAATATTTGTAGTGCTAAATAGAAGTGTTGTGTGTGTGTGTGTGTGTGTGTGTGTGTGTGTGTGTTTAAATCCAAAGGATCTGCTGCTCCTGCAATTACTGATACAGCCTTCAACAGCCAAATGAGCTGAATAACTAATAATGCCAATTCAAGATGAAAGGATGAAAGATGCTAATTGATGTCTTCTGATCACAAATCCTCCCACGGTGGCATAGCACAACTTGCAGTCAAAGCATGCCCATGTAGAAGGCAACTGGCTAGAGGTCAAGACATAAGTTGATTTATCAGCAGACTAGCCAGTTTGAAAACCCAACAGATTTTCAAAGAAATGTATTCATTATAAAAATTCATAGAATTTTCACAGAAAAACTTGGAACAAATTTGTTGATTCTGTGTTCGCCTAGCCTGTGCCATTCATTGAAGCTGTTCATCCACTGCTGTTTCTCTCACTGCCAACATTTAGATTCTCTCAGGTGCAATCTGTTTGGAGTAGAGACCCGTCTCTGTTTTGCTTTGGTACTCTGTAACAGGGGGGTGGGGACAATAATGCTGTACCAATAACTACAAGACTTGCACGAGACTGTTGAGCAGGAATTTTGACTGTGTGACAAATTTAAAACAGAGCTTTGAAAAATCAAAATGCAACATTTTGGGGGTAATCAATAACTTTCAAACTTTCTACCTTCAAGGAACCCTTTCTATATCAACTTCTCTATTCAGCAACCATAGCATGTTTGCCACACAATTCATGCACCTAAAGTAGAGGATTCTGGGGTTTGAGCCTCATAGTTTTCCTGCATAGAGTACATTCTATAACACACCCAACATTTTCTTTTGTTTGGACAATCCAGAAAAGGATTCATCATAGTGGTGGTGCAATTTTTGTTCGTGGAAGTTCTTCTACTGTTGCTGATCTCATTGACAAGCTTCTTCCAAGGACCTCTGCGATTCACTGAAATAACATTTTGAAAATCAATAAGTTATGGCACCTTTATGCCACCAAGGAGCAGCAGAGCGATGGAGTGGTGGAGCAGCCAGTGGCCGCAAACAGGATTGTGCCCTAAATATACTGTATAAGTAAAACAATTGTTTTGAAGGAAGACACAAGCTGGCAGAACGAAACTTCATCTTCTATGTATAGCCCAAACCCTTGTTCAGTTGCTCTTCCCTTAACATTATTTTTCTGATACTGCAAGGCACTTACTGTATACAGTATGTTAGGCAAATTGGCATAGATATGCTGCTATCTAGAATCTTTTTCAATTCCCCAAATGTATCTCATGGCATTGACAGTAAAGCTATTTGTACATAGCATGAAGAAGAAAACTACTTTTGTTAATAAATCAATGAGCAACTAGTTTTATAGTACTTGGCTGTGACATGTTGCTCAATTTATAATTCATTATACCATGAAACTGAATCCTTACAAAGTCATTAAAGTGCACATAATGTAATAAGAAATGAATGTTTATCAGAAAAATAGTGATCGGAAAGCAGTGGCTTTTGCCAGCAGAGTGCTTTGAAGATGAAACTGATAATTTCTATAACAATTTTGAATCATCTTGGATTAATTAATATTAGGTACAATTTTACTCACTCTTATTTCAACTGAGACATATTGTAGTAGGAAAATAGCTCCCATGGCAATTTTGTTGCAACTCGCGTGTGGGTTTGTGAACTGATACATCTGATCCATTATGGGCTCAAACCCACAAATATTTTTGAAAGGAACAGCACCGAAATAGCATCCATGGCCAGGATCTAAAGAGCCACCCAACTAATTCTGCATACTCAAAAGGGTCCAGGGCGCGCGCACACACACACACACACACACACACACACACACACACACACACACACACACACACATGCCAAAGCACTTTTGAAACTGAGGGGATACTCAAAACTAGTTTACAGTGTGGTCGAGGTTTGATGTTCAGACAAAAGAGAAAAATCTCACTGTGTTAGTTCAACCTTGGTATGTTGCCTAAAGGAACACTTTGAATCGCAAGAATTTCTGACAATAGAGGTGGGAAAAAAAATTGTTTTTATTGTTTCACAGATTTCCATGTTTAACCAAAATGAAATAGCAGAAAGCAGTGTTATGTTTTTATTCCAAATTTTCCCCCATTTTTATCTATTGTAACCAGTTTAACAGTGTACTAGGTAGGTAGTATAGGTTATATAGGTTGTTCAGTGTCAGCAGATGAAAAATGATGCAAAATTACATAGTTTTATTTTATTCTGTCATAGATTTTTTTTAGAAGAAAGTGGTGTTATGTGTTTTTCAGCACAATCCTGTGTAAGATGCGGCAGCCTAGGGCAGCCCGAGAACACCTCAGGAGAAGGGGACGCTCGTCCCCTTCCCTGGGTGCAAGCTGGCCAGGGCCCTATGGGCCTCCTCGGATGTACACCAGCTCTGAAGCATTTCACATTCACCATTTTCTCACACCTCTAGTTATCAGCCAGCAATCATGATGTATTTGCATGATGAGTATGCAATAGGAAATTTTATTCCTATTTTATGCATTTTATGAAGACACCTGCAGTAGGCTAAAGGACCAATCCTATCCAGACACTGTGCCGGCATCACACGGCCTCTGGTTTAATGTCCGCTATATACTAAACCCAAGCCAGCAAATGCAGGGACAAGGGCAGTCCAAGACACAGCCCACAGCACAGCAACTGAGTGATGCCGCAAGATGCAGCGATCACCCCAGAAACTGCACACCAGACCTGCACACCAGACCACAAAGCAACCTGTCGAGACCAGACCCAGGCCCCAGTCCCAGCCATGGGAGTATGTGCACAGGCACAGATCTGCAAAGACAGCCATTTCACCCCCTTTTTGATCCTACCGTGACCCCTAGCTATTTATTGTTTATCGTCAAATTCTCAATGCCAGCTGTTAGACACAAACAATCAGTTGTTGTGCAGGTGTTGCCTTAGAAATGCCTGACCAGGTGCATCACTCTGGACAATTTGATATCTGCCAACAAAGACACCCACTTGGTTATCACACTAGAAGCGCACCACAGCATCCCTAAACTCTACAGACCAAATATTAATAGAGACCAATAATGGAAAGAATTCTTTTAAAAAAAACCTCATATTGCCCATAATTCCAGAACACACCCACTCATTGGACCACCATCATCCCAAATCTTGTGTGAAATACACCCTGAAAATGTGCTGCACATCTGAATAGACCAGTAGTTCAGCCTCAACTAAATGCTTATCTCTCCAGAAAGAGACCCTGTTGAAATGCAACCACCTTAGTACAGTATGCATTTACTCTGATACCAGCCATCATCCCATCACACAGATGCCTCAAGAAAGCTCTCCCTTGTGCCACAACTTTGCAGGGAAAGTTGAGGTACCCTACCAGCTCCTGCAACAGATGTAGTGTCACCTTCTTTGCAACAGAAAATAACCCCAAAACCTGCATAAACCCCAAATCCTGCTTAACCTCAATAAGGAAAAAAAGGCACTGTGGTGGGCCAGAATAAGTCTTCCCCAACAGCTGACACCCTTAGAAGAGGAGTGTAAACTCACACTGTTCAACTCACCAAACTAACCACAGTCACACTGGGCAATGTGGAATGCTGGAGAGGGCCCACCACCCAGCCTAGAGAGGCTTCTCAAGTACTGTACAGGCAAGAGCCCACTAATTTCTCCCAAATAGTGGGCTGAGGAGGGTTGTGTTGCCATGCCAAGCCCCTGAAGTTTGGAGTAACCCCGAGGGGAAAGAAGGTGAGTGAGGCTTCTGAGGTCAAGGGGTGTCTCAGTGCTCCCTGTGTTCCTCCTTTGTCCCTTCACACTTCTTTGTCTCTCTTCCATTTTTAATTTTATTTTATTTTATTTTACTGCTGTTGTCAAATGGCATCTGTAGACAGTTGCTCCGACACTGGAGCTTTCTGCTAGACAATAGCAAGAAATACAGGTGGGCCCCCATATCCGCTGGGGATATGTTCCAGGCCCCTCCGTGGATACTTGAAATCGTGGATAAGAGCGAACACCCCCTCCATGGTTTCCTGAGGGGCCCCCCACCCTGCCTCCCCTGCAGGCAGGCATGCTTGCCCCTCCCCAGCTCTTATTTTTCTTTCAGCAAGCTTTGTTTCTTCCTTAAAACAAACAGAAAAGCTGCCTCCATTGCAGGCAAGTAGAACGAGACTAAGTCCTAGAGAAGCTCTGCAAGGTTTCTGTTAACCTTGCAGAGCCTTTCTAGTACTTAGTCTCGTTCTACTTGCCTGTAATAAGCAGCCAGAGGCTGCTTCTCCTGTTTCTTTAAGGAAGAAACAAAGCTTACTGGGAAAAACTAAAAGCCTGGGGGGGTCCCCACGATCCGTGGATAACTGAAACCGTGGATAGCGAATCCGTGGATATGGGGGCCCACCTGTACCTTCTGTTTGGAGAAAAGCAGTAATGAATGGCTTAGTTCCTCCCCCAAATAGTTTGCCAGCCAATCAGCTTACCTTATGCAAAGGTGGAGGATGAGGCAAATGAAATCTGACTGTAAAGGGGGGCAGGAGTGACCTTCTCTCAATAGCAGCTACAGAGTATGGGCAATCTGGATCAGGACCATGGTATGGGGGAGGAAGTTCTAGCTTTACCCCAACTGTGATTCCAAGTGGAATTCTTTTTCCTTATGTATGCTATTTGCCCCAGATATGCAGGGTTTGTGTGTGTGTGTGTGAGTGTGTGTGTGTGTGTGTACCTGTCAACAGAGGACAATAGTTCATGCATCTGATGAAATGGACCCTAGTCAATGAAAGCTTATGCTGAAATACATTTATTAGTCTTTAAGGTGCTACAAGGCACCTTATTTTTGCTGCAATAAACATGGAGTACCGCCAGAAGATGAAAAACATGGTGTGTAACAAAATTATGTAAAGATTCTGACCCTTAACAAGACACATTTCCAAAAATAATCACTTAAAAAGGGAGATTTATTTTAAGTGCCTGTGTGCCCCAGCCTGTTTTATCATACTTGTTGACTAGCAACAAGACTTTAATCTGTGACCTTCATGCAATCAGTGTTTGACTGTTTCGTCTAGATACGATTGTGCTTCCAAATAAAGGCAGTTCTTGAGCTAAAGCTCAATGGAGACGATGCAAAATGCTTTGTTCTTCTTCTTGTTAATCTTTGCCTTCATTTTTTTTTACCTAGTTTTTAGTCTTCTCCTTGAAAAGAATATTGAAATTCCAGCACAAGAGTACTCACTGCAATACTCACTATTGGAATATACTGTACAAGCTATTCAGTATGTAACTTTTGCTATTCCTCTTCCAAAGTGTAGGAATTTTTGTAATGTCATGTCTGCTGCAGATTTAATGATTATGCATTGAGCCTGCCAGATAGTGAAATCCTGTTTTCTTTTATATATGTATTAAATAGATTTCAAATCTATTCATTAGAAAGATATCTTCTCTAGACTGTTCTCCTAAGTGGTAATCACTCCAACTGGTTCTTCCTCATGTGATGCTCAAATTTCGTATCCCATTTGAATTATAACGGATGTGATTTTTGATTTGTACAAGATCTCTCTCCTGATCCATCATAGATAGCTCAGAACCCATTAGCCTGTACGTGAAATTTGAATTTCTTGTCCCAATGCACATCACTTTACACTTACAGTACTTACATCGAAACATATCTGGCATGTTGCTGTCCGTTCCCTCAGTTTAGAGACATTATTTTGAAGATCTTCACAATCCACACTCGACTTCACCACCTGGAAACATTTACTGTCAAACTAAACACTAAAACTAGATCTAAAATGATTAGGCAGATCAGGTTTTACTCACCATTGAAGGGAAGCAGTACCAGAATATCTGCTCTGGAAACATAAACTAGATCTGATCTTTTGAAACCTGGATTCCTAAGAATGTCTGCCATTTCGTAAGCTTTAGTCAAATATAGAAGTATGCAATTTGTTTGTGGTTCTAACAGCCTCTGGGTTCTCTAAGATTGTTTCCACACTATATATGCATTCCATTATTTGACACTAACTGCCCAATCCTATCCCTCATGCATGCAGCTGCTCTAATGGAGGCTACACCGTGGGGCTACTGCATGCTCCCTCCCTATAATGTGGGGAGGGAGCATGCAGGAGGCAGGACCTCTGAGAGGGGGGTTAAGGGGATAATTTGTACCCGGGCCCAGGGCAAAAAATGGGTCAAAAAGGGTGCCCTGGAGCAAAAAAGAGGGGGCCCAGGAGCCAAATTCATATGTAGGGAAGGGGCCCCAAAGAAAGTTTGTACCCCCTGATAAAATTCCTCTGAATGGCCCTGGCAGGAGGTAAGTAAAATATTACTGCCCAATTGCCTATCAGTCTCCTTGGACCTATGCCAGCCATTTTGCTGGCATACGTCCAAGGAGAGACAGGGGGTGTTGTGGGGAGGCGTTTCAGGGATCAGATCCAAGTGCACGTTACTGCCCCTGGATCTACCCCCTCCCTCCACAGACATTCCCCTCCGTCCATTCCCCAACACAGCCTCTGCCTCCCCACCCGTAGCCCAACTCCACCAACATTGGTGCCAGAGGAGCCTCTTGGAGCTGCTGCCATGCATGCCATACCTCTCGCCACTTGCAGAAGCAGCCCAGCAGTACACGATAGCTGCCTGGCTTCCGCTCCACTGTGAAGGTCCTTGTGCACGGCCTTAATAGGATTGGGGCCCAGGTTTATTGAGTGAGATCTGCCAGGATGGCTTTATTTATTTATATTGCAAGATTACTACCACATTTGCCTTCTCCAAATATTCAGAAAACTTGTTTCTTGGTGTACCTAATGTTTTGATCATTATTGAGATTGGTTCCATATGATACTTTGCTTATTTCCTGTGGAATGAGCGAAGAGACCAAACAGATATCAATGTTACTCATCTAGACACACACACACACACACACACACACACACACACACACAGAGAGAGAGAGAGAGAGAGAGAGAGAGAGAGAGAGAGAGAGAGAGAGAGAGCAATTAAAATATACTTTTCAGGACTTTTTGGTATGTGGGGATTTACTACTTCTATTATGATTTATTAATTTATGATCACGTCTTGCTCTGCTGCGCATTCAGAGTGGTACAGTTATGACAAGCATAAACATATACATTTACTTGATTAAAATCATTTTCATTTTGTGATTACAGTTGCCTGCTTCTCATACTTAAAACTGCTGTAAAGGGTTCTCAAGAGAAGGATTTCGTCTATCCCCTTAAGGTCAACAGCTTCACAAGTGGATGCAAGTAATTGAGTTATAGAGCAAAGATGTGTAAAGGCTTTAACAAGTTAGGAAGTGAAAGGCTTTTGAGCAAAGACACACATCTAAATTATAACGTGTTATTTTAGTGCATATACTTCAATCATCATATTGTTTCTTGCAGGCAGATTTGCTGTTAATTACTAAAAAAAAACCCCAGAGTCTAATTTTGCACTGGTTTAAGCAATATTTAGCAGGGTGAGCAGAAGATCAGCTTCTCCAAACTGTTTACTGCCCAATCCTATGCTGGCTTCCACTGGCAGAACGAGCACGTGCGCTGTTGCAAACATGCCATAAGGCACATTGCAGCAGCATAGAGGCTTGTGACACTGGTGGAAAGGCCTGTGCCAGCCTGCTGGCACCAGATCCTGTCGGAGCCCCTCTGGAGCAGGTAAGCTCCCGTTGGGCTGCAGAGGGGCAGGCGGAGGGTGGAACAGGGGAGGGGTGTTCCAGGGTGGTGGGGGAGGATGGAACAGGACCAGGAGGGGGCGGGCTCAGTAGAAGAGGCCTCCGCCAAACCCTATCCCCCTTCACCAGCTTGAAAGCCCGACATGGATCTGCCCAGATTTGCTAAATCCATTTAGCTGGCACACATTCAAGTAGCCCCATAAAGGCTGCTGGAGTTCAACACAGGGTAAGGGGATGAATATCCCCCTTACCTCAAGGAGGCATCACAGCAAGAGTGTTCTTTCTCATAAGGTTTTATCCATTTCCTTGGATCTCTTTAGTGAAACTCTTTGTAGGTCCCAGAGCCTGGCAGCTACCATAATTCACTGATCCAATTAGGAATGAAACCAACTCAAATGAAATATTTGAGCCCAAGTCAGTCCTGCATAACTATGTGCTGGCGGAGCATGCACTCTGCTGGCTATGGGTGTTGTGAAAGTGCCATAAAGCACTTTCGACACACCAGGAGAGTAAGTGGCACTGGTGCTGAGGCCGGTGCTGCTTACTAGGCTGTCGTCCATGACCCGCGCCGGCTGACCCAGGTAAGTCCTGTGCTGGACAGAGCAGGGGCGTGGGACAGGCGGGCAGGGGCAGCGAGGGAGGGAACCATTGGCCGGCCCAGACTGGAAGAGGGCAGGGACATTGGCGCTGAGTTGCACCAATATCCTATGCCCTGTTGCAGCCTGGGCCAGCCTTACATGGTCTCTCAGAGCTGGCGCACATCTGAGGAGGCCCATTGTGGCCCACACCACTTACAATGGGGGAAGGGGACGAATGTCCCCTTCTTCCAAGGTGTGCCCGGGCCATGCCGGTGCAGGCTGCAATGGGCCTAGAATACAGCAGCTGGCCCTTTAAGCTGGCCGCGTAGAGTCAGGCAGGATTGGGCTGCCCGTCTGCTTCAATTCATTTAAATTCAATCCTGATTTCGATCAGACTGCATTGCCTCTCCATCAGCCTTCCGCACTGCCAAGCTCTTCCTTTTTCAAATTTCCCCTTCTGAATAGAGACTGAGGAGCTTTAGTGATAATGGATACCTCATTCTTAAGGTCTGCAGTTTGTGGGTGCAGCCATTCACTTCTTCATGTCAATAGTCTGTAGAGGTTTCCTGAGCATAATCAGAGTGCTTTCTTGTAGTAAACATCAAAATGTATTTCTAAATACAAAACAGCATAACCTCTTACCAAGACTCTGCAAAGAGAGAAGTATACACCTGTTTATACTATAGCCGATGCTCTCATATAGGCAAAAAGCAGGAGCAGCTGTACTGTTACTTTGCAGTAGAATTATGGCTTACACAAGTTGGCCTTCTTCTAACAGTTAACATGCTGGCAGGGTGGAGCTGGAGAAGCCAGCATGTGTGGGGTGGAACTTTGGGTCAGCCCTACTCCTGTTGCCAATAAAGTTAACTGAAAGCGTCATAAGAATATGTACATGAAATTCCAAGCATTATGTACACCGGCGTCACTGCAGGGGGGGCGGAGCTCTAAGTTCCTCTGTGATCCGAGCCTCCGATCCGACTCCTCCGGGAGTCTCCTGTGCGTTGTTTTCACTGCTTTGACTGGTTCGGAAGGCGCGGGGGTGGGGCGCTTCGTTCCTCCGCATAACGGAGGCTCGGATCACGGAGGAACTTAGAGCTCTGCCCCCCTGCAGTGACGCCAGTGATTATGTACGTCAAACCTCAGCTGTCAGAGAATGACCAATAAGATATGTAACTTGTCTATTATGTATGTTCCTGTATTTCTGTGTCCGGGTCCGGCAGCCGCAACCCAGCTGACTGCCGATCCCGGACTCCCGGCACGCCCCCACGGGAGCCGTAACAGCCGCCCGGACTCGGCGGCTGCAGCAGCGGCCCCGGCGGCGGCAGGCCGGGCCCCGGAGAGGCCGACCGTCGCCCCCAGCTGGCAGCCCCGCCCCAGCGGAAGCCAGGACGGCCTCCCAGAGGCAGGGCCAGAGGGGGAAAACCCCGGCTCCCGGGAAACCCCAACCAACCCCACGGACCCAACAATCATTAACAGCAACTCACCTTCGGTACCGGAAGAGGCTCCTCGTCCCCCGGCGACAGCAGGAACAAGACCTGAAAAGAAAGAAAGGAACAAAGCTGGAGCAGGGGCGATCAAGGGAGGACTGCCCCTCCCCGGACGGGCCAGGCCACGCCCCCGCTGTCAGTAACCGCACCGGCCGCACAGCTGCCGCCGATCAGGAAGCAGCAACCCTCCTCCACAGACTGGCCAGCCGGCTCCCGCGCAGCTCCACCCTTCCCCTCTCCCTCCCTACTTAAACTTCCCTGGGGCCAGTGATGAGGAGGCGAGAGCAGAGCGAGCTGGAGCCTCGAAGCGCTGACAAGCTACCCTTAGAGCCAAGAGACGCACGTAGGGGAGAGGTGCTAAGCGGTGCAGTGAACCCGCACCCTCCCCTGCTCTCTGAGGCCCTTCCCCTTTCCCTTCCCCTCTCCCCCTTCGCCCTTCCTTTTTTTTGTCTTTGTTTCCATTAAGCAACAGCAGCAGGGCCAGCCGAAGCAGCGCGCTGGACTCTTCCGGCTCTGGCAGCGAGGACGACGCCTTCCTGACCCCTCCCTGGGCATCGCCCCCTAGAGGTACATCACATTCTGTAACCAATAAGAATTGGATCTGCTTTTTCAAACTGCCTGCCTTCTGAAAGTTGCTTCTGTTGGCTATAAGAAGCCTTGTAACACAGAGCTTAGGACTGCTCCTCATGTCTCTAGGACACGGGTCCCGTGAGAGCAGTCAGCACATGTGCTAAGTAATAAAGATGTCCAAGTTTCTCTCATACCTGGTTGCTGATTTATTATTCAACGCGTATCAAGTCACTCGCTGCATTTCTGCTGCAATGTTCAGACTCTAAGCACCAGCCCTTCCCACCACTGCTCCCGCTTGAAACTCTAAGTTGGAAGAGGAGGGATAAGTGGCCAGGAGGGGAGGCAGGGATAAAATGGCACACATAATTCCCGTCCATTCTTAATGAGGCTCAAACCAGGGGCGTCGCTAGCCCTCCCGGCGCCCGGGGCACGGGTTGCCCGAGCGCCCCCCAGAAGGGCCCGAGCGCCCCCATCCCCCTGAAGGGCGCCCCCAACTGGCCCCCGCGCCCACCCCCACCACTCTCCTTACCTTCTTCAGCCTCCTTGCCGCCGCCACCACTGGCCCCGCGCTCACCTCGGCGCGGCTGTTTAAAAGTCGCTCCGAGGTGAGCGCGGGGCCAGCGGCGGCGGCGGCGAGGAGGCTGAAGAAGGTAGGGAGAGCGATGGGGTGGGCGCTCAGGGGCCAGGAGTGCCATTGCTCTCCTTACCTCCTTCTTCGCTGCCGCCGGCCCCTCGCTCACCTCGGCGCGAGACGGCTCCTTTTAAAATTGGCTGTTCTGCACATGAGCAGAACGCCTAAGAGGCGAAGGAGGCTGAAGAGGCGCCCCGGCGGAAGATGGCGCCCACCGGGAAGATGGCGCTTGGGGCCCGAAGCCACAGGGCCCCCCCCCAAAGAACGCCACTGGCTCAAACTTCAGAGAAGTCTGAGCCTGGTTCAGAATGTGCTTCAAAAGGATGTCCAAATAATGACGGTGACGGGCAACTGCCTGTCGCCCGATTTGCCTCCGCCCCCCCCCCGCGAGGAGCAGGGCAGCAGGCTCGGCGTGACTGGCCGGAGGGCTGGGGGGGCGGGGCGCGCAGGGCCGTTTCGGCCGGCGGGCCTTGCGCCTCCCCAGTGCACGGCTGGACGCTGACCTGGGGAGACGCTCGCGGGAGGAAGCGGCTGCAGGGACTCGTCTTCGGCCTGTGTGGGCCTGTCCACGGCATTTTGTCCCGTGCGCGTCTCCGGGGGACGGGCTGGCAGCGCTCCGTGCGCTCTACAGCTGACTTGGCCGTTGGGGCTGAGGAGAGCGGTGGATTGCCGCTCGTGCTGTCGTCGTTTGCTGCTTTCGGCTGCGGTGGAGGGCGCTTGGAGCTTCTCTCGCAGTCGGGTCGTCGCTGCAGTTGCATCGTTTCAGCAGCTTGGGGCACCGCATCGCGGACGAAGACAGCTGCTGGCACCGGGTTTGATATTCGAGCAGTGGTCATGCCCAAGAAGCAACAAAAGAAGGGGGGTAGAGCTCCCAAGCGGCCCGCTCCCTCCCAGGCGGCCCCTCCCTCCTCTGATGAGGAGGATGATGCAGGCCAGTTGCGGGCTTTGCTGGCTCGTGTTGAAGCTTTAGAGAGGGAGAAAGAGCAACGGGAGGCTGGGCTGGGGGATGGTGGGGAGGTCTCCATGGGCCCTCCGGCTCAGCGCCAGTTCACGAGGCCTGGGCGGGGTAACCGTCTTAAACTACTTTCTCCTAGGCTGGATGCCTCTGTGGTCAAGAGAAAAGGGGTTGCTGGGACTCAGGTGCCTGTGTCGGGCACTGGAAAGGCTGACGTCCACAGGCAGGCTGAGCAGGAGTTGGGGGAGGATTCTGTGGCCCCTGGTCTGGGGCCCGCTGTGCCGGCGGCTGAACCTACAGGTGAGCAGTCTGCCTTGCTGGCAGGTGTCGCAGGTGTGTGGGATGGTAGTCCTGGGTTCGGTACAGGGATGGCTCACGCATTTCCTTCTTCGCAGTCCTGGCCTGGCTGGGGGTTCTCCCCCGGTGGGGTGGCTCCTACGGGTGGGGCGGCTGTGCCGGGGGGTGGGTGGCCTCAGGCGTTTGTGCCGTCGCCGGCCGGTGGTCCAGGGGCGCTGTATGGCTCCGTGGCGCCCCCGGCTGGGGGTGCGCCGCAGGGTCCTGCCGTCCCCTGGGCTCCAGGCAATTCTTTGCCCGCTGAGATTTATGCTTTTGGTCCGTCTTTCCCTGGGGGCTGGGGTTTCCCTGTGGGGGCTGGGACTCAGGGACAGTGGGGCGGCGTGGCCGACAGGCCTCGCTCGTCCTACGGCGACCTTGCATTGCCTTTGGGGGGGCACCTTGCTTTGTCGGTTAAAGAAAAGATTTGGAGGGGGGAGTTTGTGGATGTTTTTAGCCTCCTCCAGGCGGAACCGGAGCAAGTTCCCCGGGTGGGAGAACCTGCACGGGATCAGGAGTTGGTCAGGAGACGGCGCATAGATAGGAATTGGACCAACTGGCTTAATGGCTTTTTGATCTATTTCGCAGTTTTGCTGCAGGCGCACCCGGCACGGGCGCCGGCGTTGGTTAAGTACTTGGATATTGTGCACAAGGCTCATCATGACTACGCCGGCCCTGCCTGGTGTTTGTATGATGAACACTTTCGCTTACGTGCCTCGCATGACCCCGCCCTTGATTGGCGTGTGCCCCAATGGGAACTGTGGGTACAAATTGTAGTCCCGTCCCGCCCGATGCAGGGTGATCGGGCTGATAGCGGACACTTAATTGCTCGTAATGCAGGGAACCCAGTGCGCGTTACGGCGGGCACGCAGGGGGTTCAACCCCCCCGTGTGTGCTACGAGTTCAATTCCACGGGAAAGTGCGGTAAGTCCGGGTGCTCCTTTGTGCATGGCTGTAGCCTCTGCGGAGGGAAGCATGCCGTGTCTGCCTGTCAGAAAATGGGCTGGTTTAAGCACGGCAAAGGAACTGGGGGACAGGGCAAAAAAGGAGGGGGTCCCCCCCCCTCAGCCCAACCTCAGTCTGGGTAAGGCTTGTTCCCCGGTTAACCTCGATGTTTTGGCTGAATTGGTTCGGTTTTACCCCCGTAGGGAGGATGCTAGTTATTTGTTGGAAGGTTTTCGTCTTGGTTTTCGGATTCCGGCCCCGCCCCCGGCGGGCCCTCGGATGTCCCGTAACCTGCGCTCAGTGCAGGGTCTGGAGGCGGTGGTTGAACGGAAGATTGCTAAGGAGGTGCGGTTGGGGCGGGTGGCCGGTCCTTTCCCGGCCCCTCCCTTTCCGAACCTGGTTGTATCGCCTCTTGGCGTAGTTCCGAAGAAACGGGCTAATGAGTTTCGCCTTATACATCATCTGTCCTTTCCCAGGGGTGCGTCAGTCAATGACGCCATACCTCATCACCTTTGTTCTGTTCGCTATACGTCTTTGGACGAGGCGATCAGACTGGTTCGGGCTCAGGGTCCTGGCGCGCTTATGGCTAAGGCCGACATTGAGGCGGCTTTTCGGTTACTTCCTGTTCACCCGACCGACTTTCCGTTGTTGGGGTTCTCTTTCAATGGTGCATACTACGTTGACAAGGCCCTTCCTATGGGCTGTGCGGTTTCGTGTGCAGCTTTTGAAAAATTTAGTTCGTTTTTGCAGTGGGTGGTTCAGTGTCGGTCGGGGTGCGACTCGGTTGTTCACTATCTGGATGATTTTCTTTTTCTTGGCCCGGCTGATTCGGGTCAATGTGCCTCCTTGTTGGTAGTTTTTCAGGACGTGTGTGCCGCCCTGGGTGTGCCCCTGGCGCCTGACAAGACAGAAGGCCCTGCTTCCTGCCTTACCTTCCTTGGTATTGAGTTGGATTCGCGGGCGGCGACAAGCAGGCTGCCCTTGGACAAGTTGCACAGGCTTTGTGGTTTGTTAGAGGAGGGTCTTGGGGCCAAGAAGATCACCCTGCGGCAGCTCCAGGTCCTTGTGGGGCACCTGAATTTTGCTTGTAGGGTGGTGTCGCCAGGGCGGGCTTTTTCTGCGGCGGCTTTGTGATGCTCTCACAGGTCTTCGGCTTCCTCACCATAGGGTCCGGGTGTCGGCTGCCATGCGCGCCGACATGGAGATGTGGCTGCATTTCTTGCGTCATTTTAACGGGTTGTCTTTTTGGCGGTCTGAACGGTTGTTGGAGGCTGAGTTGCAAGTGCACTCGGATGCGGCCGGGGGTGCGGGCTTCGGGGTCTTCTTCAGGGGCAGGTGGTGCTCTGCACCGTGGCCTGATGTGTGGGTTCAGGAAGGCGTCACCAGGGATCTTACCTTCTTGGAGCTGTTTCCGTTGGTGGTCGCGGTGCACTTGTGGGCGGAGGATTTCCGTGACTCGACTGTGCGTTTCTGGTGCGACAATCTTGCAGTGGTACAGGTCGTCAACCAGCAAACGTCGCGCTCCCCCAGAGTTATGCGGCTCGTTCGGGTTTTTGTTTTACAGTCTTTGCGGTTGAATTTCTTGTTTGTTGCTAAGCATGTTCCTGGTCTTCAAAATGACTTAGCCGATGCTCTCTCTCGCTTTCAGATGCAGCGTTTCAGACGCCTGGCGCCGTCGGCGCGGAGAGAAGCGGATCCCATGCCTTTGTGGCTCTGGAGCCTTGGCTCCTCAGAGCTCAGGGGGCTATATGGGCCTCATTAGCCACCCACACTCGGCAGAGCTACAAAGCTAAGGCTGGCGATTTTGATCTCTTTCGGGGTGCGGTGGGGTTGCCTGTTGCATGGCCTGTCCCTACTGAGCATATTATGCGCTTTTTGCTGCATCTACGGGATTCGGGCCTTGCTGCCCGGTCCATTGCAGTATATTTGTCTGCTTTGGCATTTTCCTCGAAAGCGCGGGGCTTTGCTGATCCCACAGGGGATTTTCGGGTGCGGAGAATGCTTGAGGGATTTAGGCGTGCCTGTCCTCCTCAGCGTGATCAGCGGAAGCCTATCACAGTCGCCATGCTGCACGGCTTCTGTTTGGCTTATCGTTCCGTGTGTTTTTCGCCGTCAGAGGCGGTCCTGTTTAAGGCCGTGACCCTTACGCTGTTTTTTGGTGCCTTTCGCCCCAGTGAAATACTGGCACTGTCGGTGTATGAAGGTGGGGTAAGTGTCGTGCAGTTTGAGGACGTCCGTGTTGAGGATGGGCAAGCGATCCTTTTCTTGCGGAAGTCTAAGACGGATCAACGGGGGGTGGGGCAGCGTGTGCGACTGGCGCCAGCTAGGAACCCAGTTATCTGCCCCGTCGGGGCCCTGAGGGAGTTTATTCAGGATAGGCCTCAGCTCTCTGGGCCACTGTTTATTCACGCGGATGGCACCCCCATTACGCTCCACCAATTCCGGGCTGTTTTTTACCGTAGCTTGGACTGGATGGGGGTCCGGCGGGAATTCTATTCCCTCCACTCCTTCCGGATTGGTGCTGCTTCTGCTGCTGCCGCAGCGGGGTTCTCTGCGGAGGATATCCGACGCATTGGCCGCTGGAGGTCCGGTGCGTTCAAATACTATCTCCGCTAGGCGGAGTTATGGGGGGGCGTGCCTGTGACTGGGTCCCTGATTTGCTGTTGGCGGCTCCTGTAATTGCGATTGGGGGAAGGTCCCTGGGTTTGGTAAGTTTGCGGTTGTGTGCAGTGTTGGGCTCCCTCGGGGGGGGGGCGCATTGGGTTTGCTTGGTTTGACGAGTTTATTGTTATGATTCTGTTTTCTCTCGTTGGCAGGTCGCCATGGGCTTCACCCCGCCAATGTGCTCATCTGCGGCCATTCGCTTATCTTTTGGGCGCGGAAGAGTGCGGCTTCAGGAGGATTCGGCTCCCAACTGGGGTTGGGGGACGTGGCTAGAATTTCCTGGGTGGCTAAGCGGGGTATGATGTGGGGTCAACTCATGCCACTGTTCCTTGAGTTCTTGCGGGGCGGCTCCCCTCCTAGGGTTTTGGTGCTTCACCTGGGGGAGAACGACCTGGGCCGGAGGACTACGCTGTCCTTGCGGCTTCAGGCCCGCAGGGACCTTTACATGATCTCGTGGTTATGCCCTGGGATCGTGTTGGTCTGGTCCGGTTGGCTCCCTAGGAGGGTTTGGCGCTATGCCAGGAGTGTCCGTAAGATGGACATTGCCCGGAAGAAAACTTCCGCTTACCTTGGGAGGGTGGTTGTCGCCCTGGGTGGGGTTGTCATTTCGCACCCCGGGATCGTCTGTAGGCTGCCCAACCTGTTCCGGGACGATGGGGTGCATCTTTCTGCTGATGGTGCCCGGATATTCCTCAGTGATTTGCAGCAGGGCCTTCAGGAACTGTTGGCTCCCGGTGGGGCGGGGGGGGACAAGCGCTAGGCTGTCCGCCCCGTGTGGCAGGTACCGTGCGGGCAGAGTTTGTCAGGGTAGTGTTTGGCGTGCACCTCAGGCAGCAAGGTCGTCATGGAAGCCAGGACCGCTCTTCTGGGACAGGTCCGGCCCGCTGAGGCTGGCTGGCAACCATGGTGACCGGTCGGGTACTGGGGCTAGGGGGCAACCCTGTGCTCCGCCCGGCCAGCTGTCTGGATCTTCGGGTTGGCGATGATAGGTTCGCTGGGAGAAATCCGAGCGTTAACCTGGAGTCAGGTGTGACGCCCTTGGATCATGCTGATCACTTAGGGGAGACGGGCAGTTAAGCCATAAGTCTCCCCGCATAAGCCCGCACGGTTGGGGGTGGTTAGTAGGCCCTGCTGTTTAATTATGTTGTGTTATAAGATTTAATAAAGTGGCCCTTAGAATTCCAGCCTGTTGTCTTGCCTCGTTATTGGGGGGGTGTGGGGGTAATGACGGTGACGGGCAACTGCCTGTCGCCCGATTTGCCTCCGCCCCCCCCCCGCGAGGAGCAGGGCAGCAGGCTCGGCGTGACTGGCCGGAGGGCTGGGGGGGCGGGGCGCGCAGGGCCGTTTCGGCCGGCGGGCCTTGCGCCTCCCCAGTGCACGGCTGGACGCTGATTCCCACCCACCCTCCCGGTGTCAGTTCGAGCCTGGCTGGCCGCCTGATAAGGGGCCGGGTAGGAATTTTTTGGGTTGCTGGCGCATTGGCACTTGCTCGCAGCCTTTTTTCGCCTACCCCGAACTGTTGACTGGGAGGCGGGTTTAAATAGGTTTTCATCTGGCAGGTCACTTTGGCAGGTACCGTGCGGGCAGAGTTTGTCAGGGTAGTGTTTGGCGTGCACCTCAGGCAGCAAGGTCGTCATGGAAGCCAGGACCGCTCTTCTGGGACAGGTCCGGCCCGCTGAGGCTGGCTGGCAACCATGGTGACCGGTCGGGTACTGGGGCTAGGGGGCAACCCTGTGCTCCGCCCGGCCAGCTGTCTGGATCTTCGGGTTGGCGATGATAGGTTCGCTGGGAGAAATCCGAGCGTTAACCTGGAGTCAGGTGTGACGCCCTTGGATCATGCTGATCACTTAGGGGAGACGGGCAGTTAAGCCATAAGTCTCCCCGCATAAGCCCGCACGGTTGGGGGTGGTTAGTAGGCCCTGCTGTTTAATTATGTTGTGTTATAAGATTTAATAAAGTGGCCCTTAGAATTCCAGCCTGTTGTCTTGCCTCGTTATTGGGGGGGTGTGGGGGTAATGTCCAGGTACACGTATTCAGATTCCAAGCCCCACTCCTTTCCAATATTTGCTTCATCGCTGCCATCCTATGGAACTGGCTACATGGGAAAGCAGAACAGTATCTATACTCCCCATTCTCTTATGCTAGTTGTATAGATGGAACCACTAATCTATGTGTGCAGTCTCTCTACTACTGGTATGTGTGGAAGTGAAGTAATGAACAGAGGAACTTGTCTCTGAAATGGCAACTGTTTTCTAGCTAGGATCCGATGTCTGTGAAAGTTGCATGGCTGTTCAACAGGTAAAACTTACATTACCACTGCATCTTCCTGCTGGGAAATTCACCAATTGGATTTCTGCTTCTTATGCACTTGTTAGAGGCACAGGAGCTGGGTCACTAAAAAGTGGAAAACCTTGTCTCTTGTTTTCTCTTCACAGTATGCCAGCAATCTCACTGTCCTTTTTCAATCCCTAAGGGAGGGGAAAACCTAAGCTTTTTAATGCCTGGATAATTTCTGATTGAACTCTATAGCTTCATTGCAATTATTCACATGAGTGAAGTTAATAGTATTGCTCCCATTACTAAAAGCTACTCATGAACAGAAGAGTTCACCTTCTGTCTTAGCAAATGGACTAGATTTACATTACAAGCTCAAATGCTTTCTTTTCACTGACCAAAATAATAATAATGACGACAAAATCTTTATACCTGAAGCTACTAGTGGCTTTACAATGGGTGGTGAGGCTTCTGGGGGGGAAAAATGGCTGTTTTTAAGGTACATATTTTTTGGGGGGAAAAGGCCAGTAACATGCACAACTGAGCAAACCATATAGGAGCTGGAACAATAAATAATGTGCAGGTGTACCTGTATGTTTGTAAACTGGGGCAACCTACTCATCCTGCAAAACTTTGAGATATCAAAATATCAATTGGCAAATAGATATCTGCTAACAACTATCTTTTTTTTTTTTGTCCTGTTCATGTTTCTCTACAGGGTCATGTCTTTCTTTACACAGTAGCGCTTCAGCTAGTCACAGTTCTGCTGGTTTTCAAAGATGCCAGAACTTCCCATATTTCTTCACAGGCAGAGGCGGAACTTGCGAGGAGTGCGTGTAGCAGCTGCTCCGGGCGCGGGCGCGGGGGGCGCATTCAGCGGGGGGTGTACTTACCCTCGCGATGCACCGTCCTCGTTTGCACCGTCAGACCCATGCAGGCAATGGAAGCTTACCCCTGGGCAAGGGAACAAATGTTCCCACCCAGAGGAGATCTCTGGTACTGCCCCTCTGCGGGATGCAGCCTGCACTCCAGCGTACTGCTGTATTGGCGCGCGGGGGGGGGGGTATTTTATAGGATTTGGTTGTGCATCACATTGCAGTGGTGCATTAGCAGAAACAAGATCCATATGTGTTTCCTAGAGTTTGAAAGACTTGGATAAGGCAAGAAGCATGGCTGGATGGGGATAAGGAAGGTGTCCCCAGCAATGGCCAGCTGTGTGTACACACCCTGTATGCTGAGGGGTGAGAAGGAAGGACCAGGAAATGTAGGGGCCTCCAGGCCTCCATTCCACACTCCCTACATGTGGCGCCTAAACCTATCAGGGTATGGAACTGTACCCATAATTTATATTATGTGTTTGTTTAACTAACAGCGCAATCCTAACCAAAGCCCTGTGCTGGGATGCAGCAGCGCCAGGGCAAGCTCTGCTGTATCCCACGTGGTACATTCGTACACAAAATGCTTGAGTTTAGTTATATTACAGCAAGTTGGAGGGCATAATTATTTTTGAAAAAAATAATGTGGCAGGTGCTTGCATGAGTAACCCATCTCCAGAAGTGTGTTTTGTGTTTCTTTTAATTAGGGGAACAATCCATGCACATGTTCATATGTGCGTATATAAAAATGTAAACATCACTACAAGGTTACCTGCTCACTTTTGAACTGTGAATCATGTGCAGGGAAAGCAGGTGCGTGCTTTGGAAGTGGAAACCTTGCACAATTGAGCCAGGTCTCTGGACCTCCAAATGAGACATTTTGCATAGGTTAAAAATCCTCCTATGCTGAAAACTTCTTTGGTGGATAAGTATCTCATCACATGGGATGTTACTGTTTGGCAAGATGAAAATATCTATTTTTTTTAAAGGAAGTTGTGTGGGCAATTGCAACTGCACCCGTCTTTGGGGATGGTGCCAGTCCTGTTGATTTCCTGGGGAAGAAGCTTACCCCAGCTTAACTCATTTGTTGATCAGGCTGATTCTTTTATTTGCTTGTCTTTAAATCCAAGAACAAAGAACTGCCAACTGCTTGTGCTTTGCTCCCCCCCCCCCCCGCTTTCTTTTTATTTGCACTATCTGTAACTAGATAAGTGCATTGGAACCTATTGACTTCTGTATAAATTGCCTTTGGAGATGCCTTTAGTTATGCATCACAATATCATACAAATGGTGAGCTGAACAAAGCTGGGATTCCAAAGTACTTGTTATTCATGCATGATGTGGGGCACATACAACTATAACAATGTGCGGCTTCTCACAATGCTGAACTGGCAGGACCATCTTCTCAAGGGCATTTTGATGCCAGCTCAGTCCTAGGCCTCTTTCATCTCAAAATGCCAAGAATACCAAGTTTTGTTTACTCCTTCTAATGCGCTTTGCCAGCCACTTGAGACACAGTCTGAAAAGAGCTTGTCTCTTCAAATTCTTTCATTTGAAAATGCCTCTTAACATGATAGTGAAACATCAGGGATAATTAGAGAAAATGATATTGTAAACCCCCAGATAAAAGTGTGACTAATGATTAATTCTTTGGTATTTTGTCAAAGTGCTCCTCATAATTTCAAAGCTTTAGGCAATATTCTTGTAGCTAATTCTCCCATGTAGACGTTTCTTTTTATTACCACAAGGGTGGTGGTTTAAAAGACACAGATTGCTAAACTTTTCTGGATCTGCCATTAATCTTGTTTGTTTACTTTCCTGTCTTTTTATTGTTTTAAAAAAATCCACAAAACGTTATCTTAAGATTTTAACATGATGTTAAATAGCTTAACACTACAATTCTAAATGCACATATGGAAGTAAGCCTCTTTCATTTTAATGCAACCTACTTACACATAAATGGTTTAAGATAACCTAAGTGGTTGTTAAGATATGAATTAAATTAAAATAATAATAAAAGCCTGAATTCACTGCAGAGTTGAGGCACATGGTTAGGAAAACTGAAAAGCCTAAACAAAACTCATGGCCTATTGTACAAGTGTTCCACAGCCACAAAAGGCCCAGTGATGGCACAAAGATTGTGCCGCTGTTGAGCCAGTTCAAGCCACCTATGCAAAGCGGCAGCAGCCTTGAACCCACATCACCATAGCCCCAGGCTGCGATGCTCCCGGTACATAGGCTTGCCATATTTTCCTGGTTTGGAACCGGGAAACCCCCCCCCACTTTTAATTAATTAATTAAATCAATCAATCAAATAAATAAAAAATGCATTTTTTCGTGGGCACAAAGCACCCACTTGATGCCTGAAGGGCACCTGAAATTTTTATTTATTTATTTCTGGCCATGAATGGCTGTTTTGCTGCCGCTACTTACTCCAGCCAGGGGGCTTGCCAGCCAGCCTCACTGACCCAGTCAAGTGTCATCTGAGAGGTCCTGGCTCACCTCCTGACCTTGCTGACCTCAAGATGCACGGCAAGCCCCTTCCATCCCACCTAACCACCCATACCCGCACGCCCCCTCCCAAGTGACCTACTGGCTAAGCACCCAATCTACCGACACGGTCTGAGGTAAGTGAA
Organism: Plestiodon gilberti rubricaudatus; assembly: GCA_026170595.1. NCBI lineage: Eukaryota > Metazoa > Chordata > Lepidosauria > Squamata > Scincidae > Plestiodon > Plestiodon gilberti. The sequence goes on from JANXHW010000003.1 coordinate 111,675,920, forward strand.
AAAACCACCAACTTTGTGCCAATTGGTGCCCAAAAATTCCTACCTGGCCCCAAGAAGGCGACTGACTAATCCCAGACTATGACAAGGGAGGGCGGGAGGGGATCGCTTCCCAGGTGGCGACTGAGAGCCGGCAAATACGCCGGCTGCTCTCCCTCAGTCGCAGCCTCCCCCGTGATCTCTTCCAGCCAATAGGCTAGCCAGAAACTCGTGCCTCTGCCTGGAGCACGCAGGGGGGCAGTGTAAAGCCCCCGAGACGCGAAGGCGTCTCAAGGTGATTTTGCAGCTCCTAATCTTTAGGCTAAGATTTGAATTGCAAGATGTTGTTGCTGTTTTTACAATGACAGACACACCATATATTTTTCTAATGCGTGTGAGGAAAACGTATGGAAACGACCATTACTGTGTTTGTAATAGGCATATATGCTTCCTAAATGGAAACTTCTTGCTGACGATATTGCTGACATTGGCCATGGTTGACGGACTACTCTCCATATCTCACTACTACTTTCCCAAGAGTTATAATCATACCGCCTCACTGAGAAGCTGACAAGGCCTGGCTCTTTTCCCCTTCTGTATGTCTTCTCCTCTCTGTACTTACCTTTGTGTTTTTCTAATTGGGGGCAATCAAACTTAAGTAGATCACCAGTCCTTAGATCAATTTGAATATGATACCAATAATCACACACTTCATATTTGCTATTCCAGTTCAAATGCAAAATTAATTTGTCTGTTTGTCGTCAAGAATAAAGTGGGTGACCCTCATAGCTGTCATGGCAGCCATGATGATGTTTCAAACTCTGAGAGCTGTCTGTGCATGACTGTTGAAGCCTGTCACAGCAAAAAAAATATAGAATAAAACCCTAGGGATCCAAGTTTGGGGCTTTCTCATTTTTCCTCCACTGAAAATGTATGACACTGGCAACTTTATGCCAAGAAATGTTATTTTGAGATACGTTTTGGACACAGCCTTCCTCCTGGGAAACCACCAAAATTTACAATTCATATGCTGTTTTTTCCATGCTGTAACTCACCTTTCTTTATAGGAACCAGTCCTCCAGTGAAATTCAGCTGGCTTCATTTGTATCAAGTTAGATGGTAGCAGAGGGGGTGCTTATGTGCCAGCTTCCCTGCATGTATTCAATGCAAACACTATTCCCCAGATTCTGTATGGCATCCCAAGCTGGATCAGTGCTACGAACCACCCATTGGAACTAGTTCAAGCTTCCTTTTTAAGGAAAATTCTAGGGATACCAAGATGTGTCACTTATGCTACTTTATGTCTAGAAACAGGCCAATTGTTGCTCGAGACAAGAGCCTGGTTAAGAGCAGCCAAATTTTGGCTGAGACTATATTTCAACCCAAATCAGGATAGCCTCCTTTACTGCCTTTACTAACATACAGGATACTGTATGTTACCCCCGGTAGGGTCCCTTGAGTTTGCCAATAAGATTCGTTCGATGGGGATTGAGATTGACACTCTGGGATCATTGCCTTCTATGGCCGCTTTCCATCTAATCAAAAGAAGACTCTTGGACATTCAAGCACAGGAACTCCAGAGCGCTGTGAGCAAGGATTGTTCTCCGCTGAGTTTGCAGATATCAACTAAGGCCGGCCAATCCGCGTTATACCTGACCTTGTTGTAGCGTCCATGCAAACGCAGAGCCTTCCCTTTGGCCAGATGCAATGTTTTCCCCTCAGCAGTATTATTTGGCAGATTACTAAGACACCTGATGATGAAAGATGCTGTTCCTGTGAGTTGGGCTCAGTAGAGTCCCTCTCTCACATGATTTTGCATCGTTCACTTTACTCAGCTCTTTGAGGGAATTTTTTAGCGCCCTTGCTAAGTAAATGGAACAGCTGTCCGGATAGTGTTATCTTGAGAAATATCTTGTCATCTGAAGCCCCTTTCATTATAGAGATTACGGGACTTTTCTTAAAACAGCTTTTGAGACTTCGCACTCACAATCATGGTATTAGCTTTTCTTGTTAAATTTGTCTTTTGTTTCCTTGTTATGCTATGTCACCTTTGTTTTGTTTTGTTTTTGTTCAAATACCAATAAAGGTTCTGATTTCAAAATTATTTCAAAGTTAGATGGCTGAATTTTGAATGGTCAAAAGTAAGCTATACATGCCAACTGCCTGGGTAAGAAAATCAAAGACTTTTCTTACTGGGGACAGGCAGTAATAGTTCCATTTTATAAGAAAGGCAGGAGGGGTGATCCAGCCAGTTACAGACCCATAAGTTTGTTAAGTGTAATTAGTAAACTATATGCTCGTCACTTGCAAGATAAACTTAAATGCTGGATGGAACAGGAAAAATTAATAGCAGAGGAGCAAGCAGGGTTTCGGGAAGGAAGGGCCACAGTAGGGCATATTTTGATTATGCAACATCTGATAGAAAAAATATGCCATTAATAACTCTGGTAACTTGTATTCAGCTTTTATTGATCTTAAATCTGCTTTTGATTCCATCTCTAGAATAAAACTGTGGAAGAAACTAGAGGGCACGACCATTGACCGTACATTATTGTTTTTGATATGGGCCCTGTATGCTAACACCTCCCTCAAGGTCAGATGTACTAGGAAGGGGCATCTTTCCAAGCAAATTCCAACACAAAGGGAGGTAAAACAGGGCTGTGTATTAGCACCTCTTCTGTTCAACATTTATATAAATAGCCTGGTAGAGTATTTAAATAATCCGGATTTCCACCCACCGTCAATTGCCAACCGAAGGATATCTGTGTTATTATATGCTGATGACACAGTTATCCTATCAAGAACCGCAGTGGGACTCAGAAGGACTTTAAAGAAATTTGGCTTCTTCTGTGATTCGGTTGGTTCTTAACTGTCAGAATAGTTGAAAGATCTAGGTGAAAACACATAGGTGAAAGATCTTCATAGGGCACAAAAGAGCTGCGTAGTAGGACCTACTACATGGTAGTGATGGCAGCAAAGAAAACATTTTTCTCTGTCACCATCACGTCTGCAGAGAGTCATCCAGCAGAGCTGTTCTCTGTTGTGTGGGGTCTTCTTCATCTGACACCCTCCGAGTGAGAAAGAGAACAACATGGTGGCACATTATGACCAGTTTACGCACTGGCGTCGCTGAAGGTGGGGCGGAAAGCTAAGTTCTGCAGCTTTCCACCCCACCGTTAGTCTCCGGTACAAGGCGGCCCGCCCCCTCGTCGTAGGAGCCCGTCAGCTCTCCTGTGCGTTGCTTTCTCTCCGCTGACGGGCTCCTATGACGAGGGGGCGGGGCGCCTCGTACCGGAGGCAGAAATTAGCTTTCCGCCCCACCTCCAGCGATGCCAGTGAGTTTACGAGACACTTCACAGATAAAACCATCCATTCCAAGGGGAGCGGAATGCACCATGGAGATCATGAGCCCCCTGTTCTCTGCTGCCATGGCAAATAGTGGGCAGTGGCAGGGGCACAGGAGGGGCAGCATACTGACAGCCATGCTGGCACATGCCAGCAATGAAACTAAGGGCATGGGGTGTGTGGTGGGGTGGCCAAATGGGCAGGCCGCTGCAGGAGGTGCCCTGTGTCGCATGCCAGCCCAGTGATTGGCCTATGCAGTACTCCCTCTTGTGCTACGTTGTGCTATGGTCAGATGTGCCTGTTTGTAGTGATGCAACGTGTTAAATGCCGGATGAGGTGCACAATGCTTGCCTTCTGCTACGGCCAGGTGGTTAGAGACCAGCTTTGTGGAGTAGCTGGTGTTAGTTCTAGACTTACCTCCCTCGCTTCTTTTGTCAATGACATGGGTGTTTCTGGCCAGTCATGTAAAAGGTGAGTGCCTTGCCAGTTAAGAGTACATCCCTTAGTTAGGCTTAAACCCATCTTACATGGTTCCCAACCTTCATCCTTTATGCAGTGAGCTACCAGGACCGCTGAACCATAAGCTGTCGATCGAAAGGTCGGCAGTTCGATTCCCGCGACGGGGTGAGCGCTCGTTGTTTGGCCAGCTCCTGCCAACCTAGCAGTTCCAAAGCATGTCAATGCGAGTAGATAAATAGGTACCGCTTAACATAAGAACATAAGAAGAGCCCTGCTGGATCAGGCCAAAAGCCCATCTAGTCCAGCTTCCTGTGTCACACAGTGGCCCCACCAGATGCCTCAGGGAGCACACGAGACAACAAGATACCTGTGTCCAGTCGCCACTCCCTTGCACCTGGCACAGAGAAAACCCTTCGCTTGCGGGAAGGTAAACAGTGCTCCATGTTCCAGCTGCATGCTACGCGCTGCGGCAAGGAGAGTCATGCTGGCCACATAACCATGGAGGCGTCTTTGGACAACGCTAGCTCTTCGGCTTTGAAATGGAGATGAGCACCACACCCTAGAGTCGGACACGACTGGACTTAATTGTCAGGGGATACCTTTACCTTTACTTACCAGGACCCTGCTAGGTTCCACTGAAATTATGTTCATATGCTCCATTTAAATTATTGGGACTTCATTTATTCCCAACCGTCTCAATGTTATCAGTGGTGCTTAGTCATGACTAACATTCTTTGGATACAATCCACAGTCTACTGTGAGTGACTTGTAATACAATAAAGTGGAAGCCTGTTTATAAATACAGTTGTTATTGTTGTTTGTTATTGTTAACAATTGTTAACAATAATTGTTATTGTTGTTTATTGTTCTACAATCAAGTGGAAGTCTGGTTATAAATAGAGTGGTTGTAAACTGTACCTCAAATACCATACAAATAAAAGGAATGTTTCAATGCTCATTTCCTGCTCAGCCACAAAACTTACTGGGTGGTTTTGTGCCATCACCCTCTCTCAGCATAAACTACCTTGTTGTGATGATGAAGGGGAGGCAAGGTACGCCACTGTGAGCTATTTAGAAGAAGGATGGAATATAAAAATGCATATGAGAACTATAAAAGCATAACATGCACCTACTCAAAGGGCAGACTAGGTAGCTGAAAGGCTCATTAGTAGTAAGAAATAAAACTTGCCACGTATTCATTATAAATGGGTTACAGCGCAATCCTGTGTAACCTTGCACCTGTGTAACAGTAGGTGCACCGGTGTAAGTGGACTAATGCCAGTGTAAGTTCACGTACACCGGTGCATCTACTGTTACACAGGTTACACAGGATTGCGCAGTTATTTTGGCAAGACAGAAAAACCAACAATCTTGAATCAAGCAAAAGCATCTACTTCCGCATCCTGTGGGCCACCAGCTGTCTCAGGGCATACTTTCTCCTATCAGTGCTCCCCTGCAACTAGTCACAGGCATACTGCTACTGAACCTGGAGATAGTGCATAGCCATCATGCTAAATAGCCATTGACAGACTGGCTCTCCATGAATTTGTCCAATCCCCTTTTCAAGCCATCCCAGCTAATAGCCATGTCACCATATTTTCTGGCACAAATTCCGCAGAGTTATTATATGCAATGTGAAGCAGTACCTTCTGTTGTCTGTCCTAAATCTCCCATCAGTAGAGGCAGATTTTTGTGGTATAATAGTTAGTCAGTATTTGATTGCCCAGTAGGCTAATTTGGGGTGAATTAGAGACTAGTCAAATGCCAACCTTAACTTGTTCAGAGCTTCTTCTTTTTTTCATACCAATTATTTCAAGGTATGCCATTTTGGAAACCTCTTCATCTAACGTGTGCATGTTTGTCAAACCTAGAGAAGGGATTTTAGGCTTCATTTGTCGTAATCTAACTGTGTCTTTTTAATGCATCTGAAATGTTGTCTTCCAATGTTTCAATGCGAAAATTTAAAGCTTTAGTTGAGAGAACAGACAGTTGTTAACTGAAACATTGCTTTAATATATACTTCACTTAGCTAAAGCCCCATAGGTTAGCAAACGGATATCAAAAATTCTGAATTATTCAGATCCCTGGGTAGAGTTAACCGCTTCCAGAGTCTTGTGGTTAGTGAAATATTCACCATCGTAAACTATCTACGGGTAATAAAAGTTGTGCATATTCAGCAGAGATATAGTCCCCTGAAAATTATATAGATAACTTTGTGAGATTTTTCTTCTACATTCTGACAGAATTACAAGATCTCTAACATCCAAAAGAGAAGAGTAGATATCCCATAATAAGGTCTGTATTGACTGGAACTGAAGAAACTGTTCCTCAGATTCAATTGCTTATATCAATTTAAAATAAACTGAAGGCAAATTTTAAGGTAGTACCTGTTGCAGGGTTACTCTACATTGTGTTTCTTCTGTAAAACAGAGCATGGAAAGGTGCTAGATTTTCATTTGCCTTTTCTAATTTAAGGAGAAAATGACATTCACAGCGTCTTCCTTTTTCTTCTCTTATGAGGTTATTTGGATTATTTCCTAATATGTGGGCTGTTTTCAAAAGTATACATTGCACAGTTTGTGACCCACTAATGAACACAGTCCACCAGCCAGTTTCAGGCAGGTCCAAAGCACGTGCACATTTGTGTGCAGGTGGTCCCAGCTTCAGCAGAGCTGTCTTAAGTGCATTATAGGCTCCCGGGCACCGATGCAATCGCGACCCACTTCCGGTTTTCGGACGGAAACTGGAAGTGGGTCACGATCATGTCAGAGGGTCGTTCTGAGGCACAGGGAGGCCTGCAGAGGGGTCCTGTTTAAGAAGCAATTTTTCCCATGGAGGCAGTGCGATGGGCCCCCCTATGCTCGTGGGCCCCCAGGCAACTGCCTAGCGTGCCTGGCTGCCGTGATACAAGCCAAACTCTTCCAGTACAGCAGAAAGAGGTGACTATCAGCACCATGACCCTGCCCCCCCCCCGATGAATTGGACGTTCACAGAAAAATCTGATTCAATCTCATATACAAATGTCCCCCTGTATCCGTGGGTCCAGTAAGCATGGTTTCACGTATCCGTGCCCCTTGCGGCCATTACTTTTGTTTATTTTCATAGCGCTGGCACCAAGCAAGTATGTGTCTTCCTTTAACAAAAGCAGAGAGGCTCCAAATGTTAACAGGAAGCAGTTCTGCTTTCTACTTCCTGTTAACGATCAGAGCCTTTCTAGCATTCAGGCTGCTTGTCTGCTTCTGAACTGTAAGCTAGCATGCTGCTTATAGCATTTTGTTAAAGGAAGACATGCGCTTGCTTGGCGCCAGCACTACAAAAATAAACAAAGATAATGGCCACAGGGGGCCGCGGGGATAGGGTTCGCTCTTATCTGTGATTTCAAGTAACCGCGGTAAAAGCAGGAACCTATCCCCCGCAGATACAGGCGGACGCCTGTATTATAAAACTTTGTTTAAGTCTGACTGAGGAAAATCCTTCATGCTTCAAATTCAGCTTAAGGTGAAATCCAGTAACAACAGAGTGCAAACCTGTTGGCAAAAACTGGCACATAATTTCTTGTACTTCCTATAGAAGGGATGCTTCAGCCTATTACCCAGGTACCGTCTCTACAGGTGCTCATTTGGTATGAGAAGCATTGTTCATGCTGCATTAAGGGGCAGCCCAATCCCATCCTCCCCTGTCCTGGGCCAAGCAGCATGGGCCGTGTGGCCCACGCTGCATCCTATGCAGGGAAGGAGGTGACTGGAAATGTACTCGTGGTAAGGGATGTTCGTCCCCTTAGCCCAGGTAAACCCCCAGCTGCCACAATGGGGCTACTCGGTTCTCTGCCAGCTGTTTAGCTGGCGCAGAATCAAGAAGCCCCGTGCAAGCTGAAAGGACCTGGGAGGGAGGATAGGATATGACATGCAACAGCATCGCTGATCCCTCTCCCTCCCGGGCCCAATCCACCAACCCCCCGCCCTCCTCTGCCCCATTATGCCCGCTCCTCCCCCAGCCCTCGCACCACTCAGAGCAGAGCTTACCTACTCCCGTGTCGCTGTCGTTGGGATTCAGTGCCAGCGGGATGGTGCAGGTCTTCCCACCAGCGCCGCCTACTCCTAAGTCATCACAATGCGCTTTATGGCATGATTGTAATTTTTTTGCTGTTTAAAAAGTAATTACTGTATTTATTTGTATTTTTTGTATTATTGTATTTTATTTTTGTGTAAGCCGCCTTGGGTCCCTTTGGGGAGAAAGGCGGGATAGAAATATTGTAAATAAATAAATAAAATAAATAAATTGCGACAGGCAGCACCGGCACTGACCCCGCAGTGCTGGTGCTGACCAGGAGTAGGATTGCGCTGTATGTTTGTGTGTCATTGATCTTAGTGGAAACTGTGTGCACAGAAAACAGTTCGCCATGTATAAAAATGTAACAGAATAAGACAGAATAGGGTCCCCAGATGTCAGCTTCCCTGAGTTATGTGAAGGAGCACCCAGGAGACCCTGAAGCACCAGCTTGAGTTGAAGACATGAGAAAGTGCTCATCTATTTCATTTCTTCCTTCTAGCTTCAGGAAGGTCAGTGTAGATGTAGAGGGATGCTTGAAGGCAATACAACAATTAACGAGAATTTTAAAATTTATTGTGCTAATTAATTTGAGGGGACACAGACCATCATAAATACAAGCAAGGGCCAAGCAAAGTCACTCTCTTCCTACAGAAGCATTCAGAAGGCAAAGGGAGACAGGGCCTGTGTATATAAAAGAAGCAGATATCATGATTAGGAAGCCGCCGTGCCTCTGACTTATTGTACAGCGAGAATCATGGCAATTTCCTTCTAGGGCTATCAACATAATAGGAGTGCAAGCGGCCATGTGAACTCTTTTGCAAATATTTATGAGCAAGCGTGTGAGTTTAGTCGGTGGACAAATTCACCAGCCTCTCTGTTTACCTTTTGCAGAAAGATGCCTTCTGGCTCGCGGAAAGGTAATGTCACCTTAATTGTGTTCTTCTCTCGCTTGGCATAAATTATTTATGCTGCTGCTTATTTATTTTTAGCTTCCTCAAACTTCCATCTGCGGCCTCCAGTGTGCAAGGGCTCTGTTACTCTTAAATGAAGTATGGTATTATTAAAGTGCATGACCTGGCCTGATTCTTTTCCTCTATCATTTCACCCCTTGGTTTGTCAGTTTAGGAACAAACAGTGGCACTCGCTACAATATGTGGTGTCTCTCCGTGTATCTTCTGCACCGGGGCAGCACGTGCTGCCCCGGCGCTGGGTATCGCGAAAGTGCCGTAAAGCACTTGCGCAACACCCAGCTAGGGACCGCCGGTGCTGCGACCAGCGGCCCTTACCCGGCTGTTTCCCCGGACCTGCACCCGCTGGAGCAGGTACTACACCGCTGGAGCAGGTACCGCCGGAGCAGGTACTATACCTGCACTACACCAGTCAGGGCAGAGGCAGAGGGAGGGTGGACCGGGCAGCCAGGGAGGGTGGCCATTGGCCACCCCCAGGCCTAGAGAGGGCAGGGATAATGGCGATGAGACCCACCATATCCAGAGCCCTCTCCAGGCCTGGCGCGGCCTTACATGGGTGGCGTGAATGTGCGCGAGCTCCAGAGCTCGTGCACATTCGAGGAGGCCCATTTGGCCTCCCGCCGCTTACACCAGGGGAAGGGGACTATTATCCCCTTCTCCCAATTTGTACTCGGGCTGCCCTGGGACAGCCCTGGAACTCAATAGGATATGGTTGCCGGCCCTTTAGGATTGGGCTGTCTGTTTCTGTGTCTCACAACACACATTGAAAACAGTGGTCTACATTTCTGCTACCTAATGACCTTTTGTCTTCTTTTTTCACATGTTCCAATTACTGGTGACAGAACTGTAAACAGTGTTTAATAGTCTTATTAGGAAAAAGTACTGTTCACAATATGGTGAGCTTCCAAGTTACACAGACCTCTTCCTCTGGCCAGATGTATATTTTGAAAAAATAAAATTAAAAGAGGAAAAAATTACAGGGAGAAGGTCAAGTATGAAGTCCTGTATGCAATCTGTATACAGACTAATGAAGCCAGTGGAAACCTGTTTTGTTTGTTTGTTTGTTTGTTTTTGCAGGGCAAATAGCACATGCCTGGGACTCTGATCTAGATTGGGCTGCAGCAAGTGGTAGGGTTAAAGCCCCTCTAATCCTCACTGTGGTCCTAAACAGAATAAGGTTCCTCCATGTAAGCAAATGTCAGATATAAAAGCCAGCCTATCTGTCTACCTTCCTGCCCCATTTCTCCCCCTCCACCCCCTGTTCTGCCCACCCCCTGCCACCCTCCCACCCCCTTTCTGACTTACCAGCTCCAGGGGACATGGACAGGCTGCTGGCGTGCCATCACAGCTGCTCACTGCTTGCAGCCATGGCCCGGCTGTGTGAAATGGTGTGTCACCTTTTGCAGCAGAAAAGTGCCCTATGCTGCTGGAATGCTAGTTCTGGCACCGATAGGCCCTCTTACTACAGTTCAGATTCATTCAGCAACATTTACTGTCTGGATAGGTGAAGGATATGGAGAAGAGAAGGATTCAATCTGGGAAAAATTGAAGGCAAAAGGAGAAGGGGAAGGCAAAGGATGAGATGGTTAGACAGCATCATCAATGCAACGAATATGAAAATGAGCGAACTCAGGAAGATCGTGGAGGACAGGAAGGCCTGGCGGGATATGGTTCATGGGATCACGAAGGGTCGGACACGACTTAACGACTGAACAACAACAACATGGAGAAGAGAAGCAATGTGGGGCCTCTTGTTTTTAGACAACCAATAATGAATCAACCAATCAAGGCAAAACAAAAAGGGCACAGTGTGTGAAATGTAACAACCTTAGTGTTTATATGCATGTATTTACATGCATGTGCATTAGAGTTAAAAATAATACCCTGCCCCAAAGTCAGAGTTTTAACCTAGGGGTCCTAATTGTCAAGTAAGATATTATATCACAGGGTTGATATATACCTCACAGGGTTGTTGTGAGGACAAAAAGGAGGGGAGGAAATATGTACAACACTCTGAGCTCCTTGGAGGAAGGGCGGTATAAAAATGTGAAAAATAAATAAAAATAAATAAATATTGTATGTATATGCTTGTTTTTAAAAGCATCCCCTATGCATGCTTACTCAGATGTCCCACTCTGTTCAATATGCATCAGACTGCAGCCCAAACAGATACATAGATTTTCAAGACAGGTACTGGATATAAAGAATGATCGAGCTCTTTGTGTATGTTTGATATGCAATTGCAATTATAGGATTTATTTCCATTTGAATGGCTGAACTGGCAACACTGATATAGCATTCTCCCCAAGTTGGCTCTGTTTTTAGAAACTTATGAGATATTTTTTTTTCTCCAGAAACTAGCAGAAATAGGGCGGTGATGGCATTTTGGCCTAGTGGTGGTACATGGAACCTGACTCTGCCATTTGGCTTCTGCTGTTAATGATGGATAACATCCAGTTTGGTTAGAGTTAGACTGTCAATATGGCATCCCTTGCAGTGAGAAAATACATATTGCAGGCTTCATGCTCAGTCTCAGATCATTACATCGGCCTTCAGCTGTGCCATTAACAGTTTGGTAGTAAGTGACAGATCAGGAACAAGGGCATAGAGGCTGCTGGAATACATGTGATTCTGAGCAGGTGCCAAGTATAGGTTTCTGCTTCTTCTAAATGTGGTCATTTATGAATTGTAAAATAGGATGAACTGTTTCTTAAGAGACTGGAAAAGCTTGTACTGTGATTAAAAAAAAGTAGATTGGTTCCCTGTTGAATCATATTTTCATGGGAGATCTTGAAATGTTCTCTCCATTACTTGGGCATTTTGCTAGAGCACTCGATGGTTATCAACATTCACAACAGAGTTTCACAATGTAAATTGCAGCTGTTGCCTGAGAGACATTTGCCTATCTTAACTTTAAACTTATGTGCTTTAAACTTATGAGACATTTGCCTATCTTAACTTTAAACTTATGTGCATGCATAAGACTGGCAAACCGTGTTCCTGTGATAGGTAAATAGTTTAATTAATCTGCAAGCCTTTTTATGTGCATGTTTTATAAGCCCTGATAGTAGCACTTCAAGATTAATTCGAACAGCAATTATTTTGAAAAGGCTTTAGAAAATACTTACACAACACCATATACGTAGCCCAAACCCAAATGAATAAGAAAAATATAGGTGGATGGAAAGAACTAAACGTGGTTTTATTTCCCCCCTCCCAATTATTAGAAAGTTAAAGTTACCAGGATGCTGCACATACCTGCAATTTTCTGCTCTTGATGCAGAAACCACATATTCGATATTGCAGATACACATCCTAGAAAGGCAGCAGGTTTGAGAATATTATTGTTGGATCTATGAAGAAGCAGTATCTAAGCATGCAAAACACTGTCCCTTGACCCATCTTTCCTCTCCAATCACCATCCCATCTTCCTTCAACCTTTTGCTTCCAAATTCCTGGAACGTGCTGGCAGGGGTGTCACAGGGCTCGCGCGGAGCCTGCAGGCAAGTGGCAGCTGTTGCGTTCGACTTGGAGCGGTCCGAGCTGAATGCTATGGCTGCTGATAGTGCCGAACCCGGAAGTGACGTCATGTGCTGGGCACAGGACGTCATTTCCAGGATGCAGCAAGCACCCATTCCCCAGGTGGCATGGGAGCTTGTTACGCCCCTGCATGCTGGTTACTCTCACTGGTCAACTTCTTATCCTCCAATGGTGCTATGGATCCCTTCCTATCTGACTTGCACCTTTTGCCCTCACAAAAATAACTAATGATTTTCTCACAGCCAGATCAAAAGATGTGAACACTGTCCTCATCCTTCTTGACTTCTCTGCATTTGACACAGTTGATCACTCTTTTTTTTTAACTCCCTTTATGTGTTAGGCCACCATGATTCTGTCTTCATGTGGTTCTCTTCCTATCTGACTAATTAAACTTTCAAGGTTTCTACAAGGGGAAGCTCTTTTCATGCTGCCCCACTGCGCCAGCACTGGATAGGATTGGGCTATTAATTTAAATGTGCACCACTTGTTTACAATTGGGCCTGGTTCACACATGCATTTTCATCCTTTGGTGACATTTGGTGATCATCAAATGATGATTTGCCTGAAGGCCATCACAGATAGAACATAGAACACAGATAGAACATAGAAGTAACTTCCACATCATCTCTAACATCATGCTTTTCAATTGAAGCAGTTCACATATTTGCTAGATATCAAGAACTGGTTCACCTGTCCATAATTGATGCCAATGAAAAGCAACGTGAGATGACCTGAACGTTCTGTTTCTGGTGTTTGATCTGGGAAAGCCTATTCACACACGTGGTGTCATCAAGTGATGAACATTCATGTGTAAACAAGTCCTGCATAAGCACATACTGGGATTGGCCTGAAATCAGTGACATTTAGGTACAGTATTGACTAGCAGCTGCGAATGTCATGCTCAGAAACGCTACTTGTCTTTACTTGTCGAAGCAATTTCTGGTACATCTTCAGTGTGCTTCTGAGAGGGATACAAATCATTTCAAATTAATTGAAGTTCAGCCAGCTGAGCTATATCACTTAATGTGCATATCATAAGAACATAAGAAGAGCCCTGCTGGATCAGGCCAAAGGCCCATCTAGTCCAGCATCCTCTGTCACACAGTGGCCTCACCAGATGCCTCAGGGAGCACACAGCCAACAAGATAATTCCTGCTGCCACTCGCTTGCACCTGGCACAGAGAAAACCTACTTCTAAAACCAGGAGGTTGTTTATGGCTTGTAACCTGTGATGGTCTTTTCCTCCATGAATTTGTCCAAACCCCTTTTAAAGGAACTCAGGCCAGGTGCCATCACCACATCCCATGGCAAGGAGTTCCACAGATGAATTACATGCTGAGCTGGGTAAAGAAATATTTTCTTTTATCCGTTCTAACTCTCTCTCCACTCAATTTTAGTGCATGTCCCCTGGTTCTGGGGTTGTGCGAGAGGGAGAAGAATTTCCCTCTATCCACTCTCTCCATCCCATGCATAATTTTATACGTCTCAATCATGTCCCCCCTCAGGTGCCTTTTTTCTAGACTGAAAAGCCCCAAACGCTGTAGCCTTTCCTCATAAGGGAGGTGCTCCAGCCCACTAATCAATCTGGTCGCTCTTTTCTGCACCTTTTCCAATTCAACTATATCCTTTTTGAGGTGTGGTGACCAGAACTGGACACAATATTCCAGATGCAGCCTTACCATCAATTTGTACAAAGGCATAATGATATTGGCCGTTTTATTCTCAATCCCTTTTTTAATGATCTCGAGCATGGAATTGGCCTTCTTCACAGCCGCCGCACACTGGGTCGACACTTTCATCGACCTGTCCACCAGCACCCCAAGATCTCTCTCTTGATCTGTCACAGACAACTCAGAACCCATTAGCGTATATGTGAAATTTTGGTTTCTTGCCCCAATGTGCATCACTTTGCACTTACTTACATTGAAGCGCATCTGCCATTTTGCTGCCCATTCTCCCAGTTTGGAGAGATCCTTCTGGAGCTCTTCACAATCCCTGCTGGTCTTCACCACCCGGAAAAGTTTAGTGTCATCCTCAAACTTGGCCATCTCGCTGCTCATCCCCAACTCCAGGTCATTTATGAACAAGTTGAAAAGCACCGGTCCCAAGACCGATCCTTGGGGCACACCGCTTTTCACCTCTCACCATTGTGAAAATTGCCCATTGACTCCCACTCTCTGTTTCCTGGTCTTCAACCAGATCCTAATCCACAAGAGGACCTGCCCTCTTATTCCCTGACTGTGGAGTTTTCTCAGGAGCCTTTCATGAGGGACTGTGTCAAACGCCTTCTGAAAATCCAGATATATAATATCCATGGGTTCGCTCGCATCCACATGCCTGTTGTCCTTTTCAAAAAATTCTAAAACATTTGTGAGGCAAGACTTCCCCTTGCATAAGCCATACTGACTCTCCTTCAGCAGAGCTTGTTCTTCTATGTGTTTTAAGATTTTATCCTTAATGAGACTTTCCACCATCTTCCCTGGAACAGAGGTTAGGCTGACCGGCCTGTAGTTTCCCGGGTCCCCCCTCCTTCCTTTTTTAAAGTTTGGTGTGACATTAGCTATCCTCCAATTCTCTGGCACAGTGGCCATTTTAAGGGACAAGTTGCATATTTTGGTTAAGAGGTCAGCAACTTCATTCTTGAGTTCCTTCAGAACTCTTGGGTGGATGCCATCCGGGCCTGGTGATTTATTGATCTTTATTTTGTCAATTAAGTCTGAGACGTCTTCTCTTTTAACCTCTATTTGACTTAATTCTTTAGTCAGGGGAGGACGTTCAGGCAGCAGTATTTGCCCGAGGTCTTCTGCTGTGAAGACAGATGCAAAGAACTCGTTTAATTTCTCTGCAGTCTCCAAGTCCCCTTTTATCACCCCATTCTCTCCCTCACCATCCAGCGGACCAACCGTTTCACTGGCAGGTTTCCTGCTTCTAATATATTTGAAGAAGCTTTTATTATTCCCTTTTATGTTGCCTGCCATACGTTCCTCAAAGTCTTGCTTGGCCTCCTGTATTATCTTTTTACACTTCTTTTGCCACAGTTTTTGCTCCTGTTTGTTTTCCTCATTAGGGCAAGACTTCCATTTATGGAAGGAAGCTTCTTTGCCTTTTATAGCCCCTTTAACTGTGCTTGTTAGCCATGCCGACACCCTCCTGGACTTAGTCGAGCCCTTCCTCCTTTGTGGGATACACGCCCGCTGGGCCTCTATTACTGTTGTTTTAAACAGCCTCCATGCACTCTGGAGCGATTGGACTCTTTTTACCTTCCCTTTCAGCTTTTTTTTAAACTAGTCTCCTCATTTTGGGGAAGTCTGCCCTTCGGAAGTCAAAGGATTTTGTGTCAGATTTGCTCGGCACTCTCCCCCCAACATGCATGGTGAAACAGATCACAGCATGGTCACTGTTCCCCAACGGTTCGGTAACATTTACATCCCTGACCAGATCTTGAGTGCCACACAATAACAAATCCAGAGTCACCTGTCCTCTGGTTGGCTCCGTGACTAGCTGCTCTAAGGCACAGTCATTTAGCATATCCAGAAACCCAGTCTCTCTTTCATGACAGAGCATGAGTTGACCCAATCGATGTAAGGATAATTGAAGTCCCCCATGACTACAACCCTGTCTCTCATTGACACCTCCCTGATTTGCTTCCTCATTTCAAGATCCCCCTTCAGGTTTTTGATCTGGAGGACGGTAGCATGCCCCTACTATTACATCGCTCTTTGAGCCTAGTAATCTAACCCACAGCGATTCTATGGAGGAGTCAGAGCCCCCCTCCAGCTCTACTCTGGTGGATTGATTCTACCCCTTCTTTGACATAGATGGCCACCCCACCTCCAACATGCCCCTCACTGTCCCTCCTATAGAGTTTAAATCCTGGGATTGCAGTATCCCACTGGTTCTCCGCATTCCACCAGGTTTCCGTTATACCTACTATATCAATGTTTTCCCTAGCCACCAAACATTCCAGTTCTCCCATCTTTGCTCGTAGACTTCAGGCACTTGCATAAAAGCACTTATATACCAGGTCCCCCAAGGAGGGCTGTGTGTTAGGGTTTGCACCTTTATCCCTGCAGCCTTCTGTCCTGCTAGATTAGCTGTCGTGTCCCATCACGCTACCACTCCTAATTCTTACTCTGTTATTTCTTGACTGTTCCCAATCCTCTGCACCCTCATTCCCTAGGGATGAAGAGTCTCGAACCGGATGCCCCTCGGCTCCTGTCGGCTTTCCCCCAGGGGTCAGTTTAAAAGCTGCTCTGCCACCTTCTTAATGTTATGCGCCAGCAGTCTGGTTCCGTTTTGGTTCAAGTGAAGCCAGTCCCTCTTGTACAGGCCCGGCTTGTCCCAAAACGTTCCCCAGTGCCTAACCTTGCCATATCAGTGTAGTGTTACATGTGTATAAATGGTAGTCAGGTGCTCATTTGCATTGGATGCTACCAGGCCCAGCTCAATGTGTTGGCTACAGCATTTAAAGCATCACGATAGATGGCCCAAGTCCAGCATATCTGTGAGAACATTTCTTTTCAAACAAAGCTACATGCTCTTTGAGGTCTAGTTCTCACTGAAAGGTCTCATCTGTATCACTTCAGCCTGTACCTGGGAGAATAGCAGCTTTGAGCATTAGTGATGTGGTGTCACTGACATTTGAAATGACTTGGGTCAGAATACAAATGTACCTATTATGATTTGATGTAAGAGGAATCAAATGTTATTTCCCAGACAAATTATTCTACAGCAAATGAAAGTATTTTCAATGAAGGCTTCTGGGAGGCAGACTTTGGGGCAGCCCTCAATATAAACTCAAAAAGTTTTTAAAAAATAGAAAGACTCAGGAGACCATGTGCTGGGCCCTGGTACAAAGCCCTGAGCTGGACCTCCCAATGGCACAGTGGAACCCACCCCAGTGGTGTGCACAGGTAGCAGTAGATGCTCCTTCTTCCACAGCAGCAGCAAAGATAAGGTGCAGAGTGACTGGTGTGCTCTGGGGGCTTCTCTTTCCACACTCCACACCACCAGTGCTTTCTTCAGAGGCCTGTGTGATCACAGGGGTCTCTGGAGGGAGGCCATTTTGGGAGAAGGTCTCTAAAGTGATTCTATCCACAAGAGACTTGTGCTGCTGCTGCTGCTGCTGCTGGCCTGGCCTGTGATTGGCCGGGCCAGGTCACATGGGTTGGGCGTCGACTGATGAGATGCTGCAGCATTGCTTGGCTTAATAAAGACACAATTTACACACTTTCCTGGGAGTAAGCCTCATGAAATACAAGAGGGCTTATTTCTGAGCAGACATGCATAGGATTGTGCTCTGAAACCAATACATTTAAACTGAATATGGTTTTAAAAGAAAATTGAGCTATTTGGAAACTCTTCGGTCAGATGCTCTCACAGGCTTGTCATTGGTCAAACAGAAACAAAAAGGTTTCTAAATACTATGAAGATGTTGGGATAACCAGGGTGGCTTCTCTGCCCTCAGGCAATGAGTATTTGAGAGATAACATTTCCCTAGGTTTTTAAACCAACAATGGCACATTGAAAACAAGTTCGCTTCTCTCTGCCATTAAATTAATACTTTCCTTTACCAGAGTTCAAATATTCCATTCTCCTAGCAATGCCCATCATAATTGAGTGTGATTCAGTCATTCTCAATGCCAGGTATCACAGTACATTCCATTTACTTTGCTCATGGCAGCCCCACAGAGCCTCTTGATAACAAATGCTCCAGGGGCTTTTTCTGGACTGGATAAAACGATCACACTCTTTAACCAGTTCTTGCGGGTGCCCAAAGCAAGGCCTGAGTTGATTCTCAGAGAGTGCCGGGTGGGAGCAGGGTAGGAGTACCCCATGAATACACTTGTCATGAGCAGCCCCATGAAAAACGCATTACAAGAATCCAACCATGGGGTTACCAGAGCATGGATAACTGTAGTTAGGTCAGACCTCTCCAGGAAAGGGTGCAGCTGGTAAATCAGGTGAAGCTGATAAAACATACTCCTTGGACACTCCTCGACACTCAGGAACAAGAAGCACCCCTAGACTGCAAACCTGTTCTTTAAGGGAGAGGACAACCCCGTGACAGTCAGATTGAACACCACCATCTCCCTGACCAGTAGAACAAACAGCAACTCTGTCTTGTCTATTTCATTTGTTCTCCTCCATCCAGTTCCACGCAGCTGTCAAACAGCAGTTCAGGGTTTACACTGCCTCCCCAGGATCAGATGGAAACGTGAAATAGAGCTGGGTGTCATCCACATACCAATATTCCGCCGCTCAAATCTCTAGATGACTTCATTCAGTGGTTTCGTGTAGATGTTAAACAGCACAGAAGACAAGATGGAACAAAAATCCAAACGGCTAAAGATCAGCTGCTCTGCATTTAAAAGGTCACAGTTTCAAACCTTGGCTTCTCTAGGTAGGGCAGAGAAAGGTTTCTGTCTGAAACCTTGAAGTGTTGCTACCAGTCAGTGTTGGCAATACTGAGCTGGATGGGCCAATGATCATCTGACTTGGTAAAGTAGGCATCTTCCTATATTGGACCAGTTCTTTGAAAGCATGTGGAAACTTCATCAGATGAAAAAATGTCACTGTCAGATCATTAGTTGGGTCTGGGTTGTTGTTTGGAGCACATTAGTCTGGTGCGGCTTGAGCTGGAGTGGGTACCTGGCTAAATTTAAGATGCTGAAGTCCTTATCTTTGGAGATTGGGTAACTGATGGATCGTTTCCCTTCATATGTGTCCCTTCATAAGTGAACTCTCTCAATTGTGCAGCTTTGTCTAACTTTAATTTACCATTAACTGTAAAGGACTTGGTTAAAGCTACCTTAAGCTACCTTAAACTTAAGATAGAACTAAGCCTAGCTAGGAACTAAGCCTAGCTTAAGTAGAACTAAATATAACCTGAGGAGGGGGATTGTAAGGTCCAGTAGCTAGGACACAGGCACAGAAGCTAGGTGGGAAATTAAATAGATTCAAAACACAAACAAGCACCTATCTAAAAGACAGGGGCAGAAACTGGACAAGCCTGGGAGCTGGTTCTAAAGAAAATTGCAGTCCAAATCTAAACAGGTCTACTCTGAGTAGATTCTACAGCTGATTCTAAAGAGAATTGCAGTCCAAATCTAAACAGGTCTACTCTGAGTAAAACCAGTGTTTACTCAAGAGTAAAAAGCCCAGGGCAGAGACCTGAGTCTACTTTAGAGTAGGAGCCTAAAACAAAACAAGAGGAGGCTAAAAGAAGGGGAGAAAGCAAGCTAAACTGCACCTTAAGCAGAGTTAAACTTAAGCAGAATTTAAAACCTACAGTTTAAAACATACAGACCGCATGGTATAGAAGGCCACATGGTAAATTAGGGTGACTCAGAAACCATAGCAACACACATTCCTGCCAGCTGAGTAGGTCAGATGTAAATTGAGGCAGCAGCAGGAACAATAGCAACAGGAATTTCCTGCCAGTAAACCACATCAGGCCCTGCCCCCCTTAGAGGCCAGTCTTTTCAAACTTTCAGGTAGGCAGGGGGAGGAGCTACACAACAGTTTAAATCTGGGGCTGGCTTGCGAGTGAGCCCTTTCAGGAGCAGCGAGTGGCCTCACGGGAACGAAGTGGCTCACGGGGACAAAGTGGCAAGATAAAAAAAAGACACAGCGAGTTCAGCAGCGGGGCGAGGAAGCCAGGCCCCACACACTGCCCGGCACGTCCCTTGAAGAGAGGAGAGCTCCAATAACATTAAGGTACCCAAACTGTTTTAAACCCATAACTTACAAAAAAAGCTATGCAGTCAGACAGCCAGCAGAAGGGTGGGGGCTATCCAGTGTTTTGCACTGAGTGTCACATGTATGACTATCTGCCTCTTGGGCAGAAGTCATGGGTGTGTGCTCGGTGCAAAGAGCTCCAGGCTCTCAGGGAACGGGTTCGCTCCCTTGAAGCCACGGTTGCTGACCTGGAGAAGCAGAGACAGGTAGAGAGGAACCAGGGTGAGACTTCTAGGGACGTGGAGGCATCGTCCTACCCTCAGTTGGCCAGCACTTCAGCTGCCAGGGAAGGGAGTCTCAGGGCTGGAGGACATTGCTCTGGAAAAGAGGGAAACAATCCCACAGTGGGGACCCCTTCTTCAGGTGATGGGCCCGTATCCAGTCGCACTATGGATACTCCTCTGGGGAGAGGGGGAAGGGGGCTTCTTGTTGTGGGTGACTCTATAGTCAGGAACATAGAAAGGGGGGTCTGTGACGGATGTGAGGACCGCACGGTGACTTGCCTACCTGGTGCGAAGGTTGCGGACATCACCTCTCGTCTAGATAGGCTGGTAGAGAGTGCCGGGGAGGAGGTAGCGGTTGTGGTGCATGTTGGCACCAACGACGTGGGGAAATGTAGCCGGGCGGTCCTGGAGGCCAAATTTAGGTTGCTAGGTAGGAAGCTCAAATCCAGGACCCCAAAGGTGGCGTTCTCAGAAGTGCTACCTGTTCCACGCGCAGGGCCAGCTAGGCAGGCGGAGCTCAGGGGTCTCAATGCGTGGATGAGACACTGGTGTGAGGAGGAGGGGTTTAAGTTTGTTAGGCACTGGGGAACGTTTTGGGACAAGCCGGGCCTGTACAAGAGGGACGGGCTTCAGTTGAACCAAAACGGAACCAGACTGCTGGCGCGTAACATTAAGAAGGTGGCAGAGCAGCTTTTAAACTGACTCCTGGGGGAAAGCCGACAGGAGCCGAGGGGCATCCGGTTCGGGACTCCTCATTCCTCGGGAATGAGGGTGCAGAGGATGGGGAACAATCAAGTAATAACAGAATAAGAATTGGGAGTGGTAGCGTGATGGGACATGACAGCCAGTCTAGCAAAACAGAAGGCTGCAGGAATAAAGGGGCAAACATGCAGCCCTTCTTGGGGGACCAGGTATATAAGTGCTTTTATGCAAATGCCCGAAGTCTACGGGCAAAGATGGGAGAACTGGAATGTTTGGTGGCTAGGGAAAACATTGACATAGTAGGTATAACAGAAACCTGGTGGAATGCGGAGAACCAGTGGGATACTGCAATTCCAGGATATAAACTCTATAGGAGGGACAGAGAGGGGCGTGTTGGAGGTGGGGTGGCCATCTATGTCAAAGAGGGGGTAGAATCCACCAGAGTAGAGCTGGAGGGGGGCTCTGACTCCTCCGTAGAATCACTGTGGGTTAGATTACCAGGCTCCAAGAGTGATGTAATAGTAGGGGCATGCTACCGTCCTCCAGATCAAAAACCTGAAGGGGACCTTGAAATAAGGAAGCAAATCAGGGAGGTGTCAACGAGAGACAGGGTTGTAGTCATGGGGGACTTCAATTATCCTCACATTGACTGGGTCAATTCATGCTCAGGTCATGAAAGAGAGACTGGATTTCTGGATATGTTAAATGACTGTGCCTTAGAGCAGCTTGTCACGGAACCGACCAGAGGACAGGTGACTCTGGACTTGATATTGTGTGGCACTCAAGATCTGGTCAGGGAGGTAAATGTTACCGAACCGTTGGGGAACAGTGACCATGCTGCGATCTGTTTCGCCATGCATGTCGGAGGGAGAGTGCCGAGCAAATCTGACACGAAAACCCTTGACTTCCGAAGGGCAGACTTCCCCAAAATGAGAAGACTAGTTAAGAAAAAGCTGAAAGGGAAGGTAAAAGGAGTCCAATCGCTCCAGAGTGCATGGAGGCTGTTTAAAACAACAGTCGTAGAGGCCCAGCGGGAGTGTATCCCACAAAGGAGGAAGGGCTCGACCAAGTCCAGGAGGATGCCGGCATGGCTAACAAGCACAGTTAAGGAGGCTATAAAAGGCAAGGAAGCTTCCTTCCGTAAATGGAAGTCTTGCCCTAATGAGGAAAATAAACAGGAGCACAAACTGTGGCAAAAGAAATGTAAAAAGATGATACGGGAGGCCAAGAAAGACTTTGAGGAACGTATGGCAGGCAACATAAAAGGGAATAATAAAAGCTTCTTCAAATATGTTAGAAGCAGGAAACCTGCCAGGGAAACGGTGGGTCCGCTGGATGGTGAGGGAGAGAAAGGGGTGATAAAAGGGGACTTGGAGACTGCAGAGAAATTAAATGAGTTCTTTGCATCTGTCTTCACGGCAGAAGACCTCGGGCAAATACCGCTGCCGGAACGGTCTCCCCTGACTAAAGAATTAAGTCAAATAGAGGTTAAAAGAGAAGACGTCTCAGACTTAATTGACAAAATAAAGATCAATAAATCACCAGGCCCGGATGGCATCCACCCAAGAGTTCTGAAGGAACTCAAGAATGAAGTTGCTGACCTCTTGACCAAAATATGCAACTTGTCCCTTAAAACGGCCACTGTGCCAGAGGATTGGAGGATAGCTAATGTCACGCCAATCTTTAAAAAAGGAAGGAGGGGGGACCCGGGGAACTACAGGCCGGTCAGCCTAACATCTGTTCCAGGGAAGATGGTGGAAAGTCTCATTAAGGATAAAATCTTAAAATACATAGAAGAACAAGCTCTGCTGAGGGAGAGTCAGCATGGCTTCTGCAAGGGGAAGTCTTGCCTCACAAACCTGTTAGAATTTTTTGAAAAGGTCAACAGGCATGTGGATGCCAGCGAACCCGTGGATATTATATATCTGGATTTTCAGAAGGCGTTTGACACGGTCCCTCATGAAAGGCTCCTGAGAAAACTCCACAGTCAGGGAATAAGAGGGCAGGTCCTCTTGTGGATTAGGAACTGGTTGAAGACCAGGAAACAGCGAGTGGGAGTCAATGGGCAATTTTCACAATGGCGAGAGGTGAAAAGCGGTGTGCCCCAAGGATCGGTCTTGGGACCGGTGCTTTTCAACTTATTCATAAATGACCTGGACTTGGGGATAGGCAGTGAGGTGGCCAAGTTTGCGGATGACACTAAACTTTTCCGGGTGGTAAAGACCAGCAGGGATTGTGAAGAGCTCCAGAAGGATCTCTCCAAACTGGGAGAATGGGCAGCAAAATGGCAGATGCGCTTCAATGTAAGTAAGTGCAAAGTGATGCACATTGGGGCAAGAAACCAAAATTTCACATATACGCTAATGGGTTCTGAGTTGTCTGTGACGGATCAAGAGAGAGATCTTGGGGTCCTGGTGGACAGGTCGATGAAAGTGTCGACCCAGTGTGCGGCGGCTGTGAAGAAGGCCAATTCCATGCTCGGGATCATTAAAAAGGGGATTGAGAATAAAACGGCCAATATCATTATGCCTTTGTACAAATCGATGGTAAGGCCACATCTGGAGTATTGTGTCCAGTTCTGGTCACCATACCTCAAAAAGGATATAGCTGAATTGGAAAAGGTGCAGAAAAGAGCGACCAGAATGATTAGTGGGCTGGAGCACCTCCCTTACGAGGAAAGGCTACAGCGTCTGGGGCTTTTCAGCCTAGAAAAAAGGCGCCTGAGGGGGGACATGATTGAGACTTATAAAATTATGCATGGGATGGAGAGAGTGGATAGAGGGAAATTCTTCTCCCTCTCGCACAACACCAGAACCAGGGGACACGCACTAAAATTGAGTGGAGGGAGAGTTAGAACAGACAAAAGAAAATATTTCTTTACCCAGCGTGTGATTCATCTGTGGAACTCCTTGCCACAGGATGTGGTGATGGCACCTGGCCTAGATGCCTTTAAAAGGGGTTTGGACAAATTCATGGAGGAAAAGACCATCACAGGTTACAAGCCATAAGCAACCTCCTGGTTTTAGAAGTGGGTTTTCTCTGTGCCAGGTGCAAGGGAGTGGCGACTGGACACAGGTATCTTGTTGTCTCGTGTGCTCCCTGAGGCATCTGGTGGGGCCACTGTGTGACACAGGAAGCTGGACTAGATGGGCTTTTGGCCTGATCCAGCAGGGCTCTTCTTATGTTCTTATGTTCTTATATGGGCTCTACCCAGCAACTGAGGCCCTGCTTTGTGTCCCCCTCTTGAACAAAGTGTGGTGGATGGCCAAAAAGGACCTTTTGATGTGGGTGCCAACCATGTGAAATGCACTTCCCAGAGAGGCCCTCCTGGCCTCATCATTGGATATATTGCAGCAGCAGGAAAAGACCTGATTGAGTCTCCTACTTTTGAAGATATATTTTGCCTGTTTTGTTGGCTACTATTCTACCACATTTGTTAAGGCTTCAATGTCTTTCATTACATTCTTTGTAATGTGTTGTTCTTGTAAACAACAAATTACAAAGAACACACATATTCCCAACCCTATGGTTTTCCCTGCCATAGCATGCAGCCATGCCAAAATGGGATGTGCTGTATGCTGAGTTGGGGGGGGGGGAGAGAAATCAGGAGTCTTAGGAATTATTTCCCCTATTTTCCATAAGTCTCCCAATCACCAATGGGTCTCCTTGGTCCTGTGCCAGCTAGTCCAAGGAGTCAAAGGGGGTGTGGCAGCTTGCTCCGGAGGAGACAGCACCCGCCATAAGTCACCCATGTCAGGTGCCACTGCCACCCCTCCAGCTTCCGACATGCCTCCCCTCCCCCATTCTGCCCTCCCCCATTCCATTCCACCCTACCAGTGGCATTCCTACACCCCCGTGGGGGTCCGCCAATGTGACACCCCCATGTCACACCACAAGCCACGCCCCCTGGGGTCGTGACGTCATTTTCGCGTGCCGCCACCAAATTTCGGCGGCGCCACGGCTTGAAACACACACACACACACACACACACACACACACACACACACACACACACACACTGCCATTTTGCATACCTTTTTTGAGCCGAACGGCTCCAGGGTGAATGGGAGGGAGGGCGAAAAGAGAAGACGTCCATGGCGAAAAGAGAAAAACGACGACGGGAGTGGCGGCAGAGTGGGCGACCAGGTGACGCATCCAGGAGGCAAGTACACACACCCCCGCCGCCACATGAGCCGGCTGCCTTGGGGCCCACAGCCCCCCGCCCCCACCCTACTGCTGTATGCTAAGCCATCGTGGCCTCACCAGCTGTGGTTAAGATGCGTGCGGCTATGTGTATTTCCAGATCACCATTTATAGTTGCCAGAAAAGTATCATAGCTGCCAGAACACGGTAGTGTTGCATAGGATTGTAGCCTTAGTTTGGCCTGTAATTGCATTGTTTTCCTCATTAAAATAACACATGGAGGAGTATGCAGTCCATATAAGAACTGGGGCAAGGCAATGTGTTAAAAGCCCCGCTCCATAGTTTCACCTTGTTTCAGGCATCACCTCAGCACTATTTAAAAGAAAGAAGAAAAGACCAAGCCAAACTTAGTAATGTTATTGTGGTTGTCGTTATACTCATTCTTTTAGCTGGTGCTGTTGTAATTTGTGGTTGCATTTTATGTTATTTATAGTTGCATTTTATGTTATTTAGGAGCTGTTTTACGTCATTTGCTACAGTATGATTGTTACAGCCCGATCCTGCGTAAGGATATGGGCCAGCCGCAGGATCCTCAGCCGTTCCAAGGCCGCTTTTGCATAGCCCGGGGACTCCATGGGGGAACAGGACGTTTTCCCCCTTCCCCTGGTGTAGGGCTCCCTGGGGCCTGGGGCCTCCTCAAATGTACACCAGTTCTCAAGCCGCCGTACAATTGGGGCAGCGGGGAAAGGGCCGCCAAGCCCGGGAATGGGGACAGAGATATTGCAGCAGACATTCCTGCCCCCTCCCGGGCTGGCTCGACCAACCTCCCTCACTGCCTGGCCCGCCCTTCCCATGCCCTTGCACCCATCGGCGTAAGCCTTACCTTGCTCCAGTGGCTGCAGGTCGGTTCTGCGGTGGAGTGAGGGCTGCCGGCCTGCGTGCCGGTGGCCCTTACTCCAAGGGTGCCAAAAACACGCTTTACGGTGCGTTTGTGGCACCCTCCGCCTGTAGGGCGCATGCTTACGCAGGATTGTGCCGTTAGCCACTTTACTTTCCATTCTGAAGATTAAGTGGAACATAGGCTTAAACCCAAAATAAAGACATTTATGCATTGACAGGGCAAGGCTTTCTCAGCAATGGGCCCAGTATTATGAAATAATCTCCTTGGTTAAATCTGCCAGTGTCTGACCCTGTGGGCATTTAGGAAGATGCATAAGGCATACCATACTTGTTTCAACAGTCTTTCTAGACCCATTTTTCTGCATATGGTCTACACATTACACAGAATATGGTGTAAACAACCCATGTAGTCATGTAACATAGCATGAACAAATTGGCTGAAATCCAAGCATGCTGAGGTGTGAATTGTGCAGGGAATCAAAGAGAGGATAACATACAAGGAAGAGAGGATAGGATACAAGGAATTCTGAATGTAGCTTCTTTTTTACTGAATACAGTAGGAGTAAAACCAACCATCTGGCACATTATATGTTATTTTTCTTTTAGCAGCTACACTGTATTTATCTTTCAATTTTATATCAGCAGCCATTTATTTTGTTTTTCATTTCTCCACTGAATAAAAAAATGGCAACTTTCTGACTTATAAGCAACATTGACTTTGGCATGATAAACCAGGTTACTTAACCACCCTTTGATATTTAAAGCAGCACTACTATGTTCAGTTTATAAGCTGGGGAAGAAGAGTAGCTGTACAAGAGAAATGGTATTCACACCACAAATGTAGGAACTAGAAATGACAGGTGAGCAATGCACCAAGAGTTTCAATTTGAACAGGAGAGACATCTTGTACTTTTGGGACCCTGTCTCCAGGCAACTAGAGATTGGGGGAAAAAAAAAAAAGAGTTCATTTCCTTCCTGTTCTACAACAGGAGCCTCCAAATAGTATGAAGGCAGCAATAGAAGAAAATGCTTTGGGCATTACCTTGAAAGGCTTCCCATAACACTAGAAAAGATGGCCATCTCTTAGTTGTCACTAAATTAGTTCACAATTGATTCCCATTTTTTCAGGGAATGATTACCTGAACAGTGGTATTTCAGGGAATGTACCTGAACAAAGACTGCATGGTAATGGAGATGTCCAAACCAATACTTATTTATTCAGTAGCTTTTGAATAGTCTTATTATTACAGTCTGTTGCCTGACAACCCTTTTATTTCTTCTTCTTCTTCTTCTTCTTCTTCTTCTTCTTCTTCTTCTTATTCTTATTCTTATTCTTATTCTTATTATTATTATTATTATTATTATTATTATTATTATTATTTATTATTTATTATTATTATTATTATTGCATTTATGAAGTATAGCACGTGTGTACATGTGCCAAGAGAACATGTCCCAGGTCAGTAAAAAGGTAAAGGTGACCCCTGACAATTAAGTCCAGTCGTGTCCGACTCTAGGGTGTGGTGCTCATCTCCATTTCAAAGCCGAAGAGTCAGCGTTGTCCGAAGACGCCTCCGTGGTCATGTGGCCGGCATGACTCTCCTTGCCGCAGCGTGTAGCATGCAGCTGGAACACGGAGCGCTGTTTACCTTCCCGCAAGCGGTACCTATTTATCTACTCGCATTAACATGCTTTGGAACTGCTAGGTTGGCAGGAGCTGGCCAAGCAACGAGCGCTCACCCCATCGCGGGAATCGAACTGCTGACCTTTCGATCGACAGCTTATGGTTCAGCGGTTTAACCCGCTGCGCCACCCACTGGCCCAGGTCAGTAGCTTGGCTTTAAAGCAGGACTGGTGGCAAGGGGCCTGAGATCTCACAGGTCTAGAGGAAGGCCACACATCTATCTTCCCCCCCCCCTCTTTTTCAGGCTTCTTCTCTGGAAAATTCCCTGGGCAGCTGTACCTCACTTGCACAGCACATTTAACCCTGTAAACAAAGTCCACATCCTGGCAGTTCCCTGACTTGAAGTAAATTGGCAGCCCACACCTGTCTAGCAGGACATGGTGATGCAAATCCACCTCCTGTGCAGGATAGAGCCTGAGGCAGCACAGCCGGAGGTCTTCTGGGGGTAAAGTCCCCGTACCTAGAGTAGAGCCCCAACTGGCCCAATGGGTCTACTTGAATGTGCACCAGCTGGCGTACATTTTTGAGTCAGCCATGTAATGCCAGCCAAGCCCAGGAAAAGGGATAGGATATGGTGGAGTGCGCCGCCGCCGATTCCTCCCCCTCCCGGGCCTGGCGGGCCAATCCCCCCTGGAACACCCTCTCCCTACCCTCCCCCAATGGCACTGTGGGGACTCTTGCTGTGGCAGCGAGATATCCCATGGCGCCAGAGGAGCAGTGCAAGCCTCTCCGCCGATACCACTTACTAGTCAGGTGCTGTAAACGTGCTTTCATTCATCTCCTTACTCCAGGTAACGCCCCAGCTTCTGCTAGGGGGCTACTTAGGTCAGAGCCACCTAATTCAGTGGTACAGAACCTAGACGCCCCATGTTGGGGCTGGAGGGTGGATAGGATATGGCTTTTGATGAAGATGCCAATCCCACCCCCTCCCAGGCCCAATCTGCCCCCCTCTCCGCCCTCCCCCCGCCCTGCTACAAGAGAATGAACAGCATGGAAAAGTATTGAGGTTCTGTTCTTAACACCTCACCACTCAAAATACTGCCAGAAGCTGGCTATTCGTGGTTTTTAACATGCATTTGCATAAAACAGTTAGTTATGTACTGCATTTCCTCATCAAATTCCTTGTTATCAGCAATAGTAATGTTCTTGGTGGATTGTCATGTGTACATGTCAGAGGCGTCACCAGGGGCAGGGGGGCTACCGCCCCGGGTGACACGCGGGGGGTGCCAAAGCCCCCGCATTCACGGCAATGCGGCAGCAGCAAGCTTTTTCGTGCCACTCACGGTGCTTTGGGAGGCCGCCGCCCGCCCCAGGTATCTTTTTCTCACTCACGGGGTGAGTGACACATGGGGGGTTTGACAAATTAAGTCAGGTTTCAGCTTATCTGTTTGTATCGGCACTTATCTGTTTATATTTGGCAGCACTTCATTTCCTGGTTAGTTCTCCATGTGTGACACCCATCAGTGGCATTGCTAGCCCAAAATTTACTAGGGGCCCACCCTCAACTTTTGGCCCTCTCCCTTTTGCTCCTCGGCGTCGGCGATTTGGGGGGGGGCACAAATTTCACATTTTATTTATTTATTTCCCCCTATTATTCCCTGGCACGAACAAAGCCCCCCCCCCCGCAAAATATTGGGCTTTCCCAGTACTTTTTAACCGTCTTTAATGGCAATGCAGCTGCTTCGGGGGTGAAAACAAACATTGAAAATCCTTCGTTAGGCCCAGGCCAGGGGGGGGTATTGGTGGGGGCGAAAAAACGTTTAAGTAACTTTGACTTATCGTGTATATGTTGTTCCATGATGAGGCATCCGACCATGAGGGCATCAGGGCGAAAAGCTGGGCGAAAACAGCAGCAGCCATTACCATGAGGGAGGGCGAGCAGGAAGCTAGTGAGTCTGGGAGGCCGCGCTTCCTAGACAGGCACTTCCTGAGGGTGAGCAGGCATGACGCTGGGCGCACGCGCGTCGCCTCGACAACGACGCCTCACCTCGGACTTGAAAGCTGGAGCGCCCGCCTGCAGCCATAGTCACAGGGCGCCTGCAGCCATGCCTCAGAGCAGCATCTGGCGCTGAAGCTGCCCTTTAAAACTTTTTTCCCCATAACACGAGGCACAAGCGTCGGCGCCCCCAAAAGCAGCACGCCCACTTGGCGCCTGGGGCCCAGGGCCACAGGGCCCCCCATCATACGACGCCACTGCACCCACTGGCCCAATTAGAGCTCATTTAGCTCAGCTTCTCTCAGAAGCTGTGGAAGCCAATCAGAGTGTTACTGAGTTCCGAGCAGGGCTGAGAGCTAAACAAGCTCTGATTGGCCAGTGGGGGTCACATGGGGAACTAACCAGGAAATGAAGTGCCGAATACAAACAGATAAGCACCGATACAGTTTTCTTTTTATCAGGGGGTGCATGGTAAGGGTCTGGGGGATGTAACTTTAAAAGGCAACACACACACACACACACACACAACCATAGCAACTGAGAACACCCGCTTACATCATGAAAGGATCTGGGGGTGTCCTCAGTTGCTCCGTTTTTGTTTGTTTGTTTGTTTGTGCTGGCTTTTTAAGGTTGCTTTTTCTCCAGGGTTTTCTTCCCTCCCTTTTTTCTACACCCTTTTCTTTCCCAAGGTTTTCTCCCTCCCCCCCCTTCATATGTGAATCAGGGGGTTATTGTAAGGGTCTGTGGGGATGTAAGGGTGTAAATGCTCTTTGTGAATGTTTTGGAGGTTTTTAGTATTAGTATTAGCAATAGTTTTTAATGTTATTGTGTATTTATTATTAATGATTATAATTATTAGTTATGATTAATATCAGTAAATTATTATATCAATATATAATATTATACGTCATGAGTTACCGTATTTTTCGCTCCATAAGACACACTCCCCCCCCAAAAAAAAAATAGGGGGATATGTCTGTGCGTCTTATAGACCAAATGCTGTAAAAAAGAGGATAAAATTAAAATGTCTTGCTTTAACAATAAATTTAAACTTTCCGTGTTGCTGTAGAACCTCCGATCTTCATCAGCAGCTCCAAAACGCGAGGCTCCCAGGCGCTGGACGCGACCAGGGAGCCTCACGCAAACATCACAGTTGTCTGGGAACTCTGCCATCGTCTAGCGCCTGGGAACCCTGCGCAAACATCGCAGCAACTGTGATGTTTGCGCAGAGCTCCTATGCGCTGGACGCAACCAGGGAGCCCTGCGCAAACATCGCAGCAGCTGCGATGTTTGCACAGAGCTCCCAGGCGTTGGACTGCGATGTTTGCGCAGGGCTCCTTGGTCGCGTCCAGTGCCTGGGAGCCTCACGTCTTAGAGCTGCTGACGAAGATCGGAGGTGCTACAGCAACACGGTAAGTTAAAGTTTATTGTTAAAGCAAGACATTTATTACCCTATTTTTCGCTCCAAAGTACACATGCGTCTAATGGTCCGGTGCATGTTATGGGGCGAAAAACATGGTATGTTGGGACTCAGGGAGGGGTGTCAAAAAATTTGGGCACCGAGTTAAAAATTGCCTAGCTACGTTTCTGGGACATGTACTAAACTCATATTGCAATCCTATGCACAGTAACCGAACAGACCAGGACTTACTTCTGAATGACCATGCTAAGATGGCACTATAAATCTTTGCTGTTCCAAATAATTCAAAGCAGAATAGAAGCATGAGACACATGTAGTACATAACTGTATGTGGAAGTAGATTTCAAAATCAATATCTGCATATCCAGCGTGCATTAAGTGACATATAGCTAGAGGTGTGGTTTTTTTGTGTGTTTTTTTCAAAATTTCTTGATTAAAAATGCAAATAGTGATGTTACATGTTTTATTCAACGCAAATAGTGGTGCTATGTGTTTTATTCCAAATTTACATTTTTATTAATTATTATTACTTTTTAATAATTTTATTTGCTTTAAAGTGTTCAGATAGACTATATGTGCACTAGAAAGTTGATAGTGTGAGCAAATGCAGCAATTAAGCCACTGTTTGTTTGTTTTTTTCAAATATTATTCAAATAATTATTATTATTTGAATAATAATATATTTGAATATTATTTCAAATAATATTCAAATGCATATTTTTGGCATCCTCAGTTTTCAGTCTCTCTGTTTCTCTCTGTCCCCTGGACAGTTATCATTGCTCTCCCCCCCCCCCCCATTCATGCCTATTGATCAATGATTTGAATCTCTAGAAATTGAATCTTTACAAATATGAGCAGCATGAGCAGCAGCTCAAATTTACAGCTCAAATACAGAAATAAAATAGAAATACTGTAAAAGAAACAGGAAATAAAGGGACTTGCCTGCTCCTTCTTGCCTGCGCTCCTTCTTGCATGCGCCACCTAGTGGTGGAATGCTGTATATGCAGCAAACCATACAGAACAGTACAGGTGGGCCCCCATATCCACTGATTTGCTATCCACGGTTTCAGTTATCCACGGATTGTGAGGACCCCCCCAGGCTTTTAGTTTTTTCCCAGTAAGCTTCTTTTCTTCCTTAAAGAAACAGGAGAAGCAGCTTATTACAGGCAAGTAGAACAAGACTAAGTACTAGAGAGGCTCTGCAAGGTTAACAGAAACCAGAGACTCGAGGACTTAGTCTCGTTCTACTTGCCTGCAATGGAGGCTGCTTCTCTGTTTGTTTTAAGGAAGAAACAAAGCTTGCTGAAAGAAAAATAAGAGCTGGGGGGGGCAAGCATGCCTGCCTGCAGGGGAGGCAGGGTGGGGGCCCCCTCAAGAAACCATGGAGGGGGTGTTCGCTCTTATCCACGGTTTCAGGTATCCACAGAGGGGCCTGGAACATATCCCCAGCGGATATGGGGGCCCACCTATACAGATTGGAGATAGCAGAAGCAAAGCAACTGGACAGCCTTCGGAGCTATTGGAGAGGCTCTGAAACTGTTCCAAGCAAGATCCCTTACTTGATCTTAAAAAGTACTGGTGGATTGCTCAAAAGTAAGAAAACACAGTGATATTTTGTGGAATTAAGGGTTTGGGGTTTTTTTGCATTTTTTGCGTATAGAGCTAAAAGTAGTTTTATATTGCGTTTTGAGTCAAAATTAGCTTTATTTCGTGTTCTATGTTGGTCACCAAAATATCTTTACAAAAGGACACTTGACACTGTACTTCTAGATCTGTCTATCTAGGGACTCTGTTAAAACAATTGTTCTGTCTGTTGAGTTGATCCCTCTGTGTGAAAATCCATTTTCATTATTACTTCTGTTGAAGGGATTGAAATGTGTTGGATTTTCAAATACTAATTCTTGTAATAAATCTACGTCGGTAACCAATTACTGATTCTGTCTGACTGCAATAATACCATGATAAAGTAAGCATCTCTCAGAAATATAATAATTATTGGCAACACTGGATTAAATGTCTCTGAATTCGTTCATAGATGCATGATGTCCATTACAAAGCCCAGATACATACATACATACATACATACATACCCTGTTTCCCCGAAAATAAGACAGTGTCTTATATTAATTTTGGTTCCAAAATGCAGTAGGTCTTATTTTCAGAGAAGTCTTATTTTCCCAACCTGTGGCATCCCCCCCTCCAGGCACTTACTTTGACTGATTAAAGCTTCATTCTTTCCCGAGGGTGCAAGGCTGCTCAAGGCCTGGAAGGCCTGCACTTGAGTCCTCCACCATAGAAACGACGTGCTAGAGAGGCCTGCAAGGCCTGCAAGGAGGCTGCAACCTTGCAGAGTCTCTCTAGCATGTCGTCTCTATGGTGGAGGACTCGGGTACAGGCCATGCAGGCCTGTGCTGAATGGACTGCATGGCCACTGAATTAGGGCTTCATTTCACACAACCTGATTACTTGACATTTGATGTCTCACAGCCCAATGTGTGAACAGACTCACACTGAAAAATGCTATGCTTCATGTGAAGTGATATGATAGGTGTAACTGTGGTGCCTAATCTGGGATGGCTCATTCACGGTCCAATCCTATCCCCCATGGCAGCGTTCTCCAGCAGCCAGAAAATCCCCGCAGGATACAGCAGAAGCCGCGCAGCTGCCACTGCATCACCGCGTGGGGATTGAGTTAGGATTGGGCTGTCACTTATATAAGTCTATTGGTGCTGCTCTCATCAGGTGATGGATATACATGATAAATATGAACTGATTCACGTCCAGTTTTGAATTATTGTATATTTGGGAGCCCCATCCTGACTTGCTTCGTATGGTTCATATTTTTATTAAACATTCTGAATATGAATTTATTCATATAACTATTATGTTGAATGGTTGAGAAGATACTATCAACTTGTTGAGACGATATCCCCAAATCCTATCTGACACAAACAAGCCAGATACAAATAGAGAGAATTTTGGATAGAGTCTTTTAAAATATGAACTACGTTTATTTTATGCATAACTTGAAAATGAGGATTTTCTTTTTGACTCTCATCTGAAGACATTGCAGTCACTCAAGGGACCTAATGATGCATATTCTGGTACTACCATTGACTTTGTTCTGAGAATTAATTCATGACCGACATAATTATGCCATTTAACTGTAAGAGACTTGGGTCACCAAGTTTCCTGTAGTAACAATTTCTAAACTGAAAGTAATTGCTGAATTTTATGAAATGTTATGGAAAGCTGATTATAAATGATTGATATTCTTTAAAATGGTTTTTCTTGCAGAACATGATGGGAGTGCATAAAGGGGTATGGGAGAATACAGACACATGGGGAGTGATTTAGCCTGCAGTAGTCAAACCACTTTTTCAAGGATGACTGCATTTACATGAATAAACAAAAAACCAACAGACCTAATCTGGATTAGATTATCAACGTAATCCCCAGGTTAATTTTCCTCTCTTGTGAATTTGCTTCCTAGTGACAAGTAAATAAAATATGAATAGGAAAAGTAGCATTTTCACTGGCCACTGACAGCGCTCCTCTTCCTCTGCTGCTGACTGCCATAAAGTAGTCAGCACCAGTCGTAAAATGTGTTCCAGCAGCGCACAAAGCCGTCCAGCAGTGCACGGAGCCTTCCTGCACACTCCGGAGCAGTCTGAAAACAATGACAGAGGTACGTTGGCTGGGGAGGTCAGAGGGGTTGATGGATTGTGGAACGAGGGTAGGGGGAGGGTTGTGTGTGCAACTGGAAGTAGCTTCCGGACGCTTTCTTTTTTCATTTTACAGGCACTTTCAGCATTTAAAATGCGGCGAAGAAGTGGCGGCGGGCCCCGGCAAAGCTACAAAAGAATGGCACCGCCCCCGCCCCCTCAACACCCACTCCTATCCAACTGCGGACTTGAGCATCCGCAGTTTTTGGCATCTGCGGGGGTTCCAGGAACGGAACCCCTGCGGATACCAAGGGCCAACTGTACACCTGAAGTGAAGCCTATATATTTGCTCTTGTGAATAAGCTTCCAAAGCAGGAAATGGATCTGTGACTACTACTTTTTGGAAAAACAACAACAGTAGTATAGTCTCTAAAAGCAAATAAAATTAATAAAAATGAGAAATTTTGGAATAAAAGCACATAACATCACTTTCTGCCATTTTCAATGTTTTAAAACACCGAAGTCTGTGGAAAAATAAAACACCCTCTAACACCTCTACATATATGTACACGTACACACACGTGCATATATACTATGAAAGAAACTAAAGTTGTTGTTTTTTTAAAAAGAAATTAACTTGATTCACAAAGAAATCTGCTTGTATATGATTTGGCATTTATAGTTTCAGAATAATGTTTTCATATGGTTTAAATAAAATTATTACAAATGAAGAAGTAAAAAGCATGTTATTTTGTGAAGTACACAATAAACGGAGACATGTACTGAGGTTTTAAAAAGGCTCTAGGGTAAACAGAGAACTCTCCAGTCTCACATTCTAAGGAATTAAACTTGATTTTATTGGATGTTTTCTCCATCCTCAGAAAATTACAAGGAATGAACATTCCGTTTCATCCCCATAGCAAATTACTTTGAGATTCACTGCTATAAATCTTCATTATTCTATATACAGCTACTGGATTATAAAATTCCAGAAGGTAGCCACTTTATACTTATCCTGTATGGTGAGTTTATATGTGGGGAAGAGAACAATATTTGTATGTGGGGAAGGTGACAATGTTTCTATTTCCTCTTACCTTACACTCACAGGCAGCGCAATCCTGCCTAAAGATACACGGTCAGTCTAATGGGCCAGCCACTGTATCCTATGGCCATCCCGTGCTGCCCCAGGGATGTTTGACCCCTCCCCAGGAGTAAGCCAGCCAGCAGTGGTGTAGGAATGGGGGGCAGACCTCCTCCGGGCAGCAGGCCCGGGGGGGCAGCAAAATTGTGGGCTGCGGTACTGGCCGCAGCTCCTTTTCTCGCCATAAAAAATGTCGCTGCTTTTTTGGCCGTTTTCGGCCTTGCGCAGCTTGTTTGGGGCCTTGCAAAGGCCTCCAGAGAGTGGGGAAGATGTTCCCTGCCCTCCCGTCTGCCTCCTGGGCAGTTTTCGCCCAGTTACAGGCTGCATGATGTCATCCCAGGGGCGTGGCTTCCGGGTGACGTCACGCGGCGTGGGCGTGGCTTCTGCCGGGGGGGCATCAGTAGGGGACCGCATTACTACTTCCCTGCTGGCCAGGGCCTATGGGCCTCCTCGGATGTACAACAGATCCAAGCCTGACGTACATTCAGGGAGGCTGTGTAAGGCTGACCCGTTCTGGGAACAGGCAGAGGATATTGGTGGAGTGCGCCACAGATATCTCCGCCCCCTCCTAGCCCGGGCCAGCCCAGGCCACCCCTCTAGCTGCCCCTGCCCACCCTCCCCCTGCCACAACTAACCTCCATCAGCGATCGTGGGGTCTGGAGGACGGCGGAGTGAGGCCTCTGTGCCAGCGGCCCTTACTCCCGAGTCATTGTATGTGTGCTTTACGGCACGTTTGTGACACTTTGGAGTGGCAGAGTGTGCGCTCCGCTGCTCCAAAGTTAGAGAGGATTGCACTGTAAATCTCTGTCATACATGACACCTCAATGTAAGACTGTTCACCGTATAGCTTTTCTGTCTTGGATGGTTGTAACCTACAAGGCTAGGCATGGAGCCACACAGAGGCAAAGTAAAACCATCTGGTACTAATAACCAGCGGGTTATTACCAGGCCAGCGGGTGGCGCAGTGGGTTAAACCGCTGAACCATGAGCTGTCGATCGAAAGGTCGGCAGTTCGAATCCGCGACGGGGTGAGCTCTCGTTGCTTGGCCAGCTCCTGCCAACCTAGCAGTTCCAAAGCATGTTAATGTGAGTAGATAAATAGGTACCGCTTGCGGGAAGGTAAAACAGTGCTCCGTGTTCCAGCCGCATGCTACGCGCTGCGGCAAGGAGAGTCATGCCGGCCACATGACGACGGAGGCGTCTTTAGACAACGCTGGCTCTTCGGCTTTGAAATGGGGATGAGCACCACACCCTAGAGTCGGACACGATTGGACTTAATTGTCAGGGGTCACCTTTACCTTTAACTAATAACCAAAGACCTGGGGAAAGGAACGGTTAAATGGAACAGCATTTAGAGTCCCTGTTTACACAGGTATCCTTATGGTTAGGCTTACCAGATCTCCAACAGATCCCCATTGTGTTCAGTGGAGCATGCTTCTGAATAAACATGCCTAGAATTGTGCTCTAAAGGTTTAACAAGCTACACCTGCCCACATTCCTGCTCCTAAAGGTCTAGCGCTCTTGGAGATCTGGTAAGCCTACTTATGGTGTACTAGTTCTATGCTTTGGTCTGGACTCCAAAGCAATGCTTTGGTGTGCTGCTGCCAAGAATATGGGGGGTACAACATTGTGTGCTGATTTATGGCAACAGCTGTGCATAGGACCAAGCCAGAAGACAGTGTACTGTATTTTTTTCTTCACATTGGAACATGATATTAATATCCTGGTAATTTTTGCCTAGTCCATTTATTAAAAACTCAGATTATAATATTGCTTTTCCGTGCATCATAACTGTGATACATAAAAGAAAAAAATATAAAATGACTTGCAGTGGTAGATTTCTGGTATTGTGGAGAGGCTTTTAAAGGGTCAGAAATCACAGGCATTGGCTTTTAAGAGGACTGAAGGATCATGGATAGTTTTTATGTTTCCATGGATACATCAAACAAGGAGCATAACAAGTTCTTATTAGCTGTGCAGTATTTTTCAAAAGATGAAGTCACTGGATACTTCCCCAAACTTATTTTTAATTAAGCAGAGGCATCGTTAGGGGGGACGGGGGCGGTGGGCCCCAAGGCAAAGGGGTGTCAAGCGGCAAGGGGGTACTTGCCTCTGGATCCATCGCCACCTCCGCTGCTTTTTGTCTTCTTTTTGTCATCTTCGGTTGCAAGATTGGCATGCCCACCTGCCTGGGCTCCATTCTGCTCCGAAATGCGGTTGAAAAGCGCCGGGGAGTGTTTTCACGCCACGCTGCCACTGAATTTCGGCAGTGGCGCATGAAAATTACATAATGGCCCCCAGGGGACAGGGCTTGTGGCATCACGTGGGGTGTCGTGTCAGCCCCCCCCCCACAGGGTGTGTGTGTACGAATGTCACTGTAATTAAGATGACCTCATTTACAGACTTACCTGGAAGTGAGTCCCATTGAACTCAGTGGGGCTTAGTTCTGAGTAGACATGCATAGGATTGTGCTGTGAAGCAGTAAAGGGACACATGATGGCCGAAAATTGATCAAACCCTTTTATTCCAATACTATAATATAGAGGGGCCCCCGTATCTGCTAATTCGTCACCTGCAGATTCACTTATCTGTGGATGCCGAATTCCCCACACCACACCCCCTGCGTCCATTAACTTATTTACATTGCTCTCACTGGCGCCAAGCAAGTGCAGGTCTTGTTTAAACCAAACGCTATAACCAGCAGCCTGCTGCTTATAGCGCAGCTTGTGACTCAGTAATGCTGGCAACCTCAGTGCTAGAGAGGCTCCGACGTTAACAGGAAGTCGGAGCCTCTCTAGCACTGAGGCTGTCAGCTCTACTGAGTCGTCAACGAGAGCAAACTAAATAAAGAAATTGGTGCAAAAGGGCATGGGGGGGGGGCGCGAGGGGCCACAGAAGATAGCATTCATCCTCATCCATGGGTTCCCAGTATCTGCAGAGGGGACAGGAACCAATCCCCCTGCAGATACCATTTCTGGTTTTAGATTGAGATATATGGTAAATAATTCTTAACATTAATTAAAAAGCTGCTCCTTTTTCCTACAATCTCCATTATCACTACTGGCAAAATGAAGGGCACCAAGCTTGTAGGAGGATCTTGAAGGTGGAAACGAAAACATCATTTGACTTCCCTCTGTGATGCGGTGGGAGGTGAAGTTCAAACCAGAGACTTTGGCAGGTGAAGTTCAACACTGTACAAGGGCAATCTGGCAGAAGACGAATCTTCTGATACCTTGAACTTGTCCACTGCAGTTGGCCAGAAGGAGGTCTTGGAACTTGCTATTTCACAGGCTCAGGCAGATTC
Organism: Plestiodon gilberti rubricaudatus; assembly: GCA_026170595.1. Lineage (NCBI taxonomy): Eukaryota > Metazoa > Chordata > Lepidosauria > Squamata > Scincidae > Plestiodon > Plestiodon gilberti. The sequence continues at coordinate 111,715,117 of JANXHW010000003.1, forward strand.
AGCAGCTTGTCCTATTGAAGCACTTCTATCTGAATAACCTATCTTCACAGTATGGACAAAAGTGCCATGTGACTAACTATCTTGTGTTTCCTGACAATTAAAAAGCCATGGAAAAAACAAAAAGAAGAAATGGCTCAATTCCCTCTCTCAAAAAGCAGAGGGGACTGAACAAGTTAAAAAAACACACTCCCAATTTCTCCCAACGTTTCGGCAACCAAATACCCTAGCTGTCTTCTTCAAGGGTGGGTTGTTAGTCCACAAGAATGAACCCAAGCCCAAACTAACCAGCACTACAGAGATTCTGGGTTTAAATAGTCTTTGGGCACAATCCACCGGAAGTCTGGAAAGCACTTTCGCGATGCCTCAGGAGTAAGGGAGGCCGGTGCAAGGCCAGCCTCCCTCACTCCATTGCCAGACCGGGACGCGGCCACTGGAGGAAGGTAAGCTCTCCTGCCGGCGGCCATGTGGGCAGTCCGGCGGACGGGGGCCATTGGACTAGTTGGCCTGGGAGGGGGAGGGGGATGGCACCTGCCATATCCCCATCCCCGCTGGGTGGCTAGGCCGTTACACGGTCTCCTCCAACTGGCGGAAATCTGAGGAGGCCTATCAGGCCGGCCCCAGTTTGCACCCAGGGAAAGGGATTAGCGTCCCCTTCCCCAAGTAGACCTCCGGTCTGCCATTCGACGGGCAGCCTCGGCTCAGGATCTAGCGGGCGGCCCTGGGCCGCAAGCTGGAACCTTACACAGGATTGCGCTGTTTATTAGTTAGTTGTGACAGCTGAGTAATTAAGACTATTTAAACCCAAAATCTCTGCCTTTCATGAGGGACCGTGTCAAATACCTTCTGAAAATCCAGATATATAATATCCATGAGTTCGCCTACATCCACATGCCTGTTGACCTTTCCCAAAATCTCTAAAAAGTTTGTGAGGCAAGACTTCCCCTTGCATAAGCCATACTGACTCTCCTTCAGCAGAGCTTGTTCTTCTATGTGTTTTAAGATTTTATCCTTGATGAGACTTTCCACCACCAATTTGGAAGTCAAGAGAGTACTGAGCTAGAACATTGGCGAGTGGGAGGAGCAGAGACTGGAACATCGTCAGGTAAGGGGGGCAGCATTTGGCATGCTACACCAGGGGTCAGGAGGTCTTGGGCCAGCCCTGTTGCCAGGATGATGTATCTAATCTAAAGGAGGATATTGTAAAGCTGAAAATGGTGTAGAAAGAGACGACTAAAAGAGATAAGGATTTTCCCTACATAGAATGGCTAACATTTTAGAGACTTCTTACTACCTGATCCCGTGTAAAGATATGTGGCCGGCCTAAAGGACCGGCCCCCGTATCCAAGACCCTTCCTGGTCCACGTCAACATGGCCCAAGAACACCTTGGGAGAAGGAAACATTTGTCCCCTTCCCCGGGTGTAGGGCTGCCCGGGACCAATGGGCCTCCTTGGATGTACGTTGGCTTTGGAGCTGGCGTACATCTGGGACGGCGGGGTAAGGGTGGCCCAGGCCCAGAATGGGCTCGAATATCAGTGGAACTCACCACCAATGTCACCTCCCGGACCGGCCAATGGCCCCCCTCCCTCGTCACCCGGCCAATGGTCATAATCGCTAAATGGAATCTGTGGAAAAAAAAGTGTGGCCACTAGAAAGCAGCCATTACAATAATTTCTACTTTAAAAAAATAAATACAGGTGGGCCCCCATATCCACTGGGGATATGTTCCAGGCCCCTCCGTGGATACTTGAAACCGTGGATAAGAGCGAACACCCCCTCTATGGTTTCCTGAGGGCCCCCACCCACCCTGCCTCTCCTGCAGGCAGGCATGCTTGCCCCTCCCTAGCTCTTATTTTTCTTTCATCAAGCTTTTGTTTCTTCCTTAAAACAAACAGAGAAGCAGCCTCCATTGCAGGCAAGTAGAACGAGACTAAGTCCTAGAGAGGCTCTGCGAGGTTTCTGTTAACCTTGCAGAGCCTCTCTAGTACTTAGTCTCGTTCTACTTGCCTGTAATAATCTGTTTCTTTAAGGAAGAAACGAAGCTTACTGGGAAAAAAGTAAAAGCCTGGGGGGTCCCCACGATCCGTGGATAACTGAAACTGTGGATAGCGAATCAGTGGATATGGGGGCCCACCTGTACTGTTGAAAAGGGACCCCACTGTTCTCATTTAGAGCTCTCTGGCATTAATTGAGACACACATGAACATGAACCATATGGACTGGTTTGGGACCTATTTGGTTCAGTTTCCTGTTCATTACAAAAAGAATGAATGTCCTGGCTGGTGGATCACAGCCACAGCTCGTCATGACAGGAAACAGAACTGCAGGTTTGATGTACCTTCATTCTTGTTCTTTATTCTTATCCAACAGATCTCTTCTTATGTTTAAAACTGTTGTGGAACAAAACAGAAATTCAGTAGGCCAATTTTGATACTAGAGTGTCTGAAATCCAAAATCCACTGCATAAATTTTGATTTACACAAAATGCAGCAACATCCCTAAGCCTGAAAGAGGGGTCTTTGAAGGTAACATAAAAGATTTCAGTCCTATGGATAGCTGGAGTCTTACAAAGGAAGGAAAAAAGTAGTTGTGCCTTTTAGAGACGATGCCAGCCTTTGACTGTGAGTGATTGCCATAGTTAGCAGAAAATCCAGCAGCCCACATCCACTTTAATTGCAATACCTTTGGAGTCCAAAGGGGGGCATGCGTAACACAGTAGCTTTGTCTTCAAACACAAGGTTTTTTTTATTTTTTTATTTCAAATACTGTATAGTGGAAATGTGTGTCTTTCCAGCCATAATAGCTAAATGCTCCTGTTAAAAGCTAAACACTGCACCAAATTCTATGAAGAATTCTCTTATTGCAAACATATAGATGAACCATGAATCTCTCTGCTATTAAGAAAATGAAGGCAAAAGCGTGACAGCAAGTGTTACCATATGTTTGCGACAGCGGAAAACATGAATACACATTCCACTGGTGCTGGAGTTAGGCTTTGGCCATTCATTTCTGGAATTTGTGCATGAATTCATACAGGTGTGTTTGCGACAGCATTAGTTCCAAGTGGTTTCGGATGCCTGGATCCGGATGCACTGGATCAGGTAAGTCCAGCATAGGGGCAGAGGAGGGCAGGAGAGGATGGGGAGGGGGATGAATGGAGTGGCGGGAGGGCAGCAACAGGGGCGGGGTGGATTGAGCGTGAGAAGGGATGGGATCGGCAGCACCAGTGTGTGCAAACCCCCTTATGCAAACCCCCTTCCTGGCCTTGATCTGCCTGCATAGATCAATGTAGACTTGCGCCAGTGATATGCGCCAGGTCCAAGTTGACCTATTGTGGCTGCTGAGGCTTACCTCAAGGTAAGGGGACAAATATCCCTTTACCCTGAGGAGATCTCCAGCACCCAAAACTCCCCTGCGGGATACAGTGCAGCCCACACCAGCACTGCTACATCACAGTGCTGGAATTGAGTTAAGATTGGGCTGCCCGGCTTCAATTCTGTATGCACCTTCCTGGGAGTAAGCTACATTGAATACAATGGGACTTATGGCCCAATTGTATGAAGGGTCTATGGCAGCAGGTCTTGTGATCCGCTGCTGTAGACCCCATTGGAGAGGTGCAAAAGCTGCACCGCCATCACTTGCTTCAGAACCACCTGTGCAAATGGCCAGTGGCCTTGCACATACACTAAAACTGACCAGATGATCCTCCAGTGCGTATAAGAGGACAGTTCATGGGAGGATCAGGGTGGGGATTGGGTCAGATCGGGGTCATGTTGAGGGTGGCCTGGGGTAGATCTCGGTGGCAGCGAACCAGGGCCCAACATACACCCTTGGACCTACTCAGATTTACGCCAGCAAAAGTCCTGGCATATATCCAAGTAGACCCACTGGGATCCAGGGAGTGTATGGAGTAGGTAAGTATAAATGTTCTGTACTTACCTCTCCACTGCTGCCTGGTCCTCAGTGGACCCATAGTATGCAGTGGAGGCTGCGCCTGTGCGGCTGCATGCAATCAGTTGGCCCAGGATAGGATTGGGCTGTTACTTCTAAGTAGACATGCCTAGGATTGGGCTGTAACCTACCTTTATAATTGTGCTTGAAAAAGATTGTACTGATATCAGATTTTGTGTCTGTGTTTACAATTTGGATTTTTCAGAGTTTCTACAGTTATTACGATGAACTGTTAACACATGACATTAATCAAAATTAATTAGTTCTAATGTCATTTCTAAAATGCAGCTCATAAATTTATGAGACTTGCATACTGCGCACACGCACGCGCACACACACACACACACACACACACACACACTTCAAATATATGTATTTATTTAAAATATTTGTACCTCTCTCTCTCTCTCTCTCTCTCTCTCTCTCTCTCTCTCTCCCCTGCAAAACACCAAAACACATACTTATAAACAGCAAGAAGAAATGTTGTGAGGTTTCCCCTATCATGCCACCGGGGTCAGCCCCCTTTTCTGGAGTGGGTCTGAGTGCCTTCCGGAGAGGCAAAAGGAAGGCGGGGTTGCCAGGCGGCCATTGCCAGGGTCCAGCTAGCAGCCCAAATTGGCCACAGAGTCCTGAGCAGGGAGGAGTTTCCGTCACCTGAGTACTCCACCGCTCTGCCTTCAGGATCTGTCCATGGGCTGAGGGTTCACGGGAGAGTCAGCATCAGCCCGCTTGCCCAACCCTCAGGTCCTTCACAACTGGCCTCTCATCATCGGCCGTAGCCTGCCTTAGAATATTTTCCTGGGCTTCCCCTCTGCTCCCCTTCCTGTTCCCTGCCCACCGCTCCTTGTTGTAAAGAGCCCTGTTGCCTGCCAGTGGCTGGTCTCCCACAGGTGCAACTGCGGGGATGCTTGAGTCAGCCCTCGCCCCCTCTGCTGGTGCAAGGCCTCAGGCTGCCACTTGACTCCGTAAGGCGTGCTAGGGATAGCAGCAGCCGCAGCAAACTCTTACCCAACCCTAGCTGTTTTCACCACCTTCATGGCTAAACTCAGTCAAGGAGGCATGGTAATGAACCAATGGACCTTCTCAATCAATAGACAGCACCAGTGTGTGCAAAACCCCTTATGCAAACCCCCTTCCTAGCCTTGATCTGCCTGCATAGATCAATGTAGACTTGTGCCAGTGATATCGCTGGTGCAGGTCCAAGTTGACCTATTGTGGCTGCTGCGGCTTACCTCAAGGTAAGGGGACAAATATCCCTTTACCCTGAGGAGATCTCCAGCAGCCAAAACTCCCCTGCGGGATACAGTGCGGCCCACGCCAGCACTGCTACATCGCAGTGCTGGAATTGAGTTAAGATTGGGCTGCCCAGCTTCAATTCTATATGCACCTTCCTAGGAGCAAGCTACATTGAATACAATGGGACTTATGGCCCAATCGTATGAACAGTCTATGGCAGCAGATCTTGTGATCCGCTGCTGTAGGCCCCATTGGAGCGGTGCAAAAGCTGCACCGCCATCATTTGCTTCAGAACCACCTGGGCAAATGGCCAGTGGCTTCGCGTATAGCAGCACTGTGATTGCAAAGCCGCCGAAGCAGGAGGAAGCCACGGCAGAGATGCGGCTTTGTGATCTTGGTGCTGTCCCTTCTTCTTTGAAGGCTGAGCACAGGATCAGCATCAGGCCCCAGTGGCATCGTCAGAAACAGGAAGCCTCCTCTTGTTTCCGCTGCTGCTGCCGCCTCTTATCTCGCAAAACCACCGAAACAGGAGAAGACAGAGGCAGCAGCGCTGCATCGCGATCTCGGTGCTGCCCTGTTCCTTCTCTTTTGAAGGCTGAGGAGAAGGAATGGGACAGCACCGAGATTGCAACGCCGCCAAAACAAGAGGAGCTTTGAAATCTTGCCACTGCTCCGTTTCTTCTCCTTTGGAGGCTGAGGTTGTAACACCGAGATTGCAACACCGCCGAAACAGGAGGAGGCAGAGGACATACCTGCAACCACACTGGTGTTGCTGCTGCTTCTCCCCCACCGCCATCTTGTGTGGGCCTCACATGGCACCCCCTTTCAGCCTGGCACCTGGGGTGGCCCACCCACCCTGCTTGCTACACCACTGCTAAGGCCTCAATTGAACAAACTCCTTTAACCAGTCCATCAAGGACTCCAAGTTCAAGTGTAATATAGTCTTCCAGTTGGTTTCCATTCAGAGGCTTGGGACATGTGTTAAGAGGAGTTACTGAGTAAGAGAGACTAGCTCCCCAACCACAAGTGGGTGATTTGAGTGTCTGACCCCTGAGGAGCTAAACCTTTGACTGTAGCCCTTGGTTCAGGCTACAGAGAACCAACCATTCCTCAGCCACAGCCTTTTGCCCTGGTTTGAACTGCAGAAACCTTTCTCCCTCCTTTTCATCCCAATTTCCCAACTTCTCTCCTGCTTTCCCTACACCCCAAATTTCCTAGCCCCAGGTCTCTCTAGAAAACCCGCACAATTCCCCTGTGTTTCCTCTCCCCTTCTTTCCCCCTTTCTGTGCTTACATGCCATCTTTTTCCTTCTGAGAATTTCCATTTTTCTCCCCTCTTGTCCGTCCTGCCTTCTCCACTCTATAGCATCCACTTATGTTTAGAACCTAACTGTGAAGTGAATGGTTAATTCAACTGCAAAGGAACATCTGAATATTGAATACAATGGGACTTATGTATGCCCATATATGCCCATAGTATGTATGGGCATATATGGGCATATATATATCCAATGTATGCCCATAGTTCACAGTACAGTACAGTACATTTAAATTTACATACATGGATTTACATACATGGATCGCCTACATTGGGATCGACATTTCTGTTAGGTTTGGGGTGGGAAACTGATTCAGGGACTCTCATCCACTTCGAAAACTGTTAAATTATCACATCATAAATTATAATGAGATATAATAGCAATGTACTGAAGTCAAGATTATGTATTATGCTTTATTTACTGGATATAACTCTCATAAAGTTTTATAAAAATAAAGTTTTAAAGAAAGAAGCTGTCTTGTTTGTACTAGGTCAAAACGTGATGTGTAGTGAATGCTAATAGCCAGTTAGTTTTCAAAAAAAGAACCAGAATCCCCTTATCTACTTTATTCCAAGGTGGCTTCCTGAAATGAAATCTTAATAATATTTCCAGTATTATGCTTCCCCAAAGAAATAATAAAAAGACCAGATGTACTAAAATGTCAACATTCATATCACTGAGGTAAATAGTGCTAGAACAAAGCACCAACTGAATTTAGGAAATTCATTTTCTGCATCCTTACAGGCTCTAAATGGGTTTTTAAAACTCATTTTCAGTGTAGTGGTACTTCTGTCTGGCTTCCAAAATGGCTACACTTTTTTCTATCTCTCTTTCTCCTCCTTCTTCCTAGACCCATGAAGAATATGTGAACTTTCAAAAACCAAACACTTGCTTGTGACAAAGATCATGGTCTGTATTATTTATAAGTTATCCCTTTTAAAAAGCATGTTGGGAACTCTGCACCTTACAGTAGGTTTGATGGTGCTACTTCTAATGAGGAGAGTTGCCCTTCTGCCTTAAAATACCTCTGTCAATTATGGCACCATGTAAGTGCATCTTTCATGCACCTCAAAAGCAATTTGAAGCAGGTAAATGCAATCACACCACATTTGGGAAGCAATTAAAATTGGTGATGCCACCAGTTTTCCGAACTACTGTCAGAATAGGTTAGGACTAGATTTACTACTGGATTCCACTTAATGCAAACTTTTACTGTGATTTTGGAGTTACCTAATTGTGCAAAACATTGGAGGAGCTTCTAGGAAATTAGGAAGGATTTTACTTTTACTGGAAGAACTTGTGAATTTTCTGGGTGGAGGGGTCTTGCTCTCTTGGCAGGAACCCAGCACCACACACACATGTATTCAAATGTGTCATACATTCAAATGAGATAAATAAATAAAAAAATGTCAGGCAACACAGTTTTTACTTGATCAATATTTTATTTCTGTTACAGTCCAATTCTGTCCTTTCCTCTGTTCACTGGTGCACCTCTATCCAGTGCGGTGGGGCAGATCAGGAGGCTTCAGTAGGGAAAGGGGATTGAAATCCCTTACCCCTGTGTAAGCCTCCCACCCTTCAATGGGTCAAAGAGACCCTTCAAAGAGACCCTTCAATGGGTCTCTTTGGACCTATGTTAACTATTTTGCTAGCGCAAGTCTGAAAGAAAGGGGGCGGGGAGGCTGCAGAAAAGGGAAATAGGATCCAGTGTGTACTATTGCTGCCAGATCCATCCCTTCCACAGCCTCCCCACCCCCATTCCTCCCCCTCCCTGTCCAGTTTTGTCCCCTCCCCACCCTGTCCTGCCCTTCCCTGCCCCTCTTCCTGCCTCCCCCACCACCTTACTTTCCTTGCTGGGTGGCTGGGGATCTGCTGACGTGGGCAGGAAGGCTCCAACCTTCCCACCAGCATCTTGGAAGCGCACTACTGAGCACACTGCCAGAGTGCCTTTTACGACTTGCGCTGACTGCTTTACGACAGCCAGCACCAGCGGAATATCCATTCCATTGCTACCCAGCCCACTAAGGATTGGGTCATTTTTTCTATTTCATTCAAGGTGTGCAGGAGCCTCAGATCCAACCATTTGTACTTGGTGTTAGGTGTTGGTACTTGGTATTAGCCTGTCTGGAGAGCAAAGGGCTGGACCAGTAATGTGCCTAGTTTACCGGACTGATGGCGTGAGGAACAGATCCAAAGGCCAGGAAGGCCAGGCTTTTCATTGAACCACGTAATCAGCCCACCAAATTCTTTGGAGATTTTTGGAGTCTAATGTTCCAAATGTGAATAGAGTCCTGTTTACTCCTTAAATGTAAATTGAGTTTTCAACACCTCCAAAGTGTAGATGAAGCTTTCCAGCTCAAAATCCTGTTGGAACAGCATAGTTGATGTCTTGGGACTGTAGCCATCACCCTGAACTCCTGAGTTGGGGAAAAACAATTGTTGTAAAACAAAGGAAAAACATCACATCTCTCAGGGCTGTCCGAAAATCTCCTGGCACCCGAGGGAGCATGCCAAATGCTGCCCCCCCCTTACCTGATGATGTGCCAACTTCTGCTCCTCCAACACTCCAGTCTACTGCTCTTCTCTCCCCCACACTTCTGCTCTGTTCCTCTCTTCCTTTGCCAATCCAGAGAGGAGGAGGAAGAACAGTGGAGGCAAGCAGGTGCACAGAAGTGGGAGTCCCCCACCCATCCGTAGCCTGAGGTGACCACTTCAGTTGTCTTCATGAATTGGCCAGCTCTGACAATGCAACAGTTGCTGCAGTCTCAACTGTGTCGGAAAACAAAGGCAGAACACAGCAGAGGTCCTTGGCTAGCAATTGGGAGCCTCCTGATTGAATCATTCCACCTAAGAATCCCACTGGATTCTATGAGGCCGAACTCTATAAAAACCATTGACTTCGGAGCCTTGTATTGTTCCACTGAGTGTCTAGTTATTCATTGCATTAGCCATCTCCTTGTCTGCTCCCCTACCTTGCTGTTCTCTTGGACCATTAACTTGCTGGTGCTGTGTCATGTCACCCCCTTTTCAGCCTCTTTCTGAGAACCACGGTGCCAGCTGGCACCCAGGGTCACACAGAGAGCTGCTCCCAGCTTAAGCCTTTTGCCATGGTCTGAACCATATAAATTAGGGGCATCAAACATAAGGCCCATGGGCTGCATCCGGCCTTCAGAAACTCTTTATATCGCCCACGTGATAATTGGGCTCTCCCAGTGCCACCCTTTCAACAGCGCCGCTTCTGCCAAGTCTCTGGGAGGGAGAGATGGAAGGAGGTCTCAGAAGGCGAGGCATGTTATGGGGGAAAGGGCAGACGAAGAAGGGTGACAGAGGGAGATGCTGAACGGTGCTGGGAGAGTCCAATTATGATGTGGGCCGCCCTTTCAGCAGCACCGCTTCTGCTGAGGCATCACTTCGCAGACCACTTCTCAGCTGCTGAGCTGCGAAGTGATGCCTTGGCAGAAGTGTTGCTGCTAAAAGGGTGGTCTGCATGTTAATTGGGCTCTCCCATATCTTGAAAATAAGATCAAGATTTGCATATTTTCTCTTCAGTCATTAGCAGCTAATAGTTCCTATTTGAGAACAAAATGCATATTTCTGGTCATCATCTGCTTAATGATGTCACTTATGGCCCTCAGCAGGCGCCATGAATGCTATTCAGCCCGCTGTATGAAACAAATTTGACACCACTGTCCTTCTCTCTTCAACTCAACTTATCTTCCTTTCATTCTCCCTTTATCTCTCAAAACCTTCCTTTCTGGAAAATAGGTACAATGCCACCCAGTAGCGTCACTAGGACGCACGTCACCCTGGGGCAGGGGGCGCGCGTCACCCTAGTGATGCTACGATATCGGCGCGGGGGGCGATCCGGCTCCCCCCCCTGCGTCGCCCTCCGGACGCTCCGAGGCCGGCCCGGGAGCCGGCCTCGGAGCGTCCGACCCCGTCGGCGCTCCAGGGCCTTCTGAAAGAAGGCCCAGGCAGCGCGTCCATCTGGGTATTTCCCGGATTTTCGCGCATGCGCAGACCCGTTTTGAGGGCAAAAAGCCCTCAAGGCTTCTAAGGCCCAGGCAGCGCGTCCATCCAGGTATTTCCCGGATTTTCGCGCATGTGCAGACCCATTTTGAGGGCTTTTTGCCCTCAAAACGGGTCTGCGCATGCGCAAAAATCCGGGAAATACCCGGATGGACGCGCTGCCTGGGCCTTCTTTCAGAAGGCCCTGGAGCGCCGACGGGGTCGGACGCTCCGAGGCCGGCTCCCGGGCCGGCCTCGGAGCGTCCGAAGGGTGTCGTGTGTCACGGAGGTGGCACGCGCGGGGTGCGCGCGTCACCCCGTGGCGCGCATCACCCGTGGTGCCCCGCCCCCCGCCACGCTCCAGCGATGCCCCTTATGCCACCTGTAGGACACCAGGGGGTGCCGTCCACAGGACTAAGAAGCTACCAGTCCAGACATTTACTTTGTCTTCTTTGACCCTACCTCCCTCTGTCTGTCTGACTGTCTGTGTCCGTCTGTCCCCTGGCTTCCTTTTCCTGATCGTCCAAGCATGCAGATCTCTCTCCATCAGTTCAGACAAGCTGCATGCAGTAGTGTCACCAGTCCAGCTGCTGCCCGGGACGGCCCGATGTCATGATGCCTCATGTCACACACACCCCGGTCATGATGTCACCCCTGGCACCTGCGCATCACCCCCACTTCCAGAATGGCTTGATTTTGAGCCAAACGGAGTCACAGGGCAGACAGAAGGGCCTATTTCGCACCCTCCCATGGAGATGGCGAGAAACTGCCAGAGTGCTGTGGGAGGCGGTCTACCCCACTGCTCCACCGCCAGCTATGCCACTGGCTGCATGCAGTCCAACATGCCACGGGGTCTCACACACTCATGCAAAGCTCTAGCATTCCCCTTTCCAAAGTTTAGGACCTGAACAGCCAACAAAGATGTACATGCTTGTGAACGGTAAGATTTTTTCTTTGATTTTTTTTTCTACCTCTGCCCCAATTTTATTATCAGAAGCAATCTAGTGGGGGCTAGTGGGTTGCTATCAGGAAAAAAAAAGGTTTTCCACTTTATAACTCTGCTTAAAATAGATGCCTAAACCCCCTTTGTCCATTACTTTTTCTCCCCTTCCCCCGGGATTCCTCTGGGAAGTCCAACTAATCTCCCATGTTCCTTTATCCCACTTTTGCTCTCTCTTCTTTGCTGTGCCCCTTCTCCTTCTCAGGAGTCCCTCCTTTCTCTCCTCTCCTTCCTTCTCTCTCTCTCTTCCTTTCCCTAAGTCTCCATTGTTGTGTGAATATTAGCTGCAGATTCCCCCGTCTTGAATAATTGTGAGTGCGCCAATTTAGTTAAACCTTTTTGGGTTTAGAGCTTATAATTTTGTGCACCTTCATCCTCATCTCCATTTTCCTTTCACTGCTGAATACTACATTGTGACATTGTTCAATACACTGGGCCCATGCACATAACTGGTTTTCACCCATGCTTGCATATTATTTGTGTTTTTAAAAGACCTGCCAGTAACACAATTCAACTTTGTGCTGCTCCTATTGATCACGTGTCATGCTACCCTGCTAGAACATGAACAAGGAGGCATCAGCAGCTCCAGCACCATTGATGGTGGCAAGCAAGGTACCAGTGGCATTCTCATTTGCCAGAAAGTGGGTAGATGCTTCTAGCAGGAATTTCAGCAGTAATGCAGAGCTCCAAAGCATGGTAAGAATTAGAACTGTGAACTTTGTGATAAAAGAACAAACACAGTATAGAGAAGTACATCTTACTGAGATAGGACTTATTTCCATCAACGCTTACTCCCAGTTAAGGTAAGGGCAAACTGCCTTTGTAAATACTGATTATGAACCCCACCATTGTGGAGAAAAACGTATTCAGCAATATAAAGCTGTGCCTTCCAGCTGTGAAGGAGCAGAAAGGGTTTGCAGTGACCAGGAATATAACTTCTGTATTAAGCACAACTCTCTGAACTTGTTCATAATTTGCAATTACTGTCCCTTACCCCAAACATCCCATTTTTTTTTGATACTTTCCTATAGCCTAGAACCAGTTAACAATTCAAACCCATGTTCTGCAAAAGAAAAAAAAACCTGCCACCCAAATGAATTGTGGAATTGTGTGAATTGATCCATAGACTGCATAGTGTAATGCTTCAATAGTAGAATTTTATGTATAGAACGTTAGATCTTGAAAATGTACTGTACAACTTGTACAACTCAAAGATCTATTTTTTTCATATGCCCATGCACTTTTGCATTAGCATAATCATCTCAGATTTATGTCCAATAATATGGCAGGAGTGGGATAGAAGTCCCTTTAAATCGTCATCTCATATTTCTGTATAACCATTAAAATATTTCTAATATCCAGAAACTGAGCAGAAAATGAATAATTGGATCTCAGGAGTTCTAAATCTTCCACATTTTCCTATTAAATTTATCTCTCAGTTAACCATTATTAATGTGAGCAATTGGTCTTTTTTTTTCCTGCAACCTCTGCATTATATCCACAGCAAGTAAGAGGAATAAGCTCAGCCCCTGCACTAAACAAAAGCTACTGTTTATGCTTAGATCTTGGAAATGCGTGCATAATTTTCCAATTTACTGTACTTGAAATGCATTTAATTCATAAGATGTATTGCTTTAGTCAATGTCTGCAAAATAATTTCCTGTAGCTTTTAAGTATTTCTAAATAAAAGAACACAAAAGAATGAGGCAAGAAATTTTCCTAATGAATAAATAACACATACCAGACCCCCCCCCCTCCTATTATTTTACATTTTAATCAGGATGGGCTAAAGCTGCTTGATAAAGAAACACATTACCAAAAAAAGTAGAATTTTCCCAAATGAAATTTTTATACCACACCCAGGGTATAAATGGCTAATAAATTCAGAGCTGAATAAACTATAAAGGACTGGAAGCTAGCACAGCATAAACCAAGGAACTGCATCTTAATCTGCATCTTTCAAATTCAAGGGAAAATAACATAATCAACATAATTTGCATAAAATTTGCATTGACAGGATGGAACCAAACCACAGCTGGTGACCATGTTACACTTCCACTTGCATTCTGTCTGTGCTGTTCCTGGTGTGAGACTGGAAATGGCAGCTCCTGGACTTTTTCAGAGTTGAAAATCAGATAGCTGATCCCAGCTGACACTTATTACAGAACAGCAACGGCTTTGGACTTGAGCAATACCAAAGCTCTAAAGAAAAGTACATGCTGCTAAATTAGAACTAGGTAAAGGATGATGATAATGCTTTTAGATTTGACAGTTTGCCACAGATCTAATTGGTGGCTTCCAAGTTGGCACACTGGAGTCAGGGTATCGTTCAGCAGAAAATTGAAATGGAGGACAGTTTGGAGGGGAGAAGCAGAATTTAGCAAGCATAGATAATCTTTGCTTTCTACTATAGTTCCCTGAAGTGGTTGCTACTATAAAAATTTATTTGGATATCAGAGGAATGCTATTGGGCAGGTTCATCCATGCAGGTTCATTATGATACAACTGTAGCAACAAGTGATGGGTTTCCTGTGTGAATGTGCCATTGCAGATCTAATACCACACATAGATATCACTTCCAACACAATGATTTTCAATAAAGTCAACTCACTTCAATTGCCAGTCATCAAATGTTGAGTAATCAAGTAACACATGCCTGACTGAATTGGGTCTAAAAAAGACATAGGTGCCATAGTGACCCTTTCCAACACAGAAATGTGTTAGTTTGCCTTTGCACTCCTTAACAATGCACAAGACAAGTGCATTGTTGGGGCTTGCTTCTGAGTAGACATGCCTAGGATTGAGGATGGCAATCAGGTCTAAAACCCAAACCAGCTTCTCACAATGCTGCTCTCAACCACCCAACCACAGTGGGGTTGCAAAGTCAACCACCCAATCACCCAACCACAGTATGAACACAGGCTCTTGATGAGCTACAAGCCAAATTCAGCTCACCCAAAGGGGGGGGGATTACACCCAATCAATCCTGTCATCTTAAGGCAAATGGGCCACCCGACCCACCTTTCTCCTTGCAGTGTTTGAAAACAAAAACAATTTCACTGCCAATTTGCCCTTATTGCCACCACAGAGAACCAAATGACTACCCAAGCTTCCCACCCACCAAAATGACCACCCAAGCTTCCCACTGCAATGTTCCACCCAAAGACGCTTGGTCATCCTTGTGTCTGTTGCCACTGAGCTCCGGTGCAGATTGAGGGAATTAATGCTGAGGCAGTCAGTTGGCCGCCTTGAACCTACCCACAACTAGAGTACAGCCAATCCATAGCCTGCTACAATTGTGCAGGTCTGGCGAGGCACAATGGAGGACTTTGTGATACTTTGAGAATGGCACACTTTTCCCAAAAACATAGGAAAGCATACCTAACAATGTAACAGAATCTGGATTTTATTGTACCTTTGGAATTGCATCTGAAGTTAGGTGGGTGGTGATCAAGGAACAAATGTCTTCCCTTCCCCTGCAAGGAGACTTGCCTGGTGCTGAACTTGATGTTATTTTAGCAGTAGGTGAATATATTTTTATTTCCCCATGTATTCCAACATGTAATGTAAACTGGTCATCTCATAGAATAACACTTGTAAAAACCCTAATTTAAAAAAATGGGGTTTATGGTCAGCCTGCTTTATGTAAACTACCTTGAGTCTATGAGAAAGGTGGTATATAAATACTGTAATAAATACATTTTTCAAAATAAGTAAATTGCTGTATCTAGCTAAGAAGCACGTCTACATGGAAGCACAATAGTTCATTTGGAATTGTTCCACTGGCCATTGTATAGCCTTTACAATCCCCTAAAGCATCATGGCTGTTAAAAAACATTAGCTATACATCCAGAAGCAGTAACAGCACGTACACACACACACACACACACACACACACACACACACACACACACTAGAGAAGGCGATTTTTCATGCCTTCTCTAGGGTCATCACATCAATCTAGGATGCTAAAAATTTAAAATTCTGTATTCCAGTTACAACAGCTATCAGCAAACAGGGGAAATGATAGCAGCTTGTGTTGCCACAGCAACCAGTGTTGCCAAACAACAGGCTTGCAATGTTTTGTGAGGTTTTAACTTTTCAGCATCTGGGAGACAGCAGCTGAGATTAGAGTAGAAACAATACATTTTGCTAGAGTCTGCCATGATATGTTTACCTATTTCTAGCTTCCCAGTTATATTTTATGGGCATACTTCTTCTGGGGAGGAATTTTCACTTGATGACTGAGCACATGTTTTGCATGCAGAGAGTTTGTGGGCTCTGTTACCCTGTGCAAACCACAGCAAGGCTGCAAGGAGGTTAAAGGAGTCAGCTGCAGCTTGACAAACAGCTAAGTGATGATGTCACTGCTTGGCATCAACTGGGAGGAGGACTGAAGCATCCTCAGCTGCGGGGAATCCCAAGGGGTGGAGCTAGAGACAGGGTAGCAGCAGGAACAAAAGGGGAGACACAGATGGCAGAGGAAGGCAAATGTAAAGGAGGAAGAAAAGAGAAAACTAATAAAGTTATTGGAAGGAAACATGAGAGGGATGAGGTGAGAGTAAGGAGAGGATTGCAGTGGAGGTGATGGGGGAGGAGGGAGAGGTGGGAGGAGAAGCCCTGATGGAGAATGGACATAGAGAAAAGCAATTGGAATACACTTTGCATTTGACTTCTGTTTCACTTACAGCCCCGCCATATGGTTTCCCCCACCATAGCATGCAAAACAGGCTGCACTGCATGCTATGGTGGGGATGGGGCTGATCAGGAGACTTGGGAGTTAAGGGAAATATTCTCTTACCTCCCCATAAACCTCTCAATAGCCAATGGGTCTCCTCGGGTATGTAGCAACTTTTAAGCTACTACAAGTCGGAGGAGACAAAGGGGGTATGTTGGCTGTCACAGGAGGGGTAGGATCTGGTGCAAGTCGCCCACACCAGGTGCCACCCCTCCCACACCCAATATGCCTTTCATCGGCCCCATGTTCTGCCCCTTTCTGCCCTCCCCGGCCCCGTTACTCCCCTGCCACTGACTCACCTTGATCAGCGAGTGCTACGCTTCCCACCATCACAGGCTGGGGCACTGCGGCCTCTCCAGCAGCAATCCAAAAGCATGAGGCTATGCGTGCTTCTGAGACATCGAGGCAAGAAATTGCCATTTGCGATTGCCAGAAAGTGCATTCCGCTGCCGGAATGCTAGGATTGGGCCAATAATTTCTGTTAACTGCAACCTTTCTCTTAATTTGTCACTTGCATAGTTTCATCTTTATCTGGCCTACAGTGGATGGCTAAGCAGTAGGAAAATGGGGTGCAATTCTGCTTGTCCAATGAGTGTAGAGCAGTGTACAGAAAGGTTCAACTAGAGAAAAGTACAGCCTCTCTTCTCTCATCTTGAGGCCTGGCTGCTGCTGCTGCTGCTGCTGCTGCTACTGTTCTATGTACCCTTCATTCCTTTCCCGATGATTCAGTTTAAGGGGCCCCTTCTACACCTCACATTGGATCATTCATCAACTCACTTATCTCCAGAACCCAGGTGCGCAGGCCTTGCTTAGCAGAAGAGTGTTGTGTTCAGGATGTGGGGGGAGGGGACTAATAAGGGGGCAAGTCCTCTTATGGATTAGGAACTGGTTGAAGACAAGGAAACAGAGAGTGGGTGTCAATGGACAATTTTCACCATGGTGAGAGGTGAAAAGCGGTGTGCCCTAAGGTTCAGTCTTGGTTGCTTTTCAACTTGTTCATAAATTACCTGGAGTTGGGGATAAGCAGCGAGGTGGCCAAGTTTGCAGATAACTTTAAACTTTTCTGGGTGGTGAAGATCAGCTGGGATTGTGAAGAGCTCCAGAAGAATCTCTCCAAACTGGGAGGATGGGCAGCAAAATGGCAGATGCGCTTTAATGTAAGCAAGTGTACATCGAGGCAAGAAATCAAAACTTCACATATACGCTAATGTGTTCTGAGCTGTCTGTGACTGATCAGGAGAGATATCTTGGGATGCTGGTGGACAGGTCGATGAAAGTGTTGACCCAGTGTATGGTGGCTGTGAAGAAAGTCAATTTCATGCTCTGGATCATTAAAAAAGAGATTGAGAATAAAATGACCAATATTATTATGCCATAGTACAAATCGATGATCAGGCCACATCTGAAGTATTGTGTCCAGTTCTGGTTGCTACATCTCAAAAAGGATATACAGGTATCCCACAGTTAACGACAGGGATACGTTCTGCAATCTCAGTCGCAATGCAGGATTGTCATTAAGCAAGGCAACTTGCCCAAAAAGTTTTCAAAGGTTAAAAAAATCCCCTTAACATTTTGCTGAAACTGCTCTGTTTTCAAGGCTGCAATCATATTGTTTAACACGCTGTAGAGCAGGGGCGGGGAACCTTTTTCCTGGTGAGGGCTGTTTTAATTATTACAATTTTGTTTGTGGGCCGGTTATAAGGCCGGCCACAATTATTTATTTATTTATTTAATAAATCCTGCTTCATTTGCAACCCCCCCCCCGATGCAAAATTTATTTTGCATTCAAAACAAACGTTGAATACACTTCGCGTCACCGCGCTCACCGCTGCCGCCGTAGCCCACGAAGAAACTGGGGCTGCCGCTGCCGCATCGGCCTCCGTAGGCTCCGTGCTCACCCCCGGAGGCCGGGAGAGTGAGTGCGGAGCCTCCGGAGGCCGGGGAGGTTATCGGCCGGGCACAGGGGCGAACAACGTTAGGCACTTACCTTGTATTGGCGCGCAGCCATGAGGGCGATCGATCAGGAAGAGGAAGCACCTCTCTAGGAATCACCTCCCTAATCTCGCTGGTGAGTCACCAGCGAGATTAGGTGATTCCTAGAGAGGCGCTTCCTCTTCCTGATCGCCCTCATGGTTGCGCACCAATACAAGGTAAGTGCCTGAGCTCATTCCGTCCGGCCCGCCGAGGCCCACCGAGAGGAAAACATTAATGTTGGTTTTCCTCTTGGTGGGGTGGGCCTCGGCGGTCCGTACGGAATGAGCTCGGGTCCTCAAACGGCCCGCGGGCCAGAGCTTCCCGACACCGGAGCTTCCCGAGCATGGAATTGACTTTCTTCACAGCCACCATACACTGGGTCAACACTTTCATCGACCTGTCCACCAGCACCCCAAGATATCTCACGCTCTGGAAGCCTCCTCTGGGTCGCGCGACTCCCCCTTCCTTCATTCCCAGTGGCAGAGATAGGTAGGTAGGTAGGTGTGTGTGTGTGTGTTTGTGTGTGTGTGAGTGAGTGAGAGAGAGGCGGCTGCAGAGGGATTGCGTCTTATCTCGCTAGCTAACTCATCAAGCTGCTCTGTGAGCAAGGTGATTTTAAAAACTTCTTTAAATTTAAGGGAACTCCGTCGTATAAGTGAAATTGTGTTATGCGCACAGGCGTTATGCAGGGGATACCTGTAGTGGAACTGGAAAAGGTACAGAAGGGAGTGACCAAAATGATTGGTGGGCTGGGGCACCTCCCTTATGAAGAAAGGCTACAGCGCTTGGGGCTCTTCAGTCTAGAAAACAGGCGCCTGAGGGGGGACATGATTGAGATGTATAAAATTATGCATGGGATGGAGTGGATAGAGCGATTTTTTTTTCCTGTCGCACAACATCAGAACTAGGGGACATCAACTAAAATTGAGTAGGGAGAATTAGAACAGACAAAAGAAAATATTTCTTTACCCAGCATGTAATTAATCTTTGGAACTCCTTGGCACAGGCCTGGATGCCTTTAAAAGGGATTTGGACAGATTTATGAAGGAAAGTCCATCACAGGTTACAAGCTATGATGGGTATATCATGCAACCTCCTGATTTTAGTAGTAGACTATCTCTTAATGCCAGATGCAGAGGAGTAGCGACAGGATACATGTATCAGTAGGCTTAGCAGATCTCCAACTGGGACAGAGTGCTAGACCTTTAGGAGAAGGAATGTGGGCAGGTGTAGCTTGTTAAACCCTTAGAACACAATCCTAGGCATGTCTTCTCAGAATGGGGCTTGCTTCTGAATTAGACATGCCTAGGATTGTGCTCTAAGGGTTTAACAAGCTGCACCTGCCGACATTCCTTCTCCTAAAGGTCTAGCACTCTGTCCTGGTATGGATCTGGTAAGCCTAACTATACATTCCCATTCACTTTCTATTTAGTGCCAGTGTTAATTTTCCAAATCAGTCCCCCAACCCTTGGCCATGTTCCAATTTTATAAAATGAGTTACATTTTTAAATGCAGCACTTTAAAGCTTTGCGTGTGGAAAGTACAGGGACTTTCATAGAACAACTCTTGTATTATCCAAGATGCAAAAATGTTTTCTTCAATTTGTACAATCTAGAAAATTCTTTCATAGTTGACTGACTCGAGCACGTAGCTAATTACTAAAGTGGAAACTTATTTTCCTCCCAAATGACAGATGTAACTTCCATTGACCCAAATAGAAGGTACTTGTATCCCGTAGATTCCAGGAGTTGTATTCTTTCTTTCCTTGCTCTCTAATATTTCATTTCTCTTTGTGTTTTTCTAATTGGCTTCTTTTCAAGTACTAAAGAATAATTTCTGAGGGCAGGCATTGGAAGAGGCCCCATTATTTTCTATTAATCAGTTTATTATACTAATTAGTCTTTCCTTTATATACTGTTCTGCCACCATAATGCCTTATAACAAATACATCTGTGACAGCCTGGTGAGGAACAAGCTGGATTAGTCCCACCACAACTTATGTTGCAACAGTGCATGCAGAAATATTCCATGTGGCTTGCTTCCTCTCATTCTTCCTGCTTCTGTTGGGGAATGGGTATACTTCACACTAATAACAACCAGGATTTTCTGAACTAGAGGCTTGCTGCCAATTATTTGGCTGTTTATTTTGAATCAATATGCAATTTCTCACCTCTCTGCCTCTTGGCCATATGCTTGTTTCCTCTCCTCCCAGTCTGTCTCCCAGTTTTCCTTGGCCTCC
This sequence comes from Plestiodon gilberti rubricaudatus, assembly GCA_026170595.1. Taxonomy (NCBI): domain Eukaryota; kingdom Metazoa; phylum Chordata; class Lepidosauria; order Squamata; family Scincidae; genus Plestiodon; species Plestiodon gilberti. Next base: position 111,735,579 of record JANXHW010000003.1, read on the forward strand.
TCTTGTTTTCCAGTAGAAGTCTTCAACAATTGGATTGGGACTCAGAAGTGGAATATGAAATGACCTCAGTTGGGTTTTGCCAGTTCTGCCACCAACACAGTTTCGTTTTGAGGTCTGGGCAGGAGTCCCAGATGATACAAATTCTGCCAGAAACCTTGGTTTTAAAGGGGTTGCTTTAACCAACCAACCAACCCTCATCTTTCACCTATTCACCTGATCTCCCTAGCCACAGCACCCTTGCCGCAGCATTCTGCCTTGTCTCACCTCTCTCTCTCTCTCCGCCTTTAAAATTGAGAGCACGTTTTTGCCATGTCCATTTCTGTCCCTTCTCTTCTTCCAGTCAGCCTGGAAGGAAAGAAGGGGCAAAGCAACACCGTAAGCAGCGCACACTGATTCGCTGCCACTGGGAAGGAAATTAAGAACCACAGCTCTTCACTCACCTACCCCTCTCACCCGCTAGGCTCTTGAAGGCGGATTCAAGGTTGTACATTGAGGTTCAAAGTGGGTCTCAGTTCTCAATAAGTTAAAGATGATCCCTCTAGACCAGTGGTTCCCAAACTCCTGGGAAGACCCTTTGTTGCCCTAAGTGGCAGCAGGGCCTTCCCAGGGGTAGCGACGGCGCATCCAGGATCGCGCCACCACCGCTGTAGATGAAAAGTTTCCTTTTTACTTTCATTGGTGGTTGTGGATGTCCGGCGGGGGATGTAGGGAGCCTGCGGACCCCTCCCCAAGTGTTGGAGCGGCCCTCCGATGCGATCGCAACCCACTTCTGGTTTCACCGTAAAACCTAGACTATCTCTGTCAGTCTGACTTCCCCATTTCTCTTTTGGCCTGCTGTCTTTTTCTGTCCTTCCTTCTTAGGTCTCAAGTTTTTTGTACCCCTCCTTCCATAGGCTCTTCACTCTGCTCTACCCCTCAAGGATTCTGTGGTGAGAGAGCGGAATTGGAATGCTGAGAAGTCCGTCAAGAAAGAGCGGAAACGAGCTGTGATCCTCCTTGCTTGATTGCGGCTATCTGTGGAAGATTTAAAAGGCAAGAGCTGTGAAGCCACAGAGACAACCACACCATGGAAGGGAAACATCTGGAGAGAAGGTTCTGTATCTGTATAGCAGAGACGTCCTTAAGGCGGGGCGGGGGGCCCAGGGCCCCCGGGCGGAGGGCGCCGAGGCTCCTGGGGGGGCGGGGGACTACTTAGGTTTCGATTTGTGGTTTTGTATTTTTACGGTTTTTTCGGGGGTCTACGGGCTTTTTTTACTGTAATGTTGATGTGTGTATGCTTTGTCCCACTTAGCTTGTGTATCCCGGAGCCTTCGTTCTGCCTGCTTTCGTTCTGTCCGGGCGGCAGAACTCCTGAAAAGCGCCCGTTCGCTCCGGAGCAGGGCGCTCCGTCGTTCTGCGCTTGCGTCGTTCCTCTCAGTTAGCGCATGCGCAGAAAGATTGTAACGACGGAGCGCCCTGCTCCGGAGCGAACGGGCGCTTTTCAGGAGTTCTGCCGCCCGGACAGAACGAAAGCAGGCAGAACGAAGGCTCCGGGATACACAAGCTAAGTGGGATAAAGCATACACACATCAACATTACAGTAAAAAAGCCCGCAGACATCTGAAAAACCCAGGTGGTGGTGGTTTTTTTTAATGTTTTTTATTGGGGGGCGGTGAAAATCTGGGCCCCCCCGCGGGGGGGGGCGCAGGATCGTCTCTGCTGTATAGGTTCTGTATATGAGTAGAACAATATGGTAAAGACCCTTCTCGGGTCTAGACAGCCTGCCTATGTAAAGCGCCTTGAATAAACATCTGATGGGAAATCTGAGGATGAAGTAAGGCAGTATATAAATACAGAAATAAATACGTGTCTACAGAATCAGTGTCCCCAACTTAGGACAGTGCAAGCCATCCTAGTCAGGCACAAGCAGTTTGGTTCAAAGCAGGAAAGCGTTAGGTTCTAGAGCAAACAGCTAGTATGAAGAAGGATGGCAAGCAAGAGCTCAGTCTGCAATGACTCCTCCCTGGGAGAGCTGATGCATAGACTGAAGAGTAGGTCCCTGGGCCAAGGTCTTATAGAGCCAGGTGGAGCCACATTGGTCATTGGATTGGACGCTGGATCAGTTGGTTGGGCCTGACAATGCGCCCTGCCAATGCCCTGTGTAACACTTCGCATGTGACGACACTGGCAGATCTGCTTCCTTGGTGACATAGGAGTTAAGGCGCTGGAGCCTGCCTTCCAGGAGTCCCAGTATGAGCTCTTTGGAGCACTGTGCTGTTTCCCAGTGAACTCTGGGGCTCCTTCTCCACCCAGATGGTCCATAATGAAGAATAGATTGTCCACCATTACCAACTGCCCCCTCAAGTGACTAGCAGTAGGAGAGTAATGAGTGCACTTTACAGGATATCCTCAGTTTATATGGTGAATGATAAAGCCCAACACCCCCAGCACATGCAGAGTGTGGCCAGGGCCAGCCCATCCATGGGGCTGACTCAGAGTCAAGTGGTCACTTGTCAGGTGGTAGATGGATGACAGTAAGTTCCCTGCATCTTCCCACCTGCTTCTGCCTGCCTCTGTTCCCTGGATTTGAAGAGGAAGAGAAGAACAGAGTGGAAGGAAAGAAGACTGTTGAGCTAGAGATGGCAGCTGGCAATCTGCTGAGTAGCAGGAAGGTATTTGGTACACGGCCTCAGGCACTGGGAGGTCTGGGTTCTGTACCCATTGAAAATGCTTTCCCTGAGTTCTCTGCAGTCCATGGGAGAGGGTGTCTGTGCCAGATGTGCAGAAGTAACTCAACAGACTGGATCATGCAGGACAGGCTCTTTGAAGCTAGGAAATTTGAGAATCACAGCTTTGCACTAAACTGCCCATTCACGAGGTGCTGCAGGAGTTATCATGTGATGTTGCAGTTATCAGGTGATGAAAATGCATGTGTGAACCAACCCTTAAGCCCATTTGATGAGGCTTAAGGATGCCTGACTGCTGGATTGTGACCAATGGCTTTGTGTGAAAGGTATCAGATTAAGCTAGTGGATTCAGCAGTAAGACTATCCACAGAAGAGATGGATTTTGAGCTGGGTTTTATATAAGAAAAGAGAAAGGAGGCATTTTGTTGTGGGTAGCAGTTCCAGGTATAACAGGATAATCTGGCATGTAAAACAGATATATAAAATAGCTTAGCAGCACAATCCTGTGTAACCTTGCACCGGTGTAACAGTAGATGCACTGGTGTAACAGCAGATGCACTTACACTGGTGCATCTACTGTTACATCGAAGCAAGGTTACACAGGATTGTGCTGTAAGTCAGGAAAATGTGAGCATAAGGAAAACAATGGGTGAATACGGGGAGACTAGATGGGAAGAAAATAGGAGGAGGTGAGGAGTCAAATGAAATGGAAATGAGAAGCATCAGACAAAGCTGCAAATGCCATATTAGAGAGCATATGAATATCTACTAAGCTAGCGTCTTCGAAACTGGCTTATGGGGTATTTCCATACAAGCTTCCTATGAATCTTTCAGCTGATTTCCTATAGGAATCCAGCTCAGATACTTACATGAAGCCTAAGCAAGAAAGTTTAATATTGTGAGACACAGCATGGCACTTAGTGAGGTGGTTAAAGCATGTGCCTGGGAATAAGAACTCAGACAGTCTGATCTGCTACACAGTTATACATCGCTCTGTTCCTCTGAAGTACCAGGTGCTTCTTGGAAATGTATTTGAGGGTGAAAATCAATCCCTGACTGAAAGTTACTTCTGGTAGTACTTTTTAAGTACCAACTAGAAATGCCAGTGGCAGATTCATATGTTACACACAGATCTTCCCCAACTGCACAGAAAGATTTATTAGCAGAACATGGGTTTCAGAGGTGAGCAGTACAGAAGGGAAGGGTAGCTGTGTGTGTGTGTGTGTGGGGGGGCTGTTCTGTGCTCCACATCCAGGTAGCCCCTTTTTCTGATGAAACCGGTTTCTCCCTCTTTTGTGATAATGTGGTTTGGGCAGATCTGTGTTTGAACTCGCACATCTGTGCCTGTTCCATCTAATTTGGCCGAAGGCACATTGGTACTTAAAAATTCCTGCATGCAATTTATGCATGTATCTATGCCCTTACCTGGTGAAGAGAACAGTATCATCTATTTCCAGCCCTGGCTTTGACTTAAGTTCATGCCATAGTCTCAGAGAGCAGATATTAACTTCAGGAACCCTGAGTTGGAAAACACATACCCCAGATCACATACCCCTGAATTCTAGATCTGAATTCAGATGCCCATGGTCCCAGCTTGGCCTGACAACCACCACTACTGTTTAAGGGGCCCTACCCAGAACATTTATTTATTTATTTATTTATTTATTTAAACATACTTTTTCCAATAGCTCTCATCTGGATACACTTCACTTCTTTGGATCCAAGATTTTGCATTTGCTTACATTTTCTTCAGCTCTCCTGTGTGATAGATTCATACAGGTTGATTACCCCTTATCCAGACATCCAAAATTTTGGGTCTATGACTTATCCAGCATTTTGGGTCTATGACTTTTTTTTTAAAATCCCTTTTCCAGCACCTGGCTGGCATAGCGCAAGGAATGCTGGGGCACAAAATTATTTTTAAAATATTGTATAAAATTACCTTCAGGCTATGTATATGAGACATAAATAAATATGAGACAAAATTACCTTAAGGTATATATGAGACGTAAATGAATTTCGTATTTAGTCTTTTGTCCCATTGTATTTATGCAAATATTCTGAAATCCAGACAAATCCAAAATCCAGACAACTTCCCGTCCCAAGCAGTCTGAATAAGTCCTAATACTCAACCTGTATTGTGTTCAAAACTGAAACCCAGATTTTCAAGGTTACTTGAAGAGTTGCCACAGTCTACATTAGTTGCTGTGTTCTAGATCCTACAGTTTCTACCCAGATTGAAAGCTACAAGATCATCAAATCCAACCCTTCCAATGTGGGCTGTCCACAGCTACAATATCCTATCCACCCTTTAATTAAAGACTTCCAGTGATGGAGCATCTACCACCTTCCAAGGCAGACTGTTCCACTGCCAAATACTTTGTACCACCAGGAAGTTCTTCCTAATGCTCAATCAAAATTTCTCTTGTTATTTACACCCATTTGTCCTGGTTATGTTATGTAAGTTATGAAGTAACTGAGAGCAAGATCACTCCACCTTCCACACATCAGCCCCTCAGATATTTATAGATAGTTATATGTCCCCTTCTCAGAACGGGACACGATATTCCAGCTGAGATCTGACTAGAATAGAGTACACTGGTACCATCACATCTCAGGATCACAATTTTATAGTTCTGTTGATACAGGCTAGAATTGCATTTACTGCCAACACATGTTGAGCTTATCATCCACTAAAAGGCCTAGACTTTTTTTCCACACATTTTACTGCTAAGGCAAGTATCCCTGATCCTATATGCATGTTTCTGGTTTTTCCTGTCCACATGCAGAACTTTACATTTTTCCCATTGAAGTCCATTATGTTTTCATTTGCTTTTCCTCTAGTGGCCCCAAATCCCCCTCCACAAGAAGGCCCTGGAAGCAATTGCTCATTTCCAGGCCCACAGAAGGCTTTTTCCTTTGAATGAAAATGTGTCATCCTCCATAGGTTTGCCTTTTTCATGTGGCTGTCTGTCTTCCTCCTCAGTGGAAGCCTCTGACTTTTCTAGCACTTCCAAAAGATCTTCCTCTGTCAAACATCTAGCAGCAACTCCAGAGAATCTGCAGACTCTAAGGATCTTTCTCGCTCCGCCGGCCTAAAGCATCGCAAAGCATGTTTGCAACTACAGGAGAGTAAGCGACGCAGGCACAGAGGCTGGGACCGTTCACTCCGCAACCTACCTCATCCCATTCCAGCCGACGCAGGTAAGGGCTGCGCTGGTCGGTGGGAGGGAGGGCCAGGACAGCAAGGGAGGCAGCAATTGGCTGGCCCGGGCTGCGAGGGGGGGGGATATCGGTGGCAATATCGTCGCAGTCTGCGCCGGCCTTACACGGCCTCTCAGGATGTATGCCAGGCTCTGGAGAGCTCACCCCGTCGCGGATTTGAACTGCCGACCTTTCGATCGACAGCTCACGGTTCAGCGGTTTAACACAACAATAGTCACAGTTTAAAACAGTAAAAAACAGTTAAAGAAAATAAAACAGTATTTAAAAAAACAATTAAAGATTATTACATTTAAAACAGAGCATAAAAACAGCAACACCCCCATCTGTACCAGCGAGATGTTAAAAAAGGCAAGGGCTCAGAAGGCTTCTTTGAACAAGAAGGTTTTTAGGCCTCGCCGGAAAGTGTCCAAGGAGGGAACAGTTCGTAAGTCAAAAGGGAGGGAATTCCATAAGGTTGGTGCCACTACTGAGAAGGCCCTATTTCTGGCCACCACCCCTCGCACCTCCCTGGGCGACGGTACCCACAACAGGGCCTTCTCTGATGACCTAAGGAGACGGGCCAGACTATATAGAAGTAGGTCTATATAGACTATACGATCATGCCCGGCCCCCAGGGGTGGGGCGTATTGCGTCCCGTGGCGGTGTTGCGGGGGCGGCCCCCTCCCATGGGGTGGTGGTGTAGGGCCGCTACTCCAATATTTGACTCCAATATGCAGTCAAATTAGAGGAATTAAAAGGTTGTCAGGCAACTTGAAATTGTCCTGAAATTGTCCAAGATGTGCCTTATAATTGGAGTTATGCTTTTGGATGATGTCATGGAACTATGAAGACAGTAGAGGTAATGCTATTCTCTATCTGCCCGTTGACCACGTCCTTCATAAAACAAATCTGAAGAACTATACTGATCGGGAACAAGCACGATATCTTACTTTCTTCAACAAGCTTCTTCATATTACTCTGCTGTACTCTATTTATTAAACAAAGATAAAGTAAGATTTCAAAAAATGTCAGCTGGTAGCTAAAGGCTGTCTGGAGAATATCAAGTATGCTGTTTAGCTTTTTATACTAAAATTTACTGCATATGAGTTTTTTGACAAGTTTCTCATGACACAGAAAAATAGTGCACTCACTAAAAAAAGGAAAATGTCCTGAAATTTTAGTAACAACTCATTTCCTAGATGTTTCTTTTCTGAAGTAATTGCACTTCTATTTATTTTCTTTAATTACTTTTTTACCATTTCCAAAGTTTTGCTTATCACTGAAATAAAATTTAATGTGCAGGCCTGAAACTATTACATAAATACAAACAGTAAGCACTATCAATTTATATTAAACTTGACCTAATTGACATTGTGTGAACAAATGTTTAGAGTCTCTGCTTTTCTTCAGTTAGTTGCAGTGAACCAGCAATTCTAATGAAAAAAAGTGTTTTGAATATATAAGATACAGTATAAACTGTAAGGGGATTGCAACCACTGTGAATAAATTCCATACAACATGTAAATAAAGTTAACTTCTTATAGAAATAGAAAATGCATTCACAGTGCAATCCTTTGCAAGTTAAGACCGGTGGAGCGAACCGGCTTAGGGTGTTGCAAAAGTGCAGTAAAGCACTTTCGCAGCACCCGCAGAGTAAGCGATCCAGCGCTGAGATTAGCGCCACTCACTCTGGAGCCAGAGGGCACCCTCGCCACCAGACGCAGGTAAGTCCTGCGCCAGGTGTGGGGAGGGAGGGCCGGGGTGGCAGGCCAGGGCCAGGCCAGGGAGGGGGCAGGGATATCGGTGGCGCACTCCACCGATATCCTAACCCCTTTCCCTGGCTTGGCCAGCCTTCCATGGCCTCCCCAGACGTGCGCCAGCAAAATAGCTGGTGCACATCCGAGGAGGCCCATTGGGGCTGCTGGGCTTACACCGGGGGAAAGGGAGAAATGCCCCTTTCCCCCAAGGTGTGCCTCAGCTCCGCTGGTGTGGCCCTGATCCTGCTTTGGATCCACCACAAGCGCGCTTCGCGTGTTTTACTGGCTCTTAGGCAGGATTGGGCTGCCAGTGTTTTAAACATTTCTCAGTGCATTGGGAAGTTGTGTGCCTTGTTTGTTTTACAAGTATCAGAACTATACAGCCCACATTCCTCCTCCTTCTGGTGTATCAATCTGACAATTTTTCTGCCTATTCTTGGATGGAAAGGGAAAAAAATTGCAATAGAAAGCACTTAAAATGATCATCTGGGATTTGAAACACTTCCACAAGAATAATATTTGGCAAATGCTGTGATTTTGTCACAAAATGATGTGGTTTTTCTTTTTTCTTCCAATGAGGAAGGAATGCATAAAATATTGGTGCTCTCTCTCTCTCTCTCTCTCTCTCTCTCTCTCTCTCTCTCTCTCTCTCTTCTTTTTGCTTGCTTTTTTACCCTTTTTACTTACCTCTGGGTAGGTATTCTTGCCACCTATGGGTCTCAAACCCACACCAGAGGAAGAGGGTGGATTGGGATAGATTATTGAGGATACGATCCGGTGTGCACCTTTGCAACAGAGATCCACCCCCCTCCAGCCCACTCCCGACCCATGCCTTCCCCTCTTCCCACTCTAGAACATCCCTGAACCTCCCCTTTCTTGCCTCCACCACCAAATTAATGACACTGGAGCAGCCTCTGGGAGTACACCTCACTTCTTGCCATTTACCCCAGCAGCCTAGAAGTGCACAATGGCATCCTGGCGTTTGCACCACGACAAAGGCCTTGTGCTGCCAGAGTGTGAGTTCCGACAGCACAAGGCCCAGGTAGGATTGGGTCATCAATCAACCTGAAATAGAATCTATGAAGCAATTCATCTTCTCACCCAAATGTCAATCCTCTTTGTACAGTACAGGAATGGGCACATCCCATTCCCCATTCAAATACATTAATATGTGATGTAAGGGCTTCATACATGTGTCTGATTAACATACAGCACAATCCTATCCAACTTACACCACCAGTGTAACCAGCGGTGCAGCGAGAACTGGAGGCCCCAGAATGGAAAGGGGATTCAAATCCCCTTTGAATCCCCCTTTGGAGAGGATTTGAATCCCCTTTCCATTCTGGGGCCTCCCGTTCTCGCTGCACCGCTAGTTACACCGGTGGTGTAAGTTGGATAGGATTGCGCTGATAATCTTCCCTCTTTTATGAGAAGGAAAAGTCATTCTCAATCAGGCCAAAAACAATATGGCCACCCCTCCCCCACACAAACAGAAGGCTCCATGGTTTTAATTGTCAGCAAGACCACTTTCATTCTACTTTCATCCTACTGTCCTTTTATCTATCTTAATTCTATTCTTTCTTCCTGTTCTCTGTTGCAATGAACGTTCTCACTGGCCTTGTTTTCACTGTTTCCTCTTAAGAAGAGATGGGGGAAACCCAGAAAGCTTTTCCTCCCCAATTCTGTTGTGTATCTAGTCTGATACAAAGAAAGGCTTATCTAGTACAGGCCACACAATTTGGAACACTGCCACCAACTCCGCCCCCGCCAAGTGCACTAGACAGGGATTGTGGCCTGACGGATTCTTGATGATGTCTCTGAGTTTTGCAACCCCAGGCACAGCAGCGTCACTAGGACGCGCATCACCCGGGGGCGGGGGGCACGCGTCACCCTAGTGATGCTCTGTCATCGCGGCGCGGGGGGTGAGGGCGACCCGGCTCCCCCCCGCGTCGCGTCGCCCTCCGGTCGCCCTTCGGACGCTCCAAGGCCAGCCCGGGAGCCGGCCTCGGAGCGACCGACCCCGTCGGTGCTCCAGGGCCTTCTGAAAGAAGGCCCAGGCAGCGCGTCCATCTGGGTATTTTCCGGATTTTCGCGCATGCGCAGACCCGTTTTGAGGGCAAAAAGCCCTCAAAAGGCCCTTTCAGAAAGCCCTGGAGCGCTGACGGGGTCGGACGCTCCGAGGCCGGCTCCCGGGCCGGCCTCGGAGCATCCGGAGGGTGTCGCGGGTTACGGAGGTGACGCGCGAGGGGGTGCGCGCGTCACCCCATGACACGCGTCACCCCCAGGCGGCCCGCCCCCCCGCCACACTCCAGTGACGCCCGTGCCCAGGCAGACCACAAAAACAAGTTTATTGGGTCCAGTGAGCTTTCATTATATGGCTGGTGGGCAGTACTGGCTAACGGGCAACTCAATCCTACACTCTGCTCAGCGATCCAGCTATGCTGGTGCTGGCAATGCTGGATCCTGAACAGAGGAGGTCTCCTTGGGGTAAGGTAACTTTTGTTAAAGCCCCAGACCCTGCAACGGGCTTCCTTGGGTCTACGCCTGCTATTTTGGTGGTGCAAATCAAGGTTGCCCATGTTGGGAGAAGTGAGGGATAGGATACGACGTATGCCACTGCTGCCTATTCCATCCCCCTCCCAGGCCCAATCCGCCTGGGTCAGGATGTAGCCTGTGGAGGCCAGCACAACTGCCATATGGTAGCTTTTGCAATGGTCCTGGGCAGGTGCAGAGGTCCTATGTCGGCCTATCAGCCAGATATGCCGGTGTTAGCTACAGCAAAGTGGGAGGCTAAGGGAAGGAAGTTTAGTTAAGTAATTATACAGGTTTTCGGCCCATCCTATCCCCCAACTACACCACCAGAAATGGCGAGTGGCCAAGTCTGCACAGTGAAGGGCCAGGAATGCCCACCGTCGCAGGTAAGACTGTGTAGGAGGTGGGAGGGTGGAACAGGGCAGGAAGTGGCTGGAACGGGGAGGTGACTGGGTGGGGTGGAGGGCAGATCGGGCCTGGGAAGGGGGCAGGTTCAGCAGCAGGTACCCGCCGAATCCTAACCCCGTCCTGGGCCTGATCCACCTTCACAGGTCCACACAGACTTGTGCTAGTGATATGACTGACGCAGGTCTGAGGTGAACCATGGGGGCAGTGGGGGCTTACCCCAGGTAAAGGGAGCAAATGTTTCCTTCCTCCAAGGAGGCCTCCAGAGGCCCAAACACCTCCCGTGGGACGCCACATTGGCGCCGCTCCATCACCGACGGGGAGGTAGGTAGGATTGGGCTGTTTGTTTTGGTGGATGCTTGGGAAATTGGGTCCCTTGAGGTTGGCTGAAGTCAATAATATATCTTTTTAGTATACAAAGCCAACTACGATATTTTATTCATTTATGTTTAAGAGTCAAATGACTATCATTCTAATTTTGCAGACGAGCGTCAGTACTTAAATTACTTCCATTCATGTGGGAAGAATGTTTTTACTTTTTTACTTCTGTGTACAGCCATCCATTCTACTTTGATTGCTGCCCTGGAGGATTCCTAGATCAGGTATTGTAATTTGAAGTTGATTTTAGAGCCTAGGTTAATGGAAACCCTGGCTAACAAACTGCTGAACTGCAAGGGGAGGAGAGAATTCGTTCCAAGAAGAGGAGGTTATGATGACCCAATCCTAGGCCTCCAGAACAAGTGTTCTGGCGGTATAAAGCCCGTTCTCACTGCTGCAAAATGTGACAAACTATTTGGCGCAACCTGGCCACTGCCACAAGCAGTGAGCGGCTGGGTCTACACACCAACAGAGCAGAGAAGACTGCCAGCGCTGGTAAGTGGGTGCAGGGGGTTGGAAGGAGGCAGAGAGGGGTGGAATGGGATGACAATGGGGACAGGGAGACGCATGCCAGCGAGGCACTCCAATATCCTAACCTCCTTCCCTGCCTTGATCCCCCAACCTGGGTTCATGTGGACTTGCATCTGATATAGAGCTGGTGCAGGTCTGAGTAGACCTGGCAGCCCAGATCGGGTTTACACCAGGGCTTCTTATCCAAGGAAATTTGAATATATATTTATAAATGACTAAAATTGAGTTGCGCAAGAGAATTTAGCTTTTTCAGGTATTCAGAATGTTTTCAGAAATGAATCAATGTGTGGAAGGGGAATCAAGATTAGAAAATAGGAAAATTATGCACATTGACCTGCCTCCAAGTTCATGGGTTGATCTATTTGGCAGGGTACTGTCAAGAGGGCATAACTGTCTTAATGTAGTTTTATATTTTTCCAAGGTAGTTCTTTTTTCCAGCCCTAGTGGTCAAGGAAGGCTACGGTTCCTTTGAACTGTTATTTCTTTGAAGTGCTGGTTTACCCTGTCTTTTGAAATGCGAGGATTGTAAGAAAAGGGAATGATTTAAAACAGACATTCTGGTCAGTAGCTCTTTCTACTTTTATTTTAGAATTTATACGTGGCCAGTTTACTTAAGGAGCCACCCTTATCAGGACATCTTCCCTTTGGTCTCCTGACTTGAAGAGGAGTCACCCGTAGCTGCAAGACCCTGTACCAGGTTATCGGTAAAGGTCACTGAGCTGTCTGTGACGGATCAGGAGAGAGATCTTGGGGTATTGGTGGACAGGTCGATGAAAGTGTCGACCCAGTGTGCGGCGGCTGTGAAGAAGGCCAATTCCATGCTTGGGATCATTAAAAAAGGGATTGAGAATAAAATGGCCAATATTATTATGCCGTTGTACAAATCGATAGTAAGGCCACATCTGTAGTATTGCGTCCAGTTCTGGTCTCCGCATCTCAAAAAGGATATAGTGGAACTGGAAAAGGTGCAGAAGAGAGTGACCAAAATGATTAAGTGGGCTGGGGCATTTACCTTATGAGGAAAGGCTACACCGTTTGGGGCTCTTCAGTCTAGAAAAAAGGCGGCTGAGGGGGGACATGATTGAGACATATAAAATTATGCATGGGATGGAGAGAGTGGATACAGAGAAGTTCTTTTCCCTCTCACACAACACTAGAACTAGGGGACATCCACTCAAATTGAGTGGAGGGAGGATTAAAACAGACAAAAGAAAATATTTCTTTACCCAGCGTGTAATTAGTTTGTGGAACTCCTTGCCACAGGAGGTGGTGATGGCACCTGGCCCGGATGCCTTTAAAAGGGGATTGGACAGATTTATGGAGGAAAATTCCATCACAGCTTACAAGCCATGATGGGGATAAGCAACCTCCTGGTTGTAGGAGTAGGTTTTCTTTGTGCCAGGTGCAAGGGAGTGGCGACAGGATACAAGTATCTTGTTGTCTTGTGCTCCCTGAGGCATCTGGTGGGGCCACTGTGTGATACAGGAAGCTGGACTAGATGGGCCTTTGGCCTGATCCAGCAGGGCTCTTCTTATGTTCTTATGTCACCTGTGAAGATAGAAGGGAGATATTGGGTGTCCTGCAGTGGACTCTGTGTCCAGCCAAGATGGACCGGGGCTTGGCCCCCTGAGGGTAGCCCGACACATGCCGACATGTCTGGAGGCCGGGAGTGCCTCAGAAACATTGGAAGAGCCTGTCCTTCACACTGGGGCTCTGCTGCAAGTGGAGATGGTGCCGAGGGTCAGAGAGGAAGTGGGTTGGGTAAGGGCTGCACAGGTGGGGCAAGGCAGCCTACGCAGGCAGGGCAAGGCACTAATGGCAAGGAAGTCACCCGGGGAAGGGGGACGCCATTATGAGCCACAGGGGGGTGGGGCAGGCAGGAAGGGGAGAGGTGGTAGTACAGGGAAAGACCTTCTTAAGCCTGGCCCAGCCGATGATGAGGGTTCTCAGGTCCCTGAGGGCACCTAAGGCAGCTTAACTCACACCCTGCGTGGGAATACTGCAGCCTGGAAGTCTCCTTGGAGTAAGGGGACATTTGTCCCCTTAACTCAGGTAAAGCTCCAGCCTGCTCAATGGGGCAACTTGGATCTGCACCCGCTAAATAGCCAGCACATGTCCTGGCTATTTATGATGATGATAATTACGATGATGATAATTATGATGAATATTTATATACCACTTTTCAACAAAAATGTTCACAAAGTGGTTTACAGAGAAAATCAAATAACTATGTGGGTTCCTGTCCCCAAAGGGCTCACAATCTTAAAAAAAAAAATATGCAGAAGAACACCAGCAAACAGTCAATAGAAAGGACACTGTGCTGGGGTGAAGTGGAGGAAGATATAAAAGCGCCCTGCTCCATGAGGAGAATCCTAACACAAATATGCAAAGGACGTTACTTAATAGATTGATCCAGAATGTCTCAATGAACACAGTGAAAATGAAGATGTGACTTCAAAATGCACACAGCACTTTCCTCGGAGAGTACAGGGATTGTTACGCAGAGATTACCAACATGAGATACATTGAAAGGCTGCATTCAGCGGGGACAAGCAAAATGCAGCTATAGGTAGGAGGTTTCATAATGACACTTACGGCACAATCCTGAGTAAACATCCACCTGCGTGCTCCGCAGGTGGAGGGTGTCATAAACGCGCATATGTCAGCAGACCTCTCTCCGTCGCAAACTGGACCTGCTCCCGCCGGAGGAAAATAAGAGTTGCTCTGGTGGGAAGCAGGTGCAGGGGGGGGCGCGTCCGGGCGTCGAGGGCAGGTGGCCATTGGCGAGCCGGCCCGGGAGGGGGAGGGGATGTTGGCCATGATATCCCCGTCCCCATTCCGAGCCTTCCCCCGAGGAGACCCTGGGCCGCGCCATAGCAGTGTGGGAAGAGTATAGGATCCTGCAGCTGGCCCTATGGGCTGGCCGCGGATCTTTACACAGGATTGTGCTGCTACTCAATGGAAATAGGAGGTGCATTGAAAGTTGTGCCTTTGAATTTTTTATTTATTTTATTTTTCACATTTTTATACCGCCCTTCCTCCAAGGAGCTCAGAGTGGTGTACATATTTCCTCCCCTCCTTTTGTCCTCACAACAACCCTGTGAGGTAGGTGGGGCTGAGAGATAGTGACTGGCCCAAGGTCACCCAGGAAGCTTCGTGGCTGAGCGGGGATTTCAACCTGGATCTTCCAGGTCTAAGTCCGACTTCCAAACCACTACACCATCCCAATATCAGAAGCAGCCTGGCAGAACAGAGCAGAGATCCATGTACTCCACCATTCTGTTTCCAACAGTGACCAGTCAGATGCTTTAGGAAGCTCACAACAAGTGCGTGAAAGCTGTAGTACTCTGCTCTTTTTTGATCCCAAGTTCTGACATTCAGAGACTCGTCATTGTGCCTATAGACATGAAGGTTCCATTTAGCTATCATGTCCATAGGAAGAACAGTTAGACATACCACTGTGACTTAAGTAAGCAATACATAATGTACAAAAGTCCTGCAATAATTTAATAGAAAGAAAGAAACCATTCCTTCAGAAGTGTTTTAAAAAATCTCATACTGAAAAACTTACATGGTTGAAATATTGGCTTATTGGAAGCTTTTACTATAACTACTTTTCCTTTCCCTTTGATTTCCTCCAAAAATCTTTTTCACAGCTAGAGGTATTGAACTAAACCAGTAGGTATTTACAGAAATCCTTCAAAAGCAAACCACTTCATTTTTCTTTGCAATCTTAATTGACTGAAATGTTGGGGTCTTTTCCCCCCTGGAACTGTTTCTAAAATAACTGAGTGGGAAATCAGATCGAAATATGGCTGCATTTTCCCCCACTGGTCAGATTTCACCTCTCAAGTGTAGAATTCTGTGTTCAAGGACTGTACAATCCAATAAGCAATACTGTGCAATGATCATTCATTTCTGTGGCATTCCTGGGCATACAATAAAGGTTAGCGACTGGTTGTCCCTGGACCAAATCCATATTTTCTGAAGGGTACTACCTGGTTCTCCGGTTTCCGCTGCCTATGATATATAGAAGGCTATGAAGCTGCGCTTATAGCAACTTGCATGCAGGCCACTGGAGGGCATAGCTCTGTAGTAGAGCACATGGTTTGTATGCACAAGATCTCATGTTCAGTCCTTCTTGGCATATCCATCATAGGAATAGAATGAATCTTCTCAAGCAGTGGAACTGGGAAAGATTTCTGCCTGAGATTCCAGGGAGCCATTGCTAGAGTGATGGCCACAGCTTAATGCTAGGATACATGCTTTGCATAACAGAAAGTCCTCAGATCAGTTCTCAGCATCTCCTGTTAAGAAGAATCTCAGGAAACAGGGCAAAGAGCAACTCCTTAGACTCATCTGAGATTTTGGAGAGTCAGGACAGACAGAACTGGGCTAGATGGTCCAATGGCCTGACTCTGGAAATGCAGCTTCATTGCTTTGGACACATTAGGAAGTTCCTGTTTAAGCAAAATACACAGGATAAATTAAAATGATTTAATACTACAACCAAAGTGCATATCCCTCAGTTGCTACCAATTTCGGTGATGAGGAAATTTTCATTCAAAGCAGATTTTTAATGCAGGTTTGGAAATTCCTGATCAGATGAAGAATTTTTAGAAATATTAAGAGTTTTGGTAAATCCACTGATACTAAAAGGATGGAATTTAGAGTTTAGGAATACCAACAATTTGAGAGCATTGGCTAATTATTTTGTACTTCAGAAGAAGCTAAAAGTATTGATGCTGAATAAGAAGCAGAAAGTCACATTAGAGCAATGGAATAAATTGCTATTAGCAATATCCCAGAGAAATAATAAACACTTCTGGGCATGTGTTTCAGGTGCTTTTAGGAAAGATGCCTTCAATCCAGCTTTGATTTCTCCATCTAGATGGGCAAAATATTTTTCTGATCTCTTTTGTGATTTAAATAGTTCTCAGCAAACCCTTCTGGAACCCATATCCACTGAACTTCCAGCTTGGCCCCCAGTTTCTATAGAGGAAGTGAAACAGTTAATCCTTCAACTTAAAAGTGGCAAGGCTTCCGGCCCTGATGCCATACCACCAGAATTGCTTAAATGTAATCCAGAATGGTGGGCATTGTTACTTGCACCTCTGTTCTCATCAATTGACAGAAATGCAATAATGCCAAGAGATTGGTTGAGGGCGCTAGTTATTCCAATTTACAAGAAAGGTGATAGCACTCTACTTTCAAACTATAGGCCCATTAGTCTGCTATCGGTTTTAGGTAAGCTTTATGCCAAACATCTACTCAGTGAAGCGGATTATCTGGATCCCTTTCAGTCTGGCTTCAGGCTGGGCTTTGGAACGGAAACGACCTTGGTCGCCTTGGTGGATGATCTACGCCGAGGACTGGACAGGGGGAGTGCGTCCCTGTTGGTTCTGCTGGACCTCTCAGCAGCTTTCGACACCATCGACCATGGTGTCCTTCTGGGCTGACTGGCCGAGCTGGGGGTTGGGGGCACCGTTCTGCGGTGGTTCTGCTCCAACTTGGCAGATAGGTCCCAGATGGTGGTGCTGGGGAATGCCTGTTCAGCATCCTGGCCCTTGAGGTGTGGGGTGCCACAGGGTTCCATCTTGTCCCCCATGCTATTTAACATCTACATGAAACCGCTGGGAGAGGATTTGGAGTTGGGTGCTATCAATATGCTGATGACACCCAGTTCCATCTCTCCTTTCCACCTGATTCCAGGGTGGCTGTTGAGGTTCTGGAGTGCAGCCTGGAGGCGGTGGGGACCTGGATGAGGGCTAATAAGCTGAAACTAAACCCGGACAAGACAGAGATTCTCTTGGTCCAGAAATCCACGATGCAGGTACTAGAGTATCATCCTGCTCTGAAGGGGGTTGCACTCCCTCTGAAGGAGCAGGTCCGCAGCTTGGGGGTCCGCCTGGATCCGCAGCTGCTCCTGGATTCCCAGGTGGCGGCTGTGGTCAGGGGGCCCTTTGCCCAGCTTCGGCTGGTGCGCCAGCTGCGACCGTACTTGGATCGTGCAGACCTGACCACGGTGATCCATGCCACGGTGACATCACGACTAGATTATTGTAACATGCTCTACGTGGGGCTGCCTTTGAAGACGGTTCGGAAAGTGCAATTAGTGCAGAATGCGGTGGCCCGTGTGGTCACTGGAGGTAGGCGGTTAAACTCCGTCGGGCCGCTCCTCTGACGGCTGCACTGGCTGCCGATTTGTTTCCGGGCCCAATTCAAAGTGCTGGTTTTGACCTTTAAAGCCCTGTACGGCTTGGGGCCAGGATATTTGAGAGACCGCCTACTTCTATATAGTCCGGCTCATCTCCTTAGGTCATCAGAGAAGGCCCTTTTGCGGGTGGTGTCCATTTTCATTAATTGTTTTTTACTGTTTTAAAATGTGATTATTTTTATATTGTATTTTTTGTATGTATTTTTTTTTTCAGTTGTAAGCTGCCGTGGGTCCCTTTGGGGAGAAAGGCGGGATAAAAATACTGTAAATAAATAATAAATAAATAAAATAAGCTCACCTCATGGGCTAATGACCAAAAATTTTTGGGCCCAGAACAAACCGGTTTTCGCCAGGGTAAATCTACAATGGACAACTGTATATTATTATCTTATTTAATTAATAAGCAATTTAAATTCCCTAGGTAGAAACTTTATGCAGCTTTTTTGTGCCCTAAAAGGAGCATTTGATTCTATTGACAGAGAGCTTTTATGGGACAAACTCTCAAAAATGGACATGGATAAAAGGCTTCTTTTTCTTATCAGATCCCTCTATTCCAATACTTCTTGTAAGATCAGATGTTCTTGGGAAGGCGATTTAACTTCACCAATCAAGACAAATAGAGGTGTTAAACAAGGGTGCATTTTGGCTCCAACATTGTTCAATTTATTTTTGAATGACTTTAACACCTTCTTGCAGGGCATTGAGAGCCATTGTCCCAAACTGGGCCTACGTAAGATTCCACTTCTTTTGTATGCCAATGATGCGGTCCTTCTTTCTAGATCACGTATTGGCTTAAAATGTTTGCTTGCAGGAAGTTTGGAGTATTTTTATGCCAACAAATTACGACTTAATTATAATAAGTCCAATATAATGGTCTTTTCAAAAAATGGGAATTATTCAGCTGGATTTGTAAGGGTCATAAAATCGAACAGGTTAGACAGATAAAATATCTTGGTGTTACCTTTCAGTATAACCATTCTTGGGTGGCTCATCGTAGGGCTGTAGTTAATGCTGTCAAAGTATCATCTACAGCAGTAACTAGATTCTTTTTCAACCGGGGCAATAAATATGTACCAGATGCTGTGAAGGTATATAAAGCTAAAATCATTCCACAAGTTTTGTATGGTATCCCAGTGTGGTATACTAATTTCAATCAATCTGTTGAAAGAATCCAAGCAATGTTCCTACGGAAAATCCTGGGGTTACCTACCTGTGTACCGTAATCAGCCCCATGTTTAGAAACTGGCCTTATTCAATTGAAGACGTTAAAATGGTTGAGGTTGGTGAAATTCTGGCTTAGACTCTATTATAATTGTAATCAAGATAGTCTGCTGTTCCAACTTTTTTCAGAACCTGTTCCACCTATTGGGGCAATATAATTACAACAGAAATTAAACTTCTTGGGCCTCGATGTGGAGAGGTTGGGTATGTTGAGCCAGGCGGCGGCCTACCGCGAAATTAAGGCCAGAATTCTAGATATTGAAAATCAGGAGTTGTATAGTGCGGCGCTTACGACCTGTTTCCCACTACAATTTCACATCCCTATCGGCTTTGGGAAGATGGCACCTTATCTTTGTAATCTTAAGTGCCCCCAGTCGCGCAGAGCCCTTTCTTTAGCTAGGTGCAACGCTCTCCCGTCTGCTCTGTTACTTGGTAGATATAGTGGAATCCCAGTCTCTGAGAGGTATTGTCCTTGTGGAGTGGGCTGTGTAGAAACATTACTACATATGTTTTTGTACTGCCCACTCCACGAGGCCCCTCGTAAGTTACATTTAGTCCCTATATTAGTCAAGCTCCAGGGCTGGGCAGATCAGGAGGTAGTACGTTACCTTTTATCGATGGAGATGGATGGCGTAATGGAAAGATCGGCAGCCTTTGTTGATACAATCATTATAGCAGTAAAGCTGATAGTATTCCCTATAATGTTTAAGCTGTAATTTTGTTGTGCTTGTAGATGTTTGTAATATAAATATTATGTATTAAGTGTTATGTTTTTGTTTTGTTTTTATGCCAATAAAGGTTCCTTACTTACTTAAAAGGATGGGGTGTTAACTATTCCTTCCCTTCATCTTTAGTTTATTCTAATTTCTAACATAAAGCCACCCATTTTACAAACCTTCTTCCATAAAATTAGAAGAATCTGCCTTCTTGCAGATTCTTAAGGCTACACACTCTCTCTTAATAGAATATTCATATTTTAATTTTGGGTAATCTCATTGTGAAGATGTCTGCATTTCAGCTAATCAGTCAGTAAACCCAGTATGGCCTGACTCTTGGGAGTGTTTAGTTCACAATTACCATTTTGAAATTTAAATAAATAAAGGGAAAAGAAAGGGATTCTTCAAACAAGAGGAAAGTACTCCTATAGGAGGCATAAGGCCAAACTATGCATTGGGGACAGCTGTATGTTTGTTAAACAGTGGCGTTTCCCTTTGCCTATAAGTGGGGGTCTACAATTTGTATCAAAAGGAGTGCACAGGGGAGGGGAGCAAACCCACTCCCTCCACAATCTTTTCTTGTCATGTTCGTTTCTTTTCTTGAAGCTCGTCTGCTTCAATGCATTTTTCCCCTGCCCAGCTTTAATATTAGAAGCAGTGGCGTAGTTAGCCACTAGGGGGCCTGGGGCAGTGTTGCATGCTACCGGTAGCGGGATTCAGTGACGTACACCCAGTTGGCATCACTGATTCACGCCCCCGCCAGCGCTGTTTCCGGCTGGAACACCCCCCGGGGTGTTTTTACGGCCGGATAAGCCTACAGATTGCCCAGGAGGGCCAAACTTCACGGCCGCAGCAAGAGAAAAAGGCTGCCACTTTTGCCATGCGCCGCCGCCGCTTGCTGCCCAGGGCGGGGGGCATATTCCTATGACTGGCTAGAAGTGAACCTGGCAGGACGAAACCTGTGAAAGCAGTTGAGCATGGTGAGCTAGAGTGGGGAAGAGATTCACTTCCCTCCCCACATTTCTTTTGTTATAAAAGGTAGACCACTTCCCCAATTTAATAGGTGAATTGGACATGCATATGTTTAACTGACAGGTTGCCCAAATTTCTGGTTTGGGCAACCTGTCTGTCATTGAAGCATTTAAACATCACCCCCCCCCCAAAAAAAAAAACACTCCTCTCTCTCTCTCTCTCTCTCTCTCTCTCTCTCTCTCTGCTTTCATGAAGAAGAATGAAGAAGAATTCACATTTCTGGAAACTGGTATCACTCCTGCTTTTAAAATATATCTTATCCTTCAAGTAAAGGCCACTGGGCAACTGCTTGTTTATCTGGAAGAGTTTTAGACAACCTGGCAAGGGGATATCATATACAGTATACAAACTCAATTTACAAATGTAATTAGTAATTAGTCCCTCATGAAAGGCTCCTGAGAAAACCTCACAGTCAGGGAATAAGTGGGCAGGTCCTCTTGTGGATTAGGAACTGGCTGAAGACCAGGAAACAGCGAGCGGGAGTCAATGGGCAATTTTCACAATGGCGAGAGGTGAAAAGCGGTGTGCCCCAAGGATCGGTCTTGGGACCGGTGCTTTTCAACTTATTCATAAATGACCTGGAGTTGGGAATAAGCCGCGAGGTGGCCAAGTTTGCGGATGACACTAAACTTTTCCGGGTGGTGAAGACCAGCAGGGATTGTGAAGAGCTCCAGAAGGATCTCTCCAAACTGGGAGAATGGGCAGCAAAATGGCAGATGCGCTTCAATGTAAGTAAGTGCAAAGTGATGCACATTGGGGCAAGAAACCAAAATTTCACATATACGCTAATGGGTTCTGAGTTGTCTGTGACGGATGAAGAGAGAGATCTTGGGGTGCTGGTGGACAGGTCGATGAAAGTGTCGACCCAGTGTGCGGCGGCTGTGAAGAAGGCCAATTCCATGCTCGGGATCATTAAAAAAGGGATTGAGAATAAAACGGCCAATATCATTCTGCCTTTGTACAAATCGATGGTAAGGCCACATCTGGAGTATTGTGTCCAGTTCTGGTCACCACACCTCAAAAAGGATATAGTTGAATTGGAAAAGGTGCAGAAAAGAGCGACCAGAATGATTCGTGGGCCTCCCTTATGAGGAAAGGCTACAGCGTCTGGGGCTTTTCAGCCTAGAAAAAAGGCGCATGAGGGGGGACATGATTGAGACTTATAAAATTATGCATGGGATGGAGAGAGTGGATAGAGGAAAATTCTTCTCCCTCTCGCACAACACCAGAACCAGGGGACATGCACTAAAATTGAGTGGAGGGAGAGTTAGAACAGACAAAAGAAAATATTTCTTTACCCAGCGTGTAATTCATCTGTGGAACTCCTTGCCACAGGATGTGGTGATGGCATCTGGCCTAGATGCCTTTAAAAGGGGTTTGGACAGATTCATGGAGGAAAAGACCATCACAGGTTACAAGCCATAAGCAACCTCCTGGTTTTAGAAGTGGGTTTTCTCTGTGCCAGGTGCAAGGGAGTGTCAACGGGAAACAGGTTATCTTGTTGTCTTGTGCTCCCTGAGGCATCTGGTGGGGCCACTGTGTGACACAGGAAGCTGGACTAGATGGGCTTTTGGCCTGATCCAGCAGGGCTCTTCTTATGTTCTTATGTTCTTAGTATGCGTAGGCAGACACTATGGAGATGAACTCTAAATATCTGTGCTGCTCTGATCCCCTTCCTTGGCCCCAAGGTTCAAAATGAAAAAGGGGTCAATTCAGACCTAAGTATGTGTCAGCAGGTGGACTAGTAAAATTGTTCTGATTAGTAATTTCTCTGAAGTACTTGCTGTACGTTGTTTTGCTTTTGTGATATTCTATATTTTTTAATGCATGACAACTGTTCCTAGTGGGAGTAAGAACACAGGCCTAGTTTGATAGATACTACAGCACTGTCACATTCCATATTTATACAATGTTGAGACACAGTCATATGCTGTAGATAACCAACTACATAAACAGTAAGCACTTCTGAATTTTAAATTTTATTTTGCATTCCTTGAGAAGTGCTATTTATATACCATTGTTTGCAAGCCTCCAAACGACCATCTGCCTGTTTATTGTTTTTGTTTCCAAAACAAAGGACAAACAGACTTTTTTCTTTTTTGCAGTCATTGTTTATATTGAAGTAGGATTTTCTGATAACAGTGTGCATGTCTAATATGCACGAAGGTTACTGCTAAACGTAAACAGGAGGCATTTGTGAGACTTGAAAAGAAAACATTATTTCATATCAAGCTTTAAAAAACACTTTGGGACTAGATACTTTCTTTAAAGTTTTTCCTCTACTGAATACAGTATCTGTAAATTTCTATATAAGTTGCTTAAATGAGTTTGCAAAAGCAGTCAATCAACGGTGATAACTGTGAGGATAAGTATGCATTTAGACTTGTTCTGTCCCATGTGCAAAACATTATGAGGTTGGCAATTACTGTAGAAGGTTATTCTAACTAAAGATCTCAATTTGCAGTCTTAGGTTGGCAGTGCAATCCACCATAACTTTTGAACGGTGGAGCGCACACTGCGCTGTTCGAAAGTGTCACAAACATACCGTAAAGCACGTTTGCGACTACCTTAGAGTAAGGGCCGCCAGCCCTCACTCTGGTGCTGGACTGACCCAGCTGCCACTGGAGGAAGGTGAGGCTCCCACCAGTGGGAGCAGGGGTGGGCTGGGCGACGAGGGAGGGTGGCAGTTGGTCAAGCCAGCCAAGGAGGGGGCGGGGATGCATCCCCGTCCTGTTCCTGGGCTAGTGCAGCCATTACACAGCCTCCTTGGATTTATGCCAGCTTGAGAGCTGGCAGAAATCCAAGGAGGCCCATTGAGGCCACACCGGGGGAAGGGGACGATCATGATCGGCCTAGAATGGGGATAGGATCCAGCGAGCGGCGCTAGGAAAGACCACAGATCTTCATGGTGGATTATTTATTTATTTACAGTATTTTTATCCCGCCTTTCTCCCTGAAGAAGGGACCCAAGGCGGCTTACAACAACAAAAAAAGAAAATACAATACAAAAAATACAATACAACAAATAATCACATTTTAAAACAGTAAAAAACAATTAATGAAAAATTAATAAAAACAGTATCTAAAAATCAATTAAAAAGATCATAGCACAATTAAAACAGGAGCATAAAAACAGCAGCACCCCCACCTGTACCAGCGAGATGTTAAAAAAGGCAAGGGCTCAGAAGGCTTCTTTGAACAAGAAGGTTTTTAGGCCTTGCCGGAAAGTGTCCAAGGAGGGAGCAGTTCGTAAGTCAAAGGGGAGGGAATTCCATATGGTTGGTGCCACTACTGAGAAGGCCCTGTTTTTGGCCGCCGCCCCTTGCACCTCCCTGGGCGACGGCACCTGCAAAAGGTCCTGTTAGTTGCAGAAGGGGAGGTGTTTACAGTCTGGTAGGCGGGAGATGAGTTGTTACTATTAGAATTGTTACAAAAGAAGTCATGTAGTTTGGGGATTCCTCAGTTGAAACAAACAATTTCAAAGGAGATCAAAAGTGTTTCAGAAAGACCAGCAACTTACTTTTCTCAAGGTTTCTGCACATCCCTAGTTGTTGCTGGATATCACCTAAAGCAGGGGTTCTCAACCTTTGGAGGCCCAGGTACCCCCTATCACGGTCCAATTTTCTGAAGTATCCCCTGCTAATTAATTGGATTAATCAATTAATTAATTAGGTAATTAATCATTAAATTAAAAAGTACTAAAACAATTTTAAATGTGAAAAAACGTCTTATTTAACTCTGTGAGTGTGAGAGACAGACAGACATGCAAGAATCTTTTTTTTTCTCCGTCACACTTTTCAAAATAAGCAACTCTTTCCCCCACCTCACCAAAGTACATTTTCCAAAGTACAAAAATAAGCCCAAAACCAAAATCAGAGAGACAGAAGGGCTCCAAAAATAATTACAATTTAAAATCCATGTTAATTAACACTTAATTAGCTGCTTATGGGGCAGATAAGGGGCAGGGCTTGGCATACCCTCAGCAAGAGGTCCGCGTACCCCTAGGGGTACCTGTACCACAGGTTGAGAACCTCTGACCTAAAGAAAAAAATGGGATTGAGTCTTGGGCTTTTTACTCAGGAAAAATGTCCTCCCCCATCTCTCTTTCCCCCACCTAATTCCCCAAGTGGGATTAAGGGCCCAATCCTATCCAATTTTCCAGTTCTGATGCAGCCATGGCAACAGGGCCTGCGCTGCATCCTGCGGGGAAAGGGGCACAGTCATGGAGGCCAGTCATGTTTGTGCGTTTCTTTACCTCTGGGCTGCATCAGTGGTGGAAAGTTGGATAGGATTGGGTCCAAAGTCTCATTATGTGTTGTGCTGTACTGTTCTGGCTTGCAGTAGGGGCTGATGGAATTGAATAGTTGATGCCAATAAAGGCTTACTTGACTAGACTTGGAATTGAATACTCCTACATATAAAGAATCCCCTCCATACAGAAAATATGTCAGGGAGAGGGATTTTAGCTGACATGCTATTTCTCTATATGGATGGATTTTGGTTTTGGTATGTAGGATCATTCAGCTACCGTATGCGACTCCTGCAATCTGAAGTAGTATAGCTCATACACCTCAGAACACCTAGGCACACTTCACTTTCTTTTCATACCTTCCAAATGATGGAGATAAATTATATAGAAAAGGGCACTCTCCTACATTATTGATCTAGCCAGTTTCATTATTGTTTGCCAGAGAGACAATTACCCAGTAATGACCAAATTGTAACATGCTGTGACTTTTTGTCGTCTGCAGCCATAAACTAAATTTTAAGTCATCTAGTGTACAATGACAAATTTGTGTCAAGTGTGAAAACAAAAGAATTGGTGGGAATTAAACAAATTAATCATTTACAACTATATGAACTGGATCTTCACTTGACCTTGAAGGGCAACAAGGAATACTAAAAAAGTGTTAAGGAGCAGATAGTGTCTAGGGAATTATTCTATCTCAATGCTGAAAATAGCCTGTTAATTTCTAAGCGAAAGCTATAAAAGACTCCAGCTTCAAGATGCTACTCATAAAGACACAGGAGGAGTGCTCACACCAAACCAGTAAGTCAGGTCTGGTTGACTTGTGATCTACTGAATCAAGTGCGACCCACCAAATATATGCTGTGGTCAGTCAGTGCATACGGTAAATATCTTCTTATTGTTGCAATTCTGGGCAAGCAACTAAAATAGGAGTCAGTTTAAGTAGAGATGTTGCAAGCAAGCTACTCAGGGAGCTTAAAATATTGAACTCCCTGCTCAAACGTTTGCAAACAGAAACAAGAGAAGTACAATTACGCCTGCAAAAGCTTGAACCTTTGCAGGTGAATGTAATGTTCTGAATTTGGGTAGGAAAAATCAGAAGCACAAATATAAGATAGGGGGATGCTTGCCTTGCCTGGGTAATAATTTGTGTGAAATGTATCTGGTCATTTTAGTAGACAACAAGTTAAACTTGAGTCGATAGTGTGATGTGGCACCAAAGAAGGCAAATGTGATTAGGCTGCATCAACAGAAGTCTAGTATCCAGTTCGCAAGAAATAATGGTATCACTGTATTCTGCTTTAGTCAGTCCCCAACTGCATGAATGCAACACCTATGCTACAGATATATGGAACACCTGGGAATTTTTTTTGCAGGTGGTTATATCTCTTTGGGGGTCCCTTAAACATGTGGAACACACTGACATTTGGGAATCCTGGGGAAATTTGACCTCTGGGACTAATGGATTAAGATTGTTTACAGTGCTTCTGAAATCTGCCCTGTGATTCGCTACCACATGAAATGTGTCCCGCCCCCCACAGTCCAAACCACTGCTTCTGATTGGCTGAATGGGCTGAATGTAGCAAAAGTGGAGTCAAAGGCCACTTTGCGCGGAACATAAATGGGCCAACATCCGTTAGGCATCCGTTAGGCCACTTTGCGCGGAACATCCGATGGGCCAACACCGTTAGGCACTGAGACAACACACTGGATGCATGTGGACAGCGCTGGCCATTCCGTGACACGTGCGGTGTAGCTCAGGCTTAAGTAGTAATGGGCAAACTCTCTTTGATTTGATTTGGAAGTAATTTAATCTTTACATATTTTTTCTATGAGTTTTTTTTTGGGGGGGGGAATATTACACGCTCTTTACCCAGCGTGTAATTCATCTGTGGAACTCCTTGCCACAGGATGTGGTGATGGCACCTGGCCTAGATGCCTTTAAAAGGGGATTAGACAGATTCATGGAGGAAAAGACCATCATAGGTTACAAGCCATAAGCAACCTCCTGGCTTTGGAAGTGGGTTTTCTCTGTGCCAGGTGCAAGGGAGTGGCGACTGGACACAGGTATCTTGTTGTCTTGTGCTCCCTGGGGCATCTGGTGGGGCCACTGTGTGATACAGGAAGCTGGGCTAGATGGGCCTTTGGCCTGATCCAGCAGGGCTCTTATGTTCTTATTGTAGCATTGGCACACTGATGAGGTCAAACATTTGCACATGCTCACACTGCTCCCTGGGAACTGCAGGTTAATTTGGTAAAATATGCATATAATTGAAGTTGTGAAGAAAGCAGACGCCACAAAACCAAGGCTCTAAGATTTACCACATTAATTTGTTCACACAGCACATTACTGTTTTGTAAATTACAAATCCATTTAAAAAGCATAGTTTGACAGCAGTTGAGTCTCCAATATCCCTAACTGGGCCATACAGTAAGGCAGCCAGGATGGTGTAGTGGTTTGGGAGTCGGACTTAGACCTGGAAGATCCAGGTTCAAATCCCCGCTCAGCCACGAAGCTTCCTAGGTGACTTTGGGCCAGTCATTATCTCTCAGCCCCACCTACCTCACAGGGTTGTTGTGAGGACAAAAAGGAGGGGAGGAAATATGTACACCACTCTTTGGAGGAAGGGCGGTATAAAATGTGAAAAATAATAAAAATAATAATAATACAGACCTCCTTTCATTTCTAGAACTTGAGAGCAATTTACACACAAGGTAACCAAACCTTTTGATTCCATCACAGAAGCTGGAATGTGCATGAATACAGTGGGCCCTCCTTATCTGCGGATTGGTCCCCCGCAGAATTGAGCTTCCGCAGATGGCCATTCACGGAGGGATCCCACTATGGAAGGGGGTGGCACCACACAGTGCCTTTATGAAGAGCTGCACAGGCCCGCCGCCCACTTCTTCCCTCTAGCGCCGTGTTCTAAGCTTGAAAAAGGCCTGTAGAAAGGTAAAAACAGCGCGTGTAACCGGAAGTCGCTTCCAGTTGTGGTTTTTACCTTTTTGCAGGCCTTTTTCAAGCTTAGAACGTGACACCAGAGGCAAGAAGCTGGTGGTGGGCTCACGCAGCTCTTCAAAAAGGTACTGTGTCACTGCCCCTGCTCCCACCATAAACTTGAGCATCTGCGGATTTTCACATCTGCAAGGGTTCTGGGAACGGACCCGACCCCCCCCCCCCGGATGCGAAGGGGCCACTGTACTCTGTTGCTTATTGTTTCATTTCCTTGGCAGCTGGAATTCTCTGTGACATAATGGTTGCCATTTCATTGCTGCCAGAAACTTTACCAGTGGCTAACAGTATCTTCAAAACAGCAACATACATCAGTCAATAACAAAACAAGCTTTGTAGTAGGTAACGTATTTAAACTGTTTTTCCTTCCTTTATCCATCGTGATGATTTAGAAAGAGAAAATGATGGAAATGACTAAAGAGTCCAGATATGGCACCATTATTTAAACTGTATTCTGGAAGGCATCTTCACACATGCTTCTTAATATCACATGTTTCAGTCCCATTGAATTAATATGTTCTGTAAATCTAGATGTATTATGCAGCAAATTTGTTATTCATTTTAATGAGCACTCTTTTCCATTCATCACTGATTTAGCAATGTGCAAGTGTGTGGTGCCTCTGCATAATTACAGGTGTCTGTTTCATTTTTACCAGACAAGATATAATTAATATGTAAATTTTTTCTCCTTTTTGTGGGAGAGAAGGATATTAAGGTACTACAGGGGGATGTGTGAGCTACGGGGACAGTGACAGGATAAATATAAAGTGGGTGAGTTTGTGTCTCTATTGGCAAAAGTAAATTATAACCTTCTGTGACCCTTTGCTACAGACAGAGCCATAAAAGCAGTGCAGTTAGTGAAAGATGCGTAAATGGCAGTAAAAGAAACATGAGTTCACTTAGAAATGGCAGTCAAAGACAAAGAAGATTTTTTTAAGGCAATGGCATAGCCATGGGAAAATAAACAGCATGAGGAAAGCAGAAAGTAAGGGTGCAGAGACAGAAATGACAGCTGCAATATCATGCCAGATAAGAACTAACATATTGGTTGGAAATTAAGGTTACCCCCTGCCCGGCAAGTTCACAATCAGTTACTTTGACATTTGCAGCAGTATAAATGGCATGGGGAGAGAAGCCAGAAGCTAGCAATCTGTAGCTTTGTGCACAAGGTGGACATTTTGCTGTAGCAGTACCACAAAGCAAATCTGTCAGTATTCAAAACAATTCTGCCCTAGACCACCTGGTGCCTGAGGCAGCATGCCAAATGCTGCCCCCCTTACCTGGTCACATGCCAGCTTCTGCTCCTTTGATACCCTAGCCCACCACTCTCTTCCACACTTCTTCTCTGTCCCACTTTTCCTGTTTTAATCCAGGGAGTGAGAGGAGGAGGGTCAATGTGTAGGTGAAAAGGTGGATGGGCCATTGGGGGCATGTCCATGGCCGCAGCTGGGCTTTGTGAGGGGCCACATTAATTCTCACTGTTGCTCTTTCAGGGAGATTCTATGACAGCCCACCAGTTTCTGACATTGTGGTATAATGATTAGTGTCTGGCAGCAGGCCCCCCCCCCCATATGTTGGAACTTTTCAATTCATATCGAATTTATATTAATTTTTATTTTATTTTTGGTAATTCTCTTGCAGTTGGGAGGTTAGAGATGCATATTAGCTGGCTTGGGGATGGAGAAATTTGCCCTCCACCCCTTTTCTTATCTAGCTAATGTACAGAAGGGAGAAGTCAAGTAGCAAATAAACAGATATTTTGAGAACTATATTAGGTTGAACTTCTGTTAATTGGCCATTTGTTGATCCATTAGGGCAGGGTCCTCCTCCCCTGCAGGACCATTTTATCCTATGTGAATAGCTCCCTTGCCCAGAATCATGCCTCACTGACTTTGAAGTTTTGGCAGTAAGGGGCCCAGGCACCTCCTAATTCCTTTCATTCAGAGCGCAATCCTCTGTAACTTTTGAACGGCGGAGTTTGTGCTCCGCCATTCGAAAGTGTGGAAAACGTGCCGTAAAGCACATTTGCGGCTACTTTTGAGTGAGGGCCACCAGCACCCCTCACTCTAGTGCTGGATCGACCACAGCCACCGCTGGGAAAGGTAAGTCTCCTGCTGGCGGGGGAAAGGGCAGGCCGGGTGGCAAGGGAGGGTGGCGGTTAGCTAAGCTGGCCCAGGAGGGGGCAGTGATGTTGGCCGCTGCATTCCTGTTCTGTTCCTGGGCCGGCGTGTCCATTACATTGCTGCCTCGGACTTATGCCAGCTCAAGAGCTAGCAGAAATCCAAGGAGGCCCATTGGGGCTTCCCAGTGCTACACTGGGGGAAGCAAGAACCTTCCCCAGAGGAGACCTCCATGCCACTCATGATCGGAATGAGGATAGGATCCAGCGGGTGGCCCTAGGACCACCCGCGGATCTTTAGGCAGGATTGCACTGTCAGTATACTTCTTCCTTGGATGATAAGTAGGCTTATCAGATTTTCCTGGTTCTAAACCGGGACACCCCCCAACAATTATTTATTTATTTAAATAATTTAAGTAAATTTTTATTTTATTTTTGGGTGTGAAGTGCCCTTCTGCAGCCCGAAGGGCACCCAAAATTTTATTTCTTTCTTTATTTTAGTTAGCCAAATTATTTAATTAAATTAATTTGCCTGTCCTGTACCACCGCCGCCGCCATTCTGCTGCCATCTTCGCCGCCATCTTCGCCGCCATCTGCAGCCACCATCATCATCGCTGCCCCTGCTGCCTCCGTCGTCAGCAGCAGCCCCCAGCAGCCGGCCCCAACAGCCCGCAGCTGCCTGCAGCCCCCCCAGCAGCCTGCAGTCCCCCGCAGCAGCTGCAGCTGCCCCAGCAGCCTGCAGCCCCCCTGCAGCCTGCAGTCCCACCTGCAGCCCCCAACAGCCCCTTCAGCTGCCCCCAGCAGCCCCCTGCAGCCTCCAGCCGCCCCCTACACCCAGCAGCAGCAAGCAGCAGCAAATTTTAAAACTTACAAATTAGAGCGAAAACTTTCATGACCAGAGATAATTTTCCAAGAAAAAGGGTTTATGGATTTAATAGCCATGTTTATAGTTAAAGCCATGATTATAGTTAAAGCCAAATAAGGTCAATCTGACAGATGAACTACATCCTTTCTTTGTTCCGGTGCTAATTACCTGAAGTTTTCTTGTGTTAAATACTATCGTGGGGTTGGATCATGACATTATCTTCACAGCTATGCTGTTTTTTTCTCCTAGAAAAAGTCCTGAGACCAAGGACGAAACGTTGGAATGATACTGCCTGTAATTTTAAACTATTTATCCAGTGTTACTAATTTGACATCTTCCTGTAGCCTGGATAATCTGTGTTTTAACTTGTTTTTAATTGCAAATTTGGCTTTAACTATAAACATGGCTATTAGACCCATAAACCCTTTTTCTTGGAAAATTTTAAACTTACCTTTTTTGCTGGCGGTGGCCATATTGGATCTCACGAAATCTCATGAGATCCAAGATGGCGGCGCCCAAATCTCATAAGGGCACATGAGGCAGTACTGTACTGCCTCTTGCCCTCACGAGATTTGGGCGCCACCATCTTGGATCTTGTGAGATTTCGTGAGATCCAAGATGGCCGCTGCCTGCAAAAAAGGTAAGTTTAAAAATTTTAAAAGCCCCCAAAGCAGCAGCGGGGGCTGCGGAGGCTTGCACCAGCCCAGAAATGTTCCAGGACAAATCTGGGACCCGAGCTCGGGTTCCCGGACTGTCCTGGAATTTCCAGTTCGGATGGCAAGCGTAATGATAAGGATGCTGGATCTATCCAGGCCCTCATAGCTAGATTAGACATACTGGAGTAGGCACTGGAGGAAGAAAAGGCAGTTGGCCACATGCAGTGACTTGTACACTGGAGATTTTACAGTATTTCATTCTTGCGAACTGAAGTGCTAATGGGAGTAGAACTCCATGTTCATTCCAATGTGGCTGGTGGAACGGGATTTGGGGGTTATTTTTACGGCTGTACTATTGGCCCCATGAGTAGAGCTCTTACTACAGATTTCACCTTTTTGGAATCATTTCCCACTGTGGCCACTATCCTCATCTGGAAAAAATGAATTTAGAAACGCTACCATGCATTTTTGTTGTGATAACTAATCAGAGACATTTATTCTACACCAACAAACATCTACATCTCCTAGGGTTATGTGGTCAGTTAGGGGTGTTTTTTTAGGCAGTGCCTGTGTGTCAACACTTTGTGTTGGCAGTGCACTGTGTGTCAACACATGCTGCCACGCAAAATAGCATTGCTGATGCTCTCTCTTGTTTGATGTATTTGACAACAGACATACGCCTTTAGGGAGAAAAGCTAGACCAGTGTTTCCCAAACTTTTTTGACCTACGATTCCCTTGACTGCGGCTCCCCACTACATGATGTCGATGCCCTGCCAATTGGCATTGCACTGTTTTCCAAGAGGATTCCGTGGCACTCTGCGGCTCCCCTGGCTGGTTTCCGTGGCTCCTCTGGGAGCCACGCCTCCCAGTTTGGGAACCACTGAGCTAGACCCTGGACTGCTGGATTGAGCAACAGCTCCACATCTTTTGCACATCTCTGCTTTATTTCTAGATCAGAACATCTGCCCATACTTAGAAAGCAAGTAAATTGCACACGTTTAATTGACTCAGTGCTATTGACATCTCTGTCTCGCCTCTTCTTTTTTTGCTCCTTCTCTACAAACTAAAGTTACAGTTATATTGCTCCTCCAGCCGTTTCCATCTCCTTCGTTGCCTTTGCTGTTGGCTAGTGTCAAGCTCCTGGTTGCACTGGGAATTAGCCAACAAAGGCAGCATTATTGCAGCTCAGTGAGCACCTTCCCAGAGGGACCTTTAATGTCACCTCAATCGTGCAGCCAGCTATCTCTAATCCAGTGCCTATCCTAGATTTTTATTTTATTTTATTTTACCTTTGAGCTGCTTTCATTTTATTGTGATGTCAGAAAATGTAGTCTGGATCCTTCTTTGAACATGTAACACACAGTGACAGATCTCAATGAAAGGTGTTGGGTGTGGGACAAAAGGGGAAAGAAAAAAAAACTGAGAGGAAACACAGACACATCTACCCCCACTCCTGCAAACCCCACCTAGGATTAATGTCTAATTCAAGATGAATAACAATGTACAAATCAAAAGAAAGCAACAGGTTCTATTCCCTCAGGCAGAAAGGATGCCAGTCCCTCATTATTTGCACATTTTGCAGGAGGAAGTGGGACACAAGCAAGGAAGGAAAGCAAGAACCTTCTGTATTATTATTTCAAATACAATCTGACTCAATTTCGAGCAATTGAACGTGAACAACAAGGCTTGAGTACCTGCTGTAGATTAAAAAGAACCAGTACTTTATTCCATGATAAGGATTGGCATGCAAAATTTTCAGCAAAGCTTTTTGAATCAGCTACAATTACATCTTCAATCATGCCAGAAGTCAGAGATTGGTTTTGATTTGGATTTGGATACTGATATTTAGACAAATCTAGAGCTAAATTAAAGATGACAAAATGGTGGTATTTATCATGCAAGCTATTAATGTCTGTCTTATTGATGGAACACTCTTTGCTCAAGAGAGTGGGTGAGGTGGAGAGGGGGAGAGGTTGAATTACACAAGGCACTACTTGTCAGCCAAGAGAGTGAAATGTATTGTGACCTCATGCTGCTGCTGTCTTTTCAGTATTTCTTCCTTCTTTTGTTTTTTTCAATCAACCTAATTTCACAGTTACATTACTGCAAAACATTGTTCTGTTGAACACAAAGAACTCATGTCCAGAAATCTAAATGAACACAGTTTTGAAATGACCCACAAGAGTATACTTACACTAAGCACTGACTGAAGAGTCAATCTCACCATTACCTAACTTGTCTCTCAGGGTCTGGCCATCAATGAGGTGAACTGACATGGTGACCTCTGCTATCCATGCCATCGATCTGTCCAAGGAAAAGGGAAATATGGTGGAAGAGGATATGGAAGAGAGAGGGTGGTGTGTAGAGCCTCTCCTCAGAAATGGTCTACTCTAGGGGGCCACCACTATCCTCTTCTCCATACTTCTTCTGCTGATCTGTCCTTTTGATTTTCAAATGTTGTGAGAGTGGGAGGAGAATGGAGTGTGTGTGTGTGTGTGTGTGTGTGTGTGTGTGTGTGTGTGTGTGTGTGTGAGAGAGAGAGAGAGAGAGAGAGAGATAAAGGAGAGTGTAATACACTCGAACTGCAGAGTAGTACTGTCGTCTTCGTACATAATGCATTTTAGAGCTACTATGAGATACAGGAACAGCAAAGTCAGCTATTTTGAAAGTGACAGACAAAATTTGATTTCCCTTTTAAAAAGAACATTTCTTCCTCTCCTATCGATAGTTCCCTTAAGGAACATTTTATGGACTGGGCAAGTTGATATATGCTAATCAGCCTGTAAGCTGAATAGCTGGTGATCTGCATTTGGCAGGGCCAATCAAAGCCAGTGTGATCTTTGACTCTTGCACCAAAAGAAGATGGCCTTCCCCTCACTCATGCAAATAGCGCCTTCCTACTAGTCCCATTAGCCTTCCAAGGGTTGTTGGGTGCCCATGTTAAAGGCCTTATTTTAATGTAGCATTACAAATAGGTTGACTTGCTTTTAAAACATTCCATTAGAGTCCAGCACTGCTAGTCAAACAGACAGTAAAAATGCTTATTATTCCATTTCCGTTCTAATATACGCCTCTTATATCCTGAGAAGTATTACTGAAAAGCTAAAATTCAATGGAAACAAAAATAAAATAAGCCCCCAACCTTAAAAAAAACCTAAAACTAAAATACCTGTATAGTGAATACTTCAATCTACTTCAATCTAAGAGGACAATTGTTTCCTTCTACATGCAAGTTTTCCTAACCCATCTTCCCCCCCCCGCATGAGTTCTATTAGTTTTGTATCAAAGCAGGTGTTTTTGATGTTTTCAACAAAACATCTATTTAACCAGCACAGAGGCTGCAAACATTAGGAAGGAAGGAAAATAAAATTACTTGCAAAGATTTGCGCATTGCATTTTTCTTTTAGGTCTGTGTTCCTAATTGATATATCTTGTTGTTTGAAGCCACAAAGTCTTAATTAATGCTTAATGGATCTTTCATGTTACATGGGAACCTCACATGCATTGATTTTGATATTGTATTTACAGAACAATACGTAGCTTCATTCTGCATTACTTCAAGGTAACCAAGATATGACCATTCATTTCCATTAAGTGAAAAAAACCAACCTTCTTACTAAGGAAGTATAATGCTACAAACGTACTTCATATGATTTATTAATAGGATATTTATAGTACAAATGATGTTCTTGGGAGCACTTATCCTGGTGTATCAAAGTGGGGTCAGTCTTCAAACTGATGTAATGTCTGTGATGTACTCAGCAGGCTAAC
Source organism: Plestiodon gilberti rubricaudatus (assembly GCA_026170595.1). Taxonomy (NCBI): domain Eukaryota; kingdom Metazoa; phylum Chordata; class Lepidosauria; order Squamata; family Scincidae; genus Plestiodon; species Plestiodon gilberti. The sequence goes on from JANXHW010000003.1 coordinate 111,770,912, forward strand.
TGAGACTATCTGATTAGATGCATCAAGTACGTCTTTATGCAGAGTTCCTAGACATTGAAAACAAGGCTTCAATTTGCTATGTGCTTCTCTGTCTCCTTCCCAGAAGATAGCACATAAATTATAGCTTACACATGGATGAAAGACATCCTGGGCAAAAAACCAAAACAAAACCCCTTCTACTCTTTTCATTGGAGTTTGCATGGCAGAAAGCTTCAACAGAAGTGACTGTTGTAGGCATTTGCTGGAAAGGGGGAAACCTACCCCACCAATAGCCTGCCTGCCATGCCAAACTCCAACTCTGTTCCATGGAGATGCTTTCACTGTAGACTTACCATACGTCCCAGAATGGCCAGGACCCTCCCGGATTTTGGGCTCGGGTCCCAGCATCCCGGGAGGTGTGGCGCCATCCCGGATTGCCGCTGCCGCCGCCATTTTGAAAGTGAAGTAACTTACCCGGATGCTGGCATGTTGGCTCGCGAAATCTCGTGAGATCCAAGATGTCGGCGCCCAAATCTTGTGAGGGCATCTCTCTTTTTGGGGCGCAAAGCGCACATGAAATTTTTTAATTATTTATTTATTTAAACACAGGAAATAATTAATTAAATGCCTTGCCCATGTTGAAGGGGCTGGATTAATTAAATGTCTTGCCTGCCTCGCCTTGCCCATGCCTTGCCTTGCCCGTGCTGTGCCGCTGCTTGACCGTTTGCCCCCTTGCCTTGCCTCTGCCTGCCCACTTCCCCGTTTGCCCCTTGCCTTGCCGCCGCTTCCCCGCTTGCCCAAGGCTTGCCACTGCCGTATGCCCACTTGCCTTGCCGCATTGAGCGCCGTCCGCCTTGTCGCCACCATGCCCCTGCAGCCGCCACAGCCGCATTTTGAAATGCAATAATTTACCTTTTTCCCTTCTTGGATCTAACAAAATCTCACGAGGTCCAAGATGGCGGCACCCAAATCTCATGAGGGCATGAAGGCAGTACTGTACTGCCTTCATGCCCTCATGAGATTTGGATGCCGCTATCTTGGATCTCGCAAGATTTTGCAAGATCCAAGGTGGTGGCACCCGGAAAAAGGTAAGTTTTTGCATTTTAAAAGTAGCGGTGGCGGCAGCAGCTACTGTTGGTCTCGGAATGGTCTGGGACAGATCCGGGACCCGAGGCCGGTTTCCGGGACTGTCCCGGAAATCCTGGGACGGATGGTAAGCCTGCGATTACCAGGCCGGTTCACCCTTACACCCCCGGCTCGAATGTACGTCAGCTTCAGAGCTGGCATACATTCGAGTAGGCCCATAGGGCCTTGGCCGCCTTGTATCGAGGAAGGGGACAAGTGTCCCCTTCGCCCAAAGTACTCCAGGGCTACCCAGCCAGAGGATATGGCGGATGGCCCTTTAGGCCGGCCATGTATCCTTACACAGGATTGGGCTATTAGTCCTTATTTTTGTAGTTTCCTACTTTTCGTCAACATGATTTTGTTGTCAGTCTGCCTGCTCCCCCCCCCCCTTTATTCATTAAACTGGTTGACTACATCTTTTCATCCAATTGATCTACAAGGTGGTTTAGAAAGGTGGCTTTAACATTACAAGTTCAAACAATGTTAAGAGATCCGTATGACAAAGCAGATGGGTAGAAAAAGAACAGTCAACACCAGTCACTATAATTACTTTAGGGAGCCATCAGTTTTTATGCAACATCATCAGCCATAGAGCATACATAATTGCACGGGTAGTGATCTAGTGGCTGAGTCTGCCATGCTGACAGAACTGAAAACAAAGGCTCAAGAACAGAACAGGAAGCAGCACTAGCCCACTACAGCCCGGGTTTATGATTACATCTCATATACAGACCCACCATTTGGAAGGCCTCTGACATTTTTCAGTGTTAAGAATTGCCCTCTTTGTGTTAGACCTTCAGCAAGACTGAACTTTCCTTTTCTGCCTACTCTTCCCTTCTTGTTTTGGTGTTGTAGCTGTATGCTATGTTTTATTTTAATGGGTTTTTTATTGCACTATTCTGTATGATTTTGATATTATTGCACTTCGATATTATGGGCAAAGGCAGGGGAAGTGTGGAACTGGTGGGCGGCCATTGCCTGCCCTCGGGTCTGGAGAGGGTGGGGATAGCAGCGGAAAGAGATCCACCATATCCCAAACCTTCTCCAGGCTTGCGTGGTCTTACACGGCCGGTGTGAATGTACGTGAGCTCCATAGCTTGCGTACATTCGAGGAGGCCCATTGGGCCTCCCACCGCTTACACCAGGGGAAGGGGACGATCATCCCCTTCTCCCATGTTGCTCCCAGGCTGCCCTGGGGAAGCCCTGGAACTCAATAGGATAGGCCAGGCGCCGTATCCTACACAGGATTGGGCTGCCCAGAAATGAACAGAAATAAAACACTGACCATATAGTAAGGGGTAAGGCAGGATACAAATCACTTAAATAAATACATAAATAAAATCAGTCCAGCTTTAAATTCATGTTACTGGCCTGGGTGATGCTTTCCTGTAGGCACCTAGAACCACAATATACACATGTCAGGCTGCCTGTGTTCAAATAAAAGAAATAAAAGGGTTAGCAGGCAACAGAGCTTTTCGAATGTCACTTTGAGTTACTGTTTCACTTATCAGTGGCTGAGTGTAAGGTCTGTTAGGATGGGGGTCGTGGGATCATTTTCCCCTTTTCTTTTCCCCTGGCATACAGGACCAGAAGCACTATAGGAATGTACTCTGCATCCTGTGGGAAATAATTGAAGCACCACTTTCTGGAGGGAGGAAACAGCAAATGGTTCTACCAAAATGGGCTCTGAAGCAAATGTTTCTTCTTTTCTCCTCATCACAAGAAGTCCTCAAATTCAAAGCAAACAGTTCAAAGAACATAGCTTGAGTGCTTGGATTGGAATCAAAAGCTTTGGTTAAAGAGGTAAACACAAAGATTTAAGCCATACAATGCCTGGTTTAACACTGAACATAACACTCAGTCTGAATGGAAAAAAGCCACTGTAAATTTACAAAGTGGTGCCCAAGACACTTTGTTTAAGATTACTCCATATGCCTATTCACATAATGAAATGGGCTGGCATTTAAGTAAAACCAATTTCATCTGATTTCTCTTCAGAAGGCATTTTGCTGCAGTCTAAATTTGAGAATACTCAGTATGCTGGGGAGACTGTCGGAGGACTCAGCTATGTCTTTAATTGGCAGTAGTTTCCCTCCTGTTAGCAAGTCCTAAACTGTCTGGGCCTATAAGACACTTATTACTATGATTATAATTACAAACTATAATTATGATTTTTGCAAATAGATACAAAATCTATAAATGGACCTGCAAGGGTAACAGTATTGAACAAGTCCGCCAGTTTAAATACTTGGGCATCACATTCCATTACAGGCACTCTTGGGCTTTACATCGCCGCTCCATTTCTAATTTGGCCAAACTCTCATCTTCAGGAGTTGCGAGATTTTATTTTACTCTGGGCAACAGATATGTCCCGGCTGCTCTGGAAGCCTATAAGGCCAAAGTTGTCTCTCAAGCTTTATATGGTGTCCCGATTTGGTTCAAGGCTTCAGACCTAGCCACGGAGTGTATCCAATCTAATTTCCTCAGGAAAATTTTGGGTATGCCACGTTGTGTTCCGTACTCAGCTCTGTGCCTTGAAACCGGTCTTATAAGGCTGAATACATTGGCGTGGCTAAGGTTTGCCAAATTTTGGCTGGGCATTCTTTTTAAAGTGACAAGTGATAGCCTGATTTACCACCTACTATCAGACACATCCTTGCCTTGTGGGGTTTCTAGTCTGCTTACAAAGCTAAAATCGATGGGGCTTGACAGTGAGATGCTAGGGATGATGGGGTTAGCTGCAGCATTTAGAACTATTAAGGAGAGAACTCTCGACATTGAGCGCCAAGAGTTAATCAGTGCAGCTGATACAACGTGTTCTCCATTGCATCTCCATCTGCCTATAAAGTTTGGGAAGCTGTCAACTTATCTATATCAGTTGCATAACCCACAACTAAGAAGGGCTTTTATGCTGGCAAGGTGCAACGCTCTCCCTTCTGCCCTTTTATGGGGGCGGTACAAAGGAATACCTGTTTCAGCAAGGCTCTGTTCATGTGGCATGAAGTGTGTGGAGACATCTGAGCTTATCTTTTTATCATGCTCTCTGCACGAGTCTTTCCGTCAGAAACACCTTAACTCGATACTGACATGTTTTCAGGGCTGGATGGAGGCGGATATTCTCTGAGCCCTTCTGTCAACAGAAGATGATGAGAGACTTGATGATGTTGCAACTTTTGCTTCTGTGGTGGTGGCTACTCGGGAAATGGGTTTTGATGTATAGATTAATAGTGGGACAGTTTGGGGAGAAATTTTCTGCAGGATTGTGGTTGTTGTCATTGGATCTGTTGGGGGATTTTTTGGGTTGTTTGTTTATGTTTGTCTGTTTGATGTGTTTATGCCAATAAAGGTATCTATCTATCACTTATTACTATCATAGGCAAGTGTTATTCTCAAATCCCTCAGGAACGTAAAAGGACCCCAGGATTAACAGCACAGTAACCGTACCACTGGTGATCCTAAACACATTTGCTTGGAAGATATCTGTGGCATTTTGTAAGGTGTGGATTCCTACCCTTTAGTCAAGATGGTGTCAGCTGCCCGTCAGCTCTGAACACAAGATCCAATAGTATCAGAATTCACTCAAGCTGTTATACTAGTTGGTTGGCCTTGACGCTTGTCAGGAGTTACAGAACTTCCCTGTTCTCATTGGGACACTGACACATGCCCTTTGGTTAATACCATGTAATACCATGTTAATAACAGAAGAGCATGAAATACAAGGTTATAAAGCCATTCCCCACCCCCACCCCTTTTCTCCTTCTTTCTCCTCTCTCCATGAAAAGCCACATGGAAGGATAGAATTTTCCAAAGACGATTGCAGCTTATGTTGATGCCCTGTCTGGACCCAGTAGGCATGGCATGAGCACTAGAACATTCTGTTATCAAATGTAAATGTCTGCTTGGACAAAGAACCCTGATCCCAGGGTTGCTGCTACCAATTTGAGACCTGATAGTGCCACAATCTTGTCTTCGGTCTCTGGAGCCATTTACACTCCTAAATAGAATCTCAGGGAGCCCCAGAGCACTGGCACATGTGGGGAGTGGCATGACGCCAAGCAGATTGTGGCCACTTATGGTATGCTCATGGAGCCCCTGAAGGGGACTCAGGGAGCCCCAGGGCTCCTACGTAAACACTTTGGAAAACGCTGCTCCAAACATTCATCATGTCCCCAATTTACAACCCCCACACTCAAGAATTTAGTAAACATCCTTTCATCTACTGTATCTGATTTGCTATGTGCCAATCATCATAAAGCAAATTCAGCATATTATTATCATTAGAATAAGAATATTTATATACCACTTTTCAACAAAAAAAGTTCACAAAGTAGTTTACGTAGCAAACTAACCAAACAAACATACAAGAAATTTTCCCTGTCTCAGAAGGGTTCAGAATCTTAAAAAAAAAATTAAAAAATAGGAAAAAACACCAGCAACCAGTCACTGGAAGAGAGGCTATGCTGGAGTGAATAGAGCTTAAATATAAGAGGATCACCATTTCAACATGTGCCTCCTTGCCCAGTTAGGAAAGAGTAATTAGCTGTTTTATCCAATTACCTCTGGTTCTGAGAGCTTCCTGCTCTTATTCTGGCATTGCAGTAGCATCACATTTGCAATGTGATTCCTAGTTTGTTGGAATTACTATACAACCAATGGCAAAAATGGTGCAGTGAGCAGACTGGGAAAACAAGCAAACAAGTGGCAGACAAGTGGTGAAGTGTAAGGATGTGAAGAGTAAAGAGGACTTGTGATTGTTTTTGTCATTCCCCCTACTGTGCATGCTGAAAATGTTTGCTTGAGAACATTCACTATAGTCCTGTAAGGATCCTAACCTAACGTTTTGTCTGATCTTGCAGCTATATTGCAGTGAAATTGACCATGGGGTGTGTGTGTGTGTGTGTGTGTGTGTGTGTGTGTGTGTGTGTGTGTGTGTGTGTGTGTGTGTGCGTGTGTGTGTCTGTCTGTCTATCTGTCTATCTGTTTTTGCTTATCATTGTACCCTGCCAAAGAGTGACAATTGCTATAGTGCTATTTTTGAAGACCAGATTATTGTGCATCTTACCCCCTTTTGTGCAATTGATTTAACCGTGTAACAACCTGTGAAATAGATCACCTTATTTTTTTGTTTGCCATTGCATGATAACTGTTCAGAAACCTGTTCCTTCATTTGGAAATCACTTATCCATAACTGTGACGATATAGTGTTTATCTCAGGAATCAAAAACTACTGCTATTATGTGAAAAGTTTCTTAGTGGAAAAGACCAAAATCCAAAGGTTGCTAAATCTAGGTTGAATAAAACTGCTCTGGAATATGCAAAACATATATGAGGACATTACTCTGGGAGGTGTTGATCAGAAATAGAAATGCATTTATGAACAGCACCCTCTTTTCCCTCAATTCTGCCACTTCTTTGGCTTCATGTAGAATATTCCGCACTTTGGAGTTGAACTGTCCTTGTCCTTGAAAAGGTCTTAGAACACCAAAGAAGTAAACCACCCTTGACAGCAAGACCAATGACTCTGATCTTCAAACGCCCACATTTAAATTTGAACTTCATTTCATGAAATATTGCCTTCCTGTATCACTTCAAATAGTCACCAAAAATGTCACTGCTACCCAAGCATTTATAACATTAAAATGTGTTGACTAAATATCAAACCATCTATTTCAGCAAACCAAAGTGTTAGCTTCTCACAAATCTACATTGTTTTTTGTTTTTCCAGCTTGTAGTGTCTGGCTTTCCAGAAACAAAAGTCAGCATTTCAGATAAAAAGCTATTCTCTTTTAGATGGAGAAAATGTGATAATGCTATCAAATACATTTTAAATTTTACATTTGTAATCAAAGTATGAATATTAATTTATAAATATTAATTTAATTTGAATTCAATTTAAAATATTGAAATAGTAGCTTAGTGATTATAATTGTACTCCTACCTTGCTCCAAGGAAGTAGATGACACTCCTTATTCTCACATCACTGATACAAGTTATCCAATAAGCTGTTTCTACCAGCATGTCTCAAACTGTGGGTCAGGACCCACTTGGTGGGTTGCGAACAATTTCTGGTGGGTCCCTCAGAGCCTCCAATGAAAACATGGGTGATAGAAAGATCTGATTTTTAATAGCCTCAGAGCTTGAGGCAATTAGTTATCTGATAACTGCTAAACGCCCTGCAAGGAGCTGAGCACCTGCAGTTTGCAAGCTTAGGTAAATATAAGGAGATAAATGTTTGATCATCTTTTGTTCTGGTGCATCTTTTTCCAAGTCCATCAATGACAGGTAGTGGGGGCAGGTGAAGGCTGGGTCACATAACCAAGCCCCTCAAGCCTTGAGGCTATTCATTAGAGCAGCCGCATTATGAGAAATGGATTGAGTTTTTTGCAGACAAATAAATAAAATATGTGTAAATAAACAAAAATATTTCTTTCTAGATCACTTTTTTAAAGTCTCATAAAGCTAGGTGGGTCCTGATAGAATGTCATTTTAAAAAATGGGTCCCAGCACTAACAAGTTTGGGAACCACTGGTCTATACCACACTGAAAGCCCAATCCTATCCTAGGATGGTCCACAGCATGCAGCAGCACAGGTGCAGCCTCCAGTGCATGCTATGGGCCAGCCAGCGACCAGGTAGCAACAGAGAAAAAACTATTTCTACTTAACTACTGCATTTTTGCCTTTCCCCAAAATGGGCCTACTAGGATCTGCACCAGCTCTTTAGCTCCCAATCTCCGATCCCTGCCCCAATCCATCTCTGGAGCACCCAGGATTGCAACATACTCTGCTGACTTACCTGCTCTGGTGGTGGCTCTGAAAGTCATTGGTGCATGCCTGCAGCTGCCAGCCAATTGCATTGGTGGCCCCAGTCTGTGCACTCTTTCCATCAGCGCAAGGCCCAAAGGGAATTGGGCCATGATGAGTCTTGTTATTAGTTTAAAAAGCCCATACACATTTTTGTAGAAGTGAGTCCCACTCTCCAGGGCATAAGATCATTTTTGAAAACACAAAGAGATTAGTTCATGAATTCAGACAGAGAAGACACAGAGAGGTGACTGAGATCTCCAAAAACAAATCCATTTTATTAAACAGGAAACAAGAAATCACTTTCATAGAAAACATCTGGATGCCCGCTTTAAGAATCAGATCTAAAAACCGCAGCCGAGGTGTCTTGCAGTCTGCAGTGGCGTAACCAGCCCTCCCGGCGCCTGGGGGGCGGGGGTTAGAGCTCCCCGAGGCCGGCTCCACGCCCCCCCCAAGCAGCCGGGCTCTGGGCTGAGCGCCCACTAGGCGCATCCCCGGCTTCCGGAGGCTCCGCTCCGAGGCCGGGGACAAGCCCTCCTGAGAGCAACCGCCCAGTTCGGCGGTCAGGGCCTTCTGAGAAGGTCCGACGCGTCGATGCTCCTTTTATTCCTTTTTGGGCATGCGCAGAACCTTTCTCAGAACCTCAGAAAGGTTCTGCGCATGCGCGAAAAAGGAATAAAAGGCGCATCGACGCGTTGGACTGTCTCAGAAGGCCCTGACCGCCGAACTGGGCGGTCGCTCTCAGGAGGGCTTGTCTCCCCGGCCTCGGAGCGGAGCCTCCGTAAGCCGGGGACGCGCCGAGTGGGTGCGCTGCTTCCGGGGGGCGTGCCAGCCGGGCTCCGGTGCCGCGCCGTGCTGCACAGCCCCAAGCCCGGCTGCCGCGCCCCCGGAAGCACCACGTCCACTCGGCGCCTGGGGTGGAGCACACCAGCTCCCCCCATGATAGAACGCCACTGGCAGTCTGATCTTGCTTACAATGTAGTGCCGTGGTTACATGAAGACAACTAACACGAACCACAGCTTCTGAGTATTATCGGTTGATCTTGATTGGCAGGGCAGTTCCGTCTCCTACATAACAGACGGCTAGAGGCATTAATCTCCACCTTGAACTGCCTGCTGGCTCTTTTCACCTGAAGATAATCGCAGAGGTCTTTTGAAACCTCATGTGACCTGACTGTTTTTAATATTTTGTTTAATATTGTAACAACATTTCAGCATAAAACATTTTATTTAAACATGGCTTCAAATCCTGATCTTTTACTGATCTTTCAAATCCTGATCTTTTCCTAATCGTTGCTGGCCATGAAATCTTCTAAGCACGTTTTCGTTGTTGATGATTATTTACTCCAACTGGATATAGATAGTATCTATCTGGCAGTGATGGGGACTCGAGTCACATGACTCGCTTGAGAGCCCGATCTAAGTCACAGGAGCGACTTGACTTGGACTTGACTTGGGTGCATCGAGCGGCTCGGCCCGACTCAACTCACGACTTGACCCCTTTTCAGCCAAGTCGCGTTACAAATCTCTGTTTACATGTTTACATGCTTACTGGCTGCTATAAAACCCAGAAGAAGACATCACGATGGTGAAACAAAGGAGGCAGGCTCAAAAATGGCCGAGGTGGTGGGTGGGAGGAATTTTTCAAGGGGATGGGAGGTGGTGAGGGGAGACAAGGCTTCACAGCATTTTGGCCACGAGCATGAGGATGGGAAGGAGGGCTGGACAAGGGGCAGGGGAAAATACAGTATATAGGAATGCTCTCAGCATTTCCCTGCATATTTCTCTCATTGGCTGGGTTGGTTAGGTAGAGATCAGCTCAGGCTTCATTCTTATTTCCATCTACTGTTTGGAGGTTTGTTTGGAGGTTACACTTATTTATATTATTATCAGAGGCATTCCTCAGGACACAGAATCAAAAAGAGTCAGCAAGTTCTAGCCAGGCCATGCCAGGTTGCTTCTTGCTAGTTCTTTCCAGTTTGGTAACTACTAGTATTCATTCTATTGTTATATATTAATAGGGGAATCTTATCATATCATATTGTTTTTCTGAAATGCAGTTTTGATCAATTTGAATAAGAGCACAGCTTTGTTTAAATAAATCGTTTGAAGTTTGATACTAGTGTTATAATTTTCAAGCCACATACACATTTGGGGCCAGAGACTTGAGACTTGACTTGAAAATTGGAGCCAGACAGTTTTCCACACCATTTGCTATCTGGGGTAAGTAATTATCCCAGAACATAGTCTCACGGCATGTGATGCAGCCACTTCACTTAAATGAAGCAGATGTAGTCAGTAACTGGGCTGGGCAGCACCTGGGAAGCCCATGGATGTTCCCATGAGTTTCAGCATGGACGAAAAGTAGGATATAAATGTAACGAGCAATGACTGTGAGCTCTTAAGCCCAAGTTACTGAGCACTCATGTTGAAAATGAGCATAGCTAAAAGAAGCTTCGCCTGGTTTGTGCCCATAACAGTATTCTGCGTCACACCAGGCAGAGCTCAGTGTTATAGAAAGGAATCATGGATCTCTAGTACAATATTTCAGGAGTGTGTTTGCCCCCTCTTCACGTTATCTTCATGGGATGGGAGTTGCTGCAGTGCAACTCTTTCTCATGCAGAGAATGTAACTTGAGAAGTCGCAGAACATGTGGAGTAACTCATGCCATCACTCCTTTCATTCCCACTAGTGTCATGTTGCCATTCATGCCAGTGATGGTCCAATTTTCAGGAGAGGTGATATCTCCTTATATGTCCTTCTCCCATACAACCAAGGCTTCCTTACATTAACTTTGTGACCATGTGAAGGATACTTATTTCTCTACAATCTGAGGCATAGCTAGCCTCCGCCAGGGTGGGGGCGACACCCCCATGACACCCCCCTGTGATGTCAGTGTCCCGCCCTGTCCCCTACGCAAGCTCTGCCCCCGGTGCCTTTTCTGGCATAAAACCCCACACACCCGGCGGTTTTTTTGCCGGAAAAGACACACTGCAGGCCCGGGCGGGCCCTTCCTCACAATAGGCTACAACAGATATAACACAAGTAATGGCCTCAGCAACACACACATAAATTCTCCAGTGTTGGGAACAAACTTTTTTGATCAATGTCCCAGTGTGAAACCTTGACACTTTGTTGCAGGACCCAATCCAGCCCTTAACTTTCTACCAGTGCTAATGTCTGCTATAGACTACTATAAGCATAAGCAGGTTTGTGGAACTCCTTGCCACAGGAGGTGGTGATGGCACCTGGCCTGGATGCCTTTAAAAGGGGACTGGACAGATTTATGGAGGAAAAGTCCATCACAGCTTACAAGCCATGATGGGGAAAAGCAACCTCCTGGTTGTAGGAGTAGGTTTTCTTTGTGCCAGGTGCAAGGGAGTGGCGATAGGATACAAGTATCTTGTTGTCTTGTGCTCCCTGGGGTATCTGGTGGGGCCACTGTGTGATACAAGAAGCTGGACTAGATGGGCCTTTGGCCTGATCCAGCGGGGCTCTTCTTATGTTCTTATAGGGGAGCATAGAAAATCTATCCATCCAGTTACCTTTCTTTGTTAAATTTGCATTTTGGACTCTTCTATTTGCTAAATCTTGGTATTAATTCATTGTAATTCTTTTGTGCAGTTCTGACTTTGGTGTTCATTTAAAAGACAGATATAAATCAAAGAAAGCAGCCATATTTCCTGTTCCCTTATTGAGCTACAAACAGATACACAATGTTGGTTCATTGTCCTATACATCCCTCTTCTTTTTGTCTAGTTTGTGGTTGCCATGAGAAAGGAAGAGCAAGATCCATGCATCTGTAGTTTTCCAAGCAGGCCTCACACTCTCAATTTCTCCTCTGTAATTCTTCTCCATGCACACAGAGCCCCCCCCCGCCCCCCTCAAAGATAGGCCAACTCTTCTTAATAATCTCCTTTTTACTCAAAGCCAGTGTTGATTTTTGTGTGTGTGCTCTACTCTTAGCTAAAAGCTTACATTCTTCCCAATTAAATAGTTTTTAATCTATTAATGTGCCCAAGTGCTCAATCAGTTCTATTTATTAAAACCCTGACTCATCTTTTGTTGTATTGATTTGCCAAGGAAATGGATTTGCTGCCTCATGTTTGCTTCTATGGCTCCCTCTTCCTCCATCCTATCTCCTTGTTTCCTCTCCCATTGATTGATTCCCTATCCATTGTCCACCTTTTCCTCAATTCCATTTGCTTATATGCCAGATGCTTATCCAGTTACTTTGCCTCTTTCATTATTTGAAATGGAGGAAAGAGGGGTTGCCGGAAAGTTTCCTTTGCACCTTCTTATCATTAACAGATGTGCTACAAAACTCCTCCTTTTTTAAGGATATCTAGCAGCCATACCCAAGGGTTTTGTCATGCCCTGGTGTCACACCAAGAATTGGATCCTAGGGTGAGGATATGTACAGTGTCAGATTAACCTAGTAGCAATTTTCCCCACATTTTCAAGGGCCCTGCACTAAATGCTTGCAAGCTGTCTGATGAAATCAGCATTTCACAATCTGGCAACCCTGTTGTTCATATGTCAGGGGAGATGCATGCTGCATGGTACATAATCATAACGGACGTCATTAATAACATGATACAAATAAATAATTTTGTTCAAATTTAACTTTGCTCATGGCGCAATCCAAAGCTTACCTTGTACCGGTGCTGTGGCCTCAGCACCAGTGCTGGGTGTTGCAAACACACTGTGAAGCACATTGCAACACCCAGTGAGCAGGTCACACCAACTCTGAAACCTACAATGCAGGACCCAGTGCCATGGTAAGTCCTGCTCCGAGTGGTGTAGAGGCTGGGGGAGGGTGGGATAAGTGAATTGGGCCCGGGAGGGGGTGGGACTGGCATCCTCATTGGATGCCATTTCCTAGTCTCCCTCCCAGGCCTCAAGCTAAATGCAATTGAGATAAATGCATTCAAATGCTACACCCTTAGTCAGCTGAGGGGGGGGGGGGTTGAGCTACCCAGTACAGCACCCACAGTTTCACTAATCTGCTTCTGTATCAGCTGTCTGCCTCCTTCTTTGTCTCTCTGTTTTATTTTCTCTGGGCCAGCAGCTCAATGTTTGAAACATTGCTGGTTCTAACACTGCTTCTGATTGGTTCTAGTAAATCTCACATGATGTGGACAGTCCAGATAGATACAGAGAAATAAGCTTGCATAAACACCTTTAAGCATGGTCTACACTTTAGTTTCATTTGCCCCTCAGAACATCTGGTAAAGGGTCCCCCCTTGCTTGGGCTCTGAATGCACCCCCTTTCTTTTTCCCGCATAACTGAACAGTTGTCATTCACATCTATCTAGTCACTTCTATACCATTCCATAGCATTGCAATTGGGGACATTGTTGTACTGGGAACAAAATTTTATGTTGCCCTTGACAGCGGGCTTCCTGACCTTTACCAATGGAGATCCCATTCTTATCAGAGTTCACACCCCATTGGTACTCATGCACTTACGGTACTTGTGCATTTTTCCTTCAACTCAAAATCTCCTAGAGGAATGAGTCAAAACTACTGAATAGTTAGTTACCTCATCTCCTTTTATTAGCTGCTATATAAACATAAAATAGCTATTGTTAACAAGTTTTTAAAGAGAATCATGTGTGTACAGTCCTGAATATCTTGGGCATCTAATGTTTCCAGTTCCTTCCATTCACTTTAATAGGGATATCTTTGCCCTTAGTGTCCCATTTGAAGTTCTCAATAGAAACAAACAAAATGTGAAGGGGGGGGAGTTAAATCACCACAGAACAATCAACTTTTTATTGTAAGGTACATGCAGTATAAATTGAGGGGGGAAAGACATTGTAAAGAATGTTTACACCATGTTGATGTGAGGTATGGCAGCCAAAGCAGAAGAGGGTTCACTTGCCCCTATTTAATCCCACTGCATTTTTGGACTCAACGGGTTAATGGATCCTTGCTCCTCACACTGACTGACAGTCCAGTTCTGGGCCGATCTACCCCTACAGAAGCATGCATAGGACTGTAGCTTTAGGCTTTTTATCAGAGCCTGATGGAGAGTTAATCCTCCTCCCATTTGAAGAGCAGAGTTTGCTCTGATAATTTTGAATAACTTGGAATCTAAACCATAGGAAAGAGGAACTGAGTAGTTTATAAACCAAAATGTCACCCAAAATGACAGCCTTATATAAGGCAAATATTGTCACATTAGTATTCAGAGCTATCATCACAGCATGAAGAAATGAAGGGGGGAAAAACCCCTAAGAAATATACAGAAAGAAGATAAAAGGGATATAAGGCGCATCAAACAATGCTTTTTAATCATGCTGTGCGCTAACACTCTCTCTAATGGGTCCCCAAACCAACCTTCCTGAAGTCAAGAAAGCAGCATGATGCTTTCAACATATTCTACAGCAACATAAATGAATGAGTTTGCCAGCTGTAAGCTATGAGGAACTGTTTTGTATAGAATGCGTAGCACATGCAACCCATTTGAACATCGAAAGCCAAAAAGAGATTGTTAGCATGTTTGTCTCCATCACAGACACTTTTATCCTCCTTCACTACAATGAGGTGCCGTGAGATCCAAGGCTGGGGAGGCACAGCGTGGTGATCTAGAAGTAGGGTGGTGACCTGATGACGTCACCGCCAAACTTCCAGGTCACAAACTTCTGCATTTTTTGTTGAGACAGCTCGGTAGCTGCTGCTCAGCTGCAGACAAAACACACATGGACTCTAAAGTAAAGCCCCTGGGTGAAGAGCATGTGCAGAATAAAGGAGGCTGTGGAGCTTGGCTTCAGCGTGGCTGGGGGAGCAAAGAACTGTTCTTTGCTCTCCCAGCCAAGCTCTGCCTGACGTCTACTCAGTGTATTTCCCTGGATGGGGTAGAAAGAAAAATTGCCTGTAGCTTAACTTTCATGATTGAAGCGTTGGTTCTCCAAAATATACAGCCAGTTAAATGCGTGTTGTTTAGCCTCTAGTCACTAAACACACCAAGAGACTCTCTTGAGCCAACTGAAACTCAAGACAAGTGTCTTTTTGCACAGACTTCTACATTGCACCCCCTCCTCTGAATGTCTCTGTGGGGCCATCAACTGCATACAGTCCTGCAGTTGCCAGCATGTTCTGGCACCAGACACATAGCTCATTTTATGTGGCAGAAAACTCTCTTGAAGAGAGGGAGCACTTGGTTGATTTTCTAAAATAATCACAGAACAAATTCATACTCTTGCAAATACAATAGGAACTATCAACAGAATTACAATCTCTAGGCATATATCATGCACTTTTCTTGTATCAATAAAAATAATGTGTAAAATCAATAAAAAAAATAGTTCACAAAACGGACACAAGCAATAGCCACTATAACAGACACCAAGCTGCAAAACAGACACCAGCAACAGCAGCCACTGTAACAGACACCAACATGAGGTGAAGACATATCTAGACATGCACACAACCTGATGCAGTGTATGTGGCAACAGCTGCCACTCCAAGGTAGCCACTTGCAAGACCTAAGGTAGCATTGAGCCTTCTGAGCTTGAGACCCAAAATTCCAGAGAAGCACCACAACCTCCTCGCACCTTCTTCTAGTTTCACAACAGATCTGCAAAGCTTCTTTGATTCACCCTCCCATCCACTTCAACTGAAAGAATCTCTCTTTCTTTCTCAATGCTCAGAGCTGCATCTTCCTCTCTCTTGCGCTCTCCCCCCCCCCGTCTGCACACTCTCAGTGTCCACAGGTCCTTGAAACTCTCTCTCTCTCTCTCTCTCTCTCTCTCCCTCTCTCTCCCTCTCCCTCCCTACAACTGCAGGTCACTCTCTGTCCACCAATAAGGAGCAGCCAGAAGGTCAGTTTCTGTCTCTCTCAATGTTGTTGCCAACAATAGATCAACATTTTAAAAGTGCACTCTCTCAGAGGGAACCGGAAATACTTTCAAATCATAACAACTTGTCTCTTTCCACCAATCAGAGCTAGGTAGACTTACCATACATTCAGGAATGCTTGGGACCCTCCAGGATTTGGGGCTTGGGTCCTAGCATCCCAGGAGATATGCCGCCATCCCGGATTTTCACCACCACCGTCATTTTAAAACTGAAGTTACTTACCCGGGCGCCAGCATCTTGGCTCGCGAAAACTCACGAGATCCAAGATATCGGCGCCCAAATCTCGTGAGGGCATCATGCTGGTGCCTGGGTAAGTTACCTTACAAAATTGCGGCGACAACGACGGTAAGGCTGAGCAAGCTGGCCAGCCCTGCTCTCCGAGCCGGCCGGCCCCGCTCTCCAAGCCAGCTCGGAGGGTGAGCCGCCGCTCTCGCTGGCTCGCCTGCTCTCGCCGCTCCGAGCTCGGTGCGGTGAGAGCGGGCGAGCTGGGTGAGTGCGGACCAGACCGGCCTGGCCAGCTGAGGCTCATGCGGACCCGGCCAGCCAACGGAGGAAGGAGGAGCAGCAGCATGGCAGCGATGGGCAACGACGGCGAAGGGATTAAGGTAAGTCAATTTAATATATTATTTATTTTAATCTATAAATAAAAAAATAAAAATTTTGGGGCGCTTCGTGCGGTGAAGGGAGCACTTTGCGCCCCCTTGGCATTTAAAAAATTTATTTATTTATTTATTTATTTATTTATTTATTTATTTGGTGGGGGGGGTGTCCCGGTTTAAGGTCGGGAAAATATGGTAAGCCTAGAGCTAGGGAGACCGAGGACCATGTGTCACCCCCCTCCCCGAGGAAGCTCGATAGCTGCCTCCCTGGTGCTTTAAAGGAGCCTGGTGTCTTGTGGAGGTGCCCTTCTGTGTGTTTTTTTTCTATATGGAGGCAGCTCTGTCTGCTGCCTCTCTAGCACTCAGTTGTTCAGGCAACCAGCCTGTTTTTTCCTTCAGAGCCCAGCCATGATTGCAGTGAACTGACTGAGGCAGCTCTGATGTGCGTGCGTGTGCGTGTGCATGTGTGTGTGTGTGCGTGTGATGTGTACTGCTTAACTGACTGCACTCTGTGGTGCTATGGAGCAGAAAGGAGCAGCTCAGCTTGCAGGGAAAGGCAAGATACTTTTTTTTACTTGTTGGGTCTGACTCTACCTATCCTGCTTCCCCTAACTGCACATCCTTGCTCCACTAGGGCTACCAGCCAATCAGAGGACTCATGTGTGTGTGTGTGTGTGTGTGTGTGTGTGTGTGTGTGTGTGTGTGTGTGTGTGTGTGAGCCAGCAGCTAATGTTTTCTTCAGTGAGAATACTTGAAACTCTACCATACTAAGGCATCACTTCATTGGCATTTCCCATTGCGAAAGAACACATGGCAACATTCCTGCCAATAACAAATGAGCTATATTTAGTGTTTTTCAGATGGCTCGCTAGGATCGTATCAGATATAGACCACAATGTTGTTTTTGCCTTTTAATTTGGTCTCATTATTTCTGATTGTCTACTAAAAGGAAAATAATATTGTGCTGTTATCTGTTCTCATTAGAAGTCTTGTCATTAGAACCAGATATAATGATTTATTCTTTTGTATATATGTAAATGAAACTCGTGCGTCTTGTAACCAGTACACACTGACCTTGTTGGCGTCTTGTATTTTCATTAGCAGAACACCTTTGATTTGCAACTTGCTCTAACGTTGGAGAGAAAAAGGAATTGGCCAACTAATTAACATTCAGCATGGGCCAAAATAATACAACACCTTAATATAGTACTCCATTTGCACAAAATGTTCTGTCCATTAAAAAAAAATCCCAAGAACTCATTTTGTGACAAAGATTTTAATGAGAGCAGAAAGCAGCACAACATAAATCAGTTTGACACAAATTCTAAAAAAAGAAAGAAAGAAAAGAAACTAGTACAAGTTCAACCCAAACTCATTAGTCTGATGATTTCAAACCTGCAAATTTATTGGGTTGGTGTAGTCCAAAGCTGGAGAGAACCCTCCCAATTTGTCTTGCAGTCCAAGTAATAAAGTAATAGAGAGGCCAACAGAGAGAAGGAGAGGGATCATTTCGGTTCCCCAATATGTAAATGAAACGGAAACGTCCTGACTGCATTATATTTCCCTCTTCATCTATATACAGGGTAATTCTGAAATTATGACACTCTATTAGTACTACAGCGAGAAATCAGTCATAGAACTGCCTCTCTTGAGACTGCTTTAGCTGCTCTCTATTAGGGAGGTGTAGTGGTTAAAGTTGGAGTTACAGCTCAATCCTATGCAGGATTGGGCTGCCATGCAGAGGGGTTGATGACAATGAAAGACACTTCTGCTGTTATAAAATGGCTCCCAATGAAGTGCACAGAACTCCATAGGTGGCCATTTTGGGAGTGCTGCCACAAGATGTGCCACAAGAGGTGGCAGTGCCACAATTCCGCTGATGGAACATGTTGCTCCCACCAGACCACGTAAGGTAGTGGTGGGTAGAGGGTGGAACAGGTTAGAGTGGGAGGAGGGAAGAACAGGGGGAAAGTGGGGGTGTGATGAAGGCGGGAGGGGGTGTGTACTAGTGCGCATGACCTGCACCAGTATTCTATCCCCCTCCTCGCCTCTCAACATGCCCCCTTTCTCTCCTCAGACTTAAGGTGACGCAGATCCTTTACCTCTCCCAAGCCTTTCCCCTGATGTGATCCCCCCCCACCTGCAGGATGCAGTGCAGATCTTTTTGGTGTGGCTGCATTGGCGGGGGGTGGGGTGGAGGATAGGATTGGGCTGTTATACTGTGGAAGACCCAAGTTCAAAGTCCTTAAGAGTCATGAAGCTCACAACGATGATAGTTTCTCTCTCTCTCTCTCTCTCTCTCTCTCTCTCCTAACCTGAATTATTATTTTGAAGATAAAATGCAGGGGGAGGGACATAGACCACCCTCAACACCCTGGTTTGCACAAAATATATTTGGAGTTTCTCCACACATGAAATATCTGAGGAAGCTAAAAACATTCTGGTAAATCAATCAAGGTTTTATGGGACAAGGTAGCTGTGTGTGTGTGTGTGTGTGTGTGTGTGTGTGTGTGTGTGTGTGTCATGCAATCCTGCTATGCTGCATCAGATGGGGGTTGACTCAGATGCACACATGGCTGTCTGGCAGGGGTGGCATGGCCAGGGACAGCACTGAATGCCATCTGCTGCTGCCAGCTACCGTGCTCCATAGTGTGGTTTTTGCAAACCTAGAAGTGCAGGACTCAAAGGGACTATAAGAATGAAGGAGTTCCTTTGTTCACACAGTCCCACATTTCTGGGTTTGGGAAAACCACACAATGGGAAGCAGATCGATGTGGCTCATTCCTGCGGTGGGCTGGAATGAGGTGGTGGCAGCAGCAGACTTGCGGTGAATGGCACCCTGCTGCTGCCCCCTGCCGCTGACACAAGTAGCATCAGGTTGCCTCCTGATTGGGCCAGCTTTGTGTCAAGCACAGGTCATGACATCAGACACATAACATTCCATATGACAGTAAATGCTTCATTTCCTCTCTCGCTCGCACTCGCTCATACCCCCCATCCCATTTTCCTGGCAAAAATGATTTCTCCTTGAAGCTAAGAGGAAAACTACTAGCAACAATTGTGAAGAAGAAAAAGAAGATGAGGATGATGGATGATGAGGATGATGACGAATGGAGGCACAATAGACCCATCTGTGACTTTGTGCATGTTCACTGATATGAATGGGCGTATAGGTAGAACTTACTGTAGTAAACAGTAGGTTTGCTTCAATGTTTGCTCTGCAATTGAATTTAATCCCAAGGCAGTGAGGTTTAAGACTGCAAGCCAATTGTCCCTGCTACTGATATGTGCAGTTATGATTGTGCAAGTGTGGGCATGGTGCTAAAACTGAAGCAGCATCCTATGCCTGAAAAGTGAATGGACTGGCTTCGCCAACTGCATTTTTTGACTTAAAGCAATTGATGAAAGAATGACAGTAGTCATAAATGTAAGTTTTATGTCAACATTTATCTGGAAGAAGCCAACTAGAGATGGGCTTGGTAGTAGAAGGCTTGAGGGTAGACGTTGTGATAGCAAGTGCTGTGAGGGAAAATGGCATTTAAAGTGTAAATTGATTTTCTATACTAAAATCAGGCAACAACCATTTTAATAGTGAAAACAGATGGCATCTGGAAGATCTAGACTCTTTAAAAATAAATGGCTAGGCAGTCTGCCAAGAGGTGCCAATGGCTTGCCAAGGAGTCTGACTCTAAAGGCTGTATTTTAGTAGAGCTAGAAGAGGTTTTCAAAGTCATTTGAGGGCCAGAGAGTCAGGGGGGGGGATGGAGACTGGAGGCACCTGTGGAAATGTCATCTGATAGGTAAATTTTTCAGTCAGCAGCAGGCCCTGTTGCCAGGAGGAGCATGGGACTAGATGTGGATAAAGGGAAGCGACTGGTGTACTAAGAGTGGCTGCTAATTTCACAAAGGCAGCTCCCTTCCTTGTTCACCAGCGCCATTTTAAACCCTGCAAGACAGAAGCATAGGAGGTGGGTGGCCCCAGGCGGCACATGGGGGGGGGGGCAACTGCGCCACTGCAGCGAAAAAGACACAGGCGGGCGGCGGTGAAAAAGATTTATGCTGTTTGGCCCGCCCGGAGCCTTAGAAGGCCTTGAGCAGCTGTGGCGATGGCACCTCTGGCGGGAGGAGCGTCACTTTCATTCGTGCCCCCCCTCCCACTGGGCATAGGTACATCACTGCTGCAAGGGTGCAGAAGAGGAGGCAGGATGCAAAAGCAAGAACCCACATCATTTTCTGTATGCTGTTACAGATCTTTAGTTTAGCTAGTATTCCTCAGGTTTAGTCATTGTTTCTTTGGAAGAACGTTTTTGCAAAGCCATCTACAAAACAGAACCCTTAACAGAAGCATTGGGGGGGAGGGGAGCTGAATTTTTCCATTTGGGAGCAAGGTGGTCAAGAGTCAAAGTGATTTGTACTGCAAGCACTGCAAATCAACACGTTCAATTAATCACAGTGGAAAGGCAGCTTGGCAGAGCTCAATGCCTCCTCTCATTGCTGGTTGAAGGTGCCCCCTCATTCTGAGTCCCAATTGTTGATTTTAAAAATCTGGTCATCCTAAACCTGGTAGTCTGAATAGCACTTTATATGGGGAACTAGATTAGTCTGTTTTGAATGAGACTAGATGAGCAGTCAATAACAGGCAAAAAAAAAAAAGAGGTATTACCATGTATGTAATAATAAAGCATACTTGTTTATTTCCAAAGCAGAAACAATGTACAACAAGACTAGGGTCCTGAGTTGGGTCCTAAGTTGGGAATTTTATACCAGTGATAGGATTCAAACAATGTGGAAAATCCCATCTTTATGAAATTATCTGCCTTATCATGGAGCAGGTGATAAATTTCTTCAAGGCATAAAAAGCTATAGAAATAACAGAGACAGCATCACAGAGATGGCTTCACAATGGAGATGAGATAACTTCATACTAAGGGACAGTTTCAAAGATCTACAATGCATGGAAACCTTCATATGTATGTGCATTGATTTTCAATGTTTTTTTATCCTGACAACACCTTTCCTAATTTTTCTTCTGGTACAAAGCAAGGACAAGAATGGGGAAAATGCCATAAAGTGGTGTGTTAGAACCATAGTAAGGTCTGCAACTGGGTTCAGAATTTCATGTCAAAAATGTAGTCAGTGCCCTGAACTTAGTTGTCAGCACATTCAACTTTTGCATTGCTTGAAGGAAGCATAGCAGAACCATTGCTACCCTCTGGTGCACTCTCAGTTCCTCCTCTATCCTGTTATCTGATCACATAGTTTTGAAAGTACTACAGAACCTGAGCAAGCAGAAATGCTGCGGGGAAGAGAGGAACAAGAGACACCCAAAGTACACTCTGTCTCTAGCAACTGCATTTCAGCTTCAATTCTCTGGAAAAAAATGTCACCAACCTAACTAATTTTATGGTTAGAGCTTTTGTAAGTAAAGTAGGCTGTAAAGGTGGTGGGTGTAAAAGACATGAATATCTCTGTGCGTAGCATAGTACTGTAAACAATACACCTTATTTGAGATATGACAGAGGGATATATCACATGACCAAAGTAGTCACTAACAATAATTGAAATGCAAAAAAAGAAGAAGCAATATCCTCATCGCTGGGCTGTAAAACCTGATCACAGGATATAATCTGGTCTAAATCTTTCTCTCTTTTTTTTTAGCATCAAAGCATGAATACTAATCAATAGCTGTAACATCAAATGAGAGACAATTACTTTTTGTAGAAGGAAGACTACCCAGAATCATTATTTAAACCCTGTAAATGATTTCCAGTCTGCAGCCTCATTTTGCAACTGTCATTCAAGTGCGGGTATGTGTGTGTGTGTTTTATTAAGTGGAGTGACTTTAAGGTCATCAAAAGAATGTCTGGAAAGATTTCAGTGGCTCGGCTTTCAGTACTTTCCTGTTTTTACTATCTAGTTTTTGACAAGAAGATTTTTGGGGGGCATTATTTATTTTATTTCTACTTTTTCTTATTGAGATTATACCTGCTTCACTATAACATACTAAGCTGCCTCACACAGGCGTCTCCATGTAAGAAACAAACCCAACACATCAGCCATATGTGGTGGCCCAGTGGAGGCACCTGCTTGCTGGATCTGTGGGCAGAAACATTATTTAAAGGACAGAATTAATTATTGACTAAAATGGGGAAAGTGTGACTGGTGATTGATCTTTCAAAGTGAGGCATACAGCAAGTCCTCACGAGCAGCCCGAACCTGCGTAAGGATATACGGCTGGCCCCTAGGGCCAGGTGCAGTATCTTGCGCCTTTCCCGGGCCGCGTTGGCATGGCCTGGGAACTCCTTGGGAGAAGGGGAGATTCGTCCCCTTCCCCGGGTGTAGGGTTGCCTGGCCCCAATGGGCCTCCTCAAATGTACGTCGGCTCTGGAGCCAGTGTACATCCAGAGTGGCAGGGTAAGGGCAACCCATACTGGGAACAGGCATGGGATATCAATGGAACTCGCTGCTGATATCCCGCCCACTCCTAGCACAGGCCAGCTAATGGCTGCCCTCCCTCACTGCCCGTCCCGTCCTCCCCCTGTCCCTGCACTGGTGCAGGACTTATCTGTACTCAGCTGCAGGGTCCGGGGGGGAGGCGGAATAAAGGCTGCCGGCCTCTATTAGAGCATGTCTGCTCAGAATTAAGTCTCATCATGGTTGTGGGGCTTGCTCCCGGGTGGGCGCGCACAGGATCACAACCTTGGTACGCTATTGTACATTAACATAATCTCTGATCGATCTGGCTTCCCCTCCATTAGCCTGCAGCATTAGCAGACTGTTCTCCCTCCGTTCGCCTGCAGACTACATGTCTTTAGAACACGACATGGGCAAGAAGTAAGGGCCATGCCTCAATGAGCCGGGAAATCGAAGGGTTGTGCCAGGTGCCCCCCCCCTATCCATTGTCCTCATCAAGAGGGTAGGAACAGCCAGTAGGGAGACTGGAAAGGGCAATGGGGGTGCAGTGTCGGGGCCAAAAAGAAAAGAAAAAGAGACGCTTTTCCTTTAAAGGGAGAGGTGCGTCGAGAAGGGCTTTCATCCCAGGCTTGAAGTTCCTGGAAAGGTTCGAGGCACAGTTGCTGTTTTTACAGGTCGTGAGACATTCACCAAGGTAGCTTGTGAAACTGCACTTACTTTCAGGTCTCACAGGCTGTGTGAATTTACCCAGCGGACTGTACCATACCTATAAAATCGTCACTGTGCCTCTTTCTCATCCCCTCACACTTTGGGAAATTGGTCGCATACGGCAACATTGCTGTAGCGGGTTTACATGGAGTGATGGGAAGGGTCCAGGCCAGCTACTCACTCTCAGCCTCGGTAGTTGGGGACGTAAATTAGAATGGGGATCGAGGAAGATACTGGCTTAGGCTATATGTCCCACTACGGATTGCAGGTTTCCCCAACTTCCTCCCCTCCCTGTAATTAAACAAGCACACAAATGCAGCCATGCCTGCAGGTACTCCTAAAGGGGGGTTTGTCTCAGACTCCCCATCAGGTATTTGTGTACCTAATTTTGAGAGTTCACTTGTTGCCTTCATCCAATTATTATGCTAGCTGCAGTGGCCAGTGTTCTTACTTGGGTGTCATCAGTCTCTACCTTAGCCACGCTTCGTGTAACCGGGTGGACAGTTGGGTCCAGGCCAACGGCTAACCTTTTTTCCTTACTGGCTTAGATCCACTCTTCCTCAGCCTGCAGACTGTGTTTTAGAAGGGGCTTTAAGCCTCGCGATAGTGAACATTGCAGGGCCCTCGCCTTGCACCTTTTTATCAATGAGCAGAGCACGGGGGGGGGGGTCTTGTAAATATTCTTGTAAAGCTAGGCATGGGGGGGTGTCTTTGGCAGCTGCTCCCATGCATGGCTCCTGTCACCTGCACCCCCTGTCATTCCTTTCCGTTTAGGTCTCTGTACCCATGTACTTTTTCACAGCTTTCCGGCTGTATGAATAGACGGGGAGCGCTTTCAATGGCTTCGTGAAGTGTACTCCCTCCCTACATATCCTTACCCACACTTTGATCACGGGGGTGCCTATGGGCAGCCTCTCCCTGATTTACCACCAACTCTTCGCATTTGTCGTGAGGGGCGTGTCTGGGCAGCCACCCTTCAGGTCAGCTCCCCTTTTTTCTACAGTACTCCCCAACTATTTGCATGGCCACCTCATTTAGGTTTTGGGAGTCGCTTACTTTCTCACTGCCTCCAGTTGGTGCAGCCTGTTCGCCTTTCCTCTGGGTTTAACAGGCAGGTTTTTCTTTCCCCCTAACTATGGTGGATTTCCACCGACGGTGGGGCACTTGTATCCTTATCTGATTTAAGATTTTCACAGGGTTCAACCACCCCCGGCTTGAATTCTTCTATATTTTCTCTTCCATTCAAGTAGCTCCATTGCTCAGCTCTGGTTGATTCCAAACCTGCAAGGGGCTCCCCTGGTGTTTCCCGTTTGAAGGGACTATCCTCTGTATTTATGGCCAGTGACACTCTTGTCTCGACTGGGCCACCCCTGTAGCTTATCTCATGGGTGGCAGGAAGGTATCGGAGTTTAACACTCTGTCGATCGAAAGGTCGGCAGTTCGATTCCACGCGACGGCTCCTGCCAACCTAGCAGTTCGAAAGCAAGAAATTGCAAGTAGATTAATAGGTACCGCGTCAGCGGGTCGGTAACAGCGTTCCATGCGCCTCGGTGTTGAGTCATGCCGGCCACATGACCATGGAAACGTCTTCGGACAGCGCTGGCTCTTCGGCTTTGAAACGGAGATGAGCACCGCTTCCTAGAGTCGGACACGACTGGACTTGATTGTCAAGGGATACCTTTACCTTTACTTAATGGCCTGTTTAGTACATTTAACTTGGTTAAGATATTGGCACTTCGGGGCCCTCAACCAAGTGGTCCTCCACCATCTCATTGGCCAGCAGTTTTATTTGTATTTGGGCCCCCAATTAATTACACTCACTCCCGGCGTGAGCGCTGGGCCGGGACTGCAGGAGGTCAGGCCTAGGTCTATCCGACATTCGTGCGCCTATACGTCCGGAAGGAGGGCTCTGGCTTCCACCCGTTTGTCCTTTGGGCTTTTGAGTCCGTGAGGTTATTGGGCAGGCCCAAGCATAGGCTGGTGCTTTGCCAGTGCAATTATTGGGGTTTTGCCCTTCTTGACTGCTTAGTACTCCGGTTGTATGTGCCCAACATTTAGGGTCATTCCTTTAGGGGTTGCTGCCACTTCCTTACCCTTAGGTCAGTTATCGTTCTTCACATTTTCGGCAGTTGAGCTTTAACCTCAGCCGGGTTTTAAGGGGTCCATACTGTTAGTAGGATCATTCCCCCACCTTTGTAGCTGGAACAGCTAGTGGGGTGGGGAAGCGTCCTTCAAATAAGGAGTAGGAAGTCTTGAGGAAGGGGCAGATTGGGCATCGGACTTAGTGGTTCGGGTCCCTCCCCGCTTAGGTGACCGTCCCTTAAATAATAAGAGTATAAGTAAAAATCACTGAAGTAAATAAATGACATAGTAAATGAAATAGGCGACTGTTGCCTGTGGGCATGCCGGTAGGGCAGGAGGCCCTTTATGACCATCTTGCTGCTCCTCCCCCCTGTCGTGGGGCCTGGGTGCTCACTGAGGAGTGCGAAGCCCAGAGTGGGGGAGGCAGCTGTTGCCCGCGGGCATGGTGTTGTGGCCCACGGGGCCCGTCTTTCTTGTTTCTCAGTTGAGTAGGCTCAGTGGGTAATTCTTTCCTGTTTTCCTCTCTTCACAGAGCACTACTCTCCTGTGCCTGTGAGGGTCCTTATATGCGGGCACTCTATCCTGTTCTGGGCTAGGAAGAGGGCGGCTGTCTCCGGTTATGGTGACCAACCGTATGCTGGTTTCGCTAGCGTGAGTTGGGCAGCGCAAAGAGACACGCTCGTCGGCCAGCTCCTACCCCTTGTGCAGGGGTTCCTGCTCACCCATCCACCACCCCAGGTGTGGCATTTGGGGGAAAGCGATCTGTGCCAGAGGACATCGATGTCCTTGAGGCTGCAGATCCGCAAGGATTTAGCAGTCATCACCCATTGGGTACACGAGATTCTGTTCCTGTGGTTCCTTCATGCTTCCCCGTAGGCTACGGCGGGGGGCCTTTTGTCTTAGGGCCAGAGATCTCACCAGGAGGAAGGGAAATGTCTACCTGGAGCGGATAATGCACATGAACGGCGGAGCAATCGTGGCTCACCCTCGCATCGGGCATGATGCGGCGGAGCTGTTCTGGGGGGAGGGTGTACACCTCCCCGATCTGGGAGCTGAGCTGTTCTTACAGAACCTGCAGAGTGCTTTGCTTGGGTGTTAATCCGGTGGAGCTGGGCGATCAAGCGCTAGGCTGGTCGCCCATTGTGGCAGGTGGCGTGTGGGTAGGGGTAGGTAATGATTGACAGGGATGGGTGTGCACGTTGAGCTCAGCAAGGTCAGGAAGTGAGCCAAGACCACTCATTAATGATGCTTGCGTGGGTCGGTGAGGCCGGTTAGCAAGCTTCCTGGGAGGGGAGGCCCATCAATAGCTTGGCTAGTATGGGTCTCAAAACCTGCTCTGCTGTCTCAGCCCTTCTGGGTTGGCCGTGATAGGCTCCCCCAGTCCCTATTCGGGGGGGCCTAGAGGGGGTGTTTGACGCCAAAACAAGCAGGGGGAGGAAGATGGCTAGGCCCATTTCCCCCGACCAGTGCCCGCACGCCGTTTGGGGGTGGGTTAGTTTACCCCCAACATTTGCCTCTGCAGGTTTTTTACTGTAAATAAAAAATAAAGTGACCACTCTCCAAGAAGCGACTTGACTCGTGTCTTCCTTGGGGGGTGTAAGGATAAATGGTTACTTTAAGCGAAATGACTTATAACGAAACCAATTTTAGTATACTGTAGGTTAATTGATAAACGTAAACATTCCTATGACATTTTCCACCAACTTTAAAATGAAATTACTTTAAACAAAATGACTTTAAGTGAGGGTTTGCTGTACTTTATGGATGTTCCTCTTGCAATCAAGCAAGAGTCCTTTTCTGACCATATTCACTCATTTTGCAATTCACTCTTCATTGTCTAAATTGTATCTTTATCCAAGGTCTTCATTCTCCTCTGCCTCTTCTTCATAAAAATAGTACTGATGAAACTTCTAACAATTTGCTGTTCATTTGTTTTGGCTTGCAAAATCTTACCTTGCAAATCAGGGTCTGAGAAGAAACTATCTTTATCAAATAAGCCAATTTCAACATGTTGATTTTTAAATGCCATTGTGAAATGCCATTTCCTTTGCTTAGAAAGGAAAGAGGGATGCTTGTTTTTAAATAACAAGCATAAAACAATGACACACAATGCAGCAAATAACTAGGCATATGTTTTAAAGAGATCTATTGTTTCTGTTTAGCAGAGTTTCTGTTTCTGTTTAGCAAAGCGAGACAGTTAATACAACAGAGCTGATGTCATTCTTTTATTTATTTAGATTTATAGACCACACGATCCCCAGAAACAGGATGGGTAGCAATGCAAAGGGGGAAAAAATAAAATGGAGTTTGATCAAATTCATTGACATTTCTTCACCCTTTCTTGATTTAAAGGCACGAAGCAAAGGCCAGCCTGAACAAGCAGATCTTATACTGTAATGCTTTCTCAAGGTTCTCATACCTGGAGTCTGCAGTCCTCTACACACTTTCCTGGGTAAGCTTCATTAGCTCACTGGAATTTACTTTTGAGCAAACATGTATAAGATTGTGGTGCTAGGCTACAATCTTAAGCACATCCATTAGAAAGTAAGCCCCAATGGGCACAGTAGAACTTACTTCTGAGGGCCCAATCCTATCCAACATTCCAGCACTGATGCAGCTGTGCCAATGGGGCGTGCACGGCATCCTGTGGTGGTGGGGCAGTCACGGAGGCCTCCTCAAGATAAGGGACCATTTGTTCCATTACCTTGGGGCTGCATTGTGACTGCATCGGTGCTGGAAAGTTGGTTAGGATTGGGCCCTGAATAAATTTAATTAGATTGTGCTGTTAGTGAAGCAGAACTACAAATTTTACTCCTGATGCAGTGCTCCCCAAATGCTTGTTTAATGGAACCTGTTATGGAGGGGGAGGGCAGGGTATAAATCTTTTAAATAAATAAATACATTGGGTATAAATCCATACATACTAAGGATATGATCCTTTCCTAAACTGGCACAACACCCACATATAGCATAGCCATAGAGCACAAAATAGCCATGCTTTTCCTTTCAGTGTGTGCTCATGAGCACGCACAGGTACATTCAGCATCCCAGGCTCTTCTGTGAATGGGAAGTGGTGCCTCCTGTACAAACAAGGCTCATGTCCTAGAAATATAGAAATCTATTTCTATACAGAAACAATATGAGGGTTGATCCACCTGCCATTGGAATAAATAGAAATAGTCTTCGTAATGGGAGTCGGGATGCATTTTATTAATGATACCTCTTTTGAATTGTTTTAAGGTATTTCTGCCCAGTAGTGTCACTGGAGGTGGGGCAGAACGCTAAGTTCCACACCGCGCTGACCCTCTGTTACTCACCGGCACGAGGCGGCCCCGCCCCCTCGCCTTTGAAGCCATTCAGTTTAAAATTAATTCAACCTGAAAGTAATGGTCATTCAAAAGTTGATGACTTTTAGCCAGCTGTTTCTACTGAAAAACATTTTGTTTCAGGAACAATGAGATGATATATACAAGGTCTATCTGCTGCCATGATCCATGCACACATGCAAGTCCTGTCAATGAGTAGTGGTTATACAAGTGTGACCCAGCTCTCAGTCTTAACAATTTAACAATTTTTCTCAGATTCACTTTCAGATCTGCATGAGAGCCACGGTGCCAATACCATGCTTGTGACCATGGGTTGTTCTCTCTTGTGGCAGTTCCTCTTGCTTCCTCTCTTCATGGACAAATCAACCCGAAAGTCTATGGTAGTATTAGTATTTATGACAACATATTTAGAGATGTTAGTTAGAAGTATGGAAGTCACATTAGGCAGCAAATGGGGGGGGGGGTTGCCTACAGGAACGTGGATCAAGTCTCTGATACCAAGTCTCAAGTCAAGTCCCAAGACTTTGCCCCCAAGTCCCGAGTCTTTGGTTGCAAGTTGTGAGTCCCTATCTATTTAATGGGGAAAATGGGTTTAAACCTGAATAAAATTTAACTTGTAAAAGGCTCCAAGTCTTCAGTCGAGTCCTTTGAGTCTTTTACAATCGTTGAGTCAAGTTCGAGTCAAGTCATTGACACGACTTGAGTCCGATTCAATAGACTCAAGTCTACATCACTGGGTGCCTACCAGTAGCGTAGCTAGAGGGGGGCCGCACACTAATCTACACTACTGGTGACCACCTCTTCCTGCCTGCTCTGCCTCTTCCTCTTCCTCTTCCTCTAACTCCCCTTTGGAAAAGGAAGAGGAGAACAGAGGAGAAGAGGCAGTGTGTATCTGACTCTCTAGTCCACCACCCCTTTCCACCACATGTCCACTTTCACTCTGTTCCTCCTCTTCTTTTTCTAATCCAGTGAATTAGAAGATTAGAGTCTGGCACATCATCAGGCAAGGGAGGAGCATTTGGCATACCACCTGAGGTACCAGAAGATCTTGGGCCCCTCTCCATGCATTGCTGTCTTCTGCACACACACATACAAGCAGCAAGTTCATAGGTGCGCTCAATCTGTAGCCTGACGTTTTGCCCAGATGGCCTTAAAAAACCGAACAAAACATTTTTATAAAAAAGAGACCACTTCACTTTTATGAATTAGAAAAATTTAGTCCTTCAGCATGAACTCATTCATGCATTCATTAGAAAAACAACTTTCTCAGCTTGCCCCCCCCCACCCCATTTGCAGTATGAGCATACGACCTGCTAACAGGATATTTGAGATCATGAATGTCATTGTGTGAAAAATAAACCACTATATCTAAAAAGATATGAAGCAGAATGGGTATGGTGCTTGTATTCATGGAGAGTTAATTGGCACCGCCACCTCATTTTTTTAGTCTGTCTTTGAAAATAGCAAAATAGTAAAACATGTATTCTACACCTCATCTGATGCACTGTCATTGATTGTTTCTGATTTGCACTCCAGGTCTTGGTAATTTCATTGTCAGGTGATGTCCTTTATCCCAGCCATTGCTCCAATTTCATTCTTCCTTGTAATGTCATTTCCCCTGGTTTTAAATTGATTTGGAAGTAATAACCCAGGACAAAATCTTATTGCCAGCTTAGGCCGGTGAAACAATTGCTGCACCGGCTTTGGGTGTCACAAAAATGCTGTAAAGCAGGGGTTCTCAACCTTTGGAGGCCTGGGTATCCCCTATCATGGTCCAATTTTCTGAAGTACCCCCTGCTAATTAACTGCTAATTAATTGGATTGATCAATTAATTAATTAGGTAATTAATCATTAAATAAAAAGTACTAAAACAATTTTAAATGTGAAAAATGTCTTATTTAACTCTCTCCAAGCCACACTTCTCAAAATCAGCTCCTCCCTCCCCCACCCCACTAAAGTACATTTTCCAAAGTACAAAAATAAGCCCAAAACCAAAATCAGAGAGACAGAAGGGCTCCGAAAATAATTAAAATCCATGTTAATTAACACTTAATTAGCTGCTGATGGGGCAGATAAGGGGCAGGGCTTGGAGTACCCCCAGCAAGAGGTCCACGTACCCCTAGGGGTACATGTACCACAGGTTGAAAACCCCTGCCGTAAAGCATGTTGCAACACCTGGAGAGGAGGCAGATGCTGGCAGGAAGGCCTGCACTGTCCCGCTGGCACTGCAGCCAGGAGCACCGTGCACCGGAACAGGTGAGGTTTTCTCCGAGTGGCACGGGGGCAGAGGGAGGGCAGGGAGGGGTGTAATGGGGAGGGGGAGGGCAGAGACAGGGCAGATCGGGCCTGGGAGGGGGGTGGGATCAGCAGCTTGAGAATACTGTACTTTTTCTTTCTATACTTGAGAATAATTTTTCTTGCAATGCTTTCCTTCTATACTTCTATTGTATTCTTTCTATACTTTAATAAAATAAAGCATTAAAAAAAAAGATTGGGCTTCCAGAAATAATAAGTGTAGAGGAGTGGTTACCTTTTTAAAAAAGTAATACATTTATTTAAATTTTATTTTAAAACACAACAAGCCCATTCATAATCTTGCCAGGAGAAAGCAGGTGTGTAATGGAAACATTCAAAAAACAAAATAAAGAACACACTGAAGTGAAAATAAATGCAATAAGTATAATGTTTTCTCTTTCCATTGGGTTCCAGGGGTGGAGAACTCACTCAGCCTCCCAGGCCCAATATGTTCTGCTCTCAGGTCAGCACACAGTAGTGAAAAAGGTATATTTATATAAGCAACTGCTCTGTAGAGTGTTCACAGGAACACAATCAGCTAGCCTTATTTAGCATGTCTTCATGAACTAGAACTGAAGAGCACTAAATTTGCATTTTATACATCACCACAAGGGAATACACACACACTTAAATGAAACAGTACACTGTTTAAATGTGCACCAAAAAAGTTACCATTAGGAAAAACATGTCTCCACAACAGGCCCCAAAAAGCCCCAATTGCCTGTTCTTCAGGTATGTGTGAATTCTGAGCATGCCCACTTGAAGCTGTTATCTGGATCATGCATATCTTGCATGTCATGTGAGCCTCCTTTCTGTGGCAATATAATAACTTAATAATAATGGTAATAATCATAAATATCTAATATCCTATGACTTTTTGCAGCTTCCTGCTGGAGCTTTGAAGAATTATAATCATTTATTACTGTCCTCTAAAATTAGTATATTTGTGGAGTAGATCTATTTTATTTTTGTCAGTCCTTCTCTTGTTTAACTGCAGTACCACTTAACTGCAGCAACAGATCTGAATTCAGTTTTCCTGATAGCATGATACATTGCTGATTGTTATGGTCTATGTGGTGGTAAATTTATCAGAATTTACTTCTACAGTCAATTACATTACAATGTATGAATGAAGTGTTAATATTCCCCATGCACTTAGATCAAACCTGTAAATCTGTTTTCTCAGATCCGTCAAAATTCCTAGAACTGGTAGTTCTTGTAATATTAATTATACAAAAAGAGTATGCTTGTACCATGACAGCACACAATTAAATCTGCTATAGCAACATTGCCTGGCATGGATGGGTGCAAATCCTGATTGGTGCTGAATTTCGAAGTCACACTTGGATTAAAAACAATACACATTCCACAAAGCCAAATGCAGGCCTCCAACTCAGCTCATGTAGCAGCTGTTGCACAGATGTACATGGTCCTACTCATTCTGCCACATTAGGATACTTTTATCCTACATTTAACATTTAAAAAACATTTAAATTTTTTGCAATCTTTAGCCTTGAGAAAGAATCACAATCGGTGCACTCTAAAGAGAGCATTATACCTACTTATACAGCACCTCTGAAAGGGGAATCACACGTTACAAGAAACACAAGTCTGCTGCCAAAAACAGCTTGCCTCCTCTGTGGCATATCATGGTGTTGTGCAGTCAGCCCCCCATCCCTATCAGCTGCTGCTCATGATGGGAGGTAGAGGAAGGAATACAGACAGTGTGGCTAGTTTAGCATGACATAGGAGGTGTTTTACCATGTTGTGGAAGGGGTGAACTTGGCACAGAAATGTCACAGAAGTGTCATTTTCAGCAGCAGACCTATGTCTCTCACAATAGCAATCAGAATTTATATAGTACAGGGGCCCCCTGTATCTGTAGGGGATAGGTTCCTGCCCCTTCCGCAGATATTGGAGTCCGCAGATGAGGTGCGTCACTAGGGCACACGGCGCCCTAAAGCGGGGGGCGCGCGCCACCCTAATGACCCCCTGGCCGCCACGACAGCCAGCCGGAGAGGATGTCTCCGGAGCCAGCAGCAGTGGAGCCTCCACTACTGCCGGCTCCAGAGACATCCTCTCCGGCCAGCTGTCCTGGGCCTTCTGACGAGGCCCAATGTGGCGACGTCATATTTATTAGGTTTTTCATGCATGCGCAGTACGTTTCTGAGGGCAAAGGGCTGCCCTTTTGCCCTCAAACATTCTGCGTAGGCGCGAAAAACCTAATAAATATGACGTCGCCGCATTGGGCCTCGTAAGAAGGCCTCAGACCTCCGCCGAGGGCGGACGCTCCGAGGCCTTCTCCTGGAGCGGGAAGGTGACACGCGACGCACGCGTGCGCGCATGGGACCGCGCATCATCCTTTGCGCGCATCACCCCCAGGCGGTCCACCCTCCCCGCCACGCTCCAGTGACATCTGTGCCGCAGATGGAGGGGAATGCTATCCCTGCAGGCCCCCTGTGCCCAGTACCTTAATTAAGCAGTCCCCGTATCCATGGTTTCATTTACCTGCAGTTCAAATCCCCCCTGTTACCAAAAGAGCCGGTTCATAGGGAAATTGGCACAGCCCTATTTGGAACATGGGATCTTAGAATCAGAGGCGTCACTAGGGCGTGCGCTGCCCCAGGGCGGGGGCGCACGACACCCTAGTGAGCACTCCTTCCCGACACACACCCTCTCTTAATCTGCGATGGGGGGAGCGCCCGACGGGTCGCCGCTCCGGGCGCCCCCTCAACCGGGAGAGCCGGCTCGGGGACATCTTCCCCGGCCGGCTTCCCGGGGCCTTCTGAGGAAGGCCCACTGCGCGAACGTTATTTATAACGTTCGTTTGCGCATGGGCAGACTGTTACTGAGGGAAAAGGGCAGCCTTTTTAAATAACGTTCGCGCAGCGGGCCTTCCTCAGAAGGCCCCGTGAAGCCGGCCAGGGAAGACGTCCCCGAGCCGGCTCTCCCGATTGAGGGGCCACCCGGACTGGCCTGGCGAGGCGCGCGTGTACGCGCGTCACCTTTCTGCGTGGCGTGTGCGCGTGTCACCTGGGACGCCCCGCCACGCCACAGCGACGCCTCTGCTTAGAATGGATAACAGATCAGTGTAATACAGAATATCCGCTTTACCTCAGCAAAGAGACTGACAGCGCAATCCTGTGTAACCGTGCACTGGTGTAACAGTAGCTGCGCCGGTGTAACAGCAGATCCACCGGTGTAAGTGCATTTACACTGGCAAAAGTGCACTTACACCGGTGCAAGGTTACACAGGATTGCGCCGTGAGAGAAATAATTTCCAATAAAAGGTTATAGCTTTATTAACAGAGGACAAAGGAAGACATATTGCATACAGAGAAGAATGGACAAAAAAGGGGAGATGTACTGGTAACACCCTGTCCCGCTCATAACTCACCTCTCTTCATCTGCAAATGCTATGCAAAAGGCAGCATTTTCTTCCTTTTGGAGTGGCCCAAGAATGGCTGAGAATCTATGGGCCGGCCGCGGATCCTTACGCAGGATCAGGCTGCCCCACAGCTAGAACATGTGCCAACTGGCTGGGATTGGTAAAGCAGGAATGTTATCTTGCTTTTGGAAGAACACAATGCAAGACTAGTGGATTGCATTAATAGTGGTATTACAAGGGTCTCTATGTTTTATAATGACGAGGAAACAGTAGCTTTTGCTGCTGTGATTGGCAGCGCAGTCCTAACCAACTTTCCTGCGCCGGTGTAGCTGTGCCAACAGGGCGCACACTGTATTTTGCAGTGCAGGGGCAGTCATGGAGGACTCTTCAAGGTGAGGGAACGTTTGATCCATTACCTTGGGGCTGCATTGCGGCTGCACCAGTGCTGGAAAGTTGGTTAGGACTGTGCTGTGAGATTAGGAAAACAAAATAGGGAAATGGTTAAACACCTTCTCCCACAGCACTCCCAGGCATTTCCTGTCTAGGCACAATGTGATAAAAAAATGAGATGGGCTGCAATCCTATACACACTTTCCTGAGAGCATCAGCCCAATCCTATCCAAAGCCCCACGCTGGGATGTAGCAGCACCGGGGCAGGCTCCATTGTACCGTGTTTTCCCCAAAATAAGACAGTCTTATATTAATTTTGGCTCCAAAAAATGCAGTAGGTCTTATTTTCAGGGCGGTCTTATTTTCCCAACCTGTGGCGCAACCCCCCCCCCCGGCACTTACTTTGACCGATTAAAGCTTCATTCTTTCCTGAGGGTGCAAGGCTCTGCAAGGCCTGAATGGCTTGCACTTGAGTCCTCCACCATAGAGACGAAATGCTAAAGAGTCCAGCAAGGCCTGCAAGGAGGCTGCACCCTCGGAAAAGAATGAAGTTTAAATCGGTCAAAGTGCCAGGGAGGGTCGCGGGGGGTGCCAGGATGGTCGCGTCCATCTGGCTGATGATCCTAGCTAGGTCTTATTTTAGGGGAGGTCTTATATTTATGAGTGCCAGCAAAAATCATGCAAAAATGATGGTAGGTCTTACTTTCGGGGGAGGTCTTATTTTCAGGGGAACAGGGTATCTAGCGCAGGGCTGGAGGTCTCCTTGAGGGAAAGGGACGATCCCCTGCTCCTTCCCCCATGTCGAGCCCTAGCAGCCC
This sequence comes from Plestiodon gilberti rubricaudatus, assembly GCA_026170595.1. Lineage (NCBI taxonomy): Eukaryota > Metazoa > Chordata > Lepidosauria > Squamata > Scincidae > Plestiodon > Plestiodon gilberti. The sequence continues at coordinate 111,806,706 of JANXHW010000003.1, forward strand.
CTAAGCAGCCTCGTGTCAGGCTTTCAAGCCCAGTATAGGGGATAGGATTTGGCGAAGACCTCCTCCACTGAGCCCACTCCCTCCCGGGCCTGATCAGCCCTCTTCCCTGCCTCCTCCCCACCCCACCCGAGCCCACTCCCTGCCCACCCTGCTGGTGGGTGCTGCTCCTTCACCAGTGGAAGCCTGCCGGCGCTAGCCTCCACACCGGTGGGACTGGACTCTATGCCATTGCAACATGCTTTACAGCACATTTGAGACAGCAAGGAGCCCAGTACCACCGGTGGAGCCTGAGGCCCGCGTAGGATTGGGCTGTAAACCTCTTTGCAAACAGTGGCACTTCCTTCTAAGGATGGATTGGCAAGGTTTGCTAATCACTAGGGCACATCAAAGAAATAAAATGAACAATAAATTAACAAATTACAATTGAATGAGAAAATGCCTTAGAACTTACATCAGAAACTGAATAGAATAACTAAAGAAGAAGACTATTAAGTATGTTGTTAATGGAATTATAGCAACAAAACACTCACAAACACAATTCAGAATCACAGATAGATTTTAAGGGAACTCAATGTATCAAAACTATCAAAGAATACAGTGCTGTGGGTTTTTTTTTTTTTTTTTTGCAATCTGCCACATCTCATTCAAACATTTGGTTTCTTTCATTCTTTCTTGTAAGCGATACATAGGAAGAAAGTGAAACGGAGACCCTTTTCTGCAAGCCAGTCAAAACAAAAGCATCATCTAGAGGCAGGTAAAACACACTTCTCTGAAGTCAACCTAACCCATCTCCTTGCTGCACAATGTTAACATGACATTTATAAAACTAAAGGGGAGGTGGTGAAAAGAAAACTGATGTTATTCTTTTTGTCTTATTGTCACAAAAGAAGCCACTTCTGGGGAGTTATGCAGCTGAAGATGTAGGCAATCCAACTGCTTTAACCTTTATTCTGAGCTCTTTTTTTTCCTCCCAGGAATTGTGAAAGAGGGAGAAAAAAGAAATGCAACAGTTAAAGGTCACCTATGCATTGCTGACTGGGACACAGACACAGACACAGACACAGAGAGAGAGAGAGAGAGAGAGAGAGAGAGAGAGAGAGAGAGAGAGAGAGAGAGAGAGAGACATCTGTTTCCAAATGTGTGGGGAAGTAAGTAGGCAGTTCTGAAGTAAAGGACATTTATGTATCCTTTGGATTACAGGGCAAAAAGCAATCACTTTTCAAATGTAAAATCAGTTCACTTGCAGCAGGAACAGCCTCTAAATTTGCATGTCTTTAATATATAAAGATTTATAGTAGTAAAGGTTACTCCATTTCATTTCATGATAGCTGAAGTAGTTAGGTTCAGGAGCCACCAGTATCAGGTACATTTAATAAAGATTTGCTGAAGTTAATGAGGACAGAACTTATGCCAGCATACATACAAACCTATTTTATCCTGAGTCCATATAGGTTAGTACTTTCTATTCTGACCAGCAGTGGATCTTCAGGTCCAGTAGTAGGGGACTTTCTCAGCCCTTCAACTTCAGAACATTTCACCTGGAGATGCTAGGGATTGATGCCTTAGTATGTGCTACCATTGAACTATGGCTTCTCCTTCTGTCACTGTCTGTAAAAGGGAATTGCTGAAGGAATGTGTGCTTGATGCCTCTAGCCAAACACAGTAAAGGCATTTACTCATAGACTATGGCTGGTGAGGGAAGACACATGTTTTTTGCATCTGTTTCTCAGCTAATTAGCAGCCCAATCCTATCCCCCACCAGTCTATAACACACAGCGCCACTAACGGAGCACACACTGCAATATTATTGATGCATTCTGTCGTTATATATTCCAGAACAGCTTCACTTTCCTAGCAGGATGTGTTTTTCACCTGTGGATTCTGAACTCTCTGTTCTGCAACTTCAATTAATATTAGTTTTCTGTAAGTGATCAGAATGCTATGGTAGCTGGCACAATGAGAACTATACAACCATGTGACGGTTGCTTCTTTACTGCAAGAATTAATAATTAGTTTATTGAAGCAACATAAAGATTGGAAATGATCCTTGTTGAAATGTTGCAACATGAACACTGACATAATCAATGTTGAGTGCTTGAAAGCACATTCCCTCTATGCAGCCATTCCAAGTATGAAAACAATGTTATGACAATTGTGTAGTTAAAAATACACATTCCATGTCCCCTGCCTCCATTTTAAAAATGAAAGGACTCATTATCTTTATCGATTTTCTTTTTTTCAAAATACTAACACAAATTACTGTGGTTGTTTTTACAAAATAAATTACCTGTCAAATTTCATTTCAAAAATAAAACACAATATTTAATTAATGCCATCATTCATTTTTAAAAAAATTTAACTAATTTCAATCCTATATGAACAAAATGCCTGTCATTACCATAGGTGATACATTTGTAGAGGAAGAGTCTGTACTTTTGAGGATACATTGAAGCTGCAGCATCTTTCCTGGGCTCTTCTCAGAGACCCTTTGCAGCCTCCTGTGTTATTCCTGTCTGTGGTTGCCAGGCCCAGTGTCAGGAGCAGAACACAAGTTCTGCTCAACCTGCAACAATGCCTCCAAATTCAGCACTTTCCTTCTCCTACAAAATTAAGCAGGTACTACTTACTTATAAAGGTAAAGGTACCCCTTGCTCGAGAGCTGGTTGTTTCCGACTCTAGAAGCGGTACCCATCTCCATTTCAAAGCCGAAGAGTCAGCGCTGTCCGAAGACGCTTCCGTGGTCATGTGGCTGGTATGACTCAATGCCGAGGCACACGGAACACTGTTACCTTCCACCGAGGTAGCACCTATTAATCTACTTGCAATGTCTTGCTTTCGAACTGCTAGGTTGGCAGGAGTGGTTAAGCTCAGTGGTTAAGATGCTGCTCAGTGGTTAAGATGCTGAACTGCAGATCGGAAGATAGGCAGGTCAGCAGTTCGAAACCCGAGTGCCACGTCACGGTGTGAGCTACCATCTTCAGCCCCAGTTCCTGCCAACTTAGCAGTTCAAAAACATGCCTGCCTTCTTTTCCCAGTCAGAATGCTGTCTTCACCTCCACTGCTCCCACACATATACACAGGGATGAAACATTGTACTGTACCTGCATAGAACTCAATGCACATAGGCTACTGTAAATTGTGTGGTGATTGCTTGATTAACAGCCCAATCTCACGGTCTGCCAGCATATCATGCAGGCTGCCATTGCTACAGCCACTCCAACAATCTGCAGTTGTGGCCCCATACTGTCAGGTGGTGGCAGGAGCAGATCAGGGTGGGGATCAGGCTGGGCTGGGTGTGAGTCCTTGGTGCCCAGGTGGACCTTGGCGACAGCAACGTTCAGAGGACCTTATGCCCCTGTTCCAGGCCCAATGCACCTCTTTCAGCCGAACAGATTTACGCCTTCAAAATAGCTGGTGTACTGTAGATCTGTGTAGGCCCATTGGGGAGAAGGGAGTAATGGAGGAGGTAAGTAAAATAAATCTTTACTTACCTCTCCCAATCGGTCTGCTCCCCAACTGGTCCATAGCATGCAGCAGATGCTGCATCAGCGGTGCTGCATGGTGTGAGCTGGCAGGATAGGATTGGGCCCATAGTGTGAGTACTGCTGAGCCATGTCATTTTTGCCAGCACACTTTGGCTCATAATAAGTGGCATTCAGGCTGTCCTCATATGTACTTGGCCAGGCATACCAAGTTAGTAGAGAAGGGAGGGCATGGATGCCCTTGCTGTCTGACTTAGGATGGACTGGATTGGGTGGATGTGGTATTTGTCCACTTCAGCTCTATGTCTCTTCATGCTAGAATGTGATGGATGTTGGGCTCTGACTTTTATATAAAGAGAGGTTTCTGAAAGGAGGAAAAAAAAAAAGAGCAACCATGTCTAGATTATCTGGCAAATTGCATCTTCCCTCCGTCTTTCTTTCTACCCTTTGCAATTCACGTTAACAGCATCCCTAGTAAACTACGCTAAAATAATTTCCTGGGAAGTGAGTTCATTTGAATGTGATGGATCTGCCTTCCAACTCAACACTCTTGGTATCACAGTATAATAGCATTCAGTCAGTGCCTCCCCCTGCAGTCTGGAGTGGATACAGTTTTTACCATTGATTCCTCTTCCTGTTTGTGTGAGGTGGGGATATTGCCCCTCTTACATTCCAATCCTATCCCACCCCCCAGCCCAGAGTACATGCTGCATGCTATGGAGGAGTGCAACCAGACAGACCAAGAGAGGAAAGTAAAAACCTTTTTTACTTACCTCCCTGCTGTAGGCCTCCTGGCCTCCAGTGGATCTCCTCTGACCTATGCCAGCTATTTAGCTGAAGTAAGTCCAGGTTGACTCAGGAGGTGGTTCGGGTTGGGGAAAGGGGAATAGGATCTCAGCATGCATAGCTATGGATGCCGAGATCCTCCCACCCCCTCCCACCCCCACCCTAGGGATTGGAACCCTGGGTTTTGACCCAGATGGATTCTACCCATTTGATTTTACCCTTGGGGTCTATCACATTCAGGAACTTAAATTACCTTGGTGCCAGGCAAGGCATGTTCTATTGAACGTGGTAGCACTTCCATAATTCCCTCTTTTTTAATCTTTAATTCTTGCGCTAATTTAGCTTTTAGCAAGTGTTGCTTGACAGCGTTCTACACCTCTGTTCTGCCAAGAAACAAGAAAAGTTAAAGGAATGTTATGATAATCTCTGGTGAGTGATTGACAGTTAAGAGCACTCCAACTCCTGGTAATTAACAAAATGCATAACCAAATTTCAGGGTTTTGTTTTGCTTTTAAGAATTTTAAGAGCACCTAGAAAAATCTGGAATAAGTAACGTGCCTCTTGAAAGAACAGGAATAATTTGTTGGCTGGAAGACTTGCTTCAGTTCACCCAGTGAATGGTGCTTGATCCCTGAAGTTGCTTTTCTGTTTAAATGAAGTTAGATCATGTCCCTGGAAATATCAGATCATTTATACCTTTTACATTTATTTATTTTCAAAAGCATGACATATCTGAATTGCAAATTATATTGGGGGAGGGGCACATAGCTTGAGCCATAAAGCATTCCAGTGTGAGATCTCATTGTGAAGTGGCCGATTAGGCATTGTCAGAGTTAGGATACAATCCTATGCCTAAATCCTATGTCAGTGTCACTGGCGTCGCTCTAGGTGGGACAGAAAGCTAAGTTCTGCAGCTTTCCACCCCACTGTTACTCTCCTGCATGCTCAAGGAGAGAAAGCAACGCGCAGGGATTCTCCTGCGCGTTGCCTTCGATCCACCGACAGGCTCCTATGACGAGGGGGCGGGGCACCTCGTGCAGGAGAGTAACGGTGGGGCGGAAAGCTGCAGAACGTAGCTTTCCGCCCCACCTAGAGCGACGCCAGTGGTCAGCGTCCCTATGACGAGGGGGCGGGGCACCTCGTGCAGGAGAGTAACGGAGGGGCGGAAAGCTGCAGAACTTAGCTTTCTGCCCCACCTAGAGCGACGCCAGTGGTCAGCGTCCCTGCTATGTATCTATTGATTGATTGATTGATTGATTGATTGATTGATTGACTGATAAAATATTAAGAAAGGAAAAAAAAAACAGGGATATGGATCAAGTCTCTGACTCCCAAGTCTCAAGTCAAGTTCCAAGTCTTTGCCCCCAAGTCCCGAGTCTTTGGTTGCGAGTTGCAAGTCCCTATCTATTTAATGGGGGAAACGGGTTTAAACCTGAATAAAATTTGACTTGTTGTAAAAGGCTCCAAGTCTCAAGTCGAGTCTTTCGAGTCTTTTACAATTGCCGAGTTGAGTCCGAGTCAAGTCATTGATGCAACTTGAGTCCGACTTGAGTCCGAGTCAATAGACTCAAGTCTACATCACAGCAAAAAAAAAAAAAAAAAAGAATAAAAAGAAAGAAAAAGAGCAAGTATGGAGAAGTAGCTTGGCCTTCCTCTGTTTGCTAGCTGCATTAGGGTCTTCATTCACCCCAACACTTGCTAGCTAGCATTCTTCCATGGTGCCTTTGACCCAGTGCTTGCAAGCTGTTCAGCACTAATCTTGTTAGAGCTTCTGAGGGCTTCGTTTCTGCTTCTTCAGCTTGAGGACTGTGTTGAGCTCCTTTGCCTGAAGGCTCCCCCCCCCCCCGGTTTCCCTGTGGGCTGTTTGTATCTTGAGTGAATTTTAGAACTGCACAGTTGTGGTCCTTTTACAAGTTTTGTGTTACTCCTCTGGTTAGGGGGGCCATTTTGGGTTACCTCAAAGCACTTGAGTGGGTGGCCATTTTAAGAGGAGAGAGTGGTGCAGCTGCGTTTCTAATGACTGGCCTTTTAGGTCGAATTTCCTCTCCTTTTAAGGCTTTTGGTGGTCAAGCCTAGGAATATGGAGAAAGACATAGAGTAGTGGGGAGCACAAAGTGTACATGGTGGTCTAAAGAAGAATGCAGTAATGAGGCAGAATGGGAAGGATGGACAGGAGACTTCCGTTCATCATAACTGCATTGGTTTGTGTATGTGTATGGCATTAATATATAATTTATATTATTATGTAAGTGCTCACTTAGCTAGCAGAATTTTAATGACATTGCAATGTAATTTGAAATAAGCAAGATGCTTGTCATCCTGAGACATATTTTACTCAGGGTTGCTAAAGACAGCTGTGGTTCACAGGGTTTAAAAAAAATCTCTTGGCAGTCTAAGTGTTGAAGTTTTCAATTAGATACAAAAGACAGAAGCAAAGAGGCAGTACGTCAAGGTCTGCTAAACCAGGGTCTGAGCCCAGATTCTTTACTCAGGCATGGTGATATCTATCTGGGACCCTTCCATCATCATCAACGTCAGTATCACAGATTTACATCAGGTTGTCTAAGCAACAAGTTCGGCCTCGCAACACCACTGTACAAGAGATTAATGTGCTTATTTCACACTATCCTTGAACCTGGCAATAAAAAGCCTAATCCAAGAAACCAAAGGATAAAGATGGATAGTGTGTGTGAAAGAAAAATAAAAAGGGGAGAAATACATGTGTGATATTCTCCCCTATTGTACTTAGGTCACAAGCTTTAATTTTCTTCAAGGCCTTGAATAGGTTTTAATTCTAAAGCTCTAGCATGAAATTTTGTCATATGAGCATCATTGATATATGAGCTCACATGACGTTATCTCCCCTATGTGCAGAAACTACCATTGAATAGGCAGGTGATGCACTTTTCACCATTGCCTCAACAATGTTTTCTTCATGCATGGACAAGTATTACCCTCTTGGTAATAGTCTCCTGCATTAGTAGCCTCTGCCATTTATCGGTATTGGTAGAATTTGCACTGAGGTGATAATGCTAGAATGCTCTCACCTCAGCAACCATTGGAGGGGGGGGCATTATAGAACAGAAATACATGGAGTATGCAACAGCAATTGTGTTTCCAGTACAAAAGGTCAGGTGCAGAAGGAGACAAGTAGGAGCTTCATGCCAGGAAAACTTGCTGAAAAGAGGAAAGAAGTACAACAGCATAAGTTACTTTATCTTTCTGCATCTAGGAATGGATGGAAAGGGCATGTATTCACAGCCAAGTATATTTTTGACTCTCGAGAAAGAAAAAGCTATGTTGAGAGCTATCGAGAGCTATGTTGCCAAGAGTAACATTCATCACCTCCTGCCCTTTCATATAAAGATATCCATGGCAGAAAACAATCCAAACAAAATAAAAATACAACAATAAACAGATAAAAATAACAGATAAAACCAAAACAGATAAAATCAGATAGAGATAAAGTCAGATAAACGCATACAATCAAGCACAGCTTCTTTCAATTGTTGGATGATCATCTTTGTATCTGTTTTGATGCCAGCATATTCTTTGCCTGCCCTTTCTTCTTGTTCCACTAACAAATCCTAGCATCATTGACTTCTCTAGTCTAGTGAATTTGCACACATGACATGGCCAAAGTAAGTAAGTCAGCCATAGTCTTGCAATTTTGGCTCTAATGATGTATCTGTTTTTGTATGATCCAGAACTTCTCTGTTGGTTAACCTGGCTGTCCATGGTATATATAACAATTTTCCCCAGCACCACAATTCAAATGCATCAATTCTTCTTCAGTCAACCATTCTTATTGTCCAGCTCTCACATCCATACAGTGGTGTCGTTACCGCATGGCGGGGGGCTGGACGCCAGGGGTGATGCACTGGAAGGGGGTGACGCGCCGAGGGTGACGTGGCGGCAGTGGGGGGTGATCTCCCTCCGGCGGGTGGGGGTGACGCACCACCCAGTGATGCCTTTGCATCCATAGGGGAGACTATTGCTCTAACTAGTCTGCTTTTTGTATTTAGGGTGATATCTTTGCTTTTCTAGATCTTATTCATGCAGATCATTGCAGTGAGGCCTAAAGTTATCCTGCATTTGATTTCAGGTGTAGAATTGCCATTGTGAACAATCTTTGATTCAAGAAAGATAAAATCCTATGGGCTGAAGCCATCACGGGAATGCTCGTTCTGTAAAGTGCCATCCGGTAAAGTACCATCTGGCAGCATGCTGTATATTGCACTGCTGGGGCAATGGCTAGAGCCTTCCCATGCACATCGCCGGAGCACCAGTCACCTGCCAAGGAAGGTATGATGGCGGGGAAGGCAGGTGGGGGCAGGTGGAGGGTGGAACATGGGTGGGGAGAAGGTGAAACTGGATAGGGAAGGGGAGGAGCATGGGTGGGGAGGCTGCGAGAGGGTGTGGATTCAGTGGCGATGGTGCGGGGCAGATCCTATCCCCTCTGGCAGCAGCCTCCCTGCCCCCTTTCTCTCTTCAGACTGGCACTAGAAAAATTGTTAGCACCAGACCGAGGAGACCCATTGCGGAGTGGGAGGCTTACACAGGGATAAGGGGATAAATCCCCTTTCTTCCCTGAAGTCTTCCAATCCATTTTTGGCACAGCTGCACCAGTTTTTTTTTGGGGGGGGGGGTTTTGAAAGGATAGGGTTGGGCTGTTAATGTATCTATATCCCACCTTTAAACATATTGTTTGAAGATGGCTTACATAATCAGTTGATGGTACAAGTTGTTACATACATAGCCGCCTTGGGCATTTGCCTCGGCATAGGATAAGGCGGGATATAATTTTTTTAAATAATAATAATAATAGTTACATAGTTTAAAATGGCACTATATCACAAAAGCTAATAGAGCAAATTCCAACATTAGAGAACTATGAAAACTAGTTCAAATGCTCTGTGACGAAACCACTGGAGGTTAATAATAGTGAAGTGAAATGCCATCAATTTATTCTATCAACATTCATCACCTAAAGTTATTAAATCTACATCTGTCACTTGACAAAATAGAAATAAAGTAATTGTAATAAAACACTGTCAGAAGATCAATATCTTTGAAAATAAATGTCTTTGGTTTCATGTAAGTATTTACAGTACGTTGTAGCATAATAGAAGTTTCTTTATAGAGTGACCAACTGTGGTGGGAAGTGTGGGGATCCCCCTTCTGGGCTGGTCATGCAGCCCCCAGACTGGGCTGCCCCGTCACTGCTCTAACCTCAGTTTAGGCAGGGAAGGGGGTTGCGTGACCCTTAGCCCTTCTCCGACCTTCCTGCTCGTTTTTGCAGGGGTCATGCGCTGCCGGGAGTACAGGACTCGGGAGTACAGTACCTACCCTCTACTGAGCTACTCATCAGCCTGGACAGGTTCTTTTATACAATCACTGAGCCCCTTCGTTCCTGGTTGCTCCAGCCCTCCTCCTGAGTATACCCAATTGACCATGTTAAAGGGGCCGCTCGCTCTTTTGGTCGTGTTCAGTCAACAATATTTGGAAGGGCTCCTCCTTCCGGCCCTGGGGCCGTCAACTGCGCGGTTTGAGCTGCGGCTCTGCTACCTGGCTGTACGTCAACTGGCTGTGCCCCTGTCGGCTGACTCGGCCTCACCCCTGGCTTGGATCAGGAGGCGGAGTCCGGGTGTGGCTCCTGCAAAGCCACATTGGGCGTGGCAGTGCCATGGCGGATCCCATCGGGGTAGGGCTTGGTTTCCTTGTCCACACGATTAGATACCATTGGCTTCCTTACAAAAAGTCCTTCACCTCTGGGGATCCCACTGTCCCATCAGAGAAAGGAAAAACCTCAGGAACAAATAATGACTTATCAAACAGATATCTGAGGAAGCAGAATTTTGGGTGCATACTTCCCTGCTGAACTATTTCAGCCCTCAGGAGACGCCATCACTGACTCGAACAATATTCCAAGTTACTGACTCCTTGGCTAAACTCCCTTAACCTAGACTTGTTTCTGACAATCATAGTATTCTGGCAGAGATACTGACTTTTGCTTGCCTACTGATCCCTCAGGCCATTTCTAATTGGGGAAAACCACATTCCAGCTTAATCCAGCCACCCTGGGCAGTGGTTCCTATGTGGGAAAGTGCATCCCCTTTTAAATATTCATTTGCTAGCACAGCAGATTTGTGGATTTGATTGTAAATCTAGGTACTCAGCTTCAACTGGCTAGTGGAGGAGAACCATAGCCGAACTCAGGGGTGGCCAAGCCTTCAACATGAGTGTTCCTGGCCCTTTAATGGTTGTCTAGGCCAACGGGTGGTGCAGTGGGTTAAACCGCTGAACCATGGGCTGTCGATCGAAAGGTTGGCAGTTCGAATCTGCGACGGGGTGAGCTTTTGTTGCTTGGCCAGCTCCTGCCAACCTAGCAGTTCCAAAGCATGTTAATGTGAGTAGATAAATAGGTACCGCTTGCGAGAAGGTAAACAGCGCTCCGTGTTCCAGCCGCAAGCTACACACTGCGGCAAGGAGAGTCATGCCGGCCACATGACCACGGAGGCGTCTTCGGACAACGCTGGCTCTTCGGCTTTGAAATGGGGATGAGCACCATACCCTAGAGTCGGACACGACTGGACTTAATTGTCAGGGGGTCACCTTTACCTTTACCTTAGGTGAGGGCATTTCAGCAGGTGCAGCTGCTTTAGCAGCACCATCAGCAATTGCAGCTGCCAAGGTTCTGACTTCTGCACAACTCTTAAGACCGCAGAGGCCCTAATGGTGGAAGGTTGGCCATCCCTGGCCTAGCTAAACATTTGACTTCTTAAATTGCTCATAGTATAACGTCCCCCTTATATTGTGAAGAGGACATTTAAATAGCAGTGAACTACCCTCTGATAATAAATTGCCTGCCTTTCTCATGGAATTGGCACAACTCTTATTCTGCATGAATTACTTCTCCATTTTGTAACAATATTCATGATGAATATGTTCTTAGGATTTACTAATGAAACAGTTGTCAACAACTTTTATGTACTAGAATAAGGACAGAAAATGAAAGCCATGCTGCATGTTATGAGTGGTATTTATTTACTGTATTAGAATCATTTCCATATTGGCTGATAAGAACAAAGTTGTGCTATTTAGAAAAGCTGAGAAAAGCATTTTGCTTAGCAGCAAGGGGGAAACATTTTTTTAAAAAAATTGTGACGTAGAAAACCCAGAAGATGGGTCACTTCTTTCCTGCAGAAAGGTTAGTTTCATAGAGGCTGAAATGGAATGCAACAGCCTTTACAACTAAGGTCTGGCAGTGTTGTCAGACAATGGATATGTGGCACTTTGTCAGACTATGTGGCACTTTGCTCCACTGATCCAATATGGGACATCAATTCCAAAGCAGAAGTCCAGGAATAATACCTGAAACACAACATGTAAGAGGGGTTCTCCTCCTATAGACCCCTAAAATAACTCTTACCTTTTTTTTAATCACAGTCATTAACAGGTCCTATCAGAGGATCCAGGTCCCAAGCACTCCATCTCCTAACTTCAGCTGCTGAGAAGTTGTGAGTACACTTTTCCATGCTCATGTACTTATTTATTTTATTTATTTATTTACAATATTTTTATCCCGCCATTCTCCCCGGAGGGACCGAATGTACTTCTAATTGTTCAGTTCCAGTTTTGCATTCAAGGATCTGGAGTTTTGGGTGGAAGCCTTCATGGGGGCACTGACATCTACCTGGACAATTGAACAGGAGTCCCACCAGTAGATGGAAGCATCCAATTGTTACTCACAGCCCAATCCTCAATAGGATTGAGCTGTGAGTAGCATTTGGATGCTTCCCACCTACTGCTGGGACTCTTGTTCAATTGTCCAGGTAGATGCCAGTTTGTCATCTCCCCCCCCCATTCCCTCACCCCCTTCCATTTTCTCCCCCCACCCATCCCCTGCCCCCTGGTCTGGCGGGTGCGGCGGGAGCTAGTGGCATTGCAAAATGGCCGCCGATGGAGTGCTCCACGTGCCATCAACAACCATTTTGCAACAGTGAAATTTCCTTCCATGGTTGCAACAGGACAGTGGAAAGCACGTTCACTGTTGCAAAATAGTTGTTGACGGCGTATGCAGTGCTCTATCGGCAGCCATTTTGTGCACGCTGCTTGCAAGGTGCATAAGAGCTACAATGCTGCTAGTTCCCACCGCACCCGCCAGACCAGGTAAGGCAGTGATGGGGGCAGGTGGGTGGGGAGGGGACGGGGAGTGAAAATGGAAGGGACGGGAAGGAATAGGACAGAGTGGTGGTCGGAGAGGATGGATCCGGTGGCAATGGTGCATCCTATCCCCTCTTTTTAAACCCCCCTTGCCCCTTTCTTCTCCTCAGACTTGAAGGTGCCGAGGAGCTTCACCGCAGAGGATAGTGGGGCCGGTGAGCCTATCCACAGGATCTGGCACACTGCTCTGGGGCAGTAGGTAGCGGTGCGGTGGTGGGACCGCGCCTTAGCTCCACAGGCTGCTTGCCTCGCAGCCGTGTTCCCAGCTGCACAAGGAGACGGCGCAGCAGTGGGGCCACTCCTTGATCAATTTAGGTGGCATGAGCAGGAGGTGCGATCTTCCGGTCGGGGCCTGGCGTGATGCGTATCATCATTCGTCCTGAACTGCCACCTATTCTAAACATGCTGAAAGCACACATGAAGGTTCTCCTGAGCCTCCATTCTTCCCTCGCACATTAAAGGACCCAGGAACTGACTAAGGGTGGAAGAGAGAGAGAGAGGAGAATAAAAAAAAATGCTGGGGTATGGCTCAGCGCACCATGACCATTTCCTTGCAGAGGCAGGGCCAGTCTGGGGAAGGGATGTCCTCCCTTTCTCTTGAAGTGGGAGGGACTACCCAAGAGTAGAGAGTGCCCCCTTCCTATCCCAGAGAAGAAGGTTTTTAAAATGTTCTCCCTAAAATCTATCCTGTGCCTCCATTTTCTGTTTGCTACCCTAAAAAGAACAAAAAACAACAACTGTGAAACAAGAATGCTCAAAACATGCACAACAAGTTTAGGAAGAAAAAAAATTATAATGATCAATATCATTCAGAAGAGCCACGTGTTAATGTAATTAGTAGCACTTGGTGATGATATATGAACTTAGCTGATAAACTCCAAGAACAATTACCACATAAACTGCGTTTTAGATCACTTGGTAACTCTTTAGTTTAGAAGGGGAAACTAATCACATAATTGCTCTCCCATTACACGGTAGTTACCATGTAAAGTAGCTGGCGCTCAGCTAACTAATCAGGTGTGATTACAATTTTACAGCTCAAGTATTAGTGCCCTTAAAAAAGGAAAGGCAAGCTTTGCTCCATGTTGCAGAGAACAATCTCTAAAGTGCTAGGAACAGAGCAGAAGGAACTGGTCTGTGACCTCTTCTTTGGACTGCACCATTTTAAACTTCATGACTGAATGTTCCTTCCCATATTAGAAAACTTTCCTATGGATAGACCACAACCCAGTTGAAGATAGTTGTGATTTGAAACCAGAAACCAATGGAACAAGTGAATTGTGATTAACCCAAATTCCATTGGCTAAGATACAAAGAATGACTAAGATGTGAGCATGCCTAGGGAGACTTGACTTTGAGCAGCAGATTTCTGCCCATGCCTCCCTCCCTACTCCTGCAAACTATGCTGCATCACAAGTGCTCTGCAGACACTCTGAAGTTTCAGAACAGGTTTACAGCATGGTGGACTGCAGTCCAAGAACAGAAATCCAAAGTTTCATAATTTAGGCACAAAGACCTACTTGAGTGGTTCTTTGAATTTAGGCCAATAATTTCACTTGGAACGCTGTAATCATAACAAGATTTAAACCCAGAAAACATACCTTATCAAAGGGTTGATCCTAGCCTTATTCGCAGACTGTTAGATTTACACATGCAGAGAGGAAAGACAGCTCAAATATAGCTCTGAGCCTCTGATGTCTGACTTCACCCCTCTCTATTAGGCAGCAGCGTTTGTGAGAAAGTAGTTTGATTATTATGCATTTGAAAAAAACAACCACTCCAGTTTTAGATATGGCCAATTTTGAAATTATTGTTTGCTCTTTGATCCCAGTATTTAAAAATGATTGACCAAGAAGGGAAGACTGTTTAACAACTTGGAATGATTTAGTTAAAAAAGTTTTGAGTTCTGCACATTGGCTTTCCATTTACTAATATGAAAGGAAAAACCTTAAGGCAGAAGCACACCGGCCGTGTTCTGCGTGCGTGCAGCCTGTTGCGGCCAGCTGCGTCTGTGTTCTTTCTGGCCGGAGGCAAGTCCCACTGAACGCCGACAGCCGCCGGGAGCCGCAGAGAGGTCCATTTGCGTTTCATGCTTCCCCTGGAGAATTCTCAACTTTGGCTGTGTTTCCCGCACAGCACGCGCCACACGCAGAACACGGTCGGTGTGCTTCACCCTTTAGGGCACACCATAGAAAATTGGCATGGTCATATAGAGAGTTTCCATCTCATAGCAGAAGACGGAGAGCAGTCCTTTTGTGTAATGGATTCTAGGAAACAGAAGAATATCTGTAAAAATCATGCCCCTCTAAGGCCCAAACCAAACATGCAGAAACCCATATGGGAATGGTGCTGGCCTGCCCCTTGGTGGGCCGGCATGGCTTGCCCAGCCCCACCCATGCTCGCCGGGCCAAGGTGCGGGATTCTCAGCAGCTTTTTTGTCTACCCCAAACTGTACCATGTCTACCATGAGAGAGGTGTATAAATTATGAACTTAACCCAGTCACTTAAGGCAGGTGGCGTGCGGGTAGGGTAGACAGGGAGGGACCTTGGTATACATCCTGAGGCGAACAAGGCCAGAGGGTGAGCCAGAACCGCTCAGACAATGCTGGCCAGTGAGGCTGGCTGGCAAACCCTCAGGCTTGAGTAGCAAAGACCACCTTAAGGATTTCCTGGGGAGGTCTGCGCTGCCCAGCTGCCTCGACCCTTTGGGGTTGGCGATGATAGGCCAGCTCGGTTGTGGTCCAAGCAGGGCTTGAGTTGAGCCAAGATGTCATGCCCATTTAGATTTTGGGGGAGGGAGACGGCTAGGGCCGTTTTCCCCATCCTAGAAGCCCACACGCTGGGGAGCACCTAGTTTAGGTCCCTGCTGCAGATGTTTATTGTTGTTTGTATAAAATAGTTAATAAAGTGGCCCTTAAACCCAGGCCTCAGTGTGGCGTGCTTTATTGGGGGGGTGCCTGGGTAATGGGCAATTTCCACAGAATAAGCACACTGGAGAAGCAATACTCACTTCAGTTTCCTTATCCTGTGGGTTTCATGCCATGGAATATTCCAGTATCTCTTTCCCATTTTTGTCTTCCTTTTGCTTCCCAATCCTCTCCCCTGCAACATGATAGCATGCAGTGCATGCACTGCATGCACTGCATGCTATGATGGGGGGTGGGGATTGGACAGCCTACAGGAGGTAAGTAAAAATATTTTTACTTAACTCCCAGTAGGTGCCCAATCAACTATGGGTCTCCTTAGTTCTACACCAGCCATTTTGCTGGTGGAAGTCTGAAGAGAGCCCAGGGGAATTCCAGGGAGGCATTTCGGGGATAGAATCCTGACTCAAGTCATTACCACCTGCTCCACACTCTCCCTCCCCTGACACCCCCCGGTTCCTTCCCAATATGCCGTTACTCCCCCTCCTCGCCCATAACTTGCCCCATTGCCAACTTGCCGACACCTGCGGACCCTCCTGAGGCTGTTGCCATGTGCACCACACTTCTTGCCATTTACAGCAGCACACTCCAGTGACCTGGTTTTCACTTCGCCATGAAGGACGTTGTGCTGTCAGAACAATAGTTCCAGCAGTGCAAGGCCCCAGTTGGATTAGGGCCTTACAGTCTAATCCTACCCTTTCCAACCCATCCCCCACTGGTGCAACAGTGCAAAAAACGGGCACGCTGTATCCAGCCAGGTGGGGTGGATCAGGAAGGTTCAACAGGGAAAGGGGATTTAAGTCCCACAATGGATCTCCTCGGACCTGCGCTAGCAATTTCAAAGGCAGCTCCGGAGATGGTCCTGGAGCATTGCTGCCTCACATGGCAGGACTCCTAAAATGGCTGCCATTTGGTGCCTGAGGAAATACATTCCGCTGTCGCAAAGGGCTCCATGTGCCGGCCCAATCCTCAATAGGATTGTGCTGTTAGTGGCAGAAAAACATCATAGTCTTTTCCATGAGAGTGAGGGAAAGAGAATGAGAAGGAGAGAAAATCAATAACAGTGTTTCTTAAAGTAAGGATTTCATGACATTATTGCAAGCATTATCAGATTCTTATATGTTATTGTGATAAAAAATGTCTGTTCACATGTAACCCATAAACCCTTAAGCAAAATGAAGAGCAAAGAACTTCCTCATACCTGATAATCCTTTTCTGGCAATGTCATCCTTAAAAGAGGTGAAGAATATTTAGTAATGGAAAATGTCACCATATCCCTTGGAAAGAGCTAGGAATTATGTCCTCAGTAGCCAGCTAGAAAGCAAGGTACACATTTGCCAATCATTTCTTTGATGGCCTGAGTTTTTATACACAGTATCCATTGAAAAGAAGAAACTGTATGATTGGTGGGTGACATTCTCATTTTGAAAGGGAAAAAAGGACAGTTAATAACAGTTATGGATGCTACCTCAAAAAGCCACTTTAAGTGAATGGTAATTCACAAGACTTCTCTGTCTTCAGCAGCTATGATGAACAGGTTTTTAAAATTACAAAGAAATAACTGAACCTGTAGAAATCGCTATTCAACCATTTTTCAGCAATTTTAAATGGTTTAAAAACCTCTCTCTCTCTCTCTCTCTCTCTCTCTCTCTCTCTCTCTCTCTCTCTCTCTCTCTCAGATCTGAGAGATCTTTCACACCTTACCTTTTAAAGGAATGGAGTACATGCCAAAAAGGTTGTGTGGATGAGTAATGCAGGTATCAGTTTGTGCTGTATATCTGGGTGGATTACACTGCAGCGAATATCCAGCCCTTGGAGTAACATGGCAAGCCCACCTCAAGCTCAGTGCTTTTCAGGGGTGTCTGGTCACACATTCTGATGGTAATCATCACATCATGCACATGTGTGAACTGGCCCATAGCAATGAAATAGAGCACAAATCTATCCAGTCAACCTTCTGTTCAAAAGGCAGAAGAATTCATCTATCAAACTCACAGATTGATTTACAAAATTTATACCAATATGTGCCACAAGCATACAGCTAGCGCTCACTAGAAAAGTGTCTGCAAAGCAAATAGCTAAAGATAACTCAAGCAAATGTACCAAGGCACATACTGGAGCAGAAAGCAATCAATCAATAGACACCAGCCAGTGTGAGAACTACCAGAAGCCAGCTCTTTACTTGGACTTGTGACATGACTGGAACAGTGTAGTGCTTCTCAAATCGCTAAAACAACTTCAGAAGGGGGCATATGTCAGCAATTCTGTTGTCCAGTTATGTCCAGTCACCTCAAAACAAGCCTAAAGTCTAGACTATCAAAACTTTACGAGTGCAAATATTTCACTATCCGTGATACTGTGTGAATTAAAAAAAGTTTCCTTTTCCTTTTTATTTGTTTTTATTATTATTATTATTTGTCACTACCTAAATTACTTTTAGACAGTAAAACACCTCTCTGGATACAATTCCTTATATTGGCAAACTTCAAGTAATAACCAAATGAAACACATTGTTCAAAATCAATACTGCATTTTCTACAGCTTTCAAGCACATGATGAAATGCTCAATAGAATATGTGCATACAATTGTTGCACTACATTAAGCTTTCATGTTTTATTTACCAGAGAGAGAGAGAGAGAGAGAGAGAGAGAGAGAGAGAGAGAGAGAGAGAGAGAGAGAGAGAGAATGTATTTCAAGAGAACCTGCAAATATTTTTATTCAAAAGTCTTTTAATTTGGAATGTCTGTTAGGCAGACAAGCACAGTCCTAGTGTGTGGCATGCCACATATGCAATTAGAATGCTCAATACCCTGATGTCAGAAACAGACATTTTCAGCACTAGTTAATGCTGGATCATGTAAGTGATAAACTCCCTGCTGGAGGGAATTAGGCATTACTTGCTTTTCAGAAATGCTTCCCAGACACAGTCAATTGAAGCATTCATTTTTTGAACTCCATACCAGTGAAAGCTTGATGCATGGAAAATAATGTTTGTATGTTCGTTTCCCTTCACCCCATAACATTTAATGCTCCAAGACACACTAGATTCAAGGAACACTGCAAACATGCTCTAATATTTAAGTACTGTAGTATGAAGAAGGGTACACTTTGCTTTAATCAACAGAGGAAACTATGTTTAATGCTTCTTCAATGCTCTTCTTTCATCATTCTAGATGATAGCTACTGCCAGGGCAAATGCAGCTCTGTTTCTTCTCTCTCTGTGAAGGGCCTTCTGTATTTACAGAAATTGGGTCGCGACCCACCAAATGGGTCCCAACACACAGTTTGAGAAACACTGCTCTATTGTATTCAAACAGTAGCATTTTCAGCTAACAAACATGGTAACAATGATAATAGCTGCTTCATCTGGAATCTGAATCTACATATACGTGTCGTTTTCTGAATTGTTTTGTCTCCTATTGAGAGAAAGCTAATGAGAAATCCACATTTTATTGTCGTTCACACCCAGACATGTTTCTTTTATTAGACAATGTCTATGCAACAGTATTCATGGGAACAATACGTATATACACATAAAGATTTAGTAAAGAGGTACGCTTAATGGGTTTTCCAGCCATGTATTTATTTTGAGGAAATACAGATAGAAAATTTCCTGAGGCTTGCCAGTGGAAAATCCTTTGATGTCCGTGATCGCTTTAAAGAGACAAGCAGCTGAACTGCGTTCTCCTGGACTATCTGATGCTGGCAGGCGATATTACTGACACTTGCTGACGTTTCGTTACACACTTGTAACTTTATCAAAGCAAACACACGAACCAATGCGGCTTCAAGCCGGTAGATGTTACTGTCTGTTGAGGAGCATCGTTATTTTTTGTAGTTGAGAAGCACTAACTGCTGATTCAAAACGGAAGCTTGTTGCCTAGTTACGCTGCATGACCTCTTAAAGGGATACCGTTATGGAGTACCATGTAGCAGAATGAGTGAGGTGCAGAACGGGCTGATCAATTAGAGGCAGAGGCAGGTTGTTGCACACTGGCCAGCTGCAGCTTTTCCCCCCTTGTGTGTTGTCCAAACAACCTTTGAAGAAGCGGAAACCACACCTTGTTCACGAATGACAGTTCCTGCTGCCGGTTAAGGAGGTCCAATGATCTTCTTTGTGTTATTGCAATGGCCTCTAAATTAAGTCTCTGTCTATTATTGGCTTCATTAAAGAGAGAGCGGGTAGCTTGAAATGCAATCTCATGTCCAGACTCTGCTGCATGCGCAGCAATGGCAGATTTTTCTTCCTGGGAAGTCTTAGTAGCCCTTATATGTTCCTTTAATCTCACCCTTATAGGTCTTTTTGTGTTGCCCACATACACCCGCCCACAGTCCCCACATGGTATCTGATATACTCCTGGATTAGAAAGTGCAGGTCTTTTATCTTTCGGATTACCCAGCATTTGCTGTATCTTCTGTGTTGGTGTAAATATTGTTTTTACTTCATGTCTCCTGAACACATGTGCTATTTTGTCCGTAACACCTTTAACAAAGGGAAGAGACAGCCACTTAAGATCTTTTTTCTTTTCAGTAAGTGTACCCTCATTTTCCTTCTTGCTGATGTCCTCAGGAGCATGAACATAGTTCTTCTTTTTTAGTTGTTGTTCCCACACCGTTTCCACCTGTTGTGCCCGTTTGGGCATGCCGTTTATAGGAAACCAACCCATACGGGAAGGTA
This sequence comes from Plestiodon gilberti rubricaudatus, assembly GCA_026170595.1. Taxonomy (NCBI): domain Eukaryota; kingdom Metazoa; phylum Chordata; class Lepidosauria; order Squamata; family Scincidae; genus Plestiodon; species Plestiodon gilberti. The sequence goes on from JANXHW010000003.1 coordinate 111,826,803, forward strand.
TCTACACCAGACGTCTAACCACCACCCGGCACAAAAAAACTCCTTAATAAACTCATTGGTCTACAGGGCTTTACATGTGAGTGATCAGGATTCTTTATTGAAGGAAAAATCCATCATTATGAACTCACTAAAGGCGAATGGCTACAAGGCACAACAGGTGGAAACGGTGTGGGAACAACAACTAAAAAAGAAGAACTATGTTCATGCTCCTGAGGACATCAGCAAGAAGGAAAATGAGGGTACACTTACTGAAAAGAAAAAAGATCTTAAGTGGCTGTCTCTTCCCTTTGTTAAAGGTGTTACGGACAAAATAGCACATGTGTTCAGGAGACATGAAGTAAAAACAATATTTACACCAACACAGAAGATACAGCAAATGCTGGGTAATCCGAAAGATAAAAGACCTGCACTTTCTAATCCAGGAGTATATCAGATACCTTGTGGGGACTGTGGGCGGGTGTATGTGGGCAACACAAAAAGACCTATAAGGGTGAGATTAAAGGAACATATAAGGGCTACTAAGACTTCCCAGGAAGAAAAATCTGCCATTGCTGCGCATGCAGCAGAGTCTGGACATGAGATTGCATTTCAAGCTACCCGCTCTCTCTTTAATGAAGCCAATAATAGACAGAGACTTAATTTAGAGGCCATTGCAATAACACAAAGAAGATCATTGGACCTCCTTAACCGGCAGCAGGAACTGTCATTCGTGAACAAGGTGTGGTTTCCGCTTCTTCAAAGGTTGTTTGGACAACACACAAGGGGGGAAAAGCTGCAGCTGGCCAGTGTGCAACAACCTGCCTCTGCCTCTAATTGATCAGCCCGTTCTGCACCTCACTCATTCTGCTACATGGTACTCCATAACGGTATCCCTTTAAGAGGTCATGCAGCGTAACTAGGCAACAAGCTTCCGTTTTGAATCAGCAGTTAGTGCTTCTCAACTACAAAAAATAACGATGCTCCTCAACAGACAGTAACATCTACCGGCTTGAAGCCGCATTGGTTCGTGTGTTTGCTTTGATAAAGTTACAAGTGTGTAACGAAACGTCAGCAAGTGTCAGTAATATCGCCTGCCAGCATCAGATAGTCCAGGAGAACGCAGTTCAGCTGCTTGTCTCTTTAAAGCGATCACGGACATCAAAGGATTTTCCACTGGCAAGCCTCAGGAAATTTTCTATCTGTATTTCCTCAAAATAAATACATGGCTGGAAAACCCATTAAGCGTACCTCTTTACTAGTTACAAATAGCCATGAAAATCTTCATACTTTTCTACATAAAGATTTTATTGATCCAATATTTGTAGGACTTCCTTGTCACTGGAAGAAAGGGGATAAACAAACCACCTGTTTTCATTTTTAAACCAAACTTTCTAAGAGCAGTGTTTTCCCAACTGAGCAGTGATCAGGCTAATATGTGGTATAATAGCACCTTGTTTTAAATTTATATAGATATTGCTTCCAGTTATTAGATTTTAGTATTTGTTGGAGTATATACAGGGTTAGGGTTTTAAATTTATATAGATATTGCTTTCAGTTATTAGATTTTACCCCTGCTAACTGGGCAAGAGGCACTTTTTCAATTGGTGTTCCTCTTATATTTAGCAGGGGGAGAGTAAATGCCACCCTTTGACCCCAGCACAGTCTCTTTCTGGTGGCTGTTTGCTGGTGGTGTTCTGCATCTTTTTTAGACTGTGAGCCCTTTTGGGACAGGGAGCCATTTAATCATTTGATTTTGTCTGTAAACCGCTTTGTGAACTTTTTGCTGAAAAGCGGTATATAAATACTATTAATAATAATAATAATATATAGGGGTGGCCAAACTGTGGCTCTTGAGACACATGCAGCTATTTGACATATAATGTCAGCCTCTCAGAAATATATTGGCTGAGCTCCTTTTTTAGCACAATTAATATAAAAGATAAATAAGAAATTGACAAGCTTTATAATTATTTACCAGGTATAAACTGAGAGTCTACTGGATTAAAACATAAGTTTAATGTTCATGGTGAGTAAATATATTTAAGAATTTAAATGCTTCTTAAATATTGTGGCTCTCAAACATTTGAAGTTTATCACATGTGGTTCTTACATTAAGCAAGTTTGGCCACCCCTGGACTATAAATTACATTATTGCCTATATTCATTGGTTATTTGTGGTTAGACAAAACAATCTGGTGCAAGAAGCCTGCCAGGTGATCCGTCGTGGAAGCCACTGAGAATTTCTTGTGTATGGGAAGGACCAGTGTGTGTTTCCAGCAGCAAAGCCCACCCTGCAAGGACACTCTCTGGACCTGGTAGTTTGCTGTCCTCAGAAGGGCAATCTGTCATGTACACTGGCACATGCACACAGATTGCACAGTTAGCTGGCACAAATTGAATATGTTGGGGAGCTTCCTGGGACATGTTTTTCCCAAACGCAAATAACACAGGCCTGCACACATTTTGGTGTCCTTTAAGCCAAATGCACACACACACACACACACACACACACACACACACACACACACACACACACACACACACACACACACGAAATTATGATTGTTGTACCTGTGAAGTGTTTTAGATGTTTGGGCTGAATGAATGTTGGTCCTTCTTTAAAATGTCTTTTTTCTAACACACCAGTGAGCTATATGCATTTCATTACCATCAGTCTGTGAACATCTAGATTTAAAAACGGTTCTTGAGATTTCCCTGCAGGAAGGCAACCCACTACAAGAAGTTTGCTACCTGTGTGTCCTTTGGTTGACAATTTTTTAATTATTATTTCCAGAAATTAGCCAATCTCTTACATCATGGGTACCAAGAACTGGTAGATATTTCTGGCTGCTATTAATCTTAAAAACACATCACACTTCACAGGTACAACAATCATAATTTCTTGTATGTGTGTGCATTTGTGTGCTCTCTCTCTCTCTCTCTCTCTCTCTCTCTCTCTCTCTCTCTCTCTCTCTCTCTCTCTCTCTCACACACACACACACACACACACACACACACAGACACAGAAAGAGTCCTCTATAAGTTGTATTGCTGCTATATGGAAAGCAAGGCAAGCTATAGAATTCAATTTACTTTTACGTGAAGTAGTCCCTGTTGTACCTGTGGGGTCTTTTAGATAATTATAGGCAACGTATGAGGATTGCTAGTGACAGCTAAGATAAACAAGAGTACTTTTACTCTGTTGCTATTGGTTACGCTTCTGTACACTGATCAGTGCCACATAGAAGGAACTGGATAACATGGTTTCTCTAAAATTCTAATTAAAGTGTTAATTAATTGCAGCTGCTGTACCTTAATATAGTTAATAAAATTAACCAAGATAGAGAGAACAACTTAGCTATATTATTAATGCCAGGGGCTCAGCATTTCCATTTTAGCTTTCTCCATTCTTATTGTATCATTCTGTGAGATTATTCTGCGGTATCTGTTTGTGAATTCTTGATTCTGCCTCCATTAATAAAGGGTTTACCTTTTAATGTATCTACTTGTGCTTTGGAATCCTGTTTAGATGCTGGGAAATAAAAGAAAGCCACAGAAAGTTTCCTGTCATTCCATACTTTCAAGTCATATTTTTACAGTCCAACTACAGTCCTTGGGGTGTCAGGAAATGATGGAGCTTTGCACACTAATATAAACTGGAGACAGGTCCTTGCCCCAAGGACCTTACAATCTAAGTTTATAAACAGAGAGAAATAAGAGAGATGCAAGTTATCAACACAGGATACTTATATTCTTAAGCTTTTTGACTAAAGAGTCAAAAGTGTCATGGAAGATGATTGTGGGAAACAATTGGAAGAAACAAAGAGAGAAATAGCACCACTTATGTTTTCTGGAAAGTGATCTAGGCATAACATAAGGGTGAATGGATAGGGTTTTTTAAGAGAGGTTCTCCAGCCTCCAAGGAACTTGGCTGTGAATCTTCGGATCGCCGAAAAACGGCGATTTTCAGCGATCTGAAGATTGGGGAGGTCTGCAGAGGATCGCGTAGGCCTCCCCGAAGCCCCCCAAGCCCTGGTAAGGCCAAAAATGGCGGTTCTGGGCATTTCTTTGGCCGTGGCAGTGGCGATCCCTGCCCCTTAAGGGGGCAGGGGACAGCTTTTGTTCTCAATGGTGGGTTGCGACCCACCACTTTGAGAACCGCTGCCCTATCATGCAGGGGTGGAGTCCAGCAAATAGGCCACTGCTTGTAGTGTGGCATGGTTGTATTCCTCACATTACATACCGTAAGCCATGTGGGATAGTATTACCAGGAAACAGATTCCCCATTGGAGAATGAGTGACAGTGACTGAAGATGGCATATGGCAAAATGGCACATGAAACCTTACACCTTGCACCACAATAAACCTGTGTTGCAGGAGGCCTTTTTGTTGCTTTTGCTGCAACATAGCTTCTCTTAAAAAAAAAAAAAGATTTTCACAGTCACCACTCCAATTACTGTGGCCTGTTGTTTTTCAAACCTTTAAGTGAAAGTCTGGCAAGACAAAAAGGAAAAATATAAATAATTTCCAATTTTCCTCTGCTCATTTGGAATATATACTTGCATAGCTTGAAACCGTTCTAAGTGCAGAACGTATGAAGACTCCAGGCAGTGTGGGGCATCTCATTAAACCTATTATCTTTTGCATATATTGTATGCAAAGTCTACAGGTTAATTAGTAAATATATTTTCAATTATTTACTCAGCATATTGTAAGTTCACCTTAAGGCACAAGGACTGCAATGCATTTGAATGTCATAGAACAACCTAGCTGAGAGACAACCGCTAGAAGAAATCAGAGTTTTGCTGAGATTTTTAACAATTGATTCTGATTGCAATTTGGTGCTTATTAATTTGCAGATTACTTAGTAGTTTGATTGGGTACGAAAAGGGATTATGTGGATAATTTGGGGTTGTAGTAAATATAGTATCATGACCCCTCCCCCCCAAAAAAGGCAGTTCAGTTTTTTAGTTCCTGTTAGTCTGTTGCAATAAAAACAAGATGTTTGAGAACAGGGTGTAGGTAGTGCATTTGACATTCAGGTCAGATAATTCTTTAACACACACACCCCCATAAGAGAAACAGGTATAAAGGAAACAATGGTTAACAGTGGGACAGACACACTGTCTCTCCCACCCCACCACACTCTCTCTCCCTTGTGCTCTGTCATGCTGTGTGGAGTCCTTCCTTTCCTCCCCCGCTTCTCCCCTCTCCCCTAGGGGTGTCCCCTAGGCCACCTCACAATGGGGCTATGATGCTGAAGAGCAGGTGGTGGCAGCAGCGACTGCTCCCTTCTCCTCCTCCCCTCTTTGCTACCAAACAACATGCTTGGCTGACTTGGAGACAACCCCTCCCCCACCTCCAAGGCTACGCCAGCCCGGCCTGGTTGAGCAAGACACAGCGAGAGGGAGAAGATCACAACTTGGTCGGGTGCTGCAGTGTGTAAGCAATGTTCAGGAGGGGCCCAGAGGCTGCTGGGGGGTGTAGTTTTGCAGCCAGGCACACATGCCCCCTTCTCTGCATGTGACGGTGGCACTCCAGGGAAGGAAGGAGGTGAAGCAGCCCGGGTAGGGCAGGGTCATTCCACCTGCACAGGTTTGCAGCCAAGGAACCCTGCTTTCCACCCTGTGGGCTGAGGGAGGCGATGGTGAAAACGGCCGGAGGGCAGGTGCCCTGGACGGCTGTGTGTGGAACCTGAGCAGCACTGCAGGGTGCAGCACGGTGGCCAGCTCCGCAACCAGACGAACCTGGAAGTACCACCTGCAGCTGCAGGAACACAAAGCTTGCTGGGGCACTATCTCACTGGCTCATGGAGGCCAGCGCATGCACTAAGGTCTGACAGGCCTGGGCACCACTGGCAGTGTAGGACGCTCCACCCTGGGAGGAGGGGTGGAGTGACCCATAAGGAACCCCCCCCTTCAGGGTGTCACCTGGAGTGGACCGCCCCCATGTCCCCACTTGCTATACCACTGCTGAGAACAGAGCTGGTAACTGGAATGGGAAAAGCTAACTTTAAGGGTACTCAAAAGTACCTTTATCACATTTTAGTATCATAGTCACTGATGAAGTGTAGTTGCTAAAAGGCCAAGTTATCACCCAGAAGGGTGATATCTAGATAATATATCTTATCTAGGCCTGACCTCATAAGGTGGCTTTAGCCTATATGTGAAATATGGAGATACTAAAAATATCAAGATGTCATAAGGTGTACTGAAACAATGCACGGGGCATGCTGCAAACGCTTTGAAGTGGTAAGTAAATGCTAAATAGGAATACTAACAACTGGAGGACTACCATTATTTACAGTGGTATATTCCTCCATAAATGTCCATAATTTTCCCTTTTCTCTTCCTCCATAAATGTCCATAATTTTCCCTTTTCTCAATCAGTATCAAACATAAAAATGTAAAGATCACAGATGCAGTACTGTTATGAGTAGAACTCCCCCCCCCTTTCTTTCCCCTATATTATGGACTCTGATGCCAAGCAACATTATTTCATATGCCAATATCAAGGAACGTTAGTGTGCAAAAGGAACTGTTTTCCCAAAACCTCTATGCACAAAATGGACTAGACTCTTACATACAGGCCATGTTTCAAAGAACTCTGGGTTAAGCCTCAAACTTCTGCCTGTGTATGATCCCCCCCCCACCCCACACACACACACATCCTGGAAGAAGAGAGATAATCCCATCTTGTGTCTCTAGGTTGAATGCAACTTTATAATCCTCCTTATTCATCTCCTGTCTGTATTTATAGTTGTATTTGCCCTTCTGAATGCAATTCCAGTAACTCCTGTAACTTTGTAACAAAACACCTAGGTAAACCTCATTTCTCGGCACCGTTACACATTTACCCCCATTAGTCTGCACGTAGCAGCAACTCCAAAAATCCTTAAAAAGGAAAGCTTTTTGCCTAACAAATTGTCACTCTGGTGCTCAAATTGTCATTCTGTGTGTTGTATCAGAACAGGGTTTCCACACCGCTGACCTCCTATGCTGGCAAGCTTACTGGAAAAAAAGTAAAAACCTGGGGGTGTCCCCGCAATCCATGGATAACTGAAACCGTGGATAGTGGATCAGTGGATATGGGGGCCCACTTGTAATCTTTTGTTGGAATTTATTTCTCTCAATCTCTTTGGTGAATTAAAGGGGATGCCCTGCATTACGCTGATTTGTTATCCAGTCTAAGATCCCATGTTACAATAGAGTTGTGTGAATTCCCCTAAGAACCCGTTCTTTTGGTAACAGTACCTGTGTCTCCTCTAGGACTGGCCTCTTCTGCTACCAAAGAAAACAATTTGATGTAATCAAAGGCAGCCAGGGGAATGCCACAATCTGACCATCATATAAAGACAGAATGCTGTCAATATAGATTTCTAATCAGATGAAGTGATGGTCTACTTAGGACAGGGTGGTTCAACTTACCAGAGCAAGTAGGCTGCATGGAACTGGAAGTAAGTGGCAACGAACTTGTAAGTACGCCATCGTCACTTCTGGTGAGCCCCCAAATAGAGGTAAGGTCGGAGCAGGCGGGAGGGCTTTGACAAGTGCAGACAAAGCTCTGCCCACTGCTCTAAGCCTCCTGCCACTGCTTGGAGGCTCGCCACCGCACGACCCGCTCTCCAGCTGACAATTATCAGCTGAAGAGCGGGGCATGCTGCTGCAATGTCTCCCAAGGCTGCCAGCCCGATTCGGTCTCTTCCTGAGCTTGTGGGTCGGCTGGCCACCTCAGGAGAGGTCGCAGAACCCCAGCTGACGATCAGAAAGCTGGAGCGCAGGGCATGCTAGATCCTTTGCTGGGATCTGATTGGGAGAAGGAAGGGGGGCTCTGAGCAGCAAGAGGGCGGCGGAAGAAGGCTCCCGCGGGTGCGTGCGGCCCGTGGGTTGGACCACCCTGATTTAGGATATCTTTAGAAAGGATTAAATAAATCCATTAGCCGTTAGTCATGATAGCTAAACAGAACCTCCATATTCAGGGCATTAGATACCTGTTAATACTGGGTGCTGGGGACATAGAACTGAGTCATCAGACCCTGCTTCTGAGAAGCAACTGACTGTCGGAAACAGAATGTTGATAAAGCTTTAAAGCAATCCATCAGGGGGCTCTCACGTTCATATAAACCACAGATTCTTACTTGAGAAGAAAAATGTCAGGCAAGAGCCGTTCCTTTTTAACAGAAAGTCATCATGACGGAGGTAGTTACGAGTCTTGTGATTGAAGCATAATCTCGATTCTAGAAGTCCTTCTGAAAGGCACACTCAAGGTGCATCCTATTTTACTGAAGCTGCTGCATAATGAGCTGATTAAAATATGGTAGTTGCTATACAGATATCCAAAAGGATGAATATAGTGATTCCTTTTTTCATCTATCACTGATATTATAGATATTACAGGAATTAACACCTGCTTCACTGAAACGCATTTTTTTAAGTGTGCAGTTGAGTCCTTTGTGAGAATGACGGGATTTCAACTTCATAATATAAATGTCCCTGTTTTTGCACAAACTTCCATGGAAACAATGGTATGTGTTGCCAATCTTAAAAACAACAACAAACCCACCCACCCCCCTATATTTTAAAAGCACTTTTAAGACTAGATTTGCCTGTGTGGGACTAATAAGTTAATTATACCTATGTTAGCAATGGCTTTACTGTGATACAGAATGCCACTGACATATTGCCTGCCTAATGGGGAACACATTCTCATTTACCTCACTGCCAGCAAAGCCATCTGTTCCTCAGGACAAGTATGCTTTAAAGAAATCCATCTCGGTTATACCTATGTAAGGATCCATTTTGTAAAACTGATGACTTCAATATGTAGTCAAAAATGGTCAGAGTGAAATTCTATAGAACCATTTACTTGTGCCGTCAGCCTGGTTGCCTGCTGGGAATGAGAACCTTGGGATTTATTCAAGTCATGCCCTCTTGTACTTTGAGGTGATATAATCTCGGCGCTATGGAGACAGTGCACTCAATTCCCCAGGAGCGAGGAAATGTCTTATCCTACTCAAGATTTGTCTGGCCAGATTATTAGTACTGACAGACTGTACAGGAAATGTGTGCAGCTTGTGAGCAAAAGTATGGTTGGCTGTGAGGTGGCCTGGCACCTTCTCAAAAGGCAACTGCTCATGGACTTGAACTTCCAAGGTGTGGGAAGTTCTTTGCTTACAAAGGCATCCTGAATTCTCTCAGCCTGATACTTAAGGCGATGGCCATGCTATTGTTTGCATTAAAACACAACCCTAAGAGGACTCTTCTGCCTCACTTTTTTTTTAACCTCTGTCCCTTATTAATTTCTTGAATAAAACTGGAAATAAAAATTAATAGATGGACTAACGAATTTTAGTAGACTTGTAGCTGCCAATCAGCTGATTGATTCCTTAAATTTAAAAGCATTTGCACATTGCCAAAACCTCCATGTAGGTGTTATAGGTGCTTTTTTGAGATGCCAATTACAATTTAATTAAAAAGCTACTGCTTGTTGACACTTTGGTTGAATAATCTACTGATTAAACCCTATGAGTTGTATAAAGAGGATGCAACAGACTGTCACATCACCAGCTTAAAAGGTTAAACATCTTTACTGCTATTGTTTCCTCTGTCCACCCCTGAGCACAAACCTTACCTGGCAGACTTGGTATGTTTAGATTGTTTTGATTTTTTAAAGATTTCAGATATGAAATCACATAACCTGTTATCCATCCGATAATAATTACTGCTGCATGTTATCTATTAAATAAATCAAATAAATACTACACAATGGTACACACATACGGGTTTAGATGCCATGAAGGTAGAAAGCTTGTCCTTTAATATTATTCCAATACCGTCCGACGCTCTCCTCACAGGCAGTCGTCTTTAGGCAAAAACACAAATTAAAATCCAAGGGTTACTGGTCCCCTACGTTTCATTCCGAGCCTCGGAACCTCTTCTGGGGGAGACGAAATCAAGAAGATTACGGTGGAATTGCTTCTGATCGTCTTCCTATCGTATATAACTTCAAAAAATACGATAGGAAGACGATAGGGAAGCAATTCCAATTATATACAATAGGAAGACGATCAGAAGCAATTCCACCGTAATCTTCTTGATTTCGTCTCCCCCAGAAGAGGTTCCGAGGCTCGGAATGAAACGTAGGGGACCAGTAACCCTTGGATTTTAATTTGTGTTTTTGCCTAAAGACGACTGCCTGTGAGGAGAGCGTCGGACGGTATTGGAATACTATTAAAGGACAAGCTTTCTACCTTCATGGCATCTAAACCCGTATGTGTGTACCATTGTGTAGTGATTGCAGGCCATGAAAGCTACAGAACAAATAAATACTAATATAAAATACTGTTTCATGTCAACAATGTATGCCATTGGGTGGCAAAGGGGCTGACTTATAATTGACTCATACTAAACTGAGCTATTTTCTGATTTGGAGAGAAAATAGCACGGTCTGCAGAGCACAATTATGAATTGAAATGAAGAATGAGGTTTCACCCATCACTGATCGCATTTTTAATTTTTTTTTAAAAAAAACCTCATCTGAACCCAGATATATTAGATTCAAATTAAAGCATGAAGGTAAAGTGCAGCTCAGGAAGTTGTGGGCTTCTGATGGGCAGCCCAATCCTGTGTAAGGTACGGCGACTGGCCTAAAGGGCCGGCCACCGTATCCTATCCACGTCCTGGGCTGCCCCGGGGCAGCCTGAGTGCACCTTGAGGAAAGGGGATGATCGTCCCCTTCCCTCGGTGCATCCCAGCCTAGGCCCTATGGGCCTACTCGAATGTATGTGAGCTGTGGACCTTGCGTACATTCGAGCCCTCCGTGTAAGGCTGTGCCAGACCTGGAGAGGGCTTTGGATATTGGCATACCTTGCCACCAAAACCCCCGCCCTCTCCAAGCCCGGGGCGGTCAATGGCTGCCCCCCTCACCACCCAGTCTGTCCTACCCTCGCCCCTGCCGTGATCAATGTAGGACTTACCTGCTCCAGCAGGTGCGGGGCCGGGTAGGAGCCGGGGTAAGTGCACTTTCACAACACCCTGCATCCGGGGAGTACACGCTCCCCCGGCGCAGTCCTACACAGGATTGCGCTAATAGAATCTGTAGCTTTATGATTGGCACAGAAAAGGAACTTTGCCACTTCCCGCTTCTACTGACATTTACATTGTTAGATTATCACTCTAAGGGGTCACTGAAGCCAAGAAGCCATTGTGAGGATAATGCATTCACATCTTGATTTGAATTAACTGTGGTTCTTTGGTTGCAAGCTTCTAGAACCCGTACTGTCATAAAGTTCTCCCTCACAGTTATTCATCTGGAAAACAAAAACAAAAACAGACTATCTCTCAGACTTAAAATCCAGATGCGCATGAAATCCTACATCCACAGAGGATGATCCACCTACATGTGTGCCGCCTTCCTTATTGTTATACATACAGTAGCTTCATTTATGGGCTCTGCTATCCTGAGTAATTCCTGAGAAGAATTCCCAAGGAGCTACTTAAGCTACTCAAGTATAGAATATCTTCTATACCTGCCATTATAGGACTGAATGTGTTGTGTCATTTATCCTCATCATTGCCTTCTCCTCAGAGGCGTTGCTGTGGCCTGGCGGGGTGTGCGGGGGGCCCCAGGTGACGCGTGCGCATGCACGCGCAGAAGGGCGTTGCCTCCCGCGCGCACGCGTCAACCTGGGGGCCTCCCGCCCGCCTCGCCAGGCCGGCTCCAGGAGCCCCTCAATCGGGAGAGCCGGCTCGGGGACGTCCTCCCCAGCCGGCTGCCCGGGGCCTTCTGAAGGCCCACTGCGAGAACGATATTTATACCGTTCTTTTTGCGCATGCTCAGACTGTTACTGAGTAACAGTCTGAGCATGCGCAAAAAGAACGGTATAAATATCGTTCTCGCAGTGGGCCTTCAGAAGGCCCCGGGCAGCCGGCCGGGGAGGACGTCCCCGAGCCGGCTCTCCCGATAGGGGGCGCCTGTCGGGCGCCCGGAGAGGCGACCCGTCGGGCGCCTTCCTGCCCAATATGGGGGGGTGTCGGGGGAGGCGTCACTAGGTGACGCGTCACTAGGTGACGCGCGCGCCCCGCTCTGGGGCAGCGCGCGCCCTAGTGACGCCACTGCTTCTCCTTAAAGTTTCTTTGAACAACGACTCTCAGCTCCTCTTCTCACATTTCTGTATCACCCCCCCAGTCAAAAGTGCGAGGAGAGGAGCAATGAGTCTTGCACGTTTCTGGAGCATGTCTGAAGTCCTCTAAACATGGCTATTCTTCAGTGATGTAGACTTGAGTCTATTGACTCGAACTCAAGTCGAACTCAAGTCGTGCCAATGACTTGACTCAGACTTGACTCGGCAATTGTAAAAGACTCGAAAGACTCAACTTGAGCCTTTTACAAGAAGTTGAATTTTATTCAGGTTTAAACCTGTTTTCCCCATTAAATAGATAGGGACTCGCAACTCTCAACCAAAGACTCAGGACTTGGGGGCAAAGACTTGACTTGACGTGAGACTTGGATCCAGAGACTTGGGACTTGACTCGAGACTTGTAGTCAGAGAATTAATCCACATCCCTGCTATTCTTCCAGAATTTGCAGGGGTTTCCAACTTCAGACTATGCAGAGCTTTCCCTAATAAAAAAGTTGTAGCAGGTTAGTGAGCACCATTTTTCCTGACATACTGATTTCTATGAGCAGGGAGTTGTTTTCTTTTAAGTTATATTTATTCAAATCATTACACACAAAGAACAACAATGTACACAGTTGTTAATCAAAAACGAAACAGGAAAAAAATAATCAAAACAATAGATTTGAATAAAATAAAACCCATTTAACTGAGGGTTCTCATTTCTTTATTCCAGATAGGCAAGAAAAGGAAGCCAGACAGTGGATGATCATCCAAGATTTAATCCCTGAATATTTATTTATGTATTCATTTATATCCCACCTTTCCCACGCCGAAGCAAATGCCCAAGGTGGATCACAAAGCTCCATAAAAACAACTGGGAAGGGCATGGATAATTCTATCCACTTATAATATATAAAACAATAATCAAAGTAATCAACAACAAAAAATTTAATGGGGGAGGGCAATAAAAATAATTTAATGGGGGAGGGCAGGAGGCATGTTGGAATGTGAGAGTGGGTGGCACCCGGTGTAGGCGGCTTGTGCCAGATGCAATCCCGTTCTTCTCCTTGGTCTTGCACCAGCTCTTGAGGTTTGAGGAGACCCATTGGCGAACGAGAGACTTAGAGGAGTCTCCCAAGTCTCCCCCCCCCCCAGGATGCAGCACAATTCTTTTTGTCACGGCTGCATTGGCCAAGGGGGGGGGGAAGGATAGAATCATGTGAGAGAAGCCAGTAATGTGGCTACTTCTCCACTAGCATCGCTATTTCTGGGAGATAGGTCTATAGTATAGACTCTATACTACCCTAGGAAAAAGTTGTAGCATGGACTCTTCCCATCTTTTGAAGGCTGATACACTGTCTGTTAGCCCAATCCTATTCTTTTCATCCCCCGCCGATGCAGTGGCGCCAAAATGGCAGCTTCTGCATTCTGTGCGGGGTGGCAGGACCAGGAGGCTTCTGCAAGGAAAGGGGATGTTTAATCCCTTTTACCCCTGCGTAAGCATCATGACCTGCAATGGGTCTCCTCGGACCTACACTAGCAATTTTGCTAGCATAAATCTCAGGAGAGAAAAGGCAGGGAGGCTGCACGGAAGGGGGATAGGATCTGGCGCAGGCCTTCTGTGACGGATCCTCCACCTCGAGTGGCCTCCCCACCCCTTGTTACGTTCCCCTCCCCACCTAGTTTCTCCCCATCCTTCGGTATGGCTGGGAAGACGGAGGCCTTCCTGCCGGCATCCCCGGCAGCACACTGACCAGTTCCCTGTCGGGGAGGCTTTTTATGGCAGTCAGTGCCAGCGCAGGAGGAGCACCACCATTTGCCATGCACTTAGGATTGAGCTGAGAGTGGCATAGGAATAGGAAGGAGACCTTAGAAGCAAGCAACGAAAATAATCAGGTTTATGCAGTGCTTATCAGCCCGATCCTGCCTAAGATGCAGCAACCAGCCAAAATGGCTGGCCACTGCATTCTAGGCAGGATGTGGCCCATGGTCTAAGGGCCGGGGTGTAAGCCCCAGAGGACCCAATAAGCCTCCTCGGATGTGTGCCAGCTCCTTGGATGTGTGCCAGGGAGGCTGTGTAAGGCCAATCTGGCCCAGGAAGGGTACCGATATTCCCACCCTCTCCCAGGTCTGACTGGCCAATGGCCCCCTCCCCTGACACCCCAGACCTTCCTCCCCATGCCCTCCTGCCACCTGGCACAGGGCCTACCTGGGCTGGGTGGCTTGGGGTCTGGGGGACGGCGGAGTGAGCAGCACCAGCCTCCACATTGGCGCCGCTTACTCCAGTGGTACCGCGTCCGCACTTACGGCACTTTCGCTACACCTAAGGCTGGCAGAGCACATGCTCCATCAGCCTATACTTGGACTGGATTGCACCCTGTATCTATTAATTTGATTTACATTACAGCACAAGCAGAAACAGGTGTATTACAGGAGCAGAAACTAGGCACATCCCTACTTCCCTTGCTTTCCCAGGTGTCGTAGCAACAGTCAAACACTGTGGCTTGGGAATAAGTGGAAGTATGAAAGGCTTGCAGCTCCTAATTTGTTGGCATGCATGGTATGAGGGCTCCTGCCTTCCTCTGGGCAGTGCAGTAAACAAGATGGGTTGCAAGATTCTCCTAAGCCTACAAAACTGTGAAATGTGAGTTTAAATGCACAGGCTACCCAAGAGATGTTTTCTGTGCAAAACAGAGAGCTAGCTGCCACTCCTTCCTTGTACATTCTGTCTCCTAGAAACTGGAATGAACCACCCTCTTACTGTTACTCTATTTTCCCATTAGGGTTGAAAACTCAATTTTATATGTGAGCATCCACAGGGCATTGTGCTGTTCACTCCAAACGGTCCCAGCAAATCAATGCCAACCATTCTGAGCAATCTGCTATAAAACATCAGAGGCATTAAGAAAGGTTGCTATACTAGTGATTAACACAACCAGCGGCTGAGCAAATAAGACCCAGATAACCTGGAAATGCCTATCCATTCATATACGCTGCCGATATTTGGCCTCATTGTTGTAACTTAATAGCATAGGGATCTAATTACTAGTACATTTATTTGAAATGGTTAGTAAATGAAGTTGTGGTCTGTGCTGTCAGCGATACTGTCGACATTTCTGTCATTTTTTTTTAAATTTAATTAAAAATGTAACAAATGAGGTCCTGAATGAGTTGCAGGATTTTCTATGCAGTTTCCAAATAATCTTTATTTTTATACAGGAAAAATACAGTTGTTACTAAATAAGCAGTGATCAAGATTAAAGTCGGGATGTTTCTGGTTTTCAACGTTTTGGCAGAACCAAGATGAAGTCCAGTCCATTCTGCTCAAACATCAGAATGGAATAGATTCCACCATCACTAGAAACCCAGTGCAACTAGATCTAACTGTGAACGCTCCAAAGTAATGATGGTGTCAGAGGTTGGGCACTGACCGAGGACTGGCCTCTTTCAGTGGGTCTACCAAGGCAGGCCAAATCCTGAATCATTAGTACCAATGCACTGTCAGTGGGTAGGTGGGTGGGTGGGGACACCATGGGGGTCCAGTGCAGGGCTTAACTCCAGCCCCCCCCCCAGCAACCTTGCACTGGTTCAGTCACACAATATGGTGAGGAGCTGCAGTGAAGGGTTGGTGGCCTAATCCACAATGGCTTACCAGATGCCTCTGAGCATGCAAAGGGAAGCCTGCCATCCTGAATGCCAAAGTGGGACATAGCACAGTCCATAACAAATGGATCAATTTTGGAAACAATTCCACCCAGTCAGAAGCTGGGTTTCCAGTCCAGATCTTATTTGGGTAGAATTCCGTTTCATCCATACTAAATATATTTCTTTTTCAAATATACAAAGCATTTTTCCTCACTGTTCTGAAAAGTTGACTGGGTAGACCTGGCAAATTATACAGACAACCCTGAAAAATTAATAAGCATTCCATGGAATAGAGTTTTTAATTGCTTTTGCTCACTTTCATCCTTTGTCACCCTGTGAATAAAATTTTGTCTCTCCCACCCTCTCTTCCTGTTGTTATTTTGGCCTGTTCCTACTCCCTACAAGGTTGAAATTTAGATTGTGAGTTTGCCATGTCATCTTTGTTTCTTTTGATGCCCATCAAAGGTGCTTATAAATAATCAAGACAATTTCCAAAGAAGAATGTACAAAACGTCTTGAAAATACAGTACTACACTCTTAAACATTTAATATGCACTTAAGCTATTCAAATTCTGGTGTGTGGCCATATTACAAAGTTTCCAGCTCTGTCCCTTGTATGTGCCACTAAAGTTTTATGCGTTGAAGTAAAAAGAAATCAGTAATAGCTCCAACTGCTTATAGATGGAGGAGAAGAATATATCATCACATTCTAAGCATGCTGAACCTATGGATCTAAACAGAACACATAATGAAACGTTATGATAGCAGAACAGAGGCTCCACTGTCAGAAGGACTATGCATGCCACTGTCATCCATTCTGGAACTGGTGCCACAAATGGCAGTAGTGTCGGTGGCCTACTGCCACTACGGGCTACCCATGGGCCAGGTGGTGGGGAAAATGGGGCAGGGAGGGGGAGGAATGGGGGAGTATCTGGGCAGGGATGGTGGCAGGTGGGAGGAGGAACAGGGGAGGGAGAGGGTGTATCCCAGTGGTACCAGCATATGCCAGGATCCTATTCCTGTTCCCTCTCCTCTTCCCTTTCCTTCATTCTCCTTGGTTCTGCCCTTACCACAACTACCCTCCCCCCCAAGCATAGGATGCAATGAACGCTCTATGGCAGGGGTTCTCAACCTTTGGAGGCCCGGGTACCCCCTATCACAGCCCAATTTTCTGAAGTACCCCTGCTAATTAACTGCTAGTTAATTGGATTAATCAATTAATTAATTAGGTAATTAATAGTTAAATAAAAAGTACTAAAGAATTTTAAATGTGAAAACATGTCTTATTTAACTCTCTCTCTCTCTCTCTCTCTCTCTCTCTCTCTCTCTCTCTCTCTCTCTGTGTGTGTGTGTGTGTGTGTGTGTGTGTGTGTGTGTGTATGAGTGAGGGGGAGAGAGACACACATGCAAGGATCTCTTTTTTTAATCTCCGTCGCACTTCCCAAAACCAGCTCCTCCCTCCCCCACCCCACCAAAGTACATTTTCCAAAGTACAAAAATAAGCCCAAAACCAAAATCAGAGACAGAAGGGCTCCAAAAATAATTACAATTTAAAATCCATGTTAATTAACACTTAATTAGCTGCTGATGGGGCAGGTAAGGGGCAGGGCTTGGCGTACCCCCAGCAAGAGGTCCGCGTACCCCTAGGGTTGAGAACCCCTGCTCTACGGTACAGCTGCATCAGTGGAGGTGTTTAGTTAGAATTGGGCCCTTTGTGCTTTTATCTGTCAAAGAAGAGGACGTAGAGCCCAGCCCGATCCTATGGGCCAGCTGTGCTCCCGGAATTCACGTTTTGTTGGTGCAGCGTGCTTTATGGCCAGCAGACCCTTTAAGACAGTGTGCTTTATGGCCAGCAAGTCTCTGTGCCAGCCTGAAGCCAATGCAACTACCTTACAGCAGCTTTTGTGATGGCACTGGGCCAGCACAGGACACACTACACTGGCCCAGCACTAGGGAGAAGTGCGCCCTAAATGTCTATAATGATAGGACTCAAAGGGCTTGGGTTCCCAGCTTCCTCCATGCTCCATGCTCATATCATCACCCCCAAAAGTCTGCAGCTTCTCTATAGTCCATTTTTTTCTCCATTCTAGCTTCTTATCCCTTGAACTTTCATAAAGGATGGCACGTAGGAATAGCTTCCCATGAGCTAGAATTTAGGAGGAGAGTTTCTATGACTAACAAGTACATGACCCAAATATACAAATTCCTTTGCTCCTTCAAAGTGAGCATACAACCACAGCAATCCATTAATGAAAAATACATAATAGATAGGGGTGGTTTTTGTTGTTGTTGTTGTTGTTGTTATTGTTGTTGGTAAATGCATAAAAACACAAAACATCGCTTTCTGATAAAAAAAACTGAGAAAAAATAAAAAAAACCATGTAATTTTGCATCATTCATCATCTGCTGACACTGTACAACCTATACTACCTACCTGGTACACTTTGAAAGTGGTTGAAATGGGAAAAATTTGAAATAAAGGCACATAACACCATTTCTTGCTATTTAATTTTAGTTAAACACCGAAATCTGTGAAAAAATAAAACCATAAAAACACCCCTTATAATGGAGATTTCTGCCAAAGATCATATTCATTTGCTACCTTCTCTTTCAGAAATTTGCATGTCTTGTGTAAACTTTAAAAATCAATGCAGCCATATACTGTATAAGAGAAACACCAGGACACATACATTATGGCTAATTTGACTGTGGATGTTGACTGCGTTCTATTTGACTGTGTTCTATTTGACTATATGTGTTCTAAGTTGACTGTATTCTATTTGAAGTATTCTGATTTTTTTTTTAATATGGTACAAGCCAAGGCAGCAGCATCACCTTATATATAGTGTTGTATTTAACTCTATTTCAGCTTCTGAAGCAAGCCCACAATTATTACAATGTTTCTTAATGAATTCTGAGTAGTATTGATTATTTTTAACTGTCCACAAGTGGGCTATCTGTACTAATTTACATGCTTAGAGCAAAATAACAAAGAGAGTATTTTTGGTAGCATTCCATCTGTGATTCTTTAAAATAAAAATCTATGCCCACAAACATTTTATTTGTGATTATGATCATCATTTGTCATTTATAATTTCTTCTCTCTGTGTCCCTGAAGTGGATTACTTTTTCCTTCATGCAAGAGTTCTGAACAGTATTGCTGGGACTATTACATAACATAAGAACATAAGAAGAGCCCTGCTGGATCAGGCCAAAGGCCCATCTATTCCAGCTTCCTGTATCACACAGTGACCCCAACAGATGCCTCAAGGGGCACACAAGACAACAAGACACCTGTATCCTGTTGCCACTCCCTTGCACCTGGCACAGAGAAAACCTACTCCTACAACCAGGAGGTTCCTTTTCCCCATCATGGCTTGTAAGCTGTGATGGACTTTTCCTCCATAAATCTGTCCAATCCCCTTTTAAAGGCATCTAGGCCAGGTGCTATCACCACATCCTGTGGTAAGGAGTTCCACAGATGAATTACACGCTGGGTAAAGAAATATTTTCTTCTGTCTGTTCTAACTCTCCCTCCACTCAATTTTAGTGTATGTCCCCTAGTTCTAGTGTTGTGTAACAGGGAAAAGAACTTCTCTCTATCCACTCTCTCCATCCCATGCATAATTTTATACGTCTCAATCATTTCCCCCCTCAGCCGCCTTTTTTCTAGTCTGAAGAGCCCCAAATGCTGTAGCCTTTCCTCATAAGGGAGATGCCCCAGCCCACTAATCATTTTGGTCGCTCTCCTCTGCACCTTTTCCAGTTCCACTATATCCTTTTTGAGATGTGGCGACCAGAACTGGACGCAATACTCCAGATGCGGCCTTACCATTGATTTGTACAACGGCATAATAATATTGGCCGTCTTATTATCAATCCCTTTTTTAATGATCCCGAGCATTGAATTGGCCTTCTTCACAGCCGCCGCACACTTTCATCGACCTGTCCATCAGTCGACACTTTCATCAACCTGTCCACCAGTACCCCAAGGTCTCTCTCCTGATCCATCACAGACAGCTCGGAGCCCATGAGCGTGTATGTGAAGTTTTGATTTCTTGCCCCAATGTGCATCACTTTACACTTACTTACATTGAAGCGCATCTGCCATTTTGCTGCCCATTCTCCCAGTTTGGAGAGATCCTTCTGGAGCTCTTCACAATCCCTGCTGGTCTTCACCACCCGGAAAGGTTTAGTGTCATCCGCAAACTTGGCCACCTCGCTGCTTATCCCCAACTCCAGGTCTTTTATGAACAAGTTTTTTCAACTTTTTTCAAGGCTTGGCTGTCTTATGACATTACCAGGCCTTGCCTCAAAAACCTCAGGTCTTTAAATGCATCCAGCCTGACAACCCTACTTGAGACTGCCCCTGAAATTCCTACAGATGTTCTGCTCAGGCAAATAGTGATTGAAAGGTCAATTACACTTTTATTATTATTGCCTTGGTCATCGGATTTCTCCTCCGACTTTAATTCAAAGGCGGTTTACATAGGCAGGCTTTCTAAACCCCAAGGGGTTTTTACAATGCAATAATGTTCTAATCCAGGGGTGCACAACATGCGGCCTGGGGGCCGCATGTGGCCCCCCAAAGGTTTTCTGGTGGCCCCCAAAGGTTTTCTGCCTAGAGCAGCAACATCGCTTCTTTGTCGGGCCGCTCTAGCCAAGCATCTCTCATAACTCTGTTGCTTCTGTAACACGGCTGGAAGCTTCGGAATTGTCCAAGGAGCGTCCGAGGAGGAGGAAGTGACATCATGGTTCCTTGCCACGCCCCCCGTGACACCTATCTGCGGCCCCGAAGAAGTTTAGTCTATTCATTTCGGCCCCTACCCACTGCCAAGTTGTGCACCCCTGTTCTAATCTTTTGTAGAACCCTTCATTCTAGATGTTTCTTTCACAGTCCAGCTCTCTTTCTCTGGCATTTGCCTCACCACGCTCCAGTTGACAGGGCAACCTTGACTCTCACTCAAGTGCAGCTGCAGTTCTACTCCTCCAAGAGGTTCTGCAACTTATCAGCTCGGCGGGCCGGCAGCTCTCTGACAGACAGAGACACTTCTGGTCGTCCCGAACTTCCGTCCTTCAGCTCTTCAGGCATATATGAGACAATCGCTCTACCAACTGAGCCAGACCTCCTAACCTCCTTTAAGTAAACTTTGGTAAAGTAAAACCCAAGAGAAGCAAATTCATGATTTTCTAGTTAGAAAGCAAAAATCACATCCACAGAGCTACAGATAAATGCATAGTAGCTGTATTATGCTGGGGGCGTGCAGCAGAAAATCTCTTGATCTGCCACCATAAGTGAAGCAGTGATGCCATTGTGCGCTTTGGGGACACTGGCGCAAACGGATGGGGGCCCTGTGCCCTGTCCATGTGCTACTGTCTTCCAGATGTTGTGCCAGAGCAGGTAAGGTGATAGAGGGGGTGGTTCAGGGGGTAGTTTGGGGAGGATCGGGGCAGGGAGTGGGCTGAACCAGAGGCAGGAGGTGGAGGATCTCAGTGGCAGCAGCTAAATAGCTGACATAGGTCTGAGGAGGCCCATTGGCAGTCTACCAGGTATAAAGCATTTTTACTTACCTCTCACAGGCCATCTGCTCCCCCCCCCCCATCATTACAGGTGCATGTGTTCCAAATTCATGCAGAAATAAGTTTACATAAATTGTAAAAATTATGTAGTTGGCGAATGCTTGTTGCAATACATGAATGAGCTCTGTTTCCATAGCTGCTGCTTAATATCCTGATACATTTAATATTTGAATTTCTACTTCACCCTAATCCCTAGAGAATCATCCTTAGGATGGAGCTACAGAATAACTATTCTTAATTTTATATTTTTCTATCTATCTTCTTGCTGCTTCTTTTTAGCCACCGTCATGCTCAGAATTAGCTCCAAGTTTTTTTCTGGGCAAGAGACTATCAGTGAAATATTCAACCCTGCCCACAATCTAAAGGAAACCAAAAAGGCTCCATCTTTTAGAGGGAATGTGCCTTGCCCTGCTGGTTGGGTAGCAACGTGACTTTGCAACACCCCATGGGCAGTGGTTCCTGAACTGGGGCGTCGCGACGCCCCAGCCGGGAAGAAAGGGTTGCTACACCCTTAAGGGTCGTGGCAACCTGCGGTGACGACGACGGCGCGCCCGGGATCGTGCCGCCGCCATCACCGCCATGGCCGAAAACGTCCGTTTTACCTGCATTGGTGGGCAGTGGATGTCTGGCGGGGTGTGTGGGGAGCCTGGGGAGCCCTCCACAGGTCTCCCCAAGCGTTGGAGCAGCGCTCCGATGCGATCTCAACCCATTTCCGGTTTCGCCATAAAACCAGAAGTGGGTTGCGATCGCGTCGGAGCACTGCTCCGATGCTTGTGGAGGCCTGCGGAGGGGTCCGCAGGCTCCTCACACACCCCGGCGGACATCCACTGCCCACCAATGCAGGTAAAACGGACATTTTTGGCCGTAGCGGTGGCGGCGGCGGGATCCCGGGCGCGTCTTCGCGACCCCTGGGAAGGCCCCGCTGCCACTTAGAGCAGCGAAGGGCCTTCCCAGGAGATAGAGAACCACTGCCCCATGGGGAAAAAGACATGAGGCTGTGGAGTGGACTTGGCCTGCAAGGCGGGCTGAGGTGGGCCAGGTGAAACCTGGGTGCCCCACTCCCTTGTCCTTCCTTTTCAGCTTGGCATGGTACGCACCTACCCTCCTGGTTCCTTGCAGTCTTCAATTAACCAGTCGCTTCAGGGCCAAGTAGGATTTTTTTGTCCGCCAATTTGGCTGGGGTGAGGGGTTTGTCTCTGCAGTACTGAAGGGTAAACAGGGGACGTTTAGGCCTATGGTGCCCAGATCCAATAAGGGACAGGGTGCCTATACCTTTAACCATTTGGATTGGGTAGGTGCAGCTCATCATGGAAGGGTGCAACAAGCTACAGCTGCCCAAATTCCCTCTTCTTACAGTGGTTAAAGGCATAGGCACCCTATCCCTTATTACTGGGCACCCTATTTAGGCCCCAATGGCAGAGCAGTGCAGAGGAAGGAGTAGGAAGGAGGAAGGGAGGAAGGAGTAGGACTGGTGACCATCCTGTAGGCCACCAGGGCAGGAGGGCTGGACCATGACCCATGGCTGTATGGCATTGGAATGAGTGGTCTGGTCCTCTTGGGGCTGCATTTCCTTGTGCCTCAAAGGGTGCTTGACTTGGTGAGGTGCAGCATCCTCACCCATAGACAAGAAGGGAGTGGGTCCTTCAATGATGAGGTCCGCTGTTCTGGGGGAGTGAACTCACTCAAGAAGGGACACACATTTATGGAATGGGAGTATCCCTGCACCCTAATAGGTTATGCTCACACTGCTCAGGGGGTGGTAGAAGAGGCTGTTTCTACCACACTGTAGTTGTTGTTGAACATGTTAATAAAAGTTGAGGCCCAAGACTGGCTTTCCATTTCAATGGGTCTTTATTTGGTGGGGACAATAATTTTAGAGGTGGCCTTTGGTAATCACTGAAGATATATTCAAATTATTTTTCCACGGAGTCAGTGAACTGGTGCAAGTAAATTTCTCAGCAGCTTTGCCATCCAGGGTCATTTGCCACCTGATCTATTTATTTATTTATTTCTCATAAAGTCTGTTTTTAATTTTTGTTGTAAGCCGCCTTGGGCATTTGCCTCGGCATGGGATAAGGCGGGATATAATTTTTTTAAAATAAATAAATAAATAAATAACATTTATACCTTGCTTTTCAGTGAAAGCTCCCAAAGTAATGTACAATTTTCAATGAATCAATGATGCTACTTGCATTATTTGGGGGGATATTTTTCTTTCCCTGTGTAGATATATTGCTTCTGATCTCTACTCCAAGTAGAAGTGTTCTTCCTCAGGAGCATTTGCCTGATGAGCTGACGTTTTGGAGCTGGCCATGGGCAGCATATCCATGGACCAAAGTACCAGCCTGCACCTCTTCTTCAATCTTGAAATCTCACCCTCTCTTGTCAAATACTATTCCTCTGAGGGTGAATGAACTTAGCAAGACCATAAGGATTCAGCCCATTAATTCTGCGAGAAGGGGGGGGGGGAGGTTCTTTGATAAAAAGAGAAAGTATTTATGTGTCTATTAGACAGGAGAGATTAAAGGAAAAGAACAAAAATCTATCCTTGAAAGGATGCCAAGACTGGCATCTGTGTACATTGTATGCCACATTAGCGTCTGCCCTATTGAAAAAATTCTAAATGTCGCCTTGATGACTAAGTACTTTTTCAAGGTTTGTGCCAACTCTCCCTTTCATCCTAGTATGTAACAAGCAACCATATTATCTTAGGAGCCGTGGGTGGAGGTTAAAATCTCTGTTCTGCAAGATGATAGGATCAAGGAGGGTTTTTAGCCCAGGAAAAGTTCATATAATGAAAGACAGAAGAGACAGACCCCAGCCCTAATCTTAACAAGGGTATTTTACTCTGCAAACGTTCTAGATACTTCAGGGTCCAAGCTCCATGTTTGGAATTTAGTTTCTCCCTCACAGTTCAGTTCCACGAATATCCAAGTGAGAGTTTCAGTTGGCCACACCCTGCAATAATTGGCAGTTTAAATGATAAACACCTTGGAAAAGATGGTGGACAACAGACCCAGAATACAGGCACTGATTAACCTTTGTGACTCTTTGGAGCGCAACCCTATCCTCTCCCCTCTCCCTTGCCAATGCAGTCACACAAAAATGTGCACACTGTATCCAGTGGGTAAAGGTGATTAGGAGGTTTGGGAAAGGTAAGGGAAAATATTTTTCCCACTGGTAAGCCTCCCGATCGCCAATGAGTCTCCGCGGACCTGCATCAGCCCTTGACCTGGCGCAAGTCCAAAGAGTGAAAGGGGGCATGTTGGGAGACAAGGAGGGGGATAGGGTACTGGTGCAGGTCGCACATGCCAGAACATATTCTACTCTGTTGTTGTAAGCCCTTCCACATGACAGCCCAATACACAAAAGGATTGGGCTGTTAAGTGCACAATAGATAGACTAGGAGGAAGAAATTCTATCAGCTTTTTGAAACTGAGAGTAGCTGAAGCAATGAGTCTCCAACCAGTCAGATGCTAAGCAATGTCTACCTAGTCCACTGAGGATTGCACAACTTCTTCCCACAGGGGAGTGGCCAACAGTCCAATTGGGGACTCTCCAGGAATAGAGAAGGGGTGAAGGGAACTATCCTCAACCAAAGAGAGATAAATACAGTGAAACAGAGGTTCTGCTCTTGTAAATGGCCATACAGTGCCATGGGAGTACAGGTAAGCAAGTTTGGGGGGGCAAGCAGTGGGAGGAATGGGTGGGGATGGGAGGAATGAGGGAGTTTCTGGGCAGGGAAGGCAGGGCTCTGAGAGGGGGGTTAAGGGGGTACAATCGTACCTGGGACCAGGCCCAAAAATGGGTTAAAAAGGGAACCCAGGAGCAAAAAAAGGGGGGGCCCAGGAGCCAAATTCACATGAAGGGAAGGGGCCCAAAAGAAACATTCAGAGGCGTACAAATATAGGGGGTTCAGGTGTGCAGCACCCCAAGCGCGAGCAGGCACGCTACCTCCGAGGGGCGCCCACTCGCGCCTCTTGTTCTTTGAAAAAAGTGCAGCCCAGTGGCTCCCGAGCCGACTGCCGCTGCTGCGCGCTCCTCCTCTCCTCTCCCTCCTCCCGTCAGCCCGCAGATCAGCTGGCTGGCACTAAAGTCAGCTTGGCTCGGCCCTCCCTACCGATATAAGCAGCGCCAGCCAGCTGATCTGCCGCTGGCCCAGCTGCCCCGCTGCTGCGGGCGCGCTCCTCCCTCGTCGTTCGGTCATTGTAATGTCTCCCTCCAGGGCAGCCAGCAGATCAGCTGGCTGGCGCTGAAGTCCGCTCGGCTTTAGGCTGAAGCCGAGCAGACTTCAGCGCCAGCCACCTGATCTGCCGGCTGCGCACTCACTCGAGTCCGGCTGGGGGGGGAGTCCCTCCCTCCGACTCGTTTTGTAATGTCTCCCTCTGCACTACCTCCTTTTCTGGGCTTCAGCAGAAAGAGGGTAACAAAAAGAGAGTAGGATCCCTGCTGGTTGGACAAACAACCCTCCCTCCGAGGCTCGAGTTCAGCGCCTGCCGGCTGCCAGGAGGGAGGGAGAGTTCTCCACTCCGGACTCCAGTGCATGATTGCAGACATCCCCGGCCAGCAGACCAGAAGAACCACCAAGTTGTTATTAATTACACAACACAACAACCCAGTCCCAAATGCTCCACCCACCCACCTTGCAAAGGGAAAGGGGCGACGAGAAAGACACAGAAGAACACACCATCATCTGCCATCTCACGTCTCACACTTTTTAATTAAAAAATTAAATTACACAACACACAGTTACACAGTCTGTCAGTCCGAATGTTGCGGCGGCACCCCCCACCCTTTTTTTTTTTACCACAGACATGAGACATCCACCAAGTTGAGGGGTGTTGCTGCTGCAGCCTGCAGCGACCCGTTAAGGACTCCTCTCTGCAAGCAAGCGTTGCTTCCTGGATTACATCATGAAGTCGCACACATGACCCATCGCTGCCCAATCACCAGCTCACAGCAAAGTATCCACTCTCAAGCCATCCCACTGCCTCAGAGATCACTTGAGAAGAAGTTAATTGTGAGGTCAGCCAAGCCTCGCCCTTAGCTGTGTGTGTGTTTGTGTTGACGGGGCAAACAAACTCTTAAAGTGACAACAAGTGAGTAAAATAATTATTATTTAATTATTGATATATTATTATGTAAGCATTTTTATGGTTTGTTTGAGTGGGGGGGGTTAAAAGTGTTGTGCGTGTGGAATGTGATTCTGTGCTTAAATGGTAAAATTATTTTTATATGTTATTTTTTATTTAAGCATTTTTACGGTTTGTTTGAGTGGGGGGGTTAAAACTTTTGTGTGTGGAATGTGATTCTGAGTGTGCTGTGTGGCAGCTTTTCAATGTTTATTTTCCTTTTTGTCCATGATGTATTGTCTAGTGCAGTGATGGCGAACCATCACCATCACCATCACCAGTGGTGTGTGTGCGGGAAATAGTTAGGATCTACTAAATATCCCACTGTTTCTGGCCTCAAGGTATTATTCAATATACAGGGCAAAATGAGGTCATTTGGATTAAGCCGGAGGGGCGATGCTGCAGCCATTAAAGAAGGCAAAAAAGTGCAGGGAAAAGTCAAAAAGAAGGTAAAAAAAGTGTGGGAAAAGCGCCGGGGAGTATAGGGGGGAAATAAATAAATAAAACATGATTTTTACACCCCTCAAAAAATTTGCGCGCCGCCTTTGGCGGCGCAAAGAAGTATAAGGGGCGTAAATTCGAGATTGAACCCCCACTAGATTTTGGGCTAGCTACTCCACTGGAAACATTGTACCCCCTGGTAAAATTCCTCTGAGTGGCCCTGAGGGAAGGGGCATGTGGGAGGCAGAACAGGGGGTGGATGGTGGCAGGACCAACATGCACCAGGACTGTATCCCCATTCCCTCTCCTCCCTCTCCCTTACTCTCCTTGGTCCTCTGCCAAAACAAAATGGCCGACTCAGATCCAAGGAGACCCATTTGGGCAGTGAAGGTTTCTTCCAGGGATTGGGAGCAAAGGTTTCCTTACCATGAGGAGATTTCCATGGCTCCCCCCCCCCCGGATGCAGCACATGCTCCTTTGGCATGGCTGCATCAGTGGGGGGGGGGTAGGATTGGGCTGCAAGCATAAAGCAATAAGGTTGCAATCCTATACACACTTTCCTGGAAGTAAGCCCCATTGCACACAATGGGACTTGCTTCTAAAAAGACATGCGTAGAATTGTGCTGTTAATCACGTTGAAGCATACCTACTGAAATCTTATCCTTACATGCATCTCAAGAACTAGGTTGAGGAGGTTCAGCATGGAAGGAGATACAGGTTTCTCAGTCAAAGAGATTTATGAAGAAAGTCCTGCTGTGATTCATCAGTGGTTTTAGAACATACTGATGAAACCTCAAAATTAGGATTTATTTTCTCTAGATTTTGTCTTGTCCGTGGGTGTGGTTGAGAAGTAGTGGAGGAGAGTTCTCCTAAAACAGAAATTGTGCTAACATTCGCAGGTGCCACCTGTGAAACTATTTTCAAAAGACCTTAATGTCCAGCTCAACAGGAGGTAAGCTATGCATATATCTAGGGCAGTGATGGCGAACCTATGACATGCGTGTCAAAGGTGACATGCCACGATGTTTTGGGTGACACACCAGCGTTCACCAACACCTGACAACAACTACAGGATCTCAGTATCTGTGGAGGCAGCGGGTATGGCGGACCCTTTAAAAAACATTTCAAAAAGTCAGAAAGAAACCTCCCCTACCACCATGCGGCAAAATTGCGCTGTTTGCAGGGCAGTCTTCTGCACTCCCGCGCCCTGGCTTGCCCCAGAATGCATCGCAATGAGCGAGCCAGGGCAAAGGGGGACTGTCGTGCGACCCAGAAGTGGCTTCCAGGAGCGCAGAATACTGCCCTGCAGGCCAGCAAACAGTGTGGTTTTGCTGCACAACGGTAGGGAAGGCTTTTTCTGACTATTTTTTACTGTTTAAAATGATTTTTAAAGGGTCCCCCATATTCGCGGGCTTCGTTCATGTGAACAAGAAGAATTGTTTCTCTTTTGTTCAGTGTGTGTGTGTATGTGTTTGTGTGTGTGTGTGTGTGTGTGTGTGTGTGTGTAAGAGAGAGAGAGAGAGAGAGAGAGAGAGAGAGAGAGAGAGAGAGAGAGAGAGAGCAGCAGAGTCAAGTTCTGAATTTTTGACCCACCGAGCCCGAAAGGTTCGCCATCACTGATCTAGGGCCTAGGAGCCCATTGTTTTTTCCAGTTGTCTCTTTGGCTGAGAGACAATATGGAGCTCATGTTACACCAAGACTATAAATCTTATGTAATCAGTTGTAAACTGAACATTTGAACTGAAGACTAGAAGAAAAGTGGGTCCATCTTTTCCTCAGCTCTCAGCAATCTGAAACTTCCTAGGATTTTTTAAAAAAAAAAAACCCTATGTGCTGACTTTGAATTGTATTTTAAAATGAAGTGTTTATTTACAATTGCCATTTCTGAGCTAACAGCTTGTGGCAGTCATCTCACAAATTATGTTACTTTCTTGCAGCTCTGGCAGCATAAGAATGGAAGACGCCACAAAACCAATTTTCATTCGGCTTCTATGTCTGTTTAAGCAATCAGAATAAGAATTTTTATGTTTAAAAATTAACGTCTTTGTTTAAAAATTCAACAGTGAAGTTGCACTCTGGATTATTCAAATCAGAACAAAAACAGAATGGAGAAAGATGATTTACAGTTTTTTTCCTTCAAGAATATAATGGTGCCACATCACAAACAGCGGCAAGATCAGAGAGATGACTTCCACAGGCAATTGGCTGGAAAATGCCAATTGTAATTTGTACTTTACTTTAAAGCACATTTTCATTTTATTCATGATAAACAGGGTTTTTTTTTCCTGTAGCAAATTTCAGAAGACAAGTCTCCAAAAAAAAAAAGGGGGGGGGGGAGAGAACAAAGTTTACTTTTGACTGGTCTGGGAACAGATGGTGCTTTTCAAATTCACAAATCAAATCTGAATATTCATTCACTAAGATGAATACTTGGCCTCTTATTTGTAGCATGGAAATCTGTGAAATGCACTAGATTCATCGTTTTCCTGACTCTGTTCCTTTCATCTGTAGTTTTAACTATGCCTGAACTCAGTGGAGGTCAATTTGGAATAGGTCTAATCCACCATTCAAGATCAAGTATCCACCAGTTAGTTAGTTATTGTTGCAAATTTAAGAAGATGAAAGCCACATTTATAAAACCTATGAAATCAAAATACAGTGCAATACAGACTTACTGTCGACAGCTGCCTACATTAGACAAAATTGAGTTCTTCTGGGTCATTAATGGCAATAAAGAGTGTTACCGCTTACACCATCCACATCTTAAACTGGCACTTAAATGGAAACAGCAGAATCAAGCAGTTAAGCTTTCCCTGGCTGCAACCATTTCAGGCAGCATGTGAGGGGTTGTCTTTTGAAAATTCCATACATAGAAGTTTGCCACACAGCGAAAAGAAAAAGCACATCAGGGAGAAATTTCTAATGGACCCTTCTCCCTGACATGCTAGTTTTGAATGTATAATGTTTTTAGATGAATAAGCATCTGCAACCGAGGAGGTGTGGAGATATGTGCGCTCTCTCTCTCTCTCTCTCTCTCTCTCTCGCTCTCTCTCTCTCTCTCTCTCTCACACACACACACACACACACACACACACACACACACACACGCGCGCGCACACACACACACACACACACACACACAAACCTGGGATCACCAGTGAAATTGATCAGCTGAAAGTTCAGAATAATAAAAAAGAAATACTACGCATAGTTAACTTTAATAACTCATTGCCGTCAGATATTGAAATATCTGAATATTGAACATGTTGGTATTGAATATGTTGAAAAGAAGGATATAAATATTCTTAATAATAATACAGTGATGGCCACTGACTTTACAAGGCTCATAAAACAGGTTAGACCAGTGCTTCCCAAATTTTTGTCACCGCAACCCAAATTTTAAAACAACAGTCTATCTCAAGCCACATAGCTTGACTTCCAGTTGCCCATCTGGCCCCAAAGGGGACCTACCTCCACTTCCTCCCACCTTCCCATCTCCCCACTCCTAAACCCCACCCTTTCCCATAGCCTGCCCAAGGGTGAAATCGGCAGTGTGTGGCTCGCCTGATTGCCTCAACGTCATGTTGGTGAGGTGGGAGCCAGCGCTCCCCGCATCATGTGTAGCCCGTCATCCGGGCCTGTTAAGTGTTTCCCCTGACAGAAACACTGAAAATGTTTCATGACCCATCAAAAATTGGCTCATGACCCACTGCTGGGTTGTGACTCACACAGTTTGAGAAACACAGGGTTAGACAAATTCATGAAAGCTAAATAATTCCTCACATGTTCAGAGACAGTATATCTGTGAAAGCTAGGTGCTGTGGATATGCATCAGGTGTGGGGCCCTTCCTTCAGGTCCTGCTTATAGGCTTTCTGCTCCACAAATCTATGACTCAGCAGGCAACGTGTTGATGCTTTCAAGTCAACATGTTAATAATAACAACAACAACAACAACAACAACATCGACTTTTACAGAAAAACAGCTGTGTGGTGGGTTCAAGCATATCCTTGGTGCTTTTGTCAGCAAAAGAGGCAGCAACACACGTTAAATGCAACATGGAAAACAAGCCCATCCCAGCTCAAAATTTCAGTTCATGATATGTATGCACATCCTCAACAGGGACTAGTTGTGATCTCCTATGGGGAACTTGATAAAGCATTAACAGCCCAATCCTATCCAGCGATGGCGCAGCAGCACGCTGTATCCAGCACTGGAATTGAGGTCTCCTTGGGGTGACATTCTCTTACCCTGTGTTGAGCCCCAGCCTGCTCAATAGGGCTACTTGGATCTGCACCAGCTATGTCACTGGCGCGGTCCCAAGAAGCCCTGTGTAATGCTTCCTGGCCTGGGAGGGGGATAATATATGGTGGTGGCCTCTGCTGATACCTCCCCCTCCCAGGCCCTGTCCACCCACCCCCACCCCATTACACCCCCTCCACCCCCTCCCCACACACACACCCAGGTCCTGCGCTACTCGGAGCAGTATTTACTCATGGTGCAGTAGCTGGCGGGGAGGTGGTGCAGGCCTTGGCACCAGCACTGAGGCCCATTGTCGGCAGCCCTCCCTGAACAAAATTGGGCCGTAAGCCAGTTTCAGTTCATAACATGTCTCCATGTTGACCAGTTGGGTTTTATATTATTGAAAGCTATTCTTCCCAATAGGAAAAATGATGGCTTTATAGTAATAGCTGACTTTCAGTTTTAAAACAATAGCTACCGGTACTTGCAAAAGACACTAATTCACAATGATTTGCACAGATTCACAGTTGCATAAGTATATCCACTGCCAGCCTGTTGAATGCAAGAGCTGTCTGCAAAACCATACCGAGTTGCATCCACCATGGTTTCCTCCCGGATCCTGTCCTCACCATGTTATTTACATTGAAAATCACCTTCCATTGGCTCAATTCAATGCATTGAATTAAATTAATTCATTTCCATTCGAATTAAAAAAACCCTTCTTTTAAAATAAAAATAGCATGTGGGGAGGGATCCAGTCAGGGTGGGAACCAAGTTGAGTCCAAATGAGATGAGGAGACAATGAGTCTCTGTCATTGGTTCTCAGTGAGAGCTGCCAGCCCTGTTCAGGCAAACTATAACCATGCGTATTCACTGGCGTCACTACAGGGGGGGGGGGCGGAGCTGTAAGTTCTGCTGAAATCGGAGCCTCACTTACACAGAGGAACGAAGCGGCCCCGCCCCCTCACCTTCGGAGCCTTTCATGGAAGCGAAAGCAACATGCAGGGAGTCTCCTGCTCCGCCCCCCCCACCCTGTAGTGACGCCAGTGTGCATATTGGCCATGTTTGTGGGCCCAGTCCTATCCAACTTTCCAGCAATGCAGCCCCAAGATAAGGGAACAAACTTTCCCTTACCTTGAAGAGGCCCCTGTGACTGCCCCCCTACAGTAGGATGCAGCACATGTCCTGTTGGCACTGCTGCATCAGGGCTGGAAAGTTGGATAGGACTGGGCCTTGTAAGAATGAAAATATGCAGGCAAATTTGTCCGAACAGGGCTAAAGTGTTGTAGTGGTTAAGAGCATTGGAGTAGGACCCACCCAGGTTCAAATCCCTGCCCAGCCATGACACTTGCTTGGTGGTCTTGGACCGGTCACTATCTCTTACTACTACACTATCTCTTACTACTTGATTCACAGGGTTATTGTGAGGATAAAAGGACAGAGAATGTTGTATGCTCTGCTGGGCTCTTTGCAAAAGGGAAGCATGAAAGTGTAAACAATAAACAAATGTCAGTGTCCAAGACCAAGCTATCATCAGACCGTCCCTTACCTGATTCCCTGCCTATATGAGAGCCAAATCACATTACTGGAAATGTCTTTTTGGTTGTTGGTTTGCCCTCACCCTTGGCATGGTGCTTACTGTAACCATGGATGATGTCCAGAGTTTTAGTTTGTGTGCTCACACTGAGAATCAATGGCATTAGCTCTTTGTGTCATCTGACCTCAACTGAGTTGTAGTACCAACCGGGAACTATTTGCAGGCAGCCATAGTGCCTAAGTAGAGCAGATAGCAGTCCAGGTGGTTCCTTGCATAGTAAAAAATGATCTGGTTTATGCAGAGTAACAGGAGCCTGGCCCATTTCCATCTGCCAGAGTCTCCACTAAGGGGATAAAGGTCGTTCATGCAAGCAAGCTCATTTCCAACCTCAAAGATGTCACCAAACATCTTTCTCCCTTTCTTGGACAGTGGAAATTTCAGCAAAAGTACAGTTACAACATTGTTCCACTATCCGCTTCCATTTGTGCTCTACAGTCACTATACTATTAATGTCTTACAAACTGAAAACACTCTCAGTTGGTTGTAAATAAACCCAGAAATTGCATTCACATCTGAGCGTAGTTATTGCATTACAAGAAACAGCCAACACTAAAGGTGAAGTAGAGTTCAATTTTCAGTGGATGTTATTGATTCTACTTTTGTTTACTGCTATGGGGTACGCTCTTATGAAAGGCAGTATATAGGGAAAGAATCAAACCCAGCTAGAATGACTTGAGGGCCTCCCAAAGCTTTTAAAGAAAAGTTGGGGGGGGGCAAATTGGTAAAGGCTCGCATGGGATTCAGTGTACAGCTTAGAATACAGTTGTCTCAGGCCCCAAGAGTCGCAAAACTACTGAAGTTCAGCATGCTTCAGATAATGTTGTCCAGCTGAGCTGACGAGGTGAGCATCACTCCCAGCCTCTGGGTGCCAGTGGCAGTCTAATCAGAAAGTTTGTCCGTGACAAAGAGCATCATATAAAATGGCATCAAACGTCCACCGTTAACTCAGTGGTTGTAATAAGACTTAGGTGCATCCAGATGTAGTGGGGAGCCCATATAATGTTATGGTGAGCCCATTATGGAAACACATTCAGTACATCTCGGTCAGACACAGAATCTTCCTCTGGGTCTGAGTTCAAGGGACACCTAGAAGCCAGCAATACACAGCTGTACACAGATTGGGCGGGAGTCACTGAGATCACTAAGCCATTTTCCCCTCCTCCCCACAGCCATTTTTCAGCATTTTAAAAGATGTGTGTGTGTGTGTTTTGTTTTTTGTGAGATGAGGCACACGAATAATGGAATAAAAGTTACAATGCTTGAAACAATGTTTAATGGCATACAGGCCACCTGAAACATAGAAGGAAAAGAAAGCAAATTTACTGAACTGCCCCTGCTAGGTGGGGCAGGCACTTTTCTAGGTGGGACCAAGGCAGAGCCAGAAATGAGACACGGTGAGGTGGTTGCCTCAGCTCAGATGGTGGCTTGGCAGGAGGGGGGCGGATTGACAGAAAGTGACCTGGACCTGCAAGGGCTGGCCGGGCCCCATGTTACTGCTCCTTCACCTTCTGATCTTCTCACACCCATGATTTTATGAAGATAGAGGACAGCAGAAGAGGAAGTATATAGAGAAGATGAAAGTGGTGACTAAGAGAATCTCCCAGCAAGATTGCCTTGTATATGTCCTTGACGGAGTGGACCCACCATTAGGTGAGATGATGCAAGTTGCAAGTTGGGGGGAATGGTGGATTTGGGGGTGCCCTCCACCTAAAGTCTGCTGCCACCACTGCCTCCCTCCGGCTTGCCTTGGATGCAACCCTCAATGATCCGCTTTCTGTCTGCTAAATGTGAATGGAAAGTGGATCACTTGCCATCCTTACCATGCTCCTCATGCAGTTTCTCCAAACACGACAGAGGGAGTGGAAGAGGGACCCTGGCCCCTGATGCTGGTCCCTCTTCCACTCCCTCTGCCTTTTAAAACATGTGGAAACTGAAAGAGGAAGTGATGCATGTATTGTAGATGCTGTTCAGAGGGCAAAGCATGTCCCAAAGTGTGTGTGTGTGTGTGGGGGGGGAATGACGACTTGCTAATCATCTTAGGTGTAGGGGGAGGTTTGGGCTGGTCCAGGGAGAATTTTAAATACATGAAAAGAGGATCAGTGATTTTGTCAGAAGTTAAGCTTAATTGGCTGTGTAACAGTCAAAAGGGCAAGTGATGCAACTCTAAGGTGCTTGAAGCCTGGGTATTCGACTAATTGCAGAGTGCACAGTGTTTCTATTAATTGTCCGTAGCTCTGTTTCCACCTCCCTTGCCTTGGTTAGGAGAGGGTGCACCCAATGGTACTAAAACTAGCAAACAGTTTGGGGCCCAATCCTAAGTAAATGCTGCCTGCAAGGTGCACTGGTGCCAGCACAATCGCCACTGTATCCTGCGGGTAGTTGAGGACCATGAGGGGGCAGAGAGGTAAGTAAATGATTTTTTTTTCCATTCCTGCATGACCTTCAGTGGGTCTATGCCAGCTATTTTGCCGGTGCAAGTTCGAGCAGACCCGTATGTGTGTGTGTGTGTGTGTGTGTGTGTGTGTGTGTGTGTGTGTGTGTGTGTGAGAGAGAGAGAGAGAGAGAGTGTGTGTGTAGCTAATGTTTTCAGCCATCAGCTAATGTTTTCTTCAGTGAGAATACTTGAAACTCTACCATACTAAGGCATCACTTCATTGGCATTTCCCATTGCGAAAGAACACATGGCAACATTCCTGCCAATAATAAATGAGCAAAACAGTGGTCAGGATATTGGCGGAGAAGACTCCACTGATACTCACGACATGCTCCGATCCCCCAATCCCCTCCCCTGATCTGCCACCCCCCACCAGCATTATGGGTAGACTGACCCTGGTTCATGCATATGCTATTGGTTTACTTGTGCATCATGTTCCTCATTCAAAAGCAGAGGCATCTCTAATCTGTATACTACAGACCTGTTAATAATTCTATGCTCAATTTGCTTAGTCGCACATCATTTGTGCTGTTAGTTTTTCAAAGCCCCAGCAATATTATTATCACACTTGCAGTTTGTTTGGAAAATTTAGCTAAAACAGTAAAAAAAAATTACATCAACAGCAGAAATTCATGGGTGTTTGCTGCATTCCAATTCAAATCGCCTCTCTAGATGGATGATTCTTGTTTAGACTTGTAGTTTAAGGCATATCTAAGCATTATTCATCTTTCTCAAGTGGGACTTTTCACCCCTTTTTTCCTAACTATACCTCTTGAGTGAAAGCAATAGGGAGAGGAAGAAAGTGTACTAGCAAATGCCTAACTCCTGAATGGAAGATAACAAAAGGTGATGAGAAATGACGAGATGACTTTGATTCTTGCTCTCTCAGCTTAGGGTCTATCTTTGTTAGAGAAGGCTTTACATTCAATGGAGGGGAAATGGAACATTTTCCTTTAAATCTGCAGCTCCTGCAGGCACTTCATCTGAGATTTCTTTCTACACGCTATTATTTAATGCACTTCAACCACACAAAGAACACTTAATTCATTTCATTCTGAAGTAGAACAGCTAATTTAGCAGCAGAGCTAACCATCAGTTGAGCAGACTAGGAAATATCTCAGGGTTATTAAGGATTTGTTTAATTTTTTTTTGCTCATTTCACTACAAAGGAGTCTATGAAACAAGAGAGACTGAAGGATGCAGCATGATGCTCTCTTCTGTGTATCTCTTGGCTATGTGAGAACACAGATAGTAGAAGGTGATGTTAGGTGCAGAATCTTAGCTTTCATTTTAAAAAAGCCATATGGCTTGAAAGTGTGTTTGTGTGCCTGTGTACACTGATTAACAGTGCAGTCCTGCTTAACAATGTGCAAGCAGAGCATCGGCTCTGCTGGCACCACTCACTCTGCCCGGGTCCAGCGCCAGCGGATGTAGGTAAGTCCTGTGTTGGTTGGGGCAGAGGTGTGAAGGCCCAGGAGAGGGACAGGGATATCAGCGGTGCATTCTACTGGTATCCAAAGCCCCATCCCGGGCCTGGCCAGCCTTACACGGCCTCCCCGAATTTGTGCTGGCCATTTTGCCAGCGCACATTCAAGGAAGTCCATAGGGGCTGCTGGGTCTCTCCCCAGAGGAAAGGGACAAATATCCCTTTCTCCTGAGGTGTGCCCCAGCTCCACTGGCACTGGCCCAATCCAGGCTAGGATCTGGTGCAGCGTGCTTTTGCATACTGCGGCGACCCTACACATGATTGGGCTGCCCATTGCAATCTTTAAAAAAAATCTTTATATGAGTACCACTTCCAATTAATTTCTTTTATGTGTCATAACAGTGATAGTGACACTGATAACTGAGAAAAGTCATCTTAAAAAAAATTCTAAAGCAATGTTTCTTGATTATTGATTGGGTTATGTCTTCCCACCCTGATGGAGGCCAAAACACACAAAAAATTATGGGCCAGCAATGCCAGGTTCTTAGGGCCCCTCAGACAAAGCCCTGCACTGCCCCCCATGGCAAGCACACACATGCCATCTGCCTCTGATGGAACACAATTGCGCGCTATTGTGCCTATCACTCTGATTTACCATGAACCTCATTTCTCCTTGCATTGAACATGAAAGAGGATAGACATTTGTGTGGGGTGCTACAAGGAATGAGCAAATATTTAGGATTGACCAGAGTCACAATCATTATATGTCACTGCCTCTCCTTAGTCCTGGTGCCAGGCCCTGGAGCAAAGCCCTGCACTGGGCTTCCCAGTGTGCTCTTCACATTTCCCTGATGGCATTTTGGATGCTACCACTGCTGCCAGCGGGTGGCGCAGTGGGTTAAACCACTGAACCATGAGCTGTCGATCGAAAGGTCGGCAGTTCGAATCCGCAACGGGGTGAGCTCTCGTTGCTTGGCCAGCTCCTGCCAACCTAGCAGTTCCAAAGCATGTTAATGCGAGTAGATAAATAGGTTCCGCTTGCGGGAAGGTAAACAGCGCTCCGTGTTCCAGCCGCATGCTACGCGCTGCAGCAAGGAGAGGCATGACCACATGACCACGGAGGCGTCTTCGGACAATGTCTTCGGCTTTGAAATGGGGATGAGCACCACACCCTAGAGTCGGACACGACTGGACTTAATTGTCAGGGGATACCTTTACCTTTACTGCTGCCAGTACAGGGCCATTCAGAGACCAGCAAGGTCAGGTGATCTTCTGAGTGTGAATTCACAGCCAGTGACCAACCTGGCAGACCCTGACATGCAAAGTAAGTATTTTGTGTTATACTTGCACAATACAGTATATATAGAACAGGGTTTCCTGCCTCCCTCCACATGAGTAGACCAGACTTGCTGTGTTCCTTCAGCCACCTGAAAGGCAGTCCTCACTTTACAGTTGGCCACACCAAACGAAGCTGCCCCAAGCTGACTCAGCCAGGCACCAACTGCCACAGACCCAGACAATATAGTTTAATTGAAAAACTGTATTTCACTTTTTAAAAAGTCCTTTAGTGAGACACCGTGTGCTTGTCTGGCATCAATTTATAAGTTGGGTTGAAGTATGAAACCACTCGGCAGCAGCTCATTCTCCACAGATAGTTTGTCTTGTTGCTTTGCAGCTGTCAACGAACCCTCCAGTTTGCCCAAGTATGATCTTGCAAATGGGATTAAAACTTTTAAAGCTTCAGTTACATATTCAGATACTCATGCCTCTGTGTCATCCAAAAGTCTTTTGAAGGAAATGAATACTGATGAGCCTTCCGACTGAAAGTGTATGAAAGTTTTGCCAGCAACTGAACAAATGCATCTCACTCAGGAGAATCACCAGCCTTTCCAGAAAGGGAGCACTGTCGTTATGAAGAACAATGAAGCAGTGATTTGCTAGATGCATTAATACTCCTTCAGTGTGGGACCTTCCTGCCCTTGCATTTGATGAGGGAGGGCTATGTGTGGATTCAGAAGTACACTCCATTCTGGAGTATATGGATCACACCAGTTAAATCCTACATACGTCGGGGTCTATGCACCTGTGGCATCCAATGTGCATGCAGAGTGAGAACGATGTGGCATAGGGGGGTGGAACCAGTTGGATTGTACATGTGTAAAGGGAAATAATAATAATAATAATAATAATAATAATAATAACACTGTTTTTATTAATTTTCATTAATTGTTTTTATTGTTTTAAAATGTGATACATTTTATACTGTGTTTTTTGTATGTTTTTTTTTCCTTTTGTAAGCCGCCTTGGGTCCCTTCGGGGAGAAAGGCGGGATATAAATACTGTAAATAAATAAAATAAATAAATAAACAACAACACCAGTATTTATATACCGCCTTTCTTGGTCATCGGATATCTCCTCCGACTTCAATTCAAGGCAGTTCACATAAGAAGGCTTTCTGACCCCCCGAAGGGTTTTTTATAATACACCACAATGTTCTAATCTTGCATAGACTGCTTACCCCCAGACCCGCCAAATAAAGCCACGAGACAGTGTGTTGGATTTTAAACCGGGTCACTTTTATTTAAACATAACATTTTATGACTTGCAACAGGGCCCTAGCTATGCCCAAACCCAGAGCCCTAACCGTGCTGGCACTATCAGGGGAAACAGCTCTAGCTGTCTACCTCCCCAGTGATCCGGATGATCAATCGGGTGTTCCACCCAGGCTCAAGAAGCCGCGAGGGGTGGCCCCCCAGCGCTCCTATCCTTGCCAACCCCACGGGGTCGAGCCAGCAGGACGGTATGCCCGTCAGGCGCGCCGACCGGGCATACCATTCCAGCCAACACGGGCTGCCAGCCTGCCTCACCAGGCCGGGAGAGCACCCCTGACTGAGCGGTACTGGCTTCCCGCGTGACTTTGCCGGCTCTGAGTGGACACCAATCACTACCTTACCTGCCCCTCCCAGCACGGTGCCTGCCACGGATTGGGGACAGTCTAGCACTTGTCCCCAGTCCCCCACCTACCCTGAAGGAGGTCTGTCAAGCCCTGCTGCAAGTCGCCGAGAAAAATATCGGCCCCCTCCTCAGACAAATGCACACCATCACCCCGAAATAAGTGGGGGGAGCGAAACTGGATGCCCGGATGCTTAATGACACCTCCCCCTTGCCTCCGCACCATCCTACCCATGTAGGCGTTAATCTTCATCCTAGCCTTGTCGATCCTCTTGGGCTTGCGTGCATTCCACCACACCCTCCTTGGCAGCAAGTCGGACCACACGACCACGCTGCAAGGTAGGCGGTGGCAAAGCTGTGTGAGATCCCTGCGGGCCTGCAGCCTCAAGGACAACGACGTCCTCTGGCAGAGGTCGTTCTCACCAAGATGAATAAGGATGACGTCGGGCGGCGGGTGGGAGGACAAATACTCAAGGAGGAGGGGCCAGAACTGCGTCCAGATCATCCCACGCTTGGCGAGCCAGTGAACGCTCGCGACCCCACCCAGACCAAGCTGGGTGCCGAAGCCGCTGGCGGCAGCCCTCTTTCTCGCCCAGAACACGATGGAGTGCCCACAAATCAGCACCTGCGGCCTCCGGGGGAGATCAATACCTGCCAACGAGAAAAAACAGTGAGTAAACCCACAATCCAGCAGCTAATAACAGCGCGGGCCTCGCAAGGTAGCCGCAGAACAAAACAACCAAACAAACCGAACGTGGGAACCCAGCTCCCTGGGCCCCTGGGGAGGAGGACGGGACACCCATTCCCGCCCAGCCTCCCCGGCTGGCAAAATGCCTCGGCAAGATGCCCACCAAGAGGTGCTCAACGGAGGTAGTACTTGTAAGCCCCTGAACGCCATCTCCCAATCCGCTGTATGTCCTCCCGGGACAAGCCCAGGCGGGCCGCAGCTGTGGCTGCTCCTATCCGGAAGGAATGAAGGGAGTAACGATCCCCCTGCATGCCCAAAAGAGCAATGCACCGACCAAAAAGTACCCGAAATTGGAACAGAGTCAAAGGCCTGCCGTCAGGCCTGGCTAATAACGGCCCCGGGGCAGAGCCCCTCCACTGCAATAACTCCCTTATGGCAGCAACTGGACACAACATGGATCTTGGCAGGCCCTTCAGAGTTATCCTAACCCCCCTGCCCCGCTGATCAGTCTTAGATCTCCTAAGGAGGAAAGACACATGAGCAGCACCTACCTCCGTGTCCTGGAATTGGATTATGGCTTGGAAAGATTGGGCTGAAGCCGCTAGGAGTTCCCCAGGGCGGAACGCCCCGAAGAACATAGTCATACACGCCGCTCTGAACAAGCGGCCTTCCCCTTCATCCCTACAAACTACCCTGCCGGTGGTGCACAGCCCGTGCAAGATATCGACCGTGATAGGCCTCCTGTCGTCACAGACCCGTGGGGCCGCCCTGCGGAAACCTTCCAACATCCTGTGAATTCTAAAATCATTGGTGGGATCCTCAAGGCCCGAGGCCTTAGCCGTGAAGGCCAGTGCAGCTAAGTAGATAGAAATAGACCGCGGGGAGAGGCCGGAGTCCTGCAAGTGGAGCAGGAATTGCATCACGTGCTCAGGGGGAATAGGGCAGGAGTCTTCCAAACCATTAGCTGCTCTGAACCTGTCGAAATGCGTCACTTTGGCCTCATAGCTCCGCCTGGTGGTTGGAGCCAGGGAAGCCCAGACAGCAGACTGGACTCGGAGGAACCAAGGCTCCAAAGCCAGGTGGGCATGGGGTCGGGATTGGCGTTGGCCCGAGGCGCCATCTGACGGAAACACTCCACCTGGAAGCGAGAGAGAGCGTCGGCTAAGCTATTCTGAACTCCCGGAACGTGGCGCGCCGCGAACACAGCGTTAAGCTCCAAAGCCCTCAGAACGAACTGGCGGACAAGCCGCATAACCAAAGGGGACCGGGAGGTCTGCTGATTGACCACAAAGCAAACAGCTTGGTTGTCACACCAGAAGCAGATCGTAGAATCACGGAACTGCTCCCCCCAGAGGTACGTGGCCACTACCAACGGGAAGAACTCCAGGAAAGTGAGGTCCCGCGTTAAGCCCAGACCCCTCCACTCTGCTGGCCAACGTTCAGCGCACCAGCGTCCTCTGAAATATACACCGAAACCCGCACCCCCTGCAGCATCAGATTGAATCTGCAGCTCAGCTTCCAGGTCATGCCGCGCCCGCCAAAAAGAAACTCCGTTAAATTGGTCAAGGAAGCAGAGCCAGACCATCATGTCCTTCCGCATGGCAGCTGAAACAGCGGTCCTATGGTGGGGTTTTCGGAGGCCAACCGTGGCGTCGCACAAACGCCTGAGAAAAGCCCTCCCAGGCGCCACAACCCGGCAAGCGAAGTTAAGGTGCCCGATCAAGACCTGGAGCTGGCGCAGGGACAGCCTCCTAGAAGTGATTGCTCCTCGGAGGAGGTCCCTCAAGCGGGCAAGCTTGTCGCCCGGAAGGCGACTGCACTCCGCCAGGGAATCCAGTTCAACGCCCAAGAAAGTCAACCTCGGGGAAAGTCTTTTCCGCCGCAAGTGGCACCCCCAGGTCAGCGCAGACATCCATGAATACACGGAGAAGATGGCTACACTGCTGCGTCCCCGCGCTACCAACAAACAAAAAATCGTCCAGATAATGGGCCAACGCTTCGGACCCAGACCTTACTGCCACCACCCAATGGATCATGGAACTAAATTTTTCAAAAAGCGAACAGGATGAAGCCAATCCCATAGGGAGCGCTCTGTCAACATAAAAAGAACCCCCAAAACCGAAACCTAACAATGGAAAACTATCTGGGTGCACCGGGAGGAGCCTGAAAGCCGACTGTATGTCAGCCTTAGCCATAAGAGCGCCCCTCCCCGCCATCCGGACCATGGCTACCGCTTCGTCTAATGAGGTGTAACGCACAGAACTCAAGTGGGGGGGGATGGCATCGTTAACTGACCCCCCTCTTGGAAAGGAGAGATGATGTATCAGCCTGAATTGTCCAGGCGCCCTCTTCGGCACGAGTCCCAGAGGCGACACGATCAAATTAGGGAAGGGGGGGGAAGCAAAAGGTCCCGCCACCCTGCCCGCCCTCACTTCCTTATCAATTTTTTGGCGAACAACCTCCTCCATTCCCACCACCGAACGCAAGTTCCTGGAAAAAAGAGGCATCTTAGGGGATGGGGCGGGCACACGGAAACCGTCCGTGAAACCCTCCAACAACAACTTAGCTACATCTTTCAACGGGTAGCTCGCCAAAACCTCCTTCAACACATTCAGCCTAATCGGGGAGAGGCCCTTTTCCAGCCTGGGAGTTAGGAGCTGGGGGCCCCTTCCTCCCCTGCCCACTAGCCGCTTTCTGGTTCTGCTTGAACCAACCCAATTTCTGACACCCCGAGACGGAGTGCTTACCGCCGCAAAGGCTACATGCGTGAGTGAAGGGACACCCGCTTTTGGAACACCTCCCCGTCGAATTAAATTCGTAGCACATCCGAGGCGCCTGTACGCCCTGCGTGCCCTGCTGTGAGCGGGGTCCTCCCGCGGAGTTCCTAGCGATGAGGTGCCCGCTATCCGACCTGTCGCCGGGTACAGCCCTGGAAGGAACTACGATCTGCACCCAAAGTTCCCACTGGGGCACCCTCCAGTCCAGGGCGGGGTCGTGCGAGGAGCGTAAGCGGAAGTGCTCGTCATACACGACCCAGGCCGACCCCGCGTAGTCCTTGTAGGCCTTATGAATAATGTCTAGATACTTAATTAAGGCCGGGGCCTTAGCAGGGTGGGCCTGGAGGGTGACGGCCATGTAGATTAAATAACCGTTCAACCAGTTAGTCCAATTTTTGTCTATCTTACGTCTGCGGACTAACTCCTGGTCACGGACTGGCTCCCCCACACGCTGGACCGGTTCCGGTTCGGCGTGCAAAAGACTAAACATGTCTACAAACTCCCCCCTCCATATTTTTTCCTTTACCGATAGAGCTAAGTGTCCACCAAGAGGGAGGGCCAGATCGCCGTAAGAGGAGCGGGGCCTATCCACTGCATCCCCCCATGGCGCGGGTGGCCACGCCACCCCAAGCGGGCCCCATGAGCCCAATTGGGGTGCACTGAAAGGGTTGGCTCCCGCTTGGGGAGCAAAGTAGGACTGCGCACAACCCAGAGCGGGAGGCAAGGCGCCCGGCAGCGGGGGCGCATAGCCCTGGCCGCCACAATAAGCCGGGGGCCACCGCGTATAGTTAAAAGCCGAGGAAGGCTCACCCTGTGCCCAAACCCCAGCTAAGTTCTCCCGCTCAGGGGACTGCTCACCTGCAACCATGCCCGAACCGGCGTGGGGGCTACTCCAGGCTGCCCGCTTCGTAGCCCCAGGTCCATCCGGCGCCCTCTCCCCAGAGGGAACGAAAGGCGCCTCCGCGGTCCCTTCAAGTCCTTGGCCATCCCCAGACCTAGGAAACATAGACTTGAGACGATCCCCTCTCCCTTTCCTAGTAAACAGCCTGGGCTGGCTCTGGGGCGCACCAGACCCTTCGCCCCCATCCCCAAGGCCCGCTTCCCTCTGCGCTTTCTCCTGCTCAAGCGCCTCCACCCTTGCAATCAATGCCCTTATCTGGGAGCCCTCATCCTCCTCATCCGAGGAGTCCCTTGCTGGCCTTTGAGTGGGTGCAGCCCTCATAGGAGCCTTGCCCCCTGCTTTCTGTTGTTTCTTGGGCATGTTGCTATTCGTGCTTATGTACGGGATACTTGTTGCCAGCAGCACAGCCAGCTGATACTCCCTGCTTCCTCCTATCCCGCGCTGAAGCTCAATCGCGCGGCCAAACTGCTCCCCGTCCAGCTGCCGGCTCAGATCGCTCGAATTCCAGCGCACACCGGTTGCCCGACGACCGCCGCTGTTCCCTGACGAAGGCGAGGCCCAGCGGAGCTCCCGATTGCCAGCGCGACGTCCCGACGAGAGCATAGCAAAAAAGGGGAGAGAAGGCCCGATGGGGCACTCTGCTAAAAACTCGCCGAGCGGAGCCGCTCCA
Organism: Plestiodon gilberti rubricaudatus; assembly: GCA_026170595.1. Classification (NCBI taxonomy): domain Eukaryota; kingdom Metazoa; phylum Chordata; class Lepidosauria; order Squamata; family Scincidae; genus Plestiodon; species Plestiodon gilberti. Next base: position 111,871,385 of record JANXHW010000003.1, read on the forward strand.
AAACAGACGCACGTGGCCTCAAAACAGAGAGCTCCCACACGCGCCCGCCCAGAAGCGACTCCGGCCGACGAATGCAGGAAGGCCGAGGCACGCCGCGCAAACGGCCGGCAGCGCCCCGCCCCCCCTGGTCACCCGGCCAATCGCCGGGCGCCTCAACCCCCTGCCTCGGACTCCAGCCGGGCTGTGGGCAAGGACGCGCGGCGCGCGAGGGGCGCGCCACCGGCTTTCATTCCAGATAGTTTCTTTCATAGTCTGGCCTCTCTCTGGCATTCGCCTGCCATGCCCAGCCGATGGCAACCTTGTCTCCCACTCAGAGGGCTCCGCATGAAATAGTTGTAATTGTGAAAAAGTCTGCTTCTTCATCGGTTTTCATGATGGTGTAAAATTTTAAATAAGGGGGCCTCGAAATGTGAATCCTCCCCCACACTTGAAAGGTCTAGCCTTATTTTGAGTTAGGTCCAGTTGCTTTCAAGCTGGACCTGACTCAGTGGGTTCATACCCTCTTGCCACTACTTCCCTGCACTTTGCTAGGAGCCCTCCCCCAAAAACTATGTTATCTTTGGAGGGGGAAGAAGGGAGCTCACTTTTGTACGGGAGAGACCCTACAAAGCCCCTAATTAGCTGGGAATGATTCATTCCTGCCGAAAAGCATGAGGCTTGTAATATCAGAGATCTTTCAATGGATCTTTCCTGCAATGGAACATCATAAACAAAATTTTGTAATCCGTTTAATTAAGCAACCTCCTGGTTGTAGGAGTAGGTTTTCTTTGTGCCAGGTGCAAGGGAGTGGCGACAGGATACAAGTATCTTGTTGTCTTGTGCTCCCTGAGGCATCTGGTGGGGCCACTGTGTGATACAGGAAGCTGAACTAGATGGGCCTTTGGCTTGATCCAGCAGGGCTCTTCTTATGTTCTTATGTTCTTAATTTCATTCTGAGTACATTACAAATTAGGTTTACAAACAAGTATATTCTGGGATTATTATTTGTTATTTTACCTTTGCAGTGTACTTAGCTTAAATTGGATGTACAATATTTAAAATATGATTTTGTTTAAAATAAACCTACAGCTAGAGTGCAACTGTTTTAATGCAAAAGACACTTGTCCATATACCATGCTTGGAAAAGATCGTCCTCAACCGAACTCTAAGATATTGTTTCACAGTGACATAACACATCCTATCACTGGCACAGTATTCCTTGGAGACATACCATAAGGTCAGTTTGGTGAAGCCTTTTTCCTTGCCTTCTTACTGTTATGTGACTATTGTGATTTCATATGTTATTTTCAGCATTAGCGCAATGTCTTGTACTAGCATACATGAAGCAAAATGTTCCATATCATTTGGCTAGATCAGGAACGGGATCACTCTTAAGTTTGTGCATCTGTAGACACAGTAGGCAAGAACCACATGTGACACAAGCTTTGGGATTGTGGCAGGATGGGACGCCACAGTGCCTGGTAGCCAGTACTCACCTATTTCTTCCTTGAACTGAGGTTAAACAGTTAACACTGTCACTACCCAAGACTAGAAATCAAAAACCATCTCTGGCTGCAGAAGCCACTTCCAAAGATGCAAACTAGAGCTGTATGTGGTCCCTGTGCCTTGCCTTCTCTTGGCAGGTGAGAGGGTGGAGGCTGTCAATGTTTGAGCAAAAGGCTTTTCCCTCCCCCTTTTTTGAGGTGTGCTAGCTCTTTCAGAGAACTCTGTGCTTTTCCAACTATTACACCTTTTGATACTTTATGTGAATCTCATGATTTCTGGGGTTCAGCCCTAGGCTCCTAGATAACTGGATGCAGAAAAAAGGAGGTATTTATGGGGTTTAAATAAATTATTAGATCACAGAAAGGCATTGTAAAAATCTTGAAGGAGCAGGTTTGGATCGGGAACAGAAATGGTTTGACTGCATTCTGAGACACTGGTCTTCTGGACAAGAAGTGGGCATGAGTTCATGATATCCTGGCAAATGAATCTTTTCTAACCCAGAATGAATAACATGAGATTATGAGACCAACTGAGTGATGTCATTGAGTCAGCTGATAGGGAAACGCCTACTGCACCTCCCCTTCATCTACCTGTACTTATCCAAAAATAAGCTCTGTGACAGCAGTCACACCCATCACTCTTGTCACTCTAAAAGTATAAATAAACAAACAGTGAAGCACTCAGACTGATACTGTGTTTATCTGCTGACCAGTATCTTTGGGGCATTTCAGAGGGAGCTAAACATTAATCCTCTCCCTTGTGGCAAGGGTCCAGTCATGTGTTTATTGTGAAGGGAGCTTGAACTAACAGCTTTAGTATTGTATTACCACACCAATATCCAAAGATATCTTTTTCTGTGTGAGTTTGCCCCTGAATAGTTATTCAGCACAATAGCATTATGTCCAGACTTTTGATTATAAATGTGAAGAAACAATCTTCCTTTCATCAGTAGAATAGCTGCACATTCTGTGAAATATGGTTTATTTGAATCTACAGTGTTGAGCTGCTGCTCGTAAACTTTAAATCCACAGAGATTAGTTATTCCCTCTTGGCAAGTACTAACAACATCAACAGTATTGCAAACAGCATTGAAGAGAAAAAAATTGCTGAGTAACACATTTAACATATCTAGGTCAGATTCAACAGAAAAGAGGGATTTCTGAGACCAGAGAGATCAAGAAAGAGCCAGCAGAGAGCTAGTTTCTAGTGCTGTAATGAGAGGTTTCAGCTGAACTGGTCAATCATCAGAATGCAATCCTGGAATGCATTGTTACCAACACATGATCTAGGCCAGGACAGAGCAAAGTTATTTCTGAACTTCAGAAAGAAGTTGTCATTACGATGTGCCTAAGAAGAAAACTAAAGGAGCTAGTAGAGCAGAAAAGCTTCTTCTCCAGGAGAAGGAAGTCGCTACCCTTTCCAATGATTGGTGGTAGTTGAGTCACCAAGATGGCCTCCATTACATCCTGACACTTCAGGAGCCTCCCTCCTCTGAGTCGGTCCTCCCTCTTGCTGAACAGAAAATAACTGTATCTTCTTCCTGAGGATGCATCCATCCACCAACCCAGTCCCCCACTTGTATAGATTGTCATATCACCCTAAGTGAATTTAACCCAGACTTGAACATCCCACCCCCTAACCATTTTACCCATTAATTGGCCTGGATTGCCAGTTTTATTTTTTTAAGCAAGTTCCTAGTGCTCTGGTGCTGAGATATGAGGCAAATAGCCTAAACCTATCCGGGCTTGGCCAGCATGGTGCAAGCCAGCTAGGGACCAGGCTGGCTGGGAGAGGTAAGTACTGATAATTTTTTCTTACCTCTCCATGGTCCCCTATAGGCCTACTCAGATCTACACCAGCTTTTTTTTGCTGGTGTAGAACTGTTATGAGGAGGAGGGCATGTCAGGCCAGCGGTATAGGGGTATAGGAATCAGTGAGCTCCACTGCTGCCAAAATCCTCCCCAGTCCTGCCCTTAATCTTTCCCCGATCCACCCCTGTCGCAGCACAGTCCCTGCCCCAATCCACGCCCACTGCCAGCAGAAACCTTCTGGCCACCAGTCTGTAGGGCACCACTGGTGGCACGTGGCCTTGCACTGGTGGCAGCGCTATGCAGAGCAGTGGAAAGGCTGCTGTGGTGGTGTACTGTGCAGATAGGATTGGGCAAAACGTAGGCAATAGTCAACCCCATGGTCTGAGAAAGGAGCCTGCCAGTGCCAGTGAGGGAAGGCAGAACTGCGATTGACACATGGGAAGCTGTGGTATGCATTCATTCCCTCTCACACACATAGACCATGGAGGTAGGAAACATCCCAATTCAATTGAGTAAGGATGGAACTTCCTGGTTCCTGGTTCCTTTATGAAGCTTTTGGGGTTTCTCTATCCCATAGGGATGAAATGAGAACTGCCCATTGAATACAATGGAGAAATTAAGGACTTCAGTATAGCTGCGATGGGACACCACTATCTGTCTTTTCTCCATCCTCACTGCTGCCCTACAGCAAAGACAGGACTTCATGCTGTCTCCCCCAAAATGGTTTATTTATTATTTTATTTACTTCAAGATATACCGTATAAAAGTACAAATGTCTGCATGCAGGTCAGTGGAGCACACAATTTCTACATGCAATTGATTGCTAGGCCAAATCTAGCAATTATCTACATATATAGCCCCCTACTAACTGGGCAGAGAAGCACCTTTTAAAGTGGTGTCCGCTTATATTTAGCTGGGAGAGAGCAACTGACCCTCTTTACCCCAGCATGTCTTTACCCCAGCTTGTCAACTCACTCAGTCTTTTCCAGTGGCTGTTGCTGGTGTCTCTTCGGCACCTCTTTTTAGACTGAGAACCTTTTGGGGGGACAGGGAATCATTTATTGATTTACAGTATATGGGAACCGCTTTGTGAACTTTTTTTGTTGAAAAGTGGTATATAAATATTCTTAATAATAATGGTAATACGCCTTGCATGCGCTTCTAAATGTTTAACAACTAAAAAAAATCATTAAAAAATGAAATAAGACCTGAATTTGAAAGAACTTGAGCATTATTCTTTGCTGCTAATGGGCATGGGTGTGGGGGGAAAGACGTTGCTGCCCAATCACAGCTATGCTAAAATTTATCAATTGCATTTTGACTTCTGATTGACTTCTCAATTGCATTCTGTGGGCAGTTGTCACTTCTGACCTGGGGGGGGGGAAAGGGAGAGGGAGGGAGAGTTCCCTACTCTCTCCACACCTCCTCAGTTGCAGATGCTTGTTCATCTAAAAACAGTATACATTCTGACTTTGCAAAGCATGTGCACAGTAATCTTTGTATAAGGCAGTGGCATCACGGTATGTGTGTGTGGGGGTGGTGGTGGTTGACACACAGTGCAGTAACTCATGGTGTCGCCTCCATAGACCTCTTCTCATACCATTTCCACGGAGCCTTAGGGAGGTGCCACACTTCTCCTGGCCCCACTTACCGATGTCTATGGTAAAGTGCTTGATGTTTTCCAGATTGTGGAATATCTCAACTGGCGGAAGGGTAATGCTCTCATCCAGGCTGCCGATGATGCTGCCTCTGCTGCTGCTGTTTCTGGCAAGGCTGCCTCGCCTGCCCCACTCCGCCATTTTGGATGCATCAACCTGTTTTCTGCATGTCTGGCCTCATTTGTGTGGCAACCTGGAACTGCTTGGTGCCATCCAGTGTGCAGATGCCAATTGGCAATCCAGAAGTAATTGGTGGTGACACAATGACATTGTCGTGTCACCACCAATTACTTCCAGGTTGTCATGCTCCTCATTTTTCAAGAGAAAAGTCTGCCCACCCAAGCCTCTGCCACCAGGAGGAGTGCCAGCAAGGGCAGGTGTCAAAGTCATTTTGGTGTCACCCCTCTGGATGGTGGCACCCACTGTGGTCCACATACCCCACACCCCCTTGTGACACCCCTTTGTATAAGGTCAGGGGTGTTACAAGCATATCCTTATTTTTCATTTGTGAAATGTTGAGAGGATATCTTCGAGTCAGAAATAAAGATGCTACCTAAAAGAGTTAGGACTGACAAAAAAGAGAAGGCACCAAACTGCATAGTGCGAACATACTAAAAATTGTCTTGCAAGAAGACTACCTTTTTAAAAAAGTTTTCATTTAGCCTGCTTCACATGATTGTTCTCAAAACTGCCTTGATACCATTTTATGGCAAAAGACAGAGCAGAAACGTTATTAAAAATATACACATTACATCCAATAGTGTGTAAGAGAAACTAGCAACCTAGCAAACCACTTCCCTGCTGGAAAGCAGAACTGAAAGGGAGCAATTTGGCCGGAAATGTACAGTGGGGGAGGGGGTGACATAACTTTCTCCCAAATCCTATCCCCCATCAGATTATGTGATGTGGAGGCTACAACAGAGCATGTGCTGCATCCAGTGGTGGGGGTGGGGGGGATGACCAGACAGCCTGGGAGAAGTAAGTAAAAGAGGTTTTTTTTTTTTTTTTTTTTTTTTTTACGTACTTCCTGATAGGCCACCTGGATCTATGCCAGCTACACCAGCTTCAAGGGACAGGTCTGGGATGGGAAAGGAGCATAGGATCTGGGCGTGCACAGCTGCCACCATGATCCACTCCAAACTGCCCCCTGCCCTTTCTGCTCCCCACCCCGATCCTCCCCTGAATTGCCCACAGCCTGTCACTGCCCACGAGCCTACCTGCTCCGGTGCACAATCTAGGAGCCACTGGCATGCATGCGGGGCCTCTGGCTGTTTGCACGGGTGGCCCCAAAGTGCATGACAGTGCTGCATTTTTTGCGACTGTAGTGACAGAAGCATAGCTGGCGTCATGCCAGCCGCCCCCCTCATGACGCTGACGTCACTCACCCCGCCCCCTGCCATTCACTCACTCACCCCGCCCCCTGCAATTTCCAGGAATTGCAATATCAATTATCCAAACATTTCTGTTTTCTACTGTTGTTATATCATGCATATTATGTTCAAGCTGTCTTTCCAGTTGGATTCTAAAATCCCACAATATCTTAACTTGTTAATTTTCTACCACATTCTCAACCTGATGTTCTCAAGCGTTTTTTGAGACTGGCAAATTATACAGTACTTGTTACATAATGACCAATGGGGTAGTTTTGCAACTTTGTTGTGTCTAACCTTTGTAGTCTGTCTGCACAATCTTACTACATTCGCATATCAGGTGAGACACAGTTTCATCTTTTTCTTGGCACAGTCTGCACTTAGGATTTTCACTGAGTTTCTGGATTTTAGTCTTTATGACATTTGTTTTCAGTGTCTGTTCTTATGCAGCGAAAATCAGCCCTTCAGTTTATTTCCTAATAGTACCCAGTTTCAGCCATGCCCAAGTCAAGTTGTAATCACATTTTCCTTCAATATTTTTCAGATGTTGTCCATCCAGTGGTTTATTTTTCCAGCTGTTTAACCTCTTTTCAAGTTTTCTTATATTTAACCTTGTTTCCTGCTATTTTTAAGATATTTTCCATTTTTTACAGCCTTCAGTAATTTTTCTGTGCTTTTGCTCCACTACCTGTTGTATTTGTAGCAGTCCATGGCCTCCAATGTTGTTGTTGTTGTTGTTGTTGGGTGTTGTTGTTGGACCGGGTGGTGAGGGAGAGCGGCCATAGGTCACAGCGGGCCTGGACAGGGCGAGGATATCGACGGTGAAATACGCCAATATCCAAAGCCCTCTCCAGGCCCAGTCCGGCCTTACACAGAGGGCTCAAATGTACATGAACTCAGGAGCTCATGTACATTCAAGGAGGCCCATTGGGCCTCTAGCCGCTTACAACCGGGGAAGGGGACAATCATCCCCTTCCCTCAAGGTGCACCCGGGCTGCCCCAGGGCAGCCCAGGACCTGCATAGGATATGGCGGCCGGCCTTTTAGGCCGGCCTCCATATCATACACAGGATTGGGCTGCCTGTTATGTAGGGTTTTATGATATGAGTTTGATCGTCCAAACATGCACCACCATCTTGGGTCTCTTTGCAGACTGTAATTTTATTAAGTTTATACCTTAAAAAAATAAAAAATAAACCTGAGGTGTGAATTTGACAAATGCCTGTTTGAAAACATGTATACAATAAATAGTTATCAAATTGGCTACTGTTACTCATTGGCAAACCTGGCCTTGTTGCTTTTTAATGTGTGAATTGCCCTTCATTCATTGCCAAAACAACAACAACAACAAACCAGAAAAATGCTCACAAACTGGTACAGCAAAAGAAAGAGAAGCAAGTTCATTAGCATATAGATTCAATGCTTTTTTCCACATAAAGGACAAATAAGGTTCTTTTCTAATGCCGGTTTACCTTGTTAACAGATACACCCTAGAATCTAGATTACTCAACAAGCTTGACACTTAATCAAGGGAAGCCAATAAAACAGAGTGAGCTTAAGTGAAATGTGCAATCCAGCAATATTTTAGCTAAACATTTTCTGCTATCTTCAGTTTTTCAATTTTGCAGCATTTCAAGTTTGCAGGCAGTATTTGATCACTTCAGGCATATTTCCATATACCGTAATATTTTTTCCCAAATAGCTTCCTAGTAAATTAAATATGGTATAGCATTACGTCCATCCAACACATCAAAGAAACTGGGGGGAAGTCTGTCAGGAAATGGTAAATGTTTTCAAAAGTCAAAGAAGTTCTTATGATCTTTTTATGGAAATAAAGGTGTTTTAAGAAAAAGCAAAGTAAGATTACAGGATAAAACAAACAAGAATAAGGGATGAAGTAATTGCATTATATGAGTACTTGCGCAAACATTATCAGGAAAAGGTACGCAGAAAAATGATGTCTGCTTATTTCCGTAAACAATTCATGGATCTGAGTCTTAGTATCAGATTGTCAAGATATGGTTAACTCTGTGATGGCCAATTCAAAATAGAAAAAGATAAGTCTTTGGACACTACAGATGTATTGTTTTAAGAATAAAACAATCACAATCGTTTTATCGCAGCAGCTGATAAGAGACAGCGTCTCACGTACTCCCGCTCTGCGGTCTGCGTACCCCTTGTGGGAATGCCTGTGCTAGAGGTTTTGCAGAGTGTGCAGACAGGTGGTTCACATAATCCTCCCCTAACACAAGAAACTCCCAGGAAGCAAGGGGAGGAGCTAGTGTGTGTGTGTGTGTGTGTGTGTGTGTGTGTGTGTGTGTGTGTGTGTGTGTGACTGGTCCTGTGTTACGGTGCAATCCTCCTTAAACTTCCACCTGTGGAGTACACGCTCTGCAGGTGGTGGGTATAGTAAACACACCGTAAAGTGTGTTTACAGCACCCAGAGAGTAAGGAGGCAGCCCTTTCTCCGCCTACCCCAGGACCCTGAAGCCAGGGTGCAGGTAAGATTTGCACCAGCCGGTGCAGGGGCAGGGCGGGCTGGGTGGCGAGGGCAGCTTTTGGGACCGGGTCGGGAGGGGGTGAGGATATCGGTGGTGAGCTCCGCCAATATCCCACGCCCGTTCCCGGCCTTGGCGGCCTTTATCCTGCTGCCCTGGATGTACGTCAGCTCAAGAGCTCACATACATCCGAGGAGGCCCATTGGGGCCAGGCAGCCCTACACCCGGGGGAGGGGACGAACGTCCCCTTCTCCCGAGGAGACCCCAGGCTGTGCCAGAGCGGTCTGGGAAGGGCACAGGATACTGCAGATGACCCTCTGGGCTGGCCAAGTATCTTTACGCAGGATTGGGCTACCCGTCAAGTTGTTCTGTACATGCCATTCTCTGTCTCTCACCAACACTAGCTCCAGTATATTGTTGGGCATCTAGGACTGTGCAATTGGACAAGAAGGTTGAAAAGCCCTGGGCTAAAATTCCTACCAAATATATCTTAGTGTGAAAATTTGCAGGGAGGTTGGAAATTTATGCACAGGAAAAGCATCATAGAATTCCAAAGAAAGAAAAAAATAACATTAGCATCACTACTGAAATTAGAGGATGTTAAACATCCCTAGACATTGGGTGAGGACTGCATTAGTAGAGGGAAAGCTATCCCATTTACAGAATTCTAAGAACTGAAAACCATGGAAAATTAGGGAACACTTCCTGAACCTTCCTGGGAGGATTCTCACATGTTAATCTCAGAATGCATCAGTTCTTGAGTTTAGTTCACATATGACTGAGCTGAAGACTGGAAAAGCCTAGAGTGCATGTATTTGATTCAATGGGATGCAATTGTCATATAGATCAAAGAAGTCACTACAAATTATTCTGCACACAAGTAGTGTGGGTTGTGAAACCAACGGATATCAAAATATGAGCTCAAAGCCAGAAAAAACTTTGAGTGCCACATCTTCAAAAAGAATAGCTGCAGACTTACTATAGGATCCAGAGTCTCCAACAGAACTTGGACAAGTTTTGTTAGTTTTGATACATTTTTTCACTTTGAGGTAGTCCTACTGAATTTCTGTTCAAAGCACACACAGTTCAGCAGGGCAATCTTAGTTTGGGGAGGGGAGATGAGGGGGACCACTTTGATGCAATTGTAATATAAAAGTATGCATGGGATGGAGAGAGTGGATAGAAATAAGTTATTTTCCCTTTCACATAACACTAGAACTAGGGGACATCCACTAAAATTGAGTGGAGACAAAATAAAACATTTCTTTACCCAGCATGTAATTAGTTAGTGGAACTCCTTGCCACAGGATGTGGTGATGGCACCTGGCCTAGATGCCTTTAAAAGGGGATTGGACAGATTTATGGAGGAAAAGATCATCACAGGTTACAAGCCATGATGGGGATAAGTAACCTCCTGATTACTGAAAACTCCTGAAAACTCCTGATTACTGATAATAGGCTATCTCTGCCAGATGCAAGGGAGTGGCAACAGGATACAGGTATCCTGTTGTCTTGTGTGCTCCCTGAGGCATCTGGTGGGGCCACTGTGAGATACAGGAAGCTGAACTAGATGGGCCTTTGACCTGATCCGGCTCTTCTTATGTTCTTATGTAATATTATTTCCCAAATATTTTATCTATCTATCTATCTATCTATCTATCTATCTATCTATCTATCTATCTATCTATCTATCTATCTATCTATCTATCTATCTATCTATCTATCTATCTATCTATCATCTAAATAATTTATATTCCACCTTTCTCCTGACAGGGCAACCAAGGCAGCTTACCGAATTAAAACAATGTTAAAATAGGTCAGAAACAATAAAAGCAATTAAAACCAATCAAATGCCAATGGTCCACCCCAAACTTACAGTTGGTTAAAAAATACATTCTGGAAACGGGGCTGCTCAAGTGTAACAGTCTCTTGATGGCTGGACTTGATGCTGCTGCTTCCTGCCACAGTGGCTCCATCGCTCTACTGGCATGTGTGGGTCTACTGTTGATAACCCTGGCTGACACAGCACTGGCTGACACAACTACTGGGCAAAATGCAGAGGTGGGGCTATTGGCCACACTGTCAGTCACCTGGCTTATGGTGGCAATATCAATGGTGAGTCCAGCAACAATGGAATTGTGGCGGCCAATGAGGCACTGGTGCTGGACATTTCCATTGTTTGACTTTATGTAAGCCACTCTAGGAAGACTGAAGGGTGGAATACAAATGCCATGCCATCTCAGGTGTGGGAAGGAGCTTGGGCCAGCCCTGCTTGGCTACCTCTATTGCCTCCTGGGATCACAGAGTTTCAAACCTACCTCCAGCATGCAAGACAGATGTGGGCTATTGGCCTTTGTCAACAAATCCTACCCGAATCATGGTTGAAGCTGGTAGTGTGTTTCTTCTCTCGCCCCCCCCCTTTCCGTTTCATTCATCAAAACTTTGTTAAGTGTAATAGAGGTTATGTGTTTACTTTTAAGGTTTAGAGAGGAAAAAATCCATGTGGAGCAATACAGAGGCAAGGGCCCCAGTTATGCACCGCTGCCTCGCCAGTGGAGACACTGGAAAATAGCCAATCTATCACTGCCAGCTACGCTATGGGTCTTAGGCATGACTTTTCACAGTCAGTACAGCTGATGGCCTTTGGTGAAGTCTACTTCAGTCTTGCAGGTAGTGCCTTGAGAGATATTATACCATAACTGTCATTATTAGAGAAAGTTATGAAGAAGAAAAGCCATTGTGAACTGGCAGAGAGTAGGGAACACTATCAAGGACAAAGCAGAAAGTGTTTGAAAGCACTAAAATGAGGAGACGTTGTTGACAACAACAGCCCCAGAGAGATTATCAAAATAACCTGAGAGAAACACAGTGATAAGCAAAAAGCAACATTAGTTAGGGTCAAATCACCAAATATTGCCAATAAGATTAGTAATGTAGCACACAAAGACTGAAATAAAGATTACTATGCAATCATTAGTTCAGAGGACTCTGCAGAAAAACAATGACCCAAAGGTAAGAGCAGTTCTGTTATTCATTCTCCTGGCATCCTAACTAACAAAGCAGAAAAGCATATTTACCTAATGTGGTTGATCATATTTCCTCGCACAGCAGAAGGGAAAAAAAGAATTAAAATGTATGCAAATAGCTGTGTAATTGGTAGAGAAGCGCCTAATGCTAATATTCATAATAATATTTGGTTTGGATTTGAGAGTCCAACATTTAAATAATAATGCAAATATTATAAAGAAGAAAAATCCATGTGATTAGAAAAGCATACAAAAAATGCACGCTTTTCACATGAACAAAAAGGGAATCCAGAGTGTTGCCTTTTCTTTGTTTTATTGGGATAGTACAACCCTGGGTTGGGCTCTCTTGGCAGGCACCAAGGCTATGTGTACACATATAATCAAGAACGTCACAATGTTTGATTATATGTGTACATAGCCTTGGTGCCTGCCCAGGGTTGTACTGTAATCTGCACTGATGGCAAGAATCCTCAGATCCTATAGGCCTTGTCAGAGCAAACCCCCCCTGCCCCCTGGGCTGGCTTAGGGAAAGTCATGCCTGGCTTTCATTTCTTGGAAAATTCCATGAGCAGTCACACCTTCCTTGGACTTTTGACCATGTTGTCAAGGCACATCTTGAGAGCTTCTAACTTGAGAGCTTCTAACTTGAAGTACTTTCAAACACTTTCAGTTTTGTCCTTGATGGTGTTCCCTACTCTCTGCACATTCACAGTGGCTTTTCTTCTCCATAGCCTTCATTATTGACACAAAAGAAGGGTCCTCCAACACTAGCTTCCCTCACCAACTCCTTGGCTAAATGCAAGCAACAAGTCCATGCTAATTGCGCCACTGGCCTTCAGAGCTAGTTGCCATGCCTTTGGTAGGGTGCAAAAAAATAGATGTACCTACTTAGGGCTGGGAATGAGCAATCAAGGGCCACCAAGTCACAAAGGAAGGTTCCTTGATGAGTTCACCCCATAATAGATCGAACCCATAGAATTCCATGGGTAAAAGCAGTATAACAAGCTGGGTGAAAGCCCCCCCCCCCATGTGTCTTTGTTCTTCATTGCTCTTCTCTCTGCCTTGCTGTTGGTATTGTCATTCTTTGACCCACCAGTGTTGTGTGAAGCATCCCCACTCCATGCAGTACCCAAGAACCCTGTGCCAAGAAGGCACTCAGATCTGGTAAAAAAAGAAAAACCCTGCTCCCTTCTCTTTCCAACGTTTTCCTGTCTTCCCCAGTTCCCTTTCTTGAGCACAACTGAGAAAATTGCTATTTCAGTACCTGCTGGGCAAGCAAACTTCCTGACTGAAAAGTCATTGTGCTAGCATGTGCTTGGGCAGCTATCTTTTTGCAGGCTGCCTCACAACATGCCCTCTTCTCCCAGGAAAGCAGCTTCAGCACTCTTGCCCTGCTTCACTCCCTCCAACTAGCTATGGCTACAGCCAGGCCTCAGGGTTTGCTTTTCAAGCCCTTTCAGCCTTTTGCTTTCAACCCAGGAGCTGGTCCCGGTCCCATGATTCCAGCAATGCCTTGAACATGAGTCAGCAGAAATGGATAAGTAACCATGGTTCTCGGCAAAGCCTGACCATCCATGCCTAAAGTCAGGGCCCATAAGAGGAGGGTAAAGGGGGTAGATTGTATCCAGGCCCAGGGTCAAAAAGGGGGCCTATGAGCCAAAGGAGAGGCCCCATAAATTTCCTGGGATCTCAGCTGGTCTCATGGAGAGTGAAAGATGGTGGCCAGGCCAAGTATACCAGGCAGGTAGACCTGGGCGCTGCATCAGGAAGCTTGGTAGACCTGGGTTCCAGAGACATTTCTGGCTATTGCTGCCCTCCCTCCACCCTGTTTTGCCCCCTCCCCCTTTGAGAAGGGGCCCAAAAGAAACTCTGAACCCCTTGATAAAATTCCTCTCAGAGGCCCTGCCTAAAGTCCTCTTCTATTTTCCTGTCTCGTGTGCAGTCACATTGACAGCACGCTTAATACTTCTATAATTTTCCTACTATGTGTCAGTGTTGTGTGTGTGTGCAAGTTTAGAACTTTGACAGCGCAATCCTGCGCACGTTACGGGCGGCGGACCTAGCGTTCCGCTGCCCGTAATAGTCACAAACATGCCGTAAGGCATATTTGCAGACTACTTTAGAGCCGGAAAGGCTGGCGCAAGGCCGGCCTTCCCAGCTCCATCGCCGGAGCCCTCGGCCTGATGCCGGACCCAGGTAGGTCTGGATCCAGTGGGCGGGGGGGGGTGTCAGTGGACTGGGGGGCGGGTCGGCGGAGGCGGGGACGGTGGAGGCGGGAGGGCGGCCATAGGCGTCTGCCATATCCCAGTCCCCGCTGGGCAGCGGGACCATTATACGGCCTCCTCCGACGTCATCATCTAAACTCCACTCCAAGATTTGGGGGGAGCTTCAAATCAAATGGGATAGCTTGGGGTGGTCAAAATGAAAGCCTCGATAAGAAGTTTTGTATGGTGGCCAGAACTTGATCAGCAAATAGAACACTTGGCTATGCAATGTTTTGGGTGCAAGCAAACACAGCATCAGCCCAAGGCTGCACTTCTGCATCCATGGGAGTGGCCATCTCCTCTATGGCAACATTTGCACATTGACTTTGCAGGTCCATTTTTGAGACAGATGTTCTTTATAGTTGTGGGTACCCATTCAACATGGTCAGGGGTGTGTATGTGCATGAAATCTGCAACTATTTGCCAGACAACTACAATTCTCTGGAGCTTATTTGCAAGGACAGGTTTGACAGATCAAGCTGTCAGTGGCCTTGGCTCACGGTTTACCTCTGAAGAATTCAAAGACTTCATGCACTGTGACAGCATTTGGCACATCACCTCCACAACCATACCTCCCATCCAGTAATGGTTTGATGTAAAATTTTGTGTAAATTTTAAAACAAGCCCCGAAGTCAATGGTAAGTGAAAATGGGTCCTCAGAACAAAAAACTGGTGCACATGACACCACTAGTCAATCACCAGCAATGTTGTTCATGGGCAGAACATTACATTCATTGTTAAAACCAGGTGTTGCATGCAATCAACAACTTAGCATCCACAAGCGAATTTAGTATGCCTTGGAATCTACAAGGGGACCAGATGGTGTTGGCCTATGATTACAGGGGACTAAACACTGCGGGTGGCGCAGTGGGTTAAACCGCTGAACCATGAGCTGTCGATCGAAAGGTCGGCAGTTCGAATCCGCGACGGGGTGAGTTCTCGTTGCTTGGCCAGCTCCTGCCAACCTAGCAGTTCCAAAGCATGTTAATGCAAGTAGATAAATAGGTACCGCTTGCGGGAAGGTAAACAGCGCTCCGTGTTCCAGCTGCATGCTACGCGCTGTGGCAAGGAGAGTCATGCTGGCCACATGACCACGGAGGCGTCTTCGGACAACGCTGGCTCTTCGATGAGCACCACACCCTAGAGTTGGACACAACTGGACTTAATTGTCAGGGGTCACCTTTACCTTCTAAACAAATGGTGTCCTGCCATTGTCCATAACCAGACAGGTCTCTTGTCTTATAGTATCCAAATATCACCTGCTACAGACCTCTGGGGCTACCCCAGCAGAGGCTGTAGGAACCACATATCCGTAGCACATCTCTAGAGATGTTGACATCTCTAGTGCTACAAATGGACACTGAATCCAGTATAGTATACCAATGAGGAAGTGGACTTTTTGTGCAACCAACTTCATCTGAGATATCACAGACAGAGAGTGGCACAGACTGGTCTTCCACAGAGAAATGTCCAGGTGAGGGGCCCACACTGTCAGGAATGGAATTGTAAACCACCTGAGAAACTACCTGTAAGATGGGCTGTCTGTGATTATTTGTGCATATCTTCTAGGGTTTCTATTGTTCTTGTCTTTTGTCTGAGAGTACAGGATAATTGTAATGTATATTGAATGTGCCTAACAGCCCAATCCTAACTAAATCCCCCCCACGCCGATGCAGCTGCCTCAACAGAGCATGTACTGTATCCTGTGGAGGGGGGGGGGAGTCCAGAGGCCTAGGTAAGGGAACATTTGTTCCCTTAACATAAGCCTGCACTAGCCCAGTGCTACTCTCCTCAGATTGGTGCCAGGAATGGTGCATGCAAAGATCTTATCCCCCTAACACGCCCCCTGAGTCTCCTTAGACTTACTCTAACTACTCCAATTCATAGCCGGCATATGTCTGAGGAGAACTTTTGATGGCCAGGCAGGCTACAGGTAAGTAAAAAAAGATTTTACTTACATCTCCCTGGCCATCTGATTGCCAGTGCCACCCTCCACACACACACACACACAGCAGCACTTCCTGCTATGGAGTAGCTAGCAGGGGGTAGGATTAGGCTATTATATTTGTTTGTTTGTTTTTGGTTACTGTTGCCAACTCGGTAATATTCCAGATGTTAATAATCCACTCATTAGTAGCTTGTGTAACTGAATCTTGCCACTTCCTTGCTATTACAGCACCTAAAAGACTCTTGCTCATGCCTTTTGGATTGAGCATTGGCAGCAAAGGCTGGGCCAGAGCTACTATTGTGAAAATGTCATTAGATTGCTGCACCCAGTACTGCCCTTTCCCGTGTCCTTAAGACTCAGACAAAGGCATTAAGTGATATGAATCCTTGTCCCCAGAAAAAGCTGTGATACTGATAACTGTAGTTGCATTCTAACAGTTTAGGAAAGTGTCATAACAGCAGCTGGCAAATGGGAAAATGCCAAATCTAAGTGAGTGTCTTGCAGGTCAATATGATTTACAGCGCTCTTGCGAATGCAGTTAGCAAAAGAAGTATTGCCGCATAAACAGAGTGAAAACACAACAAAATGGCCCAACTCTCTCTCTCTCTCTCTCAAACATGGGCCTCGACAATAAGTCTCTAAAATGCTTCTCTAAGCATATCATGCAGCTGTCAATTCATAAGGAAAGGTTTGTTGCAAAGCATTGAAGATATAAAATGACTAGAGATGGGAAAGGAAAAGGAGAAGAGATTCTTGATATCTGGGATTATTAAATGTCTTTGACCCACAGCTGGCTACATCCAAAAACAATCTTAAGGATAAGGATACACACACACAATTTTAAAGCATGATCAGTTTTGTAATGGCTGATGCACTTCAGCAATATTTTGGCACCATCAGACCCTAATGTTGAATTAAAAAGGGAGGAGGGAAGATTGTTCAGGGGTTCACAAAATGCCCATGATTTTATTTCGGTCAGCAACTCATACAATGCGAGTATTTAGAGTAGAGTTCTCATGCACAGCTCTGAGCACTTAAAATTGTACACTTGAGTTTAATTTGGGTAATATAAATATCCAGCCCAATCCAATGTAACTTCCAACCTAACTTCCCTGGCACATATGCAGCCGTGTCAACAGGGCACATGCTGCATCCCATGGGGGGACTTTCAAGTCCTGGAGGCCTCCAGGATATTTGTTCCCTTGTTCCAGGGCAAGTTCCTGCTGCCCTGATGTGTCTACTAGGAACTGTGTCAGTGATTTTGATGGCACAAATCTGAGTGGAGCTGGGTAGGTGGATCGAGGCCAGGCAGGGGTATAGGATATTGGCAGAGCTGCAAACTGCTGATAGCCGCCCCTTTCCTGCCCTCAGCACCCCCTCATCTCTGCTTTGGTCCCTGCCCTGTTCTTCCTCCTCCCTACCCTCTTCCACCCACCCACCCCATCCCACTGCCTTCCCCCTGTGCCCGGGCTCCCACTCACCATTTGCCAGGCTGCGCTCTATGGCATGTCACATTTTGTGATGGCCATAAAGCGCACTGGCTGACGAAACGCCAGTTCCAGCGACCCAGCAGGCGCAGGATATGATTGGGCTGCTTTGAAAGTGAGAGTTAGTATAACGGATGCAAATATTTAATTATGATACATAACTGCCTGTCACATGCCTTTT
This sequence comes from Plestiodon gilberti rubricaudatus, assembly GCA_026170595.1. Taxonomy (NCBI): domain Eukaryota; kingdom Metazoa; phylum Chordata; class Lepidosauria; order Squamata; family Scincidae; genus Plestiodon; species Plestiodon gilberti. Next base: position 111,889,112 of record JANXHW010000003.1, read on the forward strand.
TGATTGCATATTCTGCAATAAAAAGTCACTGTTTTGTTCCAGGGTACCTGGAATTCTGTGCTAAAACAAAGTTGAATTATGGAACCTGACCAAATTATGCATATGCAAATTATCAATTCTGCATGATTTCTCTTATTTTGCACAACGAATTTTGCAATGATTACTGCTTTTCATAATTTAGTCCACTTCCATTAGTTATCAGGAGTGGCACAGAGCCATACCAGGTGGTGGTAGAACTTCTGCCTCCGATCCCTGGAAATGCTATTCAGCAACTCTTCTGGCTGCTGGGATTTCATGAGAGATTCCACATACATTCATAAATGTAAGCAGGGCCACCACATCCATAGGACACCTCTGCCATACCTTTAGCACTTCACACACCCATGCAAAGAGAATAGCTTTAGGATACCCTCTTACAAACTCTAGGACCTGTAGAAACAGGGCTGGCCCATCCATGAGGTCAACTGAAACAGTCAAGTCACCTCAGGCAATAAATTGGTAGGTGGTGCCTGTATCTGTTTGCCTACTTGCCTCCACTTCTACTTCTACTTCTACTTCCATTCCCTGGATTGGAAAAGGAAGAGGGGGGGCAGAGAGGGAGAGGAAATGTGGAAGGGAAGATAGTGCTGAGCTAGATCATTAGCGAGTGGGAGGAGCAGAGGCTGGCGCTTCATCGGGTAAGGAAGGGGACAGTATTTGGCAAGCTGTCCCAGGCATGGAGAGGTCTTGAGTCATCCCTGAATGTGTGGGATAGAAAATAAATTGCTGTTGTAAATTTAGTGCAATGCAGAATTGGGACTCCTATCCTGAGCTTCTCAGCAAAATTCTATTTTGTCTTCGAAACAGCTTTGTATAGCTTTGAAATGCTATAGCTCTGTACTAGCATAACTCTCTAGTAGTCCACACTGAATGAAACAATATGAAGTGCATCTAACAGAGCCATAACCTGTGACTGAGTGGTCAGGTTTCTTGCTGTGTGTGGCACAAAAGGTCACTACATGTCACTGTACTGGTTCATGTTTTAAGCAGAAACTTCAGTCTTCAAAAGTATGAGCTTCAGAAGTGGCACTTTGCTTAGAGTTTCAGGATATACTACAAACATTGCATTTAAGGATGCTTCCTATCTTAATTTCTTTCTCCTCCTACTGTTTTGGGGTTTTCATTTGTTACGTGAGGTGCTCCGCACCATGCTTAGAAGCAGTGGGAAATAGAATGCTAAGCTTATTTTTAACATCACACTTTTTATTTGCCAATGCAGGCCCCCTCCAGTTCACTTTTTTTTCTGGTGCTGTTACCAGAAATTAAAAATAAGAGTGTTATTTCACTTGATACCATTTGCCTCCATGCATGGTGGGTGGAACATTACTGTAATTTATGTGCTGTTAACATAGGAATGTGTGGAGATCTGATAAATTGCACTAATAACATTAACACACTGTTGTCTTTCCTTAGAATTATTTGGATGTTGTGCTCCAATGCCGATACAAACCTTCAAATTCATCTATACTCAACATGCATCGAAACAACAAGCTCATTAATACACTACAACTGCAATCCTATGCCCAACTAGCACCAGCATCCCTGGGTATTCATTCCTGGGAAGGAACCATGTTCATCATATCCTAGGCTCCCCAGCACGGAAGGGAGTGGAAACAAGAGCCCAAAGACAGGTTATTGGCACAGTCCTCCCAGTGTCCATGGAAACCCAATACCACCCACCAGTCACAGGGCAGTAGCCTGACAATAGCCTCATGTTAGCTATTGGACAGATGTCCAAAGATCACCCTACTCACAGCCCACATTGGTGGCCAGGGAAGTGGTTGAAAAAAACAGGGGGTGGTAGCAGGTGCTCTCCCTCAGGAACAAGTAACTCAGTGGCAGACACTGTCCCAATCATGGTGATGCCCTCATGACACCACACAGACACAGGACACAAGGATGCCACTGCATTTCCACTTCAGAACTACTGTGGTGCAGACAGCAAGGGGGCAAAAAGCAAAGAACTGCCAGGAATCTCAGGCCTCAGTCCAGCCCAACACAGGCACAATTGAGGCACAGTTGAGGCACAGTTGAGGCCCAAAATAGGGCTGAGTTAGGCTGCAACTGTGCCTGAGTTAGGCAGGAGGCAAGAGCAGTGGGCCACGATCGAGGCAACACTTACCACAGAGGCAGGCAGGCCCCTGTGGGGAGGTGTCCGTCTTGTGGAAGCGAAGAGCCCCCTCCTCAGCTCGTCTGTGTGTACCTACCACAGCTGCTGCAGCGTTCGCAGCAGATGGGCAGCCACAGGTGGGCCTGCAGGCACTGGGCGTGCGACAGTCAGCTGAAGGGCAGAGGTTGTGCCAGTGCCAGCTGCCCCTGGGCACCCTGGGCATTAGCCACCTGCTGCAGGGGGGAGTGCCACTGCCCTCCCTCCTGCAGAAGGCGATGCCACCCCCAAGCCACGGTGAGGCTGCACATGGGAGTCATGGGGGGGAGGGGGTGGGAACGGCACGCACAAGGGGGGTCTCATGAAGTCTGGAACCGCCTCTGCCATGACATGCCCGTGCGCTGCCTGAAGCCCTGGGCCTCCAGGGCCGTGGCAATGCCCACAAAGAAGGTATCCCGGCATGCCTTCTGCTCCGTGCCCCGGGCAAGACCGAGAGATGCCTTGGGCTTGTCTGCTGCGAGCAGGAAGGGCTCACGCAGCTCATCACGCCCCCAGATGGGGCAACGTCAGCACGTCGCGGCAGGCGCTCTGGCGGGGTGGGGGGTGGCCAGCTTCCATCATTGGAGTGGGAGGGGAGGCAGAAAGACAGGCAGACAGTGGGTGCTGGGGAGGGGCACGGGTGGGTCAGAAACAGACAGACAACAAGGCTGGTGGGAGAGGGATCCAGGGAGAGGGGTCTGCAGAGACCAATAGGGACACAGGGGTCACTTCGCAGATGGAGGCAATGCAGGAACGGGCGCCTCTTATGCAGACGGACCTTGGGCAGAACGGACGCCGTTGACGGGCGGAAACGGACGCCGTTGACGGGCAGACCGAGGGCGGAAACGGACGCCGTTGACGGGCAGACCGAGGGTGGGTGAGAGCCCTGGTTGCCGAAAGGGCTCTTCACGGACGTGGTGGACGTGCGCCATGTCGCCTGTCAGTGTTTGCCTGCCTGAGAGGCCCCCCAACTCCCCACTCCCCTCTGAGCCCTGAGGGTCTGGCAGCCCCCCTGCTGTGGTCTCCCTGGGCTGGCTGTGGCAGGCCCTGGCTGGGATTCATGCAGGGGCTTGTGTGCTGGGGACTGTCTCTGTGTGTGGGGGGCAGTGCTTGTGTAACATTGGGGACATGTGTTTCCAGGGGCATCTTTATTGTTCTGGAACAGTGGCAGAGATGGCCAGGCGAGGCTGCCTGGGGTAGTCACAGCGGCCACTCGGACCACATCAGCAGCAGCAGCAGCAGGCGTGCCCCATGGACCAGGGGATGCAGGCCCTTCCCCTGTGGAACCACAGCCTGCACCATGGAAAGGGGAGGGACAGCAAGTAGGCAGCCAGGGAGGTGGAGCAGCAGCAGCGCCGGCAGCTGAGGAGGGTTGCAGGGCAGGCTCCAGGACCTCTGGCAACATCGAGGCAGACGACCATGGGGCAACCAGACTGCAGGCCCAGGGGTGCTCCCAGGAAGGTAGGTGGTAGTTGACGTTCCTGGGGAGGCAAAAAACACAGTGGTGTTCCATGGCAGCTGGTGTGTGGTAGCAATCGCCATTGAAGAAATGCCAGTGTGCCGGTTGCAAAGGCCTGCAGGGAGAGAAATTAAACACAGCTGAGAGGTGTGAGACACATAGCATGGTCTGCGCTCCTTCCCTGGGTGTCAGGAGAACATGATCCTGTAAGGGAAAAGGGTCAAAGAGAGAGAAGACAACAACACAACGTGTGGGTCACAACCATGGCAAACCTACCAATACTGACCTGTGAGTAGACCCTGTGGAGAAAAGGGGGGGGAACAGCTGGTGTCTACATAAGGCTAACAGTTCCACACTTGTGGCATTGTGTGCTCACATTACTACAGGCAGCAATCAGACACAACATTGGTAAAGAGGCATATCATGGCAGGCATTGCAGGCAGCTATGAGACAAGACATTGGTAAAGAGGCATATCATGGCAGGCATTGCAGGCAGCTATGAGACACGACATTGGTAAAGAGGCATATCATGGCAGGCATTGCAGGCAGCTATGAGACAAGACATTGGTAAAGAGGCATATCATGGCAGGCATTGCAGGCAGCTATGAGACAAGACATTGGTAAAGAGGCATATCATGGCAGGCATTGCAGGCAGCTATGAGACAAGACATTGGTAAAGAGGCATATCATGGCAGGCATTGCAGGCAGCTATGAGACAAGACATTGGTAAAGAGGCATGTATCCTACCTATATTTCTATATGCAAAGAGGCAGAATTCAGACCACATGTCAGCACGAACCCTGCTCTTACCTGCACTTACCTGCTGGTGTTGTTGCCTGTGGGGGGGGGAGAGGGGCTGGGAGAAAGACATGGGTTAGCAAACACTTGCATGGAGACAGCTGCCCAGGCACAGCAGTAAACAGTTTGGCCACAGGTGGCACAGCTCTCTCTGCCCTAGAGGGGGGTAGAGAGGAGCGAGGAGAAGGGAAGAGAGAAGTGGGGTGTTTGAAATTTTTCAAAGTCCCACTTTGTGGCTGCTGGGGGACAGGACCCCACGCCACGTGTTCAGAGAGAGAGAGTGAGTGGAGGGCTGGGGCTGGGCTTTTGTGGGAAAGAGGCTGGGTGTGGCTGGGTGCTGATAGGGTAACTATTTGGGTCCGTGTCCAGAGTTAGGCCACAACTGTTCCGTCCTAACTCAGGCACAACTCGGGGCCAGGGTGTTAGAACTTTTCAGGAGAGGGCTGGTGTGGGTAAGGTAAAATGGCTCCTATGGGTCTCCTCACATTTGAGTCCACCCTTTTTGTTGACCCAAATTTTGTGCCTGAGTTGTGCTCGAGGGGGCGTGTCAGCGGGTCGCCAGTGTCTGGAACCGGAACAAATTTCATAACCGCCCCCGTCACTCCCCCGACATGCCCCCAACACGCCCACTTTTAGGCCAAACTTAGGACGGAATAGCTCTTATGCCGAACTTAGGACTGAATTGGTCAACTTTCCTTAACCCGTCCTATGTCAGTCACAATTGCAGCACAAATTCGGCCTCTGCGGCACAATTCAGGCACAACTCGAGCCTAAAGCGCTTAGGCTGCAGTTGTGCCTGAATTGTGCCGCTGAGGCCTTAGGCTGGACTGGGCTGTCAAGCACCCTTATGCCACTCGGACAAGAAATCCCCTTTCTACTGTGGCAGACCAAGCAAAAGAAGATAGTTCCCTTGGCAAGGGACAGGCATGTAAAATAAATGCACACACTTGCGCATGGGAAAGTTTTGAGTTCTAGCTGGAAGGAGAAACTTTTGGATGAACTAAACGGGGAGCCTGTTACTGGGTGTACTCTAAAAACATACATAACATGCACATGGGGGAAAACTGACTAATGCTGCAAGTGACTGGGGCCAGAACTGCCCACCACCAGTACACAGCCGAGGTAGGCCAGAAATCTGCTTGTGCAGTAGTTAAGTTCTTTAATACCAAAGGTGGCCATTATTTGCCTGCGGCAATTAAGTTATACCAAGCGAAAACTCTGTCCCAGCTTCTATACGGGATAATTTTGGGGGCCCTTTCCTCCAGTTTCACCCCCCTGGAATGGGTGCAATCTAAGTTTTTAAGATCTATATTCCAAGTGTCCAGTTATGTTTCCAACGCAAGCTTGCGCCTGGACTCTGGCCTGCTTAAGGTTGAGGCAAGGGTTTCTCTAGTCTCTATCAATACTTGGCTAAATCTAAACTTTAATGCCCAGGTCTAACACCACTAATCCTACAAGATAACTTTCAATCGTCATGGCTTATGGCAGTCCACAGGAAATTGAGACGTCTAGGGTTTTCCCCCAAGGTTGTGCTGTCAATGGACTTTTCCCAGGCAAGAGCGGTCATTAGGCAAAGGCTGCTAGACACAGAGCAGCAAGAGGACATCAGTAAAACGCCACATCTTTTAGTCGCAGAGGACACTAGATATAAACTAGCACCAGCCACTTATCTCTCACCACTAGAGTTCCCTATGCATAGGAGGGCCTTCTTCTTGGCCTCCTCGTGGCATTTCTGGGGGGCTGTTTTAGAAGGACCCCAATACCTGAAAGGGTCTGTCCGTGCGATTTGGGAGAAGTGGAGACAGTAGAGCATGTCCTGTTTCGCTGTTCATTTTATTAAGGGCTGCGTGTTAGATTTATTTTTCCCTTTTAATACTCCAGTCTGACTGATGTGGAGTTGGCCGCGATGCTCCTCATGGGGAAAAGTTCCTGGTTCACAATTCTGTGTGCAAGCTTTTTGGCAGCTGCTTGTAAAACCGTAAGAGTATTGTCAATAATGAGGGAAAATTCTAATGCAGATCTACACTTTGTTTATCTGCCCCCCCCTTTGCATAGTGTATTTCACCTGTCATAACGTAGACTTGGCTAAAAAATTTCCCCCTCCCCTCGATAAGTGATGTTTTGTCGTTGTTGGGTTTTGCTGTGTTATGTTATGCTGGTCTTCACTGGGGTTAGTGTACTGTGGTTGGTTGCCAAGTGTATACTCTACCATATGAAAGTGGGTGGGGCAGGGGAGTAGCAGGAGATTTTTCTATTTTTTTCTCATTTTTCTCCCTCTTCCTTGTTTTCTGTGGGTTTTCAGTTTCCACCATTGGCATAGCATCAGAATCTACCAATATGTGTGTGTAGACATCTGGTGAAGGTTTAGGATACCATGTATGTTGGTTCCCATCCTGCCCACATTTCCTTGGGGCTGTACTAGTGGCTGTGTAGTCATGCAAGTAATGAAGGTATGTCAGCATACTGTTGCATCAGCATCTGTGTAGCATCTGATAGGAGACCTGGGGCTACAACAGGAGGCTTCATTGCCACTGGCACAGCTCTAGTTGTGTTACCACCTGACAGTGTACACCATCTTCTATACTTCTCAGAATAGCGTGTAGCGGAATTTTAAGCAGACTGATAATTAATAATGGAGGACCAGGAAGACTGGTGAACAAGGAAAAAGTATGGGTTTATTGTTACGCAGCGCAGTGGACAACACCCCCGGAGGGGATACTGACCCTTTGCTACAAGTGAACACACTTTTTATACATTACAGAACTGACCATCACATGCTTACAAGATACATGCAGGCTTGGGAGGGCATGTGGTTACAGATTTACATTTCTTAGGGACAGTGGGGCAAGGTGGGTGTACAATAGATTCTGATGACTCAGGATGGTCCCAGCCAGTCCTGTAGGACTTAATTGAGTTACCAGTCCAGTAACTCACTTAATTGAGTTAGTCCAAGGCAGGGAGTTCCTGGCCCCAGGAGCCGTCCCTAATGAGCCTGATATCCCAGAGAGGAGGGAGTGGTGAAGTTGTGTATGCAAGAGTTCTCCTCATGCTAATGGGCAAACAGATGTGAATCAAACAATAGTTAAAAAATTCTGCTTCAAGTGTTTCTGAAGTACAGGATTGGGCTGTTACAGTGGAATCCTGCATATGTTTCCTCAGATGTATCTCCCCAGGCTTCGGTTGGGCTTACACCAAGGTAAGCATACTTAGGATTGCAGCCGTAATTACATTGTGACCTTTATGTTTCCCCAACAGGGTCAGCTAGCTAGATATTTATCTATGTATTTTCAACACTGCAGTTTCTCATTTAAAATCAATATTTGTGTTCTTTCAAAATCCAATATATGGATATTGATTACTTTAGATTAGAATTGCCACAGTGAATTTCACCTAAAGCAAAAAGTGATGTATATAACCCACCTGAGAAATTTCGTTAGTTTTACTGAACCTTTTTTTTCCTCCTGATTAAATTATTCAGATGTTCCAAATTTAACCTGAAAATTTCACTTTAGGTGAAATGTGGTGCTAACTCTAGCCTTAGGGTTTATTGTCCAATGTGCAGAGAATTTCTCCTCCAGCTCTGAGTTTCCTGGTGTGGGGGAGATGATATTCACAGCACAGCTTGACTGATGACCCACAATCATGGTTTTGTGGGTTTCAGGGAGGGTGGAAGACCGTGGAACTCCCTAATACATTTTGCTGGTTTCTTTAACATTACTTATCCTTCCTTTAAAATTTCTGAGATGTTTGGTCTGAGCCTCAGTCTACAAAGCCATGTCAGAAATTTCAATTCAGGCAAAATGTGGTTGCAATACTAGTCCCAGGCTGTATCAACTTTGCCCACCCTGCGAAGGGTTTCTTTACAAGTTCCTTATTATTCACAGTAGAACATGCAGTGCTGGCAGTGTTGTTGCCAATTGCTGGGATCTGGGGCAAATCCCTGCCCTTGGCCCCATGATGCCCCTCCCCTTAAGGTGTATTGGATGCTACTCCTGGTAGCACCTTGGCCAGGGTCCAGGCTGGTCAACCCCTGAGTGATGGCAAGGCAACCCTTAAAGCACATCTTGACTAACAATCTATATTAATGTTTTCTTTATTTTTCATGTACAGACATGTGCAAAATATCTAGAGTTAGACAATGGTGTAGCTAAAAGGGTACATTATATACTCTTGTAGCTTTTCTTTCAATAAAAGCAAGAGCACACTTTATCCATGATCCTCACCTTTGTGATTTTTTTTTCTCCTCTTTTATAGGACAGAAAAACAGTGCCTAAAGTCTGACTTGTTAAGCGAATATCCTGCTAACCACTGATACCCTGCTATCTATAATGGTGTTTTGCAATCACACCCTATCTAAAGCTACATCATGATTATCTTTTTATTCCCCAATGAGTAAACAAAAAAAAAAGAATATTCAGAAATGTTGCCTCATTCTTAAAAGGAAAGTAACTTCTCAGCTCACAACAGTTTTTATAAGGAAAATCAAGTGGAAGAAATTCACAAATATGCATAATTCCCCCCCCCTTTTTGCGTTATAACTTCTTGAATCTGCATAATGTCACAATATTGTTCATCCACAGAATGTCTAATAGGTTTTCAAACTGTGTTCCAGAGGTTCCCATGTTTCCTTGGAAGTTGGACAAGAGTTTCACAATGAGAAGATCAGTAATGGCCAACAAGCTTCCCTGAAAGACATCTTCATGACAACTGACCTTTCCTGGCAACAAAAAGATGCCGGGCCCGGGCTGGGAGGGAGCGGGGATATTGGCGCTGAGTTGCGCTGCTGTCCAATGCCCCTTCCCAGCCTGGGCCAGCCTTACACAGCATCCCTGATTGTGCACCAGCTAAAGAGCTGGCGTGCATCCAGAGACCCATTGGGGCCCGCACTGCTTACACCAGGGGAAGGGGACATCCCTTCCACCAAGGTGAGCCTGGCCCACGCTGGCACAAACTGCAATCCACACAGGATGCAGCGGCCGGCCATTTAGGCCAGGCATGCAAACTTGCGCATGATTGCACCTTAAAAGTATTTAGTGCATTTATGAATCTGTTTACAATTAAACAAGCTCAAAGTGACTTCCAAGTGTAATACTTCCAAAATACACCAATTACTGGCTAGGATCTAAGTATGAGCTTTTGTGTGTCAAGTGAAACCTTTGACTTATTTCTTTGAGTGACAAATCCCCATGCCATGTCACAGTAGTGTAGCTGGTGGGGGGGCACCCCCCTCACGGTGACAGTGTGGCAGTTTCCAGCATCTCCGCTGGCGAGGGGGTGCTCGGCAAACCAGCAGCAGCCCGTGAGCTGGGTCCTCTCACCCGCCATTGCCTCTGTATAGCTCCAAATGGAGCCATTCTGGAGGTGAGGGTGACATGGAGATGTGGAGGTGTTGCGCAGGCACGGGGATGTTGTGTGGCATCATGATGTCACCCCAGCCCCGCCCTGGGCAACGGCCGGGCTAGTAACGTCACTGCCATGTCACAAACTGCTGGTTCAAAGTTTGGATCCAAGCAGTTAGGGGGGCAGACTCCTAGCGTCGGGGTGGGGGTGGGGTTGACAGGCCATGGCTTTTAAATGTAAAAGAATTAAAAATAAGTTTCTCATTGCACTGAGCATGCAAACTCTTCCACAGGCCTCTGCAGGCCTTAGAAAGGCTCTACCAATCTATCGGAAGTGAAACCGGAAGTCACTCCCAATCAATTGGTAGAGCCTGCAGAGGTCTATGGAGGGGTTTGCAGGTCTGGCGTGATGAGGAACAGGTGTAATCTTGAAATCTCGGGGCGACCAGTGGGGGCTTGGGCTGCAACCAAGGAGAGTGGGAGGAGTAGAGTCTGGTGCAGGACTGGTGCCCCTAAGCATGCCCCCTTTCCTTTCTCCTGCAGCATCATGTGGCTGCCATGTGTTGCTGAGGGCAAAAGAAAGCAGTGAGGCTACAGTGTGGGGCATAGCGAAGAGAGGCCTGAGTCTGCCCTCGCCTCTGACATTGGGTAGGGGCAGGTTGAGCCTTAATAGGGCCCCTGAGTACATTCATCATTTTGGTGCCTTGGAGGGACCCTTTGCCTGGGGCAGGTGAAATTAGATGGTATTCTGGAAGAACCCTTAATTTGTGCAAGCGAGTTGTGAGAGGCTTTAAAGAAGAAAGCAGGGAGCCCAAGCATCCCTCAGGGTTTCAGAGTGCACATCTGTCTGACTGCCCAAATGGACTCTCCCAGAAGTTTTAGTGTAATGGCCCTTCTTGCTGAAGAGTGGGCTGTCCTGTTTTGCCCCATAGATGCTGCTTTGAGGTTTGGCTTGTACTCATAAGCCTCTCCTTTTCAACCATATCAGTGCGATGCTCAAACTCGAGACAGACACGATTGAGAAGTTCTTCAAGCGGATGGAGCCAAGGGAGGCTACCTTTTTCACCACCGCTGCTTCATTTTTGCTTAAAAAAAACAAGGGGTGATGTCACTTCCAGGGTGTATGTGTGACTTTTGTCACGAGGGCCCCGGGCACCACCAACCTTAGCTATGCCACTGCTCCCAGCATCCCTCCACTGGCCCTTGGAGGATGAGAAGGAGGAGGAGGTGGTGGTGGTAGATTCTGAGGGTGAGAAGTAAGTCATCCCCATCCTCCTCTTGGTGTCCAGTGCTGCCACTGCCACCATGTTCTCCTCTAATGGCTGGTGGTGGGAATGCTGAGAGCCCCTCTTCAGCAATTATAGGAAGTGGAAGTGGTGGCAGTGAATGCCAAGGGAAAGGTAAGTGAAGTATTCCAAACCAAACGTTTCTGGGTTTCTTGCCATGACTTAAAAGAATTTTAAGTCTATGGCAAACCTTCTGAAGGAAAAGATGCTCCAGGGAGTACAAGAGTCTCACTGAGGTAGCAGGAAGGCTTGGAGCAGCTGTTATTTATACTGGCAATCCTCATTGGGTGTGGTCTCTAGATTCAGTCAATTAAAGGGACCATGTACCTTCTCATCCGTTGGCTTCGTTCTGGTCTTGCGTACTTAAATACACCGCTTCATCTTTCTGGTTCATATTATTTGTGTGTTTTGTATCTCAATGGCTTCTCCATAAAGTCTGGGTAAATAGGCACTGGTGTTAGCACTTGTGTATTCTGAAAATGGATCTCATGTCCTGTTCTTTCTGTGTGTTCCGCAATAGCAGACTTAGAAGGTTGTTGAAGTCTGACATGCCTCTGATGTTCCTTCATCCTGGTCATGACACTTCTTTTCGTTGTTCCAATACATACCTTTTGGCATGAGTCTCGTACTCCCTGGAGCATCTTTTCCTAGAAGAAGGTTTGCCATAGACTGCAAACAAAATGTCGGGAACTATTAACATCTGTCTTTCATTTTGTTTTTTAAGTCATGGCAAGAAACCCGGAAACTTTTGGTTTGGAATATTTGGGCCATGAAAGCTTGCGATTGTTTGTAAATGAAGTAGGTGGGGCTCGGGGCTTTCTCTCCCTGTAATTCCAATTAACAATAAGGATAATACCAAAATTGTCATGTCCTTCGAAGAGCCCTGATGTCCCCGTAAGAACTTAGAGGGTGTAGGGAGGAGAAAGAAGAGCATTCAGGCCCAGCAGTGGCAAAATCTAATACTGTATCAGCAATGTCCTTGGAGGAGAAAGAAGATATGTATTTGGGCAACAGCAGTAACAGATGTAAGGATGGGGAATTTTTACATCTAGTTTCCCAAACCATTGAGGACTTAAATGTGGGGAAACGTATAACAGGGACCTCTGTATTAGAAAGGGTTACCTATATACCTGCCTTATATTCAGGGATCTCCCAGCCAGGCCCCTTGAACCCACAGTTCAAGCACTGAATGCAGTGAATCACAGTGGAAGCACTGAATGCAGCATCAGGAGACAGGTGGGAGGGTCCCAGTACAACCAGGGCCTCCAACAACCTGGCCCCAGTATTGCTTAAACAGAGTCAGACCATTGACACAATACAGCTCAGTTGTTGCCATTACGGAGGGGCTGTGACTTTCTGATAGGAGTCTTTCCTCTCTGCCCTACCTGGAAATACCTGGTACTGAACCTAGGTTCTTCTGCATGCGAAGCTCTGAGCTACTACTATTACTGAGGTGCAGCTCTTTCCTTAATGGGATCCCTGAAGGCAGCCAGTCTGAAAATCTCGGCAACATGCTATTTCTTTACCTGCTTTTTGCAGGCTGGCACCTCACATTCAGGGTAAAGCTAAAAAGTCAGGGGTGTAACTGGGGAGCGGCTGCTCCAGGCGCAAGCCCAGAGGGAGCGCAACCCTCATGCCATGCTCCACCAATGGAGCCCACGCCGTTGTTTCCCGAGCTGCAGCACAGCCGGGAGGACCCTCTCCCGCCCGCCCCACAGCACAGGAAACAGCGGCACGGGCTCTGTGCTTTTCCAGAGCCCATACCACTAACCCAGAAGTGATATCACATGACGTCATTTTCTGGGCGCAGCAAGCTCATGTGGCACCACGGGAGCTTGTTACGCTCCTGCACATGGTACATTCTGCCAACTCATACCTTGAGAATGAGAAATCGTTTTTTTCAAAGGACATATGTACTGTATTATATTTCTATGGACATGTATGAGTCAGGTTGATAAATGATTCTAACTTACTACAAGCCGCTGTTGCTGTGTCAGTTCTCCTGTAATAAGAAGTACAAAGGAAGTGGGTTAATATCTTTGATTGAACAAATAGTATCTTGCATTTCAGAAACAGGGTACCATCTTGGAAGACAAAAGCCCTATTCAGACACTAAGGGCAGTGTGGATGCTATCTTCAAGTATGCCATCTACAAGATTGTGCTGAGTTGGGTCAGGCTTTCTTGCACACTTAGGACACAAGCCTATGCATGTCTACTCAGAAGGAAGTTCTATTGTGTTCAATGAGGCTAACTCAGAGCGTAATCCTTACTAAGTATTCGGCGGGTGGCCCAGGGCCCCGCCCGATCCTTTGCATGTTCCAAGCCGATCGTGATCGGCCCACAGGTCTATTTGAGGGAAGGGGTATAGTGCGGGGAGCAGCTGCTCCAGGGTCTCCAATGGGTCTCCTCGATTTCCACCAGCTATTTAGCCTGGTGCAAGTCCGAGGAGGCCGTGTAAAGGCTGTGCCAGCCTGGGAAGGGAATGGGGATATGGCGGACACCATCCCTGCCCCCCTGGGTTGGCTAGGCCAACGGTCAGCCTCTCTCACCGCCCAGACCACCCCCGCCGGGCGATCCCTTACCTACTCCGACAGCCACAGGGATGATCCACGGCGGAGTAAGGGCCGCCTCCGCGCCAGCTGCCCTTACTCTAAAGTTGTCGTAAACTTGCTTTACAGCACATTTGCGACACTTTAGAATAGCAGAGTGCACACTATGGATTGCGGTGCCCGTGGTGTAGCTAGCCTCTGGGGGGGCGGTACCTCATGACCCCCATGATGTCACAAGCCCTGCCCCCAGGCGTGTGATGTCGGAAGCCCCACCCCTTGATGCGTCGTGGCAAAACACACACACCCCGGCATTTTTTACTAGAAAATGGCCACTAGGGGCCCGGGTGGGAGACTCTTTTGCCACCACCGTGCCACAAAAGGCCCATTTTTTCCGACGCTGCCACGGCTGCACTGCCAAATTGCCACGGATGCTGTGACTTGTGCACCCCTGCAGGGGCGTAGCAAGCTGCCGCCCTATTGGTGGCCAATAGCCAAGATGATGTCCCCTGGGAAGCCCTGCCATGCCACGTGACGTATCCTGGAAGCCACGCCCCCGGCGTGATATCACACAGCCTGTCAGAGGCCTGGAAATGTTCCCAGGAGCAGGCAGGAGGGACGAAAACACCTCTCCCAACCTCATGGAGGCTTGGCGGTGGTGCTATGAGGCTCGCTGCCGCTGCCGAGGCCTGGAAAAAGAAAAAAGGGCAAGTGCCACGACTGGTTGTGAGTGATGCCCCCTGCTGCCTCCCTGGGCCTGCTGCCTGGGGGTGCACTTCCCCGCCCCCCATTTCTATGCCACTGCCCCCCTGCCCCCCCCCATTCCTACGTCACTGGACTAACTTTCAGGAAGGAAAGATTGCAGCCTTTCATTTTTTGTTTGAAGAGACAAATGCTGTAATCAGGGAGAGACTCCCCTCCCCCCCAACAGTGCTGGGCGCACCTAGCATTATTATGGCCCAAAGAGCCAGCAGCTCTGCTTGCCCACCACTGAAAGACCCAGCCTGTGCTAGTGAATGAAAGGTGGAAGAGGGAATGGGCCATGGGCAGTTTGGAGGAGGTTTAGGGTGGGGAACTGGCTGGAGGGGCTGGATCTTGGTAGCAAAAGCACACACCCGGATTCCCAGTCTTGCTCCCCCCCCCTGCACACACACATATTAATTTTGGGGAGAATAAAGACTGAGCAGGGCTTAAGTTTTCTCTGAAAGGAAAGAGCAATTTTTTGGAGGGATGGCATTTGAATCAGGTACACACTGCAGGGAGAGAATTAAAACTTCTCTCCCCCAATATTTTGCCCTAATATCCAAGTCAGACCTTCCTTTAAATTCCACAGCTGATTTTGACCTTAATAAAAACCGAGAAAACCTCTGCATCACAGGGTTCTGCTATATCACTTTTGTCGCTCACTAACAGTGCAATCCTAACCAACTTTCTAGCGCAGATGTAGTACACTGCAGTCATGGAGGCACATTTGTTCCCTTACCTCGGGGCTGCATTGTGGCTGCACCAGCGCTGGAATGTTGGTTAGGACTGCACTACAAGACCCTTGAAAGGAGAGGAAGATCCTAATATGCACGTTCATTGTCTAGTCACTAACCTCTATTTATTTATTTATTTATTTATTTATTTATTTATTTACAGTATTTTTATCCCGCCTTTCTCCCCAAAGAAGGGACCCAAGGCGGCTTACAACAAAAAAGAAAATACAATACAAAAATACAATACAAAAAATAATCACATTTTAAAACAGTAAAAAAACAATTAATGAAAATTAATAAAAACAATATCTAAAAATCGATTTCAAAGATCATAGCACAATTAAAACAGGAGCATAAAAACAGCAGCACCCCCACCTGTACCAGCGAGATGTTAAAAAAGGCAAGGGCTCAGAAGGCTTCTTTGAACAAGAAGGTTTTTAGGCCTCGCCGGAAAGTGTCCAAGGAGGGAGCAGTTCGTAAGTAAAAGAGGAGGGAATTCCATATGGTTGGTGCCACTATTTTATTTATTTATTTATTTTTATTTAAAGAATTTGTAGCCCGCCTTTCTCCCGAAGGCACTCAAGGCGGCTTACAACATATTAAAATACATATAAACAACTTTAAAACAATTAAACAAACACATTAAAATAATTAAAAACACTTGAGATTAATAATTAAAAACACTACTGAGAAGGCCCTGTTTCTGGCCGCCGCCCCTCGCACCTCCCTGGGCGACAGCACCCGCAAAAGGGCCTTCTCTGATTATCTAAGGAGAGGAGCCGGACTATATAGAAGTAGGCGGTCTCTCAAATATCCTGGCCCCAAGCCATATAGGGCTTTAAAGATCAAAACCAGCACTTTGAATTGGGCCCGGAACCGAATCGGCAGCCAGTGCAGCTGTCGGAGGAGCGGCCCGATGGAGTCGAACCGCCTACCTCCAGTGACCAGTAAACTCCAGTAAACTCTAGCGTAACCTTGCATTAGTACAACAGGAGCATGATTTGGGCACCTCAAACATTTTTCATCTGTAAAAAGAGGAAGAATAATAACCTGCTTAATAGTGCAGTCCTATGCATGTCTACACAGAAGTACATGTGACTGAGGCAAGGGTAACATTGCCCTTTGCACACTGAAGTGCTGTAAAAATAATTAGCAAGCACTTCCTATTGCTCTGAGACTGTATCTTCTGTTGTAGTGGGGTCTTGGAGGAATTGGCTTTATGCCTTCCCCAATTTAGCACCTTTAATAATCTGATAATGAGGAGAAAACAGCATGTTAATGAAATTTAGAAATGAAATTAAATGGAGCAGTATTACAGATACCACTGTGAACAGTGTGCAAAGGTGACTGCAAGGGATCTAAGGGAGCATGGAACTAGTTACAACCTGGGGAGGGGGGTGCAAAGAAATAGCTGCAGACAAAAAAAAACCAAAAACATACAAGTGAAATATTCAGAGGTAGAAAAATAATTGTAAAACAAATGACTGACTGAGATACCTGCAGGAGATGGCAGTTCAGTTCCAATCTCAGCACCTGGAAGCAAATATAACTGCAGTGAGGGAGAAAAGTGAAATCTGGCATATTTAAAGACGCCCTACTCCCATTTTATTAAATGCGTACTCAAGTATTTATGCACATATGCATGTACTGAATCAACCTTTATTGGCTTAAAAAAACACAATACAGTAACACCACCACAACAAGAGAAAACAGAAAAACATACTGTAGGCCCAGTTAGCTAGCTAATTTTACAATCTTTCAGACAACTTTCCAAAACTTTTCACCCAAGGGTGAAAACTAATTAATTAATAATTTGTAAACCTTACAGCCCGTAACAGTGCAGCAAAGCCAAAACAGGCTGCGCTGCACAGAAAATTTGCAGGCTGGAGGACTCCTCAAGGTAGGAGGATATTCGTCCCCTTGCCCCAGGGCAAGCCCCAGCCACGGCAAAGGGTCTCCTCAGACCTACGTGAGCCAAATTCAGTGGTGATCTGTGTCGGGAAAACAGGCTCTGGAAGGGAGATAGGATCCGGCATGCACTCGCCTCGTCAATCCCCCTCCCCCTCCTGGGCCCGATCCCTGCTGCTCCCTTAGTACTGTAGGTGCAAAACCCATTTCAGGCTGGAGAGGAGCAAGCAAGGGCCATCAAGCAACAAAAGAAGGTTCCTTGATGGGTTCACAAATGATCCCATAGGATTCAGTGGATAACAGGGTATACAACTCTGGGTGCTTTGTGTATCTGCAAATTTAGAACTTTTATTTTCAAAGTGTTTGGGGGAAAGCGTGAGACTGGCCTCAGGCCTCCTTTTTAGGAATTCCTTTAACCGTGATGGCAACCACTCGATTGCAGCTCTCTGTAGTGGAAATCACGGAAGAATGGAAAGGAGTTAGTGGTGTTGGCAGTGGTCTCCTGTTTTGACAAATCCGGGAAGCAAGGGGTTAAAGGATCAAGACTTTGGCTGTTTGACAGGACTGGACAACAAGGGGTCAACACCCAGGACTGTGTGGGTGGAGGCACACCTGCAGGCAATTGGGTATGGCTCCACAGATGTGGGCACTAATGGACAGTTAAAAGGACTTTGGCTTATGTGATTGCAGCCCCCCAGCCAGTGGCGTAGCTAGACTGGAGTGGAGGCAATTAGTTCTGCAAGACTCCGTTACACCGGAGTCAGCGGCCCCTCCCCTTGCTGTTGGAGCCATTCAGGCAGCAACTGCAACACGCAGGACACTCCCCTGTCGCTGCCGGAATGACTCCAACAACAAAGGGGAGGGGCCACTGACTCCAGTGTAACGGAGTCTTGCAGAACTACTTGCCTCTGCTCCAGTCTAGTTACACCACTGCCCCCAGCTGCACTCAATTAGCCCTTATTGAGTCTGAGGATCAAAATAGCACATATGCAGCACTGAATTACCTCATGGGGGGGGAGAATAATAATAATAATAATAATAATAATAATAATAATAATAATAATAATAATAATAATAATAATGGAATGGAATGGAGGAGAGTGGAGCAGCAGTGGAGCTTCTACACTGCTGGACCTGACCTGGTCTCGTCGGAGGGACACGCTGCCATGCTTTTGGATTGCTGGACGGAGACCTTTGCTGAGAGGGGGAACCTCTCCTGGATTGACCCTTACCCAGATTGATTGCTATTGGGAGAACTCTGCCCGACTAGCTGTTGGAGAGACTTTTCTGATAGGACTTTACTGCAAGATGCTTTGCCGGATTGGACCAAAGCACTGGAGGCATTCTTCAGCGGTGAAGGAAACATGTTGGGCTTTCCAAGGACATTTGCCTGTTTAGATAAGTACTGCCCGGGAAGGGCTAATGGACATTGTTTATTACTTGTAAAGCAATAAAACTTGTTGATTACTTTCCACACTGGAGTTCAGTAGTTTTCTTTTTGCACACAGCTACAACTGGCTCCTGGAAGGTGGGGCTAATTAGTCTGAGTGGGCATTGGAGTTGTTAAATGGAACGAAGTAGCTCCTAGAAGTGAGGTTTGGGTTGGGTTGCAACACTCTCCATGTTCCTTTAACTGCAGCTGCTGTGCCAGTTAAGAGTGATCATTCAGTGGAAGAGAGAGTGGTTCTCCTGCCTCAAGTGAGTGAAGGGATTTCATGGCCCACCAAGCAGCTCACTCCTTGCCTGAATCCCTTGGTTCTGGCTATAAAAAACTGTAATTCATCCATGGTCTGTAGCCACAACTTGGGGACATCTCTTGCTTCACAACCCTTTCTCACCCATTTCTCCTCTCCCTCTTCCATTTCACTACTGCCAAACCTCTGGTTTTCCAAGCATAGATCCCCTGGAATTCCTTCTGATTTCCCCATGTCCTCTTCTCCCCCCTTTCTCTACTCCTTGCTTGTGCTATTATCTGCCCCCTTTTTAAGGATTTCCTACTTTTTCTTTCCTTCCTCTTGACATGGGAACTGTGTTTAGGGCATAGTCTAAGGAGGGGCATAGATTGGCCAAGGAACTTTGCATTGGTTTTTTATTATTATTATTACCCTTCCTTAAGTGTATTATTGTCCTCGCCTTCACCCTCACCTCCCTCTTCCTTCCCCACTGAGCTGTGCCATTGGCTACTGCACAGAGTCCCAGCACAAACAATAGTTTTCATCTATGTGTGCGTATTACATTTGTTCTGAAAAGCATGCTTGCTAAATGACATCTGGGAGGGGGATCAGGGGATCATTTGGGTGGAGGGTCGGGAGCCTTTGTTGTATTTTTTTACTTTTGATATGAGTGTGTGTGTGTGCGTGTGTGCGTGCGTGCGCCAAAAATATGGCTGAAGACAGGCTGAGGAATTCTGACAATTTGAGATTCTCACTACGAGCAAAATTGAGACCTGGAATGTAGCCCCTTTGAACTCAGATCTGAGTTTTGGCTCCTAGGAAAGAACTAAACATCAATGGACAATACATATCAATGGAAAATAAACCTCTAACACTATAACATAGTGCCACAAATGCCTTGATGGCATAAACAATCTGACCACCGGGGACAAATGTGGAATGAAATGGAGCCATAGAAAGGAAACAAAAGATAACTCTGCATGGTCGAAGAGAGGAGAATGAAGCAAGCTGCCAGGAAGGGTAAAAGCTGAGCCAATAAGAACATGTGCAGAGAGACCCAGAGACCCAAAGATGAGGCAGTTTGTGTATGAATCCCAGTCATTAGAAATTTAGCAGCACTTAAAGTTGGCCACCTTGAATTGCACACTATGCGAGTATGATTGGGAGAGGGTAAAATCAATTCTCTACTTTTATCATCAAAATAAAGCTTTTACTATACAGTGTTAGCATTATATCTTGAGACTCATTCTGACCTGTATCCCCTTCAAAAAGAACCTAGAATCTGATCACCTCTACAAGAAACAGCAGCCCTAACATGAAACCTTTCTACTTCTCTTCTGGGCCTTCTTAGGCATGATACCAAGGAAGGCAAATGATTATTCACTCTATCCTGGGGGTAGGGGCAGAGGAGGAGATGCTCCTTTTCAGTGCTCCTTGTTTATTAACGGAAACTCACCCTGCCTTAGGCAGGGTGAGTTAATCCAAGCTCTATGGGCTAGCTAGACAGAAGGTTCCCACAGGCCCCACACCTGGCCCCACTGCTCAGGTAAAGAACAGCAGACAGTAACCTGACGACGTACTCACCTTCTTCCCCTGCTGCAGCAGCTGCAAGTGGGGCATGAGCTGTGGCATATCCATAGACTGGTGTGCTCCCAAGTAAATGTGTATAGGTGTAAGCCCTGACCAGAACAGGCGAGGCCAGCTCGCAAGTCATGGCAGGACCCCATCCTTCAGGCCCACGAGTCTGGGCAGGATCACTCTGGAGTCTGGAGGAGCAGCGAGTCCCAGTAGGATCTGGCCCATGCAGCCCATAAGTCAAGGCAGGACCTGGCCCTCGGTGGCATTGGGCTTCTGCAGGATCCAACCCACCTTCACAGTCCATCTATATCCAACACATGGCTGTCAACCACATGGGGGGGGTAGAAGGGGACAGGAACACAGCCTGGGGGGTGAGCATAAAAGGAGGGAGGGAGAAGAGCTGGCGTCGAGTCTGGCCCAGAACCACTGAGGAGTCAGGGCTTCCCAGGAACCTAGCCAGGCTCCGAGCCTGATCACTGCCATCCCCAGCTCAGACCCAACAGTTGGGCAACTGTTGCTCTCTCCAATTGGGAGAGGCTTATGACCTTGGGATCCCAGGGCGCAGAACACCCCTTGCGGCTGCTGGGACCCACGCCCTCAGCTGGACACATCCAACACCCTTCGGGGTCTACCTCTCTATCCCTGCTGGGGTGTGTGACACCCTGCCTCAGATCTCGGCAGACGAGATGCAGCGAGAGGCTCAAGAGGCATCGGTGCCCTGCCTCGTAGAGGGAGCAGCTACATCCCCGTCGCTGAGGCGAGCCCGTGCTCCCCATTGCTCACCAGCTTCTCCCAGAAGGCCTCATTGACCACTCGGTGGAGGGAACCAAGAAACGGGGGGTGGGTGGGTGGGTCATCCTTTTGTTGTATTGAGTTAAGGAATAAAAAGCGTTCTGTTAAGGAATTAAGGAATTAAGGAATAAAAAGTGTTCCTCGGACCGCCTGGACCTTCTATCCTTCCAAGCAACATGTCCTTGGATGCAGGTATGACCACCCCAAACACTTTTTGACATGCTGCTGACATGCCCCCGGGGCCCTGCTGGGGGATGCTACAATAGGATTGTTGTCTTAATAACTTCATATTAGATAGCACCTAGATTAGTGAGACTCACACCGCAGTGAAGCTATGATAATAATGGAATGGAGACTGATTTGGAATGAAGTGGGAATATATGAAATGTGGAGGTGAGAGTATACGTAGTTGTTGATCTGTGAACTGTAGCTAAGGGTGAACACAGGCACATATCAAATAGCTAATGCTCAAGTATTCACAGAGTGAGAAGCAGGCTTCTGCTGGGCTCCACCACCACGGTTTTGTCCATTGGCCCTTAACGTCCTTCGCTGCTGCTTTTCTGGTTATTGCAGCATCTCATCATTTCTGGGTCACTTTCCCTGCTTTGTTGACTTGCTTATCACTCTCATTGAAGTGTGTCCTTTACCAGTTTTCAGAGTTATGGAAAACTTGCCCAGATTTAGGCACCTGGTTAAGAAGCCATACATATATACAGTATTTCCCCCAGTGGAGCTGCACGCTTTACTGATAGTAACGGTTGAATGGTGTATTTCATTTGTGTTCATTTACATAATTTGCTGATTAAACTACATATTTAATCTGTTGACCTTTACTCTTCATTTTTGTGAAGAGTAAGCCAACATTTGTTGAAATCAACTTGCAGAGTTTGTTAAATGCAGTTCTTATCTCTTAAGGTTTGTTCAGTCCTTAGCACTGGAGGTATTTAGAATTCCATAGCACAATGGTTCCTTTGCACCTTGTGGATAGCTTTCTAAAAAAAAAAAAAAGGCCAAACCCTTCATACAACATAAAATTGTTGTACTTTTTCACTGTTACTTACTTTATGTGAAAGTCTTTTCGCAATGCTCATTCAGTATTTGTCAAATTCTGTTTGAAGGTCATTCAAATCATTCCTGGTTCAAAACGGGTGTAGGTGCTATGTTTCTGGGTTGTTATGAATGGATCTGGGGGGTGTACAGATTTATACATGTTCAGGACTGCATACCACACTCTACAGTCCCTATCTTATTCCATTGTTTCTTATGGGAGAAACATCTCCTCTTTACGTTCAATGTAGGGCATAGACAGACGTTAATACCATTAACTGCTATTCACATTGTTTCTTATGGGAGGGAAAATTCTTCTTTTTACCTTGTTTCATTATAAGTCCAGGTTTTCTCTTTCCTATCTAGAACTTAGAAAAGGGAACCCCCTGTATTTTCAGATCCCATTGATATCAATAGAAGAGAGTCAAGTTGAACATTTCTATAGAAATCAGTGGGATCAAAGCAACGAACTATGAATCTGGAGTCAGGCTGCCAGGGCCAGCCCTGGTAGGAAGATTTGTTGTTGTTGTTTTAAAAAAATGTATATTCTGCACTTCCTTCTCATTTGAGATGTAATACCGTATTTCTTCGAGTCTAAGGCGCCATTGATTCTAAGGCGCATCTTAATTTCAGGAACACCAGCAGAAAAAAACCAAAAACCATCGTTTGCAAGACGCACCTCCTTCCTGCTCATCACCAACTCTCCCCAGCTTGCTCAGCACCAACTCTCCCCAGTTTGCCTGCCACGGCAGTCCGATTTTTACCGTGCCATTTTGCCCCCTCTGCTCAGCAGTGAGCTCTCTCTTCCAGAACCTGAGAGCTCGCCCCAGCATGACCAGCGCTGCAGCTGATGATCTCCTCACTGCATTTGAGCAGTGCCTTTGCGGTCCGCCAGAAAGTGCAATTTCCTTACTTACCGGGGCTTGGGAGAGCTTCAGGGAGGCCTGAGCCATTTCCGAAAACCGGAAATAGCCGAAAATCGCTGTTTTTCACCGAAGTGAAGATCGGGGAGGCCTGCAGAGGGTCGCGCAGGCCTCCCTGAAGCTCCCCCAAGCTCCGGTAAGTAAGGAAATTGCATTTTGGGGTGCATTTTAGAGACCTTCAATTCTAAGACGCACCCCATTTTTTAAAAATGCTTAATTGGGAAAAAAACATGCGTCTTAGAATCGAATAAATACGGTATATGAGAAATGCAGGGCTGAATGAATCGCAAGCCGGAATCAAGATTGCCGGGAGAAATATCAACAACCTCAGATATGCAGACATTAGGTTAGGGTGGTAACCCTAATGGCAGAAAGTGAAGAAGAACTAAAGAGCCTCTTGATGAGAGTGAAAGAGGAGAGTGCAAAAGTTGGCTTGAAACTCAACATTAATAAAACTAAGATCATGGCATCTGGTCCCATCAATTCCTGGCAAATAGAAGGGGCAGAAATGGAAGCAGTAACAGATTTTACTTTTTTGGGCTCCAAGATCACTGCAGACGGAGACAGCAGCCATGAAATTAAAAGACGCTTACTCCTTGGAAGGAAAGCTATGGCAAATTTAGATAGCATAATAAAAAGCAGAGATATCACCATGCCAACACAAGTTTGTATAGTCAGGGTGACGGTGTTCCCAGTAGCAATGTATGGTTATGAGAGTTGGACCATAAGGAAGGCTGAGCGCCGAAGAATAGATGCTTTCGAACTGTGGTGCTGCAGAAGACTCCTGAGAGTCCCTTGGACTGCTACGAGAGCAAATCAGTCAATCCTAAATGAAATCAACCCTGACTGTTCCCTGGAAGGACAGGTACTAAGGCTGAAACTCAAATATTTTGGCCACCTAATGCGAAGAGAGAACTCTCTGGAGAAGACTCTGATGCTGGGAAAGACTGAAGGCAAAAGGAGAAGGGAAAGGCATAGGATGAGATGGTTAGATAGCATCACCGATGCAACGAACATGAAAATGAGCGAACTCAGGAAGATAGTGGAGGACAGGAAGGCCTGGCGGGATATGGTTCATGGGATCATGAAGGGTCGGACACAACTTAATGACTGAACAACAAAATTGAGTATTTCAATATATAACGTTTAAAGTTAAGTACAGTTTTAGACTACTTCTGAGAACATAAGAATTCTCTGCTGAGCTGAAGGTTCTCATCTGAGAAAGTTGGGCTTAAAATTTTGTGGAGGTTGTTGATGAGAAGGAGCCAGAATCCTCTGGCTTACCTCATTTTGCTGTTAACATTGGTTTTACAACAGTGGCAGCTGTGCTTCTCCCATTTTTTTCACCAGTAGCTAGCATTTTGATCCCAGAAAGCATGATACTACAGGATGATGTTGCAGTGTCCAGAGTGTGGGAAATTATGTGCTCTGTGAGCAGTTTAAGATAGCATTTTGGGATAACCTTTGACAAACAATGGCTTTGGTCCACCCAACAAAATTTGGACTGTTGCTTGAAAGACCTCACAGTAGCAAATATATTTGTTAAGACAAACAATTGTTCTTGCCTGTCAGCACAATATGGTCTGTAATGCTGACCCTTACAACCTGATATATTCACATGGCATGAGGGCGTAAATCTGCTAAACTCACACTTGGAGTAGTTACACTAGTTGCGGATTTCAAAGTTGGAGAATTTATTGTGCAAGACAAATGGTTTTCACTGTGAAGTGTCAGTAATTTCATTAACTTAGGCTAGATAAAAATCTTGATATAGTGTTGCATTTATTGATTAAAGCCTATAGTAAACTTTGTTTATTAGAGTAAGTAACTTTACTGGGGGATGTTCTGATACAAATAAGACTTTCATGTTCTGGTGCCAAACTCTAGGCTGATGAGCAACTTGTAAAAATATATCCAATAACTACAGTTAAGATTTAGGAAAGTCTTTGGTCAGCAGCTAGTTTTCCTGTAGGCGAGGGGTTTGGGGTTAGCACTTCAACCCCAATTTCAACTGCTCTGCCATAGTAATTGCCACTGGCACCATTTTCTCCATATATCTGTTACCTCAGGGCAGCAATCTATAGGTGGGGCACCACTACAGAGAAGACCTTCTATCTGGTAGGTGCCAGCTGAATTTCTGTTAGCATTAGACCAAAGAGAAAGGGCTGGTATATATGGGAATATAAAGTACATAAGGTAACTCAACCCAAGGCCAGAAGCATTTTTTCAGCCAAGGGAGCTAGCACAGAATAGATGAGATACTATGCTTTACTTGGCTCTTCCCAGATAGTGGCTCCTGCATCAACTAAAACTTATAAACCAGAGGTTCTCAACCTCTCACCGGCAGTGGTACACTGCCACTACTGGGATCCCTTGGCATCCCACTGGAAATGCTGGGCAATGGTGTCATCACCCATCACTGTGTAGCCTGCCTACTTATGAAGCCTGGGTTTTAACCCCTTATTCCCTAGGCCTGATGACACCATATCCAATACAGAATGTAACCAATGAGTGGATAACTGCAGCCAGGAAATCATCTTCTAAATAGGACCAGAACTGGGGTTTCAATTGAAGCTGATGAAGGATAGTCATGACCATGGCCATGACCTGGACATTCAGGGATAGCTCGAAGGCCAGAAGTACCCCCAAGCTACAGAATTGGTTCTCAGGGGATGTCTATCTCAGGGGACATTTCTTCCATTCATAAAAATCTGGACACCACTATTAAGAATGGATGTATTGTTCAACACCAGAAACTGCTTCTAATATGGATTATGTTTTTCCTTATTCACTCTCATTCATCATCCGTCCCAGAACTACCTCCAAAGGTTTCTGTTGCCTCCCTGAGAGTAAATGTTGGAAACATGAGGAAGAGCTAACGGTCTACCACATATTGTTGATACTCCGCTCAAACACCCCGGACGGTCTGCCGGGGGAGTGGGGGCTGCAGTCCTCTGTGCCGGCGGCCCTTACTCCCGAGTCGTTGCAAACATACTTTATGTGCACAGTGCAGTGCACGCTCCGCCTATCTAACGTTAGGCAGGTTCGGGCTGTTAAGCAGGAAAAGGGGATTTAAATCCCCTTACTCCAAGTAAGCCTTCTGATCTGCAATGGGTCTCCTTGAACCTGCGTTGAGGCTTTACAATAACTTGTGCAGGCAAATTCATAAGCTATAGTAATGTAGAAAAGGTAGATCTTTGCTTCTCTGAAAGATGAGATAATCTTGCTGCTTGTTTCTACTTAGTCATAAATCATTGTGTTTGATATCATAATTATTTCCACAATAGCCAATAGTTATGTCTCAAATATTATGATATCAAGAAGTAAGGCAATTAGATGGCAGATGCTGAGTTTGGGGACCATCTGCTAGGTTTGGAAATTATGTGTTGGATGGGACTTGAAATTACACAGTCATAACGAAGATATCTACCATAGGATATACTAGGCCTTAACTGCACCTGTGCAAAGCAAAACTAATACCCTTGAACTTAATTGACTTGGTCAGTTCATATTATTATACATTCAGTGAGAGTTCAGAACTGGGATCAAAGATTTATTGGTGGTGCAATAAGACAAAGACTGTAAATAACATGGCTGCATGGTAAAATATACATTGTTTAAATTTGCTTCATGAAATTATGCCCTATTAAACTAAATTGCACATTAGCAATTAAGTTTTTTTTGTCATCTAATCATTTTGTCCCCATTTATCTCTATGTAGATGTTATTCAGTGAATAATGGAGTATCAGAGTAATCAGAATAATCTGACTGGCTTATGGAGCCAATCAGATCTAGATTTCTGAATACATCCACTGGGCTCTTCTGTTTATGGAATGATGGAATAGCCATCATTTAAGCTTTATTGAATATGGCAAAATAGCCTTCAGGAATACGCTCCAATAGTGCCTATTATATCTAATTCATTGAGAATCCAAGTCAAAAGGGAGGAGGCTTGGTGGCATGGAAGCTGACCAATAACAGCACAGATCGTTCAGCCAATAGTAGAGGTGAAGACTAGTGTTCTGTGTAAATAAGGGTAAATTAGGGTACAATCCAAACCTTCTTAGGCCGCAATTGTAACCAGTGGCCCAGTGAAAACGGGAGGCCCCAGAACGGAAAGGGGATTCAAATCCCCTTTGAATTCCCCTTTTGGAGGGGATTTGAATCCCCTTTCCGTTCTGGGGCCTCCCGTTTTTACTGGGCCGCTGGTTACAACGGCGGCCTAAGTAGGTTTGGATTGTGCCCTTAGTGTTCTGTGTAAACTAAGATGAATACACACAAACGTTCACTGAGTGCTTACAATAATGATCTACTAAGTATTCTTTAAGCCAATTCTGTATACTATCCTAGTGTAATCTCCCTCTCCTCCTCCCAAAGAGGCAGCTCGATCTCGATGTCCAGGAGGTTCTGGAAGGTCATGGGCATGTGGACAAAAATGGTGAGACATAGCTAAAAAGAAACCATAGAATTTTTATTATCCCCTTTGGATTGCCTCATCCATTCATCTCCTCAATGGATTGCCCGTATACATCTTTGTAGTCTATGTGCGGTCACACAGGGCGGAGATATGCTCAGGGCCAAACTCAGAAATGTTTAGAGCAGTGGTTCTCAAACTCCTACAGGGGATTAAGGGAACCTGTAAGTTGTCGTGGACTCTGCGGCAACTTCGGCAATGGCATTTTCGGAGTCCCATCACTGCCACAGAAAAAATATATATAATTGCATCATCTGCGTATAGCAGAAGGGGGACAGAAAGACTTCCCAATTTAGGACTATGTCCATCAACCTCTGCCAGATTGGAGGGGGGGGAATCATTTATGAAAAGGGTTAAATAGGATAGGAGGATTAAATGGAGTAGGAGATAGAATATGTCCCTGTTTTACCCCACAATTGGTTGGAAATGACTCTGACAATTCCCCACTCAAAGCAACCCTAACGTGACAACTAGTCTCCGCATATACCGTATTGGTCTGAGTATAAGACTCACTTTTTTCTCCTAATTTAAGTTTTTAAACTAGGGGTGCGTCTTATAATCAGGCTGTTGCAATTCAATGCCAGTGAATTAATTAAATTTTTTAATAGCACCAAACTTTAAGGGTGCGTCTTATAATCATGTGCGTCTTATACTCGGGACAATACGGGGTAAGTTCCTGATTAGAAAAATAAGTATTTTATCTATACTGAGATGAAGAAGTTTATTCCATAAGATAGACGTTTGAATCAAATGCGGTTTTCAGATCTAGGAAGCCCACAAAAAGCTTGGAATTAGCTTTCTTGACCTGTTTGTCAATAAAATATGACAATGATCTAATGTTGACTTCCCCTGTCTAAATCCAGTTTGTTCCATCCCTATAATTGCACTGTCAGTAATCCCTATCCACTGCCATAAAAAAGTGGGCAAATATCGACACCCACCACTCCAATTCCTCTTTTAACAGATTAACTGGGATCACATCGGGACCTGGCGCCTTACTAATTTTTAGTTGTCTTATGAGTTCCCTAGTTTTGCAACCAGTGGCCACTCAGGGAGCTCTAGGGTTAAAAGGTCATTGAAGGGCGTACAGTGAAACGTGTCATCACCTCGCCCGTGGGCCCCCCTCCAGCAACACCACTGACTCTATCCACTATTTCACACTGGCAGATACAATTGCAAAATGGGAATTACCCATTTTTTTTATACATGGGGGGGGGGGAGGACAGGAATCTTGTATTATTTACCTAGATTGGTTTCAGTTCATACAATTATGCTTCATAAGGATGGGTGACAGTCACTAAGTCCTGAAAGCCACCTCAGAGAGCCTAGTCCTAGGCTCATTGCTGGCTGGGATTGTCAACTGTTTCCTTCAGGTGAACTGGTGAACAACAACGCACTTCATTCAGAACAAAAATCTTTCCTGTGAGGTCTCCATAGGCATATTCATCCCCCTTTCATGTGTAGTGAGCATGCAGTTTTAATATATTTCCAAATAATTTTATCCTGCTTTTCTATTTCAAAATATTCAAAGCTGTTCACAATATAAATCATAACAACACGATAAGAAAGCAAACTAACAACTTCAAACAATGAGGAGAAACAGTTTAAAACACTGTCAACAACCAATTCAAACGACAAAATATGCAGAAGCTTCAGCACTCCATTGTGAAAAAGTAGTATCTCATCACTGAATCAGCATATCAGAAGCCTGCTAGAATAGATCAGTTTTCACTGCTCATGAGAAGGCTAGCAGAGAAAAACTTCCAGAAGGCATTCTATAACCTAGGCACCACAATAGAAAATGCCCTGTCTGTCCCTCATGCCATGATTCATCTGATAGTGGAGGGAAACAGAGTAGAGCTTCCATTATAAACCAATGCACAGGCAATGTGACAAGTTCTTGATATCTTGGTCCTGAGCAATTTAGGGGCATTTTGAGGTTACGATAAGCATTCTGAACGGAGCCTGGAAACAAACTCAGGAAGAATGAGTCAGTATCAGATTTCTAAAATTCAACCTGAAAGCCCTTGTTAACACCCTGGCAGCTGCATACTGTACCAGCTGAAGTTTATAAACTGTCTTCAAAAACAGCCCCACGTAAAGGACATTACGTAATCTAATCTGACTGTGACTAGGATATGGGTGACTGAGGCCAGGTCCAGCTGTCTTCTTTGCTGGCAAGTTAGCAGAAGCTGGTAAAGAAGAGTCATAGCCACCACTGGTGCGTGGCGGGGGGGGGGGCGGAGCACACGGGGTGATGTGCTGGGAGGTGGCCAGAGGGGGTGACGCACCAGGGGGGTGACACGCCGGGAGTCCCGGTGCGTCACCCCCCCTGCTACACTCACACCCACCCCGGCGCATCACTCCCGGAGCCAGCAAGCCGAGCCACATCTTCTTCAGCGGCTCGGCTGCTTCTAAATAGGCCTGGGAAGACTTCGAGCGGCATGCGGCATTGGGTCTTCGTTCGACCCTTCTGAGGGCAAGGCTATGAGCAGCGTTGTGCACATGTGCACTCGAAGCCTTGCCAGCCTATTCAGAAGCAGCCGAGCCGCCAAGGAAGACGTGGCTCGGCTTGCCGGCTCCAGGAGTGACGCGCCGGGATGGGGGTGCGTATGGGGGGTTGACGCAACTCTGGAGAGGTGGGTGATGTGCTTGGGGTGGGTGGGTGATGCACCAGTGGGGGGATGACGCACCGACCCCGCACTGGGTGATGCGTGGGCTAGTGAAGCCACCGACAGCCACCACTTGGCCATCAAGAAACTGCCACTGAATCTAGGAGCACTCCCAAGCCCAGATTTATAAGAGGCAACACTAGGGAAAGGCTGAACGTTTGATCATTTGGCCTGATTCTGGACTGGGATCATGGTTTTGCATGTCCTTTCTACATTTTCTGGGGTAGTACAATTTCCTTAGGGGGATGAAACTACTAGAGTTCCTTGCAGTGCCAATCAGATAGCAGCTACCACTTTGAATTGCCCAGAAAGCCCTCCTCCAATGGGGATTCTGGGGAACATGGCAGCTACAACTTTAAGTGAGGACTTCCTGTATTCATTTCATGCATTTGTTATCTCAGACATAATTCTATAGTGCAGAACTTAGATTCTTTTTTATTTTTATAACTGAAAAGCACATTATTTGGCAATACCGTGGAATGTGTAGTCATTTTACTTTGATAAAACAGATGTTCAGAACACAACAGGAGCAATATTTTCTTTTATTTATTTTGTGTTTAGTGTGTGTGACCTAACAGAGTCAAGACAGGTTGTAATTTCACAGAGGAGGTGAAATAAAATTTCTGTGCAATAGCTCCATCATTCACAAGTACTCCAATAATGCATTTCAATTCTTCCCTTAGTGCCTCCGATTTGTGTCTGTTTTGTAGTTTCAAAGTAACATGTTTTGGACGATCAGGTATGAAATCAACAGGCCTATAAACAGAGTACAGAGCAGGCAAATCTAAGTTGCAAGCCTTGGAGTATTCTGACTTTAGAGAAAGGTTACATACAAAAGCAATCGTGCATACAAGGTGCATCAATAAATCTGCACCAGAACAAAGGTTCCCTTTATTTTCAAAGACATCTTATCCTCAATTATCCAAATGAAAAGGTTTACATTTAAACTTTTTGGGATAACTAAAACTATGTGATTTTAATGATGTTTGCAGCGTTCATCATTAGCCACCTCAAGTACTTCCCATATATGATGGGAAAGTGCAGGCCGTTCATTTTAATAATGGTAACAACAACAACAACAACAACAACAACAACAACAACAACAACAACAACAACAACAACAACAACAACAACCATGGACAGACCTGACTGCTGGGTTTACAAAAGATTTATCTGGACATCATTCAAGACTATGGCTGTTCATCTTCTTCAATTTCACATTGACAGAATCATGGACACAGTAGAATGTTGTCAAACCATGGAATAAGGGAAGGGTCATAGGTTTTGTGGTAGAGCACAGGCTTTGCATGCAGAACGTCTCCCGTTCAAGCCCTGGCATCATCACAGAAAAATATCAGGTAGCAGGGCTGGGAAAGATCACTGCCTAAGATGTTGGAGAGTTGTTTCCAGGTGAAATACTAACATAGGTGGCTGATGCATTCAAAGCACCTGTTACTCTTTCTGTTTCTATGCACTGAGAGGACAACACCCCCCCCCCCCCACACACACACACAGATATGCATTCCAAAGAAGGATTATCTGTCCTTCAGGGGCTCTTAAGAAATACGGTGGCAGAGATAGTGACAGACTAAATGGTTTTTGTACTGGGTGAAATAATGCAGCTGGATACAGACCGTAACACATCGAAACAACACTCATAGGAAAAATTATCTAAGCACAGGTGGAAAGGGAGAAATGGAACCATATGGTGAAGCTCATCTGCAGAAAAAGAAACCAAAAGGAACCGGGTGAATCTGTTCAGCACTGCCACAATGATATAGTGAAGATATCATCTACCCATTGGAACAACAAAACACAAGTTCTCTAGCACTTTTACATGCAATAGCATATTTCTAGGAACTAAGGACTAATGCACATGTTATCCTTTCAATGAGGGAATGCAAGTATTTCTTTTCTGCAGAGTTCCTCTCTGCATTTTTGGGAATTTTTTAGAAGGGTCCAGACTCTGATAAGCAACTCTTACAGAGCTGGAGGGGTTGGCGTGACTGACTGACTGGCCCGCACTGCAAGCAAGGAGGAGGGAAAGTTCTGTCGTTTGTCAGGCACAGCAGCAGCACCAGCAGCCCTCTGTGGTTTGAGACAGCAGTGCATCATTTAATTGGCCAGCTCTGGTTCCCCACAAGTAGCCAAAGGCAAAAACTGCCAGATTAACTGATGTAGTTAAAAAGACAAAACAAAGGATTATCCTATGCACACCTTCTTGAGAGTAAGCCCCCTGGACATAATGGGATCTACTTCTGAGTAGGCATGCATAGGATTGTGCTGAAAACTAGGGATTGCTGTTGCTCTTGCAAAGGCTTCGATTCCCCTTCTTCCTGTCCGAACAAGGCAAGGAAACACAATCTTCCAGTCCTTTCGACTTGAAATGACTGCATTATGAATTCACACCCAGAATCCATAGTGGTGGGGTGAACTTAGTTGCGCTTTTAAAATTTTGATCAAGGCCAGACAAAAATGTAGCTTCTGAGGCAGATTCAATGTACCTTTTTCTGTTGCCTCCAACACCCCCACCCTCCCCATTTCATTATTATGAGCAAACGCCTCAATCGGAGCCAGAATATGAATTTCTCAAGCGACTGCAGTGTCCAGAGCATATCCAGAGAGCCTATTCAACTCTTAAGCTATTGAGCAATTCTGTGCAAGTCAAAAACAAGGCCATTTGGTGCTGCAATACAGTAATGTATTCAAAGCCAGTGGCGTCGTTGGGGGGCGGCAGACCCCCAGACGTCGGGGTGTCAAGCTCCAGAGGGGGTGCACTGTCGGCGCGGCGCCGGCGCAGTGGCAATGCACCCCCTCCGGCTTTTTTGTGGTCTTTTTAGGCCGTGCAGAACCTGGGAGGGCGAGAGGATCGGCCCTCCCACCTTCCTAGGCACCATGCGACCTAAAAAAAAAGATTAATACACTCGTGTGTGTGTGTGTGTGTGTGTGTGTGTGTGTGTGTGTGTGTGTGTGTGTTCTTCTTACTCAAAGTTCGTGAACCTCCGGGCACCTTCCTGACCTCCTGCAGTTTACTAGATGCTAGAGAGGCTGCGCCTATGCAGCCTCTCTAGCGTCTAGTAGTGAACTGCAGGAGGCCAGGAGGGAAGGATGCGTCTGCGGCACGGTCCGCCACCTGGGGGGGTGCATGAACTTCAGGTAAGAAGAACACACACACCCCGGCTGCTGGGTCGTGCACCCTCCCGGGGGCTTTTTAGGCCTAAAACAGGCCTAAAAAACCAGGGGGGGGGCTGTGTGCTTTTGCGCCGCCGTTTTGTGACCTCATGCCCCAAGGGGGCGGGGCTTGTGATGTCACAAGGGGTGCACGGTGAGCTCCCCCCTCGTGGGGGTGTAGCTACACCCCTGTTCAAAGCAACCATCACCCCCTACCAAACCTCTGATTAAATTTGCCATGCCTTTGGCATGGACAAAGACAGTGCCCATACACTTCTGTTAAGTCTGGAAATGACCAATCACTCCCACCATAACTCACAGCGCAATCCTAACCAACTTTTTAGCAGCTGCAATGCAGCCCTGAGATAAGGGAACAAATGTTCCCTCACCTTGAAGAGGCCTCCATGACTGCCCCCGCACTGTTGGCATGGCTGCATCGGTGCTGGAAAGTTGGTTAGGATTGCGTTGTCAGTTATATACTGAAAGGCCAGCAAGCCCAACTCTCAGAAACTGGGAGTAAATGAAGAGAGAGGGCAGGTGGATGCAGAGAGGTGAGTGGATTAGTTAGGGACCAGTTGGTGCCTGGACCTGGATGGGAGGCAAGCCTGGTACAGATCTGGGTACCTTTCTTTGTTTTCCCCTTATTCTGGTGGTGGGTGGATAGGCTCCAAGACCATAGGGGTGGGGAGGCAAGGTCATGATAGTCTATCATGACTCTATTCCCCTATCTAGGTGCCCTGTTCCATGGTTCACTGGGTTTGTGTCTAGGTTTAATGCCGAATGGGCAAGACAGATTGCAATTCTGTTGGTGTAATGTCCACCCTGATCCCACTGTCTTCCTGATTGAGCTGGCCGGTGTGTGGTATTGGAGTGCCCCTGGTCATTAGTACTGGGGGGTTTCAATATCCATGCTAAGTCCCCAGGGTAGGAGCAGCATAGGGTTTTTTTTATGGCAGCCATGGCAACCATGGGCCACCCCAATGCACATAGCTTAGCATATACTGACTCTGGTATTTCTTTTTCACATTTTTATACTGTCCTTCCTCCAAGGAGCTCAGGGTGGGTACATAGTTCCTCCCCTTCTTTTGTCCTCACAACAACCCTGTGAAGCATGTTAGACTGAGAGATAGTGACTGGCCCAAGGTCATCATGCTTCATGGCTGAGTGGGGATTTGAACTTGAATCTTCTAGGTCTAAGTTCAACTTCAGAACCACTACACCATCCAAGTGGGAATGGAGGAGATAAATAGCTCAATCTTATCCCCACCATCCCGTGTGCCAACGTAGTCGTGCCATGGAGGTGTTTACCGCATCCTGCAGAGGGGGGGGGGTGGATCAGGAAGCTTGGGAAAGGTAAGAGAAAATATTTTTCCTTACCTCCCCATAAGCCCCTCAGTTGACAATGGGTCTCTTCTGACCTGCACCAGCTCCTTAGCTGGCACAACTCTGAGGAGAGAAAGGGGGCGTGCAGGCTGCTATTGGAGTGGATAGCATCTGTTGCAAGTCCTCCCACTCCCATCACACACCCTGCTCTCCCCCATTCCACCCTGTTCCGCCCTCCCCTGCCCTGTTCTGCCCTCCCCACTCCCTGCCAACCTTCCTTTGTGGACAAGTACTCCATGTTCTGCCACTGTGCGTGGGACTGTGCCAGCACTCAGCCCCAGTGGCAAAAAAAAAAAAATGATGTGTGGAGGGAGGAATGAGGCAGAGACTGGGGCAGGGGAAGGGCAGATCAGGCTTGGACCTGATCCAAGAAGGAGGTGGGTTTTGGTGGCCACCAAATCCTAACCCCCTTCCTGAATCTGATCCCGCAGTGTGGGTCCACATGGACCTCAGCCAGTGAATTCACTAGCACAGGTCCGAGTAGACCCCCTCCATGCTGTGGAGGCTTAACGCCCGGTAAGGGAACAAATGTTACTTTACCCAGACCTCTGCAACCCCCTCCCCCCCGCAGGATGCAGCAGTAGCCATTTTGATCCCCCCACAAAGAATAGGATTGGACTCTTATTCTTAGGGGTTGGTAGGTTGGTAGGACAGCAGTTTGAGACCCGAGTCTCGAATTGCAAGTAGATAAACAGGTACTGCTGCAGTGGGAAGGTAACAGCGTTCCGTTAGTCATGCCGGCCACATGACCATGGAAGCATCTTCAGACAGCACTGGCTCTTTGGCCATAAAAAAAGAGATGAGCACCGCACCCTAGAGTCGGACACAACTGGCTTTCGAGCAGGGGATACCTTTTGAGCAGGAGATATCTTTACCTTTTACCTTAGTCTGTGGCAGATCTGGAGCTTTCTCCTCTAGACTTCTGTCAACGTATCTCAAATTAATAAGAACCATTCAGCTCTGTTTTTAATTTTACCTCAGGTCCAATGAAATTCTTATAGCTGTGTGTTTGTAATGAGTTCAGAGAAGTAAATAGCTTCTTTATGTTTAATAGACTTTCTCTTTAGAAATATTTCTTTTACTAAGGAAGTGGACATCAATATGGAATGGTGCACTCCAGGGTCCCTAAGTAGTAGCAGTTCTGGCTGAGAGCATAACGATAAATCTGGCATCATTATCACAGCAGAGAGCCAACAATATATGACTTCCGGAAATTTGTATCTGAAATTGCAGGGCAGGAATCAGCTTAAAAAAAAAAAGATAGTAAAGTGGTTTCAAAAATAAAAAAAATCACTGAAGAATAAACTGAAATGCAAGAAGAAGGGTATAATCACAATTTCAATGGGATTAAACATCTATTCTTCAAGAATGGAGTTATCTATTTGAAAAGTATGCCGTGAATGTATTAAATTATCGGAGTTTGATTTCCTCTCACTGTATTTTTCATGTGCTAAAAAGTGAAGATGTATGCCATGTAGGACCGAAGGTCTGTGTCATTAATTGGTGAAACATTGTTAGTGTTATTGTTACAGTGATTAGAAGCTTTAAAAAAATTACCAACATGCTTTGGGATGGAAAGAAGTAAACCTATATGCTCCTAAATTAGCTAGGTTGTTGAGTCTTATTGTCTCATCAGCATGGCTATAAAATTTTCAGCAACATTTCCCATCCTGTATAGAATGTAAGGCTGCAATCCATATACACTTGTGATGCTTAAATATTTCAATTGCCTCCATATTGAGTCTAAGGTCATATTGAGTGTACGGCAATTCAGTGGTGGCGCAGCACAAAAGCACCCCCCTGGCGGTTTTTTGGCCACTTGCAGCAGGAGGATTGACCCTCCCGGGCTGCAAACGGCCTAAAAACAGCCTAAAAAATGTCGGGGAGGTGTTTGCTTTTGCATTGCTGCCAAATTTAGGCAGCGGCATGGCAAAAATGACATCATGCCCCCAGGGGGCAGGGCTTGTGGTATCATGTGGGGGGGTTGCGTCGACGCCCCACCCCACACTGGAGGTGTAGCGACACCTCTGCCTCAGCAGTTATGGATAAGTAAACTGGCAACCCTGACCATTGGCCCCAAACCCTCCTCTATCTTCTGTGTCATATGCAGCCAAATTGAGGACATGCTTAGTGTTTTCTACCTTTTTTTCTTTGGTGTGTGTGTTGTATGTGTATGAGTCTAGGACACTTTAGTCTATTTTTCAACTGTTTGAGGGATGCCTGAAGACAGTGGCATAGCTGGTGGTGGCAGGGGGCCACTGCCCCCCTGGTGGCATCAGAGTGGCTGTTTTCCGGCATTTCCGCTGGCGAGGGGGGTGGCATGTGAGTTGGTTCTCCTGATTTCCCTCCCTTCTGCCCCCTCCCTTCTCCCTTTCTTCCTTTGTGCTACTATATCTATATCCCCCTTATTCCTTGTAAGGATTTCTGCTTCATTTCTGTCTTCTACTTCCAAACTGTTCACATATAGGCCCTAGTTGTGTGTGATTGTTGAATACTTTGTAGTATTGCATTTTATCTTTGATTCCTCCCTCCCAACTATTTTATTCTAATCACCACAATAAACCACCAATATTAACTGGTTATTTGAAAGTTTGGAATGAACTGAAAAATAAATTGACCCTATACTTTTCTCCAGTTGCATCACTGCTTAATAATGGAGACTTTAATATAAATGGACAGTTAGGTTCTTTTGATTTATGGTTCTTTTGATTTATGACAAACATGTAATTTAGGTACTTATGAAAAACTGTTTGTGAATAATGGCATGTTACCTTATTACCAAGTAGTCCAATTAATGGGGGAATGACCCATGTTCTTTCGGTGTTTACAAATGAGACTTTTTTATATAGTCTGAAAAGAAAAGAAATCTGATTAAGCAGAGACGTATTTACGGTGGAGCGGAGGGAGCAATGGCTCCAGGCGGCAAGTTGTACGCATGTGCGAAATCGCCGGCTCAGGCCTGGGCAGTAGGGGCCGAGCCGGCGTGAGGGGAGGACGCTCTCTCCCGGCCTCCGGAG
This sequence comes from Plestiodon gilberti rubricaudatus, assembly GCA_026170595.1. NCBI lineage: Eukaryota > Metazoa > Chordata > Lepidosauria > Squamata > Scincidae > Plestiodon > Plestiodon gilberti. The sequence goes on from JANXHW010000003.1 coordinate 111,926,843, forward strand.
TCGCGCGGACCCGGAGGGAGAAGCCGGGAGGGAGGCGGCGGGCGGGCAGGCGGGCGGGCACCGGGTCGCCCCCCCCCAATCGCGGGCGGTTATGCTGCCCGGAGCTAGGGGGTTGTTGGCCACCCTTAGGGCGGCCAACACCCCCTAGCTCCGGGCGGCATAACCGCTAGACTCGCCTCTGTGATTAAGACAGAAGACTGAATTTGAATGTTTGAGATATAAAAACGAATGAAAACACTTTCACAAGTTTACAAGATCCTGGATAAACAGGAAGATGTCCAGAATAAAATGGGCTAGAGATTTACAGAGATACAGGGAAAAGTTTCAGGATTGGACATATTTACTACAGGATCTCATTTTCTGTCTCACTGCAATTGCAGGAAAACATTTATAAGATGGTGTACCAAAGGCATACGTTGCCTTGGAAAATGCACAAGATTTATAAAATGTGAAATGAAAATTGATGGTATTGTTAATTTAATAAGGGAGGTTTCTTTAACTCTTGGTGGCATTATAATAAAGCAAAACAGTAATGGGATAGCAGTGGTTCCCAAACTGGGAGGCGTGGCTCCCAGGGGAGCTGCGGATATCAGCCAGGGGAGCCGCGGAGTGCCACGGAGTCCTCTCGGAAAACAGTGCAGTGCCAATTGGCAGGCATCAACGTAATGTAATGGGGAGCCACGGCCAATGGTTGCTAATGGTCAAGGGAGCTGCGGGTTGAAAAAGTTTGGGAAACACTGGATAGAGTGATAAATTAAAAGCAATTTTTAATATCCAAATATCAAAGGATCGTAAGATGTGCTTGCTGAACTCAGTAAAAGGTGTTTCGGTAGACAGAGCATCTAAAATCAATCTTATATATGAGTACAGCTGCTAGACTGGTTTATGTAAGATGCTGAAAGAGCAATTTTAATCCAATTAAAGGTGAACGGCTTTTTAAATGTTGGGATGTATTAATTTAAGATGGTAAAGTTATTAACGTATCTGCATTCTGAGAGACTATGAGAAAATGCATAGAGTATGGAGAACAATGTTTACTTTTTTGTGTGGTGAGTCGGGTATCCATGGGAGCAGTGATGATAAAAACGTTTGAAAATGGTCCAAGAATTATAGCCCAATCCTACTGGGCTCTTACAGCAGTGGACCTTTTGATCCACTGCTGTAAGGCCCAATGCAGCAGCACAAACGCAGTGCACACTTGTGCACTATGATGATGCTACTGTTGCAAATGGCCAGGGGCTCCATGATGAGCATCCCACTGGCTCCTAGACGTCACTCTGGAGCAGGTAAAGTGGCAGAGAGGATGGTTTGGGGGAGAAGCAAGGTGGGGAGCAGGCTGAACTGAGGCAGTTTGGGGGGCAGGAGGGGAGGATTTTGGTGGCAGCAGCAGCCTATGCTTTGATCCTATCCCCCCTTTCTAGCTCAGACATGGCCCCAGGAGTCTCTTTGGACTTACAGCAGCAAAAGAGCTGGCATAGGTCTGAGGAAATCCATGGGAGGCCAGGTGGCCTTCAGAGAGGTACTGGTAAGTGTTTTTGTTTGTTTGTTTGTTTTTTAAAAAACAAAACAAAACCTGGGCCATCTGGTCGCCCCCCCTCCCCCATAGTAGCATGTGCTCCACCATTGGTGGCGTGGCTGCATGCTCTGGGCTGGCTGGCTGGCAGGATCGGCTTTCGGCCCGTTTTTTGACCAGTTGCTCCCAATCAGGCCTAAGGGGGGGGGACCCCATGTTAATCTACACACAAGACAGGCAGGCAAAAGCAAAATGTGTTCCTTCTACAAAAGAAATGCTTGTTGACAGAGCAATGCACTAATTGGCTAGCAGCTCTGCCATTCAATCCCAAAGAGGCATGCACAGACCCTGATTGAGTTGCTGCCGTCCAATCAGAAGTAGTAGCTGAGTGAAGGAGGCACACGAGTTGGTTACACAGGGGAGATAGGGCTATGAAGGAGAAAGAGGTGCTGCGTTTCTAAAAATGCTGGCTGAAGCAGTCTGGAGGCAACTGAGTTTAGAAAGAAAAGACAGACGGTGACTTTGTGTTGTATTGGTCAGCACTGTGCAAGTACGTTTACACACATGTAGCTTCCTTTCCATAAAGCTCTTAAAGGAACAGGAGCTGCTTCATTATTTTTTGGCTGCTGGATTGTAAATGGAATCCATAGCTCTATGTGGCACCAAATGGCTGCTTTTGTCTTGCACAGCATCTCTCAATAGCTTAAGAGTTGAATAGGCATTCTGGATGTGCTCTGGAAGTTACAGCTGCTTTGGGGAAACTAGCATACTGGCTCCTATTCAGACATTTATCAGAATTGGGCGGGGGGGGGGGAGATATTGGAGGCAACAAGAAAGAAGGTACAGTACTTTAAATCAGGCTCACAAGCTGAAGTGTGTGTGTTTGATAAAGGAGGAAGTGGTGTTACCTCATGCCCCCCCTAATTTCAGTGGTTGCTTCTGATTTTAGTACAGTATAAATCCAGAGACTCTCTGGATTCCCACACTTATTGTTTTCATTGGTTATGATGGGCAGGCCCTTTTCCAGACCCCCGCCGCTCTGAAAATAGTCATTAATTTGTTACATATTTTCAAGAATCCTCACAATAGTCTGGAATAGGAGGGCAGTATTATCTTTCCCAATTTATTTTTAGTAATTGCCTCGTAACGTCGGTAGATGAAATGTTTTAAATTGCTGTTTAAGAGCAGCAATCTTCAAGTGAGTTCACAATAACGTTTTGCTCCTAAGAGTGGATTGTTACAGCCCTGGTCAAGATCTGAAACATCAGATCTTCTTTTCAAGCAGGAGTTACTGTACCTCATTGTGGCAGAGAAAGTGGGAAAGGTCCTACTCTGGTAACATTCTCACAAACTGTGAAGGAACAGCAACTTATATAATTATATTATATCATATTATTATGATATAATTATATAACAATATAATTAATAATATAATTAATTAATATTATTGATTATTAATTAATTATATAATTATATTATATATTATTATATTATTATTATTATATTATTATTATTAATTATATTATTATATAATTTATATAATAATTTATATATGATACAATTTAACAATTTATATATGATTATATATGATACAATTGGTATAACTGTGATTATTCAGTCAGAGCTTGGGGGTTCTCCTGGATGCGCAGCTGCTCCTGGACTCCCAGGTGGCGGCTGTGGCCAGGGGGGCTTTTGCTCAGCTTTGACTGGTGCGCCAGCTGCGACCGTACTTGGATCGCGCAGACCTGGTCACAGTGACCCATGCCCTAGTGAACCATGCCCTAGATTAGATTACTGCAATGCGCTCTATGCGGGGCTGCCTTTGAAGACTGTTCAGAAACTGCAACTAGTTCAGAACGCTGCAGCCCGGGTGGTTGCCAGGCCTGTCGGTTCGACTCAGTCGGACCGTTGCTTCGGCGGATACACTGGCTGCCGGTTCATTTCCGGGCACAATTCAAAGTGCTAGTTTTGACTTTTAAAGCCCTATACGGCTCGGGTCCAGGGTATTAGAGGGACCGCCTCCTTCCCTACAATCCAACCTGCACTCTGAGGTCATCAGGGGGGGCCTTGTTAACCGTGCCGCAACTGACGGAGGTGAGGGGGATGGTGGCACGGAATAGGGCCTTCTCGGCAGTGGTGCCCCAATTATGGAATTCCCTCCCCCTGGAATTAAGAACGGCTCCCTCTTTAGAGACCTTTCGGCGGGGCCTTAAGACGTTTTTATTTAAGTTAGCGTTCAATGTCTGACATGGTAGGCTAGCTTTTTAACAAATGGCTTTTAACAAATGTGAATATAGGTGACCCACTGGGGTTGTTTGTTTTAATTGTTTTAATTATTTGTTTTTAATTATTTTAAGGTATATATGTATTTTAATGTTTTATTGTAAGCCGCCTTGAGTGCCCTTGCTGGGAGAAAGGCGGGATATAAATTCTTTAAATAAATAAATAAATAAATAAATATTCTGATTGACCAGATAAATGGAGGACAAAGTGCCTATACCTTTAACCATTGCATAGAAGAGGCAATTTTGGCAGTTGCAGCATTTTGCACCCTTCCACGATGAGCTGCACCTGCCAAAATTCCTTCTTCTATGCAATGTTTAAAAGAATAGGCACTTTGTCCTCCATTTATCTTGTCACCCTGTGGTTATTAGATAATACATTCTTAAGTTATGTTTGTGTGTGTGTGTGTGTGTGTGTGTGTGTGTGTGTGTGTGTGTGTATAACATCTTTTTGGGCAAGTTAATACATCTTCAGATACATGACTTCTGCAAAATGCAGTAACCACTATTCTCTTCATTGTCTGAAGATCAGTCTTAGGCCTCAAGACTATGTACAAGACTTAGGCCCCACAGTGTACAAATCCCCATTGCTTGTTTGGTGGATATTAGGGACTTTTGGGCCTGAAACAGGAACTGCACCATGTGAAGGAAGAGACTCAGATTAGTATCTTACTTAGAACTATCTATGCTTGGACCTCAGAGCCTCTTTAGACAATGAAGGGCAAGTTTGCCAGTGGAGCCAGGATGGTGTAGTGGTTTGGGAGTCGGACTTAGACCTGGAAGATCCAGGTTCAAATCCCCGCTCAGCCACGAAGCTTCCTGGGTGACCTTGGGCCAGTCACTATCTCTCAGCCCCACCTACCTCACAGGGTTGTTGTGAGGACAAAAAGGAGGGGAGGAAATATGTACACCACTCTGAGCTCCTTGGAGGAAGGGTGGTATAAAAATGTAAAAAATAAAATAAAATAAGTTTGGCCCCTATAACATTGCCTGTGGTGACAACCTGTATTTGGAACTCCCTTTTGGAACTCCCTGCCACTGGAAATCAGATTGGCTCCCTCTCTGCATGCCTTTCAGTGGCAGCTGAAGACTTGCTTATTATGACCCAATCCTATGGACAGGTTACCAGTGGCATCACTAGGGCGCGCGTCACCCCATAGTGAAGCGTGTGCGTCACCCTAGTGAAGCCTCCCCCCTATACCCCCCTCTTACAAATCTTCGGGGGCGCGGCGATTTTGGCGGGGGCGCCCGATGGGTGCCGCTCCGGGTGCCCGACAATTTTTGCAGCCAGCTCGGGGACGTCTTCCCCGGCCAGCTGTCCGGGGCCTTCTGAGGAAAGCCCGCTGCGCGAACGTTATTTATAACGTTTTTTAGCGCATGCGCAGACCGTTCCTGAGGGAAAAGGGCTGCCCTTTTCCCTCAGGGACTGCTCTGCGCATGTTCTAAAAAACGTTATGAATAACGTTCGCGCAGCGGGCCTTCCTCAGAAGGCCCTGGCACGTCGGCCGGGGAAGACGTCTCCGGAGCCGGCTCCCGGCCTCGGAAGAGGGACGTCTTCGGGGGTGACGCGCGCAGGAGAGGTGACGTGCGCGCATCACCCCTTGCGCGCGTCACCCCGTGGCGGCCCGCTACCGTCACTTGACGGTAGCGACGCCATTGCAGGTTACGACAGCAGTAATAACCTCCTGCTGCAATAAATGTAGCTGCGCTGCTGCAAATGGCATGATGCAAATGGCACAACAAGTGATTCAGAGCTGCCGATAGAACCTGGTTCCCACCAACCCATCTTAGGTTTTTTGTGTTTATGCTGTGCAACTGCTTTTTTAATTATTATTATTGTAAGCTGCCTTGGGTACCTCTCTATGGGAGGGGAAAGGCAGGAATATAAACAATATTTTTGATAATGAAAGACATGGTAACAAACAGAACAAGAAATGTAAAAGGTGAAAAGGAATCAATTTATTAGGGCTGGCCATATTTCAAATCAAGACTCGACTCCTCCAGGTCAACAGCCACTACAGATAACAGAATTAAAACCCAACTTTTCCGGGTCTATCGGCCGTTTATTAAAACGAGCAGGACAAGTCCTTTCCTGATGTTTCGTTGGGATCCATACCCAACATTTTCCAAGGAACAGCAAAACTCAGCAGCACAGACTGGGCTGCTGTGCACCCCGTCGTGTTCTAAGTTCTCCCATTAACCACCAAGGATAGAAAAACGTAAAATCTTCTGGGTTTTTTTTTTTAAACAAAAACAAAATCCTTGTCAGGGGACCTCAACTAAGAGATGTATGCCATCAGAAAAACATCCAGGTGTTTCATATACCTGAAAAATGATGTTGCATTTTCAAATGTACTCATGATTGCAGGGGTCCCATTGACTTGACGAGTGCCATTAACTTGCATTGCAGCTGACACATAATGTTGCTTTGGCTTACTTTGGAACATTACAATTGCACAAATAGGATTCACATCACACACCTATGCATGTCTACCCAGAAGGAGGTCCCATTTGTCCCAGAAGGAGGTCCCATTGGTCAACATGGCTTACTCCTTACTCCCAGGAAAGTATATAGAAATATATAAACAGTAATTTCAAGTAAAATATAATAAATACAGCAAAACAGATTAAAATATTGATGATCAATTCTTACATATTAAGATGTTTTTACACTATTTCATTATCCTATAAATGGTTCACATATATATTTTTTCTTGTGGTATTTCTGATAAATGCTTCAGTAAAATTATGACTAATTGGGACTGGCTTGAAATCTTTGCTTTGAGTTATGTCTGCAGTATATATTTTTTCCAATTACATGCATTTTTTTTCCTGAGAAAATTCTTGTTCTAATAGTAGTTTAAAAATATCTGCTTACTTGTATTTTACAGAGACTGTTCAACTCTGTGTAATTGCTGCTTCAGACTGAGCTTGGGATGTTTATATTTTCTTTTCTGCAAGGTCCTGGTATGATCAAGAACTCTCACAAAAAAACAAACTGCTAAGTATTTTGTAAATGTGCGCAGGATAGCTGGGAAGAAGCACTAAAACTGCAGAACTCTGAAGAATAACAACCAAACAGTCACGAAAGAACACACTGAAGGAAGAATCTAGTGTTGTCAGGGGCAGGTGTTATGATAGTATCAAAAGGCATCATAATTGGGTTGTTATATCTAGTAGAGATGCTGCCACAGAGTTCACTAATTCAGTCTCAGAATAAGAGTTCTGGCTGTTCATATAATGCTCACCTTCCACATGAGTGTCTTCTTTGAACAACTTCCACACACACATGATGATGATGACGACAATGATGGTGATGGTGAAGAATACCGTAACTGCTTTTTAATAAAAAAAAGTTTCAAAGTGGTAAAGGATAGTAAAGAAATAAGAAGATAGTTTACTGTCCCAAAGGGGCTCACAATGTAGCAAGAAACACAAGAAAAACACTATCAACAACCACTGGGAAGGACATTATGCTGGGAATGCTTAGCTACTTTGCCATTGCTACTGCTGCTGCCGTGGCTGCTGCTCCAACAGTGGCAGAGCGGCCAGGGAGATCTCAATCCTTTTCTTCCTCTCAAAGCCGAATCATATTCCCCACCATCTTTTACCATGCAGTCATGCTGATGTAGCATGCACTGCATGCAATGGTGGGGGGAGCAAGCAGACAGCCTGGAAGAGGTACAGTAAGTACATTTTTTTCTTACCTCCTGGTAGGCTTCCTAATTACAAATGAATCTCCTCAGACCCACACCAACTACACTGCTAAAAAAAATAAAGGGAACACTGAAACAACACAATGGAAGTCCAAGTCAATCACACTTCTGTGAAATCAAACTGTCCACTTAGGTAGCAACACTGATTGACAATCAATTTCACAAGCTGTTGTGCACATGGAATAGACAACAGGTGGAAAGCATAGGTAGTTAGCAAGACATCCCCAATAAAGGAGTGGATCTGCAGGTGGTGACCACAGACCACTTCTCAGTTCCTATGCTTTCTGGCTGATGGTTTGGTCACTTTTGAATGCTGGCGGTGCTTCCACTCTAGTGGTAGCATGAGACGGAATCTACAACCCACACAAGTGGCTCAGGTAGTGCAGCTCATCCAGGATGGCACATCAATGCGAGCTGTGGCAAGAATGTTTGCTGTGTCTGTCAGCGTAGTGTCCAGAGCATGGAGGCGCTACCAGGAGACAGGTCAGTACATCAGGAGACATGGAGGAGGCCGTAGGAGGGCAACAACCCAGCATCAGGACCGCTACCTCCGCCTTTGTGCAAGGAGGGACAGGAGGAGCACTGCCAGAGCCCTGCAAAATGACCTCCAGCGGGTCACAAATGTGTGTGTCTGCTCAAACGGTCAGAAACAGACTCCATGAGGATGGTAAGAGGGCCCGACGTCCACAGGTGGGGGTTGTGCTTACAGCCCAACACCATGCAGGACGTTTGGCATTTGCCAGAGAACACCAAAATTGGCAACTTCGCCACTGGCGCCCTGTGCTCTTCACAGATGAAAACAGGTTCACACTGAGCACATGTGACAGACGTGACAGGGTCTCTGTTTGCCTGCAACATCCTCCAGCATGACTGGTTTGGCAGTGGGTCAGTAATGGTGTGGTGTGGCATTTCTTTAGGGAGCCGCACATCCCTCCATGTGCTTGCCAGAGGTAGCCTGACTGCCATTAGGTACCGAGATGAGATCCTCAGACCCCTTGTGAGACCATATGCTGGTGCGGTTGGCCCTGGGTTCCTCCTAATGCAAGACAATGCTAGACCTCATGTGGCTGGAGTGTGTTCCTGCAAGACGAAGGCATTGATGCTATGGACTGGCCCGCCCGTTCCCCAGACCTGAATCCAATTGAGCACATCTGGGACATCATGTCTCGCTCCATCCACCAACGCCACGTTGCACCACAGACTGTCCAGGAGTTGGGGGATGCTTTAGTCCAGGTGTGGGAGGAGATCCCTCAGGAGACCATCCGCCACCTCATCAGGAGCATGCCCAGGCATTGTAGGGAGGTCATACAGGCATGTGGAGGCCACACACACTACTGAGCCTCCTGAGCTTTGACTTGTTTTAAAGATATTACATCAACGTTGAAATCAACCTGTAGTGTTTTTTCCACTTTAATTTTGAGTGTAACTCCAAATCCAGACCTCCAGGGGTTGCTACATTTGATTTCCATTGCTAATTTTTGTGTGATTATGTTGTCAGCACATTCAACTATGTAATGAACAAAGTAATTAATACAAATATTTAACTCATTCAGATCTAGGATGTCTTATTTCAGTGTTCCCTTTATTTTTTGGAGCAGTGTATTTTCCTGGTGTAAGACCAAGGAGAGATGACAGTGTGTCAGGCTGGAAAAATGGGGATAGCATCCCAGCACACGCTGTTGCCACCAGGATCCACCTACTGCAGACTCCAAACCACCCTTGCACTCCCCGCTCCCCACCCTGAACCTCCCCTGAAGCACCCACAACCTGCCCATGACTTGCCCCTGCTGACACCTTACCTGCTCCAGTGTTCTGGGTCCATGTGTGGCGGACATGCAGAGCCTCTGGCCATTTCTTCCAGCAGTTCTGATGCACACAGTAGCAGCGCAACTGTTGCACTGTAATGTAGTAGCAGTGGATTGAGAGAACTGCTGCCATAGGCCCTCTAGGATTGGGCCATCGGTTGCTCTCTCAATTCTATTTATCTCATGTGAATGAAATTGGACAGTGTCTTCAAGGCCTCCACTCGTCTAGATCATCTCCAAAAGGTGCCTGTCAAGTCTCTGTTTGAAGAACTCCAGAGCGGGAGGACCCACCACTTCCCTCATGGGGGGGGGAACAAGACTCCTTACTTCCCTTGTGATTCTACCATCTCTTCCAGAGCACCCGCTTTAAATGGTATGCAGTAACTCAGAGTACAATGGTAGCATGCCACACACCTTCTTTGTTTCCTGTGGTAATTTTCCAGGCAGCCCAATCCTGCTCTAAAGATCCGCTGGGCAGCCAAGGAAGCTGCCGGATTCTGAAGCAGGCAGGAAGCAGGAAAGTCTACTCGGGGAAGGAGACGCTTGTCCCCTTCCCCGAGTGTAACAGTGGCTGGGGCCGATAGGCCTTCTCGGAATTCCGCCAGCTATTTTGCCGGTGGAAGTCGGAGGAGGCCATGTAACGGCTCACCAGATCGGTGGGGATCATGATTTGGCTTAGGCCGATCCCCGGGCCCTCCCTGATCGGCTGGGCCTATCGGCCCCTGCCGAACCGCCCCCCGTCTGCTGACCCACCCACCCCCATCCGCCGGATCCTACTTGTCCTGGGTCCGTCGGCAGAGCAGGGAAGGCCGGCCTTGCACCGGCCTTCCCTGCTCGTAAGTAGTCGCAAATGTGCTTTACGGCATGTTTGCGACTACTACGGGCGGAGGAATGCTTGTTCCGCCGCCTGTAGTTAGATCAGGATTGTGCAGTGAATCATTTTCTTTCAATGGTACTATGTCAGGCAGCACCACTCAAGCCAACCCTGCCTGCCCATGCCAACCGTTGGCCAATCCTGCATTGCATTATGGACATATCCCATTGTCATGCCATTTACATACCCAAAATTGACATGAACTCTGGATGCTGTGTTTCTTAAAATGCAGGTCAAGCCTCAAAAAATCCACTTTGAACTATGTCTGCCTTTTCACATCCCACAACCTGAGCAAAGAAGCTAATCTCAGTTATGCATACTTCTTCTTTCAATGCAATTAAGTGACCTGACCTCTCCATACACCTCCTGTTTTGTATTTGCATTTTGTATTTCCTCTAAACACAACCTTTCACCATATAACTGGTGCTTGTAATCTTTGCATTCTGACTTCAACTCTGTCCCATTTTGATCTGCTTTAGTTCTGTCAACCTTTCAAAGTAATCACTGCATCCTGCCTGAATTTCTGGACCCACTGAGACATGTGTCTTGTGCATCTACTGTACAATGCAAAGTCACACCTGCATTTTACCTGTTTGCATCATAACATCCTGGACCAACCGATTGGGCAATGTCCTCTGTGTAATAATTTTCAGATTTTCCTCATGTAGCAGCAGCATCTTGTCACATCTGCATGTTAGAACTGTATCTGCATTTCAAATGCACTCATTCTGGGGCATGCCTTGTCACATCTGCAGATTGATTAGAAATGCTTAACTTGATTGGGTGCCAGAAACAGGCACATCAGCAACTGCTCTGAATCCCTTCACATACCAGTTTACACATTAACACACCAATGCAGAAACCTCCTGAGCCCCTTTCACATCCTGATAACTAGATAGATCCTTTGGGCTTCAGCCGACAGCAGAACATGCATTCCACTAGCAGCTGCTGCTGAAAAGCAGCCATAAAGTGCTTTCCAGCAGCACACATACTGGTAAGTAGTGCGCTGACAGAGCACTGGCAGGAAGGCCTGGATCTTCCTGTGCATATCACTGAACCTGCAGAGGCCCGCCAAACAGGTAAGATGGCAGGAAAAGCAGGAAGGAGCGGGAGGACGGTGGAACGGGGAGGGGTAAAACTAGATGGGGAGGGGGGAGTAACATGGGTGGGGAGGCTGCGGGAGGGGATGGATCCAGTGGTGATGGCGCGTGCTGGATCTTATCCTTTCTGCAGCCTCCCTGGCCCTTTCTCTCCTTAGACTTGTGCTAGTGAACAAGTCTGAACTCCGCAGACTTGCACTAGCAAACACACACTAGCAAAATCACATTCTGGCATGTGGTGTGTTGCAACTGCTGGAAAACGCCTAGAGCAGTGTTTCTCAAACTGTGGGTCAGGATCGCGACCTGATTTCTGGTGGGTCCCAGGTGATGCAAAGATCAGATAAGTAACTGCCACAAGCCCTGAGGCTATTCAAAAACCAGATGGCTGCTAATTGCCCTTCAAAGAGCTATGCTCCTGCAGATTGTAAGATAGCTGCTATTTACCCTGCAAACAGCTGAGCTCCTGCAGTTTGCAAGCTTGTGTAAATATAGGGAGATAAATGTTTGAGTGTCTCGTAAAGCTAGGTGGGTCCCAATAGAGTGTCATTTTAAAAAGTGGGTCCAGGTGCTAAAAGTTTGAGAACCACTGGCCAAGAGTCACCAGAATGCTTGTTCCAGCGGCACGAGGTGGATTGGGTCGTAAGTCATGACTACCACCTAGTGTGGTTGTGTAATAATTGCTTTAACACATGCACATTTGGCTGTGCATGTGCTATTGATGAGACATAGAGTGGATTTGTCAGGGCATGCAATACTCTAACACATGTTGTTTGGTCATGTATGTAAATGTGATATATGTTGAAATTGAAATGTGCACAGATGCTTCCTCCAGCAAGTAGTACAGATAGTCCCACTTTAATCACTGCTTCTTCACACAATACACCCAGCCTCAACAAACTGCCCCATTTGATTGGTAATTGCAGCCTATTGCAGATTGAAGAAATGAAGGAGGGGATAATATGGAAAAAAAAGAATCTGCCCCTCACAACAGCTGACACAATAATCTACATCACTGATGAGGGGTGTGGCATTGCAAACCAGGAGCATGAGGATGATCATCTTCTACATGCTATAAAAACACAGCACACATTCAAAAATACCAGATAAATACATCAAATGAATACATTAAGATTCAGTAACGTAGTTGTGCATTTCTGCCCCTTGTTGTCTCATTATCTGCCATTTGTCTGCCTCATGACTTCTCAGATTTTGTTTCTCATCTCCATCAATGACAGTAAATTGGTCATTTCCCTGGCCTAAAGTGAGCTATCAGCTGCTTCTAGCTGCTAGGATGAAATTGACTCAGATCCCCCAAACAGTGCATTTGTCCCTGATTCTTTCTATCACCTTCATTTTAGTGTCTCCTATTCCGTTACACCAAATCACACTCTGACCACCACGCAGTTTGTTTTATGACATCAAGTGTTTTTGTTTTTCTTACTTTTGTTTGCTATACCCAGATTTTTTTAAAAGCATGAAGTATGTTTGATGCATAAGCCTAGAAGCCAGATTTCCTAATGCTGAATAAAATATGAAATGTTCTTATTCCATTTTCAGCAAGTAAATACTGTGCTTCTTAGAGGTAGTTCCATTCTTAAAATGGCACATCCTCATATTAATGAACAGGGTTCTTCTTCACCCTTCTTCACGCTCTTTAGTATTTTATAATGCATGTCATGTAAACTTTCCTCTAGGGTAAAATAGCAATAAATCTTTAATAAAGTACGAAACATTTCAGGCTGAGTGACAAACACTTTTCTGTAAAAGTAATACTGATAGATTATATTAAAAAATAAACACACTGGAAAATATTTAAAAGGTTTGCCTCTTTTATCAGAGATGCTCCTTATATTTGAATTTCCCTGGAATTAAACCCCAATAAATCTTTAATGAAGCATGAATGAATATACCAATCACTTGAGAATTATTGACACATCAATATCCATAGAACAGGGCCTTATTGCTGTTCCTTTCTTGATAGACTTTATACATGCTCATATTTAATAATGCATGAGCATTTTTAATTCATACTTTGTGTTGCAACCCTGTGCTTACTCCTGCGGCAACATTATTAAAGCAGATTTTATAAATATAAATATAAACATAATTTTCTGGAGATAATATATTATCTGATACTGAGGTTTCACTGAGTTAAAAAAATATCATAAATTAGTACATCTAAATAATGTATGCATTAAACAATGAGAAAGAGGCCATGTAGCCTGATCCTGTGCACATTTATTCAGAAGTAAGTCCCACTGAATTCAATGGGATTTACTGCTACATAAGTCTGCATTGAATTGCACTGCAACTCTTACAGTCCTTCCTCAGGTGCAACGTTGTCATCATTTAGGCTGCTATGCTGTGTGCATTTCCTTGAGAGTAAGCCCCATTGACAATAGTGGGGATGCCAATAAAACAGCAAGGATCAAAAAGGTGCACATTGACATCTCATTATTGAATTCAGTGTATACCACCAATCACCAATACTTTTTATTTTTTTATTTGGTCCAATATGCATGCATGTGGCTCTCTTACAGAATGCTAATGCACCTTCACATCCATATTGCAAGGTTCTTCCAAACCACATTTATTTCTTTGATTATCTACTTACTTTCTTATATGATACCTTTTGAACTGTTGAAGCAGTCCTAAAGCCAGCGTATGAACTGTCTGGATGCATGTTTGGATGCAAACAGAGATGCGCATCTACATGAGCCCACCAGTTGTGTTACACATGACTATTTGTCCAGAACCAGCAGCGTCGCTATGCCGTCGCCCCGCCCCACGTCGCTGCCCCCACGTGGGTGGGCGCGTGACGTCACACCCTGCCTCCAGACACCCCCCTCCGCGATTTTCACTTCCTTTTGGGGCCGTTCGGACGTGTGGGCGGGCGGGAGAGGGCCGAAACGCGGCCCTCCCGGCTGTGACAAAGGTAAGTTTCCGCACTCCAGTCCGCGATTCTGCCCCTTCAGGGGTCCGTGCCCGGGGGCCAAGGGCACCCCGGAACCCCCCCTCATATAGTTGTATGACGCCTCTGCCCACAACTATAGCTGAATTGGTGCAGAGGCATTTCTATGGTGGGGGCAGTACTGTAAGTCGTGTCCCGTCCAAGTCCCCGTTTACAATCCAGAACGATGAGGCCCCGCCCCCTCTCCGTCGGAGTCATTCCGTGCGGAGAAGGCAATGGGCAGGTAGTCTCCAGCTTGGTGCCTTCACTGCATGGAATGGCTCTGATGGCAAGGGGGCGGGGCCTCCTCGTTCCGGATTGTAAACGGGACTAGGACGGGGCACGACTTACTGTACCGCCCCCACCGTAGAAACGCCTCTGAATTGGTGCCACTGTCTTAGCCTGTTTTGGGGAGGGAGTCATTAAATGTGGGAAAATGTGAGATAGGATCCCTCCAAACTCACATCTGCCTTTGGAAGATTATTTCTAAATCCTCAGCCACAACTTCTCATCCTGAGCAAGTCTATTGCTTCATTTTGGACAACACATTCTTCATCTATCTCAGAGTGGAGAGTTCTTTTTTCCTCTAAAGACAGAGAAAACTCTCTTCCCTTTCTCCTGCCTTCATCTGACACTATGCCACTCACAATTTTGTTTTCTAGAAGAAACTAATAAAGGGTCTAGCACTAACACTGTTATCTTGTCCTGTCCACTAGTCAAGTAGTGCCACTTGCAAAGAAATGTAGAAAAATGTCATATGCTCCAATGGTTCCCATTATCCAAGTGCGGTTCCTAGTTTTTAGTGCCTCCCTGCAGGAAATCACTGGGTCTTCTTTTGTCTTTCAGGGATTCATTTTTTGTGCTCACACATGCACTATGTGTGCCATTCTTCATAGGTTTCACCCCCTTTCCTAGCTCCAGAGAAGCAGTGAGTAGATGTATTTTGACACCATTGCACATGCATAAGTATCAGCTCCAAACTGTCCTTCCTTTGGAAGGAGGGGTAATGGGATGTGTCACCACCTTAGCCAAACCCTGATGGCATTCCCATTCAGAGAGATCTCCATATCAAGTTATCATCATGTAACAATTAACTCCACAAAGAAAAAACAAACAAAGCAAAATCTGCCATCCTGGGCCATGATCTGCCTGACAAAGAAATGGTTGTTCAGTCTTAACTATATAATGGCTATGAATTAACAAATCTTCTCATTGTGTTGGGCAGCACAATCCTGGGTAAAGATCTGCGGCTGGCCCTATGGACCGGCCATGGGAACCTACGCTCTTCCCGGGCCGCTCCAGTGCAGTAAGATTTACACAACTAAGCAAGTAAGTTTTTTTTTTATTTATCTGAGTGACAGCCCTGCCAGGTACATATTAATCTGTGTTATACAGGATCACATCATTGTTTCATCATTGGTTCCATGTTCTGTGCTGGCTGGCAGTAACTATCAACAGTTCTGGAGGTGATTGAACATGGAACCTTCTGCATGCAAAGCATGTGCTCTACTGCTGAGCCACTTTCCCTTTTCAACCTCAACCTGCTGCACCTGCTGAAATTTCTCTTTCTATTCTACTGTCCAAACACAAGGGCCTTAATAGTGAAAGGTTGACTGTCCTTGGGCCAAATCTCACTGATTTGGCACTCACTGTATGAGTGGGATTTCATTTGTTTGGTTTCAAGAAATGTCTTTTTGGAAGCACATCTAAGGCCCAAATTCGCTTGGAATGCAGAGAGCTTTCCTTAGCATATTTAGGCTGAAAGTGAGAACATTCAGTTCCAGTACCTTGCTGCATAACAGAGTGCTATTTTTTCATACATTTGATCATTTGTAGCTGTAGACCCAAAGAAGCAGAGAGACAGTATGTCACAAATTTCATCCACTAACAAGTGTTGTGGAGCAAGAGGGAGGGACCCCTTAGCAAGAATGCAGCTCATGTTTATTTGCAGATTTATTCAGGCGAGGATCGACTGTTCCAGATGGAATAACTTTATAGAGAATAGAAGCTCTACCCCTTTTATTATTCTAGCTGCAGCTGTAGTGTCTGCTCTCCACTTTATTACTATTAGGGGCACAGGTGAGTCCATTGAATTTGCTTTGTAGGTGCTGTCTGTGCCTGATAAAGCGTTTCAGCTTCCAGTTGAAAAAGATTTGGTTTAATCAGTTCCGAGAGCTGCACGGCTACTCCTGCATATCTTTTCCAACACTGGGCAAAGTAATTTTAAATGCTTAGCTGTAATTTAAAAAAAAAACACAGGAGGGTGAGAGGTGATATATTTAGTGTACTGACTGTTTTGCGGAGAATAAAAACATATAATGACAAATCTGGTTTTCTTGTAGCTTCAATAACATACAAGGAATTTCAGTAAGCTTTACATTCATCTATTATCATTAAGTTATGCAATATGTAAGGATGCAGAATTATGGTATTTATTGGTTGCTCATAGAGGCAAATCCCCCCCCCCCAAATTTTTTTTTCCTATATGATTAGCATTATTTCTCAGGAACGTTTGCCTAGTGAATGACTATAACATTGGACAAGGTCCTGTATTGCTCCTTACAGACATTATACAACTTGGGTGTGCTCCACTGTGGGACTTCCAGTTTCTTTTAAAGGGACTGCACCACTGGCATCACTGCAGGGGGGGTGGAGCTCCAAGTTCCGCTGGGATCTGACCCTCCGGGAGAAGGAAGCCCCGCCCCCTCGCCTTTGGAGCCATTCCGGCCAACGAAAGCTTTCGTCGGCTGGAATGGCTCCAAAGGCGAGGGGGCGGGGCTGCCTTCTCCCGTCGTGTAACGGAGGGTCAGAGCCCGGCGGAACTTGGAGCTCCACCCCCCCCTGCAGTGACGCCAGTGGACTGCACAACTGAAGGAGCTCCTTTGTTTGCGTGGTCCCTTTTAAACAAAGCTAGAATTCCATCACTTCCTGGTTTGGGAAAGTTGCATGATGGAGCACAGTATGGAGGAGCATTGTCCTCTTTATGCTTGCTTTTAGTGAGCAGGATGTGGATCAATGCAGCCTGCATCCGTGGTGGCAGGCTTGGTGAAGGATGGAATCAAGAGCATACAAAGGGAGGAGGGGAAGGAAGTGCATGGGATCAGTGCCGTTACTGGGGGTGGCGGGCCACCCCCCAGTGATGCGCAGGGAGGGGTGACATGCCCGCTCCCCCCCCCCGTTGCCGCCTGGTACTTCTTCATCCCATTCGGGACTCAAAGGAAGGCCTTGAGGGCAGGAGAAGGCAGGCCCCACCCTCAGAAGTTTCCCAGCTCACGTTTCTCTCCTCACGCAGGCGCAGGTGACTTCTTGGGCCTCGCTCAAAGGAGCAGCATGGAGAGCAGTGCCGATGCAGCAAGGAAAAGAATGAACCTCCAACAACAAAACAGGCAAGCCGTTTGTCCGGATGACGGCGAGGGGGGTGGGGAGATGGCTGGGCAGCCCAAGGCCGCAGCAAGCCCCCAGGCTCCCACGCCACCTCCCTCCAGCAGCAGCAGAGGGGGCGGAACACCCACCAATCAGTGAGCCGTCGACCTCACTGAGTCCTCACCACACACTGCCAGGCCTAGGCTCACGAGCAGACGTGACGGGAACCCCGGTGCTGCTCTCCTTGCTGCGGCGTAGCCGGCCCGCAGCCTCCCAGGGGGCACAGCTGAAGAGATGCAAAAGCCATGTAGGCTGCCTAATTCTCAACTGTAGGTGGGGGCTTGCATCACTGAATGCCTCTCCTAAGAAAACAGCATGTACCCTGATTGTTAGAAGTATCTGAGAGCATCTAAGTGCCTTGCCTCCTTTGGGCTGACCCCCCTTTAAAATGACAGTTTGTGCTAATCTCTTTAAGCTACTGTTAGAAGGCTGTTGGCATGGCATGAGTTGGCACTTCATTTTCAAACAAAGAAGATGTTCAGTAAGACAGTTTTGCACTGTTTGTGTTTTTGTTCTTGTCCATTTTTACAAAATTAAATACATAAGTACATGCATTTAGGCTGTGCGTATGATATTGTATTTCAAAGGTATAATTTTGGTGATGCAGGGATGGGGCGATGACATCACTGCACGGGAGGAGGTCCATCATGGGGGTGACGCGCTGACCTCCCGCCCCAGGTGACACGAACCCTAGTGTTGCCTCTGCGATGGGTGCACAAAACCAATCATGGTTTACTGCTCTGGGCAAGCCATTGTGTGGTCAGGTTGCTGGGGACCTGCATTGCGGCCCCTGTCAAATTCCACACATGGTGCATTCAGTGCTACTGCTGCCCTCAGTGCTGTGTGTGAATGGGTCAGCTTGGCAGTGTGGGCCCTTTAATGTGTGTGGGCCCTTGCTGAGTGCCCAACCTGGCTGGCTGGTTGACTACTGTGAACCAAGTGACCACAGAAATAGCTGGCAGCAATTCCTGTGATTGCAGCAACACTTTGCCAGTGAACATGGTCTCAGGAATTGCTCATGACTATATCCACCTGGTTCATACATGACATATGTCCACATGAATACTCATGAAAAATGGGAAGTCTTATGAAGACAAAATATATTTTTGCACGAATTTCCCAACCCTGTGTAACAGGGCTGTCTCCCAAGTACTCTACCTTGCTTTGAAATTTCTCTGTGAGCGGTATAATGAATCTAGGATGTTAAAGTATGACTTGAGAAGGTCATACTTTCTCCGCCCTGCTTTCTCCTGAGATCCTCTTGCCTGGAAATGTTAAAGACTGAACATGAAATTAGATACACCAAGACCATGTGCTCTTACACTAAATGATGTCTCCTTCTACTCTTACCATTGAGAAAATCAAGGGCTCATTCTTACCAGGAATCTGAGCTCAAATTAGAGGGATGGGGAGCAAAGGGATCCCTAACTTTTGGTGACAGTTCCCTTAGCTACTGGTTTCAGAAGGCTCCAAGGGTGATGGATGATTTATGTAAAATCGGGAGGGTAGGGTCAGGTTCTCAGATTTCACAAAGTCCTCTCTACATTTTCTCCCCATAGTTCAATCTAAAATGTCTGTCCCTTAAACCACGTATATGGAGTCTGGGAATGAAATCTGAAAGAAATGCATTTGGTACGTATGCAAAGGCACATTCATATTTTTATTATTATTACAGGTACCCAGGTGTGAGCACATGTATCCAAATCAATATGGAGAATTGATTCTTTATAGACCATGGTTCAGCTTAATACCTGATCCTGCTTCAGCACTCTAGCATGGGGTTTGCCTCCCTTTTAGACCTCTGTTCTTGGCTTTCCTCAGCTACTTCATGAACTAAGGCAAGTATTTGTTCACAGAGATGTTTAGCACATTCTTAAGGTAAAGGTAGAGGTGACCCCTGACAATTACATCCAGTCGTGTCTGACTCTAGGGTGTGGTGCTCATCCCCATTTCAAAGCCGAAGAACCAGCGTTGTCCGAAGACGCCTCCGTGGTCATGTGGCCGGCATGACTCTCCTTGCCGCAGCGCATAGCATGCGGCTGGAACACGGAGCGCTGTTTACCTTCCCGCAAGCGGTACCTATTTATCTACTCGCATTAACATGCTTTGGAATTGCTTGGTTGGCAGGAGCTGGCCAAGCAACAAGAGCTCACCCCGTCGCGGATTCGAACTGCCTTCGATCGACAGCTCATGGTTCAGCGGTTTAACCCACTGCGCCACTCACTGGCACATTCTTAAAACATCACTAAATGTGACATTTGAGACTAATAGAGAGATTCCTGCTCAGGGGGAAAAAAAACACCACCAGTTGAGAAATATAAAGAAAAATAAAATTTTGATAAGGCTAGTAACATTCCATGTTCTATCCCCCACCAGCCTGTGGGGTTGGAGCTCATGCTGTATGCTATGGTGGCAGGGCAATCAGATGGCCTGGTAGAGGTAAGAAAAAATATTTTTTTACTTACTTCCCCATAAGCTGCTTGGCTGCCAATGGGTCTCCTCGGATCTACAGTAGTTACATGATGGAGTAAGTCCGAGGAACCTCACGGGGGCATGTTGGGCCACGAGAAGAGGAATAGAATCTTGGTGTGCACCACTGCTACCAAGATCCTCTCCCTCCCACCTCTGAACAACTACTGGTTGGGTCCACTCCCTGTCCCAATGCTCCTCCAAACTACCCCCGCCACCACCTGACCGGTGCCGGACTGAAACGTACGGCAGCTGATTGCAAGATCTGATGCCGTAAGGATTGGACCATACACTACAGCACTGGGGTTTATCCTGATTTATTTCCTAAGAAGCATTTTTATTTCTTTTTATGTCAGTGCAAGAAGCATGGCATGTGCAGATACATGTACTGTATGTGCCACTAGGTGCCTGCCAGGAGAGGATGACCCAGTGCAGTATTGTGACTTTAGAAGCAGGACTGAGGCAAGAGGCCTGAAATTCCACAGGCCTTGAGGAACGCCACTCTAATTTGTCAGAACAATCACACACATACACACTAGCAGACCAGTTTGGAAGAAGCTTTGCTGGGCTTTCGTTTCTTGAAAAATTCCATAAGTGGCCACACCTCACTTGCACATCCTGGGAGCTTCCTGACTTGAAGTAAACAAAGCCATTGGCAACAGAAAAGAAAATTCTTTAACCTTAGCTGTCTTCACCACCCCCATGGGAAGTTCAATCAAAGAGATTGTGCTAATGAAGCAACTGGTTTCCAGAGCGTATCATGAGGTCTTCATAAGGTGCAGAACAATAGTAGCATCCATTTAGGCCAGGCATGAATAAAACGGCCATATAAAGCCATAAAAGAAGGTCCCCTTGATGAGCTCACCCCACAAAAAGGTCCCATAGGACCTTATGAGAAGAAAAAGTATAAAAAATGGGTGTCCTTTCATCCTTCAGTCAACTGTCTGGCTTGGTGCTAATAGTGTAGCTAGAGGGGTGTGGTGCTGCATGGGACTACATGGTGGTGCAAAGTGGCCCCTCCCACTTGCACATTACCTTCCCTGCCAGAATGGCTCCGATGGTGAGTGGGAAGGGCCATTTTGCACCTCCATGTAGCGCCATGCACCACTTACGGTGCACCATGCACCCCCACCAGCTACGCTATTGCTTTGTGCTGCTACTGTTGCTGCATTTGTTTGTTGGACCCGCTGGTGCTGCAATAACCCACCTTCATTCCAGCCACAACCTAAGAACTACCACATTAAGTTAGCACCCACCTAGCAACCCACTCCCTCCTTCTTTCCAACCTTCTCCCCTTTCCTTCCTCGAGAGAAACCAAAAGCTGCCTTGCTTGCAGCTCTGGCTCTGTTGCCTGCTTACTGCCTAGTCTCGAGCTTGCTTTAAAGCCCTTTTTCTGCCTTTTGCGCAGGAGGATCGCTTGGTCTCGGCATCCTAGCCGTGTGACTCCTGCAATGCAGAATGCACCACACAAGTGAAATAGAATGGTAACCTTGGTCTTTGATACAGCCTTGCCATTGACCCGCATAATTCTCCTCCATCTTTTTTTGTCTTGGATGCAGTCAAAATTGATGGCATGTTTTTGTGCCTCTTTTGTTTTTGTCTTTGTTGAGAGTGTTGTGTGTATTTGGTTGTGAGATTTCCTTAGGGTCTGTTTTTATCTGGTCCAGAAGCAGCCTGAGATCAGCCTCAGACCTCCATTAAACCATTCCCCTTTACCAATCAACCAATGATTCCAAAGGGGGAGGTGGTGCACATCCTTTGGCTGCTATCTTGCTCGTTTTGGAGACTTGGGACATTAAAAGATCATTCAGTGGGATCATTCTCTCTCTCTCTCTCTCTCTCTCTCTCTCTCTCTCTCTCTCTCATCTATCAGCTTGGAATGCCTGCCTCTGAAGTCTACACAGATGTTAGTACAAAAATTTGCAGTGATTTGACTGGCATTTGACTAGCTGCTCAAAGGTATTACTTTTCCCAAGTACAACAAAGGCATGCATGTGGTGTTGAGATCAAAATACTAGAGGATACGTTCTCCCACTGCTTTAACTTTCAATCTCTGGCATTGATTTTTAAACAAAACAAGGACTCAAGGTTATCTGGCTTGCCAAAATAATTGGCAGCATAAAACTGCCCCATGAGAAAGGAAAGTAAAAGCAGTACAGTGTAGCGTAATGCCTAAAAGAGTCATTTGGGAAGACCTGAGTTCACTAGGTGGTCTTACGCAAGCCATTCTCTCCCATATATATATTTCCTCTTCGGTTTTAGGGAATAGCCTTTACATTCCATTAAGATTATTATTGTTATTAAGAATATATTGCTTTTCAACAAAAAGAAGTTCAAAAAGTGGTTTAGCATTACTGTCCCCAAAGGGCTCACAATCTAAAAAAAAGAAAAAAAGATGCAGAAGACCAGCAGCAGCAACTGGAAAAAAAGGCCATGCTGAGGTGAAGATAAGAACATAAGAAGAGACTTGCTGGATCAGGCCAAGGGCCCATCTATTCCAGCTTCCTGTATTCATAGTGGCCCACAAGATGCCTCTGGGAGCACATAAGAAAACAAGAACCTGTATCCTTGTTCTTCTATATGCTCCAATATTTTATCTTTGACGAGGCTTTCCACCATCTTACCTGGAACAGATGTTAGGCTGACCGGCTTGTAGTTTACTGAGTCCCCTCTCCCTCCTTTTTTAAAGATTGGCGTGACATTAGCTGTCCTCCAGTCTTCTGGCATATTGACAGTTTTAAGGGACAAGTTGCATATTTTAGTCAGAAGATCAGTAATTTCACACTTGAGTTCCTTAAGGACTCTTGGGTGGAAGCCATCTGGGCCTAGGGACTTGTTAATCTTTAATTTGTCAATAAGTTCTGAAATGTGCTCTCTTAACCTCTATTTGACTTAATTCTTTAGTCAGGAGTGGCTTCCCGGGGGTGGGGGGCTGATCAGGCAGCAGTATCTGCTTGAGCTCTTCTGCTGTGAAGACAGATGCAAAGAACCCCTTTAGTTTATCTGCAATCTCCTCATCCCTTTTTATCTCCCATTCTCCCCCTCACCATCCAGACCAGCGGCCAAACTGTTTCTCTCTAGCAGGTTTCCTGCTTCTAACATATTTGCAAAAGCTTTTATTATTTCTCTTAAATGTTGCTGGCCATACAATTTTCTTTGCCTACTGTATTTTTTTTATATTTCTTTTGCAAAAACAGTTTGTGTGGTTTTTTTTCCTCATTAAGGCAAGACTTCCATTTACAGAAGGAAGCCTCTTTGTGCTTTTAGCCTCTCTGACTCTGCTTGATAGCCACGCTGGCACCCTCCTGGACTTAGAGCCCTTCCTCCTTCTTGGTATACACACCAGTTGGGCCTCTATTATGCACTCAAAAATAAATTACTCGAAAGTAAATTCCACTGATTTCAATGAGACTTGCATCATGGTACGTGTGCCTAGGATTGCAGCCTTAGTCACTGTGATAAAATTCTTTGTTACCTGAGTCTAACATATAGGTCAGGAGTGGCCAAACTTGCTTAATGTAAGAGCCACATATGCTAAACTTCAGATGTTTGAGAGCCGCAATATTTAAGAAGCATTTACATTCTTAAATATATTTATTCACCATGAACATTAAACTTATTTTTAATCCAGGGGGCTCTCAGTTTATACCTGGTAAATAACTATAAAGCTTAAAAATGTCTTATTTCTCTTTTATATTAAATTGTGATGCAAAAAGGAGCTCAGCCAACATATTTCCGACTAGAGCCGCACATTATACGTCAAAGAGCCACATGTGGCTCAGGAGCCGCAGTTTGGCCACCCCTGATATAGGCTGTTAAAATCAGTGCATTTCAAATGATGTTACTTCAGTGGCTGAGAGGCAATTTTTACTTTTATCTCCTGTACTGCCCAAGGGTCTTTGCTCACCATTGCATCTGGATGTCACATGCTGCTTAAAATGTATTTCATGGTGCCAGCTGACACCTCCAGGGACAGACTCAAGGCCTTTTATGCTAGTACATGTCATATTAAAGCCATCCAATTTGTTTCAGCGTGGAAGGCAGAACGTGGCCCTGGAAACCGACTTGCAGTTACTGTACTGTTTGGCTGCTGCAAAGGGGAAGTTATTGCCAAGAACAACAGAATGTGGAGCATGACTGTGCAAGCAATCAGTCCCTTCTTCTCAGCTGGAGATGGGTTTGTTTAACAGATGTGGAGGGATTTCAGCAGAGAATGTAAAGAGAAACTGGATGAAGACGAAAGGGAAGCTTTCTCCACTGAAGAGTTATCTTGTTAGAGGATGGGTTGGGAGGGCTGCTGTCGCTTCTGCTCATCAGCTCCCCAGTCTCACAACTGCAAGGAGAATACCTACTAATCATTTCCCAAATCAAGCATTTGGCATCAGATATAAAGCAGCTCTAACCCATCAATGCAGGTCCCTTGTCTATTGTCATGCCAGAACCTTGTTTGAAGGAAAATGTTAGCTCTATTTTTTTGATGGACACACATTTTGTAAAGATTCTCTTCCTGCGTTTTAGATATTCTCTGTAAATTCCCCATCAAATCCTGTCACCACCACCCCTGCAATACAGTCATACTTGTCTACAAGGTGAGGTATTATAGATGGACTGAGTGCAATGAAATGCCTCTTACAAGTTATAACTTTTCGTATGAACATATCGAATCTGGAATTGTAGATATTTCTTTTTGCTAGGACCACAAGTTTGGATTTTTAATTGACCAGACATTCTATAAATCTGGCAGTTATATAGTTTATATAAAAAAAATAAATTTAGATATAGTGTATTAGGGTTACTGCCCAATCTTATCCGGGGCTTACAGTGACAGATCTCACAATTCACCACCATAAGACTGATGGTGCAAAACAGAGCCTCTATCATGTTCACGAGGACAGATAGCACAAACGGCTAGAGGCCTTGCTGATGTGACAGTGGTTCACAGACACCCCTCCAGAGCAGATAGCTTGCCAGTGGGGGCAGGAGGAGGAGGATTGGGGTGATTCAGGATGGGGAGTGTGTCGGGCATGGGCAAGAGGGGAAAGGTCTCAATGGCAGCTGTGCATGCCGAGATCCTATCCCCTTTTCCCTGTCCTGAACTGCCTGCAAGACCTTATGCCAGCTAAATAACTGGCATAGGTCCAAAAAGACCTACTGGAAGCCAGGCAGCCTATTGGGAGGTACATAACACAGATTTTTACTTACCTCTCCTGGGCCATCCCCCAGCATGCAGCACATGTTCTGTCAATGGTGTTGCATCCTGCTGGCAGGGGATATGGTTGGGCCTTAGTTTTCCTTCAAGGTCAACCAGCTATCATGTTAAGCAAACAATCAGCTAGTCTCCTTCCAAACCAAAAGGCATGAGCAATCACATCTTCTCTATGGATCAAGGAAACTGCCCACCCAGCAGTATTTTATTTATTTATTCATTTATTCACATGTTTATACCACCTTTCCTGCAAAGGAGCTCAGGGTGGTGTACATGGTTCCTTCCCTCCTTTTGTCCTCACAACAACCCTGGTGCTGGCCCAAGGTCACCCAGGAAACTTCATGGCTAAGCAGGGATTTGAACCTGGATCTTCCAGGTCTATGTCCAACTCACAACTATTACACCACCCTGGCTCTGTATTGCTCTTTCTTCTGTGAATTTGCTCTCTGCTCTTGGCTCTTTTAATTTTTGTTAAAATTAAAGTCCTTGTCAGAAAGATAAAAAAATATTTTTTAAATAAATAAATACATAATAAATGAATTAAAAGTGGCAGGAAGAGAAGCAAATGCTTCAAACATGCAAGACATTCTTTGAATACAACCTCCAAGGCCATACAGTTGCGGGGGAGGGACTCATTTTGCAACCTTTGCTGCAGTTCCCACACTAATTATTTCTGAAATAGTCCTGGAGTTGCACAGTTGACTTAAATGAGACTTTAAACGAATAAATGTCTCTGGAGTATGTGGACTGAGGGCTGTAGCCTTTGAAAATGCAGGAAACTACTGACCCCAAGATGTAGCGATTCTACCCGGGGGAGAGATTTTGATTAAAAGTAGGTTCATTTTCAAGCAATGTTGGTCATAAGTTACTCATGACAAACAGGACATATTTTTGTGTCCTCAGGTAGAAGCAGGTACCAGATGTACGACTTCCCTGCACATCCCTTTTAACCAAGCCCATTATATATAAATTGGAGTTTGATTTAAGTGTCTAATTCATAAATGTAAGACTTTAAACCAAGACTTCAGCTTGAATTTCCAAGCAATGATTAATAAATCTGTCCACTAAATCAGTCTTCTTTAACAAATAAACTGGGATTCATAAAATAGACTTTAATACCCAGAGTACATAAAGTCTGGATTTATAAATCACGGAAATGACTGAAAATCAAGTCATATTGGTTATAAATCAGCAACACTACTTTCAAAAGTGTCATCCTGCTGAAACAAGGTATGAGACAAATGTGCCTGGCATTATAGATGTATATTTAATTTAGGTATTTAAAAAGAAAGCAATTATCAAGCTACCCTGAGGCACTATTTGAAAAGTGGCACGTTGTAGAGATTAGGGAGCAGGAAGAGATCTTGATTGGTATTCCTATGGATGCACCTGGCCATTTGTAACCGTCTTGGCACTCAGTGTGCAGACTGTCTATCATAACTGCAGTTGGCTGTCAGGCATGTTGGTTGTAATGGTTGTTTCCTTCCTCTTTCCCCACTTTTTATGTGTAATGCCTTTGTCAGTACAAAAGAACCTCCCTCCTACACCTTTAAGCATCTCATATTCAGAGGTTGGATTTAGGTGGTGGTGGTGTTTCTGCAGAATTTCCATGTTAAAGGATAGAGTACATTTCTTGAATCCTAGAGGAATTAGAGAATTGTTTTGAAGGGAATTCTTTCCAGGGACTGGGACAAAGTAGAACACCAAATTGGGGAACCCTCTTAGGCTGGATTAACCGTTTTGTGCCACAGGTTTTTCTTTCTTTCTTTCTTTCTTTTTTATATACCGATCTTCCCCAGGTACCAAAACACACAGAAAACATACATAGTAAAATCTTCATCATCATCATCATCATCATCATCCTTGTATTTTTCTATACCACGTTTCTATGTCGTCAGATTTCTCCTCGGGCTTTATTCAAGGTGGTTTACACAGGCAGGTTCTTCTAACCCCCTGTAGGGATTTTTACAATACATTTCTATTTGCATAGAACCCGCCTTATCCAGCTGTTTCCTTTCAACGGTGTGGTATCTCACTGGCTGCTCACAGCTTCCAAGTTTGTCCAACAGTGACTCCTCTCTCACACACAAAGGGTCAACGCAGAGATATCACAGCTTGTTGGCAGCTTGTCGGCAGCTTCTGGTTGTCTCGAACTGATCCCGTCCTAGTTGTTCTTCAGGCAAGACAGCAGCTCAACCACTAGACCACACCTCCTGCATAAAAGCATAAAACATAAAGGTATCAAATGGTAAAAACTCTAGTAGTCCCCTAGAGTATTACTACCAGCAATATTAATACCTTCCCCCCCCCTTACTTTAGATCTAGACCAGGCATTCCCAACTTGTGGTACGCTTACCTCTTGGGGTACGTGGACCATCCGGCAGTGGTATGCAAGAGGCTCTCTGTTATCAGCTGCTGCGATCAGCAGCTGATAACATTGGGGAGTTCCTTGGCTTTGCGAAAGAGTGCGCTAAGTGCTTGGATCTTCAGCGCTGTGATTAAAGCCACAGCGCTGAAGATCCAAGCCCTTATCTAGCGCACTCTTTTCACAATTGTCTTTGTATTATCTGCTCCCCCTTTTTCTTTTTACCTCACCCTGCAGCCATTCCAAACAACGAAGGCAACGTGCACAGGAGACTTTGTCCCTCAGAATGGCTCCAACAGCGAGCGAGCGCTACAACCCCAGGGTGTCTTGTGTGCTGACCTGGGGTGGTCAGCCTGTTCTGCAAAGGGGGTCACCTTGTTCTGGGATGCCCCCTGCCCATAGGGGTTCCTCCCTTGCCTTTCTCTCGCTTTGCCTCAATTTCCTGTCTCTTCCCTCACTCTTTCTCTTTCTCCCACTTTGCTTCACTCAGTCCTTTCAAGGATTTCCCCTTTTTTTCTGGGGTGCTCCTTCCACCTTCTCTCTTCCCATCAGCTAATTCCCTGTCTCTAATTAGATAATTAATTGAATTAATTAGCTAATGTAGCTAATTAAATTTTTTTGACTGTAGGTGGTACTTCGGAAAATTGGACCGTGACAGGGGGTATGCAGGCCTTCAAAGGTTGGGAACCCCTGATCTAGACAGCACTGTGGCTTTTAGATCAGCCGTCAATAGGTTGTAAGGTGGCATCAATTAGTAATTAGATGCATGTCTCAGCTATTTAGCTGTGCGTGCATTTAGTAGTGTTCCTTCAGGTGTAGACACACATTCCCTTGTAAGAAGCCTGTGAAAGAATGGGTAAAATGTCAGGAGTTTCTACCTTATTAGGACCGTTATCAGACAGCCCGAAAAAAATCATTTTTTTTTTATTCTTAAGCCTGCCATGAAAATCTTAGAGACTATTTAATATCTGTGACTCTCCAAATAATGAATTTCTCTGTTATACATGTTGTCTACATGCATAGGGAGGCAAAATGCCAATTGTTTATGTTGCAAACAACAAAAATGATAGATGCCTCTAATCTAACTCTTTCTATTGTTACTCTGTGTATTGTAGCATTGTAGAATTGGCCCATCACATCAGCTTGCTTAAGTGCATGAGAAATAATTTAAACAAGTGCCAGCAGTACTAAATGCTACGCTTAGGGAGTATTTAGAACAGAACAGGAAAAGTGAAGGATGGATCCCAGAGGTTTAAACAAAACTTCGGCCACTGGGGACAAATGTGTAAAGTGAGCTTGAAATTAAATTGACTCCCTAGTGTGTGCGTGTGGATGTTTTTACCTCTACTTCTCCCAGTTAAAAGACTCTGTAATTTGAAAAGGGCAAGAGCGACATAAGTACATAGTTTAGCACTCCTATACTTGTAAGAAGTACTTTACTAATCTTCAGTAAGCATGATTACAGTACTTACTAAATTTAGTAATTCTAATAATACTTTACTATTACTATTTTACCAATACTTTATTTCACGACAACTGCTAATCATCATTTGCATCGAATATTGGGTTGATGCGCTGCACTTATATTATATCCAGCAAACTAGGAGATGAGACACAAGCTTTGGGATTACAATGGCCACAACTTTATTAACTATTTAATAGTGCAGCATCAGTTACACATAGCTGGTTTATACAGCAGGTTTTGAGAGACTTCTGTTAATAACATCACTTTACATCATGTGGGTATAAAGTAAAGGACATATTTTATTTATGAGATCCCAATACCTGGGTGGAGGGGGGTCTTACATGCTTGCGATCAAGCTGGAAAGGGATTTTGGGAAGAAGGAGATAGGAAAGATAGCCTGAGATTAGCACTCTGCATACCAAAGAGAGCTTTACTGAAGAAACCCTCACATCCCATCTGTCTTGCTCACTAGCTATATAGCCTTGTTCAGGATTAGGATGCTTATGCAGTGTTGGTGCACATTTCCCCACATTTCATGCAGTTGGTGAGGACAGCAGCCAAAGATTGGACACCCTTCTTTTCTGAAGTTAATAACTGTGTTTGCTCCAACTCAGGAGGCTCCTGAGTGTGCTTTGCTGTGCAAGCCAGGTGTGGCTACTGGTGGAATTTTCCAAGGAGCAAGCAAGGCTTCTTCCAAGCCAGCCTGATAGACAGGTGGTAGAGAGGATTGGTCTGACAGTCAAATGTGTAGCCTTCTTCTTGGTCTGTGGATCTGAGGCCTCTTGCCATAAATTTTTATTTAAAGTCCCATTACTGGCCTGGGTATGCTCTCCTGGCACGTACCCAGTGATATGTAAGCATGTATATCCTTGTGCCATGTTTCACGCATTAATAAAAAGAAATAAAACTGTCACAGGGGTGAGACAAATGATATGTGTTCTACTTGCCTCAACCCCCCAACTTATCAGGGTAAGGTCTGCTCTGGCTCCAAGCCCATATATATATATATATATATATATATATATATATATATATATATATATATATATATATATATATATATATATATATATATAGGTATAGGTATAGGTAAAGGTAAAGGTAAAGGTAAAGGTGACCCCTGACAATTAAGTCCAGTTGTGTCCGACTCCAGGGTATGGTGCTCATCTCCATTTCAAAGCCGAAGAGCCAGCGTTGTCCGAAGACGCCTCCATGGTCATGTGGCCGGCATGACTCTCCTTGCCGCAGCGCGTAGCATGCAGCTGGAACACGGAGCGCTGTTTACCTTCCCGCAAGCGGAAGGTATGAGCTAATGTGGAAGGTATGTGGTATGAGCTAATGTGTACATCAGTTAAGTTCTCTGTTGTGACATATAGCGGAAGATTATTGTATCTTTTGGAGGCACTTAAGGGTTAAAGTGCCTGTTGTTAACAGTCTGCTCTGGTATATTTCCACTGAACTTTTGGAGAGCACAATAACTTGTGTTTTTCTTATCACTTCCTGGGCACTTCTTAGTTTTGCCAGTGTTATCTTGGATGTCCAGGCACTGTTCCAGGCCTAGGCACCTGGAAGTATCCACATAGTGTTCTTTGTTTGTACCTGTACCTCTAATAATGTATTGCAGTAAATACATCTTTTTCCATGCTGTAGCTGGAAATCGCCTGCCTACAAGGGAACATTATTGGGAGCACATCGGTGCAGGCTGTTTTGGAGGTTGCTGCACACATTGCCCACAGCAGTCTGTCCACTGTTATCTTGGTGCTGTTAACGGCAGAAAGGATGTAAGATGTCCGTATTATTCTGCTTCTTTAGACACCTTGTTTGTACCTTAATTGAGCTAATAAATCCTGTTTCCATCATCCATCAAGGCATGTTCATTACCTTCGTATTCAAAAAGAACCATTGCCTCTTGGAGAGTCTTGCAATACACCCTCTTAAAAATGATCCCTCTACCATGAAGAGGTTATGTGTGAGGGACTGCTTAAGAATATGCATCCCACCAGTGATGCGCACACCAGCCCCACTCCTGTCCTTCCCAAGTTTAGCATTTGTCTGTCAAGACAATACTGAATGCAGAGTGATAACCCAAGTGTTCCAGCAGCGTAAACAGCTTTATGGCTGTTGCAAATGTGACAGCACCAGAGAGTGTGGACTGGCAAGGCACAGGAAGAAGATGGCCGCCAGTTATGGCTTTTATGGCTGCAGGAGCTCCACTTTCCTTTGGATTTTATCTATAATGTAGGAGGTCCCCCCCCCCCGATTATTCGAATTGACGATGAACCTTTCTGCTATAGTGCTCTGGTATTTAAAAAACATTTGGAGAGATAACAACTTTGGATTGTTTTGGATTCTAAATCATGGGCAGGAAAAAGAAGAGGCAGCAAGCTAGTAGCGATTCCCCTATCAGTAGCTCAGCTATCAAAGCTTCTAAACAACTGTGACTGGACCAGATAACAAGTTGGAATGAACCAGTGAGTAATAGTTTTAACCCAGCCTCTTCTAACAGATTTGCTGGTTTGGAGAATGAATTCGATCAGGAGGGGGATAGTGAAAATGGCCAAGCGTCTGAGGATAGTACTAAAAATGCTGATAATGGATGCTGGCTTGCTGAAGCGATTTCGCAAGTGGTCCACATGATGATGGGGAGCAGATGTTTTCCACTGCTGGTAAGTTCACGCAGGGGTTGGGAGGGAGGAGGGGAGGGGTGGAATGGGGTGGGTGGAGGCGATGGGGCAGGGAGGAGGGTGGATCAGGCCCGGGAAAGGGGCAGGTTTTGGTGGCAGCAGCGCCCGCCAAATCCTAACCTCCTTCCCAGTCCTGATCCACTTTCATGGGTCAACACGGACTTGTGCCAGCTATTGAGCTGGCACAGGTACGAGTTGACCCATGGTAGCTGCTGGGGCTTACCCCAGGGCAAGAAACAAATATTCCCTTATTCCAAGGAGGCCTCAACATGCTGAAACGTACCTGCAGGATAAAGCAGAAGCCACGTTGCATAGTCGCGCAAGGAGTTACATAGGACTGGGCTGTGAGTGGAGCAAGTGTGTGTTTCATTAGTGGAAAGAGAGGACACGCTTGCATCCTCAGTGGGAGCAGAGTGCCATGCATGTGTACATGAGAAGCTCCACATGTCTGAAGTAGACTTTAATCTCAGAAAAAATACAGTTCAAAATTAAGGCCAGTGTTTATTATCATGATTTACAGATCAGTCACAAAACTGAGCTGGGATTCTTGACATTCATTAAATTTGAAACATTCATGCTATCATAGGACATAGGCATCATTGAATAGAAAATGTATGGTTCTAACACAATGCAAGTTCTTATGGAACATTTGAAACTGTTATTATTATTATTATTATTATTATTATTATTATTATTATTATTATTATATAATACTTCATCACAGCCTATGCTGGGATGGTTATATTCTGCAATTCAGGCTCTAGCCAAGATCCTGGGAGTCGCAGAGATGCCTTTTTAGCATTCTGGCTGTTCCAAGCAATGTTGTTTTACTGGAGCTGAGCTGGTGTAATTTGCTCAAGGCCAAGAATGGTGAGGTCTTTCTTCAGACTTCTAGGAACTTCTCCAAGGGCTCCAATGACAATTGGCACAATATTGACCTTCTCCCATAGACACCTTTGTATTGTTTGCAAAGATTCCCGTTAACCATAGCTGAAACTCTACCATGACATTCTTTATAATCAAATTGGGCAATCTTACTACAGGCATTGACCAGATGGTCGACTCTTTCATCTTACAAAGTCGACATTTGCTGTTGTCACTAGTCTACTGAATCTTTGCTTTGATATTTATTTGTTGTAAGTGCCTGTTCAGGTGCAAATAGGATGAGACCTTTCTTTCTTCAAGTGTCCACTCTGTAGCCATTTCCAGGTATTTTCGTTATCAATTTTATTATTAATGTCTTTCAAATATTTATTGTCCATGAAGTTGTTTTCATTTCCAGTTTTCTAGGTGTGTTTGAACATCAGCCTTTTTGTAGTCTTCTTTACTTTCTGTCACTTTCAATAGAGACTTTGACACTTTAGAGACTTCAGCCAGTTCACTTCTTTGCTCTTCTTGATGTAATCATTCAGTGCTCCTTTTTCTTCTTCAACTGTTTGTTTAGCTTGTAAAAGACCCCTTCCACCTGATTTTCTTGGTAGGTAAAGTCTATCAACATCACTTCTAGGATGTAGGAAATGATGCATTGTCATGATCTTCTGGGGCTTTTGATCAATTGCTTCCAATTCTGCCTGCATCCAATCAATAATGCCAGCAGTATAGTATAGAACTGGAACAGCCCAAATATTAATTGCTCTAATTGTGTTTATCACCATTTAACTTTCTTTGGAAAATATTTTTTTTAACTATTCAGTTAGATTCAGTTGTTGTATCTTTTTTAACTTGGTCGTGCTTGATGTTACCCGCTTCCAAAATTCCAAGATAGTTGTAGTGGTCTTCGAAGTCAAGGCCTCTGATATTATTTCTTGGCATCCTGATCTCTTCTTTCTGAGTTCTCTTTCCCCTGTTCAGTGCTAGTATAGCACATTTATCAAGCCCAAATTCCATGGCAATGTCGTGGCAATGTCATTACTGAATATTCAAACTGTGTTACGGAACCAATCTCTGATAGTTTCATGTATCTTCAAATTGTCCATGTATAGTAAATGTGATATTCTTGGATATGTTTTTGAGAGTTGGTATCCAAGGCCTCCAATTTTTAATATTATTGTCAGTGGTATTGATGCAATGGCAAAGAGCAGTGGTGATAGTGAATATCCTTGAAAAATGCCTCTCTTGATCTGGACTTTCCAATTTCTTCTCCATTCACTATCACCATCATCATCACCATCATCATCTTTATCTGAATGAAGGTGAGGGCTACCACACAGTATACAATATACAGCACAATCCTGTGTAACCTTGCACTGGTGTAAGTGCACTTATGCAAGTGTAAGTGCACTTACACCGGTGCATCTGCTGTTACAACAGTGCATCTGCTGTTACACCGGTGCAAGGTTACACAGGATTGTGCTGTAAATGAGGTTATTTCTGACATATTGTATACTGGAATTTATATTACAGGTGGGCCCCCATATCCACTGATCCACGGTTTCAGTTATCCACGGGTCGCGGGGACCACCCCAGGCTTTTACTTTTTTCCTAGTAAGTTTTGTTTCTTCCTTAAACAAACAGGAGAAGCAGCATCTGGCTGCTTATTTCAGGCAAGTAGAATGAGACTAAGTCCTAGAGAGGATCTACAAGGTTAACAGAAACCTTGCAGAGCCTCTCTAGGACTTAGTCTCGTTCTACTTGCCTGCAATGGAGGGCTGCTTCTCTGTTTTAAGGAAGAAACAATGCTTGCTGAAAGAAAAATAAGAGCTGGGGGGTGCACGCCTGCCCACAGGGGAGGCAGGGCGGGGGGCCCCTCAGGAAACCATGGAGGGGGTGTTTGCTCTTATCCACGGTTTCAACTATCCACAGAGGGGCCTGGAACATATCCCCAGCAAATATGAGGGGGAGTACTGTACATAGGATCAACATGTCAAGTACCGCTTGATTGTGTCCTGAAATTAACATTTTTGTGAATAAGTAGTAGAAATAAAGACTCATTTTTGATAGCTCAGTCTCTCATTTTTGATTACTTCCTTTCTCGCCTACTGTCATTGAAGAATGTATGCAGAACCATAGCTGTGAGGTAGATGCTAATGGGAATCAGTAATAGTAATTTAATCACAGGAATTAGCATAACCAGCATTTCCTGCTCCTCTAAGCATATGCAACCAATAATGAGAGGTTAATTAGTAATGTAATTGTGCTTTATGGTCTTTTCTGTCTCAGGGCACAGTCTCCATCCACAGATTTATCAGCGAGGCTTTGAAGTTTAGCTCGTCATTCCAATTGGTTTGGTTTCCCCCGCTTTCCTCTGAAATTAATATAGAACTATATCTGGCCTTACTCTTCAATGTGCACTTGTTCTCTACACAGCAAAGTAACATTACTCACCGACTCCAAATTTGAAAAAGAAATAAAATTTTTGCATGAAATAAAAGGTGTATACATATGTGTATACATATGTAAATGTATGTACACACACACACACACACACACACACACACACACACACTTGTCCCCAGTGCCGTATATTCTCTATCTATCACGTTTGATGATAGGCCTATCCAGTGCTGTCCACCATGGATTTATCTAATCCAGAGGTTCCCAAACAAGCCCCTGTTGGTTTTCAAGCTCTTTTCAAGTAAACTTTGGTGCACATTAACCTTTGCTTCAGTCATCTTTCACCACCGAATTAAACAGATGTGCCATTAGCTTCGACATAAGATCCCTGCACATGATTGTTTCCCCCCTCATGTGCTCTTGTTACATGAGTTTTAAAAGACACAGCCAGTAACAGTGCTGGCATCATTCCATTCTCAACTCTGCTGCGAGTTTGCTCTGTAGTTTACTATGCAGTCTTCATTCATTCATTCACTCACATTTTTATACCACTCTTCCTCCAAGGAGCTCAGAGTGGTGTACATAGTTCTTCCCCTCCTTTTCTCCTCACAACAACCCTGTAAGGTAAGTGAGGCTGAGAGACAGTGACTGGCCAGAAGTCACCGAGGAAGCTTCATGGCTGATTTCCAGGTCTAAATCCAACTCCCCAAACTACTACATCATCCTTAGCCAAAACACTGATCTTGCAGCCTCATCCCCCACCCCTATATTATGGTCTGCAGTGTGAGGTTAGTACCTAATTGTGTAAAGGTTACTGAGATAACATGATACGTGAAGCACTGTGAATCCTTGAAATGTAGTTTGTGCTAAGTATTCTTTAGGTCCTGGTTCATTGTCCCTGATAGTGAAATGGAGAAACTCTCTTTTCTCTTTGTATTTTTGAAATTCCTTTTATTGTCTTGTTCAGCAAAGTACAAAAGCAAAATGATTAAAAACAATGGATCACATAAAGTAGCATAGATCACATTCCATTTTGAGATTAAAAAATACATATAGTGCAACCATATACTGCAAAATTAACAGCCTAATCCTAACTAAATCTCTCCCCCCCCCCCGCCGATGCAATGTGACAACTGTATCCTGCAGATGGGAGTCCCAGAGACCTCC
This sequence comes from Plestiodon gilberti rubricaudatus, assembly GCA_026170595.1. Taxonomy (NCBI): domain Eukaryota; kingdom Metazoa; phylum Chordata; class Lepidosauria; order Squamata; family Scincidae; genus Plestiodon; species Plestiodon gilberti. The sequence goes on from JANXHW010000003.1 coordinate 111,963,135, forward strand.
TCAATATATGTTCCCTTACCTTGAGACTTGAGTAAGCCTCTGCTTCTCTGACAGCTCTTTGGCTGGTGCAATTCCAAGTGGACCCAGAGAAGTGGATCAAGGCCAGGAAAGTGGATAGGATATTGGCAGAGCTGCTGCTACCAATAACTTTCCACCCTCAACACACAGCCTCTCTGCCCCATCCCTGCCTCGTTCTTCCCCTCACCTCCCTGTTCCACCCACCCACTACCTGTCCCCCACTACCTGTCCCCTCACCTCCCTGTTCCACCCACCCACTACCTGCCAGAGCATCATGTGGCTGCCACTACTCGCCATACCTGACAGCCACCTGGTTGTGTGCAACAGCGTGTTCCATTTTGCAATGCCGGAAAGGGTGCTGAGTTACCAGAACATGATAGTGTAGTGGTCTGTTAGGATTAAGCTCTAGGTTTACCAGGTAAATTAAACATTAAGGTATAAGCACATTAACAGTGCAATCCTGACTAAGGATCTGTCCGACAGCCCAGAGCCACCCGCCGGATCCTATGCACAGGCTGCCTGGCACGTGCCAGGCTGGAGGTCTACTCAGGGGACGCTCGTCCCCTTCCCCGGGTGTAAACGAAGGCCGGCCCTAACGGCCTCCTCGGATTTCTGCCAGCTAAATAGCTGGCGGAAGTAGAGGAGGCCATGTAATGGCGTAGCCGGCCTGGTGGGGAAGGGGATATGGCTGACGCCATCCCTCATCCCCTCCCAGGACGGCTAGGCCAATGGCCCACCTCCATCCTGGGTCAGACCGCCCACACAGCCAGGGGCGGAGGACTCACCTTCTGCTGCCGGCCGCATGGAGATCCGGCGCTGGAGTGAGGGAGGACGGCATTGTGCCGTCCTCCCTTACTCCAGAGTCGCTGCGAACATGCTTTGCGGCACGTTCGCAACATCTTCTGATGATGGAACGCTCGTTCTGTTGCTGGCCTTATTTCCAGGATTGCACCCTAAGCCACATTAAGGTATAAGCAAGGTGCCATATATGAGTCTATCATTTAAATAAATACATTTTGTTGCACGCGCACACACACACACAGAGTATGTTTTCTCTTTAAGTATAATCTTTTCTCTTTGCTTCAGGAAAAAGAACATTTGCTTAATAAAGTTCATGTTCATGTTAAAAAGGGGAAGGATGACAAAAAACAGGAATAACCTTTCTGAGGCCATGTCCTTAACATTATGTTCACGTGTGCTGAAACTTGTTTCTAATGGCAACTTCTACGAATTACCCAGGGCTTTAAAACATTCCAATGGTTTAAAAAAAACAGAACATTTGACCCTTCAGGGAAACTCTCCAAATCAAACAAACAGGGCAACGTAATACCAGAATTAGCAACACAAAATACTGCATTTAATGTACATGTTCTCTAGAAAACTACTGTTTAGGATTCAAGTTATAACTGAATATATGAAAATACCTATCTGAAAAGGAAGTAGAGAAGGGTCTGGTCAATACATGAACAAGATGAGGTGGGAGAATCCTGAAAGTTTCAAGTTCAATTTACACTTTTTAGGCTTACCATTCATCCCGGAATTTCCGAGACAGTCTTGGAAACCAGCCTCAGGTCCCGGATCTGTCCCGGACTGTTCCGAGACTGATGGTAGCCTCCGCTACTTTTAAAATGCAAAAACTTACCTTTTTTCCTTGCGCCGCCATCTTGGATTTTGCAAAATCTTGCGAGATCCAAGATGTCGGCGTCCAAATCTCATGAGTACTGTACTGTACTGCCTTCATGCCCTCACGAGATTTGGGTGCCAACATCTTGAATCTCGCGAGATTTCACGAGCCAAGATGCCGGTGCCTGGTTAAGTGTCTTCATTAACAATGGCGGCGGCAATGACGATTGGGTAAGCAAGCCGGCGGGTGAGCCGGCAAGAGGTTCTCACTGGCTTGGCTGTGGTCCGCGCTGCTCACCCATTCTCACTGGCTCGGAGCGGCGAGAATGGGCGAGCAGCACGGGCTGAGGCTCACGCGGATGACGACAACGACGAAGAAGACGAGCAGCAGCATGGCGGTGACGGGCAACGATGGTGACAGGATTCAGGAGGTAAGTCAATTTAATTTATTATTTTAATCTAAAAATAAATAAATAATTAAAAATTTCGGGCACGCTGCCCCCTTGGTTTATTTATTTATTTATTTATTTATTGGCTTAAATAAATAAATAATTAAAAATGCACCCCCAAAGAAAAAAAATATAAAATTTATTTTGATTATTTAATTAATTAATCAATTAATTAATTAAATAATCAAAATAAATTTTATATTTTTTTTCTTTGGGGGTGCATTTTTAATTATTTATTTATTTAAGCCAATAAATAAATAAATAAATAAATAAACCAAGGGGGCAGCGTGCCCGAAATTTTTAATTATTTATTTATTTTTAGATTAAAATAATAAATTAAATTGACTTACCAAATTTCCCCGGTCTGAAACAGGCACACCCCCATTAATTAATCAATTAATTAATGGGGGTGTGCCTGTTTCAGACCGGGGAAATTTGGTAAGCCTACCACTTTTCCTGATTGCTGATGGAGGATACCAGCAAACACTTGCGTTGCTAGCCCTGTCATGGGGGGGGTGATGACGCATTTTCCATCATCACCCCACCCCCTGCACTCCCAGAAGCCTTCATTTGAAGCCTTCTAGGAATCTGGGAGGGACAACAAACGTGCCGATTTCAGCGTGTTTGTGCTCCACGGCTACTCATGCAGCCCTCCTGCAGTCGCGGAGCTCAAGTATTCCACCACAGCTTGACCTCGTGAGGAGACCGTGGTTGGCATCTGGGTGCATTTTCTCCTCCCAGCCCCGTTTCTCCCCTCCACCACTGCCAGCAAAGGTCTGTTCTTTGAGAACTACCCCTCCAATCTCTGAAGGTGGGGGGCACCCGGGAAAAGGCTTCCAATCATCTTAACTGACTGTCGTTGATATAGGTGAAGACAGTCTTTCAGATACTTCAGACCCAGGCTGTTTACGGCTCTAAAGGCCAAGACCAGTACGTTGAACTGAACCCAGAAACAAAATGGCAGCAAGTGAATAACTTTCAGTACTGCCATAATGTGTTGCTGTCTACTGTACATTGCCTTTGCCGCACTGAATGGCTCCGACGGCGAGGGGGCGGGGCCGCCTCGTGCCGGGGAGTAAACAGAGGTTAGCACAGTGCAGAACTTACCGTTCCGCCCCACCTCGAGCGATGCCAGTGACTACTAGCCTGTGATGGACTTGTCCTCCATAAATTCATTTAAATTCATCAAAGTCTAATCTGCTTTTAAAGCTAACTAAACCAGGGACCATCATTGCACATAAGTCCACTGTGGTGCCACTTGTTATGGTCAGATTCAGTAACAACTCTTCTGCCTGTCTTCCAGAAGACCATTTTTTTAGTTCGATATTAGCCAGTTATGCAACAATGAGTCCACCAGTTGGATATTTGGCCTCCAACTAAAGGCACCAGGCAGACAACAAGATCATTCAAAGTAGGTAACTGCAGAGAGCATTAAAGACTAATGCCTGGGGTGAAGATCCTGATACAATTGGACTGAGAGAAGCTTATAAACTATGATCCACAGGAAAGCAGCCCATTTAAAAATAAAATCAATAGGACCTGCATTATAAGTTCAAATAATGAGAAAAAATAATTTAATGAAGGAGGCCTAGCGAGAAGCCAAACTGTCAGCTGTAACACACAATGTAATTAAAGATCTTTTTAAACTAAACACATCAGAAAAGTGATTATAGAAAAGGACACATTTGGACCTCTGTCCTTTATTTCCAATCTGTGGCAGACCTAGTGACATGATTTTCAAAATTGATATACAACTGGGAGGAGGCAGCTTGTGACAGGGGAAAATATTTCTTTAGGTTCATGCAACATATTTCAGCCTGGACTGTTCTGCTGTGATGCTGTGGTTCAAAGAGTGACAAGAGTTCTAGCAGGCAAAGTAAGATGTGACATTAATTGTCAACGAGACCTGCCTTGTAAACTCCTACGTGTTCTATAACAGTATAAAGAGCAGCCTGTTTTTCAGAGATGCAGACTCTGGTGCTGTTACTCACTAGGCGAGAATTCAGGTAACCAGTTATGTCTTTCACATGGTACTTTTGTGCACAAAACATATTACAATTAAGGATGGCCAACATCTGTATTCTCTGGGTCCATTGCATTTTCTAGTTACAGTTCAAGTCTTCTCACAGTTCAAGCCAGTTCAAGCCTGATTGCACATTTACAGCCCAATCCTGCGCAAGTTGCAATGGGCAGCCTAAATGGCCGGCCGCTGCATTCTGTGCAGGATGCGGCCTGCGCTGGGGTGGCTGGGGCTCAACTTGAGGGAAGGGGACATTCGTCCCCTTCCTCCAGTGTAAGTGCTGCAGACCCCAATGGGCCTCCTCAGATGCGCACCAGCTCTGGAGCTGGTGCACAACTGGGGAGGCCGTGTAAGGCTGGCCCAGCCCAGGAAGAGGACAGGGATATCGGTGCAACCCTGCACCGATATCCCTAAACCATTCCAGGCCAGGTGGGCCAATGGCCCTGCCCCCACAACTCTGGCCCTCCCCATGCCCTCCCGCCGCCTGCGCAGAACTCACCTCTGCCCGGCGGCATGAAGTCCGGAGGGTGGCCTAGTAAGCACCAGCGCTGCTTACTTTCCCGGTGCCATGAAAGTACTCTAAGGCACTTTCACGACATTGAACTCCAGTGGAGATGGAGCTCCGCCGGTGCAACTTTAGGTAGGATTGGACTCTTAGTGCTTTAGTAGAGATTGGTCAGTTAATTAGTTGTGCAGTGCCTTGAATACAATGAGGGGCTAATGGAGTTCTGCTTGCACAATGGGACTTTCCCAACTTTTCCTTCCCACAGCAACTCCTTGCACTCAAGCCAGGCCTGAGAGCAGAGGAACACTCTGAAATGATAGATGCAGTTTTAGGGGGTTGCAGATGGAGAGGTGATGGCAGAAATCGGGTATTCCTCCCTTGAGAAAATGGAAACAATTTTTACTTGCACAAGGGAATTTCTAGGTACAGAAAACTGCAACATATACAAGAAACAGCAAAAGCCACTTTACCAAGAATAATGAAACCACATTGTGAGGAGTAATTCTGTATTATCTCCAGACTTAACCCCATGTGATTATAATAATATTATTACAACAGTTTTCATTAGTTATTAAAGAAATTGTTTGGTGATCTCCATCATCATCATGCAATACATATACAGTATTGCATCTTTGAACCACTGAACAATGTATAATACAGCACAGTTTTGTTATCATTGAATGACTTGAATTCTTGGTGTATCAAAGCCTTCAGGAGACTGACATCCCAAGCTTTCTGACTGTAGACTTTGTCTTTGATTATACCTAGGTTTACCATCCATCCCGCAAAACCTGGGATGGTCCCGGGATCCGGTCCTGGATCCGTCCCAGGCTTTCCGGGCCCAGTGAAGCCCCCGCTGCCGCCACCGCCACTTTTAAGAAGCTTGAAAATTTAAAACATACCTTTTTTTCCTGTCGGTGGCCATCTTGGATCTCACAAAATCAAGCGAGATCCAAGATGGCGGTGCCCAAATCTAATTTTTATAATTAATTAATTAATTAATTAATTAATTAATTAATTAATTGTTGAGGGGTGTCCCGGTTTAGAACCGGGAAAATCTGGTAAGCCTAATTATACCCCACATTGAAAAAAATCACATGGGGTTAAGTCTGGTGATTGAGGAGGCTATTCAACTGTCCTACAACATTACCCTTACATCCCGGAAATAAATACGCCAGACAACGCTTCATTGGATTAAATGGTCATTTTATTTTTTAACAATATGAAGACCTGCAAAGGTAACAACTAACTAGGGGTATCTAACCACCCCCTTCTGCGTGCGGATACTGGTCGGGGGAAAACAGCTCTAGCTGTTTACCTCCCCCTGCTTATCTGGCGTAAACACCCAGGCTCCAGGCCCCTTCGGTCACAGCCCGATGGGGCCTATCACGGCCAACCTAAAAGGTGAAGACAGCCGAACAGTGCAGGTAACCATACTAGCTACGCCAATGATGGTACCTCCCTGCTCCAGCCAGGTGGTCAGCCAGCCAGCCTCACCGACCCGAGGGTAACAGTGTCGTTATGAGCGGTCCTGGCTTACCACCTGACCTTGCCGAACTCCAGGTGCACGCCGAGTCCCTAGCCACCTGCCTACCCCTATCCGCATGCCACCTGCCACATCGGGTGATCAGCCTAGCGCTTGATCACCCAGCCCCACTGGACCAAACAATTAAACAGGGCCCTCTGCAGGTCTTCAAGAAACAAATCCAACCCCAGAGGGGAGAGGTGCCCGCCGTCACCGCGGAACAAACACGCTGCATCGTGACGTAAGCGTGGGTGCGGGATAGTTGTACCGGCACACCCACGCACCACCCGCCCCAGGTATGCAATGACTTTGCGAGGGGTCAGGTCAACCGCGCTGGGATGAATTGCCCCCCTCCAGACCCGTCGAGGTCACATGTTGGACCAAAGGAGACGAACTCCCGGGATCCAAGCCCTGATCGCGAGCAAGTCCCTACGGATCTGTAGCCTCAAGGCCTTGTAAGACCTCTGGCCCAGATCATTCTCACCAAGGAGGAGCAGCAGGACCTGGGGCGGGGGATGAACTTCCAAAAACTGCAGCAGGAGAGGCAGGAGCCGGCCGCAGAGCAGACCTCGTCGAGCGGCCCACCACACCGATGCGATGCTGCCCAGCCCCAACTGATCGCCCAGCTGGGAGGCGACGGCCCTCTTCCTAGCCCAGAACAGGATGGAATATCCAAGCAGCAAAATCCTCGCAGGGGCCGGGCTGTACACATCTAACAAAACAAGAAAGGTAAGTTCACAACCATTCAAACAGACAAACACATAAGCCAACAGGCAACAGGCCAAGCACCCTCAGGTGCTATAACCTCCCCCACACTGGGTTGCAGGCCCCCACCGAGCCCCCAGGCACTAAGCGGAGGGAGGGGCCGACACTGAGGCCACAGACTAGGCTCCACCGCCCGACCATCAGCGCCTAATATACCCCTTAAAGGCCCCAGACCGCCATCGGCTCATGTGCTGAATGGCAGCCGCCGGGAGCCCCAGGGAGGCTGCAGCCGAGGCCGCACCAATCCTGAAAGAGCGGAGTCCATGCTCCCCCTGATCCAGGCCCAGCAGGGACAACGCCCTGTGCAAGATTGCCCTAAATTGAAATAGGGTCAATGGGGAGGCGTCCATGTGCTGAAACAGCCAACCCTGCAGGCCGCCCAGAAGCTTTACATGAGCGTCGAGCGCAGCCACAGGGCAGAGGCGGAGCCCCGGCACCCTGCGCAGGTAAATCACCTGCCCCTTGGCACGCTGGTCCGTCTCGGACCGGCGAAGGGAAAGCCTGGCACCGGATGGCGCGACCTCAAATCATTAAACTGGAGCACCCTCCCGGACGTGTCCCGCTTGGAACACGGCAGAACCTCATTAGGTCGGAAGGCCCCGAAGAACATGACGTAAGCCACTGCTCTAAAGAGGGTCGCCTCATAAACCGACCCGCAACAACTGGTGAAAACACCGCTCAGACCACCCCGGATGGACGGGGTGATCGGGCGCCGCCAATCTAGGGATGACGGGGCTGCCCTACGGAGGCCCTCCAGGGACTTCCGAACCCTGAAATCCCCCGTAACCTCCCCAAATCCCAAGGTCTTGGAGTGAAATGTGATGGCCGCCAGGTACACCGCAATTGATCGTACCGCCGAGCCGCAGTCCCAGAAATAAAGTATAAAACAAAGGAAATGGTCTGAAGGCACTGGCCATATCTCGGGTAAGGGGAAGTCTGTCCTGAAATCCTAAAAGGCCCGGATCTTACCAGCAGAACTGACGTGGGACGAAGGGGCCAAAGCAGACCACATCAGCCGAGTGGCTCTGGCAAGCCCAGCTGCCACGGCCACTGAGGCATCACCTCCGGTTCCAAGAGGGCCTCGGGTACCAATCCCCAGAAACGCTCCTCCTGGAAACGAGACAAGCCATCCGCTGCTGCAGGGTGGTCCGGGGGCGACCACCCTGCCGGCAAAGCTTAGGTGGCCCACCAACACTTGCAGCTCCCCCAGGGACAACCTGCGCGCTCCCACAGCCTGCTCAAGCAGAGCCATCCTCCGGCGCACTCCTCCTCGGAATCAAGGTCAACTCCGAGGAAGGTCAACTTAGCGGTGGGCCCCTCCAACTTGTGCCGTGCCAAAGGGACACCTAACTCACTGCAAAGCGAGAAAAATGTGTCCAGCAGTGTCTGGGATTCACTGGACCCCTTTCTTCCAATAAAAAGAAAGTCGTCCAGAAAATGGGGCGCTGACCAAATCCCCGCCCTCTCCTCGGTGACATGTTCCAACATTGTGGAAAATGCCTAACAGAGCGAGCACGACAGAGATAGGCTCATAGGAAGATTCCGGTCGAAGGAGTATTTGCCCTCAAATTGGAGGCCCAGCAGACAAGTCATCTGGGTGGATTGGCAGTAGGCGAAAGGCGGATGCGATGTCCGCTTTTGCCATCAGCGCTCCCTTTCCACAGCCGCGTAGGATCGCGACTGCCTCGTCTAAGGACATATACCTCACCGAGGCCAACTCGGACAGATGGTGAACAAGTCTGTATTCACCAACGACACGTTTAGGCACAATGCCTAAAGGGGACACCCATAAATTGGGAATGGGAAGGGTCTCAAAGGGGCCCGCTATTCTCCCCGCTGCCAATTCTTTCCCCAATTTTACCCACACGATCTCCTCCATACCCATCACGGACCAGAGATTCTCAGCCCATGACGGGGACGTTGGATGGGGGGACGGGATCCGGAAACCGTCTGTAAAACCTGCAGCCAGGAGTCGCGCAGCCCTCCGATCGGGATAGCTGCGCAAGAGCCGGAGCAGCGGGGCCAGCCTAATCGGCGTTGGCCCCCTTTCCCTGCTGACCGGCACCGGGGCCGGAACCCCCGCCCGTCTTTCCCCCTGCCTGTCCCCGGCCACCCGGTCGTTGACCGGTAAGTCGGGCACAGCTGTTGAGGGCGTGTTTGGCCCCACAGAGAGCGCAGGCGTGTGTGAAGGAACACCCCTGTCTCCCGCAGCGGCCGGCCGTGTTGTATTCAAAACACGGCCGTGGGGGTTGAACCCACTGGTTGCCCCCTCCCGGCTTAGCCTGACCACCTTGGGCACGCACAATCAGGTGCCCACTGTCCGACCTGTCGCCCTTAGTGGCCCCCCCAGGTACCACGGCGTGATTCCAGAGTTCCCACTGGGGAGCGCGCCAATCGACGGCAGGGTCCAGGGCTGAGCGTAAGCGTAGACTTTCATCATACGCTAGCCAGCCAGCCCCCCCATACTCCCGGAAGCCTTGTGGACAGTGTCCAGATGTTTTACTAAGGCCTGGGCTTGTTGGGGGTGCATTTGAAGCACCACCGCCATGTATATGGAGTAGCCCGACAGCCAATTCGCCCAGGTCCTGTCCACCGTACGCCTGCGGACCACTTCTTGATCCCGCAGTATGTCCCCCACCCGTTGGACAGGTTCAGGCTCCTTCTGTAAGAGGCTGAATATGTCCACATACTCACCCCTCCAAATCTTTTGTTTTACAGAGAGGGCAAGGTGCCAGCCCAGGGGCGTGCCAATATCCCCGTTGTCTGCCTCCGGCTCCGGGGAGAAACCCGAAGTCGAGGGGAGAGCCAAATGCCAACCGGCGGATCCTTGGGACCCGCCCGATGTCGCGCCAGGCTGTGTCCAAAGAGGCCAAGGCGAATGCGCCTCGGGCTCCGAGGGGGGGGTAACGGCCCCCTGGGCCGGCACCGTCGGGGGGGCAGGTGATGGGGACACCCCTTCCTGTCCCCCCTGGCAGGCAAACAAGCTGGCAAAGAGGGCAAGCCAGGCTGTATTCCCTGCACCACTAGAGCCCGCTAGGCTACCCCACCCATCCTCCAAACTCGGGGGGGGAGGGGGGAGCCTCACCTGCAACAGCAGAGTCCACATCGAATGGCGGATCATCGGGCTCCACAACGTTGTGAAGGGCTGGGGCTGCAGCGGCAGGTGACACCTGGGCGGCCCCAGCCGAGCGCGGGGGGTGGGTCTCGACCCTAGGAGTAGAAGAAATTATCATTCGAGACCCCCTCCCCTTACGAATAGAACGACGGGAGGGTTCGGACGTCCCCGACACACCTCCCCCATCCCCCTGGCCAACCTCGTGCTCAGCTTTTTCCCGTTCCAGGGCCTCCCAACATGCTATGACCGCGTTGTATCTTGCCGTGGCCTCATCCTCTTCCGAGGATGAGGGTTCAGGGGTTGGCTGGCGAGCTGGTCTTTTGGGTGCCTTGCCCCCACGTTTCTGTGTCTTTTTAACCATGGTGCCCGTGGGCTTAATGTGTAGTGTCTTGCTTCAACCAATATCACCAAGTGAGGTGAAATGCAGTGTAAATGTCTCTTTAAACCTCACCCCTTATCAAAAAAGGGGGGGTGAGAGGAGCGTCTTGTTTAAACTATGCCAAGGGCAATGGGGAATGTCTTGTTTAAACCTTCCCCCTAAGGGGGGGGGCAGAGGAGTGTCTAGCTTGAACTATACCACCCAGTGGGGAGGGCTGAATGCCCCACTCCCCACTAAAACGGAGCTCCCGCGACGAAAGCCTCACGCTGGAGGGACGATGGCCCCCTCTGCAGGCCTACACAGGCCCCTGGGGCGAAGTCCCTACGACAAAAAAGCGATCCAGCCCCCAGCAGAGCCACCGCAGCGAAAAAGGGGGGGGAACGCTCTAAATTGCAGAGTCTGCAGTCCCTCGTCGGCCCGGTCGCCGCGAACGTGCGATCCGGGCTCCAGAAGCATCGACGTCGCGGCCTAGCCGCGTTGGGGCCTCGGGAGGGGACGCTAGGCCGACTCAAGAGGAGCTCGGCTACCAGCGTCCTCCCTCGTTGCTTCCCAGACGCCGACTGAGGGAGCCGCGATAGCACGCAGCTCCCTCGAGTCGGCGCCTGTACCACGTGACCCGGCCAGCCAATCAGCTGGCCAGATTCACGGAACAGAAGCGTCGCTGGACGCACCCCTCCCGGGAGCAGGGCAAACGCTCCCGGGACGCGAGGTGCGTCCCAGGAGGCTTCTATTCAGCTGTCAGCAAAAATATAAACGTGTCTTCCAAAATGTGGTGAAGCACCATCCTATTGCCATGTTATGTTTTCAAAAGTGGAATAAGTTCTAAATGAGGCAATCTCATGTTCTGCAACATTTCTAGAAAATTCACAGCACTGACAGTACTATCATTGAAACAAGGGCCAAAACCAGCATCTGATCAAATCCCAACCTACATAATACCCAATACATTCAATTCATGCTGTAACACCTGGTGTTCCAATAAACACAGCTGTGGCAGCCTACTCATCTATTAGTTTTAAGTGTGGCTTCATCCATTCAAAAGATGCCGTTCATAAAGCTGGGATCAGCTTCATTCAGTGTCACAAACCACTTGCAGAATTCTACACACCTCTCAAGATTGGCTTCACTCAGTGCTTGCAGTAACACGAGCTTGTAAGGTTTTCATTTCAATGTTTTAAACATGCCTTATATGACAATCCGAAATGACAAGCTTTCATGATCTATGACTTGTTGGTTTTAAACTCAGACCTGTGCCAACGAAATCACTGGTGCATGTTTGTGCGCACCCAGGACACGGAATCAGGTGTGGGAAGGGCGTTTAGATTCAGCCACTGTTGCCAAACCCACCCCTTTCCCCGACCTGATATGCCCTCCGCCCTGCCACCCCCCCATTCTGCCCTCCCTGCCCCACCCCACCTCTCCCACTGACTGACTGACTGACTGACTGACTGACTCTCCTGTGGATTGGCAAACCAGTCCAGCGCCATCATCACATGCAAAGCCTCTGTGACCTCCCTGCCAGTGATCTGCCAGCATGTGGTCTTGCACGTTGCCGGAGGTCCTTTTGCAACTGCCATGACACAGTTACTCTCATTCTACCAGACGTACTGATGTTACTTTTTAAATGAATGCTAAGAATTCAAGAAAGTCAACTGGAGTATTCCCTGAGTGGACCCAGTAGAAACTCATAACACCACTGCCCAAATGAGTCATTTCTTTACTTGAGAATTGTAGCCAAAGGTGTGCCTGGTTCTTTTGAAGCACTATATGAAATTTACTCCTTCTTATCTTTCTCTGTTCATCCTTCCCTCTTCCCCAGCAAATAAGCCCTCTCTGCTTAGATCATGTGTACATTTCCACCACTCATCTCCTTCACACTTCCTTTGTCCACTTGTTTGCAGAGCTCAGCATCATAAACGTCAACTGCATTAGGTCCCAGATCACCTGTGGCTCCAGCAACTGATCTATGCTCTATCAAATGTGTTGCATTTTATTTATTTCATTTAAAAGATTTAAACGCCACTCTCCCTCACCCTGCCATGTCATCTTGCTGCAATTAAAGTGGACCCTCAGGATCAGAGTTTCTTGTTTCTTTCTAGAATGGAAATTTAGCATTGAAGGTGATTTCAAAAGTTCCATTAAATAAACAAAAGACTGCAACCAAGTTATTATAGTGAAATATGAAGCCTAAAACCAAACCTATTTTCTTTTTCTTTTTCTTTTTTTCATTCCAAAACCTGCTGGGAAGTGTTTTCTCTATTGTTTGTGGGTTGCAAAATATCTTCTGCTGCTCTGTGCATTCTCTCCAGGTTACAATTATTTTACATTTTCGCACTCTGACATTTTTCATCTTCCCATAGTTTTATGCATTGTGCTCTGCGTTTTTCATATTGCTACTGGTAAAAATGTTTAAGCAACATAAAGTACATGTTTGTTATCTTACTTTCATTCTTGTCAGTGGGGTTATAATTAATTTTGGACTGGCCTAGTGGCCAATGGCACAGCTCAAAGGCTTGCCAGTGAAAGACGAGGGAGGCAAGGATGAAAGTACAACAAACAAACTTTTATTGTGGGGATAGCACAATACAGTAATATGGAAGGAAAATCAAAACTGAAAAACCAATTCAGTGTTTCTTAGCCATTCATACAGCTGGGTCATAAACAGCAGCGGCCCAGCAGTCCGTGGTGTCCAGGACAGGGACGCGGAGTGTGCCCCGGAAGTTGCGCAACAGTGATGCAATATCATTGCATCAGCGCCAATCACAGCCAAATGGGCCCAATTTAGGGCCAATTGGAGGGCAGGGAGGTCCATCCAGCATGAAATGCAACCCCAGAGGACTCACCTGCATGCTGTGCTCCTCGCTGCTCCAGGCCTTGTCGAGGCCACAGGTAAGGGTAAGAGAAGAGGTAGACACTCCCTTCACGTGTGAATGCTGCATACCGACAACCACGTAAATGGCCAATGGGAGGTGCTTTCATGGTTGTTTTTCCTTCTCAGGTTTCATAATCATAGTGAGTGTAAAATATTGCTAAATCAAAACAGAAAATGCAGGGAGATCAGTAGTTAATTTCCTTTGGCTTCAAGCTAAAGAAAGACCAAGGAAATGAAATGTGATAATCCAAGAAATGAAAAACAAAATGTCAATAGAAATTAATTGGAAGCTTCTTTTTTCCTTCTTCCAGTCTATTTTCAAATAAAATATGTCATACTGTGAGGTGCCACCCTAGAAGGCAATAATAGAACAAGGAATACATAATACAGACATAAATTTGTCTATTTTTAATATAGTCTCTCTCTCTCTCTCTCTCTCTCTCTCTCTCTCTCTCTCTCTCTCTCTCTCTTCCCTTATATATATATAGGCCAGCGGGTGGCGCAGCGGGTTAAACCGCTGAACCATAAGCTGTCGATCGAAAGGTCGGCAGTTCGATTCCCGCGACGGGGTGAGCGCTCGTTGCTTGGCCAGCTCCTGCCAACCTAGCAGTTCCAAAGCATGTCAATGCGAGTAGATAAATAGGTACCGCTTGCGGGAAGGTAAACAGCGCTCCGTGTTCCAGCCGCATGCTACGCGCTGCGGCAAGGAGAGTCATGCCGGCCACATGACCACGGAGGCGTCTTCGGACAACGCTGGCTCTTTGGCTTTGAAATGGAGATGAGCACCACACCCTAGAGTCGGACACGACTGGACTTAATTGTCAGGGGATACCTTTACCTTTATATATATATATATATATATATATATATATATATATATATATATATATATATATATATATATATATATATATATATATATATATATATATATATATATATATATATATATATATATATATATATTTGAGTGCTGTGTGTGTGTGTGTGTGTAAAAGGGATGCAAATTCTCCATTTGAAAACAAAAAATTCTCCAATTGAAAACTTGAGACACTGGAAGATATGTTTCCATATTCAAGAAAAGGATAATTTTTTTTCAGTCCTTGCAGTTGGTATATTACATTATCATTTCAGCACCCTGAGGAACAATAGAGAAGTGTTACTGTGAAACATCTTGGGAGCTGGGATTAATTTTGGTGGAAGAAAATAGTTGTTTTTTTTCTTCGTTAACATTGCAACAATTTTAGAGTACAAAATTACATCCAGGGGAATATTCTGTTTGTGCACTGACCTCTTCATTAAACTAAACAAGTTAATGTTTTATACCAGAGGTTCTCAACCTGTGGTACGGGTACTGTTAGGGGTACGCGGACCTCTTGCTGGGGGTACACCAAGCCCTGCCACTTATCTGCCCCATCAGCAGGTAATTAAGTGTTAATTAACATGGATTTTATTTTTTTTATTTTCGCAGCCCTTCTGTCTCTCTGATTTTGGTTTGGGGCTTATTTTTGTATTTCGGAAAATGTACTTTGGTGGAAAGGGGGAGGGAGGAACTGATTTTGGGAAGTGTGACTTCGGGAGAAAAAAAGAGATCCTTGCATCCATCCATCCATCCATCCATCTTAATCATTTTTATTTAATGATTAATTATCTAATTAATTGATTAATCCAATTAATTAGCAGTAAATTAGCAGGGGGTACTTCAGAAAATTGGACCGTGATAGGGGGTACTTGGGCTTCCAAAGGTTGAGAACCCCTGTTTTCTACGATTATGGACCATGGATGCTGAAAACCTGCCATTGTTTCCATGAATCTTTTTGCCTCTCAAAATGGCATCACATTGTTCAGACATTTATATGTAAAAGTTGTCAGGATGCAGAGCCAAATCACTGCTGAGCATCACACACTTTCATATTATCATCAATGGTGGCCTAACTGTGTGTCATGTTCTCTATTCAAGAGCAAATGCAGCTATGTAATCCAAATCCAAATTATGGTGCATGTGTGCGATTATTTTTATAGCACAATCCAGTGTAAATGAAGTGCTGGGGGAGCACGTGCTCCCTGGCGCAGGGTGTCATAAACGCGCCGTAAAGCGTGTTTACTGCACCCGATGAGTAAAGTCCGCCGGCGCAGCAGCCAGTGGCCCAGGCAGGGTGAGGGCGGATCATGTTGTGAGGGGGGCGGACATTGGCCGCCCCAGGCCTGGAGAGGGCAGGGATATCGGTGGCAAGATACGCCATATCCCAAGTCCTCTCCAGGTCCGGCCCGGCCTTAAACAGCCAGCGTGAATGTACACAAGCTCAGGAGCTCATGTACATTTGAGGAGGCCCATTGGGCCTTCCGCCGGTTACACTCGGGGAAGCAGACGATCGTCCCCTTCCCTCAAGGTGCACCAAGGCTGCCCCAGGGCAGCCCAGAACCTGCACAGGATACGGCAGTTGGCCTTTTAGGCCGGCCACCGTATCTTACACAGAATTGGGCTGCCAATCAGCTTAATTATGCATCAATTTGTACAACTAATTGTGCTACTTTTTATGGATATAAATATGATGACGAAATAAAAACAAAAATCAAATGAACTTATGGTATCATATGCACATCTCTGCCATCTCATCCAAATATATTTTACCTAAAGTGTTAGCTTACCAGAAATTGTCTCATGACTTGTGCATAAATGATTATTAATTAAAATGTCATCTTTCTTATTCCAGTTCATTTACACCAGGGGAGAAATATACTAAATGTGGAAGAAACTCCACAAGACCTCTTTTTGTAGTTTCATCTATTGTGTTGTTGCTCATAGCATGATGTTTAATGCCCTCATTTACATTTGTATCTTTATTGGCAATTAGGGGATGCAGAGTTATGATAATCCTCTGAGAATCACTACTCTAATTTGTTACGCAAAGGGAAATAATTTTCTCCAATAACTTTCCCCCCAATTCTTTTCCATACTAGATATATGGGGATATGCAGGTGGTCTCAAAATATTAAGTTCGAGCAGATTCATGAAACGCTTTCATTGAAAGCAGGCTTCTCTCTCCTTATTCATACCAAATATAGTCACAACAATCATTTTCTTAATACTTGTTGATTAACTCCAGAATCGAGTGGAGGTTAGAGTGGAGGTCATGGGCTTAGTCATAGGCTTAGTCAACCAAAGCAAACCATTAGTCATTGAACTATTCTGATATTACTGACAGTGCAATCTTATGTGCGCAGCTGGCGAATATGCCCGTGCTGGCGCAGATTACAGCTCCCATGTGGGCTCTGTAAAGCAGTCAGCACCAGTTGCAAACACCTCCCCGACTGCACGCTGATCAGCGCATTGCCGGGGATGCCGGCGGGAAGGCCTTTGCCTTCCCAGCAGCACTGGAGGATGTCCAGACGCACATCGGGAAAGTTAAGCCGGCGGGAAGGTGGGTGAAGGCAGAACAGGGGTAGTGATGGGGCAGAACGGGGGTGAGGTATGTGGAAGATCCGCGCCAGATCCTATTCCCCTTCCCTACAGGCTTCCCGCCCCTTTTCTCTCCTTGAATTTACACTAGCAAAATTGTTAGCATAGATTCAGGGAGATCCATTGTGCGCCATGAGGCTTACACAGGGGTAAGGGGATTAAAATCCCCTTTCCCTGCAGGAAGGAGGTCCTCCCCCCTCCCGGTCCTCCCCCCTGCACAGGATGCAGCAGCTGTCATTTTGGCACCGCTGCATCGGTGGTGTGTGTGTGTGTGTGTGTGTGTGTGTGTGTGTGTGTGTGTGTGTGTGTGTAAAGGATAGGATTGGCTCTCAGTCTATGATTATTTATTTATTTACAGTATTTATATCCCGCCTTTCTCCCCAAAGGGACCCAAGGCGGCTTATTTCCTTGTAAGTAACTCCTGCTGATTTCAGTTGAACTTGTTCCCAAGTGAGCCTGTATAGGATTGCATTTGGGCAGCCTGGGAAGCCCGGAGGCATATAGGACAGCTGAACAGTATTCCACTGTCATAAGACACCTGCCATTTTGCGTGCACTGCTGCAAAAGACAACAGGGCTTCAGTCGCATCGCCAGAGCCTCCTGTGTCCTCTAGAGCGGGTAAGCTACCTATGAGGGCAGTGAGTGGGAGGAACAGGGTATGGGTGGATAGGGGCAGGTTAAGGGGCCTTGGGGGGCATGTTGAGGGGGGGCAATATCCTGACCATCTTTTTGCCCTCGACATATCTGCTCGGCCGTGCATTGGCAAAATAGCTGGTGCAGATCTAAGCAGACCCATTGGAGGCCATGCAGGCGTGGACTAAGATAAGTAAACACAATCTTTTACTTACCTCTCTGCCCCTGCAAGGTCTCCAACTGCCTGCAGGATGCAGCAGAATGTTTGGTAGTGCTGCTGTGCATTGCAGGCAGCATTTACTGTGCAATCCTATGCAATTTTACCTCAGTGGAACTTGAAAGTAACAGCGCAAATAAATTAGGATCTTAGGCCGGATTGGGCTGTTAGTTAGGATTGGGCCCTAAGTGTGTAAACTACAGACTAGGAAGATCCTAGCTCATGTCTTGCCTGTGCCATAAATGCACAAAGTGGTCTTAGGCTAGGCTTACCAGCTCTCCAACCAGGACAGAGTGCTAGACCTTTAGGAGAAGGAATGTGGGCAGGTGTAGCTTGTTAAGTCCTAGAGCACAATCCTAGGCATGTCTACTCAGAAGCAAGCCCCATTGAACACAATGGGGCTTGCTTCTGAGTAGACATGCCTAGGATTGTGCTGTAAGGTTTAACAAGCTACACCTGTCCACATTCCTTTTCCTAAAGGTCTAGCACTCTGTCCCGGTTGGAGATCGGGTAAGCCTATCTTAGGCAAGCCTCTTTGACCAGAGCTGATGCTAGGAAAGTACTCTACAAACATTGAGAAAGATACATGCAGGACTTTCCAAGGAAATCAATATTGAACAGTAATGAGTATTGTAATACTTCTGTGTATTGTAGTTTAAATGCTGAATCAAAGCAAAACTAAAAAAGGCACAAAGTTGGGGAATGGTCTGTTTGATGGGTGGGTTGTTGAATTAGGAATTGGGAGAACTAGGAACGCATCAGGGGAGAAATATATCAATGTACATACAGTAACCAGTGTCACATACAGTAACTAAGGAAATGGGATGTAGGGGGATTCATAGTTTAAAAGCAATAGAATGGAATTTATTGACTTAGAGAACACCCCAACTGCTTCTGGAAACCTTCACTCTAAAGCAGCAGCGTAGCTAGAAGGAGGCTGCGGGCGGGGTGGGGCAAGGCACCTTCAGAATGGCGCTAGCTATGCTACTGCTCTAAAGGAGACCTCATAAAGGGTATAGAAAACAATTAGTCCAAGATCTGAATGTTTTCCAATTTTCATAGAATTTCCCTCCCAAAGTCTCACTGATTGGAAAAGGAAGCAAAACAAGCACCAGTTAGCACCTTTCCTTCTGCTCAGGGCTGTCAAACACATTGTCCCTTCCCTTGCCTGACTCCCCCCTGTTTCCCCTAACCACTTGGAAGCTCCCTCACATACATGGAAGGCAGGCAGAGGCAGGTAAAAGAAAGAAGGGGGAGAAAAACCAAACCAATCAATCAGCAGTCAGAAGCTGCTGTGGCTGGCTTTGCTTTGCTTTGGAGTGCTTCAGGGGGACCGTGCCTCATTAAGGGCTCTCTCCAAAGTGGCTCTGAAGCAGCTTGATTTAGTTTGGATTGTAATTCTTTCCAAATCAAATACACATCCCTATTCTAAGCTCCCTTTACCATGGATTCAGACTGTGGAAAGAGATTTGTCATCAATATAACACCACCAGATGTCTGTATTTGCATGTTTCAAGAGCAGTATGTTCAAATGTGCCCATAAATACTTCTGCATGAGGTGGAACCTTAGTGCCCGTAGCTGTGCCATGTATTTGTTTTGTTAAGTAATGCTTTGGTAAAAAGTAAAGTTGTAAAGTAAGTAGCACTTGTAGTTTTGCTACCTAGAAACACATTTAGAATCTGAATGCCATTGTTAAATGGTAAGTCAATTCTTGCTACCTGCAGATTTGCTACCCGTGAATTCGTTTATCTGCGAGGAGCAGGATTGCCACAGTCTATTCTTGGCTATCCATGGCCATCCTGCAGCTATTCCTGGCCATTCTGAAGCTATCTGTGGTGGCTGCTTTAATTGGCATTTAAGGCCATCTGCTGCCATTTTAAAGTCATCCACAGCCATTCTGAGGCTGTTTTCTGCATCCGCTGCCATTTTCATCCGCAGCCATTCTAAAGCTCTTCTCCCCATTCTGAAGGTTTCCGCTGCCATTCTGGTGGTCTCTGCTGCTGGCAGGTTAGCTACCCCTCCCCCTAATCCCATTCATCCTATTGGACCAAGGACTCCATATCTGCGGCGGAATCGGTATCTGCTGCAGGAATCTAAACCTTGTGGAAACCAAGAATTGACTGTATGTAGTAGGGGTGCGTATTTGATTCAGAAGGAATCACACTCAGGTCTGGGTCCTGGGGCTCTTCTCCACATTGGAAAAGCCCTAAATAAATCAAGGTGCAAACAGCCTGATCTTATTGGCCAGCCCTGCAGGTGGAACTTGCGTTCTGCCAGCAGAAGGAGAAAGAACATCATTTCTGCCCGTGAGTGCTGCAAAGCCACCAGCGCAATCTGACTGTGTCCACTGTGTCCACTGGTGTCAGTGGTTGGTGGTGGGGTGAATGGTTGGAGGAATGGGGCAGGGAAGGGGAGGAACGAGGTGGTGAGGGGGGCAGGGAGGGAGGTGGAACAAGGGAGAGAGAGGATAGGTTCAGTGGCACGCACATGCAGCCGAATCCTATCCTTCTCCCTCTGCCTTTCTGCCATCGATTTACTTTGTGCCCCATTTGAATGATTACTTCATTTCTGCTTTGATTAGTTTTGATTCAGCAAAATGAATCAGGTCACCAAGCAAAGCAACAAAGTGATATCAGAAACAAATAATTGGTTTTTTTTGCACATTCCTAGTATATTAGTGCTAACTGAAGTGGCATCAAATACTGCAAGCATACTCCTGGGTTGTTGAATATTTGTCACATCCCTGCCCCCTTGGGACCCATCGTCCAAGGGGTCAGGTAAGGATATGCTTTGCTCCTTGAGGCTACTGCTTGCTTGTGTTAATCAACCAGCCAGGCTAGATCCTTGCTTCCATTCCTTTATTCCCCATATTCCTTTTGAAGGATGGAACTAGCTGGGTTAGTGATAGAAAGGGGAAGAGGCCAAAGGGGAAGATGCTAAACTGCAGACTTCATGCTTTTGTAATCACGCTTGCGCAGTAGAGTTTTCTTTGTTCAGAGATAGTTCAGTTAAAATGTGCAGGGTGCATACCCAAATAAGGGAATGAGTGTAACTGAGCCAATTAGAAGTGCTGAAACTTTGCAACTTTGTAAGTAAGAGATTGTCCTGTGACCTGAGGCTATAAAGGCTGAGCCCACCCCTCCCTCGGGGCTCTCAGCTGCCTTTGTTCCAGCTGTGGGACACGAGCTCGTTAAATAAAGCTGTTGGTTAACACTTCCCTCCTCCGGTCATCCTGGGTCGTTTGTAGTAGGCTTCCAGCCAACATTTCTGGTGCCTGACTTCGGATGGTTACAGTGGTACTTTACCTGTCCTTCAGCGACGCCCCAGCTGGGACTCTCCGGCGAAGGAGACCCCTCCCTGTGGCGCCACTCCGCTTTTCTGGAGACAGGTTAGGAGTTTCGGTCGCTGGTGACGCCCTGGGTGCCCGCTGATACCGGACCTGACGGACGAGGTGTACAGCAAAGGGAACATCCTGCCGGCAGGTACAGTATAGGTGTGCACAAGGTGGGAGACGTCTCAAGGTATAGCACAGATTTGCCATCTGTTGCTCTGACCGGAGGTGGGACGCGGCTACGTCCCATTATACCTCGTCGTGGTCAAGGTTGGGTTGGTGTATGTAAGCGTGTGTTTGAGGATCGAGTGCCTGTGAACGGGGAGCCGACTAGCGGCGAACCTAAAGCGAGTGCGGAGCTCCTATAGTGCGATACTTTCTCCGGGCGACCGGAAAAGCCACGAACAGAGCAAGCGTTTGGATTGTCTGTCCATACCCTGCTGTTCTCAGCCTAAGCCAGACCCCCTACTGGCCGGCACGTGCCCAACCCCTCTGTTGTCTTGTCTGTTTGGAACGTTTGTCGTTCGTGGAGGATAATGGGGAGTTCTAGCTCAAAGTCTGTATTGCAATGCATGGTGGATAACTTTACCAAGGGTTTTAGCAGGGATTATGGGGAGGAGTTGGAAGCAGCAACCCTGGTCCGATTTTGTGAGTTAGATTGGCCCGCTCAGAGCCCCACATGGCCCTCTACAGGTACCTGTGATCTGGAAGAAATTCGTAGGGTCCATATATCCGTTACGAGCACCCCCCACCCTGACCAGTACCCGTACATCGACCAGTGGCTCCTTAACTGCCAAGACCCGCCAGCGTGGCTCCGAGATTGTTGCAGGCAAGAGTGTAAGCAGAAAAAAGGGGCGCTGCAACTGCCAGTGAAAGTCCTGGGGAAGAAGGCTGGGAAGGAGGCACAGGCGAAAGCGACAGGCCAGACAGAAAAGAGGAAAGCTAAAATGGCCGAAATGAGGAATCGAGATTCGGCCCCAAAACCCCCTGTCGTCACGTGTGCATCTGCCCCGCCCCAGCCGTCTGTAGAGGAGGAATTACCACTGCCACCACCATACTATAGGCCGATCTACCCTGCCCTCCAGGCGATGGGGGGTGAGGAGGAAGCGGCAGGAGGAGGGGGAGCAGGGCACCCTGACCCTGACGTTAAAAGAAAGGAAAAGCCTAAGGAGACCGGAGGCCAACCCCTCACCCCCCCTCACCCACAACTGTCCCCTGCACCCACCGAACACCCGAAAGGAAGAGATCCTTCACCTGAGCCCTCCAGCCCACAGCATTATGCCTTAAGGTCACGAAAGGGTGGGATTAATCTTGAAGCCCCCCTTAGAGTACAGCAATGGTCAGAGACTAGCCCAACTAACCCTAATGAGCGAATTACTCATCAGTCCATCACGTACGTGCCGTTCACCACTACCGATCTGATAAATTGGAAACAGCAAGGCAAGTCCCTTTCGGAGGACCCTAAGTCCATGGGGAACCTGATTGAGACCATAGTACGGACCCACAATCCGACTTGGCAAGATTTAAAAACACTAGAAGTGACCTTGCTGACGGCAGAGGAACGGTCCAAGCTGAGACAGTGCATGGAGGAGGAGCTTAGGGCGCAAGGGATCCATGACCAGAGAACACCGGACCAGAGGAGGGTCGCCCTTTTAAGAGACGCGGACCCCCGGTGGAACCCTGAGATTCAGGGGGATGAGAGGGATCGTCGTGAGCTATGTGAATTGATGATAAGGGGGGTGCGGAGAGCAGGACGGAAAGCCATGAATATGTCTAAGGTGGCAGAAGTAATACAAGGCCCCACAGAAGCCCCAGGGGCATATCTGGAGCGCCTGAAGGAGGCATATCGGCTCTATACCCCCCTTGACCCAGATGATGTGGCCAACCGGCGGACGGTGAACGCCGCTTTCGTAGGACAAGCCACGAAAGACATCAGAAAGAAGCTCCAGAAGAGAGAGGGGTTTTTAGAAGAGAGTTTGGATGTACTGATGGAGGTTGCAAGAACAGTGTACGTAAATAGAGAGGACGATGAAGGGAAGGCTCAGAAAGCAGCTCAGATGATGGCAGCAGCCATAAGAGGGGAAGACGTCAGAGGCAGAGGACGGGGACGAGGCCGAGGCTACGGCAGAGGCAGAGGACGGGGGGGCTCCCGGCAGCCACTTGGACGTAACCAATGTGCCCGGTGTCGTCAAGAAGGACATTGGAAGAACGAGTGCCATCTAGTGGGAGGAAGCGGTACTGCAGGGATGCACACCATGTCAGAAGAACAATGAAGGGGACCGGGCTCTCAGCACCTTGAGACAACCCCGGAGCCTATGGTCACAATGAAAATAGGGGGAGAAAAGGTGCCATTCCTTGTAGATAGTGGAGCAACTTTATCAGCCATAACAGAAAAGAAAGGAAAGCGGACTAACGAAGTGAAGCCCATAATGGGTGTGGGAGGGCAACTCCAAGTAAGGCCTGTATTCAAGATAGATGACTGCACCTTAGATGGTCACACTTTTTCTCATCGATTTACCTGGATCCCGAACTGCCCAGCTAATTTACTCGGACGCGACCTTCTGTGTAAGCTCCAGGCCAGACTGACCTTTAACGATAAGGGAGGTTTTAAATTCGAGGTGCCCCAAGAAGGTGAACCATGTACTATCACCATGCCCCGCGAAAAGAGCTGGAGATACAAAGTATTATGGGACACCATAGACCAAGGCCCACAACTAATGATGGTGGTGACCCCGCCATTCCTCGATGTACCCTTGGAGGTCTGGAGTGAAAATGGAGGGCTAGGGCTGGCAAAGAGACAGCCCCCTGTATACATCCAGCTAAAGCCAGGTGTACAACCCATCTCCCTTCGTCAGTACCCCATTCCCGACTACAAGCGGGAGGGAATAAAAGAGGTCATCCATGAACTCCTGGATAGGAACGTTCTAGTACCCTGCCGCTCACCGTGGTCAACCCCGCTCTACCCTGTAGAGAAGAAGGAACCGGGGAAATACAGGCCAGTTCATGATCTCAGAGCAGTGAATGCCAGGGTGGAACCCATGACCCCGCTGGTAGAAGATCCCTATACCATCTTAAGCCGACTCACCCCTGACGTTGTGTGGTACTCTGTGCTCGACCTGAAGGATGCTTTCTTCAGTCTACGGGTGGCGCCGCAGTCCATCCCCATTTTCGCCTTTCAGTGGCAGGAGCCAGGAGAAACTAAGCGGGTGCAACTGTCGTGGGCTCGGTTACCCCAAGGCTTCGTTCATAGTCCAACATTATTCGCCGAAGCCCTAGCCAAAGATTTAGAGGATTTACAGGTGCCCACCGGAAGTCGACTACTCCAGTATGTCGACGACATTCTGCTTGCCTCTCATACCCAGGCTGAATGTGAGGCCTTCACACGACAAACTCTGATACACTTGGCAGAATGTGGATACAAAGTGTCTAGGAAGAAGGCTCAGCTAGTGCAGCAGCAGGTCACATATTTGGGCTTTCAACTGAGAGGAGGAAAAAGAGCAGTGATGCCGGAGAGGGTACAGGCCATATGTAGCATCGCACCTCCCACCACCCGACAAGGGGTCCGCGCTTTTTTAGGAATGGTAGGCTACTGCCGTTTGTGGCTAATGGACTATGCCCAGCATGCCCAACCCCTCTATGAGGCGACAAAAGGAAAGGACACCGATCCCTTCCTATGGGGAGAAGATCAGCAGTGTGGGTTTGAGGCTTTGAAGAACCAGCTTGCACACGGCCCAGCATTAGGACTCCCAGACCTACAGAAACCGTTCCAATTGTATGTGGCCGAAGCCAAAGGCATAGCAAAGGGTGTTTTAACGCAGGAGTCTAGCAAGATAAAGCGCCCATGTGCCTACCTGTCTAAAAAACTAGACCATGTAAGTGCTGGATGGCCTAAATGTCTGCGGGTGATCGCCTCAGCTGCCCTGCTGCTCAGAGATGCTAAGAAACTGGTGTTTGGGGGAAGCATTACTCTGTACACTGAGCATGCCATCAGACAGCTGTTGAAGGAAGGGAACATGTCCTGGATGACAAATGCCAGAACCATGAAATACCAAATGATGTTGTTAGAGGATCCAGATGTAGGATTGGCAGTGTGTACCACCATCAACCCAGCCACTTATTTGCCTAACCTAGACACTGGAGAGGAGAGCCAACCCCTGCATGACTGTGTCACCTTGGTAGGACAGACGTGGGCAGCTAGGCCCGATCTTAAGGATCAACCACTGAAAAATGCAGATGAGGAGTGGTTTACGGATGGGAGCTCGTTCGTAGAGGAGGGGCAGCGTAGAGCAGGGTATGCAGTGGTCTCACATCATGAGGAAATTGAGTCTGGGCAGTTGCCCATAGGGACATCAGCACAGCTGGCTGAAATCGTGGCGCTGACCAGAGCATTGGAATTGGCCACTGGAAAAACAGTAAATATATATGTGGACTCCAAATACGCATATGCTATGATTCAATCCCACGCCGCGCTGTACAGGGAGAAGGGGATGATCGATGCGAAGGGGAACCCCATTAAATATCAGAAGCACATCCAAGCCTTGTTGGAAGCAGTACAGAAGCCCCAAGCAGTTGCAGTCATGCATTGCAAGGGACATCAGAAAGGGGACTCCAGAGTGGCTGTGGGCAACCGTAGGGCCGACGCGGCCGCAAAGCAAGCAGCAAGGGACGGGGCAGTGAGAATGTTATATAACATGCAAGGCATATCCCCTGACCATAGACAATGGCAATATACCCCCCTGGATGTCGAGTGTGCTCAGCGACTGAGAGCAACAATACATAAGGGCTGGTGGAGACTGCCAGATGGTAGACCCCTAGTCCCACAAGCAGAAGTGAAAGGATTGGTCCAGGAACTGCATGATGCTATGCACCTAGGGGCAGAAGCTATGTATGACTCCATCAGGCCGTACCTATACGCTCCCCGACTGTCAAGTGCCACCCGGGAAGTTGCCCGGAGGTGTACCACATGTGCAAAAATCAATCCCAGAAGTACGCCAAAGGGACCATTGGGACAAGTAGCGATAGGGGCAGGTCCCATGGAGATATTACAGGTGGACTTTTCAGAGATGCCCAGGTGTGGAGTGTACCGTTATATGCTTGTGATCGTATGTACCCTAACTGGGTGGGTGGAGCTTAAGCCCACCAAAACCGAACAGGCGAGGGAAGTAACCAAGTACCTAATTGAACACCACCTGCCTAATCATGGTTTGCCCCAACAAATCAATTCTGATAATGGATCAGCTTTCATTGCAGAGGTAGTCCAGGAGACAGCGAGATGCCTAGGATTCGTCTGGAAACTGCATTCAGCATGGAACCCACGGAGTTCGGCGAAGGTAGAAAGGATGAACCGGACAATCAAAGAAGTCCTAACTAAATATATGGAAGAAACCGGGATGACGTGGGTTCAGCTCATTCCACAGGTGCTGTTCAGGGTGAGAAACACTCCAACGGGTAAGGCCAAACTGACTCCATTTGAGTCTATGTATGGTAGGCCCTCCCCCTTGTGGAGGGAATTGGGAACAGAGCACAATGTACCAAGGGAGGTGGTGCCTTGGGCTAAACGGCTGAAGGAGTTGAGGAAATACTTAAACTGGGAGGTACCATTACCTATTGTAGATTCTGTACATAACATCGAACCAGGGGAGTGGGTGTACGTTAAGAAATGGAAATCGGACCCACTCAAGCCTCATTGGAGCGGGCCGCACCAGGTCATGTTAACCACGCCCACTTCTATTAAATGTTTTGGTTTTAAGTCTTGGACCCATTACAGCAAAGCGAAAAAGACCGATCCGCCCCCTGATCGATGGACCAGCACCCAGGTGGGGCCGACAAAGCTGACTCTGAGAAAAAACAGCAGATCCTAGGCAACTGTCCCACCGGGAGTGGACAGGCAACGCCAGGCGAACATAGAACACAACCCCCTGCTGTGTCACACCGGAAGCTGACACTCGACGCACGGGAGAAGGTTGAGGATCATCAACAGGGACCACAGGTTAAAAATGAAACACACACATACAATGTTCCTTTGGATTCCGTTACTGGGGGTTTCCTCGCTGATTGGGGTATTGACGGGCCACGGAGCGAGTGGGATACCGATATCGATTAAAGGGGTCAACATAGTCACAGATGAACTCCTCAAGGGGTGGGGTGGGCACACGTTCAATAACCAGTGGGCCCTCATGGCTGAAACAGTGGCCAACATCACCAATAGTATAGGTGGCCAGGGCTGCTGGGTCTGTACCCTAGGACCCGAAAGTTCCGAATCAGGGATGCCCCTCATACCGCTCCCACTTAATGCCACAGAACATGCAGAGGATAACTTTAACGACCCTTTAAGCCAAGACCAGTGGAGGGATACCTTGGCAGTATGGAATAGGAAAGGGGGCGTCTGCTATGAGAGGAATACAGGTCAAGGCACTTGGGTGGGACACTCTCGCTGCTCCCACCTCGTTAGTTATAATGGGTCTCACTACTCATACAACAACCTCACTTTCACTAGCCCCCGTAAGATCCCATGCTTGCCCTGTTTCTGGACCACGTGGAAGCAACTATGGAACCTTACTCTCACAGAAGCTAACGTCACTGACAGCCATTGTAGTGTGTTCTCCACCACCCTTATAATGTTCCTGAGTGGCACCAGCCCACAAACTACCATGCTAAAACCAGTCTGGTGGGTTTGCGGGAGGCTGGCATACAGGCGATTGCCCGCAAACTGGAACGGTGCCTGTTATTTGGCATATTTACTCCCGCCTATGTGGGTTGTTCCCCAGAGCCGACACATTAGGAAGAAAAGAGGGGCAGAAATACTAAAGGGTGTAAACATTGGGGGTACTACTAATTGGGGTGATGATGTATGGACCGCAGAAAGGATAATCAATCATTACACCCCAGCCTCTTGGGACCCTCATGAAATTGTTGCAGGTGCTAGGGGCCCCATATACCAACTAAACCGTATAATTCGACTACAGGCTGTTGTACAAATCATTGCCAACCGAACCGCCACCGCACTAGAGCTTATTGCAGACCAATTGGACCAACAACGCACTGCCATACTTCAGCTGAAGCTGGGTATGGACTACGTTTTAGCCCGGCAAGGTGGTTTGTGCCAGGCACTGAACATTTCATCAGAAGCCTGTTGTTTTAACATCTCTAACCATGGGGAGGCCATCCGGAATTTAGCTGTCGAAATTAACACGGTGGCCTATGTACCAGATCAGAAGTGGGGTGGATGGGACATGTCATGGCTAACATCATGGCTACCCAATTTTGGATGGCTAAAAGGGATTCTGGTGTTCGCTTTCCTGATGTTATTATTGCTCGCTCTATTACCCTGTATGATTCCTTGTATTCTTAGATTCGTAACTGGATGCGTGACTAGAATAGTGCACCAGCAAACTAATCTAGCAATGTTAGCACTATATGAAAAGATAGCAGAGGACAGTGAGGACACTGATTCCTATGGAACAGCCATAGATAAAGAAGAATCACAATGTAAGAACAATTGGTGATTCTTAAGAGGGGAAATGAAGGATGGAACTAGCTGGGTTAGTGATAGAAAGGGGAAGAGGCCAAAGGGGAAGATGCTAAACTGCAGACTTCATGCTTTTGTAATCACGCTTGCGCAGTAGAGTTTTCTTTGTTCAGAGATAGTTCAGTTAAAATGTGCAGGGTGCATACCCAAATAAGGGAATGAGTGTAACTGAGCCAATTAGAAGTGCTGAAACTTTGCAACTTTGTAAGTAAGAGATTGTCCTGTGACCTGAGGCTATAAAGGCTGAGCCCACCCCTCCCTCGGGGCTCTCAGCTGCCTTTGTTCCAGCTGTGGGACACGAGCTCGTTAAATAAAGCTGTTGGTTAACACTTCCCTCCTCCGGTCATCCTGGGTCGTTTGTAGTAGGCTTCCAGCCAACACTTTGACACTCACAGGTAGACATGTTTACTCACAGTCGATCCCCCTTCTTCTCCCCATGTCTCTAATACGATCTCCTCCTTTCTCATCCTACAGGTGCAGTGTCACATGTCTGTAGGCTTGGGATGAAAGGCCATTCCACTCCCTCACTCTACCTCAGGTAAGTAGTCCTTTCAACCGCTTCCAAGTGTCCCGTGGGAGGTGGAGTACCACGCTCCTTGTAACTGGCACCACTGCACCTTATTCCGGTGCCAGAAGCCCTTCAGTCCTCGAAAGGGGCTGTTGGTCCTAGGGATTTCCCTAGCTGTCCTTCTGGATGGGGTCTCAGCCCTCCCTGACTCTCTTCCCCTGGAGAGATTGCGAACTATCTCCTGGCTTCTCTCCAACTCTGTACTGCTTGGCCCCCCAATGTTTACCCCTCCCCAAGGGCCTCTTATCCTTTTTTGTCTTGGAAGCTATCTCCAGATGGCCAATCTGTAGCCACAAGGAACATGGTCTGTTTGGGGCCTCTTCAGATTTTTCTGACTTCTCACGTTGAGGCGCAAGAACTCCACTGAGAGAGGTACCGGTACTTTTGCAGTCACCATGTCAGTCAGGCTGCCGGTGCAGGCCTGACATTATTATATATGTTTAAATTGTATAATTGTATAAATGCAATTTTTTATATATCACAAAGTATATACAGTAGGTCCAATGTCACCTGAGCCAGCTGCACATAATGCCACCCCAGCACACACCCTGCAGAACCCCTTGCTGCTGCTACCTCCCCCAAAAAGTAACAATGAACTTCCACATGCATTAGTACATGAGAAAGGAAAGGAGTCAGGCCTGCCTTGAACCCCACACCACTGCCAAACTCCCTCCAAAAAGTATAAATATTTTTTTCATGTGCATTAGTGCAAACACACCGACCCACTGATGGTTGGAGGGGGGAGGAAAGGAGCAGAGCCTAGTGTGAACCCCACCCGCAGATGGAGGGATGGGGAGAGAAAGCCAAGTGGGACTGAGTTGCCTCCCAACCCTTTCTCTTACCTACAGCTTCAGTTGTCCTGGATGCAACCTCCTCACTCACCTAGGCCATGTATAAAATGACTTGGAAGAGTAGAGCATGTTCTGGGTCATTTTAAATTGGACACATGGAAGCAAGGAGGCTGTATCCAGGTAAGGGTGGCAGGTTCTGCCTCTCCATCTCCTGGTCCACTTGCCTGCTTTCCTAAGCAACCAGGGGGAAGGGAGATGGAGACACCACAGCCAGGTTTCCCACTCTGTTTCCCACAGCCAGTGCCCAGATCCTCTCCCCATATGCTTTGAGCGAGAGGGAAGGAGATCAGATTATTAACTTGGAGTGGGGCCCCTCTTCTCTTCTTTCACCACCCCTTCGAAATCATCACTACACATGAGGGCTTCCGGTCATGTCATCAGTAAACCAGTGCTTGCTGTTGGTGCCAGATGGGCATGTGCAGAACAACACTTGCATTTTAAGAACACTTAAGAAACACTTAAAAAAAACACTTGGATTTTTTTGGAAGAGGAATTTCCATATTTGCATTGAAATTTAGTGAAATTAACTGGCAACTCTAGACCAAAAGGAATGACCCTTTGTTCCAGAGTGATACCTTAGACAGATTCCATGTGAAAACTCTATTGATTTTTATGTGTAAGATCTTTGAATTCATAAGATCCATACCAGAATAATTGATAAGATGCTTATGAAATTATCCTCATATGAATTGCTACCCAGATTTTGTTCAGGCTAAGGTGCAGGAGTGGAGTCAGAGGTCAGCTGAATTGGGAACCAGTCCTTGCCCATAAGAGGGCCCACCCAGCTGGGCCAACCCTGTGAAACCCCGCAGTACCACTGGGGTACCCACCGAATATTTCTCCCACATTCACTGAAAGAGACAGTAGGAGAATCAACTTCCTGCTACTACCGCCTGCCACCATGGGGGGGGGACTTTGCAGAATTTTGCCCCATGGACTCTAGGAACCTGGTAATGGCACTGCTTACGTTATTGCCAGTTTTCACTTCATATATCTACAGCAAGTCCTCACTTAAAGTTGTCGACAGGATCTTCTTGGAAACTGCGACTTTAAGCAAAACAACTTAGAATGAAACCAATTTTACCACAGGCTAATTGATAAACATAAACATTCCTATGGCATTTCCCCGTCAACTTTAAAACGAAATTACTTTAAACAAAATGACTTTAACAGTGCAATCCTGCGCAATTTTACGCAACCAGCCTAAAGGGCCTGCCACAGTATCCTGAGCCCGTTCCCAGGTTGCGTCGGCACAACCTGGGAACACCTCGGGTGAAGGGACATTCATCCCCTTCTCTGAGTGTAGGGCTGCCTCCTCGGATGTACGCCAGTTCTGAAGCTGACATACATCCGAGCATGGTGGGATAAGGCCGAAACGGGCTGGGAAAGGGCCTAGGATATCTGCTGAGCGCGCTGCCAATATCCCCGCTCTCTCCCAGCCTGGCCCCCCTCACTCACCGCCTGGCCTGCCCTCCCTCCACCCCTGCACCAACCGGTGCAGGACTTACCTCCACCAGTGAGTGCTGGGTCTGGAGGGTGGCAGAGTAAGGGCCTCTGCACCGGCAGGCTTTACTCCAGAGTCGTTGCAAACGTGCTTTATGATGGTCTAGAGCGGTGGATTGCGCACTCCACCATTCTAGAAGTTATGAAAGGATCAGGCTGCAAATGATGTTACCAATGCGCACAAGTACATATGAATGTCAGTTATATCATCACACAAAAACACATCTTCATGTACTCACGGTAAAACCCAGCTCATAGTCAATTGCACTAGTATGTCTACCTGTTTTACCACAATAATGGATGGTATACGGGAAGCCCGATTCTAACTAACTCCCTGCTCGGTGATACAGTGGTGCCAATGTGGCATCTGCTGTATCCTGTGGGGGAGTTTTGGCATATAGAGGCCTGTAATGAAACATTTGTTTCTTTGCCCTGGGGTCAACTCGGATCTGCACCAGTTCTATAGCTGGCACAAGTCTGCGTTGACCCATGAAGGCAGATCAGGCGCAGGATGGGGGTTAGGATTCGGCAGGCACCATTTCCACCAAACCAGCCTGATTCCCAGGCCCTATCTGCCCTCCTCCCTGCCCATCTTCTCCCTCTTCTGTCCACCCCTGCCCTGTTCCACCCCTCCCAGCCCCCTTCCCATCCCCTGCACTTCCTTACCTGCTCCAATGGGCATCTTGCATACATCTTTGCGTGGACCAGCGGGTGGCGCAGTGGGTTAAACCGCTGAACCATGAGCTGTCGATCGAAAGGTCGGCAGTTCGAATCCGCGATGGGGTAAGCTCTCGTTGCTTGGCCAGCTCCTGCCAACCTAGCAGTTCCAAAGCATGTTAATATGAGTAGATAAATAGGTACCGCTTGCGGGAAGGTAATGTGCACATTGGCACTGTTGTGTTTCTGACAGCTGTAAAGCTGTTTACGCGAGCAGAACACGTTTTCTGCTGGTGTAAACAGCCAATATGATTAGGCCATAAGTTATCCTTCTGTTTGTATAAAGGGGGGGGGGCTTGTGCACATGGAAGTAATAGCACAAGTTTGTTGTATACAGCAATCCTGTCTGGCTTTGCACATCATTAAATGCACACAATGCATTCCACATTGCATCCCATAAAACGTCACTGGTGAACATAATATGCTGCAATTGTGCAATATTTTCTGCATGTGTTTGTACAACTGTACATGTTACAATGTGAAAGGCTCTCTTTCTTTCCTGGGATTCAACCCCACGTTTCATGTTTTATGACATTTTGATGTCATAAACATTTTCTCCCATAAAATAACTGATTTGGTGATTCAGCAAGACTCACAGCCCAATCCTGTGTATGATACGGTCACCGTATCCTATCGAGCCCAGGAACAACTCGGGAGAAGGGGACAACCCCCCTGTAAGCGGCGGGAGGCCCTATGGGATACATGGCCCTATGGGATACGTGGCCCTATGGGATACGTGTCGGAGTATCTGGGGCCTGGAGGGAGCTCGGGATACCGGGGAACTTGACCCCCGGTATCCCCGGGCCGCCCTCCCTTGCCGTCCAGTCCGCCCTCCCCCCGTCCCTACCCCGACTGGCGTAGGTCTTACCTGCTGCAGCCGGCGCAGGGCCGGGGAGATGGTGGGGCGAGCAGCACTGGCGCTGCTTGCTCGCCGGGTGTCGCGCAAGTGCTTTACGGCCCTGCCTTGGGGCAGCGCACGCTGCCCCTGGGATGAAAATACACAGGATTGCGGCGTCAGGGATATTACCTTGTTGCTGTTGAAAATAATTATCTACTAATCTAACAATGCCCCCCTTCTGGATTATCCCTGTGCCAAAATATTCTGTTGAAAGAGGTTGCCATCATGCCCCCCCCCTTTTCTGGAACCTCTTCCAATGAAGCGCTTATGGGAACCACTTCATTTAGGAGACAATTATATGTTTTTGTCTAATATTAATTAATAGGTCAAGCAGCACTTAGAGAGATTGTAGGCATTAATTAACATTTAAAAACTATCACATATGACACATTAATTAGATATCAATCACTTATTACCGCGACTGACATTTAATAAGTATTTTCATTTATACCAAAAACTAACTTGCCGCAGACACATTTTAAGGAGGCAAAATTGATGCAAATAGTTTCTGCAAGTTTAACATGTTAAGTGCTGCCTGCTCTCCACCATTAGCATTCATAATGTGTTTGGTTTTTTTTACATAAAGTAGCTTTTTTAAAAAAGAAAAATCATACCCTTCACACATACAAAAAAATGTACAGCTATTTAATTTGAAGACATAAAGATTGGGAGCTATAAAAACAATTGAGTGATCCCTATTTTAAATATTTTAAAAGTTACCACAGGGTGTTGCAGGCATATTTTTGTATTCTAAACGAGAAAATTATGCAGAATTCCTCCGGTGCCTGTTTTCTTTTACCATAGCATTTTAAAGAGCAATCCTCCTCAGCTCTTGTTTAATTTTCACACGACAGAATCCAAATTTCTGAGAATTGTGATGTTCTGACTTCAGTTGTCTCCTTTGACAAATCTTAAGTAATATTCAGCTCAAGAATTTGGATACCATGCATTTTCCCTCACTACCAACCAAAGCTTTCATGATTTCTTAGAGCATGTCTTCTTTACAAACACAAATTTATTTTGTTTTCACTCCAGTTTAATGCCATGGCTTGCCCCAATGAATTCCGGGATTTGTAATCTGGTGATGGTGTCAGGGGCTGGCCAAGCTGGGCAGTAGCCAAGGGCCCATGCTTATAGTATGATCCAGAAACGCAGCAAAAATGTTGAGGGAAAGCGGCGAAAGGGGCAACAATGGCAAGGAAAATAATTGAAAACATTTTGGGCGCCCTAACAGGTGGCAAGCGGGCACTCCGCACCTGCAAAAAGCAAAAAAAAAAAAGGGGAGGAGCATAAGCAAGGTGCCCTGGAAATTAAAAAAAAATTTAAAAAAATGGAGGGGCAAAAAGTATGGGAGGGGTTGCCCTGGTTTGGGTACCTCAAAATATGGTAAGCCTAGCCTTACACAGCCTCCCCAGATGCATGCCAGCTTCAAGGAGGTCCATTGCCAGAGGCATTGTTATGGTGGGCGATGGACCCCAAGGCAACAGGGCACCAAGCGGTGGGGGTGTGTGCTTGCCTCTGGCTCTGTCGCCCCCTCCACCGCTTTTCGTCCTCTTGTAGACGTCATCAGCCGCAAGATCGGCCCACCCGCCCACCCGGGTGCTGTTTGGCTCTGAAATGAGGCCTGAAAGCATGGGGGGGCATGTTTTTGGCGGTGGCACATGAAAATGACATCATGCCCCCAGGGGGCAGGACTTGTGGCATCATGTGGGGGGTGTCGCATCGGCGGCCATTGCAGCCTGCACGGCTTACACCGGAGGAAGGGGACGCATGTCCCCTTCCCTCAAGGAGAGCCCAGGTTACGCTGGTGCAGGCCACATTGGGCCTAGGATACAGTGACCAGCCGTTTAGGCCGGCCACTTAACATTTATCCTCTTGTAGATGTCCAGCCCAGCAGATTGGGCTGCCCATCTGTGGTGTAGATATCCCCTAAGATCCCATTTATTTGAAGAAGTGATCACTTAGAGTTTTTGTCATTATAGTCTAGGGTTTTTGCTACCTATTCCTTTCCTCTTTCTGTTGAAAATTCTGGCAATGTCCTGAATCAGGAAGAAGGGCAAGCAACCAGACTGCTGTAGAGTGTGGAATACCTTCAAACGCTCCACCTGCAACATAGCTCTTGTATAGGTGACAATCCTATAAAGCCAAATTGGCTAGTCATTTATGTTAGCCTTTCAGGTACTTGTCACTCTTACTATTTTTGCAATCCTGGACAAGGAAGTAAACACATCAAACCTCTGCTAGGTTACTGCACATAGCTATTGGTCTGTGTTTGGGTTGGTGGGTCTCCGAATATATAGGCTTGCACTCAAAGGCACACAATAAGCATGGGAAAGCAGTTTTAGGAAGTATGCACAGAAATGATGGAAATGTCTCTTTCACTGCAATTGCACAAAAAGCCACAGCCCATTTTGCAATGTGAAGTCTATATGTACACATTTACATAAGATTTTACAAGGGTTTTGCGCTTCTATTGTTTTCAGATTTTCAGATTTCCATTACAGTTTATGCTCCACTGAATGTTGAATTATTCAGGCACTAGAAATCTTCAGGCAATAAAATCATTCTGGATAGTAGTCGGTGGTCAGGTTCAGGAATTTATGAGTGATGGTCCCAGACATTATCCAAACACAGGTTGGACATCAAATCTGGCAATGTGAGACCAGCATTTTGACCCATACGTTTTTGTACAGCTTGGATTTTAATCTGTGCAAGAGATAAATGTATGCCCTGCCTTTCTTCTTCCTGCATGCCTGCCTACAATGGCAGTTTCCCTTCTGGGGCAAGTTGCAGCTTCAAGTGGGTGATTGCCACCCAGACTAAAGTGCAAGGGTCCTGATGCCACCCCCATGTACCATAGTCCCAATCCTGACGGCATCCCCTGCAGTTGCTATTTAAGTATTTTTTAAACACACACTTAGTGGCTTGCCTAAGCTTTATAGCAGAAGCACAATTTGAACAGTGGACTCTCCCATTCATAGCACAGGCTGTTTGCCATGAGGCTACATCAGTTCTCAAATTATGCATGAAGTTGTATTCATTATTGGCCTATGTCCAAATATGCACGTATGCAGCAGCTAGAGCTGCATTGTTTGTATGCTGATTAGATACTCTGAATACACCAATCAGTTATTCAGTGGAAAGAACAGGGGGACTAAGCAGTGGCGATAATCGGGGGCGCCGACGCCACGCCCCCACGTGACCCGGACGTAACGTCAGCATGAAGCACGCGCCCAGCGCGGCTCCAATCATTCCCCCCCCGCCAGTTTAGTACCTATTTGAAGCCGTTCGAGCTCCAGGGCGGGTGGGAGGGCTGAACACCAAGACGGCCCAAGCGGAGGCGACACATCGCGGAGGCAGGTACGCCGCCACGTCCGGCCCCTGCCCTGGGGCCCACCGCACCACCACCCCAACCCTGATGACACTTCTGGGACTAAGTCTGCAATCTATACACACCTACCTGAGAGCAAGTCCCATGAACACAGTGACTGACTTCCAAGTAAACATGTATAGCACTGTGCTGCAAATCCAGCTTCTTGCTCTCCACCTTCAAGGAAGATGGAGGAAATTACAACTTTTATTAACACAAATGGCACCCTGTAAATACTGACACAATTAATTGACCCTCAGAGTACCTGAGTAGGGGTAAATGCTCAGGTGTTTGATCTAGCAGGAAAATTGCTCATGTTTGCATGCCTAGGCCCCCACCCAGAGCTCGCCCAAAAATGAGCCCTGCTGAGGCAGCAACCCACAACCATCCATTGCCTCCTCCATCCATTGCTCCTTTTAGGCAGCAATGTCCACTGCCAGTGGCGTCGCTTCGGTAGGGGCGGGGCTGTAAGTAACGCTCTGTCGTAGTCTCTTTACTGAGCAAGCAGGAGGCAGCCCTGCCCCCTCACTGTCGGAGCCAGTCCCCTATGGAGAAAGCAGCAGGCAGGGTCTCTTGCCTGCTGCTTTCTCCGCACGGGAAAGGCTCCGACAGTGAGGGGGCGGGGCTGCCTCCAGCTCGCTCGGTAAAGAGACTACGACAGAGCGTTACTTACAGACCCGCCCCTACCGAAGCGACGCCAGTGTCCACTGCCACTGGATCCTCAGACAAATCGCAGTGACAGCTGTTGGTGGATAATGGGTAGTTCCTCCTACTCCTGCCGCACCTCCTCAGTCACCCCCCCAATGCTTCTCAAAATTATGCAGCATCCTCTTCCTAGATAGGATAACTAGAAAAGGAAAGGGGAAGGAGTAGAGTTTAGCCACTATAACTAGAGTGGCCATACTCTATTCGTGCTATTCTTCGTTTTCTGGTCCTCCTCCCCAGTGCTTTGATTTTTCAAAAGCAGTTGCAGAAGTTTACAGACTGAAAATGGAGGAGAACAATTATGTTGGCATGGCAATGGCAAAGGATGAAGACAAGAGGTAGCGAAGGGGGGGGGGTTGGGAGGGTTGGGAGGGAAGTTGTGGAGAGCACCCAAGGAAGAGGAGGAAATCTGAGCAGTGGGGGAAAAAAACACATCCAGGAAAGTAAAATGCGGTAAGGCATGCACCCGGGGGGGGGGGGGGGGTTATGTAAGGAAGCTTGGACCAGATCTATCCCCACTAATCTATAGGCCTATAATATGCGTCACCCTGCTTCCATGTGTACATGTCCCAAGTGGGGCAGAACAATTGGATGAAAATCAAAAGCTTTTTTCAAAGTAAGATTTAAAAATAAATAAATGGTGGACTCGTTCAAATTGTTCCATGTAATCATGATTTCTAGCTGTCTTGAAAATGTAACATTTTGGTATTTAGGTATTAAGCACCTAAATCCTTTGACAAGGTTAAATTTACCTTTCTGAATAATATGTTCTGAGGTAACTTTCCGAACAAGTTTCTTCGGTGAGAAATTTAAAAAAATGGCACCAGACGAAGGCCTCCTTGAATCTTCATCCCCGCAACGTGTAATTCATTATAACTCACTTTTCAGATTTCATTGCCTCTTGACACTGCGAAGTGTCTGCTTTCCCCTCCAGTGCCTGCATTTGAGGCTGATTCGTTTACTCTGGTTTTTAAAGTGACATTAGCTAATTATTAAACTCTGCAGGATATATTTCATTTTAACTTTAACGTCACTATAGAACACCATGAATTACCTCATCTAAGAGGGTTTTTGAATTTGAAACTGTTTTTTGCATTGGCCAGCTGTTCAAAGTGCTCAATCCTTACATATGTAGATCAATCATACTGTACTTGATATCCCATTTGAGGCTAATGGTGATTAATTGGTTGCTCAACTTTAGGTTGATATCAATTTATTATTATGTTCTTGGAAAGTCAATGCAGAGAATTGGCTAGAGTTTATTAATATTTAATTGTCAAATACCTGTATTTCCCCCCCCCCCACACACACACACACTGGATCATGCTCAACGTTGTTCAGTACTCCCAGCATCTTGAGAGGGCCCATAGCTGCTAACATCTGCCACCTGATCTGACACCTAGGCCCTTTAATTTCCACCCTTAACTCCCACACAGCGCAATCCTGTGTAACTTTGCACCAGTGTAACAGTACATTACATGCCATTACAGCAGTGCATCTACTGTTAAAAGGTAAAGGTATCCCCTGACAATTAAGTCCAGTTGTGTCCGACTCTAGGGTGTGGTGCTCATCTCCATTTCAAAGCTGAAGAGCCAGCGTTGTCAGAAGACCCCTCCGTGGTCATGTGGCCGGCATGACTCTCCTTGCCGCAGCGCGTAGCATGCAGCTGGAACACGGAGCGCTGTTTACCTTCCCGCAAGCGGTACCTATTTATCTACTCGCATTGACATGCTTTGGAACAGCTAGGTTGGCAGGAGCTGGCCAAGCAATGAGCGCTCACCCCGTCGCTGGAATCGAACTGCCGACCTTTCGATCGATTCTACTGTTACACCGGTGCAAAGTTACACAGGATTGCGCTGACAGGCTTGCCATGTGGCAGTTCATGGACCCCCATCTTGCTCATCAGCTGAGGGTGGTGTTGGCGATGAGTGTCATCACAGAGGCAGAAAGCCATAATACAGGGTTATTAAAAAACAAAACAGAAAGGCCTGTAGCGAGAGTGCTAGACGGTAATGAAGCAGCCATGGAATGAAATGAAGGAGAAACAATAACAACAACAACAACCAGTATTTATATACCGCCTTTTCTTTAGTCATCAGATTGCTACTCTGACTTTAATTCAAAGGTGGTTTACACAGGCAGGCTTTCTAACCCCCAAGGTTTTTTTTTTTTTTTACAATATAATATGTTCTAGTCTTGCATAGAACCCTTCATTTTAGGTGGTTTCCTTCACACTCTCTGACATTTGACTCATCACACTTTAACTCACAGGCAACCTTGACTCCTATTCAAAGTGCTGCTACAGCCTCTCTCCCTTACAGAGGCTCTGCAGCTTATCAACGGCGTGCTGGCAGCTCTCCAAAGCCCATAGATACTTCCATGGATACTTCCCATGGATTCTTTGGTCATCCTGAACTGCCGTCCTTCAGATCTTCAGGCATATGAGACGACCGCAATACCAACTAAGCCAGACCTCCTGCACTCAAGTTCTGCCCTCAAGTTCAAGGAAGGCCTCAAGATCTTAAGGTAACCACTAGTGAACGTGCTTTGCGTAATTAGCAGACACAACATATACAGTCCCTTCTTTTTTTGATGAATCTACCATCACTGGCCATTCCTACCTGGACATAACAGAATGGATTATGCCTCAGCGGGAAGATCTCCCTGATGTGATCTTTCAACAGGATGGTGCTCCTCCACATTTGCACCTGGATGTTCACCGATACCTGAATGACACCCTACCAGGACGTTGGATCAGCCATGCCAAAATTAGGATTTGCCAATGGAACCCTGGTCTTCATGATCACCAGATTTAACCCTGTTCTTTAAAAAGAATCCTGCGACTTCTTTTTGTGGGGATTCATGAAGGACGCTGTGTATCTGCCCCCACTGCCATAACAACTGGATGACCTGAAACAACGCATCTCTGATGCAGTGGAATCGATATCCGAGGATATGCTGGGAAGCATCTGGACAGAACTGGACTACTGTCTTGACAATTGCCATGTCACCAATGGCGCCCACATCGAACATTCGTAATTTGCATGTGAAACTTGTCTTTTCATGTCATGACGGTTGTGATATTGTTTTGCTCTATTTCTCTTTGTTTCGTTCTATTCCTCTCGCTCACCTACTTGCCTGTTGGAGAGGTGGCATCATGTGAATAGAACCAGACAAGTGTACTACCCAAGGGTGCAAATGGTCTCCTTCAACAGTAGATGGCACTGTAATTTATCTTGTTGGTTAGACCAGTGGTTCCCAAACATTTCTGGTTCATTTCTGGTTCCCGCAGCCTCTTCTTCCTGGCTCACGACGTCCCCGGTAGCTCCTCCTACCTGTTCTCCTGG
This sequence comes from Plestiodon gilberti rubricaudatus, assembly GCA_026170595.1. Lineage (NCBI taxonomy): Eukaryota > Metazoa > Chordata > Lepidosauria > Squamata > Scincidae > Plestiodon > Plestiodon gilberti. The sequence continues at coordinate 112,003,535 of JANXHW010000003.1, forward strand.
GCGCCACCATATTGAATCTCATTGAATCTCACGAGAGCCAAGATGGTGGCACCCAAATTTCGTAAGAACTGGGCGCCGCCATCTTGGATCTCACGAAATCTCACAATGGCGCCGAATGTCACAAAATCTCCAAGATGGTGGCGCTATTGGTAGGAGGAGCTACCAGGGACATCTCACGACACCCTTCACAGTTTGGGAACCACTGGGTTAGACCGTTAGAGCTTATATGTTTCACTGTTTTCTAATCTGAGTAACCTTCTTAACACCCTGTTCTGTTGCTTGCCTGCAGTCTAGCTTCTAGACTTGCTTCAGAGCCCTCTTTCCTTTTTCGTAAATCCCACTTTAAACCAGGAGAATCGCCCAGTCTTGACATCCGTGGCTCACACTTCCTGCAACACATTACACCCTATCCACCAGAAACAGAGAAGTAACTTTGGCCTTTGGCGCAGCTTCACTATTGACCCACCAACTCCCTGATAGCTTTCCTTGTTTTGTCTTGTCTACAGTCAAATTGATGACACACTTAGTGCTTCTGTCTTCCTCCTCTGGGTGAGTGCTTGTGGTGTGTGAAAGAGTTTAGGTAGAGGTAAAGGTATCCCTTGACAATTAAGTCCAGTCGTGTCCGACTCTAGGGAGCAGTGCTCATCTCCTGGTTGAAGACTGGTTGAAGACCAGGAAACAGCGAGTGGGAGTCAATGGGCAATTTTCACAATGGCGAGAGGTGAAAAGCGGTGTGCCCCAAGGATCGGTCTTGGGACCGGTGCTTTTCAACTTATTCATAAATGACCTGGAGTCGGGAATAGGCAGTGAGGTGGCCAAGTTTGCAGATGACACTAAACTTTTCCGGGTGGTGAAGACCAGCAGGGATTGTGAAGAGCTCCAGAAGGACCTCTCCAAACTGGGAGAATGGGCAGCAAAATGGCAGATGCGCTTCAATGTAAGTAAGTGCAAAGTGATGCACATTGGGGCAAGAAACCAAAATTTCACATATACGCTAATGGGTTCTGAGTTGTCTGTGACGGATCAAGAGAGAGATCTTGGGGTGCTGGTGGACAGGTCGATGAAAGTGTCGACCCAGTGTGCGGCGGCTGTGAAGAAGGCCAATTCCATGCTCGGGATCATTAAAAAAGGGATTGAGAATAAAACGGCCAATATCATTCTGCCTTTGTACAAATCGATGGTAAGGCCACATCTGGAGTATTGTGTCCAGTTCTGGTCACCACACCTCAAAAAGGATATAGTTGAATTGGAAAAGGTGCAGAAAAGAGCGACCAGAATGATTCATGGGCTGGAGCACCTCCCTTATGAGGAAAGGCTACAGCGTCTGGGGCTTTTCAGCCTAGAAAAAAGGTGGCTGAGGGGGGACATGATTGAGACGTATCAAATTATGCATGGGATTGGAGAGAGTGGATAGAGGGAAATTCTTCTCCCTCTCGCACAACACCAGAACCAGGGGACATGCACTAAAATTGAGTGGAGGGAGAGTTAGAACAGACAAAAGAAAATATTTCTTTACCCAGCGTGTAATTCATCTGTGGAACTCCTTGCCACAGGATGTGGTGATGGCATCTGGCCTAGATGCCTTTAAAAGGGGTTTGGACAGATTCATGGAGGAAAAGACCATCACAGGTTACAAGCCATAAGCAACCTCCTGGTTTTAGAAGTGGGTTTTCTCTGTGCCAGGTGCAAGGAAGTGGCAACTGGACACAGGTATCTTGTTGTCTTGTGTGCTCCCTGAGGCATCTGGTGGGGCCACTGTGTGACACAGGAAGCTGGACTAGATGGGCTTTTGGCCTGATCCAGCAGGGCTCTTCTTATGTTCTTATGTTCCGTTTCAAAGCCAAAGAGCCAGCGCTGTCCGAAGACGTTTCCATGGTCATGTGGCTGGCATGACTCAACACCGAGGCACATGGAATGCTGTTACCGTCCCGCTGACGTGGTACCTATTGATCTACTTGCAATTTCTTGCTTTTGAACTGCTAGGTTGGCAGGAGCCGTCACACGGAATCGAACTGCCGACCTTTCGATCGATAGCTCATGGTTCAGTGGTTTTTCGATTCCCCTTCCCTATGATTGTTACATTATCCCCAAGCAGCTGAATGTTTGTTGCATCTTTTACCCTTGCTTCTCTCTCCACCAAACCATTGAGCTGTTCCATTGGCTACTATACAAGATCCCAGCACAACAGGTAGTTTTCCCCTGTGTGAGTATGCTGCGTGTGTTTAAAAGCACATCTGGTAACAGGGGCAAATTTCAGGAGGAAAACAGTGCTAGGGGAAAGGTTTATGAAGGCCCTTCGTTTCCCCCTGCACCAGTCTCCAGTTCACTGCAATGTTAGCAGCTGCACTGCATAAAACATAAAACGTATCTAAAAAGAATAACAGAAACTACATATAACATTAGTCACCCAAATTAAAAACTGATGCTTTGCAAGATGAGGAGTTCAGGAGATCTGCATGACTGCAACTGTAGCGCACAGCAAGGAATGGCAACATCTGGCGTATCCAAAATTAAACGTGCCACAGAATTTTGCAAGTTTTAACTTCTGAGCTTGAAATCATGGTTCCTAAAAGAGCGAGACATCCCACAGGACAGACTCAATGTTCCAGTTTTGCAGGTTCTCACAGCACAATTATTATGCACTCATTTGCTTTTAGCATGGAGAGAAAATATTTATTCTGAAATCACCTGTGAATTTTCCATGATAAAGAAATATATCCTCCTTTAAAAAGAAAGAAAGAAAGAAAGAAAGAAAGAAAGAAAGAAAGAAAGAAAGAAAGAAAGAAAGAAAGAAAGAAAGACTGGCCGAGTTTAGATGACAGGATACAGTATATTTATTATGTCTTTGGAAAGTAAAGAATAATGAAGCAGTCTGAATATTGAAGTAAGCCACTTATTGCTCACTGACTGCCACAGAAAGAAACCCTTTCTTTCATTTACATTAGCCAGTTTAAATATACCACTATCTTCCAAACATCCTCCTGTTTAGAAGATCATGTCCCATATTAAGTTTGTAAGATACAGAAAAGAAACTCAGGGCGCAATCCTGACTAAGGATCCGGCCGGCGGCCCAGGGCCACCCGCCGGATCGTGTGCGCCAGCTACCCGGTGCGCGCGGGCTGGAGGTCTACTCGGGGAAGAGGATGTTCGTCCCCTTCACCAAGTATAAACCTGGGCTGGCCCTATCACCGCCTTGGCATTTGCCTCGGCATAGGAAAGGCGGGGTATAATTTTTTAAAATAAATTTAAATAAATATCGGTCTCCTCGGATTTCCGCCAGCTAAATAGCTGGCAGAAGTAAAGGAGGCCGTGTAATAGTGTAACAGCGTAGCCGGCCTGGCGGGGACAAGGATATGGCTGAAGGCATCCCCCGCCCCCTTCCAGGCCGGCTAGACCAATGGCCGCCTCCCTCGTCCGGCCGGACCACCAACGCGGCTAGCAATGGAGCGCTTACCATCCACATGGAGATCCAGCGCCGGAGTGAGGGAGGCTGGCCTTGCGCCGGCCTCCTTTACTCGCGAGTCATCATGAACGTTCTTTACTGCATGTTCACGACGTCATCTGGCGATGGAACGCTCGTACTGTCGCCGGACAGTTTTCTAGGATTGCGCTGCCCATCTGGACAAGATACTGGAGTGTTATATGCACTACCTTGATTAGGAATGCATAATTTGCACCTGGAACACGTTCAAGGATGTAAGAGATGGCCAAAACCACTCTACCTTTGTCTTGAGCAGCTGTTTAATCTTACATCGTGCCAGTTTCACTCTCAATTTATGAGAGAATTTTTGTAAGATGGATTTGGGAGTTAGTTCTTGGCTGGAGTCATACATGAGATGCCTGACAGGAAACATAATAGGGATGCTACAGAAAAGTGCTCTGAATTAGTAACAGGTTTTAGAACAGTTATGACATATATGAAAAAGTGATGCAGAGTTGTACAAGATGTTATGCTATTAAACTTGGGCCATTGAGCAATAGTTGGTGCTCAGTGCAGGTAGCATTTCATTGCTTGGAATAGTAATCTGTGATGAGCGCCAGCAAGGGGCAGCCCAATCCTATTTACTATCTGCACAGAGATGCAGTGAGGCCAGTGCAGGCAACATGGAATCCTGTGCGGAAAGTGGGAGGTTCCTCGAGGTAAGGGTTAGGTAATGCCCCAGCCCCTGCAATGGTCTCCTCGGATCCACACCAACTAGTTTGCTGGTGCAAGTCCGAGAGCCCTGTGTAAGGAGATGCAGTGAGGCCAGTGCAGGCAACATGGAATCCTGTGCGGAAAGTGGGAGGTTCCTCGAGGTAAGGGTTAGGTAATGCCCCAGCCCCTGCAATGGTCTCCTCGGATCCACACCAACTAGTTTGCTGGTGCAAGTCCGAGAGCCCTGTGTAAGGAAAACAGGATAGGATTCGGCATGTGCCACTGCTGCCAATTCTGTCCCGCTCCCAGGTCTGATCCATCCACCCCTGCCCCACGTCACCACCCCCTACCCCATTACACCCCTTTCCCACCCTCTCCCTGCCCCGTTCCAACCTCCATGCTTGCCTACCTGCTCCAGAGTGTAGCTCATGGAGCACTGGCATGCGCAGGCCAGTGCAGGCCTTTGCACTGGCCCAGGCCTCTGGCAAGTGGTCGCAACGTGGTTTAGGAAAGATTTACAACAGCTAACACCAGTGCAGCATACACTGTGCAGGCAATAGCGTTCAGTATGATTGTGCCATTAGTCAGGGTCTTTTAAGGGGAACTAATAGTGTGACCGAGAGGTATCACCTAGTTGAATTAAGATGTTGCTTCCCCACCCCCAAATAGAACGCTGGGGGCTCTGTCTTACATGCTGAGCAGCATACCAATCAATGCCAAATGTTTACTGGGATAATATTACATACTTTGTCTGCTACTTTCATCTCTTTACAGCTATGTCTATGCCTTGGCTGCATTCTCATTTTATAAATCCTATAAAACCAGAAAGCAGAGGATTCTGTCAATCCAGCTAGTGATCTGCTTTGCTGATTCCATGAACCTTCTTCTAAAGTGCATTCTTTAAAACTTACATAACTGAGGCAAGCACCCCTGGAATGTTGGCACATTGGGCCATTGCCTGGTTTACCTGCATGGCACATTTGTAGGCTGCCTTGGCAATGGGTTAAGTGGGGTTACAAGTCTAATGGCGCAATCCTGTCGTAACTTTCGACACGTTTGCGGCACCCATCGAGTAGGTGGTGCCAGTGCCAAGGGCGCGCTGCTCTACCTGCCCCAGAACCTGTGGAGCGCCCATCAGGGAAGGTAGGATCCCCACCAGGCAGCGGTGCGTCAGGGGGAGGGAGGAACAGGGCATTCCAGGAGGGGGAATCGGTTGGTCGGGCCCAGGAAGGAGGAGGGAACGACAGCGGCTCTGCCTAAATCCTATCCCCTTCCTGGGCCTTGCCACTGTTACACTGCCTGCTCAAAAGTGTATCAGCAAAACAGCTGACGCACATTCGAATAGACACATCAGGGCGGCTGGGGCTCTACTCGGGGTAAGGGAACGAACGTCCCTTTCCCTAAAGAGTGCTGCAGCTGCGCTGGTGCTGGGTCCTCTCTGGATAGGATGCGGTGTGGGCACTACGCCTACGCTGAAGCTCAGCTCGGCAGGATTTGGCTGCTCATAAGTAAACAAAGCAAATATGCACTGATAAAGCTGCCATGAGCCAGTCAAATATTGGTCCATTTGGACCAGTGGTTCCCAAAGTGGATGGTACCAACCTTGGGGGGTAGGATTTCCCAGGGGGCAGTATATAACTTTTTGTGGGATCAACATCATCTTGTATGACAGCTTTTGGAAGTGCAAAAACTACATGGCATCCTATAAAACTTGTGCAGTGCCCGTGTTGCCAGACCCAAGATTTTACCCTTCCTTTAGGCATGCCCTAAGGATCTGAAGAGAGAACTCGAACACCTCAAAATTCCTACTTATAGTTAGGGACTAGACTGTGAAAAAAGCAGTGCCAAATGTCTTTACCATTCACTGTGTCATTCATCGCCAACATTTGGTTGCAAAAAACCTCAGTGATCGCCTGCATAAGTCACTGTACACTGCCATTACTGCAGTGAATGAAATTAATTGCTCTCAATGATAGACTATTTTGGGAACTCTGTGTTGAGAATGGTGAAGATTTTGAATGTTTGCTGCTTCATATGGATTCCAAGTTTGTTGGCTATCAAAAAGCAACTGTGTGAGACACTTTTATGACCTTTTTGAAAGGAGTTGTTGAGTTTTTTGTAGATACATATGCTCTGCTCAGTGATGAACTCAAAGAGATCAGGCATGACATTGCTTATTTATGAAAACTATTTGCAAAGTTCAATGAAATGAATTTGTTGCAAGGAAATGAGGTCAATCTTATTAAGGCCAAATCTGTCATCTCTACATTTATTTCAAAGTTAACTCTATTCAAGTGCAATATAGCTTTTGCAAGCTATACCAGTTTCTGAGCCTGTCCAAGCTAGAAGAGAAAGCTGGAATAAAAGATGATCAGTTACAAGTTATTTGTGAATATTTTGACCTGCTGCATGAAGAGATGCCTGAGAGATTTGAGGATCTTCTTTCAACAGAAACTCCAAATTTGGTGATGTATCCATTTTCAGATACTGAGGAAGTTGGGGTAGTGGAGGAAGAACTAATTGAGCTAGAAAACATTGAGCTGAAGCTAAAGTTTAAGAGTTTTGGTTACAGAAAGACATTTTCAGCCCAATCCTACCTAATCCCCATGTGGCATTTGTCCCCTTGCCCTGGGGTAAGTCCCAGGAACCGCTATGGGGCAACTCAGACCTGTGCCAGTAATATTGCTGGCACAGGTCCGTGTTACTCCATGCAGGCAGGTCAGTACTGGAAAAGGGGTTTGGATTCGGCACGCATCACCGCCACCAAACACGCTCCATTTCTGGGCCTGATTCACCAATCCCCTGCCGCATCTCCCCCCCATTCCGCCTCTCCACCGTTTCTCACCCACTCCCTGCCCTCCCCCTGAGCTGGGCTTACCTGCTCCAGCAGGCCTCCCGACGTCTGCCAGTGCACAGAGGGAGACTCCAGCTTTCCCACCAGTGCATTGGCTGCTTGCGCTGCTGCAAAGCGCTTTAAGGCTGCTTTGTAGCAGCCTGTTCCACTGTTCCAGTGTGCATTCCGCTAGTACTAGTGTTAGATAAGATTGGGCTGTTTGATTGCTATTCTGTACTATGGGCAGTGGTTAAGAAGCAGCAACATCATTTCCAACATCATATTTGGTCGAACGTGGTTTTAGTGTGGTCACCCAAATTCTCTCCAAGAAATTAACTCCAGATTACTAAACGTGGTGATTTAAGATTCCTGTTAAGTGACTTGAAAGCAGAAATTGCGAAACTGGTTTAACTTCATCAAGCCTATCCATTGCAGAATTTACTGAACAGTGAAGTAGTTACTAAATGTGATATTGAAGATTCTTGCTAAATGACTATCAGACTTTAAAAAGCTGGTATCACTGAATTTTGTTGAATAAATTAAACTAAAGGGTTTTAATTGGTTTTTGAATAAATGTGCAATTAATTGTTACTGTTTTGAAATTTATTGCTATTATTTTTCTTAACGAGTCGTGCAAACTGTTATTCTGAAGAATGCTTTTATAGGGTAGGGGGCTCTGGTGATGAGTTTATGTTACCAAGGGGGTGGTGGCCTGAAAAAGTTTGGGAACCACTGATCTAGACGATACTATCTTCTCTGTCTGTCAATGGCTGTCCATAAAACCTGCGGGGGGACATGATTTATATATATAAATCATTATGCATGGGATGGAGGGAAGTGGATAGAGGGAAGTTCTTGTCCCTCTTGCACGCATCAGAACCAGGGGACATCCACTACAATTGACCATTAGGAGAGTTAGAACAGTGAAAGGAAATATTTCTTTACCCAGAGTATAATTAATCTGTGGAACTCCTTGCCATATGACATTGTGATGGTACCTGGACTAGATGCATTTAACAGGGGATTGGACAGATTTATGGAGGAAACGGCCATCACACGTTACAAGACTTTTTGGGGCCCAATCCTATCCAACCTTCCAGCACTGATGCAGTTGTGATGCTGATGCAGCCATGCCAATGGGGTATACACTGCATCATGCCGGGGGGGGGGCAGTCATGGAAGCCTCCTCAAGATAAGGGAACATTTGTTCCCTTACCTCGGGCAGGGGCGTCGCGACGACGCGCGACACCCCTGAGCGGGGACGCGCGTCACCCTTAAGGGGGAGGCTCCGCCCCCGCGCGTGACGTCACGCGCAGGAGCGGAGCGCCCTCCCCGCTCCGTTTTTGGCTCATTTTAGAGCCAAACGGACCCAGGGGAGGGCGGGCGGGCCCACCTCCACCACAAAAATGTAAGTGAGGGGCGTTGCGCGTCACCCCCATACGCGCGACGCCCCCCGGCGGCCCGCCCCCCCCGCTTCCCCCTGTCGACGCTAGTGACCTCGGGGCTGCATTGCAGCTGCATTGGCACTGGAAAATTGAATAGGATTGGGCCCTTGGCCTGATCCAGCAAGGTTCTTCTTATGTTCTTATAATTAAACAATTAGGAAAACATATGGTTGTTGCCAACATGCATCTCCCTGGTAACGGCTATTAATTATTACCAGGGGTGTTACTAGGGTGCCCCAGGTGTCACCCCTCCAATGACTTTCTATTCTATTTGTTACTGGTGGTGTGAAAACACACTACTGGTAGAAAATGGGTTCTTCCCTATGTGACTCATGTAGGGATTGCATTTCCCAGGAGGCCTCCACATTGTATGCTCTGGTATAGGAGGAGGTCCATGGGGGTGACACCATGAGATCTCGCCCCGAGTGTCACAAACCCTAGTGACACCCCTGATTGTTAGTTTAAAAATATTTATATACCACTTTTCAACAACAACAACAACAACAACAACAACAAAAGCTCATAAAGTGGTTTACAGAACACAAATAAATAACTAAATGGTCCCTGTTAAAATATATCCCTGTTATGTTTAGTTTAGACCTCTGCTGGGAGATTTTCCGAGCTCAGCTGCCTGAGCTCCTTTCCACTAGAGATGCCAAGGGATCTTCTACTTGCAAGGCCTCTGCTCTGTCTTTGAGCTATGGCCCCTCCCCATTTATAGAGGCATATATAAATCATGCAAATACGTACATGAGCCTAGTGAAGTATTATGCCTTGTGTTTGCTAACTGCACTGTGGGCTTTGCCTGAGCCATTTGTGTGCTCAATTATTTGAAATCGCATCTAGATATTTCTTCGGAGCCCTGAAACTCAGCTTTAATTAATGTCTCCTTCCAGTAAACATTATGGATACCCCTGATTTAGTAGTCTTCCCCCCCAAACAGGCACTTCTCCCTGGAGTACATGTTTTGTTTGGCACTGCTCATAAACAGCAGTACTGCTGTCAAGTTATCAAGATCAGAGGCAGCTTCAGGGAACTTACCAAAGGGAGGGAAATTAACAAAGCTGAAGTGAAATTAACATGCTCTTTGACAGGCTAACAAGCTCATTACGCTATCTCAGTAATAACTGACACATAGTGAAGCAACACAGCTCCCGAAAGCAGCTAAGTAACCTGTGGAGAGGGAAGCACACTCTCAGATCACAGCAGGAAACCTAGTTACTGGCTGATCAATTAAGGCTGGGCTCCTTCCAACCTAATGGTTTGTGGTTTCAAACCCATGGGAAGTCCTGGCTGTGATGCCATCATTTTCCACAGGTATGCCCATGCGGGCATATTTACTTAAGTGAGCTGAACAGAAGAGGGGCACCCATGTTTGTTTGTTCATCTATCATCCCTGTTCTTGTATGAGGCAGGTGATGGGGCATAATTTCCTAGAGAGGCTCTTTAAACATAGTCCTGGTCTTTTAAAGACACATGAACAGAATTCTTTTCTGGAATGGGAGCACCAAAGGCTTCCAGAGGTGGTGAAAAATTGCAGCTGTGATTTCTTGACAGTAGTACGTCTATAAAAGCAGGGCTGGAGTGACATGGGTGAGACAGGAAACTGGATACAGGGGTGACAAAACGGTAGCAATCAGGGCAGCAAGCTGAAACTGAGTGGCATCATAGGTAAAGGTAAAGGAATCCCTTGACAATTAAGTCCAGTCATGTCCGACTCTAGGGAGCGGTGCTCATCTCCGTTTCAAAGCCGAAGAGCCAGCGCTGTCCGAAGAGAAGAGAAGGTAAGGTAAGGAGGAGAGCGATGGGGGTGGGCGCTTGCCGGGTGGGTGGGAGGGAGGGAGGGAGAGCGAGCGGTGGGTGGGTGGGTGGGAGGGAGGGAGGGAGAGAGAGAGAGAGAGAGAGAGAGAGAGAGAGCGCGGTGGCTGGGTGGGAGGGAGGGAGAGCGAGTGAGCGGTGGGTGGGTGGGTGGGAGGGAGGGAGAGCGAGCGAGCGAGTGGTGGGTGGGAGGGAGAGCGGGGGGGAAACGGCCGGCCTAATGGCCGGCCCGCAGCAAGTTTTCCCTATGGGAAAATGGCCCCCCACCGCAAATAGGTTCCCTACCCCTGTTCTATGTTGCTCTTAGGGATCTTAGGGTGATGGATGCTAGTGGGAGGGGCCCAGGGGGTTCTAGGGCTTCAGATGGCCTAAGAGTAGCCGAGGCCGAGGACTCGGGCCGCCGCTGTACCCAAGCACAGTAGGATCTGGCGGACGGCTGGGAGGGATGGCAGATGGGGGGAGGGACGGCGGAGATGGGAGGGCGGCCATAGGCCCAGCCGCCCTAGGCAGGGGCGGGGGCATGGCGTCCGCCATATTCCGGTCCCCACCCGGCGGCTGGGCCATTACACGGCCTCCTCCGACTTCCGCTCATAATATGCAAAATAGCTGGCAGAAATCCGAGGAGGCCTATTGGCCCCAGCCGCCGTTACACTCGGGGAAGGGGATGAGCATCCCCTTCCCCGAGTAGACTTTCCGCCGGGGGCTGCCTGCTGCAGGCTGCCTGCAGCAGAGCACTGTATCGGGCGGATGGCCTCGGCCGGCCGCCCGATCTTTACGCAGGATTGGGCTATTATAAATGTAAGCACTGGGGCTAAGCATGTATAAATGCATTGATACATATCCCCTATTACCTTTGCCACTCTCTTTTCTCCCTCCTTAATATTGCCGCATCCCTCTATAAAAAAATTAGATTTTAATCTCCTAAGGGTGGAGACCTGTTGTCTTTGCCTATGTTATTCTGTAAAACATTGTGTACACTAATGGTATGATATTATTATTATTATTATTATTAATAATAATAATAATAATAATAATAATAATAATAATAATAATAATAATAATAATAATAATAAAGTATCTACCTCATCTCCCTCCACATATATGTTACCCATCATATTTATGATTTTTAATAGTACCTGAAAGGGATTGTTTGGGAGTCGGACTTAGACCTGGAAGATCCAGGTTCAAATCCCCGCTCAGCCATGAAGCTTCCTGGGTGACCTTGGGCCAGTCACTATCTCTCAGCCCCACCTACCTCACAGGGTTGTTGTGAGGAAAAAAAGGAGGGGAGGAAATATGTACACCACTCTGAGCTCCTTGGAGGAAGGGCGGTATAAAAATGTGAAAAATAAATAAATAAATAAATAAAAGGGAACAATGAAAAAGAATATTTAGATTGTAAGCTTGTGAGAAGATTCCTTATTCCATGTTTTTTTTAATTCTACATTTTTATTGTATAGCATAGCACCTTGTTTTGTTTGTTTTTCCAGTTAGACACTTAAGAAATAATTATTAAACATGCCATTGACTTTGTTCCAGGGAAAAGCTATTTGGCCCAAAGACTCCTTCAATGTTTGACATCATTAGAGAGTCAACATCCTCATGTTCATGTTATAACTCCCACTTTTATATGGCATTTTACGAGCCTTCTGATAATGCCTACCTAGAGAGTATAAAGGCATTTTATGCATATCAAAGCGCTTTACAGCCACTTACTAGCACTTAGCCATATTAGTTGACTGCCCTACACTGAGGCTGTCCTCTGATTTCAGATTGTGGAGTTGCTGATCAGCTGCCAAGTTTATTTTCCAATCTGTTCAGCACAGAAGCTTTTGCAGTGTAAATCTGAGGTGTCAATTTAGCTTTGGTTGCTCTGATCCCACAGAATGAGGACCAGTATGATTGACTGCGGTTTTTTGCTTTTCTATTCTATTCTGGAGAGGATTTAGCATTGTTTTTGAGAGAATTATGGCTATTTCTATTTCTAATCCGGGGATGAGCCTTGTGTGCGTGCCCTTAAAGACTAGCCTGGTGACCAATCCTCCACCCTGACTTGGCTGACAACCAGAAACGTTCAGCCTCAAATCATCCCTTTGCAAAGCCATAAGCTTCTTTCTGAAGAGGATGTTTAGACATCTATAGCTGCAGCTTTGGGATATGGTAGGGAATTCTTCCACTTAGGAGCAATTCTCTCTTTTAAAAAAATAATAAAAATTAATCCCATTTGTATATCATACCCAGCCATGTCAAGCAACAATGTTAGGCATAACTGCAGGTTATATGCTCTCTTATGGGAGAATCAAGATATGATAGAATATCTATCATACATATATAGCTTTTTGATTATATAGCACAATATATCAACTGAAGAGTGCTGGAGGCATTAGCCTATCGATTGGTTAAAATATGATTCTCCTGTTCTCCTGTTAAAAGATGTTTTTAATTTAAAAATATGGTTCATAAACTCCATGTCCCATATGCATTTAAGCACTAAGAATTGAATCTAAGTTAACTCTAGTTCTATCCAGGGTATTATATTGCCCCTAGTGCATGCTTTGTTATTATTAGAGGTGCCAGTTGACTATGGAAAACAACCTCAGTCCAGCCTGCTCCTGTGTTTTTAATAGGCTTTCCATAGCATGGAGAAAAACATGACCACCTGCTAACGTCTGCAGATCGAACTACTGTTATAAGCCCACAAACAGGGGTTGGTTAAAAAAAGCTGGCAATTCTATCATTAAAATGGTAGGTAGCAACCGTTTCTCCACCCTGCTTTTCCAAAAGCAATGGGGTGGGTGTCAGTATTCACTTCCTCGTCTATATCTAAACACCCTTTCCCTATTTTAAGCCTTCAGTGAGAAACAGAAATAGGACCCTATGTCATTGACTAAAAATAAGGTGCCAGACATATTTGGTCTGGCTCATTATGTAAGGATGTTACCTTTTTAACCAATATAGGAACTCTGTGTCTTTCACAGCTGCCTGACAGGCAGAAATTCAACAGGTGATGCTTTTCTCCCACAATGCAAAGCAAAAATCGGAAAAACTGTCCCCTGCAATTTCTTCATGCCATCACACAATTCTTAAAGACACTGAGCTTTTATCAGAAAAAAGGTGGTAATCATAACAGCTTCAAGTAAACATCACAACAGACTAGTCTAAACCAAAGAATGGGCATATTAGGGTCCCCAGATGTCATCATTTTAAGGAAAATCCCTTAAACGAGATGCCCCTTTTCCCAGAACCATGCATTCCCATGAAAAGTCACAGATGTATTTTGTCGGCAGCCTAAAAAACAGTCACCACGTCAATTTATTTAAACATTTCTTATTTTTAAAACTTTCAAAGAATTTCCTTGAAAACTGCAAGGAAAGGATTCTAAACATGCCCCATACTGGTTTTGGCAGGTTAGCATAAAGGTAAAGGGAAAAAAAAAAAGCAAAGGAAAGGGACACTGGCGTCACTGCAGGGGGGCGGAGCTCTAAGTTCCACCGCGGTCAGACCCTCCGTTACACGGGAGCACGAAGCGCCCCTCGCCTTCGGAGCCATTCAAGTCGGTGAAAGCAGCGTTGCTTTCACTGACTTGAATGGCTCCGAAGGTGAGGGGGTGGGGTGGGGGGCGCTTCGTGCTCCCGTGTAACGGAGGGTCTGACCGCGGTGGAACTTAGAGCTCCGCCCCCCTGCAGTGACGCCAGTGGAAAGGGACTCTTGTTTTTCACTCCAGCAAGCTATAACTACACATTTGGTCCATTTCACAGGTTCAGCAGTGGCATATTTGTCTCTTAAAAGTTGACAGTGAAACTATGTGGGTTTCTGTATGCGAAGGGAAGTGGCTTGTGTAAAATAGCTTCCTACACACCATAGTCATAGTTTTGCATTAGGCACCATTGCAGGCTCATTTGGAAGCTCTGTTTACCCTTACACCCCGGAAATAAACACGCCAGACAACGTTGCATTGGATTATATGGTCACTTTATTAAATAATAAGACCTGCAAAGGTAACAGTCAACTAGGGGCATCTAACCACCCCCCTTTGGCGTGCGGATACTGGTCGGGGGAAATTGGCGCCATCCAATTACCTCCCCCTACTCCTCTGACGTAAGCACCCAGGCTCCAGGCCCCTTCGGTCTCTGCCCGAAGGGGCCTATCACAGCCCACCTTTAAGGTGAAGTCAGCTGGGCAGTGCAGGTAACCATAATAGCTACGCTATTGATGGTACCTCCCTGCCCCCAGCCAGGTGGTTTGCCAGCCAGCCTCACCGACCCGAGGGTAACAGTGTCGTGATGAGCGGTCCTGGCTTACCACCTGACCTTGCCGAACTCCAGGTGCCCGCCTAGTCCCTATGACCCTGCCTACCCATTTCCGCACGCCACCTGCCACATCGGGTGATCAGCCTAGCGCTTGATCACCCAGCCCCACCGGACAAGGCAATTAAACAACACCCTCTGCAGGTCTTCCAAAAATAAGTCGGTCCCGGGGGGGGAAAGGTGAACCCCATCCCCCCGGAACAACCAAACATCATCAAAACGAATGCGTTGGTGAGGAACGATCGCTCCTTCCAACTGCAACACGACCCGCCCCAGGTATGCATTCACCTTACGGCGAGTCAGGTCCACCGCCCTAGGGCGTACCGCCCCCCTCCATACCCTACGGGGTAACATGTTGGACCACAGGAGACGAACTCCCGGTAACCAATCCCTGATGGTGTGTAAGTCCCTGCGGATCTGGAGCCTCAAGGCCTTGGAGGACCTCTGGCCCAGATCGTTCTCACCTAGATGCAGCAGGAGAACCTGGGGCGGGGGATGAACTTCCAAAAACTGTAACAACAAGGGGAGAAGTTGGCCGCAGAGCAGTCCTCTTCTAGCGGCCCACCATACAGATGCGATACTGCCCAGCCCCAGCTGGTCGCCAAAGGTGGAGGCTGCGGCTCGCTTCCTGGCCCAGAACAAGATGGAGTGTCCCAGCAGCAGGATCCTCGCAGGAGCCGGGCTGTAAACATCTACAACAACAAAACAAGGTGAGTTCCCCAACTGTCCCCACCAATACACACACAGATACAAAGCCCATCGCGGGCACACAGGCCAAGCGCTTACAGCGCTATAACCTCCCCCACTCTGGGTTATAGGCCCCCACCGGGCCCCCAGGCAACAAGCGGGGGGAGGGGCCGACACTGCGGCCGCAAACAGGGCTCCACCGCCCGGCCCTCAGTGTCTAATGTACCCCTTGAAGGCCCCCGACCGCCATCTGCCAATCCGCTGAATGGTCGATGCTGGGAGCCCCAGGGAGGCCGCGGCCGAAGCCGCGCCGATCCTGAAGGAGTGGAGACCAAACTCCCCCTGCTCCAGGCCCAACAAGGACAAAGCCCTGTACAGAATTGCCCTAAATTGAAATAGGGTCAATGGGGAGGCGTCGGCGTGTAGGAACAGCCATCCCACGCGGTTGCCCCGAAACTGCACATAAGATTCGAGAGCAGCCACTGGGCAGAGGAGGAGCCCCGGGGCCCGGCTCAGGTGAATCACCTGACCCTTGGCCCGCTGGTCCGTCTTGGACCGGCGGAGGGAAAGCCGGGCCCCGGTTGGCGCGAGCCACAGATCTTGAAATTGGAACGCCCTCCCCGACGTGTCACGTTTGGAACACGCTAGTACCTCGCTGGGGCGGAAGGCGCCAAAGAACATGACAAAAGCCACTGCTCTAAAGAGGGCTGCCTCGTAGGTCGACCCACAGCACGTAACGAAAGCACCACTCAACCCCCCCAAAATCGCCGGGGTGATCGGGCGCCTCCAGTCTGGCACGGCTGGCGCCGCCCGACGCAAGCCCTCAAGGGTTTTGCGGACCCGAAAGTCCCCAGTAAACTCACCTACACCCGAGGCCCTGGAGTAGAACCTAATGGCGGCCAAGTAGATTGAGATAGATCTCACTGCCAGGCCGCAATCCCACAGGTGCAGGACAAAGCAGATGAGATGCTCCACAGGCGCCGGCCACAGGTCTGGCAATGGAAAATCCAACCGAAAATCCCTAAAGGCCCCGATCTTACCCACATAACTGACGCGTGAAGATGGGGCCAAGGCGGACCACATCAGCTGGTTGGCTCTGGCAAGCCCAGCTGCCAGAGCCACTGGGGCATCGTCTCCGGTTCCAGGCAGGCGTCGGGTACCAACTCCCGGAAGCGCTCCACCTGGAAACGAGACAAGGCATCCGCTACCGAGTTGGCCAGGCCGGCAATGTGCTGCGCGCAAAACAGTGCGTTGATCCGCAGGCACTGTAAGACAAACGCCCTGACCAACCGCATAACCCGATGGGAGCGCGACGTTTGCTGGTTGACAACAAAGACCACCGCTTGGTTGTCACACCAGAAACGAACCGTGGCGTTCCTGAAATCGTCCGCCCAGATGTGGACAGCCACCACAATGGGAAACAGCTCCAGGAAGGTCAAGTCCCGTACTAGGGCGCTCCCAGCCCAGGCTGCCGGCCAAGGGGCCGCACACCAGCGGCCCTTAAAGTACAAACCAAAACCCGCTCCCCCTGCCGCGTCGGAATGCACCTCCAGCGTAGCGTTCAGCACCCGTTCTGAGCGCCAGAAGGAGATGCCGTTGAACCCCCTCAGGAAGGCCAGCCACATGCGCAAATCTTCCCGCATGGAGCTGGTCACCCGGAGTCTGAAATGAGGTCGCCGAGCCCCCACCATGGCGTCACACAATCGCCGGAGAAAGGCCCTGCCCGGAGCAACCACCCGACATGCAAAATTCAGATGGCCCACCAAGACCTGCAGTTCGCGGAGGGACAGCCGGCGTGCCCGGACTGCCTGGTCCAGCAGTCCGGTCAGCTTAAGCAGTTTGTCCGCAGGGAGTCGGCTGCACTCATCGACAGAGTCCAGTTCGACCCCCAAAAAGGTCAACTTGCTGGTGGGGCCCTCCATTTTGTTTTTGGCCAAAGGGACGCCCAGCTCCTGGCAGAGGGATAGAAACGCATCCAGGAGCTTCTGACATTCGCTTGAATCCTTTCTTCCCATAAAAAGAAAGTCGTCAAGATAATGTGCCGCAGACCATAGCCCTGCACGCTCTTTGGTAACATGCTCCAGCATCGTGGAGAACGCCTCAAAAAGCGAGCACGATAAAGAAAGGCCCATTGGAAGATTCCGGTCAAAATAATAATGTCCGTCGAACTGGATGCCCAGCAGACAAAAGTCGTCTGGGTGGATAGGCAGCAGACGGAAGGCGGACTCGATGTCCGCCTTGGCCATCAAAGCCCCCTTCCCGCATGCCCGCAGGAGTGCGATAGCGTCATCCCGGGACATGTACTTGACGGAAGCTAGTTCTTCCGGTATCCCGTCATTGACAGAGGTGCCGTGTGGAAAAGAAAGGTGGTGAATCAGCCTGTATTCACCCCGAGCTTTTTTAGGCACCAATCCAAGAGGGGACACTCTCAAGTTAGGTATAGGGAGGGCCTCAAAGGGGCCCACTATTCTCCCCGCGGCCAGCTCTTTCCCCAATTTAGCCCGCACAACATCCTCCATCCCCGTCACGGATCGGAGGTTCCTGGCCCAAGACGGGGATGTCGGGTGGGGGGAAGGGATTCTGAAGCCGTCGGAAAAACCCGAGGCCAGGAGGCGTGCCGCCTTCCGGTCCGGGTAGTGCCAAAGGATCCTCAGCAAAGGGCCAAGCTTAATCGGGGTTGGACCCTTTACCTTGCTGTCCCCCAGCTGCGCCGGAGCCCCCACCTCTCTTGTCCCCCGATTGTCCCCGGCCGCCGGGCCGCGGCCCGGACAGCCGAGCACAACCCTTGAGAGCGTGCTTGGCCCCACAGAGCGCGCAGGCGTGGGAGAAGGAACATCCCTGCCTGCCGCAGCGGCCCGCCGTATTATACTCGAAACAGGGCCGTGGGGGTTGAACCCACTGTTGGCCAGTGCCTGATTTGGCCTGGCCGCCCTGCACACGAGCGATCAAGTGACCGCTATCGGACCGGTCACCCTTGGTAGCCCCCCCTGGAACCACGGAATGGTTCCAGATTTCCCACTGGGGGACGCGCCAGTCGACGGAGGGGTCATGGGCCGAGCGCAGGCGTACACCTTCGTCATACGCCAGCCAGCCGGCCCCTCCGTATTCCCTGGAAGCCTTGTGGACAGTGTCCAAATGCTTAACCAGGGCCTGAGCTTTCTTGGGGTGCATTTGCAGCACCACCGCCATGTAAATGGAGTAGCCAGAAAGCCAGTTCGCCCACGTCCTATCCACCTTTCGTCGGCGGACGACGTCCTGGTCCCTGAGGGGTTCCCCGACCCGCTGGACAGGCTCAGGCTCCTTTTGCAGGAGGCTGAAAATGTCCACGTACTCGCCCCGCCAAATTTTTTCTTTTACGGCGAGTGCGAGATGCCACCCGAGAGGCCAACCCATATCACCGTATGCACGGCGAGGCAGGTCGTCCTCCGGGTCAGGAGTAAAACCTGAGGACGCAGGGGGCGCCGGGGGCCATGGCCCCTGCCCCCCGCCGTGTGCCCCATTGGGCTGGGTCCACGGGGGCCAAGGTGGCTGCGATGTGTTCTCAGGAGGGGCCACATAGGAGCCATGGCTCGGGTCAGCTGGAGCGGCGGGCGGGGCCCCCGCGTCCGAACCGCCCGAGCAGGCGAGTAAGCTTGAAAAAAGAGCGAACCAGGCTGCGTTGCTAGCCCCTCCTGGCCCCCCAGGTCCACCTCACACTTCTCCCAAGCCCGAGGAAGAAAGCGGCGAAGCCTCACCTGCTACTGCCGCTTCCAAATCGAAGGGCGGGTCCTCGGGCGACGCAAAACTGGGGGGTGTGATAACCCCCCCCACCGGGGGCGCAGGGACCGTCCCTGCCGCCTGAGTGCCAGGGGCCGGTGATCTAGAAGGGGATGAAAAGACCATTTTAGACCCTCTCCCTTTACGGGAGGAGCGTCGTGCGGGGGCAGGCGCCGCCGAAGTGCTGCCCCCGTCGCCCAAGCCAGCATCCCTCTCAGCCTTTTCCCGCTCCAAAGCCTCCAAGCGCGCAATGACAGCATTGTATTTGGAGGCCAGGTCATCCTCATCCGACGAGGAAGACTCCGGGGGTGGGTGCCGGGCCGGCCGCTTCGGGGCCCGCCCCCCACGTTTCTGTGACCTCTTGCCCATTATAAAGGAAGAACCAAAGGGGATATGTGTATGTCAGTGTCTTGTTTTTAACCAATATCACCCAGCGGGGGGGCCGTGTGCCACACTCCCCGCGTCCTGAGCAAGTCCCGCGCCGAGGGGAAGGTGGGGAGGGTCGCCGCCACTCCCAGGTGGGCCTCGGAGTTCCTTCACCGGGCCTTGATGACTGCCGCAGGTGGGGGGGAATCCCCGAGAGCTCTACCGTGTTACAGGTCCCTCGACGGCTCGGCCTCCCCTGTGGGGGCGGGCCGAGCTCACTGCCCAGGAGCGCACGCACGCGCCGGGTCGACGCTGAGCGGCCTAGCCGCTTGAATAGCCTCGCGCGGGGGGGGGGGGGCGCCGGGCCTAGCCGAAAGCGCTAGGCCGTTGCGTCCTCTCCCTTCGCTTTCCAAACGCCGACTGAGGGAGCCACGCTAACACGTGGCTCCCTTGCGTCGGCGCCCGGAGGCACGTGACCCGGCCAGCCAATCAGCTGGCCGGAATCACGGAGGGAGCAGCCGTTGCCGGCGTTCCCCCCGGAGGCAGGGCAAGCGCTCCCGGGACGCTGAATGCGTCCCAGGAGGATTCTTCCTTTCAAGTTTGCTTACGCTTGCAAATCGAAATGTCTTGCAAACCAAGAGAAAATTAACACTGTTGACATATTTCGATGAATCCATCCCTTGGTCCTAGACAGTATGCCTGAGTACTTTGAAGACTTGCAGAGTATACCAATTCAGAGTTGGTAATGGACTAAAATGAGAGAGGGCGTCCTGGGAAGAGTTAAAACACCCTTTTCTGTTTTCACCTATTTAAGATCTTTTTCTTTCTCTTGCAGGTGAAGCAACAGCTTAGCAAAGCTGATCCTTTCTAAATTGAAAAATGACTGGAGAGGGTTAAGCAGCCTCTTCACCTGCCCAGTCTTTGCTCAGAGTTGCAGCCTGCCCAGCCTGATTTGGGTTTTTAAAAACCCCAATCTAATGTGTAGTTTGCACCTGAGCTGGCTACAGATTATTATTTTTTAAGATAATAGAAAATGCAAAAATGTGCTCCCATCATTCTTATTTTCATGTTCCCTACACAATAGTCTGCTATGAAAAAATGACCTCATATTTTAAAACTCTCTCTCTCTCTCTCTCTCTCTCTCTCTCTCTCTCACACACACACACACACACACACACACACACACACACACACACACACACACACACAAATGCAGCTCTAATTTCAGGTGATTGGACAATAAGTGGAGACTTTTTTTGTTGGCAAAATGATTATTAATGGCATTATTGTGGCCTGAATATGAGGAATGTAGACATTAGCAAATTGACTTTTCAAACCTTATTTTCACACTGGGGCTAAGTTGCAATCAAGCACTTAGACTTCTTTCATGCGTGTGTGCATCCAATTTGCAAATGCACACTTCTAATTGGCGATACATAGCTTCTGGGGCCAGCAAAGGGCTCCAAAAGTAAGATAGTCATTAAACTTTGATTTGACATTGCTTCTTCTTGAATTTTTTTTAAGGAAAGGAGAAAACAAAATGAGGAAATTGCAACCTTTGTAACTTTGACAGCAACAAAAATAGAGGAAAACAAATTATAGATTAATTGACGAATCATAGGGAGGTTTAAGGAGGAAGTAAAAGCAAAGCTGGGGAATTAGCAGAATTTCAGGAAGCAAAGAAATCAAAGGTCCTTTCATAATTTTTGCCAGCAGTTGAAACATACAATTTAAATATTAAAAACTATGATAATGTGGAAATGTATATACAGTGTGCACATACAGTTGGACCTTTTTATCCACGGTTTTTTTATCCACGGACTTGACTCAACACGGATGTGGCAAAACTGTGTAAGAGGGAGCCCAACTGCACTACATTACCTCTTTTTTCAGTGTTGTTGGGGGCCTGCCAGCCGCTTCTAGCTTCCTGTACATGTCCAAACCACTGAAAAATGCAGCTGGGAGTCTCTGGCTCCATCTACAGGTTGCTTCCAGTAGTGGCTTTTGTTTTTTCAGTCAGTTTAAACAAACTCAGGAGGAGGGAAGCGGTGAAGATGCTAGAAAAAAGATAATGTGGCACGGCTCCTGAACCCCCCCCCCCCCCCGAATTTCATATAACACCAATTTTCTTATCTACTGTGGTTCCAGGAACAGAACCCAGTGGATAAAAAGGTCTGACTGTATTTCACTGATTTTAATGAGAACGGGGTTGGTTTGCACATGTATGATTATCACTTGCTAACTGCAACTTTCTCCATTCTGGGAGGAGGCTGACTTTAACCTTTTGCCCTGATATACTCCTGATCCAGATTGCCAACCCGCTCCTGCTGTTGGACCCAGAAGAAAATCTCCCATTGGTGCCAATGGGACATTTCCTCCTGGGGCAAATTGCAGATAAAGGGGTCTGATCTGGATCAGGACCATGGGGGCAAAGGGTTAAAATCCTCTCCATCACTCATGGTCCCAGTCTAGATCCCAGACTACTATTTTACTGTGCAAACCCAAAGCGTCGCTGGAGGGGGGCGGTACTGTAAGTTCCATACCATTCCACTCCCCATTTACTCCCCGGTACGAGGGGCCCCGCCCCCTTGCCATAGGAGCCATTCTGTGCAACGAAGGTAACGGGCAGGGAGTCTCCTGCCCATTGCCTTTGTCGCAGCATGGAATGGCTCCGACAGCGAGGCGGTGGGGCCACCTCGTACCGGGGAGTAAACAGGGAGTGGAACAGTGCGGAACTTACAGTACCGCCCCCCTCCAGCGACACCTCTGGTGTAAACTGCCCTAATAATGGATGTAGCTTGGGCCTGAGGTAGTAAATGTGCACCTGTACCACTTCAGAGAACAGGTAAAAGTTCTGTTAGTGGCAGATTCCACTGTATAGACTGAGTGTGAGTTGACTCAGCTGGACCCAAAATGAAGCCTCTTTTTGGTTTTTGAGCACTTTTAGTAAACTTTTGTGCACCTTCACCTTGGTCTCTGTTTTCCTTTCACTGCCAAATTATACAGTCACGCCATTGGCCATTACACTGGGTGGTGTAACGGTGGGTTTTCTCCACTGTACACATGTCACTTGTGTTTTTAGAAAGCACTGCCAGTAACAATCAAAGAGTTTAAGGAAGTGTAGGAGGTACATATGGGACAAGAGACAC
Organism: Plestiodon gilberti rubricaudatus; assembly: GCA_026170595.1. NCBI lineage: Eukaryota > Metazoa > Chordata > Lepidosauria > Squamata > Scincidae > Plestiodon > Plestiodon gilberti. The sequence goes on from JANXHW010000003.1 coordinate 112,026,031, forward strand.
CCATAATTACATATTACACACAAACACATTTTTCAGAGCTTCAATAAAAGAAAGAAAAAAAGAAAACGGCCCATAGAAGCACTTTATCTTGCTCATGTGATAACTGGACTGTCCCAACACTGCCCTTTCAGCAGCTCCACTTCTGTTGAGGCTTTGGGAGGGAGAGATGGAAGGAAACCTCAGAAGGCAAGAAATGCTATGGGGGAAGGTGCAGACCAGAAGGGGTGAGAAAGGGAGACATTGCCGAGGCACTGGCACCCAATTATCATGTGCATTTTCAGCAGCGCCGCTTCTGCTGAATGTCACTTCGCAGTGCACCTCTCAGCTGATGAACTGTGAAGTGACACCATGGCAGAAGCGGTACTGCTGACAAGGCAGCCTGCATGATAACTTGGCTCTCCCAGCCTGATAACTGAACTCTTCCATATCTTGAAAATGTGGTCAAGATTTGCATATTTTTCCTTTTGTCATTTGCAGCTAATGAGTTCCTAGATGAGAACAAAGTGCTTATGTTTGGGCATCAAACATAATGACAGCACTTCCTGCTTAATGATGCCACTTCTGGCCCTCAGCAGGTGCCATGAATGCTATTCGGTCTGCTGTATGAAATGAGTTTGACACCCCTTGTCTAGAGTATGTGTTTGCTTCACACAGCCATGGGGGTGGGGGCAGGACCCATGAGAGGAGGGTAAAGGGGGTAAATTGTACCAGAGCCCAGGATCAAAAAGGGGGCCTAGGAGGCAAAGGAGGGGCCCCAGAAATTTCCTAGGAACTCAGCTGGCCTCATGGAGAGGGAAAGACAGAAGCCAGGCCAACCGGGAGAGGCCAAGTCTACCAGGCAAGTAGACCTCGGTGCCATATTGGGAAGCCTGGTAGGCCTGGCCTCCCAAGACTTTTCTGGATGTTTTTGCCCCTTCCCCCCATTTTGACCCTTCCCACTTTGAGAAGGGGCCCAAAAGAAACTTTGTACCCCCTAATCTCCTTCATGGATCATTGCCTTGTCGTGGCGAAGGGGCTTGCGTAACTCAATGAAGCCATGAGCTATGCCGTGCAGGGCAACCCAAGACGGACAGTCATAGCGGAGAGTTCTGACTAAAAGTGATCCACTGGAGAAGGAAATGGCAACCCACTCCAGTAACCTTGCCAAGAAAATCCCATGAACAGTACCAAAAGGATGAGATGGTTAGACAGCATCACCGATGCAACGAACATGAAAATGAGCAAACTCAGGAAGATAGTGGAGGACAGGAAGGCCTGGCGGGATATGGTTCATGGGGTCACGAAGGGTCGGACATGACTTAACGACTGAACAACAACAACAACCCCCTAATAAAATTCCTCTCAGAGGCCCTGGGGGCAGTGAGATGCCCATCATGGGCAGATGCTGCTTGTCAGCCCTCCCGCTGCCCAGCTGAGAATGGGCAACGGCTGATGACAACACCAGCCAGCACTCCATTCCCCAGCTGAATGGTGGAGCCGTGAGTCCTGCTGCCAGCACGGTGCACACATTCGGAGCTCACATTGAATGAAGAATCAATTAAAATCAAGAATTAAATAATGATGTACAATTAAATGTGTGTTTAGCACAAAACACACAATGGTTAATTAATAAACTGAAATTGATCACTGAAATATTGCTGAGGGTTTTTGGTGAATTCACTGCTTCTCACCTGTGAAAGCTGTAACATTTTGTTCACATTCAGGTCTCAATGCTTCAACAGGGTCTGTGACCGCTGAAGCCTATGCTGGGCCCTTCTTAAAAAACAACAACATTTTCCTCCCGACCATGCCTCTAAGGTCTTCCTTCTACACTGCTCTAAGCCCCTGGAGGAAGTGTGCAATACAAGTGGGTGAATTAATTGAATTGAATGCATGGCCTCTCTCTAATGATTCTCAATAATGCTGTGACCCAGATTAACTTCACTTATTTGGGGGTGAGGGAAAACAAGACACGGATCCCTTGGTTTAGTCAGCTATCAATTGGAATTTTGTTTGCTAGGTTTTTCTGTTTTCCTAACTGTATGTACTTGTATGCTTCTGTTTTCATTCTCTGTACACAGATGCAATGAATGGGTGGGTTTTGTTTTCCCCATTTTGTTTTTCAATACAATGAAATTATTGTCTTTTGGATTACTGAAAATTAGAGGCTATTTGTGGAACTTTTCTCCCTTAACTGGATCATATCATATAGCTATTTGTAGAGAGTTAAATGGTAATATGCTGCAGAATTCATAATTCTAATCACTACCAAATTATATTCCCATTTAAAAGTCAACATTGAGAATATTCAGAGAAGCTCTTGTACAGCTGTCTGACATTTCACTATTTCGAAATAGTCATATTGTGTTTGAAACCACATCTTTTTTTCAAACTTCAGTTTGAAAGAAAAGCCCAATCCTGAAATTTCCCATCATGCTCAGTCTCAGAATACAAACTGACAGCACAAACCAAAATTTCAGGTATTCTTGATTTTAATGGAAGTTAAGCACGCACATCTCTACCATTTAAATTAACAAGATTGAAAAGTGCTTAACAATTGAGCCCTGTATTTGCTCACCTATCAATATTAAGTGTATGTTAACCATCCTATTTTCAACTTTTAGTCTGGGACAGGCAGCGCAATCCTAAAGGGCTGGCCACTGTATCCCATGGCCCATTGCAGCCTGCCCTGACGTGGCCTGGGCTCTACTCAGGGGAAGGGGACACTTGTCCCCTTCCCCCCAGTGTAAGCCATGTGGGCCTTAATGGGCCTCCTCGGATGAACGCCAGCTCTGAAGCTGGTGTACATCCGGGGTAGGGGTGTAAGGCCAGCGCAGACTGGGAAAGGGCTATCGGCGGAGTCCGCCACCAATATCGCCACCCTCTCCCAGCACGGATCAGCCAATGGCCACCCCCCTGGCTGCCTATGCCTGCCCTCCCCCCACCACTGCACCCACTGGTGCTGAACTTACTGCTGTTGGTGGGCACAGGGTCCGAAGGGTGGCAAAGTGAGGGCCACCGACCTCTGCGCCGGCTGCCCTTACTCATGAGTCATCACAAACATGCTTTATGGCATGTTTGCAATGCTTTAGAACCGCTTTAGAGCCGCGGAGTGTGCACTCCGCGGCTCTAAAGTTAGTCAGGATTGTGCCTCAAGTGTAGTTCCATGAACTAATTTCTGGAAAAAAAAAATTGAAGATGGTACAGGTTGAGTATCCCTTGGTGCTTTGGACAGGAAAATGTCTGGATTTCGGATTTGTCTGGATTTTAGAATATTTGCATACATATAATTAGATATCTTGGGGATGGGACCCAGGTTTACACACAAAAATCATTTATGTCTCATATACACCTTATAAACATAGCCTGAAGGAGATTTTATACAATATTTTAAATATTTTTTGCCCCAGCATGCCTTGCGCTATGTCAGCCAGGTGCTGGAAAAAGCTTCTTTCAAAAACATAGCGCCAAAATGTCTAGATTTCAGAATAGTCCAGATTTCGGCTGACCGGATAACGGGTAACCAACCTGTATTATCTGATTCAGAAAAATCCAAAGAATTAGAATTTCTATGGTGTCACCCTCTACTATGTAGTTTTTGTTTGGTTTTTGACTCCCAGGTACCAAGTACTCTAGTTGGTGACCTTTAAACAGTGTCCAAATCGGATCAAGTTATGTTCCATTTGAAAACAAATACACATAATGGTGCTCACATGACAACATGGCATGGAATTGTTCTAGAACGTCTGAACACATCCACATTTCCCAACCTCTGTGATTCCTGAAGGATGCCATAATGCCAGTTATAAGTACATTCTCCAATGTGCTCAAGTCAATCCTATAACTAATCAAAACTTCTTGAGTAAAGGTCAGATGCTCATCATCCTGCAAACATCTACTCGGCAACCTACTTTGCACAGAGATGTGGTACAGATATAGATTATAGTGGCAGTGTGTCTAGTAGCAAAACTCAGCATGGAGATGACACTAATGATGGCTTTGATGTTCATGTGTCTTCAATTCCATGTTCCAAGTCTAACTTCTGGGGAATTAGCAAAGGTCAATGTTGTTTTTATACAAGAAATGCATTCTTATTTGGGGGAGGGGCATTGAATATTCATCTTGGGCATTGTGCAGCCACAGGGCCACATTCCCTTTATAGGAACTGCAAGATAGACATGAGCAAGAGGAAACAGCAGGGATTGTTGAACAGACAGCAGGAACTGTCCTTCATAGACAAGATATGGTTCCCTACACTGAGTAAAGCTATTGGCCAAAGGTGATTAAAGGCACACGATTGCCAGCAGCAGGGCAAGCAGACTGCAGTCACTGCCGCATTGCTGTCTTCCAGTACTAATTGCTCGACTGAGTCTTCGCACACTTTTTAGGTGCCTTTGATCCTTTTAATGCTATTTCCTTGAACCCCACATAGGAGTTTAAACTTGCTGCTGCCTCTGCCTTTTGTGGGGTGGGGGTGGGAAGGAGCTCCCCACTGCCACTAGGGTAAGCAAAGGGAGGCCCTGAAGTTCCTGATGCCGGTGAGTTGTGAGGCGGGGGGAGGCGGCGAGAGACGTCAGGTGTGGATTGCTTCCAAGCCCAGGGTTTTGTAGTTAAGGAAAAGTAGCTTTAGGGAGGGCAATTTGGAATGCTTTGAGGCATCTGTACGTGGTGGTGCGTTGTGTGGGAATCAACAGAACAGGGCTTCCTCCCCAGAAAGCCTGTGTGAGCACAGAATGCGAGTGTGTCTTTGTAGGTTGTACGGAGTGGTACAACTTTAGGGGGGAGAAAGGGGAGTGTGTTTGTGTGTGTGTGCACATAGTGGGGTCAGCTGCCTGGTTGTGTATAAACAGAGGGGAGCTGTTAGATTTGAGGACTATTTTCAATGGGTGCCACCTGCGCCTTGGACCATGAAAGCTCCGCGTGGCCGGAACCTGCCCAAGAGGAAGAGGGGGAAAAGCTCCCTCATGGCGGGACAAACTTGCTCGTCTGCTCCAGCTCTGCAACTTATATCATTCCGTCCCCCTCCCCCAGCAAGCCAACTCTGGCTGGTGCTGCTGCCTGGCTGCAAAGACTCAAGCACGGGAAGTTCAGCGTTTCTTTCGTGCCCTACTGGCTGGTCCCCTGAGATCTGGCCCCCTGAGATCTGGTGACAGCACCTAGGGGACCTGAAGCCTACCCTGCCATCCCACAGAGGTAATCCTATAGGCTATAACATAATTTCTAATTTTTTTAGGGCCCAATCCTATCTGGTCTTGCGCTGCCAGAACTTGCGTTCAGGCAGCGTAAGGCCCTTTACAGTGGTTTGAAAGCTGGGCTGCTATGGCACACTACCATGCCACTGCCATAAATGGGCAGCAGTATAGTGCATGCAAGGCCAGCGGGTGGCGCAGTGGGTTAAACCGCTGAACCATGAGCTGTCGATCGAAAGGTCGGCAGTTTGAATCCGCGACGGGTTGAGCTCTCGTTGTTTGGCCAGCTCCTGCCAACCTAGCAGTTCCAAAGCATGTTAATGCGAGTAGATAAATAGGTACCGCTTGCGGGAAGGTAAACAGCGCTCCGTGTTCCAGCCGCATGCTACGCGCTGCGGCAAGGAGAGTCATGCCGGCCACATGACCACGGAGGCGTCTTCGGACAACGCTGGCTCTTCGACTTTGAAGTGGGGATGCGCACCACACCCTAGAGTCGGATACGACTGGACTTAATTGTCAGGGGTCACCTTTACCTTTACCTATAGTGCATGCAGGAGAGGCTCCCAGAATCTCAGCTGCTCTTGGTAAGTAGTCAGTGGAGGTATGCCATGGGTGGGAAGGGGAAGGGCAGAGGGAGTTTGGGGGCAGGGGAGTGAGATGGCAGGGGGTGGATCCCGGCAGCAGCAATTTGCACAGGAACCTATCCCCTCTTTTTAAACCCATCTTGCCTCTTTCACTCCTTGGACTGTATAGCTGGCAATAGGTCCAAGGAGACTCATAGGCCACCAGGAAGCCTATGGAGAGGTAAGGGAAAAACAGTTTGTTTACCTCTCCCAGGCCTCCTGGTCACCAATGGTTGCAGCATGCACCAAGTTGGCGCAGCTGCATCATCACCAATGGTGGGGGATAGGATTGGGCTGTTAGTTTTTTTCAGCTTTGGTCATAGGTCATAGCAGAAAAATAAAATATAATACATGAAAGGATTAATAACAGAACCCATAATTTACAGATTATTCCACTGGTCAAGAGGTAGGTCAATCAAACCTGGAGCCCATCTATTTACTAACAAGAAGTCATTCTTTTTGCTAACAAAAAGGTTAATCTTTTGAAGGTCTGACCAATTTTCCTCATCCAAGAGCACCTGGAAAAGAAATGTGTTTGTGACAAGTATATGAATGGGGCATTTGAAAATGTTATGTGCAAGATCCTTAATTTCTCCTGTTCCACAAAAACCTAGACATTGAGCAAGATAATCTTCCAAAACAGTGCAGGAATTTAAATGTTACAAAACATGGCACAATTGTATTACTACCTGTTGTGGGCACGTTGCATTGGATGGAAATCACATAGACCTCATCTGCCCTCTGGGCATATAAACAAGCTCTTTGCAGGTTCCTGCGTGTGTGTGTGTGTGTGTGTGTGTGTGTGTGTGTGTGTGTAAGGAAGTGGCCTTGTGGCCAGTGCCACTTCAGGTGATGGCACACCATGGGCGTTGCTTACCTTTTCCGTGCCCAGTGCAAATGCGGCAACAGGAAGCCAGAAGTAATCAGACAACAGCAATTCTGGGTCACAGCTTTCGCTTGTAGGCGGAGCCACCGAACAGAGTCTGCCAAAGCCAAGGGGTGACACACCTTTGCAAGTAGTGACTTTGGCTCGCAGTCAGGACTGCTGAGCAGAGCCGAAGGAAAGGGTGTGTCACGTCACCCTTTAACTTCGGCTGTGTTCATCAGCCCTGCTTGGAAACAGGTTATCTTGTTGTCTTGTGCTCCCTGAGGCATCTGGTGGGGCCACTGTGTGATACAGGAAGCTGGACTAGATGGGCTTTTGGCCCGATCCAGCAGGGCTCTTCTTATGTTCTTATGTTCTTATTGCAAGTTGCTCTTTTTCCTGGGGAGGGGTGACCCCCCCCTTGGCTTGGCCTTCGCCTTGTGGCCAGTGCCACTTTGGCCGCCATGTCAGGCTACTAACTGCAAACATGGCAGCCAAAGTGGTGCTAGCTGTGAGGCTAGCGACGGTGGATTTTTCCCAGCGGCTGAGGGGAATGCGCATTAACCCCCCCCCCCCCAGTGCACGGTACACTCAGCCCTCCAATTCTATTTCTGTGGATTTTTCTAAATCAAATGATACCTTCATTATCTCTCTGTAACAATCTTGCCCACAAATGAGATGTTGTTACTCTCGCTCCCAGGCTACTTCCCTCTGTGATTATCTTTCCTATGCACTGATGTTGTTTCAACACACTTTAAACTTATGGATTGAAATGTGGACTTAGAAAAACAAAACAAATTTGTTCATGAAAAACAGATCTATCAGTATCTACTAGCTACAAAAGCTAAATGGGACAGGTTCAGAGGCACTGTGCTCCTGTGCTGCATGCACAAACAACAAGGGATAACTGTTGCCTTCATTCCCTGCATTTGAACTTCCTGGACGCATCCTGTTACTGGCAGTGCTTTTTTTAAAAGCATGTAACAAGCACATATGGGGACGACGACAATGGTGTGCTGGGACCAAGTGTAATGGCCAATGATGCGATGATATAATTTTGTGGTGAAAGGGAAATGGAGATGAGTGTGAAGATGCACAAAATCTTACTAAAGTGCTCAAAAAATTGGGGTTCAGACTGGGACTAACTGACTAAGCTCACACACACTAACAGCCCAATTCTGTCTACCCCCCCCCCCCTCCGATGAAGGCATGCCACTGAAGCGCACGCTGCATCCTCTGGGGGCAGGGAAACCCAGAGGTCTCCTCCGGAAAAGAGAACATTTGTTCCCTTGTCCAGACCTTCGCTGCCCAAATGGGTCTATTTGGATCTTGTGCCAGCAATCTTGGATCAAAGGTGGATTGAGGCTGGGAAGGGGGATAGGATATTGGCAGTGCTGCCGCCACTGATACCACCCCTTCCCAGCCTCGATCCACCCCTCTCTGCCCCGTTTCACACACCCTTCTCCCCCCCCCCCCCGCTGGCACCCTGTGCTGACGTACCAGCTTTTCACTTCTTGCAGCAACAGCCCAGCACCCTAAGTCACCAGAATGTGAGTTTCTGCTTTGGGTTCTGCCATTGTTTTCCCAACCTGTTGAGGGTGCAGTAACTACTTGGATGGCCTGTTGGATTGTTCCTAGCTTAAGCTTAATTGTGGGGTTGGTGAGGACTGTTGGAGTTGTGAAGCTTTTCTTTTGTTTTACAAAAGTTTTTTTTCCCTAAACTCAGAAGTCCAGGGGTGTGGCTATAGTCACAAAATACCAAATATGCTCTTCCAGCAAAATTTGGAGCAAAATTTGGAGGCATGAAAATGCCATTTACATTTCAAGAGTAAACAAGTCTCTATTCAAATTTGAATGTTAAGCTCCATGGATTGATTAAGGAGTGGCGATTACATAGTTCAGTGAAAAGTGTGGCCTTCCTAGCCTGTGGATCTGTGGCTTCTTGCATTAGTCTGTAAAACAGAAACATTACTGATCTGGCCCTTTGCTCTCCAGGCAGATGCCTAGAATGAAGTACACATTTCAGTGCCTGTCTCCTACACATCTTGAATTAAACGAAATAAACAGAAATAAAATATTGATCATGTAATAATCTGGCTACCCACAGTTGGAAAGAATACAATGGATGAATGGCCCTTTGGTCTGATTCAGCTTGGCTCTTTGTTCTCATGCCTCAAAAAGTTTATAGAATTGGAATACATAGAGTTACACATGTTTGTGTATTTTAGGGCTCAGTCCAGCCCAACTCAGGCACAGTTGAGGCCCAATTGTGGCACAATTGGGGCCCAAAATAGGACCGAGTTAGGCTGCAACTGTGCCTGAGTTAGGCAGGAGGCAAGAGCAGTGGGCCAGGATCGAAGCAAAACTTACCGCAGACGCAGGCAGGCACCTGTGGGGAGCTGTCAGTCTTGTGGAAGTGAAGAGCCCCCTCCTCAGCTCGTCTGTGTGCACCTACCACAGCTGCTGCAGCATTCGCAGCAGATGGGCAGCCACAGGTGGGCCTGCAGGCACTGGGCGTGCGACAGTCAGCTGAAGGGCAGAGGTTGTGCCAGTGCCAGCTGCCCCAGGGCACCCTGGGCATTAGCTACCTGCCGCAGGGGGGAGTGCCACTGCCCTCCCTCCTGCAGAAGGTGATGCCACCCCCAAGCCACGTTGAGGCTGCACGTGGGAGTCATGGGGGGGAGGGGGTGGGAACGTCACACACAAGGGGGGTCCCATGAAGTCTGGAACCGCCTCTGCCAGGACATGTCCATGCGCTGCCTGAAGCCCTGGGCCTCCAGGGCCGTGGCTATGCCCACAAAGAAGGCATCCCGGCATGCCTTCTGCTCCATGCCCCGGCCAAGACCGAGAGATGCCTTGGGCTTGTCTGCTGCGAGCATGAAGGGCTCACGCAGCTCATCACACCCCCAGATGGGGCAACGTTGGCGCCTCGCGGCAGGCGCTCCAGCGGGGTGGGGGATGCCAGCGTCCATCATCAGGGAGTGGGAGGGGAGGCAGACACACAGACAGGGGGTGCTGGGGAGGGGCACGGGTGGGTCAGAAACAGACAGACAACAAGGCTGGTGGGAGAGGGATACAGGGAGAGGGGTCTGCAGAGACCAATAGGGACACAGGGGTCACTTCGCAGATGGAGGCAATGCAGGAACGGGCGCCTCTTATGCAGACGGACCGAGGGCGGTAACGGACGCCGTTGACGGGCAGAAACGGACGCCGTTGACGGGCGGACTGAGGGCGGAAACGGACGCCGTTGACGGGTGGACACGGACGCCGTTGATGGGCGGACCGAGGGTGGGTGAAAGCCCCGGTTGCTGAAAGGGCTCTTCACGGACATGGCGGACGTGCGCCATGTCACCTGTCAGTGGTTGCCTGCCTGAGAGGTCCCCCAACTCCCCCCTCCCCTCTGAGCCCGGAGGGTCTGGCAGCCCCCCTGCTGTGTTCTCCCTGGGCTGGCTGTGGCAGGCCCTGGCTGGGATTCATGCAGGGCCTTGGGTGCTGGGCACTGTCTCTGTGGGTGGGGGGCAGTGCTTGTGTAACATTGGGGTCATGTTGTTCAAGGGGCCTTTGCCCAAGGGGCATCTTTATTGTTCTGGAACATTGGCAGAGATGGCCAGGCGAGGCTGCCAGGGGTAGGCACAGCAGCCACTCAGAACATAGCAGCAGCAGCAGCAGGCGTACTCCATGGACCTGGAGACGCAGGCTCTTCCCCTGTGGAACCACAGCCTGCTCCATAGAAAGGGGAGGGACAGCAAGTAGGCAGCCAGGGAGGTGGAGCAGCAGCAGCAGCTGAGGAGGGTTGCAGGGCAGGCTCCCAGACCTCTGGCAGCAGCGAGGCAGATGACCATGGGGCAACCAGACTGCAACCAGACTGCAGGCCCAGGGCTGCTCCCCAGAAGGTAGGTGGTGGTGGACATTCCTGGGGGGACGAACAACACGGGGTGTTCCATGGAAGCTGGTGTGTGGTAGCAATTGCCATTGAAGGAATGCCAGTGTGCCGGTTGCAAAGGCCTGCAGGGAGAGAAATCAAACACAGCTGAGTGGTGTGAGACACATAGCATGGTCTGCGCTCCTTCCCTGGGTGTCAGGAGAACATGATCCTGTAAGGGAAAGGGGTCAAAGAGAGAGACAACAACACAACTTGGGGGTCACAACCATGGCAATCCTAGCAATACTGACCTGTCAGTAGACCCTGTGGAGAAAAGAGGGGGGGAACAGCTGGTGTCTACATATGGGTTACAGTTCCACACTCATGGCATTGTGTGCTCACATTAATACAGGCAGCTATGAGACACGACATTGGTAAAGAGGCATATCATGGCAGGCATTGCAGGCAGACATGAGACAAGACATTGGTACAGAGGCATATCATGGCAGGCATTGCAGGCAGACATGAGACAAGACATTGGTAAAGAGGCATATCATGGCAGGCTATGCAGGCAGCTATGAGACAAGACATTGGTAAAGAGGCATATCATGGCAGGCTATGCAGGCAGACATGAGACAAGACATTGGTACAGAGGCATATCATGGCAGGCTATGCAGGCAGCTATGAGACAAGACATTGGTATAGAGGCATGTATCCTACCTATATTTCTCTATGCAAAGAGGCAGAAGTCAGACCACATGTCAGCACGAACCCTGCTCTTACCTGCTGGTGTTGTTGCCTGTGGGGGGGGGAGAGGGGCTGGGAGAAAGACATGGGTTAGCAATCACTTGCATGGAGACAGCTGCCCAGGCACAGCAGTAAACAGTTTGGCCACAGGCAGAACAGCCCTCTCTGCCCTAGAGGGGGGGAGAGAGGAGAAGAGAGAAGTGGGGTGTTAGAAAAGTTTTCAAAGTCCCACTTTGTGGCTGCTGGGGGACAGAACCCCACACCACGTGCTCAGAGAGAGAGTGAGTGGAGTGCTGGGGCTGGGCTTTTGTGGGAAAGAGGCTGGGTGGGGCTGGGTGCTGATAGGGTAACTATTTGGTCCGGTTCCAGAGTTAGGCCACAACTGTTCCGTCCTAACTCAGGCACAACTCGGGACCAGGGTGTTAGAACTTTTCAGGAGAGGGCTGGTGTGGGTAAGGTAAAATGGCTCCTATGGGTCTCCTCACATTTGGGTCCACCCTTTTTGTTGACCCAAATTTTGTGCCTGAGTTGGGCTCGAGGGGGCGTGTTAGGGGCTCTCCAGCGTCTGGAACCGGAACAAATTCGTAACCGCCCCCGTCACTCCCCCGACACGCCCCCAACACGCCCACTTTTAGGCCGCAATTGTGCCTGAATTGTGCAGTTGTGCCTGAATTGTGCCAGAACCCAATTCAGTCACAATTGCAGCACAAATTCGGCCTCTGTGGCACAATTCAGGCACAACTCGGGCCTAAAGCACTTAGGCTGCAATTGTGCCTGAATTGTGCCGCTGAGGCCTTGGGCTGGACTGGGCTGTTATGAAGATAAAATGCAGATGAAGAAGCTCTGTGCAGCAATAGTGTAGTTTACGCGAAGTGGCTGGTGCAGGCCCCTTCAGGCTCCATTACAGGAGGGGGCACTCACCACTGGCGGCAATAGAGGCTGGAGCGGCCGCTCACCCTCCTTCGTGCTAGCCACACTGCTCACCGATGATCCAGTTACCTTCACTGCCTGAGGGGACGCTCACCAGATCATCCTCCTAGTTGCCCCCCAGCCCCAGCTTCCCCCCTCTATTGTACCGCTGAACAAGCAGTATTATGTATAGCAATACATGAAGCACTAATCTAGCGCCAAACAGCTGATCCGCGTTGGGGTTTAAATTCCCAGTGCTGATCAGCTGTTTGGTGTTAGATTAAAGCTTTGATGTATATCACCAAACAGCTGTTACAGTGCTAGGGTCGAGGGGGCAGCTGGAGCTGGTGGGAAGATAGGTCACACCCAACCCCCCATAGCGCCCCAGCTCCAGCCGTCCTCTCTGCCCTAGTGCTGTAACAGCTGTTCAGCGCTATACATCAAAGCACTAATCTAGCACCATCAGCTGATCAGAGCAAGGGATTTAAACCGTTAGAGTGTTAGAGTAGGGGTGGTGGCTGGGGATCGGGGGATGGGGCAACCTACCTTTTGCCGCCTCGCTACTGCTGCCACTTGGGTTGCAAGCTGCTCTGAGCAGCCCACCCCATTTCCCCTTTTTTTCTTTTACAGCGAAGAAAAAAAGGGAAAAAAGGGATCGGCTGTTCAGAGTCACTCTCTCTCGTTGACTCAGCAAGATGGTGCATCACCGCCAATTACTTCCAGGTCTTCTGGTTTTCGGGAGGCACTCTCACAATTCACAACCCAGAAGTGACTCAGCTATGCCACTGCCGTGCAGATGCTATGTCTGGGTGGATAGCCAATCTGTGGGGGGAATAGTAGCATGCTGGCTAGCCTTACCCCCTGTGTTGATGCACCAGCTGATTAGGGATATAGAAATCAATGAAACAAACAAAATATATTTTTAATCCTCTCATCAGTCATCAAAGGCATCAAGAGAAAGTGGGCTGAACAATATGAAATGGCAACAGCATCCCATATTACATTTTGAATATCAAGAATGGAATGATAATCTGTTTTTCATATGTGTTCAATTAGCAGTAAAAGAGTGTCAGTTCCTCCTTTCAGAATGTAATGGACTGAGTTCCAAAGTTTCAAGATGCAAAGTCTTTACGGAAGTAACAAAAGTTAGATGAGTAATATGAACAACAATAGAAAGGAAAAATCCGAAATGGAAAATAATCTAAATAATGTGTAGCAATGCCAGAGCTGAATCGTCTCAAGCTGTTCCCCCCCCCCCCCCTGACTGACAGCCTTCTGGCACCTGCTCATATGCCAGAATCAGAATGCCAAACAGCAAGTTTCATGAGCAATTCTACACTATCCGGGAGTATTTATATTAATCTGCATATGCTTACACAAATCAAGTGTTGCACTTCTGTTTATTTCTTTTAGGCTGATGGAGAAAGAAGGCAAGAAACCACCAGACCTCTACCATTTCCAGCTCTTGGAACTAGAAATGTTCAACATTTTCTCATTAGCAGCTAAGCATACCATTCTCTGACTTTGTTATAACTATAACAGCTGCAAGGTGAGGGGTTTCAAATGTCACAATGATGGGATTTCAAGACTGCCTGGGGAGGAAAAAAAAAACTAGATTAAGGTCTCAGGCCAACAAGCTGCTGGTCAATGTTAAGTACAAGAGAGACTTGTTGGAGAAAAAGTAAGGATGGGTTTATGGTCAAGGGGCCTAGGACGGCTAACAGCCCAATCCTATCTGAGATGCAGCGGCACCGAGGCAGGCTCCACTGTATCCAGTACAGGGCTGGAGGTCTCCTCAGGGAAGGGGACAATCGTCCCCTTACCCCATGTCAAGCCCCAGCAGCCCCTAGGGGGGGGCTACTCGGAGACACACCAGTTAAATGGCCAGTGCAAATCCAAGCAGCCCCGTTTCAGGCTTTCAAGCCCCGGATGGCTTGGGGAATAGGATTCAGCAGAGCGAGGCCTCCTCCGCCAAGTCCTCCCCCTCCTGGCCCTAATCCCCCTCCTCCCTGCCCTCCCTTGCGCTAAAACACCCCTCTCCACCCCCATTCTGCCCTCCCCTCGCTTCCCAGCAGAAATCCACCCAGTGCAGAACTCACTTGCCCCAAAGGGTGCTGCTCCTTCCACCTGTGGAGACCTGTCGGCATTGGCCTCCCTGCTGCCGTCACAACCTGCTTTACGGCATGTTTGCCACAGGCAAGGGCCTAGTTTTGCCAGTGGAGGCCAGCATAGGATTGGGCTATAACTCTTGAAGCATCACAGGGTTCTATGCCAAAGCAGCTTTTCCAAGAAAAATCTCTCTTCAGTAGCCAGTAAGATCTTGTCTACTTGATGAACTCCAACCTCCAGCAAACTTTGCTTATAGCAGACGATAGTCTTTGTGTATTTGACATAAACTTGTACCATCCCTGTAAGCCTTTCAGCAAGCAAGACAACTTCTGGCTTAAGGTCAAACTGAAATTAGGAGATCAAAAGCCTTTAATATTGAATATACAGTCGTCTCCCCATGTCCACGGATTCGGTTTCCATGGTTTCAGTTATCCGTGGATCGAAAATATTGTCATGTGTCCCTCATGCAAAATGGTGGTGCCTGTTTTGAGGCTGTTATAAGCATAGGAGCCCTGCTTGGGGGAAAAAAAGGGTTTTAACTTTGCCAAAGAAGCTTTTCTTGAGCACTGGCATGCTGCTGTGCCAACGTCCTCCGGGCAGCGCTGGCCTTGTGAAACTCCATCGGCGGGTATACTCTTTTTTTCTCTTCATTGCTTCAGCAAGATGGTGCAGAAACCCAGAAGGGGCACAGTCTCCAAGGTTTTGCCGCTAAAAGAGCGGTTCCAGAGCAAAGTCCTTGAAATCTAGTCCCTGAGGGTCATTTTCCGTCAGGGTCATGGAGGCTCTTTTAACCACTGTCACAGCAGCAGTTCCAAACCACCTCCTCTCACCCCTGGACAATTCCAACAGTCAGTGACTGCACAGGCTCATCCTGGGTGTGATTACCGCAAAGTCCCATGTCGAAGCAGAGCTACTACACCTGCCTGGTTGAATGCAGAGACTTGAGCATCCACAGATTTTGGTATTTTGTATATAGGGTTTGTTACTATCCATAATTTTGGTGAATATAAGGCAGACCGGAGGAATATAAATCTAGGTCTATAAATATAAACCTACAAGACAGTAACAGATTATAGCACTGCACATTGTATTAACACTGCTTTTGTATTGCAGTGTTGCTGCCTAGATTGTAGGCTGTAAGACCGTATATTTCTCCTGCCTTCTCCAGTTCATACGTCTCCCCTTAGCCCAACATTTCCTAGCTCAGGGGTTGAGCAAACATTTTGGCCCAAGGGCCAAACTGGGGTATCAAAATTATACTGAGAGCCTGTAAGAGACTTGTAAAATCTTGCTATTGTGACTCCATCTAGAGAACTCAAGAATCCATCTTGGAAGGAAAAAGCTGCATCTCTCTGTACTAGGAGGATAGCTGCTAATTGGAAGATTCTTGTGAGAAGATATGAGAGTGTTGGCAAGGCTGTGTCAGGTCTTCCAGGCCAAAAAGCTAGGCTTGCTCATTACAAAATGGCAGCAGCTGTGTGGTTCAGGAAGGGTGGGGGAAAGTTACTTCTAGAAAATTCTGTGGTCCAAGGCCTATGGTTGGCTAAAGGCTCTGGACAGGTACCTGGTGTACCTGGTACCTGGAGATATTGCATCATCCTAACTTTTTTTTTTAAGGTCTGGAACCTCTGGTTAGAAGTTTTTTTTTTCTAAAGGTATCTCTCAGGTATCAGAGACCCTTCGTGGGGTGTGTCTAGTGGCCTCCCATTGCTGAATCCAGCATAGTACCCAGACATGTCTGTGGAAGTACCCAGACATGCCTGTTCAGCTTTCTGCACATTCTCAGGAGCTATGTTCCCATGAAGTTAGGAGCATAGCTTTATTGTTTTCTGTTCTGCTTTCTGTGTCCAGACAGCAAATATGCTTGCTCATGCTCAGTCCTGTGCCCCTGTGCTCTTCTTCCATGTGCATATACACAAACACTGCAACTAAGAATAAGGCTGCCACATTTAAATCAGTTGGTGTGTGCACTGGCGTCACTGCAGGGGGGGCGGAGCTCCAAGTTCCATCAGGCTCTGACCCTCCGTTACATGACGGGTCTCTTGCCTGCTGCTTTCTCCGCACGGGAATGGCTCCAACAGTGAGGGGGCGGGGCCGCTCGCTTGGTAAACGGGACTAGGACGGAGCGAAACTTACGGCCCCGCCCCTACCAGAGCGACGCTTCTGCCTGGATTCATGCATGGTCCTTTAAAATGTTTAATACGGTTAATGCAAGAGGCATCTAAGTCTAAGAGGCCAGTGGTACCTTGGACACCTAAGTCCAACGGAGTTCTCTCTGCCGGCAAGCATATGCAGCCATGAGCGATTGCACTTGTGATCTCACTGCACTAGCCTACAGAAGTGCTGGCCTGTTGGTGGAATGTCACTTCCTCCAGTTGGCTAGCACTTAGACCAGCAGAACTTGCATTCCACTAGCAGGCAGCTCAGTTAGAATTGGGCTGCCTGAGCAGAGGTCCAGGGTTTCCTTGAGCTACCAGGCCCTTAAGGATATCCTAGTTATTCCAGAAGACATTCCTGAAATGTTTGGTCTGCTGTCCAACCTTCTTTAACATAGAGTTATGGTGGAGAGGGCTAGGAAGGCAAGCCAGGACTTGGGCAGAGCAGTGGTAGTAGTTGGTAGATGTTTATTGCCCACTCATTTTCAGATAGACACAGCCGTGGCTTCACAGAAGAGTTGGTACTCATTTGTCAATCACAGATTAAGATTTATTTCTGGATTCTGGATGAACTGCAGCAGGGCCTGCAGAACTTTATTGTTGGCAGGTATGTGTGGGACAGAGATAAGCTAAGTTAGCTCCCCAGGTGGCTCCCCAGGTACAATCGCTATAGAGCCATTTAATCATTTGATTTTGTCTGTAAACCGCTTTGGGAACGTTTTGTTGAAAAGCAGTGTATAAATACTGTACTGTTTAATAATAATAATAATAATAATAATAATAATAATAATAATACAGATCCCGTGTGGTACAGGAGGTTAAGTGGAAGCAATTTGGTGCACACCATTAGTCAACTGGATCAATCAAAGGGGTCATAAACCAGTCTTCTGAGCCTATTCTGTTCAATAATGTTAGATGGGACCCCCTTGAGCAATGGGTATATAGTCTACTTTGAAGTCTGCTTGATTTGGGGCAGATGATGCAACCCTGAACTCTCTTCACTCCTTCAGGATTTGGCTGTGGTAAATTGGAATTGTTAGGAGGTGACCTGCAGCTTGGAATGCCCAAAGTAGGTGGGGGTAGCTAGGCTGTTTCCCCCAAGGTAAGAAACTGCACTGAAAGGGGAATTGGAGTTGGGAGAATATTGAAGCCCGTTTCAGTTTTTGGTGTTGCCAAATACCGATTTGCCCATTTATATTTCAAAGCCTGTCTCATGGCTTTAGGTAGGCTTACCATTCATCCCAGTAATACCGGAACAGTCCCGGTTTTCGGAGCCCGGTCCCAGCCAGCCGGACCCAACACCAGGTCTGTCCTGGTTTTCTGGGTCTGCCCCTCCCTCTTCCACGAGGGGTTCCTTAATTCTCCTGGGTGCCGCCATCATGGATCTCGCAAAATCTCACGAGAACCAAGATGGTGGCGCCCAAATCTCGTGAGAAATGGGCACCACCATCTTGGATCTCACAAGATTTCATGAGATCCAAGATGGCGGTGCCCAGGAGTGGGAGGGGAAGCGGCGGCAGTGGGAGGGGGCAGACCCATGCGTCGAATCCTGGCTGGCCCGACAGCTGGCCAGCCAGGAATTGAATGAAAATAAAAGTGATGGCGGCAGCAGCAGGAGGAGCAGGAAAGAGAATTAGGAAGCAAGCAAAAAAGGCAAGCGAAACGCACAAAAATGTACCGACAAGGGGGGGGGCAAAAATGGTGGGGAAAATTATTAAATAATTGAAAAAATATCGGCCCCCCTCATGCACGCGCGGGGGGGGGGGAGGAACAGCGGCAAAGTGACCTGAATTACAAATACAGGATTAGATGCCATGTAGAATGCTTGAAAGGTTTAATGAAATTCAAAAACCGCAACGGATTTCCCAAAGGGCAGCCACTCGCAGCACAAATACATCAAACAAATCAAAGGATGGTAAACAGCCCAACGTTTCGTTCTGGATCTCAGAACATCTTCCAGGGGTACACAATCACAACGGATTGTAGATGGCAGATTTTTCTTCCAGGTGTTATGGACAAAATAGCACATGTGTTCAGGAGACATGAAGTAAAAACAATATTTACACCAACACAGAAGATACAGCAAATGCTGGGTAATCCGAAAGATAAAAGACCTGCACTTTCTAATCCAGGAGTATATCAGATACCATGTGGGGACTGTGGGCGGGTGTATGTGGGCAACACAAAAAGACCTATAAGGGTGAGATTAAAGGAACATATAAGGGCTACTAAGACTTCCCAGGAAGAAAAATCTGCCATTGCTGCGCATGCAGCAGAGTCTGGACATGAGATTGCATTTCAAGCTACCCGCTCTCTCTTTAAGGAAGCCAATAATAGACAGAGACTTAATGTAGAGGCCATTGCAATAACACAAAGAAGATCATTGGACCTCCTTAACCGGCAGCAGGAACTGTCATTCATGAACGTGTGAAGGTGTGGTTTCCGCTTCTTCAAAGGTCGTTTGGACAACACACAAGGGGGGAAAAGCTGCAGCTGGCCAGTGTGCAACAACCTGCCTCTGCCTCTAATTGATCAGCCCGTTCTGCACCTCACTCATACTGTTACATGGTACTCCATAACTGTATCCCTTTAAGAGGTCATGCAGCGTAACTAGGCAACAAGCTTCCGTTTTGAATCAGCAGTTAGTGCTTCTCAACTACAAAAAGTAACGATGCTCCTCAACAGACAGTAACATCTACCGGCTTGAAGCCGCATTGGTTCGTGTGTTTGCTTTGATAAAGTTACAAGTGTGTAACGAAACGTCAGCAAGTGTCAGTAATATTGCCTGCCAGCATCAGATAGTCCAGGAGAAGGCAGTTCAGCTGCTTGTCTCTTTGAAGCGATCACGGACATCAAAGGATTTTCCACTGGCAAGCCTCAGGAAATTGTCTATCTGTATTTCCTCACAATAAATACATGGCTGGAAAACCCATTAAGCGTACCTCTTTACTAGTTACAAATAGCCATGAAAATCTTCATACTTTACATATTTAAAAATAATGGATCATATTAAAATGCACGGTTCTTTTCTTACCCTTGATGCTTTAGAGTACATTCAAACTATGTTTTCAAGCTTTCTTCCGCAAATATACACCCTTGAAGCTTTCTGTATTTTGCATATATAGATATATTTTGAAATCTATTTCTCTCCATAGTTGGAGTTTAATATAAACTGCATGCATTTGTATCTTCATTGACAGCACTACTTACGTTACTGAATTATAAACCTGAAATTATTATGATATGTGAACTCTCCTGGCTCAAAAGGCAGGCAAGCCGAGCTCCACCCAGCATTCTCAGAAGTCTGGCGCTGACGTATGACATTATCATTGTGTGTCTGGAAACACTTCTGAGCTGCCATGCAGCTGGCAAAGGGACAGCGTGGACTCCTCAGCAGTGTGGGCTCCTTAGGGATATGTGGTTGCGCACGGTCGATCTGGGGCCACCATAGAGGCTGACGCAGCCGGAAACAGGACCCCATGTGTATTTGTCCTTCATTCCTCCTGTTGCTGCCTTGTTATCGGTTGTGTCATGTATTGAACTGTTGATGATGTATTAATTGCCCAATCCTATCCTGGGCCAGCCTGGATGGTGCAGAGCTACTGACGCAGCAGCTGCTGCATCCTGCGGGCTGGCTGGGGACCAGGCCAGCCAGGTAAGGTAAGTTAAGGAAATTTTTATTTCCCTCTCCAGCCACAATGTGCTCTCCTATTGGACTACTCTGATCTATGTCAGCAATTTTGCTGGCGTAGATCTGTTAGGCCAAAGTAGGTACAGTATGTCCAAGCTGGGATGGGGGTATCAGAATTGGCATCTGCCACTGCCGCTGAGATCTGCCCTGTCCTGCCCCAATCCACCCCTGGCTCGGCCTGATCTCAGCCCCCATCTACCCCCACTGCCACACAACTGCACTAACAGCTGGCGTAGCCTTCCAGACTTTTCACTGGTGGCAGCACTCTGCAGACTGAGAGGCTGTTGCGATGGTGGATCATGCAGTACACGGGGAAACCTTGGGATCTGCCAGTCTACTACACGGATAGGATTGGACCATATTTATTTATTTATTTATTTATATCACAGTATTTATATAACACCTTTCTCATAGACTCAAGGCGGTTTACATAGGCAGGCCAACCATAAACCCCTATTTTTTTCAAATTGGGGTTTTTATTTACAATGTTATTCTATGAGAAGCTCATAGAACCCTCCATTTCTCTGAAGCTGTCTTGCTTCAGACCCCCCCCCCCCCCTTTCTGCCTTTAAACTCCACTTTAAAACAGAAACACATTATGGACTCGACACTCTTGCCCATGACTCCTGCAGTGCATCCCATTGCAGCCCACCTATCAGAAATGGACTGATAGTTGTGGTCCTTGGTCTGCACCAAGGGCAAAGGGCCTCACCAAAGCCTCACAAACGCCTCTCTCTCTCTCTCTCTCTCTCTCTCTCTCTCTCTCTCTCTCTCTCTCTCTCTCTCTCTCCCTCCTCATTTGTCTGTCTTTCCACAGTCAAATTAACAATATACTTACAGTCCAATCCTGTCTAGCAGGACACAGCAGTGCAAATAAGGGGTCTGCCTCATCCTGACCAGGATGGGGCCTGCACCAGCAGAGCCAGAGATCTCCTCGGGGTAAAGGGATGTTCGTCTAGAGCCCCAGCTGCCCCAATGGGGGGGGTAAGAATATGGCAGAGGAGGTCGCCACTGATCCCTCCCCCTTCCCAGGCCCAGCCGACCAATCCCACCCCCTGAAACACCCTGTTCTGCCCTTCCCCCCACCCCTTCGCCGTGCTGCAGGGACAAACCTCTCTGCTGTGGCACCAATCTGTCCTGTGGCACTGGTTTTCCAGCACGTTTGCGGCACCTTAGACCACATTTGCCCACCACAGGTCTAGCATTAGATGGGATTGTGCTATAAGTGTATCTATCTTCTTTGTGCAAGTATGTAGTGTGTGTTAATCTATTTTTAACTGTTTTAATGGGTTCAGCCTTAGGCCTCATTTCTTGACAACTCCCCTATCTGTCACTCCAGCTAGTCAAACTACTGTAAGGCCCAAGGTGGGCTCCTTTTGAGCAGCCAGTAAGGAGGGTTTATCCAGTGGAAGCAAGTGGGTGAAGTGACCTCACAGACCACTGAGGGGCTCAGTCCTTGCCTGTAGACCTTAGTTCACACTACAGAGAACCTCTATCTAGCATGACTTGCTGTGATTTGAGCTGCAGGAACCCTTCTGTCTTGTTCCACTCTCCCCAGCTTTCTTTCGTTCCCTTTCCTTTATCAGGAAAACCCACTGGAAAAAATCCCAATCAACTACAAGGTACGTTTTCAGTCAGTTACAGTCAGTGTGATGTCACCCCAGGGGGCATGGCTTATGGGTGATGTCAAACAGCGGGGGCATGGTTTCCACCGGGGGCATTGTTATGTCCTGCCGCCCACATCCAGGGCGGTTCCTACACCTCTGTCTGGAGGCCTTCTGGGGTAACATTTGTCCCCTTGCCCTGGGGTATGTCCCAGCAGCCACCATGGGTCAGACTTGCACCAGCTGTAGTGCCACGTTGACCTTTGAATGTGGATCAGACCCAGGAAGGGGGTTAGGATTTGGTGGGTATCGCTGCCACCGAGATCACCCCCTTCTTGTGCCTAACCCACCCTCCTCCCAACCCCATCTCTTCCCTGTTCTGACCACCCCCACCTCGTTCCACCCCCTCTTTGCCAAACTCATCGCCAAATGCTTGATGCTGCAAAATTGGAAATTGAATGCGACTCCAAAGATTAAGGTCTTGGATGAGAAACTGTTGGAACTAACTGCCAGGGGAAAAAATAGTACAACAGAACAAAGATATATTGGACAACATTTGGGGTGATTACATTTCATGGGTGAACCGATATTGGGTAAAAGAAGATGTACCACCATGAAATTACAGCAAGTCCTCACTTAACGTTGTTGATAGCTTCTTGGAAACTGCAATTTGAAGCAAAACAACTTTTAATGAAACCAATTTTACTGTGGGCTAATTACGGTATATTTCTGGTCACAAAAACATCATCAAACTTCTAAATAAAACTCCCAAACACTTCTAATATTAAACATTCAAATAAATGTGAGCTTTCTGGGCCAGAGAAACCCCCCCCCCTTTCTCCCAAAATAGCTCCAGAAAGCATTGCAATGCATTCTGGGACAAGCCGCCTTGAGTGCCCTCGGGAGAAAGGCGGGCTATGAATTCTTTAAATTAAATAAATAAATAAATAAATAAATAAAGGGAGGCGGGCGACCCAAAAGAGGCTTCTGGAGCACAATTTCAGCTTGTGCAACAAAGAACACACAGCAGTTTGCATTTAAAAGGCAAGAAACCGCTTTTTCCCATTTTTCTTTTTTTAGACCTTTTACAGTTGGCCTGTTATCCGCAGATTTCAGTATGAGTGGGTGTTCTGGGTACAGAACCCCCGCGGATACTGAGGGTCAACTGTATAGACATCAGAGACACAGGTAATATCTCCTACTAGCTTTCCTGATGCAGTTTCTTGTGAGTCAGACCCCACGTGGAATACTTTGTCCAGGTTTCAGTTCCACAGTATAGTCAGTACCTCCAGATATTGACAAACTGGAGCAAGTCCGGAGGAAGGTGACTAGGGTGGTGAGGGGGCTACAGAACATGTCCTATGAGGACAGGTTGAAAGAGCTCAGCATGTTTCATTTCAAGAAGAGATGCTTAAGAGGGGACATGAGAACTATCTATAAATATCTGAGGAGCTGTCATGTAGAAGATGGAGCAGATTTGTTCTCAGTTGCTCTGGACCAGGACAAATGGGTTTAAATTACCACACGGGAGATTTCAATTAAACACTAGGAAGAACTTCCGGACAGTACAGTGCTTGACAGTGGAATAGTCTGCCTTAGACGGTGATAGACTGTCCATTGTTGGAAGTTTTTCAGAAGAGGCTGGATATTTATCTATCAGAATGTTGTAGCTGTGGAAAACACAGCCATGTTGTAGCAGAGTATTGGACTTGACAATCATGAAGGTCCCTTCCAACTCTATGATTTTACGAGTCTCTGATCAACTCCTCTGCAAGCTGGTTTCTAGCTTTGTCTCTCGCCATCTTGTCTCCATTGTTGGCATATGTCTTTGTACTTTGTTCTGTGTTTTTTTCTTTCCCATCTTTAATTTAAAGCCCTCTTGATGGAGGCTTGCAGGATCCTTGCCAAATACATTTCTCCTATTCCTGGCTATAGGGCTGGAGGAGGAAGCAGGGGGCTGCTGTGATCCAGGGGAGCAATTGAAGCAGGTCCATACAGCCCTCCACACATTTACAACTACCAGTAGATCCTGGGTGTGCGTGCTGTGCGCTGGGTGACAGCTGTCGTCTCCTCGCAAGGAGGAGCTTCAGTGGCAGCTTTCTGTTCTGTGGCTGCTTTTTTGCAGCTGGAATGGCTGCATCTGCAGCCACGGTGTTTTTGCACCATTTTCTGTGCTTTGGATGGGCACACCTGCCCACCCCCATGGTTAAAAGGCTTCAAATGAAGCCTTCCAGGAGTGTAGGGGGTGGGGCAATGATGCAAAATGCATCATCACCCCGTCCCGAGGGCACGCTAGCAACACCACTGACCACCGCCACCACTGCCAGCTCTCCCACTGCCCAATTACTTATTTCCAAACAGACTGAGTTTAAAATGCCCAGCATTCTCCCACCCAGCTACTTTGAAAAAGCAGCAGGCACTGGGAGCATTGGGGAAGGAGGTAGTAATAACAGTGGGGGGCTTCAGGTGCCACCAGCTCCTACAATCCTCTTTGAATGGCCTTGATGGGGAGGAAAGGATGAAAATACATTGTGCTTTATAGAACTTGATAGACATAGTGACTGTGTGTGTGTGTGTGTGTGTGTGTGTGTGCGTGCGTGCGTGCGTGCGTGCGTGTGTGTGTGTGTGCATGTGCGCATGTGTGCATACACACACAAACACATGCATTCTCACACACATGCAAAATATGCAAAACGTAGCATGTTTACTGAACTACTAGTCTAACAAATCTTCTAGTCCTCAAAATACTCAGATCTTATATGCCTCACAGCCCAATCCTAACTAACTTACCAGTGCTGATGCAGCCGTGGCAATGGGATGCATACTGCATCCTTCCGGGGGGGGGGGGGAGTCATGGAGGCCTCCTCAAGGTAAGGGAATGTTTGTTCCCTTACCTCGAGGCTTCATTGTGGCTGCATCGGCACTGAATCGTTGGTTAAGACTGGACTGTTATTTATGCCAGTAGAACACATGACATGGTGTAAGGATTAAACTGTGTATGATCCCTTACATAAGATTCCTTCCCCCCCCCCCCCCGCACATTTTGCTCCTGTCAGCTCCAAGAAAAAGTATTTAACTCCACTGCCATAAGAACTGCATGTCTGTTCAACGCCAGCCCCCAGATTTGCTAGCCAGGCATGATAACAGTTGAGTTGTTATATCCAGCCTTTTCTTCTTTCCATAGCTATTATCCCAGCTACAATATTCATGCTGTACAGAAGGGCCAGGATTCCTAGAATTATATGGAAGCAATTTATGGATTAATAATAATAATAATAATAATAATAATAATAATAATAATAATAATAATAATAATAATAATAATAATATACAGTATTTCTATACCGCCTTTCTCGGTCATTGGATTTCTCCTCTGACTTTAATCCAAGGGTACACGGGCAGGCTGTCCTAACCCCCCTTGGGTTTTTTTACAATATATATAAATGTCCAATCTCTCATGAACAGCTACTTTCCAGGTGGTATCCTTTTACAGTCTGACTTTTTTCTGCTAGCTGGCGCCTCCCACACTTGACCAACGCAGCTGGAAGCTCTTATCTCTCCTCCTGGAGGCTTTCACAGCTTTTTGCCGGCGGCGTGTCTCGAACTTATCAAGTTCACCGGTCTTTGGGCTTTGAAGGCAGCAGCTCTCCCCACTACGCCAGACTCTTCTTCTGGATTAACTCTTCTTGAGGACTAGTGCAAAGCTTTAGAATCACCGTAGTTGGAAATGCTACTTGTTGACTTGGGACCTTGTCTATGCAGTAAAGGAATATTAAAAACAACATTATGAATTTCAACTACCTGGTTTTCCCCAAGAGCTAAGCTTGGATATTCATCTCACTAGAGAAGTCTCTCTGTATGTTGGTGACCTTTCAGCTTGACAAATTTGCTAACTTGTGGTTAAGTGTAATGAAGTAATCTACAGTTATATGATATCCTCAGAGAAATTTCAGTATCTTATTGAAACTTCCTTTTGGTTCTCTTGAAATTCCTTAAATGGATTCTTTTTTAAAAAAGTACTGCATTATTTCAAACCAAATAAAATTCAGATATAGTAAGATACTAAATACTATTGCATGCTAATGATCAACTATTCAGTTCTGGAATTTGAAAGTAGAATTATAATGAGAATTTTGGGGAGTAAATTTGTTTAAACTCTTATTAATCTCTGCTACAGCATCAGACTAAAATGTATAGATAATGTGGAGCAGATGTGCTTATTAATTTTCTACAGATTTGAGTGTTCTAAACTATGAAATCCAATCCTCCTGTAGAAAGCCTGTTAATGAAACTATCTGCAATTACTGTTAAACATTCAGTAGATGTGTAACTTAGTTGTAATATCCCAGTTGTACTGCACGTTTTAATTGGTATATCGGTGCAGAAACAGATTTTCAGGTCTCCAGTGGAAAACGCATGGTGGTTTTACATTCTGTATTGAATTTCAATCCAGCTAAGTTCATTGCATAAATATATGGAGGACACAAATGTTGGCACTATTTCCATACTATGAAAAGTCTGTGCAATTTTAACATAATTCCTCATAACTGCGAGTAGTGAGAGTACTATGCAATACCCATCCAAATGTAGTATCATCACTGTTGTACGTTTGATTCGAAACTATCCATCAGTATCAAAGATGGAGTACACATTCCAAAAGGAACAATTTGAGATTATTTTTATTGTTCAACTATGACTCCGGTGAAAAGTGAACGCCTGATCCATAGTTTTAGTCTCCGTTGCTGTTATATAATTTCAGAGGGCACAAATGTCATTGTGATGATGACAAATCTACTTTTCATAAAAGGCATCCTTCAGGCATGATCCAGACAAAATACTGTACATTTACAGCCCAATCCTGTCTAGCAGGACGCAGTGGCGCAAATAAGGTGCTCACCACATCCTAAAAACAGGATGGGGCCTGCCCATTAAAGGGGCGTTTGCCTCTCTACCCTGAGTAGAGCCCCGACCATCCCTATGGGTCTACTTGAATGTGCATTAGCTATTTTGCTGGTGCACATTTGAGAGTCCCATGTAATGGCGGCCAGGCTAGGGAAGGGGGATAGGATATAGTGGAGGTGGCCGCCGCCGATCCCTCCCACAGCCCGGGCCCGGCTGACAAATCCCACCCCCACAGGAACCCTCCCCCCCGTTCCGCCCTACCCGGTGGAGAACTTACCTTCCCTGGTGGGCACAGTGCTATCCTCGGGGGAGTTAAGCAGCGCTTGCCTCTGCGCTGGCGTCACTTACTCATTGGGTGCCGCAAATGTGCTTTACGGCACATTTGCAACATCCTAGACCAGCAGAGCAATTGCTCCGCCGGTCCTGCACTAGACAGAATTGTGTCGTAAGTCGAACTAATTTTAATGAGACTCTTAAGAACATACTTAAATGTTAGGTCCGGGGAGAAAGGCAGGATAAAAATATTGTAAAATAAATAAATAAATAAATAAATGTTTCCCAATGAAATCCATGATACTTCCAACACAATTCTAGGTATATTTACTCAGAAGTAAGTCCCATTGTGTTCCATTGAGATTACTTCTAATTAAATTAGGATTGCAGTGGCGGAACGTCGGTAGAGCGCGTGGAGCAGGAGCTCCAGGCGCTCGGGGCGGGAGGGCGCGATCGGGGGAACTCACCGAAGCGCTGGATCCGCCTGCCCACCCTCCCTGGAGCCCGTTCGGCTCCGAAATGAGCGGTAAACGGGCGGGGGTGTCATGCGAGGAGCACGTCAACGTCACGCGCGCAGGCCCCGCCCCGCGTGCCCGGCGCCGGGTGCATGCCCGTCATCTCTGTAGTATTGTACCCTACAAGTATTTAATAATGGCTGGCTTTTATCCTTGAAGTTTTTTGCTTGTTTTGTTAATCAGTTTCATTTTCTATTAATTTCCAAGTTTGTCTGTTTCATATGTTTAAAAGACTGTTGTTCTCCCTTTCAGTTTAAAAACCTTGCGAGGCAGCTAACACTGATTAAAATACAATAAAACCATGATATATTAAACAAAAACAATCTGATAATAGTCACAGTAAAAATAGCAGCAATTAAGGATGACTGAAATATTTAACTAAAAGTTTGCAGAATAAAAAAAGTCTTAATCACATATTTCAAAGCAGCTAACATAGTGGTCTGGTAAACCTCCCTAGGGAGCAAGTCCCTTTTCACCCCAGGAGGGTGTCTTTTCCAGGGGCTGTTGCTGGTGTTTTGTTTTGTACCTTGTGATTGTGAGCCCTTTGGAGATGGGGAACCATTTAATTATTACTGTATGTTGCTATGTAAATCGCTTTGTGAACTATGTTTTCCTGAGAAGCAGTATAAATATTCTTACAACCCAATCCTGTCATAACATTATACCCTGCAACGCAGGGAGGCCAGTGCAGCCACCACTGCGCCCAGGGTGCAAAAAGGCAGCTGGGAGGTCACCTCGGGGGAAGGGAATGTTCACTCCCTGACCCCAGGTAAAGCCCCAGCCGCCCCAATGGAACTACTCAAATGTGCACCAGCTATTTTGCTGGCACACATTCAAACGGGCTGTGTAATGGCAGCCAGGGCCAGAAAGGGGGATAGAATTTCAGCAGAGCCGCCACCACCAATCCCTCCAACTTCCCGGGCCTACCCGACCAATCCCCACTCCCGGAACACCCCCTCCCCCTGCCCCTCTGTCGCCCAAGGGGGAACTTATCTTCCCCATTGGGCGCTCCACTGGATCTGGGGTGGGTAGAGTGGCGCCAGGCTCTTCACCAGCATGGCCTACTCACCGGGTGCCACAAATGTTTGCAACACCCTGGACTGGTGGAGCAGTGCTCCACCAGTCTAAAATATATACTGGGTTGAGCCATTAATAATTCTAATACTTGTGTAGACTCATATGGATGGAGGCAGTCCTTAAGGTAATGCAGACTATTGTGTAGAACTTTAAAGGGCAGAACAAGCCTCTTGTATTGGGCCTGGAAATTACTGACAACCAGTGCAGCTGATATAAAATCAGTGTTATGCTGTCATACTACTGGGCTCCTTTCAGTATTCAGGTGACTACATCCTGCCTGCACCAGTAGAATTTGCCAGACTGTCTTCAACGGCAGCCCCCTGTAGAGTGCCGTAGAGTGCTTTAGTTGGGATGTGACCAACGAATTTGTGACTGAGGTCAAGTCCACTTTCTTGGTCTAAGTAGGGTAACCATTTGCACACTAGCCACTCAAGTATTCCCAAACTACTGATCTTGTCCTTCAGGTGAAGTGCAACCCCATGGTGCACACCACTACACAGTCAGCACCTCCTTCTTGTCCAGATTGCAGTTCTTGCCTTATGAATATGGGGTGGGAGCTTCTCTTGCCTGATTCCACCCCCGACACACATGGGTGAAACTGGAGGCATTGATTGGGGGACAGGGGAAGAGGGAGAAGAGCCTTGCTAGGTTTGTATGGCACTTGGTGCCATTCAGTGTTGATTGACAAGACCCAACTCACCTGCCTTCTAAGCATAGTCTGATGGCTCACTGACCGTCCACTAGCGGGCTCAGGTAAGATTTTTTTCCCTCTAATTGTGATTGGCCCTTGGAGTAGAGGTTTTTTTTTTTTTTTTTTTTTGGCCTATCCTAGACTTAGCATGGAGTGAAATTGGGCTATGGAGGCCATGCCTGGCAGGTCAGTGCGACCCAGGGAGGAGAAATAGGGAAATGGTGTCTGTCTTTTTGCAAGCAAGAGTTGTGACCAGAACTCCAGAGGCTTTCCAACACGAGAATGCAGACTGACTACGCCCAAAGGAGGGCTCAGGTAGGTAACTGTTTCCTCCAAGTTAGGGGTCCTCACTTGAGGGTGGTTATAGGACCTATTGCAGTAGGTCATACATTAGTTGTTTATTGTTGAACAAATATTCAATCAACATGGCTCCTAATTTGCCAAAACTGTTACATGTATTATGATACCTGGGCAATAAGTTTCAGCTTGTCCAAACCATAACTGCTTTGAGACACTGGTTCAAGTTTTCCACTACCTTACTGGGATCCGTTGGTGGAAAAGAGAGGTAGAATGGAATGTCATCCACATCCTGATGAGATATCAACCAAAACCTACTGTTGGAGGGCATGTCACCCGTCAAAAGTAGAGCCCCACTCTTTGTTGTAAAACATCCTCCTCTTCAATTCAACAGATCATCTCCTTTCTTCTAATGGACCACCACAGCCAACTTTGATCCAGCATTTAGAGAATGCTGCAACTGGCCATTCAGGTGAGGGTCTTTTGAATTCTGAAGAGGATGTTTTTTTGATTTCACAAGCCATAGACTGTTGGGAAATGGTAAACCGACAACAGGTCCCTGCTACTCCCCCCAGCATTTATTTTGCATACCATCTAGCCCAGTGAAGAATTCTATTGAATTCAAAATATTGCTGTTCCATACCTTGCTACTTTTTGGTCCTGATAAGGGCATTTCCCTGCTTTAGATTCTGGATGTTTCTTCTTTCTGCTTATTTAAATGTCTACCTAGCTGTTCTTTTAATTCTCTCTCTCTCTCTCTCTCTCTCTCTCTCTCTCTCTCTCTCTCTCTCTCTCTCTCTCTCTCTCTCTCTCCTCTACGTTGTCCTGTGATTATCTTGCTCTTTCTTCTGCTGTTCAAATACAAATTCAATACATATTTCAAATATTCAGAAAAATGGATTTAATCTTTGGCTTCAATTGTCTAGTGTTAAGAACATGTTGAGAAGTTGTGCATAATGATTTAAAAAAAAAAGAATTGCCCTTGCTTAAACATATTTCTCCTAGAATGGTGGCAGTGATGGTGGCAGGAAAGAGACTCTGAGCAGCAATTACAAGTCCTCATCTGCAACAGCAACATCAAGTGTTTTGGAAAACATATTTTATAGTGTTAAGTTCCTCATCAGAAGTTAAAGGCCACAAAGACTCTGCTGGTGTAAAGACAGAAAGACATTTTAAGTGGAGACAAAGTATTTTCCCCACACATTTCTTACTCTGAAAACAAAGGCCCTTGAATGCAGCAGTGAATGAATGTGTATCAAGCTCACATGTCTGCCTTCGTCTTGTTTATTATGCCATACATTAATGGTACTTCATCATTCACAGTGCTGTAGCAGCTGCATCTGGAAGTCTAAGTGAACCTCGCTGGGGCTTCAGAGCTCTGAGCAGGGAGGGGGTTACCTCACCCTGGTTCCTGTGCCATTAGGCTAATTGCCTCCCCTCTTGGGCAGGGGCTAGTTGGTGGGGCAGGAGACAAGCTGGCTAGCATGCCTTTTGGACCTGGTCTCATCATGGACCAGTGGCCATTCTACGACCACCACCCTGTGCCGGAAGTGATGTAATGGCTGCAGCCATTATGCACCGTTCCGAGGCACAGGGCCTCGGTGGGAGGGCAAAACATGTTGCTGACGCTCTTCGCTCGCCCCGACGAATGGGACAATTTGCGCCTTTGCCGGCCACTGTGACACACACACCCTGTCGCCCCAAGGCCCCCTCTCTAACGGCGCCTCTGTCATGGACCGGGCTCAGCTTAAGAAGGTGCTCCCTCAGTTCTGGCCCCTCCCCTTTCCATCCACTCTACCCCTGGCAGCCCATAAAGGTTCCCGTTGGCCAAGGGAGCTGCCTGAGCAACAGCACAGCTCCAAAGCCCGCACCTTCCTTCCTTCCTTCCTTCCTTCCTTCCTTCCTTCCTTCCTTCCTTCGGCACTGCCATGTTGGCCTGCTGCAGTGCCTTGGATGCCCCGAGGGCATTCCAATGCCGGAAGTGCCGGCATTGCCCAGCCTGGCCCCGCAGTGCTGCAGCAGGTGGCTCACTTCATCCCCAAGGGGCAAGTCCACACCTGGACATAAACATTTACAACAGCAGAACAGAGGTTCTACTTTAGTATGGAGATTCTCATGGCATGTTACAATTTGTACAGAAATAGGATATATGGGATTATCAGCCATGTAAATTTTTTGTTGAAGAAATAACAGTTTTAAAACTTTATTTCTTCAACAAAAAGTTTACATGGCTGATAATCCCATATATCCTATTTCTGTACAAAGAGGTTCTACTGTTGTGAATTGATATTTTCGAACCACCACTGCTACCAGCGCCCCATGGGAGAGCAGGTAAGCCGGCACAGGGGCAGACAGAGAGAGGAACAGGGCGGGGAAGGGGAGGAACAAGGGACTATCTGGACAGAGAGGGTTTGGGCAGGAGGTGGAACTGGGGAGGGAGAGGGTGGATCCTGGAGGCACCACCATGAGCTAGTATCCTATCCCCATTCCCTCTCCCCTACTCTCCTTGGTTCTGTGCCAGCAAAATGGCTTGTGCAGGTCCAAGGAGACCAATTCAGGCAATGGACTCTTGCCCCAATTGGCCCTTAGCCACTATGTTAGACCCAAAGGATCGATAGGGTCCTGTTTTCCCTCCTTCCCCACTAATACAAATAGATGTGCAGTGACACGTGCTGCCAGTGCAAATATCTATTTACGTTGAGGGGAATAGAAGGTTTTTATGCACCTCCCATACAGTGAACCCTCAATTTAACAGACCTTGATTTAACAGAGTTCGGAAATAATTGATGTTTTCCACTCTATTAAAAAAAACCTATTTACATATGTTTTTCACATGTGTGTCTCTGTTGACTTCAATGCATTCAGATTTAATGGATTTTCAGCAGTAGTGGATACCTCGTCAGATTTTCCCAGAATTCCCAAATGTATTCCCATCCAGCTCTCCCTCTCTGTCCCTTGCAAGTTACTCATGCTGTCAGAATCTGTGCATGCGAACTGGTAGATGGAAAGAGAAAACTGGGCTCTGTTGTGGCTGTAAGCAAATTGACCCCTAAATAATATAACAAGTGTGTTGATCACATTTCTGCCGCTCTCCTTCTTTCAAGGAACTCTTGGCAGTGTACAGTAATGGGACTTTCTCCATTTCGTCCTTGAAAATACCCTGTAATGTGCATTAAGCTGCAAGAGAACGACAGGTCCACAGTGACCTATTGAGCTTCATGGCCAAGTACAGATCTGAACCCAGGTCTCTCCAGTTCCAATCCGACACATTATGTACTACTCCACACTTGGTCTCTCAGTAAATTATGTCAGCAGTTCACGGCCATTTTTATTGTTCACTCTGTCTCATTGAGGGTATATAAATACTGTGTGTATTTCAAGCAGCGAGCATCTCAGTTTGTCAAACTTACTTCTGTTCGTGTGTGTGTGTGTGCATGTGTGTGTGTGTGTGCGTGTGTGTGTGTGTGCGCATGTGTGTGTGTTCCAACAGAAAGAAACAGATACCATTGTGCACGTATGAAGCCCATCTGATTACTACTAAAGACATTTTCCTACAAGCCTGATCTCAACAAAGAGAAGGAACTTTGGGTCTGGATCAGTTCCTGCCTCTTCCTTTTCATATATTCATGCAACTCTTCTCCTTCAGTCATCATTAGCAGATAAGTGTCTTTCATAAGCACCTTTAATACAGATATTTTTGTGATGATGCTATTTTTGCCTTCCCGCAAGCTAGGACTTCAATATGCTGGAGTCTAACAGCAATTTTCTGAGTGATATACTGTATCACGTAAGTGGGAACCATGCCTGGCTTCTCACAATAAAAGGATGAAATCCCTCATAATTCTTAGCAGATTAAAACGCCCCCCCCCCCCAGCTTGCAATTGTATCTTTTTAAACATTTCTAAAGTGGAATATAAAGATAAGAATAAGGAACAACTGTCCTTCTGAAGCAGCTTGAACAAAAAAAAATATTACAATGTCAGGATAGGTCTTCCTTAACTGGAAGGATATTTGTACTGTTTTCCCTTTTACTCTGTCAGATATTTATTTTCTTGTCCTAATTTGGCTTCTAATTTTTTTGCACTGAAAAGGCTCATTATGCAAAAAAAAACCGAGAGAACCCAAGCGCAGGTACTAATACATGAAGCTGATTCTGTTCTACAGCTGTATGCTTCAAGCTGTAATGGGCTTCAGGGCACAGGCCAGTTCTATTCTCAGGCCAGGTCTATTTGCATGCTAAATGACATTCAGTTACATGTATCTGTACATTATTAATATTACATTTCTCTCTTCAAGGAGCTCAAGGCAATGTACAAGGTTCTCTTCTCCACCCCTCCACATTTTATCCACACAACAGAGCTGAGAGATAGGGTAGGCTAAGAGAGAGTGACTTGTGCAAGGTCACATGGTGAGTTTTATGTGTGGGTTTGAATCAAGGGCCCCACAGTTCTTGTCTGGCACTCTCTAACCATTGCACCTTACTAGCTCTCATGAACATATGAAGCTGGAATGTTGTCTAAAGACTGTGTCTCTGTCTGTAGTGTAGCAGGTCATGTCTAGTCTCCGCAGAAAAGTCTCCTGCATTCTTCTTAGCATGAGGAACATGCTAGGCCAGAAAACCTGTGACCTGCCAAGAGGGATGCAGCTCAGCAGTTTTTTTATGATGGCTGTTTTTGGTCCTGCCTGAAATCATCCAAAGCACAAGTCAGGCCACATAGCGATATGACTGATCACAAGTTATGTAAGGTCACTAGAGTCATGGTTCCCAGACTGAGAGCTTGCTATGGAAGGTGCAAGTTTCTTCCAATGTGTCAGGTGCCCTACTCTTTGTAGGAGAACCACAGACAACCTGCAACCTATTAATGAAAGGAAATATGAAAATATTTGTGTTTACTGCTTTCCTTGTTTCCAAGAGACAGGAACCATAGGCTGATCATTACAGTTCAACAGAGAGCAAATGCTGTCTTTCTGGTTTTTCCTGAACAATTGTGGGTTTTCAATAGGGAGCTGAAGACCCCCTGTCAAACTGGAATTGTGATAATTATAATTATAACAATGGAAATTGAGTTTGCCAAATGTCAAGCCTGGGCAGGTAAGATTTATGGCATTTGTTGTTGTCCATATATTGGGTTGTATCCTAATTTTAGTTAGATATGACTTGTAGCCCAGTCTTACCTAATTCCCCACGCAGCAATGCAGCAGCACCAGTGTGGTTTCTGGTGCATCCTGTGGGGGAGTTTTGCCTGCTGGAGGTCTCCTCGGGGTAAGGGGACATTTGTCTCCCAGCTAGCTACTGCTTCCTCAGGAAGGTGCAAAAACAATAGAAAGACCCATTTAGGGTGAGGAATAAGCCATTAAAGGTCATCAAACAACAAAGAAAGATTCCTTGATGAGCTTACATCACAAACGTTCTCACAGAACCCTGTGAGAGGAAAAAAATACAAAAACTTGGTCACAGGACCTCATGCGTCTTTGTGATATGATTGAGACGTATAAAATTATGCATGGGATGGAGAGAGTGGATAGAGGGAAATTCTTCTCCCTCTCGCACAACACCAGAACCAGGGGACATGCACTAAAATTGAGTGGAGGGAGAGTTAGAATGGACAAAAGAAAATATTTCTTTACCCAGCGTGTAATTCACCTGTGGAACTCCTTGCCACAAGATGTGGTGATGGCACCTGGCCTAGATGCCTTTTAAAAGGGGTTTGGACAGATTCATGGAGGAAAAGACCATCACAGGTTACAAGCCATAAGCAACCTCCTGGTTTTAGAAGTGGGTTTTCTCTGTGCCAGGTGCAAGGGAGTGACAACGGGAAACAGGTTGTCTTGTTGTCTTGTGTGCCCCCTGAGGCATCTGGTGGGGCCACTGTGTGATACAGGAAGCTGGACTAGATGGGCCTTTGGCCTGATCCAGCAGGGCTCTTCTTATGTTCTTATGTTCTTATATATGCGAATTCAGAGGGGCAGAATTGCCACCTATCTCTCTGTATCCAAGGTCTCATTATCTGCAATCTCATCAGGGCCATTGTTCTCTTAGCTTTTTTTCACTAGTCTCCACCTTGCTCTGGGAGCAAATTTCCCTGCCTTGCTGCATTTACTGTAATGGGCAATCTGTCTCTTCCGGAGTTACTGTGTGTGTGTGTGTGTGTGTGTCCATGTGAATGTGGAAAATTTTACAGAGGCACTACAGAGAGGGCTATTAATACGAGAGTGAAGGAGCATGAAAGAGTTTGCAAACATGGTCACTTAGAACACTCAGCATTAGCTGAACACTCAGCAACCACGGGGCACACCATTAATTTTGAAGGTACCAAGAAATTAGTACAGGAAACATCATTTAGACAGAGGCTTCATCAGGAAGCACTTGAGATATACACAGCGCAATCCTGTGTAACCTTGCACCGGTGTAACAGTAGATGCACCGGTGTAAGTGCACCGGTGCATCTGCTGTTACACTGGTGCAAGGTTACACAGGATTGTGCTGTTAAACACAGAGGGCACCTTCTGAACCGTGAGGAAGAAATCACTTTTTTAGATAAGATCTGGGCTCCTTCACTTAATAAAGTCAAATGACAGCTCGTTCAGGAAAACCTTTAACAACGTATTAGATGGTTCCGGCTTATGTGTGCAGCTTGTTAAGAAAAACAGAAGAGCAAAGATGCAACTGTAGCTTTAAGTATCAACAGTGAGAAACTTTACAGTTGGAAATTTTTAAAAAATGGTTCCGTTCAGTGCTTGTGGCCATTAAGATCAGGACTGGGAAAGAAAGGCCACTTGAAGCACTGCTTCCTGTGTGTTTTTACCCTGAAGATGCTAGGAATACTACCTAGTGAAACGTCGGTTTTACTTTGATCCTTAAACCAGATTTTATTACCTTAGAATACATCTTTATCAATTATAAAGGCGTTAACAATAAAGACGTTTTATTGTTTTAATCAATAAAAATCGTTCACATCATGGCTTTCAATCCCGTATTTGTCGTTCATTCTTCATTAATCGTTGCTGGCCATGAAAATCTAAAATCTTATTAGAAGAGAATCTCCTGGTCTTGTCACTTTCACCCATGGCTCCTTCAACTCAGTTTAGCCCATCCAGCAAAAACAGACTGGTAATCTTGGTCCTTGGCATAGTCTCACCATTGACCCAAAAACTCCAGTCTATCCTTTCTTGTTTGTCTCATATGCAGTCAAATTGATGACATGCATCGTTTTATTGCTTCCAGTGAATGTTCTCTGTCTCTGTCTCTCTCTCTCACCGTCACAACAACTGCACAAACCTAGTCCTCCAACGTCTGTTGAGTGGTTGTAGTACCAGTTAGGAAAGGTGTATACATATTACCTACAATAAGCTCAACTGTCCACTGTGTTCTCCATTCAGAAGTACATAACAATATGAGACAGCTGTGTATAAATGTACTGCATCACAAGTCACAAATTAATTGCACAAAAGCTTACATAAATAAGCCACCCCATTTTTTTTTGCTAAGATCCAGCAGTATAATTGTAAGCTGCAATATTTTTGCTTTCTTTCATTGTAGTATGATGCATAACATCTATTCAGAACCTGTATTTTAAGTTGGAATACTAATGGCATTTTTGGCTTCTGTGATCAGCTTTGCACAAGAAGTAGCTTAACCGCAGGGGCCCACTTTCCTGTTGACCAGACAGCTTTTTTGCTGCCTAAACAGCTTAGAAATGTGTAGGTAACGAAAGCTAACTTTGAGCTATCTTGTCTGCCTAGCAACACCTGCAGATAAAATGCAACCAATGAATGCTTTTGGACATAGTGACACGTTTCCTTGCTTATTGTAACTTTGCAAAGTATAAAAATACAATCTCGGACGTTGACCGGGGCCGCAGTTCTGCTTTTTGGCTATGAAGCACAGGGCTGCGAGCCGCGAATTCGCTACAATAAAAAGCTGTTCATAAACCCTCTTCCTGCTATCAGAGTCTACTTAATTGGGTTCCAGCCAACATAATCACACACCTGCTACTGTTCTAGACACATATTTGCAACTGAAAATGTGAGGATTCTGCTTCAGAGGTGGAAAATCACAGATATTTGCAACACCCTTAGAAACCAAAAAAGGATTTTTCTTTTGCTCGTGGGTGAGGGCAATCCAATGACATGCCAACATCCACATGCATTTTACAAACTCTAGCTCCTTAACCAGATGGGAAACATATAGCTCTGCAATATATGAGATCTGAAGAGCTGGTAAAGCTGGCGACCATTGAGACACCTCATTGTACAATGGTACCTCTGGGAGACGTATTTTCTCACTTGTCTTTAATCATGCTTACTTTTCCCCTTTGTTAAAAAAAGGAAATAATGGCCCCCACTTATATTCCATTTCTTCTCTGCCATTTATTACACTTGTCATATGACAATGCAGAAGAGTCACAGAGAGAGTTGCTTTATTTAAATACTTCAAAATGATAGGTTTGAAAAGTGAAAAGTGTGTTCTTACAGCTATTATTTCTCTCTCCTGCTAGCTCGCCACTTATCTTTCCCGACCATCTCCCTGTTAACTGCCTTTAAACATGCTGTAAGAACATTCTCATGACGCCAGCTGCCCTTCTCCTTTTGTTATCTTTTGTGCAACCTTTAACAGAGATGAATATTCAACAGCAAAGTTACACATTTGGCAACTTGAACCAAAATCTTGTGAAGCCAAAGCATTTGGATGAAGCCAAAAGTTCAGCCAATTCCCAAAGCAGTTATGGTGGAGCACTCATACTTGCCATGAACTGCATTGAGCTCCTCGTGGAAGAACCAGAAGAAGTCCACTGGAAATGGAGGCAGCGCCTGCTTTGACTTGCACCCCTTCTGCTGCCCTTAGAACTTGAGTGCGATTCAACCAATAATGCAGCAATTAGCTATGAAAGGAAAAAAAAGCTTCTCCCATACAAATCAATACCGGTTCAACTGCAATGGTTTTTCAGCAACTTGTTTTTCGGTTTCTTGGAAAACTCTATTTTTCATGATAACCTAACTTTTTTCTTCCTTCTCTAGACCCTTTGGCTTCTTTCTCCTCAACAACCCCTCCACTCTCCATTAATTTCGCTTGGAAAATTTCTGAAGTACTTGTCATGCTCAAAAATAGACAACTAGAGATATTTTCACGAAATTACATAGTTAGTGCTGATAGCAACCACTCCTTTGTTCGATAGATTGCTTGTTAGTAGGTCCAGAATGGCTTATCAATGAGAGATAGTTTCCCATTATAAGGAATCTGTTTGAATGAGAAAGATATCCATTAGGACTTACAGAAAGTGACACCCCTCCCACAGAGGGGAAGGGGTGTATTTAGGGGGTGTTTGTGGATGTGCGTGGATGCATCTATGTGAAGAAACAGCAATTGGAAGTGAAAAGGGGGCAGATACAGAATGAAAAAGCATCATGAGTTTGCTTCAGGTAAAGCACCTTGGAGGAGCGGAGCCCTTCTCTGGGGTTCTGATGTGGTGTAGTGAATCTTCTGCCTTGTAGGAGTGCTGCCATTTTTGTTCTGCTTGTATATTTGTAAATAAATCAAACATTACAAAAAATGTCATAAGACATTACATCTTTTTATCTAGAAAGCCAAACTCGAGTTGTGCTGCCGTAGAACCTCACCACTCAGGGAAAAAATGATAGAGGGGTAGAAGCCATGAGAGTTGAGATGTTAGGTTATGCCCAATACAGTCAACTATATACTGTATTTCTTCAATTCTAAGACGCATGTTTTTTCCCAATTAAGCATTTCAAAAAATGGGGTGCGTCTTAGAATCGAAGGTCTCCAAAAAGCACCCCAAAATGCTATCTCTGCAGGCCTCCCTGATCTTCAGTTCGCCAAAAAACGGTGATTTTCAGCCATTTCCGGTTTTCACGAAAACCAGAAATGGCCAAAAATCGCTGTTTTTCGCCAAACTGAAGATCAGGGAGGCCTGCAGAGGGTTGCGCAGGCCTCCCTGAAGCTCCCCCAAGCCCAGGTAACGAAGGAAATGGCACTTTCTGGCAGGGCCAGAAATGCTATGCAAAGGCAGTGCACTCAGTCATCCTCAGCTGCAGGAGACATGCTGGGGAGAGTTGGTGCTGAGCGGGTAGATTCAATGAAAGGAGGTGAATCTTACAATCGATGGATTTTTTTTTCCCTGCTGGTGGTACTGAAAGTAAAGGTGCGCCTTAGAATCGATGGCGCCTTAGACTCGAAGAAATATGGTATTGTTTCAACATATTGTTGCTGTTAGTATGAAGAATGGTGCTTAGAAGTCCCATCTGTTGTGGTCGAAAAATAGAACTAATTCTTAATTTTTCTGTCTGGTATGAATTTTTCAATGCACTTGTATATCACATTTTGTCTATTAAAAAAATAGAACAAGTAGCTTGGATTTCCCAGTATCCCTTGTGTGAAGGTCTTCCACTCTCATGCAAGTGAGGTTTTTCAACAATTCTCCTTCCAGTTAAAGCCCTCATCCAAAGCATAGCATGCTGCTAGGTAGAATCCCCCGACCCTCAGGAGCGAGTTTTCAGAGGCAGGAAGAGAAAGAGACCAGAAAGCTCTCTTGTAAGAATAGAAATGTAAGCCTTTACTTCTTATTATTTCACTGAAGCTACAGTAATTGCATAGATATCAATATACAAATATATTTTCATAACCAAGAGAATGAGTGTAAATAAAAAAAAAGTTCATTGAACAATGAATTGTATTATGTTATACTTTTGCAGATAAAATATTTGGTTTTGATTCACCCTGCTCCATTTTGCTCTGTTGGAACAACTTTGGGAGATTGAAAATACAAGCCATTTACTACAAGAGCACACCATGACAGTTAGATGTCTGAAATCACAGAATTTCCATTTGGTGTCAGAACAAATTAGAATTAAAAAAACAAACAAACCACCAAGTAACTACACAGCTGGGAATTTGGCCAATAGGGCCTTAAAAAGGATGCCAACTTCAAAATACATGCTGGCTTTGCCAAAGATCTTCCCACAAGGCACAGTGTGGGATTCACTGACCTGGAAATGTTTGAATCCCTACTGAAAAAAAATGCAGTAGGTCATAGTCATGATGCAGAACTAGGGCTATTCCAGTGACCCAGACTAATATGATTGCAAGGAAAGATACACCATGGAATATTTGTGAGTCTGTCATCTTTTGTAATATCCTTGTAGCGAGTAGAGCTAGAAACTGGGGGAAAGCATGTAAACACTAGAGGAAAAAAGTGCAATGGTAATCAAGAAGAAGGTATATTTCCTGGTGAGCTGTGGTCTATGGCTCTATGCCATTTTATCAACTAATCATAAGTTGTTTGTTGGCACAGTGCCTTTGAATTTTTCAGAGGGAGCATTTCTTAAGCACAAGTTATGTGATGGTCAGATGCTTAGAATATTGAACAACAAAATCTAGATGAGTAAAAGCCTTTACCGCAGTCATTCTTAAATCGTATGCATAAGAGACCAGTTGGTGTGCATAAATAATTAAAGGATTCTGTGACCCCAGTATAGGTACCCACGGAGTGGTATCTCCATGCCCCATTGCTCTGGCTTTGCATCTTTCCAATGAGATTGTGCTGTGGGGTGGAGAATTCTACTGTGGCTCTGTGATTGGATCATTCCATCACCCCTGAAGACAATGCAGGAGGATTACCAGTTCTGAGAACAGACCAACTGTTGTGTCTCTGCATGAGTTACTGCTGTAGGCTTCTCTTCTTCCAATCAGGAGACACATTCAAATCAGCGACTCATGCAGAAATACCAGGCATCTGAAGCAGCAAAACAGACTCCTTTGAGCAAAACAGTAAACCTTTGAGTTAAGAAAAGAAGGGTGCATCCAATTTTAATTTAGAAAAGAGACCTACTGCCAGAAGTTTAGGAAGCACTGGTTTACAGTATTGAGAAAACTGTCAAGAGCCTTTCACTTGCAAAGTCAGAGAGAACAAAAGTATCCATAGTTGAGCCATTTAAAATCAGTTGTGTTTCTGAGAAATTCTCTGTAGCTTTCAACTACACAAAGCAATCTTGTTCATATTGTTGAAGGTGACTTTCACCCTACTCCTCAGTGCATTTATTTGGAATTAAGTCTCCTGGATTTCAATGGAACGTACTTCCATTTAAGTGGCTTAGAACTTCAGCCTAAGATGTATTAGTCGAAGACAAAGAGATTTAGGTTGCAGTTCTTCAAGCATCTATGCAGTTGGAGCCCAAGCAAAATCAATGAAGTGGCTGTAAACAACTCAACACAGATAACTCTGAGAAAATGAAAACAAGTGTGATGGCTACTAAATCCCTCCTAAACAGCTAGATCTGGTCAGCTTTCAAACAGTCCAAGGAATGCAATTATTTAGTTTATTTGTGAAAATGAAGACTTGTGTCTTCTTATGATGCAAGATGCTGCTTGGGGCTCACAACATTCAACTTCTTAGTCCCAGGGAGGTAAGATTGTCACTACGTTTCAGAGGTGTGGCCATATGAAATGCACAACACTCCAGCATATTCTTCTCAATTATGTGCTCTGAGTCTAGGTGCGATGTTTTCGGTAGAGGGAAGGCACTACTTCACCTTTAAAGAGTTGATAAGTAGGAGTCTGTCTGTGCGCATTCACATGTTGGCATTTAAGAAAAAGAAAAGAACTTTAAAGCAAATTTCAATTTTTTTCCCAAAGAGAAACATCTGAATTTTCAAGGGCAGCCAAATGCGTTTCTGTAAAGCAAGTGGAATTTTCAGGACATCTCATGTGTGTAAGTGTCTACCAGCACAATCCTATCCAACTTACACCACCAGTGTAACCAGCGGTGCAGTGAGAATGGGAGGCCCCAGAATGGAAAGGTGATTCAAACTCCCTCCAAAGGGGGATTTCAAGAGGGATTTAAATCTCTCCTCCCCTCCAAAGCCTCCCGCCCTGCCCTCCCATGCTGGTTACACTGGTGGTGTAAGTTGGATAGGATTGCGCTGTACATCTACAGTTATATGTGCGTAAGCAAGAGGAGAGGTTTTTGTTGTTGTTGTTGATTGGGGTGGGATACATAGTACACCAAGTTCATTATAAAATACACAAAGAGAGTCAGGAGGTATCTAATCTTCTTATCATAATTTCTGCAGACCTTCCCTTCATCTCACGAGATCCAAGATGGTGCCGCCGGAAAAAAGTGCCTTTTAAAAGCGGCAGTGGCGGCGGCTTCAGTGGGCCTGGAAAGCCCGGGACTGACCCGGGACCAGAAAACCGGGATAGTCCTGGATTTTCCGGTACGTCTGGTAAGCCTAGGTATGACTACAAAGCAGAGAACATGGCAGCAGAGTTTTAATTCAGGCATTATGCAAGGTGAGTCTCAGGACATTGATTATGGATTTGCTATTGTACAGGTAATCTAATGAACATACTCCAAGTGAAGTACTTTGCAGGAGCAACTAATGCTTAAATAAATTTGTGATACATTGTTTTTGTAGTATTGTTAGGCCTTCTTCATTTCTCTCATACCCTTGTAAGCAATCAACCACAAATTTTCACACATCAGGGCCAAACTACATGTTATTGATTTTGTCTGTAAACCGCTTTGTGAACTTTTTGTTGAAAAGCGGTATATAAATACTGTAAACAACAACAACAACAACTTTAAATGCATCGTTCTGGCTGATGTTTTCTTGTTTTTCTTAACAGTAGCATGGGGAGACCGACAATACCTTGAAAACCTGCAGCAGCAGATGGGGACTTTAACATGTTGGCACTGGAACCATGGGTGAACAACTGCATGCTCCCCACTATTGAAAGTAGGGGGGAAGCTTCAATTGGCTTTCAGTTGAAGCTTTTTTCCTACTTTAAATAGCAAAGGGGGGGTTAGGATCTGAACCATGGCAGAGGCCACAATCCTAATCCCCTGCTGTGCTTTTGCACAGGTGATTCAAACCCTGTGCAATATATATATATATATATATATATATATATATATATATATATATATATATATATATATATATCATAAAATAAAAACAAAATAAAAACACACATCAAACACAAAGCTTTAGCCAAAAAACAAAATAAAGATAAAGTATTACGTAGTGTGGCCCTCATATTACACACTTATCTGTGTGTAATGTGGTATATTACATATAAAAAGGTAAAGGTATCCCCTGACAATTAAGTCCAGTCGTGTCCGACTCTAGGGTGTGGTGCTCATCTCCATTTCAAAGCCGAAGAGCCAGCGTTGTCCGAAGACGCCTTCGTGGTCATGTGGCCGGCATGACTCTCCTTGTCACAGCGCGTAGCATGCAGCTGGAACACGGAGCGCTGTTTACCTTCCCGCAAGCGGTACCTATTTATCTACTCGCATTGACATGCTTTGGAACTGCTAGGTTGGCAGGAGCTGGCCAAGCAATGAGCGCTCACCCCATCACGGGAATTGAACTGCCAACCTTTCGGTCGACAGCTTATGGTTCAGCGGTTTAACCCGCTGTGCCACCCGCTGGCCATATTACATATATACATATTACATATACACATGTATAAACAAAGGCTAAATTTGGAAGCTATTATGATCTCCCAGAGGAGACCTTTTAACCTTATTAATAGACAACAAGAGCTTTCCTTTGCCAATAAGATCTGGCTGCCAATTCTGAATAGATCGCGGCTGCACTCAGCAGAGCGGAGAACGACCGAGAGGTTACCTCCGGTCAATGCGAAATTAGCACTTCCGGCACCAATTAACGGTTCCAGTGCTTTTTTCAGTGGTTAGGGCTGTATATATTTCTCCAGCACTTCTTCACTGACAATGTCATCTAACAGTTATCTAACTGTGTCGCCTGGACAAAGTCCCACGTGAGGGAGGAAACGTTGGCATGAAACTTAAGGACTTTTTTGCCTGTGGTTGGAAATCTTTTTGTGCATATGTCTTGATGGTATGTGTTTTTAAAGCATTTCTTCAGACTACAACTGCAATTTTAAAGGATCTTGATTTCTCCGTTCTCAAAGTATACATGGCTGTTATACCCATACTTCCTGCTGAAAATACATCTAGTAATTTGGGGAAGGCACACATTCAACTCCTCAAATGCTTAGGATCTCCAAACTCTCACCT
Organism: Plestiodon gilberti rubricaudatus; assembly: GCA_026170595.1. Lineage (NCBI taxonomy): Eukaryota > Metazoa > Chordata > Lepidosauria > Squamata > Scincidae > Plestiodon > Plestiodon gilberti. The sequence continues at coordinate 112,070,576 of JANXHW010000003.1, forward strand.
CAAGGATCCTCTGGAGTTCCATGAGAACCTCCCACTTGCAGTACTCATTCTCAACCACAATCTTGCACTCTCATTCCAGTTACTTTCATCCATTTTATACTATCTTCCTGTAAATGTCATCATTTGCCCCTAGTTCATGCACCAGAAAAGAGACCGAGGGACGGGAGGGGACAACACCTACAGTTGCCAATTGATCAGAAAAGAAAAAGAAAAAGGTTTGACCACCTTCTGTGTAAGCAGCTTAGTCTGCAGAAATTAGCAGGGGAAGCTTTCCATGGAATTGAGCTAAGCATGAACTAGCTGCTAATGTCTGCCAAACATGATAAAGGGACAGGAGCAGAGGTTGACAACCGTGTTCTTTCATACTCACATTTTATCACTGCCTTCTCCTTTATAGAAAAACAAAGCAAAACAGCAAAGAGCAGACTGCTGCTTGATTTATTGATCATTGAAACCAATCTTCTTAGGAAAAACCTACATATTTGAATGGCACTCTCTTAAGTAATTTTGAATCACCCAGTTTTCAGCATTTTACCAGCCACTTCCTTTCCCCTGACAAATAGGGAGCATTTAAATGATGCACATCAACTCCTAGACCCATGGGATAAATTACTATTTACTTCCTTCCATTATGGAAACCTGCAATTTATTCCTCTTCTTTGATTGCTTCCTTTTAGATCTGTGAAACACTTCCTTCCCTGTCCATACCTATTTAGACTGAATTCAGTGCCTGTCTCCTACAGCCTAAGTCAGTGGTTCCCAAACTTTTTTGACTCGCGGCTCCCTTGACCTCCCTCGCCGTTAGCCGTGACTCCCCATTACAGTGCATGGAAGAAACAGGCACTCTTTACATGCTCAGAGGCACCCTTTCTTATATGTATGTGTATATGTATGTGTATATTCCCAAAACGAGCCCTAAAGTGGATTTTCCATGCTTATGCTGAGCAGCAGCTAAGCCAGGAGTGCGCAGGGTGGGGTTGGGATGCTGCCCTCCCTCCATTGGCAGGCCTGGGTAGAGGGCACTGATGTTGTCTGTGTTAGTCCTATTCATGGCAAGAGAAACATCAAAGCATGGGAGGGAAGCCCCAGTTGCACAAGAGAGAAAGAGAGAGAAAGCTAGCTCCTTTTGGTGTAGCATCTTTGCAAGATGAAAAACAGATTCTTATACTGCCTGGCAGTTTCCGGGGGTGGGGTGGGGTTGTCCCAGCAACTAGAGTGGGGAACTAACTTAGAGGTGGGTCAGAAAGGAAGAAGGAGAGAAATCCTAATAATTAATCAACCAAACTAAACATAGAAATCAAAGACTGTATGTAAAGCAGAACCTGCTCTGCACCATTTTCAATTGCAGTTCTTGCATTTGTTTTGTGTTTATTAAAAACATTCAACAGAAAGAAAATACTTTACTTGCAAACCTGCAATGTCTCAGGATTTGGAGAGAAACGCTCCAAAGTACCGGTACTCAGCTTATCAGTAGAGTTGTAAATCGTTCTTTAACATAAGATAAGGGCTTTGCTCACGCTGTGGTTAAAAACAAGTTGTGGAAACTGCCGTTGAGTGACCCGATGTGAAGAGGGAAAAGATCTTTTCCGGATCTTTGTTTTTGCTCTCTCTCTCTCTCTTGCAAGCAAGAATAGGTGATTAACGCAACGCCCCTGGCTGCTTTTGATGACGCACTTGGGAGTCGCGCCTCACACTTAGAGAACCTCTGGCCTAAGTAGTTGGGCAGCCCAATCCTGCCTAAGATGCGAAGGCTGGCCTAAAGGGCTGGTCCCTGCATCCTAGTCAGGATGTGGGTCACGCCAGCACAGCCAGGGCTCATCTTCAGGGATCCCCTTCCCCCAGTGTAAGCCCCGGAGGCCCCAATGGGCCTCCTTGGATGTGTGCCACTCTGGAGCTGGTGCACATCTGGGGAGGCTGTGGAAAGCCAGTCCGGCTTGGGAAGGGGACAGAGATATGGCGGAGCACGTCACCGATATCCCCGTCCCCTCCCGGGCCTAGCCAACCAATGGCCCCTTCCCTTGCCACCCTGGTCCGCCCACCCACCACCTGGCTCAGCCCTTACTTGGGTCGGCAGGGCACAGGTACAGGTAGATGGTGGAGTAAGCGATGTCAGCCTCCGTGCCAGCGCTGGTTACTCACTGGGTGCCCCAAAAATATTTTACGGCACTTTCACAGCACCCAACGCCGGCGGCGCACACGCCCCACCAGCGCAACATTACACAGGGTTCCTCCTCTTCTAGTCTAGACACCAATGACTCAGTATAAGGCAGCTGAATATTTTGACATAGTCTCCCTCTATCCTGGCTTGGAGCATGATGCATTTTAGGATGAAGACAGACATAATCTAAGTGTGGTGGAAGCAGTTTGAATAAATATTATCTGCGTCTTGATTTGTTTTCTAGGCAGTGAATGTGTGTTCAAATCACATCCACTACACATAAGATGTCACACCTGTCTTTTGCCGAAGGACAAATGGAGTCTCCTGAAGATTTTAAAGAACATAACTGAGAAGCTGAGTTTATATCCTACGATTTCATCAAAAACTTTACCTTCCCAGCGACTCTAACAGCATCTGATTCAGCACTGTGGAATTATCATTATGACCCCTTAAGAAAAGTAGTCTATAGCACTGAATGTCATTGGAGCAAAAGGTCAGTACTCCCCATAGACTGATGGCTACGAAATGCTTCTCACAGTTCATGTTAGTACAAGAGGGCATCGCTGAACAAGACCTTATTGAGGAACAGCTTGCACACACAAAGGTAGCCATGGTAATTTTTTATTAGTAGTAGCAGTACATTTGATGACTCAAGTGGTTAAATGGAATTTGAACAGCTAGAAAGGAACTAAAAGTGCCTGCACACACACACACACCCCAATAAATATATTCAATTTGGGTTTAAAATGGACCACAATTGATTTAACTGACAGCCCAATCCTAACTAGCGTACCAGTGCTGATGCAGCCGTTGTCAACAGGGCACATACTGCATTCCGTGGGGAGGGGGGCGGCACTCGCAGAGGCCTGCTCAAGGTAAGGGAAAGTTTGTTCCCTTACCTCAGGGCTGCATTGTGGTTGCACCAGTGCTGGAAAGTTAGTTAGAATTGGGCTGTCATGTGCACAAAAATTTGCAGTGGTCCTAACTATTCCTGTAACATTACCCACTTTTAGTGTGGGGTCTCTTCCTTGGGGTAGACAGCCAGCGACAGCCTATTTCCCCTATGACTATGAGTGTTCCCATTCTGACTGTGAACTGTGGATCACTTTTAGTGATCACAGCTTATCAGTGCCATCCCCTCAAAGGGATTGAGGGTGATCTGGATTGCACCATCCACTGCAAGCCAAGCAACCTTTGAAATGGGTGTAAAATCCATAGACAAGGGGTTCCCAGCATCTTCAAGTCAAGCAGCCTCTTGGAAGTGATTCTGCCTCCCCTTTGCCAGTGATGTAGACTTAAGTCTATTGACTTGGACTCAAGTTGGACTCAAGTCATGTCAACTCGTGGCACGAGTGTACGTGTGCGAAATGCAGAGGCGTAACAGCCTCAGTTGGCGCCCGGAGCACGGGGGGGTAGTAGGCGCCCTATAGGAAATAGCGTGCTGCGGCCGACAGGCCACGGCACGCTACGGAGGGGGGGCGCGTTCCGGGAGGGAGGGAGAGGTGCGCTCCGGGAGGGGGCGACCGGGCGGGACCCCTCCCACCCCCAATCGGGAGAGCCAGCTGGGGACGTCTTCCCCGGCCGGCTGCCCGGGGCCTTGTAAGGAAGGCCCGCTGCGCAATTTTTTGCGCATGCTCAGTCAGACTTACTGAGGGAAAAGGGCTGCCCTTTTCCCTCAGTAAGTCTGACTGAGCATGCGCAAAAAATTGCGCATGCTCAGACTGTTACTGAGGGAAAAGTGCTGCACTTTTCCCTCAGTAAGTCTGACTGAGCATGCGCAAAAAATTGCGCAGCGGGCCTTCCTTAGAAGGCCCCGGGCAGCCGGCCGGGGAAGACGTCCCCAGCCGGCTCTCCCGATTGAGGGGGCCGGCCCGAGTCGGACTCGGACTCGAGTCTCCGAGTCCGACTCGGAGACTCGAATCCGAATCCGACTCGCGGGCGGAGCGGCGGGGCGCCCTTCGGGCGATGGCGCCCGGAGCCGGTGCTCCGCTTGCTCCGCCCTAGTTCCGCCTCTGGCGAAACGTCAAGATATGTTTTAACATATATTACGTTTATTTATTGAAATAAATTGTTTTTGAATACGATGGAGTTTCCCGGCAACATGCGAATTTTTAATTAGACATTGTTTTCTTTGCCCTGTCCCAGATTTGTGTTTCGTTACTCTGTCCACTGCATCTGGTTTTGGTTGTTTTATATTTTAAACTGGATATTATTGTTATATGAAGATAGTTAACCACCTTGATGACCTTTTCAATGGGACAGAATGGCAGCCTATACACATTTTTATACAAATAGATAAATAACATAAAGGAAAGTTATTATAATCCGAGTTATGGATGGCTGCATTGGCGCTTTCACACCAGCTGGATCTACTGATCCATCAGTGGTGCTTTCTGATGAGCACAGATGTGCACAGTGGTCCACAGGCTCAAAAGTACTGGGTTGGCAAGAACCGGATGTTTCAACTTACAGCCCAATCCTGTGTAAGATACGGCGGCCAGCCTAAAGGGCCGGCCGCAGCATCGTATGCAGGATCCGGGCTGCCCCAGGGAAGCTCAGGGGCACCTTGAGGGAAGGGGGTGATCATCCCCTTCCCCGGGTGTAAGTGGCGGGAGGCTTTGAAAGTACGCAAGCTCCAGAGCTCACAAACATTCATGTCGGCCGCAGAGGCGTCATGACGGTGGGGGTGGTGGGCCTGAAGTGGCGGGTTACGGGAGTGTACCTGCCGCCGGATCCATTGCCTCCGTTGCCGCCGGCTCCTCTTCACAGCCATTCTCGGTGTTTCCGCGCTGCAGAGGCGCGCAATGATGTCACCCCACCCCCAGGGGCGGGGAGTGTGGCATCCTGTGGGGGGGCATATGGCATCCCGTGGGGGTATCGCAGCGGCCCCCTCCCACATGGGGGTTTAGGGCCACTACTGGCTGGCCGTGTAAGGCTGGGCGGGGCCTGAAGAGGACTTGGGATATGGCGTACCTCGCTACCGATATCCCCGCCCTCTCCAGGCCCAGGGCAGCCTATGGCCATCCTCCCTTACCTTCCCTCACCGCCCGGTCCGCCCTCCCCACGCCCCTGCTGCGGACAGTGTAGGACCTACCTGCTCCGGCAGGCATGGGGATGACGGGGATGCAGGGTAAGGGCCTCTGCGCAGGTGGTCCTTACTTTCTGGGTCCGAAAATGCGCTTTATGGTGCGTTTACAACACCCTGCACTGGGGAAGCATGCACTTCCCCGGTGCAACCTTACACAGGATTGCGCAATTAGTATGTTTCAATGTAAGTACAGACTCCTGGAATGGTGTACTAAAGTAGGGGACAATGGGCCCATTTCTATCTCCTGCCAGCCCATAGCACACACAGCACTGCCAATGGAGCATGTGCTGCATGCTATTATGGTGGAGGGACAACCAGATGGCCCAGGAGAGGTAAATAAAAATCTATTTTCCTTACCTCTCTGTAAGCCCGAGGAGACGCTGGGGTGGGGTGGGGGGTGGAGGGACAAGGAAAGGGGGATAGGATCTCAGTGTACACAGCTGCCACTGAGATTTTCACCTTCCCACCCCCTGCCCAGCCTGATTCCTGCCCCTAACTACTCCCAAACAGCCCCCTGCTTCCACCTTACCTGCTCCACCGAGGCACATGGGAGTTGCTGTTGCTTGCACAGGGCCTCCAGCCATTGAACAGGCAGCCCTGGCCTGCATGACAGTGGTGTGGCTTTTGCACTGTTGGCCCGGGCTTTACGGTGGTGGATTGAAGCATAGGATTGGACCATTCGTGTATTACAAATGTCCTACTCATTCTTTTCTCCACTTTCCCCTTAAAATCCCTTTTCATGATTTCTCTGCAAATGCAAATGTTTAAAGACAATTTCACTGAACTGTCTGTTCTGATTCACTTAACATTCAAATGTAATTTAATTATTTGGGTTGGAGGAAGCTCAAGAAAACATGCAAAATCCTTACATAAATGGCATTTTTTGGAATTTGTTGTCTGACTGGAATGAACTGGAATGTGTTGTCTCTAGAAATGAACCTTTGTATTTAAGTCATTAATGGTGCAATTCTGTGTACAAATTAGTCTAGGGTGTCACAAATGTGCCATAAGGTACGTTAGCGGCACCTGGCGAGAAGGCAGCTGCTTTACCCACAGCAGATGCTGCAGAGCGCCTACTGGGAAGGTAAGTTCCCCTCCGGGCAGCAGTGGGGCAGGGAGAGGGCAGAATGGGGCATTCTGGGAGGGGGGAATTGGTCTGCCAGGCCCAGGAAGGGGGAGGGATTGGCGGTGGTGGCTCTGCCAAAATCCTGTCTCCCTTCCCAAGCCTAGCTGATGTTACATGGCCTTCTTGAATGTGTACCAGCAAATAGCTGGCGCACATTCGATCAGGCCTATCAGGCCACCTGGGGCTCTACTCACGGTAAAGGGGATGAATGTGTCCTACCTAGCTAGGATGCAGCACAGGCTCTACATCCGCGCTGTAGCCTAGTTAGACAGGATTGGGCTGCCCTAATAGTTAGAGTCCAGTTTGAGTGAATTACTGAACGGGTGCTTCCCCGGTGGGCGCTCCACAGCATCTGCGACAGGTAGAGTGGTGACAGCCTTGGCACTGGTGCTGCCTACTTGCTGGGTGCCACAAACGTACCTTATGGCACATTTGCAACACCTTAGACTGGCGGAACAGCACTCCACCGGTCTGATTGCTACATAGCATTGCGCCATAAGTCATTTTCTTTCAGTCAACAATGGAACACTTTCCCTTTATTTAAAGGAAACTTTATTTCCCTAAAAATATCATCTTATGAATTGTCTTGCTTGCAGAGATCTAACACTCTTACAGAAAACTAACAATTAACATCTGCAGAAATGGTCAGATGTAAAGGTTTGAAATCTGAAACAAAATTAACTTTTATAGTTTCTTTCCATTAGTAGGGGATTTTTTTTTAAACTATATAACATTTAAATAACATTTTAAAAAGTGAATGGCCTTGTTATTTCATGAAAAGGATACAGACTCCCCATGTAACACAACACCTACAAAAGCCAAGGGTAACTGGCAGTCCACAGACTGAATGCAACCTCTACCTTAATTTTGTAAGTCTCTGTAAAGCCTTGAGAATTTTTCCTGTGCTCAGAGGAGGAGCTAGGGTTCGGTGCCCATGAAATTTCAGCACCCCCCCTCGAGTCCCAACAAACTTATCTCATATAATATTAACTATGATAATAATTATTAAGTATTAATAATTTAATAATTAATTAATTAAAATCCCAAAACATTCACAGAAATAAAAAGGAGCGAAGACTGTTATAACCAGCTATGATGTAGAAAGAACAAGACATCTTCGGGATTCCGGTTATAAAATGATTTATAAAATGTAAAAATTGTAAAATATATACAGCGACTTTCCAAGTCAAATTAAAACCACAATTGTGAATAAAATGCTTTAAAAGTCCATGATTAAAATACAATAAAAACATCAAATAATTCTTAAGCATTACATTTCATTCATAATCCATGAACTTTGTCAAATGCGAGGAAAGCCTAAGTAGGCAGGAAGATGGTACTTTTTAATTTAACGATTAATTACCTAATTAATTAATTGATTGATTGATTAATCCAATTGATTAATTAACAGTTAATTACCAGGGGGTACTTCAGAAAATTGGACCGTGATAGGGGATACCCAGGCCTCCAAAGGTTGAGAACCCCTGCTCTAGAGAAGCACCAAGGAACTGCATTTGGCTGTGGCCCCCTGGCACATATCCATTGTACAACAGGAATGTTCTACACATCACACTAGTTCACTGAAGCAACCACCAGCTTTCTATCCATAGTGCTGCATAAAATGAGAAGTGGCTCTAAGATAAGGTAAGACCTGCTGCAAGAGAATGCTGGTGTCTCAAACCAGCACTATCTGTATTGTAATGCACCAAGGGATTTTGGGGTGGTGGCAATAGTGATTAATCCTGTTGCAGCAATTGGCGCAGCTGCCCTAATGACATAAAGGGGCAGGGTAGAAAGGTTGCTGACTGCCATTGGCTGAACTGTTTCAATCCCAGGAAGAGGCTAGGAAAAGGAACAAAGAAGGCTGTGGCTAGATGGTGAAGCTGCCACCAGTGGCACACCCCTTGCAATCTCTTGCTTGATGTGTTTACTTCTAACCATGCTGCTCAGAGTGGTGAGGTAGCATGTGGCTGTGATGTCTCATTGGTGCACATAACTGGGACCTGCAGGGGCGAGGAAAGCTAAACCTCACATACTGATCTGAGATAACCAAGTGACTCATTAGGTGCAGACTTTCAGTTATACTAAAACTAAAATACTGTATACTATGTTACTATACCATACTATATTAACAATTCATGATATTTGATATTTTCTAAGTGAAAAAAGTCTCAATATCCATATTTAACTATTGTGAAATATAAGAAAATTGGCTGTTTAAATGAGAAGATGACTGTTTTATAGTTTTGTTTCCTGTCAACTGTCTCACAGTCCAATCCTGTCTAGCAGGACGCAGTGGCACAAATAAGGCACCCATCGCATCCTGTGCAGGATGGGGCCTGCTCAGCTGGAGGTCTCCTCGGGGTAAAGGGATTTAATCCCTTTACTCCAAGTAGAGCCCCAGCTGCACCAATAGGTCTACTCAAATGTGCGCCAGCTATTTTTCTGTCACACATTCGAGCCGGTCATGTAATGCCAGCCATGCCTGGGAAGGGGGATAGGATATGGCGGAGCATGTCGCCTCTGATCCCTCCCCCCTCCTAGGCCTGACAGGTGACGGGCCTATCCAGCACCCACGGAATGCCCCTTCTCTGTCCCTCCGCCATGCCACAGGGACTCACCTCTCCGCTGTGGAGGCGATCCATTCTGCGGTGCTGAAGGAGTGGTGCAAACCTCTCCGCTGGCGCCGCTTACTCGTCAGGTGCTACAAACACTTTGTGGCACATTTGCGACACCCTAGACCAGCGGAACAATAGCTCCACCGGACTAAATGTAGACAGGATTGCACTGTTAATGTGTTTCATACAAATGTATAGTAGCATACCTACACTGCATCATTATCTAATCCTCAAGGAAGCTTCCAAATTTCTGAAGCTTCAAACGTCTGTTTCTTAACATTTCTGAGACACAGAAATGAAAGCATCTACCATTTTTTCTTCTGTGCATTCGCCCTTTCCAATCCAACATTTCTAGGTTGAAAGGTGAAGCAAAATGGCAATTTAAATTTCTGATTCTCATTAGGTGATGGCCTTGTTAATTACGGAATGGAATAAGCTGTTTTCTATTTTAATCTGCAATTAGCAGCCATGTGGTTTGGGTAGCAATATTATCTTAAATTGACTGTGTCAATGTTTGCAGGCAAGGAATCATTCTATGATCTTTTTACACGGTTATTTCTTTGAAGTTTATTCTTTATAGCTGCAATGTCTTCCCTGCATTTGCCTAGTAATTGACTCAGGTATTTGCAGTCAGAAAGAAGTTCAATTCCAGAGATTTGTGTCCTTATCCATTAATTTTATTTCTCGTAAGTAATAATCCTATTCTGTTACTGTTTCAATCACAGATTTTTGAGGCGGAGGCAGAGGTGTATCTGGCAAGCCACATTGAGCTACTATGTAATGATTTGCCAATATATCGGGTGGTTTTCTTAGGAGCTTAAGTTTCATTTTCTTCCCATTGACAGGGAAACAATGGAACCACCAAGATTTAGAACAAAAGGCACATTACACTTCGAAGGTATTCAAAGGTTATTTTATAACAGAAAAAGTAAATTCCACTGAAATTAACCAGGAATTTTGGCATGCAAGGAAAGGAATATAGATGACTCTCACTCAAAAATACTAGTTCAATCCATTATGCCCTGAGTCATTCATTGGGTGAAAAACTGAACTTCATACTAAACCCATTTATTTTTCATGTCTTGTAATAGACAAGCTGAATGCCCTGCTCAGCGTATGATAAATTTCACCGTGGAGAACTCACATCCCCTCTTTTCCCTTCTTTTCTGGCCTACTGACAGAGTTCATTTAAGACATTTATCAGCATGGGTCAATGACAGGGAGATCAGAACTGATACATTGCATGCATTTTTACTGAGGGTAATTGCACCAGAGCAGGGTGCTGCAAAGGACACACAGGAAGCTGGAAGACTCTTTGGGCTTGACTCTGATCCACTTTTCAGCAAAGAGGTTCACAGGGTCAAGAACAAGGACTGCTATGCCACAAGAACACTGCAAAGCCTTTCAGGGTGACAGATGGATAGGCGGACAGACTGACCCTTCCTGTTTTCAATTCGTATCTGGAGAAAAAAAATGCTCAGCTGATTTTTCTATCAATATACTCTCTCACAAAATTTCATTTCAGTCATCTGCATGGTTCAAGGAGAATGCTACATTATTAGATTTCCTTAACTCAATTAAGATGATGGTAGTAGATGGTAGAACCTTCTGTTCTGTGTTTCAAGGCCTGGAAGGTTCATGAGACTCAATATTGGAGCTCAATAATGAGTTAATTACACACTGTAAATATCACACGACTGAAAAAGGCAGAGTCAGAGACGTACTTGACAGTCTCTCTGCTTTAGTAAATACAAATAAACCAGGAGAATGCATCTTTTTTCCTGTGATAAGAACCTTTTATAGATGACTTGGGAACAGGAGTGTCTCTAGGGTGGATCTATGGGGCGGCACCTGCCCCAGCCACCCTGTACACACAATGAACTGAAACAATTCTATATTCAGAACTGAGAGTCCAATCCTATTCCCTGCTGTGTCATAGCATGCAGTGCCAGCAACAGAGGCACACAAATAACTTTCTTACTTACCTCCGCATAGGCCTTCTGTCCGCCCAGGAGTCTCCTCAGACCCACACCAGCTATAGAACTGGTATAAATTCAAGGAGAGCCAGGGGGTGTTCCAGGGTAGGGTTACTGGGATAGAATCTTCCAAATCCAACACCTCCCTCCCATGACATGCCCCCTTGGTTCCTCTCCCAAAATGCCATGTTACACCCCCTCCCCACCCACAGCCCCCTTCCAACAGCTCCGCACCCACAGCCCCCCTCCAAGTCTGGCATGCGTGCACATGGCCCTTTCACCAGCAGCTCCATCACACACAACAGTGGCATGACATTTCCACGGGTGCAAGACCTTTTGCCACAACGGAACACTAGTTCTGCTGTCACAAAAGACCCATAGGATTGGGCCATACATCTCACTGTGTTCAACAGGACTTGCTCTCAGGAAGTGGCATATCTAACCAGACCTGGAGTGACTATATCACAGGAAACCCTGTATCATACCATCTTCAGCTCTGTTAAAAACTATTGTGTGCCTCCAGCCTAAAATAGGGCAATAACAGTAGTGCAACTGTAAAGACTGGAAGTTCGACACTGTTCTTGCCTGGCTTGAGTCAAAGTGGCGCCATTACTGGCACCCAAATTCTGCCCGTCCCTCTTTGATGCCTGTGAATTCTTGTGCACTGTTTGTGTACTTCTAAATAGAAGTACATTTTCTTCTTATACTTTTCACTGTGTATGCTTGATCATGGTACACATGCACAGTAAGTCACTTTTTAATTATGTGATCCAGGATGCGCAGTAAACCGAACATTACACACTAGCCTTGTTCTCAAATTATTTCACCCAAGTTCACTGATCATACACAACCTGCTCTCACGCATTCAGCATTCTTGTGCAAGGAGTTGGACCTCCATACCCCATGGAAGCAGAAACTCGAATCATCTGGGATTCCTGCTCCCATTGTATGCAGTATGGTCCCTTGCACAACAATGCTGAATGTAAAGGGGTGTGGCCAGTGAGAATGCTGGCAACAGGGGTGGAGCCAAGAGAGGTGTCCCACCTCCCCCTTGCCATGTTTAGTGAATGAGCAGAGATAACCTGAGAACAGGGCTACCGTGATGGATGCAAGCACATTAGTAAAACCAGCAGCTAGCTGTTCCACACAGATTTCCATTCAAATCAACAAATAATTCTCTCATCCTATGTCTCCAGATTGTACTCTGCAATTTTCTTCATCTTCAACAGCCTTTGCCGAGTGCTTAGTAACACTCAACCTTAAACATTGCATGTACCTGCCTAGGAAGGAACATGAACCCCAAATACTTATCTGTTCTTGCATTTGACCTTAATAATATTATCAGGTTAATGATATGCTTAAGGTTAATGAGCCAATTATTTTGAGACAAGACACACGGCACACAGTTGCACTTTGCTATGTAAATAACTGCTAGCGGTCGTTGGCCTTTGCATTGCTGTTTGCACCCATATATTAATCTTGAGCAATTATTAATAAGAAGGAAATGTTTGCATTGCTAGACTTAATAGTTGGATGTTACAATGTAGACCCGCTGGTTCATAAGAAATTTTACTGAGCTTTATTTTATTCATTGCAAAGTTTGGGGCATGTATAGACTATGATCTGGTTTGGTAGGGGTAAGTTTGGTAAGTCATCTGAACTGGCCCACTTGTGCACACATGCATGTGTGCCCTTTCCCTGCCAGTCTCTTTCCCATGCCAAGTCCCCCTTCCAAATGGAAAAATGTCATATATGTGACTTCACTGTCAACTTCTTGAGATGTACAATCTTTTATCTCACGAATCACTATTTTCTTTTTCCTTTGGGGGGAAATCCTGAGTAATGAAGAGATCCACACTGACAGCTGTGAGCTTACCTGTTGTGTTTTCATTAATAATCCCAGTAGAAGTTGTTTTCGTTGGTCACTAGAGCAGAGGCATTCCTACACCCCCCCCTGTGGGGGGCCGTCGATGCTACACCCCCACGTGATGCCTCAAGCCACGTCCTCCGGGGGGCGTGACATCATTTTCACTCGCCACCGCTGAATTTCGGCGGCTTGAATCACACACACCCGTGCCATTTTTGAAGGCTTTTCAGAGCCAAACGGCTCTAGGGCAGGCGGGAGGGCACAAATGAGGGCAACAAACAGACGGCCGGCGCAAAGGAGTAACAGGAGCAGTGGTGGAGGTGGCGACATGTCCCGGAGGCAAGTGCACCCCCCTGACGCCATGTGTGCCCTCCGCCTTGGGGCCCACCGCCCCCACCCACCCCTAACAATGCCACTGCACTAGAGAGGCACAGGGAGGGGCACAGAGAGGACCTGGGAGAGGTGACACCAAAATGACTTTCTATTCTATTAGTTATAGGTAGTGTGAAAATGCACCACTGGTAGAAAATGGGTTTTTCCTGATCGCTGCCACAACGCACGCAGGGATTACATTTCCCAGGAGGCCTCCACATCCTGTGGTCTGGTATGGGAGGAGGTCCATGGGGGTGACACCATGAGATCTCACCCCGGGTGTCACCAACCCTAGTGACACCCCTGCATAGAGTGTGTTTCTTCTTATAAGTGTATGAAAAATTCTGTGTGAGCCTTATTTGGTGCTTAGGGATAGCAAGAGAAATACTACAGTTTGGATTCAATTGGTATCCGATAATTCATTTTCAGATCAATGACACGCTCCACTTCTAATGATGCTTGGCTCCAGGTGACCACAGAAGGGGAGAAACAAGCTTCTTCCTCATCTCCCTCCTACTACAATCTTTCTCAAAAAGGACAAAAAACACATTCAGTTTGACTATAAAGAGTAAATGGAAGCTTCTCATACCCAGAGCATTAAGAGAGGATAAAAGCTATATTATATCTGTCACTCTGGCAAGTAATAGAAGCGGCTCTAGAGGCAGATGACCACCAAAATGGTATCCTAGCAACATGGAGTTGTCCAGTTATAAACAGTGCTATCAAACCCAAATTATCCTTTTCACTAGCATAGCTTTGAAAGCGCATTGATGAATATATGGTGAAGGATGAAAAAAAGTCATTAGCTAGAAAAGGACTGCAACTTTTCTAGTTGAATCAGGGGTTAAAGAAACCCTCTGCAAAGAGAACCCCAAATAAGTGAACCTCCAGATCTTATTATATAATATCTATAGCCCTGCCACTGTACATGTGCAGAGTAATGCAAGCAAACAAAAAAAAACCCAAAAGGACAGTTCATGGAGCTTGCAATCTACATTTTGATAGTGAGGAGGGCAAAACCAAGGAGGTGGACGGAGGAGGAGAAATTGAATACTGTACTGTTAATTGCATGTTTACCCACTCTCCAATGGGTCTGTGTAATGGTGCCTTTGGTGGAATAGATTTTAAAACATTAAGTTTATTGCTGGGAAATCAGATCACTTGTAATACAAAACATAAAAGAAAATACTGCTAAATATCTTTACCCTGGGGTTGGGGGGAAGGATAGGGAACATACCAGATTGAGCCACTGAGATGGAAGAGCCAAAGCTCTATTTGCCAAGCAATCTCCACACTCTAGAAGGCATCCCCCATTTTTCTCAAACACACATTGCAGAGAACAGAAAAAAACAGGGACGTGGAGTCACAGGTTTTGGAAAGGATGCTCAAACCTGAGTTACCATTTTTTTTTTTAAGGAAAAAGACTTTCAACACTGAGAAAAATGAGTCAACCTTATAATCTTTGAATCTCAGGCATTCTAAGAGGAGACTTCTGCCACAAGCACAGCAACAAATCCATATCTTTGCTTCCAAATTCACTGCAGACTCATTCTGCCATTGGAGCTTGGATAATTTTGTACCTAAATTAAAAATAAATAAATAAATAAATAAACATGATATCAACTCTGAATATTTTCCAAGATCATTTCGGTGATTCAGGGCCCAATTCTATCCAACTTCCCAGCGCCAATGAAGCCTCAATGCAGCCCCAAGGTAAAGAAACAAATGTTCCCTTACCTTGAGGGGGCCTCCGTAAGTGACCACCCACGGCAGGATTCAGCGCACACCCTGTTGGCATGGCTGCATCAGGGCTGGAATGTTGGATAGAATTGGGCCCTAACACAATGAAGGGATAAGTCGAATAAAGAAAAGCGATCCATTACAACATTGAATTTGGTGGGTGGTTGTGTATTTTTTATTAAAAGTTCGTGCAGATTATCTTTAAAGAATTCCCAAACAGAATTTACATCATTGCTTATGCTGGAACAGGAATATTCCAATATTTTTGATAAGATCTTGAAACTGAACATTTTTCATCATTTCACATTGCCCATTTTTCTTGATACTTCCATTACTCTTCGACTAGAGCAACTGATCATTCAGAGTCCACATCTTTCAACAGAATGCACAATCATCCCTGCTCCAAACAACCTTGTCCTTTAGATGACAAGTGTGCTTGTGGATAGATTAATTGTGAGAACTTTTCATCTTCCTTGTTAAGTAAAGACAAGGAAGACCACTATGGAAAGTATTCAAGAATGTATCTAGCCATCAAATTCAAATTAAGGGAATCTATTTTACCAATGTAACTAGAAGATCATTTTAAAGCACAGGCTTTCAGATTGTTGTTGAGAGAGTCTGTGCAGCAAAGGACTGGCTTAGCAGTGTCTATGAATTTAGCCCTGCCCTACCCATATTTACTTGGAAATAAATCTTGTTGCTTTCAGTGGAACTTACTTCCAAGCAAGTGTGCTTTGGACTGCAAACTTGGTCATCTTTCCAAAACCTCCAGAAAGGTTGTAATTCACCTTAATACAGGTCTAAGAGCCTCTCCCTTTGGATAAGCATTTGGACAGGAGCGGCCATCAATGCTGGCTACTACATCCAGCCTAGAAGTAGTTTCAAATACTGCTTTTATGATGAATTGAAAACTAAACAATTTCTCAACTTGCTGATATCATGTATTACAAGAAAATCTTAGGAAAGTAATTAGAATGTTCATTAGGAAGTTTCTAGATCTCTGCTGTATAACTTTTGTCAGTGCAATCCTGTGTAACTTTGCTCCAGCGTAACAGTAGATGCAGCGGTGTAACAGCAGATCTACTGTTACACTAGTGCAAAGTTATACAGGATTGCGCTGTCATTCACCTTCACTACTCACTGGTTCCCATTACTGAATAATGAAGATTTATCTCTCTAGGTTCAAAGGTAGTATGTCAGCTTAGGGGGAGTGCATTGAAAAAAAATGCTTTTCCAGTCTGTTCTTTTTTTCCCTATGCAATGATCATGTTCTTGTCTGTGCATTTATGGGGAAATGTGGTTTTGACATCACAAAAATCACCTGTTTTTGTTCTCTGGTTGGTTCATCCCCACCCCCACCCCCAGTTCAGTGGGGGAAACCATCTCCACTGCAACCATGTCTCCTGACTATTTTAAAGCTCCCACCTTCATCAGGCTCCACCCCCTCCCAAGCAGCTTTCCAGGCCAGCCACTTCCTGCCTGCCTCTGCCAGCTGTGAGATGCCTGGAAATGACATCATCCCCTGGCACCTTGGACTCACCCAGCTGGCTCGAATTAGTGTGTGTGAGCTGCACGGTTCTCCCAATGAGTTAGAACACTACAAGTGGGCTCAAAAGGTGTCAATGGAACACTGCTGGGACAATGCCTCTTATGTAGCTAGCTTATTATAAACATAAAACAGGTTCAGATTGTATGGAAAGACAGATACTGCATTTCCATGTTGTATATGGAATTAAAGAAGAATGGATAAATATAGTACATCCCAGCTTATCCTGTTACCATTTACATCCCACTGTCTGTCTGGAGGAACTGGCAGGGCTTGTCTATGGCTTTTTATAGCACTAACAAAACCTGTGCTACAAATCCCAAATTATCTTCCTTTTTACAGGATGACCAAGGCAGGACCCAGTACACTTAAATAGCACAATTCATTAAATAACAGTCTTAATATTTACCCATAATAACATGCACAAAACTCCCAGGAAGTAACAGAAGAAGCATCATTTTCAGCCCATGAGTGCTCAGCAAGTCCTTTTTCTGTCCAGGCTTCTCTTGCTTCCCTGTGAGGCTATTTGCTTTTTCTAGCCATGCTCCAAACTAATACCCTTACCCAGGTGGTTTAAATTATAGAAAGCATACACAAAAAGAGGGCTCAAAGTACAACAATACTTCTAACAATACTTGTATGTAACAAACGCAGTTCCCCAAACATTTAAATTCTCTGTCACATTCTCCTCTAATAAATATCCAACATATCATTTGTCCCCCATTAAAGAAAAATTATTATTCAACATATATTTCAAAAAATATTTATCTTCCTTTTCAGCACCTTGGAGTCAGCTATCATTAAGGCAAATTGCTTTATTGCTTGTCCCCAGTGGTGTTGCTCTAGGCGGGGTGGAGCTCGAAGTCCCGCTGCACTCCGACCCACCGTTACATGCCCGCACAAGGCGGCCCCGCCCCCTCACCTTCGGAGCCTTTCAGGGCAGTGAAGGCAATGCGCAGGTGACTCCCTGAGCATTACCTTCGCTGCCCTGAAAGTCTCCGGAGGTGAGGGGGCGGGGCCGCCTTGTGCGGGCGTGTAACTGTGGGTTGGAGCACAGCGGGACTTAGAGCTCCACCCCGCCTAGAGCGACGCCACTGCTTGTCCCTAAAAATGCCCATTGATCAAGAGAGGCATCCTATACAGGTATCTATTGTATCTATTTCTGAATCCTCCATATGGGCGCAAGAAAGCAAGGGCTGCTTTCCTTTTGAAAATAGAAAGGCCACGAGTTGTTTGGAACTCTAAAGCTCTAAGCAGGACACACAAGTTCCTTGTTAGGCAGGGAACAGACATAAAGGAAAACATGATAGTGATGTTAGCAAAGTTGGAAATTAATTTTAGATGATACATTTTGTTGTGTCAATGGATACCAAATTCAGTAGCAGTGTTAAGAGGGTGGCCAAATTATTTATTTATTTATTTCCCCCTCCCTGGCCGTGGAAATTGTTTCAATTATTTATTAATTTTTGCCGCTATTTACAGGACTGCCGCCGCTTGTCTTTTTTGCCGCCACCGCTCACTCCTGGCATCCTCCTTCCCATAGTGCTGCCGCTGCCGCCGCTGGTTTTCCCCCATTCCAGGCCAGGACTCGTCCACTTGGGCGATTCCGGAGAGCTTGCAGCTACGTTCAGTGCCTGCGCGAGCTTTGCACAGGTGCGCAACGAGTCCTATAATATATATATTACTTAAGGCAACACAACAGAACACCCAATTCATAGTTGCAAATCATGCAGTTATTGTAAGTCATTAAGCATTCACATCCAGTCACCATGTGAACATAGGAATCAATCTGTGTAAGACGTATTGATACTAATCAGTAGCTTATTGTTCACCACACACACACACACCACCACCACCACCACCATTCTGTACAATAAGTCTCTGACAGAATCAGACCACAATGGGTTTCTCAAATCCTATTAATTCTATGAACAGAAGTGCTTCAATCCAATAACATGGGTTTTTGGTTGAATCTAAGGAGCTTTCATAATTGGCCAACAAAAAAAAATAATGAAATTGCTCAAGTATTGGAGCTAAAAAAGAGATAAAGACTGAGACCTTGGCGAGTCACGCAGGCACAACTGGGCAATATGGTTCAAAAGTACAAGGGAGCTGGTTTATACACTTGATCAACTAACAATGCATAATGGGAGGCTGGTCAGCCTCATCCGTTCCAGTCCCGATTTATTCATGAGCATCAACAAGTAAAAAGGCCAACACAGTATCCTAAATGAACCCATTCAACAATCAACACTTGTTTCAAACAAGTGCTTAATAAAACAAAGAAGTACTAAATAGTATATTTCATAATACATTCCCTAATTTTGGAGAACATTGTCAAGTCTTCTTATGCTTTTCTTAAATCAAAGAAGCTTCATGAAATGTTTAGTTAGATGGTGCCAGTAATGGTTTTCATCTATGTCAACTAGAACAGGTAACCTCGAATTGGACATATACAATCAGTGTTGTCTGGGAGGTGATTGGTAGTGCTTTAGGTTTTTCTGAGTAATAATTGTTAATAATTGTATGTTCCTCAGGGTAAGCAGATTTTCCCTTTTCCCCCCATATATTTATATTTTATTAATATATTGAAACATAAAAACAATACATATTTCGTAATGTTATAGCAAGCACGAAGCAATACATCCTACTAGCATACTATTCACTATTTTCTACATATCCAACTAAGCCAAAATATCACCTACATTCTATTCATTAAATCCGCATATATCACATCGTTCTTCTCTCTCTTAAAAAATCATCATTCTTCTCTCTCTCTCATCATTCTTCTCTCTCCCTTAAATGGTTTCCAGTTATTCACAAAAAGGTGAACTGACTTTTCCTTAATTAAAAGCAGATTTTCCATGCAGACTAATATTAAATCAGACCAATCGGTTACATTATCTTCTTTCTAAAAGATAAAGCTGCCTTGGGCATTTGCCTTGGCATAGGATAAGGTGGGGTATAATTTTTTAAAATAAATAAAAGGCAGACAGTCTTATTGTCCTGTCTCATCATTATCTTTGCCAATTCTCTAGAACAGGGCTTCTCAACCATTAGAGGCCCGGGTACCCCCTATTACGGTCCAATTTTCTGAAGAACCCCCTGCTAATTAACTTCTAATTAACTGGATTAATCAATTAATTAATTCGGTAATTAATCATTAAATAAAAAGTACTAAAACAATTTTAAATGTGAAAAATGTCTTATTTGACTGTGTGTGAGTGTGAGAGAGAGAGGGAGACAGACAGACAGACAGACAGACATGCAAGGATCTCTTTTTTTCTCCAAGTCACACTTCCCAAAATCAGCTCCTCCCTCCCCCACCCAACCAAAGTACATTTTCCAAAGTACAAAAATAAACCCAAAACCAAAATCAGAGAGACAGAAGGGCTCCGGAAATAATTAAAATGTAAAATCCATGTTAATTAACACTTAACTAGCTGCTGATGGGGCAGATAAGGGACAGGGCTTGGCGTACCCCCAGCAAGAGGTCCACGTACCCCTAGGGGTATCTGTAGCACAGCTTGAGAACCCCTGCTCTAGAATGCATTTCCATCAGAAGCTCATCTAACTACTTTGGTCTTGGTCATATGATGCCCAGTATGAGCAGGTAAAGTCTTTAGGAAGGCTTTTAGGGCTGGCTGAAGGTTTCTTAATTTGATTTGATGCTATTTTAATGATTTTTTTTTAATAGTGGATTTGTGAGTTCTATCGATTTTTAGAAATGACTTTTAGTTTTGTCACTGTGATGCTTTGACAGTAGAGAAGCAGTACAGGGATGCTAAGTACATAAACAAACAAGCACACAAACAACACAATTCTATGCATGTTTACTCAGAAGAAACACAGCCCCACTATGTTTGATAGGGCTTACTCACAGGGAAGTGAGCATAGGATTGCAGCCTAAATTGGTTTTTATGGCGGATGAAAAGTAATCACAGCATATGTTCTTACAATACATTTCTTAAATTTAATCTTCAAGATATCCAACACCAGTCCATTAAATATACTGAGAATATCCTCCTCCTCATTACAATCTTATTTCTTTGCCCCACAATAATCTGAAACAGCACTCATTGTAAACTGCTTATTTTCAAAATGCAAGCTGCTTAAAAATCTGAAATTTTTATTATTTTAAAAAAGGCATTTTGTTGCAAGCGTTTCCTCATCTTTTTTGTTCACTCTGAACAGTTATACAGTCATCAGAGCTTTCCCCTCTTTCCCCTCCTTTCGCCCTCTCTAACCCTCATCCTGCGCTTTCTTCTTCCCTGTACTCCACCAACCAAGCCCAGGCAAACTCACATTGACAATTTTAAAGCCACAGAGGCTTGCCGAGCAAGGTCAGAGTACGTAAGAGAGCTCACTTGGTACTGTTTGCTTTGGCACGTGTCAGAATTCAACAGGGTGATATGCTTGTTAATCAAGAGGTGGCTTGACTTGCTCCGGCTCTGCAAGTCATTAGCCCAATTAGAAATGAAAGGCTGATACCGGTTTATTTCAAGGGGGTTTTAGGCAGATATGAAAGTTTGTGGATGCTTCACACAGAGGTATGCTTTTGTATGGCTGCATAATTGATTCCCCTTCTGCCACAGTTCCACTACAATCAGAAGTCACAGCTGGTGTTCAGACTCTTTCCAGCTGCTCTGAGGAGTGGACAAAGTAAGCTGACATTTGACACAGAGTTAGAACTTGGTTCAAAAACCCCACACGCCACTAGATGTATCTTCAAAAATAACAGTCCTAGGTCTTCCGGATAAGTGTTCCGTCAAATATCTTTTCAGGACTTTCTCATTTATCCACCCTCAAAATCTATAAACACAACATGTAATCTGAAAGCAAGAAATGTAACAGATTCTCTTTTGTTCCTTGTTTAATGTGCTTTTCTTAAGATCCTATTTAACATGCTCACTTTACTGAAGTTCAAGATAAGCTGGATCTAATCTTCTATTGAAACAATGGAGTGTTTATAGTAGGATAACTATATTATTCTATGGGCCTGTTCAAACAATTCCTTTCATTGGCCCTACTTGCCATGTGATGAGGGACCTGGACACACACACACTTCCCCCCTCCATTCCACTCTGCATAATTGCATGGAGGCTGACTGGCTGAACCATTCTTCACTGTGGGCGCAATCCACCGGAATTATGGAACAGCGGAGCGAGCACTCCGCCATTCCAAGCCATCATGAACGTGTGCGGTGGCAATGACTTTAGAGTAAAGGCAACCGGCGTGGAGGCCGACAGCCCTCACTCCGCTGCTGGATTGTCCATATGGCCGCCGGAGAAGGTAAGTGCAGCTCCGGCGGGCGTGGAGGCAGTCCGGGCGGCAAGGGAGGCCAGCTGTTGGCCGCCCTGGGGAGGGGACCGGGGATGGTAGTCTACTGGCGTTGCTGGAGGTGGGGCGGAAAGCTACGTTCTGCAGCTTTCCGCCCCACCGTTACTCTCCTGCACGAGGCACCCCGCCCCCTCGTCGTAGGAGCCCATCAGCGGAGAGAAAGCAACACGCAGGGACTCTCCTGCGCATTGCTTTCTCTTCGCTGATGGGCTCCTATGACGAGGCGGCGGGGCGCCTCGTGCAGGAGAGTAACAGTGGGGCGGAAAGCTGCAGAACGTAGCTTTCCGCCCCACCTCCAGCAACGCCAGTGTGGTAGTCAACATATCCCCATCCCCTTCTCGGGCCGGATCCACTGTTACACGGCCTCCTCTGTCTTCCACCAGCAAAATAGCTGGCAGAAATCCAAGGAGGCCTATCAGGGTCTCCCCGCACTACTCCCGGGGAAAGTCCCCCTGAGGTGACTGAGTAGACCTTGGGGAATGGGGATAGGATCGAACAGGTGGCCTGGGCCACCCACCGGATAATTACACAGGATTGGGCTGCCTGTGATTTATATAGTACTGGAAACTAGCATTTAAATCACATGTGAGGGATGGTTTAGATTATCACCCCTCCATGTGGTGATGTAGCACCCCACATCCAACCCAGGAGATCTCTTGCTCTCTATAATTTTCCTCCTGTGTGTGAATGTTAAGATTTTTTTCTGCATTTAAACTATTTCAAGGGAGGCCTGAGACCAGCCCTTTCCCTTTTAAAGATTTATTTATTTATTTATTTATTTATTTATTTATTTATTTCGTTTGTTCCCTGTACATAGTAACTGTTCACATTTAGAGCCTAGCTGTATGAATGGCTAATAAACATTGAATTGCTTTTGTATTTTACATTCCCCTTCCCTGCATTAGTAAAATTATCGCCGCAAAAAGGTTTGTTGTTGCACTGCCTTCTCTACCAATTGAGAGATGTCATTGGCCACTACACACAAAAGAGATTTCCCCTATGTAATAAAAAGCACACCCTGCAACACCTGGCCGTCACAAAACCTAACCTATGGAGTCAGTGGTGTTAAATATATATATTTTAAGAGAACATCCACTGATGCCAGCAACTACCTCCCCCCCCCACCTGACAAATTTCAGACATTCACTCCCATCTCCTGACATTTGCTGATATAAGAACATAAGAACATGAGAAGAGCCCTGCTGGATCAGCCCAATCCTGTGTATATATATATAACTTTAACTACTGATTATATATATTACTTTAACTACAGGTTGATTACCCCTTATCTGGACATCCGAAATCCAGACTATTCCAAAATTCAGACCATTTTGGTGCTATGACTGTTTTCTAAAAACTTTTTCCAGCACCTGGCTGACATAGCACAAGGCATACTGGGGCACACAATTATTAAAAATATTGATTAAAATTACCTTCAGGCTATGTGTATAAGATGCATATGAGGCATAAATGAATTTCATGTTTAGACTTGGATTCCATCCCCAAAACCTCATTATTATATTTGTACAAATAATCCAAAATCCAGACAACTTCCCGTTCCATGCAGTCCGAATAAGGGATACTCATCCTGTAATACATATACTGTATAATAAAAATTGCTCGTATGTCAGCAAAATCTCTATCTTGTTAGTTTTTGCTTGTGCAATGTATAGTGAACACAGCACCTTAAGTGTTCAAGTTGTTTAATAATAAATAGGTCTCGCATGCAGACTAGGTAGTATAGTTATTGCTCAGGCTGTTTGCAGAATCCGTTCACCTGGTTGTCTGGCAGGCTGCCAGTGAGGCAATGGGCACTGCATAGACAAAGGTTGAACTTTCCAACTTCAACTTTGCAGATG
This sequence comes from Plestiodon gilberti rubricaudatus, assembly GCA_026170595.1. Taxonomy (NCBI): domain Eukaryota; kingdom Metazoa; phylum Chordata; class Lepidosauria; order Squamata; family Scincidae; genus Plestiodon; species Plestiodon gilberti. Next base: position 112,094,266 of record JANXHW010000003.1, read on the forward strand.
ACATCTGCCTTATAAATAGATCAGTTGAAGCCACGTAGAGAAAGACAGATGGTGTTGTGAGCTCTGCCAAGCAAATAGATCTCATTATTAATAAATCAAAGACAGAGGTTTTCAAACCTATTTTATCCACAGATTATTATCATTGTCCCACCTATCTGGGAGGTGAAATATTGAAAAACATAATTAGATTTATTTTTTTCTGGTGTGCATGTTTGGTTGGCAGCCTCTTGAAGAGGTAAAGCAGTTAGCGCATTCTCAAGGTTTAATCCAATATAGCAGGCCACTGCAGGCAGATAAACTGGTCACCAAGCGATGCCTTACCTGCAGTGCGTATGTAAATACTTGGTAAGCAAGTTTTCTCAACCAGTGTATTAAAGCTACCCTGAAATGCTTTACCAGTTTCGAATGTTGGGACAAATTCCAACAAAGCCAATAAATAAAGAGCCAGAATGGCATAAGGTTTGGAAGTTGGACTTAGACCTTGAAGATCCAGGTTCAAATCCCTGCTCAGCCATGAAGCTTCCTGAGTGACCTTGGGCATGTCACTATCTCTCATCCTAACCTACCTCACAGGGTTGTTGTGAGGACAAAAGGAGGGGAGGGACTATGTACACCATCCTGAGCTCCTTGGAGGAAGGGTGGCATAAAAATGTACAAATAAATAAATAGTCTTGTGATTCTTTACTGATAAACATGTTTATTGTGGACATCAGCATCTGATGAAATGGGCTCTGGACTATGAAAGCTTATGTCACAATAAATTGGTCAGTTGGCACTGGTACTGGAGTCACAGGTTGTGAAGAATTGATGAAACTACTTGGGAATTTCATTTTAAGAGGTGACACAGTTGACCAAACGTTATCTCCAATTCACCAAATAGACAAATTGATCTATTTAATTATAAATCAGTTGATACCTACCAACGTTAGTTGACTTAACTGGGCTTTTTAAAACTCCAGCTTTAGAATTTATTTTACATGGGAATCATTCTATTTATTTACTACTAAAACACAGCAAAAAGTAATTAGAGCAATTTAAAGTGCAGGCATACTTTCATGCAAACCAATCAAAAATCAATTTTGCAGACTCATTTGGAACAGAATTGCATGCTTTATGCAATCCAGTTAGGTAGGAAAAATGGTGCAATTACATGTCCTCAAGGTTCTATATTAATTTAATCTACAAACAAATATGCAGTTGAGGAGAGTTCTGTAAAATTTAGAACTGGGTTTACCTTAGGATTCCAACAATAGCCTTAAAAAAAATCAAACAGAGTGCCTGTGCATCTGATTTTGAAATGAATTATCTGAGGAAAGCCAGCCAATCCTTCTGGAACACCTGCCTGTTGGTGATGAAGTAGAATTTGTTGGCAGAATGCTGAGGTGACAGTGGACTGTGTCATTTCAGACTGCAGGTGAGGGATTCCAGCTCTGAATGCTGCACCACATTAAAAAAATATATTCTCAAACAGAAAAGCTAGTAAGGTTGGGAAGGAAAGTCTTATCTCAGCCTTTTGCCAGCTGTGCTGGATTCCAGAGGAACTTCAACATAGAGGGGTACTCAAAAAGTATGGCTGTCTGCACTGTGCTTTCCATCAGTGGGAGCTACTTATTCTGCATAGAATTTTCTGGCTAGAAGGCCGGACCCGCATTAATAACACAGGGTGCGTATTTGCCACAGCATCACCGTAAGCACAGGAAGGAAGAAGGGGTGGGTCCCAGGGAGGTCCCACCTGAGCAGATCGCGGTTCCTGCTCCTCCACTGACCAGCCGGGTGCTGCCGCCTGCACCCCCTCTGGGCGTGCAGGCCACTCGGCCTCAGGCTGTTCAGACTAGTAGGGGTGACCACCAACCAGGCGTCGTCGTCTACGCCCCCAGCTGCAGCCAAGCGGAAAAGCCTCCCTTTAGGAGTGCATTTAACCCAGGCCGTGAGGGAGAAGATCTGGCGGGGGGAATACGTCGATATGTTTAGCCTGCTACGTGCAGAACCTGAGCCCCCGGAAAAGCTGGGGGAGCCCGTGCGCGACCCTGAGTTGGTGCGCAGGCAAAAGATCAACCACAACTGTTATAATTGGATGACATCACCTATTGTGGGGTAATGCTTCAAGGGGTGTCGCACAGGATGGAGTCCCTCCTGAAATATTTTGATCTCATTCTCAAGGCGTACAGGGGCTTCTCTGGGGATGTCTTGCTTAATTATGATGAACGTTTTAGGATAACGGCGGCTAATGACCCCACGCTGAGTTGGGAGAAGTCCAACAAGGAGCTGTGTGGGAGCACTTGGTGGCACCCTATGCGCACCCAGGGGGCGACCGCTTGGATAGCGGCCACAGTCCCTCAGTGGATGCTCATACCCAGGCAACTGGGCAATCCCAGGCCTCTGGGAGGTGGGCTCAACCCCCAAGAGTGTTCTTTGAGTTTAACGCAGGCGGCCACTGCAGCAGAAGCAACTGTAGCTACCAGCACGCGTGCGACATATGTGGGGCAAGATATCCGTCCAGCTCCTGCGGAAAAGCCAGATGGAACAAGCGCGAAAAGGAGTCATCCAGCAGTTTGGACGGTGGTAGTCCTCTGCATACAAGCAGTACATCCACAAATGAGGGCGGCAGTGGATAGCTCCCTGCACTGCGTACTGCGGGGTCCCTTCCCCTCACGTCGCAGTTCGGTGTCCTCAAACCTTTCTGCTTACGAGAACGGCAATGGAGAGCTCCTTGCGCTGTTGACAAGTGTGTGGAGTTTGATGTCCTCGAGCTTTCTCTTCTTCTGAGGGCGGCAAAGGAGAGCTCTTTGCGCTGTGAACTGTGGGGATGCTACCCCCCCCCCCATTGTCCAGTCACAGCTTGGTGTTCCTTGTCCCTATCGTGGTCCTCGCATGTTTATGTACTACTAGCTTTCGCTGCTCACGGTATTCTGTCTTCTCTTCACGTTCAGGAGAACCGCAGTGCCTTGAGTCATGTTTTAATGTGTGGTCACTCCATCAGGTCGCAGTTTGGTGTCCTCAAACCTTTCTTCCAATGAGGACAGCAATGGAGAGCTCCTTGCGCTGTCGACAAGGGCATGCAGTTCGGTGTCCCCGAGCTTTCCTTCTTCCGAGGATGGCACAGGAGAGCTCCTTGCGCTGTTGACTGCGGGGATGCTACCCCCCCCCCCCTTGTCCAGTCACAGTTTGGTGTTCCTCGACCCTCTCCTGACATTCTTCCTTCTCTCCTTTAGGGGTGACGGGGTCCACTTAGCGGAGGAAGGTGATGATTGCTTCCTAGGAGACCTGCAATTGGGCTATGGGGCCTTCAGTTCCCTGGTGGGCAGGGAGGCTGTCCCTCCCTTGTGGCAGGTTAGTGCGGGTACGAAGGCTCGAGTGTGGCGGTCGGTGTGAACTCCGGGGCAGTATAGGCAGGGGAGGCCCCGATCTCACACCTCACAGCTTCCCTCTGGCGCCGAGGCTAGTGCGGGACTGGCCTTGACCTGAACCACGCAGCCTGCGCTAGATGCCCTCCAGCTCAGCGTGGGCTCGAGTGGCCCTACTGCCCCGGCCCAAGTAAAGGGCTGACGGTGAAAAGCCTGCCTCCCTCACTGGGGGGTGGGGTCTGCGGCTTGGAGTCAGGGTGAACACCTACCTGCCGGGGGGTGGCCTCCAGCATGTTCACCCCCCCTTTTTTCACCGCAGCCAGCTGGCCTGCACACTGTTCTTTTAACTACTGCCTTAAAGCCTGCTGGTCTGCTGATCTTTCTCTTCCTGTTATTTACTTAATAAAAGTGGCCCTTTACACCCATATTACTGACTCGTGTGTTTACTGGGGAGTGCGTGGGCAATATTTTGTACTAATCACTTGCTGCCAGGAAATGCTTCAGGACAGGAAATAGTGGGCAAGACAATCTACCCTAGATGCCTTCTTCAACCAGAAGCCTGTAGTTCCCAAGGATGAGTCACAACCTGGCTTATCCCCCTGGGAGTAGCTCTTCTTATCATCTTCCGCCACTTCCACGTAGAGGGGTGATAGCAGCAGTAGTCAATTATGCAGCAGGCTTCGACCTAATGCAATAGTGGATACAGTACTGTGAATGCATCTACATTAGCAGTGGCATAGTTAGACCAGGGCAACGGCAAGTAGTTCTTCAAGTCAGCGGCCCCTCTCCCTCGCCATTGGACCCATTCTGGCGGCGACGGAACAGTGTCCCGTGCATTGCTGTCACTGCCGGAATAGCTCTGATGGCGAGGGGGAGGGGCTGCTGACTCCGGTGTAACAGAGTCTTGAAGAATTACTTGCCATTGCCCCAGTCTAGCTACACCACTGGACATTAGAACCATTCTCATTACCTCCTATAGCACTGTTTCACACAACACTCTGTTTTCCAGGAACATATCCACAGCATTATAGAAGGTATTACCTAATGCAGAGGTTCTCAATCTGTGGTATGCATACCACCGGTGGTACTTTGAGCAACTTCTGGTGGTACGAGACAGGCTGATCCTTAGCTGGTTTTCCAATCTCCTGTCAGACTTGCAATTCATCTGACTTGCTGGTCTTGCCTTTGGAACACTGATCCCCCAAGGCCTCTTATGTAGACAGGCAGTAATTAACTGCTAGGAACAGCAATCAGATGCTAGGAGGTCTCTTAACTGCCATTCCATCTCTCTCTCTCTCTCTCTCTCTCTCTCTCTCAGCTGTTTCTGCTCCTTATCTCCAATCTGTACTGTTTCCTATTGCTTCCTATATATACACCACTGAACCACTAGGTGGTGCAGGCAAGGAGCAGGCAAGAATAAAACAGACAAGAGTTTTATTTCCTGTTTCTTTTCTTTCTACTTCTTATGCTGTATTTGAGCAAGTTGCTCAAATTACTGTATTTGAGCTGTCTCTGAGCAAGGTGCTGCTCATGCTGCTCATATTTGTAGAGATTCAAATCGGCGTGAATACAGGATTCAAGGGAGGGGGGGGAATGAAACATAACTGCCCTGGGGAAAGATTGGCCAAAATCCAATGAGACTGAAAACTGAGGGTACATGATGATATTCCACTCCTGAACAACTGAAGCCCTTTTGGATAAGCTTCCAAAGCAGGAAATGGATCTGTGAGTACTACTGTTTGGGGGGAAAAAAAAACAACCACAGTGGCCTAATTTCTGAATTTGCTGATACTATCACCTATCTAGTGCACATATTTATTTTAAATTAAATATTATAAATACATGTATATTTATATATAAATACATTTATTTATTGATTGATTGATTGATTGATTGATTGGTGCAGGTGGTACTTTAGAAAAAATTGATTGTGACAGGTGGTACAACTGGCGACCAGGGTTGGGAACCTCTGACCTAATTTATGGAGTGTGAGAAAGGAACAGAGCTCAATTGAGCCCTTTCCTACAGTTTCAGCTGCACCTGTGTATGTGTGTGTGTGGGGGGAGGGGAATCATGTTCTTGGTGTTTTTTTTAAAGGGAGAAAGGAGAGGGGAAAAAAAAAAGACCACCACCTCCTCCTCCTCCTCCTCCTCTGCTGAAGTGGGGGGAGGTGGGAGCACATGCAACAGGCTCTTTGGCTTCAGGGTGCTGTTCCCTTTTGTGCTGAGCCTGGCACAGAGACACCGTTTTGTCTTTCTGACACTTTGAGTTGCATCAGCTCATTATTGGCAGGGAATAATTCTATCCAGTGAAGTGGGCACTTCACACAGGTATGAAGTCAAAATCAAAGAGAGAGGCTCTAAAAATTTTAGACTAAAATGGGCCTCACTGCAGGAAATGGATTGAAAGTGGCTTTCTGGCCACTCACAAGCAAAGCACTGGAAGAATGAACTTGATCTACATTCTAGGGGTGGAAGCAGAGACGAGGGCCAAAGGCATTTTGGTGCCTGACTCAGAGATTCCAAAAGGAAGAAAAAGAAAGAGTCCGCCACAGTCAAACACAGGCCCAGATAACAGTATCCGTATGTTTCTCAAGCATTTATTCTTTTCTGCCAGCTCCTCAAAAAATAATTTCTCATAAAGGAAAAAATAGGACTCCAGTACTTTTAGCAGTCAAGGACACTGACCCTAAACTTTTCTGCCCTGAGGGAAAGTTGTCTTGAGAGTTCCCTAAGGGGACGTTGTAAGCTGCCCTGAACTGTCCTCTGAAAAGGGAGAAAAACTGAATAAATTTAATAGAGTCTGAAATCTCAGAACTCCGTAAATCTCAGTATTTCAACATGTCAACAGTTCAACAAACTGGGTGAGTGCACTTTTTTGTGAAAGGCAATCAAATGGTCTTTGCTCTTTATTTGTCAATCAATAGTTCCAACTTTCTTTCAAGAAGGTGTGTTATCAACCAGTGAGTGACCTTTGGTAGAAGGAGGGGTCAGGAGTGGAGTTATTTGAGACTGCAACCCTAAACACAGCTACTAGGATGTAAGACCCAATGCACTCAATTGATCTCATTTCTCCACAAACATGCAGAGCATTGCACCACATACCGGTAACTGTTAGAGAACATTTTAATAAAGTAGTACAGTACAAAGTATAAAACAAATGCCTTTTTTTAACATCTTGCTGGTACAGGTGGGGGTGCTGCTGTTTTTATGCTCCTGCTTTGATTGTAGCCATGATCTTTTTAATTGTTTTTTAGACACTGTTTTTATTAATTTTCATTAATTGTTTTTACTGTTTTAAAATGTGATATTTTTATATTGTATTTTTTGTATGTTTTTTCTGTTGTAAGCCGCCTTGGGTCCCTTCGGGGAGAAAGGCGGGATAAAAATACTGTAAATAAATAAATACAAAGGCAGCATCCAACCGACAAGGTATAGGAGGAGTCAATTTAATAAAGTTGCAAGCGTAAAATAACACAACCTGCCTTGAACTTGTGAAAGTTTTGGTTTAAAGTGTCATTTAAAGAAATAAAGAATCACATACAATATTGTGATTAGGTAGGTCCTGAGATAAGCTATATCATTTTAATAATGGCAAAACAACTCATTACATAAGATTGAGAACATATAAAAACTGGACTGCTTTCCTTCCAGGGCAAAGATTTAACAATCACTATTTTTATTTAAAATTAGCTTTAAAGTGTAGGTTTTTCTTTATTGGTGAATGTTTTATTACATTTTTCTAGTTTGTAACCTAAGTATAACATTTTTAAAATTAAAAATCTTTTGGAGAATTGCCACAAATTAAAGTGACATCAAAATCAAACCGTTGCTATGCTAAAACATTCAACCACTTTTTTTTTTTTAAGGGATATCCTAATGTTGAATGCTTTTGCTATTTCAACACAGGCAGGCAGCCAGAATTTTATGGCTTCTGAAAAAAGGCTTAAACTAACTGTAGGACAGTTCATGGTGTGTGATGACAAAGATGTAACAAGCAATAATGTTGTATAATATATTGAACTCCAAAGGTCTCCAGGCACTTAACCAAGATATGACAAAATTTTAATTCATAAGTAGGACAGCATGCATCCCACTTTGGCAGCAAATAACCCATTAGATCTCCGAAGCCAAACACTCTGAACTGAGCATAAGCTCTGTTATTGGCAGACTAGGCAGAATTTTATTGGCCAATGTTAAGAAAGGCTGCTTTGAACAATATAATTCTCCCATTGCAATTGTTTTTCCCTAGTGAATGGTGTTTCATGAGAGGGCTCTTTCAGGCCATTTTTAGAAGCTGCTTTATATTGTCAGACCATTGGTTGCATTATTGTCTGTGACTCTTTTAGAGGTCTTTCTCAGTCCTTCACTCTGAGATCCTGCTAATAGGAGATTCCACTTAGATTTCAGGACCTTCTGTACACAAAGCATGTGATTTGTCACTGAATGATGGACCCTCCCCTGGGTGGTACTTGTCAAGATACAGATACTGAATGCTGGCAGACCTTCCTCAATTCCAAATAACTCCCACGTGCTCTTGTTACCAACAGAGGATGAGCTAAGACAGAACAGAATCAAAAGGGTTGAGTGAACTCTTAACGGATACCAAGAGAACCCCTTTTATATTGCACAAAAAAAATCCATGCATAAAGCAAAACTTCAACATTGCAAATAAACAAGAGACGGCGCAATCCTGCCTAACTATGGGTCGGCGGAGTCAGAAGGAGTTGGAAACGTGCAGAAAAGCACATTTGCGGCTCCTCCAGTGTAAGCAGCACCGGTGCGCAGCCTGGCACTGCTCACACTGCCACCAGACTGACTCCACACTAGCCGACGCAGGTAAGGCCCACGCTGGTCGGCAGGGGAGGGGACCATTGGTTGGCTGGGCCCAGGAGGGGCGGCGGTGATATCAACGGTGTGCTGTGTCATATCCCCATCCCCTTGCAAGGCCAGGCTGGCCTTACACGGCCTCCCTGGATGCACACCAGCTCCAGAGCTGGCATGCATCTGTGGAGGCCCATTGGGGCCCACGGCGTTTAAACTGGGGAAAGAGGACAAACATCTCCTTCCCCTGAGGTGAGCCCGCTCAGGCCGCACAGCACAGTCCACAATCAACCTAGGAAGCAGCGGCTGGCCCCTTATGGTAGGGGAAAAATAAGACACATTGTACCACTCATAGGAACAATTATATCCTTAGTTTAGGGCAGGGGTTCCCAAACTTTGGAGGCCCGTGTACCCCCTCGTGAGATTTCACGAGATCCAAGATGGCGGCGCCCAGGAGAACAGGTAGGAGGAGCTACCGGGGTCATTGGTGGGGCTATAGCCTTTTTTACAGGGTTGTGGCACGGGCGGGTGGGTCCTTCTGCTCACTCCGCAACCTGAAAAAAGGCTACAGCTGCCCGTTATCAGCTGCTGCATACCGTGTACCCCTGGCCTGCTGTTTGTGGACCTCAAGGGGTATGCGTACCACAGGTCGGGTTTAGGGTATGGTTTAATGCCTGGTTTAATGCCTGGTTTAGGGTATTTCCAAATGGTTTAAAACTAATCCAAGCTAGCTGCCTCAACCTTAAGCATTTAATTTATCAGGGCCAACACAGTATCTGAATTTAGTTGTTTATAAATATTGTACAGATGCTGTTCAATCAACACAGTAAATATTCATTTTTTTCCTATCAACTACTAGTACAAACAATCTCTCCTGAGGCCAAAATTGCATTCTAGATCAAAGTACTCCCAAATATCCTTCCTACCTGCCACAATTCACGTCCTGCTCCTGCCACTGTGCAGTGGTTTGGAGGAGACCCAGGTTCCCAGAAGCAAGTCTGTAACTTAGATCAGTTTGATTTGGCTGTCATGGTGCTGCACAAAAGCATCTGAAACAATTCTGAACGTGTGTTGTTGGCCCAATTGTTGCCTGAGAATCCTTAATTAATTAAGGGTGCATAACACACAGCACGCTCGATTACATGTGTACATGATGCTGGGTGCTTGCTGAGTGCACAACCCAAGCAACATGACTGATGGCAAGAAGATTCAGAGCCCACAAATACTGTACTACTTCCTCGAGGAAGGCCGTACCTTGGTGTGTCACAGCAAATCACACACACGTGTGCATGCACATGCGCGTACCCAGCTGGCTGACTTGGGAATTGCCTTGCTTTTGTTTCTTGGAACAATCCATGAGTGGCTGCAGCAGCTGGCTTGCACCACACATTTGGACATGTGAACAAACATCACATCCTGGGATCTTCCTGACCTGGAGTGAATAAAGTTGTTAGCAACACAAAAAGAAAGATCTCCAACTACCAACTCTCCTCACCAGCTCTATGGCAAAATTCAATCAAAGAGTCCATGCTAATTGAGCCATTCGTTTCTAGAGCTGTCTGTCACACCCTTGGTAGGGTAAAAAAAAACAAGAGAAGTACCCATTTAGGACTGGGGATGAGCAATCAAGGGCCACCAAGTCCCAAAATAAGGTCCCTTGATGAACTCACACCACAAAAGATCCCATAGGTTCCTGTGGGCAGAAAAAAAATTGATAGGATTGGGTTTTGGTGGTGGTTTTTTGTTTGTTTGTTTTTTAGAGGCAATTACATAGTGACATTGTGAGTCAAGTCATGTAGCTATTGACAGAAAAGGCAACACTGATCAGGAAATAATTAGCTGTTCAAATAATGATTAGCAGGAAATAGGTCAGGACATATCAGTTAAGATCCTTCTAGGCAGAGAATCCAGCCAGTTCCTTAAAAAATAATAAATAAAAATCAAGAAAAAACAACACAAAACCTATAGTGGTTTTGTGGTGTTATCCATTTGCAGCACATCTGAGAATTCGTTCTTGCAATCCACAATGAAGCAAAAGAAGTAGCCTGAGCCTTGCCGACGCACTCACCATTCAACACGCAAGTCAGATATATGGGTGAAAGGGCCACTTTTATTAAAGTAATTGCCAGGAAGAGAAAGGTTAAGAGACCAGCAGGAATCAAGGCAAGGTTAAAGCTAATCTCATGTAGGCTTGAAGGCCGGCCGGTGTTACCCAGACTCAAGGCCGGCATGATAGCAGGCCACTACCGTCAGCCCCTTGCAGGGGCCAGGACAGCAAGATCCCTTAGGCCAGCACAGAGCTGGTTAGTGTCTAGCGATGGCTGCCAGGTTTGGGCAAGGCCTGCCCCGCATCGGTCACAGCGCCGGGTGGCGGCTGTGGGGTGTTACTTGGGGCATTCCTGCCTTTGCTACCCTGGGGTGCACCTAAACATACTTACTGGGGGCCTCCGTGCCCGTTCTAACCTGCAACACAAAATGACTGGGTAATACTGAAAGCAATCATAAACAGAAAATGAACAGGCCACTGGATCCCAAAACCCGTGCACAGTCCGAGGTAGGCAAAAAACTGCCCAGCCAAGGCCAATCAGGTGAGCAGAAAAAATTCCTACCTGGCCCCCCCAAAGGGGGCGACCGGCGGAGCCCGGACTGCTTAAGGGAGTGGGTGGGAGGGCGTCAGCTGCTCACAGGCAGTTGGAATGAGGCCGGGGCTCCGTGCAGCCAGGTAAGCCCGGTTCGCCCCGCCTCCCTGTAACCCCACCCCCCAGGTGGCTCGCCATCCCCCCTGCACTCCGCTTTCTCCTTCCTTGCTTGCTTAGGTGAGGCTGTGGCAAAGCTTTGGACCAGCGCTATCCGCACCGGTCCGTCATTCTTTTTCTCCTTATGGTATAACTGGAGAAGTGGGAGGGCTTCTGAAGCTCTGGAGGCAGGGGAGATCTGTCAGTCTAATCCCCTATAACAGAAGCAGGAAAAGAGGTACAGTGAGGGACTCAAAGCTGGACTATGCAAAAATCAGCTTGACTTTAATACATCCGTAGGTTTTCATGGCCAAAAGGTTCAGAGAAATAAAATCTTTCGAGATCTGAAGCCATGTAGTAAACTTTAATACCAAATTTTACAATAACATGCAAAAATCCAACGTTTCGGCTGTCAATACTGGCAGCCTTCGTCAGGGAAACAAAATGAGACCATTGGGGATGCCTACAGCAGGAGTTATAAAAGGACAGTTACTGAAGGCTTCCAAGAAGGTTACTCTAGTTCATTTCTGATCTTAAAGGGGACTTGCTACCAATATAAGGTTTTGTTTCCCTGACGAAGGCTGCCAGTATTGACAGCCGAAACATTGGATTTTTGCATGTTATTGTAAAATATGGTATTAAAGATTATTACATGCCTTCAGATCTCAAAAGATTTTATTTCTCTGAAGCTTGAGTTTGCTTGTTCAGAACTTTGAAGGCTCCCTGCCAACAGGCAAAGAAAGTTGGAGGATCTTGAATTAATATACATAGGGAAGGACGTTCTCCTTATGTTGTCTATCTTCTCCCCATCAAAAAAATGTACGGAGAGAGGATAGACAACAAATGTACGGGGTGCAGCATCTGGCGGCCCTTACCCCGGCTCCTACCTGGCCCTGCGCCCACCGGAGCAGGTACGGTCTACACCGGCCGGGGCGGGGAGGGCGAACCAGGTGGTGAGGGAGGGTGACCATAAGCCGTGGCAGGCCTGAAGAGGGCAGGGATATCAGTGGCGAGATACGCCATATCCAAAGCCCTCTCCAGGCTCAGCGCAGCCTGCAGAGCTCACGTACATTTGAGTAGGCCCATAGGGATTCCAGCCGCTTACACACAGAGAAGGGGACAAGGTGCACCTGGACTGACCTTGAGGTGCACCCGGAACCTGAATAGGATACAGCGGTATCTTACACAGGATTGGGCTGTTAGTCGCACAGAGAGAGAGAGAGAGAGAGAGAGAGAGAGAGAGCCCTCCCTCCCTGTCGTATCTTTTAAGCAACAAGACAGTAGAAGCAGGAGCTGAAATATTGAGCCCTATACAGATGACAACGCATGGAGGGGAGCGTGGGGGAGCTTCCCATTGGTCCGGCACACAGGTTTTCCAGCGCAATCCTACCCAGCTCCTCCACTGGTGCAGCAGTGGTGGAGGAAGAACAGGGGAAAGGTGTGTTCCCCTTTCCCTTCCAAAGCCTCCCGTTCTGCCCTCCACCACTGCTGCACCAGTGGAGGAGCTGGGTAGGATTGCGCTGTAAGACACATACAGCGCAATCCTATCCAAGTTATACCACTGATATAGTGAGATCAGGACGCCCCAGAACGGAAAGGGAATTCAAATCCCCTCCAAAGGGGGATTCAAAGGGGATTTAAATCTCCCCTCCCCATCAAAGCCCTCCCCTCCCCCGCTGGTTACACCGGTGGTGTAAGTTGGATAGGATTGCACTGATAGAGTCTCTCACTGCAATCTGTACATGAACACGTTCGCAGGTTATCACGACGTGACCAAATCTCCGAATTAAAAATCCGCATATCGCCGGGTGAACTCCGTCGTTTATGAAACTTTTATAAGCTGGTAGTAAATTTAGAGTGGCATGCAGATTTTCATGGCTTATTTTCTGTACAGACGTGGGTTCTATGGGATTTTCAGCCATGTTGAATTGTTAGAAATTGAAGAATAAAGAAATATATCGTCCAAAACTTGCCTGAAGAAATTCCTTTTCTACTCGAAAGCGGCACCCATATCACTGGGGATCGAGTAGAAAAGGAATTTCTTTAGGCAAGTTTTGGACGATATCTTTCTTTAATCTTCAATTTCTAACAATTCAACATGGCTGAAAATCCCATAGAACCCACGTCTGTACTGGTAGTAAATTACATCTGGGTATCTGAGTTTTTGGTATAAGTAGGTTGTTCCTCAAGTGGCTGTTTAATTTCTGATGATGCTCCAGATGTTTGGGGTGAAACATAAAGTTTCTTTTAACATCTTGTTTATTTAATAAAAAGTTTCATAAACGACGGAGTTCACCCTGCGATATGCGGATTTTTAATTCTGTACATGAACTTCTGCATGAACTGAGTTGACAGTTCAGGCATAGGATTTGTCCAGAAGACCCAAACAACATGTAGAGACTGGGAGCAGAACTAGAAGGCGCAATCCTGCCTCCCTGCTCCCCATTCATTGTATACAGAATTGTCATTTGAACAAGGCTAAGGTGAAGCTTAGCAGCAATTTCTCCTTGGGCTTATTCCTTTTTTTTTTTTAAGTAGGTGAGTCTCTATGCAGCCTAGAGGCTCTATCAATCATGCAAATAATAATTGTCTTGTTACATCTGTGCAATACAAAGAGGCGTCACTAGGGCTTGCATCATCTGGTGTGATAACTCATGGTGTTACCCCCATTAACTTTATTTATTTTAATATATAACAGTACAGGTCACCCAACAAATCAGTAACCAACAAAAAGCCAGTGGCCAACTTGATGACACTCACACAACTGAATAAGAGTTCTAGTATAATCTCTGATACATAGAAATGAGAGCTGACTCATTCACCTTATTGGTTCCATGCTATGTCATAACAACACATCATTGGCTCTCAGAACAGTCTCATTTGTCAGTTTTGAGTTAAGGAAATCCACTATTTGTTACATAAGGCAGTTATGTTTTCATTTTCTGGTTATTTGGCCATAATCTTGGATAGAATACAGATAATTCAACATGGTTTGTTTCATTACATTATTCAGTAAATTACTTTTCCAATGATATATAACATTATGGAATTATTCATAAATACATTTTTTCCAAAAGGTTTCCACAATTTTGGCCACTAGTGTTGTTACCCCCTCTGAGGGTGTCACTCCGGTGTGGTCCACCCCCATGCACCCCCCAGTGACACCACAGGTGATGCATGTAGATACGTATATGCCTCCATCCTGTATTTCAAAAATGAAACTCTGCATGATCATTTGTATGTATTGTATTTCTTACCTACCATGATGTTTCACTCTTGTAAAAAAAAATCCCAATGTTTCTGAAACAAAAGCAAGCTCTCTTCTTGGAAAGTGCTGTGATCTTTTGCTATGCAAATCTGTCCACAAAATGGTAACATCCTCTTAGCAGTTCTGAGCAAGAGCTAAATTGATTTAGAAATATTTGATCAATTTTAAGCTTATTTTTACATTAGACGAAATCATTAAGAGTTGGAGCAGCAAATGAATAAATGGAAAATATCACTGAAAGTGATGTGGTATGAAATTCACAATGAGAACTATAATCAAGGTTTCTGACAGCATAAAGTTCATTATCACCAGTACCAGAAATAATCTTCTTTTTTTCAAAAATGGTCATAGGGAATAAGTGTGGCAGCTGTCTGAGTGCTGGGGAGAAAGCCCAGACTACCAAAATGATGTCCCCTAGGCCCCTTCACAGCCTCCAGATATGTGTTCATATCTGTTCACATGTGAGGAGGTGGGGCGGAACAGTAAGTTCGGCACTGTGCTAACCTCTGTTTACTCCCCGGCACGAGGCTACTGAGTGTTGCCTTCGCCGCACTGAATGGCTCCGACGGCGAGGGGGCGGGGCCGCCTCGTGCCGGGGAGTAAACGGAGGTTAACACAGTGCGGAACTTACCGTTCCGCCCCACCTCGAGTGACGCCAGTGTCTGGAACAGCATGGGAGGAATGAGAGAGGCAACAGCAACCACGGTGCTAAGACAGTCAGTTCAAAATCTACTCAACTGGCAGCATTAAAATAAGAACAAAAAAGAAATCAACAGCAGAGCAAGAGTGCAGGATAATGAATTTCTAACTTAATAACACTTGGAATGGATAATGTCAGCAGTGAGGCACTCTAGTTTTCTGTTACCATTTGAAGTTACTATTCTGTGAGCACATAATGAGTGTGACTGGAGCAATCAATTTTGACAGCAAATTTTCTCTGACATTGAAAAATGTACAGAAGGTTATGTTCTGCAGTGTGACCCCCCACAATCTTTGATTTTTGGCTTTTGACCTAGTCTTTCTGATACCAAGGTGCACAGCATTATGAACGCTGATGAATATGAAAATAATGATGAGAATGTTGGAAGGTTAGCACCGGCACCGAATAAGATCTTGGGCTGGTGTTAATTAGTGGTCTGATGACATTTCTCACACAGATGTGCTCCCAAACCACATTGAATAACTGTAGTTTGTATTAGAGTGTGCTTGCTTAACTGCTTCTCACCCCTTGGGTGCAAAAACATGCTCCAGAGACGTTTATTGAAAACCAACTTGAACTCTTCCATAAATGGATGGTGGATTATAATATGCTGCCTAGGGAAATGAAGCCAGAACTGTCTGCATCTCGCTGATAGCTGCAAGAAGTAGCTGAAATCCAAATTACACAAGCCCTATCCAGATGTTACCTCTAGAGTGTAGGTGGGAGGCAGCAAGAGCATGCTAGCAAATCCTGCAGCATGCAAACATGCATCCACTGATGTACAGTGGAGTTGTATCATACATGCATTCAACTTACAGTACATAAATTTAACTATATTTGCTTGGCAAACATAGTGTGGGCATTTCCTCCTGCCCTTTCACTCAATGAGCATATGCCCTGGAGTGAGCATGAGATGGGAGATGCGAATCTGCTGTTACCTCAATCAGTCTTAGTTCCCAAATGCCTCTCATAGTATGATTCTAGTTTTTGAAGATACGGTATGTATTTTTCATACAACATGCTAAAATGCAAGCAATTTAAGGGATTTTCAAGGGTGATTTTGACTATATGCATTTTTCACCTTACGGTGTCAGACCTTTCACCAGGCCTTTGGAACCTGACCCCCATGTCAGATGCGACTCCATTGTACTGCCAAATCAATTTCTCCCACATGTTCAGCATTTTTCTGAAGCAACAAACTGTGCCTGGTGGTTAGGAACAAAGAATGCACTCCTGTCTCCTCCACACTAGAGGTTACGTCTCTAAAGGGCTAAATTACCCACTACTTATATTTACCCTACTATTACCCTACTTTTTACCTTTTTCATAAGGAAGGGCAAGCCCACCATCATCCAGAAGTTTACAGGAATCTGGATAAACACTAAACCAGTTGTCCAGACATTATATTAACATTAAAATACTTATACTAACACTGATGAGGGCTGGCAACCAATTTGAATTTTTTTCCAATGTTCAGTTAAGATGGAATTAGTTTTGGTTAAATTAATTAAATCTAAATATATTCACATAGTTGAACTCTCAATCACACTTGACCTTTATCTACCAGTTCCTACTATTTGGATGGAGAGATCACATGATCCTCTACAGGCCCTCTGTTATGACCTGCCTCATCTATTCATAATTTCCTTATTCCCATGAACAGAACATTGGGAAAGAAATATAATTATGGAAATATAAATACATAATGGTGTACACATTATGCTTGTGAAGTGTTAAGAATTCCTACTTGGAAGTCCTAGGGACACCAGTAGAACTTTCTTCTGAGTAAGCATATAGAACACAGGCTGTATTTCCACTTACACCTAACTACTGTGGCTTAACAAGTTGTGGATCATAGTGCATTCAGTTTATCGTTTTGAATAGTGCAGAATTGAATAAACTGTGACATTTAGACTTTTTAATCTTCAGTTATCTTGAATATTACGACCATGTAAATACAAACGCTAATCCTTTGCGGTTCTTTACATCTCCTTTAAAGAAATGATAGAAATGTATTGGGGTCAAAAGAACAAACAACTCTGTTTTTAAAAGAATATCTGAAATCCGTAAATGCTTGAAGAAATAAGCAAGTGGTTATTTGTTTGCCATATTTCTGACGGTCAAGGCACAAAATTTGGGATGAATTAAAATTGGAGGCACATTTCACTTCTACATCCAAAAAGGTTTATTTTGGAGGCAAGTGTAAGAATGAGACTTGTTTTGTGGACTGGGATGGAGTCTACCCCTTAGTTCCTATGACTGACTACTGTAATTAAGCCTAGGTACATGCAACTAAGATAACATATTGTTTCCCTGTTTTCCCAGTCCACCATTTCCCTGCCCATCTTCTGTTGTGTTTATATATAGACTGTAAATCCCTCAGACAGAGATTTGTCCTCTCATTCTTTGTAAAGTGTTACGTACATGGATGGCATTCTGCTACCATGTTTCCCCGAAAATAAGACAGCGTCTTATATCAATTTTGGCTCCAAAAAATGCAGTAGGTCTTATTTTCAGGGAGGTCTTATTTTCCCAACCTGAGGCACGACTCCCCCGGCACCTCCCACGACCCCCTGGCACTTACTTTGACCAATTAAAGCTTCTTTCTTTCCCGAGGGTGCAAGGCTCTGCAAGGGACGAGACGACGTGCTAGAGAGACTGTGCAAGGTTGCAGCCTCCTTGCAGGCCCTGCTGGCCTCTCTAGGACTCAAGTGCAGGCCATCCAGGCCTTGCAGAGCCTTGCACCCTCAGGAAAGAATGAAACTTAAATCAGTCCAAGTAAGTGCCAGGGGGGTCGCATCCATCTGGCTGATGATCCTTTTGTTGTTGTTCAGTCGTTAAGTCGTGTCCGACCCTTCGTGATCCCATGAACCATATCCCGCCAGGCCTTCCTGTCCTCCACTATCTTCCTGAGTTCGCTCATTTTCATGTTCGTTGCATCGGTGATGCTGTCTAACCATCTCATCCTTTGCCTTCCCCTTCTCCTTTTGCCTTCAATTTTTCCCAGCATCAGAGTCTTCTCCAGAGAGTCCTCTCTTCGCATTAGGTGGCCAAAATATTTCAGTTTCAGCCTTAGTACCTGTCCTTCCAGGGAACAGTTAGGGTTGATGATCCTAGCTAGGTCTTATTTTCAGGGGAGGTCTTATATTTATGAGTGCCAGCAAAAATCACGCAAAAATGACAGTAGGTCTTACTTTCGGGGGAGGTCTTATTTTCAGGGAAACAGGGTATACTAATAACTTTCTGTGTCATTGAATGCCTGAATTGGAATAGCAGTGACTCAAGCAGAGGTGCAATAGACAGCCTCCTCTGAATGCAACACTCAGTCCTATCCAAAGCCCCCTGCTGGGACGGAGCGGCACCAAGACAGGCTCCGCTGTATCCAGCGTGGGGCTGGAGGTCTCCTCGAGGGAATGGGATGATCATCCCCTTCCCCCGTGTCGAGCCCCAACAGCCCCTATGGGCTACTAAGTGTGCCAGCTAAATGGCTGATGCAGCTTTGAGCAGTCCCATGTCAGGCTTTCAAGCCCAGGATGGGGGATAGGATTTGGCAGTGGCCTCCTCCACTGAGCACACCCCCTCCCGGGCCTGATTTGCTCTCCTCCCTGCCCTCCCTCACCTCCCAGCCGCCCAGCACAGAACTCATCTGCCTCCGGCAGGTACTGCTCCTTTGCTGGTGGAGGCCAGCCGGCGCTGGGCTCCACGCCAGCAGGACTGACCTCCATGCCATCGCAATGTGCTTTATGGCACATTGGTGACAGTGCGGGGCCCAGTACTGCCAGCATAGGACTGCTAGATCGATAGCAGTTGTATGATCAAACCCAATAAAGAGTTAAAGCAGAATTACCTGCCCCTAGAAGGGACTGATTTGTAGGAGGTAAACCAGAGTAGATCATCATGTCCAGTCGAAGTGGGTAGCTTCTCATGGTAGCCTTTAATGATCAGATTTATAGCACATGAACAACTATCTAATGGGCACACAACTTGGGAATTATTAAACTAACAGCGCAATCCTAGGGATCTTAAGAATGGCAGAGCGAGCGCTCCTCTGTTCTTAGTCATCACAAATGTGCCATAAAGCACATTTGCGATGACTTGCAAATAAGGGAGGCCGGCGCAAGACCAGTGCAAGGCCAGCCTCCTTCACTCCGTCACCGGACCAGTCAAGCAGCTACTGGAGGAAAGTAAGCTCTCCCGCCGCCGGCCACGTGGGCAGTCTGGTGGGTGAGGGAAGGGGCCATTGGACTAGCCTGCTTGGGAGGGGGAGGGGGATGGCGCCTGCCATATCCCCATCCCTGCCGGGCCAGCTAGGCCGTTACATGGCCAACTTCTGCCAGCTATTTAGCTGGTGGAAATCCGAAGTGGCCAATCGGGTCGACCCCGGTTTACACCCAGGGAAGGGGACGAGCATAAGGAAGGCTGAGCGCTGAAGAATAGATGCTTTTGAACTGTGGTGCTGGAGAAGACTCCTGAGAGTCCCTTGGACTGCTAGGAGATCAAATCAGTCAATCCTAAATGAAATCAACCCTGACTGTTCCCTGGAAGGACAGGTACTGAGGCTGAAACTCAAATATTTTGGCCACCTAATGCGAAGAGAGAACTCTCTGGAGAAGACTCTGATGCTGGGAAAAATTGAAGGCAAAAGGAGAAGGGGAAGGCAAAGGATGAGATGGTTAGACAGCATCACCGATGCAACGAACATGAAAATGAGCGAACTCAGGAAGATAGTGGAGGATAGGAAGGCCTGGCGGGATATGGTTCATGGGATCACGAAGGGTCGGACACGACTTAACGACTGAACAACAACAACAAGACCACATGAGCACATCTGAATTCAAAGAGGTGGGCATAGTGAGAGGATGGAGAAAGAGGGAAGCTAAATCCCTATCAGGATGAATTACACTGGTCTATAATTTTTTTTTTTCGGCCTGGACTTTTGCAGCTGTTTTAGACTAATTTCAGGGTGCTGATTCCAAATCTGATCTCAGATTTGCTCTATCACATCTCATTTTTATGCTATCGGCATACCCCATTTTCATTGATTTTACCCGAAATTAACTCTTTGTCACTTATGATTGCAAGTTGTTGCGAGTCAGTGACTGTTTTAGTGTTAAAATATGGTGCTGTATTTTTAGGATAGTGTGTTTATAATATCATTTTATGTAGATATCTACATTTATTTAATATTTTCCTTCTGCAGGGCGTGATCTAACAATGGCTACAACAGGGGTTCTCAACCTGTGGTACAGGTACCCCTAGGGGTATGCGGACCTCTTGCTGGGGGTACGCCAAGCCCTGCCCCTTATCTGCCCCATCAGCAGCTAATTAAGTGTTAATTAACATGGATTTTAAATTGTAATTATTTTCGGAACCCTTCTGTCTCTCTGGTTTTGGTTTTGGGCATACTTTGGTGGGGTGGGGGAGGGAGGAGCTGATTTAGGGAAGTGTGACTTGGAGAAAAAAAAGAGATCCTTGCATCTCTCTCTCTCTCTCTCTCTCTCTCTCTCTCTCTCTCTCTCTCTCTCTCTC
Source organism: Plestiodon gilberti rubricaudatus (assembly GCA_026170595.1). Lineage (NCBI taxonomy): Eukaryota > Metazoa > Chordata > Lepidosauria > Squamata > Scincidae > Plestiodon > Plestiodon gilberti. Next base: position 112,114,665 of record JANXHW010000003.1, read on the forward strand.
TCTCTCTCTCTCTGAAAGAGAGAGAGAGTTAAGTAAGATATTTTTCACATTTAAAATTGTTAGTACTTTTTTACTTAACGATTAATTACCTAATTAATTAATTAATTGATTAATCCAATTAATTAGCAGTTAATTAGCAGGGGGTACTTCAGAAAATTGGACCATGATAAGGGGGTACCCGGTCAACACACTTTTTCTGGTATAAGGTATTCCAATGGTTTTAAGGTAATTTTGGGGCACTGATTCCAAATCTGGCATCAGGTTTGGCATCATGAAAATGGGGTATGCCGATAGCATAAAAACGAGATGTGATAGAGCAAATCTGATATCAGATTTGAAATCAGCAACCTGAAATTAGTCTAAAACAGCTGCAAATGTCCAGGCCAGGAAAAAAAAATTTGTAGACCAGTGTAAATTTGCTGTTTTTTATTGATTTTATCAAATGCAATATTTGATATCTCAAAAACCTGATGTGATAGACAAAAACTAATGCCAGATTTGGAATCAGCGCCCCCAAATTACCTTAAAACCATTGGAATACCGTATGCCAGAAAAAGTGTGTTGACCAGTGTTATCTTTTCTGAGTCTCAAGAACAAAGCAATTGGTAGCCAGTGTTGAAAAAGCCTCCCTTTTTCATGATCACATACACTGGATTGTAGCAAGTGGCTACAATATTTCTATCAGCTGTTGGAGATCCTGAAAGAAGTTCTGTAAAGTCAACTATGGGGAGCCAAGTTTGATCACACCCAATCTTTTGCCTTTCAAAGAGACTAGGATAATACAGGTATTGTGTGTGTGTGGGGGGGGGGGGAAGCATAATCTCAGCAGCAGGTTTCCATTGAAACAGCAGCATCAGCTGCAAACAGGCTTCTCCTTGAACCAGGTGTGCTGTGCTCCTCATCTTGGTTTGAAAAAGGATATGAACACAGGCTACATCCTTCTATCATTCTCCCAAGCCTCTGCAAAGCCAGGCACCCAGTATTTCTTTGTAATCTTTGCTATACGGTTTGTGCCAACTTCTTGTCTGCAAGAGAAAATGGATTTGTATGGCTGGCAAAATGCATTTCAGTGGCAGACGCTGAATGTCGCATCAGATTGAGAAGGTCTGGAGTTTAATTTCCGCTAACTGCCTCACTTGTTTTCAAAGTGAATATTACCCTTGAGACTGGAGGTGTTTTTTTTTTTTTAAGGAAGTAAGGGGAAAGGCAAAGGACTGCATTGTTACAGGCAAAAGGAGAAAGAAGCCCAACACTTGCCCAAAGAAAAGTAACAATAGGGGGAAAAAAGCATGAAAGGCAAACATTGCTCTGACTACCCTCCACCCAGGCTGCTTAGAAAATTCAGTAGGCCTAGCTTATTTTCTTTTTATGTGCACTGCAGAACCGATTAATTAGCCGTAGCTGATGTGACTGTGGACAACACAATGATCACAGAGTGAAGCATACAGCTCTTGGAATTCTGCCTACATGAGAGAAAGCCAGGAGTGCTCTGAAGCAGTGGCAAAGAAAGAAAGAAAGATAAGAGAAAGAATCTGGAGATTGTGCAGTACATGCTGAACAAAAAAAATCTGTGTTGCTCTTGTGTAAAGTGCAAAGCCTACCTCAGCATCACACTGCGAGGAAACAGCAGCATAATACTGCAGGTGTATAAAAAAGGCCTGCTCTAAAGATGATGCTAACTGCATCAAAATAACTCTGAAAAAAAGTGCATCTGAACATTAACCAGCTGTTTGCCAGTGAGCACTGTTAATGGTCATTATTTCTTGTGTTTAATTATAGTTATGAGCCACATGTTGTCCTGAGATTTGGCCACTAACAATGAATGGTGATCAATAGGCAATCAGAGGCAGCTTGGAATGCCCGTCATCATAGATACCTGCCAGATAAGTGGCTGGAACTCCCTGGGAGGGTGTCTCTGTTGCAGCAACTTTGTATTTGACCAGAGAAAAGTGCCTGAGTTTTTGCAGCTGGCTGACTGACAAGAAGCAGTGAGAAGGAGGGGAACTGTTGCTGCTTGGAGGAACTGAAGCTATTTCATCATACAGCTGCTGGAAGAGGCAAGAGGGCCCAGTGCCCCCAGCATGTAGCTCATCTTCCTGCTGCTCAGAGTACTTTTCTTTATTATCGTCAGTCAGTATATGGAGAAAATGCAGAGAGGGAGAGAGAGAACAGTTCCCTGTGGGGCTGCTTTCACTTGTATTTTGTATATTTACTCTGCTTATGGTGGGTCCACTAATGTGAAAGATACTGTTATTCTTGTTTCCAGAATATTTGGGACAAAATTCGCACCTCTAAGAAACACACTTTTGCCCCTTCTGTATGCCTCCCCCGATATTTTTTCCTAGTGCCAGCACTTTATTTTAAGTTGTCTCTGTGTGTGCCTCCTTCCCCCTCTCCCCAACCTATTTGTAACTAAACGGTCTAGAACAATAGTGGTGGCTGGCTGGGTGCCCCTGGATCCACCAATGGAGCAACTCTGTCACTGCCATGAAATGCCAGGTTTGAGTGGAAACTGCAGTAGCAGCTGCCTGGTCCCATTTATTTCTCTCTCCAGGGAAAAAGGGGTCAGGCTGCTGCATCTGGTGGACTTCACCAGATGTCAGTTATTAAATACGAAGAGCTCTCTTTAGGAATTGGCAACACAAATGTATGGATTTCATTCAAACGTCTTGTACTGATATGTCTAATTATAACCTCAAGAGGCCGTCTGTGATAGAGAATTGCAGAACCAACCCAAAGGTAAGACACTTTGCCCCAGCAACATGGAGAGCTCACCCCTTTGGCAGTAAAAGGGTTCATTGTCACCTCAAATCCTCCTCCTCCACTACCATCTGACAGTCTTTCTTCTCTGGTGCAATAAGACTCCAGAGATTCCACCTCACCCTGGTTCTAGCACACACCTCCTAGTCATACCCTTCTCTTGATTCTACTTTCCAACCCTTTATGTATGACACACATGTATACAGCACATAACCTAACTTCTGGGCAGCAATCCTTCCCTCAGAATTTACAGGTCCCACTTTGACCTGTTTGTATTCCCATCCCCCCCACAAGCCACTGTGCTTTGCCCCATTCATTACCACTCTCTTCCTGTCCAGAGCTAAGTCCTGCCTCATCATAGTCTTGACTTTGAATTCAATCCACTCCTATCTTTCTTGGCCAAGATGGCAAAATAATATATCAGCAAAGTTTTGCAGTGCCTGACACACCCCTTACTGCACACTCAATAGTAGCTCAATAATCCTTGACACAACTGACTTCCTCCTGATCTCCAGCAGTGATCTGTGAAAGAAAGTGACAGATGTGTTGTACCTCTTTGGTAAAATACCCTGAACAGTTTGTCACCTAACAGTCAGATTTTTATACATCAATGATTATATCATTAGACATTGACAAGAAACTATTCTCTCTTGGAATGAATAAGTCAGCTATTGAACTGAGCTATTGAACGTAAAAGTATTCACTGTCTTCCGCACTGGAAATCTTCAGTTGCATGCAGATAAGGAATTTTACTTTCACCCAAGCATGCCCCGAAAAAGCACACCAGACAATGGCTTGGGCTAAAGCAGGGGCGGGGAACCTTTTCCCTGGCGAGGGCCGTTTTAAATATTAGAAATTTGTTTGAGGGCTGGCCGTAAGGCTGGGCGCCATTTTTATTTATTTAATTAATTTTTGCCCCCGCCCCCCATCAGCCTCTGGAGGCTCCGCGCTCACCGTCCGAAGCCGCCGCCGGGTCCGCGCGTCACCTCTGGCGTACCATGCCGATGAGGGCAAGAGGGCAAGAGCTTGCCCTCATCGGCATGGTACACTTGTGCGAAATGGCCAACGGCCTGGTGAGAAGGGGTCGAGGCGGTGGCCGGGAAGGACATGCAAAGGCCCTCTCCTGGCCTCCGGAAGTGACACGCGGACCCGGCGGAGCCTCCAGGGGTCGGTTGGGCAGCCTCCCGGCAATCTCTCCGGGGGCCGGACCGGATGGCCTCGGGGGCCTGATCTGGCCCTGGGGCCGGAGGTTCCCCACCGCTGGGCTAAAGGGTCACTTTATTAACTCAATACCTGCAGCAGGAGAAAGAAAAACCCCAAACCTGTGGGCTCTAAAATGGGGAAAACAGATCTATATGTCTACCTCCCCCAGGTTTCAAAGGGGCGTGACATCCTGGCTCCATGCTGCCATTGGTGAAACACCAAGTTAGCTTAGCAACGCCAACCCTCACAGGGTTGAGGTAGCTGGACAGCCGAGACCCCATAGGCGAAGCCTCCTGGATCTCAGTTTGTTCCAGCCAGAGGGCTTGCCAGCCATCCTCACTGATCTGGACAAGCATCATCTGAGCGGTTCTGGCGCTCTCTCTCTCTCTCTCTCTCTCTCTCTCTCTCTCTCTCTCTCTCTCTCTCTCTCACACACACACACACACACACACACACACACACACACACACACACACACACACTAACTTGCTTACCTCCGAATGTATGCCAAGAATCAGCCTGGCTACCCAACCCACATGTTACCTGCCTTTCTATCTATATCTTTGTTTCTAATGTTATTATAGTTCTTCAAACTCACTTGGTCAATGGCAACAGTCAAGTGGGAAGTTACTGTCAGGCCTACACAACTCAAACTGAACACACACAGCTGACCAGCCATGTTTTCTGACTCACCAGATGCTTGATAACCACCAGCTGATGAAGTGATGGTCTAGCTAACTAAATGTCTAGCTAGACGTCACAAATTGTCGAAGCCTGGAACATACCCATATGTCATGTAAAAATGTAGAAAAGCAGCCACATTTTGGCCAGTTGGGATATGAAGTTCATCAGAAATAGAAGAGACAAGAATCACTTGCACTTCAACTTTGCTGTAGCAGACGAGCAGAAGATAGGTTTCCAATGTTAGCTAGAAAGGCCAAACTGCTGGAATGGGGAGCCTTCCTGCACACAGAGTAATGCTGGAAGTCTGCAGTCATGTGTGAGTCCACGCGGCAGCTGCAGCCAGCATTGCTCCAGGGAAGAGAAATGCTGGTTTGGGGCAACTATGATTTGGACTCTGCCGGATGATTGCAGTTCCAGAAGGAGCTGTGCAGCAGTGGCTCCCACACTGTTAGAGTGACATTAAAAGGGTTGTCAAGTACGCAGATCCCAACCCAAATCCATCAGATATGTGCGCTCCAAGAATTCATCTCAGGAAATGGATCTGACCACAGATGAGATCTCTACTATATTATAGGTGATCCTTCCATCTGCTATTCCCATTAACAATGAGATGCCCTAAACAACCATTTGACTATAGCAGCCACAGGACAAAATACATGATCCAACAAGAAATAGCCCTACAAAATTTCATGCACAATGGGGACATGCACAAGAACATTTCCATTCTTTTCAATGGGGCATGTGAAGGACGACTTCCCAGGGGACAGTGCTCAAAGAGTGCTTTCGTGCTGCAGAGTTTGACTGTTTTCTTCATTGGAGTCATGAAGTAAACTGAGAAACCCGGTATACCTTGTGGATTCTCTCTCTCTCTCTCTCTCCCTCTCTCTCTCTCTCTCTCTCTCTCTCTCTCACACACACACACACACACACACACACACACACACAGCAACCCTAAATAACACAATCCTTTGCACATTATGTGGAAGTAAGCCCTTCAAATACAATGAGATTAATGGCTCAATCCTATCCTCCCTTCCCCCATTGGTACAACCGCAGTGAAAAGGCATGTACTGACTGTATCCAGTGGGGGGAAGCGGAGTGGGAGGCTTATGTATTCTCCCATTCCACAATGGGTCTCCTCGGATCTGCACCAGTGATTTTGCTGGCGCAAGCCTGAAGAAAGGAGGTGGGGAGGTTGTGGATAAGAAGGATGTACCATTGCTGCTGGATCCACCCTCTCCTGCAGCCTCCCCACCCCCCATTCTTCTCCCCTCCCTGCCCTCGTTCTGCCCTCCTCCAACCCCTCCCGTCTCCTGTGCTGGCTTATGTGGTGGGTGGCCAGCGCAGTGATGACGTGCTGCCAGAGCGTGCTTTACAGCTGGCTTATGCCAGCCAGCACTGGCAGAACAGTAGTTCCGCCAGCAAGGGCTACCCATTTCAAGTAAGCATATCTAGAATTCTGTTGAAATTGAATCTGAAAGTCAATTTTGAGGGACACAGGAATGAAAGAAGTGTCCTGCTGTCCATCCAGTCCTGTATCTAAGTTCCAACAGTGCCTATTTAGATGCTTCAAGAAACCTACAAGCAGGGGAGACCCCTGCCCCCAGTAACTAGTACTTCTGAACCTAGACGTTCCATTTAGCTCTCATGGCTAATTGTTATTGAGAGACCACCACCTCATCACAATGGCCTTTTAAAACCTTCTCAATCCATGGCTACTACCATACCTTGTGGTAGTGTGCAAATTAATTATTGGTCCTGTGCTATCGCCTCATGTGGGCCCATCTGTGCCTGCCTGGGAATGGATCCTGCCAACAAAGAAATGGAAGATTTCCCTTGGAAGCAGAAGGAGCTGCACCAGCATAAAGAAGAAAAGCTAAAAAATTAGAATGGCTTTATCTTTATATCAGCACTGTAGACCTCAAGTCTGTGCTCCGTCACCAGGTCCAAGATACCTCATCACTCTAGTCAAGGGTCTTATAAAAAGTAAAAAGTGGGAATATGGTTTTTAATATTTTAAAAATGGCTACTTTCAATTCCTCCAAACGCATGTTGAAAGTGCATCAGTAAATGTGATAAATGTGATAACACAGCAGTATAGGACTGAAATAAACAAACCAATTTGTTAATGAATTTCATTGCACCTATTAACGCCACTTTTTTCTTCAAGAATCCCTTCTGTGACACACTGAATCAACCTCATTGAGGGCCCAATCCTATCCAACTTTCCAGCACTAGTGCAGCTGTGCCAATGGGGCATGTACTGAATCTTGCAGTGTGTGTGCGGTGTGTAATCTTGCGGTGTGTCCACATGGCATCTGGACAGTCACAGAGGCCTCCTCAAGGTAAAAGAACATTTGTTCCCTTACCCCGAGGCTGCATTGTGACTGCATTGATGCTGGAAAGTTGGACAGGATTGGATAGGATAGCCCTACTTACCTACCCATTTTCCTGCTGGTGAAACATACTCAGGACCAAACTAGATGTGTTACAGATTAGAGATAAGTGAAAATATCCCTGTTGCCTTAAAACAGATGAAAGTAGCAGTCACAGGGGAGCCCTCCCACACCATTTCCCCAACAAAAAATGCACTCCTTCCCCTGGGCCTGGAAGGCAATACAGATACTATTTGTACTGAGGTAAACAGCAACTTCAAAGATTAGATTTTCTTTGGGAAAACAATTCAGGGGAAATGGTCAAACTTTCCTTCTGCTAGCCTCAATTTCCATGGCCTTGGTTTGGATTAGGCTCCCTTGTTTTCAAAAAACTTTAAGGAGATGGAGGGCCATTCTCATATTTCCATCTTCGCATCTTGTCTGGCTCTCACTGGCTGTTTGCTTCTTCATGTGCTGACTGATGATGATGGAACAATTACGAGCACCTTTGGACAGTCTTGTCTAGGTGTGAAAATTTTATTAAGATGTGGGGGAGGAAAGACATTTTTTCTGTTCAGTGTAATTCCCCCAAAGTGATGTGGAATGCAGTGTCAAAATAGCAGGTGCTCAAATCAGAGAGTACCTATCTCCAGAGAATAAGCCTGGACGCTGACATTCTTTTTTTTCTTCTTGTGATCAAAAGATGGATCTTAGTTATTCTGTTTGTTCAGTTCTGAACTTCTACATTTGGAAGGGGATCACAATTTTACTGTAATATGAAGCAGATGGCATTCAGACTGTAATCCACTGAGCTGAACCATCAAATTCATTTTGATTGTAATCCCAAACAGTTGAAAATCCAGTTCTCCATAAAAGAAATGTAAATAGATTTAAGCCCGTCAAGGTCCTTCAAACTTCCTTATGTGTTCTGTAGGTATCTCAAGACATACACCCCCAAGCTTGATAGTGCATATATTTTACTTAATGGAAGATCATTTTAAATAAATGACCAAAAGACAGCTTATACCTTTGGTAGATTTCTTCAGTGCTTCATTTGAAGAAAGTCAAAATAAAAACCTAAGAAGGGTCTTGCTGGATTAGACCAAAAGTCCATCTAGTCCAGAATTCTGTTTGCAGCAGCAGCCAGTCAGACACCTGAAGAAGTTCACAAAGCAGAATATGTGAAAGTGACATTTGTCCCCAACATCTGGTATTCAGAGACATTTTACTTCTTTACATGAAATGATGTAGAGACTCTTTTTACAGTTTGCTCATACTCATGTTTTTCTTTCCTTTTTTTAAGACAAACCACTAAATGTCCTTCATTAGCATTTCAAAATGGTAATCCTTAATTACACTGTAAAATCAGCATGTAATTGTGATGTGTGGAAATGCAAATACAGTATCCTGCTATTTAACTTTGTACATTAGTAAACGCCAAGCTGCTTATTTTATTTTATTTTTTAAAGTCTCCCCATGACATGTATTCTACTAGATAATGTGAATCTTGTTTGAGTTCAAAAGTGGCTGACAGATTAGCAACATTCATGAAAGATGTAAACACACATTTGAGTTGGAGCTTAATTTCTCTTCAGACAGGATCACATGCATTGTTCAGGAACTACGCTGTGTTATAAATCTGAAAATGGAAACAGAATGCCTTATTTGAACATTTTTTTGCATGTAGCTTAGAATTCTTACACCCTATAATTATCATTAAAAGCTTATATAATTATATATTACAAGTGTAGCTGGAACAAGTCAATGAAACTATTTCACCTGTGATTACTCTTGTAACAGATTCAGCTCAATAATCTCTTACAAATTACAATACTTAAGAACACTTTATACCTGACATTTTAGAGGGTTTCAGTGTTTGACAAAACTGCCCACGATAAGGAAAAGACCTTAATCATACATGTATATGGCTAGGGGCTAGGACTTCAAGTTGTCAGGGACCTTATTCTGAGAAACTTCTCATTCTTCTAACTGCTTTTTTGCACTTGATACTGACAAGAGCTACTCCTTGGAGTAGAAAAACTAAAGGCAGGAGTGGTGTCAGTAGTCACCCAGGTTGGATACTAGTCAGTGGTCCAAGCTCCGCAGGGGGCCCACCTGGCCAGGCCACCCCTGAACCCGCTGTACTAGTGACAGTACCCAGTGCGTCATCAGGGGGCATTCTAGCCCCATGAACCTTGCAATGTGGTGCACATGAACCAGCAGAAAAACCAGCAAATGATGGCAGTGCTGGAGGTACACCACTAGACCCAACTACCTCTGCCACCAAAAGATAATCTGCGGGTGGGTAGAACAGGGTGGGGATTGGGACCTCCGGAAGTTGTGGTGGGGCAGGCAGAGGGGCTGATATTGGCTGCAACAGCTCTGCCGATAGCCTCTGCTCAGCTTGGCCCTGACGTGCCCCCATTCCTACACTCGGACTTGCTCCAGCTAAAGCAAATCTTGTGAGAAATGGGCGTCGCCATCTTGGATCTCGCGAGATTTCACAAATGCCCAGGAGAACTAATTCTAAGGAACCCTTTGTGGAAGCAGCGGCAGCAGGAGGGGGCAGACCCCGCACAATGAGTCCTGGCTGGCCCAACAGCTGGCCAGTCAAGAGAACTAAGGAATCCCCCGTGGAAGCGGCAGCGGTGGCAGTAAGAGGGGGCAGATCCATGCGACAAGTTCTGGCTGGCCGACAGCTGGCCAGCCAGGAACTGAATGAAAATAAAAGCAGCAGCGGCAGCGTGGCGGCAGCAGCAGCAGAAGGAGCAGGAAGGAGGATTAGGAAGCCAGCAAAAAAGACAAACAAAACGTGCTGAAAAGGGGGCACAAATTGTCTGTAAACCACTTTGTCAACTATTTGTGGAAAAGTGGTATATAAATATTGTTAATAATAATAATAATAATAATAATAATAATAATAATTTATATTCCACTTGTCAATGAAATTCACAAATTGGTTTTCATAAGCAGACACTAGCAAACAATCCCTGGAAATGTTATGCTGGGAGGAATAGAGAGAGTTGCTCTCCCCACTAAACACTGATCTATCTATCTATCTATCTATCTATCTATCTATCTATCTATCTATCTATCTATCTATCTATCTATCTATCTATCTATCTATCTATCTACCTATAATCTATCTATAAATGTATGCCCCACCTTTCCCCCAAATTAGTGGGCACCTGAGGCAGCTAACAAAATAAATACAAATATAAAGCATAAAAATATAAAATTACAAATTTGCAGTATATAAAATGTTACATTAAAATACTGAATTAAAACATACCACGGCATAAAAGGAACCCCCAGTGCACATAAAGCAACAAGAACCTTTGCATAACATTGGCAGCATAAAACCCATCATCAAAGCAAACAATGTGCAATAAAAGGCAGTGCAGGCCAAATGCAACAAGAGCAGTAATAAAAGTGGTGATAAAAAGGCAACATGCAGTAATAGCAAGTGAATCCCAACATATTCCCCCACCCACCCTCACTAAAAAGAAAAAGACAATCAAAACAAAAAGTTTTTAACACCTCTAGGAAGGGAACAGCTCTTAAATCACCAGAAAGGGAGTTCCATAACTGTGATACCAGTACAGAGAAAGCCCTACCTCTTTTCATCAACCCCCCACCCCAGCCACTGTTGAGGTGGCACAAGTAGGAGGGTCCTCTCAGAAGATCTCAGGGAGTGGGTCAGAATATAAGGAAGAAGATGTTCTTTCAAGTACCCTGGTCCTAAACTGTAAAGGGCTTTAAAGATTAAAACCAGTACCTTGAATTGGGCCTAGAAATGAAAGATGCTAAACATAGGCAAACAAGCAGAGATTGTTAATTCTTTGCAAACTGTGAGCCTTGTTCATCATTTTATCAGGATTTTTTTTAATGAGTTATTCACATCACTCCCACATCACTTAATTACTCAACAATCGAAATGGGCAGCATCCGCTGTATCCCACAAGGGAGTTTCAACCTCTGGAGAGCTCCTCGGGATAAGGGAACATTTGTTCTCTTGCCTCAGGGTAAGCCCCAGCAGCCACCATGGGTCAACCTGGACCTCTGCCAGTTGTTATTTTGCTCGACATTCCTCCTGTAGCTGCCATCTTCCTGTGGGGGAAAAGATACAGGGACCTCAAATCTTTTTCCCCATACGTTGAGAGTGTTGACAGGTGTGTGCGTGCGTGTGTGCGTGCGTGCATGCATGCATGCGTGTGTGCATGATTTTGAACTAACAAAGTGCTTAATTTAAATGAGTTTTAAGCAGATCCCCTCCTTCATCTTCCATGGCTGTAATCGCACACTGTGTAGCTTGGCTCACAGATGTGGTTCATTATGTAGCTTGGCTCACTTGACTTACCACACAGAAGGTTAGTTCAGTCAGAAAATAAAAGGACTCAATAAAGATTAACAATACAGCAAATTACATAGAAGCAGCTAGCTTCCTGCTTCCTGCTTCCTGTTAACGGAGCCTTTCAAGCTGTAAAGATCCACGGGCGGCCGTAGGGCCATCCGCTGGATCCTATCACCGTTCCGGGCCTATCCGGAGGTCTCCTCGTGGGAAGGGGACATTCATCCCCTTTCCCCGGTGTAGCACTGGGAAGCCCTAATGGCCTCCTTGGATTTCCGCCAGCTCTTGAGCTGGTGTAAGTCCGAGGATGCTGTGTAATGGCTGCAACAGCCCGGGAATGGAATGGGGATGCGGCGGCCGCCAGCCAGCCCCTTCCTGGGTCAGCTCGACCAACTGCTGCCCTCCCTCACTGCTCAACCAACTTAGGCATATATTGTATAGTGTAAATCTAAACTCTCTTAGAAGTTTCACATAATTTAGAAGTAGCTTCTACCTGACAAGATTTTCCCTGCCTAACAAAATAATGGTTGTAAACAACTTAGGATCCATTTAAAAAAAAAAAAAGGTACAGCATTGATTATATTACAGCACTTCACAATTATTCTGTAATGCAGTGAAAATCCCATTTTGATCATTTTCCAGAGTCTTGGTTCTAAACTGAATGAGTGTATTTATTTAACAGCATTTCAGAGTCATATGTAGTCACTTTGCATGCTACTTGTGTGCAGCAGCCCTTGAATTCAAGGCCATTCACAATAAGAACAAGAACAGCAAACAAGAATATACCTATCAATTACAGTATATCACAATCCACTGGAAAGATAATTCAATAAAACGACATCATACCAAAATAAAGAGATCATCATCATCATTATAAATAGTACAACAAATCTATCAAAATTCATACAATAAGAATTAGATTGGGGGAGGTCAGGACACACCATGGGCTATTCAGACAATCATTTTCTGTCCTCTTCCCGAAAATTTGAGATCTCAAATTTTACACAAGGGAAGTGGGGAGATCACTTCATTGAAAGCACCACCACATCACGAGGAGGCTCCCACAGACACACATATAATTTCTTTTACCCACCAGGTTTCCTGGAACTTGACTGAGGAGTCCGCTACAACCTCCTCAGCAGGAAATGTTGCATGAAGTTCCTGCTGGGAATCTGGATCCCTGTGGGGCAGCGGTCCTCAAAGTTCTTCCCAAGAGTAGGGGAAGTTTAAGTCCTTGCGGAAGCAGGGTGGCAGCAAAAACTAGAAGTGGGTCGCGATCGCTTCAGGGAGTTGATCTGAAATGCAGAAAGACCAGCGGAAGGGGTCGTGCCCCCCCCGCATCCTCCGGAGGGCCAACGTGAGCACCCGGTAAGTTAAAAACACGCACACTTTTTTCCCGGCAGTGGTGGCAGGATGTCACTGACGTCACTGCACGTCGCCACCCCCGTTAAGGGTGTAACGACTGCATACAGTTGCCGTGGTGGGTTGTGACCCACCAGTTTGAGAACCGCTGCTGTGGGGGGAGGAAATAATCCATGCATCTGCAGGAGTCCTTGCTGCCACCATTGTCTCCTCTTCCTCTGCTGCTGTTGCCGATGCTGCTGCCCCCCTCCACTTTCAAGGTAAGGTGTGGGTTTTTTTGTTTTGTTTTTGCTTTATGGAAGGAGAAAAGAAGGGCAGCAGTGGCGACTTGCAACTTTTCAAGTGTTCAATTTGGAACACAAGCACTTTTGAGGTGAGCAGCAACCTGCTTGCCTATCTCTGCTCCAGACAGCACAGGATAACTCATGTAAATGCTCCCCTGTTAAACCAAAAATTCCACCCACACAGAAAACTAGCGTGTCAAGGAGAAGACTAGGCTACAACCCTTCTCCCCGGCATCAAGTATTCTACATGGAGAGAATATTTGTATGAAGGAAGGAGCTGTCAATCGTGTGAGCTCCTACCTGTAGTCTGATTTCCTACCTCAGTGAAAAACAGATGGGCAGCCCAATCCTGCAAAAGTATGCACGGCCAGCCTAAAAGGCCAGCCATTGCATCCTGCGCAGTTTCTGGGCCGTGCGGGCACAGCCTGGGCTCAACTCAGGGGAAGGGGACATTTGTCCCCTTCCCCCGGTGTAAGCAGTGCGGGCCGCAATGGGTCTCCTTGGATGCACGCCTGCTCTGGAGCTGGCGTGCATCCAGGGAGGCCCCGAAAAGCTGGCCTGGACTGGGAAGGGGCTCGGGATATCGGAGCAACTTAGCACCAATATCCCTGCTCCCTCTCAGTCCAGGCTGGCCAATGGCCCCCTCCCTCACCTGCATGCCCTTCCCCGCCCCTGCACTGACCAACATGGGACTCACCAGTGGTTGCCAGTGCAGGGCTCCAAGGATGGCTGAGTGAGCTCTGCCGGCCTCTGCACCGCTGCCACTTACTCTCGAGGAGTCACAAAAGTACCTTACAGCACTTTTGTGACACCTTAGGCTAGCAGAGTGCTCACCCCACCGGCCTAACATTGCACACAATTGCACCACTAATTACACAAATTCAAAACATGCAATATTGACAAGGCACAGTTTTCTATGGCTTCATTTTTTAAAGCCCTGGGAGATTGCTTATGTTTCTCTGGTTGGCTGACCATACTACATATGGTCAATAACATTAGCCCAAGTCATGCTGAGAACATTTCTCTGATGAGTTGCTATTCTTTATGTGACACGTATTTTTCAAACACACACACACACACACACACACACACACACACACACACACACACACACACACACACACAAATAGGCCTGCTGGTTGTTTTTTTATAAACCAATATAGAAAAAGAGACAGTTTACAGATTTATTTCCTAATTTATTATCTTCATTTTCATAACACATACTCTGTTTGTTCCTTCCAAAATCAATATTGTAGGCAGTGTTGTTGATTGTTTTATTTTTCTGATTCTTGTGATGAAAGAATTTGCAGCAGAATTCCCTACATTCTCCAAAGACTTTGCTTTAGAATGGTCAGTTAAGTATATGGGTGCAAAATATAACAAGAAATGAATTGAATCAGCAACAAAACCACACACACACACACACACACACACACACACACACACACACACACACACACACACACACTATAAAATATTCTAGATCCACTCTTGTTGTCTACACCAAAAGCATAATACTGTAAGGATATCACAAGCATTCTAGGGATGCTTAGAAAAGCAAACACCCCTGCTCAAATTGAAGCAAATTGAGCAGAACTGAGGTACACAAAGCCCTGATTGCAGCCTATTACAAGCAGGGCTGTGCTTGTCTTGATCCTAGTTGCTTCTCCTTTTCCCTGTCACAAGACTTCCCAGAAGCTTACCTTAGACCAGAGGGAGTGGATTTTTTTTTCCTGCTGGGGCCTGGACTGGGATTTTAAGTCCCAACATCCCACAGTGGGAAAATAATGCTCTTTGGGCCATTCCCACTGAGGTGAAGGGTTAGGGTAGTTAGGTTTCAGGTCTCCAGTTGAAAAAAATGGGGCTTTTTGAGTGCTCACTTGGAGCAATCAAAAGATGCAAGTACTTTCAGGGCAAGCAGTGTTGGAGTTTGGATGCAACACCGCATGCAGGACTCTGGAGGGCAGTACTTTCCAGTCACCTGAGACCATCTACCTGCCCCTCTGGTCCTTGCAAGAGGTGCAGTCCTTAGCACTATTTCCTTCCTGCCCTTTATCCACACCACAATGGCAGACTACATCCTCCTTCCCCAGACTTTTACGCAAAGGGAACAACTATTAGGGTTGTTGCATGCAGATTTTCAGTGGCTTGGGAAGTAGGATCCCGTGTTGTTGTTATTGTAAGAAAACCTTTTCTGTGTATGTGACACCTGCACAATATAAGAAATCTAAACAAACAACAAAAGCGGTAAAGGATTTTATTTCTCTACTTTTATATTGACATGGCTGCAGAACCCATACAGTTAAGAACCTTGTCAACTATTAGGGTTCTCTGTTCCAAAGTAGTAGGAGTGTCTGATCAATCAGAAGATGCACGTGTAAGCAACTATGAACTGTGAGTAAAGTATTTTTTATGAAACCTTTTCCTCCCCTGTGTATGTTTTATTGATAGCAACTAGCTCGGGTGATGGGATCTTTTACCATATGAAGGGGGTTCTTTTGCTGATGACTCTGCTCCCCCCCTTCCAGCATGCACCCTGCACATGCAGCTCTGTAATACTGTTGCCAACTCTGCTTGGTATAGTTTCCTTTGGATCACAGACTTATGGAGTCATTGATGTATTTACAAGCAGAGTATAGTGGAGGCAAACAGGCTGTCTCTCGGCAGGCAGCAGATCCCCAACAAGTTGTGCAGCTCCACACCATTTGGGAAGCACTTCCAGTTCCAGTTAACTCAACCTAGAAACTCTCCATCTCTCAAAATGTGCCTTTAGCTGGTTCTCTCCCCCATCTTAGCTGACAGGATATCAACTTCTTCAAGATTTGTTGGCTACTATATTCCAAATCCTGGATAGAGATTTCAGACTATCAGGCACCCATCTCCTGCCATTATCTCTCTACTGATGGAACATCAAACAACCATATTAAACAATTAGCAAGCAATCAGCCTAAAAAGGGTTGAGAGTAGCCATTAAAATCCTACCCTACGGATCCCTGTCCCCAATATTAATCAACAGTCACTTTCTTTTCTAAACAGCAAACTCCTAAAGAGCCATTTCTTATAGGCAGCAGTCCTTTATAGCCCAACCCTATCAGGGGATTACAGTGAAAGATCTTGAGATGCACTCGGCCCAACATGCCCCCTTGGATAGGCTTACCATAGTATCGGTATTCTCTAGGACAGTCTTGGTTTGGGCCCGGCGTTCCCCCTGAAGTCGAGACTGTCTCGGCGAATACTGGTCCAGCAGCCACTGGCGTCGCTCGAGGTGGGGCGGAAAGCTACGTTCTGCAGCTTTCCACCCCACCGTTACTCTCCTGCACGAGGCGCCCCGCCCCCTCATCGTAGGAGCCCGTCAGCGGAGAGAAAGCAATACGCAGGGACTCTCCTGCACGTTGCCTTCGATCCACCAACGGGCTCCGATGACGAGGGGGCGGGGCGCCTCGTGCTGGAGAGTAACGGTGGGATGGAACTTTCCGCCCCACCTCGAGCGACGCCAGTGCCGGCAGCTGCATCACGTCTGATTCCAAAGGTCCCAAACCACCTTCTGCACCATCGATAAAGGGGAGAGCAATGTACATGCACCTTTCGTGGCACGTTCTGGGCCCATTATGCGCCTGCGCAGGCCTTCCAGCGTTCAACTAAGGGGAGGGCAGTGTGCGCACGCCAATTGGTAGGCATCAACCTAATGTAAACCGAAGCCTATATATCTGCTCTTTTGGATAAGCTTCCAAAGCAGGAAATGGATCTGTGAGTACTAATGTGTGTGGTTTTTTTTTGGGGGGGGGGGAGAGCTACAGTGGCATTATTGCTGCATTTGCTGACACTATCACCTATTTAGTACACATATTTATTTAAATTAAATATTATAACTTTATTTATTGGCGCAGGTGGTACTTCAGAAAATTTGACTGTGACAGGTGGAACACCTGGCGACAAAGGTTGGGAACCTCTGACATAGACCACACTGCTGCACTGTAGAGCTCCAGAAGTGAAATGCTCTCAGGTTCACTGCAGAGGATGAAATTGCTCTAGTGGAGTGTGCTTTCCAGGAAGCCGAAAACTGAGGTTCAACTTTGTCTGGAGGGACAAAGGACAAAAAGACGTGTTCCTCATGTCATTGCTTTAGTGATGGTTGAAAAAGAACAGAGGGACAAGTTCTTCCCACCCTAAAACACATAGTGCAAACAGGTTTTTCCCACTTGAGATTGGGTGCAGAACACGCAACAGAGCTCTGGAAGCTTCTGCGTATGCGCAGCACTCCACTACATGTGGCTGCACAGAGACCACGAAGGAGAATTGCATCTCTCCTCCCACTTTGAGGTTTGCAAATTTCCCCCTTTGCACATTTTACCAGTCACACGAAAAGTAGATGCACAAGCCACTTGTGCACCTAATTTCCTTGCTACTACTGGATATCCTTCGCTGCTGCCTTGGATGCCAGACAAACAAAGCCAGATTGGAGAGTCACTTGGAGGTTTTTCAGCTCAGGAATGCTAGAAATACTGCATCAACAGACAAATGAGCCACAAAGGTGGCTTCCTTGTATCCACATCATTAGGCACATAACTCTGCCAGTTGCAAAAAATGAAAAAAAATGTAAAGCAAGGGCTTGAGTGAGCACTGGTATCTGGGCTGACAAAAGCTTCTGGTCTCTTGCATTAGGCAAAATTTTTCAATCCGGGAGCAGAAAAACCTGCTGTTGACACTGCAAATAACAGTAAGAAACCTTTGAGAAAGTGAAGACCATATCTCACTGTTATGGCTGAAAGACTCCGATATAAGAAAAAAAAAATCTGTATACCACAGACGGTAGAGAAAGAATAAGAGAGTTTATTCACTTTTCATAATATGGTCCTGAACACTAAATCAAAATGAGATGTAAAAGATGAGAGATGCACCAGAACTGCATCCCATTATGTGAGTCAACCAATACCCTTACAACAACCCTTTGAGGTAGGTTAGGACTTAAGCATATGGAGCTGCCTTATACCAAAGCAGAGGATTGTTTTCCTCTAGAAACAGTAGATGTGCTGTTACCCTGACTCTCCACAGTTTCAGGCAAGTGTGAAACTTTCCCAGCCCTATCTGAAGATACTTCCAAAGATTGAACCAGGGACTTTCTGAATGCAAAGCAGGAGCCATACTGCCAAGCCAGAAGCGTCGCCAGCGGGGGAGGTGGTGATAAAGCGATGGGGGAGGGTGACAACCGCGCAGTTTCGGCAGCGGAGATGGCGCTGGTTTTCGCCCACCCTCCTGCCCTGCACCTCTGAAGTGATTTGCAGCAGCGACGGCGGTGACGTCACTTCCAGTGGTGATGTCACAGGGAGGCCGCATTGCAACGCCACTGCACCAAGCTACAGCCCCAGCCCCAAATGTTTATCCTTTGAGGCAGAAACAGTAACTTGTGCCCTGCTCCACCATGGGCAAGCCCAATCCTTTCTAAAGTCTCCGGCGCCGGAACGAGTGTTCCGGTGCCGGAAGCAGTCGCGAACGTGCCGTAAAGCACGTTCACAACTACTTTCGAGCAGGGAAGGTCAGCGGAGAGACCGGCCTTCCCCGCTCCGTTGATGGAGCTCCTGCCGGCTGCCAGACCCAGGTAAGTTAGGATCCGGCGGGCGGGGGGGGCAGATCGCCGGGGGGGAGGGTGGCCATTGGCCCCAGCGGCCTGGGAGGGGGCAGGGACGTTCTTCGGCCGAATCCTATCCCCCATCGGGCACCGGAGCCTTTACACGGGCTCCTCTACTTCTGCCAGCTAGCGGAAATCAGAAAAGGCTAATAGGGTCCAGCCCCGGTTACACTCGGGGAAGGAGATGAGTGTCTCCTTCCCCGAGTAGACCTCCAACTCGGCAGCCAAGCTGGTTGTTGGTGCACAGGATCCGGTGGGCGGCCATGGGCCGCCGGCCGGATCTTAGTCAGGATTGCGCCTTGAGTTTCATGGCCAAGCAGGGATTTGACTCAAGGCTCACAGAGGGTGTATGATTGTCATTAGTTGGAGACAAGATCATTTTAAAGATTGCTGAAGGTACTATGACAAAGACATCGTTTGCCATGGGGGACACACTCATTTCTTTTGTCCCACTGCTGTCTCTGTTCAAACAGCTCTTGCAGGTTTTTTAAGCACTACAAAAAGCTCTGAAGAGAGCGGAATGAGTGTTCACACCAATGGCAATTATGACTCCATTATAGTACAGTACATTCTGCTTTCTGTGGGGGAGGGGAAGAAAAAAAAACTGTTATCCATCTCTAGCCTCAGCTGATCTACAAAATCACAGTAGGGCATATGCAATAAGTCTGTCTCTGATTTTCCTCACATCTAGGATTTACAAAAGCTTTGCATAGCATTAAACATGACACTATATTTTAGTTGCAAGTGAATTTATACTGTTATTTGGTCTCTGGTTCTGGCTCAGCCTTGGCAAAAGCTGCTGATTCGCACCATTCAATGGCTTTTTTATGTGTATGTTTTTTACAGATACGGATTGCACGATGCACGCACGTCATCACATGTGAAAAATGTGAATAAACATAATTTGTGGTGTGCAAAATCGTACTCTGACATTTTATTTCAAAGGTGGATACGAAGTGTGAGGGGGAACCCTGCCATTTCACAACACCGGGCCAAACGTTACGCTACCATATCTCAGAACAGCTTTATTAATGTCAAGACAGTTTCACTAATTTTGATACACCGTCTGGGCATCTGGCTTATTATGAAATAAGGGAGGGGAAACCCACTAATTGAGAAAAAAAATGTCTTTGGAAACAACATATGCTTTCTTCCTGCAGTAGCCAGTTTAAAAATCAAAATGCTACCTGGAGCCCATTGGCCATCTCACACAAGGCAACAAACCTCAGTTTGCCACTGAGAGAGTACACAACCTGGAGCCGCAGGCAATTCAGGCTCCCTAAAAGGTGTCTCTGTAAGATATACATGTGGGGTGCTCATCCATTTACATCATTTGAGCTGTGGAACTACAATTTAGGCACTTGTACCATCTCTTCCCCTGCATAAAACTCGAGGAAATCTGTTTTCCTGGTATGAAGCAGAAGCCAGACATGCATAGTAATGATCGGCTGACCTTTATATTAGTCACTCTCCTTTTTTGCAGCACTTTTTCAAGCGGAAGAAAAAATATGTTAAAAAGTATTTAAACACTTATTACAAGATAAAGTACTGAAACTCAGTAGCGTAGCTACCATGAAGCGGCAGGGACAACCCGCCCTGGGTACAAGGGCCGAAGGGGTGCACCGCCACCCCGCTACTCACCACCCTTACTGCCACTGCCCCACTACTCAGCCCCGCCTCCTCTTCCTTTGTGATCTCGCTGCCACGCCATTCTGGCTTCCCCTTTCCAAAGGAGAAACCAGAACAGGACCGCAGCAAGATTGCTCAGCCCCGCCCCCGCCTCCTGCTTCCAGCTGCAACCTGGAAGTAAGTGCCATTGACATGGCGATGTCATCATGTCACCACCAATTACCGTATTTCTTCGAGTCTAAGGCGCCATCGATTCTAAGGCGCATCTTAATTTCAGGAACACCAGCAGGGAAAAAAAAAACATCGATTGCAAGACGCACCTCCTTCCTGCTCAGCGCCAACTCTCCCCAGCTTGACTGCCACGGCGATCCGATTTTTACAGCGCCATTTTGCCCCCTCTGCTCAGCTGCAAGCTCTCTCTTCCTGAACCTGAGAGCTTACCCCAGCATGCCCCGTGCTGCAGCTGACGATCTCCTCACTGCCTTTGAGCAGTGCCTTTGCGATCTGCCAGAAAATGCAATTTCCTTACTTACTGGGGCTTGGGGGAGCTTCAGGGAGTCCTGCGCGACCCTCTGCAGGCCTCCCCGATCTTCAGTTCAGTGAAAAACAGCGATTTTCGGCCATTTCCAGTTTTTGCGAAAACCGGTAAGTAAGGAAATTGCATTTTGGGGTGCTTTTTGGAGACCTTCGATTCTAAGACGCACCCCATTTTTGGAAATGCTTAATTGGGAAAAAAACATGCGTCTTAGAATCGAAGAAATACGCTATTTCCGTGTATGCACGTTCAGGGGGGTGATGCCAGGAGTCACTGCCCTTGGCATCAGATGGGCTAGCAATGCAATTGCTGAATCAGGTTCACATGCATGCTTCTTAAGGGGGCAAAAGCTCCTTAAGAACAGCCTTCTGAAAGGTGGTTGAAGAAAATGAGGTAACCTGCATTGCACTTTGAGGAACTAAGGCACAAGGGGGCATAACTCAGCCAGCAGCAGAAAACAACACAGTACCACCCTCTCCTGTTTGCAGGGACAGCTATCTGTAGCCATGACTTCAAACACCTGATTCTTTCCATCACTCTGTTCAACATGTCTCTAGGTGTACCTAAAAAGTTCTGGGGAGGATCACCTAAGGGCCAAACTAGGTGTGACATTAGTAGATACAGATTGATTACCCCTTATCTGGACATCCAAAATCCAGGCTATTTCAAAATCCAGACATTTTGGGGGCTATGACTTTTTTAAAAAGTCATGGTGGTATCCTTGGGTTCTTTAATCCTCAGTTCTCCATCTTAAACTAGCAATAAGCCACAAGTGATGGAGAGTTCTGTACTCCTCACCTGAGCAACCTTTTGCTTCTAAAATCAGGCGTGTGAATGCACACGCACACTGGTTTCTACATGATTGTCAGAGCAATCCTGCGGAGATATAGGGCGGCAGAGTGAGTGCTCCGCCGCCCTAAGCCATTGCAAACGTGCCATAAGGCATGTTCGCGACAACTCTAGAGTAAGGGCCACTGGCGCTAGGCCGGCAGCCCTTACTCCGCCGCCAGGACATCCCCCGGCCGCCGGAGGTAGGTAAGAGACCCCCTGGCAGGCGTGGGGGCCATTGGCTGAGCTGGCCTGGGAGGGGGAAAGGATGGCGTCCACCATATCCCTGTTCGGACCAGCTCGGCCGTTACACGACCTCCTCCTACTTCTGCCAGCTAAATAGCTGGCAGAAATCTGAGGAGGCCCATCGGGCCTTCCCTGGTTTACACTGGGGGAAGAAGACAAATGTCCCCTTTCCCCAAGTAGACCTACGGGCCGCTGCAGAGCAGCCCGGAATGGGGATAGGATCCGGCGGGCGGCCCAGGGCCACCCACCGGATAGTTACACACAGGCACGTCGCTAGAGCGAGGCGCGGGGGCCGGACCGCCGGAGGGTGATGTGCGCAGAGGGTGATGCGCTCACCCACGTGCGTGTCACCTCCGCTGCGCGCGTTGCCCTCCGGGAGGCTCCGAGGCCAGGAGAAGGCCTCGGAGCTACTTCCCCAGCCGACGCTCCAGGGCCTTCTGACGAAGGCCCAATGCGCGATACGTAATTTATAACTTTTTTGCACGTGTGCAGAACATTTCTCGTTGTGCGCGAAAAGCGTTATAAATTACGTATCGCGCATTGGGCCTTCGTCATTAGGCCTCGTACAGCCGGCCGGCCCGGATGTGTGGAGCCGGCCGGCCGGCCGGGGGGGAGGCCTTTCGCAAATTTTGAGGGGGGGAACGGGGGATCACTAGGGCGGCACGCGCCCCCCGCTTTGGGGCGGCGCACGCCTAGTGATGCCACTGGTTACATAGGATTGGGCTATAAGCTAGATTCCCATTTAAACACAGGGATCTGCCACTGTCACATCCATTTTGGCCTTTATATCATAGTGTTATTGCAAAGACAAACAAAAGAAGCACATCTGTAATCTATATCAATTCAGTCTATCTGTAGATATATACAGTAGGGAGTTGTATATACACAAGGGAGTGGTGACAGGATACAAGTATCTTGTTGTCTTGTGCTCCCTGAGGCATCTGGTGGGGCCACTGTGTGATTCAGGAAGCTGGACTAGATGGGCCTTTGGCCTGATCCAGCAGGGCTCTTCTTATGTTCCTACAGTATACAGCTTTAAAATTCCTGTATTTATAACACTGTAATAAACTACTCACCCTCAGTCTTGAGCTTGTGAAAGGGGCAACACTTCATTCTGAGATAGATGCAGATGTCCTGGGATAATTTGCTAGCATTAAGAGGGTAAATGTTTTGATGTCGAATATCTGCTGTTCATGCATTAACGGGCTATGTGAGTATGCTTTCACATGACAAACCTTCAAAGCTCTGGCAGGGCCATTATGGGGTGTTATACTAATGATCCATGGCTAATGAAAGTGTCTCATTCAGTTCCATTTACATAGTGATGGATCCTTCACACTGGTTCCACTGAGCATGATAAATTTGTTTTCCTTTTTGGAAATGAAAAGTGGACATTAATTATGTCTAAACTACCATGGATTTCCTAAGGAACAATATACATTATTAATCGGCTGGGGTTTTTTAATAGGAAAAAAACACGTTGTGAAATTTCAAACATGTCCACCTAACAAAGAAAAATGTACAGTTTCCCTGAAAATATATTGTATTTTTCTAATTG
This sequence comes from Plestiodon gilberti rubricaudatus, assembly GCA_026170595.1. Classification (NCBI taxonomy): domain Eukaryota; kingdom Metazoa; phylum Chordata; class Lepidosauria; order Squamata; family Scincidae; genus Plestiodon; species Plestiodon gilberti. The sequence goes on from JANXHW010000003.1 coordinate 112,138,106, forward strand.
CAGGACAATGTTCTAAACTTTCTCTCTTGGACAAAGTGGTTTATTGGGCAGTTAAAATTTGATAGGCAAATTGATTGTTCATTATTTCAGGTTTTGTATTATTATATCATCTTTTCTCAGCATAACACTGGATATTGATCAGATATGGTGGAGATAAATTTTTCAAACCAAACTGGTGTGTGCGCGCGTGTGTGCATGCATGTTTTGTTTTTCTTGCTTGCAATTTGATCACCAGAAGTATTCAAGAAACATCCTGCTTGGGATAAGACTAAATGTTACTTTAATCACATGCTCTGCAGCGCATGTTTGTTTTTTATTAGTAGGATCAGGGTCCCTTCAGATTGAGATCATGTGAGAAGCAATGCTTTAAGGTGACATGTCTGAAATAACTTTTTTTTTTTTTTTGCATTTGCATTTGGGCAAAAAGATAGGAATATTTTTCCCTAAATTACTAAAGAGGGAATCACTTCAGTAGCAAACAGAACAATATTTGTCTTCATGCTAACAAGTTTCCATATTTGTTTTTCTATTAAAAGATTCAAGTTTTGAATTTCTCTTCAATTTTAGGTTTTTCTTATTTTATATTGTATTAATTTTATAGTGCAATACTATCCATTACACAACCCAACACACATTACCGTGACTTAAAAGTTAGACCTATTCTCGGATATATTTGAGGCACTGATTCCAAAAATGGCATCAGTTTTGCCCTATCAGCTCTAATTTGAAGATACAGCAAAGCCACCTTATATGCTGTTTAAAGCAGCTCTGTGAGGAAGTCGACGCCATGGTGAGGAGATGGGGCAAGTGGATGGCCATACCTGTCTGACACCAGACCTGGTGTAGGGTCCTTGAGTTCAGGTTCCTGGAGCCAGGGTCTGATGCACAGCAGGCGGAAGGTGCTGCACTGTTGATCAGGCAAGGGAAGTTCAGTTAAGTACCCAGAGGCTTCATACAGTAGCCTCCCAGAGATCTCCATGTCCAAATAAGGAAAGCAAGAAATTGAGAGAAACCAAGACTGTTATGCCATGACTTCTGGCACTGGTTTACAAACTTAGCTGTTATAAGGATCAGCTGTACTCTCTGGTGATGTGGGGAGAGGAGGAGTCGCATAGCTACTAGAAGGGGCCGCTAGGAAAAGATGTACTATAAGCATGCACATATTTACGCCTATACTAGTTCCCATCTCCAGCAGGCCAACTCTGTTTTCAAGGATTAGCCCTTCATCAGCTGGTTACACTCTATTACAAATAAGATCGCATAGAGCTATATTAATTTTGCACTTAGAACATGTTGCTTTCGTTTCCTCTGCTACATTCTCTTATCTCGCTTCTTATGGGCTAAAACACGGAGCTCAGGTTCTTGCAATATCGGAACACAAAGGCACAAGCGAAAGCTGGAAGCTGGAACGAAATAGCTGATCTCTGAATTTCCTCTGTTTTGTGCATTTAAGTCACTGCCTTATCTCTACTTATTGTTCATAGGATTTATTAAATAAAAGCTAATGCTGGAAAACCTCGTAAGTAGAACACGTACTCTACTACTTGGGGATTCTGAAAAACATCTTCTCTACAAAAATCTCATACTTAGAAAATTCAAACCACGTGTAATAATTCCAGAAGCTCTCTACAATAAATTGCTTCAAAATGCTTAAATTATATTTTAAATATGGTAACGGGGGTCAGCCAGGCTGGGCACTGACTGAGGCTTGTGCCCATCACGGGGCCCACCGAGTCTGGCTGACACCTGAATCCTCAATACCAGTGGCAGTGTCCAATGTCAGGAGGTGGGCAAGGGTGCCATGGGGCCCCCAGCAGCCTGACACTGGCACTGTCAATCAGATGAAGTCACTCTAAGGATACAATCATGTAGCAAAAGTCATGAACAAATCCTGTTGAATGAATGAGAGCCACAACCTGTGGACCTGGGCAGCAGAACTTGCTGTTGGGCTGTGTCTTATTAATAGTAGTGAGGTGCCCAAAACAAATGGTGGAAATGTGTAAGAAAATGTCTCCAGCCATCATCACAATTGGCTTACCTCTGCCTATCTTTCCCTTGGTCTACAGCAGGGGTGGCCAACCTCCCACCATTAGGGCCTCTGCGTTCTTAAGAGTTGTGTAGAACCCCCGGGCTGCGGCCTGTTAGAGGTCCCCAACCAGTCCATGGCCTGTTAGGAACTGGGTCGCACAGCAGGATTGACACAGGCAGAATGGGAGGCCACAACGGGCCTGTTTCGGCCGCAGCATCAGTGGCAGCCATGGCAGCATCGGCGGGAAAAGTCGCTCAGGAGCTTGAGTGCCTTTCCGATCACCTTTCCATTGTGCTTGCGCCCCACCGTTCTTGTGCCCCGCACAGCCGCACGCTCTTCCCAACCCTTTCTGTTTTCACTGAGAACGAGAGCGCTCACGCATGCCCCCTCCCAAGCCATGGGTGATTCTCGTGCATGCACCCCATTGAGAAGGCTGGTGGGGGTAGTGCCTTGCGAGCACGGTGTAGCCGTTGGCTGACCGGTGGAAAAGAGAGAGGTGATTGCTCACCGTCTGTATCTTGAGGGCTCCCCTCTCCCCGCAGTTGAGGTGCCATAGCAGAGGAGGCCATGAGAAAGGGGGCGGTGATGGCAATTACTGCTGCAGCTGCCGCCGCAGCTGGACACCTACCTCCACCTCCCTTTCCCTCCTCCGCCTCGCACGACGGGGCTTTCTGCACCTGCCATCATCCCGAAAACATCCCCCCTCCCTGTCCGTGGAAAAATTGTCTTCCACGAAACCGGTCCCTGGTGCCAAAAAGGTTGGGGACTGCTGGTGTAGAAGACAGAATCTTGGCAGCTGCAATTGCTGATGGTGCTGCTAAAGCAGCTACACCTGCTGAAATGCCCTCGCCTATACAACTATTAAAGGGCCAGGAGCATTCATGTGGAAATGTTGGCCACCTCTGGTCTACAGATCTATCTGCCCTTTTACCTTAGGCCCCTGTCTCCTTCCCTTCTGTTTCCAGTTAGCTGTAGCACACTCCTGCGAGCATTTTAATGAGACTCCAACTATGGTTGCTAGGATTCGAAGGATTCGATTTGAAGGGCAAAAGCAGTACCTTTGGGTCGTTGGCAGCCATTACACCAATTCTAAATCTCAACTCAGTCAACTTCTTTCCATTTTCCTTAGATTTGAACTGAGAGTTGGTGTAATGGCTGCTGCTACCATAAAGGCATGTTTTCCCCTCTAAAACCAGAGGGAATAGTGCTTTCTCCTCATTATAATTTCTAGAAGAGATATTTGAGAGGCAATTAAAGAAAAAAAGGGAAGTTTACGGCACAGTCAACCCCAAAGACTTCTCAAAAGATCCAAGAACATGTGTATGGGAGAAGATACTTCCACATTTATATATGGGTACGTACTTCAAATAGAAAATCCTGCAAACTGTGATGTCTACCTGCTCTCTTCGAAAACACTAAAATCACATCCCAACCAGCATGAAAGAATGTCAAATGAAGAATTGTATTTTTGCACTTTAGAGCATTTAAAAGGCACCATTGTTCAGTCCTCTTACAAGCAGAATTTTCTATTTGCCCAATGTACAGAGGACGGCAAATGTCTCCACCTGAAAAATAAAATACTGTAAAGCAGTTCAGAGTTTTTATACTGCAATTGTAAAGTATCTGGGAGGTTTGCCAGGCTAAGTCAAAAGAAGAACACCAGCATTTTCTCATCTCTAATAACAATGACCTGAAGTCATGTTGAAGATTGTAAGGTCAATTTCCCTCTTAAATCGAAAAAGAAAATAAGAGAACAGATGTGGATAGTTGCTTTTGTGTTTATAAATTGCACTAGCATTGGGGTGAGAGGATGTGATCTCAGCTTGCCATGCATTGGAGGGATTTTAAATAAAACATATTAAAAACACACATAGAAATCCAAAAGAAATACAGTGGTATGTTTCCTTTTTATCTTGGCACAGCGGAGACTATGTAATTAGTTTTTAAAGTTCCTTTTAATTGGAGCTATTCTTCATTAAAAAAACACATTTAAATAAAAACTTGCTGGATATAATATAGATGTTTCAGAATCTGCACAGAATGAGACAATTCAGAGATGAAACCAGAAAGTTTCCCTGGGGCCAAGAGAAAGGAAGTCTCATCAGCAGCAGGATAGTATCTCTAGTCTATTTGATCCCCAATTTGAGAGCAGCATTAGTTAGCAAAGATATTAGCTAGTCCCAAGACGTAGTGTCAATTCAAACATGCATATTCATCACTTTACAACTGTAACTTCCAATGATGAGGTGCATGTATGATTAGACCAGCCCTAACACTACAGACAGAACTTCCATATCAGCTTAGGGCTGGTTTAGACAATCTTCTGAACTGGTCCCATGCAACAATAAACAGGTGCTCATGTCCTGGCCCCTTCCCTCATTTCTGGGATAGTTTTCCTGATCGCACGGGGTGCACTGCAACACCTACTTTAAAAGCAGGTTTAGCAGCACGTGTAGTTTGGACAAACATACATGATGAGGGAAAGCAGAGCTGGCCTCCTGATGCCTAAGGCATCAAGCTAAATGTTGGCCCCCATACTCGATGATGTGCCAACCTCTGCTTCTCTCACTCCCCGATGCTCTAGCTCAGCACTCTCTTCCTCTCCACATCTCCTCTTCCTCTGTTCCCCCTCTTCCTTTTTCAGTCAAGGGAGTGGAAGTACAAAGAGAGGCAGTGGAAACATGTAGGCGGACAGAGATGGGCATCCCCCACAATCTGCTGCCTGAGGCAACCACTTCAGTTAGCCTCATGGATGGGCCAGCCCTTAGGGAAAGCAACGAGAACGTGAGGGGAGGGAGTAGGACTTGCACTTCCCATGAGCATGCTTGGGACCGGTGCCGGAGGCAGAATATCACCCAAACCTGCCCTTAAACTACCTCAAATACATTTTTTTCCGGTGGACCTATTTCACACTTTCAGCTTCCAGGCAGGCATTTGAGAAATGCAAACACTGCACATAGCACATGCAAACTAGCACTTGGACGTTCGTAAGTCAGCCTTGCCATGACTCCTTACAAAATAGGTACATAGACTTAGCTCTGTAGGCATATGAGAGGCAGGTTTGCAGGGATGTATGTCTGACAGCACAATCCTACTCAAAGCCCCGCACTGGGATGCAGCGGCAACGGGGCAGGCTCTGCTGTATCCAGCATGGGGCTAGAGGTCTCCTCGAGGTAAGTGGACATTCGTCCCTTTACCCTGTGTCAAGCCCCAGCAGCCTCTATGGGGCTAATCAAATCTGCGCCAGCCAGATCCAGGCAGGTCAGTGTCAGACTTTCAAGCACAGGAAGGGGGATAGGATTTTGGCAGAGCCCCCCACCGAACCCACCCCCTCCTGGGTCTGTTCCACCCTCTTCCCTGCTCTTCCCCTGCCCTGGAACGCTCTGTCCCTGTTCCACCCTCCCCCTGTCCCTCTGCAGCCCAGTGGGAGCCTACCACTTTAATTTACCTTTTATATTTATCTGGAATATTTTTTAATTCAATTTTTCAACATTTGTTTTAAACTTTTGTAACTGACTCCCAAGGGTTGGGGATGAAATGAGCTAGATCTATAAATGAAGTATAATACATTTCAAAGTAGGAATACCGTAAGTGTCAGGAGAAGAAAACACAATAAGGAAGAACTTTCAAGTTGTTATATAATCTTAGTGGGGAGTGGCTATGGGGGGGATGTCATGACGAACTCCTTCATTTCAAAATTTACTCTTGGTCCTGTCATGTCTAGTTTAGCCCTTTGTCAAGCTGTGTTGCCCCTGCTAAATCAACCCTACGCTCTTTTAATGTTCATCTAATCATAAAGTTGTAACCTCATAAACAAAAATGGTGCTAAATCCTCTTGCATACGGCAACAATATGCCAACAGCATATGGCAGGTTGTCTCATCTGGTATTTTGGTCGGGGGTTGCTTATTTAATGACTGGTGAAGGATTTAGAGATTTTAGGCTGCTCTCTTTTTAAGAGTGATTGTTTTAATTGTATTTCATGCTGCTTTACTGCTTTAAGTCTTTTTGAGTGTTTCAGAAAGGCAGGGTATAAATCTTATATGTTTGTGTCTATATAAACTAAATGGAGAGGCAGAGGGAAGTGATATAGAGAAAGCAACCCCCCACCCCACCCCAAAATCTTGAGGGCTTGTCACACTTTTCAGTACGTGCACCCAACTTGTTTTTGCCATTTTCTAACTGCATATTCCTAACAGCGTAGGCACATAGTACTGGTACTGTATATGCACAGGGTTAGTTCCAACCTTCAGATGAACTGGCAGTATACTTGGAGGCACACACATACACTCATGTGTTGGGTCACCATGCACTAAACATGTGAAGAGTTTGTTAATTTGTTAGTTTGTTAACTGCAAACTAGAGAGCTGAAAAATCGCTTCCTAATCCCAAAATCTAAAGGGCTAGATTTAAGGGACAAGGGGAAAGTGAGCAGCTTGTATCCTCTCTAGCATTGGTGTCACCAGGGTTGTCAGATTATCGGTTTGTGATCACCTCCAAATTCCGCAACATTCTCATTTTGCTCTAGATCCTATAATAGAGTGGCAGAGAGAAAGTCCATTGGTAGCCTCCTCCTGCACTCTCCTCTTCCTTCCAAGCAGCAGCAACAGCTCCAAGTGAAGCAGCAACAGCTCCGGATGCATCAGTTGGCCCTCACACATAACAGAGTTCAACGAGGTGTACAATTTCCCCCTTTTCTGCTCTCTTGCACAAAACCCTAGATTTTGCCATGCCACTCCCTTGAATGGCACTGCTACATGGTCAATATTTTACCTCTACTTATTTCCTCTTAATTCAAGGCATGCAGGAGACAAAACATTTGGACATGTGTATTTGATGCAAGGTGCCTGCCTGAAAAGCAAGGGACAGACCAGTAATGTGGCTATTTACAGGACTGATGGCAAGAGGTCACAGATCCTCAGGCCAGAGGCCACATTTTTCATTTAACCATATAATGATCCCTTGGTTGGTCGCCAAAGACCCACCCCAACTCCTTATGATTTCCCTTGCCTTTATCTCATGCAATGTCTCATTGACTGCACACTTAATGTTTGTCACTATTCATTGTGAGTGCTGTGTGTGTGTGTGTGTGTGTGTGTGTGTGTGTGTGTGTGTGTGTGTGAGAGAGAGAGAGAGAGAGAGAGAGAGAGAGGTTGTTTTCCTGTACTAGTTTTGTACTAGTTTAGTGTAGACCTGAGATCAGCCTCAGACAAACGTAATTCCTTTGACCGATTCACCAAGGACTACGACAGTGGGAAACTCCCACAAATTCCCCTTCAGAGGCTTGGCGTATTGATCAAGAGTGCTTTTTCGGTGAGAGAGACTGGTTCCCCCATCACAAGTGGGTGCACTCACAGCTTGTTCCAGGCTCACCCCTTGCCTGTAGCCCCCAGTTCAGGCTACAGAGAATTCCTGCCAAGCTGCAGCCTTCATTGTGAACCCCAGGAACCTCCTTCCCTTCTTTTCCATTCATTTTTCTTCCTTCCTCTTTCCTTCCCTGCACTCCTAACCCTGCACTTCCCCCAGGTTCCTCTGGGAAGCCCGTCTAGTCTCCCTATACCCCTTCTCCTCCCATATTTTCCCCCTCTTTCCAAGAAGTTCCTCTCTCCTCCCCTCTCGTTTCTCTACAGAAGGAGGACCTTTTTCCATTGTGTGTGATTGTTAGCCATAAAATTATCTGTCTAGATTACATCTGAGCAGTGCTTTTTTTGTCATAGAACGTGCCAGAACAGAGTTCCGGCACCTATTTTTGACAGCTCCGCCCCTCCCCCAAACTCCAGTTGATGATCGGAACGCTGCTCAGAGCTTGAGCAGCTTTCTGATCGTCAGCTGGAGCATGGGCTGGGCTGGCACTTCAGCAGACGAACTCTCCCCAGTGTGCCCCACCCGCACTCGCTGACGAGCTCAAAGAGACTCAGCTCACTGGCGTCGCTGCAGGGGGCGGAGCTCTAAGTTCCGCCACGATCCGAGCCTCCATTACACGGGTGAACAAAGCGGCTCCGCCCCCTCACCTTCGGAACCATTCAAGGTGGTGAAAACAACGCACAGGATACTCCCTGTGCATTGTTTTCACCGCTTTGAATGGTTCCGAATGCGAGGGGGCGGGGCCGCTTCGTTCACCCGTGTAACGGTGGCTCGGATCGCGGCGGAACTTAGAGCTCTGCCCCCCCTGCAGCGACGCTAGAGACTCAGCTTCTGAGCGTGATCGTCAGCTGGAGCACAGGGCAAGCTGGGGTGAGCTCTCGTAAGGTTGCCAGCCTGAACCACTCTCTTCCAGAGCCTCCGGAAGTGAGTGGGAGGGGACAGCAGCCTCGGGAGAGATTGCCACAACTTGACCTGCCCACGCTCCAGCTGATGGTCACGCTTATGAGCTGAGTGCATTTGCTGCGATCAGGACTGGGGGAGGGAAGGGGGCGGGCTCTGATTGGCAAGAGGGCCACAGAAGAAGGCTCCGGGGGGGGGCATATGCAGGCCACGTATTGGACCACCCTGGTAGAGGGACTCAATCTGATCCTGCATAAGCAAAGCAAAGCTTAAAATGTTATTGAGAGAAGCCTAAGTAGTCATGACTTTGAAAAGAGACCGAGGTGTTTTCTCTCTGAATGTTCAATTATTCCACAGATGTACTGATAATACTGTAGTGTTTTGCAAACAAACATGAAACCCAAAGAGATACAGTCAGTCCTCATTATCTGCTAAGGTTAGGTTCCTGGAAAACCTAGTGGATACTGAATTAGCAGATACTGAATCATTGAGCCTATGGGAAAAATCGGGTCAGGCTCCAGGGGACCCTCTTCGCCATACACTATATCAGGGGTGGGGAACCGGCGGCCCGCGGGCCGGATCCGGCCCCCGGAGCGATCTGGTCCGGCCCGCGCGAGACCGGACCCGAGTCAATGAGGTCCGGCCCGTGCAAGCAGACCGGAGGCTCCGCCAGCCCCGCCGGTCCCTCGCGCGTTCACCTCGGCGCGACTCCTTTTGAATCCGGCAGAAGCAGCCGGATTCGAAAGGAGTCGCGCCGAAGGGAGAGCGTGCGGCGCGCTCACCTCGCGCGACTCCTTTGGACCCGGCTGCTTCTGCACATGTGCAGAAGCAGCCAGATTCGAAAGGAGTCGCGCCGAGGGGAGAGCACGCGGTGCGCTCACCTCGCGCGACTCCTTTGGACCCGGCTGTTTCTGCGCATGTGCAGAAACAGCCGGGTTCAAAAGGAGTCGCGTGAGCAGCGCGCGCGGGGCCGGCGGCGGCGGAGGCCACCTGAAAAAGGTAAGGAGAGCATGGGGGGCGGTAAGGAGAGCATGGGGGCGGTGTGTGTGTGTGTGTGTGTGTGTGCGCCCCCCCCCCGCACAGCCAATGTGGTATACTGGATGGTATCACCCAGTCCATAGACTTCAAGGTAAGATTCAGGTTCACAAAGTTCATATAGTGCAGGGGTGGGGAACCAATTTGCGATGGAGGGGCACAACCCAAATTCAGCAGGGGACAGGCCGATCCGGAGGAGCGCCCTGTGAAAGAAGGAACTGAAAAATTGATAGGGGCGTACCGTCTCTGTGGGCAAATAAGGGGCCCGGCCGGGGCCCGCTCAGGAACAAGAAATTCTCCAGGGCGGTGACCGGGCAAAGAGGGAGGTTGTTGACCCGCCGCAGCTGAACCAGCTGGCCGCGGGCCAGCTGGTCCGTCTTCGACTTTCGCAACCTGATGACCGCCATGGTTGGAGCCACTTCGGCGTCCTCCCTCTGCAGCACTTTCCCTGAACTGTCGGACCTGGATGTGCACAAAACTTCCCCCGGGCGGAAAGCCCCGAAGAACAACACCAACGCAGCTGTCCTAAAAAGGACATACTCATAGGGCGAACTACAGATCTCGCAAAAGGAAATCAATAGTTGCTCAAGCATGGCGGGGGTAACCGGTTTCCTAGAGTCCGGGGCGGGGGGGCGGCCTCTCCTAAATCCCTCCAGCATCTTCTGAATTCTGAATTCAGGCGTGTGATCCTTAAATCCACAAGCCTTGGAGAAAAAGGCCAGGGCAGCCAAATACACTCTCAAAGAACGCACGGACAAACCCCGCTCGTGGAGGTGAAGCATGAACAGCACGATATGATCCAGGGGAATGGGCCAAACCTCACCTAACGCCTCAGACTGACGGAAAAACCGGAAAGCAAGGATCTTACCCCTGTAGCTGCTGCATGTTCTGGGGGCTAGTGACGACCATATGGCCTGCTGGACCCTGGCCACGTGAGGGTCCAGAGCCATTGGGGCATGGGGTCCTGATCCCGTTGGGCCCAGGGGGCAAGCTCCCGGAAACGCTCCTCCTGAAAACGAGAAAGCGCATCAGCTACGTCATTGAGCGCCCCAGGGACATGTTGGGCGACAAAGAGGGCATTCAAATTTAAACAGCGCAAAACGAATGCACGCACAAGGCGCATGACCCTCTTAGATTTAGACGTCTGCTGGTTGACAACATAGACTACTGCCTTGTTGTCGCACCAGAAACGCACGGTAGAATTAGTGAAAAACTTGCCCCAAATATGAACAGCCACCACTACGGGGAACAGCTCCAGGAAGGTAAGATCCACAGTGACACCGGAGGAAACCCAATCGGGGGGCCACAGTGCGGCGCACCAACGGCCCCTAAAAAACACTCCAAAGCCGGAGCTCCCAGCAGCGTCGGAATGAACCTGAAGTTCAGCTTCCAGCAGCTGCTTGGACCTCCAAAACGAAATGCCGTTAAAACCCTGCAAGAACATACGCAAATCTGCGCGCATGGACCTGGAAACCTTGAGGCGGTGATGTTGTAACTTCAGCCCTGCCATGGCGTCGCCAATGGGACCCCCAGGTCCTCGCAAAGCCAAGAGAACTCGGTCATCAAAAACCCACACTCACCTGAGTCGGCCCTGCCGATAAAAAGAAAATCATCTAAGTAATGAATAACAGAATGAATGCCTGTTCTAAATTGAAGCGCCCACTGTAAGAATGAGCTAAAAACTTCAAAAGTATAACAGGAATTCGCGGACCCCATAGGCAAACACTTATCGACATAAATGTGGCCCCCAAACTGGAACCCCAGGAGGCAGAAATCGTCGGGGTGAATGGGCAAAAGCCGGAAGGTGGACTGGATGTCCGCCTTACCCAACAAGACACCCTGCCCACACCCCCGCAAAATGGCAACCGCCTGGTCCAATGACGCATACCGCACAGAGCAGAACTCTTGTGGAATGCCATCATTGACCGACGACCCTCTAGGGTAGGACAAGTGGTGAATTAGACGATACTGTCCAGGGGTCCGCTTGGGAACGATGCCTAAAGGGGAGATCTGCAAATTGGGCAAAGGCAAGGAGGTGAACGAGCCGGCAATTCTGCCGGCCTCCAGCTCCTTAGCCAACTTCCGGCGCACCACCTCCTCCATCCCGCTAAACGAACGAAGATTCTCGGACCAAAATGGCCGGGAGGGAGGCGGGCACGGAATCCGGAAGCCCATAGAAAAACCAATGCGAAGAAAATCGGCGGCGGGTCGCCGAGGGTAGAGCCGCAGGAGCTTGGAAAGGGGGCCCGGCCTAATCGGGGTTGGGCCCCTTTCTCGCAGCTGCGGGGGGGACCCCCCTTCTTGGTTGGTCCCAGTTGTCTATTCGGTGGACGAGACCCAGCGACACGCGTGCAAGCTGTGACGGCGTGCTTAGCGCCGCAAGCCGCGCAGGCGTGCGTGAACATACAGGAGGGGCGGGAGCATCTGCCTGCAGAATTATATTCATAGCAGACTCGGGGGGGTTGAACCCCCTGCGTTCCCGCACCTCCCTTGGGGGCAGCAGAAGCAGTACGATAGATCAAATGGCCGCTATCAGCCCTGTCACCGACAACAGGGCGTGTTGGGACCACGAGCTGGTTCCATAACTCCCACTGCGGGACCCTCCAGTCCATCGAGGGGTTATGCGAGGCTCTAAGGCGAAAGTGCTGATCATAAGAGATCCAAGCCGTTCCCGCATAGTCCCTGGATGCCCTGTGAATAATATCCAGGTATTTAATAAGGTGCCCTGTACGCTTGGGGTGCATCTGATCCATTACGGCCATATAGATCAGAAACCCACTGAGCCAGTTAGGCCAGTTCTTGTCGATCTTTCGTTTCTTTACCGTTTCTGGGTCCCTAACAGGGTCCCCCACCCGGGGTACCAGGTCTGGTTCTGCGTGAAGCAGAGTAAAGATGTCGACATATTCCTTACGCCAAATCTTCTCTTTGATAGACAGCGCAAGGTGCCCACCCAATGGCAGAGCCATGTCGCCATAAGAAATAGGGGCGCTCCCGGGTGGGGAGGGGCTTGTGACATCACAGGGTGTCACGGTGGTGCTCCTTCCCAGGCTAGCTAAGCTGCTGAGTTCCGGCACCTTTTTTTTTTTTTAACAAAAAAAAGCAGTTATTTCAGTTAGGCCCAGTTTGAACCTTTAGTATAGTTTTGAGCACTACGTAAACTCTTTTGCACTTTTCACCCTCACCTCCATTTTCCTTTCTCCACTGAATTATACAGTTATGTCATTGTACATTACACATGATCCCTGAAATTGTCTGTTTTTCCCCCATGTCACGTGTGCATTTGACATGTACTGTAATTTAAAAAGTACTGCCGGTAATAGCCCTGCCTACATTTTTTCCTGATTTGTCTGCATCATATCCAGACATTTTATTCCAGGGATGAAACAGGGAGTAAAATAACCTGAGCACATATGGCACTTTGGGATTCATATTCCTGAATTTGAAATTGACTGTGTGATTATTATAAAAACGCTAAAAGGGGTAAGGAAATAGCCTATCACATATATCCTCTCTCTCATGCTCATTAAGGTAATGGAATCTAGAAAAATTCCAATGGCTTTGTATTTTGTTTGATATCACTCACCTTCTTTCACTTGTAAATTGACTGGATCATTTTTGAACTGAACTTACTGAAACAAGTTAATGCAGGTACTCCTGCTTGCCACTCCAGCTACTTTTGTAGAGGAACCCATTTAAAATAGACAAATCTGGAAACTAAACAGGGGGAGTGCATCCATGTTGGTTTTCAATGCCTGGACCTTTCAATGCCTTTTGATACCACTGACCACTATGTTAGTCTGGGTCACCTGCTGGGGAATATACTATTACTGCATTGGTTCTCAAACTGGTGGGTCGCAACCCACAAGGAGAACCGGATGCTGTCCCCTGCCACCTTAAGGGGTGGAGACAGCATGTCACCAGCGGCGGTGATCCCAGGGATCGCCACCACCCCTGGGAAAAAAGGTACTTACCAGGGGTCCTGCAGGTACTTTACAGCCCTCTGGAGGGCTGCATCCCTCTGTCCTCCCCTGTCCTCAGGTCCTGCAGCCCTCTGGAGGGGTTCGGGGAGGCCTTCGGGCCTCTCTGTGGGCCTCCCCAAGCTGTAGATCGTTGCTCCGTGGCGATTACGACCACTTACAGTTTTCATCCGAAAACCTGCATCTCTCCAAATCCTCCCAGTGCTGTAAAATGGAAAACGGAAGTGGTTGCAATCACCTCAGAGCGGCAATCTTCAATGTGGGGAGGCCTGCAGAGGGCCGCAGGCCTCCCTGCAACCTCCAGAAAGACGCAGGACCCCCGGTAAGTAAAAATAATACTTTTTTCCCAGCGGTGGCAGCGATCCCTGGTATCCCCCTGGAGTTGCTTTGGGTATCTTTGGGGAAGTCAGCCACAAACAAGAAGAGGCACTGATGGGGTGAGTTTACCTGGCGGTGTGGTGGGCGAGGAAGGGTGGCACCCAAGGCCTCAAGGGTGACACCCCTCCCTGCCTCCCACTGGAGCCTTTCGAAAGCAGCTTTTTTCGGCCACTTGGATTCACTTTTTTGTGTTTTTGCTTGCTTCTCATCGGAGGCACCAATGGGGGTGAAACCACACAGCCATGGACACCAAGCTGGGGGGTGAGTAGGTTAGGGCTTGGGGGCGATCGGAAGCTGGGGAAGGGCAACCAGGAAGGGGGGCTTGGGCTGGGGGCAGTGGGCTTAGGCACACCTTTTCACTGTCTTCTTCACTCTGTTTTTAAATCTGTGGCGAGAAAAGGCGAAAAAGGTACAGCGTGAGGTGGGAGCAAAGCGGGCAGCCCACTTTTTTGTTTTTTTATCTGGGGGGCTCAGAGTGATGTCACATCCAAGGGTGATGTCACTTCCACCACTGCACCAGGTACCACTCCCCTACAGCTGCGCCACTGGGTCTCTAAGACAGGTAGAGAAAATAGGTAGAGACAACTGGAGGCAATAATGTGAAGAAGAACAGCTAGAGGAAGGAGGCTGTATTTGGACACTGAGCTTTAAATTTACTGGAAATCATGTTTATTTACTGGAAATCATGTAAAACCCAAAGTTTTTTTCAGTGTCTGTACAAGTGAGTGTTTCTGTTTATTGAATGCATTGTCATCCTGCTAATAACAGTACCTTAAGAACTCCTTCTATAAGGAGGCATTTTAGGTCCATCCTAAATACAAGCACAGTGCGACTTCTGCAGATGCTAATATGTTGCTGTCCATGGCAGGAATGAGGGATCAATTATGAGTTCTTGGCCCTTAGCATGTCCTTCTTTCAACATATTTCACTTTAGCTATTTCTACCATAGATGTGTAAGAAATCAAAATTTGACTGTAAGCATAAAGGGCACGATCCAGTCAAACTCAATCACTTTCAGGTCCCCGTTGATTTCAATTTAGGAAGGTTCATACCTATGCTCTAATTACAGGAGCTCCTGCTCCCTTGCCTCTTGTTCTTGTCACTTTACCTACAGTTTTTAGAAGGCTATGGGAGGCATTATATAGCTAAATTGGGGAGAATCAGGATTTTCGGGCCCCCTACCTATTCTCTTATATTTTGAATATTCACTACCTTATATTTTATAAACATGCATCTCTCTCTCTCTCTCTCTCTCTCTCTCTCTCTCTCTCGATAGATAGATAGATAGATAGATAGATAGATAGATAGATAGATAGATAGATAGGTAAAGGTAAAGGTAAAGGTATCCCCTGCTCGAAAGCCAGTTGTGTCCGACTCTAGGGTGCGGTGCTCATCTCCGTTTCTAAGGCCGAAGAGTCAGTGCTGTCCGAAGACGCTTCCATAGTCATGTGGCCAGTATGACTAACGGAACGCTAACCTTCCCGCCGCAATGGTACCTATTTTATCTACTTGCAATTTCTTGCTTTCAAACTGCTAGGTAGGCAGGAGCTGGGAAAGGAGATTGGAGCTCAGCTCACTCCGTCATGCGGCACTCGAACTGCTGTCCTACCGACCTTCCGGTCTGCAGTTCAGCATCTTAACCACTAAGCCACACTGGGGCTGTAATCCAGTGGAAATATCAGCATGGTTAAGCCATTGATTCAATGGACTTAAGTGTGCAATTCTGTGTTAATTGTGGCCTAGCTCTCCACTTTGGATAAAAGAATGCTTTGAAACCCCATGAGGCACTGAGAACTGAAAAATGACTTTACTCTTTCTTCCACCTCCCTCATTTCTTGCCGTGTTCTCATCTCCCAATTTCCCTTTTAAGTTTTAACACTAAACTCCAGAGCTCTCCCTTTCTGCTAAGATTTTTTACAAGCAAATAAGGGCAACCAGCTGCTGGCAGGTTCCCCTAGCCTAACACAACCAACTTTCAGAGGCAGAAAATTGCTTAAATAGAATAGGAATCTGTGGTGTTAAATTTTTTGAAAGAAAATCATTTCAGAGTAGGGAGAAAAAATACATTTTTGAGTTACCTAGTTTCATTCTACACTACAAAGCACTCCTATCTCCCAACTGTACATATTTGATAGGGATAGTGCCTGTGGTTCTCCCTCAGCATACCAGTTGCTGGTGTGAATGAAATTAGTATAGAATAAAGGAGTCATACTGCACAGCCAAGAGATCAAAGGAACTCTTGATGCTCCAGTAATTAGCTAAAAGTCCCTCTATAACCTATCTTCAGTTTCCAGCCATGTGGAACATAGGGGGGTTGGAAAGTTCATATGGCACATACATACCCTCCTTTCCTCATTTCTTAGACAGAGCTCATGCAGTTCCTGATAAAGTTTCTGTTTGCTCAATCCGCTTTCTGCTCTCCGTATGCACTACAGCTTTATGAAGAGCCAGCTCTCTCAGCTTTTATCTGTCAAATGCTGGAATGTACATATGAGCTTCATTAGTGAACTCTGTGCTTCAAGCCTTTCCCTTTAACTGACAGTCAGGGCTTGTCCACATTAAGAATTAAACTCCTTGTAGGAGTCAGTACTGAGCTGAAGTTGATTAATAAAACTGCCCTGCAGCATCTTTACAAAGCTGGGGATTGGCATAGGTGACGCCACAGGCTCTGTTTCCATTATTCACACATTCTACCATATTGTAGAGGGGCTTTACCACCTTTATTGGTGGTCAGAGCTGCTATTCAAACTTGGCTACAGTGAAATGTTCAGCAAAATGTGAGAGTTCTTTCTTACGGAAGTTTGGAGGGAAGCCTAATGAGTTTTGCATAGGGCCACGAAGAAAAGGCCCCAGGGATTGTTCCATACATGTTAAAAGTTGCCACTAGATTCTGCAAAATTCAGAATGAATTTGCATATTCCTCCTGAGGAGAAATATCTGAGGAGTGATATGGGTAGCCAAGTAATTGTAACCACTGCCTTAGTCTTAGTGAGACTAGCAACATTTCTCAAAATTGTTCATGTTCCTGCTCACAGGGGCAATGCCCTTTGCCCATGACCCATTACTGGGTTTTTATGTTCTTTATGCTGGGCAGCTTGCTGGTGTTTGAACATACTGCTGAGCACTCCCCACTTCCCTGAACAGTGAGAAGTGCCAGGGACAGCCAGTGGCGTAGTTAGCCACTAGGGGGCCTAGGGCGGCATTGCGTGCTACCGGGGGTGGGATTCAGTGACGCACCCCAGGGCGGCGTCATTGAATCATGCCCCCACCAGCGCCGTTTCCGGCTGGAAAACACCCTCCCCCCCAGGTGTTTTTCAGCCTGGATAAGCCTACATGGAGCCCAGGCAGGCGGGCTAAACTTTGAGGCTAGTTTAGGCTGCCGCCGCTTTTGCCACGTGCACCTCCTGCTTGCTGCCCGGTGTGTGGGCATACAGCCCCCTACCGGGGGCCTGCTCCCCCCTGCACCATCTATTCCTACGACTCTGGGGATAGCACTACCTAGTTGTGGTTTCATTTCAGTGAGAGAGCACTGAAGACTTACTGTCTTTGTAATATTTGCTTTATTTATTTATACAGAAAATCATTGGATCAAAGTTATGAAAATGAATTAGAACCTTCTGAATGGGTCCTGTTACAAACAGAAATAACCATCTGGATCATTTTTTTAGGAAGCAATTTCAATGTTGCAATGTTCAATAAGATGTTCTAGCAACAGTAAAATGGTGTTGAACCAACTGATGCATCTTTTTGCTCAGGGAGTTGGAATGTATTGATTTTAACATTAAAACTACGTATCCCCCACCTTAATTCCACTATTTAGCTCTTCAAGGTGGCTTACAAACCTATTTGAATAAAGTTACTTAGGGCTTTCACATATAGCTCTTCTACCCTACAACAAAGCAAGATGTGCCCTTACCTGATGTCTAGTCTGGAGAGACATGCCTATGGGCTAGTATTCTCTGGCATTGCCCTCTAGCAATTTAAATTGTACCCTAAGGTACCCTAGAAAAAAAAAACAAGAACAAAATTCTACCTTTAAATTGCCTGTGCATCTGGATTAATAAGAAGGCTTTTGGGCTGGAAACAATATGCAACTCTAAGGTTAAAGGAGAATTGAAAAATCTGTATGCAGTATTCTAGCTAGGGAACATTATAATGCTAGACCATTGTTTATTTTATAGATGTATCATCTATCTAGTGTCCACAGAGCAGCTAGAAAATAAAAATATTTGATGTGAACCACCCAATCATCCCCCAATCTGATTTAAAAGAAAGCATGAATAGAGTGTACACTTGATGGACTTTAGCTGAATGACAGACAGAAACATAATCATGGATAGTGCTCATGAAAGATTGCTAGCGGGGCCCTTTGATTCTCAGACTTCGGTTGTGTTTGATTTTCAACTCAGAAATAGCAGGAAGTGACGTTCCTAGAATGCTTGAATATCGTGGCTACCTGGGCTCCCAAAATGAACGGAAACAATCAAAAATCAGAATGGCTGCTATTGCTTCTCGTCCCTCACACTACATCTCCCAAGCTCCTTTGCAGCCAAGCAGCCTTCCTATTGGTGAAGGAAGAAACATTATTAAAAGAAACTTTTTTTTCTGTAGAATCCAATCCAAACCCCCCCCCCCATCCCTCAGGAACCCTAGATCCCTCAGTTGTCTCGGAACCTCCTCCAACTATTCCCTATGGCAACTCCAAAAGGGCCAAAAAGGGTTGCCCCAGGCACCCCAAAGGGGGTTGTACTCACTGCTAGGGTTGCCAGAATCCTAGCTGAAAGTCAGGCATTGCCTTTCAATCTCTTGAAAAAGGTTGGTATGGGTGCTCCAGTCAAGACATGGTGCCTGCCCTCCTCCCAGATCTGCATTTAGATGTAATTTATCTTCCTGACAGCATACCCATCTCCAGACTCCATGGGGCAATCCTGGGGGTCTTGGAATCTTTGCCCCAACATGCCCTGGGGTTAGGGGTTAGGGAGCAATGTAGTGCACTGTGCCAGCGCATGGTTGCTGAATGGTCCTGGGGAGAGATATTTATTTCACAAAAATTGTTATGGCAATCAAACGTTTCTTTACTATGCATTGGTGGCTACAAGCTACAACATACTCTACTCACATGGTGAATGAGTAGGCTTACCATCCGTCTTGGAATATCCGGGACCGTCCATGGCTCTGGTCTCCGGTCCCAGGTCAGTCCTGGTCTTTCCGGGCCCGGATGAAGCCTCTGCCGCCGCCGCTTCAAAAAAGGTAAAAAGTACCTTTACAAAAAAAGTAAAAATCACGAGATCCAAGATGGCGGTGCCCAAATCTCGTGAGGGCATGAGTACTGCCTCATATGCCCTCACGAGATTTGGGCGCCACTATCTTGGATCAAATGGCGGCGGCAATGGGCAGCAGCAATGGCGGCAGCGACAGGCAGCGTCAATGGCTGCGGCAGAGGCTGAAGGGCACGACGAAGATGATGGTGGCGGTGGCAGAATGGCAGCGGCGGGACAGGCAATTAATTTAATTAATTAATTGATAACTAAAAATAAATAAATATTCGCGGCCCCCCCAAAAGAAAAAGATTGTTTACATTTATTTTAATTATTTATTTGCCGTAATTAATTAATTAATTAACTAATTAATTAATTAATTGTGGGAGGGTGTCCTGGTTTAAAACCGGGAAAATCTGGTAAGCCTATGGATGAGAGCTGTGGAGAAAAATTTGAGCTATAGTCAGCAAAGGAAACAGAATTCTGAGTTTTGCGGCTGGGCTGGCAACGAAAGCGACTTGTTGCTGGGGGTGGGGAGGGCAGGTTCAAGTGCTTTCTGTTTCACTTTTGGCAAACTGAAGTTGCTTTGCAGAGTAGTACACTATTCTCTATCTGGGCACTTGCTTAATTCCCATGCTTAACATGTATATTGTACAGATCACAAAAAGCCACAAACCTCCAGTCCTCACACAATGAACCTGTAGCTGCTGCCTCTGTAACTTCCTAGCACTTGGTGAAGTTGAAAACAGCACGCAAAACAATATAAATACTACAAGTATGTAAATATACAAAGCACGCATTTTGTTTCCTTGTGCTGCATTTTTTTAAAGGTAGCTCACATTTATGCTGGCACAATGTTCCTGGAGAAGAAATTGAGTCTGAATTACAAATGTTTCATCGCAGAGTTGGTTTACAAATTTCTATTACAATCCTGGGCACTGCCTTGTTCACTGATATTTAAGGGTGCTTTCTGAGGGAGCAGAATTGTTATTACTGCAAGTGACATAGTATATGGCAAATGGGATAAACTGCAGCTCTGCACATTTGCTTTCCCACCCTCATACAACACGTTTTACATGAGGTAATGCTGTGCTGTAATTGTTCAACATTCCCTCATTTAAGCTTGCCATACTTTGAAATGTCATTTGATGGGATTACAGCGGATGCTGTTTGCTGTAAGTCTGCATGTATTTCACATGTCAGCCAGGCTGCTATCCCACAGGTGCACTCAAACTTTAGAATTTCTTCTATGGTAGGGATTTTTCTTTTTAAATGTAAAAGAAACATATTATGCGCAATGAACAAAGCCAAGTTATAAGTGCTACTGAATGTCAATTGATGATATAGTGCAGGCATCGCAAATGTAATATTCATGGTTACCTGTTGGCGACAATACTGTCACCATCTTTAAAACTGCATTGCCACACTGGAAGTCTAAAGCGCTCCTCTCCGAAAAATGAAATGCCCCAGATGAGCAATAGCTAGTTGGAAGAATGTGAAGCTTTTTACTTGACTCAGCTATTTCACAAGCTGGCACCATACGAAGGGCGTTTTTCCAGGAGCAAATATTAATGTGCGCTTTTGCCAACGCCAGTTACTTACTACATTCAAAACTTGTTTGCTGGCTCTGTTGTTTACAAACCCAGGAAAACGTCAGGCCAAAATGATTGAATCATATGGTAGTCTGAAAGCCGAGGAATTATTACTAAACCAAAAGAAGGTTTCCCGATGTAATATTAAGGTGCACTTTGACTCTGTACAATATTGATACTCAAAATGGAACCTTTTCCTTCAAAATGTGGGTTCTTTGGCCAGCCTAAGAGCCATTCCACAAAATGAAGCAGTAGTAGACCAATGAATAGTAGACACAGAACAAACATGTGTGCAAACTAGCATATGAGAACATGATGCAAACTAGCATATGAGAAAGACAAGTTTAGCATTACATGCTACGCAATGTGCTATTTAACTACATGAAGAGAGCTTTTTTTTACAAGGGGGAACATTCAAAAATATCACTCATATGAACACACAAACTCTGAAGTGGTACTGTTCAGAATTCCACCACTGCTTTAGCCTTATACAGACAGCATTCACACGTGTACCGGTATATGAAACACGTGGTCAGGGAGAGCATTTGGCAAGTCTTGCCTGTGTTCTACCAGTCTGTCACTACCTATGTATTCAGTGTTTGTCTTCAGTGGTAAACACTGAATGTGGGGAGAGTAACAATGGCAGTCGCAGGGAGGTTCTCTTCCCATGTTCAGCATTTCATCACTGGAGACAAATGCTGATCAGAGGGAGGGCGATGGTGGGCCTTCGGGAGCACATTGTCATGGGAGCAAGGCTAAGCAGCAAGCTCTCACTCCCACCTGACACTTGGACTATGTATGTGCATGCAATTTTTAAAACCTGAAATTTGAGCCTGCTTTGCTGTTGCTTTGAGCCTGCTTTGCCCTAACTATACCCTTGCAGAAAAAGAAAGTTATGCTGAGAGGACTACAGCACTAAGAGAAGGCAACTTTTAAATCATTTTGGAAGACTCTACTTTCTTGATTCCAAATTAATTTACTTTGAAATAAGTCCTGATGATTTTGATGGATTGTATTACGAACCAAGGGGATTAGGGTTGCCGACTCTGAATGATGCTATTCCTGGAGATTTTCTTTTCCAGCATGATGTGATATCATTGAACCAAGTACACCCTGTTAAAATCTTCAGATTAATTTCACTAGTCACCTGGAAATTGATGCTGAACTCCTGGAGACTTCCAGGCCAATGCTGGAGGACTGGCAATCCTATTTAAGATTGTAAACTTAAGGCACAATAGACTAGGTCTAGGATGTTCTTCTGCACAAGTCCTATTGGGACTTGCGCCGTTATTATTATTATTATTATTATTATTATTATTATTATTATTAACAGTATTTATATACCACTTTTCAACAAAAAGATCACAAAGCGGTTTACAGACAAAATCAAATGATTAAATGGCTCCCTGTCCCAAAAGGGCTCACAGTCTAAAAAAGATGCAGAACACCACCAGCAAACAGCCACCAGAAAAGAGACTGTGCTGGGGTGAAAGGGGAGCAGTTACTCTCCCCCTGCTAAATATAAGAGGAGCACCAATTGAAAAAGTGCCTCTTGCCCAGTTAGCAGGGCCATAGAGTTCTTGCCCATTCATTTAAGTTAGGTGGACATGTAGTCTGTTCTAAGAGCAAACCAGTAGTAGGGCAACTTTGCCTAGGCCCAGTGAGTGCTATTCTCTATTGTCACCAACCCCTGCAGCCCTCTGTTAGCAGCAGGGTCTGGAATACAGTCTGCCCAAAAGAAACTGGGAAGAGCACTTTCTGTTCTTGTGAAGTACTGTACTCTGGAAAAGATGGTCCCAAATCCTGAAGCGCGTGACCTTAGCCCCACTGCTCCTGGATATGAAATGGATGTGGAGCCAGACCAAATTTACCCCAACTCACCCCGCCATCCTGTTGTTGTTCAGTCGTTGCAAGGGACAGAGAAAACACATACACACCACCCCAACACCTCCACTGTCAAGGAGCAGATCTCAGGATATCTGTTAATATACCAACTCTGACCCCAGTCGTTTTACTTTCTAGCAGTAGTTAATGCTAATGAATATTACTCAAGCGAGCTTATAAGAAGCCAGAAGATAAAGTACCGATATGTTTGCTGTGAATGTGACAAGCCTCAGCAAATGAACTATACAACCCCAGTCACTGTTTAGCCAAAACTTAAATTAGTCCAATCCTGGTTAGATTAACACAAAACAAAACACATTTTTAATCAAAGGTGTCTTATAAAATAAAAGGATAAATGTGTTTACCACTTGAAATGGCAGGCCTTTGCAAGGAGCTCTATCAATAAAACCTAGAGAAAACATTAGAAGAAGCTTCAGTATGAATATTTAAACCAAATAATATATGAATATAGCATTATAATATAAAATAATTGAAATTTTAATCTCTATATTGAACCCTTTGTGCTATGTATTTTCACAGCATCATTTGGATTAGCATTGCACAGATACATTATGCAATATTTTGGGATCATGATTTTGTGAATCTTCCACCTCAGTGGCATAATTCTTAGGCATGTAACATTTTATAGTTGAAACTGAGTTTTATTCAGGCACAGAAACTCTAATTCTTATTCAAAATACAGACCTTTTATGTTTCCAGATATGCTTTTAAACATGCATAACATGCACACATGGGAAAAACTATGTCATGTTCTACTGGGATTCTGAATGGCCAATGGCACAGCTCCATGGTTCGGGGGGGGGGGAATGAAGAGGGAGGCGAGGGTGAAAGGTGCAACAAATGTATATTACAGGGATAAGTTGGAAATACACGTTCTAACTTAGGGGAATCAAAATAACCTAAAAATCCTAATACACATAATCGCAAACACATTCACAAAGTGGGGAAATAACAGAAGCACTAAGCATGTTGACAGGTTGACTGCACATGAGACTAACAAGGAAAAATACGTAGGAGACATTATGGGTCAATGGATGGGCTATACATAAGATTACTAGTCCATTTCTGCTGGATGTCCACATTGGTGGTGGTAAAAGAAGTAAAGTCCTGGAGCGCCTGATTGCTGAGAGGCATGGCTCAGGATCAGTCCAATGCTTTACATTTGGGCAAAACAACTTTTTGTGAGGATATTCTGGCATGGAGAATAGTCAGAGGTGGAGTGGGCATTAATCTTTCCGACATGTATCACTTTTCCATTTCTCTGCACTAGACTGCCCCTCTCTCAAAACTGCACTGTTCTAAGAGAAGCAGCTTTCAGGGTTTTGTTACACATGCATGTGTAAGTTAGAGCTCACCAACCTTTTTTCAGCTAGGATCTTTGCCAATTGGTGTGCATGCATGTGTGCATGCGTGCACGCGTGCGTGCGTGCGTGCGTGCGTGCGTGTGTGTGTGTGTGTGTGTGTGTTTTGTTTCAGCAAGGCCCCCAGAAACTGAGAACAGGCCCCCCAATGCAAGTGCTAATGCAGTTTGGGGGTTTATTAGTGGCGGCGGCGGCAGCAGACTTGTCTTTTTAAAACCTTTAAACACTGCTGCTTCTCAGATCAGCAATGGTGAACGTATCACTTGTTCAGAGGGCCCTTGGACAAGTGGCCACTTTCATTGCTGTCACTATTGTTGTCAGAAGCAGTGAGATACTGGGATTTAATGTGTGCCAAAGTGGAGAAGCTCACATTAGAAGCCCACAGAAGAGGAGCGGGGGGGGGGGGGTCAGATCAGCCTGTGTGTAATGTAAAGTTCTGCCCCGAGTCTGAGGGAAAGCAAACAAGAAGTCTGCCATTTGAGAATAACACATGGGAAGCAGCATGTGTGCAGCATGTGCATATTGTTCCACTGCTATGTAATCACATGGGCAGTGCCCAAACCACCCAACCATGCAATTTAAATACTATTTGAAAGCCACATTTACAGTAAATTGCATGATGAATGGGTGGTTTGCACACTATCCTTCCACCCACCATGATATCTTCCAATGGCAGGACAACATGCTGGCTAGTGGACACACATGCTCCTACCCATGTGATTTGGCAGACATGTTGGACAATATCGTCCAAATTGGTCTACTGACTTTGTATATCTAATCACTCCAATACAGTACTTTGTAATGTTAGCAAAAATTGTCCCATTGATTTTCTTAAAAAAAAAAATCTATAAAAAATTGTTGGATTTTCATGTACAAAATTCATATACAGTACACTAAAAAGTTACATTCCATCAAAACTAGTAGTCAACTCAAAATCTGACAAAACAGAAACCTGCAAAAATTCATAAATGTAGTGTTCTGTTTGGTAGTATATTTTCTGTACCCTTTCCCCTTTCCTACACACATTAACTCTCCTCACACAATGTAACCCATTACAGAACACAGACACAGACACACACACACACCTGACCCCACCCGCCCACCTACAGGTTTTACATAAAATACAAAAGTGGAGGAAAATAAGATTGGGGTGAGCAGAGAAAAGGCTCTTGAGAGAATTGAAAGAAGTTCCTAGCCCAGATAGGAGTTCTGACACTTTTTGCTAAAGCACGTGCTCAGTGTCTCACAGTCACCTCATTTCTAAAGTGCTTTTCATGGTGGGGATATACGTATTTGTGCCTGAAAAGCCAGACATGATGCCATAGTGCTGGCAAATCTGAATGGTTTGGGTTGCAGAGTGGTAAAGAAACATTTTGGAAGAGCTGGGCGCTGCAACATCGTAAAATTCTACACATTTAGACAAACAAATTTTGATGTCACCCTTCTAAGCGAGCATTATTTGGAGAACATTTGCAAATATTCACCAGCAAAATTCACAGAAGAGAATTGGAAGGGGGACTGTGGTGGTGTTTTTTTCCTCCCTTCAGATAATTTATTTTTTTTCTCCTCCAGAGAAATGATTCTGCAGACCTCTGAGCAGAAGCGTCGTCGGGGTTGGGGCGTGGGGGCATGGGCCCCAGGGTGGGGGCCGGATGTGGCGGCGAAGGGGCGTACTTGCCTCCGGGATGCGTCTCCTCCACCTCGCTCGGTGTTGGGCCCTACCACCCACCCTGGAGCCCTTACGGCTCCAAAATAGTAAGTAAAACAGCGGGGGGGGGGCGTAACTGGAGCCGAGCCGGGCGCACTCGTGAAGCTGACGTCACGCCCGGGTCACATGGGGGTGTGATGTTGGCGCCCCCCCCCCAGAATCGCCACTGCCTCTGAGGCTGGAATATTGAACCAAACCCTGAAGGGCCTGCCTTTGACCTCAAGTGCTTGTTGGCATGATCTTGCAAACAGTTGTTGTTGTTCAGTCGTTAAGTTGTGTCCGACCCTTCGTGATCCCATGAACCATATCCCGCCAGGCCTTCCTGTCCTCCACTATCTTCCTGAGTTCGCTCATTTTCATGTTCGTTGCATCGGTGATGCTGTCTAACCATCTCATCCTTTGCCTTCCCCTTCTCCTTTTGCCTTCAATCTTTCCCAGCATCAGAGTCTTCTCCAGAGAGTCCTCTCTTCGCATTAGGTGGCCAAAATATTTGAGCTTCAGCCTCAGTACCTGTCCTTCCAGGGAACAGTCAGGCTTGATTTCATATTGATATTTTACCATGTTATCAGTTATCAGTATAAGCAAGGCTATTTAAATAAACCTTTGAAATCTTGGCTACTAGCAGCATGCTCTTTTGTTATTAAAAGGAGCTTCTCTGTAAATACTACTAGAAGAGTAACATTCCTTTGTAACAATGGAATTTAACAATGTCCACTTAATGATGCCACCTGTAATTCTACTTGCCCTCCACATGGGGTCCTAGGTAGAAGTACTGTAAATTCTGACCACTTTGACAGCCCAAACATAGGAATCCGACATCCTCCTTCTGTGATCTTTGGGCTTTCATGGCCTTTTTAAATGTCATTTCACGAGCAGGATTGATTCTCTTCTGTTTGCCCTCTACTATGATGAATGAAAGAACCAACTTGCAGTGAGGACTCTCCTTGACTAGAGCAGAGAGACTGATCTCTTTGAATCAGCTGAGCAAAGGAAATTCCAAAATGTCCAAAAAGGAATTAAAAAGATAAAAATAAAACCGTTGCACTGACCAACATTGTAATACTAAAGTGGTACTCTCTTCTACAAGTGTACTGCAAGTATCAAATAAGGTAGTCGTAGATTATTGTCTATGTAAGCCCTGACTTCAAAAGGCTACTACTCTCTACTACTGCAACTACACAATACTGTATAGGTTGCAAGCTGTTCCTCAATTGCACAAGGGGAAAGGATGGTTTTTGCTGATCTCTCCCTTCCTGCTGCTGCAGTCTCCTCATGCCACAAACTGTCTTGCTCAGGAGGGGCCAATTTGGAGGAGAGTGAGGAAAAGAGCACAGGAAGCTACAGAGGGAAAAAGGGTTGGCAAAAATTGCCTGTACACATGGATCAGGGAGCCCTGGGTTCAAATCCCCACAGCTATGGCATGATCCTGGGCCATTACCATCTCTCAATCTAATCTACCTCATAAGGCTGCTCTGACAATAGTAAGGGGAGGAAAACAAGAACATTATCCTGAGCTCCTTGGAAGAAGACCTGGATTTTAAAGAGTAATAAATGACACTATTTGAGAGAGGCTGTTAGGCTTCAATCCTATACACTTTCCTGTGAGTAAGCCCCACTGAATATAATGGAACTAACTTCTGCATAAACACTCATAGGATTGTGCTGTTAGTATCCTATATTCAGTTTCTGGGCCCCACGCTGTTATTTTAAGGCATCATTCAATCACGCAAAGAGCTGTATCACTCTGCGTGGAACAGAGATAGCAACTAGCTGTCCAGAAGCTCAACCTGGCAGTCCAGAAGACCACCATGGTCTTCTGGACTGCCAGAAATCCAGAAGTGGCAGGGAAGAAGGAGAACTGTTCCTGTCCCCTTACCAATTCCTAGGCACCTGGGGGAGCATGCCATTGACCCATTGACCCTCACAGGGCTTTTGCCCCAAGGCCCCTCCCAAAAGCTGAAGCTACCACTATCTGGCCTGCATGACTTTTAGCTACCAATCCCAAGACCCGTTCTCATTTTGAACCCAAGTTATTTTTTTCTCATGCAAAGCCCAGGCAAGAGTTCTAACACCCCCACTCCCATCATGTGAGCAGCAACAGAGGAGTTGGCAGAATTATTCCCTTATATGCCCCTCAGCAGCTCACTCCAATTTCCTTGTGTCTT
This sequence comes from Plestiodon gilberti rubricaudatus, assembly GCA_026170595.1. Lineage (NCBI taxonomy): Eukaryota > Metazoa > Chordata > Lepidosauria > Squamata > Scincidae > Plestiodon > Plestiodon gilberti. Next base: position 112,165,777 of record JANXHW010000003.1, read on the forward strand.
AATTGTCTTAAGGGAGAAATATGCCAAGGCCTTCTTGCTTGTGGCTCCCCTGCCAGGTTTGCACTTTGCCTCCAACTTGGCTCAAACAGGAGAGACTTGGTGCATGAAGCCAATGTTGCTGGCCCTTTAGCCTTTCCTCAATACCAAATATATCCTCTGATAACAGCAGTTGCTGGGAGAGGGAATGAAACATTAAAAGAGCAGCCCACAGTGCACAGAGATCCACAGCTGAAGCATCTGTCTTACAACAGCCATGCTCTCCCTCTACTCGATGCAGGTAAGAAGGGAGAATGGATAACTTGTACAAAGATGCACTGCTGGAAGCTCCAGACTGACTTCTGTGTACATAGGCTGAATTAGAATATTTTTAGAATAATGGTGAGGTTATATTGCTGAAGCTATGCCTATAATTTAATACCTTATCAGATTGTGTATTCTGCACCGACTAAAACAGAGGGGAGTTTGGGCTGCAACAAGGAATACAAGATAGCATTGTTAAGCATTTGGTGTTATGATTATTATTTAGATTTCAGGCATGACTGGAGCCACTGCTCCGTATTAATAAAATGCTTTGCTTCAATTAGCATCACTCCCCAATTCCCTCTGCCTTTGTTCAACATTCTCCCTTAGCCTTTCACATAAACCTGGCAGGTGAACCACAAGTTGCTAAAAGTTCATCTTACAAAGCATGAGATGATGTCTGAGGATGCATACTAAGCTTGCAATTTGTCTACAGCTGAGGTGGTTTTTTGAAGAAAAAAAAGCAACGTTACAGGAAGACGTTTCTCTTATCAAACCAAAGCTTGTTGAGCCCATTTGCTAAAATGAAATTATCACTGATTTATTCACCAATTAATTGACTATTTTAGGATTTCCCAAAGTTACTAGGGAGAATTACTGAAAAATTGTATTACATTTTGGATCATGATGGGAAAAGGGGGCCTAGATGTCTATATTAAGCAGAGTTATAAAGCAGAATACCCATTTTCCTGAAGCAAACCACCAACCTCCACTAGATTGCTGTTGAGGACAAAAGAGAAGCAGAGGCAGAAAATTTGGTTCGATAGCTTTCATGGCCCGCAGTTAACTTACAGTGATTAGGAATTACGGGAGCCGATGCCATGTCAGTAGATAGCTTGAAGTTTAAGAGGCAGAAAATGTTTTGGAAGAAAGAATACTGTACTCACAGTTCACAAGCATGTGCATTTCTGTTGGCCGTACAGGTCCCTAAGCTTTGGGACAGGAAATCCTAGAGATCTTTCCTTTACATGGGTGTGAGAGACGTGATGGCATGCTGGACTGCGTGCAGCTCATCAGAACTGATATAGGTCTGCGCACATGGAGGATCAGGGGGAGAGAGAGAAGGGAGGAAGGAACCCAGGTCAAACACACACCACACAGGTCAAAGAGGGACAAATTAAGGTCTGGTAGCCTTAGCCCTCTAGATAGTACACTGCCTCCCTGATGTCCTATGGGTAAGGTAAAGGTAAAGGTGACCCCTGGCAATTAAGTCCAGTCGTGTCCGACTCTAGGGTGTGGTACTCATCCCCATTTCAAAGCCGAAGAGCCAGCATTGTCCGAAGACGCCTCCGTGGTCATGTGGCCGACATGACTCTCCTTGCTGCAGCGCGTAGCATGCAGCTGGAACACGGAGCGCTGTTTACCTTCCCGCAAGTGGTACCTATTTATCTACTCGCATTAACATGCTTTGGAACTGCTAGGTTGGCAGGAGCTGGCCAAGCAACGAGAGCTCACCCCGTTGCGGATTTGAACTGCTGACCTTTCGATCGACAGCTCATGGTTCACAGCAATTAAATTTTCGAAAACACTGTTTTGGACCTGGGGGCGTGACGTCATTTTTGCGCGCACCAGCGATGGCGTGGCTTCAATCACCACCCCTACCCCCACCATTTTGCTAACCTTTTGGGAGCCAAACGGCGGGCAGGCCCAAAGAGGGAACAAGGAATGCAACGACGGGAGCAGCAACGGAGGGGATGCATCCAGGAGGCAAGTACACCCCCTCCCCGCCACATGCGCTTGGGGCCCACGGCCCCCCTGCCCCTACCCCAACGACGCTACTGTCTATAGGTGTTGAGCTTCCCTTGAATAGAGGATGATGGCAGTCTGCCGTTGACAGGTGGATGTCTGGGTGCAAGCCAAAACATGCAGGGCTGGGATTGGCTATGTTCTGAGGATTAGACTCAGTGGGTATCAGTCCTGACTGTGATAGCAACCCACAAGCCTTTAATTAGGAACCGAATAGGTAGTTGCTCCCCTGTTGGTGGAGATTAATACATATACCCATACCAACTGCTATTGTACAGGTCTAGCTTGTATGTTGTTGCTTGTCTAACAGTCCTGGTGCAAAATTATTCCCCTCACGGGCTGTCCCCTTTCTCTCCAATTGAGCTCAAACTGCTTGGAGAAATTCTCTAACATCTCTACTTGTAATTAATCAACCAACCCACCACCTGACATGTAGTGTGGAATGTCAGGTGTTTAGCAGTGTTACTTGTTTCGCAGTACCAAGCAGGCACCAAAAACAGAAGGCTTTTTGAGCTCCTTGGCAGCCTTCCCTCTAAGCTGCATGGCTACGCAACTGGAATCGGAGTCCTGTGCAGCTTCTGTCACAACATTCTGGAGCTTGATGATGATGATGATGTAATCTCTGAGTGCTTTGGAGCTGCCCCAATGCAGCTCTGTTAGGGCTGCACGCACTTCCTGTAAAAATGTCAATGAACATGGCTCTTTGGGGATAAGAATACCAACCAGTCAGAAAGGACAAATACTGGGTTATTCAAAAAGAATGGTGCAAAAGTAAAGCTGATTTATTCGTAAATGAACTGACATACCACAACTGTCATGACATGAAAAGACAGAAAAACTGTCCAAGTTTCACATACTCATTACATATGCTCGATGTGGGCACTGTTGGTGACACGGCAGATGTCAAGACAGTAGTCCAGTTCTGTCCAGACACTTCCCAGCATACCCTCAGATATCGATTCCACTGCATCAGAGATGTGTTGTTTCAGGTTGTCCGGTTGTTGTGGCAATGGGGGAAGATACACAGCATCCTTGATGAATTCCCACAAAAAGAAGTCGCAGGGTATTAAATCTAGAGATCGTGGAGGCCAAGGCTCTATTGGCAAATCCTCATTTCCGGCACAGTTGATCCAACATCCCGGTAGGGTGTCATTCAGATATTGGCGAACATACAGGTGGAAATGTGGAGGAGCGTCATCCTGTTGAAAGATCACATTGGAAAGATCTTCCCACAGTTGAGGCATATAAGCCATTCTGATAATCCAGGTAGGAATAGCCAGTGATGGTAGACTTGGCAAAAAAGAAGGGACCGTACACTTTGTGTCTGCTAATTGCGCAAAACATTCAGTAGCGGTTACCTTAAGATCTTGAGGCCTTTTTCCTTCATTTCATTCCATAGCTGCTTGGTTACCATCTTACCACTTTCGCTACAGGCCTTTCTGTTTTGCACCATCCTTTTTGAATAACCGTGTACAATACAGTAGATCCCCAATATACATACTAGCTCCATTCTGAAGGTCAGTCTGGAAGTTGGAACATATGCATCTTGAAACAACTGGCTCTTCCTGGCCCAGTGCTTTCATATGCATAGGCACAGTAGCATAGCTAGCATGAAACAGCAGGGGCGGCCTTCCCTGGGTACAAGGGCCGGGGGGGGGTGCAACTTCATGGTACCTACATTACCATGGAGGCAGGCAGTGATCACTGCCCTTTTACCAGTACAGCTGCTTTTTTTGTGAAAAAGTGGCTGCGCTCCGAGCCGAAGGGTAGTCGATCACCGCCCACCTTCATGCGCCTGTCACTTTTCATTGGCTATCTAGAATTTTCCTTCTATCTGAATCAGTTCTCTTCAGAACTGTTAGTAATATTCCACAGCAATTACATAGCTGATCATGTGATTGAAAATGTATGTATGCAGCTGATCATGTGATTGAAATGTAATTAGTTTGCGTTAAATTTGGTGCCGGCTCCAAAAACTTTAAATTCATATATTTAGGAAAGGATTATTTTACCAGGATTATTTTACCCTTTTTAGTGCGTTTTCCTTCTCTCCCTCCCTCCCTCCTTCCCTCCCCCACAGCACAATCCCACCTAAAGATCCACGGATGGCCCTAGGGCTGCCCGCAGGATCCTATGCCCATTCCGGGCCGCTCCAGAGTGGCCCAGTGGTCTCCTCGGGGGAAGGGGACATTCATCCTTTTCCCCTGGTGTAGAGCTGGGAGACCACAATGGGCCTCCTCAGATTTCCGCCAGCTCAAGAGGTGGCATATGTCCGAGGTGGACGTGTAATGGCTGCCGAGCCTGGAAATGGGACAGGGATGTGGTGGCCGACATCCGCGCCCCCTCCCAGGCTGGCTCAGGCAACCACCACCCTCCCTCGCCGCCCGCCCCGGCCCGCCCTTGAACCCACCAATGGGAGACATACCTTCTCCGGTGGCGGCTGGGTCGCTTTGGCAGTGGAGTGAGGGCTGCCAGCCTCCGTGCTGGCGGCTCTTACTCTAGAGTTGTCACAAACGTGCTTTAAGTCACGTATGCGACAGGTTAGACTGGCGGAGTGCGCGCTCCGCCGGTCTAACGTTAATGTGGATTGCACTGTCACTCTATTGCTTTTTAAGTTGGTATGGCCACTGAGTTTTTAAACGTTAATGGGGAGATGGTGCCTCACACAATTGTCCCCATCACAGAAGATGGAGTCTGCCTGTTTTGGTCCCTCTCCTATCACATGTATGACACTCACCTCATGGCTAGGGAGGTCCGAGAGCTAATTGTGAGGTACGTGGTGGACAACTGGGAGGAGCTCCCCCCACGACAGCGAGGGGGACAACTCTCATTCGATGGAACCATGACTTTTCATAATTGCAGGGTGTTGTCTTACATGGGGAAGTTGTGCTATATTTAAATGGTTCATTGCAATCAAAGGAAAGTTTATTGGAGTCAAAATGGATTTAAAGTACAGTGATGCCTCGCAAGTCGAATGCCTCGTGCAACGAAAAACTCGCAAGACGAAAGCGTCTTGCGAGTTTTTTGTTGACTCGCAAGACAAAGTTTCGTGCGAAAAAAACTTCGTCTTGCGAGGCATCACTCCCCGTGCCGGGGCATCACTCCCCGTGTCCTCCCCGCGCCAGACACCTCAGAGCCTCCGGAGGATCCTCCGGAGGCCTCTGAGCAGACGCGGGGAAAGGGCAGCTCCGGCTCCGGGCGGCTCCGTGGCTCGGGCGGCATTCCACGGAGCGCGTGCCCGTTGAAGCGGGTGGGCCCTCCGAGGGTTTCTCCCCCAGCCTCGGAGCCGGAGAAAGCCCTGGATCATCCGCCACGACCGGTGGCCAGGGCTTTCTGAAGAAGGCCACAGCGTCGTTGCCCTATTTATCCTTTTTTTTTAAGCGCATGCGCAGAACATTTCTGAAATGCATCTCAGTATGCATGCCCCCTTTGTTCTCTCTCCCTTTTGCCCCCCCTGGGAATCCCTGTATTTATGGTCCCTGTTGCTATAGCAACCAGGTTGCTTTCCCCCCGCATTTCTGAGCTTGTTTCACTGGCTTTATGGAACGTACAAACAAAGTAACTTGTGGCCAGACCCCTGGAATCGAACCTGTGCTTAAACAGGGCAGCTTTTGTAACTGCATATATGTTTTCCCACATTTTTCTGCTTCCTGCTGCTGTCTCCTTTGTGTCTCTTTTTAGATTATGAGCCCCTTTGGGACAGGGAACAGTTTCATTCCTTTGTTATGGAAACAGCTTTGAGAACTTTTTGTTCAAAAGTAGTATATAAATAAATAGAGTGTTACAGTATCTAAAACAGTATCAGCACAGGAGAACCAGAGTCAAGGTACCACCATAGGCCCATAAAAGAAAACTGTGTTGATGGGTAAAGAAAAGAGACAGGGTAGTTGTATTAGTTGTATTCCACCATTAGGGCCTCTGCGTTCTTAAGAAGAACAGAATCTTGTAGGAGACAGAATCTTGGCAGCTGCAAGTGCTGATGGTGCTGCTCAAGCAGCTGCACCTGCTGAAATGCCCTCAGCTATACAACCATTGAAGGGCCAGGAGCATTCAGGTCGAAAGTTTGACCACCCTTGATGTAGACTGAAGTGTGAAAGGCAATGAGGTGCATTGCAATGAAAATTAAGAATGCAGAAGAAGTGGGGGTCACTCAGAAAAAATTGCAAATGGGTCATGTGAAAGAAAGGGTGATTATTATTGTTAGAGCATGGAGCAGAGTGAGGCAGCACTGCACTGGAGGGAACAAGTCCTTCTGCAATCACTCAGCAATTAAAGCATTAATTGATTAATCAGAATGATTAATCACTTGTTGCCTTCAGGCCTGCTTAATGAAAGTGTGATGAAGGACAGGACAGCTTCAGGATCTACAGGAGGATTGTAAATTGGACTACCAACAAGATTTCTATCAGGTTCCTTCAACAAGTGGAGATACAATGAGCCCAAGTCCATGTATCTGGGGAAAAAAGTGTTAGTGGAAACGATGTTTGAGTAACTTGCAGAGGGTGAGGCTGCAACACCATGCATATTTCCTTGAAGGAAGTCATCCTGAAATCAGTTGGACTTCTGTATTAAACATCCATAGCTTCAGACTATAAATACTCATTCTTAGAGCTTGGTATACACTGAACTAATGGGATTAACTGCTGAGTATATATGGTTTGTATAGAGATGCAAGGAAAAGGATAATCCTTGTATCTAGTATATATGTTTTTAGTTTACACATTACATGCAGGCCCAACCTATGAGTGATGATGCGGCTTGTGTGTCCGCAGTGGGTGAAGCAGCATATTCTGGGTGCCTTTCACCCCTGTGTATGTTGCTGCCCAGGGCCCATGAGAGGGGGGTAAAGGGGGTAAATTGTACCCAGGCCCAGTGTCAAAAAGGGGACTCAAGAGCCAAAGGAGGGGGCCCAGCCCAGAAATGTCCGGGGATCTCAGCTGGTGTCATGGAGAGTGAAAGATGGAGGACAGGCCAACTGGGCGGGTAGACCTGGGTGCCGCTGCCGCATCAGGATGTCTGTTAGACCTGGGTTTGCTGTCCTCCCCCTGCCCTGTTTTTCCCCCTCCCCCTTTGAGAAGGGGCCCAAAAGAAACTTTTGAACCCCCTGATAAAAATTCCTCTCAGAGGCCCTGCCACTGCCTCTCTCCAGCCCACTGTGCATGGAGCTGCATTGATCTGCTTCCCTGTCTACTCACCATCGCTCTCTCCTTACTCGGTCCCTTTAAACTTAAAGTAACTTTAAGGTTCTCAAGGAACTTAAAGGTTCAAGAAAAGAAGTGAGGGGCTGAGAAAGAAGCCACTTTACCTGGCTCCTTTCTTGCGGTCCCTTTAAGTAAAATAGGAAGTGTGGGATGTGCTGGGAATTCCCAGCAATCCCTACACTTCCTGCTGTGTCAAAAGAGGATCATACAGGAAGGACCAAGGTAAGTAGCTCCATTTTCTTCTTTCTCAGAGGGCGGGTGGCATCAGGCAATGGTGTCCGGCAGTGGCTTTGGTGTGGCCACCCTTGATTACATGTTCAGGTGTATTATTTATTTATTTACAATATTTTTACCCCGGCTTTCTCCCCAAAGGGACCCAAGGCAGCTTACATCAAAAAGAAAACACAGTGCAAAAAGTATAATACAAAAAATAGTCACATTTTAAACAGTACAAACAGTTAACGAAAATTAATAAAAAACAGTATCTAAAAATCAGTTAAAAAAGATTACAATTAAAACAAGAACATAAAAACAGCAGCACCCCACCTGTACCAGCAGGATGTTAAAAAGGCAGGGGCTCAGAAGGCTTCACCCGAAAGCAGTTTTTAGGCCTCGCCGGAAAATGTCCAAGGAGGGAGCAGTTCGTAAGTCAAAAGGGAGGGAATTCCATAAGGTTGGTGCCACTACTGAGAAGGCCCTATTTCTGGCTGCCGCCCCTCGCACCTCCCTGGGCGACGGTACCTGCAAGAGGGCCTTCTCTGATGACCTAAGGAGACGGGCCGGACTATATAGAAGTAGGCAATTATTATCAATATAATAACCAAATATCAAAGTTATTAATTTATTATTATATATCAAAGTTATTAATTTATTATTATTATTATTATAATTATTATTAACTGTATTTATATACTGCTTTTCAACAAAAAGTTCACAAAGCGGTTTACAGACAAAATCAAATGATTAAATGGCTCCCTGTCCCAAAAGGGCTCACAATCTAAAAAAGATGCAGAAGAACACCAGCAAACAGCCACCAGAAAAGACACTGTTTGGGGTGAAATGGGGCAGTTACTCTCCCCTTGCCAAATATAAGAGGAGCACCAATTGAAAAAGTGCCTCTTGCCAGTTAGATATTTTAATTTTGTGTTTAAAAATATGAAGTATGGATGTGACAAACACCTGTCTGCAAAAAATATGCATCATACAGATATACCCTTAGTGCTAGGCTTATCAAATTTAGATTTCAAAATACCGATACCTCAGTGGTGCCAAAAGTGGAGTCTGGAGGACTCTGGCAAAGAATGGAATCAGGGTGCACTGGGCCCTGAAACTAGGCCAAGTTCTGGATTCCGTGTGCACTTGCAACCTCCAGTTTGCCCCTCCCCTGGTATTCCTCATCCCTAACTTGCCCCAGATTCACCAGGCCCAAGTCTTCTCCAGTCAGTTTGTGCCCCACACCTTACCCTTCACCTAGCTAGCTGGATGTTGAACTGGCTTCATAGCGGCGGCGTATCTGACCAGTGGAAAGATAGGGGCAGTTCCTCTCCCACATGCTCTGGTCTTGTGATTCTAGAGAGGTAGAATTGACCACTTTGTTCTCCTATAGAAAAAAAGTGAATAGATCAGCAGATATGATGTTGGTGTAATTTTGGCACAAAAGGTATGAAGAGCTAGGAATAGGACTGTTAGGATATTGAAGTATTTTCATACAAGAGATTGTGAAAGAAAATGAACAGCTTATAAAGAGAACTTACTGCCTGGGACATGCATGCTATGAACATGCTTCCACAACTCAACTGGGCAAAAAAGCATATGAGAGCCTACCCACTTTTTTTAAGGCTAATTTTCTCTACAGAGTGGGAATAGAAGGAACAGGGACAATTAGTTGGAAAAGGAGAAATAAGAAAAACATAGATAACAAATGGAGCAGACAGTAGGTCTATGTTCCCCTCCAGAGTCCTTAACAGAGTCTGCTTTTACACATGACTTCTTTTCACATAATGCAGGTAGCATATAGCCTGGCTTTGAGGTATGGAATTCTCAGTTTTGGGGTGGCAGGTATCAGAACAGTTAAGAGACATAAGATCAGGATCCATGGGGTCTAATACAACTGGTCAAGAGCAGAGACTGTTCAGAGTTATAGTACAGCACAAGCCTGTAGTTTTTCATTTTCCTACTTTTGGGAAACACTTTTTACATCAACTTGTCTGCCATTGAATCCCTGTGCACTGTAATAGAACAGTGGTTCTCAAAGTTCTCCCTGCGAGGCGGGAAGAACTTTGAGTCTTGGGGTGGGGGGACAGCAGCAGCAGCATTTCTGGGGATTGCGCTGCCGGCGGGAGGAAACGTGTTCTTGCTTACCTCACTGGGGGTCTTGATGGCTTCCGGACAGTGCGGAGAGGCCAGCAGACCTCACTGTGGGCCTCCCCGAGCTTTAGATTCCCGCAGCAATCTAAAGCTCAGGGAGGCCCGCAGAGGGGTCCGCAGACTTCCCTGCTCCATCCAGAATCAGTTAAGTCCAAAAAATTCTTTTTTTCCAGGCAGTGGTGATCGCCTTAAGGTGGCAGGGGACGGCATCCGGTTCCAGTGGTGGATTGTGACCCACCACTTTGAGAACCGCTGTCGTAGAAGATTCTAAGGCATGTTGTAGGATGCTCAATCACAGAGGCGTTTCTACGGTAGGGGCGGTACTGTAAGTTGTGCCCTGTCCTAGTTCCCATTTAAAACCCGGAATGAGGAGGCCCCGCCCCCTCGCCGTCAGAGCCATTCCGTGCGGCGAAGGCGATGGACAGAAGGGGCGGGGCCTCCTTGTTCCGGGTTGTAAACGGAGACTAGGACAAGGTGCAACTTACAGTACTGCCCCTACCGTAGAAATGCCTCTGCTCACTCAGTTCATTCAGGAGTGGCTAGGTCAGCTGGACCTCTCCATTGCCATACCTAGACTGAATGTTCTTTTAGAAGAGCAGTTCTCAAACGTTTTGGTCTACAGGGCCCTTTGCATTCCTAAGAGGAGTCTCCGGGAGCCCCAGCACGCCGGTGCATGTGCAGAGTGGCATAGCACTGAGCCCAACTCTGAATACTGGCAGAAATGACGGAAGCCCTCCCGGCGCCCGGAGCAAGGGCGGGGCCTGCGTGACATCACGTCAACCCCCCCCCCCGCTGGTTTTGGTCTCATTTCAGAGCCAAACGGGCTCCAAGGAGGACGGGCCGAAATGAAGACGGCCGAAGCGGAGGGTAAGTACGCCCCCCGCTGAATGCCCCCTGCCCCTGTCCCCGCGCCCGTGCCCGCGCCCGGAGCAGGTCCGTACGCTCTGCGCAAGTTCCGCCTCTGAATACTGGTGAAGAGCTGGAAGAGGAGGGGAATGAGGAAGGAGAGCCGTGAACAGGGAAGGCAGGAGAGACAGAAGAGCAAACCAGACAGGGGGGCAGATGGTGGCCACTTATGGTGTGCCGTGGAGCACCTGAAGGGATCTTTGGGAGCCCCAGGGATCCTAGGATCACACTTTGAGAAATGCCGCTTTAGAACATTCTTAATATGCATCTGCATATTGCATTGGAAGATCAGGGATGGTGGGCAAGCTGTCCTTTTTCAGGAAAATTTGCCCTCCATTGATGGAAACTTGATCTTCTCACTGAGAAAATCCTGACGAGAGGGTCCCACAAACTACAATCAATATATAAGTGTTGCACTTGTGTACTTGGTCTTAGACGTCAAAGGAGGAAAGTGAAGGGAGGTATCTTGAGAGAAGTGAAATACCATGAGGTACGGACGGAATTGCCTTGTTGGCTCAGATTGAAAGTCTATCTGGTCAAACACTCTATTTCCATCAGCAACCAGCGAGACTTCCCTGTTCCTCATAAACATGCCAGGAAAGTGATGACATTTGTGATGAAAGTGATGAAAGTGAAGCCGCCTTGATTGCCCTTATCGGGAGAAAAGCAGGGTAAAAATTCTTTAAATAAATAAATTAAATAAATAAATGTGCATATTTTCGACCCCCAAGATCTGGTACTCAGAGGTATACTGCCCCCGTAAATGGCAGTTTCCATTTACCTATGGTGGCTAATAAGCACTGATAGACCTATCTTCAATTCATTTGTCTTAAAAGCTATGTAAGGCTGAAGCACCACCCCTTTTAGAACAAGAAACGCAGCTTCTGATAGGCTGATCAGATTGAGGGCAAGGGGTTAGCATGCCTCTTGCCTGCTATCCCCCCCCAGCTCCATATCATACATACCCCCCACAGGGTTTCAAATTAGTATTTTCAAGAATATGCTTTACACATGAATAGGGTGGTTCTGACTGCCTTCAAGGAGGTAGTCTTTAGGACACTGCAGAAGACGCTGCCTCAAGGATCCTGAATATTGTGGCAGGCATTGACCAGTTACATACTGTATTGTCCCGAGTATAAGACGCACCTGATTATAAGTCGCACTGTTAATGTTTGGTGCTATTAAAAAACTTTAATTAAATCACTGGCATTCAATATATGCCAGTGATTTAAACAGTGCAATCCTGTGCATGTCTACTCAGAAGCAAGTCCTACTGTTCTCAATGGAGCTTACTCTCAGGAAAGTGTGCACAGGATTGCAGCCTAAACTATTCATTGCCTGGGGAGGGGGGATGAAAGTGTATGTGATCTTGCTTTACAAGAGGATACAAAACCCAGCAGAGCAGAGAACGAAAATTAACAACTTATTGCAGCCTGGAAAGGGTTACAGCCTCTACTGGGGAGCTTGTTTTTACAAAGAAAAGTAAGCCCTGCAGGGCAGAGAAGGATGGAGCTGAAAAGCAGGTGCTACAAAGATCTAACAACTTATTGCAGCCTGGAAAGGGTTACAGGGGAGAGCTGTGTGTGTGCTGCACAGAAGGAGCCCGTGCTCCCTGCATTTCTGCAAAGACAAAAGACGTTCATCACCCGATGATCACTTCAATTAGCGTCTCCTCTTAGCCTCGGCTTCTTCCAGCAATGTCTCAGGCTGTTCTCACAATTTTACGGTATTTTATTTTTTATTTTTGCAATGGTGCGAGTATACAACGCACCCCTAGTTTAAAAAGTTAAAATAGGGGGGGAAGTGTGTTTTATACTTGGGACAATACGGTATATTTCCTTTACAAGGAAATACCAAAACCAAAATGATGCATATGCACAACTCAAACAGGCCAATTTTCTCCCTCTCCCTCCCTGTGTTCTCCCCCCAACTAACACCTCAACATTTCATGTCTCTTGGGGTTCAGTGTGTATGCTCAGTCATTATCAGGTTGTTGGTTTTTTTTGGGGGGGGGTTACCATTACTTTTTCAATCAATGTACAAACTTACAAACTTCTGCATACCTAAGTACCCACTTGTCCTCCAGAATATGTAGAAATCATTACCTTATCTGTGAGCAGCCCTGTTCCATATACAAATGGATAGCACTCAACCACCTGAGTTTAGTATTAGTGCAGAGACTGACCGCGCAATCCTGCCTAAATTTAGGTGAGCACTGTGCCGGCCTAGGTAAAGGTAAAAGTATCCCCTGCTCGAAAGCCAGTCGTGTCCGACTCTAGGGTGTGGTGCTTATCTCCATTTCTAAGGCCAAAGAGCAAGCGTTGTCCGAAGACGCTTCCGTGGTCATGTGGCAGGCGTGACTAACGGAATGCTGTTACGTAACTGCCGCAGCGGTGCATATCTGTCTACTTGCAATTTCTTGCTTTTGAACTGTTAGGTTGGCAGGAGCTGGGACAGGAGACAGGAGCTCACTCCATCATGGGGCAATTGGGTCTCAAACTGCTGTCCTACTGACCTTCCAGTCTGCAGGTCAGCATCTTAACCACTAAGCCACCGTGGTCCCTTAGGCGCTCTGCTGGCCTAAGATGTTGCAAAAGTGAAATAAGGCACTTTTGCAGCACCGGGAGAGTAAGTGGCATCTGCACAGAGACCAACTGCTCACTCCACTGTCCAGGACGACCCGCATTAATGTCACCTTCCCCTGAGGTGAGCCCTGGCCATGCCGGTGCACATCACATCCTGCCTAGGATGCAGTGGCCGTCCATTGTGCACCCATTTCAGTCCAGATTCCAGCCTTGTTTTGATATCAAAATGATTAAGTATGTATTGAGTGAAAGAATACAGTAGTTTCTTTAGGCTTCCAAATAGTGTCAGTGAAAGACCCCAGGTTCTACAGTTATGAAGGAGACAAACTTCCTTCACTCCATGGCAGACAAATTTTAGAAGACCTTCCTGTCTTCCATTCCTATGTTGACATTAAGTGTCAAGCGATCTACTTTACTATGTTTATCATTAGTTGCTTGCTGTCATTTAACTTGTGTGCATTGATTCTAGAGTTCAAAATGAGTGCAACCAAAAAAGGAGAGACAGGTATTCTTTTTGGTAGATATTTGCTTAAAATGTCACCGTTTAAATTGGCAGTTCTAATGGGGACGCAAGAGAATAACATTTCATTGGTTGAACAGCCAGCTTAATTCTTTGATGCACTACTTGGTATGAATACCTCCCCAAAGGTTAAATACATTTATTAACACTGATGTGCAGCAAGATAGATCAGATCAACCAGAAAATTTAAAACTGCAGTACATAATGTCTTTTTGTGAGTGAAAATGCCATTCAGTAATTATGACAGTCTCCCCAAAAAGGGTATGTAAGGTATGAAAAAATACTCATTTCTCATGCACTCAGAGGCAAATGATGCAAATACATTAAAAAAAATGGTACTCTGGCTTAACCTAATTAATATCCTGTTTAAAACTCCTTATATTATTGCCCATGTTAAATAAGACAATCACTATGATACAAGACATGATAGAAATTCATAGAATTATACATAACGGAGAGAATGAGAGTAAGTTTCTTATCTCTCACAGCACTAGATTCCAAGGTGAACTGGTTGACAGGATAACCAAGGACAGCGAAAAGGAAGCATTTCTTCATTTATGGGATTTGATGTCACAAGATGTGGTTGAAAGCCACTAGCTAGTTTAGATTGCTTCAAAAACCCTCTTTGGATATTATTAAACTGTGTGCAAAGGTGTAGGGCAGTGGTTCCTAAACTTACCTGGCTCACGACTCCCCGCAGCCTCTTCTTCCTGGCTCATGACTCCCCCAGTAGCTCCTCCTACCTGTTCTCCTGGCCGCCACCATCTTGGATCTCGTGAAATCTCGCGAGATCCAAGATGGCAGCACCCAAATCTTGTGAGAATTGGGCACTGCCATCTTGGATCTCACAAAATCTTGTGAGATCTAAGATGGCAGCACCCAAATCACTTGAGAAATGGGTGCCGCCATCTTGATCTTGTGAGATTTCATGAGATCCAAGATGGCGGCATCCAGGAGAACAGGTAGGAGGAGCTACAGGGGACATCTCACTACACACCCCTGTGACTGTACCGTGACGCCCTAAGGCATCACGACGCACAGTTTGGGAACCCCTGGTGTAAGGGGTTAACAAGGGTGCCTTGGTAAGCCCAACCTCCTCACCAACACAATATGCTCTTGAAGCCCGGTCACCCTCTCCCTATGAAGCGGCTTGATGGCCTATCCCCAGCTCAAGATGGGAACCTCAATTGTTTTGTACCTTTGCAGAGGGTGTAGCAGAGAGTTCCTTGATTGATTGCTCAGGAGGACTGTGCCTTAATTATCATAAAATTCTTAATGAAGTATACAGTGAGGTTGGTGAGGGATGCGAAGGTTGAAGGCACCTCTTTTGTGTTTGCTAACAACTTTGTTTACTTCGAAGGCAGGACGTTCCTAGGATGTTACTTATTTACAAGTTGTTTACAAATTGGGCAGCCCAGTCCTGTCTAACCCTGTGCCCTACGATACAGCAAGGCTGGTGCAGCCTCCAGGAGGACGCCGGAAATCAGGAAGCCTGGAGGCCACCTTAGGTAGGCTTACCATTCGTCCCGATTTTTCCGGGACTGTCAGGGATTTTGGGGGCCTGTCCCGGATTTGTCCCGCCCCCCCTGGCCCCCGTTACCCCCCTGGTCCATTTAAAATTAATTTTGATTATTTTCCGATTTTGTTTTGGAAACAAAATGGCCGCCGGAATTTCCCCTAAACAAAATGGCCACCTAGCCTTAGGGGAAGGGAACATTTGCTTCATAAATCCCAAGCTGCCCCGATGGAGCTACTTGGATGTGCGCCAGTTACTTTGCTGGCGCAGGTCCAAGAGGCCTGTGTAACATTGGCCAGGCCTGGGAAGGGGAATAGGATTTTGACGTAGCCAAGGCCGATCTCTCCCCCTTCCTGGGCCCGACCAACCAGTTTGTGTCCATAAATAAATAATAATTTTTTGGCAAAAAGGGGGGGTTAATTAATTAATTTCATTAACTGATTATTCCGGGGGAGGTCCCAGGAAAATATGGTAAGCCTAGCTTTGAACAAAGGGCGAAACATAGGAACATGTTGGCGATTTTCTTTACTTGTGGACCATGGTCTTTAAACCTGAAAATTGTTAATCAATGTATTTCTGCTGGCCATGAAAATCTTAGGTCTTATGTTAATTTAGTAGAGGTTATGATGTGTGGTACCAAATATTACCAAAGTACCAAAGTATGGTACGCCTTGGGCATTTGCCTTTTGGCATAGGAAAAGGCGGGATATAATTTTTTTAAATAAATAAATATTGATCTGGATAAGCATACGTCTGGGTTATGGCATTTGCATGAAGGAGGAGAGCACCAGCTAGTGATAGAATCTGTCCTCTCTCCTAAATTCCACATTTATCACAACAATGAGAGGACCATGTACAACTGCTAATTAGGGAGGCCTCTCAGGTACTGTTGTACATGTGTGATTTGGTCAGTTAGTTGCGTAGACTGAAACAGAAGTCCATGAAGGTCTTATGGTCAACAGCTTGGCAGCAATGCTCCAAGGTTTCAGACAGGAAATGTTCTCTGTCTGCCTTTAGATAAGAGAGGGCACTGGAAATATAAAATGCCAGGGATTGAGCCTAACACCTTTTCCATGCAAAGTGTGTGCTCTACCACTGAGCCCTTCCCTCATACAACACAAACCAATCAATCTGCACACGTGCAAGACTGTCAGGTCTTATATCTTGACTCTATTGGTGTCAGGTGGTCTTTTATAGTCTGCAGTTTACTCACCACTGTCAAGGAAGGAGGAGGTTTCTTTCCTTTTTTCTTGGTGGAGGTGGGAACAGAAGGTGACAACTAAGCCTGAGCTGAGGCTTGCAGGACTGACGCAAGCTGATGATATCAGCCTAAGAAGGCAGCTGAGGTTTCTGCACAGGGTTAGGAGAGAGAGTCTGTTTTCAGGTGTCAAGTGGCTGAACAGCCTTACTATACTGGCTAGGACGATACTGTATAGTGAATACTCTGCTCTTTAACGACGTGAACAAGCAGAGAAATAATTTCTGCTGACTTGAGTTTCCATTCTGCTACGTGTCTTGCAGAAGATTGTATGCTACGCAACCTCTGATAAAGAATTGTCAAAACAGTGCCTTGCCTTTTCGAATACTATTTTTCAAAAACTAAATTAAACTTTGTTTGGAACCAGGGGAGTTTTTATATGTTAATTTGCAGCTCTAGGGCTGAAATGAACAGGCTACGTAAATTATCCTCTAATTCCGTCTCTGAGAAGTTTCAAGTCAAATATTTGCTGAATATGTGGCATCCATATTCGATAGCAATATTTGATTTTGGCAGAATGTTATTATGGATATACAGTGTTCAGGGATGACTGATGGCCAATGTCTATTGGAGGACCCACCTGGTCAAGTCAGCCACTGAACCCTCAGTACCAGTGGCAACAACAGCACCCAATACACCATTAGGGGGCCTGTAGGAAGTGCCATGGGGGACCCAGTGCAAGGCTTTGCCCCAAGGTCCCCAGAACCTGACAACAATATTGATAATAGTTCAGTACTTAGTATTTGACTGTACTGTTGTGCACTTATCCTATACTTATGTTGTGCACTCTGAACAGTGAGAGGTTCTAGGATCGGTGTCCTGGAGCTGGTTTCCTTTAGATAAGAGAGGTTGCTGGAAACATAAAATGTTTTTGCAATATTAGCTTTATTTGCAAATACAGGTGGGCCCCCATATCCACTGATTCGCTATCCATGGATTCAGTTATCCACGGATCACGGGGACCCCCCAGGCTTTTACTTTTTTCCCCAGTAAGCTTTGTTTCTTCCTTAAAGAAACAGGAGAAGCAGCATCTGGCTGCTTATTACAGGCAAGTAGAACGAGACTAAGTACTAGAGAGGCTCTGCAAGGTTAACAGAAACCTTGCAGAGCCTCTCTAGGACTTAGTCTCGTTCTACTTGCCTGCAATGGAGGCTGCTTTTCTGTTTGTTTTAAGGAAGAAACAAAGCTTGCTGAAAGAAAAATAAGAGCGGGGGGGGGAAGCATGCCTGCCTGCAGGGGAGGCAGGGTGGGGGCCCCCTCAGGAAACCATGGAGGGGGTGTTTGCTCTTATCCACGGTTTCAAGTATCCACGGAGGGGCCTGGAACATATCCCCAGCGGATATGGGGGCCCACCTGTACTCAAGTAGAACCCACTGGAAGCAAGCTAACTCCTAAAATCAGACAGCAGATTCCTAGAGAACAACTTGTGCAGCCTCTCCAAGGCTACACCCCCATTTTCAGCTGTGTCTTGTCCTTCTCTCTTTCAACCTCCTTCCTCTCCTGCTCTGTGGCTCTTCCACCCTCCCACTTTCCCCTCTTCACTTCTTCCAAGTTTGTCTCTCTTTCCTTTTTCCAGCACCCCTACCTCTCCTCTCCTCCATTTTCTCTTTTAAATTCTCCTTCCATTTCTTGTTTTCTCCTCTCCTGTCCTCTCGCTTGCCTCTCTTGTCATTGCCTTCTTCTCTTTTTGCCCCATGCCTGCTCTAGCTCCTTTCCACCTGAATCACCAGCAGCTGCTTGGCTACCAGCTTCCTCCCAATAGATTGTGCTGATGACATCACTCCACTACCTGTTGGGCAATTAGCAGCTATCTGATTTTTGAATAGCCTCAGGGCTTGTGGCAATTACTTATCTGATCTTTCCATTACCTGGGACCCACCAGAAATCAGTTTGCAACACTAAGACCCACTGTTTGAGAAACACTGGTATATATTATTTCCATAGTACATCCAGAATGAGGATAATTCATGGTACTGTATATTGAGCCAATCCATAAGAAACAAAAAGTAGTTGAATCTCGATGAAACTGTGTGTAAAGGTGTTACAGAAACAAAACAGTGAGCATGTGTAGCTTGACCCTACAGAGATTTACTCAGAAGTTAGTCCCACTTTCTCCAATGATACTTCTAAGTATCTGTGGACAGGATTGGAGCCTATAGAAGTATAATCAAGAGCAAACAGAATCAGAATTAATATCAGATACCCATGAACACTGTCAGATATATTATAGCCAATGATAACTATGACTGTATCACTCTAACAGCCCCATGGGCGTCACTGGGGCGTGGCGGGGGGGCGGGCCGCCAGGGGGTGACGCGCGTCATGGGGTGACGCGCGCACCCCCTCGCGCGTCACCTCCGTGACGCGCGTCGCCCTCCGGACGCTCCGAGGCCGGCCCGGGAGCCGGCCTCGGAGCGTCCGACCCCGTCGGCGCTCCAGGGCCTTCTGAACGAAGGCCCAGGCAGCGCGTCAATCCGGGTATTTCCCGGATTTTCGCGCATGCCCAGACCCGTTTTGAGGGCAAAAAGCCCTCAAAACGGGTCTGCGCATGCGCGAAAATCCGGAAAATACCCGGATTGACGCGCTGCCTGGGCCTTCGTTCAGAAGGCCCTGGGGCGCCGACGGGGTCGGACGCTCCGAGGCCGGCTCCCGGGCCGGCCTCGGAGCGTCCGGAGGGGGGCGACGCGATGCGGGGGGGGAGCCGGATGGCCCCCCCCGCGCCCATAACGTCGCGCCCCTGGGGGGGTGACGCGCGTCCCCGCACCAGGGTGACGCGCGTCTAGTGACGCCACTGAACAGCCCAATCCTATGAGCTTTTTGCGCAAAAGGCCCAGCCACAACGGAAACGTCATGCCTCCATTGTACACGATGCAACCTCTGTTAGAACTGGCCAGCTGCTCCTTGCATGCACCAAAATTGCCCAGATATTCTGCTGACCCAGGGGCACTTTGGGGGAGGTTTAGGATGGGGAAGAGGGAGGGGAGGGGTAGTTCCTGGTGGCAAAAGTGCACGCTAGATCCTATTCCTCATTTTCCAACTGTCTCGGACTTATGTCAACTACATAGTTGGCATGGATCCAAGGAGACCCATAGGCAGCAAGAAGGCCTACCCAGAAGTAGTTTTTTACTTACCTCTGGTTGGCCTTCTGGTCGCCTCCCCCCCCCCCATTTGGTGTAGCACACGCTCAGTCAGCATGACTTCATCGCATACAATGGTGGGGGATAGGATTGAGCTGTAACAGTCATAGACCCTATTGACTAGAATATATCAGATTATGTTAATCCAGATTCCGTTTGCTCTTGTTTATACTCTTAGATGGCAGACTTTATGTTATTAACTTATAATAAGTATTGGTGCAGAGGAAGGGCTGGACTATTACTTTATCTGAACTTTGCTTGCTATTTACCCTCTTCAGGATTAAAACAGAATTATTTTGTCATATAATTATGCATTGAGAATGCTATATGCATTTAGAAGTATAACTTCTAAAAATACATGTCTGCAGATTGACCAGCAAATCTAACAAATCTAATTGAAGAGGTGGTGCAGTCCAACCAAGGAAGTAGAATGAACACTTGCAACTTGGCCAGAAACAAAGGTAACAGGTCCAACCAAGAGGTAGATTTAACACTGGCATTAGAAATTCACTTCCAAACAGGTAACTGCAGCAAAAAGCTAAAAGGAGAGGAAAGGGAGGGAGGGAAGGTTCATTTTAAAGGTGCTTGTGTCTCTCTTTATGTCCAAAGGTTTTGCAAAGTTCTGTTCAAAGGGGCGGATGAACATAGAGTTCAGTGCAAACTCCAAGTGTGAGGTGCTGCCTCGGCTGCTGGTGGTTCAAACAGAGCACCGAGCTGCTCTAGACATCGGTTTGCTGGTGGGGCTTCCTCTTTTGTTGTCCTTTTCCCGGTTTATTGTGTCACATAATTGCAGAATTATAACTTTTAAAAATACATGCCTAGAATGCCCAAAAAGAAAAGAGATTCTACACAGAAATTTGAATCCACTGAAATTCAAGTCCCTAAGTCTCCTGTCCACTGTGATAATGAAACCTGTGTATTTTGTATTGACCACAAGAGATGAATTGACACTACAGCTATAGACATTTATTTCATGTACTGTACTATGCAGCCATATCGTAAGTACCTTTGCAGTGCTTGATTATATATGATCAGTCAAATCCAAAGAAAATGTGA
This sequence comes from Plestiodon gilberti rubricaudatus, assembly GCA_026170595.1. Lineage (NCBI taxonomy): Eukaryota > Metazoa > Chordata > Lepidosauria > Squamata > Scincidae > Plestiodon > Plestiodon gilberti. The sequence goes on from JANXHW010000003.1 coordinate 112,186,369, forward strand.
AGCACGTCCTTGAAAAACGGTAACTAGATCTTTATAAATACAGTACTATGTGTGTGCGCGCACACACACACACACACACTGATTTTGCATCAGTATGGCAAGCCAGTAGCAAACGGCTTGAAGAATATAAATTGGATGTTCCCTAGAAGAATGAGAAAAGGTTAAAATTCATCATTCTAACTGATAGGCTTTCTTTGAAAAATAACAGGTGCAGAGAATACAAAATACTGTGTTAATTTTCAATTCCTGCACTGTGATTTTTTTCAGAAATAATATCTTACAAACATAGCATATTTGATGCTTTTAATAATTTAAACTTAAATTTGAACATTGATTTGAATCTTATTTTCTTTTTCAGACCACACACACAAAACTTTACCATCACAGAAATGATCATATTCCATTTTATAGGAGATATGTAGTGATGAGTACCTTTCAAGGCTTGATATAGCATATACAGTACAGCTTAATCCACAAGCAAAATTAAGCCCAAAGAGATCAAGCCATAGATCAGTTTAGTCATTTTGAAGGAAATGTGATGAAAACAGCTTCAAACCAACTTGAGTTCTGCAGACTAGGAATGCAATCCTGTGTACGATGCGGCAGCCGGCCTAAAGGGCTGGCTGCCGCATCCTATCCTGTTCCCAGGCTGCTGGAGCACCTGGGAAGAAGGGGACACTCGTCCCCCTTCCCTGGGTGTAGGGCGGCTGGGGCCCTATGGGCCTCCTCGGATGTACGCCAGGTAGGGGCCTAGGATATTGGCAGAGCGCGCTACCCATATTCCTGCCCCCCTCCCAGGTCAGGCCGGCCAATCAGTCCCTCTCTCCACGCCCCTGTCAACCCTTCCACCGCCCCTGCACTTACCTCCGCCGGTCAGTTTCAGGTCTGGAAGGTCACGGAGTAAGGGTTGCCAGCCTCCGCGCCAGCGGCCCTTACTCTAGAGCAGGGGTTCACAACCAGTGGAACTAGTACCACCAGTGGTACTTCAGCCGACTGCTGGTGGTACTCGGACTACTGGACTGCCAGACCCCCACTCCGATGTGGTGCTTTCAGTGGAACGTTTTTGCTCCTGAGAGGCTCCTGCCTTTGGCCAAGCCTCTAGGGAATGCTGAGAAGGGGCCTCCCACCTGCCCATATTCTCCTACCTGCGTTTTCTGGCCTCCAAAAACCTGAAAACCCAGAAGTAACTGGTGATGATGTCATTGCTAGTCACTTCTGGTGGTATGCAGCAGGAGAGTGGCGCCTGAGGTGGTACTTGGCCAGGAAGGGGTTGAGAATCCCTGCTCTAGAGTCATCACAAACATTCTTTACGGCACATTTGCGACAGCTTAGAGCGGTGGAGCACACGCTCCGCCACTCTAAGCTTACACTGGATCAGGCTGCCCACCTCTTGTGAATTAAGCCATTCAAGGGGGTCAAAAATTACTCTTAAACTTTCCGTTGGTTAAACCTCCCAGAGCTCAGAAGATAGATGCATATAATATGGGGAAATGGTAGAACTGAAATATTTCCTGGGAGGAAAAGGATATCTGCTTTATTATTGTCTGTGTTAGTCTGATTCAAAATTTGTGTGTGTGTGTGTGTGTGTGTGTGTGTGCGCGTAGGATTCTAAACTAAATCATTCTAGCCAATAAACTCAATTAATGTCTGCAGCTCATATCTAATCTCCATTTGCAAAGTCAAAACTGATTATTTTTATTTTTTAAAGTTCTTTTTTAAAAAGGAAACTGTGGTGATCAATTAGCTAGGAGTGGCCACACCTTTTACATGGTAGTGTTTTCCGCAGCAAGCATGAATGTAACATATGAACATATGGCATGTATCCTTCAGCCCCTCTGTGTTCATGTGCCTGGTTGGAACACTGATTGGACCAGGGCTTCCAGTTGTTTAAGGATATGCAGCTTTCCTACTTTACATGTCTCCTTAGGAAAATATTAGGTAAAAAGGCAGCTCCACCTATTCCACAACAAAACATTCCTGTTTGCTGTATGTTAATAGGAAAATATTAACATACAGCAAACAGGAATGTTTTGTTGAGGAATAAGTGGAGCTGCCCTAACCTAACCTGCTTCAGAATTCTATGTTGGAAAACTATTGCAGAATAATAAATATAGTGTACAGAAAGCAGAGAAGAGCCTTCAGCAACAGAATTGGGGGGGGGGCACTTAGGGCATCTCTCTTGATGTGAGAATTGGCAGTGTTTCAAGTACACAAATCATTATTGGTGTCATCGTAACAAAAGCAACAACACAAGACAGTCCCTGTTTTCATCTATGAAACCTTGGAGGATATAGTTCTGTCTGCTAAGTTGTAGAGTTGTCACATCTCCTCCCCATTCCTCCAAGGAAATTTGGAAGGACAGGACAACCACAAATATTATTTGTGAAAGAGTGAGAAGGATACCTTTTGGGGCCTGTGTTTATATCACTTTCACACCTTCCAGGAGATAATCGTAATAGCTATTGCTGCTGCTTCTGTGCTTCCTCCTCCTTTCCATTCTGCAGTGAATTCAAAGGAGGGTTTTCATTGTCAATATATCCACTTTACACTGAATAACTAGAGTGAACAGGGAAGGGAAGGACTTGCAGAAGAATGACTTGCAAATCCTGCTGCCAATGCTATTGCTGGACCTGAATTTAAAGCTATCACAAGAATGCCGTTAACATTAGTCTGCCTCTCTGTGGGCCAACAAATGAAAATCTCTCCCTAAATTTCCAGCGTTGGCATTTTGTTTTGATTGATTACCTTGATTAATGCCAATGGTGTTAGTTAGCTTTAAGATACCCAAAGGGTAGTCATCTAGTTAAAGCTGCAAATGTGGCTCACGCCAACTATTTAGCCCCCTGAACGTTTTTAAGAAACCATGATTGAAGATCTTATCATTCATTACAATTAAGTGTTTGTGTGCTTCTCATTTCCAAAAGCCATCTGCTATTGAGTTTTTAAAACTCACTGTTCTGTGGATCTAACCTGCCACCTAACATTTACTTTACTTTAATGGTGAAAACAAGATGACAATGAAAACTTTATATTTCCACTTTAATAATCAGCACTATTATGCACTACAATTTTTCTCCCCTTTGCAGTGCTCAAGGCCTTTAACAAATCAAAATGCATCAAGTTAAAACAGTAATTAATGTCAAATGACTAGCCACAAAAGGCCCTATTTAATTAAAAAGTTCTAATCTTTGATTAAACCTTATCACACATCCCTCTGATTGCGAACTGTTGTCTGAAAAGCGAAAGTAATTGGTTACATAATCTATTGTCTCTCTCCTAATTGACACCTGCTAATTGTCTCAACATAAGATGGCAACAGATGTACTGCAAATGTTAGAAGTTAATGGTGAAATTACAATTCCTTTGAAGTCAGTAAGAAAACTTTCATTAATCTTTACCAAGGCAGGATTTTTCACCCTGATTTTCATATCAGAGGATTTTGTTAATATATTCAAATGATTTTGAGTTGGTTCTCATATTTTCTTTATGAGTCTTATGCCTGTTGGCCCAGATTTCCCACTTGCTGTAAAGCTGAAGTAATCTTAAATCACCAAGTGCCTGCTGTGTGCTGTATGTTTTTCATTGAATCATCACGTTGGCTAGGGTTTTCAGATCCTCACCCAGAGAAAGTGCACACACATTTCAGTGCTTTGAGGCACCAGATGAAGTTGTTGCAACCATACCCTAGTTCCTAATGAGAACATACATACATACATACATACATACATACATACATACATACATACATACATACATACATACATACATACATACATACCTCATCCTAAGGAAACAAGGTAGCAAACAGATACTGATGGTTTACTAATTATTCTATTCTGTCTTGGTCCACAAAAAGCCAGTTTGAATAAAAAGAGCTTAGATTGTTCCTGGAAGATGCCCAGAGGGCAGGTCACAGCATTTTGCACCAGGGGAATCCTCTGAATGTTCACAGGCATTCCTACATAAAAGCCCCAACCCTGCCACCAGTGGCGATGCAGCAGTGCCAAAAAGGCGCAAGACACATCCTATGGTGTGTGTGTGTGGGGGGGTAATTAGTCAGCCTGCAGGGGGTAAGTACAATTATTTTGTACTTACCTTATATGCCAATAAAGGTTCTGAAATCTCTGGTTTTGTACTTACCTCTTGGTAGGCTGCCTGTTCTCCAATGGGTCTCCTCAGACATACACCACTTATTTGGGTGGCGTATGTCCAAGAAAAGGGGTGGGAAGGTTTAAAATGGAGGGGATAAGATTTGGCATGCTCCATTGCCGCTGGATTCGCCTCCTCCTGCCACCTCCCTGCCCCTGGTTCGTCCCTGCCAGGTTATGCCCACAATCCCTCAACACCCTCCCACTCCCTGTCCACAGCCCTCCCCTGCTGCTGACTTACCGGCACCAGGAAGTCAGACAGGCCGCTGCCATGCAGCCAGTACCACTTGCCATTTCTAGCAATGGCCCAGTTGCGTACAGCATTGTGTTTTGCGATGACGTAGGTCGGGTTGCACTGCTAGAAAACTAGTTCTGGCAGCACAACCCACCCAGTCATAGGTTTGGACTGAAAGTGCATTATGGTAGTCTAGCTTCCAAGTAAGAAAAGCATCAAGGATGGCTGCGTATGGAATTTTCCAAAACAAAAGCCAGGCAAAGTTACTTCCAAGCCAGGCAAAGTTACTTCCAAGCCAGCCTGCTGAGGGTGGTGTTGACTGCACTCACAAATTGTGTGGCCTTCCTCTAGGCCTGTGGGATTTGAGTCCTCTTGCCATCAGTCCAGATCTAAAGTCACGTTACTGGCCTGCATTGTGCTCTTCTGGCAGGCACCCAGTGCCACACACATGTGTAAGCCAGAGTGTAAAGCCAAATCCTGCGTCCAAATAAAAGGGAAAAAATGGAATTTCTTACCTGAGAATCCCTGTTCTGGAGAGAGGAAGGGGGCATTCCTAACCCTTTGGGAAAGCCACTCCCTCTACCAGGAGACAGGGCCAATCGCAAATAAAATCTCCTCAAGGGAGGGCTTCCCGCTCCCCCAGACAGGGCCTGGAGAGCTGAGAAACACCTCCAAAACATCCCACCGCAGTAGCAGGTGCAGTAGATGGTGGGATCACTTGAAGAATAACAACATTGAAACATAGCTGTGAAAAACAGGTAAGCACAAGTAAAAAACACAGACTGGTTGGCTAGTGTTGAGAGGCTGTCCGGACCAGCCAGCCCCCCAGGCCCCTGACTACCACCGCACATGGTGCCTATTGTCCTGAAAGCAAGACGCCAAGGACTGGTGAAGAGTTGAGCAGACTGCCCTCCTTCCTCTCCTGAGAATAGGAATAGGAAGCAAATAGGAATTCTCAGGTAGGACATTCTGGTTTTCTCTGGTAGACAAAGCATTTGAGAGTTTTTTGCTCTGTCCTCTCTCTCCCATCTAGCTGCTGTTGGCTAGGGGAAGCAAAAATAAAACAAACAAACAAAACCCAATGGATCACTGTTGATTCAGGACTTATTTGTTCCTATTCTGTTAGGTTGGTTTATTGCATTTTCCCATTTGTCCAAAAACATTTTTGAAATTTGAAATATTTCTCTCTCACACACACTCATAGTCACTCTCTCTCTCTCTCTCTCTCTCTCTCTCACACACACACACACACACACACACACACCCCTACAGTATTATATACTGTATTCACTTTTGCATCCTCTGCAACACGTCTTTTAGCTTATCACAGGGTGTCATTTCATTTCTCTCACAATCACAAATGTATAATGCAGGCTGAGGGGGATGAGGGGAGGAAAATGGTAAAGTTTAGAAGGTATTCTGCATTGCATAAGTTTAGGGCAACATGGAAAGTTCCTTCTTGGGTCAGAAGTGTAGAGCAATAGATTTTGCATTTTAATAGTTTGTTTTTTAATACTTAGCACTTCTTGAGCTTATAAAGTGCTTACTATGCATCCACTCAAGTCTTTACAACAACCCTGTAAGGTAACTCAGTACAGTATTACCATCCCCCTGTTGCAGATGTGAGGCTGGTGCTGAATGATATTGACTTGCCTAAGGACAGCTAGCGAGTTCTTGGCTTGAACCAAAGACACCTGTCTCATGCCTCTGACCCTGCTCAAGTTTCAGAATGTTTGAAGTCAACATTCAGCAATCGGTTTGGGGTTCCTGGTCTTAATTTGGAGTTCTGCTGGCCATTGCTTGGAACGCTGCTTCAAAACTCACCTGTTAGCTCCGCTGCACTCTCCTTGAAAAACTGCACAGGCAGCCTCAGTGGCACCAGTGAGTCATGCTCACAGAGAGTAACGGTCTAAATATTTTGATTGAAAGCCTCTTTTCAGAGAGACAATTCATAATCCAACAGAACAGCCCACTGTTTCTTTTTCTTTTTTTCCCCTAGCATATGTCTAAGCCAAATTAGAGTAATATTTCAGAGTGGCAGCAAAATATATTTACATATTTAATTTTAAATAATTTACGTTGCCTTTTGCTAAGATAGTTTTATGCAGGCTGATGTGTTAAGCTTCCCATGATTTATTGACTGCAGACTTTATTGGCATTGCATTTTCCTATGCAAAAGGGGAGGAAATGCACTCATGAGCTCTCTGCCAGCCATTTTCTAACTATGGAATCTGTTACCAAAATAAGGGGGATGAGGCAAAGAAGAACCTATTCCCAATGCTGAAAGCATCAAATGTATCCCCAAGATTTTGCCCTGTGCCGACCTGTACATATTAATTTTGTTCTGTACATATTTATTCAGTTGTGTTACTTATTGGACGATAAATAAGATTCCACACAGCTGGAAATGAATTATCACTGAAGTGTGTGTGGAGTGTTTGTGTTTTAAGTAACAAGGATTACTTGTTTACAAAAGTAACCTTTTTTCTTTGTATGGTTCAGTCATGACTTTCTCCTTTGTGAATGAGAGTTTAAGGTCCATCAGCAGCTCAATTCACTAACCAACTGGGACATATCTGTACCACTGTACCACAAATGTAAACTGGTTTGATACTCTTCCCCCAGTTACTTTTATGAGAAGGTCTAGGTGCCTCTGACGGAATCATCAGTCCCCTCATCAAACCTTAGTTCCCAGAGTTCTTGACAGATGAAGCCATGACAGATGAAGTGGTATAAATGGATATATGTTTGTAGTGTAGATATGCCCCGATTCAGCTATGACAGAGGCAAATTTAGAACACATTTATTATAATTATTATTAATGGTGAATAGCATTCCAGTGCTTGATAATGTGCCCTTAAGGACCACATAGTCCCTTGCTCCTCATCATGCAGAACCAAAATCATTGCAGAACCAAAATCATTATTTAAAATTTTGAGGAAAAATTATAAATAAATTATGCAAAGAAAGCAAAATTGCTTGCCTTAGTGCAAATTGTAATGCTTGGCCTCAGAATTTAATGTTTGTAGGCCAAGAGAATACTCAGAACACTGTCCATGGTAAACCAGCATTCAAACCATGGCCAGTCATACAGCAAATTATTACTGCAGTTTAAAGACAGTTATGCATGTCTGCTGGTTATTGTCTGTGTCTGGGAGCTCAGGCAATTAAGGGTAACATTAGCTGGGGTGGCGGGTAGGGTGTGATAAAACAGAGGGTCAAATGAAGCCAATTAAGTAATACTATAATTTGGATGTATTATTTTGCTATATTTGCTGATTACTTTGTATTTGATAGATTTGCTATATTGTTGCTTACTGCATTGATATGATTGTTGGGATACTTCTCAGGGTGTCAATAGCTAAATAGAGATGGTCTGTTAAAAAGAATATTGTATTTGTTTTGGCAATCTTATTCTGGCAATTTTATATAATTCACCACTGAGGAAAAAACAAGTCACATTAGCATTTTTCCAATTTTAAGCCAGGATTGTTAATAGCACATTGTCAACAAAGTCCATCCTGTTTACATTTAAACAAATTAGGTGGTTGTCTCCATCTTCTACTAGATAAGAATTAAGATCTTAATTAGAGTGTACTACTACTTCCAGGAAATTGCCTTGTGCTAAGACCAATGTCAGTGGCACATGACTCCAAACACACCATCACTTCTATGACATGAAGATTACAAGATAGTTGGCATGTTGTCCATAGCATGCAGTGCTGTGTATGGAGTGCATGCTGCATGCTGGGGGGGGAGGGGGGGAGAGACGACCAGATGGCCTGAGAGAGGTAAGTAAAAATATTTTATACTTATCTCTTTGTAGGCCATCTGGCTGTCAATGGGTCTCCTTGGGCCCATGCCAGCTCTTTTACTGGCATGTCCAAGGAGAGACAGGGGGCAGGTCCGGGCTGAGAAAGGGGGACAGGATCTGGTGTGCTCTGCTGATGATGAGATCCACCCCCCTCCTACCCCCAAACTATCCCCGTTCTTCCCCTGAACTGCCCATGACCCACCCGTGCCGCCACCTTACATGCTCCAGTGCGGCCTGAGTGGGCCATTGGCAGGTGCGTGGAGCCTCCATCTGTTTGCACCAGTGGCTCAGGAGCGCCCAATAGCAGCATGACTTTTGCGCTGTCATAACTAGACTTTAATGGCAGCGGATTGTGAGCTCCGCTGCCATAGGCCCAGGATAAGATTGGGCTGTTCATGACACCAATGCTTATTACTGACAACAACATATTAAAATGACTTTCTTTGCTTGAATTTCATTCCCTTTAGCTCAAGCAGTTATCACTTACAGCAATAGTTCTCCAAGTATGTTACAGGGAACCCTGTGGTTTCTTGGACGTATATCAGAGCCAAACTAGACATTGTAAAATATACATAGCAGCAGCTGCTTCGTGTTTCTTTACTGACTCTATCTTGAAGCATCTATTACAAACCATGTGTGACAGGATGTCATCACAATTTGTATCTCCTTGCCCCACCTCTCACCAGCCATGTGTATTCAACATCACAAGAAAGAGCGAGTAAAAAGACATAGAACAATGGAAGTCTAGTCTTATAACATCTGACCCTCAGGAGTTCCTCAATGAAGAAATCCATAATGTCTGGATAATATCAGACAAATTTCCCTAAAAATAACTTATCCAGCACTACTGAACTTCCCCTGCGAGGCATGCACCCAGAAGAGATGAGGTATGCATTATGGCAAAGGTAATCTCAGTTCATGTAGGGAAAGGGAGGGGCAGAATACACCTGGCCGAATATAAACTGAGAGGATCAGGGAAGTGCGGTGCAGGCAGGTGAGACAACCCCACCCCCTCATAGATCACGGTAAAGCGCTGCAGCCTAACTGGGGGTTTGCACATGTGCTACCCACTTACTCAAGCGCAAGGGTTTCCAGGTAAATACTGAAAAGTTCCTTCGCAGATAAGTCAATGTAGAAAGTGTTCTCTTCTGGGATAAAGTTTGAAAACTATGGGATAACGTTTGAAAAGATATCTTATGGGATATCTCTTATGGCAAGAGTGGGGAACCTATCTGCGGTGGAGGGCCATTTTCCCATTGGGAAAATGTGTCGCAGGCCGGCCTCCACCACAAACTTGCCCCCCCATTGCGTGCGCACCCGGCCCCCCCATCGCGCACACCCTCCCCATCGCTTTCCTTACCTTCAGGGTCCGGGCCACCGTCACCGTCACCGCCACCGGTGGTGACCCTGCGCGCCTCCTCCTTCTAAAGCGGCGTTCGTGTACATGCGCAGAACACCGCTGAGGCCGAGATTGCCCTCTCGGCCTTAGCGCCGTTCTGCGCATGTACACGAAAGCCGCTTTAGAAGGAGGAGGCATGCGGGGCTGGCGGCGGTGGCAGTCTGGTCTCGCACGGACCGGACCAGATGGACTCGGGTCTGGTCTCGCGCTGGCCGGACCGGATCACCTCGGGGGCCGGAAATGGCCTGCGGGCCAGAGGTTCCCCACCGCTGTCTTATGGGATAAAGTTTGAAAACTAATGACTTACAGCCCAATCCTACAGTCTATCATTGATTCTCAAAGTTCTCCCCACAAGGTGGGGAGAAATCTAAGTGTTTGCGGGGGCAGGGACAGCGCAAGCAGGAAAAAACAAAAATTTTGCACTTCAGAAATCAGAACCTTTATTGTCATTTGAACGAAAACAAAACAAAGTTGACATAACATAACAAGGGGGGGAGACAAAATTAGCAAGAAAAGCTAATACCATGATTGTGAGTGCGAAGTCTCAAAAGCTGTTTTAAGAAAAGTCCCGTAATCTCTATAATGAAAGGGGCTTCAGATGACAAGATATTTCTCAAGATAACACTATCCGGACAGCTGTTCCATTTACTTAGCAAGGGCGCTAAGAATTTCCCTCGAAGAGCTGAGTAAAGTGAACGATGCAAAATCATGTGAGAGAGGGACTCTACTGAGCCCAACTCACAGGAACAGCATCTTTCATCATCTGGTGTCTTAGTAATCTGCCAAATAATACTGCTGAGGGGAAAACATTGCATCTGGCCAAAAGGAAGGCTCTGTGTTTGCATGGACGCTACAACAGGGTCAGGTATAACGCGGATTGGCCGGCCTTAGTGGATATCTGCAAACTCAGCGGAGAACAATCCTTGCTCACAGCGCTCTGGGGTTCCTGTGCTTGAATGTCCAAGAGTCTTCTTTTGATTAGATGGAAAGCGGCCATAGAAGGCAATGATCCCAGAGTGTCAATCTCAATCCCCATCGAATGAATCTTATTGGCAAACTCAAGGGACCCTACCGGGGGTAACATACAGTATCCTCTAAAGGGCAGTAAAGGAGGCTATCCTGATTTGGGTTGAAATATAGTCTCAGCCAAAATTTGGCTGCTCTTAACCAGGCTCTTGTTTCGAGCAACAATTGGCCTGTTTCTAGACATAAAGTAGCATAAGTGACACATCCCTGCTGGGAAGAGGTGGTTGGCAATCCCAATTCAGATGCTGCTGTATCACTGATACAGTTCAATAAAAACTTTGACTGGAACACACTTGTTGACTCCTTGTTAGCAGGTAGGGATCCCTTCTTCCCACTCTAGTTTTTTCTTACCCCAGCTGGCCTCACAGTGGGACTCCATGGGAGGGAGGAACCGCTCTGTTCTCAGGGTCTGCAGCAGCCTTACTCCATAACTCCTTGGACTCCAATGGGAGGATAATCCTCTATGTGATACAGGCCCTGACCATAAGTCCTGTAGGAATTTTGAGGTGGACAAGTTCTCTCTTCGGATCTGATAGGTCCCAGCCAGATGTGTCTGTATGTGGTAATGGAAGGTGTTAAATGCTCCATGGGATTCCCTTTTCTCTTGCTGTGGCTAGAGAGCAGCTTTGTGGAGTAGCTGATGTGGGTTCTAGACCTGCCTCCCTGCCATGAGTGTTTCTGGCCAGTCATGCAAAACATGAGGGCCTTGCTAGAATGGCTGGGCTCAAACCTGTCTCACCTGGCTCCAAACCTGCACCTTTGTGCAGAGAGCTACCATGACCCTACTTTAGCTGACTGCTATTGAGCCTCCCCTTCTGAATCATCCTAGTTCCTTCCCTGGCAAAAGGACTCCTTCCAGCTGGTGAATGTCCCCATAGGGACTCAAGCCCCTACTATAGAGAGACTTGTGCATGTGTTTCCTCTTCTGCGGAAGCTGTCTACCCTTGCACTGTTCTGCTCTGTTCTGCTCAAAAAGATATTCCTTAGATGTGTGTGTTTGTGTGAGTGGGCTAAGTGTGTGCAGGGATTCCTAGCAGTTTTTTGTGTTTGCCCCTTTGCTGCTGATGTAGAGGGTGGGATGCTATGGCATCATTAAGTCATGTTGTTTGTGTGTGGTGTCCTTGGGGCATCTCCCCATGATTGGTGGTGGTGCCTGTTGTTGTGTTGCTCATTCCTAGTGACTGGTGGGGAGGGGTCCCCCTGAGCAGTGATCATTCATTAGGTCCCTGCTCAGTTCACCCTGGCAGCACTTCTTTGGCCGCTAGCATTGGGGCTGGGTGGATGCAGATAGGCTCTTTGGACATCACACTGATTATGCACCAGCATTGCACCAGTGATATGCTGACAGTGTGCAATGTTGCTGTGATGTCATACTGATGACACACCAATATTATGCCAATGACACACTGGCATCAGGACGCTGCTCCATGGATGTTGGGCTGTGTTACTGGAAAGGGCTGCACCAGCGTTACTGGGAGGGCTGCACTGACATGACATTTCCTGGACAGGCTTAGGGTATAGTGGTCATTGTACCAATGTCACAGTGTCTGAATAGGATCGAGCCACTAGATATACAGGCCTGAGGGGTATTCATGCAGCAACTGGACAGTTACCTGAAGTAGGCAGGGATCTCCTCTCCAACTGCTCACTATAGGATTAGGGTCTCTCCACCCTGCGGCAACAATGCCCCTTTAAAGAAGGGTGGGGGTGCGGTGGAGCTAGGTGAGAGACAACCCAGGAAGGGCTGGGTCCTGTAAGGAAGGGCTCAGAGTTACATAAGGCACCTGGGGCTGATGATAAGGCAGTATTGGGACACGATACTTGAGGGCTGCCCATTAGTGACTCCCCTAATAATCCCACCCCCTCCCTGGCCTGGCCAGCCAATCGCCCCTTCCCCTGCCACTCCAGGCCTCCCTCCCCATGCCCTCCCACCGCCCAGTGCAGCACCTACCTGCGGCATGGGAAGTGGAGGGCGGCGGTGTGAGCAGTGCCGACTTCCGTGCCAGTGCTGCTTACACCCAAGGTGGCGCAAACGTGCCTTACGGTCTAAGTGCCTTAGTGCCTCCATCAGCCTAAGTTTAGGCTGGATTGCAGTTCAGTCAACTACAGTTCAGTCAACTACAATTCTGTGAACAATTGACAGCCCTTAAAACAGAAAGTTGGTGAATTAGCCTAGAAACTAGCAGCTCAGTCCTGTCCTTAGCAGCCTGTGGGGCGCAGTGGCACTGATGCAGCCTCCATTGCATCCTGCAGGCCAGCTGGGGAGACCAGGGCAGCAGGGAGAGGAAAGTACAGAAAACTTTTACTTACCTCCTCTGCTGCTGCCTAGGCCCCTACGGCCTACTCAGATCTATGCCAGCTATTTTGGTGGCGTAAACTTGATGGGTCCAAGTGGACGTGTTGGGCCCAGGATGGGAACGTCGGATCTGACGGATATCGTTGCCACTGAGATTCACCTCCATCCTGCCCCCAACACAGCCCAGTCCCTGCCCTGATCCATCCCCACTGCTAACTTGCCTGGCTCAGCAGCTGATCTGTGGGCCACTGTCGCTCATGTGCATCCTTCTGAACCTTGCGCTGGTGACACTTTTCCACAGAACAGCAGTGTGGCTGTGGCACCAGTGGCCCACAAGATGTGCTGGCAAATTGTGAGATCCTCCAGCAAATCCCGCAGGTAAGACTGAAAGTTTAACCACTGATTTCAGTAGAATCAAGATCTCACCATCGTAGATTTGTTTGGCCCAACAAACCTCAAAGACTGTCTTCCTTGTTCCCTATAAATAATGTCCTAGATATTCTGGGGAGACCTTGCCCCGTCAGATAGATCCAAAGGGGGCTTTCTCGGTTGTGGTGTTGTGCCGAAGGAACGCTATCCACAGGGAGTAATCCTTGTCATTTTTTCAGCATCATCAAGCAACACATTTTCATTGGCTGGGCCTTTCCACTGTGAATCCTGCTGCTCAGCTTGAAATGGCTATTGGGGTTTGTTCATTATAGTAAAAACTGGGGCTCTGTTTTTGTATGTAGCATATAATTTATTGAATGGGTATTACAAAATTTAAAAAAATGTTTTCTGAAGAGGGTTTTGAGCTATGGAAGAGCAACTTAAGCATTTCTGAAGCATATGAATACCTACAATTAAACCATTATTGGCTCTGATCCATCATGGTAACTAGTCACACAGAACAAGTGGTGGCCCTGAAGGCAGATGTGTATTGCTATTTGGATCAAAAGACAGACCTAGCCAGGACAACAGTGAACATTGCAATGGGGGTGGGGGTGGGGGTGGGGTGCTGCATCCAGACATGTACCTGATCCAGATCGGCAAGACACATGCAAAGCTGCTTATATGTGAGCAGATTTCCTTTGCTGTCTTGGAGTAACTGTTTCATGAAGTGTCTCGGTCAGGACATATTCAGATTATCCTTGCATGTGTTTTTTTTTTAAAGGAAACCTGACATCAGTCTGGATTGAGGAAATTTTATAAAGAATATAGTAGCAGAGAATTTTTTAAAAGATGTATATTCAACAGATTTTTTAAGTAATTAAGTTTTGCATTAAGAGCTCAATAACCTTTGCATCAATTTGATGACCTGAGGTACTTCACATAGTCAGGGCAGCTAATGCTATATTTCAGAGGGATTCACATCAGTATCGTGGCCTACATCAATCAATACTGTTTTCACTTTACAGCCAAATTACCTAACCTTCTGGGCTAGCACTTTACATTAAGTTTCCCAAATATGCATTTAATTAAGGTTGAACATGATAGTTTTTAGACTTGGCTATTGACTGCTTCTTGATAAAGAGCAAAATGGAAGACCCCCCCCCCCAAACAGGCAACGTTTAAGCCTGAATAAATGTGCTTTAGGAGCTTTCTGTATTTTATTAATGTACAATAACTGATCAAATCCACATGACAATTCAATGGAAAGTGTAATTTTAAGTGCAACTCTTATTTGGCTCAATACAATCTGCTGTGCTACAGTACAATGCACTCACCAACGAGGAAACACATAAATGATTTGGATAATTATTCTAAGTTAGTCATTTGGAAAACTTAAACTGTTGCACATATTAAATTAAAACAAATGGTGCAATACACGCACGCACGCGCACACACACACAACACTCATTTTGTCTGCAATACAAATCTTAATTAGAATACAGTGTTTGGATGTTAAACTTGATCTTTTAACTAAGGCCACTTAATCCATGGCTTTCCCATTAAGAACAACTTCATAAGCTTCACACAATCAATTAGGCATGATTGCTGCAGTTTACACCAGGATTCCTCACAGAAAACATAAGAAGTATGAACTATACATCCAGGTTTTTTTTTTTAATTTCTGTCTTCATGTGCCTGAAGTGTAACTTAGCCGCCTTGGGTCCCTTCGGGAGAAAGGCGGGGGAAAAATACTGTAAACAAAAAAAACCCTGATTGGCTCCACAAGGCACCCACGGCATGGGGTTGAGGCAGCTGCTTCAAGTGGCAGGCTGCTGGCAGTCAGTGAATTAGCGAGCTGACACTCCATGGTGACACTCCATGTTTGCCTGGCACAGTAAAACCCTCTGAAGTCCCATTGGTTCAATAGGAGGCATTTAACTTAAAAGCAAAGCCTCATACCTGGTTTTTGTAACAGACCCTAGTGAATGTCCGGTGATGGCATGTGCCAGGTTTAAAGTTACCCCTTCACAGGTCTTTTTAGGCAGATTTTCTAAAACACCTTATGTTGAGCATACTTGCCCCTGTGATGGGAGATCTATTGAGTCCTTAACTCATATATTTTTTCTACTGCCCTTTACAAAACTCCTCACGAAGTATGTATTTAGATCCCATTCTGATTCATATACTGTATCTGGGTGTGTGGACGTGGAGAAATTGGTCTGCCTATTAAATGAGGGGTCCCCTGAGATTATTAGCCTTTGGTTGGAAAAAAAAATCTTGCTAGGGTGAGTGGATTTGGGTGTGATGTTCTGTGTATGACAATGGTATTTTTTATTTATTGGTATGCTTTCGGGTGGTCTTTTGTCCTTTGTGTTTTGTTTCTTTTATGCCAATAAAGGTTTAATCAATCAATCAATCAATCACTTAAAAGCAAGGAGACAAAGGGAGGAAGTCTTAGGGAGGAAGTTGCATTGAAATCAGCAGAACTTACTTCTAAGTAAACATGAATACAATTAAGCTACAATCCAGTGAGTGCACATATTTGGGAGTAAGCCCCACTGATGTCAGTGTATCTTACTTCAGAATACTACTTTCAATACTATTCTTATATTTAGCAGGGGGAGAGTGACTGTCCCTCTTCACCCTAGCACAATACAGGATATTTTGAGTGGCTGTTTGCTGGTGTTTCTTCTGCTTCTTTTTAGGCTGTGAGCCGTTTTGTGATAAGGAATTTATTGATTTGATTTTCTCTCTAAACAGCTTTGTTAACTTTTTTTGTTGATGATGATGATGTCATCATCATCATCAATACACTTGCTGAGGATCATGCTGCACAATGTTGATCTGGATCATTCTCCATCCTGTTAGACACTGTGGGCATCCAGCTGGCATCTCAAGGTCTGGGTCAGCCTGAAGATAATCATAGAAATATATGATCACAAATGGCAGAGACTGTATCTGCAAATATGTCAAACTTTTCCCCAAGCTTTAAGCTTGCAACAGGATTGCCTGGTTGCTAATTGGTATGTTTTCCTCAGAAGAGTGAAAATTCTAACCTTTTACTTGACAGATTTGTGGGTAAAATGCCACATAACAATTTGAAAGCTTATCTACAGTATGCTCTTTACCATTTTTTGTTTACACTGGAAATTCACACAAGAATATACAAATATTGGGGGGGGGGGAGTGGAAGGTCCAAACAGGAATATAGCCAAATACATTGTTTTTAACAAAAAATACATTGTTTTAACAAAAATAAAAAGCTACCAACCAGCATCTGGTTTTTCAACTACAGTATATTTAAAACAACACTGCTTTTTCTTTTTGGAAAATTGATAGTAAAATTGCAATATTTTTGACAGTGTGAGGTAATCCTGTTACCACTGGTGCTCAAATTATTTATCTGAGGGATTAATTAAAGAGTGCAGGGTTTGCTTCAGGAGGATTGGGATGGCTAAGCCCTCTTCAGCCCTGAAACAAAGGATCTTTTAGGGTAGGTACAAAGATCATCAGCTTCAGTGAGAATCAATTCAAGAGGCTGGTAAGGGAGTGTCTTCAAAGATACAAGAGATTTATTCAAGGAGCATGTAAATACAAAGATACAGGTTCAATAATGCAGTATTTAAACCCTAATACATGTGTTTTATGAAGTATCCCTCGGTTGCGGTGTGGGCTTGTATGTAGTTGTAATTGGTGTACCAGAAAAACGGAAAAGGGAATGATTTTCAGGAAAGGTTAGGTTTAGGAAAGCCTTGCAATTTTACCCTTCTTGGACCTTAAACTCAGACAGGAGAAGAGGGGGGGGGAGAGATATAGGGAACAGATCTTGCAAAGGGAAAGAAATGTGTGTAAGCTCCTCCTCCCTCCACCTCAGGTGTCTCCCCCCCCCCAGAAGGGGATTGCTGTCTGAGTGACAGTGATCCAATCAGGCCTCAGAGTTCAGTGATGGGGGGGTTACCTCACCCACCTCCTCCACCAGTCTTCTGCCTCCTTCCTTGGACTTGGCCATTCCTCAGCACCAGGGGAGTCACTAATGGGCAGCCCTCATGTATCCTGTCCAAAGACTGCCTCACCATTGGCCCCAGGTGTCTTATGTAACTCTGAGCCCTTCCCTAGAGAACCCAGCCCTTCCTGGGTTGTCACTCTCACCTAGCTCCACCTCACCCTGCGTTACCTAGTTAAAGGGGCAATGTTGCCCCAGGGTGGAAAGACCCTAAAGCCCGAGGCACACCAAACACGTTTTCCATGCAGCGTGCACATCGCTCAGGCTGCTTTGCCGCACGCGCGGGGGCTGGATGGGACATAAACCATGTCCCACCAGATCGCAGCCATACTGTGAGGGTTGCTGGAGGAGGCAGAGGAGCGAGCGAGCGGGGAGGGAGGGGGGACGTCAGCACGCTTGACGTCAGCAGCCAAAACGCTTGACCCCACGCTTGACGTCAGCAGCCAAAAATGGCGGCACAGGGTGGGTGGGAGGGCTGTAAATGCCCCCTCCCTCCGGAAGCCTCAGCAGCGGTGCTGTGAGGTTCGTTGTTGTTACCAAGGCCGATTTGCGGGGTGAAAAACTTGGAAAAAAGCAGCACAAAAAACTCAGTGGCGCCACTGCCGCTCCTAGAGGTCATGCACCCCCCTGGCGTGCCACCCGGGAGCAGGCTGCCCCCTCCCCCCATTCCTACGCCACTTGTGTGTACTCGCAAGAATTCACAGGAGGCCAGGAGTCATCTCTGGCATTGTGCCTTTGAGGTTTAGGAAACAGTGGGTGGGCCATGAGCATATCTGGGCTTTGATGGCATGCTGGTGGTGACATTTACTGCTTCCTAGCCGGGTTGGTTGATGGAGTGTCTAGAGCAGGGGTGGCCAACCTAATGGTTGTATAGGTAAGAGAGCATTTCAGCAGGTGCAGCAGCAGGTGCAGCACCATCAGCAATTGCAGCTGCCAAGATTCTGTCTTCTACACAACTCTTAAGAATGGAGAGGTCCTAATGGTGAAAGGTTGACCACCCCTGGTCTAGAGCCTCCAGGGCATCGTAGTGAGTCCAGAAGCAGACAGCATGTTTATAGCTACCTGAATCCGACATGGTTGGGAAGTCTTGCAGGGGTCCAGAAGCTTCCAAGCAGTTTGTGGGAACTCTTGACAGCGGGGTTGTTGTACTAGGTAAACTGACAACTTGCTGGTCAATATCCTCTAGTATTTAAGGGGTTTCGGAGTTGCAGCTCAGGTGTGGCTCTGGGCAGGGCTGCCCGCCGGATCCTATTCCCATTTTGGGAGCAGCCCGGAGGTCTACTTGGGGGAAGGGGACATTTGTCCCCTTCCCCCGGTGTAATGTGGGGAGGCCCAAATGGGCCTCCTTGGATTTCCGGCAGCTATTTAGCAGGGGCAAGTCTGAGAAGGCCATGTAATGGCTGTGCTGCCCCGTGAACGGTTCAGGGATATGGCGGCTGCCATCACTGCCCTCTGGGCCGACTCAGCCAATGGCTCCCCTCCCTCACCACCCAGACTGCCCCTGAGCCCACTGGTGCTTCACTTACCATCTCCAGCGGCTGTGGGGACATTTGGCGATGTAGTGAGGGCGGGCGGCCTCCATGCTGGCTGCCCTTACTTGAAAGTCATCGCGAACGTGCTTTACGGCATGTTCACGATGGCTTAGAATGGCGGAGCACTCACTCCACCATTTTAAATTTGGGCGGGATTGCACCCTAAGTATGTTAATCTTATTGGGGTGAGAAAGGAGTTCTACAGCCTTCTGTATTGGTGTGTTAAGGTATAAACTGGTATGTGAAGGGATTCAGAGTGGGTGCTGTTGTGTCTGTTCCTGGTACACAATCAAGAGAAGCAGTCGCGTCACTAGACGCGCGACACCCTAGGGCGGGGGGGGGGTGCGCGTCACCCCCCGCCCTAGGGTGAACCCCCCCAAACACCCCCTTACCTGAAGGCCGGGGAGCCCGCCGGGGAGCCGGCCTCGGAGCATCCGGCTCCACCGGCGCTCCAGGGCCTTATGAAGGTCCGCTGCTTGAAAACATAAAGTTTTACGTTTTTCACGCATGCGCTGTACATTTTCAGAGGGCAAAGGGCTGCCCCTTTGCCCTCAGAAAAGTACTGCGCATGAGCGAAAACGTAAGAATTACGTTTTCAAGCAGCGGGCTTTCAGAAGGCCCTGGAGCGTCGGCGGAGCCGGACGCTCCGAGGCTGGCTCCTGGGCCTCGGAGCCTCCGGACTCTGGAGGCTCTGAGGCCCGGGAGCCGGCCTTGGAGCGTCCGACCGTGACGCGCATCACCCATGACGCGCGTCACCCCCGGGCAGTCCGCCCCACCCGCCACACTCTGTCGACGCCAGTGAAGAGAAGCATTTCTAATCCAAATGCAGATGTGCAGGAAACATCACACAATAAACACATTCAAAATGCAGATTGTGACAAGAGGATGTCAAACAGATACCAACAGAATGTAAAAAATACAGAGCACAATGAAATGGGATTACAAACATGAGATATACAGAGGAATTGAAAGGTTGCATTCAGTGGTGATGTGCAAAATGCAGATACAAGCAGGATGCAGAGATTTAATAAATAACTAAATAGGGGATAACTAAATAGGAGGTGCACTGAAAGGTTGTATAATACATTGGAATGGGATTACATTCTTGCCTTCCTTCCCCTATCTGTGATATGAAATGGTAAGAAGAGTTCAAATGGAGTTTGAGGATTGACCTGAGTTTCAGGAAAAGTGTCCAGAAATCATATTATCCATCTGGGGTATATGGATCCATGGCATAATAGTCTATGAATGATGCAATGCAAGATTGGCAAAAAAAAAAAAAAAAAAAAAAGGCATGGACAGGCAGCTTGGGTGGTGCTGCCTGGTTTGGAATGTACATACTGTTCCTTATTAAATTGGGGGTCATAACACGACTTAACAACTGAACAACAACAACAATAGAAAAATGAAAAACAATATTAGAGAAGCATCACGTGCAACAGTTCCCTCCCTCACTGGATCCTTGTCAGTGAAGGCCAGGCCAGGATGATCAGTTGTGTACTAATTGCAAGACTGCCCCTTTATTTTTCTCCATAAGAGTAAAATGGAACTTTTATGGGAGGAAGTAAATGGAGGCACTTAGGACCACAACTGAGATAGAGCCAAATCTCCTCACTGGTGACCTCAGCCGTTGAAGAACACTGTTCTGTACAGTAGGCCCCCTGGTACCCACAGGGGATAGGTTCCTAAACCCCCCCCCCCGCAGATACCGGGAACCCGTGGATCGCGAGGAACGCTGCCCCCTGCGCGTGCGCCCATTACCTTTATTTTAACTGATATCGCTAGAGCCAGGTCAGGGAGCTTCTTGATTCACCAAAACGCTATAAACAGCAAAGTGACGAAGCAAGCAAGCAGCTTGTGTGCTAGAAAGTCTCCATTAAACAGAAAGTAGGAAGCTTGCTGCTTATAAGTTTGTTGCTTATAGTGTTTTGGTGAATCAAGAAGCCGCCTGACCTGGTGCTAGCGATATCAGCTAAAATAAAGGTAATGGGCGTGGGGGTGCACAGGGGATAGCATTCCCTCCTCATATTGTTCCCTCCTCAATGGTCATCCCCAAGGCTGGTTCATCCATGAGGCCAACTAAAGTGGTCACCTCAGGTAGCAGATTGATGGGAGGGGTGCCTACCTCTGTTGGCCCTCTTGTCTTTACTACTCGTCCTCTTCCCACTCCCTGAATTGACAAAAGAAGAGGAGGGCAGAGCAAAAGATGAAGTGTAAGGGAGAAGAGAGTGTCTTGCTCTAGCCCACCACTCTCCTCTTCCCTATGCTTCTTCTTCTGCTCTCCACCCCCCTTCTTCCCTTTTCAGTTAATGAAAAGGAGAGGCCTGCATATCACCAGGTAAGAGAGAGCAGTATTTGATACGCTGTCTCAGACGCCAGGAGATCTTGGGTCAGCCCTGGACATAATATAGTCAAACTTCCATTACCATTAGCACTACTGTTAAAAACAACAACAAGAACAACCACAACCCTGTATATTCTTTTAAATCATGCACTTCCCAAGGGATACTATGTCCACTTAATGCAGACTTATTCCTATCAAACTGACATCGATTTTATATTGTAGTTCAAAAGCACTAAAATAGAGATATGAGAACAAATACTTTCCATGTTTTTGTAGCAAACAGCCTGAGGTTATAAACCTAAACTAGTACTTTCTGGTGCCTCCAGGTTTAAAAATAAAACAGCATATATAGAGGAACATGACATTTCTCTGTTATAAAAATGGCTGCAATATCCCAAAGTCTACAGTGCAAGCCTACTCATGTCTACTCAGAAGTAAGTCCCATTTAATTCAATGGGTCTTACTCCTGGGTAAGTGTGTACAGGATTGCAGCTTTACTTATTTAATTCATCCACTCTTCCATTGTTTATTTTTGTGGCTACATTTCAATAGGCAGGGCCACCATTTGGTGGATATCCCATTCATATACATTAATAATAGGCTTACCATTCGTCCCGGTTTCGCCGGGACAGTCCCGGAAATCGGACCCGATTCCCGGTCGGGTCCCGGGGGACGAATGGGCGCCGCCATCTTTTTTTTTAATTTCAAACTTCCCGGGCAGCATCTTGGGTCACGAAATCTCGCGTGATCCAAGATGTCGGCACCCAAATCTCGTGAGGGCATGAGCTCCAGGGCTCGCGCAACGAAGGCGAGCAGGCTGTGCTTCTCCCGGTGCCGCTGCGAGACCAGCGGCACCGGGAGAAGCACAGCCTGCTTCTTGCCCGTGTTGCGCGAGCCTGCTAGAGGCTCGCGCTGGCCGGGCAAGCAGGCTGTGCTTCTCCGGTCTCCCAGCGGCACCGCATGGAGCCGCTGGGAGACCGGAGAAGCACAGCCTGCTTGCCCGGCCAGCGCGAGCCTCCAGCAGGCTCGCGCAACGCGGGCAAGCACTGTGCTTCTCCCGCTGCGAGACCAGCGGCACCGGGAGAAGCACAGCCTGCTTCTTACCTTGTGTTCTCCAGGGCTGCGCAACGCAGGCGAGCAGGCTGTGCTTCTCCCGGTGCCGCTGGTCTCGCAGCGGCACCGGGAGAAGCACAGCCTGCTTCTTGCCTTGCTTTGCCTTGCCGCGGCCCCAGCCTGCTTGCCGCGGCCCCAGCAGCAGCAGCAGCAGCAGCAGCGACCACGGACCAGTGACCAGCAGCGACCAGGTAAACTTATTTTTAAATTATATATTTTTAATAGAAATATTATTTATTTAAAAAATTTCAACCGCGCTTCGCGCGGCAGGACGGGACGCTTCGCGCCCCCTTTACTTAATTAATTAATTATTTTAAATTGATTATTTATTTAAAAAATTTCGGCCAAGCTTTGTGCCCCCTTTACTTAATTAATTAATTATTTTAAATTGATTATTTATTTAAAAAATTTCGGCCAACCTTTACTTAATTAATTAATTATTTTAAATTGATTATTTATTTAAAAAATTTCGGCCAAGCTTCGCGCGGCAGGAGGGGGCGCTTCGCGCCCCCTTTACTTCATTAATTAATTATTTTAAATTGATCGTTTATTGGATAAATTCCGGACGCGCTTCTTTTAGATTTTAAAAGTTAAAAGGGTTTCTTATTTTTGGATTAATGCTTTATTAGGAGTTTTATGGTCTGTTTTATGCTTTTTCGTTGTGATTGAGAATGGCTTTTTCATTGTGAATGGTACTTTGGGCTTCGTTTGGGCTGCTTAGGATTGCTTTTCGTTGTGCTTTAGAGTGGCTTTTTCGTTCTGGATGGGACTTTGGGCTTCGTTTGGGCTGCTTAGGATTGCTTTTCGTTGTGCTTTAGAGTGGCTTTTTCGTTCTGGATGGGACTTTGGGCTTCGTTTCGGCGGTTTAGGATTGCTTTTTTGTTTACGATTGGTTGTGGTTCTTTGGCCTTGCTTTTTCGTTGCTTTCACATTAATTAATTAATTAATTAATTACCTCGGGGGGGTATGGGGGGGGTGTCCCGGTTTGAGGTTTGAAAAATATGGTAAGCCTAATTAATAATAACTTTACATTTGAATACTATACAGTCTGGATGGGATGCAGCACTCTCAAGTGGGGAAACTCATCTGTCTTTTTAATAGTGTTCTTGCATAATCCTATGCACATCTACTCAGAAGTCAGTTCCACTGAGTTAAGTAGGACTTAATCCCAAGTAAGTATGTATAGGATTGTAGCCTTAGAAATCAGCCTAGGATGTGAATGGTACTAAGCAGCATAGTACCCTCATACTAACCCTCAGTTATTCCTTTCTGCAATTACCGTATTTATCGGCGTATAATACGCACTGGCGTATAAGACACACCTTCCTTTTGGCCCTGGGTTTCAAGAAAAAAACATTTAAAGCATTTTTGGGCCACTTGGCCACTTACCGCTTGGCTGCTTAATTAGCTAATTTACATAAATTGCACAAAAATACCAGGATCTCTTTTAAAACACACAGCAATAAGACACATGAACAAAATGCACCAGAAAAACCCAGACTCAACTCTTTTACCCCACCCCACCCACCCCTGCAGTTTCCACAGTAAAAAACATAAAAGTACAAAAAAAACCCAGACTCAACTCTTACCAACTCTTAAACAACATAGAAGTACAAAAAAACCAAAAACACCCAGACTCAACTCTTTCCCCCCACCCCAACTATGCACAGTTTCCAAAGCCTCCCAACTAGGCCCAGTTCAGAAGCTTACCCATGCTGTATTCATTCAGCATCCGGAAGAGCAGGCCCTGGGCAGCTCAGCTGAACTCTTTTCCCCCACCCCACCTAACCTAACCTAACCTATGCACAGTTTCCAAAGCCTCCCCAACTAGGCCCAGTTCAGAAGCTTACCCTTCCGAGGAGAGCTGGAAAAGACTAGGCCCTTTGCAGCTCAACTGAACTGAACTGAGCACAGCGCCCTCTGCTGGCTGCTGAGAAGCTCAACTCAAGCTCCTGCATAAATTAAACCCCGACAAACAGCTGAAGATCGGATAGATTAGATAGGGAAGAAAGCACAACCGAGCTCTCCAGCTCCGGAAAAACCGGTGAGCCCAAAAATGCTTTAAAACGGGCGGGGGGGAGGGATTTTTTTTAGTATTGGCATATAAAACGCACCCTACTATTTTGGGGCACAAATTTAGACAAAAAAGTGCGTTTTATACGCCAATAAATACAATATTCAAGTGTTTGTTTTGATATGTATTAGAGAGAGGCAGGCAAAGTATCTGTTATACCAACCTATGAGGCCACTAACCTAGCCTTTAAAAAGAAGATGAAATGATGAACCCAGTAAGAGAAGTTCATTCCAACAATAGGCCACCATCTTGCATCTTGGTATTTTATTTTTTAGTTATTTGAAAGCTGTGCTCTCTCTCCCTCTCCCCAACTCCAGAACACACATCACCCTTGATTATTAAGAGAGTCTCCCTAAGGGGGAGAAAGATGGGTTAGAAATTCAATTAACAACAACAACAACAACAACAATAAAGGGTGGTTGGATATAATAATAATAATAATAATAATAATAATAATAATAATAATAATAATAATAATAATAATAATAATAATAAGAAGAAGAAGAAGAAGAAGAAGAAGGGTGGTCGGATCTCCTCTACCCAACAAGCTGCCTCCTCCCATCCATCATCATCATCATCATCATCAACATCGTCAACCTTTATTGGCATAACATAGAAAGACATACATACATACATACACACACACACACACACACACACACACACACACATATACAGATAAATTAAAATAAATGGTGCATAATACAGAAAACAGATAAAGGGAGAGGGAAGGAGGTTATAAGGGCATAGGCAGTCAGCATCCATTCTGATTAGATTTTACTAAATTGGTCACCATGGAAGTTCTTCGTTGGATAATTAGATGGAGAAAGTTAGCTAGCCGATTAATGGACCATTTATTAACAGATGAAAGTAGAATCAAAATAATCTCCGAATCAGACTTCCCTTGCAGATTTACCAGCAAAGGATTAAGAAAAGTGTTGGCCCCTGTCAGAGGGCCAGCGCTGATTGCAAGGCTCCTCCCCCGGCTCGCCTGACGAGAGCAGGAAAATCCTGACAGCCGATTGGCTGTCGGGGTGATGGGGGTGGGACTGAGGCCAGGAGTGTAACGCTCCTTTCGGCGCTCCTCAGTCATGCCCCGAAGCCGGAAACCCAGCCCGGCTTCCCAGTTTTCAGTCCGAGATTAGCTGGTTGCCCATCTGGGGGGCCTGGTAGGAATTTTTTTTCACAGCCTGATTGGTCTTTGGCTGTGGGATTTTTGCCTACCCCGAACTGTGGTGTGGAGGGTTACTTTAAAGTTTACTTTACTTTAAAGAAATGCAGGGCTGAATGAATCACAAGCCGGAATCAAGATTGCCGGGAGAAATATCAACAACCTCAGATATGCAGACGATACCACCCTAATGGCAGAAAGTGAAGAAGAACTAAAGAGCCTCTTGATGAGAGTGAAAGAGGAGAGTGCAAAAGTTGGCTTGAAACTCAACATTAATAAAACTAAGATCATGGCATCGGGTCCCGTCAATTCCTGGCAAATAGAAGGGGCAGAAATGGAAGCAGTAACAGATTTTACTTTTCTGGGCTCCAAGATCACTGCAGACGGAGACAGCAGCCATGAAATTAAAAGACGCTTACTCCTTGGAAGGAAAGCTATGGCAAACTTAGACAGCATAATAAAAAGCAGAGATATCACCATGCCAACAAAAGTTCGTATAGTCAGGGCGATGGTGTTCCCAGTAGCAATGTATGGTTGCGAGAGTTGGACCATAAGGAAGGCTGAGCGCCGAAGAATAGATGCTTTTGAACTGTGGTGCTGGAGAAGACTCCTGAGAGTCCCTTGGACTGCTAGGAGATCAAATCAGTCAATTCTAAATGAAATCAAGCCTGACTGTTCCCTGGAAGGACAGGTACTAAGGCTGAAACTCAAATATTTTGGCCACCTAATGCGAAGAGAGGACTCTCTGGAGAAGACTCTGATGCCGGGAAAGATTGAAGGCAAAAGGAGAAGGGGAAGGCCAAGGATGAGATGGTTAGACAGCATCACCGATGCAACAAACATGAAAATGAGCGAACTCAGGAAGATAGTGGAGGACAGGAAGGCCTGGCGGGATATGGTTCATGGGATCACGAAGGGTCGGACACGACTTAACGACTGAACAACAACAACTTTAAAGTTAGGATACACCGTCGGTCATCTACTTATAAAAGGATTGGAACTGGCGATGGACCTAATTTAAAGGTAAAGGTATCCCCTGACAATTAAGTCCAGTCGTGTCCGACCGAGGTGTGGTGCTCATCTCCATTTCAAAGCCGAAGAGGTAGCGTTGTCTGAAGACGCCTCCGTGGTCATGTGGCCGGCATGACTCTCCTTTCCGCAGCGCGTAGCATGCGGCTGGAACACGGAGCGCTGTTTACCTTCCCGCAAGCGGTACCTATTCATCTACTCGCATTAACATGCTTTGGAACTGCTAGGTTGGCAGGAGCTGGCCAAGAAACGAGCGCTCAACCCATTGCGGGAATCGAACTGCCGACCTTTTGATCGACAGCTTATGGTTCAGCGGTTTAACCCGCTGCGCCACCCGCTGGCCTAGACCTAATTTAGGACAGTGTGAATCCAAATTGACTAAGTAAGGGGCTAACAGCACAATCCAACTCTTCTTCCTAGCGATCCGCCGCCCGGAATAGCCCAAAGTAGTTGCAAATGTGCTGTAAAGCACGTTTGCGGACTACTTTCGAGCAGGGCAGGCCGGCACAAGGCCGTCTCCTTCCCCAAGTAGACTTTCTGCTGTGGGCTGCCTGCTGCAGGCAGCCCGCGGCAGAGCACGGGATCGGGCGGCCATTCGAGGCTGTCCGCCCGATCTTTAAGTTGGATTGGGCTGCCTGTCATTGATGAATAGGTTGAAAAAGGTCGGGGCAAGGACACATCCTTGCTTTACTCCTCTGTTAGTTGGGATATGTTCAGATAGTGTTCCGTCCCTTTTCAACCTAATACGGAAGGATGTGTCTTTGAATTAGAAGTAGCAACTTTTGATCAATCCCCAATTTACCCAGCTTGCTCCAAAGGATATTCCTGTCAACTGAACTGAAAGTGGCTTTAAGATCGACTGTGTATAGTCCAGAATGGGGTTGAGATGTTTGTTTTGATATTAAATTTGATAAGACTATACAATGGTCCATAGTGGATCTGCCTGGCCTGAATCCTGCCTGCTCTGGTCCGATAATGTTATTACTATCTAACCATGCTGTTAATTTAGTGAGAAGCTGGGAGGCATACAGTTTGCCCACAATCGAGAGGAGACTAATTGGTCTATAATTAGATGGAATACTTCTATCCCCTTTTTTATAGATAGGCACTACAATAGATTGAGTCCATGAGTTGGGAATACACCCCATGTTATTCACTAGGGTAAAAGGTTTGGCTAGAAAAGTGGCCCACCAAGACTGCACTGCTTTGAGTAAGTCTAGTGGGATCAAGTCAGGTCCGGGTGCTTTCCCTGGCTTAAGTTGGCCAATTAGTTCTATAATTTCTGATGGTTCAACTGCTGGCCACTCTGGAGGTTCTGCAGAATTCATGGTGACAGGCTTTTATCATAGAAACGTTTTCTGAAATGGGTTACCCAGGCATACGCCTGGATCATAAGCTCAGGACGAGGGATGTTGGAGGACACAGAGCCTGCGATAATTTCCCCAAAAAGTCTAGAATCATTAGCTAGGACAGCTTTTGAAAGACTGTTCCAGCGTTTCTTATGGAGATGTGTTAGGTACTGACTTATTGTAACCTGTGGTATTGATTGACTTATCTTTAGAAGAGCGGGGTAGAGAGCAGAAGGTAGGCAACTCATCGAGTGGTTGATTAAAAGTTTGTAGAAAAATATTAGAACTCTACAATTGAAATCCCCCGCAAGGAACAACCTCAACCCTGGGTATCTAGTTTGTATATTGGTTATAACTTGATTTAAATAACTCCATTAATATTCCTTTTCCTCATTTTTAGAATTGGGCAGGATATATACATTAGCTACCAATAGTTCTTGTGTAACACATCATAGTTTAATAAGTTGAATCTTGCAAAGGCTATCTGCCATAAAGATTAAATTGGCTGTAATATGATCAGCTAAAAGTATAGCCAAGCCTCCTGAAGGGCAGCCTCTGCCTGTGGACCTGTGAACGGAAAGTGAAATCCCTTTATACCCAGCGGGTGTGATGGGTGCAATTGCCCATGTTTCTTGCAGCAGAATAAGGTCGTGGTTCCCAAATAAAGCACCGAGATCAGGACCAGCTGTTTTCTTGGCCCAACCTGCTATATTCCAAGATAAGATCTTGACACAATTCAAGTTGACGACTGAGGAGTCATTGGCCAGCCGTCAGTTTTTCCCAAGCAGATAATCTGAAGATGGCTCCTGAGGCTCATATAGGGCTCCCAACTCAGGAGAAGTTGCAGACAAGGCTGAAACCAGCTCTTGCTTATTTCTGGGGGGAGATGTCCAGATATCTGTTCTCACAGACTGATCTGATAGCTCTTTATCATAATAATGGTGAACCATAGCATGGGACACAAGCCTCTTGGGACCACTAGGTGCACAAATTGGCAGAGTTGAGTCCTGGATGGAGATTTTGCCAAGGGGCTGCACTTTTTCACATCAGGGGGAAATGCAGAGGTATTCCCAAGCGTCTCAAAAGGTCCTTCTCCCATCCATTATGGTTGCATCAATATCACACCAGTGTCTTGTGGATATACAGGTGGGCCCCCATATCCGCTGCGGATATGTTCCAGGCCCCTCCGTGGATACTTGAAACCGTGGATAAGAGCGAACACCCCCTCCATGGTTTCCTGAGGGGGCCCCCACCCTGCCTCCCCTGCAGGCAGGCATACTTCCCCCCCCCCAGCTCTTATTTTTCTTTCAGCAAGCTTTGTTTCTTCCTTAAAACAAACAGAGAAGCAGCCTCCATTGCAGGCAAGTAGAACGAGACTAAGTCCTAGAGAGGCTCTGCAAGGTTTCTGTTAACCTTGCAGAGCCTCTCTAGTACTTCGTCTTGTTCTACTTGCCTGTAATAAGCAGCCAGAGGCTGCTTCTCCTGTTTCTTTAAGGAAGAAACGAAGCTTACTGGGGAAAAAAGTAAAAGCCTGGGGGGGGGGTTTCCCCACGATCCGTGGATAACTGAAACCGTGGATAGCGAATCAGTGGATATGGGGGCCCACCTGTACTATAACCAGAGAAAATGTTCCTTCCTATCTCATAACTAGAACCTGGATTGCCCAATGAAGTTGGTTTGCAGTAGGTTCAGTGTGAACAAAAGGGAGTACTTCTTCATACAGCACTTGGTTAATTTATGGAATTAATAATTAATTAATGAGAAAAGGAGTCTTCTTATAGGAATCATCATGTGACATGTTGACTAATTAGGGGCCAGTTGACTAATTAGGGGCCAATGGAAACTGTCGTTCGTAAGCTCACCTTGAATAAGACTGTTTTGTGGGTGGGTGTTTTTTTTTTAATTACTGTAATTCACCGCGTTCTTACCCCTTCCTGATAATCTTTTTCGAACTCCATACCGCTACAAGGCACCACTCTTCCTTTGCTCATAATCCTCCAATATGCCCCCAAGGCAGTAGTACTGTCTTTGTACGCTAGAGGGAGCTATAACCTAACTGCATTGCTTTGGGGGGGAGAGTTTCTCATTGGAAAGGTAGCGCTTGATTGAAATTACAAGATTTGTAGAAACCTAATAACAGCATAGGAGCGTCTTTATGTTGCTCTTTGTTTTGTTATTTGACCAGTCATTGTTTTTATTGCTAGATATTCTAAAGTTTGCAAGATTGGCTGGGCGAATGGGGGCGTGGTGCTCGAGCACAAGCACAGACACGGAGGATTCCTGCTGCAAAGAGAACGCTCTGATTATGCTAAACAGGTATACTTTCTCAGCCAATCGTGCCCCGAGTTTCAGAATCCCGGTTACCAACGCAGTTCTTCCAGTCAATCTTGTTCAGCTTGACGATTTGCAAGCTGCAGGTAAAGTATGTATACTTTGGATACAACACACGCCTTTGTTACGTGTGTATGTTTGCAGTTTTCTTTATTTACATACACCGTTGGCTTGATAATGGTGAGCAGCAGAACCGTTCTGCATGGCTAACTCTCCATTTCAAAGCTGCAAAACAAAGCTTAGATTGGAAATTGAGGGACGAGGAGGGGGAGAAAGGATTTGAATGCAAATAATCTAAAGAAGCCCCCCCCCTCCGCCTCCGGTGATATTTCTGAACGTCACTGCTCGAGGAAAAAGGCTAAATGTTACCCTGAAAGAAATCTCCCCCCCTTCCTCTTCCCCCAGGAAAGACTCTTCAGATAATTTCCCGAGGCTTTTGTAATTGCCCTCACGATCAGATTTTTCCTCTTCTATTTTAAATGATTCATGTTAGTCACTTATACGGGAGTCATTCACAATTTATAAATGGCAGCTTGACTTTAGTATTTATGACTCGAGATCAGTGCTTTGAGCAATCAAAACGTTCACCTTTACCTAGTTCAAATGCATCCTGGAGAGAGTTGGTTTATGTGTTTCTTTTCTTTCTTTTTTAATTCCCTTCCTAGCAAACTTGAAGTGAACGGCTCCACGAGCAGCTGCGGGGATGGGGGGAGGCGTGCAGTCTGGCAAATGGACTGGATTAGTGCAATAAAGGTGGAGGCGACGATCTTGTGCGTATACGTCTCTGGAAGCCCCGTTGAACGCACAGTTACATACTTCGAATTCACCTGCACAGGACCGGACGAACTGCAGGACACACACCCCTTCTGCTGACTTAAGTCCTCGATTGTTTCAATCGGACCTCCACCCAGCCAGTTCCCGCTGCCGTATTCGCCTCTCCAGGGGCCGTACCGAAGACCAAACGAGGCATTCTCCTTTCTGGGAAAGATCACGCTTTGGTCATCATGGGGGAGGTAGGACATGGTGCTAGAAGTCATTCATTTTGCTTTTGCATCCCGGTGCTGATGGAGGAGTTGAAGGAAGGGGCATCATAACCTCGAGACGCATTCAGGGCAGGCTGTACCCAGAAAGAGCCAAAAGTCTGTGGCGCAAGTTCAACAAATTGCTTATATTGCATTATTAAAGGATTTTTTTTCTCTCGTAAGGAATAATGTGACAGAGAGGAATTAAGGAAGAGAAGAACACAGACATTTAGGGGGCAAGTAGGTAGCGTTCAGCTACAAAACCCTGGGTTTTTTAGGACACGATTTAGCCCTGCAAAGTGTGAAGAATGAATGAACAGTGTCTCTGAACAAGTGCAGAGTTCCCCCCACAACCAGACATTGTGGGTGTGTGATGATGTCCTCAAAAGCAGACACCCAGACATTTTTGGACCAATGGGGCATGTGATGTAACAGGTAGGCAACAGGTAGGCAAGTTTGAGTGCCAGCACTTTTCTTTTTTCATATGGAGAAGAAATCACAAGAGAGAGCTGGCCTGAACGCTAAAATGAAGGCTTACTTTTTGAGTCTTCACTAACCGGTGGCGGCAAGCTTTTACACTTCTTTCTCCCTCCCAAACAATGAGTGTTAGAAACTTGTATTTGCAAATATTTTCTTTATACTTCCAAAGTTCAGGAGAAACCTGATCATCTTGCATGTCTCCGGCGGGGCCAACCAAGCTATAGACTCCCAGGCGCGCACGGCACGCCCCCCCCCCCGTGATGTTTTAAAATTGCTCCCTGGGATCAGTGCTTCGTATTATCTGATTTCTGAAGCGCTGGTACTGATCGACCTGGAAACACCAATCCCTCATTCCCCATGCGTGGGAGACTGCGATTGTTCAGCAGGGTGGGAAAGAAAGACACTTTCGCTGGGTTTTCAATCTCTCTCTCTCTCTCTCTCTCTCTCTCTCTCTCTCTCTCTCTCGTACTCGTAGCTACTACTACTGGGCCTGAAGGAGAGAGGGTCCCGGCTCGACTAAATCCAGGTGATCCCTGCCCCGTTGGCGCTCCTGCAAAAGAAGCTGCAGGCATGCTGGGAGAAAATAAAGAATTAGTGGCTAAATTAGCTATTCCACATCTCTTACAATGGGCTGAGTGAGACCTGTGTCCTCCCCAGTTCTAACCGCCTTTACTTGAACAAGTCGCATGGATTCTGCATGACGTTTACTTCCAATGAAGCGTGCAGAGGATCGCACATCGCAGCCTTTCATACGAAAATATCCACCCTTCTTCGCCCTCCCATGTTTTGGGTCCAAGACGAAGGGGCACTATTCAAAGTAAACCACCTACGTCGCTAAGCATGGTCGCCTTTCCTCGAGGCTATGCATAAAAGAATGGATCGAGTATCCGGAAATGCGTATTTGATGCTCAACTCCCCCCTCCCCCGCAATAACAATAATAATTGAGAACTCAGGCTGCATCCTGAAATCCTAATTTAAACAGGGGGGGGGGCGGGGAGCAGGCTAGAGACACTACTCCACTGCTAGGCAGATGCCGCAGCGCAGAAAAGGAGAAGGCTGTTCCACGCTGGAAGTAACAAGGCAGTTTTTCCTCCCGCGGTTGGTTCTTCTATCTGAACTGATCTAATCAATGACACCAAAGCATTCGGGATTCTAACCTCGCCCCGCGGCAGCCTGGTGCTCACTACTGATTGGAAGCTGGCCTCGGAGGCATGTCCCCTTCCCCTGGTCGTGATTGGCTGGCACGGAATCAGTATCAATGTTTAAGCAGCGGCGTGAGGTGAATAGAGTCAGTCAGCAAGAGGCAGCGAGAGCCGGCGAAGGTAGACCGAGACGAGGGTGCCTCCAAAGCCCAGCGAGCGAATGCTGCATAAAGGGAGGAGGGGGAGACGCCGCTGCTGATCCTCCTCCTCCTACACCGCCACCTCCTCCATCCGTCCAACTGTTGAATCTGCTGCCTCTGGTTTTCCAGCCGTTACCTACGGACCTGAACCGAAATGGATTTGCTTGTCGGGGGATCTACACGTCTGTTGCCTGTTGGCTGACACTGACACGTTCGCGAGAAAGAGGGCGAGGATATTAATTAAAAACAAACACTAATCGTCTTTCTACAGATTGCAGGATTCCCTCCTTCCTTGCACACCGAGCTCCGGACTCGATTTTTTCTGCCCGACTTAAAAAAAATAAACTGCAGGAGAATATATTTGCTACTACACACATCACAACAGGGCCGAAACTTATTAGAGCTGTGATTTATATGTACGTTATGCGTGTGTGTGTGTTCTGTTCTCTCCCTTTTTGAACGCTGGATGGTTCACACGTACAACTCAGGAGAGGGGGGGCACAACAATACTCCTGCCAACCCGCCTTTGGAGACTCCAGTCTGCTTTTTTTCATGGGTCCTTCTCAACCTCCTGGGGGAAATAAAGGAAAGAGGTATAGTAAAAGTGGATCTCGGGCCAACACCCTCGCCCTGTGTGTCCCCTCCATCCCTCTGTGGATTTTTTTTAAACATTAAAAACAAAACCCTCCTCCTTTCCTTCACTGCTCCATGTCTCTAGTATTTTAAAATTGCAACGTGAATCCCTCCCCTCTCCGTGTGTAGCCAGAACCAGGGAAGCTGCAAATCATGTCTGTGCAGGGAGCAAGATGAAGCGCTAGTGACGGGGGGGGGGGGGGTTGTTGGTTTTTACTTTGCTAGTCTGACTCACCCAGCCGGCTTGAAACACCTGCAGTTCTGGCGGTGGCTTCCATTGATGGCGGGGGGGGGTGGCTGACAGAGGAAGAGAAGCTGTTTTGTTCCCTGAAACCCTGAGATCCAGTCGATCATCAATTAATGAAAGGAAGGAGCTTTAAAATAAATCCTCCATGATCTAACATTAGGGGAGGGGGAAGCAGCTGCCTTTTCAATGTTTTCTTTTCTCTTCCCCGTCTTGCAGACACCCGACACGTACAAATACTAGCAAAATGCACCGAGGAACCGTATTGGCTGCAGCCTCTTTTTCGCTCTTTCGTTTTTTTGGGAGAGCGAAGAATTAAAAATATATATTTAATTCTCACTCTTTTGGTGTATACACGAAAAGGTTTTAGTCCCGGCTAAGCTGCGAGCTCCCCATGAAGAGGACAAAAGTGACATTTGCGGTGGGGAGGAGATGGAGGCGAGGAAGAAAAGAGGAGCGATTGACGGCGCTGCCTTGTGAATGCAAAGGCTGTTTTTCCTTTTAGGGAGAGAGGCTCGGTGCGTGTGTGAGTACGAGGGAGGGTGCGTGTGTGGTGTCTCTCTGTCTCCCCAACCCCACCTCTCCTCTTTTTTTTTTTTTTAATCTATGCGCTCAGCCATGAGTTGCCTGTTGATTTCCTCTTGACTGGCGAAAAGGAGAGAGAGGGAGGCAAGCAAACTGAAATTAAACTGCATCGAGCAAAAAGTGCAAAGCTCCTCCAGACACGCACAGAGGCAGCAGCGAGAGGCGGCCGGGCGGGCGATGTGGTCGTGGTCGTGGTGGCGGCGGCGGCGCCAGCAACAGCAACAGCGGCGGCGGCGGCGGCTCCAGTTCTCCCTGGCAGAACCCTCCATGGTGCCTTTGACGGGGCTGGCGGCTTACATTTTAATTTCCCCCCCCCTTTTGTCAAGAGAACCGCTGTAAACCCGGTGAAGCATCGGCTCCGGAGGACTCTTGATTCTCTTCCTCTACCTCCTGAAGAGGGGGGGGGGTGGAATCTGGTGTGTAGAAATTACAAATCCGGAGGGACTGTAATATTTTGATTTTTGGACACTGCAGTTTCCTCCCCTCTTCTATTATTATTTTTGGCGTCGCAGGAGGAAGTAAAACGTGCATCTGTGCGTGTGTGAGTGTGTGTGAGAGAGAGAAGCAGGGCGATTTCCCGATGGCAGGCAAGGAGATGCGGCTATCCGCAGCAGCCAAGCAGGCGAGATTAGATCTCTAAATGCAGCAAAAGACTCGCTGGAAAAAAAAAAAAACAACCCAAGAAGCCCGCCGGGCCGTCAGACGTCGCTTGCCACCTCCTTCCCCCCGTTCCAGCTGGCAAGACTTGGCCGAGTGACTCTGTGCACCCCCATCTCCACCTCGCTCGGCTCTTCTCCCCACCATCGCTTCAGCTTTTTACAAGTCGCCTTGGAACAAGAAACCACTTCTTTTAAAAACACACACCAAAAACTATTTCTAACCCTCATCGGACTAACCAACGCCTGATAATTTTTAATTTAAAAATAACAAAACAACAATCTAGTTGCGGATATTTCTCTCTCTCTTCGATCCTTTCCAGGAATGAAACTGGTTTTGTATTTATCGGCTTTCCTCCTCTGAAGTTGGGCAGAGCAAATCGAAACCGCTGCAAGGAAGAGGAGGGGGAAACGATAGGAGACCCCCCCCCCGATTGCCCGCCAGATGACTTGATCTTCCCTTCCACCCTTTGCCAGTTGTTCCATCCATGCTGGTGCCGGGGCTTTGCGGATCTTTTAGAGCAACAGGTTCTGGAACTTGAAAAGAAAAAGGGGGGGGAGTAAGGGGGAGGGAGAAGGAGTAAGGTTGGGGACGCCGACCAAGGGGAGGGGGAGCGCATGTGGAGAAGAAAGGCAGGGTTGCGAGAAGCCGCCGGCCTCGTCTGGTGGGCTTCCGTGCCATCCATTGGGATGTACCTTTCCGCCTGGTGCTTCTTCCTCTGCTGGGCTCCCGCCCTGACGCTGAAGAACCTGAACTATTCGGTGCCCGAGGAGCAGGGCGCCGGCACAGTGATCGGCAACATCGGCCGCGATGCCCGGCTGCAGTCCGGAAGCGGCGGAGGGTTGCCTCCAGTGGAGCGCACCCGCGGCTCCAAGTCCACGTTCCGCGTCTTGGAGAACTCGGCGCCGCACCTGCTTGACGTGGACGGGGAGAGCGGCTTGTTGTACACCAAGCAACGCATCGACCGTGAGGCGCTCTGCCGTCGGAGCGCCAAGTGCCAGCTCTCCCTCGAGGTCTTCGCCAACGACCAGGAGATCTGCATGATCAAGGTGGAGATCCAGGACCTCAACGACAACGCGCCCGCCTTCCCATCAGACCAGGTGGACCTGGACATCTCCGAGAACGCCGCGCCAGGCACCCGCTTCCCGCTGGCCAGCGCGCACGACCCAGACGCCGGCGAGAACGGCCTGCGCACCTACTTGCTCACCCGCGACGATTACGGCCTTTTCTCGCTCGACGTCAAAGCCCGGGGCGATGGCACCAAGTTCCCGGAGCTAGTGGTGCAGAAGCCGCTGGACCGAGAGGAGCAGAGCCATCACACGCTTGTCCTGACGGCTCTCGACGGCGGCGACCCGCCTCGCTCGGGCACGGTGCAGCTCAACGTGCGCCTCATCGACTCCAACGACAACAGCCCCGTCTTCGAGGCCGCTTCCTACGTGGTGGAGCTACCCGAGAACGCCCCGCTGGGTACCGCGGTCATTGACCTGAACGCTACCGACGCCGACGAGGGCACCAACGGCGAGGTGCTCTACTCGTTCAGCGGCTACACCCCGGAGCGAGTGCGCGAACTCTTCAGCATTGACCCCCAGACGGGCCTGATCCGTGTCAAAGGGAACCTCGATTATGAGGAGGGGGGTCTCATTGAAATCGATGTGCAAGCCCGTGACCTGGGACCCAACCCCATCCCTGCCCACTGCAAAGTCACTGTGCGGCTTGTGGACCGTAATGATAACGCGCCCACCATTGGCTTTGTCTCTGTACGCCAGGGGGCATTGAGCGAGGCAGCTCCTCCAGGCACTGTTATTGCCCTGGTGAGGGTGACTGATCGGGACTCTGGGAAGAACGGCCAGCTGCAGTGCAGGGTGCAAGGGGACGGCAGTGGGGGGGATGGAGCCGTGCCCTTTACTCTGGAGGAGAACTATGACAATTTGTACACTGTGGTGACGGATAGACCACTGGACAGAGAAGTGCAGGATGAATACAATGTCACTATCCTGGCTAGAGATAGCGGCAACCCCCCACTCAACTCTACCAAATCTTTCTCAGTGAGAATCCTGGATGAGAACGACAATCCGCCCCGCTTCAGCAAGAATCTCTATGTGTTGCAGGTGCCTGAAAACAACATCCCAGGGGAGTACTTAGGCTCTGTGCTGGCCAAGGACCCAGACCTGGGCCAGAACGGCACTGTCTCCTACTCCATTCTGCCTGGACACGTGGGTGATGTCTCCATCTACACCTACGTCTCTGTCAACCCCACCAACGGTGCCATCTATGCCTTGCGCAGCTTCAACTATGAGCAGACCAAACATTTTGAGTTTCATGTGCTGGCCAAAGACTCTGGCTCCCCCCACCGTGAGAGCAACGCCACTGTGCGTGTCACTGTTCTAGATGTCAACGACAATGCCCCCCTCATCGTCTTGCCCACCCTTATCAATGACACTGCTGAGCTCCAGGTCCCCCGGAACGTCGGTGTGGGATATCCTGTCGGCACTGTCCGTGCCTTGGACAGTGATTTTGGGGAAAGTGGGCGCCTCACATATGAGATTGTTGAAGGAAATGAGGAGCACCTCTTTGAGATGGACCCTACCAGTGGGGAGATCCGCACGCTGCACCCTTATTGGGAAGAGCTGAGTCCGGTGGCTGAATTAGTGGTTAAGGTCAGTGACCACGGAAAGCCCAGTCTTTCAGCTGTGGCCAAGCTGATAGTCCGGGCCTTGGCTGGACCTCTGCCTGAAGCAGGGGAGCCGCAAGTAAATGGGGAGCAACACCGGCGACCACACTGGGACTTGTCACTTCCCCTCATTGTCACCCTGAGCACTGTGTCCATCATCCTTCTGGCTGCTATGATCACCATCGCCGTGAAGTGTAAACGTGAGAACAAGGAGATCCGCACCTACAACTGTCGTATTGCAGAGTACAGCCATCCTCAGCTGGGTGGAGGGGGTGGTGGCGGAGGTGGGGGAGGAGGCAGCGGAGGGGGTAAGGGCAAGAAAAAGAAGATTAGCAAGAATGACATCATGCTTGTACCCAGCGAAGGGGAAGACAGCCGGGGGCCCCTCAATGTCATGAACGTGGTCAGCAGCCCGTCCTTGGCCACATCACCCATGTATTTTGACTACCAGACACGCCTGCCCCTTAGCTCGCCCAGGTCCGAGGTGATGTACCTGAAACCTGCCACCAACAACCTGACTGTGCCACAGGGACATGTGGGGTGCCACACCAGCTTCACAGGGCAAGGGACTAACGTCAGTGAGGCTCCCCCGAGCCGGATGTCCATAATTCAGGTAGGATACTTTTAGAAATAACCTGGCACTCACTGCTAAATTGCATTTTGTGTCTGCAGTGAAACCTGCTGAGAGGTATCCCTCAAAGCATCCACAAAGATTACTAGGTTAGGGGTCAAAACCTTTGGGGCACTTTTGGGCATGATTCTTGTTCTTGCTCATTGGCAACAGGGTAACATTAGAAGTTTAAACAGTAACAACCAAGCATTACTATACTGTGAAACTGGTGCCTGTTATAGGACCTAGAATTACAACATTGGTTTGGTCTTTCAGAACTAAGATTGGATCAATAAGGGCGTTTCTCCTACAGGTTTCACCTAATGTTCTGGGGAAGCAGGGGAAGGTTCGAAGAAGGCCTGTCACTTGTTGCTTAGGGGAAATGGTAGATATTGTTCTTCTTAATGAATAAATACATAAATAAATATGGGGCTTAATCTGAGGATATCTGCAGATGCAGTGTGTGTAGCTCTCCATTTGTGTGTGTCAAAATGAACTCCATTTGGAAAATATATGTTTTTTAATGTTTAGAATGTCCTATTAAATTATATACATAGATATGCACATACACATATTTATTTTTGACACAGAGTAGTATTCCTTGGGAGCCCTTGCCATTTAATTTTTCTCTTCATAGACAAAACAACAACCCCCAAACCCGTCCTATATTAAGAAAGTTACAGAGATAGATTTGCTAGATTACGATATGGCCCTAATCCAGCTAAAAGTAAACATTTTGAAGTTCCACAGATTTCCACAGAAAATATGAAAGTACATACATTAGTCGTCCATTGGGAAAAACAAAACAAACATAGGACTTGAGTGTGTTTAACTTCACCTGGATTGTGTCAAATGTGGTTAACTATATTTGAGGGAACTTAAAATAATACAGTAGTAATAGAACATACATTGTGCTATCAGTTAGCAATGCCACATTTCCAGTTAGTCTGAACTGAGGGTTTGATTATTGCTCCGTAGTACAAGAGTCGGGGCTGGTTGATGCATTCACATTCGTTATTTGATGACTGCAAATTAACTGGTGACTTGCATGGACTATCAGAAATTGAACTCCACAGATAGAATTTAAAATCACTTCTCACCACTCAGACATAATGCTTTTCAACACTTCAGGCATTCTCTGCCAATCTTGAAGTGTGCAGTGATCAAGCGCAATAGCATGTATGAACCAGCCCTTAATTTGTGTGATTGAAAAAAAAAAAACACCTCCCCCCCAAAAAACACATGTTAAACATCCATGTGGACAACATCATGTTTTTACTTGCAAATGAAGGTAGAAGGCTGTGGAATGGGCATGATCCAGCCATAGAGTATAACAGTAGAGATTGAAACACATACCCAACTCTCCCAGTCAAAATGAATGAAATCTTAACATGATTAAGTTTTATAGGATTGTTCCCTATATTTTTTATAGATCCTCTCCCTTGTACTTGCAACTGTAGGTATGCAGAACAAAAACGTTGTGCATTGGTGTTGGTTTACATTTGGGAAATTAATCATTTGCTTTACTCCATGAGAAAAAGAGATCATTGATTTGAAATAATGGGATTGAGATTACCACCTGGGCCTGTGTGTTTCAAACCAGCCCACTGTTTTGTAAAGGACTGCTGTAGAGTAAATGGGTTGTGGATTGCAGTTTGTCTGTCTAGTTCCTAACCCAGGTAACAGAAGACAGAACAGAGAGTTTACACTGAACTAGTTTCACTAAATCCAGTGAGCTTAATTGGGGTGTGTCTCAGGCTATCAAGAGTTGATCTACGCATTACACAGAATGAGATGATAAAATGTCTGACTGTACCTTTTCAGATTACAGGTTAGGGATCATATGTTTGAATCCTCCACCATGCTTTCAAAACATGTAGTAAGCTAGTATATCAGAAAGAGAAAGGATAAGCATAGACCTCTCACTGATGTGCTAATTTACTGCATGCAGGGAGCTCTTTATGTTGAGGAGCACCCTTCCAAAATTTGGAGTGGTATGGTTCAGAATTCTTCCATGGGTGTATTCTGTGTAGATTGGTCTCAAGCCCTTAGAATTTGGTTTGTGTGGATATGAGAGAACAGAACCTGACCAATATTTATTTGCTTACCTTATAAACAGTAATTCCTGCAGGATAATGCATTCCAATACAGGCCCTGGAGAATTGTTGTTAAATACATTGGCAATGTCATATATTTTGTCCTGTGCTTCTTCTAATATGCTCTACTTTACTGGGTGTTTTTTTTTTACTGAGTCACATGGGAATGATCTGAGTATATCAAAAGTGACACAGCCTCATTTTATGTTCCAAGCTTTAATGGGGGAAAGTTGCTCTCTTGCTCGTGATGCACCGAAAGGAAAATTCATAATGGATTTGAAATTTTCATTCTGGGTAGTTCTGTGTTTGAATATTTTATTTATTTATTTAAAAAAGTTTTATATGCTCCTCTCTCATAATGGGGCTCCCAGGGTGGCTTACAGTATTCAATAAAATACAGTCATGAAAAGGTAAAGAAGCAGTAGCCAGCATACAATTAAAAAACAATACAGAAAATGCATAAAATGCAGCAGCTGGAAAAATAAGGCATCTTAGAACAACAAAGACAGCATCCTACAACCACCCCAAATAAATTAAGCAACCAGTAATAGAAAACCAAGCAGTATCCAAAAAAATGATGTGAACCAAAACTAAGGTGGGAAGGCCAACTGAAAAACATTTTTAGCCCTTGCTGGGAGGCCGCCAGGGAGAGTATAGTCAGGGGATGCACAACCTGCCACCTGCCGTAGCACTCTGAGGGGGGGGGGGAAACACCACCACCTTACCGTACTCCTCACTTGGTTTTTTAAACCCAGAAATGCGAGACTTCCAGTTTTATTTAAAGGGACTGCATGGATAAAGGAGCCCCTTTGTGTTATGAGCACGGTAAGATCTGTTTCTTGTTGGAGTGTGTGGGAAGTGGATCAGAGTGGCTCGTATCTAGCGAGCTGGAAGGAGGTGGTGGCAGACTTGGGGCTTTGAGGGAAAGGGCACCCCAAATCTGCTGCCCCTTCACTGCCCTCACCACCCACTGCTGATGCAAGGTGCATCACGTGGCTTCATGGTCGGGCCAACAGTTGGCACATTTCTCAACTTGACCAGGAGAGCATGTTGTAATATTGAAGTTACAACTGTATTTTCTTTCTATCTGTCATGGCAGTTTTGTGCAATCTTCCTTACATAGACCACAGTGGGGCTTGCTTTTGCATAAATCTTCATAGTACTGGGCTGCAAAAACCATTTCCTAACTTTCTGCCATGTTGTGGACAAGAAAGAGAAACTAGAATGGGGATGTGCCGAGAGGAGCAGGTGTAGTTCCCATCTTTGTGGTATCCCTGAGTGACTGGTGATCCTTTCTTTTCTCCTATGTAAGTCAAGGACGGCCATTTGAGGAAACAATGTAGCAGGAAGGTAAGGTCTGCCTGCTACTTTGGCCTTCAGCAACAGCGATTCCGTCAAGTCCAAACACACATGCATGGATCCCTTTGATATATTTGGACTACACACCTTGTGGATAATAGCCTAGTAATAGCCTAACAGCGCAGTCCTACCCAGCTCCTCCAGTGGTGCAGCAGTGGTGTAGGGCAGAATGGGAGGCTTATTTATTTATTAAATAATTTGTATCCCGCCTTTCTCCCAGCAAGGGCACTCAAGGCGGCTTTGAAGCCTAAAGCCTCCCGTTCTCCCTACACCACTGCTGCACCAGTGGAGGAACTGGGTAGGATTGCGCTGTCCATGAGGAAAAAGAGTAGGTCAGAAAGAGTGAAGGGGGCAACTCTTGATAATTGATTAAGCCCTAACCTGAAATCACTGCTCCAGGAGAGGTTATGTCTTTTGACAACTGGAGTGGGAAAAATGCTTCTCCCCCCCTCAGTACAAGGCAACTGTGAACTCTTCTTCAACCCACTGTTAAGTTGTGTTACAGAAACAATTTCATTTTATGCTTATCATGAATGTGTGTTGCTATCAATTAGGTGAGCTGAGCAATACTCAAAATCTGAAATTGATTTTAACAAAAAGTGACACTTGAAGGAAGGATAGTAGGTTAGGGCAGAACCGAAGATAATTTGATTTATAATTCATGCATTTAAAATCAATATTTTTTTCCACTGACACTTGTTAAAATCACGTCTTTCTTAAAAATGTAAAATGGAATAGTCAGAATACAAAAAAAGCCCCAAACCCACTCCACCTCAAAACCCTTTTATCCAGTGTAATAATTACTTAAATATAGAGAATTATATTTTGCTAAAACTATGTAATATTTAACTAAAGCAAATAAAAACATGTATTGATGGTACCAAACCACTATTTAATGTAGTGTAAAATCCCAATTGAGAAACATGATTTTGTTCATTTTTACAGTGTACACTGTATAATACCAACACTTATGTCTGATATATATATATAAATCTGAAAGGAATTTCCTCCTTTGAAAAGGTGTTCTGTGGTTTCTGTAAGTCTTAAAGTGCTGACTATTGGGGGGGGGGGTTATAGCAGAAATGTCTAATAGCACCTACTGTGTGTGCAAAATATATAACTTGTATCTTGTTGCAGGTGGTTCTGGAACACCTCAGATAATGGAGAATCTAGATCCTATAGATTTAGGTCATAAATAATAGTGACACAAGTATAAATTCCATTTTAGAAAAAGTCAAGATGTTGTGAATATGTGTTTAACTGGCCCCACTTCCGAAGTTTGGGTATGAGATCAATTTGGATTCACAATGAATTTATACACCTAATCCACTTGCCTAGTAGGAGAAACTTGAGTCCTA
Organism: Plestiodon gilberti rubricaudatus; assembly: GCA_026170595.1. NCBI lineage: Eukaryota > Metazoa > Chordata > Lepidosauria > Squamata > Scincidae > Plestiodon > Plestiodon gilberti. The sequence goes on from JANXHW010000003.1 coordinate 112,229,663, forward strand.
GAATTAAGATTGTCATCATTTGTAATGGCAGGGGAAGGGCAAAAATGCAGCTTTTCTCTTATTTGGAATGGAAATACTAAGATGGAGAAAATGTTGTCTGCTGATTTTTTTTTCCTTCTGTAACTTATTACTGAGGCCAGCGGGTGGCGCAGTGGGTTAAACCGCTGAACCATGAGCTGTCGATCGAAAGGTCGGCAGTTCAAATCCGCGACGGGGTGGGCTCTCGTTGCTTGGCCAGCTCCTGCCAACCTAGCAGTTCCAAAGCATGTTAATGTGAGTAGATAAATAGGTACCGCTTGCGGGAAGGTAAACAGCGCTCCGTGTTCCAGCTGCATGCTACACGCTGCGGCAAGGAGAGTCATGCCGGCCACATGACCACGGAGGCGTCTTCGGACAGCGCTGGCTCTTCGGCTTTGAAATGGGGAGGAGCACCACACCCTAGAGTTGAACACGTCTGGACTTAATTGTCAGGGGATACCTTTACCTTTAGGGGTGTTTGAAAATGTGAAATGTGAAATACTGCAAAATAACACGATATTTGCTTCAAAAAAAGATTAAAAAGATATTTAGGAATATAGCAAAATAACACCAATTTTAACTGTCAGGTCCTGTCTCTGTCTCCCCCCCCCCCCCCCCTGCAAACTATATCCGGAGTCACCAGCGAGGTGATCTGGTAGCCCAGGCAAGTGGTGGCTTCCTTAGTAAGCCCGGAAAAGCGATGCATGCTCCTGGTAGGGTGTGCTGTCTCAAAAAGAAAAGTACCCACCGCAGACACTAGCCAAACCTCGTCTCATTCATAAAAATGAGAACTGGGAATAAAAACACATAACACTGCTTTCTGCCATTTTTTCAAATCATGAAATCTGCAAAAAAAGGAAACTATTTTTAAACACCTCCACTTACCCCTCTGCATGCATGCATCTTTCCTATTGGGTAATTGCTTGAGGTGCTAAGAGGCCATGAATCATGGTGGCCATTTCACACATTCACCTAAGCAAGAGGAAGAAAAAGCTGAGTTTCAGCTCAGCCTTACTTTGGGTGTATATCATCCAATTGCTGTGTAGTCACTCTGGGCCAAGAAGGGTTGTGAGTTTATATTATTCAGATTGGAAACTATTTTTCTCAAGAAGAAGACATTTCTGTAGCTGGCTGTAGAAAACTTTAATGCACTCCTACTATAACTTTAGGGGTTTTTGTGTGTGTGTGTGTGTGTGTGTGTGTGTGTGTGTGTGTGTGTAGAGAGAGAATTTATAACTAAACAGTTTATATTGTTTAGCTGTACATTGTATAGTTTATAGACTCCTCTCCCCCCACACACACTTCTGTTTATATAGGTGGAGAGATAGAGAGATATTGATTCTCTGTATTCATAGAAGAAAGTTCACCTAATTTGAATTGGACTGAGACCACATTCTACAACATGAGGTAGGATGCTGAGGTGGTAGAGTTCTGGATCATTCCATTTCAGACTGTGGGCCAGGAGTCAAAATTTGGAATGCTTCTACATGCAAACCCTCACTCTGCATGGAGTAAACCAGAACATTTGGAGAGGTCCATCTGAGTCATTTCTGCTCATTTATTACATACAGTGAGTTGTTTTGCATGGGGAAGCAATTTAAAAGATGATGTCCCACCAGCAGCCTGGAGTGGAACAGTCCAAAATTGTATTACCTCACTCTGCATAATGTGTGGATAGAATAAGATTGATTGTAGATCTAGTAATTTGCCTTTATAACAATTTTCAGTTCCTTTTTTGTTGCACAAGAATTTGTTCCTGCTATATGTGTGCACGCATGCACGCACGCACACACACGCACACACACACACACACACACACACACACACACACACACACACACACACAGCTATAAACCATTTCTAAAAATGTAAGCCAATTGATTGGAATTTAGTGGGGCTTAATCACCTCAAGCATTATTAGTTTTACTTCACTGGGTTATGATGGATCTAGCTGTGGATCAAATGATCATCCTACTCTTATATCATATGCAGGTCCTTGAGGGGAGGGGAGGCAATTGTCCTGGAGTATATACATAAGGGAAGCCGCATCAGCCCTGACAAGCAGAGAAACAGATGACATTAGCCCAGGCCACAGGGTGAAGACACCAGGTACTTGATAAATCTGGTTGTCCTGCTACAACCATGTGGTTGCAAAATCACGAGGGTTGCCAAGCATTGGGCAGATCATAGCACATGGCTGATGGATTACATTTGGTTTTTGGTGGGTCACACATTGCTTGCTGAATATATTAAGGGTTGGATTAATTGCTTATCTTTGCTCAGATGAGTAGTCTCCAGGCTGTGCAATCTGTGACCCACCCATACAAACTCCAGCCATGTATTGTGGTGTGTTAACTAATGCCAAAAGATTTTTCTCTGGTGGGCCACGGGCAAACACACATGCTGAGTTTAGCTCAATGCATCACCTTGTGCAAGTCTAAGTAACCTGGTTTCTTGCTAGTATTGCCAAGTGGGTAGTCTAAAAGTGGTTTTTGTGCCACCCAGTTGCACTTTTCCCCTACCTTGCTGAGCCCTAATATTAGGTTATTATGATTAAATGTTAAATTTCATATGTTAAAATATATTAGCATGCAAGAGATGTGGTGATTAGGTTTGCCACCTTTTCCCAGTCCTGCAGCTGTGTTTAGCAGCAGTCTGTTGCTCAGAAATTAACCAGGCTATGTATCATCATGGAAGGAAAAGTTTCACCTGTTTAGTTTCTGTGCATGGGGCTGTTGATAAAGGCTCAGAGACAGAAACAGTAGGAAACGTCAGTGGTGACTATATTCAGTCTACCCTTGGAGGAAAGGCTAAAGGGTTGCTTTTTTACTTTAAAAACACTGTACATTTTAGTATAGTGGAAAGGCAGCTATGGTGGGTAGAGACATAAAAATATTTAACGTTATGAGTGGAGTTAAGAGAGCAAAAGAGAAACGTTTGTCCCTCATATACTAGATATCAGAGTCACTCAATGAAATGGATCATCAGTAGATTTAGAGTTTACATTTGAATTCCAGCTGATGAGGGCAGACAGCAGAGAAAGGATATGACCCTAGAAGCCCCTGATGGAAACAGAAGGATAGATTACTTGAACCGTGATCTGATCCAGCAGGGCAGCTCTTACATAGGTCTAGTCTAGTCCCTTGAGTAAGGCAAAAAGGGATATTGTTCTGTTACGTTCTACAACAAACGCCCTTGCATGCAAAATCAGAACAAAAAGGCCTCGTTCTTGTGTGGATAACTGCAGTAATTTCATGCTAACAGGAAACAGGCTTGGTTGTTTTTTGTTTTGTTTTTTTACTTCAGGCAAACAACCACACTTTCTTTATCTCCACGTTTCCAAAAAAGATGAAAGTGTTGATGGATAAAGAGAAAGTTGCAGATATAGGTTCTTTAAAGTGACATGACAGCAGCGTTGAAAACTATCTACATATGCAAGTCGTGTTGATGATCATAGAGAATATTTACGATTGTACTTGTGATGTGTGCTGCGGAGAGATTTGTAAATATAGCAGGAGTGGAGGCAGAATGAGATAACCATGGCTATAGCATTTTATTGAACAACGGCAACAAAAAAGCCCATTTTGTGAGAAATGCTCAAGCTGAGAGTCGCCATGGCTTGTTGTACTAGGCAGTCCTGTAACATTTTAAAGATAAAGTACAGATCATTCATAATACTTCCAGGCACCTGATGTTTACGATGTGTCGACAGATTACTGTCAAATCCCAGTGCAGCTTCATCACCAGGTGTCCCTAGTAGCATCTAAGAAGAGAAGAGACTTCAGGGGGGAAGAAAAACCCCATAAGCAGTATTCATGCTGTTCGGCTATGTGCTATTGTTCCATTGCTTGCTTTTAGAAACTTCAGTGTGTCTACTTTGAGAAACTTCAATAGAATGTGAGAACAGTGTGATGGAAAAAGTGGAGAAATGTTTTTAAGATGCTGTATTGGTTAAGCATTGAAAAATCCAGTATCAAAAGAGCCACTTGTTTATTAATTTTACACACACACACACACACACACACACACACACACACACACACACACACAAGTGTGGAATTTTCTGTTAGTGGGGATTAGTAGCATTCACAAAAAGTTGCTCTGGCACACAACTCTGCTTTTAGAAAAAGAAAACATTATGCTGCAGTCCCCCGAACTCATGCACCGTGAACCTAAACCAGTAAATCTCACAGCATTCAGTGCTACTTATGCCTTAATAAGTATGTGGGACTTATTAAGTCTTATGGTGGCATTGCCTTACCAAAGACCATAGAGCAGTTGTATTGTAATTAACGTAAAAACTGCAGTCTACCAGGAACCAAAGAAAAATGTGGGAAACACTAGATCTTATGAAGGGAAAATCTCAGCAAGGTAAGACTGGCAATACTGTATACCCCAACCATAATTTGACTGACTACACCTGTGTGGCTTCATTGTCCATTTTTTTAAATTTTACATAGTAATGTTTATGATTGTTGAACCACTATATTATCTCACGAATCCTTACAACAGTCCTGAAAGGCAGGTCAGTGTTATTATCTCCATTCTGGAGGAGCAAGGGTGAGAAATGGTTTCTTAAACCATTTTTACGCAAGGGCGTATATACACATCTGGAGTTAAGGCCGAAACACACTGAGCGTGTCCCGTGTGCATCACGTACAGTGCGACAAACGCGGCAAAACCTGGGAATTGGCCAAGGGAGGCATCAACGTGAATGTTCCTCCCGGCAGCTCCCGGTGGCCCTTGGCATTCTGGCCAGAGGCAAGTCCCACTGCAAGAACGCTGGGGCAGCCGGCCACAACGTGCATGACGCACGCGGGACACACCCAGTGTGTTTCGGCCTTTACATGCACACACCTGTGGGCTGGGAGGAAAAGCCACCTAGTAATTTTGTGGCAGAGGTATTACTCCCAAGTCTCTTAGTCACTATGCTACACTAGTACTACTCAGCTGTGCTAGCTGAGAAACCTCAGATCTGAAAGAGCATTCAGTAGTCGTAAGCAAAATTCCCTGCAATATCAGGATTCTGTCAAACTGTGCTGTGCAAGTTGTGAACTACCAAGCCAAGCTCGGCAACAGGGAGTCAAACTGATAAAAATTTGGGTTCAGTTTTCAGGTTAGGTTAGTTAGTATTTCTTTACTCTCCAATTCAGCCAATAACTTTAAAGAGGCATTTCCCTACTCTGGATGGTGGATTTTTTTTTTTAACTTACGGTGCAATCCTGTGTATGGTAACTTTTGAGCAGTGTGGCTGCTGCTGCGCCGTTCCAGGGTGTTTCCGACACCTGGAGAGTAAGTAGTGCTGGCACCAAGTGGCATGCTCTGCTGAATCCTATTCCCCCCCCCTTCCCAGGCCTGGCCAGCGTTACATGGGCCTCCTGGATTGGCACCGGCCATTTTGCCAGCGCACATCCGAGGAGACCCATTGGGGCTTCTGGGCCATTAGTTGGGGTAAAGGGATGAATGCCCCTTTACCCCAAAAGAGGCCTCCACCGGCGCCAGCCTGATCCTGGATAGGATCCGGCGCAGCGTGCTTTTGCACACTGTGTTGGTCCTAGACAGGATCGCGCTGTTAAAAAGTAGTGGATCAGTAACCAGTTCATCTACTTTGTGAACAGTATAAACTCTTTTTCTTATTACGTAAACCTATCAGCTAGGTACCATTCAGTGGCATTCCTAAGCCCCCCATGAGGGGGGGACACCCCCACGTGAAGCCACCCGCCCCGCCCCGGGGGGCATGATGTCAATTTTGTGCGCCACCGCCAAATTCCAGTGGTGGCGCAGCACATACCCCCTGCTGCTTTACGAGGCATTTTGGAGCTGAACGGCTCCAGGGTGGGCGGGAGGGCCAATCTCGCGGCCTGGCGGAGCAAAAAGAAGCCAGGAGTGGCGACAGAGGGGGCGACCCGGCGGTGATTCCAGGAGGTGAGTACACCCCCTTGCCGCGTGGCACCCGCCATCCTGGGGCCCACCACCCACCCATACGGCACCTCTGGTACCTCAAGCGATCAAGGATTTTCAGTTCAGGTTTAGTTCACTAAAGAAACTCTCTCTGAATTGGTTTTTTAGTTTGGGTTTAGGTTCGGTTTGACTCCCTGTCCACCAACCACGTAGATTCAGCTTGCTCAGTGTTCAGCAAAAGCAAGAAGGTAAACAAACTCACAATTTCCGGGGTCAAAGACACAGGGAATGTGACGAAGTTCCTTACAATTGGAATGAAACGTTGGAAATGAATTTTATTTCTTCTAGGCCATGGTCTTTGACCCCGGAAACTGTGAGTTTGTTTATCTCTACCGGCCATGAAAGTCTTGCAAAACAAGAAGGCTTTATTGAATCCCTGGTGGCCTGACGCAGGTGCTTGTTGGGCTACTTGTTATGTAGGCCCCTGCATTAAATTAAGTCACAGTAGTTCCTTATCTACCTTGTACCCTGCATTTTCAGTAAAAAGAAATCCTCCCAGGGCAGCACAGCGTACTGTTTACTATGTTCAGTCAAGAAAGGAGATGCCACAGCTTCCTTGAGCTCAGCTTAACTGGTTGGTTAATTTTTTTAATTTACTTAATTTTTTTAGTACTGGTACCAAGTCTTTGCGGGTCTTGCTTAAACAGAATGCTATAAGCAGCAGCGTGCTACTTATAGCACAGAGACTGAATGTTTCTAGCAAGCAGCCTCGGCGCTAGCTAGAGAGGCTCCAAACGTTAACAGGAAGCAATTTCCATTTTGTTGAAGCAAGACCCATGCTGGCTTGGCACCAGCACTACAGAAATCAAGGTAAGGGCCGCGGGGGGGGGGATGGATCATGGATCCGCGGATAAATGAATCTGCAGATACCGGGGGGCCCTGTACAGCACTACGTATTCAGTGATCAGTCGCATGTAACCTAAAGCTGTGACAGTGCAAACCTATACATATCTTCTCAGAGATAAGTCCCATTATGTTCAATGGGACTTATTCCCATGAAAGAGTGTATAGGATTGGATCTTGAATTTGGACATGGATCCTATCTTTAAACAAATTTACGAATGCATTTTTCAGCATCTCTTCTGCCCATTCCACTCTAGTTGGTTTTGTAAGGGAAATAAATGATAATAAATGCTTAGCATTTTTATTTTTATTATAAATGATAATAAATGCTTAGCATTTTTATTTTTATTTATTTTATTTTTTCATCTTCTAAGATGATTACTTAGAAGATGTATATATCTTCAGTGTTACCTTCTCAAGGCAGCTTACAGAACTGTAAAACAATAGAGCCGACAAATAAAAATATCAGAACCGTAAAAACATGTCGGCTGTAAAATTAAAACCCATTCAAGCACGGTTCTATACAGAAGCATTGCTGGTCTCTATGGCACCTGGGGCAGGGCCCATGACGTCAGCCCCGGAAGTGACGTCACCCCCTCGCTATTAAATAAACCCAAAAGAAGGAGGCCGGTAGGTGAGACAGAAAGCAGCGTTGGCAAAAAAGGTAGGTGCCACTCGCCGCCCCCAAACTCCTGGTCACCCCCAGCCCCCAAGCTCCCCCTCAGCTGCTTTCTTCGCGGCACTAGGCTTTGTGCTCCGCTCTGAGCACCTGCTGAAAAGTGCAGCCAGTCAGCAATGGTGGCAGGCTTTGGAGCGGCCACTTCTTCATGCACCCTTCTGGCTCCCCCTCCTTGGCTTCTGGGCCAGAAGGGGGTGCCATAAGCCAAGTAGGGGTTGCCAAAAGGGTGTGCAAAGAAGCGACCGCTTCTTCATCCCCCTACGTGACACTTTAGTGCAGAACTTGGGGCAGTCTGCCCCTGCCTCTTTGCGCTAGCTACACTACTGGTTCTATACTGTCCTATTTATTTATCTAGTACTATGTGCATAGTACTTTACACAGACCAAGAAGACAGGTCTGTATCTCACAAAGAAGTGGAAGCAGGGTAAGACCAGGGAAAAAATGTGATTATTTCATGTCCCTATTGTTTGTGCCAGGTTCCCTCCCATAGCCAAACTGTGCCCCCCTCCCCCAGCCAAACTCAACAGTTAGGAAAATAGGAAACAATCTTATAGTGAGATGGACTGTTGGTCCATCTAGCTCGGTATTATCTTCTCTTCATACATTGATTGGCAGTGGCTCTCCAGGGTTTCAGACAGGATTTTTTTTCCACCCTATCTGGAGATGCCAGGGATGAGGTTTCCCTCAGCTTTTAGAATGTTCCTGAACCTTGGATAGCATTGCAGCAGCTCAACCAGTTGCTGTGGAAGGCTTCATTTTGATTCCTAGAATCCCTAGAACTGTTCAGAAAAAAAAATGCAGAGCACAAATCTTGCAGAGAGACTTGCTGCGTGTATAACTTTTATGTATATAGGTGTCCCCTGCTTAACGATGGGGATACATTCTGGAAAACCTGTCATATAGTGAAACCGTCATTAAGCGAGTCCTCATAGGGAATGAATGGCAAATACAGTGTACATTATGAGTGTAACACAAAGCACAGCAAGATTTCTACCTGTCAATGGAGGTAGAAACACACACACACACAAACACAGAGAGTTAAAGACAACTTTTTCTTTTTCTTTTGCATTTAAAATACAGTACTGTAGCTTTAATTCTTTGTTTACACTTTGGGAACCTCCGTCGTATATGCGGATCGTCATTGAGTGATCCGTCGTTAAGGGGGACACACACACCTGTATAGGCTCTGTGCAGATGACCTAACCAATGCATATAGGCTCGGATGAGGTTGAGGACAGTGGACATGATCCTGCTCTGCTCCTTCACATGTTGACTGTGCACAGTCCTGACTGTGAGGAGTCCTGACTATGCTAACCCCCCTATACTTTGAGTACTTGATTTGTATCTGTCTTAGCTGCCTGCTGCAACAACTCAGTGCTTCGTGATATGTGAATTGAAACTCAGTTGCACATACCCCATACCTCATGGATAAGGAATTGGAAAGCCAGCCCTCCTTATTCTCCTTATTCTCAGCACAGCATAAAAACCAAAGCTGGTTGTGAGGGTTAGTTTTTCTGAGACACATGCATTGAAGTGTCAAAATAGGGTGGTTTTTTTTGGGGGGGGGGCTTTACTGAGGAACCCTCAAACTTTGTGAACTTTACTTTTAGAGAGAATTTTATGTTGCACATTAGATACTTACAGTCAATGACATTAGATAATCAAATCCATATTCAGTTCAGACCTGCACATGTTTAGACCTGCACCGTACTGCTTGCTGGTGTTTGTAGTCTTCTTAAGGGTGGCATTATGGGAGAAGTCACATCAGACAGAATTCTAACTTCTTTAGTACAAAAATTAAATTGTTAAAAGTACAGGAATCCATTTGGCAACCGAATACATCTGTGGGTCACTGGTTCACAGACTCCAAGCTTGCACAGCTTCCTTGCTTGTCTGTGTCTTTTCTGTAATCGCTCCTATCTCTTCCTGTTGTTAGGCTTTATTTGAGGGTTTCCCTGAGACACATTTTCTTCTACTTTATTTCTTTGTTACCTATAGTTTTTTTTAGCCTTTCTGTTCTTATTTGCTTCACCTTTCCATGCAGGTTATCCTGTTCCTATGCTGTGATTCTCCCCCCTTCATTCAAATTTAGTAGTTTTCCCTCAGCTTCTAGAATGTTTGTGAACCTTCCATGACATCACATCAGTTTAGCTTGTTGCTAAAGGAGGCTTCATTGCTGGCACGTTTGGGCTGAAGGACATTACAGTACAGATAGTTATGCTGCAAGATAATAAAGCAAGAAGGAACATATTGCTTTTGTGAGAATGGAGGATTAATGAAGCATTTGAAATGAAAGCCCACCTCATTAAATCAGCAGCATTGCTATTGACTTTCTACAGATAAAGAGTCATCCCCATGTGCCAAAAAGGTCAACTGCTAAATTATTTTGATACACCACGCCCTAATCCAGAGATATTCAAGCACAATGATGAGTTCTGGGTGACTAGTAACATTTGGGGAAACGTTGAGCATACTTGCCCTAGATAGCATATAAGTACAGTACATATTTTCCTGTTCTGTATCTAGGGACAGGTCTGAGTGTGTGTTCTCATCTGCATTGTACAGAATCTGTGGTGAGCTCTCATGCAGTTTGGTTTTGTTTGTTGCACCTTATTGTGCAACACCTTATTGTGTTGCACCAGTGCTTTATTGCACTGAATTTGGATCTGCCTGTTTTTACTTATGGTTAGTAGCAGCATCTTTTAGGAGTTTCTTTTAGGCAGAATATAAATTCTTGTAATTTAGAATACAATTTAAAGGGGGCGATTAGCAGGGGAGAAGCTTAGGCCAGAAAACAGTACAGTGAACTTCAATTAATGGACTATTACTGGAGTAATGGGGGAAGGGGTGTCAATGCTGAAAGTCCTTTAAATCTGACATCCCCCCCCCCATTAAACATCTACCTTTGAAGGCTCTGTCAGCGCTGCTGTGCTCCCCACCAGCATGCACTAGGAATACTCTGGTGGAGAGGGAAGCAGCAGCACTGAAGAAGCTCCCTAAGGGCCCAATCCTACCTAAAGATACGCCAGCGGAGCATACACTCTGCCGGCCTTCGGTGTTGTGAAAGTGCCATAAAGCACTTTTGCAGCACCGAGCAAGTAAGCAGCATAGGACCTAGATGTAGACCAATTTAAGAGCTCAATCGTATCCAACATTCTAGCGTTGATGCAGCCGTGTCAACGGGCATGAGCTGCATCCTGCGGCATGGAACAGTCACAGAGACTTCCTCAAAGGTAAGGGAACATTTATTCCCTTATCTTGGGGCTGCATTGCTGCTGCATCGGCACTGGAAAGTTGGATAGGATTGGGCCCTTCATGTATACAGTAGGTGTTGGTGACTAGTCTCATGTATGGCTGAATATAGAACAGGGCTGTAGGAAGAATTCTAGAATCTCTAGTTATTAAAAAGATTGATCAAAGTATAGATACATTTTTTTTAATATCTTAGAAGTCCAGGCTAGCCTCTCATCAATTTAAGATAGTAAAAGAACAGATAAGGAAACCATCTAAAGTGATTCAGAAGCATTACACTGCGTGTAACACAAAAATGGTTTATGTTTATTTCTAAATGTTTCTTATGCAATTCAGAGGTGCTGATTCCAATGGTAATCTCAGGTTTTTGTATCAACTTTTTTATAGCCCAATACTGTGTAAAGATATGCTGGTGGCCTATAGGGCTGGCCACCATACCATCTGGCTGCTCCGGGCTGCCCCTGTGCAGCCCATTGCCTGGGAGCACCTCAGGGGAAGGGAATGCTTGTTCCCTTCCCTGGGTGCTAGACAGCTGGGGCCCTATGGGCCTACTCAAATGTACGCCAGCTCTGAAGCTGGCGTACTGGCTCGGGATATCGGCAGAGTGTGCTGCTGATATCCCTGCCTGCTCCCAGCCCCTGCCAGCCAATGGCCACCCCTGTGACTGCGCCGGCCCTCCCTCCCCATGTCCCTGTCCCGGTCGGCCTAGGTCTTACCTGGGCTGCCCGGCGCAGCTCTGATCCCCTGGTGGAATTACCTCTGGCCTCTCTGCAGAGTTTTCAACAGCTCTAAGGGTACATCGGATTGCGCCATTAGTTATCTTAAATTTTGTGTTGGTATTGAAACAATGTCATTCACCTTTACAGCAGGCTGAACTATTGATGCTATGCCAAAAATAGTGGCATTTTTGAAATCCTCACATCAAAATTAATAAAGATACATCAAAATATTCAGCTAAACCGAGGGAATGTACATCAAAATATTCAGCTAAACACAAAATTGTTCCAAAATTGTTCCAATTTTGTTACACAGTTTTACCTTAAGTTAGGTGTCCTTATTTGAAAACTGCTTTGTCCCTGTCTTATGGCTACCTAAATACTTTGGCCACAGTCCTCTGGGTGGTTTGCATTGGAGAGATTACCATAGGACTCGACCCAACATTTTCTTTCTTTATTACCCTGAGCTGTCACTCTCAGATGATGGCAAAGAAAGAGAAGACAAAGAACTGGTTAGTGGGTAGAGAAGGCAAAGCATCAAAGATTCATGGACTCTTCCCATTCCAGGACCTATTTTTGGGGAATGAAAATGGGATATATTTCTGTTTCCTTGACTACCTCTAAACTTAAGGACATTTTTCAGGATTTCATTGGAAAGAAGGCAGTGGGTAGGTAGGGAAGAAGGGGAATTGTTTAACTAGCCTTTCACATAGAACTCTTCAAAGACCGCAGTGTGCCACAGCTATGTGTCAAGCTGAAAATCAGTGATGGACGTCATTGAATGGCATCAAAGAACACGTAAGTGTTCAACCCATGAGGTGGGAATTTTAAGCATCTGCTTCCTCTAAAAATTATTTTCAGTTTACTGTTTGTGTGATCAACATACAAAATGAGTTTCAAGCAATGTTTCAGATGAGATTTATGTGTCGGTCTTCCATTTGCCCATTCTAGTCCTACTGAAGCTATGATTACTGGTATTTGCAGGCCCTGCCCTGGAACACGTCCAGGCAGTTTTATTGTACTGAAATGGCTCTTCCAGTTCATTGAGCATCTAGCATAATACAGTTGAATATGATTGGCGCGTTTACATATATTTATTCAGAAAAAATCCAGCAGTTAAACTGCATAATTATGTGAAAACGAATCATAACAATAAAAGACCATTTAAGTTAACAAGCTTTGTGATCAAAGGATAAATACAGGTTGGATAAATGAGGCTGTAGATGTAACTAATCTACATAAATAGACTTTGGTCTGATTAGAAGAATGGAATACATTAAAATAATTTAGATATACTTTAAAAATAATTGTGTTTGTTATATTTTAAAAAATCCCACCTTTGTAGCATTTCTGTAAAAATAGCTGCTTTCAGTGATAAAATGCAGCATCACTCTTAAAAAATAGCAGTGTCACCATCAAAAGAGAATTGAATAAGTAAGCAAAAGTATCATCTTTTAAATTTTCAGTTTAGGTGTGATTTATGGTATGTTATTTATTTATTTATTTATATATTTATATATTTATTTATTTTAAAAAAATTATATCCCGCCTTATCCTATGCCGAGGCAAATGCCCAAGGCGGCTTACAACAAAAATTAAAAAACATAGTTTAAAATACAGAAAATAAGTTTAAAACAATACATACTTAATTTAAAAACAATAAAATCCTCGAGGGGGGGGACAATATGGAGCAGAGAAGCAGCATGGCAGAGCATCTTGAGACACAGGAGGCAGACTACAACCCATCACCCAAACGCTAGACGAAACAAAAACGTTTCGAGCCCTCGCCGAAAAGTCATGAGGGAGGGGGTAGTTCTCAGATCCCCTGGCAGGGAGTTCCACAGTTGTGGCGCCACAGCAGAGAAGGCTCGCCCACGTGTTGCCACTCCCCTAACTTGCGATAGAGGTGGTACACGCAGGAGAGCCCCTCAGATGACCTAAGAGAGCGGGCCGGAATGTATGGGAGAAGGCGGTCCCTCAGATATCCTGGACCCAAACCGTGAAGGGCTTTAAAGGTCATTACCAGCACCTTTAATTGGACTCGGAAACGAATGGGCAGCCAGTGCAGCCGCTGAAGCAGCGGCTCAACAGAGTCAAACCGCCTAGCTCCAGCGACCACCCGGGCCGCCGCATTCTGCACTAATTGCAGCTTCCGAACCGTCTTCAAGGGCAGCCTCACGTAGAGCGCGTTACAGTAATCCAGTCTTGAAGTCACTAAGGCGTGGACCACCGTGGTCAGGTCCGATCGACTCAAGTACGGCCGCAGCTTGAAAGTTTATAATTTTAGAAAGTTATATCAATTTTTCTTGATATTTTTGATATATTTTACATGAAGGGCCCAATTTTTCTTTAAAGATTCAGTGTCTAAGAACAACATAATAACAACTAAACTATCACAGAATCAGTTAAAACACACACACACAAACACATAAACACACACACACACACACACACACACACACACACACACACACACACACACACACACACAATAAATAATAAAACAATCCACTGATAATTTTTAAAAAGGACAAAAACAAAATCTCCTCTCCCCCCCCCCCAACAGCAAAGAACGGGGATCAACCCTCAGTAAATGAACATCCTTCCTCACTAGTTGGAAATAAGGAAATAAGGCACACATTTGACCGCCTTATTTCCACACTCAGCAATCCTAAGATAACAATAACTTACAGCGCAATCCTAACCAACTTTCCAGGCGTGGTGCAGCCACAATGTAGCCCCGAGGTAAGGGAACAAATGTTCCCTCACCTTGAAGAGGCCTTCATGATTGCCCCTGCACTGCAAAATGCACAGGAAAATTGGTTAGGATTGCGCTGTTAGTTTCAGAGTCTGATTTGTTTGTATGATTAATTTCTTATGTTTTGGATTGTGAACCCTGCTGCCCTCTGGAGCTGTCCAGTTTTAGAGCAAGTGCATTGTGGCCCAAGATAGAGTGACTTGAAATAAGGAGGGCTAAAGTATATGTCATGGGGCCTTCTTCACATATAAAAAGGGGGGGTGGGGTGGGGGACTACCGTATATACTCAAGTACTGTATAAGGCGATCTCATGGATAAGTCGAGGGTAATTTTTAAGCCAAGCAGCTGTCCTTAGAAGCCTTTTCAGGGTCAATTTTAAGGCATATTTTTAGACTTATACATGAGTATACAGGGGTAGTTTTTTTTAACAGGGAAGCATCCTGAGTGAGGGAAGCATCCCTGACATAGTTCACCGTGCTTCATCCCTTCAGGCATGTTTCTCCCAAATATGACTCGCCTCTTTTGATTTTGCCCCCTCTTGTCTAGGTTGGCCTTGAGTTTAAGCAGTCCAAGATTTTTGATCCAGGTTAACAACCCTGAATTACTGACTTCTGCAGCAACCACAGGCACTTCTTATAATGCAAATAGCTCTGTGTCAAAAGCCTTGAACTTAAAAATAAAATTGCCGTACAATTTTTGATTGATTTTTAATTAAAGAAAAACATTAAAGGGAACATTTAAAGGACAATTTCTTGTTTACTCTCTTTATCAGAGGAGAACAGCCTTTGTAGTGTCTGAAAACTGCTGCATTAAAAATCAATTGCGAGTCTTCAAAGCTGTAAAGTCTTCCTTGCTTTGTAGATATATACTTTAAAAAATAACAGTTGGGAACACACTTGACAATTGGATTTAAAAACAAAAGGTAAATAATGGCATCATCAAAATTTTGAAGGATTTTAATGTATTTTTAATAATAGCTAAAGGATCTTATGCCTTTAACTGGCATAAGCATCCCAATTTGTAGTATTTTAATGAATAATTTGTAAGTAGAGTGATTGCCCCTGCACTGCAAAATGCAGTGTGCGCCCTGTTGGCACGGCTACAGGAAAGTTGGTTAGGATTTTAGTGTTTTTGTGGTAACTTTGCTTCTAACTCCTCCTGGTGACAGTTTAGGGGTTTTTGTTTTGGGTTGTGCATTGTTTTAATTTTAATGAGCACCACAATTCCATTCCAGTGCATCAGTAAATTATATTATTTGCCATATTTTTGCCAAGATTCTAGAAAGAACTGTTGAGGCTACTTTTTAATAGAAAAATGAATGGGAACATATGGAATAGAAAGGTGAGGCAAGTACTAATATTTGAATACTTGAATCAAACCTGTGCTACTAATTATAAATCAAATGCAGTCCACCAGCAATATTTTGTGGTATGCCAGAGAACTTGACAACCCCCTCAGTGGTGTAGGAATGGGGGAGGGGGGCGGGGGGTGCAAATGTACGCAAGCTCCAGAGCTTGCATACATTTGAGGAGGCCTCCAGCCGCTTACACCAGGGGTCCCCTTCCCTTGAGGTGTACCCATGCTGCCCCGGGGCAGCCCGGGACATGGATAGGCCGGCCACCGTATCTTACCCAGGATTGGGCTGCTAGACATGCAAAGGGAGGATAGTACCCTGCCTGCCCTACTGGGTGGATCCTCTTTTTTAGAGGAAACTATTCTGGTTCCAAGTAACTAAAGCATAAATCATGTCTCAGACAACACCAATATAGCCTGCACAACTTATGACCAGAGGCAGTCCAAAATGGTGTTTTCAAAAAGCGGATTTCGATGTTTTCCAAAATAAATTGCTGAATGCGGTGTTGTATGTTTTCATTCCATTTTTATAACTTATAATCACTTTAATAATCGCTTTAAAAATGTAGTAGGTATGTGATGTAGGTGTTATAGTGTCAGCAGATGCAGCCAAAATCATTACCAATATGTAGTGGTGTTAGAAAACAGTTTTATTTTTTTGCAGATTTCGGGTTTGTGTGTGAAAGCGGTGTTATGTGTTTTTATTTCGTTATTACCAAAATAGACTGTCCCTACTTATGACCCAATAGGCCAAGTGTGGGTTGGGGACCTATTCGTAAAGTACAGCATAACTGCACCTTTTAACTGTGAGCCTCGGAGTGCATTCTGTAATATTTTGTTGAGATAATCCTCATGGCAGCCAATTTGATAGCTTAGCTGTTTTGCATACACTTGTGTGTAATTTGAGATGCAGTTCTGAAGATCATTAAAAAACACACACACACACACACACACACACACACACACACACTCCTGCTTTGATGATCAGGCACAAGATTATCCTGGCACAGCTGTAAAAAAAAAAAACTGCCCAGAATGTTCTTTCCAGATCTTTTTGTCAATTGCTGGTTCAAATGACACTAAGAATACAGTTGAATTTAGAGTACTTGGGAAATAATGGATTTAAAAGCCCCCTTTAAAAAATGCAATAAAATCCCCTAGAAATTATTTCAATATCTAGGCCATACTTCAAACAAAATAAATGTGTGTGCGCAGTCAGAGGGAAGAGAAAAAAAAAAGAGAGACACAGAGATCCACTTCTGCGTGAATGGGAAAGAATCTTGCTTAACAATGCTCATCTAATGGTATTTTCTGGAGATAGGATGTGATCTGTGAGGAATCATTAAACAGTCTTAGAAAAGATGTTGCCTAGTTTCCTAGACGTTTAGGCAGTAAACACTAATAGCCCGATCCTGTATAAGGATCCGTGGCCCACCCTTAGGGCCGACCGCGCAGGATCCTTAGCCATTCCTGGGCCGCTCTGGCGTGGCCCGGGGACTAGCAGCCCGGGGCCTACTCGGGGGAAGGAGATGAACCCCCAGCGTAGGGCTGCCTGGGGCCTATGGGCCTCCTCTTGAGCCAGCTTACATTCAGGGTGGAGGGGAAAGGGCCACCAAGCCTGGAAATGGGGCTCATATCGCAACCAACATCCCTATCCCCTCCTAGGCCGGCTCGGCCATGGCCGCCCTCCCTCGCTACCCAGGCCTCCCTCCCCCCCACTCTTGCACTCCCCTTACCTTGCTCCTGTGGCTGCAGGTCGGTTCCGTGGCGGAGTGGGGGCTGCCGACCTGTGCATCAGTGGCCCTTACTCGGAGGGTGCCGGAAACAGTAGCGTCGCCAGATATGGGGCGGTGGTGCGGCGGGCCCCAGGGCAGGGGGCGGGAGGCTGGACGGGGGGGGGGACGCGGGCCTCCTTAAATTTCGATGTTTTCCCCCTTTCCCCCCCTTTTTCGGGTGATTTTTCGGGTGATTTTAAGTGTAAAAACGGGATGTTTAACATGTATATTTGCTTTGCAGGCACTTACCGTGTATATGGGCCGTTCCAGGACGTTCCCACGACGATCTTCCTGCGCCTGGGCACAGCTTCTCCCTGCGCCCGGGCGCGGACTCTGTACCGCCCCCAGCAGCGCTTTCCGGAGTTTGCGCATGCCCAGAACGTCCCTGGAAACTCCGTGGGTCTGCGCATGCGCAAACTCCGGAAACCGTTGCTGGGGGCGGTACAGAGTCCGCGCCCGGGCGCAGGGAGAAGCTGTGCCCGGGCGCAGGAAGATCGTCGTGGGAACGTCGAAAAAAAGAAAAAAAAAGAAAAAAGAAAAAAACCCCAAAAAACTGTCAAAAATAGGTTTCGAAACCGAAAAATTTTGACAGTTTTATTGGGGGGCTTTACGGCACGTTTACGGCACCCTCTGCCTATGGAGCGCGCACTCCGCAGGCGTAAGGTTACGCAGGATTGCACCGTTAATCCATCTGATTCATGGGCAGATCCTGCCTCAGACATTCCTGGGGAAAGAGGAAGGTTTAGAAAAAGAAAAAAAATCCACTCTAGCCTTATGTAAAAAATGGACATTCTGTCATTAGTGTTTTGAATTGGTAATAATTTGAATAAAATAAGAAACCACTTAGGTGTTCATCCAGCATCAGTGAATCTCACAGTGTCACTGTAACTCAGTATTATTTGCACCAAATCACAAAGAGAGTTGATAGGCTGCTGAAACAATGGCTTGCCTTAGACCAGTGCATCCATTGTACAGTACTGAGGAGATTTGAACAAGGGCCTTTACAGGTTACTGTCTTAGCTCTTATTTACCATATCTGTGGTGAAAAATCTCTGTGAAGTCATAATAAAAGTGGCTGTGGGTCAGAGGTACTTTGAACTTTCTGAGTAGCTCTAATTTATTTTTCATATAATGGTTTAATTTTAAAGACTTTGTTTAGAGTCTTGATTTTTCCCTTCATTTGTCTCATTGTTGTTATGTTTATACCCATTGTACAGATGGACAAAAGATGATGAATCTGACTTTGCATAATACAGCTTCTGTGGGTGAGAAAGGAAGTGTGAGCAATTTGTACTTTCTCTTTTCCCACTTCTGCTGCGATATATAAAGGGGAAGTTGCACCTCTTTACCACAGGGAGATTTCTCAGCTGATTTTTCTTTTCTTCTGGAACTCATGCAGCTATCCACAAGGATTGTGCATGAATTTCCCCCTGTGCATATTATAGCAAAAGAAAAAAAACAAAGGGCCCAACCCTAGCCAACTTTCCAGCGCTTAATGCAGCCATGCCAATGGGACGTGTACTACATCCTGTGGGGGGGGCAGTTTAGGAGGCCTCCTCAGGATAAGCTACCTTGGCTTCATTGCGGCTTCATTGGTGCTGGAAAATTGAATAGGATTGGGCCTAAAAGAAAGTAACCCCATGGCAACCCTGACTAGCAGTAGCTTGTCCAAAGCACAGGTGAGGTGTGCAGAGCTTACTTTAAGGAAATTTGACTGGGTGACAGTGAAGCAATGTACTCTACAATTTTGTGTTTTTCGTAACCCAACAGCCCTGCACCTCTGCAATCAGCCCTCTCTCCGGGCACGCACTTACCCCAGGCTTATAGAGCCCTCCCGATGAGCAGTCACCTTGCAACTGAACTGTCCACATTGGCCAAACCCAGCCAGGTCCACGGGCTGGGGCCACCGAGAGGAGCTGCACCAAGCAGGCCCACTCACAGCACGGCAGCTGCAGCCACTGAAGCAGCTGGACTGGGTTTGCTGACTTCCCCAGGGGCTGGGCAAGAGGGGTGCAGGAGTCTCCCGCCCTGACAGCGAGCCGCTCGGCCATTAGAGACACTGCAGCAGGGTTCTTCCCCTGCCATGAGAGCTGGGGAGGGACTATGGCAGGCAGGGTGGGGTGGTGAAGGGAGGTGCACCAAGGACAGGACATGTTTTGCGAAGAGGGAGAGGCGGAAGGGACTAGCAACCCCAATGAAGAGACCAGTTCCTGCACCAGTGCACCCTTGACAGACAGGCCCATTACACAGTGTGCACTCTTGTTTTGAATAGCTTTGCCCAGCCTGGAAGTCAAGGTGGAATGCAGACCGATCTCCTTCTCCAGTCATGCTGTGGTACCTCCCCCATTTCCAGCATCACTAATGTCAATTAAGGAAGTCACATGGCCATGATAAGCACAGAAATGGGAGAGAGTGCTGTTATTGAGCGCTGAGCTCATGCGGTGGTTTAAAAAGCCTATGTTTACAATGGAGGCTCTGCTCAGCACTCGACCCACCCAAAATTGGCTCGTGACCCACAGTTTGAGAAACACTGTACTAGGAAACAAAGTTTCTCAACTGGGCGACAGTATTGTTGCCCAGTTCATATGTTAAAGTATGCTCTGGAGGTGTGTGCCCAGGTGTCAAGGAGCAAAATCTGGTACTGCACTGCTCTTGAGATGTCTGCTGTTGTTCACATTAGTACTTCCTGTACTGTTATGAAATACATCTGATAGATCATAAGCTAGTTCTTTATGGACTATTTCCTTAAAACTATGGCTACACATGGACCATCAAAAATAAAACACCACAGATGGAACTTTCACATCTTCTCACATCACTTCAAACACAATGCTTTTCAGTGGAGCTGGTTCACACATTCAAGTGCTATTCATCAGGCACACATCAAGTATAGGTAAAGGTAAAGGTAAAGGTGACCCCTGACAATATAGTCCAGTCGTGTCCGACTCTAGGGTGTGGTGCTCATCCCCATTTCAAAGCCGAAGAGCCAGCGTTGTCCGAAGACGCCTCCGTGGTCATGTGGCCGGCATGACTCTCCTTGCCGCAGCGCGTAGCATGCGGCTGGAACACGGAGCGCTGTTTACCTTCCCGCAAGCGGTACCTATTCATCTACTTGCATTAACATGCTTTGGAACTGCTAGGTTGGCAGGAGCTGGCCAAGCAACGAGAGCTCACCCCGTCGCAGATTCGAACTGCCGACCTTTCGATCGACAGCTTATGGTTCAGCGGTTTAACCCGCTGGACCACCCGCTGGCCTACATCAAGTATAGGAAACTCAAATGATGTGCCTGCATATCTGAACTAGGCCTTGAATGTGTGAACTGCCACATTGAAAAACATTTCAGTATGGGGTGATAAGAATATTGAATGGACTGAATGAAGTGGTAGAATTTTGAGTTGGTAGAATGGACGGTTCCACATCAGACCACAGATGTATTTGTATGGGCACATGCATAGAAGACTCCCTGCATGAAGAAAACTAACACAGGAGTGGGTTGAACTAGAACTTTTTTCCTTGAGATGCTAGTTTTTATTTGCAAGGAGGTTTTTTTCGTTTTTGTTTTTCTGTTAAACATGAGTAAACATCCAAAAATTCTGTCCCCACCTGCAGGCTAAATTGGTGCAGTCCTTCTTCTACCACATCATTCTGCTGCATTTGTGAATCAGGCTTAAGCATTATAATGCACTTAAGCATTAAGTGTTATAACTGTGATGGATGATTCTCATAGGCAGATCATCGCCTATTGTTGCCTCAAATGGGAGTCCACACATCCAGCTGGCAGTAATCAAGTAATACAAAACCAAGTATTGTATATGTATGTGTGAATCAGCCCTGTGTCATGCTGAGGGTTCAACTAAATGACTTTGGTCCAACCTTACATTTCTGTGACTCTGTGTCTAAATATACAAGAGCTAAAACCTATTCTATAGATTTGTTTTGCTGTTCATTCATAGATCACATTTATGCACTGCATTTCTTCATTGACAGTAATATCAACGTCATGAAATAAAGATTTTATGAGGAAAGAAAGCTATTTTGCACTACTAGTTTTCAATAGACTGCCAGAAGTTCAGACTTCAGGAATGTAATTTATTTTAGCTTCATTAAATGGGCGAGGGAGGAAGGAGAGGGGAATTTCCTCCCATCAACTCTGCATTTTGAATTCTGGCAAGAACTGCCTAACAATTAGTGGCTCCAATATCCAGCTTTTGACCTGCTCAACAAGGCAACTGTTTATCTTTGCGTGAAGGTAAAATGAGAGACAACCACATTTGTTAAACAAGTGTAAACTGCAGGAGTTTTTGGCTGGTGTCAACAACAGCCGATGGCTTGGAGTTGTTTTCATCTTGTTATTAATAAAGAAAACTTTATAGCAAAGTGTTGGAGAAGAAGGAGAGGACAGAGTGAAATATCTTTTTTCTGTTGTTCTAAGGTACATTTGAAGCAATGGGTTTTCTGTAGTTTTTTTTTCTCATCAAGATGATTCCCAGAGTAATTTGGGTTAATTAAAATGCATGCCCAGTTTCCCATCTCAAAACCCATTTTTAACCACCTGTGGCTATTTCTATTTTAAAAAGAAGCACACATCTATAATTGTTATGACTCTCAGCAGTCGACATGCAAAATTTGCAATTACAATGCCTCCCTTGGGTGGATGTGTGAAATGGCAGATTAATTCACTGAAAGCCTGGCCAATGGTCGGGCTTTTAAAAGGATGCTTGCAATTTGGCATAGCTTACTAATTATGTGAATACTGTGGGGAAGGGTATCCCAGCACTTCCATCATCAATGGTTTCTTGTTAAAAAAAAGGAAAGCATATAGCATTGTAACAAAGCTCTTCTGTCTGAAACCTGTCCTAGATGCTTGTATGAACTTTGCAGTAGCTGTTCTGAAAGAAAGAAAGAAAGAAAGAAGGCCTAAGTCAAAGATTCCAGCCAAGAGAATCACTGGATCACTGATCTAGTGAGCAAATTCATAGACTCTTCATGCTGGCATATTTCCATTCAAGAATTTCAGTAAGGTTCAGATAAGGATTTTGGATTAGAACTGACATTAATAGTCAGAATCAGAGGTGCAGCTACGCCCTGTGGGGAGGTACACCCCCGTGATATCACTAGGGGGCGGGGCGTCACTCACCCACCCCCGAGTGATATCACACTGTGCAAAAACATTCCGGGGGGGGGCAACATTTCTTGATGTCGCCGGCCCACACGGAGGCTTCTGCAGCCTCAGAAGCCTTTTTCACGACGCTTTGTGGTGTGAAATAACTCCCTGCCACCACCATTTTGCCACCAAATTGCCACTAATGCAGAGGCTTTGACACAGTAGTGGCCCTATACCTTCCTGTGGGAGGTGGCCGCCGCCGCAACACCCCCCACGGGACGCCGTACGTCCCCACAGGACACCACACACCCCGCCCCTGGGAGCAGGACGTCATCATTGCGCGCCGCCGCAGCACAGAAACACCCTCCCGGCACTTTTCGTCTCCTTTTTGGAGCCAAACAGCACCCAGGAGGGTGGGAGGGCCAAACTATGGCTGCGAAGGGGATCCAGCAGGGGGGGGAACAGATATGGTGGCAGGTGCACCCCCCACAACCCGCCACTTGGGGGCCACCGCCCCCACCATCACAACGCCTCTGCTTTGACACCCCCGGGCCGTGCACCCCGGGGCGGTCCTCCCCCTGCCCCCCCAGCGACGCCACTGGTCAGAATCAGTGAACAATCCAAATCTTGAAACATATCTGAAATTCAAAATTTAGATGTGAAATTTGACCTAAACTTTTGACATTTGTGTTACACTTGTTGATTTGTTCCTTGATTTGTCCCTTGATTTGTTCTGATCTTGAAAGGTATCAGAAATGAAATTTTACACACTATCAGACAATAACCTCTATATTGCATGTCATCTGTTGTGGGCCATCTGTTATTGAAGTGGTCATTCTAAGGATTTTTATGCCTGCTGAGGACCAGAAGTGACATCAGTAAGCAGGGAGTGACATCAGTAAGCAGATGATGGCCAGATATAAGTACAGGTGGGCCCCCATATCCACTGATTCGCTATTAACGGGTTCAGTTATCCACGGATCGTGGGGACCCCCCCCCCCCCAGGCTTTTACTTTTTCCCCAGTAAGCTTCATTTCTTCCTTAAAGAAATAGGAGAAGCAGCCTCTGGCTGCTTATTACAGGCAAGTAGAACGAGGCTAAGTAATAGGGAGGCTCTGCAAGGTTAACAGAAACCTTGCAGAGCCTCTCTAGGACTTAGTCTCGTTCTACTTGCCTGCAATGGAGGCTGCTTCTCTGTTTGTTTTAAGGAAGAAACAAAGCTTGCTGAAAGAAAAATAAGAGCTGGGGGGGGGGCAAGCATGCCTGCCTGCAGGGGAGGCAGGGTGGGGGCCCCCTCAGGAAACCATGGAGGGGGTGTTCGCTCTTATCCACGGTTTCAAGTATCCATGGAGGGGCCTGGAACATATCCCCAGCGGATATGGGGGCCCACCTGTACTTTGTTCTCATGTAGGAACTCTTCAGCTGCAAATGACAGAAGAGAAAATATGCAAATCTTGATCATATTTTCAAGATCTGGGAGAGCCCAATTCTCACATGGGTCGCCCTTTCAGCAGAGCTGCTTCTGCCAAGGTGTCACTTCAAAACTCAGCAGCTGAGAGGTGATGTCTCGGCAGAAATGGCAATGCTGAAAGGGCAGCCCACATGATAACTGGGCTCTCCCAGTGCGTTGGCAACATCTCCCTCTCTCACCCCTCTTCGTCTGCCCCTTCCCCTATAGCAGGGGTTCCCAACCTTTGGAGGCCCATGTACCCATACGTGGGCCTCTGGTTGCCCAGTGTACCCCTGGACTTGCCGCCCCCATGTACCCCAGGTATCCCACCACGTACCCCCCTTAAAATGTATTTTTCCGCATTGTGGAGCGGGCGGGCAGGTCCTCCCACCCGCTCCGCAACCCGGAGGGAAAGGCTACAGTCCTGCTGATCCCTGTAGTCTCCCCAGTAGCTCCTCCTACCTGTTCTTCTAGGCGCCGCCATCTTAGATCTTGTAAAATCTCGTGGGATCCAAGATGGTTGCGCCCAAATCTTGTGAGGGCACATGAGGCAGTTCCTAGGGGTATGCGGACCACAGGCCAGGGGTACGCAAGACACTGCCCATTATCAGCTGCTTACGATCAGCAGCTGATAACGGTCAGCTTTAGCAATTTTTCCCAGGTTGCGGTGCAGGTGCTGCAACCTAGGAAAAAAGGCTATAGCCCTGCCGATCCCTGTAGCCTCCCCAGTAGCTCCTCCTACCTGTTCTGGGCTTGGATCTTGCGAGATTGGATCTCGTGAGATTTTGCAAAGTCCAAGATGGCGCCCCATCTTGTAGGAGGTAGGAGGAGCTACCGGGATCGGCAGAGCTATAGCCTTTTTTCCTGTGTTGCGGCGCCCGCGCCTCAGCCGGCAAAAAAAGGAATGCTATAGGGCAGGCGTTCCCAACCTGTGGGAATCAGCAGCTGATAATGGGCAGTGTCTCACATACCCCTGGCCTGTGGTCCGCATACCCCTAAGAACTGCCTCATGTGCCCTCACGAGATTTGTGCCCTCACGAGATTGGGACCCTAACTCCAGTCACTCTCTCCAACCAAGACAAAACTAAGGACTTCTATATGATTGCATTAATCCCTTGTTACCTCCTGTAACTATTTTTTTCCTTCCTGTGGGGTTTCATGCCCTGTCCAAGCCCTGAAAGAGCCACTAGGAGCCCTGGCAAGTAGCCAGTGTAAATTTGTTGGCTTAGCACTGATGTCATCATTACTGAGCACCTGGAAATGTGGAGAGGCTGTCAGCACAGCAGCTGACTGAGATCTCCATGGGGCAGGGCGAAGCCTAGCGGAGGAGCTCTTTAAGGGAGGAGACAGGAAGGGGATGGAAAAGGAAGAGGAGACAGCTCAGAGGAACGGCAGGAGAAAGAGACAGGGGGGGGGGAGCTGGCAGAAGCAGTGAGAAAGCAAGAGGTGAGAACACTAGAAGGGAAGGGTGGACTGGAAGAAGGGACAGAAGCCCAGGAAAGGAAATGGAAAATAAGCCCTTTATTTTGGGTCACCTCAACAAAAAGCTATAGACCTGCCGATCCCTGTAGCCTCTTGAAAAAGCCTTTCTTCAGGCAGGGAGAGGGATGCCCCCAGCAAGAGGAGGAGCCTGTAGATCTCAGGAGCCACTTGACCCTCTGAGAACTGATGGATCTGGAGGGCTTTTTGCGGCAGCCAGCAAGGCAGCCAAGCCAGAAGGCCCTTTTGGCCAGCCTCACCCTAAAACTCCATCCCCTCCTTGCTTTGGCCCATGAAGAAGATCCATCTGACCTGATGTATGTAGCTGAGATGTAGACCTGAAGGCTGAATCACACTAGAGTCTTCCCGGCGCGCATTCCCCTGCGTCCCTGCGTCTGCGCTTGTATGCGCTTCTCTATGCGGTTGGAGGCGGGGACTGCTTGCCGCCTGTTGTCCCTCCTTCTGTCCCGCCTTCTTGAAGAAAGCGCAGCTGTGATTTGGTGAACAGAAGTTATGCAAGCATTCCCGCAAGCGCAAGCGCAAGCGCATCAAAAGATGAAGGGAAACCATCTTTCCTGCCTCCCCGCAAGCTGTGATGCAAGCTGCGACGCAAGCATGAAAAAAGCTCTGCGAGACCAAACGCACATCCACAACGAGCCGGGAAAAGGCTAGTGTGAACCAGGCTTGAGCAGTGTAGCTGCAGGAGCTGGTGGACATTCAAAGACATTGGGGCAAAGAAATGTCCCTGTTATTGTGTTCTCTGCTCTCCCTAAGAGACATTATCCCCCTTGTGAGCAGTTCCTTCCTCTGATTGTTTGGTGCCTGCCTGCTAAACCCAAA
This sequence comes from Plestiodon gilberti rubricaudatus, assembly GCA_026170595.1. Taxonomy (NCBI): domain Eukaryota; kingdom Metazoa; phylum Chordata; class Lepidosauria; order Squamata; family Scincidae; genus Plestiodon; species Plestiodon gilberti. The sequence continues at coordinate 112,255,892 of JANXHW010000003.1, forward strand.
ATGTCCTACCCCACCCCTTATCATGTGGTCTTACCTCCTTGAGATGATCCCAAGTGGGCAGGCAGCACAATACCAAGTTTTTACCTGGTGAATGATTTTGCTTGCTTGTTTTAGAGGGGGTATCCATCCATCTCCTTGCTTGTGGCTGTAGATATGCAACATATATATTGCCCTTATTACTGTGCAGTGTCAGATAAAGCATTATGTTACATTCCATTCCTGTTTGATACTTGCAGGGTACATTACCCTTAGGAGACTGTAGAGTCAGTTATGGGAAGTAGAAGGAAAAGATGGTCATTTAGACATATTTGTGTTTTCCCCTTTGAATATGAATATGATTCATTTGTGTGCCATTAAGGTTTACATTATATCTATATATTTGTGAGGTCATTGGAACAGAGAGTGCGATCACCACACTCTTGTATTGTGTCTTTTGAAACTACTTCACAACACATTTGATGCTTCCTTATCACATGAAAGTAAAGCATTAGCTACCTGTGTTCCACAAGTGTAAATTAGGTATGCTGACAAAAATTCCCCATCAAATTTTCCTCCCCAGAATTTGGAATTATGAAAGTACTGTAAGCAAAAGAGACTGGCCACTGCCCCAAGGATTTTACAATCTAAACTGGTACCATAGGAGAAGCAATAGAGACAGAGGAGGGAAGTGTCATGCCCCCTGCCCTCTCAGGCTTGGGAAGCCTTAACAAACGGTGATTTATGTATTTGTTCTTGGTTTGTTTCAAGTTTTATAACCATCCTTACCCTATGCTCCAGGAAGCCAACCCTTCAAACAATTCAGCATCAATTCAAATCACAACATTTCAACATGAATGCAACCATATAGATTGTAAACTCCTTGGGGCAGTGGCCTGTCTCTTTTGCTTACATTACTTTTATAATTCCAAATTCTGGGGAGTGAAACCCTGTTGGCACAGCTGGGTGAGATTCCCCCCCCCCCCCAGCCTCACTCAACCAGATCTCTGTAATACAAGCCAGGTCAGTGCCCTCCTCCAGGATTAAATCATGGATCAGGCAGGCTGGTCTTATTATTCACCGACCTGGCATTCAACAGCAGCAGCTTCAAGCCAGCAGGCAGCCACCAAGGGAGGAGGAAGGGCCAGAAACAGGGATGGTCTGCCTTTGACCAAAGCTCCTTCTCCTGTAACGGCCTATCCTACTACCACTGCCATATCTCCCTTTGCTTGTCACCCTAATTGTGCCACCACCCCCTAGCTCTTGAAAACACATAGTGCCGGGGGGGGGGGGAAGAGGGAAAAATTAAAACTAAAAGACAACATTCCTGGTCCCTTCCCCAATTGTAACAATCTGCCACCCAGTTTCAAAACACACTGAACCCTAGGACAGCTCTCACCCGCCCTCCCATAGAACATGCCTAAGCCCCCTGACCCCACTTCCTCCCCCCCTGTTCTCACTAGAGCTGTAGGGAGCAGGACTGTGTGCCCTCAATGCTTCCACCCTCGATTGGTCTGCTTTTGAGGCCTCTCACACCGGCGGACCCCACCCCCTCCCAATTTGTTGCCTGGGCCAGTACCTTTTGGCTTCTGTTGGCTCCATGGTGCCCAGCAATGTCATCATCACCAATCATGCCAGAAAGCGCAGGCAGCTGGCATCATCCCACACAAGACCTGCAGCCCTGTGGGGCAGGGACGTGCCCCACAGCATCTTCTGTAAATAATACAAGGCTTTTTGTTTCAAATCAAAGTGGTGTTTGATGGCCAAGTACTAGGGTCGGAAGACAAAGGAACGTCTCAGCTGACAGCATGTTCTAGTGCAGGATAATACTTCTAATTTAGAAGCATGGATTATCTGCAAATACTTGCTTATCATTTGTACAGGCTTTCTTGTGCAAAAAATCTACTCATGCAAGCAGTCTACTCACATGAGTAGGTTATTGTCAGAGCAATGAACTAATGTAAGTTTGTAGCTCCTCTTCTATGAACTGGAAAATTGCCACTTTTGATTTCTCAGTTCACGAAAGAGGCGGGGTGATTTTGAGTGAGTTTGTCACTCTGGCATTACTGGCATCGCACAAGATTGTGTTTTTTTGGAGGTGACCCAGCTTTTCATTGACTGAACCAGCTGTTTACATCTGGAAACATAACATCTGACCAGCCTCTATGACAAGGCATTACTCATAGTAGTGGCATTTCATAATCAAACCAAGCTCATATAATGTAGTATTTTGAAGAACATTATTCATTGCAATAAAAGTGACCCATTGCAAAATGCTACACAAAATCAGGTTGTGTTTACCATTAAAAGATTTAGGCTTCTCTGCAATGCTTGGATCTATTGTAGTGGGAATGGTGGGTTTAATTAAATACCTAACTGCTCAATCCTATCCCCCTCCATTACCCACTATGCAGCCTTGCTGTCAGAGCATATGCTGCATCCATTGTGGGGGGGGGGAGGGGGATCAGGAGGCCTGCCAGAGGTAAGTTAAAATATTTTTGACTTATCTCTACATAGGCCTGCTGGGGCCTTCTTGGTTCCTGCCCTCCCTGCCCACAACATATTCCCTGCCCATGACATGCACAGGCGAAACCTTCGGGAGCCACTGTCGCACACACTGCACACACCACACATTGTGCCTCCTCGCCATTTACAGCAGTGGCCTGGAAGCGCATGGCAGTGGTCCAGCTCTCACGCTGCTGGAAAGGGCCTCTTGCTGGAACTCACATTCCAGCAGTGCAAGGTCCGAGTAGGTATGTGGACCCTAAGTTTCATTAAGTAGGTATGGAAATAAATGTTGGAGTTTGTTAGGTATGACTTTGTTCAGAGACACAATATTTATGGGATTTTCCGCCATGTGATTCAGGTCTTAATATTGAGGAAGTAAAATCAATAGATTTTACTAGAGCTGCTCCCTACAGCTCTAGTTTGCGGAGCGCAAAGGGTATTCCCGGTCATCGAGGAAACCGCAGCTTCCGTTTTCAATCAGTAACTAGCGGTTCCCGCGCTTTCAAACGTCTGTGCCCTATATAATTTGCATTCCTCAAGACAAGGTTATGGACATCTCTCAGCTTGTAGCTGAGCTCTCTGTTTGCTTTTGAAAAAGTTCCTAATGTCTGGAAAGAAACGTTAAGCCAGGAAGAAGAATTTTAAAGACCTTCTCAACTCTTTGTCAGTCTTGGATAGCCTGTTCCGTTCGCCTGCTGCAGCACCGCGGTAACAGCTTAGGAACTGGAATTTCGTCTGACAAGTGTAAGACAAAATTTTTTACTTCCTCAATATTAAGACCTGAATCACATGGCGGAAAATCCCATAAATATTGTGTCTCTGAACATTACAACCAGCCATGAAAATCTACATGTGTATTTAGGTATGACTTTATTTGCATATGAATAAACCAGGAGTGGCATCCATAAGTGAAAAAATAAAAAGACCATTAGAATGAGTGTGTACTTGTTTTGTGGAAGGATTTGAGCTGTGGTTTGGGGAATAATTTTCTGTGGGTTGGTTCATACAAGAACCAATTGCTGAGCCTACATATGATCTGAAGCCTCTTAGCAACTGTAACAGCTATCTGTTCTTACAGCTACCATAGACACTTAGGGTCAGAACAAACCTGAAAAAAACCACGTGGAAATCATATTTTCCCATATAGTGCATGTTGGGATGCAAAACCCATGTGGTTGTCTGATATCTGTGAGTTTTAAATCTTCAGAGGAGATGAGACGGCATCCTAAAGTGTCTCCAGGGAAGGGTTCTCAGGAAGTTTACTGCTTCAGGATGGTAAACCCCTAGGGCAGAAGTAAGTGTTTGCCAGGGGTGGCGACGACGGCAACAGCGCTTCTGGGATCGTGCCGACACTGCTGAGCAAAATAAAGTTTTTTTCACTTACCTGTGGGTGCGTGCTGGGTCTCCAGGGGGTACGGGGAGCCTGCAGACCCCTCTGCAGGCCTCCCCATGCCTCAGAACGACTTACTAATGCGATCGTGACCCACTTCCAGTTTTGTTGGAAATCTGGAAGTGGGTCGCGATTGCGTTGGGGAGCTGTTCTGAGGTGCAGGGAGGCCTGCAGAGGGGTCTGCAGGCTCCCCGCACCCCCTGGAGATTGCTCAGCAGTGCCGGCACGATCCCAGAAGCGCTGTTACCGTCGTCGCCACCCCTGGCAAACACTTAGTAGTGCTTGGCAATTCTTGCAGGAAAGAAGGAAATTATGGCAACTTCCTTGTTTGTCTCTAAAGCTACAAGAAACAGAAGAAATGCATGATAGAGAACTGGTGTAGTCAGCCAAGAAATTGAACTATGAATAGGAAGTTGAACTATGAATAGGAAGTCCACATTTTGAATTTTCTTTCTGCCATGAATTTACAAGTGACCTGGTCAGATTATATGTACAATTAGGTGTGCATGCTCACACCCATTCCTTCTACTGGCACAACATTCCTCCTTTCCTAATAGTGAGGGGGGCAGTTTGTCCAAATTGGACCTCACTCACACACAACTTAAACGACATGTGAGTATTGTGAATTTGTGGTTGAAGGATGTGAGCACACATGCCGCTCATCACAGGTGTGGGCAGGGTCAGCTTACACAATTATTTGCAATATACCATTGTTTTTCTTTCAGATATCTAATGTAGCTTTTTACAGTATTTGTTTCTGTCCTTCCCAGTCTCTCAGTGACCTTTCTGTCATTTCAGTGGAAACAGTAGAAGGGAGTATAGAATAACCACAACTATATTTCCCCTAGAATGAAGTGTGAATGGCGTACCCCCAGGGAGCAACGCGAGTGTTAAACCACAAAGAAAAGATCCATGAAAATGATATAGAAGTGATGAAAAAACAGCAGCAAGTGCAGAGTCAAATATTAAAAGGACAAAACAAACGCTGAATAGCATTCATGTTTTACATTTCAGAGGAAACTTAACAAAAGATATTTCAAACCTTTGTGGAAACATTCCCTAAATCCTACTGTTGTTTTAATTGGTTTCTTTATTTCCAATTCAGTATTATGAAAATCACCTGCTAATATGTGGTTAGGTGGGTTACATCTATCTATTTTATTGTTAGGGTGATCAGATGCACCTTTAGTAACTACAATTTAGTAACTACAAGTTACAATTTAGTAACTACAATTTGCAAAGCACAGAATTTTTGGCAGGGAAAGCTTGTCATGAAGATGCAAGAAGAGGTGGCCCTACTGAAATGCCATCTTATCAACAGTAATGTCTGTGGGCTAATAACTGCCTTTCAAGGAGCCCTGTTTTCTTTGCATCTGCCCATCCTGTTAATAGTTATTTAAGAGAGTTATTTAGTTATTTGGGAGCCAGGATGGTGTAGTGGTTTGGGAGTCGGATTTAGACCTGGAAGATCCAGGTTCAAATCCCACTCAGCCACGAAGCTTCCTGGGTGACCTTGGGCCAGTCACTATCTCTCAGCCCCACCTACCTCACAGGGTTGTTGTGAGGACAAAGGAGGGGAGGAAATATGTACACCACTCTGAGCTCCTTGGAGGAAGGGCGGTATAAAAATGTGAAATAAATAAATAAATAAAAATAAAGAGAGAGGTGCAGGAATGTGTAGTAGGTCCTTCTTCCCCATCTGTCAAAAATTGCTAATCTTGTTTTAAGTACTTTCTTTTTAAAAAATATATATTTCTCATTTTGTTCAAAGAAAAATCATTTAATTTACAAAAGTATGTTTTGGACAAAATTCAGTTGCAGTGCTAATTTGGTATAGTGAACCTTGTTAGGGGTGATAAAGAGGGAGTCAAATTGAACAAACAAACATTGTGGTCTGGAATCCCACTGTGATCCTGTTTGGTGGATCAGCACTAGCTGAATATGTTGCATGCCTGGGGCTGTGGAAGAACAATAGAGGACTCGGAGCGAATGCAGTACAGTGGTTACTGTTCTGGCTTTAGAGGGAGTAGAGTGATCTGACCCTTACACTATATACAAGCTCTTGGTTTAGTGGAAGATTGTCAGTTGAGCAGAACTCAAGGGGCTATCTTTGGTGCAGTGACATAGTAGAATCTTATACTGGTGATTCTTGATTTGCTCACTATTTGCCCATTTTTGAAAAATTAATACCTGAATTGTGGTTTGTGTGGCTTGTTTTTGAAATAGCATGTTTTGCTGCGTTGACTTATCAGGCTGACGTGTTAACTTCCATTGTGTGGCTGGCAGCAGTATAGACAGCCAAATGGGCTTATTTCCTATGGGAAAGCCAGTGTTCGTTTGCGCATTCTTGATATATGTGCCATGTTGTAGGAATGTCACACACACACACACACACACACACACACACACACACACACACAAATATGAGAGCTGCCTGTATTGACACTTGTCTAAGACACTTCAGTTTATCTCAGTAAATGTGGGTTCCTAAATTTATATTTGTTGAGGTTTGTGAATGCAGGGGCAGGAGGAAGCACTTGCAAAGGAGAATTCGCAGGTGGGAGGGGTATTTTACACTGGTCAATTCACTCCTGCAAATCTCCCCCCCCCCGGTCATTTTGTGTATATTTATGTTAGGAGGAACTGTTAAATGTGTCTGGGGGTGGTATTTGGAGGGAAGAATGAATGGGCAGGAGAAGTGTCAAGGGCCCCCCCTCCTTTGCTCCCATTCTTACATTCATGTTAGTGTTAATCGGGAGGGTAAGGAGTGTGAACCCTCTGTAATGTGTAGTTCATCCCTAACATGGGCCTGTCCAATTTATGACCTAAGCCAAACACTGCCCACCTACAGTGTATTGTGGTCTGCAAAATGCTTGACAACATCCCTATTTTTGTAATCCCAGGCAGGAAGCAAAAACATTTTATAGAGTCCCTGCTGTATCCCCATATATACCTCCAGGACAATGTTTGGTTCAGTAGGTCACAAGTTCTGCAGGCAGACCTGCCTTATCTAAGAGGGCCAGGGTGCCCGAGTTCTGGGTCTCCTATCATTAATATACTCTATTTCAGAGACCTCTAATTATTGTCATGTTGAACTATGGCATTTCAAATCCAAATATTACGTACAAAAGAGGTGGCGTGACCTGGAATGTTGCACGATGTTCTGCACACACAAAAAAGCCCCTTTCCATGCTTCGGATGCATTTTCAAATGTGGAAATGCAGGACTTCCAGTTTGATTTAAAAGGGACTGCACAAATGAAGGAGCTCCTTCATTTGTGCAGTCCCTGTTAATATAACTGGAAGCCCCGCACTTCTGTGTTTGAATAAACCGTTCCAGGAGCAGAGTAAGGAGGCAGAAGATCCACTTTCTGTTCGCTTTTAGTGGGCAAAAATGGGATCAATGCGGATTGCATCTGCGGCAGGCCGAAGGCAGCAGTGGCAGATTTAGGCTGAGGGCACCCCAAATCTTCCGCCCTCTTGCCCTACTGTAGTCTAGACCTGTGGAGTTAGTTTGGTTACAGCACAACCAAGCACTTTTAAAAAGGCAATTATGGTACTTAATCTTTTGTCTCTTTTGAGCCAATGCTACACACACATGTGCGTGCATGTGTGCATGCGCGTGCGCGCACACACACACACACACACACACACACACACACACTGCAGATACATATAGTAGTGTATATATACACAGTAGCTCACAACTTCATCAGAGTATCCATTAAACAAGAGTCACTAACTCTTGCATTGGTGTAACAGTAGATCCACCAGTGTAAGTGCACTTATGCCAGTGTAATTTGCTGTACGCTGATGGACGCAGGACACGGACACCGGCGTAACCCCTCTCGGATGCTGCGCATGCGCAATTCGGTTGCGGAACAGACGACGCTGCAACTCTGCCGTTTGGACGCCCCAGGAATGCCCCCTGTGCTGGCGGAGTTGCACTGGCATCTGTCCTGCATCCGAACTGTGCATGTGCGGCATCTGAAGGGGGTTACGCTGGTGTCTGTCCTGTGTCTGTCAGCGTACAGCAAGTTACACTAGCATAAGTGCACTTACACTGGTGGATCTACTGTTACACCGGTGCAAGAGTTACACAGGATTGGGCTATAAACGTGTGAGCTACTACCCTACCTAATTTTCAGGTCTGTGTTGTATTAAAATCATATTTCAGAGTTCCAGTTCCAGTGAAAACACCGATTATGGCACAACACAGAAATAGAATAAATGCCAAAGTGATAGTGCCCCTCAGGTTTTCAACCTGAGACATTCCTGTGCTCTGACTCCTTTGTATTTTCTTGGTGCAAATCACACAGGTGTGGAAGTACGTCCTCCTCCCTGTACCTTTCCTACATATGTGACACACAAGCAGGATGTCTTGTAAAATTACATGGTAACTTAGTGCAAGCAGGCAACATATTGTGATAAGCAATCATAATTTTATGTCCTGTCTGTTCTGCTGCACTGTTCTCTTGTTTGAAGTTAATGTAATGGAGGGGGAAAAGCACACAACACAATTAGGCAGCTGTTCCTTCAGTCCATGGGATCAAATTTCTGCAATATTTATATAACGTCAAGATAGATGTACCCACTGTAACCTTTTAATCCCATTTCCCAGCTTTTTGCAAATATAGGTAGTTCGATAAATAGGAAGCCAATTATATTGGCAGGGCAACTCCATTAATAGGATTCTGATCTGCCTTATTGACAAACCTGGCACTCTTAATATGATCCAATATATTAAACTGACACAGGAGAAAACCAGAATGACAAAATCTATCTGAGGCTTAATTGACAGGGAGTGCATTCTAAAGTTTTTAGGTTTTTTTTTTCCTAATGTGGTTCTTATTGGCAGGGTGGTTTCAGTAAATAATACATATCTTTGGTGACCGATGTGAATATATTTTATACAACAGTGCAGGTGGGTTAGAGTGAAATAGATTTTGTTACGCTTTCCCGTACTTCCACCCTAACTTTATGCAAGTGAAGTCGAGCTTTGTCACATAGTATTTGCAAATCCTTTCTAAAACATTCATCTTGGCTGCACTACTCGTAAGTGTTTGACATGTTGTGAATTATTTCAAAAATCTTCAGCTTTTTCTTTTATTTTTTTAAATGAATAGCAGCTGTACCAAGTAACGTAATAATGTGCCATGAATTTCATTAAGTTTATTTATTGACTCTGCTGGGTGATGGCTGAAAGAAAAGCTATTGTGTTCTCTCCTGACTAGAAATATTTATATACTGTGATAGTTGGCACTTCTTACGGGAACCTCATCTACCTTCTTAGAAGAGTAGTTTATCTTAAGAAGCCCCGTTGAGATACAATAAGATCCATCTTCTCTTCACTTAATCACTCAGTGCCTTTTTTTCTTTGAGTAAAATCTCTGTGAGGATCAAAGGCTGGTTATTTTAAAATAGAAAGCACGAGAAATTATCTCTGGAAGATTCTTTTCTATTAGGAATTTTGTATTCCGCTCGGTTAGGCAACCATGCTTTCCATGACAGGATGAATGTATTGTTTTAACCATATGGTATATAACAATTGGATTAAAAAAATACAAATTATTTCCCTCGTCTATTAAGTGTTCCTTTGTCTGATGAGCTGAACACAGTTCCTCTAGGGATTGTGCAGACATTATGACTGTGGTTTCTGGTTGTTTGTTGATGGAGAGTAGGATCATGCCCACTGGCCCTACCCCACTTCCTACCTGCATTCTGCATAATTTCTGCACAAAGATTATGTGTGGAAAGCACATAGAGACTACGTGCGGAAAGCACCCCAACTATGTGTAGAGAGTCTACCATTGTACAGTGTGCATGCCCATAGCCTCTTCAGAAGTTGTGCTGAACACGCAGAGAGGAGGAAGGTGGGATAACAAGGTGTGATCCCACTCCCCCCCCCTCCACACGTATTCCGTACCATGGTTGTAACATCTGCACAAAATATTTCTTTACCCAGGTGCCACCAATTAATAGGTGGAAATGTTGAACTCCATGCCATGAAACATTTCACCTTGTCCAGTTTTGATGCCTGCTTGGGACTGCAAAAAATGGGGAACTTCAGGGCTGATAATGGGCTAGTCCAGTGTTTCCCAAACTTTTTCAACCTGCAGCTCCTTGACCATTGGCGATCAATGGCTGCGGCTCCCCATTCCATTATGTTGATGCCTGCCAATTGGCATTGCACTGTTTTCCGAGAGGGTTCCGTGGCACTCGGCGGCTCCCCTGGCTGGTTTCCGTGGCTCCCCTGGGAGCCATGCCTCCCAGTTTGGGAACCACTGGGCTAGTCACTCAGAAGTTGTTCAGGTCTGTTGCAGGATAACAGACCCAAATTTTGACCCACTGCCTGCCATCACTTCTTAACCACATACTGCAGTGACCCCAACTTTTCCATTGAAAGAAATATTAAGAAACTTCATTTTCCAGCCTTATTTCTTAATGAAGGCAAGACTGCGCAAAAACCAAATGCAATCCACCAGTCATGTATTGGTACTCTCCTTCACTTATGTGGCCTCAAGGGTGGAGAGGAGGGAAGATATCAAGCATCTTGTCCAATATATATGACTGGTGGGCTGTGTTCAACGAGGACCATCCCACATTATCCAGGCCTGTTGAATACTGTGATCAATGATTTATGCTTGGAAATGAGAACAGTTTCATTCTGTTGAACTACTGCATTTGGATCTTTCAGTTGTCTTTCCTCCTGCTGATTCAAGGACTTAATTTAAAAAATGAGAACCACTGCAGTTTAAGCCTGCCAGGAATTTATTTAATATTTATTTATAAATGTATTTTATAAGTATTAGCTTCATTTCTGCTTCAAAAGTATCAAAGTGGCATATAGCATAAAAAGAAATTAAAAACAAAAACAAATGAACAGAAATGATGGTAACAGTTCAATAGAATCTGTAGCTTTTCTAGCCTGAAAGTCCATTTCCTTCAACAAAGATCTGTTAGGAGGACTAGGTTTGTCTGCTCAGGGAAAGTTTCCCTGCACATGTCTAGGATCACTGTTCTCTATTAATTACAGTATTTGATGTATTCCAGGGACGAACCATAGCATTTGAAGTAGGATCTGGAGTTTAAGATCAAACTGCACATTGTATTAACATATAGTTTGGCTTGCTTGGTGAACATTTTTTTAAAAAAAATGTTAAATACAGATTGAGTATCCCTTATCTGGACTGTTTGGGATGGGAAGTTGTCTGGATTTCGGATTTGTCTGGAAAACACAAAATTCATTTATGTCTCATATACACCTTATGCACATAGCCTGAAGGTAATTTTATACACTATTTTTAATGATTTTGTGCCCCAGCAATCCTTGCGCTATGTCAGCCAGGTGTTGGAAAAAGTTTTTTTTTTTTAAAGTTATAGCGCCCAAAATGTTTGGATTTTGGAATAGTCTGGATTTTGGATATCCGGATAAGGGGTAATCAACCTGTAGTAGCTATGGGAAGGGGTGATCAGGACTGGGATCATAGCATGCAAGAAGGGAATATTTAAACTTTTCCCTTTTTGCTAATGTTCTGATGAAAATGTCCCTTTCCCCAGAGCTGCTGTTAATCCCTTTACAGCAACTCTTTGACATGCTGGGGAGGCATTTTCAATGGGATCCTGGTGTGAAGGAAAAGGGGGGGGCAGTCCAAGATATTCTGCTCCATGAGGCAAAGAATGAGATGGCACCTGGGCCCCATTCCAATGGGTTCCTACACTTACTGTGCAATTCTGCGCTAGTATTCGCTGGCGGAGCATGCGCTCTTCAGGCGCCGGGTGTCGTAAACGTGCCTATGGAGCAGGTTTTCAACACCCGGAGAGTAGGGACAGCGGCGCAGAGGCCGGCAGCTCTTACTCCGCTGACCCCGGACCTGGCACCAACTGGCGGAGGTAAGGGAGGAGGGATAGTTGAGTGGCAAGGAATAGGGGCCATTGGCTGGCCCTGGCCAAGAGAAGGCTAGGATATCGGTGGCGAGCTCTGCCGATATCCCAAGCCTGTTCCTGTCCCAGGCCGTTCTTACCCCGCCACCTCAGATGTATGCCAGCTCCAGAGTCGACATACATCTGAGGAGGCCCTTTGGGCCTGAGCAGCCCTATACCCGGGGAAGGGGACAAACGTCCCCTTCTTCTGAGGTGTTCCCGGGTGGCTCTGATGCCGCCCAGGAAGGGTGATGGGAATGGAGCCCAGCCCTTTAGACCAGCCGTGTATCTTTACACAGGATCGGGCTGCCCCTCTGCCCCCCAGCCCTCTGCCCCCCTCTCACAGGTACTTTGGGTCCAAGGAAAGAATGGGAGGGACCCTCGCCATGTACTTTGTTGGCAACCTGCACCATGGGAAGTATGCCAGGGAAGTACATGGCCCAGGAAGTAAGCAAGTCCAATCTGGGGGGGAGGGGCTCTTCAGTAACAGTTCTTGTTCTGCCACTGGGGACCGACTTGCTGTGGCTGCTGTGCTAATGGTTCCCTCACTCCCCCAGCGAGAAGACGCATGAAGCTGGGGAAGACTGGTGCTGCTGCTGCTGCTATCCCAGTGGTGCTGACTCGCCTGGGGAAATAGCCCACCCCAGAAGTAAATAGTTCCAGTTTATACAATAAAAGGCAGTTCCATTCATAAACAAAAGAAACTCTGCATATACTGTACAGAGTCAAATTGATTATAGCTTTATTAGTCCAAGGAAATGCTCACTAGAATCTGTTTTTCTCCCTTTAGCTTTGTGAACAATTGTTTTGAGCCAAAATATACATAGTTTCTGCAAAAACTAGAGTCATTTGCTGTTCTTTCAAACTAGGTTTGGCAGAATGCGATTCTCTTGTCTTGCACAGCTATTGCCATAATATGAGATTACTGTGGCACTGAAGGGGAAATACTTGGAATTAAGGTTTCCAAGGGGAAGAACTGGAACATGCTTGAATGAGATATTAAGTGGCAGCCTGATAAAGGGTAGAGATGTTCCATTTCATTTTTTTCTAGTAATGTTTAATTAAAAAGCAGTTAAAGTCAGCAAAGACATTTTGCTTTATTACAATTTCAGGTATGAACACCTACATGCAATAAGGCCAGCACTAAATCATACGTTTCAAAAATGTGATACTTGTTCTTGTAATTCTGGGGGAAAAACTATGAATATTCTAGCAGCCTCATATTCATAAATCTGATTAATGTTTAAGTCTTTGTCAGATTTTAGAATAAGTCTTCCTCTAATAAGACAATTCTTTCCAGGCACGGTTTGAATACCAACATTCTCCCATTGTCTTTTGTAGTCATGTTGTTCTTAGCCTTTGGTTTTTGCAGGGGACAAGTTGTTGATTGCAAGATATGCATGTCTACATTATATCATGCATGTCTTTACATTATGCAGTACTGTACCTTGTGTTGCAAGGTTCTGCTACATGACCAGCAGGGTAGAAATCTGTGTGGCTCCACTTTTGCTATGGAGAACAAAGTTTTGCCTTCAAGACAGAGTCCCAGTGTAGCTCTGTATTGCTAAGCCATGGTTTAACTGTCTGTGAACAGGCCTGTGGGTGCCATAGCCTTGCATACTCCCTCTCCCCTCTGCTTTCTTGCATATGAGGAATACAGTGAAAGCACTTCTATATTATTTAGGAACTTGGGGGAACTGCAGTTGGTCAGCTAATTAGAGCTAAAGTTTCTTCCTCCATGTTGTCCTTGTTCAGCCCCCCCTCCCTTATTTCACTATGCTTCTTCATTGAGTTTAGAAGCAATGGCACACAAAGCTTTCACTCTTCCAGTAATTCAGACTAGTGAAGGAGTCTTGGACACTGGTGAGCCATGCATCACGTCAGGCTGGCTATAACATACTAGAAACATGGCACTAACCGCACAATCCTATCCAGCATGCGCTTCACTGTAGTGTGGTGGGCCGCCGGGGGGCAATGCGCGCAAAGGGTGACACGCGCACCCCCGCTGCGGCCTCTTCGGCCAGCGGTTTGTTGTGCGCATGCATGGATTTACCACGCACGCGCACTCCGTAGCTGAGGGCAAGAGCCTGCCCGGTTGCCCTCAGCTGCGGGTCCGCCATATTTGCGCTTGCACAGACCGCCGCTGAGGGCAACCGGGCAGCCTCGTACCCTCAGCGGCGGTCTGCGCATGCAACAAAATGGCAGACCCGCGGCTGAGGGCAACCGGGCAGGCTGTTGCCCTCAGTGACAGAGTGCGAATGCGCAGAAAATCCACGCATCATGCGCACAACAAGCCGAGGGCAAGGCCGAAGAAGGTAGGTGACGCGTGATGGCGGGGCAGGGGTGGGGGTGACGTGCGTCATAGTGATGCCACTTGTCCTTGGAGTAATGCCCCAGCCTCAGTGGCATCACTAGGGGGGTGCGGGAGGTGCAGACTGCACGGGTTGACACCCTTGTGGATGTGTGACAGAACTAGTGGCCAAAATTGAGCCGCCTCGAGTGCCCTTGCCGGCAGAAAGGCGGGATACAAATTCTTTAAATAAATTAAATAAATAAATAAAAATTGTGGAAACCTTGTGTTTATGAATAATACCATCATGTTATATATAATTGGAAAGGTAATTTCATGCAGAATCTAGTGAAACAAACTGTATTCTATCTGTATAGAATACAAATCTGTATTCTATCAAACTTTATGGCCAAATAACTCGGGGGGGGGGGGAGAAACACAACTGCCTTAAGTAACAAAAAGTGGATTTCCTTAACTCAAAACTGACCAAGGAAACTGATTGCTCCAAGAGCCAATGAGGTATTATGATGACATAGCATGGAACCAATAAGGTGTTAGTATGAATCAGCTCTCATTTCTATATATCAGAGCTAATACTATAACATTTCTTCAGTTGTGTGAATGTCATCAAGTTGGCCACTGGTTTTTGTTGGCTACTGATTTGTTGGGTGACCTGTACTGTTATATATTAAAATAAATAAAGTTAATGGGGGTCACACCAACCCTAGTGACATCACTGGGATGATGCGATGAGACCTCACACTAGGTGACACAAACCCTAGTGACGCCTCTGCCCAGCCTCTACTATGGGGCTACTTGGGTCAGCACCAACTAATTCAGCGGTCCTGAACCGAGAAGCTCAGTGTTGGGGCTGGAGGCCTAGGAGGGTGGATAGGATATGGTGTCTGAGAAGGATGCTGATTCCAGGCCCTCTCTGCCCTCCCCCACCCTGTTACACCCCTACTCTCCCCCCAGCCCTTACGCTGCTTGGAGCGCTGCCTGCTCCATAGCGCTGGCGTCTGGCCTCTTTGGCAGGTGGGTGGCGCAGGCCTCAGCGCCAGCGTTGCCTACTTACTGGGTGCCACAAATGTACTTTTCTGCACATTTGCAACACCCTAGGCTGGCGCTGAGGCCGCAGTGCCGGCAAAGAATAGGATTGAGCCGTAAATCACAGCCTTGGAATCCAGGGAGAAAAGGAACACTGAAGATGTCTTGACATGAGCACTCCCCAGCCCCATCACTATTTTGATGGGTTTTGGGAAGGCCTTAGACACCTTTCGCATGTTGCACTGTGGTGATGTAGGAACTGCTGCATTGTGGATCATCCCATGCCACTAGGACCATGTGAGAAGTTCTAGCTCAAATGGGAGGAACAAATCTTAACTATGCAAATCTTAACTATGCTGACATTGTCATTCCTGACAACTAAAGTAATGCTGCCATGGTTGTGAGCTGTGGTGTGGGCTACTCCCGCTTTGTATGATGAGGCTCCTTACATTACGCAGAGGTCGTGCTGTACTGTAGTGGTTACTACATTACCAGAGTGACATAGAAAGGTCTCCCTTTCCCTGCTGGTGCATAGTGCTGGACACGCATTCTGCCCAACTACTATGTATAGTGGCAGGCCTGTGTATGCCTCCAGTGACCATCTGTAGACAATGGAGTTAAAGAGATCCATTGAACCGTGTGTGGATTCCTATCACATGCATAGTTCTGCATCCACCAAGGGGACAAGTTGTGCATTGAGTAAAGATTTGCAAATAACAAGTTACAAAGTAGAATTATGAATATTTGATTGCAGAAATTATAGGGATTTCTGCCCCAAATATTTCACTGTCTGAACATGATCATTGCCAAGAAGCAGGTTTGTTTGTGCTCAATCATAACTTAAAAACAAGCACAGTGATTTGTGTGATGATAAAGGTTTGTGTTCCTGTGGCTTTAGAAACAATTATGTAGCCTATGCCTCTGCAACTATCTGTGATTTATTAGTAATTGTATTTGCTCAGTCAAAGATAGGCACCCAACCGTTTTGTTATTGTGTTAAATACAGTATGAAGAAAATTGGTCAAATTGTTGAGTTACAGGCCATTAACACTTGCTTTAAATATGGAACTTCACAATAGTAGCTCCCTAGTTAAAATTGCCATTAGATTGGCCCTGACATCTCTTGTCTTATGACATATCTTTTATACAACTTACAATTTGACTGATGGCGCAATCCAGCCTAACTTTAGGCTGGTGGAGCATGTGCTTCACTGGCCTATGCTGTTGTAAACGTGCCTTATGGCACATTTTTGACACCCTGGGAGTAAGCACCGCTCACTCTACGACCTCTTGGATCTGCGCCAGCTGCCGCAAATAAGAGCCACGCCAGTCAGCAGGAGGGTGGGCCAGGGTGGCAAGGGAGGGGACCATTGGTCAGTCGGGCCGGGAGGGGGACGGGGATATTAGCAGCATGCTCTGCCATATCCCTGTCCCCCTCCCAGTCCGGGCCGGCCTTACACCCCCCGGACATGTGCCAGCTCCAGAGCTGGCATGCATCTGAGGAGGCCCATTGGGGCTTCCGGCGCTTACACCGAGAGGAAGGGGACAGATGAGCCCGGGCTGCACGGTGCAGCCCGCATCCTGACTAGGATGCAGCGGCCCACCCTTTAGGCGGGCCGCCGCATCTTAGGCAAGATTGGACTGTTAGATTCATTTTAGGCTGAAAGAAAGTGGCTTTCAGAGTCCTCTGATTAAAATCACTATAACTCCACATACCTTTCAATATTTCTAGTGACACTAGAAGTCACATCCATCGTACACATCCATCGTACTCAGATGTCAGTGAGCCTACAGTTGTATGAGAGGTTTATGAATTGCATCCAAAGTATGTTAAAGAAAATTACGACCCCAAAAAGTGTCACTGTTTGCAGAAAATAACAAGGAAGGACCAACTGTTCTTATATAATCCATTAAAGAGATGTGCATTGAGTAATGGATTATATACAGTATTTGCAAAGCAACATTAACTCTCACAAAAGATGTTTTGTATGATTTGAAGCCAAATATTTAATGCAGGAACCTAGTATTGCATCAGAGTTATCTAGGGACTCTAAAAGTGCAAACCTTTGCAATTTTCCTTGGAAGTAAGTCCTACTGTGTTCCATGGGGATTACTCCTTAGTAAGTTATGGTTGCAGCTGCATTGAAGTAACTGTTCCATTTTTTGCATCAATACATCTGGAGGTGAATTTAGACATCATCAGAACAGAATAAAATTACTCAGTGTTACTGTGTTGACATTCCAATTTAAAATTCTCTGCCAGCCATTCCCCATTTGTTAAGATACAGATGCAAGAAAACTTTGCTCATCATCCAGGAGAGATATGCTGAGATTGATGTGATATCCGAGCACCCTTTCCTGGTTTAAATCCAGGATTTCTGTACCCGTCCAACATCTGAGAACTGTATTTAATGCACAGTTTTTTATTTAATGCAAAGGAAAAAGGAACCACATGTACTGCATTGGCTATTTTACCCTTCCCAGAACCAATTCCTGGCACGTGTGCGTGCATGCATGCATGCATGCATGCATATGTTAGACAGGCAGACCTAACCCAATCTAATTTCATCTACCTGCAGGGGAAGGGACCAGGAGGGATTGATCAAGTGCCATGGGGTGCCAATGCCCCGAAAGAGTGGGCACTTTTGGCCCTGGATAGGAACCATTCCAAGGCAGCATTTCCAATTACAGACAAATTTTTATTGAATACAGATTAAAGCAGAAAAGCAGCAAGTTAAGATCTTTATCAAAAGATATGCTTCTTCGCCATGTGAATCCATTTGATCATTTGATTTTATCTGTAAACCGCTTTGTGAACTTTTTGTTGAAAAGCAGTATATAAATACTGTTGATGCTCTCTCTCTCTCTCTCTCTCTCTCTCTCTCTCTCTCTCTCTCTCTCGTTGGCACGCACTGGCATCGCTCGAGGTGGGGTGGAAAGCTAAGTTCTGCAGCTTTCCACCCCACCGTTACTCTCCTGCATGAGGCTCTCCCACCTCGAGCGACGCCAGTGTTGGCACGTGTTGCTTGCGAAGGTCCCCTAGGGAGGAGAACATGATATTAGGGCTCTCTGCCTGCTTTCTTCTGGGGCTTGTTTCTTATAGCCGCCTCCTCCTCCCTGCGGTGGTCATCTGAGTGCCTAGATAGGTTTGGCATCTGCTCATTGGTCACTTCTGGCCTGCCCTGGTCTCAGCCTTTGTTGGTGTGAGTCGGTTCGGACTGGAATTTTCCAGATGATTTAATTAGATGGGTGGTGTTCCAGACAGTGGTTTTTAAAACACCTGTAACATGGGGGGGGGAACAGTTTTGTGCAGGGACCCAGCATAATGGCCAGTGTATAATTCAGCCATGAAAGAAAAGCAAAGATGAGGGTAAAGGTGCATAAACGTTTACTAAAGTACTCAAAAACAAACAAAATTTAAAAGAGGATTCAAACTGGGCCTAACTGAAGTTTAGGCCACACACTAAAGGCTGACACACACCGCACGAATTCCGGCGAATTCCGGCGTGGAGGCGAGCGAGCGAGCGAGCGAGGCTGGCCGCTCTCCTCCGCGCTCTGAACTTGTCTGTAGGAGTGTCTTCCCGCAAATAGTCCCTCCTTTTGTCCCGCCTTCTTAAGAAAGTGCAGCTGTGATTGGCTAAAACACAAGTGCGCTCCGATTGGCTGGTCTAGACACAGCAGGTTGTCAATTTCACCTCCCTAACCCTTACCTTGATGATGCCTCTGTGACTGCCCCCCCAGGATGTAGGGCACACCCCATTGGCACAGCTGCATCAGTGCAACAGCGCTGGAAAGTTGGATAGGATTGGGCCCTAAGTGTACAGTCAGAGATGAGATACGAAACAGAGACAAGCAGCCCAATCCTACCTAATTTCCTTGCACTGATGCAGTGGTGCCAGCATGAGCTATGCTGCATCATGTGGGGGAAAGCAGGAGGTGGGAGGTCTCCACAAGTTAAGGGGCCATTCGTAGGTGACATAATTTCCCCTTGCCCCGGTGAAAGCCCCAACCCCCCAATGGGTCTGGTTGGACCTGCACCTGCCATATGGCTGGTGCTAGTACACGTGCACCTATGTCGGCGGATCAGGTCTGAGAAGGGGATTAGGATATGGTGTGCGCCAGTGCTGATGATCCCACCCACTCCCATTGCCCACCCCATTCCGCCCCCTCCCTGGCCTTCCCTCGCCCCTTTTCTGCTCAGCGTAGCACTTACTTGCACCGGCACACATTCCGACTTGCACTGGTGCCAGCGGGAAGCACAGGCCTTCCTACCAGCACTGCTTTCTGCCAGTGCAGAGGCACAATAGGATTTTGCCAAAGGGAAATATCAGGGAGTTGGTGGGTCTTTGGCTAGGCTGCATGGCAGACCAAGGTTGCCTATCCTTAGGAGTTGAGTTTCAGGGGTTGTGGCAGCAAAGGGTCAGCTGAGTAATTCACCCTGAGCAAAGAGGGGTCTCAAAGAAAGAAAGAGGGCTAGGAAGCAAGACTTAACATACAATAAGGCAGTAGTCTGTAAGGGAGCAGGGCAAGGGATCCAAGCTGCCTCTCTTGCGAAAAAGGAAGGGATGCTGAGAGAGAGAACATCCTACAAAATTAGGGGATCAGCCTGTGCTGGCTCAGCAGCTTTGGTAGTGCTTGGAGAGATCAAGAAAAGGCTGGAAAGGAAAGGAAAGGAAAGGAAAGGAAAGGAAAGGAAAGGGGATTGCAGAGTGTTACCAATCCTGGGTGCCAGCTGGCACTGTGGTCCTAAAATGGAGGCTGGAATAGGGGTAACAACACAGCAG
The DNA here is from genome assembly GCA_026170595.1 of Plestiodon gilberti rubricaudatus. Classification (NCBI taxonomy): domain Eukaryota; kingdom Metazoa; phylum Chordata; class Lepidosauria; order Squamata; family Scincidae; genus Plestiodon; species Plestiodon gilberti. The sequence goes on from JANXHW010000003.1 coordinate 112,275,809, forward strand.
CACTGGGTTTCCAATATATACAACAGCAAGGCAGGGGAGCAAGTGAAAAAGAAAGAGCACAAAGCTCTGAAGCCAAGGGTTTTAATAGGTTTTTGCCCCATAGATTCCTATGGGATTCTAAGTGGGATTAATTCATTCAGGGAATCATCTGTTGCTATTTGAGGACCCCTGCTGGGTACTGCCTTTGTTTTCTCACCCACTTAAGGGTCTGTTGGCTTGTTCCTAGATTGAACTTAATCATGAGGGTGGTGAGGACTGTTGGAGGTGTGAAAACTTTCTTTTACACAAGTTGTTTTTCCCAAACTCAGGGAGGCGGGTATGGTCATAAGACATGCTCTTCCTGCACGATTTGGAGCTGGAAGGCTTCAGCTACATTTTGGAGGCATGAAAACTCCATTTGAATTTAAGAAATAAATATGGCTCTGTTCAAATTTGGAGCGTTAGGCTCCATGGATTTATTAAGGAAGGAGGAAGCAATTACACTGGCATCGCTCGAGGTGGGGAGGAACGGTAAGTTCTGCACTGTGCTAACCTCAGTTTACTCCCCGGCATGAGGCGGCCCCGCCCCCTCGCCGTCAGAGCCATTCAGTGCGGCAAAGGCAACGTGCAGGGAGTCTACTGTGACGCCAGTGAGTGATTACATGGGTGAATGAAAAGTGTGGCCTTCCTGGACTGTGAATCTGTGGTCTCTTGTTAGCACACCTGTAGTTAGCCATGTTACTGGCCTGTCTCTTCGCTTTCCAGGCAGGCACCTAGCACCAAGTTTGAATGCTAAAAAGGGATAAACAGAAATAAAATCTTGACCATGGAACAGTGGTTGGCAACGTCAACTTCTCCATCTCACTGGTCTTGTGACATTGAATTCCAGGCAGCATGTGCAAGCTTCTCTTGTCGGTCATAACTGACACCAATATCTGTTGTTTCTGCCTCCTCCTCATCTCATTGTTTTCACCTTTATGGCTGTTCAGCTCCCTGAGAGATCAGGGAGCAGAGGCGTGGAAAGAGTGGAGTGCGCGGAGCAGCGCCTCCGGGCGGCTCCGCGGCTCGGGCGGCATCTCAAGCTGCAGGACCCTTCCTCCAGAGGCTGCGCGCGCGCGCCCGGTAACACATGCAGGCGTTCCGAGGCCTTCTCCCGGCCTCGGAGCTGGAGAAAGCCCTGGAGCGTCCGCCATGACCAGTGGCCAGGGTCTTCTGAGAAGGCCCACTGCGTCGCCGCGGTATTTATTCTTTTTTCCACGCATGCGCAGAACGTTTCAGAAACGTTCTGCGAATGTGCGAAAAAGGTAAATAGTGCGGCGACGCAGTGGGCCTTCTCAGAAGGCCCTGGCCGTCGGTCGTGGTGGATGCTCCGAGGCTTTCTCCAGCTCCGAGGCCGGGAGAAGGCCTCGGAGCGCCTGTCCGTATCACCAGGCGTGCGTGCGCAGCCTCCGGAGGGCGACACGTGCAGGTAAGCCAGGTCGCCCCCCCCCCCAAGCGCCAGCGCCCCCCTGGGTGGCGCCCCCCCCAGCGGCGGAGCTCCGGGCGGCGGGACCTCTAGCTACACCGCTGTCAGGGAGACAGCCAGCTGGAAGTATCAAACATACCCCAACTGTTGCTTGCAGTAATTGAGTCCATTAAGACCACAGGTTCCCAGAAACGTTGGTTTCTGGTTTGTGTGTGTGTGTGTGTGTGTGTGTGTGTGTGTGTGTGTGAGAGAGAGAGAGAGAGAGAGAGAGAGAGAGAGAGGACCTCTGCCTTCTTCCCAAAGCTACGGTCCAGGCTGGGTGCAGGGAGGGAAGGTGGGTAAGCAATGCATCTTTAATGCATTGTTTCTACACACACACACCTGGCCTCTCCAAAAGGATTCACAGTATCTCCTACGTCCTTTTTAAATGGCCTGAGTTTTTAGGGCAATTTTTACCTTTTTAAGGCAATTTAGATAATTGCAGTGCAATCTCAAGCATGTCTACTCAAAAGTAATCTCTGTTGAGTTCAATGGGACTTACTCCTAAGTAAGTGTTTAAATGATTGCAGCCTCACTTATTCATGTGAGAGTTGCAGTTAACATTTGATAACCTCAGTGTATGAAAGTGCTGCAATCACTCATCTCACAAGCATTCAGCACAGAAGATTTTCTCTTATGCTGTCATAAAATTACTTGAAAATCTGAGACAAGCTAGAATGTGGGGGCTCTCGCTTAAACAAAATTTTTGGTCCTGCATTGACTGTGCCTCATTCTCACGAATTCCACTCCGTTGTTGAGAAGAATAAAGTAAGCTAATGGTTTGTTGTGTAATTACACATACAGGAAGCTGTGATAACTAATACACCCCATGTTTATTTTCATGGAGATGGGGTGGCTGAATATACTGTAGTATGTTGCCACCACCATGGAACAGTGACAGAAGGAATGAGGAACCAAGCATTTACTGAAGGAGTTGCATGGTCGCAGCAGAGGCAGCAGTGGCTGGGGCTGAACTGTACAGTTGCAATTCTGTTGACAGGCCACCTGCATCCAGCAGCATGAGCGGAAATCAGCCTGCACTGTGCGCAGGTTGTTCAACTGCTATGTTGCAGCCCCAGTGCTCCTGCCTCCTCTGCTGCTGTTACACACTCAGTAAAAGTATGGGGTCCCTCTACCTCTTGGTTCCTGCTCCTTGCACAACATGTGCCTTGAACTACACTTCCATGCACACACTGCACTTCCATGCGCGCGCGCACACACACACACACACACACAGACACACACACACACACACACACACACACACACACGACCCACCACTGTGCAAAAGATAGAGTGCTGCTTATATTTTTGAGTTCTCACAAAAGCCATTTAGCTGTTCTATGGAAATATTTTGCAAGGTCCTACAAAATATATTGAATGCATGGAGGTAGTAGTGTAGCTGGCATGAGGTGATGGCAGTCTACGCCTGTAGCAGTTTTCTACCATATCAGCTTGAGGGGGGGGGGGAGCTGCGCTCGCTACTTGAAGTTGCAAATGCCATGAAAATGTGCCCTCCTGCTCGCCTTTGGCTTACAATGGAACCATTCTGGAGACGGGGGGGTGGGGGTGGGGAAATCACAGTCGCAGGGGGTGGTGACAGGGCCCATTAGAGGGTGGGAAAGGGGGTAAACTGTACCCGGGCCCAGGGTCAAAAAGGGGGCCCAGGAGCCAAAGGAGGGGCCCCAGAGACATTTCCTGGGATCTCAGCTGGCCTCATGGAGAGTGAAAGACGGCCAGGCCTACCAGGAGGCCAGGTCAACCAGGCAGGTAGACCTGGGTGTCACATTGGGAAGCCTGGTAGACTTGGGCTCCGGAGACTTTTCTGCCCATTGCTGCCCTCCCCCTGCCCTGTTTTGCCCCCTCTCCTTTGAGAAGGGGCCCAAAATAAACTTTGTACCCCCTGATAAAATTCCTCTCAGAGGTCCTGGGGGGTGACATCGCGATGCGGGGAGTGACAAAAGGCGTCATGATGTCACCCCCACCCCGGGCACTGGCGAGGCTGGGCATGTCACTACATGGAGGGGGATTGTGCCTGCTGGCCATACTTGCTGAATATGGAGGTTCAACAAAAAATGGTCACTATACACATACACCTATATGTACTGTAAATAGGGATCCGCCATGCAATGAGGAACGCTTTCTAACTGCATGGAGGAGACCTATGTGCATACACTAGTAGAGCCCCTTATGCATGAATGCTTAATGTGCGGGTGTTGTGAGCATGGCCAGTGGGCACAATTCTATTCCCCCGTTGTAACTTCAGTATATGCATGTGTGTGTGTGTGTGTGTGTGTGTGTGTGTGTGTGTGTGTGTGTGTGTGTGTATGGGGACTGTGTGTATTGTACCCTTACAGTACTAGTATTAGTTGAATGTACAAGTGTGCAGATGTAAGGACCAGCTGTAAGGTCCCTACATCTGTAGGGTTACCATATTTCCCCCCCCAACTGGGACACCCCCCCACCGTCAATTAATTAATTAATTAAAAATAAGAAATAGATTTAATAAGAAATAATTTTAATACTAAAGGGGGGTGCGAAGTGGTCCCTATTGCCGCGCGAAGCGCGCCGGAAATTTTCAATTATTTAATTAATTTCCCTATTAAAAATTAAATAAATTAGCTTTACTTACCCTCGCGCTGCTGCTCCCCACGCTGCTGCTGCTGCTCCCCGCGTCCTGCTGCTCCCCGTCGAGTGCCGGCAAGCAGGCTTTGCGGCCCGGTCTTCCACCGGCACCGCACGGAGCTGCTGGGAGACTGGGCGAAACACAGCCTGCTTGCCTGCGCCGTGCGAGCAAGCAGGCTGGCCTGGTCTCCCACCGGCACCACACAGAGCTGCTGGGAGACTGGGCGAAACACAGCATGCTTGTCTGTGTTGTGCGAGCCTGCCGGAGGCTCGCGCCGCGTGGGCGAGCAGGCTGGCCCGGTCTCCCACCAGCACCGCACGGAGCCGCTGGGAGACCGGGCGAAACACAGCCTGCTGCCCGTGCCGTGCGCGCGTGGAGGTGCGTGCGGCACGGGCAGCAGGCTGTCGTTCGCCCACTCCCTCACTGGCTCCGTGCCGGTGAGAGAGCGGGCGGATGACACCCGCTCGCCGCCGCCGCCATCTTCTTTTTAAAAAAAACTTACCCGGCAGCATCTTGGATCACGAAGTCTCGTGTGATCCAAGATGTCGGCGCCCAAATCTCATGAGGGCATCTTGGGCGCCGACATCTTGGATCTCACGAGATTTCGTGATCTAAGATGCCGGCGCCCGGGTAAGTTTAAAAAGAAGAAGAAGATGGTGGCGGCGGCAGCCATTCCTACCGGAAAACTGGGCCGGGACAAAACAGCGAATCGTGGCCAATTCCCTGGACTGTCCCGGTTTTTCCGGTACGGATGGTAAGCCTATACATCTGTAAGGGTACATTAATCAAGAGGAGAGAAATCAAGTAACATGTGTGAATCAGCCCTAAAATTCTAAATATTAGAGCAAAGACATTGAAATGTCTTTCAGACTCCCACCAGTTCTCCAACGTGAACCACGTTAAATATAAATGGGAGCTGTGCAATAGTGGTGGTGATGCTCCCACTTATGTCAGTGGGGCTTGTTTGCAGAACTTACCCACTGATTGCACCCTAAAGCTTTATTAGTTTTATGATAAAGCTTTTGTCTTCCTTTTTCATTAACTGTAATGTGAACATTTTAAGCTTTTTCTTAAATTTGAAAATAGAAAATGTTGTTATTTAAAATCATTTTCACAAAATTATATTATATTTGAAAGTGTATTTTTGCTGTCAAAAGATGACAATTTTCATTTTTTTACTTCATGACTGCTGAAGCCTTTTAAATAGAACTACTGCTCATATTGCTATGTGCTTTAAATAAAAACATCCACAAAAACCAATTACTTTCAAATCTGCCTACACAGTGATGTGCATTCCTTCAAAAAATGTTCATACTAAATGTCTGATAATAGTATTTGCTTTTGCTGGAAATAGTGAGCAAGAAGGAGGTGAATCAGTGTAGCTCATGCTCAGGGGAAGTGAACTGGCTTCCCCAAATGAAGAATCGAAGACTGATATTAATTATATGACTTATTCCATTTTTACTTCAAGAATATTTTGTTGGCTGAGTGGAATGGCTGTACCTCCTCAGGGACTAATCCATAGTATAACAAGTTTTGTTTTTTATTTATTTTTTCTGTGTGTGTAAACTTCCAGCAGCTTGTAATATTTAAATATTATAATAGAAAATGGCCTTCATTGCAGTGAATCAATAATCATAGCTCTTGAATCTGCCAAGTGGTTTCCAACTTGGCCCACTCTTCATTGGTCTTCTCTCAGAACGATATATGGAGCTGCCTTGGGTTAGTAAGGCAGCTCCATATATCGTTCTCAGAGAAGACCAATGCCACTAGTGTGTGGCACTACTGTGTGTTCTAGGGTTGCTACTGAGTAACATTCAAGGTAAATTTGAAAGTTTCTGCTTAGGTGAAACATAGAAGTTTATTAAAGCTAGCAAAATTTCTCAAGAGAATCTTGTACATACTCATTCAATTTCTAACATGCCTTTCTACAGCATAGGCTCAAATTTATGGGTGTTGAACTTCAGTCGCATACCAAGGGCGGGGGGGGGGGGAATCCACCCTGGGTGTCAAATCTGCCCAGTGTGTCAAATGTGTCCCTGAACAGCCGGTAGAGCTAGCTTCCGCCGGAGGGGAGGGCATCTCGAGGTGGAGGCCAGATCTATCTTTTGCTTCAAGCAGCAGGTAGACCTGGCCCACACAAGATCCCTCAAAGAGATCTTGAACTGGTTGCTTTGTGTGACCCACCCTGAATCCAGGTGTCAACTATCCTGGGCGCACCACTGGTGAACCGCCCCAAACAGGCTCCGGCAGCAATGTCATGGCACATGCGTACAAGATCAGGACTTGGGACTGAATCAGGCCTGTGCTTTTCCCTGCCTCTCTTTCAGTACATTGCTGCTTGTTTCCTGCTCAGTAGGCTAGAATGGCTGCATCTGTATTATACCAGGATACCGCCAGCTCATACTGCGAAATTGAGTTGTGTCTCGCTTGCCCCAGAAGTGAGCCAGCCAGTGCAAACTAGACATGGGCGAGTGCTTCAGATTAGCCTCCAAGTAATTTGTATAATGTTCCAATCTTTTTAAAAAATCAGAAAAAAATGGATCATTTACCAAAATATTTTGAGGCTCAGTGAATGCCTTTGCAGCTTTCCATCCCTCAATATTCCCCCAACATACCCCCCCTTTTTACCACAGTGGCAACGGGGGATGCTTTTCTTCTTGTGCTGCTCCCTCCCCTCATTACTGTGGCCACAGTGTGCCATGATGGAAATGTGTTGAACATTTTTTTTAGTGTTTCCCCCTATCTTTACAAGCAGGGGGAAAGAAATATGAAATTGTTGATGAGATTGTAGGTTTTGTGAGAGGTACAGCAATGGACTGTACCTTTGCCTTCAAGTGTGAACATATGTGAAGACTACTTAAGAAACTGATTTAAATCTTTATGTCATCATCCATACTGTATATAGAAAAGTTTACATGCTAGTCTGTAGTAGCAAAGACAATAGGCTTGCGACACCTTAGAGATAAACAAATTTATTGTAGCATAAGCTTTCATGTACTACCACATACAGTTCATGCCTTCCTGCATCTGATAAAATTGACTATATAGACTATAGACTATATAGTCCACAGACGTTTATGCTACAATAAATGTGTTTATCATTCATATAAGATATAACCATTTATTTAACATTGGCTCTTCCATTTAATGGGTCACTGTATAGTAGCTATCTATTCTGCAGACTCTGAAGTAAGTTTATAGACTTCATTGACAATTAATTTTGCATACATCAGAATAAATGCCTTGGGGACTGCAGTTGTAGGGAGGAACTAGATGTTATGGCTGCAGATCTGTTTTAGAATCCAGGTTGAAGCACAGCTGTAAAGTGTGTGTGTGTGTGTGTGAGTGTGTGTGTGTGTGTGTGTGTGTGGTGACTTCAGTGGAGAACCACTGGGTGGAAAATGGGTGCTGACCCTGTATAGCAGGATGGTGTAGTGGTTTGGGAGTCGGACTTAGACCTGGAAGATCCAGGTTCAAATCCCTGCTCAGCCACGAAGCTTCTTGGGTGACCTTGGGCCAGTCACTATCTCTCAGCCCCACCTACCTCACAGGGTTGTTGTGAGGACAAAAAGGAGGGGAGGAAATATGTACACCACTCTGAGCTCCTTGGAGGAAGGGCGGTATAAAAATGTGAAAAATAAATAAATAAATAAATAAATAAATAAATAAATAAATAAAATATTCTGGTCTACCTCTTTCCTCTTGGGACATATTTCTTTCCCCATCTGATGGAACATATGAAGCTGCCTTTTACTGAGTTCAGAGCCTTGTTCCATCTAACTCAGTATTGTCTACTGATGGGCAGCAGTGCTCCAGAGTTTCAGGCCGGCCGGCATCTTTTCCAGCCTTACCTAGAGATACCAGAGATTGAATTTGGGACCTCCTGCATCCCCACAAGCTGGTTTTCCCCTAGTCTTAGACCCCAGCTAGGAGAAAAAATGGCTGGGAAACCAGAATTGTGTAGGACAGTGGCAAACAGAAGAAAGGTTCCACACCTCTTTCTGCCCATCCTATTTTGCTTGAAATTGCAACACATGCATCATTCTTTCTTCTCTACAGCTGTTGAGCACAATCCTTGCTCTACAATATGGGACTATGGCCATCATGTCCAATCTGGCTGGTGTGTTTCTTCCTTGCGATCTTTTGCAGTCACACTAATGGGACCTGCACCTGTGCAGAGCAACCTCAGAAACTTCTAGAGCTTTAGAATCTAGGAACTGGTGCTCAGCTGTCAGTTCCTAACAGGGCAAACTCTAACTATTTACATGAGCAGCATATTTGAAAAGTGCTCTGCAGCTTTGCTTTTGTTGTTCCTTCTTCTGTTTCCATCTTTTTTCTCTCCAGTTTCTCTTTTCTTGGGTATCAGCCTCGTTTTGTTTTTCCTCATTTTTCTTGTTGGTTGCATTCAGTCAGAGCTGCTTTGTTTTGCATTTCATGTTAGATGCAGTAGTGCACTTCTGCACATTATTATGTATCATTTGAAGATACGTGAAAATATAATATAAAGTAATGGTAGCACATACAACTAGCTTAGTGACAAAAATGTCATGCTCAATGTGGAAGTGGCCCTTTTTTAGATTGTGAGCCCTTTTGGGACAGGGAGCCATTGAATCATTTGATTTTGTCTGTAAACCGCTTTGTGAACTTTTTGTTGAAAAGCGGTATATAAATACTGTTGTTAATAATAATAATAATAATAATAATAATAATAATAATAATAATAATAATAATAGTTGAGTTCATTACATGCAAAGGCTTATGAATGAGAAAAGAACTTTTAATATAAACAGTACCTGTTCCACTGTGGCAGTTCGTTCAGCAGCTACTTTCACTTTTCTTATTAGGGTTCCTCTTACCACTCCTATCTCCTTAACTCAATATCTTGTTAAGTGAGTGCCTATCTCTAAATTCAAACTATTATCACCATCACCTTGAAGTTCACAGGTCTTATCTCTGAGCAGCTTGCGTGTGTCATGAAATATTACATCTACAGATGGCTTTAGTGATGGGATTGACTCATGCGAATGTACCCATGTCTCTGAAATATAACAAAAGAAATAGCAGCTCATAGTCATGAAGGAGCTTGGCAACATTAAATGAGTAAAGCAAAGGTTTAAGCTTCCCAAATGTAACGGTCACATGAAACCATTCAATAGTCATGACTTATGATGATAATAGTCATGCTTGCCTTAGGTCAAGTCACAGGTAGACCAGCCTAACAGCGAAAGAGAACAAGATGTGCCCAACAAGTCAAACACCTTACCTTTCCACCAGGTACAGTATGCTGGCATATCAGGAACTTCATACCTCTCCTGGAACGGAAAAGGGAGGAAGGGTTTGTTAAGTGCTGTTCATGCCACTCTATATGGCTGGTGGAGTACATTTGGCTTGGTAGGTCACAAATTGTGCAGCCTTGAGGCCCTATGACTTGCATAAGAACATGGGGAAAATACTGTAGATATCTGGACATTAAACACCATAGATGATTGTATTTCTCAGGTTGACAATCCCTTTATGGGTTTCAAATGAAGTAGCCTCCTGCTCTTGTGATAAATAAGATTGGCAGCTTTATGGGAAGTGTTAATTTCGGAAGGATCAGATGCCCAATGCCAGAAAGGCCATCTCTTTTTTTTTAAAAAAAAATATGATTCTTGTGACAGAGTCTGACATCAATGTGCCATAAGGCACATTGTGGCAACGCAGAGGCTCGTAGGATCGGTGGAAAGGCCTGCACCGGCCTGCCAGCACCAGATCCTTGTGGAGCCCCCACTGGAGCAGATAAGCTCCCGCCAGGTTGCGGGCAGGGGTGTTTCAGGGTGAGGGAGGGCAGAGAGCAGAGCAGGCCCGGGAGGGGGGGCAGGATCGACGGAGAAGGCCTCTGCCGAATCCTAGCCCCCTTCCCAGGTATGAAAGCTCAACATGGAGTTGCTTGGATTTGCGCTGGACATGTGCTGAGCCCCGCACATCCAAGTAGCCCCATAGAGGCTGCTGGGGCTCAACACGGGGTAAGAGGATGAGCATCCGCTTATCTTGAGGAAACCTCCAGCAGCCTGCAGCCCCACACTGGATACACCGGAGCCTGCCCCGATGTCATTGCATTCCAGCGTGTAGGAAGGGGGGGCAATAGGATTGGGCCATAATATATACGATCGGTTGTTTTTTATTTAGTTGTCTGGCTACATTCAGTGGGTCACAAGTTCTGCAGGCCTGCTTTTTAGCAAAAAACGATGAGTTCACAATGAGTGAGGGCATAAAGCCTGCAGATTTTTCAGAGCTGCCGGTTCCAACATTGCACACTATTTTATTCATGCGCATTAAATATTCAGAACAAAGAGTGTCCTGGATGCTGGAGAGGACACAATTCCTGTTCTGTCCAGGCCAGTCCTGCACATCTTGCAGCCTGCTGTGTGTGCCTCCCACATTGAGCACCATAGCCCTAGATAATGTTGCAGAGCTCATAGCTGCTGCAGAGCATAAAGGTGTGGCGTGAAGTGATGCAGAACACAGTAGGAGCCTTGTCACCAAGTCAGCTGCAAGAAGCAGTGACGTACGATGGCTGGAATTATGTGAGATACCAGCTTGCTCTCTCTCTCTCTCTCTCTCTCTCTCTCTCTCTCTCTCTCTCTCTCTCTCTCTCTCTCTCTCTCTCCTCTCTCTCTCTTTCTCTCTCTCTCTGTCTTTTGCCCAAGGAACCCTCATAGTGAATAATACATGATGGATTCAGTACTCGTTTTTGGCTGGTCTCCACAGATGCCATAAATACCCTCTATTGTGCAGTTAGTTATCTTGTACTCTTTCAGTTGGTTCCTATAGAGATATTAAGAAACCTAGGGTATGATCCAGCTAGTGTTAAGCTCCGTTGACTTCAGTGGGAAAGAGCCAAGCATTTGCTTCATTTTACCATTGAACTCAATAGTGCTTAAAAGTAGTTAACTTTGGTCAGAGTGTGTTAGTAATACTTCCCCCCCCCCCCATTCTGGCTGGCAGTTTTACAGCCTGATTCTATAGGGGGCCTACGGCAGCGGATCTCATGACTTGCTGCTGTAAGTTTCAAGCCAGTGTTGGAAATGCCATGCTGCTGTCATGAACTGCAGGACCACCAGTGCAAATAGCTGGAGGTCCTCTGCTCCAGCAGCTCACCCAGCCCACACCAGAGCAGGTAAAGGCTGGAAAGGGAGGCTCTCAGAGACAGCGGGGTACACCAAGTTCCTACCCTTTTTTCCTGGCCCAACATGCCCCCTGTGGACTTACACCAGCTAAACAGCTAAATAGCTGGTGTAGTTCTGAGGAGGCCCATTGGTAGCCAGGTGGCTTATGAGGGTGTAAGTAAAGAAGTCTGGTTGTCTCCCCACCACAGCATGTAGTGCACACTCTTGTCAGTGCTGCTGCATGCTATAGGCTGGCAGGGAATAAGATTGGACTGCCCAACTGCTAGTCAGTGCAAATAATTTTTAATCAATTAACACTTTCTTTTTAAACTATTAATCAGTTCAGTGTAATTGACTAAGTATAAATAAAATTGCACATTACAGGTGTCGTTTTGAGTATCTCAAAGGAGGCTTGAGGGAATGTATGATTTAATTTTTAAAGGCTATCACTGTTGGAAGGAACGGCCATCTTTGGTTCCCTTTTACAGCAACACATGTCAACTAAACATTACAAAAATGTTCTCTAATATTCTCTAAATGTCCAGTTCTACCAGTTAAAATTGACTCCTACTGATTATCAGCGCAATCCTAACCAACTTTCCAGCGCTGGTGTAGCTGTGCCAACAGGGCGCACACTGCATTTTGCGGTGCAGGGGCAGTCATGGAGGCCTCTTCAAGGTGAGGGAACCATTGTTCCCTTACCTCGGGGCTTCATTGCTGGAAAGCACCAGTTCTGGAAAGTTGGTTAGGATTGCGCTGTAATAGAAGTAAATCATATCATCAACAACAACTAAAATTTTAGCATACAATCCAGCCAGCCAACGTTAAGCACTTTTTTAAAAGGCCCACTGGTTTCAGTGGGAGAGCTTTAAACGTGTACTTGCCTCTCTGCGATGTAGAATTTAGTTTTGGCTGGATTAGGCCATTAATTGACTGGTAGTCTGATTAAACAGATGAAAACTGAACAAAGAACTCTGTTATTTGTGGCATTTGTGTCAGCTCCCAATGTTTGGAAGCACTTATTAAAGTAATGAGAGTTTACTAGAGACTTAAAATCGCGCCATCATACTTGCACTTGTTTCTGCTGACATTTAAAAGAAAAAGAGCATAAGCTGCCAATATAAATAGCCTGGAACTATTGTTCATGACTTAGGTGGAAAGTTGTAGTTTGTGTATGACATTATTAAATACACGAGGATGCTAGGAGTTGATGCCATTGCAAATTGCAGCCACAGCTGTTGTCCATTAGACATACTCCGAAAGTAAGTTTTCATCATCAGGATGCATCCAGCCAGTGAGGTCACATTGACAATTGACATGAGGTAAACTTATTGGTCACAAATTTGAGACCGAGTTCACACAAAAAACAGATGAGGTGATAAAAAAGTCCCAGGACGTACCACTTTCATTTCTGATTGCAGACAGGAATCACATGGTCAGATATTTCCCCCCATGGGGGAGGAAGCAGTAGCGTCACTAGACGCGCAACACCCTAGGGCGGGGGGGTGCGCATCACCCCCCCGCCCTAGGGTGAACCCCCCCAAACACCCCCTTACCTGAAGGCCGGGGAGCCCGCCGGGGAGCCCGCCTCGGAGCGTCCGGCTCCGCCGGCGCTCCAGGGCCTTCTGAAGGTCCGATGCTTGAAAACGTAAAGTTTTACGTTTTACGCGCATGCGCAGTACATTTTCTGAGGGCAAAGGGCCGGGGGAGCCGGCCTCGGAGCGTCCGACCGTGGCGCGCGTCACCTATGACGCGCGTCACCCCCGGGCGGTCCGCCCCACCCGCCACGCTCCGTCGACGCCTCTGGGAGGAAGAATACTTGTGCATACTGGGGGGAGGACTGCATTATTATTCTTCCTCCTAACATTTTGTCTGCTATGTGCAGGACTGCTTTTTTAATATATGTATTCATGTGACTGCAGATGGAGGAATCGGAAGTGGTACAGTCTGCAAATGCTTTTTAGCATTTCTTTGTATAAACTAGGCCTGAACCAGGGCCTTGCTAAGTGGGGGCCGCCACATTTCCAAGTGGGGCTTCAAATGAATGAATGAATCGGGTATTCCCCTCATCACCTGCAAAAACATTTATCTATGTCAATGACATAATTTAATGTCTATGACACTATATACAAGCTGAATAACAGTTATTTGTAAGTTTACTGACTTTTCCCTACTTATAATGAACATCTTCCTTAAATAAATAATAATGCCCTTAAGTGCCAGTTATCCCCTTTAATCTCCCTTCCATGCTCACAGTGGGAGTAGCTAATGGAGAATTCTTTTCCAGCACCATTGATTTAAGTATAACAAGGGTGACCATGATCTTGAAAAAAAAATCCATCCTGGGAGGCATTCTAGCTGGAAATCTTAGGTGGACTGATCAGGGTGGGTCAGGTGGGTGGAATTTGGAAGACTGCCTCATTAGGGGACACTAGCCTCCACTGATTTTTCTTTTAAAACCATCAATTAAGTCTAAGTTTCTTTTAAGTTTCATTAAGGGCGCAATCCAATCCTATTTAGGCTGCCGTTGTAACCAGCGGCCCAGTGAAAACGGGAGGCCCCAGAATGGAAAGGGGATTCAAATCCCCTCCAAAAGGGGAATTCAAAGGGGATTTGAATCCCCTTTCCGTTTCAGGGCCTCCTGTTTTCGCTGGGCCGCTGGTTACAACGGTGGCCTAAGTAGGTTTGGATTGCACCCTAAGTTTCCTATTCCAATACCAAATTTTAATTATTAAAACAGAAGCTGTAATGTCACACATTTTAAAAACCTGTTTGTTTTTTGTTTAAATGTTCATTGAGATGAATCCATGGCAGCTTATAGAATTCTGGAACCAATTCAAAGTGCTAGTTTTTAATCTGTAAAGTCCTAAATGGTTTGGGTCCTACTTACTTTACATATTCTTTTTCCATTGCATACTGAGGCACAAATACCTTTAGTGGCATTCTTTATGTCATACAGAAATGACTGACAGCCCAATCCTATCCACCCCCACCCCTGACATCGCAGTGAGAATTCATCATGCCTGAGAATCCACCTGGCTGATTCTTGAAGCCTCCAGTACCCATCCGGGGCTGCAATGGCCTTTATGACCTGCCTAGTTTCTGGGTAGCAGATGGAAGAAAGTCCTTCCTTGCGCTGCTGCTAGCATGCCCTGTGGTGACTGCTTCCCTTTATTGCCTAGCAATGCTCTGGGATGCTTACCAAGCGATGGGAGGGAGAAACAGCAGCCATAGCAGACAGAAGAGTTCTCCTTCACAATGCTACTGCAGCAACATTGTGAAAAAGAGCTCTTCATCTGCTCTCAGACGAGGAGAGTTGTCCGTCACATTGTCACTGCAGCAGTGACACAAAGGAGAACTTCAGTCCATCTGTCACTCAGCTTCTGGGCAGATGGAAGGAGGGCTGGTGAGTAGATGTGTGGGCTCATGTAAAGGGTGCCCACAGGGCTTCTGCCTGAGCGCCCCCCCCCCACAAAGGCTAACGTTTAGGCTGCTTGGAGTTCTGCTTACTACAGCAGGTGGGGGGAGGTGGACCAGAGGAAATGAGTGAGTGGAGCCACTGATGTCTAGGTTGCAAGGTTGGCAACCCTAATCAATTTTATTAACCATGTTTTCTTACCTTATTTATTTATTTTATTATTTAAAAGATTTATATACGGCTTTTCTAAAATTCAAAGCGGTGTACAACATATAAAACAGAACACTGGTACAACATTAAAACCCGTTTAAAAAAACCACCCACAGTTAAAATTAAGTGTTAAAATAAAATTACAATTAAAACATGGTACAGAGCAGATTAACAGTAAAAACAAGCAAATAGCAGCAACAGGGGGAAAAATGGGTCCCAAAGTAGCTCCTAGGTAGTTCCTCCCTCCTCAAATGCCAGACGAAAGAAATAGGTCTTTAACCCCCACCGAAAGCCATGTAGCGAAGGGACTGTCCTCAATTCCTCTGGCAACCTATTCCTGAGGTGTGGTACCACAACAGACAAGGCCCTACACCTTGCCGCCATCCTTCTGGCTTCAAAAGGCGGTAATATCCTAATATGGGCCCTTCCCTGATGATCTTAGGGGATGAATAGGATTGTATGGGAGAAGGCAGTCCTTGAGGTATCCCGGTCCTATGCCGTATAGGGCTCATGAGATTTGAGGAAATCTCATGAGGAAATTACCTAACAGTCAGCGCAATTCTGTGTAACCTTGCATCGGTGTAACAGTAGATGCACCAGTGTAAGTGCCAGTGTAAGGGCACTTACACCGGTGCATCTGCTGTTACACCGGTGTATCTACTGTAACACCAGTGCAAGGTTACACAGGATTACGTTGAGTGAGTGTCAGTTTGGGAGGGAGAAACCCATATAATTTTTTTTCTGTCCTAAGGTTGAAGACAGTCATAACTTTGTGGTGCAAGTACTTTGAGCACACATTCACTGCCCTAAAAACAAGTATGTCCATAGGTCGGCAAATGCGTATTCAAACCACTTCACACTTTAAATATTGTTTTATAAATGTCCCTAATTTAATACAACCCACTTTACACTCATAGATTTCCATTTGTAGGGGACGGGACAGCCCAATCCTAACCACCACTGGCCCAATCCTAACCACCGACCTGATCCACCCACCCCCTGCCCTCCCTGCCCCTGTAATGTCCTCCCCTGCACCGCTCCAGGTGGCCTTTACTTGCTCCAGTGCGCGCTGGGGCTGGTCTCCACAGCTTTATGGCACGTGCAGTGGTCGCTGTGCTGGCATAGCGGCTGGGCAAGATTGTGTTGTGGGTGAACCTTCCTACATCTCACACCCAGAATATGTGCACTGCACTGGGATTGAGATGCTGACCACCCTCTTCCTTAATTCAGACACTCCATATCTCTCAAGGCTGTGTTACTTTTATGAATAAGTTGTTCTGTGGGAGAAGGGAGAGGATCCTCGCCTACACTAGCAGATGCTGTGCTTGCTGTAGTCTGAGCTTGTTCACAAATACTGTACCTCATACAAATGTCTCTAAACACTTGCTCATGTGGTAACTTTGTTGCTGGACTGTGCTGCTTCAGGCTCCAGAGTTGTGTGGGGTGAGGAACTGCTGGGTTTGAATGTTCCCTTCTCCTGGGAAAAAAATCCTACCTATAGAAAACTCTTCTGTCAAGGAAAAACTGGCTAGAACTCTTCTTCCTGACATCCACTTCCCTATTTGTGGAGTTTATAAATGCATATAACAATCAGCCGAGAAGCAGTAGTACTGCATGATGAACTGTTTGTCTGGAGAGCTTCCCAGAGTGCTGAATTTGCACTAGGTTATATGCAATAATAGATTGTCTTGAGCAGAAGGTGGTCAACTGAACCTGCCTTAATTTAAAGCTTAAGATGAGCACACTTGCCAGTTAATTACAAAACATGCTTTCATGTCACTTATGTAAATCTTCCTTGTTTGTTTTAGCAGGTAATTTGTGGACCAGGATCACTTAATTGTTCTGAGTACATAATTATATACATGTACCAGCATTTTCCAATTTAATTAAAATGTACAAATCTGAAGATTAAGGGGAAAAATTATTTTTTGGATTATTAATCTTTCCTCCTCTAGGAAATCTTGTTGCTCTGCAGGAGATTTGTCCAGTGTACAACTAGATGTATTTTTTTCCTTCTCTTTCACAGACAGACAATTTTCCCGCAGAGCCCAATTACATGGGCAGCAGGCAGCAGTTTGTTCAAAGGTAAGGCCTATTAAATAACTTTCTCAGCTTCCCCATTTGCATTCTTGTCAAAATTGCTTTGCCAGAGAGCACAATTCAAACTGGGGAAGTAAATACAACTTTAATGTATTTTTTCTCTCTTTCTTTTTTGCTCCCTTTTTTCTTTGCACATATATCAGTAGCTCAACGTTCAAGGACCCTGAACGAGCCAGCTTGAGAGACAGCGGGCATGGGGATAGTGACCAAGCTGACAGTGATCAAGATACGAACAAAGGCTCCTGTTGCGACATGTCGGTTAGGGAGGCACTCAAGATGAAAACGACTTCAACTAAAAGCCAGCCACTCGAACAAGGTGAGTGAAGCGACCAGTGCTTGCAAAGTCTGTAGCTTAGGCAATGATTAGAATCCTATTTCTAAGTCAGTTTATCATGCTGGATGAGCCATTGATAATGCTATCAGAGGAAACAGTAAATCTTCCAGCCAGCCTGCAGCAAAAGCGTGTGTGTATGCGTGCACACACACACACACACACACTCACTATAAACAGGAAATGAACGCAGTTATCTTGTCTATTTAAATTTTCAAACCAAACAATGACTTATTACAATGTAATTGTGACGTTTCTTTTTTACTGCACTCTTAAACTATGAGCCAAAAAATCTCACAACTAGTTAAACGGGGGCTTTGAGACTTCCAAGAGTACTTTGTGATATTGCTTGAGGGTCTGCCATTTGAAGACAAAAAGTAAAATGTACAACAGCTCTTTGGATCCTAGCTTATACAATAATGTTTATAGGGATGTCTAGAAATGTATATCTTTTTGCCATTTTGCTTTAGTGTATCTGGAAGAGTCAAGATGGAATCACATGGCCAGAATAATGGTTTGATTAATTATCACAGGTGTCATCCTCACGGCTTGGGTGGGATACTGTTTGCTTAAGTGTTCATCCGTAGTAAGACTCATGATTGGAAGTACAGGTTGATTACCCCTTATTATCCGGACAGCCGAAATCCAGACTATTCCAAAATCCAGACATTTGGGGGGCTGAGACTTTAAAAAACAACAACTTTTTCCAGCATCAGGCTGGCATAGCGCAAGGCATGCTAGGGCACAAAATTATTTTAAAAAACATTGTATAAAATTACCTTCAAGCTATGTGTATAAACGTATATATGAGACATACACGAATTTTGTGTTTAGACTTGGGTCCCATCCCCAGGATCTTTCATTATATTTATGCAAATATTCCGGAATCCAGACAACTTCCCATCCCAAGCAGTCCAGATAAGGGATACTCAACCTGTATCTATAACTGATTGTGTGTGATAGATGTAGTTGCTGTATAGACAAAAATGTGAGATGATCCACAGTGTGATTATGGATTTCCATGTTTAATTATATGGAATGGGTAAGATAAGCAACTGGAAACAAAAAGAACCTCAGTAAAGGGTCATGTTATGGTTTTTGTTCCCAAGGTTTAATACGGTTAGGTAAAGGCTGCTGTCCCAACTACAGTAATTTGGAAGTGACACCTGTTGAAATTAATGGTTCAAAGTCACCAAGATTACAATCAAATGGTGACAATGAGCACAATCCACCAGGTACTGTTGCTGTGTAGTTTCCAGCCTTTTTAAGCGGATTCTGATTGTGTTCCATTGCAGTGTTTTTAAAGTTGCACCTTTGAAAACATTTTCCTCATTGTCCAATCTGCTAATGAACCCTGAAGCAACTGTGTAAGCTCTGTCCAACCCACCCAACATCCCGGATGCGAGGTGCTCTTGCAGCGGGACATGGCCCATCTGTCAGCAGGGTGATGATGTCATTGCCCTTTGCAGAACCTAGAAGGGCCTGCTGTCAGCTCCACAACTGGTGGCAATCCAAGCAGGTCAAGGAAAGGACAGGGGATGGAGGCAAGAAGGCAGAAAGGGAGGGGAGAGGAGGAGGAAAAAGATGATAGAGGACAGGAGACGAGGAAGAGAAGCTAAACAAGATCCTAAACAAGGAGGAGAGGAATGAGAGTGATGGAGACTGGGAAGGAGGAGGGGGGAAAGACCCCAAAGAAGTAAAGAGAATGGGAAGAATGAGAGAAAGGAGGAGAAATGGGAAGGCATTAGAGTAGCTCGGAGGAAAGAAATAACTGAAGCCCCCTTGGGAATTCCTGAGGTTGGACTTCCTTGTCCCTGCTGCTGGCAGGAGAAGTGGAGTATTACTGGCAGAAGCTTGAGGAGGAAGCCAGATGCTCCCCACACCTTAGGGCCTTTTGTCCCAACCTCTCTGGAGCTCCACTGAGCCACTCCCTTCGGTTAAGCTTGTTGAGTGCCTAATGCCAACTCTGTAGAGGGAAGTCAACATCTGAGTGATGGGAAACACGGATCTGAGTAACCCCCTTGAGAAACTGTTACATAACTCTGGGAAGAGGGAAAGGACTGTCCTCCTCACTGGTGTCGCTGGAGGTGGGGAGGAAAGCTAAGTTCTGCAGCTTTACGCCCCACCGTTACTCTCCGGTACGAGGCGCCCCGCCCCCTCGTCATAGGAGCCCGTCAGCGGAGAGAAAGCAACGTGCAGGAGAGTCCCTGCGCGTTGCTTTCTCTCCGCTGACGGGCTCCGATGATGAGGGGGTGGGGCAACTCGTGCAGGAGAGTAAAGGTGGGGTGGAAAGCTGCAAAACTTAGCTTTCCTCCCCACCTCCAGCGACGCCAGTGGTCCTCCTTCCATGAACTGACCCAGTAAATTACCTGCACCATATCTTCTACGGTCCTTTGCTCCCTTCCTTACAGGGTTGGCCTATCCATGCGGCCAACTGAAGTGGTCATCTCAGGCAACAGATTGGTGGAGGGCGTGTCCGTTTCTGTCCTTCTACTTGCCTCCACTGCTCATCCTTCTGCTTCCACTCACTGGATTGGAAAAGGAGAGGACAGAGAGAAAGAGGAAATGTGGAGGGGAAGAGAGTGCTGAGTGTGGGAGGAGCAGAGGCTGGCACATCATTGGGTAAGGGGGGCAGCTTTTGACATACTACCTCAAGCATCAAGAGGTCTTGGGCTAGCCCTGCTTCTTTAGGCATCCTAGCAGAGAAAAGGATGTCTTGTGTCAGCCCCATATGATGTGGACCTGCCCCCTTAGAATGACCACAATTCTGCAAGGGCCCCAACAGACTGCAATAAAACTCCGGTACAGTATTTTGCAGGAAATTCTGGGACCTTTTCTAGGATTCATACACAGGTCATGTAGAACACTAGGCAAGCCCTTTAAATTTCACTGTTGCCCTTGTGGATGAAGATTGTGAATTCCTGTGAATGAAAAATGGGCCCTCTGATGCAGCCTGCAGTACCACATTGTAGAGGAAGATCTGCATTGCTAGGTAAGTTCTCTTTCAGGGAAGCTTCTCCACCATTCCTTATCTGCTTATTGAGAACCCCTAACACGTTTCCAAGGAAGCCTAAGAAGCTCTGAAATGCATTGTGGAAAAAAGAAAAGACTGTATTGTTTAAATATGGAAAGGCAGCCCAGATGCAGTACTTGGTGGATTACACCCATAATTTGGCTACTCGTTCCATTTATCTCCTATAAAATCGTTACCAATAGGTGCCTGTGATACTACTGATGTAATGATTTACAGTTGGCTGTTTCCAACTGGCTCATATTTCAAGAAAACAAGGAATCTGTTCCCTCAAAGCTACTTGCTTGGTTATGCTCCCTTTTGTTAACTGCAAGTGCTATTTACCTCAAAAGAAACCCACCACTTCATAACAGTGCCAATTAAACTGGCTACACCAGATGCAAGTGTGTTGTATGTGCATGTGTTGCACATTTTACTTGTAGTCTCCCAGGACAGTGAAGAAGAACCCAACTGAATTACTTTGAATTCAGTTTCACATCTCCATTAGTCATTTCAGCTTGTTGTGTGGAAAAGGATTCACAGCATTGAGGATGTTTTAAAAATTGATTAATTAAGTCCTTCTTAATGAGAAGCTATATTTATAATTAAGCAGAAACACATTTTAAGTTTTCTATTAATTGGCGATTAATTAGAACTAAATTTTTGCCTCCAGCACAGTCGGAGTTGTATCACATTCATCAGCTGAAATTCATCAGCAAATGCACGCTCAGCTTCGTTTTCTTGATCATGTCAAGAATGCAGTATGATTTTTTTGCTATGCAGGATATTTGGGATGCTGCTTTATAATTTATTCTGTATGTGTTGGAGGGATGACCTCACTCATGACCTTGTTTTCCAAGAAATAAATATCAAAAAGGTAATTCCTTCCCCCACCCCGTCACCCCTTCACTACAGTGACTCTCTGCTTATAATTGGATGTTGATCCGTATAAAGAAATACTAGATTTTTTTTTCTTGTAAAGAAGCCCTTTCAGCATAAATCTGTTGTTTTATAATATGGGAAACACAGAATAAGGTTTCCAAATGGTTCTACAGCTAGGACGTATAGCTATAGAAGGGCAAGATGTCTGTAGGCATTTTGATTAGCAGAATTTCCCCGAAAAGGATGGGGAAGGGAGATTTGTACATCTCCTAGTTGTCACCAAATTTTAGAGTGAAGTTAGAAGCAGTTTTTGAAAGTCTCGCTCAGATAACTGTAGAATTTTACAGGGCGGTTAAAAATGATTTCATTAATTACATGCATATTTCACCTTTCCTCAAGGGACCTCACTGCAGGAGTATAGCCCTGTGACATCCCTTTGAAGCTATACTGAGAGATAGTGTGACTTTGGCCCAATCCTACCTAACTCCTAATGCGGTGATGCAGCGGAGCTAACACGGCACCCACTGAATCCCACGGGGGAGTTTTGGCCTCAGAAGGCCTCCTCAGGGAAAAGGAACATTTGTTCCCTTCCCCCGGGGATGCCCCTGCTGGTCCAGTGGGTCAACTAGGATCTGCGCCAGTGATATTGCTAGCAAATCCACGTGGACCTGTGAAGGTGAATCGGACCCGGGAAGGGGGTTAGGGTTTGGCAGCTACCGCTGCCACCAAACCTGCTCCCTTCACAGACCTGATCTGCCCACCCCATCACCTCCATATCCCGTCCACCCCTGCTCCCGTTCAGCCCTTTCCCCACCCTGTCCCGCTTCCCCCACCATCCTGTCTGTGTCGGCAGGCCTTCTCCAGTCTGCTGGCGTGAATGAGGAGGCTTCAGTCCCCCTTCCAGCGCTCCAGCAGCACACGACTCCACTGCTGGAATGTGTTTCACCTGTAACTTGGCCAAAGAGTTTCATAGCTCTTTAACCTGGGATTTCCATGTTTAAACCCAGCACTCTCACCACTACCTTGCATAGTGTCTTCTACTTCCACAAATCTGTCTGTAATACAGTAAGCATGGGATATAATCTAGCAGAATTGTGTTTTGTTCCAGTCCCACTGAAGTGAATAGAAAGAGCACAGGAGCACACAAGTCATTACAGTAGCTGGAGATATTTTTGGTCCAATCCTATCTCTCCCTCACCGGCAACATGCATGCTGCATTCGGTGGTGGTGGTGGTGGTGGTGGTGGTGGTGGTGTGTGTGTGTGTGTGTGTGTGTGTGTGTGTGTGTGTGTGTGTGTGTGTGTGTGTGTGTGATTGGACAGCCTGTAGGAGGTGAGTGAAAACATTTTACACTTACCTACTTGTATGCTGCCTGGTCTCCAGTGGGTCTCCTTGGACATGCACCCCCTATTTTGGTGACGTATGTGTGAGGAGAGAAAAGAGGCAGGGAAGTTTTGAAAAGGTCCAGTGTGGCATTGCCACCAGATTCAACCCCTCCCTCTGCCTCCCCATCCCCTGTTCCTGCCCCCTCCTTGCCCAAAAATGTCCCTTGTTCTCCCTGCCCACGATCTGCCCCCACCTTACTGGTTCCAGGGGTTCCAAGAAGGCTGCTGCTGTGCAGCTGGCACCACTAGCTGTTTCTGGTAGCGGCCCAGTTGCATGTTATACAGCATTGGATTCTGCAGCACTGTAAGTCAAGCTGCACTGCCTGCGAGTTCCGGCAGTGCAGGAACAGTGCAGGAACAATCCTATCTGATGATAGGATGATAGGATTGATGATAGGAATGAGCTACTAGCTGATGGATGGGTCTCATTAGTCTGAATGGGTCCTACTAGGTCTTGGAATAGCCTAGAGAACACCCTACACCTTTCTAGAAGCCCTACTCTGGTGCATGTCAATGCAAGCTTTAAAAATACAGAATTTAGAATGCTGCAGGTTGTCAAATGCAGAAAATATCAAAAATACAAAACAAAAAGGTCTAGGTAACTATTTTTGTTGCGTATATCTGTGATCATGCAGAAAGCTCTTCAGAAATCTGCATTTAATCATCATAGTCTGGATGAAGAATCCTATTTATCAGAAACAGCTCATTCAATCAACTGACAAACTTTGCTGTTCTAAATGCTCTCAGGTGGGTAGATTAGATTAATCCATGTTGCATGTGCAAGCGCACACGTGTGTGTGTGTGTGTGTGTGTGTGTGTGTGTGTGTGTGTGTGAGAGAGAGAGAGAGAGAGAGAGAGAGAGAGAGCGTGCACGTGCACGTGCACATTTTATGCTCAGGAAAGACATGTCTGAGAGTGCCTATAACCAGAGGAGGTATTTTATGATAAAATAATTCAAGGAGTAAGATGCTTCTTATTCCAGGTCTTCCAGGAATGGGAACAGAAAAAGAAAGTATCTTATGAAGTTAAAAACGGCTCTCCAGGTTTCTACGGAACTTAATCAGGCAACGAGGGCTCGTTGTGTGACTGTGTACCAATAAAAATCAATTAGACTTGCCACTGAATTTTGGGAACAGGCAGTTCCTGAATATAATCTATTTAATTAGGTAGCTATTTCTCCCCCCAGCCACAAGACTAAAGAATTGGGGAATTTACTGTATCTTTAGTTTTGAAGAAACATATAAAGTGACATGAGGACATAGTGATGAATTCCTTACCATACAAGAAAATAAATTGTGTTAGAAAAAGAAATTATGAAATATTTTAATACTGTCAAGGAAGGAGAAAAAGATAGAAACTGTCCAAGGCTTAATAAAAATAACAATGAAACCAGAAAAATTATACAGCTGACTTCTCTGAGTCTTATTCAAGAATAAGAACATGAAAGAAAATTCAGATGTTCAGAGCCATAGGTCCAGAGTCCTTTACAGCTTCAGAGACAAGGACTCTAGTGATGCCAAAACCCTGGGAGAAATTGGCAATGCCATTGTTTCCTCATCACAATAACCATCTGTGAAAAGCAAATAGCTGTAAACATAGTATTCTGAAATACGCCGCACCATTGCTTGAAAAGTGGGAGCATTTGCCATTCATCTTTCTCGCCCAATTTTAAGGACCACTTCATAATTTACAGTAGAATTAGGGTAATTGATAAAAAAGTAGCATCTATCCACTTTTGCCCTGTATTTGTGATTAGCCCCACATAACCTCCGTAATTGGCTGAATTGCCTTATAGAGGCACACCAAATACTACAAGGGTCATTCCTGACAGAGAAAATGGGGGAGGGGGGAAATATAGTAGCCCTGATTAGGGTCTAGGCTGCTTTAGAAATCTCACTGGTCCATTATCTGTTCAAGGGTGTAAAAATCTGTATTTTATAGCAAAACTAAGGTTCAAGACAGTGGTTTCTTAGATTACAGTGGCTCACAAGGGAGGTAGCAGTATTTTTTGTCTGTGAGCCCAAGCCTTGTGGAAAGATATATGGGCGGGGGGAGAGGGAAGATAAATAGAATCATCTCTAACTTGGCTTGGAATCTTTGGGAATGCCTATGTATGCTTGCTTTAGTGCTCCTATCACTCAGCTCAGCACAATCCGTATTGTCATCTTACTTGACAAGGCTTGGTTGAAAGAGAAGGAATAATGAAGAAGAAAGCTGGGGAATATCTGCTCTTCAGGAAATGTTGCTTAAAAAGAGAAACCCACAGATAGCAATATTTGCTCTATGCTGGTCTCCTCAGAAATAGTAAACAAAGGAAGGAGAATAAAAAATGAGCGTGCTTTGATAAATCTTGGCAGGTGGCCTAAAGGAGAAAGAGCTTTTGGAAAAGAAAGCATAATCATTGGGACAGAAAGTCTTGTGCAATAACCAAGCATGTCCCCTTTAAGTTATCTTTGCTCTAGCTTTCTGTATGAAGTCGCTACCTACTCTTTCTGTAAAAATGTCTAGCTGTCTCATAAGCTTATTTATGCTCTCTGATTCACTGGCCGTACTAAGCAGCTGCTTCTATATGTTTTAAGGGAAATTGTTCAGCTTGACATTTTGTTTGTTCCTCCTCCTGAGTCTGTATCCCATAAAAAGTATTGTGACTGTTGCCAACTGTAAAAAGGACGTTTTGAAAATAATCCTCATCAAGCCCTGCTAATGCGTTTGAAGAACTCTGATCTCTCTGAATAAACATGTGACTAGGTTTGGGCATTGTGTGCTGCAGTTGTTCACTAGGATCTTTTGTACTAGCTCTCCTGCTCTAGCCTGAGCACTCCTTCAGCTTGCAGAAGCGGGAAGATGAGCAAAAAAGGTGCAAAGCTTGTAGATGGCCTCTCTACATCCACACACTTTTCACATACCCATTCACTCACTTTCCGAAAAGCTCTCAGTCCAACAGTAGACACAGCCCAGTGTGCCTGCTGGCACTGTCTCAGGTTCAGGGGAGCAAAAAAGTAGGTGCTAGCTAGCTAAGCTAGCGGATGGGTGTGTAATCATATAATTGCACCTCACCGTGGGAAGCCAGACTAGCTCCAGCAATACAATACAGACTGTCAGGCACTGTTTCACAATGTACTAGTGGGGAGGGCAACAGATGCTAGGGTGTAGGTAGCACAATTCAGCAAGGTGAAGGCCCAACCTTTGATGCTAAAATTGGCATTATCTTAGTATTGTGTCTGTTGCCAACTGTTGTGTACTGTACAAACGTTTATGCTAACTCTGGTAGCATTTGGGAATGAACCCAGACTTTGATGGTAAATTCTAAGTCGAATTATGAAAAAGCAGTGTATTTTGAGACCATTTGATGGTACTAGTTTCTATATTTTTACTACCTCATAACTATAGCCATGTTCTTAGCCCAGGACAATCAGTTAAGCACCCCTGTTTGTTTTCTTTTGAATTTGAATCACTGGCATATTCACCTAGTGAAGCCACAATTTTAACAGTGTAGAAGCTTCACTGGCTCAACTGAGGTATAGTGACAAACCATGTTTTGCAACAATGCAGACTGCTCTGGGCTCCTGGCAAGGAAGAGGCAGCCTCTATGTGCCGCTTAGTGTTTTTGGCAGCAATTGCTGCCGCAAACACAATGAGAGGTGCAAACGTGGGTCCTCTTGCCCGCCCTCACTACCGTTTGGCTCTGAAATGGAGCCTTCTGCAGTGAGGGGGGTGTAACGCGCTGATGCTGGAGGCGTCAGTGTCATCACGTCACGCAACTTGCCACAGGGGTGGGGCGCATGTGCTATGCATATAAGGGAAAGCAGTGCTGTAGTTAGGGGGGGGCAGTAGGGTAGGGTGGACCGCCCCAGGGCGGCAGGCCTACCCAGCGGGAGAGAGGGACAGGACAAAAAGGCCCCTGTGGTGGCAGCACAAAGGGAGAGCTGGTTTTAAACTGGTGGCTTAAGCTAGCGATAGGTTGCCTCCTCAGCCCCATGTTGGCCCCCCCAGTCCCAGCTGTCCCTTCTACTTTCTTCGTTGAGCAAAGCGTTAATATAGTACCGAACAGTCGATCAGCGCTTTGATGTATAGGGCTGTTCAGCACTAGGAGTGGCTGAAGATAGGAGGAATATGGGACACTGCCCAGCCCCTGCTGTCCCCCCAGCTCAGACCACATATGATTATGCTTGGGGGGTGCGCTTATATTTCTAGCCAATGTGCTTCATTCAGGGGAGGAGAGATTACTGTTTGCTTCTAGTTTGTGGCAAATCTGCTGATTCGTCTGAATGTGATGTTTGCACAAACAAATTTTCTCTGCAAATAGGGTCAAACAATGCGTCAGAATCCTAATTTGAGGGTAACCTATAGTTTGCACAAACTATAGTTTGCCACATTGAACCAAATGGCAAACTAGACATATAAGCTTCTACTTACTTTCCCCTCAATGTCGTAGCTAGGTCTTCTGGTGCCCAGGGCAATGACTATTGAGGTAAACACCCCCCCCCCCCCCAGCACCAGAAGACCTGGAACTAATTGGCAGTGACCTGATGACATCACTGCCAATTACTTCCAGGTTGCACACTGCTGGGAGCAACCAACCCCCTTCCCCCCTTTTTTTTCCTTTGCTGACCCTATTTGCGGACAACATTTGGTTTGTGAAAACATCACATTCAGATGAATCAGCAGATTCGCCACATGCTAAAAGCAAATGCTAATCTCTTCTCCCCTGAATGAAGTACATTGGCTAGAAATATGCCCCCCCCACACACACACAATCATACGTGGTCTGAAATAAGATGAGAGAGACTTTCCTCTGCCTTCCAAAAATGTCACCCTAGTACACTATGTTGGTACAACTGTGAGTCTATATTTGATAAAGTTCAAATAGCTTCATTTTTTACCTCAGAATTTCAATTTCAAGGACATAGTTGCAAAAGTGACTTATCCCAAGGGGAGCTTGGAAAGTATAATTCTGTGCAGGGTTGTCATAAATGGACTTTGCACAAATTCTTTTTTATTTTCAATGAGAGCAGTGGGGATGTTTGTGCCACGGGTGGTTGGGCCAATTGAAGCAACAAGCTCCTTTCTTCCCATCATTCTGGACCTGAAAGGATAGGGAGACAGAACTTGGAGGACACACGCCTGTCCTTTGAGAGCACCACACATGGAGTTCTGAAGAGCAGCTATTGCAAGATAGTTAAAAGTAAGGCTTGGTAGAGCCAGTACTTGAACTTCAAAGCCCAACCATGTTGTAGAGTGCCTTGCACAATGTCAGGGCAGGAGAGGGGACGGTTATGCTGGATTCCTATGAGAAGATGCTAAAAGAGCCATAGCTCCCATCAATCTTAGGTCCTTTGAGCTACCAGGGGACAGTCTCCCTTGGAACTTAAAAGATAGGCAGCCCAATCCTTCCTAAGATGCTAGCTAGGATCCTAGCCAGGATGTGGCCTGCGCTGGCCCCTTCCCTGCCACCCTGCCCCACCCTCCCCACGCCCTCCCACTGACTGGCGCAGGACTTACCTGGGTTGGCCGGCATGGGTTTGGAATGACAGCCTTGTAAGCGGTGCCGGTCTCTGTGCCTGAGCCACTGACACTAGAAGTGTTGTGAAAGTGTTTTCTGGCACTTTTGTGACACTTTGGGCTGGCGGAGTGCGTGCTCTGCCGGCCTAATCCTGGGCAGGATTATTGGGCAGGAATATTGGGGAACGATAATTTGAGGCTAGGTGTGTGTCCTCTGAGACCTGTCCCCCCCCTTTGCCCCCTCATTCAGCCTAGACAAATCACAATGCTTGCTCACGGAGGGAGGGTACAAGCTCATGCTTTTGTTCTGGTGGTATTGCATTGAGCACCCTGAGCTTTGTCCAGTGACAGAGCTGGGGAGGGGCGGTGGGCCCCTAGCAGCACTCGTGGGGGTGTTGCGCCCCGGGCGGCAGGCAGGTGAGGGTGTGTGTTACAGTGGTCGGCGGCGGCGCGAGCAGGCAGCAGTGACGGGTTTGGCCCTCCCACGCCCTTGCGCCTCTGTTCGATGGAAAACCGCCAACGGCGGTGACGTCACTTCCGGTACTGGGGGGGGGAGTCGTAGCTCCGCCTCTGCACATGTCACCCTTCTTAAATTGATTCCACCAAATGCAGAATTCACATGTTGAATTTCCATATTCAATATTGGGGATTTGAAGGCAAAGTCTGCATTTAAAATTTGATTCAGTTTCTCATCCACACAGTTAATTTTCCGAGTTGCAGTCACACTTACTGGTCTGTAAGTGTTCGGTCTTTTTTTCAAAGATTCCTAAAGTCACCAGCACTGCTCTAGGACTGTAGAAAGTAGGATGTAGAAACCTAGGGTACATGCAGTGCCTATGATATAAGCGTATACATTACCTCAGTTGGAAATGTTTTTCCTTCATTCATACAGCAAGTGAGTGAGTGGCGTCGGGGGTGTGTGTGTAACACCACTAGTGGCCAAAATTATGGAACCCTTTTGGAAAAATTGTATTTATGAATAATACCATAAAGTTATGTCATTGGAAAGGTAATTTAAGAACAACAACAACAACAACAACAACAACAATACAGTATTTATATACTGCCTTTCTCTGGTCATCGGATTTTTCCTCTGACTTTAATTCAAGGTGGTTTACATGGGCAGGCAATCTAAACCGAAGTGGTTTTTACATATTTCAAGTGCCCTAATCTTTCATAGGACACTCATTCCAGGTGATTTCCTTCATGGTCTAGCATTCCCGGTTTCCTTCCTCTTTTCTGGCATTCGCCTTCCACGCGGCGACTTGACATGTCACCTGCAGAGGCTTCTGCAGTTCATCAGTGGCGTGCCAACAGCTCTTTGACTGCTCACGGATACTTCCGGCATCTCGAACTGCCATCCTTAGATCTTCAGGCATATGAGGCAGCCGCTCTACCAACTAAGCCAGATCCCCTGCCCCCTCAATGCAGCATGTAATGAAATAAACCATGTTAAATTATCTGTATTCTATCAAATTTTATGGCCAAATAACCAGAAAAAGAAAACACAACTGCTTTATGTAACAAAAAGTGGATTTCCTTAACTCAAAACTGACCAATGAGACTGATTGTTCTGAGAGCCAATGAGGTGTTGTTATGACACAGCATGGAACCAATAAGGTGTTAGTATGAGTCATCTCTCATTTCTATGTATCAGAGCTAATACTAGAACTCTTATTCAGTTGTGTGTGTCAAGTTAGCTACTTTTTTGTTGTTGTTGGTTACTTATTTATTGGTGACCTCCACTATTAAAGTTAATGGGGATGATACCATGTGTTACTTCACCTGGTGTCACCAACCCTAGTGACACCACTGAAGTGAGTCCTTAGAGTAGCTCTGAAAAAATTGTTTTGCGTGAAGATTGGATTTTACTGTATTGGGTCAACATGACTCAACACGCCAGACAGCACGATGGCATGCATTGGATTGCACTGGAATCTGGAAAGGATATTGGACATGATTCAGCTAAAGTTAAGCTTTTTATAGTTCTTTTGACTTTCATGGGGAAAAAAATGAAGGACCTGTTTAAGTCTTTGCCATTGAAATCCAATGAGACCTACTGATGTTTTACTTGACTGGATTATTTCCACTGTGCATAACATATCCATGGATTTACAATTGCCATTTCACTGATCAACATACGATAGTTTAGGTGACTCAATAAAAACCTTAGGGAATCCTGACAACTGTTCTGTGCAAGAGGGTGAGGAATCTCTAATTTCTCAGCCCCTTCATCAAGCTACAGTTCCCATAATTCCTTTGGGGAACAGGAAACCAGGACAGTTGAACTGGTATAAATGTATGAGTGCAGTTATATCTGAAGTCTGGGCTGTGAAATGTCTTGCCAAAAATGCTGTGTCCTAATATACAAGAACCTGGAAACATTCTTTCACTGAAGACAAAAATTGTACCCCAATTTTGCTGTATTTACACAAATGAATTTCCTCAAATTCTGAAATGCAGGGCCCTGTCATGATTTTCAGAGAAGAAACTTGAATTCATCAACAGTTTTGACTAAGGAGTTTTTAAAATTTGCCTTCTATTGCTAACAGTAACACAAAAAAACCCAACCAAACAAAATTAAAAACACAAGCCTCTGAGTAACTGTTTGGAAATTGGCCTGGTAAATATTGGGAAAACTAACTTTACAAATGATGAACACTCTCTCCCTCTCTGCTATCACCACCAAGCATGTTCTTTGTAATATCCACTCCTGGGTTCACATAACATGAGTCAATTTACAAACCCAAAGAACGCAAGCTGAGATACCTTCTCAGAGTACTTCACCATTTGGTGATAGCCCCATTAACTGAGACTGTGGCCTAGTTTGGGAGTCCCACCCTAAAATGAAAACCTGTGAAATGTTGTTCACCATTGCTTCCTCCCATAGGTTTTCCCCCTTGGACAGAACATCTCTCTCATTCTCTCTGTGCCCAAAATGAGAATAGCTGTCAGACTGCACTCCTTGTTCTGACTCCACCTAAGAAACTTTATGTCCAAGAGTACCATCCACTCCAAGTTGGTTACCCCTAACAAGGTCAGGTAAGAAATTGCCTTGCTGTTGTATGTTAGGACTTGCACGCAATACCCATTCATCACTTCCATCTAACTCAGGACCCTACTGGTGAAGAGCAGGTCCGGATTATTGATACATACGTAAACTATAGGTGTATAGTTAGGAAGACCCATTGCCTTGGTTATCCCATAGATTTTTTGGTTTGTTTTCATTTTGATATTGAATTGACTGATTTCTGTATTTCAATCAAGTGTACAAAAACAAACAAACAAAACCCCAGTGAACAGCAAGGCCCTAAATCCCTGTCTCTTTTATGGGACAATTCCTTGATCAGCAACCCGTAAGACATTTGGAGACAACATAGATTTAAAAGAGTAGAATGAAAATGAGTAAATGACAATAATTTAACCCTTTTCATATGTGGTTTGGTCTGGTACAACCAATTGTTGAAAGAAATATCCAGTAAAAGGCCACAATGCTCTTCCCTCCATGTGCAGCGGAAAGCTTGTGGCAGGCTCCTCCTCAGACTCCAGCACAACCCTCTCCTTCCCTATCATGCTACCACATTATATATGTGCGTATATGTGCCTAGCCATTCACGTCAAGCAATGGCCTTTCTGCACCGCACCTTGGAGCACTCCATGGCTCATTTTTTCCCAGGCCCTCAGCATAAAAACTACTGTCAGCAGAAGCAGAGGCGGTGCTGTAGAAAGAGACCAGGAAAGCAACACATTGCAATATACAGTAGTTCAAGGCAAGACTTGGAAGAACCTAAACTAGCACTGAAAAGCCCAGCCATGTTGCAGGGTGCCTGCTTAGTAGTAGCATGGCAGGGAAGAGGATGGTTATGCTGGATTCCTATGAGAAGACACTAACAGCGCAATCCTATCCAACTTACACCACCAGTGTAAACAGTGGTGCAGCAAGAACGGGAGGCCCCAGAACAGAAAGGGGATTCAAATCTCCTTTGAATCCCTCTTTAGAGGGGATTTGAATCCCCTTTCCGTTCTGGGACCTCCTGTTCTTGCTGCACCGCTGGTTACACGGATGGTGTAAGTTGGGATAGGATTGCGCTGTAAAAGGGCAAAGGTTCAGTGGTAGAACACATCCTTTGCATGCAGAGAGGGTCTAACACTCATGCCAAGATCCCTAGTAGTTCTAATTTGTTTAAAAATGGGGAGATCTCAGGTACAAGAGTGGGACAGATCTATGCCAGAGACCTTGGAGAACTACTGCCAGTCATACTGGAAAGCACTGAGCTCTATTGGTCCTAGAGGGTCTAATTCAATGTAAGTCAAATTCACTTTTTGTAACCCCCCTTAAAAGATTCTCTCTACTTGCAGAGGGACTTAAAAGTCTTTTTATGCTGATTTTAGATGTTTTCCCTTAAGGTGGTAGGCTTTAAATGTTTAGAATCCTATCTGATATCATATACTGCTGAATTAAAATGGAGAATATAGGACAGTCAGGAAGCATGGCAAACTGATCTCAGAAGGCAACTGAAAGGTTTGTAACACGTTTGCTCACAAACTCAGGAACGAAATGCAATTTTCTTGAACTTCATGCATTTTCTATTTGAAGAAAATATGTATAAAATGTTTTACGTTAAAAAGAACATTAGTACAAATCCTTGCATCCTAGTCTTGGTGGAAAACATTGGGTTGTATCTAATGAAAGTGAGTTGTGACTAAAGCCTATTATTATTATAACAGTATTTATATACTGCTTTTCAACAAAAAGTTCACAAAGCGGTTTACAGACAAAAATCAAATGATTAAATGGCTCCCTGTCCCCAAAGGGCTCAAAGTGATAACCTTCCTGCAAGCGGTACCTGTTTATCTACTCACATTAACATGTTTTGGAACTGCTAGGTCACCCCATCACGGATTCGAACTGCCAACCTTTCGATCGACAGCTCATGGTTCAGCAGTTAAACCCAGTTTAAGCCACTACAGACTTACATTTAGCTTTATGTAATTTTAATTGCAATGGCTGCCTCCTGGAAATTGTATTTTCTGCTAATGATCCAGATACCCTCACCACCCCCAAAGGGTTTCACCCTACTGTAGGGCTTCCCTGCAGTTCACAAGGTTCCTTGCTGCAAAGGAATGAGTGTTACACCACTTTAAGCCTGTAATAGTAATAATAATTAATTAATATGAGTGTATGCCCTCAGTGAAGTAGCTATTCTTCTATAATTATTAGGGAACTGACACCTCTTTCTAACTAAAAGACGACCGGATGAGATTTAGAATGTAAGATACTACAGTTGCTACCAGGAATGCAAAAGCAAAGGAGCAGGGGCACATTTTTGACCCTCTGTTGGAGAAGGAAGACATCTTTGAATGGATGCTATGTTATCTAGTCCTTTACATTGCAGAGCTCATTACCATTCTGTGGACTTGTTTAACGCATAAAAAGATGAAGATCTAACTACTTAACTTGCTTAGTTGTGGAGCCCCATTAGAATCTAAACTGCAGCCCCCCCCCCGTGTATCCAGTTATGTAAATTACAAAATTAGAACATGCACATATAATTCAATATGACAATGGGCCATGTCCTCATTTTCTGAAGAAAAATGCACAGAAGGGGAAAGCTTAACTGCATCATCCCCAGGGTTTTTGTCTG
This sequence comes from Plestiodon gilberti rubricaudatus, assembly GCA_026170595.1. NCBI lineage: Eukaryota > Metazoa > Chordata > Lepidosauria > Squamata > Scincidae > Plestiodon > Plestiodon gilberti. The sequence goes on from JANXHW010000003.1 coordinate 112,309,551, forward strand.
TCAGAGAGGGCCAGCGGTGGTGCAGAACTGGAAAGGAAGTGCATGGACTGCTGTGTGTTTTGATGCAAAATATGTTGATATTTAAATAAATTCCTGTAGCCATATTAAGTCACCATTTACACATTAAAATGGGGGTTAAAAAACCTCAAGTTATACAGAGTTGGCCCAACCATGATACAAAGTTAGGTGGCAGATGTTGTAGGCAGTTCCGAACAGCAGAGTTGGGTAGAGAACAATTTGCCGTATGGGATGCAGTATACATTTCTTATGCAGCTTCTGTTCATTTTAATACAGCTCGGCGGGAGAATTTCCCGCATTGATCATGCTTCAGATTCACTTGAGAAAGGTAGGGATGAATAGGTGTGTGTGTGTGTGTGTGTGTGTGTGTGTGTGTGCGCGTGTGTGTGTGCATGCGCATGTGCACCATTTTGAATTTTGCACCTCAAATGATTTGGGCAGTCCCTCAGAGTATCTAAAATAGGTTGAACAGAATGTGTCTGCCTTTTATCTTCCCTTCAGTGGGGAGTTTGCTGACGGAGATCATTGCTTCCTCTAGCCATACTTTTGGGGCACTTCTGCATCTCTCTCTATACTTGTATCCTCATGTTGCCAAGGTGTATGAGAACACTTTTGGGTTTCTCTGCCCAATTGGAAGACAGCCTTGTTTCATAATGTCAAGTTTACGTTCATTATCTAATGTCACACACACACACACACACACACACACACACACACACACACACACACACACACACACACACACACACACACACACACAGAGAGAGAGAGAGAGAGAGAGAGAGAGAGAGAGAGAGAGAGAGAGAGAGAGAATAGGACTGCATTTGAAAGTTTTCTTCTGAACGACTTTGAGATATGTGTGTTGCACTCTACACAAGTTGCTGTGGCGGAAGGAACTGTGTACTGCTTCTGGAAATAGGTAAGGCATGTTGAGGAGAGCTGATTTTTTTTTCTTTTGTGCTCGTTTTATGTGGAGGCATTTATATACAGTATCTTGGTGACTAGAATCATTAGGAGTAGTGGAACAGAGGTCTGTTTGATTGAGAGACTCAGCACACACATTGTGCCATTGTCGGAAAGAGTGTGAGGCACAAGGAGGGCTGATTTTAGAATAAACCAGTTAGAACTGCATCATGCAATTTTTCCTACGTTGGGACATGGGCGCAGCTGTGTACACCATCACAGGTGAAAATAATATGAGTGTCTATTTTGCCATGTACAGTATGCGTGTCTTTGAAAGCTGTCGTTCTAAGCATTTAATCCCATTGATAAACTACAGATAAATCAGAATTGGGTACCCTGAAGTTCAGAACAGCAATATAACTATAGCTAAATAGTTCTATATAGCTAATGAATATATGGAGCCTCTATGTTCAGGGGTAGTATAGTTAAATACTAGGTGCTAGGAACAAATAATATGAGAAGGCCATTATTTTCATGCTATGTTGTGAATGCCCAGAGTAATATGGCTGCCCACTGTGGGGAAGCAAACTCTTGGGCTAGATTATAATTATTATTAATAATATTTATATACAACTTTTCAAGTTTATTTATTTATTTATTTTTCACATTTTTTTATACCGCCCTTCCTCCAAGGAGCTCAGAGTGGTGTACATATTTCCTCCCCTCCTTTTGTCCTCACAACAACCCTGTGAGGTAGGTGGGGCTGAGAGATAGTGACTGGCCCAAGTTCACCCAGGAAGCTTCATGGCTGAGCGGGGATTTGAACCTGGATCTTCCAGGTCTAAGTCCGACTCCCAAACCACTACACCATCCTGGGGATGATGCTTTCTTGAAACAACTTACAGACATTACAAAGAAACATGAGGTAGTTGTAATGGGGGACTTTAACTATCCTGATATCTTTTGGGAGACCAACTCCGGCAGGAATGGGAGCTCAAACAATTTCCTGTTGTGCCTGGAGGATAACTTCATCTTCCAGAAAGTGGAGGAAGGAACAAGGGAAGGGACCATCCTTGACCTGATCTTAACCAATAGGGAAGAATTGGTCAATGAGGTCAAAGTAGTAGGAACTTTAGGGGAAAGTGATCATGAACTGCTGGAATTCTCAATCTTATGGGAAACAAAGGGAATATGCAGTGAAACCTGTACCTTGGATCTCAGGAAGGCTGATTTTAATAAGCTCAGAGAAATGATAGGTAGGATTCCATGGGCAGATGTACTAATGGGAAAAGGGGCCCAGGATGGATGGGAACTACTACAGGTGCAGTCAAAAACAATTCCTATGAGAAAAAAAAGGGGAGATACCTCAAAAAGCCAGTATGGCTGCACAAGAATCTTAGTGGCGAGTTGAAGATTTAAAAAGACATGTACAGTATAGGAAATGGAAGACGGGACTGATCACCAGGGAGGAGTACAGACAAGTAGCTCAGGCTTGTAGAGGGAGGATCAGGAATACTAAAGCTCAGTATGAGCTGAGGCTGGCTAGGGATGTCAAGAGCAACAAAAAGGGCTTAAAGGGATGCCTAAAGGAAGAGGAAGAGAAATGAGAGAGTGGATTTGCTGCTCGATAAGGATGACCAATTGGTTTCTGGTGACAAAGAGAAGGTGGAACTTCTAAACTCCTACTTTGTGTCCATCTTGTCTCAGAAGGAGGATTGTACAAATATGGATTCTGGATCGTTGACCAATGGGAGAAATGCGTACATCCCCACAGAGGTAATGAAAACATGAACGGCATAGGTCTGTGGGTTAAGATTGACAGGAACTAGTTAAGAACCACCTAACTGGACTAAATAAATTCAAGTGATTTGGACCAGATTTACTGCATCCTAGAGTACTAAAGGAACTTGTGGATGTCCTCCCAGAGCTTCTGTCAATTATCTTTGAGAAATTCTGGAAGATGGGGGAGGTGCGGCTAGACTGGAAGAGGGCTAATGTAGTTCCAATCTTTAAAAGGGGGGAAAAGGAAGACCCAGAAAATTACAGACCCATCAGACTGATTTCAGTACCAGGGAAGATATTACAACAAATTATAAAACATATGGTATGCACACATCTGGATAACAACTGATTAACAGAAGCCAAGATGGATTTGTCAAAAATAAATCTTGCCAGACAAATCTCATTTCCTTTTTTGATTGGATAACTAGCTTACTGGACAGTGGGAATGCTGTGGATGTAATTTATCTTTACTTCAATAAAGCATTTGACAAGGTTCCCCATGACATCTTAATCAGCAAGCTGGTAAAATATGGGCTAGATGATACTATTATTAGGTGGATTCACAACTGGTTGGACGACTGTACTCAAAGGGCTTTGCGTCAATCTGGAGGACGTCAATGGCTTTGCGTCAACCTGGAGGACGTCAAATTGCATCAAATTGCGTCAATGGCTTTGTGTCAACCTGGAGGACGGTTTTGAGTGGAGTGCCCCAGGGCTTCGTCTTGGGCCTAGTTTTCTTTAACATCTTCATCAATGACATGGATGAAGGGATACAAAGGATACGAAGAGGCCTCATCAAATTTGCGGATGATTTGCAAATCATCCTCCCAACACCAAGCTGAGAGGAGTAGCAAACACAATAGAAGACAGAAGAAGCCTTCAGGAAGACCTTGACAGAATGGAATACTGGACTGAAATGAATAATATGAAGTTCAGCAGGGAAAAATGTAAGGTTCTGCAGTTAGGCAAAAATAGCCATGGACTATAGCCATAGCCAGAATGGTAGATCCTTGGCTTGAGAGCACAACATGTGAGTGGGATCTTGGAGTTGCAGTGGATCACAAGATTAATATGAATCAGCAGTGTGATGCTGCTGCAAAGAAGGCTAACCGCGCAATCCAGTGTAGCCCACCTCCGGGGGAGAGCGCACTCCCCGGGTGTAGGGTGTCGTAAACGTGCCGTAAAGTGTGTTTATGACGTGAGTAAGGACCGCTGGTGCAGCAGCCAGCGACCCTTACCCGGGCTCCTGCCCAGCCCTGCATCCACCGGAGCAGGTAAGTCCTACCCCGGCCAGTGCTGCAACAGGGGGAGGGCAGAACAGGTGGGCAGGTAGGGCAGCCATTGGCCGACCCGAAGCTTGGAGAGGGCGGGGATATCGGTGGCAAGATACGCCGTATCCTAGGCCCTCTCCAGGCCCACGCACAGCCTTACACAGCTGGCATGAATATACGCGAGCTCTGGAGCTCACGTACATTTGAGGGGGCCCATTGGGCCTGCCGCTGCTTACACCGGGGGAAGGGGACAATCATCCCCTTCTCCCAAATTGTTCCCAGGCTGCCCTGGGAACTCGATAGGATACAGCATCCGACCCTTTAGGCCGACCACCATATCTTACACAGGATTGGGTTGCCCCACAATGTTAGCCTGCATTAGTAGAACCGTAACTTCCAATTCACGAGAAGTAGTGATTCCTCTTTACTCTGCATTGGTCAAACCTCACTTGGAGTACTGTGTCCAATTCTGGGCACCTCACTTTAGGAATGATGCAGCCAAACTGGAGTGGATTCAGAGAATTGCGATGAGGACGATCCGTGGACTAGAGAACAAGCACTATGAGGAAAGGTTGATGGAACTTGGATGTTAAGCCTGGAGAAAAGAAGGCTGAGAGGGGATAGGATAGTGCTCTTCAAATATCCGAAGGACTATCATATGAAAAAAGAGACAAAATTTGTTCTCAACTGTGTCTGAGAGTAGAACTAGATCAAATGGGTACAAACTGCAAGAGAGGAGATTCTGGTTGGACATCAGGAAGAAATTCTTGACGGTAAAGGCAGTTCGGCAGTGGAACAGATTGCCGAGGGAGGTGGTGGATTCTTCCTCACTGCGACAGGCACCTACTGGAGATGCCTTAGGAAGATTTCCTGCTACAGGCAGGGGGTTGTACTAGATGACCTTGTGGATCCCTTCCAGCTGTATGATTCTAAGAAAAAAGGAAAAATTGGCTTCCTGTCCCAAAGGGGCTGACAATCTCAAATCTCTGAGAGACACCAGAAACTAGCCACTCAAAGATGCTGGACTGAGTAATAAAAGTTGCACTCACCCTGCTAAATAATAATAATAATAATAATAATAATAATAATAATAATAATAATAATAATAATAATAAAAATACTTGAATGCCTTTTTTCAACTACACCACCACTATCAATATAAGAGAACTACCATTTTAAAGGTTCTGCCTTACCCCAGTTAGCTGGGTAACAAATAGACCTTTAGTCAGAGCCGGGTGGACTTACTGTATCTCATGATCTTAAAACCTGGTTTCCGTGGGCTGATGCTTTTCCCTCTCTCCATATTCAGCTCATAATCTCTTACAAACTTCCTTAACCTGTACACGCTCTTAGAGCTTGTTGTTCCTAAAAGCGGCGAGGATTTAAACAAAAAACGTCAGCATTAATGTTATTCTTTTGAAAACATGCCATGAACAACAAATATTATCCTTGATTCTTACACTTTTCTGAAGGTGGTATGCCCTTTTTACTGGAGAGGCTCTGCTGTGAATTTCTTCCAAATGGGCTGGTTGTGACTGCATGGTGTTAGGGGCAAATGCTACATAATTTCCCATGAGCAGTGTGCCAAATTGCATTTCCCTCCATCTGCTTTGCTGTGCAATTCAGAAATAGAGGGCAATTGTTTCTATTGTAATGAAGTTGTGCTGTGACATCAAAACATCTTTCTTTAAACTGTGTAAACATAGCATACATATTTAGAAGTACATTCTGCTAATATTCATCCCAATGAAGCCTGTGCTGATCTGAATAAGGGAAGTTGAAATTAGTCCAAAATTTCAAAGGTTTATAGCGTTACATGATGAGTAAGTAAATAAACAATGAACAGAGAAATCTTCCTGGGTTCAAATCTCATCTGTTAAACCTTGATGGGTGGCCGTAAAGTAATTACCGTCTCTCAGCCTTAGCATGCCCCCCGCCTTGCAAACAATATGGCTAACAGTTGAGACATGTACGGCACAATCCTCACTAAGTATTGAGCAGTGGAGTATCCGCCGCTCTAAACCATCGCAAACATGTCGTAAAGCACATTTGCGACGACTCAGGAGTAAGTGGCACCAGTGCTGAGGCTGGCACCGCTCACACCCCCAGCAGATCAAACCTGCACCAGATGACCCAGGTAAGGCCTAGGCTGCTTGGTGCAAGGGCGGGGCCAGGTGGGCCGGGCCACCGAGGGAGGGGGGCCATTGGCCAGCCCGGGCTGGGAGGGGGTGGAGATATTGGCGGTACACTCTGCTGATATCCTATGCCCATTCCCGGGTCAGCCTTACATGGTTTCCCTGAATGTACGGCAGGTCTGGACCTGGCATACATCTGAGGAGGCCCATAGGCTTACAAACGTTCCCTTCTCCCAAGGTGTTCCCGGGCTTCCCCGGGGCAGCCCGGGACGGCCGTATGATACAGCGGCCGCGTATAGTTAGGGAGGATTGCACTGCCCATTTTTGCATCCCTCCAGCTGTACTGCCTGGAGAAGAGGGGCTCAGATGACGAATTTCCTTCCCCGGTCCCCCCCCCCAATTGCCACCTTCAGCTCTTAAAGGGGGGGCACTTGTTATATGGTTTGACTTTTGTTTTTGACAGTGCTGCTAGTGCTGCTATTGACAGTGTTGCTATTGACTGTTCTAAGTTCTTCTTTTCTATTGAAGTTATTTACTCGGTGTTTGATTAGGCTTACCAGATCTCCAACCGGGACAGAGTGCTAGACCTTTAGGAGAAGGAATGTGGGCAGGTGTAGCTTGTTAATTCCTAGAGCAGAATCCTAGGCATGTCTACTCAGAAGCAAGCCCCACTGAACACAATGGGGCTTGCTTCTGAGTAGACATGCCTACGATTGTGCTCTAGGAATTAACGAGCTACACCTGCCCACATTCCTTCTCCTAAAGGTCTAGCACTCTGTCTTGGTTGGAGATCTGGTAAGCCTAGTGTTTGTAGATTTCTACTGCTTCCCTGTTGAGTCTTGGCAAGAAGGTGTTTGAAGTAACATCAATTCCCCTTAACAAGTCTCAATTAGGATGAAGTAACATGTTTTCCTACTGCTGCAGTCACTGCCACTTTCTGCCTTTTCCCTGCATCAAGATCTCAGAGTGTGCTTTCTGCACACCATTTTCCCTGAAGAAGGTAATCACAGAATGAGCGAAACGTTGGATCTTCTGTAATTGTTTAATTCTTTTACATGGCTTCAGTACTGCAAAAAAAAAAAGATCTCAGAAATGTTTGAGTAGTTTCAGCTCAGTTTTATCATTGTTCAAATAAGGCAAACCCTTTTGTAAGCTTATTAATGTTAGATATTAGACCTCTGTACTCATTGTAGCCCTTAACCTACTGATCCTTGCAGTGCAAGAGATTCAGTACTTCTGCAAAATGCAAGCACTGCCTTCTTCACTCCCTTCAGAGTCAGAAACAGCTCCAGGTGTGCTTCTCCCATCTGGCTACAAAATTTTAAATGAGTTTTCATTTATGATGATCTTTTAGTGTGAATTAAAAAAATAGAACTGGAAAGGGCAAGGAACAAATTGAAATGGTATTGTGTTTCTTTTTGAATATGCTATTTAATATGGATTTAAGTTGATTACACCTTGATTCGTTAAATAGCACTGGGAGGTGTTATAAAGTAATGTGCTTAGGGTTAGGGTGGTTGTTGGTTATGTTGAAGTTGATGGATTTAAATTAGTTTGTATTAAAGTTTAATTGGTTTGTAAATTGCAGACAGACTAGATATTAAGAGAAACATGGAGCTATTGCCGTGCCATTTTTCTTTTTCCCCACTTTCCCAAGCAGCTTCTTGTGCTGTATCCTAAGAGCCAGGAGAAAATGCTGCAGCTGAGGATTGCCGATGCCTTCTCTTCATTCCACTAGCTTTAAACAGAATGTGTTTTTAGCTGTTATGATGTAAATATCTTCTTACTTACCCTACAAGCAGCCAAAGCAGCGGTATAGAACAGGGGTGGTCAAACGTGCTTAATATAAGAGCCACATACAATAAACTTCAGGTGTTTCAGAGCCGCAATATTTAAGAAGCATTTAAATTCTTAAATGTATTTACTCACCATGAACATTAAACTTATGTTTTAAGCCAGTGGACTCACAGTTTATACCTGGTAAGTAATTATGAAGCTTGAAAATTTCTTATTTACCTTTTATATTAAATTGTGATGCAAAAAGGAGCTCAGCCAACATATTTCCGAGAGCTGCACATTATACGTCAAAGAGCCACATGTGGCTCAGGAGCCGTAGTTTGGCCACCCCTGGTATAGAACAAGGACCAGGAAAATGTGAGAAGACATTTTGCAGAACTCTGAGAGCCGATTCACACATACATACTGTATTAATTGCTTGATGACTGAAGGAAAACATGCATGTATAAATGGACCATCGTGGGAACAGTATCACAGATGGAACTTTCACACCCCATCCCTTCAAACACTCTGCTTTCCAATGGAGTCAGTTCACACAGTCAGCTGCCAGTTGTTATCCCGTGTTCCGTAATCAAGTGTAGAAATATCAAGAGACGTATATGCATGTGCAAACTAGGCCCAAGGGTCAAAATAGATTCTCCCTCCACCCAAGTTGGAGGTGGAATGATACCATCACTGCCGATTGTGGGTACACTTTGGTTTTGGATATTTGGGGGCTGCTTTAAAAGGTTCTACCAAACCTGTTTGACCTTATCTAACAATGATAGAAATAAAATAAATGTGTGCACGCTGACTCTGTAATATCACCTTCAGTTCTCTTAGAAATTGTTGACTGTCACCAGCCTGAGAGAGCAGCTTCTTCTGCAGCAAAGTGTTTCTTTCATAACCCCAAAGATGTTTAAAAAAGAAGAAAGAAACTTGAGCAATCATTTTTGGTCAAATTACTTGAGGGCATTCCATGCCCAAACAAAGTTCAAAGGCAGTGTAAGCGATATGAATAATCTGAGCTGCCCGGCAGCAGCAAAAACCCATCCAGACTGATTATGCAGTACCAACCACAAATGTGCCAAAAGAAAGAAAAGGTTTGTGCATTTGCCCCAGGCATTACAGAAAAAGAAATAAGGACACCATTTGGCTTTAAACTCAGCTATATATTTACTAGAAGATCTAGTGCTTGTACTTGTTCATTGAAGGTCACTACACCATCAGGATCATAATAATGCTTAGCATTTATATTAGCACATCTCAAATATTCAAAGCATTTCACATACATTATCTCAGCTATACTTAACAATAGTCCAGTACGGCAAGCCATTACATATTATTATCCCTATATAATGGAGATAATAGTTGGTGAGCTAAGGTTGAGACTTCCATATAGCTGAGGCTGCCTGGTGACTTTGTGATGAGAGATTTGAAGCAGGGCATTTGAACCAGGGACTGCCAGGCTCATAGCTCCCATTCTTAGGCAAAACTACAGATTCAAACTCATTGCATAGTGAACCACTCTCCCCAGAGAACCATAGGAACTATAGATATCTGTAACACAATTCTCAGAATGCTTACCAAACTACAATTCCAGTGAAACCAGTTTAAAGCCAAAATGCATTTGTAATGAAGTTAATGCTCCCTTTAAACACTATGCTAAAGCAACTTGAATCTTTCTTGTCTGAGAGTTTACAGGTGTAGATTTGGTTTACACATGTTTCAGAATGTTTGGGAATAAGGTGGTAGGTTTTCAGAGGTGGTAAAATGGACTATATTACTCCAGAATAAGGTGAAGAATCCCCGTTATTAGAACATAAAAATAGCAAGGAATGGGCTGGGCTATAACCTGTCTACCTGATGTGTAGTTCATTCTATAATAGCATTTCTTAACCTTGTAAATGAATCTTGCTTCATATCACATACTTATGAATGGAACTATGCTTTTTAATGGCATATATCTGCATTCCATTTAAATGGTTTCCATTTGCATTTAACTTAATTGTTTGTAACATCTGAAAAGCTTAAAATAGTTAAACAAATTTGAAGATGAACATAAACATATAATCGGCACATAATTGTGTAATATGAAATGTTCATTGAAGTACATTTTAAATAAGTTTATAATGATATTAATGTAGAACCCACTTTTCGTGTTTATTAATTACAGATGGATCTTTAAACAACTATTAAGCTTGGTAAATAGGTTTAAGAATCAGTAGGCATACAGTCACCGTCTTATTAAATCCAAACAAATATGTGTTGCAGACACTTGGAGCCATCTACACTGCCCAGTTGCATTCATCATCTCTCAGCATGTATCATTATTTGAACTAGAGAGACACAATGTGCATCTCAGTGCCGTTCTCATGATCAGATTAGAGTACTCTGCCCTTCTGATCAGTCGAATCACAGATACAATTTGCAGAAGTGGGATGCATTTCCCAAGACCTCATGGCACCTGAGGTGACATGCCAAATGCTGCCCTCCACTTACCTAGTGGTGTGCCAATCTCTGCACCTCTCACTCTCTGGATTGAAAAATGACAAAGAGGATGGAGCAGAAGAGAAAGTGCTGAGGAGAGGAGAATTGTCTCCAACTCTCTAACCCACCACTTTCCTGTGCTCCACACTTCCTCATCCATTTCATCCTCCTTTTCCTTTCCCAGTCCAGGGAGTAAGAGGAGGAGGAGCAGTCAAGGGCGGGCCATCGCTGGTGCTGGTGTTGTGGGCCGCACCAAGTGAAACACCGGGAGGGAGAGGATGATGCGTGGCCCAGAGCAGGCCTGTGGTGCCCACACAGCATGAAGCATCCCAGCTGTGGCCACCAATCAAAGGTTCCCATGCACCTGTGTGAGAAGAAAACATACACTCGGCTGCTTTTGCCCACTCTGGGCTCAGATTGCAGCCGAGCAAGCCGAGCCCAGAGCGAGCAAAAGTGGCCGAGTGTGTGTTTTCACTGGAAATAATTGGCGGTGTAATCACGTCACCGCCAATTACTTCCACCTCTGCGCCATGGGGTGTGTGTGTGTGTGTGTGAGACGCCGGAACAGGCTCCTGGGAACAGTGGAGGCAAGTGGGCAGGCATAGCTGGGCCAATCTGTTGTTTGAGGCAACTGCTGGCTCTGACATTTCTGGCAAACTACAGAGGGCATTTGAAGAAAGAACATGAGACTTACATTCACATCTTCTAAATAACATCACAAACAAATGAACTACTTTTTGTTGCAATGCGGTATATAATTATTATTAGTTGTTTCTTCTGAATATCCATCAAATGATAACTCATAGCAGTAGCGTCGTTGGGGTAGGGCAGGGGGGCCCATGGGTCCCAAGCGCACGTAGCGGTGGAGGGGAGTGTACTTGCCTCCTGGATGTGTCTCCTATGCGTCTTCTCACGCTAGCCGTCTTCTCGTTGGGATCTCCCGCCTGCCCTGGAGCTGTTTGGCTCCAAAAAGGTAAGCAAGGTGTGTGTGATTGAAGCCGCGCCATCGCGTGTGAAAATGACGTCACGGCCCCAGGGGGCGTGGCGTGTGGCATCATGTGGGTGGTGTCACGTCGGCAGCCCCCTCATGGGGGGTGTACGCTCGCCACTGACTGATAGCATGGAGATCTCAAAGGTATCTCTTTCTTTTACCAAAAAGTTGGCAAAGCTGATAGAAGTAGAATAGTTTCTCACTGGGAGGGCAACTTTGGTGTTGCTCTTTCCCCAGGTTTGTGAAATGTGTGCTATTAAGATGCAATATAATTATTTCACCTTACAGTCATGCAAAAAGTGTAAAACTATCATAATACTGAACATGTTACTTTCTCAACATTTCTTATTCCAACAAACATTTTTTTCAGTAAAACTGTTGCCCTGTATACCTGTGAAAGCTCTAACAAGAAAGGTAATTTAGATAGAAACACAATCATTCATACTTTTGTGGATCAGAAATTGATGGAATACTTACTATTCCCAGTTCAAAGCAATACATATTTTTGCAGCAGCTAACAAACTCATAATTAGTAGGATCCCCTTTATTGCCTTAAGTTACTATTCCTTTCAGATAGTAATGCAGATTTTTGATTATATGGGTTAGGGTACCCAGCTATTCCCCTGATTAACCTTAATATTTGTTTCCAATCATTCTCTATCAGTTGACATTTTCAGGAGGCAATACGCTTTTGAATAAATTCTTAGGATATATTTTTCTTCTACTAATATGATTACAAAATGTATTGTGTTTGATTACTAATATGATTACATGGTATTTCTGGGCATGTTTGCTGACGGGACTTCAGTGGGACTTATAGGCTACTAAATATGTTTGGGACTGCAGCTTTCTTTTAAAATTTAAAAAGAAAATGTAAAACCTATTGTTCTTGGAAGGAATAGGTTTATCAGGGATTTCCATGATTAAGAACCCAATCCTATCCTCCGCCAGACTGCACAATGCAGTGGCACTGGCGGAGTGCACACACTATGCTACGGGGGGGGGGGGGTCAGATGGCCAGGTAGTGATAAGTAAAAACAATGTTTTTTTACTTCCCTGTAGGCCGCCTGGCCTCCAAGTGAGTCTCCTCAGACCTATGCCAGCTCTTTTTCTGGCAGTGGGTCTGGGCCAGGAAGAGGGGATATGATCTTGGTATGCACAACTGCTGCTGAGATCTTTCCCCTCCTGCCCCCAAACTGCCCTGGCTCAGTCCATTCCCCACCCAAAACTGCCCACAATCCTCCCCCATTCTGCCCTCCCTGCTGACTTACCAGCAGCAGCACAGGATGGAGGAGGTTCAGTGGGGCACTATCACCCATGTGCAGCCTCCAGTCATTTGCCCTGGCAGTCGCGGCCCGCAAAGTGAACAACCTTCCTGCCATTGTTACGGGGCTTACTCTGGTAGATCATGAGATCAGTCAATGTGTAATCCCCAGATAGAATTGGGCTGTAAACCTCCTGACAGAGGCGTTCTTATATGGGGGGAGCAGGTGTGCTCCCCCCCAGGCGCTGAGTGAGTGAGGGGCGCGGCAGCCGGGCTCGGGGCTGCGCAGAGCGGCGTGGCACCAGAGCCCAGCTGGTGCGCCCCTCCGAAGCAGCGCGCCCACTCCGCGTGTCCCCGGCCTCCGGAGGCTGTGCTCCGAAGGCTGGGGATAAGCCCTCCTTAAAGCGACCGCCCTGTTCGGCGGTCGAGAGCTTTATGAAGAAGCTGAACGCGTCGCTGGGGGTTTGCGCATGCGCAAACCCTATAAAAGCCAGCGACGCGTTCGGCTTCTTCATAAAGCTCTCGACCGCCGAACAGGGCGGTCGCTTTAAGGAGGGCTTATCCCCAGCCTTCGGAGCGCAGCCTCCGGAGGCTGGGGACACGCGGAGTGGGCGCTCAGCCCCGAGCCCGGCTACTTGGGGGGGCGCTCCAACCCCGCCCCCCCAGGCGCCGGGAGGGCTGGGAACGCCACTGCCTCCCGACTCTTCTTCTTTTAACTAAAAATGCATCCACATGGAGCTGCCAACATTTTTAGAGCAGTTTACATGGAATGGGTGTTTTATTCTTTTCCCCATGCTGTTTTCCTGATTTAAAAAAATGCTTTCCTGGCCTGCTGTTTATCCCATTGGGGCAATCAGCTATACGTAAAGAAACAAACACCAACACACTTCTGGAGGTTCTATTTCAGTTACAGACTTCCTGCATAACATGTAGCTGTCCGGTGCTAAAGTTGTTCCAGGCCAGTTGTTCCAGGCATTTTCAGGTCCGGTGCTAAAGTTGTTCCAGGCCATGGGACCCAGTTAAAGGTCCTGTGGTGACTCTTTCACCCAGTCAGGAAGCACTTGCCTTAGTCACATTGTACAACACCTCCATCATGACCTCTGTAACCTGCATGTCCACATGAGAAGCTTAACTTGGGGTGTGGACTGACAGTAGCAGTTGGGGTACATTCCTAGTAGCTTACTTAAGTGTCTCACCATTGGAGCAACTAGTGGGAAAGGTAAAATCTCCATCATCCAAACTGCATAAAAGGGAGCTGCCTAGTTTGAAGTGGGTCACATTTTGTTCCAACACTTGCAGATGTCACCTGTACATTGTGACTTCCCCTCCAGCCCCTGGAGGCAACAAGGGACCTGCACGTAAGGCTGCAATACTATGCACACTTTCCTGGGAGTAAGCCCCATTGAACACAGTGGGACTTACTTCTGAGCAGACATACGCTGTAAGCGATTTCTAAGCAGGGCTATGTATTGGTAATTGCATTAGGCTTTATTATTTTCATTTACTTCTAAGTTGAAGTTTCTCCTTTTTCCTAGTTGCTGTGTCTGTTTTTTTTAATACACTCTTTTTATTAGTTACTTGCCTGCTTTTTTTCTGATGAGAGCAAAGAGCTATTGCTCCTTGCTCCAGCCAAATCTCTCAGGGGTAACAACCCCAAAAATACAGTACATAGATATAATTGAGGAAATGCTTGTCTTCATTTCTTTTTATTTTCTTTTTTTTTACTATCTAGTGTTACAGCAAACATATCCAGTGGTAAAAGTATATTCTACCAGCAAGAGGTTTAGCTGTGATATTAGAGTACCATCATAGCTTCTATAAGCTTCTATAAGTACGATCTATAAACTTAAAAAAAACCCTTAATAACAATTTTGTACTATGTTCCAACTTTTGGGTGGGTGGCAGGCACAGCACAACCCAGAATGCCGCCTGATGTTTGTTGCACCCCAAATCCACTACTTTCTCGCTCCCCCCTGCAATCCGCTGCTGATGCATGCAGCCCACATCACCCCACCTAAGGGATGGGCTGCCCCTGGGTGGTGGTGGTCAGTGCTGAAGTTGTAAAAAGTTGGAGGTATCTCAGATTTGAATGACAGTATCTGCTCAGCCTCTAGGACTTGCTCCTTCATTCTGGAACTGGGTTTTTAATGCTACTCTTTTGGAATGGGAGTCATACCAGCATCTTTCCTTCTTGCTCACCAAGTAACATGAGAAGTTCCAGATGATGCAGTATGAATCTATTCTGCAACTCTTTCCCATGCCAGCAGCACGAATGATATTTTTCTGAGGGCTGACATTGACATGGGAAGGAGCTACAGCATGGGACTTCTCTCATCGGATCCACATCTTCTCACAATGCTCTGGTGCTTCAGGAAGATGCAGTACTGCAGTCGTTTCTACCCCACAGGATTGAGCAACAGGTCTGAGCAGGACTGCAGACGGACTGCAGTTGCTCACTGCTGACTGCAAGGATGTTGTGTATTTTTCTTTCTTATATAGTATGACTACATATATAGGATGGCACCACAGGACTATCAGTACTTGCAAGAGACTATATTTTTTCACTTTATACCTTTGAAGGTTTAATCATTACTTTCTCAATCATTATGCCAGGTTATGTTTTCTTCCATCTTTCCTTTTGTTAATATTGCTTCCTAACTAATACTGAATGGTCCGCTGTAGCTGTGGGATGTGGCCTATATCATCATGAGGCAAGAGGAGACAATTGAGTGGAAGGCAAACAGATCTGAGTTTTGGAGCTCAGTCCTCCAGGAGGTTATCCTGCACAGTCCATGCTAAAATGTATGGGAGCTGCACAAGAGCATAGTAACATGGCTGCTGGACTACACTTGACGTACAGACCAATCCTGTGTAACTCTTATAACGGTGTAACAGTAGATCCACCAGTGTAAATGCACTTATGCCAGTGCAACTTGCCGTATGCCGACGGATGCAGGACGGACACTGGCGTACCCCCCCTCAGACGACGCGCTTGCACAGTTCAAACGCGGGATGGATGCCGCTGCAACTCCGCCAGTGCAGGGGACATTCTGGGGGCATTCGGACACCGCTGGAATGCCCCTGCTCTGGTGGAGTTGCGATGGCATCCGTCTTGTGTACGAACTGTGCATGTGCGGTGTCCGAGGGGGGGTACATCAGTCTACGTCCTGCGTCTGCCGCCATACAGCAAGTTGCACTGGCATAAGTGATGGATCTACAAGAGTTACACAGGATTGGGCTGTTAGTGGATAACAGGTTGTACCAGCCACCTGTCTCATGCTGAAAGACTTGGCTACCTCAATTATATTGACATGCCTCTGCAATAGCATGCTGAATGTTCGTAATCAAGCAGGTGGGAAAAAAACATCTGCTTTTGCCAAAATAAGCTGTTATTTTGTCCGTGTGTATATATGTGTGTGTGTGAGTGAGTGAGTGAGTGAGTGAGTGGAAAAGTTTGTGCGTGTGTGTGCATGCGTGCGTGCGTGTGTGTGTGTGTGTATTCAGATGTAGCTATTTTAATACCTGTTTTAAGCTGAACTAAGCTGGTACTTAAAATAGCTCCCTGACATTCAGAATAATGTATATGAAAGCAAGTGTAATAAAAATTGTCAGCAAGGTGCAACGTAAGCACTGATTCAGCTACAGCCTCCTTCATTTTAAGCATTTTATTTAGTAGGAAAGATCTGCATCTTGTGAGAATTGAAATACGTGATTTGCACGCAAGCCTTCTCTTCCCCTCACTCCTGCCAAGCACAAGTATGTACAGTTCAGCCTAAGTAGCAGGTTCTTTAAAACTCCTGCCTTGCATAGGACAAAGAAAGGGGAGGGAGATAATCCCTAACTATGGTAATTAACGAAGCAGGGTTAATTTTCATGACCTGTAGGAAATTAAGTACTCCTGCAACCTTTCCTTTGTTTTAGAATTCACTCACTACTATAATCTGGTTATAATCTAAATTATAATCTGGAAATTCACATTGTACCTTTAAAACCACCAATAAAGTGTGAGACAAAGCAGGTATGGCATTTCCCATCAGTTCCTCAACTTGTCCTTGCATTTGCTCACCCGCTCCCAACATGTTTTTGGTAGTGCGCAAGGCAACAACAAATGATTCCATGCTAAAAACATCAAATTAGCAAGGAGTTTTGTGGCACCTTAAAGACTCATTTATTTCAGTATGAGCTTTATAGGAACTAGAGCTCAGTTCATCAGATGCATAAAGTGTTATCCTCAATTGGCAGCTGTGTATTATTTGGAAAAGAAACAGAAGAAAGAAAAGGGAGAAAAAAGAATGAGAAATAGAGCTGAAGGTCTTTGTAAAGCTTAAATGTAAGTGATAAGTACTGTGGCAATTCACAACAGCAGTAACTGTAGTTTATCTGGCTAGGCAAGTTAATTATCACATGTAGTGAGATGGGAACAAAGGTTGCCTGTGAAACCTTTCCTATGTAAAATTTTCCTGTGTAAATAATACATTTCATATTATAAGTTTCCCACAGCTGCCTACAGAGGATTTCACTTTGTTTAATGAAGTGGTCTCTAGTCCACAAAAGCTTATGATAAAATAAATGTGTTAACCTTTAAGGTGCCAGGAGACATTTTGTTGTTTAATGCAGTATAGGGTTGCCACATTTTTAAGCTGGCAAATAATAGACAATCCAGCTGGCTGCCACACCAGTGGGGCACAACAAGTAGGACACAAAAGGGGTTATTGCTCCTTTTTTGTTCTTACTGGCAGTGCAGCATAGCAATATTCCTGAGAATTAAGTTTCCCAAATTTCCATGTATTGTTGGTATGGGTTTTTTTTTTCCTAGGAATTTCCTAGAATGGGCTGTTAATTCTGGCCTTGGATTATTGTGAATTATTATATTTTCACAAAATGGTAATAATTGTACCATCTTCAGAAAGACCTACACTGTGCTCCGTTTGAGTTCTATTTTAGGTATTTTTTATATATACAACAGCTAGCAACTGAGCAGCAATTTTTCCCTCCTGCTTTTGACAGTTTCGCTCTGGATGCCATCTGGACTCATTAGGCTAGAAGACACAGCTGCCTCTGTTTGCAGTGAATGGAACTCAGCTACTGTCCTATACAGGTCCCAGTGATTTTGATCCGGCTCTTCTTGAATTAGTTTTTGATAGTACTAGGCCAAAATAAGGTGGGAAGGCAAGTTTCATGAACTTTGTTATATCCATGATGAAATGTGCTTCCCGTTTTGCCAATGTTTGGAGTTGGCCCATGAAAGTGGGCAAAGGTGTTCATAGATGGCAGCGCAACCCCCCCCCCCCCCCCAAACACACACACATACACTTCAGCATTCCATTTTCTGGTACCTTTTGTTAAAAAAAAAAAGCTACCTAGTCACTCTGGGTTTGGCTAGATTTCTAGTCACATTGCTACTATCTCTGTGCAAGGTATTAGGACCCTCTTCAGGTGCAGAAGGGATGAGGTATGTGTTTCTTCCTAGAATCAGTGAGTTACATTTAGCCAATCGGATTTGGCTAAATGACTCCACAACTGAGAACAAAGAAGCTTATAGCCAATACCATCACTCTTCATGGGCCTCAATGATGTAATCACCTAGCCAAATCTAATTGGTTGCTTGGCAAGCTCACTACTTTAGAAGAGAAAAGGTCAACTCACTGGCATCACAAGCGGGAGTGCAGGCCACACTGGGTGCATCTCGCCGCCTTGTGCACTCCCACTGATAAGTTTTTTTTGCTGCTGGGCAGCGAGAACATGAAGTGCCAAAGGGTTCCGGGATGGGCCAAAGCCTGCCAAGTGGAGGTGGGTTTTCCGTATGGTATATAAGCAATGCCGAAAGCCTGGTAGGTCGGGGGTGACGTGATACGTCATTGTATCTTCCCCGACCTTCCTCTTCTGGGTAGGCACCGCACTGGGTGTCACCCTTCCCAGCAATGCGGCCTGGTCAACTAAAACGTTTAGAGAAAGGAGCCAACCAGAACTCTAAATAGCAGCACATCAGTATAAAAAAGGTAAAGGTGGGAAATTTTTCTGTCTTCCCATTTTTGGAGCAAATTTCAAACCCTGAGAAAATGTGGCAAAGCCCTAGATTTGCATTCTGAAAAAAATAATATGGAGTGATGATAGATTGAATTAATGACAGGTTTTCCTAACAAGGATAACCTACTACTGTATATGTGGTTAAATATTCCAGTTACTTCATACATAACTGAAATATTCCAGTACTTCATACAGAAAATTCTTGATTTAACAGACCTCAATTCAGTGGGCTTTGGAAATAATGGACAATAACAGACAATGTGTGATGTCCTCAGAGGTCTGTTATACCCTATCTCACAGAGCAACCTTGATGCTGGTGCTGATGCAGTGGCATCACTAGGCGCGCGCCGCCCCTAAGCAGGGCGCGCGCGCTGCCCTAGTGACCCCCCCGTTCCCCCCTCAAAATTGTGCTGTGAAAGTGTTATGGTTTTCAAATGCCAGATCATTTACCTTCTCCATCATCCTTAGTAATGGGTCTCACTATGAAATTTTAAGATAATTTACGCCATCTAAAAAATTTCCAGATGAGATATTAAGGAGATGTGTGACTTTTTTTTTTTTTTACTAAAAAGCAGCACTAGAGCTATGATTGTGAACAGAGAAAACGTGGCAGAGGAAAGAAGCAATTTAACCCTTTCCACTGTTGTTTTTTCACCCCAAATCTCCCACACACCCCTGTTTTTTTTCCCCTATGAGTGCAAAAGTAACTTGAAGAGGGCAATTTTGTGGTCCATCCCTCTGCCACTTATCCACTGAAAGTGGGCAGCTTCCAAATATAATTTTCAGTTAGGGGAAAAAAAGTGCACTGTTGTGAGATTAGTCACAAGTTTCTTGCATATAAGCTAATTTGGCCCAAATATGAACAAATACGAATGACAAAAAACTGAAGGGAATCTTTTATCCTTAGTAGGCAGAAAAAAAGAAGACTCAAACTTGAAGATTGGCAGCATATACATCTGTTTAAATTCCTCCCACATCTCCATTTGACTGACGGCTTCAACAAGCTGTTAATTGCCCACTTGGTTAGCTTTAAATGAGCCTTAATTTTTTTGGATTTGTGATGTAGATTTGCAAGAATTAGGAATTAAGTAGGTCTAATTGCCTGCTTTTTCTTTTGTAGACCATTCAGGGAGATGATAGTAACATTTAACTGAAGTTTATTCAATAGTTCTTTTCATTCTGATTCTTGAGTTGCTTTTCATTTAATATGAAACCATGGGTTTGTTCATGTTGAATTTCTTCTCATTTTTTCGGCCTTTATTTTGAAAAGCACATATTCTTACAGCCCGATCCTGCCTAACTACAGGCCGGCGGAGCAAGAGCTGGTGTGCATCCGAGGAGGCCCATTGCAGCCCATGCCGCTTACAACGGACTACACCAGTGCAAACCACAATGTGCACAGGATGCAGCAGCCAGCCATTTAGGCTGGCCGTGCATACTTCCGCAGGATTGCACTGTTAGTCCTTTAGCGTTTTCATGGGTGTTCGTTTCTGAAAGTGATTAAGATTACCAGGAAGTCACATCCTTCAGCATACTTCACATCCTTCAGTTCAGTCCATCACATTCTTCAAATCAGTCCCTAAGATTTGTGGAAGCTGGTAGTGGTTATTCAGGGGTGGTGGGAAGATGTTTCACACATTCTCAATGAAATGATATGTTCAGACATGATACAAAGCCATGGTTTGTGCTAACCATGGTTAACATCTACACCATGGTTTAAGAGTCCAGATGTTCAATAGGCAAACTTTGAGCTGCTTGTCTGCTTTAATTTCCCATCTGCTCAGGACTCTGCTTCATTAATTAACTCCTGTTTCTATGGTGCTGCCGCCTTTTAAGAGTATAGTCTTAGTGAACCCTGGTCCAGATAAGCGCCTACCCTGTTCAAAATACCACTGGCGTCACTCAAGGTGGGGAGGAAAGCTAAGTTCTGCAGCTTTCCGCCCCACCGTTACTCTCCGGTACGAGGCGCCCCGCCCCCTCGTCATAGGAGCCCGTCAGTGGAGAGAAAGCAACGCGCAGGGACTGACGGGCTCCTATGACGAAGGGGCCGGGGCGCCTCGTACCGGAGAGTAACGGTGGGGTGGAAAGCTGCAGAACTTAGGTTTCCGCCCCACCTCGAGCAACGCCAGTGCAAAATACACCCCCCTGTAGAAACGGTAGATTTTTTTTTATGATCACTTCTACTCTTAACATGCTGAAGTGGTGCTGAAAAAACCCATTATTAGGCATTATGGCTCTGAGCATGGGGTGATTTGTAACTTGAGAAACTTATTAATTTAGGAAAGGCATTCATTTTAGGTAGGTAAAAGTCTCTGAACTTAAAATTAGCTGTTCATATGCAACTTGTACATTTCTGATGCTTACGTTAAAATAAATATAGGCAGTTGGCAACAGGATTTTAGAAGTGTGTGCTGGTTTTGATGAAAAGAACTGATTTTCCATTTGTTTCTTTGAGGACTGAGCCTGACTAAACGCTTGTTGTGTAAACCCCCCCCCCCAAGAATCCAGAGTGCATTCCAACCACAAAATTTGCATGTCCCATTGTTTGCTCCTAGGAAGCCTAAAGAGCCAAATTGTTTTGTTTCTTAGGACTAGATGTATGTGGTGCACTGAAAAAGAAGCTTCCAAAGATGACAGATGTGTTTATGTGTGCGTGCACGCACGCACACACACACACACACACACACACACACACGCCCAGCCCAAAACACTCAGGTCTGAGGCATCCCAAGTCATAGATTTACACACCTGCGGATTACTACACAGAAAGAAGGTAGCTCTGCAGTAAACTTCCAAAGAAGTCAACTTCTGGGAGCCATTCCAGGTTGTAAATTAAAGTTAAATCATCCTGTAGCAGTATCATGTATTTTCCTGTTCAATTGTCATAATAATTTTAGAACAATCATGTCAGTGAGAGTTACAAATGGTCCGGATGTAAAGAGACTTCAATTTTCCTTCTCGTAAGTGTTAGTAATATATACTATGTCTACTTTTTCCCTCTTAACCTTTCTGCATTATTTGTTCTTTAATTTGGACTCCTAATGCACACAGCCGAAAAATATAGATTGAAACTAAGGTGCTAGATAAGCAAAACAGTGTAAGTGATAATCCAAAAGTTTATTGTGTTGGGTACGGAACAAGCAGAGACTAGTTCATATAAAACAAATTTTTATAGTGTGAGAGAGCTGATCTATTCTCACCATGGTAGAACCTGCTGAGAAACCAGACTATATGGGTTGCATGTATAATTGCATTTTTCTCAAGGAATGAATTATACACCTATAGAGAAGTGATAGTTTGCAGTCAGCAATGGCTGCTGTTATACACCAAACATTTATTATTATTATTATTATTATTATTATTATTATTATTATTATTATTATTATTATTATTATTCAACATATTTGCACTGGTGCCAGACCCCAGTGAATATGTAGTTTTGCTATAAAGAAAACGTTTGGTGTGGATTTGGGCAGAGAATGGTGAGGAAGGCTAGGGGAGGTTCTCCTCTTCTTTTTGCCTGGTCTTCATTGTTTTAAGTAAATGTCACATGATCTGTCATAAATAAAAAACTAGAGTCAGCCTGAATAATTTTCCAGGCTCACAAATAAGTTTGAAGTAAACCAGAGTGATTTGATAAGAAATCATCTGATTATCTTCTGTAGTAGGAACTACCATTTTGAACTAATTGGTCAGTTGTGTGGACTAGTGGTTGTGGTGGGCAGCCCAATCCTAACTAAGTCCCCCAGCGCCAGAATGACTGTTTGACAGTGTTTGACCCAGGTAAGACAGGATCCGATGGGTGGGGGTGGCGAGTCGCCGGAGCCGGGAGGGTGGCCATTGGCCCCAGCGGCCCAGGGGGGGACGGCCTTCGGCCGTATCCTGACTCCCGCCGGGCACCGGAGCCTTTACATGGCCTCCATTACTTCTGCCAGCAAAATAGCTGGCGGAAATCTGAGGAGGCCGATAGGGCCTGGCCCCGGTTACACTCGGGGAAGGAGACGAGCGTCTCCTTCCCCGAGTAGATCTCCTGCCCGGCAGCCACGCTGGCTGCCGGTGCACAGGATCCGGCAGGCGGCCATGGGCTGCCGGCCAGATCTTAGTCAGGATTGCGCCATAAAGCACATCAATCTCTGTAGTCTGTGGAATGTATGGAAGAGCCAGAGGAAGAATGGAAGAACCATGATAACTCTCACCTAAAAGTAGATTCCATTGAACAGATGCTCACTGATTACTGGTGATTTTGGCAGGGTCTTTGTGAGGCAGACAGCTGCTATAGGTTGTGAATGTATTGTCTGCTTGCAAAATATCCCCATGTTTCAGCAGGTTTCGGTTGCTAGTGTAAGTGTGAGCCTCAGTCCACCCCAACCCTTCAAGCCAGTTTTGTTTCTATCATGGAGGGAAAAAACACTACCTGTCACTTTTCTCTTCATCTTTCTAACTACAGCAAAATGATTTCTATGCTCTCCTTCTCCAATGAAGTTAGACCTTTTAATTGTGTTCACTTATGCAGACTGCCTCCTTCAAGAACCTTACAATATATATATATTTTTCATTGGTTTACTTCCTTCTGGATGTAGGAGGCAAACTGATCCACCTGTCCTTGAGAGCTTGAATATTCCCCTCACCCTGCCCATTCAATTTAATTATGCTTGCAATGCAATGCGGGGGGGGGCATTCTAAAGTTCCATATTTGTGGGCTAAACATCTCTCTGACCCATATGTTCATGTTCTTCCCTGTCTTCAGTCACAGCACTAGTAGCAGGTATGCAATCTGTGCACAATTGTACTGCTCCTTAAGGAGTTTAAGAATCAAGCTATAAATAAGTCTAGAAGACTTTTCATAACTTTTCATAACAATGTTGTCCCTGTAATGTACATGAAACAGAAGTGTCTAGAATTCTGGACTGAATTGAAGACTACCTTTTGTGAGGTCCCTTGGACATACTTTGAAACTCTCTTTTGGCCTTTGAAGGAATAAGAGTGTGCATTATTGGTTTATGTGATTTCCAGTGCAGAGAACCTCTTTTTATGTGATTGCATGTCTACTCATAAGTAAGTCCCATCCTTTCAGTAGGGCTTGCTTCCAGGTACGTGTGCACAGGATTGCAGTGTTAGCCCTTATTTCTCTAAGCAGGCTCTTAATGGTATGCTTCAGAAAAGTAACACACACACTTAAGCCTTGTTCTCGCAAAGATGGTATACTTGTGACTGGGCTGTACCACTTCAAACTGCAGGTGGGGTTTGCAGTATTTATATACTGACTCATTGCTGTATAATTGACACATATGCATAGAAAAAAAAATCCTTCCACATAGAAATTATACACTTGGGAGAAAAATCCTAACCTAGCTCCGAATTAAAAATGCGCATATTGCTGGGTAAACTCCGTCATTTTAAGACTTATTTATTCAAATAAACAAGATGTTAAAAACAAACTTAACGTTTCACCCCAAACATCTGGGGCATCATCATAAGTTAAAACAGTCACAATTGAAGAACATCTACTTATACCTCAACCTCTTGAGAACCAGGATGTAATTCAAATGTAATTACTGTCAGCTGTCAAACCCATGACTGCTTCTACTCACAGTCCTTTCAGGTGAAAAAATCCTACTCTAATTAAAACAATCCAACACAACCTACAACCAAACACGTATACATTTCTCCACATGAGCCAGCAGTACTGACAGGAAACACACTAACCAATGTCCCCCTCCCCATGTTTCACCCCACCCTCCAGTCATAGACAACCATTCTCACATTACCCAAATCCAAACAGACATAGAAACATCAGTTCTAGTGATATTATATAGTCCTACTGTTCATTCTCAGACTCTACAAGAGACAACTACTTTGCAACAACTCTGTAATTCACTTTTGTTCCTAATTTATAAGTGTTTCAGGAATGGTAACCAACTGCTACTCACTTTAAAAGACTCTTCCTTCTTATTAACAGAATGAATATGTTTATAAATTTCTATAGATTCTCTATGGAGTCTTGGTAGATATTGATTGGTCTTAACTATTACTTTAGCCTGATCAAATTTAATGTTATGATTATGCTCTAAGGCAGGGGCGGGGAACCTTTTCTCTGGCAAGGGCCGTTTTAAACATTAGAAATTTGTTTGAGGGCCGGCCATAAGGCCAGGCGCCATTTTTATTTATTTAATTAATTTTTGCCCCCGCCCCCCATCGGCCTCCGGAGGCTCCGCGCTCACCGTCCGAAGCCGCTGCCAGGTCCGCGCGTCACCTCCGGCGTACCATGCCGATGAGGGCAAGAGGGCAAGAGCTTGCCCTCATCGGCATGGTACGCATGTGCGAAATGGCCAACAGCCTGGTGAGAAGGGGTCAAGGCGGCGGCCGGGGAGGACATGCAAAGGCCCTCTCCTGGCCTCCGGAGGTGACATGCGGACCCGCCGGAGCCTCCAGGGGCCGGTTGGGCGGCCTCCCGGCAATCTCTCCGGGGGCCGGACCGGATGGCCTCGGTGGCCTGATCCGGCCCTGGGGCCGGAGGTTCCCCACCGCTGCTCTAAGGCATGTTCAACTAAGGCTAAAAAGAACTTCTGTTTTTGTGACCTCACTCTTTCAAGTCAGTTACTAATCAGATGTGCCTGGTGGCAGGTCTTTCTATTAGAGATCATTTGTGACCATCCATATAGCTGGCATGTTAGATGATGGTTGAGCTATGTCTGGCTCTTTCATCTGCCTTTTCTACCTACCTAGTTGGGGGTGGGGAAGGAGCTAACCTTTGCAGATTGCAGAAAGAACAATTTGTTTTTTTGTACTTAGAACTCAGCACGCAGTCTCTTGTTTATTTCACTCGTCTTTGGCTTGGTGTAAATAGAGCTCAGGGTTTCTTTGACAACTATTTAGCTTACAGCAAAGATTTAAAGTATTACAGGATAAAGAGAGACTTATTAGATTAACTTTTGCCATGATATTTTAGTGTCTCAGATAATTACTATTTGTGGAATAAAATGAATGAGTTAGTGTTGTTATCGTGCTTGCATTGCTGTATAATAGTTTATGTGCTGTTGATAGCTGTTACTTCATGCATTATATTTACACCAGTGGCAGTTTGAGTGCCAAAAATGCCACACTTCTGAACACCTTTATTTCCCATATTGAAAGAACATAAAGGTTCTCAAGCACCTGATATTTCATTTTAAGCGAGACTCCCTTTGTCAGGGTCTTCATTGTATTTCTTAATCACGCTCAGTAAGTCTCCCTTGATCAAATTGTTAACCTGACAACTCTCCTAAGTGAACTGTTACATTTCCTTTGCATGCTCTTTCATAGTTCTTACATATTTTTTATCTTGCGGCACAGTTCTTTGCATCTTTCTTGATTTGCCCTTCTAATCACATACTGGTTTTGCATTGCTATTTGATATAGCCATCTGCCTCTGCCCTACCCTTTAATTATGATTCACAGTATCTTTAATCTGATCTTATAATTGGCTTTCCTACTTATTATTATTAGCAGTAGTATTATCTGTTCTTTATATAGCTCTATCTATATACTTGGTGCTTTACAAGATTAAATAAATGCAATTCTTGTTGGAAGTTCACAGTATAAAATAGGGTCTTGAGCTTTGTCCTAGTGAATTTACCAAAGCCAAATGGCAGGCAGGGAGAGACCACGGGGGCGGGTGGGCAGGGAGAAACCATGGGGGGGGGGGAGACAGGCAGGGAGAGACCAAGCAAGCCTCTCCAAGTTTAACAGACCCTGGTAAAGATGTGCAGCTTGCTAAATGGGGCTCACTGTCATCTTGCAAATAAGGGAGGACTCCAAGAAAATGGATGAAACAGAATCATATGACATTCAACAAGTGGGAAGACCATATAGAAACCAAAATACTGTGAAAAGCAGGAATGTGTCCATGGTCAGAAGCTGACTGCTTTCTTTATTGTTCAACTGCATCATTGTGGACAAATGTGAGAGGTTTAAAAATACATTACAGACAATGTATTTATTTACTTAGCAGCTTTTTTGGTGTGGAGGTTCAGCAGGCAACCTTCCTGACTATCCCAGTTATAAGAGTGGGTCCATGACAGGTAGGGAGGAATAAAGCAGAAGGTGAAGTAGAGAGGGAAGCGACGGGAAGCATCAAGAATGCCATGAAGTTGGTGGTGGGTGGCTCTTACTTTTGGCTAGTTCTCTTACAACACAATCCTATACCTACCTACATGTAAAACCTGTTTACTCAGAACTAAGTAATCATCATTACACAGAACCATTGTGTTCAGTGAGATTTACTCTCAGGTGTGTCTAGGATTGCAGCCTTAACTTTATTAGGAGCTGGCTGCTTGTGCATTAAGGACTTGTATGAAAGGTTTAAATGTAAGCAAGGCGAGGGAGCCAGAAGAGCCCTGTATTAAAAGCAGAGGAAGGTAGGCTGAAAATCACAGGATAAGGTTGCCAAGAAGACTAAGCTATCTCCTGGGCTGTTGGAGTGCAAAAGGTGGAAAGGACCTAAAAGCAAACCCAGAGGATAGGCTGTGCTCATAACTGATTGTAGGAGGGAAAGGGATCTGAAGCAGTTTTCCTGAGAGAAGGGCTATGTTGCAAGGAAGCCCACAAAAGGATAGCTGCCTAGCTTGCAGTTACACAGTGTTTTTGTGCTCAGAAGGGATTCCTGCTAAGCAGGCACTATAGCTAGTGTGTCCATATCCAATAAAGGTGTCTGTACCTTTAACCATTGGAATTTTGGGTAGGTGCATCTCATCATGGTAGGCTTACCAGATCGTTGACCGGGACGGAGCGATCTCCCCTTAAGGAGGCGGAGCGCGGGGGGGGGCAGAACGTGACGCGTTCTGGCCCCCCCCCGCGCTCTGCCCCCTTAAGGGGAGATCGCTCTGTCCCGGTCAGCGATCTGGTAAGCCTACATCATGGAAGGGTGCAACAAGCTACACCTGCCCAAATTTCCTCTTCTTACAATGGTTAAAGGCATATACACCCTGTCCCTTATTGGATATGGGCACCCTAGCAATAGCAGTAGTTTCATGGTTGGGGGAGGCGGGAAAGAAGGATGAAAAAAGAAGGGAGCAGTTGGTTTACCAGTCCTGGGTGCTGGATTTGCACTGTGGTTCTTGGGTAGTGGCTGGAATGGGGGTGCTTTACACAGTACTGGTGGGGTGTCAATGAATGGCAATACCAAAAGCAAGGCAGCAAGAAGAGGAACGAAGACACATAGAGTCCTGTGACTCAACCTTTTATACTTCCCATAGAAACTTAAGGGATCTTTTGTGGGGTGAGCTGATCAAGGAACCTTCTTTTGTACTTTGATAGCCGTTCATCGCTCATCCCCAGCCCTAAATGGGTGCTGCTGTTTTGTGTCCTAGCTAGCTCTAGAGGCCAGATGCTTCATTAGCATGGACTCCTTGTTTGAGTTTAGCCAAGGTAAGGGCAACTAGGGACCCTTCTTTGGGGTCGCTAACAACTTTGTTTACTTCAAGTCAAGAGACTTTCAGGATGTGGCTTTTGCTCACAGGGTAAAATGTGCTGTTCAAGCAAAATGCAGCCACTCAAATGCAATTTTGAAGAAACAAAAGCCAGGCAAAGCTGCTTCCAGGCCAGCCTCCTAGAGTGGGGGCTGGGGCTGGTGATTGCTCTGACAAATTAAAAGTGTGGCCATCCTATAGGCCTGTGCAACCTGAAGCCTCTTGCCTTCAGTCCAGTTCTAAAGTCACAATACTAGCCTCTCCTAGTACACACTGCTAGGTTCTCCTGGCAGTCACTCAATGACACGAACATGTGTAAACCAATGTGTTATGCATCGTGTGTCTAAATAAAAGAAAGAAAAAGATTGTCAGAACATAAGAACATAAGAAGAGCCCTGCTGGATCAGGCCAAAAGCCCATCTAGTCCAGCTTCCTGTATCACACAGTGGCCCCACCAGATGCCTCAGGGAGCACACAAGACAACAAGGTAACCTGTTTCCCGTTGACACTCCCTTGCACCTGGCACAGAGAAAACCCAGTTCTAAAACCAGGAGGTTGCTTATGGCTTGTAACCTGTGATGGTCTTTTCCTCCATGAATCTGTCTAAACCCCTTTTAAAGGCATCTAGGCCAGGTGCCATCACCACATCCTGTGACAAGGAGTTCCACAGATGAATTACACGCTGGGTAAAGAAATATTTTCTTTTGTCTGTTCTAACTCTCCCTCCACTCAATTTTAGTGCATGTCCCCTGGTTCTGGTGTAGTGCGAGAGGGAGAAGAATTTCCCTCTATCCACTCTCTCCATCCCATGCATAATTTTATAAGTCTCAATCATGTCCCCCCTCAGGCGCCTTTTTTCTAGGCTGAAAAGCCCCAGACGCTGTAGTCTTTCCTCATAAGGGAGGTGCTCCAGCCCACGAATCATTCTGGTCACTCTTTTCTGCACCTTTTCCAATTCAACTATATCCTTTTTGAGGTGTGGTGACCAGAACTGGACACAATACTCCAGATGTGGCCTTACCATCAATTTGTACAAAGGCATAATGATATTGGCCGTTTTATTCTCAATCCCTTTTTTAATGATCCCGAGCATGGAATTGGCCTTCTTCACAGCCGCCGCACACTGGGTCGACACTTTCATCGACCTGTCCACCAGCACCCCAAGATCTCTCTCTTGATCCATCACAGACAACTCAGAACCCATTAGCGTATATGTGAAATTTTGGTTTCTTGCCCCAATGTGCATCACTTTGCACTTACTTACATTGAAGCGCATCTGCCATTTTGCTGCCCATTCTCCCAGTTTGGAGAGATCCTTCTGGAGCTCTTCACAATCCCTGCTGGTCTTCACCACCCGGAAAAGTTTAGTGTCATCCGCAAACTTGGCCACCTCACTGCCTATCCCCAACTCCAGGTCATTTATGAATAAGTTGAAAAGCACCGGTCCCAAGACCGATCCTTGGGGCACACCGCTTTTCACCTCTCACCATTGTGAAAATTGCCCATTGACTCCCACTCTCTGTTTCCTGGTCTTCAACCAGTTCCTAATCCACAAGAGGACCTGCCCTCTTATTCCCTGACGGTGGAGTTTTCTCAGGAGCCTTTCATGAGGGCCCGTGTCAAACGCCTTCTGAAAATCCAGATATATAATATCCATGGGTTCGCTCGCATCCACATGCCTGTTGACCTTTTCAAAAAATTCTAACAGGTTTGTGAGGCAAGACTTCCCCTTGCAGAAGCCATGCTGACTCTCCCTCAGCAGAGCTTGTTCTTCTATGTATTTTAAGATTTTATCCTTAATGAGATAAAATTAAGGCCACAAAGATCAGTAGTAAAATAGCTAAGCTCTACCACAGGGGTGTCAAACATAACGTTCTGGAGCTTCTCTAGTATGCAGGCTGCTTCCATGCTCCGTGCTTTTAGCCAGCATGCTGACTTACTGTGTTTTTGTAAAGAAAGAGACGTGCTAGCTTGGCACCTATTTAAGGTAATGGAAGCCTAACTAAGCCTAACTGGAAGCCTAGCTAAGGTAATGGGGGTGGGGGTGCGCCCCCCGGCAAACCACGGATAGGTGAATCTGCAGATACAGGGGGGCCCTGTACTGTATGTTGCGTTTGACAATTCTTTGTGCCACCTGACTGCTGTAGTTGTGATGCATGACCAGTACCTCACTTATTGTATAGAGAGCAGACTGGCCATTGCCCATTTTAAGGTGCCAGAGGTTATGTACTTCTCAGGTCATTAACTGTTCCACACGGTAGGGAAAATATTAGAAGGAACACTGCTCGGCAGAAGCGGTGTTGCTGAAAAGGCGGCCCATGTGATAATTGGACTCTCCCATGTCTTGAAAATATGATCAAGAATTACATATTTTCTCTTCTGTTATTTGCATCTAATGAGTTGCTAAGTGAGGAAAAAGTGCATATTTCTGGTCATCACCTGCTTAATGACATCACTTCCAGCCCTCAGCAGGCACCATGAATGCTATTCGACCTGCTGTATGAAACGGGTTTGACACTCCTGCTCTACCATAATGCTATTATGGAATTTCCAGACTGTCAATCTCAAAGTTTCCATTGAAGATATTATTGCCTTCTGGTAGGTGGGATGGGAGCGTGGGCAGAAGGGATGGAACACTTTTCTATTGCAGCAAAACACCAGTTCTGCTGCTGTGTACTACCTGGCCATGTCGGTTCCAGTGCTCTGAATAAACAGTATACTGACGAGTTTTTTTAAGGAGTTGCTGCAGGTGCCTGATGTGAGGTTTGTCATTCAGTTGCTTTTACAATTGCCTGGTGTTTCCTCTTTTAAATTATGGGCTGCTGCTTTGATTCCTTCCTTGAAAGCAGATCAGGACGGTTTGGAACAAAAGGTGGGGTTTTTAACTTCAGTAGTTGAAAAAGACCCAGAGAAATCACATGTTTTTCCCCCAAAGTAAAAATTTTACATTACAAAAGAAATGCCCACATTAAATATGCACATATTTATGGCTACTGTTAAAGGGTACTCCCACCAAAAACTACAAATGTAATCTTTTATTATAAAAGCAGCTTCTAACATAAAGGTATTCTTTTAAAAAAAATTCAAACGCTCCTTCTTATCAGATTCAAAAGCAAGATTTGCTGTGGGAGATGTTTCATATCGAAATTATTTTTAACCTTCTGCTTAGGGGGAAACAGACATCGTTCAGGAGAACAAAAGAAGAGAGGATCTTATAATCTCTAACTTTTTTGTAACATGTAATTCTGCCCAAAGAATATATATATATTGTTATTTAAGGCATTGTAAAGGATTTCAATTAATAATTAATAAGAGGCAAATGTGAAATCCACAGTTTTTTTTTTCCTGGCATCAAGTGGCAGAAAATCCATCTACATTTTTGTTCAGTTCTGCTTATGGCTACATACTGGGTCATGTCCAGAGTAGCACTTCTGTGAACAGAAGCTGCGGAAGCACACTCCACCTAGGCAAGCTCCCTCCAAGAATGGAAAGAGCATTCTGCTCAGACAGAGCATACCTTCCACTTGGGAAAGGACCCTTTGTGTGAAAGAAATGGTTCTCCCATTCTTGGACTGTGCTTGCGTTCACAATGTGCACTTCCGTTCATCTGAGTATGATCTGAGCTAATTGCAATAAAGATGCTAAACTTACAGCCCAATCCTATCCAAAGCCCCGCACTGGGACACAGTGGCGCCAGGGCAGACTCTGCTGTATCTAGTGCAGGGCTAGATGTTTCCTTGGGGGAAGGGGATGATTGATTGTCCCCTTCCTCATGTCAATCCCCAGCAGCCCCTATGAGGCTACTCGGAGGCACGCCAGCTAAATGGCTGGTGCAACTCCAAGCAGCCCTGTTTCGGGTTTTCAAGCCCAGAACGGGGGATAAGATTTGGTGGAGGACTCTTCCGCTGAGCATTCCTCCTCTTGGGCCTGATTCACCATCCCCCGCCAGCCTCCCCACCACTTGGCGCACCCCTCCTTCACCGGTGGAGCCCTGCCAGTGCTGACCTCTACACCGGCGGGACTGATCTCCACGCTGTTGCAAAATGCTTTACGGTGTGTTTGCAACACCAGTACCGCCGGCAGAGGCCAGCATAGGATTGGGCTGTGGGTTTTTTTGTTTATTTGTTTTGCTTTTCACACATGGGCACACTGCATGGAAATTAATTTTAATGTCTGACATGGTGGGCTGACCTTTTAACAAATGGTTTTAATATATGTAAATGCTGGTGACCCACTGGGGTTGTTTATTTTTATTATTGTTGTTTGTTTTATTTTTAATCTTAAGTGTTTTAATTAATTATTTTAATGTGTTTAATTAATTGTTTTAATGTGTTTATATGTATTTTAATATGTTGTAAGCCGCCTTGAGTGCCCTTGGGAGAAAGGCGGGCTACAAATTCCTAAAATAAATAAATAAATAAATAAATAAATCATGGAATATGCTACATGGAAAGTTTTCTGTTCATGTACTTGTAGTTTTTCCTTGTGCAGATGGAAATGGTTTATTGCAAAAGAATAACGTATGCACGGTTTGGCATATAATAGTTAATCCATTGTGAGAAGTAGATCGTTAGTTGAGAATGCATAATGCTCTTTCATTGTTATTTATTTACTTATTTAAAATATTAACAGGGCACCCAGAGCAACTTACACTATTCATTAAAATACAATGATAAAATGAGAAAACAGTAAAAATAAAATAAAAGATAAAGCCAGGATGCAAAAGGTAAAGGTATCCCTTGACAATTAAGTCCAATCGTGTCTGACTCTAGGGAGCGGTGCTCATCTCCATTTCAAAGCCGAAGAGTTGTCCGAAGACGTTTCCATGGTCATGTGGCCGGCATGACTCAACACCGAGGTGCATGGAACGCTGTTACCGTCCCGCTGACGCGGTACCTATTAATCTACTTACAATTTCTTGCTTTCGAACTGCTAGATTGGCAGGAGCCGTTGCACGGATTCGAACTGCCGACCTTTTGATCGACAGCTCATGGTTCAGTGGTTTAACCCACTTCGCCACCCGCTGGCTCTAAAAAAAAAGCCAGGATACAACATCATAAAAACATATACAATATAAAAGGCATAAATACTTGATTGAAAAATATTTGATTGAGTTAATTGAAAAATGGCGATTTTAGGCTGAAAACCAGAAGTGGTCTAAAATCACCATTTTTCGGCGGTCTAAACATCGTGGAGGCCTGCGGAGGGTTATGCAGGCTTCCCTGCACCCCCGAAGCCCCGGTAAGTTAAATAACGCCATTTTCAGGCACTTTTCCCCCCGCTGCTGGCAATCCCCACAATCCCCACCACCACTGGCCCTACCCCCGCAAGCACTCCAGCCGGCTGCCCAGCCGGGGTGGACCCGGAAACAGGGACTGTCCTGGCAAATACTGGGACTATGGTAAGGCTACTAATTATACCTAAAAATAGCACAATTCGAAATAACAAAAGCAGCAGCATATAAACCAGAACTAAAGTGAGAAGGCTAACTGAAAAGTGAAGTTTTTAGCCCCTGCCAGAAGGCCTCCAGTGAGGTCATAGTTCTTAATTCAACTAGGAGGGAGTTCCATATATTGATGCCGCTATGTAGACGGCTTCACCCCATGTCACCATATTCCATCTAATATGGAAAACATTAATTATACCCTTGAAAAATTTGCAGGGAGTAACTGGGAAAGCTTTGTCACTATTTTGAAGAGGAAAGCTGTGAACTGTATGTGCTTCTAGATCACTTCTAGAACTGACACATTATGATTTTTGGTTTCAGGCACCAGAACCCCAGGACAGAATGAGAATCATCCCTGAGATGACACTTCCTACAAATGAGAGTTGCCATTAATTTTTTTCCTAAAATGAAATATTAAGGGGAATTTGGAGGTTCCTCCTTGGGCTAAAACAATTAAAGCATTTCAGTAGGAGCAAACAAGTTTCTATCAAACTAGTGAGCTTTCTCAGCATGGGTGGTTGGGGTCGTTCTGCACATTTTGCTACTAATTGTCATTTCATGTCATATTTTGAACTGCTGTTCCTTCTTGTTTACCCTTTATGCTAATGCTGATAATAAGCAATTAATTAGTCTATTCTGTTGTTTTCCTTTATGAGAGCTTTTTCTTTTTGCAACCTCATTTCCAATTGCTCATAAGAATCCTTTCTCATCCTAATAAATTATCTGTTTAAAATTCAAAGAAAACCAAATATGTCTACTTCTTCCTGTTTCAAAGGAGCGGTTCTGGATTGTAAAGATTTCAAAGCAGATAACATAGGCCTGCACACATTTTGCTTTCTTAAAACTGAGGCCTATTCTTGAGTATATTTGGGGTGCTGATTCTAAAAATGGCAGTGGTTTGCACTATCATGTCTAGTTTGGGGGGGATGGCATCCTCACCTCACATCCGACGCTATGACTTCCTTGTAAGGAAGCTGCTTGATTTGCATTGTGAGGTGACGATGCCATCCCCCCCCCCAACTAGACATGAAGTGGCAAAGCCGATGCCATTTTTAGAATCACCTCCCCAAATTCATATAAAACCACCGTAAATTTTGGAAAACATTTTTTTGACCCTCAAATTTGCAGGTCTGTATTATTTATCCTTCTACCTGATACCTCCCACATTTTTTGTTATTATTTGCTGAATGGCAAAATGTGATTTACTAGAATCATGTCTTTGAAAAATGAGGAGTATTTTATCACAGAAGCAGAACTGTTTCTTGTAAGGTTTCAGTTTGATATTAAATCAGTCCCATGATGAGTTCAATGCCTGTTACAGAAATTAAGACCTCTTTCCAAAGAGAGTCAAGGTTTATTTCATTAAAGTATAAAAGGCATATCACCACTGTGACAATCATATGAAGTTACTCTCCATTTCATAAAGCCAATGACCATCAATATGAGAAGAACTGAGAGTTTCAGACCTCACTGTGCACTTAATTGTTGACAAGGCCATTTGCAGGTGTCATGAGGCCCTGAGCTACTAAGAGCTTTCTGGTACGGTCCCTGCATATCTGGGTTGACCCTGGTGTGCTTACTAGGCAATGAGTAATGACTGCCACTGCTGAACTACTAGTATGGCTGGAGGTGCCATTTTAATTTACCCACAGTGCCCCGGCCGGCTACCAGCTCCAGAGCAATAATGGTGCCTTCAGCTGTAAGGCTGGAAAAAAGGGGAGCAAGTGGCAATGAATCGGCTGCAGTGGACCCCCTCTGGAAGTAGCCCAAGGATTCAATGTGCTGATGTCAGCCTTGCTGTGGCAGAGAGTAGTAAAAGGGAGTGGTGAGTTCATTTTCCCATCTCAACCAACCATTTAAGGCTACGGGAGCCAAAAGATCTGGGCACCTTGGTCGCAGGTCAGCAGGTGAGCTAGGTTGTGGCCTATCCTTTATATCCAGCTGTTGTATAGTATTCTGGGGTTCACATGTACCTCTCAATTCCATCTTTTCTCAACTTCCCAGTTATTCCTGTATACTTCTGAGCGATTCAATATCAGCCAAGTATGGGCAGCCCAACCATGAGGTGACCTGATGCGGCGGTGGGAGGAGTGGGGGGTTCGGGGTGCCCTTCACCCTGAGTCTGCTGCTGCTTCCCTCCAGCCCACCACAGGCATTAATCTGCTTCCTGCTCACTCAAGCACAACACACATAATCTGCCTCTTTACCGTGCTCCTTGTGCGTTTTTTGCATACCCAGAAGTGCCACATTTCCGATCACAAAAATCATGGTAAGGGGCTTCTCCCCCATGTGCTGAGGCAGTGGCTGTGGTGGCCACATCAGGCGGCATCTGAGGTCCTGCCACCCCAGCATACATGATACCTAAGAAAGCAAATCCACGCACATGCACATGCGTGTGCGCGCACACACACACACACACACACACACACACACACACACACACACAAAGTCAGTTGTATGACGGATATTGGAGTCTAGTGGGAATTAATACAGATTGCCTTCAAATGCCCTCTAGAGTTTTAAACTCAACTAATGCAGTTAAACTTTCCATAGGTATATGAACAGACATAATAACTGAGGTGGATTGTTGCCTCAAGTGTTCTTCATTCTTAACAATACAATAAGTCAGGGGTGCCCAACATACGGCCCGCGGGCCGCATGCGGCCCGCCTGACGATTTCCTGTGGCCCGCGAAGAAATCGGGGATCCCCCCGATTTCTTCGCGGGCCAAGGGAAATTCTCCCGGACGCTCCAAGGCCGGCCCGGGAGCTGGCCTCGGAGCGTCCGACCCTGTCGGCGCTCCAGGGCCTTCTGAAAGAAGGCCCAAGCGAGCGCGTTAATACGGGTATTTTTTTATTTTTGCGCATGCGCAGAGACCGTTTTGAGGGCCTCTTGCCCTCAAAACGGTCTGCGCATGCGCAAAAATAAAAAAAAATACCCGTATTAACGCGCTCGCTTGGAGCGCCGATGGGGTCGGACGCTCCGAGGCCAGCTCCCGGGCCGGCCTCGGAGTGTCTGAAGGCCCCCCCCGCCACGCTCCAGCGAGCACCAGCACCAGATCTCGCCTCCTTCCCAGATCTCGCCTCCTTCGTTTCATGGCGAGTGGAGTGCGCAGCTCGGCTCCTCGCTGCAGCCCAGCCGGGCTGGCACAGGATGAGTACCAGGGGCGGGGGCGAGCTACACCGAGTGAGCGTTCCCCGGCCACATGTGCCAAAGCCTGCCGGCTGGAAGGAGCCTAAAATCGCACCCTCCCGGTTGAAAACAAACCCGGTCGCTAGAAGAATACAGTACGTGGAAAGAAGATGAGCTTTTTCCTTCTTCCTGGGTCTTTGCAGTGCCAGTGTAGCTCTCGCTATGGGCTGGCAGCGTGAGACACTACCCTCCAGTGTCGTCGCCCCCCCTTCCACGCTGAGCTCTAATTTATTATCCTGCCCTGCTGTGCGTTTCAGAGGGGGTCCTACAGATTGGAACCCATTGTTTCAGAGGTGAAAAAAACCATGTTAGTGTATTTTTCCCTTCTCCTCCCAGTTGTTGGTGGGTGTAAATAGTTTTGTACAGAGCTGATGTGTAGTACCTAAAAGCCTGAGCTGCAAATCAGAATTTGTCCCCAGTTCAGATTTTACTTGTCCCATGTAAAATCACAAGGTGGCCCCTAGGCAAGCTGCTCCCTCACTGCCTTAGCTCCCCAGCTACAATATGGGGATAATAATACTTACATGTTGAACTTGGGAGAGGGATTTTTTTTAAGAGATCCTGGCATTTTCATGCCTTTTGTGCATGTGTCTTATTGCTGTGTGTGTGTGTTTTTAAACTTAAAGAGATCCTGGCATTATTATGTTTTTAATGTGGGAAAAGTGCTTTTTTTGGGTGGGAGGGAGTTGGGAGAGGGATTTGTGTGTTTTTTTTTTTTAAAGAGATCCTGGCATTTTTATGCCTTTTGTGCAGATTAGGCTGTGCGCACAGCCTCGTTTATCCCAAATTAATCCTGGATAAAGATATCACACACACACACAAGTGGCTTGCTGTGTATATTTTATTTTTATTTATTGTATATTTATTTATATACATTTATATAAATATTTTTCGGGATATTTCATGGCCCATGGACACGCCCCCTGTGATGTCACTTCCTGAGGAAGTGACATCACGGTTCCTGGACACGCCCCCGTGCGGCCCCGGAGAAGTTTGGCCTATTCATTTTGGTCCCCGCCTACTTCCAAGTTGTGCACCCCTGCAATAAGTGATATGTGGATGAGGAAGAGATTCTAAGCGTTCCTCTGACACCCCCTCCCCTTTCACTTTGAGATATCAATGATGCATAGTTTGCTGTTCATGGGACGTTCTTTAGACTGTTCGGTAGGCTCCACCCTTTTCCAAAATGGTATTGTTACACAAACTATTCAGACTGAGAAAGGAGACACCAGTACTTGAAGAGATAACTACAGAGAACTACGATCTTAGTTTGCCTTTTGCAAGATTAGGCACTTTGGTCACTAAACAAACTGCTCAGGCCACATCCCAGGTTATCATAATGCAAACTATTAGTGTGCACAAGAGAACCCTGGCACTCTGGATTATTAGAGAGTTTATGAAGTGGATAGCTGAGAGACTTAGGGCACAATCTTGTGTAAATATAGTCTGGTGGAGCGCATGCTCCACTGGCCTTAGGTGTTGTGAAAGTGCTGTAAGGCACTTTCGCGGCACCTCTGGAGTAAGCGGCGCTGATGCAGAGGCTGGTACCACTCACTCTGCCATCCCTCAGACTCCGCACCGCCAGACCCAGGTAAGCCGGGTAGTGGGAGGGCAGGCCAGGGTGGTGGTGGAGGGAGCCATTGGCCTGCCCAGCCTAGGAGGGGGCAGGGATATTGATGCCAGGCTGTGCCGATATTCCCGTCCCTTCCTAGGCCGGCCCACATGGCCTCCTTGGATTTGTGCCAGCTAAAGAGCTGGCGCACAACCGAGTAGGCCCATTGGGGCCTCCAGTACTTACACTGGGGGAAGGAGACGAATGTCCCCTTCCCCCGAGGTAAGCCCCAGCCGCACCGGCGCAGGCCATCTTGGCCGGCCACCGCATCTTAAACAGGATAGGGCTGCTCATGTGCCACCTATACCTGGCATGATTTATAAATTAATAGAACCAGCATGTGAAAACATCCTGCAAGGAAAGTAACGTATGTACTAGCTCTCAGTATTGTTTGAGGTTGACTCAGCTAAGTAGGTTGCATTCATTTCCCTCTCTTAAGTGTGCTGAAGATATCTTTAGGAACCTTGCAGATGTGTAAATTTTTGCCAGCTTATTTTGGGGTGTTTCCATATGTTGTGTGTGTGTACTTTAAAAGCAGGAGAGAGACAGAAATGAAAGAAACATCTGCAGGGCAACAGTATGACTGTTTTGAGATGTCTGTTATTAAGTACACAACCTGTTTTACGCTGGGATTCTGCATAATTATGTTCCGGAGGAGGGAGAAACAACAGATGTTGAATAAAGATTGAAAATTCTTAAAAGAAGCTGTTTTAAATAAATAAAAAAGAGCAACAGTTGCTCTCAGTCAGAGATGTTTTGGCAAGCCAGTTAGACAGCAATCTATTTCTCAAATTCATTGCCCATTTCAGCAAGATTAATGTCAAACAAAGTGTTTCTTCTCACATCTGATCAGTTCAACAATTATACAGCTCCAATAATCCCCAAGTCAGTCTTTCAGAAAACAGCTGAACATTTCCTCCAGCAATTTCATAAAGTAGATTAAATGAATATATCAGGTCAAAAATGCTGCAAGTGTTTTGCATGAGAAAATTTCTTTTCCCCCACTTACAAATTAATTGTTTTACTCAGCACAAAAAGGAGAAAACAATCAATAAAGGAGTATAGTTGTCAAGGTCTTAGTTGAATAAATGTCATTTCAGTAAAGTTCCACACTATATCCAGAGAAATAACTAAGGGCTAAACTGAAATAGACAAAACATTAAATGTGTCTGTCTAGTCAGGGTTTACATTTAGTCTAGAGTAGCATTCACACATTACTGCAATTTGGATTATGACCATGACACATAGAGAGGGTGTTGAGCATTGCTTCCCACTAAATATTTTCCCCGCAGTATCTATTTAACTCTGAAAATGCCCTTGTAGCAAATGACACTTTCAGGTTAAATAACTGCTTTGATGGGAGGGGGGGGGGTTCAGCAGGAAAACAGTACGGAAGTAAAGGATTAAACATCTGTGTACCATGGTCCTGATCCAAATTGTAGTCCTGCATGGCAGGAAATAAATTTATGCCCCCTAAATAGGCAATTGCACACTTTAACGTCATGTCCTATTTTGGCCCTAAGACACTGAAGGAAAAACTAATTCTTTACAAAGAGTAGAATTTTATAGCTTAAAAGGTCATGTAAAAAAATAAAATATTTAACAATAATATGAGGAATTCCAATGTTTTAAAATACACATAAAATCATATATGTATATATATATATCCCCTTCCCGGGTCTGGCCACTGTTACACAGGGCGCTCAAATGTATGCCAGCAAAATAGCTCATCTTTTATATCAGCAAAATAGCTGGTGCACATCCAAGTAGCCCCATCGGGGCAGCTGGTGTGTTATTCGGGGTATAGGGACAAACATCTTTTTACCTTTAGGAGACCTCTGGCTGTGCCAGGGCAGGCCCAATCATGTTTAGGATGTGGCGGGTGCCTTATGTGCACCGCTGCATCCTGCTAGACAGGATTGGGCTGTAAGTGTTTGAAGCTTTGTGCATTCACTCTAAATTTACTGCACTCCAGAAAAGCTGCCAGAAGTAGGTTAACAAGTGATACAGTCGCATTTGCATTGAGTTGAGAGCAAAGCAAAAGTAAAGCAATCACATATCCTATGTGTCTGGAACCATGCAGTCTACATGACAAAATTCTGCTTGAGACCTTGCCCAAAGGTAAAATAAATAAAAAAAATGAGCCTTAGTAGTATTTTGGCTATCACAAGTCAAAGAACTGGAAGACGGCAGGACATTGTTCAGTAAGCATCAAAGTGACTTTCAAGGAAGCCCAAAATGGACGTGGTGCACAATTTTTGAAGTATATGGCCAAAACTGAAAATGTCCTACCATAAAATAAATACATTTTAAAGGCATAATCCTCTTGAGATTATTCAGTTTAAGAATTCAAGTGAGGAATTCAATGATTGAGTATTTCCCCATATGAAAACAAAGAAGAAGCTACCTGCTTGTAGAAAGTTTGTATGCCAGGGAGAAGTGTTCTTTTCATGATGCAGGGATTTATATATAGATGAAAAAGAATTCAAAAATCTGGTTTCCCCTCAGTCTTCTGATGTGATGGAGTCTAAGAGGGCTGTACCTATAAGATTTTTCTAAGACTGAAGATTAGCTCTAATATCCATGAGGGAATAATTCAGAAAAGTAAAAACAGGTGTTGGAAGTTGTCTATGCAGCTTTCTTTACTTAGCAGGTCTTGAATTACCGGAGGGAGGAGAGGGTGCCAGGCCTTCTTTTTGTGACTGCCCCGGCCCCTTAGCTACTATTTGTAGAAGGCTATGGGGATATTGTGGCTAAAATTGTGTGTGTGTGGGGGGGGTCATTTGCGGATTTCATTAAGATCCTTTTATGTTTTGACCAATTCAAGCATGCTCGAATGCTCCTTGGTAAAATAAAACGCATGGAAAAATTACACAAGTTGCGAGGAAAAGCCTTTAGCTCCATTGTCAATTACTCTTGCTTCATGGTTAAGCACAGACATAATAATAAGCGATGCGACTTACAGTGCAGTTCTATGCAGGTTTATTCAGAAGTACAGTCAATCCTCATTATATGATTACTCATATGCAGATTCACTTTTCAGTGGGAATAAAAGTGTAACTTAGTTCACAACCATTCATGGGGTGAGAATGACTCTTAAACCAACTGATAAGGTTGGTTGTTCTTGGAAATGGCTGCCTGATAAGGATGTTCTCGGCTTCACAGATGGTAGAATGACTCTTAATTGACAGTTTCATAAGGTTGTTCAAGTTTACATACTAACTGCAGGTTGTTAACAGCCAAGGAATAGAGAAAAAAGAGAAGAAGCTGTGCATTTCAGTAAGCCAGCTAAGGACTGGTGTTCCAGTTCCTGGGAAGAAGGAAGGAATGGGCTGTGATTGCAAGCAG
Source organism: Plestiodon gilberti rubricaudatus (assembly GCA_026170595.1). Taxonomy (NCBI): domain Eukaryota; kingdom Metazoa; phylum Chordata; class Lepidosauria; order Squamata; family Scincidae; genus Plestiodon; species Plestiodon gilberti. The sequence goes on from JANXHW010000003.1 coordinate 112,351,251, forward strand.
CCGATTCTGAATTAAACATTATGCCTATGGTGGATATGTCCTTAAAAAAAACCTTGCAGAAGTGGTCTGCTTGCTTGGTGTTTGGGATGAATCCCAGGATAGACTAAATCTTCAGTTGTCACTGCTGCTATTTGTTTAAAATAACTCTGGACTTGATACACAACAGAAACAAATATTAAAATGTTGGAGATGTTGAGCTGCCCTCGAAATCACCCAGCTCATAGTGTTCAAGGTAAGATTCAGGTTCATAAAGTAGCATATAGCAAAGAGAGGGTCTGTGGAAACATAAACCCATTTTCCCCATAGGATCAATGATTCAGTATCCGCTGTTCAGTATCCGCTGGGTTTTCCAGGAATGGAACCCCAATGGATAACGAGAATTGACTGTAAGCCCTTAGTAAGTGTGCATAGGATTGCACACTTTAATTTATTCATAGGATATACCAAAGCTCTTCACAAACATCTCAATTTTTACAATAAACCTACAGGGTAGACCAATATTGTTATCGCTGTGTTGGAGACGTTTGAGAGGGGGCAGTGATAAGCTTGAGAGAGATAAGCTTGTCTAAGGCTACCTAGTTAGTTCATTGCTAACGTCATGTGAACCAGGGACCTTCGCTTTCAAGGGATAAGTGCAGAGGCGTGGAAAGACTGGAGCAAGCGGAGCAGCGGCTCCAGGCGGCACTGCGGCGCCGGGCGGCGCTGCTCCGCTCGCTCCAGTCTCACGGAGCGCGCGCCCACCCGGTGATGCGCGCGCGCGCGGTGGACACTCCGGAGCTTTCTCCGGCTCTGAGGCCGGGGGAGAAGGCCTCACTGAGGCCTTCTCCCCCGGCCTCGGGGCCGGAGAAAGCCCCGGAGCGTCCACCATGACCTGCGGCCGGGGCTTTCTGAAGGCGTTTAAAATGTTCTGCGCATGTGCAGAAAAAAACAGTATAAATAGCGGGCAACGCAGTCGGCCGCCTTCAGAAAGCCCTGGCCGCCGGTTGTGGTGGACGCTCCTGGGCTCTCTCCGGCTCCGAGGCCAGAGGAGAGGGCCTCGGAGCGCCCTGGTAAGCCGCAGCGAGTGCTCCAGGCAGCACTCGCTGCTGGTACGCCTCTGGATAAGTGGAACTGCCCTGTTAAATGCTAGGAAAAGGTTAGACAGATCCAGATTTTCAACCTGGCTCTTTTTCTATAATCCAGCAGCAGCTCTAGTTGAGAACCAGTGGCTTCAATTACCATTTTCCCTACTACAAATGAGACTAGTGAGTCCATTCAGACAGAAGATTTGGGGGTTATCTTTAAAGGAACACATAATTTACAAAATTTACAAAATTATTTCATTTATTAGTTATTTACAGTGCAAAGCCTATGCATTTCTACTCAGGAATATGCCCCATTGAGTTCAGTGGGACTTACTTCCAAGTAAGTGTGTATAGCAGTGGTTCCCAAATGTTTTAGCACCGGGACCCACTTTTTAAAATGACACTCTATCGGGACCCACCTTTTACGAGAAAGTCTTTTACGAGACTTAAAAAAAAGGTGATCTAGAAAGAAAAATATTTTTATTTATTTATTTGCAAAAAAACATCATTTCGATTATTGAAGCTGCCCTAATGAATGGCCTCAAGGCTGGAGGGTCTTTAGTTATTTGGCTCAGTCTTCACCTGCTCCCACTACCTGTCACTGGCAAACTTGGAAAAAAAACCATTAAAAGACGCTTAAACGTTAACTCCTTATATTTACACTAACTTGCAAACTGCAGGAGTTCAGCTGTTCTCAGGGCAATTAGCAGCTATCTGATTTTTGAATAGCATCTTTCCATCACATATGTTCTCATTGGATGCTCTGCGGGACCCAAGAGTAATTGGGCCGCGACCCACAGTTTGAGAAATGCTGGTGTATAGGATTGCAGTACCAATTATTATTATTATTATTATTATTACCACCACCACCACCACCACCACCACCATTTGGATTGCCTGCTTAGGCACCAAAATATCTTGTGCCGCCTCTGACTGCAAATAAAACTTTGGCTGCAACCCTATGCACACTTTCCTAAGCCCCACTGAGGACAATAGAACTTACTTCTGAATAGACAAGCATAAAATTGTGCGCTTTGTGCCTCTAAGGCTGCAATCCTATACGCACTTTCCTAGAGTAAGCCCCAGTAAACACAATGGGACTTATTTCTGAGTAGACATGCCTAGGATTGTGATGCAAGACCATGAAGATAGTTGATGTCTGTGGTGAGCAGTGGATTAGCCTTGCACAGAGTGCTCGTAGTTATATGAAGCCTCTTATGGTCTTTGACTTTGACATGAAACATCCATTGATATCAATCCATATATGTAGGCTTCTGTTGCTACTTCACCTGTATATATATATATATATATATATATATATATATATATATATATATATATATATATATATATATATATATCTTAAAAAGAAGGGAGAACTTTCTAAAAAGTTGATTCAACCACGAGCAGTGACCATTTGGGGAGAGGAATTTAGAATTCAAAATAACCGTTTTCTTTGCAAATGACTTTTTTCCCCTGAGGAACCAGATTTAGAATTGAAATTAACTCTTTCCCCTGCAAATGATTTTTTTCTACTTGTTAACTCAACATATTTTATTTTTCAAGCATTCCCGACTTTGCTTTCCTTTGCTATCCTCACCCTACACACCATCACAAGTAGACTTCAGTCTGTTGATCTTCTTCTGCCAGGTGAGCAAACCCTTCATCTGCTAGCTGTCTTAGTCTTGTGATCCGAATTTTACATGTGAGATTGTAAAGCTTCCTGGGGGTCTTTTTTAAAACACCATAACTGAGAATTTGATAGAGTGTATTTTTGCTGAAAGGACTTTCAAGTATCTTGTTGAAAAACAAATCTGCACACTAGCTTAAAGCACATTTTGTATTGTAGACAAGTTGGAGTGAGAATTTCAACTGAATATTATCAGAAATTTCAACTGTTATGGCCTTTTGTGTTTGCATGCATAGGTTACATGGTGCAAAGAATGTAGATATGTGTACTACTATTGCAATTCTAGTGCACAATGTGCTTTATAAGTCTTATCTCATTCCTTCTAGCAACTCCTTTGAGTTGGGCCAATTCTGCCCCATTCTGTTTGCTCATTTTGTGCAAGGAAGGATGCTTTGTGCCTACCCAATACCATATCCATTGCGATGTGATGCAGCTTTCCCAAGCCCAAAGCAACATGTTTATGTGTGCCAGCAAAATAGCCGGTGCACATTCGAGTACATCCATTGGGGCAGCTGGGACAAATGTCCCTTTACACCAAGGAGGCCTCTGGCTCTGTCGGTGCAATACCAATCTTGCGTAGGATGTGGCGTGCGCCTTATTTACGCCACTGCGTCCTGCTAGATAGGGTTGGGCTGTAAGTAATCAAGAATTGACTGGAATATTTTTCTCATTTTTCGTGTCTGTCACTTCATCACGTTTCCCCCTTTACAACTGTTACTATAGTCTGAGCAGCTGATGGAGATTAGAAGACTCCCAATTGTATGCCTGGAAATAGAGAGGATATCACCCCAGATGACAAGCTGCTAGGTTGCCTTTGAGTGCCTTCTCCAAAACTGCAAGCAGCTGCTGTCTCTTCATTCCCTTTGTTGACTATCACTGAGACAAGTGCCCTTGGAATTTTATCTTCCCAGGTGGTTGCCTAGTTTCAGTGCCAGATTGGCTCCCCACAGTGACTCTACCTGTCCCCCTGATGGTGCATTGAGTGCTATCACTGCCACCGGTACAGGGTCAGGGGTGAGCCTGACTAGGGGGCCCTATGATGTACATATGCCTTTGGCTCCTGACACCACCCTCTGCCTTGTTTGCATCTATGGACGGGCCAGCCTTCCTAAGTTGTTGACTGACACTGAGTGTGATTGGGTATGGGTGCTCGGTTCTATACACACGGTCAGCTGAGTTAAGCCATAACTGTTCACATTCTACAGCTGGATATTCTCTGAAGCATAATTTCAACACACTGGTGTGGCTGTGCGATTATATGGGGCTGCTCTTTTTTAGACTTGTGTTATTAAGGCACACTTGCATTGTGATAAATTGTAAGTGAATATTGGTAGTGCAAGCTGTTAGCATATTCCATATGGGAAGGCTGCCATCTCTGTATGAATCTTCTGTTTCACAAGCCTCACCAAGCTGATGGATACGTCCATGGAATCAGAACAAATCTTTCCAGTGACTCATTCTTTGCCACAGATAAGTTGTAAAACGGTGGCAGTGGATGGATGGGGGTTTCAGTTTTCTGCACTGTTTTTAAACAGAAGATGTAGAACAGGTTCTTCTGTCTTATAGCCTGGAGCCAAACTGTCAACATAAATGATGTGTGGACTTTAATATCTGAGAGTCATGTTGAAAAATTCCATTTTTTTTTTAAAAAAGGACAGATTAAATGCCACACAACATAGCTCATTACTGCCTAGTGAAAATTTATTGAAAAGGCAGGTTTTTTTGCAAATGTAGCTGGCATACTTTATCTAGTTATTACCTGTTTTGCTGTACAATAGATGAGGTTGGAGATATTTCTTGTATAGTCCAAACAAGAAAGAGTGTGGGCCCAATCCTATCCAACTTTCCAGTGCCGATGCAACTGCAGTGCAGCCCCAAGGTAACGTTCCCTTACTTGAGGAGGCCTCCGTGGCTCCCCCCCCCACAGATGCAGTGCACGCCCTGTTGGCATGACTGGAAATTTGGATAGGATTGGTGTGTGTGAGAGAGAGAGCTCCCTCTGTGTGTGTGTGTGTGTGTGTGTGTGTGTGTGTGTGTGTGTGTGTGTGTGTGTGTGAGAGAGAGAGAGAGAGAGAGAGAGAGAGAGATATTAAATTGATGTAAGCCTGTGAAGAGGTCTGTCAGACCAAAAGCACAGATGAGACATTATTACTGTAAGTCTGTTGTATAGAATGAGAGTCATTGGCATGTATCTATCAGTGTAATGTTGCATGACAGCAATTAGAAACAGCTTCTGATTTTATTATAATTCAGAAAAAATATCCCTTTGTACTTTAGCACAGGACTTCTCAGTGTGGGTTGCGAGTTGTGCCCTCCTGCCTGCCCTCGCCTCCATTTGGTTCCAAATTGGAGCCAAGCAGAGGCAACCAGAACCCAGTTCTGGGGCCCAACCCACCTCCTGGCACTGCTCACTCATCGTTTTCAGCCCGGGGATGGCCTTCGGAGACCTTGGAAGGCCTCCAGAATTGACCTGGAGGTTACTTCTGGTTTTGCCAATGCGACTTTCGGTCACGTCGGGAGGCCTTTCTGAAGCCCACGGAGGCCATTCTCGAACTGGAGTGACGAGGGAACAGCACCAGGAGGTGGGTCGCGACCCATTCCCTGAGAATAGAAGTGGGTCACCGCCCCAGCACGTTTGAGAAACGCTGCTTTAGAGTGTTCAAAGCATTTCCCATACCCAGTCACAGTAATTTTTACAAGAACCCTGTAAGGTAGACTTGTATTAATGCCATATCACTGTTGCCAAGGGGACTGAGGCCAAGACAGTGTGGCTTGTCTAAGTCCATGTAGTACATTTTATGGCAGAAAAAGGTTTTAAACCAGATACTTTCTGGTTCATAGACTTCTCTGGATGGAGAGAAATTTCTCTGATCTCCATTTTTGCCTGGTTCTTTCAATTTACATTAAAAAGAGATGTATGTCTTGTCTTTTTCATTCCTTAGAAATGTGCATTTCACCTCTCTAGCGCTTGAAAAAAAGTTGACTATAGAGGATTACTCTTGCTGTTTTGTGATATCCTGGAAAGTATGAAGCATAATGAAAAGGGGGTGATTTTAAGCATGCAGGGAGCCTCTCTCCTCACACAGTAATAACAACCAGTCCACACGTATCTGAGATTAGGGACAAATGGACCATGAAAGGATATAGGTGGAATGGCTGCAGCTGTCTCACTGGACAGAGGATAGTCCAGTGGTTGGGCATTTTCAGGATGGAAGAAGTTGCTTTCTCTCCAAAGATACTCTTTTCAGCTCCAAGCCTCTCTAAAGTGAATGTTTTCCCCACAATAAATCTAACAATATGTCAATAACATATTGTTTTCAGTTTTGCATTTCAGAGGGGTTTCTAGTGAGAACAGTTTCAAGTCTCTTTGACTTCTCACAAACAGCAGATGAGGCTGTCAGTCTGTCTCTGGACTATATCACTTTCCTTTGCAGGTGGGGATTTGCATGTTGGAATGGTCTCTTCTGGGAAGAGAGACAAAGAGACACAATTTCTTCACAAGGAAAATTAGCATGTCAGGATCAAACATAGAGAAGAATCTATCTCCCTGCCATCTACTTTTATTATTATCAGGGATTTTTTATTTTTTGTATGGGAGGGCTTCCTAATTGCAGTCCGGACCCAAGTTAGCCACCAGCTACTGTATCTGAGAACTAGGCTGTAATATGAACCACATAGCAGGATTGCATAAAACCCTACTATCTTGCCAAATGCAAGTTGGTGATAGGTGAGCTGATTGTCATCCAAATGGCAAAGAGAATTTTACTGATCCCTGATCATCTGAAAGTGGGGAACAGGATAGTGAAATTATTCTCACCACTTGGTAAAATGATAAAATATATTATGCGCATGTGCAGATGACATGGGGCAAGTTTCCACTTAGTAAATGGTAATCTGTCTTCATACCAGGGATGTGGATCAAGTCTCTCATTCCAAGTCTCGAGTCAAGTCCCAAGTCTTTGGTTGCGAGTTGCGAGTCCCTATCTATTTAATGGGGGAAACGGGTTTAAACCTGAATAAAATTCAACTTGTCATAAAAGGTTCCAAATCTCGAGTTGAGTCTTTTGAGTCCTTTACAATCACCGAGTCAAGTCTGAGTCAAGTCATTGATGCGACCTGAGTCTACATCACTGCTTCATACTTCAGTGAGGATTCCCAGGTGAGAGTGCCACTGCACTTCTCAAGCAATAGACTGGTGGAGTGGTGAACCAGCAGGGAGTCCCACAACTCATGCCTAGCCAGCTACCCATCTATCCATTGCCCAGAGCAAGAGAGAAGAGGATGGAAGAAAGAACTACTCCCTTCTTCAGTGCCACTGCTGAAGTCTGCAGTGGCAGAGCTATAAGAGCAGGTAGAGACCACTGCAATCTTGGAATAGAATCTTCCTCATTGCCACTGCCGCCTCATCCCTCCACCACGTCTCCTCTACCACCTGCTCCTTCTTCCAAAGTGTCTGGGAAAGGTATGATCCTGGGAGCAGGTCCTCTCCAGAGGCATTTCTACGGTAGGGGCAGTACTGTAAGTTGCGCCCCATCCTATTCCCCGTTTACAACCAGGAATGAGAAGGCCCTGCCCCCTCACCATCGGAGCCATTCCACGTGGCAAAGGCGATGGGCAGGAGCGTTGCCTTCGCTGTGCGGAATGGCTCCCACGGCAAGGGGGTGGGGCCTCCTCATTCCTGGTTGTAAACGGGGAATAGGATGGGGCGCAACTTACGGTACCGCCGCTACCGTAGAAATGCCTCTGGTCCTCCCCTCCCAGTCAGTTTGGAAGCAACAAGCCATAGAGGGGTGCAGGGCACATGCATGAAAAAAAGAGAGAGAGCTCTTTCATGTCATGCAATGCATTGTCATTTCACACATTCAGCTGCCAGTCACCAAGTACTGTGCTGTGTACATATAGATGGGATTTAGACCTTATACCCCCATTCCAATGAACTGGGAGAATCAACCAGTTTCTTATTACAGTTGTTAGTAAGTGGTGTATTTTTCCCCTTTACAATGCTCATGGGAATATCTTGAAAGCGACCAGAGAGAATAAACGATCTACTGGCATGCTTTATTATTTGGTGCTTGCAAGGAATAAACTCCTTTGTGCTACATTTGATTTTCTTTCCAGTTGGCTTAAGGTTATCTCAAACACCCCCATGCTTGTGGTTAGACAGAGCCTGTTCACCAATGTGTTCTTGCAGGTATTTTATATGAGTGAGCAACAAAAAAGAGACGGAAGCTCTCTCAGAAAAGTAAACTGGGCCTTTTTAAAGATATTAAATGCCTGAAAGTAATGCAGGTGCCGGTCATTTACTCTTGCTGTGTTTGCCTACCTGTCCACTTCTGTGTATTGCGGTTTAGTATTGCGGTTTAGTTCTGCTTCCAGTTTTTACTATCACAGTACTTTGCTTTTCTCCCCTTTTCCCAGTGACTTCTAAATGAATTCCCTTTTAACTAAGCAAAACCTTACTTCTTGTCTGTTCTGAAAGGGGAATCATCATCAGAGTTTGCTTTAATGTTTTGGCACTGGTCCCATTAGCAGACAGATTTCCCTGTAAAGCAGTAAAGCCACTCATTACGGCTCTTACCATTTACACTAAAAACAAAAACATAACAAAACAAAAAACACCAAAACCAAACACCTGTTTCCCAAGATAACAATGGCCATTCTCCTTTTCACTCGATACAGACTTGGAATCAATTCATGTGTTGGAGAGGAGTAACGTTTCTTCCATAGGAATCTTTCCATCCTCTGCTTTGTGTCCCTGTCACCTCCACCTCTTCTCCTAGGGCGAGGAGCTCCACCTCCAGGGAATTTGCAAAACCAATCAACAACATACCAGGTTGGACACAGTGGAGTTGCTCTTACAGTCTCTGTGTTTATTCTGGACATTGGACAGATAGCAGAAACAAGGGAGGGGATGCCCCTCCTAATGTGTTATCCTTATATTGACCTCTTCTTCGAGGCCCACCAGGCTGCCTTAATGGAAGCACTTTTTCTATGGTACAGCCCAGCTATACCCCCACTTGGCAGGTGCTGTCTATCTAGCCTCCCTCCTGGCTGAAGACAGGTGCCAGCCAGTGATGTCAGCAGATGTCATTCTTCTGTCCTGCCAGTGTGTGTGGGGCCACACAGACTGTCTTCCGTTGACTGGTGGAGTTGCCCCATCTCTCCTTACTGCACCGCTGTGTCTCTTGGGGGCTCACAAGGCCCGCTCAGTCCATGGCTGCATAGCCTTTTCAGTGGTGGTGCAGGTTTAATGGAACAGCTTCCCCAGGAAGCCTGCCAAGCTTCATTGTCCGCATTCTGTCCCTTGCCTAACACTTCTTTTAAATTTAACAATGTTTTTAACTGATCATATTTGGTCATTGCCATTTTTCTGATTTGTTTTTATTTCAAGCTCTTTTCTGTTCCATGCTGTTTTCCATTAATATTGAGTTCACTTGGCCTTACTTCTCAGTAAACATTAATGGAATCATACTCTTGTTTTCCTTTGTCAAGTTTGCTTCCTTGTTCCTCAAATGGTCAGCCTCTCCCTTTCTCCATCTGATTTTGGTAGATACCTATGTGTATAGGTAGTTCAGTCAAATTCTGAATTTGAGGATGTTAGAGGAGTTATTTATCCCAAAGCCCAATCAATCACTGAGATTTTTTTTAAAGCATTGAGTAACCACACATCATGAAATCGTCCAAGGATTCATTTTCATAGCCAATTTAAAGACATATACGATCAGTCAGGATAAGGAAAAGTCTCTATCAAGGATTAAATATGTCTTATGGTCCAGTTTGTGTGTGTGTGTGTGTGTGTGTGTGTGTGTGTGTGTGTGTGTGTGTGTGTGTGTGTGTGTGTGTAGGGGGTTAATGACACTTTTTGGAGTAAGAAAAATGTCAGTAAGAACTAGTCAGAGATTTCATACTGGTTACATTGATTTTTACTCATAATATGATCTCTTCACTGGGAATACAGTTCTAGGAGCAATCTCTCCCAAATGGAACTTTTTAATGAGACATAAGGCTGAAGGAAAAACCTGATTAAAAGAACTGTCTTAGCCAATATTGCTTTCTGCCATTAATAAAGTTGCTTTAGATCATGACAGTGATATTGTTCACTTAGACTCCTGTCCATCTTGCTTAATGTAACTTAATTGGCGACCTTAGATCCCTCCGTGGTACCATTTACATGAATTTGATGAATGAGCTAAAGAACAGAGTGTGTCATGATTGAAGCAAGCTGATTTTAACCCTTCCTTTCAAATTCCTATCTCATGGGAATCACAAATTCTATTGGCTGGCTCCAATGCCTGAATAATAAGTGGGAAGAATTTAACTATATCTACATTGGTAGCAACTTCAGGGTTTGCGAACAAGAACACCCATGGTGTCTGTGCATTTCCTAGAGGCAGGCAAAAGAAATATTTTCATGGCAAAAGATGAACAAAATATCCTGTGCTGCCTGAAGCAATTGGCTGCCTAAAGCAGAGCCCAGATGACACTCTCTCCATTCCCTAATTTCCCACTACTTCCTTCTTTCAGATCTCTCCCCCTTTCTTTCTTCCATTTCTTTTGGATAAGGAAGAGGAAAAGCATTGTATTTGTCATTTCACCTTCTTTCCTTTGCTTGGTGCACTGCATGGTGCCCATGAGAACTGGCCCACGATCTGCAGTTTTAATAGCAATGACAATGACAATGACAATAATAATAAATAATAATAATTAATAATACCAGTATTTATATACCACCTTCCTTGGTCATCAGATTTCTCCTCCGACTGTAATTCAAGGCAGTTTACATAGGCAGGTATATCTAAACCAAAGCGGATTTTACATATTCCAAATCTTGCATAGAACACTTCAATCCAGGTGGTTTCCTTCTCGGTCTGACCTCTCTCTGGCATTCACCTCCCACGCTTCGACGGCAACACTGCCTCCCACTCAGTGTGCCAGCTGCAGAATTCTCTCTCCCACCGAGGCTTCTGCAGCTTGTCAGCGGTGTGACAGCATATGAGGCGGCCGCTCTACCAACTGAGCCAGAACCCCTGCTCAGTGTTAAGTGGCCTACTTCATCCTGCTTCATGGTAGATCCAGGCCTCAGGGGTGGTGGTGTCAGAGGTCAGCCAAGTTGGGCTAAGGACAGAAGCCTGACCAGGCCAACACCTGAGCCTGCAGTACCAGTGGCAGTGCAGTGCCAGTGCACCAGTGCAGTGTCCAATGCAGTATGTTGGGGATAGAGCAGGGCTTCACTCCAATGCCCCCAGCAACCTGGTGTCAACAGCATGGTGGCCTTCGTGTACCGGTAGTTCAACACTAGGGTCAACAAAGATATTGTCAGTGTGTTAAATCATGTAATGTTTTACATGATTTAACTTGTAATGTTAACATTACATGTTAAGTCATATAATGAAAGGAAATGTAGTATAGGTTCTCAAGTTTTCGTGGCCAGTGCATATTACTGAGTTAAACATTTAAAAGTCTGAGGTTTTGGGCTGTTTATTAAGGTTAAAACAGGACAGGTCCTTCTCTAACGTTTCGCCAGAAATTATATCTGGCATCTTCAGAGTAACAGCTACTTCCGAGCGTCTTGAAACAAGCAGCTGGGGTTACAGACACGCCATCCATTCTTTAAGTAACTTAAGTGGCTGCACACAACTGGCACTAATCCCTGGAAACAATACCAGTCGCGTGCAGCGCTCCGCTGTTCTTGAGATCCCCAGGATTGCGCTGTTAGTCACATATCTAATTTGACCCTAACACAACAACATTGGTGTACTAGCCATCTATCTGAGCAATGAAAATTTGAAATTTCAGCAGCAGTACCATGAAAAAGTCCACACCTATTCTTAATGCACTCTACTGCTGGTTCCTAATTCATAGAATTACACATCTGCCCATGAAGGTATTTCATGCATTGAAAGTTATTTCATGCAAACCAAATGGAGTGAAGACTGTTTGTTTTAATGTTTTTGTGTTCTCATCATACAGGTCATGGCTTGACTCACTCGCTTGAGCTATCAGTTGTAATCTAGGTTCAGGTATTCTTGCCGCCTGCTCAAGGTACATTGTGATGGTCCTGCTTTTAAGTAGAGTATTGTTTTAGTGGGTCTTTGATGCTGTGATCCTGAATCTTGGAGTTAGGAACTGATAGAAGTGCTATTTCAGGTTTCAGTGGAAGGGGCAAATACATGTCAGAGCAGAGGCGAAACTAGGGCGGAGCAAGCGGAGCACCGGCTCCGGGCGCCATCTCCCGAAGGGCGCCCCGCTCCGCCCCGCCCGCGAGTCGGACTCGGACTCAAGTCGGACTCGGAGACTCGAGTCTCGGAGTGCCGCGGCCGATATTGAATTATAGGGATGCCAACCCCCCCCCGTTGCTCCGGGCGCCAACGGGGGTAGCGACGCCTCTGTGTCAGAGCTGAGGGGAGCAAGGTCTACAGCACAGTTAATAATATATACAGTATTTATATACCACCTTTCTTGGTCATTGGATTTCTCCTCTGACTTTAATCCAAGGCGGTTTACATGGGCAGGCTTACTCAACCCCCCAATGTTGTTGTTGTTGTTGTTGTTGTACAATCATATATATAAATGTTCAATCTTTCATGAACAACTGCATTCCAGATGGTATCCTTTACAGCAGTGGAGTCACTAGGGCGCGCGCTGCCCCAGGACCGGGTGTGCGCACCGCCCTAATGACCCCCGTGCCGCCGCACAGCCGGCTGGAGAGGATGTCTCCGGAGCCAGCAGCAGCGGAGCCTCCGCTGCTGCCGGCTCCGGAGACATCCTCTTCGGCCGGCTGTCTTGGGCCTTCTGAGGGAGGCCCGATGCGCGACGTCATATTTATAAGGTTTTCGCACATGCGCAGTACGTTTCTGAGGGCAAATTTGCCCTCAAACGTTCTGCACAGGCGCGAAAACCTTATAAATATGATGTCACGCATCGGGCCTCCCTCAGAAGGCCTCGGAGCTCCGCTGAGGGCGGACGCTCTGAGGCCTCCTCCTGGAGCGGGAGGCGACACGCGCGACGTGCGAGTGCGCGCAAGTGCACGCACGGGACCGCGCGTCACCCTTTGCGCGCGTCGCCCCCAGGTGGTCCGCCCTCCACGCCGCGCTCCAGCGACGCCTCTGCTTTACAGTCTCCCTGGCCGTTACCTCCCACACTCAGTCGATGCAGCTGGCAGCTCATTATCTCTCCTCACAGAGGCTTTTTTCACTGCTTTTTGTCAGCGGTGTGTCTCGAACTGGCCGTTTACCAATCTTCAGGCTTACAAGATGGCAACTCTCCCAACTGAGCCAGACCTCCTGCCCAAAGACCTACTGTATTATATTCAAAACTGAATGCCAAACGGCAGTGTATTCTAAGAGCATTTTCAATTGCTATTTTTTGAATATTTGATTTGTTCCAATCAAAAACACTGAAAACACCAATAGGAGTGTATGGGACCCAGACATTATGATGCCCGGACATCCTGATGTCCTGATATAATGTGATGCCACCTGGGCACCCAATCGCAGTGCTGCCCCTGGCTCTTGATCACCTGTCTATGCTACTGGAAAAGGCATGAGGCTAGATCACTGAACTCCAAGGATCTGAACAAAGCTGTCTTGCTCCGGAAATGTGGAGTGATCTGGGAACAGCACACTCCACATTTCCTGTTCTGATGAAAGTACTTAGGCAGAGGAAGGGGCAGGTAAGGAGGCCTACTCCATTGGCAGTGGACTGGAGGAAGGTGGCTGGCTTCTATTCACAACTCCCCTCCCCAACCTGCCACCTGATGCAAGCATAATAATTTGTGTCATGGACACGCCAGCTGTGCGCCTTCTAGATGCACTACTTCTTTGCTGAAGCAGGACAAAATGGTTCGAGCATTATTTCTTCCTGTCACTGTTAACCCTGAGCATTCAATGTCTTTTCAGTTCCTTTTTCTGCTAAGGCGCTGATAGAGCTTCTTTTCTTTCTTAATCATTCACAGTTCTATTCATTTCTCTCTCCTTGCTTCTTTCCTAATCCAGCGCTTTATCCCATTTCTCCTTTATTTTCCATCCAATTTCTCTTTAGCTTTTGCCACCCGCAGGGCACTCTATTGCTTGCCAATACATATCCTAGAACATACTGTGGATGTTATTCTCTGTAGTCTGTCCAGAGGGTCAGTGAGGCTCCAAAATGGTCCCTGGAGGTGTGCAGGTTCACTGAGCTGATACTGTTGGCAGCAGATCGAAGCTTCCGGCTGCTGCTGAATTGACTTGAACATGATGCAGACAAGGAGGTTGTAGCGTCTTCATGGAATCATGGTAATAGATCATAAGGAATATTTTTGTAACACATTCTCTTGCATACTATGCAGGATTGCTGTCATGGTGTTTCCATTTGGTTGTGTTTTAAGAAATTAACTGCTAAGTAAGTGGTGTTAGCCACGTATAAAGGGGAATGATGGCATGGATCCCCCAATGCTCTTTTACACCAAATCTTTGATATATTCCACAGGTAGGTGCTAAATCTAAAGTTTAATTCATCCATTTCATTTTTACACAAAAAACCTTAAGATATATCTGAAACTTTCATGGCCAACTATTATAAATAATGAATGTAGTTTCTTGACAGGATTATAAGCCATGTTCAGAAAAGAATTATTTATTTAATTTATTTAAATAAACACAATGTTTTTCAATCGACATCTGCGATCATCTTCAGGTGAGAAAAGAGCTAACAGGCAATTAAATAAATAATAATAATAATAATAAATAAATAAATAAATAAATAAATAAATAAATAAATCTTTTTTGAACATGGCTTATAATCCTGTCAAGAAACTACATTCGTTATTTATAACTTAAGATATTTTTAAAAGTTCACCTAAAAAGGTAATGGATGTTTAGAAAAATGAATAGCATACAGATATGCTTGCTGGAGACCTTGAATTGGATGAAGTTCCCTGCAAAGTGTACACTTGGTGGAAAATTCAGGTTTGCTGATATAACTTCCAAACATAACTTTTCAAATCACAACCGATTCAGTAATACAAATCAGAATTATGGTGATTTGGTGATTGCCAAATGTGATTTGCCCATCCCATTTGTCCCGGTTCCATCAATCGTTTTTACAGCCTACTCCTATCCAGGATTGGCCTGTCCTGCAGAGCGCATTGCAACAGCAGAAGGCACGTCCACTGTCGCAAAATGGCCACCAATGGCACATGCAGCACTTTTTTGGTGACCATTTTGCGCATGCTACTGCAAGCTGCAGCAGTGCTGCAACACCGCCGCTGGTTCCCACCCTGCTTGTCGGACAAGGGAAGGCAGCGGCGGAGGTGGGGGAAGGGTGTGGAGGGGGTGGGCAGGGAAGGGGGAGGGACGAGGGGCAAGGAGGCAGTGTAAGGGGATGGATCCAGCAGCAATGGTGCACCCTGGATTCTATCCCCCTTTAAAAGCACCTCCTTGCGCCCTTCTTCTCCTTGGACCTATGCCAGCTAAAGAGCTGGCTCAGGTCCGAGGAGACCCATTGTGGAGTGGGAGGCTTATGGAGGGATAAGGGGAAATAATTCCCCTTCTAAGCACTGGCGTCACTGCAGGAGGGGGCGGAGCTCTAAGTTCCTCCGTGATCGGAGTCTCCGTTACATGGAGGAACGAAGCACCCCGCCCCTGCGCCTTCCAACCCATTCAAAGCGGTGAAAACAACGTGCAGGGAGTCTCCTGCACGTTGTTTTCACTGCTTTGACTGGTTTGGAAGGTGCGGGGGCGGGGCGCTTCATTCCTCCATGTAACGGAGACTCCGATCACGGAAGAACTTACAGCTCCGCCCCCCCTGCAGTGACGCCAGTGCTTCTAAGCCTCCCAATCCACCCCTTTTTGGCACAGTGGCGCATCAGAAGAATGATAGGATTGGGCTCTTAATCTAAATGCCAGTATTCCCCAGGGGTGAAAAGGATATGATCACATTGCCAGCGTTCTATTAATGAGGCAAGTCATGCATTATGTCCATTGTGGAGATACCCCCTTCCCTAACATAGTGTCTGAGCATGTATGAGCAGGGCATGAAAATGCTTGTGGGCAGGGAAAGGAAAAATGTAACTTTTGCTTGGTTTGGCAACTGCACCAATGTCCCCAGTTTTATCATGCTGCAGCAGTGAAACCACCACCGTGCAGCATGTAAAAACAAGGAGCATAAGCTTGGATGCACAGCTAGCTATGTTGCTCTTAATGAGATGCATGTCTCAATGTGCATTCCTATGAGCATGCACCTTATGGTATGACTGGAGCTGGTCACTGACACCACAACATAGCCAAATCAGATTGCCTGTTTGGGTCAATGTTATCATTGTGTTCGTAATCAGTGATTGGCTGGGATCACATCCTGAATCAGAAAGAAATCCTGTTGATGTTCACAAGTGGCAACGAAGCAGCAAGCAGATCAGTAGAACAATGGTTGCAAACAGGCATGACAATCAGCATGAAAAGTAGAAAGAAGGGGATTTGGGGATGCTTTTCACAGCCCTCAAAAAGAAGCAGACAATTGTAAAAATATTGAAGAGAGAACATTCGTTACTGCTCTACTCAGTGTGACACACCATATGTTTCACCATCCTTGGCAACCAACGATAGGAGAAACTTGCAATTTAGTTATCTAGTTATTTAAAATTGTCCCCAACTCCATGTTTCCAGCAGCCTGCAGCACAGTATGGCTTATGATAAAGCAAAAAATAAAAAAAATAAAATAACAGCAATAGTAATACTAAATAAGAATAACTACAACGTTTAAGACCGAGCAGTAGCAGCAGCAGTAAAAGAGAAGCCTCCTAAGATAAAATAAACAGAATCAGTAGAAAAATTTGCAGAACCAAAGATCATCTTGTCCCAAAGGCTCTGCAAAAAAAAGTCTTAGCTTGGCATCTGAATAGGCTTACCAGATCTCCAACCAGGCCAGAGTTCTAGACCTTTAGGAGAAGGAATGTGGGCAGGTGTAGCTTGTTAAACCCTTGGAGCACAATCCTAGGCATGTCTACTCAGAAGCAAGCCCCACTGAACACAATGGAGCTTGCTTCTGAGTAGACATGCCTAGGATTGTGCTGTAAGGTTTAACAAGCTACACCTGTCCACATTCCTTTTCCTAAAGGTCTAGCACTCTGTCCCGGTTGGAGATCTGGTAAGCCTACATCTGAAGGAGTTTAGAATAGGAACCATACAGGCTTCTAGCAAAGAGAGTTTCATAGCCACCATGGAAAAAGACCTGCTCACAGTGGATATCTCCTTCACCTATGAAGACAAAGGCACCTGGAGCAGTGTCTCAGACCCAATCCTAGGCATGTCTACTCAGAAGTAAGTCCCATTATAGTCAGTGGGGCTTTCTCCCAAGCATGTGTGGATAAGATTGCAGCCTCAGATGCAGAGTGTGCAGGGAGGCACATATGGGCAAATTTGATAGGTACCCAGGTTTGAGATGTTTAGGGCTTTAAAGGTAAGAACCAGTATTTTAAATTAGATCTAGAAAAAAAGGTAGCTAATGCAGATCAAACAAAGGTGGAGTAATATAGTCACTGTGAGTAATTCCACCTAAAGGCCAAATTACAGCTTATTTTACCAGTGCAAGTTTCTGAGCACTCTTCAAGAGCAACCTCAATTAGAGCACAGTAGTCTCTCTCTGTTTCATCTATGATTAGTAATTTAGATGTTATGGTAGGGGAGAACTCACTATCACGATGCTGTGCAGCGTGTCCATGGCAGGTGTACAGTATAACCATATTCGCTGCATGAACAGTTCCATGTTGCAGTGGGTGCTTCCAGTGTTGGAATTGCTACAGCTCCAAGCAGTGGCTTCACTGTGACGCGCGTCACCCCAGAGCGGGTGACGCGCGTCACCCCCCCACTCACCCCCCCGACACCCCCCCGAATCACCCCCCCCAACCTACAGAAACTTACCTTTTCCGACGCTCATCACCGGCCTGGCCAGCGCTCCAGGGCCTTCTGAAAAGAGGAGGCCCTGGAGCGCTTGCGTTAAAACGCGAATTTTGCCGATTTTCGCGCATGCGCAAACCCTTTTCTGAGGGCAAGGGCCTGCCCTCTTGCCCTTGCCCTCAGAAAAGGGTTTGCGCATGCGCGAAAATCGGCAAAATTCGCGTTTTAACGCAAGCGCTCCAGGGCCTCTTCTTTTCAGAAGGCCCTGGAGCGCCGGCTGGGCCGGACGCTCCCCGGCCTCGGAGCGTCCGGCCTCCGGAGGGTGACGCGCGTCACCCCTTGGCGCGCGTCACCCCCCGGCGGCCCGCCCTGCCCGCCACGCTACAGTGACGCCAGTGGCTCCAAGTAGGAATTAATACTAGCAGAAGTCCGGCAATATGATGGAGAAAAACACACTACATTCCTCCCATATGTCTGAGGAGACTCGAGAACTACAGGTTTGGTCCTAGAACTACCCATTTAGGCCTTGTTGTTTAGACCAGGGGTGGCCAACCTTTCAACATGAATATTCCCGGCCCTTTAATGAGGGTGAGGATAGGATAGTGTGAGGGCATTTCAGCAGGTGCAACTGCTCTAGCAGCACAATCAGCACTTGCAGCTGCCAAGATTCTGTCTTCTACACAACTCTTAAGAATGGAGAGGCCCTAATGGTGGAAGTTTGGCCACCCCTGGTTTAGACACATTATCGGTGCAATCCTGAAGATCGATCGGGCAGCGGAACGAGTGTTCTGCCACCTGAAGTAGTCACAAACGTGCCATAAGGCACGTTTGCATCTACTTTCTTTCGAGCAGGGAAGGCTGGCGCTAGGCTGGCCTCCCCTGCAATGTCAAAGGAGCTCCCCTGTGGCCGCTGGGACACGTAAGTATGGATCTGGTGGACGGGGGGGCGGTTTGGCAGGGGAGGGAGCCCACTGGCCCAGTTGGCCTGAGTGGGGGCAGGGGAATGGCTCCCACCATATCCTGACCCCCGCCGGGCAGCCGAGCTGTTACATGGCCTCCCCGGCTTCTGCCAGCAAAATTGCTGGCGGAAATCCAAGGAGGCCGATCGGCCCGAGCGCCATTTACACTTGGGGAAGGGGACGAGCGTCCCCTTCCCCAAGTAGACCTCCAGCCAAGCGGGAGCCTGCCTGCGGCGGAGCACAGGATCCGGCGGGCGGCCTGGGCCACCCGGCGGATCCTTAGGCTGGATTGTTTTGCCCATTTGGGTTGGCATGGAAGAAATGCTAGAAATGTCATTACCACTTTTCAGCACTTTCAGTTGATATCTTAAATTTGATACAATTAAATTATTGATACAACAATAATCAATATTTGACTGTCATCGGGATATTATTCTGACTAGGGTTGAAGAATTTTTTTCAATTTCAGTTTTGCTTTTCTTGAACATTTGCCCTGATTTTTCAGCTTCCATTTGGAACCTTTTTTTAAACATTTCTGAATTTTCATCAAATGTTGGAATTATATTGTCCTTCTGTGATGTCTTGCCATCATGCTGGAATTACATTCCCAATACTGCTAGCTGCTTGATCCAGATGATTTGTTATCCTGGAATGTGGAGCTGTCATGATGCCATGCATCATCATGTAATGTCAGTTTGTTGTCAGCATGATATCTGTTAATGATGCCGTGTGCCATTATTATTTGAAATATGGTATCGGACAGGGATGTATCTAAGTAACTAGGTCATGAGTGCGAGTGCGAGTACGAGTCATTTTTGCAAGAGTGCGAGTCCGAGTGCAAGTCAGTGTCAAACTTTTTGGGCAAGTACAAGTCAAGTGCGAGTCATTTTTGCACAAGTGCGAGTTGAGTACGAGTAAGGCCAGAAACCACGAGTCACAAGTCACGAGTCGAGTCACTTTGGGGAAAATGGCTTTTTCCCCTGAAAATGGGGAAAAATGACCTCTGAGACTTTTAAATGGGGAAAAATGACCTCTGAGACTTTTAAAGCACCCACTTGGCTCCCCCTATGCCCTTTCCCTCACCTCTCAGTCTTGTCACCACCCATCTGGTTTGGGAAAAACAAGCGTGTCTACATTCAAACCATTTATCATTCCCCCCCTGCACCTTCCCCTTGCTGAGCCAAGCATCCTTTGGGCTTCGAGTTTTGGTCAATAAGGAGGGACTGCTGCGGCAGGTTCGCCTTCCCTCACTCCTCCCCACCCCTCGCGCTTGGAGTTGTGGCCAATGGCAAACAGAGAGCAACAAAAGGACTCAGAGCCAGGTTTGCTTTCCCACCCCCTTGAAAACCCTTCCTCCCTGCTGCCCTCCTCCTCCGAGGTCTCCACTGCGCCTGCCTACCTGTCTGCCTGTGTTGATACCGGCCATTAAAGGAAAATGACTTGGAAATGGCAAGTCGTTACCCCCACGAGTGCAAGTCAAGTACGAGTCCCGTGGGTCACGAGTGCGAGTGCAAGTGCGAGTCAGTGGGTCACGAGTACAAGTACGAGTACGAGTCAGGGAAAAAGTGGCTAAGTCACACTTGCGAGTCGAGTCATTTGACTCGAGTCCCCATCACTGGTATCGGATTGGTTGTATAGACCCATGTGATCTTATTTATGAAATCCGCCTGACTAGTACCTGGCCGCTGCACCATCTCACTCCTGTTTACACAGTGGGTCCTTGGGGCTTACAAGCCTTGATTCTAAGAGGTAGTTCTCAGTGAGATGGTAATCCTATGTCCAGGCTACCTGGCCTCGCATGATTGAATGCTCTTCCATTTAAGAAAAAAGTTCCCTTCACATAGAAGGAGAAGCGTTCCAAAATAGCCTTTTCACTAATATACTAGTCTTCTGTATGTAAGGAATTTTTGGTATGAAGAGTCATTCAGACTTGTGAACCCTTCAGTCTGGTGAAGCCCAGATATGTTTACTAACTCAGTAAGTACTCATTCTCATGGTAACTATACAGGTTTGAACTGTAAGGGAGGCACAAGCAGGTATAGCTCTTTCAGTTTTGGCCTCAACCTGTAGAGTTGAATACATCTTATATAAGCAGCAGGGGATTGATTCTAATACAGCTGTGATCTTGTTATTCCAAGACAAGCAATTAGGGTTGCCACTCCTCCAGGATTGGACTGGAGGCTTCAGGAACCAGCACCACAGCTGACCACTGAAGCAATCCTGGAGATGTTAACAGAGTCCTCTTGGCTTAATGACATTATATCATGTTGGGGAAAAAATTCTAGGAATAGCTTCAGTCAGAGTTGGCAACTCTACGCAGTGGTGTTGCTAGTCTGGCCACTGCCTGGGGCGGGGGCAGGGTGATGTCATGATGTCTTGCTATGCACCCCACACCTGCATGATGCATCCTGCACCTGTGCATCGCCCTCGCCTCTAGAATGGCTCTATTTGGAGCCGTATGGAGGCAAGGCCGGGTGGGAGGGTCCATTTCATGCACCACCTCGCTGAGCGCCCTTCTTCCCCAATGGAGATGCCAGAAAATGGCCACTCTGCCGCCATGAGGGGCTGATCCCTCGCCCCCACCAGCTATGCCACTGACTCTATAAGTAACCAATGGCAGGTAAGTCTGTAGAACACAAATCTGACTTTACATATTTGACTCAATAGCAGAGCTTGTGTAGGGTGGTGTGTGTGTGTGTGTGTGTGTGTGTGTGTGTGTGTGTGTGTGTGTGTTTGGATTGACTAATTTTACCCTTTGGTAATTGCTGTCTGAATTAACTCTTTGCAACGATTTGAGAGTTATGGGATTTTCAGCCATGTAAAGTTGGAATGAAGAAATAAAGTTCTTGCTAAAACCAATGGTCTGTAGAAATTCCTTGAGACGAGGTAGCAGCTGTGAGCGCTAGTATCTTCAGGATTATCCAAAGCAGAACCACAGGCAATGACTTCAAACTGACGTTTCAACCCTTGCTTGGGTTTTCTTCAGAGCAATAGCACCAGTCTCAGCCAAGCGAGGGTTGAAACGTCAGTTTGAAGTCATTGCCTGTGGTTCTGCTTTGGATAATCCTGAAGATACTAGCGCTCACAGCTGCTACCTCGTCTCAAGGAATTTCTACAGACCACTGGTTTTAGTAAGAACTTTATTTCTTCATTCCAACTTTACATGGCTGAAAATCCCATAACTCTCAAATCGTTGCAAATTGTTACATGCCATGGGAACCTCCACACTCGATTGAATTAACTCTTATGATCAACCAAGTCTGTCACAGTCCCAGGCATGGGTATAACAAGCTCCTGTGTCTTGCTTGCTGCATCCCAGAAGTAACATCACGTGACGTCACTTCCAGGTTTGGGCACTATCAGCTGATCGTGTGGGCTGCCCATTGTCTGCATTCTCTGCATGCTGCTCTCCTCTTGAAGAGGAGAGGGGCGCACGGAGATTAGAGGACTGACCAACTGGGCATCCGTGCCGTCAGCCGATCGCGCGGGCTGCATTCTCCTTCTGCCCACACCGCTCTCCTCTTCAAGAGGAGAGGGGTGTGCAGAGAGTAGAACCGTACCTTCAGCTGATTGCATGGGCTGCAAGCACGGAGGGAGCCCGCACCGCTGTTTCCCGAGCTGCAGGGTGGAGGAGAGTCCTCCTGCCCGCCCTGCAGCCCAGGAAACAGCTCCCTGCACTCGGGCTCTGCACTCGGGCAGAGCTCAAGCACACAGAGGGAGCCCGCACCGCTGTTGCCTGAAGTCCTGTGGTCTCTGTTGGTGGGGCCTGAGGTTTGTGCCCCCTCTGGGTTTGCACCCGGAGCTGCTCCTCCTCAAGCTCCACCCACTTTATGCTTCCCAGGAACAGGACTGCATGACTTGTGACTTACAAAGACAAACCAGAAATGTATGTATACATGGCCGGCATGGGACTGTGAAAAATGGAGGGGGAAATCTTGTCAAGTACCTGGCAAGCCACAACATGGGAATGGGGCATAGTTCAGTGTGCATATGCTTTGCACGCAGAAGTTCTCAGATTGAATCCCTGCCATTATCAGTTAAAGTCTAAGTTGGGTCAGTAGCAAGGCTATGAAAGGCTTCAGCCTGAGACCTTGAAGAGCCACTGCCTGTCAGTGTAGACGCTAATGGGATAAATGGACTTTCAGTCCAACTGAGTACATGTCAGCTTCAGATGTTCAATAGATGGCTTGTGGGATATGTTTGCTTTGGTGGCCCAAAGGTTGTGAGGCCTGTGTTAGAGGTAGATTGCAGTCATAGCCCCCCCCCCATACTGTATTCCTACTTCCTGCTACAGTTTAGACAGTAGATATAGACTTGTATATACTTTGAGATAAGCACAGAAGATACAGAAACCAAACCCCTCTGAGGAAGTCTGAAGGTGTACCAACAGAGCAGTAGGAATGTATCTTTATTTTTTGACAAAGAGTTGAACAGAAGGCTGTGCAAAGCTCTGTTTTGACTGCTACACTGAACAATGATGACAATGAAAGTCACAGAGGGAGTGTATGAGTGTGTGTGTGACAGAGAGAGAGAGCAAGAAAGGCAGAGAAAGTACAAGGTGTCATTTTACAAAGTGACTTATTGCTACAAGAAGGAAGACTTTTACAGCTTATAGACTTGAGTGTGAATGTGAATAGTAATAAGCTTTGTAAAATGAAAGACCTTGAGCAGATTTAGCCTCTGCTGTTATAATTCATGAAGGCTGTCAGCTTCTTCAGCCGTTTTCATGCTTTCTTGCAGAAGGGGACGCTTTTATGAAGGATGCGTTTGAATTCACCAATTTGAAATTAATGATAATTGCCAATATGTTGTTTTATCTGATACAAATGATAGCACAATAAGCGTAGATCACATGTTGTCTAATTTGATCGCTCTATGTTTTATACGTTAGGGTTATCTTCTACTGGTCCAGGAACTAGAGATTCATGAATCTCTTCAGATGCTGCATTCTGTTGTCAAGTCATGTAATATGCCAAGTACTCCTTCTGGTCACCTAAAGACACTTCTAGTGCAGCTTTGCAAGTAACTGTTCCTCTATTTCTGCTGCCACATAATTAGGTTTGATGAAGGATGATGTGTGTGAGGGAAGAACTAGCAATCAGGAAAGAAAAAAATGAGAACAAATGAGGAATATAGTTCCAGATGAAACATTTCCTGCTGGAAACAGCCCTGGGTTTGATTAAGAGACTGTGTGAAGATTCAACTGTCAAGCTAAGAAAAAGAACATTTCTTCTTTTTAAATTCTAGAGGAGTAGTCGCATTAGTCTGTTCCAGCAAAAAGAACAAAGAGTCCTGTGTCACACCTCAAAGATTACATTTGCCACCAGAATAGTGAAATTTGTAATAAACGTGGAAGTTCCTTCTTAGGTGAACTATCTGAGGAATTTGGATGTAAACGAAAAATTTCAATAACAAAAGCAAATGTCTTTGTAGGGTGAGGGTGCCACACATCTCTGAATTGTAGCCAGATGTTGCCTAAAGTGGAATTGAAAAGACAATTGAAGGTTTCTTCTCAGGCCTGCTGTCTGAGAAGCTTTGATGGAAGCCAAAAATGTTTTGAGAAAACTAGTGAAAATACCACAGCCCTATAAAAGACCAACCAATGTATTGGGACTCAGGTTGTAATGGGATAGAATCAGTTTTGTCATATGCAAGAAATGTATTCTTTTAAAGAATATTTATAAGGCAGGTTGAGGGGGGGGGGGCAGAGGGAAGAGGGTTGTAACACTGGCAGTGTAGAAGCTGATGGAAAAGTAAAGTTTGGGCCTTGCCAGTCATGCAGAAGGTGACACTTCCTTTTCTTGAAAAATCATTATATTGGTATCAGTATTATTTATAACTGTCAGTTTCACATTTTTTCTGTGTGTCCTGAATCCAGAAGGGAGAGATTCTTACAATTAAGCCTGTTGTAATACAGAGAGACAGATGCCAGAGGTCTCTCTATAAGCAGTTGCAATAGGAGCATATGCATGGCATCAGATTTACTAATACTTGCATCCCTGAGCCCTAGGCTGTTTCTGAAGCTAAGGGAAGGGAATGTTTTTATGTTCTCTCATTTCCCTGGGTAGCAGCAAATTGGCTGCCATGCATTCATCTTGAGCAGAACTGCACGGAGTCACGAGAGGGAGGGAGGGAGGGAGGGAGGGGGAAAATAATTTTTAAACTGCAACTGTGTAGCTAAATTAAATGCCTGAAAGTCAGGAGATGTAAGATGTGACGCTGATGCATATGGACAGTGGTACGCAGACTCAAAAAATAAACTTTAAATGCAAGTGTTCCCCTTCTGTCAGGAACAGTGTTTTATTTCTTCAATACAACGCTGCTTTTGTCCTAGGGCAAGATGAATGGAGCAGACTCAAAATAAGTCTCTTTGATGGTCCAAGCTGTATCTGAAGTTCCATGGATCTCAGAGTGTGAGTTAGGAGCAATGAAAGTAGCATCTTGACTGTTCTTAGCCCAGGGCCAGTGCTTACATTACAGAAGCAACAGTGTTGCTGCTGCCCTTTGGCTGCATCCCATGTCACTCCAATATAATTAGAATGGAGGAAGGTCACGCAGGGATGGGGGGGGCGGGGCATAAGTGTAATTGCTTCCTACACCAACATTGCCTCCTAATAATCCCAGAATGGTGTGGAATTGAGCCACCATGGGAAGCAACAACCACAGCCCTCCTTTAACATAAAAATAGGCTCCAAGTTTAAATGCACAATTATGGGAGGAGGTACCACCCCCACTTGTAAGGTTATTGCGGGGCCTCTCCACTGCCTTTTATTTTCTTCCAATAAAAGGCTCCATTGCCTTTTATTTTCTTCATCTTTTATTCACTGAAGTATTCAAGAACTACGTACTTCAAGTTCTTGAAAGATACTGTGTATATCTTTGGTGGGGGTGGGTTGTTTCTGTCTGTTTGTTTTCTGGATCATACCAGTCTCTTTCTACTTTTCTGCATCTCAGAAAGGTGTAGTGCAGAGGTTCTCAGCCTCTTCCCAGAAGTGACTGGCAGTGACATCATCACTAGTTACTTTCAGGTTTTGGAGGCCAGAAAATGCAGGTAGGAGGCTCTGGGTGAGTGAGAGGGCCCTTCTCAGTGTTCCTGAGAGGCTCAGTCAAAGGCAAGAGCCTCTCGGGAGCGAAAACACCACGCTTGTTGGGGCAGGGTTCCAGCGGTCCTGTGGTCTGAGTAGCAGTCCGATGGTCCGACGAGCAGTCGGCCAAAGTACCACTGGTGGTATGAGTACCACTGGTTGGGAACCCCTGGTGTAGTGGAATCCCTTCTATAGCAGCTGCTCTCCCTAGGGGTGGTGTTGGTATACCATAGAAGGAGGGAGGAATTGTCCAGAGTCTGTGCTCCTTCACAAGTCACTGCTGCTCATTTTGTGGGGCGAGCAGCCAGATTCAATCCAGGAGCCCTCTGCTGTTGTAATCTTCATGAGGAAAAAATAAGTAGCCATAAGGTACTGTACTGAGAAATAGAGACACTGACATTTTTTGTATCAGAGAGCAGGGGAAATTAAAAGCTACAGCCCTAGGCAACCTTAAGCACAGGTGGGGGAGCAGTGCATGCCTAGCCAAAGGTATCTGGAAAGTTTTATCTGCATCTGAATGAATAGGCAAGCTAATCTGAAGAAGTTTGGAGAAGCACCTTCCTTACTGGCTCAGATGAATGTCTCCAGCAATCACTTTAAAATGCCTCTCCTTGTACAAGGTCATCCCGGTTCAAATCCAACCCGCTCACCAATATATCACACTGGCTCTCAGATTTTGGGCAGAGCACTCTGTGTGCACAATTTGCTGCAGCTTTCAGTTTCTTCAGTTCATTTCTGTTCCTTCCACCACCTTGATAAAATTCTGCAAAAAAGCAATCTTGATGTGATTGCATGCATGATTGCATCATTGTTGTTTTTGTGAAGGATTTACTTGTGTTCTATGTGTTGGTAAAACAGTGCAAAAGAGCAAACTGGGTTGATTGTACATGCAGTTGTATCAAGGGATTTTTTAGTGTGAAATTTTACCAATGTGCAGGATTGCACATGCACATGAGTAAAATACAACGCAAAAAAATACTATCTGGTCGTATGTAATGCAGTACTTCCTTGCAAGATTGAACTCATTTTTTCCCTCAGACCTTTTTTCCCAGGTGTGTTGTTTTACACTTGTTACATCAGTGCACCCTTGCACATTGGTAACGTAGAGAGATTAAAAAAAAATGAAGGAACCGAAAGCTGAAGCAAACTGTTCATGCTCCAATTCCAGGATTAATTTTAGAAATTCTGTTAGTTAAACTGGAACGCAGGTGGCATGAAATGCAGGGCAGAGTGAAGAATAGGCATGATCAAGAAGTGGAATCGGGCAAATCTTCTTATCCCTGTTGTGATGTGCATCTCACTGAGGTCTTTTTTAACAATTTGGAGGAGGGGAGGATTCCATTGTTTGGCAACCTGATGATGTAACAGAATTTCAGACAAAGCTCCTTGACAAAGCAGTACCAACATTCAAGAAATCTCTTGAATGATCTCCTAACCTAGGTGCTAACCAGGCAGGAAGCAAAGTGGATACTTGTGTAGCATTTTGGACCTTTGGACAAAACATGGATTTCCCATAAATCCAGACGAGAGCCATCTAACCTCATCTAGTAAATCTCTCACCTGGGTATAATAATGCTTTCAATGAAGCATAATTCAGTGAATCTGGAAAACCATAATTTGTGGTGCCATCTGGTGAAGCACTAATGAAACTTCTGGGAATGTTGGTCTAATACATCATTATCACTACTGAGGGCATTGGTGCTAAAAGGTTTTTGGTCAAAAGAGTAGAAACAATTTGGAGCATTTCTTGCAGAATCTGTGCAGCATCTCTCTCTCTCTCTCTCTCTCACACACACACACACACACAATCTCATCCTAGTCCTTCAGTGGAAATTACTATAATGCCCTAGGCCTGAGTTTGAAAATGTAGAGCCTTTTGATCCCATAATTCACCCAATAATATTCTAATAAATTTATGCTATTTATTTTATGAAGCATACATTACCTACTACCCACCACAATGATAGCTACTATTAGCTCTTATACTTCTGAGGGTTCTTTTGGTTGAGGCCGAGTTTCTAGGCCATATGATTGTGGAGTAAAACAAAATGTACACAAATGAAATAAGAACTTTTTCTGGGTAAGGTTTAGAAATGTGAGGGTGTGAATACCGTATGTCCCTTTGCCTATGTACACCTATTTCATGCAACCATTCTAAACATTTATGAACCTAACATTTTTAAATTGTGAATGTTTTGGCGACAGGGAAGGATTTATTGATTTATTTTGCTATGTAAACTGCTTTGTGAACTTTGTTGTTGTTCAGTCATTAAGTCGTGTCCGACCCTTCATGATCCCATGAACCATATCCCGCCAGGCCTTCCTGTCCTCCACTATCTTCCTGAGTTCGCTCATTTTCATGTTTGTTGCATCAGTGATGCTGTCTAACCATCTCATCCTTTGCCTTCCCCTTCTCCTTTTGCCTTCAATCTTTCCCAGCATCAGAGTCTTCTCCAGAGAGTCCTCTCTTCGCATTAGGTGGCCAAAATATTTGAGTTTCAGCCTCAGTACCTGTCCTTCCAGGGAACAGTCAGGATTGGTTTCATTTAGGATTGACTGATTTGATCTCCTAGCAGTCCAAGGGACTCTCAGGAGTCTTCTCCAGCACCGCAGTTTGAAATTCTTCGGCGCTCAGCCTTCCTAGCTTTGTGAACTACTTTTTGTCAAAGTGGTATATAAATATTCTTAATAGTAATATTGTTCTTATATACAGTGGACCCTTTCTATCCGCAGATCCGTGGATTTGACTTACCACGGGTCCCGAATTCATGGGGTCCACCTTCAAAATGCTGTAAAAAGGAATAAAAAAATCCCCCCAATCCCTGTTTGTACTTTTAAGTGGTCAAACTGTGCTGTTTTAAAGCCTCCATGGGGCTTCTGCAAGCTTAACGACCCACTTCCGGGTCGCTCAAAGGCTCTTCCCTCCTCCCCACCTTGCCCCAGGATAGACCCAAATGTTCGATGTGGGAACTTGAGTAGCTACAATGGGGGCAAGGTGGGGAGGCATATGCCCCAGATGACAGCTGCAGTCTCCTCACAAGGAAACCATGGCTGTTCCCCCCCCCCCCCGTCCCATTGTAGCTATGCAAGTGCCCACATTGAACATTTGTAACTTGGAGAGTTTTTCTGTCTTTTCATGTCATAACAGTTGTGGTGTATCAGTTCATTTAAGAATAAAGCAGCTTTACTTTTGCACCATCCTTTTTGAACAACCCTGTTGTTGGTGTCCCATCATGGCCACTGTGAGGGAGGAGTATCAAGGACAGTGGGAGGCCAAGAGCCTACACTTCTCTCTTCTTTTTCTCTTCAGCATTTTTGGATTCATGTACCCAGGTCAGGATTTTGTCTTGTCTATGTACACCTGTTTCTTGTCTATCAGATTCACCCAGCAGTTTTTTTAAAAAGAAAAGCAGGTTTATTGTGAACCTCTGTGAAACAGTCATGGCAATAAATCCCATACCTTGAATTACAGGAGCATCGATGTTTATGACTCCGGTACACCATCTGCCTTCCTGGAACCCAATGTATTAAAATTCTTTCCTCTTATTTTTATAGAACAAATATAGTTTTGTTGCAGCAGACATTTTTAAATCTGTTAGTGTGAACATAATGAAAGAGCCATATGTGTCAACTTTTGGCTGGAAAAACAGGGCCACGTTTGTGTTGTGGAGCCTAGATGAAGGCACCATTTATAATTTATCTGGCACAGTGTGGTTGCCTCCATCTCCATAGTTCCTCCCATGTTGCTTCCAGTAATATCTTCGCTCCACAGCAGGTCATGTGCTTAGAACTCGTGATAATAATGCTCATCCCATTAAAGCATGTGACTTGTATGGCATTTAATGATATGGTCCTCCTTATCCAGGACCTTCTTCACATATGCACACACATATAGACTTCAAGTCCACAGCATAAGATCCATTTGACTATAGTACCAATTCTGGTCTCTTGGGCGGGAGTGTGAATTAAATAGACATATGGTCAGAGCCAATTGTGCACTTCTTTTCATGGGTGTGTGAAGGGGGCCAATCTACACTGATTGGGAGTAGTATGCAGAAATCCAGGAGATAGCAGGAACCACACGGCTCCAAGCAGGAACCACACGGCTCCAAGTATCATATCAGTGGGGGCCTGAATCAGAAATAGATTTCAGCTGACTCTCTTCCACCAAGCACTACTACCTCTGAGATATTCCTCATTTCAGTGGCTGGGTTCAGAGTATATATGCCTCTGAATGTTTATTACTGGAGAATAACAATGGAAGAAGGCTATCACCCTCAAGTGCCACTTGTAAGGTTGCCACCTCTGTTCCAGGGGGAAAAAAACCCATTCCCAACAACACATGATGTTGTTAAATCCACGAGATCTTATTAAATCGAGAGGATTCCTTTCTCTCATCACCTTGAGATTGATGCGGATTCCTGAAGACTCAGGAAAGACTAATTCAAGGCATCTGATTGGCCACTATGGAATTAACAGGATGCTGGATAAAATGGGTTTGCCCTTGCAAGCTCTGCAGGCTCCTACGTTCACTGCTCTCATTGCAGCCTGGCCCCCACTGGGCCCCAACTCCCAATAGCTACTTGCTGTAAAATCTTGCTGTCCAAACCCTCATGGCTCCTGAGGCAATGACACCAGTTGTTGACCCACTTTGTTGTGCACTTTGTGTGCCATGCATTTTTTTTCTCCCCTCCTGGTGTCCCCTAAATAACTCTCCAGCATACAGAGCGTGCCAGTCTTCCCGCCAGCTACACCTCTGCCACTCTTCCAGTCACTCCTTTCCCCCTCTCCGATCTCCCCACCTCCTCTACCCACCGACCTTCTCATCTTCCTACCACCATTTTAAAAGGCAGAGAGGCGGGAAAGGTAGGGAGGGAATTGGTAGTGGAGCAGAGACTGGTGAACTACAGCCACTCTAGTCCACCTGTTCCTTTTCCTACTTCCCTCCCCCCTTCTGTGTCTGTTGAAATGGCAAGCAAGGGAGTCAGGAGGAGGAGAGGGCTGGTCACAGCAGCAGTTCTGACATCACAACTCTACTGCCACCAGGTTATAGTTGGAGGTCAGTGGAGGCCCCTTGAGGCAGGAGAAGATGTCTTTTCTGTTGTCTCTGTCAATGGTAGTTTCCCTGCAGGTCCATGGGTGACCAATACATGTTCAACCGTATCAACTCCTGATTCTGGGTCAACTCTGGATCCAGACTATTTCATTTTGTTTATTTTAGCTCAAAATAAATGTAGAGTCTTCAGCAGTGATGTTAGACTTGAGTCTATTCACTCAGACTCGGGTCAGAATCAAGTCGCATCAGTGACTTGACTCGGACTTGCCTCAGTGATTGTAAAAGACTCAAAAGACTTGACTCGAGACTTGAAGCCTTTTACAACAAGTTGAATTTTATTCAGGTTTAAACCCATTTTCCCCATTAAATAGATAGGGGACTCGCAACTCACAACCAAAAACTCGGGACTTGAGGGGCAAAGACTTGGGACTTGACTCGAGACTTGGAGTCAGAACTTGATCCACATCCCTGGTTTTCAGGAACTATCAAGTCATTCAGTTGCCTGCACAATCATAGCTCTATCATTAATCCTTCAGATTTCTTTTTTTAAAGAAATGGTCCCTTTGCTGCACCCAATGTCGAATAAGAGGTGCATGAGCAGCGTTTGTCTGTTTTCATTAGTACCCTGATCACTGTATCATTCAAGGAGAGATTTGAACCACTAAACAGTGCAATGCCTTCCTGTTGCTGGCAATAGGATATCCCACATTTAATCCCACATTTAATATGTGTGAATAGTAGAAGCTGCAAGACATACAGTACACATATCGCCACCATTATCAAGACTAACTGCACAAAATGTTTAATTTTTTGTACAGTATTTGCCATGTCTTTCTTGCATAGCTCCATGTCAATGCATATCTGAGACCCTGGAAAGCTACTACAAATGGGCCAGGAGGAACAATGGATTGACCCAGTATAATGCAGTTCCTTATATGGTATAAAAAGTTCATTCCTATTTATCTGTTTGTCGTTATTAAAAGTTTTGGATGTTTCTTTGAGCCATGAAGATAAACAAGTCCTTACTACAAATGGTTGTGTCAGTTCTCTTTTAATCACAAAGCACATTTTGACTTAATTCAAGAAGACATCCTAATGAAACCTTCATACTAAAATATAAGGGTCATATTCAGGGGCTGTTGTTTTCATGGTTTTCAGTGGCAGAAGGCAAAGCTATTTTAGTGGGAAGGAAGCAGATTTCATGGGAACATTCAAAGGCTTGTTCATAGATACATTATAGATTTGGGCTGCAAACTTGCATGGGAGTTAGTCCCATTGTACTCAATGGAATTCACTTCTGACTAGACATGCATAAGATTGTGCTGTAAATTGCTTAAAAGAGCTGTGGGTTTTAAGAGTTATGGTTACTGTTTATACTTTATAACGGCAATGTTATCAGCACAGATCAAATGGTAGCAAAGGAATTTGTGCTTTTGGCGGGCATACCAAGTACAAAGGCCCATTTAACTGTTTGTACCATTCACAAATTTTGTAAAACTAGCAAGTGGCCAGAGAATAATGCTCCTGAGGAATAATCCCAGTTGGTTTAATAGCGGGGGGGGGGGGATTTTGATTAAGAAAATGTCTCAGAGGGAAAGAAGAAACCTTCCACCCCCTCCCTACTTTCCCTCCTCCCTGCTCAAATTAGCAGCCCACTGTGGCTGCTTTGAAGTAAAGAAAAAGATATTGGAACATTGCGATTATATCTCCCATTCACATGTAGTTCGATATAATAGGAGCATACTGTGTTCTTTATTTTCCTTGCAAAGGGAAGTGGGCTGTTCCTACAAGGGAAGTATTGAATTCATTGTTTTAAAACCAGTAGCCAGTTTGAACTTAATGCACATTTATTCAGAAGTCCTATTGACTTCACTTGACCTTATTTCCAAATAACTATACATAGGATCACAACCATGTTTATGCCAGTGTTAGCCCAGAAATAGAGACCACCCAGTATATTCAGACCAAAGGGTACCAGAACCTCACCATACAAGTTATGACTAATCTTTTGTAGCCTGAAAACCAAGCACAATTCCTTTTCCAAAAGCGCAATTAATAATTTGTTCTGTTTGGTCTCAGGAGATAGCCAAAAGTAAGCAAAAGGTCACAAATTTTCCGAAAAGATACAGAAGAAGCCAAAGAACACTCATATCTCATTCATTTTGAGAACCTTTGGCTCATGGCGGTTAGTGGTGAAGAGTTGAGAAGATTAGATCCAAAGAGGTTGTTGCTTCTGCTATTCTATTTGCCTTTTAAATTCCAGTCACCTTGGCAAGAACTTTTATTCTAGAGAACTTTAAGCCAGACACTAGAGGTCATTTCAAAACCTTGCACTAAGCAGTGGTGCTTGGCTGAACTGTTTTGGCAGTTCAGGAGAATGATGCCTCTGAGTATTTGCACATCATCTGTTCATCAGCAAGTGTTTTGTATTTCAAGAGAATTTCTCCTAACATTCAAAATGCTGCATATGTTTATTAAATTATTTAAATTAATAACAATTACTGATAAATGTATAGGTAACAACAACCCTGAAAGGGAGGCTGGTATTGGTATTTTGTCGTATTGATGAGTGAGGGCTAAGATGTAGTAGCTTCTAGCAAGTCTGTGGCTCAACTACAATCCTCAGCACACTTACTATGGAGCAAACCCCACTGAACTCAGTGGTACTTCTGAATAAACATGCATAGGAGTGAGCTGCACAGCACCTTTATGTTTCACTCATTTTCTGACTCTGCCCCATCCCGTACCAGAACTACAAAGTTTTAGGCAGAATTAATTGAACGCCTGAATCATAATCTCTAAAAAGTTATGGCACAATCCACTTTGTGCCTGCAAAGCACGTGCTCCGCAGGCGTTGGGTGCCGTAAACATGCCATAAAGCTCATTTTTGGCAACCAGGAAGGGCCGCCGGCATGGAAGTCGGCAACCCTTACTCCACCTCCCAGACGACCCTGCAACCACCGGTGCAGGTAAGATCTGCACCAGTTGGTGCAGGGGTGAGGGGTGGGCAGGCCGGGCAGCGAGGGAGGGCAGCGGTTGGCTGGCCCGGGCTGAGAGGGGGCGGGTATCGGCAGCGAGCTCCGCCAATATCCCCAGCCCTCTCCTGGCCTGGGTTGCCCTTACCACACCACCCCTGATGTACGTCAGCTCGAGAGCCGATGTATATCTGAGGTGGCCCATTGGGGCCGGGCAGCCCTATGGTCGCGCCGGAGCCCTATGGGCCGACTGCGTATCCTTACGCAGGATTGGGCTGCCCATCAGTAACCCTATCTATCTTTTTTACAAATGAATTAGATGAGTCCTGACCATATTACAACTAACCATATACAGTAATAACAACACTGCTGGGTTGTCACATCACAATTCCTTGTTTCTAGGGCAAGTACACCAAGTATGGGCTAAAAGGGCTGCAACACAGTGGAAGAAAACCTGCTTTGGGGCACTAGGTCTCAGTGTCAAATCCTGGTGTTTCTGGTTAATGGATCATTAGTAGCAGTGCTGCTAAGGCCCCTTACCTAACATATTGGGGCACTAATCAGAGCTTACAGCATCAAGCTTGATGTACCAATTATCTATTTCGTTATTAATAAAATACTCTCAGGTCCAAGCTAGACATATGCTCAAACTCGTGCCATTGAGACATGTTTCCAGCTGGAAGCATCTCTTTTTGACTAATGATAGCCAGCTTGGTGGAAAACCCTGGGTCAAAATTGGGACATGCAGGGAGGAATAGATTGATATTTTCCCCCATTCTGTTTTTACCTTGAAATAAATGTTCCCTGTAAAGTGGTGGTTTGCTGCCAGTTTGAGAAAACCACCAGTTCAGCAGCAAAGCATTTCTTCGGCATGAAAAGAGCATGTGGGGGAACAGTAAACCTCCCCACAAGCCCCTGTTCTGACTGGACTCCTCCTCCCACATGGCTGTTATTTTTAGGTGGGGGGGGGGAGAAAGGCATTTCCAGTTGGAAGCGCATTGCAATTGCATATGTTTGGGTGCACATCTAGGTTGACTGTAAGATTTCCAAACACGATGAATCCTTGACACTTCTCTGTTTACATCTTAACCACACTTTCTACTTGAATATCCATTTATACTTCTCACAATCATATTTAGGTTGTTTTCAGTTAATGTACATGCACTGAAGAGGATATGTGAATCCATTAATTCATGTAGAAATCAAGATGTTATACTGTGTACATCCTGCTTCAACCCAACTTTTTCACTGTAGCCCCCCCCCCCCCCCCGGCAAGTAGAGTTACACTCTCTTTACCTGCCGATTCAATACTTGTAAATCCACTGAGGAAGTCAGACTTGTGTTGACCAACACATTGAAAATTGGTCATATGCAGACCTGGCCAATCCAGATCCGGTGCCTGATGCCACTCTCCCCTCCCCCTCCCCCAGTTACTTATCACTTTCCTTCCTTCGTAACCCTTTTAGTCACAACAAGAAGTGCAGGTCATGGTGGGAACTCTCAGTGTGCACCGCACTTTCTGTTCTCTTTAAAGGGACCATAAGGAAGGGACCAGCCAGGTAAAGGGCTGCTTCTCCTACACCCAAATCTACTGCTCCCCCCCCCACCACCACCACCAGCCACTGATGCAGGCTGCGTCATTCGCTTCATGTCTGGGACAGCCCTGGTCATATGAATATATGCCCTTAGATTAAAGTTGCGATTCTATTTATACTTACATAGGAGTAAGTCTCATTGACAGCACAATCCTGCCTAACTATCTAACAATTGTTCGTCCCCTTCCCCCGGTGTAGCATAGCCCGGCCCCAATGGGCCTCCTTGGATTTCCACCAGCTATCTAGGAAGTAAGAGGAAGTAAGAGGAGCCCGTGTAAAGGCTGTGCTGGCCCAGAACGGGACAAGGATATGGTGGCCACCATCCCCGCCCCCTCCCTGCCTGCCTCGGTCAATGGATCCCCTCCCTTGCTGCCCGGACTGCCCCCACACCCGCCGGGGGATCTCTTCATCCAGTGGCAGCAGGGGCAATCCAGTGGTGTAGTGAAGGCGGCCCGGCCTCCGTGCCACGTTTGCGATGGCTCCCGATGGCGGAGTGCTCGCTCTACCGCCGTATATTTATGCAGGATTGCGCCGTGAATTCAATTGGCCTTACTTCTGAGTAGACATGCCTAGAATTTCACTGTTAGTATTTTTATCTTGCTCTTGTGACTCCCATAGCTTACCAAAGGGAAGAAGGAATTTGAGCTTTCATGGTGTTGGTATCTCTTATCTATGGAGCTGCCAGGTCCAAATGGTGTGTGGGTGAAACTAGCAAGAGTATATGCCTACTTAAGTCAGCCTCTGTTTCTATCAGTTTCAGTTAATATATAGGTAGTGTATGCTGGTCTTGTATGCTGGTCTTTTTGAGTTGGCTGCTGTTTTATTTGAGTTGTATGTTATTGATTTGCTGTCATCAGTTATTGTTTTATTCTTTTTTTGGTTAGCCGCCTTGAACTACCCATATGGGATGGAAAGGCAGGATAAAAATATTTTTAATAAATACATAAACATTCCAAACAGATGTGAAATATACTGTTGTGAAAAGTATGGTGGAAGAGATATTCTGTTTAAAATAATGAGCTTGAGAAATATGTCTTGATACAGAACTGAAATTCAATTTTATTCCATTTTGAAATTTGGCAATTTCCTTACATCCAGATAACTACATTTATAGTTATGAAACTTCAGGAATTTAAATTTGGAAGTTAGTATTTTTGTTGTTGAAAATCAGATTTTGAAAAACAATTTTGTCGTCCAAATCTGAGTATTGACATGCACATATTTTCAGTAAAACGTACTCCAAATTGTCCCAAGATTTGATACTCAGATTTCTAAAAATAAAAGTGTTTATTTATGAAAAACTACCAAATGGACTTTAAGAGTTTGGGTCCACATTTCAGAGCGGTCAGGACCCAAGTGGTACCAGAGATACGTATGGCTTAAGATGCCACTGGCTTGGATAATGGATTTTGGCTATGACTGTCACCATTTATAAATTAGCTGGGTGTGATGGGTGAGGGGTGGGAAGAATGTCGTGAGGGGTGTTTCCTGCTCTGTAACTCACAGGTCCAATTTTCCTCCAGAACAGCAAGGGAGAGGCCAAAGACCCATTGTTGGGATCTGTGGACCGGCCCGCTGTAAGGAAGGAAAATTTTCAGGTAACAAACGTGTTTTCTTTTTCTTGCACTTTATACAAGTATGTCGAGTAAAACTTTAATGCTCTAACTGCAGGCTATGTCCCGGTTCATACAAGAGTCCTAAATATGCCTTCAGTATGATGAGAAACGTCCGGTTGATTGTAGAAACTGTCAGAATGGACAGCTGCTACAGCCACCCTCAGAAAAGCCTCTTACTACAGCTTGTCTTACTGCTGTCTACATACTGTATTTGCTCATCTCCATCAATGTCCAGCTTCTTCCTGCAGTAGCAAAGAGGAATTTGCAACTACTTCCTAGTTTCTTTCTCTTGCTGCAAGAAGTCAGGCCCTAAGTCAAGCCTAGAAGGTGTGGCTGTAGCTGCTATCAGAGTCACCAGGGCTTCTGATCATGAGGAGGTTCATTCACAGGGTCCTGTTTGACCTGCTCCTTAGATTTTAGAGAAATGGTTTATGTACAAAGGTTCTTCAGTGTGATGGAATCAGAAGAACCACTCTGACCTACATGTTTTTGTGATTCATCTCAGCTGTGAAAGGACCAGGATTAAATCTACTGTCCCACCAGCCATTCATTGCCTTTGAAGTAATGCACGCCGCCGTGTTCGTGTTAGAAAGATCTTCCAGTCTGTAGACGAGTCAGTGTGCATAGCAGCCTGATTAAACATTACATACTAATGTGTTTAATAACAGTTTCACGGTTTTTGTTTTATTCTTATTGGAGAAGCTGCTAGGGGAGGGAGTCGTTTGGAGCAGAAGTGTTGGGAGAAAAAAGGATGCTGAACCCTTTCCCTGCCTCTTTTTTTTTTTTTTTTGCTGCAGTTCCCCTACCGGTCACTCTGGTCACACACGTCCCTGCAATTCCAACTTATTTTCTTCTGTCTCTCCTGAATGTCTTACCCATCACTTTCCTGAGTTCTAGTATTTTTAGAGAGGGAAAAAAATTCTCGGTCCATCATTCTCAAACCATGAATAATTTTATAAACTTCCAACACGTCTCCCTTAGGTGCCTATTGTTTAAACAAAGAGCCTCAGGCTTTTTAGGGAAGCCTCAGAGCCTCATAGGGAAGGTGGTCCTTCCTCTGTCTCCTCCTCCTCATTGCCTCTCTCTCTCTCTCTCTCTCTCTCTCTCTCTCTCTCTCTCTCTCTCTCTCTCTCTCTCTCAAAAAGATGAGGCAACCAGAACACATCATCAAATACTATACATAGTAAAATGGCATTCCAATACTGGCTATTTTATTTTAAATCCTTTTCTTAATAATCCCTGACATGGAATTCACATTTTTCATTGCTGGTGCACACTAGGCTGACATTTTCATTTTCACCACGGCCCTAAGTTCTCTCTCCTGGTTAGTCACCATGAATTCAGATCCCATTGGTATATATGGAGTAAGAAATGTGTGTGTGTGTGCATGTGCTGTTTTACACTCACAAACACACACTTGGGACTCTGCAGGGAGAAAAGCAGCAGGGGTGGGGTGTCACAGCAGAAGAGACACCATAGGAGCCAAAGGCAATGTCTCCTAGGATGAGGTGGGGCAGCTGCCTTAGAAGGTACTTGAATATCAAGACCTGCAGAGTGGCAGATAGACAAATTGAACTCATCACGTCATGGGTACGATCCAAGCTTGTGCCGTTTGTACAAGAGAACTTCCTGCTGGATTGCTTCCTAGCAGAAGGAAGTGGGGTGGGGATGTTCAGGCGCCAAAATGGCTTGAGCCAGCCCTTACCAAAACCAAAAGCTTTATACAACAGCAGAAGCAGCACCAACAAAAAGTCATCAGTTCTGGATTTATTGCCAATCAGTTTTCTAATCTAACCCTCCTAATTGTTTTGCCCAACTGAAAAATAAAAGCACTTGGCCAATATAAATATGCAGATTCCAGACAGCTCTGTTTAATAACACTGAGTTTGAACATAGCTAGAACTCTGTTTATCTCTGCTTATTTATGTCAAGATCAATTGTAATTAAAGATACATTCCACATCAGAAGAAGTACTTGAACTGATTGTTCTCATCAAGCAAATCCTGTATCCTTGGGGCTTAGGACATATCAGAGAAACTGTTATTCCACACTCCGCTCCTCCCTCTATTATATAGATACCTTGTAAATAGAGAGCTCTTTCAGGCTATGATATCTTTCGGCAGAGATAGTTCCCTTAAAGTCAGTTTTTCATTTCAGTTTTAGAAGGTCTTTTTGTTCAATTTCAGCAGAGACTAACTAAACTGTCAAATAGAACTATTGACAATAACATTATCTGGACTGACAATGCAGTTGATTGTTCAAGCATATTGCTTCCATACGGTATCTTTCTTAGAAATGTATTATGAAAAATATACAAATGGACAACATCTCACTTAAACTGAAGAAATAAACAAGGTCTGTCTAATTCAAAACAATTTCTTAAATCTAATTTCACAGACTAGGAAAGACCAGTGCAAATTTCAAACTTCTCCAAGTATTTCCACCTTAGAAATTACGCATAGCCTAAATGCACAATCCTGTTCATGATTACTCAGGAGGAATAAGTCCCACTGGAACTTATTCCCAGGTAAGTGTGCTTCAGATTACAGCCCAAATTACCATGTTTACTAGAAAAAAGGCTGTACATCTCTCCCTCAAAAGATACAAAGAATGTAGCCTGTTTGTTGGTAGCCCCAATACGTAGGATCTCCCCGTCATCAGCGTCTTCTTCACAGTGGTGTCGCTGGAGGTGGGGCGGAACACTAAGTTCCACACCACGTTGACCTCCGTTACTCACCGGCATGAGGTGGCCCCGCCCCCTCATCTTCGGAGCCATTCAGTGCGGCAAAGGCAATGTTCAATAGACTCCCTGTGCGTTGCCTTCGCCCCACTGAATGGCTCTGAAGGTGAAGGGGCGGGGCTGCCTCGTGCCGGTGAGTAACGGAGGTCAGCGTGGTGCGGAACTTAGTGTTCCACCCCACCTCCAGCAACACTACTGCTTCTTCACTTTTAGGTGCCAAGTGAAGAACTGGCCATTTCACAAGGCATTTGGGATTGGATGATTCCATGTGTGTATGTTTGGTTCTGTTTGACTTGTTGATGGGAGGGGGGTTTAATTGTGACTGATTGACTGGGGGTGGTTCTATACTGATGTGGTGTCAATGTTTTTCATATACGGTAATTGTTGTATTTAATTGTTTTGTTTTGGTTTTGCTTTTTAATGTAAGCTGGTTTGTGTTGCGATATGGCAAGAAATGGTAGAAGTTCACACACACACACACACACACACACACACACACACACACACACACACACACACACACACACACACACACACACACACACGACACTTGTATTCCCAAATGTTTAAGATCATTCCACACCACTCAGAAATGTGGCCTTTTGTACACACAGTGACACAGCCCTGATTACTAGATGACCAAAGATGGCACATTTTTATATCTAACTGTCAAAACTGAGGATTTGAATTTGACCTCATAATGGAAGAAAAGCATTCTAGCAGAGAGCAAGGAAAACCACTAAACGGATAGAATACCAGGCTGTGGGAATTCCATTGCCCCTTAACTTGAATCAGCCTTTGAGGAATTTCCAGTATCAGCCAGGGGTGTAGACTTACAGAATACAAGATGAATGTATTAATATACAGTATATTACCGTCATAGTGTGAAACACAGGTATTGTGTAGAATGGCTAGGTATTCCGTAGAATGCATCGCATCTCTTGGGAAAGCTTCTTTCCTTCTGACCTTATGTAGTTTGCCTAGGGATTTTAATAGAATGCCTAGGTGTTCTATATACGCATTCTCTGCAATACCGTAGTTTCACACAATGCTGGGAACGAACCTTGGCAATCTGCAGAACACCTAAGAAATGTGTACAGACGACTTCATTTTAGACTGTGTCTGGAGGTTTTAGGAATTCTATGGAATACAGTGGGCCCTCCTTATCCGCAGATTATCCATCCGCAGACTTCAATGTCCGCAGAGGAGGGATCCCATTA
The DNA here is from genome assembly GCA_026170595.1 of Plestiodon gilberti rubricaudatus. Classification (NCBI taxonomy): domain Eukaryota; kingdom Metazoa; phylum Chordata; class Lepidosauria; order Squamata; family Scincidae; genus Plestiodon; species Plestiodon gilberti. Next base: position 112,392,121 of record JANXHW010000003.1, read on the forward strand.
GGAGTGGGGGGCAGTGAAAGTTGCTTCCGATCACATTTTTTCCTTTTTACGGGCGTTTTATAAGCTAAAAAGGTGTTGTGAGAGGCAAGAAGCTGGTGGTGGGCCCGTGCGGTTGTTAATTATGGTACTGTGGCGCCGCCCTCACCCCCCCCCCCCATCGCAGACTTGAGCTTCCGTGGATTTTTGTATCCACGGGGGTTCTGGGAATAGAACCCCCATGGATACAAAGGGCCCACTGTAGCTGGGCATTCTACGCAATTACCTATTCTACACAACATCTCAGTTTCACACAATGCCAGGACCGAAGCTCAGCAAGCTGCAGAATGCCTAGGAAATGTATACAGATTACCTCATTGTGTGACCCCTTGTCAGGAGGGGTCACACATTCTGTGGAATACCTAGGCCTGAGTGGAATACACAATGCCTGAGTTTCACACACTCCCGGTAACACACACACACACACACACACACACACACACACACACACACACACACACACACACACACACACACACACACACACACAGAAATTAGTGTCTGATGTGGAGAAGCTAGAATGCTTATCTGTGTCTTGTAGGGATGGCTGAGTGCCAAGGAAATTGTTGTCTATGGCATTGGTTAAGCAGCAATGGATTTAAGGAGGGAAAATACTGTTCTTTGCATGCAAAACTTTAATTGTGCATATGTGGTGTGGTGCATTCCTGCTCAGATAGCATATCTCTTGTTATGTATTATGAGCCTCTTCCCTCTCTTAGCTATCACCCTGCAAATCAAGCTAATAGGAATTGTCAGATGACCTCTGTAGGCTGATGACCTGAAATGGAGAAGCAAGGATATTTACTTGTCAGTAGATGGCCTTATGGGTAGATGTTCTCCTGTTCCACCCAGTAGCCTGGAGCAACAACACAGGAGCAGGTCTGGTCACAAGGGTCAGAGCCAGCCATTTCAAGCAACAGGCTAGGATGACCACCTTGGAGCTGACTGGCAAACCTGGAACTTCCTGCAGTCTAGATGGTGAGAAGAGCTTGATTCTTCTGCATGTATAAGCTAGCTGACCCTTAATCTTTCATCGGTCATTGCTGGAGAGCATTTGTAAAAGGTCAGAGAATTCTGACATCTAACCGTGACTCTGAGTTTCTGAAAGAAGATTGCCCTAACCAGTGACAAACAGCCCAATCCTAATGAACTCACTGCCCACTGTATCCTGCAGGGGAGTTTTGGCCTCTGGAGGTCTCCTTGGGGTAAAGGAATATTTGTTCCCTTGCCCCAGAGTAAGCCTGTGCTGGGCCGGCCACTGGGTCTACTTGGACCTGCGCCAGTGGAATCACTGGCGCAAGTCCGTGTGGACCTGGGATCCGTGTGGGTCAGGGGATCAAGGCCAAGAACTGGGTTAGTATTCAGCGGATGCCCCTGCCGTCGAACTAACCCCCTTCCTGGTCCTGATCTGCCCTTCTCCCTGCCCCCCATTGCCAACCCGTTCCACCCATCCCCACTCTTGCGTCCTGTGCACACTTACCAGCACTGGCATGTGTCCAGTGGCCGCAGGCATGCAGAATCAGTTGCTTGTTGCTTGCAGCAGCAGCCAGGCCATGCAATCTGGTGTGTCACCTTTTGCAACAGCCAGAAAGTTCCTAGTGCTGCCGGAACAGTGGCTCTAGCAGTGCCAGGTGCCTTTCGAATTGGGGCAAAAGTTCCTTTAAATAGCATACTCCCAACACATGGTTTACGTTAGAAAGAGACACATCTTACTTCTGATACTTCAATATGAGGGTCACGCTCTCTTCCTTTTAATGTCTAACACAAACAGTGTTGATATGATGTCATCACGATGTGTGTGATGATCACCCCCACCATCAGCCAATGATGTGAAGTGGGGACAGGAAAACACACAGCATGACAACATAATATCACTCTTGGTTTGTGTTAGATATTACAATACAAGGCAAAGAAAGAGATACAGAGTGTCATCTAATTTTGCTTTCAGAAAAAGAAGCTAAAGATCATCTGTTCAAAACATGTGTAGTTTGTCTTGTGTGTGCTGTCCATTAATGTTAAAAAATTTCTTTGCTTCAAGCAAAACCTCATGGAATAAATAAATGCACTGGGACCTAGTTTAAGCTACCCAAGGGTTTAGAAACACCCAATGGGATTTTTGACTGTCTTCCTTTGGTCTAGGAGGCAGACACATATGCACTAGGCCATATCACTCACTTCTTTGGTGAGTTCCCCCGGCCCTCAGGTTCCAAAGGGGATTACCGTGTAACAAGCAAAGTGCTGTTTGAGAAACAGCTTCTGAGCCAGCTTGGACACCTGGAGCTAGTTGCACATTCCTTTGGATTTTCATTCTTATGTATATGATCACACTTACAGTCAGATGAATTACTTCTTGATAGGACTGTGCACATGCCGATAATACTGGTAAGTACACAGAGAAAGGCATTTTTAGATTCCATTCTCACATTAATAAATAAATAAAATCACTGTGGCTCGTTCCCATGCCACTCCAGTAATATTCGAACAGAGTTCATAGACCACTTACACACTGACTTCCCATGCCAATAATGCACTGGCGGGGGGGGGGGAAATCCTGATGTAAGATAGATCATATTGTTGCCCCCTCTCACATGATCTCACTGTTCTGCTGTGGCTGGAGTGGTGTGAGCATTGACCACAGGAGGGTGACAGCAACAACACTGCACCTCCCCCATTGTTCTAACTTTTTATTTGGCAGACCAAAGGAAGTTAATGTTTGCATTATGTCCGTGGATATATACTGCTCTCTTTTAGTGGGCCGTCACTTGCAGTGAATCTACAGGAGAGTGTGGGCTTCAAATGAACCAAAAGATAAGAACTAAAATTGTCACAAAGCCCATCTATCACACAGAGAAATGCACTGTTGAATTCAGCTGTGCCTTATAAACAATACATTAAGCTGAACTCTTATTGATCCAGAAATAAACAGAAGTTGCAACATACATATTAAAAATCATTCAGAAGAAAATAATTTGCATTGTACCAAACTATTCTTGGTAGCCACTGCATGACTCTCCACATTATACCTCTTATTAAACATTATTCTCTGAGTATCTGATGTGTCCATTTCTGTGCCACATGTATTTTAGTGTTCAGTGGCTGTAATTTTAGTGTTCTTATTCTGTAACTTTCATTTCTTAATGTTCAGTGAGCTGCGGAGAGCCCTGCCTGTTTGCATGTAATTAGTACAGCCATACATGATGTTTACGGGGTGCAGCATCCATCTTGTCATCCTGACTTCTACTACAGTTGTCTTGTCTCTCTGCTCTCCTTTTTCTTGCTATGACTTGCCAGCCATGGTTAATTCCAGGTAACTTGTTTCCTTTTCCTTCTATGGCTGCTAATTTCTCAGGTCTATTTTCGGATTTGTTCTCCCTAACGGGCACAAAGCGCTTCTGATTGTTTACCCCAGAGCCTCCAGAGACTGAGAAAAGCCTCGAGGCTGCTGCTGTTTATTGTACACACTTGGACTGTTAAGGGTTTATTTTCAAAAGGAGGCAGGTAGGCCTGAGTTGTGATAAAGACTGATGGGGCAGAGCACCCTGCCAGTGTGTTTTGCTGCACAATGCAAGGTGTGGGTCCATGTTATATATTTATTTTTACCTTTCAATTGATTCCACTTTCTCATAAATACTAATTTAGCCATGGGCGGTGATAGTTCACTTTGTGTTTATAGTTTTTGCTGCTAGTACAAAAGTACCTCTTCGATTTTCTTCCCCCGTCTGCTGGCTGCAGCAAGTCAAAATTGCAGGCTAATGGTGAAGTGAGCAGCCTATAATATATGATAATCAATACTTCAAATCTGCTTTCTATGATGTGACATAAAAGAGGGATGCAGGGGAGAAAAAAGAAAGCAGCTGATGTTTTTTGTTTAGTTCTTTTTTTTCAGCACAGTGCTGCAAAAGCTCAAGGTGGTGGGTTTTCCCTTCAAGGTCAATGTGTGCTTATTTCCTCATAAAACCACTCTCCTTTCTCTTTTTTTGCTTCATATTTAATTCAGTTGGAGCTAGGAATCCCAGGTAGCGAAAATGGAAGGTTAGTCAATACTGCAAGCATAAATACAAACCATAGATAGGGCCCAATCCTATCCAAATTTCCAGTGCCGATGTAGCCACAATGCAGCCCCAAGGTAAGGGAAAAAACATTCCTTTACCTTGAGAAAGTCTCTGTCACTCCCCCCCTCCCACATGGCAGGATGCAGCGCACACACCGTTGGCATAGCTGCATCGGCATTGGAATGTTGGATAGGATTGGGCCCAAATTCTTAGAAAAGCAGAAGAGTAGATGGTTGTCGCATGGATTACTTCCTGTAGTGGACCTACAGGAGTTGTGCAGTATGGCTCAATCCTGTTTGGACATTGCGTTGCCATTGCACAGGCACTGTAGGCTTACCATATCCAAAGGGGGACAGGGTGCCTACACCTTTAACCATTGTAAAAAGAGAGAATTTTGGCAGGTGCAGCTTGTTGCACCCTTCCATTATGAGCTGCACCTGCCCGAATTCCCTCTTTTTACAATGGTTAAAGGTGTAGGCACCCTGTCCCTCTTTGGATATGGTAAGCCTACAGGCACTGGTGCAATGTCCATTATATCCTAAGCCCGTCCCTGGCAATGCCACACCAACAGCACACTGACACTGGCACAACAAAGGCCAAAGGCCAAGCCTGACCTGGCAAACCAACTCTGGCACAGCCATTCCCAGTAACCATCGCCACTCCAGCGTCCATGGAAACATCTACGTAGCCAGTTATCCACAGAATAGTATCCTGACAGAGTGATTGCCATGACATTGGCATGTCACCACACCACCATGACATTGGCACATCATCAATGGGACATCTGTGTGTCATCAGTGCAGTGTTCAAAGAGCCGATCACTGCATCCAATCAACCCCAGTACTGGCAAACAGAGAAGCACCACCAGAACAAACTGAGCAGGGTGTGGGGGCAGGTGCATGACCAATGAGTGGCCAACACTTGGGGGCACCCCCTTGCTAGCCACACCATTGCAGCCATGGAGAGAAGTCCCAAGAACGTCACACACACACACACACACACACACACACACACACACACACACACACACACAACACAAGGAGGCCACAGCACCCCTACCTCCCAAAGGAGTCACAGTGGCATCAGCAGCAAAGAGTCAAAAGCAAAGAACTGCTAGCAACCTCAGTACCCAGGGTTCACGTCCCTTCATCCCACACGTATAAACACACACATCCAAGGAATACCTTTTGAGCAGTGCAGAACACAGACAGAAAGATATCTCCTTTGGAAGAGGATAGCCATGTGAAACAAACACAAAAACTTATCCATGGCAAAGGTTCAAATGTCTGTAGGGGCATCTTCCAGCTGGAAGGAACCTTTTTGCCAGGAGAGGGACTGGGGAGCCCCAACATCACTCAGGCAAAGCTGGGTGCTGGTGGCTCACTGCACAAAGAAACAAGCTGGGAGCCAGACAAGACAGGTTCGAGCCCAGCTAAGGGACTTGCCCTAACTAGCAAGTTTCTTACCTTTTGCATGAGTGGTCAGAAACACCCAATTTTCCAAGGACAAAAGAGGAGAGGGAAGCTGGTCTAGAACCCACATGGGCCACTCTACAAAGGTACTCTGTAATCAACCAGCCACAGCAGAAGAAAGGCAAAGAGCACCCCATCTGGCATCACTGCAAACAGGCACACCTGGCTGGGAGGCTGTAAAAGGAAGCACTGCATGGGCCAATCACAGGGCTAGCATGTGACACAGGGCACCTACTACAGCGGCCCATGTAGCTAGCCGCACCCACCCACACGCCATGCCCTTTGTCGCATCCCTGACACCTACCAGCATGGCTGTCAATATGCTGCTGCCGTGCCCCCCCCCCCCCGCCCCCTTTCCACTGCTCACCATATACCATGACTGCAGAGATCAGAAGGCTCATGATAACCAAGAACTGTCCTGGAGCCCAAGAAGTCATGGAATGAGGATGCTGAAGACCTGAGAACAGAGAGGCCCCAACCCCTGCAGAGTCCCACCCTGAGGTCAGCTGAGACAAGAAATGACTAGTGTGGGTTGAAGGGATTCCTATCTGCCAACAAAAAAACAACATGGGTGATCCAGCCAAAGCAGCATCTGGAAGAGAAGCATATGGGTGGAGTTGCCAACCATCCCCTCCCAGCAGGGCTGTTGTGCCATTGCAAGTTATTCAACAGCCAGCCAAGTAACAGGTGCCTGTGAAGTCTGCTGGCTGTACCAGTTAGATCACTGTCTGCCATGGAGTTTGCAAAGCCACAGGGACCTGACTGGAAGGATGAGATCAGCAACCTCACCAAGCAGCAGCTGGGCTCACACTGATCACTGCAGGCAGGCCGTGCAGGCTTGGGCTCTTTGCCTGTGGTACAACTGCCTGTGGAGATCACGTGAAGCATAGAGAAAGCAACAGGGACTTGACAACAGCATCAGTCACATCTGTTCTCTGGCTTGAGACGTATACTTGGTTTTTGTGAGGGAGAATGGTACCACCAGAGCATACATAGAGCATAGGGACGATAGCATAATGGCTTGGGACATTAGCTTTCCATATTACTGAGGAGGGCTGCAGTGGAACTCAGTCTGCAGAGGACCAATGTTCACTCCCCTATGGCAATGGTGCAGTCCTGAAAATCAAAAGGTTTTCTGATTAGTGTTCAACCAGCAGTAGCAACATTTGGAGCCTCTGGCATTTACCAAAATGGAGCAGACACAGCTGTTGCAAAAGGAAGGGATGGTTAGGCCACACAATTGATAGCAGAGACACATGTGATAATCCTGAGGGGTCAGGATGCGGGGGTAGGGACATAAGGCAGAGATGCAGCATCAATACATTGTGGCATGGAGTTCCCTCCCCGCCTTGCTTACGTGTATGAGGTGCATTGTGCTTGCTTCCTCTCTTAGGGTGGAGAGGTAGAGGTTCCAGTTGGGTGTCTGTCTGTGGAATCCTCCTGGGGCAGAATACCTGCAATAAGAATTCTGAGAAGACAAGTGTGTTAACTACCCAGAGGCGTCGCTCCGGTAGGGGCGGGACTGTAAGTTTTGCTCGGTCGGAGTCCCGTTTACCGAACGAGCAGGAGGCGGCCCCGCCCCCTCACTGTCAGAGCCATTCCCCTGCGGAGAAAGCAGCAGGGGTTGCCTGCTGCTTTCTCCGCAGGGGAATGGCTCTGACAGTGAGGGGGCGGGGCCGCCTCCTGCTCGTTCGGTAAACGGGACTCCGACCGAGCAAAACTTACAGCCCCGCCCCTACCGGAGCGACGCCTCTGTAACTACCTTGCCATACATGTGAGAGACAAGAGGTTGTTTGTGCAGAGTACTCCTTTTGTGCACCAAGTGCCCATTCACCATGGCTTCCATCACCAAAGTTTGCCGTTGAAGGGGGCCAGAGAAGTATGGCCCCTTGTCATGCACGTTCTTGCCATACAGAGGTATGCTGGCAGGGGCTTTAGGACTGTGGTGTGTTTGGGTGCCAAATGTAGTCTATATCTTATGCTCTATCATGGGGTATCACTGTCCCATCACAGTGGGGCAGGGGGTTGCAGGAAGTGCACTTTTCTGGTATTTTATCACAACACCATCCTGGCTCCCTTATGGGGATACTCCTACCTACACTAGCTCTGTCGTTGGCATAGCATTTTTCTGACGTCAAGGGCATGTCTGTTGTCTGAAGGGGAGTTTGGATATGGTGTACGTTGGCTCCTCCTCTTTCCTCACACGTTCCTTCTACGTCCTCCCATTTCACACCCCAATCTCCTCCCTCTTTTGGCCTCTCCACTGGCAGAATTACTGTGGCATCTGAGTGACATCCAAACTATGTTGGCACTGCATTTTTCCAATGTTGCATCAGCATCCTTGGTGTGTCCATCAGCGGGCAGGCTTCTGCACTGGCAGGGCTGTCATTGCCCCAGCATATGCAGAGGTATGCTGGCATATCTCGAGGATAGGATTGGGCTTTAAACAAAAAAAAAGATGAGGAATAAAAGTGCTCTTGAGTCGCTTCTGTTCGTTTTAGTGGGTCATGCACAGGAGAATATCCCAGTAGAGTGTGCCCCTTGTGGTCAAACTAGATGTGAACACAAATGTGTGTGATAAAATCATGTTTTCAACTGGAAGCACCTCTTTTTTGTAAAAAAAAAAAAAAGGTGCAGGGAGTAGGCGCAATATGGTTGGGACCAGGCTATATGGGAAGAGGGAGGTTTGCTCTTTCCTTGTGTGCTGTTTTCAAGCTGAAACTTGACTTTTCAAAATGGCAACTTGAGAAAATTGCCACTTCAGGGACTAATTACCACGTGGGGGGGATTTGCTTCTTGAACCATGCACAGGGAAAGAACAGAGTACCCCCTCTGCATACACTAGCATCCCAACCAAAGTCGCACACGCACCCATGCCCATTTTTTACACCTAATGGGCACTTCTTTTTGGAAGCACACATTGTGTGTGTGCACATTGTGTGCACATTGATGTTGGTCCTTATTTATGAGTCAGGGGGGATGCCATTTGAATTTTGTGCCTCAAACACTCAACTGTCTTGAGCTGACCCTCATTGCTTCTGTGAAACTTTATATTAGGATGTGCAGCTGCACTAGTTCTCTGTTGCCCGGAGAACTAGTGTGCTATTTTGGAAAGAGGGGAAAAATGACGGACATTCCTCAAGCAAGGTTAAAAGGTGGTTCCTGCTTTCCATCTCACTCCCAGCCTCTTGTAGTTTTGTTTGTGTCATTGGCTGCTTTCCTTTGAATATTTTAAAGTCAGGCATCTTTGAAGTTGCTCTAGAAGTTGCGGTTGCAGAATTAGCCTGATAGCAATAGACTGTGTATGTATACTGTAATAAAGTTGTGGTGTATGTATAATTTCGTATGATCAGGATGTGATTGGATTAGAAACTGTGGGGACTTTCAAACAAGGCATGTGATCTGCTGTTCAAAGAAAAAAAGTCAACTATCCAAGTGGGTGTGCCGAAGCTTGCTGGATCCCAGCCATAGGTAGCAACAGAAAGTTGTGTATGTCTGTGTTGATCATTATCATGCACTGAAAATGGGTCTAGAATTCCATGCTGTCGGAATAGTTATGTTTATTATTATTTATTTTAAAAATGTATATCCCCCTTTCCTGATGGATAATGCAAAGTAGCTGACAAAATTATTAAAAATAACTGAAGCAAGAACGTCAAGACAAAAGCACAGTAGCAGAACAGATGGATATTTTTTCAGCAGAAACTCCAAAGTCAGTGTCAGTACAGTAAGTCCTCACTTAAAGCTGTTTCGTTTAAAGTTGTTTCATTTAAAGTTGATGGGGAAATGCCATGGGAACATTTACGTTTATCCATTAGCCTATGGTAAAATTGGTTTCATTATAAGTTGTTTCGCTTAAAGTTGCAGTTTCCAAGAAGAACCTACCAACAACTTTAAGTGAGGACTTCCTGTACTGCCCTTCCCAAGGGTCCAAACCTACCACCTGATGATAGACTGGACACTGCCACTGGTACTGAAGAGTCGAGGGTTGGTCTGGCTTGCTGATCCTTCTGAGGGATATGAGCCACTTGGCCATCTCCTAACATCACCCCTTCACAAGCCCAACAATAATCAGAAACACAGGATTATCCAGTGTTTTATCCAGTCTAATTCTTGCTGAGGTGGCAAACCTGTGTCTGGGCTGTACTGCTTCATAATGCAACTGGGTATAACATGACTAGATATTTCCACATGGGGAAAAAACCCTTCTACCTAGAAAGCTAGCATATCAGGGCAAAGACTAGTTTAGAATCCTTCGCTTTGATATCTAGTTTTCCAAGTTAAGGGAATTCTTTATCTGGAGTAGAATTCTATTCCTAGACCCTTCCCCAAAGCTGCTGTTGACATGCTACACAGATGCCACAAGTGGTACTCACAGCAGGATTTTTTTTTAAAGCAGGAGTAGGATTGTTATAGTCAGGCCTATCGTCTTTCCTGTCTCTCCAGAGCTGCAATGTTGCCTGCTCTCTGACTGAGTACCTGTAGTTCAGAGGCAGCGCCACCTGATGGCTTGAAGAGGCTGCATATGTACTGTAATGCATACTAGAGTGGCACTACCTCATACTTGGGACTTAATTTATGGCAGAGGGGCCCAAAAGGTTGACCCCCACTGCCATACTCCATGCACTGTCACAGAAGTGTCCTACAGAATCCCAGACCTCCTTGGGAATCACTGTTCCCTCAAAGCTGTGCAGTCACATAGCTGCACAGCTCGAATCGGAGTCCCGGCACAGCTTTCATCGTGGTACTCCAGAACTGGATGGTGATTATGATGTTATCACTGAGTGCTCTGGAGTTGCCACTGCATAGATCAGTTTGGGCTCTGCCCAGTCCTAGTGGAAATTCCAGGGAACACTGCTGGGAAGCTCTATGAAATGAGTAGATTTGTCTCAGTAGCATAGCACCAAAGCAATGGGCAGTCAGATATTTTTAGGGACATGACTTCACTTTCAGGTTTGTGAATATCATTACAGTGTAACTTATCTATGTCTGGCATACACACTAACTGGCGCATCACACAGAGTGCACCCATTATCTATGCCCCTCTCCTTAGGTCAGCTCTAGAAAGAACTAAGCCAAACTCACAGCTATGGAAACAGCTACCAGACCAGTCACTATCCAAACAGGATACATGAGCTTATCTGGCCTGACTTGTTCTTGGCAAACTCCTAGAAATCACCCCATTATTTTCTAAGTGCTCACACACAATCTGCTTAATAATTTGTCCCAGCATCATTCCAGGAATTTCCAGGCTGTAGTTTCCCAGATCTTCTTTTTTTCCTTTTTTAAAGATAGGGTCAAGGTTAGCTCACCTCCAGTCTTCAGGCAGCTCAACCCCTTCTCCACAAGCTCTCAAAGATTACAGACAGCAGCTCTGAGATCACATCCGCGAGCTCCTTCGGTACCCTGGGGTGTAGTTCATCTGGTCCTAGGGACTTAAATTCATTTAAAGTAACTAGGTGTTCCCTTACCGTCTCTTTACCTATCCTGAGTCGTGGTGTCCCCAGGTCTTCATTAGAGCACTGTTAGGTTGGGCCACCTTTCCCTTATGGGAGAAGACAAATGCAAAATAAGAATTGATCAGCTCTGCCTTCTCTCCATTGTCTGTTACCACTTTTCCATCTTCTCTATGCATCAGGCCTTCCTTGACCTGCTTGTTTTTTCAGACATAGCCAAAAAACAAACAAACACATTTTGTTGTCTTTGGCATCCCTTGCTAGCCTTAACTCATTCTGGGCTTTAGCCTTCCTGTCATCATCCCTGCAGGTTCAGCCTATACTTAATTAAGCTCTTTTAAGTTTCTTGGTTTCAGGAGAGACATAAGTATGTGCATAAGCATAATGCTCCTCTTGAAATGGGCTTAGATGTGGATTAACTTGTGTTCTCTTGTGATCAGCATTGTTCCCTTTAAGTTGTGCGGCTGCGCAGCTCCAAACCAAGCCAAGCCATCCTGGAAACTGGGCAATGACATATGATGTCTGGAAATCCCACTGAGTTGCCAGTCAGCTGGCGAAGGGGTCTACGCAGTGGCACAGACCCCCCCCAGGGGGAATATTGGTGCTTAGTGTTCATACTTTATCATTTGATTGATGGGGGCTTACAGGTTTCTCAAATTATGCAAATAGCAGATGTCCTGCACTATCTCATTGTACTTAATCTCCTTATCTAATATCTGTTTATTAGAAAACCAATTTCTGGGTGCTATTACACTCTGGTGTGATGAACAAACTGTGCAGGGCTATGCACATAGGTGCCAGCCTGGTTCTCAGTGGTTCATATTGAATTCCATGAGACAAAATAAGCAAGTGGCAAACTGGGACATGATTCAGAGGGAGCAATTTTTTTCCCTGTTCCAGTTGTGCCCCTTGGGAGACCCTCTTCTTTATCCCATATAATGAATCACTGCTTTCAGTCTAGTGGGGAAAACCAAAGCACTGCATTGAGGGTCAGCTTTGAGGTGGGAGTCAAATCTGGCACTGCTCCTGTCACTGGGTGGCCCAGTCTCTACCAGTGGGGATGCCAGGGTGGGTCCATTGTATCTTTCTCAACAAAGCATATTATAAGGAGATGTTGCATTCATGCATACACACCCAAGGATCTCTCAACTATTTGGGCTCTGCCTCTAAATACACATACTGTGTACCAAACAGAGTCCATTATCATGAAAAGCATTCTGCTAGCTCTTCTAACAAGAATATGATGACCAAGAAGAAAATCTACTTCATTAACTATTTTTGCCATTACTTTAAGAAAACAGAAGAAAGCACTCTGACTGGAAACATTATCAGTTTTAAGAAAATGTAAATTGATGACAGTCTTCCTAATAGTATATATTGTGCAAATCAATTTTCCCATTCTTGCACCAAAACAAAAAAGAAGAAAAAACGAATTACATGATCCATACTCGTATCTAATAAAACAGCAATATGCATCTTTTGACAAGCTTGTACTTAATGCACAGTGACAGAAAATTCCATTCCTCTGTTCTGAGCTGAAAAGAAAGCTGTTTGAGAAAAAGTTTTTATTACATGACTGCCATCCAACATAACAATTACAAACAAATGGAAGTGTCAAAGATAAAAGCTCAGCTTACTTAATTTTTATGAAGCGATTGTATTTCTATAAAATCAGCTGTTACTAGATCTGAGAAAAAGAATTAACGCTGATAATGCCTTTTGAGTTTCTTAACTACAATATTCACTGTTTTCTCAGTTTTAACAGAACAAAGACGAACAGATTTCTACAGCAGATTAGTTTATAGTTGAAGCTCAATTCTACAGAGAGAAACTCCCTAATGACCCCTCTCTTGCTTCCTTTGGACTAAACAGCTACTGTTGTACCTTGAGAATAGTTCTAAATAAATTGGCTATCTCAACCTGTTGGGTTATGCAATACTCCTGAAATGTTTTAATATGATATCTTTCATAATCAAGAAGTCTAGTGGTCAAGTGAACAAGCTGTAATCTGTTTGGAGCAATTGATGAATGTCTAAATTATTGTTGTTTCTTGTTTATTTCACAGAACAAGAGGAGTGTGTTAATTGCACAGATGAATGCCGAGTGCTTGGTCATTCTGACAGATGTTGGATGCCCCAGTTCCCCACTGCCAACCAGGCTGAAAATGCAGATTATCGAACAAATCTCTTTGTCCCCACAGTGGAAGCTAATGTTGAGACTGAGACTTACGAAACTGTGAACCCCACGGGGAAAAAGACTTTTTGTACATTTGGAAAAGACAAGAGAGAGCACACTATTCTCATTGCCAATGTGAAACCTTATCTCAAAGCCAAACGTGCCCTGAGCCCTCTCCTCCAAGAGGTTCCCTCAGCATCAAGCAGCCCAACCAAGACCTGTATTGAGCCTTGCGCCTCGACAAAAGGACCGCTGGATAGTTGTGAAATCAAAACAGGAGCCTTGGCTGAACCCAACAGCCAGTACATGACAACCACTGACAGTCAGTATCTATCACCTAGTAAACAGTCCAGAGACGCTGCCTTCATCGCATCAGATCAGATGGCTAGGGTTTTTGCTGAGGTACATTCCCGGGTGAGCCGAGACTCTGCTGAGATGGACTCTGTGCTGGAGCAGATAGACCGTTCAAACAGGGAACTAGGGGGGGAGTCGGTGGATGCGGAAGAAGTAGTGCGAGAGATTGACAAGCTTTTACAGGACTGTCGGGGAAATGACCCTGTGGCTGTGAGAAAATGAAAACAAAAACAAAAGACAGCCTGGCATTTATTTGCTTCTTCTGCTGATTAAAATATATATATATCCCCTGGTTCTAAAATTTATACAGGGATGAACGAAGACCAATGCTGCTTTAAGGCTTTTAGTGAACATCTGAAGTGCCCACAAATATGTTCTTTTCACAGCTCTTTCTTTTTCACAGATAACACTGGTTTCATTTGGACCAAAATTTCATTAGGACAGTGTGATGTATGTTAGAAGGAAGGAAGGAAGGAAGGAAGGAAGGAAGGAAGGAAGGAAGGAAGGAAGGAAGGAAGGAAGGAAGGAAAAATTGGTGCCACTTTGACAATCTAATAGAAAGGTATTTTTTACAAAAGGCAAATGGAACCTGCTCTTTCTTTAGACTGATAGTTGATGTTGACTTCACTGTTTTACCTGTAGATCCCATAAAAATCAAGGTGGAATAGTTTTGTGATTGGTTTCCAGTCATCATTACAGGCTTCTACTGAAAATCCTGAAATCAGAAACCAAGTAATCAAACAAACAAAAATTCCTGTAGTAGACCAAGCTACACCAAGCATTAATACTCATTTGTGAAAAGCATTTCTGTATAAAGCTCTCTCTCTCTCTCTCTCTCTCTCTCTCTCACACACACACACACACACACACACACACACACACACACACACACACACACACACACACACAAAACAACAACAAAAGAAACCTGAGAATCCATTCCATAGCATTGTTCAGCAAAATTATTCTGGTCATTAGTAACACAGCTCATGTCATATTAAAGTTAAATGTAAAATGATAGAGTCCATGTTTGTCCTGAGCACGCATAAACTAACTCACGTGATACAAAGAGGGGGAAGGGGCTTTAGTGTCCAGCAAAACTCTAGGCTAGCAGTACATTTTAAACCTGAGGCGTAATATGAGATCACAAATAATAATTACCTTTTGATGGGTGATAATAGAGGAGACAAATTAACATTATTAACACCTTTTGTAATTCATTTGTGGACGCTAAAATAGCTCAAGTGAGTGCAAACATTTCAGACATCTACGCAAATCCACACAAATCATTTAAATGTGCAAATGTAAGAAGATTCAGTGTGTTTACATCAAATGACATATTTTCTTGATTTATTCAGATTCAGTGCATTTGAGCCAAATTGTTGAGTGTATAAGAGCTATATTGTGTATTTTATTAAATTAATATATAGTTGTGTTGCAAAAAAAAAAATATTTGGGCTTATAATGTAAATGGCAAGTGTTGCCTCAGTAGCTGTCGAACTCTATGAGTTTTGTTCTTTCCTTTTTTTCCCCTTTTCCCCGCGGAGTGTGGGAAGCAGAGCCTCAGAGCAAAGTCTCTTGTTTAATGTATGGTCTACCAAGTACCGCAGTACATAATCTGTTCAAAATGTGTCTTGAGTGAGTTGATGGAGCTAACTGAACGGTCGACAAAGATATCCATCAGTCATGGTTATGTGCAAGTCCTTGTAGAAGCTTGTGTCGCAACCCATGTTGAATAACAAAAATTACACTTGAACCAATGCCTGGGACCTCCTTGTTCTTTACCAAGCATACTCACTCACTCACTTAGACACAGGCCAGTCTGTTTCAATATCATGGTCATGGTTGAATTCTCCAATTACTTTAATATTTCAAAGTTTGATCCTACTCTTTTGTTCATAGAGCATGAAAATGCTTTGGTCCCCATGTGATACAAGCAATCTTTTGTGTGGTTTTCTGGAAAGAGCTGAGACATCTACTCTGGTTTCAATTTAGGCTCTTCTTTGATCCCTCCTATCACCCTCCGTTCTTATCATTTTCAGTAATTATATTCTCTGTCTGTCTATCACACCCATTTTCCTATGTGGTGTTTCTGCATTTGATTCCTGTGAGTGCTACAGTATAAAATTAAAATGTCTTCTTTGAGTGTATTGTGTATAAGCACAATTGAACATCTGACCAGATATAAAAACCTGCATCAAAAGATTCATATAGTCCCCTTAGACTATTTCCTCTCCCATTTCTGTGTTTTAGGTAATCCAAGACATATTTCCCTCCATTTCATTTAACAATAATGGGGGGAAATATGTACTGACTGTTGTTATCTTTTTCTTAGGGCCAAACTCTATGTGTCATTAACTGCATGAGCATGTAGCTAAAGATGTACGTTTATTTGTGAGTGGGGCCTCAGTTTAGATCAGGTCAGAGGTAGGGCATGTTTAAACCTTTACCTCAGGAAATGGCACTCTCAGGGTTAAATAGCCAGTTTGGGTGGCTTGTTTTCAATGGGAAAAAATAATAAAGGGTTAAATATTCCTATTTCTATGTTGTGGTTCTGATCTAAATTGCAGCCCCACAGTTTCTACTCACAAGTAAACGTAAGCCTTATAACCACATGTTAATGCATCTAACGTAGCTTTTTTAAAATACAAAACAGTAAACTTGACATTTGCCAGCCAGATTTAAATTTCACAAAGCCATGCTTTCATCATTTTTAATTCCACTAGAAAAGCGACACAGAGTATGTCATAATAGTAATGTTATGTCAAAGTAAAATGTTGACCACGTTTAAAAAAAATAAAGACTACAAATAATTATTTTGATTTCTGAAAACAGCTATTTTAAAATTAGCTTATGACCTCCATCACATTAATGTCCCAATCAATGAGCTCTGGTGTTCCTTCACTGTGGACAAAGAGCCCTGTGTGAGCAGTGTGGCTGTCTCATTCATTGGCATTTAAGATTGCTTTGTAATGTCACTCCAAGCAATGATGGTTGTAGGAAGACAGTCCTCCAGATAGGAAGTACAGTAAATTAATAGGAATGCTAGTTGTGTTAGTCTACATACTGTACATGAGTAGCAATCAGGATGAAGATCATTGTCCTCCCATCTGAAAATGTGGTTTATATGCGGTGGACACTGTGAGCAAAATTCCAGTCACCCACAAATTGTGAGGTTCGGATACTGTAAGGGAAATTGTATCCAGTATGGATAATACAACATGGGCAGAGGATTTGGCCGACCCATGTTGTACATCATGTACCTTGAAGACCTTTGAATCATGGCCCAACAGTCTAATATCCAATGAAGAAAATGACTGCTTACTGAGTTTCTGGATCTAAAATACAGGGTTCACTATATTCTAAAACATTAGTTTGCCAGGCAATGCCAGAGTGGCACAGCTTTGACAGCAGAAATGTTCCCTGATAGAAAGCAGTTATCCCCTCTTCTGTATTTTCAAGATGTGAGTCAGCAAAGTGCCTGAGCATCAAGTACATAGTTTCTGCCAACAACATAATTATTGAACAGAAGCTAAGCCAGTATATAAGCAATGTTGACAGCAGCATGTCTATTTTTTAATGGTTTGAACACTAAGTAGCCAGTTGTATAGTTCACTCATGTGTCTGACGTCATAAACACACACACACACACACACACACACACACACAGTGCTCCAAGAAAGGCCTTCGCCGATGTGTAAAAAAGGAATTACCTTAACACACACGGTCACTGATGATTTACAAGCTCTAGCTGTTTAACACATCATCTGTATTTAGTTGTGATTATTTATTTACCAGTTTGAGGTAATGCAACACTCATGACTCACAGCTGCAAAGCCCACTTTAGGAAACTTTCCTTTTATTTAATTTAGCAATCATTTGCTGAGTACCATAGATCTCTGGCATTCTACTTATACTATGGAGTACTATTTTCCATGCTGGCCCTGGTGAACACAATACAAGAGAGGTTTGATGCAATAAGACTGCACATGTCGGGCTGGGGTGACACAAGCACAATCACTTGAAGACTGCAACATCAGGTGACTTGCATATGCGAATGAGGGCTCAAAGATCTGACACCATAGATAGAATTCAATTTTAAGATCACCCAATGGCGCCTAAAAAGCTATGCTTTTCAATGAAGTCAGTTTGCACTCTGAAAGGTAAAATGCACAATCGATAAGTTTCACATGACCCATCTGTTGAGCAGGATTGAGACTGCAGGTTGGGAATGGATTCTCTGATGTTTCAACACACTATTTTAAAAACTCTCCATAGGGAGAGGACTAGGTTAGAATCTTTTCAGACGCAAATCTGGAGAAGCTGTGCAGGAAGGAGCATCCAAAAATTGCATTCCACCTAAGACTGAATATTTCAATTCAACTTTGCAACTTTGCCTCCCCTAGGGAGTCCTTCTGACTACGTAAAAAATGTTGTTTTATTTTTTGGTGCTCTTATTTTGCATTCAGTTTAATAGGCATGCAACCAACCACCTGTGTTCACTGTTAATATATATGGATTGTTTTCCACAAATGCAGTTGTGCATGCATAAGATCAGTCCATCATTCTGTTTCCAGCAATAGCCAGCAAGATGCATCTAGATGATAGCAAGCAAGGCATGATGGTGATGGCCTTCCCCTCTTTATCTCTAACATTTGGAAACATGATGCACAAGAGAGATTTAGATCTGTATTCTACTACTGTCTATTCATATAATTGAGAACATTATGTTCAATTCAGTCAATTGCAGGTAATATGCATGTGATACTCAACAGTGAGTTGGATGTGCATTGTGAAAACAGCATAGATGCTTTTGAGGGGATGTATCCTAAGCATGTGCTGCCAGTGTGTCAGAACGTGAAAATTCTTCAGGAATAAAGGGACATGTTGTTTCATATATCCCTAGACCCACAGACGTAAGAGGGTGTCATGGAATGGGAAGAGGAGTGAGTTCCAGGAGAAGGCAGGCTGAGGGGGGTAGCAACTAGTAGTTAGCACACCTATACTGCGTGCTGCTCACTGTTTTCCCTTCACTGGACCAGCAGCTGAATGAGGAAAAAGCCTTGGTAGTTTGTATCTGATGCCACCACCCCAGGCTACAGACACAAGGCAGTGGGGGGCCATCTGGGAAATATCCCCCCTTCCAGGATAGCGCTGAACCCAAGGGGTTCTTATCAAAAATCAATCTCACAGTAATGTCAGTAGAGTGAAGAGACACGGCAATCCACTGAATTACACATGAACATGGACTAAGCAGACAAGGGGTAAAAATGAAATGTCTAAATGAAAAGGAAATTGAACAATATGGGGAAAGAAATGAGGTAGTAAAAATACAGCAGGCTGATGGAAAACACCTGATTTTAGCTGGATACACAAAGAAAGGTTTGATCAGATTGATGCAGTAACCAGTAACACCCAGCAGATGGACCCGGAATGCTACTCAAAGAACTCAGCCCACAGACTCCCCCAACGGGTTGCTAAATTAAACTGGGGAAGTTTGCAACCTGGCTGGGGTGAGTTAGCACCCAGGAAAAAAGTATAAGCGTCCGTCCCCCCATATCTGCAGGGGAATGGTTCCTGCTGCTACTGTGGATACCTGAAGGGTATCAAAAACCTGATCAAAAACCTGAAGGGGATCTTGAAATGAGGAAACAAATCAGGGAGGTGAAAACGAGAGAGGGTTATAGTCATGGGGGACTTCAATTATCCTCACATCAACTGGGTCAATTCATGCTCTGGTCATGAAAGAGAGACTGGATTTCTGGATATGCTAAATGACTATGGGACCCATATTTCTTTATCACAATATAGCTAGACAGTATCTAGCTTAAACTATTTACATTGCTTAAGGAAAGCCCAGTCCTTGCACTTGTGGGTGAGCAAGTGAGTCACTCAGGTAACTGGAAGAGAAAAAAAGACTTCCTGTGGGCTAGTACATACAGTACAGTATATAGCTTTGTTTTGATGATTTCATCAACTTACCTGATTGGAGGAGTGGAACACATCTGGTCACTCCATCCCACCCTTGGCCTAGAGATGGACAGGTTTGGCTGCCCAATTACTAAGCACATGCCAATCTCAGTACTCCAGTGTTAGAAGAATTTCTCCAATCTACAAATGTCAAATACATGTGGGACTGGATAATGGAACTTCAAACAAAGGAAAAGTCTGGTTGTAAAGGATGCCCCAGCAGCTTTTTAGGCTGCTGAACCTGCACAGAAACATCTGGAGAATTATAAGTGTCCAAATATACAGAAAAACGAGGAACCCAAAAACAGGGCATTCATCACAGACTTGCTCTTGGGTACTGCAGGCTTGCATTTGGAGCAATTCAAGGGCAGCTCCCATGGAGTCCAAAAGAATGTGGAGAAACTAATGTAGGGCACAATCTTGTGTAACTCTTGCACCGGTGTAACAGTAGATCCCCTGGTGTGAGAGCACTAATGCCAGTGTCACTTGCCGTATGCCGACGGACGCAGGACGGACACTGGCGTAACCCCTCTTGGATGCCTCACATGCGCAGATAGGACGTAGAACGGACACCGGCACAACTCCGCCTGCGCAGGGGGCATTCCAGGGGCATCTGAATGCCCCCAGAATGCCCCCTGTGCTGGCGGAGTTATGTTGGTGTCTGTTCTGTGTCCAAACTGCACATTTGAGGCGTCCAAGAGGGGTAATGCTGGTGACCATCCTGCATCCGTCGGCGTACGGCAAGTGACACTGGCATTAGTGCTCTCACAGCGGGGGATCTACTGTTACAGCGGTGCAAGAGTTACACAGGATTGCGGCGGAAGAAACATAATCTGGTAGCATATTGCAACATTATCTTTTGTCCACATTATTTTGTCATGATTACTTTGTCCACTTTACCAGCCAGACTGCAGGAGTGGGAAGAGAAGGAGGTGCTGGTGATAATAGCATCACAGGGTGCAAGGGCCCAGTTTTTGGGTGTAAAGAGGAGGAAAGAGACAACAGGGGGTAGAAGGAACAGATAGCTATGGATGACAAAGTAATGAAGACTGTTACACAGCTCCAAGGTTAGGGAATGATGGACATCATCATTGCAGGAACTACTTCAGGGATGAAGAGCTGCTGCTGTTGGCAGAATGTGACCTTTATATACACAAGGATTGGCTGGATCTATTAGAATCGGTGTGAACAAGAGGAAAATGAATGCTCCACATACAATAAATAAGGTTAAAATGCCCTGCTTCAGCAAGGAAGTCCCAGAGGCAAAAGCAGGCTTCTCTGTGTCTAGCCAATGCAGCTGAAGCTGTGAAACACAATGATCAACTGAATCCCATTGTTGCACTTTCCCATTTAGATCCACCAGTTGTTGCAGGTGAGTTGTTGAGTATGACTAGTACTGAAAAATGAGCCAAAATATGTATCCTTCATCTCCACATCTACTATTGACAATAAGGGGGAGGGAATGTATACCCCACTCAGCTTGCAATGGGAGGCAAATGACACTGGGATGCCAGTGAAAAATGAGCCACTCAAGATATTCCAAAGAAGTAGTGAGATAGGAATCATGAATGACTTGTGCCTTCTCATCCAAATGTGCATGTCACTGTCAAGTGGAAGCATGGAGAGTTGTTCACGCTTCCTCTCCAATCATACCTCTGGAACTAATGAAACAGATTGTGTTTTTCTGATGCACTGATCCATCAGCTTCTTTACCACAGTCTAATCCTTGGCATACGTACATGGAAATAAATTCTATCAAATTCAAGGGGATTTTTCCCGGAGTAAGCATGCATTGTATTGCGGCCCTATGTACGTAAATGCTGGACAATTAGATTTATAATTGAGTAATAGGGATGGGAATTATTTTGTGCACTGTTTCATGCATGCATTTCACTTTAAAATGTCTCATCTAATAATAAAAGGAAACCCTGTACTCCGTACAAACAAGGGTGGATCATTGCTGGTGTGGGTGCTGCGGACCACACTGAGTGATACACTGGGAGAGGGTGACACGCGACCCGGAACAGGCCTGTGGCACCTGTATGGTGCAAAGCATCCCAGCTGCAGCCGCCAAACTGAAGAAGAAAACACATGCTCGGCTGCTTTCGTCCACTCTGGGCTTGGCTAGCTCTGCTCCTAGGCAAGCAAGCCAAGCGCAGAGTGGGCAAAAGTGACCGACTGTGTGTTTTTGTCGGAAGTAATTGGTGGTGACATCGCATCACTACCAATTTCTTCTGCCTCTGCCGTGGGGTGTGTGTGTGATGTGACGAGCCCCACACCAGGCACCGGAACGGTAAGTGACACCCCTGCATACAAATAACACAGAATTATCGATTCAAGGGAAAGCCTATTAAGCAACGTACACAGCATAAAATTCATGTTGATAACACTTGCAGTCAATGTGCAATTCAACAAATATATATATAAAACTATTATCTAATATCAGGGATAGGTTGGCTGCCAAGGTTGGATTCATATTTGGTCAGGAAATTGAAAGGTTGTTGGCTGCTCCACTAAAAAAGAAGTTTTCTCTTACCAAATGTTGCTGTTAACAAGCAGGAGGCTATCCCCCTTGGAAATAGCACCATGTACAAGCTGTTCAGTTGCTGGTAATGGAACCCAATATTTTATTCAAACCAGCTTTCAAGCTCTTCATTGCCTAATGGAGTAAAAGTTGCTGAGGTCAACAAGTAGTTTGCTGCTTGGCAATAATATACACCCTCTTGTGATCGCCTAATTACATTCAGAGACATCAAGAGGCATTTATCAGTGCATTAATTCAAATGAAGTTTGGGCTATTGAGATCTGTTTATTTGAAGTATCATTGACTGAAACCTGGTTAAGGTCTTGACTTGCTTGCCCCCCTTCTCCAGGACTGCAGTTCCTATCTATCAGCCCCTGCCTCCCATATGGCTTGATTTGCTTGAAAAGTTGCAACAAGAGATTGGTGAGCATCACTATTAAGCAAACTCAAACAGCATACATTCCTTAGATCATCTCAGTTGTTTTGTGGCTGTGTTTAATGATTAACCTGGAAAATTAGGACTAATCAGTAGTAGTAGTAGTAGTAGTAGTAGTACCCTGTTTCCCTGAAAATAAGACCTCCCCTGAAAGTAAGACCTACCGTCATTTTAGCGTGATTTTTTCTGGCACTCATAAATATAAGACCTCCCCTGAAAATAAGACCTAGCTAGGATCATCAGCCAGATGGATGTGACACCCCCCCCGGCACCCCCTGCGACCCCCCTGGCACTTTGACCGATTTAAGCTTCATTCTTTCCCGAGAGTGCAAGGCTCTGCAAGGCCTGCACTTGAGTCTTCCACCATAGAGACAACGTGCTAGAGAGGCCAGCAGGGTCTTCAAGGAGGCTGCAACCTTGCAGAGTCTCTCTAGCACATCGTCTCCATGGCGGAGGACTCAAGTGTAGGCCTTCCAGGCCTTGCAGAGCCTTGCATCCTCGGGAAAGAATGAGGCTTTAATCGGTCAAAGTAAGTGCCAGGGGTGGGTGTCGCGCCACAGGTTGGGAAAATAAGACCTCCCTGAAAATAAGTCCTACCGCATTTTTTGGAGCCAAAATTAATATAAGACACTGTCTTATTTTCGGGGAAACATGGTAGTAGTAGTAGTCAAGCATTTACCATAGTGGTGCTGGGTTGTTGTTGTTTTGCCTTCATTAATTTGGCAGATGTATTAAATACATGCCATAGGTAGGCTTACCATTCGTCCCGGAATTTCTGGGACTGTCAGGGATTTTGGGGGGCCTGTCCTGGATTTGTCCCGGCCCCCCTGGCCCCCCGTTACCCCCCTGGTCCATTTAAAATTAACTTTGATTTTTTTCCGATTTTGTTTAGGAAAAAAATGGCCGCCGGAATTCCCCCTAAACAAAATGGCCGCCTAGGAGGCTTCAGTGGCTCTGATCATGTGATTAGGAGCAGCACAGAGCTTTACAGTTCAGCTCCGCCTCAGCAGCATGACCTCACAGCCCTTAGGTTCTTTGGCAGCAGCAGTGTATTGTATTGTAAGGGTCTGAGGTGTCTTCAGCTGCTTGAGGGTGTTTTGTTGTACAGTACTTCAAATTTGTGTGCTGTGCTGTGTGTTGTTTAGGTTTTTTTAGTATGTAGTGGCAGTGGGTGGAGTGAGTGTTGTTGTGGAGGCTGATTGAGCATGTCATGAAAACTAAAGGAACTTTGTGCATGCCCAGATGCCATGATCTCTATATTTGCCAGTCTTGGCCTGGCCTGTACTGTGTGATGTGGTGGCACACTGTCCTTTTATTATTGTACTGTTATGGGACAGGCAAGTCAATTTATTTAATTAATTGGCTGGCTAAAAATAAATAAATAATTAAAAATCCGGAGCGCCCTTTGGGCGGCAAAAGGGACTTTGCGCCCAATTTTTTTAATAACATTGATTTTAATTAATTTAATTTAATTTAATTAATTTGATTAATTGTGTGTGTCTGTGTGGGGGGGTGTCCCGGTTTGCAACTGGGAAAATCGGGAAATCCTAGCCATAGGGACTATGGGCTTAGTTTCTTAGGAAAAGCAAATGTGACATTGCAGTGATTGTATCTAGTTACCAACTTTGCCCCCCCCCCAAAAAAAGGTGACAGTTCCTGCTTCCCCTACGTGTAATTGTTTTCTCTTCACAAGAGAGCAGCAGAGTTTTTCCAGCCTGCTGAGTAGGTTTGTCTCCTAAACTGCTGCTACGGTAACAGTCCTGCTGTCTGCTCTGTGCTTGCAAGACTATGGCACCGTGGTAAAAGCGCTTTGGTTTTGTATGTGGGTGGCCGGTAAGCTCTCCAAAAGCTTATTGGAAATGATATTTAATTGCAGAGGCTGACAGACTAGTGGAAGCCCCTGCAAGCAGAACATAATCTAGAAACACGCTTATAAAACAGGGGGTTCTTAATGCCTTATTAGCAAGAAGTAATATCCTCTTACAGTCTTTGGAAGTTACAGTGTTCCTGTTGGATTCTATTTATCCCTGAGTATATTGACTACAACCCATGTATGTAAGATTGATTGGTTTGTATCCCACTTTTTGGAAAGTTTGATACACACATATTTTTTTCATTTTCTCTAGGGGTGAGGAAGAATAGCCAGTGGATTATGTGGGTGATCTATTATTTAATTGTTTTTATTTTTAATATGTCCATTACAAATCTTATGCTTTGTTCTGATTTGCTCACTCACAGCAAGCATCAAAATAGTTAGGGTACCTCCATTCCACCTAGAAATATTCAGTTTGGTACACATGTACTCCAAGTCACCCCTTGTTACTTCTAAAAAGACTAAAAAAGGACATTTGGCTATCTTTCCCTTAAAATGTGAAATATGTATGCCTCAAAATGTGTGTTTTTAGAGATTTTATATGTTCCACATTAGATATTTCAAAATACAATAACAATCAATCTAAAAAAATAGTATTGATATAAGATGCTCTGTGCTTTGGTACCTATAAAAATAAAAGACATCACTATATTGTTATAGCTTGAAATGTTTAAGGCGTTTCCATAACACCCAGAAATGTGATATTTGGTTTGCACACCCAATATTTCTAGAAAAGTCTGACACTGGCTTCTTACTACTAAAGACTGAAATAAATTACATGTTAGCCCTGTTCAGATGTTTTGCCCCATGAGGTACACATGTACTCCAAGTCACCCCTTGTTATTTCTAAAAAGTATGCAAGGGGGGGGTAGTGTGAGCCTGCTGGCAAGCCCTGCCCAAGCTGCTGACATGCCCATGATCACTGTTTGTCACTGCAGACAAAAACTGATCGGGGGGGGGGGGTATTATGGATGGGGCATAGAGGCTCCCCCTCCTCCATACAAGAACATGTGGGGGGGGGGAAGGCCAAAACAGAGCTAAAATTTCCTTGCAATAGCAGTCAGCAGAAAGCAAAGCTATTTATGTAACAAAATATAGGAATTGGGTTTCTCCCTTTACATCCCTGGAACACTCTTAGATTAAGAGAAGGAGCATTGCAATAACAGCCAGGAAGATGCCAACGTTTGCAACATGCAAGCGCTTGTTACTAACAAAAATATGAAATTAAAAGTTACACTTAATTAAAAACATCAACATACAATAAAAACAAAAACTGTTCCCCAAATGCAAGTCTAGAAAGATGGGCTTTTGCACTTTTTGCACTTACTACTACAACATTATGCAACTACTACAACAAAATGCAACTAGGCCCTAGGCCTAGGGCATTGATGTATGTTTCAAGAAAGAGGGATATGAGACTTGAAGAACTGATGTAGCAGGAGTGGCAAAGAGTTTGAGTTGTGAGTTCCAGTGCAACTATTTCCTCTGCCGTCAAGTTAGTGGTCTTAGTCAAACCACTGTTCCTCAGCCTCAACCACTTATCCACAGTTGGTGTCGTGTGTGTGTGTGTGTGTGTGTGTGTGTGTGTGTGTGTGTGTGTGTGTGTGTGTGTTAATATTGGCTTACCTTGCAGTGTTCTTTGAAGCATCACAGCAAGAGAAAGTATGTGAAGCACTCACTTGAAAACACTTCAATATTATTTTCTGGTCTAGAGCAGTAAAGTTGCTCAAAAGCAATTGATTTCGATAAATTAAAACCCTGATTTGGAGATTACTTAGAAAGCTGTGAACGTTTGGGCCAATGTATTGCGGTACATGTACCAAAGCACCTCCGGTCTAATTATTACTTTAGCCTGAGTCTTTTGTTGGATTTTGTTGTTTGTTTGAGGCTGAGCTTTGCTGAGGTACAGGTAGGAAGTCCATTCATCCAGCCAGCCATTCTGCTCTTTTGCTGCAGTATTGTACACAAACTAAACTGTTCTGTATCTAATTAGCTCCTACCCTGGATGCAGAAGAAAAAAGCCCCATTGTTTCCCTTCTTTTCTTTCTGCTGCATATGCCTGCCTTTCAATAGGCTGCATTCCAGACTCCAGCAAGCTGCTGTCTGTGAGGAGTTCTGCCAGAATATGCCTTGTTAGACATGGGGAGGTTTCGGTGCCTGGCTGCCATCAACTCTGTCTTTATAATTCAGTGCTTGGCTGGGTTCATGCTATGTGATGAACAAAGGCAGTGCAAAGCAGCCGTCATTTACCAGGGTCTCCAGAATCCAGAGTTAATTGATTTCCTATTTGCAAAGTAGCAGCGAACATTCTCTGAAATTGTGTGCGTTCATTCATGGGGCAGAGATCCCATTCGCAGTCCCTTCTGGTTCTATGCGACAAAAACAGCTGAAAGCTTATTTCTTCCTTTGGCTATGTATCCCTACAGGCGGAATGTCATTGATAGTAATGGGGTGATGATGCCCATCTGTATTCTGACCTGTCAAAGGTCAGCATGGTAGCAGGAGAGTGCGCAGAAAAGGATCAGGAACTTAAGAAGCCCTCCTGAAGCCTTTTATTTTCTATGATGTTCATAGTATTGAGAGGGAACCCTAATATAGCTGTCTCCAGCTTGTCTCATGACAAAGCCAACTTGCCAGCATCTTTCATAGAGATTAAAACAAATACTTCCCTCTCTGGTCATCTCAGTCTTTTCTTACTTCTTAAACAGCCATAGCAAAAGAAAGCAGCTGAATTTTTTTTTTATATAACAAAATAAAGGACATATTTTCTGTTTTGAATCTTTATAGCTTCTACCGTAAGGACAACGGGAGCCTGAGGACCACGTTCAGTCCCCAAATTAACCTTATCGTCCCTTTGTTGGTACTTTTAGTCAATGGGTGTAAAAACATAAATGTTCACAATTTCACTTGTAATGCAGGCTCTATGTAGTTTGTATAAAGTATCTTTATTTGCTATTTTATACACATTTTGGAAAGGCAAATACCCAATCCTATCCCAGTTTCCAACGCCAATGCAGCTGCAATGGAACAAATGTTCCCTTACCTTGAGGAGGCCTCTGTGACTCTCCCCCCCCCCCGCAGGATGCAGCACACACCCTGTTGACGCAGCTGCATCGGCTCTGGAAAGTTGGATAGGATTGGGCCCCAAGTCTGGTATTCAGGAAAAATTGCATTCCTAGAGGGGGAGGCAGTACTGTAAGTTGCGTCATTGGAGCCATTCCGAGCAGTGAAGGCAATGCGCAGGAGTCTCCTGTGCATTGCCTTCACTGCTCGGAATGACTCCGATGGCGAGACGGCAGGGCCACCATGTAACGCTGAGTAGACCTGTGCGCAACTCTCTAGGAACACCACTGTTTAGGAAGCAGATTAATTCTTCAGCTATACTGGTTGTCTCATATCATCCAAGGACAGTTGTGCATGTGTGAAGCAATTTTTGCTAGATGACGCCAACTTATAGTTCCTGATCATTTGTGATGGATTCTAAATAGTTCTGCTTTCTATACTTCTGTTTGCAGAATTTAACGGTCCCCAAAAGTGCCAAATTTTGCTTTCTCTGATTTAAAACAATAACCAAGTATAAAGAGTAGGCTACCACAGTGGTTCCCAATCTTTTGAGCTCCGTGACCCACTTTCGGTGTGGAGCTCTGCAACCCAGAAGTTTTGGCGGCGATGTGATTCCGAACTTTTATGTTTTTATTTTATGTGAACAGCCAGCTGCCCGGCCTCTGCTCGGAGGTCTTCAGCCATTCCAGGCCTTGTCGCCTCGTGTTCTCACTGTGAGAACAGAGACAGAGGCTCAGGTAGCTGGCTGTTCATGTAAAAAAATGAAAAAGCTCAGCAACCCAAAAGCTGAGGCTTGGGTGTCGGGCTGTTCATGACCCACCAACGCACAGTTTGGGAACCACTGAGTTTGGGAACCCACAGTTTGGGAGCCACTGTCGCAACTGACAGTTTGGGAACCACTGAGCTACCAAATAGACCAAAATTCAAATATAAAATGCTGTATCATGAAATACAACAATGCTCTAAAACCATCTTAACACTGCAATTGAAAGGTATAATCTAATTTTAGATCACAATTCATTGTGTACGCAAGACCACTGATTTTGTGGGCGTAATTTTGTGTTTAACACTTCTTGTGACCAGTGTACGTAAAATGCTGTGAATGTTGTGTTCAGCCTCCAGCCTTAATCAAAATAAAGATACTTTATTTGTTGTAATCATTCTAATAATTATGCCCAGCTAATGCTCTGTTCACTGGACTTAGAGGCCTTCAAATGTACTCCATTAGGAGTATTCTATTCTGTTGCTTTTGAAGGTTGTTCATCATGTTCCCTTTATATGTTACAGCTGTGGCCTTCAGAAAGTGTGTAAAAAGTGAGCCAGTTCTGCACAAAGCAATGCCTTCCACTTTCCTGGCCAGAAATTACAAGCTTGATGGTATGTCATAGTCCCAGCTGGAGAGAATTGCTCTTCCAACTTCAAGTCAAGGGAAAGCTGATTGTGGTCAGCTGGAAGTGGAACAGGTCAGGCAACCTCAGTCTGCACAGAAGCTTAGGACTCAGCTGGAACTAGAAACCACCAGGGACGGAAACTGAAAGGCGCAGAGCCTTTGATGGCATTTAGCCTGAGTTATGCGCAGTGTGGAAAGAGTCCAGGGTCAGTGCTTAACCCAGAGTCCTTGGAGATTAATGTTTTTGGATGAAAGGGGTCAGAAGAAGAATACCCACGAAGCTAGAGAGCAGCAGAAAAGAAGAAATCTGCCCAACCAGCAGACCAAAGCTTACAAAATTGAACAACAGTGGAAACTTCTTTTGGTGATTCAGACTGCATCAGAGAATACTTTGTCAGGCCAAATCCTGAGGAATTCTGTGTGATAAAAAAAAACCCCGGTACAACCTTTCACCAACTGCTGTGGGTTGGGCAGTTCAATGAAACTGTATACAAATATTGCCACTATATTGCCACTATTATGCAGATTTCTAAGCAGGCAAAGTTTTTTTAACAATGTGTAATAACTCTCTAGAAATATTTGATTTGGCACTTTTGGGGACCGTTAAATTCTGCAAACAGAAGTATAGAAAGCAGAACTATTTAGAATCCATCACAAATGATCAGGAACTATAAGTTGGCCAGGAAATTGTCCCAAAGGTTTCTTTTTTATGCTCCCCTTAAAAATTCTCAGATATTTGTTTTGAACAGTAACATCCAAATGTATTTTTCTAGTGGCAAATTTTGTCCTAAGTCTTAAATTTACCCGTGAAATGGTGAATTTCTTTACCAGTCTCCAACTTCTAAAAGTTCATCCAGGACTTGTAAGAGGAAAACACCCACAGCCACAGTTTAAATAAAGACCTTTATTGTTTTTTTTTCTTTGTGTCACAGGTAGAGATGTGCTACTGAGAAATGTTGCTAATCTTGTTAAAAATTGCTTCTCTAGAAACTCCTCAGATGTTTTGCCCAACTTGGAATCATTTTGAAATGTATCTTTTGACAAAATTCAGCATTACTTCTAAATTCAGCAGTTCTTCTTGAAACTGAGACTGTATTATACAGTAATTATTTTTTAAAAGATGGCCTCAAAGCACTTCAAATTGTAAGGCAAATTAAAAGAAATCTTGCCACCACCTTGAGGACCAGAGTATTTGCATGTTCATCCGCATGGAGCTATTGGTTCATACAAATGGCACCTCCGTGCATGGCTGACCCAGAGAAATAATAATAATAATAAATAGATAGGCATCAGCCCCGTCCATTTTGGGGGCAATCGTTTGGGGGGGGGCACTGCATGACTGAATTGACCTACCATTAAATGGAGTATAGGCCATGAATTGCAAATAGCAAAGATCCACAGGTTTGGTTAAGACAAATGATTATAGCCTATAATCATTTGTCTTAACCAAACCTGTGGATCTTTGCTATTTGCAATTCATGGCCTGTACTCCATTTAATGGTTCATGTGTGTGATACAGAAACTTAGTAAGCAAAACATCCCTTTTTCTTTAAACATAAAAAATATGCTGAGAATCTCTCTATAATTAGGTGAATTATGATTTTTCAATGATACTGAAATGGCTTTGCAAAGATGAGGTGCGGAGTAGGAGCAAATTGTGGTTGATAACATTTTCTTGGGGCTTTGGCCTGGCAAAGAAAACCAAGAACACCATGTGTTTTTTGTTTTTGTTTTGTTTTTTAAAAAAGATTTAGTCATATGTATTTCACAAGTTGTTTCAATAGGTAGTTAGCAGTAGATTAGTAACTATTAATACATCTTTTATCTTTGGCACCAAGATAAGCTGCTTAAAATAATCTCTGCTGTGATTTGCTCACCCTCCCCCCCAAAACACTCCTATGCTAGACCACAGAAAAGCAGCTTACACCCTTAAATACATCAAAGCATGTGCCTCATCTTGTAGACGCTGGCAAACTCCCCAATACACATATCTGAAGAACAGCATGTGCTAATCAAACCCATAATATTGATCCCACTTCTAATGCTACTTTGTCACCACTTGCCTGGGACTTCATTTCATGGTTGTTGTTGTTTTTAAACCATGAGCCTCAATTCTACCTTCCTAAAAGATAGGAACTTCTCCAGACAGAGAAGTGTAAACAAAGGAGACCATTAGTTGATGGACCTCTATGAACATTTCACAAACCACATCATGTGGAGAAACATCAGCCCATGACAATAATGATACCTGGATAAAGAGAGACTCCATATTGCATTAATGGACTTATACAATGGACTGAGTGAACTGACTTTTCAAAATTACTGCCCTATTCTTGCCCATTAAGCTTATAAAAGCAATTGTCACCAAATTGGTAAGTCTTAATAGCACTAAAAGCCCATTATGGGCCTCATTTTAGGTTTGCATGAAGCAGGAGAGAATGGGGTCAGAGACAGCACAGCCAGTTAGAAAATGGGAGAAATGCATTCATGACACCTTTTGCAGACATAGCAAAATGCCAGGGACATGTTAGGTCAGTACAAACTGAGGGAAGACAGAGAAATTGTGAGGAACGGGACAGCAGGCTAGACAGAGGGAGCTGAGGAACATCTGAGATAAGCTTTCATCAGGGCTGAAGAGCTTTTCTGGATGCTTGCCAGCTTGAATGTGGGATCAGGAATGTAAAGCGGAGACAGCTTTGCTGATAACGGGAGATTATTTCAGTCTGAGGTGCTGCTCACATCACCCTCAGGCTTGGATGCCTTCCAGATCTCAGCTGGCAAAGCAAACATGAATCAGTGAGAAGCCACTAGAGGCAGTTGATGGGGTATGATGTTCCATGTAAAGTGTCCTACAACCTTCTGTAGATCTGTTGCTTCGTAAGAGAGGGTTAAATGTGACAGGATGCACCAGCCCTGATCTGTAGGACAAAAATCTATTGACATATTCATAAACAAGTTTGACCCTTTTAAATTTAAAACAAATAATATTAGAAGCACAGGTCAATCTAGGATTGAAGAAATGGAATAATTTATTTATTTTATTTTATTTATTTAAAAAAATTATATCCCACCTTATCCTATGCCGAGGCAAATGCCCAAGGCGGCTGTATCACCTCATTTACTGTATATCTGTTGCAAGAGGGCTCATAGAAATAACATAAAAACCAGTACATATGCATTTGCCATATTCAACAGGAGGAAAATACATAGGGTTATATCCTAAATTCTTTCATTTGAGGAAGAACTCCATATGTGCATGAGGGCAATCTCCCCTTCCTTCTTCAGCCCCTTGTGGTCCCAAATATCTGTTTTGGACAGTGCCCCAACTCTTAGGAACAGAACTTTGAGGCTGCAGAGAGAAGGGGAGGAGATTGGCAAAAATTATCCCTCTCACCTTATGCAAATAGAGTTTCTTTCCTTAGCAGAACAACTTAGGATACAACTAACAATTTTAAAAAGCACCTGTAGTTAACACAGTTAACATATCACTATATTTATTTATTTAAAAAGTTTCTACCTCGCCTTTCCCTTGCCAATTAATAATGTAATGAGGGAGTGAAAAGGTAGTTGTGAGTGAAGAAGGAAGGGCTGTTAAATGAAGAAGGAATGGGCTCCTATACACACACAGCCCTCCTATACACACACTGCCAGCCTTACCCCCCCCCCACACACACACACAGTTAAATAAGACATTTTTTCATATTTAAAATGGTTTTTAATACCTTTTTAACTTTGGGGACCGATTAATTAGCCAATTAATTAATTAATTAATTAATTGGCTAATTAATTAGAGGGGGTACTTCAAAAAATTGGACCGTGACAGTGGGTACACCTGGCGACAAATTTTGGGAACCCCTGCTCTAGATCTCTTCATGGATTAATAATATATCCAAGTCAGGTATGTGCTAATGGCCCAGAAATAATTAAAAAAAAACTATGAAGAAAAGTTTCACAGGATTGCGCAGTGTAATAGCGCAATCCTAGCACTGTGTTGGGTGGTGGAACGAGTGTTCTGCCGCCCGAAGCTGTTGTAAAAGTGCTGTAAGGCACTTTTCTGCCGACCCGTGAGCAGGGAAGGCTGGCGCAAGGCCAGCCTCCCCTGCTCCACCGACCGAGAGCCCTAAGGACCGCAGCCGGACCCAGGCAAGGATCCAGCAGGTGGGGGGGCAGATTGGGGGCAAACAGAAGGCGGCCATAGGCCCAGCCACTCCAGGAGGGGGCAGGGGGACGGCTTCAGAAGAATTCTGTCCCCTGCCGCGTGGCTGGGCTGTTACACAGACTCCTCCGACTTCCGCCAGTGATTTTACTGGCAGAAATCCAAGGAGGCTGATCGGCCCCAGCGCCAGTTACGAGCGTCTCCTTCCCTGAGTAGACTTTCCACTGGGCGGGAGACTGCCTGCCGGCGGAGCACGGGATCCGGCGGACAGCTTTGGCCGCCCGGCAGATCCTTAGGCAGGATTGGGCTGTAAATTGTGTAAACAGTTAATAACATGAGCCATTAACCTGTATACAAAAAGCTATAATAACAATGCCAGCCCCAACCATTAAGTGTCTTCTCAGGCTAAAATAAGTCTCACAATAACAAAATTTAGCATTCATATTCTATACACATTTTAAGTGTCCAAGGCAGTTTGCATATCTCATCTCTGCAATCCTTTTTTTTTTTTTTTAGCACTGTAAGGTAGTAGGCTGTTAGTATACCCACATTACAGATGGGGATGGGGAATGGAAGCTGAGAGACAGGGACTTCCCAGTTCAGTTTCCGAGGACCAAATGAGATGTAACTTCAATCATGTAATTGTCTCTGGCACATATCTGGCCCATTTTTGGACATAAAGAGCATGTGCAAGGCCCTGATACAGGTTAGGACTGCAATGGGGGGGGGAAGTAAGGGTCACTTTATCCTACTCCCTGCTGTGGTCCAGAACTGGATCAGCCTTCCTGGGCATGCTAGTTGCCCTGGGAAAATATTCTATTGACTTCAATGGGAGCTCCCCCCCCCCTGGACAAATAGCATGCATGTTGAACCCAATTCAGATCAGCTCTTAAGCGCCAAACATACACCATGCATTGAGCCACATGAAAGCGGCTCCTTTGTGGCATCATGTGTGCAACTCTGTGGGCAAATCCAGCTCTCTGGGTGTTTTGCTCTCAATCAGCACCCAGCTGAACCTCAACACAGGTTTTTGTTTCTCATCTTACACTTCCACATCACCACTCAAGGGATGTGATTACTACTAAGCCACTAAGAACACATCTTCCATGATGACACCACAGTATTTAGTATTTAGGCAAAGATTGCTGTTCCGGGCCCTAGCTGTGGGATCAGGGATGTTATTTTGAGTTCTGAGGAAGCAAACAAGTGAGGCTCAAATTAGGCACATGAAGAGCTTTATTTCTAACGTTTCAAGCATAATAAAGCACTTAAAGGGACATTTCCAACCAGCACCATGTACACCTAGGTCCAAGAGGGCCATGGCACCTACAAGAGGCAATCAGGCTAAGCTAAAGCATGGCTTATATCATGGTTCAGCAAAATATAACTAAACATAGGCAGTTGGCAACAATACAATAAGTATAGTTCTCATAACAATCGACACTGCTTCCCATAACAAGGATCAATCAGTTGGCACGTGTAGTGTAACATATTCCCATCATTAAAGAAGGGCCTAACGAACAGGTGTCATCAATTAGGGCGCACAGTTGGGGCCAATAGGGGGTAAACCTGTCATGGGAAGAGCACTTGAGTATGCACCTTCTCATTACTTCACTCTAATAACCACCTTCCCACCCTGATAATGCTGGGTAGCTGCAGCTGGTCATTGCCTTTAGCCCACCTTATCATGAGAACCAGCTCAGCAGGGAAAGCTGATAGGTTCCAGGGTATGAGAGACACAGAGAAGGTGCTAACAGGCCTCCTAAGATGGCCGCCAGGACCTTGAAATGGCTGCTGGGGTATACAATTGCACTCTTTGAAATGTACAGCTACAATGTTATAGCCCAAAAGTGCATTGGTTTATCCAGAAAGATGTGGGGTCCCTCAGCAGGAAAGGGTAAACCATTCATATTTTAAACACAGTATAAATATTAATACTAATCACCAACCCATGCTGAGGATATCCTTTGGCATAATATGTCCAAATATGCGATAATTATGTCAAAATGGAAGCTATTATAAACAGTAATTAATACCAGCAGTCTAGAAGCGGTTTGCTCAGCATCCTCTCCTTTGAACACCGCATCAAAAGCAGCAGTAAAATGTGCAGCAGATCCAGCAATGCACATCAGGACCCCTAGGGTAGCTTTTCCAGTGGCGACTTGTATTACCATCCCCAACATGTGTTGCGAAGGTTTTATTTGTGTTGGAATCTCACTATATTTTTTTAAAAAATATAATTGCTGATTTACCACCGCTGTTCAATCTAATTTACTTCTTAATGGTCCATTTGCATAGCAGAATTTGCATTTTATTTCACAGGGAATGTTATGGCTCCACCTGCCCTACTTCACTGAAGACACCAGAAACTGGAGACTAACGTTATCACAGGCAGGAAAAAAAGAACAGGGGAAAAAATAGATCCTTTTGCCCAAATTGCTTAATCCTGAAGGTGCATAAGAGAGGAGTTTGGGTGAGAGGTGGGTGAGTAGTTGGGAGACTTGGGAAAGCGCAAACCAGTTGCTAAAAAGAATTTATTTTTTCCTCCTTTCTTTTTAGCATAGCACAGCTCAGAAGATTTAATTTTCAGGTGTGATGCTATCCCATGGTAAAACCTCATTCATTCCATGCAATGTGTCAGGCAACTGCGAAGATGTAAGCTGACATGCTGTGCCTTATCAAGTCGTCACATCACTTTGGCATAACTATCCTCTTATTGACTTGGGCCTAGCCCAAATGCTATTGATCACAGATAATGTTACAAGATATTACTCTCTACCTTGAGGAAAGCGATCAAAACAGCAAAATTAGAAGCTGACTTTGGGGTCTTGAGTTTGTGTTGGAAGGGGTTTTCTTCCTTTCTGCGTGATAGAATATAGATACATTTATTATATATTTAGCTCAGCATCAAGGCTTCATTCCTGGGGTGACAGCTGTCATTTTAAAGGTGACTCATTACCGTCATCTTCAGAGTCCCCAACAGATGGATGGGTCTTTATTTCCCTGGGAAAACTGACAGGTTATGATTTTCAGCAGCTTTTAATCCTTTGAACCAAACTTATACACATCTGTCAATTACTCTGTTCAGTAATATTAATAATACTGCAATTGGAGGATGACAAAGAACACTCGCTTTCCCCCTTCTAGAACACTTTTTCCTGAAAGAAAGAGAAAAATCTTTTCACCCAAGCGATGAATGAAGGCACCAGTGTTTTTAATAACAGTAAACCTTCTTTGATGGTATCTGCAAAGCTTTTTTTGGGTCTCTCCCAAGCAACAGTCAAACCATAAATCATTAAAAACAGACAATGGATAAAACTATGGCAGGATAAAATGACATATATAATTAAAGTAGAAGTTATTGTGTCAAAAAAAAAAAAAAAAGACTAGCTTTGTCCACAAAGAAAAACTGCCACCACATGAGTGAATGTTGAATATGTGGTACATTTTTAGGTTCACATAGACCTCAAATTACTGGGTATAAGATAGTGGGATGCGGTGCAGAGACAGCCAAGCAGAGTGGCCACCAGGTGGGGCTGTTGTAACTTCTCCCATGTGGCGATATCACCTCTAGGGTGATAGCCTCATGAGACTTGGCCAGCAGTGCAGCTGGCTGAGGCTCCCTTGGATTGGCGGACAGCCTGGAAGTGAGGAGATAGAGAACAGCCAAAGAGAGACTGGGTGGGGACACAGGCAAGAGATGGAGCAGAGGGAGGAAGCTGAGGCAAGGAATGGGACAGAGAAAAGTAGGAAAATTGAGTGGAGTGAGTGTGGGGCTGGCAGCAGGATTTAAGGAAAGGCATGGCTGGGGGAGAGGCAGAGACAGAGTGTTGAACTGGCAAAAAGTAGAGAAAGGAACTGGTGACGAATGGGAGAGGAAGAAACTTGGAAGAGAGACAGGAAAGGTGAGAAAGCTAGACAGGGGGACAGCCAGGGGAAGACGTAAGGAGGAACATAGTTAGAAGACAGTGAGCCCACTGTCCCCAAGCATTTTCATAGGGGTGTTGGTTACCAGCTTCCTTACGGAGTGGGTTCAACCCCCATATTGACCTTGCCCCATAAAGCAGTGCCAGCAATCCACTCCCAGGGCTTCAAATAAGTTACTAGCCCTGGAACCAGGAAAATCCCCCTGAGTAAAATTCCATCTGGATCCATAAGCCTCCGAGGGTGGATCATACAATATGCCCCCCCATCTCAACTTAGTTAAAGGATGTCAATAAGCCTAAACCCCACCAGAAACATTACAAATGAGTCATGGATGGTGATGTTGGAGGTGATCCGCTTCTGGTGGGGTCCCCTTTTTTCATGGGGCCAGTGTACATTGTGAAGAGGGTAGGTCCAGCCATTTATCCTCCACATCTAGATCACCTCCACATCTAGATCACCATCCTGTGACTCATTTATCATCAACCTTGTGGCAGTGGACCCAATGCTGACTTATCAGCGCTGGGGATTGTGGATGGGCTGCTAGAGTATCGGAACAGCTGCTTGCCACTTGTGGCAGTGGCCCAGCAGCGTGAAACAGCTTGTTGCCTTTTGCAACAGTCATAAAGGACCCTGTGCTGCCTGAACACTAGTTCCAGCAGTGCAAGGCCCCATTTGGGTTGGTCCATCAACCACGAAGTCCAAAGAACTTCCATTTGGACCTATGCTTCCTGGAATCCTAGAAAGACAATGTGGGTGACCTGTGTGGTCCTCAGAGCCTTTTTTTTTTCTTGGTTGGGTTCTGATGACAGGCATATGGGGAAGAGATATTGTTCAAATTATGGATCACCTCGATGGGTTCCCCTTTCTTCATGGGGCCAGTGTGCATTGTGAATAGGATAGGTCCAGCCATTTATCAGGTGGAAATCCCTGATGGCAAAAAGGGTATGCCTTGGCACAAATATTTCCATTCTACCCAATTGCAAAAATGGAAGGGCAATCCCCCAGACACCCCACAAAAAGACTCTAAGGTCAAGCCTGTGGACAGCTCCCCTTCTCTTTTAGCTCTAAATATCCCTTCTAGTACGCCACTCAACCTACGATCTTCACTGCCATGAATGCATGAACTGGAAGAAGGAAACTCTATATTTGGGAGCTTAGGCAGCATAGACTTTTGAGCAACCATAAGGGACATCCAGTGAATCCTCTGCACCAGGTCATGAATTTAATTGAATTTAAATTAATGGAATTCAATTGAATTCAATTTAATTGAAGTCTGTTTAGACAGTTCCACCTACAATTGGGAGCCATTTTCTTGTGATTATAATTACAGGTGTCATTGCACCCAAATCAGGGGTGGCCAATCTTTCAATACGGAATGCTCCTGGACCTTTAATGGTTGTATAGGTGAGGGCATTTCAGCAAATGCAGCTGCCAAGGTTCTGTCTTCTACACAATCCTTAAGAACGCAGAGGCCTTACTGGTGGAAGGTTGGACATCCCTGATCTAAACAAAAGGAATTTAGATGCACAATCCTATGCATGTCTACTCAGAACTAAGTCCTATTGTGTTCAATGAGATTTACTCCCCAAAAGTGTGTATAGGATTGCAGTCTAAGGTAGTACAGTATGCAATGCTTTAGCAAGTACCCATTCCGGCACCACTCAACCCTAAAAAAGGGATCAGAAGAGGGTGGAGCTTCCAATGGTCAGTTCGGTTAAAAATATCCATGAAGGGGTGGGGCTTCCTTACTGAGCTGAAGTTGTTGTTACTGCTGCTGCTGCTGCTGCTGCTGCTGCTGCTGATGATGATGATGATGATGATGATGATGATGATGATGATAATGATGATTCTACCCCCCCCTCTCTCTCTCTCACCTTCTCAAGAAAAACAGTAAGAGGAGGCACTCCATAGCACTTCCAGGATCTCAGAAAGCAGGGCAGGGAAAGACCCCAGCTTGAGACCTGGGAGAGCCACTGTTAGTCAGAGGAGACAACTAGATCGACTAGAGTCCTGGCTCAATATAATTACATTAATTTCATTAGGCTTATCCTTGCTACATCTGACAAAATCTTGAAGCCCCTCATCTCGTCTGTATGGCTCATGGTCTGTGGTCAAATATATTTCTGTAAACTAAAGCAAGTAGCAGCTGGCACCATACAGTTCAGTTATAATGAAAACATGAGGTGGCTGCCATTACAGAGTCCTGCGCTAATGAGAACAGTAGGAGTCTAGCATTACAATAGTCTAATGAAAACAGGAAATGGCTGGCATTACATTGGTATTATGAAAACAGGAGGAGGCTGGCAATATTCTGAGCAAATGAAAAAAAATGAGGATTTCTGACCGTACTGGCTTTCATCTTCGTTATGTGTGACCCCTACGTGCCTGTGATGGAGACCAAAAGCCAG
This sequence comes from Plestiodon gilberti rubricaudatus, assembly GCA_026170595.1. NCBI lineage: Eukaryota > Metazoa > Chordata > Lepidosauria > Squamata > Scincidae > Plestiodon > Plestiodon gilberti. The sequence goes on from JANXHW010000003.1 coordinate 112,431,413, forward strand.
GCCAGAGGATGCTGCTGTTTTAATTTTACTCAAACCATATGTTTAGGTCAGTGAAATGGAAATGAACTGTTCAAAATAGATGGAATACAATTTGATTTCCTTCTTTTCATACAATTTCTGATTAACCTCTATAAAACCAAAGGTTTAGAGACACTCAGGAATAATGAAATCCAATAAATACCAGTAAATGGGCTTTAGCTTTTAAAAAACTTTTTATTAAATAGTACACATGTATATAGAGAGAAGTTTTAGACAAGAGAAAAATAATAAAGTAATTCAAATAAAATATAAATAACGGGCAATTTCTACAATACAAAGTTATTAAATAAACAGTGTTCAAACTATTAATATATCAAATTATACACAGTGATGGCTTTCCTTTTGTTGGCTTTTGTATTGATGGGGGTTAATAATCCAATGACTACTGAAGATTCTGCAGTATTGTGTAGAACAGGGACAGCCAACTGGCATGTCACCTTTGTTGTAGCAAGGCCATGGTCCCCCTTACCCTTACACATGGCAGGTAAAGCACTAGTTCCATTTTTTATTTGGAATGGGGGATTATTCCACACATTATTTTCCAACGGAAAGGATAGATCCCAGATGCTTCAGCTTGGGGAATGGATTCTCCCCATGGCATGACATTGTGACCATGACATCATAGTCAGGGGTGGAGTCTCTGGGCCCCCAAAAGTCTTGTTCAGTGACAGTCCACCCTCCCCCATCCCGTTTTAGCTGAAGAAGTTGGCATTGGTGCAGAACGTACAGATGAGAGAATTAGGGGGAAATAAATTCTGGGAGGGGGAAATGGTTGAGTCAAACACAAAAGCAATCATTCAACTAATGTGCTTTCTTCTCAGAACAAAAAGGTCAGGGTTTTTTTTTCACCCCGCTTTTCAAGCTAACCTCTTTCGTTGAGGTTTTTTAGCTTTAGGATTTTTTTTTAATTATGGCTGCAGAAGAACATTTTCTCTGTAGCTCTCAGACAGTAAATATACAACTGTCTTCTGTTTTATTGTGACTTTTAAGGCCATCAGAACCTGATTGATTGTGGACTCCCTCATCTCGCTGAATGAAGTGTGCATCGTTTGAGGCTACAGTAAATTAAGAGGTTGTATCAATCCATTTGTACGCTGGCTCTTCATTTTTCATCATCTCCCCTACTGCCATTTTTCATCCTTAAAACCAAGCTCATCTTTGAGGAGATCTCCCAATCTATTGTTAAGAACAAGAGGAGAAACAGACAAGCAGATGGACACACACACACACACACACACACACACACACACACACACACACACACACACACACACACAGAGAGAGAGAGAGAGAGAGAGAGAGAGAGAGAGAGAGAGAGAGAGAGAGAGAGAGAGAGAGAGAGAGAGAGAGAGAGAGATTTCAAAACATAAAGAAAAGATATACTAAGCTGGAAAGTTCCAGCTTGAAAATGGTGTGCTTCCTGTTTCTGTGCTAGGTTCCTGCTAGAGCCAAAGTGAAAATATTCCAATCAGGTACCACTGACTGAACCAGCACTATGATGCAAATAAGTTACAGATAATCAAATCACATTTTCTAATCGAGTTCTGCTATGCTGGCATTCTTTATTTCTCTCTAGCCGGCAGTTTCCACATTGTTTTACAACACTGCAGAATTAGCTTAAAGAATAAATACTTGTGAGTTTATGATTTTTTTTATGTCCAATGTATATTTGAGGAGTAAGAAAGTGAGCAGGGATGGAAAATCTTGCTTGTGTTCTTTTTACTGCTGTGTTCCTCAATTTTTCATTCAGCTGGGAAACTTTGGTCTCCATTTGGTGGAAGGAAGGGAAATGAAATGAGAAGGAGGAAATGTCTCCATTAAGTATATCCTTTAATAACTTCTTCCAAATGGTTAAAAGCAATTATCTTGTCAATGACACATTTGTTAAGGTTCATGGGATCCCATACACAGCTCTGGCATCTATGTGTGTCTTGTAAAATCTGTGGCTGTGCCTGTACAAGCCTAAAACCAGGCTTAATAATTGTGATAGGAGGTGGCATGTGCCATGAATCCAAGATTAGAGTTTGGCCTTTGGCCACTGGTGCTGGCATCACAGAAACCGACTTGGTCACCTGCCAAACTTCTGCTCAGATTTGGATTCACTGAAACTGATTCAGGCTTAATTGCCCCACCCCTTCAACTCCCTCTCTCTCTCTCTCTCTCTCTCTCTCTCTCTCTCTCTCTCTCTCTCTCTCTCTCTCTCTCTGTAATTTTAAAGATCTGGGGATCACATAGGAGCCAACAGATATAATGTTCTACCTGTGGAAGCACAATAAATTGTGAAAATTATCAGATGAACCCATGAGTTCAAAAGCCCCTCCCCCACATCTCATATAATATCCCACACTTCTGCGAATCTGTCTGTATATCTACTTTCTCATCCTGAATGGCTTTGTTGATGATGGTGGAAGAAGTATCATTTGAAAGCTGAGAGGGAGGGGAAGGTAACAGACTGTCAGCCCAATCCTATTGGGCTGCTATGTCTCCAAAACATGTGATCCAGCGGTGCAACGTGCTTTACGGCCATTGCAAAACATGGTGCACCATTGAGTGTGTCCTGGCCACCGCTCTGTCCTGGCAAATGGCTGTGCCCATGTGACAGAGGCCACCGCAGGGGCCCCAGTGCCAGTAAGTTGGTATGGGGGCAGCCAGAGGGTGGGGAGTGAGCAGAGTAGGGCTGGGACTGGGACAGAGTGGGGTGTGTGTCAAGGATGGGGATGGATATCAGCACCAGCAGCTCTACCAACAGTGACGTAGCTACGCCCTGCGGGGAGTGCACACCCTGTGACACCCCGTAATGTCACTCAGGGGGCGGGGCTTCACTTGCCCTGCCCCCTGCCCCCTGAGTGACATCACATGGCGCAAAATCATTCATGGGGGCCAGGCAGGGGGCAGGGTCAACATTTCTCATCGCCACCCGTCTTCCAGGAGCATTCTGCGGCATCTGTGGTCTTATTTGCGCCACTTTGCGGTGCAGAAAAACTCACCGCCGCTGATTTTTCCATTGATGTGCTTAGGCATGTACCCAGGGGCAGTCCACAACCCCCCCCCCCAGCTGTGCCTCCGTCCACCAATATCTTGTCCCCCTTCTTGGTCTTGATATACCTTCCTGTGTCCACTTGGACTTGTGCCAGCAAAATTGCTGGTACAGATCCACATAGACCCATTAGGGCAGTGGAGGCTTACCCCCTGGCAAGGGAATAAATGTTCCCTTATCTGGAGGAGACCTCTGTATCTCCACCTGTCCTGCAGGATGCAATGCATACTCTGGTGGTGCAGCTGCATCAGTATGTGTGTGGGAATTTACTGTAGATAGGATTGGGATATATGTTTGATGTATCTGCAACCTTTCATCTGTGAGAGATTTCTCCCCCACCCCATTCCCCTTCCTGCTTGGAAGAGTATAGGGGAACAGCACTGTTTTCCTTCATACTGAGAAAGGGGCAAAAGTCTACAGTACTTAGCAGGCTAAATGAATGTAGGCATTCAAAGGTTAGCAATAGCTGCCTGGCACAGCTACTATCTGTGAATAAACGTTCCTGACAGTGCAGAACTTGAAGAAGCCGCAATCCAGCCAGTGATTCCAGTGAACGGAGACCAAGAACATAGGGGCCAAAGGAAAGAGAGGTGAGGCAAAGCCAAGTGGATAGTGCTTGGACTGGTACTTGCCCACCCACTAAGTAAAATCTTAGTAAACCTAAGTAAATCTTAAGGTAAATCACATTTCTGTACACAGAATCTTGCTAGTCACTGACTGATGTGCCCAGTCAGGCCAGCTATCCAGCTGCTGCTGAAGGGTCCTATTGGCTAAGAAGACCTTCTTCTAGTGTCCAGGGACAACTGTTGTGTTAATTCCCATTTCTAACATTCAGATTTCAATTTCAACCAGAAGAACTGGCAGAAGGGTGCCCAGAAACTATGGGTTGATGGATTTCTTGAGTTCACTTTCTTTAATCTTAATAGACTTGCAGTGCCCCATGTTCTGCCGCACCAGTCTTCTGATGTCCTTTGTGATTTTGTACAATTAGTGTCAGAATTTGCATATGTGCATTTCCTTCCATTTCTTCATGTTAATTTTCTTCCTTGCAAGCAAGCCATGTGCATAAGTGACTGGGCATATTAAAACCCCTCTTGTTTAGTGAACGAAAAGCACAGCAGTTAAATTTAAGCTTCTTCACATCCTTGAAAATCCCTTGCTGAGAAATGCATATGAGGGAAAACAAACTGCCTGGAAGCAGCAGTTTAACTGATGTCAGAAGGCTCTGGCAATCTTATAATTTCACCTTGATCTAGGTAAAAAGATCCATATCCATATGCACATCTAAGTGCAGCTATAGAGAGCTGGGTAGTCAGTCCTACTAAGGTACGCTTATAAGATCATCTAGTATTTCTTTCACATCTATATAGCATGATAACCGCACTTCGCTACATGATGTAAGTACTTTAAATCCATTTTGACTCCAATAAATGTTCCTTTGATTACAATGAACCAATTAAATGTAGCACAACTACCCCATGTCAGGCAACACCATGCAATTATTAAAAGTCATGGTTTCATCGAATAATAGTTGTTCCCCTCACTGTTGTGGGACATGATGGAGAACTCCTCCCAGTTGTCCACCACATGCCTCACGATTAGTTCATGCACCTCCCTAGCCATTAGGTGAGTTACATTACATGAGATAAGAGAGGGACAGAATCAGGCGGGCTCCATCTCCTGTGATGGGGACAATAGTGTAAGGCACTATCTCCCCATTAACATTTAAAAACTCAATGGCCATAACATCTTAAAAGCAATAGAATGACAGTGCAATCCACACTAACTTTAGACTAGCGCGCTCCACCAGTCTAAACCGTAAAGCTCGTTTGTGACAACTCTAGAGTAAGGGCCGCCGCCACAGAGGCCAGCAGCCCTCACTCCACCTCCGAAGCGACCCAACCGCCGCCGTAGAAGGTAATTGCTTGCCGGCGGGCACAAGGGTGGGCCAGGTGGTGAGGGAGGGCTGCAGTTGGCTGAGCCAGCCCGGGATGGGATGGGGATGTCAGCCGCCACATCCATTACATTACACATCCACATACCATTACATACATCCACATACCATTACACGTCCGCCTCGGACATATGTCACCTCTTGAGCTGGCGGAAATCCGAGGAGGTCCATCGAGGCCTCCCAGTTCTACACCGGGGGAAAAGGACGAACATCCCCTTCCCCCTAGGAGACCTTCAGTCCGCTCTGGAGTGGCCCGGAGGGAGTATAGGATCCTGCGGGCAGCCCTAGGGCCGCCCGCAGATCTTTAGGGAGGATTGCGCTGGGAGGGAGGGAGAAAAGGAAAACGCACTAAAAAGTGTAAAATAATCCTTTCCTAAATATATGAATTTAAAGTTTTTGGAGCCGGCACCAAATTTAACGCAAACTATAGGTGTCCCCCGCTTAATGACGGATCATTTAACGACAGTCTCGATATATGACGGAGGTCCCCAGTAAAAAAGAGCAAAGGATTAAAAAAGACACATCTTTTTAAATCCCAAGCTCTTCAGCTGTTTCGTGCTAGATAAGGGCTTTGAAGCCCTTATCTAAAGCCAAACAGCTAATGGGCAAGATAAGAGCTTGGATGTTTAATGCTGGGGCTTTAAGCACAGTGCTAAACTTCAAAGCACAGCAAGACCCGCTTAATGACGGCTTCACTTTATAAGGGGGATTTCAGAATGTATCCCCGTCGTTAAGAGGGGAACACCTGTAATTACATAAAATTTCAATCACATGATCAGCTATGTATTTGATGTGGAATATTACTAACAGTTCTGTAGGGAACTGATTCAGATAGAAGGTTCTAGATAGCCAATGAAAAGTGAAAGTTAAGTTAGAAAGTGACAGTTGGGAGTTGAAAGGAAAGGGATCATAAAGATTGGGGAACAAAAAATACCTGTTGGAAAAAAAGTGGGTGGCACATACCACGCGCCGCCCCCGCTTGCATTGCTACCCCTCTCTGCACTGGGAAGAGGCGGGAAAATGCCGGCAGCCTACTGACTGCAACGCGTTCTGGGATGGGGTGAGACCAAGGGATCGTAGGCGTTCCGCAACGTTCCCCTCAGAGGACGTTCCTTGTCCTTGAGGCTGCAGGTCGCTAAGGATATCACCATAGTCAGGGGCTGGATTCCGGGGACTGTTATCCTCTGGTCTGACAGGCTGCCACACAGAGTTTGGCGTAAGGCATTTCACCCGTGCCAGGTTGACATTGCTCAGCGAAGCAGACGGTAGGGAAGCAGCAGCAGACTGGTGAAAGGCTGCTGTTCACTGCTCCCATCACCCACACTGCTCAACACAAGCGGCATCATTTTTGTCACGGATGGGCCAGTCCTCCACCAGTCAATAACACCAGGTGTTATTACATCTGCTTATGCAATTGTGGTTATTTAAATGGTAGGGGTGTGTGTGTTTTCCCCAAAGCCAACCAATGTTACTGAAAGAATATTGTTTTAATAGATTTTACAAAAGGCATGCTGTATCATGGCAACTGTTAGTCTGGATTGGAGGTAAGGAATTGACCTTTGCTCGGATTATTCTTAAAATTATTTGAAATTGTGTTGTACAGAAAGAGCTCTTGATTATACTTGATGCCTGTCTGGTGTCACATATCAAAACTAGCACCTGACAGTTATAGGAGAATGTGAATGAGTGTAACGGTGCAATTACTTTGGAGAAGATGGAGGGACTCCGTCAAGATTAAAAAAAAGTACTTAATAGGCATATATCCTCCTCTCTCACTTTCAAGGTCTAGGCAAAGATGAAAAGTGATATTGTTGCAAAAGTACATTGAATGTTCTTGAGTGAGTGGAATATTAAATAGAAACTGGGAAATCAAAACCTATAAGGGCAGAGAAAGCTGTGGAAAGGATTAAAGATGGGTCTGCTGTTCAGACTGGCAATCTTCTGATTCCAGCCCAAATATATTAGATTGAAAATAAAATATAATGCTACATATTTTGTTACACTGCAGTTCCTTGAAAATGACCACTGAGAATGGCATGAGATGATGGTTGCACCAACAGAAGAAAGAGTTTGTGGTGGTGTTTATTTGCATCATGGGCTGTTGCAGCATCTCCACAGCAGGATGGAGGTGAGTACGATGTGGTAAGAGCCAACTCATCCAAGTGCGGTTTGGCACTAACCCAGAAGCTTGTTCCGTAGTGTAGATGGTGTAGTGGTTTGGGAGTTGGATTTAGACCTGGAAGATCCAGGTTCAAATCCCCGCTCAGCCACAAAGCTTCCTGGGTGACCCTGGGCCAGTCACTATCTCTCAGCCTCACCTACCTCACAGGGTTGTTGTGAGGACAAAAGGGGGGAGGAACCATGTACACCACCTTGAACTCCTTGGAGGAAGGGTGGTATAAAAATGTGAAAAATAATAATAAAAATAATAGCAGAGAAAACGGAGGGGAGGAGCGAACTCCTTAGGTCATCACCAGCTTCCTCATGTATGCAATGGTGAAAGTGAATGGGTAGGGTCAGGTATGGAGAACTGGCATAAACTTTAATGATAGTAGCACCAAGCCTTTCAGTTTTAAATGATTCAAACAGTTTTCATCTGTCTTAATGTTCATGATGCTGTCAAGGGAAATAAGACAGTGATTTGTTTTAAAGGGTGATACGGAGTTCAAGTCAAAACTGCATGTGAGTTCCATCATAGACTTGGGGGGGGGGGGGAGAAGCCTTGCTTCTTAATTCTATTATGGGCATGAACACAGGCTGCAGATGATCAGCAGGGTGAGAACTGTGTGCTGTGCATGTTTGGAAGTACTTTTCTTTGTTGTTTCATTCCTGTTGCTTTCCAAAAAGAGGGTATGTTCAAAAGACAGGGGAAGTGCTATGGGCAGCCCGATCCTACACAAGAAGACGGATGCTGAGCCCTTCCCGGGCCGCTCCGGCTTGGCCCGGGGACTCCTCTGGAGAAGGGGACATTTGTCCCATTCCCTTGGTGTAGGGCTGCCCAGCCCCAATGGGCCTCCTTTTGAGCTGACGTATATCTGGGGTGGCGGAGAAAGGGCCACCGAGCCCGGGAATGGGAGCATGGCCGACTCCCCCAATGGCCACCCTCCCTAGCCCCCCAGCCCGCCCTCCCCTGCACCAGCAAATCTTACCTGCACCAGCTGCTGCAGGGTCATCCGTGAGGCAGAGTACGGGCTGCCAGGCTGCTCGCCTGCATGCCAGCAGCCCTTACTCCATGCATGTTGAAAACATGCTTTACGGCGTGTTTACGGCATCCTCTGCCTGCGGAGCGCGTGCTCCACAGGTGGATTTCTACGCAGGATTGAGCCATAAGTGAGCATAGTTAAAAGAGGATGGGTGGAGTTACAAGACAGAGAGTGACATATATTGATGTACGTGTGTGTGTGTGAGCGCGCGCATGCATACGTGTGTGTGTGTGTGTGTGTGTGTGTGTGTGTGTTTTGTAATGCATAGCCTATTTCCCCCCTATTTTAACTGCAGTTCAAGTAGCCTACATACTCACCTGCCTTAGAAGGATGTTGTAAAGATTGTATATGGGCCAATTTGGAAAATACGTCCAACCAGGGCCACCTACCACACAATGAGGGACATGAGCACACACATCCTGTTCCCCCTCCCCGTGCTCTGTTTCTATTTGCAAAATCATATGGTGGTGGACCATCTGAACCACACTCTCACACGCAATGTAAATAGGTGGTTTGGATTCCCTATGCAAAGCTGAATAGCACACTGGGATGGAGAGCAGGACGTGTGTGTGCCTTTTGCTCTGAGCATGCTAGGTAGAGCTAGTTGTCTGAGCCAGCTCAATGGAATCATTTTGAATGCTTGAAATTTGCAATCTGAATGCCAAATATGATTATTACGTTTGAACTGTGACTGGCCATCCTCAAATGCAACTCACTGCTATGCACTGCAGACATCCAATGATAAGCAGTTACTTGACTGTCAGAGCAATTCTACATATGTTTACTCAGAAGTAAGGCTATAATCCTATTCACCCTTCCCTATCTGTAACAGATAGGACTCTACCAGCCAAAGGTTTCTGGCCTCCGGAAAATGGGAGGTGTACAGGGTCCCCAAACCCTTAACTTTAACACCAGACCCTACCTTCCACTACTCGCAGTCTGCTCAGCCAAACCATTGAATGCTTCCCTTCCTCCTCTTTCCACTTCACCAAGCCAACAGGCTGCAGGGCAAGATCAAGGAGGAGGAGAAACAACAAGATTATTTTCCTCCCAATCCAAGAGGTCCCTTGTGGCCCCAATTCCCTTCCGGTCAGTCACAGTATACACACAGCAGTTTCATAAAAGAAAGATTTATTTAGCTCAATTCTGTTAGAAAGTATGGGACATACTCTCCACCACCACCAGGAGGGTGGGGGGGGCAAGAAAAGGAGATAATCCAGAATGGAAGTACAGTGGTGCCTCGCAAGACAAAATTAATTCGTTCCGTGAGTCATGTTGTCTTGCGAATAATTTTGTCTTGCAAGTCACCTCCCCTGCCGTGCTATTTACTTTTAAGTATTTACAGTACTCACAGTTCCCAGAGCTCCGCTCTAGTAATGCACACCGTTTCTGGAAGGGAAGGGAAGTTTTATCTCTGCTTTGCCTTTATCTCTGCTGGTGTTAGCTATTTGTCGGGTGATAATTGGTGTGGCCTCGGGCTGTACTGTTTGCAGTCTGCTAACCCTCTTGAATACTTTATTCAAATGGCAAGTGTAGCTGTCGCCTACAGTATCCTCCTGCCGCGGTGCCGGCCAGGCTAAGGGGCGGAGCAGGCACCACTAAATGCACCATTACCTCTCGGCCGTGCAACAGCTGAAGAGGCTTTCCTCGGCGTGAGGGCTGCTCCTGTGTGAGTCAGTAAGAGACTCGAAGCAGGCAGGCAGACAGCCTGTGCCGAGTTGCTGCTGCCGCTTCCGGGCCAAAACGAAGAATGGGTAGGGTCTTAATCAGTACACCTACTAGGATGGGAAGTTTTTCAGGATGGTAGTTTTATCTCTGCTTTGCCTTTATCTCTGCTGGTGTTAGCTATTTGTCGGGTGATAATCGGTGTGGCCTCGGGCTGTACTGTTTGCAGTCTGCTAACCCTCTTGAATACTTTAACATTTGAATAGATTGTGGCTTTAGGAGCTGAGTGTTCCACAAGACGAAATTGTTTTTGCAAGAAAATTTGTCTTGCGAGTCACCAAAAAACTTGCAAAATGCTTTTGTCTTGCGAGTTTTTTGTTGTGCGAGGCATTTGTCTTGTGAGGCATCACTGTACATATTTGAAAGTAGCAAGAAAACAACAAAACTATCTAATGGGCAGTGCAGTCCTGTGCAACTATCCGCCAGCAGAGCGATAGCTCTGCCAGCCCTGGGTGTTGTAAACATGTCAAAAGGCACATTTTTTTCACCCACTGAGTAAGTGGCACTGGTGGGGAGGGCGGTGCCGCTCATTCCACCCGGGGCCACAACCAGCACCAGCGGAAGCAGGCAAGTCCTGCGCCAGTTGGGGCAGGGGCATGGGGAGGGCGGACCAGGATGGGAACGGAGGGGGTGATTGGCCAGTCAGGCCAGGGTCGGGGGAGGGATCATTGGTGGCGCACTCCACCGAATCCTATCCCCTATTTTGAGCCTGGCCAGCCTTATACCGGCTCCTTGGATTTGCGCTGGCCCTTTTCCCGGCACACATCCGAGAAGGCCCATTGGGGGAAAGGGATGAATGTCCCTTTTTCCTGAGGAGCGCTCCAACTCCACTGGCATGGGCCCAATCCTGCCTAGGATGCAACCTTAGGTGTGCCGCCTCTGCATTCTAGACAATGCCTGTTTGGCACCAAATATTGTCTGCTTGCAATTTCATGTGGATGTTTTCATCCATTGTGTGTTTTTCTACATGACTGACTGGGTTTCTTCACCCCTTCCGCCCCAACCATGTCATCATTTTTTTCCACTTTGATAGGGAATTTATGTGGCAATAATGTGTTATGCATGTGTGTTTATAGGTAAACCTGAATGACAACAAGATGATTGATGCAGGCAGGGGCTGAACCTGACTGAGATTTTCCACAGATAAACTCCGTTCTCTGCATGTTTCAATGCATCTTCAAGTGGAAAACAACCATGGAACAAATTCAAACTTGAACAAGTGTTCTGGCTATCAGGCTGTGTTTCCACTCCTTTTCTGTGATTCTAGTGCTACTGCAAAAGCAAGTGAAGTAGTAGAAGTGTGGGGTGGCTTGCTTCCATCCCTAATTCTGAAGCTATTCTGACCCAAGATCATTTTGTGTTGCTGTAGTTATTGTGTGCACATACATGGAGGAATGAATACCTGACAAATTTAAAAGTCAGCTTGACATCACTTATCATGTATGTTATGTGTATGCTGGCATCTACACAACTAGTTCAGCATGTGATATTATTGGCACCGAAAAGCCCTGCTTCTTGAACATATGTTCCAAACCTTCTCTGCTTACTAAGAATAGACTTTTTTCCTTTTTCTTTTTTTTTGGTACCTGTCTGCAGCAAGTAACCTTTGGGGAATTTTTGGGATGCTGTATGCACAAGCCTGAATATAGGCATCTCTTCCATATCTCCCACAACTGCCAACCCAGATAGTAAATGTTGCTGAATGTGCTTGAGTTGCCACTATTCTGTAAGTTCAGATAGGGCTGGCCTTTTCATGAAATGACATGAAAGCGTTGCATTGAGGGGCAAAGTTGGCAGGGTGGTGAGCTGATGTATAGTAACTGATGAATATGTCCCACTAACACACCCCCCATCTGTCTACTGTCCTCTCCAGCCTGCTGCTCTAGTTAGTGCTCTGATCATTGAGAGCGGGTTGGAAGAGGATTACAGCAGCAACAGCCCCTTCTCCCTCCCATGCTGCTGGAGGAAGGGGGAGGGTGAACTGATCATCTCGCCTCACTCATCCAGCTTACAAAAACACCAAGTGGGCAGAGAGACGCTATCTGGAGCCCACCAACCCATGCCCCCTTTCCCTCCCATCCCTTCTCTTACCTTGAGCTGCCCTTGGCACTCAGTATACTCTGCTCCTGTTTAAAATGGGTGGTGCGGAGGATGGAGGTTGAGTGCTGGTGGCAGCTCAAGGTGACGGAAGTGAAGAGGGCATGAGTGCATCTCCCTCACCACTTCCCCTCTCCTTATCCACTAGGGGAGCCTAGAGCTGGCAACACTGGGGGTGGGATTTGGTTGGCAAGGAGGAATGGGCCATCCCTGAGTATACATCTACTGCAAGTTTTTTTTTTTAACAGAGTTTTACTCTTAAGTTTGAAAACAGGTAAGTGTAATGGTCAGCTGGCTAGCAAAGCTAGCGGGGGGACAGGCTATTCCAGAGTAAATGAAGACAGTAAATGGCAATGGAATAGCAATGTTTGATAAATACGGGAATCAACGCCATGGAAAAAATAAAAATTTACTGACTTCAAACCGTAGCGGGTTTCCTCAAAGGCAGCCGCACACGGGAAAAAATACAATAAAATCCAAGGTAGAAACAGCCCAACGTTTCGCTCTAAAAAGCCTTAGAGCCTCTTCATAGGAAAACAATCCAAGATGATTGCAGTTGGAGTTGTCCTGGGTTCACCCTTCTTCTGAATAAAAACAAAAAAGCGCGGGAATCCGATTCCTAGAAAGCGGAAGTGACCTGCCTCCGCAGCCTGTCTCCGCAGCAGCTATCTATTCGCTAATTAGGCTGTCACCGCTTTCCATTTTCCTCATTACTGACCCACAGTTCTTGTGCAGGATCGGTAGCCAGATGCGATTGGAGAAAGTCAGGTCCTGCTGACGATTCAGGAGCCCCCCCACTGCACATTTACTTATTTCAAGCGCTTCCAACTGGCACAGCACTTTCACGTGCTAAGCCACTGATCTATAGTTTCCCTTCCTCCTGAAACCCCTGGAACAAGGTCTTTGTCCTTAAGAAAGACTCCTTCTATTGTATGGCAGCTTTTAGTTATGTGTAAGCATAGAATGGGCATGCTGGATTAGAAATAAGGGTTATATAAGAACACAAAACTGTCTGTTTTTCAGCAATGAGATTTGGAAGGTATGAACTTAGATGACCGGAGCTTCTGGGCAGTTATGTGTGGCTGAAGGTATTTCAGGATGCTGGACCTAAACTGTTTCGAGTAGGCCTACAGAACTCGGAATGATCTCCACTGGCTTCCAGTTGGTGTGAGTTTTATCCTTTAAAACCATGGCTTGTACAAGTTTGGAATGACCAAGCCAAACACATGTGTGGCGTTTTACCGGGAGCTCAATAAACCCAGTTTTGGCTGCCTATTTGGGGCTTCAAAACCAAGGAAGCAATGTGTTAAGCACCTGGAAATCCACAACATATGGCTGACAGAGCGCATTTAGCTTGGTGGTGGTGGTGGTGGAGCACAAGTTGGGCAAAGAGGTTTAAAGATTAAAAGCTGTCCTTTGAATTGGAAATTAATTGGAAGCCAGTGAAGTTTATTTTCCAAAATTGGTATAACGTGCTCCCTGTAAGCTGACACAACTGGGTTGCTGCATTGTGGATCAGCTTGCGTACCTGAACACTTTTGAAAGGAAAGGCTGCTATAGAGCACATTATTGCAGTCCAATTGGAAATATATATGCATGCCAGTGGCCAAGTCCATCAATTAAATTCTTAAAAACTATCTCTCTGGGTCCATAAGGAAACGTGAAAGCTGTAAATTTCAGAATTTCAGACAAAGTCTTTTGGGTTGTTAGAAGGAGAGAATTGGAAGGAAAGTCTGGGGGCAAGCTTCTATTCTATTTGCTTGATTTTTTCTGAAATTTCTAGGAAAAACTTCGAAAAATAAAACAAGTTTTATCCAAGAGAGTTTGGAAAAACTAAACTCATTACAATGTGTGCTGGGGTGATGTGGACATGAATCTGCCTGCCCATTGAGATCTTTAGGGTTGGCCTTGCTCCATGTTCCAACATGATTGAAGTTAGATATTCCTGAATGAGGAACAGGGCCTTCTTTGTGGTAGTGTTCAGGCTCTGAAACACCCTATTCTGAAAGGTCTGCCTGGCCCCTTCACCATGAGATAGATTGTGAAGCCTATTCCATCATGCATTTTATGCTTTAAGTTTCTCTCTCCCCACTTCAGGTTGTTTTGATTGTATGCTGACTTCTGTTGATTTTATTTATTTAATTGGTGTCCTTCTATCTTGAGTTGATTTTACTGTGTGTGTTTGTATTTGTTCATGAGAGGCTTTGGGCTGAAAGCAATATAGAAATAAAATAGAACTAAAAATAACAACAATGACAACTTTCCCTGAGTCAATCTTTATTCTGTTGCATTTTGGTAACCAGGCCTCATACCTTCCCACCTCTTCCTAGAAAACTAAAGAGGCTCATACCTTCCCACCATCTCTGAACATTCACGATCACCTACTTTGGCACATTTCCTAACAAGAGTGTACGAGGAGGCGTTGAAGAGCCTCCTTCTCACCTTGATGAGCACTTAAAATGTAATTTACTGTTGCTTTCAATTACTATAGATTCCACAAGTGTTTACTATTTTTGGCATACTGTGGAGTTCACAGCCAAATGATGATGAATGAACATGATGACTTTGTTTCTTTTTTTATTATTAAAAAAAACACAACAACCAGGAATCTGGTGTTAAGGCAAAATAAGCTATTTAGACTAATCTGCATGACTTCTGTGTGAAACTTTAATAAACTGTCAGGAAAATGTGCTAACACCGGTGAAAGAAATGCACCATGTTGACAGATTTTTCATGGAAATAAGTTATTTCTTTCAAAAATGAAAGGGGACAGTGGCATACTTCACAAATATCGTATCTTTATTCATTATGCAGAAGGGCTGCTTTCATCGTGAAAATAAGCTACTATGGAGCACCCAGGCTGTAGGTTCAAATACTTCAGAAAGATGTCATCTTTTCCCTCACTCATGTCTCATCACTCTTTCCTCTAGGCATAAAATAGAAAGCATTCCAGCAACACAGGCTTTTTTTTTTCAAATGTTTTTGCCAGTGCTTTTCTTCCTGTCCTGGTTTGCTCATGAAGAAAAGGCTTTACTTATTGAAGGGGCAAGAAACTCAGCAGCTCAACAGCTTAGGAGCCAATTCACACACAGTCCTGACAGGATGCAGCAGTACACATCATGGAGCAACAGGCGAGTGTGCCACCATGCCTATGGGCATGTGATGCGGGCTTATGCGTGCAGAAGAACATTATTTTCACTCAGTGCTGGTACATTTGTGCTTTCTGGCAGAAAAGCAAAAATAAACAGGGATTGTTACAAAATTCACAGAACATATAAAATTTACAGGGTTAGATGACCATGATCCTCTTGCTTGTCCCATGTTCTCTCCCAGGGCTGGCAGCTTGATAATATCTAGTACACACTAGATGAAACGTCACCTTTTCACTCTTTTAAAACGTTGTTTTTAAAACTGTTTTTAACTTGACCATGGTCCCTAACCCTATACATTTTATATGTTCTGTGAAGATAGTTGTCAGCCATGAGAGCCTCAAATCTTATCTGTTACAAAATTGTTAGTTGAAAAAATCAGGGCTGGAGTCCAGGTTTACAGTGCAATCCTCACCAGCTTTCCAGCGTTGGTGTAGCCATGCCAACAGGGCGCACACTGCATTTTACAGTGCAGGGGCAGTCATGGAGGCCTCTTCAAGGTGAGGGAACATTTGTTCCCTTACCTCAGAACTGCATTGCGGCTACACCGGCGCTGGAAAGTTGATTAGAATTGCGCTGTCAGTCTTGCAGGAAGACAAAATTGAAAGCACGCACAAATACGTCAGAAAATCAGGCTTTGGCTTCCTAGGAAACAGATATATATTTTAATATGTATGCATTTATTTATTTAATTGGTTGATCTGTTTTATGCTATACTGGTGCACCTGTGCAAGAAGACACAATGGGGAAAGATCAAAGGGAGAAAATATGTGACAAGTAATGCATGAGGGTACATATGCAAATTTCATTATCAACATTTGTCTGCTGGAGTAGAATCTGAAACATAATAGAACCTTGAAATAACAGAGAGGAACTGAAGGAATCCACTCATCTGTATTATGTTCCTGTGTAGTGACTGGACTAGTCGTGGGGATCTTACCAGTGTGTGTGATTTATGCGTACTCAGGGAAACCATCAAATATGCAGAAAAGATATCTGTTTGGAAATTAAAAGAAGAAATCAAAACAGCAACAAGAAAACCTCCAAAGCTGGGGGGATACAATGGAGGAGGAGTGTTCTACTCTAGTCTCTAATAGCTTCTGGAAGTTAGGGTTGGACAATATACACCATGAGGTTAAAAATCTCTCCATTTGGCACTCAGCTTAATCCCCATAGAGCTAAGAGGAGAAACCTCTCTAGGCACAGATCTTACACCATTATTCTTCACTTAGAAGTTCAACGCTTGATGCATCTGATGTAAACTGCCACGTGACAGTGCAACCCTATAGGTAACTCAAAATGTATCTCATAGTGTGCTGATGCATTACTAAAATGTAACTCGGTTGTTGCCAGTTTTGTATTAGAAGAATGCAGAGAAACAGGCATGCAAATATGTGTACTTGGCACTGGGTGCCTGAGAGAGCACAATCTGGCACTAACCCAGGTTGGTAACGATGTTTCAGAAGCAGGGGCGATGGCAAGAGGCCTCTGATCCACCAGCCAAGATGAAGACTAAAATCAGAACACTCAGGAGAGTCAGAACACTCTCTCTCTCTCTCTCTCTCTCTCCCCCCCCCCCACACACACACCATTCTATCACACTGGCTTGGACAGAAAACCCCATGCGTGTCTGCACCTTGCTTGCACAGTACATTTGACCCTGGGAACAAAAGCCTCAGCCAGGTGCAAGAACAGTGGAAGAACTCATTTAGGACTGGGGGTAAGTAAGCCATCATGGGCTATCAAGCCACGAAAGATGTTTCCTTGATGGACAAATCCCACAAAAGATTCCATAGGAATCCTATCGGAGAAAAAGATATAAGAAGCTAGCTCACAGGACCCCATGTACCATTCATTCCTCCTGTGGCTGCCTGGCTGCTGCCTTTGTTATGCTTAGACCAGCGGTGCTGCGTTAAGCCACCTCCATTCCAACCTCAATCCAAGGAAAACTGTGCCAACCAGGCACCCAAGATTGGTAACCCTCTACTGCCTCTTTCTTCCACCGTTTCTCCCTGCTTCTGTCCCCAAGTTTAACCAAAGCTGATGTGCCAGATCCCTGTGGGTCACCTCTCAATGCACCCCTCCCCCTGGGAAAGTTCCTCTGCTTCCCTCCCTTGAGATAGTTACGGCTACTCACTCCTGGGCTGGTTCCAGAGCCCTCTTTCTGCCTTTTAAGCCACACTTGAAAACAAGAGAATTTCTTAGACTCGGAACCCTTGCCCTGCGACTCTTGGGGTGCATTGCACCCCATCTAGCAGAAACAAACTGGTAATCTTGGTCCTTGACACAGCCTCGCCATCGACTCACAACTCCCCTGTATCTTTCTTTCTTTGTCTTGTGTGCAGTCAAACAGACAACATGCTTAGTGCTTCTGTCATTTTCTTTCTTGGTGTGAGTGATGTGTGTGCGGATCTATTTTAAACTGTTTTAGTGGAGACCTGAGATCAGCCTCAGCCCTCCTTTCCAGACAACTCTCCTGTCACTCCAGCTACACAAACTACTGGGAGACCTGACGGGGGCTTCCTTCAAGCTGCTGTGGTGCCAGTTAGGAGTGTTTATCTGGTGGGAGA
Organism: Plestiodon gilberti rubricaudatus; assembly: GCA_026170595.1. Classification (NCBI taxonomy): domain Eukaryota; kingdom Metazoa; phylum Chordata; class Lepidosauria; order Squamata; family Scincidae; genus Plestiodon; species Plestiodon gilberti. The sequence continues at coordinate 112,449,187 of JANXHW010000003.1, forward strand.
GACGAGCTCCCTCACCACAAGTGAGAGAAGTGATTGACAGGCTCACCTCTTCCCTGTAGCCCTTGGTACAGGGCATTCCTATCCCACAACAGCCTTTTGCCATGGTCTGAAACACAGGAACCCTCCTTTTTCTTTTATCTCCCCCCAGATTTCCTCATCGCCCCCTTTTCTCGAGTAAGACTCGAGGCGGAGACATTGAACGCGGGGGAGGGGACATTGAAGGATCGGGGCCGGGGCACACACACACATTACACACTCACTGTTTGTCTTCCGTTCCGCTGTTTGAACTTCCGTTCCGCTGTTTGAACTCCGACACGCCCCCTCAAGCTCCGAAATGGACCTAAAATTTAGGTGGTCCTAAATTTGAGGAGACCCATAGGTGCCATTTTACCTTACACACTCCAGCCCTCTCCCGAAAATGTCAAACATTTTCAAACACCCCACCTCCCGAGTTGGGCCACAGTTAGGCTGGAATAGCAGTGATGTCTGGATACGGCCGAAGATAGGCACCCAATCAGCACCCAGCCTCTTTCCCACAAAAGCCCAGCACCAGGCCTCCATTCTCCCTCTCTCTCAGAGCACGTGGCATGGGGCTCTGTCCCTCACAGCCACAAAGTGGGACTTTGGTGGTGGAGGGGAGCACTTGGCTCCAAAATTCACAAACACCTCGCTTCTCTCTTCTCTTCTCTGTTTTCTCTGGACTTCTCTTCTCTGCTCCCCTCAAGGGCAGAGAGAGCTTCTCTGGCTGCAGCCAAACTGTTAACAGCAGAGGCGTCGCTCCGGTAGGGGCGGGGCTGTAAGTATCGCTCCGGTCATAGTCTCTTTACCGAGCGAGCAGGAGGCAGCCCCGCCCCCTCACTGTCTGAGCCAGTCCCCTGCGGAGAAAGCAGCAGGCAGGGTCTCTTGCCTGCTGCTTTCTCTGCAGGGGAATGGCTCGGACAGTGAGGGGGCGGGGCTGCCTCCTGCTCGCTCGGTAAAGAGACTATGACTGGAGTGATACTTACAGCCCCGCCCCTACCGGAGCGACGCCTCTGGTTAACAGCTGTGCCTGGGCAGCTGTCTCCATGCAAGCTCTTGCTAACCAATGTCTCTCTCTCAGCTTCTTCCCCCCCCCCACAGGCAACCCCTGGCCACGACACCAGCAGGTAAGAGCAGGGTGGTCTGTGCTGAAATGTTATCTGATATCTGCCTGTAAGCAAATGTGTTATCTGATATCTGCCTGTTAGCAAATGTGTGATAGGATATCTGCCTGTAGCCACTGTGTTCTCTGATATCTGCCTGTTTGCCATGGTAACAGAACCCTCCATGTTTGTGGAAATGTTACTTGCCTGTAGACAACAGCTGTCTCTCTCTCTCCCCCCCCCCTTGCCCCCACAGAGTCTACTGACAGGTGAGTGTGTATTGCTGTGCCATGTTCAATGCTCCACAGTTGTGTTGTGTTCTCTCTCTCTGACCTTTGTCCTTTACAGGATTATACTCTCCTTACGTCCAGGTAAGCACCTCAAACCAGGCCATAAGTGTAACCCTTAGCAGCTGTGTTTTTTTTCTCTCCCTGCAGGCTTTTGCCCGGCCACAGACACGCTGGTGTGATCTCAAAGGCTATTGCAATCGTTGGTTCCACTGCTTTCTCGTTTTGGATTTTAAAGCGGATTGTCTGTCAAAACGGATACCGGGTTTCTCGGGCTTGTTGGACAGTATCTGATATTGTTTTAATTTATTTGAAGGAGAGAGAAATAAATTGACATGGCATCTTCACCCGTTCTTAAATCGTGTTGGCTATTGCAACCAGACACCAAGCGGACTTTAAACTCCCCCTTGTTTTTTTGTCTTCCCAGGAACATCCTCCGCCACCTACCTTACTGGGAGCACCCCAGGGGCTGCAGGGAGGGAGCCCCACGTTTGCCTGCCTCGATGCTGCCACATGCCAAGAAGCCAGCCCTGAAACGTTCCTCAGCAGCAGCTGCTGCTGCGCCACCCCCTGGCTGTCGTACTTGTTTTCCCTCCCCTTTTGTTCTGCTGGCTGCAGTTCCACAGGGGAAGAGCCCATGCCTCCAAGTTTCTGGGCTGCTGCTGCTGCTGCTGCTGCTGCTGCTTTAAGATTGGCTGCTGGGCCTGTGACCACCCATGCCAGCCTCGCCTGGCCAACTCTGCTCTGGTTCCAGAACAATAAGGACACCCCTTGGGCAGAGCCCCCTTGAAACACATGTGCCAAACATTACACAAGCATTGCCCTCACACACAGACAGCCCCCACCAGTCACGCCCCTACACGAATCCCAGCCAGGCGCTGCCAATACCTTCCCAGGGAGATTGCAGCAGGAGGGCAGCTAGACCCCCAAGCCACAGAGGGGGGGAGTCGGGGGGCGGTCCGGGCAGGCAAACAGTGAAAGCTGCTATGGCGCCTGTAGCGGAACTGCTCGTGGCAGTTGCAACCAGGTCACACCCATTCACCCGCGCGCCACACAAATGGCACCCGTCGAGCATGCGCCGTGGCGGCCGCCATTAGGTTTCCCTCTCCTCCCATATGACACCCATGTGCAACACCCCCCCCCATGGCATGAGGTTGGCAACGCCTGCTGCAGGTGGGGGGGGGGCGGGGACTCTCCCCTCCAGCAGGTGGCTGAGGCACAGGGTGCCCTGTGGCGGTTGGCACAGTCTTCGCGACCCTCCGGCGACTGTCCTGCGACCGTCCTGTGACGGGTGCGAACAGAGTGCCGGCGCCTGCGCCCAGGCCCCTAGCAACCGAGTTGCTACGGACGTGGGGCGGCTGCCGGCTCCTGCACCTGGGCCCTTGCCGACCGGGCTGCCATGGACGCTGCAGTAGCTGCAGTCGATCAGCACTGACGAGCACGGGAAGGGTATGGCGCATGCGCAAGACGGACGCCAAGCCGCAGGAGCCTGCCTGCTTTGGAGGTAAGTTTTGCCTTGATCCTGGGCTGGTGCTGGGCCACAGATATTCCGGACTACCTAACTCAGGAATAGCAGCAGCCTAACTATGGCCTAGCTTAGGCCAGAATAGCCAGGGAAGTTGGGTTGGATTGAGCCCTAAGTCCAATTCCTGAACCACTACACCATCCTGACTCTCAGAAGAAGGATCCCAGCATATTAGATAGTTTTCCCCTGTGTGCGCACGTTAACACTGCTAAACACTGGTAAAACAACGTGTGCTGATGCATCTGGTGTGAGTCACCACATGAAAATGCAACCCTAAAACAATCACTGCTCTGATCTTGGATGCATTCCCCTTTATCCTATTTTTAAATATGCAGGAATTTGGAGTGTGATTTTCCTGAACAGAAGTTCCACATGAATTTACATTTAGTCTCTACGTAACTATTCTTTAACTTTATGTGCATACATACCAGATATCCTTTGGGATTGTCATTGCATTCAGAATGCTTTATGTTTACTGCATAGTTTTAGCTAGAGTCATTTTGTTTCGAATAGTTTAAAGGTGTTCCAAGAGTGGGTAAGTTATACCCCCCACCCTGTGTTTCAGGTGATTGTTCTGAAGGCGTATTCATATCTCTGGCCGGTTCGCTATGACTAACTGCCTTGTCTTCTGCTGTGTCTTTGGATAATGTCTTATGCTCTTTGCTGGCACTTGATTTTAAAAATACATTCAACTTATTTGTGGGGGGATTTTTGGTTTTTAATGATGTTCACCCAGTGCCGTGGTGGTATTAAACACTTCTGAGTGACAACTCAAGGGAGTTTAGCCACTTCCATTACCCATGCCTCTGCAGTGTGGAGGGGTCTACTCGAACCCGCACCAGTGAAATTCCTGGAGCAGATCCACATGGATCCGAGTCGCGGAATCAGGTCCAGGAAGGGGAGTTGAATTCGGTGGCTACCGCTGTTGCCAAACCTGACCCCTTACTGGACCCCTCTGCCCTGTTCTGCCTTCATTCCACCTTCCTCCACTCAGTCCTGCCTCCCCTGCCAACTTACCTTCGTTGGCTGGTCTTATCCTCAGCATCACTACGCATGGGGCCACTCTGGCCTCACCACTGGTTGGCTGGTAGCGTGCAGCTCTGCACACTGCCAGCAGGCCATTTGCAATGGTGATAAAGTGCTTCATACCATCAGAATGCTAGTTCTGGATTGGGCTCTGAGTGACCCATTCACTGAGAGATCAGGGAGGAGCATCCACTTGCTCACTCACAGGTGCAAGGACTGGATATTCCTTGGACAAATGTGATCAGCTAGTAAATAGGAATAATTTCTAGCTATATTGCAATCAGAGATTTTGTTCTTGCATTGTCTGCTCTTTTCCATTCAGCCGTGTTACCAACTTCACTGGTTAGGGCAACAAGCTAGGGAGAGGCTGTGTGGACTGAGTTGTTTGAGTAGCATCTCAGCTCCATCTCCTGTGTATTCATGGTTACCTCATTCATTGGATCAAACTCTTCCTTTGTGCTTTCAAGTCCAGATCAGGCATTTCCCATCAGCCTGCTTGTATGTATACTCTCCCCACTTTCTTTCCCCAAATTGTTTTAATTATTTTGACCTTTAATAAACTACTTCCATTTTTACACTTGGTCTGCCTGATCCATGTTCACAGGTAATTCAGTAAATTGTCACGTTTTGCCACCTGGCAGACGTTACTGTGGGTTTGATCTTTAATCAACCCCTGGGGTTCTGTGCTCTCTGGGAGGGTTTTCCCAGACGGCCCCTCTCTGCCTGGTCACTATAGTCTGGGATGGTGGTCATGGATATGAACTACCAAGTTCCCCCCCCCTATTTTGCTGCAGATCCAATAAAGGGAAAGTGGGGAGCAGAAAGGAGTGTGTGCATGCTAACCATTAAGCACTACTTCCCTCGATCAGCCTGCCTCCTCCCAGGACTCTTTTTTTCCTTTCCCTGGCACCATGCAATATTATTTACATTATGAGATAGAGAGAAACAGCACAGAATGTTGTGCAATATAGAAACAATCAGCCTCATGGACAAGCCCCATCTTTTAATTATGTTTTCCTTCCATATGTGATGGCAGAGTGAACAGAAGAGAGGGACCAGATTGCACTGCTGAATAGGAGAGTCTGGGCCAGTTCCCTGTCATCAGCATATGTGCTCACTTATACCTGAATAGAGAAATGGAAATCATAACAATGTGCTTTGCCGGAACAATGGTGATAAGTCCATTCCGCATATTTTTATATCTATTGTAGTTCCAAATGTTGCTAATGCAACCCTTAAGTTGCAATCCCTTGCAAACCCCATTGAATGTCATGCAACTTACTTCCTGGTATCAGAATGGATAGAATCTGCTGAGAGTCAACGCTGTCACATAATTTCTAGTATTAATCAGAATCAGACTGAAAGCAGGCACAGAAAACAATAGCCAGGCATCACTCTCCATAACATGTAATAGAACTTGCCTTGATGCATGACATCAGAGGATTTCTCCACCTCTGCTTCACGTCATTGGTTGTTGCTGGCAGGTTGGTCTATGGAACCAGCAGCATACCCAGCTTCCTTGCCACCTGGGGAGGCAAGGATGGGTGTAACACCCCCCCTTCCAGGTGACACCCGGAAGTGATGTCACTTCGGCATGGAAGTGACGTCAGTTTGGAGCAGCCATGAGGCAGGAAGTAGGGACTGTTGCGGCCGCATCTTCAGCTTCTCTTCCCTGATCGTGGGGTAAAGAAGCTGAAAATATGGGTGCTGGAGGGTGGGCAACAAAGGTTGCAGCTGTTTAAGTGGCTGGGGGGCGGCTGCGTCTTCGGCTTCTCTTCCTCGTGATCAGGGAAGAGAAGCCGAAGACGCAGCCGCCCCACAGCCGCATAAACAGCCATGGCCTTTGTCGCCCCCGCTCCAGCTGGGTAGCGTGTCGCCCTGGGGCAGCCCGTACCTTAGTACGCCACTGCATGGAACAATGCAGCAGCATGCTATTACAGCACTGGTAACTTCTACTAGACCAGGGGGTCTCAACCTGTGGTACGAGTACTCCTAGGGGTACGCGGACCAATGGCAGGGGGTACGCCAGAGCCTGCCCCTTATCAGCTTCAATCAGTAGTTAATTACTTGTTAATACAATCCCCCCTGTCTGCCTGCCTGTCTGACACTCTCTCTCTCTCTCTCTCTCTCTCTCTCTCACACACACACACACACACACACACACACACACACACACACAGAGTTAAGTAAGACATTTTTTCATATTTAAAATTTATTTAATGATTAATTAGCTAATTAATTGATTGATTAATCAAATTAATTAGCAATTAATTAGCAGGGGGTACTTCAGAAAATTGGACCGTGATAGGCGGTACCCGGGCCTCCAAAGGTTAAGAACCCCTGTACTAGACATTATGGTGGGGAAGCTGAATGTGTGGCTGCTTGTTTTGACATTTAGCATAGTTTGGCCCTTAATCAAATTTGTATGTGAGAGTACTCAAAGCAAAGTGCAGCATTTCAAAATTACATAAAAACATCTTTAACATATTACATATAAATTTTTGCATATAAAAACATCACAGTTTCAATACCATAAAACCATTAACATATAATAACCACTTACAACTAAAATAGATGAAATAGCCAAAAGTAGCAGAACAACACAGCCAACAGCCTGTAAACAAAAATGCCCACAAACCAAATCCCCAAATACTGTAGCTAATCCTCATTGGCGATCCTCAAATACTAAGTAATGCCTTTGGAAATAAAAATATCTCCACTTTTTGGTGAGGAGGAGGCCAGGCAAAGGGAAACAAGTTCCATAGAGCATCACAGAGGAGAAAGCCCAGCTTCATACTCTCACCAAGTTTGCCTCAGTAAAAAGGTGGGCCTCCCCAACACATTTCACCAGGGTGAGTGAGTGGATTAGATTTTATATTGACAGGTTTCTCAGGGACATACATTCACACAAATTTATGCTTTTAACGTCCCAGGACCTCTTCAAAGACGCTACATTGCTACAAGTGCAATACAATATAGATGCTACAAAGCCAGACAGAAAGTAAAGACAGATTCTCATGTCTCATTTAAGAGTTTGGGACAGTATTGTTTATATGAATTTCATAGCTATTTTCTGTGTGTGTGTGTGTGTGTGTGTGTGTGTGTGTGTGTGTGTGTGTGTGTGTGTGAGAGAGAGAGAGAGAGAGAGAGAGAGAGAGAGAAATTAAAAAGGCCACACAAAGTACCATGCTCACAGTATCTCCTGGGCAGATATATTCTGGGGTTTGTTTGTTTATAAAGAACATTCTTTCCTTTTCCTCTCAATACGTTCATCTGTTGCTTCACATGCTATGTATGGCACAATTGTTCGGTTTTTTTAAAAAAGGCAAACGCATATGTGCAATCTCCAGAAAAACTAGTAAATTTCACCAAATGGGCATCCCTAAATTACATGCCATCTGCAGCTAGTGATGAAAGGACAAAATCCACTCAGCTGTGATCCTGCACCAGTGTGCTTCTCATACTGATTGGCTCCAGGGAAATCAACTGCCTTTTGGCTTTGAACTTTGCTAGCCCGAAATAATTTATTGAGGCTGAGTTGCACTGACTAATGCAAATCTTGCAGGTCTGGCTTCTTTTTTGCTCTTGCTGTTGACTCTATTGCCATCACTGCCCCTTGTCCCAAGGCTTACCACTGCTCTGTCCACTTTTAGGTACTAACCAGAGATAGGAGGAGAAGAGGAAGAAGAAGAACTGTGGTCTAATCCTAGGCAGATGCAGCCACAGACAACCTACAATAGCCTTACTTGGGCCATGAAGACTTCATGGCTGCACAGCAGAGTGCTACTGTTGTGGTTTATATTGCGTTTTACTCTCATAAAACTCACTTGCAGCAACTACCAATAGGGACATGGAAAAGCAGAAGTCCAAGGACTGCTGTAGTGTTTCCAACTTCATTCAAAACTACTTGTCTCCTGAGAAGAGTCAGGAGTAGAACTACAGCAGACAGAGTGCAGGGTGCTCTAGTGGCTCATGAGTAGAAGGAGTGCAAAAGTTGGCAGGATTGGGCTGGAGTCTGACATCATCTAGTGGGTCCTGAGCAAAGCCTGGCAGAGGTGGTGTTTAATGATCTGAGAGGTCTCTACCCTGCCTTTTCACCCGGAGGCAGTCCATCCATGAGATGATGTAAGTTGCATCAGTGGTAGATTGAGGGTGGGGCAAAGGGTTGTGGATTCAGGGTGAGCCTGCTCAGTGGCGTTCCTACCCCTAAATCTATAGGGGGCACATCCTGGAATTGGCGCCCCCTCCCTTTCTCCTTCTCTTCTATTTGGAGGGGCGCCAATTCCACGATTTATTTATTTATTCCCCCCCGGGCACTAGAATTCCCCCCACCCCCCGCGCCGTACCTTGTGGACGCCCCGAGTCATGCTGAGACTCCTTTTCAACCCGGCTGGCTGTTTCTGCGCATGTGCAGAAACAGCCAGCCACCTCGGCTGCGGGCGAGTCCTTTTCAAAGTCTGGCAGAACTTTTTTCTTTCTTTCGCCCTTGCAACTGCAAAAAATCCCTGTATGTGGCCAATGAATGCTACACGTTAAAAAAGGAACACATGAATACAGGAGGAAAGAAGAGGTAGAGGAAGACAAATTAGACAGAGAAGAAGCAGCAGCAGGAGCGAGGACAGAGCATGTTGCAAAAACAAAACAAAAAAGAAAAAGAACGCTCGCCCGTTTGCCGTTTCCTTCCTTGTGTCTCTACATCACACACACATGCACGAACGCACACACACCCGCAGTGAAATCAACGCTCACTCGCCCGTTTGCCGTTTCCTTCCTTGTGTCTCTACATCATACACACACACATGCACGAACGCACACACACCCGCAGTGAAATCAACGTTCACTCGCCCGTTTGCCGTTTCCTTCCTTGTGTCTCTACATCACACACACACACACACATGCACAAACGCACACACACCCACAGTGAAATCAACATCTTCTCTGTATTTCTCCCAGCTGGGAAGTGCCAAGAGCGAAAGTGGGTGAAGAGGCGCTGGTGGTCCTGCCTCTCTGTCTTGGTGATTCTGTTTCTCCACTCCTGGCCATTAATAGTTTCTTAAGCATATCTCTCTCTCTCTCCCCCCTTTTTTACTCAGTTCAGCCCTCCTTCTCCTTCCCGCCCGTCACTGTTGAAAGAGCTGTTCAAATACTGGGGCTGCTCGCTTTGACGGGAAGAGGTTGCGCTCAGAGAAGGCTCTGTGCTGAGGTGGACGCAAGGAGTCGGACTCGCGCGCAGCCGAAGTGAGAGCCTGCTCCGACTTGGCGCCCCCCCCAAGCTGGCGCTGGGGGCCCTGTGGTACAGGGCCCCCCTTCTAATGATGCCGCTGAGCCTGCTATCTCCCCCTCACTCCAGCCCGCTGTGAATGTGAGCTGCATCAATCCGCTTTCCGCCTGCTGAAAGCAAACAGAGAGTGGCTCATCCACCTCCTTACCATGCTCCTTGCATTGTTTCTTCAGATGTGCAAGTGCAGGACTTCCAGTTTTATGTAATGGGACTGCATGAATAAAGGAGCTCCTTCATTTGCGTGGCCCCTTTAAATGAAATTGGTAGTCCCACACTTTTGCAATTAAAGAAATTGCATGAGGAGCACAGTAATGGGCTCTTTTTTGTAGCGCAGGGGTAGCAGCAGTTGATCTGAGGTGGCCATGGGCACATGCTATTCCATGGCATGCTATATCCTACCCTCCCTTCCTTCCAGGCCCTTTTTGCCAACATGGGGCTGGGGTTGAACATATAACATGGGGTTCTATGTCGGCTAAAGATCTGGTGGAGAATCAAGTAGCCCTAGGCTTACCAGATTTCTTGCCAGGACAGAGTGTAGACCTTTAGGAGAAGGAATGTGGGCAGGTGTAGCTTGTTAAATCTTAGAGCACAATCCTAGGCATGTCTACTCAGAAGCAAGTCCCACTGAACACAATGGGGCTTGCTTCGGAGTAGACATGCCTAGGATTGTTGTGCTCTAAGGTTTAACAAGCTACACCTGCCCACATTCCTTCTCCTAAAGGTCTAGCACTCTGTCCCGGCAAGAAATCTGGTAAGCCTAAGTAGCCCCATTGCAGTGGCTGGGGGTTTTACCTGTGGTAAGTGGAGAAATGTCTGCTTACTCTCAGGAGACCTCCAGCAGGGCCATTCCCTGGATAGGAAGGCCCACGCTGCATGGCTGAGGGGGATAGGATTATGCTGTCAGTTTCAGTAGGAGGCTTTCATATGTAGATTCCCCCACCCACAAGCAAACCCTTCACTTGACAGAATCTTCACAGGAAGGTGCATGACAGACCTGACCTCTTCTCTCAGTGGTGCCAGTAGGGTTGTTCACACATTCAACTGTACCTGGATATATCTGCACATCTACGTACCCAAGTACAAACATGGTTATAATCTGTATCTGGGCCCAGTTTTTCACACTTTCCATTCAACGCAGGTACCATCTGTGTATAAGGTATATAGACTCTTGATCTGCAAAAATGAACCCAGGTACAGACATCCACATGAAAATGTGCACCTGCTCACAAACATTATGTATCTGGGTTGCAGCATAATATGTGAGAGGCACTAATAGCAGTTGTCTGTTATAGTTGTCTCAGCCTTGATAGTGTTTATGCACATCTGCATCTGTCCCCCATACCAAATGTAACAGCAGAAATCTCCAGGTCAGGAGGATAGGGACACTCAGCCACACAGTTCTTCCCACAGAGAGCTAACTAGGTGGTTTTTACAGACTTTTCAGACCCCAATAATGACTGCCTGATAAAACATGGTTTTAGTGGCTATACCAATAAAAAATTGGTTGATTGGCAACATTCAGGCTGCTCTGCAAGAACACTAAAGGCTTCAGGGCTGCACTGGCGTCACTGCAGGGGGGTGGAGCTCTAGGTTCTGCTGCGGCTCCGACCCTCCGTTACACTGGAGCACGAAGCAGCCCCGCCCCCTCGCCTTCAGAACCATTCAGCGCCTTGAATGGTTCCGAAGGCGAGGGGGCGGGGCCGCTTCGTGCTCCAGTGTAACAGAGGGTCGGAGCCGTGGCGGAACTTAGAGCTCCGCCCCCCTGCAGCGACGCCAGTGCAGGGCTGCATATAATGAAATGGTCTCAAACTGGACTTTACCTTCGAGTTTGCTACGCATGGAGCTATGCTGAGGGCTCTCTTTGATATAGGCCTTAGCAGCAAAATGTGATATTCCTCCAGGCAGATAAGTGTCCCAAATGGAGGGACCGTAGCTTCATGGTAGAGTGACTGCTCTTACAGAGGCTTCCAGGAAATCCCAATTACATGCACCCCCCCAATAAAGACGCCAAGCAGAGGTTTAGGTAGATGGTCACTTAATGAACAACTGCAGCACACTGAAAACCTGAACTCAACCTACCAGCATGCAGGGATCTCGGGGGGGGGGGAACGGAACTATCTACTTCCCCCAGATCAGTAATTAGCATCACAAACTGATGCCAAGCTACCCCGGTCATGGACTGAGGGAGCTTATCATGGCCAACCCCCAAAGGGGGTCGAGGCAGCTGGACAGCACAGACTCCCATAGCCAAGTCTTGTGGTGATCCTTGCCTATTCCAGCCAAGGGACTTGCCAGCCAGCCTCACCAATCTGGACAAGCATCTCGTGAGTGGTCCTGGCATTCCCCCAGACCTTGCTGACCTCAGGATGTATGCCAAAGATAGACTACCTGTCTACCTGGTCCACAAGCCACCTGCCAAAGTGATCTAGGAGAAGACAGACACATAAGGGGGGAACCTAAAACTGCCCCACACCTCAGCCACTCTGGGGTAGGCAAAAAAACTGCCAGCCAAGGCCAATCAGGTTAGCAGCAAAAAAAAAATCCTAGCAGGCAACCAGCTAATCCCAGACTGTCCTAAGGGGAAGGGCAGGAGGGACTCAAAAACTAAAAGCAAATGCCTCGTCACCCCAGTCAACCTCCCAGGGCATTTTAGGTGGTGGGGGTGGGAGTGGTCGGGCGGGCCCGGGAAGAGGGAGGGATCAGCGGTGGCCTCCGCCAAACCCTTCCCCTTCGTTACACGGCTGGCTCGAATGTGCGCCAGCAAAATAGCTGCCACACATTCGAGTAGTCCCATTAGGGTAACTGGGGCTCTACTCAGGGTAAAGGGACAAAGGAGGCCTCTGGCTGTGCCGGCGCAGCCCCCCATCCTGCACAGGATGTGTCAGGTGCCTTATTTGCGCTGTTATGTCCTGCTAGACAGGATTGGGCTATAAATTACTAACCTGCATAAGACATGCAAGTCATATGGATGAAAAGATAAATGGCAATAACCAATTTTGGTAAATCTTCCCAACTGTACAGCATCCCTTCCTCCCTGATGGCGACCGACCTGGCAAGTGGCTATTTACTGGGGAGTGGCGATTTGTGAATTTGGATTACTTTGCTATCATGTCTTTTTATTATTCTGACTCCTATGATTCTGGAAGAGGGTCTGAGTCTTTGGAACAGACTGGGATAGTAATTTAAATAAATAACATTTTTTTACTTACCCAGCTGCTGTAAAACCAAATGGGATCCTGTTTCTGTGAGAATTATTGTTATTTTGCTGCTGTCCAGCTCTATTACATCGGGGGGGGAGGGGATTGTTTAAGTACCCTCTGAACAAAATATTTTGATGTCTGCATTATGACTGCACTAGACATTACCCAACTGTTGGGAAAATAATGAATTTCTCAGAACGTAGCAGGTTCATATCCCCAAAGCATAATTGGTGTAGCAGGAATTGCAGCATTGTAGCAAGTCAGACAGAAGCAGCACCTGTGGGAGAAGAAGGGAAAACCTAGGAGAATACTGCACAGATGCTTGGGGAGGAAATAGGTTTTCCTTTCTTTCCACTTAAAAATCTTACCCCACACATGTGCAGGCACACATTTAGTGCATACATGTTACACTCAGGAAGTAGTGTGCATATTACTGCAGCCAGCAAACGCTTGCAAATAATTGCTGACTTGAGTAGATTGCTCATGCAAACAATGTAACATCAGCAAAGCAAAGTTACACAGGACCGTCTCTTTCATTCCATGAACAGGAAATATACAGGCGGCAATTTTCGTATGGACGAGGAGCTCTATTTAATCACTATTTTGAGCATTTTTTTATTGTGTCTGTAATTACACTGAATTTGGGTCAGCATTGTGATTAAAAGTGCATAAACTGTGATGCCTCTGGTTCAAATATTGGCTGTGCAAGGCACTATTCCTTTACCTCCTCTTCCCTACTCCATGCAATATGGAGCTAATAATGCAGTGCAGGGCCAGCCCATTCATAAGGCAAACTGAAGTTGTTGCCTGAAGCAGCTGATTGGCAAGGGGTACCCACTTTCATCCACATCCAGATTCAAAAAGGAAGAGGGGAACAGATCCAAAGAGGAAGTGTGGAGAATAGTTGCGGTCTAGAGCATCTCTGAAACTCTAGTCATGTACTCCTCTCTCCTCAATAGTTCCCCTTCCAACCCATTAGCGTCTTCTTTTTTGAACATTGGGGTTTGGAGGAGGAGGAATGGGGGGGCAGAACCTGACTCGCTGACAGAAAAGGTTCCAGCATTTGGCCCACTGCCTCAGGCACCAGGAAATCCTGGGCCTGGTTCAAATGTGATATCTGGTGTGTAAAACACTTACTTATGTGGAATTTCATAAAGCTGAGGTTGTGCTAGTAGTTTAGCCGGGGGGGGGGCAGGGGGCGGTGCGGTAAGGGGGGGCATGAAGGCCTGACTGGCTCCAAATTCTAGTGGGAGGTGCCACTTTGTACCTCCGTGTAATGCCATGCAGCATTTACCACGTCCTCCCCCCTCTGGCTACGCTGCTAGGTTGTGCAGGGTCCCACATGTTGGCATCATGTTTGATGGCTGCACATGCAGCACTACTGCAGGTCAGTCTGGTGCACACCTAAGGCATAGATGCCTGTTGTGTTAATGTTGCACAGCGCAATCCTGTATAACCTTGCACCGGTGTAACAGCAGATGCACCAATGTAAGTGCACTTACACTGGTGCATCTGCTGTTACACCAGTGCAAGGTTACACAGGATTGTGCTGGCAGACAGTTTTATTCATGACACTGGCAGCAACATGGGACCATGTATAGATTAGGGCTGTTGTTTTTAACCCACCCAGTGGCATTCCTGCGGTAGGGGCTCGAGCCCCTACCGCAGGAACACCACTGAAGCCACCCCCATCCCACTTATACTGGGCACTTATGCCGTTGTTATAGAATTACTTTGAATGTGTAAGCAAAGCACTGTGTGAACTTGAAATACGTTGCATAAATACAAAGTATTATTATTGTTTACATGAGTTAATGGCTTTTATATATCAGAAGCATTTTTACTGTTCCTGGAATAAGCCCCGTAAAAATAAATAAGAAGGTTCTTAATGTTTTTTATAGAGAACTGTGTGCCAAAAATCCTAGTGACTCTTTGCTTTGAGGGAGGGAGCTTACAACAGTGAGCAAAATGGAAGAAAGTTGTTTACGGAAAGCAGCAGCATCTCTGTCTGTGGTGTTATGGATGGTCTGCTTTGCCCAAATCTACTTACCTTGCTAAAAATATATGAAGTGATGGCAGACTAACCCTTCTGGCCTGCAGACTCCAATGAGTGTCTTCTGAAGTGCTTCAGCCTGACGGAGCTAAAAAACAAACAAACAAACAAACAAACAAACAAACAAACAAACAGACTTAGATTCAGGAGTGGTGCAGATAAGAATGCTGCAAATGAAAAATTTTCTCACTTGCAAGTGCCAAAGTCCAGTCTTAGTGACTAGTGTAAACTATGTTCTTTTTTCTCTCTCTCTCTCTCTTTCTAAAGTACTGAAGCACTTAGATGTCTGAAGTGTATTGATTTTTGGAGCAATTTTTTTTGTCTTACGAGCTTTCCTCTAAACTAATGTTAGGACCTTTTCACAGGGTATACATAGTTACTTTTATTTATTACCTTTAACTAGAAATGGTTTCTGCAGATTACATGATTCTGATTACCTGCTGAAGTCTTATACGTATCAACATTTGGGTACCACTGTAGACGACAGTAGATCCACTGGTGTAAGTGCACTTATGCCAGTGTAACTTGCCGTACACTGACAGACACAGGACGGAGACTGGTGTAACCCCCCTTGGACATGACGCATGCAGAACATATGCCGCTGCAACACCGTCAGCACAGGGGGCATTCAGGGGGCGTTCAGACGCCTGCAGAATGCCCCCTGCACTGGCAGAGTTGCGCTGGCGTCCATCCCGTGTTCGAACTGCACATGCGTGGAGTTATGAGGGGGGTTACGCTGGACTCTGTCCTGTGCTGTTAGAACCCAATCCTATGGTGACCTCCGCCAGCGGTACTGGACTCTGCGCTGTCGCAAAAGTGCTGTAAACTACGTTGCAATGGCGTGGAGGTCAATCCCGCCAGTGTGGAGCAGCACCCACTGGGACAGGTGAGTTCCAAGCCGGCAGGCAGAGTGTTGGGGGAAGTGCAGCGGGGAGGCGGCATTTCAGGTTGGGTAGAGGGTGGATAAGCTGGCGGAGGAGGTCTCTGCTGAATCCTCTCCTATTTAAAGCCCAACATGGGACTGCTCAGAGCTGTGCCGGCCATTTAGCTGGCATAGAGGCTGCTGGGGCTCAACACAGGGGAAGGGAACAATTGTCCCCTTCCCTTGAGGAGACCTCCAGCCTCACGCGGGATACAGCAGAGCCTGCCCCTGGCACCATTGCATCCCAACACAGGGCTTTGGATAGGATTGGGCTGTTTATCTGGTAAATGTAATAAGAGATAACATACAGCACAATCCGACTTAACTTTTTTGCCATTGTAACCTGCGGCCCAGCGAGAACAGGAGGCCCCAGAATGGAAAAGTGATTCAAATCCCCTTTGAATTTCTCTTTTGGAGGGTATTTGAATCCCTTTTCCATTCTGGGGCCTCCCGTTCTCGCTGGGCCGCTGGTTACAACGGCAAAAAAGAAGTCGGATTGCGCTGTACATTGGCTTAAACTTACTTTTAATCAGCTCTAAGTGGTAATCTTCCCCCCTCCTCAGCTATCATTGTAAATTCTAAGCACTATAAATGTAAATTCCTAGATGAGTGAACATGGTGCCAACACCACCGTTTCTGAGCTGCTCCTTGTACCTCTTGCAAACCAGCCTGACAGAGCAACAGACTTATCAGTCATCTTCAGCCCCTTACAGCCCTCTCAACTTTCAACTGATCTGGCAGTTGGTTGGTGGCTCACCTCTCAGAGCAGAGTTAGAGAGAAGCTTGCTGCTTCTCCAGCCCATCTAAGTCCACAGCAGCAGCACAAACCTGTCAAAGAAAGGGAGAACTCCCTCCCGGGTTCTCTCACCCCTGGTAATGCACTATCCGATAGGATCCCGGATGCCTCCAAGTCAACGGAAATGCCTGGGAGCAGGCCGGGTGCTGGAGACACTTGCTGGATGGCAGAGGGTGTGTATGGAGGTGTACAGTAATTGCCCAGTAGTTCCCAGCAGGTAGGACGTGACCTCAAGAGGTGTTAGTTAACCTGAACTGCAAGTTGCTTCCCAACATTTAATAAGGAATTTAAAATTGACAATTTAATTCCCTCCAACTTTAAAATAATACAAAAGAAAGGACACCCTCAGTATCTCATGGAATGTTTGATGTAATCTACATGGATGAAAATAAAAAGGGAAAGTATTTGGGTTTTTTTTTGGGGGGGGGAGGCAAATATATGGTCACAAGCATGTATGTAAGTATAGTATTTCACAGGGAAAAGATTTAAACTTCTATAAGCCATTTTAATTCCATTTTTATGAAATCTGGCTAGAGTAAAACTGATTTCAGTTACATTCGCTGCACCGAAATTCATACTGATAGGACAACATTTTGGGTTTTAGAATGGATAGAATTTTCAGACTGTATAATGGCAGAATGCAAAAAACAGCTCCAGCCTTAATAGACATATATCTCATGCCTGTAAGATAAACATGACAATGGATCAGTTAAAGGGTCCATCTGATCAAGCAGTCAGTCTCTGACAGTGGTCAGCCCTCAGAGGGAAGCTCACACAAGCAAGGTCTGATGGTTATGGCAAAACTCTCCTATTCACTCTCTGTGTCTGATAAGGTCTGCTGCTGTTAAATGTGGATGTAATATAGTAATAAAACCTGAAAATCCCATCACTCTCTCTCTCTCTCAATGAAGTTTTTATCCTATTGGAAGCCGTTATAGACTATTGCTCCAATGCAACACTCGCCTATGAATTCTTTAGGTGAAATGATAGTTTTTACAGGGAATGGAGCTTTAAAGTTTTTTAAGAAGGTGTTCTTTAGTCCGAGCTCCTTTTTGTTTTAATATGCTTATGGTTGGGATACGATTTTCCTGTGTTGCTGAATTCTTGCCGTTTCATAATGAAACACCATGGGGTTAAGGTTCCCTCTTGCTTACATCTTTTATATATACACACACTGGCGGTTTGAAAAGGCAGAAACTATGGTGATATGGTAGGTATCTTGTGATCATTCCTCTCTTTACCTGAACATATGACTGAAAAACAAAACAGGAAAAAAGAGGACTTGGGGGGGGGGTTGTTTTGGTTCTTCCCTCTTTTTCCTTCTATCAATGAAGGTATAGATTCCATGAGAAAATATGAGGCATATCAGAAGATTATGCAGATGGCTCCCTCCCACTCCCCCCCCTCTGCTTTGTTTACTTGGTTAAAGCAAAGGGGCACATCAGGAGACATCACATCTGTACACTCTAGTATGTTCAGGCATAAAAAATGCATACACAACCTGTAGTTGTCTCACCTCTTGTGACATACTCTGTCAGAGTTGTTCCTTGGAGAGATGCAAAAGTTTCAGCTTCTCCCAAGGCCAGTGTAAAAAACAAACAAACCAAAAACCGGGGAAGAATGGGGGAAGGGATTCATCATATGGTGCTCTAAGACATGCTTTCTTAAGCCTGTTTCTCAGTGACAAACTAAATATGCGTCTGGACTATACCACTTCAACTTGCAAGTAGAGGCTCTTAAATGCTGCTGTACTCAGTAGCGTAGTTGCCATAGGGTGGGGGGCCCACTGTCCCGGGCAGCATGCATGGTCTACTCAGGAGGAGCAACCATGCATGGGGTGAGCCATCCCACCCACCCTCAATTTTGTTAGGCTCCAAATGGAACCTTTCTGGAAGTGAAGAGGGGTGATGTCGCGATGCGGGAGAGGCAGCGCGAGGCGTTGCGATGTCACTTGGCCCCGGGTGGCGGGGGGGGGGGGCTGGTGATGTCACCGGCTGTACTCCTCCCTCCCAAATTCCTGCACATAGAAATATAGCATGTTGGGGTGAAGCTAGGCCAGAACCTTTCTGCCTGACACGTACCGTAGATTTCTAGAAGCCCAGTCCTATGCAGGAATGGACTGCTGGCCAGAGCACTTTGCAACAGTGAAACTGTGCAACCTATGGACCGGTGGCCTGATGGTAGTACGTCATTGGCATGACATCGGCACAACAGCGTCATGTTATCAACAGTGCATCATCAGTGGAATGGCAAAACGGTCGCTAACAGCGTGTGGAGTGCTCAGTTGGCGGCCATTTTGGGAGTGCTGCTGCAAGAGGTGGCTGCATTCTCATCTGTTGCTGGACCCCACAGTGGCCAGCGGAGCAGGCAAGGCAGTGGCAGGGATGGAAAGGGGTGAATCTGGGTGGGGCGAGGGGCAAAACTAGGTGAGAAGGGGGAGGAAGGAGGGCGGGGAGGCTGCGGGAGGGGGTGGATCCGGCAGCAATATGCTTGCCAGATCATATCCCCTCCATCAGTAGCCTTTCCTTTCTCTCCTCGGACCTGCGCCAACTACAGAGCTGGTGCAGGT
The DNA here is from genome assembly GCA_026170595.1 of Plestiodon gilberti rubricaudatus. Classification (NCBI taxonomy): domain Eukaryota; kingdom Metazoa; phylum Chordata; class Lepidosauria; order Squamata; family Scincidae; genus Plestiodon; species Plestiodon gilberti. Next base: position 112,467,967 of record JANXHW010000003.1, read on the forward strand.
CTGAAGAGACCCATTTGCAGAGTGGGAGGCTTATGGAGGGGAAAATGAATTTAAATCTCCTTTCTTTTCCTCTCCTATCTGCCCTCCCCCCCCCCATATACAGCACTCACCTTGTGGGCATGGCTGCTCCAGCAAGGGGGGAGAGTATAGGACTGGGCTCTAAGTGGATGATTTCTGTTTTTAGGTACATTAAATATGTGATCCCCCATCTACAGCCTGTAATAGTGCAACCTAGACACAGGTTTAAGACTGCAGTGAGAAAGTGAACAAGTGCTAATAGGGTAACACTTTTGGATTTATAAACAAGAACCTAGATTCTGGTGCAGTTAATTGTCACTCAGTCGCATTGAAATCAATAAAATAATTTAGTCATGACTAAAGGTCCAATCCTTTTTGCACACTGCACTGAGGATAAACTGATGGTGGCACAACTACCAGCATGCCCTAAGCCTGTCCAAGCAATGTCACGCTGGCATAGCCCTTCGAGTAACACTAGTGCAGTCCTTTCCAGTAACACTGGCAGTGTCCATGGACACCCTGACACAACCCATCATCACCTATGGAGTGGCGGCCTGATGGTGGCACATCATCGGCATGACATTGGCACCACATTGTTGTTGTTGTTGTTGTTCAGTCGTTAAGTCGTGTCCGACCCTTCGTGATCCCATGAACCATATCCCGCCAGGCCTTCCTGTCCTCCACTATCTTCCTGAGTTCGCTCATTTTCATGTTTGTTGCATCGGTGATGCTGTCTAACCATCTCATCCTTTGCCTTCCCCTTCTCCTTTTGCCTTCAATCTTTCCCAGCATCAGAGTCTTCTCCAGAGAGTCCTCTCTTCGCATTAGGTGGCCAAAATATTTGAGTTTCAGCCTTAGTACCTGTCCTTCCAGGGAACAGTCAGGCTTGATTTCATTTAGAATTGACTGATTTGATCTCCTAGCAGTCCAAGGGACTCTCAGGAGTCTTCTCCAGCACCACAGTTCAAAAGCATCTATTCTTCGGCGCTCAGCCTTCCTTATGGTCCAGCTCTCGCAACCATACATTGCTACTGGGAACACCATCGCCCTGACTATACGAACTTTTGTTGGCATGGTGATATCTCTGCTTTTTATTATGCTGTCTAAGTTTGCCATAGCTTTCCTTCCAAGGAGTAAGCGTCTTTTAATTTCATGGCTGCTGTCTCCGTCTGCAGTGATCTTGGAGCCCAGAAAAGTAAAATCTGTTACTGCTTCCATTTCTGCCCCTTCTATTTGCCAGGAATTGATGGGACCCGATGCCATGATCTTAGTTTTATTAATGTTGAGTTTCAAGCCAACTTTTGCACTCTCCTCTTTCACCCTCATCAAGAGGCTCTTTAGTTCTTCTTCACTTTCTGCCATTAGGGTGGTATCGTCTGCATATCTGAGGTTGTTGATATTTCTCCCGGCAATCTTGATTCCGGCTTGTGATTCATTCAGCCCTGCATTTCTCATAATGTACTCTGCATATAAGTTAAATAAGCAGGGTGACAATATACAGCCTTGCCGTACTCCCTTCCCAATTTTGAACCAATCAGTTGTTCCATGGCCGGTTCAAACTGTTGCTTCTTGACCCGCATACAGGTTTCTCAGGAGACAGGTAAGGTGGTCTGGTACCCCCATCTCTTTAAGAATTTGCCACAGTTTGTTGTGATCCACACAATCAAAGGCTTTTGCGTAGTCAATGATGGCACCACATTAGCATGTTATTATCAACATGACGGCAGTGCATCATCCGTGTGATGTCCAAGGAGCCAACCACCGCATACACTGGCTCCACTGCCAGCAGCCAGAGAAGTTCCGCCAGGGTGAACCAAGCAGGGGACAGGGGCAGGCTCAGGGCCAATGAGGAGACATCCCTGCACCAGCCACTACAGATGAGCAACAGGCAACTTCTACAAGTGGCATAATAACCTTTTTCTAAAAAAAAAAAAAAAAAGTTTGATCTTTGCAAAAAAAAAATCTCATAGGGTCTAGAGATTGAAAAATCTTACTGAGATCAAATCTGTTTTCCAGATTAAGTCTAAATTTTCTTTGACTGATATACTGATTTCTGTATATTTCTGTATACTGATTCTGAAATTGTGTGTGTGTTTATTGCATGAGAGTGGGAAAGTGCAGCTTTCCCATCAAACTCAGTAGAACTTATTTCTGAGTAGATATGCATAGGATTGTACTGCTAGCTTCTGAAAATCTCCATTTCCGTTTTTAGATTCATCAAGCAGCAGATTGTATTCCTGAGAGCCAGCTACCCAGTATTTAAATTTAGATGTAGTTAAGATATATAAACCGAAGGCAAACAGCTGTGGCTGGGTACCTGGGGATTTTGGATTCAGGGCAGTGGAACCCTGATAGTCCATGGTGCTAGTTAATGCTAGGGCAGTGGTCAACAGAACAGCAACAGCAGCCAGCCATGACCAAATTCTGGAAAAAGGTGATGTTTGCATTACAGCAATTTGGTGGGATGAGGTCACAGACCAGGAATGCAGAGTGGAGATGATCTGATGGAATGAAGGCACCAAGTGCCACCCTAGGGTATACAACTCTAATCAGCAATGAAATTTTAATAGGGGCTGTAGCTTATGTTGAGCAAGTATGGAAAACTGGTGACATTGGTTCCATCAACTGACACCTTTAATTTATGTCAGGTAAAGTCCCTTTGAGTTTTGCCTGCCACAAACTGGGGGTCATACTTCACTTCTGCCATGCTCTTTGCTGCCTCTTAACCCTTCCCCAAGTTCACCATCCCCCCCCATGACCTAAGAACATAATAAGCAGTGGAGCAGGGGTAGTGTCAGCAGTTGACAGGTTGGATACTACCCATCAGACAGCCCACATGACTCAGCTCCCCTCTCAGTACCACTGGCAGTGGTAGCACCGAATGCATCATCACAGAGTGGACAAGAGATGCCAGATGGGCCCAGTGCAGGGCTTTGGCCAGAACTCCCAGTAACTTGATGCTGCTTCTCCTCATAGACCATTACTGTGTAGAGTATCTGTCCCACTGTTATAAGCCTCTGTTGATGCCAGCCCAATCCTGGATAAGATTGGGCTGTAATTGTGAAGTGTGATGTGATATAAGTTTAAGAAACACTTTGTTATGTTAACATAAGAACATAAGAAGAGCCCTGCTGGATCAGGCCAAAGGCCCATCTAGTCCAGCTTCCTGTATCACACAGTGGCCCCACCAGATGCCTCAGGGAGCACACTGCCAACAAGATAACCTGTTTCCTGCTGCCACTCCCCTGCACCTGGCACAGAAAAAAACCTACTTCCAAAGCCAGGAGGTTGCTTATGGCTTGGAACCTGTGATGGTCTTTTCCTCCATGAATCTGTCCAAACCCCTTTTAAAGGCATCTAGGCCAAGTGCCATCACCACATCCTGTGGCAAGGAGTTCCACAGATGAATTACACACTGGGTAAAGAAATATTTTCTTTTATCTGTTCTAACTCTCCCTCCACTCAATTTTAGTGCATGTGCCCTGGTTCTGGTGTTGTGCGAGAGGGAGAAGAATTTCCCTCTATCCACTCTCTCCATCCCATGCATAATTTTATATGTCTCAATCATGTCCCCCCTCAGTATATACTCTGTATGTTCTCAGTATATACTCTGCTACAAGGTCATTGAGCTTACTACTGCAATGGAACTACAAATCCCAAGAGGCAGTGCCACACCGCATGTGCTCAAAACACCATTAGCACACTTGCATCAACATAAAAGGCAAGGAGATGACTCTAGTAAAGAACTCATACTGGATACAGAGCAGAACATTGATTCAGCTAGTCCAGTAATATTTACACCAGGTCTCCAGCCCTGCTACCTGAAACCCTCTTAACTGGACATGGCAGAGATTGACCCTGCAACCCTTCTGCTTGCAAAGTACAGGTTCTATCACTGAGCTACAGCCCTTTCTTGTTACCTGGGAAATGGTCTCAGGAGGCATGTACCACTCATGAATCAGAGTAGGAGAGTCTATCCACCAGGACTCTTTGCATTTTTATTTAAAAGATTTATAGACTGCTTTTCCAGAAGCACAAAACAGTGTATAATATAACATAATAAAAAATATTAAAACATATAAAAATAAAACAATAAAATGAAAATGATTACCAGTGATACAAGGAGCAGATAAAAACATCTAAGAACAGCAAAAACAAAACCATATAAATTCTGAACTATACGAACGTATTGTAGTTAAAATTGTTTGGGCTTAACAAGCCCAAATGGTGTTTGTTGAAGAACACAAATACGCTGTATTAGTTTGCAAGCATTTGACTAAGGAAAACCAGACTATAGAATTGACCTTAATTCATGGCTTATTCTCAGTCTCGACCTTTTGTGCTACACGATTCCCCAAAAGCCATTCTGGAAATGTCACTGGCTGGTACTCATGCAACGTTTTTTCAGTGTTCTAGAGAGTGCCCAGACCCACCATTTGGGAAGTGCTGCTCAATTTGCTACCTCTCTATGTTCCCAAAGGGCTTTCACACCCTTCTGGTATTTGTTTTCCCTGCGATCCGTAGCCTTTTTCGTTTGAACTCCCAAGGGGATGTGCATGTTTTTTCCCCAGCTCTGAAGCTCGGCTAGTCTTCAGATGTTCTAATTTTTTGATCACCTGTTCTGGCATGAATCTATCTGCCTTGGATATTTTTTGCTAGCTCTCCTGGGAAATTTATGTCTGCTGCTGACATCTGTCCCCCAGTCTTCTGTGTGAACACAGAGGAAAAGAATTCATTTGATTGCATTTTAGCAATGTCTGCCTCTTCGGTTAGTAAATTACCCTGGCTATCTCTTTGAAATCCCACTGTCTCCTTCAATGACCTCTTATTCCTTGTGTACTTGAAAATATGGCTTATTATTTATCCTAACCTCTGCTGCAATTTTCATTTCATTTTATATTTTACTGTTTTAGTTGATTGCTACACTTGCCACCATTGCAATATGTAATCTTTCTACACTTTCTGGGTGTTTTTTTTCTCCTTAAACACATATGGTTGTGCTTCGACTCTCAATTTGAGGGTCTTCTGCAGTGACTTCGCTGCCTTCCTGTGAAGTTATTGTTGGCAATGTAAAAATGATAATGATGGTGCATGCATTATTCAATAATTTAACATTCTTCATCTTCCCAACATGCTTTATCTGTTATTGCTGTATTTTTGCTGATTTTGTGCAAACATTTACTTGTTTAATGCTATATTCAAAAATCCTGTGTTTAAATCTAGTACCAAAGATGAGAAGAAACTGTATGCATGACCAGCTCTAGAGTGTCTCATGGTTTGGCAGCTACTGGGGCCTTGAAATCAACTGGGGACCCATGGAGTAGATTTGAGGAACTGGACTAAACAATCACAACTGTGCTTCCCCTTAGTTCATTTTTCTCAATGTTTTTGCGGTCCTCTGCCCTTCTAGACCTACGCAATTGTCTTTCTAGCATCACCACCCAACCAAAGGCCAAACATGTATTCCCCATATATATATTTATTCTAATTTATTCTCCATCTTTCACCACAGTGGCCCAAAGGCAGGTAAAAGGAATAAAAATAACAGCACATATATGAACACATGGAAATCCTTGCATTTTCTTTTCACAAAGAAAAAAAGCACACCAACGAAGGGATTAGCCCAGCATGATGGATTCAGGCACCTCTTATTAGTTACCATGTTCTAACTGGGTCATAAAATAAGGAAGACACCAAAGAACTCATTCACCTCAAACTCCCCCCCCCCCATCTTTTGTGATGAAAATAGTGGTACCTTGGAAAGTTTGTTTATTCATTTCCATACCCAGGTTCACTGGTAAACTGGATTACATGTGGATTAGCTATTCTTCCAGCTGGATGCTTTGAACAGATCCTGGTCCCTCTGCTGAACTGGAAGAAGGCCATTGATGCTGCTGGGCTGGCTCAGGGAGAAGACCCAGTATGGCACAGAAGCACATTTTTGGGATCATTTGAGGATAGTGTGGAGGCAGGTTGTTTCTAGCTTCTAAGCAGACCATCTGAAAGTGCAAGAAAGCAGTCTCATTTCGCTAGCTCCCAAACACAATGGCAATTGCGACATTGCATAGTGGGGATCTAAGTACTGATAGTGTTGTCCCTCTTGCTGGTATGTCCTGAACAAGTTAGAAAGTAATCAAATGCCACATGGTCAATTTCAGTAAGAGTAAATTCAGATACAGTATCTAGTTTGGGACATATTTTTCATTTATGTGTCATTCCCCACAGGCAAGCACCCATCCTAATGCTTTAATGCACCTACGTTTGGTAATGGCCCAGATGTAGTGTGCCTTTAGAGATATGCAGAACCCCTCTGAGAAACGTCACTTGTCTTATGGACGCTCTTTTAGCTTCAATTTCAAGCTCTGAGATGCTTCTCTTTTGGCTCGTTCGGACAATGCTTTCATTGTCTAATCTGACTAATCTGCCCGGCAGATTTGAATTCATGTGCTCATGAACTATCTCCCCATGTGATTGAGAAAACTTCTGGAAGCAAGAGCCAATGTGCATGTGCTGTGAGTGCACACGTTTTAAATGTGTGGGACTGGTCTGGCAATGAAAGTATTGCCCATCGAGAGGAATCTTGAAATTCACTTTGCATGTAACTTTGTGCAAAATGTTGGTACTAGCTCTTTACCAGATGCTGGAAACAAACAACAAGAACAACATTCACCTTTTGTGTCACCTATAGGAATCTGGCTGGCTACTGGTAGAGTCCTGAATTTAATGGGTTAAATGCTGCTTTGCAGTAGAGGTTGCCCTGACAATTCTGTGAGGTCACCTTAGTCACTGCAAGGTCAGCTCTTTATTCTTTGCTCATGTTAGAAGCACCAGCTGCCACTGATGTTTAGGTGTCCTTCATTGTCTGGACCAGCCAACTTTTAATGGCACAATTATCTTTGAAACTGGTCAACTTTTTTCCCTTTGTATTTCAAAGAGAATATGTTTATATTTCAAATGGGGAGAGGTGCAATGGGAAATATGCTAGTGACACTGATAGGCTGCCACAACAGTCACAACAGCCCCTCTCCCCAAATAAAAGATAAACATGAGAAATAGATTTTTTTTTCCTGCCCAGGTGTGAAAAAGTAATTTGTGTGTGTTTTATTTCCTCCTACCTTGAGAAATTCTCAGATGCCATGTACTTGTACAATGTGAGAACACAGAGCATTTGTGTGAACTTGTTCTGCAAGTTCACACTCATTACGCTGTATTTGTTAAATAAATATTTGTCAATTAAAGCTCTGATCCTTAAGCAATGTGGTTCAAAGGAGTAGTTTTAAAAAAAATCCATTGGGAGGCCCACAATAGTACAGTATTGAGAATATTTATTCTTCCTGGAGTTTTCCCTATCTTCTTAGCCAAGTTATATCTAGGTTGGGTGTTTTCTTTCTCTTCCAACAGAAATTTGAAAAGATATCTGAATGTATGATAATGAGAGGGGGAAAGGAAATGTGAAAGGATTTTCAAATTTAGTCTTATTTCTGAAGCGCAATTCTCATTATAGTTGTGTGAAGTTCTGGCTGAGAGACTTTCAAACATAATGATACTGTAGAACAGGAAATGCTTCCTGGCTACCAGCATCTCTGTCTCACCTGACACAGAACATTCACATCTCTCAGGCAACAAAGGCATAAAGGGAAGAACTCTTGATGGCTGCCTCCCCTTCTCCTGCCACGGCAAACGTACCAAAGTCCAAGCTTGAGTACCTTTTGGAACTTACCTGTTCCAAAGGACCAACAGGCTCAGGTAGTTTTGGGAGGCTCAGGTCAAAGTTGGAGGAAGGAAAGGAGAAGACATTTCACTGAAATTCTGTTCTGTGATGTGTTTTCTTAGTGCTTTATCTACAGGTCTGAAGCCTTCCAGATTGTGGCACGCTGTACATCTAAGTAAACAAATACATAGTCTCGAGTTAGGAGACAAGGCTTTCATGTCAGACTATGTGGCTCCATAAAGGCATGAGCTCTGTCACTTTTCAACATTAAAGCTTTGTCACTACCACCGGTGCTGTGAGACAGCTCGTAGCTCAAATAGCCTCATCAGGAGAGCTTTAAAACAAAAGAGACAGGAGGAAAAAAAGACACATAAAGACAGGCACTGGAGACAAGATGGCGAGAGACAAAGGAAGAAACAGCATTGCAGAGAGGGTTATCAGAGACTCTCAAGAAACTACACCAGGGAAGCTAGTAGGAGATGATGCCTGTGGTCTCCAGTGTCTATATACTGTACTAATGTACAGAGTATGGGAAACAAACAGGACAAATGTGAAATTGTAATACAGGAAAGCAAATATTCTCTGATAAGCACCGTGGAAGCTTGGTGGGAAAAGAAAGAAAGAAAGAAAGAAAGAAAGAAAGAAAGAAAGAAAGAAAGAAAGAAAGAAAGAAAGAAAGAAAGAAAGAAAGAAAGAAAGAAAGAAAGAAAGAAAGAAAGGGGGAGTTGCATTGTTTAGCATGGAGAAAAGACTAAGAGGAGATATGATGTTTCTGTGGTTCCTGAGGGCAGAACAATGGGTTGAAACTACAGGGAAGTAGATTTAGGGTAGACCAGGAGGAAGAATGTACTAACTGTGTCTTGCATTGGAACAGTCTGCCTTGTACAGTTGTGGGCTCTCTGTCATTGGAGATTTTCAAGCAGAAGCTGGATCACCGACTCTCAGGGATGGTATATTTGCTTGTGCTGAGCAGGGGTTTCGATTAGATTATGTCCGAGGTCCCTTCCAATTCCAACATTCTATGATAGACAACTGTCTTCCTGGACACATTTACAACCCAATCGTATAGGCCAGTTATGGCAGCATATCTAGTGATCCACTGCAATAAGTGACCTTGCGACAGTGCAAATGTTGTGTGCTATGGAGACGCTAGCAGAAATGGCTGGACGCTCTGTGCAAGTACTAGAACCACCCAGATGCTCCACTGTTGCAGGTAAAGTGGCAGAGGAGTGGTTCATGGGCAGCTTGGCATGGGGAGTGGGCCAAACCGGTGGGCAAGTCAAGGGTGGCAGGGGGAGGATCTAGGTGTCAGTCACACATGCTGGATCCTATCTCCCTTTCCCAGCCTGAACCCATCCCCTTCTTCTCCTTGAACTTATGCCAGCAAAATAGCTGGTATGGATCCGAGAAAACCCATTTGCAATCAGGCAGCCTACTGGGAGGTAAGTAAAAGAAATTTTTACTTGCCTCCTGCTGGTTTTCTGATTGCCTCCCCCCCCCCCCAATGGTATGCAGTGCATGCTATGGACTGGTAGGGAATAGAATTGGGCTGTGCGGCTGCAAACCTATACACACATTCCCGGGAGCAAGTCCCAATGAATACACTAGGGCTTAGTTCTGAGTAGACATGCACAGGATTGTGTTAGTCTCTGATGTTGGAATCTCCCTCCCTGCTTCCCATCAATAGGCAAGTGAGTGAGGCTATACAGTTCGTAGAGTTATACACATTCATTATCATAAAACTTCAGGATCCACAAATGTTTGGGATATTTGCTTCAAGTGTATGTAAGGAGAAGTCAGCTTGGATTTTTCATTGTGCTGTGACGCCTGGGATAGTTCAGATCAGATTGTGCCTCTGGGTGTCCTTGTTCTGCTATTTTGTTTTTTGTTTTTTTTCCCCCTCTTTCTTCAGCTGTCTTTCTTTCTGCTGTACCTTTGCATGTCCCTTTCCTCCAGGTGCCTTTCTCTTCTGTCTTGAAGTTCTTTAAATCACAAGACATATATTTTTATTCTCTTGGAAAATGAATGCTGCATTTCCAGTGTCCTTTTATGCCACCGGAAAGATTTCTTCCTTTGCTTTTAAATACAAAGAGTCAATACTGTTCTTGCAAATATCAGTGAGTCAAATAGCCAGGATGTTGTAGTGGTTCTGGAGTTGAACTTAGACCTGGACGATCCAGGTTCAAATTCCAGCTCAGCCAGGAATCTTCCTGGGTGACCTTGAGCCACTCACTATCTCTCAGCTTAACCTATCACACAGGGCTGTTGTGAGAACAAAAAGGAACCATGTATACCCCACTGGCACCATTGCAGCTATGCTGACCTGAGTGTGAGCTGCATCCAATGGGGGGGGGGGTGTAATAGGAAGACCAGGAACTCCTGGTACACTGCCTGCCTATGAGTCTCCTCAGACCTATGCCAGCCATTTTGCCCGCATATGTTCAAGGACAGAAAAGGGACAGGATGAACTGGAAAAGAGGGGCTAGGATCCTGGGAAACACAAGTTTCAGCAGCACAGGACAACCATAGGATTGGGCCCTAAAGTTGCTCCTGGTGACCCAGTTTCTGGGATGCAATGCAGTTTTTCCCCTCTCAATTATTCCAGATTGCTGTCCACTTTGCCTCTACAGAGCTCTCTGGGAGTCATTGGGAGTCATATGGGAGTCATTGGGAACTGAGCCAGTTTCCTTATAAGTTTCCTTGCAGGCTTACCCTGGGGCAAGGGAACAAAAGTTCCCTTACCCAAGGTGGCCTCTGGGGGTCAAAACTCCCCCTTGGAATGCAGCAGATGCCAAGTTGGCACCGCTGCATTGCCGAGGGCAGAGGCATCATTAGGGAGTGGGGGTGCCACGCAGCGGGGGGTGTACTTGCCTTCCTGATTTGCTGCAGGGTCACCCCCTCCGCCGCCGCTCCTGTCTTCGTTTTCATGGCCGTCGCTCTGTCGGGCCGTGAGATCGGTCCTCCTGCCTGCCCAGGAGCCATTTGGCTTCAAAAAATGGTGGGCACAGGGCTTGTGGCGTCACGTGGAGGGATTGTGGGCCATATTATTATCATTACTACTACTACTACTACTACTACTACTACTACTACTACTACTACTACTACTACTACAGTATTTATATACCGCCTTTCTCAGTAGACTTAAGGCAGTTTACATAGGCAGGCTGAACATAAATCCACTTTTCAGTGATATTTTTACAAGCAGTATTCTATGAGGAAATCTCATAGAACCTCAGTTTCTCCAGATGTTTCCCTTCAAAGTGCAATCATCATCCTGGCTGCCAACTCTTGCACTTTCCAAGCCTCTCGCAGGTAGCTGCAACCAAGCTTCAGACCAGTTTCGCAAAGATGTTATCTGGTTTTTGCGAGCTGACTCCTCCACACTCCACTCCTCCACACAGATACGCCAGCAGCCTCTCAGTCTCCCACCCAAGCAACTAATCCTGCTTAGCTTTTTCAGGCAACCTCTAGACCACACCTCCTGCCCTGTTCCTTTCTCATCCCCCGCCCCTTTCATTTCTTTCTCCTATGTCAAGAACAAATATGAGTATAGCAAGCTAGATTCTGTATGACATATACCTTGGAAGATATGGACATTTTCCTGAACTGGGGAGGTCATAAGGAAATTAGAGAGACCTTTCTTTAGATGGACTGCTTAATCCAAGATACAATATTGGCTAAGCATGGTTATCATCTATGATTATTAGCCTTGTCAGGGCTGAGAGGAATTTTAACAGGGGGTACAAAGTTTCTTTTGAGCCCCTTCCCAAAGAGGGAGGGGAGGAGGCAAAACAGAGGACGTGGAAGGTGGCAATGGGGGTGGGTGGACTGGGCCCGGAAGGGGGTGGGATCAGCAGTCTTTAAATAAATAAATAAATAAATAAATAAATAAATAAATAAATAAATAAATGAGCGAATCAGAAATAAGAAAAAGAGCATCAGAGATTAGATGTCGATTTGAACATCTTTGTCAGCCTAGCCTTTGTTAGCCTAGCCTTACATTGCGTTTAGGGCCCGTCTTGCCACCAGAATGCCAGAAACCCCAGCAGGCCAGGGGCAGAGCTCATGCACCTCCCTCACAGTGCACAGGCTCCCATAGTAGCACTGTACCACTTTGCCTTGTCAAGATTAGGAAGCCAGGACCAGGTTGTTTTTGGAGCCAGTGAGGACTGCCTGCAGCAGGGACCCATTTTTTTTTGTTACAGAGTGCGTGTGCGGTGAGTGCCTCCCACAGAAGGGAAATTTCCGGGGGACTGCCTCTGCCTCCTGGGCTCCCTTTTGGACCCTGGACCAGGGTACAAATTACCCCCTTTACCCACCCACCCCTTCCACCAGAGGCCTGCATTGGCTTTCATTCTATGCCAGCAATCAGAATTTCTAGAGGTGACTGGTAACCATATCTCAGAGATAATATTGTTGGAAAGTAGGTACAATGCTGCCTCCAGGACATAAGAAGACAGAGTATTGTCCAGGAGTCAGATGATTCAGTTGATATCTGTCTTACAGCCCATGCCTATGGTAACCCTCCTCCCTGCTGTTGGAGCCAGCATGTGTTGCATCCTCTCTCTCTCTCTCTCTCTCTCTCTCTCTCTCTCTCTCTCTCTCTCTCTCGTGTGTGTTTGTGTTTGTGTTTGTGTTTGTGTTTGTGTTTGTGTGTGTATCTCCTCTGGATAAGGGAACTTTTGTTCCCTTCCCAGGGAGTAAGCCTCCACTGCCTGAATGGGTCAACTCGGACCTGTGCCATCAATTGCTTGTGCAAGTCTGAGTGGACCTTGGAAAGCAGATCAAGGCTGGGATATCAGTGGCACTGATACGATATCGGTGGCACTGCTGCTCTGATAGTGTTTCCTTCCCAGCCTCATCAACCCCCCTCCCCTCCCTGGTCTTCTTCACATCCATGACAATAGTAGATGTATGACAATAGACAGATGATGGAATAATGAGATATCCTCATTTCCAGTTAATCTTTTATCTTGATTTATGCCTAACACTATTGCCACCCCAAAATGTAACCCTTCTTGGTCCTTTCCATTCAACAAATACACTATTAAACCCATTAAAACCATACAGTCAATTTCCTTCCTACGAACGTCCCCTTCCCCCGAGTTGTGCCCCGACTGCGCCAGTGCAGCAGGCTGGAGAGGGACAGGGGGCAGGCAGGGGCTGCAAGCAGTTCACTGCTCCCTGCTAGAACTGCACCAGCATGGCCCTCATCCTGACTCGGATGCAGCAGCCAGCTATTTAGGCCGGCTGCCGCATCTTAGGCAGGATCAGGCTGTAAGAAGATGAGAGTAAGATGACTTTGTATCCTAGAATGAACCTTACATGCTCAAGTAAAACTGAACCAAGCCCCAGCTAAATACAGTGTGTGCCTGAGATGCTCCTCAGGCAAATCTGTTATTCCTATTTATCTTATTTGGTTGATGCAGTTTTTTTTCCAGGTCAGCTACAGGTAAACACACTCAGAAAGCAAAGTTACCTGGATTGGTTATGGCAGGTAACGAATAGAGGGCTGGTCCTAATATTCATCATTTTCTCCATTTGAGTCAATTGTGGGGTTTCTGTGCTATAGTAGGATTTATCTCTCAAGGGTCATCCCATGGCTTAGTAAACTGCAGGAAAAACAACAACCACATTTTGTGTACAGGCAACCTGGCACATAAAAAAGAAGAAAGAATCTATGGGGCCAGGGATGGCCTCAAGCATCAACCACGTGGGGCACTGTCCAAGGGTCCACACCCACCAGAAGCCCAATGTGACTGGCCCCTGAAGCCCCAGGACCCAGTGGCAGAGACAGCTATGGGGGTAGGAAGGCCTGGCCTAGAGATGAGGCCAACTGAAGCCATCTCTTCAAGCAGTGAGTTGAGGGGAGCAGTGAACTGCTTGCAGCCCATGCCTGCCTTCTGCTCCTCTCCAGCCTGCTGCCCACTGGCCCACTTAAAACATCTCTCCAAACCTCTTCCTGCTTGGTGAGAGTGAGTGGGAAGAGAATTGGGGTAATAACAGCCTACCTCTTCCTGCTGGAGGAAAAAAAACTGCTGCCTCTGCCACCACCATCTCCTCCGACTCTACCCACTAAGCAATGAGAGGTGGATTAAAGCGCGGTGGAACTTACCTCCTTAGGTTGAGACATGAGCTGCAGCACCACTGCCTTCCTCCAGGCTGTCTTGTTGGAAGTAGCTTGCTGCACCTGAGGTTTCTAAAGCACCCACATGCAATGGCGTCGCCTGATGTGGGGTGGGGGCCCTCCGGGCGTAGGGCGCAGGGCCATGGGGATGGGGCGGGGCTCCTTAGGTTTCAGGGGTTTTTTGTATTTTTCTCGGGGTTTTTTTACTGTTTTCAGGGGTTTTTAAGTGTTAACGGGGCATGTGTTTGTGTATGTGTGCTCTTCCCCCACTTATCTTGAATATGGGATGCTTCCAGCAACGATCTTCTTCCTGCGCCGGGCACATCTTCTCCCTGCGCCTGGGCACGAACTCCGTGAAGCCCCCAGCAGCGATTTCCAGAGTTTGCGCAGGCGCAGAACGTCGATTGGAAACTTCGTTTCCAATCGACGTACATACACAAACACATGCCCCGTTATGTGTGCTCTTCCCCCACTTATCTTGAATATGGGATGCTTCCAGCAACGATCTTCTTCCTGCGCCGGGCACATCTTCTCCCTGCGCCTGGGCGCGAACTCTGTGAAGCCCCCAGCAGCGATTTCCAGAGTTTGCGCAGGCGCAGAATGTCGACTGGAAACTTAGTCGTTCTGCGCTTGCGCGAACTGTGGAAGACGTGCGCATGCGCAGAACGACGAAGTTTACAATCGACGTTCTGCGCCTGCGCAAACTCTGGAAATCGCTGCTGGGGGCTTCACGGAGTTCGCGCCCAGGCGCAGGGAGAAGATGTGCCCGGCGCAGGAAGAAGATCGTCGCTGGAAGCGTCCCATATTCAAGATAAGTGGGGGGAAAGCACACATACACAAACACACAGTGCTCCATTACCACTTAACCCCCCCCCCCCGGAAAACAATAGGAAAACAACAACAACAACAAAACGAGACCGAAACCTAACATTTTGACAGTTTTATTGGGGGGCTCCAGGGGGGGCCGCCCCAACCTGCTCCGGGCGCAGCGACGCCTCTGCCCACATGGCTTCCCCTGTGCCCTTCCCCTCACCTCTCAGTCTTGTCAGCACCCATCTGGCTTGGGAAAAACAAGCGTACTCGTGTCTACATTCAAACCATTTATTATTCCCTCCCTGCCCCCTCCCCTTTGCCAAGCCAAGCATCCCTTGGAACAGATGGTGAGAAAAAAGGGAAAAAACTCCAAGCCTGGCTTGCTTTCCCTCAAAAACCCTCCCTCCCTGTTGCCCTCCTCCGAGGTCTCCACTGCGCCTGCCTGCCTGTGTTGATGCCGGCCATTAAAGGAAAATGACTTGGAAATGGCAAGTCGTTACCCCCATGAGTGCGAGCCAAGTGTGAGTTCCGTGGGTCGCAAGTCCGAGTGCGAGTGTGTGGGTCACGGGTCCGAGTCAGGGAAAAAAAGTGACTCAGTCGCACTTGCAAATTGAGTCATTTGACTCGAATCCGCATCCCTGCTAATCAGCCCTCTTCCTTTCTCCAGTCCATCCTGGTCAGGGAAGGGAAGAGGAATGCGCTTGGAGAGAACCTTTCCTTCAGCACTGCCAGAGGGAAAAGTGTCCTCCCTCAGCTGAGATTGATTCTCTCTGTTTCTCCCAACCCGGTCAGGGGTGTGAAGGGGAGCAATCTTCTTGTAGGATGCTTCTCACTAATTCCAGAGTGCTGACAGGCAGGCACTGTATAGGATTGCTCCACAACAGGACGGTATGTGCATATGTGCAAGTGCGCATACACAAGCACCAGGGAGGCAAGCTCAGAATTGAGCTTGGTTTAAGGTCCTCATTTCCATACCCTGGTGTTGCCACTGACTGTCTATGACCTCGGAGAGACACTACCAGACAAATATTTCCTGGCCCAGGCCACTATAAGGTAGCTTCAAATGCCTTCCTCCCCACCACTTTAGTCCTTACCTAAATTGGCCGGGGAAGGGGTAACCAAAACATTAATCTCTCTACCAGCTTCCTCCACATGGTGATGGGGGAGTGGAGAGAAACTAAATGTTCCCCACCTCCATCTTTCCTTACATGCTTGTTAAAGTGTAATTGATTTAAAAGTCATGCCATACCAGCCTATGTACGGTGATCTGATGTGACCGGGGAACAAAATAGTCCCCCCCCCTTAATATTTATTGAAGAAGGTCAACATCAATCAATTCCATTTTTCCCCAACAGCTACGTACATTTCTATGTTTTGTGCCTATTTCTTTTACCCTGTCTGGGGGAGGGGGAGAGAAGGAAAGTTTTTACTTTGGGGAATAGCAGATTCTTTCTCCATTTCAAACATTAATGCTTTTAGGAATACATTTGTGCTAGCTTTAAGAACTGTTTGTTGACATGGCTTGTAAACGAGTCTATTAGTGTTCCATAGCTGCTGACTGTTTGATGTGTAACATACGTTTTAGCACAGGCACTGAGCTATGAGCTAGAAATCATACAGTATTAATATTTTTCAAACACAGTAAAGCCATTAGAAAAGGAATACCAAATTATCAAATGTCAGGAACACTGCAGAGACCAGGAATCTGTAACTCGTTTTACCAAGGAAGGGATTTTCTTGCATGTTACTGATTCAATGCACTGGGAATAACTTTCTGTACTAGCTAGCACAATTAGTGATGGTATCAAAGTTCAACATTGTAGGGCCTCATAAGGGTGAACTTGAGAGTTCCCCATTCTTCAAGCTCATTACACGTCCAGCCCAAATTGCACCTAAGTTCAAAACAAAGTTGTAATGAGATTATCCCAGCAGCATCACCCCTTGTTGCCGGTCTTAGGAATGTGATTTTGCCTCAGTAACGAAGCTCTAGTTTCAGGGCCAAACTGATGTGAATGTTGATAATGGCATTTCAAACACGGGCTATTCTCTGTTGTAAATAGTACACAGGATCAAATTAAGGGGGTCAGCAGGAAGTTTTAAGATGATGGTCCCAATCCAGCCAGTGGATGCTATTTGGCAAGGGAAAAAGAGCTCCCATTGGCACTGTGCTCCCATTCGGTTGTGCTGTTTACAAAAGAAAGTAGCACTGGCATGCATGGAATGACAGTATTAACAGTACAACACTGAGCATTAACTTCACACCAAGTTTTGCTCACATGAAAACTGTGAGATGAATTAGAAAGCATCTGCTAGAGCAAAATATCAGAGAGATTGCAAGAGATAGTTCACAGACTGGGAAGAGCGAAGCAACAGAGATCAGGCACTTAATACTGCCCCGATCAGGCACAGGAATCCTGGAGGCTATCTTACATCACACGGATAGAAAGTATACCTGAACCTTCATCTAGGGAGGACATCTGAAAACAGCCCAACAGTGAAGCCAAAAACTGAAAGAGACAGCAGAAGAAGAGATGCTTCAAAAAGCTAGGATTTGGGTGCTTACCAAATTGCCACCTGGACAGAAAACAGTAGGATCATCTAAATGGACTTTTAAAATCAAGTACAATGAAAAAGGAGAGGTTGAATGATACAAGGCCAGACTTGTAGCCAAAGGTTATTCACAAAAATATGGTGAGGATTACGACGAGACATTCAATCCAGTTGTAAAACATCCCACCATAAAAGCACAAGAACACTTCAAATGGCCTAATCCTATCCCCCCACTCATTGGTAAATCCATTGCCAAACAAAACCAGTATTGAGAGGCAAACAGAAAACTGTATGTAGCTACAGTTATAGACCAGTTATAGCCACAGCAGTGGAAATTTTGTGCAGGAGTGTCTGTTCCCAACCAAAGTGATTGGAATGCAATAAAATGGGTAATATGATACAGTATTCAAAAGGTACAATCCTCCACCTGAAATTATGACCGCCAGCAACTGCAGACCTGAAGCTAAAAGCAGCGTGGATGCTCTTCACCATCAAGGAATCATCGTTTAGACTGGAGCCTTAGTAAACATCATTACTCCTAGCCAATCGTAGTCCAGCTGGGGCATCAATCAGGTCCTAGGCTGTCCTGAAAACAACACTTGAAGAAAGATTGGCAGTTTTCAGTGCTTGGCTTGCCAACTTGAGAAGGCTTTTCCTCTCACCCCACCTGGAGCCATACTTACATATTCTGACTCTATTTCTGTGAGTCAGCACCTTATAACTGTAAAGCAAAGGCGATGCAAGGGAAGGGCTTTTCATTCATCACATGGAGTGTGCAGCATGACCACATTTGGATTTGAAAAATACTGGCCTCTCTCCTTGGGTGGGGCTAGAGGATGGAGCCAGGTCAGACAGAGCCAAGGGCAAAAACTGTCAAGGACTCTGTCATGAACAGGATTAGATTCAGTTGGCAGGTGAGGGGTCAGAGCAGGAACGGGTTGGTCAGGAGCAGAGCCTGGAAGGGCTAGGAAAATCAGGAGCAGAGTCTTGTAATGTCTGTACATTTCATTTCAGCCCCCACCAGCAAGACTCCTTGGTATGGTCTGTTGGATGGACCAGTACAACACTGGTTGCTTGGCAGCACTGCCTGACTGACAAAATTGCTTAGGATGTATCTTGCTTTATGTCCAGTTCAAATCCTTACTGCAAGTGCTCATGCTGAGGCCTTGCTCTGAAGTTTTAGTCAAAGCACAGGAAGCAGGGGCGTTGACAAGGAGAAGCGCGCGGGGCGGGCCGCCCAGGGGCGACGCGCGCACAAGGGTGACGTGCGTCCCCCCGGAACTTACATTTTGTTGTTGGAGCTGGGCCCGCCTGCCCGCCCTTGTGTCCGTTTGGCTCTGAAATGAGCTGAAAATGGCACGGGGGGGTGCTCCGCGCCTGCGCATGAGGTTCTTAAAGGTGACACGCGCCCCCGCTCTGGGGTGACGCGCGTCCCTGTGATGCGACTGACAGGAAGTGCTCTAAATCAGTATGGAATACTTTTTATTGCTCATTCCTATTCCTCACCACGTTATAGCATGCAGCCGTGCCAATGGAGGCTACCTGCATGGTATGGTGTGTGTGTGTGGGAGGGGGAGGTGACCAGACAGCCTGCAGGAGGTACCATAAGTAAAACCACTTTTTATGTGGTTTAAAGTCCATTTAGATGATAAAGTTCATTTAGATGATCAGTAGGCTGACTGATCATCTATGGGCCTCCTTGGACATATGCCAGCCATTTTGTTGATATATGTCCAAGAAGAAAAGGGGCAGGGTGGGCTGAAAAATGGGGGATAGAATCTGGTATGCATGACTGCCACCAAGATTCTCCCACTCTGCTCTACTCTCCAGCCGCTGTCCTCCCTCAATCCACCTCAAAATGCCCCCTGAACCTCCCCCTACCACCAACTTACCAGTGCCTGTGGAACCTGCCACATGTGCTACACCTCTTACCATTTGTGGCAGTGGCCCGGCTGTGTGTGACGGTGACCCGGCTTTCGAGCCACTGTAAAGGACCTTTTTCTGTCATAATGCAATCCTTGACTACAGATTGGGGCCTTAGTCATGTGGAAGTGCTTTAAGGCAGGCCTCATGGAGTGATAGGCGAGATTATTGTGAGCACTGAACGCTCAATGATGGAGATCTCATCTTTTCCATTTGCTACGAACAATGAGCAGAATCTCCTGGAAGAACCTAATGTAGAAACCACTGGCGTCGACGGGGGGAAGCGGGGGGGCAGGCCGCCGGGGGGCATCGCGCGTCTAGGGGTGACGCGCGATCACCCCCCACTTACCGGTTTTAGTTGAAGGTGGGCCCGCCCGCCCTCCCCTGTGTCCGTTTGGCTCCAAAATGAGCCGAAAACGGAGCGGGGAGGGCGCTCTGCTCCTGCGCGTGACGTCACACGCGGGGGCGGAGCCTCCCCCTTAAGGGCGACGCGCCCCCCCCGCTCTGGGGTGACGCGCGTCGTCGCGACGCGACTGGTAGAAACAAGACCTTGGCTTTACATGCATCCCTTACGTGGCACTGAAAAGAAGTACTGCAGGTAGGTTTTTGTTCTGCTTCCTTTTCCTCTTTTTTTCTGATGGGAGACCGATAGAAAGGACCTGCCGCCTTGAATCTCATCAGGTTTCTGGATGGCCTACAAAAACTTCTTTAAAAAATTGAAATTAGGTTAGACATTTTGGCTTTTATCGCCGTATGGCATGTTGATAATTTATTAGGAGATGGAGCATGCTGCAATCTGCTGAAACCCTTTTCTGGAAATAGATCAAAAAGATATTGTTATGTTGGTCTCTTAGAACAAAATTTACAGGGTCAACAAAATAATACTTTTATTTGAGGATCAGCCAGTGTTCACAATACAGTTTACAATCTTGTTGAGGTGCACAAAACTCGTCTTCAGAATAGATGTTTAAAAAGCGTAACAAAGGAAAAGAAATATGTATTTACTTATAAAATTCCTTCCTTCAGACAAGAGCAGCTTATGTGGGTCTGCCAGACAATCTCCCATCCATCCAGCTACTGAACAGTTTGAGAACTTGGGTATATCTAACCTAGCAATGGCAGGCTAACCTATGAGCCACATCCAGATCCTGTCCTGTTTTTCAACATCCCCACCACCCCTTCCATCTCCAGACTGGGAATGCAAACCTTACTTGTTGGGTGCCCCGGAAGAGGAGCATGACAGGGACTGGGAGAATCTCTTACTACTAAGTGCCTTTGGGAATGGGGGTTCACCCCTGAGGTCACTGTAGTGGTGCAGACGTTTCCAGGAACATCTTATTTTCCATGATCTGCTTTTAATCAAATTAGTACAGGTCCCTAAGTGCTTGCTCTGAGTTGACAACTCATTTCTCAGTGGGAGGGGCTTCTGCAAGGCACACAACAGTTTTTAAGGCCCACTTGTTGTTGTTGTTGTTTATTACTACAGGTGGGCCCCCATATCCACTGATCCGCTATCCACGGTTTCAGTTATCCACGGATCGTGGGGACCCCCCCCAGGCTTTTACTTTTTTCCCAGTAAGCTTCGTTTCTTCCTTAAACAAAAAGGAGAAGCAGCCTTTGGCTGCTTATTGCAGGCAAGTAGAGAGACTAACTGCGCAATCCGACCCAACTTTTTTGCTGTTGCAACCAGCGACCCAGCGAGAATGGGAGGCCCCAGAATGGAAAAGGGATTCAAATCCCCTTTGAATTCCTCTTTTGGAGGGGATTTGAATCCCTTTTCCATTCTGGGGCCTCCCGTTCTCGCTGGGTTGCTGGTTACAACGGCAAAAAAGTTGGGTCGGATTGCACTGTAAGACACAGAAACCTTGCAGAGCCTCTCTAGGACTTAGACTCGTTCTACTTGCCTGCAATGGAGGCTGCTTCTCTGTTTGTTTTAAGGAAGAAACAAAACTTGCTGAAAGAAAAATAAGAGCTGGGCAGAGCACACATGCCTGCCCGCAGGGGAGGCAGGGTGGGGGGCCCTCAGGAAACCATGGAGGGGGTGTTCGCTCCTATCCACAGTTTCAAGTATCCACGGAGGGGCCTGAAACATATCCCCAGCGGATATGGGGGGAGTACTGTACTACTACCACCATGAAGGTGCCTTGCCTTATCAACATCTTGAGCTAAGAAGGGAACTCTCCCCAGTCAATTTACAGGGGGAGAGTGGGTGATGATATGGCCAGAAAGAATCCAATCCCTGCAGCTTGGTTTGGGGAAAACTAGGCCCACAGTCTCATGAAGTTGGCATATCTAACCTAAGGCTTACCAGATCTCCAACCGGGCCAGAGTGCTAGACCTTTAGGAGAAGGAATGTGGGCAGGTATAGCTTGTTAAACCTTAGAGCACAATCCTAGGCATGTCTATTCAGAAGCAAGCCCCATTGTGTTCAGTGGGGCTTGCTTCTGAGTAGACATGCCTAGGATTGTGCTCCAAGGGTTTAACAAGCTACACCTGCCCACATTCCTTCTCCTAAAGGTCTAGCACTCTGGCCCGGTTGGAGATCTGGTAAGCCTACCTAACCTAATGTACACTACAAACTTATATTTTACTACAATTTTTCACTGTGAGTCCTCGGCCCTGGAAGTTGTAGGTTGGAGAAGATGCGGAGGATTCTGTTTAGAGCCTCCTTACTTTCACAGAACTATGGTTCCTGGAGTAAGGAGAGGGAATAGTAATGCAATTAATTACTGTTAAACCAGTTTAATGCTGCAATCCTATGCACACTAACTTGGGAGTAAGTTCTATTGAACTCTATAGGACTTTACTACTGAGTAGGCAAGCATAGATTTGTGCTGCTAGTCTGTAGTGTAGATGCACTTTTGTTTAGCTTTTAATCTAGCTCCCTAAAGCACCATGTACCCTCACTATAAACCAGCACCTACAGTATAGTGTGAGCATAGAGTTAAGCCAAAGTTGAAATGAAATTTCTATATCAATGGTGGGCACTGACAGGGTTGGGGAAACTCCCTACAGCAGGGGTTCTCAACCCCTTCCCAGCCAAGTACCACCTCCAGCGCCACTCTCCTGCTGAGTACCACCAGAAGTGACTGGTGATGACATCATCGCCAGTTGCTGCTAGTTTTCAGGGTTTTGGGAGGCCAGAAAATGCAGGTAGGAGGCTCTGGGCAGGTGGGAGGGCCCTTCTCAGTGTTCCTGAGAGGCTCGAACAAAGGCAGGAGCCTCTCAGGTCAGGAGCAAAAATGCACCACCAAAAGTGCCACATTGGAGTGGGATTCTGGCAGTCCAGTGGTCCGAGTACTACTAGCAGTCGGCCGAAGTACCACTGGTGGCCATGTAAAGTGGTGTTATTTTATACAAGTTTTATGAGGAAAGTGGTCATGCCTGGCTCATCAGTTAGGCCAACTGAAGCAGTCCCCTCAGGCAATGGATTGGTAGGGGATGCCCACTTTTGCCTCCCCCAGTTGACTCCACTAGGCAGAGCAGAGGCAGTGCATCACCACTAAGGTGGAGGCAGCATTTGGCACACTGCCTCAAATGCCAAGAGGTCTTAGGTCGGCCCTGAAGATGGGCTTGGTCTGGGAAAGGCATGAAAGTCCCTTCTCTGGTGGAAGGTTTTTTTTAATTTTTTTGACATATTTTGGAAATAACCTGAGAACCTTCTAGTCAAGACCAGGGATGTGGATCAAGTCTCTGACTCCAAGTCTTGAGTCAAGTCCCAAGTCTCAAGTCAAGCCCCAAGTCTTTTTCCCCAAGTCCCAAGTCCTTGATTGCGTCACTATCTATTTAATGGAGAAAACGGGTTTACACCTGAATAAAATTGGACTTGCCGTAAAAGGTTCCAAGTCTCGAATTGAGTCTTTTGAGTCTTTTACAATCGCCGAGTCAAGTCCAAGTCAAGTCATTGATGTGACTTGAGTCCGACTTGAGTCCAAGTCAATAGACTCAAGTCTACATCACTGGTCAAGACCTATGGCAGGAGAGAGGGGAAGCATGCTTTAAAACAAATTGAACCCTTGGTGGAAATAATATGTGCTGTGCAATGGCTTTTATATTTTTCTGCATCAATTACAATTGTAAAAATATGTTTCATCCTGAATGTTGTTAACTGTAGCTTGTTGAGGTCTGAATAAATATACTATGGCAGTTGTCTCCAGATATATTTATTTTTAAGAGGCTTGATTTAAATGCAGATTTTTGGAGAGGACACCCACGTTTCCTTTAAAGCCTTTACATTTCTATAAACTATATACTGTACATGTTTGTTTATTTCTGCAGGTGTACAAGGCTGACTAAGATAATTTAGCATGCTGTGGCACAGCCATGGACTCCTGTAGAGGAAAACAAAAAGAAAGATGCAATTTATGACATTCAGTTCAAAAATAAATATAATCTACATATGTCACTGAGGTAATTTTCACAAAATGATCTTATGCTAAATATTCTGAAGGCCAAAACCATTAAAACAGCAGTCTTAATTATCTTGTCCATCCATAGAGCAGATTTCAGAAAAGGCTCCTAAGAGTGTTTCTATGGCTCTCTCATAAGCAATTTACTTTTCAAGGAATGAATCATATTTCATCATTTTTTCCCCTGAATGGACCATCTTGCAATTCTTGTGTACTTGCTCATCAGATGTACTTAATGGCCATATGGGTGCTGTCAATTGCTTCTGGAATGTTAGGAAATCAAGCAATCCAAACAGATCATTTTTATTTGATGCAGGTGCTGCCTATTTAAAGGGAAAGATGTTCTGGGATGTTTCCTTAATTAAATACTCAAATCCTTTCGTTGGTAAGAATGGAATGAGAAATTCTGCTGGTTAGCATTGTGGAGGTCAGTGGCCTGTACATTTTGGCACTGCTAATATTTGTACACTGTGGTGCTCTGTGCAATGTTGACTGCGCTGTATTGTAAGTCAAGTCTTCCATTTTACCAGGCTCACAGAGAGAGAGAGAGAGAGAGAGAGAGAGAGAGATTCTTTTACCCCACAGAACATCCTCTTTGTGTAATCCCTTTCTTCTTTTTCTGCTTAATCTTCTTTCTCTTGTTGAGACTGTCTTGCAATGCGCATTATGAGCTATTCTGACAGATTGAAATAAATTCAGTGAAAATAAACTTAAATTGGATAAACACTGCTGCAGCATGCTCAAAATGTATGTCCACCTCCTGCAAATTGAAGTGTTTCTTACTACACCAAAGTGTATTCTTATTAATGCCGTGGCTTGTGATTTTGCCACCAAACAGAAGCAGCAGATGGGGAATGTGTAAATCATTCACATTTGTTTGTTACATATAATCTGCCAAAGCACAATTTGTAAATGATTTATACTGGTCTTGTTCATTGCATTGTATATGTTGTGTAATGTTACCGGCAGTACTTTTGAAAATACAAGGAACACTGGTGTCTCACCCACTGAACAAACTCTCTTGACTGATTCCCAGGCCCTTTGCAGGATTTGCTGGAGTCTGTTTGGGGGAAGGAGGCCTGAGGCTAATAGGCCAACAACAAACAGGTAAAAATGCAGAAAAAGCCCTTATGCATAGGGTTACCATATTTTGGGCAACCCAAACTGGGACCCCTCTCCCCCCAAGCTGTGAAGCAGTCATTTGCCGCCCATTCGGACGTTTGAAATGTTTAATTAATTAATTAATTAATTAATTGTTTTTGCCCCCCAAAACACTTTAAAAAAAAAAAAAGCTTCTTACTACGCTTCTTACTGTGCCGCCGCGTCTTTTCACTGCTGCCGCTGTCACCACCATTTTTCACTGCTTTCCATGGCTGCTGGAACTTCCCCCGCTGTGTCTTCATCCAGGTGGCCGACTGCTTTTTGTGGCTGCTGAAACTGCCCTCCGCTGCGGCCACATCTTCATCCCAGCAGCCGACTGCTCTCTGTGGCCGCTGGGACTCTTCTGAGCCTGGCTGGCTGCTGACCAGACTCCTCGCACGCCTGCAAGACTCGCGCATGCGCACAACTCTTTTAAAGCTTTTAGAGCATTGTGTGCCTGTGCGAGCCTCCCGTAGGCACACGAGGACTGGCGGCCGGACAGGCTCAGAAGAGTTCCGGCGGCCATGGAGAGAAGTCAGCTGCCAGGAAAGTGGGGGATTTTCCAGGGCATATCCTGGGTTCAGGGGGTCACCCAGGATGGCTGGGACAGAACCCGGGACAGACCCCTGAAACTGGGATAGTCCCAGAAAATCTGGGACGGATTGTAAACCTACTTATACACACAAACCACAACACTCACAAACAGAGAAGAGTGAGAATCACTGAGTGTGCCATCAATTTGACTTTGCATAAGACAAAGACAAGGAAAGATAGTGGGGATTTGGTGGGTCACTGACGAGGCTGCACTGGGGAAGGGGATGTTCATCCCCTTCCCTCGAGGAGACCTCTGGGCAACTCATGATTGGCCCAGAATGGGGATAGGATCCAGCGGGCGGCCCTAGAGCCACCTGCGGATCTTTATACTGGATTGTACTATCAAATGAGAGATCAGAATCTGTCCTTCCTGTCCTTTGGAACTGTAGCCTTTTTCAGTCCTTCTAATAAGTACTGGTCTGTCCCTTTGCTCTCCAGGCAGGCATCTGACACCATGTATAATTGTTTAAATGTGTGTCTCCTGCATGCCTTGAATTGAATCACAAGTAATGCTTGTGAATTTCATTAAGCCCCCCCCCCCCACTTCATCTCCAATAATTTGAGTATTGTACAAGAAGGTAAGTGGGGATGGGAGATGGAGAAAGGTGTGCATTTGTGATAGGAGGAAGGTGAAAAGATGATAGGAGGAAGTGAAAAGTGACTGAGTGTCAACAGAAGAGGGAAAGAAAGTTAAGCAGGTGCCTTGAATGAGGCGGTAGGGGACCAGGAGGGAATAGGATGAAGGGCAAATGATGGTTTTATTTTTGTCTATTTCCTCTTCTCCTACCCCCAGCACTCTCCCATCCCTATATTCCTTGTGAGTCCACACTTGTATAGTTCTAATCATTATCATGCAAGATTTATTTCAAAAACATAACTCATTTTTGGTTTTCCTAGTGCTAATTAGTGTTCCTACTGATTTTGGTGTGAAGTCATGAAAGGTTATGACAGCAATTTTCTTCAGTAAGTACTTCCTATAGAGTGCCTAACATGAGCGTTAAGATCTAAGCAACCTGTTTATGCAGAAAACCACTATTTAAACAGAAAATTATTTTGCACATTTCTCTATGTACTACTCAGTTTCAATAAAACCGAAAAAGAGGGTTGCCCATACCAGAAAACCTAGAACTCTTGATTTCCATGTGCTATCCTTTTCTGATAAAAACCAAGAGGAAGGAGGAGGGTTCATATATTACTACCAGCCCAGTCCTAACTAACTTTCCAGTGCCGATGCAGCTGTGACAAAGGGGTGTGTGCTGCATCCTGCTGTGGGGGGGGGGGCAGTCGCAGAGTCCTTCTCAAGGTAAGGGAATGTTTGTTCCCATATGTCAGGGCTGCCTTGTGGCTACATCAGCACTGGAAAGTTGGATAGGATTGGGCCACATTGGTGCTGGAAAATAGTTCGGATTGGGCTGTACTAGATATATGCATTACTTCCCCTGAGGAATATTGCCAGTCTTCTCAAAGATTAACAGCCCAATCCTATGCTTCTTCCCTGCTGATGCAGCTGCGCCAAAATGGCTCGTGCTTCATCCTGTAGAGGGGAGTCAGTCCTGGAGATCTCCTCTGGTTAAGCAAACATTTGTAAGGGGTAAGCCTCCATGGTGCGGAGGGGTCTACTTGCTGGCGCATGTTCATGCAGACCTGGGCTACAGCATCAGGACCAGGAAGGGCTTCAGCAGCCGCTGCTACCACCAGTTGTTGTTGTTGTTGTTCAGTCGTTAAGTCATGTCCGACCCTTCGTGATCCCATGAACCATATCCCGCCAGGCCTTCCTGTCCTCCACTATCTACCTGAGTTCGCTCATTTTCATGTTTGTTGCATCGGTGATGCTGTCTAACCATCTCATCCTTGGCCTTCCCCTTCTCCTTTTGCCTTCAATCTTTCCCAGCATCAGAGTCTTCTCCAGAGAGTCCTCTCTTCGCATCAGGTGGCCAAAATATTTGAGTTTCAGCCTTAGTACCTGTCCTTCCAGGGAACAGTCAGGGTTGATTTCATTTAGAATTGACTGATTTGATCTCCTAGCAGTCCAAGGGACTCTCAGGAGTCTTCTCCAGCACCACAGTTCAAAAGCATCTATTCTTCGGCGCTCAGCCTTCCTTATGGTCCAACTCTCGCAACCATACATTGCTACTGGGAACACCATCGCCCTGACTATACGAACTTTTGTTGGCATGGTGATATCTCTGCTTTTTATTATGCTGTCTAAGTTTGCCATAGCTTTCCTTCCAAGGAGTAAGCGTCTTTTAATTTCATGGCTGCTGTCTCCATCTGCAGTGATCTTGGAGCCCAGAAAAGTAAAATCTGTTACTGCTTCCATTTCTGCCCCTTCTATTTGCCAGGAATTGATGGGCCCAGATGCCATGATCTTAGTTTTATTAATGTTGAGTTTCAAGCCAACTTTTGCACTCTCCTCTTTCACTCTCATCAAGAGGCTCTTTAGTTCTTCTTCACTTTCTGCCATTAGGGTGGTATCGTCTGCATATCTGAGGTTGTTGATATTTCTCCCGGCAATCTTGATTCTGGCTTGCGATTCATTCAGCCCTGCATTTCTCATAATGTACTCTGCATATAAGTTAAATAAGCAGGGTGACAATATACAGCCTTGCCGTACTCCCTTTCCAATTTTGAACCAATCAGTTGTTCCATGACCGGTTCGAACTGTTGCTTCTTGACCCGCATACAGGTTTCTCAGGAGACAGGTAAGGTGGTCTGGTACCCCCATCTCTTTAAGAATTTGCCACAGTTTGTTGTGATCCACACAATCAAAGGCTTTTGCGTAGTCAATGAAGCAGAAGTAGGTGTTTTTTTGGAACTCTCGTGCTTTCTCCATGATCCAGCGCATGTTGGCAATTTGATCTCTAGTTCCTCTACCTCTTCGAAACCCAGCTTGTACGTCCGGTAGTTCTCGGTCCACGTACTGCTGAAGCCTAGCTTGTAGGATTTTGAGCATAACCTTGCTAGCATGTGAAATGAGTGCAATTGTACGGTAGTTTGAACACTCTTTGGCACTGCCCTTCTTTGGAATTGGAACGTAAACTGACCTTTTCCAATCCTTTGGCCACTGCTGAGTTTTCCAAATTTGTCGGCATATTGAGTGCAGCACCTTCACAGCATCATCATTTAGTATTTTAAGTAGCTCAGCTGGGATATTATCATCTCCGCTAGCTTTGTTGTTAGTAATGCTATCTAAGGCCCACTTGACTTCACTCTCTAGGATGTCTGGCTCTGGGTCAGTGACCACACCAGCGTGGTCATCAGGAACATTCAGATCTTTCTTGTATAGTTCTTCTGTGTATTCTTGCCATCTCTTCTTAATCTCTTCTGCTTCTGTTAGGTCCTTGCCTTTTTTGTCCTTTATCATGCCCATCTTTGCACAAAACGTTCCCTTGATATCTCCAATTTTCTTGAAGAGATCTCTAGTCCTCCCCATTCTGTTGTTTTCCTCGATTTCCTTGCATTGTTCATTTAAGAAGGCCTTCTTATCTCTCCTTGCTATTCTCTGGAACTCTGCATTTTCTTGCCAAGAAAATC
This sequence comes from Plestiodon gilberti rubricaudatus, assembly GCA_026170595.1. NCBI lineage: Eukaryota > Metazoa > Chordata > Lepidosauria > Squamata > Scincidae > Plestiodon > Plestiodon gilberti. Next base: position 112,496,786 of record JANXHW010000003.1, read on the forward strand.
CCTGCATTTTCTTGCCAAGAAAATCCCATGAACAGTACCAAAAGGCTACCACCAGACCCACCCCCTTTCTGGAATCGATCTGCCCTCCTCCCTGACCATGTTGACCATTCCACCTTCCCTCGCCCCCATTTTGCCCTCCTCCACCCCACCCCCCTTTCTGACCTACCGGGCCTTGACGGAGCTGCTGCTGTGAGTGGGGCTCCCCACTGGTGCTCTGGCTGGTGCTTTGCAAACTGGTGCTTTGCACACTGTTGGAAATGTGTTTACAACTGCTATAAGGCAGTTGCCACTGGTTGGAATGCTTGTTTCACCAGCAGCAGTGCCCAACAGAAGCGTCGTAAGGGGGGGTGCCTTGGTGCCCAGGGCCCCAAGCGGTGCCCAGGGCCCCCAAGCGTGGACCCTGGGCTTCCGGGGGCGGAATCGCGGACTCAGGAGGGCGAAAACGTACCATCTTTGCAGCCGGGACGGCCGCATTTCGGCCCTCCCGCCCACCCTTGTGCCCAAACGGCTCCAAATACAAGTGAAAATAGTAGAGGCGGTGTTCAGAGGCGGGGCGTGACATCACACGCCCGCCCACGTGGGGGCGGCGATGCGTCACGTGGGGGTGGCGTCACGTCGGCAGGCCCCCACGTGGGGGCGGAGCAACACCACTGGTGCCCAATAGGAGTGGGCTGTTACTTCCAGTCTACATTCCTCAACCCCAAGCAAGAACATTCAAACTCACCTGCCCGTGAATGTTCACTTTAGATCAAACTTTGTGGCAGCTTAGGTGCAAGATGCCCTAAAAGGCACTGTGGTAATTTTGTCAACATATTTTTTAGCTTCCTTCAACATTCTGTGGATCTTTTGCTCTTGATGTACCTTAAAACATCACTTTAGGAACTTGTTGTCTATTGGCATATGACCTTCTAACACAAATATCAGAATATGGTCAGTAGCACTTCTGAGCACAGAAAACACACCCAGCCCTTTGCAGAAATTCTTCTAAATGGCAAAAGGTCAGGATTAGCACTTCCATATTGTGGATTGAGACTAGAGGCTAAGAAAATAATGGCTGGTCTAAAGTTCCCAGCTTGCAGCTTGCATTCTTAGCAACTACACTATGTAAACAATCAGACATTGCAAGTCATCATGATGTTGCCACAACTGCCATGTTTCTTTCTCCCTTTTTTCTAGGAATGTGTAGTTGAATACAATCACTCCATTGTGTGTTTCCCTCTTCACATAACTGAATGCTGGCAGCAGGGACAGGGGAATGAACCATGTTACAATGTGATGTCACATCACATGTTGTATTATTATCACATAATTAACAGAACGATGGAAGAAGGAAGGAAGGCGTGTTTCTAGTCTTAACCTGCACCAATATATAAATTTGGAAGGAGAGAGAGAGAGAGAGAGAGAGAGAGAGAGAGAGAGAGAATTAAGTTGGATTTTTTTTCCAACATTTCCTAAAACTTTATTCCAGAATTCCGCAGGCACTTTAAACATTGTTCAAGTAAATTTGACTGACAAGTTAATTAGTTTCGGAGAGAAAATATGTCGTGTTATAATGAGTCAGTCCTTTGTTTTAAAAGGAATGCATGTTACTCCAATCTATTCTACACCTTTTTTTTCATTTCTATAACAATTATTGCAATTCTTATGGTAATTATTTGCTGCAGTTAATCTCAGCGAAAGTTGATATACTTCATGGTAATTCACATAAGTGGGTGTTGTGGGGGCAGCTGCATGTCCCCACTTATTTAGTATTGGATGAAGAATTGCATTTACCGGTACTTTTCTACTAAAAGGTTCTTGTAAAATGTTTATGAAACTACAGTAGTACCTAAAAGTTATTCTGGGCTTTTTCTCAGCTTCACTACTTTAACCAATAACTTGAGATGCCATTGTAACGATAATTTAAGACTTGTATCACTGATTTTTGATACTTTGAACCAGTAATCAGAATATGTAATAATTATTGTTTAGATTATTTTATAATATAGCATAATTGTGAGGAGTTACACCACAGCACGAACCCAGTGTTTCCCAAACTTTTTTGACCTGCTATTCCCTTGACCATTGACTGCAGCTCCCCATTCCATTATGTTGATGCCTGCCAATTGGCATTGCACTGTTTTCTGAGAGGATTCCACAGCTCCCCTGGCTGGTTTTCATGGCTCCCCTGAGAGCCACACCTCCCAGTTTGGGAAGCACTGCACCAGTACATTATTTGGCATGTGGCATCCAATTTTTGTCCCTGAAAGATAAGCAGGTTTCGGGTCAGCCTGGAAACCTTCCCCATAACACCTAGCAAAAAAAATCTGTGACATGATTGCACTCAGAGTTCTGTCTGCCCCACAGTCAATGGTGTGGAGGAGGAGTAGCAGGGAAACAGTGCAGTGACATCTCACCGTGCTTCCTCTTTTACTAAGGAGATGCAGAATTGTTATCCATGGCAGCAGAGTAATGTCTCTCATTCTGTTTTAGTTTGGCCCTCAAACTAATTATGGGATACACTGTACATTGTCTGTATGATGATATGCAAAAGACATGAATATGTATCTTTTGAATCCATAAATGGAACCAATTTGGATGGGCACGACCATGTTATACTGTGCTTATAAGCAATTAGCTTCCACAGTTTGGTAATTGAGACAACCAGTTAATCAATAAACAAAAACAGGTACCATTCAGTTGACCTAAATCAGAGGCGTCACTAGAATTTTTATCACCCGGTGCAGGAGCTCATTGTGTCACCCCATACAGACCAGACCATACAGAATCAGACTAGACCATACAGAATCTTTAGTAATGTTTTTTGTACTAATGTTACCATACATTACTGAATGTAATGGCAATAGTAGTGATATAAGCAATTAGCAAAATTAAACAGGAACAAATACACAAGTATTTCATCACTTAGGGATGCAGAGGCACTCTTGATCCTTACACAACTACAGAACACTGAACAGGTATTGGCATCGTATATACAGTATTGCTTTGCCACCACCCATGTTTCTATGCCAACTATTCCACGACTATAACAGCCCAATCCTGAGTAACTTTGCACCCTGCAATGCAGCAGGGCTGGTGCAGCCTCCGCTGCATCCAGGGCACAAAGCAGGCAGCTCCCTTTTGTTCCCTTCCCCCAGGTAAGCCCAGCCACCCCAATGAGCTACTCAGATGTGTACCAGCTATTTTGCTGGTGCACATTCGATCGGCCCGTGTAGCGGTGGCCAGGCCCGGGGAGGGGGATAGGATTCTGGCAGAGCCACCACTGTTACCAAAAGAGCTGGTTCTTAGGGGAATTGGCACAGCCCTATAAGCAACATGGGATCTTAAGTCTGGATACAGATCAGCGTAATGCAGAACATCCCCTTTAACTTAGCAAAGAGACTGAGAGAAATAACTTCCAATTAAAGATTATGGTTTTATTAACAAAGGCAGAAATATTGCATACAGAGAAATAATAAAAAATACGTTTCTTTTGCCCTAACAATAGTGTAGGTGTTCCTGGCTTATGGTGGCTGCATGTAATGCAAAGTGTATTTGGTGCATCCAAAAGAAAAGGGGGGGGGGTGTTGGGAAAGAATTTCAGGTGTCCCTGCTCTTCCAACCCAGTTTCTAACCAATAAGGGGAGAGAGAGAGAGAGAGAGAGAGAGAGAGAGAGAGAGAGAGAGTTTCACAGCACAATCCTCTGGATCTTTGGAATGGCAGAGTGAGCACTCCGCCATCCCATGACGTCACAAACGTGCCGTAAAGCACATTCACGACGCCTCAGGAGTAAGGGAGGCCGGCACAGAGGCCGGCCTCCCTCACTCCATCACTGGAATGCCCGGGCGGCTGCCAGAGGAGGTAGGTCTGGATCTGGGGGGGTGCGGGAGTGGTTCGGCGAGCGAGGGAGGGGGGCCATTGGCCTAGCCGGCCCGGGAGGGGGAGGGGGTGGCTCCCGCCATATCCCTGCCCCCGCTGGGCCGGCTACACCATTACATGGTCTCCTCTACTCCTCTAAATCCGAGGAGGCCTATCGTTTATACCTGGCCCAGGTATCTACTAGAAGGGGACAAGCATCCCCTTCCCCGAGTAGATCTCCGGCCCACCATTAGACGGGCAGCCCGGGCGCAGGATCCGGTGGGTGGCCCTGGGCCACCTGCTGAATCCTTACACAGTATTGCGTTGTCAGTGTTGTTTTATAGCTAATTGTCCTGAAGAGCCTTCTCGCTGGAGGAGGTGGAAACCCTATACTGTACTGAATACAACACATGGAATTGTATCAGAAGTAGAGTGACAATTTGTAAGGCAAAAAGCTTTCCTTTTTAAGGAGTTTTTGAGTTGCTGCTACATGCAGCTCTGGGGATAAATGTGTAATTTGGGGCGCTATGTTTGATGTATGAATGGGTAACTTGGACTGTGAATAGAAAAGGAATGTTTCCTAATCAGAGGATGTAGGTAAAACAGGTAATCTCCTGTTGCTTCACAGTGTCAGCTAAAATGCAAATGTACAATGGTCTCCAAACACTGGTGCTAGAGAGATGTCTAGCACCCTTTACCTAAGTTAAATGCAAACTGCAAATACAATAAAATAAATGCAGATGTTTTGTTACAAAGTTACAAGTTACTGGAATTGCATTCAGGAGGGCAAACACTGCTATAGAAACAGACAAAAGATGAGCAAAAGATTATACAGTTGAATTCGACGAGACACACAAGATGTGTTTATCAGTATCTCTTTCCTTCTAGGATGTGTGTCTGTGTGGTGGGAGAAAGTTGATGTACAGAGGTAGGAGGTTTGACCCATAGTTCTTTGTGAGGAACATGGCCTGTAATGGCAAATTTCTGTCCATTTAGTGCATAGAGGTTGTGGGAAAACAGTTCATTCTGCAACCTAATGTTAATTGATGTTGGCATATGAAATAGTGTTGCTTAGTATCTGAGTCCATAATATAGTATAACAAAAAAGAAACATAAGGAAAGAGGGGGGTTGTACTGGTAACATTGCTGCCAGTCTCTCCCCCTTTCCGGGTCTGGCCAACCAATCCCATCCCCCCATTCCACCCCGTTGCACTCTCCCCTGACCCTTCGCTGCCCGTCGGGGAACCTACCTTCCCCGGTGGGTACTCTACAGGAACTAGGGTGGGGAGAATGGCACTGGCTTCTTTGCTGGTGCGGACTCCTCACCAGGTTATGCAAACATGCCTTTGTAACACACTAGAATGGCACAGGATTGTGACGTTAGGGTCATGTCAGACACTGGGGAAACCATCAACACTTCAAATCTCACAGAATAAGAAATTCAGACATATTTTAAACAACATTTGACAAGAGTTAGAACTAGAAAGTCTCCCCTAAACCAGTAGGAAAAGCAAGCAAGTGCAACTTGCAAGGGCAAGTGCTTTTTGTTGGGTCAGATAAATAATCTGGAATTTGCACTGCAGCACCATAACTATGCTGGAAAGGATATTACTAGCATGAAGGAGCACGTTTGACAAAGTATAAATACAGAAGCCACCATCAACATGTCACAGCTGAATTTTTAAAACGATAATTCAGGATATGTCAAAGGGAGTCACATTTTAAGATTATTACATAATGGGAAGTCTCCTGACCTTGATGGGGACTATAGGTATTTCATGTGCCAAGTTCACTCTTTGGGGAAGTGCCAAGGACAGATGAACGGGTGGCTCACCCCATGCCCCCTCCCCTTTCCCTCCCGCCTGCGGAGAGACCTCTCTAAGGGGATTCCCTTCCCCTTCCCTGGCCAGGTGCCAGCAGTTTGCCACCGTGCTCTCCCTTTCAAAGTAGCCCGCCAGAGCCCACAAGGAGGGAATGGGGGAGAAGGTGAAGGCAAACTGAGGATGCAATCCTACATGCGTGCTCCTGGGAGTAAGGTCCATTGAACACAATAGAATTTACTTCTGAGTAGTAAGATTGTGCTGTAATATAATTTTATATAGTGTTAAAGTGAACCAGGTGAGACGGGAATATTTTTCAGGAATAGTTTAAAGAATACTATAAAGTAGGATTTGGGGGAAGAACTTTTCACACAATTTCAAACAGCAGTTTTCATACAGCACTGATTATAGTATATTGTGCGTGCATGCGTGTGTGTGTGTGTCAGAGAGAGAGAGAGAGAGAGAATAAAAAAATTATTGAGAGAGCGAGAGCGAGAGCGAGAGAATGTGAGAATGAGAGAGAGAGAGAGAGAGAGAGAGAGAGAGAGAGAGAGAGAGAGACGTAAAACATGTACAAGTTGCTGGGAAAGTGAGAACATAAGAAGAGCCGTGCTGGACCAAGCCAAAGGCCCATCTAGTCCAGCTTCCTTCCTGTATCTCATAGTGACCCCACCAGATGCCTCAGGGAGCACAAGACAACAAGATACCTGTTTCCTGTTGCCACTCCCTTGCATCTGGAATTAAGAGATAGCCTACTACTAAAACCAGTAGGTTGCTTATGACTTGTAACTTGTGATGGACTTTTCCCCTTTTCACAGTGGTCCCACCAGATGCCTCAGGGAGCACACAGCCAACAAGATAACCTGTTACCTGCTGCAACTTCCCTGCACCTGGCACAGGGAAAACCTATTTCTAAAACCAGGAGGTTGCTTATGGCTTCTAACCTGTGATGGTCTTTTCCTCCATGAATCTGTCCAAACCCCTTTTAAAGGCATCTAGGCCAGGTGCCATCACCACATCCTGTGGCAAGGAGTTCCACAGATGAATTACACGCTGGGTAAAGAAATATTTTCTTTTGTCCGTTCTAACTCTCCCTCTACTCAATTTTAGTACATGTCCCCTGGTTCTGGTGTTGTGCGAGAGGGAGAAGAATTTCCCTCTATCCACTCTCTCCATCCCATGCATAATTTAAGCAAAAATCATGCATCCCATGCATAAATCCCTTTTTAAGGATTTTGTTTTCCCTCTCCTTCTCTTCTGTCTTCTTTGTTTACATTTACAGTAAACACATATGCGTAAATACAGTAAATACTCATAAATACACATGCATTAATCAAGTTTACTTCAGTATCAAAATATGACATGATTTATTTATTTCGTTAAGATGGACAGGGTTTTTAAGAGTTAAATCAAAATATGCAAATTTCAAAGAAATATTGCATAATTTAGTATTAATCTATATAATATGACTTGCCATAATAGTTTTTAATCATTGGTTCTGGGCTCACTTGGCACTAAATCTGAATTGTCTTGGTGCAGAATCCATTTTTTTTTTTTTGGCATGCTAAGCTACTACTTCAGCTGACAAGTGATAAGCATCTCATTTGATCAGCTGGCCTCCATTAATGGGAATATATTTGCAGAATCAGAAAACTTTACGAATGACAGCTGATCTGTGGGAGCTTTTTCACATAACAAACAACTAGGCAATAGTTTATGTGGTAAAACACGGTGGAGTGTTCAGCTGTAAGGCTGGAATGGTGACTCAATTGCAGCACCTTGGGTTAAGCCAACAAGTGATGGCTGTAGTGCACAATCTTTTATATATTAGTATTTTCTTTAATTAAACCACAGGGGAGGCACCATCTAAAAACTAATCCGGTCAATATATAGATATTTTCCAATGTTCCCAACAGATTTTTGAATGTCACCATCATCTAGTACTGAATGGAAGTGTATGTACTCAAAAAGTCAATTTGGGCACCCAGCAGGACAAAAGCAATTGCTTTGTAACACCGTTTCTGGGGTCTCTGTCCCAGTTAGCTGTAAGTAAATGTCAGTGTTTCAAATAATTCCTCAAGCAAACAATAATGTAGCAAGAAAAATGAACATTACAACAGATATAGAATGCATGCTTAAGCACCCATGTATGCTGGCAATTTTGTTCTCAGCATAGTGTTTTGCCACAGAATGGCGAGACTACCGTCAGCAAATAACAGCCCAATCCTACCTAACTCCTTGCGTGGGATGCGCACGCTGCATGTCATGGGGGAGTTTCGAGCTGTGAAGGCCTCCTTGAGGTAAGGGAACATTTGTTCCCTTGCCCCAGGGTAAGCCCTTGCCGCCCTGCTGGGTCTACTCAGACCTGCGCCAGCTAAGTCCAAGTGGATCAGGGAAGGTGGATCAAGGACGGGTAGGGAGATAGGATATCGGTGGTGCCATTGCCGCTGATATCATCCCCTTCCTGGCCTCGACCCACCCTCCTCCCCACCCCGGTCTCCTCCCCGTTCCACACTCTCCCTGCCCTGTTCCTCCCACCCACCCACCCCCTGCCACCATTTTGCCCCCGTGCTGACTTACTGGTGCCGCAGGATGTGGATGGACCACTGGTGTATGGACCCAGCCACTTACCACTTGTATGGTGTGTCACTTTTGTGGCATCCATAAAGGATCATATGTTGCTAGAATAATGGTTAGGGCCTGTTAGGGAGGGGCCATATATTGAATTCATTGATCAGGGGCTGGAGGGCCAGCAGGATTGGCTATGCTCTACTGACTCACTCCTACATAAATTGAAACATATTTCCCACCCGTTACCACCCAGCCACACACACGCACACACAGTGCTGCTTCAGGAGCAAATTTCCATGTTGGGTGGCAATTTTTGACTTGAAAATGGTGCCGGGTGGAAGTGAACTTCCCACTCCCTGCACATCTCACTCCTGTCCAGGGTCAGTTCTCCACACATTTGTTATTATTAAAAAAAAAGCACACCTTGATAGCAGGTGTTTGTGTCCAGGCAGAAATAGAGATTTTGGAAGAAAAGAGAATGCCCCTAGTTATGCCTCTCCTCTGCTCTGTCTGCCTTAGGTAGTGCTGAGCCAACCTCTGTATTCCATTATAAAAGGAGAATTTTGACTACAATTGTCAATTGTAATTCACTCTGGGGAGGAGGGGGTTAAAGTGCTGCTACCACTTGTGATAAATCCACGGATCCCGAATCCGCAGAGGGAAAGGGCCCACTGTATAACAGTACAGGTAGCCCAACAAATCAGTAACCAACTCAGCTCTCAGAACAATCAGTCTCATTGGTCTGTTTTGAGTTAAGGAAATCCACGTTTTGTTACATAAGGCAGTTGTGTTTTATTTTCTGGTTATTTGACTATAATCTTTGATAGAATACATGCTGCATGAAAGTACACATCGAATCATATATAACATGATGGTATTATTCATAAATACAAAGTTTTCACAATTTTGGCCACTAGTGATGTCCAAAAAACCCTGAGGGAGTCACCCGGGGCGGCCTGTGCCCCCCCCCGCACCCCTCTAGTGATGCCACTGTATATATGCATGTTTCCTATTGCCTTAAACAAAAAGGAATTAGGAACAAAAAGGAACACAAATAGCAGGGATTGTTGAATAGACAGCAGGAACTGTTTTTTATAGATAAAATTTGGATCCCTATTTTGGGTAAGGCTATGGCTAAAAGTGGTTAAAGGCACAGGTCTGTCTTGCTGCAGGGCAAGCAGGCTGGAGGTTACTCACGGTCATCGCTGCTTGCGTCTTCCAGTGTTAATTACTTGGCCGCTTCTTTGAGCGCTTTTTTTGGCACCTGTGATCTTTTAAATGTATGCTCTGCTGTTCTACGGTAATGACATCTGGACAGCCTGCCGCTGTTGCGCACCTTGAACAAGTTCACAGTAGGGGACGAAACGTCATGATTTTAACCTTTAAAACCTAGTTTTTAACGTGTTTGAATGTGTATTTTAACGTGTTTTTAAACGCGTTTTTAAACGTATCTACTAGTTTTGTTTTATTTTTCTACATGGCACTAGAACCCGTATATCCTATCTCTTTGAATATTGTATCGGGCCATGAAAGCTTCCACTCTACAAAAAAGAAATTAAAAATACTGACTGGGTAACCATATTTATTTCCTTTATGCATGTCTCACTTTTCAGGGAAAAAGCTGTTGTGGTGAATAATATCAGGATCTGGGGCTGTTGGAAGGCAGATGGAAAGCTTCTAGGGAACAAGTTGAGCTTCTAGTACTCTGGGGTCTGTCCCCAGAAAAGACTGCACTATTTTTTTACTCAAAAGTTGACACACTGTTTGTAAGAACCAGTGCTGCTAAGTGAGGGCTTTCATATACTGTATACAGGTCGCAGGACCCAGGCACCAGAATTCTCATCAAGAGTTGGCCCAGTTGTGCATTGGCAAGGCTCCACACTCATGAGAGGACACTCCTTGTGGGCTTGCCTAGCTAGTCTGAATCCTAAGCCCTCAGAACTGGTGGCAGGAATAGCACTCAATATGTCATCACAGGTCAGGTGGGGGTTCTAGGGGGGGCTATGTAGGGCTTTTCCCCAGATTTCCCAGCAACCTGGTGCCAGTACTATCAAGCACTGTAATCTCTGTACCACCACAGTAACTTAACATAGGAGAGAGATGCTGGCCTGCTCTCTCCTTTGCTGCAGCCATACTACTGCCAATGGCAAGAAGATGTCAGGTCATCAACTACGGCAGCAGTAGTCACATTTCCACCTGGAGCCAGAGAGCTGCTCATTCTGCCTTGTCTCCTCAGTCTGAGAGCTCTGCCACTAACTAAGCTGCTGCTCTGAGACTGCATGTCTACTTTCTAACCTTTTTTTTTAGAACACCAGCTTTGATGATGTGACTTATGCAGTCATGGTGGTCTTCTTCCACTTAAATAGTGACAGTTTCAAATGGTCTTTGAAAAAGAAAAGAAGGACCTATTTTCTATACCATTTCCTTGGTAGGAGAGCAACAAAATATGGAAAAAGTTTATCAGATTATTCCCCTCCAATAAATGTGAAAGAATTGAAATGACTTCAGTGATGTTTCAAAAACACATGGTAAAAATGAATCATGCATGCATGTATTATTCCCTACTGGGGTCCTTCGCCTTAGTATATTTGCATTTTTTTTCTCTTTGCTCAAAACTCTTCTACTCTTGCTTTTGTTGGAGCCGTTACACTTGATGCTAAAGAAAGATGGTGATCTGAATTCCCAACATTCTGGGACAGAATAAAGAAGCACACGCTTTGGCACAAAGCTCTTTTGAGCTGTTTAATTTACTTTTTGACAACAGAAGATGGCATTGAGCACTCAGCAAAGAACAAAAATTTGTGTGTGTGTGTGTGTGTGTGTGTGTGTGTGTGTGTGTGTGTGTGTGTGTGTGTGAGAGAGAGAGAGAGAGAGAGAGAGAGAGAGAGAGAGAGAGAGAGAGAGAGATGCAAATGATAATTCAGTCATTAGGAAAAAGAATGTATTATAGTCAAGAAAATTCCATTAAGCCTTGTTCATAACAAATTCTGAAACTAGCTGCCAAAGAGAGACTACTGCATCTGTAACTTTTAAAAAATGAAATAGAATTTTCTGGAAGTGGCAGTCATGATGGCTTTTCAGTCCTATTATCTTGGATTCAGATTCTTGACTTCTTGCTATATCCGAATCTGGATGGTATAGAATTGGTCAGCCCTGTACAACTTGCAGACCACAAAGCTGAATGCAGCTGACTCACCAGCCAGCACATGTACCAGTTCACTAATAGACTACCAACTGCTGCTGAGCAGTGCACTGCATGAAGCAGAGAAAACCAATGCCCTTAAACTACTGTATGTATGAAGGCTCATCAGAAAATCATTGAGCCTCCTGTTTTTGCTGCCTCCCTGATTGAAAAAACAGGAGTGGAAGTGCTTGTTAAATGCCAGGCAAGCCATAATACATGTGTGGTAGGCTGTACTTGTCTTGCTGGGTCACAAGTCGCTCAGGTTTATCTTAGACACTGGCAGCATGTGATGCCAGACTATCAGGATCATTAGTTGTATCCTTTGATTTTACAGCTCTGCAGTCAGATACTGTCATTAATTCTGTGAGTCTCTTACCACTACAGATGCTCTCAGAATACAATATTTGTATTCGGCAGCTTTGGATGGTAGGATATTATGGGAACAGGAAGCAAAGTGATTTGCACTTCCTTTCTCTGTGCTTCATCAAACCCCCCCCCCCCCATTTTCTGATACTTTATCTTCAAAGTGCGTACATGAGTCCTGGTCGAGGTGGAGTCTATTGCTTCCTCCTGCATTGCCATGTTTACTGGCTATATGCCCAGGCCAGTGTATTCAGCAATTGAGTTGCAGGTGCAGCACTTGTCAAACGTGGTACTCAGGGTTGACTTGCCCTCCGCCAATGAGTACTGAACACATGGAGGCCCAGGGGCCTGGTAAGTGAGCTGGAGACATGTCCTCCTCTCTGTGTTAAGTGAGTACATAGATTGAATTGTAGAATTTAGAAGGGGGGCTTGCAGGCCATCTTGTTCAACCCTCTACCTCAATATAGGACATCCAGAGCCACCATTGCCACCATATGACTGTCCAGTCTGCTCAAAGCGAGCGAGCGCCCACCCACCACACCTTTACATCAGTGGTTCTCAAACCTTTTAACAGCGGGACCCACTTTTTAAAATGACACTCTATTGGGACCCACCTAGCTTTACAAGACTTAAAAAAAAGGTGATCTAGAAATAACAAGTAAAGAGCTCATCTGCTTGCAGGGTAATTAGCAGCTATCTTGCAAACTTCAGGAGCTCAGCTCTTTGAAGGGCAATTAGCAGGTATCTGAGATTTTTGAATAGTCTCAGGGCTTGTGGCAATTACTGATCTGATCTTTCCATCAACTGGAACCCACCAGAAATCAGGTCGCGACCCACCAAGTGGGTCCTGACCCACAGTTTGAGAAACACTACTTTAGATCTTTGTTGCCAAACTTCTGTTGCCAAACTTCTCTTACCATTAAGTAGCTTCTCCTGATATTCAGTGCTTTTCCAAGGAAGCATTTGACCTAGGAATTCCACCTGCATTCTGAAGTGGTACAGGCTAAATGTAATCTCCTGTGTGGTCACTGAGTCCTGAGATCCTGAAATGGAGTCCTCTTTGAGATGGACAAGCCAAGTGAGAAATGGCAGTCTGTTGGCCTGTCTCAAGAAGCAAAAGGCAGTACTATAGAAGCTCTGCTTCAAAGCCTGATAAATGAAAGGTCCATTTTCACACATTGAGAGCACGTCATATTTTTTAAAAAAGTGTTTCATTGCTCTTAAAATTGATTTTAAGGAAATGTGCTAGGACTTCTACATTAAAGTAGACGGCTTTGATTCATCCTGCAAGCTCAGCATAAGAGAGGTTACAGGATTTAAATACGGTAACTGTCATCCCAACAGGCTTATTTCTAGCTAATGCTGACCCAGAAAGCATGAAATAAGTGTTTGATATAATTTCCTGATTGAAAATCAATAATTTGTTCACTTATTGTGGGTACAGTATGCAACATGAAAAAAAATGGCATGAAATTTGCATTACATTTTCTTCAAGGACTCTTTAAGGAGACACAAACAGCGTCAGCCAACTATTTTCTCCCTTAGATCTTTTATGAAAGTCTTGAAAGGCTTAAGTCTTTTAAAGCCATCTGCATAACATTTTGCATTTTATCATTAGTGCAACTGCGGATGAGATGGCAGGTTGTGGACAATGATACTGTGTAAGAAAGTAAGCAAATAGGAGTTCTGTAACTGGAGAGATTAAACTGTAATTGCTACGTTTATCTTTTCATTCTTGAATACAGTATTTGGATCCTTTCTAATATTCTACAAAGGGGGTTATATAGGATTATTGCCAGCTTTTGAAAGGTCCATTTAAGTCCTGAAATTAAGAAGAAGCTGCGAGGCCACCAGCAAAAGCCCCCATTTGCCTTTGTGTTTGAATTGTGGGATTAGGGTTAACCTTTCTGAATGCCAGCTGGTATTTTTAACAGCAACGCTATACATTTTATACAGTCTAATCTCATTTGGAAGGATTTAATTGAAAAGTTCGGCTTTTAGCCTGCTTGGAAGCTTTTTAACCAACACAAAATTGTCCATCGGAAGCTGCCTAATACCAAGTTGAACCATTAGTCCACCTAGCCTACTTTTGTCAACTAGGTCTCCAGGATCTCCAGTGGAATCCTGTCCCAGCCTTCCTACTTGAGAGCTTTTAGCGTATTCCAGGAATAGAGCTGGGGACCTTATGCATGCAGGACACATGCTCTCTTTTTCTGCATGAAGAATATCAGACACATTCTAGTTTGGCCATCTCCTTGCTCTGTTAATTTTGCATGTGTGAGGAATTCTTCTGAATTGGGAGGTGTTCATACATGTAATCCCACACTTGAAGTTTGAAGTGGAGCAATGCCAGGATGGCTGAGGAGGCTGAATGTATGGTTAGGTTCTTACATTGGAATTTGGACAGGAAAGATGATAATGCTATGGGGATGCATGTCCACCCAATCTCCATCACAAAACCTTCTGATGAATACAGAACCTGAAATTATGAGAAATGGGTCCCAAGATGCCACAAAAAACCTGTCCTGTTCTGTTACAGGCCACCATAGAGTGTGGTGAGTTACTTTTATGCAAATATTAGATTTGTCTATATGTAGCTCTCCATCTCTGCATGGCCGGTTCTCTATATTTAGAGGGGCCGCTGACTCTATCCTGGAAGAACTTGTTGTAACTTTGCATCATGCACTTTGATCTCAAATTTCTATTAGCAGCAATCTATACACACACAGCAGAATCACGTGGTACTGCTTTTCCTGCACTGTACCATTTCAGACTGTAGGTGGCACATCTCATGCTTGAATGCTCATGCTTCCTCACAAAAGTAGCAGAATAGCCTCTACACATAATGCTGTGATGTATTGGAGAAGGAAGGGTTCTAGGCTATCCTTGTTTCTGAGGTGCTCATTTTAGAATAGAAGCCCTACTGGATCCATCTACTCAAGCAACCTTTTTCCAACAGTAACTAGGGAGTTCCAGTTACAGGCACGCTATGCAGGCAACAGCCCTTCCCTATGCTTTGCCTCTTGCAACTGATATAGGCACATACTGCCTCTGAACCTGAAAGTACCATTCTGCTAATATTGTGGCAAGTAATTGTGGATCAACCTCTAGCCCATGACGTTTGCCTTTTCCCCTTTTAAAGCCATCGGCCATCACCACATCTCATGGCAGCAAATTCCATAAGTTGCATGGTTGAAAGTTTTGTTTAGTTTGGATTGCTCTTCTGTCACTGCTGCCTGCTTTCCAGTATGACCACTTCTTCAAAACCGGCAGTGTGGGAAGGGGGCGGGCTGGCGGGGAGATTCCTGACCTATTTTGAAGAAGCAGCAGGGAGGGGAAGAAGGCGGTGGCAGCAGAGTCAAGTCACAAGATGCTTCAGGATCGCTCCATTACCTTGCCTGCCTGTTCAAGCTCTTGGCCTGATCCAGCAGGGCTCTTCTTATGTTAAGCTGGGAGGTTGTGACATGTGCACATACAAATTTCAGGCCTTGTTTCCTCTTGGGCCGGGTCTGACTTGCTATCCTCCATATTCTATCCCCCACTGGGAAGAAGATTGAAATGGCTAGAAAAACCAAAACCCATATCATATGATTCTGTTAGATGTGTAAATTAGCTCTCCATTCATCTTGCTTCTAGTCTTCTTGATCCTTTCTACCCTGTGTCTGTTATAATGACAATGACATCATTCTTGTCTGTAGCCTGAGAAGAATATTTTGGGGTTTGTTTGTTGAGTTGCTTGGAGAGCCATAAATGAAAGAGAGAATAACAAGTGGAAGTAGATTATGTGCTCATTTCAGTGTAACTTTTCATCCATTTTAATGACCACTGGTAAAGGGAGTGGTGTTTCTTTTGACTAAGATAAAAACTGTAGCTTGAATATTATTTGTGTTTAGACCAGTAGGAGAAAAAGTGTCTGAAAATAGCTAACCCAAACACAGATATAGCTTTGAACTCTAGTGCCTCATAATTGAGCTATTTTTTATATGGGGCTATTTACTATGCTTGGTATACTATGGTATATGCTTGGTACTATGCGCTAAAGAGCTGGTGCACATCTGAGGAGGCCCATGTGAGCCCGGGCCACAATGGTGCAGCCCGCATCCTGACTAGGAGCGGGCCCTTTAGGCTGGATGCTGCATCTTACAGCGCAATCCTGTCGAAATCGCCGGTGGCGGAACAAGCGCTCCGCAGCTGGAAGCTGTCACAAATGTGCCGGAAAGCACATTTGTGATGACTCGGAAGTAAGGGCCGCCGGTGCAAGGCAGGCAGCCCTTACTCCGCTGCCGGATTCTCCCTGCGGTTGCTGGAGTCAGGTAAGAGATCCCCTGGTGGGTGCTGGGGCGGTCCGGGTGGCGAGGGAGGAGGGCCATTAGCCGAGCTGGCTCAGTAGGGGGTGGGGATGGCGGCTGCCATATCCCCATCCCCGTTCTGGCTGGCGCGGCCATTACACGGCCTTCTCTTACTTCCGCCAGGTAAATAGCTGGCGGAAATCCAAGGAGGGCCATTGGGGTCAGGCCGCACTACACCGGGGGAAGGGAATGAAAATCCCCTTCCCCCGAGTAGACCTCTGGGCCGATCTCGATCAGTCCGGAATGAGAATAGGATCCGGCAGGCGGCCCTGGGCCGCCCACTGGATAGTTAGTCAGGAGTGGGCTGCCCGGCAGGATCGGGCTGTAAAGCATTGTGTCAGTTGGGGGTAAGGATGAAGCAATGATTATTCATGTCACATTATTCATGTACAGGTCTCTCTGTGTACATGCTATATGGCAACACATTTTCAGGTGTACAGTATGTTCACATATTTTAACATAGTCTGAGGCATTGTGGGGTGAAATATGGCAGCTACTGAGAGAAGCTCTGACATTACTTTTCAATTTTAAAACAGTACAGTATAGGAAAGAAATAAAGCCCACCATTCTGCTACATTACAGGGTAAGCCCCTTGACCTGTGTTACAAAAAGTGAATGGGGGTTACAAAAACAAGAGTGGGGTCTTCATCCAAAACTAACAACTTTATAAATGTTATAATTTTGTATAATTACTAAACAAATGGAATCCTGAAATTTACCAAAACTATTCTTGCACTCTAGTTGCAACCTGAACTAATGGTCAAATTGTTCCATGTACTGGTAGTAACATATTTTTATCAGGGACATTTTTCCGTGTAGGCAAAATGCCATCTGTTCATATATGAAAATATTAAGCTATTTTACTTGAGAATTGAATGTTTGAGCGACTCAAAAAGTGACAGTTACACCAAAACAGTTTTGAAAATAGCTTATTGGATTTGGATAACTATTATTTATTACTACCATATTAATAATAATATTGGAAGACGTTCAACCATTAAACGGAGAAAAACATATTTATAAGCATAAGAAGAACAGGCTCATAATCAAATATAAACTGAATGATTTATTTCTATTTTTATGTGTCTTATTTCAATACTCATTCCTGATATCTGCATTTATGGGTTTAAACATATTAGAAGAATGAAAATTTGCAAATCTAAGGAGGCATACAAACATGTGCAGTGCAAAGAGGCACTCACCATTGGCAATGGCAATACAAACATATCTTTATAACCATTGTTTTTCACAGTGTTTTTTTTTAACCCAAAAGTAATGAAGCTGTAGTTTCACCATACACTGGCATCACCTGCTCACCCAAGGGATGCCTCCAACAATTAGTCCCAACCTCGATCTTTTCTTCCATGTCACAAGTGCAAGACCAGCTGGGCAGAATAGGGTCCCCCCACTTCACCTCAATTGGTAAGTTTAATGATTAGCAGCAGTGCCTGTAAATAATGGAGGTTTATGTTCACAACAACACAGCAGTGCAGGTGCAGGGGAAATCAAAGGATTAGTCACTGGTGAGCACCCTGAAACACTGGTAGGGTGCTGGGGGACCTTTTTAGAACAGCCTCCCAGGTCTTTGGTCTCTGTGGAGCTGGAAGTTGAATTTCTTGGGAATTTACCAGTTCCACTCATTCACAGCCATGGAACTGGGGAAATGATGAATGTGGTACCACCACCCCCGCCTCATATAGCTAGCTGTGTGGCAGTGAGTAGACAGCAGCAATTAGCTGACTACTCCTGGACCAGGAGCCAAGGATGACAGGCGTGAGGCAGCGCCTCACCTCGCAGATGCTGCCTCAGCATACGTTTGTACTTACGTTTGTACTAGGTTGAAGGTCTCTGTTCAATAGATACAAAAGTTGTAGCTTGAGTTGAACACAAATTGATGTCTCTCTCTTTTTCTTTTTTTAGTGTGGGAACAATTGTTTGAGTATAGCAGACAGCCTGCACTTTGACTGCAAATGTTAAGCAGCATTATTATATTGTTAAGCATTTTACAACCGTGGAAAGAGAACTCATCTTTGTTGGCCCCACTTCATTTTTGTAAACAGTCACGTGTGGCATGACATGGAATCATGACAAGATCCTGGATCTCACTGATATGTGAACAAATTCAGAATGAATTGAACCAAAGGCTTAGAAATATTTCAGTTACGTGCATTGCACAGATCCTGCAGTTGGGGTTGCATGGTGGTGGGAAAAACTGCCCTGATTTCTTTAAAGCATTATGTTTGTAGATATCTTTAGATTTATAAAGAACAGTGAACTTTAAGAAAGTTCTAGAAGAGCAATGGGAGAGTGCAAGGGAATAAAGAGAGGAGGACTGAAGAAAATTCACAACACAAATCCTCTCTACATAGCCGCTGGCGGAGCGACAGCTCTGCTGGCTCTGAGTGTCATAAACGTGCCATAAGGCACGCTTTCAACACCCAGCGAGTCAGCAGCACAGACAGAGAAGCTGGCACCACTCGCTCTGCCTGGGGTTGCAGCCACTGCCGGCGGACATAGGTATGTCCTGCAGCAGCTGGTGGTGTGGTGTGGTGAGGGTGGACCGGGGTGGAAAGGGAGGGGGCGATTGGCCAGCCATGCCAGGGATGGGGTAGGGATCCTTGGCATGGGCATGCTCCACTAAATCCTATCCCCCGTCCCAGGCCTGGCTTACACCGGCTCCTCGGATTTGCGCTGGCCATTTTGCTGGCGCACATCCAAGGAGGCCCATTGGGCCTGCTGGGGCTCTACCCAGGGAAAAGGGACAAACATCCCTTTCCCCCCGAGAAGAGCTCCAGCTCCACTGGTGTGGGCCCATTCCTACCTAGGATGCAGCGGCTGCCTTAGGTGTGGGCTAAGGCTTGGGCTGCCAGTGTATCAGTCTAAGTTGGAAAATTGATTACATTTTGCTGCAAAAATATTCGTAGTCTTTTTGAAGGTAGCTTTAGCTGAACAATTGCAAATTCCAGAGAGTGACACCTAATGAGCATGGTCTTTTACTGGGTCACATTCTGTTTATGTAGGCATTTGTAAGGCTCTAAAAGCTACACCAATTGCTGTTGTACCCATTAAAAATGTCTTAAAATAGGGAAAATTGACAGGCAGCCCAATCCTACGTAACTCCCGGCACGGCGATGTAGCCATGCCAAAGGGGCACGCTACATCCCACAGGTGACTTTCGGGTCCTGAAGGCCTCCTCATTTGTTCCCTTGCCCCAGGGTAAGCTTGCGATGGCCTGCTGGGTCTACTCAGACCTGTGCCAGTGATTTAGCTGGTGCAAGTCCGAGTGAACCTGGGATGGGGGATCGACACCGGAAAGGGGGATAGGATATCAGTGGAAGTGCTGCTGCCCTCCTTCCCCCCCCTCCTGGCCTCAATCTGCCCTCCTTTCCCGCCCCATTCCTCTCCCTCCCCACTCCCTTCTACCTACCCCCCCTCCCACCCACCCCCCGTGCTGACTTACCAACACAGGCCACTGGCTCGCAGACCTGGCCGCTCACCGCTTGTGTCGGTGGCCAGGCTGCACTGAATTGCATGCCGTGCTTTGCAACAGCCATAGGGGTGGGGGGTGGGGGGCCTTATGTCGCTGAAACACTTGCTCTGGTGGCATAAGGCCTTTTTAGGACTGGGCCATTATAAAAAATCGAAGTTAGATTTCAGGTAACAGAAAGGGAGATAGAGTAGAACAGCAAATGGGAGCTTATTTATATCTCATACACATATTCTCAAAAAGTCATTCTACACATTAGGCAGAATAATGTGGAAACAAAGTGAGAAAGGCTGGAGATGTTAGAATGGACTGTGCCACATAAAAATGCCCTGCATGTTGAAAACTAGTACATCAGGGAGAAAAGTTGGGCCTAGTTTCTCTTTGATGCAGGGCTGGCCTAGTGATGAGGCTGACTGATGCGGGTGACTGATGAGAGGTGCCCTGCACCAACCCCTCTGGCCGGCCACCCACTGAATTGCTTCAACCAGCTCTCTGATCCTCTTCCTGCTTGGAAGATCCAAGTAGCAGAACCCATCTCTCGCTCCAGTGCTGCAGCAGGAAAGAAGGAAAAAGCTAACAGTGCTGCCACCTCCTCCTTGAAAACAGCTGGGTGGACAAGGAGAGGTGGAAAGCAGGGGTCCACAGCCCAACCCCACCTGCACCCTCTTACCTTCATCTCCAGCACTGCCTTTTTCCTCTATGCCAGTGGTGGGGAACTGGCAGCCCGCGGGCCGGATCCGGCCCCTGGGGCGATCCGGTTTGTGCAAGACCGTACGCGATTTCATCCAGTCCGGCCCGCGCGAGATCAGACCGGAGGCTCCGCGCTCACCTCACGTGACTCCTTCTCAACCTGGCTGTTTCTGCGCATGCGCAGAAACAGCCGGGTTGAGAAGGAGTCGCGCGAGGTGAGCGCGCGCGGGGCCTCCGCCGCCGCCAGTGGCGGTGGCCCAGAGGCTGAAGAAGGTAAGGAGGAGAGCGATGGGGTGTGGACGCGCGCGATGGGGGGGATGGGCAGGCGCGGTGGGGGGTGCGTGTGCGCGCGAGCGTGGCGGGGGCCCCGTTTGCGGTGGAGGGGTGCACAGCCCGCGACACATTTCCCCCATGGGGAAATGGCCCTCCACCGCAAATAGGTTCCCCACCCTTGCTCTATGCAGTCCTGTTTGAAATAAATAGGATGGATGAAGCATGCTGGGAACAATGCATGTTTCCTGCCTCCAGTTTCCTCTTTCTCATGTTGTCCTCTGTGTCTCTTTTTAGTATGTGAGCCCCTTTGAGACAGGGAACCATCGCATTTCTTTGCTATGTAAACAGCTTTGAGAACTTTTTGTTCAAAAAACGTATACACTACACTTATGCACACACGCACATACACACACACACACACACACACACACACACACACACACACACACATTTCACAAGAAGTAGAAGCTCGCTTTCTTTATCACTAAGTTTGATCATGTCTGACATTGCTCATCCTTTATGGTCCATCTAAGATTGGGAGGAAATTACATTACAGATATTCATTCCAAGCATCCATTGCACATTTACAAACAGGAGATACCTACACTGCATGATTATGTATACTTCCATGGGCAAGTTTTTCCAGAAACAAAGAGCATTAAATGCAGTCCCTGGGTGTGTGAAACTGTGTTAGGGATAGAATAAGAAGCCTTAACTCTGTTGCTCCTGGTTTTTGATGGATTATTTTTGCACAGCTTTTGTGTTTAAGTAGGATTATAAGCACATATGGTCAATAAGATCACACAAATCTTTTCAGGCCCCTATAATACTACAGGTGCCATGAAATGAGTTCAGGGTGGAAAGGAAAGCTGCAGATCTGAGTTTCATGGCTTTTGTGAGGGTAAATGAAAACCTGTTACAATTTTTAACAATGTCCTTCCCATTGTGTATGACATTGGTAGAAAAGAAGAGAAAAAAGGCAACCACATACATAAGAGAAGAACAAAGATTTTCATGACACTGAAAGACTTGATCATGTTTGAATGGCCATCAGATTTCCGTTTTTCCATGATGACCATGAGGCACCTTGCACAGTTCCATTAGGACCTTTGTCAAACTACATTGAGATTAGAGGTGTACAAAACTTTTCCAATGATTTACTTTGATACGTCCACTTTGTTGAGAAGTGACCTTGCATGCTAGAGGAAATTAGCCTTAAAAGCAGATATAGGATAGTCTTCTAGTATTTTCGAACATAGAAGCGCGTATTTGTGCATCATTGCACACTGGAGTGTAAAGAAGTGGCTTAATTGCATATGGTCATCCACTCAAAGCTCTGCCTGCCTGCCTTTGTCACCTCATTCCCCTTTCTAAACCTAACTGTTGAGTTTTTATCTAGTTCCTCAGTCCAAGTAGACTGTTCAGAAACCTGTTGATATACAGTATTTACAATACTTTGCAGATGTGGATCTGGATTTGCTCAGAAGTACAAAACCCACATACTGTATATTCATTATATCCCTGATTTGAGATATTGTCATTTAGTTTTACATGGAATCTTCAATGAACCAATAAAATATGAGAAAAGCCTTCACAGAGTGTTGGTTTAGGCCACATAAAGCCTTGTTTTAAATTTTTAAATTTTTAGATGTTTTTATTTTTTGCTGTTTAAAATGTAAAATTGTAATTTATGTGTATTTGTATTTGTATTTTTGTAAGCCGCCTTGGGTCCCGTGGAGAGAAAGGCGGGATAGAAATATGGTAAATAAATAAATAAATAAAGCAACAATTTTCCATGGTCAGTGAAATGATTTTGCTTGACTGAAGAGACTAAAGCTATGCTGCCATAAAAAAAAAAAAAAAAACCACCGAACATGATATTTTGATAATTTGGAGAAGGGAGTTGCTCCACTATCCTCTCAGACAGTACTGATCCAGTGTAAAGATACATGGTTGGCCTAAAGGGCCGATAGCTGTATCCTAAACCCATTGCGGACTGCCACGGGGCTGCTAGGCTGCACCTCGAGAGAAGGGGACGTTCTTCTCCTTCCCTGGATGTAAGTGAGCCTATGAGTCTCCTCGGATGTACGCCAGGTCCAGACCTGGTATACATTCGGGGAGGCCGTGTAAGGCCGAACCGGCCTGGGAATGAGCTTAGGATATTGGCGGAGTGTGCCACCGATATCCCTGCCCCCTCCCAGCCTGGACTGGCCTATGGCCCCCCTCCCTCGCTGTTCCAGCCTTCCCATCCCCACCCCTGTGTCGAGCGGACTAGGCCTTACCTGGGTTGTCCGGCACAGGTTCGGGCTGTCGGGGGTATGAGTGATGCCGGTCTCCGCACCAGCGCCGCTGACACCCGAATCGTCGCAAATGTGCTTTACGGCACGTTTGCAATGTTTTATGCCACCTTTAGGCCAGTCTAAAGTTAGTGAGGATTGCGCCCTTAGCTTGCTGCACAGTGGCGCAGCAATGTCTTCTGGTAGTGATGTATGACGTCATCGCCAAATTCTGGTCCAGCTGAGCTCCTAGCTGCATGGAGCTTCACTGCGTGCAGCCTGTCTGCCTGCTGCCCTGTCCAGGGAGCTTCTCCGCTGGGGGCTCCGATCCTCTTCCAACTTGCTGACTGCAAGCCAGAAGAGGATTGAAGCAGTGGCAGCTCCTTTCTCCAGCAGTGCTAGAGGAAGAAAGAAAGAAAAAGCAATCTGGAGAAGCAATCTGGAGCTACCCCTCCCTTCCCTGGAGGGGTACAGTCTCTCTCCCCCCTCCATGCTGCTTCTGTTTGAAATGAACAGGAGCATCTTGTGTTGGGAAGCTCGTGCTGTTCCTGTTCATTTCAAACAGAAGCAGCATGGAAGAGACACGGCACATGAAGCTTCTGTAAGTAAAGCAAAAAGGGGGTGAGGGCACCTCTCCCTCTCCTCCCTAGCCACAGGGGGTGCCTGCTCACCGATCTACTTACTGGAGCTGTGTCTGCAGCCTCTCTTCGAGGTTGGCTTTGGTTTGAAATGAACAGGCTTCCCAGCATGTGCTGTTCCTGCTCATTTCAAACAGAAGCAGCTTGAAGATGGAGAGATGGAGATGAAGATGGAGAGATGGAGCTTCAGTAAAGAAAGGGAAAGGGGAGCGGGGAGCCTCTCTCCCCCTCCTCTATAGCCACAGGGGCAGTGCCCGCTTGCCCCGTTACTTGCCAGATCAAAGTGCGGCTTCTGTCCCTCCTGTGGGAAGCATACAGTGCTCCTGTTTATTTTGAAGAGAAGCTGCATGGAGGAGGGAGAGAGGCTGCATGCATAGACTTACCATACGTGTTGGAATGGCTGGGACCCTCCCAGATTTTGGGTCCTGGTCCCGGTATCCTGGGAGGTATGGCGCCATCCCGGATTGCCGATTGCCGCCGTCGCCGCCATTTTGAGGCCTGGAAGCCCTGCATTCTGAAGGGTTCCCAGTCCGCTTACTTGCATGTGTGCGGCTTTGTGAACCGCACACATGCGCACAAGGGGCCTGGAGGCCCTTTAGAATGAAGGGCTTTCAGGCCGCCATTAAAAATGGTGGTGAGCAGGTAAGTGGGCGAACGGGCCGGCAAGAGCGGTTGAGCTGGCGAGAGGCTCTCTTGCCGGCTCGGCCGCTCTCACCGGCTTGAAGAGGCGACAGCGTCGGCTGGGCCGCGCGAGCCTTGGCCTCCGAGGCCCTGGGGTAGCATGAGCCTCGGCCAGCCTGGGCTGCGCAAGCCTCGGCCGGCCTCGGAGGCCGAGGGCCAGCCAAGGCTCACGCGGCCCGGGCCGGCCAGCGACGATAAGGACTAGGAGGAGCAGCAGCACGGCGGCGACAGGCAACAACGGCGACGATGGGGTAAGTCAATTTATGTGTAAAAATATTATTTTAGTGTAAAAATAAATAAATAAATAAATAATATATTTATTTATTTATTTGTTTATTTATAGAATTTCTACCCCGCCTTTCTCCCACAAGGGCAACCAAGGCGGCATACAATAAAAACATTAAAATACATGTATACATTTAAAAGCCAGGATGGTGTAGTGGTTTGGGAGTCGGACTTAGACCTGGAAGATCCAGGTTCAAATGCCCGCTCAGCCACGAAGCTTCCTGGGTGACCTTGGGCCAGTCACTATCTCTCAGCCCCACCTACCTCACAGGGTTGTTGTGAGGACAAAAAGGAGGGGAGGAAATATGTACACCACTCTGAGCTCCTTGGAGGAAGGGTGGTATAAAAATGTGGAAAAAATAAATAAATAAATAAATAAATAAATAAAATCAAAGATTAAAACAAACAGCCCCAGTGGGTCATCCACATTTACATTTGTTAAAAGTGATTTGTTAAAAAGCCAGCCCGCCATGTCAGACATCAAATGCCAATCTAAATAAAAATGTCTTAAGGCCCCGCCGAAAGGTCTCTAAGGAGGGAGCCGTTCTCAATTCCAGGGGGAGGGAATTCCACAATTGGGGCGCCACTGCCGAGAAGGCTCTATTCCGCGCCGCCATCCCCCTCACCTCCGTCAGTGGCGGCACGGTTAACAGGGCCCCCCCTGATGACCTCAGAGTACGGGTCGGATTATAAGGAAGGAGGCGGTCCCTCAAATACCCTGGACCCGAGCCGTATAGGGCTTTAAACTAGCACTTTGAATTGTGCCCGGAAACAAACCGGCAGCCAGTGTAGCCGCTGAAGCAACGGTCCGACTGAGTCGAACCGACAGGCCCCAGCAACCACCGGAAAAATATGGTTGTTGTTAAGTCGTGTCCGACCCTTCATGATCCCATGAACCATATCCCGCCAGGCTTTCCTGTCCTCCACTACCTTCCTGAGTTCGCTCATTTTCATTCTCGTTGCATCGGTGATGCTGTCTAACCATCTCATCCTTTGCCTTCCCCTTCTCCTTTTGCCTTCAATCTTTCCCAGCATCACCTTTCCCCCTCCCTAGCTATGGGGGCACCCACTCGCCTATCTACTTACGGGAGCTCCATGTGCAGCCTCTCTTTGTGGCTTCTGTTTCAAATGAACAGGTTCAAATGAACAGGCGTGGAGGAGGCAGAGAGGCTGCACACAGACCTCTGATAAGTAAAGGGAATAGGGGTGGGGGGTATCTCTCTTCTCCCTTCATAACCATGGGCACCCATTGGCACCCCACCTGCTTTTGCTTGCTTGCCCACCCACTTGCCCCCCTCTCATCCATGGGGCGCACATGCAAGTGAGTGCAGGGATGGACAAATTGAGGAGAAATCAGGCAATCCAGGGGCACAGACCACCACTGATACAAAGTTATATCTAGAGTTGTCATTGGCACAGCTTAAGTTAATGGTTTGGTGTGGAGGAAGTGGGAGGCAGGGGTGAAAGTGCAACCAACCAACGTTTTCAAGTGCAGAGCCCAGTGCGGCTGCCCCTATTCCTTTACACCAATGACGTGCCTGGATCTGAGGCTCTGGCCATCAGTCCTGCTTTAAAGCTGAGGGTCATGCTCTCCTAGCAGGCACTCATTGCCACATAGATGTGTATGCAAACGTGTCACACATCCTGTGTTCAATTTAAAGAAAATAAATAGGGCAACAAGGGTACATTTCCACTTTCAGATTTCAAAAGGACAAGTTATAAAAAGAGAAAAAAACTGATTAGAATTTGAGACTGGGTGCAGATTACATCTTTTGGAATTAAATTAAACCCTTAGCCACCAAATCTAAGCAACAGTTTTGGCCTCTTCTGTCAACCACATTTAGAGTATACAGGAAAATCAGGCTAAAATCCAAAGTTTACATGCTAACGTTTCAGAGCATTATAGCAAAAAAAGAAGTCATCATCATTGGGTAATGAGCTGCCTCAGAAATCAGATATAGGCTTGGGGCCCAAAGATACTATACCTGGCAAGCCAACAATGGTGCGTCTCCATAGTAACTATTTCTAGTGGCATAAAAGGACTGCAGATTCTTTTTGACCCAGGAAACTACAAGACATGTCACCATAATTACTCTTAAAGAGAAATTTGAAAAAGAGCACATTTTGAGCTTCTTCCTCAGATGGTTTATCTGAGAAATTTCAAAGGTACTTATAAAAGTTTTGCACAGACTATTGAAATTGCTCCAGGGTGTTCCATGCTTTCCTAAGTTGTCCCCAGATTTCACCTAGTGCAAAATCAGAAGCTGATTTGGATATTTCTCCTCAGGTGAAGCACAAAGGAAGGTAGAGGGAAGCATTAAAAGTTTTAATAAAAAGAGCGACACTTTGCAAGGCAGCAGGGCACATACATCCCTACAGGAATAATGAGCAAGTGTGAATCGTCTTAATTGTGAATGATTTTTAGAATGAAAAAGAGAGTTCCCAGCGTCTTGCCTCAAAGGTTGCCTGTATCTTTGGTTTGCTGCAAAATGTGCCTTGGCAAATCCAGCTCCTTCCATCACTACAGTGCAGAACATAGATGTCAAATTTGAAACCTGAACTCACTCACTCTACTTTTGACCTATTAGTGACAGAGGAGGCATTTTCAGGATAAGAGTTAGCAGTCCTAAGTGACAATAAGAGTCTTGCTTCTGCTCTTGGGGATTTCCTGATGCCATGTGTGGCCACATTCCTGTGGACCTTTGTAGTAAGACAGGACGTTTGTTACAAAGCAGAAAACCAATGCATTTTTTTCCCAGATGTCAAGCAACTTGATTGTTGAGTAGGTGATTCTATATTGAGTTCCACACATCTGAGATTAGCACTTGCTGCTGGAGTGAAACTGTATGATTTTTTTGTTTTTTGTAGAGTCTTCACTTTGCCTGGAAGGAATTTCCAGAGAGCAAGACTTTATTTACTGTAGTATCTCACTAAATGCTGACTTTTTATATCTTCTGTTCTATGGTGATTAATAGTTTACTTTTGTATTTTCGTGGATGCTTCAAGCCATAGCCATGGCAACCCCCTTAACAATTCCTCATACATTTTCCAACATTACATGCATATTTGTGTTTGATCAATTTCCCTGATGGGGAGGCAGTGGATTCAGTGTGTAGGTGTAGCTTCTCTTTATATTGTACTGTCATTTCTTGATTCACTCCTTTTGGAGGCGTGAAAACTCCTGCCTGCCTGGCAGACTGACTAGGGCTTGAGAGAAAGGAAAATCGTCAGACTGCAAACCTGGGAATTCACTCAAATGAAAAGAATGTTTTTTTTAAAAAGGATTTCTCCTTCTTTGGGCTTTTTATTAATACTTGTTCAGCCACCTGAGTATCGTGGCTGATCTAATTGGCCCAACCACCGCTCCACTTTTTTCTACAGTTCATGGCTTTATCTTGACACTGGAAGCAAATCAATATAGATGACCCTCAGTGCTGGGACTCCTAGAAGGTAGGATAGAAATCTGGGGGAGAAAGCTAAATTATTGAAAGGGGAGGAAGATTCTTTCCATCACGAAGTTACTGTAGCCGCTCAACTTACAGGTAATTTCTCTTTTCTGAAGCAGGCAGGAGACTCCTTCCAATGTTCCAATGCAGTATAATAATAGCAATATGAAGGCACAGAATGATAATGCTGACAATTCAGAATGGAAGAAGAGCTGAAATAATTTCAACCAGCTTTTCTCATATCCTAAGTGGTGAGAGTTAAATATGAAAGCACCTGCACATGCACTGTTCAGATCTGTCATCTTTTGAAGAGAAGAGAACGGCATGTATACATTTCAAACGCAGAACCCTCCATTTATTTTGAGACTGGCAGCTGCCTAACACTTGGACACACAAGCCCCTTATGTGGAAGCAAGTTCCATTTAAATCTGAGAGGATGACTAGCAAGAAACTTGTTTTGGAATAGGCTTTCAGATGGATATGTCCCTTTCTAACATAACCAGCCCAATCCTATCCCCTGTCTCCCCACCCATAGCATGCAGCTGTGCCAACGGAGTGCACAGTGCATGCTATAGTGGGGGAGTAATCAGAAGAGGTACCATAAGTACATTTTTACTTACCCCTCAGTAGGCCTTTTTGCAGTGATGTAGACTTGAGTCTATTGACTCGGACTTGAGTCGGACTCAAGTTGCTTCAATTTCACGTGGTAAAATGGGTGACTTCCCCCAGTGTTTCATTCACTTATGGCAGTTTCACAAATTATACAGGTGAGTTCATTTCAGCACTATGCCCTGGGAAACTGCCAAAAGTGTTGGACTTATTGATCCAGTTGATTCTTCTCAGGTTTTATTTAAATAAAGTTTTCATTGGAGCCACCCCTTATGAATTATTGCTGATAGCATTCCTGTAAAAACTCAATATGCATTAGCGCTGCTACAGATTTCATATCTTCATGCTTCACAAACTAATTATCACCCTCAAGATGAGGCCAGTTTTGCTTTCTCAAAAGGTTTACCAGTCTCAAAAATTTCATCCCCTTTCTCAGTCTTTCCAATTATGAATTGTCACAGTGCTATCCCGTATATTTAAACTTGTCACTAGACTAGATCACATTCATTTCTTACCACCTGACGCTTGCTTGTTTTGCTTTGTTTCTCGCTCTCTCTATGCAGAAGGCTGTACAACAAACCTGTGCAGTAGGCCTTGTACAAACCTGTACTCACACCCTTGCCTACTGCACCTGAAGATCTGATGCTTCCGATGAAATTGACTGCAATCCATTAAAGCTTATGCTGATATAAATTTTCAAAGAAATAGGATATACAGGTTCTGGTGCCATGTAAAAAAATGAAATAAAAAAATAAAAACATGGCACCAGAACCTGTATATCCTATTCCTTTGAAAATTGTACTGAGCCATTAAAGCTTCCACTCTTTACTGATATAAATTCGTTAGTGTTTAAGGTGCCACAAGACTCCTTGTTTTGCTGCTGTAAGGCTGATAGATTACAGTCAGAGGCTTTCATTGATGAGGGACAAAGATGCACTGGGAGAAATGAGAGAAAGAAAAACTAGAAAAGTTGGGCTCTTCTAGCCACAACATGTTCTTGAGATTGTCACATTCAATCAATGAGATTTGGGGAGAAACTTTCACATATGAGAAAGTTCAGGTCAGCAGTTATACATACATCTTGCATTGGAAAGTTTTCAAAACAACTGAAGACGATGTTTAGTGGAGGGAGACAGAGTGCAATATTTTTATTCAGTGTTCTCAAACATAAATTACCCAGATTTGTGGCCCCAATCTAATCGGGCCTTGCACTGCTGGAATGTTTGTTCCGGCAGTGTAAGGCCCTTTATGGCTGTCGCAAAAGATGACAAGTAATTTGGTGTGGCCTAGCTGCTGCCGCAAACAGTGAACAGCTGGGTCCACACACCAGAAAAGATAGCCCACTGGTCCTGGTAAGTTGGTGCAGTGGTTTGGAAGGAGGCAGGGGAGGGGGAAGAACGAGGAGGAGATGGGGCAGGGAGGAGAGCAGATTGGGGCCAGGAAGGCGCCGGTATCAGTGGCAGCGGCACATGCTGGCCATAATCCTCCAACCCGGGTCCATGCAGACTTGGACCTGTTATAGAGCTGACGCAGATCTGAGTAGACCCAGTGGGCCGGTGCAGGCTTACCCCAGGGCAAGGAAACATATGTTCCCTTACCCTGACAAGGCCTCCAGAGGCCAAAACTCCCCTGTGGGATGCAGCGGGGCACCACATTTTCGTAGCTACATTGCCACGTGGGGAATCAAATAGGATTGGGCTGTTATCCACTATAATATTGTTAATTAAAGAACAACAGAGAAACACAGTGAGGAGAAATGTTATTGTATTTGTTTTATCTTCTCTATTTTGGAGCATTGTAATATTGGTACAGTCGTATTGCAATATTCAGGGTATTGCAATATTTCATATAAACTTTCTACTTTGTTTGTTATAAATCGTGCCATGTCTCAAATCTGTCATTATTTATTGGGAAATAATTCTGCTAAATTTTTCTTTCTTTTTGTGTCTGTACCAGGATGATAGCTTACTTCTTGAATCACTGCACTGACTCCCTGTCACTTTCCATATCAGTACTTCCCATCCTTTAAGCTAATGGTACCCTTCCTATCTCCTTGTTCCTCTCTTTGCAATCCTCTTCCCTTTCCTTTTCTTCTTGATTAGAGTGGCTACCTGCAGCTTCAATCAACTTGACCTTAGCTGCTGTGGGTTTCTGAAAATCCAAACCAACAGCTAGCAATCATAGGCCCAGCTCCAGAGCATGAAGGAGTCTGGCATGAAGGCTGTGCTGTAAACTGAAGATTTATTTCATTTTTGAAGAGATAATTAAGAACTGCCCTACTGAACCAGACCAACAGACTGTCTCGTTTCGCATTCTGTTTTCCACTATGATCAGCCAGATGCCTAGCAGTTCACAAGCAGGGCAGGCAAACAACAGCCAGCCACTCAGTTCACTTGCCTGCTCCCAGCATTTGGTATCTTTGCAATATCCTGCCTATCCATTTCATTTCCACCATGGCAAACAGCCACTGACAGATTTAACCACGATGAATTTGTCCAGTCCTTCTAAAAAGTCCAATAAGATAGTGGCCATTTTGCGTGGGGACTTTCATACGTGAAATATACATTTTGCAAAATGAGGCATGCAGCCTCTCAAGTGAGTCTGAAGATGCCTGAATGCCTGAGGAAGCTGCTTGACCATGGGAAGAGGAGCCCTCCAAACCTGGGAAGAGAGAGTTGGAGAGCTCAGTGGAGAGTTGGACAGCTCACCTCCGTGCGGGGGGGAGGTACCTCCATGCAGGGGGGGCGTCCCCCTGACGTTACAACTGGAAGTGACATCACCGCTGCAAAGGGCTTCCCGAGTACAGGGCGGGTGGGCCCAACTTGCGCACCGCCACCCACCTGCTGTTCGCGCCACCACCACCACCGATCCCGCCACCCATGCAGTGGGTTTGTTGCTCCCTGCCGCTTGTCACACCCCCCCCAGGACGACACTTCTGGGACAGCTCATTCCAGATATTTCTTTTGCAGAGTTTTGTCAGCCTCTCAGCTCTTTCTTGAAATTGCAAGTCGGACAGCACAATCCACCGGAACTATCTTGCGGCGGAGCAAGTGCTCGGCTGCCGGAAGCCATCGCGAATGTGCAGTAAAGTACATTCACGATGACTCGCAAGTAAGGGCCACCGGTGCTAGGCCGGCAGTCCTTACTCCGGCACCAGATCTCCCATGCGGCCGCTGGAGGAAGGTAAGGGATCCCCCCAGCGGCCGCATGGGTGGCAAGGGAGGGGGGCCATTGGCCATGCCAGCCTGGGAGGGGTCCGCCATATTCCCGTCCCTGTTCTGGCCAGCGCGGCCATTACACGGCTTCCTCCTACGTCCGCCAGCTAAATAGCTGGCGGAAATTCTAGGAGGCCCATTGGGAAGGGGACGAATGTCCCCTTCCCCTGAGTAGACCTCCGGGTCACTCCAGAGTGGCCCAGAATGGGGATAGGATCCGGCGGGTGACCCTGGGCTGCCCGCCGGACAGTTAGTAGGATTGCGCTGTGCTTCTTCAAGGCTCACTGATGAACTATGCAACTCTGAGGCCAGGCACCTTCCTGTACAACACTGTTTTGAAACTAAGAACTGCCCCAACAAAAACAGCCTTTAAGAAACCCTTTCCTTTTTTTCATACATTGCTTACTTATTTGATGAATATTTCAGTGTTCTTGAGATGAGAGCTTCTGATCAAAAACTCAGAATCCCCAAAAATCCCACTCAGCATTATCTCTTACTGCATTGTTTTCCAGTCAGAAACAGGTCACTGCAAGGGGAAGAGAATGGGGTAAGTGAGAGAAGATGCCACAGCTCGCCAGAGCAATATTGCCATGAGCCTGAGGGAATTGGTGTAATTTGGGGCTTTCCAGGAATAGCCAGTAGGATTTTATAAGTGTTGGCCAAATTTTTGGCCCAGAGTCTGTGAAAACAGCAAAAGGGGTACGGCTGGCTGTAGGTTTCAGGGGGCCCTGGGCATAGTGTCCTGTGGGCATATCTGAGTCTCTGCAAGAGATTCCATTGATGGTTCACAGACTCGAGCATTTGTTCACATGGGCTTGGAACGAGTGCAAAAGCTTGACTTGATCTCAGGTAGAACTTGGAATGCTTGTGTGCCCTTAGCTGTGTACACTCTGCTGGTGAGCAACAATAGTAGGGCCAGACCTCTCAGTATCAATGCTAAGAGGCACCATCTTAATTCTACCTCAAGGAAGGTGTGCCTGTGCCTCATCTGCACCTGCGGGATTGACAACCCCCCTCTCCCTCCTCCGCCTCCTCCCTTTGGCTACAAGCATTGGATAATGTTGTCTTGCTGCTTCCTACCACTGCTGCCCTTCCTACTAAAGGCTGATTCACACTAGCCCTTTCCGTGCACATTTTGGCTTAACGTTTGGTCTTTTCGTGCGTTTTTCATGCTTGCGTCTGACGCAGCATGATCTTACGACGCAGCCAGGAGAGATGGTTTAGGTTTATCTTTTTGATGCGCTCGCGTTTAAGCTAGCGTTTATGCTCGCGGTGCTAGGCAGCCCACCAATCAGAGAAGCGCATTTCTCTTCACCAAATCACAGCTGCGCTTTCTTCAAGAAGGCGGGCAAACGTTCAGAGAACTGCTAGATGCACATACAGACGCTAGAGCAGGGCATGCGCGCCGGAAAAGGCTAGTGTGAATCAGCCTTTAACCCTGCAGAGCAGTAGGAAACTACTTGTATTCTACTTTGAAAAAGGTAGTAGAATACAAAATTCTACTTTGAATGATGTATTCTACATCATTCAAATAATGGAAGGGTTGGCAATCTTCTCTCCTTTCACATGCGTATGCAGGACATTAGTGAGAAAGCAAGGAAATGCTTTTATTCACCATGCACACAGTTCATAGCATGATCAGGACAATAACACTCTCTGAGGGAATGATTGTTTCACAACAAGGAGTTCATGCATTTCAAATCACTCAGCACCTGGGCTTGAAATTGGTCCATGCTCCTGTTGGTTTAATGCTGTTGCATTGTGGTATTGGCAATGAGGCTGCCAGCTTGAAGAGTGATTCTCGAAACCAGACAGCATGTAAAAACTGGAAATATATCTTTTCCCCCTCCATGGCTGAATGATAAGGGGGAAAATTGGCTACGATTTTATAGATGTACATCTGGTTGCATGACAGGGCCTGGCTCTGAAGTTTATCACTTTTAATTTGTTATTTTCATGGAGGGAAGGGGAGAGAGAAGGCTGTATGGTTTGTTCGGGATACAGAACTTGATTACTATCCGATAGCAAACTGCTCATGTCATGTCTCTCCAATAGGCATATTAATAATGTTCCCAGAATGGCTTCCAATTTGAAAAGATTTTGGACGAAGATTGATGACGGATCCTGCCTTTTAAAAAAATGCCAACAGAATATGCTAGACAGAATCCAATACAGACACAAGCACGCTCAAGGCCATTGATTGGCTTGAGAAATCTGTTGCATATTGCAGGAAGTATGAGTAATGCATGCATCCTGTTTTCATGCCTTAGCTATATATGTATGAAGGGGGAAGTTACACATCTACCCCCATGGGGAGGTCCATGGACAGTTCTTGTATCCAGAGCTCCCACATGGAAAATGGGAGAATTCCCTTTTTGTACACCATAGCAGAAGTGCAAATGAGGAATCCAACATTACTCTTCTTCACTTTCTGCTTCTAGAACAGGAAATATTTAGCCCCGATTCTCATTTATAAAATGCACAGTATTAGGTTTGCTAAACAGTTTTTCTTAAACTGGTCTTCTCAGGTAACCAGTTTTGGAGGCTAAAAAGTCAGTAAATTCTGGATTTTGCCAAGCCTTGCCCAGAGCCACCTGATTGCATTTGACTCTATGCATAATCAAGTAAGTTTTGCCCAGGATCTGCCCTGCCTCTCCACATTCTGTCTTGGCTCTGTCCTCCAGACCCCTCCAAGTACTCCTTGCACTTCCAATTGCTGCATTGGCTCTGCCTCTTCTGGTTCCATGGGCTGATGGTCCCACCATGGGGCAGCAGTATTGAAACCAACAGTTGGCAATTCTAGGCAGGAATAAGCCCCAGCTGAACATGCTTGCAGCGAAAGTATCACACTAATTCCAGGAAGCTCGAAACAAGATTTGTCACAAATACAATTATATATGATGCTGACCTCAGATACTTTGTAACTTGAGAATATTTTCCCTTCCTATTTGACCTGGATTCTCTCTGTGATTTGAATAGAGTAGGTGTGATTGCACAATTAAGAAACTTACCTATGCAGATTACACCAATTTCTTGCCTTAGCGCAACGAGCTTGGCCTTTGAAAACACATCATTTACCTCTTTAAATGCCGTTGTAATTAAAAGGGTACCAGATAGCTTCCTTATAGACAACTTTAACCCATTGAAGGAGCTAGTGTCTCTGTACACCAAGGAGAAAGATGAAAATTTGAAAAAAAAGAAAAGAAAAGGGGGGGGCCTCCAAAAAAGGGATGAAAATTCTGGTGCAGTTGAAAGAAGGTATGAGAGTTCCCTGGGAGTTGAGGGAGAGAGTGAAATAGGAATGGGGCTGTCACGTTGATTAATAAACTAAGAATTGATGGTGAGTTATTAGCATGCAATACAACGTATTGACTAGCAGGAGGTGCGGTCTGATGGTTGAGCTTCCGTACTGCTTGAGGAGCTAAGCAGGAATGGGAGATGGATGGAATGTCTCCTGGATGGGAGACAAGAATGCCGGAGTGACAAGCTGCAGTTACCAGTTGTGGCAGAACGGAGTCGCTGATGAGTCCTCAGTGAGAGAGCATGGAAGTGTGTGAGAAGAGAAGATCAGCTGGCAAGAATGGTGAACAGCTTGAGAATCCTGCCTGGGCTGATTTACAGTTGCTGCAGAAGCTCAAAAGGCATGCAGTCAGAAGAGATAATCACACTGTGAAGGAAAACGTCTGGTCTATTGAGGGTTCTGTGAGTTCCACAGAACAATATTGTAATAAACCCATTGAAAAATGGTGGTTTGGATAAGCCTGCCTGTGTAAACTGCCTTGAATGCTGTGTAAAAACGGAGAAAGGCAGTAAATAAATAAATCAATGCAATGCAATGCAATGCAATGCAATGCAATGCAATAAGACTTGGTTTGGACAATACAGGTCCCTATCCCTATGAGGAGCAGTGTGTATCTTTCAACACACTCTGAGTGCCATTCCACCCTACAAAGTAACGTTCAGGGTGGAATGTCCAAGCTGTCCCTCATTGTACAATTTAAATGCTACATGAAAGTATTATTTAAATTGTGCAGATAGGGGCACGTTGGACAGCATGACGTGGCAAAGGGAGGACCCTTGCATGATGTAGGGGTTGGTCAGACATATTGTTTGAACTGTCTGTTCATAATTAATCTTCCCATAATTATTCATAAGTTTGTTTGTTTTTAACTGACTTTGCCTCTTCTATATGTCTGGAGTTCAATTATTACTACCTAATCTCTTTTTGGTCTTGAAGATACAACTAAGGCCCCAGGCACCTACCAGACATGTACCAGAAAGATAGGAAGCTAGTAAGGACATCTAGAAAAGGATTATTAACACAGACAAATAAGACCACACCACAAGATAATTCATCACAATGTCAAGCATTGATTGCCTTCCATTTAGAGACATCATGCTAATTTTAGTAGATCATTTGTTAATTAATTTCCATGTGTTTTTTGGGGGGGCAGAGCTGTATGTTATTATTAATATGTTTATCAGAAAGACCTGGATCATTTGTCCCAAGAGTCCATCTTTACTTTATGGATTGTTTAAAAAGACAATATACTTGAATATTTGACCAGCTGCAGATCCATATTATAAGCCATCAACAACGTCATTCACTGAGGAAAAGGATGGACTTTTAATTGCTCTGGTCTGGAAAAAATGTCTAGTATTTCCTTTTTGATTCCAAATGTATCATTTCATTGTTCTTATGGAAGGTCAACCATGGGACATTCCACATTCTCAAGGAAAAGAAGGAGAATACTAGAGGATGTTTTATTTGAGAATCTAAAAGAGACCATTTAAAGAAAATATTCAAGGTCCTAAAAAACTCCCCATCCTTTTCGTATACATGTAAAAGTCAAGCATACACTTAACAGGCTAATCTTATCCATGTTGACTTGGAAGTAAGTTCCACTGATGTAAATGGGGCTTGCTCCCAAATTAGATATGCTTAGAATTGTCACCTTAAAATAACATCAGTAAGTACTTGGGCAAAATATTCAACCAAGAGAAGCTGCATTAGACAGCTGCAGCCAAACAACAGAGTCTTATTGCACCAGAAAGACTAACCTTAAAAATACAACAAGAACAGTCCAATCATTACTAAACCACCACCACCACCCCCAGTGCCAATGCAGCCACACCAACAGGGTGCACACCGCATCATGCAGTGGGTGGGGGAAGCCATGGAGGCCTTTTCTAGGTAAGGGAACCTTTGGGCCTCCGCTTCCCCAATGGGTGTCCTTGGATATATGCCAGCCATTTTGCTGGTGTGGATCTGAGGAGAGTAAGGGAAAGGGAACTGGAAAGGGAAAAGGATCTTTACGCACATCTCTGCTGCCAGGATCCCCCTCCCTCCCTGTTCTGCCTGCTGCTCAATCTTCCCTGCCCAGACACTTCCGTGTTCCTCCCCCTCCTTGCCCCATTCCTCCTACCACAGGCTTATTATTACCTACCACCTGCACACCCATGGGTAACCAGCTTCAGGAGTGGGTCACTGGCACTGTTGTTGCTTGCGGCCGCAGCTCTGAAATGGCGATTGGCAATGTGCTGCGCATGGCGGCTCTTTACAACAGCAGAACTGTGTTTTGCTGTTGTGAAGCCTTAGTTAGGATGAGGTTGTAAATCCATTAATCTTTAAGGTGCCCCAAGCTTTTGTTGCTTGGGGTAAAATATGTGCAATCACATATTAAGGCCCTTCAGAGGCCAATAATTTGTATCTGTGTGCAGGGATAGTAGACTGTTGTGAAAATGGCTAGAATTTTATTGGACGCTTATTGGGAAAGACTGGGGGATTTGACCCACTTTGACAGTTGTCAACGGTTAGTTCAGATACAGCAATACCTTGAATATTACAATACCTTGTTTACCTCATCATCATCATAACCTTTATTGGCATATAAATAGAACAAGAAACAAAAATACAAAATGATAACACCAAACAAAGATAGAGGAAATCTACCCAGCTGACACATCTGCCTTGTTGACCTTATACACAGGAGATATGTTCCCTGAAAGTCAAGCGCTGTGTGAAACAGCACCATGGGAGGCAGTGTCAATCTAATAGGCAGGAACTGGATGCTGAAGGGCCCAAAATGCAGTGCTCCTATTGGTTAGAATGGCTGTCAATCATGCTAAGACAAAGAGTGCTATAGCAAATCAGCACTAAGGAAGCAGTATTATGGAATGTGTGTATGCATATGTTGATTTCAAGCATACATCATTTGATTTCTCTGCACTTGCTTAGTATAAACTTGGTGACTGGCAGATGAATGTGAAAACCAACTCATTTGAGAAACATGTTTGAAGTGAGGTGAATCTGCCGTGTTAGATATCCAGTAATCATTGTTCATGTTGCAGACATCAAGGGCTCAGTCCAGCCTAACTCAGCACAAGTCAGGCACAATTGAGGCACAATTGCGGCGTAACTGTGGCCTAAAATAGGGCTGAGTTAGGCTGACGTGGCAGACGCGAGCAGATCCAGTATGGGCGCCGTGTCGCCTGTCAGTGTTTGCCTGCCTGAGAGGCCCCCCCAACTCCCCCCTCCCCTCTGAGCCCTGAGGGTCTGGCAGCCCCCCTGCTGTGGTCTCCCTGGGAAGGCAGTGGCAGTCCCTGGATGGGAGTCATGCAGGGGCTTGTGTGCTGGGCGCTGTCTCTGTGTGTGGGGGGCAATGCTTGTGTTACACTGGGGACATGTTGTTCAAGGGGCCTTTGCCCAAGGGGCATCTTTATTGTTCTGGAACATTGGCAGAGATGGCCAGGCGAGGCTGCCAGGGGTAGGCACAACAGCCACTCAGAACGTAGCAGCAGCAGCAGGCGTGCCCCACAGACCTGGAGATGCAGGCTCTTCCCCTGTGGAACCACAGCCTGCTCCATAGAAAGGGGAAGGACAGCAAGTAGGCAGCCAGGGAGGTGGAGCAGCAGCAGCAGCTGAGAAGGGTTGCAGGGCAGGCTCCCAGACCTCTGGCAGCATCAAGGCAGACGACCGTGGGGCAACCAGACTGCAGGCCCAGGGGTGCTCCCTGGAAGGTAGGTGGTAGTGGACATTCCTGGGGAGACAAAAAACACGGGGGTGTTCCATGGCAGCTGCTGTGTGGTAGCAATTGCCATTGAAGAAATGCCAGTGTACAGTTGCAAAGGCCTGCAGGGAGAGAAATCAAACACAGCTGAGAGGTGTGAGACACATAGCATGGTCTGCGCTCCTTCCCTGGGTGTAAGGTGAGCATGATCCTGTAAGGGAAAAGGGTCAAAGAGAGAGACAACAACACAACGTGTGGGTCACAACCATGGCAAACCTAGCAATACTGACCTGTCAGTAGACCCTGTGGAGTAAAGGGGGGAGGAACAGCTGGTGCCTACATAAGGCTAACAGTTCCACACTTGTGGCATTGTGTGCTCACATTACTACAGGCAGCAATCAGACACAACAGTGGTCAAGAGGCATGTATCCTATATATCATAGCAGGCAAAGCAGGCAGCTATGAGACAAGACATTGGTAAAGAGGCATATCATGGCAGGCATTGCAGGCAGCTATGAGACAAGACATTGGTAAAGAGGCATATCATGGCAGGCATTGCAGGCAGCTATGAGACAAGACATTGGTAAAACGTCATGTATCCTACCTATATTTCTATATGCAAAGAGGCAGAAGTCAGACCACATGTCAGCATGAACCCTGCTCTTACCTGCACTTACCTGCTGGTGTTGTTGCCTGTGGGGGGGGGAGAGGGGCTGGGAGAAAGAAATGGGTTAGCAAATACTTGCATGGAGACAGCTGCCCAGGCACAGCAGTAAACAGTTTGGCCACAGCCAGAACAGCCCTCTCTGCCCTAGAGGGGGGCAGAGAGGAGAGAGGAGAGGAGAAGAGGGGTGTTTGTGAATTTTGCCCTCTACCGACAAAGTCCCACTTTGTGGCTGCTGGGGGACAGGACCCCACACCACGTGCTCAGAGAGAGAGAGAGAGAGAGTGGAGGGATGGGGCTGGGGAGTGGCGTCGTCTGGCCTGTGGCGGTGGGGCGGTGGGCCCCAGGGCGGGGGGTGGGAGGCTGGACGGGGGGAGCGCGGAGGCTGAGCAACAAGTTGAATTTGAATTTCTTGCCACCGAAAAAAAAGGAAAAAAAAACCGGACCGTTACGGTTTGCCGCCGAATTTCGGCGGCAAACCGAGGCTCTTAAAGGCTCTTAAAGGGAAAAGACGTTCTGTGCCTGCGCGAAGTGTATAGCAATGCTTGCTGAGCGCTTTAAGAGGAACGAGGCTGAGGAACACGAGTTTGCTCATGTCGTCATCGTCCTGGAGTGGAGAGATCGTCGCTGGATCGTCGCAGCAGGAGACTGAGGCCCGTGAATCACCAACACAACAGGAGGAGAGGGAGAGAGGTATGGGAATCATGCACCAAGAGGTTTGAGAGTTGGCAAAGGAGAGTTACAATTTAAGGCTTCCAGAATAAAGAAAACTGGAATTCTTAGGAATCTGATTAATGCTCTGTGCAGTCCTAGAAGCCAATATCGAAACTGCAAATTCTAGCACAGCAACTAGTTCCCACATAGGACTGTGTGAAGGAGTTTTGTGTTGTCTTCATCTTAATAAACTCATTTTGTTTTGGATTGGTTCTTTTGCCTTTAAGATTAAGGCTTGCTGTCTTAGCCACACCTCCTGCAACCATCTTCCCATTCTCCTACTTTCCTATAATCAAGCCTGATCTGCTGGGAGTGTTTTAATCTATGCTTGCCTACTTGGGTGACCTGGTTGCAGTTTACCACTGTGTGGGGCACTCTTGCTCCATACACTGAGCTATTGCAAATAGGGCAGAGAAGGAAATGCCAGATCAAGTTGCAAAATATATCTTGCTCCTGAGCTTGATCAATAAATCCTACTGACCTCAATAACATTTATTTCTCCATAAGTCTGCTTAGGGTGTTGCAGTCAGAAAGATAAGCACACTTTTGACATCGGGGGGCGTTTTGACGTCGGGGGGCGTTTGGTTGCGGTAGGGCGAGGGGCGTACTGGCACCAGGTAAAAAAAACCCTGGCTACTCCTCTGGGGCTGGGCTTTTGTGGGAAAGAGGCTGGGTGGGGCTGGGTGCTGATAGGGTAACTATTTGGGTCCATGTCCAGAGTTATGCCACAACTATTCCGTCCTAACTCAGACACAACTCAGGCGTAGGGTGTTAGAACTTTTCAGGAGAGGACTGGAGTGGGTAAGGTAAAATGGCTCCTATGGGTCTCCTCAAATTTAAGTCCACCTTTTTTTTTTGACCTAGATTTTGTGCTGCAGTTGTGCTCGAGGGGGCGTGTCGGAGCTTGCCAGTGTCTGGAATCCGACTCAAATTCGTAACCGCCCCCGTCACTCCCCCGACACGCCCCCAACACGCCCACTTTTAGGCCAAACTTAGGACAGAATAGCTCTTATGCCGAACTTAGGACTGAATTGGTCAACTTTCCTTAACCCATCCTATGTCAGTCACAATTGCAGCACAAATTCGGCCTCTGCGGCACAATTCAGGCACAACTCGAGCCTAAGGCGCTTAGGCTGCAGTTGTGCCTGAATTGTGCCGCTGAGGCCTTAGGCTGGACTGGGCTGTAAGAAGAATATTTATGTGAGAACAAGCCTCAGGATTTTAACTAATGAAAACAGTGGTACCACCAGTTTTGCTCTCCGAAGGCTGAAATCTTAAGCCTGGCATAGGTACAAATCAGAGGACTTTAATGAAAACACACAGAAACAGATTCTCTAATCAGTTTTTTTTTTCCCAAACAAGGATATCAGAATGAATGTTTGAATTGCTTCTGGAAAGTCTGCTTCTTTAGGTTTAGAAGGGAACTTATGGAGACAAAACAGTCATTTGGGCCTTACTGTAATGAACATGGAAATATTTTGCCTATAAATCACAATGAATCACATACCCAATAAATTAGTAGGCACCTTTTTTACCCAAAGTATGACAGGACAGCTAAATATTACAAGTCTCAGGGCTTGCACACAAGCCACATAAACAAGAATACATTGCTCTTTCAGGTGACAGAGCCTGTCAAGGTAAAATAATTTACTATAGACGTGTCATACTCCAACCTTGTGTGGTTGGAGTACAGTGGTTATAAAAAGACATTCTTCACTTATTTCTGAGTGTTGGGTAAGTTGTTGTGCACCATTGTTTCTCTTCAGAGAGAGGCACTGGCAGCTACAACAAAATGTGATGCCATGCAATTGTTTGCAAGTTGAAACAGATCCTAAAATTAATAAGCAATTATCCATCCCAGTGCTTTGTGTACTTTCAACCTATGTTCTGTTGAAACTATTCCATTTATCATGGTGTTCACAAACAATAAGTGGAGTGCTTGACCTCAAGAAAGTCACTGAAAGTGTGCCTTATAGATCTTTGTTATTTCTCTTATCTTTAATTGCCTGTGGATATCCCCCTGGTTTTATAAAAAGCTTGAGTTATTTTGTGTACTAATGAGAAACACTGGGCTCCCTCTGCTTGTCTTTTCTGTACTTTGGATATGAAAACCTGGGTGCTTTTGTGTGTGCAAGATGTCTGATGACATTGGAATGCATATTCGATACGTCTGTGGCTGTTGGCAACATCTGTAACTTCACACTTTTCAGTAGCAATCTTTCCTGTTTGAGAAGAAAAAACCCTGCCGTGCCATAGTGACACACCTCCCTGCATATAACGTGATCGAATTTATGCACTTTGATGTAAAGCTTTGTGCTTAATATGTCAGCCTTTATTTCAGAAGCAGCTACAGCAGAAACTGTCACATTAGATCCTTTGTAAAAGCCACATCTTCTCTCAGGATTCTATGGATACCCATGCTTTTCCTTTCCTTTTATTCTACAAATACATGCTCTGAACCCACAGAAGGTTCACAAATATTATCTTCAAATCTGTGAAAGCAAAACAATGCCTTAAGTCAACAAGCTTTTGCACAATTAAGCCAATTGCACATGGACTGTGCAGTGCTGGCTAACAGCTGCACTGATGGCTCCCATTTGTTGTTGTTCAGTCGTTAAGTCGTGTCCGACCCTTCGTGATCCCATGAACCATATCCCGCCAGGCCTTCCTGTCCTCCACTATCTTCCTGAGTTCGCTCATTTTCATGTTTGTTGCATCGGTGATGCTGTCTAACCATCTCATCCTTGGCCTTCCCCTTCTCCTTTTGCCTTCAATTTTTCCCAGCATCAGAGTCTTCTCCAGAGAGTCCTCTCTTCGCATTAGGTGGCCAAAATATTTGAGTTTCAGCCTTAGTACCTGTCCTTCCAGGGAACAGTCAGGGTTGATTTCATTTAGGATTGACTGATTTGATCTCCTAGCAGTCCAAGGGACTCTCAGGAGTCTTCTCCAGCACCACAGTTCGAAAGCATCTATTCTTCGGCGCTCAGCCTTCCTTATGGTCCAACTCTCGCAACCATACATTGCTACTGGGAACACCATCGCCCTGACTATGCGAACTTTTGTTGGCATGGTGACATCTCTGCTTTTTATTATGCTGTCTAAGTTTGCCATAGCTTTCCTTCCAAGGAGTAAGCGTCTTTTAATTTCATGGCTGCTGTCTCCGTCTGCAGTGATCTTGGAGCCCAGAAAAGTAAAATCTGTTACTGCTTCCATTTCTGCCCCTTCTATTTGCCAGGAATTGATGGGACCAGATGCCATGATCTTAGTTTTATTAATGTTGAGTTTCAAGCCAACTTTTGCACTCTCCTCTTTCACCCTCATCAAGATGGCTCCCATAGTCCCCAAAAAAACACAGTTATAGAAGTCCAGTGGCTATGCAGCAGGTAGAAATGCTACTGGTGGATGAGTGGATGTATCACAGCACCCAGTCAGGTACGGAATATGCATCTCGATGTATATCTTTGTACCATATTGATTTTAATACAAATGTTTTATCTTAGGCTTTGGAGGCCAGGGATGATTTATTTCTTACAGTACCCTTGATTTCTCAACGTGTTCCCCTTCATAGTGCAGTTATCGTGTATAGTGTATAGTGCCCTGATGGCGAACCTATGACACGCGTGTCACTGGTGACACGCGAGGCCATTTTGGGTGACACACGAGTGTTTCCCCCAGGACCCCAAAACACCTAACATTTTCGCAAATGTTTTACAGGCTTGTCTTGAACATTTAGGGCAGAGATTTTTGGCAGACCTCTTTTATTATCTAGTAAAACTCAGCAACAAAAAAGTCACTAATTGATGTTAAATAAAATGCAATGTGTTCTATAGTTGTTTTCAGTTCTGTTCAATTCAAAATTACTATTAAAAGTAGCAATAGTCAATAAAACTCAGCAACAAAAAAGTCACTAATTGATGTTAAATAAAATGCAATGTGTTCTATAGTTGTTTTCAGTTCTGTTCAATTCAAAATTACTATTAAAAGTAGCAATAGTCAAAGTACTATTAAAAGTGGGGGGGGGGTGACACACGAGCAGAGTCAAGATAGGCATTTTCAAAAAATTTGACACACCAAGCCAAAATGGTTTGCCATCACTGGTATAGTGCATAGTGCAGTTGTCGTTCTGACCACATGGCTCTTCCCTTTCCAAGCTTCCACAGGCAACCGCATATCAAGCCTCAGATGGGTTCAAAAGTTGTTATCCATTGCTTGCCAGCTGATACCTCCACAGTCTACACTCCTCCGCACTCCTTCACGAAGCTCCGTCAGCTCCGACAACTCCATCAGCGGCATTCATCACCCTTCCAAAGCGAGACCGGCCCTGACCCTGCTTAGTTCCTTCAAGCAAGAACGTAGCTCAACCTCCAGACCACACCTCCTGCCCCCAAACCACACTTCCTGAATGTCATGATTCAGTGAAATTTGCTGTTACAGAAAGGCAACTCTGAATTGTTTTTCAAAAATCAGGTGATGCTGAATCACAGTGAACTTAGAAGAATTGGGCAGCCCAATCCTGTCTAGAATGCAGTGGCAGCACGCCTAAGACAGCCACTGCATCCTAGGCAGGATTGGGCCTGGGACGGTGGAGCTGGAGCCCTCCTCCAGGATGTTTGTTCCTTTTCCCTGGGTAGAGCCCCAGCAAGCCC
The DNA here is from genome assembly GCA_026170595.1 of Plestiodon gilberti rubricaudatus. NCBI lineage: Eukaryota > Metazoa > Chordata > Lepidosauria > Squamata > Scincidae > Plestiodon > Plestiodon gilberti. The sequence goes on from JANXHW010000003.1 coordinate 112,541,545, forward strand.
AATGGGCCTCCTCAGATGTGCGCTGGCAAAATGGTCGGCGCAAATCCAAGGAACTGGTGTAAGGCCAGCAAGGCCCGGGATGGGGGAATAGGATTTGGTGGAGCACACCACTGAGGATCCCTCCCGCATCCCTTGCCTGACTGGCCAATCACCCTTTCCACCCTGGTCCGCCCTCCCCACGCCCTCCCCCACGGTCCAGTGCAGGACTGTGTTCCTGGGCAGAGTGAGCAGCGCCAGCCTCTCTGCAGGTGCTGCTTACTTGCCAGGTGCTGAAAACATGCCTTATGGCATGTTTGCGACACCCAGCATCGGCAGAGCCATTTCTCCACCGGCAGATTTGTTGATAAGATTGTGCTGTAAGTTCATTATCATTTGGACAGGGAGTTCTTTCTCTCTAAGGCCAGAAGCCCCTAGCTTTACAAAGGAAGTTACATTTTTGCCTGACAAAGTGACATATGGATGTAAAATCCTAATCTATTCATTTATTTGTGTACTAATTTGTGTACCCAGCCTTTGGCAGGGTGCTCAGTTTGAAACCATGTATGTTTTATATTTGTCCATTATAGGGCTAGTTATAAGGGGGTGACACTCTTCATTTAAATCCCCAGCTCTGTTCTTAAAATAAATAAATCAGAGATAATTATCAAAGGTTTGCAAAAGTATTAAAAATGACACCAGATTAACTTTGAGCACACCCAAGTTATATTTAACACCAAACAATATCGTTCCCATCTGAACATGGAAACAATCAAAATAATAAAACATCCAACTGCAGTAAATAAGAAGGGAGAATCTGTAGAGATTAGCGATAGTTGGCTTCCAGTCATCAAAAGGTCTCGCACTTTGACAGATCACTGATCAACGGGAAACTGAGAGAAAGACTGCTTTAATATCGCAGATAATTTAGCACCTCACTAAGTAGTTTTCACAGTGAGTGACTGTTTAAGTTCTCAACGATCGGCTGCATGAGGGAGAGCTGTTGTGCTTTGCTGCCCCATTTTATATCTGAAAAATCTTTGTAGCTATGGGACTGGTTATAAAAATGGTGGTATGACTTTAAGGAACCTGGCAAAGGCAGCAGTTAATCTTCCAACTGTTAACAATTTGTGCTAAGAAGAACTAGAGCAGATAGCAAGTTGCTTCACCTTCGCTCCTCATGGTTTAGGAGCAAAATGTTAGTACAACCGCTTGTTCTTTTGTTAACTTAATAAAACGACCAGAACAACCTGGAAAATGCTTCCTTTTATTAATTCAAAGATATGTACTGGTTGCGAAAACCTCAGAACATACAGTACAGGTGGGCCCCCATATCCACTGATTCGCTATCCACGGTTTCACGGATTGTGGGGACCCCCCCAGGCTTTTACTTTTTTCCCAGTAAGCTTTGTTTCTTCCTTAAAGAAACAGGAGAAGCAGCCTCTGGCTGCTTATTACAGGCAAGTAGAATGTTAACAGAAACCTTGCAGAGCCTCTCTAGGACTTAGTCTCGTTCTACTTGCCTGCAATGGAGGCTGCTTCTGTTTGTTTTAAGGAAGAAACAAAGCTTGCTGAAAGAAAAATAAGAGCGGGGGGGGTAAGCATGCCTGCCTGCAGGGGAGGCAGGGTGGGGGGGCCCTCAGGAAACCATGGAGGGGGTGTTTGCTCTTATCCACGGTTTCAAGTATCCACGGAGGGGCCTGGAACATATCCCCAGCGGATATGGGGGCCCACCTTTTGTTTTGTTATCTCATCATTTTTTATCCCTGATTGACTAGGATCACTAATGTAACCTAACCAGCAACCTCACTCTGAATTGACTTCATCTGCCTTTAGTAAATTCAGAACACAGTGAAATCTGATTTGCCTCATTGCATTGTGACATCATCACCTCCCATGTGTAATCCTGATTGATTGGGATGTTGTGACGGAAGGAAACAAGTAGCCACCAAAAGCACTATCAAAAGGGAGGATGTGGATAGGAATAGTAATTAACAGTTACAAATAAATTAGAACAAAGGGGTTTCCTGTACTGAAATCACTGAACCGAGAAGTTAACTTGGAGAAAACCAGCTCAGCCCTAGATTTCTTGTGATGATGTCGCTCTCGTAAACTCTAGTTCTTCTGCATTATGCTCCTGTGGTTTCTAGGCTTCTTTTGTCTTCTTGTTTCTATCTGTTTCCATCAAAGCTAAAAGCTTGGGCCTTGGGTTTGAACCCCAATAAAAGCTCAATTTATGCCATAATCCTAACACGGGTATCTCCAGGTTCTTGGATTCTTTAATCAAGAGCTTCCACAATTGCTCCAACAAGTCACATAGTACAAATATCTAAGTTCCACACAGCTCAGCTTTTACTAAAGACTAAAATTTATGATAGCAAAGACCATAAGGTACTTCTCGACATAGTACTTCTGAATATTAACCTGGTTGACATGAACAAATACATTTATCCCACTATTTTACTTTACTTTTTTTTTTTAGCACTGAGATCTTCTGAGGCTTGAGTACATGAGAAATATATTTGGCCAGAATACAAATAAAACACATTGAGGAGTCCCAAGATTATCTTGATTGTAGAGAATATACAATGGAGTCATAAATTACTTACTAATGAAGTCACATCTTTAAAGGTTCCCTCCAAGGAATTTTGCTTCTTATAATATTTATATACAGTTTTGTAAAGATGAACACTGCAGGCTTGTCTGACTTGCAAATGCGTGAGGATCTCTGAGGGGGAAAAGGGGTGAGATACTCATAAATTGTTCCATGGAAAGTTTTAAAATTCTGTTAAAGAACAATTGTGTATTACTGATCTGTTTCAAAGAAAACTTAGAGCAGTGGTTCTCAAACTTTTTAGCACTTTTGCACCCACTTTTTAAAATGGCACTCTAACGGGACCCACCTCGCTTTTTTATTATTATATATATTTAATTTTTTATGAATAAACTACAAAACAATACAACATACTACGAAAGATTACAGCAAGCGCGAAGCAGTAAATCCTACTTGTATACTATTATATATTTTCTACTTCTAATATCTAACTAAGCCTATATCTCTAATATACTATTCATTAAATTCACACTTTATCACTCCTTTTCTCTCTCTCTCTCTCTTAAAAAATCTATAAGTGGTATCCCAATATTCATAAAAAGATTAACTAACTTTTCCTTTATATCCAAAAATCTTAATTCCCACTTCAAATATTTTAATATATAAAGCCACCCCATTTTTCTCCAAATGTATTAAAATAAAAACCTTCCAAATGTTTCTTTAAAAAAAAAAATCTATATCCCCTTTTTATATAAAATTCTTAAAAACAAATCACATCTTACTTAAGTCTTTTCAAATAATAAAACATTATTTTTCTTTTATTCACAGAAGGGTTAACTAACCTTTCCTTTATCATCTAAAAGTCTTAACTTCCACTTCAAATTTCTAAATTTATTAAGTCACCCCATTTTTGTCTTCAAATTTGTTAATTCATCATCAAAATTTTTCCATCACTCTTAATATAAGTTTCTTAAAAACAAGTCATATCTATTTGTTTCTTAATAATAAAACATTTTGTTCTTTTTATATAACACTAACTCCAATAATATTCCCCACAAAAAAAATAAAACATTATAATCCCTTTTTATTTTTGACTGTTTGCCATTACCCCTTTCATCCCTCCCTTTCCTCCTTCCCCTTCTTCCTCTTCTTCTTCCTGGGACCCACCTCGCTTTATGAGACATAAAAAGGTGATCTAAAAATAAATAAATAAATTTGCAAGTAAAGAGCTCAGCTACTTGCAGGGTAATTAGCATCTATCTTGCAAACGGCTGGAGCTCAGCTCTTTGAAGGTCAATTAGTAGCTATCTGATTTTTGAATAGTCTCAGGGCTTGTGGCAATTACTTAATCTGATCTTTCCATCACCTGGGACCCACCAGAAATCAGGTCGCGATCCACCAAGTGGGTCCTGACCCGCAGTTTGAGAAACACTGACTTAGAGAGTTCAGTCAGACATTCCAAGTGCACACATTCACTGCCCTATTAACAAATGCCTCAAATTGCAGTATATGTGTGTACAAATCATGTTCAGCACCATGCTTTGTCTGTCTTCATTGTGATGCCATTTATCCTTATAGGTTACTGAAAGGGTATTTGCATTTTGCTTTAAAAGGAAAATGACAAATAACTAAATGGCCATAATATTTCCTTTAAGGATGTGTTATATAGGCAACATCTAGTAGTCCAATCCTGTTAGGTCCTACTAGCATTCCACTGGCAGTTGATGCTTTATGGCATCACAAAAGACTTTGGCATCACAAAAGTGCACTGAGTTGCATTCTTCCAGGCTGCTGTCACAGATGGTGTGGAGAACCCCGTGCACGGTGGCAGCAAAGAGGAGCCCTGCTGATGCTGGTAAGTTGGGGGAGTGGTGGGCAGAGAGGGGCGAGGGAGTGTGAGGATTGAGACTGAAATAGAGAAGGGCTCAGGGCATTCGGAGGCAGGAGGTGGTTGCACCGGGTGCAGGCAACTTGCACCAGATGCAAACCCCTCAAAAAGCAGCTGACATCCCACCTTTGTCTTCTTGGACTTGCACCAGCTAAAAAACTGGTACAGGTCCAAGGAGACCCATTAACAATATTTTCCCTTTCCTCTCTCTGACCTCCTGATCACTCCCCCCCCCCTCCACCATAGCATGCAGCGCAGCCCATTTTGGCATGGCTGCGTGCTATGGTGGGGAAAAGATAGAATTGGGCTGTAAGAGACTCCCACCTGTATGACTCCAAAGCAACTATTCCAGGAAATTGCAGCCCCTACTCCAGTATGGGGCAGGGGCTTCCTTTGTCCAGTCCCACCCTGCATAGGGCAAGGGAGGAAAGGGTGGCGCCTGTGGGGTAGGCCTAAGGCAACATTTTCACCACAAGAGTCTTGAGCCTGGCATTCTGAGCCTGGAAGGTGTTGCACTCCAGCCCACTGCCTTGCTACTTTTAAGAGAGGTGTTGTCCTTCTCTTAGTGGGATCTGGAGATATGAAGGTCCTTGGAGGCAAGGACAAAGACTTCTTGCTTAGGGGGTGCTATCCCAGGGACCTCTGGGTGACTAGGTTCTGGATTGATGGGTTTGTATCTGGTGCTTCTTAGATCATCGGGACTAGGCATTACGCCTTCTGAATCTGCCCTGGTCACTGCTTGAAGCCAAGGCCTTTAGTAAGGTCTCAGAAACTATGTCAAAATATAATTCGCTGACATTTTCACACTGGCGATATCCTGTTAGTAAGGCTTTATCATATTGCCTAATAATGGTCTGAGGAGTTGTCCTCCTCCCTGATGCTGTCTCTGCTGCTATAAGGTATGGGTTGGGAAAAGGAAAGAGCAGTTGGGGAGGAAGGAAAACAAGCTGCAAGTGCTATGGATGGGGGACAATGGAGTGCTAATAGGGAAGCATTTGGAATGGGCCCACATTGTCGCAAGAATTCTCTGAAAATGCTTAAAAAAACCAATGTCATTCCAAATTTAGATGAGTGGAGTTTGCCCATCTCTACTTGTTAAGCTAAATAAATGGGAACAGAGAAGTGTGGAGAACATAGAAAATACCTTCCAGACAGCTCTCCTGCCCAGTGAAAACGTAGCACTGTAGCAAATTATATGAGATTTTGTGACTACCTGCCTCAGTCTCTGAAGCGTAACACGGGGCCCTGTAACTCATGGTCATTGCGGTGCTGTAGTTTTAATATGCCTGTTTGAAATATGGTTTACAACTAACACAAATCACTTTTGTATTGCTGTACATTCAGCTTCATAAAATACACATGAGATAGTAGGGACAATTGCCAAGAATTGTTGGACCAGAACCAAAGTGTAGTGGACAGAAGTTCTTCGATCTGTGCCATCATCCACTGAGACAATGTAGACCAAGAAACGATAACGACTCACCGCTCCGCAGCCTCAGCGGATGATCTCGATCACATCCTTGAGTCACAAGACAAGGGATGCTCATGTCATGATGGCAAGGTAGGAATTCACACTGGTCACATCTAAGCAATGGTGTATGAGAATCCACAAAGGATTCCTTGAGAATCCAAACAGCTTCTCCACTCAAGCCTTCTCCTATCTGCCTGTTTTCTCTTCTTTCTCTACTGTTTCATCAATCAGCTCTGCCTGTTGCTAGCATAGATTTCCTCTCTCTCTCTCTCTCTCTCTCTCTCTCTCTCTCTCTCTCTCTCTCTCTCTCTCTCTCCCCCCCCCCCCTGTTCCTGGTTGCAATTCACCAGAACAGAATAGCTGGGATTTGTTTCCCAGTGATATCTGAGAAGACCTGCTCTTTTCACTGCTTACTCCACTTGGCTGTCATAATAATGACTCAAAGTAAAAAGAGGTTGTGTGGAGGGAAGCAGTTCTGGGGAATACCAAGTGAATAATAGAAACCTAAACTGGCAGCCATTTATAGCATGCATGGTGTTAAATTTACAAGTCATTAGAAAAAAATAAAAAAGTAATAGGATAATACAGTATCTTATATTAGCACCATATATTTCTTTTCTCATGTTTTCTATCTTGCAGGGGACTTGAGTTCCAGTAGCACTGGGCAGATACTGTATCCACAAACGGTTAGCTTTCATACTGTATTTTCAAAGGCATATCATAATCTTTTGGTGCAATCTTTGATCATTTTGCGCCCAGCACAGTCTAACCTAGCTCCATCTTTCAAATTGCAGACATGGGCATCTCCCCCAAACTGCCTGCTCCAGACCCTTTTTGGTTGTTTTTAACTTAACATTCAGCCTGAAAAAAAGTGCTGGAAGACTTGGAAGTTTACAAACTAATTTGTGACACTCTAATTGGTCCTATTTATTAAATTTACAGCACAATCCAATGCAGAGCTACTCAGAAGTAAGTCCCATTGTGTTCTAGGAAGTCCAAGGAAATGGACTTATAGAAATGGTCCAAGGAAATGGACTTGTAATAGGACTGCAGACTTATTACTCAATTGCTGTTTTCAGTGTTAAGCAACATTCCTTTGGTACAGTCCCACCGAATAGTTTTCTTTCTTGAACTTTGAAAACTGACAACGTTTTCAGCATTAAAAATACTTGACTGTGTCTGGAACAACCCCTGCCACACAGAAAGTCAAATGGTGGTGGTGCACATTGCAGATTTGTGTAAATGTAAGACAACATGTTCAATTAGGATATTCAAAATCCTGCTCATTGAAGATCATCAATATTAAATTGCAAAGCAGCATCATATTTAAAAGTACCATATTTGGTGTGTGTGTGTGTGTGTGTGTGTGTGTGTGTGTGTGTGTGTGTGATACATAATACAAAGGGGTTTGTGCCTTAGGCATGTATACCATGTATAAAATGCATTTAATTGTTTATACAAGTTACTTATGTCTGCACCAGCAAGCTTTCTACGTGGAATATGGTGTCTGAGTTGCTAACAATTTTCCCAATATTCATATAACTTACATTACATGATCTGACATGCCAAAGTAGCCAGCTGTTTTTGTAGCTTCAGTTCTAAGAAGCATGTCAGATTGTGTAATATAAGTGATATGAATATTGGGAACATTTCTATCATTAAAATTATCCAGGTATTGTGACCACGGTCTGTTGTTTAATGATATAACTGATCATGCCAGCCACGAAAGTTTTAGAGTTTATTGGGAACATTGTTAGTAATCCAGACTGACACCACATTCCACTTAGGCCCAGACTAAATGTGCAATTATTCGGTGGGAAAACATATCTGTGAGTCACATCTGTGAGTTCCTCCCCACATGGAATTTGCAACCATATGTTCACCAGAATCTGGGGGTTTATTTGTGGTAAAAGCCATGCTCACCCTTCCTCCAGCACTGCCAATTATCCTTCGGTTGCAAACCCTAGTGACACCGCTGGCAAAGTTGCTTTTTTTTCTTCTTCCGGCGGGGGGGGGTGGTGGTGGTAATGGTGGGCTGCTGCTGGCCTGATCCTCTTCCCACTCACTTTCAGCGAGCAGGTAGTGAATTGGAGAGCCGATTGAAGCAACGTGGTCAGTGGCGAGCCAGAGGGGAGGGGCAGGCAAATGTGAGAGGTAGGGCACCTTTCATCATTCCCCCCCCCCTCAACTTGCTGCTCGACATGAGCCTTTCATTCAATTTCCTGTGTGGGAGCGACAGTCACTCCAAGCTCCTTGGTAGAGGGCAATTTCAAGGATTGTGATATGAGAACTGTTCCTCTTTGGCCACTCCAAACCTATGTAGATCAGTCTGTAGTTAATGAAGGTATGCAGGGGGTTCCTTTCATTCAGGAAAGTGTGCTATTTAAAGTGAGGTGTACATGAAATTTTTTCCCACTTGTAATGAAAGTTTCAAATTCAACTTCACCTTCAGATCCAGTATTAAGATAGAAAATAACAATGATAAACTTAATTTCCATTTTAGCAGTCTAATTTAAGCAGCCTATCAGCCTTGTCAAGTTCAGGCTCAAAGCCTGGGCAATTATTTTCCCTGAGGCTTCCCGGGAACAAAAGCAGAAGGAACAGGAACCCAGCCACTTAACTTCCACCAGCCCTGAGGCACAATAGTAAGTCATTTCAGCCTCAGCCAGCAAGCTCGCATTCAGTTTTCCTGAGGGATTGTTATAGTGTCTTTCAAACAGGGCTGTGAGAAGCCAGCCACAATTTTCCCTTTCATGCTTGTGGCAGTAGAGTCAATATTCTCTGCAAGGAAACTAGGCCTAAATTAAATTAAGTGGTCTATAATGCGAGTAAATACAATGAAAAGAAACACCCATGGATAATATTAATAATGCTATATAAGAATGTGTTCAAATAATTTGAATGAGGAAATATCACATGTCATAATAGTGAACTTGCCAGGGCATGTGTGGATGAGCTGTGGCGTTGCTGTTTGTGCTTTAAGTTAGACAATTAAGGCTTGAAATAAGCGTCACACCATGGAGGTTTGCAGAAAAGTACATGTTGCTCCCAAACAGCTCTTTAAAAGAAATAAAACCACAACAGTACTGTTACCCTGGACCTGGCTTCCTAATTGCATCATCACATGCTCAATAATAGTCCATCCATCTCCACAATAGTAAACCAGCAGCAAAATAGCGACAAGTGTAGGAGAGACATAACTGGGAGGGCATCCCTAACATTTCCAGTTCTGGTAGAGAGCTAAGGATGTCAGGTCTCCGAGTTCCACTGGAAGGATCTTGGATTGATTCTCCTTCACTGGGTCTCAGAGGAAGCAGTGAGATCTCCTCATTCAAGTTATAATAATATTTATATACACCATTTTCAATAGAGTGGCCACAAAGTGGTTTACATAGTAAAATAAATCAATAAATTGTTCCCTGTCCCCGAAATGAGCTCATCTTCACAGTTCAATACAGCAAGTCAAAGTTGTCCATAGGTTCTTCTTGGAAACTGCAACTTTAAGCAAAACAACTTACCAGTACTGTATAATGAAACCAATTTTACCTTAGGCTAAATGATAAATGTAAATGTTCCCATGGCATTTTCCAATCAACTTTAAACAAAACGACTTTAAATTAAACAACTTTAAGTGAGGACTTACTGTATATTTATGTGATAATAGCCAGATAAGTCAGACAATTTCCAGGCTCTGAGCCTGGCAAGGAGGCAGAGTGCACAAGAACATTGCTGACCATCAGCGGCATTGCTAAAGGGGGGGGGGTACTGTAAATGGTGCACAGTGCTACTCGGCGTTACACAGTGGCCCTGCCCACTTGCCGTTGGAGCCATTCTGGGTGGTGAAGGTAACACGCGCTTGCGTTGCCTTCACCACCCAGAATGGCTCCGATGGCGAGTGGGCAGGGCCACTGTGTAACGTCAAGTAGCACTGTGTACCATTTACAGTACTGCTCCCCCCCCAGCAATGCCACTGAGTGACCATCAAGGATTTTTTCTGCTCCTGTTGCTGACCACCATCTTCACCGGCAAAACATGCACACTAGATGGCTTTGCAAGTTCCAGCCTATAAGAAGATACACGAGGAAGGGAGATTGGTTTGACAGCAGTCCTTCACATATGGAATCAGGGCCTCACAATGTTTAACAGGATAGCTGCCCTTGCTTAGCGTAAAACTTCCCAGCACTCAAACCCTGGTCCGAATTGGAGGAATTAACAGAATATTTCTTGAGAACCCAAGGATCCCAAGTCGTTTAAAGAGAGAGCTTTAATAAGCCCCTGACAAGGTAGCAGAGCGCAATCACCTGAATGACTAGGCACAGTTTCTCAGATAGCCTTAGCAGTGGCGTTCCCAGCCCTCCCGGCGCCTGGGGGGGCGGGGTTGGAGCGCCCCCCCCAAGTAGCCGGGCTCGGGGCTGAGCGCCCACTCTGCATGTCCCCGGCCTCCGGAGGCTGCGCTCCGAAGGCTGGGGATAAGCCCTCCTTAAAGCGACCGCCCCGTTCGGCGGTCGAGAGCTTTATGAAGAAGCCAAACGCGTCGCTGGCTTTTATAGGGTTTGCGCATGCGCAAACCCCCAGCGACGCGTTCGGCTTTTATAAGGTTTGCGCATGCGGAAACCCCCAGCGACGCGTTCGGCTTCTTCATAAAGCTCTCGACCGCCGAACGGGGCGGTCGCTTTAAGGAGGGCTTATCCCCAGCCTTCGGAGCACAGCCTCCGGAGGCCGGGGACACGCGGAGTGGGCGCTCTGCTTCGGAGGGGCGCGCCAGCCCGGCTCTGGTGCCGTGCCGCTCTGCGCAGCCCCGAGCCCGGCTGCCGCGCCCCTCGCCCACTCAGCGCCTGGGGGGGAGCACACCTGCTCCCACCATATAAGAACGCCTCTGAGCCTTAGGCCGATCAGCTACAGATATTCAGGCCAGATCTGGTCAGCTCCAAGGCAACAAGTGTGCTGTACAGGTGGGCCCCCATATCCACGGATTCGCTATCCACGGTTTCAGTTATCCACGGATTGCAGGGACCCCCCCCCCCCAGGCTTTTACTTTTTTCCCAGTAAGCTTCGTTTCTTCCTTAAACAAACAGGAGAAGCAGTCTCTGGCTGCTTATTGCAGGCAAGTAGAACGAGACTAAGTCCTAGAGAGGCTCTGCAAGGAAAACCTTGCAGAAACCTTGCAGAGCCTCTCTAGGACTTAGTCTCATTATACTTGCCTGCAATGGAGGCTGCTTCTTTGTTTGTTTTAAGGAAGAAACAAAGCTTGCTGAAAGAAAAAGAAGAGCTGGGGGGGGGGGGAAGCATGCCTGCCTGCAGGGGAGGCAGGGTGGGGGGGGCCCTCAGGAAACCATGGAGGTGGGTGTTCGCTCTTATCCATGGTTTCAAGTATCCACGGAGGGGCCTGGAACATATCCCCAGCTGATATGGGGGGAGTACTTACTTCCAATCATAATTCCAAATACTGCCACCTGCTGGACTTCTGTTTCTCAGAGGCTGTGTTGTTCTGGTCCATGGACTGTAGCTCTATCAGGGCCACAGTTCGTTATCCCAAGACAAGCAAATCCCCATCTCCCCCCCCCCCCCGCAGCATCTCCAGAGGGGGTGCGGAGCAGTAAGTTGCAAGAGACGTTGCCATCTGCCCTCGGAGCCATTCAGGGCAGACAACAGCAACGTGCAGGAGCTCAAGAAATCTCCTGCACATTGCCATCATCTGCCCCAAATGGCTCCAATGACGGGTGGGAGGGGCCACTTACACAACGTGTTGCAGCGTCTCTCGCGACTTACTGTTCCGCAACCCCTCTGCACCACCGCTGCTCCTTCCCACAAAGCTGAAGCAGTAGATATTAGCTATTTAGGAAAAGCCAGGGGCCCAATCCTATCCAACTTTCCAGTGCTGGTGCAGCTGTACCAATGGGGCATGCACTGCATCCTGTGATGGGGGAGCAGTCACAGAGGCCTCCAGCAAGGTAAGGGAATGTTTGTTCCCTTATCTCAAGGCTGCATTGTGGCTGCATCAGCTCTAGAAAGTTGGATGGGATCGGGCTCTAGACAAGATCCTAGTTTTCTTATTGCAGCAGAATTGTTCTCTGACAACTCTAGCTCTCTCACTCCAAAGTTACTGGACAGGACTCAGCACTAACAGAACAGAATGCTATGTGATATTCTCCTTGTGCATCAACAAACTCCTCAGGACCTTGCTCAGCTACCGACTTTTTGTCAATGTGAGTAACTCACATTTTACATAAAATAGCCACCCAAGCCATAGCTCAAAGACATTCGCATTATATATTCCTATTTGTGTGTTGTTTTTTTACTAAAAAAGAAAAAAGAAGAAAACTCGATTTGCAAATTAGTTCCCTCCAGCTTTTCTGGGCTTCTTTTTACAAAGTCTCTGCAAGCTATATTTACTTTGCATACTCCTGAACCTATATCCCTCTCCATATGTGTGTAACAGATGAAGCTGGGCAATTAAATCCTATCTGCCACCAGCCCACAGCATGCAGTGCCACTGAGTGAGTGCGCACTGCATGCAACCAGACAGCCTGGGCAGAGATGAAGCTGTGCCCCCATGTAGGGGGGGGGCACCGACGCGACGTCACAAGCCATGCCCCCTTGAGCCACAATAGCAGGCATTTCAGATCCAAACGGCTCCAGGGCGGGCGGGTGGGCCCAACACAAAAATGGCCGGCTTCATCATCATCATCATTTATTAATGCGGTCAAAGACCAACAAGAACAGAATACAACCAGATTAAAAACAGAAAAACATCTTGGCTGGCTTCAAGATGTTTGAGGGTGAGCATACCTGCCTTCGGCTTGACCAAAGGCAGGTATGCTCACCCTCTGCCTTGGGGCCCACGCCCCCTTGCCCCTACCCCGATGATGCTTCTGAGCCTGGGAGAAGTAAGTAACCACGCAATCCTGGGTAACTCTTGCTCTGGGCAGCATGCGCTGCCCCAGGGCAGTGTGTCGTGAAAGTGCTGTAAATTACTTGCACGACACCCGGAGAGCAAGCAGCACCGTCTCCCCGGCCCTGCGCCAGCCAAAGCAGGTAAGATCTACACTGGTCGGGGCAGGGGGCATATGGACCGGGCGGCAAGGAAGGTTGGCCAAGATCTCCGGTATCCTGAGCTCCCTCCAGGCCCCAGATACACCGACACAGCCGGCGTTAATGTGTGCGAGCAGTGGCGTCATCAGAGCACGGCGAGGGCGGCGGTACACCGGGGGCTGACGCGCGTCACCCCGCGCGTCACCCCTGCTTCCGCCGGCACCGCGCGTCACTCTCCGAGGCTGGGAGAAGGCCTCGAAGCGTCCTCCCGGGCCGGCGGGCCGGCCCCTTGTGACGAGGCCCTATGAGGCATTTTTACGCATTTTCGCGCATGCATACAAGCTTCTGAGTAGCATTGTGTGCATGCGCGAAAATGCGAAAAAATGTCGCATAGGGCCTCGTCACAAGGGGCCGGACCACAGGACTGGGAGGACGCTCTGATGCCTTCTTCTGGCCTCGGAGGAGGATGATGCATCATGCAAAGAGCCAGCGGTAGTGGGACAGCGCTGCAAATTTTTGGGGGTGCGAGGTGGTGGGGAGTGACGTGCGCACCTCCTGCTTTGGGGTGATGCGCGTCATATGATGCCACTGTGTCACTCTTGAGGAACCTCCCGCTGCTTACAATCATCCCCTTCTCCCGAGTTGTTCCTGGGCTGCCAGGAACTCGATAGGATATAGCGGCCGGCCCTTTAGGCCGGCCGCCGTATCCTACACGAGATTAGGGTGTAAAACTCTTTTTACTTACCTCCCCATAGACCATGTGGTTTCCAATTGGTCTCCTCTAACCTATTAAACCGCCACTACCATCTTACCTACTATTGAGAAGACCATAGGCCAGTTGGGATGATAATTTAATTGCCCAACAACTTTGTATAATTAAGGACACATGAGCTCATGGTGCACACATGCCCTGGCCTTTTCCCTCATGCCTGTGCCAGTTTGCTTAACCACACAGGTGTAGCAGTTCAAATGATCCCCCAATGAGATTCACTGTACACATCTGGATTTGAGGGAAGAAGAACAGGATGTCATCCAAGTCAGTTCTTTGTCATTGAATTGTACAGCCCGGTACTGTTATTTTGAAGTAGTTGCTTGCTCTGACAAGGGAGCAAGGGGGTGACCATTGCGAACTGTGCTGACTAATGTTTTCCTTTATACAGTTCACAGACTTGCTTTGGATGCTCATTTGAGATTCCTCAAGAGATGAATAATGAATGCAAATGATTATTATATAGTGTCCTCTTCTTATTAAAAGAGTGGCTGTTATTTTGTTGTTAGTACTGAAATGGTTTCTCATGATGACTTTAGTCCTAGTGAAATTATGAGCATTTTTCATAATATTGGTTAATGTTCATGGTGTGTTTTTCCATAATGTTATGAGCAACCACCCATCAAGGAGGCTGCTTTGAGTTTGTTGTCCGACTGCTGAGTCAGTCAACAATGCCAACAACAATAGTCGAATCAACAATAGTCAAATTGGAAAAGGTGCAGAAAAGAGCGACCAAAATGATTTGTGGGCTGGAGAACCTCCCTTATGAGGAAAGACTACAGCGTTTGGGACTTTTCAGTCTAGAAAAAAGGCGCCTGAGGGGGGACATGATTGAGACGTATAAAATTATGCATGGGATGGAGAGAGTGGATAGAGGGAAATTCTTCTCCCTCTCGCACTACACCAGAACCAGGGGACATGCACTAAAATTGAGTGGAGGGAGAGTTAGAATGGATAAAAGAAAATATTTCTTTACCCAGCGTGCAATTCATCTGTGGAACTCCTTGCCACAGGATGTGGTGATGGCACCTGGCCTAGATGCCTTTAAAAGGGATTTGGACAGATTCATGGAGGAAAAGACCATCACAGGTTACAAGCCATAAGCAACCTCCTGGCTTTAGAAGTAGGTTTTCTCTGTGCCAGGTGCAAGGGAGTGACAACAGGAAACAGGTTATCTTGTTGTCTTATGCTCCCTGAGGCATCTGGTGGGGCCACTGTGTGATACAGGAAGCTGGAATAGATGGGCTTTTGGCCTGATCCAGCAAGGTTCTTCTTATGTTCTTATCCCAGCAAGTTCTTAAGTAACTTTATTAGCTCATGCACAAGCAGCAAGTTACTGGTACAAAAGTCAGCAGAGAAGCCCGTCCCCAAATGCCTGCATGTTTCCTTTATAGCCTTAAGCAGTCCTTCCCCGCATCAAGTTTCATTTTCCCTTATATGGACATGTTTACTGCATTCCTTCCCCACCCTCCAAGCCTTGAGGCACCATCCTTAACAAACCTCACCATAGGCCTTTGTTTGTAGCCTTGTGTAGTTTCTTCAACATACCCAGCATAACTTGTTTCAACAACAGAACAACCATATAACAATAAGTACTGAAAGCACTTCATGGATACTTCTCTCAGTAATCCTATTAGGTTGGTTATTACCACCCCCATAATCAGTGGCGTCACTAGAGGGTGCGGGGGGTGCGACACCCTCAGGGGGGTGACACCACTAGTGGCCAAAATTGTGAAAACTTTGTATTTATGAATAATACCATCATGTTATATATTATTTGAAGCGTAATTTCATGACCTGTATTCTATCAAAGGTTATGGCCAAATAACCGGAAACAGAAAACACAATTGCCTTATGTAACAAAAAGTGGATTTCCTTCACTCAAAACAGACCAATGAGACTGATTGTTCTGAGAGCCGAGTTTATTTATTTAAAAAATGTACCCCGCCTTATCCAACAACATAGCAAATGCCTAAGGCGGCTTACAACAGTCAAAGATAAAAAGTACACATAATACAAAACAATATATAAAATAAATTAAAAACAATAAAATCCACTGGTGGGGGGGGGATAATATAGAAGCAGCGGAGCAAAACATCATGAGAGAGACCCAGTAGTCAGACATCAACCCATCACCCAAACGCTAGACCAGAAGTTCCCCAACACTTTGTTTCCAGGTGTACCACCTGTCATGGTCAAATGTTTTGAAGTACCACCTGCTCCAATAATAAATAAATAAATGGATGGATGTGTAAGTTAGGGCTACTTACGTATTAGGATTACTTATGTGTTACTAATGAGATGGTTGAGGCTGCATCATGGCCTTTTTTTAGTACAGTACTGTAATATTATTTATTATTATTAATTTCTACTCCTGCCTATCTGCACTCTCTGTGCCTTTAATATTAGAAAGAAGGGGGGATGCCCAGGTTCCCAGTCAAATGCAATAGGCACTGGCCCTTTAAGACTACTGCAAGGGCAGAGGCTACACATGGCCAAGGAAAACCCCAGCTACCAGCTGAGCCTCCGTGTGCACACTATTGCAGTAAAAGCTGAGATCCAGAAAACTCCAACAATTAAGTGCTAGCCCTTTAAGACAAGCCAGGGAGCAAAGTCCAACTAAAAGGCAATGAAGTGGCCGACGAGGCTAAAAGGCAGCAGAGAGATACCCATCATCCTCCATCCAAAAGTAAGCCAGAAGAAATCCTGCTTTGTTAACTTCACATTGCAAGAACTAGCCCAGAGAGTGACAGTGAGCTATATGAGACTGCTGAAAGGAAAGAGTCACACAGCCACCTAAAATCCCCTGTGTGAACGCTTCTTTTAACTGAAGGATACTGGCTCGCCCAACCAGGCTGCCTGGGGCTGAAGCCTTCAACACATAGAGCCTCTTCACGGTCCCTGACGACTCCAGCCTCAGAGAAGATCCCCTGGAAGCCTAGCCTACTGAACACTGCTACACAGCCCTGTAAAAGCCGGCTTAAAAATAGAAACAGATCTCCACCTCCCAGCTGATGGGGCTGATAAGATCTTCAAAAGCAAGCTGGAGAAGGCAGCCTAGGGCAGAAGCCCCTTTCCAGCAGTTCTCTAATGTCCCCTGACTACTTGTGCAGCACACAAAGGTAGTAGCCTACAAGCCTCCTCTGGCTAAAAATAGCTGAAATCCCCGCCTCTCAGCTGTCCAGTGCTGATCCGGGGTGCAGATAAGTTGAACACACAAGCTCCTGGTAGGAGCAGGAGGAAAAAACATCCTCACTGCCTGCTGCCTCCACCAGGTAAGTAAGCCACTCCTCAGTAAGCCACTCAGTAAGCTACCCACAGTGCTTGAGAAGAGTGCAGTTACTTCCCATCATCACTGCTGCCGCCTGGTAAACCCTCCAGGGACACCTCCCATGGTGGACCCATTCCATAAGGGGCCCACTAGGGGGCGCTAGTGCTTAGTGTTCCTCAAACTTGGAGCTGGCCTTGGGATGACAAGTGTGATTCCACACCCGTCTACCCCTACTACGCTCACACTTTCTGGATATGTTTTTTCTGTCTTAATATTTTCACTGAAGTAAACAGTGCTCAAATATTTACGGCACATGGAGCGTAAGGGCCATTGGTGGCAAATGGACGCAGCATGAAACCGTAGCATTTTTGTAGTTGTATGAAAGGCCTGTTCATACAATTCCTTTTTCCATTCTTGCAACTAGTTCTGTGCATTCCAGTGAGAAGAAAAATAGTGCGTGAATCAGGAAATCACAGACATGGTTGGTCTTCAACAATTCCCATGATTTTAAAAGCTCTTTTAAGCGGAAACTCTTTTAGAAATGCTACCGCAATCACAAGTATTGCAGTGAACTTTTTAACATTTATCGTTGCCTGTTTCAAGCATTAGATTTCTCTGTAAAGAGCGTGTGTCATCATCAGTATGAAAAAAAATGTCTATGTGAACTAGCCTTAAGGATCATTTCATCCATTACTGTGCAGCAAACCCTGATTTGCCTCATAGATACTATACAGTTAACAGTGACTTTGCAGCTAATTCTGGCTCCCTGGTTGAATATCTTTGTATATCCATGTTTTTGGCATTCACACTTGTAGGTATACATTTTTCTTCCTAAAGTAATGTATAAAGCTTCCCAAAATACTCCCACCAAAAATAGTAGAGTTGAAAAAACCCTAAATACTGTAGTCTGCAGAAAATTTCTTCTGTCTTGTACCATACTATTTCTTCTCTGTCTGGTTTATTGCCTTTCTCTCGCAAGTGCTTCCTCTGCAAAAAAGAAAAAAAGAAGCAGTAGAAAAGAATGAGGCTTCTCTCAGAGGAAGGCACTGCTCTCACAGTGGTTAGATTGGACACTGTTGTTAAGGATCTGTTTGTTTTCATCAATAACTCCACTGCTTCTCTCCACTTCTTGGAACATGTTGCATATTATTAGTTTTGCTTAGGTGGAGTGAATGCCTTTGTTGACACCAACTTCTATCAGTGCTGAGTGAAGCAGGAGATTCACCTTTTGTTTCCCTTCGGCAGTATTGGGATGTTTTTATTATTATTTCTCTGTGCAGCAGTGCAACATTGAGTTGTTGTTTTTATTTCTCACTTGTTTTCTTGGAATTCTTGTTTCTTGTTCATTGTTTTCTGTCTCTGTATGTACTTTTTCACAGAAGCACCACAGAGAGATGAAGAACCCTAAAGTTATGACCAGGTCAGTCAAGCAAACCGTACTGTGTCGTCTTGTTACTCCGGAGAAACAGCTGTAACAGTTAGCTGATGCACACCCTACCTTTCTCTTCTTGACATAAACCCTGCAGTAGTTTCTGCCTGTTCTATGATATTGCTAAAGTTACTCACTGGCAGAGTCTGTTGAGCCCTAATGAATTACTGTACTACCACAAAGCATTATTTAATACTTTGAACTTAAGCTATTCAGAAATAGAAATAATACATGAGCAGTAGTTACATACCCTCATCTTTTCCAGATGAAAATACATGTATTCTTGTATTGTTGCAAGATCCAGATTCTCACAAAAGGTATCTTTTCCCAAGATATGCTGCTGAAGGCGCTTCTCGTTTATCCTGTAATGGCTTGTCCTGAAGGCTTCTGAAGTCAGTTTTTCACCCTCAAATACAAAGGCAATGGTTTACTTCAACAGAGGTCTAATGTATTTTTAAAAAATAAAGAGTAATGTGCATTAAAAATGATACAATTTTTAATACAATTACTGCCCAATCGTATCCAACTTACACCACCAGTGTAATCAGCGGTGCAGTGAGAACGGGAGGCCCCAGAACGGAAAGGGGATTCAAAGGGGATTTAAATTTCTCCTCCCCTCCAAAGCCTCCCGCCCTGCCCTCCCCACTGGTTACACCAGTGGTGTAAGTTGGATAGGACTGCACTGTTACTATTTTTTAAAATACATTAGTCCTCTGTGTAGTAACCCAGTTGGTACAGAACTACTTACAACACAAGACATAGAAATATTCTTTGAAAAGAGGAGGCAACTTGAGCAGGGTGACTTGGCTCTTTCAAATAATAATTCTATGTTTTGTGTTGGAACCAATTGGACCCCCCAAAATTCCCTTTAAGTTTCTCCTTTGTACATTTTCATATTGAATATTCTGCATATAATTCTGTGAATGCCTGGAGATATGCAAGATATTCATCAAATATTTGATATCTGTGCTTGGTATCCTGTAAATTTCAACAGTTAATAATGCATTATTTTGTAGTTGACATACAATATTATTACGGAGCTGCTGTGGGCTTGCCCTGATATTGTATTTAACATTGATATGTAGTATCTGTGTCATCTATGTCATTTGACAGATGACATATACATGGCCCAATCCTAAGCTGGCTGGGCACTGGCGTACTGTGCATTGCCGGGCCGCTGGTGGGGAAGCCAAAGTGTCCTCCTGTGCACTGGCAGACAGCCAAAGACCCACTGTAGCAGGTAAAGCTGTGCAGTAGGTGGAACAAGGTGGGGGAGGGCAGAACGGGGGAGGGTGTGGGCTGAATGGAGCAGTGATGGGTGGAGAGGAGAGCAGGGGGGTTCGGTGGGGGCAGCACACATCGAATCCTGACCCCATTCTCGGGCCTGATCTACCTTCCCAGGTCAACGCAGACTTGCACCAGCAATTGAGCTTGTGCAGGTCCATGTTGACCCATAGCAGCAGCTGTGGCTTTTCCCAGGGCAAGGGGACAAATGTCCCCTCACTGCAAGGAGGCCTCCAGAGGTCATAAGTACCCTGTGGGATACAGCGGCACTAGATTGGGCTGCCCATTGTATTCAGTTTGTGATGGTATTTCATTGTGGACAACTTAGGTGTTTTCATATTTGTTTCCTGCAAAAGCAATCCAAGGAGGCCAACAAATCTGAAGTGCACAAATTTGGAATGTTGACCATATCATTCACATCCAAAATGCAAATTCAAAATTGGAATCAAAAGTTTCACCCTCAAAATTTGAGCAGCAAATTAAGAATATGGGCAAATGTTGAGTAGTACAAACATTTGCTTGAGCTCTTTGAAATGGTTTTAACCCTTAGTTTTCCACTGCTCCAAATACTGACCTTTGTGAAACAAAGCTTCCTGTTTCTCATCCTTTCATCTCGTTCTTTCTTGCAGCTCTTATTTTCAGATTTATAATCAATACACCACCAGTTCCTAGTCATAGTTCCCTCTGTCTCTGGTGAGCCCTGGAACTATACCAAGACGGCTCCTGTGTTTTAATCTACATCAGGGGAACATTGAAAGAAGTTCAGATATTTTACTGCACCGCCTATCTCTGCACTAATGTAGCATTTCACAGAATTTCTGCAATAACCATTGTTGGGTCTCCTCATAAGCGCCCTGTAATAGCCATAAATATTCCTCAAGAGAGCCAGAGAGACTCTGAAAGGCCTATAATAGCTATCATAAATGAATAATAAAATGCAGAAAGGACAAGCCACACCGAAAATGGCAAATGAATATGATGACGTGTGTGTCTGTGTGTGTGTGTGTGTGTGTGTGTGTGTGTGTGTGTGTGTGTGTGTGTGTGTGTGTGTGATATGTGAGCTAATTTCCCTGTTTTATATTTTCAGAAAATTCCAGTCATTTTCAATGAGTCAGCGGCATTCATTGAGGAGGCAGAATGGTTTCTACGGGGTGTGCATGGTACACAAAGTGGGAAACAGCATTGTAAGTGACTCGGGGCCATTTTATACAATCAGCCAAATCATGTGGTAAAGCTTTTCCTGGACTGCACCCCTTCAGGATAGGGATGACACTGAGCTCTGTAGTGTTTGGCTTAGAATATGAACCTCAGCAACTTGCAGTGCTTCCCTCAAGGCTGGCCTGTCCATGCAGCAATGTGAAACCATCAGGTGGAGCAGCAAAACCAGGAAGGGGGGGGGGCTGAAAAGCCCCCAGCTCATACATCTGCTCCACTCTGGTTGGTGCTCTGATCCTCTTCCAGCTCACCAAGAGTGAGTCAGAAGAGGGTTGCAGCAACAGAAGCGGCCTTCTCTCCGCAGTGCTGCTGGAGGAAGAGGGGGGGGGAGATACGGTACCACAGCTTCAGATCACCTCTCCCTGCCCAGCTGGTGCTTATGAAGCACAAAGTGGGTCGGCACAGGCAATCTGGAGCCTGCCTCCCCTCCACTTACATGGAGCTCAGCACACATAATCCCTCCTCTGCACCACTGCTGTTTCAAATGAACAGGAGCAGCGCATGCTTAAGACCCAGAATGCTCCACTTCCAGCATGCTCAGATCTTATTCATTCAAAACAGGAGTGACATGGGGGGGGGGAAGGTTTGCCTCCAGATAAGTGAAGTGCCTCCGTTTGCCTCCGCTCCTTATCCACCAGGAGGTGGATGCGTAGGCATGCTTGCTTGCCTGCCTCTTCTCCTTATTGATGGTGGGGCATACATGCTCACTCATCACTCACCTGTCTTTATCCAATGACAGGTGAGTGCATGGGCACTTGCTCCAGGGGCAGCAAAATTGGGGGGGGGGAAACCAGGCAGTGGGATGTCTGGCCCTGGAGTACCTTGTGCTTGAGGCAGGTATTACAAACCTTGAGTTCAAGTCCTACGTCCCTCTCACCCATTCCCTCCAGTCCCGCTCCTTCTATCTACCTATCTGCCCACTCAATTACCTTGCTGCTGCTAGTGCATAAGAAAAAAGAAAAATCTCCTCCTCAGCAACTCATACTGCTGTGGAAATTAGCCAGGCTCTGGGAATTTGAACTCCACTGCACCTCTGATAGCTGTACAACTATATAGCAATTTCAGGCACTGGAAGGATGGGAGAGGGTTTCTTCTTCTGTTCACATTCCAGGCGGGTGTGTGGCAGGAAGGAAGGGTTTATTTGGGAGAGTCATTTGGAGTTGGGGAAGGGATTGAATCCTCTTGCAGTGGTATCTGATTGAACTGATATTAGGGTTCATGATTTCATTTCATTATTTCTTTTGCAGAAATAGTTTGGCTTATTCTGTGCCAGTCTGATGAGAACTCGTGTGTGTGTGTGTGTGTGTGTGTGTGTGTGTGTGTGTGTGTGTGTGTGTGTGTGTGTGACCCTGCCACTGCAGCAGGAGTGGTGGGGCCGAGTCTCACCTGGGGCTGCAATGCGCTGTGGAGCCCCCAGGACCAGCAAGAACCTTCAGGATGGTGAGTGGTGGCCTCCTCAGCATGCTCCGACACTGGGGAGGTCCACCTGAGAAGGCCGGTCCAGGAGGCACGTGCTTGCGCAGGGTCTCGAGAGAATGAGGCCCGGCAATGCAGCTGGAAGAGTGGGGCTTGAAAGCCCAGCTGGAGACTTCAAATGGGCCTGGGAGGCTGACTGGAGAAGAGGCTGCCTGGAAGAGCTCCCAAGAGGAGCCGTGGGGGAACCAGCTAAGCCTCTCTCTACCTGTAACCAGCATATCCCTCACTCTGAAGGGGGGAGAGACCCCCTAGATCCCTCCTGGAACCCTCCAGAGGCTTGACCAGGGAGGAAGGCAGGTGGAACAGCTCCAGAAAAGGGCAGCCAGCAGCCCACACCCCAAGAAGGAAGCCGTCCCTTGAGGCCAAGGGGAGGAAACTGGAACTCCCGACCAGGGCAGGCGGAGCCCCCTCTCAAAATCCACCCCCCTAGGGACACCTGTGGGACTGGGGCTGGGCATGCCTAAGATCCCAGCCACCTGCTTTACCGGGGTTCAACCACTGACTGCACCCACCCAAGAAGGGCTGTGGACGGAAACTCACCTGCAAAAGGTCTTAACGGATGCCCTGCTGCTGAGGCCTGTTCCTGGGGCGACCATGCCGAGGAGCTTCACGCCTGTGGAGAAACAGAGAAGAGACTCATATTAAGACTTTGAAGCAGGGCCCTGTGATGCAACAAGGGCCTCATGAATGTAAAAATACTTACCAGAAAGCAAATGGTAAGTCTCCGTGCATATCTTGTGGGACCCTAGCCGGGCATAGATAATTGAGAGAGGGATACTGTGGAGACCGCCCTCATTCGCATGGACCCCCAAATGGAAGTCACAGGGTAACCTACCTGTCACAACAGTTACAGGGTGACCTGTCTCAACTTGGGCTGTCTGTAGAGGACTGATTGTGCCTCTCTCAATAGTATAATTAGGGATGAATAATAGGACCTCCTGCCCTCTATGTAACCTTAAAGGCACACTTTAAAGAAACCCATATATTTGTGGGTGTTTAAATAACATCAAACCTTGTGTTTATGTTTCAGGTTGGAATAAACAGGGCTTCATGTCTTCTTGCAGCCATCAGGATCCCTACTGTCTGCTTTGTAAAGGTTCAGCAATTGACTTTAATTAGAAGTGTACAGAAGGACTGAAATTGCCAGGCATAACATAAAATAAATGAAAGAGGAGAAAAAAGCCATTAAGCAAAAACGCTTCCTTTCTCTGCGATACTTTCCTCTTCTCTCTGTGGCTGCACATACATTCACACACATTCTTACCATCTGATATAATCTCTTGCGATGGATTTGAATTGCCATAAGCCACTATGGGAACAGTCTTGACTGCAAAGAGGGTATAAATATAATAAAAGAAACGTCATTAAATAGAGTGACAGGAGAGAGCCCTGGAAGGTGCTAGATGAAGAGCCACAGATCTACTGGTGGAGAAGCATCAGGCCAGGTTGAGTGGCAGCAATATGCGCTTTAATTGGCTCTGTCCTGGCAACCTGACACAGTGAAGTCCATTTAATAGCCACTAATGCTTCTAGAACTAACTAATTAGGAAGCAGAAAATGGCAACGTGTGTCATCGCAGAGGCTTCTAGAAAAAGGTTCCATTTGGAGAGAGAGAGAGAGGTGACAATGTTTCTCCCTTCCCATTTCTTAATTTAAACACATGCTAGCCAATGTACAGGGTTCTATCACTTACCACTCAGTTGCAGTAAATTGGCTGTTTAGAGAGGAATTCTTCAGTGGGTAGAAAGATGTAATTCTGCTTATTCAGATATACCTATTACTTTTTTTTTTTTGCAATAGTAGTCAATTATTTCTATGTTGATTATTCTCCTCTTCTAAAACCTTTAAACAGTACCATCAGTGCACTATTCTTCATTAGATATACAAAAGTTAATGTGCCACACATACATTAATTCCAAGATAATCTTCATTATTTCACTTTTTGAAATGCATCTCTTTTGGCCTTCATTTTCTGAAACACCATCATATCAACATCCAGGCTTCATTTCTAAAAGAGGTTATATGTGGAGCTGCCCTTCACAGTAATCACTCACCTTTAAAGCTACAGCTGGATTGACATTTATAGCCCAATCCTGTTCTCAAGATATACCAGCCATGTATACCGGTGCCCCGACAGCCCCAGTGATGAAGAAGCCGACTCATTGACAGACGTGCCATGGATACTGTTATAATGGCAGAACAACATCATGTTCTTATGATGGTGTAATGGCAGAACAACACCAGCTAACAGCTAACTCAAATGCTGGTGCAACTTCACTGGCAGAGAAGCCAAAACAGGGAGCAGATCAACGTGGGACATGGATGGGGCTTAAGCAGGATGAGGGGGAATCAGCACATATCATATTCCAACCCCCCTTCAGATGACGGACTTTCCCCTGATGCCAAAAAAGCGATATGCCAATGACAGACCTTGTGTAGGTAGTAGTAAGCTGATAGGGAATGATGGGAAAGGAAAAACAAAAGAAAATCCAGCTCCTGCACCCACCCACCCTGCCCACATCCCTACTATGGAGCATAGGAAACAGACTACATTTGGTAGCCAAGCAAAGCACTCCAGCCCCAGTATAAACCCCCCCCTGCCAGGGAGACCATAACTCAGATGTTAAACATGGAGCAGCATGGTGCCATATCTCTGTAGCTTAATTCTGTGCAATCTTTGAGCCCATACACAGGAACCTAAGTGATGGGAACTATGGCAATTGCTGCCCAAAGGGAGGACTGCATAAACAGGTTAGTTATCTCACAGCATGGATGGCAAAATAGTTTGTTCACACTTATCTTCTCAGAATTCTCATTGCACCTTTAAAGCTTTGCACACTTATCTTCTCAGAATTCTCCACCCAAGGAGGACCCTATGCATAAACACCCAACCGGGAACCTCCATTCCACCAACCCCAGCAAGGAGAGTAATGCACCCCACACGGGGAAGCAAAGCAGGGGAGGGAATCCCATGCAGCCCCGGAGTGAGGCTAAACACAGGGACTTGAATCCTTGCCATGAAGAGACTTGTGCGTTAGTTCCACATGACTGTCCCCTTCTAAGGGTGCTATTTTTCTACACATGTTCTGCTGTGGTCAAGCCATGGCTGCCTGTTCTCCAGGTCAAGCCATGGCTGCCAAGGTCAAGCCATGGCTGCCTGTTGCACTCTGAGGGTCTGCTGGATGGCTCAAAAATAGCAGATGCTCCAGGATCCGTGAAGCCCAAGGGCATTATTAACAATGTTGTGCAGTCCCCATTCACTTCCCAGAATGTGTAGTGCAGGGTTAGTGCAGAACCTGCAAACAAACGGATGATGATGGGGGGTTAGGGCAGGACACCCATCCTATGGCCCTGGCATTCCAGCCACAGAATAGGCTGCCACCAGTCCCATTGGCCCATGTCAGAGAGCCCTGACCATGGGTGCTGCATTGACTGGCAGAGACATAGAACAGCCCTGGGCCACCAACTTATCACACCACCCACCCATGGGTCCTTTGGGTCCATGGGTCAAAATGTCCTTTGGAGAGGACAGCACAACCAGGCCTTGTGGTGACCCCGACCATATTATCAGGGTAGAGTCCAGGAGCAAGACCTAGTGTCAAAGGGATGGGAACCAGCTGTGCACAAAATGATCTAAAAATACTCTTTGCTGCCTGAGAAGTGGTCTGAGAAAAAACCAAAACACTGGAGAAACACGACCTTTTGGGCCAACCTGGCAGCCCTATTTGGAAGAGTCTCCCTAGAACTAGTTGTCTGACTTTGGCATGGTTCACCTTTTGGCAGCTATTTCTGGTGGCCGTTGCTGGACTTAAATATGGTTTTAACTGTTACTGCTTTTGACTTGGGATTGCCTGGATGTTATTTGTAATGGCATTTAGCTTAGAGTTGTATTGCATACTTATTGGGTGTGGAAGCTTGTAAGCTGCCTTGATTTTATGCAAAAGTGGGATATAAGCCCTATAAAATCAATAAATAGTAAACAACTACCAATACCAGTAGACATGCAGTGAAAATGTGTCGTTTAGTTTACATCAAAGGAATAGGTTGATTTTGGAGAGCATGTTCTTACCCATTCTCACTTGAGTTGCCTTTTTTTTCGTATCTTTTTTTGGTGTAAGATCAAAGTTGCTGCAATTTTGCTGATTTTTGCCAATTGACAATTACTAAATTTAAACTCTGGAATGTATAGTAAAAATAATACAGGAAGTATTTTTTTTTTTCTTCTGCATGCTGTTCCTGCTAATTTGTTTTGTTTTTTGGATTTCCTGTCTTTTGCATTTGTAGCCAACAGTAATTAACAGACAGCAGGAATCCTTTCAGCCTGTCCTTGATTTTAACAGAGAAAAGAGAGAGCAAAATGCCAAACCCTTAACCCGTGATTCATAACAGCACATGCAGCACCTATAGGAGGAATAGGTAGCAGGGAAATGCATTCACCCCCTATTTAAAATTAAGTGTTTCAAGTAATGATTTAATTGAGAATTAGCAAACCCAATCTTGAGGTTAATTAAGTGCCACTTGATGATTAGAAACATATTATTTATTCAAATTAACAATTTATTCAACAACACCGTGACACCTTACCCTACCGTGACATATTGCTGAAGATTCTTGAAAGGGGTTTCTAAGTTTAAAAATGCCAGTCCACTTCCCCCCGGCCCCCGCTAGGAATATATTTAGTTTTGCAGACTTGTTTTTGAAAGGTGAGTGGTGCAGTGCAGTATATAAAAAGGTTGCAATGTACAAAGGGGAAAGGCCTTCAACCCAGATTTTAAAAAAGGAACTTAAGAAGCAGGGGCATCACTGGGATTCGTGTCACCCCCGGTGGGAGGTCAGCGCGTCACCCCCATGCCACCTTCCCCACAGGGGTGCAGGGAGGGGGTGATGCCCCCGCCACCTGGCACCCCCCCATCCTATTCCCAATGAGGAGGGATGGGTGATGCGCCCGCTGCCCCCCTCTCACCCAGTGCTTCTTCATCCCATTCGGGACTTACAGGGGAGAGGATTCTAGGCGGTGCTTCCTTCCCCGGTCCCCGGTGCTGTTTGCGCAGGCGAACGCACAAAGCAGAGATTTCCAGACACACTGTGCACCTCCTGCACGAGGAGAGAAACACTACACGTGTAGTGGGAGTGGGTGGAATGGGGTGGAGGTGGATGGAATATGATGACGATGGCGCAGAAAGGAAGGAGTGGGCACGTTTGGCATCCAACAAATCCAAACCTCCTTCCTGGGCTCAATTTGCCTTCATGGGTCATGCATAGTGTGTTTATCAAACAGAGATGACCAGCTCACATTTTAAAAATGGATGCTGGTGTTTTTTGCAAAACAATTTCCTATTACCTTATATCAGTAAGATAAACAATTAGTTCTGGCCTCTTCTTTCCCATGCTATATTCCATGCAACCCAAACTGACTGTTATTGACTCACCAGTTTTGTTCTGTAGCTTTCATGGCCTGCAATCACTACACAGTGGTACACACATACGGGTTTAGATGCCATGAAGGTAGAAAGCTTGTCCTTTAATAGTATTCCAATAACGTCCGACGCTCTCCTCACAGGCAGTCGTCTTTAGGCACAAATTAAAATCCAACACAAATTAAACACAAATTAAAATCCAAGGGTTACTGGTCCCCTACGTTTCATTCCGAGCCTCGGAACCTCTTCTGGGGGAGACGAAATCAAGAAGATTACGGTGGAATTCCACCGTAATCTTCTTGATTTCGTCTCCCCCAGAAGAGGTTCCGAGGCTCGGAATGAAACGTAGGGGACCAGTAACCCTTGGATTTTAATTTGTGTTTTTGCCTAAAGACGACTGCCTGTGAGGAGAGCGTCGGACGGTATTGGAATACTATTAAAGGACAAGCTTTCTACCTTCATGGCATCTAAACCCGTATGTGTGTACCATTGTGTACTCACCAGTTTGTTGTTTCTAAAACCCTGAGTCATCTTGTCACTGATCAAAGCCCGTGGAACTGTGATTCCGTTAACATCCTTTGCTCCAAAATCTTTGTTCTTCCAGGAACCACTTAAAACACAACTAGCCTTGACATGTAAGAATTTTTAACTCCTCTGTTTGTGTTCATTCTAAAGGGAATGGATTGTCTTAATTTTCTAGGCAATGTCAAGGGTAGGAAAGCAGAGGTACTACCAAGCACTCTTTCTTGTGTAGTAGACTTATTAATACTGCCTCTATCCAGTGCAGAGCTGAAGAGATTTTTAAACAGTTGTGAATTGGGAAGATATTTCCATATTCCCATTCCAATTAAAAGACATTAAGGAGAGAATCCAATTAGAGCAGAGTCCTTTTTGATCTGTAGTTTGCAAGGTATGTGAAATGCCAGAAAATGAAATGCTGTGTTTTTTTTTAAAGAGTAATAGCCTAACACACATAGCAAATCTGATGTACAGTACAGTATACCTTGGGATATGTGCAAATTGACATAAAGTCTAGCAACACTATATGTGCATGTTAATTACTACAGACAGACTGGCAGAGGCTAGCAGCACAATCTGTTAAATGGCCAGCCACTGCATCCTGTGCAGGTTGTGAGCTGTGCTGGTGCGGCCCGGGCTCACCTTGGGGGAGGGGGACTTTGTACCTTTCCCCCGGTGTAAGCGACAGAGGCCCCAATGGGTCTCCTCGGTTGCGCACCAGCTCTTAAGCTGGCACACAACTAGGGAGGCCATGTAAGGCTGCCTTTACAGGCCTCTGACAAGAGAGAGTTTCATTGGGATGGTGCCACTACCAAAAAGGCTTTGCTCCTAGTGGATGCCTTACATCTGACACCCAGAACAAGGCTTCTGTTGATTAGAAAGTATGAAGGGGCTTATGGGATATAAACTAAGAAGCAATGCACAGCATATCCATTTCTCAGAGCTGTGTTAAAGGAAATAAGGATGCACAGGTTGCCACTAATTCCAAAGCTTTGTAACCCACACTAGATAAACTGTATGCTAGTGTTATTAAAAGGTGCTCTTTTACTTGTCAACTGTTCATTGTAGGCTTTTACTGTTCATTGTAGGCTTTTTAAATTATGTAGTTTTGTAATTTTCTTTCATTTTGCTTTCTAGCTAGGAAACACACTTGGCAAAATTGGTTCCTTTTATTTGATCCTCTATAGACCTCGCCTATTTTATTGTGTTACAGGGATGAAGAGTTTCCATGCCAGTTAGGGTTACCAACTCTCCAGGATTTGTTTGATTTTGACAGGAGTTCCTCCAGGAATGACATTACATCATGCTGGCGGAAAAAAAAATCAGGAATAGCCTCAGTCAGGGTTGGCAACCCTAATGCCAATTCAAATACAGGGTATAGCTTCCCAGGTTTCTGTGCTGGTAACAGGGGTGTAACTGGGGCAGAACCTGAGGAGCAGCCGCTCCAGGTGCAAGCCCAGAGGGGCACAACCCTCAGGCCCCGCTGCCTCACCAATGGATTCTGTTTCCTGGGCTGTGGCACAGGAGGGAGGACAGTCCCTCCCGTCCACCTACCCTGAAGGCCAGGAAACAGTGGTGCGGGATCCCTGAGCTCGAGCTCTGCCGGATCGACAGAGCCAAAGCGCAGGGAGCTGTTTCCTGGGTTGTGGCATGGGCGGGAGGACCCTCCCCCACCCGCCGCAGCCTGGGAAACAGTGGTGCAGGCTTCATGCTTTCGCAGAGCCCATACCGCTAACCAGGAAGTGACATCATGTGGCGTCACTTCCAGGGCGCAGCTCGGAGCTTGTTACGCTCCTGGCTGGTAAGATGATAAAAAGACACCCTCCCACCAAAAGCCAATATGTTTTTGGCAACACAGCTGTGTAGAAGTTCTGTTTAGAATTGTTTCCCCCTGCTGTTGGGTTATACAAAAGGAGGCAAGAGCAAAATAGTCCATCATAGAATCACTCATTGAGGAAAAGGAGGTCTCCAACATGCTTTTTCCCCATCATATGTTATCCCTTCCTGGTGTTTCACCTTTGTTGAAAGAAACAGTCTTTAGGTTGGGAGACCTTCGTCCTTAAAATTACAGAAAGTTGGCCAATATGCTTACTTGATCTTTTCAGTGCTTTAATTGTTGCTTTATCTTTGTCGAACAGATGGAAGCTGATTTTGCACTATTTGAATTTCATAAATTGAAGCTGCCAGGAACTGCTTTGCAAGTGTTACTGAAATTTTGCTGGGTAAAATTACTTAATTCCATGGGATAATTAGGATTCCCTGTAAGCTTGAAACAGTACAAATATACTGAATAACCAATCAGTCATTGAACAGATTGGACAGGTTCTGAAAAAAGACAACAACCTCTGGTCTCAAGCTATAACATTTCACCCATTATTAAATAAATGCACTTTTCTTCACAGGCTAAAAGGATGTGAACAAATGACTCGGTTGTTTACCCAAGCAAAACATAATGTAAAAGGGGAAATCTTCTTAATAATGTCATAGGCCTTTGCTTATGTTTCCAGGGAGCATCTCCCTTTGGTAAGCACATGTTCCAAACATCTGTTTTATGTTTCCATTTGATTATCAGAAGCAATAGCTCTGACATTTAAATTTTTCACTCCTGTTCAAAACACCATGGGACCACTTATAGAAAAAGAGAATAACATGACATAAATACACCAAAAGTTAATTTGGCCCAATAAACAGATTGAGATAATTTCCCTACTTGTTCCATCAGATTTACTTTAGGAAATCTAGGTTAAATTCCCCTCACCAACACTATGTGACCTTGGATTTTCAAGTGTGTTGGTGCTGATGAGTAGTATAGCCATGAGTGAGATGTATGTCCGTTTCATGCAACAGCCTTATAAGTTAATACAATGATATCAGTCCTGAGTAAGAGCATATCTATGTGACATGTTCCAATAGTCAACCATCTCTCCAAAGAACCTGGGGACTGTTTTCTCAGGGGAAATAGAAATCTCCAACAGGGCTTTTTCACCACCCTCCCTTTCTAATGATTATTTTGGGGAAGCCATGACAGGGTTTTGTGTTGTTTTCATGTTTTAGTATCTTGTATTTCTACCCTGCCTTTCAGGCCTACAAAAAAACCAGAACAGTTCCAATTGCATTGAAACAATAAGATCAAAGAGTCAAATTACATTAAAATAATCAAAACCTTTCAAATGATTTAAACCTTTCAATCAGTTAAAATGCCATAAAGTTGATGAAAGTTTGGATGAAGACATCATCTTCAATCTAACTCATTTAAGACAGAATCTACAGGGCACAACCTAGGCCACCAAAGATTCAGAGCGCAATCCTCCGGAGACTTCGGGCAGCGGAAACGAGCGCTCCGCCGCCCGAAGCCATCACGAATGTGCCGTAAAGCATGTTCGCGATGACTTGCGAGTAAGGGCCACCGGCGCTAGGCCGGCAGCGCTTCGGCGCCAGATCACCCATGCGGCTGCCGGAGGAAGGTAAGGGATCCCCCGGCGGCTACATGGGCGGTCCTGGTGGTGAGGGGGGGCCGTTGGCTGAGCCAGTCTGGGAGGGAGTGGATGGCGTCAACCATATCCCTGTCCCTGTCTCAGCTGGCGCAGCCGTTTCATGGCCTCCTCCTACTTCTGCCAGGCTACCAGCTAGAATAGCTGGCGGAAATCTGAGGATCGGGCCTTCCCCGGTTTACACCGTGGGAAGGGGACGAATGTCCCCTTCCCCCAAGTAGACCTCTGTGCCGCTCTAGAGCAGCCCGGATAGGGGATAGGATCTGGCGGGAGGCCCTGGGTCTCCCGCTGGATAGTTAGTTAGGATTGGGCTGCCTGTGTCCACACATAGCATTCCCATAGATACAATATACAGTAGTCCTGGTTTTTCCTTTACCTGCCTAGGTGTGCATACCCAGGCAGTGCCAGGGGCTGTCAGAGTGAATGGGATGCCTGTGCCTCTCACACCCCATGCTGGTGGATATCAGAGCTCTATTGAGTCTATGATAATTCCTTCTGTGCAAACACTTTGCCTCGAGTGGACTAGTTCTGTTCCTATTATGTTTTCTTCTAAGGTACTTGTTTCCATTTTTTTTAATCTGGGCACTTGCTCACCACTTTTCTATCTTATGTTACTTCAATATTAAAGCTAAGGAGGTCTGGGGCTCCTGCACAGTTGGTGCATGGATAGAAGTGGCATATACTTTAAAGTGATAGACTTTATATCACTTTATATCACTATATTAAAATGAAATACTTTAATCTATCCCCACGTTCTTACTCCTTTTTAACAATTCATTCAGGAGCTTTTTTCCCCTTTCAGCTAGTTACAAAGCAAACATCAACATGTGCATGCCTTTGCATGCGCCGTACACACTTTTGTTTTAAACCTTTTAAGAGCATAGAATCCATCAATTACACTCCCTGGCACAATACACAATTGCCCTTCCCAAATATTTGCCCTTCCCAAATCCATCAGTCCCTTCACCCCAGTCGAGGATAGAGTCAAAAGGACCTTGGTAGGTAGGCTGGCTGTCTGGCTGTTAAGCAGGCATGCTGGGACTTCCAGAAGCTGGAATGGCTGGGATTGAGAGAGAGGTGAAGTGCCCTGGCTCCAGTTCTGTGCTCCGTCTGCTGCTGTTGAAGAGCTCCACCAGTGACATGCGGTGAGGTCAATGGCTGGGGAGGCACTGGATCGTTTCAGAGCCAGACTTATGCACATATCAGACACACACACTGAAGCAGAATTTTTTAACTATTGTTTGATTCACATCTGTTTGCCCATTAGCATGAGGAGAACTCTTGCATACACAACTTCACCACTCCCTCCTCTCTGGGATATCAGGCTCATTAGGGACGGCTCCTGGGGCCAGGAACTCCCTTGGACTAACTCAATTAAGTCCTACAGGACTGGCTGGGACGATCCTGAGTCATCAGAATCTATTGTACACCCACCTTGCCCCACTGTCCCTAAGAAATGTAAATCTGTAATCACATGCCCTCCCAAGCCTGCACGTATCTTGTTGGCATGTGATGTTCTGCTTGGAAATGTATAAAAAGTGTATTCACTTGCAGCAAAGGGTCAGCATCCCCTCTTGGGCTGTTGTCCACTACACTGTGTAACAATATAAACCCATACTTTTTCCTTGTTCACCAATCTTCCTGGTCCTCCATTATTAATTATCATCTGCTTAAAATTCCGCTACAATACCCTCAGTATGGAAGATGTGATAGCTGCCTCCCCTAGTGCTTTTTCATTGCAGTTTTATGACTAAACCAATGAACCTAAACATCTTTATACACATACATGAAAATAAGTTTCCTAGACTATGGAAGGTGAGGACATGTAATGGGTCTACAAACATTACATTGGTGACATACAGAGAGATGGTAACAGGCACATGCTTATAGCCTGGGCTCCACCCAGTTTCTGAGGGGTTGTGCAATCAGAGGGGAAGCTGAGCTCGTTCCCTGCCGCACCTCTTGCCTCTCCCTGTATTTGTAGCTGAGCTCTGCAAATTTGGTGATTTTGACTATAAAAATATGATTGGAATCATGCAGAAATGACATTTATAACACAGGTCAGTGGGAAATTCTTAATATTTGTTGTTGTTGTTGTTGTTGCTGCTGCTGCTGCTGCTGCTGCTGCTGCTGCTGCTGGAAGTTTTCATGGCCAGGAACGATTTTCAAAGAAATAGGTATTACTGGTTTGGAAGCCATGTAAAATTGTAATAAAACAAATAAAGACACGTTAAAATCACTTAGCAGCTAAATGTCAAAAACACGATTAAAACACATAAAAAACTAGTTTTAAAACAAACGTTAAAAACACGACGTTTCGTCCACGCCTGTGGACTTCTTCTGGTGTGGAACAGTGGCGTGCTGTCAAGATGTAAAATGTGGTAGACAGACAGCTAGAGACATTTAAACAGAGTGGAGCGCTTGGGAAAGCGTGCGAAAGTTGCAGCAAGTAATTAGCACCGGAAATCAGCACTACAGCTGTTTTTGTAACCGCTGTTTTCATTGGAGAATATAACAGGTGAGACTCTGCCTCCCCTGCCTCCCCAGACCACACTTCCTTCCTCCCCAGTCCCTCCTTCTAGTCTGTCCATGTGCTGTGACTTTTGAAAAGAAGGAGGGAGGAAATGGAGACCAGAACGGGGAGTGGAGAGGTTGGCTAGAGAAACGGTGGGAGGGAGAGGGGCCTGCTGCCTTAACACTGTGCTTGTGGGCTTCCCAGATGCATCCTGCTGGCCACTGTGGGAAGCAGGATGCGGGATTAGATGCTTCTTGGTCTGATCCAGCAAGGTTCTTATTTTTTTAAATATGCTTATGTTGAGAGCTGTAAATGTAACCAATGTGTAACTAATAAAGTCCAATGTTATTTTAGAAATCATATTAGCATGTGTTTTAAATCGTTCTGGACTCCCTTGAAAATTGATGTAACTGGTGTTCAAAATGGTGTCTTGAGCATGCAAACCATATTTCTTTCCCATATCTTAATAGGCAGAGGAAATACCATCTTACAAACAAGAACACACAGTGACAAATAAGTCCTCATGGAAAGTCATTTCGTTTAAAGTCGTTTCATTTTAAACTTGATGGGAAAAGTATGAAGATTTTCATGGCTATTTGTAACTAGTAAAGAGGTACGCTTAATGGGTTTTCCAGCCATGTATTTATTTTGAGGAAATACAGATAGAAAATTTCCTGAGGCTTGCCAGTGGAAAATCCTTTGATGTCCGTGATCGCTTTAAAGAGACAAGCAGCTGAACTGCGTTCTCCTGGACTATCTGATGCTGGCAGGCGATATTACTGACACTTGCTGACGTTTCGTTACACACTTGTAACTTTATCAAAGCAAACACACGAACCAATGCGGCTTCAAGCCGGTAGATGTTACTGTCTATTGAGGAGCATCGTTATTTTTTGTAGTTGAGAAGCACTAACTGCTGATTCAAAACGGAAGCTTGTTGCCTAGTTACGCTGCATGACCTCTTAAAGGGATACCGTTATGGAGTACCATGTAGCAGTGTGAGTGAGGTGCAGAACGGGCTGATCAATTAGAGGCAGAGGCAGGTTGTTGCACACTGGCCAGCTGCAGCTTTTCCCCCCTTGTGTGTTGTCCAAACGACCTTTGAAGAAGCGGAAACCACACCTTGTTCACGAATGACAGTTCCTGCTGCCGGTTAAGGAGGTCCAATGATCTTCTTTGTGTTATTGCAATGGCCTCTAAATTAAGTCTCTGTCTATTATTGGCTTCATTAAAGAGAGAGCGGGTAGCTTGAAATGCAATCTCATGTCCAGACTCTGCTGCATGCGCAGCAATGGCAGATTTTTCTTCCTGGGAAGTCTTAGTAGCCCTTATATGTTCCTTTAATCTCACCCTTATATAGTCTTTGCCCAGAAATCCAGTTTACTATGGAATTGGAAAAGGAGGGATCACTACCCTTTTTAGATGTGCTGGTGACAAGGAAACGGGATCTTACGTTTGGGCATGCCATTTATAGGAAACCAACCCATACGGGAAGGTATCTACACCAGACGTCTAACCACCACCCGGCACAAAAAAACTCCTTAATAAACTCATTGGTCTACAGGGCTTTACATGTGAGTGATCAGGATTCTTTATTGAAGGAAAAATCCATCATTATGAACTCACTAAAGGCGAATGGCTACAAGGCACAACAGGTGGAAACGGTGTGGGAACAACAACTAAAAAAGAAGAACTATGTTCATGCTCCTGAGGACATCAGCAAGAAGGAAAATGAGGGTACACTTTCTGAAAAGAAAAAAGATCTTAAGTGGCTGTCTCTTCCCTTTGTTAAAGGTGTTACGGACAAAATAGCACATGTGTTCAGGAGACATGAAGTAAAAACAATATTTACACCAACACAGAAGATACAGCAAATGCTGGGTAATCCGAAAGATAAAAGACCTGCACTTTCTAATCCAGGAGTATATCAGATACCTTGTGGGGACTGTGGGCAGGTGTATGTGGGCAACACAAAAAGACCTATAAGGGTGAGATTAAAGGAACATATAAGGGCTACTAAGACTTCCCAGGAAGAAAAATCTGCCATTGCTGCGCATGCAGCAGAGTCTGGACATGAGATTGCATTTCAAGCTACCCGCTCTCTCTTTAATGAAGCCAATAATAGACAGAGACTTAATTTAGAGGCCATTGCAATAACACAAAGAAGATCATTGGACCTCCTTAACCGGCAGCAGGAACTGTCATTCGTGAACAAGGTGTGGTTTCCGCTTCTTCAAAGGTCGTTTGGACAACACACAAGGGGGGAAAAGCTGCAGCTGGCCAGTGTGCAACAACCTGCCTCTGCCTCTAATTGATCAGCCCGTTCTGCACCTCACTCACACTGCTACATGGTACTCCATAACGGTATCCCTTTAAGAGGTCATGCAGCGTAACTAGGCAACAAGCTTCCGTTTTGAATCAGCAGTTAGTGCTTCTCAACTACAAAAAATAACGATGCTCCTCAACAGACAGTAACATCTACCGGCTTGAAGCCGCATTGGTTCGTGTGTTTGCTTTGATAAAGTTACAAGTGTGTAACGAAACGTCAGCAAGTGTCAGTAATATCGCCTGCCAGCATCAGATAGTCCAGGAGAACGCAGTTCAGCTGCTTGTCTCTTTAAAGCGATCACGGACATCAAAGGATTTTCCACTGGCAAGCCTCAGGAAATTTTCTATCTGTATTTCCTCAAAATAAATACATGGCTGGAAAACCCATTAAGCGTACCTCTTTACTTGATGGGAAAATGCTATAGGAACGCTTACGTTTATCAATTAGCCTATGTAAAATTGGTTTCTCCCCCCCCCCTATTTTATTAAGTTTATATTACAGTTTTACAATATCAACAACATTCTAAAGAAAAAGAAAACACAAGTGCTAGGCTGTAAATTGTTATTCCATACATTTCATCAACTACCTAAACAAAATATCTACATAAGAAAAATTGGTTTCATTATAAGTCGTTTTGTTTAAAGTCACAGTTTCCAAGAAGAACCTATCAACAACTTTAAGTGAGGACTTGCTGTAGGCAAGATAAACCAAATACCTCACTTTGTGTGGTGTGATATCTTTCAGTTCTTGTAGGCTTGAAGAACATTTCACTAGTGAAACAGGTATTTCACTATTTAACACTATAAGCCAAGATCTGTTGACTTAGGGTTTAGTGTGATGTATGAAACTTGGGGGAAATTCTTGTATTTAATTCCCACTCCAAACTAGTGCTTTAATTTTGAAGAATGTTGCGAACAGGGCTCCACTATGTTTTAGATCAAGGGTTCTCAACTAGTGGTACTAGTACCACCAGTGGTACTTCAGCCGACTGCTGGTGGTACTTGGATCACCAGACTGCTGGAACCCTGCTCCGCGATGCTTTTGGTGACGTGTTTTCACTTGCGAGAAGCTCCTATCTTTGGCCGAGCCTCTCAGGAACGCTGAGAAGGGCCGTCCCACCCACCCAGAGCTCCCTACCTGCATGTTCTGGTCTCCAAAAACCTGAAAACTGTGAAGTAACTGGTGATGATGTCATCGCCAGTCACTTCCAGTGGTACGCAGCAGGAGAGTGGCACCGGAGGTGGTACTCGGCCAGATAGGGGTTGAGAACCCCTGTTTTCTATGAAGTATGACACTGTGAAGCCTTGTACATAGATGGAGATTTCATGCCCTGCTGTAAAATGGAAGGAGAGACAAAACAAAATGTGAAGAAATGGAACAGCCATGCTGTATACTGTTGCAGAGCTACACTAAGGAGACAAGATATCTAAAAGATGGTGTGATGATCTCATACATCAGTAAGAAAACCTTAAGGCTGATGATGCAAACTGATGAGCCACGATTAGAATAATACAGCCAATCCATTTTGTACTGATTACAATCAGCGCAGCTGCAATTTTTCACCAGCTATCACTCGCACACTTATGAAGGCATGCTGCTGAAGTAATTGGCGAGGAAGGAACGATACTTGTGGATCCATTTAAATCTTAGCAGAGTGAGGAAGTAAAAGACAGAATTTCATCATGTTGCAAAGGTAAGAATGAAGATGTGATATCTAAGCTTGAACAAAATCAGCAACAGAAGCCTGAAAAATTGACCAGTGCCAGCCGTGCAAAAGTCAGGCTGCTGGGGACCCTGGAGCCAAGCCCTACACTGAGGTTCCCATGATGAACCCTGCCTGCTCCCTGATGGGTTTGGTCAAGTGACTGACTGTAGCTGGTGTGGGCACTTGGCCAGTGTCCCACTTGGCTGACCTCGGACCAGTATTCCCTCTAAGGCAGGGGTTCTCAACCCCTTCCTGGCCGAGTACCACCCCAGGCGCCAGGCGCCAATGCCACATTGGAGCGGGGTTCTGGCAGTCCAAGTACCACAGCAGAAGTACCACTGGTGGTATTAGTACCACTGGTTAAGGGGTCCATGCCGCTCTAAGGAGTTCATGCCGCTGCATGAACACCTTCACTTGCTGTGCATCTTCCAACATTCAGCAATGATGTCATATGCCATCGTCAACTTCTGGTTTAGCCAAGCACCAAGCTGTGCTCTGAGCTCTGATGCCACTCCTGAGTGACAGAATGTACCATTTCACCATTGTTCTGATCTTGCACAGGAGTATGGAAAATGTGGTTCATCTGGAGTCTGAGGGAAGGACGTGCATCATGCGGGTGGAACCAGAAGGGTTTGTGTTGCTTCTGTCACAGTAGCATTTTGTGTCTCCAGTCATCAGACTGCAGAAGCGAAGGGAAGGATACCACAACCTCTGCCACTGGTCAGAGGAACAAAAGCCACTTCCTCCCAGAAAACCACCATGGCAAGAGGAAGACACTGTCCACCAGAGGCATCATTATGGTGGGGCGATTGAGGTGGTGGGCCCCAAGCGGTGGGTCGTGGGGGGTGTACCTGCCACTGAACCCATCGCTTCCTCTTCCGCTGGCTCCTTCTCGTGCAGCCGTTCTTGGCTCCATGTTTGGCCCTCCCACCCACCCACCCCCGGGCGCCGTTTGGCTCTAAAAAGGGGCTGAAAAGTGCCAGGGTGTGTGTTTCTGCGCCACGTCAGTGATGTCACACCCCTCAGGGGTGGAGCGTGTGGCATCCGTGGGGGGTGTCGCGGCGGTGGCCTCCCCATGG
This sequence comes from Plestiodon gilberti rubricaudatus, assembly GCA_026170595.1. NCBI lineage: Eukaryota > Metazoa > Chordata > Lepidosauria > Squamata > Scincidae > Plestiodon > Plestiodon gilberti. The sequence continues at coordinate 112,580,965 of JANXHW010000003.1, forward strand.
GGGGTGTAGGCCCGCTACTGCTGTCCACTGTCAGAGAAGTAACAGCTGGAAGGAGTTCACCTTTCAGTCTTAGAGGAAACTCTGATGAAGTTGCCAATTGGATTGGAGAAGCAAAGGGAAGGTCATGCTGACCTCTGGCACTATCCAGACAACTAAGGGCCACCAAGTTGTATCATTTCTTTTTAGCACATTATAACAATCTAATAATAATTTGTATTTATATACCGCCTTTCCTGTCATCGGATTTCTCCTCAGACTTTATTCAAGGCAGTTTACATAGGCAGGTTTTTACAATGATGTTCTATTTGCATAGAACCCTTTTCATTCTCCAGATGTTTCCCTTCAATGGTATGGCTATTTCTCTGGTTGAACAGCATGCGTCTTCCGAGCTTGCGTGACAGTGACTCCTCTCTCTCACAGAGGGTTAATACAGGTTATCTCAGCTTATTGGCAACTCCCAGTTGTCTCCCATCCAGGGCACGAAGAAGGAGCTGGTCTCGTCTTAGCTTTCTTCAGGCAGGCAGGCAACAGCTCAACCACCAGACCACACGGTCTTAAGTAAATAAAAGAATATCAGCAAGGGAAGATTAGCCATAACTAAATATAAATTTCCCAGTGTTCAAATGATGTGGGAAGAGAGGGCAGAGGAGCCCATCCCCTTACATTTTGTGATAGACCCTTAGTGACTTTTTTGAAAAGACTATCAGAGACATGATTTGGCTAAATTTGTGAGGATTCAGGTGGTGAGGCTGGTGGATTTTATTAAGAGCCTCTACCCTTTCTCCCATACCCCCCCCCAAATCCAAGCACTGCTGTTTACTGGTCTCCCTGATCAAACTGATCTCCCTCCTCTACTTATTTCCTGCCTCTCCAATTCCTTTGTGTGTCTTATCTTTTTGATTTGTAAGCCTGAAGGCAGGGTCTGTGCCTCATTTTCATTTATGCACAATTGACTGCCATTTTGACTGATGTGAGCAACTTTGGGATACTGCTGTAGTCTGAAAAGTGGGATATGATAGATAGATAGAGAGATAGAGATAGAGGTAGAGATAGATAGATAGATAGATAGATAGATAGATAGATAGATAGAGAGAGAGAGAGAGAGAGAGAGAGAGAGAGAGAGAGAGAGAGCTTTATTGGCATAAAAGAAACTGCTCCCCGAAGATAACATGTGTGAGGTGTTTCCTGCTAGGATAAGGAAGCCTTTAAGCTATACTGGCCCTCTGACTGGGAACTTGCACCAAAATTGATCATCCTTCCTTGGATTATTGTTACACCAAAAGCTATATGAGTTCCAGTGCCTGCCATCTGCACTAGTGAAACGCTTTCTATAGAAATGGTGGGGAAGGGGCAGGCAGAGGCGTCCCTATGGTGTGGGCAGTACTGTAAGTTGCGCCCCGTCCCAGTCCCCGTTTACAAGCTGGCACGAGGCATCCCCTACCCCTCGCCATCGGAGCCATTCCGTGCGGAGAAGGGAGTCTCCTCCCGCTGCCTTCTCCGCACGGAATGGCTCCGACGGCGAAGGGGTGGGGCCGCCTCGCACTGGCGTCGCTGGAGGTGGGGCAGAAAGCTAAGTTCTGCAGCTTTCTGCCCCACCATTACTCTCCGGTACAAGGCGCACTGCCCCCTCGTCATAGGAGCCTGTCGGTGGAGAGAAAGCAATGTGCAGGAGAGTCCCTGCGCGTTGCTTTCTCTCCGCTGACGGGCTCTTACGACGAGGGGGCGGGGCGCCTCGTACCGGAGAGTAACGGTGGGGCGGAAAGCTGCAGAACTTAGCTTTCTGCCCCACCTCCAGCAACGCCAGTGCCGCCTTGTGCCGACTTGTAAACGGGAACTAGGATGGAGTGCAACTTACAGTACTGCCCCCACCATAGGAATGCCTTTGGGTAATAGCCAGGGAGAAGCATGTGCTCCTGATCCTTGTCCAACACAGTTACTACCTTTTCTTGGGCAGGAGCTCTGTGTCTTTAACAGCTGTGCAGCCAGTAGAAATTCAGTTGATGCTGCTCTTTTGGCAAAAGTGATAGGAAAAATTTCACCTGCATAATTTATGTCTGCCATTGAAGGCACAGGAGCCCTGTCAGGAAAAAAATGGCAAACCTACTCTCCAGTTAGTTCAGGGACAATAAAGGATGATGCTACTATTGAGGAGACCCAGTCTCCTCAAGGTAGTTAAACTGCTTATGAGTTGCCTTTCCAGCAAGGGACACACATTGCTTATAATATGTTGATTATTATTTTCTAAAGTTACATCAGCACAAAACAAAACAGGTCCCTGCTGCAAGGAGCTTCCACTTTCTGGATGAGTAGTGCTGTGCTGGATTGGGATGGAAAAATCAGGCAGGGCAAAAAAAAGGACAATTGCTTTGGGGGGCTCTCTCAACTAGACAGCAATAATCCTCTTTCATAAGCAGCACCAGTGCACATCATTTATGTGGCAGCAAAACCAATTTGGATTGCGTTAGAAAAAAGTAATAAAATAGTGATACATAATAACAGCATTGCAGGACATTTTAAAACGAGCACAGTGACTGATTTTGATTTTATTGCAATCAATAGGCCTTCAGAACATGATGCTTTTCCTGGCAGTTCTTAGCTTGTTTGGACTATTATCCACTGAAACGTGTTGTCCCATAGAAAGGATTCATTTCATTACCCCTGCTAACTGAGCAAGAGGCACTTTTTCAATTGGTGCTCCTCTAATATTTAGGAGGGGGAGAGTAACTGCCCCCCCTTTCACCCTAGCATAGACTCTTTTCTGGTGGCTGTTTGCTGGTGGTGTTCTGTATCTGTTTTAGATTGTCAGCCCTTTTGGGATAGCCGGGAGACATTTAATCATTTGATTTTGTCTGTAAACCGCTTTGTGAACTTTTTGTTGAAAAACGGTATATAAATACTAATAATAATTTCTGTATTCTTCCCTGTGAGTACTTATGATGTATTTCCTCACTAGTTTTTGCCAATTTTTCTGTGTTTGGGGGCACTTTTAAAAGCTGCTGGAACATCCTTTGCAAGCAGCCTTTGTCCTTTGTTTGGAAACACCATTATTCCCCAAACATGTGCTGTTTGTGGAACGGTTACCCCCTCCCTCCAGGGTCGCCATGTGCTTAGTGACTGGGCAGCCTAACCTGTCCATTTAGGTTAAGGGACTGGAATGGAGTGACCAGGTCAGGTGCGTCCTCCTGGTGCGTCACCCCCTCCCGCCGCCTGCTGGCATTCTGCCCCCCGCCACGCACTAGCGACATCACTGCCTTGATTCTTTTGGGGGGTGGGGGCTCAATCTTCTATAGTTGAGAGAACTGGGTTGTCACTGGAAATGTTGAAGGTCTTTGGGGAATGTTCCACAGAATGTGCTGTATCTGAATTCCACCTCCACTGACTCTGCTTTCTATTAAAAATGTATTACTTTTTCCTTCTGCTCTCGCTTGTTATTGCTAGTGGTTAATAACAAGTTGGCAGAGAATGTAAGCAACATCTCAGTTCGGTCTAGAAGGCAAACAATACTAAGCCTACTCTTTTTTTGACTTTTTTTTCTAATCCTGACAGGAGTTTGATGACTGATTCCACTGCAAAGGGAGAAGCATTCCAATTATCATATTAGTTATCATCTAATTATCATCTAATTTCTGGAATTCTGTTCCTAAAGCAGTGACCTGCATTTATTTATGATACAATTCTTAGAGCCCAATCCTAAATTTACCACGCAATGTCAGTCCCCCTCTTCCGCTGGCACTGACTGCCATATAGCAATCAGCACCACTTGCAAAAGGCATTCTGACAGCGCCCTACACAATGCCCTGCCAAGAGCGCCAGCACCTGCTCCAGTGGATTCCCCGATGCTCTCTGGAGGAGCTATGATGGTGGGGGAGGCAGGAGGGGGTGGCAGGAGCGTGGAACGGGGAAGGGGGCATAACGGGGTGGGTAGGGTGCAAAACGGGGCAGGGAGGGGGCATAACAGGGGGTGAGGAGACTTTAGGAGGGGGTGGATCTGGCATCAAAGGGGTGTGCCGGATCCTATCCCCTCCAGCAGCAGCCTCTCCACCCCCTTTCTCTCCTCGGACTTGCACTAGCAAAGTCACTAGCACAGGTCCAAGGAGAACCACTGCAAGTTGGGAGGCTTACACAGGGATAAGGGGAATTAAAATCCCCTTTCCCTGCTGAAGCCTCCCAGCCCTCCCACCCATAGGATGCAGTGGCTCAGCCGACCAATTCCCCCTCCTGGAATGCCCCCGTTCCACCCTCCCCCTTGCCCCGCCGCCACCTAGTGGGGAACTCACCTTCCCTCGTGGGCACTCCTTATGATCTGAGGTGGGAGGAATGGTGCCGGCCTCTTCACCGGCGGTGCTTACTCCCAAGGTGCTGCAAGGTAAAACGTGCTTTACAAACAAGTTTGCAAACTTGCAAATTTGTGATTCCCTAGACCGGCAGAGCGGCTGCTCCACTGGTGTAGAAAGGATTACGCCTGTGAGATGTAAGACGTGTGAGATGCAGCTGTACTGCAACTTAGCATGCAAGAAGGCATTTGCTACTTGTTGAGTTAGCACTTGGCTGAACTCCTATTTGCTTAGGGTAATGTTCGCAAAAGCCCTAAGAGTGCAATGTGTCTCCAACTAAACTAGCAGAAAAAGTCTCAAGCAAATGCTGTTGAACTTTGTCTCCCCACCAAATTGGCTGCTGTTTTTGTTAATTCCATAGAATAATTTCCTCATATAATTGTAAACCATGGGCAGGTGCCTTCGATGAAGATAGCAAATAAAGTTCCTGAGTCATTAGCTGGCTAAATGCAGCATAACAATTCAGCTAAATGTGGAAATATGCTGTGAAACAAACCAAGCATAAAATAATTTGGTCTGCATCAAGCAGACTATCTACCTGACAAACTACTCTGGCTAGAACTGCAAGTAACTGTTGATAGCTTATTTAACCTCTGCTGAATAAGCTTCTTTCACTCTGGAAAAGTGGACACATTCACTTGATGACTGCTAGTGCAGCCCAGCATGGAAAGTGCCTGGGAAAAAAAAAAAGATTCATTTCAGTAAGATAGTATACATTAGTGATACCAGGGCACATGAGAGGGGAGGTAAAGGGGGTGATTTGTACCTGGGCCTGGGATCGAAACGTTTTCCTATCTGTAGGAGGTGTGCACTGTGCACAGTCAGTAGCAAAAAAAAAAAAAAATCCCTGCTGCAGGCAGCCCTTGCTGGCTCCGGCAATGATGACCTGGCCCTGGCCTCCAAGTCCCAAAAGGGAAAGCGGTGCAGCGCTACTCCGGGGGCCTGCATACTGTGAAGGAAGGGCATGAACTCTATCCATATGGCTGCTGCTGGTGTATCTGGCTGCATTAGTGGCCCAAGGCCCAAGAACACGAGGCAGGCCTGCTGCCGAGCTGTGATGGAGGGGCGTGACCCCTGCTGGGGTTTCTGGCATTCTGGTGGCAAGACGGGCCCTAAACATTTGAAAAAATAATTGTGTGGCAAGTTGCAAGGCAAGGCTTGGCTAACAAAGGCTAGACTGGCAAAGACATTCAAACCAAATGTGCTTTCTTATATCTGATCCTCCTTTATTTAATTTTATTTATTTAAAGACTGCCAATCCCACCCTGTCGCTGCCCCCTCCCCACCCCCTTCCCATCCCTTCTTTGCCCTCATTGCCACCCTTCCCCACCTCGATTTGCCCCTCCCCCTTCAGGAATGGTCCTAAAAAACTTCGTACCCCCTGATAAAATTTCTCTCAGAGTCCCTGAGTGATACTGGCAGCCTGGGGGACTCAATCCAGCTTGGTTCCTACCCATCACCTCTTTTTATTATGTATGAGGCATACTTAATGGTCAGCAATCCTGGGCACACTTACTTATGACTAAGTCAAATTCCACTAACCCCTATTATCTCCACCCGTAGTACCATGATCCTGATTCAAATACTATCCCCTAAGCTGTGGCTGATATAAATACTTTTAAAGATCTCCGGAGGTCGTCTTCATGGGTCTCCTATGTTATATCTTGGTGGGACTGACATCTGAATAGGATTGTGCTGCATGGTTGTCAAATGCTCTGCAGGCAGCATTCACATCTCTGTATGCACTATGTTCATTTCCCCAAATGTTTCAAGCATTTAGAATAAGCAAGAAGACATTTCAAAGTATAGAAGAGGAAAAACCGGATCAAATACAAAAGACGTTCGACAGATTTCAAGGGGAAACAAGCAAAACGCACAGAAGGAGAGTGCTGAAAAGAACATGTAAATCAATGCTGAAATCAAAATTATTGTGCCAAGGAAAAAAATGAGGTCAGACTAACTGAAAGCAAAATAATTATGATCTCCTGATATTTCAGAAATGAAGAAGTGAGGGTGATTCATACTCTTGGATCAGAAGAGCCTCTCATTATCAAGTCTTTTCAAAGCTTCATTAGAATGCTGGAGTCAAGAATGAGGGTAGACTGACAATGGATGCACCTTCTGTAGAGTGACTGCAGATAGCTAATTGCGTCTCATACTTTGAACACCAGACCTTTCCCATCAGCCCTCTGGCCTTTCACACTGCTTATTGTTGGGTGGTAGGAGCTGGCACATGCACAGCAAAACGAGACAATTGCACCATGGTGATCTTGCAAAAGGTGCCAACTAGGAAGCCTCTGGATACCTCAGCTTTTGTTGTGGCATCCGGGCACCATTGTTTTTGTTTCTTGATGTCGTTGCTCCTGTCAGGTTGCATAGCATATAAGAACAAGATGCTACAAGATTCAAAGCTGGAGTTCTGTGAGTCAGCACTGGCTCCTTGGCTTCCTGCATTAGAAGGACCTGCTGGCAGATCAAGCATCACACTAGCATCAGAATTCTGATCCCACTACTCAGAATTACTCAGTGGCATTGCTAGCCTGCCCGGAAGGGGGGGGCGATTACATATTTCACGTCATCACCCTGTACTCCTGGAAGACTTCATTCGAAGCCTTCTAGGACCTGGGGCAGGCAGAAGGGCTCCTAAAAAGCATCGAAAATGGCGCGAAAATGCTCTGCAGCTGCAAATGCAACCACTCTGGCTGCAAAAAAGCAGGCGTGGAGCAAAATTCTGCCACCGCAGCACCTACTCACGAGGAGACTACAGCTGTCACCGGGCCTTGAACGCTTCCTGCCCCTGGCAGGGAGGGGGACGAGATTGGGAGAAGGGCGTTTTGAGTCCAGGAAGGGGGCAGTTTGGTTTGAGGACAGGAAGGGGGCAGTATTGGTGGTAGCATCATCACTGATACCTTATCCCCTTTCCCAGCCTCATTTCCCCATCCCAGGCAAATGTCCCAGGCAAAGTAGATGGCTCAGGTCCAAGTAGACCCAGTGGGGTTGTGAGGACTTACCCCAGGGGGTAAGTCCCTGTTCCCTTACCCCGAGGAGGCCTTCCTGGATCAAAACTCCCCTGCATGTGCCTCACTGGCATGGCTGCATCAGTGTACGGTAGTTTTGGGCTGCCCAAACATCAGGGGGCACGGCAACTTTGACTTTTGGGCTCTGCTTATGCTTTGGAAAGAAGTATCTGGCAAGTGTTAAGAACAGGATTCTGGTCATGATGGATTTTAGGTCTAATACGGTACGGCTCTTATGTTCTTAGTGCCTGAATGACTTGTGAGTGGATGAATTTGCCACTTCTGGGTTGTGTGAACAGCAGCCTCCACCTAATAATCCCCATTCATTTTAATAAAAATGACTTCCAAGTAAGAACTGAAACACATGATCAGGTAAATCTTGTGGTGCTGCTGTTACTGGACTGTGTCATTGCAGGCACTGGTGGGGAGAATGCATGTGTAAACATCCCATCACGTTATATAAAAGGTAAAGGTGACCCCTGACAATTAAGTCCAGTCGTGTCTGACTCTAGGGTGTGGTGCTCATCCCCATTTCAAAGCCGAAGAGCCAGCGTTGTCCGAAGACGCCTCTGTGGTCGTGTGGCGGGCATGACTCTCCTTGCCACAGCGCGTAGCATGCAGCTGGAACACGGAGCGCTGTTTACCTTCCCGCAAGCTGTACCTATTTATCTACTCACATTAACATGCTTTGGAACTGCTAGGTTGGCAGGAGCTGGCCAAGCAACAAGAGCTCACCCCGTCGCATATTCGAACTGCCGACCTTTCGATCGACAGCTCATGGTTCAGCGGTTTAACCCACTGCGCCACCCAGTCCCAAAAAGAGATGTAACATTAAAGTGTGGAATACCTGTGTTTACAACTCCATTTTTTCCTTTTCCTTAGAAATGAAAATGTCAGGAGGCCTTTTATTATAATATTTAATTATTTAATTATTTAATTATTTAATTAATATTTTAATAATTGTTATTTTATTAACAGCCCAATCCAGCTAAATCCCCATGTGGCGATGCAGAGATGCTGGCACGGCTTCCGATGCATTCTGTGGGGGGATTTTCAGCTGCTGGTGGTCTCCTCAGGGGAAAGGGGCCATTTGTCCCTTTGCTATGTGGTAAGCCCCAGCAACCACTATGAGGGAAACTCAGACCTGCACCAGCTCAATCACTGGCGCAAGTCTGTGTTGCCCTGTGCAGGTGGATCAGGCCTGGGAAGGGATGTTTTGGATTCAGCGTGTTCTGCTGCTGCCAAACCCAGCCTCCTCCCAGGCCCAATCCACCCATACCCCTCACCATCTCCCCCATTCCACCCCCTCACTGCCCTCTACCCCATTCCACCCCTTGTCCTGGGTGTACCTGCTCCAGCAGGCCTCCCAACATCTGCTGTGCTTGCGGGAACGCTCTGGCCTTCCTGCCGGCATGCCAGAAGCTTGCACTGCCACAAGGCCGCGCTGGCAAAATCTGTGTTCCGTCGGTGCTACTCTGTTGAGGTTTGTGGAGCAACAAACCTATATTTACAAACCAATATTTCTGTGTCCTGGACATGTCTGGACAAGCCTGGACAAAGTAAGCAGGATCTGCTTTGTCACTCCTCAGCAGAGACTGTGGAGAAGCACCTGACATGAGGTGAGGTAGGCAGCACGAGATGAGAAATGAGATCACCTCTAACCTAATTGGATAAATGATAGCTAGCGTAGTATAAGAGAGACGTGGTAGCGTAGCCCGTCTGTGGGTTCGGAGGAGAAAGTTTGACTTTTTTGTATTTTCGTGTTTGAATTGCTGGAGTGGAGTGCTGTATCTCGTCAAGCTGCTGCTGTATTCTTCAGTGAGCTTATCATCTGTGCCGCTTCATATCTGTACATATTGTAAATAGACGGCTTCAACTGACCTTGGCTCAGCGTGTTTCTTCAGTCCTAACGCTTCTGTGGGCAAACCAGGGGAATTATCCAGCCCAGCAGAAACAAAAGCTCTGACAAGGGTTATGGGCCCAGCTGTATCTGGAAAGCTGCTGAGATTTACAAGTGTCTGAAGGAGGCCGGGAAAGATTTACATTCCTGCTGTACCCTGGAACGGCGAAGATCGGTGAGCAAGTATGCAGTCTGCTGTTGGGGGAGGTTTCACTCTCATTCGGCTGAATGAGAACAATTATTTAACCTGGTCCCTGAAAATGGAGATGTACCTGTGCAAAGAGGGTCTATGGCAGGCTATACATGAACCCCCTGCAGATGTGGATGAGCGAGATAATGAAAAAGCACTTGCTAGCATAATATTATGTTTGGATGATAGCCAACTTGTGCACGTCCGAGGCATATCCTCAGCTGAGAAATGCTGGAATGCCCTCTGCCTGATCTATGTCAGCGAGACCGCAAGTTCCAAGGTAGCCCTGACGAGAAAATTATACAGGGCACGGTTGCGTGAGGGAGACAAGCTGCATGATCATTTGCAATTTATGAGAACAACAATCCAGGAGCTGGAACAGAGAGGTTTCCATATACCTGAGACCCACCAAGTTTACTTGTTGCTCTCTTCACTTGACCCATCATGGGACATTTGGGCTACCAGTCTGGGCTCTATGCCGGAGAAGGACTTGACCATGAGTTATTTGGTTAACCGGCTTACGGAGGAGGAGCAGCAAAGGCAGCAGAATGCCAGTGGGAGGAACAAGGAAGATCCCGTGCCCAGGCAAAGAGGAGCTGCATTGCAAGCTGCAGAACAAGAGCATGTGTATGCCGTGAAGCACTGCTTCAAATGTGGATCACCTTCGCACCTGCAACGTGAGTGTGGCGTCAGGAAGAAGGCGAAAGGCAGAAATAAAGCACCACGACGAAAAGGCGACTTTCAGATTTCCGTGGTCAAGGCAGCATCGAAGAGTTCCAGTGGTGACTGGCTGTTGGACAGTGGGGCGAGTGACCACATTGCCAAGAACCCAGAACTGTTTTCCACTCTGGGACCAGCTGCCCGGGACCATGTAAGCTTGGCCAATGGCCACAGTGCCTCAGTGACTGACCAAGGGCCGGTGCATGTGCCCTGCCTAAATGTAACTCTGAATATGTTATGTGTACCTGATCTTGATTATAACTTGTTAAGTGACATACTCTTCATTTGGATTGGGCCGTAACTTTGATAGAGTCATTAGGGACCAAACAAAATTGCTTTAGGGATCAAATCCAGTTGTCATCTCTGGCATAAGAAAAAAATCATAGATTCCTACAATACTTGTCCTTATATAGTTTGGAAACACACGCACACGCACACACGCGCACGTTTGTGTGTGTGTGTGTGTGTGTGTGTGTGTGTGTGTGTGTGTGTGTGTGTGTGTGTTTACAAGTTATATAAGGACTAGCATTGTCGGAATCTATGATTTTTTTTCTTATACCAGAGATGACACCTGGTCCCTAAAGCAATTTTGTCTGGCCCCTAATGATTCTATCAAAGTTACAGCCCAATCCAAATGAAGAGTAGCACTGGCGGAACGTGCGAGATACACAACACACACACACACACACACACACACACACACAAACCAGGTATTTTATATATACTTTTTATTTTTACCAAAAGAAATTTTAATTCAAACTGAAAAATGGGAAGCTGAATGTGTGAGTTTATTTGCTCATCACTTCTAAGGCTGAGTTCAGTAATTTTAGAACGGAGAGTATGTATGTGTTTGCTCACTGAAACCTGTCTGATCAAAGCACTTAAGCACAGTTTCTAACTCATTTTAACCTTTATTTGAAGTTGTGTGACCTTGGTAAATATTCTGAGCCCATGGATTTGAGAATTAAAATTGAATTTTTGCTCTAAAAGCATATTTTCCTGTATCAGCAAGATTCACCTTAGTCTATGGCTTAGTCTGAAGAACCCACTCACAAGAATCTAATCTCTTCACACATTAGGCCAGTCCTTTACTTTTGTCACTCTAAAGAATTATGCCATTCACATTCTGTCTGGAGGTGATACAATAGCATGCCAGCATAGCATTCCACATATGCTATTGTACCATTTGCACTCTTTTGTGTAGAGCAGAGGTTCCCAACCTTTGGAAGCTTGCGTACCACCAGAAGGAAGTGCCAATGATGTAATTGGCACTTTCTTTGGGGGGGGGCAGTTTCTTGGGGAAGAAAGGCCAATGTCACCCCAGAATACATTGAGGCAAGCCTGGGGAAGGAGGGGGAAAGTCGAGCAACCTGGAAGAGGTGGTAGGAGCATGATTTCACTGTCTACAGCCCTGCAAATGGAGTAGTTTGCCAGCGAAAAAGTAAAGAACACTATTTTTAATCCTTTTCCTTCTTTTTTTAAAAGGTTTTATCAGTGGCCCCCATATCAGCGCTAAAGCAATTTGGCTTTATGTAGATTTCAGTATCCATGTGGAATTGGATACCGAATTCCATCTGTATATTGCTAGTCAGCCATCAGACTCTTCTGAGAGTGACTTCTCTGAAAATAGTCTTAAACCAGGCACATCAACTCAAACGACTGCACAGACCCTGGTCCCATAAAGGAATGGTCAAGGAAGACACTCTCTGAAGATTAGTGCTGAGCAAGCTCCCATTGGCTTAATTTGGATTGGGCTTCATTTAAATGAGTTAATTTGGGCTCAGTTCTGACTGGGCCTGAATTCTCATTTTAGCTTGGTCCAGGTTGGATGGGCCTGCAGGGGAACCCCCAATCCACTTTCCATAAGCATCAAACAACAACTATCAAAATACATCACATTAAGAAATAGTTTAACTGATCATTACAAAACAACAACTTTCATCTGAAGAATTTGCTGTGCAGTGAACTACCAGGAATCATATCATTCCCATAGTCTCTGACTGTCCTACTCAGAACATCAGGGACCCTAAAACCATGGGAAGCACAGGAAATATAATTCTCATGAATCCTGATGTTTCAAGGAGAAATGTCAAGGATATGGGAACAATGTATCCCATGGTTCATGATGCCTGAAACAATGAGCAGCAGCCTCAAGGTCCTAGTAATGGAGGACCCTGAAGCAATTTCTCCCTGTTGCTACAAGGAAAGCATGAATAGGAAGGGGACAATGGCAGCAGTGGGCAAGGAATCGCCTAAGCCCCTGTACAAGCCAAGTCGACACTTTGAAGAGGTTTGGGTTTACCTCATTACAGACTTAGGGATTCCAAACCGGGGGTGTGTGTGAAATTCTAGGAGCCATACACGTTTAAATCCTCATTTTGGAAGCATCAGTACTGCAGAAGACCTCTCTGAGGACAAGAAATGGCAATTCAGGTCTATCTGATGATAAGTCTGAAGCAAACTACTGCCCAAGCCTCTTTGTTGTCTTAGAGGTCCCCAATGGAGATGCTACAATTGGAGACTCCTCAATGGTGCCACGGTGCACCAGAATGAGCCTCTTGAGAGGATATATAGTGATATAGCTTGGCAGATAAGAAACATTCTCAAGACTGCTGCCTGTGACAACGTAAGGGCAAATTTGCAGTTTTCACAAGCAGAGCAGAAAATCATGGGCATTTGCAGCATCAGTGATGCTCACACTGCTAAAATTAAGCAGGTCTCAAAATGGTCAGTGCCTGAATGAAACACTACTTGAAAGCCCCTCATAAGTAGCTCTGAGTTTACCTGGCAGGAAAGTGGGATCTGAAAGAAATAAATATATTATCACATGGGAAAACTAATGCAAGCTAGGAGCTGTCTTCTGCAACAGCTATTGAACTTCCTGTACATTGCAAGCACATGCCAGAGGAGAATATGTGATTACTAAAAAGTGATGTTTTTAGATCCCAGAATGCATTTGATGCCAACGTGGATAGGAAAGTACCAATTCTAGCACTTGGGCAGTTAGCAGCAACATGGCAAACCTTTGATAGATGTTATTGATATGAGGGGTTAAAGGAGCCTTGCCTGCGAGCTTAGGGGGGTTTGTTAGCTTTTGATAAGAGCTAAGTCTAGCTCCCAGGGAGGGATTACTGGAAGAAGGGATAGCAAATGCTTAAAAGGGGAACACATTTTGTTTCTTTCCGCATACTGGCTTAATCCTGCACAGAGCAGCTGCAGTGTGTTGCATGTGTGAGTGAGAGGCAAAATGTGATAATCAGACTCTAAACTAATTAGAAGGAGGGCTTGCCAAATTGCTTCTGCTCACGACTGAACACTGTGCAAATTATACATTGTAACAGCAGCAGTTGTGGAATACTTAGCTAAGCACCAGAGTAACATGTGGAGGAAAGTAATTAATGCCATGCCCTGCCAGGCACATCCTTTCTCTGTTCCCAGACCTCAGCATCTACCAAGCATATTTATGAGCAAGAGAGGAAATGTGCAAGGATCTGGACACATCCTGTTACTCAGGATAGAGAACTGCACCTGGTGGTTAACCATATCTTTGGCCCATAATCCCCTTTGCTCTGCGACATTGGGAGGCAATGCTGCAGTTCTGTATGCTGGAAGATTTCCTTTGACACCAAGAGGGTTGTTGTGCTTTGGCAAGGTGACCATAGCTCAGTGGCAGAGCACATGGTTTGCATGCTGAGTGCTGGCACCTCTGCTTTAAGAATTTCCGATAGCAGGAGTGGAAATTACATCTGCCTGGGCCTCTGGAGACCAGCTGCCAGTGCAGAAAGACCATAATGAGCTTGATAGACCAATGGTCTGAGTCAAGATAAAAGGTCACTTCCTATATGTGTATAGTACAAGAGACTTGAAAGTTGCCACAACAGTTCACCAATGGTGAAATGTTCTTCCTTGACTGACATACCTGAAAGAATCAAATGAGTTTAAAAGATGACCAGAGTTTCTGCACAGTCATCCTTATTAATAATAATTATTAATGTTTCAGAAATGTTCTGCGCATGCGCTAAAAAAAGGATAAATAGGGCAACGATGCCATGGGCCTTCTTCAGAAAGCCCTGGCCGCCGGTCGAGGTGGATGATCCAGGGCTTTCTCCGGCTCCGAGGCCGGGGGAAGAAGCCCTCAGAGTGCCCGCCCGTGGAATACCACCCTAGCCATGGAGCCGAGGCCGGGGGAGAAGGCTGGGGAAGAAGGCCTCGGAGCGCCCGCCCGCGTCACCGGGCGGGCGCGCAGGTGAGCCGGGTCGCCCCCCCGGAGCAGCCAACCAACCAGCCGGACTCGCAAGACGAAATAATTCGTAAGACGACAAGAGTCGCGGAACGAATTAATTTCGTCTTGCGAGGTACCACTGTGTGTGTGTGTGTGTGTGTGTACACACACACACACACACACACACACACACACACACACACACACACACACACACACATGTCCAATCTTTCGTGAACAGCTACATTCCAGGTGGTATCCTTTTATCCTTTTGCAGTCTGGCTTTTTTTTCCACTGGCCATCGCCTCCCACACTCGACCGACACAGCTGGGAGTTCTTATCTCTCCTCATTGAGGCAGCGTGTCTTGAAATTGACATTCACCGATCTTTGGGCTTGCAAGGCGGCGGCTCTCCTGACTGAAATAGATCACAGCCATCTAAAGCCAGATCATAGGTAACTTTTCTTTTTCTTATTTTAAAACTATCTGAGCAGTCCTTGCTCATGTGCATGCTACTATACAAGAGAAATGTCAGTGTGTAACAGGCTGCATATAGAGAGCATGTAGCAATACTGTATTCACAAATGTGCTGGTACAGTCAATTCATGTTTTCTGTGCACTCCTTTCCCATGGATTCACTTATCCATGGAGAACAAGAGTGGGACTTAACTCACCCCATTCACTGTCTGTTCTCAGCTATCTGTGGCCATTCTGAAGGTATTCACAATCAATGTCAAGCTATCGGTGGGGCCCATTCTGAATCTGAAGTGGCCATTTTGAAGCTATGTGCAAGTACTGTACTGAAGTATCCACAAGTCAAGTACTGTACTGAAGTATGTGCACTGAAGTACTGTACTGAGGTACCCACAAGTCAAGAACTGACAGTGCTCCAGAATGCCTTGCAGTGTCATGGTAGCACCCCAAAATGCTTTGTGGCACCACAGCCAGTGCGGACTACAACTTTTGGAATTGCTGAAATGTCAAAGGTGGGTTTTTAAATATACTGCATTTTATACCTTATATAGCAGGCATTGTCAAACTTGCTAAATGTAAGAGCCACATATGATAAACTTCAGATGTTCGAGAGCCGCAATATTTAAGAAGCATTTAAATTCTTAAATATATTTACTCACCATGAACATTAAACTTATGTTTTAATCCAGTGGACTCTCAGTTTATACCTGGTAAATAATTATAAAGTTTGAAAAATTCTTATTTACCTTTTATATTAATTTTGATGCAAAAAGGAGCTCAACCAAATTTCCAGGAGCCGCACATTGTATATCAAAGAGCTACAGTTTTGCCACCCCTGTTATATAGTGTATAGCAGTGTTTCTCAAAGTTCTCCCCATTAGGTGTTTTTAAGGTTGGGGATTGTTGGCTGCAGCAGAAAAATGACCTAGCTTCATTTACCAGGGGTCCTGGAGCCCTCTGGAGGGTGCAGGAAGGCCTACGGACACCTCCGCAGGCCTTCCCAAGCTTTAGATTTAGACCACTCCAGGTTTTGGACAAAAACCAGAAGTGGTCGTAATCACCATTCTGCAACCATCTAAAGCTCGCGGAGGCCCACAGAGGGGTCCACAGGCCTCCCCGCACCCTCCAGAGGGCTCGAGGCCCCCCAGTAAGTGAAGCAAGGTCATTTTTCTGCTGCCACCAAAACGATCCCCAACCCTACAAACACCTGGGGCAGCAGGAATCCATTGCCCGTTGCCGTGCGGACCCAGCTGCTTGCCAGCTGCTTGCCACTTCCAGTGGTGGCCAGGCTGCACTCTCCAGTGGAGTCACGTTTGTGACGCATGTTCTGGCAGCATAGTGTGTGTGCCCTCAGGATTGAGCTCTTAGTTTCTTTACACATATAGCCCAATCCTATCCTTTTCTCTCCCATAGAGTGCAGCTGTGCCAAAATAGGCTTTGTGGACCTGTGCCAGCTCTATAGCTGGCGCAAGTCCAAGGAGACAAAGGGGGCATGTCAGGATGGTCCAGAGGGAATAGCATCTGGTGCAAGTGGCTTGTGCCGGAATACACCCTCTTCCATCTCTGATGACCTCTTCCCCAATCTGCCCAACCCTGCCCTGTTCATCCAACTTACCAACCTCTTCAGGGCTGCTGCACATGGGGTGCTCTTTTGGTGACTGTCAGTGATCCAGAGAAGCGCACAGCTAAGCGTGCTTCTGTAATGGCCATAAAGCTATAAATGTGATGCCATAAATGTGATGCCATAAAGCACACTCTGCCGCCAGAATGCTAGCTCTGGTGGCAGAACCAAAGGATAGGATTTAGCCATCAGTTACTGTGCACTTGATGACGAGAAGCAGAATTGTGAAGTTACTCCACTGAAAAGCATTGCATCGGAGGTGAACTGAAGTGAAACATAAGCTCTGCCTTTGGTGTTATATCAATGATGACCCACTCAGACAATCTAGTCATGACTTGGGCCCAGTACTCATGCTTCCCTATCAGCATGGAAGTCACTGCAGCACTACTCTTCCCCAGTTAATATAAGAAGCTCCGTACTACACAGGAAGTACTCATGCTGCAGCTCCTTCCCATGCTCGAATCAAACCTTGGGAAATTGGGTCATTGCTCACATGAGGAGGAACAGCACTGTGGGCTACTCCAGTGTGGTCCCAGGCTTCTAACATGGCTTGGGGGAAGAAGTGATATTGTTGTGACCCCCCCCACACACACACACACACTACTGAGGTAATGTGGTACTCAGGCATTGATATTGCAGTCACAACGTGATCAGCTTGCATGCCTGACTCAGCCCTCAGCAATCGGCAGCTGTATGTGTGCTTGAAAATATTGTCTCAGGTGATGTGAAACAAAACAAAAGTTCTGCCTGTGGTATTATGGGGTTAGCATCACAGCCTTACATTCTGATCCTTGACACACTATATTTTCTATTGAAATCAACTGAGGAGTTAATTTATTTTGAACAGTCTAAAATAGTTGGACCTGAGTTCTTTAAGCAATGGTAAGTCTGTGTCATTTCACTTATTTACTCCAGTTAGGCAAGAGCAGTTGGCAAAAGCTGGAAATGTAGCCCTTGAGGGATATGTTGCACATAGCTCTCTGGTGTCTCCATTGTATCCTGCGGAAGTTAGGCATATCCCTTGGGTGGTTCAAAGTGGAGTGCTATGTTGTTAGTTTCAATGTCAAAACCAACTAACAGCAGCCCATCATTCGTTAGGAGTGCTGGTTGGAAGTGTAAGATCCCAGAGCAAGGGCAGCCTAGATATCTCTCAGCATAACAGGTTTAATCTGTTGGGCTCTATGTGTGAACCTTTTGCTTGCATTGTACTACTGGGACCTACTTCATCATTGTAAACTACTTTGAAAGAGTCGTGTTCGGTACAAGAATGGCGACATTAAGCATTCACATTTTCTCCTATTAAGTTTGTGAAAACTATGAGTTATGCTTGGCAGTCTGAGAGAAAATATTTTCACATGTTTTCTGACTAGCTTCTATGAACAGGTTTTTTTTTTGTGCTGTTTCAAAGTAATTTAACTCAGGGGAGGGAACAGAGGCAATGATCATCCGTCTAGGATCAGAATTAATAGGACTAGTATTGATCAACAGCAACTCTTTACACTGAGTTCTGGCCAGAGTCAAATATAACGTTTCTGCACATCTGCCTTTGCTTTTCTCCAGAGACTTTCACCTCAAAGATGAGCTCGCTTCAGAATGTTGGCTACTTGATTCTGCCCATCAGGAACAGCAAAAAGGGGGGAGGGGTGGTCTTAAACCCAGTTAGGTAATTGAATGCCATGTATGGACTAAAATGCAACATTTCAAAATTCTACATAGGACTAATATGCAAGGAAAAAATTCATCAGTTCAATATACAGGAACAATGCTGTCATTTTCATATTGCCTGATAACTCCAGGCTGTTACAGAGCTACAGGCAAGGAGTGAGCCCCTCAATGGACTGTGAAAGCTTCGTCGTTTCTGGTGGGACAGCTTGAACCTCCTACTGTTCATGTATTCCTAACTGTGTCCCAAGCCTCTGAGGGGAGACTAAATGGAAATAGAGATCTCCCTTGGAGTTCTTGATGGGTTACTTAGGGAGAATCACATGATAGAGACTTGGGGCTGATCTCTGGCTTCCCCCTAAAACAGTTTATAAATAGACTTACAGCCCTATCCTAAACTGCCCGTACTCCACCGGGACTAGTGTTTCGACAGTGTAAGGCACTTTATGGCTGTTGCAAATGCAACATGCCATCGGGAGCCGTCAAGCCGCTGCAAGCAATGAGGAGCAGCAGCCTGCCGCCAGCAGACGTCCCGCAACCCCCAGTACCAGGGGACGTCCCAGCACTTCAGCACAGGGGAAGGGGCAGAAGGGAAGAAGCTGTGCCCCTGATATTCCTGCCCTTTTCTGGTCCTTGATCCATCTTCGTGGGTCCACTCAGACTTGCACCAATGAAATCACTGGTGCAGGTCTGAGTAGAACCATTCTGGCACTGGAGGAGGCTTACCCAGGGGTAAGGGAACAAATGTGCCATCACCCAGATCATTCGGGGACTACCCCTCCACAGGATGCAGCATGTGCTCCGGCAGTGGGGCTGCATTGGGAGGGGAGAGAAAGGATAGGATCAGGGCCTCAGACTTTCCAACACCCACCAACCCACACACACCACTAGTGCCAAGCAGGAAATGGTAGATGCACTAAGTGTGTTGTCAATTTGACTGTACAAATGACAAGAAGATAAAAGAAGTTCTGTGGGTCAATGGGCCAGATGTGCCAAAAACCAAGGTTAGGTAAAAGGTATCCCCTGACAATTAAGTCCAGTCGTGTCCGACTCTAGGGTGTGGTGCTCATCTCCATTTCAAAGCCGAAGAGCCAGCATTGTCCGAAGACGCCTCCGTGGTCATGTGGCCGGCATGACTCTCCTTGCCGCAGCGCGTAGCATGCAGCTGGAACACGGAGCGCTGTTTACCTTCCCGCAAGCGGTACCTATTTGTCTACTCGCATTGACATGCTTTGGAACTGCTAGGTTGGCAGGAGCTAGCCAAGCAACGAGCGCTCACCCCGTCGCGGGAATCGAACTGCCAACCTTTCAATCGACAGCTTATGGTTCAGCGGTTTAACCCGCTGCGCCATCCGCTGGCCTAACCAAGGTTACTTATCCATTTCTGCTGATCTGCAGGAATTTGGAGGTTTGTTGTGAAGATTGCAAAGCGGTAACCTTCACCTTTCTATCAAAAGGTAGAAGGTTTGTACCAAAACCTTTCTACCAAAATGTAGAAAATGGGCTCAAAAGCAAACCCTGGGGTTAGACTGTAGCTTCAGCTATTTCCCAAAAGGAGAGCAGGGCAAAGAAGCCAAGATTGCTTTCCCAGAGAAAGGGGACATGTTGCAAGGTGGCCCACAAAAGGATGGCTGTCCAGCGGTGCTGGTGCAGTGACTTCTCAGTTATACTCAAGGTTGCTAGACAGTGTGCCTGCTCAGCAGGAGATGGAGTAGCAGTTGCTCGCAACACTCAGGAAGGAGAAGCAGGGAAGATGAGAGAAACGCTGGAAAGGCAAGAGAGTGGTCAGTTAATAGTCCTGGGTGCCGGCTTGGCACAGTGGTTCTTCAGTAGCAGAGGGAATAGGGGTGCTTAATGCATCAGTAGTCAGTCCTTGAAAGACAGCAGCAGCAAAATAAACAAATGGGGGAATGAAGACCACAAAGGTCCTGTGATCCAGCTTTTTATACTCTAAATTCCCAGTGGAGCATATAGGATCTTTTGTGGAGTGAGTTCGTCAAGGGACCTTCTTTTTTGGCTTGATGGTCCTTGGTGGCTTATCCCTGGCCCTAAATGTGCACTACTATTCTGTTCCACCTTACCAAGGGTGCAACAAAGTACTTGTGACAAACTCTAGAGGCAAGTTGCTTCAATAGCATGGACTCTCTGGTTGAATTTGACCATGAAGTTGTCCTCAGCTTGGATTGGGGGATGCTTCTTTGTGTGCTAATAACTTTGTTTACTCCAAATCAGGAAGTTCCCATGGCATGGCTTTTCTTTGCAGGTTCAAATGTACTATGTAAGCAAGGTATGGCTGTTCATGGAATTTTCCAAGAAATGAAAGCAAGGCAAGGCTTCTCCCAAGCCAGTCAGAATGACAGTGGTGGTGGGGTGATTGTTCTAACAGACCAAAGTGTGGCCTTCCTTGAGGTCTCTGGGATCTGCAGTGTCTTGCCATCAGTCCAAATTAAAAGTCATGGAATTGGCCTGGATCAAGTTCTCGTGGCAGATACACAGTGGCAGATGTACATGTGTAATCATTAATCAAGTATGTCATGCGTCATACATTTGTGACACGCAACAGGGCAGTTGTCATTTTTTCTGTTCAGTAGGAAAGGCAAAGAGATTTCAATGGGGGAGGAAAAACATTTTATATTACAAGTCAACGTTATAATCAAGATCAAATTGCAACACAGTAATATAGTGGTTTCGCCCAGAAAATATGTTGTAGCTACTTTTTATTTCTCTTACGACACAATCCTATGCTTGCCTTAGTCTGGAGCAGCGACCCCTGCACTTGCCTAGGGTGTCACAAACATGCCGTAAAGCACATTTGAGGATCCTGGAGTGTAGGTGACACCAGCGGGAAGGCCTGCGCCGTCCTGCTGGCACTGCATTCAGGAGCCCTTGCGCACTGGAGTAGGTAAGGTCACTCCGAGGCTGGGGGAGGGGCATAATGGGGAAGTGGTGGATGGATTGGGCCCAGGAGGGGGAGGGATTGGCAGCCTCAGCACATGCCTTATCCTGTCTCCCCTCCCGGGCTTGAAAGCCTGACA
Organism: Plestiodon gilberti rubricaudatus; assembly: GCA_026170595.1. Taxonomy (NCBI): domain Eukaryota; kingdom Metazoa; phylum Chordata; class Lepidosauria; order Squamata; family Scincidae; genus Plestiodon; species Plestiodon gilberti. The sequence goes on from JANXHW010000003.1 coordinate 112,602,139, forward strand.
TGGGGCTTCTCGATTCTGTGCTAGCAATTGACCTGGTGCAGATCCAAGTAGCCCCATTGTGGAGGCTGGGGGTTTACCTGGGGTTAGGGGAAAAACATCCCCTTACCCCAAGGAGACTTCCAGCCCACTCCTAAACCGTGTTAGATACAGGATAGGATTGGGCTGCCCATAACTTTGGCAATAACGATCTCCCCATTTTTTGAAATATATGTTTTTGGGGTCACCTTTACATTACTATGTACATCTCGTAAACAAGCCAATTGTTTATAGTAAGAGTCACTCAATGTGTAGAGCCAGTGAAGTGGCCATACATATAGGGTGTTGATGGGAAATAATGACATGGGGTCTAAAGCAAGAGACTGAGTAGTAGAACGTTTCCTGTGCCCTTTGTGTCTGGGTATACAGCACAATCCTGTGTAACTTTGCACCAGTGTAACAGCAGATGCACCGGTGTAAGTGCACTTACACTGCCATAAGTGCACTTACACCAGTGCATCTACTCTTACACTGGTGCAAGGTTACACAGGATTGCGCTGTTAAAGAATGAAGGAATTCTTCCTATCTTTCCAACATAATTTGATGGACAACCTTTGCCTTCCTTCATATTCTCTTCCCATCAGGACCTGTCCTAAGCCAGGAGTAAAGGTAAAGGTATCCCTTGACAATTAAGTCCAGTCATGTCCGACTCTAGGGAACGGTGCTCATCTCCATTTCAAAGCCGAAGAGCCAGCGCTGTCCGATGACGTTTCCATGGTCATGTGGCTGGCATGACTCAACGCCGAGGCACATGGAACACTGTTACCGTCCTGCTGACGCGGTACCTATTAATCTACTTGCAATTTCTTGCTTTCGAACTGCTAGGTTGGCAGGAGCCGTCACACAGATTCGAACTGCCGACCTTTCGATCGACAGCTCATGGTTCAGTGGTTTAACCCACTGCGCCACCTGCTGGCTCAAGCCAGGTGTACAACAACATAATTAGAAAATGTTGTCCATCTCCCAAGAGGTGTCCAAAAGGTTGCCTAGTGCATGGTGGGAATCCCTTGGGCAAAGATTGTGAAATCAACCTCAAAGTCTACCTAGCTTGGGAAGGGCATTGAAATCCAGGATTTCCTCAACCCCTCCCCTCCAGATATAGATAAGCATAGATTGTAATATATAACATCCTGCTTGGAGTCAAGGTGGGAATGCTCAAACGAGGGAATAAATAATCACTGACTGTCTCTTCCAAGAAAGAAGCCTACACTAAAAGGGGGGGGGGGAGTTCAAGAGATTTATAACTCACTACACGTTATCTGTACTGAAATAAAAATCTCCAATTTTGTTTCAGTACAACGTTTATAATCCATTTATAACCCAAGCTCTTGTCTCATCTATTGAGGGCATACAGGCAATAAATAAGTCATCATTTGTAATGAACGGACACACGTAGGGGATGAATATTTTTATGGCATCAGGCCCCTCCCTGACCAACACATTTGTTTGAATATAGGACATGACATACAAGACTTGGTTTTGACATAAAAAAAACAAATGGCTGTAGGTTGCAGGGGGCAAACTGGTGCCACGTTGCTGCTCTCCACCCATGTGTATTTTGTACTATACAAAAACAATATCTTTTATTTAAGGCTTCTTGGGGGAGTTTTGGTCTGCTGAGCAAATATGAGTATCCATTCATTAGTTTCATTTCTTTCTTGCCAACAAGGCTTCCAGGGATCCTTGAGGTGGTTTATAATAAAACAATTTTCAAACAATAAAACTCAATTTCAATATGCCACTAAAAACAACTAAAGCCAAACAGCAACCATACAAGAAATCTGCTTCCTATTTGAGGTAAAAAGCCAAGATGGTGAAACTGACTAGCATTTGTCATGACAAGTAAAAGAGTAAGACAAGTATGCTTGCTTCCTATTGTTCCCTCAAAACTTCCAGGTGGTGGGTTGACAACATGTGAAATTCATCTTTGTTAGCCACTAGAATCTCTGGATTCTCTGACTCACTGTTGGTGACTTATAGAATCATAGTGTTGGAAGGTACCCAAAAGGTAATCTAGTCCAACCCCCTGCCTATAGCAGGAAATCCTCCTAGAAACATCCCCAGCAGGTGTGTGTAGAGCCTTTGCTTGAAGATCTCCAGTGAGGGAGAATCCACCACCTCCCTTGGCAATCTGTTCCACTTACTGTCAAGAATGTCTTCCTGACATCCAACTGGAATCTCCTCTCTTGACGTTTGTACTCATTTGATCTAGTTCTAGTCTTAGAGGGCAGTCGAGAACAAATCTGTTCCTTCTTCCATACAGCAGCCCTTCAGGTATTTGAAGAGCGCTATCATATCCCCTCTCAGCCTCCTCATATTCAGGCTAAGCATACAAATATCCTCAACCTTACCTCATAGCACTTGTTCTCGAGCCCTGTGATCATCCTCATCACTCTTCACTGAACCCGCTCCAGTTTGGCCACATCTTTCCTAAAGAGAGGTGCCCAAAATTGGATACAGTACTCCAGGTGAGTTCTAACCAACGTGGAGTAAAGTGGAACTGCTACTTCTTGTGACTTGGAAACTACAGTTCTACTAATGCAGGCTAAAATTGCGTTAGCCTTCTTTGCAGCTGCATCACACTGATGACTCATATTCATCTTGTGATCCACTGCAACTCCAAGTTCCCTCTCAACTTAACTATTAGGTCAACCTAATTTAGTCAACCCAAAGCCCCCAAGTTCAACCTGCAACGATATGCTCCCAAGTCAGTTCTTGTTGCACAAGAACACTGCCGCTATCCTTCCTCTAATATGTTGGAGTCCTACAGTGCTTTCAACATTTCTGGTTGCTAAGTGGTGTTTATTTTATTATCCCAATTTTCAAAGATACTCATAGCAGATTACAACAGATAGAGGTTGGAGAAAATGGTTTTATTTTTTCGCAGATTTCAGTGTTTAGCCAAAATGAAATAGAAAGTGGTGTTATATGTTTTTATTCCTATTTTTCCCCATTTGTATCTATTGTAACTGCTTTAAAATTGTACTAGGTAGGTAGTATCAGGCGCGTCGCTGTTGTGAAGCACACGGGGCGGTCAGCCGAAGGGTAACGCGTGCGGGCGGACCACCGGAGGGCGACGCGCGCAGAGGGTGACACGCGTGAACCCACGCGCGCGTCACCTCCCCTGCGCACATTGCCCTCCAGAGGCTCCGCTCCAAGGCCGAAGCGCCAGGGCCTTCTAACGAAGGCCCACTGCGTCACAACGTTATTTATAACGTTTTCCCCTCAGGAACGGTCTGCGTATGTGCGAAAAATGTTATAAATAACGCAGTGGGCCTTTGTCAGAAGGCTGTGGCGCGTCGGCTGGGGAGGTCGCTCCAAGGCCTTCTCCCAGCCTCGGAGCCTCCGAGGCCAGGAGAAGGCCTTGGAGCAGAGCCAGCTGCAATGGGGGGGGCAGAGCCAGGGGGCACCCGGGGCAGCGTCCTGTCGGGTCGCCCCCCCAAAAAATCGGGCCGCGGCCTGACATCTGTGCCAGGAATCATTAGGGTAACACGCGCACCCCCGCATTGGGGCAGCGCGCGCCCTAGTGACTCCACTGGGTAGTATAGGTTGTACAGTGTCAGCAGATGAAGAATGATGCAAAATTGCATGGTTTTATTTTATTTTATTGCATATTTTTTTTTAGCAGAAAGCAGTTATGTGTTTTTATTTCATTAGCATCCTTTTCTCCTGCCCCTAACAATAGAACATAATTTTAAACTATAGTATTTTCTATATGAATGTTCCAGATGTTTCCATGTGACTGAGTGGGTCTGCTGTTTTGCATCTCATACAAAGTGCTCGATCAATATACAATAATGCCAGGAAATAGGCTTTTCCATCAAATGAGTTGCATTTAATTCTCAGGTGTCGCTTTTTTGTCTGGAGTTTATGTTTGACTTCTTGGCAAAGGGAGATTGGTCTGTGTGCAAACTACACTATAATTTTTTACTCTACTAGATCACTCTCAGCTTTTTCTCTGTTGCCTTTTTATGCTTCATTTGAATCTTGTATGTGTTGAAACAGTGCATGTTTGTAGAGGTCCTGATCAACTGTAGCTCCCTAATACAACTCCACTGTGCATTTTACAAATATGGATCTTCACTGCACGACATTGAATTGGTGGTCAGAGCTGACTGCAAGTCCTGACTGCAGTCCTGACTGCAAGTGTAATTCATCTGTGGAACTCCTTGCCACAGGATGTGGTGATGACACCTGACCTAGATGCCTTTAAAAGGGGTTTGGATAGATTCATGGAGGAAATGACCATCACAGGTTAAAAAGCCATAAGCAACCTCCTGGCTTTAGAAGTAGGTTTTCTCTGTGCCAGGTGCAAGGGAGTGACAACAGGAAACATGTTATCTTGTTGGCTGTGTACTCCCTGAGGCATCTGGTGGGGCCACTGTGTGATACAGGAAGCTGGACTAGATGGGCCTTTGGCCTGATCCAGTAAGACTCTTCTTATGTTCTTATGTTATGTTCTCATTATTGCCTCTTCAATGGACCTTTATAGCCCCCTGTTCAAATCCCAGTAATCCTGGATCACTGTCACTTTTAGACCAAAGATTGTTGCCTTTCCCCCCACCTCTGTTTTAGTTTTTATCAGTTTAGTTTTATTCTGCTGACGTCTCTGAAACACATGATATATTTTCTTTCCTCCAATCTCTGAAAGAATAAAGGGATTTTGTTGCAGCATGATCTGTAAGATCTTGTGTATGCTACATTTGACTGTGTCTCCACAAGATCCACTGAATTGTGTCAGGAACCAAAATGCATCAATCAGTAAATATAATAAACTCATGGATGTGGAGTGACCTCATATTAGCATAGCATAACTAGCTGCGGTTGGCCGTGTCACGTACCGTCAAGTAAGAGATGAACAAAGCAAATCATTATTTTTGAACCAGTGCAGACAAGTCTTCTCAATGGCTGAAAAGAAATAAGAATGCCTTTTTAGTACTATGATGCTGATGGAGATATCCGAGAACGTCAAGGGACTTGGGCATCAAATCAGGTATTTAAATAAAAGCATCATTAGCAAGGATGTAGTCAATGTAGAAATATCTGGACACCCCCCCCCCAAAAAAAAAACACCCAGATACAATGCTTATGCTATTGGAGAAAGAAAGGGAAAGAGAAGCCTCTTTGCAAGTTAAGAGGTAATAAAATGAAACATTTCTGAGAATTAGAAAATGGAGAGCTATACAGCCCAATCCTATCCCCTGCATGCAACTGTACCAATGAAGCTGGTGAGAGGACAATAATTGGACAGCCTGCAGGAGGTAAGTAAACATATTTTTACTTAGTAAGATACTTTTTGCTTACCCCTGGTAGGCTGCCCGATCACCTATGGGTCTCCTTGGACCTACATCAGCTTTATAGCTGGCACAGGTATGAGGAGAGCCAGAGGGCAGGATGGGCAGAAAAATGACAGATAAGATCCAACATGTGCAGCTTACCTCCTTCCTTCCACGAAATGCTCTGTTACTCTCCCTCCCTGCCCATGGCCTGCCCCCGCTTCCAACTTACTGGTGCCTCCGGAGACTTCTGCCGTGCACTCCACGCCTCCCTCCATTTATGGCAGCAGCCTAGCAGCATGTGACAACAGCTCAGCTTTCATGCTGCTGTAAAAGGATCTTGCGCTGCCAGATCATTAGTTCTGATAGCATAATGCCCCAATAGGATTAGGGCCTTAATCTGTGAGGGTAAGGGCTGTGAAAACTTTTACCAGAATTAAAAGGGACCTCTCAATAATTATTAGGGGTCATTGTAAAAAGGATGTGAAAGTGCTAGTTTTGTGGTCTCTGATCAGTTGTGATCTTCGATTGGCTTCCAAGTAAGAACTGAAACACATGATCAGGTAAATCTTGTGGTGCTGCTGTTACTGGACTGTGTCATTGCAGGCACTGGTGGGGAGAATGCATGTGTAAACATCCCATCACGTTATATAAAAGGTAAAGGTGACCCCTGACAATTAAGTCCAGTCGTGTCCGACTCTAGGGTGTGGTGCTCATCCCCATTTCAAAGCCGAAGAGCCAGTGTTGTCGGAAGACGCCTCCGTGGTCATGTGGCCGGCATGACTCTCCTTGCCACAGCGCGTAGCATGCAGCTGGAACACGGAGCACTGTTTACCTTCCCGCAAGCAGTACCTATTTATCTACTCGCACTAACATGCTTTGGAACTGCTAGCTTGGCAGGATCTGGCCAAGCAACGAGCGCTCACCCCGTCGTGGGAATCGAACTGCCTACCTTTCGATCAACAGCTTATGGTTCAGCGGTTTAACCCACTGCGCCACCCGCTGGCATTAAAACATTGAATACACTCTAATAAAAGGGTGGGAAATGGTTGCTGTCCTATCTGCAATGCAGATGCTGGGAATAGTTATTGCTGTTGATTTTGTGTCTCAGTCTGTTTTTTAGGTTGTATTATTTTTTTTAGTTTTTGTACTATATATTAACTGTTTTTATGATGTGTATTTATTAATCTTGTATTATATTTTTATGATTTTTATTTATTAATCTTTTTGTAAGCTGCTTTGGATCCCCCCTATTGTGGGGGAAAAGCAGGATATACAGTAAATACAACAACAATAACATAGTTGCTGGCATTGTGCGTAATAAAATAATACTTTACGACTTATAATTAATGTGCATTTATCCCACACACTTCAAGTAAGGTAAAGGTATCCCCTGACAATTAAGTCCAGTCGTGTCTGACTCTAGGGTGTGGTGCTCATCTCCATTTCAAAGCCGAAGAGCCAGCGCTGTCTGAAGACGCCTCTGTGGTCATGTGCCCGGCATGACTCTCCTTGCCGCAGTGCGTAGCATGCAGCTGGAACACGGAGCGCTGTTTACCTTTCCACAAGCGGTACCTATTTATCTACTCGCATTGACATTGACACTTCAAGTATTCATACATTATCTTAGTAATCCTCACAACAGCTATGTAAAATGAGCTAACATTATTATCTTCATGTTGGAGAGTTCATGAGGTCAAGAGATAGTCGCTGCTTTAAGATCACCTTGTGAGCTTATGGCTGAAGTGAGCTTTGTACTAGGGACTTCAAAGTTCACACTCGTAGGCACTATACTCTCCTGCCTATTTCCAGACTCATCCAAAGGGGATTAATCTGGAAGATGTATTTTCCATGTCAAGGGGATGTACATCTATGTCCGTCAATGTATTTACACTTCCCTTTCCCCATGAGATTAAGAAGTTGTGAAGGAGAAGAAGCATGAATTGCTTCCTCTTTCTCCATTTCTGTGGAATGTGTGAAGCAGGCCAGAATGGCTGCCAGATTCTGAGGAATTATTATAACTTTTAGAAATTTCATCAAAACTGAACCCAACACTGCTTGCATTTTGTGCTTGTTTTTGCAAAAAATAAAGAAACATTTCCCATTGTTGGCATTTATTGTGAAGGTGTTCGCTATGCTGTTCAAAGATGGTCTACCCTATGGCTTTTGTTACCCTGACTGCTGCTGCCTCCATGTGCCAGTCTCCTTGGTCTTCCTCTTCTTTGACCTTACTGTCAAAGCAAGAGCAAACAACAGTTGCCCTCATTGCTGTTGACTTGTATGAACTCGAGTAGCGCCACATGATTTCGGCAATGACATCACAGTGTTATATCTGATGTGAAGGAGTCACAGATGGTCATAAACAAAATCATCTGATTGGTAGAGATACAGTCAGATTAAGAAGCAATAGGACACATCCATCTAAGAATGCTCCCACCCTGAGGCATCTGGTGGGGCCAGTGTGAGATACAGGAAGCTGGACTAGATGGGCCTTTGGCCTGATCCAGCAGGGCTATTCCTATGTTCTTATGAATAGACAAATGGCACAATCCTATTGTGCCCTTGTGCCAGCTGAGCACGTGATCTGCTGGTACAAGCTGTTGCAAAACTGCTGAAAAACAGTTTGCAATGGCATGCCTAACAGCTGCACCGGTAGGAACGCCTGCACCATCCCACCAGCGCCAGTGCAAGCTGGGACGAGCACCGGTGCAGGTGAGTGCTGCACTGAGCAGTGGAGGGGTGAGGAAGGGTGGGGTGGCAGGGAAGGGGAGGAACAGGGTGGCAGGTGGTGACAGAGTCAGGGGATGGGTTCATTGGGCCCGGGAGGGGGCGGGATTGGCAGCGCTGGCACACACTGTATCCTAACCTCAAGACCAGTCTGCTGACATGGATCAATGTGGACTTGTGCCAGCTGGCGCAGGTCCGACTAGACCAGTTGCAGGGGCTGGTGATTGTCCCCCTACCTTGAGAAAACCTTCTACCTTTTGATTTTCCCCACAGGATACAGCGTAGCCTGCACAGGCACCGCTGCATCAGTGTGGGGAAAGTTAGGTAGGATTGGTCTGTCCGGCTGCAATCCTACATAAACGTCCCTGGGTCTGCCCTGCTGGTCTGCCCTGCTGAATTCAATAGGACGTACATTTCTTAGTAGGCATGCATAAAGGTAAAGGTATCCCTTGACAATTAAGTCCAGTCGTGTCCGACTCTAGGGAGCGGTGCTCATCTCCGTTTCAAAGTCGAAGAGCCAGCGCTGTCCGAAGACATTTCCATGGTCATATGGCCAGCATGACTCAACACCGAGGCGCATGGAATGCTGTTACCGTCCCGCTGACGCGGTACCTATTAATCTACTTGCAATTTCTTGCTTTCGAACTGCTAGGTTGGCAGGAGCCGTCGCACGGATTCGAACTGACGACCTTTTGATCGACAGCTCATGGTTCAGTGGTTTAACCCACTGCGCCATAGGCTTGCACTATTATTATATTCTTTCTGTAATAGGAAGGCAAAGGAGAAAAATGGTACAGAGAAGCAGCAGCCAAGGAAACAATTAGGTATCAAACAATATCTAAACAATAACAATGTTTGAGTTTGGGGGCAGTTACTTTGAGTCCATCCAATATGTTGATTTCAATGCATAATTTCCAAAACTCCTGCTGACTGGGTAAAGAGGCAACTTTAAGTGGTGACTCTCATATTCAGCAGGGGGAGAGCAACTGTCCTTGCTCATCCCAGCATAGCATCTTTTCCAGTGGCTGTTTGCTGGCATCAGTCTTTTGCGTCTGTTTAGTTTGTGAGCTCCTTTTGGACAGGGAACTATCTTTCAATTTCTTTTGCAATGTAAAATGCTTTTTAACTTTGTTGAAAAGTGGTATGTAAATATACTGAGTAATATTCTTCTAAGGGAGCAATCCTGTGTAATTCTTGCACCAGTGTAACAGTAGATCCCCCGGTGTAAGAGCACTTATGCCAGTGTAATGCTGTCCGCCGATGGACGCAGGACGGACACCGATATAACCCCCCTCAGACGCCTCACATGCACAGTTAGGACATTGAACGGATGCCGGTCAACTCCGCCGGTACAGGGGGCATTCTGAGGGTATCTGAATGCCCCCAGAATGCCCCCAGCACCAGTGGAGTTGCGCCGGTGTCCGTTCCGTGCCTGAACTGCGCATGTGAGGTGTCCGAGGGGGAGTTACTCTGGTGTCCGTCCTGTGTCCGTCGGCGTACAGAAAGTTATACCAGCATAAGTGCTCTTACACTGGGGGATCTACTGTTACATCGGTGCAAGAGTTGCCCAGGATTGGGCTGTCAATACTGTAATCATAATTGAGAAATCAAACAATGTTTGGCATGAATGTACTCAAAATCACAAATTTCTTAAGCAATCAGTATATTTATTACCCAAAGCTTGATCTAATATAATCTATATAGTATCAGCTTGCAGTGGTGTGACAAGGGTGGTGCGAAGGCAAGTAGTTGTGCAAGACTCCGTTACAGTGGAGTCAGAGGCCCCTCCCCCTTGCTGTTGGAGCCATTCCAGCAGCAACAGTGAGTGGGTGAGGGAGTGTCCTGCGTGTTGCCTTTGCTGCCAGAATGGCTCCAACAGCAAGGGGGAGGGGCCGCTGACTCCAGTGTAACGGAGTCTTGCACAACTACTTGCCTTTGCACCACCCTTGTTACACTACTGTCAGCTTGTTTTTTATTTATAGAAGAAATAAAACAGCTATTTTGTAAGAGCTGCATATTTATACTTTCCCTTAATGCTTTTCTGTCCTTAGCCTTAAAGTCATTCCTGGGAGATGTCATCTCAAGCTTAGTCACTTAGTGTGGTAACATGTACTTGCAAAAAGTAATTTGATAGAACACATGAACACAAGCCTGTGCCTTTGCCAAAGGGTCAGGCCACCAAGAACCTTTCAAACAGTAATTGGAGAAAACAGCGTGTAACAACAAAAACTATTCATTGGATCTTGTTCTTATTTTGCTCTTTGTGTTTTGTAGCTGTTGTTTATTAACAGGCCCTGTTTTAGAAACCAAGAGCACGTAGAGAATAGTAGACTAGTAGGATTTACTGCTTCGCACTTGCTGTAACCATTCGAATATATGATGTATTGTTTTGTTTTAATATTATATCAATAAAATATAAAAAATGTATTAAAAAAAGAAACCAAGAGCATGATCTAGCCAAAGACAAACACTTTGAAGGCTGAACTTCTGAGCATACATATTAGGGTGTAAGCTCCATGGTACTCAGTAGACCTTATTTGAGTAAACATGCTAAGAAAGTCGTACATAGCTCATTTCTTTTTCAATGAGAAAATTAAGCTAATTTTGACAGGATTTGTGCCCCGATACAATTTGTACATGAAACATAACCAATCTGAGCACATGTGCACCCAACAGAATATATGCATGCACAAATAATCATCCAAAGCACACAGTTTGTCAAGACTTCAGCATTCAAGGAAAACTCATAGGCAGACAAGCCCAATCCTGCCTAGCAGGACGCGGCAGTGCAAATAAGGCGCCCACTGCATCCTGTGCAGAATGGGGCCAGAGCAGCTGGATGCCTTCTTGAGCTAAAGGGATGTTTGTTCCCTTACCCTGAGTAGAGCCCCAGTCACCCCAATGGGTCTACTTGAATTTGCGCCAGCTATTTTGCTGGCGCATGATTAAACTGTCCATGTAACACTGACCAGGCCCAGAAAGGGGAATAGAATATGCCGGAGGAGGCCGCCTCCAACCCATCCATCAAAAGTCTAACCATCACCCTTCCCAAAAGTACTCTTTGAATAATTCTCTAATTCACAGGGCTCTTAACATTTGTGATTCTGACTCTCTCCAAAAAGAAAGGATCAAACTAGTAGACTCTGTGTGTGCAAATGGTTACACTAGATCTCATGTCAACAGAGCATGGCATCTCAAAAATCACAAGCATAACAACCCTGTGAGCATGGAGAAAGTTGAAGAAACCAATATTTGAAGAAGACAGGCCAAGTTATGTATTTTTACCTTACATTAATGGAACAACTGATAGAATTGCAAAAGTTTTCAAGAAACATAATATCAAAACTATTTTCAGACCCACCAGAAAACTTTCTAGTTTTCTTAAGAATGCTAAAGACCAAAGACCCCATTTGGCCACTTCTGTGGTCTATAGCAATTCCTTGCGAATGTGGCAAATGTTACATTGGCACCACTAAAAGATCTATCAACACTAGATTAAAGGAATATGTAAGAGCATGCAAATTGGGTCACATGGAGCTTTCAGCATTGGCTGAATACTCTTCTTTGACAATGACAGGTCACACCATTAATTTTACAAATACTAAGAGAATAGTGCAAGAGTCCTCGTACAGATTATGTCTTCATCGTGAAGCAATAGAGATTTTTAAATGCAAAGGACAATTGATCAACAGGAAGGAAGAGTGGACAAAATTTGGGCTACTTCGCTGACCAAAAACAAATGACTTCACATTTCTTTTTTATTGCAACAAGTTATCTATTACATTGATTATAACTGTTTTGTATAGTGGGCATGTTCAGGGTCTCCTATTATCCTGTCTCTGTTGAGTTTATTACTTTCTAGGGTCTTCCTGGGTCTTCTTTTAATCTCTGCCTCTTGCACAGTTCCCTGCCAGCTTAATAGAATGTTTTGAGGATTCCGTTCCAGTTGACTGGCTCCAGCTGATCGTCGGTTGCAACAACATGCCTGCATTGCCTGAAGAAGTTTGGAACATACCAAACGAAACGTAGTAATGTTGTTTCAATCCTAACACTATTATATGACCTTTAATACATGTGTTTAAACCATGTTTTAGACAATAAAAGGTGTTTGACTCATCATGGCTTTAATTCCCGTAATTGACTCTTCTCTTTTAATTATAGCAATGTTAACAACACAAGGTCAAAGCAGATGGATTTGTACCGTTACCCTGCAAGCTAGTACCTAATTGCTTATGTAGGTGGTCTTACATAATTGCTTATGTAGGTGGTCTTACATGTGTAGGTGGTCTTGAGGAATAATCATCTGTCTGAAAAACACTGGGGGAGTGGGAGAGAAATGATAGCTAGTGTGTAACTTATAGAAAAAGGGGCATGAGGGATCGAGTCAACCTGGAATCAGCACTCTCTAACCTAGGAGTCCTTCTCCCTAATGGACTGGAGACTCTCTCTGTAGTTACTCAGTAGTGAAGGAAATTTTATTGTAATGATTATTTCATGTTTTACATTATAGCAGTTGTATTACGTCTGTACCTGACTTTCCCCCTTCACAACAATCCTGTGAGGTAGGTCAGGCTAAGTAAATGGCCCAAGATAACCCAGTAAGCTACATGGCTGAGTGGAGATTTAAACTTGGATTAAGACCAACTGTTATGGTCACTGCACCACACTGGCTATGGGGCCTTTTAATTGGATCTTTCTCTGTTCCAGAGTTAAGCCTGGCAATTGACAGCACCAGGGGCTAGTCCCACCACAAATAAAACCATCCTGCCTTCTGGCACTTCTACAATTTTGTATGGTTCTGTGAATGTAGCATAAGAAGTTGTTTTATCTGAAATGAAGAAGCCTACTCGTGTTTCTCACTGTCCTGTTGCTGTTCCCTTGACTGCAGCCTTCAGCATTACTGTAACACATTTCTTATTTCCTCATCTATACAGTAAAACGAGGTATCCAGGAGATTAAAAGCTATTGCTTTCAGGTCTTGCTCTCCTGCTCATTTCCTGTTAGCTAGCTGATATAACCCATCCAGAGGCATTTTTCATTAGGGGCTGCAGCAAACCCAGTTTCTTGCCTCTTGATTTGAATTTTGCACAGACCAACACTCGATTGGGTCCCCTCGAAGTGGTAGATAATATTTGCAGGCAATCCTGAAGGGAAGACACAATGTGTATTTGTCTTAGCAGGTGTTTGGTGATGCACATCACTCTGCTGTGTTTCAATCTTTGCGTGTTAGTCATCTCGAGACCACAGAACAGATTAAGATTTGAAGCAAAAGACTTTTTAATCTATTTCATATCCAGACCTCCACAATATGCCCTTCAAGGCATTTCTTTAAGAACATGTCTGCTGCTGTTATTTTAAAAAAATCGATATATAAAATAAAGTCATTTTTTTTCCTCAAGTCCATCTAGTGAATTTAGACAAAACATGGCAGACGTATTTCAATTAACAGACCAGATTTTCAAATTAACACCCTAGAGAAAACTGAAAATCTATTAGGAAGAACCTGAAACGTTTTGGGTTTGCAAGAGTCACTATGGATCATTGAATCCAACTGCCTGTCTGAAAGCCGGCATTCACTGTACTTAAAGCACTCCCACAGATGCCAGTCCTTTCCATAAGATTTCTCCCTGCCAGAACTTGTCCAAATCTGTCCCACACACTGAATGTTCAACACCCGTTCATCATCAAGTGAAGAATGTACATATGCAAGTTAATCAGAGATTAAAGCCATACACAGGACTTTCATATTACCATGTCAACACAAACCAATTGCTGTTCAGCAGAGCAAGTTCATTGATTCACAGTGAGTGATCAACTGTGCAGAAATCAAGTGATAAGAGATCAATGCCCTTTTCAGATGTTATCACAACTGTGGACAAATCCTTCCCCTGGCAGAGGCAAACACTGTGCCTGGGAATAACATTTCCCCATGATTTAGAATGTTGTCCAGGGAGATCATAGGCACAGGTGGAAGGGGACTGAGTGTGCTGACGCTAGCGCATTCCCAGCGCACTCACATCTCCCTGTAATGGTGGATGGTGACCATGCTAATAGCAGCATATAAAAGGGGCTCAAGTGATGAACATGTGTGTTTGACGGCCCAATCCTGTGCAAGTCCCGGGGGCAGGGTGTCGCGCAAGTGCAGTAAAGGTATCCTAAACTCCCTCCAGGCCCCAGATACGCCAAAATGGCTGGCGTTACTGTGCATGAGCTCTAGACCTCGCACACATACGAGGAGGCCCATAGGGCCTCCTGCCGCTTACACAGGGGCAGCGTAGTCACTAGGGCGTGTGTCACCCTGGGGCTGGGCGCGCGCATCACCCACGCCCGCCCTAGGGTGACATCGCGCGTCACCCTAGTGACCCCCCCGGGCACCCCCTCCAAAATTTGCCGCACTGCCAAACTCAGCCCCACAGCTGCAGCCTGCCGATGCCGAGCGTCCTCTTCCTCCAGCAGTCCGAGGCCTTCTGAGAAGGCCCAATGCATCTGTGCATGTGCGAAAAACCTAATAAATGACGCATCGACGCATGGGCCTTCTCCCTTCTGCGCGCGTCTGCGTGCGTCACACACCCCCCCGGCGGCCTGCCCCGCCCACCACGTCCTGTTACTGCACAGGGGAAGGGGACAATTGTCCCCTTCTCCTGAGTTGTTCCTGGCCCTTTAGGCCAGCCGCCGTATCCTACACAGGATTGGGCTGCCCATCTGTGCATGGACTCTCTGTGTGGGTCCACTACTGAGCTGCTCATCCAGTTTCCAAGTTTGCTCCCTGTGATGAATCACGGAAATATATTTTCCAGTATTTTAAACTCATTGATCCAGGGACACTGGGAGCCCTGGGAATTACATGTTCCTATTATTCCTAGGGCCCATGAATTCTCTGCCTGAAGCTTGGGGCCCTACTATTTCCCCCATGACTTGGTAAATTTAAAACAGGGAGAGTGGTGGGTGCAGCTCTGAAAAACATGAAACAGCTCTGAAAAACAAGCACATCTATTTTAGATAAATCTTTATCCGTGGAGGCTGAATCTGATCTGAAATAAATCAGGGAACGGATTTCCAAATCCAGTGTCTGTCCTCTTTTGGATTCTTTGTTAGCCTGTTCAATCTCAGAACTGAGTCCCATTAATTTTAATGGAACTTACTAGCAGGTATAAGATTGTATAGGATTGCAGCCTTATGCATAGTGCCCTAATAATATAATATACAGTCATTTTTGTGTGCTCCTATATTATATAATTCTTCTTCTTTTCATCCTCTAATAGAAGAGTTGACATCGCTCAGGAATAGAACTTGTGTTTTACATGCACCAGCTCCCTCGTTTAAACTTCATTTGAAAGGAAAATGGTTAGCAGCCCTGACAAAAAAAGAAAAAAAACCCACCTCTGACTGAGACCTTGGAGAACTACAGCCAGACAGAACAGACAATACCAGGCTAGAAGAACCAATGGGCTAATGATTCCATCTAGGTAGCTTCATTTGTACTCTTTAAAAGTAGGAAAGGAAAACAAATACCAAGGCCTTGGGGGCTCCAGTGCATTCATTGCCATACCGAACACTTCTTCCACATATCAGTAAACGAGAAGCAACACACTGCCGTAAGCTATTTTTTTTAGCCAAAAGGATTAGATTTGTCTCTTAGACAGGTCTGACATAAAATATAGATTTCCAATGGGCTGAGTTTAGCCAGTCATAGTTCTGATTTTGTGAGAAGTGGAGCAATGTTCTGAAGACGAAGCCTGTCCCCTACTGGAGACGAAGAGATTAAAAAATAAATAAAAAATAGTAGGCAAGCGGACAACATTTATTGGACTCAATGTCTGTTGGTGTCAGAGAGCGTGTGCACGTTTTCAGCTGATCATCGGAGACCAAACCAGGTTTTTTTTTCATATTGGAGTAATTGATCCATTTATCTACAGGAACATCATTTTCTACAGGAACATCATCAAACAAAGAAATTAGTCCAAGGAGCTTACTCTTCAGGATTACTCTTCAGCTCATGTACTTCAGGATTTGAACCAGGAGCCCTAGAAGTCAGCATTTCATTTGTTCACTGCACCACAAAGACAGACAGTTAGACTTCATACCTTTCCAGCAGGGAGTCAGCAGACCGAGAACAACCAATTAGCTCTGCGTTCTTCCTATATTTATTGATTTAAAACACAATCCTGACTAGTGGAGGATCGGTGGAGCGATTGCTCCACTGGTCCAGGGTGCTGCAAACTTGCCATAAAGCACATTTGCGGCACCAGAGAGTAAGCAGCACCAGCACCAAGACCAGCACCACTCTCCACACACCGGAGACAATGTTGCACCTCCTGGGGAAGGTGAGTTCTCCACCAGGCAGCAGAGGAGCATGGGGAGGGCAGAATGGGGCATTCTGGGGGGTGGGATTGGTCAGTCAGGTCTAGGCTGCGGGAGGGATCATTGGAGGCCTTCTCCGTCATATTCTATCCCTCTTCCCGGACCTGGCCACCATTATACGGGGCTCTCAAATGCGTGCCAGCAAAATAGCTGGCACACATTCGAGTAGACCCATCAGGGCGACTGGGGCGCTATTCAGGGAAAGGGATGAACAGCTACACCGGGGCCTACAGCTGTATCAGGGCAGGTCCAATCCTGCTTAGGATGTGGTGTGTGCTTTATTTGCACCAGTGCATCCTGCTAGACAGGATTGGGCTGTTAATACACTATCAGTGCAATCCTAACCAACTTTCCAGCACAGGTTCAGCTGCAATGAAGCCCCGAGGTAGGGAACAAATGCCTCCTCACCTTGAAGAGACCTCTGTGACTTCCCACCACATAGCAAAATGCAGCCATTTAATCATTTGATTTTTGTCTGTAACCGCTTTGTGAACTTTTTTTTGGAAAAGCGGTATATAAATACTGTTAATAATAATAATAATAATAATAATAATAATAATAATAATAAGAAGAAGAAGAAGAAGAAGAAGAAGAAGTGTGAGCTCTGTTGGCACAGCTACGTGGGTACTGGAAAGTTGGTTAGGATTGTGCTGTATATGTACTACTTTTAAACAAGAAGTTGTCAAAATAGGAATGGAATAAGATGGTTCCCCCATTCCAGTTGACTCACAGTCTTAAAAAAAAAAAAAAAAAGCAAACAGAGGAACAGGAAGGAAGTGAAAGATAAATGGGAAAGGATTAGCAAATTATACACCTGCACAGCTATCAGGGATGACCCAAGTTCTGTCACCTCAACCCCAAATTCTGCCACCCCTCCACATGCACCAGCCCCCTGCATCTGCCTGCACCTTCTCACACCAATCCTAGCACATACATAGGCTTACCATTCGTCTCAGAATTTCCGGGACAGTCCTGGAATCCGGCTTCGGGTCCCGGAACAGTCCTGGAACGTTTTCGGGCCAGTTGGAAGCCTCCTCCACCGCCGCCATTTTAATTTGTTTAAACTTACCTTTTTTCCGGAAGCTGGCATCTTGGCTCATGAAATCTCACAAGATTCATCGCGAGCCAAGATGCCGGCTCCTGGAAAAAGGCAAGTTTAATCACATTAAAATGGCGGCGGAGGCGGCTGCAAGGGCATGGCGGCAGCGAGGTGAGGCGGGCAAGCAAGCGGCAAGGCAAGGCAAGTGGGCAAGGCAAGTGGCAGTGGCGGGCGGGCGGGCAAAGCAAGCAAGTGGGCAAGGCAAACGGCAGCAAGGCGGGCAAGCAAGTGGGCAAGGCAAACGGCAGCAAGGCGGGCAAGCAAGCGGGCAAGGCAAGTCAATTTTATTAATTAATTTAGGCTAAAAATAAATAATTAATTAAAAATTCAGGCACGCTTCACTGTGTCGCTGCCGCTGCCGCCATTTTACTCCAGGATTGCTGTGAACAAGCGGCCCGTGAGGCCTTCAGAATGAAGGGCTTCCAGGCCGAGCTGCACGCATGCTCACAGGCGCCCTGGAAGCCCTTCATTTTGAAGGGCTCCCGGGCCGCTTGTGCGAGGCAATCTGGGAGATAAATGGCGGCGGCCATGTTTTTTACATGGCGGTGGCCATTTTTAAAAAAAAACAAATTCTGTCATGGCTAGCGGGAGCCTCCCGGGACCCTGCCCGTGATGAACCCCCAAATACTGGGACTGTCTCGGCTATACTGGGAAGTCTGGTAAGCCTATTCATATATGATTGGGGCCTTTTCAGTTGTTTTGCTGAAATGTGGAGGTTGCATATACGTGATGCCCCTCCCCCCAGTGGTTCATATAACATTTGGAAAGGGCTATAGTGAATACAAAATGCATTTTAAGTAAAGGCTTCTTTTTAGTTATATAACACACTACACATTCCTTCTCTCCCTCTCTCTAGGGCAAGTTCATATGAACAGAAATGGAGTCCTGTGTAGATGTTTAATTGTGTACAGATGAATATGTGAAGGGGTGTGTGTTGAGATTGCCCTACTGTTGACCCCCTTACAGAAATGGAAGGTAGAAATCAAACATACAGACATTAGTTTGTATGCCTGAAGACTCACGTGCAAATGAAAGTTTGAACATGTGGAGTTTGGGAGACCCTCCTCCCTTGGTATTCATTTGTACATAGATGAAATGTCTGCAAAGAGCCTATTTGCCGAGATGAAATGTCTGCATAGAGCCCATATTCTCTCTCTCTCTCTCTCTCTCTCTCTCTCTCTCTCTCTGTGTGTGTGTGTGTGTATGCCTCTCTCTCTCTCTCTCTCTCTCTCTCTCTCTCTCTCTCTCTCTCATACACACACACACACACACACACACGTATGCATGCGCACACACACGTTTGGGCACAGTTCACCTCAAATTTTGCAACACTTCTCTTCACTTTGCAACATATTCTTAGTTATTGACCTATGATTAGGAAGACTTTGCTTTCCATATTTTGGGCCTGTCTTGTGGTTTTTACTACCTAAAACCTATTCTAATAAGCTTAATAAAAATCCAGAAGGAAATTCTGTGGAGGGAAATTTAATGCAGAAAATTTAGAAACCCCACACAGAACTTGTCACTGAGCCAAATGAAAGGCAGCGACCTCTGAAAACGTGTTATATTGCTCAATGAATGTTTCACTAGGGCCAACACATCCATGAGGCCAACTGAAATGGTTGCCTCAGGCAACAGTTTGGGGGGGGGGGGTGCCACCAACTTGCCTTTACTGATCCTCCTTCCCCATCCACTCCCTAGATTGGAAAAGGAAGAGGGCGACAGAGAAGAAGAGGAAATGTGGATGGGAGGAGAGTGCTAAGCTGGAACATTGGAGAGTAGGAGGAGAAGAGGCTGGCTGGCACATCATTGGATAAGGGGGGGCAGCATTGTGCATGCTGCCTCAGGCATCAGGAGTTCTTGGGCCAGCACTGCATTTCATTTTCATTATTCAGTTGTTGCAGGGGACGCAAATATCTTTCTTCCAGCCAGTGCAACTATCCTGGGAGAATCCAAGTCTTTGCTTCAGCAAGCACGTTGTTTTGCCACTGAGAAAATGCAGCTTTCCCTACAAGCAAACACATTCACTACTGCTTGTAGTACCACAGGGAATGTACCTGTAGTTGCATGCCCTTTACTTCCTCCATGCTTGTGCTATCTTTTAGAATGATTCTTTAGAATCATCTTTTAGAATGATTCTTAAAACAAAGAACTTTCATTGGTACCATTCTGATGGTTTAAAAAAAACTGCACCATTGATGTGGAACTGTTCATGTATTGGGAGGTGGGGTTAACCCAGTCAAAACATTAGGGAGACGATTACGCTGGTCTACAATTTTTCCCTGGCCTGGACTTTTGCAGCTGTTTTAGACTAATTTCAGGGTGCTGATTCCAAATCTGATCTCAGATTTGCTCTATCACATCTCGTTTTTATGCTATCGGCATACCCCATTTTCATTGATTTTACCCAAAATTAACTCTTAGTCACTTATGATTGCAAGTTGTTGCGAGTCAGTGACTGCTTTAGTGTTAAAATATGGTGCTGTATTTTTAGGATAGTGTGTTTATAATATCATTTTATGTAGATATCCACATTTATTTAATATTTTCCTTCTGCAGGGCGTGATCTAACAATGGCTACAACAGGGGTTCTCAACCTGTGGTACGGGTACCCCTAGGGGGTATGCAGACCTCTTGCTGGGGGTACGTCAAGTCCTACCCCTTATCTGCCCCATCAGCAGCTAATTAAGTGTTAATTAACATGGATTTTAAATTGTAATTATTTTCAGAGCCCTTCTGTCTCTCTGATGGGGTGGGGGAAGGAGGAGCTGATTTTGGGAAGTGTGACTTGGAGAAAAAAAAGAGAGGCTTGCATATCTGTCTCTCTCTCTCTCTCTCTCTCTCTCTCTCTCTCTCACACACACACACACACACACACACACACACACACAGAATTAAATAAGACATTTTTTCACATTTAAAATTATTTTAGTACTTTTTTACTTAATGATTAATTACCTAATTAATTAATTGATTAATCTAATTAATTAGCAGTTAATTAGCAGGGGCTACTTCAGAAAATTGGACTGTGATAAGGGGGTACCCGGGCCTCCAAAGGTTGAGAACCCCTGGGCTACAACATCCGAAAGAAGGAAATGGAGTAATGACCCAGATATCTTCTGCTACATCTGTGCACTTTGCAGGATTAAAGGCGCAACATCAATACCTTTGTCAATACCTTGCCTACTTTAAAGTACGACATCAATGATATGATGAGAATAAATTTGCCGTTTTTCATTGATTTTAGCAAATGCAATATTTGATATCTCAAAAATCTGATGTGATAGACAAAAATTGATGCCAGATTTTGAATCAGCGCCCAAAAATTACCTTAAAACCATTGAAATACCTTATGCCAGAAAAAGTGTGTTGACCAGTGTTATCTTTACCACAGCAAAACCTCACCATTCAGTAACCTCCCATCTTTTTTTCACTCATAGGCTGTGTGTTCTCTGTTCCAGTGCTAGATCATACGTCTAGGTTTGTTGTGTTGTATTGTTTGTTTGTTTGTTTTTAAAGCTGTGAGCAGGCAAGTTTTCCTACTCTTCCCCTTGCTCCTACTGCTGGTGCGGGCTGATGCTGAGAGAATATTGCCTTCCTGAAAGCTTCTTAGTGAATTCACTGCTCAGGTGACATTTGAATTGGGGACTTCGTAACCCATGGGCACCCTCTTAGCTGCACTACTTCTAAGCAAACTGCTCAAATGGGAGCCTTCAGTGCAAAATTCATGCCAACAGTCATTTATGCTTTTTGTTGTAATTATTTCTGCTTGTTGGTGGTTTTCAATCTTGTTGTGAGCCACTTTGAGGATCCCTTAAGTGGGACTGAAAGATGAAATGCTGTAGACGTATTTTAAATTAACAAATTAACACTTGTATGAATGCAGTTTTGGTTAAAGAGCCAGAATGGTGTAGTGGTTGTGGTGTTGCACTTACTGGAAGATCCAGGTTCAAATCCCTGCTCAGCCATGAAACTTTTGGGTGACCTTGGGCCAGTCATTATCTGTCAGCCTAACCTACCTCACAGGGTTGTTGTGAGGACAAAAAAGGGGGAGAAGGAACCATGAACACCACCCTGACCTCACTGGAGGAATGGCAGCATACAAATCTGAAAAATAAAATAATTTCCTTAAAAAAAATCACTCTAAAATGCTTAGACAAAAATACAAGCTGCCTCTGTTATTTCTCTATCTTGGGGGGAGGGGGGGTTCCATTTCAGCAGCAGTTAATAAATATCATGTGGGGAAAAACAATTCTATGGTGATCACAAGAGTGACAAAGACATTAAACTGACAAGATCTGCTTGGGAACCCCATGGGACAATTGCAGAATTCCTTTTTTGGCTTTCTCACCCATAATTTCACCAAGCTCAGTATAATTGGCAACCTTCATGAAGCTTAAGTAAGGTTTGTTGTTTCTCTGTAAGAATGCAAATTTGAGACAGATATGGATCTCTGCAGAAGCTGTTTTCTGAGTCTTAACTGGCCTGTTGTGTCCCCATTCCACAATGAGGTGACAAAGGGATACTGAGGTTTTATTAGCACACTTTATAGCTATTTCCAGTGCCCAAACAAAATATATAATCACATCAACAGAAATTAAATGGTTTTAACATTAACAGAAATTAAATTGTGAAAAATTGGAGTTTTCTACAAACCTACACAAAATAATGGAACCACCTTTTGGTGAATCAGCATGCACTGATAGAGAAATATTCATACAGCTTGCTAAGGAGAAATCAGTAAATCAGTACCTACAGCCATGCTGAGGGCCTCTTCAGTGAGGCCAAAAAGGTGGGATAAAAATATTTTACATGAATCAGTATATCACAATACTGCTTTCTCCAAAACTCACACACACACACCACAATGTCTGTGTTAACACACACAATGTAAATATCACATTAATATGATTAACAGCTCAATCTAGCCTAGCTAGGCTGCTGAGTGGGCATAAAATCCGCACTGCATCCTATCTAGATAGGACCCAGCATGGCTGGAGCACTCCTCAGGGGAAGATGATATTTGTCCCCTTACCCAGAGTAGACAAATGGGTCTACTCGAATGTGCGCCAACTACTTTGCTAGCACACATTCGAGAGGGTTGTGTAACAGCGAGCGGCCAGGCTCTGGAAGGGGGATAGGATTTCAGTGGAGCTGGTGCTGCTGCTGATCCCTCCCCCTTCCTGGGCCCAGCCAACCCTCCCTCCAGGAACGCCCCATTCCTCTTTCCCCCACCCCACCACCGCTGGAGGGCGCTCCATTGGATCTTTGGTGAGTAGAGTGGTGCTGGCCTCAGAGCCGGTGCTGCCTACTCGCCAGGTGCGGCAAACATGCCATAAGGCACGATTGCAACACCCTCGCCAGCTTATTATCTATACATGATTGCGCTGTAATACTTATCTAGATTGTAACACCCTTGCTTCTGGTGTTATTGGAAAGATTAGTGCTCATAAAGCTATATACCGGTATGATAAAGAAGAACCTTTAGGCAAGTCAGGAGAAAGAGCTGGATTTCATATGAGCCACCTGTATTCATGTCTTCTGATGTTTAGTATCATTAATAAGAAATGAACCAGAATTATACTTAAGAAATCTTGCCAGGGGTATCTACATCCTCACAGTGACCATAGCATATACAGTATATCAAACCATTGTATCACCATGCCCAGATGAATCAGTATATCACAATACTGCTTTCTCCAGAGTGGCAAAACTTGGACATAGTTCAATGTTTGTTGGTAGCGGTTGATGGTCTGCATGTCTCCAAGCTTTACCCTGCCATCTTGGAGTTACACATTTTCTTTAAAAAATGAAACATACAACTGAGATTAATTGGATATCATCACTATCAGATTTGATGCCAGCAATACTGAGCATTGTCCCCTGACAAAACTGAATCACCCTTCTGAGATGTTGGGCTTGTAAGGATTAGGTCATGCCTGCATATCCATCAATTGATCTCTCTCGTTATCACTTGGTTCCTGAACACTTGCCGACTCACTGCTGAATGTGTGAATTGTTTCCATGGAAAAGCATTATTTGTTGACATCAAGTGACACAAAACTTCCACTTATGGTGATTAATCTGTGATGGATCATTCACACGTGCATGTCAACATTTGATGCTACAGTCAATAGGTGATGTGCATGAATGAAGCACTAACTCCTCCCTTGTTAATGTGCAGAGAAAGATTTTTTTTTAAACTTGTGCATGATATACTTCGGTGATATGCTATTGCATACCAAATCACATAAGGCCAGTTACTGAGCTATGATGAGGATAATTCCTTAGAACTGCAGTTTAATTGAAAGTCATTTGTTCTGTCAATATCTAGAATAAAAAGCCGTCTCAGATCTTCGCAGCCTTCCAAAATCCACTCCTGAAACGGCAAGCTGCTGAATTTTCATTTGCACATTTACATGGCTTTCTGGCACCTGTTGCCCTAGAAAGAACGCCATGGGCAAGATAGAGTTAGTCTATGAAACGAAAGCAGTGATTTCCGTATCCTTTAGCTTGATGTGCTGCTTCATCAGAACAAAAGTGGAACCTCTTTTCTAGGGCAAATAACAACCTTAATAATAAACAACCTATAATAAGAGGGCTGCAAACAAAAAAACAAAAACACACACACCAGGTATTTGGGTACCGTAAGGAGGAAGGCTAAGCAAATGAGATGATTTTTAGATTGCTATAAATATTTGAGTATTTCATCACCAGATCTCTTCTAGATAGTCAGGATTTCCTTTACCCTTGTACCCCCACCCACCCAATAAACATGCCAGACAGGTGCTTGGAATATAAGGGTTGCTTTTATTAACTAACATGAATATAACTGCAGCAGGGCTCTAATAATAAAACCACCCCCCCCTTTGGCGTGCAGGCGGCTAGGCTGGGGAAAACGGTACCTAGCCGTCTGCCTCCCCCGAGATCTACATGGGCATGTGACATCCTGGCTCAAGGTGCACTCGGTCCACAACCGAGCTGCCTATCCCTGCCAACCCCTGAAAGGGGCCGAGGCAGCTGAACAGCTCTGACCAGCCTCAGGACACTCCTTAAGGCGATCATTGCAAATCTAGCCTGGGGATTGCCAGCCTGCCCCACCGACCCAGTTCAGCATCGTCTGAGCGGTCCTGGCTCACCCCCTGACCTTGCTTACCTCAGGATGTATGCCAACTAAGCCCTCCCTAGCTACCCTTCCTGCACACCCCATACCTTAAGCAACCAAACTAAAATTCTAACACCCAGGAAAGCCTAAATACCACCAACCCAACCCACAGGCTGGGGTAGGCGAAAAACCCACTAACCAACAGCCAATCAGGTTAATGGGAAAAAATTCCTACCCGGCTCCCCAAAAGGGGCAGCCAGCTAGTCTTCAGCCTGAAAGGAGGGAGGGCAGGCGATGCTCCGGGCGAGACTGAGAGAGACGAGCACGCTGCCTTGCTCGTCCCACCCTCAGTCCCGCCCCCGAGACCAGGCAGCCAATTGGCTGCCGCCACCCTGCAAGCCCCAGCTGGCGTGCGTGGGGCTGGGCAGGGTAACGGCCGGCAGCCACGTGATTCGTGGCTGCCGTGCTTTCTTTCAAGGGCTATTTGTTTAGATTTATAGCGTTTGTTTTATTAAAATACTGTCTTGTACTGAGCAAGTAATGTTTCTGATAACCATAACCGTGGCTCAGATTTTCCCATGGCTATTCCCATAAGCAATAGCATATTTCTCAATAAAAGTAGCAGGTTACATTGTCCCAAAATGCTGCTGGTGATGTTAATGATCATCATTATTTATTACTACTATTGTTTATTACTACTATTGTTATTTGTTAACTACAAGATTCTGCTACAGTAATAATATAATAATGTAATATAGAACTGCATCAAATAGTCTCCAGTTTTGATCTTCAGATAAAAACTAAGGTATTTCAGTGGAATAGACATTGTTCCCAAATAAACAATTATGTAGTGTGAAAGCCACATTTTTTATCCTGCTCAGTGTAGATTGTCACCCTCCCTTTCACCTGGCTGCTGCCACTGCTACTTTTGGTATCATTTTACACACACACACACACACACACACACACACACACACACACACACACACACACACACACCACTTTACCTGCTGCTTCTTCCTTACTCCCAGGAGGTAGGATGATATTGGAACACTATGTACCCAAATTTGCCTGTATGATAAAGTCACTGCAGGCCAACGAGGACAATGTTAAATGAATATGTGAATACGTGGCATTCATTAGAGTGCCAAAATATTACTGAAAAGGGGAGGCAGTTTGCAGTTCTGAAAATGTTCTCCACAAACTGTGAATAGTTTTAAAATATAAAAAATCAGGATAGCATTGTGTAACAGAAAAGATTCTTACAGTCCACTCCTATGGACTGTAAGCACTGGCGGAATGCTCGTTCCACATAAAGCAGCCGTAAAGTGCTTTCCAGCAGCACGCAAAGTAGTGCACCATGTTTTTGGTTCACCATTTTTTGGTGCAGCCAGTGGGGAGGCCATAACCTTCCCGCCAACACCAGCAGATCCCTGACCAACCACCAAAGGAGGTAAGGTGGTAGGGGAGGTAGGGGAGGTAGGGGAGGGTGGAATGGGGGTTGGGAAGGGGTGGAACTGAGCATGGAGGGGGTGTAATCGTGGTGGCGAGGCTGCGGGAGGGGGTGGATCTGGTGGCAATGGCATGTTCCAGATCCTATTCCCCTTTTCTGCAACCTCCCTGCCCCCTTTCTGTCCTCAGACTTGAGCTAACAAAATCGTTAGCGCAGGTCCAAGGAGACCCATTGCAGCGTGGGAAGCTTATGCAGGAGTATGGGGATTTAAATCCCCTTCCCTGCTGAAGCCTCCTGATCTGCTCCCCCACTGGATACAGCATGACCCATTTTTTGGAGCAGCTGTGCCGGGGGGGGAGGGAGCAAAATAGCCGACATAGGTCTGAGTAGATCCAGTGGGGCAATTAAAACTGTAAGGGCACAAATGTATGATTCTATGAGGAGGCCTTAACAGCTTGAAACTCCCCCCGTGGGATGCAGTGTTCACCATGTTGGCATGGCTACATCAATCCTGGGGAAGTTGCACAGGATTAGGCTATAGGATTATAAGAAAAAAATGTAAGTCGTGATCAAGTACTGTTGAAATCAATGAGACATGTTAGTCATGACTAACCTAATAGCCCGGTATATATACTTCGATATATATACTTACTTTCGGACGGGCAGCCTGGTTGACTATGGGTCTCCTCTGACCCATGCTAGCTATTTTACTGCTGTAAGTCCAAGGAGAGGAGGGGGGCATGTTGGACTGCAGAGAAGGGTATAGCATCCTGGCACATTCTGCTGCTACCAGGATCCACCCCCTCCAGTCCCCTGCCCTCCCCGTCCCTGTCCTGAACCTTCCCCTTACCTGATGTGGCATGAGTCAAGTCCATCAGCAGCGGGCATGTGGAGCTGCCAGCTGTTTGCACCAGTGGCTTCAATGTGCTTGGCAGTAGCACTCCATTTATGAAGGCAGAATGCAAGTTACATTGTCATAGACAGCCCATAGGACTGGGACATAAGTTCCATTTGGCCCCAAGGTCAGATTTTCCCAGAATTCCCAAATGTCAGTGTGTTCAACATGTTTAAAGGACCCCCAAAGAGATATAACCACGTGCAAAAAAATTCCCAAGTGTTCCAGATACCTGTAGCAGAGACGTTGCATTCACCACTCATTTGGTTTTAAGGTATAACAAATTTGTCCATTCATTCCTATGTAAAGCATAGACCTGACAACACAAGATCTCAAACACATAGTTGTGTTGTGCACACAGCTTCTGTGCTTTAGGGGTCTGTTGCGGTATGTCTCAGAACAGTGTACCCCAAGTTTCAAGTCCCTTCCTCCCAGTGTTTTTATGACCCTTCAAATCCTTGAAATGTTGCAGCTTTAGTTGTGAGTTCAGCACAAAAATGCATAAAAAAACCTATTTGTGTTTTACACACAACTTCTGTGCTTTAGGGTTGTGTAGGGGCATGTTTCAGCACAGTGCACCCCAAGTTACAAGTTCCTGAGTACAAGAGTTTTGTTTTTATGACCCTTCAAACCCTGTAAGTGCTGCAGCTTTAGCAATATGATGCTCTGTTAACCATGCACTCCAATGAGTGCTTTGAGCAAAGCCTGGTGTTGCTCCTGCTTACAGCTGTGTACAGCTGATCACTTGCACCTGAGGTGCTCAAAACAAAGTGGATTCAAAAGCCAGGGCCCTGGCCATGAAAAAAAGCCCAAGTTTCATTCTAATTTCAGTGAGGAGGGGGTACCCGGCAACCAATTCCTACACCTCATTTCCCCTAAAAACAGTGATCTTTGCTCTTCGGGGGGGGGGGGTGTCAGTGTGGTGACCCTAGAACTCTGAAAATTGTTTTAAAACATAGTTTCACCTGTCTAATTTCCACAAAAAAAATCCAGAAAAATTGGGGGAAGCCCTTTTTTTAAACTATTTTCTTTCAGGAGTTGCTCGATACACTTATTGGAGCCGAATGGGTTTTTAATTTCAATAGGACGTTGTCCTCACTCATTATCTTTGGAAATAACCCAATGTTTTCCAAGTGAGACAGTTCCCACATTTGTCTAAGAGTTATCAAGTGATGAATGATTAAGCCTACTCAATCCTATGCCCACTTTCTTGGGAGCAATTCCCATGAACTCAGGGGAAATTATTTCTGAGTAAATATGCATAGGATTATAACTGGATAGCCATTTATCAGGGCTGTTGTAGTTGTGGATTGCTTGCATTGAATTTGATGATCTTGTATGTCCCTTCCAACTCTATGATTGTATGATGTAAGCAATATATAAACATATGCCTATCAACCCTAAACCAGGTTCCCATTGTATGTGCCTCAAATTGGTGGCAATGCTGCTGAAAAGGACATCGTTATACATTAATATTTTCTAATTTACCATGTAATTACATTTTGAAAAATATTCCGTTTGTAGTACCATGAAATTTCAGTTCACACATTCTTTACAATATCACTTCTATATTTATTTATTTATTTATTTACAATATTTTTATCCCGCCTTTCTCCCTGAAGGGACCCAAGGCGGCTTACAACAGAAAAAAAGAAAATACAATACAAAAATAATCACATTTTAAAATAGTAAGAAACAATTAATGAAAATTAATAAAATTTTATATGTTTTATATAATTCTATATGTTTTATAAATGTACAAAAAGTGTTTACTACAAGTCTCTATAGTCTTTAATCTGGTGCCGAATATACCCTATTAACATGCCTTGCCATGGCAGGCATAGAGTTTTAATCTAATGCAAGTGCATGATAAATTGTGTCAAATTGGCTCCAGGTATTTCAGCCTCACTGACAATTTTCTTTGTATTAAACTTACATTTACTTTCTAATTAAAATTAAACTTGCAGCGCCTGCAGCGATGGAAGCTTTAACACAGGTTTCATCAGGCAGGCAAACTAAGATAAGTAATTGTTTCTTCCACCATTCCTGTTTAACTCTAGTTAAAACTTGGTTTGCCTAGTGCATCAGCTTGAAAAGGAGTAGTAATTGCCTGATTACCAACGGCCCCATTTGTCATCCCCAACTTGATGTCTGTTTATGCACGGTTATTGCACATCAGCACAGCAAGATTGTTTCATATGTGGCTCCGTAATGATTGTCACATCATCCTTATAACTCTTTTCCAGATTAGCTAGCCTCGTGCTGTGATACAGGCAAGGACAGATTTGTTAACAAGAACAATTATTTTTCGATGACACTTTAGAGTCTTCAAGGCACAGCATATGCACTAACTTGTTGCAATCCTTACATCATCTCTGCAAGGTAGGTCTGTGTTTTTATCCCAATCCTACAAGGGAGGCCCTAAAGTTGAGCAATAGTGAGTCATTTTGAGATCACCTAGCAAGCTCATGGCCATGGTGAAGGGGCTCCCTCGTTCAACATTTAAAGACTCCTTGCCACTAGGCTACAACAATGTTTGTTTTGAACAGTATCAACATTCACTGTTCAAGATATTTTCAGAAGTCATTACAGCTCAGACAGTAGGTGCTCTTAGCAGAGCTGAGGGATTGAAGTGCCCCCCTCCTGAACAAATTGACATTTGTTAAGAACTTTACTGGGACAAAGAAAGAACTGCAACCATTGTTACACAGGTAGACACAACAAGACAGGAAAAGGAAGTAATAGAGTGGTCTATCAGGTGTAGGGAGAGAAGCAATCAACAAGATTTTAAACTAGTGACAGACTCCCCCCTCTGGTAGAGGCCAACATTTCCACACTTGCTGAATATTTACATTGGGTGGTACTACTCACATGCTGTCACCCCTCCAACATGTGCAGCATCCCCTCTAGTACATGGTAGAGGAACCACAGCTCAATGCATTGCTTCTTGGTGGCAGTTCGCAGGATCAGGGCCACTCAGAGGAATTTTATCAGTGGGTACAAAGTGTCTTTTGGGCCCCTTCCCTTCATGTAAAGCTCCTGAGGCCCCTTTTTGATCAATTTTGGCCCTGGGCCTGGGTACGATTGTACTCCCTAACCCCCTTCTCAGAGGCCCTGCGCAGGATTGTAGCAACTGCGATGTTCACTTGAATCGTCTCTACCAGCCTGTTGTCTTCTGGTATGGGCTGACGGCCTGATTCTATTAGGGCCTTACGCTTCCAGAATGAGCATTCCTTACGGCTGTCACAAAATGCAACACACCATTCAGCCGTAAGCAGCAAGCGGCTGAGTTCATGCACCAGTGGGTCATCCACATCCTCCAGCACCAGTAAATCAGTACAGGGGACAGGAGGGAGCCCAAAGGAAGGCAGGGGTGGGCAGAATGGGGAGGGGAGGAGGAGGAATGAGGATGAGATGGAGCGGAACAAGGGTAGGGCACCGCCGATATCCTATCCCCCTTCCAGGCCTCGATCTGTGACCACCTCACTGCCGGAGACATGCTTTTTGTTCTTGAACCAGATGATAGATGAAGTGGCCATGTGAAGTTTGTCTTACCAGCGGTTTAGGTTGCATTTCAGTCCACCATCAAACCTTCAAAAAGTGGGTTTCAGTACATTCTTTACTTTTTTCTGTAACTACAAGTGCTAGAAATGTGCTATTTTTTTAAGGGACAGCTAAAACCGGATTATGTGCTCAGTGTTTCATACTGACAGGTGTAAACAAATGGAAACGCTGGCTGTAGGAATGGGGGTGCTGGGATTGAGCTCTTTTCCGTACATGGTACTATCAACAATGAGATAAACTTTGCTTGAAATAATTGGACTTTATTACAGCCTACAGCGCAATCCTAACCAACTTTCCAGCACCAGTGTAGCCATGCCAACAGGGTGCACACTGCATTTTGCAGTGCAGGGGCAGTCATGGAGGCCTCTTCAAGGTGAGGGAACATTTGTTTCCTTACCTCGGGGCTGCATTGTGGCTGCACCAGCACTGGAAAGTTGGTTAGGATTGCGCTGTAAGTAAGATTGTTTTATTCAGCAGACACTGTCTACCTTAGTGATCTTTCAAGTGGTATTATACATACTGTAGCTCTGAAGTGGAAATGATGAGTGAGGTATTCTTCATGTTGTGGCAAAGCATAATGACACTATCATCCTATGTAACTCCTTGCATGGTGATGCAGCAGCACCAGTGTGGGTTCTGCTGTATCTGCAGGAGAGCTTCAGCATGTTGTCAATGTTTGTTTGACAACATTTTGTTTCCTTGCCCTGGGGAAAGCCCCAGCAGCCACCATGGGTCAACTCTTACTTGTGCCAGCTCTATTGCTGGCACATTGACCCATGGATTGAAGGGGGTTAGAATTTAGCATGTGCCACTGCCGCTGAACCTGCCCCCTTCCTAGGTCTGATCCATCCTCCTCACCACCCCATCCCCTCCCTCTTCCACACACACACACACACACCATTCCACCCCTCCCTCCCACACCTTGCGTGGCTTTACCTGTGGCAGCGGGCATCCTCAATCCATCATCGCATGAACCCGACGACTCGCCACTTGCAGTGGCCTCTTTCAACATAGCCACTGCTGCAAAGCCTTCCTGCCTGTTCAACTTGGGGGCAGGATGAGGAGAACAAAAGGGCAAGCTGGGGAAATGGAGGGATGAGCTCGGTGGGAGAAGCTGAGGGGAGAATGAGCCAGAGGAAGTTGAGCAACGTGTTGAGGGGGAAAGAGGTGGGGTGAATCATGATTCATGGGTATAGTATGCACACACAGGGGTCCCAAACTTAGCATTGCCCCAGGACCTGGCATATTCTGGCACCCTGGGCCCATTAATTGGAACATTACTGGTACCTGCAACCACAGGATAAGAAGAGGATATGTGCACGGACCTTGTCCTGAGTATTCAAATACTACATATTTTATTTACTGGATTCTCTGGCATAGATCATGCTACCAGTACTCTGAGCATTGCAGGATAGGCATTTTTGAAAATATGTTTATATTAGTACAATAAATATAGGAGAGCATGCCTTCAACTTGAGTGTATAAACCTTGGAAACAAAGCCTGCAAATAAATTAAAGTTGCAACTAGCAATCTAAAAATTCAGATGAGGAACAGAACCTGAATTTTATCCTTGAGAATTTATCCTCACTGGAATAGAGTTAAGACAGAGGAAAGGTGGGGAAAGGGGCAGGAAAAGATAAAAACAATTTCATTATAATGTATGTAAAATAATTAGCCCTTTTTTTTCCCCATTGAGATCCTGACAGGAGGATCACATTGTTCAGGGAAGAAAAGTGAAGCAAAGACCTTGAACAAAATGCAAATATGTGAAATAGGTCTTTATCATGTACACTTGTGTATGCGATTTTAAGATGGTACAGTGATCTATGTCACTTCAGACTGCAGGGGAGAAATGTCAGTTTTGAAAACTCCTGTGTTTTGAAAAACAAGTTTGCAAATAAAAAAAACTAGCACATCAAGTAGAAAAAGTTGTTTTTTCTATTTATAAAGACGTTAAAAACAAATTTTACAAAAATTAAAAAGCCCCAATAAAAATAGTAGTATAAAATACATAGAACACAAAACAGCAGCAGATTGCAGTGCTATTTTTGCAGTGCTATTTTTCTACTTGTAGGAAGGTTTCTTTACCCACAAGAAAGGAAGCATTCAAAAATGTCATGACCTTCAGTGCACTCTGAAATAGTACAATCAATTCTATCATTCAATTATGTTGGGTAAAAGGTTACTAAGGGCCTAATCCTTACTGCCCACAGGACGCAGCAGAGCCTGACAGCACAATCCTCCCTAACTTTAGACTGGTGAGCTCTTGCTCCACTGGCTGAAAGCATCCTAAACATGCCGTAAACTTTAAAGCAGTGGTGGGGAACCTCCGGCCCGCGGGCCATTTTCAGACCCGGGGCGATCCAGTATGGACCGCGCGAGCCCGGACCAAGTCCATCAGGTCTGGCCCGCGCGAGACCAGACCGGAGGCTCTGGAGGACCAGAGCTCACCTTGGCGGCGACTCCTTCTGAAACCGGCGGTTCTGTACATGCGCAGAATGCCGCTAAGGCCAAGAGAGGGCAAGAGGGTACAGAACCGCCGGTTTCAGAAGGAGGAGTCGCCGAAGTGAGCGTGGGGCCGGCGGTGGCAGCCCAGAGCTGAAGGTATGGAGAGTGATGCGGGGGGCTCCGGAGGCCCCGCGCTCACCTCGGCGGCGACTCCTTCTGAAACCAGCAGTTCTGTACATGCGCAGAACGCCGTTGGCCTCAGCGGCGTTCTGCGCGTGTACAGAACCGCCGATTTCAGAAGGTGGAGGCGCCGAAGTGAGCGTGGAGCCAGCGACAGCCAGCGACACCTGGAGCCTGGAAGGTAAGGAGAGCGATGGAGGGGGCGTAAAAGAGGCGGGGAGGCCAATCTGCGGTGGGCAGGGCACCAAATTTGCGGTGGACGGGGCAAAAAATTCAGCCCACAACAAATTTTCCCCATGGGAAAATGGCCCTCCACTGCAAATAGGTTCCCCACCCTTGCTTTAAAGCATGTTTGCGACGACTCAGGTGTAAGCAGCACCGGCGCAGAGGCCTCTTCTCCTGAGGTTCTCCCGGGTGTGTATTCTTACACAGGATTGCTGTGTTAGTAACTGCTCACGTAAGGTGCAGCTGCACCAGCAGAGGCACCGCTACATCCTGCAGGCAGATAGAGACAATGCAGGGGAGGAGAAGAAATATTTTTTATTTAACCTACTCTGTACCCACATGGCCCCCAATGGGTCTACTCAGACTTGCACCACCTATTTTGCTGGCACAAGTCTGAACAGACCCAAGGGGACATATTGAGGGTGAAATTGTGATCAGAATATCAGAAGAGAAGGCTCCACTGATAGCTGCCCACCACTTGCCCATGACATGCCCCCCCCCCCCGAGGCACTGATTCCTGCTCCACCAATGGCTTATCAACTTCAGCGGGCACAGCAGGCTCTGAAGGTGAGACTGTGGCGCCACCACTTTTTGCGGCTGTGCACACAAAATGGTCAACAATGGAGTGCTGTGCACTCCACTGCCAGCCATTTTATGACAGCAGAACACTGTTCCATTGTTATAAATGCCTCCACATGCCTAGTTAGAATAGGGACTGCCCAGCTGCAATCTTATACACACTTACATGGGAGTAAGTCCCATTGAGTTCTACTATTTCTGAGTAGACATGTATAGGATTCTGCTGTTAGGCTGGATGGATCTAAGTCCCATTAACTCAGTCGGGCTTACATTTGAGGAGACATGCATAGGATTGCTCCGAATTCATCGGCTTCCTCTCTCCAGCTCATGCCAGACTGCCTTGCTATTACACCTGCTTTATTTTTGGAAGGGATGTTGCGATATTACATAGCGATGTTACATAGCGATGTTGTTGCGATGTTGTTCAACATAGCGATGTTGTTGCAGCTGCAGCCATTCAGCCCAGAAATTCCATCATTGTCGTCGTCATCGTTGTTGTTGCTGTTGCTGCTGTTGCTGTTATTATTGCTATTTAATAATAATAGTGGTGTCACAGCCCACCAGATGCTTGGACTGGGGTTTTTGGGTTCTCATCAGTTCAAACTCTACCCAAGAGTTTAAGACAGGGATGTGGATCAAGTCTCTGACTCCAAGTCTTGAGTCAAGTCCCAAAGCTCTGGGTCCAAGTCTCAAGTCAAGTCCCATGTCTTTGCCCCCAAGTCCCCAGTCTTTGGTTGCGGGTTGCGAGTCCCTATCTATTTAATGGGGAAAATGGGTTTAAACCTGAATAAAATTGGACTTGTCGTAAAAGCCTCCAAGTCTCGAGTTGAGTAGAGACCAACTCTATACCAACACTAGTCCGAGTCAATAGACTCAAGTCCACATCACTAGTTTAAGAACTGGTGAGATATTGCTGTATAATGTTCAATGTTCATAGTAGTATGGCTTGTTGCAGTTGTTCAACTGTTATCTTGTCTATACCTATATTGGCCAGATATTTCGTGAGGGCCTTGGGGATTGCGCCTCGTGCACCAATGACAATAGGGGTGGTTGTTGTTTTCTTTCCCCAAAGGCGCTGTATTTCAATTTCAAGTATTGAAAGGCCTCTTTTGTTTCATTAACTTCTATGACATCATCTTTGTTGTTGTTGTTGTTTTAAAATGCTGCCTGTACGTGGACAAACAGCACAATCACAAAAGCCAAAAAAGAGATAAAAAGGACATAATGATATCAAATAACATGAAATGAATATGCAACAGATCCACATGGACTTACAGTGCAATCCTAGGCATATTTACTCAGAAAAAGCCCTACTGTGTTCAATCAGACTTACTCCTAGGAACGTGTGCAAAGGATTACAGCCTTAATATCATTCACATGCCATAGCAGCATAATAAAATGAAAAATAAACAGCCCTACTACAATATGTGGATATCAATATATATCACAATATGACAGTATAGAAGCCATAACTGGTGAAACAATGAGTTTTATACAAAAGTCTACTAGTTCTTTTCCCAATGTGGGAAATAAACGATTGCCAGTCGGGCAGCCCAATCCTGCCTAACTATCTGGTGGGCAGCCCAGACCACCTGCCAGATCCTATCCCTGTTCCGTGGGGTCTCCTCGGGGGAAGTGGACATTTGTCCCCTTCCCCTGGTGTAATGTGGCGAGTCCCCAATGGGCCTCCTCGGATTTCCACCAGCTATTTACTTGGCAGGAGTTGGAAGAGGCTGTTTAAAGACCGCACCGGCCCAAGAATTATTTATTATTTTACAGTATTTTTATCCCGCCTTTCTCCCTGAAGGGACCCAAGGCGGCTTACAACAGAAAAAAAAAGAAAATACAATACAAAAAGTACAAGACAAAAATAATCACATTTTAAAACAGTAAAAAACAATTAATGAAAATTAATAAAAACAGTATCTAAAAAATGATTAAAAAGATCATAGCTACAATTAAAACAGGAGCATAAAAATGGCAGCACCCCCACCTGTACCAGCGAGATGTTAAAAAAGGGGACGGGGATATAGCAGCCGCCATCCCTGACCCCATGGGCTGGCCCGGTCAATGGCCCCCCCCTCCCTCACCACCCGGACCACCCTGCGACTGCCTCCAGCGGCCACAAGGGCAATCCAACAGCGGAGTGAGGGAGGCTGGCCTCCGCGCTGGCCGCCCTTACTCGTAAGTCATTGCAAACGTGCTTTACGGCACGTTTCTGACGGTTTCTGACGGCGGAGTGCTTGCTCCACCACCAAATTGTTGCACAGGATTGCGCTCTCATACAGGTCACTCTTCCTTTATAAAGGGGTGTGTTTAGGTCTAACATTATAATTTTACTCTGTAAAGGGTCCCAGTGTGGATGGGTTGGAGTTTGTTTTTTCTTCTCTCACCCAAATAATTTCATAAATGTTATCTTGACTATTTTTGTAGACTATTTTACGACCTATTTTAGTGGTTGCCCCAGAGCAGCAATCTAAAGCATAGGGAGGCCTGTAGAGGGGTCCGCAGGCCTACTTGCATCCGCTGGAGGCCCGGGGTAAGTACAAAATGCACTTTTCCTTTTTCTTTTTTTTTTGCATATTTGTTTTGCATATATTTTCCAAAATATATGCAAAAAATATGTGGGGGTGCTGCTGCTGTCCCCACCCCCGCAAGCATATATTTTTTGCATATATTTTGCATCACCCACATTCTATTCATTAAATCTGCATATCATCACATCGTTCTTCTCTCTCTCTCTTAAAAAATCAGTAAATGGTTTCCAATTATTCACAAAAAGGTTAACTGACTTTTCCTTAATTAAAATTGTAAGCTTATCCATTTCAGCATAATCCAAAACTTTCAACCACCAATCTTCCTGCAAAAGTATCTCTGAATTCTTCCAATATTGTGCATATAAAATTCTTGCCGCAGTTATCATATATAATAACAATGTTTGAAAACTTATATATATATATATATATATATATATATATATATATATATATATATATATATATATATATATATATTGTTGTATAAACAATATACAGTTTTCTGAACATTTTTTCCCCAGCGGCAGTGATCCTCGGGATCACCGCTGCTGCTGTCCCCACCTCCGCAAGTACTCAAGGTTCTCCCTGACTTGCGGGGATAACTTTGAGAAACACTGCCTTAGACACAGAAAGTCCCAGGTTTAGTCCTTGCATTTTCCAGCTAAAAATTTTCAAGTACCAGGATGCCAGTGGTCTGACTCTGCATAAAGCAGCTTCATACGCTCCAAGGAGATCCATACGTCAGCTTATGTGACTATGGCTTCATATCACATTTGCATCATGATTCTCTCATCTGGGACTCACTGAACTTGTCTGTTGATGCATATCCCCATTACATGCAGTGCTCATCACTAGAGTTGGATATGGGTAGAGGTGTTTGAAAACGGTTTTATTTTTTCACCAATTTCAGTGTTTTAAAATACTGAAACTGGCAGAAAGCAGTGTTATGTGTTTTTATTCCAATTTCTCATTTTAATTACTTT
Organism: Plestiodon gilberti rubricaudatus; assembly: GCA_026170595.1. NCBI lineage: Eukaryota > Metazoa > Chordata > Lepidosauria > Squamata > Scincidae > Plestiodon > Plestiodon gilberti. The sequence goes on from JANXHW010000003.1 coordinate 112,639,608, forward strand.
TATTTGTTTTTAAAGTGTTCAGATAGACTTTTTTTAGTACTACTTTTTTTCCCCCAAACAGTAGTATTCACAGATCCACTTCCTGCTTTGGAAGCTGGAAGTCCATAAGAGCTAAAGAGCAATATATAGGCTTCACTTCAGGAGTAGAATACCATGCATATTTTTGGCATCTTCCGTTTTCAGTCTCTCTGTTTTTTGTCCTTTCTCCTTGGAAGTTATGTTTCATTGCTTTACCCCCTTCAAAAGTGGAATAGAAACAAATGAAACTGAGTTCAGAGGATGAGCAGCAGCTTGCTAAAATATACCGTGCTATAGAAAATAAAAGGAACTGGAGGTGTTGCTTATGAGGACCAGTGGGTGCAGGTCAGAAATGTAGCTTTCATACACAGTGACCCTGCCCACTCGCCACCAGAGCCATTCCAAGCAGCGAAGGCAACACGCAGCCGCAGGAGATAAGGAGAAGAAGCAAAGCAAGGGAAGCAACAAGAAGGTCATCGGTGCTGTTAGATAGGTGTTCTAACCCATTCCCACTCCGGGGAACCCCCTCCTGGTGCATCAACCCCGGCATCCCCCCCCCCCGCAACACGGTAGCAACGCCCCTGCCTGAAGTATTCATTAGTCCTTTATCAATTGCAGCTGTGGGCTTGCAATCACTGCACTCAAAGTCCTTGCTTATTGTCCATTAGTGCACACACCTGTGGAGCTACACCCAGTTGCTTGCAGGTGTGCTCTTTCACCCACACAGTCCTGGATGTTAACCCCTTGCTATCCAGTCTTGTCAAAGTCTTCATCTGTTAACTCCTTACTGCCGGATCTGTCAACAAGGGTCCACTGCTGACACCACACTCGCTCCTGCCAACCTTCTGGATTTCCTTCCACTACAGTAGGCTCTACAACTGTTCCAAGCAAGATCCCTTACTGAAAAGTATCAGAAGATACTTTTGAGTAAAGTAAGAAAAATGGTGAAATTTCAAGAAATGGTTTTTCGCATTTAGAGCTAACATAATTTATTTCATGTTTTGAATCAAAATTCGCTTTATTTCGCATTCTGTGTTGGTCACCCTTCCCCCCTCCCCAAAAACCCACCCCTAAATATGGGGCATTAAATATTCCTGCTCCCATCAAGTAGAGGCCAAGCCTTGATGAAGTTAAATTTCCAGATGGAATGCCTTATAACTAACAGAAATGGTTCCAGAAATGGAATATAGTTCATTGCATTTGAATTGCAGGTGTAGATTTATCAGTATGCATAAAGAAAAATGCCCCAAATTTCCCTCGGGAAGATCCCAGGGCATGAATGCTCTATAAGCATGTATATTTTTTTACTGTGTGGGGCTGGTTGGCAAGTAGAAACCTGAGTTTGCTACAGAAGTTAAATGAATGTGCACATTTTGGGAACAGTGCCCCACGATGATGACACTTCTTTCCATGTGTGTCCATTACCCAGTTTGAATATCTGTAAGTGGCTTCAGTCTCCAATCAAGGGGATCAGAGGATGCTCTGTGGAAGCAAGAAGGGAAATAAATAATGCAAACAAGTTTTACTATTAGTATAATTGCAGATGCCTTGCTAAAAGTGTACAAATAGAATAGTCAGTAACAGTGAAACCATGACTCCTGAATATTCATAATTTGCTAGCATTTCTACTTTCAATGATCAAATTTAGGATGCACAATTTTAAATCTGAAGTTCAGAGTTGTGTTTTAATAAGATTTATTTTTCAGCGCTGTTTCAGGCCAACTATTAGATGCTGCCAAAATACTGAATTGCAGTGCCAAATATGACTACTGTCAAACATAATCTCATGGCAACTATTCTGGAATTTATGGCCCACTCTGTCTACCAGTGGAAATGCAAGGACGCTGGTGGAAGTGATGCTCCACTGTCAAGCACAATGAGGTCACCAGTGCATAGGCTTACCAGATCTCCAACCAGGCCAGAGTGCTAGATCTTTAGGAGGAGGAATGTGGGCAGGTGCAGCTTGTTAAGTCCTAGAGCACAATCCTAGGCATGTCTACTCAGAAGCAAGCCCCATTGAACACAATGGGGCTTGCTTCTGAGTAGACATGCCTAGGATTGTGCTGTAAGGTTTAACAAGCTACACCTGTCCACATTCCTTTTCCTAAAGGTCTAGCACTCTGTCCCGGTTGGAGATCTGGTAAGCCTACCAGTGCAATGGCTGGCAACTGTGTGTGCAGGCTAGTAGAGAGGCCACTGTCCTCCAGCACTGGTGAGTTGGCAGTAAGGATGGGCAGAGGGAGGAATGGAGGCATTTCTGGGTGGGGAGGGGGGAGGAATAAGGGGGCAGGGAGGAGGTGGGAGGGGTGGATCTGGCACCAATGATGCATGCTAGATCTTATCCCCTTCTTTGTAAATCTCCCTGCTCTTTTCCATCTTGGGCATACACCACTAAAATAGGTGGCATATGTTCAAGGAGACCCATAGGCGGCCTCAAAGCTTATGTGGAGGTAAGTAAACATTATTTTTTACTTACCTCTTGCTTGCTCTTGGGTTGTCTCTCTTTATACATCTCTTTATTTTTTAAATAAAGCCTTCTGGGAACGCAGGGGGATGATGCAAAACACGTCATTGGGGGCCCCCCTCGGGGCAGGCTAGCAATGCAACTGTATATATAGGCCAGGGCTATTAGGGTCTCTGCTTTCTTAAGAGTTGTGTAGACTAGAAGACAGAATCTTGGCAGCTGCAAGTGCTGCCCGTGCTGCTAAAGCAGCTGCACCTGCTGAAATGCCTTCACCTAGACAACCATTAAAGGGCCAGGAGCATTCATGTTGAAAGGTTGGCCACCCCTGATATAGGCCAACTATATAGGCCTGCCTATTCTACAGCATCTACCAATAGCTTAATGAAAAGAAAGCTGAATTAAATTGAGTTTGACTCTTGGGACAGATCTCTGAGGAATCATGCTCAATTCCCTCTTCTAACTGAAAGCTGAGCCGTTCAGAATTGGTCTTTTGTCCTCTTTGAGTTCAAATGTCTTTAGCGTATCCATCTGATAGTTGTGTCTAATCGTTGCTTCTTCGTCTTCCTGTGAGAATGTCATGCGGAACTGTAGCAAATGCTTTATTAAAATCAAGACGTTGTGTGTCCACTGCATATCCTTTATGCGCTCAGCTTGTTATCCGATCAGGACAAGAAATTAAGTTAGTTCGGCTTGATTTGTTTTTGATGAACTCATGTTGCCTACCTATTTACTTCTAGGTGCTAACCAGCGTCTGCTTTATTAATTGCTGTAGCCATATATCAAGTACTGAAGTGAAACTTAGGATCTATAAGCTTTTGTCTAAAAATGGAAAGGAAAATATAATAATAATAATAATAATAATCAACCTTTATTGGCTTTAAAGAACATAATATTATTATTTTAATGTTAGAAGTACAGATAAACATATCATTAGCTAAATGACTTGCCTGTTTAGCTAAATGACTTGCCTGTTTATCTAATCTGCAGCTGCCAGTACTAGCACAATGCTGTTCTTATAAAAGCAGGATCAGGGCTGTGACCAAAATTATTCTTGAAGATTTTTTTCAACGTTTTGTAATATCTTAAGGTCCCCAACCCTACCTATGCCTTGCACTGCTGGAACTAGCATTCCAGCCATGCAAGGCATTTTACAGCAGCACTAAAACTGTGTCACTGTCATATGCTGCTGGGTCACTGCAGAGGCATTGCCGGGGGGGGGGCACAGCCCCTTGGCGACAACCAGGGGGTGAAGGAGAAAGGTGGCAAAGGCAGCAACAGAGCGGCGAAGGAGCATCTCGGCGGATGGCAATGAGAAAGATGCTCCCACCTTTGAAAATTAAATAGTTACAAAACTACCCTAGTGTGGGAGCCCCTTAGGTGTGAGGCCCAATTGGGAACAATTAGTCCAATTCGCTTAAAGCTGGTCCTGTCTCAGCCTAACCTAACTCACAGGCTCGTTGTGGGGACAAAAGGAGGGAAGGAATCATGTACACCACTAGTAGCATTACCAGCAGAGTCATGTGGGGTGGTGGTGATGATGTGTTTTGCATCATCGCCCTGCTCCCTGTGCTCCAGGAAATCTTCATTTGAAACCTTCCAAGAGCCATGTTTCATCTCAGCATGAAGTGTGTCTCCAATTTTAACCCATGTTTCATTTCAGCATGTTTCATCTCCGTGGCTGCAAACGCAACCCTCACAGCCACAGAGCCCAAAATCCCAACCGTGGCTCCTCCTCGTGAGGAGACTGCAGGGGGCATTGGCTCCCCCCCCCCGTCCCCATTATAGCAACACCACTGTACACCACTCTGGTCTCCTTGGAGGAAGGTTGGTATAGAAATGTGAAAAATAAATATTTGCTGATTCAGTCCTGGGGTTATGTGGCTCATTCTCAGTCAATATGCTATGAAGCATGTTTTCCTATGGTCCTATGGCCTCCTTCTGTGATACAACACTTAGAAGGTGAAGGCAGGTGAAAGGATTGGGAGCAGCAGACCATGTAGTTCAGACTTCAGCAGGACGTTACAACCCAGCAATCCATGCCAGAGGACTGTGCTAGATGTATAAATGGCTTGGCAAGGCAGCTGCAGCGGCCAGATTCAGATTAGGTCTGGGACAGCAGATAGCCCCCCCCCACCATGGTCCCAATCACTGATCCAGCTGCTATTTCCTGAGTAAAAAAAGCACACTAGCCCCAATCCTATTTAAGGTGACATCTAGTTTGATACAAAGACACCCTTTGTTCTATATGGTCCCGCGGTATGACCTTCCCAGACTTCCCAAATGTTAGTTTGAAGAATCACCCTCAGTAAATTTCGCCGGTGCACCTTGCACCTGGTCTACAGGTGTTGCGTTAGGGACTCAATGGGACTTAAGGTCAACTCAACTCATCCATTTACTACTATGTAAAACATGGACCTGAAAACACAAGATTTCAAATAAAAACGTAGTTGTGTTTTACACACAGCTCTAGGGCTTTAGGGGTATTTAGGGGGATGTCTCACCTAAGTGTACCTCAAGTTTCAAGTCCCTCCCTTCAAGGGTTTTTTATGGCACTTTAAATTCCTGAAATACGCAGATTTTGTTGTGAGTCCAGCACGAAAATGCTCAAACAAACATAGTTGTGTTTCACACACAGCTCCAGGGCTTTAGGGGTGTTTAGGGGGATGTCTCACCTAAGTGTACCTCAAGTTTCAAGTCCCTACCTTCAAGGGTTTTTTTTATGGCACCTTAAATTCTTGAAATACCAGCTTTAGTCCAGAGTTCTATATGGACTTCTATATGGACAAACAACCACTGAGTTGTTTGCGCAACGCGTACCCATAAAGTCCCGTTGAGTCCTTTGCGCAACGCCTAATGTTGTGTGTGTGTACAGCTGTGTACAGCTGCTCCCCTGCACCTGAGGTGCTCCAAACAAGGTGGATTCAAAAGCCAGGGCCCTGGCCATGAAAACAAAGCCAGAGTTTCATTTTTAATTTCAGTGAGGAGGGGGGGCCCTGCCCCCAATTCCGGGGCATCATTTTCCCTAAAAACAGTGATCTTTGCTCCTCTGGGGGGGCAGTGGGGTGACCCTAGAACTCTGACAATTGTTTTAAAACATAGGTCCATCTGTCTATTTTCCACAAAAAAATTCCAGAAACATTGGGGCAAGCCATTTCTTTTTTAACTATTTACTTTTCGGACGTTGCTCTAAACAGTTGAGTGTTTAGAGCAACGTCCGAAAAGTAAATAGTTAAAAAAAAAATGGCTTGCCCCAATGTTTCTGGAACTTTAAAAGAAAACATTCTGGTTATAAGCGTGAAGTGTGTCTCCAATTTTAACCCATAATGTCCGGACATTATGGGTTAAAATTGGAGACACACTTCACGCTTATAACCAGAATGTTTTCTTTTAAAATACGTTGCAGTAATAAGACCTACCCCCTTCTAACAGAACAGCCTGAGCCATAGGTGTCCACATGAGACACTTTCCAGGCATGTCCCTCTCTAAAAGGAGGCAGAGTGTGATTCATGCAGAGACATAGCACATAGCCTCTTGTGAGGGCAGATAATTTTGCTGCTCCCTGCATTGGATGTGGTAGAACAATCTGACCCTAGTAGAGGCTGAATGGAAGGGGACAAAGTCAAAGCAAGGGATCATGTGGGCATGTAGTGAGCACCTCCTCTAGGGGATGGGCATTTTGGGGTTGCAGGACTGTTTCATAATTTCTTGTTCTCTTGGCATGCTTTCTCTCATGCGAATTACTGCTCTCGTTCAGCAAGGTATATTGTGGCTCCGTCTGATAGTCGACAACATTAAACTTGTAGCTGCGCTTATTCATCTTCATTTGGTTCCAAGTCATTGTGGCTCCAGATGTGCAGTGACAAAGGCCCCAATCCTTCAGAGCTGGCGTGCAGAAGTGCTAGCCACTCTACAATGCATATGTCAGTGACTTGCTTCCTCCTTCCCCCCTCCCCAATTCCATTTCCATTGACATCAATATGTGTGCAGTTATTGGAAGAGAAAATATGGTATTCTTTAGATGGAAGTTAGCACAAAAAAATAGTCCTCACAGTGTACCTCACAGTGAGGTACAAATGCAAGAAAATGCAGGTGTATTGTATTGTAGAGCTGCTGTCATCCCCTAAATAGAAATTGCAGTTTCAAATGGGACCATTCTACATTCACTTCAGCAACTTTATTGTTCTGTGAGGGAAAAGATGATCTATTATTAGGATGTGTAACCAAACTCATTTATCATAAGTGATTCCGCCATAGAAACCTGTTCAATGGAGATACTTTGTTCTATATTACAAGTATAATTTTCCTAAAGGATTGAGTAATCAATGTACAGCATTGCTTGTTTAAGGAGAAAAAAATGTAAACCTAATTGATAGTGTGTCACCATTTAAAGAGCATAGCTACAAACACTACATGAGAGGCAGAAAACTTAAAAAGAAAAAAAATCAAATTGAAAATCACTAGAAAGAAGACGAGAAGAAAAGCATGGAAGGGAGGTTAGCTGAAAAGATCATTATTTTGTCCTTGACACATCAACTCAATAACTGTGGAAAGCAAAATAGCAACAATAAATGTAATATAAAAGGATAAAATTGGTAATAAGCAGTGGCATGTAGAAACTCTCTTGTAGTATATAGCTTTTCAAATTACTTTTAATGTACTAGGGCCTAGTAACTAGGCAATTTCTGTTTGTAGCTATGCTCTTTAAATCCCAGCACTTGCTTGAATATTTCCTAATGAAAAGACTATTGATGAAAAGTACCTTATTTTTTCCTCTTCTTTCCTTTAACTATTTTTATGTCTTCTATGGTCTTCCACTCTTTCATTAATACTACTGGGGAGTGAGTTCCTCAGATCTTGGATCCATCATTATCTTTAAACTGACTATACTTTGGTATGCAATGCTACAATATAAAGAGCCAGAACACTAGTCTGTCCTACCAAGAAACGACAACTCTGGCTGGATCGATTATGTATGCATCAATAAGAAGTGAAAATGGAATCGCAGAATGGACTGCACCATTGCAGAGCACACATTGGTTGGGGTTTCACATGTTTAATGCTCCTCTATAAAAATCCCTCTGTAAGGGGAAAATTAGTATAGCAGGAAATGGTCTGGATTAGAACTTCTAGTTTTCTTCTATGAAGTTCTAGTCCAGGGGTTCCCAACCAGTGGTACTAGTACCACCAGTGGTACTTTGGCCAACTGCTGGTGGCATTCAGAACTCCAGGCCACCGGAACCCAGCTCCAACATGGTGCTTTCAGTGGCAAATTTCAGAGCTTCCTACCTGCTTTTTTCTGCCCTCTGAAAACCCAGAAGTAACTGGTGATGATGTCATTGCAGGTCACTTCCGGACAGTTCCGGTGGTACACAGCAGGAAAGTGGTGCCGGAGGTGGTACTCGGCCAGGATGGGGTTGAGAACCACTGTTCTACTCTATGAAGTTATAGTTTTCTTCTTCCAAAGTTTCTTTTGGGAGGGGGCACTGAGAATGGTATCCCCACCTGCAATCTGACATAGTATAGCCCACTCCATCAGTTCAAGAGGATCCCCAGGATTTGGAGCTCTCCATCCTACTGGGAAGGAACTTTTCCCAAGGTGACCTCCTTGTGTCTGGATCTTCCTTTGCCTTGGGTACTGGCAGCAACATCTACTGTCCCAGTTTACAGGATATAACAGAAGTGATGAGAGAGAGAGAGAGAGAGAGAGAGAGAGAGAGAGAGAGAGAGAGAGAGAGAGAGAGAGAGAGAGAGAGAGAGAGAGAGAGAGAGAGATTTATTGGCATAAAAGAAACTGCTCCCTGAAGGGGAGACATTAAACAAATAGACAAATTACAAATAAAGTTACAAAGGTCTAACTCTAGACAAAATTTCTGTTCCGCTGATAAGAGGAATTTCGTCACTCTCTGGATGACTTCAAGGGGGCCCTCACTGAGAAGGAAAACCAATTTCACTGTGTCTGAGAGGCCAGATTTATTTTCGAAAATAGAGGCCAAATAGATAGGTGAATAAAAAAGTGACACAAACAGCTTCATACCCTTGGGGCCTAATCCTATCCAACTTTCCAGTGCTGATGCAGCCATGCCAACAGGGTGTATGCTGCATCCTGCAGTGGAGGAGGCAGTCACGGAGGCTGAATGGGATGTTTGTTCCCTGCATTGTGGCTGCATCGGTGCTGGAATGTTGGATAGGATTAGGCCCTCAGGCTGGAGACAGAATTTTTAAAAATTCAGAGAGTTGAAGGTAGTATATTTCAACACTGTTGCCCACAGTTGGCAAATACATCCGATAATGGTCTCTTTTTAAAAGAATGGCTTTGTTGTCCAAAACCCTGAAAAATGTGTTTGACACCCACCCACCCCTGCAAGAAAAACAGTGAGACAAAAGAAATGAATGCGTATTCCATGTGAAAGAATGCCTCTACCATACCATGTTCAACTCTCTCAACTTTCTCCAGCCTCAGTATAAGTATTATAGCACTCATCTATGACCCCTTTTTTGTGTAAATAATGCCTTCATAAACCATCACAGTAATCCTGGTTAAAAATATTTTCTAAAGCAGTGCTTCTGCAGAATGTGGTTTGCAGATTGGTTGCCAGCCTGCGAAACACCTGCTTCCAGTCCACAGCGTGCCTCCTGACTCTTCCTTCTTTCGGCTTTTCTGGGCTCTTCTGGGTCTCGCAAGGCTGGCAACCCACTGCCAAAGCCTCTGTGGTCCTCAGAATTGACTGCAGAAGCCTTGAAAAGCCACTTTAGGTTTGCATCCGAACATCAGAAGTATCTTTCCAAGACTTCTGTGGGCCATTCTGAGGCCCGCAGAGGCCTGTGCTGTGGGTCGCTAACTGGTGAGACCTGGAAGACCCTGCCCTCCCAGTAAAGTCATTCAGCTTCCAGAATGGCTCCGATTTGGAGCCAAACCGGAGGAAGGAAGGGTGGGAAGCCCTCCCACCCCATGTGGCCTCCATGACTGACTAAGTGGGTTATAGCCCACACTTTGAGAAATCCTGTACTAGATAGATCTTTCAGGGTGAATTTTCTGACCACTTGGGAACCAAGCGCATTGACTATTAACCATAAACTTTATACAGGTTGAGTATCCCTTATCTGGACTGCTTGGGACAGGAAGTTGTCTGGATTTCGGATTTGTCTGGATTTCAGAATACTTGCATAAATATAATGATATCTTGGGGATAGGACTCAAGTCTAAACACGAAATTCATTTATGTCTCATATACATCTTATACGCATGGCCTGAAGGTAATCTTATACAATATTTTAAATAATGTTGTGCCCTAGCGTGCCTTGCTCTATGCCAGCCAGGTGCTGGAAAAAGTTTTTTAAAAAGTCATAGCCCCCAAAATGTCTGGATTTCGGAATAGTCTAAATTTTGGATGTTCGGATAAGGGGTAATCAATCTGTATTTGCACAAATATAATCTTGGGGATGGGACCCAAGTCTAAACACAAAATTAATTTGTCAGCTTATACACAAAGCCTGTGTGTGTGTGTGTGTGTGTGTGTGTGTGTGTGTGTGTGTGTGTGTGTGTGTGTGTGTGTGTGTGTGTGTGTGTATGCGCGCAATCCGGAGAGCTACTTAAGATGTGCCCAAATGTTCAGACACAAGTGCCAGGATTTTTTGACTTTCTTTCTTTAACTGCAACATTCCACATTTGCCCCAGTCAAAAGTCCTGCTGGGCAGAGTTAGTTACATGATTTGTCTGGATTATGGCCTAAATTGCTGTGTTGTACTATGCAAGCACTTTTCATTAGTCTGGCACACTAAAGCAATTAGATTCAAACAGATGTGAGAATTGAATCTTACGTTCCTCTTTGACATGGTGGACTCATCATGGAGAATGACTTTCATGAATGCGCTCTTCCCCTCCATTGTTGATGGTGACCATTTGTATTAATCACAACAAGCAGATGTGGTAAACACCTCCTATTTTTAAAAAATGCCGGTCACAGTTGCCTATATGTTTCCTATATGTTTTGAGCACACTGCCTTGTTCTTTGTCAAGGCAAAATGTTCTCAAATAATGATTGAAGAGGTTATTTGTAGTGTATTTTGGAGTCACTTGGGCAATCACAGTAAAGAAGAGCCCTATGCAGATGTTACATTTGTGCAGTCACCATCCACAGGTTCGTCACTGAGCACCTAGCATTCCAGACCATGGAGATTATCTTTCCCTGTGTATAGGTCAACCTAGCTAGGGTTAACCCTAGGGATTCAAAGCTAGGCTAGCTAGGGTTAACAGATTTTATTACCACAGTAGGGTAATACCACAGAACCACAGTAGGATCGTATTCTGGGAAGCTTAAGGAACTCTGTTATGTCCCCATACCACAAAAACCCTCAACTTTGCAACTGTCTTCTTCAGTGGTTAGATCATATCAGCCCCAAGCAAAGGTGTCACACTTGCTTGTGGGGGGGAGGGGTCTGTGTAACTGCAGTGCCAGATGAGCAGTCACACTTACTTTACCTTCTCACCCCAGCGAGCATTTTTTGGGACAAGGCAGGTGCATACTATCAGACATACCGTAAGTGTGAAAACTGGACTCTTCCTCATAATTCAGTTAGCAGTTTGTATAGATTCAAAGCTAGGCTATTTTCACCAGTTTGTGTTAGGATGTGATTAAGGTAATAAGTAGAGGCCGGAAGCTACCATAGTCTTATCTTGTAAGAGTTGAGACTTCCAGAATCCAGCAGACTTACCAACAGGAAACCACATCCTTTTGCAGCCTGCAAGTCTTGGTGCAGGGCCCCAGTTTACAGCATATCAAATTAAACCTATTTTAAAACCACACTTCTATCAATTTTCTTTTAAAACATCAGCTGGCCTTGGCTCAAATATTTTAATATTTTAATATATTTTTATTTCAGTATGCTTAGCCTGGAGAAGAGAATCAGAGGAGATATGAATATAGTTAATTTCAAGGACTGTCACATAGGAGATGGTGATGACTTGTTCTCCGTGGCTCTTGAAGGCAGGAATAAAACCAAAGCCTTGAAGCTACAGGGGAAGTAGACTGAGGCTAGATATGAGGAATAATTTCCTCATTGTAAGAGTTGTCTTTGTCCAACACTGGAACAACCTGCCTCATGCAGTTGTGGGTTCTTCTCCCTTATTGCAGGTTTTCAAGGAAATGCTGGTTGGCCATCTGCCAGAGATGCTGTACTCACCTGCGCTAAAGAGGAAGTAACTTTAGTATACCATATTTATTGGCGTATAAGATGCACTTTTTGTCTAAATTTGTGACCCAAAATAGTAGGGTGTGTCTTATACGCCAATACTAAAATCCCTCCCCTGCCCGTTTTAAAGCATTTTTGGGCTTACCGGGTTTTTTCCAGAGCCAGAGAGCTCCCTTGTGCTTTCTTCCCTGACTAATCTATCCGATCTACAGCTGTTTGTCTGGTTTAATTTATGCACGTGCATGAGTTGAGCTTCTCAGCAGCCAGCAGAGGGCGCTGTGCTCCTCAGTTCAGTTCAGCTGAGCTGCAGAGGGCATGGTCTTCCTAGCTCTCCTCCGATGCTGAATGAATGCAGCTTGGGTAAGCTTCTGAACTGGGTCTAGTTGGGAGGCTTTGGAAACTGTGCATAGGTGGGGTGGGGTAAGAGTTGAGTCTGGGTTTTTTTTTTTTGTACTTTTATGTTTTTTACTTTGGAAACTGTGCATGGGTAGGGTGGGGTGGGGTGGGTAAAAGAGTTTAGTCTGGGGTTTTTTTGTACTTGGGATTTATGTGTTTACTTTGGAAACTGCATGGGTGGGGTGGAGGAAAAGAGTTGAGTCTGGGGTTTTTTTTGTACTTGGGGTAAATGTTTTTTACTTTGGAAACTGTGCATAGGTGGGTTGGGGGAAAAAGAGTTGAGTCTGGGGGGGTTGTACTTGGGATTTATGTTCTGGTGCATTTTGTTCATGTGTCTTATTGCTGTGTGTTTTTAAAAGAGATCTTGGTATTTTTGTGCAATTTATGTAAATTAGATAATTAAACAGCCAAGCGGTAAGTGGCCAAGTGGCCCAAAAATGCTTTAAATCTTTTTTTCTTGAAACCTAGGGCCAAAAGGAAGGTGCGTCTTATACGCCGGTGCGTCTTATACGCCAATAAATACGGGGTACTATGATTCTAAGATTCTAAGCAAATATTGGAAGGCAGGTCTCCTTGTTTGAAATCCAATATAGTACATTATTACACTGCGCTGGCTCTCATAGAATAGCGATATCATCATGTTCAATCTGTGAACCCTGATTGGCTAGGATCACTGCAGCAATACCTCCCATAACATGGGGATACATTACCAGATAGTCTAGCACTGAGTGAAACTGTGCTTATATACGTGACCTAATTAAAGATAAGGCGGTTAACTGGTACTGATTGGCCTGTGCTTCCTTGAATGCACTGCTCCCATTAATTACAACAGCAATCAGTCACGCTAGGACAAAGAGCCTTTTGGTTTGGTTTTTTTAATTTTATTTTTCATTTAAATAGTTGTACATATGTTTACACATTTTATGATCTTAACAGTCACATATATAAATTACGCATAAACGTCTAAGAATGATTTCCAAATCTCTTCAAATTTATCTAGAGATAATTGGTTTCTGGAAAAAAAAATCCAAATATGGATAGAGCCCTTAGATCTTCAAGCCAGTATAGGTATGTAGGTGATGATTGATCTTTCCAAGCTTTAAGAATGTGCCGTTTTGCTACCATTAAGGCACAAAGAATCCACTTACGCTGACCCTCTGATAATCTCCAAGGGACAAAGAGCACTGTAACAAATCAGCAGTAAAGGAAGCAGCGATTAGGGAGGTATTACCGTAATTCAAGAATAAGAAAGAAGCAGTAAGTAGGAATGAAAATTGATCAATATTTATTCAATTGAATTTGAGGGGGGAGTTATTCTGTTTTTGGAAATATTTCCACCAGCATTAAAAACTTGAGATAATTTTTCTGCAGTCTACACAACTAGGACTACACAACTTGTGACCCACTAAACCAAATGTAGCCTATTTGGACTGTCAAGTGCTTGAAAGTCCCCACGGCTCCGTTTTAGAAGTCCTAAGTAGGTAGCAAAAACAAGAAATGTATTGATTCCTTGGTGGGCTATTGTTCGTGGCTGGCGGGCTGCATTTGACATGGTGAGTCACAAATTGTGCAGGCCTCAAAAATCATCTGAAACTGGCCAAGAGTAAAAAGAATGTAATAGTTTTGTTTGTTTATATGAACATACTTCTGCTTGACTGGGTTATGGGTCAAACTCTTTTAAATGTGAGGTCAGACGTTTAAAAACTATTTAAATGCAACTTCTTTGGCTCAACGTGGTTGTTGATTTGTCTGAAAATTATTTTGCTTTGAATGAAGCCTGAAACTCAGTATTTAGCTACTTTTCTTAACAGATTTTATATCCCCGAGTGTTTTCTTTAGTAACACATCATTGAGATTAGACAAAATCTACTGCATCATCACAACTCCGTCTGCTCCAGTTCCTGTCATTCTCGGCAGATAAGAGTTTGTTTGTTTTTGTTTCTTCCTAAATCTACTGTATTAATGACTGTGATCCTAATTATGTTTTGAGAGATGTTTGTCTGCAGGGAAATGCATTTATTTTCTGTTATGCTGTAGAAATGTGTGGTGCTGTCAGCTATTTCCTGTACATATGGGGGAAAAATCTATAAATACAGCTTCAGAAACTATTGAAATGGAGGCTGCAAAACAAAGACACAACATCTAGATATAGGTAACATGTGAATGAGAATTAAAACCTGTAGCATAGGGAAGACACAATTGACAAAAAGGAACGAAGGAGGGGAAAATCAGCACTTCAAGTATTTATCTCATTTTTACTTCTTTTTCCACTTGTATTCTGCATTGCATCTTGATACCCCCCCCCAAAAAAAAAGCAGCTTGGGTATTAATCCAAGGATTAAAATTACTTGGGATAATTTACTATAAAATTTATTTATAGTACCTGTATTTCCATTTTACCTGAAAATGCTCAAGGCAGCAAAAACGTACAATGAAATACACTTGGGAGACCCTCAGGGGCCTGTAGAAGGTAGGGGGATTGACAAAAACCAGGCTTCACTTCCTATGTACGATCAGAACTTCTTAGGACACAGCCCAATTTGCTTTAGTTCAGATCCATAATGAACTGGGACTTGTAGTGCTTCCAGTGTCAGGAATCACCAGCTGAGTGGTGCTGTCCTGACTCTGGGGGGCCCATGTGAGATGGGGCAGGGAGCCGTGTGCCAAGGGAAACATAAAAGGAGCTGTCTGCAGGTAACATGGATCCTGCATCATGTAAAATTCCTCCAAAGGCATGAATCTGTATCCAAGACAATGGGATGCCAGCTCTGGGTACCACAAGCCTGCCATGCTGGATTTTAAAGTCTCAGTCACAGTGCCAATGATGAGAGGAGTGGATGTGCAAATGAGGTGGCCAACAAACTAGCTCAGACCAAGGGAAGTTGTGCAGAGCTGTGGAGAGGAAAATATGAGTGCATAGTGCAACCCACCTCCACTCCCTTCAACATATCTGAGGTGCTAGGAAAGAAAGTAACCTAAGGCAGGGGTTCTCAACCCTTTCCTGACCAAGTACCACCTCTGGTGCCACGCTCCTGCTGCTTACCACCGGAAGTGACTGGCAATGACATCATCGCCAGTTACTTCCAGGTTTTCAGGTTTTTGGAGGCCAGAAAAGACGCAGGTAGGAGGCTCTGGTTAGGTGCTTCTCAGAGTTCTCAAGAGGCTTGGCCAAAGGCAGGAGCCTCTCGGGAGTGAAAATGCACCGCCAAAGCGCTGAGTCGGAATGGGGTTCCGGTGGTCCAGCGGTCCAAGTACCACTGGCTGTTGGTCAAAGCACCACTGGTGGTACTAATACCACTGGTTCAGAATCCCTGACCTAAGGCTATAACAGTGAGTCTTCAGGGCTGAGCATTTTTCTTTCCACTGCTCTAGGAGTGGATGAGAGATTTACACCCAATGATACCACTTATTTGTGTTTTGTTTAAATACTTGTTTATTTACTAGCTTTGTATCCTTCCCTTCAACATTTATGTGCTCACAAGTTTTATATACAAAATACAAAAATCAAAATACAAAAGAATAAGAACAGCATGAAAATGAAGCAGCAATAAAACAACAGAACAAAACACAGCAGGACTATATATCCTTTTTGAGGTGTGGTGACCAGAACTGGACGCAATGCTCCAGATGTGGCCTTACCATCGATTTGTACAACGGCATAATGATATTGGCCGTTTTATTCTCAATCCCTTTTTTAAAGATCCCAAGCATGGAATTGGCCTTCTTCACAGTCGCCGCACACTGGGTCGACACTTTTATCGACCTGTCCACCAGTACCCTAAGATCTCTCTCCTATTCTGTCACAGACAGCTCAGTACCGATTAGTGTATATGTGAAATTTTGATTTCTCGCCCCATTGTCAATAACTTTACACTTACTTACATTGAAGCACATCTGCCATTTTGCTGCCCATTCTCCCAGTTTGGAGAGATCCTTCTGGAATTCTTCACAATCCCTACTGGTCCACCACCCGGAAAAGTTTAGTGTCATCCGCAAACTTGGCCACCTCGCTGCTTAGTCCCAACTCCAGGTCATTGATGAACAAGTTGAAAAGCACCGGTCTTAAGACTGATCCTTGGGGCACACCGCTTTTCACCTCTCGCCATTGTGTAAATTGCCCATTGACACCCACTCGCTTTTATCCTGGTCTTCAACCAGTTCCTTATCCATAGGAGGGCCTGCCCCCTTATTCCCTGACTGTGGAGTTTTCTCAGGAGCCTTTCATGAGGGACCATGTCAAACCCCTTCTGAAGATCCAGATATTTAAATATCCACGGATTCTCCCGCATCCACATGCCTGTTGACCTTTTCAAAGAATTCTAAAAGGTTTGTGAGGCAAGATTTCCCCTTGCAGAAGCCATGCTGATTCTCCCTCAGCAAAGTCTGTTCATGTGTTTTTAAGATTTTATTCTTGATGAGACTTTCCACCATCTTACCTGGAACAGATGTTAGGCTAACCGGCCTGTAGTTTCCCTCTCCTTTTTTAAAGATTGGCGTGACATTAGTTATCCTCCAATTCTATGGCACAGTGGCCATTTTAAGGGACAAGTTGTATATTTTGGTCAAGAGGTCAGCAACTTAATTCTTGAGTTCCTTCAGAACTCTTGGGTGGATGCCATCTAGGTCCAGTGATTTATTGATCTTTAATTTGTCAGTTAAGTCTGAAAATGTCTTCTCTTTTAACCTCTATTAGGTTAAAAGGTTAGGTTACTATTTAACCTTTATCAGCGTCATCAGCATCAGCATCAGCATCATCATAATAGGGGTAAGAGAAGGAACAGATAGGTAAGGCTAAGAAAGAACAAATAGAAGGAGGGCAACAAGAGATGAAAATGGGATTTATAAAAGTGGCATTTTTACTTTGTGGCATGTTTCCCTGGCAGTGACATCGGTTTCTATAGAAAAATCAAAATGGTACCTGGCTGTTGCACTGCCAATCAACCAAGCATCTTTGCTCTTCTCAGGGACAGTTGCACTTGCTTGGACACAGGTGAGGGGTGCAAAATAGTCACCTACCAAATGGCATATTGTGAGATGTGAAATCATCAATCTTAAGAAATGCAGAGATCATTATAAGGATCAATATAAGGATACTCACAAACATCTAACAAACTTTGTCACTGATGTCAACAAATGGAAACATATTGCCCAGAATAGGAAAACTTGGCATCACAGATTCTTTCTGGCACACAAAGTTGTGTCAAGAAATGTCTCCTACACCTCTGGAACAAGTGTCACCATTAGATGCAAATTGTCTGTTTTGGTTGACTCACTTCAGCTTACAGATGCAGTACTTGTGGCCAGAGGCGTAGCCAAACCATTTTTCAACGGGGGCAAAACCCTTGATGCCCCCCATAAAAACGCGCGGCCGTAACACTTTACACCCCCACGGCGCAGCTGCGCCACAATTTTTTGAGATTTTTGATTCCAAAACTCAGTTTGGAAGCCTCCTTGTCCACTTTGTACCTCCTGTCTCCATTTCCAGCAGCACACATGCCCTGGGGGGGGCACACGGGGGCGGGGGGGTGGCAGCTGCAGCGGGGGTGGGCCGATATTAAGAAAAAAACGCAAGAAATTGAGAAAAAATGGAAAAAATGGAACTTTTACGGAGGCCTGCGCCCCACCCCCGGGGCCCAGCGCCCTGCGCCCGGGGGCCCACCACCCCCTGCCGCCCATCAGCCGACGCGTGTGCTTGTGGCAAGTCCTACAGAACTTGTGTCACAGATTGGCCTCTTCAGCCAGTCAACTGTTCTGAACTGATGGAACACAAAAATGGGTGCTGATGCTCACTAGTCTAGAATCCGTCAAGGAAGTTGTACTGTGGTGGATTTAAAGCAGGGGTGCACAACTTGGAAGTAGGTAGGGGCCAAAATGAATAGACTAAACTTTTTCGGGGCCGCACGGGGGCACGTCAAGGGGGCATGTCAAGGGGCGGTGTCCATGAGTCGGAAAATATCCGGAAAAGCAACATATTAATAAATAAATAAAGATATTTACAGAATTAAAAATTCGGATTTGCCCTCCCACTGCGAATCCGAGCCTCCTCCTCACACGGAGCAGCAACAGCGCCAACGGGACAAGTCCCAAAACCTCCGAGCCCGTTGGCACACAAGAGGAGACGCGGCTCTTCCGGCTCCTGGCCGAATGCCAGGAGACTCCAGCTGATCGGTGGTGATCAAACGCCGCCTTCACAACGGCCTCAAAGCCTCCGGGCCAATGGGCTCGCAAGGCTCAGTGACTTCGTCCTTCTCGCTCGGCAACCTGAGCAAGAAGGCTGCATAGCTACGCGGCTGGAGCGAAGACATCGGAGATCCCTCGGCGCTCTCTTCGTAAGCAATGCGCACCAAGGGATCCCCGATTTCTTCGGGGGGCACCGGAAATCCTTCGGAGGTCCGCAAGCGGCCCTGGGGCCGCATGTTGTGCACCCCTGATTTAAAAGGAGGCTTTCTTGTTCGTTATTCCTGCGTCCAGGTTTCAACCAGCAAAAAGACAAGATTAAGGTCAGCTTTTTTCTTAGATCAGCCAAGAACGTTTGTGTCAAAGTACATGCTTAAATCTTCTGGTAAAATACATGGGAATTATTTGACTGGATCGCTTTGGCTAGATTATGCTCAAAGCAGTAGCGTCACTAGGACGCGCGTCACCCTGGGGCAGGGGGCACGCGTCACCCTAGTGACGCTACGATATCGGCGGGGGGGCGACCCGGCTCCCCCCCCCCGCGTCGCCCTCCGGACGCTCCGAGGCTAGCCCAGGAGCCGGCCTCGGAGAGTCCGACCCCGTCGGCGTTCCAGGGGCCTTCCAGGCAGCGTGAAAATCCGGGAAATACCCGGATGGACGCGCTGCCTGGGCCTTCTTTCAGAAGGCCCTGGAGCGCCGACGGGGTCGGACGCTCTGAGGCCGGCTCCCGGGCCGGCCTCAGAGCATTCGAAGGGTGTCGCGCGTCACGGAGGTGGCGCGCGCACCCTGCCGATATTGTAGCGTCACCCGGGGGTGCCCCGCCCCCCCGCCACACTCCAGCGATGCCCCTGGCTCAAAGTGACTTTCTTTCACAGTAGATATAGCACACAAAAAAGCAAGAATGATTACGCTATAGGATCTCTTCAATAAAGTTTCCTATTCTAAAAAAACAAACAGAAAATAATTTTTAAGAGGGTCGTTTCATTTTTCTGATCTATTGTCCTCTCTTTCAGGGCTCAGCACACACTTCATAATGAACTTCATATCTTTTTGGGTACTACAGGTAATGCAGAGAATTAAAAATGAGCCACTTGACCTAATAACAGGGCTGGGCTAGTTGATTTCCCCCCCCCCCTTAATGAAACTAACGGCAATGTGGATGGGTTGTACATTAACGACTCAATCCTGTGCAAGTTGTAGACCGGTGGAGCAGTGCAAGACCACTGGTCTTGGGTGTCACAAATGTGCCGTAAGGCACATTTATGTCACCTCGTGTGGAGGCCGCCTGGCAAAGAGGACGGCAACACTGTCCCCACCCCAGATCCATTGGAGTGCCCACTAGGGAAGGTAGGTTTCCTACCAGGCAGGGGAGGGGCAGGGTGAGGGTGGAACAGGGCGTTCTGGAAGTGGGTGGAATTGGTCAACCGGACCCAGGAAGAGGGAGAGATTGTGTGGCAGCTACGCCAAAATTCTACCACCCCTTCCTGGGTCTGGGCACCATCACAAGGGCCTCTCAGACTTATGCCAGCTAAATAGCTGGCATACGTTCTAGTAGTCCCATTGGGGTAGCTGGGACGTTATCCGGGGGAAGGGAACAAATGTTCCCTTCCCTGAAGGTGACCTCCCAGGCAGCCTTTTTGTGCCTTGGATGCAGCGCAGGCTGCACTGGCCTCGCTGCACTGCAGTGCAATCCTTAGATAGGATTGCACCATTAAAATCTGTTCCCACCAGAAGCTTTTTTCCCCAATGCTTTGAACTTATAAGCAGGGCCACTCAGAGGAATTTTATCAGGGGGTACAAAGTTTATTTTGGGTCCCTTCCCTTCATGTGAATTTGACTCCTGGGCCCCCTTTTTGACCCATTTTTGGCCATGGGCCCGGGTACAATTGTACCCCCTTAACCCCCCTCTCAGAGGACCTGCTTATAAGCACTTTTTTAATTATATATTTATATTTTATTGATATATTAAAACATAAAAACAATACATATTTCATAAAGTTATAGCACTTCTTAAGACATAAAACAGGTAATTACACCCAGTTCTATCCAGGCCATCCTTTTGTACAAATTGAAAAATAGTGGATTTTAGAGAAGTTGAAATTAATTCAAAGAAGAATTTCTTTAAGAATATCTTTGAAGCTCAAAAAGCTGATTTATCTGGCTAGTCATAGGCTGGGTTATATGTCTAGTGCCCCCTTTATCTCTAGGAGTACATGTGGCCACTGGCAGGATTATGGTCAGGCTCAGATAATGTAGAGGTGCTGTTTGTATGTACCAGAATTTCTACATGGGACCACTATGTCACCAAATTTTGAAATTTCTGCAAATTGTGGCTGTTGCATGTACATACATGTATGAAAGTCTAGTCCATCCAATTCCAGTTTAGATTTGGGTGGGTGGGGCCCATGGGCTCTGACCATCACAGAGTTCATGAGCTGTATTTATTTCAGCTGAGGTCAATCAAGAGAAAGTGGTTTGAGATGAACGTGGGATGGTCTGCTCCATCAAAGCATTTGTTAGCTAAATTTCCACTTGTGAGGAAATAATTCTGACATGAACAATGAAAGATAGCTCTAATCTTCTATGTGAAGGGCAGCCCAATCCAACCCAAGGCTTATTCCGGCCTAAACGGTGCTATTCCGTCCTAAATTGCCCTAGGCCGAATTTAGGATGGAATAGCTCTGTTTAGGCCAAATTTACGCCGAGTTTGTGACGGACGTAGGACAGGTTTAGGACGGATGGATCAAATGTGCCGCGCATGCGCAGAACAGGCGCCATGAGATATTCTGTCCTAAGTTCAGCCTAAGAGTGGGTGTGTCAGGGGCGTAACGGGGGCGTTCCTAATTTTAGGCCCATATCTAGACATTGGCGAGCTCCGACACGCCCCCTCGAGCTCCGAAACGGACCTAAAATTTAGGTCGACCAAAAAGGTGGCCCTAAATTTGAGGAGACCCATAGGCGCGATTTTACCTTACACACTACAGCCCTCTCCCGAAAATTTCAAACACCCCACCTCCCCGAGTTGGGCCAGTGTTGGGCCGGAATAGCAGCAGCAATGTCTGGATACGGCCGAACAATCAGGCACCCAATCAGCACCCAGCAGCACCCAGCGTCTTTCCCACAAAAGCCCAGCCCCAGACCTGCATTCTCCCTCTCTCTCAGAGCACGTAGCGTGGGGCTCTGTCCCTCACAGCCACAAAGTGGGACTTTGGTGCAGGGGAGCTCTTGGCTCCAAAATTTCACAAACACCTCACTTCTCTCTTCTCTTCTCCTGTCTGCTTTCTGGATTTCTCCTCTCTGCTCCCCTCAAGGGCAGAGAGAGCTTCTCTGGCTGTGGCCACACTGTTAACAGCTGCACCTGGGCAGCTGTCTCCATGCAAGCTCTTACTAACCATCTCTCTTCTCTTCTCCTGTCTGCTTTCTGGATTTCTCCTCTCTGCTCCCCTCAAGGGCAGAGAGAGCTTCTCTGGCTGTGGCCACACTGTTAACAGCTGCACCTGGGCAGCTGTCTCCATGCAAGCTCTTACTAACCATCTCTCTCTCCCAGCTTCTCCCCCCCCACACACACACACACAGGCAACCACAACACCAGCAGGTAAGGCAGGGTCTGTGCTGAAATGTTATCTGATATCTGCCTGTTTGCCAATATATCTGACGTCTGCCTGTTAGCCAATGTGTTCTCTGATATCTGCCTGTAAGCAAATGTGTGATAGGATTTCTGCCTGTTAGCAACTGCTTGATAGGATTTCTGCCTGTAGCCATTGTGTTCTCTGATATCTGGCTGTTTGCCATGGTAACAGAACCCTCCATGTTTGTGGAAATGTTACTTGCCTGTAGAGAACAGCTGTCTCACTCACTCTCCCCCTTGCCCCCACAGGGTCTACTGACAGGTGAGTGTTTGTGTATTGCCGTGCCATGTTCAATGCTCCACAGTTGTTCTCTCTCTCTGACCTTTGTCCCTTACAGGATTATGCTCTCCTTACGTCCAGGTAAGCACCTCAAACCAGGCCATGAGTGTAACCTTTAGCAGCTGTGTTTTGTTCTCTCCCTGCAGGCTTTTGCCCGGCCACCTACACGCTGGTGTGATCTCAAAGGCAACCAGACATCAAATGGACTTTAAACTCCCCCTTGTTTTTTGTCTTCCCAGGAACATCCTCCGCCACCTACCTTACTGGGAGCACCCCAGGGGCTGCAGGGAGGGAGCCCCACGTTTGCCTGCCTCGATGCTGCCACATGCTGCCACATGCCAAGGAGCTAGCCCTGCAATGTTCCTCAGCAGCAGCTACTGCTCCACCCCCTGGCTGTTGTACTTGTTTCCCCTCCCCTTTTGTTCTGCTGGCTGCAGTTCCACAGGGGAAGAGCCCATGCCTCCAGGTCCCTGGGCTGCTGCTGCTGCTGCAGCAGCTTTGAGATCAGCTGCTGGGCCTGTGACCACCCATGCCAGCCTCGCCTGGCCAACTCTGCTTTGGTTCCAGAACAATAACGATGCCCCTCAGGCAGAGCCCCCTTGAAACACATGTGCCACACGCTACACAAGCATTGCCCCACACACACAGACAGCCCCCACCAGTCAAGCCCCTGCACG
Source organism: Plestiodon gilberti rubricaudatus (assembly GCA_026170595.1). Classification (NCBI taxonomy): domain Eukaryota; kingdom Metazoa; phylum Chordata; class Lepidosauria; order Squamata; family Scincidae; genus Plestiodon; species Plestiodon gilberti. Next base: position 112,662,437 of record JANXHW010000003.1, read on the forward strand.
AATCCCATCCAGGGACTGCCAATACCTTCCCAAGGGAAATGCAGCAGGAGGACAGCTAGACCACCAAGCCACAGAGGGGGGGGAGTCGGGGGGCGCCCCAGGTTGCCAAACACTGAAGGCTGCTATGGCACCTGTAGCAGAACCACTCGCGGCAGCCGCACCCGGGTCATACCCGTTCGCCAACTGGGGTTCACCCGTACGCCACACGAATGGCACCCGTCACGCATGCGCCATGGCGGCCGCCATTAGGTTGCCAAACACTGAAGGCTGCTATGGCACCTGTAGCGGAACCACTCGCGGCAGCCGCACCCGGGTCATACCCGTTCGCCAACTGGGGTTCACCCGTAAGCCACACGAATGGCACCCGTCACGCATGCGCCATGGCGGCCGCCATTAGGTTCCCCGCTCCCATGTGCAACCCCCCCATAGCATGGGGTTTGCAATGCCTGCTGCAGGTGGGGGGGCGGGGACTCTCCCCTCCAGCAGGTGGCTGAGGTGTCCTGTGGCAGTTGGCACAGTATTTGCGACCCTCCAGCAACTGTCTTGCGACCGTCCCGTGACGGGTGCGAACAGAGTGCCGGCGCCTGTGCCCAAGCCCCTAGCAACCAGGTTGCTACGGATGCGGGGCGGCTGCCGGCGCCTGCGCCCGGGCCCTTGCCGACCGGGCTGCCAAGGACGCTGCAGCAGCTGCAGTCGATCAACACTGACAAGCGCGGGAAGGGTGTGGCGCATGCGCGAGACAGATGCCGAGCCGCAGGAGCCTGCCTGCTTCGGAGGTAAGTTTTGCCTTGATCCTGGGCTGGTGCTGGGCCACAGATATTCTGGACTACCTAATTCAGGAATAGCAGTGTCCTAACTATGGCCTATCTTAGGCCGGAATAGCCAGAGAAGTTGGGTTGGATTGAGCTGTCAGACTCACTTCTTCACAGGGGTGCAATTTGCTACTCAATGGAGTGTAAATTAGACGTACATTATTTCAATAGGACATACTATTGTAAATTCAAAAGGAATTACGCTCTTATTTATTATTCTTTTACCCGCCCCTGCCCCAAGAAAAACATATTCTAGGTTAGAAAGAGGATACAAAAGATCTCACATGAAGATTGACATGTTCATATCCATGATTCACCTTTCCTCAGCATCATAATGCAAATGTTAAGATGGTCATTGAAACAGAATGCTTAAGAACATGTTCATTTATGTCACTCCTTGCCTCATTCAGTTTATTTAGCAGAATACAGGACACAGACATCAGAAAAGGAACATGCAAAATCTACACATCCCTTTATTCAGGCATAATAGTTGCATGTTAGCAGTACGGAGTGGTGTGTTCAAGCTCTGTTAGGTTGTTCTTGGTAGGGATAAGAATCAATGAAAGAAATATATCATCTGATTTTTAACTTTGTTTTTAAAACAATGTGCATTTATCTTTAACCTGGGCTTTAATCAGTTTGTTTTTTTAAAACAGAATTATTTTGGAACTTGTCTACACATGGCTTTTATTCCTGGACATGAACTTAAGACTTTGCTGGCCATGGCAGTTTTAGATTGTTTTTGATTTTTAACTGATTGTGAATTACCAAATCATGAATATTTTTAAGATACTGAAAGAAACACGAGTCAATGTACATATTTTAATTTCATTGCTCATGAAGAAGACTAGAGTAACAACTCAATCCTATGCAGAATTAGGCTGAATTACAGAGGGTTTTGCAACAGCAGAAGTCACTTCCATTGTCGAAAATGGCTCTGCACTCCATTAGTGGCCAGAGAGCTGCTGAGTGCTCTTTTGAGAGTGTTACCACGAGAGGCAGCAATGCTCCCCGACCCCATCCGTCACTGGACCTGACAGTGGACACTAAAGCAGGTAAGACTGCAGAGGGGACGGGCAGTGGGTGAAACTGGGAGGGGAGGAACAGGGAGGCTATGGGAAGGGGTGGGTCTGGCAGTGACTGCACGTGCTGGATCCTATCCCCTCTTTTGCAGCCTCCCCTCTCCCCTTCTCTCCTCAGACTTTCACTAGCTAAAGAGCTGGCACAGGTTTGAGGAGCCCCTTGCGGAACAGGAGGCTTATGGAGGTGTAAGGGGATTTAAATCCCCTCCCCCCTCCAAAGCCTCCCAATCCATCACAACTCCTCCACACGCTCCTTTTTTGGTGCAGCTTCACCAGCAGGGGGGGGGGGAGGATAGGATAGAGCTCTAATTAGTTAGCCTTATTAGTCTTAATAGGATTAACTTCTGAGTCAGAACACCCAGGGATCAGACTGCTGTTTTCAGTGGCAGTCCCATGTCTTTCATAACATCTAGTTCCAGGTTCTGTGTAGATGTAATTTAGTGCAAATCAGAAAGAAGGCATAAGGCCCCTTGAGCTAAAGTCAGAATCCTGGGCCTCTATGTAGGAACCCTCCATTAATGTTTTAGTAAGCTTTAAGAGCTCCACTTTCAGTGGGGAATGCTTATTAGAGCATTAACAAATACTCAAATGGGCATTTTGCAGTGAAAAATAACAGTCATAATGTTCCAAAATCACTATTGGGATTTCTTTCTTTCGGAGAAGGGCATCCAATATGGCTACTTGGGTTGTAGTTTTTTAAAATACTATTTTTGGCAGCAGTATTTTCATCAGCTTCTAACAAAGCATTCCCCTTTGGTGGAAGGAAAGCAACTGGCTGATGTAAGCCAGAGAAGTAATAATGTAATAGAAATATTTGTTGATGCAGGTTTTATTCTTCATTGAGAAAGTAACCACACAAGGCTATAGCTTGGGAGCTACATCAACAGCCACTTAGGTTTTTCACTCCCATATTCACCTTGCTATCCTCTGCAACTTTATAAGCTCATACCTCACAGCAATTGATGCATTATCCTCTCTGTGGATCAAGACCTGCCGTCCATCATTTGTATAAAGGTTTCATGGGAATCAATGGGAGTTTTCTTTGAATAATGACTCATGGAGCCTTTTCTCTCCAAACAGGCATCTATCTCCACCACAACCTAGAGCCAAAACAGTAACTCCTTTTATTCTTCCTTCTCAGCTGCATGAAGCAGAAAAGCAATCTCCACCCCAAGTGATTTCTCTTTCTTCAAGGTGATGGGGGAGGCTTGAAAAACATATGCAGCATCGATACCAGCACCGTAGCATGTGTTCATTAAAATGTTTTAAAGTGCCTTTGTTTTAAATGTTTTAATTTGTTTAAATGTTTTAAAATTCCTTTGACTGCCTTCTTTTTGCATTGTTCAGTGTCATATTTATATCAGTTATATTACATTCTTGTTCTACAGTACATGTGTGATCTAACAAGATTGTATACTCTGGCAAAAACCGCTACAATTTTTTTAATTGTAAAAAATTACAATTTTAAAGACTGGTGAACTATCCGATTTGAAATGCCGCCTTGGGCATTTGCCTCGGCATAGGATAAGGCGGGTGTGGTGAAAAGCTCTCTAAAATATTTGGTCTGTCTGCATTTTGGATTTCCTGTCTTGGTTTTTCTGCCTGCCTGCTACAGAGCCCTGGTGATTGGCGCATGGCCAGAGGCCTTGGGAGCCTTGCTTTGAGCTACCCTGTTTATTCCTTATCTGCATGGGAACAGTGATACAACAACTTCTCCCAATTAAGTTCCCACACCTGCGCTGGCCATCACGCGCTTCTTAGATCTGGGAGGGGGAGCGAGGAGTGAGCTCATCTTCGAGAACTTTCCCTTACGTGTCATCTTTTCATTGGTCTGCTCCCCCCTGTCAATCATCTTACCCCCAAAAGTCTACTTAAGCTACTCTGTGGCATCCATCTTGGGTTCTTCTTTTCATTCTCTAACTGACCTTTGTTGGAGACAGTTCTCCCTGTCTATGCTACTCCTATGGCATGACTTTAGCCCTTGCCTGGGGCGAGCCAGCCCTGCACCATCCTGCCTGGGATGGCTGACTATCCTTTCTCATCTTGGTGAGTGTGTAGGGAAATGTATTTAGCTGAGGAGTTATTCCTTTATTATTTTGTGCTGTATTTTAGTATTTGGATGTTATGCCTTTACTGTTGCAACCACAGTTGCTCTTATCTTTTACTTGTATTACTATGCTTGGTTTGCGTAGCCTAAACTTAATAAACATCTCTCTATTTTACCTGGGAGTGTTTCCTTGAAACCATGGAGTCTAAGTCCTGAAGCCTTGGGGCTTGGTTACATACTACCTGTGTCTGCACGTTGTATCCCCTAGCTGGCTTGGTCAGACAGCCTAGTGGGACCAACGGTTCACTCTGCACCCCTTCCCAGTAGCCTGGGACTGGAAGGGCTAGGAGGTACCCTAGCTGGTGGCAAATACTATTCCCTTGGTCAGGGGTAGTTGTGTTATTCTCCTGTGGCTCAGGAGTGCCTTCTCTCCCTCCTTGGTCAGGAGTGGACACCCAAAAACATACAAAGAAGAGGCAAAACCCCTCTTGCTAAGGTGGCGTGGCCTTGGATTGTGCCAGCATCGAAGCTCGGGGAGCAAGCCTTTTCGTCACAGCGGGATATAAAAATTTTTAAATAAATAAAATAAATAGAACTTTTTAAAAAGAGAAACAATCTCAGGTTTTCACGACTCGTCCATATAACAGAATTAAAAACATTCATGATTTCCTGGAATTCCATCGTTTAATAAACAGCTAATAAAAACTAAAGTATAAAAGATGTAATATGTCTAACGTTTCGCAACTTTCGCTACTCAAATCGGTAGCATCATCAGAGCAAAACACACAGAACAAGCTTACCTCCACCACCCTGTTCACTGCTTAAAACACTACCACGAGAATGTATTAATGTGCTATGGGAAGAACGTTAGTGTTGCCCTTGGTATGTAAGCCCTTGGTATGTAAGTGTTGGTATGGTTAGTCCCGGAGCTTGGTAATATAGCGTTTGCAGCTGTTTTCCATGAATCATGGGACTGCAATGAAATGGGAAACCTTAAGGTCAATATTTTATTTCTGTTTGATTCAGGGCGTGCAGGAGACACACATTTAAACATGTGTACTTAGTGCGGGTCGATAGCCTGGAGAGCAAAGGGCCAGACCTGTAATGTGTCTGTTGGAAGGACTGTTGACATGAGGCCACAGATTCTCAGGCCAGGAAGGCCACACTTTTGATTACAACGTCATGCAATAACTCCTCCCCCCCCCAACTGATCTTTGGAATTCAATGCTCCAGATTTAAACAGAGCTTATTCACTGCTTAAATCTTAAGGCAGTTTTCACGCCTCCAAAATGGAAATGAAGCTTTCCATTTTGTCGGTGACCCAATCCGGGAAAACCCCCCCCCCCCTGATTTTTTTAATGTTTAGCCTCCAAAAGAGTTTGGAGTTTTTTTTCAGATCACTTCTTTAAATTTGCTTCTCCAGCAGTGGTGTCAGGTTCTACTCTGGTTGGATGCAGGCCAAGAACCCACATCCATCAAAGTGCCCATCCAGCCAGGCCAATCCCTGAACTCTCTGTACCAGTAGCAGTAGTAGCCCCCAATGTGCCATTAGGTGGTGAAAGGAGAGTGTCATGGGGGACCCACGTTACCATGGGAGCTGTGTGGGGAATTAGTTGAATAAGGTTTCCCTGCAAAAGTATACGCAGTGATCAATCCTGCCCTCCCGGGAAGGGGGAATAGTTAATGCACAATGAGACAACTCCCTGATAAAGAATCTTTTAACTGGTTACAAACCGGTGCAATACGAAAAGACCAATTCCATTTAAAGAAAATAAACTGAGTGAGTTTAAGAGCATAAGAACAGGAAGAAGGGAGAGTGGATGTCTACTTCTGGTGAAGCTCAGCACAGTTCGTGAGCGAAACGTAAAGTTGTATTTTGCAAGTTTTAGTTTTTTCTCTACACGGTTTAAAAAACCCGAAAAAGGACTATATTGAAACTGGGAGAGACTGATAAAAAATAACTTCCAATGAAACAGTGTAGATTTAATGTAAAGGAACAGACATCAAAACTACAGCAAGACATATTAATCAACCCTAACAATTTTCTTCATAGGTTTCGTATTTGCAGGTTTAAAAGCCACGTAAAAAGTCCGTTGAGTTAAAAATATACACATAAAAAACTAAAATCAACAGTTAAAATCATGAAAATATTAAAAACAAAACACTAGTTACAATGTTCCGTCCACTCCTGTTGACCTCCTCAGGTAAGAGTTGCAGCAAGCTGCCAGGATGTATTACCTGTGGATGCGGGAGAACCCGTAGATATTATATATCTGGATTTTCAGAAGGCTTTTGACATGGTCCCTCATGAAAGGCTCCTAAGAAAACTCCACAGTCTGGGAATAAGAGGGCACAGTGGCGTTGTCAGCGGAGGGGGCTTTGGGGCGGTGGGCCCCCGGCAGCAGGATCAGGCTCCATGAGGCAGGGCAGTGTCATAGTGGCTGGCGGAGGCGCGAATTGTCTCGTTCATTGGGGTGAGCAAGGAGTGTTGGCGGTGTGTTTGGCCCTCCCGCCCACCCTGCGCCTCAGTATGGTGCATAACAGTGCAGCCGTTATGTCACTTCCGGGCCAGTGGGGCGGTCGTAGAATCGCCACTGGACAAATTTTCTGAGTTTGAAATAGTATAATGCAGCTTCCTATAATCAAGTTCAAGAACTGCACTCAAAGTCAGCTCAATGAGCCCTTAAGAAATAGAGAGAGATACTTACAGCACATATCTACTCAGAAATAAGTCCCATTATGTTGAATGAGGCTTACTCCCAATAAGCATGCATAGGATTGTAGCCTTAAGCATTTTAAATGAACAAATCCAATTGATTATGATGTGCTATGGCTACAATCATATACACACTTTCCTGGGAGTAAGCCCCATTGATCACAATGGGACTTACGTCTGAGTAGACATGCCTAGGCTTGTGCTGCAAGAAAACAAGCTATTCATGTTTTTAGTTCTCTGCCATCTCCTACTTATATTGCAGCTTGGTCTAAAGAGTGTTTCAAACACAGCATTTTCAGAATTGAACAGAAATATTGTCCAGCCTTAACAATTCATGGAATGTATTTTAGCAGTAAAATCCAAGAGGTGTTTCAAACATTTTATTTTGTACTCCAATTCCTGAGAACAAATGACACATGCACAGGGGCATTAATTAATGGCACCTAGATGTATAAATTATGACTATCTGCAAAATACAGGGGAGTAGTGACCAGGAAAGCATCATATCTCCACTACATGTAATTTGCAGGTAAAAAGGTACAATTTAATATATGTGGTGGTGGTGCCCTTCCAAAACAACACTCTGCAGACATATTTCACATGTGGGAATTGATTCCGGAGTGCAGAAACAATGTACTAAAATATACCAAAGAAAAAAATCCCCCCAAAAAAAATTGGCGCCCAGAAAAAAAATCAGGGAGGGGGGATTGGGTCGCCCAAATATGGTAAGCCTACCTTTGCGGCATGTTTGCAATGGCTTCGAGCGGCACAGCGCCCATTCCACCACCCAACCCTTAGTAGGGATTGTGCTCTGAGACTGTTCTTTTGATCTAGACAAGAGAAGCAGAGTCAGAAAAGGCAAAAACGAAAAAGAAAAAAAAGATGTATATTCCAATACTAAGAACTAAATGTGTGTCTCCAGAATAGAATCTGATGTCTGACAAACTAATGTGGTTGTGTAATTGACTTCTGGAACAATGTCTGTTGGTGAAACAAATTACTCACATAGCAATGGAGCTTGACCCATACTATAGCAAAAACAGATGTCACCCAATACTCTTTACTTTGTGGAAATAAATAGAACAGGTTGGGAGAAGAGTGGCTACTCAGTACATTTGATTGTGCTGCTTAAACCACTCTATTGATGCTAGCCAGAATAATAAAAAATATATCCAATCATACGAGTCTTTAGAAAGATGTTTCCAGTCTTCAAATGGTTCTATATGGTAACAGGAATGGAAGTTAATAGGCAACAAATCAGAGGTAAAGCAGATCATGTACATAGCATACACAGCCATAATGCAAAGTGGGTAATTCACTGTTGTTACACAACTTTATTCAGCAAATGGAGGCCATGGAACCTGACCTTATTGAAGAGCTTATCTCTTTTGAATCAGTGAATTCAGATAGAGCTCTTTGTTAGTAAAGAGAGTGTAGCAGCTTTGCTTGCTTTTGTTCCCTCTGAAGTCTCAGGTAAGGTCTTCCCTATCTTGACTGCATGAGAGCTTTTCACAGGAGAGCCCAAAGATTGAAACCCGGGGTCTTTTACATACAAGGCAAGAACAGCAAATCCTCACTTAAAATTGTCGATAGGTTCTTCTTGGAAACTGTGAGCGAAAAGACTTATAATGAAACCAGTTTTTTTTACCATAAGCTAATTGATAAACGTAAACGTTCCCATGACATTTTCCCATCAACTTTAAAATGAAACAACTTTAAGTGAGGACTTGGTATATATACCCTATCACTGAGCTGTGGGCCAATCAGCTTGTAAAACATGGATAGGATCATGGAACTCAGGTGACTTGACACAGATAGTGGTGCTGCATAGACCCGAATCACCCAGGGGGAACCCCAAAGATTGTAAGTACAGTAAGTCTGTACTGGTGATTACCACCCACTGTGTAAACAATCCATGAGCAAGGATGTTTTGCTTTAATTATTATATTTACATGCATGTATCACAGAAGGGAGGGAAAAACACCCAGCAGACACTTTTGGTAATATAATATAATCTTTTCCTTTGGCTGCTCATTGTCTGTGTTATTATTCATCTCTTTTTAAGGACACTGCTGATTCTGTACGAGTGCATAGCTTATATGGCCTACAAGAGAGTCACTGAGGCCAAATTGATTTTTCTTTACTGAATATATATCATATGCCCTTGGGCAGTTATAGAGGTTAGAGATGTAATGCAAGTGATTATGAAGATGGCATGCTTAAAATGCAGGTCTGCATAATAGGTGCTAAAAATAGGAACTTAAAAGTATCTTACGATGAGACTGGGCAAAATAGCCAAACTTTCTCTTGCCTGTCATATTCAAATGTATGCACAATCTATTTAGACACAATATATTGATAATTATACACCTGTTTACTGAGCCACAGTTTGTAGACACTTAACGATTCATAACAGTATGCAATTGCTTATTCCCTACTGGAAAGATTTTCTATTATCTAGTTGTAGCCCTGAGAGGAGTAAATAGCCCTTTCAAGTAAATGAGTTGAATAGGACGTAGCTTGTGTTTCTGATATTAAATTGGGACTTGATAAATGTTGAAAGCAATTGAGGAACCTGCCTTCTGTTATCTGTATACCCCAAATGCACAGCCACCAGATTGTGAGAAGGTAGCAAATCCAAGCAGTCCACATCCTTTCCCTTTTCTACCATTAAATAACTACCGCTTAGGGGATTAGCAAACCAGAGATTCTACTATTAAGCGCTGAAAATGATTTCAGTTCAAACAATCAGATATTCTGTTTGAAAAGCAATCCCAATTTGACCTTCCCCATCCAGTGGAAGAATTCAGGGTGAACAAGGCCAAGTCTCAAGGGACAGTTGAATTATAGCCACCTCAGTTATTGCTGGGACATGGAGACTTCACTGATTTTTTGAAAGCATAAAAATGTAATGTGAATTCCATCTCTGTTTAAGACAACTGTGTATTTAATATTTATTTACTAATTTTACAATTAGTAAATAAATATAAACACACAGTTGTTTGATTTACATATCTCAATTCCAACCAAGATATTGTTAACAGTAAAGTGTAACAAAATACACCTGTGCGATTCAGTAAGCCAGCTAAGGACTTGTATTCCAGTACCTGGAGAAGAAGAAAGGAATGGGCTGTGATTGCAAGCAGCCGATTCTGAGTTGGGTTAAGGAAAGCAACACTGATGTAGACTTGAGTCTATTGACTCAGACTTGAGTCGGACTTGACTTGGACTTGACTCGGTGATTGTAAAAGAATCAAAAGACTTGACTCAAGACTTGGAGCCTTTTACGACAAGTCCAATTTTATTCAAGTTTAAACCCATTTTCCCCATTTAAAAGATAGGGGCTCGCAACTCATAACCAAAGATTCGGGACTTGGGGGCACAGACTTGGGACTTGACTCGAGACTTGGAGTCAGAGACTTGATCCACATCCCTGGAAAGCAATATGCCTGGGGTGGATATGTCTTTTAATATAGCTTGCAGAAGTGATCTGCTTGCTGAGTGTTTGGGATAGGTCCCAGGATAGTTGTCCCTGCTATCATCTGTTTTAAATAACTATGGACTTGATACACCCCAGAAACAAAAAATAAAATGTTGGAGATGTTGAGTCGTCATAGAGTTCAAGGTAAGATTCAAGTTCATAAGGATCATATAGCAAAGAGGGTCCATGGGGATCTAACCCCTTTTTGTCTCCATAGACTCAATGATTCAGTATCCACTGATTTGGTATCTGCTGGGTTTTCCAGAAATGGAACCAAGCGAATGTAACACTAAAAACAATAGTACTAAAGAGAATACATGGGCAGTCCAGTCCTGTGTACGATACAGCGGCCGGCTGCCATATTCTATCCAGGTCCTGAGCTGCCCAGGGCAGCCCAGGTGCAACTAGAGGGAAGGGGACGATTGTGCCCTTCCCCAGTCCACCCTCCCTCCACCCCTGCCCCAGCTGGTGAAAGCCTCACCTGCTCCAGTAGGCGCAGGGATGACAGAGATGCAAGGTAAGTGCCACCGGCCATTGCGCGGGCAGTTCCTACTCACCAGGTGCTGTGAAAGTGCTTTACAGCACTTTCACGACACCCTGTGCCGGGGAATGCGTGTTCCCCCGGCGCACTGCTACACAGGATTGTGCCATTAATTCTATGTTCTCCAGCTATTTTAAATGGGTCTCCCATTCTAGAAACTTACCAAGTCCACTACTGCCCAGCTTTAGTGATTCTTTGGCTCAGATGCTCTCAGACTGTTCACAGTTGTGTGTGAGAGCATGTGCACATGCACATATATGCAAGAATGAAGGGTGCCTCCAGTTTTTAATTCAAAAATAAGTGTGCCTCAATGGTTGGAAGTTTGGGAATGAATAGTTTAGTGGTTTAAAAAGTAGGGATAAAGAAAGACCAGGAATAACACTAATGCAATAAAACTTAATCCTAACCCCTAAACCCAATCCTAAACTCTCCCCTGCTGATGTACCTAGTATTGTGCTGGTGGAGACTGCTTTATGGCTGTCACAAAGCAGCCTCCGCTGATGAGAGCTGCTAGCCCATTACTGGGGAGGCCGCAGTGGACACCTGGCAGAGCAGATAAGCCCACACAGGGAGGGAGGCAGGGAGGGGTGGAACAGGGAGGTGATGGAGGCAGGGAGGAGGGCAGACCAGACCTGGAAGGGAGTGGGATTGGCATCCCAAGCCCCTTCCCAGTTCTGATCAGCCTTTACAAAGCAACGCAGACTTGCACCAGCAATTGAGCTGGCACAGGTCTGAGTTGCCCCATATCAGCTGCTGGGACTTACCCTGGGGCAAGGGGACAAATGTCCCCTTTTCCTGAGATCTCCAGCAGCTGAAACTCCCCTGAGGTATATAGTGGTAGCTGTGCCGGCACCGCTGCATCGCCACACTAGGATTTAGTTAGTTTTGGGCTGCCCAGGTGAAATCTTATGCATACTTTCCTGGGAGTAAGCTCCATTGAATGCAATGGGACTTTCTTCTGAGTAGACATATATAAGATTGGACTGTAAGAACCCAATCCTATGCCTGAATAGTCAGAAATAAGCTGCTTTGGGACACATGTGGTTGAAAAGTGGGATATAAATTGAATAAATAACTCCCATTGAGTGTAAAAACCAAATACATATGTATTATATATATTTTAGTATAAGTTGATCTCATAGATAAGTCGAGGGCACGTTTGGAGCAAAAAATCCAGATATTTCCTATGACCCGTGGATAAGTTGAATTTGGTTTAACTTATTGCCCCCATGGAGGCCATTTCAGTGGGCTACGCATTTGATTAGCATCAGAATTCCAAACAAACAAACCGCAACACAGCTGGATGCTGTTGCAGTGGAATGGAACATTCCATTCTATGCTGGCTTCCTGCCCTTTAGCCTACCCAGGCTGGTGTTGCTGCAAACACAAGTGGGTTTCATGCTCTCTCTCTCTCTCTCTCTCTCTCTCTCTCTCTCTCTCTCTCTTTCTCTCTCTGTGGAACCTGCCACACATAATCCTACAGTATGTGTGTCTGATCAGAAGTAGGCTGCATTGATGTCAATGGGATTTACTCCCTCACAAGTGTGTATCCTATAGCAGGCTTGGGTTCCAAAATAGAAGTGATATGAATGGTTCAATATATTAGCAGAAATGTGCTCCATCATCATGACTTTCAACATTAAATCTTGTTGTATAAGGGCTTTGCAATTTCGGGCACATAAAAAAGAAGTCATGATATCTCAAAAAAAATAAATAAAAGTTTTCAGGGCAAATATACTGAAACAAAGCTATTCTGCTTAGAGCCCAATCCTGCCTAAGATCTGCTGTAACGCGCAAAGCGTTCTGCGATGGATCCAAAGCAGGATCAGGGCCATGCTAATGGGGCTGCGGCATATCTCAGGGGAAAGGGATGTTCGTTCCTTTCCCTTGGTGTCAGCCCCAGCGACCCAAATGGGCCTCCTTGGATGTGCCCCAGCTGTTTTGCTAGTGTACATCCGGGGAGGCCATGTAAGGCCAGTCAGACCCGGGAAAGGGGTTAGGATATGGCAGAGCATGCCATTGATAATCCCTCCCCTCCCTGCCCTTGCTAGTCAATCACCCCTCTCCCGCCACCCTGGCCCTCTCATGCCATGCCCTCCTGCTGCCCAGAGCAGCACTTACCTCCATCCAGTGGCATGGGTGTCAGACAGCAGCAGAATGAGCGGCGCTGGCCTTGGTGCAGGCCCGGGTGCCGCAAACGTGCTTGACAGCACATTCACGACACCCTAGGCCAGCGGAGCACTTGCTCCGCCAGTCTAAACTTTTCCAGGATTGCACAGGGGCAGCCCAATCCTACGTAAGGATCCGCCAGGTGACTGAAACCGTCCACCGGATCCTGAACTCTGCTGTGGGCAGCCTGCAGCAGGCAGCCTGCAGCGGAAAGTCTACTTGGGGAAGGGGACACTCGTCCCCTTCCTCGAGTGTAATGGCGGCTGGGGCTGATAGGCCTCCTCGGATTTCCGCCAGCTATTTTGCTGGCGGAAGTTGGAGGAGGTCGTGTAATAGCCCAGCCACCCGGCGGGGACTGGGATATGGCGGATGCCATGCCCCGCCCAGGGCGGCTGGCCCTAAGGCCATCCCTCCCCCCTGTCTGCCGTCCCTCCCCGCTGTCTGCCGACCCACTCCCATACACCGACCTCCCCGCCCGCTGGCTCGGCCGGCTTTACAGCACATTTGTGACTACTCTGGGCAGCGGAACACTCGTTCCGCCGCCCTAGTTTAGGGCAGGATTGCGCCTTTAATATGATATAGTAATATGAAAACCTTATAATAATGTATGTGTATTTCTAAGTCTGTCTGTCTGCCTGCTCACCTCCTTCTCTTTTGCCCCAATCCTATCCACACCAGCCTATGCAATGCAACACCACTAATGGAGTGCGGCTTTCTATGGTGAGAGTTGTCCAGGTGGCCCAGGAGAGTGCACAAAACATGTTTTGTACTTATTTCCCCATAAGCTGCCTGGCTACCAATGAGTCTCCTAGGACCTATGCCAGCTATTTAGCCGGCATAAGTCTGAGGAGCCTCAGAGGGCATGTTTGACCGGTAAAAGGGGGATAGGATCCTGGCATATGTGACTGCCACCAAGATCCACTCCCACCCTCAAACCACTCACTGCCTGCCCTGATCCCCACCCCAATCCTCCTCAATCCTCCATGAACCCACCCATCACCACCTTACCTGCTCTTGTGTGGCTTGTTGAGTGACTAGTTGGCATGTTGTACAGGTGGTGGAGCAACACACAAAATCAAGGATCCCAAAGGCTGGAGGAACCAAGATCAAGGATGGGTCAAAGCTATCTATTTTATTTATTTATTTATTTACAATATTTCTATCCCACCTTTCTCCCCGAAGGGACCCAAGGTGGCTTACAACAGAAAAAAATACAATACCCAAAAAATACATACATAAATAGTTAGTTTCAAAACAATAAAAACAGTTAACAAAAACTAATAAAAACAACATCTAAAATTGATTAAAATTATTACAATTAAAACAGATCATATCTATGAAGGAAAGTTGGAGCTATTATTCAGACACCCACCTTGCTGCAGACTCAGGCTATTTTTAAGATTACATTTCCAAATACAATCCAACCATTTTGTGGGTATATTTCTCATTCAGAACTAAATGACACACCTCTTAGAAGTATTTCAGATCTCTCAATTTCTCTCCCTCCTTCCCTCTCTAACTAGTAATGTTTAGCATGGGTAAGGGATAATCCAAGGAAGAAACGATCCAGCAAACTGAGATCTTCCTTTATCCAATATACAGATCTCATAGTACACTCCTATGGATGTCTATACAGAAGTAAGTACCATTGTGTTCAGTTAGACTTACTCCCAGGAAAGTGTGTACAGGATTGCAGCCAGAGGGCCCAATGCTAACTAAGTGTTCCACAAGCAGAAGTGATGCTGCAACTGCAGAAGTGCTGCTGCGATGGTACATGCAATAAGACCAACAGCACATGTGGCTGGTGGCCACATGTGCACACCAATGGAGGAAACAGTTCACGGTGGGGACATGTGGTGGAATGGGGTGGGAGTGTCTGTGTGGGGAGGGGGGCAGGTGTCAGAATGGAGGAGGGATGAGGTGGACCTTGGTAGCACCAGCCATGCACCAGGATCCTTCCTCCGTTCCCATTCCCTTACTCTCCTTGGTAAGGGTAAGGGCAGATTACCTCCTTGTGGATTTCTCCATGACTGACCCCACATCAGTGGCATTTCTGAGGTTGGGGCCCGACCATAAGTCGTGCCCCGTCCTAGTACCGCGTTCAGGAACCGGAGCGAGGAGGCCCCGCCCCCTCGCCGACGGAGCCATTCGCGCAGCGAAGCCGAACAGGAGGAGACTCCCCACGTAGGATGCAGCGCGTGCTCATTTGGTGCAGGTGCACCAATGTGTGTGTGTGGGGGGGGGGTTAGGAGTGGGCTGTGCTGTGAGTCTTATGCCACACAAATCAGGTATGAGAAACATGTAAGAAATATTGCTTCACCCCAGACGTTTTGGCCTTCACATGGTTTCTCAGCTAGCAGCCTGTCCAACTCTTCTGGACAGTTCCTAGACCATCCATCCCAACCTCATTAGGAAAGAATGTATGCAAATGCATTTGCCATTGATACCCACCCTCATTGCCTTAAATATCAGGTAATAAAAATATAAGGGCAAATCAACAGATGTGCCATAATCTATAATCACAGTAGTCTCTCATATAATTCAGCCTTTATAAACAAAAACTAAAGGTTGTACTGACTTTTATCCCCAGCTCATCAGCAATAAAGCCAGCATCGTGTAGCACAACAAAGATATGCAGATACATATTAAAGGTATTATTGGTTTAAAGACCTTACTCTCCTTCACGTGCCAGGAAAATGCTTCCATCTGTTGTATTACAATATTAAGCTCTCATCTTTAATCTTCTTGCTTCATTTGGCTCATTTGTTTATTTTTAAAGGCCCAATCTTTATATTTTCTCATTTCCTATGATTTTATCTCAATTGTTCCCAGTTTACTGTAACTTTGGTTATAGCTGCCTGTAATTTATTTTAGCATCTCTATCATATTAAACTCAACACAGGCTACCTGAATCAGGAGTCGAAGGAATGAGCTGTGAAGCATGATGATTGACACTGGACCAGAAGCAAATTACACCAGTGCTTGAACACAGGAAGCTGGCCTGTGGAAGCTACCTAGAGGCTGTCACCAATGGTGTCCTTCATTGCCCCCCCTTTTTAGGCACAGTTGTGATTGTTCCATGTGTCTGATCCTTGAAAGCCAGTCCTGTAACCCTCCAGTGATGAGGCCGCTCGAGCACTGGTCTGCTCCCCCACATATCTGTATAGCAGATGGAAATAAAAGTGGGATCAGATATCCAAACAACCTAAGAGTGCAATCCTGCACAAGTTTCTCCTGGTGGGACTATAGTCTCGCCAGGGGAAGGTGTTGCAAAGCACCCGCCGAGTAACTGGCACCAGCAGTGAGGGCGGTGCCGGTCACTCAGCCTGCGACTGCAGCCACCACTGGAAGATGAAGGTAAGTCCTGCGCTAGGTGGTGGGGGGGCATGGGGAGGGTGAACTAGGGCAGAAAGGGAGGGGCAATTGGCCGGCCAGGCCAAGGATGAGGGAGGGATTGTCGCTGGTGTGCTCCGCCAATTTCTATCCCCTATCCCGGGCTGGCCGGTCTTACAAGGGCTCCTCAGATTTGTGCTGGTCATTTTGCCGGCGCAAATCCGAGGAGGCCACAAGGACCGCTGGGGCTCTCCCTGGGGGAAAAGGACAAATATCCCTTTCTCCCGAGGTGTGCCCTAGCCCCTCCAGCACTGGCCCAATCCTGCCTAGGATCTGTCGTCTGCTTGCGGCAGCCCTAGGCAGGATTCATCTTCCCGTCTTGGCTTAGGAGGACATTCTTACATGACATTTTATGTTTCTGTTCAAGTGACTTCCCATACATTCATTCATAGTTTTCCATTAAAAAAATGCTAAAATAAGAGTAGGAAAAAGCCCTACGTAGGTTGCCCTGAGAAGATCTCTAAAAGGAAAGGGGGGCATAGACCTGTTCAAAAAGTCAGAGTATCACCTGCTTGAAAAAAAAAGTCTGATAGATTTGTTAAAGACTCCATATTGCTTTAAAACTCTTCTACCATTGTGTTAATGGAGTTGCCTGGGAGAGGAGTCAGTGGGAGACTCCCTTCCTCTCTGATCAAGAACTTGCCAACACCATTCAGGCTATAGTAAATTCAGCTGGATTTTTGGAAGTGCTGTCACTGAAGAAGTAGCTTCAACTGGTCCAGATCCCCGCAATTTATAGTGTATGAATGAATGAATGAATGAATGAATGGTGCTTCCCTGGCACTGAACAGACAAACAATAAATTAACGTATTCCATTTCTTTTCAGAATTATTGTTGGGAATACATACTTAAATTACTTTTTTGAGTGTATGTGATGCAATGCAAGCTTTCAGGTTTGTTTAAATATCTTTTGTCTAAAGACAAAAGACTTTCAGAACTTATTTTCAGAATTTGTTGAATTGCTTTCCCACCACTTCACAGATTCAGCAATAATAATAGACCCAGCTCTTAATGGCACAATGATGTGTCTCAATAATTCACTTTTCAGAATGCTGTTGGATTGCAAGATTTCCAGCACAATCCTGTGTAAGGATTTGGCTGGCGGCCCAGGGCCTGAGCCTGAGGCTGCCCGCCAAGTGGTGGGCCAGAGGTCTACTCGGGGAAGAGGATGTTCGTCCCCTTCCCCGGGTGTAAACTGGGGCCGGCCCAATGGGCCTCCTCGGATTTCCGCAAACTAAATAGCTGGCGGAAGTTGGAGGAGGCCGTGTAACAGCCTAGCTGGCCCAGCAGGGACGGGGATATGGCGGGCGCCATCCCCTGCCCCTTTCTGACTGGATAGACCAATGGCCCCCCTCCCTCGCCCACCAGACTGCCCATGCGGCCGCCGGGGGAGTGCTTACTTTCCTTTGACGGCTGCTTCCTTGGTCCGGTGACGGCGTGAGGGAGGCCAACCTTGCGCCAGCCTCCCTTACTCTTGAGTCGTCGCAAACATGCTTTATGGCACATTTGTGACGACTGTGCACAGTGGAGCGCTCGCTCCGCCGTTCGTTACTTCCCCAGGATTGTGCCCTTCAGAATGTTGGTGGTTGTGGTGGCTTGGAAATGACTCCTTCCAAGATCAGACTAATTGCTAAGTGAGGATCATTCTGAACTGCTCCCTTCCCTCTCCCTATCTCCCAAAACTAACCCACTAAAATATCATGAAGCTCCCTTATCCTGAGTCAGACCATTGGTCCATCTAACACAAAATTATCTATATTGACTGACACCAGCTAGCCACAGTTTCAGACAAGGGTCTTTCACAGACCTCACCAGGGATGGGATCTGGGATTCTCTGTATGCAAATCTACAGTCTCTCCGTTACTACTACTACTACTACTACTACTACTACTACTACTACTACTACTACTACTACTACTACTACTACTACTGTGATTAAAATGGTTTTCTTTAAATGTGAATTACTTGAAAGTAATCTTGTCTCAACATAACCACAAAGCATCGTTAATAGTGGCATTATTATCAGTTAGGTTTGCTGAACCATGACTACAAAAATGATGCCTTTACAAAAATCATAATATCTCTTGCCCCTTGAATTCCCTTGCTTCTGTTCTTGCTTCTGTTCTTATTTACTCAAAATATAAATTTCTCCATCTTCATTTACTCTTTAGAGCTACTGTATATTGAAACACTCCTAAATTTGTTGCTCTGAAAAGGTCTCCCTTTGGGCATTTCTTCAGGGCGTTCCCACAAATGAGGGAAAGTAATTGCTTACCTCAGTGGTTCTCAAACTTTTTAGCACCAGGACCCACTTTTTAAAATGATCCTCTGGGACCCACCTAGATTTACGAGACACTCAAACATTTATTTTCCTATGTTTACACAAGCTTGCAAACTGCGGGAGCTCAGCTCCTTGAAAAACGTAGCCCAACATAAAATATCTTTATGCCTCAGAATGTTAGACCTCATGCAATTCCAAATAAATTAACAGGAACATCTAGAGTGGAAATCAAAAGGCTTCTGCATATGAATCATTTACATACTGCAAATCTGCTTCCATTTCTGCCAGACAGTCTTCTTAACTGCCGCCAGAGTTTAGATGCTTGCCTTTAGTCCCAGGGACATATTCATTAATACACTTGCCTGCCTAAGGAATGTCAGTCCATCACAGCTTCCTTGCTTCCATTCACCACCATGGACAGAATGAGCTTACACTTTGCTGCATGAGTGAGAGATGCACTCAGTTCTGCCTCCAGTGCACCTACATCAATTTTAAAAACAGCAAGATCTAAAACAATCTAATTTGCAAAACAGGCCAATGCTGTTCTCTTTTTGGGGGGGGGGGGTGTTGTTTTGTTTTTTGATAGACATTTGAAATTCAGCATCTCTGCCCAGTTTGATGAAGGAGCCTGTATACCCGTCTGGGAGGATGTCCTTTAAAAGACAATTTCATGATAGCTGGAGGTCCTGAGTTTTCTCCTTTGGGAACAGCAGATGGTGAAAGCTAAGACTTGTGAGTATTGAGGTTTCAGAATTACTTAAGGTGATGTGTGTGCATCTCTGAAAAGTTACAATCTCAAGTTAGTGATAAGTGCAGAACAGGTAGAGCAAGTGGGGAGGGGAGGAGATTGTGCTGGGAGAAAAGGAGTAAGTTAGGCATAGATTCTAGTCCCCATCCATTACAAAGGGGTGACTGTCAAAGCTGACCATGCTGACATACATGTGGATATCCTCTATTATCCTCAAAATAAACCTGACTCTGTTACCAGCAGTGCTTTTAAAACACATGCAACATGTGCATACAGGGGGTAATCAACTGTGTGCAGGCTCCCAGGGTAATGGCCAGTGGCGTAACTGCAAAAGATTTGGGCAGGAAGGAGGGCGGATTGAGGCTAGGAAGGGAACAGTATTGCTAACAGCAGTGTCGCTAATACCCTCATCCCCATTCCCGACCACAATCCACCTTCCCTGGTCCACTCAGACTTGTGCCAGCTATATCTGAGTAGACCCATTCAGGTGGTGGAGGGCTTAACTCTGGGCAAGGAAGCAAATGTTCCCTTACTTGGAAGAGAACTTCGGGACCAGAAACTCACCCACCAGATACAACATAAATTCCTTGACATGTGTCCACACAGATTTGCACCAGCAAATTCGCTAGCGCAGGTCTCAGTAGACCCCACACATGCTGAGGTGGCTTACCCCCAGAGGCGTCGCTCCGGTAGGGGCGGGGCTGTAAGTTTTGCTCGGTCGGAGTCCCGTTTACCGAACGAGCAGGAGGCGGCCCCGCCCCCTCACTGTCAGAGCCATTCCCCTGCGGAGAAAGCAGCAGGCAGGGTCTCTTGCCTGCTGCTTTCTCCGCAGGGGAATGGCTCTGACAGTGAGGGGGCGGGGCCGCCTCCTGCTCGTTCGGTAAACGGGACTCCGACCGAGCAAAACTTACAGCCCCGCCCCTACCGGAGCGACGCCTCTGCTTACCCCTGGGAATGAGTGTTCTCTAACACAGAGGGTACTTTGACAACTGCCCTCCCTACAGGATGCTGCAGTAGCCATTTTGGCATTGCTGCATCAGTGGGGGGCGGGAAGAACTGGATTGGGCTGTAAGAGCCAAATTCTATCCCCTGCCATGCTATAGCATGCAGCCATGCCCAAAAGCCACTTTTAGATTGTGGAGGTGACCTGAAAACAAATAGGAGGCAAGTAAAAAACATGACTTACCTCCACATAAGCCTACAGGCCACCTATGGGCCTCTTTGGACATACACCACCCATTTTGGTGGTATATGTTCACGGAGAGAAAAAGGGTAGGGAAGTTTTTAAAAGTGGGATTAAGATCCAGCATGCATGATTGCCACTGGATCCACTCTTCTCTCCCCTGGCATGCCTCCAGTTCATCCCCAACATACCCCATTACTCACCCCAACCACGAAATACCCCCACACCCTGTGCCAGCTTACCTGTACTGGAGCAGGTCACTGGCTACAGCAGCAGGCCACAGATGCTCTTGCCACTTTGTAGTGGATGCTCAAAAATGGCCACTGGCATAATTAGCTGATTTATACTATTTTGCTGGCATTAGTTAGGCCAACGGGGGCAGGTTTGGCCTGGGCCTCTGGATCCTGCAGTGTCCTGCTGCCATAAATTGGACGTTAAGATTAAGCCATAAGTGATTATCTCCAGTTGGGCATTTTCTTTGCATCTCTGCATCAGGAGTGAAGGATGGAGAATTACCCTCCTGCACTGGGGGCCAATGAGGCAGATGTAAAGCCAAAGCAGCAAATCATACAGAGATGCATTAGGCAGCATCCTCTGCATGTGAATATTTTGGGCTTAGAGAAGCAGTGAATTATTTAATCAATCCATTCCTCATGTCATGTGAGCTGTTCTGGCAGAGTGCAGTGATAATTAGGCTTACCAGATTTTCCAGAACCAGAAAGGGGGCGGAAGTGACATCACAGGGACAGTCCAAGGAAACATGATGTCACTTCCATCATGTGACATCACAGGGGTGTGTCCAGTTGGCTCAACATTAAATAAATAGAATTTAAAAAAAAAATAAATAAATATCTTGCCTTTTCCCCGTGCCTCTGAGCATGTGCAGAGTGCTGCTGCTGTTTCCATCCTGGCCAGCCGGCTGCGTTGTGGCGGCCAGGACTGGCTCTGCCGCTCTCCCATGCTGTGCCCTCTGCGCCACTCTCCCCTGCTGCGCGCCAGTCTCCTCTTCGTCCCAACCGTCCAGGACTTCCCCCGGTGTAGCACTAATACACTGCATCTTCGTCCTAGCCTGCGTGAGGCTAGAAGCACTCCGAAAAGGTTTTCAGAGACCTTCCAGCCTCTTCGCACACCCACTCGGATGTGAATTCAGATGTTTTTGGAGTGCTTCTAGCCTCTCACAGGTGCGCGAGGCTGGGAAAAAGACGCAGAGCATTATCGCTGCAGCAGGGGCAGTCCCAGACAGCCGAGACGAAGAGGAGACCGGCCAGGAGCCCAGGAGGATGGCGTCGGATCCGGGGTTGTCCCGGCTGAATCTGGGACTATGGTAAGCCTAGTGATAATGTGACCTAGCTTGCTGCTGGAAATTGCTGTGTTAGATTATGATTCTGTATGCATGTGTACGTTATCAATAAAAAGGTTTGGAAAAGTACAATAAGAACAGAAAGGTATTAAATCCTTCATTAATATTCATGATAATGTCCATTTTAAAAACATCTGATGGGTGGTGTCATATATTCTGATATGTTTCTATTAAAAACAAATCTCCTGAGCCAGCAAATGTAGAAAATACCAATAGAAACATAGTCTCTAATGAAGCCCCCAAACCAGAAGCTAAATAGAGAAATCATGAAATATATTAACCCTATGTATATTCTAAATCTAAGCAATTTGATCATGAAATCTTTCACTTACCATCGGTGAAGCTTTAAAAGCTAGCTAAAATAATACAGAAAGTTTTATCCACAGTTAAACTGCTACTGTTATCCACAGTTGGCTGCTAGTATGTTTGAGGAAATGTTGTCAGATAATCCTCCTCACCACATCCACATCCAGAATCATATGCTTGCCTTTGGCTAGGATTTGAAAACACTGCCCCCCACGCAACCCCCCCCCCCATTTGATAAGGTGTAATAGTTACATATGCTTGACAAATGGAGAATGAGCTTTACTGCGCTTAAATTGTTGCTATCTGTTATATTTCTTGGCTGGCATGATAGGGCAGGCTAACCTTTTCTAACCTATCATCTAATGGAGACTTCAGCATCGCTGGTATCCTCTCACAGAAAGCAAGACTTTCATTTAGGATATTAGATCGCAGAAATCATTATATTACAAAATAATCCCCTCTGTCATTGGCAAGTACTATCTCCATTAGGCTCAGTTTCTGTGTACTTCTGTGATATGACTGAACCTTCCACACGCTTGGGGATTCCAGTGCCCAGGCTCTGCCCTGGAGGTGAAACGCTGTCTGGGGAAAGAACTCTCTATGGGTTTGAACATTGGTTACTGTGTTCTGGACATGCCTCTTGATGGGAAGTAAGCAGTTCATGAAGAGAGACATGCAGCATCAGGACAGCCAATTATCTTGGCACATCTCTGTATCCAAAATGCTTGAAAAATCAGTGGAGACTCACTGGAAGAAAGCAAAGCCAGAACCATGAATCTTGTGGAGACGCAGCAGGCAGGCAGTGTTAGAACCATGGGGAAATGGCAGGGGACTTTAATTAAATCCACAAGCCCCATCAGTTACTCTCCCCATTTTTGGTCAAAACATGAGCCCTGTTGTAGTCCCCCCCCCCCCCCAGTAACTAAAGGAGGCATCACAAAAGATATGGAGACCGGGCCCTTTGCTGTCTCAATCGCTGATGACAGCTTCCTCCATGGGTGAGCACTTTGGTTCATAGGAGATATCAATTATTTAATTGATTCATTTTTCAGAGTACATTATCCATTTTCTGATGGCACTCTAATGTTCCTAGGACACACAGTTTGGCAGAATGACTTAGGGCCCAATCCTATCCTTGGCCAGCCTGCTCAGTGTAGTGCCACTGACACAGTCTCTGCTGCATCCTTCAGGCCAACTGGGGACTAGGCTGGCAAGGAAAGTAAGTAAAGAAATATTTTACTTATCACCTCCACCACACCCTGATCCCTGATGGACCTACTCAGGTCTACACCAGCTATTTTGCTGGCATAAGTCTGTTAGACTGAAGGGGGCATGTTGGGCTCAGGTCAGGGGCTCCGGTTCTCACTGCAAAATAGCCCTGCCCTGATCCGCCCCTGCTGCCACCTTACCTGCTCTGACAGCTGATCACTGCTGGCACAGCGCTTAATGGCTACTACACTGTCGGCAGCAGTAGCGTAGAAACGCTTGGGGCCCTGATATACAGGGCACCAGGCGCCTAGCTGACTGGGGGGGCGCTCGAGGAGAGCGTCCTCGTCGTCTAGGCAACGCGCACAGCGCGCCCCCGCAGACACAGGGTCTGAGAGCGTGCTGCGCGTTGCCTAGACGACGCTGTTGCTCACCTCGGACTCGAAAGTTCAAGTCCGAGGTGAGCAACAGCATCGTTGTCTAGGCAACGTGCAGCGCGCTCTCAGACCCTGTGTTTGCGGGCACGCGCTGTGCGCGTTGCCTAGACGACGAGGACACTCTCGGTGTCAAAGGCTGGAGCGCCGCCCGCCCGTTATGGCTGCGGGCGGGCGCTGCGCTCCAGCTTTCGAGCGACAGCATCCTTGGATGTCACGTGACATCCGGGGGGCGCTTGGCCAGCCCCTGCCCTCCTAGCCCCAGGCGGCAGGAGGGCTTAAAATGCCACTGGTCGGCAGTGAACCTCCAGCCATCAGGGTGGCTCATTGAATGGCAGGTTGCAGGATCTGCCATCATATTGTGAGAATAGGTTTGGGTTGATAAGAGCTGGCGGCTTATACAGTAGCAGCCATTCAGAGCCCATTTTAAAACATTACATATGGGGGGAGGTGAGGTATCACCACATTCATCTGTTTGTTTTCACTTAAAACCTTTCATTTTGTTTCTGGTGGCATGTCTGAATGGTCAGTAAACTGCACACAAATGTCTTGATGTATGGTCACAGCTGTCCCACAGAGTTGTTTAAAGAGACCTCCAAGATCAAACTAAAACTTGTAATTCGCCCCTCAAAAGCAGTTTTTGATCAGCTTTTTAAGCCCAATCCTGCCTAAATCCCTGCGTGCGAATCAGCTTCACTGGTACAGCTACCATTGTACCCTATGGGAGATTTTCAACTGCTGGAGGTCTCCTTGGGGTAAGGTTACATTTGTCTCCTTGCCCCAGGGTAAGCCCCAACAGCTGCTATGGGTCAACCTGGACCTATACCAGAGATATTGCTGGCGCAATTCTGCATTGATCCATGAAGGCGGATCAGGCCTGGGAAGGGGATTAGGATTTGGCATGCACCACTGCTGCCAAACCCACCCCCCTCCCAGGTCCGATCCACACTCTCCCCTTCCCCCATCACCACCCTGTTCCGCCCCCCCCCCGCCCCATTCAACCCCATCCACACCTCCCTTCAACATCCTGCACAGGCTTACCTGCTCTGGTGGGTCTTCATGGATCCACTGCTGCATGGGAGGCTGCTCCAACCTCCTCGCCAATGGGCCTGCAGTGAGCGCTGGTGAAGGCTGCTTTGTGACTGCCGTAAAGCAGCCTCTGCCAGTGCAACGCTAGTTATACAGGTGGGAGAGGGGGATAGGATTGGGCCGTTAGTGTTGGATCTAGAGAATGGCTCAGAGAAAGAAAATAGCTTATGCAAGAACTATAATATATAGGTTCTATGATAGTTCTCATATTTGATCATGCAAGTGCTGGAACAATCTGTTGATTGAGTTACTTTTTCTTACACAACAATCTAACATGAGGTGCAAAATAGCCTTTCCCTTGGAAAAGACAACTTCTGTCTAGTGTCAATAGCCTCCATACCATGTTATCCACTATCATGATTCAGAAAAGAATTGGGGAACAAGTGTTCATTTATGTTTGTATTGTGAGTTCCAAAATGTGTGGCCCCTGCAGTGATACAGAATCTGATAAGTCAGGGGTGTAAAACATAAGGCCTGCAGGCCGGATATGGCCCCTGGAAGCTTTTTATTGGCCCTCGTGATA
The DNA here is from genome assembly GCA_026170595.1 of Plestiodon gilberti rubricaudatus. NCBI lineage: Eukaryota > Metazoa > Chordata > Lepidosauria > Squamata > Scincidae > Plestiodon > Plestiodon gilberti. The sequence continues at coordinate 112,687,809 of JANXHW010000003.1, forward strand.
ACTGGGCTGTTTCAGCACCACCATCAACTTCTCTCAGATGCCAAGCTGCAAAGTGACGCTGCTGAAAGCGCTGCCGAAAGGATGGCACTGGGAGAGACCAGTTATCATGTGGGCCATCCTTTCAGCAGCACTGCTTCTGCTGAGGCGTCACTTTGCAGAGCACCTCTCAGCTGCTGAGCTGCACAGTGGCACCTCGGCAGAAGCGACAGTGCTGAAAGGGTGGCCCATGTGATAATTGGGCACTCCCATATCTTGAAAATATGATAAAGGTTTGCATATTTTCTCTTTTGTCATTTGCAACTAATGAGTTCCAAAGTGCTTATTTCTGGTCATCATCTGCTTAATGACATCACTTCCTGCTTAATGACATCACTTCCGGCCCTCAGCAAGCACCATGAATGCTATTCGGCCTGCTGTATGAAACGAGTTTGACACCCCTGTGATAAGTCTTGTGGAATGACAGTACCCTGACCTGCAGTATCCTGCATTTATATATATATTTCCCATTTCCTTTCCTTTACAATCATGGCATCCTTTTGGACTGAAAGCTTTCAGGCAGGATCTATTTGTTTGTTTTTCTCTCTGATTATGAAATATCTAGCAGTAGCTACCCTGTCATGAATGAATGAATTAATCAACAACTGTAACAGTTGTGGTTCTGAAAAAAATGATCACATGGGTGAATTCTAGCTTTAGGTTTCCCTACTTTCTATATACTTACTGCACATTCCGATATATTCTATATGGCCCTTTTTTTTTCAGTCAATGATATATGAAAAAATAAATATTGGAACAAACAATTCAAAAGTCAGCATCCAACCTGTAATAAACCATGCTTGGGTAAACTGATGCAAAATTGAACAACGTCTTTCAATCATAAAATCTGGACAATTAGTAATAAAAGTAATAAATACATTTTCATATAATAAAATTAGATTTTATTAATTTTAATTCATATATGTACATTAATAAAGTGTGGCTTGAAACAGTTTCACATGCACGGCTCACATTCAGTCTCTATTCAATCTCCCAACCTCTCTGCTTCCCTTTCCATCATGCTGTCCTTACAATTTTCAGCAAACTGCAAATGCTGCTCTCTGTTAAGGACTTTAGATCTAGTTGTGAGCCTGTTACACAGTTAAGCATATACTTGCACCTATTCCAGACATAACACAAAATAAAATCAAATGAGCAGAAGAGTAGGACCGAAGTAAAAGAGAAGATGGGGGGGAGAGAGAGAAAGAAAAGAGGAAAAACAAACACCACCAGTTGGTCCTCACTGTGGCTTCCATTTTAGACTGAGTATATCTCCACAACATTTCCCATATATTTCTTTATACCTTGACCTTGACTACCATTATTCCATAACAGATCTATCAAGACAAATGAGCACTCCCTTCTCACAATTTCTGTAGCATTGCTTACAGAAAGCCTTTCCCAGTTATTTTCATAGTGTGGGCAGCTCTGCCTGGTTATTGCCTTGCTTCCAAAATGAACACGGAAAGCCCATGTCCACATGCATGGTGTTTTCTGGAATTGTCACCAAAATCTGTCATGCTGAGGTGGAAAGTCCATCTGAGGCAAAGCATCTGCATGGGTTCTTCTGAGGGTCCGGAAAAGAATTTGTGTGAAATTTGCAGTATTGCTTAAAACCCATTTCGACCCGAGGCCATATTTCCCCAGAACTTCCAAATGCCAGTTTTTGTCACATGTTTAAGGTACCCCCAAATAGAGAAAACCACCTGCAAAAAAATTCCCAGGTGTGCCATAATACCTGTAGCATGGGTGTTGTAAACACCACTCATTGGGTTTAAAGTTAGCAGCCAGTCATTGAGGTTTAAAGGGACGTTTTCTATTCATTCCTATGTAAATCATAGACCTGACATAGAACTGACAACACAAGATCTCAAACAAACATAGTTGTACTGTACACACAGCTTCTGTACTTTAGGGTTATGTAGGGGCATGTCCCAGCAGAAGCGTCACAGAACAGGGTGCAGTGGTGCGGTGGGCACCAGGTGCAGAGGCGTTGAGGCTGGGGAAGGGGCGTAGGACCCCTTAAGTTCATACATAGGCATCATTTTGAATGTCCGCCGGGAAACGGCTGGAAAACGACAAGAACCATAATACAACGCGGCTAATCCTTGCGTCACTGAAGACGAAATATAAGGGCTCCATGCTCGTTTTCTCCGCTCTGTCGTTCCGCAGTTCTCCTCTCCTGCTTGACCCTGTGCATGTTTACTCGGAAGTAAGTGCCGTGAATTCCGAGAGTGCTACTGTGATTTTGCAGTCCAGGTTCTGCAAAGCTCAACAGCAGAGCTAATTTCTGTGCACCACTTCTCAGGTTCCTTCGCAACAAGAGTAGCCCTTGGGAAAGCCCTTTGCTTATTTGCTGGCAAAGTCAGTTTAGTGAATTCAACTGAAATCAATTGATCAATAATCAACTGAAATCAATGCAGGACGTCTGGCTCAGTTGGTAGATCGTCTCTCACAAATGCCTGAAGATCAAATGAGCACTTTAGGGCTCAGTCCAGCCCAACTCAGCCCAACTCAGGCACAGTTGAGGCCCAATTGTGGCACAATTGGGGCCTAAAATAGGGCTGAGTTAGGCTGCAACTGTGCCTGAGTTAGCCAGGAGGCAAGAGCAGTGGGCCAGGATCGAGGCAAAACTTACCACAGAGGCAGGCAGGCTCCTGTGGGGAGGTGTCAGTCTTGTGGAAGCGAAGAGCCCCCTCCTGAGCTCGTCTGTGTGCACCTACCACAGCTGCTGCAGCATTCGCAGCAGAGGGGCAGCCACAGGCGGGCCTGCAGGCACTGCGCGTTTGACAGTCAGCTGAAGGGCAGAGGTTGTGCCAGTGCCAGCTGCCCCAGGGCACCCTGGGCATTAGCCACCTGCTGCAGGGGGGAGTGCCACTGCCCTCCCTCCTGCAGAAGGCAATGCCACCCCCAAGCCACGGTGAGGCTACACGTGGGAGTCATGAGGGGGTGAGCGGGGGAGAGAAGGGAAGGAGGGGGTGGGACCGGCACACACAAGGGGGGTCTCATGAGGTCTGCAACCGCCTCTGCCATGACATGCCCGTGCGCTGCCTGAAGCCCTGGGCCTCCAGGGCCGTGGCAATGCCCACAAAGAAGGTATCCCGGCGTCCCTTCTGCTCCGTGCCCCGGCCAAGACCGAGAGATACCTTGGGCTTGTCTGCTGCGAGCGGGAAGGGCTCACGCAGCTCAACACACCCCCAGATGGGGCAACATCGGCACGTCGCGGCAGGCGCTCTGGTGGGGTGGAGGGTGGCCAGCTTCCATCATCAGGGAGTGGGAGGGGAGGCAGACACACAAACAGGCAGACAGTGGGTGCTGGGGAGGGGCATGGGTGGGTCAGAGACAGACAGACAACAAGGCTGGTGGGAGAGGGATACAGGGAGAGAGGTCTGCAGAGACCAATAGGGACACAGGGGTCACTTCGCAGATGGAGGCAATGCAGGAACGGGGGCCTGTTATGCAGACTGACCAAGGGCAGAACGGACGCCATTGACGGGTGGACCTTGGGCAGAACAGACGCCATTGACAGGCAGACCTTGGGCAGAACGGACTCCATTGACAGGCAGACTGAGGGCGGAAACGGACGCCGTTGACGGGCGGACTGAGGGCGGAAACGGACGCCATTGACGGGCGGACTGAGGGTGGGTGAGAGCCCCGGTTGCCGAAAGGGCTCTTCACGGACATGGCGAACGCGAGCAGATCCAGGATGGGCGCCGTGTCGCCTGTCAGTGTTTGCCTGCCTGAGAGGCCCCCCAACTCCCCACTCCCCTCTGAGCCCTGAGGGACTGGCAGCCACCCTGCTGTGGTCTCCCTGGGAAGGCAGTGGCAGTCCCTGGATGGGAGTCATGCAGGGGCTTGTGTGCTGTGCGCTGTCTCTGGGTGTGGGGGGCAATGCTTGTGAAACACTGGGGACATGTTGTTCAAGGGGCCTTTGCCCAAGGGGCAGCTTTATTGTTCTGGAACATTGGCAGAGATGGGCAGGCGAGGCTGCCATTGGTAGGCACAGCAGCCACTCAGAACGTAGCAGCAGCAGCAGGCGTGCCCCATGGGCCTGGAGATGCGGGCTCTTCCCCTGTGGAACCATGGCCTGCTCCATAGAAAGGGGAGGGACAGCAAGTAGGCAGCCAGGGCGGTGGGGCAGCAGCAGCAGCTGAGGAGGGTTGCAGGGCAGGCTCCAGGACCTCTGGCAGCATCGAGGCAGATGACTGTGGGACAACCAGACTGCAGGCCCAGGGGTGCTCCCAGGAAGGTAGGTGGTAGTGGACTTTCCTGGGGAGACGGAAACACGGGGGTGTTCCATGGCAGCTGGTGTGTGATAGCAATCGCCATTGAAGATATGCCAGTGTGCCGGTTGCAAAGGCCTGCAGGGAGAGAAATCAAACACAGCTGAGAGGTGTGAGACACATAGCATGGTCTGCTGTCCTTCCCTGGGTGTAAGGTGAGCATGATCCTGTAAAGGGAAAGGGTCAAAGAGAGAGAAGACAACACAACTTGGGGGTCACAACCATGGCAAACCTAGCAATACTGACCTGTCAGTAGACCCTGTGGAGAAAAGGGGGGGGAAAACAGCTGGTGTCTACATAAGGCTAACGGTTCCACACTTGTGGCATTGTGTGCTCACATGACTACAGGCAGCAATCCGACACAACAGTGGTAAAGAGGCATGTATCCTACCTATATTTCTATATGCACAGCGGCAGAAGTCAGAACTCATGTCAGCACGTACCCTGCTCTTACCTGCACTTACCTGCTGGTGTTGTTGCCTGTGGGGGGGGGGGGAGAGAGGGGCTGGGAGAAAGACATGGGTTAGCAAATGGTAGCATGGAGACAGCTGCCCAGGCACAGGAGTAAACAGTTTGGCCACAGGCAGAACAGCCCTCTCTGCCCTAGAGGGGGGCAGAGAGGAGAGAGGAGAAGAGAGAAGTGGGGTGTTTGAAAAGTTTTCAAAGTCCCACTTTGTGGCTGCTGGGGGACAGGACCCCACGCCACGTGCTCAGAGAGAGGGAGAGAGAGAGAATGGAGGCCTGAGGCTGGGCTTTTGTGGGAAAGAGGCTGGGTGGGGCTGGGTGCTGATAGGGTAACTATTTGGGTCCAGAGTTAGGCCACAACTGTTCCGTCCTAACTCAGGCACAACTCGGGACCAGGGTGTTAGAACTTTTCAGGAGAGGGCTGGTGTGGGTAAGGTAAAATGGCTCCTATGGGTCTCCTCACATTTGAGTCCACCCTTTTTGTTGACCCAAATTTTGTGCCTGAGTTGTGCTCGAGGGGGCGTGTCAGGGGCTCTCCAGTGTCTGGAACCGGAACAAATTTCGTTACCACCCCTGACACGCCCACTTTTAGGCCCCAATTGTGCCGGAATAGCTCTTATGCCGAACTTAGGACTGAATTGGTCAACTTTCCTTAACCCGTCCTATGTCAGTCACAATTGCAGCACAAATTCGGCCTCTCCAGCACAATTCAGGCACAACTCGAGCCTAAAGCACTTAGGCTGCAATTGTGCCTGAATTGTGCCGCTGAGGCCTTGGGCTGGACTGGGCTGTAAGTCTCTGGAGAGGGTGGGGAGGGGGGGGGGGGAAAGGACATTTCTGCAGGGTGTTGCATCTCTTATGAATGAATGTCCAGCTCATCATGTGTGCTGCTGGAAATGGAGACAGGAGGTACAAAATGGACAAGGAGGCTTGTCCACTTTGCGTAAAATTCTTTACGCGCACTTTGTGGCGCGTAAAGGGTTTTATGGGGGCGTAAAGGGTTGGGCACCGCAGGTTTTATGGGGGCGCAAAGGGGTTGGGCACTGAGTGTAAAATGGTCGGGTTCCCCTCTGTGTCCCAGCATAGTGCACCCCAAGTTACAAGTTCCTGCCTGCCAGGGGTTTTTTTATGGCCATTTGAACCCTTTAATTGCTGCAGCTGAGGTTGTGAGTTCACCACTAGAATGCTCAAACAAACATAGTTGTGTTGTGCACACAACGTCTGTGCTTTAGGGGTCTGCAGGGGTATGTCTCAGCACAGTGTACCCCAAGTTACAAGTCACTACCTGCCAGGGGCTTTTTTATGACCATTCAAATCCTTGAAATGCTGCAGCTTTAGTTGTGAGTTCAGCACAAAAACGCTAAAAAAACATAGTTGTGTTCCGCCAAAGTGCCCGAAACGCCCCCCCCACTTACAGTCACATTGAAGAACATCTACTTATACTTCAACCCCTAGAGAACCAGGATGTAGTTTTAATGTAATCACTGTCAGCTTTCAAACCCATGACTGCTTCTATTCACCATCCATTCAGGTGAAAAGTCCTACTCTAATTAAACAATCCTGCACGACTTACAACCAAACATGTACATTCCTCATATGGGCCAGCAATACTAACAAAAAACACACTAACTAATCTCCCCCTTTTTTTTCTTTAATATATTTAATTTTATTAGTAAACTACGAAACAAAACAAAACAAAACAAAACAAGAAAACAAAACAATACAACATACTACGAAAGATTACAGCAAGCGCGAAGCAGTAAATCCTACTTGTATACTATTATATATTTTCTACTTATATCTAACTAAGCCTATATCTCTAATATACTAGTCATTAAATCCACACTTCATCACTTCTTCTCTCTCACTCTCTCTCTTAAAGAATCTATAAGTGGTATCCAAATATTCACAAAAAGATTAACTAACTTTTCCTTTATCATCTAAAAATCTTAATTCCCGCTTCAAATATTTTAATATATAAAGCCACCCCATTTTTCTCCAAATGTATTAAAATAAAAACCTTCCAAATTTTTCTGGTTTTTAAAAAAAATTCTATATCCCCTTTTTATATAAGATTCTTGAAAACAAATCACATCTTATTTAAGTCTTTTCAAATAATAAAACATTATTTTTATTTTATTCACAAAAGGGTTAACTAACTTTTCCTTTATCATCTAAAAGTCTTAACTTCCACTTCAAATATAAACTGTGGGTCGCGACCCACCACTGAGAACCTCTGCTGTCCCCTGCCCCCTTAAGTGGCGGGGACAGCATGGCGGCGGCGGCAATCCAGGGGATTGCCACCACCGCCACCGCCAAAGTGCCCGAAATGCCCCCCGCACTTACCGAGACTTGGGGAGCATTGGGGAGGCCTGCGTGACCCTCTGCAGCCCCCCGATCTTCGGATTGCTGTTTTGCAGTGATCTTCAGGCACTTCCAGTTTTTGCGAAAACCGGAAGTGACTGAAGATCGCTGCAAAACAGCGATCCGAAGATCGGGGGGCTGCAGAGGGTCACACAGGCCTCCCCAATGCTCCCCCAAGTTCCGGTAAGTGGGGGGCTGTTTTGGGGCCCGTTTCGGGGGTGGTTTCAGCAGCAGCGGTGGTGATCCCCCGGATTGCTGCTGCTGCTGGGTCCACCCCCGCACACACTCAAGGTTCTCCCCGCCTCGTGGGGAGGACTTTGAGAAACGCTGACCTATTGGCTTTAGATAAATAGCCAGCCACTAATCTTACATAAATTATTTCACCAAAACCTCTGCTTGATCTTGTTATCAAGACGGAGAGCGGCCCAAAGATATTCAGCCAAAATGCCTGCATCCATGTAGCGTTTTCTATAACTGTTCCTGACAGCTATGTAGCCAGTCTATTTTTAAAACTTCCCATGAAACAGATCCTACAGCTTTCCTAGTGAATTATTTTCAAAGCTCACATTTTCTGACAGTTTCCCTAATTAGAATAAATTTAAGCACTAATTTAAAATTGATTGGTCCTGATCAAGAGTAAGTTGGTTGCAACTAACTTGAGTCCCATTGATTTCAACAGGACTGATGCATGACTAATCCCAGCATGATCAGGGCCCTAGAGCCAAAGCAAATGATTGTATGTGAATGGCTTCCCACTCTCTTCTACAAAAAGACCTTGGATTCTCAGGAGATGTTTTGGCTTCAAGAAAAAAAGTTGGTATACTCCATTGTATGGTACAACTGTCGTTGTAGTCTAGTGAGCCTCTCAAAGATTATTATTACAGTAGAGTCCTGATTATCCAAGCTAAGTGGGACCAATAGGTGGTGGGATTACTGAAAATATTAGATAATGTGGAAATCGGTGGGGCAAACCACATTGCAATTTGCCAAGAAAGCAATGTTCTGTCCCTCTCCCTCAATCCACATTTTCCACCCAGACGTACCTTCATCTTCCTAGCCCCAAATGCTACCAGGCTCCAGCTTCTCCCAGAGGAAATTTAAAAGCTCCATTTTGCAGAAAGAGGTGGGACAGGAGAGTGCCTTTCTTCACTATTGACATCTCCCCAGCCTACATTTCTTGCCTTTCTAAGAGTAAAATCTTTGTCACTTTAACCTCTAGAGGGCTCAAAAAGTACCCCTCCCTGCCCAGTCTGCCTAGATGACTGATAACTTTAAATAGCACTTTGCATAAAGTGGAATGTTGGATAACCAAAGGCTGGACAAGCAGGACTCGATTAATTATATTTATGCCTATTTCCCACCTTTGAAGACCTCACAGCAGCTTAGATATGGTTCTCTGGTGGTCTTCTACTTTCAACTAGTTCTTAAATTGCATGGGAAGGGGAAGTTAGCTGTCCCTTTCCTTGGGTTAGGAGAATGGGAAGCTTGCACCAGGAGGGGAAGCATAGATGGTATTATCCGAATCAGTCAGAACTGTTCCAGAACTGTTCAGGAGTGGAATGGTCTGTCTCAGAAGATGGTAGACTCTCCACAGTTTGAGGTCTTTAAGCAGCAAAGGCTGGAGTCCTCTGTCAGGGTTGATTTAGTTGTAGGCTGCCTGCATTGGCAGAAGATTGGACTCAATGATCATGTAGGCAGTGGAGTTCCTGGACGGTGTGTGGCATCAAACGTGGTACAACGCTGCACCACGCCTTGCAAACTGGTGTAACACGGCCCCTCCCACTTGCCCCTGGAACCATTCTGGCGGTGAATGAATCTCACCGGTCCATGCTGCTTGTCCGCTTTCGCTGCTCCGAGCCAGCGAGAACAGGCGAGCAGCGCAGGCCGCAGCCAAGCCGGTGAGAGCCTCTTGCCGGCTCAGCTGCCGGCTCGCTTACCCGATCGCCGCCACCGCCGCCATTGTTAAAATGAAGACACTTACCCGGGCGCCGTCATCTTGGCTCGCAAAATCTCGTGAGATCCAAGATGTCAGCGCCCAAATCTCATGAGAGCATGAAGGCAGTACTGTACTGACTTCATGCCCTCACGAGATTTGGACGCTGCCATCTTGGATCTCTCGAGATTTCACGAGATCCAAGATGGCGGCGCCCAGAAAAAAGGTAAGTTTTTGCATTTTAAAAGTAGCAGCGGCAGAGACTACCATCGGTCTCAGAACAGTCCAGGACAGATCCAGGATCCGAGACTGGTTTCAGGGACTGTCCCAGAAATTCTGGGATGAATGATAAGCCTAGCCTTTCACCACTTACAGTGCCGCACCCCCTCCAGGAATGCCACTGTGTGTAGGTCCCTTCCAACTCTATGATTCTAGCCCTAAGTGAAAATTTTGCTGAGTGTATGTGGGGACAATTGAGAATAAGGGCAATGTAAATCAGTATGTAAATTTTTAGATTGTGAGCCCTTTTGGGACAGGGAGCCATTTAATCATTTGATTTTGTCTGTAAACCGCTCTGTGAACTTTTTGTTGAAAAGCGGTATATAAATACTGTTAATAATAATAATCATAATAAATGGTTTTGCAGGAAATGTTGAGAAATCATTGAAAACAGGAGGCGTTTTTGGCACTGAAGGAAGTGTTTGCCAAAAAATTGTAAGCTAAGTAAGCTAGGCCCAAGGCACAGAAAAAAAATCATAACAATGTAAAGGTTGGTTTTGAAAGCACAGAATGCATATTTTATAGGCTCTTCTCCCTAGTTTTTAAGCTTTTAGAGTGCATTCTACATATATATCTGGAAGATTTCAGAAGGACCACAAACTGTTTTTGCTTAAATGGAAATTGAGGTTCCCACTTTGCACAATTACACAGCAGCTGGGCCTTTAAAATATAATTGTATAATACACAAATTACATTATGAGAGTTGGCAGCTGTGAATTTATCCATACATATACAGTACATATATAAGGTCCAAGCCTTTCATCTTCATGCTTTTTGCATATTACTTTGGAAAAGAGGCTGCCTGCCATGTCTGGTGGAATTTATAAATTTCTAAGACCCATTCCTGCCCTTTGGTATAAATACTACCACTAAATGACCTGTAATGCAAACCCACTGGCTTTAACAACAACAACAACAAAAATGAAATGTTGGAGGACTGAACTTGATTTGGAGATTGTTCAGGTTTATTTATAAAGATGGTCTCAAAAGCATAATTAATGTTTTAATTATGCTTTTGAGACCATCTTGATAAATACTTTTGAAGAATTTGTTATGGGCAGGTGTCCAAGTGGAATTTTTGACTTTTTCCCTCTGAGCACCTGACCTCCCACTCATGGCGTATCACAAGCTGTTTCTGAAACATTCATCACTTTCAAAAGCGCTTTGGCACGTGGCCTAGTGGGCTGCTGTTTGAGGGAAAACAAGTTTTAAAAACACACCTTAGGTTCACAGAATTAGGCTCACAGTTCTTTGGAGCCTGGCCAACAAACAGTCAATGAATTTTCAAAAACCTGAAAAATGCATATTAAAAAGTTCATTCTTAGACTTGTTATTTCAGGATAACGGTGAGAGGGGAAAATGAGACACAACACTGCATTTCAGAGATCCTGCAGATTTACAAGTGTCACATTTTACAAGTGTCAAATCCCTAGTGTCAAATCCCTTCCAAAAGCAAATGATTTTGCAAGTCCACCTGGAATGCTTTTTGTCAGATGGTCCATTGGTTTGTGTGGACAGTTATACCTACATTGTGGAAGGTGACTTTACCTGCCACAAATGACTGTGCCTGAAAATATTTGAATTGAAGCTGCAGGGCCCAGGCAGAACAGAAGACACTGTGAGCCACAATCCTATGAGTGTCTATGCAGAAGTATGTCCCTTTGTGTTCTCAGGTAAGTGTATATAGGATTGTAGGCTGTTTCTCTCAGTTCTCCTCCAATGAACTGAAGGAAACTGAAACAGTTGCACACCACACACACAGGTACCTTACTACTACTACTTTCTCTTCTTCCTTCAGTTGTCTCACTGTCTCCTTCAGACCAAACTAGGCAAGACATTAGATGTGTGATGATTTTGTTGCAGGTTTATGTTTACTTTGAATCAGTAGCTGTGCAGAGACCATTGGGATCATGTTGCAAACGTAGGTGGTGTTTAACCATTTACAGGTGTCTCACAGAACATCTTCCCCCGTCCAGATGATATGGTCCCTAATGGTTCCACTGCAGAAAATTGCACTTTGGGGGGCTCATCGCAACTTTGGATGTACAGTATTTTCACTGGGAGGCTGTGTGGAGATAAAGGGCTAAGCATCCCTGACTCTCGAATGTGATCCTAATCAGACCCATGCACAGTTTCAGGGTAAAAATAAGCCGGGAGCAAAACAATGACACATTTACAACACAATCCTATGGAGGTCGGCTCAGAAGTAAGTCCCATTGTGTTCAATGGGACTTACTCCCTGGAAAGTGTGTAAATAATTGCTACCCGCTTGCACTTGAGTAAGGAATATGAGAGGGAGGTAGGCTTACCATCGTCCCGGAAATGACCGGGAAAGTCCCGGCAAGCCCCTTTTGTCCCCCCGTCCCCCCCGAACTGTAGTTTAGTCCCGGCCGGCTACATCACGGCCGGCCGGAGCACTTCTGAGACTGTGCTGCCTGCTGCAGCACGTCTCTGTCCCTAATCTTCCTAGTCTCGCGCGTTTGCGCAAGACTGGAAGCACTCGGAAGATGTCCGAAGTTCACTCGGACATCTTCCGAGACGTTCCAGCTTCTCGTCGCGTATTTGCGCGACGCTGGGAGCTCTCCGGAACGGCCCGAGTTCACTCGGGCTGTTCCGGAGAGCTCCCAGCCTCAAGGGAGGAAGTCCCCGCCCCCGGCCACGCCCCCCACGCCCCCGGCCACACACCCCACGCCCCCGGCCACATCCCCAGTCCCGGCCGAGGGCCGGGGAATCTGGTAGGCCTAGAGGGAGGGGTTGCCTCACCTGCCGAACCTGCACCGCAAATCCCTGATTTGTGACTTATTTCTTCACATAAAGAAGACTATCAGCACAATCCTATCCTCCCCCCCCCCATACTAGTGCAGCCATGCCGAAAGAAAGGGGGCGGGGAGTCTGCTGTCAGAGGGGACAGGATCTGGCATGCACCATTGCTGTTGGATCCACCACTCCCACAGCCTGGATGGATCCACCACTCCCACCAAATTTCGCCCCATCACCACTCCCGTTGGCTTTCCCGCTCCTGTGGGTGGCCAGTGATCCAGCAACATGTGCGGGAAGGCTCTTGCCCTCCCGCTGGCACTCTAGCAGCGCACTACGTATCCATGCTGCCAGACCACGCTTTACGGCTGCTTTGCAACAGTCAGCACTAGTGGAATGCACATTCCGCCAGCAGGGCAGCCCAATCCTATTGGACTGTATGCTTTATTCAGTTTTTGTCTACAGAAATCGGTAAGGAGGTAGATACACAGTGAGAAGAAATTACACCAAAATGTTTCCTGTGATACATTACAATGAGAGGACAGTTTGTTTTTAGGAAGCAATTCAGAAACCAGACTTGGAAAATTTAAGTTTTGCCTGAGTACATTTTTTTATATACGCACTCACAGAAACACACACACGATTTGTCATTCTATCTTTTTCAATTAATGTTCTTTTTATTGGCCTTCTTTTAGGCCAGTAACTTTACAATCCCCTTTAAAGTCATCTTTAATAAGCATTCACAGTTGGCTAGGTTTGGCTTATATCCTGTTTATTATTTTCAGACTTCATCAGGATTGAGGCATTTGCCTTCATTTCCTTATGCACTATATTATGATGAAGCGGCAAATAAAAGACTTTGCAATGACAGGTTTTTTTCCCCAATTATGTGCATGAGTCACCTCACTGGTATACATGACAAATGCCATCTTTAATTTGCGTAATTTATATCATATAGGTATTATTTAAAGTAACAGGTTGTTTATTAAAAGTTGTAGGGGGTCTCTCGAGTATCCAGTACAGGATACCGTTCTCATGTGGGGCAGACCATTGTCAAGAGTTAGTGCGAAAGATTAATATTGCAATATCCACTTCCTTTTTAATACCTGCTCGTCACTCCTTAGGAATGCAAATAAAATAATATTTTATGCTGCAGATCCTCGCTATCACAAATGCTATACTTTGGGGGGCATAAGTGCAATGTCAGAGGAAACATTGTAACCTTTAGCTGAAAAAATGTTCTTCCTTCCTAGTGAATAATCAAAATTTGTCACTTGAAGGTAGATTTCTTATAAATAAAAGTTATTTTAAATTTTATTTATATAAAAAGCATTATATATAAAATGTTACGATTCTTTACAAATTTCAGGAATTTTAGCTAAATAACAGCTTGTTTGCATGAGCAGTTATCCTGAAAGAATGAACTCAGCTGAAAAGCAAGAAAAAAGGCTCCAGATAATTGGAGATATTCACAGATAACATGTGAAAGGGGCTCTTTAAAAATATTGTAAGAAAATATTTCTAAATATTTTTTGAATTTTTTTTTTAAAAATTATACATTCTTAACCAACCGTGCATTTGGGAAGCAATCCTGGGGGTTATGTAGACCAAATGTATTACAAACTGGTTGAGACTACTACATATCCAAAGTAACAAAGAAACATCCACACCCAGGAAATGGATATATTAACAATACAGTGAAAGATAGCATTAACATATGGCCCAACCCTAAGCGCGCTGCTTGATGGTGGCATGCCTCCCACATTGGCGCTGACTGCCACAAAAGCCTCCCCGACAGCCGGGATGCCAGCAGGAGGGGATGCGCACCGGAGGACGTCTGGACGCATGCCGGGAAAGTTAACCTGGTGGGAAGGCAGGGGGAGGGTAGAACACGGGTGGGTGGGAGGGGGAGGATCCATCGTGGAAGGCCCACGCCGGATCCTACCCCCCTTCCCTGCAGCCTCCCCACCCCTTTTCTCTCCTCGGATTTATGCTAGCAAAATTGCTAGCGTAGGTCCGAGGAGACCCATTGCAGGCCATGAGGCTTTCTCTGCAGAAGCCTCCCAGTCCTCTCCTCCCCCCCCCCCCGCACAGGATGCAGCGGCTGTCACTTTGGTGCCGCTGCATCGGCGGGGGGTGTAAAGGTTAGGATTGAACTCACAGAAAGCAGAACAATACTTTTCTGCTATGAGAAAGCGAACTCCCAATGCTTGTTAAGCTGCAGATGATCAAGCTTGCTAATGAATTCCAATTCAATACCTTTTGTGCCAGAATCTCCCTTTGAAACCTCTTCAATGAAGTATGGTGATTTTAAGATCAGTGACAAAATATCCTGGGAGACTGAAATGCTCCCCTGTTGGTTTCTGAGGCTTGCTGTTTTTAACACCTGGTCTGTGAAGTTACTCCACTTCTAGCACCACACTAGGAACACAGGAAGTCACACCCTGAGCCTAATCTGTGAAATACATGCTGCAAGGACATAATATCACTGTTAGATATACAGTGATAAGATGAATAGAATAAGATTTGGAAGTCATTTTAACCACTGACAAATACGTTCTGCATAGTTGATTTGATCATCTTCTGTGATGTCAGACTTGTAGTAAACAACCTGCTTCATATCCCTAATTTTGGCTTGGTCAAGAGGGAAGAATAAATAATACACATTATATGCATGCACAATATCTTCCGCCTGCTTGCCTGTTGTCATCTAAATTTTCAATTTCTTCCCTATTCTTCTTTCTTCACCTTTGTGCTGTTTCTTTCATTTGACTCCTGGCAGCTGATTTGGGGCTGTATATCTTGAGAGTATATAAAACTAACATTGTTATGTGGTTCTCCTGACAGAAAAGGCACTCATGCAAAGCAAGATGAATGGGGTGTCAGTTTTCCCTATCATGGGATCTCCATTTAGTGACCCAGATGAGAACTGAGAGAACTTGTCACAGAGGCGAGAAGACAGGACCAGAGATGTCTTTAAATGGGGCTCCAAATCTTGCCGAGTTTTGAAGTTACTGCCAGCGAACAAAATTTGTCATAACAGACTTGTCAGTGCAGAGTTCATTACAGTAAAGGATGATAGTGTTTTATCTGGACAATGGTGAACGTTCCTGAGGTAGGCCTCAGCTCTAGTTACTTGCTGAGGGAAAGGGGGGAAAAACAAAACGTGCTTTTGCAATATTTTCCTGCAGCTCTGCCTTTTTTTAAAATCTCTATGGAGTAGCTCGTTGTAGTATGGAAGTATTTTTTTCTCCTTATTTGCCCTCTTTTTGCCTTCTTTGTTAAACTCAGAGGTGTGTTTGTGAAGTCAGCTCAAAACCACTGGAGACTCGAGGTGAGATGTTAAACCTCACAAGGCTGAATTGGAACACTTAAGGTGAGAGACAGGACTTTAATCACCTGCTCTGTGGCTGCCACGCTAGAAACTTTCTGACCTCGCTTGAGTTTCCTTTTACTCAAAGGCCAGAATCAATAAAGGTATTCATGACTGGAGCACCGACTCCTGCTTAACTCAAACCTAAATGCTAGGTAGGAGCCAAGAGGGCTTATTTTTCAGGTTCACAGAGGTTGCTGGCTCTGACTTTGCCTTTCAGAATCACACTGGTTTTGTTTCCGCATAAGTAAACAATTCACAACCGTGGTGTTATCCTAGACAGAATACTCAATCCCCAAATATCAAGTTCATAAATTTGCTACACATCTCCAAGGTTTTTTACATCACATTTTAAATTTACTGGTGCACCTTAGAATTTTTTTTTTTTTAACAGAAATGAATTACCGTAGGTACTGGGACAAAAGCAATCCCAGGCAAACCAGAACTCGGGCTTCAGTTGGGGTGGGATAATTTCCAGTTCAGAGTCAGTATCTGCTGCATGCCAGTGGGCTCCCGCACATATGGACTTGGAACAAGAGAAGACAGAGCTAAGTATTCAGGATTCCAAAATCTACTTTGGACTTTTGGTGAAATAGCATCAAGCTCTACCTCCTGATTCTGCCAAAACATTCCTAAATGGGCAAAGCAATTTCCCTGCTCCTTAGGGTGCTGGTGGCTGTGATGCAGTTCAACATCTTGGAATTCAAATGGGTCACATGCAATCTCCAAAAGTCATAATGCTGCTGCTGCTGCTGCTGCCGCCGCCATCAGGCACAGGTATAGAAGATTGATTTATAATACATTTCAGTACTGAAGAACCATTGACAGTGATTGTATTTTGGGATGCCATCATCTTAAAACTATATCTTGGCCCTTATCACGTTCAAATGGCCCTAAAATTATAATGCCTATCAGATGCCAGCATGCCATCAAACCTATTTTTAAAATGGCAATGCTGGCTAAAAATAAATGCAGCATTAGTGAAAGCTTTTTAACTGAGATGACCTCTGCCTATATATCGGGAATATGTATGTTGAGTATTAAAACAGCAGCCCATTAGAGCTGAGTAAATGTCTGATTAAAGCCTTGTGAAACATATTAAGTCTGTGTTTATACTGCAGATTTATGAGGCACTGGCATCTTTCCTATTTTCCACTCTTTGCCCTGATCTGTCACCCACTGTAGTTTTATCTGCGGTGTGTACAGACTGATGTATTTAAGCTAGAAATGTAATAGATTGTTATTTTATCTGAATACTTGATTCCATCTTTACAGCTCATCCATCTTTTTCAGTATTCCCAGGATATTCAGGATATAATGAATTCCCCATGATGATCACCGTGCAAATCTATGGTACCACCGGAATAGAGAGTGCTTTCTAGGCATTCCTACCACAGGGAAATGTGGGTACATGATGAATAGGGTTGCAAGTTGGACCCATCTAAAACCCTGAGAGTTCTGAGGCAGGACAAGGTAATGTCAAAAAATGGGGCTGGTGATGTCACAATACCACTTTAAAAAGGGGGGGAACGCTCACATTCCTCATGGATGTGGGGGAGGATGGGCGCATGGGCAAATGAGTGGATGCACCCCCAGCCACCCCTTCGCTTTTCTTACTAGGAGCAAAGCATGCATCCTTCCCTGCTTCATGTGCTTCTGTTTGCTATGAACAGAAGCAATTCAGTCTGGGTTCCCAGCCCGCATTGCTTCTGTTCATTTCTAATGAATAGCGGAATAGAGGAGGGAGGCTACACTCCTGGTAAGTAAACTAAAGGAAAGCAGGGCCTAAATCGCCTGTCCCTGCGTTCTTGGTACTTCATAAGCACCTAGGCAGGGAGAGGTGATCTAGATTGTGGCACTTCCCCTCCCCCTTCTTCTTTCAGTGGCATTGACTGGAGTAGGGCTTAAGCTCCTTACCTCCTCACCATGTTCCATCCACACAGAGAGTTTAAAGGTTAACGGGAATGCAGAGCAAATATGAACCAAGGAGGGGATGGGGTAGCAAAGTTCTTCTTTCTTGCATGTTCGCTTTAAAATTTAAACATGTGAGGATGGAATACTGGGAGGGAAGGGAGGGAAATCCACTCACATTTAGCAAGCCAAGAGCAGATTGATGCGGCTTGCATCTACAGTGGGCTGGAGGGAAGCTGAATGAATCGCAAGCCGGAATCAAGATTGCCGGGAGAAATATCAACAACCTCAGATATGCAGACGATACCACCCTAATGGCAGAAAGTGAAGAAGAACTAAAGAGCCTCTTGATGAGAGTGAAAGAGGAGAGTGCAAAAGTTGGCTTGAAACTCAACATTAATAAAACTAAGATCATGGCATCTGGTCCCATCAATTCCTGGCAAATAGAAGGGGCGGAAATGGAAGCAGTAACAGATTTTACTTTTTTGGGTTCCAAGATCACTGCAGACAGAGACAGCAGTCATGAAATTAAAAGACGCTTACTCATTGGAAGGAAAGCTATGGCAAACTTAAACAGCATAAACAGCTTAAATAGCATTAAGCAGCGATATCAGCATGTCAACAAAAGTTCGTATAGTCAGGGCGATGGTGTTCCCAGTAGCAATGTATGGTTGCGAGAGTTGGACCATAAGGAAGGCTGAGCGCCGAAGAATAGATGCTTTCGAACTGTGGTGCTGGAGAAGACTCCTGAGAGTCCCTTGGACTGCTAGGAGATCAAATCAGTCAATCCTAAATGAAATCAACCCTGACTGTTCCCTGGAAGGACAGGTACTAAGGCTGAAACTCAAATATTTTGGCCACCTAATGCGAAGAGAGGACTCTCTGGAGAAGACTCTGAAAGCCAGTCATAAAAGGCACCCTGGCACACTGCAGGAGCGCCGGCGAGAAGGCCAGAGACTTCCCGTGCACATCAGCGGATTCTGGAGGACCCACCAAGGCAGGTAAGCTGGCTGGGGAGGCAGGACGGGGTAGGGAAGGGTGGGATGGGTTGTTGGGGAAGGGCGGAATGAGGTGGTGTTGGGGGCAGGAGGGTGGAATGGGGCAGTGATGGGGCGGTAGAAGGGTGGATCAGATTTGAGAAGGTGGCAGGTTTGGCAGCAGCGGCAGTCGCCGAATCTTAGCCCCCGTTTCGGACCTGATCCGACAACGCTGATGTACACAGACCTGTGCCAGCAAATTCGCTAGTGCAGGTCTAAGTAGATTGCTCCTCATTGTGGATGTTTACCAAGAGAAGGCTTCTGCAACTGCCCCCCCCTCCCCGCAGGATGCAACAGTAGCCATTTTGGTGTCACTGCATCAGAAGGGGGGGAAGCATAAGACTGACTGGCAATGGCTGTTCATGGTCTCAGGCAGGGGTGTTTCCCAGCCTTGCTACCTGACAGCCTAATTTTAACTAGGACTGGGCTGCCCTTTATCACAGCTGTTGTAAATGGACCTATGGCAGCGTGCTGTGCACACCGCCAACAACCATTTTGAGTTCACCACCACAAATGGCAGTGGTGCCGGAGGTCCACTATCACTGCCAGCTACCTCTGGCAGCAAATGTAAATCTGCGACAGGAGTGGAGAGCAGCTAGGGAGGAATGGGGGAGTTTCTAGGTGGGGAGGGGGCAGGAGGTGGAACGGGAGAGGGAGTGGGTGGATTTTGGCGGCACCAGCATGTGTATGATCCTAACCTTATTCTCTGTCCCCTTCTTTCTCCCTTATTCCCCTACACTGAAGTTCCCATACACTGAGTTCTCCACAACTGCCCCCCCCCCGACAAGATACAGCACACACTCCTCTGGTTGCATTGGCGGCAGGGGGTTTAGTTTGGACTGGGCCCTGAACCAGGGCCCTGAACCTGGACTGGGCCCTGATGACAGGGATTAAACTTGGGACCCAGTGCATGCATAAAAAAATGTGCTTTGCCACTGACCTCTCCTGCCCATCAGTATATGGCCCTAAATGGTATGAACATATGAACAACTTGTCTGTCATTTTACGATTAGCATACTTCCAAGGCCTCATAAAACATTCTGCTCCAGCTCTGCTACCCAAGATCCATCAAAGCGGAACCACATCTGCAGCCCTAATCTGATGGTCTTTACATACCAGGTTATTGTTTTCCTGGACATTTAAAATGGCTTTTAGTCTGTGGATTTTATTGCTGCTTTTAACTGCTAGTGTTTTTGCTCTTTACTGCTGCTTTTAACTGGTGTTGTGATTGTTGTTTTATTGTTCTAAATTGAGATTTTTTAATAGATGTTGCAAACCGCCTTGGAAATTGTAGATTAAAGGAAGGATTAAAATGTTTAAAATAAATAAATAAAAATGCTGGAGAGTGAATATGACACCTTCCTCATGCAAAGCATGTGATCTAGCAATGGGCTAGATTGGGCCCTCCCAATTTTCTAGTCTGCATCAGAACAAAGCATTGCATTGTTGGAGTACATAATGTTGAGAACATAATGAGTTCAGTGGCTCTTCTACATTACACTACGCTGCCGATTAAAATTTCACACATTATACAAGCTCAAGTCTTGAAGAAGCCAACATATGACTAGAGATATCAAGTGGTATCATTTTTGAGGGCCAGGTTAAGCAGATTTGACAGGCTACACATCCATTATGAGAAGACAACTTCATATAAACAAAGCAATTACAGATGAAAAATCTAAAATGACAACTTGTAAGACAAGCTGTAAGACAAGATAAGAAACAGCAGATGAGAAAAAAATAATGATGCTGTTGCGACAGAAGTCCAGTTAAGGAGTTTTATGCAGGAGAGAGAGAACTTAAAAAATGCAAAGCTGTGCACCTACTTCTAAAGGGCTAATGTACATGATGATTTTAGTGTAAAGAGATGTCAGGATGTCAGGTGTATACAATCTTCACTGAACCAGTTATTTGTTCTTTTATCAGCCACCAAGTGGATGACTTACTATATCACATACCCCAACATACTAAGAGCTATGTTATAAAAATGCCCTCTTTTTCCTAACGTGTGTGTAGTCTACAAAACTACATTTTGGTTTCTGGATGGCGTTCCTGAGAGCTAGGTAGGACTTCGGGGGGGGGGGCATTAATTAAGGACCATTAAGGACTGTAGTGCTGTGGGGCATCTGTGTATCTCCTTTCCTCCAAGGTCTTGCAGATTTGGATGCCCCCATCCTGATAGAATTTAGTTGCAAGCACAAGTCCTGCTACATAATAAATAAAGTTCCAGCCACCCAGTGGCCAGGCCATCCAATCACTTTTTTCAGATTCCTATGCAAAGAAATCTCTCCCATCAACGACTGGAGCCTGGGTGCATCACACACCCTGCCCTGCCTTTTGTCCCTCAGGAACTTCTCCAGTTAGGGTGCAATCAAGCCTTTGAGTGCTCCTGGAAGGACACACTCAAACTCAATCAAGTTCAGGAAATATATATACCCAAAGAGAAGCTCCGAACTCCTTTATCCACCACCCACTTTCTAGCTCAAAGGAGCACCTTTTTGCTGCATTTTTCTCCCCTCTGGAACCTGAAACTCATGGTTTCACCCCCATTAACTTTATTTATTTTAACGTATAACAGTACAGGTCACCAACTTGGCTCTTGGAACCATCAGTCTCACTGGTCTGTTTTGAGTTAAGGAAATCCACTTTTTGTTACATAAGGTTGTTGTTTTATTTTTCAGGTTATTTGGCCATAACGTTTGATAGAATACAGATAATTCAACTCGGCTTGTTTCATTCATTACATTCTGCATGAAATTACATATTGAATGATATATAACATGATGGTATTATTCATAAATACAATGTTTCCACAATTTTGGAAACTAGTGGTTTCACCACCACCACCCCGAGGGTGTCACCCGGTGCGGTCTGACCCCTAGTGACGCCACTGTACAAAAGCACTTTTGAAGACTGAATCAGATTGAGAGAGAGAGAGAGAGAATCACCTTAAGGTGCAGGACTTTCTCTGGAGATTTGATGTGAAATGGCAGATCTGCTGCCTTGTTGGAGTGTGAATGTTAATTGCCTCTACCTGTGTTCTACTTGCAGGGTTAGCTGAAGATATTGGACAGTCTGAGGCAGCACATAGCCCTGCTGCCCCTTGCCAGCTCCCCCCCCCCATTTACATGGTTCCTTCTTCCATGTGTTTTGAGTCAAAGCAGGAAATGTGAAGAATGCTGGGAGCATTCCAAGAGTGCTCTACATTTCCTCCTGTGTTTATAGAGTCTGTGAGGAGGAAAGAGTGATCTTGTTCCTTACCCCCTGGGTTCTTTTAAAATGTCTGATGGAGGAAGGTAGGGGAACCAGGTTGTTGCATGTAGGTTGTTGCAAAAAGCAAATTTGTGTCTCTCAACTTTGGAATCTGGGACCTGACAGTTTTGTTTTAGCGTTTGTCCTTGTGCTGGAGCATTGCTCTGGTTTTAGGAGATAAGCAGGTATGGAATGTAAAACAAAGGCTGTTATCAGCCTGAGACCAAGGCTACTAATCAACATCCTAATTGCCACCTGCTGGGTTGTTCTCCATGGAAAATTACTGGTAAAATGCAAAGTCATTGCTCCCCGGATGTCCTGCCTTCCCCCCCCTATTGGACAATCCTGTACGTCCATCTTCTGAGACCCTAAAGGGTGACCTCAAGTAAGTGACCCCAAGGGAGTGGGGGCAGTTCTCTTGGTAGCCATCTCTTCGTGAGAGTCATCGGCGTGTGAGCTCCGTGCTGCATGCAACCCTATGGAAGACATCATGCCTTAACATCATGGTCCTCGCCTACGTGCTTGTGGGTCTTGGACCTGGTCGGTTCATCCTCAGAGTATATTCTTGGGTGAGTGAGGGAAAACAGTTCAGTGGTAGGAGATTAGAGATTTATTATTTTAGTCACCTTAATGTTTGTGTCTGTCAATATGAAATATACAGTATATGCAGTAATTCTGCCTTCTATTCTATGCTGGCATAGCTTAAATAAACACCTATATATTTTAGCATAGAGATTTCCATGACTTGTTGTAATTAGAAAAGAAATATAGCTTAAGGGTATTTCAGCCATGTATATATTTTTTAAATTGAGGAAATATAATGAATGAAAGTACAATAAGTTGCCAGAAGAAAATCCTCTGCTGTAATCGCAAGACACTGTCAAAATAGCAGAGTTGCGTTCTTCAAAGTACTATCCAGTACCGGCAAGCACTATTTCCCAATCTTCCGCTGATGTTTCGTTCACCTTGGAACCTTGTCAAAGCAAGTAGAACAGACCCGGATGCCAGCTACCGGTTTGCTACCGGGTGTGTTCTACTTGCTTTGACAAGGTTCCAAGGTGAACGAAACATCAGCAGAAGATTGGGAAATAGTGCTTGCCAGTACCGGATAGTCCTTTGAAGAACGCAACTCTGCTATTTTGACAGCGTCTTGCGATTACAGCAGAGGATTTTCTTCTGGCAAGTTATTGTACTTTCATTCATTATATTTCCTCAATTTTAAAAATATATACATGACTGAAATACCCTTAAGCTGTACTTCTTACCGATATATTTTTACACCTGGTGTGGTTATTGGATTGGACGGATCTTACCCTTGCCGGACGCTTGGCTCATTATCTGGACGTACCCAAACAGTTGGAGCTGTTTCACTAAGATTGCCTAGCCCAGAGTTGGTGCTGTGGAGCTAAGGCTTACTGGGCACACTGTTGGTGCAGTGTTGCCAACTTACCGAGGCTGGTTTTGCTGGACCTGTTTGTGCAGGGACCCCAAAACAACTCTCTGGGAGGCACACTAGTCCTGGGGTGGCGTGGCCTACCGTTAACTTCCCCAGGTGGTGGCAGCGAGACTACCCTCCCTTGTTGGGGACGTGTTTGGGGGTTCCGTAGGTGCGGAACACAGAAGGTAACTGCCTTCCCTCGTGGTTGGGGCTATGGGGGCAAGGCAGCCCTTCGCCACATTGCACTTCAAGGATCAGAATGCAGAGATCCTCACTCCTTCCTCTGCATGGGCTCTTTACACAAAGCAGGCAGTGTAGGGCATACTGGGAGAACACTGTATTGCCTGCTTTGATTTAAGCTGGGGAAGGGGCTGGAAAAGATGTCAGCTCCTGCTGCAGTGGAGTGGGGGAAGGTGGCAGGCATCTGTTTGCTATCCCTCCACTTGGTCCCCAGTCCATCACCTGATGTGAATGGGCTCATTTGCGTCATAGATGGGCTGGTCCTGTCTACCTGTATAATAATACATAAACCAAATATTACAAAAACACCACAAGTCTGGTGTGTGGTCCAAAGAAAGCCAAACCTAAGTAGCATTGCCCCTAGAACTTCTCGCTGCTTGAGTAAGTAGGGAGCACATAAATTGTACAGTATGTATAGAGCAGTTGCAATTCTGTCAAATCAGAAACCTACTGGTGATCTATCAAACAGGAAAGCGTTTTTGTTTTCTTGTTCATAGTTCCATTGATCCTGCAGTGTGAACAATTGCGGTAAAGTGGCTGATATGACTGAAAGACACACAAACAGCCAAGGCCTTGAGTGAGAAAAGCCGGGCTTAGGCACAGCCCTGATTATAACTAGCCCCCTATTGTAGCCCCGGAGATTGTCCTCTGCACTTAGTAAATTGCCATTTAAGGAATTCATCAGAGAACATTCTAAGATGTCACGTTCAAAATTTAATTGCTTTCAAGTGAAGAGGGAATGGAGGTGCTGGTAAAATAAGAACACTATTTTATGATATGTTTCTTTTCTCCTTTGCCTCAAATTTCTCACTATATTTAATATGCATTTGAAGTATTAGTCTCTTTCTAGAAGAGTGCTGCACATAGGGAGAGTCATTTGCGGCTTTTGCAACCATTAACTGGAATTAGATGAAAATAACTGAAAAATATCTACATCTCTTACCTTTGCCTTGCGTAATTTTAGAATTCCCTTGATTCCACTGGAATGATAAAGTTCCATGCCATTATTAGAACATCAGATTTCCTGCACACATCTTGTGTTGTAACTTGGTAAGTATTCTATGATGGTTTACACATAATACATTAGCAACACAGTCCTGTGCAAGTTCTGGCGGCCAGCCCAAATGGCCAACCGCTGCATCTTGAGCAGGATACGGGCCACGCCGACACGGCCCAGGCTCACCTTTGGGGGAAAGGATCATTCATCCCCTTCCCCTGATGTAAGCGCCGGAGGCCCCAATGGGTCTCCTCCGATGCGCGCCAGCTCATTAGCTGGCGCACAACCAGGGAAGTTAGGTAAGGCTGGCCTGGGCCAGGAAGGGACTTGGAATATCGGCACCGCTATCCCCACCCCCTCCCAGGCTGGCCTGGCCAATGCCCCCTCCTCCTCCCCCACCACCCCAGCCCACCCTCCCACCACTTATTTGGCAAATCAATTTTGTTTTGGGGGCTAATGATACATTTTATTAATACTCATTGCCATATTTGATGTTTTACAGTTCAAAATTTAGTAGTTCTGTAGTTCACATTATAATGATTATTATAATTTCCATAGGTTTTATGCCTTAACAGCCTTTTTTCAGTCTGTAGACCCTCTTGCACTACTGCCTATGGATTTGACCTTCCATCCTCACTTTAGAAAACTACCAAAGAAAGTAGAGAACTTGACTAGAAACCATCTTTTTAAAAAAATCAATTTTTTTCTTCTAAAATCAGAAGGTTTCATGGACGTATCTGGTATGTCACTATTTTAGGTCAAACGCATCAAAATCATAAAAGCTTCATAATGCTCTTTCTGTGTTTTTCAGAAACCCATATCCATCACATATGACACTTTATGTCATCACATACTGGCATGAAGGTAAGCTGCAGCCAAATCTACAGGAAATGCTCAATCACCCAAGAAACTTTGGGTTTGGCTTTTCAATACATCTGGACACACAGTACAGCTAAATAGCATGAAAAAATATTTTCTTGCATTATTTCTGTGTTCTCCACTTTTCATGCGTGATGCAATTTGGATTTTTTCCAAACCATTTACCTAGACCTAGTTCTTTTGAACTGTGTACTTTTTAATATCTCTGAAATGAAGGTTTTTCCCCTTCTACTTGTAGTCTCATGAAGGAATGGAAGCTGAAGTTGGAAAAAAATGGACAATGAACTTGTCAGAAAAATCTGTGACTGTCAGATCGTCAAGATATTAAATCACATGTCATTAAACCTTGACAGTGAATAGGATATTCATTGGATACTGGATATTAAGGATATTGGATTTCAAGGATATTAACATTACATATGAATAAGATTTAACAGTACTACTTCTTTTTAATCACCCAGGCCACAGCCCAACCCCATTTCCTCCCAGCCCACAGGTGTACGCATTTAACTCCCATTGAATATATACACCCTTGGGTAAAAATGCCTAATCTAAATGACCTGGACATGAATGAGCTTAATCTGCTAAAGATTATAGACTGGGTATAAGCAAAAGCCTAATTCTTCCTGAGGTGGTAAACCTGTGCCTGTACTGCACCACATCAGGCTATCATGTGATGGGCAGCCCAATCCTGCCTAAGGATCTGCTGGGCAGCCCAGGTTACCCGCCGGATCCCATATTCCGCCGCAGGCAGTCTCCAGCCCAGCGGAAAGTCTACTTGGGAAAGGGGACGCTCGTCCCCTTTCCCGGGTGTAACTGGCAGTGGGGCCGATCAACCTCCTCGGAATTCTACCAGCAAAATCGCTGGCGGAAGTCAAAGGAGGCCGTGTAATGGCCCAGCCGCGTGACAGGAGACAGGATTCAGCCGAAGCCGGCCCCCGCCCCCTCCCAGAGTGGCTGGGTCTATGACTGCCCTCCATTTGCCCCCAGTCCGCCCCCCCCGCCCGCTGGATCCTCACCTGGGTCCGGCAGAGGTCCTTTGGGCGCTCGGTTGGCCTTGCGCCACCCTTCCCTGCTCAAAAGTCATCGAAAAGGTGCCTTACTGCACTTTTACTACGTCTTCGGGTGGCGGAACACTCATTCCGCTGCCCGACACAGCACTAGGTTTGCGTACAAAAATCCATACAAAAATCTCCTGCTGGCAGAAAAGTAGCTGTCGGGGAGAATGGTTCTAGACTAACCTTCCTGACATGCTAGCTCAACTTCTCTATATTCAGAAAAAGTTTAGACACAGTCACAGGTCACAGACACAGTCTCATCAGTGAGACCTAGGCTTAAGTTGACTGATGAACGTGCCATTGGCTTTATACTGTATCTCTACCTATGTAAAATCTATTCACTGGATCCAGCAAGGGAATGCTGTGTACTCATGAAGCTGTCTTCATCCTCATTGTGATGGTCATCTAGGCACCACTGAACGTGCATGCATGCTTTGATGCTGGTAGAAATGCACATTCGTTTCCAGGGCCGCTAGTTGCTGTGCACTGTGATCAGTTGCTGTGATCAGGGCCTACGGTTTATTTGTTGAACAACAAACTGCCATTAATTATTGGTAGCCTCCCTAGCACAGTGCTCCTTACTCTATCAGTTAATCTGCAGGGACTCAGACAGAAGTGCATCACAGCCCTCCTCCCCTCTGATCCTTTGAAGTAATGATGCCTGACAACCCAATCCTAACCAGCACCAGTGCAACGTGGGTGCCAGGCCCATGCTTAGGCTTACCATTCGTCCCGGTTTCGCCGGGACAGTCCCGGAAATCGGACCCGATTCCCGGTCGTGTCCCGGGGGACGAATGGGCGCCGCCATCTTTTTTTTTTAATTTCAAACTTACCGGGCAGCATCTTGGGTCACGAAATCTCGCGTGATCCAAGATGTCGGCACCCAAATCTCGTGAGGGCATGATGCCCTCACGAGATTTGGGCGCCGACATCTTGGATCACGCGAGATTTCGTGACCCAAGATGCTGCCCGGGAAGTTTGAAATTTTAAAAAAAAGATGGCGGCGCGGCGAGCGGGTGCTTCTCCCGGTCGTCAGCGCCACCGGGAGAAGCACAGTGCTTGCCCGCATTGCGCGAGCCTGCTGGAGGTTCGCGCTGGCCGGGCAAGCAGGCTGTGCTTCTCCGGTCTCCCAGCGGCTCCATGCGGTGCCGCTGGGAGACCGGAGAAGCACAGCCTGCTTGCCCGGCCAGCGCGAGCCTCTAGCAGGCTCGAACAACGCGGGCAAGCAGGCTGTGCTTCTCTCCGTGCCGCTGGTCTCGCAGCGGCACCGGGAGAAGCACAGCCTGCTTTTTGCCCGTGTTGCGCGAGCTCCAGGGCTCGCGCAACGCAGGCGAGCAGGCTGTGCTTCTCCCAGTGCCGCTGCGAGACCAGCGGCACCGGGAGAAGCACAGCCTGCTTCTTGCCCATGTTGCGCGAGCCTGCTGGAGGCTCGCGCTGGCCGGGCAAGCAGGCTGTGCTTCTCCGGTCTCCCAGCGGCTCCATGCGGTGCCGCTGGGAGACCGGAGAAGCACAGCCTGCTTGCCAGGCCAGCGCGAGCCTCTAGCAGGCTCGAACAACGCGTGCAAGCAGGCTGTGCTTCTCTCCGTGCCGCTGGTCTCGCAGCGGCACCGGGAGAAGCACAGCCTGCTTTTTGCCCATGTTGCGCGAGCTCCAGGGCTCGCGCAATGCAGGCGAGCAGGCTGCACTTCTCCCGGTGCCGCTGCGAGACCAGCGGCACCGGGAGAAGCACAGCCTGCTTCTTACCTTGTGTTCTCCAGGGCTGCGCAACGCAGGCGAGCAGGCTGTGCTTCTCCCGGTGCCGCTGGTCTCGCAGCGGCACCGGGAGAAGCACAGCCTACTTCTTGCCTTGCTTTGCCTTGCCGCGGCCCCAGCCTGCTTGCCGCGGCCCCAGCAGCAGCAGCAGCAGCGACCACGGACCAGTGACCAGCAGCGACCAGGTAAGCTTATTTTTAAACTATATATTTTTAATAGAAATATTAATTATTTATTTAAAAATTTCGGGCGCGCTTCGCGCGGCATGACTTCGCGCCCCCTTTACTTTATTAATTAATTATTTTAAATGGATTATTGATTTAAAAAATTGTGGCCGCGCTTCGCTTTCTTTTACATTTTATTCATTAAAAGGGTTTCTTATTTTTGGATTAATGCTTTGTTACGAGTTTTATTGGCTTTTTTATGCTTTTTCGTTGTGCTTGAGAATGGCTTTTTCGTTGTGATTGTGAATGGGACTTTGGCCTTCGTTTGGGCTGCTTAGGATTGATTTTCGTTGTGCTTTAGAGTGGCTTTTTCCTTCTGGAGGGGACTTTGGCCTTCGTTTGCCCTGTT
The DNA here is from genome assembly GCA_026170595.1 of Plestiodon gilberti rubricaudatus. Classification (NCBI taxonomy): domain Eukaryota; kingdom Metazoa; phylum Chordata; class Lepidosauria; order Squamata; family Scincidae; genus Plestiodon; species Plestiodon gilberti. The sequence continues at coordinate 112,716,436 of JANXHW010000003.1, forward strand.
TACGATTGCTTTTTGGTTTACGATTGGTTGAGGTTCTTTGGCCTTGCTTTTTCGTTGCTTTCACATTAATTAATTAATTAATTACCTCGGGGGGGTATGGGGGGGGTGTCCCGGTTTGAAGTTTGAAAAATATGGTAAGCCTACCCATGCTATACCCTGTGCATGAGTGGGCTGGTTTTTTTTTTCTCCTTTCACCCCCTTACCCTGAGTAAAGTCCCAGACCCCACAACCAAGAAGCCCCATGTAAGCCACAAAGGTCCAGGAGAGAGCATAGGATATGGTGTTCACCAAGCAATACTGATCACGCCCCCCCATCCCGAGTCCAATCTGCCCACCCCTCCGCTCCACAGCACTGTCCTCTGGGCTCCTCAGCAGGTGCCACCTATTCACCAGACGCTGAAAACATGAGTTATGGAACATTTGCAACCCCCTAGGCTGGTGCCAAGGCCACAGCCGGCAAAGAGTTAGATTACACCGTCAGCTATGTACCCTAATCTCAAAAAGCACATTCACAGCCCAGTCCAGCCCAAGGCCTCTGCGGCACAATTCAGGCACAATTGCAGCCCAAGCGCTTTAGGCCCGAGTTGTGCCTGAATTGTGCTGGAGAGGCCGAATTTGTGCTGCAATTGTGACTGAATTGGGTTCCGGCACAATTCAGGCACAACTGCACAATTCAGGCACAATTGCGGCCTAAAAGTGGGCGTGACGGGGGCGGTTACGAATTTTGGGCCGGTTCCAGACGCTGGAGAGCCCCCGACATGCCCCCTCGAGCCCAACTCAGGCACAAAATTTGGGTCAACAAAAAGGGTGGACCCAAATGTGAGGAGACCAATAGGAGCCATTTTACCTTACCCACACCAGCCCTCTCCTGAAAAGTACTAACACCCTGGGCCCGAGTTGTGCCTGAGTTAGGACGGAACAGTTGTGGCCTAACTCTGGACACGGACCCAAATAGTTACCCTATCAGCACCCAGCCCCACCCAGCCTCTTTCCCACAAAAGCCCAGCCCCAGCCCTCCACTCACTCACTCACTCACTCTCTCTCTCTCTGAGCACGTGGCGTGGGGTTCTGTCCCCCAGCAGCCACAAAGTGGGACTTTGAAAACTTTTCTAACACCCCACTTCTCTCTTCTCTTCTCCTCTCTCCTCTCTGCCCCCCTCTAGGGCAGAGAGGGCTGTTCTGCCTGTGGCCAAACTGTTTACTGCTGTGCCTGGGCAGCTGTCTCCATGCAAGTGTTTGCTAACCCATGTCTTTCTCCCAGCCCCTCTCTCCCCCCCCCACAGGCAACAACACCAGCAGGTAAGTACAGGTAAGAGCAGGGTTCGTGCTGACATGTGGTCTGACTACTGCCTCTTTGCATAGAGAAATATAGGTAGGATACATGCCTCTATACCAATGTCTTGTCTCATAGCTGCCTGCATAGCCTGCCATGATATGCCTCTATACTAATGTCTTGTCTCATGTCTGCCTGCAATGCCTGCCATGATATGCCTCTTTACCAATGTCTTGTCTCATGTCTGCCTGCAATGCCTGCCATGATATGCCTCTTTACCAATGTCTTGTCTCATAGCTGCCTGTATTAATGTGAGCACACAATGCCATGAGTGTGGAACTGTAACTCATATGTAGACACCAGCTCTTCCCCCCCCCCTCTTTTCTCCACAGGGTCTACTGACAGATCAGTATTGCTAGGATTGCCATGGTTGTGACCCCCAAGTTGTGTTGTTCTCTCTTTGACCCCTTTCCCTTACAGGATCATGACCCCTTTCCCTTACAGGATCATGCTCACCTTACACCCAGGGAAGGAGCGCAGACCATGCTATGTGTCACACACCACTCAGCTGTGTTTGATTTCTCTCCCTGCAGGCCTTTGCAACCGGCACACTGGCATTCCTTCAATGGCGATTGCTACCACACAGCGGCTGCCATGGAACACCCCCATGATTTATGTCTCCCCAGGAATGTCCACCACCACCTACCTTCTGGGAAGCACCCCTGGGCCCGCAGTCTGGTTGCCCCATGGTCGTCTGCCTTGATGCTGCCAGAGGTCTGGGAGCCTGCCCTGCAACCCTCCTCAGCTGCTGCTGCTGCTCCACCTCCCTGGCTGCCTACTTGCTGTCCCTCCCCTTTCTATGGAGCAGGCTGTGGTTCCACAGGGGAAGAGCCTGCGTCTCCAGGTCCATGGGTCCTGGTCCTGCTGCTGCTGCTGCTACATTCTGAGTGGCTGCTGTGCCTACCCCTGGCAGCCTCGCCTGGCCATCTCTGCCAATGTTCCAGAACAATAAAGATGCCCCTTGGGCAAAAGGCCCCTTGAACAACATGACCCCAATGTTACACAAGCACTGCCCCACACACACAGAGACAGCGCCCAGCACACAAGGCCCTGCATGAATCCCAGCCAGGGCCTGCCACAGCCAGCCCAGGGAGAACACAGCAGGGGGGCTGCCAGACCCTCAGGGCTCAGAGGGGAGGGGGGAGTTGGGGGGCTTCTCAGGCAGGCAACCACTGACAGGCGACATGGCACACGTCCGCCACGTCCGTGAAGAGCCCTTTCAGCAACCGGGGCTCTCACCCACCCTCGGTCCACCCGTCAACGGCGTCCGTGTCTGCCCGTCAACGGCGTCTGTTTCCGCCCTCAGTCTGCCCGTCAACGGCGTCCGTTTCCGCCGTCAACGGCGTCCATTTCCGCCCTCGGTCCGTCTGCATGAGAGGCGCCTGTTTCTGCATTGCCTCCATCTGCGAAGTGACCCCTGTGTCCCTATTGGTCTCTGCAGACCCCTCTCCCTGTATCCCTCTCCCACCAGCCTTGTTGTCTGTCTGTTTCTGACCCACCCGTGTCCCTCCCCAGCACCCCCTGTCCGCCTGCCTGTGTGCCTGCCTCCCCTCCCACTCCCTGATGATGGACGCTGGCACCCCCCACCCCGCCAGAGCACCTGCCGAGAGGCGCCGACATTGCCCCATCTGGGAGTGTGATGAGCTGTGTGAGCCCTTCCCGCTCGCAGCAGACAAGCCCAAGGCATCTCTCGGTCTTGGCTGGGGCATGGAGCAGAAGGCATGCTGGGATGCCTTCTTTGTGGGCATAGCCACGGCCCTGGTGGTCCAGGGCTTCAGGCAGCGCACGGGCATGTCATGGCGGAGGCGGTTCCAGACCTCATGAGACTCTCCTTGTGTGTGCCGTTCCCACCCCCTCCTTCCCTTCTCTCCCCCGCTCACCCCCCCCCATGACTCCCACGTGCAGCCTCACCATGGCTTGGGGGTGGCATCGCCTTCTGCAGGTAGGAGGGCAGTGGCACTCCCCCCTGCGGCAGGTGGCTAATGCCCAGTGTGCCCTGGGGCAGCTGGCACTGGCACAACCTCAGCCCTTCAGCTGCCTGTCGCACGCCCAGTGCCTGCAGGCCCACCTGTGGCTGCCCGTCTGCTGTGAACGCTGCAGCAGCTGTGGTAGGTGCACACAGACGAGCTCAAGAGGGGGCTCTTCGCTTCCACAAGACGGACAGCTACTCACAGGGTCCTGCCTGCCTCTGTGGTAAGTTTTGCCTCGATCCTGGCCCACTGCTCTTGCCTCCTGCCTAACTCAGGCACAGTTGCAGCCTAACTCGGTCCTGTTTTGGGCCACAATTGTGCCACTATTGGGCCTCAATTGTGCCTGAGTTGGGCTGAGTTGGGCTGGACTGAGCCCTCAGTGAGCCCAAGATCTTCAACATACTTGATGGCATTTCTGAATTTCTTTTCTATTGAATGACAGACCACTGTGCTATATCTCAAACTTGTTTTGAAAGTATCCACAGTTTCAAAGGTGGTTTGCTATGCAACATGGGTGTGTGTGGGTGGGGAGGACTGAAGTACAGGAAATACATGTTGCATCGTTCCTTGGATCCTGGGCTCAGCCAGTGCTGTTTTGTGACTCCCAACCTGGCCCCTAAGCATACCATAAATGCAATTATTTGGAAGATAGTCCCATTGATTTCAGTAAAACGAATTTCTATGTTAATGGTTTTAGGATTAAGGTATTAATCTAGCAATCTAGGCATAAGAAGTTTAAATGCCCAGTGGTTTGTCAGATTCATGCTGAAAATCAGTTGTAGCATTTAATCATGAAACAATTTACCATTGGATATGCTTGATTGTTCAGCTCTTCAAGTCATATAATCAAAATGAAAAGGCTTCCTAAAATGTAGTCATTCCTAAAATGTAGGGAAAAAAATCAGCCATGACTTCCATGGCTAGGGTGTATAAAAACAGTCCTGTTATTGAAACAGATATAAATATCTATATCTTATATACAGTACTGTATTTCTACTTTTCTGTATATTAGCATCACATGTTCGGGACAATTATTTGCAAAAGCAAATAGGCTGATTTTGCAATGCAGATCCAAAGTAGTGTATTTCACGTGCACATTATGCTTCACATGCATATCATGATTTCATAATAATGCTTAATTGCACATTATGCTTCCTGCCCAAAACCATAGTAATGGTAGCGATGTGTGTATGCATTTTCGATAGCACAATGATAGTTTTGTCAAACTTGGTTCCTTTTTGAGACTTTACATCAACAATCTGATATTTGTACCATTCATACAACTTGATCTACAAACCAAGACTTTTAATGGATTTTAAGGGTATACAATTTAAAAAATGATTTTAAAAGCTTTCTTCGTGTGATGATGATTAAGATTTTTAAAGTTTATGTCTCTGTAGATGAAGAACCATTGACCATCAACTCTGTATCCTTTCAGTTTACTAGCAAAATGCCCATTATTATTATAGGTGCTATGCATCTGGAGAGAGGGCTTTTATATTTCAAAGACCTTCTGGATGTTTAGTGCATGTATGTGTGTTCTGTACACAAAGACATAAACGTTGCACAAACACATCCTGATGGGATTCTTGTCTGTATTACCCAGAGTCCAGAGTAAAGGGCAGATTTTACAAGATGCAAGAGTATCCTCAAATTCAACACTTTTCCTCATAGTCAGCAATGATAACTATTCACTTAGATAGGAAAAAGTGAAGCATTCATCACAGGGATATCAGTGGAGTGAAAATTAAACCTGATTCTTCCCCCCTAGTGACAACAACAATTGGGAATCAATTCCACTTCTGTCTATATAGCATCTCAGGTGCCATCTCAGACAGCCCAATCCTGTCTACCCTTCAACCGGAGTAGCAATCACTCTGCTGGTCTAGGGTGTCGCAAACGTGCCATAAAGCACATTTGCTGTACCTGGTGAGTACACAGTGCCAGCGCCAAGGCCAGCACCGCTCTACACGCCGCAGATCCAGAGCTGCGCCCGCTGGGTAAGGTGAGTTCTGCAACAGGTGGTGGAGAGGCGTGGGGAGGGTGGAACAGGGTGTTCTGGGGGGTGGGATTGGTCGGCCAGGTCCGGGATGAGGTAGGGATCATCGGAGGCCTCCTCTGCCATATACTATCCCCCTTTCCGGGCCTGCCCACTGTTACATGGGGCTCTCAAATGTGCACCAGAAAAATAGCTGGTGCACATTCAAGTAGACAAATAGGGACGGCTGGGGCTCTACTTGGGATCCGATAAAGGGACAAAGTTCCTTTACCCTGAGGCCTCTGGCTGCGCTGGGGCAGGCCCAATCCTGCTTAGGATGCGGCAGGTGCCTTATTTGCACCAGTGCGTGCTGCTAGACAGAATTGGGCTGTAAGAGTGTGATGGGCTGTTGAGAATTGCATGTTCTGAGTAACAAAAAAAAGCTCATATCAGTAACGTTACATTCAAGATGGTACAAAAGAAGCCTGGAATTGAGAAAAGGCAACCAAGTTCAAGCTATTCTATCATTATTATTATTGAACACACTGGAAGACAGTGATTCGATAACGAGTAGCATAATCACTCACCTATCCTCCAGAAGTTTGCTTGCTGTGTGTTTACCTAATACAAAAGCATGTAATTTGATTCAAGAAACCTCATGTTGATTTTATAATTTTGTGCTGTGTGAAAGCACCATTACTTCCTAGCTTACTCCCACTGAAATATTATTCTCAGAAGATTGGTGACATAAATGAAAGTATGTATACCAGAATGATTTTTCACTCCTGAAATATCTACTCTCTTCCCCCGTCAGTGGCGTCGCTCCGGTAGGGGCGGGGCCGTAAGTATCGCTCCGTCGTAATCCCTTTACCGAGGGAGCAGGAGGTGGCCCCGCCCCCTCACTGTCGGAGCCATTCCCCTGCGGAGAAAGCAGTGGGCAAGAGACCCTGCCTGCTGCTTTCTCCTCAGGGGAATGGCTCCGACAGTGAGGGGGCGGGGCCACCTCCTGCTCGCTCGGTAAAGGGATTACGACGGAGCAATACTTACGGCCCCGCCCCTACCGGAGCGACGCCACTGTCCCCCATTTGTTTCTCCATTGACAGGTAGAAATCTTGTTGTGCTTTGTGTTACACTCATAATGTACACTGCGTTTGCCATTCATTCCCTATTACAACTCCACTGTGTTACATTGAGGACTCACTTAATGACGGTTTCACTATATGACAGGTTTTCCAGAACGTATACCCGTCGTTAAGCGGGAGACACCTGTACTGAAAAAAATATAAAGGTAAAGGTTCCCCTTGCTCAAAAGCCATTTGTTACTGATTCTAGGGGCGGTGCACATCTCTGTTTCAAAACCAAAATGTCAGCGATGTCCAAAGACGCTTCTATGGTCATGTGGCCGGCATGACTCAACGCCAAGGCTCATGGAACGCTGTTACCTTCCCACCAAGGTGGTACTATTCATCTTGATGCAATTTCTTGCTTTCGAACTGCTAGGTTGGCAGGAGCTGGAGCTGAAGACGGTAGCTCACACGATCGCGCGGCACTTGGGTCTCAAACTGCTGTCCTGCCTACCTCCTGGGGGAGAAGGCTGGGGATGTGCCCTGGAAGTGGAGCAAGGTCCATCTTAGATGGCCAAAAATACCTGATGAGAGAAATGCATTGGATCTATCAATGTTCTTATTATGTTCTTATAATTATGCATGGGATGGAGAGAGTGGATAGAGAGAAGTTCTTTTCCCTCTCACACAACACTAGAACTAGGGGACATCCACTCAAATTGAGTGGAGGGAGTATTAAAACAGACAAAAGAAAATATTTCTTTACCCAGCATGTAATTGGTTTGTGGAACTCCTTGTCACAGGATGTGGTGATGGCACCTGACCTTGTTGCCTTTAAAAGGGGTTTGGATAGATTCATGGAGGAAAAGACCATCACAGGTTACAAGCCATAAGCAACCTCCTGGTTTTAGAAGTAGGCTTTCTCTGTGCCAGGTGGAAGGGAGTGACAACAGGATACAGGTATCTTGTTGTCTTGTGTGCTCCCTGAGGTATCTGGTTGGGCCACTGTGTGATACAGGAAGCTGGACTAGATGGGCCTTTGGCCTGATCCAGCAGGGCTCTTCTTATGTTCTTACGTTCTTAATGGACGGGTCTATCAATCAGTGGTGTTGCTGGAGGGGGGCTGTGGGCAGGGCAATGACACCTTTTGCATCATTGCCCCGCCCCTGCCTCATGATGTCACTCCTGGAAAGGCTCCATTTAGAGCCTTACAGCCCATTCCAACCCAACTCCTCTCCAAGTCAGGCATAAGTGTGGCCTAAGTGCAGCCTAAGTTAGGCAGAAGTTATCTCTGAATTAGGTCAGAGGTATGCCTGAGTTAGGCAGGCTGCAGTATCTGTGGCCCAGCACCACCCCAGGATCCAGGAAACACTTACCTCCCAGGCAGGCAGGCTCTCCAGGCTTGGTGTCTGGCTCGGGCATGTGCAGGCCTGTGTGTCTGCACGTGTCAGCGTCCATCCATGGCAGCTGCTGCAGTGTCTGTCTCAGCCCAGTCGCAAAGGGACTGACCGCAGGCAGGAGGGTTGCGCCAGTCATGTGGTGGACGCAGGGCAGGTGACAGGTGAGCGAGGTGCCCGAGCCAGCTGCCACAGGGCACCCTGTGCATCATCCACCTGCTGCAGGGGAGAGTGGCCGTCCCCCCTCCTGCAGAAGGCGATGCCACCCCCAAGCCATGGTGAGGCTGCACGTGGGAGTCATGGGGGGGTGAGCGGGGGAGGGAAGGGAAGGAGGGGGTGGGAACGTCACACACAAGGGGGGGCTCATGATGTCTGGAACTGCCTCTAACATGACTTGCCCTTGCCCTGCCTGAAGCCCTGGACCTCCAGGGCCGGGGCAATGCCCACAAAGAAGGCATCCCGGCGTGCGTTCTGCTCTGTGCCCCGGCCAAGACCGAGAGATGCCTTGGGCTTGTCTGCTGCGAGCGTGAAGGGCTCACGCAGCTCATCACGCCCCCAGATGGGGCGACGACAGCGCCTCTCGGCAGGTGCTCTGGCAGGGTGGGGGGTGGCCAGCAGCCATCATCAGGGAGTGGGAGGGGAGGCAGACACACAGGCAGGCAGACAGTGGGTGCTGGGGAGGGGCACGGGTGGGTCAGAGACAGACCGACAGACAGACAGACAGACAACAAGGCTGGTGGGAGAGAGACGGGTCTGCAGAGACCAATAGGGACACAGGGATTGCTCTGCAGATGAAGGCAATGCAGAAACAGGCGCCTCTTATGCAGACAGACTGTGGGCGGAAGCGGCTGCATTACGGGCAGAACTTCGACGGAAGCGGCTGCATTACGGGCGGACCTTCAACGGAAGCGGCTGCATTATGGGCGGAACTTCGACGGAAGCGGCTGCATTACGGGCGGACGCCCTGGCTGGCGAGATCCCCGGTTGCTGAGCGGCCACTACACAGATGCAGCGGCCACAAGCGGCCCCACTATGGGCTCCGTGGCGCCTGTCACTGTTTGCCTGCCTGAGAGGCCCCCCAACTCCCCCTCTCCTCTGTCCCATGGGGGTCTGGCAGCCTCCCTGCTGTGTTCTCCCTGGGAAGGAAGTGGCAGTCCCTGGAAGGGATTCATGCAGGGGCTTCAGTGCTGGGGGCTGTCTGTGTGTGGAGGGCAATGCTTGTGTAATACTGGGCACATATATTTCAAGGAGGCTCTGCCCGAGGGGCATCTTTATTGTTCTGGAACGTTAGCAGAGATGGCCAGGCGAGGCTGCCAGGGGTAGTCACAGCAGCCAATCTGAAAGCAGCAGCAGCACACCTGCCCCATGGACCTGGAGACGCAGACTCTCCCCCTGTGGAACCACAGCCTGCTCCATGGAAAGGGGAGGGACAGAAGAACGACAGCCAGGGAGGTGGAGCAGCAGCAGCAGCAGCGCCGGCAGCTGAGGAAGGTTGCAGGGCTGGCTCTCTGACCTCTGGCAGCAGGTCAGGCAGAGGACTGTGGGGCAACCAGACTGCGGGCCCAGGGGTGCTCCCAGGAAGGTAGGTGGTAGTGGACGTTCCTGGGGAGACAAAAAACAAGGGGGTGTTACATGGCAGCTGCTGTGTGGTAGCTGGTGTGTGGTAGCAATCGCCAGTGAAGGCAAGCCAGTGTGTCGGTTGCAAAAGCCTGCAGGGAGAGAAATAACACAGCTGATAGGTGTGACACACATAGCATGGTCTGAGCTGCTTACCCAGGTGTAAGGCGAGCATGATCCTGTAAGGGAAAAGGGTCAAAGAGAGAGAAGACAACACATATATTGGGTCACAACCATGGCAATCCTAGCAATACTGACCTGTCAGTTGACCCTGTGGAGAAAAAGGGGGGGGGAACAGCTGGTCACTGGCGTCACTAGATGCGCGTCACCCTGGTGCGGGGATGCGCATCACCCCCCCCTAGGGGCGCGACGTTATAGGCGCGGGGGGAGGGGGCCACCCGGCTCCCCCCCGCATCACGTCGCCCCCCTCCGGACGCTCCGAGGCCGGCCCGGGAGCCGGCCTCGGAGCGTCCGACCCCGTCGGCGCTCCAGGGCCTTCTGAAAGAAGGCCCAAGCAGCGCGTCAATCCGGGTATTTTCCGGATTTTCGCGCATGCGCAGACCCTTTTTGAGGGCTTTTTGCAGGTGTGGGCAGGTGTAGCTTGTTAAACCCTTAGAGCACAATCCTATGCACACTTTCCTGGGAGCAAGTCTCATTGAACACAATGGGGCTTGCTTCTGAGTAGACATGCCTAGGCTTGTGCTCTAAGGGTTTAACAAGCTACACCTGCCCACATTCCTTCTCCTAAAGGTCTAGCACTCTGTCCCGGTTGGAGATCTGGTAAGCCTACACTTTGTGGCTGTGGGGGACAGAACCCCACGCCACGTGCTGAGAGAGAGAGAGAGAGAGAGAGACTGGGGACCTGGGGCTGGGCTTTTGTGGGAAAGAGGCTGGGTGGGGCTGGGTGCTGATAGGCTCCCTATCTTAGGCATAACTCTGTCGGTTTCCAGACCTAGCAGGCCCAACTCCGTCCTAACTCTGACCTAACTCAGGAGTAGGGTGTTAGAAATTTTCAGGAGAGGGCTGGCTTGGGTAAGGTAAAATGGCTCCTATGGGTCTCCTCGAATTTGGGTCCACCTTTTTGGTCGACCTAAAATTTGTGTCAGCATTTGTGTTGGAGGGGGCGTGTCTGTGCTTGCCAGGGTCTGGAATCCAACGTTAATTGGTTGCCGCCCCCGTTACACCCACGGTCCGCCCATGGTCCGCCCACTTTTAGGTCAACTTTAGGTCTGACTTGTGCTGCTTAGCCCTTGGGTTGGAATGGGCTGTTCTTAGTCCATCAGTCGTAACTTCAACCTAACTTTGACCTAACTTCACCCTAAATGGTTGCGTTCCAGACCTAAAGTCTCCCTAAACGACTTACAGCCCATTCCAACCCAACTCCTCTCCAAGTCAGGCATAAGTGTGGCCTAAGTGCAGCCTAAGTTAGGCAGAAGTTATGCCTGAGGTAGGTCAGAGTTATGCCTGAGTTAGGCAGGCTGCAGTTTCTGTGGCCCAGCACCACCCCAGTATCCAGGCAACACTTACCTCCCAGGCAGGCAGGCTCTTCTCCAGGCTCCGTGTCTGGCTCAGGCATGTGCAGGCCTCTGTCTGCATGTGTCAGTGTCCATCCATGGCAGCTGCCACAGGGTCTGTCGCAGCCCGGTCGCAAAGGGGCTGACCGCAGGCAGGGGGGTTGCGCCAGTCATGTGGTGGGCGCAGGGCAGGTGAGCGAGGTGCCTGAGCCCAGCCGCCACAGGGCACCCTGTGCATCAGCCACCTGCTGCAGGGGAGAGTGGCCGTCCCCTCCCTCCTGCAGAAGGCGATGCCAGCCCCAAGCCACGTTGAGGCTGCACTGGGGGGTGAGCGGGGGAGGGAAGGGAAGGGGAGGGGGGTGGGAACGTCACACACAAGGGGGGTCTCATGAGGACTGGAACTGCCTCTGACATGACTTGCCCGTGCGCTGCCTGAAGCCCTGGGCCTCCAAGGCCGGGGCAATGCCCACAAAGAAGGCATCCTGGCATGCCTGCTGCTCTGTGCCCCGGCCAAGACCAAGAGATGCCTTGGGCTTGTCTGCTGCGAGCGTGAAGGGCTCACACAGCTCATCACACCCCCAGATGGGGCGACAACGGCGCCTCACGGCAGGCGCTCTAGCAGGGTGGGGGGTGGCCAGCAGCCATCATCAGGGAGTGGGAGGAGAGGCAGACACACAGGCAGGCAGACAGGGGGTGCTGGGGAGGGGCATGGGTGGGTCAGAGACAGACAGACAGACAACAAGGCTGGTGGGAGACAGATTCCGAGAGAGGGGTCTGCAGAGACCGATAGGGACACAGGGGGCACTCCGCAGATGAAGGTGATGCATAAACAGGCACCTCTTATGCAGACAGACTTTGGGCAGAAGTGGCTGCATTACGGGCGGACCTTCGATGGAGGCGCCTGCATTACGGGTGGACCTTCGACGGAAGCGCCTTCATTACGGGCGGACCTTCGACGGAAGCGCCTTCATTACGGGTGGACCTTAGACAGAAGCGCCTGCATTACGGGCGGACCTTCGACGGAGGCGCCTGCATTACGGGCGGACGCCCTGGCTGTCACTGTTTGCCTGCCTGAGAGGCCCCCCTGACTCCCCCCCGGACTCCCCCCTCCCCTGGCAGTCCCTGGATGGGACTCATGTAGGGGCTTCAGTGCTGGGGGCTGTCTGTGTGTGTGGGGGGCAATGCTTGTATAAACACTGGGCACATATGTTTCACTGGGGCTCTGCCCGAGGGGCATCTTTATTGTTCTGGAACGGTAGCAGAGATGGCCAGGCGAGGCTGCCAGGGGTAGTCACAGCAGCCAATCAGAAAGCAGCAGCACACCTGCCCCATGGACCTGGAGACGCAGGTTCTGCCCCTGTGGAACCACAGCCTGCTCCATAGAAAGGGGAGGGACAGAAGAACGACAGCCAGGGAGGTGGAGCAGCAGCAGCACCGGCAGCTGAGGAGGGTTGCAAGGCTGGCTCCCTGACCTCTGGCAGCATCGAGGAAGGCGACAGTGGGGCAACCAGACTGCAGGCCCAGGGGTGCTCCCAGGAAGGTAGGTGGTAGTGGACGTTCCTGGGGAGACAAAAAACAAGGGGGAGTTACATGTCAGCTGGTATGTGGAAGCAGTCACCATTGAAGACAAGCCAGTGTGTTGGTTGCAAAAGCCTGCAGGGAGAGAAATAAAACACAGCTGATAGGTGTGACACACATAGCATGGTCTGAGCTGCTTACCTGGGTGTAAGGAGAGCATGATCCTGTAAGGGGAAAGGGTCAAAGAGAGAGACAACAACACAACTTGGGGGTCACAACCATGGCAAACCTAGTAATACTGACCTGGCAGTAGACCCTGTGGAGAAAAGGGGGGGGGGGAAACAGCTGGTGTCTACATAAGGCTAACAGTTCCACATTTGTGGCATTGTCTGCTCACATGACTACAGGCAGCAATCAGACACAACAGTGGTAAAGAGGCATGTATCCTATATATCATAGCAGGCAAAGCAGGCAGCTATGAGACAACACATTGGTAAAGAGGCATATCATAGCAGGCTATGCAGGCAGCTATGAGACAAGACATTGGTAGAGAGGCATGTCATGGCAGGCTATGCAGGCAGCTATGAGACAAGACATTGGTAGAGAGGCATATCATGGCAGGCTATGCAGACAGCTATGAGACAACACATTGGTAAAGAGGCATGTATCCTTCCTATATTTCTAAATGCAAAGAGGCAGCAGTCAGACCACATGTCAGCACAAACCCTGCTCTTACCTGCTGATGTTGTTGCCTGTGGGGGGGGGAAGAGGGGCTGGGAGAAAGACATGGGTTAGCAAACACTTGCATGGAGGCAGCTGCCCAGGCACAGCTGTAAACAGGTTGGCCACAGCCAGAACAGCCCTCTCTGCCCTAGAGGGAGGCAGAGAGGAGAAGAGAGAAGTGGGGTGTTTGTGAATTTTGCCCTCCACCGACAAAGTCCCACTTTGTGGCTGTGAGGGACAGAACCCCACGCCACGTGCTCAGAGAGAGAGAGAGAGTGACTGGAGGTCTGGGGCTGGGCTTTTGTGGGAATGAGGCTGGGTGGGGCTGGGTGCTGATAGGCTCCCTATCTTAGGCATAACTCTGTCGGTTTCCAGACCTAGCAGGCCCAACTCCGTCCTAACTCTGACCTAACTCAGGAGTAGGGTGTTAGAAATTTTCAGGAGAGGGCTGGCTTAGGTAAGGTAAAATGGCTCCTATGGGTCTCCTCGAATTTGGGTCCACCTTTTTGGTCGACCTAAATTTTGTGTCAGCATTTGTGTTGGAGGGGGCGTGTCTGTGCTTGCCAGGGTCTGGAATCCAACGTTAATTGGTTGCCGCCCCCGTTACACCCATGGTCCGCCCATGTTCTGCCCACTTTTAGGTCAACTTTAGGTCTGACTTGTGCTGCTTAGCCCTTGGGTTGGAATGGGCTGTTCTTAGTCCGTTGGTTGTAACTTCGACCTAACTTTGACCTAACTTCGCCCTAAATGGTTGCATTCCAGACCTAACTTCGACCTAGACGACTTAGGCTGACTTTAGGTCTGACTTGGGCTGCTTAGCACTTGGGTTGGAATGGGCTGTTAGGCTGACTTTAGGTCTGACTTGGGCTGCTTGGCCCTTGGGTTGGAATGGGCTGTTACAGGAGTAAGGGAGGGTGGGAGAGCCATTCTCCTGCCCTGAAATCAGCCCGAATTGCCCCCACAGTCACCGTGGCTGCGAAAGAAGCTGCCGGAGCTGTGAAAGCTGTCGCCGCGACCACTCCTCATAAGAGGCATCGCTATGGTGGGGGCAGTACCAGCACCTGGCAATGCTACTGCTATAAATGGCTATTAGCAATTATGTTAAAAAGGAAACTCCATAAATAGGAGCAGTACTGGATCCAGCAGATGCTGGATATCAAATGCTGGAGATATCAAATCAGTGAAGGCCTACTTGTGAGCTTCCTAGCAGTACCAGACTGAAAGTGAAATGTGGGACTAGATTGAAATACCTTTGTTTGATCCAGCAAGGCAGCTCATATGTTCTTATAAGAGGAGCCCCTTTGTAAATGTTGGCCTTGTATGGTAAAAGAATATCTAATTTTTGGTTGAATGTAAAAAAAAAACATGAATGAACCATAATCCAGAACAAGAGAAAATATGCCTTTGCTGAGATATTTTCCCAATTAATCCCAGACTTCTGAAATTGTTAAATAAAAAATAAAAATAAAAATGATGCAGCCTGGTCTATTTCTTTTCCTGCTGTTTTCTCATTTCTCTTGTTGGCAAGTTTCAGTGCTAGATTTATTAAGAACTATTCCAGCCATCATACACCTCTGAGAAAACTCTTCTAGCTCTGTGCACCTTGACGAAGCCAGACAATATTTCATTGGACCAAAGAACGTGAGACAGGATGTCAGACCTCATTCTCTCAGTTGAATGAATATGCAACAATGCCCCATCCATAGTTGGATGCAACAGCAAAAGCAGTAATTGTAGATTACTTGCAACCTGCTTGCGTTGTGCAGCTCAGAGCAATTTCGAGACAGCAGAGAGCACAGGCGTGTTTCTCATGCGAGTCACACCTTGACTGAGGCAGTAAAAAATATTTACAAGCAGAGAAAACTGAACTAGAGATAGTTCCAAGATGCAAGCAGGTTTACATATATACTTTTTTTTGTGCATACCACAGTGTTTTGATTTCACTTTTTCAAAGCCAAGAGATAAAATAGCCAGAAAGATTAGACATAATAAACCCTGAGATTAAGAGATTACAATTTGGAAACAGTATTCATGCTTCACAGGGACAAAAAACCAACAGATTATGTGGCCAGATGTCTATACAATGAGATGAGTAAATGCCCCACAAAAAGGGGATATTTCAAAAGCAAGGGCTGTTCTAGTTACAGCAGCAAAACAATTTCCACTCTGAAGCTGTTGTTTTCCAGTGGTAACTTTGGCATAAAATCATGTACGTAAACTCTCAAGGGTATGGACATCAATCTCACTTATCATTTCTGCAGCACTTTTTAAGCCACAGTTCAGTGGAGATGGTGTACATGTATTGGATGCACAAGTGAAACTTCATGTGGCAGGTACGGATGCCACAAACATCCATGGTTTTCCATTCTCAAAGCAAAAAGTCACATATTTTCAGTTGTAAATAAGTTGCCCAAATAGACAGCAGAAATATTGTGCCTGTTTTTATTGGCAAAGTGGTAGGAAATAGTGGTGGCTGAAATGTTGGAGCTATTGAGCCATTTAATTATTTGATTTTGTCTGTAAACCGCTTTGTGGATTTTTGTTGTTGAAAAGCAGTATATAACAACAACAACAACAACAACAACAACAACAACAATTGCACCACTAAGCCAATTGTTCCAGTGACGTTTACAGAAAGGCTATAGTGACTTCTTATCCTTCGAAATAAGGGAAGGTACTTAAACCAGCATTGCATGCAATGTGCCACAATTATTGTTCTGTGCTCTTGAAGGGGGAACTATTGTGCTTTAGAATGGGGAACAACACACATTTAAACCAATTGCACATGCAGTGTGAAGCAAGGATGCACAACGGTGATTCCAAATTGCAAAAATCACCAAATTTAAGAAACTGCATAATCTCTTTTGGCATGAAGTGCCCAAATATAAATCACCGGTGTTTGTGAACACAGAAATATTGCATGCATCAACATTTGTACATCTCTAGCATCAGGGAACGTTTTGTGCGTGCAAGTAACAATAGGATAAAAGAACAGAGCAGCTTTTCCCAACTCTAAAGGGAAAGGATGGCCCCTGCTTATGAGTGACTTTGTATGTGAGGTGGAGGCTTGTGCAACTTTGGATAGGGCTAATAATATGTGAAGGGTTTATGTACATACTCTTATTCATCTTCACAACAACCCTCTGAGATTGGTTGTTAATATCTACTTTGTAGACCGCACGCTGAGTTTGAGAGATTATGGCTCACTCAAAGCAACACAGTTACAAAATAACTTGAGTGGAGATTTGAATCTCCTTGGTTCAAGTCCACAATTTTATTCACCGGACAACACCGGCTTTCATTCTGGCTACGTTATTCCACTGACATATGGATAAACCTCCCATTTGTAAGTAAACAGAAATTAAACATCAGTAAATGGGCATAATTATCCATTTCTGAATCCTTTCAGACTGTGAAAATCGTGTCTTCCTTTTGAGCAGATGAAATTAATAACAACAGCTGGTTTGGATATAACCCTATGTTGATATTTGTATGACGTCCCATTACTGTGAACGGGAGGTGGCATTCTGCCAGATTTTGACATGAATACCGTTTGCTTCAAGTAGGAGCCAACATAGAGCCAAATGCATAAATATTGCAGAATTTTATCCAATATTGTCCAATATATTATCCAAATATTGCAGAATTTATCCAATGCATAAATATTGCAGAATTTTAATAATGTGATGTTGAGTTAACACAACTGGGATATGTGTCTCAGTTTAGAGCTATGTCCTACCCTTTAGTGTTCACTTAAATGTGATGATATAGCAGATGTGTGAAGGAGGGCAATTTTCTACTGACTAATGTGATGAGCAGGTATTTCAGCACTCCCCTACTGCTTATAGCATCATGAACAGCTGGGATTGCTTAAACTACCAAAAACTACGACAACATGTAACTTAGCATGAGACTGGTGTGAATTGATCATACACAGCCCAGTCCAGCCTAAGGCCTCAGCGGCACAATTCAGGCACAACTGCATCCTAAGCACCTTAGGCTCAAGTTGTGCCTGAATTGTGCCGCAGAGGCCGAATTTGTGCTGCAATTGTGACTGACATAGGACAGGTTAAGGAAAGTTGACCAATTCAGTCCTAAGTTCGGCATAAGAGCTATTCCGTCCTAAGTTTGGCCTAAAAGTGGGCGTGTTGGGGGCGTGTCGGGGGAGTGACGGGGGCGGTTACGAAATTTGTTCCGGTTCCAGACACTGGCAACCCCCTGACACGCCCCCTCGAGCACAAAGGCACAAAATTTGGGTCAACAAAAAGGGTGGACTCAAATGTGAGGAGACCCATAGGAGCCATTTTACCTTACCCACACCAGCCCTCTCCTGAAAAGTTCTAACACCCTGGTCCCGAGTTGTGCCTGAGTTAGGACGGAACAGTTGTGGCCTAACTCTGGACACGGACCCAAATAGTTACCCTATCAGCACCCAGCCCCACCTAGCCTCTTTCCCACAAAAGCACAGCCCCAGCACTCCACTCTCTCTCTCTCTCTCTCTGAGCACGTGGTGTGGGGTCCTGTCCCCCAGCAGCCACAAAGTGGGTCTTTGAAAACTTTCAAACACCCCACTTCTCTCTTCCCTTCTCCTCTCTGCCCCCCTCTAGGGCAGAGAGGGCTGTGCTGCCTGTGGCCAGTTTACTGCTGTGCCTGGGCAGCTGTCTCCATGCAAGTGTTTGCTAACCCATGTCTTTCTCCCAGCCCCTCTCCCCCCCCCACAGGCAACAACACCAGCAGGTAAGAGCAGGGTTCGTGCTGACATGTGGTCTGAATTCTGCCTCTTTGCATATAGAAATATAAGTAGGATACATGCCTCTTTACCAATGTCTTGTCTCATAGCTGCCTGCAATGCCTGCCATGATATGCCTCTTTACCAATGTCTTGTCTCATAGCTGCCTGCAATGCCTGCCATGATATGCCTCTTTACCAATGTCTTGTCTCATAGCTGCCTGCAATGCCTGCCATGATATGCCTCTTTTCCAATGTTGTGTCTCATAGCTGCCTGCAATGCCTGCCATGATATGCCTCTTTACCAATGTTGTGTCTCATAGCTGCCTGCAATGCCTGCCATGGTATGCCTCTTTACCAATGTTGTGTCTCATAGCTGCCTGCAATGCCTGCCATGATATGCCTCTTTACCAATGTTGTGTCTGATTGCTGCCTGTAGTAATGTGAGCACACAATGCCACAAGTGTGGAACTGTTAGCTTTATGTAGACACCAGCTGTCCCCCCCCCCTTTTCTCCACAGGGTCTACTCACAGGTCAGTATTGGTAGGTTTGCCATGGTTGTGACCCACACGTTGTGTTGTTGTCTTCTCTCTCTTTGACCCTTTTCCCTTACAGGATCATGTTCTCCTGACACCCAGGGAAGGAGCGCAGACCATGCTATGTGTCTCACACCTCTCAGCTGTGTTTAATTTCTCTCCCTGCAGGCCTTTGCAACCGGCACACTGGCATTTCTTCAATGGCGATTGCTACCACACAGCAGCTGCCATGGAACACCCCCGTGTTTTTTGCCTCCCCAGGAACGTCCACTACCACCTACCTTCCTGGGAGGACCCCTGGGCCTGCAGTCTGGTTGCCCCATGGTTGTCTGCCTCGATGCTGCCAGAGGTCCTGGAGCCTGCCCTGCAACCCTCCTCAGCTGCCGGCGCTGCTGCTGCTCCACCTCCCTGGCTGCCTACTTGCTGTCCCTCCCCTTTCCATGGTGCAGGCTGTGGTTCCACAGGGGAAGGGCCTGCATCCCCTGGTCCATGGGGCACGCCTGCTGCTGCTGATGATGATGTGGTCCAAGTGGCCGCTGTGACAACCCCAGGCAGCCTCGCCTGG
The DNA here is from genome assembly GCA_026170595.1 of Plestiodon gilberti rubricaudatus. NCBI lineage: Eukaryota > Metazoa > Chordata > Lepidosauria > Squamata > Scincidae > Plestiodon > Plestiodon gilberti. Next base: position 112,735,380 of record JANXHW010000003.1, read on the forward strand.
CCATCTCTGCCACTGTTCCAGAACAATAAAGATGCCCCTGGAAACACATGTCCCCAATGTTACACAAGCACTGCCCCACACACACAGAGACAGTCCCCAGCACACAAGCCCCTGCATGAATCCCAGCCAGGGCCTGCCACAGCCAGCCCAGGGAGACCACAGCAGGGGGGCTGCCAGACCCTCAGGGCTCAGAGTGAGGAGTTGGGGGGGCCTCTCAGGCAGGCAAATACTGACAGGTGACATGGCGCACGTCCGCCATGTCCGTGAAGAGCCCTTTCGGCAACCGGGGGTCTCACCCGCCCTCGGTCCGCCCGTCAACGGCGTCCATTTCCGCCCGTCACCGCGTCCGTTCTGCCCAAGGTCTGTCTGCATAAGAGGCGCCCGTTTCTGCATTGCCTCCATCTGCGAAGTGACCCCTGTGTCCCTATTGGTCTCTGCAGACCTCTCTCCCTGTATCCCTCTCCCACCAGCCTTGTTGTCTGTCTGTTTCTGACCCACCCGTGCCCCTCCCCAGCACCCACTGTCTGCCTGTCTTTCTGCCTCCCCTCCCACTCCCTGATGATGGAAGCTGGCCACCCCCCACCCCGCCAGAGCGCCTGCCGCGACGTGCTGACGTTGCCCCATCTGGGGGCGTGATGAGCTGCGTCAGCCCTTCCCGCTGGCAGCAGACAAGCCCAAGGCATCTCTCGGTCTTGGCCGGGGCACGGAGCAGAAGGCATGCCAGGATACCTTCTTTGTGGGCATTGCCACGGCCCTGGAGGCCCAGGGCTTCAGGCAGCGCACGGGCATGTCATGGCAGAGGCGGTTCCAGACTTCATGAGACCCCCCTTGTGCGTGCCGTTCCCACCCCCTCCTTCCCTTCTCTCCCCCACTCACCCCCCCATGACTCCCACGTGCAGCCTCACCGTGGCTTGGGGGTGGCATCGCCTTCTGCAGGAGGGAGGGCAGTGGCACTCCCCCCTGCAGCAGTTGGCTAATGCCCAGGGTGCCCTGGAGCAGCTGGCACTGGCACAACCTCTGCCCTTCAGCTGACTGTCGCACGCCCAGTGCCTGCAGGCCCACCTGTTGGCTGCCCATCTGCTGTGTACGCGTACGACGAGCTCAGGAGGGGGCTCTTCGCTTCCACAAGACTGACACCTCCCCACAAGGGCCTGCCTGCCTCTGTGGTAAGTGTTGCCTCGATACTGGCCCACTGCTCTTGCCTCCTGCCTAACTCAGGCACAGTTGCAGCCTAACTCAGCCCTATTTTGGGCCTGAACTGTGCCTCAACTGTGCCTCAATTGTGCCTTGTGTTGGGCTGGACTGAGGCCACAGAGATCTAAGTTATTCTCCTGTCTTTGCGATGGTAGCTGTAGGCAGATTCTCACTTTGTTCTTTTTATATTGTTCTTGATCCACCTTTTTCACTGTTGTCGTGAGCAATGGTGGGGGGGGGAGTTTGGACTCTTGAACCATTCATGGACACCAGCAGAAGCCCAGTCCTGTTGATGCCATCACTTGTGAATGTTAGGAGCATTGTAACGGTGCTTTCAACTACACTAGAGTTCAATGGTGGGACTCCCAAATGATTATTTTGCAACTGGCAAGATATTCCACCCCCTGTGCCAGTTGCTAGGGGCAAAGTGGTTAGAATTGGCTTTGAGTTTATGAATAAATGTTGTGAGTTTGACCACACTGCAGGCTGCAATTGTACAAACATGTACAATGTTACTCTGCAGTGCTTCCATAGCCTTTGTCTTTGGCCATCTATAATTTCAAATCATTACAAACAAAAATGATGTGTGCACAATAAAGATCATTTTGCGCAATCTTGACTTTAAGATGCCAAATATTCCAATTATTAATATTTATTATTAACTCTTTTTAAAAAATCCTTTTTATTTACACTGCCAGCAAGGTACAAAGGTAGAGTGAATATATAAAATAACAAAAGCATCACATCCAGTTTTGACAAAGAATTATATAACACAAACATAGGAAATGAAAGTTACCTGGTAATTTAAGCATTAAGGCATGAGGTTGGCTATGTGGCATTCTGATGTCATCCCAATCACTGCATGATTCCACACTGAGGCCCCAATCCTATCCCCTGCCATCAGCGCTGATGCAGCTGTGCCAAAAAAGGTGCATGCTGCATCCTATGGTGGGGGAGGCGATCGGTCAGCCAGTAAGTAAAAACATTTCATACTTACCTCCTGGTAGGCTGCCCGATCACCTGCCCAATCACTTGGTCATCTCGGATATACACCACCTATTTTGGTGGAATATGTCTGAAGAGAGAAAAGGGGCAGGGAGGTTTGTAAAAGAGAGGATATGATCTGTCATGCACCATTGCCACTCCCTTCCCCATCCCTCTCACCACCCGCCCCCACCACTGCCTTAGCTGGTGATGGTGGAAAGTATACTCGCCACTGGCGAGCATGCATAGCCACCAGCAACTGCACTAGCAGTGTTGGCAAATGCAACAATGTCACATGATGCACACTGGACTGCACTTCCACCTGGATTCTGACATTTCCATCAGCAGAACACACATTTCTCTGGCAGAGCCTGGCTGATAGGATTGGGCTGTGAGTTACTGGTTTACCACACTAACAGCGCAATCCTGTAAAAAAAAAAGCTGGCGACGGAACAAGCGTTCCATTGTTGGCAGCAGTCGCAAATGTGCCATAAAGCACGTTTGCGACTACTCTGGAGCAAGGGAGGCCGGCTCAGAGGCCAGTCTCCCTTGCTCCGTCGCCGGAGCCCCCGTGCGTCTGCCGGACAAGGTGAGTCGGGATCTGGCAGGCACGGTGGTGGTTTGGCGGGCGAGAGGGGGCCTGGGAGGGGAGGGGGATGGCCTCAGCCATATCCCCATCCCTACTGGGCCGGCTAGGCCACGGCCTCCTCTATTTCCCCCAGCTAAATGGTGAGAGGGATGGGGGAGGGAGTGGCAATGGTGCACGATGGATCAAAACCAAGGACCAGCCTGAATTTACACCCGGGGAAAGGGACAAGCGTCCCCTTCCCTGAGTAGACCTCCGGCCCGGTGGCAAAACGGCCACCTGGGCTCAGGATCCCATGGGTGGCCATGGGCCGCCGGCCGGATCCTTACACAAGATTGTGCTGTAATTTTGGAAGCTTTGTCCTTATTTTTAAGATAATAGCAGGACATGATCATCATTCCATTCACACTCCTACCCAATACCTGATGTGCTAGGAAACAGGTCTCTGTTGAGCTTTGGGCAAATCCTCTACAATGCTAGCAGTGCACTCACACTTGAATTGGATCAAGACAAAAGTGATTTGAGGAAAACAGTTCTACCTCACTCAAATTTCTATTGCTGACTTGTAAATTGGAACTGCAAAAATATTTGGTGCAGCCCTTGCAAAAACCACTAAGTGTAAAAAAAGCAACAACACCCAATTTAATACCAAGCTGATTCCCAATGTATTATGAACACACAAACAGTTTTTTGGGAAATTGTTCAATAGCTAAACAGGTGTGAAAATATTACCGTATTTCCTCTTCAGAAATAAGTTGCTATTTTTGGGATTGCACCTAGCGGTTCCCTGCTTTTTGCATCTTTGTTGTGGTGGTGGTGCTGCAGTCTTCCTTTTGATTGTTGTCCCCAGGATTTTCTATTGTTACTGTCTCTCCCCCCCACACACACACATAGACTGAAGAGTTTTGCTTGTGAGCCACACTCCTAGATCTTCTTTTCAACATTTTTTTGTTTTGTTTCAGGAAATCACATAGAAAACTAAGCAATTACACAAAACACATGGAGAGATTGTGCAGAGAAAGACGCAATCGTGCAGAGCGTCCTAAAGCAACAACAACAAAAATGAGAAAAGCAATGAACCACGTAGAAAAATGAGCTTTTTACATCTTATGGAGGATTGCCCAATTGTGTGAAATGAATGGCAAAATCATACAGTGAAATGTGTGAAGCAACCAAAACACTCGTCAACCACAAGCCTTTTGTGCAAGGCAGAATGAACAAAGGCAGCAAGGAAAGGCCATTGCATATGGTCATCCTAATCACGCTTGAGCAGAGCTGCTTTTCTATTTACATGCTTACGCTTTTATACTTCTAAAGCAGGGATCTTCATAATCTTAATGTTTGGTTGCATTTCACTTTTGATTTTGGAAAGGAGCATAATAAATAAGAATCACACTTATATAACAATTTACTGCGCAATCCTGTATAGTCTTGTGCTGGGGCAGCACATGCTGCCCCAGCGCAGGGTGTTGTACATGTGCTGTAAATGTGCCATTGACCGCCCCCGGGCCTGGAGAGGGCAGGGATATCGGCGGCGAGATCCGCCATATCCCCAGCCCTCTCGTAGCCTGGAGTGGCCTTGCCCGAGTGGCGCAAATGTGCACGAGCTCTAGAGCTCACGTGCATTCGAGGAACCCCATTGGGCCTCCTGCTGCTTACATCAGGGAAAGTGGACTATCATCCCCTTCTCCCGAATTGTTCCCAGGTTGCCCCAGACAGCCCGGGAACTCGATAGGATACGGCGGCTGGCCCGTTAGGCCGGCTGCCACAGTCTACACAGGATTGCAAAAATGGGGAAAGCACTTCGCATGCGCATTACCTCAATGCAAAACATATTGCATATTGGCATTGCAGATGGATACTGGGACTGAGAGGAAGAGGTATGCATGCCCCAACACCACCAAATGAATTAGCACCTGAGGTATGATTCAGATCAGGAACTTCCTAGACTTAGTACAGTCCCTTAGCCCCTACATGGCATCTGGTCTCCTGGAAATGTGTTAACTAAATAAATCTAGCACATATTTAGTTTAGTTTACACATTCAAAGTGACTAGTGGAGGGTTTGAGTGGGGAAAGGGAAGTCCAAAGACCTCCTTGTTGTCCAGTCATGCCATCATAGTAATAAGAGTAGACAATGTTTGTTTGTTTTTCCAATCCAACCCCCCACCATTGGTGCCAATGCAGCCACATTGACAGAGCATGCACTGCATCCAATAGTGGGGGGGGGGCAATCGGACAGCCAGCAGGAGGCAAGTAGTAATATGTCTGGACAGCGTGAGAAAATGGAGACAGGAAATGTATGTAGTTTAGCTGTGTCAGGATTTGTTATTTTTAGCTTGCTTTGTAAATGTCCTTGCTGACCTGTGCATCTTCCCTCACCCATTCTTTTTCCTGTTGTGCAAGAAGATTTGTGTTTTCTCTTTTATCACCTGCAACTGCAAGTATCTTCCTTGTGGTTCCAAAGCCTTGTAACCCCTTTTCATAAATCCCTTATTTTTCACTGACTTTCCTGCTTGGTTCACTCAGGACAGAGGGAATGGGTGTGCCACGTCTCTCCAACCATCAGGTTTCACGACTGATCGCTGGTTTGTTTGTTTTTAAGGGAAATCTCCAAGACTTCAAAGTGTTCACTTTGGGAGAGGGGCCTTTCTAAGTTGGCCTTTTTCTGCCTAGCATTTGGCGGAACAACTCAACTACCAGTTTTCCCAGGAAAGAGAAGTGGAAAGTAGGGAACTGCACAATTGCTTCTCTTCCAGGGAGGAATTACACAGTTCACTCCTGCCCACCATTTATCTTTTGCATTTAGACCCATCTGCTCCAGTTTGCACATTCAGCAGCAAACCCAGAGCAGGTAATCCTCCGTTTGCTGGTGAACATGCACTTCTACCCTGGGGCTGGTTCCTCCTTTTATTTCTCCTGAGCATTCCTCCACCTCAGAATTTGAATGTTTGGCGCAAATCTTTCACTGTGTGGGGACAGTTTGAGTCTTCACTTTCCTTTCCACCTGAATGAATATGTTAGCTTAATTCATTAAAAGCAATACAGAGTGTGAGTTATGTTAATTGCTGTTGTTATATGTTCATTGTGCAGTAGAAATCAATGGAGTCATAAAAAGGGATGTCATATTCACTGTAAGTTGTGAAAAGCCCTGTTATGCCTCTGTGTAACCTAGTAAGCCACCCACGTTTTTATATTTTGCCACGTCTTTGGAGATTAGCTGTGCACATACCAGGAAATCAACAGATCTATAAATGTATATCAAGGTTTTTTTATGTTTTTCTTTCTGTTTTTGTCACCACAGATGGAGTAGTTAAAATTATAGACATTTTTCTTTTCTTTTTTTTCAACTCTGACGTGTGTTACAATCATTGCTGAATTATGGCGCATGGCAGCATAGCTAGGCAGAGACAGCCTGGCCATTTAATATAGACAGGTATCAGTTTACATTTCACAATGAAATTTAGAGCCTGATTTCTGCTGTAAAAGTTAAAATTGACAGCAATTATGTCCCAAAATGTACATTCTAATGCAAGTGATATTGTTTAGTTGCATGAAGAGTAAACAGTTGCATTTCCATTTAACATCGATGGAGAATCAGTGGGAACATAACTGAGGCACACTATAAACCTTGCGCGCGCGCACACACACACACACACACACACACAGAGGGAGAGCCTAGAGTTTAGCATTCTGCCCCACCTACATCAAAAGTAGACATGCATGCACTGAAAGTTGCCCAGGTAAATATCATTATGCACACTAGGCAAGCATAAAGGTAAAGGTAAAGGTATCCCCTGACAATTAAGTCCAGTCGTGTCTGACTCTAGGGTGTGGTGCTCATCTCCATTTCAAAGCCGAAGAGCCAGCGTTGTCCGAAGACGCTTCCGTGGTCATGTGGCCGGCATGACTCTCCTTGCCGCAGTGCGTAGCATGCAGCTGGAACACGGAGCGCTGTTTACCTTCCCGCAAACGGTACCTATTTATCTATTCGCATTGACATGCTTTGGAACTGCTAGGTTGGCAGGAGCTGGCCAAGCAACGAGCGCTCACCCCGTCGCGGGAATCGAATTGCCGACCTTTCGATCGACAGCTTATGGTTCAGCGGTTTAACCCGCTGCGCCACCCACTGGCCTAGGCAAGCATACCCCAATGCTTTTAAATGAGGCAGGCTGCAAATGCACAATGGCTGGGTTAGGAATAACTGTGCCACAACCACTATTGCCACAACCACTGTCCCCAAGAAAACCTTTCTTGCCCTATGTACTTTCCCACTCTCTGGAACCTGGCACATCGACCTATGCTATTAAAGTCCCAGTGCACCTTGACTAACCAACTGGCTGGCATGGTGCCCTGCCACCATGCCATCTCCCCCTTTTAGCCCTTGCTACAATGCTAATGATACCCCCTCATCTCCTCTTCTTTTCAATGTGCTATTATTATATTTATAATATGGTGTCTATTATGTTATTTATAATAATACTTTTTTTTCTTTTAAAGATATGAGGCATCTAATGAGGCTCCATTGGTTCCTCATCGAACTGCTATGAAATCAGGCCGAATGAACACTCTAAGAATTAGCCAGCAGCCATCATGTTTGGTCAGGTGCTCTCCCAGGTGCAGGGGACAAGGCTCCCATCAGCAATGGCTGACTAAGCCTCGCCCACAGCCAACCCAGGTACCCATACAGTGCCAAGGCTCCTCAGCTTGACTTGGACAAGGGGAGGACATGACAAATGACACCTGCACTCCCAGGCTCTTGGTGGAGGGGAGACATTTCACAAAAGGGGTATTTAAAAGCAAACCATGTTAAGGAACAAGTGACAACCATTAATTACATGGGATTGATTCAAACCTACAATCTTTATTCATACAAAGACCAAAACACAAATTACCCCCATATTGTTTATAACATATTTAAAACTCTAACAAATGTACCCTTCGTCCTTCAGTATAAAGGAGCTACCACTCAAATCTCTTCTCTAGGCCTTAGATACCCTTGCGTGTTCTACATGCTGTAGCCAAAAAACTTGCACATTGCCTAGTGATGATAATTAGTTCCCAGAAGAAGTATCTTACACAACTTCACCTCTTCCAAACCTGGGAATTTCTTTATCAGAGGCAGTATAAACTTCGCCCATAGCCCCAGACAGACTACACAGTGCAGCAGGACATGTTCAACTGATTCTACTTCCCCTGAGCCACATGGACAGATCCTTTCAGAAAATGGGATCCTGAGAAAGCGACCCTCGACTATGACCAAGAGCAGTGCTTTCCACCTAGCTAGAAAAAAGCCCTTCTATGCCTTGGCAGTTCCAGCCATGAAAGATAGATGGCCGGTGCAGCTATAAACCTAACCTCTTCTGCAGCTAAAAAGTTTGGAGTTTCCGATTACAATTCCTATTCCTAATTTGACGTAACCAGATTAATTTCTTGGATATTTTCTAATGGCCCAATGCTATCCTAGACTGGCCTGTACAGGGCAGAGTCACTCAGTGGCGTTTCCACGGTAGGGGCGGCACCATAAGTAATGCTGCGTCGAGTACCGTGTGTAGGAACCGAAAGGAGGAGGCGCCGCCCCCTCACTGTTGCTACCATTCAGCGCGAAGAATGTGACCGGCAGGGAGTCTCCCTGCCGGTCGCGTTCTTCGCGCTGAATGGTAGCGACAGTGAGGGGGCGGCGCCTCCTCCTTTCGGTTCCTACACACGGTACTCGACGCGGCATTACTTACGGTGCCGCCCCTACCGTGGAAACGCCACTGGAGTCACTGACACAGTGTCCGCTGCATCTTGCAGGTTGGCTGGGGACCAGGTCAGCCGGGAAAGGCAAGTCCAGAAAAAAAATGCTTACCTCCTCAGCAGCTGCCTGGTCCCCTTTGGGACTCCTCAAAGTTACACCAACTCATTTGCTGGTGTAGGCTTGAGGAGACTTCTGGCGGTCTGTCTGGGCCAGGGGTTCTGGATTCTGGATTCAGCATATGCCGCTGTCACCAAGAACTGTCACCCAATCCACTCTGTCCCAGCCTAATCCTGAATCATTCCCACCCCCAGCAGAACTCCATAAGCAGCTGATCTGTGGGGCACTGTCAGCTGTGCACAGTCTTCTGCGCCTTGCACTGGTGGCAGTGTTCTGCAAACTGGCAGAGAGGCTGCAACAACAACAGACTGTGTGGTATGCTGGTGGACCTCGCAGTCTGCCAGGATACTGCGCAGATAGGATTGGGCCATAGATACCTGGAAGATGAATTAGGATTTAGGATTGGATCTGGATTAGTCCTAGTATACCTAGTCATGCCTCCAGTATCATAAATAGTGCCTGTTGCTTGGCCTTCTGGTAACTGGTCAGCAGAGGGGCAGGGGAAGGGCGGACCGGGTTGGCAGGGGAGGAAGTGATTGGCCCGCTGGGCCAGGGATCATCGGTGGTGCGCTCTGCCTATTCCTATCCCCTGTTCCAGGCCTGGTCGGCCGAGGCCCATAGGGGACGCTGGGTTCTCCCAGGGGGAAAGGGATGAATGTCCCACTCCCTTTCCCCCGAGGTGTGCTCCAGCTCTGCCTACGCTGCCTAGGAAGCCTGCCTAGGATTCGGCGCAGCGTGCTTTTGCATGCTACGGCAGTCCTGCCCAGCTTAAAAAAAGTGTAAACAGCATGTGGGCATGTACTTGGTCAACTGTGGTGGATGCTAAGAGATAAAGCTCCCTACCCCATTGCTGCAATTTTGTCATATTTCACATGCCCCTCCAGGTACTATTTAACAAAACGAAGAAAAAAAGTGAAGAAAAAACATTTATCAAGACATGTAGTCACAAATTAAAAACTAAGGGAGGAAGAAAACAGATAATACCCCTCATGGGGGACCCTTTGGATCAGAGTCTCCCACATAGGAGGTGGTCTTTCTTTCCTCTACCTCCTCTAATTTCAGGGGCTGTAGCTCTTAAAGCGAGCTTCAGAAGCAACCAGGAGACCAGCTCAAGTGGTTGCTCCCAATGCTGTGTGGGAAGGGCTGCATCTCCTGAAACAGTTGGGAGGGGGTGAAAAATCACTGCCTATGCAGGACATTCTGACTTGCTCCACCTCCCCTAGCTTTCCAAGGGGTAGCCCTTCAATTGTCCCCCATCTGGCTCCAATCTAAAGTTATACAACTCCATTACATGAAACGAAGAGTGGGCAACCAGCAATTCTTTTTTGCTCAGCTTTTTCCCTGAGCTGAAAATAATTCAGGGGACTTTTGAAGTTCACTTTTCCTTGGAGGCAAACTTTACCGAACCCCTGAAATTAGTTTCCAAGCTTGACTGGATTTTTTTTTTTTTTTTGGCATTTCTAGTCAGCACACTCATGTTTGTGTTGATCCTTTCTCAAATCACAATGCACTTTTCCATTCCCACAGAATTGAGGCTTTAGTTCGTTACACTAAAGTATTGCCTTTATGGGTTGCTGAGCTGCTTTCAGCTGCATTGAGTAATTCTCCAAGCGCTGGTGCCATATTTTATTTAAATTAAATAAATCATTTTAGAGAGAATGATATATAAATGACACTGCATGAAATAGGTGGTATTGTATTTAAATTCCATGCCTAGCATTATGCCTAAGCATATTTCACAGCTGCTAACAGGTGTGAATTGGTTTTTTGGGAAGAAAAATTTCCTACTGTTTGGCCCTTTGTTCATTCCATGCTGTTACAATACATTAGCATACTGCAAAAACAATTGATTTTGTCACAATACAATTTAAAAATACAGGTTTTAATTTGATTGACAAAACTTTTATTTATTCAATGAAATTGAAAGCAGTGCCTACCATAATCTCCAGTGTTATTAACAATATTATTTGGCTTTCTTCCTTAGCTGGAAGGAATGCATTAAAGGTTTCCATTTTTAAAGGGGCTAAATTGTCTATATCTGAACTTTAATGTGAAAAATAATTTAAAAAATAAAACAGTTTTAACAAAACAATGAACTTGAAATATGGAGAGTTCAACACATAAAAAATCTTTAAAACTGTGGATTTTATACAAAACTGAGGAGGGGGGGGTTACACCAGATTAATTCCTGAACAATAATCTACTGTTTACTTCTTGGCATACCATCTCAGTGGTCAAGTTACTGAGGGTGACAAATTATTTGAGGGAAGATAGCATTTCATTATAGAATCAAGACCTTCAGCTTGACCATTCTAGATGAGTTATATATTGCAACAAGTCAAGCCTGTAAAAGGTGTTCAACTGGTGTCCTTTAGAATCTTGAAGTCTACTTATCAAGCCTGAACAGGCACCACACACATGGATGGTAGCCTGCTTGGGGCCTGGTAAACCTCTTTGGTCTGCTGCAATGTTGGGACTGTAAAACCAGGGAGGTTGTCAAGCACTTTGCACACTGCAGTGTATTGCTTATTGGTGGGCTGCATTTTGTTTTGGTGATTACAAGTTGTGCAGCTTATATCCTGAGAAAAAAAAGAAGGGGACAGCACCAAAAATAGTAAAGGTGGCCGCTGCATCCTAGTCAGGATTGGGCCATGCTGGAGCCATGCTGCAGCTGGAGCACTCCTTGGGAGCCTCTTTGGATGTGCGATGGCAAAATGGCTGACACAAATCTGGGAGGCCCATGTAAGGCCCAACAGGCCTGTGAAGTGGGTAAGGATTTGGCAGAGCGTGCCGCTGAGGATCCCTTCCCCCTCCCAGGCCCAGCGGACCAATCTGCCACCGCAGAATGCCCCATTCTGCCCTCTCCCTGCCCCTGCCCCAACTGACAGAAAACCTACCTTTCCCAGCGGGCAAAGCTCCCATTTTGGGGCAGAGTGAGTGGCACCAGCCTCCCCGCTGCCCCCGCCGCTTACTCACTGGGTGTTGAAAACATGCTTTAAGGCCCATTTATGGCATTGGTACTTCTGTAGATAGAATTAATTGTCATTGGTATCGCTGGTAATCAATTAAATGGCCCATCTCATACCAACGAAATGTACTTTTCTCATGCTATTTGTGTGTGGGGTGTGTGTGTGGGCTAGAACAATTCCACAATCAATGTAGGCATTGGGAGATGTGAGAATAACCAGTGGAAGGTTGTGGTGACTGATGTATTCACCAGGAGAATAAACAACATTTATATAGTATTTTAGAACAGTGGTTCTCAAAGTTCTCCCCACGAGGCGGGGAGAACTCTGAGTGTCTGCGGGGTGGGACCAGCAGCGGCAAAATGCCCCAGAAACCACCATTTTAGCCTTACTGGGGCTTGGAGGGCTTTGGGGAGTCCTGCGCAACCCTCCAGAACCCTTTGCGAAAACCGGAAGTGCCTGAAAATCACCATTTGCGCAGGCCTCCCCAAAGCCCCCCAAAGCCTCAGTAAGGCAAAAAACGGTGGTTTCGGGCACTTTTTCAGCCACAGCAGTGGCGATCCCTGGGATCGCCGCTGCCGCCATGCTGTCCCTGCCCTTTAATGGGGCAGGGGACAGCTTTTGTTCTCAATGGTGAGTTGCAACCCACCACTTTGAGAATCACTGTTTTAGAATATTCAGAGTAATTCACATACATTATCTCAATAATTTTTACTTATAAAGTAGGCCAAGAGCTTCATATTGTACATAGAGATTACAAACTCTTCTACTTTTCTTTGCTAAAAGAATATCACTTGCTTAATTGTTTTACTCTTTCAACTTATTTCTGTATTTTTCCTTTTAAAAAGAACTTCAAGTAGATTGCAGCCATTTTAAAATCCTACAAAGCCAACAATGGGGGGAAAAAGTTGCAACCCCACAAAGGGAGAGCGTCTGGGGAAACATACACACATCCTTGTGTTTGATATTATTTCTTTATTTAGTCAACAAATTTCTGTCTTCTCTCTTTTTAATCATCATTGGCCTTCAAACCAGTTAACAATTTAATTTAAAAATGTTTGGCTGTGTTTTTTAAGAGTTTCTTCTTTTCACATGGGGGGGGCAAATTTGCTGATCTCTCCTTCACCTGCAGCCCCCTGCAACCCTGAAAATGTGCTCCTGAGGGTCTCCCACCATATCTCCAAAACTGAAGAAGCCCAATCCTGTGTAGGATGCGGCATCCTGCCTAAAGGGCCGACTGCCACGTCCTATCGAGTTCCCAGGCTGCCTCGGGGCAGCCCGGGAACAACTCGGGAGAAGGGAACGATCATCCCCTTCTCCCGTGTAAGTGGTGGACCTACCAGAGCTCACATACATGTGCGCCGCCTGTGCCAGTGTACCTGGGGCCTGGAGGGAGCTCAGGATACCGAGGATCTTGCCCCCAAGTATCCCCACCCCCTCCAATGGCCCCTCGCCGCCCGGTCAGCCATCCCCCCGCCCCTACCCTGACCGGCGCAGAACTTACCTGGTCCGGCGGCTGCAGGGGAGACAGCAAAGCATGCAATGCAGGCTGCAGCACCGGAACTACTTGCTCTCCGGGTGTCGTGCAAGTGCTTTACGGCACTTGCCCGACACCTTGCCCCGGGGTAGCGCTACACAGGATCGGGCCATTAGATGATGATCTCGGCAGACAAGTGAGCTACACTGTTCGTTTTTGTAAAAAGTGATATTCCACCAGTCTTCTTTTTGGTGATCCTGCTGATTGGTGGGATTTCAGGTTGTTGTTGCTTTAACAGAAAGAGCCCCACACATCTGGGCTCTGGTGCTCTTTCCAGGTCTTTTTGTCACAGTGTCTGGCTGTTTGTACTTTCCTTTTCAGCATAGTCCTATGCATGTTTACTTGGAAGTAAGTCTTATTGTATTTTAATGGCACTTGGGACCCAATCCTATCCAACTTTCTGATGCATTCTGATGCATTCTGCAGTGGGGGGGCCGTCACAGAGGCCTCCTCTAGGTAAGGAAACATTTGTTCCATTTCTTCAGGCCTGCATTGCGGCTGAAAGCACTGGAAGGTTGGATAGGATTGGGCCCTTACAGCCCAATCTTAAGTAACACCCCCCCCCCGCGCGCCAATGCAGCCTTGCCAATTGAGTGCACTCTGTACCTTGCGGGCCTGGGCAGTTTGGAGGCCCCCTCGAGGTAAGGAACCTTTTGTTCCCTTACCCCGGGGCGAGCCTCTGCTGCCCCAGTGGGTCTCCTCGGATCTTAGCCAGCTATTTTGCTGGCAGAAGTTTGAGGAGAGTAAGGGAGAGGGAAGGGGACAGGGAAGGTTAGGATCTGGCGCAAACAGTGCTGCCAAGTTTCACCCTCCCACTCCTGTTCCACTTCCCGCCTGTCCCTCCCCTCCCAGGAACTCCCCCGTTCCGCCCTCCCTGCCTCACTCTACCCTTCCCCTGCTGCACTGTACCACCATTGCTGGCTTACTTTCATTGCTGGAGGTAGCCAGCAGTGGCTGCGGGACTCCAGCATCACCACCATTTGCAGTGGTGGACACAAAATGGCCACCAGTGGCACTCTGCATGTGCCACTGTATGACCATTTATAATAATGGAACTGTGACAATATGTGAGAAATGCTGAGGGCATTCCTAACCTGACAGAACAGTAATATCTGCACCATTTTTCTAAACTTTCAAGGACTAATGGTTTAGTCAGCTTCCCCGGAGAGTGGGTTCAGTAAGTGTGGTGCTGCAACAGGAAAGGCCCTGCTCCAAGTTACCATTAATCTAACCTTCACAGAAGGAGGCACAAGCAGCAGTACCTCACCAGAAGCCTTCTCTCGTTTCATTATTTGAGCCTTCTCTGTTCACCAGGACAATAACTTATATTATTTAAGAGTGGAGAGTAGGGACATTTTGATGGATACCAAGATGGCTACCTTGTTAATCACAACAAGCTAGCAGTTGGCACAAAAGGGACAATATGTGAGAAATGCTGAGGGCGTTCCTGCGTGTGTGTGTGTGTGTGTGTGTGTGTGTGTGTGTGTGTGTGTGAGAGAGAGAGAGAGAGAGAGAGAGAGAGAGAGAGAGAGAATTAAAACTGTCTCTTGCATGTCAGTGTGAGGACTATCAAGAGAACACCAAATTGGCCTCCGGCTATTATTCTCATCTTCTAGAGGAATCTAATTAACTCAGTAATTAAATAGGGACTTTAGTGACATAGCTGTTTTAGTCCATGGTGTAGAATTGCAAAGCCATTTTATGGGTGGCATTGCTTATTTTCTGTGGGCCTTGTAGTAACTTAAACAACAGCGTTGCTATGACAAACAAACTTAATTGCTGTCATGAACGATATTTGTTTATCACTCCAGGGAAATGAGTGCAAATAAAATTAAAGGATTTCTGAACAGTATGGAGAATGTGAATCTGTTACACTGTTAATATTTACCAACACTTATTCAAGCTGAATGTTGTTTGTTTTTTCAGTATTTCCTCTGGTTTTGACTGCATTACATTACAGTGGGACCCCCCCCACACACACACTTTATGATGGTAATCTGTTCCAGGGACACCATTGTATTGTGAAGAAATTGCAATGTGAACCCAGTAATGCATTATTTTTGGTAATTCATTCCAAGACCTCGGAAGTTGAAGTTTCTGCCACAGAACTAAGCTATTTCCCTTTCTAAAAAGTGATTTAAAAGGTGCCTATTGCACTTTTAAAAGGTGCACTCTTTAGGGGCCATGGTTATTCATTTATTATTATTATTATTATTATTATTATTATTAACAAAATGTTAATAAAATACAAAAAATTTACAAAATGTTGTGATTATAAAACACACGGGGAGTGGCGAAGGGGGTATGCAGGCGAGACACAAGCAATGGAGAAGCCGCCTAGGGAAGGGAGAAGCACTTATGAGCGGTGGGGCGGATGGGAAGAGGAGGGGCAGTAGCCCTGGAGAGAACCTGATTAAGCCTGGCCTGGCCGATGAGGCTCTCGGGTCCCTGAGGGCATGCTATGGAGCATGGCTCAGCACCCCCTAGTGCCCATAGAATGCATGTCATTTTACAGTCAAAAGTACAAGATGCCTTGCCCTGAGAAGTTTGTAAATAGTAGTGGGGGAGGGGCAGGGAGCAAGAGGACAACAAAATTGTTGAGGAAATGGCTGGGGGAAACTGAACATGTAAGGACTGGAGCAGAGTTCTTGGGATACAATTACAGATGTTGTAGGCCATGATGTGAGTGATAAAACACTCCACCTCATAAGCCATATCTTTAATTAGATTGTAACTCTTCAGATTACAGATGGAGAATGGAATCTTAACAGCACTTGCATTAGGACTGCATGATTTAAAAAAAAGGAAAAAAAGAAGAAGCTTCCTGCAGATTCGAAGTTGGCACGGCTCAGAGAAGGCTAGGCTAGGTGTTGTGTATACATGGCAGCTACGACTTGCATGATCAAAATGGCTTGAAAATCGTTTTTGCAATTAGCTGACCCTTGCAGAGATGCTGGTTCACAAAACAGTGCCTCCAAGTGGGTATGGTCAAGCCTCATACATGCTCCAACGGTACTCACATGGTAGACACAGGTCCTTAAATCTCATTTGTTATTATTTGCTAAAATCTATATCAAGCTTTTGTACGTATACAGAATTATAACCTTTTTCTTCTCAAGTGACTGAAAAGTGGAAAAAATATGAAAAATAAAAGCACAATTCAACCAACAGTGAAGCATTTTAATTCAAGGTGATTTCAATGGTAGAGGCTGAAGAAGAGGCTTATTTTTTCCCACTGAAATCAATGGGATTTAAAAAATACTGAACTTTGGCTGGATCACATCCAAAGGCCAGCAAAAAAAAGGGGGAGGTAAATGTAAAGGGAAAGTACATTTATTCTATTGGGAAGACCTAATTAAATACAGAAGTGGAAGCAATTGATGTCTTGAGTTTAACTAAAACATTTGTAATGTTCTCGAACAGGACAATAATTGAGTTCATATATATATATATTTGAAGATCACATGTGCCTAAGAGCAATGGAAGATATATTACAATGGCAACTTAAAAGGTGAAAGCAGTGTTGAAGAAGCTCCTATCTGCATATTATAGACCATAAATGAGATTCCTACAAGTTAACCTTTCACTTGTGGATTTCAGGAGAACTGCAATAGCTGTTTCAGAAGATGCACAAAGAGGGGGAGGCACTGACACTGGAAGGGGCATGGTTCAAATTACTCGGGAAGTTATCCCATGCATTTAGAGAAATACTGTAGTCATCTAGATCATTCTGGCGTACAGCTATTAAAGGTAAAGGTATCCCCTGACAATTAAGTCCAGTCGTGTCCGACTCTAGGGTGTGGTACTCATCTCCATTTCAAAGCCGAAGAGCCAGCGTTGCCCGAAGACGCCTCCGTGGTCATGTGCCCGGCATGACTCTCCTTGCCGCAGCGCATAGCATGCAGCTGGAACACAGAGCGCTGTTTACCTTCCCGCAAGCGGTACCTATTTATCTACTCACATTGACATGCTTTGGAACTGCTAGGTTGGCAGGAGCTGGCCAAGCAACAAGCGCTCACCCCGTTGCGGGAATCGAACTGCCGATCTTTCGATCGACAGCTTATGGTTCAGCGGTTTAACCCGCTGCGCCACAAAAGAAGAGAATGTTTTGCAGAAGTTTTCATCAGCTGCAAACAGTTGCTCTTCGTTTTGTCACAGCTGAAGCATTTCGGTGCCACATGCCCATTGCACATCAGCCAATCATGCCCAGCCTGCCAGTGTAGCACGAGGCAGAGGAACAAAATATTGAGCACCTGATTGGTGCTTTGATTTAAGGGGATGGGGCTCGGCTGGCGTTCAGCATTTTTTCACTGGTCACCTTAGTTCTAGGCCAGAGTTTTGACCCCTGCCCATCCCTCTCTTAGGGCAGTCTGAGATTAGATGGTTGCCCTTTTTGGGAGCAGGGTAGACATTTTTTTGCTGCTAGCCTAACTGGTCCTTGGTTGGCAATTTTTCATCTACCCCATATTAGCCTGTGGAGTGTTGGCCTTTATTGTAGGCATTTCACTTTTTAGTATTCCTTAGGCAGCCCAATCCTGTTCATAGCTGATGCAGTGTGCAAAAGCAGTGTCCTGGGGAGAATTGGGCCAGTGCCAGTGCAGCTGGAGGCCTCCTCAGGGAAAAGGGACATTTGTCTCGTTCCCCCGGGTAATGCCCCAGCCGCTCCCATGGGTCTCCTCAGATGTATGTGCAAATCCAAGGAGCCCATGTAACTCCAACCAGGCCTGGGATGGGGGATAGGATCTGGCGGAGTGTGCTGCTGGGGATCCCTCCCTCCTCCTGGGCCCGGCAGCCCAATCTGACCCCTGGAATACCCCCTCCATGCCCTGACCAGTGGAACACCTACCTTCCCCGGCGGGTGCAGTGACAATTCGGAGCTGACTGGAGCATCAGAGGCTGCTCCGACACTCCTGCCTCCGAAGAGGAGGTGTAAACGTGCCTTACACCAAGTTTGCAACATCCTGGAGTAGCACAGCAGCGGTTGCGCCACTCCAGAATGTATTGTGCTGTTGCATTTTTTGTTTGTCAATTTAGGCAGGTGTCATGCAGGTATGGAGTTAGAAGTTGGTTGGTCAGTATTCTCTCTGAGGTAAGCAAGGTCAGTACCACTTGTTAGATGCTTACTAGCTTGGCAAGGCTGGCTGGCGAGCCCTCTGGCTTGGATTAGCAAAGGCAACCTCAAGTGCTTTCCAGCCTCTGGGAGTCTGTGCATTCCATCTGCCTCAAACCTTTGGGGTTGGCTTAAGCCATCCTTAGACAGATTGCTGCTTGGAGTCAGGGTGGTCTTGCCCATTAATCTGGGGACTGTACAGCCTCTCATCATTTCCCCACTGGTAGATGCCCACATGTGGGGAGAGGAGTTTAGTCTTCTCCCTACTACTGTCATGTGGATTAATAAAGTGACCCAGCTTAAACCTAAGGCTCTGTCTCAAAAAAGATGAGCTGGGATTTCAGGGAGCATTTTAGCCCTGAATTTAGCCCACCACCACTTTGGCACTACTTTCATGCTAACACTGTTCACAAGCAAACATTTGGCATCATCTTAAAAAAAGAATGAATAAGACAACATTGTCAGAGGCTAGATGGGAGTTAGTCACAGAATGCTAATGGAATTGTATGCCATCTTTTAGACACCAAATCTAGTCACTGTTTTGAAGAGTGTATTTCCTCAAAGTTATGACAATTGTGACTAAAGTCAATGTTATTAAATTCAGCTCATCATTGTCTCTGCAGCCTATAGGGAAAAATAAACTATTCTAGCACTGCTGCAATATAAATGCTAAGAAGAGCATAAAGGGAATCTGAGTATTTAGGCTAATGGTTGGAAAGTAATAGCATCAGACTACATTAGGGGTACCAATGGCTAATAGATCAATGGCACTCTTGTTCATTTGGGGTGCTATTGTCTTCGCTGTAGTATACCTGGAATTATGGCCACGAATGGCCAACTTGTGGCATTGGTGCCATGAGTGGCAGAAGTGAGAGACATTTTTGATACTCCTAGACATTCATCCCCTTACCCCGAGTAACGTTCCAGTCTCTGCTATGGAGTTACTTGGGTCAGCGCCACCTAATTCGGCAGCGCTGACCCACGAAGCCCGTGTTGGGCCTTGGAGGCCTGGGAGGGAGGATAGGATATGGCGTCCCACCCCCCTCCCAGGCCCGATCTGCCCCTGCCCCACCCTCCCTCTGCCTTGTTACACCCCCTCCCCCGTTCTCCCCAGCCTCTGCACTGCCTGGTGCAGGATTTACCTGCTCACACAGGGCACTGGATTTGGTGGCGGAGTGGCGGCGCCAGCCCTAGCGCCAGTGCGGCCTACTCAGGTGTCGCAAACCTCCTTTACGGAATGTTCGCAACACCCAGCACCGGCACTGAGGCATCAGCGCTGGCACTCCCGGAAGGAAGGATTGCACCATTATTCAATCTATACACAGCACAAATTCTGACTGCTCGCAATGTTGTGTTTGTAAACAGTCTGTCGACAAAAAAATAGTCACTGGAGAAATTTTATAATTATTTTTGATAATTTATACATCTAGAGATTCACAATTTGTTTGTTCCCAGGCAATTTAGAAAGAAAAGAGATCAGAAATGTTCCCAGATCTGATTAGCTCAGAAATATTCCTCACAATTAGGATGCCCTTAAAACAAGCATTTGTTCCTACTAGAAAGACTGGGGTGAAATTACTGCAATATAATGGAAGTAAGTGGGTGAAGAAACAGATTTACTCAAAGCAGACAAATCAGCTGAAGGAGCCCAATGTGTTTCAGGCCACAGTTGACTCTCCAGTGAGGGAATTGCAAATGTTGATAAAATGTAAGCATTGAATAAATATGAACACAACTACTATTTTCAGGATGGCTTCATTGCCACTCTCCTTATTCAGGAAATCATGTGAATCAATGGTGAGATTACTCGGAACCGTTTTCTTTTTTTGCTGTCCTGACTCTGACAATGGTTGATGGATTTTAGAAAGTGTTCTGGAAATGCAGCCTTCCTAATTATCTATTTGGCTGGTTATTTGGCTGGTCCAAATTATTCTGGAATGTCATACTGCAGAGAAAAAAAAAAGAGCAAAAAGAATAATCTAAACAGGGATGAGCACCCAGCAAACCAAAATCCAGATTCTGGATTTGTTATTCCTAGATAATGGCTGAAATACAAAGAACTATGCTGGTCACACCCAAGATCTGATCATGCCAAATATTCTTTAGAAAACACACACATACACACACACAAAACTTCAATAGCAGACTTCCATGTCATATCATCACACAGTCTGTTTTTGAAGCTCTCTGCAGTTTCAAAAGCAATTTCCCATGTGGCATTGGGGGTTACAGCAGTGACAGAATGAAAGACAAGTTTAAATTGCTCTTGAAGTTTGTTGCATAGTTATTTGGATCCAGCCTCAAGGCCTACGTAGTCACTCTAAACATAATGTACAGTTGACAGGAAGTGAACAGGCAGTAGCGGGCCTACACCCCCGTGGGGGGCCGCCGCTGCGACACCCCTCCACGGACACCATATGCCCCGCCACTGCGGGGCGAGACGTCACCGCCGTGCCCCGCCGCGGTGCAAAAACACCCTCCCGGCGCTTTCCAGCTCCTTTTTGGAGCCAGACGGCGCCCAGGAGTGTGGGAGGGTCAAATTTGCACCCAAACGGTTGCACAAGAAGGAGCCGGCAACGAATCTCGCGGCAGGTACACCCCCCACGACCCGCCGCTTGGGGCCCACCACCCCCACCATAACGATGCCTCTGTGAACAGGCTTCCCTCAGCTATTGTTTGTTTGGCTGAGACAGTCAAGGAAGTCTATGCCTCGCATGGAGCACAAATGATAAAAAGTGCTCATGAGAATGGCTTTCAGCAAAATGACTTCCTCCCATTTCAGTGAATGAGCCCCAGGCAGCACAAATGGGGATTATCACTTTATCCTCATAACAACCCATTGAGGAAGGACTGCTGTAGGCTAGGCTACCCACTTACATTAATTTAATGCCACGTTAATTGGCATGGCTTCCCCTTCAAGAATCTTGGGAACAGTAGCTCAGGGTGGATGCTGAGAATTCGTTTGGCTGCAAATATGCCACTACACCTGTGAGGTTGACCTGGCAGTCACCGAAGCCTGTTGACAGATTTTTTTTATCTGGCTTTTGAAACCTGTCTCTATATGGGACCACATGTGACTGCAAGGTTCCCTGTTTTACTTATCCTATTCAATTGTCTGTTGTTGTTAGCCACAGATCAGTGTGCTTGTTGGAACCCACCAGTGTTAGAGCAGAGCTGTGCCAGCAGCTCTTGAGGTCTCCAATGCTAAAATCATTCCTCAGGTCCTATATGGTGTCCCTATATGGATGTGTGCTATGAACCGTTCTCTAGAGAGGATTCAGGCGTCGTTTCTCTGGAAAATCTTTGGGTTGCCAGGTTGTGTGGCCTATGCCACTCTCTGTTTAGAAGCTGGTCAATCTCGGGTGGAGACTGTGGCATGGCTGAGATTTTTTAAATTTTGGTTAAGAGTTTTCTACGATCTAGACCAGGATAGTTTACTTACCCGACTTCTCTTGGACTCTGAGCCCCCTTTTGGGGCTACTTATTTTGAAAAGAAAATACAATCTATAGGCCTTACTTTAGATATAGTAGGTTCACTGACCCATGACCAAGCATTTAGAACAATTAGGGGCAGGCTTCTGGATATTGAACAGCAAGAACTTCAGCATGCTGCCAACTTGACATGCTCACCACTCCGTTATCAGATTCCTATTAGGTATGGCCAACGGGCAGAGTATTTATACCATCTAAAATGCCCATCTGATTGTAGGGCCTTCTTATTGGCAAGGTGTAATGTCATGCCATCAGAGCTACTTTATGGGAGATACAGAGGGATTCCATCTAGGGAGAGATGTTGTTCTTGTGCTGTGGGAGGTGTGGAATCTCTACACCATATGTTATTTTATTGCCCTCTGTATAATGATCTATGTGTGAAATATTTATATCCAATCTTGTCCAATAGGTGGGGTTGAGGGGGATCAGGAAAAAATCCGGATTATTTTACAGGGTTTAGATGCTGTATTAACAGAAAAAGTTGCAACCTACTTAAAGCAGATCGTAAAAAGGCGTAGTGCAAGTCATATGGGTAGTGTATGCTAGGTTTAGGACTCTTCACCCCTATTTATGGTTACTGTTGTTATGTACTTGTTATATGTTTATGTTGTATATTATGTATGTTGTTAATTATGCCAATAAAGGTTCTGAATCTGAATCTGAGCAGAGACTACTAATACTGGAGTACCTTCAGAACTTGTTTCTGGCCTTAGTTGCACCGGCATGCTACTGATTTGTCCTCACATTACACCACAAAGAGAACAAAATAAATGTTCATCCCAAAGGTTCAACGAAACAAACAGTTTTGACTCGGCGTTGGAAGACCTGTAGACTAGGGCCTGAGAGGGCATCCCAGGGGAGGGAGATTCAAAGTTTTACAGCCATAGCTGTAAAAGCCTTCATGTGCCTTCAGACACAGGGCTTCCATTATCTTTCATGAACTGAGTTCAAAGATATTCTTCTCAGTTTACTGTGAAGTCTCTCCTCTAGCCAAACAAAGGCTTATTGCCTTGTGTTTGTTTTCCTTAAAAGCTGGGCTTTGTGTGTCGCAGGCACCCACAAGAGATAATTTAGTCCTAGAAGTCAATTCATTCGGACTGTGTTTGCTTTGACACTACAAGCAAAGAACTACCATTGCTTCTAGGAGACTGGCACTCCCCTCTACCCTACCCCATCTGAAGACAACAATTAATTTGAGATGCCTATGCATAAATCATACCACGTGGCCAAAGAGAGTAATCAGCTTTCTTTCTATTTGCTATGGAAAAGGCCTTCCTTATATAGCATAAAGGAAGCCATGCAGTTCTGGACAATTTAATACCTTGCAGTCCAAAAAGAAACCAAATGTCTGTGTAGTTCTAGAGGCCTGTTTGGGACTTTGGACCAGGGAAGGGGAAGATATGTACTACAGCTTACAGGCAGTATTTAAGGACTACCTAGTGTAGCAGTTCGAAAGCATGTTAATGTGAGTAGATAAATAGGTACTGCTTGCGGGAAGGTAACATCATTCCGTGTCCAGCCACAGAAGCTGTGGGGCCCAATTAGACACATCCCTGCAGGGCCTCAAATATATAACAAAAAATCAATCCCCTACCTGTTGGCAGCCGATTCCATTATCGGGCAGCGGTGGCACTGGGGTCTTTTTCAGTTGTGGATACAGTAAAGGTAAAGGTATCCCTTGACATTTAAGTCCAGTCATGTCTGAACCTAGAGTGCGGTGCTCATCCCTGTTCTGAAGCCGAAGAGCCAGCGCTGTCCAAAAACGTTTCCATGGTCACATGGCCGGCATGATGACTCTCCTTGCTGCAGTGTGTAGCGTGTAGCTGGACACAGAATGATGTTACCTTCCCGCAAATAGTACCTATTTATCTACTCGCATTAACATGCTTTCGAACTGCTACACTAGGTAATCCTTAAATGCTGCCTGTAAGCTGTAGTACATATCTTCCCCTTCCCTGGTCCAAACAAAAGTCCCAAACAAACTGAACATATTTCTAGTCACACAGAAGGATGTTGCCAATTCTCTCCAGTCCCACTGAACACCTGTAAGACGTACTTCTGAACAGACATGCTCAGAATTTAAATGGATTTATTATGGCAAAACCATTTGTGTGGAAAAGACAACCCCCCCACCCCAAGCAGAGCTGAACTACAAAATAAGAGACCCTGGGTCATCATAACTTACCTCACAGGGCTGTTGTGAGGCTAAATACAGAGACTTAAATATGAATGAGGTGTTGTAAATAAAGGTATCACATTTTTATCTTCACAACACTTTGTACATTTTACATCAAGATTGTAGCTCACTGTATGTAAAAACCAATGCAGAACCATTTCTAAAACAGACATGTTGAAATAAAAATACTGGGACATTTTGTGTAGGGGGAGCAAAACTGATTAAAAAGGCTATGGCTATGGAGGCAGAAGGCAATAGAATTTAATTTGTATGTAGCATGGATATTCACATGACCAGACATAGTGCAAAAAGGTAGAGAATAGGTTTAAAAAGTCATGTAAAAAGTTTTTTATACATATTAAACAAGTAGGAGGAATTCCGAAAACTTTAAAATATATAAAATATATAAAATCATCAGAAAAAACCACACATTGTAAAATATTGATCCAACGTTTCATCCAGTACTCTGGACATTCTCAAGGAAACCACAGGCAAACTGTGTAGAATGGAATTGACTGTGGAGAAAAAACGCAGGTTAAATCCTTCAGCTATCAATTAGCACAGGAAACGAGGAGCCTAAGAAACATAAGAAACAAGGACCTTCAGCTGTCAATTAGCTTAAGAAACAAGCAGCTGCTAAAGCAAAAACATTCTATTTAAAGTGACAGCAATGTAATGACTACAAGACACATTACAAAGTCAATGAATTCAAGATTCTAGTGCAATACTGTAACTCTTCCTTAGAATAGGCAACCATATTTTGTTAATAAAAGAATTTAATTTTTAAAATGGGTTTTCTTTCTTTGTATACCTGATGCTATGCATGATAACTCAGTAAGTCCCACTGGGTTCAGTGAACTTACTCTCAAGTAAGTGCACATTCAATTATAGCCTGGCGCAGCAAGCCATACAAATGGAGAGACAGCATCTCACAAGGATGGCTTTCCCTCCCACAAGACAATATCACCGTGTCTTCACCAAGGCATTTAAAGTCCCTCAGAGTGTCAGAGTTTATGTCTTTGCAGGGCGTTGGCTGGGTGCTATTTAAGTGGAATTGAACAGTTTTCGCTCTGCTGGTACTGGAAAAGTGGAGAACAGATCAAAGCCTGTGCTCTTCCTCCCCCTTCTTAAAATAAAGTGCGGCAAGCTGTTTGTCTTTGCAGAGGCAGGCAGTGTTTTGCAAGACCTCCTCCATCAGGGGTGGGACTGGGAGTTGAAGCAAGAGTTACATTATTGTCCGACCCCTTATGGAGGAAGGTGCATGCACGGGATTGCCTCTGTTTCGGCTCCCCATTGCCAAGCCAATCTGCCTGAGGCAACAATGCTTTTTCTTCTCCCTGCGAGGATGGGAGGGTGGCAGCAGCATTGTTGTTCCTGCTGCCTGGGCAATGAGATGACGATCATGGGGAGAGATCTCCTCCTCTGTGCACTTACCAGGAGGAGGGGAAAGGGAAGAAGGGTTATTATCCTGTCACCACAGCAGCTGCACAGAACAGCTGACACAATGGCTGCATTTGTTTTTCAACTTGGAAATAGCAGGAAGTGATGTTCCTAGCATGCTTGATGCCGCGGCTACCGGGGGCTCCCAAAATGAACGAAAATGACCAAAATCAAAATGGCTGCTGTTGCTCCTCATCTCTCCCACTACATCTCCCAAGATCCTTTGAAGCCAAGCAGCCTTCCTATTGGTGCATGAGGCCACCATTTTTTCTAGCTTCGAGCTCGGAGTTGAAACTTCTAGCATGGTGAGCAGGCTGGAAGGAAAAACAGACACAACACAAGTGTGCTACAAGGCGAAAAAAAAGCAAGCTCTCAAGCGCTCCTAGCACTAGAAGCTGAAAAACAAATGCAGCCAATGCTTGTTCTCAAACACCACAAAATTGCGCTGCACTGCTCACAATCTTCTACCCACAAAGTCCCGCATCACCCTCCTGCTAGCTTCTGGTGGCCAACAAGCTCCAGTAGTGTCCACCCACTTTGCACAGTGTGCTGCTGGGTAATATAGTGAGCTTCAGTGGAGATGGGACTTCAGGGCTGTGAAACGCTGCAAGTGCCCAGCAGCGCAGCAGCTGAGGTTGGCAGATGCCCTGACACACCCTTTATGGCTGGCACCTGGGGCGGGTCAGTCGCCTCCCCCCCCTCACACTCTTGCTTTGCCACTGCTTCTTTGCTCTGCCTCCAGTACAAACAATGCAGGAAACTCCGGCCATCCTGGAACTCTGCTCGCTGCTGCGGGTCCCCCACAACCACAGAGCCCAATTGGACCAAATCAGTCCAATCGGCCTAAAGCCGGCTGTAATGCAGATCTGTCTAAAATCCTTGGTCTGTCTCCATTTTGAGTTTCCTGTCTTGGTTTTTCTGCTTGCCTGCTTCTGTAGCCCCAGTGATTGGCACTTGGCCAGAGGCCTTGGGAGCTGTGCTTCAAGCTGCCTTGTTATTCCTTATCTGCATGGGAACCCTGATACCACAACTTCTCCCAATTAACTAGCTGCACCTGTGCTGGACATCACGAGCTTCTCAGACTTGGGAGGGGGAGCGAGGAGTGAGCTCATCTTCGGGAACTTTCCCCTGCGTGTTGCCCTTTCATTGGTCTGCTCCCCCCTGTCAATCATCTTACCTCAAAATGTCTACTTAAGCTACTATTCTGGCATCCATTTTCTATCTCGTTATTCTTTCTCTAACTGGTCTTTGTTGGAGACATTCCTCCCTATCTGCTGTTACTCCTATGGCTTGACTTAGCCCTCTGCCTTGGGCAGGTCAGCCCTGCACCATCCTGCTGGGATGGCTATTCTCTTTTCTCATCATGGTGAGTGTGTAGGGACAAATGTGTTAGCTGAGGAGTTAGTTCTTTGTTATTTTATTTATTTATTTATATTTATTTAATGGATTTCTACCCCGCCTTTCTCCCAATAAGGGCAATCAAGGCGGCTTACAGTTAAGAACATGTTAAAATACATAATACACAATAAAACATAATTAAAAACAAGTAATTAAAACAAATAAAACAGACAGTCCCAGTGGGTCACCTATAAAAGCCATTTGTTAAAAAAGCCATTTGTTAAAAAAGCCAGCCCACCATGTCAGTCATCGAATGCCAACCTAAATAAAAACGTCTTGAGGCCCCGCCAAAAGGTCTCTAAGGAGGGAGCCGTTCTTAATTCCAGGGGGAGGGAATTCCATAATTGGGGCACCACTGCTGAGAAGGCCCTATTCCGTGCCGCCATCCCCCTCACCTCCGTCAGTGGCGGCACGGTCAACAGGGCCCCCCCCCTGATGACCTCAGAGTACGGGTCGGATTATAAGGAAGGAGGCGGTCCCTCAAATACCCTGGACCCGAGCCGTTAAGGGCTTTAAAAGTCAAAACTAGCACTTTGAATTGTGCCCGGAAACGAACCGGCAGCCAGTGTAGCCGCCGAAGCAACGGTCCGACTGAGTCGAACCGACAAGCCCCGGCAACCACCCGGGCCGCCGCATTCTGCACTAGTTGTAGTTTCCGAACAGTCTTCAAAGGCAGCCCCACGTAGAGCGCATTGCAGTAATCTAGTCTAGATGTCACTAGGGCATGGGTCACTGTGGCCAGGTCTGCACGATCCAAGTACGGTCGCAGCTGGCGCACCAGCCGAAGCTGGGCAAAAGCCCCCCTGGCCACAGCCGCCACCTGAGAATCCAGGAGCAGCTGTGCATCCAGGAGAACCCCCAAGCTGCGGACCTGCTCCTTCAGAGGGAGTACAACCCCATTCAGAGCAGGACGATGATCCAGTACCTGAGTCGTGGACTTCTGGACCAGAAGAACCTCTGTCTTATCAGGATTTAATTTCAGCTTGTTCGCCCCCATCCAGCTCCCAACTGCCTCCAGACAACGATTCAGGACATCGACCGCCCCCTTGGAATCAGGTGGAAAGGAGAGAAAGAGCTGGGTGTCATCCGCATACTGATGACTCCCTACCCCAAACCTCCGGATGACCTCTCCCAGCGGCTTCATATAGATATTAAACAGCATGGGGGATAGAATTGACCCTTGCGGCACCCCACACCTCAAGGGCAAGGGTGCCGAACAAGCATCCCCCAGCACCACCTTCTGGGATCTGTCAGCCAGGAAGGAGTGGAACCACCTCAGAATGGTGCCTCCAAGCCCCAACCCAGCCAACCGACCCAGGAGGACACCATGGTCAATGGTGTCAAAAGCCACCGAGAGGTCCAGCAGGACCAACAGGGACGCACTCCCCCTGTCCAGTCCCCGGCGCAGGTCATCCACCAAGGCGACCAAGGCCGTCTCTGTCCCGAACCCCGGCCTGAAGCCAGACTGGAACGGATCCAGATAATCAGCTTCCTCCAGGGCCCTCTGGAGCTGGGACGCCACTACCCGCTCGATCACCTTGCCCAGAAACGGGATATTTGAGACTGGCCGAAAGTTGTTCAAAATAGTGGGATCCAGGGAGGGTTTCTTCAGGAGGGGGCGCACCACCGCCTGCTTCAAAGACGGCGGCACCACCCCCTCCCTCAGAGATGAATTTACCACCCTCCCTGTCCACTCGGCCAGCCCCGCCCGGGCAGCCCTAATCAGCCATGCCGGACAAGGGTCAAGCGGGCAAGCGGATGGTCTCACACTCCAAAGAATCCTGTCCACATCCTCAGGTTCTACAAGCTGAAAAGAATCCCAGGAAGAAGAACAGACAGGTGCCTCAGGGACATCATTAGATACTGCTAACGCGGCGTCCAAGTCATGCCGAATCCGATCGACTTTGTCCACGAAGTGCTTGGCAAACTCATCACAGCGAGCCACCGTGTGTTCCGCCCCATCTACTGGGGGGTCCAGATGGAGCAGGCCCCGGACCACACGGAAAAGCTCAGCTGGACGGTTCTCCGCAGACGCGATGCCGGCAGAAAAGAAAGCCTTCTTAGCTGCCGCCACCGCCACGGAATAGGCTCTGAAATGAGCTCTAGCCCGTGCCCGGTCGGAGTCAGCACAAGTTTTCCGCCACCGTCGCTCTAGGCCTCTACCCTGCCGCTTCATCGTCCGCAGCTCCTCAGTAAACCAAGGGGCCGCTCTGACTCTGCGGCTTGGTCGAGGACGCTCAGGAGCGATCAGATCCAGAGCCCTGGTCATTTCCCCATTCCAGAGGTCAACCAGGGTGCTGGGTGAGTCGCCGACTCTGTCAACAGGAAAATCCCCCAGAGCCCTCAGGAATCCATCCGGATCCATCATCCTCCGGGGGCGGACCATAGAATGAGGTCCCCCACCACTGCGGAGGCGACAAGCCGCGATAAGCCTAAATCCCACCAGGAAGTGATCTGTCCATGACAAAGGAGTGATGTTAATTTCCTCCACATCCAGATCACCATCCACTTGTCCAGCAGTAAACACCAGGTCCAACGTGTGTCCCGCATCGTGAGTCGGGGCAGATATTCTTTGAGACAGACCCATGGTTGCCATGGCGGCCATGAAGTCCTGAGCCGCGGCTGTCCTCGGGGCCTCAGCGTGGACATTAAAGTCCCCCAACACCAATAGGCGAGGGCACTCCAACGCCAACGCCGAGACCACCCCGGTCAGCTCAGGCAGGGAATCCCTGTTCTGTCTCGCCCTTCCAACACGACATTTTAGTGCTGTATTCTAGTATTTGAAAGTTATGCCTTTTTGCAGCAACCTAGTTGCCTGTACCTTTTTACATGTATCACTATGCTTGGTTTTGCGTAGCCTAAACTTAATAAACACCTATCTATTTTACCAGAGAGTGTTTCTTTGGAACCCTGGAAACTAAGTCCTGGAAGCCTTGTTGCTTAGTCACGTACTACCTGCGTTGCACGTTGTATCCCTGTCTGGCTTGGTCAGCCAGACCTGGGACCAACGGTTCACTCTGTACCCCTTCCCAGTAGCCTGGGACAGGAAGGGCTAGGAGGCACCCAGTGCTGGTGGCAGTCTACCTGTACTATCCCCTTGGTCAGGGGTTAGTTGCTTTTACCCCCCTGTGGCTCAGGGGTGCCTTCTTCTCCTTGGCTAGGAGTGGACAAACAACCGATTAGAGAGCAAATCGTCTCTGGCTAAGGTGGCCGGCCTTGGATTGTGCCGGCATTGAAGCTAGAGGGGGTGGACCTCTCTATGACACTGGCCTTATAGCAGGAGTGGGTGGCAGGAGAAAACATAAAGAGGATACTGCTGTGTAAATACCACTGTCATATTCAACTGCTGTTGGGAATGAAATTTAGGGCTCAGTCCAGCCTAACTCAGGCACAGTTGAGGCCCAATTGTGGCCCAATTGTGGCCCAAACTAGGACCAAGTTAGGCTGCAACTGTGCCTGAGTTAGGCTGGAGGCAACAGCATTGGGCCAGGATCGCGGCAAAACTTACCGCAGAGGCAGGCAGGCTCCTGTGGGGAGCTGTCAGTCTTGTGGAAGCGAAGAGCCCCCTCCTCAGCCCGTCTGCGTGCACCTACCACAGCTGCTGCAGCGGTTGCAGCAGATGGGCAGCCACAGGCGGGCCTGCAGGCACTGCGCGTTTGACAGTCAGCTGAAGGGCAGAGGTTGTGCCAGTGCCAGCTGCCCCAGGGCACCCTGGGCATCAGCCACCTGCCGCAGGGGGGAGTGCGACTGCCCTCCCTCCTGCAGACTGCGATGCCACCCCCAAGCCACGGTGAGGCTGCACGTGGGAGTCATGGGGGGGTGAGCGGGGGAGAGAAGGGAAGGAGGGGGTGGGAACGGCACGCACAAGGGGGGGGGGGTCTCATGAGGTCTGGAACCGCCTCCGCCAGGACATGCCCGTGCGCTGCCTGAAGCCCTGGGCCTCAAGGGCCGTGGCAATGCCCACAAAGAAGGCATCCCAGCATGCCTTCTGCTCCGTGCCCCGGCCAAGACCGAGAGATGCCTTGGGCTTGTCTGCTGCGAGCGGGAAGGGCTCACGCAGCTCATCACACCCCCAGATGGGGCAACGTCGGCACCTTGCGGCAGGCGCTCTGGCGGCATGGGGGGTGCCAGCGTCCATCATCAGGGAGTGGGAGGGGAGGCAGGCACACTGACAGGGGGTGCTGGGGAGGGGCACGGGTGGGTCAGAAACAGACAGACAACACGGCTGGTGGGAGAGGGATACAGGGAGAGGGGTCTGCAGAGACCGATAGGGGCACAGGGGGCACTTCGCAGATGGAGGCAATGCAGGAACGGGCGCCTCTCATGCAGACGGACCGAGGGCGGACACGGACACCGTTGATGGGCGGAAACGGACGCCGGTGACAGGCGGACAGAGGGCGGAAACGGACGCCGGTGACGGGCGGACACGGACGCCGGTGATGGGCGGACCGAGGGTGGGTGAGAGCCCTGGTTGCTGAAAGGGCTCTTCACGGACGTGGCGGACGTGCGCCACAGTGCCCGTCAGTGTTTGCCTGCCTGACAGGCCCCCCAACTCCCCCCTCCGGTCCCAGAGGGTCCGGCAGCCCCCCTGCTGTGTTCTCCCAGGGATGGCTGTGGCGGACCCTGGCTGGGATTCATGCAGAGGCTTGTGTGCTGGGGCCTGCCTGTTTGGGTGTGTGGGGCAGTGCTTGTGCAACATTGGGGACATGTGTTTCCAGGGGCATCTTTATTGTTCTGGAACAGTGGCAGAGATGGCCGGGCGTGGCTGCCAGGGGTAGGCACAGCAGCCTCTAGGACCACAGCAGCAGCATCAGGCGAGCCCCATGGACCTGGAGATGCGGGCTCTTCCCCTGTGGAACCATGGCCTGCTCCATAGAAAGGGGAGGGACAGCAAGTAGGCAGCCAGGGCGGTGGGGCAGCAGCAGCAGCTGAGGTGGGTTGCAGGGCAGGCTCCCAGACCTCTCTGGCAGCATCAAGGCAGGTGACCGTGGGGCAACCAGACTGCAGGCCCAGGGGTGCTCCCCGGATGGTTTGCGGTAGTGGGCATTCCTGGGGGGACGAACAACATGGGGGTGTTCCATGGCAGCTGCTGCGTGGTAGCAATCGCCATTGAAGAGGAGCCAGTGTGCCAGTTGCAAAGGCCTGCAGGGAGAGAAATCAAACACAGCTGAGTGGTGTGAGACACATAACCTGGTCTGCGCTCCTTCCCTGGGTGTACGGTGAGCATGATCCTGTAAGGGAAAGGGGTCAAAGAGAGAGACAACAACACAACTTGGGGGTCACAACCATGGCAATCCTAGCAATACTGACCTGTCGGTAGACCCTGTGGAGAAAAGAGGGGGGGGACAGATGGTGTCTACATATGGGTTACAGTTCCACACTCATGGCATTGTGTGCTCACATTAATACAGGCAGCTATGAGACAAGACATTGGTATAGAGGCATATCATGGCAGGCTATGCAGGCAGCTATGAGACAAGACATTGGTATAGAGGCATATCATGGCAGGCT
Source organism: Plestiodon gilberti rubricaudatus (assembly GCA_026170595.1). Lineage (NCBI taxonomy): Eukaryota > Metazoa > Chordata > Lepidosauria > Squamata > Scincidae > Plestiodon > Plestiodon gilberti. Next base: position 112,767,630 of record JANXHW010000003.1, read on the forward strand.
ATGCAGGCAGCTATGAGACAAGACATTGGTATAGAGGCATGTATCCTACCTATATTTCTCTATGCAAAGAGGCAGACGTCAGACCACATGTCAGCACAAACCCTGCTCTTACCTGTACTTACCTGCTGGTGTTGTTGCCTGTATGGGGGGGGGAGAGAGGGGCTGGGAGAAAGACATGGGTTAGCAAACACTTGCATGGAGACAGCTGCCCAGGCACAGCAGTAAACAGTTTGGCCACAGGCAGAACAGCCCTCTCTGCCCTAGAGGGGGGCAGAGAGGAGAGAGGAGAAGAGAGAAGTGGGGTGTTAGAAAAGTTTTCAAAGTCCCACTTTGTGGCTGCTGGGGGACAGAACCCCACGCCACGTGCTCAGAGAGAGAGAGAGAGAGAGAGAGAGTGGAGGGCTGGGGCTGGGCTTTTGTGGGAAAGAGGCTGGGTGGGGCTGGGTGCTGATAGGGTAACTATTTGGGTCCATGTCCAGAGTTAGGCCACACCTGTTCGGTCCTAACTCAGGCCCAACTCGGGCCCAGGGTGTTAGAACTTTTCAGGAGAGGGCTGGTGTGGGTAAGGTAAGATGGCTCCTATGGGTCTCCTCACATTTGGGTCCACCCTTTTTGCTGGCCCAAATTTTGGGCCTGAGTTGGGCTCGAGGGGGCGTGTCAGTGGCTCTCCAGTGTCTGGAACCGGACCAAAATTCGTAACCGCCCCCGTCACACCCCCGACACGCCCCCAACACACCCACTTTTAGGCTGCAATTGTACCTGAATTGTGCAATTGTGCCTGAATTGTACCGCAGTTGCCTTGGGCTGGACCGGGCTGCAATTCAGTCACAATTGCAGCCCAACTCAGGCACAATTCAGGCACAACTCGGGGCTAAAGCACTTGGGCTGCAATTGTGCCTGAATTGTACCGCAGTTGCCTTGGGCTGGACCGGGCTGTTAGTTTTTTAAAAAAAGCACAATCCCCATCTCCTTTACCATTGCCTTGTTGGCCTGAATAATAAGCTCAAGCAAAAAAAAAAAAAAATCTTTAGTACTCACAGGATTTCATTTCAGTGTGTTATTATTACCCACCATTGGTTTCCTCCTCTTTTTGCCCAAATACAAGCAGCTTCAATGGGGTGTGAGTTTCAAAGCCTAGTGGGACCATTTAAATGCTAATTTTTATTATTTTAAAATCCTGGGTATGTCTTTCAGAATTTTTCATTCAGCCTCCTCCACAATTATATTAAAGCTGAGAAGTTATGCTCGTGAAATGTAAAGCAGCAACACCAACATAAAAGAAGTTTAGAAAAGGACTACTTAGATATGCTTCCTATAGCTGCCCTATAGCAGCACTTTGTGCTGAACATTCTGTATGTATATTTTATAGCACACATTTTCACGCCACCAGGAGAAACGTTAAGTTCTCCTAGAAAAACCTGGTTGTAAACCAGATGCAAAAGAACACAACTTGTGTCCACAAGGGATGGTTCTATGCATATTTATTCAGCAGGAAAATAAAAGAAATACATTACTCAATTCTACCAAGAGTGTACTTTAAAAAAATGTAGACTGTCATTCAAATTTCACCTACTTTATCTATGCATTTTGCCACCAGTAAGCTCAGTACATATCGTGTTTGCTTTCATAAAAGAGAGTTCTAAGCACTGAGATGTAGTAACACTATGCACAGACTTCAAGAAATGGCCTCTGTGAGAGGACTTACCATTGCTGCAGCTGTAACATGTAGCACCTGCTTTCCTATCCCCTGAAAACTTACTTCTATCCTTTTGAATCTGGGAGTGCCAAAATGAGGATCTAAGAATTCAAATGGGCTGTAGCTTTGATAGCTATACTGAACCTGCATGTGCAGAGGTAGTATACCTCTGAACACCACGGTCAAAACAGATGTGACATTGACTGTTTTTCTTTCATTAGATACAACATGTCATACTTATATTCAGTTATTGGATTCCCTGCTGACTCTCCAGCCTACTGGATCTACTAGCAGCTATCAGTTAAATTAACATTAAACCACAGAGATGATTGAAATGCATATAGAGATGCTTAAAAATGCAGTGATTTTGGTGAAATGAAGACATGATTTGTTTAGTCACTACAGAAAGATATAAACAGGCACACATACCTAGAGAAACAGACTTACAACACATTCCTATGCATATCTATTCGGAAGTAAGTCTCACTGAATTCAATGGGACTTATTCCCAGGCAAGTGTGTATAGGATTTTAGCCTGGGCCATAGAGTCTAGCTCTAGCAGATCTCGTGATCCATCAATACAATGCCAGGGCTGCTGGTGTCACAGCCACTCCACCATTCTTCTGTGGCTCACTACCGATGGTTCAGGAGCTAGTAAGCCCTGAGCCAGCAGCTGTGGGCCTCAGAAACACTGCTGGAGCAGGTAAGGTGGTGGTGGGGGACGGATCTGGGTGGGGATCGGACTGGGCTGGGTTTGGGGTGGGTCAGGAGCAGGTAAGGGTAGATATCACCCTGCTAACTGGGCAAAGAGGCACTTTTTCAATTGGTGTTCCTCTTTAATTTAGCAAGGAGAGAGTAACTATCCCTCTTCACCCCAGCACTGTGTCTTTTCCAGGGGCTGTTTGCTGGTGGTGTTCTGCATTTTTTCAGATTGTGAGCCCTTTTATTTAGTTATTTGATTTTCTCTAAATCGCTTGTGAACTTTTTTGTTGAAAAGCAGTATATAAATATTATTATTATATATTATTATATATTATATAACAACAACAACAACAACAACAACAACAACAACAACAACAACAATAATAATAATAATAATAATAATAATAATAATAAATAAAAGTGGCAGTGGCATCTGCGAGAACCAGAGCCCCTGCCTGAGCCCAACACGCCTCCTCAGACCTAACAGATTTACACCAGCAAAATAGCAGGTGTAGATCTAAGTAGACTCATTGGGGACCAGGGAGCTGCAAAGGAGGTAAGTAAAAAACCTTATTTACTTACCTCTCCAGTCTCCAGCACTGTCTGTGCCCCCAGCTGGTCTGTAGGATGCAGCAGGGACTGCGTTGGTGCCACTGCATCATCACGCAGGCTGGCGGAGGATAGGATTGGGCCCTTATTTACTCACACAAGACCCTGTAAATAGATATGCAAGTAATATCATCTTGTCACACAGTATTTGCCATGGCTATCCTAGTGGTGATCAAACTCTAATCCAAGTGAGCACAGGGATCGTATTGAAGGGATCTTAGCCATTGCTTGAGAATGAGTCTCTCAAGACATAGGAATGCTGACCTTATTTTAAAAAAAGCTTTATTTGGGTTACAGGAAGGCATACCATTAATTACAGTAGCCTGCCAATTGGTCCCTATGTTCATTCCATTTGCAAATTTCTCCCAATGTTGCTTTCCTAATTAGTCCCTATCCAAGCATACTCATGCAGGCATACAGTGCATATCCAGCTCTATTGTAGCACAGTCTTTTGAGGTGGTAGTTCTGACATGTGCACATTGCCTCGGTCCTGGGTCAGCAATCTCTTTTGGGCTGCCTTTTAACCCCTTTTCACCAGCTCTTCCTGTTCTGGTCCTTACGTCACCCTCTTCTTGCAGTCATCATCAAGCTGACAATCTAGTCCAGGAGTTCTCAACCTCTTCCCAGCCGAGTACTACCTCTAGCGCCACTCTCCTGCTGTGTACCATCGGACGTGACTGGTGATGACATCATCGCCAGTTACTTCTGGGTTTTCAAGTTTTCGGAGGTCAGAAAATGCAGGTAGGAGGCTCTGGGCGGGTGGGAGGACCCTTTTCAGAGTTCCCAAGAGGCTTGGCCAAAGGCAGGAGCCTCTCGGGAGTGAAAACGCACCACCAAAAGCGCCGTGTCAGAGCAGGGTTCCAGCAGTCTGGTGGTCTGAGTACCACCAGCAATGGGCCGAAGTACCACTGGTGGTACTAGTACCACTGGTTGGGAACCCCTGATCTAGTGTTATCTCTTCCTCCTTCCTCGACACAGTCAAGAGACTTTCTACCTTGCACAAGTTTACTCGTCAGCTCTTATCTCCCTCATCCTCAATAGTCCCTGGACAAATGCTTGTTTATGGCACCACTAATGTTTATGGGACAATTTATGCTAATGGTTCCCTTGGTGGTCTTTCCTGGAGCTTCAACTTTGCTTAAAGCTGGAGAATCTCAGGTTGTCTTCAGGTACATAAAAACTCTAGCTGTTCAGCCATTTTCTCTTCCTAACCCATACACCCAATCACACTACTACATTTATAAAATATGTTTTCAAAAATCAAAACTTAACATGTTTGTGACTTTTCTGGTTTGACTCCCAGGTGCTGTGGACAAACAACAGGAATGGTTATTCCTTTCATGCCCTATTGGTGAAAGGCATCTGTCTCACTATTGTGGGAAAATCAATCACAATAGAACTTGGTCTGATCCAGCACAGCAATTCTTAGATTCTTGTATTCTATACTGAGTTTGAAGTCACGGCTGGACTACAATTGTGGATTCTGGTGGTACTGATGTTTTGATTCACACTTGGTATAAATTATTTCAGATTGAGGAAATATATTTCACGGTTGACAGAATGACCTTTTAAAGATATATCTGTAAAAATGTTCTAAAGGACTTCTAGGAACGTTTTGTTGGCTACCTACGAATTGAGATATAAATATTAACTCCTTCTAAGGGTAGTAGAAGTATTTAGCTGTAAACATTTTGGAGGATAAATAGAAATCGATTTGGGGGAATATACCCAGCACAGCCATCTGAAGGACAATGTATCTGAGTTGAAGTACCAGTGGTACCAGAAACAGAAGAGAAACCTGGAGTAGGGGATAAGCAGTGAGGTGGCCAAGTTTGCGGACGACACTAAACTTTTCTGGGTGGTGAAGACCAGAAGGGATTGTGAAGAGCTCCAGAAGGATCTCTCCAAACTGGGAGGATGGGCAGCAAAATGGCAGACACGCTTCAATGTAAGTACGTGTAAAGTTATGCACATTGGGGCAAGAAATCAAAACTTCAAATGCACACTAATTGGTTCTGAGCTGTCTGTGACGGTTCAGGAGAGAGACCTTGGGGTGCTGGGGGACAGCTCAATGACCATGTTGACCCAGTGTGAGGCAAACAGCCAATATTATTATGTCATTGTAAAAATCGATGGTAAGGCCATATCTGGAGTATTGAGTCCAGTTCTGGTCGCCACATCTCAAAAAGGTTATAGTGGAACTGGAAAAGGTGCAGAAGAGAGCAACCAAAATGATTAGTGTGCTGGGGTACCTCCCTTATGAGGAAAGACTACAACATAAGAACATAAGAAGAGCCCTGCTGGATCAGGCCAAAGGCCCATCTAGTCCCTCTTCCTGTATCTCACAGTGGTCCCACCAGATGCCTCAGGAAGCACACAAGACAACAAGATATCTGTATTCTGTTGCCACTCCCTTGCATATGGCATTAAAAGAGAACTTCTCTCTATCCACTCTCTCCATCCCATGCATAATTTTATACGTCTCAATCATGTCCCCCCCTCAGGCATCTTTTTTCTTGACTGAAGAGTCCCAAATGCTGCACGGGATGGAGAGAGTGGATAAAGAGAAGTTCTTTTCCCTCTCACAAAACTGTAGAACTAGAGGACATCCACTAAAATTGAGTGGAGGGAGTATTAAAACTGACAAAAGAAAATATTTCTTTACCCAGCGTGTAATTAGTTTGTGGAACTCCTTGCCACAGGATGTAGTGATGGCACCTGGACTAGATGCATTTAAAAGGGGATTGGACAGATTTATGGAGGAAAGGTCCATCACAGGTTACAAACCATGATGGGGATAAGTAACCTCCTGGTCTTAGTAATAGGCTATTTTCCCTCTCACACAAAACTAGAACTATATGCCAATAAAGGTTTCATTCATTCATTCATTCAACTAGGGGGCATCCACTAAAATTGAGTGGTGGGAAAATTAGAACAGAAAAAAGAAAATATGTCTTTACCCAGAGTGTAATTTATCTGTTGAACTCCTTGCCACAGGATGTGGTGATGGCACCTGGCCTGGATGCCTTTAAAAGGGGATTGGACAGATTTATGGAGGAAAAGTCTATCACAGGTTACAAGCCATGATAAACGATCTCCTGGTTTTAGTTTTAGCAAATCTCTTAATGCCAGATACAAGGGAGGTATCTTGTTGTCTTGTGTGCTCCCTGAGGCATCTGGTGGGGCCACTGTGAGATACAGGGAGCTGAACTAGATGGGCCTTTGGCCTGATCCATCAGGGCTCTTCTTATGTTCTTAAGTTTTGAATAGTCAGTTCCCATTATCCGCTATAGTTAGGTTCTGAGAAAAACTAGCGGATAGCGAATTTGTGTATACTGAACCATTGATCCTATGTGATCAATGGGGTTAGGTGCAGGGGGGGATGGGGGTTCCTTACCTGATGTTTCTCCCAGGTGTTTCAAAGGGCTCTGCTCTGGTTGTGGGTTGCCTGTTACAGCCCAATCCCATCCACTGAGATCCACCAGAAGAACACGTGTTCCACCAGTGGAGCTGGCAGGATCCTGGCAGAAATGCCTGGATTCTGGCAGAAGTCACACGATGGTGTCGCACCCTTTGGCACTGCTGGGGACTGAAATGAGGCTGCCAGCAGAGTTGCTGGCAGCCACACATGTAGGTCAGTGGCAACGCTTCCATTCACCAGTGCAAGGTGAGTCAGCAGTGGGGATGGATGGTGGGAGCGATGGAAAAGGGAGTAAGAGGATCTGTAGAGTTTTTGGTGTGGGGGGGGGAGGATCCAGGGGCAGAGAGGAGGCAGGAGGGCGTGGATCCAGCAGCAATAGCGCATGCCTGATCCATTTCCATTTCTTCAGTGCCTGATCTCCATTTCTTAAGTGCAACCTCAGTATTATTGGTAGCAAACATCTTTTGTAATATAAAAAAATGTACAGTACAGTACACCTACAGTACAGTATAGCACTCTCTTTTATGTGGTCTTACCTTAAAAAGAAGGGTAAAAAGCGGGCTAACAGAACTTGCTGTGGCTGGCAGGAATAAGATGATCCAGCAGGGCTCTTCTTATGTTCGGGAATGGACATTAACACCATCTACGGACAGGGTGGGAGAGAAACTTTAAAAGTGAATACCACTGGAGTTTGGCACAGAAACTACCTGGTAACAATCACACTAACCCAATCAAGACAGACATACACAAAATGCATTTTAGAGCCGGGAGGGTCGGTAGAAACCTACACCTTCATTGGGAATTACTTGCACCTTTGTAGGAAGGCCTCCCTCGCCAGTTGTGAACCATGGCATCAATAACATTATATAGGAGTACTGCAAATAGCTAACCATCAAAGAGAATGAGCAGGAGAGGCAAACTTTTGATCTGTGCCAAGTTTAAATATGAAGCACAATTGACTGTGGTCAAGAAGCATTTGAAGTTTTTTTTTTTTAATTGCCTATCTAGCCATGTTGCTCTATTAGTAGTAGAGATCTTAGGGTGGGGAGATTGCACTTGGAAATGACACAGTCTTAGCATTCCACTGATAAGAGTGAGAGCATAATGTAAGACACTGAGTTAAACCAAATTGCCTGACGAGACCAGTAATTTAAAGCAATAGACTTTAAAGGGAATGCAACAGAGTGATAAGAGGCTAAACCAGATTATTGATAATGCAAGTAAATAGACTGCAACAGAGATATAAAAATGATTGGTTACAATGAATAAGAGTGCTGAAGTGTGATTTGTGAAGTAGGGATTACTGCTCCATTTGTGTGTGCCCTTTATCATTTAATCAGGCGCGTCCTGACTCTCCTGAAATTGGGTTTGCATCTTTACCCTACCATTATAGTTAATCAGCGAGAGGATATTTCAGCCTTGCTGGGCTTGAATAAAATTTGTTTTTCTGTACTTCGCTCCCATGCAGGTGAGTTGCTTTTGAGCAGATGGCTTTACTGTCGCTGCACACAGGAAAGAAAGGGAATTAGCACCTTGAAGGGTGGCACTGGGCCATGCAACCCTTCTGAAAAACTGTGATATCGTTGGCGCTGATGAGAATGAACATCCTTCCAAGTACCAATAAGGATTAAGAGAGTCACTCACAGCATCACCCTTGCATCCTTCAGTCTCTTCCTGTGTCAGAAACAACTGCAATTAATACTGGTGAGGGTTATATATATATATATATATGAGCCAACCTACTCACGGTTTTTTGCAAACATCACTGAAAACATGTTTCTATTCTGAAGATTTGTTTAGCACTTTTTTGTGAAAACGGTTTATCTGTTCACTTGCTTTTCCCACATTTGTTTTCACTCTCAAATGTTTTCACTTGCTCTCAGTGACATCACATAACATCCCAGTGACATCACATATGACATCACATAACCAAAACTAATTGGCTATGTAACAATGGGACACCATCCCATTTACTATATAATATCAGAGTCACTGGGTTCATCCTTGTTGGGGCCTATGCAAGGTTCCAGCAGGCCCTGGGATACAAAGGATTTTTGGGGCTTGATGCACAGGTGCATGAAGTCTGTGAATAATGGGGTGATTAGATGCTCTCTGGCATATATTGGGAGGTGCATTCCCACTTATTAGCAGAGTTCCCTCCTCCACGCAGGCAGACTGCTTTGCTTAGCTAAATGAATACACACGAGGCATTGCTTTGTAGTTGTAAAAAGAAGAAGAGTTTACTCACAGTTCAATTTGCATATATACATAGCGTCTGACCATCAATCAGAGGTACATCCTAGACTTAAGATAGAACCCCCCTAGAGCTGGGGCTCCCTGCATGGGGTTAGGCTGCAAGATGGCCGCTGGGCTGCAGGAGCAGCGATGGCATCATCTTGCTCGGTGGGCATCAGGAGAAGAAGAGACTGAGTGAGGGGCAAGAAGGAGGAAATAAAGGTCAGGGGCCACACCCCTTCCTGGAACACAGACGGATTAGAGTAGGAGGTCTTTACATGTGACCAGGCAGTACACCACACACCCCAGTATCCAGCAGCTAAACGCTGCCCATCCTCCAACAGTGAATACCCTCATTGGCTCTTTTGGCTCATCACTCTCCTCCTTGACTCGTCCTCCCCCATGCTTACCAGGCAGCAGGGACATGCGGTGCAGGGGCAGCAGGGGAGGCAGAACCGCCCTGACATAATCAATGGAAAATAGCTGCAGCCTTCCCTATGATTGCGCAAATTCTCCACCTGCTTTCAGTTTTGTGGGAGGAGCGCAAGTGCAATCACAGGGGAGGCTGCAGCTATTTTCCATGGACTACGACAGGGCGGTTCTGCTTTCCCTGCCACCACCACACCGCATGTTCCTGCCAGGCAGTCTGAGAGGTAGGCAAGCGGACAGGCAATTCCTGCCCTGGCATACTTCAAGAAGGGTTGGAGATCCTGCAACTGCTTGGAATGCCCCAGACACTTTGGCCTCCAGGAAAGACTTCCTCCTGGATGCTCCAAACAGTGGAGGCCCTGCTGTTGCTGCAAGATGTGTGATGTGTGTTGCTGCAAGATGTGTGTTGCTGCAAGATGCCCTCCTGCCCCCACCTGGGAAAATTCCATTGACTGGGTAGGCCCATCCTCTGGAGCCAGCCCTAACCTATGTGAAAAAGGGCGCAATCCTGGATAAATCTCCGAATTGAAAATCCACATATTTCCGGGTAAAACTACGTCGTTTACAAGCTCTTTATTTACACAAACCAGATGTTAAGACAACTTTACGTTTCACCCCATTCATTAGGGGCATCATCAGAAGTTAAACAGTGTCTGAGGAACACTCAATTTATACTCGTGTTTCCGGATCTAGTTGGTGTCAAAGTAACAGAGACCCAGATGTAAGTAGCGTCAGCTGTTGCCTGTAACAATCCTTTCTGCTAATCATTACACATTCCAGGCAGGCAGATTCCCGACAGGCAGCCTGTCCTGATCAAACCCTCTGTATCATCTGGCCATTAACACCTCCCCCTAAAGTACTCAATACAATAATCCAACAACTCTCTCCTTTTCCCTGTAACGCAACCCTCCCGTGGCTCAGGGAAACGAAACGGCATTCAAACCTCCTCGCTCAGCCGTCACGGGGATTAATGTACTTAATCTTGGGTAACTTTAGAACAGCGGAGCACGCACTCCGCCGTTCTAAAGTGTAACAAACATGCTGTAAAGCATGTTCGTGCCTACTTTAGCGTAAGAGAGGCTGGCGTAAGGCCGGCCTCCCTCATTCCATCGCCGGCCCAGCAAGCGGCTGCCGGAGGAAGGTAAGCTCTCCCACCGGTGGCCGCATGGGCAGTCCAGTGGGTGAGGGAGGGGGGGTCATTGGCCTAGCTGGCCTGGGAGGGGGAGGAGGATGGCTCCTGCCACATCCACATCCCCACCAGGCTGGCTACACCATTACACGGCCTCCTTTAGCTGTCGGAAATCCGAGAAGGCCAATAGGGCCGGCCCCGGGTTATACCCAGGGAAGGGGATGAGCGTCCCCTTCCCCGAGTAGACCTCCAGCCCACCAACCAATGAGAACCCTGGGCTCAGGATCCAGCGGGCAGCCCTGGGCCGCCGGCTGGATCCTTAGTCAGGATTGCGCTGAAAAATGGGTAGGAGAAAGAAGCCAAGAAGGAAAATGTGCTGTGCTGGTGAAGATTCTTTTTGGTTAAATAAGGTCCATGAATTTCACTGATGCCCATATAGGAGTATTATAAACAAGGAGTCTAGCATGACTCCCCCCCCCCCCCCCGCAGAATGCAGCACACGCTCCAATAGCATGGTTGCATTGGTGCTGGAAAGTTGGTTAGGATTGGGCTGTTAGGCACTTTTTTAAAAAAAAAGATTTGAAGAGAAATCTGTAATTTGAATTCTAACTGACTTCACACCAACAAAAAAGGAAACTGTGTTTAATCTCTACTCATGACAGCAGCCCTGATCTTCTTTCTCTTTTTTGGGTTTGTGAGGAAACTTGGGCCCCAACAGTTTATGCAATGCTGTAGCACGAACGGAGCATGCACTTTTTACTTACATCCCTTTAAGCTTCTTGACCACCAATGGGTCTCCTTGGATCAGCTATTTAGTTGGCGTAAGTCTAAGGAGCCACAGGGGGCATGTTGGCCTGGGAAAGGGGGATCGGATCCTGGCATGTAGTGCTGCTACCGAGATCCACCCCCTCCTGCCCTCAAACTTCCCCTTGCATTGATTACTGCAACACTGTGTGGGGCTGCCATTGAAGATTGTCTGGAAACAGCAATTGATGTGACTTGTGTGGTCGTGGGGGCTTGGCACTTTGACTGCGTCAGGCTGCTGCTTCTGCAGCTGCACTGGCTGCTGGTTCATTTCCAGGTGTAATTCAAGGTGCTGATATTGACTATCAAAGCCCTTTATGGCTTGGAATCATAATCTGGGATATGTGAGAGACTGCCTCTTCCCATATGAGACAGCCCACCCCCTAAGGGCATTCAGAGGGTCCCTCTTACATGTGCAGCCACTGTGGAAACTAGATTGGTGGCAATGAGGGGTAATGCCTCCTCTATGGCCATTTCTCTGTGGCAGTGCCATACATATGCAACTCCTTCCCTTAGGAGCTGAGAACCTCACCCTTCTTGTTGGCCTTCCTGCTGTTAAACAGGTCTTTGTTTCACCTTTCTCTTTTTAGTTCCGTCTGTTCATTGATTAGCAGCACAATGCTCTTCCCCAGCTGAGCCGGTGTAGTGCACACCGTGCCGGCTCAAGGTGTCACAAATGTGCCGCAAAGCATGTTTTCAGCACCCTGGGAGTAAGGCACACTGGGCAGAAGTCTTGCACTGCCCGCTTCTCAGCCCACTGGACTGCGCCGCGGAGCCACCAAGGTAAACTCCGAGTGACACAGAGACTGGGTGGGGGAGGGTGGGGAGGGGGCATAATGGGGTGGGGGGAGAACAGTGACAGGGGCAGATCGGGCCCAGGAGGGAGAGGAATCAGCAGCGCTGTCATGTGCTATATCCTATCCTCCCTCCCAGGCCTTTTTGCCTGACACAGGGCTTTCCGTTTCCGCGCCAGCTCCAGAGCTAGTGCAGATCCTAGTAGCCCTCTAGTGCTGGCTGGGGCTTTATCCGGGGTAAGGGGACAAATGTCCCCTTACTCTGAGGAGGACTATAGCCTGCAGGTGCCAAGCACAGAATGCAGCATATGCAGTCTCTTCCACGCTGCAGCATGCCAGGATAGGGCTGGGCTGTAATTCATTCTATTGCTGTTCCTGTTGCTATTTTGTTATGATGTTTTCATGCTTTCATGTATTTACTGTACTTTCATGTTTTTACTTCTTGTATCAGCCACCTTACTCACTTTAGAAACAGTGGGAAAGTGGGATATATGTTTTAAAATACATCAAAAAAATTAAAAGTTCAAAAAAAATCACCCAGAGTAGTGAGCATTGTAAGAGATATAGCCAGGGCCAACTCGAGGTCCCGAACTAGGGTTACTTCACAGCAGAAGCTCAGAAGGTGCTTTTCCACCCACTGTACACAGTTCAAAAGAAGCTTTTCAGAATCATGCTGCTTGTCTATCTCCTTGCCACTCATTGGCTGCCACAATGATCTGCTAACACAGTCAGTTTTTCAAGATTATTTCCATCTATGTTTCTAATATGCCCATATAGTACAGAAGGTTTACACCTACTGAGTTTTGACAGCAGCCTGTTCTAGTCCAATCAATAACATCACTAAAGGCAAGCATTCATCTTTTCTGTCCAACCTGCTCCTCAAGAAGTTTTTGTTTGTTTGTTTGTTTAAGGCAACATCAGATATCAAAGGTAACCTGTTTTTTAAACTTTAGAAATGTAGTCTCCACAGCTCTTAACTAGATGTCAGTACAGGAAAAGTTTAAAAGAAAACCAGCATTTCACTATGTTAACCTTCATAGAACGTTGTGGCTTTAATGATGCTTTTATGTCTTTATTTACATTGCCTATCTGTCCATATGAAAAAAAAAAACTCTGTGCATATGAAAAAAACACACTAAAGGAGCTAGAGTACTCCATAGATACCACAATCATTTGCTGAATGTATTCCAGAGACGCTGAACAAGCATAGGATCAGGGAATGGTCTGAGACTGGGAGGGGAATGGGGTGTGTGTTTCAGGACAGAGAGTGCAATCTGAGAGTGAGAGAGCAAATCGGGGATGCCACAGGTGTGGTGTGTGTGAAATCTGGGGGCTGAGGGTGATATGGAGTAAGGAATAATATGAGGCAGATAGAGGGCTAAAGGTTGATGAGGGGTGATGTGGGGCTGGCAGGGGCAGGACATGCTGAGATCCAGAGAGGGGGTGATCTGGGGAACAGGGAAAGGCTGAAGGAGCAATCCAAGGACAGGAGGGACAGAATAGCATGGAATGCTTGCACGTATCAGAAGCAGTGATGTTTATTCAGAACATCTTCTATTCAACTCAGTAAGAGTTAAAAAGGTAAAGGTGACCCCTGACAATTAAGTCCAGTCGTGTCCGACTCTAGGGTGTGGTGCTCATCCCCATTCCAAAGCTGAAGAGCCAGCGTTGTCCAAAGATGCCTCCGTGGTCATGCGGCCAGCATGACTCTCCTTGCCGCAGCGCGTAGCATGCATGGAACACGGAGTGCTGTTTACCTTCCCTTCCATGTAAATTCATATAGGGTTGCTGTCTGAGTCCAGGGGAAGGGAGTACAGATCCTCAGTCAACAGTTGTAAAGGTATTTGCTTTAGGAATCTTGTTCAGACCTATTTGGATTCTTTTTCTCTTCCCCTCCCATCAACCCCATTATGTTTCAGATGTGATAAATTAAGGCACTGTAAAAAAAACACAACCCTCCCAATGACAAGTACAAAAAAGACAGAGTCTTGTCAAACGAACACATAGTATAATGACCATGCAATGTCAGTTTCAAAACTTCCTCCACTCTGATCAGAAGGAAAAGCCAATTAGACAAGTTATCCCAAAGCGATGTCAAAAGCCTACAAATTACAGAAGCTATAAAATCCAATCCCAACAGACTTCCACAAATATGTAAATTAATGCTATTGAAAATGCTATGTAATCAGGTCTCATTTATCATTATAATATCAGCTGAGACAATAGCAGTCTAAGTGTGTCACAGACAGTTTCTGTAAAAAGGCTAATAGCCAGCGCACAAGCAATTAAGCTCCCTAAACAAAGTCAGCTATTTAAATTATCCCCCACAGGAACCAACAGTGACCCGGGCTTGCAGGTTTTTATTTAAATGAAACTGGGGTTTTTGCCAAATTGATTGTTCAGGTGTTCCACTGAAGGTCTCATTACCTTGTGATATTGTACTATGGAGAAGGGAGTAATGCAAATGCATGTGGAAGCATGCCCTTAGTTAATGTGTTACTCTCTAACTCTCTTATCATCATTCTCTTTACAGTGATGCTATACACAAATTACCCTTAAATAATGTTATGGTAATTGAAGGCAAAAGGAGAAGGGGAAGGCAAAGGATGGGATGGTTAGATAGCATCACCGATGCAACGAACATGAAAATGAGCGAACTCAGGAAGATAGTGCAGGAAAGGAAGGCCTGGCGGGATATGGTTCATGGGATCACGAAGGGTCGGACACGACTTAACGACTGAACAACAACAAATTATCCAATATGTTCTCATACCTGAAGAGTATGAGGTAGTTCTGTATGGGTGACACTTTGGAGCTATTCACAATGATTTGGCTGGTTCATTGAAATCAATATGTGAAATTTAGCTTATCCTTCTTGTTTCCTGGCAATTGCCATTCTGCTGGGATAGCCTAGTCACAATGCTGCAGTGACTGCAGAAGCCACAAAAAGCAGAATGTTCTACAAAAATAAGGGGGGACCCAATTGCATGGATCCAAGCCTATGCTCATACAGTTTGAGGGGCTGTTAACATGAACCAATGAACATGCAAAGGTCTGGTCCTGGACAGAGTCTGTTACCATGATCCCATTCCCCCCACCCATGTGCATTCTCACTGTACATGGATGGTCATGTGGACTACAAATAATGAAATATAAACCAGCTTGAGTCCATCATACAACAATAAAAGCCTTCTTGATAATCTGAGGTACAGCAGGTAGCATGGGGATGAGGAAACCGGGCTGTAGTTTAGTCATAAAACACAAACTTTGCATGCAGAAGATCCCAGTCTCATGGCGCAATTCTATTGAATCCAAGCACCAGCGCTGTGGCCTTAGTGCTGGCACTGGGCATCACAAATGCACCATAAAGCATGTTGTGATTGTTTCAGTTTTTTGGTTTGAGACTGTGGTAATTAAGACAAAGTCTTATCACTTGACGTTTCGCCTTATCGACGTTTCTGGATTTTTTTTTTTAAACGATGATTCCATTTTGTTATTGTTGATAGTTTTAAATGCTGTTTTAAGCCACCTTGTAAAAGGTAAAGGTAAAGGTGACCCCTGACAATTAAGTCCAGTCGTGTCCGACTCTAGGGTGTGGTGCTCATCTCCATTTCAAAGCCGAAGAGCCAGCATTGTCCAAAGACGCCTCCTTGGTCATGTGGCCAGCATGACTCTCCTTGCCGCAGTGCGTAACATGCGGCTGGAACACGGAGCGCTGTTTACCTTCCCGCAAGCGGTACCTATTCATCTACTTGCAGTAACATGCTTTGGAACTGCTAGGTTGGCAGGAGCTGGCCAAGCAACGAGAGCTCACCCCGTCGCGGATTCGAACTGCCGACCTTTCGATCGACAGCTCATGGTTCAGCAGTTTAACCCACCTTGAGAGGGGTATAAATTTTTGAAAAACTAAATAAATGTATTCCAGAAATATGTATCCCAGAAATATGACTCACTATTGGGTTAATCTGTGCTGCAAATTGCAGATGTCACCTGGCAACATAGGAGAGTGCTTTTTTAAAAAATAAAAGCATGAAAGTGAGCAAATTCAGGGAAAAATGCATTGACAAAATAAGCTCATTCTATTTAGTCTTTTTTCTTGGGGAACAGTTTGGGCTTGCTTGACATGAAATTTAGATTGTATTGGCACAGAATAGGAACAGAACTGCCTTTGTGCTTGGCATATAAATGCCTTTATAAAGAACCTTTACCTGCCCTCACCATCCGTAAGAATTTACAAACATGCCATTCCACTCCAAACACAGATCTTTTTTATCATTTAATTGGTTTTCCACATTCAGTTTAATTGTATAAAACTGTTAAATACTACAGGAATGAAATCATTTTCTTTCTAATTCAAAATCATACTAGATTTTAATTGCAACCCCTCTACTCCCCATCATATAATCTCATTGTAGAGTTTTCTTTGTTCAAAAACAAAGGTCGTAGAAATTCTGACAGTACCCATGATTATCTTTTGTGTGTGTGTGTGTGTGTGTGTGTGTGTGTGTGTGTGTGTGTGTGTGTGTTTTAAGAACTTCGCATAAATATTTTGTTGTATGACTCCTTGGTAAGTTAGAGTCATTTGTTCAAATGCAAATAAATGAAGTAGAAAAAAGGTGGTTATCAATTAATGTGCCTGGGAATCTGTTATATCTCAGAGCAGGTCTAATAACTTGATCTCATCCAAAGTAATTTGTGTCATTATTTAGCTAAAATGATAATTTCCAGATAATTAAGAACTTTTCTTAAACTCACAAGTTAGAAAAAAACTTCAAAGGGCAGGTGCATTGAACTGAGTTTTGCAAGACAGATGGAAAAAAGAGAAAGTCTTTTCATAAATATTGGGGGGGAGTTCACTGATTCATAGCATGTGCCTGAGTAACAGTTCTCCTGTCAGAGTAGGGAAAGACACATCAAAAGAGACTTGTGGAGGAAATATGTGTTTTAAGGCAAATTTTGTTATACCATTGTCTATACTATTTACCTTGTGAACGTACTGTATTTTTGATCCATGGCATTGTCTCTTTACCAGGAGTTTTAATATGAACTTAATTTAGTGTTGATGACAGGAGTGTTCCTAATACACTTCCTCTTTTCCCATTCCCCTTTGCTAGTCTTTTAAGAGATTCTGGACTCATAGAAGCATGGGAAAGGGATAAATCCATTGGCAAGAAGACTACCGAATTGGGTTTCCATTTATACACCCTACTGTGGTGTAGTTGCCACTTCCAGATGGCTGGGATCCCATGCTGTACGGGTAGCATCTGAAACACATGGGGCAGGTAGATGATGTGTTACTTCCATGCCAGCACTACCAGACCACATACAGTATGTGTCATGGATTCTGGAGCTTGAAACTTGGACCTTAGGGTTTGAGGCTAGAACTCATCCTGGTAAAATTCCTGACTCTGTGCGTGCTGAAGCTTCAGAGTCTTCTGGTATCGAACCCACCTGTTTTCACATTGGGGTATTTGTGTCGTTTTGGCCAAGGTTATGCCAAGCAAGCTTGAAGCTCTGACTTAAATTAAAAGGACATTTTTTTCTCTTTCTGCTCTCCCCCCCCCCTTCCTTCCTTGTGAAAGCCACAGGGAGGATGGAAAGTTCAAAAGGTGACTGGGAGCTTATGCTAAAAGCCTATTTCAGCCCAGGGAGCTAAGGCATGAACATTATGACCTTCTGCTGTCAGCAAAATTAACTAATTAAGGAACAAAGGTTATTTGACCCCGGATACCACCACCAATGTTGGACTCATGTTTCCATATTTTAATCTCAAGTTCCATGGTTGTAGCAATTTATTAATCCCATTATCAGGGTCCAGACATCCTTAGCTTCCTATTGTCCCCTTCTTACTTTAGAAGTTAGGCAATAGGTAATTGGGAGATATATGGAAATTTATGGGATAAAGTATTACAACTTTGAAGTTAAGAATTATTTTCTATTGGCTCAGGGGATCCTTTGCCCAACGTGTAAAAACCATATAACTGTTTTGGCCAGAGAACTCTCAAGTAGTACTTAAAAGGTAAAGGTAAAGGTGACCCCTGACAATTAAGTCCAGTCGTGTCCGACTCTAGGGTGTGATGCTCATCCCCATTTCAAAGCCGAAGAGCCAGCGTTGTCCGAAGACGCCTCTGTGGTCATGTGGCCGGCATGACTCTCCTTGCCGCAGCGGGTAGCATGCGGCTGGAACACGGAGTGCTGCTTACCTTCCCGCAAGCAGTACCTATTTATCTACTCACATTAACATGCTTTGGAACTGCTAGGTTGGCAGGAGCTGGCCAAGCAACGAGAGCTCACCCCGTAGCGGATTCGAACTGCTGACCTTTTGATCGACAGCTCATGGTTCAGCGGTTTAACCCACTGCGCCACCCGCTGGTACTTACTCCACCCTAATCTATGTGTGGAAGTAAGGTTTTTGTTAATGTGGCACTATTGCACCTCAGTTTCATTCATTTCCACATTAAGATATTTGTAACAGTGCTAGGAAGGACAAACTGTTTCTCTGTACCGTCTCCTATTTATCACTTTTATAGCCCGATCCTGCCTAAGATGCACCGGCCGGCCAAAATGGCTGGCCGCTGCATCCTAGGCAGGATGCGGCATGCACTGGCGTGGCCGAGGCTCACCTTGGGGGAAGAGGACTTTGTCCCTTTCCCCTGGTGTAAGCCCCAGAAGCCCCAATGGGCCTCCTCGGATGTGCACCAACTCTTTAGCTGGCGTACATCTGGGGAGGCCGTGTAAGGCCAGCCCGGCCCGGGAATGGGGATATCGGTGCAGCCTGGTGATGATATCCCTGCCCTCTCCCAGGCCAGGTTGGCCAATGGCCCCCTCACCCGCCACCCCGGCCCTCCCTCCCCACGCCCTCTCGCTGCCCAGTGCAGGGATTACCTCTGCTCAGTGGCGTGGAATCCGGGGGATGGCACAGTAAGCGATGCTGGCCAGTGCTGCTTACATGCTGGCAAAAAGTGCTTTATGGCACTTTCACAACAAAAGTGCTTTACAACGCTTTCGCAACACCCAGTGACGGCAGAGAGGGAGATCCGATGGCGCGACTTTAGGTAAGATTGTGCTCTTATTCTATTTTCCTCTCCTTCTTGCTGATCAACAGAGTGTCCCCTTCTCCACTTCTCTGTGAAATATCTCACTCTCAGTACCTATTTTTGCCTCTCACTACCTGACTCAACAGCTCACTACTCTTTCCCTAGGGGCATTTATCTCTTCTTTCTCTGCCTATCTTGCTAAAATAGATCTGAGTCTTTTGGCACAATCTTTGTGTGGCTGTGATTGTAGTTAAGTCTATATTTTACTGGTATTGGTGGAATTTGAGTTGCTCCTACCTCCTTTGGGTTGGCTGAAGAGTGCCTTTCTCAAGTCACTCACCGATGAGTACAATTGCTTTCCACTTTTCAAATTACCTCAGTTGGTAACGAAAGTCCCCAAGACAGTTGGTTCAAAGCAAATGTTGACATGCTGAGCAATAACTTTGGCTAAGGCCTTCTGATCTAGACCATCAAGCTGAGATGGCACCTCTCCTGTGAGAGTCTTGGTTTTGTGACAAGCCATGCTTTATAGAGCTTCTGCTCCATCTGCAGTCGGATCCCCTCTCTTTTTTCCTTCCTCCGTAATACAGATGTTCTTGGAAGTAATCCAAAGCTCTATCTCGGCGACTTCACCTATCCTACTCCTTTTACTCACTTTGAATTGGTCCTGAACCCAAGACATTTTCAGACTGCCCTGCACCTTATTCTGGTAGAAATCTCCACTTCTGCCTCTTGGATTATGGTTTCTCCCCCTTTGACTCTGTTTCCTCTTGCCAAGGTCACCAAAGGGCATTTGGGCTATGTCTTTCAGTCAACCATGTTCGTTTCCAAAGCTAGTCCTGTCAACTTCAGCTCACCATGTTCATGTATTATTTCTCTGCAGAGCTGGCTGCCTTTCTTTGCCTCTTCTCCCCTTCTTGTTTAACCTAAAACTCCCACATGTTTTGCTCCTCTTTGCCCCACTTCACCTGACCTTTCGAAGACACTGGTCAGTCACAAAACAACAGGGATTTCGTCTGGCCTCTGCCTAGTCAATTTCCCAGGTATTGAATCCTGTTGCCCATTTGATTTTATTGTATATCTCCATGTTTATTCTAGAAGTCTATTATTATCCCCCTACCTGTTATTGTAAACAATTTCTTCAAGAAAACGTTGACTCTTGTAATTACCCAAAGTGCCAACACCCAGTACTGTTGCCTCAGCCAGCAGTTAAAAGTTCCCTGCCTTTACATGTAGGTTTGGGGTTCATGGAGATTTGGAATATACAGCAAGCAAGGTTACACGTCTTTGAGCACAGAAGTAAAGTCTTTATGCTGCAAGAATAGAATCCTGACAGTTATCCTGTATATTATTAATTATTATTAATGTATATAAGTTATGGTTCCTGGGATAGATGCATGCCAACTAGCCAAAAGGATGAGCATATTCCAGCAGCAGTGCAAGGGGTTTTTCTTGTTTTTCTGGCTTTCAGTGGCCAGATGTAATCCAGTCAGGGAGCCCAATTCACCCTAAGTTCCCGTGCAGCAGTGTAGCAGGACCAGCGCAGGCTGTGCTGCATCCTGCTCAGGAATTTTGCAGGCTGGAGGTCTCCTTGAGTTAAGGGGACATTCATCACCTTGGGAAAAGCACCAGCTGCAGCAGTGGGTCTACTTGGACCTGTGTGAGCTAAATCGCTGGTGCAAGTCCAAAGTGATCCATGTCAGCAATTCAGGTCCAGGATGGGGGATAGTAAGTGGCACGAGCCAGCACCACTGATACTGCCCCCTCCGGGCCCAATCCACCCATCCCCTGCTCCGTTAACCCGCTTCCCGGCTTTCCCCCGGCCTTCCTCCCACCCCATTCTGCCTCCGCGCTGCTCAGCACCGATCCTACCTTTCCCAGCACATGCTGCTCCTTCTGCCAGCACACGTGGGCCAGCACGGGCCTTCATGCCAGCACGGGAAACAGCTATGCCATCGCAAAGCACACAGGTGCAGGGATAGTGCAGGATTGCGCTGTGAGACAATTTTAATTAGTCTATGACATATTATATAGCAGTGTTTATTTTCTTTCATTTCCCCCCTTCCCCCCTTTTAAATATTGTAACTTACTCCAAACCCCCAAATTAGAATGAGATAAACATCTGAATGAATTAAGCAATACCACATAACATAATGATGGGCATATTTTTCATTGGTGAAGATGAAAGTGATTGTTAGTTATTTCAGGCAGATGTCTATAGGCATTCCACAGGGAAATATATCAAATGTCTTTAAATGTTTTATAATGTTTGGCTTAGAAAACCCATCTGATCTTAGTGCCTGTTTGAAGCACAAGGATGGCATAGCTTTCCATTCTGATAACAAAATGTCTGAATCAATCCAGACTTTGCAAACACAGAAAAATAGAGTGATGTGGAGAACACTCCAAGCTTTCATGGTACAATATGTCTGCAGCTGAAACTCCTATCTAAAATTCTAATTTCAAATGTAAAGGTCCAACAATTAACAGCAGCATTCATAGTTTCCACAGATCTGTGTGGGGAAGTATAGGAACATGCGTTTTTAAGCAACAATTCCCTCTGACTTTTGACTCACTCAAAAACATGTTCTCACATATGATTCAACTGCTAAATTGAAAAAAGACGACTCTAAATACCGTATTGTCCCGAGTATAAGACGCACCTGATTATAAGACGCACCCTTAAAGTTTGGTGCTATTAAAAAAATTTAATTAAATCACTGGCATTAAATTGCAACAGCCTGATTATAAGACGCACCCCTAGTTAAAAAACTTAAATTAGGAGAAAAAAAGTGAGTCTTATACTCAGACCAATACGGTAATATGCCCATGTTTTTGATCATGTGTGTATGTTCTATGACCTTCTAGGGCAGGGGTTCTCACCATCACACCAGGCGGGAGCTGGCGATGTCCCTTTAAGGGGCATTGTGATTCTTGATGGCGGTGGCAGCAGTCTCCGAACAGCTCCTGGAAGCAATTAAAGCCCACTTCCAGTTTTCGGGAAAACTAGAAAGTAAAATGGAAGTGTGCTTTAATCACTTCCAGGAGCCATTCAGAGGGTTGGCTTAGTCATTGACTGCCACCGGGCCTGGAGAGGGTGGGGATATCGGCAGCGAGATCCGCCATATCCCAAGCCCTCTCCAGGCCCGGTGTGAATGTGCACGAGCTGCAGAGCACCCGTACATTTGAGGAGGCCCTGGGCCTCCCGCCGCTTACACCGGGGAAAGGGGACGATCATCCTCTTCTCCCTAGTTGTTCCCGGGAACTCGATAGGATACAGCGGCCAGCCCTTTAGGCTGGCTGCCATATCCTACACAGGATTGGGCTATAAGATAGGATGGGGCCTTGTTGTTGTTGTTGTTAAAGTGTCTCTCAGTAGCTACTAATATGATTTTTCAAATTCTACCTATCATCTTAAGATTCTCAGTGCTATTTATATGCCAAAAGGACAAGAACACACACGCGCGTGCGCGCACACCCACACACCCACACAAATGACAAACCACCTCACAATGCAGTGTTCAGCAAAATGTCCCTTTTGGTAACTTCAGCAATAAACTTCAAGTAGGCCAAGTATCATGTACACGTATGAACTTAAGAGCAGGCGTGCAGCAAGATCAATCTCATTCATCGTCAATTTCATTTTGTTTCCCTGAAATTAGTGACTGGTTGTTTTGTTAAGGTGAGTGTACTCCTTTCCCCCCAAATTCTTTAGGTTTCTCCCTATTTACGTTTGATGATGCAGGGATTCACCTTTTGTGGGGCCAATGCTTGTTTGCTACTTTTTTGTTGTTGTTCTTATCGGCTTACTCATGGCTTAGATTTGGCTTTGGGCCCAATCCTAACAAACAATCCAGCACTGCAGTGAAGCCCCAAGGTAATGGAACAAACATTCCCTTACCTTGAGGAGGCCTCAGTGATTGCCCCTCCACTGCAGGATGCAGCTCATGCCACTGGCATCGCTGGAGGTGGGGCGGAAAGCTAAGTTCTGCAGCTTTCTGCCCCACCGTTACTCTCCGGTACGAGGTGCCCCGCCCCCTCGTCATAGGAGCCCATCAGCGGAGAGAAAGCAACGCGCAGGGACTCTCCGGTTAAAGCTGAGCTTGTATAGGTTAAATCTCAGGTTAAAGCTGAGCTTGTATAGTCTATGAGAAAATGGTTACATTCTATGGGCCTGTAATCTTATGCCAGCAGGCTCCTACTTCCAGGAACCATGACTAACAAGGCAATCCTGCACAATGATACGCCGCTCCCCCGGCACTGGGTGTCATGAAAGTGCCGTAAAGCACTTTCGCACCACCCAGAGAGTAAAGTCCACCAGGGCAACGGCCAGTAGCCCGCGGCCCGCCAGGGCACCATCCCAATGCTTGCCGCATCAGGTAAGCCCTGCACTGGCTGGTGCAGGGGAGGAGGGAGGGCGGACCAGGCAGGGAGGGAGGGTGGCCATTGGCCAAACCAGGCGGTGGGAGGGTGGGGATATTGGCAGCAAGCTCCACCAATATCCCCAGCCCTCCCCTGGCCCAATTTGCCCCAACACCCAGCCCTCGACAGTACGCCAGCTCCAGAGCTGGCATACATTCGAATAGGCCCATTGGGCCTAGGCTGGGTTGCACCAAGGGAAGGGGACAATCATCCCCGTCCCTTGAGGTGCACCCGGGCTAACCCCAGAGCAGCCCAGGACTGCCTAGGATATCGCGGCTGGCCCTTTAGGCCAGCCAGGTATCGTTACACAGGATTGGGCTGCCCAAAGCATGGCAAGACATGCAGAGCATTCCTACAAGAGAAATAACTACCTACTGCAATGGTCTTTCCCACTGCAGCTACTTGAGATCCTTATCAACTGGAGATGCCAGGGGAGGCATCTGGAGCCTTGTCCATGCCAACAAGTATGGTCCTTTTCCTTAAATCACAGTCAGAACTATTAAAACCCATCTATTACAACTGGTACTTTTTTGCACCACCGGTAACAAATGGTATTTAATAGAATAGAACATTATTTTGGTGTCACCACTCCCTGGGGTGTCACCTGGTGCGGTCTCCCCCCCCCCCAGTGATGCTCCTGGGTTTTGGCCATCTTCACATGTTACAGTTGTAAGGATAGGAGGCTGGTAGAGACTTCTGGTTGGCCCCTGAGTTCCTCATGAGCACAATCTATGTTGTTACTGGAAGTGCTTATTAAAACATGTGTAACACATGCACACATTTGAAAAACAGTTCATGTGCAAGGATCCTGTGTACGCAAGGATCCTGTGTACTGGCCAATGCCACAGCTATGTGATTTGATGGGGAAAAGAAGAGGGAGGTGTAAATGAAAAGTGCAACAAAAGAATTTATTTTAAAAGAGGAATAAAAAAATGGAGCCTAGCTGAACTTTCTCACTCACTCTTATGGATAGACAGGGGAAAACCATTCACACACACACACACACACACACACACACACACACACACACACACACACACACACACACACACACGAGAAGAGAGAGAGAGAGAGAGAGAGAGAGAGAGAGAGAGAGAGAGAGAGAGCCCTGAGCCCTAAGTGTAAGCTGTTAGGAAGGCAAAGTGAAGGAAGAGGGATGAAAACAAAATTATTTGACGGAAAAGGGGCAGAGCAAGGAGGAGGAGAAGGGGAAGAAAGAATGTTAGGGAGATTAGGTAGGTTTCCTAGAAAGACCTGGAGTTTGGAAGAGGAATTTTGGAGTACAAGGAAGGAGGAAAAGGGGAGGAAAATTGGGAAGATTAGTGGAGAAGGGAGAAAGAAAGGTTTCTAAAGCTCAGATCATGGTGAAAGACAAAGCGACTGCCTGTAGCATGAACCACAGGCTACTGGCAAGGGGTGAGCTTAGAGGCAGGTCATGAAATCACTTCACCCACTTGTGATGGGTAACATGTCTCTCCCACTGGATAAACACTCATAACCAACATCCCAAGCCTCCAAAGGGACTCTCTCGGAAGACTTGGTGGAGCAAAACTGGGCGAATCGACTCATCGCATGAGCCAGTAAGTTTAGCCTCATATTGTGGAAGGGGTCTGTAACTGAGAAATCGTAACTTGAATAAAGTCACATGGTGTTTGTGCCTGAGATGAGGCTCAACTCAAGGTCACGTTGACTTGCAGCTTACACTCTTAGCCACCAGGTCTTCAAAATGCTTGCTACAGTTGCTAGCCTGTATCAGGGGCTAAGGTGCTTCTCCAAAGGCTTAGGATGCAACCAGCCAGCAGTGACCATTCCATGCTGTAAAAACTATTCTGTATCACAGTTTTGTACAGTTAATGAGCATCCTTCCCGCTTTGAACATTTCACGGGTTCAGACAGGGGTCCTTCCCAGCCCTTCCTGGAGACGGCAGCAATTGCATCTGACCTTCTGTATGTGGCCTACCAATGAGCTACAGCTCAATATCCTAATATCCTTTACTGCCTCTACAATAGCAAAGAGCAGGGTGAGGATTTTTAAAGCAATAGCTAGACTAATCCTAAGGGGCCTTTATCCTAAGGGGCGGAACACATGTTCTGTCGGTATAAACTGCTTTATGGTCATCACAAATGTGACTAAGCCAGTGCATGGGGCTTGGCCATCACTGCAAGTGGTGAGTGCCTTGGTCTGTGTGAAGACAGATGCTGGATGCCTGCCAGTGCAGGTAAGCAGGCGCAGGGGGTTGGGAAGGTGGTAGGGAAGGGGTTGAACGGGATGCGGGTGGACGGATTGGAGAGGAGGGAGGGAGGATCAGGCCAGGGAGGGGGCAGGTTTGGAGGTGGCAGTGCATACTGAATCCTGACCCCCTTCCCGGGCCTGATCCATCTTCCTGGGTCAACATGGATTTGCACCAGCGATGAAGCTTCACAGTTCTGAGTTGACCCAGACCTGTGCAGGGGTTGCTGCTGACCCAGCGGTAGCTGCTGGGGTTACTCTGGGACCACGGAACTAATGCTCTTTTACCCCAAGGAGGCCTCCCGTGGCCAAAAATCTCCCACGGGATACAGTGGAAGCCATGGTGGGGCCGCTGCATCACTTCTCAGGGATTTGGTTAGGATTGGGCTGCCCGATGTCCTTTTGGCTTAGAGAAGATTGCACAATACGTTGAGTTCTGTGATCTCTGTACTGTTCTTTGTGTGTGATTTCTTTGAAAGTTGGCTTTAACCAGCTACTAAGACGTTTATGAGATATTTTCCATTTCCCAATCTAAACTGTTGATTTTTCAAGGGAATTGTAATAAAAATGTGCATTCATAACTAAATGGAAGCCTGTACTATGCAAATAATAATGATTCTGCCTTGAAAGTCATTCTTGCCTCCATTCTCAAATTACTCAGAGAATAAAATTTAAAGACAGAAAAAGCCTACATGAGTGGAGCAGAAAGTCCAAGTTTTTTAGAAGCAAATGAAGCTAACACTACAAAACGCTTTCATTCCTTCCCAAATTGGAAAGGATCTCTTAGATCTCCCAGGCTGCCACAATTCAGTATCAAACAGCATGTGCCAAGAGCCTAGAGAAGCATGTATGTGGAAGTTGCATGAATACCACCAGAATTCACATAATAAGGCTGATCTAAAGATGGGTTGGGGGGGGGCATGGATTGAAATGCACAAAGAAGCCCTCCTACCATGTTGAGAACATTGAAATTGTTCCCTAGAAAATCTTCCATATACGGACCATTCTAAGGGGCAATTTGAATGCTCCTGCTGACCTGGTCACTATTGTCATTGATACAGTGGGATAATGTTGATGCTCTTTCCCCCCTTGACAAAAATCAAAATAGCCCTTCCTTCAGCCCACACTTGTTTACGGTGGTTTATAAGCAAAAGATGGTCTAAGAACTGGCCACTAGGGACTTCCTCATCAAACCTGCATAGCATCCAAGATCACAATCACTCAGCTCAATCAGTTCCTCCTACACACCCACTTTCTTTTGCACAAGGCCTCTAAAAGTACCCCTCTTTCCCAGTGTGAATAGAATGTGCCCTCCCCACCCCACTCACATTATAAAATCCTTTACGAAGGGAATCCATTACCTTTGCTTCCAGTTACATCTCAGAAAACAATATTTTGACTGTGGAGTCATGAAGGTAAGTTCCTTCCTCTGTAACAGGCTAAGTGTTTCTGGAGAAAGAACAGGATGCTGTCACTTCAGGTTGCCAAAGGACTCAATCATTCTGGAGTATTTCTCAAGTAGAAGTGAAATTCATAGCTGCAAAATTCACAGCCGTAATAAGGTTGCCTGCCTTATTGTGTGAAAAGGTTTCACCAAAATCAAAATCATTAGCAAAGGCCTATCAGATTCACACCATTGTTTCTCAGAGAAGTTGCTTTCCAAACAATAACAGGAACAAGAATTAGATCTCCTTGACAAGAAAACAATGAGATAACCTAATGACTCAAGGAGAAGCATCCTTGAATGGCAGACAAGGATTAAATTGCTTGGAATGGCAATAAATGTAACTCATTAGTGTGGAGACATGAATTCATTGTCCCCTATTGTGCGAAGGTGTCAGAGTAGGTGGGGTAATCAGATGCTATGCACAAATTTGGTTCTGGGAGAAGCATCTTTGAGCTCAGAGTTGCTGAGGTCAGTTACTCGAGCTGAATTGATGTACAATACCACTTTGTGGACAGGCAAAGACAGAAGGGCAGGATAGAAGGGCAGACATAGCAGGATGCCCCAATTCACATTCTTCATACTGTCTCACAATTGCAGAGGTTGCATCTCCTATTCCCTTTCAAAGAAAACTGAACAGAACTTGCCTTACAACACACAGTTCACTTCCCAAAAGCTCACTAGGCTCAATCCCAGACCCTGAATTTACTGTGAAGTGTCAGACAGAGGGTTTATTCACACACAAAAGAACTCAACTCTGTCTCATGTTTTCAGTGTCTTTACTTTCAAGTTTGTCAGCAGCCAGAATTAACTGGGGTGGCAAGAAGCCACAGAATTTCCTTCTCCCTGTAGATGATGTGTGTTCTTGTATTTTAAGGCCAAACAGGAGCTAATCTGGTTTTCGGCACTATTTAAGCCTTATAGGAATGCCACCTGAAAAGAAGCTACATATTGGATGATCTTCCTTACTTGGCTCTCTGGAAGTTGTTTAAGGTGGTCCATGCCTTAGTGACTTCAAGACTGGATTACTGTAACACACTGTACGTGGGGCTGCCCTTGAAGATGGTTCAGAAGCAGCTATTAGTGCAGAATGCAGTGGCCCGGGTGGTCACTGGAGCTAGGCGATTTGACTTTGTGAAACGCTGCTTCAGCGGCTTCACTGGCTGCCCATTTGTTTCCGGGCCCAATTCAAGGTGCTGGTAATGACCTTTAAAGCCCTTCATGGTTTGGGTCCATGGTATCTGAGGGACCGCCTTCTCCCATATATTCCAGTCCACCTTCTTAAGTCATCTGAGGGAGCTCTCCTGCAAGTGCCACCTCTATCTCAAGTTAGAGGGATGGCAGCCTTCTCTGTTGTGGCATCAGAACTGTGGAACTCCTTGCCAGGGGACTTGAGAACTTCCCCCTCCCTCATGGCTTTTCGGCGAGGGCTCAAAACAGTTCTGTTCATATAGCGTTTGGGTGATGGGTTGATGTCTGACTTCTGTGTCTCAAGATGTTTTGTTCCGCTGCTTCTCGGCTCTATATTATTGCACCCACCAGTGGATTTTATTGTTCGATTATTTTATCTTTGATGCTGTAAGCCACCTTGGGCATTTGCTCTGGCATGGGATAAGGTGGAGTATAAGTAAGTAAGTAAGTAAGTAAGTAAGTAAGTAAGTAAGTAAGTAAGTAAGTAAGTAAGTAAGTAAGTAAGTAAGTAAGTAAGTAAGTAAGTAATTGTTGCTGTTTTCTCTTATGACAGGACTCTCCCAGTTGCAGCAGGGTTGGAAGAGCCTCTGTTGTAGTTTACGCCTTCTGTGGTCTCAACTTTAAGACTTGCTTTTCTTGGCTGCTATGCTGAGGCAGCATAGATGTGTCAAGGCTCATCTCTCTGATTATGTTATCATTTTCTGATTATTTCCATTTTGTTTCCACCTTCATTTATACACCTCAGATTCTCTCCACTGTGCCTCATCTCTGAATATTGCTGGCTGCTGGGGATATGTTGCTAGCAGCTGCCATTACCTTTGGACCCCAGTTTCTTACAAGAGCTGCAGAGCAATCCACGTAAGTATCTGGCAGGCGGCCCAGGCCGCCCGCCGGATCCTGTGCTCCGCCATGACCAGGCTGCTGCTTGGCCGAAGGTATACTCGGGGAAGGGGATGCTCGTCCCCTTCCCCGAGTGTAAATCCAGGTCCGGCCGCTCGGCCTCCTCGGATTTCTGACAGCAAAATTGCTGGCAGACGTAAGAGGAAGCCATGTAACGGCCCAGCCGCCCGACGGGGACCGGAATATGACCAAGGCCGACCCCTGCCTCCTCCCGGGCTGGCTGGGCCTATGGGCACCCTCCCTCCCCCACCGATCTGCTACTGGCAGTAAGTACCGGATCCTTACCTGGGTCCGGCAGCGGCCGGGCGTGGGCTCCGGCAGCGGAGCAGGGGAAGCCAGCCTTGCGCCGACCTTCCCTGCTCTCGAGTCGTCGTGAACATGCCTTATGGCATGTTCGCGATGGCTTCGGGCAGCGGAATGCTCATTCCGCTTTCCACCAGTCCTTCAGGATTGCGCCGCTGGTTGCAGTTACCTTTCACTTACCTGAAATAAAGTAGCTTTAGCCACTCTTTCATTTGACACTGTCTACATGAAATGGGTACGTTCCTGGGCAGCTTCCAGAGAATCTTCTAATGTGTGTGCAATCCTTTACATAGTCCATCTCAATTCAGAAATAGTTATTACTATGACAAGCTAACCAGCTTTGTTAAAAGAGAGAGAGAGCGACAGAAATCTTAGACATCTGTCAGCATTAGATACAAAATATCAAGCTGCTGCTTAGACTAGAGCTTCACATTACAGCTTGTGATTTAACCCCTGCCATTATCGCCCACTTCTGACAGCCAAAGAATCAGCATACCTGTCTAGGGATAATAGGAAGAGTCAGCCACAGCCCCCCCCCCTTTAAACATCACATACTCTTGGCACATTATTTTCACCAGGCTAAGGCACAGGGGCTGTCTCATTTTCTGCTTCTAATCTTCTGAAAAGCTTGTGTGGTTTTTTTCTCTCTCCAGCTTTGTCCGAGCATTTTCTGAAAGTGTCTAATTTTGTCATGATGGAAATGTAATTTCTTAGTTCACTAATACAACCCATTCCCTTTTATCCACTCCTCGTCTAATTTTAAAGATTATGTCTTCTCCTGAGCTCATTATTATTACACTTGTCACTCAAAATGAAAGGAGGAGGGAAAGAATTGGAATGATGGCTCCCTGATGAATTTCAGCCATGCTTATGGAAATCAGGGGATGTGAGTGTTCATTTTGAAGTGTCATCATCGCAGCGAGAAAATAAAAGTCAATTCAAGAGCAATAAACTGCACCAAATAATGAAATAAATCTGACTTGCAAGGCCAGCTGGATGACAGTGTCCAAGATGTGTGTGTGTATAAAATGGGCTTAATTTGGAACAAAAAGAAGCAATAAAACACATTTTATATGTTCATATGTGTGTGTATAAACACACACACACATATGAACATATAAAATGTGTTTTATTGCTTCTTTTTGTTCCAAATTAAGCCCATTTTAATCAATCTAATATCCACCTTCAAAATCCAAGATGCTGCAAATATTACAGCTTCTTCCCAGAATGATTCCAGAGCTGTCCGGTGTCTGGGGTTTGCACATAGAGCTCCACAGAACCTGTTATCTCCTGCAGTGCAGGTAACAGATCCTTGCGAAGCTCATTTTTTATTAAAAGAAAGCAAGTGTATTGCCCTCCTGCTGATACAGATACATTAAAAACCTTTCACTCTGAAGTGACACAGGACTCCGTTTTTCAAGAACTGCAAGCTCTTCATGGCTCTCTCAGTAAAATGGAGGCTAACGGCGCAATCCTGCGTAAGGATACACGGCCGGCCTTAAGGGCTGCCCTGTTCGTCCACTTCCCTGGGTGCAAGCCAACGGGGCTCTATGGGCCTCCTCGGATGTATGACAGCTCCGAAGCTGATGTACATCTAGTTTGGGGGAGTAAGGCCGGCCAGGCCCAGGAACGGGCCCAGGATATCGGCGGAGTGCACCACTGATATCCTTGTCCCTTCCCAGCCTGGGCTAGCCAATGGCCCCCGTCTATCCACACCCGTGCCCGCCCTCCCCCCTGCAGCGACCAGTGCAGGACTTACTTGTATCAGTGGGCACAGGGTCCAGAGGGTGGCTGAGTGAGAGTTGCCGGCCTCCACGCTGGTAGCCCTTACTCCAGAATAGTCAAAAACATGCTTTATAATCCTTATAATCCGACCCGTACTCTGCGGTCATCAGGGGGGGCCCTGTTAACCGTGCCGCCATTGACGGAGGTGAGAGGGATGGAATAGGGCCTTCTCGGCAGTGGTGCCCCAATTATGGAATTCCCTCCCCCTGGAATTAAGAACGGCTTTTAGAGACCTTTCGGCAGGGCCTTAAGACACTTTTCTTTAGGGAAGCATTCGATGTCTGACATGGTGGGCTGGCATTTTAACAAATGGCTTTTTAACAAAGTACATGCAGGTTGACCCACTGGGGTTGTTGTTTTTAGTTGTTTGTTTTAATTGTTTTTAATTACTTGTGTTTAATTTTTAATGTACATGTATTTTGATGTTGTAATCCGCCTTGAGTGCCCTCGCTGGGAGAAAGGCGGGATATAAATTCTTTAAATAAATAAATAAATAAATTATGACACATTTATGACACAGAAGAGTCTGGCTCAGTTGGGAGAGCTGCTGCCTTCAAAGCCCGAAGACCGGTGAACTTGATAAGTTCGAGACACGCCGCCGGCAAAAAGCTGTGAAAGCCTCCAGGAGGAGAGATAAGAGCTTCCAGCTGCGTCGGTTGAGTGTGGGAGGTGCCAGCCAACAGAATTGTCAGACTGTAAATGGATACAACCTGGAAAGTAGCCGTTCATGAAAGATTGGACATGTATAGCCCAGTCCAGCCCAAGGCCTCTGCAGCACAATTCAGGCACAATTGCAGCCCAAGCGCTTTAGGCCCGAGTTGTGCCTGAATTGTGCTGGAGAGGCCGAATTTGTGCTGCAATTGTGACTGAATTGCGTTCCGGCACAATTCAGGCACAACTGCACAATTCAGGCACAATTGCGGCCTAAAAGTGGGCGCGTCGGGGGCGTGACGGGGGCAGTTACGAATTTTGGTCCGGTTCCAGACGCTGGAGAGCCCCCGACACGCCCCATCGAGCACAACTCAGGCACAAAATTTGGGTCAACAAAAAGGGTGGACTCAAATGTGAGGAGACCCATAGGAGCCATTTTACCTTACCCACACCAGCCCTCTCCTGAAAAGTTCTAACACCCTGGTCCCGAGTTGTGCCTGAGTTAGGACGGAACAGTTGTGGCCTAACTCTGGACATGGACCCAAATAGTTACCCTATCAGCACCCAGCCCCACCCAGCCTCTTTCCCACAAAAGCCCAGCCCCAGCCCTCCACTCTCTCTCTCTGAGCACGTGGCGTGGGGTTCTGTCCCCCAGCAGCCACAAAGTAGGACTTTGAAAACTTTCAAACACCCCACTTCTCTCTTCCCTTCTCCTCTCTGCCCCCCTCTAGGGCAGAGAGGGCTGTTCTGGCTGTGGCCAAATTGTTTACTGCTGTGCCTGGGCAGCTGTCTCCATGCAAGTGTTTGCTAACCCATGTCTTTCTCCCAGCCCCTCTCCCCCCCCCACAGGCAACAACACCAGCAGGTAAGTGCAGGTAAGAGCAGGGTTCGTGCTGACATGTGGTCTGACTTCTGCCTCTTTGCATATAGAAATATAGGTAGGATACATGCCTCTTTACCAATGTCTTGTCTCATAGCTGCCTGCAATGCCTGCCATGATATGCCTCTTTACCAATGTCTTATCTCATAGCTGCCTGCAATGCCTACCATGATATGCCTCTTTACCAATGTCTTGTCTAATAGCTGCCTGCAATGCCTGCCATGATATGCCTCTTTACCAATGTTGTGTCTCATAGCTGCCTGCAATGCCTGCCATGATATGCCTCTTTACCAATGTTGTGTCTGATTGCTGCCTGTAGTAATGTGAGCACACAATGCCACAAGTGTGGAACTGTTAGCCTTATGTAGACACCAGCTGTTCCCCCCCCCCCTTTTCTCCACAGGGTCTACTCATAGGTCAGTATTGGTAGGTTTGCCATGGTTGTGACCCACACGTTGTGTTGTTGTCTTCTCTCTCTTTGACCCTTTTCCCTTACAGGATCATGTTCTCCTGACACCCAGGGAAGGAGCGCAGACCATGCTATGTGTCTCACACCTCTCAGCTGTGTTTAATTTCTCTCCCTGCAGGCCTTTGCAACCGGCACACTGGCATTTCTTCAATGGCGATTGCTACCACACAGCAGCTGCCATGGAACACCCCCGTGTTTTTTGCCTCCCCAGGAACGTCCACTACCACCTACCTTCCTGGGAGGACCCCTGGGCCTGCAGTCTGGTTGCCCCATGGTCGTCTGCCTCGATGCTGCCAGAGGTCCTGGAGCCTGCCCTGCAACCCTCCTCAGCTGCCGGCGCTGCTGCTGCTCCTCCACCTCCCTGGCTGCCTACTTGCTGTCCCTCCCCTTTCCATGGTGCAGGCTGTGGTTCCACAGGAGAATGGCCTGCATCCCCTGGTCCATGGGGCACGCCTGCTGCTGCTGATGATGATGATGATGTGGTCCGAGTGGCCGCTGTGACTACCCCTGGCAGCCTTGCCTGGCCATCTCTGCCACTGTTCCAGAACAATAAAAATGCCCCTGGAAACACATGTCCCCAATGTTACACAAGCACTGCCCCCCACACACAGAGACAGTCCCCAGCACACAAGCCCCTGCATGAATCCCAGCCAGGGCCTGCCACAGCCAGCTCAGGGAGACCACAGCAGGGGGGCTGCCAGACCCTCAGGGCTCAGAGGGGAGTGGGGAGTTGGGGGGCCTCTCAGGCAGGCAAACACTGACAGGCGACATGGCGCACATCCGCCACGTCCGTGAAGAGCCCTTTCGACAACCGGGGCTCTCACCCGCCCTCGGTCCGCCCGTCAACGGCGTCCGTTTCCGCCCTCGGTCCGCCCATCAATGGTGTCCATTTCCGCCCGTCACCGGCGTCCGTTCTGCCCAAGGTCCGTCTGCATAAGAGGCGCCCGTTCCTGCATTGCCTCCATCTGCGAAGTGACCCCTGTGTCCCTATTGGTCTCTGCAGACCCCTCTCCCTGTATCCCTCTCCCACCAGCCTTGTTGTCTGTCTGTTTCTGACCCACCCGTGCCCCTCCCCAGCACCCACTGTCTGCCTGTCTGTCTGCCTCCCCTCCCACTCCCTGATGATGGAAGCTGGCCACCCCCCACCCCGCCAGAGCGCCTGCCGCGACGTGCTGACGTTGCCCCATCTGGGGGCGTGATGAGCTGCGTGAGTCCTTCCCGCTCGCAGCAGACAAGCCCAAGGCATCTCTCGGTCTTGGCCGGGGCACGGAGCAGAAGGCATGCCGGGATGCCTTCTTTGTGGGCATTGCCACGGCCCTGGAGGCCCAGGGCTTCAGGCAGCGCACGGGCATGTCATGGCAGAGGCGGTTCCAGACTTCATGAGACTCTCCTTGTGCGTGCCGTTCCCACCCCCTCCCCCCCATGACTCCCATGTGCAGCCTCACCGTGGCTTGGGGGTGGCATCGCCTTCTGCAGGAGGGAGGGCAGTGGCACTCCCCCCTGCAGCAGGTGGCTAATGCCCTGGGTGCCCTGGGGCAGCTGGCACTGGCACAACCTCTGCCCTTCAGCTGACTGTCGCACGCCTAGTGCCTGCAGGCCCACCTGTGGCTGCCCATCTGCTGCGAACGCTGCAGCAGCTGTGGCAGGTACACACAGACGAGCTCAGGAGGGGGCTCTTCGCTTCCACAAGACTGACAGCTCCCCACAGGGGCCTGCCTGCCTCTGTGGTAAGTGTTGCCTCGATCCTGGCCCATTGCTCTTGCCTCCTGCCTAACTCAGGCACAGTTGCAGCCTAACTCAGCCCTATTTTGGGCCTCAACTGTGCCTCAATTGTGCCTGTGTTGGGCTGGACTGAGGCCTTATATATATTGTAAAAAAAACCAAGGGGGGGGGGGTTAGGACAGGATTAAAGTCGGAGGAGAAATCCTTGGATTAAAGTCGGAGGAGAAATCCAATGACTGAGAAAGGCAGTATATAAATACTGTATATTATTATTATTATATTTGTCACACCTCTCTTGTCCATATCCTTAGGTTGTAGAGGTTGAAAGAGGTCTAGTGTAGTGATAAATTTTGAAGTACAGAGATTGTCATGGCAACTTCTCAGCCATGCCCCCATGGCCATGCCCCTCTAAGACAATACAACAAACTCATTCAACTTAAAAGTTCTTTATTAGAGTGTTTTTTTCTTCTGCCCCTTATTTCTACTTTGGAACTTATGCTACATCTTTAAATGAACTTTTTTCCCAAACACTTGGAGCAGGTTTCAATAATTAAATCAAATGAATTAAAAATGTGATTAAAAAATCCCAAATAAGTATAAGAGGGATGTTACAGTGCATTCCTGTGTATGTTTACTTAGAAGTTCCACTGACTTCCACTGCCTGTGTCTTCTGCATTCTCTTGTCCAAAGAAATGAAATAAACAAGTCCTTTGAAAGTTCCACTCCATCACCCTGCTAGCCAAATTGCAACAGACCTTTTCTCACTCCAAACAGTTCCGCTGCGACATTGAGCAGATGCAATGGTGTCAGAGAAGTAAACATTGTTCACCATTATTACCGTCACAAAATAAACTCTAAGATGAGTTCTACATTGTGATTGATTGGCTTCAGTCCGTCTTTTTCCATTTGCAGATTCACCATTTCATTATCTTCATTGCAGATTCACCATTTCATTATCTTCATGTTCTCAAAATGCCAGGTAGATGAGATTAGTTTGCTAATACAGGAGGTGCTATGTGGTGGTTTTGTAGTTACTGACTTAAGACGCCCAATGCTGACCTTTGCTGTTGTTCTTCCATTGGCAACACCCTAGCTTGCCAGGCCTCACTCTTCACAAGGCCTTGAGAGATTAGGGAGACTCCCTTTTGAGTTCTCAACCCCTGCTTCACCAGAACAAAGGGCGGGATTGAAGTAGTGACAGCATAGCTCTTCTAACAAAACTGGGTTTATTTACAAAGGACACTTCGGTAGCAATTGTTCTCTCAAATAGTTCAGTAATGCAATTCAGCGGTGATACAGCTCAATGATTTTAACTCACAGCCCAATCCTAACTACATCCCTGCATGGTAATGCAGCGACGCGGGGGTGATTCCCGTGGGGAATTTTTGGCTGTTGGAGGTCTCCTTGGGACATATGTCCTGGGGTAAGCCCCAGCAGCCACAACAGGTCACCTAGGACCTGCACCAGCAAAACTGCGTTGATCTGTGTAGGTGAATACAGCTCAATGATTTTAACTCACAGCCCAATCCTAACTACATCCCTGCATGGTAATGCAGCGATGCGGGGGTGATTCCCGTGGGGAATTTTTGGCTGTTGGAGGTCTCCTTGGGACATATGTCCTGGGGTAAGCCCCAGCAGCCACAACAGGTCACCTAGGACCTGCACCAGCAAAACTGCGTTGATCTGTGTAGGTGAATCGGGCCATGCTTCGCCACTGCCGCTCAACCTGCCCCTTCTTAGGTCCAATCTGCCCACCTCTGCCCCATCTCATCTCCATTTCACCCTCCTCCGCCCTGTTCAAAACACTCCCTGTCCTCCCCCACCCCGTTCTGCCACCGTGCTGGGCTTACCTGCTCCTGCAGTCCTCCATCACTCTGCCAGCACTCACAGGAAGGCTCCAGCCTTTCCGCTGGTGTGCTGGCTCCCTACGCTGCCACAAGCTTTATGGCACTTTTGCAGCAGCCAGTGCCAGTGGAACACGCATTCTGCTGGCACATCTTTTTGTTAGGATTTGGCCCTTAGTGACTTATCTCTGTGATTCAGCTCAGTGTTTCATTTCCAACTCAATGGCTTGGAGCTTGCCCTTATATTGCCCTTTGAGGCTGCTTAGCTCTTCCCCCTTTCAATTGGCCATTCAGGAGGGAATTCCAAACCAAACTCCTCTTCCCACATTTTGTTTTAACTTAAATGATTTTGGAGGGAAACCTGTAGTTTGAATTCTAACTTTGCACAAACAGAAAAGGAATCAGTTTTTAACCTCTGCTCATGAAAGGGTATCTGGGAGCAACTTTGGTTCATTCCTACGTTTCTAAGATCAACAAGGATTTATCAGGAGCACCAACTATAGCTGCAGGAAAGCCTCAACATACAACAAGAAATCCTCAGGCCTCAAAACACCCTTCAGGTACAGAAGGACACAGGAATGTGCTGTTGACCACCCTGCAATTGGAAGGCAATATTAGAACCTTTACATCAGTTAGGCATAGTATAAATACTTTTTCCTATTCAACAGAACTGCACCACCAGCTTCTCCAGCTCATCATAGATCTTTGAACTGAATGATCTAGATTTGGGTATGATTCCCCAAAGTCCCAGCCTGGTATTATGTATTTCCTAAATTGTGAATTAAAGTAGTCTCTTTCCAGTTAGGTACTGAAATTCGAGGGACATGAAAGGATTGTGACATGTGCAGGAGACTCACCACCAGTGTTGACAGATCACCATCCATGTCTCATTTCTCTTTTCTAATATGTGTTTTGAGCCAACTGAATCCACAGAGCAGCTGTCCACACTTCCCCATGTGGTGATGCAAACAAATTCTACATATGCAGGCTTTAAGCTACTTACTAGAATTGTGAAAACTTACCATCTGTGCAAAAGCCAGGTCTTAGAGGAACATGGTGATTCAGGGAAGCATAATTGTTCAGATTAATGCGCCTGCTTTTTGCTCACACATCACAAAAAGATGCATTGCTTGGGGAAAAGTAGGTGACCAAAAACAGACACTGTCTGGAGGATGAAGGTGAAGGTTTTAAAAAGAACTCCAACGTCCCTGTTAACAATAATACTGTAATTGAGAAAACGTTCTTGTTTCCTGATGTTCTTCCTTATTCACGAAGAATGAAAATAGATGTTGTGTTTCCCACTATTTCTGTTGCAACCTGCGAGGCTGCTGTCAGGTTTCAGGTCACACCACACACCAACATCTATCTTCTTTCATTTTAGAGTAGAGCTCTATTTTTCTTTATTTTTGGTTTTTGATTTATTCGGTGACTCACCATCTAGCCCCCATTGCTCATGGCAATTTCCAACCATCTTTACACATCAATTGTAACAATGCAATTAAAATATTAGAACACAATAAAGCCACCACAAAATACAACAAAGCAGCAGTTCATTAGCATTGTGTCAGAAAAAGTCCTTGCTATTTTTTTAAAAAAAAACACAATATTAAACTATTTCTTCAAATTCCCAAGACCCCCACTGATGAGATAGACCATTCTACATCGGGAGTTTCACAGTGAAGACACCCCAGCAACTATCTCAGGGAGCAGCAGCAGCATTTGGAAAACAACTTCCTGTGAAAATGTCAAAGCCCAGGGAGCCACATAACTTCAGGTACCCTGATAGCCATGCATTCATACATGCAAGTAGGTTATGTTAAAAAAATGTGACTATAGCAACTACATGGGTATGATATTCGAAAGTCTGTGTTCAGAAACTTGCAAATGTGGATGATATTCCTATATTGGGGCCACCTTAACAGAAAAGAGAAACTTTTACAGTCCAATCCTATGCTGGCCTCTGTCAACGGTACTGGGCTCCGCGTTGTCACAAACGTGCCTGTTGCGATGGAGTGTAGGCCAGTCCCACCAGCGT
Source organism: Plestiodon gilberti rubricaudatus (assembly GCA_026170595.1). NCBI lineage: Eukaryota > Metazoa > Chordata > Lepidosauria > Squamata > Scincidae > Plestiodon > Plestiodon gilberti. Next base: position 112,806,362 of record JANXHW010000003.1, read on the forward strand.
GGAGGCCAGTGCTGGCAGGCCTCCGCTGGCAGTGCCGGCAGGAGGCAGGTGAGCTCTGCGCCGGCCAGCGGGAAAGTGAGGGGAGGGCGGTGGTCAGTGTGGAGGTGGGAAGGGGCAGGGAGGAGGGTGGATCAGGCCCAACACAGGCTGCTTGAAGCTGTGTCAGCCATTTAGCTGGCATGCCTCCGAGAGGCCCTATAGGGTCTGCTGGTGCTTGACATGAGAGAAGGGGAAGATCATCCCCTTTCCTTGAGGATACCTCCAGCCCCACGCTGGATACAGCAGAGCCTGCCTCGGCACTGCTGCATCCCAGCTATCCAGGCTTTGGATAGCATTGGGCTGCTACTGCTTTACCAGTAACAAGGAGTAATAGGCATGGTGTCACATTTTGGTTTAGACTAGGGCCAGCCTTTTCAAAGAGCAACCTGAAAGCATCAGATTGAGCGACAATGTTGGAGGGGTAGGCAATTGAAGAGCCCCACTCCCATCTGTTTTCTGCCCTCTTCAGCTTGCCATCAATGGAGCTACTCTGGTCATTGCTCCAATCTTCTTCTGGCTTCTTGATTGTGGCAGTGGCTGCCCCCTTCTCCCTCCAGTGCCATTGGAAGAAGAAGGGGGGTAAGCAACCATGGCTCTAGATTACCTCTCCCCACCCACCTGGCTGCTTATGAAATCACCAAGTGGGCAGAAAGAGACAAACTTTCTCTTTGGCCCACCCGCATGCTGCCCTTCCTTTCACTTCTCTTGGCTTGAGCTGCATTCGGTGCACAGCCTTTGTCCTCCATGGTGGTCCTATTTCAAGTGAACATTCACCTATTTTCAAGTGAACATGCAGCATGATCTATTCCTCCTGTTCATTTGAAAAAGCAGAGGATAGAGGCTGTGTTCCAAGAGCAGCTCAAGGTAAGAGAAAGGAAGGGGGTGTACCTCCCTCTGCTTTCCTTATCCACTGGGAGGGGGGAGTGCACAAGTGGCTACCAGCAGCAAAGTGGCAGTGACAGCGATAAGAGGATTCAGGCAATGGGAAAGCAAGGGCCATCCCTGGATTTGGGAACTCAAAGTAGCTTGGCAAACTGTCAGTAGTTCCTGTGGTCTTTGAAGATCATTTCCATCAAAGGTATCAGAGAGACAAGAATTCTGCTGGGTCAAAACAATGGTAAAAGTGATCCAGCATCTTGCCAACAGTGGCCAATCAAATACTTAAAGTAGTAGGAGGCAGGGAGTAAAAGGCAGACAGAGAAGCATCAATACTTTGCTTTTGGATTACTAACAGCGCAATCCTAACCAACTTTCCAGCGCCAGTGCAGCCACAATGCAGCCCTGAGGTAAGGGAACAAATGTTCCCTCTCCTTGAAGAGGCCTCCATGACTGTCCCTGCACTGCAAAATTTATTTTATTTAATTTTTATTTAAAGAGTCTATACCCTGCCTTTCTCCCAACAAGGGCAATCAAGGCGGCTAATGCAGTGTGCGCCCTGTTTGGCATGGCTACATCGGCGCTGGAAAGTTGATTAGGATTGCGCTGTAAGGTTGGCAATTCTGGAGCTCAAGCTGGCACTCAAGTCATAAACTGAAGCCCAAATCCATTGACACCTAACTTCAGTGAGACTACATGAAGTTCCCTCACTCAAAGCACTTTCAAGGCTAAATATTAGCTCAATACTGTACAGTTGAGAAGATCTTTTATATATTCTGTATTTCTTCCAGCTCTCCTGTCTCTTTAGTTGGTTTTAAATTACAGTTCTTGGCTATAGTATTCAATACTGCTTACTCATGACTGAGTCATCTTTCAACTTTTCTCTTTCCATTGAAAAGTCTAAATTAGGATTTGATAATGCTTGATTTAGATTGTTGTCTTGTTTTAAGTGAATAGTAGATGTAAAGGAGGGCACAGCTGCAGGAATCATTGCTGAAATACATCAATTTCCAAATCAGTATATAGAACCATTCAAAAAGTGCCACAAACATGCATTTTAAAGTTTGAGACTATATTTATTTTTCCATGATTTTTCTGGTATCTTTCAAAATGGGTGTTTCATACTCAAGTATCAGTAAGGTTGCCAGGTTGCAACTTGTAGATCTCATTTCTTTAACAGATCTGCCAGCGCAATCCAGTGTAACTTTGCACCGGTGTAACAGCAGATGCACCGGCATAAGTGCACTTACACCGGTGCATCTACTGTTACATCGGTGCAAAGTTACACAGGATTGCGCTGTGCAGCAATAAGAAAATGCAGCCATGACTTCTTTTGCTCCTTTCCTCCTCTCTGGTCCCATTGTCCATCCTCCCAGCCAGCCTGCTGTATGCCTAGCAGAAGGCATACAAAGCATCCTGTTTGTTCCAGCATAAGGGTGGAGAAAGCTGGGCTACAGAACCAGGGGAAGAGTGGGCCAGAAGAAGCTAGGGCTTCATTCACTTTCACAACCTCTGATCTGATGGCCCAATCATATCAGGCCTCTGTGCTTCTGGAATGTGCATTCTGGAAATGCATTGTGCTTTACAACAGTCACAAAGTACAATCCAACATTCTGTGCAGCTGGGCCGCCGCCACATGCTATCAGCCACCAGAGAAGCCTCAGTTGGCACAGGGGATGGGTTATTCACCAGGGAGAGGTGGAATGAGGCAGTGACCAGATTGGGGAGGGGGGTGTTGAGGCCAAGAAATGGGCAGTATTGGTGGCAGTGGTGCTGCTGATATCCTTTCCCCCTTCCTGACCTTGATCTACCTACCTGGGTCCACTTGGACTTGCGCCAGTAAAGTAGCTGGCGCAGATTCAAATAGACTCAGTGGGACAGCGGAGGCTTGCCCCGAGGCAGGAGAACAAATATTCCCTTATCTCAAGGAGACCTCCGGGACCTGAAACTCCTCCATGAGATGCAGCCACACCAATGGGTGTGGCTGCATCTTCAGCGGTGGAATGAGGGCTCAAAAGTAGTTGCAAATGTGCTTTATGGCATGTTTGCGACAGTTTAGAACGGTGGAGCGCGCACTCCGCTGCTCTAAACGTACACAGGATTGCGCTGCCAATGATTGTGGTTTGACACAACTTTGCTACCATCTCCTTTCCTATACACTCTTACAATATTTGTGATCAGGACAGTTAAGTCTGTTGATGATGGCATCTATGAGGTGAGCAGACATGGGAAAGGTGCATAAAATGATATTTTTTGTGTGAGAGGGTTTGGTTGCTTCTCAGACAATGTTATTTTTTTCTTAGTTTTAAATATTGCCACCCATCCAGAACTTGCCCTGGCAGAGTAGGTTCAGTATCTAAATAAATAGATTGAACCTCAAAGGAAGTCACAAATGAAGTTTCAGGTACCAGAAGGTGAGACAAATAAAACCAGGAACTAGCACGTTCAGTTCCAGTAACAATACCAAATAACTCGGAATGCCCAATTGTTATGCCCTTTTTCCTAGCTATGGAACCTATGTATATTAAATGCATACTATAAATATTTTTTAGTAAGTGCAGCAAGGCAGGGAAATTTGCTCCTAGAGCAATGTGGAGACCTACTAAGTACAGCCCCCCCCCCCGTATTCACTGATCTGCTATCTGCTGATTCAGTTATCCGTGGATAGCGGATGGAACCCCCGCCTCCCACGACCCCCCAGGCACTTACTTTTAACAAAGAAACCTTCATTTTTTCTTCAAAAGGAACGTGATGAGCAGCCTCCTTGCAGGCCCCTCCAGTGAGATTAGGTGCTAGAGAAGGTCTGCAAGGTTGTAGAGACTCTCTAGCACAGTGATGGCAAACCTATGACATGCGTGTCAAAGGTGACATGCCACGATGTTTTGGGTGACACACCAGTGTTCACCAACACCTGACAACAACTACAGGATCTTAGTATCCGTGGAGGCTGCGGGTATGGCAGATCCTTTAAAAACATTTTAAAAGGTCAGAAAAAACCTTCCCTACCACCATGTGGCAAAATCGCACTGTTTGCAGGGCAGTCTCCTGCACTCCCGCGCCCTGGCTTGCCCCAGAATGCATCGCAATGAGCAAGCCAGGGCAAAGGGGAACTGTCGCGCGACCCAGAAGTGACTTCCAGGAGCGCAGAAGACTGCCTTGCAGGCCTGCAAACAGCATGGTTTTGCTGCACAACGGTAGGGAAGGCTTTTTCTGACTTATTTTTACTTTTTAAAACAATTTTTAAAGGGTCCTCCATATTCGCGGTCTTCGTTCACGTGAACAAGATTTTTTTCTCTTTTGTTCATGTGTGTGTGTGTGTGTGTGTGTGTGTGAGAGAGAGAGAGAGAGAGAGAGAGAGAGAGCAGCAGCAGCAGCAGCAGCAGCAGCAGCAGCAGCAGCAGCAGCAGCAGAGTCAAGTTCTGAATTTTTGACACATCAAGCCCTCGCTGGAGGGGCCTGCAAGAAGCCGGAGGCTGCTCATTGCGTTCCTTTTGAAGAAAAAATGAAGCTTCCAACATTAAAAGTAAGTGCCTGGGGGGTAGCGCGGGGCAAGGGGGCATCCACTATCTGTGGATAACTGAATCAGCGGATAGCAGATCAGTGGGTACGGGGGGCTGTACTTAGTGGGTCTCCACATTGCTCTGGGAGCAAATTTCCCTGCCTTGCTGCATTTACTATAAAAGGTAATCTCTCTCTTCTGGAGTTGCTGTATGTGTATTTTCAGTTGAATACCATTTGAAACACAATGGGAACTATTTGTGCTCTCTCTGGGCTTCCAGGATACTGTACAGTACCTTTTATATTTGCATAATGTTGTTAGGAAGAAATAATTATTAATTTGCTAGAGTTAGGAATTGTTCCATAACAAAGAGCCAATGTGGTATACTGGATGCTGCCCCCGCTATCCAGAGGCATCTTTGGGGGGCTGTGCCTCCCTGTCGGTGGGCGCATGGGGGTGTACTTGCCTCCCGGATGGTCGCCCCCTCTCCAGTCGTCTCATTCGTCTTCTCAGTTGGGCCCGCCCTGGAGCCGTTTGGCTCCAAAAAGCCTTGGAAAACGGCAGCCCCCCCCCCGCAAAACGGCCGGGCGTGCAAAAATGACATCACGCCCCCCAGGGGGCGTGACTCATGGTGGCACATGTGGGGGTGTTGCAGTGGCGGCCGGGCGCCCTCCCACGGGGGGTGTAGGGCTGCTACTGCCGCTATCACCGAGCCCATAGACTTCAAGGTAAGATTCAGGTTCACAAAGTTCATAGTATGTATGGCGAAGAGGGTCCCCTGGAAAAACCCTATTTTTCCCATAGGCTCAATGATTCTGTATGCACTAATTCGATATCCACTAGGTCAGTGTTTCCCAAACGTTTTCGACCTGTGGCTCCCTGACATTGGCAGGGCTGTAGCCTATTTTTCATGGTTGCAGTGCAGGCGGGCAGGTCCTCCCATTCATGCCGCAACCCAGAAAAAAAGGCTATAGCTGCCCGTTATCAGCTGCTGATCGCAGCAACTGATAATGGGCAGCGTCTCACGTACCCCTGGCCTGCAGTCCACGTACCCAGGTTGGGAATGCTTGGTCTACCTGATTGCCTACTTTTTGGAGAGAAGCAATTGTTTCTTTGACCTATTAGGGATATTTTTGGAATCCGCATGATTCCTCCCCAGATGTTGAGGTTTCACTTTACTAAATATGTTGACCATTGTGGAACTAATCTACATCAGTTCTTCTACATACAGTCTGTAGAAGCACAATTGTGATCCTGTGGGCAGAAAAGGGGTGGTGCGCCTTACTGCACCACCCAGGATTGCCTGGCTCCACCTGCCCCAGCAACAGCCAGAGGTGGGGAAAGCGGAGCGTTCCATTGGCCATGGCAATGGAGGAGGGGGCTGGTTGTTGAGCTAGGAGCATTGTGTCTCTCAGGCTCCTCAGTCGGCATTTCTCTGATCCCTGTCTGCCCCTTTTTCTAGTCTGAGATTAGCTGGTTGCTTGTTCTGAGAGCCAGGTAGGAATCTTTTGCTATTATCCGCATTGGCACCTGGCAGATGGTTGTTTTTATTCCGCCTACCCCAGACTGGGATTTGGGTTGTCAGGTGGTTTTGGTGATAGGAGTCCCTTTCCTGGTTGGCAGGTCACGTGCGGGCCGGTTAGATAGGGGATATGAATGGCATACATTCGGAGGTAAGCAAGATCAAGGGGTGAGCCAGGACCGCTCAGATGATGCCTAACCGAATTGATGAGGCTGTCTGGCAAGCCCCTTGATTGGAACCGCAAAGACCACCATATTGCTTTGGCCTGGGGGTAGTCTATGCTGTCCAGCTGCTTTGGCCCTTTTGGGTTGGCTGTGATAGGCTTCCTCAGTCTTTGATTGAGGGTAGCTTGGAGTCAGAATGTCACGTACAAGGGGTAACTTGGGGGAGGCAGACGGCTAGGGCCGTTTTCCCCACCTTCGAGTCCCACACGTTTTGGGTTTTTGTTAGTTCCCTGCTGCAGTATTAATTTCTTGTTTTGTCCTGTTAATAAAGTTACCCTTTAATCCAAGCCTCTGTCTGTTGTGATCATGGGGGGGGGGGAGGGGGTTTGCAGGTAAAAAATAAAAATAAAAATCCTTGGTTTTGGCATTTGAAACAGGGTGCTGTGGAAGTGCCATCTGTCTGATTTAAAATAGCAAACAAAAAGAAGGTTCAAAAGAATTGTAAGAAGTCACAGGAGCACTTGCAGAAAAGACAGCTGCAAAGATTGGTGTTCCCCAATGCATTTAGATGGAATCTCGATCAAGGGAAATTATACATCTGTTTTCTTCATAAACTCAGCAAAACTACATGCTGAAATAACCACAGATAAATTAAAGGGAAAAAAAATCAGAAAAGTCAAATAACTGTATATGATTTTCCTTAACAAAGATTCCATTGAAACATGTTTGGAGCATCTGTGAAACTGTCTTTTATATTATTTAAAATGACCTGTGGGCCTAGCCGCTTTTGCACCAAGAGCTTCAGCTTAGTGGTCTTTTTTGTAATTGTTCACATATCATTTTTGGGGTAATCACTGACAGCCAAGATCCCATGACTGTTATTCCTGGTATTGTAGAACTGTGCAAGTCAGAGATGTTCCTAAACTCCTTCCATTTAACTGGGCATTATCAGTATGTGTCCTGTGTTCAAAGAGAGAATGTCGCTTGGACATAAACTGGGGTGCAGTTGCTTGCTTTCCTGGCAATCTTGGGATCAATTTTGAATAAAGTGCTTAGATATCAAAATGTATCCAAAGGAGTTTTTTCATCACACGATAGTGTTGAGGATGTTAAGACTTTCAATTAAAACAAAAACCTCACCCTGGGTATGTCTTCATTAGTAAAAGATTGACTCATTTACTTCTGCAATGTTAACCTGCTCTTGCTACCATATTCAGTTTAATTAGTACAAGTAGCAATCAGTAAGAGCACATCTCTTGGTATTCTTCTCCTTGAAGGAATGCCTTCTTCACTCCATCCTTCCCATGCCCTATGCAGCGCCAAGCAAACCATCACAGGATGGGATTAAACCTATTATGTTCTAGAGAAAATGGGCCTAATGAAACTGTCAGGAAATAAAGTTGCACCCGTACCCCAAATTAAGAGTTAGGCCAACTGTATTGTGTTAAACTGAAGTGACAACTTTATTGATAAATAACCCAACTCTAACCAACTTTCCAGTGCTGATGCAGCCATGCCAATGGGGGGTAGCACTACTTTCTGTGGGAGGGGGCAGTCACAGAGGCCTCCTCATGGTAAAGGGAATGTTTGTTCCCTTTCCTCAAGGCTGCATTGAAGCTGCATCAGCGCCGGAAAGTTGGTTATGGTTGGGCTATTACTTTAACAGAGATCTTCAGCAATGTAAATCAAGTATTGTTCAACACTAGTGTGGCTACCAAACCTAGGGGTAATGCAATTCCCATCACTATGAAGACTGTTTCCTTTCAGGTGAGCCACCTGGGCTCAGAGACCGGCAGCAGTCATCAAAGCCACACAGTTGACTGTACTGAGGAAGGCAACTGTCTGAATCACTACTCCTTGAGTCCCATAACTCTGAAGGCAGGCAATTCCTCAAAAGGATTTCATTCCCAAACACACTTAGTCCTGAGGAGCTGTTCCATGAAATCCCCCTTTCACTATAACAGTGCTTCTGGGTGATCACTGAGGGCAGGAGATGTGTCGTCTTGCCTGAAAAAGCTAAGCAGGATTAGCTGCTTGGAAGAGAGACTGACAGCACAATCCTGTCTACCCTGTCTAAAGCATATTTACGGCACCCAGAGAGTAAGTGGCGCCAGCGCCAGCACTGCAATCCCCACTCTGGAGACAATGCTGTGCCTGCCGGGGAAGGCACGTTCTCCACCGGGTGGTGGAGTGGTGTGAGAAGGGCAGAACAGGGTATTCTGGGGAGGGATTGGTCAGCTGGGCCTTGGATGGGGGAGGGATCATCGGCGGCCTCCTCCGCCATATTCTATCCCCATGCCTGGCTGCCATTACACGGGGCTCTCAAACTTGTGCCAGCAAAATAGCTGGCGCACATCCGAGTAACTCCATCAGGGCAGCCGGTAACTTACTCTGGGTAAAGGGACAAAAAGGGATGCCTCTGGCTGTGCTGGGGCAGGCCCAATCCTGCTTAGGTTGTGGTGGGCACCTTACCTGCACTGTTGCGTCCTGCTAGACAGGATTGGGCTTCCTGACACTGTGAGAGAGACTGTGAGAACTGTGAGTCTGTGAGACTGCGGATCTCTGCGGAGGAATGTGGAGTAGTCGGATGGCAAAAAAGGGATAACATTTTGAGAGCTGGTCTGAAGCTTGGTTCTGCCTGCTAGAGCTTAGAGCAGTGGTGGGGAACCTCCGGCCCCAGGTCCGGATCAGGCCCCCGAGGCCATCCGGTCCGGCCCCCGGAGAGATTGCCGGGAGGCCGCCCAACCGGCCCCTGGAGGCTCCGCCGGGTCCGTGCGTCACCTCCGGAGGCTGGGAGAGGGCCTTTGCATGTCCTCCCCGGCCGCCGCCTCGACCCCTTCTCACCAGGCCGTTGGCCATTTCGCACATGCGTACCATGCCGATGAGGGCAAGCTCTTGCCCTCTTGCCCTCATCGGCATGGTACGCCGGAGGTGACGCGCGGACCCGGCGGCGTCTTCGGACGGTGAGTGCGGAGCCTCCGGAGGCCGATGGGGGGCGGGGGCAAAAATTAATTAAATAAATAAAAATGGCGCACTGCCTTACGGCCGGCCCTCAAGCAAATTTCTAATATTTAAAATGGCCCTCACCAGGGAAAAGATGCCCCGCCCCTGGCTTAGAGGATACAAGCATCAGCAGCCAGGATTATGACTGCACTATGAAGGGAAACATCTGGAGAAATGGAGGGTTCTATGAGATTTTCTCATGGAACAATACTTGTAAAACCTAAATAAAAAATGGGGTTTATGTTCAAGATGGCGGCACCCAAATCTTGTGAGGGCACATGAATGCCTCATGTGCCCTAACGATATTTGGGCGCCGCCATCTTGGATCTTGCAAGATTTTGTGAGATCCAAGATGGCTGACAGGAAAACTTTGTACCTTTTTTAAATCGTCAGTGAAACAGCAGGAGCAGGAGGTCAATCACCTTGCAGTCCTGGCTGTCCCAAGCAGCTAGCCAGCCAGGAATTGGATGGCGGCAGCAGCAGCAGCAAAAAAGGCAAGTGGGGGGAAAGGGGGGCTAAATAATTAATTAAATTGAAAAATTTTGGATGCCCTGATGGGCGGCAAGAGAGCACTTTGTACTTTTATTTATGGAAATAAAAATATTTTTAAAAAATCTGGAGGGGGAAAATTGGGGGGGTGTCCCGGTTTGGGCACCTCAAAATATGGTAAGCCTACCATACCTCAGTACCCATACTCACCTGCTGTTTTGACCAGGAACTATACTAATTAAATCACTACTAAGAATGTCAGCCCAGCCAAATATCAGTATGGAGTAGGCAAAATACAAGCACTACTGGACCAATCATAGTGCATGGAGAAAATTCCTACTTGATCTTGAGGTGACTGGCTAATCTGATAATTAAGAAGGGTGAGAGGGTGAGTACCAAGCTCAATGCAAAGAAGGCTGGCAGTGGGTGGGGTCGCCTTACGTTTTGCTGCATCACCACCTGTGTTTGGCCCATAACCAGATTGTTGGCCCAATATTGCAATGTGTCAATGCCACGTCCCGCCTCCCTTCCAAGGCTGGAATCAAAACTCCCCTTGCCCAGCACCTGAGGGGAGCCAAAGAGAAAGAGCAGCTGAATGGGTGCAAAAAGACAGATGCATTGTGATGGCACCCAGTAACAGAGAGCACGTGGTGACGCGCCGGGAGGTGGCCATAGGGGTTGATGCGCCAGAGGGTGATGCACCGTGAGTCCCAGTGCGTCAAAAATAACCCGCTACACTCACCCCCATCCCGGCGCATCACTCCTGGAGCCGGCAAGCCGAGCCGCATCTTCCTCATCGGCTCGGTGGCTTCTGAATAGGCCGGCAAGGCTTCGAGCGGCATGCTTACAATGCCGCTTGAAGCCTTGCCGGCCTATTCAGAAGCCGCCGAGCCGCCGAGGAAGATGCGGCTCGGCTTGCCAGCTCCAGGAGTGACACGCCGGGATGGGGGTGAGCATAACGGGGGGTGAAGCGGCTCTGGGGTGGGTGATTGATGTGCCTGGGGGGGTGATGGGGGGTGACGCACCAAGCCGGCTCGTGATGCCACTGCCCAGTAAATAGATAGGTTCCAAGTAGTACTTAATTCAAGAAGCATAGCTATGCACCGTTGATTTTTGCAGCTGTTAGTTATGGTTCTCTTAAACTCTCCTTGCTCTCCAGGTTTTAGCATTTGTTGCCTTCAACATTTGAAAGATGCTGAAGGACGTGAACAGGGTCTTATGTAGTCCTGTTTTGTGCTTCTTCTATGTTTCTGGGTGTCATCCAAAAGTAGAACATGCATATCTACTTGCTTTTGTATTTGGGCCAGGATAAAATCTTTGTATTCTGCTGGTTATTATTATTTCAATAAGATCTGATTCATCTGTGCAAAACATTATTCAGTACTGATCATTAGGATTCTGCACTCCTCCCAGCCTACAAGGCAAAGCTGCATTTAGTCACGTGTGTGGTTAAGAGGTATTAAAGCATGCAAAGTACTAGAGTCAACAAATAATACAAAGAGTGGAATTTGGTGCTGCTAAGGCAGTGGTTTCAAACTGTGTTCTGGGGAATTTGGGGGTTCCTTAGAAAAAAATCAGGGATTTCTCAATGCAAAGATCAGTTAGCAGGCCAACTTTCACAAACAACAATTGAGTGGCTATCACTATCAATTATCTTCCCTACAGTGTACAGAGCCGTTTCTACAGTAGGGGTCCTACTGTAAGTTGTGCCCTGTTCTAGTACCATGTTTACATTCCGCGGAGCCATTCTGCTCTGCGAAGGTGACGAGCAGGGAGTCTCCTGCTCGTTCGCCTTCGCAGCGCGGAATGGCTCCGCTGGCGAGGGGGCGGGGCCTCCTCGTTCCGGTTTGTAAACATGGTACTAGGACGGGGCGCAACTTACGGTAGGGCCCCTACCGTAAAAACGCATCTGGTTTACAACCCCATGGAAATAATGGATGTATTCTACATAATGACAAGCCTAACAGACAAGCCAGCACTCTGTGTGAACTGACTGTGCACCATAGAACATGTCCAGGAATCTTCTGAAAAGCGTTGGGTTTTCTGACATGAGGAATGAAGTCAAAAGGATTCCCTTAAAGGTGGAACATTTAAAAAATAAACATGCTAAAGGCTATGGGAAGTTGCAGATACTGTAAAAGTTGTTAAATGCTTTCAGTGGTTTCAGTAGACCCAGGTGCCACTCTGTGTGAAATGACTTGATTATTCTAAGTATGCATCTCAGTTTAATGAGATTTATGCCCCAATCCTACCCCCCCCACCAGTTTACGTGCAGAGACGATGCTGCGCACCCACGTGGGAGAGGCTGCCAATGCTACGCCCCCACGTGATGTCGGGCGTGACGTCACGCTGCTCCAAACACACACCCCGCGCCATTTTCCTGGCCATTTCGGAGCCGTTCGGCCAGGGAGGGCCCAACCCCCACTCAGCAAAAGCGGCGGAGGCAGTGACGGACGAACATCCAGGCAAGTCCTACGTCTTGGGGCCCACCGCTCCCCTGCCCCAACCCCCGCAACACTTCTGTTTACGTGATACAGCTGCACTGCCAGAACACATGCTGCATGCTATGGTGTGGGACAACCACATGGTCTGGGAGAGGAAAGTAAAAATATTTTCCTTGCCTCCCAGTAGGCTACCTGGCATCAATGGGTCACTTGAGACCTACACCAGCTATTTAGCTAATCTGAGGAGGCTCAATGAGTGGGTCCAGGCCAAGAAAGGGGGATAGAGTCCTGGTATGCACTGCTGCTGAGATCCACCCATTCCTGCCCCTGGTGGCCCATTCCCTGCTCTGATCCTTCCCAATCCTCCCCCCAAACTGCCCACAACTCATACCTGCCACTACTTTACCTGTTCTGGCTCAGCCTTGGTTACAGCTATTGGCATGTGTGCAGAACATATGACTATTTGCACCAGCAATCCTGCAGCGCATGACAGTGGCGTGCCTTTTGTGGTGCCACACCAGTACTTACAGCAGCGTTGGGAGAGCTGCCACCATAAGTGCCCAATAGGATTAGGCTGTTATTTTCTGTGAAACAAATGCTGTTAAAGAGGCTTAACAGGGTATATCTATACTATAATGTATATCAGATTTGTTCCACTTTAACTGGGCTTTCCTCAAATAATCAGTTTTAGTTCTCATAGAGCATTCAGAATATTTTGCTAGAGATCTCTAGCCTAGCCCCCCTCCCCCCATTACAAATCTATAGGAATCTGACTCAAATCTTCCTGGGGAGAGAACATTAGTATTAAACCAGTTTCAGATTGTAGTATAGATAGCTCCATGGAATTAAATCTGTTCACCTTCTCACATAGAAGGCCAAGTATTTACTTGCTTCCAGGCTAAAATTGATTCACAAAGGAACAGATGGTGCAGAATATTTAGGAAGGTGATCTTCATACCAGCACAGAAAACTCAAGAGAAAATAGCTAGATGTCAATACTGCATTTGTTTGTTTGTATGTTTGTTTGTTTGTTTGATTGGAATATTTGTGCCCCTCTTCCTCCCCCCTCCCATAACAGGGTGCCCAGGATAGCTTACAACATTCATAAAAATGCAACAAAAAATAAAAAGCAAATGCCAGTATAGAATATACTTAAGAGCCCAATCCTATCCTGGGCAAGCCCAGAGTGTGTAATAGTGCTGATGCAACCACTGCGGCATGCTATGGGTCAGCTATGGACAAGGCAGTGATGAAGAGGTAAGTAAAATACTTTTTTATCTATTCCGCTGTGCCAAGGTCCTCAATGGGTAGGCTTACCAGATCTTCCCGGTTCTAAACCAGGACCCCCAAAATAAATAAATAAATAAAAGAAAAAAATTGCCAAAAAATTTATTTATTTTTAATTAATTAATTCACTTGCCTGTCCCGCCACCGCCATTGCCACCTTCTTCTTCTTCTCATCGTCATCATCTGCCGCTGCCATTGCTGCCATTCTGCTGCCGCCATTGCCAGTACAGTACAGTTCATGTGCCCTCACAAGATTTGGGCGCCGCCATCTTGGATTTTATTTATTTATTTATTTTCTGTACTTATATACCGCCTTTCTCATCATCAGATTTTTCATCAGATTTATTCAAGGTGGTTTACATAGGCAGGCTATCCTAGACCCGATAAGGGTCTTTACAATATTGTTCTATTCATATATAGAACTTTCCATACTCCAGATGTTTCTCTTCCGAGTGCAGCCCCTCCTTTTGGCTTGTGCTCTGCACTTCTGAGCTTCACAGCTCACCGCAGTTCACCCTCGAACGGTTGTCAAGATGTTCTCTCTCTAGCTGACTCCTCCACATTCCACCCTCTCACGGTGCCTTCTCAGTGTCTTCACGAGGTCCGTCAGCAGCTGTCGTCTCCCATCCAAGTGTGAACCAAGGTTCACCCTGCTTAGCTTCTTCAAGCAGGGCACCGGCTCAACCTCCCGGCCAAGATGGCGCCGCCGGAAAAAAGGCAAGTCTTTTAAATTTTTTTAAGCGGCGGCAGCTGAGGCTTTACCAGGCCTGGAACGTCCAGGAACGAACTGGGATTGGAGCTCGGAAACTGGAACGGTCCCGGGTTTTCCGGGATGGATGGCAAGCCTATCAACATCAGCTGTTTTGGTGGTGTAAATTGAACTCACAAACGGCCTTTTCGGCATGTTTGTGATGCTTTAGAGTGGTAGAGCATGCGCTTCCACCACTCTAATGATAGTGAGGATTGAGCAGTTAAAGTTATTTCTTTTTAAGTCCATTTCGTTTTAAAGTTGTTGAGGGGGGGGGGAATCAATTCCCGGCCGGGGCCACTGTCTGTATTTATTTATTTATTTTAAAAAATTATATCCCACCTTATCCTATGCGTTGCAAAATGTATGGAGTTTGAATGTTCTCCCCATGTCTGCATGGGTTTTCCCCAGCCCAGAAAGCTCACATTTATTTCAATGTTTTATATTGGAAGTGCTTTGGGTCTTTATTAGAAGTTTGGTGATGTTTCTGTGACCAGAAATATGCCATAATTGTTTGTGTATATCAATTAGCCTATGGTAAAATTGGTTTTGTTATGTCGTTTTGCTTAAAGTTGCAGTTTCCAAGAACCTATCAACAACTTTAAGTGAAGACTTGCTATATGTTGGGGAAACACCTTCTATTCTATACACATCTGTAGCAGTTCAGAAGCTGCTTCTGAAGGTTTGCCATTGGAGACTTTCTCTTTGAAGGACTTCACCACAATATTTTCATTTTATTTATTTTTTTGTATTTTAAAAGAGGGCAAGGCTCACAGGATTGTACTCAAGCTCCTTTCAAAAGCAACTGGAAGAGCAGTCTAGAAGACATGTTTTTTTAAAAAAAAATGATAACCAATCCTTGATATCTTTACTTACTAATGTTTATTACTAATGTTTACTATGAGAATGAAGGTGGCAAAGGAAACAGGGCCATCACTTCACAGCATTTGAGGCAGTGTGGTGCATCAACTTCCACCGCCAGCTCCTTCTACTCTCCGAATTCAAAAAGGAAGAAGGAAACTCACCAGAAGAAGAAGTGTGGTGGAGAGGAGAAGAATGTGGCGAGCTAGAGAGTCAGAGACCCTCTAGCCCAAGGGTGTCAAACAAAAGACCTGCAGGCCGGATACAGCCCACGGAAGTACTTTATCCAACCCACATAATTAATGGGATCTCCCAGCACTGCACTTTCAGCAGTATCGCATCTGCCAAGGCTCTGGGAGACAGAGATGGAACGAGGCCTCAGAGGGCAAGGAACACTAAGGCAAGGAACGCTATGGGGGAAGGGTCAGACTGAGAGAGGTGAGAGAGGGAGACACTGCTGAAGTGCTGGGAGAGCCCAATTGTCATATGGGCTGCCCTTTCAGCAGTGCCGCTTCTGCTGAGGCGTCATTTCTCAGAGCACGTCTCAGCTGCAGAGCTGCAAAGTGATGCCTCGATCAAAGTAGTGCTGCTGAAAGGGTGCCCGTGTGATTTGCCATATATTGAAAACACGATCAAGTTTTGCATATTTTCTCTTCTGTCATTTGCAGCTAATGAGTTCCTACATGAAAACAAAGTGGTAATTTCTGGCCATCATCTTTTTAATGATGTCACTTCCTGCTTAATGTTGTCACTTCCAGCCAGCACCGTAACTACGGTGGAGCAGATGGAGCAGTCGCTCCAGGCGCTCCACCACGGGGGGGGCGGGCAGAACGCGGTCGGGAGAACTCACCGGCTCCCGAAGCAGCGTCGCGTTGTGGCCCTCCCTCCTGCCCTGCAGCCCGTTTGGCTCCGAAATAGGAGCAAAATGGGAGGGGGCGCGTCTACGTGACGCGAGGGCGCGTCACGACGCTGGCCCCGCCCCTTGCTCTGGGTGCCCTCCCGGCGCGTTGCGCCTCTGCTTCCGGCCCTCAGCAGGTGCCATGAATGCTGTTCGGCCTGCTGTATGAAATGGGTTTGACACCCTGCCCATCACCTCTCTTCTCTACTTCCCATTTTGCTCTGTTTTCCTTTTCAAACACAAGGAGTCACAATGGAAGCAGGTGAGCAAATAGAGGTACATGCCTTCTCATGGATGGGCTGGCCTTGGAGGGGAATAGCTGGTCTTGGAATCTTCTCCTGTAATGCTTTCTTGCTGTCTCCTGGGAGACAGTCAATAGATCTACCAATGTCTTAGAAGCACAGCCTGTCATAATAAAAATGGACTCCTTCCTCATGCACAGTTCTGGTGCTGCTCTTTGATACAAGGAATTTTACTGCATCGGGGGCAGGGGACGAGGTAGAGCTGATACAATGGTTTTGTAAACAACTGTACAAGAAGACAAACGCTACATTAGAATAATATTCAGCTATTTAGAATAGAATTGTCCCTGCAATTCTATCTGGTGAGTGATTATTCATTAACAATCAGTGATTATTGTAACTGTGAGTTAGTTCTCACAGCCCACTCACCCCGGTACTATACTGTAGCTGGTATATGTGATTATTTCAAGTTAAGGTGCAAAAATGGTATTATGAACTCTGACAGCACCTGCAGAAATCTGCATGCATTGACTTTTAGCATATTGCTCATGGAGTGGCTTTTAAAATGTTCTCACTGGAGTGCTAAATGGGCCTGCCACTGGCATTCACATGACGACAGTGCATACAGCAGAAGCCCATGCCTGAGGGGTGTCTCTCTGTGTGTAAGGTCAATGAGTTTGTCATGCATTGGCAAGAGAACTCCCTGCATACGGAAAATGGTCTTTGTTTCTCATTGGCAAGAAAGATCTAGTGTAACCACAATGCATGTAACAACCCTATATAAACTAGCTGGGAGTTGCCAAATTAGGCAATGCCATGAAATTGAGAGAATAGGAGAGAGAGAGAGAGAGATGTTGGTTTCAAAAAATGCCATTCCATCACATAAGTTTTATATATAATTAAATTGCTAATTCCAGGCACTATTTTGCTCTTATGGGCAGTCTAATCCTGTGCAAGTTGCAGTGGCTGGCCTAAATGGCTGGCCTGGCCGGGGATCACATTCATCCCCTACCCCCGGTGTAAGCGCTGGAGGCCCCAATGGGCCTCCTCAGATGTGCCCCAGCTCTTTAGCTGGCGCACCAGTCCATGAAAGGGACCCCTTCTAGGCTGGACAAGTCAATGGCCCCGCCAACCCGTCCCGCCCTCCCACTGCCCGGCTCAGGGCTTACCTGGGTCGGGCAGTGCACCGACTGGAGGGCAGAAGTGGAAGCAGTATCGGTCTCCGCACCAGAACTGCTTACACTTGAGGTGCCAGAACTGCTTACACTTTCACGACACCTTAGGCTGGTGGAGGGCTTGGTCTGCCAGCTGAATTCTGTACAGGATTGTGCCCTGAGTCTGGCATTTATTTGAAAAATGAACTAAACAGCATTGATACAGAAGAAAAGTGTAAAGATTGAAATGAATTCCCTACATTGTGCCCCTGGACTTTGATGTATTCCTGGTGTCTGTGCACTACAACTTGTAAAGATCAATGGTTTTAGTTAAAATCTAGACAAGGGGTACTCAACCTTTGGAGGCCCGGGTACCCCCTATCACGGTCCAATTTTCTGAAGTACCCCCTGCTAATTAACTGCTAATTAATTGGATAAACCAATCAATCAATTAATCGTTAAAAAAGTACTAAAACAATTTTAAATGTGAAAAATGTCTTATTTAACTCGTGTGTGTGTGTGTGTGTGTGTGTGTGTGTGTGTGTGTGTGTGTGTGTTTGTGTGAGGGAGAGAGAGACACACATGCAAGGATCTCTTCCCAAAATCAGCTTCCCAAAATCAGCTCCTCCCTCCCCCACCCCACCCCACCCCACCCAAGTACATTTTCCAAAGTACAAAAATAAGCCCCAAACCAAAATCAGAGAGACAGAGAGACTAAAATAATTACAATTTAAAATCCATGTTAATTAGTTGCTATTGGGGCAGATAAGGGGCAGGGCTTGGCGTACCCTCAGCAAGAGGTCCGCGTACCCCTAGGTTGAGAACTCTGTACCACAGGTTGAGAACTCCTGATCTAGACCAAGACACCGCACCTCACTGTTTTTCCTTTTCAAAACCAAAAAGTGTACAATCACTCTGACTTTTTTTTTTTTTTTGCTCAAATGTGAGCTCCCAAATGCAACACGACATTTCCTATACCCTTTTATAGCAGCTGCAGAGCCCTATGACCTGGCTTATTAGGGCAGTGATGGCGAACCTATGACACGCGTGTCAAAGGTGACATGCCATGATGTTTTGGGTGACATACCAGCGTTCACCAACACCTGGCAACAACTACAAGATCTCAGTATCCGTGGAGGCAGCGGGTATGGCGGACCTTTTAAAAAACATTTTAAAAACTCAGAAAAAAACCCTTCCCTACCACCATGAGGCAAAATCGCGCTGTTTGTAGGGCAGTCTCCTGCACTCCCACGCCCTGGCTGCCCCAGAAAGCATTGTGATGGGCAAGCCAGGGCAAAGGGGGGCTGTCGTGCGACCCAGAAGTGACTTCCAGGAGCTCAGAAGACTGCCCTTCAGGCCTGCAAACAGCGTGGTTTTGCCGCGCAACGGTAGGGAAGGCTTTTTCTGACTTATTTTTACTTTTTAAAATAATTTTTAAAGGGTCCCCCATATTCACAGTCTTCGTTCACGTGAACAAGAAGAATTGTTTCTCTTTTGTTTGGGTGGGGGGTTGACATCAGCAGAGTCGAGTTCTGAATTTTTGACACCGAGCCCAAAAGGTTCACCATCACTGAGTTAGGGAAAGATTCACCTCCCTGTATACTATATACGCACTATTAGGGTCCTGGGTCATGTTTGGAGGTCTTGGAGAGGGCTAAGGAGAAGGCTAAAGAGAAAGGGGTAAAAACTCTAAAAATCTAAAAGCAACCTAAAGGCTAAATCTAAATCTATTCAATCTCTTCTAAAAGAATTCAGATCCTGGAGGAGAAGGGGAGTGATAAGTTTAGTAAGGAGATATGGAGGTGATACCTGGTGGTCTGAGGAGCATGCCCATCACTAGGGGAGTGTATGGGGTGTGGACTGTACTGGGTGACATCCTCAGAGGTGTGTGTGACACCACTAGTGGCCAAAAATGTGGAAACCTTTTGGAAAATTGATAAATATGATAGTTTATCATATTGATGATAAAGTTGTCATATTGATGATTAACCTTATTGATGATAAAGTTGTGCAGGCCCTGCTGCAGATCCCCTAAAAAATCCATGCACATAAATAACAAATGCACTCTACCTCTACACAATGACCATAGTGTAAATCAATGCCCCATCTGCTGCCATTGCCCCCTTCCCAAGTCCCAATTAATTTTCCTTCTAGCTCTATTTATCTTCCCAGGGTCCTGAGCCCCCATCAAACCTTTTATTGGAGAGGCACGTTTGCGACACTTTAGAATGGCGGAGCGCACACTCCACCGTTCTACAGTTAGTAGGGATTGCGCTGTTAATCTAAACTATCTTGTCTTGTGTGTCTTATTGGGGAATGAAGGCAATCCGTATCCATTCATTAATCCTGTCTAGTGATCTGTTTGTGTTCCCTTTGATTTCCTAATGTTGACTGAATTTACCTGTTTCTGATCTCACATTGCCAGCCACATCCTGACTTGTCCCCTGATCTTTTTCAGTCAAGGATGGCAGACTACTGCAGGAACACATTTTGTGCACTGTGGGCAGTCAAAATACTTTGCTTTAAATGGTGTGTGTGTGTGTGTGTGTGTGTGTGTGTGTGTGTGTGTGTGTTTCATGATGGGATTCATATCATATTACTATCCTACTATCATATTACTATCCTCACAGTTGCAAATTAAAATATAGATTCCTTTAAAAGTATATTTGAACACAAATACTCTGTGTAATCTTCATAAACCAGGTGTCATTTTGCTTCCACATGCAACGTATTCTTGTCTAAATCCCATTTAATGCATTTGATTTATGCACATTCACAAGTAATTATCTAATTGTCTGCATATAGTATTCTATTCTGAAATGGTCAGATATTTTTTGCATATTCAGAAGATTATTTTGAGCGCTTCACCAACAAAGTCTAATTGAATTCAAAGAGACTTACTCCCAAGTAAGCATGCATAGGATTCAACTGAAGTGGGTGCGAAAATTTGGTGAGCAACCTGAGACAAGTTCATCCAATCTGAATTTATATTCTAGATCTTTTAAAATTGCATTGCTATTCTGTGCTGTTTAGGTACAGTCAGTTCTCATTATCCGCTAGGGTTAGTTTCCTGGAAAACCTAATGGATACTGAACTAGCAGATACTGAATCATTGAGCCTATGGGAAAATTTGGGTTAGGTTCCAGGGGACCCTCTTCGCCATGCACTATATGAACTTTGTGAACCTGAATCTTACCTTGAGTTCTATGGGCTGGGTGATACCATCCAGTATACCACATTGGCTCTTTGTTATGAAACAATTCCTAACTCTAGCAAATTAATTATTATTCCTTCCTAACAACATTATGCAAATATAAAAGGTATTGCACAGTAACCTGGAAGCCCAGAGAGAGCACAAACAATTCCCATTGTGTTTCAAATTGCATTCAACAGAAAACAGAGAGAGAGAGAGAGAGAGAGGGAGAGGGAGAGAGAGAGAGACTCCAGAAGAGACAGATTACCATTTACAGCAAGGCAGGAAAATTTGCTCCCAGAGCAACGTGGAGACCCGTGAAAAAAAAGCTAAGAGAACAATGGCCCGAATAAGATTGCAGATAACGAGAACAGACCGCGGATACAGAGAGATAGGTGGCAGTTCTGCCCCTCACAGATAGCGAATTCACATATAAAGAGAACTGACTGTACATACCTGCCTGTGTTCTACATTCATCTTTGGAGGCCCTTCTCTCAATGTCTCCTCCTTCTGAAGTCACATGAGCAGTGACTGGTGAAAGGGCTTCTTGGTTGTGTCTGTGCGATGTTATCCCCAGTGAAACTTGCCTGGCACTTAATCTCACGTATTTTGGAGGTCAGGGGAAGATCATTTTGTTTTCCTGTTCCTTCTTAAATATCAGAGTGAGCTTGGTTTTCCACTCTGTGATTTTATCTTTCTGCTGTCAAATGATACTGGGTTTTCTTGGGTGTTTTTTTGGGTGTGTGTGTTAGTTTGTCTTGTATAAATTGCTTTAAATGTTGCTAGCTACCACAAAGCAATGCAGATATAAATAAATACATAAATACATAAATAAATGCAGTGCTAATATTATGGGGGAGGGCAGAGCAGATCTGCCCCTTTACCTTTCTGAAGGCCTCCCCCAGCTACTGTTTTTAGAAGTCTACAGAGGTCATATTTGCTAATTTGAACAGTGCATATATGTTGTGGAAAAGTGCATGATCTTCTTCTTCTTCTTCTTCTTCATAATAATAATAATAATAATAATAATAATAATAATAATAATAATAATAATAATAATAATATAAGAATATTTAATACTAATAATGTTTATATACCACTTATAAAAAACTATTGAGTAAAACAAATAGAATCTTGCACTTAGGCATTATATGCCCTCTCTCTTTTTTCTGTTTTTTTTTTCCTAATCCTAATTAGATTTCTAATCCTTTATTGTTGTTGTTGTTCAGTCGTTAAGTCGTGTCCGACCCTTCGTGATCCCATGAACCATATCCCGCCAGGCCTTCCTGTCCTCCACTATCTTCCTGAGTTCGCTCATTTTCATGTTCGTTGCATCGGTGATGCTGTCTAACCATCTCATCCTTGGCCTTCCCCTTCTCCTTTTGCCTTCAATCTTTCCCAGCATCAGAGTCTTCTCCAGAGAGTCCTCTCTTCGCATTAGGTGGCCAAAATATTTGAGTTTCAGCCTTAGTACCTGTCCTTCCAGGGAACAGTCAGGGTTGATTTCATTTAGAATTGACTGATTTGATCTCCTAGCAGTCCAAGGGACTCTCAGGAGTCTTCTCCAGCACCACAGTTCAAAAGCATCTATTCTTCGGCGCTCAGCCTTCCTTATGGTCCAACTCTCGCAACCATACATTGCTACTGGGAACACCATCGCCCTGACTATACGAACTTTTGTTGGCATGGTGATATCTCTGCTTTTTATTATGCTGTCTAAGTTTGCCATAGCTTTCCTTCCAAGGAGTAAGCGTCTTTTAATTTCATGGCTGCTGTCTCCGTCTGCAGTGATCTTGGAACCCAGAAAAGTAAAATCTGTTACTGCTTCCATTTCTGCTCCTTCTATTTGCCAGGAATTGATGGGACCCGATGCCATGATCTTAGTTTTATTAATGTTGAGTTTCAAGCCAACTTTTGCACTCTCCTCTTTCACCCTCATCAAGAGGCTCTTTAGTTCTTCTTCACTTTCTGCCATTAGGGTGGTATCGTCTGCATATCTGAGGTTGTTGATATTTCTCCCGGCAATCTTGATTCCGGCTTGTGATTCATTCAGCCCTGCATTTCTCATAATGTACTCTGCATATAAGTTAAATAAGCAGGGTGACAATATACAGCCTTGCCGTACTCCCTTCCCAATTTTGAACCAATCAGTTGTTCCATGGCCGGTTCGAACTGTTGCTTCTTGACCCGCATACAGGTTTCTCAGGAGACAGGTAAGGTGGTCTGGTACCCCCATCTCTTTAAGAATTTGCCACAGTTTGTTGTGATCCACACAATCAAAGGCTTTTGCATAGTCAATGAAGCAGAAGTAGGTGTTTTTTTGGAACTCTCGTGCTTTCTCCATGATCCAGCGCATGTTGGCAATTTGATCTCTAGTTCCTCTGCCTCTTCGAAACCCAGCTTGTACGTCCGGTAGTTCTCGGTCCACGTACTGCTGAAGCCTACCTTGTAGGATTTTGAGCATAACCTTGCTAGCATGTGAAATGAGTGCAATTGTACGGTAGTTTGAACACTCTTTGGCACTGCCCTTCTTTGGAATTGGAACGTAAACTGACCTTTTCCAATCCTTTGGCCACTGCTGAGTTTTCCAAATTTGTTGGCATATTGAGTGCAGCACTTTCACAGCATCATCATTTAGGATTTTAAGTAGCTCAGCTGGGATATTATCATCTCCACTAGCTTTGTTGTTAGTAATGCTACCTAAGGCCCACTTGACTTCACTCTCTAGGATGTCCGGCTCTGGGTCAGTGACCACACTAGCGTGGTCATCAGGAACATTCAGATCTTTCTTGTATAGTTCTTCTGTGTATTCTTGCCATCTCTTCTTAATCTCTTCTGCTTCTGTTAGGTCCTTGCCTTTTTTGTCCTTTATCATGCCCATCTTTGCACAAAACGTTCCCTTGATATCTCCAATTTTCTTGAAGAGATCTCTAGTCCTCCCCATTCTGTTGTTTTCCTCGATTTCCTTGCATTGTTCATTTAAGAAGGCCTTCTTATCTCTCCTTGCTATTCTCTGGAACTCTGCATTCAGTTGTTTATATCTTTCCCTTTCCCCCTTGCTTTTTGCATTCCTTCTTTCCACAGCTATTTGTAAAGCCTCATCTGACAGCCACTTTGCTTTCTTGCATTTCTTTTTCTTTGGGATGGTTTTAGTTGCTGCCTCCTGTACAATGTTACGAACTTCCGTCCATAGTTCTTCAGGCACTCTGTCTACCAGGTCTAATGCCCTAAATCTATTCTTCACCTCCACTGTATACTCATAAGGGATATGGTTTAGGTCATATCTGACTGGTCTAGTGGTGTTCCCTACATTCTTCAGTTTAAGCCTGAATTTTGCAATAAGAAGCTCATGATCTGAGCCACAGTCAGCTCCAGGTCTTGTTTTTACTGACTGTATAGAGCTTCTCCATCTTTGGTTGCAAAGCACATAATCTATCTGGTTTCGGTATTGACCATCTGGTGATGTCCATGTGTAGAGTCGCCTCTTGTGTTGTTGGAAAAGAGTGTTTGCTATGACCAGCGTGTTCTCTTGACAGAACTCCGTTAGCCTTTGCCCTGCTTCATTTTGCGCTCCAAGGCCAAACTTGCCTGTTGTTCCGTTTATTTCTTGATTTCCTACTTTAGCATTCCAGTCTCCTATGATGTAAAGGACATCTTTTTTGGGTGCTAGTTCTAGAAGGTGTTGTAGGTCTTCATAGAACCGGTCAACTTCATCTTCTTCGGCATCAGTGGTTGGGGCATACACTTGGATTACTGTAATGTTGAATGGTTTGCCTTGGATTCGAACTGAAATCATTCTGTCGTTTTTGAGGTTGCACCCCAGTACTGCCTTTCCCACTCTTTTATTGACTATGAGGGCTACTCCATTTCTTCTAAGGGATTCATGCCCACAGTAGTAGATATGATGGTCACCTGACTTAAATTCGCCCATGCCCGTCCATTTTAGTTCGCTGATTCCCAAGATGTCAATGTTCAATCTTATCATCTCATTTTTGACCACATCCAGCTTGCCTTGATTCATAGACCTCACATTCCATGTTCCTAAGCAGTATTGCTCCTTGCAGCATTGGATTTTCCTTTCAACCTCAGACACATCCACAGCTGGACGTCCTTTCGGCTTTGGCCCAGCCGCTTCACTCTTTCTGGGTCTACTTGGAATAGTCCTCCGCTCTTCCTCAGTAGCATATTGGACACCTTCCGACCTGAGGGGCTCATCTTCCGGCGTCATATCTTTTAGCCTTTTGGTACTGTTCATGGGATTTTCTTGGCAAGGTTACTGGAGTGGGTTGCCATTTCCTTCTCCAGTGGATCACTTTTAGTCAGAACTCTCTGCTACGACCTGTCCGTCTTGGGTGTCCCTGCACGGCATAGCTCATGGCTTCATTGAGTTACGCAAGCCCCTTCGCCACAACAAGGCAATGATCCATGAAGGAGTTTATATGAAGGAATCCTTTATACATGGTTAGAAACCAAGTCGGTGGAAAGTACACCAGGTTCATACCTATGAGCCTTGCTGTCAGCCTCCATGTGTCCCCTAGCTATGAATGCACAGATCCTAGGTGGTGCATTCAAATTGCATGTGCAGAGGCACTCTCCACATGTTCAGTAACCTTTCTAAACTAAATTGGAAGAAGGGAACTCTATGCGGATTGATGATGAACATATGGAGATGAGAGTGGAAACAGCAGGAAAAAATCCTCTTCCCATGTCTTCAGCATACATGACCTGTCCTGATGTGAGTATTATCCTCTCTCCTATTTTGTATGCAGGGAGAGAAATACAGGTGGGCCCCCATATCCGCTGGGGATATGTTCCAGGCCCCTCCGTGGATACTTGGAACCGTGGATAAGAGCGAACACCCCCTCAATGGTTTCCTGAGGGGCCCCCCACCTGCCTCCCCTGCAGGCAGGCATGCTTACCCCCCCAGCTCTTATTTTTCTTTCAGCAAGCTTTGTTTCTTCCTTAAAACAAACAGAGAAGCAGCCTCCATTGCAGGCAAGTAGAACGAGACTAAGTCCTAGAGAGGCTCTGCAAGGTTTCTGTTAACTTTGCAGAGCCTCTCTAGTACTTAGTCTTGTTCTACTTGCCTGTAATAAGCAGCCAGAGGCTGCTTCTCCTGTTTCTTTAAGGAAGAAACGAAGCTTACTGGGGAAAAAGTAAAAGCCTGGGGGGGGGGGTCCCCACGATCCGTGGATAACTGAAACCGTGGATAGCGAATCAGTGGATATGGGGGCCCACCTGTACTGAAAAGTTGGGGGGGAAATAGATTGTCTAAGGCCAAACAGTGAGCCCCTGACTGGGGAGAGATTTGCTCCTGAGGCACCAACTAGTTCCACTTTCTGTTTTCAAGAGCAGCCAGTAGTCTCTTGGAGCTAACAAGCTTACCTGGGCATAATGGCGATGACTTTCCCCTGTTATGTGAGAGAGCCTCATCCATCTCCATGGGAATTTCCAAGCAAATATGCATTTGATTGGAGCCTTAGAGAATATATGACATCTATTAAAGCCCATCAGTGTAAATGCCTCTTTACAGAGTTTCATAAGGAAAAAAATTAGAGAGGTCCCTGTTCCTAAAGTACTTAAACCTAAACTAGACAATAGTAGGAATTATAATAGAGGGAAGTGAAGAAGAGAACTTCATCCTTTGTTGCAAGGTATGAATCAGAACCAGAATGAATGAATCCAAAAGTTTTACAGTTGAGAATGAGGACTAATGGGTTAATGGAGATGGCTGCTTATTTCACTCTGCTCTAGAGGTCTGTGAATCCGTGCTCTGTATTTTTAGATGTCCTGTTTATTTGTGTTGACACGATTTGGCTTCACTGAAGAGACAATCCAGGCATGCCAGAAACGTGTTGGCCTCTGACTTCATTTGTTTGAAAGTGATATAAACAGATGAAAGAGTTCCTTTGCTTGTTTGAGTTCTTCTTCCTGGCTTTTGAGTAAACAGGGAAGTCTCTGGCTATTTAAGAATGATGGAGATTGTTTATTATATCCGCATAACCCGCAAACACAATCTTCTCATGTTTGTCTTTCTCTCAGTACTAACTTTGTCAACTGCTAATTCTGCCAGTAGATTGCTGTAGAATGAACTCTTCCTACGTTGCAACTACATGCAGACAAGTATGACAGGATGAATGTTGCACCTTATTCTAAAAATTGCTCTTAAAAAATAAATAAATCTGGTAATCCTAGGCGTAAAAAAGACCATTTGAATTCCAGGAGGAAAATCAGAGTATAAGTAGATAAAAATTGCCTTGCTGGAACAAGACCTGACCAGTTTATCATTCTGCTTCAGTAAATGGTCTGGGACCTCACAAACAATGAATTTCTCCAGTTGCATGTGATAATCTTTGCCGTTCTACTTGGGTTAAAGTGAATTGTCCCATTGCAACAAAGGTGAGCAGAATGTCATCATGGCCATAAGAATTGCTTTGTCTTGATTGCACTGACGTCGATCTAGTTCAGCATTCTGTTTCCAACAGGAGCCTGGCAGATACTGTAACATGGTTAAGATTTTATTTCTGTTAATTCTGTTTACCTCGTAAGCAACATTTAGGCCCTTTATTAGACAAGCTCCAGGGCTGGGCAGATCAGGAGGTAGTACGTTACCTTTTATCAACAGAGATGGATGGCGTAATGGAAAGATCGGCAGCCTTTGTTGATACAATCATTATAGCACGTAAAGCTGATAGTATTCCATCTGATGTTTAAGCTGTAATTTTGTTGTGCTTGTAGATGTTTGTAATATAAATATTATGTGTTAAGTGTTATGTAATGTTTGTTTGTTTTTATGCCAATAAAGGTTCCTTCCTTCCTTCCTTCCTTCCTTCCTTCCTTCCTTCCTTCCTTCCTTCCTTACTTCCTTACTTATGTGTCAAGGCCAGACCAGTAGCATGCCTATTTGCAGGACTGATGGCCAGAGACTGATGGCCTGTTTACTCCTTAAATATAAATGGAGTTTTCACATTTCCAAAATGCAGGTAAAGCCTTCCAGCTCTGAATCCAGCTGGAACAGCGTATTTGGTGTTTTGTGATCATGGCCACCTCCTTGGACTCCTGAGTTTAGGAAAAACAACTTTTGTGAAACAGAGGAAAAATTCACACCTCCAACATTCCTCACCAACCCTATGATTAAGCCCAAAATAGGTGTGATTCATTAGCCATCCAACTAGTTACTACACCCTCAACTGGGCGAGAAAATAAAAGCAAAACCCAGCAGGGGTCCTTGACCAGCAATAGAGGACCTCCTGATGCGCAGCCCAATCCTACTAAAACCTCCCCCCATGGTGACGCAGCAGCACCGGCGCAGGCTGCACTGCATCCTGTGGGGGAGTTTTGCATGCTGGAGGTCTTCACAGGGTAAGGGGACATTTGTTCCCTTGACCCAGGGTAAGCCCCAGCAGTGGCAACAGGTCAACTTGGATCTGTGCCAATGATATCACTGATCAGACCCAGGAAGGGGGTTAGGATACAGTGCCTGCTGGCATTGCTGATTCTGCCCCCCGTTCTGGGCCTGATCCACCCACTCCTGCCCCTGTCACTGTCCTCCCCATCCTCTCCACCCTCCCCCACTCCATTCCGCCCCCTGCACGGGCTTACCTGCTCTGGTGGATCTCCAAATGGCCACCGGCATGTGTGGGAAGGCTCTGACCGGTCTTCTATGCTGTTGCAAAGCACTTTACGGTGCTTTTCCGGCAGTGCGTGCTGGCGGAACTCACATTCTGCTGGTACAACCTGCAGAGGCGTCACTAGACACGCGTCACCCCAGAGCGGGGAGCGTGAGTCACCCTAGTGATGCCTCCCCCGACACACCCCCTTTTAAAATCTTTGGCGCTGCCGTAGGTCGCACCGCGATTTGGGGGGGCGCCTGACGGGCAGAGGGAACCAACCCCACCCAGAGTTCCCTCAGCAACAGTCTGCGCATGTGCAAAAGAACTTTATAAATAACGTTCGTGCAGTGGGCCTTCCTCAGAAGGCCCAGGAGCGCAGACCTGGGAGGACTCTCCGAGGCCTTCTCCCGGCCTCGGAGCCTCCTGGGTGACGCGCGGGTCATGTGGAGCCTCCCGGGTGATGCGGCAGGGGAGGTGACGCACGCGCACGTCACCCTTCTGCGCACGTCACGCTGGGGTGCTCCGCCCCGCCCACCATGCTACAGTGACGTCCCTGACAACCTGGCAATAGGATTGGGCCATGAGTCCTGCCTAAGAATCCCATAGGATTCTGTGTGTGGGAAACCTGTAAGCACACTTGGCTTTAGGGCCTTGTGTTCTTCACTGGGTGTGTTGTTCTTCGCTGCTTGTTCTTTCCTACCGTGACATCACTCCTGGATTGTAAACCCACTAGTGGTGCATTTAGTTACCCTCATTCCAGCCTCTTTCCAAGAACCACCATTCAAGGTGGCACCCAGGTTTGGTAACACTCCACAGTCCCTCTTTCCTTTACAGCCTTCTCTCCTTCTACCTTCTTGAGCACTACCAAAGCTGCTGAAGCCAGCACAAGCTAAGGTTTTGAGCCACTTGGTTAGCCCTTTACCACTACGACGCCTGCAAGTTAAGGTTCTCTGGCCTAATAGAAACAGGAAAGGTTAACTTGGCCCATGGTGCCGCCTAGCTAAAGACCCACCAAATCCCCACTACCTTTCCTTGTTGTTGCCTCATGTGAAGTCAAATTGACACTTACAGCCCAATCCTACTGAACCCCACCCAACCGGACCATGCACTACATCCTGCGGGGGGGGGGGGAATCCAAACATTTGTTCCCTTGCTTCAGGATAAATCTGTGCTGCCCAAATGCGTCTACTTGAACCTGCACCAGCGATTTTGCTGGCACAAGTCTGAGTGGACCCGGGAAGGGTGATCAAAGCTTGGAAGGGGGATAGGATATTGACGGTTTCTGCTGCCAATACTGCACCTTCCTGACCTCAACATCACTACCCCTCCTTGCCCCAGTCTCTGCCCCATTCCTCCCCCTCCCAGCCCCGTGTAGGAATTCTCACACATGTGTAAGAATTCTAAGCAGCTCTCACAAGCCGTCATCATCATCTTCATCAAGATCATGTAAACTGGCCCTAATTCTGCTAAAGTTAGTGGGAACATAGGGCTGTTTCACACATGCATGCTTATCACTTGATGACTGAAATGGCAAATTAGTCTTGCACATGTGAGTGGGCTACTTACAGATCAAACAGTAGATCAAACGTATCACCACATCACAGTACTTTTCAATGAAGTCAATAGTACACACATTCAGCTGCCAATAGTGAAGGGTATGGTAATCAAGATCTGGTTCAGGTACTTGCTAGGTGGCACATGTCTTCACATGGTGGAAGAGAGGATGAGCCCCTACTCCTCTGCACCATGCACATAAAATTGCATTTAAAGTGGCTGTTCTGTATGGTGCCATTAATCATTCGCCTTAAAAACAGCAGGCATCGTACAAATTGGGTATCTGTGTGATTGGTATCCACCTGGAATACCTGGGTCGCACATACTATTATTTGTTTGGTGGAGGAAAGTTAGACACCAACTTCTCCGCTATTCCGTGATTATCACCATCTGAGTAAGTTTCCAAACTGGACCAAAGTATACCAAACTCCAAGGGATGTGCGTGCATATGTGATCTAGCCCTGGGATTCCATTTTACAGGATTCTTAAAACAGTATCATTCTTGCATGGCTTATAGAAGTAATGGAGACAAAAACAGGGAAGATGTAATGTCAGAAAGATATTTTGTTATGAAATGACTAGCAAAACAAAGTAATGTAGAATGGAAGAAATGGGTCTGGATTACAAAATAATATAATTAACTGAAAGGGAAAATAAGGGAAGATTAAAGAAAACAACATGGAGAGATGAAAAGAACGTTTGGGGCTGTGCACATCAAGAGACATAAAAGACAGTGGTGTCTATTTCAGATTATCAAAGGACCATTTCTTTCCATAATAGGGCCAAACTAGATGTGACATTAAATATGTCATCATCTAGTTTATTTGTTTTTTCTGTTTTTAAAGTAGCAGATGCAGAGGATGAGATCCAGATTGAGACTGCCTTGCTAGAGTAAAGGCCTCTTTAATTCTGCACCATTTTCTCACCCAAAATTATCCCCAAACAATTGTTTGTCCTCAACTGTGCCATTGCAGCAAACACCCTCTACTCCCACGCTACGATCCTGATCCAGTTTTCCCCCTCTTCCCATCTGCTGGTTTAAACAGACAAATGATCTCAAACGAGACCACTGGCATCACTTGAGGTGGGGCAGAACAGTAAGTTCTGCACTGTGCTAACCTCCATTTACTCCTCGGCACGAGGCGGCCCCGCCCCCTCGCCGTCGGAGCCATTCAGTGCAGCAAAGGCAATGTGCAGTTCCGCCCCACCTTGAGCGACGTCACTGAACTAGACAATGATGTGTCTAGTTTGGCACAAGCATCTAGTTTAGCTTGTACTTTGTGGCTAGGCAATATTCTGTAATAGTAACGTTTAATGAGTATTAATTTGAATGACTGACAGCCCAATCCAACCTAAGTCTTATTCTGGCCTAAACAGCGCTATTCCGTCCTAAAATCAGCCTAGGGCGATTTAGGACAGAATAGCGCTGTTTAGGCCGAATTTACGCCGAGTTTGTGACAGACGTAGGATGGGTTTAGGACGGGTGGACCCAAAACGCCGCGAATGCGCACAACGGGCGCCGCGAGCTATTCCGTCCTAAGTTCGGCCTAAGAGTGGGCGTGTCGGGGGCGTAACGGGGGCATTCCTGATTTTAGGTCTGTATCCAGACATTGGCGAGCTCCGACACGCCCCCTCGAGCTCCGAAACGGACCTAAAATTTAGGTCGACCAAAAAGGTGGTCCTAAATTTGAGGAGACCCATAGGTGCCATTTTACCTTACACACTCCACCCTTCTCCCGAAAATTTCAAACACCCCACTCCTGAGTTGGGCCACAGTTAGGCTGGAATAACAGCACCAATGTCTGGATACAGCCGAAGATAGGCACCCCAGCAGCACCCAGCCTCTTTCCCACAAAAGCCCAGCCCCAGGCCTCCATTCTTAGGCTTACCATATCGCCGACCGGGACGCTCCGTCTTGCCCTTAAGGGGCAGGGTGGGGGAGGGAGTCAGAGAGCGGGACTTTGGTGATGGAGGGGAGCACTTGGCTCCAAAATTCACAAACACCTCACTTCTCTGTTTTCTCTGGACTTCTCTGCTCCCCTCAAGGGCAGAGAGAGCTTCTCTGGCTGCAACCAAACTGTTAACAGCTGTTCAATGCTCCACAGTTGTGTTGTGTTCTCTCTCTCTCTGACCTTTGTCCCTTACAGGATTATGCTCTCCTTACGTCCAGGTAAGCACCTCAAACCAGGCCATGAGTGTAACCCTTAGCAGCTGTGTTTTTTTTTTCTCTCCCTGCAGGCTTTTGCCCGGCCACCAACATGCTGTGATCTCAAAGGCTATTGTAACCAGACACCAAGTGGACTTTAAACTCCCCCTTGTTTTTTGTCTTCCCAGGAACATCCTCCGCCACCTACCTTACTGGGAGCACCCCAGGGGCTGCAGGGAGGGAGCCCCACATTTGCCTGCTTCGATGCTGCCACATGCCAAGGAGTGCAACGTTCCTCAGCAGCTGCTACTGCTCCACCCCCTTGCTGTCATACTTGTTTCTCCTCCCCTGCAGGCTGCAGTTCCACAGGGGAAGAGCCCGTGCCTCCAGGTCCCTCCAGGAGCCCATGCTGCTGCTGCTGCTGCTGCTGCTGCTTTGAGATCAGCTGCTGGGCCTGTGACCACCCATGCCAGCCTCGCCTGGCCAACTCTGCTCTGGTTCTAGAACAATAAAGACGCCCCTCGGGCAGAGCCCCCTTGAAACACATGTGCCAAACGTTACACAAGCATTGCCACACACACACAGACAGCCCCCACCAGTCAAGCTCCTGCACGAATCCCAGCCAGGCGCTGCCAATACCTTCCCAGGGAGATTGCAGCAGGAGGGCAGCTAGACCCCCAAGCCACGGAGGGGGGGGCGGCCCGGGCAGGCAAACAGTGAAAGCTGCTATGGCGCCCGTAGAAGAACCGCTCAGTTCAACAGACCTAAACATTTACCAGACCATGGTCAAGAAGCCAGGACATTTTTGTTATGGAGAAACATTCCTTATGTCCCTGCTCAAGAAATCCCCTTGGTATGAGTGGCAGCAGAAGCACCAGTGGACCCCCATCCCCCATCTTGGCATCTTGGGATCTGTGGCATCCCCCATCTTATACCTGTATTATGTGGTATCTTCAAACACTCATAAAATACATGGGGTTTTTTTTTTTTTTTGCAATATATTCCAGAACAGGTCTTTAACTCTTGCTATAAATCTTGGACTCTCCAGTTAAATTTCCACCCCCATTTGAAGTGGCACCATGTCAGTAGCAAGCTCACAGCCCAATTCTATTAAGCCTTATGAGGTGGTCGCATTGGGCTGTCAAGGACGTTTTCCATCGTTCAAGAAATTAAGTAGGGACAGATTTGTTGACATCCTCTCTTCTGATCAGAACTTAATGCAGAGAGTGGAGATTTTGCTGTATGGAATAGCATTCATATGAAACCTTTGATGCAAAGCTCTATGTAACAAAGCTCTATTGTAACAAATGCTCAGGGTTAAGTGTCCATTATGCTATCCAGCTGTGTTGCCCACTGCCCTGTCCTCACGTGATGATTGTATGTTGGTCTTCCTATTTGTATGGGCTTACACATGTAGATCCCACTCTAAGCTCTTTATGCAAATGTAATTTCCAGTGCATGAAGTCACGGAGGAATGGAGACAGGGTGGGCATACCAGGGGATGGAGTGGGCAGAAGCAATCCCAGCTGCCTACTGCACATAGGCTCTTCCCATCAATTGCAGACAGGAGGGAAAAAAGAAGCAGAAATACAGTACAGTAAACAGATTCATAGCATTCATGCATCAGCTTTGACCAAAATGAGGGTCAGCTTCTATCACAAACTCAGTTCCAGGCTCAGGTCCAGTCATGACCCCTCTTTACAAGTGATTCAGTGTATGTGTAGAGGAGGAGGCAAGGCTGCATGTTCCAGTTGTAACCAGGGTCAGGAAATGGATGATGAGGTTCAGGTTGAGTGGAGTGGCAAATTCGGCAGGCCCCTTCACCCTGCCTGCCACCACTGCTCTCCAGTCTGCCACAGATGGAGCCACGTCGATCCGTTTCCCTACCCACTCACCCTGCTCCTTCTTTGCACGGTCCCTTTAAACCTAAAGCGCCTGCATGAGGACGGAGTGAAGTGAGTGAGTAGGGAAGCAAACCACCACTGTCCCCCCCCCAAAAAAAACTGCATAGGCAGTGACAATCTGCTCCTCTGTCCACTCACCTCACTCCTTCCTTGCAACCCCTTTAAATAAAAGAGGATGTGTGAGACACATTGGGAGTTACCAGCATGACCCACACTTTCTGTTTTGTTGAAAAGGAACATGCAGGAAGGAGCAAGAGGCTGTATTCTTCTTTCTTGGTGGTGGTGGTTTTCCAGCAAGGTGCATGTTGTGGAGAGTCAGGCTGGCATCAAGTGGCAGGTCTGGTTGGGCCATCCCAGGTCCCATCCCTGTGGACCCACTGATCTCTGTCCACTGATCTAAACCCCAAACTCTATATATTCAACAGAAGGTCTGAATGACAAGACAGAAGTGGCATGCATGCCAATGTCAGGGGGGCACAGTCCCATTTTTCCTCCATGAAATTCCTGAATGCATGGAGGGTCACTTGTGAAAAGAGGTGTGGAAAATCAACATGTTGAACATTTGATCCAACAAGGAAGAGTGATTTCAAGGTGCAGGGGTTTATCTGAATACATCACCACATTGTGATGCATTGCTCTGCCAGGCCCTGCTGAATGGGTTGAGTGTGTCATTTAAAGCAGAGGGGAATGCACCCGCTGTTGTACACGACAAGTTGTGCATGACTAGAGCTGTCCTGGAGCCAATCTTTTGTAATGTTAATTTGATATTTAATGCACAACTTTCAGCTTAGATTGGTACCGACATAGAGATAAGAAATCAAACATTGTTTTTTCCCCAGCTCTGAAGCTGCATGATGTTCATGCTAAAATATGAGGTTAATTATAAGATTCAGTGGTAATCAACTGAATTAATAAGAGCACCACAACTTCATTTTCACAGAGACCTCTGACTATCCCCATAAGTAAATATTTAGGGGGATATTCTGTCTCAGATAATGGATTTGAATTGTTACATGGAAGAACATGGTACTGGTGGACCTAATCAATGTAGGTTGCTAATTTAAGATATTCTTCAATAGATTGCAAGATTTTGAGGGGGAGTAATATATTTTCCTACCCATTTAGCCTAATTGCTATTACCATTTGGGGGGAAAGTGATGCTTACTTACATGTCATGGCCAAGGATCAAACAAATGCATTTTCATTATAGAGCACCTCTGTTTTACTTCAGTATCTCCTTATATAAGATGTCTCTATTTGGCTTGTGGCATGCTAATTAAGTATGGAAGAATTTAGTTCTGGAAACCTCTGAAGTCCTATATTTTGACTTTGAAATTTGCTAATGGAGTTTAAACCTTCAGGGACTTGTGGTTTGTATAAAAAATGGAAGTGTTTTCCAAGCGGACTGGGAAGCAGTAACAGAGCTTGTGGTTTCCTGATCCTTGAAGTTAGATAAAATCAAGCTTAAAAGTGCAGGTATTTACAGCCAGATTTTACCTCCCATGGCAACTGGATCATTGTTCCACAATGTCATTGTTTTATGGCGTAGCAAAGGACAAAAGGAAGGTAGGATCTGCCTCATAACTATACATTTATTATTCAATGTAGAAGGGTGCTGAATATTGTCGTTATTAGAAAACTCATTCCAGAAGTTACCCTAGGTGAAGGGTGATTGGAAGGAAGCAAGACAGAGGCATAGCTAGGCTTTTTTTTACTTGTTGCCCAAAGCTTTGACACACAAACCCGTCCAGCACACAACACCCCCCCCCAACACCCCCCCTCGGCCGGCCAAGACGAGAGTAGTAAATCATGCAGAGATGCAGTCACTGGCGTCACTGGAGGTGGGGCAGAAAGCTAAGTTCTGCAGCTTTCCGCCCCACCGTTACTCTCTGGTACAAGGCGCCCCGCCCCCTCGTCATAGGAGCCCATCAGCAGAGAGAAAGCAATACACAGGAGAGTCCCTGCGCATTGCTTTCTCTCCGCTGACGGGCTCCTATGACGAGGGGGCGGGGCGCCTCGTACCGGAGAGTAACGGTGGGGCGGAAAGCTGTAGTACTTAGCTTTCTGCCCCACCTCCAGCGACGCCAGTGGATGCAGTGGGCAGCCTGGGAGTATTTTGAGCTCATAGAAGGCTTTAACTACCGTATTTATCAGCATATAACACGCACTTTTTTGTCTTAAATGTTGGCCCAAAATAGTAGGGTGCATGTTATATGCCAATGCTGCAAAATTGAGGCTTCAAAATCCCCCTGGGATTTTTTAGAGCCCCATGGATCCCCCTCTTTCTGCCTGCAGTCAGAACCTTGGAGGTGGAGAGGTGCAGGCAAGAAGGAACTCAGCAGCGCTTACTTCTGCATCAGCTATCAGCTGTTAGTCGGGAGTTAAGAGTCTGAGAGTTGGGGGGAAGAGGTAATCTGAGCTGCCTTGCTTTGCTATCTCTTTGTTTTCCCCTTTGCCTTCGAGGTATTTTGGTTTATCTCTGCAAGTTGTCTGAGTGGGAGGGAAATGCTCTTGGCACTACGTTTGGTTTGGTTTCGGTTTTGTTTTGTCCTCTCCTGTTGCTTCAGAAATAAAGTGGCATTTTCCCACAGTAAGTTTCATTCTTTTTGCCCTGTAGTTCAGATTTTCTTTTTGCAATCCCCCTTCTGTCTCTCTAATTTCTGCGTGGTGTTTTTCCAAAATTCTGTTTGTTTGGTGTTTCTTTTTGCACTCCTTTCCTCTCCTCTGCAACCCTGAACAGAGGGGGCAGACACCTTTTTCTCTTTTTTTTCTCCCTCCCCACTGTGCCTTTGATAGTTGCAGCTTGGATTTGCACCCTTATTCTCCCCTCTCCTTGTTTCTGCACCTTTTCTTTTCTTTTTGCACCCCTTTCCTCTCCTCTGCAACCCTGAACACAGAGGGGGCAGACACCTTTTTCTCAGAATTGGAAACAATTCTGTCCTGCTTGGGTAAATAAGTGGCAGTGGGGCCAACATAGGTGGCAATGGTGGTCCCACAGAGCAGGAAAACTACAGTCAAGTGAGAACCACAGGTGAAAAAATGCTTAAAGTTTTTTTTACTCAAATAGCACTGTTAAAACTAAGTTGCGTGTTATATGCCGGTGCGTGTTATGCCCCGATAAATACCTTAGGCAGAAATCCTATGCAGGCTTACCTGGGAGTGAGTCCCCTTGAGCTCAATGAGACTTACTTCTGAGTAGACATGCCTAGGATTGCATGTTAATCAAGCTCTTGCAGCGTATTAGCAATTCTCTTGTGGCACACATTTATCCCAGGACAGTACGTCAATTACAGTCCTATTACACATTAAACCAAACAAGTTGCTTCGGTAACAAATCCCTTAGTACCAGGGCATGGTCTGAGGGTACATGATATAGCCAGTTTGCCAGAGGCGAAACAAGGGTGGAGCGAAGGCAAGTAGTTTTGCAAGACTCCGTTACACTGGAGTCAGCGGCCCCTCCCCCTTGCTGTTGGAGCCATTCTGGCAGCAAAGGCAACACACAGGACACTCCCCTGTGTGTTGCCTTTGCTGCCAGAATGGCTCCAACAGCAAGGGGGAGGGGCCGCTGACTCCAGTGTAACAGAGTCTTGCAAAACTACTTGCCTTCGCTCCACCCTTGTTTCGCCTCTGCAGTTTGCTAACTATGGGCAGATCTAGGTCTGGTCAGTATCCAGATGGGTCCATGCTGGAAGAAAGGCAAGATATAGGTAACATGGCAATTTGGGAAGCAAGCAGAAACCATTAGATGCAGATTGTCATAGAGTTGTTGATTTGGGACCTGCAAGATTATCAAGTTCAACTCCTGCCAATGAAGATTGTCCACAACTACAACATCACTGATAAATGGCTATCCAGCCTCTGCTTAAAGACCTCCAGTGATGGAGAATCTACCACCTTCTGAGACACTGTTCCACTGCTGAACACTTTACATAGTCAGGAATGCTTAATCGAAATCTCTCTTCTTGTAATTTAAACCCAATTGTCCTGGTCCTACATCTGGAGCAACCAAAAACAAATCAGCTCCATCCTCTATATGGCAGTGCCTCAGATATTTCAGAATCTAGATAGATATGTCACCTCTTGATCTTCTCTTTTCGAAACTAAGCATGGTCATCTCCTTCAACACATCCTCATAGGACATGGTCGCCAGGTCCCTCACCATCATATATGCCTTCCTCTGGACCCACACCAGTTTGTCAATATCCTTCTTAAAATGCAGCACCCAGAACTAGACACAATATTCCAGGTGAGGTCTGACTAAAGCAGGATACTGCGGTACCCTTACTTCTTGCAGTCTGGGTACTATACCTGTTGATGTAGCCTAGAATCATATTTGTCTTTGCTGCCACGTCACACTGTGATTTTGGCATTCTATAAATGTATGCTGGTTTTTCAAAGGTTTCTTTTTTCCATTTGCCTTACATATTAGATTATAGGTCTTTAATATAACATATCCTTGGAGAATGACATACTAAAGCTACTGTACTTCCTTAAGAGTTGGTTAGGCACCGATTTCCCATAGCCTGTAATCAGAGCTTTGAAACGATAGCATTTGTGACAGAATAAACTCCATTAACTTGTTTTATTAGTACTGTGTGCAGCGAGGAGGATCAATTCTGTTGAACATGAAGAAATGACTAACAGGCTCCATCAGAGTCTGGCAGAGCATTTTCATCTCACACAGAATATATAATTACTGTTCACATAAGCAGGTACACTGTTTTTTAATCCTCCTCCTTGGATTAACACAGAAATCTAAGGCTTTATCCATGGGAGAAATAAAAATAAATCATGATCTCTATCCCTGTGTGCACAACATACACCCCCTCTCCTTTTGCTGCCTAATTGGTTCTTCCCCTGGGCGCTGCGCTGTCCCTTTTGTCTGTATTACTGAGAATGATCCAGGAAATAAAAGCAAGTTCCTAAATCAATTTGGTTAATGCAATGACCAGGTACCCTGACAATGCCAAAGTGGCTTCAACTGAGTCACGAGTTGCATTTTTGAAAGCAGTACAGTGTCTAGCCTAGAGTGGAGTAGACTCCTATACATACGCTCAAATATATATCTATATCTTAGATAGATAGATACACACACACACACACACACACACACACACACACACACACACACACACACCAAGGCAGTCCTGAATATTCTCTCATTTGAATATTTTCTTTGGAAATAGTACAATTTGTGCAGCTGACCAAACTGCTAGGGGAAAAAATACTAATGTTTCCATAAGAACATAAGAAGATAAGAAGAGCCCTGCTGGATCAGGCCAAAGGCCCATCTCGTCCAACTTCCTGTATCACACAGTGGCCCCACCAGATGCCTCAGGGAGCACACAGCCAACAAGATAACCTGTTTCCTGCCAGTAGCGTCGCGACGACGCGCGACACCCCAGAGCGGGGGCGCGCGTCGCCCTTAAGGGAGAGGCTCCGCCCCCGCGCGTGACGTCACGCGCAGGAGCAGAGCGCCCTCCCCGCTCCGTTTTCGGCTCATTTTGGAGCCAAACGGACACCGGGGAGGGCGGGCGGGCCCGCCTCCAACAGAAAACTGTAAGTGGGGGGGATCGCGCGTCACCCCTATACACGCAACGCCCCCCAGCGGCCCGCCCCCCCGCTTCCCCCTGTCGACGCCAGTGTTTCCTGCTGCCACTCCCCTGCACCTGGCACAGAGAAAACCCACTTCTAAAACCAGGAGGTTGCTTATGGCTTGTAACCTGTGATGGTCTTTTCCTCCATGAATCTGTCCAAACCCCTTTTAAAGGCATCTAGGCCAGGTGCCATTGCATTGTTTTGTGGCTGCTTTGTTCCTCTGGCTGCTATGTCTTCTCAACAAGCTTACCTCTGTTTAGCCCTCACAGACCTTAGTGTCACTTGCCCTGTCATTTACTCTGATTGACTGTGACAACTCACATGATTTTGTTTTACCGGTGCCTATGATGTCATCACATCAGATGCAGCACCATGGTATTGTCAGGTTCAAGTGTGGCAAGTGAAGCTGACTACTGTAAGGGAAAGGAAAAAGAAGGTAACTGGTGCTGAAAAGTCTAGTATCAAAACAACGCAAATGTGTTTGTAACGAGTGCTGAAAATGAGAGGCACTTTTTCACACACACACACACAAACACACGCATGCACACACACACACGCGCGCACACACACACACACACACACACACAGAACACGACAAAGTGAACTGATCACTGTGTTTTACCATAGCTAAGCAAACAGTTGAAAGAGATTGCAGCATTTGATAACCAGGATGGGCTGTTTCCAAAGCAGGTGTCTTGCACTCCAGATGGCACAGCTACCAACATTTATCGGAAGAGAGATTCTCTTCTCCAAGGATTCCTCCAACATTAGCTACTTGATAAACATAAATGGCTATCTCTCCTCTCCATTTTCTGCTACCTTTTTTGCTTTCTGCATTTAAGCTGAAATTCAGCTTCCAAGGTGGCTAGCTACACAAGACTCCCAATATAACTTGTAGCACAGTACCTTTTAGCTGGTTGGAAAATCTGAAGCAAAACAGACACAAAGGGAAATGACTGAAAAGAAGATTTAATATCAATAAAGAAAGGTGAGAAGTGTGCGTGGAGGTTAAGAGCAAGAAGAACTTCAGTCCAATCCAGTCTCTTTTCCTTACTGACTGCACAATCCTGCGCAAGTATCCGCCTGCGGAGGGCACGCTTTGCAGGCACCAGGTGTTGTAAACATGCCGTAAAGCGTGTTTTGGACACCCAGAGAGTAAGGGCCACTGGCACGGAGACCAGCCCTTACTCAGCTTTCCCCAAGTCCCGGCACCCACTCGTGCAGGTAAGTCTTGCACCTTGCACCTGCAGGGGCAGGGAGAGGGCAGGCCGGGCAGTGAGAGAGGGGGGCCATTGGGTGAACCTGGATGGGGGGCAGGGATATCGGCGGTGAGCTTCGCTGATATCCCTCACCTGTTCCTGGCCAGGGCCGCACTTACCTTGCCACCCCGGATGTACGCTGGCTCCAGAGCCAACGTACATCCAAGAAGGCTCATTGGGGCCGGGCAGCCCTACACCCGGGGAAGGGGATGAAATCTCCTCCCGAGGTATTCCAGGGCCATGCCGACATGACCTGGGAAGGGCGGTGGATACTGCGGCTGGCCCTTTAGGCTGGCTGTGTATATTTGCGCAGGATTGGGCTGCCCAAATTGGTTTATGATTTTTAGACTGAATAGAAATAAGGAGGCAGGATGGGCTTTCACAACAATGATGTACAGATCAGATTTCTGCTAGAGAAAGGCTCCTTTCATATTATGGCAGTGTCTCTTGTTTTGCTTATAGTTAAGGGGCCTATCGCCATTTCAATTAGAGAACTCCCAACATTCTGGAGAACATAATTTGAACATAAACATATCAATGTAGGACCCACATTGAAATAAGATTCCATTTAAGGGAGGTTTTTTTAACATCATCAGAAAAAATAATACTTCTCTTTTAAACGGATGGGATTCTAAAAAAGTGGCAGAGAACTGGAGTGGGTCTGAACTTAATTGAGGAATCATTCTGGAGTGGAATGTTGGGCCCAATCCTATGGTCACCTTGTGCTGCTGTAACTTGCAGTGCAGGCACTTTCCAGTGGTGCAAAATCCGGGTTGCTGTCTCGCACTGCCGGGCTGCTGTCACAAAAGGGCAGCAGCACAGTGCACTGTAGTGGTTCCAGAGGTCTCCGTAGGCACCAGTAAGTTGTTGCTGGAGGCATGTCGTAGGCAGGAAGGGGAGATCAGGGGGAGTTTGGGGTCAGATTGGGGGAAGGTGGGGGCGGGAGGGGGTGGATCCCAGTGGCAGGGACATGCACCAGAATCCTAGCCCCTCTTTTTGAACCCTTCCTGTCCCTTTTCTCTCCTCGGACTTATGTCAGCAAAATGGCTGGCAAAGGTACGAGGAGACCCATAGGCAATCAGGCAGCCTACAGGGGGTAAATACCTCCTGCAGGCTGTCCGATCACCCTCACCACCACCATAGCACGCAGTGCAACCTCTGTTGGTGCAGGTGCATGTGTTGGGGGGATATGATTTGGGCAGTTTATTTCCTTTCAAAAATTCTCCTCAGGATTCTCTTCTACGTATTTCCTCCACATAATTTTTAAGTGTTCAAATGTCTGGAAAATGTTCAGTCAAGTATTTATTCTCTAGTCTAGGTGATATGCTGCTTGATTTCACCTTTCCCATGCAACCTTGCTTGACAACTCCTGCCCCTAACTGCTTTTCCCCACTTGACCAGGAAAACTGGTCTTACAGGCTAAGAGAAAAGTAGCTGGGGGAGAAAGAATGCAGAGAAAAAGTGGCAGGCAGTGGAAGAGTTATTATGCATCTCCTCCAACCCACTACTTTCCCCCTGGAAATGCCCCTAGTGCCACTGCTTTGCACAGTAGAACTAAGCACAGGATTGGGATAACTATCCCTGCTGCCCTTGTAAAAGGGGCACATTAACAAATAATTGTCTGATACCATATTGGCCATATGCTCAGAGATATAGCACATGTTTTGCATACAGGACACCCCAGGATCAAACCCTGGCACTTCCAGAAAAGGCTAAGGCTGCAATCCTATAACATTTTACTAGGAATAAGCCCCATTGAACACAATGGAATTTACTTCAGAGAAGATGCACCTAGAATTGTGTTCTAAGAAAGACCCTTGAATCTGAAACCCTGGAGGAAGACCTGCCAGTCAGCACAGACAGGGGCGTCGACAAAGGGAAGCGCGCGGGGCGGGCCGCCCGGGGGTGACGCGCGCGCAAGGGTGACGCACGTCCCCCCCCGGCACTTACATTTTTGATGCTGAAGCTGGGCCTGCCCGCCTGCCCTCGCGTCCGTTTGGCTCCAAAATGAGCCGAAAACGGCTCAGGGGGGTGCTCTGCTCCTGCGCGTGACGTCACGCGCGGGGTGGAGCCGCTTCCTTAAAGGTGACGCGCGCCCCCGCTCTGGGGTGACACGCATCCTAGCGACGCGACTGAGCATAGACAGAGCAAGAACAAGGAGTGGTCTGACAGACTCGTTATTATAAGCTATGTTTACTTTTGACCTGCATCTTGGTTTAGATGGGGCCCTCAACAACAGTCCTAATTGAGATAAGATCTAAAACTTTCATGGCCAGCAATAACATAGGTAGAACGAATCAAGGTCACAGGGTTAAAAGCCATGTCTGCAATAAAAACTTCATAATTAAAATGTTAAAACCAAAATAAAACTCATTAAAAAGCCTAAAAGTCTCTCATAACGTTTCGTTCAGTCCTGTGAACGTCGTCAGATGACAGAAAAGAGCCAAGCAGCAACTTAAGGTGTGTTCAAAGTGCTGTGATGATCTTTATATACAGAAGAGCGGCTTTATCTGAGGGGGAAGCAATTAGCACTCGAAGCAGCACAGGTGCCTGTTAACTGTAAGTAACCTCCCAGTTCTACAAGCAAAATATTAAGCCCTGAGGATTACCTAATTTTTTGAAGCATTTACAAACATGCTGCTGTTTAGCTTTGGTGTCCACCACAAGAAAGGCAGAAAGCCTGAAATTGTTTCGTATTGCTGTACATTTTCAAAGATTTACACAGGGTCGGTTTGGATGATACCTACCAGCCCCTCTTCACACTGGACATTTTTGCTTCATTGTAGGTGTGGGGGGCTTCATTCGGCCCTTCTGAGGGCAAGGCTTCAAGCGACG
Organism: Plestiodon gilberti rubricaudatus; assembly: GCA_026170595.1. Lineage (NCBI taxonomy): Eukaryota > Metazoa > Chordata > Lepidosauria > Squamata > Scincidae > Plestiodon > Plestiodon gilberti. Next base: position 112,849,690 of record JANXHW010000003.1, read on the forward strand.
TATGCATGCAAAGAACGTCGCTTTCAGCCTTGCTTGCCCTGGCCTAGTTAGAAGCGGCCAAAGAAGACGTGATCGGGTCATACCGGGCGGCAGGGGGGGGAGAGGGGGGGCAGCAGGCGCATCACCTCTCCCTGCGCGTCACCCCCAGCGGCCCGTCCCCCGCTCTGCCGTAGTGATGCTGGTGCCATTCCCCGGCACTGGGCCCAGCGGACTGCACTCCGAGCGGTGCAGGGGCTGGGAAAGGGCAGGAGGAGGGTGGGAAGGGAGCGTAACGGGGCAGGGAGGGCAGAGATGGGGCAGATATGGCTGACAGCTGTAGTCAATTATTCCTCATTACTTAAGAATATGAGTGAACCTTAAGATGTGTTAATTGGAAGAACACCAGTAGATTCTGAATACTACCGGGGGGGGCACGGTATCTGTGGGGGATACTGTCCAGGGCCCCCCGTGGATACTAGAAACGTGGATACTGTGGAAAGGGGCGAATACTGTGGAAACGTGGATACTGTGGAAAGGGGCAAACACCCCCTAAGTGGTTTTCTGAGGGGGTTCAGGCCCCCGCGGGGACGCACGCCCCCCCCCAGGCACTTACTTTTAGTACTGGAAGCTTCCTTTTTCTTCCAAAGGTATGCAATGACCAGACCTCATGCAGCTTCCTTTCAAGTCCGTCCATGGAGACCAGGTGCCTAGAGAGTCTCTGCAGCCTCTCTAGGCACCTTGTTTCTGTGGATGGGCCTGCAAGGAAGTTGCATGAGGCCTGGTCATTGCATACCTTTGGAAGGAAAATGAAACTTCCCACACTAAAAGTAAGTGCCAGGGGGGGTCAAGGGGGGTGGTGGGGGACGTGTGCGCCCACGGGGGTTGCGCACCCCTCCCCCCACGACCCTCCCCAGGCACTTACTTTTTATTTATTTATTTACAGTATTTTTACCCCGCCTTTCTCCCTGAAGGGACCCAAGGCGGCTTACAACATGAAAAAAGAATACAATACAAAAAGTACAATACAAAAAAAATATCACTTTTTAAAACAATAAAAAACAGTTAACGAAAACTAGTAAAAAAATAGCATCTAAAAATTAATAAAAACAGATCACATTACAATTAAAACAAGAGCATAAAAACAGCAGCACCCCACCTGTACCAGCAGGATGTTAAAAAAGGCAAGGACTCAGAAGGCTTCCTTAAGCAGGAAAGTTTTCAGGACTCGCCGGAAAGTCTCCAAGGAGGGAGCAGTATGTAAGTCAAGAGGAAGGGTATTCCATAAGGTTGATGCCACTACTGAGAAAGCCCTATTTCTGGCCGCCGCCCCTCGCACCTCCCTGCGCAACGGTACCCGCAAAAGGACCTTCTCTGATGACCTAAGGAGATGAGCCGGACTATATAGAAGTAGGCGGTCTCTCAAATATCCTGGCCCCAGGCCATATAGGGCTTTAAAGGGCAAAACCAGCACTTTGAAATGAATTGGCCTGGAAATGAATTGGCAGCCAGTGCAGCCATCAGAGAAGCGGCCTGACAGAGTCGAACCGCCTACCTCCAGTGACTACACGGACCGCATTGGAAGCTTTTAGCATTGGAAGCTTAGTTTCTTCTTCAAAAGGAACATGATGAGCAGCCTGCGTTCATTTTGAAGAAGGAACGAAGCTTCTGACGCTAAACGTAAGTGCCTGGGGGTTGCGGGGGGGGATCTGCTATCCGCGGATAACTGAATCAGCGGATAGTGGGTCAGCAGATGTGGGGGCCTTATATGCCTGCTAAAAGTCTCACACAGAGACATTCATAAAATAGATATTTAGAATTGCATTAGGCCATACTACAAAGTCCATTAAAAAGCAGTCCACCAGGGAGTCACCTGCTAAGGCCTGCTGTTCCTTGAATCATAGCAACTATTATGGACAGTTGGTAGCTGTTTTGACTGTTTGACTGTTTTGTATGTGGTCTTTGAGCTTGATGTAGTCTATGGACCAAATTCCATTTCCATAACTTGAACTTTGTCACTGAGGCAGAAGACAGATGCTAGTCTTTTTGTATTGGGGTTTTCTTTCTTTTTTTCTTTTCCAGAGGGAAGTTAAAACTGGTACGACAGAGCAAGCATAATTGCATACTAATTATATAATGTTTCATTAACCTGAAAAATCAGTTTGACTAGAGGTGCTGGTGGGACAAATGAAATCCGTGTAGCTAGCGGGAGGGCAGAGGGTCACCACCCCCATCGCAGCAGTGGAGTGACTGTTTTCTGGCATCTCCCCTGAAAAGGGGGTGCTCGATGAGGCAGTGGTGCATGAGTTGGGCCCTCCCGCCTGCCTTTGCCTCCGTATAGATCAAAATAGAGCCATTCCGGAAGTGAGGGTGACAGGCAGGCGCGGGAGCGTTACGCAGGCGTAGGGGGTGCTGCAAGGCAGCCGAGCTGGCAATGCCGTGGGTTTGTACACAATAGACAATGATTGCTCTATCGTACCACCTTCAATTCTCTGAGAAGCTGTCATCTGTTTCCAAACTACAAGTTGCTGTGAATAACCAATTATTTCCCATTATGCAATGACTTTTGATTCCCACCATTCAGGGAAGGCAAATAACTTCATTTGGACAAGATATGAACATATAAGCTTGATGAAGCCACAGTCCATCATATCTTTCCAAAACCCTAATTCTACTGAATATTTTTATTTGGTAACTTCAAATGAAAATTACTCAATACAGAAAAGTGGCTCTGAATCTACTCCACAGGTCTCTACAAAGTAGATGGATTAGAAGTTGGTTATGGACAAGTCACACAGACCTGCATGACTTAACAAAACCTGGAGGTTTATCCATCCCCTGGTGGGTCACGGTACACAACTTGTAGGATGCATTTGACCAGCACATATTGTATTGATACACAAATATTTTAAATATGGGAACACTTACAAAGTAAGTAAGTAAGAAACAAAGTAAGATCATGCCTTACCATGTGAAAAATAGCCAGGTTCTGACTGATAAGCATTCTGCAGGCTCCTCCGGAGACAGGTAAAGAAAGCTAGGAGACAGCTTAATCAACTTTTTCTCTATCCACGGTTTGACCTATGTCCTGGTTTCATTCCAGAGGTTTGTCGAACCAACGTAAGTCGGAACAGCACTATGTGAAAGCACAAGGCCAATGGACTGTGCCTGCATGAAGGCACAGATGCGACTGGCTGTAAGTTGGGTTGTCCATAACTCGAGGGCTACTTGCATATCTTTCCAAAACCCTAATTCTACTGAATATTTTTATTTGGTAACTGCAAATGAAAATTACTCAATATAGAAAAGTGGCTCTGAATCTACTCCACAGGTCTCTACAAAGTAGATGGATTAGAAGTTGGTTATGGACAAGTCACACAGACCTGCATGACTTAACAAAACCTGGAGGTTTATCCATCCCCTGGTGGGTCACGGTACACAACTTGTAGGATGCATTTGACCAGCACATATTGTATTGATACACAAATATTTTAAATATGGGAACACTTACAAAGTAAGTAAGTAAGAAACAAAGTAAGATCATGCCTTACCATGTGAAAAATAGCCAGGTTCTGACTGATAAGCATTCTGCAGGCTCCTCCGGAGACAGGTAAAGAAAGCTAGGAGACAGCTTAATCAACTTTTTCTCTATCCACGGTTTGACCTATGTCCTGGTTTCATTCCAGAGGTTTGTCGAACCAACGTAAGTCGGAACAGCACTATGTGAAAGCACAAGGCCAATGGACTGTGCCTGCATGAAGGCACAGATGCGACTGGCTGTAAGTTGGGTTGTCCATAACTCGAGGGCTACTTGCATTTGCTGAGGAGAGATAAGCATAGACAAGCCATGGATGGACACAGGTATCTCTAGTGTCTCTATGGTCTCCTCCAACCTTCAGAATTTTCAACAGTCAGATCTTAGCTTATAGGGAGCTACTTATCATGTGGACGGTGTAATGTATTGTTGTTGTTCAGTCGTTAAGTCGTGTCCGACCCTTCGTGATCCCATGAACCATATCCCGCCAGGCCTTCCTGTCCTCCACTATCTTCCTGAGTTCGCTCATTTTCATGTTTGTTGCATCGGTGATGCTGTCTAACCATCTCATCCTTGGCCTTCCCCTTCTCCTTTTGCCTTCAATCTTTCCCAGCATCAGAGTCTTCTCCAGAGAGTCCTCTCTTCGCATTAGGTGGCCAAAATATTTGAGTTTCAGCCTTAGTAGCTGTCCTTCCAGGGAACAGTCAGGCTTGATTTCATTTAGAATTGACTGATTTGATGTAATGACTTGTAGAATACAATTTGTAGAATTGACTGATTTGGTGTAATGTATAGCCAGGATTTAATGGGACATAGAGCAAAATGAAGCTGACATTACACACTTTCAAGCAGGGCTGAGCAGCCCCAGCCCAAATAAAGAAATCTGTGCGAGAGTGTGGTAATGAGGAGGGGTGAAAGTTACACAGAAGTCAGTTGAGGTCTGAGTAAATGCAAATAAGATCAGGCTGCAAATTATTTGACTTTCCTTAGAGAATTTGGAAAAATTCTGTGCATCTCAGCTGTAGAGATGCTGATTTTACATGTTGCTTGCTAGTACTATTATTAAATTAGACAAAAAATATTCATGCAGTGGAAGACTTAATGTACAAGTTAGTTAAGTAATAAAAGGAATTCTGACCTATTGAAAAATTGGTCTGATCTTTAAAGATATTCCAGAATAGCAATGATGGGACTTTTAACAACAGCAGAATGGCGACAGATATTCATTAGTGTTTGCATATGAATGAGAAGGCACTTAATTACAAATTACACTTGGCAAATTATTTAGTAGCTGTAAATCAAACGGTAGAAAGATGAAAGATTTTGAGTGCAAGATATTGAACTATTTTTTTTCTAATGTAGGCAGCAGAGCAAATTGGAAGAGCTGAAGACTCTTTCCAAACACGCAGCATTTTAAAAAGCAATTGTAATTCAGAAATTCTTCTAGGACATAATCCACAGGAAGCTTCCCTGTGTAAGTCCTAATGAAATGAAAGAGTTCTTGAGCAGCTCCCAAACACTTCAGTGACGTTTATGCAGGAGTAGTATAGATGCCCCCAGTCTTTAGCTTATAATATGCTTTGTAATATGCTGTCGTCTAAAGGAAATAGATTGGACACACTACATATGTCTGCTAAAATCTTTGCTAGCTGGTAGACGTGTCTATCTATGCCAGAGGTGGCCAACCCGCGGCACGCGTGCCACAGAGTGGCACGGGAAGGTCCGTCGGGTGGCACGCGGTCGCGGGCGCTCTCTGGATCCCCAAGCTCCTCCGTGCCTGCTCTTAGTGTTTCTCCAGTGCCGATCTGCTCACTCGCATGCTCATTCGGCTCCTGGCCTAACGCCAGGAGCCTGCAGGTGGCGCTTTCAGCAGCGCCAATCAGCTGTTTTCTCCTGGCTTTCAGCCAAGAGCCGAAGGAGCGCGCGAGCCGTTAGCAGTGGGAGGCAAAAGAGGCGCGAACGAAGGCAGCGAGGAAGCTGGCTCCTCAGCTTGCGCTTGCTGGATTGTTCTTCGATGGAGGCTAATTGTTCTTCGCCAGGAGGCTAATTGTTTTATCTGAGGAAGCTTGCAAGTTCCACCCAGGAATCCGTTGACCCAGGAATCTCCTCTTCAGCTTGCGATTGCTCTTCTTCACGCCCCTAGGGAGCCTCTCCGTCGCAAAGGTATTCTAATTTAAAAGAGGGGGGAGGGGGTCTGGTGGGGAGTCTCTGCAAATTACTGCAGTCCATCCCTTTTAAAATTTGTTGTTGTTTGTTGCTTGAGGCTTGCTGTTTGACCCAGGCTTTTTGTCGTGGTTTGCAATTTACTTTAATTTTAAGTAGAGAGAGAGTGAGATTGTGTGTGTGTGTGTGTGTGTGTGTGTGTGTGTGTGTGTGTGTGGGAGAGCAAACTACAGAAGCACATGAGGATTAAAGAGACAAATTGTATTCCACAGCCATCTACTACACACCACAGAGTCTTCTGGGGTGACTACCAAGAGAGAGAGAGTGTGTGTGTGTGTGTGTGTGTGGGCAAACTACAGAAGCATATGAGGAGAGAGAGAGAGAGGGCAAACTACAGAAGCACATGAGGAGAGAGAGAGAGAAAGTGTGTGTGTGTGTGTGTGTGTGTGTGTGTGTGTGTGTGTGGGTGGGTGTGGGTGTGGGTGTGGGTGTGGGTGTGGGCAAACTACAGAAGCACATGAGGAGAGAGAGAGGGCAAACTACAGAAGCACATGAGGAGAGGAGGAGAGTGAGTGTGTGTGTGTGTGCGCGCAAACTACAGAAGCACATGAGGAGAGAGAGAGAGGGTAAACTACAGAAGCACATGAGGAAAGAGAGAGAGAGGGCAAACTACAGAAGCACATGAGGAGAGAGTGAGAGAGAGAGTGTGTGTGTGGGCAAACTACAGAAGCACATGAGGAGAGAGAGAAAGAGAGAGAGAGAGAGTGTGTGTGTGTGTGTGTGTACTTGCATTAGACTACTACACCATCCTGGCTCATTTATGGTTCATTGTTACGTACTCTAAGAATGATATAACAATAAACTTTAAGTAACTGAAGGTGATTCTGTTTTCATTTAAACATGGCTATTTAATAAAATAAAAACACGGGTATTTATTATTTATTTATTTACTTTATTTATTTATTTTTGTGGCACGCCCAAGATACAAAAAAACTAAAAGTGGCACATGTCATAAAAAGGTTGGCCACCACTGATCTATGCAAAGAAATTAACAAAATACTTGAGAATATGTTGTATGGAATTCAGCCGAACTTACTTCTAAGGAAATGTGGATAAATAGGGCCTGCTACTGCTACTACGTCAGTAGGGCCTGCCAAATGACCACGTCATTTTCACGCAGCCTGTTTTTCGTAGTAATCAGCATCCCTGTTGTCCAATGCATAATGCTATTTGTGAACAGTTTTGCTGATTCAGTTTCTTTCTTTTTTTATGTTCCACCTCGCTATTAATCCAAATGGGCTGGAAGGAAAGTATAACTCATTTAAATCAAGTAACAGTGAAGAAGAGAAAGGTAAATGAAACAGAGAATGTGAGTTGTGGTTCATGAAGCCTTGAGGATTCATTGCCATCACACATGCATGCCTGAGCTTTCAACCGCTGTGAGCAGAAATATAAAACAAAAAGCTTAAAATTTTGTAAAACAAAAATTACAATACATAATTCTGAGATGTCCTGGATTTACGGATACTATAGGGAGATAATATATCACCTGTTCTTTAAGGATTGCCTAAAATATCCCTTTGATTTACCTTTGCAATTTCTATCTACCAACGGTCCAGGGGAAATAATGCATTTGAAAAACCAGTCTGGTGTAATTGAGATAGTGTTGGATTTAGACATCAAAAGTCAGTAGAAGACCTTGAGTTGGTACTATCTCTCACAGCTCAATTCCATCCTCCGCCACATTATAGCATGTAGCCGCACCAACAGAGGCAGTTTCATGCTATGGTGTGTGGGGGGTGTGGGTGTGGGTTCAGACAACTTGCAAGAGGTAATACTTTTTTTACTTATGCCCCTTTAGGCTGCCCGATATGGGTCCCCTTGCCATTTTCCTGACTGGCCATTTTGCTGACATATCCGAGGAAAAGGGGGCTGGGAGGGTTCAAAAAGAGGGGATAGGATCCTGTTGCAAGTTGCTGCTGCCATGATCTACCCCCTCCATCCCCCTGTTCTCTCTTCCCCTGCCCTCCCTGCCCACGACATGCCTAAGCCACCAACTTGGGCCTCTGGAACCACTGCTGCATGCATTGCACCACAGCCTGATTGTGGCAGCATGTGACAGTGGCCTGGCTTTTGCACTGTCGGAAAGCACCTTGTGCTACTGGAACGCGAGTTCCACCAGTGCAGGGTGACCATAGGATTGAGCCCTTAGTCCAATATGCTTACCAGAGAGAGAGAGAGAGAGAGAGAGAGAGAGAGAGAGAGAGAGAGAGAGAGAGAGAATTGTGAGGATAAAATGGGGGACGGGACGCTGAAACCTGCCCTGAACCTCTTGGAGAATTGAAGGACTAAAAATATAATAAATACTATGTTGCAATACATGTCTCTATTGCTTGCTTGTGAATTCATTCTTGAGTTTAGAATTGATCCCTGTCATTTGAGCCTCTGAGCACCCTTTGAGCTCAAGGAATAAGCTTCTATGTGACAAGATGAGTGAAACAGAGCAGGAAAGGTTCGAGCAAAGGAGACATGATATGCATGAGATGAATAGAGTGAATAGACGGAGGTTCTTTTCCCTCTGTCACAACACCAAAACCAACGGGCATCTCCTAAAATTGACTGGTGGGGAAAATAGAACAGACAAAACGAAATATTTATTTACCTAGCATGTAATTAATCTGTGGAATTCGCTGCCACAGGATGTGGTGATGACACCTGGCCTAGATCCCTTTAAAAGGGGATTGGACAGACTTATGGAGGAAAAGACCATCACAGGTTACAAGCCATGATGACAATATGCAACCTCCAGATTTTAGAGGTAGCCCATCTCTGAATGCCAGACGCAAGTGAGTGGCAACAGGATACAGGTATCATGTTGTTTGTGTGCTCCCTGTGGCATCTGATGGGTCACTGTCAGATACAGGAAGATGGAGTAGATGGGCTCTTGCAGGGGAGTAACAAGCTCCTGTGCTGCCCGGGGCGATTGCGTGTTAGTTCAGCCCTTCTGGGACGGGGCTTCGGGAGGCGCCACATGCACACGAAGAACGCCGCACAGGCCCCAGTCTCGCCCGGCCCAGTTGGAAGCAGCCCGCTGAGCCTGAGCAGAGGAGGACGGCCGGGCGGTGGGACACGGTTGCGACTCACGTCCGACGGCCGGGCAGTGGCGGGGAGAGCAGTGGGCTCATCACCTCGAGGCTCCTGGAGGCTGGGAAGGGTGTTTTCCACCCTCCCCTTCCCCCGTTTTCAGCCCCATTTTCGGCCCTTCAGATGCCACATGACATCACCCGGGGCATCGCTTCCAGGTAACATCACATGACAGCGGCGGGGGCATCATCTCGGCCTGCTGCTCCCGGTAGGGGGCAGCATCGCTACGACTCTGCCAGCAGGGCTCTTATGTTCTTAAATTCTCCACAAGCTATCAGCAGAAGAAAGGTGGGAGAAACTGATTTAATTAATTAATTCACTCATTCATTGCTGGCTGCTACTTTTTTTGTTCAGAGAGCTGCCTTAGTACATTCACAGAAAGCTCAGACTGAAGTAAGATGATGAACTCACACGTATTGGCATGTATGTTAAAATAAGAAGTACTGCACTTTTTTCAAGGAGCCAATTTTACCAGATGTGGGTTGTCTGACAATTAACCTGCTTGTTGCACAGAATTTTTTTTTTAAGTCCAGTTGATTTTGTGCTTCTTGACAGATCTTAGTGCAAAAAAAAATTGTACAGAATCCTGCTTTGGTGGGAATAAAGTCTTGTTCAAAATATCTGCCACGGAGCATAGCTGTAAACATCATGCATGATCCATAGTTCACTGTAGCAAATAGCTCCTTGGTGGGAATGACAAAATCTCAGCAAAGCAGAGAAAAGATAAAGGACTGGCACATTTCCAGCCTTTGCACAACTTCAGATAAAACACCCTGAATACAACTTCCAGGCTGTAGAGCTTAATAAAGCAATTAGACTTGCCTTAAAAGGAAACAAAATCACCTTCATTTTTTTTTAAGAGATAGAGGCACAGTTTATTGTCATTTCATGTTAACAGCACAATTCACCGTAAGGATCCAGCCGGCGGCCCAGTGCCGCCCGCCAGATCCTGTGCAGTGATGGCCATGCTGCCGCCAGGCTGGAGGTCTACTTGGGGAAGGGGACGCTTGTCCCCTTCCCCGGGTGTAAATTCTGGCCGGCCTGATCAGCCTCCTCGGATTTCCGCCAGCGAAATTGCTGGCGAAAATCAGAGGAGGCTGTGTAACGGCCTAGCAGCCCACGAGGGCCAGGATATGGCTGAGGCCACCCCCCTGCCCCCTCCCAGGCCAGCTAGGCCAATGGCCCCCTCCCTCGCCTGCCGAAACGCCCCTGCGCCCGCCAGATCCCGGCTTACCCGGTCCGGCGGCCGCAGGGGCTCTCCAGCAACAGAGCAAGGGAGGCCAGCCTCTGCACTGGCCTTCCTTGCTCCCGAGTTGTTGCGAACATGCTTTACGGCACATTCGCAACATCTCCCAGCGATGGAACGCTCGTTCCGTGAAGGAGCTGGTAGAATCAATAAACTGTTTTCTGTCCTTCCAGATGCTCTTGGTCCAGCTGATCAGGAAAGAAAATATTATATGTAAAACTTAGACTGCATTTCATTGGGTTGGTTTATGTATCTTTCTGCCACATGGGAAGATGGTGCAATCCTCCAGAGTAAAGCTCTATTGTTCAGAGTAAAGCCCGTCTCAGACCCGTCCCCAGACGTCTCTTCAACCTCATGCCAACGAAAGAGCTAGTGTAGGTCTGAGGAGACCCATTGGGGACCAGGAAGCCTATTTATTCCCACCAAAGCCTAATATTTCTTTACTTACCTCTCCTGGGCTGCTTGGTCACTGGTCACCCATAGCATTCAACACGTGTTTCATCGGCAGCACTGCACTCTCCAGGCAAGTCTTGGATAGAATTGGTTATTAGAGATTAAAGAAGAGCCACTGTGGCTTTCTCTGTGGCTTGATATAGCCATATTTTGTCATTTGCTCCAGCAGCAACCACATTTGTCTAGTTAGGTGAAATCAGCTGCTGCGTCGTTTTCACTGCGTGAAATCAGAAGCGTCGCTCCGGTAGGGGCGGGGCTGTAAGTATCGCTGTGGTCATAGTCTCTTTACCGAGCGAGGAGGAGGCAGCCCCGCCCCCTCACTGTCCGAGCCAGTCCCCTACGGAGAAACCGGCAGGGAAGAGACCCTGCCTGCTGCTTTCTCCGTAGGGGACTGGCTCGGACAGTGAGGGGGCGGGGCTGCCTCCTCCTCGCTCGGTAAAGAGACTATGACCGCAGCGATACTTACAGCCCCGCCCCTACCGGAGCGACGCCTCTGGCTAGCATCTTAGGAGGGCATGAGTCATCCCCAGAGGCGTATCAGGAGCGGATGCTGCCTGGAGCACCGCTCGCTGATACGCCGCCGCTCCGGGGGGGCGCGACCCGGCTTACCGGGGCGCTCCGAGGCCTTCTCCCCTGGCCTCGGAGCTGGAGAAAGCCCCGGAGCGTCCACCATGACCGGTGGACAGGGCTTTCTGAAGGCGGCCGACTGCGGATGCGCGCTATTTATCCTTTTTTGCACATGCGCAGAACTTTACGTTACCGGACGGGCGGGCGCGTGCGTGCTTGCTCCGTGGAAAGACTGGAGCGAGCGGAGCAGCGCCGCCCGGCGCCGCTGTGCCGCCCGGAGCCGCTGCTCCACTCGCTCCAGTCTTTCCACGCCTCTGGTCATCCCTTCATAGGCACAGATGTGGGAGGTTATTTTTCAGAGTCTGATGGCTTATGGGAAGATGTATGCAACAATGCCCCAGCCATTACTTGGGAATAATAGGAGTGCATTCTGCATACGGATCCAACCACCAATTCCCGCCTCCCAAGAGGGTTCTGAGCAAGAGAAGAACAGTTAAATTGGTGTAGGAGAGAGATCTCCCATGGCAAATAATGACCTGGTATGCTAACATTGGTCTGCAAAAAGTGGTGTGCAAACACGTAAGGGCTAGGCAGAGGGAAGGAAGAGGCTTCCTTGTGAGCCTTATGCAGATATATTCCTGGAGTCACACTGGTGCCTCTGTGGAAGTCAGCCATATTAACAGCCCAGTCCTATTCAAAGTGCTCCAGTGGTGGAACACATGTTCCACCAATGGAACACACATTCCACCAGTGGAAGTGCCTGGATCTTGGCACGCACCATGCAACATCGTCATGCTTGCCAGTGTCACCGGCAAGTGCAACGAGACTGCCAGTACAATCACTGGCGGCCTGAATGCTCACTGGTGGCGAAGACACAATCTGCCGGCATCAGATAAGGCAGCAGTGGAAGTGGGCAGTGGGAGGATGGAGGAGGACTGGGGAGGACTTTGGGAGTGTCTGGGCAGGGACAGGGGGGAGAGGAGGCAGGCGGAATGGGCACCAGATAAGGCAGCAGTGGAAGTGGGCAGTGGGAGGGTGGAGGAGGACTGGGGAGGACTTTGGGAGTTTCTGGGCAGGGACAGGGGAGAGGAGGCAGGCGGAATGGGGGGGGTCAGATCGGCTCCACGAGCATGCAGCTGAATTCTATCTCCCTTTCCATCACCCTTACACTCCTCAGTTCTGTGCCAGCAAAATAGCTGAACTGAGGAGACTCATACCCTGGATCTCCTCCATTACAGTGAGGAGACCACTGCCACTGCTCCCCCCCCCATCATAGGATGCAACGTGCACCTCCTTGGTGCGCGTGCATCAGCAGCAGGGATTTAGTTACTATGGAGGCCTACATGTCAGTGCGTGCAGATGAGGTTGAACTGTGTAAGGTTGAAGAAAAAGAAAACTGTTAAGAATAACAGCATTGATCATACAAGAACATGTTCACAACAAATGCCAAACATAATCAAAAATGGGAAACACTTTTCTCTGCTAGTGAAAACAAACAAAAAATGAGCCTTAGCTCTACTTCCTGGAATTATTTGCTAAATGGAATCTGTAATTAACAGCACAATCCCGTTTGGCTGCACCAGCCGCTCCTGGGTGCCGCAGATGTGCCATAAGGCACATTTCTGACATCCGGAGAGTAAGTGGTGCCATTGGAAAGGCCGGTGCCACACTCCGCTGGTCAGAGGCCGCCACTGGTGGACATAGGTAAGGCGTGCGCTGGGTGACAGTGGGACGTGGGGAGGGTGTGGAAAGGGATAGAACAGGAGGTGGATTGGCCCAGAGGGGGCAGGAGGGGGGTAGGGATCCTCAGTAGTGTGCTCGGCTGAATCCAATCCCCCTTCCTGGACCTGCTGAGCCCTACATGGGCTCCTCGGATTTGTGCTGGCCATTTTGCTGGCGCACTTCTGAGGAGACCCATAGGGGCAGCTGGGGCACCTTTCCGAACATTCCTTTCCCATAGGGTGACCCATAGGGGAACCTTTCCGAACATTCCTTTCCCCCGAGGTGGCCTCCAGCTGCACAGGATCTGGCACAGTGTGCTTTTACACAGTGGAGTCACTAGGGCACGCGCCGCCCCAAAGCGGGGGCACGTGCGTCACCCTAATTATTCTTGGCGCAGCCACCAGGCCGCGCCCTGATTTGGGGGGGCAACCCGATGGGACGCTGCCCCGGGTGCCCCCCGGCTCTGCCCCCCCCCCGGCCACTCGTTGCAGCTGGCTCCACTTCAAGGCCTTCTCCCTGCCTCGGAGGCTCCGAAGCCAGGAGAAGGCCTTGGAGCGACCTTCCTGGCCGACGCGCCAGGGCCTTCTGACATTATTTATAACATTTTTCGCGCATGCGCAGACCGTTCCTGAGGGAAAAGGGCTGCCCTTTTCCCTCAGGAACGGTCTGCGCATGCGCGAAAAACGTTATAAATAACGTTGTGACGCAGTGGGCCTTCGTCAGAAGGCCCTGGCGCGTGGCCGGGGAGGTCGCTCCAAGGCCTTCTCCTGGCCTCCGAGGCCGGGAGAAGGCCTTGGAGCGGAGCCTCTGGAGGGCAACGCGCGCAGGGGAGGTGATGTGCGTGTGGGTTCGCGCGTCACCCTCTGCGCACATCACCCTCCGGTGATCCGCCTGCGCACGTCACACTTCAGCGGACCGCCCCGCGCGCTTCACAATAGCAACGCGCCTGCTTTTACACGCTGTGGCGGTCTTAGACAGGATTGGGTTGCCCAAGTTCTCTGCAGCCAAAGGGTATTATTTACAATAAATAATTTATTTCTTTATTTTTCAGAGAGCAATCCTGTTTTTGTTATTAATTTCACCATCTCTGGATTTCTCAGTGTTTATTTTTTGTTATAGTTCACACACCACCACATATGATTGCTGAACAAAAACGCTGCTCTTGTCACAGAGCAACTTTCCAACAAGTGGCAATATTGGCTATGAATGTGGCACGAATGTTAAGATTATTTAAATCAATAACAATGACGACAACAACAATATTAATAAATAATTAATATAGAAAATTGAAACATCTAGATAATTGATATTGCAATTCCTGGAGATGCCAGAGTCGATGAAAAAGAACTGGAGATAATGACAAAATACTGAGACCTGGCTACTGAAATCACAGAGCTATGTACAAAACACACAAAGGTGGTCTCCATTGTTATCAGGTCACTTGGAAAAATTTCAAAACATTATGCAAATTATGCAAACAACTGCAGGTTACTGAAATAACACCATCAGATTTGCAAAAAATGGTGCTTTTAGGAACATTGTACATACTGCCTAGATATTTAGTTGATACTTTGGCCTCAGACTGAGACCTGTATCAATTATTTAATGCCAGTCAGTGATATTTCCAGCTGTTGAATGTGTAATACAGTATATAGTTATGGATATGAACACATATAGTTCCATTCTGTCCACCATTGTGTAAACAATGGCTGCTCCAAATAACTGCCCAATCCTATCCACACCCCTCAGCATTGGCCACGCTGTGTTGGCCGCGTGGCCCACGCTGTATCCTATTCAGGGAAGAGCATGGCTGGTTGTCTATTTGAGGTAAGCGGACATTCATCTGCTTACCCCGGGTTAAATCCCCAGCCACTATGGGGCTTCTCTGTTCTCCGCTAGGGTTTTAGCTGGCAGAGAACTGGGAAGCCCTGTGTTGGCAGAAAGGACCTGGGAGGGAGGATAGGATAGATACTGCATGTTCCAGCGTCATTAATCCCTCCCCCTCCCATGCCAAATCTGCCCACCCCACACCCTCCCCTCGCCCTGTTGCACCCCTCCCCCGCCCATCCCCATCCCCCACTCCACTCAGCGCAGGACTTACCTGCTCCGTGGTGCAGTGCACTGGGATCAGCGGCAGAGTGCCAGCGCAGCCTACTCTCTGGGTGCCGCAGACATTCCTTACAGCACATTTGCGAAACCCTAGGCCAGCGCAGCAGTGTTGCACTGGCCTAACGACTTGACAGGATTACGCCATGTTAGTCTTCTGAAACTTGACACATCCTATGGTTCGGGTCCAAACCGAAAATACTATATTATTATGGCTGTGGTTATTTTTAGATTGTATGTCTTTCAATGATCAGGGCAATTTACAGGGTAATTGAAGAAGACAGGTCCCTGCTGTGAGAAGCTTACAATCTAAATATAGATATGAGAGGGAGGCAGAAGCAAAAGTATGAATATGAACAAATGTAGTGATATGTACCGGTACTAAAGTTTCATTTCATTTTGGAAACCACTGATTGACTTTTTACAAGAGAAAGAGAAGAATGACGTGATGATATGTGGATTTGATGAACAGAGTGTCAGAGACATTTTGGCTTACTAGGAGTCGAGGATAGAAGATAAGTAGAAGATAGAGATAGTATGCTAGTAGGATACACTGCTTCACGCTTGCAGTAATCTTTTGAAATATTATGTACTGTTATGTTTTAATATTATACTAATAAAATATACTTCAAAAATTCATTTCATTTTGAGATGAGGATCAAGTAAATTACAAGAAGTTACAGATGACACAGGACTGCCACTGGAAACAGGGTCCTATGTCTAATTCTCTTCTGATCCCCCTTCCCTCAGTTAGGGAAGCACATCACAATGAGATGTGATATGTTCCGTCCACACATTCACTGACTGGGATTGGGAAACCCCATTGGGAAACAATGCCTCATCATACATGCATTTCATGATAATTATGGGTGCTTGAGGGACAATTAAACACAACAGTTTTGTTTCTAGTGGGGTCATCTACCAGGTAGATTCTACCTGATAAAAGATCTTTTCCATGCTGAACTAAAATGCAAAGATAACACATATTCTCAATTCAACTGCAAGGCACTCAACGGAAGAAACTACTGTGACTTCCTGTTTTGTTTGTTACAGCTTCCTGGTTTGTTTGCTACAGCTTATTAAGGCTGAAATTTTAAAATCATGCAATTTGAGTAGCCCCATTGACTTTAGCTGCATTACTCTGACCTAAACCTGATTAAGATTTCAACCCAGATGTTAACCTATTTGTTCAGCCTTATCTGAAGCTATTCTAAAATAATGGATCATAAGGAAAAGGAGGAAATTGCATTCATACCATCTTCCAGCCTAAAAATACTATATACACATTGCATATCCAAAACAGGTATTATGCAAAAATTGTTCAAAGACAGTTTCTCCAGTGCACTTGTACCTCGTCCTATTAATGATGCTCCTTAAAAGTGTGGGGGAAGAAGTGATGCCAATATCCTCATGTGCTATTTTTATTTAGAGAGATGACATATTCAGCGTCTTAAAAAAAAGGTAAAGGAAATCCTTCAGAATTTTGCTGTCATGTTAGGAAGAGGGACCCAAGATTTCCTACACTAAGATCAAACAAAGTTTATGTTAAAAGAAAGGCAGCTACCGAAATTCAAAAGCATCTCTTTGATGTCATTTAATTGGATAAAAGCAATTGAATTCATTCTGTAAATTCATAAGACATTTTTTCGTCTTTGGAGATCTAATGAAATTTGGATTTTATACATAACATCTGTGATTTAATTTGAGATTTTATTCTGTATAAGAGAAAAATGTAATTGACTGAGTTACGTGCCTACTGCACCAAAGCTATGTCTGCATGAATGTTTTGGTACTGTTTTTAAGTTGACTTGTTCCATAATTTGACACTCACATTAAAGTCTGCAAATATTTGGGGGATTATTTTTTTTTACTTTTGTATCAAGGACTTGATCCTATGCATTGTTAAACCAGTAATTTTCCAAATGTTCTACCCTCATGGAAACCTTTCTACAGTGACTTGTCTGCCAAGAAACTCCTGCATGTCTGCCCAAGAAATCCAGTGCTTTGAAGAAGATTCAGGGGCATTTTCTAACAGCCCGATCCTGTGTAACGATATGCGGCTGGCCTAATGAGCCAGCCACCATATGTGATGTACTTCCTGGGCCGCCTGGGAACACCTCGGAAGAAGGGGATGTCCTTCCCCAGGTGTAGGGCTGCCCATCCCCAATGGGCCGCCTCAGATGTATGTCGGCTCTGGAGCCGGCGTACATCTGGGGTGGCGGGGTAAGGGCTGCGCAGGCCAGGTATGGGTGCAGGATATCAGCGGAGCTCACCACCAATATCCTCCCAATGGCCATCCTCCCTTGCAGCCCAGCGGGCCCTCCCCCACCCCTGCACTGACTGGTGCAGGGCCTACATGCTCCAGCGGGTGCCGGGTCGGAGTAAGGGCTGCTTACCTCCGCACCGGCAGCCCTTACTCTCCAGGTGTCAAAAACACGCTTTACAGTGTGTTTATGACACCTGGCACCTGCGGAGCACATGCTCCGCAGGCGCATAATTACGTAGGATCAGGCCGTAAGGCCGCAGAAAAAAAAGAGAGCAGCACCAACTGCAAACCAGCAAACTAAGATGTGAACCTCAAAATATGCTGAAGAATATTGTATTCTTTATTCACAAACATACCCCCATTCCTCAAGTTTCAAGTAAGAGAACTCCTTGTCAGAGTTCTTTTGGCAATAGTCATTGCTTATTTTTTCTGAATTGGGAATATATCTTTTTGGTGAGCAATTGGTCCAATTGGCTTCATACTGGCCCTGCTTAGTTTATGTGTGTTCTAAGGTTCCATTTTATCTCCCATGTTTTTAATGAATTAAATGTAGTCCTTGGAGAAGTCATCTGCAGGTCTGGGCTGAAGTGTAATTAATATGCAGGTGGCAATTGTGCTCTATATGAAGAAAAACAAGCTCAATCCAGACAAGACAGATACAGTCAGACATTTTATCCACAGGTTTTTTTATCCACGGATTTGACTCAACATGGGTGAGAAGACTGTGGAAGAGGGAGTCCGACTGCGCCACATTACCTCTTTTTTCAGCATTGTCAGGTGCCTCCAGCTCCGCTGGCACTGGCCTGATCCTGATTAGGATCCAGCGCAGCGTGCTTAGCGCACTGTGGTGGATCTTACATAGGATTGGGCTGCCCATCAGAGTGATAAGTCCTAGTCTCAGCAATGTATCAGTATGGTGAACTGGTGGAAACCTGCATCAAATAATTAGTTTATCCAATGCTTTATGAGGTAATAGCTACATTTCAACCAGTGCTTTGGAGTCTTAGACTATCACATCCATTCTATTTAGCATATTTAAGTTTTTTGCACATGTATTTCCAATTATTGCATTTTTTCTTGACATTTTGGTGGTAAAATATTTGTCAACAAGTCTGTTCTAGCCTGCCCCACACACACACACACACACACACATACACAATGGCTGCTTTGCTGCAAAACAAAACAAGACCAGGGTGGAAGGGTAGGGGATGATTGGGTTGAATCAACCAAAATGATTTGTGGATGAATCAACCAAAATGTTTTGTGGGCTGGAGCACCTCCCTTATGAGGAAAGGCTACAGCGTTTGGGGCTTTTCAGTCTAGAAAAAAGGCGCCTGAGGGGGGACTTGATTGAGACGTATAAAATTATGCATGGGATGGAGAGGGAACTTCTTCTCCCTCTCACACAACACCAGAACCAGGAGACATGCACTAAAAACTGAGTGAAGGGAGAGTTAGAACAGACAAAAGAAAATATCTCTTTACCCAGCATGTAATTAATCTGTGGAACTCCTTGTCACAGGATGTGGTGATGGCACCTGACCTAGATGCCTTTAAAAGGGGTTTGGATAGATTCATGGAGGAAAAGACCATCACAGGTTACAAGCCATAAACAACCTCCTGGTTTTAGAAGTAGGCTTTCTCTGTGCCAGTTGCAAGGGAGTGACAACAGGATACAGGTATCTTGGTGTCTTGTGTGCTCCCTGAGGCATCTGGTGGGGCCACTATGAGATACAGGAAGCTGGACTAGATGGGCCTTTGGCCTGATCCAGCAGGGCTCTTCTTACGTTCTTATGTAAGACTTGTGCAAAGAGAACTGACAAAAAAGGAAGCAAGTTACTGCAAATATGTTACAGCCAGTGTTGGGGACTTGAGTCAAATGACTCGACTCGCAAGTGTGACTTAGCCACTTTTTCCCTGACTCGTACTCGTACTTGTACTCATGACCCACTGACTTGCACTCCCACTTGGACCCGTGACCCATGGGACTCGTACTTGACTTGCACTCATGGGGGTAACGACTTGCCATTTCCGAGTCATTTTCCTTTAATGGCTGGCATCAACACAGGCAGGCAGGCGCAGTGGAGACCTCGGAGGAGGAGGGCAGCAGAGAGGGAGGGTTTTCAAGGGGGTGGGAAAACAAGCCTGGCTCGGAGTTTTCCCCTTTTTTGCCGTCTGTTCGCCATTGGCCACAACTCCGAGCGTGAGGGGTGGGGAGGAGTGAGGGAAGGTGAAGCTGCCGCAGCGGTTCCTCCTCCTTGGCCAAAACTCCAAGCCCAAGGGATGCTCAGCTCAGCAAGGGGAGGGGGCAGGGAGGGAATAATAAATGGTTTGAATGTAGACACGCTTGTTTTTCCCAAACCAGATGAGTGGTGACAAGACTGAGAGGTGAGGGGAAGGGCATAGGGGAAACCAAGTGGGTGCTTTAAAAGCCCCAGAGGCACACAGACACCCACCCCACAGAGACACCCACCCTCCCCATTTTCAGGGGGAAAAAAGTCATTTGCCCCAAAGTGACTCGACTTGTGACTTGTGGTTTTTGGCCTTACTTGCACTCGACTTGTACTCGGGGAAAAATGATGCACACTTGACTCATACTCGTGCACAAAAGGATCCATACTTGGACTCGTACTCGTGCAAAAATGATCGTACTCGCGACCTAGTTACCTAGATACATCCCTGGTTACAGCTGCTATAATTCACAAAGAAAATTTGGTGGTCAAAGGCACGGAAGGAAAGGAAGATTCAGTGAAAGCGCCTAAGCTGTGAGGTCAGGTGCCAGATTTACACAAGGAAAATTCTACAGACATAAGGAAGCAGCTCTCCCCCTTCATGCTGCAACGTTGCCTAGCTAGAGTGAGATCTTCAGAGAGATTTATGCAAAGCCATATCTGTGGCAAGATGAAAAGAGAATGTTGTCCTCAGAATCAAAGCCAAGGGGGGGAAAAGCAATGGAGAGAGGACAAAACACCCCATCACTCATAGAACCACAGGACGCATGAGACCTAGAGGGATTTCAAGTGCTTTCAGGGAAATCAGTTAACGTTCTTGGGAAAGAGACCAAGGATCTTTATGTCTCATTGAAACCAACCTTTACCTTTTTTTTTCTTAAAAAAAGTTAATAGCAGTAAAATGCTCGTATAGAATTTCTTTTTTTTCTTTTTACCTTACACTTGAATCCTGTAAGCAATGCATTACCCAAGAATGCTGGGTTTTCACTGGAAGCTACTATCTATTCATTGAAAGTTGTCATTTTGCTGCAAAATATTTCAAAACTGAGATAACTTAAAAATATCAGTAAAGCTTATCAGCAGCCCTGGAAAAGAAACATCCTTTATGGTTTAGGGCTTTGATTTTGTTTTTCTTGAACAGGAAAAAAACAAGAGTGCAGAGGTAAAAAGGGAACCCCAGACCAGACTTCATAATATACTGGTGTCATTATTACAGACATCAACTTTCATTTTGTTCTCTTTATCTTTTCCTTCTCTATTCTATTTGTTTCTTGAAATAAAGGAGAGTCTGCCTCTATCTTTGGTAAACACCAACGGCTGTCACCCAATTTCATCATAGCTATTCATTGGGAAACTGTTTCAGATCAGGAGCACACAGGATTGTGCTATAGTTTTGTGCTAACAACAGCGACACAGACGATTCCCTTTATTTTATCTCTACAAGTGAACTACAAAAGGTTAATCACACCAGTCAAGAGGCACATTCACCCAGTGACGCCGTTGGGGGGGAAACGGTGGGGCGGACCGTCTCAGGGCAACAGGGCGCCCAGCGAGGGGGTGACAAATGCCCCCTTCCTGGTCTCCTCCACAGCCCCCACTGATTGCCCCCAAGCCCTTCAAAGCACTAATCTAGTGCCAAACAACTGATTAGCTCTATACGATTGTATAGTGCCAATCAGCTGTTCGGCACTAGTTTAGTGCTTTGAAGGTGCCCCCTCCCCACATACCCCATTACCTTTGTTTTGTTTCTAGTCAATGTCTTGCTTTAACAAAAGGTCTGCTTCTGTGCCTTGACCATAGCCTGCCTGCAGTGATCAGTGTGAGCCCAACTGCTGCCTGGTAAGATTGCTGACCTACTTGTTCCAGTTAGGCCCCTCTCATTTTGCAAACTCCATTAAACAGTGAACTAACTGGTGTAGCCAGACCTCACTGACACCTGCTATTTTGCTGTCTGTCAAAGACAGCCATGGTGCAACAGCACTGCTAGGAAGAGATGGTTTGTGAATCCTCTTGCGTGTTTCTCTTTCAGATACTGCTCCATCATTGATCATTTAACTGATCACACTTGTCTGGTCCCTTCTTCCTACCCTAGTCATTTTTCATCTCAACAGGCCTTGGTTTGGGACTCTGCTGGGGAGGGGTGTCCTGAAGATGGCTCACCCAGTCCCAGCACAATACAAGGCCAGCGCAACCCTGGGCGAGCCTTCTTACAGGTTGAAAACACTCCTGAACAAGGAGACACTCCTAAACAAGGAGAAAGGGTAGATTGCCACCATCTGGGAAGGCTCCTTGACTCTTCCAGTTCCCAGCTACTGGAAGGCCGCAGGAAATACTTTGTGCAAGCTGGCTTCCCTGCCTAAGGGAGGCAGAGGCACAAGGCAAAAGTTACCAAGGTAGCGTGTGGCTCCAGCTCACAAAGACTTCAAGAATTTAGCCTGTTTGGTTCCAAGGAAACACACAAGGTAAAATAGAGTTGTTTTATTTAAGGCTATGCAAAAGCAAGCATAAAAGCATATAGGAGCAGTACAATGCTGCAAGACAAATTGGCGTAACATACATGATACAAGGCAACAGGGTACAAAACAAGAAATCTAGCTCCTAGCATCTAGACTTTAGAATCTAGCACTCACCAAGGAGAGATTAAGGCCCAGTTCTCTGCAAAGAGCTCTGGGCTGCACTCAGCTGATGGTCAGGCTGAGTGGCTCCCATCAGTCCTAAAGGAAGGAGCAAGAACGGCAAGTCTCACATGTCTCCAGAGTGGTAGCAAGATAACAAGTGAAGTTACCCAATGCCAGAGCCCCCATGGTTCTCTCTGAGGGGCAGTTAAATAACCCTTTTGGGGTCAGATGATTGACATGAGTAAATTACCCAATGAGATGCAGATGTACAGCATGCCTTCTAGAAGATGGCATCATATTACTCCTGACCCCCTCCCAACTGGAGAAACTAGTGATGGAACCACAGGTGCAAGCTATAATGAAAATACAGATAACAGTAACTAGCAACACCAGTTTGTCCAGGCTGAGAACGCTCAGCCTCCAAGGACGTTGGCACATGTTCAATCACCGAGGCTCTGAAAGCAGAATGCAACAGTTCCTGTCTAAAATGGAGTCAGAACTGAACTAAGATTTTGACTTTCATGACAAGGGGCTTCTCTTGCTCTTTGGGCTTCAGTGGTGAGGAGACGCTTCTCAATGGTCCCCTGTTCTCTGCTGCCATGGTGTATAAGGCAAACAGTGTCTGAGGGACATGAAAGGAAGCATACTGACAACCATGCCAACAAGCGCCAACAATGGTGCAAAGGGCATGGAGTATGTATGAGTGTGGCTGTATGCTCCTTGGGTGCCTCAATTATTGGAGGGGAAATATAGGATAAAAATTGCTTAAACAAACAAACAAAACAAATGTGTGTGCCATTGCAGTAGGTTTCTGTGTCACATGAAAGCCCAATGACTGGCAGTGTTCCCTCTGATATTGAGACCATGACAAAAGGAACTAGTAGGGAATAGAACCTCCATCACCTGAACACTGTCTGCATCTATCAACATGACTGCACTGTCATGTATACTAGAATCTCCCCCCTGCTCCCCTGTCAGGATTCCAATTTCTGTGCTACACATTTATTTAATTTAAAATATTTATATTCCATCTTTCTGAGCTTCAAGACAATTTTCTGAATAACACAATGAAATCTAAAACTATAGTTAAAACAACTTGCAATGTTGTAATTGTTATATTTATATACTGCCTTTCCTGTCTTACTGGAGTCGTCTCTGAAATAAGCAATGAGGTTTCTTTTATTGGCTAACCTTTGTAGTGATGCAAGCTATTGGCTGCCATAAAATTATTATAGGCACTTTTTAAAATTCAAGTACAGTAATTGGTGCAGTGGCCTAAGGCAGTTAATGTCACAGGTTCATATTACTGGTATCAATACTAATTTCCCTTTAGCGTTTCTAATTAATTGGTATTAATAGTCAAAATAAAGTTGCTCCAGGATGGCCATTTTTGAATTTCAGTTGAAAGGCATAGCAAGATCACTAAATAAATTAAATAGATCACAGTTCGACAACTATCCTTGGACAAATCTATGTGTCTAAATGATGAAGTACAAGCCCACCACCACCACCACACACACACACACTTTCACACACACTTTTTCCAGCCAACACAGTCACAGAAATTGATGTTTGTGATGTGCAAACTCCCCACAGTTCTAATTTTAATTGGGTCACAAATTGAGAACAAACTGAGTTGAATGCCTTAAACAAAAGGAAAAGTAGAAAAAAGGTTACTCCTCCCACCAAAGAGCTAAACTGGCTTGCACTGTTGTGCAAGTATGTTCTTGCAATGCTGCTTGGAAAGTATAATGTGGGGGTGAAGGAAGGTTATGCATTTGCTAGACCAAAGTTCCAAGTGGCAGTTGGTCCAGGAAACTTTCACCACCACTCTGGTTGCAAAGCATGAAGCCATGAGTCACACAAGAATCCTCCTAGAAACCTTGTGAAGTAAACTTCTGGTAGCAGGACTTAAGTTGGAACAAGGTGGCATGGACACTTACCCAGCTGATCGCTCAGGAAACAAGGTATTGTTCCATAAAAGTGCAGTCAGTTTAGCAATCAAGGATAATTTCATCGAAGAGTAAGATGTTAATCAACTTCTGAGCATACACTAACAGTTGCTACTAGTTTGGATGTCTATTCTGATAAATTCTAACCATGCAGAAAATTGATACATGTACTCATAAAGCATTTCCATTTTCATTACGAATGGAGTAAGAGTTTCAAGGCAATTGACCTCAAGTAACGCAAGTTGGGACCATTTCTGTTTTGAGTCAGTTACTTTTTATTTCAGCACCATCACTAATTGATGCTGGCATTATCTGGGATCATCTATTTCATGCTGCAACATCTGTCAGTTGTCTATCTTTTGTTTCCTTTGTTACTTACTGAAGATTGCCACCCCTCTGCCAATTATTTGGAGATGGGGTGCTCCTTGTCTAGCCATGCCCCTGTATGAGGCAGGTCAGCAGGACTGGTACCTGACTGACACTCATGGCCAGATGGGGGCAGGGCTAAAGAAGCATTGTGAACCTTGTCCCCAGCAGTTTGAGTCTGGGAGACTTCACAACCCATACACCAACCCACAGGAGAGTCAGAGATACGCTGTCTCCCACCTCTGACATGCCCCTACTCTCCCCTGATCCATCCCGATCCTCCCACCCCGCTGAACTTACCAACGTTGGCAGGGCTTCTCTTCTTTGCCACCACTGGCGCAATATGCAGAGTTCTCCCTGCCATCTGCAGTGGCAGTCCAGAAGTGCACGACTATGCATGCTTCCAGATCGGTGTTTACAATGCTGTGAAGCATGTAGTGCTGCCAGAACACTAGTCACAGTGGTGGTAGCGCTGCATTGGATTGGGCTGTAAGATCCCAATCCTTCCTATTAGGGCCTTGAACACAAGGCCCTTTGTGGTGGTGCAAAAGCAGGGCTGCCATTGTATGCTTCCAGGCAGCTGCTGCAAATGGGCAACAGCGCAGCGCTTGCAGCAGCAGCTCCTGAAACCTCCAAAGGTGCCAGTTGGTGGCAGGGTGTGTTGTCCGCAGGGAGGGGGAAGGCAGGGAGAATTTTAGGGCAGATGGGGAAAGGAGGGAGTGGTACTTGGCAGCATTGGGATGCACCAGGATCCTATTCTCTCTTTCCAAACCCACCCCACTCCATTTCTCCCCTCGGATTTACACCAGCAGAATGGCTGGCACAGGTCCAAGGAGATTCATAGGTGATTGGGCAGTAAGTTACTGGGCAGTAAGTTACTGGCAGTAAGTTACTTACTGGGGGATAAGTAAAAAGTATTTTTTTTAACTTTTTACTAATTGACAATGTTTAAGGAATACGGGAATTAAAGCCATGTAGTAAAAGAATCTTGAACTTTAATTGGAATAAAAATCACATTAAAATCCAAGGAACTGAGCCCAACGTTTCGTTCCAGCCCCGTGGAACCTCTTCATAGGAATCTCGAAAGATCATAGATGGTGCTGTCCTCAGTTCATCATAGTAAATTTAAACCAAAAAACGCAGGGAAACCCCAGCGGTACAGAGCGGACAGAGCGGACAGGTACAGAAATGACAGGTCCGGAGCGAAGCGATAGCTGTCAGGCGAGCCATGCGGGCTCGTTTAGCACAGCTGGTGTTAATTGCTTCCTCTTCTTGTCTTCACTCTCCCTTTCTTTCCATGCTGGATAGTTCTGCTGTTACAGTGTCAGTGTCAGTTACAGTTCGTTCTACTGCTGCTGCAGTGTCAGTTGCAGTATCTCCACTGTCAGTCACCTCAGATTCCATTCCCCCTCCCAAGTCTGATTTCCCATGTAGGACAGGCAACCAAATCCGATTCGTGAATGTTAAATCTTGCTGACGATTCATCAGTGTTCCCATTCGTTTTTTACTTATTTCTAGAGCTTCCAGGTGGCGTAGTATTTTAAAATTGCTTTCCCTTTGCAGGCACACCGTTTTATCAAATTGGATCGTGTGCTTTTCTTTCAATGCATGTTCGGCAATTGAAGATTGATCCGGATGATTCAGCCTGAGAGATCTCTCGTGTTCCGCCACTCTTGTTTTTATAGCTCTACTCGTCATCCCGATGTAACATTTATGACATTCACAAGTTACACAATAAATCCCTGGGTTGGATAGTGCTGGACGTTTGTCTTTTGGGTTGCCTAGAACTTGTTGTAGTTTAGAAGTGGGTTTGAAGATTGTTTTTACGTTTCCCTGTTTTAATATTCGTGCAATTTTATCAGTTGTACCTTTAATAAAAGGCAGGCAAATCCAAATTTTTTCCTCTGTTGTCGTTTTTTCAATTTCGTTGTTTATCTGAACTGTCCCTAGTCTCTTAGCCTCAATTTGGCGTTTTTGTTTAATCCAACATTTATTAATTTGATTGATGGAATATCCATTAGCTTGTAGGGAGTCATATAATACCCTTTTTTCTTTTTCTAATGAGTCCTTATCACAAACCTTTATTGCTCTGTACACTAGGGAGTTTATTAAAGAATTTTTCTGTGATGGATGGTGATTAGAATTTTGATTCAGATACCTCCCAGTATGGGTAGGTTTCCTATAGACACTGTGTCCTATTGACAGATCTTCTTTCCGTGTCACCAAGACATCCAGAAAAGGTAGAGAATTATTGTTCTCTAGTTCTACAGTAAATTGAATTTCTCTACATTGATTATTGAGATGTTGTACAAATTTGTCTAATTCCTCATCCCCATGTGTCCATACACAAAACACATCGTCCACATAGCGGACCCACATATCTGGTTTAAACTTGGCAGTATCTAATGCCTGTTTCTCAAATGACTCCATATATAAATTTGCAACCACCGGACTAAGGGGGCTCCCCATAGCCACCCCTTCTTTTTGTTGTCTAAACTCCCCATTCCATATGAAGTAAGTGGATGTGAGGCAATGATAAAACAATGGAATCAAGTCCTTATGGATTGTTAAGTCTTCAATTAATTCCATAACCTTATCCAGGGGTACCTTAGTAAATAATTATGTAACATCAAAACTCACCAATCTTGATTCAGGTTTTAACCTAATGAACTGCAGGAGTTCTATAAAATGATATGTATCTTTAACATAACTGGTGGTGTTTCCTATATATGGTTGCAATATTTTGGCTAGATGTTGAGATAGCCCGTATGTAGGAGCTCCAATATTGCTCACTATGGGTCTCAACGGGCAACCTTCTTTGTGAATTTTTGGTAGTCCATAAAACCTGGGGGGTAGTGCCTCAGATTTAACTAACCTATTTTTAAGAGCTTCATTAAAATTAGAATCTTTAATCAATTTATTGGTTTCCTTTAAGATCCTTTTTGTAGGGTCTTTTTTAATTTTAATATATGTTTTGGGATCCAGTAGATCCTTAATCTTATTGCAGTAATCCTTGGTATTCAAAATTACCGTGGCATTGCCTTTATCAGCAGGTAATATAACTATATCTTGATTATCCCTGAGTTGTCTTATAGCCAGTGCTTCTGCCCTACTGATGTTGCTAGACGGAGGTTTAGCCTTCAGAAGAACATTGGCAATTTGTATTCTTAGTGCTTCTGCTGAGTCCTTGTCAAAGGCTGTCAACGTGGACTCAACGTTGGCAATAATTTGGTCTTTAGGAATGTCCTTTGGTGTAATGGCAAAATTGCCCCCTTTAACCAAAATAGACTGTTGTGCTGGCGTTAGCACTTGATCAGACAGGTTAATTAACACCTTGTCCTTATTTAATGGTACTGTTGCTTTAAAAGTTCTATTAATCAGTGCCTCCAGTTTCTTGCCATGTCTCTGTTTTATTATAGAGTCTTGTCTATTTACTTCATCCGTAGTAATCTTGTCCCATTCTTGCCAGTCCCCACCAGACAAAATATTGCTCACTTGTAAGTGCAGTTTGTAGATCAGCGGGTCCATTTTACTCAGCTGGAATCTCGTCGTTCGAATTTCATCTCGTAGTAAAGCATTTTCCATTCTCTGGTAGATATTCTCCATTTTTGGTTTGTCAAATTTACGATGATGTCTCAAGAATTTCGGAATTACTCTTTCATCCCTGCATCTGAGCAGGAAGGTTAGCGTATTCTTCAGTTTCATCTTCCGGATGCGATGTTTCTCCAGTGTTCTTAGTTTTCGAACAGTTACCTCCCCGTGTAGGTACTTCAATTTCATTCTAAAGCTTTCATGGCCAGCTATTTTTTACTAATTATTTTTATTCACCACCTGCTGATTATCTGATCGCCCTCTCCACCATTGGATGCAGCGGGTGCTCCATCAGTGCAGCTGCATTGGTGCCAATGGTGGTGGGCAGGATTGGGCAGAAAAACACTTTAATTCTCCAGGTCGCTCTCATACCAAAAAAAAAACCTAGAGCCTGTAGGGATGTGTCCCATGCCAGCGTGGCCAGGCTCGCCTTTGAGCCCCTTTGCAGCCGGGGCTCCCCCATTGTAATCCCTGGAGGCCCCAATGGGCCTCCTTGGATGCACACCAGCTCTTTAGCTGGTGCACATCCAGGGAGGCCAGGTAAGGCCGGCCCAGGAAGGGGACGGGGATATTGGTGCATCCTTGTGCCGATATCCCCACCCCCTCCCAGGCTGGGCCATCCAATGGCCCCCTATCCTGCCACCCAAGCCTGCCCTCCCCATCCACTCCCGCCACCCGGCAGAGGACTCACCTGGGTCTGGCGGGGCAGAGTCCAGGGGACAGTGGAGTGAGCGGCCGCTGCAACTTGTGCAGGATTGGGCTACCCATAACATCCTTAGCTTGTCACTGTATTTCAGCCACAATGAAATGTGACAATAATATGGTGGTCACATTACTGACCTCAGTCAAAAATCTGAACAATATTGAGGGAAACCCAAAGCATCTGAAGAATAGTAATGAAATATCTCAGTAGATTTTATCCATTCCCAGATGGATCAATGATTGGACTGAGATCCTGCTATGTAACTGATGTAGCATCCAGATGAAATCAAAACTCAAAATCCTCTGAGTCCTATTACGCTTTCTGGAAGTGTCTTTCTGGAAGCATCTTCATCCAGGCCTAGTGTTCTTGCACAATACATTGTATTTAACTGGAATTGGATGGGGCAGCAATTACTGTACATTAATATACACATAGCATTGTTATTACAGTTTCTTAACTAGGAAGTGTGACAAGAAGACTTCTACAACCTTCACATCAGCAGCACATATTGTAACTTGGATGTGTCTATATTTTCCCTGTCACTCATCTCCTATCTCATTAACTTTGAACTAGAGATAATCACTTCATAATGGAAGTGCCTGGAGCAAGGGCAGCATGTAGCTAAACTGTAGAAAATACAAAAAGGGCTATGGGTCATTTATTCTTCATCTTCTGCATTGATATGCTACTTTCTCCCAACCTAAAAGAAGGTTTCCCTATGGCATAGTTTGGCCTGGACCAGTATTTGTGTGTAGATAAACAATATGAATCCAAGTTCCCAGGACTGCAATGCTATACACACTTTTCTGGGGCTAAGCCACATTATACACACTTGGGACCCAATCCTACCTAGTGCTCGGCCAGTGTAGCACGTCTTGTGCCAGCTCTGAGCCGTCGCAAAAGCTGCTGTAAGGGAGTTTTATGCTGGCTCCAGGCTGGCGCAGAGGTCTACGCCGGCTCCAGTGCACCAGCTCTGTGCAGCAGGTGGTGAGGAGCTGGTAAGTCCTTGCCACTCAGCATGCCGTTGTTCCAGGGCAGGGGGAAGGGCAGGGGGAGGTGAGGAGGGGGCATTCCGAGGTGGGAGAATGTGGCAAAAGGGTGGACCAGGGAGGGGGCGGGATTGGCGGCGGTGTTGCACACCAAATCCTGCCCCCCGTCCCTGGCTGGTTTGCCCTACATGGGCCTCCTGGATTTGCGCCAGCAAAATAGCTGGCGCAGATCCAAGGTAACCCATTCGGGTGGCTGGGGCTTTACCTGGAGGAAGGGAACAAATGTTCCCTTCCCCTGAGGTGACCTCCAGCCCACCTCTTTTCGCCCTGAATGAAGCATTGTTCTGCACCAGCCTCGCTGCATCACAGGGTGTAAAGTTAGGCAGGATTGGGCTGCCTGACTTACTTCTAAGTATGTTGTTGTTCAGTCGTTAAGTCGTGTCCGACCCTTCGTGATCCCATGAACCATATCCCGCCAGGCCTTCCTATCCTCCACAATCTTCCTGAGTTCGCTCATTTTCATGTTCGTTGCATCGGTGATGCTGTCTAACCATCTCATCCTTGGCCGCCCCCTTCTCCTTTTGCCTTCAATCTTTCCCAGCATCAGAGTCTTCTCCAGAGAGTTCTCTCTTCGCATTAGGTGGCCAAAATATTTGAGTTTCAGCCTTAGTACCTGTCCTTCCAGGGAACAGTCAGGGTTGATTTCATTTAGGATTGACTGATTTGATCTCCTAGCAGTCCAAGGGACTCTCAGGAGTCTTCTCCAGCACCACAGTTCAAAAGCATCTATTCTTCGGCGCTCAGCCTTCCTTATGGTCCAACTCTCGCAACCATACATTGCTACTGGGAACACCATCGCCCTGACTATACGAACTTTTGTTGGCATGGTGATACCTCTGCTTTTTATTATGCTGTCTAAGTTTGCCATAGCTTTCCTTCCAAGGAGTAAGCGTCTTTTAATTTCATGGCTGCTGTCTCCGTCTGCAGTGATCTTGGAACCCAGAAAAGTAAAATCTGTTACTGCTTCCATTTCTGCCCCTTCTATTTGCCAGGAATTGATGGGACCCGATGCCATGATCTTAGTTTTATTAATGTTGAGTTTCAAGCCAACTTTTGCACTCTCCTCTTTCACCCTCATCAAGAGGCTCTTGAGTTCTTCTTCACTTTCTGCCATTAGGGTGGTATCGTCTGCATATCTGAGGTTGTTGATATTTCTCCCGGCAATCTTGATTCCGGATTGTGATTCATTCAGCCCTGCATTTCTCATAATGTACTCTGCATATAAGTTAAATAAGCAGGGTGACAATATACAGCCTTGCCGTACTCCCTTCCCAATTTTGAACCAATCAGTTGTTCCATGGCCGGTTCGAACTGTTGCTTCTTGACCCGCATACAGGTTTCTCAGGAGACAGGTAAGGTGGTCTGGTACCCCCATCTCTTTAAGAATTTGCCACAGTTTGTTGTGATCCACACAATCAAAGGCTTTTGCGTAGTCAATGAAGCAGAAGTAGGTGTTTTTTTGGAACTCTCGTGCTTTTTATTTTGATCAATGATCCACCGCATGTTGGCATGATCCACCGCATGTCATGATCCACCGCATGTTGGCATGATCTCCATGATCCACCGCATGTTGGCAATTTGATCTCTAGTTCCTCTGCCTCTTCGAAACCCAGCTTGTACGTCCGGTAGTTCTCGGTCCACATACTGCTGAAGCCTAGCTTGTAGGATTTTGAGCATAACCTTGCTAGCATGTGAAATGAGTGCAATTGTATGGTAGTTTGAACACTCTTTGGCACTGCCCTTCTTTGGAATTGGAACGTAAACTGACCTTTTCCAATCCTTTGGCCACTGCTGAGTTTTCCAAATTTGTTGGCATATTGAGTGCAGCACTTTCACAGCATCATCATTTAGGATTTTAAGTAGCTCAGCTGGGATATTATCATCTCCACTAGCTTTGTTGTTAGTAATGCTACCTAAGGCCCACTTGACTTCACTCTCTAGGATGTCCGGCTCTGGGTCAGTGACCACACCAGCATGGTCATCAGGGACATTCAGATCTTTCTTGTATAGTTCTTCTGTGTATTCTTGCCATCTCCTCTTAATCTCTTCTGCTTCTGTTAGGTCCTTGCCTTTTTTGTCCTTTATCATGCCCATCTTTGCACAAAACGTTCCCTTGATATCTCCAATTTTCTTGAAGAACTTCTAAGTATACACCATCTGACATCACCAGTGGACATGAGAACTGTTAATGGTTCAGAATCTTCTAATTGGCTGGGGGAAAATCTACTGGCGACACTGCAGGGGGGGTGGAGCTCCAAGTTCTGCTGGGATTTGACCCTCTGTTACACGACAGGAGAAGGCGGCCCCGCCCCCTCGCCTTTGGAGCCATTCCGGCTGACGAAAGCACTTGCTTTTGTCGGCCGGAATGGCTCCAAAGGCGAGGGGGCGGGGCTGCCTTCTCCCGTTGTGTAACAGACGGTCAAATCCCGGCGGAACTTGGAGTTCCGCCCCCCCTGCAGTGACGCCAGTGGGAAAATCTAAAGGGCACCTGGGACTTCACCATTTAAGATTGTGTGTTTGAATACTCCCTGAGTGATAGTTAAAGACAAACCCAAAACATACTTGCATGTATAAAGCTACCATGTCAGAGAGAAGGCTAAGCTAGAACGCTCTCCCTGTGCTATTTTTCTATGATTCGGGATATCTTAATGTGATAGAGCATCCAAACCTATGATTCTTCACCAGAAGTCTAAAATGGTACAGTCCTACAGTCTAATTCTATGCATGTATACTTCTAAGTTTTGACAAAAGTAACCTTCAGACATTTGCTGGAAAATCTGTCTCATTCTATTACCTATCATTTGCTGCCCTGGTCAGAGAGAAAGTGCAACCAGAGGTCAGATCACCATGCCAAAGTATATTTTTGCTATTTTCTGTAATGACAGTGGGGGAAATATTTCCAGAAACCAGCCTGATTTTGAGCATGATAGTGACCCCTTTTATTAATTCATCCCCTTTTAATGTATTTGTTTTATTGATTCCTACAGCTGATGCTCTCTTTTATGACATAAAATAAAACTGGAGTAAAATGGCCTTAGAGTACACTTGCCTGCCTACCTGCCACACAAAAATGGTGCCAAGAAAGAGGACAAAGGATGCTGAACAATGTGGGCAGAAAAAGGAGGTGCAGCAAGTGTGATCACAATGGAACAGGACCAAAAGGAAAAGCCTCGCACTCTGTTTTTGAAGGTATTAGGGCGCCTAGTTAATCAAACGAGAATACTTAATAATACATAGCACTTAAATAATTAGCAAGAGTGTGTTCTGTCAGTTACATCCGATAGAACACTAATGTAATGCAATGGGAAGAGCTGATGTAGCCCAGAGACTGAGCTGTTAACCAGGAAGTCCCCGGTTTGAATTTCACCATTGTCATAAACTCACTCTAGGCAGCCCCTCAGTCCTCCTAGCTTTCCAGCTGCAATACTTCCCAACCTTATAGTGCTGTTGTCCGGATCACAACAAGATAATCTACATGAAATGCTCCCAAGTGCTATGCAAATGCTAAATATTATTAGCTGAGAAGCCAAGGGCAAATATGTGTCTGAGTCTGAGGGTAAGTGGCCTTGTGGGGAAGGAGGTTGCAGAAAAAAGGTAGCAGGTGGAGAAAGGGTTAAGTTGCACCTTCTCCAGAGCATACCTGTTGAGAACAAATTGTGTCTCATTGTTGCCAAAATCTTAGAAGATAAGGATGTTGGACATTTGTAGTAGAAAAGTATAACTGGAAAAAAAATAGCCAGTCATCAGGTTATTATAGATATACAGCCCCTCCCTCCCTCCCTCCCTCCCTCCCTCCGTGTGTGTGTGTGTGTGTGTGTGTGTGTGTGTGTGTGTGTGTGTGTGTGTGTGTGTGTGTGTGACAAAGAGAAGCAATTTAGAAGAGGAAAAAGCGGTCTGTAGTAGAACCTTTTATACTTCCTCCTATATGAATGGATCACCAGTGGGTTTGCTACACAAATATAATGCACTAGGGAATGGCACATAAATGGGGAGCAATTTGGTGGTAGTGTAAATTCTGAAGCTAGCATAGTTTAGTGGTAGCCCTGGGCACTTAATAAAAATGAAACGGAGAGAGTTATAATAAAGTAATAAGACTTTGGTGATAGATCACAATATTAATTCTTTTCTTCTATAGAAGCAAATCATCACTCGCTGAAGTATCACCCAGTTGCAATGGCCCTGGCGAAATAATTCCACATCCTAGCTTGTGTCTCCGTTGTAGTAAACCTCAGAAATTGGGAACCACACTGGCTTTGCAAAGCGCTGGATTTTACATTAGAAAAGAAATACTTCTGCAATTTGAAGCGCCTCCAAATCATTTTTTTTCTGTTCAAGAACAGAGCTTGTGCAATATCAATGTAGTACTTTACTTTTGACACTCATGTCAGCCTGCTTTAAAGCAGACTTGAATGTGAAATGTTTACAATGATCTCAGCTCACTGAGATGCAGTAGAATGCAAAAAAGATAAATGGATTGGATGATTTAGAGTTTAGGGACTTCCTTAGAATTCAGGTGATGTGGCTCATTTACCAAACACCCATATGGATGACCCAGAGCAGATGAATTTAACCTTTTACCTCCATGCCACTGAAAATATCTTCTTTGAAGCAGCTATTTAATCCTAAATGTGCCATGTAAGGCTGGACCAGGAAGGGACTCGGGATATTAGCGCAACCCAGCACCAGGCGGGGCTGGCCAATGGCTTCCTCCCCTACCACCGGGGCCCACCCTCCCCACACCCCTGCGTTGGACTAACCATACATACCCAATGTTCTCCATTCCAAAGCACAAAACACTAAATACAGTAATATTAAATAAGGCAGATCTGAATCATTGCTGCGCACCCCATGCATATTATGTTCTGTAATTGGCTTCATTATAAATGATCTCATGCATCTAGTTGCAGCTCCTTTTATACAGATACAACAATCATGTTTTCAAACCTGCTCCATGTTCTGAACATTTAGCTGAAACAATTCATATGACATTTTCAGAACACCATTTACAGCGTCCCAAATTTTTAAATGTGGTATATATTGCCAAAGCCCTGAGTGAGGCAAACCTTGATTCTGATCTTCACAGTGTGAAGTCTTGCATCTTTCATACACACAGATACTAGCCCTTTCCACAAGCACATTTGTGAATGCACTATACTGAATGCATAGAGGGAGAAGAGGGACCATTCCTACCCTCAACATTGGCACACCTGCTGGCTCCACCCCATTGTATATGCTCAGTCATCTTTCACACATAACTTATGAAAAGGCTACTGTCTAGACTCCTCCACTGTCATGCATTCTTGATCCTCAAAGTTGGCTGTTTTTTAAAACTCTTTATCCTCTTATGGCAGTGTTTTTCACACTTCTAACCTTCAGAAGACCTTTCACACTTACCTGGGAGTAAGTTCCATTGACTATTATGGGACTTCCTTCTGAGTAGACATGTATAGGATTGGGCTATCAGAATAATCCAGCCAAACAGGATTTGCTGTGGTCAGGGGTTGGAGTTTCAATAGTGTACGGATGTGTATGCCCTTCTGCATGATTAGCAGCAATAGAATAAATTATGAAAAACAAGGACAGTTTACGTTTTTCACTATATGCAGTTCACCAAATTAAATTTTCCATAGTGATTTCTTGATTTCTTGATTCTTAACAAGAATCTTGATTTACCTGTGCAACCCCCAAATAAGCACGCTAGACAGAGGCTTGGGTTAAAGGGCCAAATTTTATTAAACATAAACAGAACCTGCAGCATAATAAAACATTTTAACTAGACCCTTAGAGCGTGCGGGCCCTAAATGGGGGAAACGGGCCTAGCCGTCTTCCTCCCCCATTAATCCCCCCAGGGCGACAACCTGACTCAAGACTCCCAGTGGTTGAAGACCATGTGAGCTATCATGGTCAACCCCGCAGGGTCGAGGCAGCTGGAAGCGTCAACCCCAGCGGCCAAGCCGTGATGTGGGTTAACACGTTCCAGCCAAGGGGCTTGCCAGCCAGCCTCATGGACCCGGGCGGTGTCAGTAGAGAGGTCCTGGGTTACCCCTTGACCTTGCTAGCCTCAGGCTGATGCCGGATCCCAGTTTCCTGGCTACTCGGCCCGCACGCCACCTGCCACATGGGGGGGTAGCCTCGCGCTTGACCCCCACCGCCCCACAGGCCCAAAAGACGCGGAAGCGCCTGCTGCAGGTCTGAAAGAAAAAATATCCGCTCCCAGCAAGGAAAGGTGCACACCATCGCCTCTAAACAGGCATGGGGCGTTATAAGTTATGCCCGGATGCCTAACCACCTCGCCCCCATACGGTAAACCACCACCCCCAGGTAGGCATTGGTTTTGCGCCTGGCCAAATCCAAGCCGCCCAGGCCTAGCTGGGACC
This sequence comes from Plestiodon gilberti rubricaudatus, assembly GCA_026170595.1. NCBI lineage: Eukaryota > Metazoa > Chordata > Lepidosauria > Squamata > Scincidae > Plestiodon > Plestiodon gilberti. Next base: position 112,885,755 of record JANXHW010000003.1, read on the forward strand.
TGAAGCGACTGTAGACCACCCTCTTGAAGGCCCAGAAAACGATGGAATGTCCGCAGATGACAATGCGGACAGGGCTGCGGCTTGGGCGACCTGCCAAGAAAAGGAAATGTTAACTGCGAGGTTAAGGCCACTGGCCAAATTGAAACAAATTCCCCCCCCCAAAATTGCCCTACACTGGGCAGCTGAGCAAACCTCCTCACCAGGCCTATGCTCTACACTGAGCGCCCATCCAACAGGAAGGTGAGGATGTTAATACCCAACACAGGCCGTTTAAACTTTGAGCAGCCATCCTCGCCGGGCTTGTGCCCTACACTGAGCGCCCATCCAAAACAGAAAGTGGGGATGCGAACTCAAAACAAAGGCTGAACTGCACCCCTCATTTACACACATAAGTGCGAAAGGCGCCTGAACGCCAGTGCCCGATCCATTGGATGTCTACCGATTGCAGACCTAAACTCGCTACAACTGTGGCTGCCCCGATTCTAAAGGAATGGAGGCCAAATTTGTTAAAGGGAAGACCCAGCTAGGCCAACCCCTGGTGCGGCACTGACCTAAAATGAGACAAGGTGAGAGGTGAACCATGTCGAAATTGGAACAAGGTGAGAGGAGAACCATCTGCATGGCAAAAAAATAAGGAGCAGAACTCCCCCTATAACTCAAAAACTCCAATAAAGCCCGAACAGGGCACAGGGGGAGGCCCTCCCCCCTCCACGCAAGCCGAAACTGATACAGGGTGAGAGGAGAACTCAAAACCTCCAATAAACTCCACCTCAAGGAACTCCAATAAAGCCCGAACAGGGCACAGGGGGAGGCCTTCAACCCTTTAAAGAAAAACCCTTTGGCCTCAGTGATAAGGAAACCTTCCGAGGACCCTCCCTGTACTGGAGGAGATCCCTCAGAGCCTGTGCAGGGCAAAAGGGGGGGGGGGTTGAATTAAATTTAAATGAAACCTTCTGGCCACTGGAGTGCTGAACCGCTTTGAAGCTCCCCAGTGTGCTGGTGACTCCCTGAGAAAAAAAGGCCTAATCCCCCAGCTGCAAAGCAGCCCAGACACCTCCCCCTTCCTATTGCACTAGCACTGTGACCAAGGCTTGCCCGAAAGGCTACAAATCTGAAAGGGAAACATCTATTAGATGTGACTATGGATGGTACCCATTTTGCTCCCGTCTCCTCAGCCGAGCCATGCCCCCAACTGGCCCCAGCAGCTAATCGCTGCTCTCCCCCGTCGTGCCTCTGCCCAGCGTGTGGGGGAGGGGCCTGGTAATGGGCGGCGATGGGCAAGTCCCGTCACCGGCCTTCTTGTTCTTGCAGAAGCAGGATTTCTCTTTCTCTCTCAGAAATATGTATATTTTCTCACTGTGTATTTCAAAATATCAGTAAGAATGGACAACTATTTTCAAGGACCTTGTCCATGTTACTGATCTTCTCATGGAAGAACCCCTGGCCAGCCTTAAAAGAACACTACCAGGATTCCAAGGAATGCAGTTTCTGACAGCGCAATCCTAACCAACTTTCCAGGGCCAGTGCAGCTGCAATGCAGCCCTTAGATAAGAGAACAAACTTTCCCTCACCTTGAAGAGGCCTCCGTGACTCCCCCCTGCACTGCAAAATGCAGTGTGTGCCCTGTTAGCACAGCTGCATTGGTGCTGGAAAGTTGGTTAGGATTGGGCTGTGAGTCATTTGCACTTTATAACCAAACTCTGCTGTAACTTAACTGGGCAAACCTGTGGTAGCCTATTTTTGCCACATTATTCCCCAACTCAGACAATCTAGAAATGGGTGTCTGGTTTTCTGAGACTTGGAGATATTATATCCTGGCCTCCTCACCTTACATGTGAGGTTAATATTGGCAGGTGGCAAATTGGTGGAAGTGATACATCTTCTAAAAGAACATGTAGACTCTCCTGACAAATTGTTGTCTATCGTCTGTGACAAGTTCATCTGGATTCCTTTCCCGTGCAGACAAAGTCTACTATTCATGTAATGTGTAACACTCCGGTTCAAAAAAATCACATAAATATGTATCCGGAGATAGTGAACAGCAGCCAAAGTCCCTGTCATCCAGTTGTCAGCTTCTGCCCAATTTTCTGGAGTCTGGCTGGTATTACAGTAACTGTAAACGATCCCTTCTGCCTGGCCTCTTGACAAATTCACAGCTGGCTCAAATCTCGCTGAAGTCTTTTGCAATTCTTTCCTTAAGCATACCTCTGAAATTGTATGACATGTAGCTAAGCCCAAGCAACCTCAGTGGAGAAGTTGTGTAATACTTTACCACTCTTTGGTAGAACAATTGATTTTTTTGTTCAAGAAGTAACAGCCCCTTGGGGTCTTTAAAGGCTATTTCTCCCAAGAAAGAAAGCCCTAGTTCCTGGTATAACTGCCTGTCAAACTGTGCTGTATTATCTCCTTGTGTTGACCCTGTTGTTTCCTGAGCTGTAAGCAGTATTCAGCAGAGACCATCCTTTTACCTCAATAGCATTGCATATAAAATAGCTATCAAAATGCCCACGTACATGGCGGCATATGGAACACAAACCTCACAGGATCTCTCATTGAGGGCTTCCTTGAAGTGAGGCCTAAACCTGTGCCCTGCCTTGGTAGCTCCAGCCACTGAGAATCAAGCCAGGTTCTCTGTACATAGGTAGCCCCGCCATTTGTATAGCTCTGCCCTTGATTCCTTTTCTTTGTACGGTAGTTAGAATGGAAACTGCACTAACACAGTTTTAGACAGAAATGTGAGAATTTGTTTTTTATATACTATAATACAATGGTGGATATGCCTGTCATTGAGCTAGTTCAGACACTTCCTACACGCTTATCTGTTACTCCATGTTGGTGGTGGAATTATGGGAAATGAGTTTTCAGTCTTAGCCAGTATTAAAAAAAAATATCTCAAGATGTAGGTAGCATTTCAAACTTATGGCCCAATCTTAGGGGTCCTTTAAGACAGCAGATCTTGCATTCTGCTATCAAAAAGGCTGCAGTGGCACCATAAATGGCAGAGACATAGCAGACCACCACTGCGGATGGACTTGGCCTGCACCAGAGCAGGTAAGGTAGCAGCGGGGGTGGGTCATGTGTGATTTGGGGGTGGTTCAGGGCAGGGAGAGCAGGGGGAAGTTCAGGGGCTGTAGGGGGTGGATCTTGGTGGCAACAGTATGCACCAGCATCCTATCCCCGTTTTCCCATCCTGATTTGCCCCCTCCCTCTCCTTAGACATATGCCAGCAAAATAGCTGGTGTGGATCCAAGAAGATTCATTGCCAACCAGGCCACCTACCAGGAGATAAGTGAAGGATATTTTACTTACATCTCTCTGGCTGTCTGATCACCCTGCCCCCACCACTGCATGCCGTGAGGGCTCCATCAGCACAGCTTCATGGTGGAAGATGGTGAGGGATAGGATTAGGCTGTTAGATAAACTATTTAATTTTTATTTTTATTTTTTTCACATTTTTATACCACCCTTCCTCCAAGGAGCTCAGAGTGGTGTACATATTTCCTCCCCTCCATTTTGTCCTCACAACAACCCTGTGAGGTAGGTGGGGCTGAGAGATAGTGACTGGCCCAAGGTCACCCAGGAAGCTTCGTGGCTGAGCGGGGATTTGAACCTGGATCTTCCAGGTCTAAGTCCGACTCCCAAACCACTTGTTTTGTTTTCTGCTGCCATCTGAAACCTTGGGGCATTAGTCACATACAAATTATGTCTACTTTGTCCAAACAGCACATCAGCAATTACTGGCACCTTACCAGGCACATGAGGTGCATGCAGATTGTACTTTACATCAAGCACAGAAGAGGTCTCCTGTAATGCAGCCTAAATCTTGATTATTTATCAAGGATGTGACAAGGTTGTGTTCAGTACAATGTTCCTAGTAGTCAAGATATACAATTTGTCCTAAGGACACAGAACATGTGAAAAGGAATGCAACCCATACACATCAGTTATATACTGATATACTGATAATATATACTGTATATTATAGGAGCAGCCATCATATAACTAAAATTCTGCAGGGTAAAAAGAATGTGTGATTTGTTTTATTGGACTTCTGGTTCCTGATCTCTCTCATAATAGCTGATCCAGCAGTCCTGAATTTTCATACTTCAATTCTCTTATCCATAACTCTGAATATGAATGACTGATTTTGATGGTAGATTTTTATCAGCTACATACTTGGGTCTTGACTGCTGGACGTTTACAGCTCCATTCTCTACTCAAATGGATCTCAGCAGTATAGAATTAAGTCTCTGAGAGTGTAAGCTTTACTAATTCATTCTTTGATTGACAGCCCAATCCTGTGTAAGATGCAGTGGCAGGCCTAAAGGGTTAGGGTGTAACAAGCAGTGAGAAATTTCAAGGCAATCATAACATGGATTTGTCTCCTCTGGAGCTTATGACATTTTTGTAAGACCTGATTTATTTCCAAAAAGAAGGTGGCAGCTGAGGTGACATCAGACGTCAACCAGGTTGGATGCTGACTGAGCGCTCATGGTCAGGCTGATGACCCCTCAATGCCAGTGGCAGTGCTAGTGTCCAGTGCACCATTAGGGCACTCTGATGAGGATGCCCAGTGCAGGGCTTTGCCTTAGAGCTCCCAGCAACCTAGTGCTGGCCCTGGATGGAGGTTGGCAGCAGATGAACACTATTTACAGTCATACTATGGGTTGATCTTCCTCCATCATTGTCTCCTCACATATTACTTCTGCACAAAACCCAGCCTTGATTTGTGATTCAGCTGCAGAAACAATTTTTCACTGTAACATATTATGTTTAAAACTTTTTCTCCTTTGAAACAGTAACACGATTATATCACTGTCTCATGAAAACCTATTCCTTTTATGGTGGAAAGGAAATTAACATCCTAATTACATACTTGTCTTTGATAGAATAGTACAAGTCTGCATTCAATTTTATCTGAAAGAGGAAAAACGAAGTTTTTTTTTTTTTTTAATATAGCTTGGGAGACTAAACCAAACAGGACAATACAAAGGAAACAGACTATCATATGATATGGGTGACAGATTGGTACTTTAAGGAGGCTTCTTCACAGGAATTCCAATTCAGAGTCAGTAACATGCAACAAGGCGATCCAGATGACCACTGCACTTAAGGAGGAAAACATGGTGAGTGGTTCAGATAGCACTGGATAGCACTACATTCGCATCAATGACAAGAGGCATATATGTGCAAGTATGCCTTGCCTCTCAGAGCCTCAGGCTCCACAGGAGCATATACTGTTTATCTATCTATCAGGGGTTTATCAGATTTCTCATAAAACCAGAGTTCCTAGGATTCTATGTGGAAAGTAATGACAGTTGAACAATTAAAAAAATATGTTTGCTGTGCAGCTCTGTCCTAAAAGTGGCTTTGTATATTGCATCAGTTACTCAATTTGTACATTCTTTATGAACTAAATACCTTTGCTGCACTCATATATGATTATGTTAGCACACTTTCCTAAACAGAGATTTTCTCAGTAGAGGGAGAAAAAAAAACCTACCTCGTACGAAGTTTCCCTAAATAATGAGCTGCTTTCATAATTGATATTACTACTCAGTTGTCAAATTTTAGAATTCTATAGCAGTTTAGCTAGTACAAATCTTCCATGAAAAAAGCAATTATAAATACGGAAGTGATATTGTTAAGTTCAATCCCAGCTTCAGGAAATTACTTTGGTGGTTTTCGCTTCTCCTCTAACATTCACGTTTATGACATGACAAAGAGTCAGGAAATGTAACAGTTTATTGTGTGCATATATCTAATTCATATAAATAATTAAAATGTAATGATCAATTAGCATATTTTATGTACCTGTTATAAAGGCTGCATAATTAGTAGTTTCCCCAGCAGACCTAAAACAGCTTCTGTTCTAGCCCATCATGAAAACTGTGTACCTTTTCTTACAAAACAATTTAATTACCCAAGAGACCAACATGATTTCCTGGTTCGATGACTTTTCTAGACTATACCATCAAAATAAAGAATATTAGCATTTTTAAAAATGTAAATGCCTACATATCAGCCTAGTGCAGTGGTGGCCAACCTTTCAACATGAATGCTGGCCCTTTAAATGGTTGCATAGGTGAGGGCATTTCAGCAGGTGCAGCTGCTTTAGCAGCACCATCAGCACTTGCAGCTGCCAAGATTCTGTCTTCTACTCAACTCTTAAGAACACAGTAGCCCTAATGGTGGAAGGTTGGCCACCCCTGGTCTAGTGATTAAAGTATATGTATAACCTGGACTTTGCATATATCAATCAGGCCTCGTACATGTGTGGCCTCTCATTGGATTCTTCTTGAAAAAGGGAGAGGAGTTTAGGCCTTCATGTTGATAAGAATCAAGATCAAGGTGAGGGCCAGAGATGTGGGCAACCCCAAAATATCCAGCTCAAAATTCCTCCTAGATCAGGCTCCAAGATTCCTAGTCAGCCTCCGAGAACTGATACTGGGACTGATAATACTGTTTATACTGCTTAATTGCAGGAACCAATCTGGGAGACCAAGGGCCCAATCCTATCAACATTCCAGCTCCAATTCAGCCTCAATGCAGCCCAAAGGTAAGGGAACAAATGTGCTCCATGGCTGTCCATGAGGATGCAGCACATGCCCCATTGGCACGGCTGCATCAGTGCTGGAAAGTTGGATATTTATTTATTTATTTAAAAAAATTATATCCCGCCTTATCCTATGCCGAGGCAAATGCCCAAGGCAGCTTACAACAAAAAATTAAAAAACATAGTTTAAAATACAGAAAAGTTTAAAAACAATACATTAATTTAAAAACAATAAAATCCACGGGGGGGGGGACAATATGGAGCACAAAAGCAGCATGGCAGAGCATCTTGAGACACAGGAGGCAGACTACAACCCATCACCCAAACGCTAGATGAAACCAAACGTTTTGAGCCCTCGCCGAAAAGTCATGAGGGAGGGGGTAGTTCTCAGATCCCCTGGCAGGGAGTTCCACAGTTGTGGTGCCACAGCAGAGAAGGCTCGCCCACGTGTTGCCACTCCCCTAACTTGCGATAGAGGTGGTACACGCAGGAGAGCCCCTCAGATGACCTAAGAGAGCGGGCCTGAATGTATGGGAGAAGGCGGTCCCTCAGGTATCCTGGACCCAAACCGTGAAGGGCTTTAAAGGTCATTACCAGCACCTTGAATTGGGCTCGGAAACGAATGGGCAGCCAGTGCAGCCGCTGAAGCAGCGGCTCAACAGAGTCAAACCGCCTAGCTCCAGCGACCACCCGGGCCGCCGCATTCTGCACTAATTGCATCTTCCGAACCGTCTTCAAGGGCAGCCCCACGTAGAGCGCGTTACAGTAATCCAGTCTTGAAGTCACTAAGGCGTGGACCACCGTGGTCAGGTCCGATCGACTCAAGTACGGCCGCAGCTGGCACACCAGCCAAAGCTGGGCAAACGCACCCCTGGCCACAGCCGCCACCTGGCTTTCCAGGGAGAGCTGTGAATCCAGAAGTACTCCCAAGCTGCGCACCCGTTCCTGCAGGGGGAGTGCAACCCCATTCAGAACGGGCAGGTGACTCAGTACCTGCATCGAAGCTTTCCTGACCAGTAGGACCTCTGTCATTTCTGGATTCAACCTCAACCTATTTGCCCTCATCCAGACCCCAACCGCCTCCAGGCAGCGCTCCAGGACTTCCACAGCCTCCCTGGAGCGAGATGGCAAGGAGAGATAGAGTTGGGTGTCGTCAGCATATTGGTGACACCCAACACCAAATCCCCGGATGATCTCTCCCAATGGTTTCATGTAGATATTGAAAAGCATGGGAGACAGAATAGAACCCTGTGGCACCCCACACTGTAAAGGGCAGGGCGCCGAACAGGCATCTCCCAGCATCACCATCTGGGACCTGTCAGTCAAGTAGGAACGGAACCACTGCAACGCAGTGCCCCCTAGTCCCAACTCAGCCAGCCGGCCCAGAAGGATACCATGGTCGATGGTATCGAAAGCCGCCGAGAGGTCCAAAAGGACCAGCAGGGATGCACTCCCCCTGTCCAGTCCTCGGCGAAGATTATCCAGCAGGGCGACCGAGGCTGTCTCTGTCCCAAAGCCCCGCCTGAAGCCAGACTGAAAAGGGTCCAGATACTCCGTTTCATCTAGTATCCCCTGGAGCTGAGACGCCACCACCTGCTCAATCACCTTACCCAATTGAACCCCAAGGATAGGATTGAACCCCAAGATTGGGCCCCTCTTTCGGCACTTGAAAGAGGGCTAAGCACACATGTGGGTACTTAGAATAGGGGTTCTCAAAGTGGTGGGCCGCAACCACCACTTTCCACAGAAGTGGCCGATTTAACGTTAAGGGGGGTGGTCAGTCCAAATGGCGGCGGTAGCACTGCAGGATCATGCAGTGTCTCGCAACGTGATTGGTGCTGTTCGGAGCCTTGCAGAGGCGGCAGCAGCCCGGTGCCCTGGACCTATCATGGAGGTACGTTAAAAATCAGTGTTTCTATGTTGGAGTAGGTGCGATCCTGGAGTGCTGCCTCCAAAATCACCACGTCCCCACAAAGACTTTGAGAAATGCTGCCTGCCTTAGACTAAGCCCCCAACCCTGCAGTTCCTGATTCAAGCCCCAGAGTCCCTGACAGAGGTGAATACATTGTCGTTACCACTGCTAGTAGATATGAACCAGTATCCACATTTTGAATCTGCATGAAAATGCACATCTGTCCCATGAGACCTTGCAACATATTACTGCATTTTACTTGCCCCAGCAGTCCGTAGGAGGATGACTTGCCTAGAGGATGTTGATGATTGGAGAAAATCAAGGGCAGGAAACTCCATCTGAGTGATCCTTGTACTATACAGAAACCATGTTATTTTTGTTCCAGATACTAGTTTTTAATATTATTTTATCCAAGCATTAAAAAAAATCTGTGTAAGCCATTTCAGGGCCTCTTGGGGCTATAAAGGGGGATTTAAATATTTCAATGAATAAATGTAACATTGTAAGATCCTACATATACATATTAATTTTGAGTTTGCATGCTCTTCTTCAGGGGAAATATATATATCTTGGCTTGCAGAAGGAATGCATTTGTCACAGAAGCTCCAAATTAAGAGGAAAACAGAAAGAGAATTCATGTCTTCTTTCTCACAGTCCCCAGACAAGGGCACTTTCCAAACATTCTGGACAGACCTTTCCAGAGAAAATCACCAATAAACCAGTGGAAGACAAATGAATTCCTTCTGGGAGTCAAGCTATACAGTTGTCCTGAAAGAGGGTATGTAAACTTGAAATGTGTCCAGTTTATCCCGTTCCTTATCTTCCAGTTAGGAAGAAAAGAAGTCCAACCAAGTCTGCTGTATTTGTTAAGGCCTTGAGACTAGAGCAGAGGTTCTCAACCTGTGGTATAGGTACCCCTAGCGGTACGCGGACCTCTTGCTGGGGGTACGCCAAGCCCTGCCCCTTTACCCCATCAGCAGCTAATTAAGTGTTAATTAACATGGATTTTAAATTGTAATTATTTTTTGAGCCCTTCTGTGTCTCTGATTTTGGTTTTGGGCTTATTTTTGTACTTTGGAAAATGTACTTTGGTGGGGTGAGGGAGGGAGGAGCTGATTTTGGGAAGTGTGACTTGTAGGAAAAAAATCCTTGCATCTCTCTCTCTCTCTCTCTCTCTCTCTCTCTCTCTCTCTCTCTCTCTCTCTCTCTCTCTCTCTCATACTCACACTCATAGTGTTAAATAAAACATTTTTTCATATTTAAAATTGTTTTAGTACCTTTTAATTTAATGATGAATTACCTAATTAATTAATTGATTAATCCAGTTAATTAGCAGTTAATTAGCAGGGGGTACTTCAGGAAATTGGACCGTGATAGGGGGTACCCGGGCCTTCAAAGGTTGAGAACCCCTGGACTAGAGTGTTGAAGGCCAGATAAAAGTTGCTGCCTACAACCCTACTGGAACCCCTGCTTTTTCGGGGTTCCTGAGCATGTGGGGAGAGCATGGACTATGAACACACACAGGTAAGGGACTGGTCTGACGGCCAAGATCCCACTGTTCCCTCATATACATTAATTAAACCTAAATGATTGTCTGAAAATGGTTTATCAATAATTAGACTACAGAGCTGGTGTCTGCTTCAGATTTCAGTTCCACATATGGAGAACTGACCAATGTTCCAGTACCAGTATTTTTATTTTTAATCTTAAGTGTTTTAATTAATTTTAATGTGTTTAATTAATTGTTTTAATGTATTTATATGTATTTTAATAAGTTGTAAGCTGCCTTGAGTGCCCTCGGGAGAAAGGCGGGCTACAAATTCCTAAAATAAAATAAATAAATAAATACCACTCTAAATGCTCCTGTAGATGGTTGCTTTGATGAAACACAGCTAAAACAACCCCATTGCATTTTCTTTTTCTTTTTTTGCATGTATTTATTTTTATTAATATATTAATATGTTAATATATTATATTTTATTAATATATTAACATTTTTTTATGTTTTAACCCCATTGCATTTTCATTTGAGGGAGGGACCAGAGAATGCATATTTTTATGTAGAAAGCCCAACTGAAGATATTCAGTCTCTAGCATATCCAGTTAAAGTACCATTGATAATAGGCTTAATAAAGGTCTCGTCCTCTAACCCTGGAGACTCACTGCCAGTCAGAGAAGACAATACTGATGGACCGAGTGGCTCGCTGAGTCAGTATCAATCAGCTTCATATGTTCAGTCTTTCATGAGTAAATAATATTTCTGTATGGCTTTAATCATAAAGTGTATTTTGAGGGGTACCCTATCAAAAAAGGTCTCCCTACAATGTATAGATATTCCCAGTGGTTGGGGTGTCAACACAGCCATTTCCAAATGTCAGAGAATGGTCTGTTCTCCCGCTCCAGAATCAAAGATCCTGTGAAATTTATATGCTACTGCTTTTGCTCTGTGCCGGCTTTTGCATTTTCTAGAGACAAATAATTATGAGGATTTGAAGAAATCTGCATGTGGAAGACAAAATGCAGATTGTAACTGTTTCTAATGTTTTCCATAGCTTATGAGACAAACCCCTCGGGACACAATGTTTTGGATTCTAAACTCTCTCGTTACCATATTAATTGCTTTTGTCATGACAATTTTGGCATCTATAAATGGCTGCAGCCATGCTGTGCTCCTCGAGAGACCAATCAGGGGCAGGGGAAATTGGTTTACTGCCTCCCAAAGCAGCTTGTGCTAAAGGTGCTGCGTTTCAAGCACATTTTTTAATTCCTGGAGCCTGAATGAGGAGCCAGTTATACTTCGGGCTACAAAGAGAAAAGCTTTCATTTAGAATGGAACTGAACACAAAGTGACACTTTTTTTTTCTCTATGCCATTTCTGAGAAAGTGTGTGTGTGTGTGTGTGTGTGTGTGTGTGTGTGTGTGTGTGTGTGTGTGTGTGTGTGTAAGAGAGAGAGAGAGAGAGAGAGAGAGAGAGAGAGAGAGAGAGAGAGAGAGAGGCATACCTGGATACGTTTAAAATGTAATTTACAGAAAGGTGAAAGGCTTGTGCGTGGATATATTAAATATTACATTGCAAAAAAAGAATCGATTTTAAGAGCATTTGCTATGGTTATTTTAGAGGTATAGAAGGTCCTTGGAATAATCACATGTACTGTATTCAGAAACATCGGGGGGGGGGGCCTGCATCCTCTTCCACTCAAAGGCTCCAATCCTATACACACTTACCTCCCATTAAACCCTATCTTAAACTCAATGGGGTTTACTTCTGAGTAGCCATATATAGGATTGTGCTCTAGACTTACAGCGCAATCCTGTATAACTTTGCAGCGATGTAACAGTAGATGCACAGGTGTAAGTGCACTTATGCCAATGTAAGTACACTTACACCGGTGGATCTTCTCTTACACCAGTGCAAGGTTACAAAGAATTGCTTTCCTAATCTAATTTCCCCCTGAATGTTGGCATAGTCAGAGGGAAATCGTCTAATCTCTGAAGGCTGCCCCACTAAACAAAACTTCCCCTGCACATAGAAAAATAGTAGATCATTAGGATACTTCCAAGCCAGCTTACCCTACATATGATGCAAGACATGAACAAGCACATCCCGCTCCCTCTCGTCTCGTGCATGCCTTTCCAGTTGTAATAATTGTGTGGGTGGGAAGAAGGGGTGAGTTATCCCAACTGGCCTCTCACACAATATCTAAATACGAGTTTATACAACCGGAAAAGTATGCCACGAGGGGGAGAAGAACGTGTTCAGTCATGTTTCACATCACATGTTGGGGGGCTGGTTTGGAAATATCACCTAAATCAACCTAAAGGTAAAGCTTGTACCCATCTCCCTGGCCAGCTATGTATCCATACACACATAATTTTTACTACAGGTGAATGTTCACTCACCTGACATTCCACCTAGTTTTTGAAATGGTACATGCTGTACATTCTAAGGAGTGCTGTGCCATGATTCTTCAGGTTCATAATTCTTGATTCTTCAGGTAGGCCAATATTTGTGTCTGGTGTTTACATTCCTGTTGAGATATATGTCAGGCTACACTCCTAATATCTAAAACAGAATACTACATACATTGAGTGACTGACATAGTCTTCACACTGGTTTCACCCCATGGGGTAGTGTGGGTTCCCTTTTTGCAGAACATGTGGTGGAAAGAGATAGCATAGACCTCTTGTCTTCAGAAGACACTAATGTTGGGTCTGATCAGATGAATGGTGACAATTCTCACATGGTGGAGAAGCAGGCATGTGTCACTCCCTCCACCAGGCATATAAAATAAGATGTGGTACAGGTATATGAAGAATCCTGTTTCATGTAATCGCCTTTCTTTTTAGATGGAAGAAATTTCACACAGTGGACAACCATGTGTACAGACTGCTCTGTGGACTATTTGCATCACATCAAGTAATATGACATCAATCCGCAATCATGTGAACATCGACACCATCACGTCTAGTCTTGCATACTTCTACAAATATTCTGTCTTTAGATTCTTCTGATTTACTGCAGTTTAATTAAGGATAATGTGACATTTATCCTGGCCAATGAAGTAAAGATAGTTAGAAAACACTATACATAATGTTGTGGTTGTTCAGTCGTTAAGTCGTGTCCGACCCTTCGTGATCCCATGAACCATATCCCGCCAGGCCTTCCTGTCCTCCACTATCTTCCTGAATTCGCTCATTTTCATGTTCGTTGCATCGGTGATGCTGTCTAACCATCTCATCCTTTGCCTTCCCCTTCTCCTTTTGCCTTCAATCTTTCCCAGCATCAGAGTCTTCTCCAGAGAGTCCTCTCTTCGCATTAGGTGGCCAAAATATTTGAATTTCAGCCTCAGTACCTGTCCTTCCAGGGAACAGTCAAGGTTATTTATAGGAGTAGAGCTCTGTAGGTTGAGCTATCGCCTTGCCTGAAGAAGCTAAGCAGGATCAGTTACTTGGATGGGAGACTGAGAGGCTGCTGCTGTGTCTGTGTGGAGGAGTGGAGAGTGGAGGAGTGACCCACTAAGGGCGTAACTAAGGCATCTGACACCTGGGGGCACAATTTTTAACACCAGAACCAGGGGACATGCACTAAAATTGAGTGGAGGGAGAGTTAGAACAGACAAAAGAAAATATTTCTTTACCCAGCGTGTAATTCATCTGTGGAACTCCTTGCCACAGGATGTGGTAATGGCACCTGGCCTAGATGCCTTTAAAAGGGGTTTGGACAGATTCATGGAGGAAAAGACCATCACAGATTACAAGCCATAAGCAACCTCCTGGTTTTAGAAGTGGGTTTTCTCTATGCCAGGTGCAAGGGAGTGTCTTATGCTCCCTGAGGCATCTGGTGGGGCCACTGTGTGATACAGGAAGCTGGACTAGATGGGCTTTTGGCCTGATCCAGCAGGGCTCTTCTTATGTTCTTATGTAATTATGTTGATTTCATTTAGGATTGACTGATTTGATCTCCTAGCAGTCCAAGGGACTCTCAGGAGTCTTCTCCAGCACCACAGTTCGAAAGCATCTATCCTTCGGCGCTCAGCCTTCCTTATGGTCCAGCTCTCGCAACCATACATTGCTACTGGGAACACCATCGCCCTGACTATACATACTTTTGTTGGCATGGTGATATCTCTGCTTTTTATTATGCTATCTAAATTTGCCAGAACTTTCCTTCCAAGAAGTAAGCGTCTTTTAATTTCATGGCTGCTGTCTCCGTCTGCAGTGATCTTGGAACCCCAAAAAGTAAAATCTGTTACTGCTTCCATTTCTGCCCCTTCTATTTGCCAGGAATTGATGGGATCAGATGCCATGATCTTAGTTTTATTACTAAGTTACTGCTTCCATTTCTGCCCCTTCTATTTGCCAGGAATTGATGGGACCAGATGCCATGATCTTAGTTTTATTAATGTTGAGTTTCAAGCCAACTTTTGCACTCTCCTTTTTCACCCTCATCAAGAGGCTCTTTAGTTCTTCTTCACTTTCTGCCATTAGGGTGGTATTGTCTGCATATCTGAGGTTGTTGATATTTCTCCCGGCAATCTTGATTCCGGCTTGCGATTCATTCAGCCCTGCATTTCTCATAATGTACTCTGCATATAAGTTAAATAAGCAGGGTGACAATATACAGCCTTGCCGTACTCCCTTCCCAATTTTGAACCAATCAGTTGTTGCATGGCCGGTTCGAACTGTTGCTTCTTGACCCGCGTACAGGTTTCTCAGGAGACAGGTAAGGTGGTCTGGTACCCCCATCTCTTTAAGAATTTGCCACAGTTTGTTGTGATCCACACAATCAAAGGCTTTTGCGTAGTCAATGAAGCAGAAGTAGGTGTTTGTTTGTTTTTGAACTCTCATGCTTTCTCCCTGAGCCATCGCATGTTGGCAATTTGATCTCTAGTTCCTCTGCCTCTTCGAAACCCAGCTTGTACTTCCGGTAGTTCTCGGTTCACGTACTGCTGAAGCCTAGCTTGTAGGATTTTGAGCATAACGCTAGCATGTGAAATGAGTAATTTTGTGGTTACTTTTGTGATAAAGTTCCCCAGGAGAATTGTTATTTTCTTGTGAAGTAGGTATAGGTGATTCCAGGTTGAGTAGAAGACCTGCAGGGGAAGAAGGATATATTGCCTTATGCCAGCCATTTTTTCACTTGACACATTGCACATATATTCACTCAGTAGTTTTCCTACTTTCCAATGAAGCCATGAGCTATGCCGTGCAGGGACACCCAAGACGGACAGGTCGTAGCAGAGAGTTCTGACTAAAGGTGATCCACTGGAGAAGGAAATGGCAACCCACTCCAGTAACCTTGCCAAGAAAATCCCATGAACAGTACCAAAAGGCTAAAAGATATGACGCCGGAAGATGAGCCCCTCAGGTCGGAAGGTGTCCAATATGCTACTGAGGAAGAGCGGAGGACTATTCCAAGTAGACCCAGAAAGAGTGAAGCGGCTGGGCCAAAGCCAATAGGACGTCCAGCTGTGGATGTGTCTGAGGTTGAAAGGAAAATCCAATGCTGCAAGGAGCAATACTGCTTAGGAACATGGAATGTGAGGTCTATGAACCAAGGCAAGCTGGATGTGGTCAAAAATGAGATGATAAGATTGAACATTGACATCTTGGGAATCAGCGAACTAAAATGGACGGGCATGGGCGAATTTAAGTCAGGTGACCATCATATCTACTACTGTGGGCATGAATCCCTTAGAAGAAATGGAGTAGCCCTCATAGTCAATAAAAGAGTGGGAAAGGCAGTACTGGGGTGCAACCTCAAAAACGACAGAATGATTTCAGTTCGAATCCAAGGCAAACCATTCAACATTACAGTAATCCAAGTGTATGCCCCAACCACTGATGCCGAAGAAGATGAAGTTGACCGGTTCTATGAAGACCTACAACACCTTCTAGAACTAGCACCCAAAAAAGATGTCCTTTACATCATAGGAGACTGGAATGCTAAAGTCGGAAATCAAGAAATAAACGGAACAACAGGCAAGTTTGGCCTTGGAGCGCAAAATGAAGCAGGGCAAAGGCTAACGGAGTTCTGTCAAGAGAACACGCTGGTCATAGCAAACACTCTTTTCCAACAACACAAGAGGCGACTCTACACATGGACATCACCAGATGGTCAATACCGAAACCAGATAGATGATGTGCTTTGCAGCCAAAGATGGAGAAGCTCTATACAATCAGTAAAAACAAGACCTGGAGCTGACTGTGGCTCAGATCATGAGCTTCTTATTGCAAAATTCAGACTTAAACTGAAGAATGTAGGGAACACCACTAGACCAGTCAGATATGACCTAAACCATATCCCTTATGAGTATACAGTGGAGGTGAAGAATAGATTTAGGGCATTAGACCTGGTAGACAGAGTGCCTGAAGAACTATGGACGGAAGTTCGTAACATTGTACAGGAGGCAGCAACTAAAACCATCCCAAAGAAAAAGAAATGCAAGAAAGCAAAGTGGCTGTCAGATGAGGCTTTACAAATAGCTGTGGAAAGAAGGAATGCAAAAAGCAAGGGTGAAAGGGAAAGATATAAACAACTGAATGCAGAGTTCCAGAGAATAGCAAGGAGAGATAAGAAGGCCTTCTTAAATGAACAATGCAAGGAAATCGAGGAAAACAACAGAATGGGGAGGACTAGAGATCTCTTCAAGAAAATTGGAGATATCAAGGGAACGTTTTGTGCAAAGATGGGCATGATAAAGGACAAAAAAGGCAAGGACCTAACAGAAGCAGAAGAGATTAAGAAGAGATGGCAAGAATACACAGAAGAACTATACAAGAAAGATCTTAATGTTCCTGATGACCACGCTGGTGTGGTCACTGACCCAGAGCCGGACATCCTAGAGAGTGAAGTCAAGTGGGCCTTAGGTAGCATTACTAACAACAAAGCTAGTGGAGATGATAATATCCCAGCTGAGCTACTTAAAATCCTAAATGATGATGCTGTGAAAGTGCTGCACTCAATATGCCAACAAATTTGGAAAACTCAGCAGTGGCCAAAGGATTGGAAAAGGTCAGTTTACGTTCCAATTCCAAAGAAGGGCAGTGCCAAAGAGTGTTCAAACTACCGTACAATTGCACTCATTTCACATGCTAGCAAGGTTATGCTCAAAATCCTACAAGCTAGGCTTCAGCAGTACGTGGACCGAGAACTACCGGACGTACAAGCTGGGTTTCGAAGAGGCAGAGGAACTAGAGATCAAATTGCCAACATGCGGTGGATCATGGAGAAAGCACGAGAGTTCCAAAAAAACACCTACTTCTGCTTCATTGGCTACGCAAAAGCCTTTGATTGTGTGGATCACAACAAACTGTGGCAAATTCTTAAAGAGATGGGGGTACCAGACCACCTTACCTGTCTCCTGAGAAACCTGTATGCGGGTCAAGAAGCAACAGTTCGAACCGGCCATGGAACAACTGATTGGTTCAAAATTGGGAAGGGAGTACGGCAAGGCTGTATATTGTCACCCTGCTTATTTAACTTATATGCAGAGTACATTATGAGAAATGCAGGGCTGAATGAATCACAAGCCGGAATCAAGATTGCCGGGAGAAATATCAACAACCTCAGATATGCAGACGATACCACCCTAATGGCAGAAAGTGAAGAAGAACTAAAGAGCCTCTTGATGAGAGTGAAAGAGGAGAGTGCAAAAGTTGGCTTGAAACTCAACATTAATAAAACTAAGATCATGGCATCGGGTCCCATCAATTCTTGGCAAATAGAAGGGGCAGAAATGGAAGCAGTAACAGATTTTACTTTTCTGGGTTCCAAGATCACTGCAGACGGAGACAGCAGCCATGAAATTAAAAGACGCTTACTCCTTGGAAGGAAAGCTATGGCAAACTTAGACAGCATAATAAAAAGCAGAGATATCACCATGCCAACAAAAGTTCGTATGGTCAGGGCGATGGTGTTCCCAGTAGCAATGTATGGTTGCGAGAGTTGGACCATAAGGAAGGCTGAGCGCCGAAGAATAGATGCTTTTGAACTGTGGTGCTGGAGAAGACTCCTGAGAGTCCCTTGGACTGCTAGGAGATCAAATCAGTCAATTCTAAATGAAATCAAGCCTGACTGTTCCCTGGAAGGACAGGTACTAAGGCTGAAACTCAAATATTTTGGCCACCTAATGCGAAGAGAGGACTCTCTGGAGAAGACTCTGATGCTGGGAAAGATTGAAGGCAAAAGGAGAAGGGGAAGGCCAAGGATGAGATGGTTAGACAGCATCACCGATGCAACAAACATGAAAATGAGCGAACTCAGGAAGATAGTGGAGGACAGGAAGGCCTGGTGGGATATGGTTCATGGGATCACGAAGGGTCGGACACGACTTAACGACTGAACAACAACAGTTTTCCTACCAATGGGGGGGGGGAGATGCAGACTCTGTATCTTTTATTCCTCAAGGAGAAAAGTAGCTTGGAGGGGCACTTTAGAGCCAGCCTACGTGATCCACTTCACCTTTTCAGAATTGGGTTAATCAAGGTTTTTGATTTAAATATAACATTAACAGCTCTCAATAGCTTTATTCTTAGGAACCAATGAAAGGTGAAGGAAAAAACTGTTGTGAAATATACTCTGCAATTACATTTCCTGGTTAAACTCTATATTTTTGTGTTGTGCAGTGGTGCATAGAAAGTGGTGTATAGAAAATGGATCAATGTGGGAAGACTGAAGTGAGGACAGGTAGGTCAGGGCAGTCTATAAATGACAGAACATCCATTATTCATTTCAAATTCCCATCTAAATCAACAGTCAGAAGTGGAATCATTTGACAAGCAGGACAGATAAGAAAATTGCCTATCCAATTACATAATCTGCTTTTCTGATAAAATGCTTGACAATGCAACACAATGCCACAGTCTTACCAGGTGTATTCCAAAATAAGAAAAAAAAATGTCTAGATAAGTATGAACTTTAGAGCCCTTTTCTAAGGTTGAAGGTTTGGAAGGTTGAAGTGTTCTCAGGTGTTTAAGAAATAGTTCAGCATTGCAAAACATTTCTTACAAATTGATTCAAAGAGTTCACAACAAATTTTAGTTTCCTGTTTGATATGAAAATCAGTTCTGGGGCTCAGTTTGTTAGAATTTCAAGAATTTTACTCATGTCACTAATTTTATTCAAAGTCTTTTAGATTATTTCATTTTAATTTCTTTTATTGTGTAAAGCATGCATACAGACTTAACAATAATAAAGATAATGATAAAGTCAATGGGGAATAACAAGCAATTCTGTGTTTGTGCTACCGACAGCCCAATCCTATGGGGCTGCTGCATCACCGGAACACATGTTTTCAGCTGCACAGTGTGCTTTACGGCCGTTGCAAAATGTGATGCACCATAGAGCGCAGCCTGGCCACCAAAAACAATGAGCGGTGGCAGCTTGGCAACAGACCAGTGTAAATTTGCTGTTTTTCATTGATTTTATCAAATGCAATATTTGATATCTCAAAAACCTGATGTGATAGACAAAAACTGATGCCAGATTTGGAATCAGCGCCCCCAAATTACCTTAAAACCATTGGAATACCTTATGCCAGAAAAGTGTGTTGACCAGTGTAATTAATTAAATTTACTTACCCCATTGTCGCTGCTGCTCCTCCGTGCACCGTGCTGCTGCTCCTCCGCATTGCTGCTGCTGCTCCGAGGGAGCCGGTGAGAGAGCGGGCGAGCCAGCAAGAGTCTGCCCGGGCCGCACAAGCCTCACCGAGGCTCGCGCAGCCCAGGCTGGCTCTTGCCGGCCTGCTCGCCACTGCCGCTGCCGCCATGATGATGATAGAAGAAACTTACTTGGGTGCCGGCATCTCTTCATTTAGGAAATCTCGCGAGATCCAAGATGTTGGCGCCCAAATCTCATGAGGGCATGTTGTCTCACGAGATGTGGGCGCCGACATCTTGCATCTTGCGAGATTTTGCGAACCAAGATGCCAGCGCCCAGGTAAGTTTCTTTATTATGGTGGTGGTGGCGGAGCGATCTGGCCCAGATCGTTCCAGGACAATTCTGGGAACAGAGGCCGGTTTCAGGGCCTGTCCCGGAAATTCCGGGATGAATGGTAAGCCTAATCGTAGGTCAAGCTCATTACATATTAAGACTGATGGGCCTGTAATTTAACTAGCACCCCAGACCTGTCTAGCACGTAGAACCTGTGCTGCATTCTATCTCGATAGGACCTAGCACTGGTGTGGCTGGAGCATATTTGTTCCCTCACCCCAAGTAGAGCCCCAGTCACCCTGATGGGTCTACTTGAATGTGTAGCAGCTATTTTGCTGGCCCAGAAAGGGGGAAAGGGAGATAGGATTTTGGCAGAGCCATCACCGCTGATCCCTCCCAGCTGACCAATCCCTGTTCTGCCCTCCCCCCGCCCCATCGCCACCTGGCAGGGAGCTCCACTGGTTCTGGGGTGGGTAGAGCAGCGCTGGCATCAGTGCCAGTGCCGCCTACTCACCGGGTGCCGCAAGCGTGCTTTGTGGCATGTTTGCAACACCCTAGCCCAGCAGATCGGTGCTGCACCGGTCCACAGTTTACACAGGATTGTGTCATAAGTAAATAGCAGCCAGACTGGGGGCCCTGCTGGATTGGGATCAAAGGGACATGAGAAGCTTTAACCCTTTCCCTCACTATGGTCTCAATCTGGAATGGACTTCTTCATGGCTCCTATTTAGTACTGGAGAAACATGTTCATGAGTGTAAATGGAAGCTTTTCTCCTTATTTAATACAGCCACGGCAGGGGATTTGGGCACCATGTTCCACATGGTCTGTGAGAAGCTTAAATTCTATCTGCTTTTTACTCAGTTAAAACATGTTTCTCATTCATAATAATGAGTTTGGGTCTAACATTCTATCCACTACATCACACAGATAGTTTCAGTGCTGGTTATCTGCACCATGGAATGTTGTTCCAGAGAACATTCCAAATAAGTCAATTTAAAATATATGAAAATAGTTCTAGAATTTTCCAAGATTTAAGAAGGACCCAACTGGTCACTGTGAGTGTGGGACGATTGGTCGTGCCTGTGTTGCTGAAATAGAATTCAGTCTGTCAAACCCAACAAGGTTTGTCTCTAAAGAGAACCGAGAAGCAAAAGAAGAAGTAACCCACTAATTTAAAGTAGCTTATAAAACTGATCTTACAGACTAACCAGGTTCATTAACAATGCAAATATTTTAGTCACTTCAGGTAGGTAATGTCTTGCCAACAAGCCTTTGGCACATCAAAGAGGTTTTTTTGTACTTTAGATCAGAAAATTCCCTCCTGAATGTGAGCTGATAGAGTATTCCATTCCTGGAACTCTAATCCTCAAGATACATAATGCTCAGTTGTTCCACTAGGTCCAATGGGACTACTCCAGTGCACGTAGTTTAAGTATTGCACCTGAGTATGCAAAGGGGAGAAAAAAACTGAACAATTTATCTAAGAGAGCAGTGACTTTGCCCAATCATCTCATTTGGGTTTAAGGCTGACAGCATTACTGCCTCTGCAATTTCATTGCTTGTCACTTTGATACAAGCACCCAATAATAAGCTTTATCCAGACCATTAGATGGTTGGATGCATTTGAAAGGTTAGTTTATAATACTATTATCAGCATTTGTAGAATGACTTCAAATACATTTTTGAAATGCAAGAAATACACACACACACACACACACACACACACACACACACACACACACACACACACACACTTTAAAGTATAATGGGATCATGGGAGGGGTCTTTGTGGATTGAGGGGCAATAAAAATGCAGTTAACTTGATTCTTGAAACCCAGCTGAGCAGTTAGAGAAACATGTGCCATGCAGAGACGATTCTCCCATATGCTCCGTTCTGATCACCATGAATTTGCAACTTGTATCATCCATTCTAGATGCTGAATTAAAATCCCCCCAAATACTCTTTTGAGCAATGTTTTGGTACCTTCTGGAAATATTAACTAACGACCCAATCCTATGCGCTTTGTATGATCCACTGTTGTAAAAGGCCGAGTGATTGTGCAAATGTTGCACTGCTTTTTATTATGTATGATGGAGCCACTGGCGGAAATGGCCAGTGGCTCCCTGTGAGCACCAGTGCAGCCTGGATGCCCTGATGGAGCAGGTAGGTTGGCGGTTCGGGGGAGGTTTGGGGTGGGGACGGGGAGGAACTTGGGGTAGTTTGGGGGAGGGAGTGGGTGGGTGCTGGCGGCATTGATTTGTCTCCATGCCCCAGGGAAACCCCAGCCTGCGCAATGAGTCTACTTGGACCTGCGTCTGCCATATGTCTGGCGCAAGTCTGTGTGCACCTGTGTCAGCGATCAAGCCCAAGAAGGGGATAGGACATGGCGCAAGCCAGCACCACTGATCCCGCCCCTTCCCAAACCCTATCTACCTGTCCCCCATTACCTCCTCCCCCTGTCCCATTGCCCCCCTGCCCTTCCCCACCCCTACTCAGCACAACAGTTACCAGCACCAGCCCACACTGCTTCCAGTACTGGCTTCCAGCAGGAAGGTGCAGGCCTTCACAGATTGCTTTATGGCAGTTTTATGACGACTAGTGTTGGCAGAGCACACAATCTGCTGTTACGAGGGCAGGGATAGGATTGTGCCATAAGAAGTGTTATTTGTCTTATTTATTCTCTTCAAAACTAGTGTAGCATGGTGGCTCAGAGACTAACAGCCCAATCCTGTCTAATTCTGTGCCCTGCGATGCAGCAAGGCCGGTACAGCCTCCGCTGTATCCAGGGCATGAAACAGGCAGCCAGGAGGTCACCTCAGGGGAAGAGAACATTTTCTCCCCTACCCTGGGTAAAACCACAGCCGATGGGTCTACTCATTTGTGTACCAGCTATTTTGCTGGCACAAGTCCAAGAGGCCCATGTAATGGCGGGCAGACCCAGGAAGGGGGATAGGATTTCAGCATAGCCGCCGCTGATCCAGGATAGGTATTTTTCTTTAAAAAAAAAAAACAGAGTGCATCCCACCTCGGCTGCGCCGAAAATGCCCCCAGTGCTTGGTTTTATTTGTTGTTGTGGCAAAAAAAGAAGAAGGTTTTTTGCAGGTTTGAAAATGCCCCCCCCCCCGTGGCCAGGGGAGGTGGTGCAAAAAACAAACAGCCTATAGAGGCTTTTTAAAGCCTCTTTTTAGGCTGTTTTTGCAGGTTCGTTTTTTGCTAGCAAAAACTCTGTGCCAGTTATTTAGCCAGTTATTTAGTTATTTAACGCCTCCGTGCCAGTTATTTAGCTAGCACAGGTCCAAAAAGACACACACACCCCGGTGCTATGGAGACTTACCCACGGGTAAGGGAACAATTGTTCTCCAGAGGAGACCTCCACAACTCTTCCCCCCCTGCAAGATGCAGCAGTAGCCATTTCAGTGCCAAAGCATCGATGGGGATTGGGCTCGTCGTTATATATAAATTATTCTTCTTGCTTCTCTAAAAAAATTTCTTTAGAAGTACCAGGAAGAGATCCTACGGGTTGTAGTGTCACTTCCTGGCACATTGTAAAGAAAAGAAATGGCAACTGAGAAGACCTGGCTGCTGGGAACATTGCCAGCACTTCACGCACTGCTAATGCTGCTGCTGTCCCAAGGGAAGGGGGGAATGTTCCCTTTGAGTGCTGCTGCAGTTGCCCATGAGGTGAAGCAAATCTTAAAGAAGAAGAAGAAGAAGAAGGAAAAACCCAGGTGCTCCTACTGCCCAAAAAAACCCTCCAAGATTAACCCACGCAATCCTGTGTAAGTAGAGCCCCGGAGCAGCACGCACTGCCCCGGGGCAGGGTGTCATGCAAGTGCTGTAAAGCACTTGCGCAACACCTGGAGAGCAATCAGCGCCAGTGCTGTGGCTGGCGCTGCTTGCCCTGCCATCTCCCCGGCCCCATGCCTGCCAGACCGGGTAAGTCCTACGCCGGTCAGGGCAGGGGCAGGGGGAGGCAGACCGGGTAGCGAGGGTGGATGGCCAACTGGAGGGGGCGGGGATACCAGAGGCCGAGATCCCCGGTATCCTGAGCTCCCTCCAGGTTCTAGGTACACTGGCAAGGGCGGCGCGAATACTGGAACTTGCGTATATTCGAGTATGCCCATTGGGCCTACTTACACAGGGGAAGGGGACAACTGTCCCCTTCTCCTGAGTTGTTCCCGGGCTGCCCTGGGGCAGCACAAGAACTTGATAGGATGCGGCGGTCAGCCCTTTAGGCCGGCCGCCACAGCCTACACAGGATTGGGCTGTAAAGCCTTGCTACCCTACTCCTCCCCCCAAAAAGCAGGTGACCAATAGCTTTTGCAGGCTGATAAGTTCAGAGGGGGGGGGGCTTAATTATAAAACTGATTTGTGTGATATTATTCAAGCCAACACCATTGGTACAATGTGTAGATTTTGTTGGTCTCTACTTGGTGCCTGTGGTTGGGTGGTATTACTGGGATTCCTTCAGTTGCAAATTATCATTAAATGTTCTGTTGCCTTTTAATTGGTTTGATTTGTTTTGATTCTGTTTTGATTGTGTGTGTGTGTGTGTGTGTGTGTGTGTGTGTGTGTGTGTGTGTGTGTGTGTGTGTCTGTCTGTCTGTCTGTCTGTCTGTCTGTCTGTCTGTATATGTGCTTTTGCTTTCATGGTAAGCCATCTTGGGTCACCTTTGGTGAGAAAGGCAGGTTGTTCTGCATCATGGATCCTGGGCTCCACTGCATTGCATTTTTCCAAACTACTAAAACTCAAGATAAAGCAAAGAAGTTGAGAGACAGGTTTTTGGGTTTTTTTTAAACTTACTTCGCATTGGTGGAAAAGATTTTACATTATGAAAGAAAGTGGATCATTGTACTAACCACGAGAGAATTGCTACCAAGTTGCAGAGATTATGTGACAGTTCAGCAGCAGTTCCTGTCATGCCAATCCCTTTTAGTTGCCTGTTGCAGAGGGAAAAATAGTTTTACCCTGATTACTTTGTCCTAAAGTGACTGATGTTGCTGATGGTTCAGTGTATTTGGAGGACAGCATGCAAGGCATGAAGAATCAGCTTCCTCGGTTAAAACACAGCAAGAAATCAGAAAAGTATATTCTAGCCAAGGAGGCTGAGACAGAGAAGATTAATAGCTTGCAAGAGATAAAAACCCTCCTCCTCCGTTCCCTCAGGAAATGAGGTAGGCGCGTAGCAGGAGTGTTCTTGCCCAATGACTTATTGTTTTCTTTTCACTGTGGAAATGGAGGCTGAAAGACTCTGGTGCTCCTATTCCAAGCTCTCAATCTTCTACTGCAAAAAAATAACAGTCATGTGATGCTGGGGTTTGAAGTGAACATCCCAATATTCTTTTGTTCTCTCTCAGAGGAAGATTATATTTCAATAAATTATTTTGAGCATCAGCGATAGCAATCCTTCCTACAAAGCGCACTGTCCAACAAGCTTAACATCAAGGGGAAATGGAGTGGGCTTATGGCTAGTTCACATATTCATGCACATTTACTGGATTTCTCATCACTTGATGAGATGAATGCATGAAGTGATTCCACTGAAAAGCATTATATTTGAGGTGAGGTGATGTGGTAGTTTTATCTATGGCAGGGAAGGCCAAACTGAGCCTCGTGAGCCACATGCGGCTCTTTGACATATAATGAACTGCTCTCGGAAATATGTTGACTAGGGTGCTTTTTGCATCACAATTAATTAAAAGGTAAATAAGAATTTTTCAAACCTTATAATTATTTACCAGGTATCAGGCCTAATCCTATCCAACATTCCAGCACCGATGCAGCTGCAATGCAGCCCTGAGGTAAGGGAACAATCGTTTCCTTACTTTGAGGAGGCCTCTGAGACTGCCTCTCAACAACAGGATGAAGCACACACCCTGTTGGCACAACTGCATCAGTGCTGGAAAGTTGGATAGGATTTGGCCCATAAATTGGGAATTCACTGGATTAAAACTTAACTTTAATGTTCATGGTGAATAAATATATTTAAGAATTTAAATGCTTCTTAAGTACTGTGGCTCTCAAACATCTGAAGTTTATCATATGTGGCTCGTTAAGCAAATGTTTGGTCACCCCTGATCTATGGTGTTCTCTGGAATGTGCAGACAGCACAAATGATGAGGGTACATGTGTGAATCAGCCCAGAGAGCCCTGAGTAGTAATGTGATGATCAGCGGCGTAGTTATGCCGCCCCTCTGTGACAACACCGATGGAGCCAATGTCACTTGCCCCACCCCCGAGTGACGTTAGCCATAAAGGTCCATCGGGGCTTGGGCGGGTGGGAGGGGGCACAAACAAACACAGCTCTGAGGCATCAGACAGCTTCTGAGGCAGTCTGCGACCTGTTCTGCCGCCTCCAACTTTTTCGCCACCGCCTTTTCCCCCGACACTGCCATCATTTTGTCACCGCCGCCATTTTGTCTCCACTACCGCGTTGCCCCCCGCATGCCGCCTGGGGGCAATCCGCCCCCCCGCCCCTTCCTCTGCCAATGGTGATGATATGCCTAATCTAGTAGGATTGTGGCTGGAGTGAGGCTTGAAGTAGGGGAAGGGCTTCTTGCTATGAGCCAGGAAGCCTTCAACCCCAGTTCAGACTTCCCCCCAGTCACACACCCACTATTTCCCAGTCTCAGCCAACTCTTCTGCAATATGGGTATAATAATACACTACTGAGCAACCTTATGGGGCTTGCTGAAATTAGTACACGAAATACTGTGAGTACTTAGACAACATGGAGACCCTGGTTACCTAATACCATTCCAATTCACAAGTAAACAACCTACAATTTTCCGTGGATGTGTATAGCATTCTCTAACTGTTCTGCTTTTAAAATATACTACTGGCTCCCTTTATCACATACTTGGATCTGCCCTGTGGGTTTTTTTTTTTTTGTTTTAATGCTCATTTGTTTTGTCCTCTCCATGCTCATTTGTTTTCCTGACTGTGGATACAGCCAGCTCATTTATCTAAGTAAAATTGTCCTTGACTGGTTTGTTCTTTTTCTCTCTTTGTTCTTCCTTTCTTGCTGGCCACTTTGTAACATGGCGCCTCTGTAATACTATTGGATTCATTAACACGCCATGTTCATGCCTTTCCAAAAGAGGAACTGAGGTTAAAATAGCCTCAGCATAACTGCTTTCAAACATAACTGTCCATTTTATTTTTTAAAGTCATACTGATTACATTTGTCTTACAGAATAAACAAGAACGTACTGAACTACCGTAATGCGGTTTTATCACAGGGTGCAACTGAGTCTGAAGCACAATGTTGATTTGGCTCACAGAAACCTCAACGGATGTCATATCCCTTGTAAATGAGGAAGAGAGTAGGATGGAGAAATTCTGCATTCAGATGATCAAAGTTGATAGTTTTGCCTTTGAGTTAAGCATTCCATTCTGGGAAGGGTGTAGATTTCTGCTTTTGGAATACAAGCGTGCGTGCATGCTCATATTTTGATGATGCGTGACTTTCTGACAAAATCTACTGTCAATTAGTTAATAAACAATACAATATCTGGAGCAATCGGAGGGAGACTGGTGTCTAAAAGAAGCTCTGCTGTTCCTTTTAAATGTGAATTTGCTTATGGGGAAGAGGAAAAGCTACTCCGTCGTGCTCAAAAGTGAGCACTGCCATTACAAAAATGAAGGGACGTGCCATTTGTGTCATTTTGAATTGCATTTATTTTGTAAGGAATGAAAAATGAATGGGTCCAATTCTGTACATTTTTTCATTCATTCTGAAACAAATCTACACATCCACAAATTGTAATAATGCCTAGTCATCTCCTGTACTACTAAAAATATTTTATTCCTTTCCTAGTCTTTCCGTCAACTGCCTCAGAAGATGGAAGGAGAGCTTTTTTCAAATCCCAGTTCAAATTTTAGCGCTCTCATGGTTTATGGGGATGCTAACTAGTGGGTTACTCAATGGTTATAGTTTACTGATTTGCCACTGATTACAGTCAGAATCAGAAAGAAGATTATGCTTTGTAACTGAAATGACCAGATTGGTGATAAGGTTTGGTCTGCTTCTTTCACAGTTCAAGCTCCACTCTCGGGATCCGTTACTTACGCTGGTGCAATGCTGTGGGTATCAAACTGCCTGTCTTAGCTTTCCATTAGTTATAAGTAGATAAGGTAATCTTTAGAACTAGCTCGCACTTGCTGCTATGTACACCATTTAAAGGCTGCCATTATGGATGAAAGAAACTCATGGCTGATCTCCTGAGGGAGTCTGGAAAAGCACAACTTCCTTAAGCAGAGTCAGAAAGTCAATCTGCCTGCCTAGATGTACACAGCCTCCCTGGGGAAAAAATCTTTGTACAAAGCATCTGGTAAATCTGTCTTATGGTGGAGTCATCTCTTGCGTCTCATATAAATCTGGCCTTTATTTTGTGAAAGAATGCTAAGGATGAGAAGAAAGAAAAATGGGCTTAGGTTATGATGGACATATCTCAGACACATTTTTGGCATAGGATTGCGCCACAGCAATCATCATACTCACACCAGAAGGCATGCACCATATTCTGTAGCACTCAGAATGGCATTTCCAAAGTAGTAGTAGTAGTAGCAGCAGCAGCAGCAGCCTTTTTGGGACAGGGAGCCATTTAATCATTTGATTTTGTCTGTAAACCGCTTTGTCCGGGCCAGCCCGTCCCCTAGCAGGCTGTCAGAGGCTTGTCAGCCGGCTTCCGCCACCTCGCCTGTCTGGGCGATCAGGAATGGGACACTACTCACCAGGGGGAGGGGTCCTAGCCCCCGCCCGCCGCCACCAGAGTGGGGGAAGCAACCCACGAGGCATCCGGAGTCCATGTGGATCCTCCAATCCCGACCGGAGCCGCCGACAGAGAACAGGAAGTCGGAGGAACCTCCGCTGTAGGAGGGACGACAGGAGAGGAACAGATAGTCCTGCCAATCAAGCTAACCCATGCTGGCGCCGGCCAGACGCCTAGCAACCCAGCGCCTAGCAACCAGCGTGACCCCAGGCTGGGAGGCGTGGCAGCTGCCTGTCGCTCGCGGGCCTCCCCTTCCGCACCCGGGGCCAAGGGACGGCCACTCTGTTGTGGGGGCAGAGAACCCTGCAGGGAGCAAGTGCAGCCAGGAGCGGACCCAGGCAAAGAGCGACACAGCTGGGAACGGTGACTCCTGAATCCTGGCCCCAGCTGACTGTCAAGAGCAGGCAGCGGGCGGGGACTGACTGGGCGGGGCACAGGGAGGAAATTGGTCAGGCGGGGCTGGGGGAAGGTTGCTTACTTAAACCTGACAGTGCCTATGATGAGGAGGTGGAGGAGCACGCTGGTCGCGTCCGGCTGGAGAACCAGGCAGGCAGCTCCAACGAAGCCAGGTCTGGAGGTGGAAAAGGGTGTTGTTAAGAACCCCCACCCCGACCATACCCTGAGGCATTTGAAGCAGTCCACGGGAAGGTCCAGGGAAGCCTCGCGCAGGGCCGGGGCTGGAGGTCGACCTAACTGAGGCGGCGGTCACCGGTGCAGGACTCGCCTGGGACACCTCGCTTCTGGGGTCCCCGAAAGCGCACCCCAACACACTTTGTGAACTTTTTGTTGAAAAGCGGTATATAAATACTGTTATTATTAATAATAATAATAATACCATATTTATATGCTGCCTTTTCTTGGTCATTTATATTGTATTGACCAAGAAATTTTATATTGTATTGTATTGACCAGTATTTATACACCGCCTTTTCTTGGTCATCATATTTTACTGTAAAAAATCTATAAATCGATGCAAGAAATTCAGCAACTAAAAGATTTTGTACAGATGTATTATGTATTCATTCCAGGGCCTCTGAGAGGAATTTTATCAAGGAGTACAACGCTTCTTTTGGGCCTCTTCTCAAAGGGGGGGGGGACAGGGCAGGGGAAGGGCAGCAATGGCTGGAAATGTCTGTGGAGCCCAGGTCTACCAGGTTTCCTGATGTAGCACCCAGATCTACCTGCCTGGTAGACCTGGCCTCCCAGTTGACCCAGCCTCTGTTTTTCAATCTCCATGAGGCCAGCTGAGATCCCAGGAAATTTCTGGGCCTCCACCTTTGACTCCTGAGCCCCCTTTTTGACCCTGGGCCCAGATACAATTTAACCCCTTTACCCCCCCCCCCTCTCATGGACCCTGATTCATACATTACTTTTTAAGGATTGTTGCCAGTGCTTCTCCCCACACATCTACCACTGCACATGCAAACACACTATTTCAGGTCTGGCCCAGAATTTGAATCAAATTGGGGGAATTTACACTCAGTAACCAGAGAGGCCAGGACACATTGGGTCGTTGAGTAAACAACCTCAAAGTGCCTCTAACTAGGCTAACAATAACCATGAGACAGGATTTTTGAACAGAATATAGGTTTATTAAAAGATATAAGGAATAGGGAAAAGGCAATTTTACTTATCAGACCAGTTGCATAGAGCTTAGTGGTTTGTGGGTGGGAAATAATTGAAAATAGTTCCATTTATACAGGTACAAATTAAGTGAAAGAAGAGAGTCAGGCTGCCAGCTGGGCTAGG
This sequence comes from Plestiodon gilberti rubricaudatus, assembly GCA_026170595.1. Classification (NCBI taxonomy): domain Eukaryota; kingdom Metazoa; phylum Chordata; class Lepidosauria; order Squamata; family Scincidae; genus Plestiodon; species Plestiodon gilberti. Next base: position 112,916,183 of record JANXHW010000003.1, read on the forward strand.
TTTCCTCTGCCTGGGACAGCCCAATGGGATGGAAAAGAGTCTAATCCTATCCTTTTCCTCCCTCACTGAAGCAGTTGCACCAAAAAGGCAAGCACTGTATCCGGGGGGGGGGGGAGAGATCAGGAGGCTTGGGAGAGGCAAGGGGAAATATTTTTTCTTACCTCTGGGTAAGCCTCCTGATTGCCAGTGGGTCTCCTTGGACCTATGCCAGCCCTTGAGCTGGTGCAAGTCTGAGGAGAGAAAAGGGGCATGTCAGGAGGTGAGGAGGGGGATAGGATACTGGTGCAGGTTTCATGTGCCAGTACAAAGCCCCTCCCACCTCTGTCATGCCCCTCGCTCCATTCCACTCTCCTCCCACCCCCACCACGTCCTTTCCTGATTCAACAGGAATGGCGGGGTCTGTTGCTGTGGTTGCGGCGCTGCCGCTTCTAGTGGCAGCACTCACAAAATCGTCTCTGAGGAGTGCTGCGCTCTTCATCAGAAGCCGTTGGAAGTTGTGCGAAAGGGTTTACAACTCTGTTCCGCTGCTGTAAATGTATAACCAACAACCACATACAGCCTAGCAGCCATGCTCTGTGACTTGCTAAGTGCTGGACAATGCCAGGTAGGCAACAAAGCCAAAAGGCTTTTCCCTCATGAGGGGCATTAAGTGGCTGGTGAGCTGAATTCAGCTTAGGAGGTCTGGAAACAGGGTGTGCAGGCCTGCCTTATAATCAATATACAATTTTAAGCCACCTAAGAAAGAAACTAAAATGTGAAGTAAATACAGAAATGCAACAAAAGAGAATTTTAGCAAACATTTAAGCAATTAAAACACAACTTTACCTAATGAGTGATAAAATAATGTGTACTTCTATGTGTATATAAGTTGAAAAGGGGTAGCCATAATTATTTCTGTAAATAAGAAGATGATGTTTATGATCAGTTATAGCAAACAAAGACCACCATTCTGCATGCCAGACTTTCTAGTTTCTTTTTTTTTAAAGCGATGGGAGAGAAATGAAACAAAATCAGTGCAGATAGGCTTAAAATGCCCCCAATAAACCCAGAGATTTATCTGATGCAGCCACTTTCCAAACTCAAGCAGAAATTTGAAATACTGAAGATTCAAAGCAGAAACGAATGCTTTGGCGATAAGCTTTTGTTAGTGTTAGGAAATATCAGAAGAAGCTTAAATTAACTTTTGTATTAATTAAGCAGTGAAAGCCTCTTTATGGAGTGCAAGCCTTAGTCTTTTGAATACAAACAAATTCCATGAATATTTTGTTAAACTGGACCTTTTTTGGTTAGTGAGCAGCTTTATGGAGCAGCCAGTGTGGGTTCTAGGCCTGTTTCCGCCTCTTCTTTTGTCACTGCCACATGGGTGCTTCTGGCCAGTTATGCAAAGGTGAGTGTCTTGCTGGTTCGGGCTCAGTCTTGTCTGGCTTCCAGCCTGCATCTTTGTGCAGTAGTAAGCCACCAGCATCCGGCTTTGTCTGAGTGCTGCTGAGGCTCATTCTTCCAGTCCCTTCCCTTAGCAAAACTGTTCCTTCCAGTTGATGAATGCCCCCATAAGGACTCAAACCCTCTAGAGATACTTGCCCATTTGTTTCACATTGCTGCCGTCTTTCAAGGGAGCTATCTTTCTGCCAGTCCTCTGAGCTCTGCTCTGCTCAAAAAGATATTCCTTGGACATGTGTGTTTGTGTGGGTGTGAGTGGACTTGAACCCTGCATGTAGGAGTCCTTGGTAGATCTTCTCCCCATGGTTGGCGGGGGTGCTTGTTGCTATGAGCTCATTCCTAGCGGCTGGCAGAGGGGCATCCCCCCACTCATTTGCCCAGTGCTTGCCCCCACCCCTTTGCTCAGTTTGCCCTGTCAATGCTTCTCTGGGCACTGGCATTGTGGCTGGGTGGATGTGGTGATTGGCTCCTTGGACATCACACCAATGATGTGCCAACATCACACCAGTATGCGCTGATGTCAGGACACTGCATCCTGTGACAGTATGTTTCAGGGTTTCCATGCACGCTGTTGTTGTTACTGAGAAGGGCTGCACCAGTGTTACTGGGAGGGCTGTGTTGGCATGGCATTGTCCGCATGGGCTTATGATACGATACACATTATGCTGGCATCCGTGCACGGGCGTCACTGGAGCGTGGCCGGGGGGGTGGGCCACCTGGGGGTGACGCGTGCCATGGGGTGACGCGCGACACCCTCCAGACGCTCTGAGACCAGCCCAGGAGCCAGCCTCGGAGTGTCCGACCCCGTCGGCGCTCCAGGGCCTTTTTGCCCTCAAAACGGTCTGCGCATGCGCGAAAATCCGGAAAATACCCGGATGAACGCGCTGCGTGGGCCTTCTTTCAGAAGGCCCTGGAGCGCCGACGGGGTCGGACGCTCCGAGGCCGGCTCCCGGGCCGGCCTCGGAGCGTCTGGAGGGCGACCTGGAGGGCAACGCGACGCGGGGGGGAGCCGGGTCACCCCCACCCCCCCGCGCCGCGATGACAGAGCGTCACTAGGGTGACGTGCGCCCCCGCCCCAGGGTGACGCGCGTTCTAGTGACGCTACTGCATCCGTGCAATGTTGGCACAGCGTCCGAATAAGTTGGCTGTTATTATATGAGGTTGCTGATTATTTTGATTATCTTGCTGATTATTTTGCCTATTCCTTTTCCCCATTTTTGTTAACAAACCATAATTTTTGCTCAGTTAGCCCTTTGACATTTTTCAGCATCTATACACTTTAAATTGCTCCAATAGTAGTTGCTGACATACCTTACATTTAATCAATATTTACACAGTACAAGCTATGCTTAGTCCACCAACTTAATGTCAGAACATAAATAATAGTCTAGCCGACGTTATCATTCAGTGCATCTTAGAACATATATTAAAGATCTTGGGATAGCACTGTAGTATTAAATGATCTCAGACTGAAGCCTGGAAGGTACCTGCCTTGAAATAGCTCTGTCCCACAATATGAATGGAGTAAAACAAAGGCATAGAAGCAGAAGAAATTGATTAACCTGTATACATTTAAAATAAATTAGAATTATGTAGGAGAAGGAGAATCCACTGGGTACATATATCAGGACCAGCCCATCCACGAGGTTGACTGAGGCAGACAACTTGGGCACCGTATTGGTGGGAAATGCTAATTACATTTCTTTTCAACCGAAGGTGGTTGGTTCCTTTTTGTGTTCTCCAGGTACAGAACTGAGAGATGGCCAAATAGAATAGCCAAATGCATAACAAAAGTCTTGTAAAGGTAGCTGATCCTTTGAACTGACTCACAGCTCAATCCTACTGAATGCTAGTGCCGGCCCAGCGTAAGGCACCTTGAAACAGTGCGCCAGAGGCCCAGGTCGCTGCAAAGCTCTGCACATGATCTGGAGCAGGTAGGCCAGTGCAGCTTCCCAGTGCTTCAAATGGCTCTAAAGAGTTTAAAAAAACCTGATTCACCACGACTTCTGGTTGCACGCAAAACCTGAAGTTGCTGTGAATCAGGTTTCTTTTACTCTTTACAGTAGTTTGAAGCACTGGGAAGCTGTGCGAGAGTCCAGAAGTGGGAGGCAGGCCAGTGCACTGATAAATTAAGGTACTGTGGTGCCTCCCAGCCCCTGCCTCACCCTCCCTCACACGGATTTCTTTCAGTGCAGGTTTTTGTATCCAGTGGGTGTTCGGGAACCGACCCCCGTGGATACAAAGGGCTTACTGTACGTACGTACGTGTGTGTGTGTATCTTATCAAATTCTTTAATACCTAAATGACAGTAATTTCACACTCTATAATATTAATTCCTAGCAAAATGTTTATGGAAGCCATTATTGAGGTGCTATTTATAAAGAAACATTTCGAAGAGCGCAATCCACCGGAGCATTGGAATGGCGGCGCAAGCACTCTGCTGTTTCAAGTTGTCGCGACCGTGCCATAAAGTTTGCAATGCCTCATGAGTAAGGGCATCTGACTGGCCTCCCTTACTCCGTCGCCGGACCAGGCAACCAGAGGAAGGTACGCGCTCCCTTGGTGGCTGCGTGGGCAGTCCAGGGGGCGAGGGAGGAGGGCCATTGGTCTAGACGGCCCGGGAGGGGGCAGGGAGTGGTGCCTGCCATATCCACGACCCCGCCAGGCGGCTAGGCCATTACACAGCCTCCTCTGACTTCCACCAGCTATTTAGCTGGCGGAAATCCGAGGAGGCCTAATGGGACGGCCCCGGTTTACACCCGAGGAAGGGGACAAACGTCCCCTTCCCCGAATAGGCCTTCAGCCCGCTAGTGCAATGGCAGCATGGGCTCAGGATCCGGCGGGCGGCCCTGTGCCGCCGGCCGGATCCTTAGTCAGAATTGTGCTGTAAAACATGCATTCCCCCTTTATTGCACTTAGCATTGAACAACTCTTCTTATCAATCCGAACCTAGACCAAAGTTATAGAGCATAAAATTACAGTTAATTTGAGTCGTGACCAGTTGTTGTATGATTATAAATAATGAAGATAGTGCTACTTTTCTAGACAAGGTTGTAGTCATTTTGAATGTCTCCCCCTCCCCAGGAACACTTGTGGGTATGATAACATCTGAATTCCATTGGGGAGTGGGGAAAAGCTATGCCCCACAATTGTGCCACAAATTTCCCACAGAAAGCCAATTGCTGTCCCTGCTAATACAAAATGTCTCTTTTAGATAGAAATTTCACTCCCAAACTCTTACATTGAAAAAGCCAAACATAGGGGGTGGGGGTGGAGAGAGAGAGAGAGAGAGAGAGAGAGAGAGAGAGAGAGAGAGAGAGAGAGAGAGAGAGAGAGCGCAAAATTAAACCCTATTTCCTCAGGGATGCAAGTTATCAGTATTGACTCGTTCCTGATGCTGCAGCAGCTGGAAGTAGAGATACACAAGGTGTTACCTGATAGACTACAAGAACTTCTTTATAACGATCAAGGAAGAATAACTCAGACTTTCATGTTGCCTGTTCAGTATAGATCAGGTAATCAATGCAACAAACAATACTATAACTATTCTTTCTCATGCATTTCAGATCATTAGGATACCACTGTTGCCACCCTTTTATTCACAAATTGGGGCTGCATTTGTGCTAGAATCTCTCCCTACCCTTTAGTAAATTGATTTCTAGCTTTGAGTGTACAGGTGTCCTTCAGAAAGAGACTTACTACTGTGACAATGTTCAGAAATTCCCCAAACAAAGCAAATTGAGAAGAGAAAGGATTTTGTCCTACTTGCTGTGAAAAGTATCTAACTTTGATTCTTTCAAATTGCTATCCTGTTTTCTGTTTCGGCCAGTCGCCGAGTGGGGAGGTGAAACGGAGCAGACTGGGAGAACCAGGACTGTTTAAGCCCCCGGAGACCAGAGCCTCCCCTGGGAGGGACTGCCCCAGCTAGCCAAGGACGAGCAGGGGCCTTGCATAGCCAGCCCAAGGAGCCCCCATCCGGGACTACCAACCCCTCCCGACTGCGGGAGTGGGGTAAAGCCCAGGTGTGGCCTGCCATGCTGACCACCTCATGCCCTCCAGGGTTGGATGACATGCCCTCCCCACCTCATCTCGATCCAAACCTACTCACCTGGAAGCAGGGACCTGCGTCTGGACCGCCCAGTGCCTCCTCGGCCACCTAGAGAAAGAGAACGAAGACAATCGTGTTAGATTGTGGGAACATAACTCGGGGTTCCTGTGTAGAAACACAGCCCCATGAATGTAAAGACTGTATCCCGGGTAAACCACATCAACCCAAGAGCAAGTAAGTCTGCTTCTTTATTATTGAAAGGCCCCAGAAACAAGCAGCAATAAGAACATAAGAACATAAGAAGAGCCTTGCTGGATCAGGCCAAAGGCCCATCTAGTCCAGCTTCCTGTATCTCACAGTGACCCCACCAGATGCCTCCGAGAGCACACAGCCAACAAGATGCTTGTTTCCTGTTCCTTGCACCTGGCACAGAGAAAACCTACTTCTAAAGCCAGGAGGTTGCTTATGGCTTGTAACATGTGATGGTCTTTTCCTCCATGAATCTATTCAAATCCCTTTTAAAGGCGTCTAGGCCAGGTACCATCACCATCTTCACATTAACCCGGCCTCCCATTTCTGCCAATGGAGCCCCCTTTTTGACCCCAGGCGAGAAATGGATGTCACAACCTCATATAACCACTTAAATAATTCTGAAAAAAAACATGAGTTCTCCCAATAATCACATAATGTCTACACTACACTATAGACAGGGAAGTTGGCTCCATTCTTCCTAAATGTACAGTATGTGTCTGGAGTTGTGTCTGGAATGTATCTGGAATGGGCTGGGTGTGGGTTAATAAACTGATGTTCAATCTGTAGAAGGACAAGGTGCTTGCATTTAGTAGGGGTCCTTCTTTGGGTACCACCATTATCTCAAATTCATTTGACAATGACTTGAGGGAGGGTCTTTTCCATAGTGGTGCCATAGTTGTGAAACTTGAGTTAATACTGGTCTCTACTCTACCCATTCAAGATTCTAACAGGAACAGAAGAATATCTTGTTTCATTCTGGCATTTCTGTTATGCTATAATGCTTTTGTTTTATGTTTTTTGCTCCCTTTCCATTGAGGTATGTTTTGGTGGTGTTTTTTTAATTATTGGTTATTGTAAATATTGTAAGCTGCTTTGAATGCCTTTTTAGATAAGGATAAAGCCCACAGTTTAGAGGTGCTGTTAGATCTAGTCTTGCAGATCATCCCTGGCACAAAGCACCTGCAACTAAATTTGGCTGGTATCCCAGCTGTGGCCCTTTTTGGAAAAAATATAATCTAGCTACAGATATCCATTTATTTATCTGAAATATTTCTTCTATGACTCTAAGGGCCCAATCCTATACTTACCTTACTTGGGCAGAGTGCATACTCTGACCACGCCTGCTGTTGCAAATGTGCCACATAAAGCACGTTTTGACAGGAAGTACCAGTGGAAAGGCCAGAGCATTCCCATTGGCACGAGTGGACAGAGCAGCGCCTGCTGCAGTCAGTGAGTCTAGAGTAGGGTTGGGGGAGGGTGGAAGGGGGGTGGGGAGAGGGCGAAACTAGGTTGGGAGGGGGTGTAATGGCAGGGAGGCTGTGAGAGCAGAAGCATCGGGTGGGGGCAGGGGAGGGGGCCTCCCAGGTGGCAAGCAGGGGTGATGTCAAAGCCGCTGCATCGGTGGCAGCAAGGTTTTCACGCAGCTTTGGAGGCTCCAGAAGGGCAGCGGTCACCATTTTGGCACTGCTGCTCTAGCTGGGGGGCGGATGGATAGGATAGGTCAGTTAATCTCAGAAACCTGATAACATCTAGGTTAGATTACTGCAATGAGACAGTCTATGAAGACGGTTCAGAAACTTCAGCTGGTTCAGAATATAGCTGTGAGACTGTCAACCAGTTAAGACAGGGAGGAACATACAGTATCTTTCCAATGCTTAAAATACGTCATTGGCTAAACATATGGGAAAAGCAACCAGTATTTTGCAGGAAGAAATGAAAGAATTCTATATGTCACCCCCTCCCTCCATCTCCTGATTCAGCCAACGTCTTGGCGGGGGAAGGGTGTGTATCGGTTATCTTAGAGTAGTGGGAGGCATTGCATCAAATGTCCACTGAACCTTCTGTTGCAACTTTATGCATGCTTACTTGAGAGTAAGCACCACTGAATTCAAAATTATTTTGGAGTAAACATGCACAGGATAGCATTGTTGGTTGCACTTGATTTTTCTACTGTGAACTTGCTCCCTGAAGAACAGGAGGACACACTGCACAAGAAAATGTGACTGTACCAGAAAATTAGTTTGGTAAATTAAAAGGAGCTGGGGAAGTAGTGTGTGTGTGTGTCTGTGTCTGTGTCTGTGTGAGAGAGAGAGATGCTCACATGCGTGTGTGTGAGAGAGAGATTCCAGATAATATGTGTTAGAGCAATGTCACTTTTACATCTAGCCTAAACTGAGCCATATTTTTAAATATCAACAATTCCTTTTAATCCGTCTCTTTTATTTAGTAGAAAAAAAATACTTGGAACTTGTTCAAGAGCAGTTAACCATAGGCATTTCTTTTCACACAGCCTAGCCTATCTTTCGGTTCTGTACTGTGTTTTTTTCCCCCATGGATAGGTGAAGAACACCATTCAGTGCATTAAAGAGGGAACACATTCTTTGGTTTTAAAAACATCTTTTTTAATACAGCCATTTACGCATTGCAGCACTAACAGTTTGAGTCTTTAGACAAAATATAGGCAATCTCCCTGCTTCTTAAGTAGAGGGCTTTGGCTGTTGGGTGCCATGAAAGCAAGAACAGCAGAGCTTTGATCTCATCATTTTCAATGAAACTAGTAACTCACTTCTTCAAATTAGCAGACTAAGCAGGCAACCAGCACCAAAGGAAAAGCATTCATTTTGTGCAATCTGGAAATGAAATTCTGAGGTTTATAGTGTCAGATGCAGTGTAGAATACAGAGTTCTACATGGAAATCCCAGGAAATAGGGCATATCTGCTCCCAGAAACAAGTCTTGTAATGAAGAGGTCTGGTGGCAATTGACGAATGATATGTGCTGAATACGTTAGGTTTGTCAAAACAATCAGGGAAACCTAAGGTTGCTTCAGATTAGAATCGCCACAGAATTTCGTGTAAAGTGAAATTCAAAGCAAATTTGGAGGTTCCTGTTTGAGGAAACTATTGAAGGAAATTGAGAGAAGCTAAAAGAGTTTCAATATGACTAATGGCATTTCTCAGGGGTCTGGATTTCACCTAAACAGACATTTCAAGGTAAATTTGAAGGTCTTTCTAGTTCAAGCAAAAATACAAAGAATTTCAAGTGAGGCTATTAGACTAACATAAGAACATAAGAAGAGCCCTGCTGGATCAGGCCAAAAACCCATCTAGTCCAGCTTCCTGCATCACACAGTGGCCCCACCAGATGCCTCAGGGAGCACAAGACAACAAGATAACCTGTTTCCCGTTGTCACTCCCTTGCACCTGGCACAGAGAAAACCCACTTCTAAAACCAGGAGGTTGCTTATGGCTTGTAACCTGTGATGGTCTTTTCCTCCATGAATCTGTCCAAACCCCTTCTAGGCCAGGTGCCATCACCACATCCTGTGGCAAGGAGTTCCACAGATGAATTACACGCTGGGTAAAGAAATATTTTCTTTTGTCTGTTCTAACTCTCCCTCCACTCAATTTCAGTGCATGTCCCCTGGTTCTGGTGTTATGCGAGAGGGAGAAGAATTTCCCTCTATCCACTCTCTCCATCCCATGCATAATTTTATACGTCTCCATCCCATGCATAATTTTATATGTCTCAATCATGTCCCCCCCTCAGGTGCCTTTTTTCTAGACTGACTAATGCAGTGGTTCCCAAACTGGGAGGCGCGGTTCCCATGGGAGCTGTGGAAACCAGCCAGGGGGAGCCGCAGAGTGCCACAGAATCCTCTCAGAAAACAGTGCAATGCCAATTGGCAGGCATCAACATAATGGAATGGGGAGCCGTGGCCAATGGTCACCAATGGTCAAGGGAGCTGCAGGTCAAAAAATTTTGGGAAACACTGGACTAATGTAATGTTCTGGATGGACTGGGTTGGGGGTTCTGGACAGTGGATGTCATCATCAAACCTTGTTTACATGATCACGAACTCTCACAGTGATCTGGGCATGCAACTTCATTATAACATGCCATTTTCAAGTTGCAGTGAAATCTGAATTGGACATCTGCTTTCCTGCTTTCGGCAGCATGTTTTCACCCCTGAGAGACTCCTACCTTTGGTCGAGCCTCTTGAGAAGACTGAGAAGGGCACTCCCACTCGCCCAGAGCCTCCTACCTGCATTTTCTGGCCTCTGAAAACCCAGAAGTAACTGGCGATGATGTTATGGCCAGTCGCTTCTGGTGGTACTCAGCAGGAGAGTGGCGCTGGAGGTGGTACTCGGCCAAGAAGGGGTTGAGAACCCCTGCTCTAGTGCTCTTCACAGGGTGAGAGTCATGAGTCCTCCTGTTTCTTGTCTTGTGTGGAACCATATAAATAGGTGGCGCTGAAGTTGATGGCCCTTTAGCCCTTGCTCAATTCAAAATCTTGCCCTGGTTGAAAATAGGTTGCCAGCCAAGCCATTTGAGTTTGCTTGAAGGCAACCTGAAGCTCCATTCCTTGCAGCTCCGTCATAATGATTTTTCCTACAGGTTTTCCAGGGTAAACAGATGGTTTGAAGTCCTGCATTGGCAGCCTTTGAGTATCACAAAATCACCGCATAACCAGTGACGTCGCAACGCCCCCACGGGGGGGAGCGACGCGGCCCCGCCCCCGTGCGTGAGCCGCAGAACACACACACACACACACACACACCGTTTTTGGCTCATTTCGAAGCCAAACGGCCACAAGGGAGGGCGGGAGGGCCCAACCGCTCCCGAGACATCACCAAACATGTAAGTCCCGGCCCTCCTGATCCCGCCCCTTCAGGGGTGCGTGCATCACCCGTTTCAGCACGTCACCCCCCGGCAGCCCTCCCTCCCTGCTGCGGGCCAGTGACGCGCCTGCCCATAATGTAATATGTGGGATGGGCTTCTTGCAAAGGAGGGAACCAAATTTCATGTGGCATTAAATGAACCATTGTGTAGTTAGAGACTTGCTTTTACTTGCAAGTAACAATCATGCAAGGCCATCATTTGAATCATGACTGTTGACTAGAAATAGGTCCCTTTACCTATGGACCATTTTCCTGCCAAAAATCAAAGTGCACACATTTAACATCATGTGCACTTTGGCTCCAATTCTGGTGGGTACAAAACAAGGATGTAGAGACGACTCAAAAATCAGCCGAGCATCTGAAGGACATGAATGTAAATACAGCAATTGTCAGTGTAGTCCCTTTTCCATGGAGAGAAACAGTGGCATTCCAAGAGGGAGGGTGGAACTGTAAGTTGTGTACAGGTCTACTCAGTGTTACATGGTGGCCCCGCCCACTCACCGTCAGAGCCATTCCTAGCAGCGAAGGCAACACACAGGGAGTCTCCTGCATGTTTCCTTCACTGCTCGGAATGGTTCCAATGGCGAGTGGGCAGGGGGGGCACCATGTAACACTGAGTAGACCTGTGCGCAACTTTACAGTACACACACACCCTCTAGGAACGCCAGTGGAGAGAAATAATTTACTTTTATAAGGTCGGATACATGACTACATTTGCAGCTCTTCTGCCTTGTGCAAAAACACTCCTCCTGCCTCCATTTTTTCCCTTAGACTTCTGAAGACGTTTGGGGTTCATAAAGACTTCCACAATCTTTTATGCACTGAAATGAAAGGGAGGTTTGCCACTGAATTAATATCAGCAGGGAAAAGCCATTAAATGAGCTCTACTTCACATTGCTTGATGCTTTTGAAACAAACCAGAAAAGACCTGATCTTGTTCTCTGCTGGAAATGACAATATCACACTTTTAAAGCTATGATTTTTTTTTCTCTGTATTGAGTGAAATAAGTAGTAAGAATAGTCAAGGACTGCTGGAATACAAATTTGCACACATGTAGAGTCAAATTCAGGGACAAAAGCTTATGGAACACTCATACATACTGGGCTTAGAAAGTCAAATGTCTTTAAAGGTCTATATTGTGGGAAACTTTGACTTTCTGGTAAAAGGCTCAGCTACTCTGGACTACAGATAAGAAAGATGTAAAGAACTCTTAGTGATAGTGAAACTTACTCATTTCCCTATGACTGATCTATATGCTCAGTTTCAGACAGCATTTGTTTTGCATTCCACTCAACATGATCTCCCTTAATTCAGCACCAAAATGGAAAATTCTCCCTGTGTTGGTCAAAAACTCACCTAAATATAAGAATTGCTTTGCTAGATCAGACTAAAGTCCAATTAGTCCAACACTCGGCCTCCCACAGCAGCCAACTAGTGCCTTTGGGAGTTCACAGCATTGTTTATCACAGCATTTGGACAGCAGAAGTACACTGCCCTGCCTTTTTTTTTTTTTATTTAAAGAATTTATATGCCACCTTTCTCCCAGCAAGGGCACTCAAGGCGGCTTACAACATTAAAATAACATATACATTAAAATAATTAACAATTTAAAACAATTAAAAAATTAAAACAATTAAAACAATTAAAACAAACAACCCCAGTGGGTCACCTCTATTTACAGTTGTTAAAAGCCGTTTGTTCAAAGTTAAAAGTTAAAAGTCAGCCCACCATGTCAGACATCGAATGCTAGTCTAAATAAAAATGTCTTAAGGCCCCGCCGAAAGGTCTCTAAAGAGGGAGCCGTTCTTAATTCCAGGGGGAGGGAATTCCATAATTGGGGCGCCACAGCCGAGAGGCCCTATTCCGCGCCGCCATCCCCCTCACCTCCGTCAATGGCGGCACGGTTAACAGGGCCCCCCCTGATGACCTCAGAGTGCCGGTCGGATTATAAGGAAGGAGGCGGTCCCTCAAATACCCTGGACCCGAGCCGTTAAGGGCTTTAAAAGTCAAAACTAGCACTTTGAATTGTGCCCGGAAACGAACCGGCAGCCAGTGTAGCCACCGAAGCAGTGGTCCGACTGAGTCGAACCAACAAGCCCCGGCAACCACCCGGGCCGCCACATTCTGCACTAGTTGCAGTTTCTGGACAGTCTTCAAAGGCAGCCCCACGTAGAGCGCATTGCAGTAATCTTGTCTAGATGTCACTAGGGCATGGGTTACTGTGGCCAGGTCTGCACGATCCAAGTACGGTCGCAGCTGGCGCACCAGCCGAAGCTGGGCGAAAGCCCCCCTGGCCACAGCCGCCACCTGGGAATCCAGGAGCAGCTGCGCATCCAGGAGAACCCCCAAGCTGCGGACCTGCTCCTTCAGAGGGAGTACAACCCCATTCAGAGTAGGACGATGATCCAGTACCTGAGTCGTAGACTTCTGGACCAAAAGAACCTCTGTCTTATCAGGATTTAATTTCAGCTTGTTTGCCCCCATCCAGCTCCCAACTGCCTCCAGACAACGATTCAGGACATCGACCGCCCCCTTGGAGTCGGGTGGAAAGGAGAGAAAGAGCTGGGTGTCATCAGCATACTGATGACTCCCTACCCCAAACCCCCGGATGACCTCTCCCATCGGCTTCATATAGATGTTAAACAGCATGGGGGATAGAATTGACCCTTGTGGCACCCCACACCTCAAGGGCAAGGGTGCCGAACAAGCATCCCCCAGCACCACCTTCTGGGATCTATCAGCCAGGAAGGAGCAGAACCACCTCAGAACGGTGCCTCCAAGCCCCAACCCAGCCAACCGACCCAGAAGGACACCATGGTCAATGGTGTCAAATGCCGCCGAGAGGTCCAGCAAGACCAACAGGGATGCACTCCCCCTGTCCAGTCCCCAGCGCAGGTCATCCACCAAGGCGACCAAGGCCGTCTCTGTCCCGAACCCCGGCCTGAAGCCAGACTGGAATGGATCCAGATAATCAGCTTCCTCCAAGACCCTCTGGAGCTGAGACGCCACTACCCGCTCGATCACCTTGCCCAGAAACGGGGTATTTGAGATTGGCCGGAAGTTGTCCAATATAGTGGGGTCCAAGGAGGGTTTCTTCAGGAGGGGGCGCACCACCGCCTGCTTCAAAGACGGCGGCACCACCCCCTCCCTTAGAGATGAATTTACCACCCTCCCTGTCCACTTGGCCAGCCCCGCCCAGGAAGCTCTAATCAGCCATGCCGGACAAGGGTCAAGCGGGCAAGCAGACGGTCTCACACTGCAAAGAATCCTGTCCACATCCTCAGGTTCTACAAGCTGAAAAGAATCCCAGGAAGAGGAACAGACAGGTGCCTCAGGGACATCATTAGATACTGCTAACGTGGCGTCCAAGTCATGCCGAATCCGATCGACTTTGTCCACGAAGTGCTTTGCAAACTCATCATAGCGAGCCACCGTGTGTTCCGCCCCATCTACTGGGGGGTCCAGATGGAGCAGGCCCCGGACCACATGGAAAAGCTCAGCTGGACGGTTCTCCGCAGACGCGATTCCGGCAGAAAAGAAAGCCTTCTTAGCTGCCGCCACCGCCACGGAATAGGCTCTGAAGTGAGCTCTAGCCCGTGCCCGGTCGGAGTCAGCACAAGTTTTCCGCCACCGTCGCTCTAGACATCTACCTTGCCGCTTCATCGTCCGCAGCTCCTCAGTAAACCAAGGAGCCGCTCTGACTCTGCAGCTTGGTCGAGGACGCTCAGGAGAGATCAGATCCAGGGCCCTGGTCATTTCCCTATTCCAGAGATCAACCAGGGCGCTGGGTGAGTCGCCGACTCTGGCAACAGGAAAGTCCCCCAGAGCCCTCAGGAATCCATCCGGATCCATCATCCTCCGGTGGCAGACCATAGAATGAGGTCCCCCACCACTGCGGAGGCGACAAGCCGCGATAAGCCTAAATCCCACCAGGAAGTGATCTGTCCATGACAAAGGAGTGATGTTAATTTCCTCCACATCCAGATCACCATCCACCTGTCCAGCAGTAAACACCAGGTCCAACATGTGTCCCGCACCGTGCGTCGGGGCAGATATTCTCTGAGACAGACCCATGGAGGCCATGAAGTCCTGAGCCGCGGCTGTCCTCGGGGCCTCAGCGTGGACATTAAAGTCCCCCAACACCAGTAGGCGAGGGCACTCCAACGCCACTGCCGAGACCACCCCAGTCAGCTCAGTCAGGGAGACTGTTGGGCAGCATGGTGGGTGGTACACCAACAGAATCCCTATTCTGTCTCGCCCTTCCAGCACGACATGGAGGCACTCAAACCCAGTGGACCGCGGGACAGGGTACCCAGTGAGATGGATGGTATCACGATAGACTATCGCAACCCCACCTCCCCGCCCCTGTAGTCGTGGCTGCTGCAATACCCGGAAACCTGGCGGGCACATCTGGGAGAGACTTACCCCTCCCGACTCATCCAGCCAGGTCTCCGTAATACACACCAGGTCAGCGCCTTCATCCAGGATTAAATCCTGTACTAGGCAGATTTTATTGTTGACTGACCTGGCGTTCAAGAGCAGCAGTTTCAGACTCAAGGGACTGTTGCCCAGACCGCCGAGGGTCAGAGGGATGAGAGAAGGGCCAGAAAGAGGGACAGTCTGCCTGTGACTGACCCTCGTTCTCCTGAAACGGCCTGCCCAGCCCCCACTGCCATATCTTCTGTGACCCGTCACTCTGCTAATGGTGGCCGCCCGCCCCTCCCCCAGACTCCCTCGAGGTGACAAACACATAGCCCTTCAGCGGAGCCTACTTCCTGACCACACTAAAAACCTCACACACTTCCACACCACTCTCAAACACCACCTCACTCCCCAGTCAATCCACTATCTAAAAGCGTTCCCTCCAAATCCCAACCACTCCTGTCCAGCAACCCCCACGTCCCTCTCACAGAGGCGCGGGTCACTGCACCCCACACCCCTTGCCCCCCTCTCACTGGGGCAGAGGTCCCACTAGTCCCCCCGAGGCCTCCCTCTCACGGAGACCAAGGTTAAGTACTCCCCTAACCCATTCACAGAAGTCCCATACACAACAACCACACACTCAACCTACACACTCAACCCTCACCCACATACAAAAATCAATCACTCAACCTTTCTCTCGATGCTGACATGGCTCCTCCAATCTCCTTAAGATTTATGTGGAGGTCCCATTCAACTTTCATGACTAAAAGCCATTGATAGACCTTGCCGCTATGAATTTGCCTAAACCTCTTTCAAAGTCTTCTAAGCGAGTAACCAGCACCAGTCCTATGCTGGTGTCTAGCACCACTCCTTAAAACTCACCCTCACTCTCTTTTTACACAGCAGTAATTGTGGCTAGAATTATATAGCACCAAAATGAGTTTTACAGCGCAATCCTAACCCATTTTCCAGCGCTGGTGCAGCCACAATGCAGCCCCGAGGTAAGGAAACAAATGTTCCCTCACCTTGAAGAGGTTTCCATGACTGCCCCTGTGCTGCAAAATGCAGTGTGCGCCCTGTTGGCACAGCTACACCAGCACTGGAAAATTGGTTAGGATTGTGCTGTTCAGAACATAAGAAGCACTGGCGTTGCTGAAGGTGGGGCGGAATGCTAAGTTCCGCACCACTCTGACCCTCCGTTACTCCGGTGCATGAGGCGGCCCCGCCCTCTCGCCTTCGGAGCCATTCAAAGCGGTGAAAGCAACGCACAGGAAACTCTGCAGGGCCGCCTCGTCCACCGGAGTAACGGAGGGTCGGACTGCGGCGAAACCTAGAGCTCCGCCCCCCTGGAGCAATGCTACTGATAAGAAGAGCCCTGCTGGATCAGGCCAAAGGCCCATCTAGTCCAGCTTCCTGTATCTCACAGTGGCCCCACCAGATGCCTCAGGGAGCACACAAGATAACAAGATACCTATATCCGGTCACCACTCCCTTGCATCTGGCATTAAGAGATAGCCTATTACTAAGACCAGGAGGTTGCTTATCCCCATCATGGCTTGTAACCTGTGATGGACTTTTCCTCCATAAATCTGTCCAATCCCCTTTTAAAGGCATCTAGGCCAGGTGCCATCACCACATCCTGTGGCAAGGAGTTCCACAGATGGATTACATGCTGGGTGAAGAAATATTTTCTTTTGTCTGTTCTAATTTTCCCTCCACTCAATTTTAGTGGATGTTCTAGTGTTGTGTGAGAGGGAAAAGAACTTCTCTCTATCCACTCTCTCCATCCCATGCATAATTTTATATGTCTCAATCATGTCCCCCCCTCAGGCGCCTTTTTTCTAGACTGAAGTGCCCCAAACGCTGTAGAATTTTCTCATAAGGGAGATGCCCCAGCCCATGAATCATTTTGGTTGCTCTCTTCTGCACCTTTTCCAGTTCCAATATATCCTTTTTGAGATGCGGTGACCAGAACTGGACACAATACTCCAGATGTGGCCTTACCATCGATTTGTACAACAGCATAATAATATTGGCCGTTTTATTCTCAATCCCTTTTTTTAATGATCCCAAGCATGGAATTGGCCTTCTTCACAGCCGCCACACACTGGGTCGACATTTTCATCGGCCTGTCCACCAGTACCCCAAGATCTCTCTCCCGATCCATCACAGACAGCTCAGAACCCATTAGCGTGTATGTGAAGTTTTGATTTCTTGCCCCAATGTGCATCACTTTACACTTACTTACATTGAAGCGCATCTGCCGTTTTGCTGCCCATTCTCCCAGTTTGGAGAGATCCAGTTTGCCTTCAGTATCCTCAGGGGTTCCATTCTCCCTTATACAAACTGACATCGTGCTCTGGAAGCCTCTTCTGGGTCACGCGACTCCCCCTCCATCTCCCTAAATAGCTCCAGAATGCATTGCAATGTATTCTGGATCTAACTTGGGAGAGGGGAAGGGGGAGCTGTGCAACCCAGAAGAGGCTTCCTGAGCATGATTTCAGCTTGTATTATTTGCAGCACTTTGCAGCAAAAAAGGCAAACCTGCTTTTCAACTGGTTTTTTTCTTTTAAAAAATGTTTTAAAGTTGACCCATCCGCGACGGTGAGACAAATCCATGGATGCTGCAGTCGCGGATACAGGGGGACAACTGTATTGGGTATCTGTTCTTTCTGTATTATTGACTGTGTTTTGGCAATTCTTCTGCTCTGCAATGCTATCAAAGTGCTAGCCTTTCATATGTGGACTGGGAAAGTGAGACAAGGTATGGTTTGTGAGGTTAGTGTGATATGCTTAGCAATGCCTTACCTGGATGCACTGCCAATGGGTTCCCCTCTCTCCAGTACTTTTCAAACACCTGTCCTAGCTCAGCTGCTGTGAAAAAAGAAAACAATAAAAAGCAGAAGCTCCCTTCCCTCAACAGCCCTTGATCTCCATCCTGTCAGGAAGGTTGCATTGTATCCTGCTGTCTGGCAGCAAAAAGCCCACTCCACCCTTACTGAAGAGCCTCAAGAGAGAGTTTGGCAGACAGTCAATGAACTGCACACTGTCTCTATGTTTGCAGACAAAATGAGAAGAGAGCGTGTGCTAAATCTAAAGGAAGGCCAAAACATTTTTATTTTTTTTTGCTTGCCTTCCTGTTTAATTGCAAAACAGGTTGAAACATAGATCTTCCTTAATCAAAATTACAGCACATTTGGTGAGTGAGCACTCTATAGTGTGAGCACTCTATAAAGCTAAAATAATTGTTATCTTGCTTCCACTCCCCTTTGCGTTTTTCAGTATGGAATTTTTGGTGCTGTGTTTTGATATTAAAAATGAGGTGTATTTTTCTCAAAAGGAAAAATAAGTGCTTAGGAAGGTGTTGTGTTTACAGCATTCACTGAAGGACTTAGATCTAATTCCCGTTCCCAGGTCTAAGAAAGACTCCTTGTGTTATCACAGATAAATCAGTTAATCTCTGTAAGCCTCCGTTCCTAAAATTGAATGATTATTGTTGTTTTGAGTCCTTCAGAAGGGTGACCTGTTTGTACAGGAAAGATATTGCAACATGGTAGACCACATTTAATGTCCATATATATGTTATTCACATACCATTTGCTTGAATGAAATAGATGCCATATCTAGTGGCCTATAGTCTGGTTATTGTGCTTTCTGTCCCCATTTGATCAAATGATTAACTTTATGAAAAGACAATTGCTACACACAGAGGGAAGAAAACTTACCGGTTCTCGCCTAAGGATATAGCGCTCGCTCACACACAGAAGGATCCTCACAGGACTCAACAGACTCCTGTTTCTCACCACCAGTATGCTCCATATGACTGGAAAACCTAGCCTGTGGCAGTTCCATAGTCAGAGGTCCCATCTTAATCATGGCTTTTTGAGCCTTTGGATTACCATGTGAGTCCATTGCAAGGTCTTATCAATACCCCTGACCAACAGGAAGGTCCCTGAGGATCCAGGAATTCCTTTGCATGAGGTAGGGTTTCAGTTTCTTTATTTTGAGTAATTCTGAGCTTCCATTTTAAAGGGCAGACCTTGTGCTCTTCTCAACCCCTAGGGAGGCTCCATATGGCCATGTTGTAGGTCCAAGTATTTCACTGCTAGTTAAAGACCAAATGACCCCATCAACAGGTTTATGACCATTAAAATGCTACAGCTTCACCTTGGAATGTCTGAACCCCAGAGGAAATGGCTTCAAGGACACTGCTTTAACGTGTAAAGGACATATGACATAGCCTTTGGAGTGTATAGATGCTCCATTGGATTTGGATACCACATGATGAAGCTGACTCAACTTGGGCTGATCTGACAAATTCTAGTTTTTCCTAAAGCTAGCTAAGTTAAGTTTAATCAGTTTGCATGCATATTGCATTTAGTTTATGCAGCAGCGCGAACCTCTTACAGGGAATATTTCTCCTGACTGTCACAAACAGCAGGGGGTGGGGGTGGTTAGGTCTGTTATATCTTCTCACTTCTACTCCTTGTCAGAAAGTATTTTGCAAAGTCTACCTCTCTATATTTATTTTCAGGAATCCTTCCCCTCTGCAACTTTCCCACTGTTAATCCTAGTGCTGAATAGAAGTGCCTGCTCTAGTTATGCCACCATTCCTGCATAATCCAACCCAGACTGGCTTTTCATATAGGGGAGGGGAGAGCATTTCAGCAGGTGCAGCTGCTTTAGCAGCACCATCAGCATTTGCAGCTGCCAAGATTCTCTCTTCTACACAACTCTAAGAACACAGAAGCCCTAATGGTGGGAGGTTGGCCACTCCTGCTCTAGCCTGCCACATGCTTCAATTTTGCAGTCTCAGGCATGTTGCAACCACAAGGTCTACTGAGCCCCATACACACAGCCATCATGGGTGCTGGCCTGCACTAAGTAGCGCTGGCCTGCACTAAGCATTCTTATGTGTGGGCCCAGCAGGACACCATCTTCTCCATTTACTATACAGATTCAGACTCATGGCTTTATATATTCTGTTGCATATCACAAATCGTGTTGAACACCCCCTTTTCTGGGTAACTGAGACCTGCATACTGCCAACACTGTTTTTCCCCTTTGCAATCATGATTTGAATTAAATATGCCATCCAAAACACTACGTAGTTAATACAGTTCAGTTTGTGAAACAAATTTGTCAATTATGTAGTGCTAATGAATATTTGAAGATTCCAGCATATCTTTGTCTGTACATATATTTGCAAGTATGCCATCATTTGCTATCAGTCATTTCCCAAAAGAAGCTACACACTGAGCATCTTTCAGGACCTTCGCTGTATAATTCATAGCAATTACTGCAAGCCGACATGAGCTTTACAACCACTTTTCAAAAATGTGCCACAATATTTGTTCCTAGTGTGTGTGTGTGAAATGCAAATCCATCAAATCTGCTGCATATTGGCTGTTGCCTTAGTGTATCATGGTGTTATGGGGCTCTGGTTTGGGAGTTGGACTTAGACCTGGAAGATCCAGGTTCAAATCCCCGCTCAGCCACGAAGCTTCCTGGGTGACCTTAGGCCAGTCACTATCTCTCAGCCCCACCTACCTCACAGGGTTGTTGTGAGGACAAAAGGAGGGGAGGAAATATGTACACCACTCTGAGCTCCTTGGAGCTCAGTATAAAAATGTGAAAAATAATAAAAAATATTAACTTCCTGTGCATCGATGCAGTGGGGTCAGCACTGGCTATCCTGCTGAGGAATAAAGGCTGCTGGAGGTCTCTGCGGGGTAAGGGGACATTTGTATTTTTGCCCCGGGGTAAGCTCCAGCAGCTGCTATGGCGCAACTTGGACCTGCATGAGTTCAATAACTGGTCAAGTCCATGTTGCCCCGTGTTGGCGGATCGGGCCCGGGAGTGGGGATAGGATGTGGCATGTGCCAGTGGCACCGATCTCCACCCACCTCCATCACTGCACATCCTCCACCCCATTACACCACCTCCCTGCATTCCCCCACCTTGCACCGCTCAGCGCAAAACTCACTATCTCTGGGCTTCGCTGCTCCTTCTGCGTCCATGTCCGCAAGTGCTATGCCGGCGCAAAGCACTTTACAGCGTTTTTGTGATGACCAGCACTGGCACAGCATGTGGAGGTAAGTGCAGTGCAGTGCAGGAGATGCCAGTGCAGGAGGTAAGTAGGAATGTGTCATTTGGTTCAAACACTAACCAGGCAACATACAGTTAGGATTGGGATGTAGGTCTTCTTATCACCTTGTCCTTTTGTCTTCTATTTACATAGTTGCATTTTTTTAACTTCATCTGAGCATTTGCTTAAAGTCTGAGTTATCTTGTGCTGATGAAGAGCAGCTATGAACATTGTATCACTGTAAAATCATTATTGTAAAATATCATTATGGCGTCTCAACTCCAGAGGGTCCTGGATGAAGCAGATTATCTAAATCCCTTTCAGTATGGTTTCAGGCCGGGCTTTGGGATGGAAACGGCCTTGGTCGCCTTGGTGGATGATCTACGCTGAGGACTGGACAGGGGGAGTGCGTCCCTGTTGGTTCTGCTTGACCTCTCAGCGGCTTTCGACACCATCGACCATGGTTTCCTTCTGGGCCGACTGGCCGAGCTGGGAGTCGGGGGCACTGTTCTGCAGTGGTTCCATTCCTACTTGGCAGATAGGCCCCAGATGGTGGTGCTGGGGGATGCCTGTTCGGCATCCTGGCCCTTGAGGTGTGGAGTGCCACAAGGTTCCATCTTGTCCTCCATGCTATTTAACATCTCCATGAAACCGCTGGGAGAGGTCATCCGGGGATTTGGAGTTGGGTGCTCTCAATATGCTGATGACACCCAGCTCCATCTCTCCTTTCCACCTGATTCCAGGGTGGCTGTTGAGGTTCTGGAGCACTGCCTGGAGGCAGTTGGGACCTGGATGAGGGCTAATAAGCTGAAACTAAACCCGGACAAGACAGAGGTTCTCCTGGTCCAGAAATCCACGATGCAGGTACTAGAGTATCGTCCTGCTCTGAAGGGGGTTGCACTCCCTCTGAAGGAGCAGGTCCGCAGCTTGGGGTCCGCCTGGATCCGCAGCTGCTCCTGGATTTCCAAGTGGCGGCTGTGGCCAGGGGGGCCTTTGCCCAGCTTCGGATGGTGCACCAGCTGCAAACGTACTTGGATCGTGCATGCCTGACCATGGTGATCCATGCCACAGTGACATCGCGACTAGATCATTGTAACGCGTTCTATGTGGGGCTGCCCTTGAAGACGGTTCAGAAACTGCAATTAGTGCAGAATGCTGGTGGCAGGGCGGCTGCTCCGCCACCCGTTTTGCCTCCGTCCCAGCCTCGAGTGCGAGGCTGCAGGCTGGCGCTCCCTGATTGGCTGGGTGATCGGAGGGCGGGGCGAGCCGGAGTAAAACAACATCGCCGACGCTCTTTCTCGATTTCAGGAGGAGCATTTCCGGCAATGGCGCCTGCTGCCCACTGCGACCCAGACCAAATGCCCCATGGCTCTGGAGCCTTGGCTGCATAGAGCATAGGGGACCATTTGGTCTTCCCTAGCTGCTGCTACTCGTCAGAGCTACCTGGCCAAGGCGAGTGCATTTGAAATCTTTAGGGGGGCGGCGGGGCTACCTTTCATCTGGCCTGTCCCTGCCGAGCACGTTATGCGATTCCTGCTTCACCTGCATGATGCGGGCTTGACTCCCAGGTCCATTGCGGTGTATCTGGCTACATTGGCTTTCGATTCTAGGGCCAGGGGCTTCGAGGATCCCATGGCTGACGTTCGGGTTAGGCGGATGCTGGAAGGATTTAGACGATCACGGCCAGCCCAAAAGGACACCAGGAAACCAATTACGGCCAACATGTTGCACAGTTTTTGCCTGGCCTTCCATTGCTTGTGTTTCTTGGCATGGGAGGCTATCTTGTTCAAGGCAACGTGTCTCACTCTGTTTTGGGGGGCTTTTTGCCCCAGTGAGATGTTGGCGGGAGCAGCGACCTCGGTGGACTTGCGGGTACTTCAGTTCCAGGACGTAAGTATTGAAGGTGGCCAGGTGGTGTTAATTCTGAGAATATTTCTCATTAACTGCCCAATCCTATCCAAGCTCGGTATACACCGAACAAAGCCTGGAGCCAGGTGTAACGCCTGCTGATCATCCCAATCACCAGGGGGAGGTAGACGGCCAGGCTGTTTCCCCCACTTTAGATATCTGCACGTTTGGGGGTAGTAGGCCCTGCTGTTTGGGACCTAGTTTATCATGTTATGAGTTAATAAAGTGGCCCAGTTATAATCCAGCCTGTTGTCTCACCTCGTTATTGGTTGGGTACGGGGGTAATGCGGTGGCCTGGGTGGTCACTGGTGGTAGGCGGTTCGACTCCATTGGGCCACTCCTCCGACAGCTGCACTGGCTGCCGATTCGTTTCTGGGCCCAATTCAAAGTGCTGGTTTTGACCTTTAAAGCCCTATACGGCTTGGGGCCAAGATATTTGAGAGACCGCCTACTTCTACATAGTCTGACTCGTCTCCTTAGATAGAGAAGGCCCTTTTGTGGGTGTCGTCGCCCAGGGAGGTGTGAGGGGTGGTGGCCAGAAACAGGGCCTTCTCAGTAGTGGCACCAAACTTATGGAATTCCCTCCCCTTTGACTTACGAACTGCTCCCTCCTTGGACATTTTCCATCGAGGCCTAAAAACCTTCTTGTTCAAAGAAGCCTTCTGAGCCCTTGCCTTTTTTAACATCTTGCTGGGTACAGGTGGGGGTGCTGCTGTTTTTATGCTCTTGTTTTAATTGTAGCAATGATCTTTTTAATCGATTTTTAGATAATGTTTTTATTAATTTTCATTAATTGTTTTTTACTGTTTTAAAATGTGATTTTTTTTTTGTATTGTATTTTCTTTTGTTGTTGTTGTAAGCCGCCTTGGGTCCCTTCGGGGAGAAAGGCAGGATAAAAATACTGTAAATAAAAATAAAAAAATAAATAAAATAAAAATCATTAATACTATACAGTTTGACTCTGAAGTTTTTGTTGTAACTTGAATGTTTCCTTTTTTTCAGATTTTTTCTTTCGACTGCTGCTTGTATTTTGTCTATGGGTCTCACGAATCTTTCTTTTGCTTCTCCATTTGCTTTGGTTCAAAGAGGTGCTGTTTTCCTGTGAGTGAATCCAGCATAATTTGCAAACTGCGCAAATTCTAGGTCAATGTCTGCTTTGAATATGTTGGAAATTGCAAAAGCAGAAAATATTTGCCCAGCTAAATTCTGAGATGCAGTTGACAGGTCCCAATAGGCTTATGAGCTCACTTACACTGTTTGATGATTTTGCCATTTGAACAGTTAATATTTTATTTTGTTCTACTGATAGTCTATCTTTAGACAGCATGTATCCATAGAATTCTAGAGAAACTTTGTTGAATTAATATTTCTCATTAACTGCCCAATCCTATTCCTCACTATATTATAGCTTGCAGCCGTCCTAATGGAGGCTGCGTTGCATGCTATGTGGGGGGGGGGGGCGTGCACAATTGGACAGCGTGAAGGAGGTAAGCAAAAATATTTTTCACTTCCCCCCCCGCATAGGCTACCCAATTGCCTATGGGTCAGCTTGAACCCACACCAACCATTTTGCTGACGTAAGTCCGAGGAAATGAAAGGGGCAGGGAGGGTTCAAAAAGAAGGGATAGGATCCTGTTGCAAACTACTGCTGCCCTGATCCATCTTCCCCAGCCCTCCCTCCCCTAGCCCTCTCCCATTCCTCCCCATCCTTGCCCATGACACATCTCCACCACCAACTTACCAGCACTGATGGAGGCCTCTGGAGCCACTGCTGTGCATGCTGCATCACTGCCCATTTGCAGCAGCAGCCAGGCAGCGGGCAACAGCAGTGGCGTTGGCTAGGGAATGGCGGGGGCGGGCTGCAGGGGGTGATGCCAGGAAGGGGTGATGAACGCCCTGCCCCCCTTGCCGCCCAGTGCGTCGCACCTTCTTCATTCCGTTGGGCAGGCAGGCCAGGGATTTTTGGCTCTGCTTCCCCTCCTCTATTTGCGCAGGCGCACGTGCAAGTCTAAGATTTCCAGTCGCACACAGCGCGACTGGAAATCCTTAGCTCGTGCGTACGCCTGCACAAACAGTGGAGAGGAAGCGGCACCGAGAATCCCTGGCCTGCCTGCCCAATGTGATGAAGAAGGCATGAAGCATCAGGCAGCGAGGGGTCAGTGGGCGTGTGAGCCCCGGGCAGGATGGCGAGGGTGGCACCCTGCATGTGAGTCCCAGGGTGACGTGCTGGGAGGGTGGCGTGCTGACCTCCCGCCCCTAGTGACGCACTGACCTCCTGCCAGGGGTGATGTGCACCGTAGTGACACTGCTGGGCAACAATGGACCAGCTTTCCGAATACCAAAAAGTACCCTTCACCGCTGGAGCATGAGTTCTGGCAACGCAGGCCAACCATAAGACTGGGCCATAAGAATAATATTTTTCTCTCTCAGTCGTTGAAATACTGTCTTTGATCAAGATTGATCAAGATCTTGAGACCTGCAATACACAATGATGTCAAAGTTAAGATTGTTCACTTCTAGGATGCCTAACCATTATTTATTTATTTAAAATATTTATATCCTGCCTTTCATCCCATAAAATGAGACATTCAAGGTTGCTAACAGCAAAGGTTAGGCTGAGCATCCCCTCGGGAGATGCTCGCGTTTACCCGGTCGCCCGGGAAACGCAGGAGTGGGGAGGGGGCGAGGACACCCCCTATCGTGTTTCCATGGGAGGAGTGTGGGAGGAGCCGAACCTTTCGGTTGGCTCCATGCCACACTCTTCCCATTCTCACCTGTGAGCTTCCCTTGGGTTCGCCAGCTTGGGGAGGTGCAGCAGTTCCTGCTGCCCTGACCCGCTAGGGGTCGGCGTGGATGAGTCGGCTTCCTCAGACGAGGGGCGACAGCTCGGAGTCCGGGTCGTAGCTCCGCCTGGGGCAGTCCTTAGGATGTATTCCTGTGTCAGCGCTTCTCACGTGCGCGTGTAACACCCTGACCCCAGCCTGTAGATCTCCTCTTTACCTATGATCTTGCTTACCTGTATTTCAATAAAGTGACCCTTTTTATCCATATCAGGTCTCCTGTGTTTTATGGGGCATACTCGGGTAAAGATAGAACGATGTATTTGACGCATATGATATATGCTCCTAGCAATAGTAGAAAACATTTCTCTTAGCAATACAACATTGCCCCGTACCCCAACCAACTGATATGAGACAAGGTCATTTGGAATAAACTTGGGCCACATTTATTAATCAGTGCTGTATCTAGCAGCCTGCAGTGGGTCCAATCTCCTCAACACTCCTCACCCTTTAGTGCACCTTGGAGGAGACAACATGCAACTGTCAATTCCTCCTTTGAGCATCAACCTCTGGAAAGGGGGTCAAGGATGCAGAATTGCAGCACCCACCCCAAGCTGGACAGCCTTTGAGACAGACTTTGCAATTCAAGCTTGAGGGGTCAAGTCAGTAGCCTGCATGCTGAACAGCTTATTGAGATTGTTTCTGGTTTTCCCTATGATTCTTGCTTACCTCAGGTTTCATGTCACTCCCTATTCCTGCTCTCAATCCCACACTGTACCTGACACATGGAGGCATAGCTAGCCTGGAACTTTGTGTCCCTCCAACCCCAGGAAAGAACATAGGCCCCATTGCACATCACATAAGAGATATCCCCAGACAAGCGCACCCCATCATGTCTAAGCAAGATAGGCTTCAAAAATACAATGGCTGGGTGGGGAATAACTAGGGTGCCCATATCCTAAAAGGGACAGTGTGCCTTTATCAGGTCCCATACAATACAAGGTGCTGTATTGGAACAGCACCTTTAACCATTGGAATTTGGGCAGGTGCAGCTGTCAACATTGTCAACAGCTGATTCCACATCATATCAAGGCCCAGCTGGGTGTACATGCTGCTAGAGCTTTTTCTCTTGCGGGCCCAAAAAACAACAGACTGCCTGCATAGCGGAACCCTCACTGGAACCCTCACTCCAGCTTCTGGAGGATAACAAAATTAATGAAGCAAGCAACAGCAGCATAACTGAACATAAACCCATGTCCAATCTTCAGTGGCAACTATCCCTCACAGGAAAGCATAACAGATTATCTGTGCACCTCACTTTTGTGATATTGAATTGGATAAGGAGGCCATTGTGAGCAGCTTGCAGGACTGTTTGCCAAGAAAGTTATGCTGGTGCAACTGCAGGAGGTAGTCAGGCACCTCACCATTGCATTCAAAGTTGTGGTGCCCAGGAAAATCTTTATTGCAGTGACTATGTGATGCCATGATGGATGCTTCAAAGCTTCAGCATCGCATTTGAGTCACTGCTCCAGTATGGAGCAATCTTCATACTTGGTTGGCTTTTCTCCAAAATGTAATAGGATTTCCTTTTGGCAAGCCGAACAACTCTTGGAGGCAGAGTTCCAAGTGCATTTATACATAGCTGATGGCACTGGTTTGGGAGGCGGGGCATTGGTGTTTGGCCCAATGGCCAGAGGAATTGGTCCAAGAAGGCTTGATTTATGGATATGACCTGTTTGGAATGCACATTTAGGGGCACAAGTACACTTTTGGTGTGACAACCAAGCAGTTTTTTGTTGTCAATTAGCAGACCTCTATGTCTCCCAGGGTTATGAAATTAGTCAGGACCTTTGCTTTGCAGTGCCTCCCCAGCAACATATTGTTTGTTGCAGGGCCTCTGAAAGGGGGGTTAAGGGGGTAACTTGTACCCAGGCCCAGGGTGAAAAATGGGTAAAAGGGGGGCCCTGGAGCAAAAAAGGGGGCTCAGGGGCCAAATTCATATGTAGGGAAGGGGCCCAAAAGAAACTTTGTACCCCCTTATAAAATTCTTCTGAATGGCCCTGGTTTGTTGCCAGACAAGGTTTGCAACATGTTCCGATGTTTTCTCTTGGAATGATGGCCAAAGTTCTCTCTCATTTTCAGGAGGAGTATTTTTGAGAGCTGGCACCACTTGCAAACCAAGATCTGGTGCCGATGTCCCCTTGGGTCACTGGGTCAGTGAAGCCATTACGACGTCTTTAGCTCTTTAGAGCCCAGGCAGGCTATGCAAGGAAGGTAGAGGAGTTTTGCATCTTTACAGTCAGATTCTGTATGAGGGAAAAGTGACCCATCCCCCCCCCCAAGCACCTGATGTTTGGTTTATCTCAAAGATTTGAGGAAGACTGTGCATATTCTGTCAGGATACGTGGCAGCTTTGGCTTTCCAGGCAAAGGCAAAAGGGGGGTCTGTTCCGCAAATAAAGTGTTCCGGCTGGCACTTCCTTCCTGTTGCACAAAGCAAAGGTGTCTTTTTCTTCATTTGCTTGTTGGTTTGCTTTTGTAGCCCGTTATGGTTTTCTATTTCCATTTACTTCATCATCAGATATACTATTACTCCTGAACTGACATCTGAGATACCTTTAGCTGCTTGAAACAGTAATAGAACTCTATAAAACAAAACAGCAGTTTTTTTTTATTCTAGTGTGCTTTTGAAGTTCTCACTTCCTGTCTGTGAGTTTTCTCTTTCTAAAACATACGACTGTATAGTGCACTGCACTATGCAAGTCCAAGGCACTCTCCTATGCCCTACTGACGGCGCAAACCTATTCCTCATCACCACCGACGATGCGACCTCAGTGCTGGTGCTGAATGTTGCAAACGTGCTGTCAAGCAAGTTGCAATAACTCAGGAGCAAACAGCGCTGATGGAAAGGCCTGTACCGTCCCGCCAATGCTGAATCCCGAAGACAGTGCCATGGAGCAGGTAGGTCCTGCTCTGAGCAGTGTGGGGGATGGGGGATGGCAGGGAAGGGGGTGTAATAAGGTTGGGGATGGGAGGATCGGGCCCGGGAGGGCTCAGTGGCACTAGGTAAAGGTAAAAGTGACCCCTGACAATTAAGTCCAGTCATGTCCGACTCTAGGGTGTGGTGCTCATCCCCATTTCAAAGCCGAAGAGCCAGCGTTGTCCGAAGACGCCTCCGTGGTCATGTGGCCGGCATAACTCTCCTTGCCGCAGCGCGTAGCATGCGGCTGGAACACGGAACGCTGCTTACCGTCCCGCAAGCGGTACCTATTTATTTATTTATTTATTTATTTATTTATTTATTTAAAAAAATTATATCCCGCCTTATCCCATGCCGAGGCAAATGCCCAAGGCGGCTTACAACAAAAATTAAAAACAGTTTAAAATACAGAAAGTTTAAATACATAATTTAAAAACAATAAAAACAATAATATCAATAAAAACCACTGGGGGGCAACAGTAGGGAGCACAAAAGCAGCATGGCAGAGCATCTTGAGATACAGGAGGCAGGCTACAACCCATCACCCAAACGCGAGACGAAACAAAAATGTTTTGAGCCCTCGCCGAAAAGTCATGAGGGAGGGGGTGGTTCTCAGATCCCCTGGCAGGGAGTTCCACAGTTGTGGCGCCACAGCAGAGAAGGCTCGCCCACGTGTTGCCACTCCCCTAACTTGCGATAGAGGTGGTACACGCAGGAGAGCCCCTCAGATGACCTAAGAGAGCGGGCCGGAATGTATGGGAGAAGGCGGTCCCTCAGATATCCTGGACCCAAACCATGAAGGGCTTTAAAGGTCATTACCAGCACCTTGAATTGGGCTCGGAAACAAATGGGCAGCCAGTGCAGCCGCTGAAGCAGCGGCTCAACAGAGTCAAACCGCCTAGCTCCAGCTACCACCCGGGCCGCCGCATTCTGCACTAATTGCAGCTTCTGAACCGTCTTCAAGGGCAGCCCCACGTAGAGCGCGTTGCAGTAATCCAGTCTTGAAGTCACTAAGGCGTGGACCACCGTGGTCAGGTCCGATCGACTCAAGTACCGCCGCAGCTGGCGCACCAGCCGAAGCTGGGCAAACGCACCCCTGGCCACAGCCGCCACCTGGCTTTCCAGGGAGAGCTGTGAATCCAGAAGTACTCCCAAGCTGCGCACCCGATCCTGCAGGGGGAGTGCAACCCCATTCAGAACGGGCAGATGACTCAGTACCTGCATCGAAGCTTTCCTGACCAGTAGGACCTCTGTCTTTTCTGGATTCAATCTCAACCTATTTGCCCTCATCCAGACCCCAACCGCCTCCAGGCAGCGCTCTAGGACTTCCACAGCCTCCCTGGAGCGAGATGGCAAGGAGAGATAGAGTTGGGTGTCATCAGCATATTGGTGACACCCAACTCCAAATCCCCGGATGATCTCTCCCAACGGTTTCATGTAGATGTTGAAAAGCATGGGAGACAGAATAGAACCCTGTGGCACCCCACACTGTAAAGGGCAGGGCGCCGAACAGGCATCTCCCAGCATCACCATCTGGGACCTGTCAGCCAAGTAGGAATGGAACCACTGCAAAGCAGTGCCCCCTAGTCCCAACTCGGCCAATCGGCCCAGAAGGATACCATGGTCGATGGTATCGAAAGCCGCTGAGAGGTCCAAAAGGACCAGCAGGGATGCACTCCCCCTGTCCAGTCCTAGGCGAAGATCATCCAGCAGGGCAACCAAGGCTGTCTCCGTCCCAAAGCCCCGCCTGAAGCCAGAAGCCATTTATCTACTCGCATGAAGCCATTTATCTACTCGCATTAACATGCTTTGGAACTACTAGGTTGGCAAGAGCTGGCCAAGCAACGAGAGCTCACCCCGTTGCGGATTCGAACTAGCATGCACCAAATCCTACCCTCCCTCCCAGGCCTTCTCCACTTGCATGGGGCTGCTTGGTTCTGCACCAGTGATTGAGCTGACACTGATCCGAGTAGCCCCATTGCAGCGGCTAGGGGTTTACCCAAGGTAACTAGTAGACCTCTAGCCAGCTCCTACCCAGCATAGGATGCAGCATTGGCCACGCTGCATGACCCAGTGAGGGGGGGGGGGTGGAGAATAGGATTGGGTTGCCTGTGTAGAACATAGATGCTGGGGACATGGGTGAGCCGTTCTTGTTCTGAATTAGAGTCTTGATCCAACCCTTCATTGACCAACTGACTTGCTATGAACAAAGCCTTGGGGTGGCTTTGGGGTGACATTGGGGTGACAAACATTATCCACTATCCAAGAAGCCTTTCTTGTACATAGGGATTAAACCAGTGTTTCTCAAACTGTGGGTCGGGAACCACTTGGTGGGTCACGACCTGATTTCTGGTGGGTCCCGCAGAGGCTCCAATGAAAACACAGGAGATGGAAAGATCAGATAAGTAATTGCCTCAAGCCCTGAGGCTATTCAGAAATCAGATAGCTGCTAACTGCCCTTCACAGAGCTGAGCTCCTGCAGTTTGCAAGCTTGTGTGAATACAGGGAGATAAATGTTTGGGTGTGTTTTTTCTGGTGTGTTTTTTTCCCAAGTCTGTCAATGACAGGTGGGGGCAGATGAAGGCTGGGTCACATAACTAAGCCCCTCAAGTCTTGAGGCTATTAGATAGGGCTGCCTCATTACGAAAAATGGATTGAGTTTTTTTGCAAATAAATAAAATGTTACTTGTAAATAAATAAATAAAATAAGTCTCGTAAAGCTAGGTGGGTCCCGATAGCCTGTCATTTTAAAAAGTGGGTCCCGGTGCTAAAACGTTTGGGAACCACTGGATTAAACTATTTAAATCCAGACTTATGTCAGAGTTATGTTACTGGGGGGGGGGGTGTCCACTATAAAACACTTCTTTGAGATTTTCAAATTGACATGAACTGCTCAATAATACATGTAGATGCAACACAAGGACAAAAGAAGAAATTGTGGTCTTGTTATCAGATCAGTCCATATTTCCAGGAATATTTCTATTACAGGGTAGGAAATTTTGAGCAAAAGAGTTTCAATGCAGTTGGTATTATGCATTTTTAACAGACTGGAAAACCACAACCTTTTTCACCGGATGTGTATTCTGCAAGATGGAAACTTCGGGCATTCAAAATGGCTACGCAACTGCTGTACAACAAAGGCTGCAATCCTATAACACTTTCCTGAGAGTAAGCTCCATTGAGAACAATGGGACTTTCTTCTGAGTAGATATGCATAGGATTGCACTGAAAGTCATATTTACATATCTCTATTACACACTGACTCCAGTACTGTATGCACACATACATATGTAGCTCGTGCACACATCTAAGGGGGGAAAGGAGCAATGAAGCATGTGTTAATGGCAGAAGTATTTGCCACTTTTGGGCTATACGAAAATATAATGAATTTTGATCTTTCCCAGCTGAACCTTTTGCTTTATTAAGTTATATCAAATTGCTTACCTTGATGGAGACTGAAGATTGCTAATTAAGAATAGAGCAGATAATAAAAACAATGAGATGAAATCAGTATCAACATTAAACACAGTCATAACTGGCATGAATAGTCCCAGAAAGACCTGCTTGGTGAAAATATGCTGTGGAGTCCAGAGTTATAACAGTATCTTGGCAGAGTAAGAAATCTCAGCAGATGTGTAGTGAAACTTAAGGTGACCTTGTAAATAGCTTCTATAAAACATTTTATAAAGCAGTGGTTTCTCAACATTCTTCTTTTCACTATTTGATGTCAGGTTACATCTCACAGAAATGAAACTATATGAACAGCCATCCTTCAGATATTAAGTTCCATCATTTTTTCTGCCTCCCAGGGCATGAAATAGCTACCCACCACCTGCTGTTTGTAAGTACGGTATGTTTGTTGGGTCACAAGCCAGAACGGAGACAGACTTTCTAGGGCACACCAATGAATGGTTGCTGTGGAGTTCCTTGGGTCATCACATCTGTTCCCTTCTGTTCTAAGAATGCTAGTAAAAAAAAAGTTACAAACGTTTACTGATGAACAAAATGTTTCCACAGTATGTAGCACAATAACAGCGCAATCCTATCCAATTTGCACCACCAGGGTGGGAGGCTTTGGAGGGCAGGGGAGATTTAAATCCCCTTTGAATCCCCTTTTGGCAGCTGTAAATGTAGCTGCTGTTCACTGAGGGCCCAATCCTATTCAACTTCCAGCGCCGATGCAACCGTGCCAACAGGGTGTGTGCTGCATCCTGCGGTGGGGGAGGGGAGTCACGAAGGCCTCCTCAAAGTAAGGGAACGTTTCTTCCCTTACCTCGGCGCTGCATTGTGGCTGCATCGGTGCTGGAAAGTTGGATAGGATTAGGCCCTGAGTCAGATAATTGGTACATCTAACTCAGCATTGTCAACACTGGATTGGCAGCAATTCTCCAGGGTTTTGGTTGACCTCACCTGGGGATGCCAGGGATTGAACCAGGGACCGTCTGCATGCATAGCACATACAGTATTCCATTCCTGAGCAATACCCCTATCCCTAGCTCATGCCTTTTAGCATAAGAAAAGGTTGGCATGGACTGAAGGATTGCAGCATCTTGTCCATTTGGCAATAGCAGGAAGCTTTTGGAATGTTTTCCCTCCCCACACCAATGGAGGCAGCCACAATCCAAGTTAGGTGTGTCAGGGACTCCTTTTGTCTCAGCCTGCCCATTCCTCTCCGAGTCAATCTGTGGACTCCATTGTTGGACTGTTAGTTCCCCATGGCTAATATAATAGCAGCTTCAGGGAGGTGATTGAGACCATGGTGCACAGACAAAGGTCAACTTTCCCCCTATATATCATGGCCCCAATACAAATTGGGGCCTCAGAGTTACTTTAATGAGAAGACAATTATGATGGCCGTTTCATTCATAGAGTTCCAACATAATAGATTGGCTCGTATAATGATGCACATATTTGCAAACACGTATTTTTCTGCACTTGGTGTTATTATTAACAGTATATACCACTTTTCAACAAAAAGTTCACAAAGCAGTTCACACATTACATTCCAAGTGTATAGTTCAATAAGGTGTACATTAAAAAAGAGTAACATGAAAAACTTCTTGAGCCTCTGCAATCCCCAATCATGTTTTAGTGAGGCTAGGATTAGTATGATGTCACCACCACAGCAACCTTTGTTCCTTTCCAATAGGTTTTATAGCTCTTCTGTTTTGTGCTCATTTTCACCAAATCAGATTGTTAATGAATTTGTTTAAAATCTATTATGGTTATATTGACTTTGCTATTGATCTGTAAAAAAAATAAAATGATATACTGAAATCAACTGTGGCTTTTTTGTTTGTTTCCAAGCTGAAACCGAGCGAAAGCATCCCCTGTATAAATATGAAATGCATTTTTGTGGATGCAGTGACGCTTCACCATCTGTCCAACATCTCAGATTTACTCTCCCAGATAACTTCATATTTCACCCTTCAGTCCCTAAAGAAACATCACTTTAAACAGAGCCACATGGAAAAATGCACTCCAATAACATCTGAAGGTCTTGCAGTTAGCTGCAAGGGCCTCTAATCTAAATGAATGATGTGCTTACTCATTGAGCTCCATTTGAAGTTACGGAAACAGGGTGGATCAAATGCAAGAGAAGAAATGCTTGCCTTTTTATTATTTGTATTTTGGAAAAAGAAATCCATGGCAATGACAGTAATAATAAAAAAAAGACACAGGGATTTGCCAATAAAGCAAGGAGATGCTCGTAGCCATCTATCCAGCTGCCTTGATGAAATAGGTATCGGAAATTAACTCAGGAGCCCTATGAATTACATTCAATCCATGCTCTAGGCTAAGCACTTGTCAGTTTCAGCCACTAATGCAACCTATTACTTACAGACTACATGGCTGGCAAGCTAATCACACTGGAACACATTAAAGGATAGGAGAACAAACACAATATTGCAGTGCTTCTCAATGAGTGTGCATATCAGACGATAGCCCCACCATCAACATTCAGACCCTAGGCCAAATCTGCACAACTTGTGACTCACCAAGTCAAGCGCAGAGAAGGCTCTCTTTTTGTGGAAAAATGTTTATTGAGCCATTTTGGGACGTCATAAATGGGCAGTTGGCTATGTTCAGCTTGCACAGACAGGATGTAGTCATAGAAGGACAAGTTCAGAATTTCACAGGAAACTTCCATTGGTTGATGAATTGATTTGCACAACCATAGCTCTCTTAAAGTTCACAGCTCACAGCATGAAGCTTGGAATCAATCTTAAAAAGAAGAAAATAAGGAAGAAAAAATGTTCAGTATTATTATTCTCCAGAATTTAAATACAGGTATGCCCCCATATCCGCTGGGGATATGTTCCAGGCCCCTCCGTGGATACTTGAAACCGTGGATAAGAGCGAACACCCCCTCCATGGTTTCCTGAGGGCCCCCCCCACCCTGCCTCCCCTGCAGGCAGGCATGCTTGCCCCCCCAGCTCTTATTTTTCTTTCAGCAAGCTTTGTTTCTTCCTTAAAACAAACAGAGAAGCAGCCTCCATTGCAGGCAAGTAGAACGAGACTAAGTCCTAGAGAGGCTCTGCAAGGTTTCTGTTAACCTTACAGAGCCTCTCTAGTACTTAGTCTCGTTCTACTTGCCTGTAATAAGCAGCCAGAGGCTGCTTTTCCTGTTTCTTTAAGGAAGAAATAGCTTACTGGAAAAAGTAAACGCCTGGGGGGGGGTCCCCATGATCCGTGAATAACTGAAACCGTGGATAGCGAATCAGTGGATATGGGGGCCCACCTGTACATGCTAAGTTGATGTCTATAACCATGAGAACCTGAAGCTCAACCCCTCTTTCCACCAGCTCTATATCACAATTGCAGATTCACGCAGGTTAGAAGGAAGGCATTAGGAGGAGAAAAAAATATAGTCACAACCGTGAGCTCAGTTATGGCAGGACAACATATCATAGCTACCATGAGGCAGCTGATGAGGTCCACAGTGGCTCCACTGTCCAAGGGGGGTGCTTGCGCCAGCCACTTCACAGTGGTGGAGGCAGACCCCCTGCAATTGGCTGCCCTTCTCTCTCCAAAGGAGAAAGGCAGCTGATCACGGGTGCCCCGCCGCTGCTGCTCCTCGTGATCCGGCAGCAGCAAGGGGATCACAAACCAGAAGTAATCGGCAGGGACATCATCACTGTCAATTACTTCCGGGTCTTCTGGCACTCGAGGGGGCTCCATCAGAAGTCACTGCTCTGGGCAGCAGAAGACCCGGCTATGCCGCTGCTCCTTCTCTTCCCTTTGGTCTTCTTGGCAGAACTTTGCTGACTCAGTTTCCACTCTTCTCAGTTTCCACTCTTCTCCAACCTGTTTCATAGCACCGTTGATTCCCCCCCCCCCTTTATGACAAGCTTCTGCTGCAGGTGGAAAGTCTTGGGCCCATCAGTAACACCACCTCCAAACTGTTGGCCTGATGTAATGCTCCAGGCTAGGTGACCAAGGAGGTAGGGGTGTCAGGGAAAGCCATGCGCACTGGTATAGGGATCCACTATCATTGTCTCAGATTCGGGGGGGGGGGGGAAGATGGATTACAAAGTAAATTCCTTCATTTTCATTCTAATCTTTTTGATACTTGGGTTGTCATGTATTTAGAAATTACTAAGATGCTGTCAGTATATAAATAAAACGGTAGGTGTGAGGAAGGGTGAGAAATAGGATCTCGTTTTTAAGTGTCATGAGAGAATTGAGATTGGTATCACTATGAAGTCCTATGATTGCTACTTAAATAATTTAATTTTTCTCTGCTCACCATCATGCAAAAGTGTAAAAACTGTAAAATGCCCATCATCTCTGGTCAATAACAGTCATCTCCTCTAAATCTCATGTAAGAAAACATTATCGAGACATATAAAATTATGCATGGGGTGTATAGATGGAAGTTCATCTCCCTCTCGCACAACCCCAGAATCAGGGGATATCCACTAAAATTGACTGGTGGGAGAGTTGGAATAGACAGAAGGAAATATTTCTTTACTCAGTGTGTAATTAATCTGTGGAACGTTTTGCCACAAGATGTCATGGCACCTGCCTTTTATAGGGATATGGATATATTTATGGAGGAAAAGTCCATCCTCCACGTTTTAGTGGTAGTTGATCTTTGGGACCCAGAGTCTGGATGGGAGTGGCAACAGGATACTGATATCTTGTCGTCTTGTGTGCTCCCTGAGGCATCTGGTGGGGCCACTGAGAGATACAGGAAGCCAAACTAGATAGGCCCTTGGCCTGATCCTGCAGGGCTCTTCTCATGCTTTTATGATCTTGGGGGACCAAAGATGGCAGCTGCCAGAGCGCGGTGGAGGAAGGAGTGCTGGGAGGCATAAAAGTGAGGGAAGAGAGAAGTGGGGGTGGGAAGAGGAGAAGGAGTGGGGAATGAGCAGCGAGACCTTGAGAAAGAGAGACATTTAGAATAGGGAGGAAGGAACTGTGGCCAGCAGAAGAGAGAAGGAGTGTGCTAGGATCCACTAAAGAGAAAGAAACTGTGAGATAAGTTGATGGGAACCAAGGGAGGAAGGCAGGAAAGTAGTGTGTACTGGATTGGGACCACTAGCACCTGGCTGTAGAACCTTGAGCCAACAGAGAGCTTGGATACTTCCGGGATAAGACAATGTGGTACCTACCTTCTTATACATACAGCACTGGGATAATGGAGTGGACTGTAACTGGGAGAGGCAGACTAGTGTGAATATTGAAACAAGTGCCAAGTAAAACAGCTGATATAGACAGAGAAGTGGTACAGCCTTATTTCTGGTCACTTCCTGCTTGATGACGACACTTAATGATATCACTTCCTGCTTAATGACGTAGCTTATGGCCCTCAACAGGTGTCATGAATGCTATTCAGCCTGCTGTATGAAATGAGTTTGACACCCTTGCCTTGGATTAAACAGTTAAGCAAGTTCAAACAAACAAACAAAAACCCTGTCTGATGATATGTATGGTGCATTTCCTGTGGGGCCTCCCCTGATACCCTTGTCTCACATCCGTGCCCTGGGTCTCCTTTGTCGCAAGGTTTCAAAAAGCAGACGGGGAGACTTACGTCATTTGGATTCTAGACAGTTTAATCAGGTCAGTAGCTTTACATTCATAGGGCCCATGTTGCCTCACATGGCCCCGTATGCTAGTGCCCTAAACAGGAATTCCTCCTTTGCCCTCTTACAGATGTGGCTCCTGCCAGCAAGGACCCCTGGGCCGGTGCCCCACTGGATGTCTTCAAGAGTCCTGGATATGGTGAGTAACCCCCGTCACCCTGGGGTCCAGTGGGGGGAGGTAAGGGTCGGCCCAGCTGATGCTGGGGCCTTGACCCAGAGGTGGGAATTGCCCCAGTCCCAAATCTAACCCCAGGTGGTCTGTGCTGGGGTGACATCTCTGAGGGGCACGGCCTGGTAGGCAGGCAGGTCTACCCTCGGTCCCTTTGGCTGATGCTCGGCCACGGGGTTGCCCCAAGCTTTTGGGATTCCCTTTCCCCAGTGGGGGCTGGAAGGGGTATTCCCTCCGCCAGACTGGGTAAGGGCTGGGTCAAAGTCATGGGGAGTCTGGCTGATTCCCAAGCAGCTCTCTCGCAGAGATCATCCGGCCAGCCTCCTCTGGCCTCGGACTCCCCACCTCATTTAAGCTTTTCAGCTGATGAGGCCAGCCCCGTCCCGTCTGGCTACATCACCGGCGCTGGGCCCAGCTCTTGCGCAGCCTGATTGTGGCTTGTGCTGGAGCCATGGGCAGCCCTAGGGGTTCCCCACAGCCAGGGGAGGCACGCATTGGAGAGGCAGCTGGCATGGCCATCCCTGGGGCTGTGTGGCGAGCCGCTTCTCCAGCCGTGGCTCAACCCCACCTATCCGATCGCGGTGGTGGGATGACAGTATTACAGAAAATTTCAAAAATTTGGTGACTATTGACAATCTGAGGAAAATTTTGTGCCTACCCCTGAAAAAGGGCAAGAGGCCCTTTTTCAATTGGTGCTCCTCTTATATTTAGCAGGGGGAGAGAGTAAGTGCTCCCCTGTCACCCCAGCAGTGTCTTTTCTGGTGGCTGTTTGCTGGTGGTGGTCTGCATCTTTTTTAGATTGTGAGCCCTTTTGGGACAGGGAGCCATTTAATCATTTGATTTTGTCTGTGAACTTTTTGTTGAAAAGCGGTATATAAATACTGTTAATAATAATAATAATAGTAATAATACCGTATTGTCCCTAGTATAAGATGCACCTGATTATAAGACGCACCCTTAAAGTTTGGTGCTATCAAAAAAAATTAATTTAATCACTGGCATTATTGATTAAAACGCACCCCTAGTTTAAAAACTTAAATTAGGAGGAAAAAAGTGAGTCTTATACTCAGACCAATACGGTAATACCCCCCAAAATAGATATTTAGGTGGCTGTCAATACTCACCATTGTATTGTAACTTTCAAGACATTAGAAGAATGTGTTCATGATTGCCAACATTTTTCTGGAACTTACAACATCTCAGACATTCCTTGTATATTGAAACGATAGAAATTTACATTAGGAAAAGTCATCCTCGACATTCTAGGAGTCAGCTGATAAATTTATCAAGCATTGAGGTATTTTAATAAGCAAGCTTGCTGAGGGTAAATGTCATACTGCGTGATCCCTCTGACTAGCAGATGCTGTTCGATGGGACCAGGCGGGGGTGGGGGGAAGACTAGTTAAAGAACGGCAAAATCCAACCAAGTCCAAATTAGAACAAATGTTTGTCAAGCAAAAAGGGCAGCTTGTCTTCTGATGGAAGGAATTTAATTAGAAAAGTCACAGAGAGGCTGCCTCAAAAGTACCAGTCCCATTTTCTTTAGATAAGCTAATGAAGCTCATTGAACTTTGCAAAGAATTGCTGAACCAATAATATAGTGAAAAGGAATCTAGGAAAAAAACAACCCTGCTGAAATAAACCCTTGGAAATTAGAAAGACCAATTGTTTACACCACTCCAGCTCATATTAGGAAGATATAATTGCATATTTACCTACTGATTCCCCTCCCTTTAAACAAACCTGGAGGAAATGAATGATCACAGGAGAAATAATGTTTCTCTTTTGCAATATGCAATAAATTTAAATTTTAAAGTGTATGTATTAAGTGCTAAGTCACCTACATGGTTATCTACCCAGTGTGTTGCCTGTTTCCATCAGGGATCCACCTCCCCCCCCCCCCCCGACCCTAACAGCAGTCATAACAAAAACCTATTAAGGAACATAATGCTGTACATTAGGCAAGGGCAAACAAAATTATTGTAACAATGACAATGCAGTTATAAAACAGACTCAGGGGGACATAAGCATTACATGCAACTATAATACACATTATATAGCTTGGTGAGGGTTCACTGATGTGAAAACACTGCAGCTTACCTTTGGATGGGAGTGTGTCATCATAAGCAACACATTATGGCCATGCTTCAGTGTCTCCACTGGCTACCCCAGCCTTGTGAGCTCCATTCAAACTGCTGATGATGATCTACAGACTGGGCAAAAAATGTAAACTCTACTACTGTGTTCCACCATGACCTTTAAGATAAACTAGGAATTTATTTAGTTATTGCAAATATTGGTAGCCTGCCTTGCCAATCATAAGATGCACAAGGAAGTGAACAACACAGATTTACAGCCCAATCCTATCCTTCCCCGGTGTAGGCTCTTCAGGAGAGGTCCTGGCTGGAGGTCTACTTGGGGTAAGCGAGCATTTGGACGCTTACCCCAGGTAAACCTCCAGTCGTCTCAATGGGACTACTTCTCTATTAGCTCTTTAGGTGACGGAGAATCAAGCAGCCTCAAGTCGGCTGCAAGGGCCTGGGAGGAAGGATAGGATATGGCGTCCCCCTTCCCAGGCCCGATCTACCCTCCCCCTTGCCCCATTACGCCCCCTCCCCAGCCCCCTCACTGCTCGGAGTGAATGGAGCCTAATAAAACATGCCAAGCTACTTGCTAAATGCCACCTTAGACCTCGGCTATGTTCAAATCAGGATGCTGAGTTTCAGGAGACATTTCTTAATGGTAAGAGCAGTTCAGTAATGGAACTGATTACTGAGGGAAATGGTAGGTTGAAAAGTGGTATATAAATATTCTTAATTAATTATTTTATTTTTAATTATTTTATTTATAATTAATAATTATAATTCTCCCTTTCCAGAGGTCTTCAGCTGAAGGACAAACACCTCTTGGAGATGCTCTAGGATGGATTTTGCTACCTCAAGCAAGGGGTTGAACTTGATGACCTTGAAGGCCCTTCCAACTCTATGAGTCTTTCTGTGAAAAAGATGCATCTGTTTTATAGCCTTCAACTGTTGCTGCTTTCCGCAAAGAAACCTTATTTGGTGAGAGTTCTGAGAATTCCACTCCCTAGTGTCCCCACCCCACATTCTCACGCAACTTACAATTCCTAGGATACATTAGGAAGAGGTATCCTTGCTGGCTGCACCACCATAAAATGAATGCTTGCTACTGGATGTTTGCTATTTCCAGTACATCCAGTCTGATGGCATGTTCTTGCAACTTTAAACCATTCATTCCAGTGAGCACAAGCATATCAAGAAGGTGGGGAATTATTGGTGTATTTTTTTGCACTTTGAGATAGTTTCCAAAAGTTATGGAATTGTTCATTATTTGAAGTTTTCATTCTAAGCATAAGAAAAATACTGTAAAATGCTAAAATTGATAACTGCTGATATTTTAATGGAAATTATTTGTGCTGATGCCTTATAGCCCAATCCTATCCCCTGCCATCATTGTTGATGCAGCCATGCCAAAAAGGCATGTGTTGCATCCTATGGTGGCAGGGGCCACCTGAAGGCAAATAATTTTTACTTACCTCATCGTAAGCCCTGGGACCGCATATGGGTCTCCTCGGACATACACCACCTATTTTGGTGGCCACTGGTGCTCCAGTACTGTAGGATTCACCCCCTCCCGCCTCTCCCCCCCCCCAGTCCTAGCTCAGAAACATCCCCAATTCTTCCACCACCTGCTCCCACTGCCAGCTCACCAGAACCAGCGGACAATGGCCTCTCCCCTGGCCTGCCTGTGTGGCCACCAACCATTGCGTTGATGGTTTCGTACTCACTGGCAGTGTCACTTCAACTGATAGACCATAACTTTCTAACGGCGGAGCATGCGCTCTGCCATTCTAAACTGTCACAAATGTGCTGTAAAACGCGTTTGGGACTACTTTAGGCCGCCAGCGCGGAGACCGGAAGCCCTCACTCCGGTGCCAGATCGACCCAGCCACCGCTGTAGGAAGGTAAGTCTCCCACCAGCAGTTGGCCAAATCAGCCTGGGAGGGGGCGGGGATGTATCCCCGTCCTGTTCCCGGGCCGACGCGGCCATTACACGGCCACCTCAGACTTACGCCAGCTTAAGAACTGGCAGAAATCCAAGGAGGCCCATTGGGGCATCTACATGCTACACTGGGGAAAGGGGACAAACATCCCCTTCCCTCAAGGAGACCTCTGGGCCGGAATGGGGATAGGATCCAACAGGCGGCCCTAGGGCTGCCTGTGTATCTTTACGGTGAATGTGTGTTCTGCTGTGAATGTGTGTGAATGAGAATGTGTGTTCTGCTGGCAGATAGGATTGGTCCATTAGAATATGAACTGAAATCCCCATTCATTTCAATGGGATTTACACAGAAGAACTTGTTGGTGGATTGTAACCTCTAACTTTAACATATGCTGTGTGCTAAAAAAAATATTCTCTCTATAGCTGGATTCAGAGTTGCATTGTGTACATTTCTTATCACAATTTTTTTTTGCAATAATTGCTTTGCATTTAACACAGGTGAAGATAAGGTACCTGTAGCTACTTGAAATTAACTTAATTGATATCTTGCATTTTCTATTATTTACAATACCAATTGTCTCTAGTTTTTTCAACCCACTGCTGCTTCTTTTTCATTTCACATGCAGGGCCAGAATTTGCAATGAGCCTTCAGGAGTTCTTTATGCTTCAGTGAAATATACCTATAATTTTCATTTTTACTTTTATAAAAAAATGAAAGTCAAACTAGACGAATGTAGCATGTGATAAATTGCTATACTTTTCATTACTAAGGAATGTGTGCTATTTTCTCTACTATATATTTAGCTGGTTTTGGCTTTGAACTTTTGCACTTCAATCAAAGTGTAATTTTGAAGAGAATTGTTTCTTATCTTTTAAAGGTAGCTCAGCTAAGATTCCTTTTCCACTAGAACTAAATACATCAAAAACATGTGTCAGGCCCTCACTGCCCTCTATGGAAAGCACTTGTCCCTCATCAGTCAAACCAAGAGGAAATCGCATATCCTCCAACAGTGTATGTCAAGGGATCTAGGTGTTTGCTTTAGCTGCAACCAAGACAGGAGGCAAAATACGCATCAAAGATAATTCAATATATTGATAGTTATTAAATTTGCATTACATTAAAATTATATAATATTTATTTTCATCATGGACTAAGTATGTTTTAAAAATAGAAGCTGAAAACCCAGGTATCTACTTGCTCAGAGGCTTAGCAAGGGCAGCAGGCCAAACACAGTGGTGCAGCCCAACAGAATAAAGTACATTCAGCACACAATATGACTTACAGGGGAGGAGAAATTCAGAAACAATGGATAGTAGTAGCCGGCTGGTTTTCTGCAAAGCAGCGTTTGTGCAAGAACAGTTGGAATTGTTGGAACTTGGAACTTCAGCAGCAGTGATAGGTACCTTAAAGGCCTATTACCATGCTTAATTTGTCCCAGTACCAGTTCCTGGGAGTGCACCTAGAACTTGGAGTTTGTCCTGGACATAAAAATGGTTAGTTATTATATGGATACCATTACAGGTAATACTTTCATATAATTTCAAGGCAATGCTTTTCAATGAAGTTGGTTCACACATGGAAGCCACTAATCATCAAGTGTAGAGAAATCATGTACATGCACATGTGAAACAGATCCCATTCTCAGAATCATTTCACGGAAAACAGTGAAACAATGGCAATGTTACGGTGATGCTGCTCTA
The DNA here is from genome assembly GCA_026170595.1 of Plestiodon gilberti rubricaudatus. Lineage (NCBI taxonomy): Eukaryota > Metazoa > Chordata > Lepidosauria > Squamata > Scincidae > Plestiodon > Plestiodon gilberti. Next base: position 112,959,764 of record JANXHW010000003.1, read on the forward strand.
CCACCATCATCTTGATCCAACCACCTTGTTCAGGCTGGAACATACATTGTGAGGTTTCAGGCCTATATTCATAATATATCATCCAAGGCATTGTGAAGTTTGAGGTGTGGGCCAAACCAAGTGATAAGAAGAACACACTCGGCTTTATAGCTTTGCGACCTTTTCCAGCCGAACCCATCCCCCCCCCCCGGTGTTTTTTTGGCGGGCGGGTCCTTGGCACCTGCGGCTCTGAAAAAGCCCCCGTTTCCACCACCGCCATTTTTGCCACACACCCTGTTTGCCGCCAGGAGTGGGTGCCTCCGGTATGCCCCCCCATTCCTACACCACTGATAGCCTGGGTCAGGCAAGGCAGGCAACACAATCCATCTATCCAGCCATCCACCACTGTGTGAAGGAAAAGACTGATCAGCCACTATTTAACTGGGCAGGAAAGAAAGTTTTAATGTTAGTTTTGATGGGTCATTGGGCTGGCAAACTTTTCAAACACCCTAAGATGTCCCTTTTCCTAGGTCACCTTTATTAATATAATTTGGACAGGAGGATCAGCTTGTGCATGAAAAAATACCAGTGGCAGAAGGAGCATTGAAAGGCTCATCTGGAGGTAAGCATCTTACCTGATGCAAGTTACCCCTGCTAACTGGACAAGAGGCACTTTTTCAATTGGTGCTCCTCTTATATTTAGCAGGGGGAGAGTAACTGCTCCCCTTTCACCCCAGCACAGTGTCTTTTCTGGTGGCTGTTTGCTGGTGGTCTTCTGCATCTTTTTTAGATTGTGAGCCCTTTGGGGACAGGGAGCCATTTAATCATTTGATTTTGTCTGTAAACCGCTTTGTGAACTTTTTGTTGAAAAGCGGTATATAAATACTGTTAATAATAATAATAATATTGATAGCTTTCTCCATTATTTCAAAGCACTACAGATATTCTCCAAAAGGAAAACCATCTGTCAGCTATGACAGGCCACCTGAAAGTGAATAAGAATAAATTGGGCTTTAATTTTTTTTTTCTTGACTAAGTACAGTATTGACATCTATCATAACTAAATGCACTTATAATAGCATGGCACATTTCTTCCCATGAAGGAATCTCATTGATTTTTGTTATGTGCCTTAAGCCTAATTAGAAAGCAACAGGCAAGGAACTTGATAAGAAGGTGGGAAATATTTATTCTGGCTTGGGTTGCAGCTGCACTAAGTATTTCCCTATTACAAGACTGGCTTTGGAATTAGCCCATGCATAGATTCAGAATTATCTGAACAAATTACTGGGGGGGGGGGGAATTATTCATTTCAACTTTTGTTTCCTTGACAGTTTCTGCTTCATGATACTGTTTTCCTTCTTTTTCTCGTCTCCTTCGTGGCTCCTTCTCGTCGCCTTCGTCTCATTTGCCTACAGTACAACGTCATCCTATTGGCTATGGTGCCCCTTGATGTTGGTATGTCAAATGTCAGTGATACTATATTGTTGTGACTTCATGTTATCAGGTGTATAACTGTGATGTCATCACATCAGACACAGTACCATGATGTCATCAACCAAATCATGTGGGTTGCCAAGGGGTAAAACCTACTAAATTTTAAATTACAGCAAAGTGTATGCAAGTGCAACAAGATTATATCTGATAGGATATGAAGTCCTCCTCCCTTTGCTGCCTAATTACTGGTGTTACACTTGTAATAGCAGCATCTGTGCACACTCAACAGTCTAACGGGCAGCTCCTCCTGGACTAATGAATTTTAATTGATGGTGTTTACCATGGCTTTGGGTGTTCCCCCCCTCTCTTGTAGAGGTGGCTGTGCCCTTCTGTTCCTCTTTACTAAAGAGAGTGGCTTTTCACTGGGGATATTGTAGAGATAGATGGTCAGCAAAAGGTGAAAAATGCCTGGACTTGCTTGTCATCAGCCTCATTTCAGCTGAGATAAAGCGAGATTGCTAAGCAGCTTGCTTTTTTAACATTTTTCCACCCAAGCAATTTATGTTTTGGGGTTAATGATAACTGTTTCTGCAATGAAGCTTGCTTGGAACTGAAAGGTGTGCATCTTCAGTTAATGAATCAAACAAGGCATCTTCTTTTGGACATTCTGATTGGTCGTTTTAAATACAGCATCCTTCAGAGAGGTGTTTTTTTCCCAAACGTAATTTGTAATTATTTCAGGCTTAGGAGTCTTTTTATAACAATGAAAAAAATAGCACCTGAGTACAAAAGTGCTAAGAAACTGATTGCATGTACTGCAGGTGAAAGAAAATTGGTGTGTCTGGATGAAATTCTTTCTAGGTCTATAAATGTGTTAGATTTTTATTCAGAAAAAGAAAAGGGGAAAAAGAACAATCAGGCTTGTACACTAATATTTTTTTGTGTCCACTCACTTCTGCAGAGATGAAGAGGCACTCTACTGGGGAAAGAATAAATGGCTTTCTGAAGAAGCTCACATTGATGTGGTGTGGCCTTAATAATACACTTTGCCCTATTACTAGGGATTTAATAGGAGGAGAATCATTTGCAAATGCAACAGCAGGAAGGCCTTAGATTGTTGAAAGGAAGGTCCCAATCTGGGAATCTCACAATGCCCAATACATCAGAGGCTGCATGCTTCACAGAAATGATGCACTCAATATCTGGTTTATAGGCAGATAGGAAATTGGCCACCCCCTGCCAGCTAATTAACAAAGCAGCTTTGTCATTAGTTTTAAAGACAGCCACTTGTCTGCTTGCTTGCCTGCCTGCCTGCCTTGCCTGCCCACCCAAAGGGAGCAATCACCACATGTTCTAATGGGAATGTGTTAATTGTGAGTGATGTCTCAGACTTGTAATAGACTGAAGTCTTGTATCATTAAAACACACACATACACAATCACAAAAGTCTACCTTGCCTCAAAGGCAAGCAGCAACCCTGCAAGCTTTCTAACAAACCAATCCTATGCCGGCCTACGCAGAGGCATCGCTACAGGGGGAGCGGTACTGTAAGTTCCGCACTGTTCTACTCCGCGTTATGAGGTGGTCCCGCCCCCTCGCCATCAGAGCCATTCAGAGCAGTGAAGGCAACGCTCCTTCGTTGTCTCCTGCGCTTTGCCTTCATGTGAGTCTCCTGCGCATTGCCTTCACCACTCTGGATGGCTCCAACGGCATGGGGGCAGGGCCACCTCATAACACGAAGTAGAACAGTGCAGAACTTACAGTACCACCACCCCCTGTAGCAATGCCTCTGCGGCCTCCTCTGGCATAACCAGGCCCTGCACTGTTGCAAATGTTGCGTTGGCATGGAGGCCAGTGGAGGAGCAGTGCCTGCCAGAGGCAGGTGAGCTCCACAGCAGGCGGCGGGGAGAGGGCAAAATGGGGGTTGGGAGGAGGTGTTCTGGGGTGTGGAGGATGGGGTGGGCTCAGTGGACGAGGTGGCTAGGCTCAGGACGGGGTGGGCTCAGTGGACGAGGCCTCTGGCGAATCCTATCCCCCTTCCCAGACTTAAAAGCCTGACATGGAGCTGCCCAGATTTGCACCAGCCATTTAGCTGGTGCACATCTGAGTAGCCCCATAGAGGCTGCTGGGGCTCGACATGGGGTAAGGGGACAAATGTCCCCTTAGCTCGAGGAGGCCTCTAGCAGCCTTCAGCCCTGCACTGGATACAGCAGAGCCTGCCCCGGCACCACTGCATCCCAGTATGAGGCATTGGATAGGACTGGGCTGTGAAGGAATTATTAAACAGAATCAAGACACATTCTTGCTTGCCAACCAATTCATTCCCAATAAACATAGCCTCTACATGTTACAAGTTGTATTTCTGATTACAAGGAATACTGGTTTTTATTAGAATTTCTATTGCATTAAAATGGCTGCCTTGCCCACCATAGGCCCCAAGCCACAGATGAAAATAGGAGTCCTTTTCTGTACTTACACCACACTCTGTTTTTTCAGACCAAGGATTCTGACCTGAGCACCATCTCCCTCCTGAATAACGTTGTTGAATGTTCTTCGCTGCCTGCTATATTTGATGTTCATTTACTCAGCAATAGCCTATCCTGCATGGAAGGCTTCTGATGCACAAAGCATTAGTTTTGAAGCTGAACCAAAACTATTTATTTAGTTTCATGTTCATATCCATTAGGTTGAAAACAACCTCCCATTTTTGGCCGTTTTTGACAGCTGTTGCATTCATATTTACATGTTTCAAGCACAATTGAGAAACTCATCTATTATGTCTTTTTTCAGAGCCATTTTCCAGTTTCTTCTTGTTCCCATTTGCTGCTCCCAGCCTCAATAGCCCTCAGTGCTTTTTAAGCTGACATACTGTGGTGACCTATATGTCCCATTAAGCTCCTCTTGCTCTTTATACTTCCTCAGTGTTCAACAGGAAAATATACTTCTTTGAGACACTTTGAAATCAGCACTATTTCAGAAGACCACATGGCCAAGCAGACACATAATTTGTGAATTCTTCATCATCTGAATCCACCAATAGCCCCTAACCTGCTGGGATTAGCATGCACAGCCATTTGAGCATCCAATCCCACCTGACCAGGTTGGATGTCTAGGTGATTACAGTACAACCATCCAATTGGATGGATGTCATACGCGGCGGGGACCGGGGGCTCACCCCTGCAACCCCACCATCGTATTACTGTCTAAGCGCCCCCTTGGTCAACTTCAGCCCACCAGAGCACCAAGGCAGCCTCAGCCTTCTGATTTACTCACAGTCCAGCCTGTTAAGATGTCTTTACACTCACAACAAGCAGGTCTGTAATTCTTAGATGTTTATTCAGGGAAACTTCTTCCAGACTGGCCTCTGCTCAAGTGTGGAAAAAGGTCCCTCTGTTATTGTCCGGGGTCCTAATTCTCAGGGCACAATAACTCCAGAGAAAGGGAACCCTGGGTTCTTAGTCGAATCAAACCAAATCGATAAGTACAAGTTTACCTATTCAGTTCCGCCTGACTTAGTTCCAACAGGACTTAATCAGAGGAATAGAATATTCTTAGCCTGGGCAACAACCCAAAGGTAGAATAAGCTGCCACCACCCTGGTACGCCAGCCCCACAGCTCCAGGGAAAGCTGGGGTCTCTAGGCCAAGTCTCAGTGCTTGCAAGGCTGGCCCCTCTGTCCGACAGGAGAACCAGACTCAAGCCTCAGAGTCTTCAATATGGTATTACTGGTAGCACTGGTAGTAGTGAACCAAGCAGTTAGGCAGGCTGGGTAGAATTCCATTCCCTTGTACTCAACCACAGACACACAAGCCTGTAAAATATATTTTGTTTATTAAAGTAAATTAAAGATTACATATAAGAAGGCATATGATTCTTTGTAAGGCTTTATAGGCATGGTATGCGAGACAGACAGACAGACATAAAACAAGAAACTATTCGCCTAAAACTTACTGGTCCTAACACTCACCCAATTAGCTCTCATAGCACGGACAAGGTGTAGATGTTAAGTTATCCTTCCCAATAAGCGTGAAAGGGACATGGCTCCATACTGGAGGTCCAAAACAGTCTGAAATCCCCCCCCAGGGATCTTGAAAACCTGAATCTCTCTATCTCTTGGCAAACTTTGGCTCCCTTATACCTGGTGACTGGGGAATAGCCAATCAGAGGCTTCAGCTAACCGAAGCTTCTAGGCCCTTACATCATGGTCACTCCAAGTTCCCCCTCCCAACGGGAAATCACAGGTGCAAATAGTTTGCAATTAGGATGTCCTTGATGAGTATGAGAGATCCACCAGCATGGAATGAGAAACTGGCCAGACTTATCAGTCCGAGATAATGGGTCCTGCTCTCAGGCTTGCACTAATTAGCTAGCTTCCTAGCAGCTGAACTAACTGTTCAAGTTGTTTTCGAGACATCAAAGCTCTGACTTTCTACTCAGGCTTTCAAAATGGAGTCAGACAACTAAAATGGAGTCAGGCAAAAGGCCTTGTCTTTCACAATGGATCTATAGCATTACTGAACCTAGGTTATTTATGTCAAACCCAGGGGGTCTCAGAGGGGATCTGTGCATGGCCAATTCCATCCACCTCACTGGGGCCAGGGGGGGGGTGTAATAATGTCAGAAAACTGAGGCCTTGAGTAAGTACAGATAGGGACAGTGAGCCAAGACATATTAGACAACTAGCGTGATGCCCGTGCTTCGCTACGGGATGTAAGTACTTTAAATCCATTTTGACTCCAATAAACTTTCCTCTGATTGCAATGAACCATTTAAATGTAGCACAACTTCCCCATGTAAGACAACACCCTGCAATTATGAAAAGTCATGGTTCCACCGAATGATAGTTGTATCCCTCGCTGTTCTGGGACATGATAGAGAACTCCTCCCAGTTGTCCACCACGCGCCTCAGGATGAGCTCAGGCACCTCCCTAGCTATGAGGTGAGTGTCATACATGAGATAGGAGAGGGACCAACACAGGCAGACTCCATCTTCTGTGATGGGGACAATTGTGTGAGACACTATCTCCCCAGCCAGGATGGTGTAGTGGTTTGGGAGTCGGATTTAGACCTGGAAGATCCAGGTTCAAATCCCCGCTCAGCCACGAAGCTTCCTGGGTGACCTTGGGCCAGTCACTATCTCTCAGCCCCACCTACCTCACAGGGTCGTTGTGAGGACAAAAAGGAGGGGAGGAAATATGTACACCACTCTGAGCTCTTTGGAGGAAGGGTGGTATAAAAATGTGAAAAATAAATAAATAAAATTAACATTTAGAAACCCAATGGCCATTCCAACATTCCACAGCAATAGAGTGACAGCGCAATCCACACTAACTTTAGACCGGCGGAGCGTGTGCTCTGCCAGTCTAACCTGTCGCAAACGTGCCATAAAGCACGTTTATGACAACTATAGAGTAAGGGCCACCAGCACGGAGGCCGGCAGCCCTCACTCCACTGCTGAAGTGACCCATCCGCCGCCGGAGAAGGTAAGTGGTAAATCTCCCGCCGGCGTGTGCAAGGGCTGGCCGGGCGGTGAGGGAGGGTGGAGGTCAGCCAAGTCAGATCATGCAGAACTGACCACAGTGATCGATGCCAGGGTGACATCACGGTTAGATTACTGTAATGCGCTCTACGTGGGGCTGCCCTTGAAGACAGGTTGGAAACTGCAATTAGTGCAGAATGTGGTGGCCCATGTAGTCACTGGAAGTAGGTGGTTTGACTCTTTCAGGCCGCTTCTCCGAAGCTGCACTGACTGTGAATTCGTTTCTGGGCCCAATTCAAAGTGCTAGTTTTGAGCTTTAAAACCCTATACGGCTTGGAGCCAGGCTATTTGAGAGACCGCCTACTTCCATACAGTCCGGCTCATTCCCTTAGGTCATCAGAGAAGGCCCTCTAGCGGGTGACGTCAACTAGGGAGGTGCAAAGGGCAGCGGCTAGAAATAGAGCCTTCTCAGTAGTGGCACCACCTTTATGGAATTCCCTCCCTTTTCACTTACGAACTGCTACCTCCTAGGAGACTTTCTGGCGAGGCCTGAAGACGTTTTTGTTTAGAGAAGACATCCGAACCTTTTAATGACATCTAGTTTTTACAGGTGTTGTCCTTCTTTTATAAGGTAGTGCTGCTGCTCTTACTGTGCACTTTTATTTTTAATGGTGATAGTGCCCTATTGTTTTTTATTATTTTAAGATTGTTATTGTTTATGAGTTTTCGAACAGAAGGCTCGGTGGCCCGCCTCACGGAGCTGCCGATTGTTGCCCCGGCCAGCCCCACTCCAGCCGGACAGGGGCTTGTGTTGGCAGCAGCCAATTGGCTGCTGCTTGTCTCCGGGCGGGACTGAGGGTGGGAGGAGCAAGCATCATGCTCGCTCTCCTCAGTCCCATCTCGGAGCGCAGTGCAGCAGGGTGCCTTGTGGTCGGCTCCCTGTTAGGCTTTGGGCCTAGCTCACCTCCTGAGGGGACGAAGAGGACCGTTGGCACCGCAACCCTTTGGGGTGCCGGCCATTAACTGCCGATAGCAGCGGCTGTGGGGTCAGGGCGTTCCCCCCCCCAATTCTCCTCATCTCTCGGCCGGAGCGTCGAGAAGGCGAGGAGCGGGCCCTGACAGCTGGCCCCCTCGCTAAGGAGCATCTTGTGGGTGCGGGTCTTGTCCCCCCCCCCACCATTGTCCTTCAAGTGGGGCGCGGGCATTGTTCCCCCCACCATCATTCATCTGTGGGGCGCGGGTTCCTCCCCCCCACCATCGTGTATCCTCTGGTTACAAACTAGACACACATTACACAGATTCTCCTGCCATTTAGCTAATTTACACATACTGCTTACTTTGAGGTGAACTTGCCCTCAAACTCACTGTTACCTTAAAGTTAACTTCAATAATGCCCCCAAAAGGAAGGGCCACAGGTTTTGACATTAGTAATTTTCTTTCCAGATTGGAGGCCCTTGCCCCGTTCCCTCAGTCTTTTCTCTCCAGGGATTAAGCCCCCCCCCTTTTCTCTCCCTCTAGTTATATGTTGTTGCTGGCTTGTCTTGAAGGGGCAGCCATTTTCCCTCCGTCTTTTCTCTCCAGGGACTAAAGCTTTTTTCCTCCCTCTAGTCTAGTTCCACATTGTTGCTGGCTTGTCTTAAAGGGGCAGCCACTTTCCCTCAGTCTTTTCTCTCCAGGGACTAAAGCTTTTTTCCTCCCTCTAGTTACACAGGGTTGCTGGCTTGTCTTTAAGGGACAGCCGCTTTCCCTCAGTCTTTCTCTCCTCTCATACTTTTCTGTTCCTTTACCAAAGAAGCCCTTATTATTGAGATTACTTTGCAGCCTTTGCTCTTTCTTGCTTGTGGCTCTGTTTCTGTCTTTTGTTTCTCTCTTAGTCCAGTGGGTGATAGTGTTCCTTTCTCTTCACTGTTTACACTAGCATATATATACTTAATCAAAACACTGGGAGAATTATTTTAGGCCGCAGTCCTTAACTTTCCTGGGAGTAGTTCCTACTAATTTCAGTGGAGCCTGCTCCTGGGTGGACTTGCATAAGATTGGGCTGTAAGTTACATAGCAAAGCTGGGCGTGTATGCAGGGTAAACTTGACGGGGTTACTTTGATTTTATGGGGTTGCAATGCAGCCTTCAAGTTGAACGCGTACCTGAGGCTTTTTATTTTTCAAATGGGGGGCAGTTTTATCCCCCATCCCAATATTGTTTTCCAGGCTTCGCACCTTTTCGTGGCGCCTCTCCACGGTCAGAGCTGACATAATTTTAAATGACTTGCAGCAGGGCATTCGTACCTTTTTGTATAGTTGGGCGGTGGGGGTCATGTGCTAGGCAGACCCCCCTCCCCCGGTGTGGTAGGTGGCGTGCAGGAGGGGTAGCCAGGGAGGGCTTAGTTGGCATGCATCCTGAGGTAAGCAAGGTCAGGGGGTAAGCCAGGACCGCTCACACGATGCCGAACCGGGTCGGTGAGGCAGGCTGGCAAACCCCCAGGCTGGATGTGCAATGATCACCTTAAGGAATTTCCTGAGGTTGGTCAGTGCTGTTTAGCTGCCTCGACCCCTTTGGGGTTGGCAGGGATAGGCAGCTCGGTCGTGGACCGAGTGTGCCTGGAGCCAGGATGTCTCATGCCCGATTAGATCTTGGGGGAGGCAGACGGCTAGGTACCGTTTCCCCCACCCTAGCCGCCTGCACGCCAAGGGGGGTTTTATAGTTAGAGCCCTGCTGCATTTTGTTTGTTCTAAGATTTCAATAAAGCAACCCATATAATCCAAGCTCCTGTCTGGCGTATTCATTGGGGGGGTCCAGGGGTAAACTATTATAACCAACAATTATATTTATAGAAGAAGGTAGCACGGGTAGCGCGGTCATAGTTAAAAGTAAAAGTAGCGATCCAGCCAATAAAAACAATGACGATTTTATCTGGTTTAGACTGTGACAGCCCAAAAACCCGGACAAACAGAAATTATTTAAATAGTTTCTGTTTGTCCGGGTTTTTGGGCTGTCACAGTCTAAACCAGATAAAATCGTCATTGTTTTTATCTGCTGGATCGCTACTTTTACTTTTAACTATGACCGCGCTACCCATGCTACCTTCTTCTGTTTATGAGTTTTAGTTAATTGTGTATATTGCGTTTAAATAGTGATTATGTTTTTGCACTTGTGCAAAAGCAAGCTGTGAGGAGAAAGTGCCCAGCAGCGGAAAACAAGGGGTGGAGGTGTTACTGCTGGGGGCACTGGTGTCACTACAGGGGGGGCGGAGCTGTAAGTTCCTCCGTGATCGGAGTCTCCGTTACACGGAAGAACTAAGCGCCCCACCCCCGCGCCTTCCGACCCATTCAAAGCGGCGTGTTGTTTTCACCGCTTTGAATGGGTCAGAAGGCGCGGGGGCAGAGCACTTCGTTCTTCCGTGTAACGGAGGCTCCGATTACGGAGGAACTTACAGCTCCGCCCCCCCCTGTAGTGACGCCAGTGGCTGGGGGAACAACAAATATCAAAGGTATTACCCTTTCTTTTCAAAGCTTCAGGGAAAGAGCCAAAAATCAGCTGCGTACCCCTTCCTTCTACCAACAGCCATTCCCTTCTTTCACCAGGCTCCACTAAACTCCACCCCATCCCATGAGGGCCTACCTTCTCACCTGAGAAGCACTACTTTGGCTTCCAGGCTCTGACCTGAATCTTACAGCCGGAGCCTCAGGGAACATGGCAATCCTAGACAGGATGGATTAAACATCAAAAATCAATAAAAGAAATGTTTTCTGTAATTTTGTATTATCTCATTCTTATAGTCATAAGAATCTGAACACTATTTGTATCAACCTTATCACCAGGCCACTTCACTGAATGGTTTGCCTGTTGAACTTCCTGCAGTTCACTGTACCTCAGTGTGTCCTTAGAAGTACTCTATAATTACAGTTCAACCACATTGCTCACCTACAGGCCAACCTAAAGGGCCGGCCACCAGTGGCGTCCTGTAATGGGGGGATCTGGTGCACTGCACCCCAGGCGCCAAGTGGGCGCTGTGCTTCTGGAGGCGTGGCAGTCGGGCTCGGGGCTGCGCGTTGCGGCACCAGAGACCGGCTGCCACGCCCCCGGAAGCAGCGCACCCACTCGGTGCGTCACCAGCTTCCGAAGGCTCCAAGGCCGGGACGTGTCACCCAGGCTACTAGAGGGCGAGGCTCCAAGGCCGGGACAAGGCCTCAGAGCGACTGCCCAGTTCGGCGGTCCGGGGCCTTCTGAGAAGGCCCAATGCGTCGACGCGGCTTTTATTCGTTTTTTGCGCATGTGCAGAACCTTTCTGAGGGCAAACGGGCAGCCCGGCCTCAGAGCCTCGCCCTCCAGTAGCCTGGGTGAGCCAAGGCCTCGGAGCCTTGGAAGCCGTTGACGCGCCAGCCTCGGAGCCTTGGAAGCCGTTGATGCGCCAAGTGGGCACGCTGCTTCTGGGGGGCGCGGCAGACGGGGCAGACGCTGCAATGGGGGGCGCCAACCCCCACCCCCCAGGCGCCGGGAGGTCTCACAACGCCACTGCCGGCCACCGTATCCAATGTCCTTCCCAGGCCGTGTTGGAACACCTCGGGAGAAGGGGATGTTTGTCTCCTTTCCTGGTTGTTGGGCTGTCCAGGCCCAATGGGCCTCCTCAAATGTATATTGGCTCTGCAGCCGACATACATCTGGGGTGGTGGGCTAAGGGCGGTCCAGGCGGGGAACGAACTCGGGTTATCGGCGGAGTGCGCCACTGATATCCCAGCCTCCTCCCAGCCTGGTTCAGCCAATTGCTTCCCTCCCTCACCGCCTTCCCCCCGCCACCAGTGGGTGCCGTGCCAGGTCCGGAGGGCAGCGGAGAGAGGGCTGCTGGCCTCCACGCTGGCAGCCCTTACTCTCTAGGTGCCGTAAATGTGCTTTACTGCGTGTTTAGGACACCCTGACCCGGCAGAGCACACGCTCCACCAGCACGAAGTTGTGCAGGATTGCGCAACTAGTTACGCAACTAGTTCTCTGGCCAGGAATTACACATGACAGATTCATGAAAGAGAACAGCTGGACATGGTGAAATCAACCCTTGCCCATACATGTATGCACTTGAAATGTTTCCTTTCCTAGACCACTGTGTGATCAACTTTATTACATTCTCACTCAGATTGCTTGTCTCCCAAAGTGGGCAGTATGAAGAGCAATTGATGAAAGACTGAACAAAAATGAAGAAAGAGCCCTTGAAATCACTCACTGATTTTTAACTATTCTTTTTTGTTCTTTCCTTTCAAAGCTACAAGAATGTATAGCATTGTAACTGGTTTGCATTTTCAATTGCAAAAATTCACTATGAGCTTGAAAAGATTTGATTTCTTAATGTCACATATTCAAAAAATCATAGAAATAACCTGGGACACAATCTCAGGTAATTTTGACTTGTGAGGTATAGAAAGGGAAGGATATAAAGACAGTTACAAATACATTTGGAATATATTATGTACTCATTCTCACATCAGTACCACAAACTTATAAATCTCAATTGTAAATCCCTTTAGGGCAGGAAAATAATTACTCAAGTCACAAGCATCAAAAGTGATTTGCTCAAGTAACAACAGTGCAAACAAAACTAAATCAATAGTAATTTGATATGTTTGCTTTAATAAGAATGGAAAAATAACCTAGGCAGAATGAGAGCAGTGGTCCAATTCTAGCTGAATACTCTGTCTCCAACAGTGGCCAACCAAATGCCCCATGGAACCACACATGACTAGGCAGTATACATTAGAGAGAGGGTGTCAATCGAGACCATGCTAATCACAGGGAGTCAGGCAGATTCCGGGTGCACCAGGGTCTGTTGCTGTGGTTTCTAGAAGCAGATTTTATTGGATATATAGCCCGTTAATGCTGTGTAATTCATTGTGGGGGTGTAGCTCTACATTGTAGGTTTTCTTCCGGAACGTATCAATCACCTTGGGCAGGCTCCTCCGTAACGCATCAATGAGCTTGTTAGCAGAGGGGCTGACTGAGCACCAATGAGCTGTGATTAGGCTTATCAGATTTTCCCGGTTCTAAACCGGGACCCCCCCCCAACAATTAATTAATCAATTATTTTTGGGGGCCCAAAGTGCCCTTTTGCCACCTGAAATTTTATTTATCTATTTATTTTAGCTAGCTTAATTAATTAATTAATTGACTTACCTGTCCCGCCACCGCCATTCTACCGCCATTGCCGCCTGTCATCGCCGCCATTGTTGCCACCCACCGTCTCTGCAATTGCTGCCCGTCGCCACCGCCATTTGCCACCCATTGTCCCTTTGGGGAGAAAGGTGGGGTAAAAATAGCGTAAATAAATAAATAAATTGTCGCTGCCATTTGCCACCCATTGCGTCGCCATTTCCCTTCTGTCATTGTCGCCGCCATTTGCCACCAGTTGTACCCCCGCAGCCTCCGGCACTTGCAAAGTGCCAAAAGGCACTTTGTTCCTGGCGGTGGTCATCTTGGATCTCGCAAAATCTCGCAAGATTCAAGATGGAGGCCCCCAAATCTCATGAGGGCACAAGGCAGCTTGCGAGATTTTGCAAGATCCAAGATGACCGCCGCCAGGAACAAAGTGCCTTTTGGCACTTCGCAAGCAGCTGACGAGGAGGCTTCCACCAGGCCTGGAACGGTCCGGGGTATTTCCGGACAGATGGTAAGCCTAGCAGTGTTACATCTGGGCTCTTATGACTGCATTATATTTAGTTGTCTTTTGCAGGTGTTTGCATACTTCTGAGATTGACCTGTAAATGTACCTAAAATGCTCAATTGGGTCTGAGTTAGCTCACTGACAGTTAGGGGAATCTACATTCACACAACAATGGAGCCTTAGGGAAAGCAGTTAGAAGGAGAAGAAGTGAGGGAAAAGGAGAGGAATTCATTAGGTTAAGGGGTAGAGTAAAGAGGGGAGAAAGTGGGAGAGGCTTTCTGTAGCCTCTTGAAGCAGACAGGCAAGAGGTGAGGCAAGAAGCAGGCTGTGGATGCACTTCATTCACTTGCAGTTTCCCTTTCACCACCGAATTATACAGATGTGCCATTGACCATTCCACAGACACAACTGTTTTTCCAATGTGTGCATGTTACTTGTGTTTTAAAAAGTATGGCTGGTTAAAAAAAAATGGTCAAATTCTTTGACTATGTCAAGTACACAATTTTAAGTTTTCATGGCCAGCAATTATAATCTTAGAACAAATAAAATTTTACGGGATTAGAGGCTATGGCCAATAAAACACAATAAAAAACTATGTTTTATATGTTAAAATATGACGTTTCATCTAGATTGTTCTAGACTTTTCAAGCAGACAGCTCAGCAGGCTGAGGCAAGCCAGATGGTAAGTGCACCTAGCCAGATGCCAAACTTAAAAGGAGAATGATTACCAATGAGCCAGCTGACAAAAATAATTAACGCACGGCAATGTCATCAAGATCAATCTGCATTAGCCGAACATTCCATGGCTAGATGTCATAAAATTGAATTCGACAAAACCAGGATCCTGGTGCAAGAGACAGCCCTTCCCCCCACCCCTACACCGACTGTTGCAGGGCTTACCTTCTCTGGTGGGCGTGGGAACGGTCCGCTGTGGGAATAAGGGCTGCAAGCCTTCAACCCGATGGCCCTTACTCTGCCGCTCTTGCTCCGTCGCTCTAGCGTGTCACAAACGGATCACGACTGTATCACCTGATGTCATGACTGGATCATGACTGGATCACCTGATATTTGTGTTTCTACTTCTGTGCTTCTGTGGGCCATCCTTACAGCCTAGTAGTCCTATGCAAGATTTGGCTGTACAGGTGGCCCCCGCTTAATGACGGATCGCTGGATATATGACGGAAGTCCCCAGTAAAAAAGAGTAAACGATTTAAAAAGACGCATATTTTTAAATCCCCAGCTCTTCAGCTTTTTGGCTTTAGATAAGGGCTTTGAAGTTCAGTGCTGTGTTTAAAGCCCCAGTGCTGAACTTCAAAGCCGTTATCTAAAGCCAAACAGCTAATGGGCAAGATAAGAGCTTGGATGTTTAATGCTTGGGATTTAAGCACAGTGCTAAACTTCAAAGCACAGCAAGATCCGCTTAACGACGGCTTCACTTTACAATGGGGATTTCAGAACGGGGGACACCTGTACCATATAGGGGTTTGTGACAACAGAAGAGACTTCCGTTGTTGCAAAATGGCCATTTTGGGAGCGCTGCCATGAAAGGGAAAAAGACAGGATTGGACTCTAAATCTGATTAAAATGGTAGCACTGGGGAGAACATTTTCTAAATATCTACATAGCTAGAATCTGGAATGTGCATAGTTTGCAGAAATGAGAATACTGAGAAGATTGAAAATTTTAAGAATCACACAATGATCTGCAACCTGCATTGAAGTGGAAGATGAACATTTTAACTCTTCCTCTCCTCTATTTTCCTGCTGTTATCTTCAGGGTGGAAATAAAACAAAAACAAAAATTGCACGAAATACAATCACAGTCCTTCTGTGTAAAGTCAGCAAGTTCAATCATGGATCCCCCTGGTAATACATAGTGTGTCTCATGGGCATGCTAGAATATGACAGAATTTTGGAATTGGCATATAGCACAATATTTTCAACAAACTGTTATCTATTACTGTTAGTAATAGCATTATTTATTAATTCCCTATAAATGATTACTGTGGTGTACAAAGATAAAAACATCTACTGTTATTAGAGCCAATTTCTTGGTTGCCCTATAAAACTTCTTCAAATGCTGAAGTCCTTGAGAATTTGATTCAGCAAACCTATTGATTGCCTCCTGCAAGGAAGCACTTCAGTATGCTGATATTGTGCAAAAAAATAAAAACATTGGGCTTGTTCATTTTAACTGAGGGTATTAGATCAGTATACTCTGTGTGGCAGAGATGAATAAATAGCTCGGAGCACTCCATACATAAGGTAACATTAGAACTGGCCTCCAGATGGCAACCCAATGATCAGCATGCAGCTATTTCCCAAAGCTACTTTCTATTACTCAGAAATTGGGAGTGGGATACAAACCAGGAGTAGGTGCCAGTCTCCTCTTTTTCCATGTTCTCAACCTTTAAGCCTTAGCCGTCAAAGCCATGCTTTGACTTGGACAATGATGGCGGTACAGTTTTACTGTTTGTAGCACGGCTTGTGTGGCAAGTCTCCACTCCTCACTCCAGGAATCAAATCTCTACTCCTCTTTCTGCCTTTCCTGTCCTACCTGCCTTTTGAACGGGTGCAGAAAGGAGAAGGCAGGAAGGAGAAGGGTGCCTGCTGATGCCAGAGGAGGAGGTGGTGTTGATAAGTGGGGCAGGCAATGATGGAAGCAATCTGTAGGCAGGGTACCGCAAGAAAGGTGGGGTATAAATCCATTAAATAAAAAATAAATAAGTACAAGGGGTTATTGGGGGCATGGGGGAAAATTTTGCAGTGTATGTCAGAAAGTGAGATGGCAAGGGCTTGGGACAGGTCTGTGTGGCTGTCATGCATATACTGAGCAAGTTTTAATATCAAAAGGCCTATAAAAGAACAAACACTTTTGAGATTCAGGCTTGTAGTTTATACAGATTAAGAAGAGCACTTGCGGATAGCTCAAAGCCATATAAATATATTTGTATATGGTAAGACACGTTGTATAATAACAAGTGCAATATCAGTGTACTGAAGAAGATGAGATTAGCATTCTGGTTAGTGCAAGTAACTCACTTATACAAAAAATAAAATTAACATATACATTTTTCCCCTCACTGCACTTTACTGGTGATCCTTGAATATGATGATGGCCAAAAAGACAAGAGGAATTCATGGAAGACAGTTGAGCTAATGGCCGTTAACAAAAATGGTAAAGGGGCACATAGTCTTGCTATAAGCGCATCCAAACATCAGATCACAGGAGAAATGGCACAATCGATGGATCAGTGTCCTATGTCCTATGTAAACTTAGCAAATAGGAGACAAGCACAGATTTGTGGAAACTCTAATGTACCAGGGCCTCCATCCTATCCTCCACCATTAACATCGGTACATCTGTACTGATGAAGCATGTGCTGCATTCAATGGGGGGGGGGGGAAATCAGACAGACAGCAGTAAGTAAAAAATACTTTTTACTTACCCTCCTCTCCCCAATAGGTTGCCCAATTGCCTATGGGTGTCCTTGGACCTTTACCTGGAGTAAGTCTGAGGAGAGAAAAGGGGCTGGGCGGCCTGGGAAAAAGGGGATGAGATCCTGGTGCAAGTCGCTGCCACCAAGATTCACCTCTGCCCTGCCCTCCCATCCCTGAAACTCCCACTGCCCTCCTCACCCATGACATGCCTCTGCTGCCAATTTGCTGGCATTGGGAGCTTCGGGAGCTGCTGCTGTGCACACCGCACAACTGCTTATTTGCAGCAGTGGCCCGAAAGTACACAATGGCAGCCTGACTTTCGCAACACCATAAATTCATTTATTTATTTAAAGGATTTCTACCCCGCCTTTCTCCCAATAAGGGCAGTCAAGGGCTTTGCACTGCTAGAATGCATGTTCTGGAAGTGCAAGGCCCACATAGGGTTGGGCCGTAAGTCCCTGACATAGGTATTGTTCGTACGTCTGTCTGGAAGTTGGAACCTATGTAGGTCGAAAAAGCCAGCTCTTGTTGGCCCAGAATTATCATGCCTGTGCAAAAGCCCCACAATGTATGGACTGCGCCAGCAAGAAAAACTAACTTGGATATCCATAACTTGGGAAGCCAGTGTACTTAAAACATCCACTTCAGCAGTGGAAAGTCAGTGCAGGAATTTACCGTATTTTTCGCTCTATAAGACGCACCGCCCCCCCAAAAAATAGGGGAGAATGTCTGTGCATCTTATGGACCGAATGCTGAAAAAATGTCTTGCTTTTAACAGTTTAACAGCTTACCTGGTGGCACTGGCGTCACTGCAGGGGGGCAGAGCTCTAAGTTCCTCCGTGATCCAAGCCTCCGTTACACGGAGGAACGAAGCGCCCCGCAGGCGTGGGGGCGGGGCGCTTCGTTCCTCTGTGTAACGGAGCTTCGGATCACGGAGGAACTTAGAGCTCCGCCCCCAGTGCAGTGACGCCAGTGCCTGGTGGTTGTTTTGCAGCTCCAATCTTCGGGTTCCTCAGCTCCCAGTCGCGTTCGGCACCTGCGCTAAGTTCCCAGGCGTTGGACGCGACCAGGGAGCCCTGCGCTAATATCGCAGCAACTGCAATGTTTGCGCAGAGCTCCCAGTCGCATTCGGCGCCTGAGCTAAGTTCCCAGGCGCTGGACTCGACCAGGAAACATTGCAGCAACTGCGATGTTTCCGGAGGGCTTGCAGTGGCGTTCAGTGCCTGTGCAAAGTTCCCCGACGCTGGACGCAACTTCAAAGCCCTCTGGAAACATCGGAGGAACTCGGATGTTTCCGCAGGGCTTGCAGTCGCGTTCAGCGCCTGCGCGAAGTTCTCTGACGCTTTTCTTCGGCATAGGATAAGGCGGGGTATAATTATTTTTTAATAAATAAATAAATAAATAAATAAATGGACGACCCAGGCCAGTACCATGCCACACTTTTATTTATCAGAGCAATCACACACACACACACACACACACACACACACACACACACACACACACCAATCTGAAACACTAACTAAACAATCAAGACAACCTGTCAATTAGATCAGTGCCATCAAATGCTGTTTCATTCATTCTAGCAATTGTTTCTAAGGCAAATTCTAAAGCTAAGGTCTTCCAAATGTTTAAGGAGAGTCCCTCAGCAGGGAAATAAGTGGCTGCTATCCTCACAAACACCTCAGTTGAAGGTAGGCAAAGGATGTCCTTTTGACAATCAATGCTATAAAAAGCCTTAAAAAGAAGATAGTGAAGACAAAAGGTGGCAAGATACAAGATACATTAGGAAGTCTGCAGCGTCTCATGCTTTCACAATTACAAGGCAGTGTCACTGTGAATGAGTCAAAAATCAATAAAAAAGAAGGTGAGGGAACTAACACAGACTACATTTACTCCTGTCCTTATTGATGTTGCATTTCATGAAGCTACGACGTAGCTGTGCTGTCTGCTCAGCCACCTGTCACTGAATTTTTTTTTTAAAAGCAGTGTGAATGCATTTAATTCATTTTGCCAAAGCAACTTTATTTAGAAAGCTGTTTACCTTTCCGCAAAGCCTCATTACCCATAAAAACAAAGAATGAAGTTGATTAATGTGCTCTAAGTGTGATGTTCAAATTGTAATTTTCATATACGCAAATGGATGCTTCGGCAGAATTTTGTTTGATAATTTAGAGAGTTAGCTCCGTCCAAACCACTAATCAGTTTCTTTTTATGATGACAGCTGCAGGAGATCCTCTTGGAATGCTAATTTTCATTAGTGTCTTCTCAGAGAGAGGACTGAAGGCCTTTTCTTAGAGTGCTCGAGGGCAACCAGAAGTTGCTTCTTGGCCTAAGCAGTTGTATTCCTGCAGGTCAGGATAGGAAGTAGCAAAAAAAAAAAAAAAGTAAAAGAAACAGTGTCACTGTGGAGTGAAGTCATCAGTGTTGGCCTGAAGGCTAGTTCTGGACCCACCTTGATTCCAGTGCTCCCCTCTTACTCTTTGCAGGCATGGAGGCGGTCTGGGCAGCAAGGGAGGCCGGTTGTTGGCCGAGCCGGCCCAGGGGGGTGTGGATGGCGGCCGCCATATCTCCGCCCCCTGCCCGGGCCGTATTCGCCATTATTTATTTATTTATTTATTTTTCGCATTTTTATACCGCCCTTCCTCCAAGGAGCTCAGAGTGGTGTACATATTTCCTCCCCTCCTTTTTGTCCTCACAACAACCCTGTGAGGTAGGTGGGGCTGAGAGATAGTGACTGGCCCAAGGTCACCCAGGAAGCTTCGTGGCTGAGCGGGGATTTGAACCTGGATCTTCCAGGTCTAAGTCCGACTCCCAAACCACTACACCATTACACAGCCTCCTGCCAGCGAAATAGCTGGCGGAAATCCGAGGTCCATTGGGGCTTCCCCGCGCTACACTTGGGGGAAGGGGACGAACATCTCTTTCTCCCGAGGTGACCGAGTAGACCTCGGGGGATGGGGATAGTATCTGGTGGGCGGCCTTAGGCAGGATTGGGTTGTGATTGTTCCAAGACCCAATGAGGAGTTATTAATGACACAGTATGGAACCAATAAGGTGTTAAATGTCAGCTCTCATTTCTATATATCAGAGCTAATACTAGAACTCGTCTTCAGTTGTGTGAGTGTCATCAAGCTGGCCACTAGTTTTTTGTTGGTTACTGATTTGTGGGTGACCTATACTGTTATACAGTATATTAATAGAAATAAAGTTAATGGGGGGGTGACACCATAAGTTTCCGCACCGGGTGACACCAACCCCAAGTAACACCACCTGGTGATGTGATGAGCTCTTGCTCACCTGATGACAGAAACACTAGTGATGCCTCTGCTTCATTGGCATGGGTAGATGCCAGCTTTCAAGAGGAAGATGTGGGCCTCTGCTTATGTGGATAGTGTGCTGATTTGCACCAAGGAAATTTGGATTTAAATCCCATTAAATTCACTGAGTGATCTTGGGCCAGTCACCATCTCTTACAGCTCAATCTGCCTCAAGCATTGTTGCAAATTAAAAACAAAACACGATAAATGAACTCCATGGTGTAAAAAGTACAAATTTGTCCATGGGGACCAATTATAAATAAGTTTGGATGCAATTTATGTTTGACAACATTGATGCGTGTGGAATCAGATTACAGATTTGCAGGTTAAAAGAAGAGAAACACATATACTATTATAAAAGAAGAGAAACAAATTACTCGCTCCCTATCTTGCACATTGTTTTTGCAGAACAATTACAATAATGCCAATTAATAGAATGACATTTTTGTGGGATACCCTCCTTTTGCTTTTCAGTTAATGAAACAGTGGCAAATGTAACAATGTAGCCTGTGATAGGAAACAGAAAAGACAAGTGGATTAATTCTTTGGCCTATCACATATGAAAGCTGTCAAAAGTAATGCTGCCGTGCTATAGCATGTTATACTGAGTTGTTTCAGTTTCTCAGATCAGTTTCTGCAGCAGGCTGAACACGGTGTTTATTTCTGCTAATTTGGAATCTTCATGCATGGGCGCCAGTATTAATATTTTATGACAGTGTAAATGCTAAGTAACCAATCCAAAGTTCTAAATATATTAATGTTCTGCCTCTGTGCATAGGTATGAGAAAATTAGACTAATGCCATGCTATGAAAAAATATGCTTTCAGAAAAAAGAGCATGCTTTCAGTGCTGTAAGGCAAAAGAATTGTTTCAAATATATTGTGCTTTGGGGGTTTATCCAACACAGAAATTAAAGGTACAAAAGTTTTTTTTTCTTTTATCAAACAGTAGCAAAGTAACAATACGCATGGGAGTCAAGTAAAAGTAAATACATATAGTTTTGTAATATATATTTTGTAATGATAACCCGAGTCCTAATCTTTGAGCACTGCTACTGGAAACAAGGATCCTGTCAGACTGGCAAAATCCCATATTTGGGGAGATAGGGGACCTGATTGCCTTGTCAGCAAAAAAAAAAAAAAAAAAAACAGTTCTGAAAAACTAAGGTGGAAAAAGGGTCAAGAGGTAGAAAGTGGCACATGATCAATATTTTATCAGTGTTTATTTCCTTTAATTCAAGTCGTGCATGAGACATGCATTTATACACATGTACTTGATGTTAGGTGGCAGGTGGCGCAGCAGGTTAAACCGCTGAACCATGAGCTGTCGATCGAAAGGTCAGCAGTTCAAATCCGCAACAGGGTGAGTTCTCGTTGCTTGGCCAGCTCCTGCCAACCTAGCAGTTCCAAAGCATGTTAATGCAAGTAGATGAATAGGTACCGCTTGCGGGAAGGTAAACAGCGCTCTGTGTTCCAGCCGCATGCTACGCGCTGCAGCAAGGAGAGTCATGCTGGCCACATGACCACGGAGGCGTCTTCAGACAACGCTGGCTCTTTGGCTTTGAAATGGGGATGAGCACCACACCCTAGAGTCGGACACGACTGGACTTAATTGTCAGGGGTCACCTTTACCTTTTTTTACTTGATGTTAGGTGCCTGTGTGAAGAGCAAAGTGTGAGGCCAGTAATGTGGCTATTTACAGGACTGATGGAAAAAGGTCACAAATCCACAGGCCAGGAAGGCCACACTTTTGGTGAAACAATTTAATCACCCCTCCTTCCATTCTTAATTGATCCATGGAGTTCAATGCTCCAAATTTGAATGGAGTCATGTTTACTTCTTAAACTCAAATAGATTTCATTCCTTCAAAATTACAATGAGGTCTTCCAGCTTCAAATCTGCTAGAATAGCTGATCTGCAGTCTAATCCACTGTAATTCCCTGCAAGGCAATGCAGTGATGCCAACTACTGTATCCACTGTATCCCCACAGGGGAGTTACGGCATGCTGAGGCCTCCTCAGGGTACAGGAACATTTGTTCCCTTTCCCTCAGGGTAAGTCCCAGCAGCCGACATGGGACAACTTGGACCTGCACCAGTGATATTGCTTGCACAAGTCTGCATTGACCCATGAAGGTGGATCAGGCCCAGGACGGGGATTAGGATTCGGCAGGCACTGCTGCCGCCAAACCCACCCCCTTCCCAGGCCCAATTCACCCTCCAGACTGCCCCATCTTCCCCCTGTTCCACCCCCTCTCTGCCTCCCTCCCAGAGGCGAATTTTGGGTGGAGCGAGTGGAGCACTCCGCCCGGGCGCCAACAAATTCAGGGCGGCCCGCCTGAGTTGCCGCCGTGATTCTTTGTAAGGCAAGAAACCTATTCTGAAAGTAGCATGCCTTAGTATACACAGATTATACTGTCTAACAGGGCTGCCTGTGCCTGCAGGCTTTAACGCCTGCATATCCTCCACTTCTCGCCTACTCCCTTGAATTCGCCAAACAGAGACGCCAAACACCTCCCACTCTCACGTGTGTAGCTGCCGGAAGTTGTTCGTGTGCTTACTGTGGCGGGGGCGAGAGGTCGCGCGTCCCTGGAAACGCGCTGCGAGCGAGGACGTTCTTTCCTATGGAGTGCACGTGGATATTGAGCCAGCGGCTGCAAGTCTGCGCGTTATGCATCTTTGGCACGGCAACCTCCTGCAGCTGTCACCACTGCCTATTCCAAGGAGGACGCCCGAACCACTTCTTGGATTTAGTCGCTAGTGCGTGGGCTCTCCACTGGCCCAGAAAATGCCGGCTGCAACGGCTGGGTGGATGCAGCGTGTTCTGCGCAAGTAAGTTTCTGGTTTCCCGGGTGTGTGGAAAGAGTCTTGCATATGTGTGTACGGAGAGTTCTTCTAGCCCTTCTTTAAAACAAAGTCATTACAAAACCATTAAAGGCAACAAACAGGGGCTTCGGGGACGCGGGAGGGAGCGGCGCAACCCGGTGTACTACAGGCGCGGAGGCTGTGCATGATGTTGGCGAGATAAAACTCCTTCCCAAATCCACTGTGACGGAGAAGGAGGCGGCTGCAGGGGGGACGGACGCGCCAGCCACAGCGAAGAAACGAGCAGGGTCTGCCTGGCGTGCTCGCTCACTTTTTGATTTCCTCGAGAGAAAAAAAGGTCAAGGCGGCAGGAGTGAGGCAAATGGGCTGACAAGAGGCACGGAAAAGTGGAAGGCGCCAGAGGGAGGGCTCCACTGTGGGACCAGGAGGCTTTCAAAAAAGGGGTGGAGCGTGTGCATCACGTTACATGCGTGATGACGTCACGGGGGCGCCTGGCCAATGACTCGTGCTCCAGGCAGCAAAATGACTCGTTACGCCTCTGCTCCCTCCTGACCCCTGTGCAGCCTTACCTGCACCGGCGGGCATCCTCGGTCCATCTTGCATGGGCCCAGCTGCTCACCACTTGCGACAGCGGCCAGGCCACACACTTCAGCGGTGTCTGCTTATGACAGCCTCAAAGCATGTTATGCCAGCATTCCACCGGCATGCACCCAGAGGATTGGGCCCTAGAATCCCACAGGATTTATAGGCAAAAACCTATTAAATATCTTGGTATTAGATCCTCTTTGCCCATCACATCTGTGTAGTGTTAACCTGCTGGTATTGTGTTAGTTCACCCCCATTCTAGCCACTATCTGAAAACCACCATGCCAGCTGGCACCCAGGATTGGTAACACCCTGAAACACTCTTTCCTTTCCAGTCTTCTCTGTATCTCCACAAACTGTAACTAGTTTAACCCCAGCAGAAAAGGAATTAATCAAAAAGGAGGGGGGAAAGGTGAGTAGAAAAAATACAAGCAAGGTGATGGAAAATGCCTGAACTTGGCTGGAAAGCACACAGCGGAAGCCAAAGACAATACAGTAATCACTAATGCCCAGTAGACAGAGCTGAAATGCTACTGACAAGCATAGCCCACAACTCCTCCCACACACTTTGCTATGTTAAACCGGTGTTGTTGTCAGGTTGGGCTTGAAGTAAAAATAGTAGACAAATGAAAATTAAATTAATTCCTTGATCACCTCTAGCTAGCAAAGGTTCCTAACATTATCAATTTACATTTGTCCCAGGAATCCCTGGTCCCTGCACCCATTTGGGCCTCCTGTGCTTACACCGGGGGAAGGGGACGAACATCCCCTCCCCCTGAGGTGAGCCCAGGTAGTGCCGACATGGCCTGCATCTCGACTAGGATATAGTGGTTGGCCCTTTAAGCCGGCCACCAAATCTTGGGCAGAATTGGGTTGCTCATCACACACCAGTCTACATTTGGCATGGCGTACCTGCTGCTGCGCCACTCCAGGGTGTCGTGAATGTGCTAGCGGACACAGGTATATTCTGTGCTGGACAGCATGGGGATGACGAAACAGGGTGGAACAGGAAGGGAAGATGGGGCTCACCGGGCCCAGGAGGGCGGAAGGTTTCTCAGTGGCATGCTCTGCCGAATCCTATCTCCCGCCCTGGGCATGGTGAGCCCTACACAGGCTCCTCGGATTTGCACTGGCCATTTTGCCAGTGCACATCCGAGGTGACCCAAAGGGACAGCTGAGGCATTACCTGGGGGAAAGGGAAAAATGTCCCTTTTGCCCAAAGAGACCGTCAGCTGCACCGGTGCTGGTCTGATTCTGCCCAGGATCTGGCACAGCATGCTTTGGGCAGGATTGGGTTGCCCGTGACTAGTCACTGAACATAAAATAATCAAGTGAAAAGAAAACAAATCCGGTCGAGAATCAGCACCCTGTGCCTGGGATGTGCCAATCACAGCATTTTATTTTAACTATACAGTATTGGCTTTCCACATGTCAGTCAAAATCAGGACAACTAGAATTCAGTCAGAGAAGTTGCTGAAATTCCACAATGAGAAATCCAAATCAAGTGAATGAATGAGCTGAACTATGCAGATTAGATGGTTTGAAGGCATTTACTTCAGCTAAATGCTCTGGATTGGTTGCCCAATTTCCTTTTGGGGAAAATCAGAAAGTTGGGCTGTGTTCTAATTATTTCTTACAGATTGAGAAACACAATTTGGGATTGCTGCTAAACACATAATAGCAGGCAAATGGGGAATTGGAGCTATAATGAACAAGGAAACAAATTTGAGCAGAAACTGTTCGCATGTTTCAGGTTTTTTTCCGTAACAATAAAGGCTAGAAAGTTATTCTTGTCTAAAAATAGAATGCTCAGGAGTCCCCACTGTTTGAAACCAAAGTGGTCAGAATCTTCGTCGTCCAGGTTTTGTGAGAGAAGGGGAAATTGCCAGCTTGGTTGGAATTAAAATGTCACCCTGGTATTGTGGGGTAGGCTGAGATTCCAGAAAGTACCGAAGCTAAGAGTATAGAACAGAAATAATGTGACTGAAGGAAGAGCACAGAGTAGGTGTAGACAAATAGAGGGGAAAAGGAAACTAACAAGACAGAGAAGGAAAAAGGCAGTACAGAGAAAATGCTGTACCGTCTCCAGACTCTGCTTCATACTTTTAAAAATCCCACTCATGATTCAGCCCCATCATCACAGTCATCCAGGGGAACAAGAGTGGCAGGAGAAAAGCCACCCACATAGCACCCAGTTCTTGGGAGGCTCTCTTCCCATGATTTCTCTCTCAATCCTATTTTGAGGGACAGAAATCATGTGAGTGGGGCTTCGAGAGCATTAGGTATTTGCACAGATGCCTTGGCATGTAGATCACTTTACCCATGTGTCAGTGGGAATGGACCCAGATCACATAGAAGATGATATATACATGACCCAGTTTCCTGACTGGGCAGCTGTAACTTCCATATTTACACAAAAGGGCAAACGTCACTTGTGAATTCTATTGTCACTGCAACATTGTAGCAACCGTAAAGGGACAATAAGGACCAAATAGCTCTGTGTGCACACCTGCATAACAATTTTTGCACACTGATTTTATTGGATAACCAGTCTTTTTTTTTGGGGGGGGGGCCTCCAGGTTTCCAGTTCCTTTCTAAACTGAGCATTGACACGTTTATTTTGATTTCTCCTGCTGCTTAATTCTAGGCTCACTTGCATCTTTTATAAAGATATACAATTCTGTGTCCAGAAATGTACACACATAGTCAAGATACTATGCAATATAGTTTTCCCCTCCAGACACAATGATTTTGCACTTCAAGCATATTTGAAATTAAGCCTGCATGCGTATAAACAGGCAGAACATCTCAGAACTATACAATGGAATTAGAGTCCACTATTTCAGCTTTCCTTCAGCCACTTTTCACTATGTATACATTCTCATATCATGCTAGGAAAAACCTTTCAGAAGAAAAAAAAATCTCTTCTTTCAGAATCCTGTTTAAGCCAAAAGTTGTCAGCTTAGCTTTCACATCTCAAAGACAAAGGAGAACGTGGCTATACAGTACTCTCAATAAATTACCTTTAAGATCATGCCCTACAGTTACTTAAACTGACGGACGCAGTTTCACTGAGACTTTCATTTCTTCAGGGACAATGTTTTAGCTCAGAGACAAAATTTCACAACAAAAGCAGCCAGGTTTGAAGAGTTCATCATGAAGAAACTAAGTTGTACCCAAGAATCAAATAATGTACATTTACGGCACAATCCTATCTAACCTGAGGACAGGCGGAGCACCAGCTATGCCAGTCTTTGTTGTTCAGTCATTAAGTCGTGTCCGACCCTTCGTGATCCCATGAACCATATCCCGCCAGGCCTGCAAAGCATGTTTGCTGCACCTGCTGAGTAGGCTGTGCTGGCAAAGGGGTCCCCACTGGGCAGTAAAGGGATGGAGGAGAATGGAACAAGGCATTCTGGGAGGGGGATTGGTTGGCCGGACCCGGGAAGGGGGAGAGATCAGCAGCAGCAGCTCTGCCAAAATCCTATCCCCCTTCTCAGGCCTGGCCGCTGTTACATGGCCCTCTCGAATGTGCGTCAGCAAAATAGCTAGCGCACATTCAAGTAGACCCATTGGGGCGTCTGAGGCAGAGGCGTCGCCTGATATGGGGCGGTGGTGCGGCGGGCCCCAGGGTGTAGGGGCGGAGAGGCTCTGGGGTGGGGCGGAGAGGCTCGGGGGTGGGGCGCGGGCCTCCTTAAATTTGAATGTTTGTTCCTGGTTTTTTTCGATTTCCCCCCGGTTTTTTTGCAATTTAAAGTGTAAAAAAGGCATGTTCAAAACGTATGTTTGCTTTGCAGCCACTTATCTGACCTATGGGGCGCTCCAGGACATTCCAGCAGGCTGGCAGCAGCAGCGACGATCTTCTTCCTAGCGCATGCGCAAACCTTCCGGAGTTTGCGCATGCCCAGTACGTCCCTGCAAACTCTGTGGGTTTGCACATGCGCAAACTCCGGAAACTCCTGCGCCCGGGCACACAGCCTCTCCAGGGACGTACTGGGCATGCGCAAACTCCGGAAGGTTTGCGCATGCGCTAGGAAGAAGATCATCGCTGCTGCTGCCAGCCTGCTGGAACGTCCTGGAGCGCCCCATAGGTCAGATAAGTGGCTGCAAAGCAAACATACGTTTTGAACATGCCTTTTTTACACTTTAAAATGCAAAAAAGCAGGGAAAAAACCTTATTTTTTTTTCAAAAAAATAGCATAATTTATTGGGGGTAGGGCGGCAAGGGTGGGCCCCAGTCTGGGGGGGGGTGCTGGCTACCCCCCTGGTCTGAGGCTCTATTATAGGTCCCCAAAGGAGTGCTCCTGTTGCACCGGTGCTGGGTCCTATCTGGATAGGATGCAGCACAAGCTCTTCACCTGTGCTGTATCCTAGTTAGAAAGGATTGGGCTGCCTGGTCATTAAAATTCATTCAACAATGAAATTTTTATTTTTTTCATCCACAAAAAAACACCAAGCACAATTGAATTTCATACAAGAAAGCTCAGATTCGGTGTCTGGACTATGTCATATAGCTGTAGTAAATATTCACTAATATGTCTACCTTGATTGCACTTCTTCTTTTCCAAAACATGGATTTTTGGAAAATAAGAGGGCAATAGTATTGGTGAAGGAACTTGGCTCCATGAGCTGAAGAAACAGAGATATGCAAGTGAAGAATTTACATGTTTCTTTCAAAGTTAGGGTCATGTTATATACACAACAGGGATGCTGCTCGAAATGGCTTCTCATTGGAAGTTCTTCTCTAGCCTGCCTGCCAGAACATTTACTAACCATGTAACACAATGTCATCACATCATGATCCTCCCTTCCCACCAATCAGCAACAGCCAATGACATGGAGTGATGGTAGAAACACATGATGGAATGATGCCCACTATCCAAATTGTTCCCCTGAATAGACCTAGTGGGGTCATGTACTGCAGCCACAGATGCAGCTGGTGTTCATCCCAAGGTAGCCCCAGGTGCAGTGCTGCTTGCATCTTAATAATGTAATCATAGCAAATCCAGGCAAGATCAGCACATTCTGAAAAGGTGTGGTAAATGATACCCAGATCTTTAATGAGAGAAGGCACCTGTCAAGGTTGCTTCTGAAATACAAGTGCAGGTAAATGTTAGAAAAACACCACTATCACAAAAAGATACATACAAAATTATATTTATATAATTTGAGTGACATAACAATTTCTGCACAACAAAAAAATGTGCATGACACAATAAACCAACCCATTATAAATATGCACAGTATATTGGCATGAATGTCCAGGAAGGTTTTACAGGCACACAGTAATTTGCCATTTCAGTGAGTTGTATCTTATACAGAAATTTTCCCCTGTTTTCTATATTATAAAATTAGAAACCAACACTTACACTAAAATCCAGATATAATTACTGTTCCTAAAACAAACATCCTTTCAGCGCAATCCTGTGTAACCTTGCACCGGTGTAACAGTAGATGCAACAGAAGATGCACAGTAGATAACAGTTATGCCAGTGTAAGTGTAACATGCTGTGTAACATGCAGTGTAAGTGTTACACCGGTGCATCTGCTGTTACACTGGTACAAGGTTACACAGGATTGTGCTGTTTATCAGGTACAATTAAGGGCAACCTCTAGCCACATGGCATGGTTTATCAATTTACTCGAGACACATTCACATTAGCATTTATTTGTTGGCTACCAACCAGTAATATAGACTGTCCATTAAGAAATGGTTCCCTTCATACATTTTATTTGTATTTTTAGGGTCCATGCTTGTCACTTCTACAACAAACATACAGACTATAGATATTTGAATGAGAAAACATATCAACTTTCAGTATTCATTTCACAAAAGCACCAACTTCCAAAGGCTCTTAGGGACACATGGCAATAATGTTATATGTTATCATCAGACTTCTGGGAATGCTGAGCTCTGAGCTGTGGTACTATTCCCTAAAGAGGAGAGTGCAAAAGTTGGCTTGAAACTCAACATTAATAAAACTAAGATCATGGCATCAGGTCCCATCAATTCCTGGCAAATAGAAGGGGCAGAAATGGAAGCAGTAACAGAGTTTACTTTTCTGGGCTCCAAGATCACTGCAGACGGAGACAGCAGCCATGAAATTAAAAGACGCTTACTCCTTGGAAGGAAAGCTATGGCAAACCTAGACAGCATGATAAAAAGCAGAGATATCACCCTGCCAACAAAAGTCTGTATAATCAAAGCGATGGTGTTCTCAGTAGCAATGTATGGTTGTGAGAGTTGGACCATAAGGAAGGCTGAGCACCGAAGAATAGATGTTTTCGAATTGTGGCGCTGGAGAAGACTCCTGAGAGTCCCTTGGACTGCTAGGAGATCAAATCAGTCAATCCTAAATGAAATCAACCCTGACTGTTCCCTGGAAGGACAGGTACTGAGGCTGAAACTCAAATATTTTGGCCACCTAATGCGAAGAGAGGACTCTCTGGAGAAGACTCTGATGCTGGGAAAGATTGAAGGCAAAAGGAGAAGGGGAAGGATGAGATGGTTAGACAGCATCACCGATGCAACAAACATGAAAATGAGCGAACTCAGGAAGATAGTGGAGGACAGGAAGGCCTGGCGGGATGTGGTTCATGAGATCACGAAGGGTCAGACACGACTTAATGACTGAACAACAACTATTTCCTTAGCTGACCTGCAGCCTCTGGCTCCTGCAGTCCCTGAGGAAGGAGCCAGAGGCTCCTTAGGTATGTGCTACTATATATTTTTTAATGTAAACTTGAAAATCTGAATGCAAAGAAATGCACATATTTGCCATTTATAGATATCATGCAGATAGAGTAATCTGAAAGCTAGGAATGGCTGTATCTTCCTGTTGAGTGCATACACTTGACAGTACACCAGAGAGTAAAGTGTGAAATGGCCTATGAATCAAACACTAACTGAATTCCTCCTAGAGCAGGGAAGTTAATTCAGTTTTCCTAGGTTAATGTCCAATGCTATCCATTGAACACTAGTGTCTCAAGCAAGCAGCAAATACAAAGATTTGCTAACAATGCTACACATCACCTGATTTCTGCGTTTAGGACGAGACAGCAATATTGTGCTTTACAATCACCATTTATGGATGTTAGATTGTTCAGCAAACACCTTCCATCTTTCTTTGCTGCACAAAGGCTAAAACACTTCTGACTTTCTGGAAATCCATCTGTAGTAACTGGGCAATTACACAGAATACTCTGCACATAACAAAGTCAATCTTGTTACCATCTCTGTGCTCGGAAATTACCAAGTTTCATTTTAATGACCTCCAGATGCATTACACCCTACGGTGCTTCTCATTTTAGGAAAATAGAAATGAAATAACAATGCACCAGGGAGCTAGTATAAGGTTCATTCTATTCTTCAAGAGCACAGTTTTATGTCTTCCATTAGCAGTCAGGGATTAGTTGAGAATGTCTGCAAAAGGGCCAGAGATCTTACCCAGTGTTCACTGTCATGAACTGAGCCTGTTAATCACCTTGATTTCCCAAGTCTGTCAACCTCCATGGAAAAAAGAACACTTCAGTTCGGGAATCAGTAGCTAGCAGAGACAGTTCCACCTACTACTACTACTCTTTGTGTATATTCAGTTCCTTTATATGAAAACCTGTTTGTCACAACTCTTTTCTATGCCAGAAATACAGTATATTGCAGATTCCTTCCTTTTCCTTTTATGGCATCTTTCCATCCTGTGTTGCTAGGCAGACATTCCCCAATCAGGTGAGTGACGACATACATGACATACCCCTAATTGGCTTTTTTGAAACCACAAAGTCTTCTAATGTTGCGCACTATGGGGATTGGTTCGCATTACCCTATCATATTTACCTCTCTCCTGACACTTCCTATTTAAAGGGCAAGGCCTAGGAGATTCAAACAGAGGTTTTTAGATTCAGCTATCAGCTAATATAGAATAAGCTTCCTTGTTTCTGATTTTTTGAGCTCTCTGTAAGAGCATGTGTTTAGGACTAATGGTGATGAATAGCTGGCTTTCTAGGCCCAGTTATAGGATTTCAGAAAATGGACATTTACACTCCTAGAATCCTAAAAGTATGCTCTTGGGACAATGAAAGACTGCTTTTTAAAGTCAGATTTCTACCATCCTTTCTCTTGTATGTGTGAATGCCATGTTGGTTCTGTTATCTTAAGACATCTATTTTTAAATGTTACTGAATAAGATGCCTATAGAGCTGAAACTACCATGTGTATCTAGACTCACATGCTTTGTTATGTTCATGCTATGAGCAAAGAGATTTATTTGTAGTTCAATTTTTTTTATAAGAGAACCTCAGACATCCTCAATGCCTGGAAAAATGAGGGTGGTTGTACCTGGTTACTGCATTTTTGCGACTTTTGGAGTTTTTATGGGACCAGGCCAAGCACACATGCTGAGGAAGTTGTTTTTTAAAAAAATCCTGCTTGACCCCTGATTATTCCACATGCACCATTTTGGAAGAAAGAGAACCCAGACAACAATAAAATCAGTTGTGATGATCCAGAATCAAAGTAGGGCCAATTCATACTTACTAGTAGATGCTTCCACGCCACTCTGGTAATGAAGAAATGGAAGAGTCATACATGGGAAGTCAGGATCTATGGTAAAAGCCAAGTGATCATCAGAAGTCAGATTGGGGGTGGCACTTCTGTGGTTCTTCCCATGTGATCCTGCTTCTCCCACATGTTATTTTCAGTACCAGAACAGCATGAGAAACATAAGTTGGAATCAGCCTCCTCACTACTACAAATACATGTGATCCAGATATCCTTATATCATTTTATCCTTCCTCAAATTAAGTATGGTCACTTAGGCTAAAAGAGAGGTGTTTTTTTTTTTTTCTTCTGGAATCCCAAACTTTATTTGGGAAGGTCCCTGGAGACCTTCCGGCGAGGCCTGAAAACTTTCCTGTTTAAGGAAGCCTTCTGAGTCCTTGCCTTTTTTAACATCCTGCTGGCACAGGTGGAGTGCTGCTGCTTTTTTATGCTCCTGTTTTAATTGTAATTTGATGTGTTCTTATTAATTTTAGATGATGTTTTTTATTAGCTTTTGTGGATTGTTTTTGTTGTTTTAAATGTGATTATTTTTTGTATTATGTTTCCCATGTTGTAAGCCACCTTGGGTCCCTTCAGGGAGAAAGGCAGGGTAAAAATATTGTAAATAAATAAATAAATAAATAAAATATTTCTCTAATGTGTGTAAGTTGGTCATGGGAACCAAGTGGAAGCAGGTTGTCTGAAAGCACACAATTCATAACAGTCTTCTCAGCTTATTCAATGAGGACTAACTTTGAAGTCCAGCTATCATCCCTATATAACCTGATTGTCCCCATGCAGTGAGTGCAAATGCCAAAGGTTAGCTGAATCCACCTTAAGCGGGCACCCATAAAGCTCCATGGTGGAACAGGGATTTGATCCTGGGCCTCTATCAGTGGTGGCCAACCTTTCAACCTGAATTCTCCTGTCCCTTTAATGGTTGTATAGGTGAAGGCATTTCAGCACGTGCAGCTGCTTTAGCAGCACCATCAGCAGTTACAGCTGCCAAGATTCTGTCTTACACAACTCTTAAGAACACAGAGGCCCTAATGGTAGAAGGTTGGCCACCCCTGAGCTAAACTCAACAGTATAGCCACTGTATTACCACAGTATCAATGACATTCACAACGAGCTTTACAGTTGCCATCAGCAAAATTTCAAGGTGGATGTTAAAGGTTTCCTGCTTGGGTGAAATGTCTGAGAAAAACAGGCTG
This sequence comes from Plestiodon gilberti rubricaudatus, assembly GCA_026170595.1. Taxonomy (NCBI): domain Eukaryota; kingdom Metazoa; phylum Chordata; class Lepidosauria; order Squamata; family Scincidae; genus Plestiodon; species Plestiodon gilberti. The sequence goes on from JANXHW010000003.1 coordinate 112,993,216, forward strand.
AAGCAATATACAGTATATACATTCAATAAGTTTAGCAATGTTTCTTAGGAGAGGTTCCACAAGTCTCGGCCTCAGAGTGGAGCCTCCGGAAGCCGGTGACACGCCGAGTGGGCGCACTGCTTCCAGGGGGCACGGCAGCCGGGATCCGGTGCCGCACCGCACAGCCCCGAGCCCGGCTGCCGCGCTCCCGGAAGCACCATGCCCACTTGGCGCCTGGGGTGCAGCGCACCAGCTCCCCCCATTATAGGACGCCACTGTTCGAATCCATGCAACAGGGTGAGCTCTCATCGCTCAGCCCAGCTCCTACCAACCTAGCAGTTCGAAAGCATGTTAATGCGAGTAGATAAATGGGTACCACTTGCGGGAAGGTAAACAGCGTTCTGTGTTGTCATGTCGGCCAAATGACCACGGATGCATCTTCGGACAGCGCTGGCTCTTCGGCTTCAAAATGGGGATGAGCACTGCATCCTAGAGTCGGACACAACTGGTCTTAAATGTCAAGGGACACCTTTGCCTTATTCCACTCTTCAAAAAATGTTTTCCAAGGTGGCTCACACAAAGAGAGCAGAATAGGTGCCTGGTCAGCCTCCACATGGAGAGAAGGCCATACATAGGATGTCACAGCTGAGAAGGCTCAGCCCCAGTCCCTACCTGCATCACCTCAGGTATGGTGGGGCTCTTGGAGGAGGGCCTCCAACAGTCATTTCAGCACACAGGAAGACTGATAGAAGATGTTTACATAGGAAGCAACAACAACAATATGCAGAACATAAAGGTGAGAGACAACTGCCTTGTTGGGGGGGGGGGTTACAGATACAACATTAATATAAGAACTGTGATATTATTGCAAAAGGATGATGCTGTTTTGTTTGCTGAACTTTGCATTATGCCCTATCAAAAGGAATATGGGAACAATTTAAAACCAGACTATTGCTCTATTCCAGCTCCACAAAATCTTCCCACTTCTTAACTGCTGACTAAAGGCAGATCCACACCGCACGAGTTCGCGTTAGTCACATTCCGGCACCGGCACGTTCCAAGAGCATCCAACATGCCAAAAGTCGCCTTAGACTCCACTTTAGATGGGACTTGACCAGCTGGCAGGCAAACTCCGTCACGCACAAGTAGCACCACACCAGACGCACGCAGACTCGGCTGGACGCAACGCTCTGAGCCGCGTGCAGTGTGGATCCACCTTAAAGTTAATAGTTTCACCACTTGTGTAACTGGGCTTGCAGCACTGGCACAATATCTGTGTAGCAGCCATTTTGCATGTGCAGTTTCTCAACATGCTAAGGACACAAATGCCCAAATAGTGCTGTTAGGCTTGATAAGCCTAAATAAACCCAGTTGTCCAGGTACAAATTACTCAGGTTCTGAGCTCTAGTAACTCGTGCTCAGAAGTGAAAGCTGGATGCACACAACTGTAGCATAGCTGGCACACAAACATCCCATTCCCTGTAATGGTTCAGTGTGTGCATGCTGAAGATGGGAGGCGTGCGTGTGTGTAGTGAAGAATAGGATTAACATAAGCATCCATTAAAGTGAAATGAATCAAAGTAATCTAAACTAGATTGGATTAAGGAGATCCAAATTAGTTGAACTAAGATAAAAAAATTACAATTTAAACTCTCTTATCTTCTGTTTTACTGAAAGGACCAGAAAGCCTGGCTATACTCCATGCCCTGGGATTATCCCACCCTGACTCTGGTGTCTACATTCAGCACCGAGCAACTGCTGATTTTACTTTGATAAAGTATACCAATTTTAAAGGAAATAATTCAAAGAATGAATAATGATGGGGGGGGGGAGAGAAACTGAAGATGAAAAAGTTAGTTTTGCAGCAAATGTGATTACCCAAGCATCCCCCAATAAGCATGCAAGACAGAGGCTTGGGTTGAATGGCCACTTTATTGATAGATAACAACAGAAACTGCAGCAGGGCAACTAACTAAAAAATCTCCTCAGGTGTGCAGACCACTAGGTGGGGAAGGTAAAAACAGAATCGGTCCCCCGATGTTAAATGGAAGTAACCACCTGACTCAAAGCTACGCTCCGTCAGAGACCGAGCAATCTTATCACAGCCAACCCCAAAGGATCGAGGCAGCTGGACAGTGCAGATTACCACAGACCAAGTCGTGCAATCGTCTTTGCCAATTCCAGGCAGGAGGATTGCCAGCCTCACTGACCCGGTCCAAGTATCATCTGAGCAGTCCTGGCCCACCCCTTGACTTTGCTAACATCAGCATGGATGCCAAACAGTCCAATTCTGCCTATTTGGCCAGCACCACACCTCCCACAACCTCGCGCTTGACCCCCATTGCCCCACAAGGATCAAAAAGGGTCTACAACTCCTGCTGCAGATCTAAAAGAAAAATGTCTGTGCCAACCAGCAACAGATGGACCTCATCACTTCTAAACAAGGCCAGTTGCATCCATACAATGTCTGGATGTGCAACGACAATCCCTGAAATCCGCTGCTGAATTATGTCAAAATCCCTACGGACCTGAAGCCTCAAGGATAACATGGTCCTCTGGCCCAGGTAATTTTCACCTAGATGTAAGAGCAATACCTGGGGGTGGAGGTAGGTGGGAATCCAAAAATTGCTAAACTATGGGTAGAAGCTGGCCCCAGAGCATGCCGTGACTGTCCACCCAGGAAACTCTAGCCGTGTTCCCCAGCCCAAGCTGGGTGCTGAAGGCAGCTGGTCACCACTCTCTTCTTGGCTCAGAATGGTATGGAATGGCCGCAAATGAGAACCCTGACTGGGAATAGCCAGTGATGAGCTGCCAATAAATCATATACACTTGAACAGTACAGACTGAAAACAAGGGAGCTTTGGTCCTGCGGGAGCATGCCCCCCAAATACAGAGAAAGACACCCCCGCAGGAGTGCAATCCCAATTTATATCTAAGATAGACCTGATGGACCCACATGGGTACTACCATCCTACTGGCCCCGGAGGACCAAGCTGCCGGCCCTACTTACAAATGTAATAGCAGAAGGCCTGAGCACCACCACCAGCCAATCCACTGCATGGAGGCCACTGGAAGGCCCATCTCTGCAGCGAAGCCGACCCAATCTGCAGCGAGTGAAGATCAAACTCACCAGGCGGCAGGCCCAACTAACTCAGCCCCCATTGAAAAATAGAATGAAATGGAAAAAGGGTTAATGGGGAACCATCCCCATGCTGGAACAGGGGGCCTGCTCCCATTCCCTAAAATGGAGAAACACCTCCAAAGCCTGCACTGGGCAAACGAAGGGGTTAGAGGTACTGATTTCATTTTGATAACATATAGCAATTTTAAAGGAAATAATGCAATAGAATGAATAATGATGGGGGGGGGAACTGATGAAAAAGTTAGCTTTGCAGCAAATGTGATTCTGTAATACCAGTTTACAAATTAATAGATAAAAAGGTAAAGGTATCCCCTGACAATTAAGTCCAGTCGTGTCTGACTCTAGGGTGTGGTGCTCATCTCCATTTCAAAGCCGAAGAGCCAGCGTTGTCCGAAGATGCCTCCATGGTCATGTGGCCGGCATGACTCTCCTTGCTGCAGCGTGTAGCATGCATCTGGAACACGGAGCGCTGTTTACCTTCCCGCAAGCGGTACCTATTTATCTACTCGCATTGACATGCTTTGGAACTGCTAGGTTGGCAGGAGCTGGCCAAGCAACGAGCGCTCACCCCGTCACGGGGATCGAACTGCCGACCTTTCGATCGACAGCTTATGGTTCAGCGAGTATTGGCCTTCTTCTTCTTTTTCAGAGAGTGGATGACGGGCAGCCCAATCCTCTTTAGCTAGGCTGTGGCGCGGACATAGAGCCTGCGCCGCACCCAAGCCTGATAAGACCTAGCACCAGCACAGCTGGAGGACTCCTTGGGGTAAGGGGACATTTGCCCCCCCCCCAATGTGTCTACTTGAATGTGCACCAGCTATTTTGCTGGCACACATTCTTGCAGGTTGTGTAATGCTGGGCAGGCCCGAGAAGGGGGGATAGGATTTCGATGGAGCTGCTGTCACAAATCCTTCCCCCTTCCTAGGCCCAGCTGACCAATCTCACCTCCCAGAATGCCCCCATTCTGCCCTCCTCCTGCTGCCTGATGGGTGCTCCTTCACATCTGGAGCAGGAGGAGCGGCACCGGCCTCTTTGCCGGCACTGCTTACTTCCAGGGTGCTGCAAACATGCTTGATGACATGTTTGCAAAACCCTGGAATGGCGGAATGGCACTCCGCCAGTCTACGATGTAGACAGGATTGCGCCATAACGTTTACACCTATAGCAACAGCAGTGATACTAGAGCATGATCCAGCAAATGTTTAGCAGCTTTGAGTCCAATAAGACATAGTTAAGCATGGCAATCAATGGAAAACACTGCTTAATATTGATTGGATTGTGACCAGAGTTATTTTCCTTTGGATATTTTAACATTCATTCTTCAACAACATGGCTTTTAAGCTGCCTACCATCAGGAAACCCCTTCTATACCAATTTGTTGGGCAAGGAAAAGGAAAACTTGCATATGTAGGATTCGGTGGAATGTTCTAGGATGCACACAGTTCACATGGGATGCTGGCCAGACTTTTGTCACCCCACATAAACTGACAGTACACCCTAAAAAACAAAACACCCAACACCCCTCTATGGCAGCATCTGGCTGGAGACAGGTAATGGTTCACAAGCTGCATTTCCAGCAAGCTTGTCTGGCAAACACCAAGGTTCCCTAAACACACAGTTTGAAAGCCACCTTATCAGAAAGGCAACAACTCAGTCTTCTGAACCACCAACGTAGCCCCTCAATCCAACTAGTGGCCCTATGAGCATAGAAGCAGGCATAACCAAGTGTAGAATAATCACCCCATATCTCCTACAAGTTTCTAACTGATTCTGATGGAATTTTTACTGGACATTTTGGACACAATTTGACCTGGACATTTGTTTAAAAGATAAACATTGAGTACTTTTGACATGAATCTCTTGGTTAGATGATTATTGGCAGAAAATCCTTATAGTAACACCTTAAAGTCTAACCATTTTCAGCACAAGTCCCTTTTTGGTTGCCTAATCATGCTCCGCCTGTCCCAGGATTGTCTGTCTGAATTATACACTATAGGTGCTCTATGCATAAATCTATGAACATCTTGAGCAACAACACTGCATGTTTATTTGTTTTATTAGACAGAAATAATTTGTGCAAAGAGAGAAATGAAGAACTGTAATTGTCCTCAGGTCAATAGACTGCTAGCATAGGAGAACAGGAAATATAGCATTTTTATAGTACCCTACATTTTTAAGATGCCCTCATTTTAAAGCAGAAAGTAATTCAGTGCACTCTCAGCTTCAATTATCCAAATTATCTACTACCCATGATGTTCAGATAAAAGTTGCAGCACAGTTATTAGAAGTTCTTACTTCTAAGGAAAGAGAAATACTTAAGTATATGAAAGCAATAGAGAAAGACTACAAAGCAGAGATCCTTTGATGCACTATATTGCTGTAGTGTTCTGCAATCAAATCAAGCTTATACTTTAAAATATTGACAAATTCGAGGATGTACTCTGCCCAGAGGCATCATTGGGGGGCGGGGGCCCCAGGTGCAGGGGTCGACACGTGCTGGGGAGGGTGAAAAATTGCCGCCGGATTTGGCGGCATTTCAGCAGTGGTGCCACAAAAATGCACCCCCAGTGTTTTTCCGGTTGTTTTTAGGCCATTTGCATCAAGGGTGCACGAGCCGGGGTGGTGCACGATTTGGCAGCGCAGGGCCTGGGGGTGATGGCAGATACAAAACCGAAACTCACTGTAAGCTGGTGTGCATCTGAGGAGGCCCATTGGGCCTGCAGGGGCTTACACCAGGGGAAAGGGACAAACATCCCTTCCCCCAAGGTGTGCCCCATCCCCGCTAGCACAGACCGCATCCTGCATAGGATGCAGCGGCTGGCCATTTAGGCCGGCCAGTGCATCTTATGCAGGCTTGGGCTGTTAATTATATTCATTGTTTTCCTGTTACTATTAGTATTTTTGTAATGGATCAGCATAGCTAGCTCTTTTTGAAAACAAAAATGAATAATTTCTGCAAGAAACGTCCAGCTTTAATATTTTTCCATTCCCGTATGCAGTAAATAATAAACAGGTATTGGTATACACTCCACTTTTACTGCCATCAATTAAAGTTTGCTCTCACAATTAAATTTGGTCCCAAAAGATGAAGCAATTGAAGTGTTAAAGCTTGTTATAATAAATAAATCTTGTTGCCCTGTTACTAATGGGAAAACAATTATACTTCGATCACCCTGGAACGGTACCTTCTGAAGATTGCAAAGATTGATATAGTTGGAGCTCTCTCTTCTATGGAAAAAAGACATTTTACCTTAGAAATGCTGTAGCGGAAAATCTATTACCACAGTCCTATACAAATCTACTCAGAAGTAAGTCCCACTGAGTTCAATGGGACTTACTCGCAGTTAAGTGTATATAGAATTGCAGTCTTAAATGTGGTGCTCTTCCCCCCCTTATGAGATTTGTTAGCAGAACCCAAATTGGGCCATATGGTGCCACAAATGTCCTCACTGACAATGTACTGCTATTTGAAAGATGCGTCAGATTTATCAGTGTTTCAATTAACCTTAATTAAATAAATATCATCTCTTGCAACTGTATTTTTGCCAGACAAGTAGGTATTCTGAGTTAGCTAGCCAAATCTTTGTCAACTGGTTGGCTGCTAGTATCTCCCTCAGTTGCAAAAGAATCATAAGCCACAATATACTTTTCTAAGACACAGGGGAAATTATTGCTGGCACTAAAGGCTACCAGCATGTTCCACAAGAACCCCTTGGTACCTGTATCTCTCCACCCTGTCAGTTCTGCGGCTGTAATAAATTCTTTCATTGTAGGGATTTCATATATGTCTTGCATCAATGTGACATTTGAGAAAGCATATTTTATCAATAAAAATGCCAACTTACAATTTGTTTAATTTTCTTTCCAGCCATCGTGCATGTATATATATATATACTCACTCTGCCTGATACATAATGGAAAGAAAGGAATCCTCTGTGATACAAAGAGCAAAGATTGAAAGTCATTTCAGATCGGTTCTGTCTGTCCTAATCACAAATATGTTGGTACATCAAACAATGTACAACACAATACATTAACCAGCAGGGGGTTACAGAGGCTTATAATGACCCAAGAAGCCAAAAATAATTAGAAGATTCTCCCTGCTGCTTAATTCAGTGATATTGAATGTTGTTTGATGTGCTGTTTATCAGATCAGCATTTGCTAGTGTAAGCAGAAAGATAGGTTTCTATGAAGATGAGAATCCTTTCGATTTGGCTTAACAAAACACGCCTAACTATAGAGAATGCTTACCCCACCTCCCCATTTTTCTTTCACAGAAGCAACCAACATTTTTATTACATTAGCTTTTTCTATGATGGACTTGGGCCCAATGGCTTTTTGAAAATTCCAAAACCACATTTTGAAGGCAGTAAGCCTCCAAGTCAGTCACAATCAGACTGATTACAAGTCAATGCACCATTGTTCCCCTTCCTCCATCTTGCCCAGTTTCCAAGTCAGTTAATGATTGACTCTAAACGCATGATTAGCATTAATGGCCTGTTTGTACCAGTGGTGAAAGTGAAGTACTATCTAACTCATGGCATTTTTGGTTATTTGCGTTGTTAGTGTGGAAATTATGTAAATTGTCTTTCCTTGAAAAAAATGTTTTCATGATTACTTACTAATGATTCTATCCAATTCACACTGGTGGGTAAAGCTGATTATCTTCATCTCATGGCAAAAATGATAACCTGATATTCACTAACAAAAACCAGCCCATCCATAACTTTTAATCTTAAAAATACAGCTTCCCAGCTCCTGGGAAGGGACCAAAATGGGGCATTATCTGGCAAGTATATGGCATCTGGCAGCACTCCCCCATGGCAGAATCTGGGAGGGGGAACATAGCTGGAATTTGGTAGATGATAGGCAAAGCTTGAGGGGTCCAGCAATAGAGAATCCCCCCCCAAAAAAGAGGAACAATACAGTCTTGCAGTATTGCTGGTCAGAGGAATAAATACTGGTCAAATTGACCATCCTGTTCTACAAAGCGGACCTGAGTTAGAACCTCAACAACAATAATAAGCATGGATGTCAGGATGGTGTAGTGGTTCTGGTGTTAGATCTGGATGATCCAGGTTCAAATTCCCACTCAGCCATGAAGCTTCCTTGCACCAGTCATTACCCTGTTTCCCTGAAAATAAGACAGTGTCTTATATTAATTTTGGCTCCAAAAAATGCAGTAGGTCTTATTTTCAGGGAGGTCTTATTTTTCCAACCTGTGGCGTGACCCCCGGCACTTAGTTTGACTGATTAAAGCAGGGGTGGGGAACCTTTTTGCGATGGAGGGCCATTTTCCCATGGGGAAAATGTCCCGCGGGCCATGTGCCCCTCCATCGCAAATTGGTGCCCTGGCGCGCGCGCGCGCCGGGGGGGGCGCACACACACACCCTGCTCTCTCCCCCCGCTCTCCTTACCTTTTTCAGGCGGCCGCCGCCACCAACCCCGCGCACACACGCTGCTCGCGCAAGTCCTTTCGAACTTGGCTGTTTCTGCGCATGAGCAGAAACAGCCGAGTTCGAATGGAGTCGCGCGAGGTGAGCGCGAGCAATCAATCAAGCAGATTACATGGTATAGAGGTTACAACAATAAGCATCAGTCTTGGTACTTGGTTCCAGCGGCAAAGCGTGCACAAAATGGCCACTGAAAGAGTGCTCCACACTTCATTGGAAGTCATTTTACGACAGTGGAAGTTACTTCCGCTGTTGTAATGAGCTCTGCAGGACTAATTGTTTGAACTGCAAATCAGGGATCCTCTGGTTTGAATTTTGCCTCTGCCATGAACACACCAGATGGTCTTAGGCAAGCCATTCCCTCTCAGCCTCAGCTTCCCAGCTGCAATGTAGGGGTAATAATATTTACTCACCTTATTGTAAGGATTACAACAAGATAATACTAGTGAACTGCAGAGGCGTAGCTACACCCACATGGGGAGCCATCACCGTGATGCCCCCACATGATGTCACAAGCCCCGCCCCAGTGACGTGACATTGCAAGCCCTGCCCCGCACTGGATTCGGCAGCAATTCAGCAGTGGCGTGGCAAAAAAGCCCCCCACTGCTTTTTTGGTTATTTTTAGGCCGTTTGCGGCACAGGCAGGAGGGCGAATCCTGTCGCCGCAAACAGCCTAAAAGCTGCCGAAAAAGCACCGGGGGTGCTTCTTTGCCGCGCCACTGATGAATTGCCGACAATTGCACCCTACCCACCACATGTCTCCCCCGCACCTGGGGGACCCTCACACCCCCGTAACGATGCCACTGGTGAACTTCTTTATGCACTCACTCATGCTCGCCAGCTTAAGTTGTCACAAAAGTGCCATAAGGCACTTTTGCGGTACCTCTGGAGTAAGCAGTACCAGTGCAGAGACCAGCACTGCTTACTCTACTGTCCCCCCGACTCCACGCCACCCAACCCAGGTAAGCCCTTTGGCAGGAGGGCGTGGGGAGGGCAGGCTGGGGTGGCAGGGGAGTGGGGCCACTGGCCGGTCCAACCTGGGAGGAGGCAGAGGGCTGTGCCAATATCCCCGTCCCCTTCCCTGGCTGGCCTTAAAGAGCTGGCACACACCGATGCAACGAACATGAAAATGAGCGAACTCAGGAAGATAGTGGAGGACAGGAAGGCCTGGCGGGATATGGTTCATGGGATCACGAAGGGTCGGACACAACTTAACGACTGAACAACAACAACACATCCGAGGAGGCCCATTGGTTTACACTGGGGAAGGGGACGAACGGGTTGCATCCTGCATTGGGTGCAGTGGCCAGCTATTTCATCTGGCCACTGCATCTTAGGCAGGATCGGGCTGCCCATGATTATTAAGATCTCAATGTATTTTTGCCATTTGTAGAAAATGAGAGTTTTCATTTACTTACAAATCAGTGAGGACACCCAGACCACATAGTCCTATCTACATGGCTTGAAAACCTACTGCAAAGGCTCTATGGGATCTTGACTTTGAAAGTAAACCTGTGACAAACTTGTTGGCGGTAGGCTGGAAGTGAACTGCTGCAGCTCCACACGGCAATGCCTACCGCTCAGTCACACAGTTATCTTCGTGTACCGTCATGCTGCTGGTTTCCCTGTCTTGTTGGCTTTGAAAAGCCGTGGCACTGAAAGCAGTGATTCTTGAATTGGCAGACAGCTCGACCTGCTAGGCATCATTATTGACATGGGTGCATCCTCTCCCAATGTGACAAGATGGATAGCTGGGAAGCTTCTACACGCAGGCTCCACTGTCTCACTTTTCACAGTGCAAGGTGTAATGAAAATTCTTTTTAAACTTTCCCTTTCCAAATCGCTTTTTAAAATTATACATTTTAGTTTTTAATTTCCCTCCTGATTTAAATTCTTGCAACTTCCAATTTAGAAGAATACTCTCTCTTTCCCTCCTCCACATAGTCAAACCAGAAATGGAGCACTTCAAACCAGCAAACTCCAGGTTCTCCACTCCCTAGTGAGAATCTTGGAGAAATATAAATTAAAATTAGTTTCAGCACATTGAATTAATTATTCCATTTTATTGCTTATTATCTTGCTTTGTGGTTTTACGTGCCTCTGAACTGTAGATGGGATTAGAAAGAAAAAGGAGAGTATCAACTAATTAAACTCAGGCCGCCAAAAGAGACAAAAAAGCTTGAAAGCCTTTGGGGGGGGAAGTGGAAAAAAATTCATTAAACTTCATTAACAACAACCGCAAAAATCGAGTCATAGAACATATATCCATGGTCGCTATGAATATGTTTTATGTTTATTTACTGTAATTTCTCAGCCAAAAAAAAAGGAAAATAATCAGTATATTGGCAGGAAATCTCACATTTCAAGAACCTCAAGAGATTATAAAAAAAGATGTTCATTTAGACAAAGTCTGTAACTCGTTAAGTGATTTTCCCAAACTACTTCTGTAGCATTGGAGGAAGAGCCTGTAGGTTTACAGTGTATGATGAAGAGGCATCATTTGTAAGCCACCTGAGGAGAAAATCATTAGCCAATGACAGAAATCATTTAGTTGTAAGGAATCCAATTGGTAGAGAGGAAGAGAAGGCATGGAGAAATATAAGATAAAGGTACAATCTATTTTTCGTGCATTCACTGCTGGAAGGGAGAAGTAGAGGCCATAACAGAGGTTCAAGTGAGTCAGAATTTCCTTTCATTTCTATCAGATATTTTTGAAATCCTATTGAGAACTGATCTTTGCAAAAAGATGATAAAAACACTCTCTTCCTGGAATCCAACGAGGTAACGAATGGCCATGATAGCATAAATTCTATTATTCACCTTGTTATGAGTTTGGCCAATTTGTTTACTCTTAATGGTGGTTCTATCACTATTCTTTTACCTAAACTGTCATCTGCTAGAATTCACGGGCTTAACAATCAAACAATATTTCTTGAGAGATACAAATGTGTCTCCAGTCTTGAACTGTCATCTGCCATCACAGTCCAGCAAGCTGACACCATAGTTGGTGGATAGGAGCTGAGAAACAGTTTGGAGCTATGTTGCAATCTAAATTGATAAGAGTGGCAAACACCAGAAGCGTCGCTCCGGTAGGGGCGGGGCTGTAAGTATCGCTGCGGTCATAGTCTCTTTACCGAGCGAGGAGGAGGCAGCCCCGCCCCCTCACTGTCCGAACCAGTCCCCTACGGAGAAAGCAGCAGGCAGGGTCTCTTCCCTGCCGGTTTCTCCGTAGGGGACTGGCTCGGACAGTGAGGGGGCGGGGCTGCCTCCTCCTCGCTCGGTAAAGAGACTATGACCGCAGCGATACTTACAGCCCCGCCCCTACCGGAGCGACGCCTCTGGCAAACACACAGTTCAGTTGGGATCCATACAAAATCAACATGTGGAGAGGACAGTGAGATTGTGCCAATGATTCTCAACTCTGCCATCCATGCATTCATTCAAAGCTATGTGTGTAAGCACTGCAACCATGCTCCATGGATTCTGAATGTTTGAACAGGGCTAAAGAGAGTGTTTAGCTGAACCTGGAGTAAAGGTTCTGCTTTTCTTCTAGAGAGGATCTTTGATTAAAACTGTACGACAAGGCAAGTGAACTCTCCCATGCTGGGAGAAAAATGGCTTTCAAAGCAGTTTGGGATAGAAAAATGTGGGTGGGGGGGGGAAATGTCCAGCTCTCCCCTCCTGCCCATTGATTGATGCTGTGCTTTAAATAGCCCCCACCTCAGCCTTTATAAGGAGTAAACATAGCCAGTGTTGGGTCTTCTCACTGTTCACATTTTGTTGCTCTCTAACGACGCAATCCGAAGTGGGGCCAGGGCTGCAGCCTCAGCGCCAGCTTAGCGTGTCACAAATGTGCCATAAAGCATGTTTGCATTACCCCATGCGTAGGTGGCACTGGAAACGAGGCCTGTGCTGCCCACCCACCAAAGAAGGAGGCCAGTGCCATGGAGTGGGTAAGTCCGAGTGGTGCTGGGGCTGGGGGAGGGTGTAGAAGGGGCATAACAGGGCATGGAGAGGGCGTGGAGGGGGTGGGTCGGGCCTGGGAGGGGGATAGATTGGCATCCTTGTCGGAGGCTGTATCCTATTCTCCCTCCCAGGTCTCCAGTCCAACACGGGGTTTTTCAGGCCAGCGCCACCAAAATAGGTGGCACCAATTTGAGTAGCTCCATAGCGGAGGCTGGGGTGTTACTCAGGGTAAGTGGACGAACACCCCCATACTCAAAGGAGACACCAAGCATGCTCCTCTCCAGCACTGGATACGGTGTGGACCTGGCACCCATGCAGCACCAGTGCTGGATCGGATAGTGCTGTTAGAAAATGTGGCAGAAGTGTTTGTGGCTTGTTGGTCAGCAGGAACAAATTTCTACTGCAGACTGCCACCTCTTTCTTTTAGGCCACAATCCTATTCAGATGCTCTGCTGATGTCACACCAATGCCAGCATAATGACCACCATATCCTCAGCCTGTCCAGGCAAACACAGTTCAGCATCCACAAAAAACATGATGCACATCTGCTCCACCTTGTCCCACATCCCTTCCACATTTTGGTCTCTCCACTGGTGGAGTTGTGCTGGCACCTGAATTACATCAACACAACATCTTTCTGGCATTGTCCATGGCGTATTCATTGGCAGGCGGACTTCTGTGCCAGTGATGCTGTGGTTCCAGTCTGTGGAGATACGGTAATGTATCTCAAGTATAGGATTGAGCCAAGCACTCAGAGCCAAGCACTGAGCCAAGTATGCCAAGCACTGTTGCCCATTGGACCACTTGTTAGTCCTGGTGAAGAATGGCAACATTCCTTCATGAAACTGTATGAAAAGGCATGTGGACTTATGTTTCATATGAGACCTTGAATTATTCTATGTAAGCAAGGGCTCTTGGTGCCAAGATTGCAGTGGGCAGGAGCCAATATTACTGGTCCGTTGATAGCTTAATTCAAAATATGGGCAATAATACATGAAGAAATGCCAAATTATTCCTGTTCATACCTAACAGAAATTTAAAAAAAAAAAAACAGTCTTATAACTGCATATGCTGCTTGCTGATATCCTACCTTCCATAGGAACTACACCAGGATGGTGTAGTGGTTTGGGAGTCGGACTTAGACCTGGAAGATCCAGGTTCAAATCCCTGCTCAGCCACGAAGCTTCCTGGGTGACCTTGGGCCAGTCACTATCTCTCAGCCCCACCTACCTCACAGGGTTGTTGTGAGGACAAAAGGAGGGGAGGAAATATGTACACCACTCTGAGCTCCTTGGAGGAAGGGCGGTATAAAAACGCGAAAAATAAATAAATAAATAAATAATATTTCATGTCAGACACCATATAGAACTCTGGTGCTGGAGACGACTCCTGAGAGTCCCTTGGACTGCTATAAGATCAAATTCGTCAATCCTAAATGAAATCAACCCTGACTGTTCCCTGGAAGGACAGGTACTGAGGCTGAAGCTCAAATATTTTGGCCACCTAATGCGAAGAGAGGAGTCTCTGGAGAAGACTCTGATGCTGGGAAAGATTAAAGGCAAAAGGAGAAGGGGAAGGCAAAGGATGAGATGGTTAGACAGCATCACCGATGCAACGAACATGAAAATGAGCGAACTCAGGAAGATAGTGGAGGACAGGAAGGCCTGGCGGGATATGGTTCATGGGATCACGAAGGGTCGGACACGACTTAACGACTGAACAACAACAACAACCATATTGCACGGGTCCCCAACCCCCGGGCCACGGCCCATTACTGGGCCACGGCCTGTTGCAAATTGGGCCACGCCGGCGGTGCACACACACCCCTCTGGAGCTCGAAAGCAGCCTGGGGTGGTGGTGCACTCCAGGGGGGGGGGAGGAAGAATACCATGAGCGAGCGAGCGTGCATGCGTGCATTCACACACACACACGGGCGGAGGACGGCCAGACGCATCCTTCCTGGTTTGCCGGCAGTAGGAAAGACGATGCTGGAGAGACTGCGCCTGCGTAGCAGCACGTTTGCGCAGGCGCAGTCTCTCCAACATCGTCTTTCCTACTGCCGGCCAGCCAGGAAGGACGCGTCTGGCCGGCCTCCGCCCGGGGTGTGTGTGTGAACCAACGCACGCTTGTGGTATTCTTTCTTCCCCCCAGAGTGCACCACCACCCCCAGTTGCTTTCGAGCTTTGTAAATCTCCCTGCCTCTCGTCTCCCCACCGGTCAGGCAGCCGCGGTGTTTGTCCTTCCTTCCTTGCGGTCAGGCTGTAGTTTCCTCGCTGACGCTGAGCAGGACCCCGGGTCCCAAGCAGCCGCTTGACATCTCTGCCCTGGCCCCCAGACCAGCAGTTTCAAGCACAGCAGGGTGGGAGGGAGGGAACCCTTGGCGGTGGCGTCGTGGTGCCTGCCAGGGCTCCCCTTGGGCTGAAGCAGGAGCGGCGCCTTCTTTTGACCCGGCTGCTTCAGCCAAGCGCCTGAGAGCAAAACTGGGGTGGAGACGGTGCACCCCCTCCAGAGCCCGACACCCCTGCGCACGGGGGCCCATGGCCCCCCCGGACCTCTAACGGCGCCTCCGCGCAGGGTGTCATTTTGTGCTGCGCCCCCCCCCCACTATCCCCCCCGGTCTGTGGAATTTTTTTTTTACCTCTTAACCGATCCCTGGTGCAAAAAAGGTTGGGGATCGCTGCCATATAGTATACAGTATACAAGTTGGACCATAAGGAAGGCTGAGCGCCGAAGAATAGATGCTTTTGAACTGTGGTGCTGGAGAAGACTCCTGAGAGTCCCTTGGACTGCTAGGAGATCAAATCAGTCAATTCTAAATGAAATCAAGCCTGACTGTTCCCTGGAAGGACAGGTACTAAGGCTGAAACTCAAATATTTTGGCCACCTAATGCGAAGAGAGGACTCTCTGGAGAAGACTCTGATGCTGGGAAAGATTGAAGGCAAAAGGAGAAGGGGAAGGCCAAGTGTGAGATGGTTAGACAGCATCACCGATGCAACAAACATGAAAATGAGCGAACTCAGGAAGATAGTGGAGGACAGGAAGGCCTGGCGGGATATGGTTCATGGGATCACGAAGGGTCGGACACGACTTAACGACTGAACAACAACAACATACAAGTTTTGTTGCACTAAATAAAGAATGTGATTGAAAAGGGATAAGAAAGTTTCAGTAGCACAACACTGATATTTTGACATCTTGTTGATATTTGGGCGAGCCTTTGAAAAGTGCCTTTACAGTACTCCATTTATGTCACAGCTTTCAAATATAGTGTTTTGGAGCAATTCTGCTGAAGTCCACCTGATTATTCTAGAATATAGAGCCAACCCTTGTGTTAAAGAGGCATTGTAGTTTCTGTTCCTTTGTCTCACCCCACTCTGGTAAACCACAGAGAAGAGGACAACAGTTTAGTTTCCTATATATCAGCACCGGGAAAGTGCATGGTATCATGGGAAGTAACCATGCCACCGTGAAATGTCTGGTTTCCCCCAATCAAGCATTATCAGTGGCCGTGGGGGAGCAACAGTTATCCTCCTTCTGTAACCTAAGAAACAAATCTAAATTGTTTCAGATCCCACAGCTCTAGCACTCAGTTCTAGCTTACAAACTCTACACAAAAATCTGGTTTCTGTAGTTTTCAGTGCATTCAGCCTTGGCACACATTCAAAACTATTCAAATAAACATCATCCAGTGATATTTCTGAATGAATGAAAAAAGTGAGATTAGGCTATTAATTTTTATTACTAATCTGTATTCACAATAGGACAAGTCTTGATACACATTAATAGGATCATTGAAAGGTGATCATAGCAAGTGAACAATTTTAATTTAGTTCTATGAGAGAGTCAGGGAGTGCAAGGAATATCTGCCTCTCTCTAACTCAACTTGATCATGCTGGAAAAAATTCCAAGGTTGCTAATAACTAGTCGTTGCCCAGATGGATTTGAAAAATGGGGCGATAGAGAAAATCAGTACTACTAGAACTGATAGAGAAAACTAGTACTACTAGAAAACTAGTAGGGCAGGAGGCCTGGCTCAGTCGGGAGAGCTGCAGCCTTACATGCCTGAAGATCAAGGATGGCAGTTCAAGACTCCATCACTGCTGACAAAGCTGCAGAAGCCCTCTGTGTGTGGGAGAGAGAAAGCTACAGCTGGCACTCTGTGAGTGGAAGTTACCTGTCAGTCAACGCATAGGAGGCGAATGCCAGCAAAGAGGCCAAACCCTGAAAGGAAACACCTGGAAAGAAGTGTCCTATGAAAGATTAGGAAGTTTATTTAATGTACAAACCATTTGGTTTAGAATTGCCTACCTGTTGTAAACCGCCTTGAATTAAAGTCAAAGGAGAAATCCAATGACCAAGAAAGGTGGTATATAAATACTGGAATTATTATTATTATTATTACTCAGAGGTTACTGATGCACAATCAAGGTGCCAAGTTTTCAGTTTTTCAAAGGTACAGGCAGAGCTTTTATTTGCTGCTTTAGCATCAGTCCCTACAATTTAACCCTTTCCTTCTCCCTCAACTGTTTATTTTATAGTTACAGTAAATAAATAGTATTTTTATTGTTACCTAAGGTTTATAAGGTGATGGTGATACTGATTCTTTTAAATTACCGGTAATAACAATTTCCTTAAAACTGCATAGACTGAGGTTCTTTCTCATAGCATACACTTATATATGGATGGATAAAGAGCTAGGTTGGGGGTTGAATAGGCTACTTGATAAATAGGTTCGTAGGTTGTCACGACGTGACCAAATTTCCGAATTAAAAATCCGCATATTGCCGGGTAAACTCCGTCGTTAAAACTTTCTTTATTCAGATAGACAAGATGTTATAACAAACTTTACGTTTGTTATATTCCATGCCAATGTGGAAAGTGCTACATTGGTACAACTAAGAGAAGTTTAAACACCAGACTCAAAGAGCATCAATGCTATTTTAGATTAGAACAGAAGGAGAAATCAGCCCTTGTTGAACATGCCTTAGAGCATAATCATAATATTAAATTTGATCAGACCAAAGTAATAGTTAAGACCAATCAATACCTACTGAGACTCCATAGAGAATCCATAGAAATTTACTAACACACTAATTCAGTTAATAAGAAAGAGGAGTCTCTTAAAGTAAGTAGTAGCTGGTTGCCGGTATTAAAAAATTTACAAATAAGGAATAAAAGTTAATTGGGGGGCTGGTGCAATATGGTCTATTCTGGGAGTATGCTGTGTAGTTTCTATTATTCAGGGTGGCAGATTTTTTAGATTTTAGATTTACGTGGCTGCTGTTCTGATACATAGGCAGTATTTACGTGCGTCTTGGTTGTTTTAAGATTCCTGTCCATAATTGGTTTGATGCTATCGGGGTAGGGGTATATGTGTATCTGTGGCATAGGGGTTATTTTAGGTGATTTTGTAAGCGTATGGTGTTTTAATGTCTCTCTGTGTGTTTTACCGTTTTTTACCATTTTATTCTGTGTAGTATTTTAACATCACTCTATTTGCGTCATTTTTATCATATTTTAGTACCCTTTCCCATGGTGTCAGCTTTCCCATCCGTATTACTCTTAGCCTTTACAATATTTTTAGTCCGGGTTTGTCTTACTTCATTTTAGGGTCTGGGTTGTTTCATACTTTGTGCTCCTCCTCCTCAGTGTTTTCAGGGCAATGGTTGAGAGGGTGGGTCTTATCTTGTTACTGAATACTTGGACCGGTTGTTTTTAAGGTTGAGGCGATGTGTATGGTTTGGCTGCCGGGGAGGCAGTGGGGGGGGCAATTGGACAGCGGGTTTCCTCCCTGGGAGTAGTAAGCTTTTTGGATATGCTATTGTTGTAAGTTGTATCAGAATGTTTCAATCAGGGGGAGGATACTTCTTCTGGAATGCATTAATTAGGTTGAAGACAGCGTTGCCGGCTGACAGCTGGGTGCAAATTACATCCGGGTTCCTGGGGGTTTTAGTATAATTAGGTGTTCCACAATAGGCTGCTCATCTTCTGATGATGCCCCAGATGTTCGGGGTGAAATGTAAAGTTTGTTATAACATCTTGTCTATCTGCATAAAGAAAGTTTTAACAACGGAGTTTGCCCGGCAATATGCGGATTTTTAATTCGGAAAAAAGGCTACTTGATATTTCACAGCACAATCCTATCCAACTTACACCACCGGTGTAACCAACTGGTTGGATAGGCAGGGCAGGAGGCTTTGGAGGGGAGGGGAAATTTAAATCTCCTTTCTTTGGAGGGGATTCGAATCCCCTTTCCATTCTGGGGCCTCCCGTTCTCGCTGCACCGCTGGTTACGCTGGTGGTGTAAGTTGGATAGTACTGCGCTGTAAAGGATCACTTGACTGTGGGCTCTCCGGAAAGGGGGGAAAAACAACACCAACCTAGTTACTCAGTAAGGATCTATGAAAACAACCATTTGTGTGTGTGTGTGTGGTTGAAAAATACCTGCAGCGGTTCTCAAACCCACCAGTGGGTCGCAACTCGATTTTTGGTGGGTCACAAAACTGACAAGCTGATAGCTGACAGGGAAAATATATTGAGCTCTATGAATGCTGAAACAGAGAAGCACGTGTGCATTTAGTCAGTGGAAGGCTCAATGTGCCTTGGTCCAATTCAAAGGGCAGGCAAAACTAAGGGGAATGCAACACCCTCAAAATTGTCCCAATCTGATGAACGCACGCCCCAATAAACTCTCTAGAAGGAAGCCCCCCCCCTCCAAGCTGACAATAAAATGTATTGAGCCATATGGAAAGCAAAACTGAGCCACACGTGTTCATTTACTTATGAGTAGGCAATCATGCCTTGGCTCTTAGCGAAGACCAGGTGAAGAATGCAAGGCCACCAGAATGGTCCCAATTCAATGAATGTGGAGCTCAACAAATACTCAAGAAGGAAGTCCTCGTCCCCCCAATACTAAAAAGGATAAAAACAGAGGCTTTGAGCAGCTGGTAAAGTGAAACTTTTTTAAAAAAAAATGACTCATAAAGCTAGGTGGGTCCCAATAGAGTGTCATTTTAAAAAGCAGGTCCCGGTGCTAAAAGGTTTGAAAACCACCATATTTAATAGAAAAGTAACAAAGAACAGAGAGAACAGAGAGTATTATGCTAAGTACAAAACTACTTACTCCTAGCTTTCTGAACAGATACTTCCCAAATCCAGTTCTTCCCCTAAACTTTAGAGAGCACCATGCCAGATCATGTGGAGGGTGCTCCTCCCTGTAGTAATGGACTTGTGGCAATCCTGGGCACTTGTCTGCTGGTTAAGGTGTCTGCTGGTTAAGGTGTTGTGAATATTGAAGGGGGGATTCATAGTTTTAAAGATTCTCTGGAGGTTGCAATGAATCTTGATCAGCGGCGTCACTAGGGCGCACGCCGCCCTAATGACCCCCGTGCTGTCCGACAGCCGGCCGGCGAGGATGTCTCTGGAGCCGACAGCAGCGGAGCCTCCGCTGCTGCCAGCTCTGGAGACATCCTCGCCGGCCGGCTGTCTTGGGCAGGAGGAGACCGCGGAGCGTCCGCCCTCGGCGGAGCTCCAAGGCCTTCTGATGGAGGCCTGATGCGTGACGTCATATTTAAGTTTTCGCGCATGCGCAGTACATTTCTGAGGGCAAATTTGCCCTCAAACGTTCTGCGCATGCGCTAAACCTTGTAACTATGATGTCTTGCATCGGGGTTCCCTCAGAAGGCCTTGGAGCTCTGCCGAGGGCGGACGCTCCGAGGCCTCCTCCGAGGCGTCGCTGGAGCGCGGCGGGAAGGGAGGACCGCCTGCGCGTGACGCACGGGTGTATGCGCGGATCGCGTGTCACCCATTGTGCGCGTCACCCCCAGGCGGTCCGCCTTTCCCGCCGCACATAAGCATACACACATTGTCCTAATCCGATGAACGCAAGCCCCAATAAACTCTCTAGAGTTACTTATGAGTAGGCAATCATGCCTTGGCTCTTAGCGAAGACCAAGTGAAAAATGCAAGGCCACCAGAATAAGCCACCAGAATAAACATTTTATATTTATTTGGGATATTTTTATCCAACAGTTTCACTTTTTATACATTTATTTTCAATTTTTGCAAGCCACTCCAAGAATTTGAGATAAAGTGAGCTAAATTTTTAACAGCGCAATCTAGCTTAATTTATGGGCAACGGATCTAGCGATCCGCTGCCCGGAGTAGTCGCAAACGTGCCGTAAAGCACATTTGCAGACTACTTTAGAGTCGGGAACGCTGGCGCAAGGCCGGCCTTCCCAGCTCCACCACCGGAGCCCTCAGCCCGATGCTGGACCCAGGTAGGTCTGGATCCAACGGGAGGGGGCGGGTCGGTGGATGGGGGGAGGGATTGCATAGGTGGGGGAGGGACGGCGGAGGCGGGAGGGCGGCCATAGCCACGGTTACACTCGGGGAAGGGGACGAGTGTCCCCTTCCCTAAGTAAACTTTCCGCCGCGGGCTGCCTGCTGCAGGCTGCCCGCAGCGGAGCACAGGATCGGGTGGACAGCCTTGGCCGGCCGCCCTATCTTTATGCAGGATTGGACTGATATGGTTTCAAAGTAGCCATAAATGGTAAGAGAAGATAACACTCTAATGAAGAAATGTAACATTGATTTTGTCTCGTATAGTCTTCATGGGATATGGCTACAAGGGAAAGGTGGATGTCATAGCATGCTCCTACACCTCAACCACTATGTTTGGGTGTATTTGCTTCTTCCTGAATGCTATTTCTGATTCCTCTTCAGAAAATCTTGCAGTTGTAGCATTTTATGTACAGGGTTCCTATTCCTAAATGAGATAGTTGTGGGAATGTGCATATGACTCTGATTCCTGTAGGGCTAAGGAGAAAGAAACTCTTCATTCTTCGCATTTTCATGATGAAATTAAAAATGTAGGTTACCGGAGGAGACCCTACATTTAAATAAGACATGGTTACTGAAGAACCCTAAAATATGGAAGGTGAAAGGAGAAAGTGGTAATGTATATGTCTTTAGGACACTAACAACTTAATATGATGGCAGTTATATAAATTATTTGGAACAGGAAGGTCAGAATGGAACTTCTGATGAAGCCTTACAAAGTATAAGACAAAATGTCAAGTGATAAGACTTTGTTGTTTTAATTACCACAGTCTCAAACCCGAAAACTGAGACGACGTGTTAACTGTAGGTTACCGTTTACACAAAGGAGTAAGGTAAAGGTATCCCTTGACATTTAAGTCCAGTCGTGTCCAACTCTAGCGGTGCTCATTCCTGTCACGAGGACGAAGACGAAGTCTGAAGACACTTCTGTGATCATGTGGCCAGCATGACTCTCCTTGCCGCAGCGCATAGCGTGCAGCTGGACACGGAACGCTGTTACCTTCCCGCTATTTATCTACTCACAATAACTTGCTTTCGAGCTGCTAGGTTGGCAGGAGTTGGGCTGAGTGGCGAGAGCTCACCCCGTCACGCAGATTTAAACTGCCAACCTTTCAATCGACAGCTCAAGGTTCAATGGTTTAACCCACTGTGCCACTGCGTCACAAAGGGGTACTTTGTGAAATATTTAATCAAATCAAGTAATATGTGGTAATTTCACCAGTGAATTTATTGAAGTGCAAACTCTGGAAAGCATTTTGTGGACTGAGGTGAAGAAAATTTCCATAATTATTACTGTATTGTTTTTGATATTAATATTACTAGTAGTAGTATCACTACTAGCACAGCAGAACAGCAAGCATGTAATGTTCTTTAAGCAGCAATAACAACATCATAAGAAAATAGCATACAGCAGCAAAGTTAATAAATGATTTGCAGTGAGGAATAGGAACTTGCACCAGTGAATTAATAACTTGTGTGTGTGTGTGTGTGTGTGTGTTAATAAAGCAACTGTTAGATCCACATGAACTTAAGGAAGCAGAATGTTTAGTACAGACTGTAACTATCTGTTGAACTCTCTCAAAGTGTAATAACAGGCAAAGGATGAGATGGTTAGACAGTATCACTGATGCAACGAACATGAAAATGAGCGAACTCAGGAAGATAGTGGAGGACAGGAAGGCCTGGCGGGATATGGTTCATGGGATCACGAAGGGTCGGACACGACTTAACGACTGAACAACAACAACAAAGCAACACACAAGTCCATGCTAGTAACAGGAATTTATTTTTGTAATGGACATTACTGTAGCATGAAATTGGAGTAGGGTTTTCTTGCAGCCAAAATGAATTACATAGTTTTTTTGAATGAAAAATAGTTTAAAGCTGTTGGCTGGAATTTTGTTTTCATTGCTGTTGGAGAGCAAAGTCAGCTTGTGTGGCATTTAGAAGTCTAAGCACAGGTTCACACATACATGTACACTAGTTTCATTCTGTGCTTCGTTACCCTCAACTGACTGTGTGAACAAGAATGGTTAGAAAATACTGAGCATGAGATTATGTGAGATGATCTGGGGCCAACCCCTAGGAATCGCAGGGGGTCAGCGTTTTGCCTCACAAAAGGGGTTGCTTGAGGACAAGCAACCGGCTGGCAGCCCATTGGAGCTGCCATGGTGATGGGGATGAACTGGGGCGGATAGGTAGAAAAATTAGCATGTTTATGCAGCAGTGAAATCCATGGGACTCACTTGGCCAATTCAGGCCTTTTCTTCCAAACCCCTGGTGTTGTTCCTCTGAAGGATACTATTCAGCCCCTTTACGAAAGCTAAGCAAGGTTTGCTCAAAGACATGTTAAGTATAGTAACCTTACTGAATTGTTCAGTTTACTGAAGCTAAGCAGCATCAAGCCTGGCCTGTGTTTGGCTGACTGTGTTTTCCCCCTCCCCCCAAAAAAAGGATGGTGTTTGAATGGGAGACCACTTGAGAAGTTTTAATTTTCTTCTATTTCTTTCTCCCCTTAATTACACTGGGGTATTCCCGCCCCCCCGCCCCCAGTTTTCATTTTGACATTGGATGAAGGTGATTTGTGCAGGCGTGACAGCTGTGGGGTCAGGTTGTGGGTAGCCCAGGAAGGGAGTATTGGTGCCTCCATTTTTTGTTTTAAAAGAAGAATTGTTTAAACGAAAAATAGCAATATTAAACAAATAGCAAGCTTTGGATATATATTTAAAATATTAATACTTTAAGAAAGGGGAGGGAGCAAAGGAAACATGGGTGCAAAGTAGGGGACTGCATTAATGCCAGGTACTCTCCCATCCCCACTGATTGTTAAGGAAGGCTCATGTTTGTGAAATTTATGTTTAGCCTTTGTTTTGAAGCTAAGAGTCAGGTTTGGTCATATTGCTGCACCCCTCCAACCAATTATAATAATACGTACAATATTGTAAATTAATTCAGGAAAATTCAGAGGTGGTCAGATAGGGTTGGATATTTTGAGGCCTTTAAAGGTTACTCATCAACCATGGAAAAGAGATGGGGAAGGCCCCCAGGCATCTGGCCCCCAAACAGAGGTATCGCTACAGTGGGGGTGGTACCATAAGTTGCGCCCCGTCCTAGTCCCCATTTACAAGCTGGCATGAGGTGGCGCCGCCCCCTCGCCATCGGAGCCATTCCATGCGGAGAAGACGGGGCCGCCTCATGCTGGCTTGTAAATGGGGACTAGGACGGGGCACAACTTACGGTACCGCCCCCACCGTAGCAACGCCTCTGCCCCCAAAAAGACAATACAGCAGGTTTCCTAAGCAGAGGGCTAAGACCAAAGAGTAGGCTTACCATCCATCCTGGAATTTCCGGGACCGTCCCAGAACCCGGGATCGGGTCCCAGATCGGTCCCAGACCTTTCCAAGACCGATGGAAGCCTCCGCCACCACCGTTGTTTTTAAAATGACAAAACTTACCTTTTTCTGGGTGCCACCATCTTGGATCTTGGATAGGTAAAAGATAAAAGGGATGAAGGAAGGACATTTGGTTCAGTGAAGCCCAAGAGAGGTATTTGTAAGTCAACTTGAGGGGACGTCATGACATCTCTCACCACTAGATAGGTAAAAGTTCAAAGAAATGCACAGGCGAATATCACCTGACTCACCACTTTTCTTTTAAAAGTGTTTAGCAATGAGTGATGGGATCCCACCACAAGTATGTTTAGCACACTGCACATTATTTGATGGTGCAAGACTCAGGGGCAATGCTGAAGGGCTGTGGCATAGGAGCTTTATGGCCCAATGTCACACCAAGTTGGTATTTCAGCTGGATATGGATAACTTCAGCTTGCTGGCACATGACTCATTCTTAGGAATAGAGCTGGATGCATTTGCAGGGGTGTGTGTGTGCCAAGGGACACATTTTGCCAAGGGACAAAAATTGATTCACTTGTGAGGTGGACCATTTTGGGGGGTAGGTGGGGTCATAGTGGGCTAAGCTCCAGGCTAGCCTCCAGTGTGGCAGGTATTGGATTGGATTAGGCTTAGAGTTTGGTGTGCATCTTAAAGAAGTATAGTGGGCAAAAGGAGACCAGAGCCAGGCCCTAAAGGCATCTTATCTTGGCTCAGGGATGTTTGTTGGTAACTCCTTGTCCATGGCTTATGAAATCAACCTCAAAGGCTGCTCGGTTTGGGGGGGGGGCGGATTTCAGATCCGCAATTCAGATCTTCCGTGATTCCCTTGAAGGGTTGGTGTTGACAGACTGTGATAGTTGAGGGTGATTGTCAGCTTAGAGCCAGGATGGGAATGTCAACAGGGAGATTCAACATTCCTCCAAAGAAGGGACCTTGCACTGAGGCAGCTGTTCTCTGCAAATAGTGTCCAGCTTGCAGGGCTGTGGATCAAGTCTCTGACTCAGGCGCGTCGCTGTTGCGAAGCACGTGGGGCGTTCCGCCAAAGGGTGACGTGCGCGGAGGGTGACGCGTGCACCCATGCGCGCATCACCTCCCCTGCGCACCTCGCCTTCCGGAGGCTCCACTCTGATGCCTTCTCCCGGCCTCGGACTGGCTCCAAGGCCGGGAGAAGGCCTCGGAGCAGCCCTTTTCCCTCAGGAACGGTCTGCGCATGTGCGAAAAACGTTATAAATTACGTTGTGACGCAGTGGGCCTCGTCAGAAGGCCCAGGGCAGTCGGCCGGGGAAGATGTCCCCGGAGCCGGCTGCAACGAGTGGCTGGTGGGGGCAGTCGGGGGGGCACAGTGTCAGCGTCAGTGCATATTCAGTTTAGGGGCTGGGTGGGGGGAGGGGTCATTAGGGTGACACGCACGCCTCCACTTTGGGGCGGCGCGCGCCCTAGTGACGCCTCTGCTCTGACTCCAAGTCTCGAGTCAAATCCCAAGTCTTTGCCCACAAGTCCCGAGTCTTTGGTTGCGAGTTGTGAGTCCGTAAAAAAATGGGGAAAATGGGTTTAAACCTGAATAAAATTGGACTTATAAAAGGCTCCAAGTCTTGAGTCGAGTCTTTCGAGTCTTTTACAATCACTGAGTCAAGTCTGGGCCAAGTCATTGATGCGACTTGAGTCCGACTCAAGTCTGAGTCAATGGACTCAAGTTGCTAGCTTGGTTTCCTAAACATGAACCATGTGGAGTTGTAGTATAGTTAGGACAACTGCAAGTTTTGTGCAAATGCTTTAATAAATTGTGGCCCATTTAAACCCAAACTGCATGTCTCATGCATTATTGTATGTGCAGGCAATGAAAGTTCTTTCTTATATCTGGCTTTCAAACTTTTTCATACATTTCAAACTTTCTCCAATTAATCTTAAAACTCTAGAGATGGGTCCACTGGTGCTGAAATAGGGGGTCTCACTGATGGGACGGAGATCCTGTTAAACTTGGCAGAAAAGGCTTCTTTGGAATTTTTTAGGTGACTCTGGAGTGGACAGATGATGGAGCAAAGTTCAAAAGAAAATAATTTCCCACAAGCAAGATTATCTAAAATCAATAATCAGCTCAGGAGTGAAAGCTACAACTAAAATTAGAATTATGTGGAACATCCCTAAATGAGCTCACTGAATATCAAGACAAAAAGAAAGCTGGCTCTGACTCTTGGTACTGAGAAAAATGTTTTTGATTTTTTTAAAAAAAATCTATATACGGTATCATAAATAATCTCTAAAGGGCAAGAAAGAAATCATCCTCCCCCTTTCATTTTCACTTTTAAGAACTCTCAGAGTCATTGCAGAATTGTGTTTATATTAGTCATTGATAGAAAATGCTTTATAAAGTTGCTAATATAGCTGAAATAATGGCCTTAAATAAAAATGTCAAATTTTGAAACTAATACAAGCGAAATGGCCAACAGTGCAGCAAGAATGGAACAATTTGACAGAGGATAGATATTGCTTATAGGAATCAAGAAAACCCTAGAGAAAATATACTGCTAATATTCTTAAATTAGAAACAAATGTCCAGAGAATAGTAAAGTGTTTTGTTTTGTTTTTACCTAGAATGTTTATATATATTATTGCTAATGAAACTGTGGGTACAATCCAGTATGCAGTCAAGGACACTTAATGCTCATTGGGCTAGGAATGCTTTAACGGCAATAGTTGTGTCCAATGACTAATGCCGTAACATGTTTGTGGCACCTGGTGAGTAGGTGGCGCTGGTGCCAAGACCAGCACCACTCTACTCGCCCCAGATCTAGAGCTACACTCACCAGGGAAGGTGAGTTCCCTGCTGGGTGATGGAGGGGTATGGGGAGGGCAGGGCATTCCAGGGGTGGGTGGGATTGGTCGGCCATGCCCAGGCAGGGGGAGGGATCATCGGAGACCTCCTCCACCAAATCCTATCCCCCTTCCTGGACCTCGCCACCGTTACACAAGGTTCTCGAATATGCGCCAGCAAAATAGCTGGTGCACATTTGATTAGACCCATCAGGGTGGCTGGAGCCCCTTACCCCAAGGAAATGTCCCCTTACCCCAAGGAGAGCTCCAGCCGCACCAGCACTGGGTCCTATCAAGATAGGAAGCAGCGCGGGCTCTACGCCCACACTGCAGCCTAGTGAGATAGGATTGGACTGCCTTCCTGCACTGTCTATGCATATTCAGTTTACCATCTGCACTGACTCTAAAAAGGTAAAGGTTCCCCTTGCTCGATAGTTACCGATTCTAGGGGTAGTGCTCATCTCCGTTTCAAAGCCCAAGAGTCAACAATGTCCGAAAGACACTTCCTTGGTCATGTGGCCAGCATGGCTCATGGCTCACACTGTTATGTTCCCGCTGAGGTGGTACATTAATCTACCTGCAATTTCTTGCTTTTGAACTCTTAAGTTGGCAGGAGCTGGGGCCGAAGACGGTAACTCACACCATCACGCAACACTCGGGTCTTGAACTGCTGTCCTGCCTACCTCCTGGTCTGCAGTTCCGCCTTTTAACCACTAAGCCACTAACTCTACACATACACAAATTAACTATAGGCATGCATGCAACTGGTTGCAGTTGGCAGATCAGGCCCTGATCTGGCCTCAGGTTAGCAGAGTTACAGCTGAATGCAAGCTTTACTGCTTTGTCCCTACGTTTTGGAATACTTTGTCTGTGGAGGTCTTTGTCTGTTTTATGTAAGGATTGCAAACCATTTTTGTTGTGGCTTGTTTGGCAAGCTAATGGCTGTTTTTAGCCTATTCTGTGGTTCTCTTTTTAATTGTGTTTTTAGTTTACGTAGGCCACTTTGAGCATTTAAGAAAAGTGGCATAGAAATATTGTGGATAAATAACGTAGATGAATGCCTTTGAAGGAAAAGAAGCAGAAAGAATGCTATTCCTTTTAGTATTGTTTGGAAAACTAAGAAATTGGGGAGAAGCCAGTCAGTGGTTTCAGAGTTGTGTAGTTTATCTCCCGGGTGAAAACAGTTATGCATTTTCAAGTGGAAAAAAGGATGGTTAAAGCTTGCTTTTCCACAGACCTTATCATTTATTTATGCCCCCTCTCTTTTTTTATTTATTTATGGGCATTTCTGTGGTGCTCATCGCTGTAGTATTTGAACGCTAACAATCAAAAGGTCATTCCTCTGAGCAAATGCAAAACGAGAAAAAGAAAAAGCTGTTCAGCTTTTATTTCTCAATAACTCGTTTGGCATTCGAGAATTGTGGGGTGGGCGGATCAGCAGAGCCCTGGCTAGAACTCTTTGTTTCGACCTCTTGTGGCTTCCAGAGTCGTTGACATCACCACCACTTTTTTTTAGGTAAAGAAAAAAAGTCATCCCAAAATGATTCAGAAACCTGTCCTCTTCTTCTGTCATTAACACTGCTGAAGGGGAATCAATCATCTTTGCCCTCTAGATCTTTGTTTCCAAAAAATCTTTTTTTGAATTCCTGCTGCATAGTATAGGTAAAAAAAAAAAACAGGGATGGAGTTGTGGAAATCAATGTCTGTATTATTTTAAAGGGCTTGCTGATTTTTTTTTTTAATCAGTGCAAACTATTGTGTCCTACAGGCTCCAGCTGGGTACTTTAAGCCTGAGTCAATAGCTGGCATCACAACACTTAAAAAACAACATTAACTGCAAGCTGCCATACACACTTACCACAGGCTGATTCCCCTCCATCTTTTCTATAGGTATCAGGGAGGGTAGGGTAAACTATTAAAAAATCATTCTAAATAAGAAAGCTGAAAAATACACTATAACAATAGATGAACCATCCCATGGTCTGAAAATCCTGGTAATCTGCCTCTTCATAGCGGCAGCCAGAGAAAAGATATTGGAGTGGATGGTGTAAAGAATATCATTCTGTGAATTAGCACTTTTTGGGGGGATTGCCTTTGGTTTGGGTGTATCTGCCAACCAAATGTGAACCCCTGACTCCTCGTGCCTTACCTTCCTAGAGGCTGCACTCCAAAAGTCACCCTCAACCCCTCCTCAATTCACAGAAGTTATTCTTATTTGTAACTTAGTAACTGCCACTACTAGCCCCCCTTTCATCAGCCTAGCTGATATGCTCCTCTCACAGTAATCCACCTTTGGTAATGTGTCCAAATGGTCTACGCACAGTGGCGTCATGACCCCACGTGTCAACCCGTACGGGGTCAGCACGTCAACCCCCCACTGGCGCATCACACCCCCACCCACCCCCCAGGCGCGTCACCCTGGCGCGTCACTCCCGGAGCCGGCAAGCTGATCCGCGTCTTACTCGGCAGCTTCTGAATAGGCCCAGCAAGGCTTCGAGCGGCACATGCACACAATGCGGCTCGAAACCTTGCCCTCAGAAGGGCCAAACGAAGACCTCATTGGGTCTTCGTTCGGCGCTTCTGGGCTTCGAGCGGCATTGTGCGCATGCCACTTGAAGCCTTGTCGGGCCTATTCAGAAGCAGCCGAGTAAGACGCGGATCAGCTTGCCGGCTCCGGGAGTGACGCGCCGGGATGGGGGTGAGTGTAGCAGGGTGACACACTGGGACTCCTGGTGCGTCACCTCCCTGGCGCGTCACCCTGTGCCCTTCTCCCCCGCCACACACCAGTGACGCCACTGTCTAGGCATGAATTTATCTAGGAGTTTGTATTCCCTTCATCCAAAACAACACCATTCCAAGCGCAAATACATTTAAAAGAGTTTATTAAGAAGAATAAATTTAAAGGAGAGCGTAAGCCTTCAAAAGAGAAAAAAGCATACTTAAGAAGATAGCACACAATATACAAAATAGGAAATACTAACTAATCCTAAAATACTTAAGTATGAGTTGGTTCCGTGAGGTAGTTCATCAGTTTGCAAGCTTAGCAGCAAAACTGGAGCTTCCTGCTCCTTTTCAAGGAAGAGATGGTCTGCAGCATCTTCCCAGGGAAAAAAGAAATGGCAGAAGGTCAAATGGCTACTCGAGTCTTTTTATAACTTTCTATTTGATAGAAAAAATAGAATGATGTCATTTCCACCTTCGTGCAGTTTGGAACTTAGGCAGTCCATGTGTCCAGTTAGAAAAAAAGATGTTCCTCATCTCATGACCAGTTCAAAAAATCAGAGGTCTCCTGATCTTTTAGAAAAACAAAACAAAACACACATCACTCCCTCTTCCTATTACACAGCTGTGTCAGATCCTTCTTATCTCTGAATTTCCTCTTTGGCACCAAGAAAGACCCTTCAAATCATAAGGCAGGGCAGGACAGGACGGATTTTTCAAACTTACAGCTTCCCAGCTTTGATGTTTCTTTAGGCATCTAGTTTGATACTAACCATAAATTTATTCTCTCTCCCCTCTGGATTCAGAATTCCACTGGAGTGTCCCCCATTGAAATTCCTGCCAGAGGCCATACCTCCAAATCTACATAACACAACCTCCTTCAGATGTTAATTCCAACCTTTCCTAAGATGCTATTCTAACTTACTTTCCCTAGAGACATTCTCTTGACAGGTGAGTATGGGGGTCAGGACAGAAGGGGCAAATGTACTTCAGTGGGCAAGGTTGTACCAAGCTGACTTACAGATTTCTGCAAGTATATTTTACCCTATTTCCTAAACATTTTTTTTCTCTAAAGAAAATATTATGGATTTCAAGATGGAATTAACTTTCAAGTAAGCATGCTTAGGACTGCAGCTTTATTTCCATTTCCAGTTTATGATTCAGTTAGAATTTCCAGGTACCGGCAAAGTATGTTTTTCTTCATAGTGAATAATAATGCAAAATGCATTTCTTTTGCCCTGCAAAAGAGTTGTCACCTCTTTTTTCCATTGCCTTTAGCAGTTGCTCAACAGACAGAAATTATACATCTCAAAATACAATGGATCATGTTTTAATATAACTTTTAATAAGCCACTCTAAAATCAAATCTATAGTAAGATGCTTCCTCCCTGCAATGCCACCTACTTTTCTCCTGAATGTCCCCCATCCCCCCCCCTAAATTCCACACTACCCAAAGAGTAGTTGCTGCAATAGAATGTAGACTGTGGGGGAAGCTTCTAGTTTCTCTGGAAATGCCCTGCCCACAAAGAGAGTAAGCCAAAACCAGTATTCGGGAGAGAGTACTTCAGATCCTTCCTCATAAAAGAGGAGGAGGAGTCTACAAGTGAGAGCTGAATATCAGTAGCCCATTGGCTGTCTTCCAGCTCCAACAGCCCAATCCAATGGGCTCTTTGAACTGGTAGAAACAAACATTCCGCCAGCACTGGCTGCTGAAAAGCAGCTATAAAGGTCTTCAGAAGTTCTTCATAACCATAATAACTAACAGCCTGTGTTTACTCCCCATGAATTTGTCTAATCCTTTTTTAAAGCCATCTAAGTTACATATACAATTTGCAGGTGGAGCTTGCCAAGACCACAGATATGATGTTCTAATGCAGAGGTGGCCAACCTTTCAACATGAATGCTAGCCCTTTAAATGGTTGTCTAGGTGAGGGCATTGCAGCAGGTGCAGCTGCTTTAGCAGCACCATCAGCACTTGCAGCTGCCAAGATTCTGTCTTCTACACAACTCTTAAGAATGCAGAGGCCCAAATGGTGGAAGGTTGGCCACCCCTGTTCTAATGCCTGAATAGTAGTGCACCCATGCGCACTAGTTTTCTTTGGGTGCTATTTTGTCTGCTGCAGGGCTGGTTGTGTATCTGTTCGTGGGAAGGCACAGAAATAGAAAAGAAATGTGTTTTAGACTGCCTGGAAAGAAGATCCTGGATTAATTGCTATTGGGGAGGATGACCTAGAGAGAATTGGTTGGCAAGAGTCTCATCATCACATCATGTGTGATGTGCATCTGTGTCCTTAAATTTATCTTCTGTATTGAGGATGTTGCTTTCTTGCTTTGCTTTTGGTCCCCTGATCTTTGCTCCGATCTTTGCCAAAATTACTGTGTGGTTCAAGTTTGTGTTGGAGATTTGACCAAGCTGACTTACAGACTAAATAGTCCCAGAAGGGGCCAGGGTAGTCATTTTTTGCTTCTGTTCTTTATCTAAACAGTCCTGTGTGCGTAATGAAACAGTCTCCTACTTCCCAGAAGCTGATCTAAGCCTAAATGACTTCTTTAAGTGTTACAATGTAGACTGTTGCAGCCGGCTCCCACAACATGCCTCCTTCCTTTTGCTTACCATTGATATTTGCTGTTTGATATTTTTGGTTTGTGTGTGGTTAATAGCAGTTTGGGAGGGGGATTTTGATTGGGGCCATGGCATGTGTTGGAAAAGGTTAAAATAAATTAATGCAGTCCTGATCTAAACCAGTCTCCCTTGCCCTATGCTTTCTGTCTGAAATGGAAAAAAAATCTTGAGAGTTCCAATCAATCCCCCATCAGCCACAAGGCTTGCAAGGAAAGAATTCTCACATCATATATAGTTTGGCCTTCACTCAGGAAGCCAATGCTATTTATGCAAACACAAGATGGTCAAACTGGGAAAAATATGTGCAGGAGGTGTGGGGGTTATGAGTATCAAACCAGCTGGCAGCATCTCAGCTTCCATAAATTATTCGTAACTGCACAGGAGGCTACCCTATTCTGTATGCTGAAGATATGAAGGGTACAGATACTCATAAGCCCCCATACATTGCAGTCAACTTCTGGAAGCTGGAAGTGTGGCCTACAGGTACAATCCCTCTCCATGTATACATTTCTGCTCACCTTTGATCATCTGGACATGATTGTCCTCATCAGGAAAAAAAAATCTAAATATCATTATTCCCCGGTCACCTTCCTCCTCCTCCTCTTTAGTCTGCAGTGTGACACTGTAGGTTTTGCATCTATAGGTATAGCCAATTGTCTGCGTTCCAGAGATGAAGAGCAGAGACACTTTACGTTCCTCCTCAGCCTGGATTTCATAGATTTGAATGTACATAGGTGACCCAAAAACCCAGGCCTACACTTAAATAAGTAATTGAGTACAGTATCTGCCTCCGTTTATGCCACTGACTTCTCGTTATCGGTGCAAGTGAAAATGGCTGTACTGTACAATACTAGTGAAATGGAAGTGCTCAAAGGGCTTTGAAGGCTCTTCAACATATACATGGACTGAATTTCCCAGTCAGCTAGCCCCAGCTAGCTCTGTTGGAAGAGTGACTTTGCTTTACAACCAAGACAGCGCATGCATAACTGACTTGTAACAAGGAGTAGGTGCTGTGGGCTGTAGAGCAAGGAGAGGACAGTCAGGTAACCAGCCATGCATTGCAGGAAACAGAGGAACCCTTTAGAGCCGATCCCTTCAATTCTCCTGCTATGGTTCAGCAGCTATATAATATGATCCAACTGTCCCTGTTTACCAGGGAGAGTCCCTATTTTCTGGTTCTTGTCCCCAATAAACCACTACTCCTATTCTGTCCTGTTTCTTTAACATCCCTTTAGATGCCTTGTTAAAATTGCAATAAGTTTTTAGAGCTGTCAGTTCTTCAAGGCTCAGATCCCCCCACCCCTTGGTTCTCTACAAGTTAAATATCTCTTCTCTCTAGAGCAGCGTTTCTCAAAGTTCTCCCTGCAAGGCGGGGAGAACCCTGAGTGTTGTTGTCTTGTGCTCCCTGAGGCATCTGGTGGGGCCACTGTGTGATACAGGAAGCTGGACTAGATGGGCTTTTGGCCTGATCCAGCAGGGCTCTTCTTATGTTCCTATGTTCTTATGCAGGGGTGCAGCCAAAAGCCCCCCAAACATCTGTTTCTGTACTTACCGGGACTTGGGAGGGCTTCGGGGAGGCCTGTGCAACCCTCTGCAGGCCTCCCCGATCTTTGGCTCGCTGAAAAATGGCGATTTTTCAGGCACTTCCAGTTTTCACGAAAGAGGGGGTATATGTCCGAGGAGGTCCATTGCCACCTCCTACCAAGAGGTAAGTTGAAAATATTTTTTTATTTACCTCCTGCAGGCTGTCTGAAGGCCCCTCCACCATAGGATGCAGCAGACACTTTTTTGGCATGCTGGGGAGAATTGGATAGGATTGGGCCCTTAGTTTATAGTGGTCTCACTAGCCAGGTTTGAATAGCAGGGCAGTCCAACTTGACCTCCTAAGCGGATCGCACGGAACCTGGAAGTAAGTGGCGATGACACGAAACATGTCACGTTATGCCGCTGCTTGTAGGCTCGTGATGCGGTCTTGACGATCTTGCCAAGGGCCGCCAGAAAAGGCCTCGTGGGCCACCCTGGTATGTAGCCTCCTCCACTAGCCTGTGCTAATGAGCCACATCTCCTAAACAAGTAGCCTGTCAGAGAGGCAAGAGCTCTCAGATGCTCCTACCTAGAAACAATAGAACTGGTGACCTGTCCTACTCCAACACTGGCCCTCACTCTTCATGTATGCCAGGCAGCCCAAATGCTCCTGGCCCTTTAATGGGTGTATTGGCGAGGGCATTTCAGCAAGTGCAGCTGCTTTAGCTGCACCATCAGCAATTGCAGATTCTGTCTTCTACTACACAACTCTTAAGAATGCAGAGGCCCTAATGGTGGGCGGGTGGCCACCCCTGTTTTAAATGATGCAGGGAAAGATGTGGATGAGTCCCATGGTCAGCTCACAGCTGTGCTCATGAATGTGATAGCCAGGATTGCAAGAAACATGTGCAGCTAAATTCGAGCTACTGTTGCTCACATTAACACCCAAACCTCTGAGCAGAGTCAAATTCTGGAAGAAATCTGGAAGAAAATCTGGAAGAAATTCAGAGCATCTGCTAGGAGTGCCCAATTTCCCCCAAGATCTTCTCCAAATGCTGCCATGCCAGAATGCTGCTTACTGGATAGACCTGCGGCCAGGGCTGCAAAGAGTCATCTAGGTAAATTAGCCCAATTAATAGTAGAGACTAGAGAATTTGTAAGTAGTTTTCAACCTAGCACATTTCATGTCAGCAACATTTTCCCAATGTGTGCATGTTACATGTGTTTTTATAAGCACTGCTAGTAATGCCATGTGCACCTCGTCACATTTTTTGTATAACAGTATCCCAACTGTAGGTGGCAGCATAGGGGGCAAGGCTAGCCCAACAGCTTAGGCGGCAAGACCAGCCCATCTATGAGACCAAGTGAAGTTGTCGACTCAGGTAGCAGTTGGGTGGGGAGATATGCACATCTCTGCCTACTTGCCTCCACTGGGCTGCCTCCTTCTCCTTCCACTCCCTGAATTGGAAAAGGAAAAAGGGGACAGGAAGAGGACATGTGGAAGTTAGGAGAGTGCTGAGCTACAACATTGGAGAGTAGGAGCAGCAGAGGCGGCTCATCATCAAGTAAGGGGGGGGCAGCATTTCGCATGCTGCCTCAGGCATCAGGAAGTCTTGGGCTAGCCCTGGCAGGGAGGGAACATTGCATAATCTCTAAATAACAGGAAAGAAGCCACTGACTGGAGCAAAGTTGGGAAGCAGTTTCTAAAAACTGAGGTCCCAGAAACAAACCTACTTAGAAGCTGCACCTCCTGATCAGGAAGTTTGACTGTCCCTCACAGGCACATAGGCAGTGCAATCCTGTTCCCTGCTAGTGCATAGCATGCAGTGCCGCCAATGGAGCGCACACTGCGTGCAGTGGTAGGGGGTATGACCCAAAAAAATTGTCTCCTTTCTCCTGTCTCCTGTCTCCTGTCTCCTAGAGTAGAGCGCCAGCCACGGCAATGGGTCTACTCTAACTTCCACTGGGTTATATTGCTGGTGGACATTTGGGAGACCTGTGTAAGACGGAACCAGAAGTGTCGCTGGAGGGGGGGGAGGTACTGTACGTTCAGCACGTTTCACTCCCCAGTACGAGGTGGCCCAGCCCCCTCGCCGTCAGAGCCATTCCATGCAGCAAAGGCAACGGGCAGGGAGTCTCCTGCCGGCTGCCTTCACTGAAGCAGCTGCACGGAATGGCTCTGATGGTGAGGGGGCTGGGCCACCTCGTACCAGGGAGTGGAACGGTGCGGAATGTACAGTACCGCCTCCCCTCCAGCGACGCTTCTGGACGGAACAGGCCTGGGACCTGGGATAGGATTCGGCGGAGGACTCCTCCCGGAACATCTCCATTATGGGACGAGGAACCATTTATTTATTTATCTGTAAAAACAACTTTATGAACTTTTGGGTTGAAAAGCACAGTACATGTTCTGTTAAAGATCCATGATGTCCATGCATGATACCACTGAAAACCCATCTGAAGTGCTGTCTCTCAGTAGCAGCCAGTGAAGTCTGCATATGGCAGTCTTTAGCTGCCATCATAGAGGGTGGAATCAAAATGGAGGGTGGCCCAACTCCTTTACCAGCAAGTGTTGGGAGGCATCACAAAACTTCTGGGTCAGCATTTCCAAGGCCTGCTTCAATTGTCTGGCTATTATACCACTTTTCATTATACCACTGGGCATGAGGTAATCAGATCAGATCAGAAACCTTTATTGGCATGAGACAGACAGACAAACAAACATACAAGAGAGAACATAATAAAACTTGTTACATCAACTGAAAGAATCAGTCAGGCTCATTCCTTTGTGTCTTACCATCAATTTCAAGAAAATAGCAACTCTCCCTTATAATGTCCTTCAATGATAGAATGTGTCCTATTTTATCATGATCAGCCCAGCCAACCATTTTGATCAACAGTGAGTCAAGGTTTTGTAGGTGCAAATCTCGATACAATGGACAATATAAAATCATACGTGCTAGGGTTTCAACCCCCTCTCCCCCAATTGACAGGAACATCGCCTCTCAGGATAGGGAATTCCAGTTCCACTAAACCTGCCATATAGGACCGCTGATGGCAGCACATTGCACCGTGCAAGTGTGAATGCCCTGCGGTCCTGCGGGCATTGTAAAAGATGAGCATGAGGTAATATTTGCTAAAACAAGTGTTCATTGAGCCAATTTTACATGTTTTGTTTTTCCTTTATGTGAATTACCCTTGTTTTGTTTTATGTAAAAAAAAATTGTCTTCCCTGAGTTTAAGCAGAAACCTTGGGTTTTTCAATAGTTTGTTATAGCAGAGAATTAATTAACACGAAAAATATTTTCCCTTCTTTTGCTTTATATTTGTGTTAATTGCTTCTCTGGGATGCTTCTCAATGAGAAAGCTGCCTCTTTGCAAAGAGCAGCTGTTGGGAAAATAAGAAAAATTCTGATTTAACAGAATTAGAGTTGGGACAGGAAAATACTGTGTGGACTAAAGTACCATAGCAGTGAAAATATATAACAAGCAAGCTGCAGCGTTGATATGGGCTTTGTATCAACACAGGAAACCTTATGACTGCTGTTTTATGTAAACCATTGTTTCTTATTAAAATGAAACAGTGTATTTTGTGTATACACAATTTTGTTTTGGTTGATTTTGCTTATCTGCTAGAAATGGCTAAATGAAACAGCCATGTGTTTTTAACCTTTTAAACTTGGTAAAGTTTACACTCATTATCTATCAAAACATTCTGCTCAATTTTGCTTTCTGAAAAACCTGAGCTGAAGATGTAGGTTTATAATTTGGCAAAATATGAGAAACAAATAGTGAAAGGGGTGGGGGAGATAAATAGCAGTTGGCACTTCAGAACAAAACACCCAATTGTATTACAGATGGGCCCCCATATCCACTGATTCGCTATCCACGGTTTCAGTTATCCACGGATCGTGGGGACCCCCCCAGGCTTTTACTTTTTTCCCAGTAAGCTTAGTTTCTTCCTTAAAGAAACAGGAGAAGCAGCCTCTGGCTGCTTATTACAGGCAAGTAGAACGAGACTAAGTACTAGAGAGGCTCTGCAAGGTTAACAGAAACCTTGCAGAGCCTCTCTAGGACTTAGTCTCGTTCTACTTGCCTGCAATGGAGGCTGCTTCTCTGTTTGTTTTAAGGAAGAAACAAAGCTTGCTGAAAGAAAAATAAGAGCTGGGGGGGGGGGCAAGCATGCCTGCCTGCAGGGGAGACAGGGTGGGGGGCCCTCAGGAAACCATGGAGGGGGTGTTCGCTCTTATCCACGGTTTCAAGTATCCACGGAGGGGCCTGGAACATATCCCCAGCGGATATGGGGGCCCACCTGTATATTGCTTCACTGACATGTGCAGATTTTAATTTTACCTGTTCAAAATAATTACGTCTATCCAATTCTAATCATTCTCAGTATTTAAGAACTATATTGGAGGTGTGGTCTGATGGTTAAGCTGCCGTACTACCTGAAGAAGCAGGAATCTATGCCCTGCCTGGATGGGAGACAAGAATGCTGAACTGACAAGCTGCAGTTACGTGGTGTGGGAGAATGGAGTCGCTGAAGAGCCTCGCAGTGAGAGAGCATGGAAGTGTGTGAGAAGAGATCAGCTGGGAAGAACGGTGAACAGCTTGAGAATCCTGCCTGGGCTGATTTACGGTTGCTGCGGAAGCTCGAAAGGCATGCAGCCAGAAAAGATAACCACACTGTGGAGGAAAACACCTGATGAAACCGAGGGTTCTGCGAGTTCCAATATTGCCCCCCCCCAAAAAAAACAAAATGGTGGTTTGGATTAGCCTGCCTGTTTAAACCACCTTGAATGCTGTGTAAAAACGGAGAAAGGCAGTATATAAAGAAATAAAATATTGTTGCGTTTTGGAAACCCACGATTGTATTTCTTTTGCATCTGCGACATCCCATGATGATCCAACATCATTACTCATTGAGCAACAGAAACATTAGGCTTGGTAAAGTAAGCTCTAGTAAACTTTTTTTGCCTGATTGTTGGTTGAAATATTGGCAAATAGCACATAGTGACTACAAACGTTAAAATAACTATCAATTATAACTATCAGTGACTACAAACTAAAATAACTAGGATAAGCACTAAAAGTGCTATCCTGGGCTGGCCCAGAGCACACGATGCTGGCACAGTCTCCACTGCTGTGTATAGGGGTCAGCTGCATACATAGGGGTCAGCTGCATCTGCACCCAGGGCTACTAGCCAATTGTACTTGTGGCCCCAGCCCACACACCTTCGCAGTGGTTACCATGCCAGTGGCCCAGGCTTTGCGCTGATGGAACATGAGTTCTGTCAGCACAAGGCCCGGATAGGATTGGGCCATAAAACAGACACACCATTACTTCTGAGAACTACAAGCAAAATAGCCACTGCCACTAATATCCACTCCCAGCCCTTCTTCAACATGCCCCTACTGATCCCAATCCCCACCTGGATCCTCCCCCAGATGCCCTGGATTACCCTCTTCAGCAACTTACCTGTTCCAGCAAAGGCTCTGGAAGTCATTGGTGTGAGCCAATGGCTGTCAGCCCATTGCACTGGCAGCCCTGGCCTATGTGTCGTTAGAGCGGCTGCCTTGCCAGCCGCCCAGGCCTTGCACTGACGGAACATGAGTTCCATCAGCACAAGACCCAGATAGAAGTGGGCTGTTTGTCACACAACCCCCCTCCTGCAAGGCTCCCCACAATGGTACAGCTCAGGCACAAGTATAGCACTTCAGTCAGATCTTGGGCTGAGCTCTCTGCTTTTTATAAGATCAAACACATAAACAATTACATTTACATCTGCATGTATTTCATTCACATTCATAGTTTGGGTAGCTGGATATTTTATGAGCAGATTGCAACAGCAAATCAAAATATTATTCTAAATGTCAATATTGTACCTGGAAAGGTAGTATGATTGCTTTTGCGGAATGATTAAACTAAGTCAGCGTAATTCAAAGCAGCAGGAGCAACAGCTGTTGCTGTCGACATTTATTTCCCCTTGTTGCCAGATGAGGGTTAGAGGAAATAAACAGTTAAACAGCAGGGAAAAAAACCAGAAATGTGTAGAATGGTCTTTTAGGTCTTCAGTTTAGCCTAGGCATTTGCAAAACCCATTGGCAGGAATATGTGGAACCTTTCAGTTTATTTCCCCAGATATTTTCTTTTTCCCAAATTCTGGCATTGCACATTTTGGACAATATTCTCCTAAAGCCAATATGCAATTTTTCAATATGCATAATTGTCACTACTGTACTTCCTCATGATGGTTGCACATATCAGATTCACATAAGTGTTCATTTTTGCCAGTTCAAACTCACAGACATGGCTTAAATGCATATTGCTAAGGGTGGATAGATTTTTGGAGACTAGCAGTGTTCTTTGTTTTGTTAAGGTGATACATGTATTTATATATTCATATGCATATTCTTCAGGACCGTGGAATAAATTTTGCATGTTTAAAACTCCAGTATTTCCAAAACTGCTCCGAGATCAAGGGAGTGGCTTCAGGTGAGCCGAGTTCTCCATTCAAAGTCATAGACATGGCTTCAACACAATTCTATACTCAAAAGCAAATACACCTGGGCTACCGCAAATCTGTTGTTATTCAACACACAGATCAAATACCATTCTACATCTTTGTTGTACTACGGCAGGGCAAAGAGTTAAAGCCCCCTCCCCTGTGCCACACTCTGGACTGAATCCCCCCGCCCTTTACTTTTTTGCTAAGTAAAAACAACCATGCTTGTCCTAGTCATGTTCTTAATGGAACATATCATGTGGTCATAAGGTGAGATTCAAAACAGTGTGTTTAGTGCAGTCACAATGCTACACTAGCCTTAGTACTCTTGTATTGCTTTTGCTGTTGCCTTAGACTTCTCACACTCTAGCAGGCAACCTGCTTTGCTCTCTTTGTTGATTTGCTGTTGGCACATCACTGTCTGAGTGGTTCTAGGCCTTGCACAGGTGACATATTGATTTCTTGTGCTCAACTGGTTATAGGTATGGGTGCCAACTTTCTTTAGAAAAGCCAGCAGCATGACAGAATCCACACTTACAAGTGTGCAGGGAAAGCACACTGCAAGATTCGTGGCAAAGACTATGGTAATTTCCCAAGAAGGGAAAGGCTTGCCTATAAGACACTGATCAAAAAGATACAAACAAAAGAGCTCAGTTCCGGGAACTCGAGAACAGCTGCTGGTTAAGACATCCTCTGGGGTGCATATACACTTTTATGTTTCCTGTCCTAACCATTTGTGTGTCTGATGAATTGCCTGGATAGCATAGCATCCAAGGTAGCAGAGAGGAGTTGTCTGAAAAATAATTTCAAAGGTCAAATGAGTCCCCTTTAGTGTCATCAGGATTTTTGTTTGGATCATGTGGAGTGACTTTCTTGGTTGTTCATCTGCATCAGTGTCATTGTTTTTTTCCTTATTTATATTTCTTGTATGCAACTGTATACACAGTGGAAAAATTGATTTTAAAAAGGAAGAGAAAGCAGAACACAGAAATATCTTTTGTGGGGGAACAAACTGGGTTCAATCCAGACAATAGCATGTACAACCAGTGGCGTTTCCACGGTAGGGGCGGCACCGTAAGTAATGCCGCGTCGAGTACCGTGTGTAGGAACCGAAAGGAGGAGGCGCCGCCCCCTCACTGTCGCTACCATTCAGCGCGAAGAATGCGACCGGCAGGGAGTCCCTGCCGGTCGCGTTCTTCGCGCTGAATGGTAGTAACAGTGAGGGGGTGGCGCCTCCTCCTTTCGGTTCCTACACATGGTACTCGACGCGGCATTACTTACGGTGCCGCCCCTACCGTGGAAACGCCACTGTGTACAACACTACAGGGGAAGGAGTTTCATATTTTCTGTCTGGCAGATACAGAGCAGGTTGGGCCCAGGTACCACAAAATGCACAAATGCAGACAAGACAAGATACTTCGCCCAGAACTTCTTCCTTCTGCGCATGTGCAAGTCCTTGCAGCTCTGTGCCTGCGCTAACTGCACCGGGCACCATTCCTTTAGCACAGACGCAGAACTGCAAGGACTTGCGCATACGCAGAAGGAAGAAGTTATGGGCGCTTGCCGGAGGAAGCTCGCCCCGGGCGCCCGAACTTCGGGGCCCTTCCAATCGGCTTACAGATAACAAGTACGTGGGGAGAAAGCACACACTACACTCACAGAGGCCCGTTTAACATCAAAAACCCCGGGAAAACAGTAAAAAACAGGTTTAAAAAAGGAAGAAAGAAAAGGTTTCGAAAACGAAACCTAAGGAGGTCTGCGCCCCCCCAGGAGGCCTCAGCGCCCTACGCCCTGGGGCCCACCGCCCACCGTCCCCATATCAGATGACGCCTCTGCTTCTCCCAAAGGGGTGTGTGTGTGCAGCCCCACAAGAGTAGTGTAAATGGGAAGAGCTCTAGAGCTCGTGCACATGCGAGGCCCATAGCCTCCCGCCGCTTATACAGGGGAAGGGGACAATCATCTCCTTCTCCCAAGTTGTTCCCAGGCTGCCCCGGGGCATCCCTGGAACTCAATAGGATACGGCAGCTGGCCCTTTAGGCCGGCTGCCATATCCTACACAGGATTGGGCTGTTAGAGAGACAGAGAGCTGGTTAAAAACTACCCAATGGGCCTAAATGAGTTCAAGTCATTAGGATCAGATGAACTGCATTCTAGAGTACTAAAAGAACTTGCGGATATACTTTCAGAACCCCTGTCAATTAACTATGAAAAATCCTGGAAGACAGGTGAGGTGCCACAAGACTGGAGATAGGTTATTGTTGTCTCAATCTTCAAAAAGAGGAAAAAGGAGGACTTGGGAAATTACAAACCTGTCCGCCTGACTTCAGTACTACGAAAGACATTACAACAAATTATGAAACAGCCAGTCTGTACACATCTGGGTATCCATGAAATGATTACTTTTGCGGGTGCTGTCGCCCAGGGAGGTGTGAGGGGTGGCGGCCAGAAACAGGGCCTTCTCAGTAGTGGCACCAACCTTATGGAATTCCCTCCCCTTTGACTTACGAACTGCTCCCTCCTTGGACACTTTCCGGCGAGGCCTAAAAACCTTCTTGTTCAAAGAAGCCTTCTGAGCCCTTGCCTTTTTTAACATCTCACTGGTACAGGTGGGGGTGCTGCTGTTTTTATGCTCCTGTTTTAATTGTAGCAATAATCTTTTTAATCGATTTTTAGATACTGTTTTTATTAATTTTCATTAATTGTTTCTTACTATTTTAAAATGTGATTATTTTTGTATTATATTTTTTGTATTGTATTTTCTTTTTTCTGTTGTAAGCCACCTTGGGTCCCTTCGGGGAGAAAGGCAGGATAAAAATATTGTAAATAAATAAATAAATAAATTACTAGAAGTCAACATGGATTTGTGAAAAATAAATCTTGCAAGACAAATTTCTCTTTATTTGATCAGGTTATTCGCTTAGTGCACGGTGGGGATGCTGTGGATATAATTTATTTTTAGTATAGCATTCAACATGGTTCCCCATGATATCTTGATTAGCAAGCTAGTCAAATATGGGCTAGATGATACAACCAGATGGATTCACAATTGTGCTTGGACAACCATAGACAAAGACTGCTTATCAACAGCTCATCATAAACTTGGTGGAGAGCTTCGAGTGGAGTACCCCAGGGCTCTGTCTTGGTCCCAGTTTTCTTCAACATCATTATCAATGATTAGATGAAGGGATGAAAGGAATACTTATCAGAGATGACACTAAACTGGGAGGAATAGCTAACACCACAGAAGACAGTAGAAGCATTCAGAAGCAGTGTTGGATTAACCTAGTAGCAAAAGTAGCATATGCTATGGGCCCCACATTTTTGAGGGCCCTGCACTAAATGCTTGCAAGCTGTTTGGTGAAATCGGCATCTCACAATCTGAAAACCCTGTTGTTTACATGTCGGGGGAGCTGCATGCTGC
Source organism: Plestiodon gilberti rubricaudatus (assembly GCA_026170595.1). Taxonomy (NCBI): domain Eukaryota; kingdom Metazoa; phylum Chordata; class Lepidosauria; order Squamata; family Scincidae; genus Plestiodon; species Plestiodon gilberti. The sequence continues at coordinate 113,037,096 of JANXHW010000003.1, forward strand.
ATGGTACGTAATCATAACGGATGTCATTAATAACATGATATGAATAAATAATTTTGTTCAAATTTAATTTTACGGGCAGCACAATCCTGACTAAGGATCCAGCCCACCGGCCCAGAGCCGCCCGCTGGAACCTGAGCCTGGACTGCCCATCAACCGGCAGGCTGGAGGTCTACTTGGGGAAGGGGACACTTGTCCCCTTCCCCGGGTGTAAACCGGGGCCGGCCCGATGGGCATCCTCGGATTTCCACCAGCTAAATAGCTGGCGGAAGTAGAGGAAGCCGTGTAACGGCCTATCCAGCCTGGCGGGGACAGGGATATGCCCGATGCCATCCCCCTCCCGAGCCGGCTAGGCCAATGGCCCCCCTCCCTCTCCCGCTGAACCGCCCCCGCCCCCGCTGGATCTCAACTCACCTCCTCCAGTGGACGTGCGGGCTCTCCGACAATGGAGGGAGGGAAACCAGCCTCTGTGCTGGCCTCCCTTGCTCCCGAGTAGTCACAAACATGCCTTACGCAGTGCTCGCTCCACTGTTCTAAAGATCCCCAGGATTGCATTGTGAGTCAATTACAGTGGGCCCTCGTTATTTGTAGGGGGTTGGGTCCGGAACCCTTGCGAGTAACAAATTCCACAGATGGTGAAGTCGCACCGCAATGCCTTACCTGATCCAGCAAGAGGTTTCTCTGAGAATCTGAGCACAAAGCAAAACGCCTCCTTTGGTGGAGGGCTAGAGAGGGCAGCGGACAGATGGGAACCTTGACTTGAAGTATTTGGCAATAAACATCTATATTTAGCATACACCATGGCTCTCAATCAGTCCTCCTTGATTATCACTGGCCATGAGAATTTCAAATCTTATTTAGATGGGAAACTGTTCACAGCATCCTCCAACATGTTGCTCAACATGCCGTTTCGGTCAGTGTCATCATGGACCAGCTGGAGCTGGGCCCATGTGATAAGAATGTAAAATGGAACAGAATACCAGAACTTCCACATAAGGAAGGAGATTCTTTGAATTTATAGCTGCATGGGGGAAAGTTGGGGTCAGGAACCTGAAAAGGGACTTGGGCTGGGATTTGCTTGAAAACTAATGTGGAATAGCCAAAATGGACTTCCCACAACTCCAAATTAAAGATGGAACATCTGCCCCCATCCCACACCATTTTTGTGGCTAATTTTCAAAAGGTGGATATCAAGGATTGCCAGTTTGACCAAAACAACCCTATTTCTCCAGATTTTTGCTCGGGGGGGGGGGGAGACTGCAAAATTTAATCTCAAAATCATTTTTTGCCCACTATTGGTCTCTGCCCCAATACTAGATTTTTTTTCTCCATTTTTCAGGGGTTAATAGAGTTAACATCACTAGATCCACCTCAGAAATCTCATTTTTGGGGATGCCTCTAACCTGCCCCAAGTGTAACATATTTTTGCCCTGATGTAATTTTTCAATGCATCTCTGAATTCTAAACTTCCAAACAATATAGAATCCAAGTGGGTCAGATTCTGTTAAGTACCTTACCATCATCAGTACACCCTCCTCATTAGTACATAGTTGTTTACAATGAGGAATCATTTCAAATAAACAATGAAAGAAAGAAAAAAGTTCCCTGTACTTGGCTGCAACATACAGCCCTAAGCAAGTATACAATTGAAAAGTGGAGCCATGCATATTAATGAGATGTTGCTGGTTAATCAAAACTCATTGTTTCTGCCAGTTCAATCAACGCATTGTTATAGAAGATAATGTTATGCTTAGGACCTCTAAATGTTTATAAACAACTTCAATTGCCATAGCGCAGCAACGTGTCTTTGAAAGCGTTCAGGTTTAATATTTTATAAGAAGAAAAGGAGAACTTTGTAGATGATCAAACAAATACTAATGCACTAAGAAAGATGTTAGCCAATTTAACCACTGCTTAAAAAGTTGTTTATACTTGTGCTACCACAAGCTTTCTAAATGAAGTGAAACCATGCTCCATTAAGTAGTAAATTCTCTTTGTAGTATAGAGAGATGGAAACCTGTGGATATTTATTGGATGGAATTTCAGAAGCGTTTAAGAAAGGTATGGCGACATATGGCATAACAGATGGGAGATGCTGACTGTATGGATCACCTTGACCCTGTAGTGAATTTTCCTGGCATTTGCAACCAGAAATGTGTCCAGAAAATGTGTTACCTATGTGCTCTAAGGCATGTGTAACATGAACGCACAGTGGAAATTGACTGCGTGCGCAAGAGCCAAGTGCAGTGGCTCATGGCACAACTCAATGGACCAGCATGGAATAAGGAGACAGGCATGGATACAGGGGCAGCAAAATGTGGCTTTTATTGTGGAGATAAAACTTAAATAACAGGGAGAGGGAATCAAAAGGATAACGCAATGCAATATTCACACACATTCACACACAAAACTAGATCCCAAACCCCAACAGTTTCTAGGCAAGTGAAAAGAGAAAGATGAAATCATTACAAAGAAAACAAGGCATGTTATAGCACAAAATGGAAGAGGGAAGGAAGGCTGGGAAGCAGGACGTTAGCATCTAAGGGAAATCCCAGGGTAACAGGGATTGAAGAACTGGGGCTTATGCTGTACCAAGGGGGGAGGGGGAGAAGTGGAAGACTTGAAAAAAGAGAGATGCAAGAAAGCTCTGTTTCCATTCTCTGGAGCCTGAACCAGGGCTGCAGACTCAGTGGGCCATACAATGCTTTACTCCCTTGCTGGGAGAAGCTTGGTTTTCCCACCATCGGATTACTCTTAACCAATACACCAAACCTCCAACATCATAGAAGCATAAAATCAGAGCGCAATCCTGATGTTCATTCAGACCGAAGGGTGGACTGGGCGTCAAGGGAGGGCTGCCATTGGCCGCCCAGGGCCAGGAGGGGGCGGGGATATCGGGGGCCGAGGTCCCCAGTATCCAACACTCCCTCCAGGCCCCAGAGACGCCAACACGTATCTAGAGCTTGCGCACATGCGAGTAGGCCCATTGGGTAGGCCCATTGAGTAGGCTGACACCGGGGGAAGGGGACGATTGTCCCCTTCTCCTGACGTTCTTGGGCTGCCCTGGGGCAGCCGAGGACCTTGATAGGATACTGCGGCCGGCCCTTTAGGCCGGCCACCATATCATACACAGGATTGGGCTGTCATTTACTTCAAAACAAATGAGATCCAAATGAACATGAATGGGACTCATTTTTGGAATCTCATTAATTATCATTCATGGGGTGGCCAGAGAGAATATTTCCCGGTGGCCAGAAAACTAATTTCTGCACAGTTACCAACTGGTGGTCATTACCCTAATTTCCCCACAATGCCCTAGAATGATACTGCACCTTTGACATTGTGGTAAAATCAAAGTGGTGGCCACTTGTGGGCAGCTACATCGAGGCCTTCCTGTGCTTGCCTGACAAATCCTTTTCTGCCTTTCTCCACACCTTTGAACCAGAAGATTGCTGTATCTTGAGAAACTAGAACCATAGTCCTTCAACAACACAAGCCTAATCCCAGCAGATACAGATAGTTAACCTTTTTCTTTGGTACCCCTGATGTAATCCCCTATCTTGTCTTGTTGTTGTTCAGTCGTTAAGTCGTGTCCGACACTTCGTGATCCCATGAACCATATCCCGCCAGGCATATCCCGCCAGGCATATCTTCTCTTATGTGAAGTCGAATTGATGATTTGCGTTTCTCCTTTGGTTTGGTGTGAGTACTGCAAGTGTGTTTTGGAGTCTAGAACTTCTTGGTCTATATTTTATTATTTAAGATTGAGATCCAGACATTAGTCCCAGGATTCCAACTCGTGGCTCCCCTTACTGAACTATCAAGGACTCTGAGGATTCTGAGGACTAGCATTTCAGCTGCAAAGAAGGCTAAGGCAAGTTGCGAGAAATGGTGGTTCCGTTTTACTCCGCATTAGTCAGACCTCATTGTTCAGACCTGGAGTATTGTATCCAATTCTGGGCACCTCACTTTAGGAAAGTTGCGGCCAAACTGAAGTGGGTTCAGAAAAGAGTGACAGGGCTGGAGAACAAGCACTATGAGGAAAGGTTGAGGGATATTGATATGTCTGAAGAAGAGAAGGCTGAGAGGGGATACGATAGCGCTCTTTAAATACCTGAAGGGCTGTCATGTGGAAGAAGGAACAAATTTGTTCTTGACCACCTCTGAGAGTAGAACTAGATCAAATGGGTACAAATTGCAAGAGAGGAGATTCCAGTTGGATATCAGTACAAAATTCTTAATGGTAAGGGTGGTTTGGCAGTGGAACAGATTGCCGAGGGAGGTGGTGGATTCTCCCTCACTGGAGATCTTCATGCAGAGGCTCGACAGACACCTCCTGGAGATGCTCTAGGACAGTGGCTTCCAAACATTTTAGCGCCGGGACGCACTTTTTAAAATGACAGTCTATCAGAACCTACCTAGCTTTATGAGATTTTTTTTAAAAAGGTGATCTAGAAAGAAATAATATTTTTATTTATTTACAAGTAATATTTATTTATTTGCAAAAAACTCAATCCATTTTTCGTAATGAGGCAGCCCCAATAAATAGAAGACTTGAAGGGCTTAGTTATGTGACCCAGCCTTCACCTGCCCCCACTACCTGTCATTGCCTCCCACCTCAGGCCGGCCAATGGCCTCCTCCTTGTGCCCCTGTGCTGACCGGCGCAGGACCTACCTGCGGCGGCCTGCGCAGGTCCAGGTTGACAGCTAAGTGAGCAGAGCCGCAAACGTGCTTTCCAGCACTTTTGCGACTGCTTAGGCTGGCGGAGCATGTGCTCCGCCAGCCTTTCTTTGTGCTGGATTGGACCATGAGTCAGTGTCAAGTAAGCTAACAGCACGTTGTTTTGCCTGAGTACTTTTGAAGCTTCCCCTGTGACTCAGCCCAGTCCCTCTCCTGGTAAAAGGGTTCCTTCCAGCTGGTGAATGCCCTGATACCCCAAAAGATTATATGTCTACTTTTTTATAACTTTACATTTGTATTTTAATTTACAATAGAATTATGTTCCTCTATATCTATTACAGGTTGAGTATCCCTTATCCAGACTGCTTGGGACGGGATGTTGTCTGGATTTCGAATTTATCTGTATTTTGGAATATTTGCATAAATATAATGAGATATCTTGGGGATGGAACCCAAGTCTAAACATGAAATTCATTTATGTCCCGTATACACCTTATACACATAGCCTAATGGTCATTTTATACGATATTTCTAATAATGTTGTATCCCAGCATGCCTTGCACTATACCAGCCAGGTGCAGGAAAAAGTCATAGCCCCAGAAATGTCTGGATTTTGGAATAGTCTGGATTGATGTCAAGATAAGGGGTAACCAACCAATTATTAATTTAAGGGGCACACTTGCTATAACTGAAACAAAACAATTAAATATCTGATTTCAATAAAAATATGATTCTTACTTTTTAAAAAAGTTTACTTTTGTACAACATGACAATTCATGGGTTGTCTTTTTGTGTCATACAGCACAACACAGGTCTGATTATTGGGTCATTGGCTCTAGAGTACCATAGATACTAGCTTGCAAGACGGGAAATTTAGGCAAAAACAAAAACCTGGAAAAGCTGCCTTGTCTTGACATCAGGTCACTCACATTCACTTTAAAATACTGCAGGTTTGCAGTCAGCTTACTGAGCTCAGGCACGTCCCTGGTTCCCCTCCCCTGCTTCCCCTCCCCCTTCTCTCACTCTTTCTCTCTCTCCCCATCACTCCCCTCTTCAGCCCTGCCCAGTGCCACTGAGGAGCAGGAGGAAATCAGTGTCTAAGGCTAAAGTATAAACCAGAGGTTCTCAACCTGTGGTACGGGTACCCCCAGGGGTACGCTGACCTCTTGCTGGGGGTACGCCAAGCCCTGCCCCTTATCTGCCCCATCAGCAGCTAATTAAGTGTTAATTAACATGGATTTTAAATTGTAATTATTTTCAGAGCCCTTCCGTCTCTCTCATTTTGGTTTTGGGCTTATTTTTGTACTTTGGAAAATATACTTTGGTGGGGTGGGGAGGGAGGAGCTGATTTTGGGAAGTGTGACTTGGAGAAAAAAGAGATCCTCTGTCTGTCTGTCCGTCTATCTGTGTCTCACACACACACACACACACACACACACACACACACACACACACACACACACACACACACACACACAGAGTTAAATAAGGCATTTTTTCACATTTAAAATTGTTTTAGTACTTTTTTATTTAACGATTAATTACCTAATGAATTGGTTAGTCAGCAGTTAATTAGCAAGGGGTACTTCAGAAAATTGGACCGTGATAGGGGGTACCCGGGCCTCCAAAGGTTGAGAACCATTATGCATAAACCATTATGCAGTACTGCTAAAACTTCATGAACTTCCACATTTTCTCTTTAACAGAGCTGAGCAGCAGAGCCTTGTTTATCTTAGTCAAAGAATTCCTTGCCTTGTCAGGCAATTAGCAAATGAATGGTTAAGATAAGCACTTTACAGAAGAAGAAAAAACTCAGGTTGCAGAGCTGAAGCAGTGAGGGTTATTTCTCTGCCTTTAAAAGATCGCAATAGCGTCTGAATCAACATTTTGTCAGCAGGTACAATGTGTGCATTATCCCCCCCCCCCCCATGGTTCTCTGCCTGTTTTTTTTTTAAGTGGCTTTTAAGTGGTGACTTTTTTCCCAATGATTCTCAGTCATTTTTTTTGTTAATGGTGCTCTGTCATATGCTCTGCCATATTAACATTGTCTCTTATGGTCTGTAGTTGCAATGTTCAATCCACCTCAATGCATCTCTGTTAATATGGCCTGTTGGGGCTTGTTTGCTTTTATGGCTACTGTGCCTCATCCCAGATATGAGTTGCAATATTAGCATCACCTCCCCCTGTTTATTTATGATTCCTGATTTAATAAAACCTGTGATTTCCTAAAAATAATAATTTATTTACAGTAGTAAAATGACATCACTCAACTTCTACCAAACATTTTCCACTCTTTTACTATTCAATACATTTGAATGTAGAGTTCTTAGGTAACGGTTACTGGTAAAGTCATTTGAACTTTTCCAGGATCTGACCCCACAAGTCCTTAAGTTTTACCCTCGTCTTATCAAAGGGTCATAGCAAATTCCAGGATTTTTGGCACAAAACCTGCCCTCGTCTTATCAGTGAGATAATCTTATATGCGAGTATATATGGTACTTTCATTTTCTTGTTCGCAAATTCAAGGTATTGCATGTGCTCAAGATAACTCATTTTTTTCTGAGAACACACTCATATGTAATTTTACATATTGTTAAATGTGACAGACATTAATTTCTCACTTCTCATGTTTCTTCACACCTCATTCCACCAGTTTCAGTATTGCACGTTAAGAGACTGTTAGCTAAGATTTTTTTAGCACATAACTAATTATAGTTCCCTGTGAAAATATTATTGTATTTTAATGGCACCTCAAAGGCATATTTTAGTTAGGAAAAAATTGCTTCAATGAGATGTCAAAGATAACATGTAAATAACTTTTCATTTACTTCCTAAAACAAGAGGCCAAATGTCTTTTCAGTTGCATTTACAGCTTTTTAAAAGCTGGTTACAATTTGCCTCTCCAGTTCTACCCAGATATAATACTTATTTATTAATTTCCTGGTTTAGACTCCCACCTTGATGAAACAAAGGAGATCTGTGCATGGAAGCAGGCTTCTTCATACATGTCAGAAACTGCTTTGGTAATTGGATTCACATCCAGATGCAGAATTTTTCTATATGCATTAATTTTAATACAATGCACGATTCAAAAGTACTTTATATCCACAGAGAAATGTTGATGGTGATACCCATCCCATTGAAAGCGAAGTGCAGATAGCTGAGTTATGGAATTGAATGTGCAACTGATTTGCACCGACTGTTCCTAATATGTGCAGCACTCCTGGCACACAGTTCTCCTTTTCTAGATTGGGCAACTATGTTTATCTCTTAGTGAAAATTAAATAAATGTGTACTGTGTACAGTGTTTCATCTAATAAAACACAAACATACATCTTAGCTTGTTATTTTTAAGTTCATGGTACATCTCTTAAGTCTTTCAATCCTGCACCTCCTCTTATCGAATGACATGGTTTCGGTTGTTAAAACCAGAAAATATTGATTTTGAAATGAAGCCCAATAGCCTTATTCAATGAGGGACACAGTGGCATCACTGGGGGGGGGTGCGGGGGGGGGTGGACTGCACTGGGTGACACCCTCAGAGGATGGTGACACCACTAGTGGCCAAAATTGTGGAAACCTTTTGGAAAATTTGTATTTATGAATAATACCATAAAGTTATATATCATTGGAAAGTTAATTTAATGTGGAATGTAATGGCGAATTATATGTATTCCATCAAACGTTATGGCCAAATAACTGGAAAAAGAAAACACAGCCGCCTTATGTACAGTAACAAAAAGTGAATTTCCGTAACTCAAAATTGACCAATGAGACTAATTGTTCCGAGAGCCAATGAGGTGTTATGATGACACAGCATGGAAACAAAAAGGTGTTAGTCAGTTCTCCTTTCTATGTATCAGAGCTAATACTAGATCGTTTATTCAGTTGTGTGAAAGTCATAAAGTTGGCCACTAGTTTTTTGTTGGTTACTGATTTTTGGGGTGATCTGTACTGTTATATATTAAAATAAAGTTAATGGGGGGGTGACACCATGAATTACTGCACTGGGTGACACCAACCCTAGTGACATCACTGAGGGGGCATATGTATGTGGAAAACAGACTGCTGTTGGCACAGCAGATTGAAGCTGCGCCAATAGTTCCTGGCCTGATTCAGATGTTGGAGGGTATACACACAAAGGCCAGGTTAAAAAAAATAGCTGATAGTGCAATAAGGCCTTTGGCATTGGGATGGATGAGGGGAGAGCAGGGGCTTATTATTTGCCCATGGTCAGATATTCCATGAAATCAAGAGAGGCCTGGGTAGGTGGAAGTCCATCTTTTTAATTATAACTCTTGGTAGCAAAGAACTCACACACACAGTGGGGCACATGTTCATGTGCACATACCCATGCTCCATTTAGGCATAGCTACTTTTTGTCTTACACTATAACCAGCAACAAATTCAAAGCTGTAACAGTATAAGATCATCTTCCGCGGGATTATGGTCACAAAAACAAAACACAGTCTCAAAATGTTTAAAAAAATGTATAATTTAAAATTTTAACATTTTGAAACTGTGTTTTGACCATAATCCCATGGAAGATGATCCAATCCTGTCACATCAAAGCTGGTCATAACAGTTTTCGCTCTATTCTAAATTCAAAGCTGTTTCTCATTTATTGTAGCTACAGTTTGATTTGGTTGATGACATCATGGTACTGTGTCTGATGTGATGACATCACAGTTATACATAGGCTTACCAGATCACTGATCGGGACGCTGCAGCTTGCCCTTAAGGGGCAGGGCGGGGCGGGGCGGGGCGGGGCGGGGGGAGGGGGCCAGAATGCGCATGTTCTGGCCCCCTCCCCGCGCCTCGTGCCTTAAGGGCAAGCTGCAGCGTCCCAGTCGGCGATCTGGTAAGCCTAGTTATACACCTGATAACATGAAGTCACAACAATATAGTATCACTGACACACCAACATCAAGGGGCACCATAGCCAATAGGATGGCGTTGTACTGTAGGCAAATGAGACGAAGGCCAATGAAGGCAAAGAAAAAGAAGGAAAACAGTATCATGAAACAGAAACTGTCAAGGAAACAAAAGAAAGCTGAAATGAATAATTTTTCCCAGTGGCGTTCTTACGATGGGGGAGTTGGTGTGCTGCGCCCCAGGCGCCGAGTGGGCATGGTGCTTCCGGGGGGCGTGGCACCAGAGCCCGGCTGCCGAGCCCCCGGGAAGCAGCGCGCCCAACTCGGCGCGTTACCGGCTTCCAGAGATGCTTTGCTCTGAAGCCGGGAAGCCCTCCGCGTTGCGACCGCCCAGTTCGGCGGTCGAGGGCTTTGTGAGCCGGCCGAACGCGTTGCCGGCTTTTATTTGTTTTTTCTGCACATGCGCAGAACCTTTCTGAGGGCAAACGGGCAGAAATTTGGGAAACAATCATCTACATTTTTGTGGAAAAAATAAATCATGATTATTTTTCTTATTGTCAAAAGTCTAATTTACTCTGTGTCTCTCTACATTTTAGGAAGGAGGTACATTCAAATATGTTATCACATCACAGCTACTTAATAAGAAAACAATTAAATGAATGTCTATACAGCATGAGTTTGAAACACTGTTTTGAAATTAGAGTTGTCATATTTTACCTAAACACAATTTGAGATGAATTTGGAATTAGGCAAAATTCCAAATGAACTAGGCAAAAATCTGAGGATTTTTGAAGAATGACATGAAATGTCTCACTATCCCTAAAGCAAGGTTCCAGAGCATTCTTTGAGGGCATATGATCCTGCTACCTGGCTGAAGCCAAGCACAACTAGGTCTGGTCAGTGTCTGAATAAATCCCCTTCTTGGGAACCCCATATACCTCCAGTTCCTTGACAGAAGAAAGGTAGGATAAACAAAACAATGGTGGAAAGCCTCATCAAAGATAAAATTGTAAAACATATAGAAGAACAAGCTTTGCTGAGAGAGAATCAGCATGGCTTTTGCAAGGGTAAGTTCATGCCTCACAAAACCTTTAGAATTCTTTGAGAAGATCAGGTATGTGGCTGTGGCGAACCCGTTGATATTATATATATCGATTTTCAGCTTGACACAGTCCCTCACCAAAGGCTCCTGAAACAACTCCAAAGTCAGGGAATAAGGGAGCAGGTGGGTGTCAATAGGCAATTTCACAATGGAGAGAGGTGAAAAGCAATCGGTGCTTGGGACTGGTGCTTTTCAACTGGTTTATAAATGACCTGGAGTTGGAGATAAGCAGCGAGATGGCCAAGTTTGCGAATGACACTAAACTTTTCCGGGAAGACCAGAAGGGATTGTGAAGAGCTCCAGAAGAATCTCTACAAACTGGAAGAATGGGTAGCAAAATGGCAGATGTGCTTCAATGTAAGTTAGTGCACATTGGGGCAAGAAATCAAAATTTCACATACACGCTAATGGGTTCTGAGCTGGAAGAAATCCAAGGAGGCCCATTGGACCTCCCAGCTCTACACTAACTAACGTCTCCTTCCCCCGAGGAGACCTCCGGGCCGCTCTGGAGTGGCCCGGAATGAGCATAGGATCCTGCAGGCGGCCCTAGGGCCACCTGTAGATCTTTAGGTTGCGCTCTGGTTATGCATGGGATGGAGAGAGTGGATAGAGGGAAATTCTTTTTCCTCTCACACAACACCAGAACATCCACTAAAACATCCACTAAACACCAGAACATCCACTAGTGACATCCACTAAAACTGAGCAGTGGTAGAATTAGAACAGACAAAAGAAAATATTTCTTTACCCAACATGTAATTAATCTATGGAACTCCTTGCCATAGAATATGGTGATGGCACATGGCCTGGATGCCTTTAAAAGGGGTTTGGACAGATTTATGGAGGAAATGTCCATCACAGGTTACAAGCCATATGCAATCTCCTGGTTTTAGTAGTAGGCTATCTCTTAATGCAAGATGCAATTGAGTGGCAACAGGACAAAGGTATCTGGTTGTCTTGTGTGCTCCCTGAGGAGTGGTGGACCACTGTGAGATGCAGGATGGTGTAGTGGTTTGGGAGTCGGACTTAGACCTTGAAGATCCAGGTTCAAATCCCCGCTCAGCCACGAAGCTTCCTGGGTGACCTTGGGCCAGTCACTATCTCTCAGCCCCACCTACCTCACAGGGTTGTTGTGAGGACAAAAAAGGAGGGGAGGAAATATGTACACCACTCTGAGCTCCTTGGCGGAAGGGCGGTATAAAAATGTGAAAAATAAATAAAAAATAAAATGAAGGTGGACTAGATGGGTCTTTGGCCTGATCCAGCAGGGCACTTCTTATGTTCTTAAAACAATGCAATTCCAAATGGATTTGGATGTTCTTACTAAGGTGAAACAGCTGAGAAATGTTAAGAGAAGCCAGAGGAGTTTTGACACATATGGCAAAACTCCACAGGTACAGGCCGTGTTCATACTGTGTAAGCAAAATTCAAGATAGATGTGAAAAGTCTGCTCAGACAAAACATCAGAGGATTTTTTTATGCTTAAAGAGTTTCAATAAGAGTTGATACATTCCTTGGGAGCAGGGTTGCTTACAGACGACAAATAATGACTCTCTGAATCAGTATGCCCTGTGTTCCTGATCAAATCCCAAATGAACATGCAGTAGATATATCAGGTATTTAAGTTCAAACTTGCATGGATAGTTCCATAGTTCTTTAAAAATGGTTGCTATCTCATGGCTGATTCAGACATGTATGTTCAACCCTTGATGGCTGCAGATTGTGGTGAATTGCATCACAACAAAAACTTTCATTGTAACATGGAGTCAGTGGTGTAACAAGGGTGGTGCGAAGGCAAGTAGTTGTGCAAGACTCTGTTACACTGGAGTCAGAGACCCCTCCCCCTTGCTGTTGGAGCCATTCCAGCAGCAACAGTGAGTGAGTGAGTGAGTGAGTGAGTGAGTGAGTGTCCTGTGTGTTACCTTTGCTGCCAGAATGGCTCCAACAGCAAGGGGGAGGGGCCGCTGACTCCAGTGTAACAGAATCTTGCACAACTACTTGCCTTCGCACCACCCTTGTTACACTACTGCATGGAGTTATGCCCTTAATGCAGTGGTTCCCAAACTGGGAGGCCTGGATCCCAGGGGAGCTGCGGAAACCAGCCAGGGGAGCCGCAGAGTGCCACAGAATCCTCTTGGAAAACAGTGCAATGCCTATTGGCAGGCATCAACATAAAGTAATGGGGAGCTGCAAGCCAATGGTTAAGGGAGCCGCAGGTTGAAAAAGTTTGGGAAACACTGCCTATCATCATCATCATCATCATCATCATCATCATCATCAACAACAACAACAACAACAACAAAAACAAAAACAACAACAACCTTTATTGGCATGGCACAAATAGACACACATCTGAGATATCAGATGAAAGCAGCATTGCAGAAACTGATGGCTGCTGGTGTCCAAAAGAGGCACTGGGATATTTATTGCCTTTGTGTAGCATAGGTTTGTGCACTGTCCCATTGATTTCAATTGGACAAGTGTGTCCAGAGTCTTCAGGGTAAATGCAGCTCTTTGATGGCTAGTGCCTTAAGCTAAAGGCTTTTGGCAATAAATCACAAAAGCATGAGCTCTGTTTTCCCTTCAGGCTATGCTATACTATGATTTACAAGAAGATACCATTAATGGCTTTGGTAAGACATATAACCAGTTTGTGAAAGGAGAGGGCATTACCCTACCTACAGAATGCTATTTGCTACAACACAACAGAGGCAAAGATAGGGGGAGGAGAAAAATGAATAAGATTAGGGCATGTTTTAGATTGGAGGTTCTGGAGTCAGAATCATTGTAGGACACATGACACACATGATGAGGGAAATTGGTAAGAACTTCCTTAACTTCACAAGTAATTTCTTGCAAAAAAGAGGTGGGGGAACCCAATGATGTTGTAAACTGAATAAAACTGAATAAAAAGGTCAGCCCAGCTTTTCTGAAGTGTTCAGGTACCTGGCCTAGGAGGGTCTAGCCTAGGTGTGGTGAGGAAAATAGATGCACAGCTGGCAGAATGTCCTAAATTTTACACCATTGTCACAACAGTCGCTGGATACTCTTGCTTCTGGCACAAAGCCCAGCCAGTTCAGAGGCAGTACATTCTGTCATTGATCCGGGCAGGGCTTGTGCCAGCTGTGAGTTCAGAGGATGCCGCTGGTTCTCATTCAGTGGAGACTGTAACAGGTCTGGGCCCTGCCAAATGTCCAAGCCTACTAACCTCTGGCACTAGCCATGCCAAGCAGGCAGCAGGTTTGAACATACTATCATGAGGTCAGCAGAAAAAAGTGATTGGACGCAGTTACCACAGCTTTTGTGATGCTGTTTCCATGAGATACCTGACTGAGCACAGAATTACATCTTACAATGAACAGTCTTGGTGTGATGTTTGATCTGTGATGCAAGTTGCCACGATGCTGCAGTCATGACAATGGTGCACCTATTGTGATCCCAGACCAGGACTTACATCAGCAGATTGTGAGATCCGCTGTTGTAAATCCCGAATTGGACTGGTCTGTAAATTGGCAAGTTAAAGCAAGCAATAAGGCAAACATATCATGCATGACCTTCAGTTCCTTTAATGCCACTATCCAGCTATGAGTGCTTTTTATCTCTTACTTGAACTTTTTCTACAATACTCTTAATTTATAGTATCTAATATATACGGTTAGTGGTTTCCATATCAATATTTTAGAACTACTCGATGAGAAAGGAATTATTCTTAGAGAATAATAGTTTTGTCAGTGTTTCTGAAAACATTTTGATGTAATAGTCTTTCTCATACGAAGCTGAAATCTTTATGCTGTTAGAAATAATTGATATGTATCAAGGGAAGAACGCCCATCAGTAATTCATGTAAAGATTCCAGGGCATATTAACACAATATTGAATACAGATTCCTCTGACAAACCCAACTGCAAAAGCAACATGGAGGTCTCAATTATTTGAACATGAATGAAAGGAGATTTACCTGATTTACCTGGCCAGAAACATTTTTCTGGAAAGATTAGGAAGGGGTCGCAAGGGCCTGACCCCACCTCTACAGTGTTCTACTGCCCAGAATGCCCCATCGTTATAGCTGCTATTCTTCCATACAGCATCTTGAAACCTGTTCTGGTTCCTCCTCTGACTCTTGCTTACCTAAGAGTGCACAACAAATCCCTAATCATACTCCTTGTCCCACACTGTACCTGCCAGATGTTGCTGGCTAGGCTAAACACCACACCTTATGGAGAGTCTGGGGATAGGCAAAAAAAAATGCCCCACCTCTAGCCAATCAGTTGAGAAGAAAAACATTCCTACTCAGCCCCAAAAGGTGACCAGCTAATTTCAGACTGTCCTGTGGGTGGGTCAGATGGGTCACAAATCAGGTGCCAGCTCCACCAACTTTGCCTCAAGCAGGTGTGGGACAGGGCGAAGGACGTCCCTGCACAATCCTTTTGTCCTTCTGTTCCAGTGCTGCAGCCTCAGCAACAGGTGCCGCAAATGCACCATAATGCATGTTGCAACACCCAGAAAGAAAGAAACACTGACAAGATGGCCTGTGCCACCCGTCTGGCACCAGGCCTGCCAGACTGTGCCATGGAGCACGTAAGACCTGATCCAAGTGGGGCGAGGGGGCAGGGAAAGGGTGTAGCGGGGAAGGGGAGAGCGGATCGGGTCTGGAAGGGAGTTGGGACCAGCATCCTCATCTGATACCGTATCCTATCCTCCCTCCCAGACCTCAAGCCCTGACACAGGGCTTCTCGGTTCTCCACCAGTTAAAGAGCCAGTGGAGATCCAAGCAGCCCCATTGCAGCTGAGGATCTGCCTGGGATAAGCAAGGTCCATGCTGCACAGCCTACATCAGGGAAGGATAAGATTGGGCTGTTAAAGTCATTGTTGCGACTATATTCCCTGAGCACCACATTACAACTTATTATGCACGTACGCCAGTTGCATCAGCAGTTATTTGTGCAACGTCCCACCCTGTATGCCAAACCATCTCACTTCCGAGAAGGAGAGAACACAGCAAGGCCTTCCCTATACTGAGTGGTTCACATTGTTGCATACCTTTATGGAAGGGGGTGTAATGCATCTGTACAATTAAACAGATTGACAGCCCAATCCTATACTGGGTTTATATTGATGGCCCAATGCTGCACTAGGTTTACAGTGGCAGAGCTTGAGATCCACTGTACCTGCCAGATGTGCAGCAGTCAGTGATGTGGAGCCAGTGGTACAGCAGGTTTTTGTTTGTTTGTTTACTGAGGCTTTCATGGCCCATTTTCTGCAATAGTTCTTTTGGGAATCATGACCATGTTAAAAAAGGTTTTCAAAAATCCTGGGCTGTCTGGTGCCCTCCCACCCATAGCATGCAGGGTGCGCTTTGGCTATGGTGCTGCATGCTCAGGGCTGACGAGGAATACAATTGGGCCCTTAGATTTGTGTAGTGCATTTGGAACACTGAGGCTGCAATCCATACATGCTTATTTGAGATCAAATCCATTAGTGGATCTTACTTCTAGGTAGACATGCATAGGATTGCACTGTTGTTTAATGCTATTATTTTTATATCCAGTCACTGTTTTTCAGTATTGAATAATTTAGACCAGAGGTTCCTAACCTTTTTTTTCAACGTACCACCTCCGCATGCCTCTGGCCCTCCGTGTACCACTGGAAGTAAGTGCCGATGACATAATCAGCTTATGGATTCTTGTGGATTTATGGGAACCACTTATGGGTTCACGGCCCCGCTGGAGCGAACAAATCACCGGTAAATCAGATGGGGGAGGACCATGTTTGGAGCCCATGCGCTTGAATTCTGTCGACTCGGCAGAGCTCAAGCTGCTGTTTTTCAGGCTCCGACATGGCACTACACGGCCAAGATGGCAACTGCCATCCTCACCGCCAGGAGCACCATGTACCACCAGCCTCTGGTCTGCATACCACTAGTGGTATGCACACCACATGTTGGGAACCTCTGATTTAGACCAATAGACCAGGGGTGGCCAACCTTCCATCATTAGATTGATGATGCTGCAGGACATCAACCTTCCATCTGCATTCTTAAGAATTGTGTAGAAGACAGAATCTTGGCAACTGGAATTGCTGATGGTGCTGCTAAAGCAGCTGCACCTGCTGAAATGCCCTCACCTAGACAACTATTAAAGGGCCAGGAGCATTCATGTTGAAAAGTTGGCCATCTCTGAAATAGACATTATCAAATGAAACAATTATGTGAACAACTGGAAGGGGGCAGGGAGTAACATCTGTATGGTTCAGCTGCAATTGTCAGGCAATAGCAGAGTCACTGTTCTGCATCTTCAATTTTTTGTGTTCCATCCACAGATTAATAGTCAGGTAAGTAATTTCTTAATTTAGTGTGTATCATGAGCTTGCAATTAAAGCCATAGTAGATTACTAATCTTACTCAGATGCATTCGCCAGTGATAGTTGCCATATGACCAAAGGGCGACTGATAATGTGCATATTTTAATTCATTTAAATTTATGCAAATTTTAAAATTTCTGATTTCCTTTTTATAAAGCTATATTAAAGAAAAGAATTCATCCAAGCTTTACAGTATAGGTGTGGATTGCAGTGGCGTAGTAACGCCTGGGGCCCTGATGTACAGGGCCCCAGGCGCCGAGCTTCCGGGGGGCGCTCACCCCGGACTCGAAGCTGGAGCGCGGCGCCCGCACGCAGCCATAACGGGCAGGCGGCGCTCCAGCTTTGGAGTCCGAGGAGAGCGTCCTCGTCGTCTAGGCAACGCGCACAGCGCGTGCCCGCAGCCACAGGGTCTGGGCGCGCGCTGCGCGTTGCCTAGACGACAACGCTGTTGCTCACCTCGGACTCGAAGGCTGGAGCGCCGCGGGCGGCACTCCAGCCTTCGAGTCCGAGGTGAGCAACTGCGTCGTCTAGGCAACGCGCAGCGCGCCCAGACCCTGTGGCTGCGGGCACGCGCTGTGCGCGTTGCCTAGACGACGAGGACGCTCTCCTCGGACTCCAAAGCTGGAGCGCCGCCTGCCCGTTATGGCTGCGGGTGGGCGCCGCGCTCCAGCTTTCGAGCGACAGCGGCGTTTGACGTCACGTGACGTCACACGTCACATGACGTCCAGGGGGCGCTTGGCCAGCCCCCGCCCTCCTAGCCCCAGGCGGCAGGAGGGCTGAAGACGCCACTGGTGGATTGTAATGTTATATGCATTTATATTCTTAAAGTATGCATTTTCAAAATTTCATTATTTAAATCCAGGTTCCAGACTTGTTTATTCTTGGAAAATAAACTCTGAGTGATGTGGTCTTAGAAATCAATAAAGGCTTCCACTTGATGTTATATATCTGATTTATATTCATCTCCTCATATACTGTCCAGAGGAAAAAATTGCCATTTAAGCATATTGCTGTTAAGATATAATGCATGAAGCATGCTTGATTAGGTAATTGCTATCAATCATCCATTCCTTGCTTATGGCAAGAAGGGAAAATAGAACTATGTCCAAATACAATGAAAAGGGATGAATCTTGGCATTGCGTATAAAGCATTCCTCTTGGAATGTAACTGTAGGGACTCTATAGCAGCTTGATGAAAACCAGCTCCTTTGTCCTCTGCTTGTACCTCACTTTTAATCTAGTCTTGGATTCCTTCAATTGCACACATCTGCTGCATGCAATGATTATGGCTGCACCTTGTAAGTTTTTCTTTATGCCAATATAGGATCTATCTATCTATCTATCTATCTATCTATCTATCTATCTATCTATCTATCTATCTATCTATCTATCTATCTATCTATCTAGTGCAATACCTCCCTGATGTCACTTTTTTCTTTGCACAACAACATTTTGTGAGGGCTAGTCCATGCGTGCGCATTGCTCATCAATTGATCTGGCCGGAACTACACCAAAGCCGTTCGAGTTTGGGGCGCCTCGGGTCATCACGAGCATAGGGAATGGCATGCCCCGCCCCTAGACTGGCAGATGGCACGCCCCTGGCTCAACCAGATTATTTCAATGCGTTGTCTACCTGCTTATCCCTCCTGATTGGTCGCTTGCTAGCCCTGTGATAGGTCAATTGCGGGGGGGAAGGAGCCTTGTACAGAGCAGGTGTTTTGAAAGAGGAGAGATGAGAGAGAGGGGCAGATAGACAAAGGAGAAAAACAAATGAAAGGAATTGAATATCAGTAGCCCAGCACGAGGTTTGGTTTTCCGCCATCGTCTGTCTTTGTCTTTAAGTTCAAGCTGAACGGTGAGTGGCTGAAACACAAGATTACTCCCGATTGACTGAAAGCCCCCCTCTCATCCCATTGGTGAAACACTTCTCTCCACGTCCCACCCTCACTTTCTTCTGTTTGGCTGAACATGGCCAATCATCAGCATGGTCCACGACCGAGCGCAATGGAACTCGGGAGAGCACCGCTCTCCCGCGTTCCTTTGTGATCGGTTAAAATGGAAGCCACACCGCTCCACATGTGCTGCACGCCGGAATTCGCATGCAGTGTAGTGATAATGGCCTTCACTGCCATTATCAATTGATGTCAGGCGTTTCTGAATACTCCACAGCAGCTAGAGCTTCATATCACCTCACGTTTCCTCAAATGTAATGCTTGTCAATGAAGTCAGTCTGCATATTCAGCTGCCAGCCAGCGGCACAGGAATAAAGTGTAGAGAAATCAGTGGTGTAAATGCATATGAGAATCAGGATTTGTAGAAGAAGAATCAATATTGGAGGTACAATTAAAATCTGAAGACCAGATAATTTCAAAAATGTATAAATTGCTTTTGAAGTTTAAAACAGAAGAAGAACAGGTTAAAGAATGTACGATTAATTGGGCGAAAAATGTAGGTCATGTTATTTTAATGGACCAATGGGAACAACTATGGTTAAAACAGTTGAAATTTACGTTAAATGTTAATATTAAAGAAAATATGTATAAAATGATGGTGGTATATAACCCCAAGCAAATTAGCAAAAATGTATGAGAAGGTGACGAATAGATGTTGGAAATGTAAAAAGCAAGAAGGAACTTTTTACCATATGTGGTGGACATGCCCCCAAGCAAAGAAGTACTGGACTCAGATTCATAAACAGATTGAGTTGATTTTAAAGATTAAGGTTCAAATGAAACCGGAAACATTTTTGTTGGGTATGTGGGAGGATCATGTAGGCGAAAAATTTCAAACTTTGTTTTTATATATGATAGCTGCGGCAAGAATTTTATATGCACAATATTGGAAGAATTCGGAGATACCTTCGCTGGAAGATTGGTGGCTGAAAGTTTTGGACAATGCTGAAATGGATAAACGTACACTTTTAATTAAGGAAAAGTCAATTAACTTTTTCGTGAATAACTGGAAACCATTTATTGACTTTTTAAGAGAGAAAGAGAGGAATGATGTGATGATATGCGGATTTAATGAATAGAATGTGGGTGTTGTTTTGGCTTAGTTGGAAATTAATACTACAGCCTAGTAAGAAGAACCCAAGTTCAGAAGCGTCTGCTACATTTGGATTGTTTCATACAAAGGCAATGAAGAGTTGTATGGGAAATCTCTATAGTGATGCAGTATGGTCTATGGGAGAGTAAGCAGCACACAAGTTCAGTAGCGTCTGCTACATTTGGATTGTTTCATAGAATGGCAATGAAGAGTTCTATACTAAATCTCTCTAGTGTTCCTATACTGGCTACAGCCTAGAAAGCAGCACCCAAGTTCAGAAGCGCCTACTACATTTGGATTGTTTCATACAAGGGCAATGAAGACTTGTATGCTAAATCTCTATAGTGATGCAGTATGGTCCACGGGAGAGTAAGCAGCACACAAGTTCAGAAGCGTCTACTACATTTGGAATGTTTCATACAAGGGCAATGAAGAGTTCTATACTAAATCACTCTAGTGTTCCTGTACTGGCTACAGCCTAGTAAGCAGCACCCAAGTACAGAAGCATCTGCTACATTTGGATTGTTTCATACAAAGGCAATGAAGAGTTGTATGGTAAATCTCTATAGAGATGCAGTATGGTCTAAGGGAAAGTAAGCAGAACCCAAGTTCAGAAGCATCTGCTTCATTTGGATTGTTTCATACAATGGCAATGAAGAGGTCTATACTAAATCTCTCTAGTTTTCCTGTACTGGCTACAGCCTAGTAAGCAGCACCCAAGATCAGAAGCGTCTGCTACATTTCGATTCTTTCATACAAAGGCAATGAAGAGTTGTATGGTAAATATCTATAATCATGCAGTATGGTCTACGAGAGAGTAAGCAGCACCCAAGTTCAGAAGCGTCTGCTACATTTGGATTGTTTCATACAAGGGCAAAGAAGAGTTGTATGCTAAATCTCTATAGTGATGCAGTATGGTCTACGAGAGAGTAAGCAGCACACAAGTTCAGAAGCGTCTGCTACTTTTGGATTGTTTCATACAAGGGCAATGAAGAGTTCTATACTAAATCTCTCTAGTGTTCCTATAATGGCTACAGCCTAGTAAGCAGCACCCAAGTTCAGAAGCGTCTGCTACATTTGGATTGTTTCATACAAAGGCAATGAAGAGTTCTATACTAAATCTATATAGCGATGCAGTATGGTCTACGGGAGAGTAAGCAGAACCCAAGTTTAGAAGCGTCTGCTTCATTTGGATTGTTTCATACAAAGGCAATGAATAGTTGTATGGTAAATCTCTATAGTGATGCAGTATGGTCTAGAGGAGAGTAAGCTCTACACAAGTTCAGAAGCGTCTACTACATTTCGAATGTTTCATACAAGGGCAAAGAAGAGTTGTATGCTAAACCTCTATAGTGATGCAGTATGGTCTACTGGAGAGTAAGCAGCACACAAGTTCAGAAGCGTCTACTACATTTGGATTGTTTCATACATGGGCAATGAAGAGTTCTATACTAAATCTACCTAGTGTTCCTATAATGGCTACAGCCTAGTAAGCAGCACCCAAGTTCAGAAGTGTCTGCTACATTTGGATTGTTTCATACAAGGGCAATGAAGAGTTCTATACTAAATCTCTATAGTGATGCAGTATGGTCTACGGGAGAGTAAGCAGCACACAAGTACAGAAGTTTCTACTACATTTGGATTGTTTCATACAAGGGCAATGAATAGTTCTATACTAAATCTCTCTGGTTTTCCTATACTGGCTGCAGCCTAATAAGCAGCACCCAAGTTCAGAAGCGTCTGCTACATTTGGATTGTTTCACACAAAGGCAAGGAAGAGTTGTATGGTAAATCTCTATAGTGATGCAGTATGGTCTACGAGAGAGTAAGCAGCACACAAGTTCAGAAGCGTCTGCTACTTTTGGATTGTTTCATACAAGGGCAATGAAGAGTTCTATACTAAATCTCTCTAGTGTTCCTATAATGGCTACAGCCTAGTAAGCAGCACCCAAGTTCAGAAGCGTCTACTGCATTTGGATTGTTTCATACAAGGGCAATGAAGAGTTCTATACTAAATCTCTCTAGTGTTCCTATACTGGCTACAGCCTAGTAAGCAGCACCCAAGTTCAGAAGCGTCTGCTACATTTGGAATGTTTCATACAAAGGCAATGAAGAGTTGTATGGTAAATCTCTATAGTGATGCAGTATGGTCTACGAGAGAGTAAGCAGCACCCAAGTTCAGAAGCGTCTGCTACATTTGGATTGTTTCATACAAGGGCAAAGAAGAGTTGTATGCTAAATCTCTATAATGATGCAGTATGGTCTTCGGGAGAGTAAGCAGCACCCAAGTTCAGAAGCGTCTGCTACATTTGGATTGTTTCATACAAGGGCAAAGAAGAGTTGTATACTAAATCTCTATAGTGATGCAGTATGGTCTACGAGAGAGTAAGCAGCACCCAAGTTCAGAAGCGTCTGCTACATTTGGATTGTTTCATACAAAGGCAATGAAGAGTTGTATGCTCAATCTCTATAATGATGCAGTATGGTCTACGGGAGAGTAAGCAGCACCCAAGTTCAGAAGCGTCTGCTACATTTGGATAGTTTCACACAAGGGCAAAGAAGAGTTGTATGCTAAATCTCTATAGTGATGCAGTATGGTCTACGAGAGAGTAAGCAGCACCCAAGTTCAGAAGCGTCTGATACATTTGGATTGTTTCATACAAGGGCAATGAAGAGTTCTATACTAAATCTCTCTGGTGTTCCTATACTGGCTACAGCCTAGTAAGCAGCACCCAAGTTCAGAAGCGTCTGCTACATTTGGATTGTTTCATACAAAGGCAATGAAGAGTTGTTTGGTAAATCTCTATAATGATGCAGTATGGTCTACGAGAGAGTAAGCAGCACCCAAGTTCCGAAGTGTCTGCTACATTTGGATTGTTTCATACAAGGGCAAAGAAGAGTTGTATGCTCAATCTCTATAGTGATGCAGTATGGTCTACGAGAGAGTAAGCAGCAGCCAAGTTCAAAAGCATCTACTACATTTAGATTGTTTCATACAAGGGCAATGAAGAGTTTTATACTAAATCTACCTAGTGTTCCTATACTGGCTACAGCCTAGTAAGCAGCACCCAAGTTCAGAAGCGTCTGCTATATTTGGATTGTTTCATACAAGGAAAAAGAAGAGTTGTATGCTAAATCTCTATAATGATGCAGTATGGTCTTCGGGAGAGTAAGCAGCACCCAAGTTCAGAAGCGTCTGCTACATTTCCATTGTTTCATACAAGGGCAAAGAATAGTTGTATGCTAAATCTCTATAGTGATGCAGTATGGTCTACGAGAGAGTAAGCAGCACACAAGTTCAGAAGCATCTGCTACCTTTGGATTGTTTCATACAAGGGCAATGAAGAGTTTTATACAAAATCTACCTAGTGTTCCTATACTGGCTACAGCCTAGTAAGCAGCACCCAAGTTCAGAAGCATCTGCTATATTTGGATTGTTTCATACAAGGAAAAAGAAGAGTTGTATGCTAAATCTCTATAATGATGCAGTATGGTCTTCGGGAGAGTAAGCAGCACCCAAGTTCAGAAGCGTCTGCTACATTTGGATTGTTTCATACAAGGGCAAAGAAGAGTTGTATGCTAAATCTCTATAGTGATGCAGTATGGTCTACGAGAGAGTAAGCAGCACACAAGTTCAGAAGCATCTGCTACCTTTGGATTGTTTCATACAAGGGCAATAAAGAGTTCTATACTAAATCTCTCTAGTGTTCCTATACTGGCTACAGCCTAGTAAGCAGCACCCAAGTTCAGAAGCGTCTGCTACATTTGCATTGTTTCATACAAGGGCAAGGAAGAGTTGTATGCTAAATCTCTATAATGATGCAGTATGGTCTACGAGAGAGTAAGCAGCACCCAAGTTCAGAAGCACCTGCTACATTAGGATTGTTTCATACAAGGGCAAAGAAGAGTTGTATGCTAAATCTCTATAGTGATGCAGTATGGTCTACGAGAGAGTAAGCAGCACCCAAGTTCAGAAGCTTGCTACATTTGGATTGTTTCATACAAGGGCAATGAAGAGTTCTATACTAAATCTCTATAGTGATGCAGTATGGTCTACTGGAGAGTAAGCAGCACACAAGTTCGGAAGTGTCTAGTACATTTGGATTGTTTCATACAAAGGCAATGAAGAGTTGTATGGTAAATCTCTATAGTGATGCAGTATGGTCTACGAGAGAGTAAGCAGCACCCAAGTTCAGAAGCGTCTGCTACATTTGGATTGTTTCATACAAGGGCAATGAAGAGTTCTATCCTAAATCTCTATAGTATTGCAGTATGGTCTACGGGAGAGTAAGCAGCACACAAGTTTAGAAGCGTCTACTACATTTGGATTGTTTCATACAAAGGCAATGAAGAGTTCTATACTAAATCTCTCTGGTGTTCCTATACTGGCTACAGCCTAGTAAGCAGCACCCAAGTTCAAAAGCGTCTGCTACATTTGGATTGTTTCATAGAAGGGCAAAGAAGAGTTGTATGCTCAATCTCTATAATGATGCAGTATGGTCTACGGGAGAGTAAGCAGCACCCAAGTTCAGAAGCGTCTGCTACATTTGGATAGTTTCACACAAGGGCAAAGAAGAGTTGTATGCTAAATCTCTATAGTGATGCAGTATGGTCTACGAGAGAGTAAGCAGCACCCAAGTTCAGAAGCGTCTGATACATTTGGATTGTTTCATACAAGGGCAATGAAGCGTTCTATACTAAATCTCTCTGTTGTTCCTATACTGGCTACAGCCTAGTAAGCAGCACCCAAGTTCAGAAGCGTCTGCTACATTTGGATTGTTTCATACAAGTGCAAAGAAGAGTTGTATGCTAAATCTCTATAATGATGCAGTATGGTCTACGAGAGAGTAAGCAGCACCCAAGTTCAGAAGCACCTGCTACATTAGGATTGTTTCATACAAGGGCAAAGAAGAGTTGTATGCTAAATCTCTATAGTGATGCAGTATGGTCTACGAGAGAGTAAGCTGCACCCAAGTTCAGAAGCATCTGCTACATTTGGATTGTTTCATACAAGGGCAAAGAAGAGTTGTATGCTAAATCTATATAGTGATGCAGTATGGTCTACGAGAGTGTAAGCTGCACCCAAGTTCAGAAGCGTCTGCTACATTTGGATTGTTTCATACAAAGGCAATGAAGAGTTGTGTGCTAAATCTCTATAGTGATGCAGTATGGTCTACGAGAGAGTAAGCAGCACCCAAATTCAGAAGCGTCTGCTACATTTCGATTGTTTCATACAAGGGCAAGGAAGAGTTGTATGCTACATCTCTATAATGATGCAGTATGGTCTATGAGAGAGAAAGCAGCACCCAAGTTCAGAAGCGTCTGCTACATTTGGATTGTTTCATACAAGGGCAAAGAAGAGTTGTATGCTAAATCTCTATAGTGATGCAGTATGGTCAACGAGAGAGTAAGCAGCACCCAAGTTTAGAAGCGTCTGCTACATTTGGATTGTTTCATACAAGGGCAAAGAAGAGTTGTATGCTAAATCTCTATAGTGATGCAGTATGGTCTACGAGAGAGTAAGCTGCACCCAAGTTCAGAAGCATCTGCTACATTTGGATTGTTTCATACAAGGGCAAAGAAGAGTTGTATGCTAAATCTCTATAGTGATGCAGTATGGTCTACGAGAGTGTATGCAGCACCCAAGTTCAGAAGCGTCTGCTACATTTGGATTGTTTCATACAAAGGCAATGAAGAGTTGTGTGCTAAATCTCTATAATGATGCAGTATGGTCTACGAGAGAGTAAGCAGCACCCAAGTTCAGAAGCGTCTGCTACGTTTGGATTGTTTCATACAAGGGCAAAGAAGAGTTGTATGCTAAATCTCTATAGTGATGCAGTATGGTCTACGAGAGAGTAAGCAGCACACAAATTCAGAAGCGTCTGCTACATTTCGATTGTTTCATACAAGGGCAAGGAAGAGTTGTATGCTACATCTCTATAATGATGCACTATGGTCTACGAGAGAGTAAGCAGCACCCAAGTTCAGAAGCGTCTGCTACATTTGGATTGTTTCATACAAAGGCAATGAAGAGTTGTGTGCTAAATCTCTATAATGATGCAGTATGGTCTACGAGAGAGTAAGCAGCACCCAAGTTCAGAAGCGTCTGCTACATTTGGATTGTTTCATACAAGGGCAATGAAGAGTTCTATACTAAATCTCTCTGTTGTTCCTATACTGGCTACAGCCTAGTAAGCAGCACCCAAGTTCAGATACGTCTGCTACATTTGGATTGTTTCATACAAGTGCAAAGAAGAGTTGTATGCTAAATCTCTATAATGATGCAGTATGGTCTACGAGAGAGTAAGCAGCACCCAAGTTCAGAAGCGTCTGCTTCATTTGGATTGTTTCATACAAAGGCAATGAAGAGTTGTATGGTAAATATCTATAGTGATGCAGTATGGTCTAGAGGAGAGTAAGCTCTACACAAGTTCAGAAGCGTCTACTACATTTCGAATGTTTCATACAAGGGCAAAGAAGAGTTGTATGCTAAATCTCTATAGTGATGCAGTATGGTCTACTGGAGAGTAAGCAGCACACAAGTTCAGAAGCGTCTACTACATTTGGATTGTTTCATACATGGGCAATGAAGATTTCTATACTAAATCTACCTAGTGTTCCTATAATGGCTACAGCCTAGTAAGCAGCACCCAAGTTCAGAAGTGTCTGCTACATTTGGATTGTTTCATACAAGGGCAATGAAGAGTTCTATACTAAATCTCTATAGTGATGCAGTATGGTCTACGGGAGAGTAAGCAGCACACAAGTACAGAAGTTTCTACTACATTTGGATTGTTTCATACAAGGGCAATGAATAGTTCTATACTAAATCTCTCTGGTTTTCCTATACTGGCTGCAGCCTACTAAGCAGCACCCAAGTTCAGAAGCGTCTGCTACATTTGGATTGTTTCACACAAAGGCAATGAAGAGTTGTATGGTAAATCTCTATACTGATGCAGTATGGTCTACGAGAGAGTAAGCAGCACACAAGTTCAGAAGCGTCTGCTACTTTTGGATTGTTTCATACAAGGGCAAAGAAGAGTTGTATGCTAAATCTCTATAGTGATGCAGTATGGTCTACGAGAGAGTAAGCAGCACCCAAGTTCAGAAGCGTCTGATACATTTGGATTGTTTCATACAAGGGCAATGAAGAGTTCTATACTAAATCTCTCTGTTGTTCCTATACTGGCTACAGCCTAGTAAGCAGCACCCAAGTTCAGAAGCGTCTGCTACATTTGGATTGTTTCATACAAGTGCAAAGAAGAGTTGTATGCTAAATCTCTATAATGATGCAGTATGGTCTACGAGAGAGTAAGCAGCACCCAAGTTCAGAAGCACCTGCTACATTAGGATTGTTTCATACAAGGGCAAAGAAGAGTTGTATGCTAAATCTCTATAGTGATGCAGTATGGTCTACGAGAGAGTAAGCTGCACCCAAGTTCAGAAGCATCTGCTACATTTGGATTGTTTCATACAAGGGCAAAGAAGAGTTGTATGCTAAATCTATATAGTGATGCAGTATGGTCTACGAGAGTGTAAGCTGCACCCAAGTTCAGAAACGTCTGCTACATTTGGATTGTTTCATACAAGGGCAATGAAGAGTTCTATACTAAATCTCTATAGTGATGCAGTATGGTCTACTGGAGAGTAAGCAGCACACAAGTTCGGAAGTGTCTAGTACATTTGGATTGTTTCATACAAAGGCAGTGAAGAGTTGTATGGTAAATCTCTATAGCGATGCAGTATGGTCTACGAGAGAGTAAGCAGCACCCAAGTTCAGAAGCGTCTGCTACATTTGGATTGTTTCATACAAGGGCAATGAAGAGTTCTATCCTAAATCTCTATATTATTGCAGTATGGTCTACGGGAGAGTAAGCAGCACACAAGTTTAGAAGCGTCTACTACATTTGGATTGTTTCATACAAAGGCAATGAAGAGTTCTATACTAAATCTCTCTGGTGTTCCTATACTGGCTAAAGCCTAGTAAGCAGCACCCAAGTTCAGAAGCGTCTGCTACATTTGGATTGTTTCATAGAAGGGCAAAGAAGAGTTGTATGCTCAATCTCTATAATGATGCAGTATGGTCTACGGGAGAGTAAGCAGCACCCAAGTTCAGAAGCGTCTGCTACATTTGGATAGTTTCACACAAGGGCAATGAAGAGTTGTATGCTAAATCTCTATAGTGATGCAGTATGGTCTACGAGAGAGTAAGCAGCACCCAAGTTCAGAAGCGTCTGATACATTTGGATTGTTTCATACAAGGGCAATGAAGAGTTCTATACTAAATCTCTCTGTTGTTCCTATACTGGCTACAGCCTAGTAAGCAGCACCCAAGTTCAGAAGCGTCTGCTACATTTGGATTGTTTCATACAAGTGCAAAGAAGAGTTGTATGCTAAATCTCTATAATGATGCAGTATGGTCTACGAGAGAGTAAGCAGCACCCAAGTTCAGAAGCACCTGCTACATTAGGATTGTTTCATACAAGGGCAAAGAAGAGTTGTATGCTAAATCTCTATAGTGATGCAGTATGGTCTACGAGAGAGTAAGCTGCACCCAAGTTCAGAAGCATCTGCTACATTTGGATTGTTTCATACAAGGGCAAAGAAGAGTTGTATGCTAAATCTATATAGTGATGCAGTTTGGTCTACGAGAGTGTAAGCTGCACCCAAGTTCAGAAGCGTCTGCTACATTTGGATTGTTTCATACAAAGGCAATGAAGAGTTGTGTGCTAAATCTCTATAATGATGCAGTATGGTCTACGAGAGAGTAAGCAGCACCCAAGTTCAGAAGCGTCTGCTACGTTTGGATTGTTTCATACAAGGGCAAGGAAGAGTTTTATGCTAAATCTCTATAGTGATGCAGTATGGTCTACGAGAGAGTAAGCAGCACCCAAATTCAGAAGCGTCTGCTACATTTCGATTGTTTCATACAAGGGCAAGGAAGAGTTGTATGCTACATCTCTATAATGATGCAGTATGGTCTATGAGAGAGTAAGCAGCACCCAAGTTCAGAAGCGTCTGCTACATTTGGATTGTTTCATACAAAGGCAATGAAGAGTTGTGTGCTAAATCTCTATAATGATGCAGTATGGTCTACGAGAGAGTAAGCAGCACCCAAGTTCAGAAGCGTCTGCTACATTTGGATTGTTTCATACAAGGGCAAAGAAGAGTTGTATGCTAAATCTCTATAATGATGCAGTATGGTCTACGAGAGAGTAAGCAGCACCCAAGTTCAGAAGCACCTGCTACATTAGGATTGTTTCATACAAGGGCAAAGAAGAGTTGTATGCTAAATCTCTATAGTGATGCAGTATGGTCTACGAGAGAGTAAGCAGCACCCAAGTTCAGAAGCTTGCTACATTTGGATTGTTTCATACAAGGGCAATGAAGAGTTCTATACTAAATCTCTATAGTGATGCAGTAAGGTCTACGAGAGTGTAAGCAGCACCCAAGTTCAGAAGCGTCTGCTACATTTGGATTGTTTCATACAAAGGCAATGAAGAGTTGTGTGCTAAATCTCTATAATGATGCAGTATGGTCTACGAGAGAGTAAGCAGCACCCAAGTTCAGAAGCGTCTGCTACGTTTGGATTGTTTCATACAAGGGCAAAGAAGAGTTGTATGCTAAATCTCTATAGTGATGCAGTATGGTCTACGAGAGAGTAAGCAGCACACAAATTCAGAAGCGTCTGCTACATTTCGATTGTTTCATACAAGGGCAAGGAAGAGTTGTATGCTACATCTCTATAATGATGCACTATGGTCTACGAGAGAGTAAGCAGCACCCAAGTTCAGAAGCGTCTGCTACATTTGGATTGTTTCATACAAAGGCAATGAAGAGTTGTGTGCTAAATCTCTATAATGATGCAGTATGGTCTACGAGAGAGTAAGCAGCACCCAAGTTCAGAAGCGTCTGCTACATTTGGATTGTTTCATACAAGGGCAATGAAGAGTTCTATACTAAATCTCTCTGTTGTTCCTATACTGGCTACAGCCTAGTAAGCAGCACCCAAGTTCAGAAGCGTCTGCTCCATTTGGATTGTTTCATACAAGTGCAAAGAAGAGTTGTATGCTAAATCTCTATAATGATGCAGTATGGTCTACGAGAGAGTAAGCAGCACCCAAGTTCAGAAGCGTCTGCTTCATTTGGATTGTTTCATACAAAGGCAATGAAGAGTTGTATGGTTAATATCTATAGTGATGCAGTATGGTCTAGAGGAGAGTAAGCTCTACACAAGTTCAGAAGCGTCTACTACATTTCGAATGTTTCATACAAGGGCAAAGAAGAGTTGTATGCTAAATCTCTATAGTGATGCAGTATGGTCTACTGGAGAGTAAGCAGCACACAAGTTCAGAAGCGTCTACTACATTTGGATTGTTTCATACATGGGCAATGAAGAGTTCTATACTAAATCTACCTAGTGTTCCTATAATGGCTACAGCCTAGTAAGCAGCAACCAAGTTCAGAAGTGTCTGCTACATTTGGATTGTTTCATACAAGGGCAATGAAGAGTTCTATACTAAATCTCTATAGTGATGCAGTATGGTCTACGGGAGAGTAAGCAGCACACAAGTACAGAAGTTTCTACTACATTTGGATTGTTTCATACAAGGGCAATGAATAGTTCTATACTAAATCTCTCTGGTTTTCCTATACTGGCTGCAGCCTACTAAGCAGCACCCAAGTTCAGAAGCGTCTGCTACATTTGGATTGTTTCACACAAAGGCAATGAAGAGTTGTATGGTAAATCTCTATAGTGATGCAGTATGGTCTACGAGAGAGTAAGCAGCACACAAGTTCAGAAGCGTCTGCTACTTTTGGATTGTTTCATACAAGGGCAAAGAAGAGTTGTATGCTAAATCTCTATAGTGATGCAGTATGGTCTACGAGAGAGTAAGCAGCACCCAAGTTCAGAAGCGTCTGCTACATTTGGATTGTTTCATACAAGGGCAATGAAGAGTTCTATACTAAATCTCTATAGTGATGCAGTATGGTCTACTGGAGAGTAAGCAGCACACAAGTTCGGAAGTGTCTAGTACATTTGGATTGTTTCATACAAAGGCAATGAAGAGTTGTATGGTAAATCTCTATAGTGATGCAGTATGGTCTACGAGAGAGTAAGCAGCACCCAAGTTCAGAAGCGTCTGCTACATTTGGATTGTTTCATACAAGGGCAATGAAGAGTTCTATCCTAAATCTCTATAGTATTGCAGTATGGTCTACGGGAGAGTAAGCAGCACACAAGTTTAGAAGCGTCTACTACATTTGGATTGTTTCATACAAAGGCAATGAAGAGTTCTATACTAAATCTCTCTGGTGTTCCTATACTGGCTACAGCCTAGTAAGCAGCACCCAAGTTCAGAAGCGTCTGCTACATTTGGATTGTTTCATAGAAGGGCAAAGAAGAGTTGTATGCTCAATCTCTATAATGATGCAGTATGGTCTACGGGAGAGTAAGCAGCACCCAAGTTCAGAAGCGTCTGCTACATTTGGATAGTTTCACACAAAGGCAAAGAAGAGTTGTATGCTAAATCTCTATAGTGATGCAGTATGGTCTACGAGAGAGTAAGCAGCACCCAAGTTCAGAAGCGTCTGATACATTTGGATTGTTTCATACAAGGGCAATGAAGAGTTCTATACTAAATCTCTCTGTTGTTCCTATACTGGCTACAGCCTAGTAAGCAGCACCCAAGTTCAGAAGCGTCTGCTACATTTGGATTGTTTCATACAAGGGCAAAGAAGAGTTGTATGCTAAATCTCTATAGTGATGCAGTATGGTCTACGAGAGAGTAAGCTGCACCCAAGTTCAGAAGCGTCTGCTACATTTGGATTGTTTCATACAAGGGCAAAGAAGAGTTGTATGCTAAATCTCTATAATGATGCAGTATGGTCTACGAGAGAGTAAGCAGCACCCAAGTTCAGAAGCACCTGCTACATTAGGATTGTTTCATACAAGGGCAAAGAAGAGTTGTATGCTAAATCTCTATAGTGATGCAGTATGGTCTACGAGAGAGTAAGCTGCACCCAAGTTCAGAAGCATCTGCTACATTTGGATTGTTTCATACAAGGGCAAAGAAGAGTTGTATGCTAAATCTATATAGTGATGCAGTATGGTCTACGAGAGTGTAAGCTGCACCCAAGTTCAGAAGCGTCTGCTACATTTGGATTGTTTCATACAAAGGCAATGAAGAGTTGTGTGCTAAATCTCTATAATGATGCAGTATGGTCTACGAGAGAGTAAGCAGCACCCAAGTTCAGAAGCGTCTGCTACGTTTGGATTGTTTCATACAAGGGCAAGGAATAGTTGTATGCTAAATCTCTATAGTGATGCAGTATGGTCTACGAGAGAGTAAGCAGCACCCAAATTCAGAAGCGTCTGCTACATTTCGATTGTTTCATACAAGGGCAAGGAAGAGTTGTATGCTACATCTCTATAATGATGCAGTATGGTCTATGAGAGAGTAAGCAGCACCCAAGTTCAGAAGCGTCTGCTACATTTGGATTGTTTCATACAAAGGCAATGAAGAGTTGTGTGCTAAATCTCTATAATGATGCAGTATGGTCTACGAGAGAGTAAGCAGCACCCAAGTTCAGAAGCGTCTGCTACATTTGGATTGTTTCGTACAAGGGCAAAGAAGAGTTGTATGCTAAATCTCTATAATGATGCAGTATGGTCTACGAGAGAGTAAGCAGCACCCAAGTTCAGAAGCACCTGCTACAATAGGATTGTTTCATACAAGGGCAAAGAAGAGTTGTATGCTAAATCTCTATAGTGATGCAGTATGGTCTACGAGAGAGTAAGCTGCACCCAAGTTCAGAAGCATCTGCTACATTTGGATTGTTTCATACAAGGGCAAAGAAGAGTTGTATGCTAAATCTCTATAGTGATGCAGTATGGTCTACGAGAGTGTAAGCAGCACCCAAGTTCAGAAGCGTCTGCTACATTTGGATTGTTTCATACAAAGGCAATGAAGAGTTGTGTGCTAAATCTCTATAATGATGCAGTATGGTCTACGAGAGAGTAAGCAGCACCCAAGTTCAGAAGCGTCTGCTACGTTTGGATTGTTTCATACAAGGGCAAAGAAGAGTTGTATGCTAAATCTCTATAGTGATGCAGTATGGTCTACGAGAGAGTAAGCAGCACACAAATTCAGAAGCGTCTGCTACATTTCGATTGTTTCATACAAGGGCAAGGAAGAGTTGTATGCTACATCTCTATAAAGATGCACTATGGTCTACGAGAGAGTAAGCAGCACCCAAGTTCAGAAGCGTCTGCTACATTTGGATTGTTTCATACAAAGGCAATGAAGAGTTGTGTGCTAAATCTCTATAATGATGCAGTATGGTCTACGAGAGAGTAAGCAGCACCCAAGTTCAGAAGCGTCTGCTACATTTGGATTGTTTCATACAAGGGCAATGAAGAGTTCTATACTAAATCTCTCTGTTGTTCCTATACTGGCTACAGCCTAGTAAGCAGCACCCAAGTTCAGAAGCGTCTGCTACATTTGGATTGTTTCATACAAGTGCAAAGAAGAGTTGTATGCTAAATCTCTATAATGATGAAGTATGGTCTACGAGAGAGTAAGCAGCACCCAAGTTCAGAAGCGTCTGCTTCATTTGGATTGTTTCATACAAAGGCAATGAAGAGTTGTATGGTAAATCTCTATAGTGATGCAGTATGGTCTAGTGGAGAGTAAGCTCTACACAAGTTCAGAAGCGTCTACTACATTTCGAATGTTTCATACAAGGGCAAAGAAGAGTTGTATGCTAAATCTCTATAGTGATGCAGTATGGTCTACTGTAGAGTAAGCAGCACACAAGTTCAGAAGCGTCTACTACATTTGGATTGTTTCATACATGGGCAATGAAGAGTTCTATACTAAATCTACCTAGTGTTCCTATAATGGCTACAGCCTAGTAAGCAGCACCCAAGTTCAGAAGTGTCTGCTACATTTGGATTATTTCATACAAGGGCAATGAAGAGTTCTATACTAAATCTCTATAGTGATGCAATATGGTCTACGGGAGAGTAAGCAGCACACAAGTACAGAAGTTTCTACTACATTTGGATTGTTTCATACAAGGGCAATGAATAGTTCTATACTAAATCTCTCTGGTTTTCCTATACTGGCTGCAGCCTACTAAGCAGGACCCAAGTTCAGAAGCGTCTGCTACATTTGGATTGTTTCACACAAAGGCAATGAAGAGTTGTATGGTAAATCTCTATAGTGATGCAGTATGGTCTACGAGAGAGTAAGCAGCACACAAGTTCAGAAGCGTCTGCTACATTTGGATTGTTTCATACAAAGGCAATGAAGAGTTGTGTGCTAAATCTCTATAATGATGCAGTATGGTCTACGAGAGAGTAAGCAGCACCCAAGTTCAGAAGCGTCTGCTACATTTCGATTGTTTCATACAAGGGCAATGAAGAGTTCTATACTAAATCTCTCTGTTTTTCCTATACTGGCTACAGCCTAGTAAGCAGCACCCAAGTTCAGAAGCGTCTGCTACATTTGGATTGTTTCATACAAGTGCAAAGAAGAGTTGTATGCTAAATCTCTATAATGATGCAGTATGGTCTACGAGAGAGTAAGCAGCACCCAAGTTCAGAAGCACCTGCTACATAAGGATTGTTTCATACAAGGGCAAAGAAGTGTTGTACGCTAAATCTCTATAGTGATGCAGTATGGTCTACGAGAGAGTAAGCTGCACCCAAGTTCAGAAGCATCTGCTACATTTGGATTGTTTCATACAAGGGCAAAGAAGAGTTGTGTGCTAAATCTCTATAATGATGCAGTATGGTCTACGAGAGAGTAAGCAGCACCCAAGTTCAGAAGAGTCTGCTACATTTGGATTGTTTCATACAAGGGCAAGGAAGAGTTGTATGCTAAATCTCTATAGTGATGCAGTATGGTCTACGAGAGAGTAAGCTGCACCCAAGTTCAGAAGCATCTGCTACATTTGGATTGTTTCATACAAGGGCAAAGAAGAGTTGTATGCTAAATCTCTATAGTGATGCAGTATGGTCTACGAGAGTGTAAGCAGCACCCAAGTTCAGAAGCGTCTGCTACATTTGGATTGTTTCATACAAAGGCAATGAAGAGTTGTATGCTGTATCTCTATAGTGATGCAGTATGGTCTACGAGAGAGTAAGCAGCACACAAATTCAGAAGCGTCTGCTACATTTCGATTGTTTCATACAAGGGCAAGGAAGAGTTGTATGCTACATCTCTATAATGATGCACTATGGTCTACGAGAGAGTAAGCAGCACCCAAGTTCAGAAGCGTCTGCTACATTTGGATTGTTTCATACAAAGGCAATGAAGAGTTGTGTGCTAAATCTCTATAATGATGCAATATGGTCTACGAGAGAGTAAGCAGCACCCAAGTTCAGAAGCGTCTGCTACATTTGGATTGTTTCATACAAGGGCAATGAAGAGTTCTATACTAAATCTCTCTGTTGTTCCTATACTGGCTACAGCCTAGTAAGCAGCACCCAAGTTCAGAAGCGTCTGCTACATTTGGATTGTTTCATACAAGTGCAAAGAAGAGTTGTATGCTAAATCTCTATAATGATGCAGTATGGTCTACGAGAGAGTAAGCAGCACCCAAGTTCAGAAGCACCTGCTACATAAGGATTGTTTCATACAAGGGCAAAGAAGAGTTGTATGCTAAATCCCTATAGTGATGCAGTATGGTCTACGAGAGAGTAAGCTGCACCCAAGTTCAGAAGCATCTGCTGCATTTGGATTGTTTCATACAAGGGCAAAGAAGAGTTGTATGCTAAATCTCTATAGTGAAGCTGTATGGTCTACGAGAGTGTAAGCAGCACCCAAGTTCAGAAGCGTCTGCTACATTTGGATTGTTTCATACAAAGGCAATGAAGAGTTGTGTGCTAAATCTCTATAATGATGCAGTATGGTCTACGAGAGAGTAAGCAGCACCCAAGTTCAGAAGCGTCTGCTACGTTTGGATTGTTTCATACAAGGGCAAAGAAGAGTTGTATGCTAAATCTCTATAGTGATGCAGTATGGTCTATGAGAGAGTAAGCAGCACCCAAATTCAGAAGCGTCTGCTACATTTCGATTGTTTCATACAAGGGCAAGGCAGAGTTGTATGCTACATCTCTATAATGATGCACTATGGTCTACGAGAGAGTAAGCAGCACCCAAGTTCAGAAGCGTCTGCTACATTTGGATTGTTTCATACAAAGGCAATGAAGAGTTGTGTGCTAAATCTCTATAATGATGCAGTATGGTCTACGAGAGAGTAAGCAGCACCCAAGTTCAGAAGCGTCTGCTACATTTGGATTGTTTCATACAAAGGCAAGGAGGAGTTGTATGCTAAATCTCTATAATGATGCAGTATGGTCTACGAGAGAGTAAGCAGCACCCAAGTTCAGAAGCGTCTGCAACATTTGGATTTTTTCATACAAGGGCAAGGAAGAGTTGTATGCTAAATCTCTATAGTGATGCAGTATGGTCTACGAGAGAGTAAGCAGCACCCAAGTTCAGAAGCGTCTGCAACATTTGGATTGTTTCATACAAAGGCAATGAAGAGTTCTATACTAAATCTCTCTGGTGTTCCTATACTGGCTACAGCCTAGTATGCAGGACCCAAGTTCAGAAGCGTCTGCTACATTTGGATTGTTTCATTCAAGGGGAAGGAAGAGTTGTATGCTAAATCTCTATAGTGATGCAGTATGGTCTACGAGAGAGTAAGCAGCACCCATGTTCAGAAGCGTCTGCTACATTTGGATTGTTTCATACAAGGGCAAGGAAGAGTTGTATGCTAAATCTCTATAGTGATGCAGTATGGTCTACGAGAGAGTAAGCAGCACCCAAGTTCAGAAGCGTCTGCTACATTTGGATTGTTTCATACAAAGGCAAGGAAGAGTTGTATGCTAAATCTCCATAGTGATGCAGTATGGTCTACGAGAGAGTAAGCAGCACCCAAGTTCAAAAGCGTCTGCTACATTTGGATTGTTTCATACAAGGGCAAGGAAGAGTTGTATGCTAAATCTCTATAGTGATGCAGTATGGTCTACGAGAGAGTAAGCAGCACCCAAGTTCAGAAGCGTCTGCTACATTTGGATTGTTTCATACAAAGGCAATGAAGAGTTCTATACTAAATCTCTCTGGTGTTCCTATACTGGCTAAAGCCTAGTAAGCAGGACCCAAGTTCAGAAGCGTCTGCTACATTTGGATTGTTTCATACAAGGGGAAGGAAGAGTTGTATGCTAAATCTCTATAGTGATGCAGTATGGTCTACGAGAGA
This sequence comes from Plestiodon gilberti rubricaudatus, assembly GCA_026170595.1. Classification (NCBI taxonomy): domain Eukaryota; kingdom Metazoa; phylum Chordata; class Lepidosauria; order Squamata; family Scincidae; genus Plestiodon; species Plestiodon gilberti. Next base: position 113,074,432 of record JANXHW010000003.1, read on the forward strand.
GTAAGCAGCACCCAAGTTCAGAAGCGTCTGCTACATTTGGATTGTTTCATACAAAGGCAAGGAAGAGTTGTATGCTAAATCTCTATAGTGATGCAGTTTGGTCTACGAGAGAGTAAGCAGCACCCAAGTTCAGAAGCGTCTGCTACATTTGGATTGTTTCATACAAAGGCAATGAAGTGTTCTATACTAAATCTCTCTGGTGTTCCTGTACTGGCTACAGCCTAGTAAGCAGGACCCAAGTTCAGAAGCGTCTGCTACATTTGGATTGTTTCATTCAAGGGCAAGGAAGAGTTGTATGCTAAATCTCTATAATGATGCAGTATGGTCTACGAGAGAGTAAGCAGCACCCAAGTTCAGAAGCGTCTGCTACATTTGGATTGTTTCATACAAGGGCAAGGAAGAGTTGTATGGTAAATCTCTATAGTGATGCAGTATGGTCTACGAGAGAGTAAGCAGCACCCAAGTTCAGAAGCGTCTGCTACATTTGGATTGTTTCATACAAGGGCAAGGAAGAGTTGTATGCTAAATCTCTATAGTGATGCAGTATGGTCTACGAGAGAGTAAGCAGCACCCAAGTTCAGAAGCGTCTGCTACATTTGGATTGTTTCGTACAAAGGCACGGAAGAGTTGTATGCTAAATCTCTATAGTGATGCAGTATGGTCTACGAGAGAGTAAGCAGCACCCAAGTTCAGAAGCGTCTGCTACATTTGGATTGTTTCATACAAGGGCAAGGAAGAGTTGTATGCTAAATCTCTATAGTGATGCAGTATGGTCTACGAGAGAGTAAGCAGCACCCAAGTTCAGAAGCGTCTGCAACATTTGGATTGTTTCATACAAAGGCAATGAAGAGTTCTATACTAAATCTCTCTGGTGTTCCTATACTGGCTACAGCCTAGTAAGCAGGACCCAAGTTCAGAAGCGTCTGCTACATTTGGATTGTTTCATTCAAGGGGAAGGAAGAGTTGTATGCTAAATCTCTATAGTGATGCAGTATGGTCTACGAGAGAGTAAGCAGCACCCATGTTCAGAAGCGTCTGCTACATTTGGATTGTTTCATACAAGGGCAAGGAAGAGTTGTATGCTAAATCTCTATAGTGATGCAGTATGGTCTACGAGAGAGTAAGCAGCACCCAAGTTCAGAAGCGTCTGCTACATTTGGATTGTTTCATACAAAGGCAAGGAAGAGTTGTATGCTAAATCTCCATAGTGATGCAGTATGGTCTACGAGAGAGTAAGCAGCACCCAAGTTCAAAAGCGTCTGCTACATTTGGATTGTTTCATACAAGGGCAAGGAAGAGTTGTATGCTAAATCTCTATAGTGATGCAGTATGGTCTACGAGAGAGTAAGCAGCACCCAAGTTCAGAAGCGTCTGCTACATTTGGATTGTTTCATACAAAGGCAATGAAGAGTTCTATACTAAATCTCTCTGGTGTTCCTATACTGGCTAAAGCCTAGTAAGCAGGACCCAAGTTCAGAAGCGTCTGCTACATTTGGATTGTTTCATACAAGGGGAAGGAAGAGTTGTATGCTAAATCTCTATAGTGATGCAGTATGGTCTACGAGAGAGTAAGCAGCACCCAACTTCAGAAGCGTCTGCTACATTTGGATTGTTTCATACAAAGGCAAGGAAGAGTTGTATGCTAAATCTCTATAGTGATGCAGTTTGGTCTACGAGAGAGTAAGCAGCACCCAAGTTCAGAAGCGTCTGCTACATTTGGATTGTTTCATACAAAGGCAATGAAGTGTTCTATACTAAATCTCTCTGGTGTTCCTGTACTGGCTACAGCCTAGTAAGCAGGACCCAAGTTCAGAAGCGTCTGCTACATTTGGATTGTTTCATTCAAGGGCAAGGAAGAGTTGTATGCTAAATCTCTATAATGATGGAGTATGGTCTACGAGAGAGTAAGCAGCACCCAAGTTCAGAAGCGTCTGCTACATTTGGATTGTTTCATACAAGGGCAAGGAAGAGTTGTATGGTAAATCTCTATAGTGATGCAGTATGGTCTACGAGAGAGTAAGCAGCACCCAAGTTCAGAAGCGTCTGCTACATTTGGATTGTTTCATACAAGGGCAAGGAAGAGTTGTATGCTAAATCTCTATAGTGATGCAGTATGGTCTACGAGAGAGTAAGCAGCACCCAAGTTCAGAAGCGTCTGCTACATTTGGATTGTTTCGTACAAAGGCACGGAAGAGTTGTATGCTAAATCTCTATAGTGATGCAGTATGGTCTACGAGAGAGTAAGCAGCACCCAAGTTCAGAAGCGTCTGCTACATTTGGATTGTTTCATACAAGGGCAAGGAAGAGTTGTATGCTAAATCTCTATAGTGATGCAGTATGGTCTACGAGAGAGTAAGCAGCACCCAAGTTCAGAAGCGTCTGCAACATTTGGATTGTTTCATACAAAGGCAATGAAGAGTTCTATACTAAATCTCTCTGGTGTTCCTATACTGGCTACAGCCTTGTAAGCAGGACCCAAGTTCAGAAGCGTCTGCTACATTTGGATTGTTTCATTCAAGGGCAAGGAAGAGTTGTATGCTAAATCTCTATAATGATGCAGTATGGTCTACGAGAGAGTAAGCAGCATTTAAGTTCAGAAGCGTCTGCAACATTTGTATTGTTTCATACAAGGGCAAGGAAGAGTTGTATGGTAAATCTCTATAGTGACGCAGTATGGTCTACGAGAGAGTAAGCATCACCCAAGTACAGAAGCATCTGCTACATTTGGAATGTTTCATACAAGGGCAAGGAAGAGTTGTATGGTAAATCTCAATAGTGATGCAGTATGGTCTACGAGAGAGTAAGCAGCACCCAAGTTCAGAAGCGTCTGCTACGTTTGGATTGTTTCATACAAGGGCAAGGAAGAGTTGTATGGTAAATCTCTATAGTGATGCAGTATGGTCTACGAGAGAGTAAGCAGCACCCAAGTTCAGAAGCATCTGCAACATTTGGATTGTTTCATACAAAGGCAATGAAGAGTTCTATACTAAATCTCTCTGGTGTTCCTGCACTGGCTGCAGCTTAGTAAGCAGGACCCAAGTTCAGAAGCGTCTGCTACATTTGGATTGTTTCATACAAGGGCAAGGAAGAGTTGTATGGTAAATCTCTATAGTGATGCAGCATGGTCTACGAGAGAGTAAGCAGCACCCAAGTTCAGAAGCGTCTGCTACATTTGGATTGTTTCATACAAAGGCAAGGAAGAGTTGTATGCTAAATCTCTATAGTGATGCAGTATGGTCTACGAGAGAGTAAGCAGCACCCAAGTTCAGAAGCGTCTGCTACATTTGGATTGTTTCATAAAAAGGCAATGAAGAGTTCTATACTAAATCTCTCTGGTGTTCCTATACTGGCTACAGCCTAGTAAGCAGGACCCAAGTTCAGAAGCGTCTGCTACATTTGGATTGTTTCATACAAGGGCAAGGAAGAGTTGTATGCTAAATCTCTATAGTGATGCAGTATGGACTACGAGAGAGTAAGCAGCACCCAAGTGCAGAAGCGTCTGCTACATTTGGATTGTTTCATACAAGGGCAAGGAAGAGTTCTATGGTAAATCTCTATAGTGATGCAGTATGGTCTACGAGAGAGTAAGCAGCACCCAAGTTCAGAAGGGTCTGCTACATTTGGATTGTTTCATACAAGGGCAAGGAAGAATTGTATGCTAAATCTCTATAGTGATGCAGTATGGTCTACGAGAGAGTAATCAGCACCCAAGTACAGAAGCATCTGCTACATTTGGATTGTTTCATACAAAGGCAAGGAAGAGTTGTATGCTAAATCTATATAGTGATGCAGTATGGTCTACGAGAGAGTAAGCAGCACCCAAGTACAGAAGCGTCTGCTACATTTGGATTGATTCATACAAGGGCAAGGAAGAGTTGTATGGTAAATCTCTATAGTGATGCAGTATTGTCTACGAGAGAGTAAGCAGCACCCAAGTTCAGAAGGGTCTGCTACATTTGGATTGTTTCATACAAGGGCAAGGAAGAGTTGTATGCTAAATCTCCATAGTGATGCAGTATGGTCTACGAGAGAGTAAGCAGCACCCAAGTTCAGAAGCGTCTGCTACATTTGGATTGTTTCATACAAATGCAAGGAAGAGTTGTATGCTAAATCTATATAGTGATGCAGTATGGTCTACGAGAGAGTAAGCAGCACCCAAGTTCAGAAGCGTCTGCTACATTTGGATTATTTCATACAAAGGCAATGAAGAGTTCTATACTAAATCTCTCTGGTGTTCCTATACTGGCTACAGCCTAGTAAGCAGGACCCAAGTTCAGAAGCGTCTGCTACATTTGGATTGTTTCATACAAGGGCAAGGAAGAGTTGTATGGTAAATCTCTATAGTGATGCAGCATGGTCTACGAGAGAGTAAGCAGCACCCAAGTTCAGAAGCGTCTGCAACATTTGGATTGTTTCATACAAGGGCAAGGAAGAGTTGTATGCTAAATCTCTATAGTGATGCAGTATGGTCTACGAGAGAGTAAGCAGCACCCAAGTTCAGAAGCGTCTGCAACATTTGGATTGTTTCATACAAAGGCAATGAAGAGTTCTATGCTAAATCTCTCTGGTGTTCCTGTACTGGCTACAGCCTAGTAAGCAGGACCCAAGTTCAGAAGCGTCTGCTACATTTGGATTGTTTCATTCAAGGGCAAGGAAGAGTTGTATGGTAAATCTCTATAGTGATGCAGTATGGTCTACGAGAGAGTAAGCAGCACCCAAGTTCAGAAGCGTCTGCTACATTTGGATTGTTTCACACAAGGGCAACGAAGAGTTGTATGCTAAATCTCCATAGTGATGCAGTATGGTCTACGAGAGAGTAAGCAGCACCCAAGTTCAGAAGCGTCTGCTACATTTGGATTGTTTCATACAAAGGCAAGGAAGATTTGTATGCTAAATCTATATAGTGATGCAGTATAGTCTACGAGAGAGTAAGCAGCACCCAAGTTCAGAAGCGTCTGCTACATTTGGATTGTTTCATACAAGGGCAAGGAAGAGTTGTATGCTAAATCTCTATAGTGATGCAGTATGGTATACGAGAGAGTATGCAGCACCCAAGTTCAGAAGCGTCTGCTACATTTGGATTGTTTCATACAAAAGCAAGGAAGAGTTGTATGCTAAATCTCTATAGTGATGCAGTTTGGTCTACGAGAGAGTAAGCAGCACCCAAGTTCAGAAGCGTCTGCTACATTTGGATTGTTTCATACAAAGGCAATGAAGTGTTCTATACTAAATCTCTCTGGTGTTGCTATACTGGCTACAGCCTAGTAAGCAGGACCCAAGTTCAGAAGCGTCTGCTACATTTGGATTGTTTCATTCAAGGGCAAGGAAGAGTTGTATGCTAAATCTCTATAGTGATGCAGTATGGTCTACGAGAGAGTAAGCAGCACCCAAGTTCAGAAGCGTCTGCAACATTTGGATTGTTTCATACAAAGGCAATGAAGAGTTCTATGCTAAATCTCTCTGGTGTTCCTGTACTGGCTACAGCCTAGTAAGCAGGACCCAAGTTCAGAAGCGTCTGCTACATTTGGATTGTTTCATTCAAGGGCAAGGAAGAGTTGTATGGTAAATCTCTATAGTGATGCAGTATGGTCTACGAGAGAGTAAGCAGCACCCAAGTTCAGAAGCGTCTGCTACATTTGGATTGTTTCACACAAGGGCAACGAAGAGTTGTATGCTAAATCTCCATAGTGATGCAGTATTGTCTACGAGAGAGTAAGCAGCACCCAAGTTCAGAAGCGTCTGCTACATTTGGATTGTTTCATACAAAGGCAAGGAAGATTTGTATGCTAAATCTATATAGTGATGCAGTATGGTCTACGAGAGAGTAAGCAGCACCCAAGTTCAGAAGCGTCTGCTACATTTGGATTGTTTCATACAAAGGCAATGAAGAGTTCTATACTAAATCTCTCTGGTGTTCCTATACTGGGTACAGCCTAGTAAGCAGGACCCAAGTTCAGAAGCGTCTGCTACATTTGGATTGTTTCATACAAGGGCAAGGAAGAGTTGTATGCTAAATCTCTATAGTGATGCAGTATGGTCTACGAGAGAGTATGCAGCACCCAAGTTCAGAAGCGTCTGCTACATTTGGATTGTTTCATACAAAGGCAAGGAAGAGTTGTATGCTAAATCTCTATAGTGATGCAGTTTGGTCTACGAGAGAGTAAGCAGCACCCAAGTTCAGAAGCGTCTGCTACATTTGGATTGTTTCATACAAAGGCAATGAAGTGTTCTATACTAAATCTCTCTGGTGTTCCTATACTGGCTACAGCCTAGTAAGCAGGACCCAAGTTCAGAAGCGTCTGCTACATTTGGATTGTTTCATTCAAGGGCAAGGAAGAGTTGTATGCTAAATCTCTATAGTGATGCAGTATGGTCTACGAGAGAGTAAGCAGCACCCAAGTTCACAAGCGTCTGCTACATTTGGATTGTTTCATACAAAGGCACGGAAGAGTTGTATGCTAAATCTCTATAGTGATGCAGTATGGTCTACGAGAGAGTAAGCAGCACCCAAGTTCAGAAGCGTGTGCTACATTTGGATTGTTTCATACAAGGGCAAGGAAGAGTTGTATGCTAAATCTCTATAGTGATGCAGTATGGTCTACGAGAGAGTAAGCAGCACCCAAGTTCAGAAGCGTCTGCTACATTTGGATTGTTTCATACAAGGGCAAGGAAGAGTTGTATGCTAAATCTCTATAGTGATGCAGTATGGTCTACGAGAGAGTAAGCAGCACCCAAGTTCAGAAGCGTCTGCAACATTTGGATTGTTTCATACAAAGGCAATGAAGAGTTCTATACTAAATCTCTCTGGTGTTCCTATACTGGCTACAGCCTAGTAACCAGGACCCAAGTTCAGAAGCGTCTGCTACATTTGGATTTTTTCATTCAAGGGCAAGGAAGAGTTGTATGCTAAATCTCCATAGTGATGCAGTATGGTCTACGAGAGAGTAAGCAGCACCCAAGTTCAGAAGCATCTGCAACATTTGGATTGTTTCATACAAAGGCAATGAAGAGTTCTATACTAAATCTCTCTGGTGTTCCTACACTGGCTACAGCTTAGTAAGCAGGACCCAAGTTCAGAAGCGTCTGCTACATTTGGATTGTTTCATACAAGGGCAAGGAAGAGTTGTATGGTAAATCTCTATAGTGATGCAGCATGGTCTACGAGAGAGTAAGCAGCACCCAAGTTCAGAAGCGTCTGCAACATTTGGATTGTTTCATACAAGGGCAAGGAAGAGTTGTATGCTAAATCTCTATAGTGATGCAGTATGGTCTACGAGAGAGTAAGCAGCACCCAAGTTCAGAAGCGTCTGCAACATTTGGATTGTTTCATACAAAGGCAATGAAGAGTTCTATACTAAATCTCTCTGGTGTTCCTGTACTGGCTACAGCCTAGTAAGCAGGACCCAAGTTCAGAAGCGTCTGCTACATTTGGATTGTTTCATTCAAGGGCAAGGAAGAGTTGTATGGTAAATCTCTATAGTGATGCAGTATGGTCTACGAGAGAGTAAGCAGCACCCAAGTTCAGAAGCGTCTGCTACATTTGGATTGTTTCACACAAGGGCAAGGAAGAGTTGTATGCTAAATTTCCATAGTGATGCAGTATGGTCTACGAGAGAGTAAGCAGCACCCAAGTTCAGAAGCGTCTGCTACATTTGGATTGTTTCATACAAAGGCAAGGAAGATTTGTATGCTAAATCTATATAGTGATGCAGTATGGTCTACGAGAGAGTAAGCAGCACCCAAGTTCAGAAGCGTCTGCTACATTTGGATTGTTTCATACAAAGGCAATGAAGAGTTCTATACTAAATCTCTCTGGTGTTCCAATACTGGGTACAGCCTAGTAAGCAGGACCCAAGTTCAGAAGCGTCTGCTACATTTGGATTGTTTCATACAAGGGCAAGGAAGAGTTGTATGCTAAATCTCTATAGTGATGCAGTATGGTCTACGAGAGAGTAAGCAGCACCCAAGTTCAGAAGCGTCTGCTACATTTGGATTGTTTCATACAAAGGCAAGGAAGAGTTGTATGCTAAATCTCTATAGTGATGCAGTTTGGTCTACGAGAGAGTAAGCAGCACCCAAGTTCAGAAGCGTCTGCTACATTTGGATTGTTTCATACAAAGGCAATGAAATGTTCTATACTAAATCTCTCTGGTGTTCCTATACTGGCTACAGCCTAGTAAGCAGTACCCAAGTTCAGAAGCGTCTGCTACATTTGGATTGTTTCATTCAAGGGCAAGGAAGAGTTGTATGCTAAATCTCTATAGTGATGCAGTATGGTCTACGAGAGAGTAAGCAGCACCCAAGTTCACAAGCGTCTGCTACATTTGGATTGTTTCATACAAAGGCACGGAAGAGTTGTATGCTAAATCTCTATAGTGATGCAGTATGGTCTACGAGAGAGTAAGCAGCATTTAAGTTCAGAAGCGTCTGCAACATTTGGATTGTTTCATACAAGGGCAAGGAAGAGTTGTATGGTAAATCTCTATAGTGACGCAGTATGGTCTACGAGAGAGTAAGCAGCACCCAAGTACAGAAGCATCTGCTACATTTGAAATGTTTCATACAAGGGCAAGGAAGAGTTGTATGGTAAATCTCTATAGTGATGCAGTATGGTCTACGAGAGAGTAAGCAGCACCCAAGTTCAGAAGCGTCTGCTACATTTGGATTGTTTCATACAAGGGCAAGGAAGCGTTGTCTGGTAAATCTCTATAGTGATGCAGTATGGTCTACGAGAGAGTAAGCAGCACCCAAGTTCAGAAGCGTCTGCTACATTTGGATTGTTTCATACAAGGGCAAGGAAGAGTTGTGTGCTAAATCTCTATAGTGATGCAGTATGGTCTACGAGAGAGTAAGCAGCACCCAAGTTCAGAAGCGTCTGCTACATTTGGATTGTTTCATACAAGGGCAAGGAAGAGTTGTATGCTAAATCTCTATAGTGATGCAGTATGGTCTACGAGAGAGTAAGCAGCACCCAGGTTCAGAAGCGTCTGCTACATTTGGATTGTTTCATACAAGGGCAAGGAAGAGTTGTATGGTAAATCTCTATAGTGATGCAGTATGGTCTACGAGAGAGTAAGCAACACCCAAGTTCAGAAGCATCTGCTACATTTGGATTGTTTCATACAAAGGCAATGAAGAGTTCTATACTAAATCTCTCTGGTGTTCCTGTACTGGCTACAGCCTAGTAAGCAGGACCCAAATTCAGAAGCGTCTGCTACATTTGGATTGTTTCATACAACGGCAAGGAAGAGCTGTATACTAAATCTCTATAGTGATGCAGTATGGTCTACGAGAGAGTAAGCAGCACCCAAGTTCAGAAGCGTCTGCTACATTTGGATTGTTTCATACAAGGGCAAGGAAGAGTTGTATGCTAAATCTCTATAGTGATGCAGTATGGTCTACGAGAGAGTATGCAGCACCCAAGTTCAGAAGCGTCTGCTACATTTGGATTGTTTCATACAAAGGCAAGGAAGAGTTGTATGCTAAATCTCTATAGTGAGGCAGTATGGTCTACGAGAGAGTAAGCAGCACCCAAGTTCAGAAGCGTCTGCTACATTTGGATTGTTTCATACAAGGGCAAGGAAGAGTTGTATGCTAAATCTCTATAGTGATGCAGTATGGTCTACGAGAGAGTAAGCAGCACCCAAGTTCAGAAGCGTCTGCAACATTTGGATTGTTTCATACAAAGGCAATGAAGAGTTCTATACTAAATCTCTCTGGTGTTCCTATACTGGCTACAGCCTAGTAAGCAGGACCCAAGTTCAGAAGCGTCTGCTACATTTGGATTGTTTCATTCAAGGGAAAGGAAGAGTTGTATGCTAAATCTCTATAATGATGCAGTATGGTCTACGAGAGAGTAAGCAGCATTTAAGTTCAGAAGCGTCTGCAACATTTGGATTGTTTCATACAAGGGCAAGGAAGAGTTGTATGCTAAATCTCTATAATGATGCAGTATGGTCTACGAGAGAGTAAGCAGCATTTAAGTTCAGAAGCGTCTGCAACATTTGGATTGTTTCATACAAGGGCAAGGAAGAGTTGTATGGTAAATCTCTATAGTGACGCAGTATGGTCTACGAGAGAGTAAGTAGCACCCAAGTACAGAAGCATCTGCTACATTTGGAATGTTTCATACAAGGGCAAGGAAGAGTTGTATGGTAAATCTCTATAGTGATGCAGTATGGTCTACGAGAGAGTAAGCAGCACCCAAGTTCAGAAGCGTCTGCTACATTTGGATTGTTTCATACAAGGGCAAGGAAGAATTGTATGCTAAATCTCTATAGTGATGCAGTATGGTCTACGAGAGAGTAAGCAGCACCCAAGTTCAGAAGCGTCAGCTACATTTGGATTGTTTCATACAAGGGCAAGGAAGAGTTGTATGGTAAATCTCTATAGTGATGCAGTATGGTCTATGAGAGAGTAAGCAGCACCCAAGTTCAGAAGCGTCTGCAACATTTGGATTGTTTCATACAAAGGCAATGAAGAGTTCTATACTAAATCTCTCTGGTGTTCCTATACTGGCTACAGCCTAGTAAGCAGGACCCAAGTTCAGAAGCGTCTGCTACATTTGGATTGTTTCATTCAAGGGCAAGGAAGAGTTGTATGGTAAATCTCTATAGTGATGCAGTATGGTCTACGAGAGAGTAAGCAGCACCCAAGTTCAGAAGCGTCTGCTACATTTGGATTGTTTCATACAAAGGCAAGGAAGAGTTGTATGCTAAATCTCTATAGTGATGCAGTATGGTCTACGAGAGAGTAAGCAGCACCCAAGTACAGAAGCGTCTGCTACATTTGGATTGTTTCATACAAGGGCAAGGAAGAGTTGTATGCTAAATCTCTATAGTGATGCAGTTTGGTCTACGAGAGAGTAAGCAGCACCCAAGTTCAGAAGCGTCTTCTACATTTGGATTGTTTCATACAAGGACAAGGAAGAGTTGTATGGTAAATCTCTATAGTGATGCAGTATGGTCTACGAGAGAGTAAGCAGCACCCAAGTTCAGAAGCGTCTGCAACATTTGGATTGTTTCATACAAAGGCAATGAAGAGTTCTATACTAAATCTCTCTGGTGTTCCTATACTGGCTACAGCTTAGTAAACAGGACCCAAGTTCAGAAGCGTCTGCTACATTTGGATCGTTTCATACAAGGGCAAGGAAGAGTTGTATGGTAAATCTCTATAGTGGTGCAGCATGATCTACGAGAGAGTAAGCAGCACCCAAGTTCAGAAGCGTCTGCTACATTTGGATTGTTTCATACAAGGGCAAGGAAGAGTTGTTTGCTAAATCTCTATAGTGATGCAGTATGGTCTACGAGAGAGTAAGCAGCACCCAAGTTCAGAAGCGTGTGCTACATTTGGATTGTTTCATACAAGGGCAAGGAAGAGTTGTATGCTAAATCTCTATAGTGAGGCAGTATGGTCTACGAGAGAGTAAGCAGCACCCAAGTTCAGAAGCGTCTGCTACATTTGGATTGTTTCATACAAGGGCAAGGAAGAGTTGTATGCTAAATCTCTATAGTGATGCAGTATGGTCTACGAGAGAGTAAGCAGCACCCAAGTTCAGAAGCGTCTGCAACATTTGGATTGTTTCATAGAAAGGCAATGAAGAGTTCTATACTAAATCTCTCTGGTGTTCCTATACTGGCTACAGCCTAGTAAGCAGGACCCAAGTTCAGAAGCGTCTGCTACATTTGGATTGTTTCATTCAAGGGAAAGGAAGAGTTGTATGCTAAATCTCTATAATGATGCAGTATGGTCTACGAGAGAGTAAGCAGCATTTAAGTTCAGAAGCGTCTGCAACATTTGGATTGTTTCATACAAGGGCAAGGAAGAGTTGTATGCTAAATCTCTATAATGATGCAGTATGGTCTACGAGAGAGTAAGCAGCATTTAAGTTCAGAAGCGTCTGCAACATTTGGATTGTTTCATACAAGGGCAAGGAAGAGTTGTATGGTAAATCTCTATAGTGACGCAGTATGGTCTACGAGAGAGTAAGTAGCACCCAAGTACAGAAGCATCTGCTACATTTGGAATGTTTCATACAAGGGCAAGGAAGAGTTGTATGGTAAATCTCTATAGTGATGCAGTATGGTCTACGAGAGAGTAAGCAGCACCCAAGTTCAGAAGCGTCTGCTACATTTGGATTGTTTCATACAAGGGCAAGGAAGAGTTGTATGCTAAATCTCTATAGTGATGCAGTATGGTCTACGAGAGAGTAAGCAGCACCCAAGTTCAGAAGCGTCTGCTACATTTGGATTGTTTCATACAAGGGCAAGGAAGAGTTGTATGCTAAATCTCTATAGTGATGCAGTATGGTCTACGAGAGAGTAAGCAGCACCCAAGTTCAGAAGCGTCTGCAACATTTGGATTGTTTCATACAAAGGCAATGAAGAGTTCTATACTAAATCTCTCTGGTGTTCCTATACTGGCTACAGCTTAGTAAACAGGACCCAAGTTCAGAAGCGTCTGCTACATTTGGATCGTTTCATTCAAGGGCAAGGAAGAGTTGTATGGTAAATCTCTATAGTGATGCAGTATGGTCTACGAGAGAGTAAGCAGCACCCAAGTTCAGAAGCGTCTGCTACATTTGGATTGTTTCATACAAAGGCAAGGAAGAGTTGTATGCTAAATCTCTATAGTGATGCAGTATGGTCTACGAGAGAGTAAGCAGCACCCAAGTTCAGAAGCGTCTGCTACATTTGTATTGTTTCATACAAGGGCAAGGAAGAGTTGTATGCTAAATCTCTATAGTGATGCAGTTTGGTCTACGAGAGAGTAAGCAGCACCCAAGTTCAGAAGCGTCTTCTACATTTGGATTGTTTCATACAAGGACAAGGAAGAGTTGTATGGTAAATCTCTATAGTGATGCAGTATGGTCTACGAGAGAGTAAGCAGCACCCAAGTTCAGAAGCGTCTGCAACATTTGGATTGTTTCATACAAAGGCAATGAAGAGTTCTATACTAAATCTCTCTGGTGTTCCTATACTGGCTACAGCTTAGTAAACAGGACCCAAGTTCAGAAGCGTCTGCTACATTTGGATCGTTTCATACAAGGGCAAGGAAGAGTTGTATGGTAAATCTCTATAGTGGTGCAGCATGATCTACGAGAGAGTAAGCAGCACCCAAGTTCAGAAGCGTCTGCTACATTTGGATTGTTTCATACAAGGGCAAGGAAGAGTTGTTTGCTAAATCTCTATAGTGATGCAGTATGGTCTACGAGAGAGTAAGCAGCACCCAAGTTCAGAAGCGTCTGCTACATTTGGATTGTTTCATACAAGGGCAAGGAAGAGTTGTATGGTAAATCTCTATAGTGATGCAGTATGGTCTACGAGAGAGTAAGCAGCACGCAAGTTCAGAAGCGTCTGCTACATTTGGATTGTTTCATACAAGGGCAAGGAAGAGTTGTATGCTAAATCTCTATAGTGATGCAGTATGGTCTACGAGAGAGTAAGCAGCACCCAAGTTCAGATGCGTCTGCTACATTTGGATTGTTTCATACAAAGGCAAGGAAGAGATGTATGCTAAATCTCTATAGTGATGCAGTATGGTCTACGAGAGAGTAAGCAGCACCCAAGTTCAGAAGCGTCTGCTACATTTGGATTGTTTCATACAAGGGCAAGGAAGAGTTGTATGCTAAATCTCTATAGTGATGCAGTATGGTTTACGAGAGAGTAAGCAGCACCCAAGTTCAGAAGCGTCTGCTACATTTGGATTGTTTCACACAAGGGCAAGGAAGAGTTGTATGATAAATCTCCATAGTGATGCAGTATGGTCTACGAGAGAGTAAGCAGCACCCAAGTTCAGAAGCGTCTGCTACATTTGGATTGTTTCATACAAAGGCAAGGAAGATTTGTATGCTAAATCTATATAGTGATGCAGTATGGTCTACGAGAGAGTAAGCAGCACCCAAGTTCAGAAGCGTCTGCTACATTTGGATTGTTTCATACAAAGGCAATGAAGAGTTCTATACTAAATCTCTCTGGTGTTCCTATACTGGGTACAGCCTAGTAAGCAGGACCCAAGTTCAGAAGCGTCTGCTACATTTGGATTGTTTCATACAAGGGCAAGGAAGAGTTGTATGCTAAATCTCTATAGTGATGCAGTATGGTCTACGAGAGAGTAAGCAGCACCCAAGTTCAGAAGCGTCTGCTACATTTGGATTGTTTCATACAAAGGCAAGGAAGAGTTGTATGCTAAATCTCTATAGTGATGCAGTTTGGTCTACGAGAGAGTAAGCAGCACCCAAGTTCAGAAGCGTCTGCTACATTTGGATTGTTTCATACAAAGGCAATGAAGTGTTCTATACTAAATCTCTCTGGTGTTCCTATACTGGCTACAGCCTAGTAAGCAGGACCCAAGTTCAGAAGCGTCTGCTACATTTGGATTGTTTCATTCAAGGGCAAGGAAGAGTTGTATGCTAAATCTCTATAGTGATGCAGTATGGTCTACGAGAGAGTAAGCAGCACCCAAGTTCACAAGCGTCTGCTACATTTGGATTGTTTCATACAAAGGCACGGAAGAGTTGTATGCTAAATCTCTATAGTGATGCAGTATGGTCTACGAGAGAGTAAGCAGCACCCAAGTTCAGAAGCGTGTGCTACATTTGGATTGTTTCATACAAGGGCAAGGAATAGTTGTATGCTAAATCTCTATAGTGATGCAGTATGGTCTACGAGAGAGTAAGCAGCACCCAAGTTCAGAAGCGTCTGCAACATTTGGATTGTTTCATACAAAGGCAATGAAGAGTTCTATACTAAATCTTTCTGGTGTTCCTATACTGGCTACAGCCTAGTAAGCAGGACCCAAGTTCAGAAGCGTCTGCTACATTTGGATTGTTTCATTCAAGGGCAAGGAAGAGTTGTATGCTAAATCTCTATAATGATGCAGTATGGTCTACGAGAGAGTAAGCAGCATTTAAGTTCAGAAGCGTCTGCAACATTTGGATTGTTTCATACAAGGGCAAGGAAGAGTTGTATGGTAAATCTCTATAGTGATGCAGTATGGTCTACGAGAGAGTAAGCAGCACCCAAGTTCAGAAGCGTCTGCTACATTTGGATTGTTTCATACAAGGGCAAGGAAGAGTTGTATGGTAAATCTCTATAGTGATGCAGTATGGTCTACGAGAGAGTAAGCAGCACCCAAGTTCAGAAGCGTCTGCTACATTTGGATTGTTTCATACAAGGGCAAGGAAGAGTTGTATGCTAAATCTCTATAGTGATGCAGTATGGTCTACGAGAGAGTAAGCAGCACCCAAGTTCAGATGCGTCTGCTACATTTGGATTGTTTCATACAAAGGCAAGGAAGAGTTGTATGCTAAATCTCTATAGTGATGCAGTATGGTCTACGAGAGAGTAAGCAGCACCCAAGTTCAGAAGCGTCTGCTACATTTGGATTGTTTCATACAAGGGCAAGGAAGAGTTGTATGCTAAATCTCTATAGTGATGCAGTATGGTCTACGAGAGAGTAAGCAGCACCCAAGTTCAGAAGCGTCTGCTACATTTGGATTGTTTCACACAAGGGCAAGGAAGAGTTGTATGATAAATCTCCATAGTGATGCAGTATGGTCTACGAGAGAGTAAGCAGCACCCAAGTTCAGAAGCGTCTGCTACATTTGGATTGTTTCATACAAAGGCAAGGAAGATTTGTATGCTAAATCTATATAGTGATGCAGTATGGTCTACGAGAGAGTAAGCAGCACCCAAGTTCAGAAGCGTCTGCTACATTTGGATTGTTTCATACAAAGGCAATGAAGAGTTCTATACTAAATCTCTCTGGTGTTCCTATACTGGCTACAGCCTAGTAAGCAGGACCCAAGTTCAGAAGCGTCTGCTACATTTGGATTGTTTCATTCAAGGGCAAGGAAGAGTTGTATGCTAAATCTCTATAGTGATGCAGTATGGTCTACGAGAGAGTAAGCAGCACCCAAGTTCACAAGCGTCTGCTACATTTGGATTGTTTCATACAAAGGCACGGAAGAGTTGTATGCTAAATCTCTATAGTGATGCAGTATGGTCTACGAGAGAGTAAGCAGCACCCAAGTTCAGAAGCGTGTGCTACATTTGGATTGTTTCATACAAGGGCAAGGAATAGTTGTATGCTAAATCTCTATAGTGATGCAGTATGGTCTACGAGAGAGTAAGCAGCACCCAAGTTCAGAAGCGTCTGCAACATTTGGATTGTTTCATACAAAGGCAATGAAGAGTTCTATACTAAATCTCTCTGGTGTTCCTATACTGGCTACAGCCTAGTAAGCAGGACCCAAGTTCAGAAGCGTCTGCTACATTTGGATTGTTTCATTCAAGGGCAAGGAAGAGTTGTATGCTAAATCTCTATAATGATGCAGTATGGTCTACGAGAGAGTAAGCAGCATTTAAGTTCAGAAGCGTCTGCAACATTTCGATTGTTTCATACAAGGGCAAGGAAGAGTTGTATGGTAAATCTCTATAGTGACGCAGTATGGTCTACGAGAGAGTAAGCAGCACCCAAGTACAGAAGCATCTGCTACATTTGAAATGTTTCATACAAGGGCAAGGAAGAGTTGTATGGTAAATCTCTATAGTGATGCAGTATGGTCTACGAGAGAGTAAGCAGCACCCAAGTTCAGAAGCGTCTGCTACATTTGGATTGTTTCATACAAGGGCAAGGAAGAGTTGTATGGTAAATCTCTATAGTGATGCAGTATGGTCTACGAGAGAGTAAGCAGCACCCAAGTTCAGAAGCGTCTGCTACATTTGGATTGTTTCATACAAGGGCAAGGAAGAGTTGTGTGCTAAATCTCTATAGTGATGCAGTATGGTCTACGAGAGAGTAAGCAGCACCCAAGTTCAGAAGCGTCTGCTACATTTGGATTGTTTCATACAAGGGCAAGGAAGAGTTGTATGGTAAATCTCTATAGTGATGCAGTATGGTCTACGAGAGAGTAAGCAACACCCAAGTTCAGAAGCGTCTGCTACATTTGGATTGTTTCATACAAAGGCAATGAAGAGTTCTATACTAAATCTCTCTGGTGTTCCTGTACTGGCTACAGCCTAGTAAGCAGGACCCAAATTCAGAAGCGTCTGCTACATTTGGATTGTTTCATACAACGGCAAGGAAGAGCTGTATACTAAATCTCTATAGTGATGCAGTATGGTCTACGAGAGAGTAAGCAGCACCCAAGTTCAGAAGCGTCTGCTACATTTGGGTTGTTTCATACAAGGGCAAGGAAGAGTTGTATGGTAAATCTCTATAGTGATGCAGTATGGTCTACGAGAGAGTAAGCAGCACCCAAGTTCAGAAGCGTCTGCTACATTTGGATTGTTTCATACAAGGGCAAGGAAGAGTTGTATGCTAAATCTCTATAGTGATGCAGTATGGTCTACGAGAGAGTAAGCAGCACCCAAGTTCAGAAGGGTCTGCTACATTTGGATTGTTTCATACAAGGGCAAGGAAGAGTTGTATGCTAAATCTCTATAGTGATGCAGTATGGTCTACGAGAGAGTAAGCAGCACCCAAGTTCAGAAGCGTCTGCAACATTTGGATTGTTTCATACAAAGGCAATGAAGAGTTCTATACTAAATCTCTCTGGTGTACCTATACTGGCTACAGCCTAGTAAGCAGGACCCAAGTTCAGAAGCGTCTGCTACATTTGGATTGTTTCATTCAAGGGCAAGGAAGAGTTGTATGGTAAATCTCTATAGTGATGCAGTATGGTCTACGAGAGAGTAAGCAGCACCCAAGTTCAGAAGCGTCTGCTACATTTGGATTGTTTCATACAATGGCAAGGAAGAGTTGTATGCTAAATCTCCATAGTGATGCAGTATGGTCTACGAGAGAGTAAGCAGCACCCAAGTTCAGAAGCGTCTGCTACATTTGGATTGTTTCATACAAAGGCAAGGAAGATTTGTATGCTAAATCTATATAGTGATGCAGTATGGTCTACGAGAGAGTAAGCAGCACCCAAGTTCAGAAGCGTCTGCTACATTTGGATTGTTTCATACAAAGGCAATGAAGAGTTCTATACTAAATCTCTCTGGTGTTCCTATACTGGGTACAGCCTAGTAAGCAGGACCCAAGTTCAGAAGCGTCTGCTACATTTGGATTGTTTCATACAAGGGCAAGGAAGAGTTGTATGCTAAATCTCTATAGTGATGCAGTATGGTCTACGAGAGAGTAAGCAGCACCCAAGTTCAGAAGCGTCTGCTACATTTGGATTGTTTCATACAAAGGCAAGGAAGAGTTGTATGGTAAATCTCTATAGTGATGCAGTATGGTCTACGAGAGAGTAAGCAGCACCCAAGTTCAGAAGCGTCTGCTACATTTGGATTGTTTCATACAATGGCAAGGAAGAGTTGTATGGTAAATCTCTATAGTGATGCAATATGGTCTACGAGAGAGTAAGCAGCACCCAAGTTCAGAAGCGTCTGCTACATTTGGATTGTTTCATACAAGGGCAAGGAAGAGTTGTATGCTAAATCTCTATAGTGATGCAGTATGGTCAACGAGAGAGTAAGCAGCACCCAAGTTCAGAAGCGTCTGCTACATTTGGATTGTTTCATACAAAGGCAAGGAAGAGTTGTATGCTACATCTCTATAGTGATGTAGTATGGTCTACGAGAGAGTAAGCAGCACCCAAGTTCAGAAGCGTCTGCTACATTTGGATTGTTTCATACAAGGGCAAGGAAGAGCTGTATACTAAATCTCTATAGTGATGCAGTATGGTCTACGAGAGAGTAAGCAGCACCCAAGTTCAGAAGCGTCTGCTACATTTGGATTGTTTCATACAAGGGCAAGGAAGAGTTGTATGCTAAATCTCTATAGTGATGCAGTATGGTCTACGAGAGAGTAAGCAGCCCCCAAGTTCATAAGCGTCTGCTACATTTGGATTGTTTCATACAAGGGCAAGGAAGAGTTGTATGCTAAATCTCTATAGTGATGCAGTATGGTCTACGAGAGAGTAAGCAGCACCCAAGTTCAGAAGCGTCTGCAACATTTGGATTGTTTCATACAAAGGCAATGAAGAGTTCTATACTAAATCTCTCTGGTGTTCCTATACTGGCTACAGCCTAGTAAGCAGGACCCAAGTTCAGAAGCGTCTGCTACATTTGGATTGTTTCATTCAAGGGCAAGGAAGAGTTGTATGCTAAATCTCTATAATGATGCAGTATGGTCTACGAGAGAGTAAGCAGCATTTAAGTTCAGAAGCGTCTGCAACATTTGGATTGTTTCATACAAGGGCAAGGAAGAGTTGTATGGTAAATCTCTATAGTGACGCAGTATGGTCTACGAGAGAGTAAGTAGCACCCAAGTACAGAAGCATCTGCTACATTTGGAATGTTTCATACAAGGGCAAGGAAGAGTTGTATGGTAAATCTCTATAGTGATGCAGTATGGTCTACGAGAGAGTAAGCAGCACCCAAGTTCAGAAGCGTCTGCTACATTTGGATTGTTTCATACAAGGGCAAGGAAGAGTTCTATACTAAATCTCTATAGTGATGCAGTATGGTCTACGAGAGAGTAAGCAGCACCCAAGTTCAGAAGCGTCTGCTACATTTGGATTGTTTCATACAAGGGCAAGGAAGAGTTGTATGCTAAATCTCTATAGTGATGCAGTATGGTCTACGAGAGAGTAAGCAGCACCCAAGTTCAGAAGCGTCTGCAACATTTGGATTGTTTCATACAAAGGCAATGAAGAGTTCTATACTAAATCTCTCTGGTGTTCCTATACTGGCTACAGCCTAGTAAGCAGGACCCAAGTTCAGAAGCGTCTGCTACATTTGGATTGTTTCATTCAAGGGCAAGGAAGAGTTGTATGGTAAATCTCTATAGTGATGCAGTATGGTCTACGAGAGAGTAAGCAGCACCCAAGTTCAGAAGCGTCTGCTACATTTGGATTGTTTCATACAAGGGCAAGGAAGAGTTGTAAGGTAAATCTCTATAGTGATGCAGTATGGTCTACGAGAGAGTAAGCAGCACCCAAGTTCAGAAGCGTCTGCTACATTTGGATTGTTTCATACAAAGGCAAGGAAGAGTTGTATGCTAAATCTCTATAGTGATGCAGTATGGTCTACGAGAGAGTAAGCAGCACCCAAGTTCAGAAGCGTCTGCTACATTTGGATTGTTTCATACAAGGGCAAGGAAGAGTTGTATGCTAAATCTCTATAGTGATGCAGTTTGGTCTACGAGAGAGTAAGCAGCACCCAAGTTCAGAAGCGTCTTCTACATTTGGATTGTTTCATACAAGGACAAGGAAGAGTTGTATGCTAAATCTCTATAGTGATGCAGTATGGTCTACGAGAGAGTAAGCAGCACCCAAGTTCAGAAGCGTCTGCAACATTTGGATTGTTTCATACAAAGGCAATGAAGAGTTCTATACTAAATCTCTCTGGTGTTCCTATACCGGCTACAGCTTAGTAAACAGGACCCAAGTTCAGAAGCGTCTGCTACATTTGGATCGTTTCATACAAGGGCAAGGAAGAGTTGTATGGTAAATCTCTATAGTGATGCAGCATGATCTACGAGAGAGTAAGCAGCACCCAAGTTCAGAAGCGTCTGCTACATTTGGATTGTTTCATACAAGGGCAAGGAAGAGTTGTTTGCTAAATCTCTATAGTGATGCAGTATGGTCTACGAGAGAGTAAGCAGCACCCAAGTTCAGAAGCGTCTGCTACATTTGGATTGTTTCATACAAGGGCAAGGAAGAGTTGTATGGTAAATCTCTATAGTGATGCAGTATGGTCTACGAGAGAGTAAGCAGCACCCAAGTTCAGAAGCGTCTGCTACATTTGGATTGTTTCATACAAGGGCAAGGAAGAGTTGTATGCTAAATCTCTATAGTGATGCAGTATGGTCTACGAGAGAGTAAGCAGCACCCAAGTTCAGATGCGTCTGCTACATTTGGATTGTTTCATACAAAGGCAAGGAAGAGTTGTATGCTAAATCTCTATAGTGATGCAGTATGGTCTACGAGAGAGTAAGCAGCACCCAAGTTCAGAAGCGTCTGCTACATTTGGATTGTTTCATACAAGGGCAAGGAAGAGTTGTATGCTAAATCTCTATAGTGATGCAGTATGGTCTACGAGAGAGTAAGCAGCACCCAAGTTCAGAAGCGTCTGCTACATTTGGATTGTTTCATACAAAGGCAAGGAAGATTTGTATGCTAAATCTATATAGTGATGCAGTATGGTCTACGAGAGAGTAAGCAGCACCCAAGTTCAGAAGCGTCTGCTACATTTGGATTGTTTCATACAAAGGCAATGAAGAGTTCTATACTAAATCTCTCTGGTGTTCCTATACTGGGTACAGCCTAGTAAGCAGGACCCAAGTTCAGAAGCGTCTGCTACATTTGGATTGTTTCATACAAGGGCAAGGAAGAGTTGTATGCTAAATCTCTATAGTGATGCAGTATGGTCTACGAGAGAGTAAGCAGCACCCAAGTTCAGAAGCGTCTGCTACATTTGGATTGTTTCATACAAAGGCAAGGAAGAGTTGTATGCTAAATCTCTATAGTGATGCAGTTTGGTCTACGAGAGAGTAAGCAGCACCCAAGTTCAGAAGCGTCTGCTACATTTGGATTGTTTCATACAAAGGCAATGACGTGTTCTATACTAAATCTCTCTGGTGTTCCTATACTGGCTACAGCCTAGTAAGCAGGACCCAAGTTCAGAAGCGTCTGCTACATTTGGATTGTTTCATTCAAGGGCAAGGAAGAGTTGTATGCTAAATCTCTATAGTGATGCAGTATGGTCTACGAGAGAGTAAGCAGCACCCAAGTTCACAAGCGTCTGCTACATTTGGATTGTTTCATACAAAGGCACGGAAGAGTTGTATGCTAAATCTCTATAGTGATGCAGTATGGTCTACGAGAGAGTAAGCAGCACCCAAGTTCAGAAGCGTGTGCTACATTTGGATTGTTTCATACAAGGGCAAGGAATAGTTGTATGCTAAATCTCTATAGTGATGCAGTATGGTCTACGAGAGAGTAAGCAGCACCCAAGTTCAGAAGCGTCTGCAACATTTGGATTGTTTCATACAAAGGCAATGAAGAGTTCTATACTAAATCTCTCTGGTGTTCCTATACTGGCTACAGCCTAGTAAGCAGGACCCAAGTTCAGAAGCGTCTGCTACATTTGGATTGTTTCATTCAAGGGCAAGGAAGAGTTGTATGGTAAATCTCTATAATGATGCAGTATGGTCTACGAGAGAGTAAGCAGCATTTAAGTTCAGAAGCGTCTGCAACATTTGGATTGTTTCATACAAGGGCAAGGAAGAGTTGTATGGTAAATCTCTATAGTGACGCAGTATGGTCTACGAGAGAGTAAGCAGCACCCAAGTACAGAAGCATCTGCTACATTTGAAATGTTTCATACAAGGGCAAGGAAGAGTTGTATGGTAAATCTCTATAGTGATGCAGTATGGTCTACGAGAGAGTAAGCAGCACCCAAGTTCAGAAGCGTCTGCTACATTTGGATTGTTTCATACAAGGGCAAGGAAGAGTTGTATGGTAAATCTCTATAGTGATGCAGTATGGTCTACGAGAGAGTAAGCAGCACCCAAGTTCAGAAGCGTCTGCTACATTTGGATTGTTTCATACAAGGGCAAGGAAGAGTTGTGTGCTAAATCTCTATAGTGATGCAGTATGGTCTACGAGAGAGTAAGCAGCACCCAAGTTCAGAAGCGTCTGCTACATTTGGATTGTTTCATACAAGGTCAAGGAAGAGTTGTATGCTAAATCTCTATAGTGATGCAGTATGGTCTACGAGAGAGTAAGCAGCACCCAAGTTCAGAAGCGTCTGCTACATTTTGATTGTTTCATACAAAGGCAAGGAAGAGTTGTATGCTAAATCTCTATAGTGATGCAGTATGGTCTACGAGAGAGTAAGCAGCACCCAAGTTCAGAAGCGTCTGCTACATTTGGATTGTTTCATACAAGGGCAAGGAAGAGTTGTATGGTAAATCTCTATAGTGATGCAGTATGGTCTACGAGAGAGTAAGCAACACCCAAGTTCAGAAGCGTCTGCTACATTTGGATTGTTTCATACAAAGGCAATGAAGAGTTCTATACTAAATCTCTCTGGTGTTCCTGTACTGGCTACAGCCTAGTAAGCAGGACCCAAATTCAGAAGCGTCTGCTACATTTGGATTGTTTCATACAACGGCAAGGAAGAGCTGTATACTAAATTTCTATAGTGATGCAGTATGGTCTACGAGAGAGTAAGCAGCACCCAAGTTCAGAAGCGTCTGCTACATTTGGATTGTTTCATACAAGGGCAAGGAAGAGTTGTATGGTAAATCTCTATAGTGATGCAGTATGGTCTACGAGAGAGTAAGCAGCACCCAAGTTCAGAAGCGTCTGCTACATTTGGATTGTTTCATACAAGGGCAAGGAAGAGTTGTATGCTAAATCTCTATAGTGATGCAGTATGGTCTACGAGAGAGTAAGCAGCACCCAAGTTCAGAAGCGTCTGCTACATTTGGATTGTTTCATACAAGGGCAAGGAAGAGTTGTATGCTAAATCTCTATAGTGATGCAGTATGGTCTACGAGAGAGTAAGCAGCACCCAAGTTCAGAAGCGTCTGCAACATTTGGATTGTTTCATACAAAGGCAATGAAGAGTTCTATACTAAATCTCTCTGGTGTTCCTATACTGGCTACAGCCTAGTAAGCAGGACCCAAGTTCAGAAGCGTCTGCTACATTTGGATTGTTTCATTCAAGGGCAAGGAAGAGTTGTATGGTAAATCTCTATAGTGATGCAGTATGGTCTACGAGAGAGTAAGCAGCACCCAAGTTCAGAAGCGTCTGCTACATTTGGATTGTTTCATACAAAGGCAAGGAAGATTTGTATGCTAAATCTATATAGTGATGCAGTATGGTCTACGAGAGAGTAAGCAGCACCCAAGTTCAGAAGCGTCTGCTACATTTGGATTGTTTCATACAAAGGCAATGAAGAGTTCTATACTAAATCTCTCTGGTGTTCCTATACTGGGTACAGCCTAGTAAGCAGGACCCAAGTTCAGAAGCGTCTGCTACATTTGGATTGTTTCATACAAGGGCAAGGAAGAGTTGTATGCTAAATCTCTATAGTGATACAGTATGGTCTACGAGAGAGTAAGCAGCACCCAAGTTCAGAAGCGTCTGCTACATTTGGATTGTTTCATACAAAGGCAAGGAAGAGTTGTATGCTAAATCTCTATAGTGATGCCGTTTGGTCTACGAGAGAGTAAGCAGCACCCAAGTTCAGAAGCGTCTGCTACATTTGGATTGTTTCATACAAAGGCAATGAAGTGTTCTATACTAAATCTCTCTGGTGTTCCTATACTGGCTACAGCCTAGTAAGCAGGACCCAAGTTCAGAAGCGTCTGCTACATTTGGATTGTTTCATTCAAGGGCAAGGAAGAGTTGTATGCTAAATCTCTATAGTGATGCAGTATGGTCTACGAGAGAGTAAGCAGCACCCAAGTTCACAAGCGTCTGCTACATTTGGATTGTTTCATACAAAGGCACGGAAGAGTTGTATGCTAAATCTCTATAGTGATGCAGTATGGTCTACGAGAGAGTAAGCAGCACCCAAGTTCAGAAGCGTGTGCTACATTTGGATTGTTTCATACAAGGGCAAGGAAGAGTTGTATGCTAAATCTCTATAGTGATGCAGTATGGTCTACGAGAGAGTAAGCAGCACCCAAGTTCAGAAGCGTCTGCTACATTTGGATTGTTTCATACAAGGGCAAGGAAGAGTTGTATGCTAAATCTCTATAGTGATGCAGTATGGTCTACGAGAGAGTAAGCAGCACCCAAGTTCAGAAGCGTCTGCAACATTTGGATTGTTTCATACAAAGGCAATGAAGAGTTCTATACTAAATCTCTCTGGTGTTCCTATACTGGCTACAGCCTAGTAAGCAGGACCCAAGTTCAGAAGCGTCTGCTACATTTGGATTGTTTCATTCAGGGCAAGGAAGAGTTGTATGCTAAATCTCTATAGTGATGCAGTATGGTCTACGAGAGAGTAAGCAGCATTTAAGTTCAGAAGCGTCTGCAACATTTGGATTGTTTCATACAAGGGCAAGGAAGAGTTGTATGGTAAATCTCTATAGTGACGCAGTATGGTCTACGAGAGAGTAAGCAGCACCCAAGTACAGAAGCATCTGCTACATTTGAAATGTTTCATACAAGGGCAAGGAAGAGTTGTATGGTAAATCTCTATAGTGATGCAGTATGGTCTACGAGAGAGTAAGCAGCACCCAAGTTCAGAATCGTCTGCTACATTTGGATTGTTTCATACAAGGGCAAGGAAGAGTTGTATGGTAAATCTCTATAGTGATGCAGTATGGTCTACGAGAGAGTAAGCAGCACCCAAGTTCAGAAGCGTCTGCTACATTTTGATTGTTTCATACAAAGGCAAGGAAGAGTTGTATGCTAAATCTCTATAGTGATGCAGTATGGTCTACGAGAGAGTAAGCAGCACCCAAGTTCAGAAGCGTCTGCTACATTTGGATTGTTTCATACAAGGGCAAGGAAGAGTTGTATGGTAAATCTCTATAGTGATGCAGTATGGTCTACGAGAGAGTAAGCAACACCCAAGTTCAGAAGCGTCTGCTACATTTGGATTGTTTCATACAAAGGCAATGAAGAGTTCTATACTAAATCTCTCTGGTGTTCCTGTACTGGCTACAGCCTAGTAAGCAGGACCCAAATTCAGAAGCGTCTGCTACATTTGGATTGTTTCATACAAAGGCAATGAAGAGTTCTATACTAAATCTCTCTGGTGTTCCTATACTGGCTACAGCCTAGTAAGCAGGACCCAAGTTCAGAAGCGTCTGCTACATTTGGATTGTTTCATTCAAGGGCAAGGAAGAGTTGTATGCTAAATCTCTATAATGATGCAGTATGGTCTACGAGAGAGTAAGCAGCATTTAAGTTCAGAAGCGTCTGCAACATTTGGATTGTTTCATACAAGGGCAAGGAAGAGTTGTATGGTAAATCTCTATAGTGACGCAGTATGGTCTACGAGAGAGTAAGCAGCACCCAAGTACAGAAGCATCTGCTACATTTGAAATGTTTCATACAAGGGCAAGGAAGAGTTGTATGGTAAATCTCTATAGTGATGCAGTATGGTCTACGAGAGAGTAAGCAGCACCCAAGTTCAGAAGCGTCTGCTACATTTGGATTGTTTCATACAAGGGCAAGGAAGAGTTGTATGGTAAATCTCTATAGTGATGCAGTATGGTCTACGAGAGAGTAAGCAGCACCCAAGTTCAGAAGCGTCTGCTACATTTGGATTGTTTCATACAAGGGCAAGGAAGAGTAGTGTGCTAAATCTCTATAGTGATGCAGTATGGTCTACGAGAGAGTAAGCAGCACCCAAGTTCAGAAGCGTCTGCTACATTTGGATTGTTTCATACAAGGTCAAGGAAGAGTTGTATGCTAAATCTCTATAGTGATGCAGTATGGTCTACGAGAGAGTAAGCAGCACCCAAGTTCAGAAGCGTCTGCTACATTTTGATTGTTTCATACAAAGGCAAGGAAGAGTTGTATGCTAAATCTCTATAGTGATGCAGTATGGTCTACGAGAGAGTAAGCAGCACCCAAGTTCAGAAGCGTCTGCTACATTTGGATTGTTTCATACAAAGGCAAGGAAGATTTGTATGCTAAATCTATATAGTGATGCAGTATGGTCTACGAGAGAGTAAGCAGCACCCAAGTTCAGAAGCGTCTGCTACATTTGGATTGTTTCATACAAAGGCAATGAAGAGTTCTATACTAAATCTCTCTGGTGTTCCTATACTGGGTACAGCCTAGTAAGCAGGACCCAAGTTCAGAAGCGTCTGCTACATTTGGATTGTTTCATACAAGGGCAAGGAAGAGTTGTATGCTAAATCTCTATAGTGATGCAGTATGGTCTACGAGAGAGTAAGCAGCACCCAAGTTCAGAAGCGTCTGCTACATTTGGATTGTTTCATACAAAGGCAAGGAAGAGTTGTATGCTAAATCTCTATAGTGATGCAGTTTGGTCTACGAGAGAGTAAGCAGCACCCAAGTTCAGAAGCGTCTGCTACATTTGGATTGTTTCATACAA
Source organism: Plestiodon gilberti rubricaudatus (assembly GCA_026170595.1). Classification (NCBI taxonomy): domain Eukaryota; kingdom Metazoa; phylum Chordata; class Lepidosauria; order Squamata; family Scincidae; genus Plestiodon; species Plestiodon gilberti. The sequence continues at coordinate 113,101,477 of JANXHW010000003.1, forward strand.
AGGCAATGAAGTGTTCTATACTAAATCTCTCTGGTGTTCCTATACTGGATACAGCCTAGTAAGCAGGACCCAAGTTCAGAAGCGTCTGCTACATTTGGATTGTTTCATTCAAGGACAAGGAAGAGTTGTATGCTAAATCTCTATAGTGATGCAGTATGGTCTACGAGAGAGTAAGCAGCACCCAAGTTCACAAGCGTCTGCTACATTTGGATTGTTTCATACAAAGGCACGGAAGAGTTGTATGCTAAATCTCTATAGTGATGCAGTATGGTCTACGAGAGAGTAAGCAGCACCCAAGTTCAGAAGCGTGTGCTACATTTGGATTGTTTCATACAAGGGCAAGGAAGAGTTGTATGCTAAATCTCTATAGTGATGCAGTATGGTCTACGAGAGAGTAAGCAGCACCCAAGTTCAGAAGCGTCTGCTACATTTGGATTGTTTCATACAAGGGCAAGGAAGAGTTGTATGCTAAATCTCTATAGTGATGCAGTATGGTCTACGAGAGAGTAAGCAGCACCCAAGTTCAGAAGCGTCTGCAACATTTGGATTGTTTCATACAAAGGCAATGAAGAGTTCTATACTAAATCTCTCTGGTGTTCCTATACTGGCTACAGCCTAGTAAGCAGGACCCAAGTTCAGAAGCGTCTGCTACATTTGGATTGTTTCATTCAGGGCAAGGAAGAGTTGTATGCTAAATCTCTATAGTGATGCAGTATGGTCTACGAGAGAGTAAGCAGCATTTAAGTTCAGAAGCGTCTGCAACATTTGGATTGTTTCATACAAGGGCAAGGAAGAGTTGTATGGTAAATCTCTATAGTGACGCAGTATGGTCTACGAGAGAGTAAGCAGCACCCAAGTACAGAAGCATCTGCTACATTTGAAATGTTTCATACAAGGGCAAGGAAGAGTTGTATGGTAAATCTCTATAGTGATGCAGTATGGTCTACGAGAGAGTAAGCAGCACCCAAGTTCAGAATCGTCTGCTACATTTGGATTGTTTCATACAAGGGCAAGGAAGAGTTGTATGGTAAATCTCTATAGTGATGCAGTATGGTCTACGAGAGAGTAAGCAGCACCCAAGTTCAGAAGCGTCTGCTACATTTTGATTGTTTCATACAAAGGCAAGGAAGAGTTGTATGCTAAATCTCTATAGTGATGCAGTATGGTCTACGAGAGAGTAAGCAGCACCCAAGTTCAGAAGCGTCTGCTACATTTGGATTGTTTCATACAAGGGCAAGGAAGAGTTGTATGGTAAATCTCTATAGTGATGCAGTATGGTCTACGAGAGAGTAAGCAACACCCAAGTTCAGAAGCGTCTGCTACATTTGGATTGTTTCATACAAAGGCAATGAAGAGTTCTATACTAAATCTCTCTGGTGTTCCTGTACTGGCTACAGCCTAGTAAGCAGGACCCAAATTCAGAAGCGTCTGCTACATTTGGATTGTTTCATACAAAGGCAATGAAGAGTTCTATACTAAATCTCTCTGGTGTTCCTATACTGGCTACAGCCTAGTAAGCAGGACCCAAGTTCAGAAGCGTCTGCTACATTTGGATTGTTTCATTCAAGGGCAAGGAAGAGTTGTATGCTAAATCTCTATAATGATGCAGTATGGTCTACGAGAGAGTAAGCAGCATTTAAGTTCAGAAGCGTCTGCAACATTTGGATTGTTTCATACAAGGGCAAGGAAGAGTTGTATGGTAAATCTCTATAGTGACGCAGTATGGTCTACGAGAGAGTAAGCAGCACCCAAGTACAGAAGCATCTGCTACATTTGAAATGTTTCATACAAGGGCAAGGAAGAGTTGTATGGTAAATCTCTATAGTGATGCAGTATGGTCTACGAGAGAGTAAGCAGCACCCAAGTTCAGAAGCGTCTGCTACATTTGGATTGTTTCATACAAGGGCAAGGAAGAGTTGTATGGTAAATCTCTATAGTGATGCAGTATGGTCTACGAGAGAGTAAGCAGCACCCAAGTTCAGAAGCGTCTGCTACATTTGGATTGTTTCATACAAGGGCAAGGAAGAGTAGTGTGCTAAATCTCTATAGTGATGCAGTATGGTCTACGAGAGAGTAAGCAGCACCCAAGTTCAGAAGCGTCTGCTACATTTGGATTGTTTCATACAAGGTCAAGGAAGAGTTGTATGCTAAATCTCTATAGTGATGCAGTATGGTCTACGAGAGAGTAAGCAGCACCCAAGTTCAGAAGCGTCTGCTACATTTTGATTGTTTCATACAAAGGCAAGGAAGAGTTGTATGCTAAATCTCTATAGTGATGCAGTATGGTCTACGAGAGAGTAAGCAGCACCCAAGTTCAGAAGCGTCTGCTACATTTGGATTGTTTCATACAAAGGCAAGGAAGATTTGTATGCTAAATCTATATAGTGATGCAGTATGGTCTACGAGAGAGTAAGCAGCACCCAAGTTCAGAAGCGTCTGCTACATTTGGATTGTTTCATACAAAGGCAATGAAGAGTTCTATACTAAATCTCTCTGGTGTTCCTATACTGGGTACAGCCTAGTAAGCAGGACCCAAGTTCAGAAGCGTCTGCTACATTTGGATTGTTTCATACAAGGGCAAGGAAGAGTTGTATGCTAAATCTCTATAGTGATGCAGTATGGTCTACGAGAGAGTAAGCAGCACCCAAGTTCAGAAGCGTCTGCTACATTTGGATTGTTTCATACAAAGGCAAGGAAGAGTTGTATGCTAAATCTCTATAGTGATGCAGTTTGGTCTACGAGAGAGTAAGCAGCACCCAAGTTCAGAAGCGTCTGCTACATTTGGATTGTTTCATACAAAGGCAATGAAGTGTTCTATACTAAATCTCTCTGGTGTTCCTATACTGGATACAGCCTAGTAAGCAGGACCCAAGTTCAGAAGCGTCTGCTACATTTGGATTGTTTCATTCAAGGACAAGGAAGAGTTGTATGCTAAATCTCTATAGTGATGCAGTATGGTCTACGAGAGAGTAAGCAGCACCCAAGTTCACAAGCGTCTGCTACATTTGGATTGTTTCATACAAAGGCACGGAAGAGTTGTATGCTAAATCTCTATAGTGATGCAGTATGGTCTACGAGAGAGTAAGCAGCACCCAAGTTCAGAAGCGTGTGCTACATTTGGATTGTTTCATACAAGGGCAAGGAATAGTTGTATGCTAAATCTCTATAGTGATGCAGTATGGTCTACGAGAGAGTAAGCAGCACCCAAGTTCAGAAGCGTCTGCAACATTTGGATTGTTTCATACAAAGGCAATGAAGAGTTCTATACTAAATCTCTCTGGTGTTCCTATACTGGCTTGTTGTTGTTGTTGTTCAGTCGTTAAGTCGTGTCCGACCCTTCGTGATCCCATGAACCATATCCCGCCAGGCCTTCCTGTCCTCCACTATCTTCCTGAGTTCGCTCATTTTCATGTTTGTTGCATCGGTGATGCTGTCTAACCATCTCATCCTTGGCCTTCCCCTTCTCCTTTTGCCTTCAATCTTTCCCAGCATCAGAGTCTTCTCCAGAGAGTCCTCTCTTCGCATTAGGTGGCCAAAATATTTGAGTTTCAGCCTTAGTACCTGTCCTTCCAGGGAACAGTCAGGGTTGATTTCATTTAGAATTGACTGATTTGATCTCCTAGCAGTCCAAGGGACTCTCAGGAGTCTTCTCCAGCACCACAGTTCAAAAGCATCTATTCTTCGGCGCTCAGCCTTCCTTATGGTCCAACTCTCGCAACCATACATTGCTACTGGGAACACCATCGCCCTGACTATACGAACTTTTGTTGGCATGGTGATATCTCTGCTTTTTATTATGCTGTCTAAGTTTGCCATAGCTTTCCTTCCAAGGAGTAAGCGTCTTTTAATTTCATGGCTGCTGTCTCCGTCTGCAGTGATCTTGGAACCCAGAAAAGTAAAATCTGTTACTGCTTCCATTTCTGCCCCTTCTATTTGCCAGGAATTGATGGGACCCGATGCCATGATCTTAGTTTTATTAATGTTGAGTTTCAAGCCAACTTTTGCACTCTCCTCTTTCACTCTCATCAAGAGGCTCTTTAGTTCTTCTTCACTTTCTGCCATTAGGGTGGTATCGTCTGCATATCTGAGGTTGTTGATATTTCTCCCGGCAATCTTGATTCCGGCTTGCGATTCATTCAGCCCTGCATTTCTCATAATGTACTCTGCATATAAGTTAAATGAGCAGGGTGACAATATACAGCCTTGCCGTACTCCCTTCCCAATTTTGAACCAATCAGTTGTTCCATGGCCGGTTCGAACTGTTGCTTCTTGACCCGCATACAGGTTTCTCAGGAGACAGGTAAGGTGGTCTGGTACCCCCATCTCTTTAAGAATTTGCCACAGTTTGTTGTGATCCACACAATCAAAGGCTTTTGCGTAGTCAATGAAGCAGAAGTAGGTGTTTTTTTGGAACTCTCGTGCTTTCTCCATGATCCAGCGCATGTTGGCAATTTGATCTCTAGTTCCTCTGCCTCTTCGAAACCCAGCTTGTACGTCCGGTAGTTCTCGGTCCACGTACTGCTGAAGCCTAGCTTGTAGGATTTTGAGCATAACCTTGCTAGCATGCGAAATGAGTGCAATTGTACGGTAGTTTGAACACTCTTTGGCACTGCCCTTCTTTGGAATTGGAACGTAAACTGACCTTTTCCAATCCTTTGGCCACAAGTTCAGAAGCGTCTGCTACATTTGGATTGTTTCATTCAAGGGCAAGGAAGAGTTGTATGCTAAATCTCTATAATGATGCAGTATGGTCTACGAGAGAGTAAGCAGCATTTAAGTTCAGAAGCGTCTGCAACATTTGGATTGTTTCATACAAGGGCAAGGAAGAGTTGTATGGTAAATCTCTATAGTGACGCAGTATGGTCTACGAGAGAGTAAGCAGCACCCAAGTACAGAAGCATCTGCTACATTTGAAATGTTTCATACAAGGGCAAGGAAGAGTTTTATGGTAAATCTCTATAGTGATGCAGTATGGTCTACGAGAGAGTAAGCAGCACCCAAGTTCAGAAGCGTCTGCTACATTTGGATTGTTTCATACAAGGGCAAGGAAGAGTTGTATGGTAAATCTCTATAGTGATGCAGTATGGTCTAGGAGAGAGTAAGCAGCACCCAAGTTCAGAAGCGTCTGCTACATTTGGATTGTTTCATACAAGGGCAAGGAAGAGTTGTGTGCTAAATCTCTATAGTGATGCAGTATGGTCTACGAGAGAGTAAGCAGCACCCAAGTTCAGAAGCGTCTGCTACATTTGGATTGTTTCATACAAGGTCAAGGAAGAGTTGTATGCTAAATCTCTATAGTGATGCAGTATGGTCTACGAGAGAGTAAGCAGCACCCAAGTTCAGAAGCGTCTGCTACATTTTGATTGTTTCATACAAAGGCAAGGAAGAGTTGTATGCTAAATCTCTATAGTGATGCAGTATGGTCTACGAGAGAGTAAGCAGCACCCAAGTTCAGAAGCGTCTGCTACATTTGGATTGTTTCATACAAGGGCAAGGAAGAGTTGTATGGTAAATCTCTATAGTGATGCAGTATGGTCTACGAGAGAGTAAGCAACACCCAAGTTCAGAAGCGTCTGCTACATTTGGATTGTTTCATACAAAGGCAATGAAGAGTTCTATACTAAATCTCTCTGGTGTTCCTGTACTGGCTACAGCCTAGTAAGCAGGACCCAAATTCAGAAGCGTCTGCTACATTTGGATTGTTTCATACAACGGCAAGGAAGAGCTGTATACTAAATTTCTATAGTGATGCAGTATGGTCTACGAGAGAGTAAGCAGCACCCAAGTTCAGAAGCGTCTGCTACATTTGGATTGTTTCATACAAGGGCAAGGAAGAGTTGTATGGTAAATCTCTATAGTGATGCAGTATGGTCTACGAGAGAGTAAGCAGCACCCAAGTTCAGAAGCGTCTGCTACATTTGGATTGTTTCATACAAGGGCAAGGAAGAGTTGTATGCTAAATCTCTATAGTGATGCAGTATGGTCTACGAGAGAGTAAGCAGCACCCAAGTTCAGAAGCGTCTGCTACATTTGGATTGTTTCATACAAGGGCAAGGAAGAGTTGTATGCTAAATCTCTATAGTGATGCAGTATGGTCTACGAGAGAGTAAGCAGCACCCAAGTTCAGAAGCGTCTGCAACATTTGGATTGTTTCATACAAAGGCAATGAAGAGTTCTATACTAAATCTCTCTGGTGTTCCTATACTGGCTACAGCCTAGTAAGCAGGACCCAAGTTCAGAAGCGTCTGCTACATTTGGATTGTTTCATTCAAGGGCAAGGAAGAGTTGTATGGTAAATCTCTATAGTGATGCAGTATGGTCTACGAGAGAGTAAGCAGCACCCAAGTTCAGAAGCATCTGCTACATTTGGATTGTTTCATACAAAGGCAAGGAAGATTTGTATGCTAAATCTATATAGTGATGCAGTATGGTCTACGAGAGAGTAAGCAGCACCCAAGTTCAGAAGCGTCTGCTACATTTGGATTGTTTCATACAAAGGCAATGAAGAGTTCTATACTAAATCTCTCTGGTGTTCCTATACTGGGTACAGCCTAGTAAGCAGGACCCAAGTTCAGAAGCGTCTGCTACATTTGGATTGTTTCATACAAGGGCAAGGAAGAGTTGTATGCTAAATCTCTATAGTGATGCAGTATGGTCTACGAGAGAGTAAGCAGCACCCAAGTTCAGAAGCGTCTGCTACATTTGGATTGTTTCATACAAGGGCAAGGAAGAGTTGTATGGTAAATCTCTATAGTGATGCAGTATGGTCTACGAGAGAGTAAGCAGCACCCAAGTTCAGAAGCGTCTGCTACATTTGGATTGTTTCATACAAGGGCAAGGAAGAGTTGTATGCTAAATCTCTATAGTGATGCAGTATGGTCTACGAGAGAGTAAGCAGCACCCAAGTTCAGAAGCGTCTGCTACATTTGGATTGTTTCATACAACGGCAAGGAAGAGCTGAATACTAAATCTCTATAGTGATGCAGTATGGTCTACGAGAGAGTAAGCAGCACCCAAGTTCAGAAGCGTCTGCTACATTTGGATTGTTTCATACAAGGGCAAGGAAGAGTTGTATGCTAAATCTCTATAGTGATGCAGTATGGTCTACGAGAGAGTAAGCAGCACCCAAGTTCAGAAGCGTCTGCTACATTTGGATTGTTTCATACAAGGGCAAGGAAGAGTTGTATGCTAAATCTCTATAGTGACGCAGTATGGTCTACGAGAGAGTAAGCAGCACCCAAGTTCAGAAGCGTCTGCAACATTTGGATTGTTTCATACAAAGGCAATGAAGAGTTCTATACTAAATCTCTCTGGTGTTCCTATACTGGCTACAGCCTAGTAAGCAGGACCCAAGTTCAGAAGCGTCTGCTACATTTGGATTGTTTCATTCAAGGGCAAGGAAGAGTTGTATGGTAAATCTCTATAGTGATGCAGTATGGTCTACGAGAGAGTAAGCAGCACCCAAGTTCAGAAGCGTCTGCTACATTTGGATTGTTTCATACAAGGGCAAGGAAGAGTTGTATGGTAAATCTCTATAGTGATGCAGTATGGTCTACGAGAGAGTAAGCAGCACCCAAGTTCAGAAGCGTCTGCTACATTTGGATTGTTTCATACAAAGGCAAGGAAGTGTTGTATGCTAAATCTCTATAGTGATGCAGTATGGTCTACGAGAGAGTAAGCAGCACCCAAGTTCAGAAGCGTCTGCTACATTTGGATTGTTTCATACAAGGGCAAGGAAGAGTTGTATGCTAAATCTCTATAGTGATGCAGTTTGGTCTACGAGAGAGTAAGCAGCACCCAAGTTCAGAAGCGTCTTCTACATTTGGATTGTTTCATACAAGGACAAGGAAGAGTTGTATGCTAAATCTCTATAGTGATGCAGTATGGTCTACGAGAGAGTAAGCAGCACCCAAGTTCAGAAGCGTCTGCAACATTTGGATTGTTTCATACAAAGGCAATGAAGAGTTCTATACTAAATCTCTCTGGTGTTCCTATACTGGCTACAGCTTAGTAAGCAGGACCCAAGTTCAGAAGCGTCTGCTACATTTGGATCGTTTCATACAAGGGCAAGGAAGAGTTGTATGGTAAATCTCTATAGTGATGCAGCATGATCTACGAGAGAGTAAGCAGCACCCAAGTTCAGAAGCGTCTGCTACATTTGGATTGTTTCATACAAGGGCAAGGAAGAGTTGTTTGCTAAATCTCTATAGTGATACAGTATGGTCTACGAGAGAGTAAGCAGCACCCAAGTTCAGAAGCGTCTGCTACATTTGGATTGTTTCATACAAAGGCAAGGAAGAGTTGTATGCTAAATCTCTATAGTGATGCAGTATGGTCTACGAGAGAGTAAGCAGCACCCAAGTTCAGAAGCGTCTGCTACATTTGGATTGTTTCATACAAGGGCAAGGAAGAGTTGTATGGTAAATCTCTATAGTGATGCAGTATGGTCTACGAGAGAGTAAGCAGCACCCAAGTTCAGAAGCGTCTGCTACATTTGGATTGTTTCATACAAGGGCAAGGAAGAGTTGTATGGTAAATCTCTATAGTGATGCAGTATGGTCTACGAGAGAGTAAGCAGCACCCAAGTTCAGAAGCGTCTGCTACATTTGGATTGTTTCATACAAGGGCAAGGAAGAGTTGTATGCTAAATCTCTATAGTGATGCAGTATGGTCTACGAGAGAGTAAGTAGCACCCAAGTTCAGAAGCGTCTGCTACATTTGGATTGTTTCATACAAGGGCAAGGAAGAGTTGTATGCTAAATCTCTATAGTGATGCAGTATGGTCTACGAGAGAGTAAGCAGCACCCAAGTTCAGAAGCGTCTGCAACATTTGGATTGTTTCATACAAAGGCAATGAAGAGTTCTATACTAAATCTCTCTGGTGTTCCTATACTGGCTACAGCCTAGTAAGCAGGACCCAAGTTCAGAAGCGTCTGCTACATTTGGATTGTTTCATTCAAGGGCAAGGAAGAGTTGTATGGTAAATCTCTATAGTGATGCAGTATGGTCTACGAGAGAGTAAGCAGCACCCAAGTTCAGAAGCGTCTGCTACATTTGGATTGTTTCATACAAGGGCAAGGAAGAGTTGTATGCTAAATCTCTATAGTGATGCAGTATGGTCTACGAGAGAGTAAGCAGCACCCAAGTTCACAAGCGTCTGCTACATTTGGATTGTTTCATACAAAGGCACGGAAGAGTTGTATGCTAAATCTCTATAGTGATGCAGTATGGTCTACGAGAGAGTAAGCAGCACCCAAGTTCAGAAGCGTCTGCTACATTTGGATTGTTTCATTCAAGGGCAAGGAAGAGTTGTATGCTAAATCTCTATAATGATGAAGTATGGTCTACGAGAGAGTAAGCAGCACCAAGTTCAGAAGCGTCTGCTACATTTGGATTGTTTCATACAAGGGCAAGGAAGAGTTGTATGGTAAATCTCTATAGTGATGCAGTATGGTCTACGAGAGAGTAAGCAGCATCCAAGTTCAGAAGCGTTTGCTACATTTGGATTGTTTCATACAAGGGCAAGGAAGAGTTGTATGCTAAATCTCTATAGTGATGCAGTATGGTCTACGAGAGAGTAAGCAGCACCCAAGTTCAGAAGCGTTTGCTACATTTGGATTGTTTCATACAAGGGCAAGGAAGAGTTGTATGCTAAATCTCTATAGTGATGCAGTATGGTCTACGAGAGAGTAAGCAGCACCCAAGTTCAGAAGCGTCTGCAACATTTGGATTGTTTCATACAAAGGCAATGAAGAGTTCTATACTAAATCTCTCTGGTGTTCCTATACTGGCTACAGCCTAGTAAGCAGGACCCAAGTTCAGAAGCGTCTGCTACATTTGGATTGTTTCATACAAGGGCAAGGAAGAGTTGTATGGTAAATCTCTATAGTGATGCAGTATGGTCTACGAGAGAGTAAGCAGCATCCAAGTTCAGAAGCGTTTGCTACATTTGGATTGTTTCATACAAGGGCAAGGAAGAGTTGTATGCTAAATCTCTATAGTGATGCAGTATGGTCTACGAGAGAGTAAGCAGCACCCAAGTTCAGAAGCGTTTGCTACATTTGGATTGTTTCATTCAAGGGCAAGGAAGAGTTGTATGGTAAATCTCTATAGTGATGCAGTATGGTCTACGAGAGATTAAGCAGCACCCAAGTTCAGAAGCGTCTGCTACATTTGGATTGTTTCATACAAGGGCAAGGAAGAGTTGTATGCTAAATCTCTATAGTGATGCAGTATGGTCTACGAGAGAGTAAGCAGCACCCAAGTTCACAAGCGTCTGCTACATTTGGATTGTTTCATACAAAGGCACGGAAGAGTTGTATGCTAAATCTCTATAGTGATGCAGTATGGTCTACGAGAGAGTAAGCAGCACCCAAGTTCAGAAGCGTCTGCTACATTTGGATTGTTTCATTCAAGGGCAAGGAAGAGTTGTATGCTAAATCTCTATAATGATGAAGTATGGTCTACGAGAGAGTAAGCAGCACCAAGTTCAGAAGCGTCTGCTACATTTGGATTGTTTCATACAAGGGCAAGGAAGAGTTGTATGGTAAATCTCTATAGTGATGCAGTATGATCTACGAGAGAGTAAGCAGCATCCAAGTTCAGAAGCGTTTGCTACATTTGGATTGTTTCATACAAGGGCAAGGAAGAGTTGTATGCTAAATCTCTATAGTGATGCAGTATGGTCTACGAGAGAGTAAGCAGCACCCAAGTTCAGAAGCGTCTGCTACATTTGGATTGTTTCATACAAAGGCACGGAAGAGTTGTATGCTAAATCTCTATAGTGATGCAGTATGGTCTACGAGAGAGTAAGCAGCACCCAAGTTCAGAAGCGTCTGCTACATTTGGATTGTTTCAAACAAGGGCAAGGAATAGTTGTATTCTAAATCTCTATAGTGATGCAGTATAGTCTACGAGAGAGTAAGCAGCACCCAAGTTCAGAAGCGTCTGCTACATTTGGATTGTTTCATACAAGGGCAAGGAAGAGTTGTATGCTAAATCTCTATAGTGATGCAGTATGGTCTACGAGAGAGTAAGCAGCACCCAAGTTCAGAAGCGTCTGCAACATTTGGATTGTTTCATACAAAGGCAATGAAGAGTTCTATACTAAATCTCTCTGGTGTTCCTATACTGGCTACAGCCTAGTAAGCAGGACCCAAGTTCAGAAGCGTCTGCTACATTTGGATTGTTTCATTCAAGGGCAAGGAAGAGTTGTATGGTAAATCTCTATAGTGATGCATTATGGTCTACGAGAGAGTAAGCAGCACCCAAGTTCAGAAGCGTCTGCTACATTTCGATTGTTTCATACAAGGGCAAGGAAGAGTTGTATGGTAAATCTCTATAGTGATGCATTATGGTCTACGAGAGAGTAAGCAGCACCCAAGTTCAGAAGCGTCTGCTACATTTGGATTGTTTCATACAAGGGCAAGGAAGAGTTGTATGCTAAATCAATATAATGATGCAGTATGGTCTACGAGAGAGTAAGCAGCATTTAAGTTCAGAAGCGTCTGCAACATTTGGATTGTTTCATACAAGGGCAAGGAAGAGTTGTATGGTAAATCTCTATAGTGACGCAGTATGGTCTACAAGAGAGTAAGCAGCACCCAAGTTCAGAAGCGTCTGCAACATTTGGATTGTTTCATACAAGGGCAAGGAAGAGTTGTATGGTAAATCTCTATAGTGACGCAGTATGGTCTACGAGAGAGTAAGCAGCACCCAAGTTCAGAAGCGTCTGCAACATTTGGATTGTTTCATACAAAGGCAATGAAGAGTTCTATACTAAATCTCTCTGGTGTTCCTATACTGGCTACAGCCTAGTAAGCAGGACCCAAGTTCAGAAGCGTCTGCTACATTTGGATTGTTTCATTCAAGGGCAAGGAAGAGTTGTATGCTAAATCTCTATAATGATGCAGTATGGTCTACGAGAGAGTAAGCAGCACCCAAGTTCAGAAGCGTCTGCTACATTTGGATTGTTTCATACAAGGGCAAGGAAGAGTTGTATGGTAAATCTCTATAGTGATGCAGTATGGTCTACGAGAGAGTAAGCAGCACCCAAGTTCAGAAGCGTCTGCTACATTTGGATTGTTTCATACAAGGGCAAGGAAGAGTTGTATGCTAAATCTCTATAGTGATGCAGTATGGTCTACGAGAGAGTAAGCAGCACCCAAGTTCAGATGCGTCTGCTACATTTGGATTGTTTCATACAAAGGCAAGGAAGAGTTGTATGCTAAATCTCTATAGTGATGCAGTATGGTCTACGAGAGAGTAAGCAGCACCCAAGTTCAGAAGCGTCTGCTACATTTGGATTGTTTCATACAAAGGCAAGGAAGAGTTGTATGCTAAATCTCTATAGTGATGCAGTATGGTCTACGAGAGAGTAAGCAGCACCCAAGTTCAGAAGCGTCTGCTACATTTGGATTGTTTCATACAAGGGCAAGGAAGAGTTGTATGCTAAATATCTATAGTGATGCAGTATGGTCTACGAGAGAGTAAGCAGCACCCAAGTTCAGAAGCGTCTGCAACATTTGGATTGTTTCATACAAAGGCAATGAAAAGTTCTATACTAAATCTCTCTGGTGTTCCTATACTGGCTACAGCCTAGTAAGCAGGACCCAAGTTCAGAAGCGTCTGCAACATTTGGATTGTTTCATTCAAGGGAAAGGAAGAGTTGTATGCTAAATCTCTATAATGATGCAGTATGGTCTACGAGAGAGTAAGCAGCATTTAAGTTCAGAAGCGTCTGCAACATTTGGATTGTTTCATACAAGGGCAAGGAAGAGTTGTATGGTAAATCTCTATAGTGACGCAGTATGGTCTACGAGAGAGTAAGCAGCACCCAAGTACAGAAGCATCTGCTACATTTGGAATGTTTCATACAAGGGCAAGGAAGAGTTGTATGGTAAATCTCTATAGTGATGCAGTATGGTCTACGAGAGAGTAAGCAGCACCCAAGTTCAGAAGCGTCTGCTACATTTGGATTGTTTCATACAATGGCAAGGAAGAGTTGTATGGTAAATCTCTATAGTGATGCAATATGGTCTACGAGAGAGTAAGCAGCACCCAAGTTCAGAAGCGTCTGCTACATTTGGATTGTTTCATACAAGGGCAAGGAAGAGTTGTATGCTAAATCTCTATAGTGATGCAGTATGGTCTACGAGAGAGTAAGCAGCACCCAAGTTCAGAAGCGTCTGCTACATTTGGATTGTTTCATACAAAGGCAAGGAAGAGTTGTATGCTACATCTCTATAGTGATGTAGTATGGTCTACGAGAGAGTAAGCAGCACCCAAGTTCAGAAGCGTCTGCTACATTTGGATTGTTTCATACAAGGGCAAGGAAGAGCTGTATACTAAATCTCTATAGTGATGCAGTATGGTCTACGAGAGAGTAAGCAGCACCCAAGTTCAGAAGCGTCTGCTACATTTGGATTGTTTCATACAAGGGCAAGGAGGAGTTGTATGGTAAATCTCTATAGTGATGCATTATGGTCTACGAGAGAGTAAGCAGCACCCAAGTTCAGAAGCGTCTGCTACATTTGGATTGTTTCATACAAAGGCAAGGAAGAGTTGTATGCTAAATCTATATAGTGATGCAGTATGGTCTACGAGAGAGTAAGCAGCACCCAAGTTCAGAAGCGTCTGCTACATTTGGATTGTTTCATACAAAGGCAATGAAGAGTTCTATACTAAATCTCTCTGGTGTTCCTATACTGGCTACAGCCTAGTAAGCAGGACCCAAGTTCAGAAGCGTCTGCTACATTTGGATTGTTTCATTCAAGGGCAAGGAAGAGTTGTATGGTAAATCTCTATAGTGATGCAGTATGGTCTACGAGAGAGTAAGCAGCACCCAAGTTCAGAAGCGTCTGCTACATTTGGATTGTTTCATACAAGGGCAAGGAGGAGTTGTATGCTAAATCTCAATAGTGATGCAGTATGGTCTACGAGAGAGTAAGCAGCACCCAAGTTCAGAAGCGTCTGCTACATTTGGATTGTTTCATACAAAGGCAAGGAAGAGTTGTATGCTAAATCTCTATAGTGATGCAGTATGGTCTACGAGAGAGTAAGCCGCACCAAAGTTCAGAAGCGTCTGCTACATTTGGATTGTTTCATACAAGGGCAAGGAAGAGTTGTATGCTAAATCTCTATAGTGATGCAGTATGGTCTACGAGAGAGTAAGCAGCACCCAAGTTCAGAAGCGTCTGCTACATTTGGATTGTTTCATACAAGGGCAAGGAAGAGTTGTATGCTAAATCTCTATAGTGATGCAGTATGGTCTACGAGAGAGTAAGCAGCACCCAAGTTCAGAAGCGTCTGCAACATTTGGATTGTTTCATACAAAGGCAATGAAGAGTTCTATACTAAATCTCTCTGGTGTTCCTATACTGGCTACAGCCTAGTAAGCAGGACCCAAGTTCAGAAGCGTCTGCTACATTTGGATTGTTTCATTCAAGGGCAAGGAAGAGTTGTATGCTAAATCTCTATAATGATGCAGTATGGTCTACGAGAGAGTAAGCAGCACCCAAGTTCAGAAGCGTCTGCTACATTTGGATTGTTTCATACAAGGGCAAGGAAGAGTTGTATGGTAAATCTCTATAGTGATGCAGTATGGTCTACGAGAGAGTACGCAGCACCCAAGTTCAGAAGCGTCTGCTACATTTGGATTGTTTCATACAAGGGCAAGGAAGAGTTGTATGCTAAATCTCTATAGTGATGCAGTATGGTCTACGAGAGAGTAAGCAGCACCCAAGTTCAGATGCGTCTGCTACATTTGGATTGTTTCATACAAAGGCAAGGAAGAGTTGTATGCTAAATCTCTATAGTGATGCAGTATGGTCTACGAGAGAGTAAGCAGCACCCAAGTTCAGAAGCGTCTGCTACATTTGGATTGTTTCATACAAAGGCAAGGAAGAGTTGTATGCTAAATCTCTATAGTGGTGCAGTATGGTCTACGAGAGAGTAAGCAGCACCCAAGTTCAGAAGCGTCTGCTACATTTGGATTGTTTCATACAAGGGCGAGGAAGAGTTGTATGCTAAATCTCTATAGTGATGCAGTATGGTCTACGAGAGAGTAAGCAGCACCCAAGTTCAGAAGCGTCTGCAACATTTGGATTGTTTCATACAAAGGCAATGAAGAGTTCTATACTAAATCTCTCTGGTGTTCCTATACTGGCTACAGCCTAGTAAGCAGGACCCAAGTTCAGAAGCGTCTGCTACATTTGGATTGTTTCATTCAAGGGAAAGGAAGAGTTGTATGCTAAATCTCTATAATGATGCAGTATGGTCTACGAGAGAGTAAGCAGCATTTAAGTTCAGAAGCGTCTGCAACATTTGGATTGTTTCATACAAGGGCAAGGAAGAGTTGTATGGTAAATCTCTATAGTGACGCAGTATGGTCTACGAGAGAGTAAGCAGCACCCAAGTTCAGAAGCGTCTGCTACATTTGGATTGTTTCATACAAGGGCAAGGAAGAGTTGTATGCTAAATCTCTATAGTGATGCAGTATGGTCTACGAGAGAGTAAGCAGCACCCAAGTTCAGAAGCGTCTGCTACATTTGGATTGTTTCATACAAAGGCAAGGAAGAGTTGTATGCTACATCTCTATAGTGATGTAGTATGGTCTACGAGAGAGTAAGCAGCACCCAAGTTCAGAAGCGTCTGCTACATTTGGATTGTTTCATACAAGGGCAAGGAAGAGCTGTATACTAAATCTCTATAGTGATGCAGTATGGTCTACGAGAGAGTAAGCAGCACCCAAGTTCAGAAGCGTCTGCTACATTTCGATTGTTTCATACAAGGGCAAGGAAGAGTTGTATGGTAAATCTCTATAGTGATGCATTATGGTCTACGAGAGAGTAAGCAGCACCCAAGTTCAGAAGCGTCTGCTACATTTGGATTGTTTCATACAAGGGCAAGGAAGAGTTGTATGCTAAATCAATATAATGATGCAGTATGGTCTACGAGAGAGTAAGCAGCATTTAAGTTCAGAAGCGTCTGCAACATTTGGATTGTTTCATACAAGGGCAAGGAAGAGTTGTATGGTAAATCTCTATAGTGACGCAGTATGGTCTACAAGAGAGTAAGCAGCACCCAAGTTCAGAAGCGTCTGCAACATTTGGATTGTTTCATACAAGGGCAAGGAAGAGTTGTATGGTAAATCTCTATAGTGACGCAGTATGGTCTACGAGAGAGTAAGCAGCACCCAAGTTCAGAAGCGTCTGCAACATTTGGATTGTTTCATACAAAGGCAATGAAGAGTTCTATACTAAATCTCTCTGGTGTTCCTATACTGGCTACAGCCTAGTAAGCAGGACCCAAGTTCAGAAGCGTCTGCTACATTTGGATTGTTTCATTCAAGGGCAAGGAAGAGTTGTATGGTAAATCTCTATAATGATGCAGTATGGTCTACGAGAGAGTAAGCAGCACCCAAGTACAGAAGCATCTGCTACATTTGGAATGTTTCATACAAGGGCAAGGAAGAGTTGTATGGTAAATCTCTATAGTGATGCAGTATGGTCTACGAGAGAGTAAGCAGCACCCAAGTTCAGAAGCGTCTGCTACATTTGGATTGTTTCATACAATGGCAAGGAAGAGTTGTATGGTAAATCTCTATAGTGATGCAATATGGTCTACGAGAGAGTAAGCAGCACCCAAGTTCAGAAGCGTCTGCTACATTTGGATTGTTTCATACAAGGGCAAGGAAGAGTTGTATGCTAAATCTCTATAGTGATGCAGTATGGTCTACGAGAGAGTAAGCAGCACCCAAGTTCAGAAGCGTCTGCTACATTTGGATTGTTTCATACAAAGGCAAGGAAGAGTTGTATGCTACATCTCTATAGTGATGTAGTATGGTCTACGAGAGAGTAAGCAGCACCCAAGTTCAGAAGCGTCTGCTACATTTGGATTGTTTCATACAAGGGCAAGGAAGAGCTGTATACTAAATCTCTATAGTGATGCAGTATGGTCTACGAGAGAGTAAGCAGCACCCAAGTTCAGAAGCGTCTGCTACATTTGGATTGTTTCATACAAGAGCAAGGAAGAGTTGTATGGTAAATCTCTATAGTGATGCAGTATGGTCTACGAGAGAGTAAGCAGCCCCCAAGTTCATAAGCGTCTGCTACATTTGGATTGTTTCATACAAGGGCAAGGAAGAGTTGTATGCTAAATCTCTATAGTGATGCAGTATGGTCTACGAGAGAGTAAGCAGCACCCAAGTTCAGAAGCGTCTGCTACATTTGGATTGTTTCATACAAGGGCAAGGAAGAGTTGTATGCTAAATCTCTATAGTGATGCAGTATGGTCTACGAGAGAGTAAGCAGCACCCAAGTTCAGAAGCGTCTGCAACATTTGGATTGTTTCATACAAAGGCAATGAAGAGTTCTATACTAAATCTCTCTGGTGTTCCTATACTGGCTACAGCCTAGTAAGCAGGACCCAAGTTCAGAAGCGTCTGCTACATTTGGATTGTTTCATTCAAGGGCAAGGAAGAGTTGTATGCTAAATCTCTATAATGATGCAGTATGGTCTACGAGAGAGTAAGCAGCATTTAAGTTCAGAAGCGTCTGCAACATTTGGATTGTTTCATACAAGGGCAAGGAAGAGTTGTATGGTAAATCTCTATAGTGACGCAGTATGGTCTACGAGAGAGTAAGTAGCACCCAAGTACAGAAGCATCTGCTACATTTGGAATGTTTCATACAAGGGCAAGGAAGAGTTGTATGGTAAATCTCTATAGTGATGCAGTATGGTCTACGAGAGAGTAAGCAGCCCCCAAGTTCATAAGCGTCTGCTACATTTGGATTGTTTCATACAAGGGCAAGGAAGAGTTGTATGCTAAATCTCTATAGTGATGCAGTATGGTCTACGAGAGAGTAAGCAGCACCCAAGTTCAGAAGCGTCTGCTACATTTGGATTGTTTCATACAAGGGCAAGGAAGAGTTGTATGCTAAATCTCTATAGTGATGCAGTATGGTCTACGAGAGAGTAAGCAGCACCCAAGTTCAGAAGCGTCTGCAACATTTGGATTGTTTCATACAAAGGCAATGAAGAGTTCTATACTAAATCTCTCTGGTGTTCCTATACTGGCTACAGCCTAGTAAGCAGGACCCAAGTTCAGAAGCGTCTGCTACATTTGGATTGTTTCATTCAAGGGCAAGGAAGAGTTGTATGCTAAATCTCTATAATGATGCAGTATGGTCTACGAGAGAGTAAGCAGCATTTAAGTTCAGAAGCGTCTGCAACATTTGGATTGTTTCATACAAGGGCAAGGAAGAGTTGTATGGTAAATCTCTATAGTGACGCAGTATGGTCTACGAGAGAGTAAGTAGCACCCAAGTACAGAAGCATCTGCTACATTTGGAATGTTTCATACAAGGGCAAGGAAGAGTTGTATGGTAAATCTCTATAGTGATGCAGTATGGTCTACGAGAGAGTAAGCAGCACCCAAGTTCAGAAGCGTCTGCTACATTTGGATTGTTTCATACAAGGGCAAGGAAGAGTTGTATGCTAAATCTCTATAGTGATGCAGTATGGTCTACGAGAGAGTAAGCAGCACCCAAGTTCAGAAGCGTCTGCTACATTTGGATTGTTTCATACAAAGGCAAGGAAGAGTTGTATGCTAAATCTCTATAGTGATGCAGTATGGTCTACGAGAGAGTAAGCCGCACCAAAGTTCAGAAGCGTCTGCTACATTTGGATTGTTTCATACAAGGGCAAGGAAGAGCTGTATACTAAATCTCTATAGTGATGCAGTATGGTCTACGAGAGAGTAAGCAGCACCCAAGTTCAGAAGCGTCTGCTACATTTGGATTGTTTCATACAAGGGCAAGGAAGAGCTGTATACTAAATCTCTATAGTGATGCAGTATGGTCTACGAGAGAGTAAGCAGCACCCAAGTTCAGAAGCGTCTGCTACATTTCGATTGTTTCATACAAGGGCAAGGAAGAGTTGTATGGTAAATCTCTATAGTGATGCATTATGGTCTACGAGAGAGTAAGCAGCACCCAAGTTCAGAAGCGTCTGCTACATTTGGATTGTTTCATACAAGGGCAAGGAAGAGTTGTATGCTAAATCAATATAATGATGCAGTATGGTCTACGAGAGAGTAAGCAGCATTTAAGTTCAGAAGCGTCTGCAACATTTGGATTGTTTCATACAAGGGCAAGGAAGAGTTGTATGGTAAATCTCTATAGTGACGCAGTATGGTCTACAAGAGAGTAAGCAGCACCCAAGTTCAGAAGCGTCTGCAACATTTGGATTGTTTCATACAAGGGCAAGGAAGAGTTGTATGGTAAATCTCTATAGTGACGCAGTATGGTCTACGAGAGAGTAAGCAGCACCCAAGTTCAGAAGCGTCTGCAACATTTGGATTGTTTCATACAAAGGCAATGAAGAGTTCTATACTAAATCTCTCTGGTGTTCCTATACTGGCTACAGCCTAGTAAGCAGGACCCAAGTTCAGAAGCGTCTGCTACATTTGGATTGTTTCATTCAAGGGCAAGGAAGAGTTGTATGGTAAATCTCTATAATGATGCAGTATGGTCTACGAGAGAGTAAGCAGCACCCAAGTACAGAAGCATCTGCTACATTTGGAATGTTTCATACAAGGGCAAGGAAGAGTTGTATGGTAAATCTCTATAGTGATGCAGTATGGTCTACGAGAGAGTAAGCAGCACCCAAGTTCAGAAGCGTCTGCTACATTTGGATTGTTTCATACAATGGCAAGGAAGAGTTGTATGGTAAATCTCTATAGTGATGCAATATGGTCTACGAGAGAGTAAGCAGCACCCAAGTTCAGAAGCGTCTGCTACATTTGGATTGTTTCATACAAGGGCAAGGAAGAGTTGTATGCTAAATCTCTATAGTGATGCAGTATGGTCTACGAGAGAGTAAGCAGCACCCAAGTTCAGAAGCGTCTGCTACATTTGGATTGTTTCATACAAAGGCAAGGAAGAGTTGTATGCTACATCTCTATAGTGATGTAGTATGGTCTACGAGAGAGTAAGCAGCACCCAAGTTCAGAAGCGTCTGCTACATTTGGATTGTTTCATACAAGGGCAAGGAAGAGCTGTATACTAAATCTCTATAGTGATGCAGTATGGTCTACGAGAGAGTAAGCAGCACCCAAGTTCAGAAGCGTCTGCTACATTTGGATTGTTTCATACAAGAGCAAGGAAGAGTTGTATGGTAAATCTCTATAGTGATGCAGTATGGTCTACGAGAGAGTAAGCAGCCCCCAAGTTCATAAGCGTCTGCTACATTTGGATTGTTTCATACAAGGGCAAGGAAGAGTTGTATGCTAAATCTCTATAGTGATGCAGTATGGTCTACGAGAGAGTAAGCAGCACCCAAGTTCAGAAGCGTCTGCTACATTTGGATTGTTTCATACAAGGGCAAGGAAGAGTTGTATGCTAAATCTCTATAGTGATGCAGTATGGTCTACGAGAGAGTAAGCAGCACCCAAGTTCAGAAGCGTCTGCAACATTTGGATTGTTTCATACAAAGGCAATGAAGAGTTCTATACTAAATCTCTCTGGTGTTCCTATACTGGCTACAGCCTAGTAAGCAGGACCCAAGTTCAGAAGCGTCTGCTACATTTGGATTGTTTCATTCAAGGGCAAGGAAGAGTTGTATGCTAAATCTCTATAATGATGCAGTATGGTCTACGAGAGAGTAAGCAGCATTTAAGTTCAGAAGCGTCTGCAACATTTGGATTGTTTCATACAAGGGCAAGGAAGAGTTGTATGGTAAATCTCTATAGTGACGCAGTATGGTCTACGAGAGAGTAAGTAGCACCCAAGTACAGAAGCATCTGCTACATTTGGAATGTTTCATACAAGGGCAAGGAAGAGTTGTATGGTAAATCTCTATAGTGATGCAGTATGGTCTACGAGAGAGTAAGCAGCCCCCAAGTTCATAAGCGTCTGCTACATTTGGATTGTTTCATACAAGGGCAAGGAAGAGTTGTATGCTAAATCTCTATAGTGATGCAGTATGGTCTACGAGAGAGTAAGCAGCACCCAAGTTCAGAAGCGTCTGCTACATTTGGATTGTTTCATACAAGGGCAAGGAAGAGTTGTATGCTAAATCTCTATAGTGATGCAGTATGGTCTACGAGAGAGTAAGCAGCACCCAAGTTCAGAAGCGTCTGCAACATTTGGATTGTTTCATACAAAGGCAATGAAGAGTTCTATACTAAATCTCTCTGGTGTTCCTATACTGGCTACAGCCTAGTAAGCAGGACCCAAGTTCAGAAGCGTCTGCTACATTTGGATTGTTTCATTCAAGGGCAAGGAAGAGTTGTATGCTAAATCTCTATAATGATGCAGTATGGTCTACGAGAGAGTAAGCAGCATTTAAGTTCAGAAGCGTCTGTAACATTTGGATTGTTTCATACAAGGGCAAGGAAGAGTTGTATGGTAAATCTCTATAGTGACGCAGTATGGTCTACGAGAGAGTAAGTAGCACCCAAGTACAGAAGCATCTGCTACATTTGGAATGTTTCATACAAGGGCAAGGAAGAGTTGTATGGTAAATCTCTATAGTGATGCAGTATGGTCTACGAGAGAGTAAGCAGCACCCAAGTTCAGAAGCGTCTGCTACATTTGGATTGTTTCATACAAGGGCAAGGAAGAGTTGTATGCTAAATCTCTATAGTGATGCAGTATGGTCTACGAGAGAGTAAGCAGCACCCAAGTTCAGAAGCGTCTGCTACATTTGGATTGTTTCATACAAAGGCAAGGAAGAGTTGTATGCTAAATCTCTATAGTGATGCAGTATGGTCTACGAGAGAGTAAGCCGCACCAAAGTTCAGAAGCGTCTGCTACATTTGGATTGTTTCATACAAGGGCAAGGAAGAGTTGTATGCTAAATCTCTATAGTGATGCAGTATGGTCTACGAGAGAGTAAGCAGCACCCAAGTTCAGAAGCGTCTGCTACATTTGGATTGTTTCATACAAGGGCAAGGAACAGTTGTATGCTAAATCTCTATAGTGATGCAGTATGGTCTACGAGAGAGTAAGCAGCACCCAAGTTCAGAAGCGTCTGCAACATTTGGATTGTTTCATACAAAGGCAATGAAGAGTTCTATAATAAATCTCTCTGGTGTTCCTATACTGGCTACAGCCTAGTAAGCAGGACCCAAGTTCAGAAGCGTCTGCTACATTTGGATTGTTTCATTCAAGGGCAAGGAAGAGTTGTATGCTAAATCTCTATAATGATACAGTATGGTCTACGAGAGAGTAAGCATCACCCAAGTTCAGAAGCGTCTGCTACATTTGGATTGTTTCATACAAGGGCAAGGAAGAGTTGTATGGTAAATCTCTATAGTGATGCAGTATGGTCTACGAGAGAGTAAGCAGCACCCAAGTTCAGAAGCGTCTGCTACATTTGGATTGTTTCATACAAGGGCAAGGAAGAGTTGTATGCTAAATCTCTATAGTGATGCAGTATGGTCTACGAGAGAGTAAGCAGCACCCAAGTTCAGATGCGTCTGCTACATTTGGATTGTTTCATACAAAGGCAAGGAAGAGTTGTATGCTAAATCTCTATAGTGATGCAGTATGGTCTACGAGAGAGTAAGCAGCACCCAAGTTCAGAAGCGTCTGCTACATTTGGATTGTTTCATACAAAGGCAAGGAAGAGTTGTATGCTAAATCTCTATAGTGATGCAGTATGGTCTACGAGAGAGTAAGCAGCACCCAAGTTCAGAAGCGTCTGCTACATTTGGATTGTTTCATACAAGGGCAAGGAAGAGTTGTATGCTAAATCTCTATAGTGATGCAGTATGGTCTACGAGAGAGTAAGCAGCACCCAAGTTCAGAAGCGTCTGCAACAATTGGATTGTTTCATACAAAGGCAATGAAGAGTTCTATACTAAATCTCTCTGGTGTTCCTATACTGGCTAGAGCCTAGTAAGCAGGACCCAAGTTCAGAAGCGTCTGCTACATTTGGATTGTTTCATTCAAGGGAAAGGAAGAGTTGTATGCTAAATCTCTATAATGATGCAGTATGGTCTACGAGAGAGTAAGCAGCATTTAAGTTCAGAAGCGTCTGCAACATTTGGATTGTTTCATACAAGGGCAAGGAAGAGTTGTATGGTAAATCTCTATAGTGACGCAGTATGGTCTACGAGAGAGTAAGCAGCACCCAAGTACAGAAGCATCTGCTACATTTGGAATGTTTCATACAAGGGCAAGGAAGAGTTGTATGGTAAATCTCTATAGTGATGCAGTATGGTCTACGAGAGAGTAAGCAGCACCCAAGTTCAGAAGCGTCTGCTACATTTGGATTGTTTCATACAATGGCAAGGAAGAGTTGTATGGTAAATCTCTATAGTGATGCAATATGGTCTACGAGAGAGTAAGCAGCACCCAAGTTCAGAAGCGTCTGCTACATTTGGATTGTTTCATACAAGGGCAAGGAAGAGTTGTATGCTAAATCTCTATAGTGATGCAGTATGGTCTACGAGACAGTAAGCAGCACCCAAGTTCAGAAGCGTCTGCTACATTTGGATTGTTTCATACAAAGGCAAGGAAGAGTTGTATGCTACATCTCTATAGTGATGTAGTATGGTCTACGAGAGAGTAAGCAGCACCCAAGTTCAGAAGCGTCTGCTACATTTGGATTGTTTCATACAAGGGCAAGGAAGAGCTGTATACTAAATCTCTATAGTGATGCAGTATGGTCTACGAGAGAGTAAGCAGCACCCAAGTTCAGAAGCGTCTGCTACATTTGGATTGTTTCATACAAGGGCAAGGAAGAGTTGTATGCTAAATCTCTATAGTGATGCAGTATGGTCTACGAGAGAGTAAGCAGCCCCCAAGTTCATAAGCGTCTGCTACATTTGGATTGTTTCATACAAGGGCAAGGAAGAGTTGTATGCTAAATCTCTATAGTGATGCAGTATGGTCTACGAGAGAGTAAGCAGCACCCAAGTTCAGAAGCGTCTGCTACATTTGGATTGTTTCATACAAGGGCAAGGAAGAGTTGTATGCTAAATCTCTATAGTGATGCAGTATGGTCTACGAGAGAGTAAGCAGCACCCAAGTTCAGAAGCGTCTGCAACATTTGGATTGTTTCATACAAAGGCAATGAAGAGTTCTATACTAAATCTCTCTGGTGTTCCTATACTGGCTACAGCCTAGTAAGCAGGACCCAAGTTCAGAAGCGTCTGCTACATTTGGATTGTTTCATTCAAGGGCAAGGAAGAGTTGTATGCTAAATCTCTATAATGATGCAGTATGGTCTACGAGAGAGTAAGCAGCATTTAAGTTCAGAAGCGTCTGCAACATTTGGATTGTTTCATACAAGGGCAAGGAAGAGTTGTATGGTAAATCTCTATAGTGACGCAGTATGGTCTACGAGAGAGTAAGTAGCACCCAAGTACAGAAGCATCTGCTACATTTGGAATGTTTCATACAAGGGCAAGGAAGAGTTGTATGGTAAATCTCTATAGTGATGCAGTATGGTCTACGAGAGAGTAAGCAGCACCCAAGTTCAGAAGCGTCTGCTACATTTGGATTGTTTCATACAAGGGCAAGGAAGAGTTGTATGCTAAATCTCTATAGTGATGCAGTATGGTCTACGAGAGAGTAAGCAGCACCCAAGTTCAGAAGCGTCTGCTACATTTGGATTGTTTCATACAAGGGCAAGGAAGAGTTGTATGCTAAATCTCTATAGTGATGCAGTATGGTCTACGAGAGAGTAAGCAGCACCCAAGTTCAGAAGCGTCTGCAACATTTGGATTGTTTCATACAAAGGCAATGAAGAGTTCTATACTAAATCTCTCTGGTGTTCCTATACTGGCTACAGCCTAGTAAGGAGGACCCAAGTTCAGAAGCGTCTGCTACATTTGGATTGTTTCATTCAAGGGCAAGGAAGAGTTGTATGGTAAATCTCTATAGTGATGCAGTATGGTCTACGAGAGAGTAAGCAGCACCCAAGTTCAGAAGCGTCTGCTACATTTGGATTGTTTCATACAAGGGCAAGGAAGAGTTGTATGGTAAATCTCTATAGTGATGCAGTATGGTCTACGAGAGAGTAAGCAGCACCCAAGTTCAGAAGCGTCTGCTACATTTGGATTGTTTCATACAAAGGCAAGGAAGAGTTGTATGCTAAATCTCTATAGTGATGCAGTATGGTCTACGAGAGAGTAAGCAGCACCCAAGTTCAGAAGCGTCTGCTACATTTGGATTGTTTCATACAAGGGCAAGGAAGAGTTGTATGCTAAATCTCTATAGTGATGCAGTTTGGTCTACGAGAGAGTAAGCAGCACCCAAGTTCAGAAGCGTCTTCTACATTTGGATTGTTTCATACAAGGACAAGGAAGAGTTGTATGCTAAATCTCTATAGTGATGCAGTATGGTCTACGAGAGAGTAAGCAGCACCCAAGTTCAGAAGCGTCTGCAACATTTGGATAGTTTCATACAAAGGCAATGAAGAGTTCTATACTAAATCTCTCTGGTGTTCCTATACTGGCTACAGCTTAGTAAACAGGACCCAAGTTCAGAAGCGTCTGCTACATTTGGATCGTTTCATACAAGGGCAAGGAAGAGTTGTATGGTAAATCTCTATAGTGATGCAGCATGATCTACGAGAGAGTAAGCAGCACCCAAGTTCAGAAGCGTCTGCTACATTTGGATTGTTTCATACAAGGGCAAGGAAGAGTTGTATGCTAAATCTCTATAGTGATGCAGTATGGTCTACGAGAGAGTAAGCAGCACCCAAGTTCAGATGCGTCTGCTACATTTGGATTGTTTCATACAAAGGCAAGGAAGAGTTGTATGCTAAATCTCTATAGTGATGCAGTATGGTCTACGAGAGAGTAAGCAGCACCCAAGTTCAGAAGCGTCTGCTACATTTGGATTGTTTCATACAAAGGCAAGGAAGAGTTGTATGCTAAATCTCTATAGTGATGCAGTATGGTCTACGAGACAGTAAGCAGCACCCAAGTTCAGAAGCGTCTGCTACATTTGGATTGTTTCATACAAGGGCAAGGAAGAGTTGTATGCTAAATCTCTATAGTGATGCAGTATGGTCTACGAGAGAGTAAGCAGCACCCAAGTTCAGAAGCGTCTGCAACATTTGGATTGTTTCATACAAAGGCAATGTAGAGTTCTATACTAAATCTCTCTGGTGTTCCTATACTGGCTACAGCCTAGTAAGCAGGACCCAAGTTCAGAAGCGTCTGCTACATTTGGATTGTTTCATTCAAGGGAAAGGAAGAGTTGTATGCTAAATCTCTATAATGATGCAGTATGGTCTACGAGAGAGTAAGCAGCATTTAAGTTCAGAAGCGTCTGCAACATTTGGATTGTTTCATACAAGGGCAAGGAAGAGTTGTATGGTAAATCTCTATAGTGACGCAGTATGGTCTACGAGAGAGTAAGCAGCACCCAAGTACAGAAGCATCTGCTACATTTGGAATGTTTCATACAAGGGCAAGGAAGAGTTGTATGGTAAATCTCTATAGTGATGCAGTATGGTCTACGAGAGAGTAAGCAGCACCCAAGTTCAGAAGCGTCTGCTACATTTGGATTGTTTCATACAATGGCAAGGAAGAGTTGTATGGTAAATCTCTATAGTGATGCAATATGGTCTACGAGAGAGTAAGCAGCACCCAAGTTCAGAAGCGTCTGCTACATTTGGATTGTTTCATGCAAGGGCAAGGAAGAGTTGTATGCTAAATCTCTATAGTGATGCAGTATGGTCTACGACAGAGTAAGCAGCACCCAAGTTCAGAAGCGTCTGCTACATTTGGATTGTTTCATACAAAGGCAAGGAAGAGTTGTATGCTACATCTCTATAGTGTTCCTATACTGGCTACAGCCTAGTAAGCAGGACCCAAGTTCAGAAGCGTCTGCTACATTTGGATTGTTTCATACAAGGGCAAGGAAGAGTTGTATGCTAAATCTCTATAGTGATGCAGTATGGTCTACGAGAGAGTAAGCAGCACCCAAGTTCAGAAGCGTCAGCTACATTTGGATTGTTTCATACAAGGGCAAGGAAGAGTTG
Organism: Plestiodon gilberti rubricaudatus; assembly: GCA_026170595.1. Classification (NCBI taxonomy): domain Eukaryota; kingdom Metazoa; phylum Chordata; class Lepidosauria; order Squamata; family Scincidae; genus Plestiodon; species Plestiodon gilberti. The sequence continues at coordinate 113,128,483 of JANXHW010000003.1, forward strand.
TATGTTAAATCTCTATAGTGATGCAGTATGGTCTACGAGAGAGTAAGCAGCACCCAAGTTCAGAAGCGTCTGCTACATTTGGATTGTTTCATACAATGGCAAGGAAGAGTTGTATGGTAAATCTCTATAGTGATGCAATATGGTCTACGAGAGAGTAAGCAGCACCCAAGTTCAGAAGCGTCTGCTACATTTGGATTGTTTCATGCAAGGGCAAGGAAGAGTTGTATGGTAAATCTCTATAGTGATGCAGTATGGTCTACGAGAGAGTAAGCAGCACCCAAGTTCAGAAGCGTCTGCTACATTTGGATTGTTTCATACAAAGGCAACGAAGAGTTCTATACTAAATCTCTATAGTGTTCCTATACTGGCTACAGCCTAGTAAGCAGGACCCAAGTTCAGAAGCGTCTGCTACATTTGGATTGTTTCATACAAGGGCAAGGAAGAGTTGTATGCTAAATCTCTATAGTGATGCAGTATGGTCTACGAGAGAGTAAGCAGCACCCAAGTTCAGAAGCGTCAGCTACATTTGGATTGTTTCATACAAGGGCAAGGAAGAGTTGTATGTTAAATCTCTATAGTGATGCAGTATGGTCTACGAGAGAGTAAGCAGCACCCAAGTTCAGAAGCGTCTGCAACATTTGGATTGTCTCATACAAGGGCAAGGAAGAGTTGTATGGTAAATCTCTATAGTGATGCAGTATGGTCTACGAGAGAGTAAGCAGCACCCAAGTTCAGAAGCCTCTGCTACATTTGGATTGTCTCATACAAGGGCAAGGAAGAGTTGTATGCTAAATCTCTATAGTGATGCAGTATGGTCTACGAGAGAGTAAGCAGCACCCAAGTTCAGAAGCGTCTGCTACATTTTTATTGTTTCATACAAGGGCAAGGAAGAGTTGTATGCTAAATCTCTACAGTGATGCAGTATGGTCTACGAGAGAGTAAGCAGCACCCAAGTTCAGAAGCGTCTGCTACATTTGGATTGTTTCGTACAAGGGCAAGGAAGAGTTGTATGCTAAATCTCTATAGTGATGCAGTATGGTCTACGAGAGAGTAAGCAGCACCCAAGTTCAGAAGCGTCTGCAACATTTGGATTGTTTCATACAAAGGCAAGGAAGAGTTGTATGCTAAATCTCTATAGTGATGCAGTATGGTCTACGAGAGAGTAAGCAGCACCCAAGTTCAGAAGCGTCTGCTACATTTGGATTGTTTCATACAAGGGCAATGAAGAGTTCTATACTAAATCTCTCTGGTGTTCCTATACTGGCTACAGCCTAGTAAGCAGCACCCAAGTTCAGAAGCGTCTGGTACATTTGGATTGTTTCATGCAAAGGCAATGAAGAGTTCTATACTAAATCTCTCTGGTGTTCCTATACTGGCTACAGCCTAGTAAGCAGGACCCAAGTTCAGAAGCGTCTGCTACATTTGGATTGTTTCATACAAGGGCAAGGAAGAGTTGTATGCTAAATCTCTATAGTGATGCAGTATGGTCTACGAGAGAGTAAGCAGCACCCAAGTTCAGAAATATCAGCTACATTTGGATTGTTTCATACAAGGGCAAGGAAGAGTTGTATGGTAAATCTCTATAGTGATGCAGTATGGTCTACGAGAGAGTAAGCAGCACCCAAGTTCAGAAGCGTCTGCTACATTTGGATTGTTTCGTACAAGGGCAAGGAAGAGTTGTATGCTAAATCTCTATAGTGATGCAGTATGGTCTACGAGAGAGTAAGCAGCACCCAAGTTCAGAAGCGTCTGCAACATTTGGATTGTTTCATACAAGGGCAAGGAAGAGTTGTATGCTAAATCTCTATAGTGATGCAGTATGGTCTACGAGAGAGTAAGCAGCACCCAAGTTCAGAAGCGTCTGCTACATTTGGATTGTTTCATAGAAGGGCAAGGAAGAGTTGTATGGTAAATCTCTATAGTGATGCAGTATGGTCTACGAGAGAGTAAGCAGCACCCAAGTTCAGAAGCGTCTGCTACATTTGGATTGTTTCGTACAAGGGCAAGGAAGAGTTGTATGCTAAATCTCTATAGTGATGCAGTATGGTCTACGAGAGAGTAAGCAGCACCCAAGTTCAGAAGCGTCTGCAACATTTGGATTGTTTCATACAAGGGCAAGGAAGAGTTGTATGCTAAATCTCTATAGTGATGCAGTATGGTCAACGAGAGAGTAAGCAGCACCCAAGTTCAGAAGCGTCTGCTACATTTGGATTGTTTCATACAAGGGCAATGAAGAGTTCTATACTAAATCTCTCTGGTGTTCCTATACTGGCTACAGCCTAGTAAGCAGCACCCAAGTTCAGAAGCGTCTGGTACATTTGGATTGTTTCATGCAAAGGCAATGAAGAGTTCTATACTAAATCTCTCTGGTGTTCCTATACTGGCTACAGCCTAGTAAGCAGGACCCAAGTTCAGAAGCGTCTGCTACATTTGGATTGTTTCATACAAGGGCAAGGAAGAGTTGTATGCTAAATCTCTATAGTGATGCAGTATGGTCTACGAGAGAGTAAGCAGCACCCAAGTTCAGAAGCATCAGCTACATTTGGATTGTTTCATACAAGGGCAAGGAAGAGTTGTATGCTAAATCTCTATAGTGATGCCGTATGGTCTACGAGAGAGTAAGCAGCACCCAAGTTCAGAAGCGTCTGCTACATTTGGATTGTTTCATACAAGGGCAAGGAAGAGTTGTATGGTAAATCTCTATAGTGATGCAGTATGGTCTACGAGAGAGTAAGCAGCACCCAAGTTCAGAAGCGTCTGCTACATTTGGATTGTTTCATACAAAGGCAATGAAGAGTTCTATACTAAATCTCTCTAGTGTTACTATACTGGCTACAGCCTAGTAAGCAGGACCCAAGTTCAGAAGCGTCTGCTACATTTGGATTGTTTCATACAAGGGCAAGGAAGAGTTGTATGCTAAATCTCTATAGTGATGCAGTATGGTCTACGAGAGAGTAAGCAGCACCCAAGTTCAGAAGCGTCTGCTACATTTGGATTGTTTCATACAAAGGCAAGGAAGAGTTGTATGCTAAATCTCTATAGTGATGCAGTATGGTCTACGAGAGAGTAAGCAGCACCCAAGTTCAGAAGCGTCTGCTACATTTGGATTGTTTCATACAAGGGCAAGGAAGAGTTGTATGGTAAATCTCTATAGTGATGCATTATGGTCTACGAGAGAGTAAGCAGCACCCAAGTTCAGAAGCGTCTGGTACATTTGGATTGTTTCATGCAAAGGCAATGAAGAGTTCTATACTAAATCTCTCTGGTGTTCCTATACTGGCTAGAGCCTAGTAAGCAGGACCCAAGTTCAGAAGCGTCTGCTACATTTGGATTGTTTCATACAAGGGCAAGGAAGAGTTGTATGCTAAATCTCTATAGTGATGCAGTATGGTCTACGAGAGAGTAAGCAGCACCCAATTTCAGAAGCATCAGCTACATTTGGATTGTTTTATACAAGGGCAAGGAAGAGTTGTATGGTAAATCTCTATAGTGATGCAGTATGGTCTACGAGAGAGTAAGCAGCACCCAAGTTCAGAAGCGTCAGCTACATCTGGATTGTTTCATACAAGGGCAAGGAAGAGTTGTATGGTAAATCTCTATAGTGATGCAGTATGGTCTACGAGAGAGTAAGCAGCACCCAAGTTCAGAAGCGTCTGCAACATTTGGATTGTCTCATACAAGGGCAAGGAAGAGTTGTATGCTAAATCTCTATAATGATGCAGTATGGTCTACGAGAGAGTAAGCAGCACCCAAGTTCAGAAGCGTCTGCTACATTTGGATTGTTTCATACAAGGGCAAGGAAGAGTTGTATGCTAAATCTCTATAGTGATGCAGTAATGTCTACGAGAGAGTATGCAGCACCCAAGTTCAGAAGCGTCTGCTACATTTGGATTGTTTCATACAAGGGCAAGGAAGAGTTGTATGCTAAATCTCTATAGTGATGCCGTATGGTCTACGAGAGAGTAAGCAGCACCCAAGTTCAGAAGCGTCTGCTACATTTGGATTGTTTCATACAAGGGCAAGGAAGAGTTGTATGGTAAATCTGTATAGTGATGCAGTATGGTCTACGAGAGAGTAAGCAGCACCCAAGTTCAGAAGCGTCTGCTACATTTGGATTGTTTCATACAAAGGCAATGAAGAGTTCTATACTAAATCTCTCTGGTGTTCCTATACTGGCTACAGCCTAGTAAGCAGGACCCAAGTTCAGAAGCGTCTGCTACATTTGGATTGTTTCATACAAGGGCAAGGAAGAGTTGTATGCTAAATCTCTATAGTGATGCAGTATGGTCTACGAGAGAGTAAGCAGCACCCAAGTTCAGAAGCGTCTGCTACATTTGGATTGTTTCATACAAAGGCAATGAAGAGTTCTATACTAAATCTCTCTGGTGTTCCTATACTGGCTACAGCCTAGTAAGCAGGACCCAAGTTCAGAAGCGTCTGCTACATTTGGATTGTTTCATACAAGGGCAAGGAAGAGTTGTATGCTAAATCTCTATAGTGATGCAGTATGGTCTACGAGAGAGTAACCAGCACCCAAGTTCAGAAGCGTCAGCTACATTTGGATTGTTTCATACAAGGGCAAGGAAGAGTTGTATGGTAAATCTCTATAGTGATGCAGTATGGTCTACGAGAGAGTAAGCAGCACCCAAGTTCAGAAGCATCAGCTACATTTGGATTGTTTCATACAAGGGCAAGGAAGAGTTGTATGCTAAAACTCTATAGTGATGCAGTATGGTCTACGAGAGAGTAAGCAGCACCCACGTTCAGAAGCGTCTGCTACATTTGGATTGTTTCATACAAAGGCAACGAAGAGTTCTATACTAAATCTCTCTGGTGTTCCTATACTGGCTACAGCCTAGTAAGCAGGACCCAAGTTCAGAAGCGTCTGCTACATTTGGATTTTTTCATACAAGGGCAAGGAAGAGTTGTATGGTAAATCTCTATAGTGATGCAGTATGGTCTACGAGAGAGTAAGCAGCACCCAAGTTCAGAAGCGTCTGCTACATTTGGATTGTTTCATACAAGGGCAAGGAAGAGTTGTATGCTAAATCTCTATAGTGATGCAGTATGGTCTACGAGAGAGTAAGCAGCACCCAAGTTCAGAAGCGTCTGCTACATTTGGATTGTTTCATTCAAGGGCAAGGAAGAGTTGTATGGTAAATCTCTATAGTGATGCAGTATGGTCTACGAGAGAGTAAGCAGCACCCAAGTTCAGAAGCGTCTGCTACATTTGGATTGTTTCATACAAAGGCAATGAAGAGTTCTATACTAAATCTCTCAGGTGTTCCTATACTGGCTACAGCCTAGTAAGCAGGACCCAAGTTCAGAAGCGTCTGCTACATTTGGATTGTTTCATACAAGGGCAAGGAAGAGTTGTATGCTGAATCTCTATAGTGATGCAGTATGGTCTACGAGAGAGTAAGCAGCACCCAAGTTCAGAAGCATCAGCTACATTTGGATTGTTTCATACAAGGGCAAGGAAGAGTTGTATGGTAAATCTCTATAGTGATGCAGTATGGTCTACGAGAGAGTAAGCAGCACCCAAGTTCAGAAGCGTCAGCTACATTTGGATTGTTTCATACAAGGGCAAGGAAGAGTTGTATGGTAAATCTCTATAGTGATGCAGTATGGTCTACGAGAGAGTAAGCAGCACCCAGGTTCAGAAGCGTCTGCTACATTTGGATTGTTTCATACAAGGGCAAGGAAGAGCTGTATGCTAAAACTCTATAGTGATGCAGTATGGTCTACGAGAGAGTAAGCAGCACCCACGTTCAGAAGCGTCTGCTACATTTGGATTGTTTCATACAAAGGCAAGGAAGAGTTGTATGCTAAAACTCTATAGTGATAAAGTATGGTCTACGAGAGAGTAAGCAGCACCCACGTTCAGAAGCGTCAGCTACATTTGGATTGTTTCATACAAGGGCAAGGAAGAGTTGTATGGTAAATCTCTATAGTGATGCAGTATGGTCTACGAGAGAGTAAGCAGCACCCAAGTTCAGAAGCATCAGCTACATTTGGATTGTTTCATACAAGGGCAAGGAAGAGTTGTATGGTAAATCTCTATAGTGATGCAGTATGGTCTACGAGAGAGTAAGCAGCACCCAAGTTCAGAAGCGTCAGCTACATTTGGATTGTTTCATACAAGGGCAAGGAAGAGTTGTATGCTAAATCTCTATAGGGATGCAGTATGGGCTACGAGAGAGTAAGCAGCACCCAAGTTCAGAAGCGTCTGCAACATTTGGATTGTTTCATACAAGGGCAAGGAAGAGTTGTATGCTAAATCTCTATAGTGATGCCGTATGGTCTACGAGAGAGTAAGCAGCACCCAAGTTCAGAAGCGTCTGCTACATTTGGATTGTTTCGTACAAGGGCAAGGAAGAGTTGTATGCGAAATCTCTATAGTGATGCAGTATGGTCTACGAGAGAGTAAGCAGCACCCAAGTTCAGAAGCGTCTGCAACATTTGGATTGTTTCATACAAGGGCAATGAAGAGTTCTATACTAAATCTCTCTGGTGTTCCTATACTGGCTAAAGCCTAGTAAGCAGCACCCAAGTTCAGAAGCGTCTGCTACATTTGGATTGTTTCATACAAGGGCAAGGAAGAGTTGTATGGTAAATCTCTATAGTGATGCAGTATGGTCTACGAGAGAGTAAGCAGCACCCAAGTTCAGAAGCGTCTGCTACATTTGGATTGTTTCATACAGAGGCAATTAAGAGTTCTATACTAAATCTCTCTGGTGTTCCTATACTCGCTACAGCCTAGTAAGCAGGACCCAAGTTCAGAAGCGTCTGCTACATTTCGATTGTTTCATACAAGGGCAAGGAAGAGTTGTATGCTAAATCTCTATAGGGATGCAGTATGGTCTACGAGAGAGTAAGCAGCACCCAAATTCAGAAGCGTCTGCTACATTTGGATTGTTTCATACAAGGGCAAGGAAGAGCTGTATGCTAAATCTCTATAGTGATGCAGTATGGTCTACGAGAGAGTAAGCAGCACCCAAGTTCAGAAGCGTCTGCTACATTTGGATTGTTTCATACAAAGGCAAGGAGGAGTTGTATGCTAAAACTCTATAGTGATGCAGTATGGTCTACGAGAGAGTAAGCAGCACCCACGTTCAGAAGCGTCTGCTACATTTGGATTGTTTCATACAAAGGAAATGAAGAGTTCTATACTAAATCTCTCTGGTGTTCCTATTCTGGCTACAGCCTAGTAAGCAGGACGCAAGTTCAGAAGCGTCTGCTACATTTGGATTGTTTCATACAAGGGCAAGGAAGAGTTGTATGCTAAATCTCTATAGTGATGCAGTATGGTCTACGAGAGAGTAAGCAGCACCCAAGTTCAGAAGCGTCTGCTACATTTGGATTGTTTCATACAAGGGCAAGGAAGAGTTGTATGGTAAATCTCTATAGTGATGCATTATGGTCTACGAGAGAGTAAGCAGCACCCAAGTTCAGAAGCGTCTGCTACATTTTTATTGTTTCATACAAGGGCAAGGAAGAGTTGTATGCTAAATCTCTACAGTGATGCAGTATGGTCTACGAGAGAGTAAGCAGCACCCAAGTTCAGAAGCGTCTGCTACATTTGGATTGTTTCGTACAAGGGCAAGGAAGAGTTGTATGCTAAATCTCTATAGTGATGCAGTATGGTCTACGAGAGAGTAAGCAGCACCCAAGTTCAGAAGCGTCTGCAACATTTGGATTGTTTCATACAAAGGCAAGGAAGAGTTGTATGCTAAATCTCTATAGTGATGCAGTATGGTCTACGAGAGAGTAAGCAGCACCCAAGTTCAGAAGCGTCTGCTACATTTGGATTGTTTCATACAAGGGCAATGAAGAGTTCTATACTAAATCTCTCTGGTGTTCCTATACTGGCTACAGCCTAGTAAGCAGCACCCAAGTTCAGAAGCGTCTGGTACATTTGGATTGTTTCATGCAAAGGCAATGAAGAGTTCTATACTAAATCTCTCTGGTGTTCCTATACTGGCTACAGCCTAGTAAGCAGGACCCAAGTTCAGAAGCGTCTGCTACATTTGGATTGTTTCATACAAGGGCAAGGAAGAGTTGTATGCTAAATCTCTATAGTGATGCAGTATGGTCTACGAGAGAGTAAGCAGCACCCAAGTTCAGAAATATCAGCTACATTTGGATTGTTTCATACAAGGGCAAGGAAGAGTTGTATGGTAAATCTCTATAGTGATGCAGTATGGTCTACGAGAGAGTAAGCAGCACCCAAGTTCAGAAGCGTCTGCTACATTTGGATTGTTTCGTACAAGGGCAAGGAAGAGTTGTATGCTAAATCTCTATAGTGATGCAGTATGGTCTACGAGAGAGTAAGCAGCACCCAAGTTCAGAAGCGTCTGCAACATTTGGATTGTTTCATACAAGGGCAAGGAAGAGTTGTATGCTAAATCTCTATAGTGATGCAGTATGGTCTACGAGAGAGTAAGCAGCACCCAAGTTCAGAAGCGTCTGCTACATTTGGATTGTTTCATAGAAGGGCAAGGAAGAGTTGTATGGTAAATCTCTATAGTGATGCAGTATGGTCTACGAGAGAGTAAGCAGCACCCAAGTTCAGAAGCGTCTGCTACATTTGGATTGTTTCGTACAAGGGCAAGGAAGAGTTGTATGCTAAATCTCTATAGTGATGCAGTATGGTCTACGAGAGAGTAAGCAGCACCCAAGTTCAGAAGCGTCTGCAACATTTGGATTGTTTCATACAAGGGCAAGGAAGAGTTGTATGCTAAATCTCTATAGTGATGCAGTATGGTCAACGAGAGAGTAAGCAGCACCCAAGTTCAGAAGCGTCTGCTACATTTGGATTGTTTCATACAAGGGCAATGAAGAGTTCTATACTAAATCTCTCTGGTGTTCCTATACTGGCTACAGCCTAGTAAGCAGCACCCAAGTTCAGAAGCGTCTGGTACATTTGGATTGTTTCATGCAAAGGCAATGAAGAGTTCTATACTAAATCTCTCTGGTGTTCCTATACTGGCTACAGCCTAGTAAGCAGGACCCAAGTTCAGAAGCGTCTGCTACATTTGGATTGTTTCATACAAGGGCAAGGAAGAGTTGTATGCTAAATCTCTATAGTGATGCAGTATGGTCTACGAGAGAGTAAGCAGCACCCAAGTTCAGAAGCATCAGCTACATTTGGATTGTTTCATACAAGGGCAAGGAAGAGTTGTATGCTAAATCTCTATAGTGATGCCGTATGGTCTACGAGAGAGTAAGCAGCACCCAAGTTCAGAAGCGTCTGCTACATTTGGATTGTTTCATACAAGGGCAAGGAAGAGTTGTATGGTAAATCTCTATAGTGATGCAGTATGGTCTACGAGAGAGTAAGCAGCACCCAAGTTCAGAAGCGTCTGCTACATTTGGATTGTTTCATACAAAGGCAATGAAGAGTTCTATACTAAATCTCTCTAGTGTTACTATACTGGCTACAGCCTAGTAAGCAGGACCCAAGTTCAGAAGCGTCTGCTACATTTGGATTGTTTCATACAAGGGCAAGGAAGAGTTGTATGCTAAATCTCTATAGTGATGCAGTATGGTCTACGAGAGAGTAAGCAGCACCCAAGTTCAGAAGCGTCAGCTACATTTGGATTGTTTCATACAAGGGCAAGGAAGAGTTGTATGGTAAATCTCTATAGTGATGCAGTATGGTCTACGAGAGAGTAAGCAGCACCCAAGTTCAGAAGCGTCTGCAACATTTGGATTGTCTCATACAAGGGCAAGGAAGAGTTGTATGGTAAATCTCTATAGTGATGCAGTATGGTCTACGAGAGAGTAAGCAGCACCCAAGTTCAGAAGCCTCTGCTACATTTGGATTGTCTCATACAAGGGCAAGGAAGAGTTGTATGCTAAATCTCTATAGTGATGCAGTATGGTCTACGAGAGAGTAAGCAGCACCCAAGTTCAGAAGCGTCTGCTACATTTGGATTGTTTCATACAAGGGCAAGGAAGAGTTGTATGCTAAATCTCTACAGTGATGCAGTATGGTCTACGAGAGAGTAAGCAGCACCCAAGTTCAGAAGCGTCTGCTACATTTGGATTGTTTCGTACAAGGGCAAGGAAGAGTTGTATGCTAAATCTCTATAGTGATGCAGTATGGTCTACGAGAGAGTAAGCAGCACCCAAGTTCAGAAGCGTCTGCAACATTTGGATTGTTTCATACAAGGGCAAGGAAGAGTTGTATGCTAAATCTCTATAGTGATGCAGTATGGTCTACGAGAGAGTAAGCAGCACCCAAGTTCAGAAGCGTCTGCTACATTTGGATTGTTTCATACAAGGGCAATGAAGAGTTCTATACTAAATCTCTCTGGTGTTCCTATACTGGCTACAGCCTAGTAAGCAGCACCCAAGTTCAGAAGCGTCTGGTACATTTGGATTGTTTCATGCAAAGGCAATGAAGAGTTCTATACTAAATCTCTCTGGTGTTCCTATACTGGCTACAGCCTAGTAAGCAGGACCCAAGTTCAGAAGCGTCTGCTACATTTGGATTGTTTCATACAAGGGCAAGGAAGAGTTGTATGCTAAATCTCTATAGTGATGCAGTATGGTCTACGAGAGAGTAAGCAGCACCCAAGTTCAGAAATATCAGCTACATTTGGATTGTTTCATACAAGGGCAAGGAAGAGTTGTATGGTAAATCTCTATAGTGATGCAGTATGGTCTACGAGAGAGTAAGCAGCACCCAAGTTCAGAAGCGTCTGCTACATTTGGATTGTTTCGTACAAGGGCAAGGAAGAGTTGTATGCTAAATCTCTATAGTGATGCAGTATGGTCTACGAGAGAGTAAGCAGCACCCAAGTTCAGAAGCGTCTGCAACATTTGGATTGTTTCATACAAGGGCAAGGAAGAGTTGTATGCTAAATCTCTATAGTGATGCAGTATGGTCTACGAGAGAGTAAGCAGCACCCAAGTTCAGAAGCGTCTGCTACATTTGGATTGTTTCATACAAGGGCAAGGAAGAGCTGTATGGTAAATCTCTATAGTGATGCATTATGGTCTACGAGAGAGTAAGCAGCACCCAAGTTCAGAAGCGTCTGGTACATTTGGATTGTTTCATGCAAAGGCAATGAAGAGTTCTATACTAAATCTCTCTGGTGTTCCTATACTGGCTACAGCCTAGTAAGCAGGACCCAAGTTCAGAAGCGTCTGCTACATTTGGATTGTTTCATACAAGGGCAAGGAAGAGTTGTATGCTAAATCTCTATAGTGATGCATTATGGTCTACGAGAGAGTAAGCATCACCCAAGTTCAGAAGCGTCTGCTACATTTGGATTGTTTCATACAAAGGCAAGGAAGAGTTCTATACTAAATCTCTCTTCTGTTCCTATACTGGCTACAGCGTAGTAAGCAGGACCCAAGTTCAGAAGCGTCTGCTACATTTGGATTGTTTCATACAAGGGCAAGGAAGAGTTGTATGCTAAATCTCTATAGTGATGCAGTATGGTCTACGAGAGAGTAAGCAGCACCCAAGTTCAGAAGCGTCTGCTGCTTTTGGATTGTTTCATACAAGGGCAAGGAAGAGTTGTATGGTAAATCTCTATAGGGATGCAGTATGGTCTACGAGAGAGTAAGCAGCACCCAAGTTCAGAAGCGTCTGCTACATTTGGATTGTTTCATACAAGGGCAAGGAAGAGTTGTATGGAAAATCTCTATAGTGATGCAGTATGGTCTACGAGAGAGTAAGCAGCACCCAAGTTCAGAAGCGTCAGCTACATTTGGATTGTTTCATACAAGGGCAAGGAAGAGTTGTATGGTAAATCTCTATAGTGATGCAGTATGGTCTACGAGAGAGTAAGCAGCACCCAAGTTCAGAAGCGTCTGCAACATTTGGATTGTTTCATACAAGGGCAAGGAAGAGTTGTATGCTAAATCTCTATAGTGATGCCGTATGGTCTACGAGAGATTAAGCAGCACCGAAGTTCAGAAGCGTCTGCTACATTTGGATTGTTTCGTACAAGGGCAAGGAAGAGTTGTATGCGAAATCTCTGTAGTGATGCAGTATGGTCTACGAGAGAGTAAGCAGCACCCAAGTTCAGAAGCGTCTGCAACATTTGGATTGTTTCATACAAGGGCAAGGAAGAGTTGTATGCTAAATCTCTATAGTGATGCAGTATGGTCTACGAGAGAGTAAGCAGCACCCAAGTTCAGAAGCGTCTGCTACATTTGGATTATTTCATACAAGGGAAATGAAGAGTTCTATACTAAATCTCTCTGGTGATCCTATACTGGCTAGAGCCTAGTAAGCAGCACCCAAGTTCAGAAGCTTCTGCTACATTTGGATTGTTTCATACAAGGGCAAGGAAGAGTTGTATGGTAAATCTCTATAGTGATGCAGTATGGTCTACGAGAGAGTAAGCAGCACCCAAGTTCAGAAGCGTCTGCCACATTTGGATTGTTTCATACAGAGGCAATGAAGAGTTCTATACTAAATCTCTCTGGTGTTCCTATACTCGCTACAGCCTAGTAAGCAGGACCCAAGTTCAGAAGCGTCTGCTACATTTGGATTGTTTCATACAAGGGCAAGGAAGAGTTGTATGCTAAATCTCTATAGGGATGCAGTATGGTCTACGAGAGAGTAAGCAGCACTCAAGTTCAGAAGCGTCTGCTACATTTGGATTGTTTCATACAAGGGCAAGGAAGAGATGTATGCTAAATCTCTATAGTGATGCAGTATGGTCTACGAGAGAGTAAGCAGGACCCAAGTTCAGAAGCGTCTGCTACATTTGGATTGTTTCATACAAAGGCAAGGAAGAGTTGTATGCTAAAACTCTATAGTGATGCACTATGGTCTACGAGAGAGTCAGCAGCACCCACGTTCAGAAGCGTCTGCTACATTTGGATTGTTTCATACAAAGGCAATGAAGAGTTCTATACTAAATCTCTCTGGTGTTCCTATACTGGCTTCAGCCTAGTAAGCAGGACCCAAGTTCAGAAGCGTCTGCTACATTTGGAGTGTTTCATTCAAGGGCAAGGAAGAGTTGTATGGTAAATCTCTATAGTGATGCAGTATGGTCTACGAGAGAGTAAGCAGCACCCAAGTTCAGAAGCGTCAGCTACATTTGGATTGTTTCATACAAGGGCAAGGAAGAGTTGTATGCTAAATCTCTATAGTGATGCAGTATGGTCTACGAGAGAGTAAGCAGCATCCAAGTTCAGAAGCGTCTGCTACATTTGGATTGTTTCATACAAAGGCAAGGAAGAGTTGTATGCTAAATCTCTATAGTGATGCAGTATGGTCTACGAGAGAGTAAGCAGCACCCAAGTTCAGAGCTTCTGCTACATTTGGATTGTTTCATACAAGGGCAAGGAAGAGTTGTATGGTAAATCTCTATAGTGATGGATTATGGTCTACGAGAGAGTAAGCAGCACCCAAGTTCAGAAGCGTCTGGTACATTTGGATTGTTTCATGCAAAGGCAATGAAGAGTTCTATACTAAATCTCTAAGGTGTTCCTATACTGGCTACAGCCTAGTAAGCAGGACCCAAGTTCAGAAGCGTCTGCTACATTTGGATTGTTTCATACAAGGGCAAGGAAGAGTTGTATGCTAAATCTCTATAGTGATGCAGTATGGTCTACGAGAGAGTAAGCAGCACCCAAGTTCAGAAGCGTCTGCTACATTTGGATTGTTTCATACAAAGGCAAGGAAGAGTTGTATGCTAAATCTCTATAGTGATGCAGTATGGTCTACGAGAGAGTAAGCAGCACCCAAGTTCAGAAGCGTCTGCTACATTTGGATTGTTTCATACAAGGGCAAGGAAGAGTTGTATGGTAAATCTCTATAGTGATGCATTATGGTCTACGAGAGAGTAAGCAGCACCCAAGTTCAGAAGCGTCTGGTACATTTGGATTGTTTCATGCAAAGGCAATGAAGAGTTCTATACTAAATCTCTCTGGTGTTCCTATACTGGCTACAGCCTAGTAAGCAGGACCCAAGTTCAGAAGCGTCTGCTACATTTGGATTGTTTCATACAAGGGCAAGGAAGAGTTGTATGCTAAATCTCTATAGTGATGCAGTATGGTCTACGAGAGAGTAAGCAGCACCCAATTTCAGAAGCATCAGCTACATTTGGATTGTTTTATACAAGGGCAAGGAAGAGTTGTATGGTAAATCTCTATAGTGATGCAGTATGGTCTACGAGAGAGTAAGCAGCACCCAAGTTCAGAAGCGTCAGCTACATCTGGATTGTTTCATACAAGGGCAAGGAAGAGTTGTATGGTAAATCTCTATAGTGATGCAGTATGGTCTACGAGAGAGTAAGCAGCACCCAAGTTCAGAAGCGTCTGCAACATTTGGATTGTCTCATACAAGGGCAAGGAAGAGTTGTATGCTAAATCTCTATAATGATGCAGTATGGTCTACGAGAGAGTAAGCAGCACCCAAGTTCAGAAGCGTCTGCTACATTTGGATTGTTTCATACAAGGGCAAGGAAGAGTTGTATGCTAAATCTCTATAGTGATGCAGTAATGTCTACGAGAGAGTATGCAGCACCCAAGTTCAGAAGCGTCTGCTACATTTGGATTGTTTCATACAAGGGCAAGGAAGAGTTGTATGCTAAATCTCTATAGTGATGCCGTATGGTCTACGAGAGAGTAAGCAGCACCCAAGTTCAGAAGCGTCTGCTACATTTGGATTGTTTCATACAAGGGCAAGGAAGAGTTGTATGGTAAATCTGTATAGTGATGCAGTATGGTCTACGAGAGAGTAAGCAGCACCCAAGTTCAGAAGCGTCTGCTACATTTGGATTGTTTCATACAAAGGCAATGAAGAGTTCTATACTAAATCTCTCTGGTGTTCCTATACTGGCTACAGCCTAGTAAGCAGGACCCAAGTTCAGAAGCGTCTGCTACATTTGGATTGTTTCATACAAGGGCAAGGAAGAGTTGTATGCTAAATCTCTATAGTGATGCAGTATGGTCTACGAGAGAGTAAGCAGCACCCAAGTTCAGAAGCGTCTGCTACAATTGGATTGTTTCATACAAAGGCAATGAAGAGTTCTATACTAAATCTCTCTGGTGTTCCTATACTGGCTACAGCCTAGTAAGCAGGACCCAAGTTCAGAAGCGTCTGCTACATTTGGATTGTTTCATACAAGGGCAAGGAAGAGTTGTATGCTAAATCTCTATAGTGATGCAGTATGGTCTACGAGAGAGTAACCAGCACCCAAGTTCAGAAGCGTCAGCTACATTTGGATTGTTTCATACAAGGGCAAGGAAGAGTTGTATGGTAAATCTCTATAGTGATGCAGTATGGTCTACGAGAGAGTAAGCAGCACCCAAGTTCAGAAGCGTCTGCAATATTTGGATTGTCTCATACAAGGGCAAGGAAGAGTTGTATGGTAAATCTCTATAGTGATGCAGTATGGTCTACGAGAGAGTAAGCATCACCCAAGTTCAGAAGCCTCTGCTACATTTGGATTGTCTCATACAAGGGCAAGGAAGAGTTGTATGCTAAATCTCTATAGTGATGCAGTATGGTCTACGAGAGAGTAAGCAGCACCCAAGTTCAGAAGCGTCTGCTACATTTGGATTGTTTCATACAAGGGCAAGGAAGAGTTGTATGGTAAATCTCTATAGTGATGCAGTATGGTCTACGAGAGAGTAAGCAGCGCCCAAGTTCAGAAGCGTCTGCTACATTTGGATTGTTTCATACAAGGGCAAGGAAGAGTTGTATGCTAAATCTCTATAGTGATGCAGTATGGTCTACGAGAGAGTAAGCAGCACCCAAGTTCAGAAGCGTCTGCTACATTTGGATTGTTTCATACAAAGGCAAGGAAGAGTTGTATGCTAAAACTCTATAGTGATGCAGTATGGTCTACGAGAGAGTAAGCAGCACCCACGTTCAGAAGCGTCTGCTACATTTGGATTGTTTCATACAAAGGCAATGAAGAGTTCTATACTAAATCTCTCTGGTGTTCCTATACTGGCTACAGCCTAGTAAGCAGGACCCAAGTTCAGAAGCGTCTGCTACATTTGGATTTTTTCATACAAGGGCAAGGAAGAGTTGTATGGTAAATCTCTATAGTGATGCAGTATGGTCTACGAGAGAGTAAGCAGCACCCAAGTTCAGAAGCGTCTGCTACATTTGGATTGTTTCATACAAGGGCAAGGAAGAGTTGTTTGCTAAATCTCTATAGTGATGCAGTATGGTCTACGAGAGAGTAAGCAGCACCCAAGTTCAGAAGCGTCTGCTACATTTGGATTGTTTCATACAAGGGCAAGGAAGAGTTGTATGGTAAATCTCTATAGTGATGCAGTATGGTCTACGAGAGAGTAAGCAGCACCCAAGTTCAGAAGCGTCTGCTACATTTGGATTGTTTCATACAAGGGCAAGGAAGAGTTGTATGCTAAATCTCTATAGTGATGCAGTATGGTCTACGAGAGAGTAAGCAGCACCCAAGTTCAGATGCGTCTGCTACATTTGGATTGTTTCATACAAAGGCAAGGAAGAGTTGTATGCTAAATCTCTATAGTGATGCAGTATGGTCTACGAGAGAGTAAGCAGCACCCAAGTTCAGAAGCGTCTGCTACATTTGGATTGTTTCATACAAAGGCAAGGAAGAGTTGTATGCTAAATCTCTATAGTGATGCAGTATGGTCTACGAGAGAGTAAGCAGCACCCAAGTTCAGAAGCGTCTGCTACATTTGGATTGTTTCATACAAGGGCAAGGAAGAGTTGTATGCTAAATCTCTATAGTGATGCAGTATGGTCTACGAGAGAGTAAGCAGCACCCAAGTTCAGATGCGTCTGCTACATTTGGATTGTTTCATACAAAGGCAAGGAAGAGTTGTATGCTAAATCTCTATAGTGATGCAGTATGGTCTACGAGAGAGTAAGCAGCACCCAAGTTCAGAAGCGTCTGCTACATTTGGATTGTTTCATACAAGGGCAAGGAAGAGTTGTATGCTAAAGCTCTATAGTGATGCAGTATGGTCTACGAGAGAGTAAGCAGCACCCAAGTTCAGAAGCGTCTGCAACATTTGGATTGTTTCATACAAAGGCAATGAAGAGTTCTATACTAAATCTCTCTGGTGTTCCTATACTGGCTACAGCCTAGTAAGCAGGACCCAAGTTCAGAAGCGTCTGCTACATTTGGATTGTTTCATTCAAGGGAAAGGAAGAGTTGTATGCTAAATCTCTATAATGATGCAGTATGGTCTACGAGAGAGTAAGCAGCATTTAAGTTCAGAAGCGTCTGCAACATTTGGATTGTTTCATACAAGGGCAAGGAAGAGTTGTATGGTAAATCTCTATAGTGACGCAGTATGGTCTACGAGAGAGTAAGCAGCACCCAAGTACAGAAGCATCTGCTACATTTGGAATGTTTCATACAAGGGCAAGGAAGAGTTGTATGGTAAATCTCTATAGTGATGCAGTATGGTCTACGAGAGAGTAAGCAGCACCCAAGTTCAGAAGCGTCTGCTACATTTGGATTGTTTCATACAATGGCAAGGAAGAGTTGTATGGTAAATCTCTATAGTGATGCAATATGGTCTACGAGAGAGTAAGCAGCACCCAAGTTCAGAAGCGTCTGCTACATTTGGATTGTTTCATGCAAGGGCAAGGAAGAGTTGTATGCTAAATCTCTATAGTGATGCAGTATGGTCTACGAGAGAGTAAGCAGCACCCAAGTTCAGAAGCGTCTGCTACATTTGGATTGTTTCATACAAAGGCAAGGAAGAGTTGTATGCTACATCTCTATAGTGTTCCTATACTGGCTACAGCCTAGTAAGCAGGACCCAAGTTCAGAAGCGTCTGCTACATTTGGATTGTTTCATACAAGGGCAAGGAAGAGTTGTATGCTAAATCTCTATAGTGATGCAGTATGGTCTACGAGAGAGTAAGCAGCACCCAAGTTCAGAAGAGTCAGCTACATTTGGATTGTTTCATACAAGGGCAAGGAAGAGTTGTATGTTAAATCTCTATAGTGATGCAGTATGGTCTACGAGAGAGTAAGCAGCACCCAAGTTCAGAAGCGTCTGCTACATTTGGATTGTTTCATACAATGGCAAGGAAGAGTTCTATGGTAAATCTCTATAGTGATGCAATATGGTCTACGAGAGAGTAAGCAGCACCCAAGTTCAGAAGCGTCTGCTACATTTGGATTGTTTCATGCAAGGGCAAGGAAGAGTTGTATGGTAAATCTCTATAGTGATGCAGTATGGTCTACGAGAGAGTAAGCAGCACCCAAGTTCAGAAGCGTCTGCTACATTTGGATTGTTTCATACAAAGGCAATGAAGAGTTCTATACTAAATCTCTATAGTGTTCCTATACTGGCTACAGCCTAGTAAGCAGGACCCAAGTTCAGAAGCGTCTGCTACATTTGGATTGTTTCATACAAGGGCAAGGAAGAGTTGTATGCTAAATCTCTATAGTGATGCAGTATGGTCTACGAGAGAGTAAGCAGCACCCAAGTTCAGAAGCGTCAGCTACATTTGGATTGTTTCATACAAGGGCAAGGAAGAGTTGTATGTTAAATCTCTATAGTGATGCAGTATGGTCTACGAGAGAGTAAGCAGCACCCAAGTTCAGAAGCGTCTGCAACATTTGGATTGTCTCATACAAGGGCAAGGAAGAGTTGTATGGTAAATCTCTATAGTGATGCAGTATGGTCTACGAGAGAGTAAGCAGCACCCAAGTTCAGAAGCCTCTGCTACATTTGGATTGTCTCATACAAGGGCAAGGAAGAGTTGTATGCTAAATCTCTATAGTGATGCAGTATGGTCTACGAGAGAGTAAGCAGCACCCAAGTTCAGAAGCGTCTGCTACATTTGGATTGTTTCATACAAGGGCAAGGAAGAGTTGTATGCTAAATCTCTACAGTGATGCAGTATGGTCTACGAGAGAGTAAGCAGCACCCAAGTTCAGAAGCGTCTGCTACATTTGGATTGTTTCGTACAAGGGCAAGGAAGAGTTGTATGCTAAATCTCTATAGTGATGCAGTATGGTCTACGAGAGAGTAAGCAGCACCCAAGTTCAGAAGCGTCTGCAACATTTGGATTGTTTCATACAAAGGCAAGGAAGAGTTGTATGCTAAATCTCTATAGTGATGCAGTATGGTCTACGAGAGAGTAAGCAGCACCCAAGTTCAGAAGCGTCTGCTACATTTGGATTGTTTCATACAAGGGCAATGAAGAGTTCTATACTAAATCTCTCTGGTGTTCCTATACTGGCTACAGCCTAGTAAGCAGCACCCAAGTTCAGAAGCGTCTGGTACATTTGGATTGTTTCATGCAAAGGCAATGAAGAGTTCTATACTAAATCTCTCTGGTGTTCCTATACTGGCTACAGCCTAGTAAGCAGGACCCAAGTTCAGAAGCGTCTGCTACATTTGGATTGTTTCATACAAGGGCAAGGAAGAGTTGTATGCTAAATCTCTATAGTGATGCAGTATGGTCTACGAGAGAGTAAGCAGCACCCAAGTTCAGAAATATCAGCTACATTTGGATTGTTTCATACAAGGGCAAGGAAGAGTTGTATGGTAAATCTCTATAGTGATGCAGTATGGTCTACGAGAGAGTAAGCAGCACCCAAGTTCAGAAGCGTCTGCTACATTTGGATTGTTTCGTACAAGGGCAAGGAAGAGTTGTATGCTAAATCTCTATAGTGATGCAGTATGGTCTACGAGAGAGTAAGCAGCACCCAAGTTCAGAAGCGTCTGCAACATTTGGATTGTTTCATACAAGGGCAAGGAAGAGTTGTATGCTAAATCTCTATAGTGATGCAGTATGGTCTACGAGAGAGTAAGCAGCACCCAAGTTCAGAAGCGTCTGCTACATTTGGATTGTTTCATAGAAGGGCAAGGAAGAGTTGTATGGTAAATCTCTATAGTGATGCAGTATGGTCTACGAGAGAGTAAGCAGCACCCAAGTTCAGAAGCGTCTGCTACATTTGGATTGTTTCGTACAAGGGCAAGGAAGAGTTGTATGCTAAATCTCTATAGTGATGCAGTATGGTCTACGAGAGAGTAAGCAGCACCCAAGTTCCGAAGCGTCTGCAACATTTGGATTGTTTCATACAAGGGCAAGGAAGAGTTGTATGCTAAATCTCTATAGTGATGCAGTATGGTCAACGAGAGAGTAAGCAGCACCCAAGTTCAGAAGCGTCTGCTACATTTGGATTGTTTCATACAAGGGCAATGAAGAGTTCTATACTAAATCTCTCTGGTGTTCCTATACTGGCTACAGCCTAGTAAGCAGCACCCAAGTTCAGAAGCGTCTGGTACATTTGGATTGTTTCATGCAAAGGCAATGAAGAGTTCTATACTAAATCTCTCTGGTGTTCCTATACTGGCTACAGCCTAGTAAGCAGGACCCAAGTTCAGAAGCGTCTGCTACATTTGGATTGTTTCATACAAGGGCAAGGAAGAGTTGTATGCTAAATCTCTATAGTGATGCAGTATGGTCTACGAGAGAGTAAGCAGCACCCAAGTTCAGAAGCATCAGCTACATTTGGATTGTTTCATACAAGGGCAAGGAAGAGTTGTATGCTAAATCTCTATAGTGATGCCGTATGGTCTACGAGAGAGTAAGCAGCACCCAAGTTCAGAAGCGTCTGCTACATTTGGATTGTTTCATACAAGGGCAAGGAAGAGTTGTATGGTAAATCTCTATAGTGATGCAGTATGGTCTACGAGAGAGTAAGCAGCACCCAAGTTCAGAAGCGTCTGCTACATTTGGATTGTTTCATACAAAGGCAATGAAGAGTTCTATACTAAATCTCTCTAGTGTTACTATACTGGCTACAGCCTAGTAAGCAGGACCCAAGTTCAGAAGCGTCTGCTACATTTGGATTGTTTCATACAAGGGCAAGGAAGAGTTGTATGCTAAATCTCTATAGTGATGCAGTATGGTCTACGAGAGAGTAAGCAGCACCCAAGTTCAGAAGCGTCAGCTACATTTGGATTGTTTCATACAAGGGCAAGGAAGAGTTGTATGGTAAATCTCTATAGTGATGCAGTATGGTCTACGAGAGAGTAAGCAGCACCCAAGTTCAGAAGCGTCTGCAACATTTGGATTGTCTCATACAAGGGCAAGGAAGAGTTGTATGGTAAATCTCTATAGTGATGCAGTATGGTCTACGAGAGAGTAAGCAGCACCCAAGTTCAGAAGCCTCTGCTACATTTGGATTGTCTCATACAAGGGCAAGGAAGAGTTGTATGCTAAATCTCTATAGTGATGCAGTATGGTCTACGAGAGAGTAAGCAGCACCCAAGTTCAGAAGCGTCTGCTACATTTGGATTGTTTCATACAAGGGCAAGGAAGAGTTGTATGCTAAATCTCTACAGTGATGCAGTATGGTCTACGAGAGAGTAAGCAGCACCCAAGTTCAGAAGCGTCTGCTACATTTGGATTGTTTCGTACAAGGGCAAGGAAGAGTTGTATGCTAAATCTCTATAGTGATGCAGTATGGTCTACGAGAGAGTAAGCAGCACCCAAGTTCAGAAGCGTCTGCAACATTTGGATTGTTTCATACAAGGGCAAGGAAGAGTTGTATGCTAAATCTCTATAGTGATGCAGTATGGTCTACGAGAGAGTAAGCAGCACCCAAGTTCAGAAGCGTCTGCTACATTTGGATTGTTTCATACAAGGGCAATGAAGAGTTCTATACTAAATCTCTCTGGTGTTCCTATACTGGCTACAGCCTAGTAAGCAGCACCCAAGTTCAGAAGCGTCTGGTACATTTGGATTGTTTCATGCAAAGGCAATGAAGAGTTCTATACTAAATCTCTCTGGTGTTCCTATACTGGCTACAGCCTAGTAAGCAGGACCCAAGTTCAGAAGCGTCTGCTACATTTGGATTGTTTCATACAAGGGCAAGGAAGAGTTGTATGCTAAATCTCTATAGTGATGCAGTATGGTCTACGAGAGAGTAAGCAGCACCCAAGTTCAGAAATATCAGCTACATTTGGATTGTTTCATACAAGGGCAAGGAAGAGTTGTATGGTAAATCTCTATAGTGATGCAGTATGGTCTACGAGAGAGTAAGCAGCACCCAAGTTCAGAAGCGTCTGCTACATTTGGATTGTTTCGTACAAGGGCAAGGAAGAGTTGTATGCTAAATCTCTATAGTGATGCAGTATGGTCTACGAGAGAGTAAGCAGCACCCAAGTTCAGAAGCGTCTGCAACATTTGGATTGTTTCATACAAGGGCAAGGAAGAGTTGTATGCTAAATCTCTATAGTGATGCAGTATGGTCTACGAGAGAGTAAGCAGCACCCAAGTTCAGAAGCGTCTGCTACATTTGGATTGTTTCATACAAGGGCAAGGAAGAGTTGTATGGTAAATCTCTATAGTGATGCATTATGGTCTACGAGAGAGTAAGCAGCACCCAAGTTCAGAAGCGTCTGGTACATTTGGATTGTTTCATGCAAAGGCAATGAAGAGTTCTATACTAAATCTCTCTGGTGTTCCTATACTGGCTACAGCCTAGTAAGCAGGACCCAAGTTCAGAAGCGTCTGCTACATTTGGATTGTTTCATACAAGGGCAAGGAAGAGTTGTATGCTAAATCTCTATAGTGATGCATTATGGTCTACGAGAGAGTAAGCATCACCCAAGTTCAGAAGCGTCTGCTACATTTGGATTGTTTCATACAAAGGCAAGGAAGAGTTCTATACTAAATCTCTCTTGTGTTCCTATACTGGCTACAGCGTAGTAAGCAGGACCCAAGTTCAGAAGCGTCTGCTACATTTGGATTGTTTCATACAAGGGCAAGGAAGAGTTGTATGCTAAATCTCTATAGTGATGCAGTATGGTCTACGAGAGAGTAAGCAGCACCCAAGTTCAGAAGCGTCTGCTGCTTTTGGATTGTTTCATACAAGGGCAAGGAAGAGTTGTATGGTAAATCTCTATAGGGATGCAGTATGGTCTACGAGAGAGTAAGCAGCACCCAAGTTCAGAAGCGTCTGCTACATTTGGATTGTTTCATACAAGGGCAAGGAAGAGTTGTATGGAAAATCTCTATAGTGATGCAGTATGGTCTACGAGAGAGTAAGCAGAACCCAAGTTCAGAAGCGTCAGCTACATTTGGATTGTTTCATACAAGGGCAAGGAAGAGTTGTATGGTAAATCTCTATAGTGATGCAGTATGGTCTACGAGAGAGTAAGCAGCACCCAAGTTCAGAAGCGTCTGCAACATTTGGATTGTTTCATACAAGGGCAAGGAAGAGTTGTATGCTAAATCTCTATAGTGATGCCGTATGGTCTACGAGAGATTAAGCAGCACCGAAGTTCAGAAGCGTCTGCTACATTTGGATTGTTTCGTACAAGGGCAAGGAAGAGTTGTATGCGAAATCTCTGTAGTGATGCAGTATGGTCTACGAGAGAGTAAGCAGCACCCAAGTTCAGAAGCGTCTGCAACATTTGGATTGTTTCATACAAGGGCAAGGAAGAGTTGTATGCTAAATCTCTATAGTGATGCAGTATGGTCTACGAGAGAGTAAGCAGCACCCAAGTTCAGAAGCGTCTGCTACATTTGGATTATTTCATACAAGGGCAATGAAGAGTTCTATACTAAATCTCTCTGGTGATCCTATACTGGCTAGAGCCTAGTAAGCAGCACCCAAGTTCAGAAGCTTCTGCTACATTTGGATTGTTTCATACAAGGGCAAGGAAGAGTTGTATGGTAAATCTCTATAGTGATGCAGTATGGTCTACGAGAGAGTAAGCAGCACCCAAGTTCAGAGCTTCTGCTACATTTGGATTGTTTCATACAAGGGCAAGGAAGAGTTGTATGGTAAATCTCTATAGTGATGCATTATGGTCTACGAGAGAGTAAGCAGCACCCAAGTTCAGAAGCGTCTGCTACATTTGGATTGTTTCATACAAAGGCAAGGAAGAGTTCTATACTAAATCTCTCTGGTGTTCCTATACTGGCTGCAGCCTAGTAAGCAGGACCCAAGTTCAGAAGCGTCTGCTACATTTGGATTGTTTCATACAAGGGCAAGGAAGAGTTGTATGCTAAATCTCTATAGTGATGTAGTATGGTCTACGAGAGAGTAAGCAGCACCCAAGTTCAGAAGCGTCTGCTACATTTGGATTGTTTCATACAAGGGCAAGGAAGAGTT
Organism: Plestiodon gilberti rubricaudatus; assembly: GCA_026170595.1. Lineage (NCBI taxonomy): Eukaryota > Metazoa > Chordata > Lepidosauria > Squamata > Scincidae > Plestiodon > Plestiodon gilberti. The sequence goes on from JANXHW010000003.1 coordinate 113,152,560, forward strand.
GTATGCTAAATCTCTATAGTGATGCAGTATGGCCTACGAGAGAGTAAGCAGCACCCAAGTTCAGAAGCGTCTGCTACATTTGGATTGTTTCGTACAAGGGCAAGGAAGAGTTGTATGCTAAATCTCTATAGTGATGCAGTATGGTCTACGAGAGAGTAAGCAGCACCCAAGTTCAGAAGCGTCTGCAACATTTGGATTGTTTCATACAAGGGCAAGGAAGAGTTGTATGGTAAATCTCTATAGTGATGCAGTATGGTCTACGAGAGAGTAAGCAGCACCCAAGTTCAGAAGCGTCTGCTACATTTGGATTGTTTCATACAAGGGCAATGAAGAGTTCTATACTAAATCTCTCTGGTGTTCCTATACTGGCTACAGCCTAGTAAGCAGCACCCAAGTTCAGAAGCGTCTGCTACATTTGGATTGTTTCATACAAGGGCAAGGAAGAGTTGTATGGTAAATGTCTATAGTGATGCAGTATGGTCTACGAGAGAGTAAGCAGCACCCAAGTTCAGAACCGTCTGCTACATTTGTATTGTTTCATACAGAGGCAATGAAGTGTTCTATACTAAATCTCTCTGGTTTTCCTATACTCGCTACAGCCTAGTAAGCAGGACCCACGTTCAGAAGCGTCTGCTACATTTGGATTGTTTCATACAAGGGCAAGGAAGAGTTGTATGCTAAATCTCTATAGGGATGCAGTATGGTCTACGAGAGAGTAAGCAGCACCCAAGTTCAGAAGCGTCTGCTACATTTGGATTGTTTCATACAAGGGCAAGGAAGAGTTTTATGCTAAATCTCTATAGTGATGCAGTATGGTCTACGAGAGAGTAAGCAGCACCCAAGTTCAGAAGCGTCTGCTACATTTCGATTGTTTCATACAAGGGCAAGGAAGAGTTGTTTGGTAAATCTCTATAGTGATGCAGTATGGTCTACGAGAGAGTAAGCAGCACCCAAGTTCAGAAGCGTCTGCTACATTTGGATTGTTTCATACAAAGGCAATGAAGAGTTCTATACTAAATCTCTCTGGTGTTCCAATACTGGCTACAGCCTAGTAAGCAGGACCCAAGTTCAGAAGCGTCTGCTACATTTGGATTGTTTCATACAAGGGCAAGGAAGAGTTGTATGCTAAATCTCTATAGTGATGCAGTATGGTCTACGAGAGAGTAAGCAGCACCCAAGTTCAGAAGCGTCTGCTGCTTTTGGATTGTTTCATACAAGGGCAAGGAAGAGTTGTATGGTAAATCTCTATAGGGATGCAGTATGGTCTACGAGAGAGTAAGCAGCACCCAAGTTCAGAAGCGTCTGCTACATTTGGATTGTTTCATACAAGGGCAAGGAAGAGTTGTATGGAAAATCTCTATAGTGATGCAGTATGGTCTACGAGAGAGTAAGCAGAACCCAAGTTCAGAAGCGTCAGCTACATTTGGATTGTTTCATACAAGGGCAAGGAAGAGTTGTATGGTAAATCTCTATAGTGATGCAGTATGGTCTACGAGAGAGTAAGCAGCACCCAAGTTCAGAAGCGTCTGCAACATTTGGATTGTTTCATACAAGGGCAAGGAAGAGTTGTATGCTAAATCTCTATAGTGATGCCGTATGGTCTACGAGAGATTAAGCAGCACCGAAGTTCAGAAGCGTCTGCTACATTTGGATTGTTTCGTACAAGGGCAAGGAAGAGTTGTATGCGAAATCTCTGTAGTGATGCAGTATGGTCTACGAGAGAGTAAGCAGCACCCAAGTTCAGAAGCGTCTGCAACATTTGGATTGTTTCATACAAGGGCAAGGAAGAGTTGTATGCTAAATCTCTATAGTGATGCAGTATGGTCTACGAGAGAGTAAGCAGCACCCAAGTTCAGAAGCGTCTGCTACATTTGGATTATTTCATACAAGGGCAATGAAGAGTTCTATACTAAATCTCTCTGGTGATCCTATACTGGCTAGAGCCTAGTAAGCAGCACCCAAGTTCAGAAGCTTCTGCTACATTTGGATTGTTTCATACAAGGGCAAGGAAGAGTTGTATGGTAAATCTCTATAGTGATGCAGTATGGTCTACGAGAGAGTAAGCAGCACCCAAGTTCAGAGCTTCTGCTACATTTGGATTGTTTCATACAAGGGCAAGGAAGAGTTGTATGGTAAATCTCTATAGTGATGCATTATGGTCTACGAGAGAGTAAGCAGCACCCAAGTTCAGAAGCGTCTGCTACATTTGGATTGTTTCATACAAAGGCAAGGAAGAGTTCTATACTAAATCTCTCTGGTGTTCCTATACTGGCTGCAGCCTAGTAAGCAGGACCCAAGTTCAGAAGCGTCTGCTACATTTGGATTGTTTCATACAAGGGCAAGGAAGAGTTGTATGCTAAATCTCTATAGTGATGTAGTATGGTCTACGAGAGAGTAAGCAGCACCCAAGTTCAGAAGCGTCTGCTACATTTGGATTGTTTCATACAAGGGCAAGGAAGAGTTGTATGCTAAATCTCTATAGTGATGCAGTATGGCCTACGAGAGAGTAAGCAGCACCCAAGTTCAGAAGCGTCTGCTACATTTGGATTGTTTCGTACAAGGGCAAGGAAGAGTTGTATGCTAAATCTCTATAGTGATGCAGTATGGTCTACGAGAGAGTAAGCAGCACCCAAGTTCAGAAGCGTCTGCAACATTTGGATTGTTTCATACAAGGGCAAGGAAGAGTTGTATGGTAAATCTCTATAGTGATGCAGTATGGTCTACGAGAGAGTAAGCAGCACCCAAGTTCAGAAGCGTCTGCTACATTTGGATTGTTTCATACAAGGGCAATGAAGAGTTCTATACTAAATCTCTCTGGTGTTCCTATACTGGCTACAGCCTAGTAAGCAGCACCCAAGTTCAGAAGCGTCTGCTACATTTGGATTGTTTCATACAAGGGCAAGGAAGAGTTGTATGGTAAATGTCTATAGTGATGCAGTATGGTCTACGAGAGAGTAAGCAGCACCCAAGTTCAGAACCGTCTGCTACATTTGTATTGTTTCATACAGAGGCAATGAAGTGTTCTATACTAAATCTCTCTGGTTTTCCTATACTCGCTACAGCCTAGTAAGCAGGACCCACGTTCAGAAGCGTCTGCTACATTTGGATTGTTTCATACAAGGGCAAGGAAGAGTTGTATGCTAAATCTCTATAGGGATGCAGTATGGTCTACGAGAGAGTAAGCAGCACCCAAGTTCAGAAGCGTCTGCTACATTTGGATTGTTTCATACAAGGGCAAGGAAGAGTTTTATGCTAAATCTCTATAGTGATGCAGTATGGTCTACGAGAGAGTAAGCAGCACCCAAGTTCAGAAGCGTCTGCTACATTTCGATTGTTTCATACAAGGGCAAGGAAGAGTTGTTTGGTAAATCTCTATAGTGATGCAGTATGGTCTACGAGAGAGTAAGCAGCACCCAAGTTCAGAAGCGTCTGCTACATTTGGATTGTTTCATACAAAGGCAATGAAGAGTTCTATACTAAATCTCTCTGGTGTTCCAATACTGGCTACAGCCTAGTAAGCAGGACCCAAGTTCAGAAGCGTCTGCTACATTTGGATTGTTTCATACAAGGGCAAGGAAGAGTTGTATGCTAAATCTCTATAGTGATGCAGTATGGTCTACGAGAGAGTAAGCAGCACCCAAGTTCAGAAGCATCAGCTACATTTGGATTGTTTCATACAAGGGCAAGGAAGAGTTGTATGGTAAATCTCTATAGTGATGCAGTATGGTCTACGAGAGAGTAAGCAGCACCCACGTTCAGAAGCGTCAGCTACATTTGGATTGTTTCATACAAGGGCAAGGAAGAGTTGTATGGTAAATCTCTATAGTGATGCAGTATGGTCTACGAGAGAGTAAGCAGCACCCACGTTCAGAAGCGTCTGCAACATTTGGATTGTCTCATACAACGGCAAGGAAGAGTTGTATGGTAAATCTCTATAGTGATGCAGTATGGTCTACGAGAGAGTAAGCAGCACCCAAGTTCAGAAGCGTCTGCTACATTTGGATTGTTTCATACAAGGGCAAGGAAGAGTTGTATGCTAAATCTCTATAGTGATGCAGTATGGTCTACGAGAGAGTAAGCAGCACCCAAGTTCAGAAGCGTCTGCTACATTTGGATTGTTTCGTACAAGGCCAAGGAAGAGTTGTATGCTAAATCTCTATAGTGATGCAGTATGGTCTACGAGAGAGTAAGCAGCACCCAAGTTCAGAAGCGTCTGCAACATTCGGATTGTTTCATACAAGGGCAAGGAAGAGTTGTATGCTAAATCTCTATAGTGATGCAGTATGGTCTACGAGAGAGTAAGCAGCACCCAAGTTCAGAAGCGTCTGCTACATTTGGATTGTTTCGTACAAGGCCAAGGAAGAGTTGTATGCTAAATCTCTATAGTGATGCAGTATGGTCTACGAGAGAGTAAGCAGCACCCAAGTTCAGAAGCGTCTGCTACATTTGGATTGTTTCATACAAGGGCAAGGAAGAGTTGTATGCTAAATCTCTATAGTGATTCAGTATGGCCTACGAGAGAGTAAGCAGCACCCAAGTTCAGAAGCGTCTGCTACATTTGGATTGTTTCGTACAAGGGCAAGGAAGAGTTGTATGCTAAATCTCTATAGTGATGCAGTATGGTCTACGAGAGAGTAAGCAGCACCCAAGTTCAGAAGCGTCTGCAACATTTGGATTGTTTCATACAAGGGCAAGGAAGAGTTGTATGGTAAATCTCTATAGTGATGCAGTATGGTCTACGAGAGAGTAAGCAGCACCCAAGTTCAGAAGCGTCTGCTACATTTGGATTGTTTCATACAAGGGCAATGAAGAGTTCTATACTAAATCTCTCTGGTGTTCCTATACTGGCTACAGCCTAGTAAGCAGCACCCAAGTTCAGAAGCGTCTGCTACATTTGGATTGTTTCATACAAGGGCAAGGAAGAGTTGTATGGTAAATGTCTATAGTGATGCAGTATGGTCTACGAGAGAGTAAGCAGCACCCAAGTTCAGAACCGTCTGCTACATTTGTATTGTTTCATACAGAGGCAATGAAGTGTTCTATACTAAATCTCTCTGGTTTTCCTATACTCGCTACAGCCTAGTAAGCAGGACCCACGTTCAGAAGCGTCTGCTACATTTGGATTGTTTCATACAAGGGCAAGGAAGAGTTGTATGCTAAATCTCTATAGGGATGCAGTATGGTCTACGAGAGAGTAAGCAGCACCCAAGTTCAGAAGGGTCTGCTACATTTGGATTGTTTCATACAAGGGCAAGGAAGAGTTTTATGCTAAATCTCTATAGTGATGCAGTATGGTCTACGAGAGAGTAAGCAGCACCCAAGTTCAGAAGCGTCTGCTACATTTCGATTGTTTCATACAAGGGCAAGGAAGAGTTGTTTGGTAAATCTCTATAGTGATGCAGTATGGTCTACGAGAGAGTAAGCAGCACCCAAGTTCAGAAGCGTCTGCTACATTTGGATTGTTTCATACAAAGGCAATGAAGAGTTCTATACTAAATCTCTCTGGTGTTCCAATACTGGCTACAGCCTAGTAAGCAGGACCCAAGTTCAGAAGCGTCTGCTACATTTGGATTGTTTCATACAAGGGCAAGGAAGAGTTGTATGGTAAATGTCTATAGTGATGCAGTATGGTCTACGAGAGAGTAAGCAGCACCCAAGTTCAGAACCGTCTGCTACATTTGTATTGTTTCATACAGAGGCAATGAAGTGTTCTATACTAAATCTCTCTGGTTTTCCTATACTCGCTACAGCCTAGTAAGCAGGACCCACGTTCAGAAGCGTCTGCTACATTTGGATTGTTTCATACAAGGGCAAGGAAGAGTTGTATGCTAAATCTCTATAGGGATGCAGTATGGTCTACGAGAGAGTAAGCAGCACCCAAGTTCAGAAGCGTCTGCTACATTTGGATTGTTTCATACAAGGGCAAGGAAGAGTTTTATGCTAAATCTCTATAGTGATGCAGTATGGTCTACGAGAGAGTAAGCAGCATTTAAGTTCAGAAGCGTCTGCTACATTTCGATTGTTTCATACAAGGGCAAGGAAGAGTTGTTTGGTAAATCTCTATAGTGATGCAGTATGGTCTACGAGAGAGTAAGCAGCACCCAAGTTCAGAAGCGTCTGCTACATTTGGATTGTTTCATACAAAGGCAATGAAGAGTTCTATACTAAATCTCTCTGGTGTTCCAATACTGGCTACAGCCTAGTAAGCAGGACCCAAGTTCAGAAGCGTCTGCTACATTTGGATTGTTTCATACAAGGGCAAGGAAGAGTTGTATGCTAAATCTCTATAGTGATGCAGTATGGTCTACGAGAGAGTAAGCAGCACCCACGTTCAGAAGCATCAGCTACATTTGGATTGTTTCATACAAGGGCAAGGAAGAGTTGTATGGTAAATCTCTATAGTGATGCAGTATGGTCTACGAGAGAGTAAGCAGCACCCACGTTCAGAAGCGTCAGCTACATTTGGATTGTTTCATACAAGGGCAAGGAAGAGTTGTATGGTAAATCTCTATAGTGATGCAGTATGGTCTACGAGAGAGTAAGCAGCACCCACGTTCAGAAGCGTCTGCAACATTTGGATTGTCTCATACAACGGCAAGGAAGAGTTGTATGGTAAATCTCTATAGTGATGCAGTATGGTCTACGAGAGAGTAAGCAGCACCCAAGTTCAGAAGCGTCTGCTACATTTGGATTGTTTCATACAAGGGCAAGGAAGAGTTGTATGCTAAATCTCTATAGTGATGCAGTATGGTCTACGAGAGAGTAAGCAGCACCCAAGTTCAGAAGCGTCTGCTACATTTGGATTGTTTCGTACAAGGCCAAGGAAGAGTTGTATGCTAAATCTCTATAGTGATGCAGTATGGTCTACGAGAGAGTAAGCAGCACCCAAGTTCAGAAGCGTCTGCAACATTCGGATTGTTTCATACAAGGGCAAGGAAGAGTTGTATGCTAAATCTCTATAGTGATGCAGTATGGTCTACGAGAGAGTAAGCAGCACCCAAGTTCAGAAGCGTCTGCTACATTTGGATTGTTTCGTACAAGGCCAAGGAAGAGTTGTATGCTAAATCTCTATAGTGATGCAGTATGGTCTACGAGAGAGTAAGCAGCACCCAAGTTCAGAAGCGTCTGCTACATTTGGATTGTTTCATACAAGGGCAAGGAAGAGTTGTATGCTAAATCTCTATAGTGATTCAGTATGGCCTACGAGAGAGTAAGCAGCACCCAAGTTCAGAAGCGTCTGCTACATTTGGATTGTTTCGTACAAGGGCAAGGAAGAGTTGTATGCTAAATCTCTATAGTGATGCAGTATGGTCTACGAGAGAGTAAGCAGCACCCAAGTTCAGAAGCGTCTGCAACATTTGGATTGTTTCATACAAGGGCAAGGAAGAGTTGTATGGTAAATCTCTATAGTGATGCAGTATGGTCTACGAGAGAGTAAGCAGCACCCAAGTTCAGAAGCGTCTGCTACATTTGGATTGTTTCATACAAGGGCAATGAAGAGTTCTATACTAAATCTCTCTGGTGTTCCTATACTGGCTACAGCCTAGTAAGCAGCACCCAAGTTCAGAAGCGTCTGCTACATTTGGATTGTTTCATACAAGGGCAAGGAAGAGTTGTATGGTAAATGTCTATAGTGATGCAGTATGGTCTACGAGAGAGTAAGCAGCACCCAAGTTCAGAACCGTCTGCTACATTTGTATTGTTTCATACAGAGGCAATGAAGTGTTCTATACTAAATCTCTCTGGTTTTCCTATACTCGCTACAGCCTAGTAAGCAGGACCCACGTTCAGAAGCGTCTGCTACATTTGGATTGTTTCATACAAGGGCAAGGAAGAGTTGTATGCTAAATCTCTATAGGGATGCAGTATGGTCTACGAGAGAGTAAGCAGCACCCAAGTTCAGAAGGGTCTGCTACATTTGGATTGTTTCATACAAGGGCAAGGAAGAGTTTTATGCTAAATCTCTATAGTGATGCAGTATGGTCTACGAGAGAGTAAGCAGCACCCAAGTTCAGAAGCGTCTGCTACATTTCGATTGTTTCATACAAGGGCAAGGAAGAGTTGTTTGGTAAATCTCTATAGTGATGCAGTATGGTCTACGAGAGAGTAAGCAGCACCCAAGTTCAGAAGCGTCTGCTACATTTGGATTGTTTCATACAAAGGCAATGAAGAGTTCTATACTAAATCTCTCTGGTGTTCCAATACTGGCTACAGCCTAGTAAGCAGGACCCAAGTTCAGAAGCGTCTGCTACATTTGGATTGTTTCATACAAGGGCAAGGAAGAGTTGTATGCTAAATCTCTATAGTGATGCAGTATGGTCTACGAGAGAGTAAGCAGCACCCAAGTTCAGAAGCATCAGCTACATTTGGATTGTTTCATACAAGGGCAAGGAAGAGTTGTATGGTAAATCTCTATAGTGATGCAGTATGGTCTACGAGAGAGTAAGCAGCACCCACGTTCAGAAGCGTCAGCTACATTTGGATTGTTTCATACAAGGGCAAGGAAGAGTTGTATGGTAAATCTCTATAGTGATGCAGTATGGTCTACGAGAGAGTAAGCAGCACCCACGTTCAGAAGCGTCTTCAACATTTGGATTGTCTCATACAACGGCAAGGAAGAGTTGTATGGTAAATCTCTATAGTGATGCAGTATGGTCTACGAGAGAGTAAGCAGCACCCAAGTTCAGAAGCGTCTGCTACATTTGGATTGTTTCATACAAGGGCAAGGAAGAGTTGTATGCTAAATCTCTATAGTGATGCAGTATGGTCTACGAGAGAGTAAGCAGCACCCAAGTTCCGAAGCGTCTGCTACATTTGGATTATTTCTTACAAGGGCAATGAAGAATTCTATACTAAATCTCTCTGGTGTTCCTATACTGGCTACAGCCTAGTAAGCAGCACCCAAGTTCAGAAGCGTCTGCTACATTTGGATTGTTTCATACAAGGGCAAGGAAGAGTTGTATGGTAAATCTCTATAGTGATGCAGTATGGTCTACGAGAGAGTAAGCAGCACCCAAGTTCAGAAGCGTCTGCTACATTTGGATTGTTTCATACAGAGGCAATGAAGAGTTCTATACTAAATCTCTCTGGTGTTCCTATACTCGCTACAGCCTAGTAAGCAGGACCCAGGTTCAGAAGCGTCTGCTACATTTGGATTGTTTCATTCAAGGGCAAGGAAGAGTTGTATGGTAAATCTCTATAGTGATGCAGTATGGTCTACGAGAGAGTAAGCAGCACCCAAGTTCAGAAGCGTCAGCTACATTTGGATTGTTTCATACAAGGGCAAGGAAGAGTTGTATGCTAAATCTCTATAGTGATGCAGTATGGTCTACGAGAGAGTAAGCAGCACCCAAGTTCAGAAGCGTCTGCTACATTTGGATTGTTTCATACAAAGGCAAGGAAGAGTTGTATGCTAAATCTCTATAGTGATGCAGTATGGTCTACGAGAGAGTAAGCAGCACCCAAGTTCAGAAGCGTCTGCTACATTTGGATTGTTTCATACAAGGGCAAGGAAGAGTTGTATGGTAAATCTCTATAGTGATGCAGTATGGTCTACGAGAGAGTAAGCAGCACCCAAGTTCAGAAGCGTCAGCTACATTTGGATTGTTTCATACAAGGGCAAGGAAGAGTTGTATGCTAAATCTCTATAGGGATGCAGTATGGTCTACGAGAGAGTAAGCAGCACCCAAGTTCAGAAGCGTCTGCAACATTTGGATTGTTTCATACAAGGGCAAGGAAGAGTTGTATGCTAAATCTCTATAGTGATGCCGTATGGTCTACGAGAGAGTAAGCAGCACCCAAGTTCAGAAGCGTCTGCTACATTTGGATTGTTTCGTACAAGGGCAAGGAAGAGTTGTTTGCGAAATCTCTATAGTGATGCAGTATGGTCTACGAGAGAGTAAGCAGCACCCAAGTTCAGAAGCGTCTGCAACATTTGGATTGTTTCATACAAGGGCAATGAAGAGTTCTATACTAAATCTCTCTGGTGTTCCTATACTGGCTAAAGCCTAGTAAGCAGCACCCAAGTTCAGAAGCGTCTGCTACATTTGGATTGTTTCATACAAGGGCAAGGAAGAGTTGTATGGTAAATCTCTATAGTGATGCAGTATGGTCTACGAGAGAGTAAGCAGCACCCAAGTTCAGAAGCGTCTGCTACATTTGGATTGTTTCATACAGAGGCAATTAAGAGTTCTATACTAAATCTCTCTGGTGTTCCTATACTCGCTACAGCCTAGTAAGCAGGACCCAAGTTCAGAAGCGTCTGCTACATTTGGATTGTTTCATAAAAGGGCAAGGAAGAGTTGTATGCTAAATCTCTATAGGGATGCAGTATGGTCTACGAGAGAGTAAGCAGCACCCAAGTTCAGAAGCGTCTGCTACATTTGGATTGTTTCATACAAGGGCAAGGAAGAGCTGTATGCTAAATCTCTATAGTGATGCAGTATGGTCTACGAGAGAGTAAGCAGCACCCAAGTTCAGAAGCGTCTGCTACATTTGGATTGTTTCATACAAAGGCAAGGAAGAGTTGTATGCTAAAACTCTATAGTGATGCAGTATGGTCTACGAGAGAGTAAGCAGCACCCACGTTCAGAAGCGTCTGCTACATTTGGATTGTTTCATACAAAGGAAATGAAGAGTTCTATACTAAATCTCTCTGGTGTTCCTATACTGGCTACAGCCTAGTAAGCAGGACGCAAGTTCAGAAGCGTCTGCTACATTTGGATTGTTTCATACAAGGGCAAGGAAGAGTTGTATGCTAAATCTCTATAGTGATGCAGTATGGTCTACGAGAGAGTAAGCAGCACCCAAGTTCAGAAGCGTCTGCTACATTTGGATTGTTTCATACAAGGGCAAGGAAGAGTTGTATGCTAAATCTCTATAGTGATGTAGTATGGTCTACGAGAGAGTAAGCAGCACCCAAGTTCAGAAGCGTCTGCTACATTTGGATTGTTTCATACAAGGGCAAGGAAGAGTTGTATGGTAAATCTCTATAGTGATGCATTATGGTCTACGAGAGAGTAAGCAGCACCCAAGTTCAGAAGCGTCTGCTACATTTGGATTGTTTCATACAAAGGCAAGGAAGAGTTCTATACTAAATCTCTCTGGTGTTCCTATACTGGCTGCAGCCTAGTAAGCAGCACCCAAGTTCAGAAGCGTCTGCTACATTTGGATTGTTTCATACAAGGGCAAGGAAGAGTTGTATGCTAAATCTCTATAGTGATGCAGTATGGTCTACGAGAGAGTAAGCAGCACCCAAGTTCAGAAGCGTCTGCTACATTTGGATTGTTTCGTACAAGGGCAAGGAAGAGTTGTATGCTAAATCTCTATAGTGATGCAGTATGGTCTACGAGAGAGTAAGCAGCACCCAAGTTCAGAAGCGTCTGCAACATTTGGATTGTTTCATACAAGGGCAAGGAAGAGTTGTATGGTAAATCTCTATAGTGATGCAGTATGGTCTACGAGAGAGTAAGCAGCACCCAAGTTCAGAAGCGTCTGCTACATTTGGATTGTTTCATACAAGGGCAATGAAGAGTTCTATACTAAATCTCTCTGGTGTTCCTATACTGGCTACAGCCTAGTAAGCAGCACCCAAGTTCAGAAGCGTCTGCTACATTTGGATTGTTTCATACAAGGGCAAGGAAGAGTTGTATGGTAAATGTCTATAGTGATGCAGTATGGTCTACGAGAGAGTAAGCAGCACCCAAGTTCAGAACCGTCTGCTACATTTGTATTGTTTCATACAGAGGCAATGAAGTGTTCTATACTAAATCTCTCTGGTTTTCCTATACTCGCTACAGCCTAGTAAGCAGGACCCACGTTCAGAAGCGTCTGCTACATTTGGATTGTTTCATACAAGGGCAAGGAAGAGTTGTATGCTAAATCTCTATAGGGATGCAGTATGGTCTACGAGAGAGTAAGCAGCACCCAAGTTCAGAAGCGTCTGCTACATTTGGATTGTTTCATACAAGGGCAAGGAAGAGTTTTATGCTAAATCTCTATAGTGATGCAGTATGGTCTACGAGAGAGTAAGCAGCACCCAAGTTCAGAAGCGTCTGCTACATTTCGATTGTTTCATACAAGGGCAAGGAAGAGTTGTTTGGTAAATCTCTATAGTGATGCAGTATGGTCTACGAGAGAGTAAGCAGCACCCAAGTTCAGAAGCGTCTGCTACATTTGGATTGTTTCATACAAAGGCAATGAAGAGTTCTATACTAAATCTCTCTGGTGTTCCAATACTGGCTACAGCCTAGTAAGCAGGACCCAAGTTCAGAAGCGTCTGCTACATTTGGATTGTTTCATACAAGGGCAAGGAAGAGTTGTATGCTAAATCTCTATAGTGATGCAGTATGGTCTACGAGAGAGTAAGCAGCACCCAAGTTCAGAAGCATCAGCTACATTTGGATTGTTTCATACAAGGGCAAGGAAGAGTTGTATGGTAAATCTCTATAGTGATGCAGTATGGTCTACGAGAGAGTAAGCAGCACCCACGTTCAGAAGCGTCAGCTACATTTGGATTGTTTCATACAAGGGCAAGGAAGAGTTGTATGGTAAATCTCTATAGTGATGCAGTATGGTCTACGAGAGAGTAAGCAGCACCCACGTTCAGAAGCGTCTGCAACATTTGGATTGTCTCATACAACGGCAAGGAAGAGTTGTATGGTAAATCTCTATAGTGATGCAGTATGGTCTACGAGAGAGTAAGCAGCACCCAAGTTCAGAAGCGTCTGCTACATTTGGATTGTTTCATACAAGGGCAAGGAAGAGTTGTATGCTAAATCTCTATAGTGATGCAGTATGGTCTACGAGAGAGTAAGCAGCACCCAAGTTCAGAAGCGTCTGCTACATTTGGATTGTTTCGTACAAGGCCAAGGAAGAGTTGTATGCTAAATCTCTATAGTGATGCAGTATGGTCTACGAGAGAGTAAGCAGCACCCAAGTTCAGAAGCGTCTGCTACATTTGGATTGTTTCATACAAGGGCAAGGAAGAGTTGTATGCTAAATCTCTATAGTGATGCAGTATGGTCTACGAGAGAGTAAGCAGCACCCAAGTTCAGAAGCGTCTGCTACATTTGGATTGTTTCGTACAAGGCCAAGGAAGAGTTGTATGCTAAATCTCTATAGTGATGCAGTATGGTCTACGAGAGAGTAAGCAGCACCCAAGTTCAGAAGCGTCTGCTACATTTGGATTGTTTCATACAAGGGCAATGAAGAGTTCTATACTAAATCTCTCTGGTGTTCCTATACTCGCTACAGCCTAGTAAGCAGGACCCAAGTTCAGAAGCGTCTGCTACATTTGGATTGTTTCATACAAGGGCAAGGAAGAGTTGTATGCTAAATCTCTATAGGGATGCAGTATGGTCTACGAGAGAGTAAGCAGCACCCAAGTTCAGAAGCGTCTGCTACATTTGGATTGTTTCATACAAGGGCAAGGAAGAGTTGTATGCTAAATCTCTATAGTGATGCAGTATGGTCTACGAGAGAGTAAGCAGCACCCAAGTTCAGAAGCGTCTGCAACATTTCGATTGTTTCATACAAGGGCAAGGAAGAGTTGTATGGTAAATCTCTATAGTGATGCAGTATGGTCTACGAGAGAGTAAGCAGCACCCAAGTTCAGAAGCGTCTGCTACATTTGGATTGTTTCATACAAAGGCAATGAAGAGTTCTATACTAAATCTCTCTGGTGTTCCTATACTGGCTACAGCCTAGTAAGCAGGACCCAAGTTCAGAAGCGTCTGCTACATTTGGATTGTTTCATACAAGGGCAAGGAAGAGTTGTATGCTAAATCTCTATAGTGATGCAGTATGGTCTACGAGAGAGTAAGCAGCACCCAAGTTCAGAAGCATCAGCTACATTTGGATTGTTTCATACAAGGGCAAGGAAGAGTTGTATGGTAAATCTCTATAGTGATGCAGTATGGTCTACGAGAGAGTAAGCAGCACCCACGTTCAGAAGCGTCAGCTACATTTGGATTGTTTCATACAAGGGCAAGGAAGATTTGTATGGTAAATCTCTATAGTGATGCAGTATGGTCTACGAGAGAGTAAGCAGCACCCACGTTCAGAAGCGTCTGCAACATTTGGATTGTCTCATACAACGGCAAGGAAGAGTTGTATGGTAAATCTCTATAGTGGTGCAGTATGGTCTACGAGAGAGTAAGCAGCACCCAAGTTCAGAAGCGTCTGCTACATTTGGATTGTTTCATACAAGGGCAAGGAAGAGTTGTATGCTAAATCTCTATAGTGATGCAGTATGGTCTACGAGAGAGTAAGCAGCACCCAAGTTCAGAAGCGTCTGCTACATTTGGATTGTTTCGTACAAGGCCAAGGAAGAGTTGTATGCTAAATCTCTATAGTGATGCAGTATGGTCTACGAGAGAGTAAGCAGCACCCAAGTTCAGAAGCGTCTGCAACATTTGGATTGTTTCATACAAGGGCAAGGAAGAGTTGTATGCTAAATCTCTATAGTGATGCAGTATGGTCTACGAGAGAGTAAGCAGCACCCAAGTTCCGAAGCGTCTGCTACATTTGGATTATTTCTTACAAGGGCAATGAAGAATTCTATACTAAATCTCTCTGGTGTTCCTATACTGGCTACAGCCTAGTAAGCAGCACCCAAGTTCAGAAGCGTCTGCTACATTTGGATTGTTTCATACAAGGGCAAGGAAGAGTTGTATGGTAAATCTCTATAGTGATGCAGTATGGTCTACGAGAGAGTAAGCAGCACCCAAGTTCAGAAGCGTCTGCTACATTTGGATTGTTTCATACAGAGGCAATGAAGAGTTCTATACTAAATCTCTCTGGTGTTCCTATACTCGCTACAGCCTAGTAAGCAGGACCCAGGTTCAGAAGCGTCTGCTACATTTGGATTGTTTCATTCAAGGGCAAGGAAGAGTTGTATGGTAAATCTCTATAGTGATGCAGTATGGTCTACGAGAGAGTAAGCAGCACCCAAGTTCAGAAGCGTCAGCTACATTTGGATTGTTTCATACAAGGGCAAGGAAGAGTTGTATGCTAAATCTCTATAGTGATGCAGTATGGTCTACGAGAGAGTAAGCAGCACCCAAGTTCAGAAGCGTCTGCTACATTTGGATTGTTTCATACAAAGGCAAGGAAGAGTTGTATGCTAAATCTCTATAGTGATGCAGTATGGTCTACGAGAGAGTAAGGAGCACCCAAGTTCAGAAGCGTCTGCTACATTTGGATTGTTTCATACAAGGGCAAGGAAGAGTTGTATGCTAAATCTCTATAGTGATGCAGTATGGTCTACGAGAGAGTAAGCAGCACCCAAGTTCAGAAGCGTCTGCTACATTTGGATTGTTTCATACAAGGGCAAGGAAGAGTTGTATGGTAAATCTCTATAGTGATGCATTATGGTCTACGAGAGAGTAAGCAGCACCCAAGTTCAGAAGCGTCTGCTACATTTGGATTGTTTCATACAAAGGCAAGGAAGAGTTCTATACTAAATCTCTCTTGTGTTCCTATACTGGCTACAGCCTAGTAAGCAGCACCCAAGTTCAGAAGCGTCTGCTACATTTGGATTGTTTCATACAAGGGCAAGGAAGAGTTGTATGCTAAATCTCTATAGTGATGCAGTATGGTCTACGAGAGAGTAAGCAGCACCCAAGTTCAGAAGCGTCTGCTACATTTGGATTGTTTCATACAAGGGCAAGGAAGAGTTGTATGCTAAATCTCTATAGTGATGCAGTATGGTCTACGAGAGAGTAAGCAGCACCCAAGTTCAGAAGCGTCTGCAACATTTTGATTGTTTCATACAAGGGCAAGGAAGAGTTGTATGCTAAATCTCTATAGTGATGCAGTATGGTCTACGAGAGAGTAAGCAGCACCCAAGTTCAGAAGAGTCTGCTACATTTGGATTGTTTCATACAAGGGCAATGAAGAGTTCTATACTAAATCTCTCTGGTGTTCCTATACTGGCTACAGCCTAGAAAGCAGCACCCAAGTTCAGAAGCGTCTGCTACATTTGGATTGTTTCATACAAGGGCAAGGAAGAGTTGTATGGTAAATGTATATAGTGATGCAGTATGGTCTACGAGAGAGTAAGCAGCACCCAAGTTCAGAACCGTCTGCTACATTTGGATTGTTTCATACAAGGGCAAGGAAGAGTTGTATGCTAAATCTCTATAGTGATGCAGTATGGTCTACGAGAGAGTAAGCAGCACCCAAGTTCAGAAGCGTCTGCTACATTTGGATTGTTTCATACAAGGGCAAGGAAGAGTTGTATGGTAAATCTCTATAGTGATGCATTATGGTCTACGAGAGAGTAAGCAGCACCCAAGTTCAGAAGCGTCTGCTACATTTGGATTGTTTCATACAAAGGCAAGGAAGAGTTCTATAATAAATCTCTCTGGTGTTCCTGTACTGGCTACAGCCTAGTAAGCAGGACCCAAGTTCAGAAGCGTCTGCTACATTTGGATTGTTTCATACAAGGGCAAGGAAGAGTTGTATGCTAAATCTCTATAGTGATGCAGTATGGTCTACGAGAGAGTAAGCAGCACCCAAGTTCAGAAGCGTCTGCTACATTTGGATTGTTTCATACAAGGGCAAGGAAGAGTTGTATGCTAAATCTCTATAGTGATGCAGTATGGTCTACGAGAGAGTAAGCAGCACCCAAGTTCAGAAGCGTCTGCTACATTTGGATTGTTTCGTACAAGGGCAAGGAAGAGTTGTATGCTAAATCTCTATAGTGATGCAGTATGGTCTACGAAAGAGTAAGCAGCACCCAAGTTCAGGAGCGTCTGCAACATTTGGATTGTTTCATACAAGGGCAAGGAAGAGTTGTATGCTAAATCTCTATAGTGATGCAGTATGGTCTACGAGAGAGTAAGCAGCACCCAAGTTCAGAAGCGTCTGCTACATTTGGATTGTTTCATACAAGGGCAATGAAGAGTTCTATACTAAATCTCTCTGGTGTTCCTATACTGGCTACAGCCTAGTAAGCAGCACCCAAGTTCAGAAGCGTCTGCTACATTTGGATTGTTTCATACAAGGGCAAGGAAGAGTTGTATGCTAAATCTCTATAGGGATGCAGTATGGTCTACGAGAGAGTAAGCAGCACCCAAGTTCAGAAGCGTCTACTGCATTTGGACTGTTTCATACAAGGGCAAGGAAGAGTTGTATGGTAAATCTCTATAGTGATGCAGTATGGTCTACGAGAGAGTAAGCAGCACCCAAGTTCAGAAGCGTCTGCTACATTTGGATTGTTTCATACAAGGGCAGGGAAGAGTTGTATGCTAAAACTCTATAGTGATGCAGTATGGTCTACGAGAGAGTAAGCAGCACCCACGTTCAGAAGCGTCTGCTACATTTGGATTGCTTCATACAAAGGCAATGAAGTGTTCTATACTAAATCTCTCTGGTGTTCCTATACTGGCTACAGCCTAGTAAGCAGGACCCAAGTTCAGAAGCGTCTGTTACATTTGGATTGTTTCATACAAGGGCAAGGAAGAGTTGTATGCTAAATCTCTATAGTGATGCAGTATGGTCTACGAGAGAGTAAGCAGCACCCAAGTTCAGAAGCATCAGCTACATTTGGATTGTTTCATACAAGGGCAAGGAAGAGTTGTATGGTAAATCTGTATAGTGATGCAGTATGGTCTACGAGAGAGTAAGCAGCACCCACGTTCAGAAGCGTCTGCTACATTTGGATTGTTTCATACAAGGGCAAGGAAGAGTTGTATGCTAAATCTCTATAGTGATGCAGTATGGTCTACGAGAGAGTAAGCAGCACCCAAGTTCAGAAGCGTCTGCTACATTTGGATTGTTTCGTACAAGGCCAAGGAAGAGTTGTATGCTAAATCTCTATAGTGATGCAGTATGGTCTACGAGAGAGTAAGCAGCACCCAAGTTCAGAAGCGTCTGCAACATTTGGATTGTTTCATACAAGGGCAAGGAAGAGTTGTATGCTAAATCTCTATAGTGATGCAGTATGGTCTACGAGAGAGTAAGCAGCACCCAAGTTCCGAAGCGTCTGCTACATTTGGATTATTTCATACAAGGGCAATGAAGAGTTCTATACTAAATCTCTCTGGTGTTCCTATACTGGCTACAGCCTAGTAAGCAGCACCGAAGTTCAGAAGCGTCTGCTAGATTTGGATTGTTTCATACAAGGGCAAGGAAGAGTTGTATGGTAAATCTCTATAGTGATGCAGTATGGTCTACGAGAGAGTAAGCAGCACCCAAGTTCAGAAGCGTCTGCTACATTTGGATTGTTTCATACAAGGGCAAGGAAGAGTTGTATGCTAAATCTCTATAGTGATGCAGTATGGTCTACGAGAGAGTAAGCAGCACCCAAGTTCAGAAGCGTCTCCTACATTTGGATTGTTTCGTACAAGGGCAAGGAAGAGTTGTATGCTAAATCTCTATAGTGATGCAGTATGGTCTACGAGAGAGTAAGCAGCACCCAAGTTCAGAAGCGTCTGCAACATTTGGATTGTTTCATACAAGGGCAAGGAAGAGTTGTATGCTAAATCTCTATAGTGATGCAGTATGGTCTACGAGAGAGTAAGCAGCACCGAAGTTCAGAAGCGTCTGCTACATTTGGATTGTTTCATACAAGGGCAATGAAGAGTTCTATACTAAATCTCTCTGGTGTTCCTATACTGGCTACAGCCTCGTAAGCAGCACCCAAGTTCAGAAGCGTCTGCTACATTTGGATTGTTTCATACAAGGGCAAGGAAGAGTTGTATGGTAAATGTATATAGTGATGCAGTATGGTCTACGAGAGAGTAAGCAGCACCCAAGTTCAGAACCGTCTGCTACATTTGGATTGTTTCATACAAGGGCAAGGAAGAGTTGTATGCTAAATCTCTATAGTGATGCAGTATGGTCTACGAGAGAGTAAGCAGCACCCAAGTTCAGAAGCGTCTGCTACATTTGGATTGTTTCATACAAGGGCAAGGAAGAGTTCTATACTAAATCTCTCTGGTGTTCCTATACTGGCTACAGCCTCGTAAGCAGCACCCAAGTTCAGAAGCGTCTGCTACATTTGGATTGTTTCATACAAGGGCAAGGAAGAGTTGTATGGTAAATGTATATAGTGATGCAGTATGGTCTACGAGAGAGTAAGCAGCACCCAAGTTCAGAACCGTCTGCTACATTTGGATTGTTTCATACAAGGGAAGGAAGAGTTGTATGCTAAATCTCTATAGTGATGCAGTATGGTCTACGAGAGAGTAAGCAGCACCCAAGTTCAGAACCGTCTGCTACATTTGGATTGTTTCATACAAGGGAAGGAAGAGTTGTATGCTAAATCTCTATAGTGATGCAGTTTGGTCTACGAGAGTAAGCAGCACCCAAGTTCAGAAGCGTCTGCTACATTTGGATTGTTTCGTACAAGGGCAAGGAAGAGTTGTATGCTAAATCTCTATAGTGATGCAGTATGGTCTACGAGAGAGTAAGCAGCACCCAAGTTCAGAAGCGTCTGCTACATTTGGATTGTTTCATACAAGGGCAATGAAGAGTTCTATACTAAATCTCTCTGGTGTTCATATACTGGCTACAGCCTAGTAAGCAGTACCCAAGTTCAGAAGCGTCTGCTACATTTGGATTGTTTCATACAAGGGCAAGGAAGAGTTGTATGGTAAATGTCTATAGTGATGCAGTATGGTCTACGAGAGAGTAAGCAGCACCCAAGTTCAGAAGCGTCTGCTACATTTGTATTGTTTCATACAGAGGCAATGAAGTGTTCTATACTAAATCTCTCTGGTGTTCCTATACTCGCTACAGCCTAGTAAGCAGGACCCAAGTTCAGAAGCGTCTGCTACATTTGGATTGTTTCATACAAGGGCAAGGAAGAGTTGTATGGTAAATGTCTATAGTGATGCAGTATGGTCTACGAGAGAGTAAGCAGCACCCAAGTTCAGAACCGTCTGCTACATTTGTATTGTTTCATACAGAGGCAATGAAGTGTTCTATACTAAATCTCTCTGGTGTTCCTATACTCGCTACAGCCTAGTAAGCAGGACCCAAGTTCAGAAGCGTCTGCTACATTTGGAATGTTTCATACAAGGGCAATGAAGAGTTCTATACTAAATCTCTCTGGTGTTCCTATACCGGCTACAGCCTAGTAAGCAGCACCCAAGTTCAGAAGCGTCAGCTACATTTGGATTGTTTCATACAAGGGCAAGGAAGAGTTGTATGCTAAATCTCTATAGTGATGCAGTATGGTCTACGAGAGAGTAAGCAGCACCCAAGTTCAGAAGCGTCTGCTACATTTGGATTGTTTCATACAAAGGCAAGGAAGAGTTGTATGCTAAATCTCTATAGTGATGCAGTATGGTCTACGAGAGAGTAAGCAGCACCCAAGTTCAGAAGCGTCTGCTACATTTGGATTGTTTCATACAAAGGCAAGGAAGAGTTGTATGCTAAAACTCTATAGTGATGCAGTATGGTCTACGAGAGAGTAAGCAGCACCCACGTTCAGAAGCGTCTGCTACATTTGGATTGCTTCATACAAAGGCAATGAAGTGTTCTATACTAAATCTCTCTCGTGTTCCTATACTGGCTACAGCCTAGTAAGCAGGACCCAAGTTCAGAAGCGTCTGCTACATTTGGATTGTTTCATACAAGGGCAAGGAAGAGTTGTATGCTAAATCTCTATAGTGATGCAGTATGGTCTACGAGAGAGTAAGCAGCACCCAAGTTCAGAAGCATCAGCTACATATGGATTGTTTCATACAAGGGCAAGGAAGAGTTGTATGGTAAATCTGTATAGTGATGCAGTATGGTCTACGAGAGAGTAAGCAGCACCCACGTTCAGAAGCGTCTGCTACATTTGGATTGTTTCATACAAGGGCAAGGAAGAGTTGTATGCTAAATCTCTATAGTGATGCAGTATGGTCTACGAGAGAGTAAGCAGCACCCAAGTTCAGAAGCGTCTGCTACATTTGGATTGTTTCGTACAAGGCCAAGGAAGAGTTGTATGCTAAATCTCTATAGTGATGCAGTATGGTCTACGAGAGAGTAAGCAGCACCCAAGTTCAGAAGCGTCTGCAACATTTGGATTGTTTCATACAAGGGCAAGGAAGAGTTGTATGCTAAATCTCTATAGTGATGCAGTATGGTCTACGAGAGAGTAAGCAGCACCCAAGTTCCGAAGCGTCTGCTACATTTGGATTATTTCATACAAGGGCAATGAAGAGTTCTATACTAAATCTCTCTGGTGTTCCTATACTGGCTACAGCCTAGTAAGCAGCACCGAAGTTCAGAAGCGTCTGCTAGATTTGGATTGTTTCATACAAGGGCAAGGAAGAGTTGTATGGTAAATCTCTATAGTGATGCAGTATGGTCTACGAGAGAGTAAGCAGCACCCAAGTTCAGAAGCGTCTGCTACATTTGGATTGTTTCATACAAGGGCAAGGAAGAGTTGCATGCTAAATCTCTATAGTGATGCAGTATGGTCTACGAGAGAGTAAGCAGCACCCAAGTTCAGAAGCGTCTGCTACATTTGGATTGTTTCGTACAAGGGCAAGGAAGAGTTGTATGCTAAATCTCTATAGTGATGCAGTATGGTCTACGAGAGAGTAAGCAGCACCCAAGTTCAGAAGCGTCTGCAACATTTGGATTGTTTCATACAAGGGCAAGGAAGAGTTGTATGCTAAATCTCTATAGTGATGCAGTATGGTCTACGAGAGAGTAAGCAGCACCGAAGTTCAGAAGCGTCTGCTACATTTGGATTGTTTCATACAAGGGCAATGAAGAGTTCTATACTAAATCTCTCTGGTGTTCCTATACTGGCTACAGCCTCGTAAGCAGCACCCACGTTCAGAAGCGTCTGCTACATTTGGATTGTTTCATACAAAGGCAATGAAGAGTTCTATACTAAATCTCTCTGGTGTTCCTATACTGGCTACAGCCTAGTAAGCAGCACCCAAGTTCAGAAGCGTCTGCTACATTTGGATTGTTTCATACAAGGGCAAGGAAGAGTTGTATGGTAAATCTCTATAGTGATGCAGTATGGTCTACGAGAGAGTAAGCAGCACCCAAGTTCAGAAGCGTCTGCTACATTTGGATTGTTTCATACAGAGGCAATGAAGAGTTCTATACTAAATCTCTCTGGTGTTCCTATACTCGCTACAGCCTAGTAAGCAGGACCCAAGTTCAGAAGCGTCTGCTACATTTGGATTGTTTCATACAAGGGCAAGGAAGAGTTGTATACAAAATCTCTATAGGGATGCAGTATGGTCTACGAGAGAGTAAGCAGCACCCAAGTTCAGAAGTGTCTGCTGCATTTGGATTGTTTCATACAAGGGCAAGGAAGAGTTGTATGGTAAATCTCTATAGTGATGCAGTATGGTCTACGAGAGAGTAAGCAGCACCCAAGTTCAGAAGCGTCTGCTACATTTGGATTGTTTCATACAAGGGCAAGGAAGAGTTGTATGGTAAATCTCTATAGTGATGCAGTATGGTCTACGAGAGAGTAAGCAGCACCCAAGTTCAGAAGCGTCAGCTACATTTGGATTGTTTCATACAAGGGCAAGGAAGAGTTGTATGCTAAATCTCTATAGTGATGCAGTATGGTCTACGAGAGAGTAAGCAGCACCCAAGTTCAGAAGCGTCTGCTACATTTGGATTGTTTCATACAAGGGCAAGGAAGAGTTGTATGCTAAATCTCTATAGTGATGCAGTATGGTCTACGAGAGAGTAAGCAGCACCCAAGTTCAGAAGCGTCTGCTACATTTGGATTGTTTCGTACAAGGGCAAGGAAGAGTTGTATGCTAAATCTCTATAGTGATGCAGTATGGTCTACGAGAGAGTAAGCAGCACCCAAGTTCAGAAGCGTCTGCAACATTTGGATTGTTTCATACAAGGGCAAGGAAGAGTTGTATGCTAAATCTCTATAGTGATGCAGTATGGTTTACGAGAGAGTAAGCAGCACCCAAGTTCAGAAGCATCTGCTACATTTGGATTGTTTCATACAAGGGCAATGAAGAGTTCTATACTAAACTCTCTGGTGTTCCTATACTGGCTACAGCCTAGTAAGCAGCACCCAAGTTCAGAAGCGTCTGCTACATTTGGATTGTTTCATACAAGGGCAAGGAAGAGTTGTATGGTAAATCTCTATAGTGATGCAGTATGGTCTACGAGAGAGTAAGCAGCACCCAAGTTCAGAAGCGTCTGCTACATTTGGATTGTTTCATACAGAGGCAATGAAGAGTTCTATACTAAATCTCTCTGGTGTTCCTATACTCGCTACAGCCTAGTAAGCAGGACCCAAGTTCAGAAGCGTCTGCTACATTTGGATTGTTTCATACAAGGGCACGGATGAGTTGTATGCTAAATCTCTATAGGGATGCAGTATGGTCTACGAGAGAGTAAGCAGCACCCAAGTTCAGAAGCGTCTGCTGCATTTGGATTGTTTCATACAAGGGCAAGGAAGAGTTGTATGGTAAATCTCTATAGTGATGCAGTATGGTCTACGAGAGAGTAAGCAGCACCCAAGTTCAGAAGCGTCTGCTACATTTGGATTGTTTCATACAAGGGCAAGGAAGAGTTGTATGCTAAATCTCTATAGTGATGCAGTATGGTCTACGAGAGAGTAAGCAGCACCCAAGTTCAGAAGCGTCTGCTACATTTGGATTGTTTCATACAAAGGCAAGGATGAGTTGTATGCTAAAACTCTATAGTGATGCAGTATGGTCTACGAGAGAGTAAGCAGCACCCACGTTCAGAAGCGTCTGCTACATTTGGATTGTTTCATACAAAGGCAATGAAGAGTTCTATACTAAATCTCTCTGGTGTTCCTATACTGGCTACAGCCTAGTAAGCAGGACCCAAGTTCAGAAGCGTCTGCTACATTTGGATTGTTTCATACAAGGGCAAGGAAGAGTTGTATGGTAAATCTCTATAGTGATGCAGTTTGGTCTACGAGAGAGTAAGCAGCACCCAGGTTCAGAAGCGTCTGCTACATTTGGATTGTTTCATACAAGGGCAAGGAAGAGCTGTATGCTAAAACTCTATAGTGATGCAGTATGGTCTACGAGAGACTAAGCAGCACCCACGTTCAGAAGCGTCTGCTACATTTGGATTGTTTCATACAAAGGCAAGGAAGAGTTGTATGCTAAAACTCTATAGTGATGCAGTATGGTCTACGAGAGAGTAAGCAGCACCCACGTTCAGAAGCGTCTGCTACATTTGGATTGTTTCATACAAAGGCAACGAAGAGTTCTATACTAAATCTCTCTGGTGTTCCTATACTGGATACAGCCTAGTAAGCAGGACCCAAGTTCAGAAGCGTCTGCTACATTTGGATTTTTTCATACAAGGGCAAGGAAGAGTTGTATGCTAAATCTCTATAGTGATGCAGTATGGTCTACGAGAGAGTAAGCAGCACCCAAGTTCAGAAGCGTCTGCTACATTTGGATTGTTTCATACAAAGGCAAGGAAGAGTTGTATGCTAAAACTCTATAGTGATGCAGTATGGTCTACGAGAGAGTAAGCAGCACCCAAGTTCAGAAGCGTCTGCTACATTTGGATTGTTTCATACAAAGGCAATGAAGAGTTCTATACTAAATCTCTCTGGTGTTCCTATACTGGCTACAGCCTAGTAAGCAGGACCCAAGTTCAGAAGCGTCTGCTACATTTGGATTTTTTCATACAAGGGCAAGGAAGAGTTGTATGGTAAATCTCTATAGTGATGCAGTATGGTCTACGAGAGAGTAAGCAGCACCCAGGTTCAGAAGCGTCTGCTACATTTGGATTGTTTCATACAAGGGCAAGGAAGAGCTGTATGCTAAAACTCTATAGTGATGCAGTATGGTCTACGAGAGACTAAGCAGCACCCACGTTCAGAAGCGTCTGCTACATTTGGATTGTTTCATACAAAGGCAAGGAAGAGTTGTATGCTAAAACTCTATAGTGATGCAGTATGGTCTACGAGAGAGTAAGCAGCACCCACGTTCAGAAGCGTCTGCTACATTTGGATTGTTTCATACAAAGGCAACGAAGAGTTCTATACTAAATCTCTCTGGTGTTCCTATACTGGCTACAGCCTAGTAAGCAGGACCCAAGTTCAGAAGCGTCTGCTACATTTGGATTTTTTCATACAAGGGCAAGGAAGAGTTGTATGGTAAATCTCTATAGTGATGCAGTATGGTCTACGAGAGAGTAAGCAGCACCCAAGTTCAGAAGCGTCTGCTACATTTGGATTGTTTCATACAAGGGCAAGGAAGAGTTGTATGCTAAATCTCTATAGTGATGCAGTATGGTCTACGAGAGAGTAAGCAGCACCCAAGTTCAGAAGCGTCTGCTACATTTGGATTGTTTCATACAAGGGCAAGGAAGAGTTGTATGGTAAATCTCTATAGTGATGCAGTATGGTCTACGAGAGAGTAAGCAGCACCCAAGTTCAGAAGCGTCTGCTACATTTGGATTGTTTCATACAAAGGCAATGAAGAGTTCTATACTAAATCTCTCTGGTGTTCCTATACTGGCTACAGCCTAGTAAGCAGGACCCAAGTTCAGAAGCGTCTGCTACATTTGGATTGTTTCATACAAGGGCAAGGAAGAGTTGTATGCTGAATCTCTATAGTGATGCAGTATGGTCTACGAGAGAGTAAGCAGCACCCACGTTCAGAAGCGTCAGCTACATTTGGATTGTTTCATACAAGGGCAAGGAAGAGTTGTATGGTAAATCTCTATAGTGATGCAGTATGGTCTACGAGAGAGTAAGCAGCACCCAAGTTCAGAAGCATCAGCTACATTTGGATTGTTTCATACAAGGGCAAGGAAGAGTTGTATGGTAAATCTCTATAGTGATGCAGTATGGTCTACGAGAGAGTAAGCAGCACCCAAGTTCAGAAGCGTCTGCAACATTTGGATTGTTTCATACAAGGGCAAGGAAGAGTTGTATGCTAAATCTCTATAGTGATGCCGTATGGTCTACGAGAGAGTAAGCAGCACCCAAGTTCAGAAGCGTCTGCTACATTTGGATTATTTCGTACAAGGGCAAGGAAGAGTTGTATGCGAAATCTCTATAGTGATGCAGTATGGTCTACGAGAGAGTAAGCAGCACCCAAGTTCAGAAGCGTCTGCTACATTTGGATTATTTCATACAAGGGCAATGAAGAGTTCTATACTAAATCTCTCTGGTGTTCCTATACTGGCTAAAGCCTAGTAAGCAGCACCCAAGTTCAGAAGCGTCTGCTACATTTGGATTGTTTCATACAAGGGCAAGGAAGAGTTGTATGGTAAATCTCTATAGTGATGCAGTATGGTCTACGAGAGAGTAAGCAGCACCCACGTTCAGAAGCGTCTGCTACATTTGGATTGTTTCATACAAGGGCAAGGAAGAGTTGTATGCTAAATCTCTATAGTGATGCAGTATGGTCTACGAGAGAGTAAGCAGCACCCAAGTTCAGAAGCGTCTGCTACATTTGGATTGTTTCGTACAAGGCCAAGGAAGAGTTGTATGCTAAATCTCTATAGTGATGCAGTATGGTCTACGAGAGAGTAAGCAGCACCCAAGTTCAGAAGCGTCTGCAACATTTGGATTGTTTCATACAAGGGCAAGGAAGAGTTGTATGCTAAATCTCTATAGTGATGCAGTATGGTCTACGAGAGAGTAAGCAGCACCCAAGTTCCGAAGCGTCTGCTACATTTGGATTATTTCATACAAGGGCAATGAAGAGTTCTATACTAAATCTCTCTGGTGTTCCTATACTGGCTACAGCCTAGTAAGCAGCACCGAAGTTCAGAAGCGTCTGCTAGATTTGGATTGTTTCATACAAGGGCAAGGAAGAGTTGTATGGTAAATCTCTATAGTGATGCAGTATGGTCTACGAGAGAGTAAGCAGCACCCAAATTCAGAAGCGTCTGCAACATTTGGATTGTTTCATACAAGGGCAAGGAAGAGTTGTATGCTAAATCTCTATAGTGATGCAGTATGGTCTACGAGAGAGTAAGCAGCACCCAAGTTCCGAAGCGTCTGCTACATTTGGATTATTTCATACAAGGGCAATGAAGAGTTCTATACTAAATCTCTCTGGTGTTCCTATACTGGCTACAGCCTAGTAAGCAGCACCGAAGTTCAGAAGCGTCTGCTAGATTTGGATTGTTTCATACAAGGGCAAGGAAGAGTTGTATGGTAAATCTCTATAGTGATGCAGTATGGTCTACGAGAGAGTAAGCAGCACCCAAGTTCAGAAGCGTCTGCTACATTTGGATTGTTTCATACAAGGGCAAGGAAGAGTTGTATGCTAAATCTCTATAGTGATGCAGTATGGTCTACGAGAGAGTAAGCAGCACCCAAGTTCAGAAGCGTCTCCTACATTTGGATTGTTTCGTACAAGGGCAAGGAAGAGTTGTATGCTAAATCTCTATAGTGATGCAGTATGGTCTACGAGAGAGTAAGCAGCACCCAAGTTCAGAAGCGTCTGCAACATTTGGATTGTTTCATACAAGGGCAAGGAAGAGTTGTATGCTAAATCTCTATAGTGATGCAGTATGGTCTACGAGAGAGTAAGCAGCACCGAAGTTCAGAAGCGTCTGCTACATTTGGATTGTTTCATACAAGGGCAATGAAGAGTTCTATACTAAATCTCTCTGGTGTTCCTATACTGGCTACAGCCTCGTAAGCAGCACCCAAGTTCAGAAGCGTCTGCTACATTTGGATTGTTTCATACAAGGGCAAGGAAGAGTTGTATGGTAAATGTATATAGTGATGCAGTATGGTCTACGAGAGAGTAAGCAGCACCCAAGTTCAGAACCGTCTGCTACATTTGGATTGTTTCATACAAGGGCAAGGAAGAGTTGTATGCTAAATCTCTATAGTGATGCAGTATGGTCTACGAGAGAGTAAGCAGCACCCAAGTTCAGAAGCGTCTGCTACATTTGGATTGTTTCATACAAGGGCAAGGAAGAGTTCTATACTAAATCTCTCTGGTGTTCCTATACTGGCTACAGCCTCGTAAGCAGCACCCAAGTTCAGAAGCGTCTGCTACATTTGGATTGTTTCATACAAGGGCAAGGAAGAGTTGTATGGTAAATGTATATAGTGATGCAGTATGGTCTACGAGAGAGTAAGCAGCACCCAAGTTCAGAACCGTCTGCTACATTTGGATTGTTTCATACAAGGGAAGGAAGAGTTGTATGCTAAATCTCTATAGTGATGCAGTATGGTCTACGAGAGAGTAAGCAGCACCCAAGTTCAGAACCGTCTGCTACATTTGGATTGTTTCATACAAGGGAAGGAAGAGTTGTATGCTAAATCTCTATAGTGATGCAGTTTGGTCTACGAGAGTAAGCAGCACCCAAGTTCAGAAGCGTCTGCTACATTTGGATTGTTTCGTACAAGGGCAAGGAAGAGTTGTATGCTAAATCTCTATAGTGATGCAGTATGGTCTACGAGAGAGTAAGCAGCACCCAAGTTCAGAAGCGTCTGCTACATTTGGATTGTTTCATACAAGGGCAATGAAGAGTTCTATACTAAATCTCTCTGGTGTTCATATACTGGCTACAGCCTAGTAAGCAGTACCCAAGTTCAGAAGCGTCTGCTACATTTGGATTGTTTCATACAAGGGCAAGGAAGAGTTGTATGGTAAATGTCTATAGTGATGCAGTATGGTCTACGAGAGAGTAAGCAGCACCCAAGTTCAGAAGCGTCTGCTACATTTGTATTGTTTCATACAGAGGCAATGAAGTGTTCTATACTAAATCTCTCTGGTGTTCCTATACTCGCTACAGCCTAGTAAGCAGGACCCAAGTTCAGAAGCGTCTGCTACATTTGGATTGTTTCATACAAGGGCAAGGAAGAGTTGTATGGTAAATGTCTATAGTGATGCAGTATGGTCTACGAGAGAGTAAGCAGCACCCAAGTTCAGAACCGTCTGCTACATTTGTATTGTTTCATACAGAGGCAATGAAGTGTTCTATACTAAATCTCTCTGGTGTTCCTATACTCGCTACAGCCTAGTAAGCAGGACCCAAGTTCAGAAGCGTCTGCTACATTTGGAATGTTTCATACAAGGGCAATGAAGAGTTCTATACTAAATCTCTCTGGTGTTCCTATACCGGCTACAGCCTAGTAAGCAGCACCCAAGTTCAGAAGCGTCAGCTACATTTGGATTGTTTCATACAAGGGCAAGGAAGAGTTGTATGCTAAATCTCTATAGTGATGCAGTATGGTCTACGAGAGAGTAAGCAGCACCCAAGTTCAGAAGCGTCTGCTACATTTGGATTGTTTCATACAAAGGCAAGGAAGAGTTGTATGCTAAATCTCTATAGTGATGCAGTATGGTCTACGAGAGAGTAAGCAGCACCCAAGTTCAGAAGCGTCTGCTACATTTGGATTGTTTCATACAAAGGCAAGGAAGAGTTGTATGCTAAAACTCTATAGTGATGCAGTATGGTCTACGAGAGAGTAAGCAGCACCCACGTTCAGAAGCGTCTGCTACATTTGGATTGTTTCATACAAGGGCAAGGAAGAGTTGTATGGTAAATCTCTATAGTGATGCAGTATGGTCTACGAGAGAGTAAGCAGCACCCAAGTTCAGAAGCGTCTGCAACATTTGGATTGTTTCATACAAGGGCAAGGAAGAGTTGTATGCTAAATCTCTATAGTGATGCCGTATGGTCTACGAGAGAGTAAGCAGCACCCAAGTTCAGAAGCGTCTGCTACATTTGGATTATTTCGTACAAGGGCAAGGAAGAGTTGTATGCGAAATCTCTATAGTGATGCAGTATGGTCTACGAGAGAGTAAGCAGCACCCAAGTTCAGAAGCGTCTGCTACATTTGGATTATTTCATACAAGGGCAATGAAGAGTTCTATACTAAATCTCTCTGGTGTTCCTATACTGGCTAAAGCCTAGTAAGCAGCACCCAAGTTCAGAAGCGTCTGCTACATTTGGATTGTTTCATACAAGGGCAAGGAAGAGTTGTATGGTAAATCTCTATAGTGATGCAGTATGGTCTACGAGAGAGTAAGCAGCACCCAAGTTCAGAAGCGTCTGCTACATTTGGATTGTTTCATACAGAGGCAATGAAGAGTTCTATACTAAATCTCTCTGGTGTTCCTATACTCGCTACAGCCTAGTAAGCAGGACCCAAGTTCAGAAGCGTCTGCTACATTTGGATTGTTTCATACAAGGGCAAGGAAGAGTTGTATGCTAAATCTCTATAGGGATGCAGTATGGTCTACGAGAGAGTAAGCAGCACCCAAGTTCAGAAGCGTCTGCTACATTTGGATTGTTTCATACAAGGGCAAGGAAGAGCTGTATGCTAAATCTCTATAGTGATGCAGTATGGTCTACGAGAGAGTAAGCAGCACCCACGTTCAGAAGCGTCTGCTACATTTGGATTGTTTCATACAAAGGCAATGAAGAGTTCTATACTAAATCTCTCTGGTGTTCCTATACTGGCTACAGCCTAGTAAGCAGGACCCAAGTTCAGAAGCGTCTGCTACATTTGGATTGTTTCATACAAGGGCAAGGAAGAGTTGTATGCTGAATATCTATAGTGATGCAGTATGGTCTACGAGAGAGTAAGCAGCACCCAAGTTCAGAAGCATCAGCTACATTTGGATTGTTTCATACAAGGGCAAGGAAGAGTTGTATGGTAAATCTCTCTAGTGATGCAGTATGGTCTACGAGAGAGTAAGCAGCACCCACGTTCAGAAGCGTCAGCTACATTTGGATTGTTTCATACAAGGGCAAGGAAGAGTTGTATGGTAAATCTCTATAGTGATGCAGTATGGTCTACGAGAGAGTAAGCAGCACCCAAGTTCAGAAGCATCAGCTACATTTGGATTGTTTCATACAAGGGCAAGGAAGAGTTGTATGGTAAATCTCTATAGTGATGCAGTATGGTCTACGAGAGAGTAAGCAGCACCCAAGTTCAGAAGCGTCAGCTACATTTGGATTGTTTCATACAAGGGCAAGGAAGAGTTGTATGGTAAATCTCTATAGTGATGCAGTATGGTCTACGAGAGAGTAAGCAGCACCCAAGTTCAGAAGCGTCTGCAACATTTGGATTGTTTCGTACAAGGGCAAGGAAGAGTTGTATGCTAAATCTCTATAGTGATGCCGTATGGTCTACGAGAGAGTAAGCAGCACCCAAGTTCAGAAGCGTCTGCTACATTTGGATTGTTTCGTACAAGGGCAAGGAAGAGTTGTATGCGAAATCTCTATAGTGATGCAGTATGGTCTACGAGAGAGTAAGCAGCACCCAAGTTCAGAAGCGTCTGCAACATTTGGATTGTTTCATACAAGGGCAAGGAAGAGTTGTATGCTAAATCTCTATAGTGATGCAGTATGGTCTACGAGAGAGTAAGCAGCACCCAAGTTCAGAAGCGTCTGCTACATTTGGATTGTTTCATACAGAGGCAATGAAGAGTTCTATACTAAATCTCTCTGGTGTTCCTATACTCGCTACAGCCTAGTAAGCAGGACCCAAGTTCAGAAGCGTCTGCTACATTTGGATTGTTTCATACAAGGGCAAGGAAGAGTTGTATGCTAAATCTCTATAGGGATGCAGTATGGTCTACGAGAGAGTAAGCAGCACCCAAGTTCAGAAGCGTCTGCTACATTTGGATTGTTTCATACAAGGGCAAGGAAGAGCTGTACGCTAAATCTCTATAGTGATGCAGTATGGTCTACGAGAGAGTAAGCAGCACCCAAGTTCAGAAGCGTCTGCTACATTTGGATTGTTTCATACAAAGGCAAGGAAGAGTTGTATGCTAAAACTCTATAGTGATGCAGTATGGTCTACGAGAGAGTAAGCAGCACCCACGTTCAGAAGCGTCTGCTACATTTGGATTGTTTCATACAAAGGCAATGAAGAGTTCTATACTAAATCTCTCTGATGTTCCTATACTGGCTACAGCCTAGTAAGCAGGACGCAAGTTCAGAAGCGTCTGCTACATTTGGATTGTTTCATACAAGGGCAAGGAAGAGTTGTATGCTAAATCTCTATAGTGATGCAGTATGGTCTACGAGAGAGTAAGGAGCACCCAAGTTCAGAAGCGTCTGCTACATTTGGATTGTTTCAAACAAGGGCAAGGAAGAGTTGTATGCTAAATCTCTATAGTGATGCAGTATGGTCTACGAGAGAGTAAGCAGCACCCAAGTTCAGAAGCGTCTGCTACATTTGGATTGTTTCATACAAGGGCAAGGAAGAGTTGTATGGTAAATCTCTATAGTGATGCATTATGGTCTACGAGAGAGTAAGCAGCACCCAAGTTCAGAAGCGTCTGCTACATTTGGATTGTTTCATACAAAGGCAAGGAAGAGTTCTATACTAAATCTCTCTCGTGTTCCTATACTGGCTGCAGCCTAGTAAGCAGGACCCAAGTTCAGAAGCGTCTGCTACATTTGGATTGTTTCATACAAGGGCAAGGAAGAGTTGTATGCTAAATCTCTATAGTGATGCAGTATGGTCTACGAGAGAGTAAGCAGCACCTAAGTTCAGAAGCGTCTGCTACATTTGGATTGTTTCATACAAGGGCAAGGAAGAGTTGTATGCTAAATCTCTATAGTGATGCAGTATGGTCTACGAGAGAGTAAGCAGCACCCACGTTCAGAAGCGTCTGCTACATTTGGATTGTTTCATACAAAGGCAATGAAGAGTTCTATACTAAATCTCTCTGGTGTTCCTATACTGGCTACAGCCTAGTAAGCAGGACCCAAGTTCAGAAGCGTCTGCTACATTAGGATTGTTTCATTCAAGGGCAAGGAAGAGTTGTATGGTAAATCTCTATAGTGATGCAGTATGGTCTACGAGAGAGTAAGCAGCACCCAAGTTCAGAAGCGTCAGCTACATTTGGATTGTTTCATACAAGGGCAAGGAAGAGTTGTATGCTAAATCTCTATAGCGATGCAGTATGGTCTACGAGAGAGTAAGCAGCACCCAAGTTCAGAAGCGTCTGCTACATTTGGATTGTTTCATACAAGGGCAATGAAGAGTTCTATACTAAATCTCTCTGGTGTTCCTATACTGGCTAAAGCCTAGTAAGCAGCACCCAAGTTCAGAAGCGTCTGCTACATTTGGATTGTTTCATACAAGGGCAAGGAAGAGTTGTATGGTAAATGTATATAGTGATGCAGTATGGTCTACGAGAGAGTAAGCAGCCCCCAAGTTCAGAACCGTCTGCTACATTTGGATTGTTTCATACAAGGGCAAGGAAGAGTTGTATGCTAAATATCTATAGTGATGCAGTATGGTCTACGAGAGAGTAAGCAGCACCCAAGTTCAGAAGCGTCTGCTACATTTGGATTGTTTCATACAAGGGCAAGGAAGAGTTGTATGGTAAATCTCTATAGTGATGCATTATGGTCTACGAGAGAGTAAGCAGCACCCAAGTTCAGAAGCGTCTGCTACATTTGGATTGTTTCATACAAAGGCAAGGAAGAGTTCTATACTAAATCTCTCTGGTGTTCCTATACTGGCTACAGCCTAGTAAGCAGGACCCAAGTTCAGAAGCGTCTGCTACATTTGGATTGTTTCATACAAGGGCAAGGAAGAGTTGTATGCTAAATCTCTATAGTGATGCAGTATGGTCTACGAGAGAGTAAGCAGCACCCAAGTTCAGAAGCGTCTGCTACATTTGGATTGTTTCATACAAGGGCAAGGAAGAGTTGTATGCTAAATCTCTATAGTGATGCAGTATGGTCTACGAGAGAGTAAGCAGCACCCAAGTTCAGAAGCGTCTGCTACATTTGGATTGTTTCGTACAAGGGCAAGGAAGAGTTGTATGCTAAATCTCTATAGTGATGCAGTATGGTCTACGAGAGAGTAAGCAGCACCCAAGTTCAGAAGCGTCTGCAACATTTGGATTGTTTCATACAAGGGCAAGGAAGAGTTGTATGCTAAATCTCTATAGTGATGCAGTATGGTCTACGAGAGAGTAAGCAGCACCCAAGTTCAGAAGCGTCTGCTACATTTGGATTGTTTCATACAAGGGCAATGAAGAGTTCTATACTAAATCTCTCTGGTGTTCCTATACTGGCTACAGCCTAGTAAGCAGCACCCAAGTTCAGAAGCGTCTGCTACATTTGGATTGTTTCATACAAGGGCAAGGAAGAGTAGTATGGTAAATGTCTATAGTGATGCAGTATGGTCTACGAGAGAGTAAGCAGCACCCAAGTTCAGAACCGTCTGCTACATTTGTATTGTTTCATACAGAGGCAATGAAGTGTTCTATACTAAATCTCTCTGGTGTTCCTATACTCGCTACAGCCGAGTAAGCAGGACCCAAGTTCAGAAGCGTCTGCTACATTTGGATTGTTTCATACAAGGGCAAGGAAGAGTTGTATGCTAAATCTCTATAGGGATGCAGTATGGTCTACGAGAGAGTAAGCAGCACCCAAGTTCAGAAGCGTCTGCTACATTTGGATTGTTTCATACAAGGGCAAGGAAGAGTTGTATGCTAAATCTCTATAGTGATGCAGTATGGTCTACGAGAGAGTAAGCAGCACCCAAGTTCAGAAGCGTCTGCAACATTTCGATTGTATCATACAAGGGCAAGGAAGAGTTGTATGGTAAATCTCTATAGTGATGCAGTATGGTCTACGAGAGAGTAAGCAGCACCCAAGTTCAGAAGCGTCTGCTACATTTGGATTGTTTCATACAAGGGCAATGAAGAGTTCTATACTAAATCTCTCTGGTGTTCCTA
Organism: Plestiodon gilberti rubricaudatus; assembly: GCA_026170595.1. Classification (NCBI taxonomy): domain Eukaryota; kingdom Metazoa; phylum Chordata; class Lepidosauria; order Squamata; family Scincidae; genus Plestiodon; species Plestiodon gilberti. The sequence continues at coordinate 113,187,185 of JANXHW010000003.1, forward strand.
TACTGGCTACAGCCTAGTAAGCAGCACCCAAGTTCAGAAGCGTCTGCTACATTTGGATTGTTTCATACAAGGGCAAGGAAGAGTTGTATGGTAAATCTCTATAGTGATGCAGTATGGTCTACGAGAGAGTAAGCAGCACCCACGTTCAGAAGCGTCTGCTACATTTGGATTGTTTCATACAAGGGCAAGGAAGAGCTGTATGCTAAATCTCTATAGTGATGCAGTATGGTCTACGAGAGAGTAAGCAGCACCCACGTTCAGAAGCGTCTGCTACATTTGGATTGTTTCATACAAGGGCAAGGAAGAGTTGTATGGTAAATCTCTATAGTGATGCAGTATGGTCTACGAGAGAGTAAGCAGCACCCAAGTTCAGAAGCGTCTGCAACATTTGGATTGTTTCATACAAGGGCAAGGAAGAGTTGTATGCTAAATCTCTATAGTGATGCCGTATGGTCTACGAGAGAGTAAGCAGCACCCAAGTTCAGAAGCGTCTGCTACATTTGGATTATTTCGTACAAGGGCAAGGAAGAGTTGTATGCGAAATCTCTATAGTGATGCAGTATGGTCTACGAGAGAGTAAGCAGCACCCAAGTTCAGAAGCGTCTGCTACATTTGGATTATTTCATACAAGGGCAATGAAGAGTTCTATACTAAATCTCTCTGGTGTTCCTATACTGGCTAAAGCCTAGTAAGCAGCACCCAAGTTCAGAAGCGTCTGCTACATTTGGATTGTTTCATACAAGGGCAAGGAAGAGTTGTATGGTAAATCTCTATAGTGATGCAGTATGGTCTACGAGAGAGTAAGCAGCACCCAAGTTCAGAAGCGTCTGCTACATTTGGATTGTTTCATACAGAGGCAATGAAGAGTTCTATACTAAATCTCTCTGGTGTTCCTATACTCGCTACAGCCTAGTAAGCAGGACCCAAGTTCAGAAGCGTCTGCTACATTTGGATTGTTTCATACAAGGGCAAGGAAGAGTTGTATGCTAAATCTCTATAGGGATGCAGTATGGTCTACGAGAGAGTAAGCAGCACCCAAGTTCAGAAGCGTCTGCTACATTTGGATTGTTTCATACAAGGGCAAGGAAGAGCTGTATGCTAAATCTCTATAGTGATGCAGTATGGTCTACGAGAGAGTAAGCAGCACCCACGTTCAGAAGCGTCTGCTACATTTGGATTGTTTCATACAAAGGCAATGAAGAGTTCTATACTAAATCTCTCTGGTGTTCCTATACTGGCTACAGCCTAGTAAGCAGGACGCAAGTTCAGAAGCGTCTGCTACATTTGGATTGTTTCATACAAGGGCAAGGAAGAGTTGTATGCTAAATCTCTATAGTGATGCAGTATGGTCTACGAGAGAGTAAGCAGCACCCAAGTTCAGAAGCGTCTGCTACATTTGGATTGTTTCATACAAGGGCAAGGAAGAGTTGTATGCTAAATCTCTATAGTGATGCAGTATGGTCTACGAGAGAGTAAGCAGCACCCAAGTTCAGAAGCGTCTGCTACATTTGGATTGTTTCATACAAGGGCAAGGAAGAGTTGTATGGTAAATCTCTATAGTGATGCATTATGGCCTACGAGAGAGTAAGCAGCACCCAAGTTCAGAAGCGTCTGCTACATTTGGATTGTTTCATACAAAGGCAAGGAAGAGTTCTATACTAAATCTCTCTGGTGTTCCTATACTGGCTGCAGCCTAGTAAGCAGGACCCAAGTTCAGAAGCGTCTGCTACATTTGGATTGTTTCATACAAGGGCAAGGAAGAGTTGTATGCTAAATCTCTATAGTGATGCAGTATGGTCTACGAGAGAGTAAGCAGCACCCAAGTTCAGAAGCGTCTGCTACATTTGGATTGTTTCATACAAGGGCAAGGAAGAGTTGTATGCTAAATCTCTATAGTGATGCAGTATGGTCTACGAGAGAGTAAGCAGCTCCCACGTTCAGAAGAGTCTGCTACATTTGGATTGTTTCATACAAAGGCAATGAAGAGTTCTATACTAAATCTCTCTGGTGTTCCTATACTGGCTACAGCCTAGTAAGCAGGACCCAAGTTCAGAAGCGTCTGCTACATTAGGATTGTTTCATTCAAGGGCAAGGAAGAGTTGTATGGTAAATCTCTATAGTGATGCAGTATGGTCTACGAGAGAGTAAGCAGCACCCAAGTTCAGAAGCGTCAGCTACATTTGGATTGTTTCATACAAGGGCAAGGAAGAGTTGTATGCTAAATCTCTATAGTGATGCAGTATGGTCTACGAGAGAGTAAGCAGCACCCAAGTTCAGAAGCGTCTGCTACATTTGGATTGTTTCATACAAGGGCAATGAAGAGTTCTATACTAAATCTCTCTGGTGTTCCTATACTGGCTACAGCCTAGTAAGCAGCACCCAAGTTCAGAAGCGTCTGCTACATTTGGATTGTTTCATACAAGGGCAAGGAAGAGTTGTATGGTAAATGTATATAGTAATGCAGTATGGTCTACGAGAGAGTAAGCAGCACCCAAGTTCAGAACCGTCTGCTACATTTGGATTGTTTCATACAAGGGCAAGGAAGAGTTGTACGCTAAATCTCTATAGTGATGCAGTATGGTCTACGAGAGAGTAAGCAGCACCCAAGTTCAGAAGCGTCTGCTACATTTGGATTGTTTCATACAAGGGCAAGGAAGAGTTGTATGGTAAATCTCTATAGTGATGCATTATGGTCTACGAGAGAGTAAGCAGCACCCAAGTTCAGAAGCGTCTGCTACATTTGGATTGTTTCATTCAAAAGCAAGGAAGAGTTCTATACTAAATCTCTCTGGTGTTCCTATACTGGCTACAGCCTAGTAAGCAGGACCCAAGTTCAGAAGCGTCTGCTACATTTGGATTGTTTCATACAAGGGCAAGGAAGAGTTGTATGCTAAATCTCTATAGTGATGCAGTATGGTCTACGAGAGAGTAAGCAGCACCCAAGTTCAGAAGCGTCTGCTACATTTGGATTGTTTCATACGAGGGCAAGGAAGAGTTGTATGCTAAATCTCTATAGTGATGCAGTATGGTCTACGAGAGAGTAAGCAGCACCCAAGTTCAGAAGCGTCTGCTACATTTGGATTGTTTCGTACAAGGGCAAGGAAGAGTTGTATGCTAAATCTCTATAGTGATGCAGTATGGTCTACGAGAGAGTAAGCAGCACCCAAGTTCAGAAGCGTCTGCAACATTTGGATTGTTTCATACAAGGGCAAGGAAGAGTTGTATGCTAAATCGCTATAGTGATGCAGTATGGTCTACGAGAGAGTAAGCAGCACCCAAGTTCAGAAGCGTCTGCTACATTTGGATTGTTTCATACAAAGGCAAGGAAGAGTTGTATGCTAAAACTCTATAGTGATGCAGTATGGTCTACGAGAGAGTAAGCAGCACCCAAGTTCAGAAGCGTCTGCTACATTTGGATTGTTTCATACAAAGGCAATGAAGAGTTCTATACTAAATCTCTCTGGTGTTCCTATACTGGCTACAGCCTAGTAAGCAGGACCCAAGTTCAGAAGCGTCTGCTACATTTGGATTGTTTCATACAAGGGCAAGGAAGAGTTGTATGGTAAATCTCTATAGTGATGCAGTATGGTCTACGAGAGAGTAAGCAGCACCCAGGTTCAGAAGCGTCTGCTACATTTGGATTGTTTCATACAAGGGCAAGGAAGAGCTGTATGCTAAAACTCTATAGTGATGCAGTATGGTCTACGAGAGAGTAAGCAGCACCCACGTTCAGAAGCGTCTGCTACATTTGGATTGTTTCATACAAAGGCAAGGAAGAGTTGTATGCTAAAACTCTATAGTGATGCAGTATGGTCTACGAGAGAGTAAGCAGCACCCACGTTCAGAAGCGTCTGCTACATTTGGATTGTTTCATACAAAGGCAACGAAGAGTTCTATACTAAATCTCTCTGGTGTTCCTATACTGGCTACAGCCTAGTAAGCAGGACCCAAGTTCAGAAGCGTCTGCTACATTTGGATTTTTTCATACAAGGGCAAGGAATAGTTGTATGGTAAATCTCTATAGTGATGCAGTATGGTCTACGAGAGAGTAAGCAGCACCCAAGTTCAGAAGCGTCTGCTACATTTGGATTGTTTCATACAAGGGCAAGGAAGAGTTGTGTGCTAAATCTCTATAGTGATGCAGTATGGTCTACGAGAGAGTAAGCAGCACCCAAGTTCAGAAGCGTCTGCTACATTTGGATTGTTTCATACAAGGGCAAGGAAGAGTTGTATGGTAAATCTCTATAGTGATGCAGTATGGTCTACGAGAGAGTAAGCAGCACCCAAGTTCAGAAGCGTCTGCTACATTTGGATTGTTTCATACAAAGGCAATGAAGAGTTCTATACTAAATCTCTCTGGTGTTCCTATACTGGCTACAGCCTAGTAAGCAGGACCCAAGTTCAGAAGCGTCTGCTACATTTGGATTGTTTCATACAAGGGCAAGGAAGAGTTGTATGCTGAATATCTATAGTGATGCAGTATGGTCTACGAGAGAGTAAGCAGCACCCAAGTTCAGAAGCATCAGCTACATTTAGATTCTTTCATACAAGGGCAAGGAAGAGTTGTATGGTAAATCTCTCTAGTGATGCAGTATGGTCTACGAGAGAGTAAGCAGCACCCACGTTCAGAAGCGTCAGCTACATTTGGATTGTTTCATACAAGGGCAAGGAAGAGTTGTATGGTAAATCTCTATAGTGATGCAGTATGGTCTACGAGAGAGTAAGCAGCACCCAAGTTCAGAAGCATCAGCTACATTTGGATTGTTTCATACAAGGGCAAGGAAGAGTTGTATGGTAAATCTCTATAGTGATGCAGTATGGTCTACGAGAGAGTAAGCAGCACCCAAGTTCAGAAGCGTCAGCTACATTTGGATTGTTTCATACAAGGGCAAGGAAGAGTTGTATGGTAAATCTCTATAGTGATGCAGTATGGTCTACGAGAGAGTAAGCAGCACCCAAGTTCAGAAGCGTCTGCAACATTTGGATTGTTTCATACAAGGGCAAGGAAGAGTTGTATGCTAAATCTCTATAGTGATGCCGTATGGTCTACGAGAGAGTAAGCAGCACCCAAGTTCAGAAGCGTCTGCTACATTTGGATTGTTTCGTACAAGGGCAAGGAAGAGTTGTATGCGAAATCTCTATAGTGATGCAGTATGGTCTACGAGAGAGTAAGCAGCACCCAAGTTCAGAAGCGTCTGCAACATTTGGATTGTTTCATACAAGGGCAAGGAAGAGTTGTATGCTAAATCTCTATAGTGATGCAGTATGGTCTACGAGAGAGTAAGCAGCACCCAAGTTCAGAAGCGTCTGCTACATTTGGATTGTTTCATACAGAGGCAATGAAGAGTTCTATACTAAATCTCTCTGGTGTTCCTATACTCGCTACAGCCTAGTAAGCAGGACCCAAGTTCAGAAGCGTCTGCTACATTTGGATTGTTTCATACAAGGGCAAGGAAGAGTTGTATGCTAAATCTCTATAGGGATGCAGTATGGTCTACGAGAGAGTAAGCAGCACCCAAGTTCAGAAGCGTCTGCTACATTTGGATTGTTTCATACAAGGGCAAGGAAGAGCTGTATGCTAAATCTCTATAGTGATGCAGTATGGTCTACGAGAGAGTAAGCAGCACCCAAGTTCAGAAGCGTCTGCTGCATTTGGATTGTTTCATACAAAGGCAAGGAAGAGTTGTATGCTAAAACTCTATAGTGATGCAGTATGGTCTACGAGAGAGTAAGCAGCACCCACGTTCAGAAGCGTCTGCTACATTTGGATTGTTTCATACAAAGGCAATGAAGAGTTCTATACTAAATCTCTCTGGTGTTCCTATACTGGCTACAGCCTAGTAAGCAGGACGCAAGTTCAGAAGCGTCTGCTACATTTGGATTGTTTCATACAAGGGCAAGGAAGAGTTGTATGCTAAATCTCTATAGTGATGCAGTATGGTCTACGAGAGAGTAAGGAGCACCCAAGTTCAGAAGCGTCTGCTACATTTGGATTGTTTCAAACAAGGGCAAGGAAGAGTTGTATGCTAAATCTCTATAGTGATGCAGTATGGTCTACGAGAGAGTAAGCAGCACCCAAGTTCAGAAGCGTCTGCTACATTTGGATTGTTTCATACAAGGGCAAGGAAGTGTTGTATGGTAAATCTCTATAGTGATGCATTATGGTCTACGAGAGAGTAAGCAGCACCCAAGTTCAGAAGCGTCTGCTACATTTGGATTGTTTCATACAAAGGCAAGGAAGAGTTCTATACTAAATCTCTCTCGTGTTCCTATACTGGCTGCAGCCTAGTAAGCAGGACCCAAGTTCAGAAGCGTCTGCTACATTTGGATTGTTTCATACAAGGGCAAGGAAGAGTTGTATGCTAAATCTCTATAGTGATGCAGTATGGTCTACGAGAGAGTAAGCAGCACCCAAGTTCAGAAGCGTCTGCTACATTTGGATTGTTTCATACAAGGGCAAGGAAGAGTTGTATGCTAAATCTCTATAGTGATGCAGTATGGTCTACGAGAGAGTAAGCAGCACCCACGTTCAGAAGCGTCTGCTACATTTGGATTGTTTCATACAAAGGCAATGAAGAGTTCTATACTAAATCTCTCTGGTGTTCCTATACTGGCTACAGCCTAGTAAGCAGGACCCAAGTTCAGAAGCGTCTGCTACATTAGGATTGTTTCATTCAAGGGCAAGGAAGAGTTGTATGGTAAATCTCTATAGTGATGCAGTATGGTCTACGAGAGAGTAAGCAGCACCCAAGTTCAGAAGCGTCAGCTACATTTGGATTGTTTCATACAAGGGCAAGGAAGAGTTGTATGCTAAATCTCTATAGCGATGCAGTATGGTCTACGAGAGAGTAAGCAGCACCCAAGTTCAGAAGCGTCTGCTACATTTGGATTGTTTCATACAAGGGCAATGAAGAGTTCTATACTAAATCTCTCTGGTGTTCCTATACTGGCTAAAGCCTAGTAAGCAGCACCCAAGTTCAGAAGCGTCTGCTACATTTGGATTGTTTCATACAAGGGCAAGGAAGAGTTGTATGGTAAATGTATATAGTGATGCAGTATGGTCTACGAGAGAGTAAGCAGCCCCCAAGTTCAGAACCGTCTGCTACATTTGGATTGTTTCATACAAGGGCAAGGAAGAGTTGTATGCTAAATATCTATAGTGATGCAGTATGGTCTACGAGAGAGTAAGCAGCACCCAAGTTCAGAAGCGTCTGCTACATTTGGATTGTTTCATACAAGGGCAAGGAAGAGTTGTATGGTAAATCTCTATAGTGATGCATTATGGTCTACGAGAGAGTAAGCAGCACCCAAGTTCAGAAGCGTCTGCTACATTTGGATTGTTTCATACAAAGGCAAGGAAGAGTTCTATACTAAATCTCTCTGGTGTTCCTATACTGGCTACAGCCTAGTAAGCAGGACCCAAGTTCAGAAGCGTCTGCTACATTTGGATTGTTTCATACAAGGGCAAGGAAGAGTTGTATGCTAAATCTCTATAGTGATGCAGTATGGTCTACGAGAGAGTAAGCAGCACCCAAGTTCAGAAGCGTCTGCTACATTTGGATTGTTTCATACAAGGGCAAGGAAGAGTTGTATGCTAAATCTCTATAGTGATGCAGTATGGTCTACGAGAGAGTAAGCAGCACCCAAGTTCAGAAGCGTCTGCTACATTTGGATTGTTTCGTACAAGGGCAAGGAAGAGTTGTATGCTAAATCTCTATAGTGATGCAGTATGGTCTACGAGAGAGTAAGCAGCACCCAAGTTCAGAAGCGTCTGCAACATTTGGATTGTTTCATACAAGGGCAAGGAAGAGTTGTATGCTAAATCTCTATAGTGATGCAGTATGGTCTACGAGAGAGTAAGCAGCACCCAAGTTCAGAAGCGTCTGCTACATTTGGATTGTTTCATACAAGGGCAATGAAGAGTTCTATACTAAATCTCTCTGGTGTTCCTATACTGGCTAAAGCCTAGTAAGCAGCACCCAAGTTCAGAAGCGTCTGCTACATTTGGATTGTTTCATACAAGGGCAAGGAAGAGTTGTATGGTAAATGTATATAGTGATGCAGTATGGTCTACGAGAGAGTAAGCAGCCCCCAAGTTCAGAACCGTCTGCTACATTTGGATTGTTTCATAAAAGGGAAAGGAAGAGTTGTATGCTAAATATCTATAGTGATGCAGTATGGTCTACGAGAGAGTAAGCAGGACCCAAGTTCAGAAGCGTCTGCTACATTTGGATTGTTTCATACAAGGGCAAGGAAGAGTTGTATGCTAAATCTCTATAGTGATGCAGTATGGTCTACGAGAGAGTAAGCAGCACCCAAGTTCAGAAGCGTCTGCTACATTTGGATTGTTTCATACAAGGGCAAGGAAGAGTTGTATGCTAAATCTCTATAGTGATGCAGTATGGTCTACGAGAGAGTAAGCAGCACCCAAGTTCAGAAGCGTCTGCTACATTTGGATTGTTTCGTACAAGGGCAAGGAAGAGTTGTATGCTAAATCTCTATAGTGATGCAGTATGGTCTACGAGAGAGTAAGCAGCACCCAAGTTCAGAAGCGTCTGCAACATTTGGATTGTTTCATACAAGGGCAAGGAAGAGTTGTATGCTAAATCTCTATAGTGATGCAGTATGGTCTACGAGAGAGTAAGCAGCACCCAAGTTCAGAAGCGTCTGCTACATTTGGATTGTTTCATACAAGGGCAATGAAGAGTTCTATACTAAATCTCTCTGGTGTTCCTATACTGGCTACAGCCTAGTAAGCAGCACCCAAGTTCAGAAGCGTCTGCTACATTTGGATTGTTTCATACAAGGGCAAGGAAGAGTAGTATGGTAAATGTCTATAGTGATGCAGTATGGTCTACGAGAGAGTAAGCAGCACCCAAGTTCAGAACCGTCTGCTACATTTGTATTGTTTCATACAGAGGCAATGAAGTGTTCTATACTAAATCTCTCTGGTGTTCCTATACTCGCTACAGCCTAGTAAGCAGGACCCAAGTTCAGAAGCGTCTGCTACATTTGGATTGTTTCATACAAGGGCAAGGAAGAGTTGTATGCTAAATCTCTATAGGGATGCAGTATGGTCTACGAGAGAGTAAGCAGCACCCAAGTTCAGAAGCGTCTGCTACATTTGGATTGTTTCATACAAGGGCAAGGAAGAGTTGTATGCTAAATCTCTATAGTGATGCAGTATGGTCTACGAGAGAGTAAGCAGCACCCAAGTTCAGAAGCGTCTGCAACATTTCGATTGTATCATACAAGGGCAAGGAAGAGTTGTATGGTAAATCTCTATAGTGATGCAGTATGGTCTACGAGAGAGTAAGCAGCACCCAAGTTCAGAAGCGTCTGCTACATTTGGATTGTTTCATACAAGGGCAATGAAGAGTTCTATACTAAATCTCTCTGGTGTTCCTATACTGGCTACAGCCTAGTAAGCAGCACCCAAGTTCAGAAGCGTCTGCTACATTTGGATTGTTTCATACAAGGGCAAGGAAGAGTTGTATGCTAAATCTCTATAGTGATGCAGTATGGTCTACGAGAGAGTAAGCAGCACCCAAGTTCAGAAGCATCAGCTACATTTGGATTGTTTCATACAAGGGCAAGGAAGAGTTGTATGGTAAATCTCTATAGTGATGCAGTATGGTCTACGAGAGAGTAAGCAGCACCCACGTTCAGAAGCGTCAGCTACATTTGGATTGTTTCATACAAGGGCAAGGAAGATTTGTATGGTAAATCTCTATAGTGATGCAGTATGGTCTACGAGAGAGTAAGCAGCACCCACGTTCAGAAGCGTCTGCAACATTTGGATTGTCTCATACAACGGCAAGGAAGAGTTGTATGGTAAATCTCTATAGTGATGCAGTATGGTCTACGAGAGAGTAAGCAGCACCCAAGTTCAGAAGCGTCTGCTACATTTGGATTGTTTCATACAAGGGCAAGGAAGAGTTGTATGCTAAATCTCTATAGTGATGCAGTATGGTCTACGAGAGAGTAAGCAGCACCCAAGTTCAGAAGGGTCTGCTACATTTGGATTGTTTCGTACAAGGCCAAGGAAGAGTTGTATGCTAAATCTCTATAGTGATGCAGTATGGTCTACGAGAGAGTAAGCAGCACCCAAGTTCAGAAGCGTCTGCAACATTTGGATTGTTTCATACAAGGGCAAGGAAGAGTTGTATGCTAAATCTCTATAGTGATGCAGTATGGTCTACGAGAGAGTAAGCAGCACCCAAGTTCCGAAGCGTCTGCTACATTTGGATTATTTCTTACAAGGGCAATGAAGAGTTCTATACTAAATCTCTCTGGTGTTCCTATACTGGCTACAGCCTAGTAAGCAGCACCCAAGTTCAGAAGCGTCTGCTACATCTGGATTGTTTCATACAAGGGCATGGAAGAGTTGTATGGTAAATCTCTATAGTGATGCAGTATGGTCTACGAGAGAGTAATCAGCACCCAAGTTCAGAAGCGTCTGCTACATTTGGATTGTTTCATACAGAGGCAATGAAGAGTTCTATACTAAATCTCTCTGGTGTTCCTATACTCGCTACAGCCTAGTAAGCAGGACCCAGGTTCAGAAGCGTCTGCTACATTTGGATTGTTTCATTCAAGGGCAAGGAAGAGTTGTATGGTAAATCTCTATAGTGATGCAGTATGGTCTACGAGAGAGTAAGCAGCACCCAAGTTCAGAAGCGTCAGCTACATTTGGATTGTTTCATACAAGGGCAAGGAAGAGTTGTATGCTAAATCTCTATAGTGATGCAGTATGGTCTACGAGAGAGTAAGCAGGACCCAAGTTCAGAAGCGTCTGCTACATTTGGATTGTTTCATACAAAGGCAAGGAAGAGTTGTATGCTAAATCTCTATAGTGATGCAGTATGGTCTACGAGAGAGTAAGCAGCACCCAAGTTCAGAAGCGTCTGCTACATTTGGATTGTTTCATACAAGGGCAAGGAAGAGTTGTATGCTAAATCTCTATAGTGATGCAGTATGGTCTACGAGAGAGTAAGCAGCACCCAAGTTCAGAAGCGTCTGCTGCATTTGGATTGTTTCATACAAAGGCAAGGAAGAGTTGTATGCTAAAACTCTATAGTGATGCAGTATGGTCTACGAGAGAGTAAGCAGCACCCACGTTCAGAAGCGTCTGCTACATTTGGATTGTTTCATACAAAGGCAATGAAGAGTTCTATACTAAATCTCTCTGGTGTTCCTATACTGGCTACAGCCTAGTAAGCAGGACGCAAGTTCAGAAGCGTCTGCTACATTTGGATTGTTTCATACAAGGGCAAGGAAGAGTTGTATGCTAAATCTCTATAGTGATGCAGTATGGTCTACGAGAGAGTAAGGAGCACCCAAGTTCAGAAGCGTCTGCTACATTTGGATTGTTTCAAACAAGGGCAAGGAAGAGTTGTATGCTAAATCTCTATAGTGATGCAGTATGGTCTACGAGAGAGTAAGCAGCACCCAAGTTCAGAAGCGTCTGCTACATTTGGATTGTTTCATACAAGGGCAAGGAAGTGTTGTATGGTAAATCTCTATAGTGATGCATTATGGTCTACGAGAGAGTAAGCAGCACCCAAGTTCAGAAGCGTCTGCTACATTTGGATTGTTTCATACAAAGGCAAGGAAGAGTTCTATACTAAATCTCTCTCGTGTTCCTATACTGGCTGCAGCCTAGTAAGCAGGACCCAAGTTCAGAAGCGTCTGCTACATTTGGATTGTTTCATACAAGGGCAAGGAAGAGTTGTATGCTAAATCTCTATAGTGATGCAGTATGGTCTACGAGAGAGTAAGCAGCACCCAAGTTCAGAAGTGTCTGCTACATTTGGATTGTTTCATACAAGGGCAAGGAAGAGTTGTATGCTAAATCTCTATAGTGATGCAGTATGGTCTACGAGAGAGTAAGCAGCACCCACGTTCAGAAGCGTCTGCTACATTTGGATTGTTTCATACAAAGGCAATGAAGAGTTCTATACTAAATCTCTCTGGTGTTCCTATACTGGCTACAGCCTAGTAAGCAGGACCCAAGTTCAGAAGCGTCTGCTACATTAGGATTGTTTCATTCAAGGGCAAGGAAGAGTTGTATGGTAAATCTCTATAGTGATGCAGTATGGTCTACGAGAGAGTAAGCAGCACCCAAGTTCAGAAGCGTCAGCTACATTTGGATTGTTTCATACAAGGGCAAGGAAGAGTTGTATGCTAAATCTCTATAGCGATGCAGTATGGTCTACGAGAGAGTAAGCAGCACCCAAGTTCAGAAGCGTCTGCTACATTTGGATTGTTTCATACAAGGGCAATGAAGAGTTCTATACTAAATCTCTCTGGTGTTCCTATACTGGCTAAAGCCTAGTAAGCAGCACCCAAGTTCAGAAGCGTCTGGTACATTTGGATTGTTTCATACAAGGGCAAGGAAGAGTTGTATGGTAAATGTATATAGTGATGCAGTATGGTCTACGAGAGAGTAAGCAGCCCCCAAGTTCAGAACCGTCTGCTACATTTGGATTGTTTCATACAAGGGCAAGGAAGAGTTGTATGCTAAATATCTATAGTGATGCAGTATGGTCTACGAGAGAGTAAGCAGCACCCAAGTTCAGAAGCGTCTGCTACATTTGGATTGTTTCATACAAGGGCAAGGAAGAGTTGTATGGTAAATCTCTATAGTGATGCATTATGGTCTACGAGAGAGTAAGCAGCACCCAAGTTCAGAAGCGTCTGCTACATTTGGATTGTTTCATACAAAGGCAAGGAAGAGTTCTATACTAAATCTCTCTGGTGTTCCTATACTGGCTACAGCCTAGTAAGCAGGACCCAAGTTCAGAAGCGTCTGCTACATTTGGATTGTTTCATACAAGGGCAAGGAAGAGTTGTATGCTAAATCTCTATAGTGATGCAGTATGGTCTACGAGAGAGTAAGCAGCACCCAAGTTCAGAAGCGTCTGCTACATTTGGATTGTTTCATACAAGGGCAAGGAAGAGTTGTATGCTAAATCTCTATAGTGATGCAGTATGGTCTACGAGAGAGTAAGCAGCACCCAAGTTCAGAAGCGTCTGCTACATTTGGATTGTTTCGTACAAGGGCAAGGAAGAGTTGTATGCTAAATCTCTATAGTGATGCAGTATGGTCTACGAGAGAGTAAGCAGCACCCAAGTTCAGAAGCGTCTGCAACATTTGGATTGTTTCATACAAGGGCAAGGAAGAGTTGTATGCTAAATCTCTATAGTGATGCAGTATGGTCTACGAGAGAGTAAGCAGCACCCAAGTTCAGAAGCGTCTGCTACATTTGGATTGTTTCATACAAGGGCAATGAAGAGTTCTATACTAAATCTCTCTGGTGTTCCTATACTGGCTAAAGCCTAGTAAGCAGCACCCAAGTTCAGAAGCGTCTGCTACATTTGGATTGTTTCATACAAGGGCAAGGAAGAGTTGTATGGTAAATGTATATAGTGATGCAGTATGGTCTACGAGAGAGTAAGCAGCCCCCAAGTTCAGAACCGTCTGCTACATTTGGATTGTTTCATACAAGGGCAAGGAAGAGTTGTATGCTAAATATCTATAGTGATGCAGTATGGTCTACGAGAGAGTAAGCAGCACCCAAGTTCAGAAGCGTCTGCTACATTTGGATTGTTTCATACAAGGGCAAGGAAGAGTTGTATGGTAAATCTCTATAGTGATGCATTATGGTCTACGAGAGAGTAAGCAGCACCCAAGTTCAGAAGCGTCTGCTACATTTGGATTGTTTCATACAAAGGCAAGGAAGAGTTCTATACTAAATCTCTCTGGTGTTCCTATACTGGCTACAGCCTAGTAAGCAGGACCCAAGTTCAGAAGCGTCTGCTACATTTGGATTGTTTCATACAAGGGCAAGGAAGAGTTGTATGCTAAATCTCTATAGTGATGCAGTATGGTCTACGAGAGAGTAAGCAGCACCCAAGTTCAGAAGCGTCTGCTACATTTGGATTGTTTCATACAAGGGCAAGGAAGAGTTGTATGCTAAATCTCTATAGTGATGCAGTATGGTCTACGAGAGAGTAAGCAGCACCCAAGTTCAGAAGCGTCTGCTACATTTGGATTGTTTCGTACAAGGGCAAGGAAGAGTTGTATGCTAAATCTCTATAGTGATGCAGTATGGTCTACGAGAGAGTAAGCAGCACCCAAGTTCAGAAGCGTCTGCAACATTTGGATTGTTTCATACAAGGGCAAGGAAGAGTTGTATGCTAAATCTCTATAGTGATGCAGTATGGTCTACGAGAGAGTAAGCAGCACCCAAGTTCAGAAGCGTCTGCTACATTTGGATTGTTTCATACAAGGGCAATGAAGAGTTCTATACTAAATCTCTCTGGTGTTCCTATACTGGCTACAGCCTAGTAAGCAGCACCCAAGTTCAGAAGCGTCTGCTACATTTGGATTGTTTCATACAAGGGCAAGGAAGAGTAGTATGGTAAATGTCTATAGTGATGCAGTATGGTCTACGAGAGAGTAAGCAGCACCCAAGTTCAGAACCGTCTGCTACATTTGTATTGTTTCATACAGAGGCAATGAAGTGTTCTATACTAAATCTCTCTGGTGTTCCTATACTCGCTACAGCCTAGTAAGCAGGACCCAAGTTCAGAAGCGTCTGCTACATTTGGATTGTTTCATACAAGGGCAAGGAAGAGTTGTATGCTAAATCTCTATAGGGATGCAGTATGGTCTACGAGAGAGTAAGCAGCACCCAAGTTCAGAAGCGTCTGCTACATTTGGATTGTTTCATACAAGGGCAAGGAAGAGTTGTATGCTAAATCTCTATAGTGATGCAGTATGGTCTACGAGAGAGTAAGCAGCACCCAAGTTCAGAAGCGTCTGCAACATTTCGATTGTATCATACAAGGGCAAGGAAGAGTTGTATGGTAAATCTCTATAGTGATGCAGTATGGTCTACGAGAGAGTAAGCAGCACCCAAGTTCAGAAGCGTCTGCTACATTTGGATTGTTTCATACAAGGGCAATGAAGAGTTCTATACTAAATCTCTCTGGTGTTCCTATACTGGCTACAGCCTAGTAAGCAGCACCCAAGTTCAGAAGCGTCTGCTACATTTGGATTGTTTCATACAAGGGCAAGGAAGAGTTGTATGCTAAATCTCTATAGTGATGCAGTATGGTCTACGAGAGAGTAAGCAGCACCCAAGTTCAGAAGCATCAGCTACATTTGGATTGTTTCATACAAGGGCAAGGAAGAGTTGTATGGTAAATCTCTATAGTGATGCAGTATGGTCTACGAGAGAGTAAGCAGCACCCACGTTCAGAAGCGTCAGCTACATTTGGATTGTTTCATACAAGGGCAAGGAAGATTTGTATGGTAAATCTCTATAGTGATGCAGTATGGTCTACGAGAGAGTAAGCAGCACCCACGTTCAGAAGCGTCTGCAACATTTGGATTGTCTCATACAACGGCAAGGAAGAGTTGTATGGTAAATCTCTATAGTGATGCAGTATGGTCTACGAGAGAGTAAGCAGCACCCAAGTTCAGAAGCGTCTGCTACATTTGGATTGTTTCATACAAGGGCAAGGAAGAGTTGTATGCTAAATCTCTATAGTGATGCAGTATGGTCTACGAGAGAGTAAGCAGCACCCAAGTTCAGAAGGGTCTGCTACATTTGGATTGTTTCGTACAAGGCCAAGGAAGAGTTGTATGCTAAATCTCTATAGTGATGCAGTATGGTCTACGAGAGAGTAAGCAGCACCCAAGTTCAGAAGCGTCTGCAACATTTGGATTGTTTCATACAAGGGCAAGGAAGAGTTGTATGCTAAATCTCTATAGTGATGCAGTATGGTCTACGAGAGAGTAAGCAGCACCCAAGTTCCGAAGCGTCTGCTACATTTGGATTATTTCTTACAAGGGCAATGAAGAGTTCTATACTAAATCTCTCTGGTGTTCCTATACTGGCTACAGCCTAGTAAGCAGCACCCAAGTTCAGAAGCGTCTGCTACATCTGGATTGTTTCATACAAGGGCATGGAAGAGTTGTATGGTAAATCTCTATAGTGATGCAGTATGGTCTACGAGAGAGTAATCAGCACCCAAGTTCAGAAGCGTCTGCTACATTTGGATTGTTTCATACAGAGGCAATGAAGAGTTCTATACTAAATCTCTCTGGTGTTCCTATACTCGCTACAGCCTAGTAAGCAGGACCCAGGTTCAGAAGCGTCTGCTACATTTGGATTGTTTCATTCAAGGGCAAGGAAGAGTTGTATGGTAAATCTCTATAGTGATGCAGTATGGTCTACGAGAGAGTAAGCAGCACCCAAGTTCAGAAGCGTCAGCTACATTTGGATTGTTTCATACAAGGGCAAGGAAGAGTTGTATGCTAAATCTCTATAGTGATGCAGTATGGTCTACGAGAGAGTAAGCAGGACCCAAGTTCAGAAGCGTCTGCTACATTTGGATTGTTTCATACAAAGGCAAGGAAGAGTTGTATGCTAAATCTCTATAGTGATGCAGTATGGTCTACGAGAGAGTAAGCAGCACCCAAGTTCAGAAGCGTCTGCTACATTTGGATTGTTTCATACAAGGGCAAGGAAGAGTTGTATGCTAAATCTCTATAGTGATGCAGTATGGTCTACGAGAGAGTAAGCAGCACCCAAGTTCAGAAGCGTCTGCTACATTTGGATTGTTTCATACAAGGGCAAGGAAGAGTTGTATGGTAAATCTCTATAGTGATGCATTATGGTCTACGAGAGAGTAAGCAGCACCCAAGTTCAGAAGCATCTGCTACATTTGGATTGTTTCATACAAAGGCAAGGAAGAGTTCTATACTAAATCTCTCTTGTGTTCCTATACTGGCTACAGCCTAGTAAGCAGGACCCAAGTTCAGAAGCGTCTGCTACATTTGGATTGTTTCATACAAGGGCAAGGAAGAGTTGTATGCTAAATCTCTATAGTGATGCAGTATGGTCTACGAGAGAGTAAGCAGCACCCAAGTTCAGAAGCGTCTGCTACATTTGGATTGTTTCATACAAGGGCAAGGAAGAGTTGTATGCTAAATCTCTATAGTGATGCAGTATGGTCTACGAGAGAGTAAGCAGCACCCAAGTTCAGAAGTGTCTGCTACATTTGGATTGTTTCGTACAAGGCCAAGGAAGAGTTGTATGCTAAATCTCTATAGTGATGCAGTATGGTCTACGAGAGAGTAAGCAGCACCCAAGTTCAGAAGCGTCTGCAACATTTGGATTGTTTCATACAAGGGCAAGGAAGAGTTGTATGCTAAATCTCTATAGTGATGCAGTATGGTCTACGAGAGAGTAAGCAGCACCCAAGTTCCGAAGCGTCTGCTACATTTGGATTATTTCTTACAAGGGCAATGAAGAGTTCTATACTAAATCTCTCTGGTGTTCCTATACTGGCTACAGCCTAGTAAGCAGCACCCAAGTTCAGAAGCGTCTGCTACATTTGGATTGTTTCATACAAGGGCAAGGAAGAGTTGTATGCTAAATCTCTATAGGGATGCAGTATGGTCTACGAGAGAGTAAGCAGCACCCAAGTTCAGAAGCGTCTGCTGCATTTGGACTGTTTCATACAAGGGCAAGGAAGAGTTGTATGGTAAATCTCTATAGTGATGCAGTATGGTCTACGAGAGAGTAAGCAGCACCCAAGTTTAGAAGCGTCTGCTACATTTGGATTGTTTCATACAAGGGCAAGGAAGAGTTGTATGCTAAATCTCTATAGTGATGCAGTATGGTCTACGAGAGAGTAAGCAGCACCCAAGTTCAGAAGCGTCTGCTACATTTGGATTGTTTCATACAAAGGCAAGGAAGAGTTGTATGCTAAAACTCTATAGTGATGCAGTATGGTCTACGAGAGAGTAAGCAGCACCCACGTTCAGAAGCGTCTGCTACATTTGGATTGCTTCATACAAAGGCAATGAAGTGTTCTATACTAAATCTCTCTGGTGTTCCTATACTGGCTACAGCCTAGTAAGCAGGACCCAAGTTCAGAAGCGTCTGCTACATTTGGATTGTTTCATACAAGGGCAAGGAAGAGTTGTATGGTAAATCTCTATAGTGATGCAGTATGGTCTACGAGAGAGTAAGCAGCACCCAAGTTCAGAAGCGTCTGCTACATTTGGATTGTTTCATACAAGGGCAAGGAAGAGTTGTATGCTAAATCTCTATAGTGATGCAGTATGGTCTACGAGAGAGTAAGCAGCACCCAAGTTCAGAAGCGTCTGCTACATTTGGATTGTTTCATACAAGGGCAAGGAAGAGTTGTATGGTAAATCTCTATAGTGATGCAGTATGGTCTACGAGAGAGTAAGCAGCACCCAAGTTCAGAAGCGTCTGCTACATTTGGATTGTTTCATACAAAGGCAATGAAGAGTTCTATACTAAATCTCTCTGGTGTTCCTATACTGGCTACAGCCTAGTAAGCAGCACCCAAGTTCAGAAGCGTCAGCTACATTTGGATTGTTTCATACAAGGGCAAGGAAGAGTTGTATGGTAAATCTCTATAGTGATGCAGTATGGTCTACGAGAGAGTAAGCAGCACCCAAGTTCAGAAGCGTCTGCAACATTTGGATTGTTTCATACAAGGGCAAGGAAGAGTTGTATGCTAAATCTCTATAGTGATGCCGTATGGTCTACGAGAGATTAAGCAGCACCGAAGTTCAGAAGCGTCTGCTACATTTGGATTGTTTCGTACAAGGGCAAGGAAGAGTTGTATGCGAAATCTCTGTAGTGATGCAGTATGGTCTACGAGAGAGTAAGCAGCACCCAAGTTCAGAAGCGTCTGCAACATTTGGATTGTTTCATACAAGGGCAAGGAAGAGTTGTATGCTAAATCTCTATAGTGATGCAGTATGGTCTACGAGAGAGTAAGCAGCACCCAAGTTCAGAAGCGTCTGCTACATTTGGATTGTTTCATACAAGGGCAAGGAAGAGTTGTATGCTAAATCTCTATAGTGATGCAGTATGGTCTACGAGAGAGTAAGCAGCACCCAAGTTCAGAAGCGTCTGCTACATTTGGATTGTTTCGTACAAGGGCAAGGAAGAGTTGTATGCTAAATCTCTATAGTGATGCAGTATGGTCTACGAGAGAGTAAGCAGCACCCAAGTTCAGAAGCGTCTGCAACATTTGGATTGTTTCATACAAGGGCAAGGAAGAGTTGTATGCTAAATCTCTATAGTGATGCAGTATGGTCTACGAGAGAGTAAGCAGCACCCAAGTTCAGAAGCGTCTGCTACATTTGGATTGTTTCATACAAGGGCAATGAAAAGTTCTATACTAAACTCTCTGGTGTTCCTATACTGGCTACAGCCTAGTAAGCAGCACCCAAGTTCAGAAGCGTCTGCTACATTTGGATTGTTTCATACAAGGGCAAGGAAGAGTTGTATGGTAAATCTCTATAGTGATGCAGTATGGTCTACGAGAGAGTAAGCAGCACCCAAGTTCAGAAGCGTCTGCTACATTTGGATTGTTTCATACAGAGGCAATGAAGAGTTCTATACTAAATCTCTCTGGTGTTCCTATACTCGCTACAGCCTAGTAAGCAGGACCCAAGTTCAGAAGCGTCTGCTACATTTGGATTGTTTCATACAAGGGCACGGATGAGTTGTATGCTAAATCTCTATAGGGATGCAGTATGGTCTACGAGAGAGTAAGCAGCACCCAAGTTCGGAAGCGTCTGCTGCATTTGGATTGTTTCATACAAGGGCAAGGAAGAGTTGTATGGTAAATCTCTATAGTGATGCAGTATGGTCTACGAGAGAGTAAGCAGCACCCAAGTTCAGAAGCGTCTGCTACATTTGGATTGTTTCATACAAGGGCAAGGAAGAGTTGTATGCTAAATCTCTATAGTGATGCAGTATGGTCTACGAGAGAGTAAGCAGCACCCAAGTTCAGAAGCGTCTGCTACATTTGGATTGTTTCATACAAAGGCAAGGATGAGTTGTATGCTAAAACTCTATAGTGATGCAGTATGGTCTACGAGAGAGTAAGCAGCACCCACGTTCAGAAGCGTCTGCTACATTTGGATTGTTTCATACAAAGGCAACGAAGAGTTCTATACTAAATCTCTCTGGTGTTCCTATACTGGCTACAGCCTAGTAAGCAGGACCCAAGTTCAGAAGCGTCTGCTACATTTGGATTGTTTCATACAAGGGCAAGGAAGAGTTGTATGGTAAATCTCTATAGTGATGCAGTATGGTCTACGAGAGAGTAAGCAGCACCCAGGTTCAGAAGCGTCTGCTACATTTGGATTGTTTCATACAAGGGCAAGGAAGAGCTGTATGCTAAAACTCTATAGTGATGCAGTATGGTCTACGAGAGACTAAGCAGCACCCACGTTCAGAAGCGTCTGCTACATTTGGATTGTTTCATACAAAGGCAAGGAAGAGTTGTATGCTAAAACTCTATAGTGATGCAGTATGGTCTACGAGAGAGTAAGCAGCACCCACGTTCAGAAGCGTCTGCTACATTTGGATTGTTTCATACAAAGGCAACGAAGAGTTCTATACTAAATCTCTCTGGTGTTCCTATACTGGCTACAGCCTAGTAAGCAGGACCCAAGTTCAGAAGCGTCTGCTACATTTGGATTTTTTCATACAAGGGCAAGGAAGAGTTGTATGCTAAATCTCTATAGTGATGCAGTATGGTCTACGAGAGAGTAAGCAGCACCCAAGTTCAGAAGCGTCTGCTACATTTGGATTGTTTCATACAAAGGCAAGGAAGAGTTGTATGCTAAAACTCTATAGTGATGCAGTATGGTCTACGAGAGAGTAAGCAGCACCCAAGTTCAGAAGCGTCTGCTACATTTGGATTGTTTCATACAAAGGCAATGAAGAGTTCTATACTAAATCTCTCTGGTGTTCCTATACTGGCTACAGCCTAGTAAGCAGGACCCAAGTTCAGAAGCGTCTGCTACATTTGGATTGTTTCATACAAGGGCAAGGAAGAGTTGTATGGTAAATCTCTATAGTGATGCAGTATGGTCTACGAGAGAGTAAGCAGCACCCAGGTTCAGAAGCGTCTGCTACATTTGGATTGTTTCATACAAGGGCAAGGAAGAGCTGTATGCTAAAACTCTATAGTGATGCAGTATGGTCTACGAGAGACTAAGCAGCACCCACGTTCAGAAGCGTCTGCTACATTTGGATTGTTTCATACAAAGGCAAGGAAGAGTTGTATGCTAAAACTCTATAGTGATGCAGTATGGTCTACGAGAGAGTAAGCAGCACCCACGTTCAGAAGCGTCTGCTACATTTGGATTGTTTCATACAAAGGCAACGAAGAGTTCTATACTAAATCTCTCTGGTGTTCCTATACTGGCTACAGCCTAGTAAGCAGGACCCAAGTTCAGAAGCGTCTGCTACATTTGGATTTTTTCATACAAGGGCAAGGAAGAGTTGTATGGTAAATCTCTATAGTGATGCAGTATGGTCTACGAGAGAGTAAGCAGCACCCAAGTTCAGAAGCGTCTGCTACATTTGGATTGTTTCATACAAGGGCAAGGAAGAGTTGTATGCTAAATCTCTATAGTGATGCAGTATGGTCTACGAGAGAGTAAGCAGCACCCAAGTTCAGAAGCGTCTGCTACATTTGGATTGTTTCATACAAGGGCAAGGAAGAGTTGTATGGTAAATCTCTATAGTGATGCAGTATGGTCTACGAGAGAGTAAGCAGCACCCAAGTTCAGAAGCGTCTGCTACATTTGGATTGTTTCATACAAAGGCAATGAAGAGTTCTATACTAAATCTCTCTGGTGTTCCTATACTGGCTACAGCCTAGTAAGCAGGACCCAAGTTCAGAAGCGTCTGCTACATTTGGATTGTTTCATACAAGGGCAAGGAAGAGTTGTATGCTGAATCTCTATAGTGATGCAGTATGGTCTACGAGAGAGTAAGCAGCACCCACGTTCAGAAGCGTCAGCTACATTTGGATTGTTTCATACAAGGGCAAGGAAGAGTTGTATGGTAAATCTCTATAGTGATGCAGTATGGTCTACGAGAGAGTAAGCAGCACCCAAGTTCAGAAGCGTCTGCTACATTTGGATTGTTTCATACAAGGGCAAGGAAGAGTTGTATGGTAAATCTCTATAGTGATGCAGTATGGTCTACGAGAGAGTAAGCAGCACCCAAGTTCAGAAGCGTCTGCAACATTTGGATTGTTTCATACAAGGGCAAGGAAGAGTTGTATGCTAAATCTCTATAGTGATGCCGTATGGTCTACGAGAGAGTAAGCAGCACCCAAGTTCAGAAGCGTCTGCTACATTTGGATTATTTCGTACAAGGGCAAGGAAGAGTTGTATGCGAAATCTCTATAGTGATGCAGTATGGTCTACGAGAGAGTAAGCAGCACCCAAGTTCAGAAGCGTCTGCTACATTTGGATTATTTCATACAAGGGCAATGAAGAGTTCTATACTAAATCTCTCTGGTGTTCCTATACTGGCTAAAGCCTAGTAAGCAGCACCCAAGTTCAGAAGCGTCTGCTACATTTGGATTGTTTCATACAAGGGCAAGGAAGAGTTGTATGGTAAATCTCTATAGTGATGCAGTATGGTCTACGAGAGAGTAAGCAGCACCCAAGTTCAGAAGCGTCTGCTACATTTGGATTGTTTCATACAGAGGCAATGAAGAGTTCTATACTAAATCTCTCTGGTGTTCCTATACTCGCTACAGCCTAGTAAGCAGGACCCAAGTTCAGAAGCGTCTGCTACATTTGGATTGTTTCATACAAGGGCAAGGAAGAGTTGTATGCTAAATCTCTATAGGGATGCAGTATGGTCTACGAGAGAGTAAGCAGCACCCAAGTTCAGAAGCGTCTGCTACATTTGGATTGTTTCATACAAGGGCAAGGAAGAGCTGTATGCTAAATCTCTATAGTGATGCAGTATGGTCTACGAGAGAGTAAGCAGCACCCACGTTCAGAAGCGTCTGCTACATTTGGATTGTTTCATACAAGGGCAAGGAAGAGCTGTATGCTAAATCTCTATAGTGATGCAGTATGGTCTACGAGAGAGTAAGCAGCACCCACGTTCAGAAGCGTCTGCTACATTTGGATTGTTTCATACAAGGGCAAGGAAGAGTTGTATGGTAAATCTCTATAGTGATGCAGTATGGTCTACGAGAGAGTAAGCAGCACCCAAGTTCAGAAGCGTCTGCAACATTTGGATTGTTTCATACAAGGGCAAGGAAGAGTTGTATGCTAAATCTCTATAGTGATGCCGTATGGTCTACGAGAGAGTAAGCAGCACCCAAGTTCAGAAGCGTCTGCTACATTTGGATTATTTCGTACAAGGGCAAGGAAGAGTTGTATGCGAAATCTCTATAGTGATGCAGTATGGTCTACGAGAGAGTAAGCAGCACCCAAGTTCAGAAGCGTCTGCTACATTTGGATTATTTCATACAAGGGCAATGAAGAGTTCTATACTAAATCTCTCTGGTGTTCCTATACTGGCTAAAGCCTAGTAAGCAGCACCCAAGTTCAGAAGCGTCTGCTACATTTGGATTGTTTCATACAAGGGCAAGGAAGAGTTGTATGGTAAATCTCTATAGTGATGCAGTATGGTCTACGAGAGAGTAAGCAGCACCCAAGTTCAGAAGCGTCTGCTACATTTGGATTGTTTCATACAGAGGCAATGAAGAGTTCTATACTAAATCTCTCTGGTGTTCCTATACTCGCTACAGCCTAGTAAGCAGGACCCAAGTTCAGAAGCGTCTGCTACATTTGGATTGTTTCATACAAGGGCAAGGAAGAGTTGTATGCTAAATCTCTATAGGGATGCAGTATGGTCTACGAGAGAGTAAGCAGCACCCAAGTTCAGAAGCGTCTGCTACATTTGGATTGTTTCATACAAGGGCAAGGAAGAGCTGTATGCTAAATCTCTATAGTGATGCAGTATGGTCTACGAGAGAGTAAGCAGCACCCACGTTCAGAAGCGTCTGCTACATTTGGATTGTTTCATACAAAGGCAATGAAGAGTTCTATACTAAATCTCTCTGGTGTTCCTATACTGGCTACAGCCTAGTAAGCAGGACGCAAGTTCAGAAGCGTCTGCTACATTTGGATTGTTTCATACAAGGGCAAGGAAGAGTTGTATGCTAAATCTCTATAGTGATGCAGTATGGTCTACGAGAGAGTAAGCAGCACCCAAGTTCAGAAGCGTCTGCTACATTTGGATTGTTTCATACAAGGGCAAGGAAGAGTTGTATGCTAAATCTCTATAGTGATGCAGTATGGTCTACGAGAGAGTAAGCAGCACCCAAGTTCAGAAGCGTCTGCTACATTTGGATTGTTTCATACAAGGGCAAGGAAGAGTTGTATGGTAAATCTCTATAGTGATGCATTATGGCCTACGAGAGAGTAAGCAGCACCCAAGTTCAGAAGCGTCTGCTACATTTGGATTGTTTCATACAAAGGCAAGGAAGAGTTCTATACTAAATCTCTCTGGTGTTCCTATACTGGCTGCAGCCTAGTAAGCAGGACCCAAGTTCAGAAGCGTCTGCTACATTTGGATTGTTTCATACAAGGGCAAGGAAGAGTTGTATGCTAAATCTCTATAGTGATGCAGTATGGTCTACGAGAGAGTAAGCAGCACCCAAGTTCAGAAGCGTCTGCTACATTTGGATTCTTTCATACAAGGGCAAGGAAGAGTTGTATGCTAAATCTCTATAGTGATGCAGTATGGTCTACGAGAGAGTAAGCAGCACCCACGTTCAGAAGAGTCTGCTACATTTGGATTGTTTCATACAAAGGCAATGAAGAGTTCTATACTAAATCTCTCTGGTGTTCCTATACTGGCTACAGCCTAGTAAGCAGGACCCAAGTTTAGAAGCGTCTGCTACATTAGGATTGTTTCATTCAAGGGCAAGGAAGAGTTGTATGGTAAATCTCTATAGTGATGCAGTATGGTCTACGAGAGAGTAAGCAGCACCCAAGTTCAGAAGCGTCAGCTACATTTGGATTGTTTCATACAAGGGCAAGGAAGAGTTGTATGCTAAATCTCTATAGTGATGCAGTATGGTCTACGAGAGAGTAAGCAGCACCCAAGTTCAGAAGCGTCTGCTACATTTGGATTGTTTCATACAAGGGCAATGAAGAGTTCTATACTAAATCTCTCTGGTGTTCCTATACTGGCTACAGCCTAGTAAGCAGCACCCAAGTTCAGAAGCGTCTGCTACATTTGGATTCTTTCATACAAGGGCAAGGAAGAGTTGTATGGTAAATGTATATAGTAATGCAGTATGGTCTACGAGAGAGTAAGCAGCACCCAAGTTCAGAACCGTCTGCTACATTTGGATTGTTTCATACAAGGGCAAGGAAGAGTTGTACGCTAAATCTCTATAGTGATGCAGTATGGTCTACGAGAGAGTAAGCAGCACCCAAGTTCAGAAGCGTCTGCTACATTTGGATTGTTTCATACAAGGGCAAGGAAGAGTTGTATGGTAAATCTCTATAGTGATGCATTATGGTCTACGAGAGAGTAAGCAGCACCCAAGTTCAGAAGCGTCTGCTACATTTGGATTGTTTCATTCAAAAGCAAGGAAGAGTTCTATACTAAATCTCTCTGGTGTTCCTATACTGGCTACAGCCTAGTAAGCAGGACCCAAGTTCAGAAGCGTCTGCTACATTTGGATTGTTTCATACAAGGGCAAGGAAGAGTTGTATGGTAAATCTCTATAGTGATGCAGTATGGTCTACGAGAGAGTAAGCAGCACCCAGGTTCAGAAGCGTCTGCTACATTTGGATTGTTTCATACAAGGGCAAGGAAGAGCTGTATGCTAAAACTCTATAGTGATGCAGTATGGTCTACGAGAGAGTAAGCAGCACCCACGTTCAGAAGCGTCTGCTACATTTGGATTGTTTCATACAAAGGCAAGGAAGAGTTGTATGCTTAAACTCTATAGTGATGCAGTATGGTCTACGAGAGAGTAAGCAGCACCCACGTTCAGAAGCGTCTGCTACATTTGGATTGTTTCATACAAAGGCAACGAAGAGTTCTATACTAAATCTCTCTGGTGTTCCTATACTGGCTACAGCCTAGTAAGCAGGACCCAAGTTCAGAAGCGTCTGCTACATTTGGATTTTTTCATACAAGGGCAAGGAAGAGTTGTATGGTAAATCTCTATAGTGATGCAGTATGGTCTACGAGAGAGTAAGCAGCACCCAAGTTCAGAAGCGTCTGCTACATTTGGATTGTTTCATACAAGGGCAAGGAAGAGTTGTGTGCTAAATCTCTATAGTGATGCAGTATGGTCTACGAGAGAGTAAGCAGCACCCAAGTTCAGAAGCGTCTGCTACATTTGGATTGTTTCATACAAGGGCAAGGAAGAGTTGTATGGTAAATCTCTATAGTGATGCAGTATGGTCTACGAGAGAGTAAGCAGCACCCAAGTTCAGAAGCGTCTGCTACATTTGGATTGTTTCATACAAAGGCAATGAAGAGTTCTATACTAAATCTCTCTGGTGTTCCTATACTGGCTACAGCCTAGTAAGCAGGACCCAAGTTCAGAAGCGTCTGCTACATTTGGATTGTTTCATACAAGGGCAAGGAAGAGTTGTATGCTGAATATCTATAGTGATGCAGTATGGTCTACGAGAGAGTAAGCAGCACCCAAGTTCAGAAGCATCAGCTACATTTGGATTCTTTCATACAAGGGCAAGGAAGAGTTGTATGGTAAATCTCTCTAGTGATGCAGTATGGTCTACGAGAGAGTAAGCAGCACCCACGTTCAGAACCGTCAGCTACATTTGGATTGTTTCATACAAGGGCAAGGAAGAGTTGTATGGTAAATCTCTATAGTGATGCAGTATGGTCTACGAGAGAGTAAGCAGCACCCAAGTTCAGAAGCATCAGCTACATTTGGATTGTTTCATACAAGGGCAAGGAAGAGTTGTATGGTAAATCTCTATAGTGATGCAGTATGGTCTACGAGAGAGTAAGCAGCACCCAAGTTCAGAAGCGTCAGCTACATTTGGATTGTTTCATACAAGGGCAAGGAAGAGTTGTATGGTAAATCTCTATAGTGATGCAGTATGGTCTACGAGAGAGTAAGCAGCACCCAAGTTCAGAAGCGTCTGCAACATTTGGATTGTTTCATACAAGGGCAAGGAAGAGTTGTATGCTAAATCTCTATAGTGATGCCGTATGGTCTACGAGAGAGTAAGCAGCACCCAAGTTCAGAAGCGTCTGCAACATTTGGATTGTTTCGTACAAGGGCAAGGAAGAGTTGTATGCGAAATCTCTATAGTGATGCAGTATGGTCTACGAGAGAGTAAGCAGCACCCAAGTTCAGAAGCGTCTGCAACATTTGGATTGTTTCATACAAGGGCAAGGAAGAGTTGTATGCTAAATCTCTATAGTGATGCAGTATGGTCTACGAGAGAGTAAGCAGCACCCAAGTTCAGAAGCGTCTGCTACATTTGGATTGTTTCATACAGAGGCAATGAAGAGTTCTATACTAAATCTCTCTGGTGTTCCTATACTCGCTACAGCCTAGTAAGCAGGACCCAAGTTCAGAAGCGTCTGCTACATTTGGATTGTTTCATACAAGGGCAAGGAAGAGTTGTATGCTAAATCTCTATAGGGATGCAGTATGGTCTACGAGAGAGTAAGCAGCACTCAAGTTCAGAAGCGTCTGCTACATTTGGATTGTTTCATACAAGGGCAAGGAAGAGCTGTATGCTAAATCTCTATAGTGATGTAGTATGGTCTACGAGAGAGTAAGCAGCACCCAAGTTCAGAAGCGTCTGCTACATTTGGATTGTTTCATACAAAGGCAAGGAAGAGTTGTATGCTAAAACTCTATAGTGATGCAGTATGGTCTACGAGAGAGTAAGCAGCACCCACGTTCAGAAGCGTCAGCTACATTTGGATTGTTTCATACAAGGGCAAGGAAGAGTTGTATGCTAAATCTCTATAGTGATGCAGTATGGTCTACGAGAGAGTAAGCAGCACCCAAGTTCAGAAGCGTCTGCTACATTTGGATTGTTTCATACAAGGGCAAGGAAGAGTTGTATGGTAAATCTCTATAGTGATGCATTATGGTCTACGAGAGAGTAAGCAGCACCCAAGTTTAGAAGCGTCTGCTACATTTGGATTGTTTCATACAAAGGCAATGAAGGGTTCTATACTAAATCTCTCTGGTGTTCCTATACTGGCTACAGCCTAGTAAGCAGGACGCAAGTTCAGAAGCGTCTGCTACATTTGGATTGTTTCATACAAGGGCAAGGAAGAGTTGTATGCTAAATCTCTATAGTGATGCAGTATGGTCTACGAGAGAGTAAGCAGCACCCAAGTTCAGAAGCGTCAGCTACATTTGGATTGTTTCATACAAGGGCAAGGAAGAGTTGTATGCTAAATCTCTATAGTGATGCAGTATGGTCTACGAGAGAGTAAGCAGCACCCAAGTTCAGAAGCGTCTGCTACATTTGGATTGTTTCATACAAGGGCAAGGAAGAGTTGTATGCTAAATCTCTATAGTGATGCAGTATGGTCTACGAGAGAGTAAGCAGCACCCAAGTTCAGAAGCGTCTGCTACATTTGGATTGTTTCGTACAAGGGCAAGGAAGAGTTGTATGCTAAATCTCTATAGTGATGCAGTATGGTCTACGAGAGAGTAAGCAGCACCCAAGTTCAGAAGCGTCTGCAACATTTGGATTGTTTCATACAAGGGCAAGGAAGAGTTGTATGCTAAATCGCTATAGTGATGCAGTATGGTCTACGAGAGAGTAAGCAGCACCCAAGTTCAGAAGCGTCTGCTACATTTGGATTGTTTCATACAAAGGCAAGGAAGAGTTGTATGCTAAAACTCTATAGTGATGCAGTATGGTCTACGAGAGAGTAAGCAGCACCCACGTTCAGAAGCGTCTGCTACATTTGGATTGTTTCATACAAAGGCAATGAAGAGTTCTATACTAAATCTCTCTGGTGTTCCTATACTGGCTACAGCCTAGTAAGCAGGACCCAAGTTCAGAAGCGTCTGCTACATTTGGATTGTTTCATACAAGGGCAAGGAAGAGTTGTATGGTAAATCTCTATAGTGATGCAGTATGGTCTACGAGAGAGTAAGCAGCACCCAGGTTCAGAAGCGTCTGCTACATTTGGATTGTTTCATACAAGGGCAAGGAAGAGCTGTATGCTAAAACTCTATAGTGATGCAGTATGGTCTACGAGAGAGTAAGCAGCACCCACGTTCAGAAGCGTCTGCTACATTTGGATTGTTTCATACAAAGGCAAGGAAGAGTTGTATGCTTAAACTCTATAGTGATGCAGTATGGTCTACGAGAGAGTAAGCAGCACCCACGTTCAGAAGCGTCTGCTACATTTGGATTGTTTCATACAAAGGCAACGAAGAGTTCTATACTAAATCTCTCTGGTGTTCCTATACTGGCTACAGCCTAGTAAGCAGGACCCAAGTTCAGAAGCGTCTGCTACATTTGGATTTTTTCATACAAGGGCAAGGAAGAGTTGTATGGTAAATCTCTATAGTGATGCAGTATGGTCTACGAGAGAGTAAGCAGCACCCAAGTTCAGAAGCGTCTGCTACATTTGGATTGTTTCATACAAGGGCAAGGAAGAGTTGTGTGCTAAATCTCTATAGTGATGCAGTATGGTCTACGAGAGAGTAAGCAGCACCCAAGTTCAGAAGCGTCTGCTACATTTGGATTGTTTCATACAAGGGCAAGGAAGAGTTGTATGGTAAATCTCTATAGTGATGCAGTATGGTCTACGAGAGAGTAAGCAGCACCCAAGTTCAGAAGCGTCTGCTACATTTGGATTGTTTCATACAAAGGCAATGAAGAGTTCTATACTAAATCTCTCTGGTGTTCCTATACTGGCTACAGCCTAGTAAGCAGGACCCAAGTTCAGAAGCGTCTGCTACATTTGGATTGTTTCATACAAGGGCAAGGAAGAGTTGTATGCTGAATATCTATAGTGATGCAGTATGGTCTACGAGAGAGTAAGCAGCACCCAAGTTCAGAAGCATCAGCTACATTTGGATTCTTTCATACAAGGGCAAGGAAGAGTTGTATGGTAAATCTCTCTAGTGATGCAGTATGGTCTACGAGAGAGTAAGCAGCACCCACGTTCAGAACCGTCAGCTACATTTGGATTGTTTCATACAAGGGCAAGGAAGAGTTGTATGGTAAATCTCTATAGTGATGCAGTATGGTCTACGAGAGAGTAAGCAGCACCCAAGTTCAGAAGCATCAGCTACATTTGGATTGTTTCATACAAGGGCAAGGAAGAGTTGTATGGTAAATCTCTATAGTGATGCAGTATGGTCTACGAGAGAGTAAGCAGCACCCAAGTTCAGAAGCGTCAGCTACATTTGGATTGTTTCATACAAGGGCAAGGAAGAGTTGTATGGTAAATCTCTATAGTGATGCAGTATGGTCTACGAGAGAGTAAGCAGCACCCAAGTTCAGAAGCGTCTGCAACATTTGGATTGTTTCATACAAGGGCAAGGAAGAGTTGTATGCTAAATCTCTATAGTGATGCCGTATGGTCTACGAGAGAGTAAGCAGCACCCAAGTTCAGAAGCGTCTGCTACATTTGGATTGTTTCGTACAAGGGCAAGGAAGAGTTGTATGCGAAATCTCTATAGTGATGCAGTATGGTCTACGAGAGAGTAAGCAGCACCCAAGTTCAGAAGCGTCTGCAACATTTGGATTGTTTCATACAAGGGCAAGGAAGAGTTGTATGCTAAATCTCTATAGTGATGCAGTATGGTCTACGAGAGAGTAAGCAGCACCCAAGTTCAGAAGCGTCTGCTACATTTGGATTGTTTCATACAGAGGCAATGAAGAGTTCTATACTAAATCTCTCTGGTGTTCCTATACTCGCTACAGCCTAGTAAGCAGGACCCAAGTTCAGAAGCGTCTGCTACATTTGGATTGTTTCATACAAGGGCAAGGAAGAGTTGTATGCTAAATCTCTATAGGGATGCAGTATGGTCTACGAGAGAGTAAGCAGCACCCAAGTTCAGAAGCGTCTGCTACATTTGGATTGTTTCATACAAGGGCAAGGAAGAGCTGTATGCTAAATCTCTATAGTGATGTAGTATGGTCTACGAGAGAGTAAGCAGCACCCAAGTTCAGAAGCGTCTGCTACATTTGGATTGTTTCATACAAAGGCAAGGAAGAGTTGTATGCTAAAACTCTATAGTGATGCAGTATGGTCTACGAGAGAGTAAGCAGCACCCACGTTCAGAAGCGTCAGCTACATTTGGATTGTTTCATACAAGGGCAAGGAAGAGTTGTATGCTAAATCTCTATAGTGATGCAGTATGGTCTACGAGAGAGTAAGCAGCACCCAAGTTCAGAAGCGTCTGCTACATTTGGATTGTTTCATACAAGGGCAAGGAAGAGTTGTATGGTAAATCTCTATAGTGATGCATTATGGTCTACGAGAGAGTAAGCAGCACCCAAGTTTAGAAGCGTCTGCTACATTTGGATTGTTTCATACAAAGGCAATGAAGGGTTCTATACTAAATCTCTCTGGTGTTCCTATACTGGCTACAGCCTAGTAAGCAGGACGCAAGTTCAGAAGCGTCTGCTACATTTGGATTGTTTCATACAAGGGCAAGGAAGAGTTGTATGCTAAATCTCTATAGTGATGCAGTATGGTCTACGAGAGAGTAAGCAGCACCCAAGTTCAGAAGCGTCAGCTACATTTGGATTGTTTCATACAAGGGCAAGGAAGAGTTGTATGCTAAATCTCTATAGTGATGCAGTATGGTCTACGAGAGAGTAAGCAGCACCCAAGTTCAGAAGCGTCTGCTACATTTGGATTGTTTCATACAAGGGCAAGGAAGAGTTGTATGGTAAATCTCTATAGTGATGCATTATGGTCTACGAGAGAGTAAGCAGCACCCAAGTTTAGAAGCGTCTGCTACATTTGGATTGTTTCATACAAAGGCAAGGAAGAGTTCTATACTAAATCTCTCTCGTGTTCCTATACTGGCTGCAGCCTAGTAAGCAGGACCCAAGTTCAGAAGCGTCTGCTACATTAGGATTGTTTCATTCAAGGGCAAGGAAGAGTTGTATGGTAAATCTCTATAGTGATGCAGTATGGTCTACGAGAGAGTAAGCAGCACCCAAGTTCAGAAGCGTCAGCTACATTTGGATTGTTTCATACAAGGGCAAGGAAGAGTTGTATGCTAAATCTCTATAGCGATGCAGTATGGTCTACGAGAGAGTAAGCAGCACCCAAGTTCAGAAGCGTCTGCTACATTTGGATTGTTTCATACAAGGGCAATGAAGAGTTCTATACTAAATCTCTCTGGTGTTCCTATACTGGCTAAAGCCTAGTAAGCAGCACCCAAGTTCAGAAGCGTCTGCTACATTTGGATTGTTTCATACAAGGGCAAGGAAGAGTTGTATGGTAAATGTATATAGTGATGCAGTATGGTCTACGAGAGAGTAAGCAGCCCCCAAGTTCAGAACCGTCTGCTACATTTGGATTGTTTCATACAAGGGCAAGGAAGAGTTGTATGCTAAATATCTATAGTGATGCAGTATGGTCTACGAGAGAGTAAGCAGCACCCAAGTTCAGAAGCGTCTGCTACATTTGGATTGTTTCATACAAGGGCAAGGAAGAGTTGTATGGTAAATCTCTATAGTGATGCATTATGGTCTACGAGAGAGTAAGCAGCACCCAAGTTCAGAAGCGTCTGCTACATTTGGATTGTTTCATACAAAGGCAAGGAAGAGTTCTATACTAAATCTCTCTGGTGTTCCTATACTGGCTACAGCCTAGTAAGCAGCACCCAAGTTCAGAAGCGTCTGCTACATTTGGATTGTTTCGTACAAGGGCAAGGAAGAGTTGTATGCTAAATCTCTATAGTGATGCAGTATGGTCTACGAGAGAGTAAGCAGCACCCAAGTTCAGAAGCGTCTGCAACATTTGGATTGTTTCATACAAGGGCAAGGAAGAGTTGTATGCTAAATCTCTATAGTGATGCAGTATGGTCTACGAGAGAGTAAGCAGCACCCAAGTTCAGAAGCGTCTGCTACATTTGGATTGTTTCATACAAGGGCAATGAAGAGTTCTATACTAAATCTCTGTGGTGTTCCTATACTGGCTACAGCCTAGTAAGCAGCACCCAAGTTCAGAAGCGTCTGCTACATTTGGATTGTTTCATACAAGGGCAAGGAAGAGTAGTATGGTAAATGTCTATAGTGATGCAGTATGGTCTACGAGAGAGTAAGCAGCACCCAAGTTCAGAACCGTCTGCTACATTTGTATTGTTTCATACAGAGGCAATGAAGTGTTCTATACTAAATCTCTCTGGTGTTCCTATACTCGCTACAGCCTAGTAAGCAGGACCCAAGTTCAGAAGCGTCTGCTACATTTGGATTGTTTCATACAAGGGCAAGGAAGAGTTGTATGCTAAATCTCTATAGGGATGCAGTATGGTCTACGAGAGAGTAAGCAGCACCCAAGTTCAGAAGTGTCTGCTACATTTGGATTGTTTCATACAAGGGCAAGGAAGAGTTGTATGCTAAATCTCTATAGTGATGCAGTATGGTCTACGAGAGAGTAAGCAGCACCCAAGTTCAGAAGCGTCTGCAACATTTCGATTGTATCATACAAGGGCAAGGAAGAGTTGTATGGTAAATCTCTATAGTGATGCAGTATGGTCTACGAGAGAGTAAGCAGCACCCAAGTTCAGAAGCGTCTGCTACATTTGGATTGTTTCATACAAGGGCAAGGAAGAGTTGTATGCTAAATCTCTATAGTGATGCAGTATGGTCTACGAGAGAGTAAGCAGCACCCAAGTTCAGAAGCATCAGCTACATTTGGATTGTTTCATACAAGGGCAAGGAAGAGTTGTATGGTAAATCTCTATAGTGATGCAGTATGGTCTACGAGAGAGTAAGCAGCACCCACGTTCAGAAGCGTCAGCTACATTTGGATTGTTTCATACAAGGGCAAGGAAGATTTGTATGGTAAATCTCTATAGTGATGCAGTATGGTCTACGAGAAAGTAAGCAGCACCCACGTTCAGAAGCGTCTGCAACATATTTATTGTCTCATACAACGGCAAGGAAGAGTTGTATGGTAAATCTCTATAGTGATGCAGTATGGTCTACGAGAGAGTAAGCAGCACCCAAGTTCAGAAGCGTCTGCTACATTTGGATTGTTTCATACAGAGGCAATGAAGAGTTCTATACTAAATCTCTCTGGTGTTCCTATACTCGCTACAGCCTAGTAAGCAGCACCCAAGTTCAGAAGCGTCTGCTACATCTGGATTGTTTCATACAAGGGCAAGGAAGAGTTGTATGGTAAATCTCTATAGTGATGCAGTATGGTCTACGAGAGAGTAATCAGCACCCAAGTTCAGAAGCGTCTGCTACATTTGGATTGTTTCATACAGAGGCAATGAAGAGTTCTATACTAAATCTCTCTGGTGTTCCTATACTCGCTACAGCCTAGTAAGCAGGACCCAGGTTCAGAAGCGTCTGCTACATTTGGATTGTTTCATACAAGGGCAAGGAAGAGTTGTATGGTAAATCTCTATAGTGATGCAGTATGGTCTACGAGAGAGTAAGCAGCACCCAGGTTCAGAAGCGTCTGCTACATTTGGATTGTTTCATACAAGGGCAAGGAAGAGCTGTATGCTAAAACTCTATAGTGATGCAGTATGGTCTACGAGAGACTAAGCAGCACCCACGTTCAGAAGCGTCTGCTACATTTGGATTGTTTCATACAAAGGCAAGGAAGAGTTGTATGCTAAAACTCTATAGTGATGCAGTATGGTCTACGAGAGAGTAAGCAGCACCCACGATCAGAAGCGTCTGCTACATTTGGATTGTTTCATACAAAGGCAACGAAGAGTTCTATACTAAATCTCTCTGGTGTTCCTATACTGGCTACAGCCTAGTAAGCAGGACCCAAGTTCAGAAGCGTCTGCTACATTTGGATTTTTTCATACAAGGGCAAGGAAGAGTTGTATGCTAAATCTCTATAGTGATGCAGTATGGTCTACGAGAGAGTAAGCAGCACCCACGTTCAGAAGCGTCTGCTACATTTGGATTGTTTCATACAAAGGCAATGAAGAGTTCTATACTAAATCTCTCTGGTGTTCCTATACTGGCTACAGCCTAGTAAGCAGCACCCAAGTTCAGAAGCGTCTGCTACATTTGGATTGTTTCATACAAGGGCAAGGAAGAGTTGTATGGTAAATCTCTATAGTGATGCAGTATGGTCTACGAGAGAGTAAGCAGCACCCAAGTTCAGAAGCGTCTGCTACATTTGGATTGTTTCATACAGAGGCAATGAAGAGTTCTATACTAAATCTCTCTGGTGTTCCTATACTCGCTACAGCCTAGTAAGCAGGACCCAAGTTCAGAAGCGTCTGCTACATTTGGATTGTTTCATACAAGGGCAAGGAAGAGTTGTATACTAAATCTCTATAGGGATGCAGTATGGTCTACGAGAGAGTAAGCAGCACCCAAGTTCAGAAGCGTCTGCTGCATTTGGATTGTTTCATACAAGGGCAAGGAAGAGTTGTATGGTAAATCTCTATAGTGATGCAGTATGGTCTACGAGAGAGTAAGCAGCACCCAAGTTCAGAAGCGTCTGCTACATTTGGATTGTTTCATACAAGGGCAAGGAAGAGTTGTATGGTAAATCTCTATAGTGATGCAGTATGGTCTACGAGAGAGTAAGCAGCACCCAAGTTCAGAAGCGTCAGCTACATTTGGATTGTTTCATACAAGGGCAAGGAAGAGTTGTATGCTAAATCTCTATAGTGATGCAGTATGGTCTACGAGAGAGTAAGCAGCACCCAAGTTCAGAAGCGTCTGCTACATTTGGATTGTTTCATACAAGGGCAAGGAAGAGTTGTATGCTAAATCTCTATAGTGATGCAGTATGGTCTACGAGAGAGTAAGCAGCACCCAAGTTCAGAAGCGTCTGCTACATTTGGATTGTTTCGTACAAGGGCAAGGAAGAGTTGTATGCTAAATCTCTATATTGATGCAGTATGGTCTACGAGAGAGTAAGCAGCACCCAAGTTCAGAAGCGTCTGCTACATTTGGATTGTTTCATACAAGGGCAATGAAGAGTTCTATACTAAACTCTCTGGTGTTCCTATACTGGCTACAGCCTAGTAAGCAGCACCCAAGTTCAGAAGCGTCTGCTACATTTGGATTGTTTCATACAAGGGCAAGGAAGAGTTGTATGGTAAATCTCTATAGTGATGCAGTATGGTCTACGAGAGAGTAAGCAGCACCCAAGTTCAGAAGCGTCTGCTACATTTGGATTGTTTCATACAGAGGCAATGAAGAGTTCTATACTAAATCTCTCTGGTGTTCCTATACTCGCTACAGCCTAGTAAGCAGGACCCAAGTTCAGAAGCGTCTGCTACATTTGGATTGTTTCATACAAGGGCACGGATGAGTTGTATGCTAAATCTCTATAGGGATGCAGTATGGTCTACGAGAGAGTAAGCAGCACCCAAGTTCAGAAGCGTCTGCTGCATTTGGATTGTTTCATACAAGGGCAAGGAAGAGTTGTATGGTAAATCTCTATAGTGATGCAGTATGGTCTACGAGAGAGTAAGCAGCACCCAAGTTCAGAAGCGTCTGCTACATTTGGATTGTTTCATACAAGGGCAAGGAAGAGTTGTATGCTAAATCTCTATAGTGATGCAGTATGGTCTACGAGAGAGTAAGCAGCACCCAAGTTCAGAAGCGTCTGCTACATTTGGATTGTTTCATACAAAGGCAAGGATGAGTTGTATGCTAAAACTCTATAGTGATGCAGTATGGTCTACGAGAGAGTAAGCAGCACCCACGTTCAGAAGCGTCTGCTACATTTGGATTGTTTCATACAAAGGCAATGAAGAGTTCTATACTAAATCTCTCTGGTGTTCCTATACTGGCTACAGCCTAGTAAGCAGGACCCAAGTTCAGAAGCGTCTGCTACATTTGGATTGTTTCATACAAGGGCAAGGAAGAGTTGTATGGTAAATCTCTATAGTGATGCAGTATGGTCTACGAGAGAGTAAGCAGCACCCAGGTTCAGAAGCGTCTGCTACATTTGGATTGTTTCATACAAGGGCAAGGAAGAGCTGTATGCTAAAACTCTATAGTGATGCAGTATGGTCTACGAGAGACTAAGCAGCACCCACGTTCAGAAGCGTCTGCTACATTTGGATTGTTTCATACAAAGGCAAGGAAGAGTTGTTTGCTAAAACTCTATAGTGATGCAGTATGGTCTACGAGAGAGTAAGCAGCACCCACGTTCAGAAGCGTCTGCTACATTTGGATTGTTTCATACAAAGGCAACGAAGAGTTCTATACTAAATCTCTCTGGTGTTCCTATACTGGCTACAGCCTAGTAAGCAGGACCCAAGTTCAGAAGCGTCTGCTACATTTGGATTTTTTCATACAAGGGCAAGGAAGAGTTGTATGCTAAATCTCTATAGTGATGCAGTATGGTCTACGAGAGAGTAAGCAGCACCCAAGTTCAGAAGCGTCTGCTACATTTGGATTGTTTCATACAAAGGCAAGGAAGAGTTGTATGCTAAAACTCTATAGTGATGCAGTATGGTCTACGAGAGAGTAAGCAGCACCCAAGTTCAGAAGCGTCTGCTACATTTGGATTGTTTCATACAAAGGCAATGAAGAGTTCTATACTAAATCTCTCTGGTGTTCCTATACTGGCTACAGCCTAGTAAGCAGGACCCAAGTTCAGAAGCGTCTGCTACATTTGGATTGTTTCATACAAGGGCAAGGAAGAGTTGTATGGTAAATCTCTATAGTGATGCAGTATGGTCTACGAGAGAGTAAGCAGCACCCAGGTTCAGAAGCGTCTGCTACATTTGGATTGTTTCATACAAGGGCAAGGAAGAGCTGTATGCTAAAACTCTATAGTGATGCAGTATGGTCTACGAGAGACTAAGCAGCACCCACGTTCAGAAGCGTCTGCTACATTTGGATTGTTTCATACAAAGGCAAGGAAGAGTTGTATGCTAAAACTCTATAGTGATGCAGTATGGTCTACGAGAGAGTAAGCAGCACCCACGTTCAGAAGCGTCTGCTACATTTGGATTGTTTCATACAAAGGCAACGAAGAGTTCTATACTAAATCTCTCTGGTGTTCCTATACTGGCTACAGCCTAGTAAGCAGGACCCAAGTTCAGAAGCGTCTGCTACATTTGGATTTTTTCATACAAGGGCAAGGAAGAGTTGTATGGTAAATCTCTATAGTGATGCAGTATGGTCTACGAGAGAGTAAGCAGCACCCAAGTTCAGAAGCGTCTGCTACATTTGGATTGTTTCATACAAGGGCAAGGAAGAGTTGTATGCTAAATCTCTATAGTGATGCAGTATGGTCTACGAGAGAGTAAGCAGCACCCAAGTTCAGAAGCGTCTGCTACATTTGGATTGTTTCATACAAGGGCAAGGAAGAGTTGTATGGTAAATCTCTATAGTGATGCAGTATGGTCTACGAGAGAGTAAGCAGCACCCAAGTTCAGAAGCGTCTGCTACATTTGGATTGTTTCATAAAAAGGCAATGAAGAGTTCTATACTAAATCTCTCTGGTGTTCCTAT
The DNA here is from genome assembly GCA_026170595.1 of Plestiodon gilberti rubricaudatus. Classification (NCBI taxonomy): domain Eukaryota; kingdom Metazoa; phylum Chordata; class Lepidosauria; order Squamata; family Scincidae; genus Plestiodon; species Plestiodon gilberti. The sequence goes on from JANXHW010000003.1 coordinate 113,225,712, forward strand.
ACTGGCTACAGCCTAGTAAGCAGGACCCAAGTTCAGAAGCGTCTGCTACATTTGGATTGTTTCATACAAGGGCAAGGAAGAGTTGTATGCTGAATCTCTATAGTGATGCAGTATGGTCTACGAGAGAGTAAGCAGCACCCACGTTCAGAAGCGTCAGCTACATTTGGATTGTTTCATACAAGGGCAAGGAAGAGTTGTATGGTAAATCTCTATAGTGATGCAGTATGGTCTACGAGAGAGTAAGCAGCACCCAAGTTCAGAAGCATCAGCTACATTTGGATTGTTTCATACAAGGGCAAGGAAGAGTTGTATGGTAAATCTCTATAGTGATGCAGTATGGTCTACGAGAGAGTAAGCAGCACCCAAGTTCAGAAGCGTCTGCAACATTTGGATTGTTTCATACAAGGGCAAGGAAGAGTTGTATGCTAAATCTCTATAGTGATGCCGTATGGTCTACGAGAGAGTAAGCAGCACCCAAGTTCAGAAGCGTCTGCTACATTTGGATTATTTCGTACAAGGGCAAGGAAGAGTTGTATGCGAAATCTCTATAGTGATGCAGTATGGTCTACGAGAGAGTAAGCAGCACCCAAGTTCAGAAGCGTCTGCTACATTTGGATTATTTCATACAAGGGCAATGAAGAGTTCTATACTAAATCTCTCTGGTGTTCCTATACTGGCTAAAGCCTAGTAAGCAGCACCCAAGTTCAGAAGCGTCTGCTACATTTGGATTGTTTCATACAAGGGCAAGGAAGAGTTGTATGGTAAATCTCTATAGTGATGCAGTATGGTCTACGAGAGAGTAAGCAGCACCCAAGTTCAGAAGCGTCTGCTACATTTGGATTGTTTCATACAGAGGCAATGAAGAGTTCTATACTAAATCTCTCTGGTGTTCCTATACTCGCTACAGCCTAGTAAGCAGGACCCAAGTTCAGAAGCGTCTGCTACATTTGGATTGTTTCATACAAGGGCAAGGAAGAGTTGTATGCTAAATCTCTATAGGGATGCAGTATGGTCTACGAGAGAGTAAGCAGCACCCAAGTTCAGAAGCGTCTGCTACATTTGGATTGTTTCATACAAGGGCAAGGAAGAGCTGTATGCTAAATCTCTATAGTGATGCAGTATGGTCTACGAGAGAGTAAGCAGCACCCACGTTCAGAAGCGTCTGCTACATTTGGATTGTTTCATACAAGGGCAAGGAAGAGCTGTATGCTAAATCTCTATAGTGATGCAGTATGGTCTACGAGAGAGTAAGCAGCACCCACGTTCAGAAGCGTCTGCTACATTTGGATTGTTTCATACAAGGGCAAGGAAGAGTTGTATGGTAAATCTCTATAGTGATGCAGTATGGTCTACGAGAGAGTAAGCAGCACCCAAGTTCAGAAGCGTCTGCAACATTTGGATTGTTTCATACAAGGGCAAGGAAGAGTTGTATGCTAAATCTCTATAGTGATGCCGTATGGTCTACGAGAGAGTAAGCAGCACCCAAGTTCAGAAGCGTCTGCTACATTTGGATTATTTCGTACAAGGGCAAGGAAGAGTTGTATGCGAAATCTCTATAGTGATGCAGTATGGTCTACGAGAGAGTAAGCAGCACCCAAGTTCAGAAGCGTCTGCTACATTTGGATTATTTCATACAAGGGCAATGAAGAGTTCTATACTAAATCTCTCTGGTGTTCCTATACTGGCTAAAGCCTAGTAAGCAGCACCCAAGTTCAGAAGCGTCTGCTACATTTGGATTGTTTCATACAAGGGCAAGGAAGAGTTGTATGGTAAATCTCTATAGTGATGCAGTATGGTCTACGAGAGAGTAAGCAGCACCCAAGTTCAGAAGCGTCTGCTACATTTGGATTGTTTCATACAGAGGCAATGAAGAGTTCTATACTAAATCTCTCTGGTGTTCCTATACTCGCTACAGCCTAGTAAGCAGGACCCAAGTTCAGAAGCGTCTGCTACATTTGGATTGTTTCATACAAGGGCAAGGAAGAGTTGTATGCTAAATCTCTATAGGGATGCAGTATGGTCTACGAGAGAGTAAGCAGCACCCAAGTTCAGAAGCGTCTGCTACATTTGGATTGTTTCATACAAGGGCAAGGAAGAGCTGTATGCTAAATCTCTATAGTGATGCAGTATGGTCTACGAGAGAGTAAGCAGCACCCACGTTCAGAAGCGTCTGCTACATTTGGATTGTTTAATACAAAGGCAATGAAGAGTTCTATACTAAATCTCTCTGGTGTTCCTATACTGGCTACAGCCTAGTAAGCAGGACGCAAGTTCAGAAGCGTCTGCTACATTTGGATTGTTTCAAACAAGGGCAAGGAAGAGTTGTATGCTAAATCTCTATAGTGATGCAGTATGGTCTACGAGAGAGTAAGCAGCACCCAAGTTCAGAAGCGTCTGCTACATTTGGATTGTTTCATACAAGGGCAAGGAAGAGTTGTATGGTAAATCTCTATAGTGATGCATTATGGTCTACGAGAGAGTAAGCAGCACCCAAGTTCAGAAGCGTCTGCTACATTTGGATTGTTTCATACAAAGGCAAGGAAGAGTTCTATACTAAATCTCTCTCGTGTTCCTATACTGGCTGCAGCCTAGTAAGCAGGACCCAAGTTCAGAAGCGTCTGCTACATTTGGATTGTTTCATACAAGGGCAAGGAAGAGTTGTATGCTAAATCTCTATAGTGATGCAGTATGGTCTACGAGAGAGTAAGCAGCACCTAAGTTCAGAAGCGTCTGCTACATTTGGATTGTTTCATACAAGGGCAAGGAAGAGTTGTATGCTAAATCTCTATAGTGATGCAGTATGGTCTACGAGAGAGTAAGCAGCACCCACGTTCAGAAGCGTCTGCTACATTTGGATTGTTTCATACAAAGGCAATGAAGAGTTCTATACTAAATCTCTCTGGTGTTCCTATACTGGCTACAGCCTAGTAAGCAGGACCCAAGTTCAGAAGCGTCTGCTACATTAGGATTGTTTCATTCAAGGGCAAGGAAGAGTTGTATGGTAAATCTCTATAGTGATGCAGTATGGTCTACGAGAGAGTAAGCAGCACCCAAGTTCAGAAGCGTCAGCTACATTTGGATTGTTTCATACAAGGGCAAGGAAGAGTTGTATGCTAAATCTCTATAGCGATGCAGTATGGTCTACGAGAGAGTAAGCAGCACCCAAGTTCAGAAGCGTCTGCTACATTTGGATTGTTTCATACAAGGGCAATGAAGAGTTCTATACTAAATCTCTCTGGTGTTCCTATACTGGCTAAAGCCTAGTAAGCAGCACCCAAGTTCAGAAGCGTCTGCTACATTTGGATTGTTTCATACAAGGGCAAGGAAGAGTTGTATGGTAAATGTATATAGTGATGCAGTATGGTCTACGAGAGAGTAAGCAGCCCCCAAGTTCAGAACCGTCTGCTACATTTGGATTGTTTCATACAAGGGCAAGGAAGAGTTGTATGCTAAATATCTATAGTGATGCAGTATGGTCTACGAGAGAGTAAGCAGCACCCAAGTTCAGAAGCGTCTGCTACATTTGGATTGTTTCATACAAGGGCAAGGAAGAGTTGTATGGTAAATCTCTATAGTGATGCATTATGGTCTACGAGAGAGTAAGCAGCACCCAAGTTCAGAAGCGTCTGCTACATTTGGATTGTTTCATACAAAGGCAAGGAAGAGTTCTATACTAAATCTCTCTGGTGTTCCTATACTGGCTACAGCCTAGTAAGCAGGACCCAAGTTCAGAAGCGTCTGCTACATTTGGATTGTTTCATACAAGGGCAAGGAAGAGTTGTATGCTAAATCTCTATAGTGATGCAGTATGGTCTACGAGAGAGTAAGCAGCACCCAAGTTCAGAAGCGTCTGCTACATTTGGATTGTTTCATACAAGGGCAAGGAAGAGTTGTATGCTAAATCTCTATAGTGATGCAGTATGGTCTACGAGAGAGTAAGCAGCACCCAAGTTCAGAAGCGTCTGCAACATTTGGATTGTTTCATACAAGGGCAAGGAAGAGTTGTATGCTAAATCTCTATAGTGATGCCGTATGGTCTACGAGAGAGTAAGCAGCACCCAAGTTCAGAAGCGTCTGCAACATTTGGATTGTTTCGTACAAGGGCAAGGAAGAGTTGTATGCGAAATCTCTATAGTGATGCAGTATGGTCTACGAGAGAGTAAGCAGCACCCAAGTTCAGAAGCGTCTGCAACATTTGGATTGTTTCATACAAGGGCAAGGAAGAGTTGTATGCTAAATCTCTATAGTGATGCAGTATGGTCTACGAGAGAGTAAGCAGCACCCAAGTTCAGAAGCGTCTGCTACATTTGGATTGTTTCATACAGAGGCAATGAAGAGTTCTATACTAAATCTCTCTGGTGTTCCTATACTCGCTACAGCCTAGTAAGCAGGACCCAAGTTCAGAAGCGTCTGCTACATTTGGATTGTTTCATACAAGGGCAAGGAAGAGTTGTATGCTAAATCTCTATAGGGATGCAGTATGGTCTACGAGAGAGTAAGCAGCACTCAAGTTCAGAAGCGTCTGCTACATTTGGATTGTTTCATACAAGGGCAAGGAAGAGCTGTATGCTAAATCTCTATAGTGATGTAGTATGGTCTACGAGAGAGTAAGCAGCACCCAAGTTCAGAAGCGTCTGCTACATTTGGATTGTTTCATACAAAGGCAAGGAAGAGTTGTATGCTAAAACTCTATAGTGATGCAGTATGGTCTACGAGAGAGTAAGCAGCACCCACGTTCAGAAGCGTCAGCTACATTTGGATTGTTTCATACAAGGGCAAGGAAGAGTTGTATGCTAAATCTCTATAGTGATGCAGTATGGTCTACGAGAGAGTAAGCAGCACCCAAGTTCAGAAGCGTCTGCTACATTTGGATTGTTTCATACAAGGGCAAGGAAGAGTTGTATGGTAAATCTCTATAGTGATGCATTATGGTCTACGAGAGAGTAAGCAGCACCCAAGTTTAGAAGCGTCTGCTACATTTGGATTGTTTCATACAAAGGCAATGAAGGGTTCTATACTAAATCTCTCTGGTGTTCCTATACTGGCTACAGCCTAGTAAGCAGGACGCAAGTTCAGAAGCGTCTGCTACATTTGGATTGTTTCATACAAGGGCAAGGAAGAGTTGTATGCTAAATCTCTATAGTGATGCAGTATGGTCTACGAGAGAGTAAGCAGCACCCAAGTTCAGAAGCGTCAGCTACATTTGGATTGTTTCATACAAGGGCAAGGAAGAGTTGTATGCTAAATCTCTATAGTGATGCAGTATGGTCTACGAGAGAGTAAGCAGCACCCAAGTTCAGAAGCGTCTGCTACATTTGGATTGTTTCATACAAGGGCAAGGAAGAGTTGTATGCTAAATCTCTATAGTGATGCAGTATGGTCTACGAGAGAGTAAGCAGCACCCAAGTTCAGAAGCGTCTGCTACATTTGGATTGTTTCGTACAAGGGCAAGGAAGAGTTGTATGCTAAATCTCTATAGTGATGCAGTATGGTCTACGAGAGAGTAAGCAGCACCCAAGTTCAGAAGCGTCTGCAACATTTGGATTGTTTCATACAAGGGCAAGGAAGAGTTGTATGCTAAATCGCTATAGTGATGCAGTATGGTCTACGAGAGAGTAAGCAGCACCCAAGTTCAGAAGCGTCTGCTACATTTGGATTGTTTCATACAAAGGCAAGGAAGAGTTGTATGCTAAAACTCTATAGTGATGCAGTATGGTCTACGAGAGAGTAAGCAGCACCCACGTTCAGAAGCGTCTGCTACATTTGGATTGTTTCATACAAAGGCAATGAAGAGTTCTATACTAAATCTCTCTGGTGTTCCTATACTGGCTACAGCCTAGTAAGCAGGACCCAAGTTCAGAAGCGTCTGCTACATTTGGATTGTTTCATACAAGGGCAAGGAAGAGTTGTATGGTAAATCTCTATAGTGATGCAGTATGGTCTACGAGAGAGTAAGCAGCACCCAGGTTCAGAAGCGTCTGCTACATTTGGATTGTTTCATACAAGGGCAAGGAAGAGCTGTATGCTAAAACTCTATAGTGATGCAGTATGGTCTACGAGAGAGTAAGCAGCACCCACGTTCAGAAGCGTCTGCTACATTTGGATTGTTTCATACAAAGGCAAGGAAGAGTTGTATGCTTAAACTCTATAGTGATGCAGTATGGTCTACGAGAGAGTAAGCAGCACCCACGTTCAGAAGCGTCTGCTACATTTGGATTGTTTCATACAAAGGCAACGAAGAGTTCTATACTAAATCTCTCTGGTGTTCCTATACTGGCTACAGCCTAGTAAGCAGGACCCAAGTTCAGAAGCGTCTGCTACATTTGGATTTTTTCATACAAGGGCAAGGAAGAGTTGTATGGTAAATCTCTATAGTGATGCAGTATGGTCTACGAGAGAGTAAGCAGCACCCAAGTTCAGAAGCGTCTGCTACATTTGGATTGTTTCATACAAGGGCAAGGAAGAGTTGTGTGCTAAATCTCTATAGTGATGCAGTATGGTCTACGAGAGAGTAAGCAGCACCCAAGTTCAGAAGCGTCTGCTACATTTGGATTGTTTCATACAAGGGCAAGGAAGAGTTGTATGGTAAATCTCTATAGTGATGCAGTATGGTCTACGAGAGAGTAAGCAGCACCCAAGTTCAGAAGCGTCTGCTACATTTGGATTGTTTCATACAAAGGCAATGAAGAGTTCTATACTAAATCTCTCTGGTGTTCCTATACTGGCTACAGCCTAGTAAGCAGGACCCAAGTTCAGAAGCGTCTGCTACATTTGGATTGTTTCATACAAGGGCAAGGAAGAGTTGTATGCTGAATATCTATAGTGATGCAGTATGGTCTACGAGAGAGTAAGCAGCACCCAAGTTCAGAAGCATCAGCTACATTTGGATTCTTTCATACAAGGGCAAGGAAGAGTTGTATGGTAAATCTCTCTAGTGATGCAGTATGGTCTACGAGAGAGTAAGCAGCACCCACGTTCAGAACCGTCAGCTACATTTGGATTGTTTCATACAAGGGCAAGGAAGAGTTGTATGGTAAATCTCTATAGTGATGCAGTATGGTCTACGAGAGAGTAAGCAGCACCCAAGTTCAGAAGCATCAGCTACATTTGGATTGTTTCATACAAGGGCAAGGAAGAGTTGTATGGTAAATCTCTATAGTGATGCAGTATGGTCTACGAGAGAGTAAGCAGCACCCAAGTTCAGAAGCGTCAGCTACATTTGGATTGTTTCATACAAGGGCAAGGAAGAGTTGTATGGTAAATCTCTATAGTGATGCAGTATGGTCTACGAGAGAGTAAGCAGCACCCAAGTTCAGAAGCGTCTGCAACATTTGGATTGTTTCATACAAGGGCAAGGAAGAGTTGTATGCTAAATCTCTATAGTGATGCCGTATGGTCTACGAGAGAGTAAGCAGCACCCAAGTTCAGAAGCGTCTGCTACATTTGGATTGTTTCGTACAAGGGCAAGGAAGAGTTGTATGCGAAATCTCTATAGTGATGCAGTATGGTCTACGAGAGAGTAAGCAGCACCCAAGTTCAGAAGCGTCTGCAACATTTGGATTGTTTCATACAAGGGCAAGGAAGAGTTGTATGCTAAATCTCTATAGTGATGCAGTATGGTCTACGAGAGAGTAAGCAGCACCCAAGTTCAGAAGCGTCTGCTACATTTGGATTGTTTCATACAGAGGCAATGAAGAGTTCTATACTAAATCTCTCTGGTGTTCCTATACTCGCTACAGCCTAGTAAGCAGGACCCAAGTTCAGAAGCGTCTGCTACATTTGGATTGTTTCATACAAGGGCAAGGAAGAGTTGTATGCTAAATCTCTATAGGGATGCAGTATGGTCTACGAGAGAGTAAGCAGCACCCAAGTTCAGAAGCGTCTGCTACATTTGGATTGTTTCATACAAGGGCAAGGAAGAGCTGTATGCTAAATCTCTATAGTGATGTAGTATGGTCTACGAGAGAGTAAGCAGCACCCAAGTTCAGAAGCGTCTGCTACATTTGGATTGTTTCATACAAAGGCAAGGAAGAGTTGTATGCTAAAACTCTATAGTGATGCAGTATGGTCTACGAGAGAGTAAGCAGCACCCACGTTCAGAAGCGTCAGCTACATTTGGATTGTTTCATACAAGGGCAAGGAAGAGTTGTATGCTAAATCTCTATAGTGATGCAGTATGGTCTACGAGAGAGTAAGCAGCACCCAAGTTCAGAAGCGTCTGCTACATTTGGATTGTTTCATACAAGGGCAAGGAAGAGTTGTATGGTAAATCTCTATAGTGATGCATTATGGTCTACGAGAGAGTAAGCAGCACCCAAGTTTAGAAGCGTCTGCTACATTTGGATTGTTTCATACAAAGGCAATGAAGGGTTCTATACTAAATCTCTCTGGTGTTCCTATACTGGCTACAGCCTAGTAAGCAGGACGCAAGTTCAGAAGCGTCTGCTACATTTGGATTGTTTCATACAAGGGCAAGGAAGAGTTGTATGCTAAATCTCTATAGTGATGCAGTATGGTCTACGAGAGAGTAAGCAGCACCCAAGTTCAGAAGCGTCAGCTACATTTGGATTGTTTCATACAAGGGCAAGGAAGAGTTGTATGCTAAATCTCTATAGTGATGCAGTATGGTCTACGAGAGAGTAAGCAGCACCCAAGTTCAGAAGCGTCTGCTACATTTGGATTGTTTCATACAAGGGCAAGGAAGAGTTGTATGGTAAATCTCTATAGTGATGCATTATGGTCTACGAGAGAGTAAGCAGCACCCAAGTTTAGAAGCGTCTGCTACATTTGGATTGTTTCATACAAAGGCAAGGAAGAGTTCTATACTAAATCTCTCTCGTGTTCCTATACTGGCTGCAGCCTAGTAAGCAGGACCCAAGTTCAGAAGCGTCTGCTACATTAGGATTGTTTCATTCAAGGGCAAGGAAGAGTTGTATGGTAAATCTCTATAGTGATGCAGTATGGTCTACGAGAGAGTAAGCAGCACCCAAGTTCAGAAGCGTCAGCTACATTTGGATTGTTTCATACAAGGGCAAGGAAGAGTTGTATGCTAAATCTCTATAGCGATGCAGTATGGTCTACGAGAGAGTAAGCAGCACCCAAGTTCAGAAGCGTCTGCTACATTTGGATTGTTTCATACAAGGGCAATGAAGAGTTCTATACTAAATCTCTCTGGTGTTCCTATACTGGCTAAAGCCTAGTAAGCAGCACCCAAGTTCAGAAGCGTCTGCTACATTTGGATTGTTTCATACAAGGGCAAGGAAGAGTTGTATGGTAAATGTATATAGTGATGCAGTATGGTCTACGAGAGAGTAAGCAGCCCCCAAGTTCAGAACCGTCTGCTACATTTGGATTGTTTCATACAAGGGCAAGGAAGAGTTGTATGCTAAATATCTATAGTGATGCAGTATGGTCTACGAGAGAGTAAGCAGCACCCAAGTTCAGAAGCGTCTGCTACATTTGGATTGTTTCATACAAGGGCAAGGAAGAGTTGTATGGTAAATCTCTATAGTGATGCATTATGGTCTACGAGAGAGTAAGCAGCACCCAAGTTCAGAAGCGTCTGCTACATTTGGATTGTTTCATACAAAGGCAAGGAAGAGTTCTATACTAAATCTCTCTGGTGTTCCTATACTGGCTACAGCCTAGTAAGCAGCACCCAAGTTCAGAAGCGTCTGCTACATTTGGATTGTTTCGTACAAGGGCAAGGAAGAGTTGTATGCTAAATCTCTATAGTGATGCAGTATGGTCTACGAGAGAGTAAGCAGCACCCAAGTTCAGAAGCGTCTGCAACATTTGGATTGTTTCATACAAGGGCAAGGAAGAGTTGTATGCTAAATCTCTATAGTGATGCAGTATGGTCTACGAGAGAGTAAGCAGCACCCAAGTTCAGAAGCGTCTGCTACATTTGGATTGTTTCATACAAGGGCAATGAAGAGTTCTATACTAAATCTCTGTGGTGTTCCTATACTGGCTACAGCCTAGTAAGCAGCACCCAAGTTCAGAAGCGTCTGCTACATTTGGATTGTTTCATACAAGGGCAAGGAAGAGTAGTATGGTAAATGTCTATAGTGATGCAGTATGGTCTACGAGAGAGTAAGCAGCACCCAAGTTCAGAACCGTCTGCTACATTTGTATTGTTTCATACAGAGGCAATGAAGTGTTCTATACTAAATCTCTCTGGTGTTCCTATACTCGCTACAGCCTAGTAAGCAGGACCCAAGTTCAGAAGCGTCTGCTACATTTGGATTGTTTCATACAAGGGCAAGGAAGAGTTGTATGCTAAATCTCTATAGGGATGCAGTATGGTCTACGAGAGAGTAAGCAGCACCCAAGTTCAGAAGTGTCTGCTACATTTGGATTGTTTCATACAAGGGCAAGGAAGAGTTGTATGCTAAATCTCTATAGTGATGCAGTATGGTCTACGAGAGAGTAAGCAGCACCCAAGTTCAGAAGCGTCTGCAACATTTCGATTGTATCATACAAGGGCAAGGAAGAGTTGTATGGTAAATCTCTATAGTGATGCAGTATGGTCTACGAGAGAGTAAGCAGCACCCAAGTTCAGAAGCGTCTGCTACATTTGGATTGTTTCATACAAGGGCAAGGAAGAGTTGTATGCTAAATCTCTATAGTGATGCAGTATGGTCTACGAGAGAGTAAGCAGCACCCAAGTTCAGAAGCATCAGCTACATTTGGATTGTTTCATACAAGGGCAAGGAAGAGTTGTATGGTAAATCTCTATAGTGATGCAGTATGGTCTACGAGAGAGTAAGCAGCACCCACGTTCAGAAGCGTCAGCTACATTTGGATTGTTTCATACAAGGGCAAGGAAGATTTGTATGGTAAATCTCTATAGTGATGCAGTATGGTCTACGAGAAAGTAAGCAGCACCCACGTTCAGAAGCGTCTGCAACATATTTATTGTCTCATACAACGGCAAGGAAGAGTTGTATGGTAAATCTCTATAGTGATGCAGTATGGTCTACGAGAGAGTAAGCAGCACCCAAGTTCAGAAGCGTCTGCTACATTTGGATTGTTTCATACAGAGGCAATGAAGAGTTCTATACTAAATCTCTCTGGTGTTCCTATACTCGCTACAGCCTAGTAAGCAGCACCCAAGTTCAGAAGCGTCTGCTACATCTGGATTGTTTCATACAAGGGCAAGGAAGAGTTGTATGGTAAATCTCTATAGTGATGCAGTATGGTCTACGAGAGAGTAATCAGCACCCAAGTTCAGAAGCGTCTGCTACATTTGGATTGTTTCATACAGAGGCAATGAAGAGTTCTATACTAAATCTCTCTGGTGTTCCTATACTCGCTACAGCCTAGTAAGCAGGACCCAGGTTCAGAAGCGTCTGCTACATTTGGATTGTTTCATACAAGGGCAAGGAAGAGTTGTATGGTAAATCTCTATAGTGATGCAGTATGGTCTACGAGAGAGTAAGCAGCACCCAGGTTCAGAAGCGTCTGCTACATTTGGATTGTTTCATACAAGGGCAAGGAAGAGCTGTATGCTAAAACTCTATAGTGATGCAGTATGGTCTACGAGAGACTAAGCAGCACCCACGTTCAGAAGCGTCTGCTACATTTGGATTGTTTCATACAAAGGCAAGGAAGAGTTGTATGCTAAAACTCTATAGTGATGCAGTATGGTCTACGAGAGAGTAAGCAGCACCCACGATCAGAAGCGTCTGCTACATTTGGATTGTTTCATACAAAGGCAACGAAGAGTTCTATACTAAATCTCTCTGGTGTTCCTATACTGGCTACAGCCTAGTAAGCAGGACCCAAGTTCAGAAGCGTCTGCTACATTTGGATTTTTTCATACAAGGGCAAGGAAGAGTTGTATGCTAAATCTCTATAGTGATGCAGTATGGTCTACGAGAGAGTAAGCAGCACCCACGTTCAGAAGCGTCTGCTACATTTGGATTGTTTCATACAAAGGCAATGAAGAGTTCTATACTAAATCTCTCTGGTGTTCCTATACTGGCTACAGCCTAGTAAGCAGCACCCAAGTTCAGAAGCGTCTGCTACATTTGGATTGTTTCATACAAGGGCAAGGAAGAGTTGTATGGTAAATCTCTATAGTGATGCAGTATGGTCTACGAGAGAGTAAGCAGCACCCAAGTTCAGAAGCGTCTGCTACATTTGGATTGTTTCATACAGAGGCAATGAAGAGTTCTATACTAAATCTCTCTGGTGTTCCTATACTCGCTACAGCCTAGTAAGCAGGACCCAAGTTCAGAAGCGTCTGCTACATTTGGATTGTTTCATACAAGGGCAAGGAAGAGTTGTATACTAAATCTCTATAGGGATGCAGTATGGTCTACGAGAGAGTAAGCAGCACCCAAGTTCAGAAGCGTCTGCTGCATTTGGATTGTTTCATACAAGGGCAAGGAAGAGTTGTATGGTAAATCTCTATAGTGATGCAGTATGGTCTACGAGAGAGTAAGCAGCACCCAAGTTCAGAAGCGTCTGCTACATTTGGATTGTTTCATACAAGGGCAAGGAAGAGTTGTATGGTAAATCTCTATAGTGATGCAGTATGGTCTACGAGAGAGTAAGCAGCACCCAAGTTCAGAAGCGTCAGCTACATTTGGATTGTTTCATACAAGGGCAAGGAAGAGTTGTATGCTAAATCTCTATAGTGATGCAGTATGGTCTACGAGAGAGTAAGCAGCACCCAAGTTCAGAAGCGTCTGCTACATTTGGATTGTTTCATACAAGGGCAAGGAAGAGTTGTATGCTAAATCTCTATAGTGATGCAGTATGGTCTACGAGAGAGTAAGCAGCACCCAAGTTCAGAAGCGTCTGCTACATTTGGATTGTTTCGTACAAGGGCAAGGAAGAGTTGTATGCTAAATCTCTATATTGATGCAGTATGGTCTACGAGAGAGTAAGCAGCACCCAAGTTCAGAAGCGTCTGCTACATTTGGATTGTTTCATACAAGGGCAATGAAGAGTTCTATACTAAACTCTCTGGTGTTCCTATACTGGCTACAGCCTAGTAAGCAGCACCCAAGTTCAGAAGCGTCTGCTACATTTGGATTGTTTCATACAAGGGCAAGGAAGAGTTGTATGGTAAATCTCTATAGTGATGCAGTATGGTCTACGAGAGAGTAAGCAGCACCCAAGTTCAGAAGCGTCTGCTACATTTGGATTGTTTCATACAGAGGCAATGAAGAGTTCTATACTAAATCTCTCTGGTGTTCCTATACTCGCTACAGCCTAGTAAGCAGGACCCAAGTTCAGAAGCGTCTGCTACATTTGGATTGTTTCATACAAGGGCACGGATGAGTTGTATGCTAAATCTCTATAGGGATGCAGTATGGTCTACGAGAGAGTAAGCAGCACCCAAGTTCAGAAGCGTCTGCTGCATTTGGATTGTTTCATACAAGGGCAAGGAAGAGTTGTATGGTAAATCTCTATAGTGATGCAGTATGGTCTACGAGAGAGTAAGCAGCACCCAAGTTCAGAAGCGTCTGCTACATTTGGATTGTTTCATACAAGGGCAAGGAAGAGTTGTATGCTAAATCTCTATAGTGATGCAGTATGGTCTACGAGAGAGTAAGCAGCACCCAAGTTCAGAAGCGTCTGCTACATTTGGATTGTTTCATACAAAGGCAAGGATGAGTTGTATGCTAAAACTCTATAGTGATGCAGTATGGTCTACGAGAGAGTAAGCAGCACCCACGTTCAGAAGCGTCTGCTACATTTGGATTGTTTCATACAAAGGCAATGAAGAGTTCTATACTAAATCTCTCTGGTGTTCCTATACTGGCTACAGCCTAGTAAGCAGGACCCAAGTTCAGAAGCGTCTGCTACATTTGGATTGTTTCATACAAGGGCAAGGAAGAGTTGTATGGTAAATCTCTATAGTGATGCAGTATGGTCTACGAGAGAGTAAGCAGCACCCAGGTTCAGAAGCGTCTGCTACATTTGGATTGTTTCATACAAGGGCAAGGAAGAGCTGTATGCTAAAACTCTATAGTGATGCAGTATGGTCTACGAGAGACTAAGCAGCACCCACGTTCAGAAGCGTCTGCTACATTTGGATTGTTTCATACAAAGGCAAGGAAGAGTTGTTTGCTAAAACTCTATAGTGATGCAGTATGGTCTACGAGAGAGTAAGCAGCACCCACGTTCAGAAGCGTCTGCTACATTTGGATTGTTTCATACAAAGGCAACGAAGAGTTCTATACTAAATCTCTCTGGTGTTCCTATACTGGCTACAGCCTAGTAAGCAGGACCCAAGTTCAGAAGCGTCTGCTACATTTGGATTTTTTCATACAAGGGCAAGGAAGAGTTGTATGCTAAATCTCTATAGTGATGCAGTATGGTCTACGAGAGAGTAAGCAGCACCCAAGTTCAGAAGCGTCTGCTACATTTGGATTGTTTCATACAAAGGCAAGGAAGAGTTGTATGCTAAAACTCTATAGTGATGCAGTATGGTCTACGAGAGAGTAAGCAGCACCCAAGTTCAGAAGCGTCTGCTACATTTGGATTGTTTCATACAAAGGCAATGAAGAGTTCTATACTAAATCTCTCTGGTGTTCCTATACTGGCTACAGCTTAGTAAGCAGGACCCAAGTTCAGAAGCGTCTGCTACATTTGGATTGTTTCATACAAGGGCAAGGAAGAGTTGTATGGTAAATCTCTATAGTGATGCAGTATGGTCTACGAGAGAGTAAGCAGCACCCAGGTTCAGAAGCGTCTGCTACATTTGGATTGTTTCATACAAGGGCAAGGAAGAGCTGTATGCTAAAACTCTATAGTGATGCAGTATGGTCTACGAGAGACTAAGCAGCACCCACGTTCAGAAGCGTCTGCTACATTTGGATTGTTTCATACAAAGGCAAGGAAGAGTTGTATGCTAAAACTCTATAGTGATGCAGTATGGTCTACGAGAGAGTAAGCAGCACCCACGTTCAGAAGCGTCTGCTACATTTGGATTGTTTCATACAAAGGCAACGAAGAGTTCTATACTAAATCTCTCTGGTGTTCCTATACTGGCTACAGCCTAGTAAGCAGGACCCAAGTTCAGAAGCGTCTGCTACATTTGGATTTTTTCATACAAGGGCAAGGAAGAGTTGTATGGTAAATCTCTATAGTGATGCAGTATGGTCTACGAGAGAGTAAGCAGCACCCAAGTTCAGAAGCGTCTGCTACATTTGGATTGTTTCATACAAGGGCAAGGAAGAGTTGTATGCTAAATCTCTATAGTGATGCAGTATGGTCTACGAGAGAGTAAGCAGCACCCAAGTTCAGAAGCGTCTGCTACATTTGGATTGTTTCATACAAGGGCAAGGAAGAGTTGTATGGTAAATCTCTATAGTGATGCAGTATGGTCTACGAGAGAGTAAGCAGCACCCAAGTTCAGAAGCGTCTGCTACATTTGGATTGTTTCATAAAAAGGCAATGAAGAGTTCTATACTAAATCTCTCTGGTGTTCCTATACTGGCTACAGCCTAGTAAGCAGGACCCAAGTTCAGAAGCGTCTGCTACATTTGGATTGTTTCATACAAGGGCAAGGAAGAGTTGTATGCTGAATCTCTATAGTGATGCAGTATGGTCTACGAGAGAGTAAGCAGCACCCACGTTCAGAAGCGTCAGCTACATTTGGATTGTTTCATACAAGGGCAAGGAAGAGTTGTATGGTAAATCTCTATAGTGATGCAGTATGGTCTACGAGAGAGTAAGCAGCACCCAAGTTCAGAAGCATCAGCTACATTTGGATTGTTTCATACAAGGGCAAGGAAGAGTTGTATGGTAAATCTCTATAGTGATGCAGTATGGTCTACGAGAGAGTAAGCAGCACCCAAGTTCAGAAGCGTCTGCAACATTTGGATTGTTTCATACAAGGGCAAGGAAGAGTTGTATGCTAAATCTCTATAGTGATGCCGTATGGTCTACGAGAGAGTAAGCAGCACCCAAGTTCAGAAGCGTCTGCTACATTTGGATTATTTCGTACAAGGGCAAGGAAGAGTTGTATGCGAAATCTCTATAGTGATGCAGTATGGTCTACGAGAGAGTAAGCAGCACCCAAGTTCAGAAGCGTCTGCTACATTTGGATTATTTCATACAAGGGCAATGAAGAGTTCTATACTAAATCTCTCTGGTGTTCCTATACTGGCTAAAGCCTAGTAAGCAGCACCCAAGTTCAGAAGCGTCTGCTACATTTGGATTGTTTCATACAAGGGCAAGGAAGAGTTGTATGGTAAATCTCTATAGTGATGCAGTATGGTCTACGAGAGAGTAAGCAGCACCCAAGTTCAGAAGCGTCTGCTACATTTGGATTGTTTCATACAGAGGCAATGAAGAGTTCTATACTAAATCTCTCTGGTGTTCCTATACTCGCTACAGCCTAGTAAGCAGGACCCAAGTTCAGAAGCGTCTGCTACATTTGGATTGTTTCATACAAGGGCAAGGAAGAGTTGTATGCTAAATCTCTATAGGGATGCAGTATGGTCTACGAGAGAGTAAGCAGCACCCAAGTTCAGAAGCGTCTGCTACATTTGGATTGTTTCATACAAGGGCAAGGAAGAGCTGTATGCTAAATCTCTATAGTGATGCAGTATGGTCTACGAGAGAGTAAGCAGCACCCACGTTCAGAAGCGTCTGCTACATTTGGATTGTTTCATACAAGGGCAAGGAAGAGCTGTATGCTAAATCTCTATAGTGATGCAGTATGGTCTACGAGAGAGTAAGCAGCACCCACGTTCAGAAGCGTCTGCTACATTTGGATTGTTTCATACAAGGGCAAGGAAGAGTTGTATGGTAAATCTCTATAGTGATGCAGTATGGTCTACGAGAGAGTAAGCAGCACCCAAGTTCAGAAGCGTCTGCAACATTTGGATTGTTTCATACAAGGGCAAGGAAGAGTTGTATGCTAAATCTCTATAGTGATGCCGTATGGTCTACGAGAGAGTAAGCAGCACCCAAGTTCAGAAGCGTCTGCTACATTTGGATTATTTCGTACAAGGGCAAGGAAGAGTTGTATGCGAAATCTCTATAGTGATGCAGTATGGTCTACGAGAGAGTAAGCAGCACCCAAGTTCAGAAGCGTCTGCTACATTTGGATTATTTCATACAAGGGCAATGAAGAGTTCTATACTAAATCTCTCTGGTGTTCCTATACTGGCTAAAGCCTAGTAAGCAGCACCCAAGTTCAGAAGCGTCTGCTACATTTGGATTGTTTCATACAAGGGCAAGGAAGAGTTGTATGGTAAATCTCTATAGTGATGCAGTATGGTCTACGAGAGAGTAAGCAGCACCCAAGTTCAGAAGCGTCTGCTACATTTGGATTGTTTCATACAGAGGCAATGAAGAGTTCTATACTAAATCTCTCTGGTGTTCCTATACTCGCTACAGCCTAGTAAGCAGGACCCAAGTTCAGAAGCGTCTGCTACATTTGGATTGTTTCATACAAGGGCAAGGAAGAGTTGTATGCTAAATCTCTATAGGGATGCAGTATGGTCTACGAGAGAGTAAGCAGCACCCAAGTTCAGAAGCGTCTGCTACATTTGGATTGTTTCATACAAGGGCAAGGAAGAGCTGTATGCTAAATCTCTATAGTGATGCAGTATGGTCTACGAGAGAGTAAGCAGCACCCACGTTCAGAAGCGTCTGCTACATTTGGATTGTTTAATACAAAGGCAATGAAGAGTTCTATACTAAATCTCTCTGGTGTTCCTATACTGGCTACAGCCTAGTAAGCAGGACGCAAGTTCAGAAGCGTCTGCTACATTTGGATTGTTTCAAACAAGGGCAAGGAAGAGTTGTATGCTAAATCTCTATAGTGATGCAGTATGGTCTACGAGAGAGTAAGCAGCACCCAAGTTCAGAAGCGTCTGCTACATTTGGATTGTTTCATACAAGGGCAAGGAAGAGTTGTATGGTAAATCTCTATAGTGATGCATTATGGTCTACGAGAGAGTAAGCAGCACCCAAGTTCAGAAGCGTCTGCTACATTTGGATTGTTTCATACAAAGGCAAGGAAGAGTTCTATACTAAATCTCTCTCGTGTTCCTATACTGGCTGCAGCCTAGTAAGCAGGACCCAAGTTCAGAAGCGTCTGCTACATTTGGATTGTTTCATACAAGGGCAAGGAAGAGTTGTATGCTAAATCTCTATAGTGATGCAGTATGGTCTACGAGAGAGTAAGCAGCACCTAAGTTCAGAAGCGTCTGCTACATTTGGATTGTTTCATACAAGGGCAAGGAAGAGTTGTATGCTAAATCTCTATAGTGATGCAGTATGGTCTACGAGAGAGTAAGCAGCACCCACGTTCAGAAGCGTCTGCTACATTTGGATTGTTTCATACAAAGGCAATGAAGAGTTCTATACTAAATCTCTCTGGTGTTCCTATACTGGCTACAGCCTAGTAAGCAGGACCCAAGTTCAGAAGCGTCTGCTACATTAGGATTGTTTCATTCAAGGGCAAGGAAGAGTTGTATGGTAAATCTCTATAGTGATGCAGTATGGTCTACGAGAGAGTAAGCAGCACCCAAGTTCAGAAGCGTCAGCTACATTTGGATTGTTTCATACAAGGGCAAGGAAGAGTTGTATGCTAAATCTCTATAGCGATGCAGTATGGTCTACGAGAGAGTAAGCAGCACCCAAGTTCAGAAGCGTCTGCTACATTTGGATTGTTTCATACAAGGGCAATGAAGAGTTCTATACTAAATCTCTCTGGTGTTCCTATACTGGCTAAAGCCTAGTAAGCAGCACCCAAGTTCAGAAGCGTCTGCTACATTTGGATTGTTTCATACAAGGGCAAGGAAGAGTTGTATGGTAAATGTATATAGTGATGCAGTATGGTCTACGAGAGAGTAAGCAGCCCCCAAGTTCAGAACCGTCTGCTACATTTGGATTGTTTCATACAAGGGCAAGGAAGAGTTGTATGCTAAATATCTATAGTGATGCAGTATGGTCTACGAGAGAGTAAGCAGCACCCAAGTTCAGAAGCGTCTGCTACATTTGGATTGTTTCATACAAGGGCAAGGAAGAGTTGTATGGTAAATCTCTATAGTGATGCATTATGGTCTACGAGAGAGTAAGCAGCACCCAAGTTCAGAAGCGTCTGCTACATTTGGATTGTTTCATACAAAGGCAAGGAAGAGTTCTATACTAAATCTCTCTGGTGTTCCTATACTGGCTACAGCCTAGTAAGCAGGACCCAAGTTCAGAAGCGTCTGCTACATTTGGATTGTTTCATACAAGGGCAAGGAAGAGTTGTATGCTAAATCTCTATAGTGATGCAGTATGGTCTACGAGAGAGTAAGCAGCACCCAAGTTCAGAAGCGTCTGCTACATTTGGATTGTTTCATACAAGGGCAAGGAAGAGTTGTATGCTAAATCTCTATAGTGATGCAGTATGGTCTACGAGAGAGTAAGCAGCACCCAAGTTCAGAAGCGTCTGCTACATTTGGATTGTTTCGTACAAGGGCAAGGAAGAGTTGTATGCTAAATCTCTATAGTGATGCAGTATGGTCTACGAGAGAGTAAGCAGCACCCAAGTTCAGAAGCGTCTGCAACATTTGGATTGTTTCATACAAGGGCAAGGAAGAGTTGTATGCTAAATCTCTATAGTGATGCAGTATGGTCTACGAGAGAGTAAGCAGCACCCAAGTTCAGAAGCGTCTGCTACATTTGGATTGTTTCATACAAGGGCAATGAAGAGTTCTATACTAAATCTCTCTGGTGTTCCTATACTGGCTACAGCCTAGTAAGCAGCACCCAAGTTCAGAAGCGTCTGCTACATTTGGATTGTTTCATACAAGGGCAAGGAAGAGTAGTATGGTAAATGTCTATAGTGATGCAGTATGGTCTACGAGAGAGTAAGCAGCACCCAAGTTCAGAACCGTCTGCTACATTTGTATTGTTTCATACAGAGGCAATGAAGTGTTCTATACTAAATCTCTCTGGTGTTCCTATACTCGCTACAGCCTAGTAAGCAGGACCCAAGTTCAGAAGCGTCTGCTACATTTGGATTGTTTCATACAAGGGCAAGGAAGAGTTGTATGCTAAATCTCTATAGGGATGCAGTATGGTCTACGAGAGAGTAAGCAGCACCCAAGTTCAGAAGCGTCTGCTACATTTGGATTGTTTCATACAAGGGCAAGGAAGAGTTGTATGCTAAATCTCTATAGTGATGCAGTATGGTCTACGAGAGAGTAAGCAGCACCCAAGTTCAGAAGCGTCTGCAACATTTCGATTGTATCATACAAGGGCAAGGAAGAGTTGTATGGTAAATCTCTATAGTGATGCAGTATGGTCTACGAGAGAGTAAGCAGCACCCAAGTTCAGAAGCGTCTGCTACATTTGGATTGTTTCATACAAGGGCAATGAAGAGTTCTATACTAAATCTCTCTGGTGTTCCTATACTGGCTACAGCCTAGTAAGCAGCACCCAAGTTCAGAAGCGTCTGCTACATTTGGATTGTTTCATACAAGGGCAAGGAAGAGTTGTATGCTAAATCTCTATAGTGATGCAGTATGGTCTACGAGAGAGTAAGCAGCACCCAAGTTCAGAAGCATCAGCTACATTTGGATTGTTTCATACAAGGGCAAGGAAGAGTTGTATGGTAAATCTCTATAGTGATGCAGTATGGTCTACGAGAGAGTAAGCAGCACCCACGTTCAGAAGCGTCAGCTACATTTGGATTGTTTCATACAAGGGCAAGGAAGATTTGTATGGTAAATCTCTATAGTGATGCAGTATGGTCTACGAGAGAGTAAGCAGCACCCACGTTCAGAAGCGTCTGCAACATTTGGATTGTCTCATACAACGGCAAGGAAGAGTTGTATGGTAAATCTCTATAGTGATGCAGTATGGTCTACGAGAGAGTAAGCAGCACCCAAGTTCAGAAGCGTCTGCTACATTTGGATTGTTTCATACAAGGGCAAGGAAGAGTTGTATGCTAAATCTCTATAGTGATGCAGTATGGTCTACGAGAGAGTAAGCAGCACCCAAGTTCAGAAGCGTCTGCTACATTTGGATTGTTTCGTACAAGGCCAAGGAAGAGTTGTATGCTAAATCTCTATAGTGATGCAGTATGGTCTACGAGAGAGTAAGCAGCACCCAAGTTCAGAAGCGTCTGCAACATTTGGATTGTTTCATACAAGGGCAAGGAAGAGTTGTATGCTAAATCTCTATAGTGATGCAGTATGGTCTACGAGAGAGTAAGCAGCACCCAAGTTCCGAAGCGTCTGCTACATTTGGATTATTTCTTACAAGGGCAATGAAGAGTTCTATACTAAATCTCTCTGGTGTTCCTATACTGGCTACAGCCTAGTAAGCAGCACCCAAGTTCAGAAGCGTCTGCTACATCTGGATTGTTTCATACAAGGGCAAGGAAGAGTTGTATGGTAAATCTCTATAGTGATGCAGTATGGTCTACGAGAGAGTAATCAGCACCCAAGTTCAGAAGCGTCTGCTACATTTGGATTGTTTCATACAGAGGCAATGAAGAGTTCTATACTAAATCTCTCTGGTGTTCCTATACTCGCTACAGCCTAGTAAGCAGGACCCAGGTTCAGAAGCGTCTGCTACATTTGGATTGTTTCATTCAAGGGCAAGGAAGAGTTGTATGGTAAATCTCTATAGTGATGCAGTATGGTCTACGAGAGAGTAAGCAGCACCCAAGTTCAGAAGCGTCAGCTACATTTGGATTGTTTCATACAAGGGCAAGGAAGAGTTGTATGCTAAATCTCTATAGTGATGCAGTATGGTCTACGAGAGAGTAAGCAGGACCCAAGTTCAGAAGCGTCTGCTACATTTGGATTGTTTCATACAAAGGCAAGGAAGAGTTGTATGCTAAATCTCTATAGTGATGCAGTATGGTCTACGAGAGAGTAAGCAGCACCCAAGTTCAGAAGCGTCTGCTACATTTGGATTGTTTCATACAAGGGCAAGGAAGAGTTGTATGCTAAATCTCTATAGTGATGCAGTATGGTCTACGAGAGAGTAAGCAGCACCCAAGTTCAGAAGCGTCTGCTACATTTGGATTGTTTCATACAAGGGCAAGGAAGAGTTGTATGGTAAATCTCTATAGTGATGCATTATGGTCTACGAGAGAGTAAGCAGCACCCAAGTTCAGAAGCATCTGCTACATTTGGATTGTTTCATACAAAGGCAAGGAAGAGTTCTATACTAAATCTCTCTGGTGTTCCTATACTCGCTACAGCCTAGTAAGCAGGACCCAGGTTCAGAAGCGTCTGCTACATTTGGATTGTTTCATTCAAGGGCAAGGAAGAGTTGTATGGTAAATCTCTATAGTGATGCAGTATGGTCTACGAGAGAGTAAGCAGCACCCAAGTTCAGAAGCGTCAGCTACATTTGGATTGTTTCATACAAGGGCAAGGAAGAGTTGTATGCTAAATCTCTATAGTGATGCAGTATGGTCTACGAGAGAGTAAGCAGGACCCAAGTTCAGAAGCGTCTGCTACATTTGGATTGTTTCATACAAAGGCAAGGAAGAGTTGTATGCTAAATCTCTATAGTGATGCAGTATGGTCTACGAGAGAGTAAGCAGCACCCAAGTTCAGAAGCGTCTGCTACATTTGGATTGTTTCATACAAGGGCAAGGAAGAGTTGTATGCTAAATCTCTATAGTGATGCAGTATGGTCTACGAGAGAGTAAGCAGCACCCAAGTTCAGAAGCGTCTGCTACATTTGGATTGTTTCATACAAGGGCAAGGAAGAGTTGTATGGTAAATCTCTATAGTGATGCATTATGGTCTACGAGAGAGTAAGCAGCACCCAAGTTCAGAAGCATCTGCTACATTTGGATTGTTTCATACAAAGGCAAGGAAGAGTTCTATACTAAATCTCTCTTGTGTTCCTATACTGGCTACAGCCTAGTAAGCAGGACCCAAGTTCAGAAGCGTCTGCTACATTTGGATTGTTTCATACAAGGGCAAGGAAGAGTTGTATGCTAAATCTCTATAGTGATGCAGTATGGTCTACGAGAGAGTAAGCAGCACCCAAGTTCAGAAGCGTCTGCTACATTTGGATTGTTTCATACAAGGGCAAGGAAGAGTTGTATGCTAAATCTCTATAGTGATGCAGTATGGTCTACGAGAGAGTAAGCAGCACCCAAGTTCAGAAGCGTCTGCTACATTTGGATTGTTTCATACAAGCGCAAGGAAGAGTTGTATGGTAAATCTCTATAGTGATGCAGTATGGTCTACGAGAGAGTAAGCAGCACCCAGGTTCAGAAGCGTCTGCTACATTTGGATTGTTTCATACAAGGGCAAGGAAGAGCTGTATGCTAAAACTCTATAGTGATGCAGTATGGTCTACGAGAGACTAAGCAGGACCCAAGTTCAGAAGCGTCTGCTACATTTGGATTTTTTCATACAAGGGCAAGGAAGAGTTGTATGCTAAATCTCTATAGTGATGCAGTATGGTCTACGAGAGAGTAAGCAGCACCCACGTTCAGAAGCGTCTGCTACATTTGGATTGTTTCATACAAAGGCAATGAAGAGTTCTATACTAAATCTCTCTGGTGTTCCTATACTGGCTACAGCCTAGTAAGCAGCACCCAAGTTCAGAAGCGTCTGCTACATTTGGATTGTTTCATACAAGGGCAAGGAAGAGTTGTATGGTAAATCTCTATAGTGATGCAGTATGGTCTACGAGAGAGTAAGCAGCACCCAAGTTCAGAAGCGTCTGCTACATTTGGATTGTTTCATACAGAGGCAATGAAGAGTTCTATACTAAATCTCTCTGGTGTTCCTATACTCGCTACAGCCTAGTAAGCAGGACCCAAGTTCAGAAGCGTCTGCTACATTTGGATTGTTTCATACAAGGGCAAGGAAGAGTTGTATACTAAATCTCTATAGGGATGCAGTATGGTCTACGAGAGAGTAAGCAGCACCCAAGTTCAGAAGCGTCTGCTGCATTTGGATTGTTTCATACAAGGGCAAGGAAGAGTTGTATGGTAAATCTCTATAGTGATGCAGTATGGTCTACGAGAGAGTAAGCAGCACCCAAGTTCAGAAGCGTCTGCTACATTTGGATTGTTTCATACAAGGGCAAGGAAGAGTTGTATGGTAAATCTCTATAGTGATGCAGTATGGTCTACGAGAGAGTAAGCAGCACCCAAGTTCAGAAGCGTCAGCTACATTTGGATTGTTTCATACAAGGGCAAGGAAGAGTTGTATGCTAAATCTCTATAGTGATGCAGTATGGTCTACGAGAGAGTAAGCAGCACCCAAGTTCAGAACCGTCTGCTACATTTGGATTGTTTCATACAAGGGCAAGGAAGAGTTGTATGCTAAATCTCTATAGTGATGCAGTATGGTCTACGAGAGAGTAAGCAGCACCCAAGTTCAGAAGCGTCTGCTACATTTGGATTGTTTCGTACAAGGGCAAGGAAGAGTTGTATGCTAAATCTCTATAGTGATGCAGTATGGTCTACGAGAGAGTAAGCAGCACCCAAGTTCAGAAGCGTCTGCTACATTTGGATTGTTTCATACAAGGGCAATGAAGAGTTCTATACTAAACTCTCTGGTGTTCCTATACTGGCTACAGCCTAGTAAGCAGCACCCAAGTTCAGAAGCGTCTGCTACATTTGGATTGTTTCATACAAGGGCAAGGAAGAGTTGTATGGTAAATCTCTATAGTGATGCAGTATGGTCTACGAGAGAGTAAGCAGCACCCAAGTTCAGAAGCGTCTGCTACATTTGGATTGTTTCATACAGAGGCAATGAAGAGTTCTATACTAAATCTCTCTGGTGTTCCTATACTCGCTACAGCCTAGTAAGCAGGACCCAAGTTCAGAAGCGTCTGCTACATTTGGATTGTTTCATACAAGGGCACGGATGAGTTGTATGCTAAATCTCTATAGGGATGCAGTATGGTCTACGAGAGAGTAAGCAGCACCCAAGTTCAGAAGCGTCTGCTGCATTTGGATTGTTTCATACAAGGGCAAGGAAGAGTTGTATGGTAAATCTCTATAGTGATGCAGTATGGTCTACGAGAGAGTAAGCAGCACCCAAGTTCAGAAGCGTCTGCTACATTTGGATTGTTTCATACAAGGGCAATGAAGAGTTCTATACTAAATCTCTCTGGTGTTCCTATACTGGCTACAGCCTAGTAAGCAGCACCCAAGTTCAGAAGCGTCTGCTACATTTGGATTGTTTCATACAAGGGCAAGGAAGAGTTGTATGCTAAATCTCTATAGTGATGCAGTATGGTCTACGAGAGAGTAAGCAGCACCCAAGTTCAGAAGCATCAGCTACATTTGGATTGTTTCATACAAGGGCAAGGAAGAGTTGTATGGTAAATCTCTATAGTGATGCAGTATGGTCTACGAGAGAGTAAGCAGCACCCACGTTCAGAAGCGTCAGCTACATTTGGATTGTTTCATACAAGGGCAAGGAAGATTTGTATGGTAAATCTCTATAGTGATGCAGTATGGTCTACGAGAGAGTAAGCAGCACCCACGTTCAGAAGCGTCTGCAACATTTGGATTGTCTCATACAACGGCAAGGAAGAGTTGTATGGTAAATCTCTATAGTGATGCAGTATGGTCTACGAGAGAGTAAGCAGCACCCAAGTTCAGAAGCGTCTGCTACATTTGGATTGTTTCATACAAGGGCAAGGAAGAGTTGTATGCTAAATCTCTATAGTGATGCAGTATGGTCTACGAGAGAGTAAGCAGCACCCAAGTTCAGAAGCGTCTGCTACATTTGGATTGTTTCGTACAAGGCCAAGGAAGAGTTGTATGCTAAATCTCTATAGTGATGCAGTATGGTCTACGAGAGAGTAAGCAGCACCCAAGTTCAGAAGCGTCTGCAACATTTGGATTGTTTCATACAAGGGCAAGGAAGAGTTGTATGCTAAATCTCTATAGTGATGCAGTATGGTCTACGAGAGAGTAAGCAGCACCCAAGTTCCGAAGCGTCTGCTACATTTGGATTATTTCTTACAAGGGCAATGAAGAGTTCTATACTAAATCTCTCTGGTGTTCCTATACTGGCTACAGCCTAGTAAGCAGCACCCAAGTTCAGAAGCGTCTGCTACATCTGGATTGTTTCATACAAGGGCAAGGAAGAGTTGTATGGTAAATCTCTATAGTGATGCAGTATGGTCTACGAGAGAGTAATCAGCACCCAAGTTCAGAAGCGTCTGCTACATTTGGATTGTTTCATACAGAGGCAATGAAGAGTTCTATACTAAATCTCTCTGGTGTTCCTATACTCGCTACAGCCTAGTAAGCAGGACCCAGGTTCAGAAGCGTCTGCTACATTTGGATTGTTTCATTCAAGGGCAAGGAAGAGTTGTATGGTAAATCTCTATAGTGATGCAGTATGGTCTACGAGAGAGTAAGCAGCACCCAAGTTCAGAAGCGTCAGCTACATTTGGATTGTTTCATACAAGGGCAAGGAAGAGTTGTATGCTAAATCTCTATAGTGATGCAGTATGGTCTACGAGAGAGTAAGCAGGACCCAAGTTCAGAAGCGTCTGCTACATTTGGATTGTTTCATACAAAGGCAAGGAAGAGTTGTATGCTAAATCTCTATAGTGATGCAGTATGGTCTACGAGAGAGTAAGCAGCACCCAAGTTCAGAAGCGTCTGCTACATTTGGATTGTTTCATACAAGGGCAAGGAAGAGTTGTATGCTAAATCTCTATAGTGATGCAGTATGGTCTACGAGAGAGTAAGCAGCACCCAAGTTCAGAAGCGTCTGCTACATTTGGATTGTTTCATACAAGGGCAAGGAAGAGTTGTATGGTAAATCTCTATAGTGATGCATTATGGTCT
Organism: Plestiodon gilberti rubricaudatus; assembly: GCA_026170595.1. NCBI lineage: Eukaryota > Metazoa > Chordata > Lepidosauria > Squamata > Scincidae > Plestiodon > Plestiodon gilberti. The sequence continues at coordinate 113,252,485 of JANXHW010000003.1, forward strand.
ACGAGAGAGTAAGCAGCACCCAAGTTCAGAAGCATCTGCTACATTTGGATTGTTTCATACAAAGGCAAGGAAGAGTTCTATACTAAATCTCTCTTGTGTTCCTATACTGGCTACAGCCTAGTAAGCAGGACCCAAGTTCAGAAGCGTCTGCTACATTTGGATTGTTTCATACAAGGGCAAGGAAGAGTTGTATGCTAAATCTCTATAGTGATGCAGTATGGTCTACGAGAGAGTAAGCAGCACCCAAGTTCAGAAGCGTCTGCTACATTTGGATTGTTTCATACAAGGGCAAGGAAGAGTTGTATGCTAAATCTCTATAGTGATGCAGTATGGTCTACGAGAGAGTAAGCAGCACCCAAGTTCAGAAGCGTCTGCTACATTTGGATTGTTTCATACAAGCGCAAGGAAGAGTTGTATGGTAAATCTCTATAGTGATGCAGTATGGTCTACGAGAGAGTAAGCAGCACCCAGGTTCAGAAGCGTCTGCTACATTTGGATTGTTTCATACAAGGGCAAGGAAGAGCTGTATGCTAAAACTCTATAGTGATGCAGTATGGTCTACGAGAGACTAAGCAGGACCCAAGTTCAGAAGCGTCTGCTACATTTGGATTTTTTCATACAAGGGCAAGGAAGAGTTGTATGCTAAATCTCTATAGTGATGCAGTATGGTCTACGAGAGAGTAAGCAGCACCCACGTTCAGAAGCGTCTGCTACATTTGGATTGTTTCATACAAAGGCAATGAAGAGTTCTATACTAAATCTCTCTGGTGTTCCTATACTGGCTACAGCCTAGTAAGCAGCACCCAAGTTCAGAAGCGTCTGCTACATTTGGATTGTTTCATACAAGGGCAAGGAAGAGTTGTATGGTAAATCTCTATAGTGATGCAGTATGGTCTACGAGAGAGTAAGCAGCACCCAAGTTCAGAAGCGTCTGCTACATTTGGATTGTTTCATACAGAGGCAATGAAGAGTTCTATACTAAATCTCTCTGGTGTTCCTATACTCGCTACAGCCTAGTAAGCAGGACCCAAGTTCAGAAGCGTCTGCTACATTTGGATTGTTTCATACAAGGGCAAGGAAGAGTTGTATACTAAATCTCTATAGGGATGCAGTATGGTCTACGAGAGAGTAAGCAGCACCCAAGTTCAGAAGCGTCTGCTGCATTTGGATTGTTTCATACAAGGGCAAGGAAGAGTTGTATGGTAAATCTCTATAGTGATGCAGTATGGTCTACGAGAGAGTAAGCAGCACCCAAGTTCAGAAGCGTCTGCTACATTTGGATTGTTTCATACAAGGGCAAGGAAGAGTTGTATGGTAAATCTCTATAGTGATGCAGTATGGTCTACGAGAGAGTAAGCAGCACCCAAGTTCAGAAGCGTCAGCTACATTTGGATTGTTTCATACAAGGGCAAGGAAGAGTTGTATGCTAAATCTCTATAGTGATGCAGTATGGTCTACGAGAGAGTAAGCAGCACCCAAGTTCAGAACCGTCTGCTACATTTGGATTGTTTCATACAAGGGCAAGGAAGAGTTGTATGCTAAATCTCTATAGTGATGCAGTATGGTCTACGAGAGAGTAAGCAGCACCCAAGTTCAGAAGCGTCTGCTACATTTGGATTGTTTCGTACAAGGGCAAGGAAGAGTTGTATGCTAAATCTCTATAGTGATGCAGTATGGTCTACGAGAGAGTAAGCAGCACCCAAGTTCAGAAGCGTCTGCTACATTTGGATTGTTTCATACAAGGGCAATGAAGAGTTCTATACTAAACTCTCTGGTGTTCCTATACTGGCTACAGCCTAGTAAGCAGCACCCAAGTTCAGAAGCGTCTGCTACATTTGGATTGTTTCATACAAGGGCAAGGAAGAGTTGTATGGTAAATCTCTATAGTGATGCAGTATGGTCTACGAGAGAGTAAGCAGCACCCAAGTTCAGAAGCGTCTGCTACATTTGGATTGTTTCATACAGAGGCAATGAAGAGTTCTATACTAAATCTCTCTGGTGTTCCTATACTCGCTACAGCCTAGTAAGCAGGACCCAAGTTCAGAAGCGTCTGCTACATTTGGATTGTTTCATACAAGGGCACGGATGAGTTGTATGCTAAATCTCTATAGGGATGCAGTATGGTCTACGAGAGAGTAAGCAGCACCCAAGTTCAGAAGCGTCTGCTGCATTTGGATTGTTTCATACAAGGGCAAGGAAGAGTTGTATGGTAAATCTCTATAGTGATGCAGTATGGTCTACGAGAGCGTAAGCAGCACCCAAGTTCAGAAGCGTCTGCTACATTTGGATTGTTTCATACAAGGGCAAGGAAGAGTTGTATGCTAAATCTCTATAGTGATGCAGTATGGTCTACGAGAGAGTAAGCAGCACCCAAGTTCAGAAGCGTCTGCTACATTTGGATTGTTTCATACAAAGGCAAGGATGAGTTGTATGCTAAAACTCTATAGTGATGCAGTATGGTCTACGAGAGAGTAAGCAGCACCCACGTTCAGAAGCGTCTGCTACATTTGGATTGTTTCATACAAAGGCAATGAAGAGTTCTATACTAAATCTCTCTGGTGTTCCTATACTGGCTACAGCCTAGTAAGCAGGACCCAAGTTCAGAAGCGTCTGCTACATTTGGATTGTTTCATACAAGGGCAAGGAAGAGTTGTATGGTAAATCTCTATAGTGATGCAGTATGGTCTACGAGAGAGTAAGCAGCACCCAGGTTCAGAAGCGTCTGCTACATTTGGATTGTTTCATACAAGGGCAAGGAAGAGCTGTATGCTAAAACTCTATAGTGATGCAGTATGGTCTACGAGAGACTAAGCAGCACCCACGTTCAGAAGCGTCTGCTACATTTGGATTGTTTCATACAAAGGCAAGGAAGAGTTGTATGCTAAAACTCTATAGTGATGCAGTATGGTCTACGAGAGAGTAAGCAGCACCCACGTTCAGAAGCGTCTGCTACATTTGGATTGTTTCATACAAAGGCAACGAAGAGTTCTATACTAAATCTCTCTGGTGTTCCTATACTGGCTACAGCCTAGTAAGCAGGACCCAAGTTCAGAAGCGTCTGCTACATTTGGATTTTTTCATACAAGGGCAAGGAAGAGTTGTATGGTAAATCTCTATAGTGATGCAGTATGGTCTACGAGAGAGTAAGCAGCACCCAAGTTCAGAAGCGTCTGCTACATTTGGATTGTATCATACAAGGGCAAGGAAGAGTTGTATGCTAAATCTCTATAGTGATGCAGTATGGTCTACGAGAGAGTAAGCAGCACCCAAGTTCAGAAGCGTCTGCTACATTTGGATTGTTTCATACAAGGGCAAGGAAGAGTTGTATGGTAAATCTCTATAGTGATGCAGTATGGTCTACGAGAGAGTAAGCAGCACCCAAGTTCAGAAGCGTCTGCTACATTTGGATTGTTTCATAAAAAGGCAATGAAGAGTTCTATACTAAATCTCTCTGGTGTTCCTATACTGGCTACAGCCTAGTAAGCAGGACCCAAGTTCAGAAGCGTCTGCTACATTTGGATTGTTTCATACAAGGGCAAGGAAGAGTTGTATGCTGAATCTCTATAGTGATGCAGTATGGTCTACGAGAGAGTAAGCAGCACCCACGTTCAGAAGCGTCAGCTACATTTGGATTGTTTCATACAAGGGCAAGGAAGAGTTGTATGGTAAATCTCTATAGTGATGCAGTATGGTCTACGAGAGAGTAAGCAGCACCCAAGTTCAGAAGCATCAGCTACATTTGGATTGTTTCATACAAGGGCAAGGAAGAGTTGTATGGTAAATCTCTATAGTGATGCAGTATGGTCTACGAGAGAGTAAGCAGCACCCAAGTTCAGAAGCGTCTGCAACATTTGGATTGTTTCATACAAGGGCAAGGAAGAGTTGTATGCTAAATCTCTATAGTGATGCCGTATGGTCTACGAGAGAGTAAGCAGCACCCAAGTTCAGAAGCGTCTGCTACATTTGGATTATTTCGTACAAGGGCAAGGAAGAGTTGTATGCGAAATCTCTATAGTGATGCAGTATGGTCTACGAGAGAGTAAGCAGCACCCAAGTTCAGAAGCGTCTGCTACATTTGGATTATTTCATACAAGGGCAATGAAGAGTTCTATACTAAATCTCTCTGGTGTTCCTATACTGGCTAAAGCCTAGTAAGCAGCACCCAAGTTCAGAAGCGTCTGCTACATTTGGATTGTTTCATACAAGGGCAAGGAAGAGTTGTATGGTAAATCTCTATAGTGATGCAGTATGGTCTACGAGAGAGTAAGCAGCACCCAAGTTCAGAAGCGTCTGCTACATTTGGATTGTTTCATACAGAGGCAATGAAGAGTTCTATACTAAATCTCTCTGGTGTTCCTATACTCGCTACAGCCTAGTAAGCAGGACCCAAGTTCAGAAGCGTCTGCTACATTTGGATTGTTTCATACAAGGGCAAGGAAGAGTTGTATGCTAAATCTCTATAGGGATGCAGTATGGTCTACGAGAGAGTAAGCAGCACCCAAGTTCAGAAGCGTCTGCTACATTTGGATTGTTTCATACAAGGGCAAGGAAGAGCTGTATGCTAAATCTCTATAGTGATGCAGTATGGTCTACGAGAGAGTAAGCAGCACCCAAGTTCAGAAGCGTCTGCTACATTTGGATTGTTTCATACAAGGGCAAGGAAGAGCTGTATGCTAAATCTCTATAGTGATGCAGTATGGTCTACGAGAGAGTAAGCAGCACCCAAGTTCAGAAGCGTCTGCTACATTTGGATTGTTTCATACAAGGGCAAGGAAGAGTTGTATGGTAAATCTCTATAGTGATGCAGTATGGTCTACGAGAGAGTAAGCAGCACCCAAGTTCAGAAGCGTCTGCAACATTTGGATTGTTTCATACAAGGGCAAGGAAGAGTTGTATGCTAAATCTCTATAGTGATGCCGTATGGTCTACGAGAGAGTAAGCAGCACCCAAGTTCAGAAGCGTCTGCTACATTTGGATTATTTCGTACAAGGGCAAGGAAGAGTTGTATGCGAAATCTCTATAGTGATGCAGTATGGTCTACGAGAGAGTAAGCAGCACCCAAGTTCAGAAGCGTCTGCTACATTTGGATTATTTCATACAAGGGCAATGAAGAGTTCTATACTAAATCTCTCTGGTGTTCCTATACTGGCTAAAGCCTAGTAAGCAGCACCCAAGTTCAGAAGCGTCTGCTACATTTGGATTGTTTCATACAAGGGCAAGGAAGAGTTGTATGGTAAATCTCTATAGTGATGCAGTATGGTCTACGAGAGAGTAAGCAGCACCCAAGTTCAGAAGCGTCTGCTACATTTGGATTGTTTCATACAGAGGCAATGAAGAGTTCTATACTAAATCTCTCTGGTGTTCCTATACTCGCTACAGCCTAGTAAGCAGGACCCAAGTTCAGAAGCGTCTGCTACATTTGGATTGTTTCATACAAGGGCAAGGAAGAGTTGTATGGTAAATGTATATAGTAATGCAGTATGGTCTACGAGAGAGTAAGCAGCACCCAAGTTCAGAACCGTCTGCTACATTTGGATTGTTTCATACAAGGGCAAGGAAGAGTTGTACGCTAAATCTCTATAGTGATGCAGTATGGTCTACGAGAGAGTAAGCAGCACCCAAGTTCAGAAGCGTCTGCTACATTTGGATTGTTTCATACAAGGGCAAGGAAGAGTTGTATGGTAAATCTCTATAGTGATGCATTATGGTCTACGAGAGAGTAAGCAGCACCCAAGTTCAGAAGCGTCTGCTACATTTGGATTGTTTCATTCAAAAGCAAGGAAGAGTTCTATACTAAATCTCTCTGGTGTTCCTATACTGGCTACAGCCTAGTAAGCAGGACCCAAGTTCAGAAGCGTCTGCTACATTTGGATTGTTTCATACAAGGGTAAGGAAGAGTTGTATGGTAAATCTCTATAGTGATGCAGTATGGTCTACGAGAGAGTAAGCAGCACCCAGGTTCAGAAGCGTCTGCTACATTTGGATTGTTTCATACAAGGGCAAGGAAGAGCTGTATGCTAAAACTCTATAGTGATGCAGTATGGTCTACGAGAGAGTAAGCAGCACCCACGTTCAGAAGCGTCTGCTACATTTGGATTGTTTCATACAAAGGCAAGGAAGAGTTGTATGCTAAAACTCTATAGTGATGCAGTATGGTCTACGAGAGAGTAAGCAGCACCCACGTTCAGAAGCGTCTGCTACATTTGGATTGTTTCATACAAAGGCAACGAAGAGTTCTATACTAAATCTCTCTGGTGTTCCTATACTGGCTACAGCCTAGTAAGCAGGACCCAAGTTCAGAAGCGTCTGCTACATTTGGATTTTTTCATACAAGGGCAAGGAAGAGTTGTATGGTAAATCTCTATAGTGATGCAGTATGGTCTACGAGAGAGTAAGCAGCACCCAAGTTCAGAAGCGTCTGCTACATTTGGATTGTTTCATACAAGGGCAAGGAAGAGTTGTGTGCTAAATCTCTATAGTGATGCAGTATGGTCTACGAGAGAGTAAGCAGCACCCAAGTTCAGAAGCGTCTGCTACATTTGGATTGTTTCATACAAGGGCAAGGAAGAGTTGTATGGTAAATCTCTATAGTGATGCAGTATGGTCTACGAGAGAGTAAGCAGCACCCAAGTTCAGAAGCGTCTGCTACATTTGGATTGTTTCATACAAAGGCAATGAAGAGTTCTATACTAAATCTCTCTGGTGTTCCTATACTGGCTACAGCCTAGTAAGCAGGACCCAAGTTCAGAAGCGTCTGCTACATTTGGATTGTTTCATACAAGGGCAAGGAAGAGTTGTATGCTGAATATCTATAGTGATGCAGTATGGTCTACGAGAGAGTAAGCAGCACCCAAGTTCAGAAGCATCAGCTACATTTGGATTCTTTCATACAAGGGCAAGGAAGAGTTGTATGGTAAATCTCTCTAGTGATGCAGTATGGTCTACGAGAGAGTAAGCAGCACCCACGTTCAGAAGCGTCAGCTACATTTGGATTGTTTCATACAAGGGCAAGGAAGAGTTGTATGGTAAATCTCTATAGTGATGCAGTATGGTCTACGAGAGAGTAAGCAGCACCCAAGTTCAGAAGCATCAGCTACATTTGGATTGTTTCATACAAGGGCAAGGAAGAGTTGTATGGTAAATCTCTATAGTGATGCAGTATGGTCTACGAGAGAGTAAGCAGCACCCAAGTTCAGAAGCGTCAGCTACATTTGGATTGTTTCATACAAGGGCAAGGAAGAGTTGTATGGTAAATCTCTATAGTGATGCAGTATGGTCTACGAGAGAGTAAGCAGCACCCAAGTTCAGAAGCGTCTGCAACATTTGGATTGTTTCATACAAGGGCAAGGAAGAGTTGTATGCTAAATCTCTATAGTGATGCCGTATGGTCTACGAGAGAGTAAGCAGCACCCAAGTTCAGAAGCGTCTGCTACATTTGGATTGTTTCGTACAAGGGCAAGGAAGAGTTGTATGCGAAATCTCTATAGTGATGCAGTATGGTCTACGAGAGAGTAAGCAGCACCCAAGTTCAGAAGCGTCTGGAACATTTGGATTGTTTCATACAAGGGCAAGGAAGAGTTGTATGCTAAATCTCTATAGTGATGCAGTATGGTCTACGAGAGAGTAAGCAGCACCCAAGTTCAGAAGCGTCTGCTACATTTGGATTGTTTCATACAGAGGCAATGAAGAGTTCTATACTAAATCTCTCTGGTGTTCCTATACTCGCTACAGCCTAGTAAGCAGGACCCAAGTTCAGAAGCGTCTGCTACATTTGGATTGTTTCATACAAGGGCAAGGAAGAGTTGTATGCTAAATCTCTATAGGGATGCAGTATGGTCTACGAGAGAGTAAGCAGCACCCAAGTTCAGAAGCGTCTGCTACATTTGGATTGTTTCATACAAGGGCAAGGAAGAGCTGTATGCTAAATCTCTATAGTGATGCAGTATGGTCTACGAGAGAGTAAGCAGCACCCAAGTTCAGAAGCGTCTGCTACATTTGGATTGTTTCATACAAAGGCAAGGAAGAGTTGTATGCTAAAACTCTATAGTGATGCAGTATGGTCTACGAGAGAGTAAGCAGCACCCACGTTCAGAAGCGTCTGCTACATTTGGATTGTTTCATACAAAGGCAATGAAGAGTTCTATACTAAATCTCTCTGGTGTTCCTATACTGGCTACAGCCTAGTAAGCAGGACGCAAGTTCAGAAGCGTCTGCTACATTTGGATTGTTTCATACAAGGGCAAGGAAGAGTTGTATGCTAAATCTCTATAGTGATGCAGTATGGTCTACGAGAGAGTAAGGAGCACCCAAGTTCAGAAGCGTCTGCTACATTTGGATTGTTTCAAACAAGGGCAAGGAAGAGTTGTATGCTAAATCTCTATAGTGATGCAGTATGGTCTACGAGAGAGTAAGCAGCACCCAAGTTCAGAAGCGTCTGCTACATTTGGATTGTTTCATACAAGGGCAAGGAAGTGTTGTATGGTAAATCTCTATAGTGATGCATTATGGTCTACGAGAGAGTAAGCAGCACCCAAGTTCAGAAGCGTCTGCTACATTTGGATTGTTTCATACAAAGGCAAGGAAGAGTTCTATACTAAATCTCTCTCGTGTTCCTATACTGGCTGCAGCCTAGTAAGCAGGACCCAAGTTCAGAAGCGTCTGCTACATTTGGATTGTTTCATACAAGGGCAAGGAAGAGTTGTATGCTAAATCTCTATAGTGATGCAGTATGGTCTACGAGAGAGTAAGCAGCACCCAAGTTCAGAAGCGTCTGCTACATTTGGATTGTTTCATACAAGGGCAAGGAAGAGTTGTATGCTAAATCTCTATAGTGATGCAGTATGGTCTACGAGAGAGTAAGCAGCACCCACGTTCAGAAGCGTCTGCTACATTTGGATTGTTTCATACAAAGGCAATGAAGAGTTCTATACTAAATCTCTCTGGTGTTCCTATACTGGCTACAGCCTAGTAAGCAGGACCCAAGTTCAGAAGCGTCTGCTACATTAGGATTGTTTCATTCAAGGGCAAGGAAGAGTTGTATGGTAAATCTCTATAGTGATGCAGTATGGTCTACGAGAGAGTAAGCAGCACCCAAGTTCAGAAGCGTCAGCTACATTTGGATTGTTTCATACAAGGGCAAGGAAGAGTTGTATGCTAAATCTCTATAGCGATGCAGTATGGTCTACGAGAGAGTAAGCAGCACCCAAGTTCAGAAGCGTCTGCTACATTTGGATTGTTTCATACAAGGGCAATGAAGAGTTCTATACTAAATCTCTCTGGTGTTCCTATACTGGCTAAAGCCTAGTAAGCAGCACCCAAGTTCAGAAGCGTCTGCTACATTTGGATTGTTTCATACATGGGCAAGGAAGAGTTGTATGGTAAATGTATATAGTGATGCAGTATGGTCTACGAGAGAGTAAGCAGCCCCCAAGTTCAGAACCGTCTGCTACATTTGGATTGTTTCATACAAGGGCAAGGAAGAGTTGTATGCTAAATATCTATAGTGATGCAGTATGGTCTACGAGAGTGTAAGCAGCACCCAAGTTCAGAAGCGTCTGCTACATTTGGATTGTTTCATACAAGGGCAAGGAAGAGTTGTATGGTAAATCTCTATAGTGATGCATTATGGTCTACGAGAGAGTAAGCAGCACCCAAGTTCAGAAGCGTCTGCTACATTTGGATTGTTTCATACAAAGGCAAGGAAGAGTTCTATACTAAATCTCTCTGGTGTTCCTATACTGGCTACAGCCTAGTAAGCAGGACCCAAGTTCAGAAGCGTCTGCTACATTTGGATTGTTTCATACAAGGGCAAGGAAGAGTTGTATGCTAAATCTCTATAGTGATGCAGTATGGTCTACGAGAGAGTAAGCAGCACCCAAGTTCAGAAGCGTCTGCTACATTTGGATTGTTTCATACAAGGGCAAGGAAGAGTTGTATGCTAAATCTCTATAGTGATGCAGTATGGTCTACGAGAGAGTAAGCAGCACCCAAGTTCAGAAGCGTCTGCTACATTTGGATTGTTTCGTACAAGGGCAAGGAAGAGTTGTATGCTAAATCTCTATAGTGATGCAGTATGGTCTACGAGAGAGTAAGCAGCACCCAAGTTCAGAAGCGTCTGCAACATTTGGATTGTTTCATACAAGGGCAAGGAAGAGTTGTATGCTAAATCTCTATAGTGATGCAGTATGGTCTACGAGAGAGTAAGCAGCACCCAAGTTCAGAAGCGTCTGCTACATTTGGATTGTTTCATACAAGGGCAATGAAGAGTTCTATACTAAATCTCTCTGGTGTTCCTATACTGGCTACAGCCTAGTAAGCAGCACCCAAGTTCAGAAGCGTCTGCTACATTTGGATTGTTTCATACAAGGGCAAGGAAGAGTAGTATGGTAAATGTCTATAGTGATGCAGTATGGTCTACGAGAGAGTAAGCAGCACCCAAGTTCAGAACCGTCTGCTACATTTGTATTGTTTCATACAGAGGCAATGAAGTGTTCTATACTAAATCTCTCTGGTGTTCCTATACTCGCTACAGCCTAGTAAGCAGGACCCAAGTTCAGAAGCGTCTGCTACATTTGGATTGTTTCATACAAGGGCAAGGAAGAGTTGTATGCTAAATCTCTATAGGGATGCAGTATGGTCTACGAGAGAGTAAGCAGCACCCAAGTTCAGAAGCGTCTGCTACATTTGGATTGTTTCATACAAGGGCAAGGAAGAGTTGTATGCTAAATCTCTATAGTGATGCAGTATGGTCTACGAGAGAGTAAGCAGCACCCAAGTTCAGAAGCGTCTGCAACATTTCGATTGTATCATACAAGGGCAAGGAAGAGTTGTATGGTAAATCTCTATAGTGATGCAGTATGGTCTACGAGAGAGTAAGCAGCACCCAAGTTCAGAAGCGTCTGCTACATTTGGATTGTTTCATACAAGGGCAATGAAGAGTTCTATACTAAATCTCTCTGGTGTTCCTATACTGGCTACAGCCTAGTAAGCAGCACCCAAGTTCAGAAGCGTCTGCTACATTTGGATTGTTTCATACAAGGGCAAGGAAGAGTTGTATGCTAAATCTCTATAGTGATGCAGTATGGTCTACGAGAGAGTAAGCAGCACCCAAGTTCAGAAGCATCAGCTACATTTGGATTGTTTCATACAAGGGCAAGGAAGAGTTGTATGCTAAATCTCTATAGTGATGCAGTATGGTCTACGAGAGAGTAAGCAGCACCCAAGTTCAGAAGGGTCTGCTACATTTGGATTGTTTCGTACAAGGCCATGGAAGAGTTGTATGCTAAATCTCTATAGTGATGCAGTATGGTCTACGAGAGAGTAAGCAGCACCCAAGTTCAGAAGCGTCTGCAACATTTGGATTGTTTCATACAAGGGCAAGGAAGAGTTGTATGCTAAATCTCTATAGTGATGCAGTATGGTCTACGAGAGAGTAAGCAGCACCCAAGTTCCGAAGCGTCTGCTACATTTGGATTATTTCTTACAAGGGCAATGAAGAGTTCTATACTAAATCTCTCTGGTGTTCCTATACTGGCTACAGCCTAGTAAGCAGCACCCAAGTTCAGAAGCGTCTGCTACATCTGGATTGTTTCATACAAGGGCAAGGAAGAGTTGTATGGTAAATCTCTATAGTGATGCAGTATGGTCTACGAGAGAGTAATCAGCACCCAAGTTCAGAAGCGTCTGCTACATTTGGATTGTTTCATACAGAGGCAATGAAGAGTTCTATACTAAATCTCTCTGGTGTTCCTATACTCGCTACAGCCTAGTAAGCAGGACCCAGGTTCAGAAGCGTCTGCTACATTTGGATTGTTTCATTCAAGGGCAAGGAAGAGTTGTATGGTAAATCTCTATAGTGATGCAGTATGGTCTACGAGAGAGTAAGCAGCACCCAAGTTCAGAAGCGTCAGCTACATTTGGATTGTTTCATACAAGGGCAAGGAAGAGTTGTATGCTAAATCTCTATAGTGATGCAGTATGGTCTACGAGAGAGTAAGCAGGACCCAAGTTCAGAAGCGTCTGCTACATTTGGATTGTTTCATACAAAGGCAAGGAAGAGTTGTATGCTAAATCTCTATAGTGATGCAGTATGGTCTACGAGAGAGTAAGCAGCACCCAAGTTCAGAAGCATCTGCTACATTTGGATTGTTTCATACAAGGGCAAGGAAGAGTTGTATGCTAAATCTCTATAGTGATGCAGTATGGTCTACGAGAGAGTAAGCAGCACCCAAGTTCAGAAGCGTCTGCTACATTTGGATTGTTTCATACAAGGGCAAGGAAGAGTTGTATGGTAAATCTCTATAGTGATGCATTATGGTCTACGAGAGAGTAAGCAGCACCCAAGTTCAGAAGCATCTGCTACATTTGGATTGTTTCATACAAAGGCAAGGAAGAGTTCTATACTAAATCTCTCTTGTGTTCCTATACTGGCTACAGCCTAGTAAGCAGGACCCAAGTTCAGAAGCGTCTGCTACATTTGGATTGTTTCATACAAGGGCAAGGAAGAGTTGTATGCTAAATCTCTATAGTGATGCAGTATGGTCTACGAGAGAGTAAGCAGCACCCAAGTTCAGAAGCGTCTGCTACATTTGGATTGTTTCATACAAGGGCAAGGAAGAGTTGTATGCTAAATCTCTATAGTGATGCAGTATGGTCTACGAGAGAGTAAGCAGCACCCAAGTTCAGAAGCGTCTGCTACATTTGGATTGTTTCGTACAAGGCCAAGGAAGAGTTGTATGCTAAATCTCTATAGTGATGCAGTATGGTCTACGAGAGAGTAAGCAGCACCCAAGTTCAGAAGCGTCTGCAACATTTGGATTGTTTCATACAAGGGCAAGGAAGAGTTGTATGCTAAATCTCTATAGTGATGCAGTATGGTCTACGAGAGAGTAAGCAGCACCCAAGTTCCGAAGCGTCTGCTACATTTGGATTATTTCTTACAAGGGCAATGAAGAGTTCTATACTAAATCTCTCTGGTGTTCCTATACTGGCTACAGCCTAGTAAGCAGCACCCAAGTTCAGAAGCGTCTGCTACATTTGGATTGTTTCATACAAGGGCAAGGAAGAGTTGTATGCTAAATCTCTATAGGGATGCAGTATGGTCTACGAGAGAGTAAGCAGCACCCAAGTTCAGTAGCGTCTGCTGCATTTGGACTGTTTCATACAAGGGCAAGGAAGAGTTGTATGGTAAATCTCTATAGTGATGCAGTATGGTCTACGAGAGAGTAAGCAGCACCCAAGTTCAGAAGCGTCTGCTACATTTGGATTGTTTCATACAAGGGCAAGGAAGAGTTGTATGCTAAATCTCTATAGTGATGCAGTATGGTCTACGAGAGAGTAAGCAGCACCCAAGTTCAGAAGCGTCTGCTACATTTGGATTGTTTCATACAAAGGCAAGGAAGAGTTGTATGCTAAAACTCTATAGTGATGCAGTATGGTCTACGAGAGAGTAAGCAGCACCCAAGTTCAGAAGCGTCTGCTACATTTGGATTGTTTCATACAAGGGCAAGGAAGAGTTGTGTGCTAAATCTCTATAGTGATGCAGTATGGTCTACGAGAGAGTAAGCAGCACCCAAGTTCAGAAGCGTCTGCTACATTTGGATTGTTTCATACAAGGGCAAGGAAGAGTTGTATGGTAAATCTCTATAGTGATGCAGTATGGTCTACGAGAGAGTAAGCAGCACCCAAGTTCAGAAGCGTCTGCTACATTTGGATTGTTTCATACAAAGGCAATGAAGAGTTCTATACTAAATCTCTCTGGTGTTCCTATACTGGCTACAGCCTAGTAAGCAGGACCCAAGTTCAGAAGCGTCTGCTACATTTGGATTGTTTCATACAAGGGCAAGGAAGAGTTGTATGCTGAATATCTATAGTGATGCAGTATGGTCTACGAGAGAGTAAGCAGCACCCAAGTTCAGAAGCATCAGCTACATTTGGATTCTTTCATACAAGGGCAAGGAAGAGTTGTATGGTAAATCTCTCTAGTGATGCAGTATGGTCTACGAGAGAGTAAGCAGCACCCACGTTCAGAAGCGTCAGCTACATTTGGATTGTTTCATACAAGGGCAAGGAAGAGTTGTATGGTAAATCTCTATAGTGATGCAGTATGGTCTACGAGAGAGTAAGCAGCACCCAAGTTCAGAAGCATCAGCTACATTTGGATTGTTTCATACAAGGGCAAGGAAGAGTTGTATGGTAAATCTCTATAGTGATGCAGTATGGTCTACGAGAGAGTAAGCAGCACCCAAGTTCAGAAGCGTCAGCTACATTTGGATTGTTTCATACAAGGGCAAGGAAGAGTTGTATGGTAAATCTCTATAGTGATGCAGTATGGTCTACGAGAGAGTAAGCAGCACCCAAGTTCAGAAGCGTCTGCAACATTTGGATTGTTTCATACAAGGGCAAGGAAGAGTTGTATGCTAAATCTCTATAGTGATGCCGTATGGTCTACGAGAGAGTAAGCAGCACCCAAGTTCAGAAGCGTCTGCTACATTTGGATTGTTTCGTACAAGGGCAAGGAAGAGTTGTATGCGAAATCTCTATAGTGATGCAGTATGGTCTACGAGAGAGTAAGCAGCACCCAAGTTCAGAAGCGTCTGCAACATTTGGATTGTTTCATACAAGGGCAAGGAAGAGTTGTATGCTAAATCTCTATAGTGATGCAGTATGGTCTACGAGAGAGTAAGCAGCACCCAAGTTCAGAAGCGTCTGCTACATTTGGATTGTTTCATACAGAGGCAATGAAGAGTTCTATACTAAATCTCTCTGGTGTTCCTATACTCGCTACAGCCTAGTAAGCAGGACCCAAGTTCAGAAGCGTCTGCTACATTTGGATTGTTTCATACAAGGGCAAGGAAGAGTTGTATGCTAAATCTCTATAGGGATGCAGTATGGTCTACGAGAGAGTAAGCAGCACCCAAGTTCAGAAGCGTCTGCTACATTTGGATTGTTTCATACAAGGGCAAGGAAGAGCTGTATGCTAAATCTCTATAGTGATGCAGTATGGTCTACGAGAGAGTAAGCAGCACCCAAGTTCAGAAGCGTCTGCTACATTTGGATTGTTTCATACAAAGGCAAGGAAGAGTTGTATGCTAAAACTCTATAGTGATGCAGTATGGTCTACGAGAGAGTAAGCAGCACCCACGTTCAGAAGCGTCTGCTACATTTGGATTGTTTCATACAAAGGCAATGAAGAGTTCTATACTAAATCTCTCTGGTGTTCCTATACTGGCTACAGCCTAGTAAGCAGGACGCAAGTTCAGAAGCGTCTGCTACATTTGGATTGTTTCATACAAGGGCAAGGAAGAGTTGTATGCTAAATCTCTATAGTGATGCAGTATGGTCTACGAGAGAGTAAGGAGCACCCAAGTTCAGAAGCGTCTGCTACATTTGGATTGTTTCAAACAAGGGCAAGGAAGAGTTGTATGCTAAATCTCTATAGTGATGCAGTATGGTCTACGAGAGAGTAAGCAGCACCCAAGTTCAGAAGCGTCTGCTACATTTGGATTGTTTCATACAAGGGCAAGGAAGTGTTGTATGGTAAATCTCTATAGTGATGCATTATGGTCTACGAGAGAGTAAGCAGCACCCAAGTTCAGAAGCGTCTGCTACATTTGGATTGTTTCATACAAAGGCAAGGAAGAGTTCTATACTAAATCTCTCTCGTGTTCCTATACTGGCTGCAGCCTAGTAAGCAGGACCCAAGTTCAGAAGCGTCTGCTACATTTGGATTGTTTCATACAAGGGCAAGGAAGAGTTGTATGCTAAATCTCTATAGTGATGCAGTATGGTCTACGAGAGAGTAAGCAGCACCCAAGTTCAGAAGCGTCTGCTACATTTGGATTGTTTCATACAAGGGCAAGGAAGAGTTGTATGCTAAATCTCTATAGTGATGCAGTATGGTCTACGAGAGAGTAAGCAGCACCCACGTTCAGAAGCGTCTGCTACATTTGGATTGTTTCATACAAAGGCAATGAAGAGTTCTATACTAAATCTCTCTGGTGTTCCTATACTGGCTACAGCCTAGTAAGCAGGACCCAAGTTCAGAAGCGTCTGCTACATTAGGATTGTTTCATTCAAGGGCAAGGAAGAGTTGTATGGTAAATCTCTATAGTGATGCAGTATGGTCTACGAGAGAGTAAGCAGCACCCAAGTTCAGAAGCGTCAGCTACATTTGGATTGTTTCATACAAGGGCAAGGAAGAGTTGTATGCTAAATCTCTATAGCGATGCAGTATGGTCTACGAGAGAGTAAGCAGCACCCAAGTTCAGAAGCGTCTGCTACATTTGGATTGTTTCATACAAGGGCAATGAAGAGTTCTATACTAAATCTCTCTGGTGTTCCTATACTGGCTAAAGCCTAGTAAGCAGCACCCAAGTTCAGAAGCGTCTGCTACATTTGGATTGTTTCATACAAGGGCAAGGAAGAGTTGTATGGTAAATGTATATAGTGATGCAGTATGGTCTACGAGAGAGTAAGCAGCCCCCAAGTTCAGAACCGTCTGCTACATTTGGATTGTTTCATACAAGGGCAAGGAAGAGTTGTATGCTAAATATCTATAGTGATGCAGTATGGTCTACGAGAGAGTAAGCAGCACCCAAGTTCAGAAGCGTCTGCTACATTTGGATTGTTTCATACAAGGGCAAGGAAGAGTTGTATGGTAAATCTCTATAGTGATGCATTATGGTCTACGAGAGAGTAAGCAGCACCCAAGTTCAGAAGCGTCTGCTACATTTGGATTGTTTCATACAAAGGCAAGGAAGAGTTCTATACTAAATCTCTCTGGTGTTCCTATACTGGCTACAGCCTAGTAAGCAGGACCCAAGTTCAGAAGCGTCTGCTACATTTCGATTGTTTCATACAAGGGCAAGGAAGAGTTGTATGCTAAATCTCTATAGTGATGCAGTATGGTCTACGAGAGAGTAAGCAGCACCCAAGTTCAGAAGCGTCTGCTACATTTGGATTGTTTCATACAAGGGCAAGGAAGAGTTGTATGGTAAATGTATATAGTGATGCAGTATGGTCTACGAGAGAGTAAGCAGCACCCAAGTTCAGAAGCGTCTGCTACATTTGGATTGTTTCGTACAAGGGCAAGGAAGAGTTGTATGCTAAATATCTATAGTGATGCAGTATGGTCTACGAGAGAGTAAGCAGCACCCAAGTTCAGAAGCGTCTGCTACATTTGGATTGTTTCATACAAGGGCAAGGAAGAGTTGTATGGTAAATCTCTATAGTGATGCATTATGGTCTACGAGAGAGTAAGCAGCACCCAAGTTCAGAAGCGTCTGCTACATTTGGATTGTTTCATACAAAGGCAAGGAAGAGTTCTATACTAAATCTCTCTGGTGTTCCTATACTGGCTACAGCCTAGTAAGCAGGACCCAAGTTCAGAAGCGTCTGCTACATTTGGATTGTTTCATACAAGGGCAAGGAAGAGTTGTATGCTAAATCTCTATAGTGATGCAGTATGGTCTACGAGAGAGTAAGCAGCACCCAAGTTCAGAAGCGTCTGCTACATTTGGATTGTTTCATACAAGGGCAAGGAAGAGTTGTATGCTAAATCTCTATAGTGATGCAGTATGGTCTACGAGAGAGTAAGCAGCACCCAAGTTCAGAAGCGTCTGCTACATTTGGATTGTTTCGTACAAGGGCAAGGAAGAGTTGTATGCTAAATCTCTATAGTGATGCAGTATGGTCTACGAGAGAGTAAGCAGCACCCAAGTTCAGAAGCGTCTGCAACATTTGGATTGTTTCATACAAGGGCAAGGAAGAGTTGTATGCTAAATCTCTATAGTGATGCAGTATGGTCTACGAGAGAGTAAGCAGCACCCAAGTTCAGAAGCGTCTGCTACATTTGGATTGTTTCATACAAGGGCAATGAAGAGTTCTATACTAAATCTCTCTGGTGTTCCTATACTGGCTACAGCCTAGTAAGCAGCACCCAAGTTCAGAAGCGTCTGCTACATTTGGATTGTTTCATACAAGGGCAAGGAAGAGTAGTATGGTAAATGTCTATAGTGATGCAGTATGGTCTACGAGAGAGTAAGCAGCACCCAAGTTCAGAACCGTCTGCTACATTTGTATTGTTTCATACAGAGGCAATGAAGTGTTCTATACTAAATCTCTCTGGTGTTCCTATACTCGCTACAGCCTAGTAAGCAGGACCCAAGTTCAGAAGCGTCTGCTACATTTGGATTGTTTCATACAAGGGCAAGGAAGAGTTGTATGCTAAATCTCTATAGGGATGCAGTATGGTCTACGAGAGAGTAAGCAGCACCCAAGTTCAGAAGCGTCTGCTACATTTGGATTGTTTCATACAAGGGCAAGGAAGAGTTGTATGCTAAATCTCTATAGTGATGCAGTATGGTCTACGAGAGAGTAAGCAGCACCCAAGTTCAGAAGCGTCTGCAACATTTCGATTGTATCATACAAGGGCAAGGAAGAGTTGTATGGTAAATCTCTATAGTGATGCAGTATGGTCTACGAGAGAGTAAGCAGCACCCAAGTTCAGAAGCGTCTGCTACATTTGGATTGTTTCATACAAGGGCAATGAAGAGTTCTATACTAAATCTCTCTGGTGTTCCTATACTGGCTACAGCCTAGTAAGCAGCACCCAAGTTCAGAAGCGTCTGCTACATTTGGATTGTTTCATACAAGGGCAAGGAAGAGTTGTATGCTAAATCTCTATAGTGATGCAGTATGGTCTACGAGAGAGTAAGCAGCACCCAAGTTCAGAAGCATCAGCTACATTTGGATTGTTTCATACAAGGGCAAGGAAGAGTTGTATGGTAAATCTCTATAGTGATGCAGTATGGTCTACGAGAGAGTAAGCAGCACCCACGTTCAGAAGCGTCAGCTACATTTGGATTGTTTCATACAAGGGCAAGGAAGATTTGTATGGTAAATCTCTATAGTGATGCAGTATGGTCTACGAGAGAGTAAGCAGCACCCACGTTCAGAAGCGTCTGCAACATTTGGATTGTCTCATACAACGGCAAGGAAGAGTTGTATGGTAAATCTCTATAGTGATGCAGTATGGTCTACGAGAGAGTAAGCAGCACCCAAGTTCAGAAGCGTCTGCTACATTTGGATTGTTTCATACAAGGGCAAGGAAGAGTTGTATGCTAAATCTCTATAGTGATGCAGTATGGTCTACGAGAGAGTAAGCAGCACCCAAGTTCAGAAGGGTCTGCTACATTTGGATTGTTTCGTACAAGGCCAAGGAAGAGTTGTATGCTAAATCTCTATAGTGATGCAGTATGGTCTACGAGAGAGTAAGCAGCACCCAAGTTCAGAAGCGTCTGCAACATTTGGATTGTTTCATACAAGGGCAAGGAAGAGTTGTATGCTAAATCTCTATAGTGATGCAGTATGGTCTACGAGAGAGTAAGCAGCACCCAAGTTCCGAAGCGTCTGCTACATTTGGATTATTTCTTACAAGGGCAATGAAGAGTTCTATACTAAATCTCTCTGGTGTTCCTATACTGGCTACAGCCTAGTAAGCAGCACCCAAGTTCAGAAGCGTCTGCTACATCTGGATTGTTTCATACAAGGGCAAGGAAGAGTTGTATGGTAAATCTCTATAGTGATGCAGTATGGTCTACGAGAGAGTAATCAGCACCCAAGTTCAGAAGCGTCTGCTACATTTGGATTGTTTCATACAGAGGCAATGAAGAGTTCTATACTAAATCTCTCTGGTGTTCCTATACTCGCTACAGCCTAGTAAGCAGGACCCAGGTTCAGAAGCGTCTGCTACATTTGGATTGTTTCATTCAAGGGCAAGGAAGAGTTGTATGGTAAATCTCTATAGTGATGCAGTATGGTCTACGAGAGAGTAAGCAGCACCCAAGTTCAGAAGCGTCAGCTACATTTGGATTGTTTCATACAAGGGCAAGGAAGAGTTGTATGCTAAATCTCTATAGTGATGCAGTATGGTCTACGAGAGAGTAAGCAGGACCCAAGTTCAGAAGCGTCTGCTACATTTGGATTGTTTCATACAAAGGCAAGGAAGAGTTGTATGCTAAATCTCTATAGTGATGCAGTATGGTCTACGAGAGAGTAAGCAGCACCCAAGTTCAGAAGCGTCTGCTACATTTGGATTGTTTCATACAAGGGCAAGGAAGAGTTGTATGCTAAATCTCTATAGTGATGCAGTATGGTCTACGAGAGAGTAAGCAGCACCCAAGTTCAGAAGCGTCTACTACATTTGGATTGTTTCATACAAGGGCAAGGAAGAGTTGTATGGTAAATCTCTATAGTGATGCATTATGGTCTACGAGAGAGTAAGCAGCACCCAAGTTCAGAAGCATCTGCTACATTTGGATTGTTTCATACAAAGGCAAGGAAGAGTTCTATACTAAATCTCTCTTGTGTTCCTATACTGGCTACAGCCTAGTAAGCAGGACCCAAGTTCAGAAGCGTCTGCTACATTTGGATTGTTTCATACAAGGGCAAGGAAGAGTTGTATGCTAAATCTCTATAGGGATGCAGTATGGTCTACGAGAGAGTAAGCAGCACCCAAGTTCAGAAGCGTCTGCTGCATTTGGACTGTTTCATACAAGGGCAAGGAAGAGTTGTATGGTAAATCTCTATAGTGATGCAGTATGGTCTACGAGAGAGTAAGCAGGACCCAAGTTCAGAAGCGTCTGCTACATTTGGATTGTTTCATACAAGGGCAAGGAAGAGTTGTATGGTAAATCTCTATAGTGATGCAGTATGGTCTACGAGAGAGTAAGCAGCACCCAAGTTCAGAAGCGTCTGCTACATTTGGATTGTTTCATACAAGGGCAAGGAAGAGTTGTATGCTAAATCTCTATAGTGATGCAGTATGGTCTACGAGAGAGTAAGCAGCACCCAAGTTCAGAAGCGTCTGCTACATTTGGATTGTTTCATACAAGGGCAAGGAAGAGTTGTATGGTAAATCTCTATAGTGATGCAGTATGGTCTACGAGAGAGTAAGCAGCACCCAAGTTCAGAAGCGTCTGCTACATTTGGATTGTTTCATACAAAGGCAATGAAGAGTTCTATACTAAATCTCTCTGGTGTTCCTATACTGGCTACAGCCTAGTAAGCAGCACCCCAGTTCAGAAGCGTCAGATACATTAGGATTGTTTCATACAAGGGCAAGGAAGAGTTGTATGGTAAATCTCTATAGTGATGCAGTATGGTCTACGAGAGAGTAAGCAGCACCCAAGTTCAGAAGCGTCTGCAACATTTGGATTGTTTCATACAAGGGCAAGGAAGAGTTGTATGCTAAATCTCTATAGTGATGCCGTATGGTCTACGAGAGATTAAGCAGCACCGAAGTTCAGAAGCGTCTGCTACATTTGGATTGTTTCGTACAAGGGCAAGGAAGAGTTGTATGCGAAATCTCTGTAGTGATGCAGTATGGTCTACGAGAGAGTAAGCAGCACCCAAGTTCAGAAGCGTCTGCAACATTTGGATTGTTTCATACAAGGGCAAGGAAGAGTTGTATGCTAAATCTCTATAGTGATGCAGTATGGTCTACGAGAGAGTAAGCAGCACCCAAGTTCAGAAGCGTCTGCTACATTTGGATTGTTTCATACAAGGGCAAGGAAGAGTTGTATGCTAAATCTCTATAGTGATGCAGTATGGTCTACGAGAGAGTAAGCAGCACCCAAGTTCAGAAGCGTCTGCTACATTTGGATTGTTTCGTACAAGGGCAAGGAAGAGTTGTATGCTAAATCTCTATAGTGATGCAGTATGGTCTACGAGAGAGTAAGCAGCACCCAAGTTCAGAAGCGTCTGCAACATTTGGATTGTTTCATACAAGGGCAAGGAAGAGTTGTATGCTAAATCTCTATAGTGATGCAGTATGGTCTACGAGAGAGTAAGCAGCACCCAAGTTCAGAAGCGTCTGCTACATTTGGATTGTTTCATACAAGGGCAATGAAGAGTTCTATACTAAACTCTCTGGTGTTCCTATACTGGCTACAGCCTAGTAAGCAGCACCCAAGTTCAGAAGCGTCTGCTACATTTGGATTGTTTCATACAGAGGCAATGAAGAGTTCTATACTAAATCTCTCTGGTGTTCCTATACTCGCTACAGCCTAGTAAGCAGGACCCAAGTTCAGAAGCGTCTGCTACATTTGGATTGTTTCATACAAGGGCACGGATGAGTTGTATGCTAAATCTCTATAGGGATGCAGTATGGTCTACGAGAGAGTAAGCAGCACCCAAGTTCAGAAGCGTCTGCTGAATTTGGATTGTTTCATACAAGGGCAAGGAAGAGTTGTATGGTAAATCTCTATAGTGATGCAGTATGGTCTACGAGAGAGTAAGCAGCACCCAAGTTCAGAAGCGTCTGCTACATTTGGATTGTTTCATACAAGGGCAAGGAAGAGTTGTATGCTAAATCTCTATAGTGATGCAGTATGGTCTACGAGAGAGTAAGCAGCACCCACGTTCAGAAGCGTCTGCTACATTTGGATTGTTTCATACAAAGGCAATGAAGAGTTCTATACTAAATCTCTCTGGTGTTCCTATACTGGCTACAGCCTAGTAAGCAGGACCCAAGTTCAGAAGCGTCTGCTACATTTGGATTGTTTCATACAAGGGCAAGGAAGAGTTGTATGGTAAATCTCTATAGTGATGCAGTATGGTCTACGAGAGAGTAAGCAGCACCCAGGTTCAGAAGCGTCTGCTACATTTGGATTGTTTCATACAAGGGCAAGGAAGCGCTGTATGCTAAAACTCTATAGTGATGCAGTATGGTCTACGAGAGACTAAGCAGCACCCACGTTCAGAAGCGTCTGCTACATTTGGATTGTTTCATACAAAGGCAAGGAAGAGTTGTATGCTAAAACTCTATAGTGATGCAGTATGGTCTACGAGAGAGTAAGCAGCACCCACGTTCAGAAGCGTCTGCTACATTTGGATTGTTTCATACAAAGGCAACGAAGAGTTCTATACTAAATCTCTCTGGTGTTCCTATACTGGCTACAGCCTAGTAAGCAGGACCCAAGTTCAGAAGCGTCTGCTACATTTGGATTTTTTCATACAAGGGCAAGGAAGAGTTGTATGCTAAATCTCTATAGTGATGCAGTATGGTCTACGAGAGAGTAAGCAGCACCCACGTTCAGAAGCGTCTGCTACATTTGGATTGTTTCATACAAAGGCAATGAAGAGTTCTATACTAAATCTCTCTGGTGTTCCTATACTGGCTACAGCCTAGTAAGCAGCACCCAAGTTCAGAAGCGTCTGCTACATTTGGATTGTTTCATACAAGGGCAAGGAAGAGTTGTATGGTAAATCTCTATAGTGATGCAGTATGGTCTACGAGAGAGTAAGCAGCACCCAAGTTCAGAAGCGTCTGCTACATTTGGATTGTTTCATACAGAGGCAATGAAGAGTTCTATACTAAATCTCTCTGGTGTTCCTATACTCGCTACAGCCTAGTAAGCAGGACCCAAGTTCAGAAGCGTCTGCTACATTTGGATTGTTTCATACAAGGGCAAGGAAGAGTTGTATACTAAATCTCTATAGGGATGCAGTACGGTCTACGAGAGAGTAAGCAGCACCCAAGTTCAGAAGCGTCTGCTGCATTTGGATTGTTTCATACAAGGGCAAGGAAGAGTTGTATGGTAAATCTCTATAGTGATGCAGTATGGTCTACGAGCGAGTAAGCAGCACCCAAGTTCAGAAGCGTCTGCTACATTTGGATTGTTTCATACAAGGGCAAGGAAGAGTTGTATGGTAAATCTCTATAGTGATGCAGTATGGTCTACGAGAGAGTAAGCAGCACCCAAGTTCAGAAGCGTCAGCTACATTTGGATTGTTTCATACAAGGGCAAGGAAGAGTTGTATGCTAAATCTCTATAGTGATGCAGTATGGTCTACGAGAGAGTAAGCAGCACCCAAGTTCAGAAGCGTCTGCTACATTTGGATTGTTTCATACAAGGGCAAGGAAGAGTTGTATGCTAAATCTCTATAGTGATGCAGTATGGTCTACGAGAGAGTAAGCAGCACCCAAGTTCAGAAGCGTCTGCTACATTTGGATTGTTTCGTACAAGGGCAAGGAAGAGTTGTATGCTAAATCTCTATAGTGATGCAGTATGGTCTACGAGAGAGTAAGCAGCACCCAAGTTCAGAAGCGTCTGCAACATTTGGATTGTTTCATACAAGGGCAAGGAAGAGTTGTATGCTAAATCTCTATAGTGATGCAGTATGGTCTACGAGAGAGTAAGCAGCACCCAAGTTCAGAAGCGTCTGCTACATTTGGATTGTTTCATACAAGGGCAATGAAGAGTTCTATACTAAACTCTCTGGTGTTCCTATACTGGCTACAGCCTAGTAAGCAGCACCCAAGTTCAGAAGCGTCTGCTACATTTGGATTGTTTCATACAAGGGCAAGGAAGAGTTGTATGGTAAATCTCTATAGTGATGCAGTATGGTCTACGAGAGAGTAAGCAGCACCCAAGTTCAGAAGCGTCTGCTACATTTGGATTGTTTCATACAGAGGCAATGAAGAGTTCTATACTAAATCTCTCTGGTGTTCCTATACTCGCTACAGCCTAGTAAGCAGGACCCAAGTTCAGAAGCGTCTGCTACATTTGGATTGTTTCATACAAGGGCACGGATGAGTTGTATGCTAAATCTCTATAGGGATGCAGTATGGTCTACGAGAGAGTAAGCAGCACCCAAGTTCAGAAGCGTCTGCTGCATTTGGATTGTTTCATACAAGGGCAAGGAAGAGTTGTATGGTAAATCTCTATAGTGATGCAGTATGGTCTACGAGA
Organism: Plestiodon gilberti rubricaudatus; assembly: GCA_026170595.1. Classification (NCBI taxonomy): domain Eukaryota; kingdom Metazoa; phylum Chordata; class Lepidosauria; order Squamata; family Scincidae; genus Plestiodon; species Plestiodon gilberti. The sequence continues at coordinate 113,277,240 of JANXHW010000003.1, forward strand.
GAGTAAGCAGCACCCAAGTTCAGAAGCGTCTGCTACATTTGGATTGTTTCATACAAGGGCAAGGAAGAGTTGTATGCTAAATCTCTATAGTGATGCAGTATGGTCTACGAGAGAGTAAGCAGCACCCAAGTTCAGAAGCGTCTGCTACATTTGGATTGTTTCATACAAAGGCAAGGATGAGTTGTATGCTAAAACTCTATAGTGATGCAGTATGGTCTACGAGAGAGTAAGCAGCACCCACGTTCAGAAGCGTCTGCTACATTTGGATTGTTTCATACAAAGGCAATGAAGAGTTCTATACTAAATCTCTCTGGTGTTCCTATACTGGCTACAGCCTAGTAAGCAGGACCCAAGTTCAGAAGCGTCTGCTACATTTGGATTGTTTCATACAAGGGCAAGGAAGAGTTGTATGGTAAATCTCTATAGTGATGCAGTATGGTCTACGAGAGAGTAAGCAGCACCCAGGTTCAGAAGCGTCTGCTACATTTGGATTGTTTCATACAAGGGCAAGGAAGAGCTGTATGCTAAAACTCTATAGTGATGCGGTATGGTCTACGAGAGACTAAGCAGCACCCACGTTCAGAAGCGTCTGCTACATTTGGATTGTTTCATACAAAGGCAAGGAAGAGTTGTATGCTAAAACTCTATAGTGATGCAGTATGGTCTACGAGAGAGTAAGCAGCACCCACGTTCAGAAGCGTCTGCTACATTTGGATTGTTTCATACAAAGGCAACGAAGAGTTCTATACTAAATCTCTCTGGTGTTCCTATACTGGCTACAGCCTAGTAAGCAGGACCCAAGTTCAGAAGCGTCTGCTACATTTGGATTTTTTCATACAAGGGCAAGGAAGAGTTGTATGCTAAATCTCTATAGTGATGCAGTATGGTCTACGAGAGAGTAAGCAGCACCCAAGTTCAGAAGCGTCTGCTACATTTGGATTGTTTCATACAAAGGCAAGGAAGAGTTGTATGCTAAAACTCTATAGTGATGCAGTATGGTCTACGAGAGAGTAAGCAGCACCCAAGTTCAGAAGCGTCTGCTACATTTGGATTGTTTCATACAAAGGCAATGAAGAGTTCTATACTAAATCTCTCTGGTGTTCCTATACTGGCTACAGCCTAGTAAGCAGGACCCAAGTTCAGAAGCGTCTGCTACATTTGGATTGTTTCATACAAGGGCAAGGAAGAGTTGTATGGTAAATCTCTATAGTGATGCAGTATGGTCTACGAGAGAGTAAGCAGCACCCAGGTTCAGAAGCGTCTGCTACATTTGGATTGTTTCATACAAGGGCAAGGAAGAGCTGTATGCTAAAACTCTATAGTGATGCAGTATGGTCTACGAGAGACTAAGCAGCACCCACGTTCAGAAGCGTCTGCTACATTTGGATTGTTTCATACAAAGGCAAGGAAGAGTTGTATGCTAAAACTCTATAGTGATGCAGTATGGTCTACGAGAGAGTAAGCAGCACCCACGTTCAGAAGCGTCTGCTACATTTGGATTGTTTCATACAAAGGCAACGAAGAGTTCTATACTAAATCTCTCTGATGTTCCTATACTGGCTACAGCCTAGTAAGCAGGACCCAAGTTCAGAAGCGTCTGCTACATTTGGATTTTTTCATACAAGGGCAAGGAAGAGTTGTATGGTAAATCTCTATAGTGATGCAGTATGGTCTACGAGAGAGTAAGCAGCACCCAAGTTCAGAAGCGTCTGCTACATTTGGATTGTTTCATACAAGGGCAAGGAAGAGTTGTATGCTAAATCTCTATAGTGATGCAGTATGGTCTACGAGAGAGTAAGCAGCACCCAAGTTCAGAAGCGTCTGCTACATTTGGATTGTTTCATACAAGGGCAAGGAAGAGTTGTATGGTAAATCTCTATAGTGATGCAGTATGGTCTACGAGAGAGTAAGCAGCACCCAAGTTCAGAAGCGTCTGCTACATTTGGATTGTTTCATACAAAGGCAATGAAGAGTTCTATACTAAATCTCTCTGGTGTTCCTATACTGGCTACAGCCTAGTAAGCAGGACCCAAGTTCAGAAGCGTCTGCTACATTTGGATTGTTTCATACAAGGGCAAGGAAGAGTTGTATGCTGAATCTCTATAGTGATGCAGTATGGTCTACGAGAGAGTAAGCAGCACCCACGTTCAGAAGCGTCAGCTACATTTGGATTGTTTCATACAAGGGCAAGGAAGAGTTGTATGGTAAATCTCTATAGTGATGCATTATGGTCTACGAGAGAGTAAGCAGCACCCAAGTTCAGAAGCATCAGCTACATTTGGATTGTTTCATACAAGGGCAAGGAAGAGTTGTATGGTAAATCTCTATAGTGATGCAGTATGGTCTACGAGAGAGTAAGCAGCACCCAAGTTCAGAAGCGTCTGCAACATTTGGATTGTTTCATACAAGGGCAAGGAAGAGTTGTATGCTAAATCTCTATAGTGATACCGTATGGTCTACGAGAGAGTAAGCAGCACCCAAGTTCAGAAGCGTCTGCTACATTTGGATTATTTCGTACAAGGGCAAGGAAGAGTTGTATGCGAAATCTCTATAGTGATGCAGTATGGTCTACGAGAGAGTAAGCAGCACCCAAGTTCAGAAGCGTCTGCTACATTTGGATTATTTCATACAAGGGCAATGAAGAGTTCTATACTAAATCTCTCTGGTGTTCCTATACTGGCTAAAGCCTAGTAAGCAGCACCCAAGTTCAGAAGCGTCTGCTACATTTGGATTGTTTCATACAAGGGCAAGGAAGAGTTGTATGGTAAATCTCTATAGTGATGCAGTATGGTCTACGAGAGAGTAAGCAGCACCCAAGTTCAGAAGCGTCTGCTACATTTGGATTGTTTCATACAGAGGCAATGAAGAGTTCTATACTAAATCTCTCTGGTGTTCCTATACTCGCTACAGCCTAGTAAGCAGGACCCAAGTTCAGAAGCGTCTGCTACATTTGGATTGTTTCATACAAGGGCAAGGAAGAGTTGTATGCTAAATCTCTATAGGGATGCAGTATGGTCTACGAGAGAGTAAGCAGCACCCAAGTTCAGAAGCGTCTGCTACATTTGGATTGTTTCATACAAGGGCAAGGAAGAGCTGTATGCTAAATCTCTATAGTGATGCAGTATGGTCTACGAGAGAGTAAGCAGCACCCACGTTCAGAAGCGTCTGCTACATTTGGATTGTTTCATACAAGGGCAAGGAAGAGCTGTATGCTAAATCTCTATAGTGATGCAGTATGGTCTACGAGAGAGTAAGCAGCACCCACGTTCAGAAGCGTCTGCTACATTTGGATTGTTTCATACAAGGGCAAGGAAGAGTTGTATGGTAAATCTCTATAGTGATGCAGTATGGTCTACGAGAGAGTAAGCAGCACCCAAGTTCAGAAGCGTCTGCAACATTTGGATTGTTTCATACAAGGGCAAGGAAGAGTTGTATGCTAAATCTCTATAGTGATGCCGTATGGTCTACGAGAGAGTAAGCAGCACCCAAGTTCAGAAGCGTCTGCTACATTTGGATTATTTCGTACAAGGGCAAGGAAGAGTTGTATGCGAAATCTCTATAGTGATGCAGTATGGTCTACGAGAGAGTAAGCAGCACCCAAGTTCAGAAGCGTCTGCTACATTTGGATTATTTCATACAAGGGCAATGAAGAGTTCTATACTAAATCTCTCTGGTGTTCCTATACTGGCTAAAGCCTAGTAAGCAGCACCCAAGTTCAGAAGCGTCTGCTACATTTGGATTGTTTCATACAAGGGCAAGGAAGAGTTGTATGGTAAATCTCTATAGTGATGCAGTATGGTCTACGAGAGAGTAAGCAGCACCCAAGTTCAGAAGCGTCTGCAACATTTGGATTGTTTCATACAGAGGCAATGAAGAGTTCTATACTAAATCTCTCTGGTGTTCCTATACTCGCTACAGCCTAGTAAGCAGGACCCAAGTTCAGAAGCGTCTGCTACATTTGGATTGTTTCATACAAGGGCAAGGAAGAGTTGTATGCTAAATCTCTATAGGGATGCAGTATGGTCTACGAGAGAGTAAGCAGCACCCAAGTTCAGAAGCGTCTGCTACATTTGGATTGTTTCATACAAGGGCAAGGAAGAGCTGTATGCTAAATCTCTATAGTGATGCAGTATGGTCTACGAGAGAGTAAGCAGCACCCACGTTCAGAAGCGTCTGCTACATTTGGATTGTTTCATACAAAGGCAATGAAGAGTTCTATACTAAATCTCTCTGGTGTTCCTATACTGGCTACAGCCTAGTAAGCAGGACGCAAGTTCAGAAGCGTCTGCTACATTTGGATTGTTTCATACAAGGGCAAGGAAGAGTTGTATGCTAAATCTCTATAGTGATGCAGTATGGTCTACGAGAGAGTAAGCAGCACCCAAGTTCAGAAGCGTCTGCTACATTTGGATTGTTTCATACAAGGGCAAGGAAGAGTTGTATGCTAAATCTCTATAGTGATGCAGTATGGTCTACGAGAGAGTAAGCAGCACCCAAGTTCAGAAGCGTCTGCTACATTTGGATTGTTTCATACAAGGGCAAGGAAGAGTTGTATGGTAAATCTCTATAGTGATGCATTATGGCCTACGAGAGAGTAAGCAGCACCCAAGTTCAGAAGCGTCTGCTACATTTGGATTCTTTCATACAAGGGCAAGGAAGAGTTGTATGCTAAATCTCTATAGTGATGCAGTATGGTCTACGAGAGAGTAAGCAGCACCCACGTTCAGAAGAGTCTGCTACATTTGGATTGTTTCATACAAAGGCAATGAAGAGTTCTATACTAAATCTCTCTGGTGTTCCTATACTGGCTACAGCCTAGTAAGCAGGACCCAAGTTTAGAAGCGTCTGCTACATTAGGATTGTTTCATTCAAGGGCAAGGAAGAGTTGTATGGTAAATCTCTATAGTGATGCAGTATGGTCTACGAGAGAGTAAGCAGCACCCAAGTTCAGAAGCGTCAGCTACATTTGGATTGTTTCATACAAGGGCAAGGAAGAGTTGTATGCTAAATCTCTATAGTGATGCAGTATGGTCTACGAGAGAGTAAGCAGCACCCAAGTTCAGAAGCGTCTGCTACATTTGGATTGTTTCATACAAGGGCAATGAAGAGTTCTATACTAAATCTCTCTGGTGTTCCTATACTGGCTACAGCCTAGTAAGCAGCACCCAAGTTCAGAAGCGTCTGCTACATTTGGATTGTTTCATACAAGGGCAAGGAAGAGTTGTATGGTAAATGTATATAGTAATGCAGTATGGTCTACGAGAGAGTAAGCAGCACCCAAGTTCAGAACCGTGTGCTACATTTGGATTGTTTCATACAAGGGCAAGGAAGAGTTGTACGCTAAATCTCTATAGTGATGCAGTATGGTCTACGAGAGAGTAAGCAGCACCCAAGTTCAGAAGCGTCTGCTACATTTGGATTGTTTCATACAAGGGCAAGGAAGAGTTGTATGGTAAATCTCTATAGTGATGCATTATGGTCTACGAGAGAGTAAGCAGCACCCAAGTTCAGAAGCGTCTGCTACATTTGGATTGTTTCATTCAAAAGCAAGGAAGAGTTCTATACTAAATCTCTCTGGTGTTCCTATACTGGCTACAGCCTAGTAAGCAGGACCCAAGTTCAGAAGCGTCTGCTACATTTGGATTGTTTCATACAAGGGCAAGGAAGAGTTGTATGCTAAATCTCTATAGTGATGCAGTATGGTCTACGAGAGAGTAAGCAGCACCCAAGTTCAGAAGCGTCTGCTACATTAGGATTGTTTCATACAAGGGCAAGGAAGAGTTGTATGCTAAATCTCTATAGTGATGCAGTATGGTCTACGAGAGAGTAAGCAGCACCCAAGTTCAGAAGCGTCTGCTACATTTGGATTGTTTCGTACAAGGGCAAGGAAGAGTTGTATGCTAAATCTCTATAGTGATGCAGTATGGTCTACGAGAGAGTAAGCAGCACCCAAGTTCAGAAGCGTCTGCAACATTTGGATTGTTTCATACAAGGGCAAGGAAGAGTTGTATGCTAAATCGCTATAGTGATGCAGTATGGTCTACGAGAGAGTAAGCAGCACCCAAGTTCAGAAGCGTCTGCTACATTTGGATTGTTTCATACAAAGGCAAGGAAGAGTTGTATGCTAAAACTCTATAGTGATGCAGTATGGTCTACGAGAGAGTAAGCAGCACCCACGTTCAGAAGCGTCTGCTACATTTGGATTGTTTCATACAAAGGCAATGAAGAGTTCTATACTAAATCTCTCTGGTGTTCCTATACTGGCTACAGCCTAGTAAGCAGGACCCAAGTTCAGAAGCGTCTGCTACATTTGGATTGTTTCATACAAGGGCAAGGAAGAGTTGTATGGTAAATCTCTATAGTGATGCAGTATGGTCTACGAGAGAGTAAGCAGCACCCAGGTTCAGAAGCGTCTGCTACATTTGGATTGTTTCATACAAGGGCAAGGAAGAGCTGTATGCTAAAACTCTATAGTGATGCTGTATGGTCTACGAGAGAGTAAGCAGCACCCACGTTCAGAAGCGTCTGAACGTTTGGATTGTTTCATACAAAGGCAAGGAAGAGTTGTATGCTAAAACTCTATAGTGATGCAGTATGGTCTACGAGAGAGTAAGCAGCACCCACGTTCAGAAGCGTCTGCTACATTTGGATTGTTTCATACAAGGGCAAGGAAGAGTTGTATGGTAAATCTCTATAGTGATGCAGTATGGTCTACGAGAGAGTAAGCAGCACCCAAGTTCAGAAGCATCAGCTACATTTGGATTGTTTCATACAAGGGCAAGGAAGAGTTGTATGGTAAATCTCTATAGTGATGCAGTATGGTCTACGAGAGAGTAAGCAGCACCCAAGTTCAGAAGCGTCAGCTACATTTGGATTGTTTCATACAAGGGCAAGGAAGAGTTGTATGGTAAATCTCTATAGTGATGCAGTATGGTCTACGAGAGAGTAAGCAGCACCCAAGTTCAGAAGCGTCTGCAACATTTGGATTGTTTCATACAAAGGCAACGAAGAGTTCTATACTAAATCTCTCTGGTGTTCCTATACTGGCTACAGCCTAGTAAGCAGGACCCAAGTTCAGAAGCGTCTGCTACATTTGGATTTTTTCATACAAGGGCAAGGAAGAGTTGTATGGTAAATCTCTATAGTGATGCAGTATGGTCTACGAGAGAGTAAGCAGCACCCAAGTTCAGAAGCGTCTGCTACATTTGGATTGTTTCATACAAGGGCAAGGAAGAGTTGTGTGCTAAATCTCTATAGTGATGCAGTATGGTCTACGAGAGAGTAAGCAGCACCCAAGTTCAGAAGCGTCTGCTACATTTGGATTGTTTCATACAAGGGCAAGGAAGAGTTGTATGGTAAATCTCTATAGTGATGCAGTATGGTCTACGAGAGAGTAAGCAGCACCCAAGTTCAGAAGCGTCTGCTACATTTGGATTGTTTCATACAAAGGCAATGAAGAGTTCTATACTAAATCTCTCTGGTGTTCCTATACTGGCTACAGCCTAGTAAGCAGGACCCAAGTTCAGAAGCGTCTGCTACATTTGGATTGTTTCATACAAGGGCAAGGAAGAGTTGTATGGTAAATCTCTATAGTGATGCAGTATGGTCTACGAGAGAGTAAGCAGCACCCAAGTTCAGAAGCGTCTGCTACATTTGGATTGTTTCATACAAAGGCAATGAAGAGTTCTATACTAAATCTCTCTGGTGTTCCTATACTGGCTACAGCCTAGTAAGCAGGACCCAAGTTCAGAAGCGTCTGCTACATTTGGATTGTTTCATACAAGGGCAAGGAAGAGTTGTATGCTGAATATCTATAGTGATGCAGTATGGTCTACGAGAGAGTAAGCAGCACCCAAGTTCAGAAGCATCAGCTACATTTGGATTGTTTCATACAAGGGCAAGGAAGAGTTGTATGGTAAATCTCTATAGTGATGCAGTATGGTCTACGAGAGAGTAAGCAGCACCCAAGTTCAGAAGCATCAGCTACATTTGGATTGTTTCATACAAGGGCAAGGAAGAGTTGTATGGTAAATCTCTATAGTGATGCAGTATGGTCTACGAGAGAGTAAGCAGCACCCAAGTTCAGAAGCGTCAGCTACATTTGGATTGTTTCATACAAGGGCAAGGAAGAGTTGTATGGTAAATCTCTATAGTGATGCAGTATGGTCTACGAGAGAGTAAGCAGCACCCAAGTTCAGAAGCGTCTGCAACATTTGGATTGTTTCATACAAGGGCAAGGAAGAGTTGTATGCTAAATCTCTATAGTGATGCCGTATGGTCTACGAGAGAGTAAGCAGCACCCAAGTTCAGAAGCGTCTGCTACATTTGGATTGTTTCGTACAAGGGCAAGGAAGAGTTGTATGCGAAATCTCTATAGTGATGCAGTATGGTCTACGAGAGAGTAAGCAGCACCCAAGTTCAGAAGCGTCTGCAACATTTGGATTGTTTCATACAAGGGCAAGGAAGAGTTGTATGCTAAATCTCTATAGTGATGCAGTATGGTCTACGAGAGAGTAAGCAGCACCCAAGTTCAGAAGCGTCTGCTACATTTGGATTGTTTCATACAGAGGCAATGAAGAGTTCTATACTAAATCTCTCTGGTGTTCCTATACTCGCTACAGCCTAGTAAGCAGGACCCAAGTTCAGAAGCGTCTGCTACATTTGGATTGTTTCATACAAGGGCAAGGAAGAGTTGTATGCTAAATCTCTATAGGGATGCAGTATGGTCTACGAGAGAGTAAGCAGCACCCAAGTTCAGAAGCGTCTGCTACATTTGGATTGTTTCATACAAGGGCAAGGAAGAGCTGTATGCTAAATCTCTATAGTGATGTAGTATGGTCTACGAGAGAGTAAGCAGCACCCAAGTTCAGAAGCGTCTGCTACATTTGGATTGTTTCATACAAAGGCAAGGAAGAGTTGTATGCTAAAACTCTATAGTGATGCAGTATGGTCTACGAGAGAGTAAGCAGCACCCACGTTCAGAAGCGTCTGCTACATTTGGATTGTTTCATACAAGGGCAAGGAAGAGTTGTATGCTAAATCTCTATAGTGATGCAGTATGGTCTACGAGAGAGTAAGCAGCACCCAAGTTCAGAAGCGTCTGCTACATTTGGATTGTTTCATACAAGGGCAAGGAAGAGTTGTATGGTAAATCTCTATAGTGATGCAGTATGGTCTACGAGAGAGTAAGCAGCACCCAAGTTCAGAAGCGTCTGCTACATTTGGATTGTTTCATACAAAGGCAATGAAGAGTTCTATACTAAATCTCTCTGGTGTTCCTATACTGGCTACAGCCTAGTAAGCAGCACCCCAGTTCAGAAGCGTCAGATACATTAGGATTGTTTCATACAAGGGCAAGGAAGAGTTGTATGGTAAATCTCTATAGTGATGCAGTATGGTCTACGAGAGAGTAAGCAGCACCCAAGTTCAGAAGCGTCTGCAACATTTGGATTGTTTCATACAAGGGCAAGGAAGAGTTGTATGCTAAATCTCTATAGTGATGCCGTATGGTCTACGAGAGATTAAGCAGCACCGAAGTTCAGAAGCGTCTGCTACATTTGGATTGTTTCGTACAAGGGCAAGGAAGAGTTGTATGCGAAATCTCTGTAGTGATGCAGTATGGTCTACGAGAGAGTAAGCAGCACCCAAGTTCAGAAGCGTCTGCAACATTTGGATTGTTTCATACAAGGGCAAGGAAGAGTTGTATGCTAAATCTCTATAGTGATGCAGTATGGTCTACGAGAGAGTAAGCAGCACCCAAGTTCAGAAGCGTCTGCTACATTTGGATTGTTTCATACAAGGGCAAGGAAGAGTTGTATGCTAAATCTCTATAGTGATGCAGTATGGTCTACGAGAGAGTAAGCAGCACCCAAGTTCAGAAGCGTCTGCTACATTTGGATTGTTTCGTACAAGGGCAAGGAAGAGTTGTATGCTAAATCTCTATAGTGATGCAGTATGGTCTACGAGAGAGTAAGCAGCACCCAAGTTCAGAAGCGTCTGCAACATTTGGATTGTTTCATACAAGGGCAAGGAAGAGTTGTATGCTAAATCTCTATAGTGATGCAGTATGGTCTACGAGAGAGTAAGCAGCACCCAAGTTCAGAAGCGTCTGCTACATTTGGATTGTTTCATACAAGGGCAATGAAGAGTTCTATACTAAACTCTCTGGTGTTCCTATACTGGCTACAGCCTAGTAAGCAGCACCCAAGTTCAGAAGCGTCTGCTACATTTGGATTGTTTCATACAGAGGCAATGAAGAGTTCTATACTAAATCTCTCTGGTGTTCCTATACTCGCTACAGCCTAGTAAGCAGGACCCAAGTTCAGAAGCGTCTGCTACATTTGGATTGTTTCATACAAGGGCACGGATGAGTTGTATGCTAAATCTCTATAGGGATGCAGTATGGTCTACGAGAGAGTAAGCAGCACCCAAGTTCAGAAGCGTCTGCTGAATTTGGATTGTTTCATACAAGGGCAAGGAAGAGTTGTATGGTAAATCTCTATAGTGATGCAGTATGGTCTACGAGAGAGTAAGCAGCACCCAAGTTCAGAAGCGTCTGCTACATTTGGATTGTTTCATACAAGGGCAAGGAAGAGTTGTATGCTAAATCTCTATAGTGATGCAGTATGGTCTACGAGAGAGTAAGCAGCACCCACGTTCAGAAGCGTCTGCTACATTTGGATTGTTTCATACAAAGGCAATGAAGAGTTCTATACTAAATCTCTCTGGTGTTCCTATACTGGCTACAGCCTAGTAAGCAGGACCCAAGTTCAGAAGCGTCTGCTACATTTGGATTGTTTCATACAAGGGCAAGGAAGAGTTGTATGGTAAATCTCTATAGTGATGCAGTATGGTCTACGAGAGAGTAAGCAGCACCCAGGTTCAGAAGCGTCTGCTACATTTGGATTGTTTCATACAAGGGCAAGGAAGCGCTGTATGCTAAAACTCTATAGTGATGCAGTATGGTCTACGAGAGACTAAGCAGCACCCACGTTCAGAAGCGTCTGCTACATTTGGATTGTTTCATACAAAGGCAAGGAAGAGTTGTATGCTAAAACTCTATAGTGATGCAGTATGGTCTACGAGAGAGTAAGCAGCACCCACGTTCAGAAGCGTCTGCTACATTTGGATTGTTTCATACAAAGGCAACGAAGAGTTCTATACTAAATCTCTCTGGTGTTCCTATACTGGCTACAGCCTAGTAAGCAGGACCCAAGTTCAGAAGCGTCTGCTACATTTGGATTTTTTCATACAAGGGCAAGGAAGAGTTGTATGCTAAATCTCTATAGTGATGCAGTATGGTCTACGAGAGAGTAAGCAGCACCCACGTTCAGAAGCGTCTGCTACATTTGGATTGTTTCATACAAAGGCAATGAAGAGTTCTATACTAAATCTCTCTGGTGTTCCTATACTGGCTACAGCCTAGTAAGCAGCACCCAAGTTCAGAAGCGTCTGCTACATTTGGATTGTTTCATACAAGGGCAAGGAAGAGTTGTATGGTAAATCTCTATAGTGATGCAGTATGGTCTACGAGAGAGTAAGCAGCACCCAAGTTCAGAAGCGTCTGCTACATTTGGATTGTTTCATACAGAGGCAATGAAGAGTTCTATACTAAATCTCTCTGGTGTTCCTATACTCGCTACAGCCTAGTAAGCAGGACCCAAGTTCAGAAGCGTCTGCTACATTTGGATTGTTTCATACAAGGGCAAGGAAGAGTTGTATACTAAATCTCTATAGGGATGCAGTACGGTCTACGAGAGAGTAAGCAGCACCCAAGTTCAGAAGCGTCTGCTGCATTTGGATTGTTTCATACAAGGGCAAGGAAGAGTTGTATGGTAAATCTCTATAGTGATGCAGTATGGTCTACGAGCGAGTAAGCAGCACCCAAGTTCAGAAGCGTCTGCTACATTTGGATTGTTTCATACAAGGGCAAGGAAGAGTTGTATGGTAAATCTCTATAGTGATGCAGTATGGTCTACGAGAGAGTAAGCAGCACCCAAGTTCAGAAGCGTCAGCTACATTTGGATTGTTTCATACAAGGGCAAGGAAGAGTTGTATGCTAAATCTCTATAGTGATGCAGTATGGTCTACGAGAGAGTAAGCAGCACCCAAGTTCAGAAGCGTCTGCTACATTTGGATTGTTTCATACAAGGGCAAGGAAGAGTTGTATGCTAAATCTCTATAGTGATGCAGTATGGTCTACGAGAGAGTAAGCAGCACCCAAGTTCAGAAGCGTCTGCTACATTTGGATTGTTTCGTACAAGGGCAAGGAAGAGTTGTATGCTAAATCTCTATAGTGATGCAGTATGGTCTACGAGAGAGTAAGCAGCACCCAAGTTCAGAAGCGTCTGCAACATTTGGATTGTTTCATACAAGGGCAAGGAAGAGTTGTATGCTAAATCTCTATAGTGATGCAGTATGGTCTACGAGAGAGTAAGCAGCACCCAAGTTCAGAAGCGTCTGCTACATTTGGATTGTTTCATACAAGGGCAATGAAGAGTTCTATACTAAACTCTCTGGTGTTCCTATACTGGCTACAGCCTAGTAAGCAGCACCCAAGTTCAGAAGCGTCTGCTACATTTGGATTGTTTCATACAAGGGCAAGGAAGAGTTGTATGGTAAATCTCTATAGTGATGCAGTATGGTCTACGAGAGAGTAAGCAGCACCCAAGTTCAGAAGCGTCTGCTACATTTGGATTGTTTCATACAGAGGCAATGAAGAGTTCTATACTAAATCTCTCTGGTGTTCCTATACTCGCTACAGCCTAGTAAGCAGGACCCAAGTTCAGAAGCGTCTGCTACATTTGGATTGTTTCATACAAGGGCACGGATGAGTTGTATGCTAAATCTCTATAGGGATGCAGTATGGTCTACGAGAGAGTAAGCAGCACCCAAGTTCAGAAGCGTCTGCTGCATTTGGATTGTTTCATACAAGGGCAAGGAAGAGTTGTATGGTAAATCTCTATAGTGATGCAGTATGGTCTACGAGAGAGTAAGCAGCACCCAAGTTCAGAAGCGTCTGCTACATTTGGATTGTTTCATACAAGGGCAAGGAAGAGTTGTATGCTAAATCTCTATAGTGATGCAGTATGGTCTACGAGAGAGTAAGCAGCACCCAAGTTCAGAAGCGTCTGCTACATTTGGATTGTTTCATACAAAGGCAAGGATGAGTTGTATGCTAAAACTCTATAGTGATGCAGTATGGTCTACGAGAGAGTAAGCAGCACCCACGTTCAGAAGCGTCTGCTACATTTGGATTGTTTCATACAAAGGCAATGAAGAGTTCTATACTAAATCTCTCTGGTGTTCCTATACTGGCTACAGCCTAGTAAGCAGGACCCAAGTTCAGAAGCGTCTGCTACATTTGGATTGTTTCATACAAGGGCAAGGAAGAGTTGTATGGTAAATCTCTATAGTGATGCAGTATGGTCTACGAGAGAGTAAGCAGCACCCAGGTTCAGAAGCGTCTGCTACATTTGGATTGTTTCATACAAGGGCAAGGAAGAGCTGTATGCTAAAACTCTATAGTGATGCGGTATGGTCTACGAGAGACTAAGCAGCACCCACGTTCAGAAGCGTCTGCTACATTTGGATTGTTTCATACAAAGGCAAGGAAGAGTTGTATGCTAAAACTCTATAGTGATGCAGTATGGTCTACGAGAGAGTAAGCAGCACCCACGTTCAGAAGCGTCTGCTACATTTGGATTGTTTCATACAAAGGCAACGAAGAGTTCTATACTAAATCTCTCTGGTGTTCCTATACTGGCTACAGCCTAGTAAGCAGGACCCAAGTTCAGAAGCGTCTGCTACATTTGGATTTTTTCATACAAGGGCAAGGAAGAGTTGTATGCTAAATCTCTATAGTGATGCAGTATGGTCTACGAGAGAGTAAGCAGCACCCAAGTTCAGAAGCGTCTGCTACATTTGGATTGTTTCATACAAAGGCAAGGAAGAGTTGTATGCTAAAACTCTATAGTGATGCAGTATGGTCTACGAGAGAGTAAGCAGCACCCAAGTTCAGAAGCGTCTGCTACATTTGGATTGTTTCATACAAAGGCAATGAAGAGTTCTATACTAAATCTCTCTGGTGTTCCTATACTGGCTACAGCCTAGTAAGCAGGACCCAAGTTCAGAAGCGTCTGCTACATTTGGATTGTTTCATACAAGGGCAAGGAAGAGTTGTATGGTAAATCTCTATAGTGATGCAGTATGGTCTACGAGAGAGTAAGCAGCACCCAGGTTCAGAAGCGTCTGCTACATTTGGATTGTTTCATACAAGGGCAAGGAAGAGCTGTATGCTAAAACTCTATAGTGATGCAGTATGGTCTACGAGAGACTAAGCAGCACCCACGTTCAGAAGCGTCTGCTACATTTGGATTGTTTCATACAAAGGCAAGGAAGAGTTGTATGCTAAAACTCTATAGTGATGCAGTATGGTCTACGAGAGAGTAAGCAGCACCCACGTTCAGAAGCGTCTGCTACATTTGGATTGTTTCATACAAAGGCAACGAAGAGTTCTATACTAAATCTCTCTGATGTTCCTATACTGGCTACAGCCTAGTAAGCAGGACCCAAGTTCAGAAGCGTCTGCTACATTTGGATTTTTTCATACAAGGGCAAGGAAGAGTTGTATGGTAAATCTCTATAGTGATGCAGTATGGTCTACGAGAGAGTAAGCAGCACCCAAGTTCAGAAGCGTCTGCTACATTTGGATTGTTTCATACAAGGGCAAGGAAGAGTTGTATGCTAAATCTCTATAGTGATGCAGTATGGTCTACGAGAGAGTAAGCAGCACCCAAGTTCAGAAGCGTCTGCTACATTTGGATTGTTTCATACAAGGGCAAGGAAGAGTTGTATGGTAAATCTCTATAGTGATGCAGTATGGTCTACGAGAGAGTAAGCAGCACCCAAGTTCAGAAGCGTCTGCTACATTTGGATTGTTTCATACAAAGGCAATGAAGAGTTCTATACTAAATCTCTCTGGTGTTCCTATACTGGCTACAGCCTAGTAAGCAGGACCCAAGTTCAGAAGCGTCTGCTACATTTGGATTGTTTCATACAAGGGCAAGGAAGAGTTGTATGCTGAATCTCTATAGTGATGCAGTATGGTCTACGAGAGAGTAAGCAGCACCCACGTTCAGAAGCGTCAGCTACATTTGGATTGTTTCATACAAGGGCAAGGAAGAGTTGTATGGTAAATCTCTATAGTGATGCATTATGGTCTACGAGAGAGTAAGCAGCACCCAAGTTCAGAAGCATCAGCTACATTTGGATTGTTTCATACAAGGGCAAGGAAGAGTTGTATGGTAAATCTCTATAGTGATGCAGTATGGTCTACGAGAGAGTAAGCAGCACCCAAGTTCAGAAGCGTCTGCAACATTTGGATTGTTTCATACAAGGGCAAGGAAGAGTTGTATGCTAAATCTCTATAGTGATACCGTATGGTCTACGAGAGAGTAAGCAGCACCCAAGTTCAGAAGCGTCTGCTACATTTGGATTATTTCGTACAAGGGCAAGGAAGAGTTGTATGCGAAATCTCTATAGTGATGCAGTATGGTCTACGAGAGAGTAAGCAGCACCCAAGTTCAGAAGCGTCTGCTACATTTGGATTATTTCATACAAGGGCAATGAAGAGTTCTATACTAAATCTCTCTGGTGTTCCTATACTGGCTAAAGCCTAGTAAGCAGCACCCAAGTTCAGAAGCGTCTGCTACATTTGGATTGTTTCATACAAGGGCAAGGAAGAGTTGTATGGTAAATCTCTATAGTGATGCAGTATGGTCTACGAGAGAGTAAGCAGCACCCAAGTTCAGAAGCGTCTGCTACATTTGGATTGTTTCATACAGAGGCAATGAAGAGTTCTATACTAAATCTCTCTGGTGTTCCTATACTCGCTACAGCCTAGTAAGCAGGACCCAAGTTCAGAAGCGTCTGCTACATTTGGATTGTTTCATACAAGGGCAAGGAAGAGTTGTATGCTAAATCTCTATAGGGATGCAGTATGGTCTACGAGAGAGTAAGCAGCACCCAAGTTCAGAAGCGTCTGCTACATTTGGATTGTTTCATACAAGGGCAAGGAAGAGCTGTATGCTAAATCTCTATAGTGATGCAGTATGGTCTACGAGAGAGTAAGCAGCACCCACGTTCAGAAGCGTCTGCTACATTTGGATTGTTTCATACAAGGGCAAGGAAGAGCTGTATGCTAAATCTCTATAGTGATGCAGTATGGTCTACGAGAGAGTAAGCAGCACCCACGTTCAGAAGCGTCTGCTACATTTGGATTGTTTCATACAAGGGCAAGGAAGAGTTGTATGGTAAATCTCTATAGTGATGCAGTATGGTCTACGAGAGAGTAAGCAGCACCCAAGTTCAGAAGCGTCTGCAACATTTGGATTGTTTCATACAAGGGCAAGGAAGAGTTGTATGCTAAATCTCTATAGTGATGCCGTATGGTCTACGAGAGAGTAAGCAGCACCCAAGTTCAGAAGCGTCTGCTACATTTGGATTATTTCGTACAAGGGCAAGGAAGAGTTGTATGCGAAATCTCTATAGTGATGCAGTATGGTCTACGAGAGAGTAAGCAGCACCCAAGTTCAGAAGCGTCTGCTACATTTGGATTATTTCATACAAGGGCAATGAAGAGTTCTATACTAAATCTCTCTGGTGTTCCTATACTGGCTAAAGCCTAGTAAGCAGCACCCAAGTTCAGAAGCGTCTGCTACATTTGGATTGTTTCATACAAGGGCAAGGAAGAGTTGTATGGTAAATCTCTATAGTGATGCAGTATGGTCTACGAGAGAGTAAGCAGCACCCAAGTTCAGAAGCGTCTGCAACATTTGGATTGTTTCATACAGAGGCAATGAAGAGTTCTATACTAAATCTCTCTGGTGTTCCTATACTCGCTACAGCCTAGTAAGCAGGACCCAAGTTCAGAAGCGTCTGCTACATTTGGATTGTTTCATACAAGGGCAAGGAAGAGTTGTATGCTAAATCTCTATAGGGATGCAGTATGGTCTACGAGAGAGTAAGCAGCACCCAAGTTCAGAAGCGTCTGCTACATTTGGATTGTTTCATACAAGGGCAAGGAAGAGCTGTATGCTAAATCTCTATAGTGATGCAGTATGGTCTACGAGAGAGTAAGCAGCACCCACGTTCAGAAGCGTCTGCTACATTTGGATTGTTTCATACAAAGGCAATGAAGAGTTCTATACTAAATCTCTCTGGTGTTCCTATACTGGCTACAGCCTAGTAAGCAGGACGCAAGTTCAGAAGCGTCTGCTACATTTGGATTGTTTCATACAAGGGCAAGGAAGAGTTGTATGCTAAATCTCTATAGTGATGCAGTATGGTCTACGAGAGAGTAAGCAGCACCCAAGTTCAGAAGCGTCTGCTACATTTGGATTGTTTCATACAAGGGCAAGGAAGAGTTGTATGCTAAATCTCTATAGTGATGCAGTATGGTCTACGAGAGAGTAAGCAGCACCCAAGTTCAGAAGCGTCTGCTACATTTGGATTGTTTCATACAAGGGCAAGGAAGAGTTGTATGGTAAATCTCTATAGTGATGCATTATGGCCTACGAGAGAGTAAGCAGCACCCAAGTTCAGAAGCGTCTGCTACATTTGGATTCTTTCATACAAGGGCAAGGAAGAGTTGTATGCTAAATCTCTATAGTGATGCAGTATGGTCTACGAGAGAGTAAGCAGCACCCACGTTCAGAAGAGTCTGCTACATTTGGATTGTTTCATACAAAGGCAATGAAGAGTTCTATACTAAATCTCTCTGGTGTTCCTATACTGGCTACAGCCTAGTAAGCAGGACCCAAGTTTAGAAGCGTCTGCTACATTAGGATTGTTTCATTCAAGGGCAAGGAAGAGTTGTATGGTAAATCTCTATAGTGATGCAGTATGGTCTACGAGAGAGTAAGCAGCACCCAAGTTCAGAAGCGTCAGCTACATTTGGATTGTTTCATACAAGGGCAAGGAAGAGTTGTATGCTAAATCTCTATAGTGATGCAGTATGGTCTACGAGAGAGTAAGCAGCACCCAAGTTCAGAAGCGTCTGCTACATTTGGATTGTTTCATACAAGGGCAATGAAGAGTTCTATACTAAATCTCTCTGGTGTTCCTATACTGGCTACAGCCTAGTAAGCAGCACCCAAGTTCAGAAGCGTCTGCTACATTTGGATTGTTTCATACAAGGGCAAGGAAGAGTTGTATGGTAAATGTATATAGTAATGCAGTATGGTCTACGAGAGAGTAAGCAGCACCCAAGTTCAGAACCGTGTGCTACATTTGGATTGTTTCATACAAGGGCAAGGAAGAGTTGTACGCTAAATCTCTATAGTGATGCAGTATGGTCTACGAGAGAGTAAGCAGCACCCAAGTTCAGAAGCGTCTGCTACATTTGGATTGTTTCATACAAGGGCAAGGAAGAGTTGTATGGTAAATCTCTATAGTGATGCATTATGGTCTACGAGAGAGTAAGCAGCACCCAAGTTCAGAAGCGTCTGCTACATTTGGATTGTTTCATTCAAAAGCAAGGAAGAGTTCTATACTAAATCTCTCTGGTGTTCCTATACTGGCTACAGCCTAGTAAGCAGGACCCAAGTTCAGAAGCGTCTGCTACATTTGGATTGTTTCATACAAGGGCAAGGAAGAGTTGTATGCTAAATCTCTATAGTGATGCAGTATGGTCTACGAGAGAGTAAGCAGCACCCAAGTTCAGAAGCGTCTGCTACATTAGGATTGTTTCATACAAGGGCAAGGAAGAGTTGTATGCTAAATCTCTATAGTGATGCAGTATGGTCTACGAGAGAGTAAGCAGCACCCAAGTTCAGAAGCGTCTGCTACATTTGGATTGTTTCGTACAAGGGCAAGGAAGAGTTGTATGCTAAATCTCTATAGTGATGCAGTATGGTCTACGAGAGAGTAAGCAGCACCCAAGTTCAGAAGCGTCTGCAACATTTGGATTGTTTCATACAAGGGCAAGGAAGAGTTGTATGCTAAATCGCTATAGTGATGCAGTATGGTCTACGAGAGAGTAAGCAGCACCCAAGTTCAGAAGCGTCTGCTACATTTGGATTGTTTCATACAAAGGCAAGGAAGAGTTGTATGCTAAAACTCTATAGTGATGCAGTATGGTCTACGAGAGAGTAAGCAGCACCCACGTTCAGAAGCGTCTGCTACATTTGGATTGTTTCATACAAAGGCAATGAAGAGTTCTATACTAAATCTCTCTGGTGTTCCTATACTGGCTACAGCCTAGTAAGCAGGACCCAAGTTCAGAAGCGTCTGCTACATTTGGATTGTTTCATACAAGGGCAAGGAAGAGTTGTATGGTAAATCTCTATAGTGATGCAGTATGGTCTACGAGAGAGTAAGCAGCACCCAGGTTCAGAAGCGTCTGCTACATTTGGATTGTTTCATACAAGGGCAAGGAAGAGCTGTATGCTAAAACTCTATAGTGATGCTGTATGGTCTACGAGAGAGTAAGCAGCACCCACGTTCAGAAGCGTCTGAACGTTTGGATTGTTTCATACAAAGGCAAGGAAGAGTTGTATGCTAAAACTCTATAGTGATGCAGTATGGTCTACGAGAGAGTAAGCAGCACCCACGTTCAGAAGCGTCTGCTACATTTGGATTGTTTCATACAAGGGCAAGGAAGAGTTGTATGGTAAATCTCTATAGTGATGCAGTATGGTCTACGAGAGAGTAAGCAGCACCCAAGTTCAGAAGCATCAGCTACATTTGGATTGTTTCATACAAGGGCAAGGAAGAGTTGTATGGTAAATCTCTATAGTGATGCAGTATGGTCTACGAGAGAGTAAGCAGCACCCAAGTTCAGAAGCGTCAGCTACATTTGGATTGTTTCATACAAGGGCAAGGAAGAGTTGTATGGTAAATCTCTATAGTGATGCAGTATGGTCTACGAGAGAGTAAGCAGCACCCAAGTTCAGAAGCGTCTGCAACATTTGGATTGTTTCATACAAAGGCAACGAAGAGTTCTATACTAAATCTCTCTGGTGTTCCTATACTGGCTACAGCCTAGTAAGCAGGACCCAAGTTCAGAAGCGTCTGCTACATTTGGATTTTTTCATACAAGGGCAAGGAAGAGTTGTATGGTAAATCTCTATAGTGATGCAGTATGGTCTACGAGAGAGTAAGCAGCACCCAAGTTCAGAAGCGTCTGCTACATTTGGATTGTTTCATACAAGGGCAAGGAAGAGTTGTGTGCTAAATCTCTATAGTGATGCAGTATGGTCTACGAGAGAGTAAGCAGCACCCAAGTTCAGAAGCGTCTGCTACATTTGGATTGTTTCATACAAGGGCAAGGAAGAGTTGTATGGTAAATCTCTATAGTGATGCAGTATGGTCTACGAGAGAGTAAGCAGCACCCAAGTTCAGAAGCGTCTGCTACATTTGGATTGTTTCATACAAAGGCAATGAAGAGTTCTATACTAAATCTCTCTGGTGTTCCTATACTGGCTACAGCCTAGTAAGCAGGACCCAAGTTCAGAAGCGTCTGCTACATTTGGATTGTTTCATACAAGGGCAAGGAAGAGTTGTATGGTAAATCTCTATAGTGATGCAGTATGGTCTACGAGAGAGTAAGCAGCACCCAAGTTCAGAAGCGTCTGCTACATTTGGATTGTTTCATACAAAGGCAATGAAGAGTTCTATACTAAATCTCTCTGGTGTTCCTATACTGGCTACAGCCTAGTAAGCAGGACCCAAGTTCAGAAGCGTCTGCTACATTTGGATTGTTTCATACAAGGGCAAGGAAGAGTTGTATGCTGAATATCTATAGTGATGCAGTATGGTCTACGAGAGAGTAAGCAGCACCCAAGTTCAGAAGCATCAGCTACATTTGGATTGTTTCATACAAGGGCAAGGAAGAGTTGTATGGTAAATCTCTATAGTGATGCAGTATGGTCTACGAGAGAGTAAGCAGCACCCAAGTTCAGAAGCATCAGCTACATTTGGATTGTTTCATACAAGGGCAAGGAAGAGTTGTATGGTAAATCTCTATAGTGATGCAGTATGGTCTACGAGAGAGTAAGCAGCACCCAAGTTCAGAAGCGTCAGCTACATTTGGATTGTTTCATACAAGGGCAAGGAAGAGTTGTATGGTAAATCTCTATAGTGATGCAGTATGGTCTACGAGAGAGTAAGCAGCACCCAAGTTCAGAAGCGTCTGCAACATTTGGATTGTTTCATACAAGGGCAAGGAAGAGTTGTATGCTAAATCTCTATAGTGATGCCGTATGGTCTACGAGAGAGTAAGCAGCACCCAAGTTCAGAAGCGTCTGCTACATTTGGATTGTTTCGTACAAGGGCAAGGAAGAGTTGTATGCGAAATCTCTATAGTGATGCAGTATGGTCTACGAGAGAGTAAGCAGCACCCAAGTTCAGAAGCGTCTGCAACATTTGGATTGTTTCATACAAGGGCAAGGAAGAGTTGTATGCTAAATCTCTATAGTGATGCAGTATGGTCTACGAGAGAGTAAGCAGCACCCAAGTTCAGAAGCGTCTGCTACATTTGGATTGTTTCATACAGAGGCAATGAAGAGTTCTATACTAAATCTCTCTGGTGTTCCTATACTCGCTACAGCCTAGTAAGCAGGACCCAAGTTCAGAAGCGTCTGCTACATTTGGATTGTTTCATACAAGGGCAAGGAAGAGTTGTATGCTAAATCTCTATAGGGATGCAGTATGGTCTACGAGAGAGTAAGCAGCACCCAAGTTCAGAAGCGTCTGCTACATTTGGATTGTTTCATACAAGGGCAAGGAAGAGCTGTATGCTAAATCTCTATAGTGATGTAGTATGGTCTACGAGAGAGTAAGCAGCACCCAAGTTCAGAAGCGTCTGCTACATTTGGATTGTTTCATACAAAGGCAAGGAAGAGTTGTATGCTAAAACTCTATAGTGATGCAGTATGGTCTACGAGAGAGTAAGCAGCACCCACGTTCAGAAGCGTCTGCTACATTTGGATTGTTTCATACAAAGGCAATGAAGAGTTCTATACTAAATCTCTCTGGTGTTCCTATACTGGCTACAGCCTAGTAAGCAGGACGCAAGTTCAGAAGCGTCTGCTACATTTGGATTGTTTCATACAAGGGCAAGGAAGAGTTGTATGCTAAATCTCTATAGTGATGCAGTATGGTCTACGAGAGAGTAAGCAGCACCCAAGTTCAGAAGCGTCAGCTACATTTGGATTGTTTCATACAAGGGCAAGGAAGAGTTGTATGCTAAATCTCTATAGTGATGCAGTATGGTCTACGAGAGAGTAAGCAGCACCCAAGTTCAGAAGCGTCTGCTACATTTGGATTGTTTCATACAAGGGCAATGAAGAGTTCTATACTAAATCTCTCTCGTGTTCCTATACTGGCTACAGCCTAGTAAGCAGCACCCAAGTTCAGAAGCGTCTGCTACATTTGGATTGTTTCATACAAGGGCAAGGAAGAGTTGTATGGTAAATGTATATAGTAATGCAGTATGGTCTACGAGAGAGTAAGCAGCACCCAAGTTCAGAACCGTCTGCTACATTTGGATTGTTTCATACAAGGGCAAGGAAGAGTTGTACGCTAAATCTCTATAGTGATGCAGTATGGTCTACGAGAGTGTAAGCAGCACCCAAGTTCAGAAGCGTCTGCTACATTTGGATTGTTTCATACAAGGGCAAGGAAGAGTTTTATGGTAAATCTCTATAGTGATGCATTATGGTCTACGAGAGAGTAAGCAGCACCCAAGTTCAGAAGCGTCTGCTACATTTGGATTGTTTCATTCAAAAGCAAGGAAGAGTTCTATACTAAATCTCTCTGGTGTTCCTATACTGGCTACAGCCTAGTAAGCAGGACCCAAGTTCAGAAGCGTCTGCTACATTTGGATTGTTTCATACAAGGGCAAGGAAGAGTTGTATGCTAAATCTCTATAGTGATGCAGTATGGTCTACGAGAGAGTAAGCAGCACCCAAGTTCAGAAGCGTCTGCTACATTTGGATTGTTTCATACAAGGGCAAGGAAGAGTTGTATGCTAAATCTCTATAGTGATGCAGTATGGTCTACGAGAGAGTAAGCAGCACCCAAGTTCAGAAGCGTCTGCTACATTTGGATTGTTTCGTACAAGGGCAAGGAAGAGTTGTATGCTAAATCTCTATAGTGATGCAGTATGGTCTACGAGAGAGTAAGCAGCACCCAAGTTCAGAAGCGTCTGCAACATTTGGATTGTTTCATACAAGGGCAAGGAAGAGTTGTATGCTAAATCGCTATAGTGATGCAGTATGGTCTACGAGAGAGTAAGCAGCACCCAAGTTCAGAAGCGTCTGCTACATTTGGATTGTTTCATACAAAGGCAAGGAAGAGTTGTATGCTAAAACTCTATAGTGATGCAGTATGGTCTACGAGAGAGTAAGCAGCACCCACGTTCAGAAGCGTCTGCTACATTTGGATTGTTTCATACAAAGGCAATGAAGAGTTCTATACTAAATCTCTCTGGTGTTCCTATACTGGCTACAGCCTAGTAAGCAGGACCCAAGTTCAGAAGCGTCTGCTACATTTGGATTGTTTCATACAAGGGCAAGGAAGAGTTGTATGGTAAATCTCTATAGTGATGCAGTATGGTCTACGAGAGAGTAAGCAGCACCCAGGTTCAGAAGCGTCTGCTACATTTGGATTGTTTCATACAAGGGCAAGGAAGAGCTGTATGCTAAAACTCTATAGTGATGCAGTATGGTCTACGAGAGAGTAAGCAGCACCCACGTTCAGAAGCGTCTGCTACATTTGGATTGTTTCATACAAAGGCAAGGAAGAGTTGTATGCTAAAACTCTATAGTGATGCAGTATGGTCTACGAGAGAGTAAGCAGCACCCACGTTCAGAAGCGTCTGCTACATTTGGATTGTTTCATACAAAGGCAATGAAGAGTTCTATACTAAATCTCTCTGGTGTTCCTATACTGGCTACAGCCTAGTAAGCAGGACCCAAGTTCAGAAGCGTCTGCTACATTTGGATTGTTTCATACAAGGGCAAGGAAGAGTTGTATGCTGAATATCTATAGTGATGCAGTATGGTCTACGAGAGAGTAAGCAGCACCCAAGTTCAGAAGCATCAGCTACATTTGGATTGTTTCATACAAGGGCAAGGAAGAGTTGTATGGTAAATCTCTCTAGTGATGCAGTATGGTCTACGAGAGAGTAAGCAGCACCCACGTTCAGAACCGTCAGCTACATTTGGATTGTTTCATACAAGGGCAAGGAAGAGTTGTATGGTAAATCTCTATAGTGATGCAGTATGGTCTACGAGAGAGTAAGCAGCACCCAAGTTCAGAAGCATCAGCTACATTTGGATTGTTTCATACAAGGGCAAGGAAGAGTTGTATGGTAAATCTCTATAGTGATGCAGTATGGTCTACGAGAGAGTAAGCAGCACCCAAGTTCAGAAGCGTCAGCTACATTTGGATTGTTTCATACAAGGGCAAGGAAGAGTTGTATGGTAAATCTCTATAGTGATGCAGTATGGTCTACGAGAGAGTAAGCAGCACCCAAGTTCAGAAGCGTCTGCAACATTTGGATTGTTTCATACAAGGGCAAGGAAGAGTTGTATGCTAAATCTCTATAGTGATGCCGTATGGTCTACGAGAGAGTAAGCAGCACCCAAGTTCAGAAGCGTCTGCTACATTTGGATTGTTTCGTACAAGGGCAAGGAAGAGTTGTATGCGAAATCTCTATAGTGATGCAGTATGGTCTACGAGAGAGTAAGCAGCACCCAAGTTCAGAAGCGTCTGCAACATTTGGATTGTTTCATACAAGGGCAAGGAAGAGTTGTATGCTAAATCTCTATAGTGATGCAGTATGGTCTACGAGAGAGTAAGCAGCACCCAAGTTCAGAAGCGTCTGCTACATTTGGATTGTTTCATACAGAGGCAATGAAGAGTTCTATACTAAATCTCTCTGGTGTTCCTATACTCGCTACAGCCTAGTAAGCAGGACCCAAGTTCAGAAGCGTCTGCTACATTTGGATTGTTTCATACAAGGGCAAGGAAGAGTTGTATGCTAAATCTCTATAGGGATGCAGTATGGTCTACGAGAGAGTAAGCAGCACCCAAGTTCAGAAGCGTCTGCTACATTTGGATTGTTTCATACAAGGGCAAGGAAGAGCTGTATGCTAAATCTCTATAGTGATGTAGTATGGTCTACGAGAGAGTAAGCAGCACCCAAGTTCAGAAGCGTCTGCTACATTTGGATTGTTTCATACAAAGGCAAGGAAGAGTTGTATGCTAAAACTCTATAGTGATGCAGTATGGTCTACGAGAGAGTAAGCAGCACCCACGTTCAGAAGCGTCTGCT
This sequence comes from Plestiodon gilberti rubricaudatus, assembly GCA_026170595.1. Lineage (NCBI taxonomy): Eukaryota > Metazoa > Chordata > Lepidosauria > Squamata > Scincidae > Plestiodon > Plestiodon gilberti. The sequence continues at coordinate 113,302,582 of JANXHW010000003.1, forward strand.
ACATTTGGATTGTTTCATACAAAGGCAATGAAGAGTTCTATACTAAATCTCTCTGGTGTTCCTATACTGGCTACAGCCTAGTAAGCAGGACGCAAGTTCAGAAGCGTCTGCTACATTTGGATTGTTTCATACAAGGGCAAGGAAGAGTTGTATGCTAAATCTCTATAGTGATGCAGTATGGTCTACGAGAGAGTAAGCAGCACCCAAGTTCAGAAGCGTCAGCTACATTTGGATTGTTTCATACAAGGGCAAGGAAGAGTTGTATGCTAAATCTCTATAGTGATGCAGTATGGTCTACGAGAGAGTAAGCAGCACCCAAGTTCAGAAGCGTCTGCTACATTTGGATTGTTTCATACAAGGGCAATGAAGAGTTCTATACTAAATCTCTCTCGTGTTCCTATACTGGCTACAGCCTAGTAAGCAGCACCCAAGTTCAGAAGCGTCTGCTACATTTGGATTGTTTCATACAAGGGCAAGGAAGAGTTGTATGGTAAATGTATATAGTAATGCAGTATGGTCTACGAGAGAGTAAGCAGCACCCAAGTTCAGAACCGTCTGCTACATTTGGATTGTTTCATACAAGGGCAAGGAAGAGTTGTACGCTAAATCTCTATAGTGATGCAGTATGGTCTACGAGAGAGTAAGCAGCACCCAAGTTCAGAAGCGTCTGCTACATTTGGATTGTTTCATACAAGGGCAAGGAAGAGTTGTATGGTAAATCTCTATAGTGATGCATTATGGTCTACGAGAGAGTAAGCAGCACCCAAGTTCAGAAGCGTCTGCTACATTTGGATTGTTTCATTCAAAAGCAAGGAAGAGTTCTATACTAAATCTCTCTGGTGTTCCTATACTGGCTACAGCCTAGTAAGCAGGACCCAAGTTCAGAAGCGTCTGCTACATTTGGATTGTTTCATACAAGGGCAAGGAAGAGTTGTATGCTAAATCTCTATAGTGATGCAGTATGGTCTACGAGAGAGTAAGCAGCACCCAAGTTCAGAAGCGTCTGCTACATTTGGATTGTTTCATACAAGGGCAAGGAAGAGTTGTATGCTAAATCTCTATAGTGATGCAGTATGGTCTACGAGAGAGTAAGCAGCACCCAAGTTCAGAAGCGTCTGCTACATTTGGATTGTTTCGTACAAGGGCAAGGAAGAGTTGTATGCTAAATCTCTATAGTGATGCAGTATGGTCTACGAGAGAGTAAGCAGCACCCAAGTTCAGAAGCGTCTGCAACATTTGGATTGTTTCATACAAGGGCAAGGAAGAGTTGTATGCTAAATCGCTATAGTGATGCAGTATGGTCTACGAGAGAGTAAGCAGCACCCAAGTTCAGAAGCGTCTGCTACATTTGGATTGTTTCATACAAAGGCAAGGAAGAGTTGTATGCTAAAACTCTATAGTGATGCAGTATGGTCTACGAGAGAGTAAGCAGCACCCACGTTCAGAAGCGTCTGCTACATTTGGATTGTTTCATACAAAGGCAATGAAGAGTTCTATACTAAATCTCTCTGGTGTTCCTATACTGGCTACAGCCTAGTAAGCAGGACCCAAGTTCAGAAGCGTCTGCTACATTTGGATTGTTTCATACAAGGGCAAGGAAGAGTTGTATGGTAAATCTCTATAGTGATGCAGTATGGTCTACGAGAGAGTAAGCAGCACCCAGGTTCAGAAGCGTCTGCTACATTTGGATTGTTTCATACAAGGGCAAGGAAGAGCTGTATGCTAAAACTCTATAGTGATGCAGTATGGTCTACGAGAGAGTAAGCAGCACCCACGTTCAGAAGCGTCTGCTACATTTGGATTGTTTCATACAAAGGCAAGGAAGAGTTGTATGCTAAAACTCTATAGTGATGCAGTATGGTCTACGAGAGAGTAAGCAGCACCCACGTTCAGAAGCGTCTGCTACATTTGGATTGTTTCATACAAAGGCAACGAAGAGTTCTATACTAAATCTCTCTGGTGTTCCTATACTGGCTACAGCCTAGTAAGCAGGACCCAAGTTCAGAAGCGTCTGCTACATTTGGATTTTTTCATACAAGGGCAAGGAAGAGTTGTATGGTAAATCTCTATAGTGATGCAGTATGGTCTACGAGAGAGTAAGCAGCACCCAAGTTCAGAAGCGTCTGCTACATTTGGATTGTTTCATACAAGGGCAAGGAAGAGTTGTGTGCTAAATCTCTATAGTGATGCAGTATGGTCTACGAGAGAGTAAGCAGCACCCAAGTTCAGAAGCGTCTGCTACATTTGGATTGTTTCATACAAGGGCAAGGAAGAGTTGTATGGTAAATCTCTATAGTGATGCAGTATGGTCTACGAGAGAGTAAGCAGCACCCAAGTTCAGAAGCGTCTGCTACATTTGGATTGTTTCATACAAAGGCAATGAAGAGTTCTATACTAAATCTCTCTGGTGTTCCTATACTGGCTACAGCCTAGTAAGCAGGACCCAAGTTCAGAAGCGTCTGCTACATTTGGATTGTTTCATACAAGGGCAAGGAAGAGTTGTATGCTGAATATCTATAGTGATGCAGTATGGTCTACGAGAGAGTAAGCAGCACCCAAGTTCAGAAGCATCAGCTACATTTGGATTGTTTCATACAAGGGCAAGGAAGAGTTGTATGGTAAATCTCTCTAGTGATGCAGTATGGTCTACGAGAGAGTAAGCAGCACCCACGTTCAGAACCGTCAGCTACATTTGGATTGTTTCATACAAGGGCAAGGAAGAGTTGTATGGTAAATCTCTATAGTGATGCAGTATGGTCTACGAGAGAGTAAGCAGCACCCAAGTTCAGAAGCATCAGCTACATTTGGATTGTTTCATACAAGGGCAAGGAAGAGTTGTATGGTAAATCTCTATAGTGATGCAGTATGGTCTACGAGAGAGTAAGCAGCACCCAAGTTCAGAAGCGTCAGCTACATTTGGATTGTTTCATACAAGGGCAAGGAAGAGTTGTATGGTAAATCTCTATAGTGATGCAGTATGGTCTACGAGAGAGTAAGCAGCACCCAAGTTCAGAAGCGTCTGCAACATTTGGATTGTTTCATACAAGGGCAAGGAAGAGTTGTATGCTGAATCTCTATAGTGATGCAGTATGGTCTACGAGAGAGTAAGCAGCACCCACGTTCAGAAGCGTCAGCTACATTTGGATTGTTTCATACAAGGGCAAGGAAGAGTTGTATGGTAAATCTCTATAGTGATGCAGTATGGTCTACGAGAGAGTAAGCAGCACCCAAGTTCAGAAGCATCAGCTACATTTGGATTGTTTCATACAAGGGCAAGGAAGAGTTGTATGGTAAATCTCTATAGTGATGCAGTATGGTCTACGAGAGAGTAAGCAGCACCCAAGTTCAGAAGCGTTTGCAACATTTGGATTGTTTCATACAAGGGCAAGGAAGAGTTGTATGCTAAATCTCTATAGTGATGCCGTATGGTCTACGAGAGAGTAAGCAGCACCCAAGTTCAGAAGCGTCTGCTACATTTGGATTATTTCGTACAAGGGCAAGGAAAAGTTGTATGCGAAATCTCTATAGTGATGCAGTATGGTCTACGAGAGAGTAAGCAGCACCCAAGTTCAGAAGCGTCTGCTACATTTGGATTATTTCATACAAGGGCAATGAAGAGTTCTATACTAAATCTCTCTGGTGTTCCTATACTGGCTAAAGCCTAGTAAGCAGCACCCAAGTTCAGAAGCGTCTGCTACATTTGGATTGTTTCATACAAGGGCAAGGAAGAGTTGTATGGTAAATCTCTATAGTGATGCAGTATGGTCTACGAGAGAGTAAGCAGCACCCAAGTTCAGAAGCGTCTGCTACATTTGGATTGTTTCATACAGAGGCAATGAAGAGTTCTATACTAAATCTCTCTGGTGTTCCTATACTCGCTACAGCCTAGTAAGCAGGACCCAAGTTCAGAAGCGTCTGCTACATTTGGATTGTTTCATACAAGGGCAAGGAAGAGTTGTATGCTAAATCTCTATAGGGATGCAGTATGGTCTACGAGAGAGTAAGCAGCACCCAAGTTCAGAAGCGTCTGCTACATTTGGATTGTTTCATACAAGGGCAAGGAAGAGCTGTATGCTAAATCTCTATAGTGATGCAGTATGGTCTACGAGAGAGTAAGCAGCACCCACGTTCAGAAGCGTCTGCTACATTTGGATTGTTTCATACAAGGGCAAGGAAGAGCTGTATGCTAAATCTCTATAGTGATGCAGTATGGTCTACGAGAGAGTAAGCAGCACCCACGTTCAGAAGCGTCTGCTACATTTGGATTGTTTCATACAAGGGCAAGGAAGAGTTGTATGGTAAATCTCTATAGTGATGCAGTATGGTCTACGAGAGAGTAAGCAGCACCCAAGTTCAGAAGCGTCTGCAACATTTGGATTGTTTCATACAAGGGCAAGGAAGAGTTGTATGCTAAATCTCTATAGTGATGCCGTATGGTCTACGAGAGAGTAAGCAGCACCCAAGTTCAGAAGCGTCTGCTACATTTGGATTATTTCGTACAAGGGCAAGGAAGAGTTGTATGCGAAATCTCTATAGTGATGCAGTATGGTCTACGAGAGAGTAAGCAGCACCCAAGTTCAGAAGCGTCTGCTACATTTGGATTATTTCATACAAGGGCAATGAAGAGTTCTATACTAAATCTCTCTGGTGTTCCTATACTGGCTAAAGCCTAGTAAGCAGCACCCAAGTTCAGAAGCGTCTGCTACATTTGGATTGTTTCATACAAGGGCAAGGAAGAGTTGTATGGTAAATCTCTATAGTGATGCTGTATGGTCTACGAGAGAGTAAGCAGCACCCAAGTTCAGAAGCGTCTGCTACATTTGGATTGTTTCATACAGAGGCAATGAAGAGTTCTATACTAAATCTCTCTGGTGTTCCTATACTCGCTACAGCCTAGTAAGCAGGACCCAAGTTCAGAAGCGTCTGCTACATTTGGATTGTTTCATACAAGGGCAAGGAAGAGTTGTATGCTAAATCTCTATAGGGATGCAGTATGGTCTACGAGAGAGTAAGCAGCACCCAAGTTCAGAAGCGTCTGCTACATTTGGATTGTTTCATACAAGGGCAAGGAAGAGCTGTATGCTAAATCTCTATAGTGATGCAGTATGGTCTACGAGAGAGTAAGCAGCACCCACGTTCAGAAGCGTCTGCTACATTTGGATTGTTTCATACAAAGGCAATGAAGAGTTCTATACTAAATCTCTCTGGTGTTCCTATACTGGCTACAGCCTAGTAAGCAGGACGCAAGTTCAGAAGCGTCTGCTACATTTGGATTGTTTCAAACAAGGGCAAGGAAGAGTTGTATGCTAAATCTCTATAGTGATGCAGTATGGTCTACGAGAGAGTAAGCAGCACCCAAGTTCAGAAGCGTCTGCTACATTTGGATTGTTTCATACAAGGGCAAGGAAGAGTTGTATGGTAAATCTCTATAGTGATGCATTATGGTCTACGAGAGAGTAAGCAGCACCCAAGTTCAGAAGCGTCTGCTACATTTGGATTGTTTCATACAAAGGCAAGGAAGAGTTCTATACTAAATCTCTCTCGTGTTCCTATACTGGCTGCAGCCTAGTAAGCAGGACCCAAGTTCAGAAGCGTCTGCTACATTTGGATTGTTTCATACAAGGGCAAGGAAGAGTTGTATGCTAAATCTCTATAGTGATGCAGTATGGTCTACGAGAGAGTAAGCAGCACCTAAGTTCAGAAGCGTCTGCTACATTTGGATTGTTTCATACAAGGGCAAGGAAGAGTTGTATGCTAAATCTCTATAGTGATGCAGTATGGTCTACGAGAGAGTAAGCAGCACCCACGTTCAGAAGCGTCTGCTACATATGGATTGTTTCATACAAAGGCAATGAAGAGTTCTATACTAAATCTCTCTGGTGTTCCTATACTGGCTACAGCCTAGTAAGCAGGACCCAAGTTCAGAAGCGTCTGCTACATTAGGATTGTTTCATTCAAGGGCAAGGAAGAGTTGTATGGTAAATCTCTATAGTGATGCAGTATGGTCTACGAGAGAGTAAGCAGCACCCAAGTTCAGAAGCGTCAGCTACATTTGGATTGTTTCATACAAGGGCAAGGAAGAGTTGTATGCTAAATCTCTATAGCGATGCAGTATGGTCTACGAGAGAGTAAGCAGCACCCAAGTTCAGAAGCGTCTGCTACATTTGGATTGTTTCATACAAGGGCAATGAAGAGTTCTATACTAAATCTCTCTGGTGTTCCTATACTGGCTAAAGCCTAGTAAGCAGCACCCAAGTTCAGAAGCGTCTGCTACATTTGGATTGTTTCATACAAGGGCAAGGAAGAGTTGTATGGTAAATGTATATAGTGATGCAGTATGGTCTACGAGAGAGTAAGCAGCCCCCAAGTTCAGAACCGTCTGCTACATTTGGATTGTTTCATACAAGGGCAAGGAAGAGTTGTATGCTAAATATCTATAGTGATGCAGTATGGTCTACGAGAGAGTAAGCAGCACCCAAGTTCAGAACCGTCTGCTACATTTGGATTGTTTCATACAAGGGCAAGGAAGAGTTGTATGGTAAATCTCTATAGTGATGCATTATGGTCTACGAGAGAGTAAGCAGCACCCAAGTTCAGAAGCGTCTGCTACATTTGGATTGTTTCATACAAAGGCAAGGAAGAGTTCTATACTAAATCTCTCTGGTGTTCCTATACTGGCTACAGCCTAGTAAGCAGGACCCAAGTTCAGAAGCGTCTGCTACATTTGGATTGTTTCATACAAGGGCAAGGAAGAGTTGTATGCTAAATCTCTATAGTGATGCAGTATGGTCTACGAGAGAGTAAGCAGCACCCAAGTTCAGAAGCGTCTGCTACATTTGGATTGTTTCATACAAGGGCAAGGAAGAGTTGTATGCTAAATCTCTATAGTGATGCAGTATGGTCTACGAGAGAGTAAGCAGCACCCAAGTTCAGAAGCGTCTGCTACATTTGGATTGTTTCGTACAAGGGCAAGGAAGAGTTGTATGCTAAATCTCTATAGTGATGCAGTATGGTCTACGAGAGAGTAAGCAGCACCCAAGTTCAGAAGCGTCTGCAACATTTGGATTGTTTCATACAAGGGCAAGGAAGAGTTGTATGCTAAATCTCTATAGTGATGCAGTATGGTCTACGAGAGAGTAAGCAGCACCCAAGTTCAGAAGCGTCTGCTACATTTGGATTGTTTCATACAAGGGCAATGAAGAGTTCTATACTAAATCTCTCTGGTGTTCCTATACTGGCTACAGCCTAGTAAGCAGCACCCAAGTTCAGAAGCGTCTGCTACATTTGGATTGTTTCATACAAGGGCAAGGAAGAGTAGTATGGTAAATGTCTATAGTGATGCAGTATGGTCTACGAGAGAGTAAGCAGCACCCAAGTTCAGAACCGTCTGCTACATTTGTATTGTTTCATACAGAGGCAATGAAGTGTTCTATACTAAATCTCTCTGGTGTTCCTATACTCGCTACAGCCTAGTAAGCAGGACCCAAGTTCAGAAGCGTCTGCTACATTTGGATTGTTTCATACAAGGGCAAGGAAGAGTTGTATGCTAAATCTCTATAGGGATGCAGTATGGTCTACGAGAGAGTAAGCAGCACCCAAGTTCAGAAGCGTCTGCTACATTTGGATTGTTTCATACAAGGGCAAGGAAGAGTTGTATGCTAAATCTCTATAGTGATGCAGTATGGTCTACGAGAGAGTAAGCAGCACCCAAGTTCAGAAGCGTCTGCAACATTTCGATTGTATCATACAAGGGCAAGGAAGAGTTGTATGGTAAATCTCTATAGTGATGCAGTATGGTCTACGAGAGAGTAAGCAGCACCCAAGTTCAGAAGCGTCTGCTACATTTGGATTGTTTCATACAAGGGCAATGAAGAGTTCTATACTAAATCTCTCTGGTGTTCCTATACTGGCTACAGCCTAGTAAGCAGCACCCAAGTTCAGAAGCGTCTGCTACATTTGGATTGTTTCATACAAGGGCAAGGAAGAGTTGTATGCTAAATCTCTATAGTGATGCAGTATGGTCTACGAGAGAGTAAGCAGCACCCAAGTTCAGAAGCATCAGCTACATTTGGATTGTTTCATACAAGGGCAAGGAAGAGTTGTATGGTAAATCTCTATAGTGATGCAGTATGGTCTACGAGAGAGTAAGCAGCACCCACGTTCAGAAGCGTCAGCTACATTTGGATTGTTTCATACAAGGGCAAGGAAGATTTGTATGGTAAATCTCTATAGTGATGCAGTATGGTCTACGAGAGAGTAAGCAGCACCCACGTTCAGAAGCGTCTGCAACATTTGGATTGTCTCATACAACGGCAAGGAAGAGTTGTATGGTAAATCTCTATAGTGATGCAGTATGGTCTACGAGAGAGTAAGCAGCACCCAAGTTCAGAAGCGTCTGCTACATTTGGATTGTTTCATACAAGGGCAAGGAAGAGTTGTATGCTAAATCTCTATAGTGATGCAGTATGGTCTACGAGAGAGTAAGCAGCACCCAAGTTCAGAAGCGTCTGCTACATTTGGATTGTTTGGTACAAGGCCAAGGAAGAGTTGTATGCTAAATCTCTATAGTGATGCAGTATGGTCTACGAGAGAGTAAGCAGCACCCAAGTTCAGAAGCGTCTGCAACATTTGGATTGTTTCATACAAGGGCAAGGAAGAGTTGTATGCTAAATCTCTATAGTGATGCAGTATGGTCTACGAGAGAGTAAGCAGCACCCAAGTTCCGAAGCGTCTGCTACATTTGGATTATTTCTTACAAGGGCAATGAAGAGTTCTATACTAAATCTCTCTGGTGTTCCTATACTGGCTACAGCCTAGTAAGCAGCACCCAAGTTCAGAAGCGTCTGCTACATCTGGATTGTTTCATACAAGGGCAAGGAAGAGTTGTATGGTAAATCTCTATAGTGATGCAGTATGGTCTACGAGAGAGTAATCAGCACCCAAGTTCAGAAGCGTCTGCTACATTTGGATTGTTTCATACAGAGGCAATGAAGAGTTCTATACTAAATCTCTCTGGTGTTCCTATACTCGCTACAGCCTAGTAAGCAGGACCCAGGTTCAGAAGCGTCTGCTACATTTGGATTGTTTCATTCAAGGGCAAGGAAGAGTTGTATGGTAAATCTCTATAGTGATGCAGTATGGTCTACGAGAGAGTAAGCAGCACCCAAGTTCAGAAGCGTCAGCTACATTTGGATTGTTTCATACAAGGGCAAGGAAGAGTTGTATGCTAAATCTCTATAGTGATGCAGTATGGTCTACGAGAGAGTAAGCAGGACCCAAGTTCAGAAGCGTCTGCTACATTTGGATTGTTTCATACAAAGGCAAGGAAGAGTTGTATGCTAAATCTCTATAGTGATGCAGTATGATCTACGAGAGAGTAAGCAGCACCCAAGTTCAGAAGCGTCTGCTACATTTGGATTGTTTCATACAAGGGCAAGGAAGAGTTGTATGCTAAATCTCTATAGTGATGCAGTATGGTCTACGAGAGAGTAAGCAGCACCCAAGTTCAGAAGCGTCTGCTACATTTGGATTGTTTCATACAAGGGCAAGGAAGAGTTGTATGGTAAATCTCTATAGTGATGCATTATGGTCTACGAGAGAGTAAGCAGCACCCAAGTTCAGAAGCATCTGCTACATTTGGATTGTTTCATACAAAGGCAAGGAAGAGTTCTATACTAAATCTCTCTTGTGTTCCTATACTGGCTACAGCCTAGTAAGCAGGACCCAAGTTCAGAAGCGTCTGCTACATTTGGATTGTTTCATACAAGGGCAAGGAAGAGTTGTATGCTAAATCTCTATAGTGATGCAGTATGGTCTACGAGAGAGTAAGCAGCACCCAAGTTCAGAAGCGTCTGCTACATTTGGATTGTTTCATACAAGGGCAAGGAAGAGTTGTATGCTAAATCTCTATAGTGATGCAGTATGGTCTACGAGAGAGTAAGCAGCACCCAAGTTCAGAAGCGTCTGCTACATTTGGATTGTTTCATACAAGGGCAAGGAAGAGTTGTATGGTAAATCTCTATAGTGATGCAGTATGGTCTACGAGAGAGTAAGCAGCACCCAGGTTCAGAAGCGTCTGCTACATTTGGATTGTTTCATACAAGGGCAAGGAAGAGCTGTATGCTATAACTCTATAGTGATGCAGTATGGTCTACGAGAGACTAAGCAGCACCCACGTTCAGAAGCGTCTGCTACATTTGGATTGTTTCATACAAAGGCAAGGAAGAGTTGTATGCTAAAACTCTATAGTGATGCAGTATGGTCTACGAGAGAGTAAGGAGCACCCACGTTCAGAAGCGTCTGCTACATTTGGATTGTTTCATACAAAGGCAACGAAGAGTTCTATACTAAATCTCTCTGGTGTTCCTATACTGGCTACAGCCTAGTAAGCAGGACCCAAGTTCAGAAGCGTCTGCTACATTTGGATTTTTTCATACAAGGGCAAGGAAGAGTTGTATGCTAAATCTCTATAGTGATGCAGTATGGTCTACGAGAGAGTAAGCAGCACCCACGTTCAGAAGCGTCTGCTACATTTGGATTGTTTCATACAAAGGCAATGAAGAGTTCTATACTAAATCTCTCTGGTGTTCCTATACTGGCTACAGCCTAGTAAGCAGCACCCAAGTTCAGAAGCGTCTGCTACATTTGGATTGTTTCATACAAGGGCAAGGAAGAGTTGTATGGTAAATCTCTATAGTGATGCAGTATGGTCTACGAGAGAGTAAGCAGCACCCAAGTTCAGAAGCGTCTGCTACATTTGGATTGTTTCATACAGAGGCAATGAAGAGTTCTATACTAAATCTCTCTGGTGTTCCTATACTCGCTACAGCCTAGTAAGCAGGACCCAAGTTCAGAAGCGTCTGCTACATTTGGATTGTTTCATACAAGGGCAAGGAAGAGTTGTATACTAAATCTCTATAGGGATGCAGTATGGTCTACGAGAGAGTAAGCAGCACCCAAGTTCAGAAGCGTCTGCTGCATTTGGATTGTTTCATACAAGGGCAAGGAAGAGTTGTATGGTAAATCTCTATAGTGATGCAGTATGGTCTACGAGAGAGTAAGCAGCACCCAAGTTCAGAAGCGTCTGCTACATTTGGATTGTTTCATACAAGGGCAAGGAAGAGTTGTATGGTAAATCTCTATAGTGATGCAGTATGGTCTACGAGAGAGTAAGCAGCACCCAAGTTCAGAAGCGTCAGCTACATTTGGATTGTTTCATACAAGGGCAAGGAAGAGTTGTATGCTAAATCTCTATAGTGATGCAGTATGGTCTACGAGAGAGTAAGCAGCACCCAAGTTCAGAAGCGTCTGCTACATTTGGATTGTTTCATACAAGGGCAAGGAAGAGTTGTATGCTAAATCTCTATAGTGATGCAGTATGGTCTACGAGAGAGTAAGCAGCACCCAAGTTCAGAAGCGTCTGCTATATTTGGATTGTTTCGTACAAGGGCAAGGAAGAGTTGTATGCTAAATCTCTATAGTGATGCAGTATGGTCTACGAGAGAGTAAGCAGCACCCAAGTTCAGAAGCGTCTGCTACATTTGGATTGTTTCATACAAGGGCAATGAAGAGTTCTATACTAAATCTCTCTGGTGTTCCTATACTGGCTACAGCCTCGTAAGCAGCACCCAAGTTCAGAAGCGTCTGCTACATTTGGATTGTTTCATACAAGGGCAATGAAGAGTTCTATACTAAACTCTCTGGTGTTCCTATACTGGCTACAGCCTAGTAAGCAGCACCCAAGTTCAGAAGCGTCTGCTACATTTGGATTGTTTCATACAAGGGCAAGGAAGAGTTGTATGGTAAATCTCTATAGTGATGCAGTATGGTCTACGAGAGAGTAAGCAGCACCCAAGTTCAGAAGCGTCTGCTACATTTGGATTGTTTCATACAGAGGCAATGAAGAGTTCTATACTAAATCTCTCTGGTGTTCCTATACTCGCTACAGCCTAGTAAGCAGGACCCAAGTTCAGAAGCGTCTGCTACATTTGGATTGTTTCATACAAGGGCACGGATGAGTTGTATGCTAAATCTCTATAGGGATGCAGTATGGTCTACGAGAGAGTAAGCAGCACCCAAGTTCAGAAGCGTCTGCTGCATTTGGATTGTTTCATACAAGGGCAAGGAAGAGTTGTATGGTAAATCTCTATAGTGATGCAGTATGGTCTACGAGAGCGTAAGCAGCACCCAAGTTCAGAAGCGTCTGCTACATTTGGATTGTTTCATACAAGGGCAAGGAAGAGTTGTATGCTAAATCTCTATAGTGATGCAGTATGGTCTACGAGAGAGTAAGCAGCACCCAAGTTCAGAAGCGTCTGCTACATTTGGATTGTTTCATACAAAGGCAAGGATGAGTTGTATGCTAAAACTCTATAGTGATGCAGTATGGTCTACGAGAGAGTAAGCAGCACCCACGTTCAGAAGCGTCTGCTACATTTGGATTATTTCATACAAAGGCAATGAAGAGTTCTATACTAAATCTCTCTGGTGTTCCTATACTGGCTACAGCCTAGTAAGCAGGACCCAAGTTCAGAAGCGTCTGCTACATTTGGATTGTTTCATACAAGGGCAAGGAAGAGTTGTATGGTAAATCTCTATAGTGATGCAGTATGGTCTACGAGAGAGTAAGCAGCACCCAGGTTCAGAAGCGTCTGCTACATTTGGATTGTTTCATACAAGGGCAAGGAAGAGCTGTATGCTAAAACTCTATAGTGATGCAGTATGGTCTACGAGAGACTAAGCAGCACCCACGTTCAGAAGCGTCTGCTACATTTGGATTGTTTCATACAAAGGCAAGGAAGAGTTGTATGCTAAAACTCTATAGTGATGCAGTATGGTCTACGAGAGAGTAAGCAGCACCCACGTTCAGAAGCGTCTGCTACATTTGGATTGTTTCATACAAAGGCAACGAAGAGTTCTATACTAAATCTCTCTGGTGTTCCTATACTGGCTACAGCCTAGTAAGCAGGACCCAAGTTCAGAAGCGTCTGCTACATTTGGATTTTTTCATACAAGGGCAAGGAAGAGTTGTATGGTAAATCTCTATAGTGATGCAGTATGGTCTACGAGAGAGTAAGCAGCACCCAAGTTCAGAAGCGTCTGCTACATTTGGATTGTTTCATACAAGGGCAAGGAAGAGTTGTATGCTAAATCTCTATAGTGATGCAGTATGGTCTACGAGAGAGTAAGCAGCACCCAAGTTCAGAAGCGTCTGCTACATTTGGATTGTTTCATACAAGGGCAAGGAAGAGTTGTATGGTAAATCTCTATAGTGATGCAGTATGGTCTACGAGAGAGTAAGCAGCACCCAAGTTCAGAAGCGTCTGCTACATTTGGATTGTTTCATAAAAAGGCAATGAAGAGTTCTATACTAAATCTCTCTGGTGTTCCTATACTGGCTACAGCCTAGTAAGCAGGACCCAAGTTCAGAAGCGTCTGCTACATTTGGATTGTTTCATACAAGGGCAAGGAAGAGTTGTATGCTGAATCTCTATAGTGATGCAGTATGGTCTACGAGAGAGTAAGCAGCACCCACGTTCAGAAGCGTCAGCTACATTTGGATTGTTTCATACAAGGGCAAGGAAGAGTTGTATGGTAAATCTCTATAGTGATGCAGTATGGTCTACGAGAGAGTAAGCAGCACCCAAGTTCAGAAGCATCAGCTACATTTGGATTGTTTCATACAAGGGCAAGGAAGAGTTGTATGGTAAATCTCTATAGTGATGCAGTATGGTCTACGAGAGAGTAAGCAGCACCCAAGTTCAGAAGCGTCTGCAACATTTGGATTGTTTCATACAAGGGCAAGGAAGAGTTGTATGCTAAATCTCTATAGTGATGCCGTATGGTCTACGAGAGAGTAAGCAGCACCCAAGTTCAGAAGCGTCTGCTACATTTGGATTATTTCGTACAAGGGCAAGGAAGAGTTGTATGCGAAATCTCTATAGTGATGCAGTATGGTCTACGAGAGAGTAAGCAGCACCCAAGTTCAGAAGCGTCTGCTACATTTGGATTATTTCATACAAGGGCAATGAAGAGTTCTATACTAAATCTCTCTGGTGTTCCTATACTGGCTAAAGCCTAGTAAGCAGCACCCAAGTTCAGAAGCGTCTGCTACATTTGGATTGTTTCATACAAGGGCAAGGAAGAGTTGTATGGTAAATCTCTATAGTGATGCAGTATGGTCTACGAGAGAGTAAGCAGCACCCAAGTTCAGAAGCGTCTGCTACATTTGGATTGTTTCATACAGAGGCAATGAAGAGTTCTATACTAAATCTCTCTGGTGTTCCTATACTCGCTACAGCCTAGTAAGCAGGACCCAAGTTCAGAAGCGTCTGCTACATTTGGATTGTTTCATACAAGGGCAAGGAAGAGTTGTATGCTAAATCTCTATAGGGATGCAGTATGGTCTACGAGAGAGTAAGCAGCACCCAAGTTCAGAAGCGTCTGCTACATTTGGATTGTTTCATACAAGGGCAAGGAAGAGCTGTATGCTAAATCTCTATAGTGATGCAGTATGGTCTACGAGAGAGTAAGCAGCACCCACGTTCAGAAGCGTCTGCTACATTTGGATTGTTTCATACAAGGGCAAGGAAGAGCTGTATGCTAAATCTCTATAGTGATGCAGTATGGTCTACGAGAGAGTAAGCAGCACCCACGTTCAGAAGCGTCTGCTACATTTGGATTGTTTCATACAAGGGCAAGGAAGAGTTGTATGGTAAATCTCTATAGTGATGCAGTATGGTCTACGAGAGAGTAAGCAGCACCCAAGTTCAGAAGCGTCTGCAACATTTGGATTGTTTCATACAAGGGCAAGGAAGAGTTGTATGCTAAATCTCTATAGTGATGCCGTATGGTCTACGAGAGAGTAAGCAGCACCCAAGTTCAGAAGCGTCTGCTACATTTGGATTATTTCGTACAAGGGCAAGGAAGAGTTGTATGCGAAATCTCTATAGTGATGCAGTATGGTCTACGAGAGAGTAAGCAGCACCCAAGTTCAGAAGCGTCTGCTACATGTGGATGATTTCATACAAGGGCAATGAAGAGTTCTATACTAAATCTCTCTGGTGTTCCTATACTGGCTAAAGCCTAGTAAGCAGCACCCAAGTTCAGAAGCGTCTGCTACATTTGGATTGTTTCATACAAGGGCAAGGAAGAGTTGTATGGTAAATCTCTATAGTGATGCAGTATGGTCTACGAGAGAGTAAGCAGCACCCAAGTTCAGAAGCGTCTGCTACATTTGGATTGTTTCATACAGAGGCAATGAAGAGTTCTATACTAAATCTCTCTGGTGTTCCTATACTCGCTACAGCCTAGTAAGCAGGACCCAAGTTCAGAAGCGTCTGCTACATTTGGATTGTTTCATACAAGGGCAAGGAAGAGTTGTATGCTAAATCTCTATAGGGATGCAGTATGGTCTACGAGAGAGTAAGCAGCACCCAAGTTCAGAAGCGTCTGCTACATTTGGATTGTTTCATACAAGGGCAAGGAAGAGCTGTATGCTAAATCTCTATAGTGATGCAGTATGGTCTACGAGAGAGTAAGCAGCACCCACGTTCAGAAGCGTCTGCTACATTTGGATTGTTTCATACAAAGGCAATGAAGAGTTCTATACTAAATCTCTCTGCTGTTCCTATACTGGCTACAGCCTAGTAAGCAGGACGCAAGTTCAGAAGCGTCTGCTACATTTGGATTGTTTCATACAAGGGCAAGGAAGAGTTGTATGCTAAATCTCTATAGTGATGCAGTATGGTCTACGAGAGAGTAAGCAGCACCCAAGTTCAGAAGCGTCTGCTACATTTGGATTGTTTCATACAAGGGCAAGGAAGAGTTGTATGCTAAATCTCTATAGTGATGCAGTATGGTCTACGAGAGAGTAAGCAGCACCCAAGTTCAGAAGCGTCTGCTACATTTGGATTGTTTCATACAAGGGCAAGGAAGAGTTGTATGGTAAATCTCTATAGTGATGCATTATGGCCTACGAGAGAGTAAGCAGCACCCAGGTTCAGAAGCGTCTGCTACATTTGGATTGTTTCATACAAAGGCAAGGAAGAGTTCTATACTAAATCTCTCTGGTGTTCCTATACTGGCTGCAGCCTAGTAAGCAGGACCCAAGTTCAGAAGCGTCTGCTACATTTGGATTGTTTCATACAAGGGCAAGGAAGAGTTGTATGCTAAATCTCTATAGTGATGCAGTATGGTCTACGAGAGAGTAAGCAGCACCCAAGTTCAGAAGCGTCTGCTACATTTGGATTGTTTCATACAAGGGCAAGGAAGAGTTGTATGCTAAATCTCTATAGTGATGCAGTATGGTCTACGAGAGAGTAAGCAGCTCCCACGTTCAGAAGAGTCTGCTACATTTGGATTGTTTCATACAAAGGCAATGAAGAGTTCTATACTAAATCTCTCTGGTGTTCCTATACTGGCTACAGCCTAGTAAGCAGGACCCAAGTTCAGAAGCGTCTGCTACATTAGGATTGTTTCATTCAAGGGCAAGGAAGAGTTGTATGGTAAATCTCTATAGTGATGCAGTATGGTCTACGAGAGAGTAAGCAGCACCCAAGTTCAGAAGCGTCAGCTACATTTGGATTGTTTCATACAAGGGCAAGGAAGAGTTGTATGCTAAATCTCTATAGTGATGCAGTATGGTCTACGAGAGAGTAAGCAGCACCCAAGTTCAGAAGCGTCTGCTACATTTGGATTGTTTCATACAAGGGCAATGAAGAGTTCTATACTAAATCTCTCTGGTGTTCCTATACTGGCTACAGCCTAGTAAGCAGCACCCAAGTTCAGAAGCGTCTGCTACATTTGGATTGTTTCATACAAGGGCAAGGAAGAGTTGTATGGTAAATGTATATAGTAATGCAGTATGGTCTACGAGAGAGTAAGCAGCACCCAAGTTCAGAACCGTCTGCTACATTTGGATTGTTCCATACAAGGGCAAGGAAGAGTTGTACGCTAAATCTCTATAGTGATGCAGTATGGTCTACGAGAGAGTAAGCAGCACCCAAGTTCAGAAGCGTCTGCTACATTTGGATTGTTTCATACAAGGGCAAGGAAGAGTTGTATGGTAAATCTCTATAGTGATGCATTATGGTCTACGAGAGAGTAAGCAGCACCCAAGTTCAGAAGCGTCTGCTACATTTGGATTGTTTCATTCAAAAGCAAGGAAGAGTTCTATACTAAATCTCTCTGGTGTTCCTATACTGGCTACAGCCTAGTAAGCAGGACCCAAGTTCAGAAGCGTCTGCTACATTTGGATTGTTTCATACAAGGGCAAGGAAGAGTTGTATGCTAAATCTCTATAGTGATGCAGTATGGTCTACGAGAGAGTAAGCAGCACCCAAGTTCAGAAGCGTCTGCTACATTTGGATTGTTTCATACAAGGGCAAGGAAGAGTTGTATGCTAAATCTCTATAGTGATGCAGTATGGTCTACGAGAGAGTAAGCAGCACCCAAGTTCAGAAGCGTCTGCTACATTTGGATTGTTTCGTACAAGGGCAAGGAAGAGTTGTATGCTAAATCTCTATAGTGATGCAGTATGGTCTACGAGAGAGTAAGCAGCACCCAAGTTCAGAAGCGTCTGCAACATTTGGATTGTTTCATTCAAGGGCAAGGAAGAGTTGTATGCTAAATCGCTATAGTGATGCAGTATGGTCTACGAGAGAGTAAGCAGCACCCAAGTTCAGAAGCGTCTGCTACATTTGGATTGTTTCATACAAAGGCAAGGAAGAGTTGTATGCTAAAACTCTATAGTGATGCAGTATGGTCTACGAGAGAGTAAGCAGCACCCAAGTTCAGAAGCGTCTGCTACATTTGGATTGTTTCGTACAAGGGCAAGGAAGAGTTGTATGCTAAATCTCTATAGTGATGCAGTATGGTCTACGAGAGAGTAAGCAGCACCCAAGTTCAGAAGCGTCTGCAACATTTGGATTGTTTCATTCAAGGGCAAGGAAGAGTTGTATGCTAAATCGCTATAGTGATGCAGTATGGTCTACGAGAGAGTAAGCAGCACCCAAGTTCAGAAGCGTCTGCTACATTTGGATTGTTTCATACAAAGGCAAGGAAGAGTTGTATGCTAAAACTCTATAGTGATGCAGTATGGTCTACGAGAGAGTAAGCAGGACCCAAGTTCAGAAGCGTCTGCTACATTTGGATTGTTTCATAGGAAGGAAGTTGTATGGCAAGGAAGAGTTGTATGGTAAATCTCTATAGTGATGCAGTATGGTCTACGAGAGAGTAAGCAGCACCCAGGTTCAGAAGCGTCTGCTACATTTGGATTGTTTCATACAAGGGCAAGGAAGAGCTGTATGCTAAAACTCTATAGTGATGCAGTATGGTCTACGAGAGAGTAAGCAGCACCCACGTTCAGAAGCGTCTGCTACATTTGGATTGTTTCATACAAAGGCAAGGAAGAGTTGTATGCTAAAACTCTATAGTGATGCAGTATGGTCTACGAGAGAGTAAGCAGCACCCACGTTCAGAAGCGTCTGCTACATTTGGATTGTTTCATACAAAGGCAACGAAGAGTTCTATACTAAATCTCTCTGGTGTTCCTATACTGGCTACAGCCTAGTAAGCAGGACCCAAGTTCAGAAGCGTCTGCTACATTTGGATTTTTTCATACAAGGGCAAGGAAGAGTTGTATGGTAAATCTCTATAGTGATGCAGTATGGTCTACGAGAGAGTAAGCAGCACCCAAGTTCAGAAGCGTCTGCTACATTTGGATTGTTTCATACAAGGGCAAGGAAGAGTTGTGTGCTAAATCTCTATAGTGATGCAGTATGGTCTACGAGAGAGTAAGCAGCACCCAAGTTCAGAAGCGTCTGCTACATTTGGATTGTTTCATACAAGGGCAAGGAAGAGTTGTATGGTAAATCTCTATAGTGATGCAGTATGGTCTACGAGAGAGTAAGCAGCACCCTAGTTCAGAAGCGTCTGCTACATTTGGATTGTTTCATACAAAGGCAATGAAGAGTTCTATACTAAATCTCTCTGGTGTTCCTATACTGGCTACAGCCTAGTAAGCAGGACCCAAGTTCAGAAGCGTCTGCTACATTTGGATTGTTTCATACAAGGGCAAGGAAGAGTTTTATGCTGAATATCTATAGTGATGCAGTATGGTCTACGAGAGAGTAAGCAGCACCCAAGTTCAGAAGCATCAGCTACATTTGGATTGTTTCATACAAGGGCAAGGAAGAGTTGTATGGTAAATCTCTCTAGTGATGCAGTATGGTCTACGAGAGAGTAAGCAGCACCCACGTTCAGAAGCGTCAGCTACATTTGGATTGTTTCATACAAGGGCAAGGAAGAGTTGTATGGTAAATCTCTATAGTGATGCAGTATGGTCTACGAGAGAGTAAGCAGCACCCAAGTTCAGAAGCATCAGCTACATTTGGATTGTTTCATACAAGGGCAAGGAAGAGTTGTATGGTAAATCTCTATAGTGATGCAGTATGGTCTACGAGAGAGTAAGCAGCACCCAAGTTCAGAAGCGTCAGCTACATTTGGATTGTTTCATACAAGGGCAAGGAAGAGTTGTATGGTAAATCTCTATAGTGATGCAGTATGGTCTACGAGAGAGTAAGCAGCACCCAAGTTCAGAAGCGTCTGCAACATTTGGATTGTTTCATACAAGGGCAAGGAAGAGTTGTATGCTAAATCTCTATAGTGATGCCGTATGGTCTACGAGAGAGTAAGCAGCACCCAAGTTCAGAAGCGTCTGCTACATTTGGATTGTTTCGTACAAGGGCAAGGAAGAGTTGTATGCGAAATCTCTATAGTGATGCAGTATGGTCTACGAGAGAGTAAGCAGCACCCAAGTTCAGAAGCGTCTGCAACATTTGGATTGTTTCATACAAGGGCAAGGAAGAGTTGTATGCTAAATCTCTATAGTGATGCAGTATGGTCTACGAGAGAGTAAGCAGCACCCAAGTTCAGAAGCGTCTGCTACATTTGGATTGTTTCATACAGAGGCAATGAAGAGTTCTATACTAAATCTCTCTGGTGTTCCTATACTCGCTACAGCCTAGTAAGCAGGACCCAAGTTCAGAAGCGTCTGCTACATTTGGATTGTTTCATACAAGGGCAAGGAAGAGTTGTATGCTAAATCTCTATAGGGATGCAGTATGGTCTACGAGAGAGTAAGCAGCACCCAAGTTCAGAAGCGTCTGCTACATTTGGATTGTTTCATACAAGGGCAAGGAAGAGCTGTATGCTAAATCTCTATAGTGATGCAGTATGGTCTACGAGAGAGTAAGCAGCACCCAAGTTCAGAAGCGTCTGCTACATTTGGATTGTTTCATACAAAGGCAAGGAAGAGTTGTATGCTAAAACTCTATAGTGATGCAGTATGGTCTATGAGAGAGTAAGCAGCAGCCACGTTCAGAAGCGTCTGCTACATTTGGATTGTTTCATACAAAGGCAATGAAGAGTTCTATACTAAATCTCTCTGGTGTTCCTATACTGGCTACAGCCTAGTAAGCAGGACGCAAGTTCAGAAGCGTCTGCTACATTTGGATTGTTTCATACAAGGGCAAGGAAGAGTTGTATGCTAAATCTCTATAGTGATGCAGTATGGTCTACGAGAGAGTAAGGAGCACCCAAGTTCAGAAGCGTCAGCTACATTTGGATTGTTTCAAACAAGGGCAAGGAAGAGTTGTATGCTAAATCTCTATAGTGATGCAGTATGGTCTACGAGAGAGTAAGCAGCACCCAAGTTCAGAAGCGTCTGCTACATTTGGATTGTTTCATACAAGGGCAAGGAAGTGTTGTATGGTAAATCTCTATAGTGATGCATTATGGTCTACGAGAGAGTAAGCAGCACCCAAGTTCAGAAGCGTCTGCTACATTTGGATTGTTTCGTACAAGGGCAAGGAAGAGTTGTATGCTAAATCTCTATAGTGATGCAGTATGGTCTACGAGAGAGTAAGCAGCACCCAAGTTCAGAAGCGTCTGCAACATTTGGATTGTTTCATTCAAGGGCAAGGAAGAGTTGTATGCTAAATCGCTATAGTGATGCAGTATGGTCTACGAGAGAGTAAGCAGCACCCAAGTTCAGAAGCGTCTGCTACATTTGGATTGTTTCATACAAAGGCAAGGAAGAGTTGTATGCTAAAACTCTATAGTGATGCAGTATGGTCTACGAGAGAGTAAGCAGCACCCAAGTTCAGAAGCGTCTGCTACATTTGGATTGTTTCATACAAAGGCAATGAAGAGTTCTATACTAAATCTCTCTGGTGTTCCTATACTGGCTACAGCCTAGTAAGCAGGACCCAAGTTCAGAAGCGTCTGCTACATTTGGATTGTTTCATACAAGGGCAAGGAAGAGTTGTATGGTAAATCTCTATAGTGATGCAGTATGGTCTACGAGAGAGTAAGCAGCACCCAGGTTCAGAAGCGTCTGCTACATTTGGATTGTTTCATACAAGGGCAAGGAAGAGCTGTATGCTAAAACTCTATAGTGATGCAGTATGGTCTACGAGAGAGTAAGCAGCACCCACGTTCAGAAGCGTCTGCTACATTTGGATTGTTTCATACAAAGGCAAGGAAGAGTTGTATGCTAAAACTCTATAGTGATGCAGTATGGTCTACGAGAGAGTAAGCAGCACCCACGTTCAGAAGCGTCTGCTACATTTGGATTGTTTCATACAAAGGCAACGAAGAGTTCTATACTAAATCTCTCTGGTGTTCCTATACTGGCTACAGCCTAGTAAGCAGGACCCAAGTTCAGAAGCGTCTGCTACATTTGGATTTTTTCATACAAGGGCAAGGAAGAATTGTATGGTAAATCTCTATAGTGATGCAGTATGGTCTACGAGAGAGTAAGCAGCACCCAAGTTCAGAAGCGTCTGCTACATTTGGATTGTTTCATACAAGGGCAAGGAAGAGTTGTGTGCTAAATCTCTATAGTGATGCAGTATGGTCTACGAGAGAGTAAGCAGCACCCAAGTTCAGAAGCGTCTGCTACATTTGGATTGTTTCATACAAGGGCAAGGAAGAGTTGTATGGTAAATCTCTATAGTGATGCAGTATGGTCTACGAGAGAGTAAGCAGCACCCTAGTTCAGAAGCGTCTGCTACATTTGGATTGTTTCATACAAAGGCAATGAAGAGTTCTATACTAAATCTCTCTGGTGTTCCTATACTGGCTACAGCCTAGTAAGCAGGACCCAAGTTCAGAAGCGTCTGCTACATTTGGATTGTTTCATACAAGGGCAAGGAAGAGTTGTATGCTGAATATCTATAGTGATGCAGTATGGTCTACGAGAGAGTAAGCAGCACCCAAGTTCAGAAGCATCAGCTACATTTGGATTGTTTCATACAAGGGCAAGGAAGAGTTGTATGGTAAATCTCTCTAGTGATGCAGTATGGTCTACGAGAGAGTAAGCAGCACCCACGTTCAGAAGCGTCAGCTACATTTGGATTGTTTCATACAAGGGCAAGGAAGAGTTGTATGGTAAATCTCTATAGTGATGCAGTATGGTCTACGAGAGAGTAAGCAGCACCCAAGTTCAGAAGCATCAGCTACATTTGGATTGTTTCATACAAGGGCAAGGAAGAGTTGTATGGTAAATCTCTATAGTGATGCAGTATGGTCTACAAGAGAGTAAGCAGCACCCAAGTTCAGAAGCGTCAGCTACATTTGGATTGTTTCATACAAGGGCAAGGAAGAGTTGTATGGTAAATCTCTATAGTGATGCAGTATGGTCTACGAGAGAGTAAGCAGCACCCAAGTTCAGAAGCGTCTGCAACATTTGGATTGTTTCATACAAGGGCAAGGAAGAGTTGTATGCTAAATCTCTATAGTGATGCCGTATGGTCTACGAGAGAGTAAGCAGCACCCAAGTTCAGAAGCGTCTGCTACATTTGGATTGTTTCGTACAAGGGCAAGGAAGAGTTGTATGCGAAATCTCTATAGTGATGCAGTATGGTCTACGAGAGAGTAAGCAGCACCCAAGTTCAGAAGCGTCTGCAACATTTGGATTGTTTCATACAAGGGCAAGGAAGTGTTGTATGGTAAATCTCTATAGTGATGCATTATGGTCTACGAGAGAGTAAGCAGCACCCAAGTTCAGAAGCGTCTGCTACATTTGGATTGTTTCATACAAAGGCAAGGAAGAGTTCTATACTAAATCTCTCTCGTGTTCCTATACTGGCTGCAGCCTAGTAAGCAGTACCCAAGTTCAGAAGCGTCTGCTACATTTGGATTGTTTCATACAAGGGCAAGGAAGAGTTGTATGCTAAATCTCTATAGTGATGCAGTATGGTCTACGAGAGAGTAAGCAGCACCCAAGTTCAGAAGCGTCTGCTACATTTGGATTGTTTCATACAAGGGCAAGGAAGAGTTGTATGCTAAATCTCTATAGCGATGCAGTATGGTCTACGAGAGAGTAAGCAGCACCCAAGTTCAGAAGCGTCTGCTACATTTGGATTGTTTCATACAAAGGCAAGGAAGAGTTCTATACTAAATCTCTCTCGTGTTCCTATACTGGCTGCAGCCTAGTAAGCAGGACCCAAGTTCAGAAGCGTCTGCTACATTTGGATTGTTTCATACAAGGGCAATGAAGAGTTCTATACTAAATCTCTCTGGTGTTCCTATACTGGCTAAAGCCTAGTAAGCAGCACCCAAGTTCAGAAGCGTCTGCAACATTTGGATTGTTTCATACAAGGGCAAGGAAGAGTTGTATGCTAAATCTCTATAGTGATGCCGTATGGTCTACGAGAGAGTAAGCAGCACCCAAGTTCAGAAGCGTCTGCTACATTTGGATTATTTCGTACAAGGGCAAGGAAGAGTTGTATGCGAAATCTCTATAGTGATGCAGTATGGTCTACGAGAGAGTAAGCAGCACCCAAGTTCAGAAGCGTCTGCTACATTTGGATTATTTCATACAAGGGCAATGAAGAGTTCTATACTAAATCTCTCTGGTGTTCCTATACTGGCTAAAGCCTAGTAAGCAGCACCCAAGTTCAGAAGCGTCTGCTACATTTGGATTGTTTCATACAAGGGCAAGGAAGAGTTGTATGGTAAATCTCTATAGTGATGCAGTATGGTCTACGAGAGAGTAAGCAGCACCCAAGTTCAGAAGCGTCTGCTACATTTGGATTGTTTCATACAGAGGCAATGAAGAGTTCTATACTAAATCTCTCTGGTGTTCCTATACTCTGGTGTTCCTATACTTGCCTAGTAAGCAGGACCCAAGTTCAGAAGCGTCTGCTACATTTGGATTGTTTCATACAAGGGCAAGGAAGAGTTGTATGCTAAATCTCTATAGGGATGCAGTATGGTCTACGAGAGAGTAAGCAGCACCCAAGTTCAGAAGCGTCTGCTACATTTGGATTGTTTCATACAAGGGCAAGGAAGAGCTGTATGCTAAATCTCTATAGTGATGCAGTATGGTCTACGAGAGAGTAAGCAGCACCCACGTTCAGAAGCGTCTGCTACATTTGGATTGTTTCATACAAAGGCAATGAAGAGTTCTATACTAAATCTCTCTGCTGTTCCTATACTGGCTACAGCCTAGTAAGCAGGACGCAAGTTCAGAAGCGTCTGCTACATTTGGATTGTTTCATACAAGGGCAAGGAAGAGTTGTATGCTAAATCTCTATAGTGATGCAGTATGGTCTACGAGAGAGTAAGCAGCACCCAAGTTCAGAAGCGTCTGCTACATTTGGATTGTTTCATACAAGGGCAAGGAAGAGTTGTATGCTAAATCTCTATAGTGATGCAGTATGGTCTACGAGAGAGTAAGCAGCACCCAAGTTCAGAAGCGTCTGCTACATTTGGATTGTTTCATACAAGGGCAAGGAAGAGTTGTATGGTAAATCTCTATAGTGATGCATTATGGCCTACGAGAGAGTAAGCAGCACCCAAGTTCAGAAGCGTCTGCTACATTTGGATTGTTTCATACAAAGGCAAGGAAGAGTTCTATACTAAATCTCTCTGGTGTTCCTATACTGGCTGCAGCCTAGTAAGCAGGACCCAAGTTCAGAAGCGTCTGCTACATTTGGATTGTTTCATACAAGGGCAAGGAAGAGTTGTATGCTAAATCTCTATAGTGATGCAGTATGGTCTACGAGAGAGTAAGCAGCACCCAAGTTCAGAAGCGTCTGCTACATTTGGATTGTTTCATACAAGGGCAAGGAAGAGTTGTATGCTAAATCTCTATAGTGATGCAGTATGGTCTACGAGAGAGTAAGCAGCTCCCACGTTCAGAAGAGTCTGCTACATTTGGATTGTTTCATACAAAGGCAATGAAGAGTTCTATACTAAATCTCTCTGGTGTTACTATACTGGCTACAGCCTAGTAAGCAGGACCCAAGTTCAGAAGCGTCTGCTACATTAGGATTGTTTCATTCAAGGGCAAGGAAGAGTTGTATGGTAAATCTCTATAGTGATGCAGTATGGTCTACGAGAGAGTAAGCAGCACCCAAGTTCAGAAGCGTCAGCTACATTTGGATTGTTTCATACAAGGGCAAGGAAGAGTTGTATGCTAAATCTCTATAGTGATGCAGTATGGTCTACGAGAGAGTAAGCAGCACCCAAGTTCAGAAGCGTCTGCTACATTTGGATTGTTTCATACAAGGGCAATGAAGAGTTCTATACTAAATCTCTCTGGTGTTCCTATACTGGCTACAGCCTAGTAAGCAGCACCCAAGTTCAGAAGCGTCTGCTACATTTGGATTGTTTCATACAAGGGCAAGGAAGAGTTGTATGGTAAATGTATATAGTAATGCAGTATGGTCTACGAGAGAGTAAGCAGCACCCAAGTTCAGAACCGTCTGCTACATTTGGATTGTTTCATACAAGGGCAAGGAAGAGTTGTACGCTAAATCTCTATAGTGATGCAGTATGGTCTACGAGAGAGTAAGCAGCACCCAAGTTCAGAAGCGTCTGCTACATTTGGATTGTTTCATACAAGGGCAAGGAAGAGTTGTATGGTAAATCTCTATAGTGATGCATTATGGTCTACGAGAGAGTAAGCAGCACCCAAGTTCAGAAGCGTCTGCTACATTTGGATTGTTTCATTCAAAAGCAAGGAAGAGTTCTATACTAAATCTCTCTGGTGTTCCTATACTGGCTACAGCCTAGTAAGCAGGACCCAAGTTCAGAAGCGTCTGCTACATTTGGATTGTTTCGTACAAGGGCAAGGAAGAGTTGTATGCTAAATCTCTATAGTGATGCAGTATGGTCTACGAGAGAGTAAGCAGCACCCAAGTTCAGAAGCGTCTGCTACATTTGGATTGTTTCATACAAGGGCAAGGAAGAGTTGTATGCTAAATCTCTATAGTGATGCAGTATGGTCTACGAGAGAGTAAGCAGCACCCAAGTTCAGAAGCGTCTGCTACATTTGGATTGTTTCGTACAAGGGCAAGGAAGAGTTGTATACTAAATCTCTATAGTGATGCAGTATGGTCTACGAGAGAGTAAGCAGCACCCAAGTTCAGAAGCGTCTGCAACATTTGGATTGTTTCATACAAGGGCAAGGAAGAGTTGTATGCTAAATCGCTATAGTGATGCAGTATGGTCTACGAGAGAGTAAGCAGCACCCAAGTTCAGAAGCGTCTGCTACATTTGGATTGTTTCATACAAAGGCAAGGAAGAGTTGTATGCTAAAACTCTATAGTGATGCAGTATGGTCTACGAGAGAGTAAGCAGCACCCAAGTTCAGAAGCGTCTGCTACATTTGGATTGTTTCATACAAAGGCAATGAAGAGTTCTATACTAAATCTCTCTGGTGTTCCTATACTGGCTACAGCCTAGTAAGCAGGACCCAAGTTCAGAAGCGTCTGCTACATTTGGATTGTTTCATACAAGGGCAAGGAAGAGTTGTATGGTAAATCTCTATAGTGATGCAGTATGGTCTACGAGAGAGTAAGCAGCACCCAAGTTCAGAAGCGTCTGCAACATTTGGATTGTTTCATACAAGGGCAAGGAAGAGTTGTATGCTAAATCTCTATAGTGATGCAGTATGGTCTACGAGAGAGTAAGCAGCACCCAAGTTCAGAAGCGTCTGCAACATTTGGATTGTTTCATACAAGGGCAAGGAAGAGTTGTATGCTAAATCTCTATAGTGATGCAGTATGGTCTACGAGAGAGTAAGCAGCACCCAAGTTCAGAAGCGTCTGCTACATTTGGATTGTTTCATACAAAGGCAATGAAGAGTTCTATACTAAATCTCTCTGGTGTTCCTATACTGGCTACAGCCTAGTAAGCAGGACCCAAGTTCAGAAGCGTCTGCTACATTTGGATTGTTTCATACAAGGGCAAGGAAGAGTTGTATGGTAAATCTCTATAGTGATGCAGTATGGTCTACGAGAGAGTAAGCAGCACCCAAGTTCAGAAGCGTCTGCAACATTTGGATTGTTTCATACAAGGGCAAGGAAGAGTTGTATGCTAAATCTCTATAGTGATGCAGTATGGTCTACGAGAGAGTAAGCAGCACCCAAGTTCAGAAGCGTCTGCAACATTTGGATTGTTTCATACAAGGGCAAGGAAGAGTTGTATGCTAAATCTCTATAGTGATGCAGTATGGTCTACGAGAGAGTAAGCAGCACCCAAGTTCAGAAGCGTCTGCTACATTTGGATTGTTTCATACAGAGGCAATGAAGAGTTCTATACTAAATCTCTCTGGTGTTCCTATACTCGCTACAGCCTAGTAAGCAGGACCCAAGTTCAGAAGCGTCTGCTACATTTGGATTGTTTCATACAAGGGAAAGGAAGAGTTGTATGCTAAATCTCTATAGGGATGCAGTATGGTCTACGAGAGAGTAAGCAGCACCCAAGTTCAGAAGCGTCTGCTACATTTGGATTGTTTCATACAAGGGCAAGGAAGAGCTGTATGCTAAATCTCTATAGTGATGCAGTATGGTCTACGAGAGAGTAAGCAGCACCCAAGTTCAGAAGCGTCTGCTACATTTGGATTGTTTCATACAAAGGCAAGGAAGAGTTGTATGCTAAAACTCTATAGTGATGCAGTATGGTCTACGAGAGAGTAAGCAGCACCCACGTTCAGAAGCGTCTGCTACATTTGGATTGTTTCATACAAAGGCAATGAAGAGTTCTATACTAAATCTCTCTGGTGTTCCTATACTGGCTACAGCCTAGTAAGCAGGACGCAAGTTCAGAAGCGTCTGCTACATTTGGATTGTTTCATACAAGGGCAAGGAAGAGTTGTATGCTAAATCTCTATAGTGATGCAGTATGGTCTACGAGAGAGTAAGGAGCACCCAAGTTCAGAAGCGTCTGCTACATTTGGATTGTTTCAAACAAGGGCAACGAAGAGTTGTATGCTAAATCTCTATAGTGATGCAGTATGGTCTACGAGAGAGTAAGCAGCACCCAAGTTCAGAAGCGTCTGCTACATTTGGATTGTTTCATACAAGGGCAAGGAAGTGTTGTATGGTAAATCTCTATAGTGATGCATTATGGTCTACGAGAGAGTAAGCAGCACCCAAGTTCAGAAGCGTCTGCTACATTTGGATTGTTTCATACAAAGGCAAGGAAGAGTTCTATACTAAATCTCTCTCGTGTTCCTATACTGGCTGCAGCCTAGTAAGCAGGACCCAAGTTCAGAAGCGTCTGCTACATTTGGATTGTTTCATACAAGGGCAAGGAAGAGTTGTATGCTAAATCTCTATAGTGATGCAGTATGGTCTACGAGAGAGTAAGCAGCACCCAAGTTCAGAAGCGTCTGCTACATTTGGATTGTTTCATACAAGGGCAAGGAAGAGTTGTATGCTAAATCTCTATAGTGATGCAGTATGGTCTACGAGAGAGTAAGCAGCACCCACGTTCAGAAGCGTCTGCTACATTTGGATTGTTTCATACAAAGGCAATGAAGAGTTCTATACTAAATCTCTCTGGTGTTCCTATACTGGCTACAGCCTAGTAAGCAGGACCCAAGTTCAGAAGCGTCTGCTACATTAGGATTGTTTCATTCAAGGGCAAGGAAGAGTTGTATGGTAAATCTCTATAGTGATGCAGTATGGTCTACGAGAGAGTAAGCAGCACCCAAGTTCAGAAGCGTCAGCTACATTTGGATTGTTTCATACAAGGGCAAGGAAGAGTTGTATGCTAAATCTCTATAGCGATGCAGTATGGTCTACGAGAGAGTAAGCAGCACCCAAGTTCAGAAGCGTCTGCTACATTTGGATTGTTTCATGCAAGGGCAATGAAGAGTTCTATACTAAATCTCTCTGGTGTTCCTATACTGGCTAAAGCCTAGTAAGCAGCACCCAAGTTCAGAAGCGTCTGCTACATTTGGATTGTTTCATACAAGGGCAAGGAAGAGTTGTATGGTAAATGTATATAGTGATGCAGTATGGTCTACGAGAGAGTAAGCAGCCCCCAAGTTCAGAACCGTCTGCTACATTTGGATTGTTTCATACAAGGGCAAGGAAGAGTTGTATGCTAAATATCTATAGTGATGCAGTATGGTCTACGAGAGAGTAAGCAGCACCCAAGTTCAGAAGCGTCTGCTACATTTGGATTGTTTCATACAAGGGCAAGGAAGAGTTGTATGGTAAATCTCTATAGTGATGCATTATGGTCTACGAGAGAGTAAGCAGCACCCAAGTTCAGAAGCGTCTGCTACATTTGGATTGTTTCATACAAAGGCAAGGAAGAGTTCTATACTAAATCTCTCTGGTGTTCCTATACTGGCTACAGCCTAGTAAGCAGGACCCAAGTTCAGAAGCGTCTGCTACATTTGGATTGTTTCATACAAGGGCAAGGAAGAGTTGTATGCTAAATCTCTATAGTGATGCAGTATGGTCTACGAGAGAGTAAGCAGCACCCAAGTTCAGAAGCGTCTGCTACATTTGGATTGTTTCATACAAGGGCAAGGAAGAGTTGTATGCTAAATCTCTATAGTGATGCAGTATGGTCTACGAGAGAGTAAGCAGCACCCAAGTTCAGAAGCGTCTGCTACATTTGGATTGTTTCGTACAAGGGCAAGGAAGAGTTGTATGCTAAATCTCTATAGTGATGCAGTATGGTCTACGAGAGTGTAAGCAGCACCCAAGTTCAGAAGCGTCTGCAACATTTGGATTGTTTCATACAAGGGCAAGGAAGAGTTGTATGCTAAATCTCTATAGTGATGCAGTATGGTCTACGAGAGAGTAAGCAGCACCCAAGTTCAGAAGCGTCTGCTACATTTGGATTGTTTCATACAAGGGCAATGAAGAGTTCTATACTAAATCTCTCTGGTGTTCCTATACTGGCTACAGCCTAGTAAGCAGCACCCAAGTTCAGAAGCGTCTGCTACATTTGGATTGTTTCATACAAGGGCAAGGAAGAGTAGTATGGTAAATGTCTATAGTGATGCAGTATGGTCTACGAGAGAGTAAGCAGCACCCAAGTTCAGAACCGTCTGCTACATTTGTATTGTTTCATACAGAGGCAATGAAGTGTTCTATACTAAATCTCTCTGGTGTTCCTATACTCGCTACAGCCTAGTAAGCAGGACCCAAGTTCAGAAGCGTCTGCTACATTTGGATTGTTTCATACAAGGGCAAGGAAGAGTTGTATGCTAAATCTCTATAGGGATGCAGTATGGTCTACGAGAGAGTAAGCAGCACCCAAGTTCAGAAGCGTCTGCTACATTTGGATTGTTTCATACAAGGGCAAGGAAGAGTTGTATGCTAAATCTCTATAGTGATGCAGTATGGTCTACGAGAGAGTAAGCAGCACCCAAGTTCAGAAGCGTCTGCAACATTTCGATTGTATCATACAAGGGCAAGGAAGAGTTGTATGGTAAATCTCTATAGTGATGCAGTATGGTCTACGAGAGAGTAAGCAGCACCCAAGTTCAGAAGCGTCTGCTACATTTGGATTGTTTCATACAGAGGCAATGAAGAGTTCTATACTAAATCTCTCTGGTGTTCCTATACTCGCTACAGCCTAGTAAGCAGGACCCAGGTTCAGAAGCGTCTGCTACATTTGGATTGTTTCATTCAAGGGCAAGGAAGAGTTGTATGGTAAATCTCTATAGTGATGCAGTATGGTCTACGAGAGAGTAAGCAGCACCCAAGTTCAGAAGCGTCAGCTACATTTGGATTGTTTCATACAAGGGCAAGGAAGAGTTGTATGCTAAATCTCTATAGTGATGCAGTATGGTCTACGAGAGAGTAAGCAGGACCCAAGTTCAGAAGCGTCTGCTACATTTGGATTGTTTCATACAAAGGCAAGGAAGAGTTGTATGCTAAATCTCTATAGTGATGCAGTATGATCTACGAGAGAGTAAGCAGCACCCAAGTTCAGAAGCGTCTGCTACATTTGGATTGTTTCATACAAGGGCAAGGAAGAGTTGTATGCTAAATCTCTATAGTGATGCAGTATGGTCTACGAGAGAGTAAGCAGCACCCAAGTTCAGAAGCGTCTGCTACATTTGGATTGTTTCATACAAGGGCAAGGAAGAGTTGTATGGTAAATCTCTATAGTGATGCATTATGGTCTACGAGAGAGTAAGCAGCACCCAAGTTCAGAAGCATCTGCTACATTTGGATTGTTTCATACAAAGGCAAGGAAGAGTTCTATACTAAATCTCTCTTGTGTTCCTATACTGGCTACAGCCTAGTAAGCAGGACCCAAGTTCAGAAGCGTCTGCTACATTTGGATTGTTTCATACAAGGGCAAGGAAGAGTTGTATGCTAAATCTCTATAGTGATGCAGTATGGTCTACGAGAGAGTAAGCAGCACCCAAGTTCAGAAGCGTCTGCTACATTTGGATTGTTTCATACAAGGGCAAGGAAGAGTTGTATGCTAAATCTCTATAGTGATGCAGTATGGTCTACGAGAGAGTAAGCAGCACCCAAGTTCAGAAGCGTCTGCTACATTTGGATTGTTTCATACAAGGGCAAGGAAGAGTTGTATGGTAAATCTCTATAGTGATGCAGTATGGTCTACGAGAGAGTAAGCAGCACCCAGGTTCAGAAGCGTCTGCTACATTTGGATTGTTTCATACAAGGGCAAGGAAGAGCTGTATGCTAAAACTCTATAGTGATGCAGTATGGTCTACGAGAGACTAAGCAGCACCCACGTTCAGAAGCGTCTGCTACATTTGGATTGTTTCATACAAAGGCAAGGAAGAGTTGTATGCTAAAACTCTATAGTGATGCAGTATGGTCTACGAGAGAGTAAGGAGCACCCACGTTCAGAAGCGTCTGCTACATTTGGATTGTTTCATACAAAGGCAACGAAGAGTTCTATACTAAATCTCTCTGGTGTTCCTATACTGGCTACAGCCTAGTAAGCAGGACCCAAGTTCAGAAGCGTCTGCTACATTTGGATTTTTTCATACAAGGGCAAGGAAGAGTTGTATGCTAAATCTCTATAGTGATGCAGTATGGTCTACGAGAGAGTAAGCAGCACCCACGTTCAGAAGCGTCTGCTACATTTGGATTGTTTCATACAAAGGCAATGAAGAGTTCTATACTAAATCTCTCTGGTGTTCCTATACTGGCTACAGCCTAGTAAGCAGCACCCAAGTTCAGAAGCGTCTGCTACATTTGGATTGTTTCATACAAGGGCAAGGAAGAGTTGTATGGTAAATCTCTATAGTGATGCAGTATGGTCTACGAGAGAGTAAGCAGCACCCAAGTTCAGAAGCGTCTGCTACATTTGGATTGTTTCATACAGAGGCAATGAAGAGTTCTATACTAAATCTCTCTGGTGTTCCTATACTCGCTACAGCCTAGTAAGCAGGACCCAAGTTCAGAAGCGTCTGCTACATTTGGATTGTTTCATACAAGGGCAAGGAAGAGTTGTATACTAAATCTCTATAGGGATGCAGTATGGTCTACGAGAGAGTAAGCAGCACCCAAGTTCAGAAGCGTCTGCTGCATTTGGATTGTTTCATACAAGGGCAAGGAAGAGTTGTATGGTAAATCTCTATAGTGATGCAGTATGGTCTACGAGAGAGTAAGCAGCACCCAAGTTCAGAAGCGTCTGCTACATTTGGATTGTTTCATACAAGGGCAAGGAAGAGTTGTATGGTAAATCTCTATAGTGATGCAGTATGGTCTACGAGAGAGTAAGCAGCACCCAAGTTCAGAAGCGTCAGCTACATTTGGATTGTTTCATACAAGGGCAAGGAAGAGTTGTATGCTAAATCTCTATAGTGATGCAGTATGGTCTACGAGAGAGTAAGCAGCACCCAAGTTCAGAAGCGTCTGCTACATTTGGATTGTTTCATACAAGGGCAAGGAAGAGTTGTATGCTAAATCTCTATAGTGATGCAGTATGGTCTACGAGAGAGTAAGCAGCACCCAAGTTCAGAAGCGTCTGCTACATTTGGATTGTTTCGTACAAGGGCAAGGAAGAGTTGTATGCTAAATCTCTATAGTGATGCAGTATGGTCTACGAGAGAGTAAGCAGCACCCAAGTTCAGAAGCGTCTGCTACATTTGGATTGTTTCATACAAGGGCAATGAAGAGTTCTATACTAAATCTCTCTGGTGTTCCTATACTGGCTACAGCCTCGTAAGCAGCACCCAAGTTCAGAAGCGTCTGCTACATTTGGATTGTTTCATACAAGGGCAATGAAGAGTTCTATACTAAACTCTCTGGTGTTCCTATACTGGCTACAGCCTAGTAAGCAGCACCCAAGTTCAGAAGCGTCTGCTACATTTGGATTGTTTCATACAAGGGCAAGGAAGAGTTGTATGGTAAATCTCTATAGTGATGCAGTATGGTCTACGAGAGAGTAAGCAGCACCCAAGTTCAGAAGCGTCTGCTACATTTGGATTGTTTCATACAGAGGCAATGAAGAGTTCTATACTAAATCTCTCTGGTGTTCCTATACTCGCTACAGCCTAGTAAGCAGGACCCAAGTTCAGAAGCGTCTGCTACATTTGGATTGTTTCATACAAGGGCACGGATGAGTTGTATGCTAAATCTCTATAGGGATGCAGTATGGTCTACGAGAGAGTAAGCAGCACCCAAGTTCAGAAGCGTCTGCTGCATTTGGATTGTTTCATACAAGGGCAAGGAAGAGTTGTATGGTAAATCTCTATAGTGATGCAGTATGGTCTACGAGAGCGTAAGCAGCACCCAAGTTCAGAAGCGTCTGCTACATTTGGATTGTTTCATACAAGGGCAAGGAAGAGTTGTATGCTAAATCTCTATAGTGATGCAGTATGGTCTACGAGAGAGTAAGCAGCACCCAAGTTCAGAAGCGTCTGCTACATTTGGATTGTTTCATACAAAGGCAAGGATGAGTTGTATGCTAAAACTCTATAGTGATGCAGTATGGTCTACGAGAGAGTAAGCAGCACCCACGTTCAGAAGCGTCTGCTACATTTGGATTATTTCATACAAAGGCAATGAAGAGTTCTATACTAAATCTCTCTGGTGTTCCTATACTGGCTACAGCCTAGTAAGCAGGACCCAAGTTCAGAAGCGTCTGCTACATTTGGATTGTTTCATACAAGGGCAAGGAAGAGTTGTATGGTAAATCTCTATAGTGATGCAGTATGGTCTACGAGAGAGTAAGCAGCACCCAGGTTCAGAAGCGTCTGCTACATTTGGATTGTTTCATACAAGGGCAAGGAAGAGCTGTATGCTAAAACTCTATAGTGATGCAGTATGGTCTACGAGAGACTAAGCAGCACCCACGTTCAGAAGCTTCTGCTACATTTGGATTGTTTCATACAAAGGCAAGGAAGAGTTGTATGCTAAAACTCTATAGTGATGCAGTATGGTCTACGAGAGAGTAAGCAGCACCCACGTTCAGAAGCGTCTGCTACATTTGGATTGTTTCATACAAAGGCAACGAAGAGTTCTATACTAAATCTCTCTGGTGTTCCTATACTGGCTACAGCCTAGTAAGCAGTACCCAAGTTCAGAAGCGTCTGCTACATTTGGATTTTTTCATACAAGGGCAAGGAAGAGTTGTATGGTAAATCTCTATAGTGATGCAGTATGGTCTACGAGAGAGTAAGCAGCACCCAAGTTCAGAAGCGTCTGCTACATTTGGATTGTTTCATACAAGGGCAAGGAAGAGTTGTATGCTAAATCTCTATAGTGATGCAGTATGGTCTACGAGAGAGTAAGCAGCAACCAAGTTCAGAAGCGTCTGCTACATTTGGATTGTTTCATACAAGGGCAAGGAAGAGTTGTATGGTAAATCTCTATAGTGATGCAGTATGGTCTACGAGAGAGTAAGCAGCACCCAAGTTCAGAAGCGTCTGCTACATTTGGATTGTTTCATACAAGGGCAAGGAAGAGTTGTATGCTAAATCTCTATAGGGATGCAGTATGGTCTACGAGAGAGTAAGCAGCACCCAAGTTCAGAAGCGTCTGCTACATTTGGATTGTTTCATACAAGGGCAAGGAAGAGCTGTATGCTAAATCTCTATAGTGATGCAGTATGGTCTACGAGAGAGTAAGCAGCACCCACGTTCAGAAGCGTCTGCTACATTTGGATTGTTTCATACAAGGGCAAGGAAGAGCTGTATGCTAAATCTCTATAGTGATGCAGTATGGTCTACGAGAGAGTAAGCAGCACCCACGTTCAGAAGCGTCTGCTACATTTGGATTGTTTCATACAAGGGCAAGGAAGAGTTGTATGGTAAATCTCTATAGTGATGCAGTATGGTCTACGAGAGAGTAAGCAGCACCCAAGTTCAGAAGCGTCTGCAACATTTGGATTGTTTCATACAAGGGCAAGGAAGAGTTGTATGCTAAATCTCTATAGTGATGCCGTATGGTCTACGAGAGAGTAAGCAGCACCCAAGTTCAGAAGCGTCTGCTACATTTGGATTATTTCGTACAAGGGCAAGGAAGAGTTGTATGCGAAATCTCTATAGTGATGCAGTATGGTCTACGAGAGAGTAAGCAGCACCCAAGTTCAGAAGCGTCTGCTACATGTGGATGATTTCATACAAGGGCAATGAAGAGTTCTATACTAAATCTCTCTGGTGTTCCTATACTGGCTAAAGCCTAGTAAGCAGCACCCAAGTTCAGAAGCGTCTGCTACATTTGGATTGTTTCATACAAGGGCAAGGAAGAGTTGTATGGTAAATCTCTATAGTGATGCAGTATGGTCTACGAGAGAGTAAGCAGCACCCAAGTTCAGAAGCGTCTGCTACATTTGGATTGTTTCATACAGAGGCAATGAAGAGTTCTATACTAAATCTCTCTGGTGTTCCTATACTCGCTACAGCCTAGTAAGCAGGACCCAAGTTCAGAAGCGTCTGCTACATTTGGATTGTTTCATACAAGGGCAAGGAAGAGTTGTATGCTAAATCTCTATAGGGATGCAGTATGGTCTACGAGAGAGTAAGCAGCACCCAAGTTCAGAAGCGTCTGCTACATTTGGATTGTTTCATACAAGGGCAAGGAAGAGCTGTATGCTAAATCTCTATAGTGATGCAGTATGGTCTACGAGAGAGTAAGCAGCACCCACGTTCAGAAGCGTCTGCTACATTTGGATTGTTTCATACAAAGGCAATGAAGAGTTCTATACTAAATCTCTCTGCTGTTCCTATACTGGCTACAGCCTAGTAAGCAGGACGCAAGTTCAGAAGCGTCTGCTACATTTGGATTGTTTCATACAAGGGCAAGGAAGAGTTGTATGCTAAATCTCTATAGTGATGCAGTATGGTCTACGAGAGAGTAAGCAGCACCCAAGTTCAGAAGCGTCTGCTACATTTGGATTGTTTCATACAAGGGCAAGGAAGAGTTGTATGCTAAATCTCTATAGTGATGCAGTATGGTCTACGAGAGAGTAAGCAGCACCCAAGTTCAGAAGCGTCTGCTACATTTGGATTGTTTCATACAAGGGCAAGGAAGAGTTGTATGGTAAATCTCTATAGTGATGCATTATGGCCTACGAGAGAGTAAGCAGCACCCAGGTTCAGAAGCGTCTGCTACATTTGGATTGTTTCATACAAAGGCAAGGAAGAGTTCTATACTAAATCTCTCTGGTGTTCCTATACTGGCTGCAGCCTAGTAAGCAGGACCCAAGTTCAGAAGCGTCTGCTACATTTGGATTGTTTCATACAAGGGCAAGGAAGAGTTGTATGCTAAATCTCTATAGTGATGCAGTATGGTCTACGAGAGAGTAAGCAGCACCCAAGTTCAGAAGCGTCTGCTACATTTGGATTGTTTCATACAAGGGCAAGGAAGAGTTGTATGCTAAATCTCTATAGTGATGCAGTATGGTCTACGAGAGAGTAAGCAGCTCCCACGTTCAGAAGAGTCTGCTACATTTGGATTGTTTCATACAAAGGCAATGAAGAGTTCTATACTAAATCTCTCTGGTGTTCCTATACTGGCTACAGCCTAGTAAGCAGGACCCAAGTTCAGAAGCGTCTGCTACATTAGGATTGTTTCATTCAAGGGCAAGGAAGAGTTGTATGGTAAATCTCTATAGTGATGCAGTATGGTCTACGAGAGAGTAAGCAGCACCCAAGTTCAGAAGCGTCAGCTACATTTGGATTGTTTCATACAAGGGCAAGGAAGAGTTGTATGCTAAATCTCTATAGTGATGCAGTATGGTCTACGAGAGAGTAAGCAGCACCCAAGTTCAGAAGCGTCTGCTACATTTGGATTGTTTCATACAGAGGCAATGAAGAGTTCTATACTAAATCTCTCTGGTGTTCCTATACTCGCTACAGCCTAGTAAGCAGGACCCAAGTTCAGAAGCGTCTGCTACATTTGGATTGTTTCATACAAGGGCAAGGAAGAGTTGTATGCTAAATCTCTATAGGGATGCAGTATGGTCTACGAGAGAGTAAGCAGCACCCAAGTTCAGAAGCGTCTGCTACATTTGGATTGTTTCATACAAGGGCAAGGAAGAGCTGTATGCTAAATCTCTATAGTGATGCAGTATGGTCTACGAGAGAGTAAGCAGCACCCACGTTCAGAAGCGTCTGCTACATTTGGATTGTTTCATACAAAGGCAATGAAGAGTTCTATACTAAATCTCTCTGCTGTTCCTATACTGGCTACAGCCTAGTAAGCAGGACGC
This sequence comes from Plestiodon gilberti rubricaudatus, assembly GCA_026170595.1. Lineage (NCBI taxonomy): Eukaryota > Metazoa > Chordata > Lepidosauria > Squamata > Scincidae > Plestiodon > Plestiodon gilberti. The sequence continues at coordinate 113,340,550 of JANXHW010000003.1, forward strand.
AAGTTCAGAAGCGTCTGCTACATTTGGATTGTTTCATACAAGGGCAAGGAAGAGTTGTATGCTAAATCTCTATAGTGATGCAGTATGGTCTACGAGAGAGTAAGCAGCACCCAAGTTCAGAAGCGTCTGCTACATTTGGATTGTTTCATACAAGGGCAAGGAAGAGTTGTATGCTAAATCTCTATAGTGATGCAGTATGGTCTACGAGAGAGTAAGCAGCACCCAAGTTCAGAAGCGTCTGCTACATTTGGATTGTTTCATACAAGGGCAAGGAAGAGTTGTATGGTAAATCTCTATAGTGATGCATTATGGCCTACGAGAGAGTAAGCAGCACCCAGGTTCAGAAGCGTCTGCTACATTTGGATTGTTTCATACAAAGGCAAGGAAGAGTTCTATACTAAATCTCTCTGGTGTTCCTATACTGGCTGCAGCCTAGTAAGCAGGACCCAAGTTCAGAAGCGTCTGCTACATTTGGATTGTTTCATACAAGGGCAAGGAAGAGTTGTATGCTAAATCTCTATAGTGATGCAGTATGGTCTACGAGAGAGTAAGCAGCACCCAAGTTCAGAAGCGTCTGCTACATTTGGATTGTTTCATACAAGGGCAAGGAAGAGTTGTATGCTAAATCTCTATAGTGATGCAGTATGGTCTACGAGAGAGTAAGCAGCTCCCACGTTCAGAAGAGTCTGCTACATTTGGATTGTTTCATACAAAGGCAATGAAGAGTTCTATACTAAATCTCTCTGGTGTTCCTATACTGGCTACAGCCTAGTAAGCAGGACCCAAGTTCAGAAGCGTCTGCTACATTAGGATTGTTTCATTCAAGGGCAAGGAAGAGTTGTATGGTAAATCTCTATAGTGATGCAGTATGGTCTACGAGAGAGTAAGCAGCACCCAAGTTCAGAAGCGTCAGCTACATTTGGATTGTTTCATACAAGGGCAAGGAAGAGTTGTATGCTAAATCTCTATAGTGATGCAGTATGGTCTACGAGAGAGTAAGCAGCACCCAAGTTCAGAAGCGTCTGCTACATTTGGATTGTTTCATACAAGGGCAATGAAGAGTTCTATACTAAATCTCTCTGGTGTTCCTATACTGGCTACAGCCTAGTAAGCAGCACCCAAGTTCAGAAGCGTCTGCTACATTTGGATTGTTTCATACAAGGGCAAGGAAGAGTTGTATGGTAAATGTATATAGTAATGCAGTATGGTCTACGAGAGAGTAAGCAGCACCCAAGTTCAGAACCGTCTGCTACATTTGGATTGTTCCATACAAGGGCAAGGAAGAGTTGTACGCTAAATCTCTATAGTGATGCAGTATGGTCTATGAGAGAGTAAGCAGCACCCAAGTTCAGAAGCGTCTGCTACATTTGGATTGTTTCATACAAGGGCAAGGAAGAGTTGTATGGTAAATCTCTATAGTGATGCATTATGGTCTACGAGAGAGTAAGCAGCACCCAAGTTCAGAACCGTCTGCTACATTTGGATTGTTTCATTCAAAAGCAAGGAAGAGTTCTATACTAAATCTCTCTGGTGTTCCTATACTGGCTACAGCCTAGTAAGCAGGACCCAAGTTCAGAAGCGTCTGCTACATTTGGATTGTTTCATACAAGGGCAAGGAAGAGTTGTATGCTAAATCTCTATAGTGATGCAGTATGGTCTACGAGAGAGTAAGCAGCACCCAAGTTCAGAAGCGTCTGCTACATTTGGATTGTTTCATACAAGGGCAAGGAAGAGTTGTATGCTAAATCTCTATAGTGATGCAGTATGGTCTACGAGAGAGTAAGCAGCACCCAAGTTCAGAAGCGTCTGCTACATTTGGATTGTTTCGTACAAGGGCAAGGAAGAGTTGTATGCTAAATCTCTATAGTGATGCAGTATGGTCTACGAGAGAGTAAGCAGCACCCAAGTTCAGAAGCGTCTGCAACATTTGGATTGTTTCATTCAAGGGCAAGGAAGAGTTGTATGCTAAATCGCTATAGTGATGCAGTATGGTCTACGAGAGAGTAAGCAGCACCCAAGTTCAGAAGCGTCTGCTACATTTGGATTGTTTCATACAAAGGCAAGGAAGAGTTGTATGCTAAAACTCTATAGTGATGCAGTATGGTCTACGAGAGAGTAAGCAGCACCCAAGTTCAGAAGCGTCTGCTACATTTGGATTGTTTCGTACAAGGGCAAGGAAGAGTTGTATGCTAAATCTCTATAGTGATGCAGTATGGTCTACGAGAGAGTAAGCAGCACCCAAGTTCAGAAGCGTCTGCAACATTTGGATTGTTTCATTCAAGGGCAAGGAAGAGTTGTATGCTAAATCGCTATAGTGATGCAGTATGGTCTACGAGAGAGTAAGCAGCACCCAAGTTCAGAAGCGTCTGCTACATTTGGATTGTTTCATACAAAGGCAAGGAAGAGTTGTATGCTAAAACTCTATAGTGATGCAGTATGGTCTACGAGAGAGTAAGCAGGACCCAAGTTCAGAAGCGTCTGCTACATTTGGATTGTTTCATAGGAAGGAAGTTGTATGGCAAGGAAGAGTTGTATGGTAAATCTCTATAGTGATGCAGTATGGTCTACGAGAGAGTAAGCAGCACCCAGGTTCAGAAGCGTCTGCTACATTTGGATTGTTTCATACAAGGGCAAGGAAGAGCTGTATGCTAAAACTCTATAGTGATGCAGTATGGTCTACGAGAGAGTAAGCAGCACCCACGTTCAGAAGCGTCTGCTACATTTGGATTGTTTCATACAAAGGCAAGGAAGAGTTGTATGCTAAAACTCTATAGTGATGCAGTATGGTCTACGAGAGAGTAAGCAGCACCCACGTTCAGAAGCGTCTGCTACATTTGGATTGTTTCATACAAAGGCAACGAAGAGTTCTATACTAAATCTCTCTGGTGTTCCTATACTGGCTACAGCCTAGTAAGCAGGACCCAAGTTCAGAAGCGTCTGCTACATTTGGATTTTTTCATACAAGGGCAAGGAAGAGTTGTATGGTAAATCTCTATAGTGATGCAGTATGGTCTACGAGAGAGTAAGCAGCACCCAAGTTCAGAAGCGTCTGCTCCATTTGGATTGTTTCATACAAGGGCAAGGAAGAGTTGTATGGTAAATCTCTATAGTGATGCAGTATGGTCTACGAGAGAGTAAGCAGCACCCAAGTTCAGAAGCGTCTGCAACATTTGGATTGTTTCATACAAGGGCAAGGAAGAGTTGTATGCTAAATCTCTATAGTGATGCCGTATGGTCTACGAGAGAGTAAGCAGCACCCAAGTTCAGAAGCGTCTGCTACATTTGGATTGTTTCGTACAAGGGCAAGGAAGAGTTGTATGCGAAATCTCTATAGTGATGCAGTATGGTCTACGAGAGAGTAAGCAGCACCCAAGTTCAGAAGCGTCTGCAACATTTGGATTGTTTCATACAAGGGCAAGGAAGAGTTGTATGCTAAATCTCTATAGTGATGCAGTATGGTCTACGAGAGAGTAAGCAGCACCCAAGTTCAGAAGCGTCTGCTACATTTGGATTGTTTCATACAGAGGCAATGAAGAGTTCTATACTAAATCTCTCTGGTGTTCCTATACTCGCTACAGCCTAGTAAGCAGGACCCAAGTTCAGAAGCGTCTGCTACATTTGGATTGTTTCATACAAGGGCAAGGAAGAGTTGTATGCTAAATCTCTATAGGGATGCAGTATGGTCTACGAGAGAGTAAGCAGCACCCAAGTTCAGAAGCGTCTGCTACATTTGGATTGTTTCATACAAGGGCAAGGAAGAGCTGTATGCTAAATCTCTATAGTGATGCAGTATGGTCTACGAGAGAGTAAGCAGCACCCAAGTTCAGAAGCGTCTGCTACATTTGGATTGTTTCATACAAAGGCAAGGAAGAGTTGTATGCTAAAACTCTATAGTGATGCAGTATGGTCTATGAGAGAGTAAGCAGCACCCACGTTCAGAAGCGTCTGCTACATTTGGATTGTTTCATACAAAGGCAATGAAGAGTTCTATACTAAATCTCTCTGGTGTTCCTATACTGGCTACAGCCTAGTAAGCAGGACGCAAGTTCAGAAGCGTCTGCTACATTTGGATTGTTTCATACAAGGGCAAGGAAGAGTTGTATGCTAAATCTCTATAGTGATGCAGTATGGTCTACGAGAGAGTAAGGAGCACCCAAGTTCAGAAGCGTCAGCTACATTTGGATTGTTTCAAACAAGGGCAAGGAAGAGTTGTATGCTAAATCTCTATAGTGATGCAGTATGGTCTACGAGAGAGTAAGCAGCACCCAAGTTCAGAAGCGTCTGCTACATTTGGATTGTTTCATACAAGGGCAAGGAAGTGTTGTATGGTAAATCTCTATAGTGATGCATTATGGTCTACGAGAGAGTAAGCAGCACCCAAGTTCAGAAGCGTCTGCTACATTTGGATTGTTTCGTACAAGGGCAAGGAAGAGTTGTATGCTAAATCTCTATAGTGATGCAGTATGGTCTACGAGAGAGTAAGCAGCACCCAAGTTCAGAAGCGTCTGCAACATTTGGATTGTTTCATTCAAGGGCAAGGAAGAGTTGTATGCTAAATCGCTATAGTGATGCAGTATGGTCTACGAGAGAGTAAGCAGCACCCAAGTTCAGAAGCGTCTGCTACATTTGGATTGTTTCATACAAAGGCAAGGAAGAGTTGTATGCTAAAACTCTATAGTGATGCAGTATGGTCTACGAGAGAGTAAGCAGCACCCAAGTTCAGAAGCGTCTGCTACATTTGGATTGTTTCATACAAAGGCAATGAAGAGTTCTATACTAAATCTCTCTGGTGTTCCTATACTGGCTACAGCCTAGTAAGCAGGACCCAAGTTCAGAAGCGTCTGCTACATTTGGATTGTTTCATACAAGGGCAAGGAAGAGTTGTATGGTAAATCTCTATAGTGATGCAGTATGGTCTACGAGAGAGTAAGCAGCACCCAGGTTCAGAAGCGTCTGCTACATTTGGATTGTTTCATACAAGGGCAAGGAAGAGCTGTATGCTAAAACTCTATAGTGATGCAGTATGGTCTACGAGAGAGTAAGCAGCACCCACGTTCAGAAGCGTCTGCTACATTTGGATTGTTTCATACAAAGGCAAGGAAGAGTTGTATGCTAAAACTCTATAGTGATGCAGTATGGTCTACGAGAGAGTAAGCAGCACCCACGTTCAGAAGCGTCTGCTACATTTGGATTGTTTCATACAAAGGCAACGAAGAGTTCTATACTAAATCTCTCTGGTGTTCCTATACTGGCTACAGCCTAGTAAGCAGGACCCAAGTTCAGAAGCGTCTGCTACATTTGGATTTTTTCATACAAGGGCAAGGAAGAGTTGTATGGTAAATCTCTATAGTGATGCAGTATGGTCTACGAGAGAGTAAGCAGCACCCAAGTTCAGAAGCGTCTGCTACATTTGGATTGTTTCATACAAGGGCAAGGAAGAGTTGTGTGCTAAATCTCTATAGTGATGCAGTATGGTCTACGAGAGAGTAAGCAGCACCCAAGTTCAGAAGCGTCTGCTACATTTGGATTGTTTCATACAAGGGCAAGGAAGAGTTGTATGGTAAATCTCTATAGTGATGCAGTATGGTCTACGAGAGAGTAAGCAGCACCCTAGTTCAGAAGCGTCTGCTACATTTGGATTGTTTCATACAAAGGCAATGAAGAGTTCTATACTAAATCTCTCTGGTGTTCCTATACTGGCTACAGCCTAGTAAGCAGGACCCAAGTTCAGAAGCGTCTGCTACATTTGGATTGTTTCATACAAGGGCAAGGAAGAGTTGTATGCTGAATATCTATAGTGATGCAGTATGGTCTACGAGAGAGTAAGCAGCACCCAAGTTCAGAAGCATCAGCTACATTTGGATTGTTTCATACAAGGGCAAGGAAGAGTTGTATGGTAAATCTCTCTAGTGATGCAGTATGGTCTACGAGAGAGTAAGCAGCACCCACGTTCAGAAGCGTCAGCTACATTTGGATTGTTTCATACAAGGGCAAGGAAGAGTTGTATGGTAAATCTCTATAGTGATGCAGTATGGTCTACGAGAGAGTAAGCAGCACCCAAGTTCAGAAGCATCAGCTACATTTGGATTGTTTCATACAAGGGCAAGGAAGAGTTGTATGGTAAATCTCTATAGTGATGCAGTATGGTCTACAAGAGAGTAAGCAGCACCCAAGTTCAGAAGCGTCAGCTACATTTGGATTGTTTCATACAAGGGCAAGGAAGAGTTGTATGGTAAATCTCTATAGTGATGCAGTATGGTCTACGAGAGAGTAAGCAGCACCCAAGTTCAGAAGCGTCTGCAACATTTGGATTGTTTCATACAAGGGCAAGGAAGAGTTGTATGCTAAATCTCTATAGTGATGCCGTATGGTCTACGAGAGAGTAAGCAGCACCCAAGTTCAGAAGCGTCTGCTACATTTGGATTGTTTCGTACAAGGGCAAGGAAGAGTTGTATGCGAAATCTCTATAGTGATGCAGTATGGTCTACGAGAGAGTAAGCAGCACCCAAGTTCAGAAGCGTCTGCAACATTTGGATTGTTTCATACAAGGGCAAGGAAGTGTTGTATGGTAAATCTCTATAGTGATGCATTATGGTCTACGAGAGAGTAAGCAGCACCCAAGTTCAGAAGCGTCTGCTACATTTGGATTGTTTCATACAAAGGCAAGGAAGAGTTCTATACTAAATCTCTCTCGTGTTCCTATACTGGCTGCAGCCTAGTAAGCAGTACCCAAGTTCAGAAGCGTCTGCTACATTTGGATTGTTTCATACAAGGGCAAGGAAGAGTTGTATGCTAAATCTCTATAGTGATGCAGTATGGTCTACGAGAGAGTAAGCAGCACCCAAGTTCAGAAGCGTCTGCTACATTTGGATTGTTTCATACAAGGGCAAGGAAGAGTTGTATGCTAAATCTCTATAGCGATGCAGTATGGTCTACGAGAGAGTAAGCAGCACCCAAGTTCAGAAGCGTCTGCTACATTTGGATTGTTTCATACAAAGGCAAGGAAGAGTTCTATACTAAATCTCTCTCGTGTTCCTATACTGGCTGCAGCCTAGTAAGCAGGACCCAAGTTCAGAAGCGTCTGCTACATTTGGATTGTTTCATACAAGGGCAATGAAGAGTTCTATACTAAATCTCTCTGGTGTTCCTATACTGGCTAAAGCCTAGTAAGCAGCACCCAAGTTCAGAAGCGTCTGCTACATTTGGATTGTTTCATACAAGGGCAAGGAAGAGTTGTATGGTAAATCTCTATAGTGATGCAGTATGGTCTACGAGAGAGTAAGCAGCACCCAAGTTCAGAAGCGTCTGCTACATTTGGATTGTTTCATACAGAGGCAATGAAGAGTTCTATACTAAATCTCTCTGGTGTTCCTATACTCTGGTGTTCCTATACTTGCCTAGTAAGCAGGACCCAAGTTCAGAAGCGTCTGCTACATTTGGATTGTTTCATACAAGGGCAAGGAAGAGTTGTATGCTAAATCTCTATAGGGATGCAGTATGGTCTACGAGAGAGTAAGCAGCACCCAAGTTCAGAAGCGTCTGCTACATTTGGATTGTTTCATACAAGGGCAAGGAAGAGTTGTATGCTAAATCTCTATAGTGATGCAGTATGGTCTACGAGAGAGTAAGCAGCTCCCACGTTCAGAAGAGTCTGCTACATTTGGATTGTTTCATACAAAGGCAATGAAGAGTTCTATACTAAATCTCTCTGGTGTTACTATACTGGCTACAGCCTAGTAAGCAGGACCCAAGTTCAGAAGCGTCTGCTACATTAGGATTGTTTCATTCAAGGGCAAGGAAGAGTTGTATGGTAAATCTCTATAGTGATGCAGTATGGTCTACGAGAGAGTAAGCAGCACCCAAGTTCAGAAGCGTCAGCTACATTTGGATTGTTTCATACAAGGGCAAGGAAGAGTTGTATGCTAAATCTCTATAGTGATGCAGTATGGTCTACGAGAGAGTAAGCAGCACCCAAGTTCAGAAGCGTCTGCTACATTTGGATTGTTTCATACAAGGGCAATGAAGAGTTCTATACTAAATCTCTCTGGTGTTCCTATACTGGCTACAGCCTAGTAAGCAGCACCCAAGTTCAGAAGCGTCTGCTACATTTGGATTGTTTCATACAAGGGCAAGGAAGAGTTGTATGGTAAATGTATATAGTAATGCAGTATGGTCTACGAGAGAGTAAGCAGCACCCAAGTTCAGAACCGTCTGCTACATTTGGATTGTTTCATACAAGGGCAAGGAAGAGTTGTACGCTAAATCTCTATAGTGATGCAGTATGGTCTACGAGAGAGTAAGCAGCACCCAAGTTCAGAAGCGTCTGCTACATTTGGATTGTTTCATACAAGGGCAAGGAAGAGTTGTATGGTAAATCTCTATAGTGATGCATTATGGTCTACGAGAGAGTAAGCAGCACCCAAGTTCAGAAGCGTCTGCTACATTTGGATTGTTTCATTCAAAAGCAAGGAAGAGTTCTATACTAAATCTCTCTGGTGTTCCTATACTGGCTACAGCCTAGTAAGCAGGACCCAAGTTCAGAAGCGTCTGCTACATTTGGATTGTTTCATACAAGGGCAAGGAAGAGTTGTATGCTAAATCTCTATAGTGATGCAGTATGGTCTACGAGAGAGTAAGCAGCACCCAAGTTCAGAAGCGTCTGCTACATTTGGATTGTTTCATACAAGGGCAAGGAAGAGTTGTATGCTAAATCTCTATAGTGATGCAGTATGGTCTACGAGAGAGTAAGCAGCACCCAAGTTCAGAAGCGTCTGCTACATTTGGATTGTTTCGTACAAGGGCAAGGAAGAGTTGTATACTAAATCTCTATAGTGATGCAGTATGGTCTACGAGAGAGTAAGCAGCACCCAAGTTCAGAAGCGTCTGCAACATTTGGATTGTTTCATACAAGGGCAAGGAAGAGTTGTATGCTAAATCGCTATAGTGATGCAGTATGGTCTACGAGAGAGTAAGCAGCACCCAAGTTCAGAAGCGTCTGCTACATTTGGATTGTTTCATACAAAGGCAAGGAAGAGTTGTATGCTAAAACTCTATAGTGATGCAGTATGGTCTACGAGAGAGTAAGCAGCACCCAAGTTCAGAAGCGTCTGCTACATTTGGATTGTTTCATACAAAGGCAATGAAGAGTTCTATACTAAATCTCTCTGGTGTTCCTATACTGGCTACAGCCTAGTAAGCAGGACCCAAGTTCAGAAGCGTCTGCTACATTTGGATTGTTTCATACAAGGGCAAGGAAGAGTTGTATGGTAAATCTCTATAGTGATGCAGTATGGTCTACGAGAGAGTAAGCAGCACCCAAGTTCAGAAGCGTCTGCAACATTTGGATTGTTTCATACAAGGGCAAGGAAGAGTTGTATGCTAAATCTCTATAGTGATGCAGTATGGTCTACGAGAGAGTAAGCAGCACCCAAGTTCAGAAGCGTCTGCAACATTTGGATTGTTTCATACAAGGGCAAGGAAGAGTTGTATGCTAAATCTCTATAGTGATGCAGTATGGTCTACGAGAGAGTAAGCAGCACCCAAGTTCAGAAGCGTCTGCTACATTTGGATTGTTTCATACAAAGGCAATGAAGAGTTCTATACTAAATCTCTCTGGTGTTCCTATACTGGCTACAGCCTAGTAAGCAGGACCCAAGTTCAGAAGCGTCTGCTACATTTGGATTGTTTCATACAAGGGCAAGGAAGAGTTGTATGGTAAATCTCTATAGTGATGCAGTATGGTCTACGAGAGAGTAAGCAGCACCCAAGTTCAGAAGCGTCTGCAACATTTGGATTGTTTCATACAAGGGCAAGGAAGAGTTGTATGCTAAATCTCTATAGTGATGCAGTATGGTCTACGAGAGAGTAAGCAGCACCCAAGTTCAGAAGCGTCTGCAACATTTGGATTGTTTCATACAAGGGCAAGGAAGAGTTGTATGCTAAATCTCTATAGTGATGCAGTATGGTCTACGAGAGAGTAAGCAGCACCCAAGTTCAGAAGCGTCTGCTACATTTGGATTGTTTCATACAGAGGCAATGAAGAGTTCTATACTAAATCTCTCTGGTGTTCCTATACTCGCTACAGCCTAGTAAGCAGGACCCAAGTTCAGAAGCGTCTGCTACATTTGGATTGTTTCATACAAGGGCAAGGAAGAGTTGTATGCTAAATCTCTATAGGGATGCAGTATGGTCTACGAGAGAGTAAGCAGCACCCAAGTTCAGAAGCGTCTGCTACATTTGGATTGTTTCATACAAGGGCAAGGAAGAGCTGTATGCTAAATCTCTATAGTGATGCAGTATGGTCTACGAGAGAGTAAGCAGCACCCAAGTTCAGAAGCGTCTGCTACATTTGGATTGTTTCATACAAAGGCAAGGAAGAGTTGTATGCTAAAACTCTATAGTGATGCAGTATGGTCTACGAGAGAGTAAGCAGCACCCACGTTCAGAAGCGTCTGCTACATTTGGATTGTTTCATACAAAGGCAATGAAGAGTTCTATACTAAATCTCTCTGGTGTTCCTATACTGGCTACAGCCTAGTAAGCAGGACGCAAGTTCAGAAGCGTCTGCTACATTTGGATTGTTTCATACAAGGGCAAGGAAGAGTTGTATGCTAAATCTCTATAGTGATGCAGTATGGTCTACGAGAGAGTAAGGAGCACCCAAGTTCAGAAGCGTCTGCTACATTTGGATTGTTTCAAACAAGGGCAAGGAAGAGTTGTATGCTAAATCTCTATAGTGATGCAGTATGGTCTACGAGAGAGTAAGCAGCACCCAAGTTCAGAAGCGTCTGCTACATTTGGATTGTTTCATACAAGGGCAAGGAAGTGTTGTATGGTAAATCTCTATAGTGATGCATTATGGTCTACGAGAGAGTAAGCAGCACCCAAGTTCAGAAGCGTCTGCTACATTTGGATTGTTTCATACAAAGGCAAGGAAGAGTTCTATACTAAATCTCTCTCGTGTTCCTATACTGGCTGCAGCCTAGTAAGCAGGACCCAAGTTCAGAAGCGTCTGCTACATTTGGATTGTTTCATACAAGGGCAAGGAAGAGTTGTATGCTAAATCTCTATAGTGATGCAGTATGGTCTACGAGAGAGTAAGCAGCACCCAAGTTCAGAAGCGTCTGCTACATTTGGATTGTTTCATACAAGGGCAAGGAAGAGTTGTATGCTAAATCTCTATAGTGATGCAGTATGGTCTACGAGAGAGTAAGCAGCACCCACGTTCAGAAGCGTCTGCTACATTTGGATTGTTTCATACAAAGGCAATGAAGAGTTCTATACTAAATCTCTCTGGTGTTCCTATACTGGCTACAGCCTAGTAAGCAGGACCCAAGTTCAGAAGCGTCTGCTACATTAGGATTGTTTCATTCAAGGGCAAGGAAGAGTTGTATGGTAAATCTCTATAGTGATGCAGTATGGTCTACGAGAGAGTAAGCAGCACCCAAGTTCAGAAGCGTCAGCTACATTTGGATTGTTTCATACAAGGGCAAGGAAGAGTTGTATGCTAAATCTCTATAGCGATGCAGTATGGTCTACGAGAGAGTAAGCAGCACCCAAGTTCAGAAGCGTCTGCTACATTTGGATTGTTTCATGCAAGGGCAATGAAGAGTTCTATACTAAATCTCTCTGGTGTTCCTATACTGGCTAAAGCCTAGTAAGCAGCACCCAAGTTCAGAAGCGTCTGCTACATTTGGATTGTTTCATACAAGGGCAAGGAAGAGTTGTATGGTAAATGTATATAGTGATGCAGTATGGTCTACGAGAGAGTAAGCAGCCCCCAAGTTCAGAACCGTCTGCTACATTTGGATTGTTTCATACAAGGGCAAGGAAGAGTTGTATGCTAAATATCTATAGTGATGCAGTATGGTCTACGAGAGAGTAAGCAGCACCCAAGTTCAGAAGCGTCTGCTACATTTGGATTGTTTCATACAAGGGCAAGGAAGAGTTGTATGGTAAATCTCTATAGTGATGCATTATGGTCTACGAGAGAGTAAGCAGCACCCAAGTTCAGAAGCGTCTGCTACATTTGGATTGTTTCATACAAAGGCAAGGAAGAGTTCTATACTAAATCTCTCTGGTGTTCCTATACTGGCTACAGCCTAGTAAGCAGGACCCAAGTTCAGAAGCGTCTGCTACATTTGGATTGTTTCATACAAGGGCAAGGAAGAGTTGTATGCTAAATCTCTATAGTGATGCAGTATGGTCTACGAGAGAGTAAGCAGCACCCAAGTTCAGAAGCGTCTGCTACATTTGGATTGTTTCATACAAGGGCAAGGAAGAGTTGTATGCTAAATCTCTATAGTGATGCAGTATGGTCTACGAGAGAGTAAGCAGCACCCAAGTTCAGAAGCGTCTGCTACATTTGGATTGTTTCGTACAAGGGCAAGGAAGAGTTGTATGCTAAATCTCTATAGTGATGCAGTATGGTCTACGAGAGAGTAAGCAGCACCCAAGTTCAGAAGCGTCTGCAACATTTGGATTGTTTCATACAAGGGCAAGGAAGAGTTGTATGCTAAATCTCTATAGTGATGCAGTATGGTCTACGAGAGAGTAAGCAGCACCCAAGTTCAGAAGCGTCTGCTACATTTGGATTGTTTCATACAAGGGCAATGAAGAGTTCTATACTAAATCTCTCTGGTGTTCCTATACTGGCTACAGCCTAGTAAGCAGCACCCAAGTTCAGAAGCGTCTGCTACATTTGGATTGTTTCATACAAGGGCAAGGAAGAGTAGTATGGTAAATGTCTATAGTGATGCAGTATGGTCTACGAGAGAGTAAGCAGCACCCAAGTTCAGAACCGTCTGCTACATTTGTATTGTTTCATACAGAGGCAATGAAGTGTTCTATACTAAATCTCTCTGGTGTTCCTATACTCGCTACAGCCTAGTAAGCAGGACCCAAGTTCAGAAGCGTCTGCTACATTTGGATTGTTTCATACAAGGGCAAGGAAGAGTTGTATGCTAAATCTCTATAGGGATGCAGTATGGTCTACGAGAGAGTAAGCAGCACCCAAGTTCAGAAGCGTCTGCTACATTTGGATTGTTTCATACAAGGGCAAGGAAGAGTTGTATGCTAAATCTCTATAGTGATGCAGTATGGTCTACGAGAGAGTAAGCAGCACCCAAGTTCAGAAGCGTCTGCAACATTTCGATTGTATCATACAAGGGCAAGGAAGAGTTGTATGGTAAATCTCTATAGTGATGCAGTATGGTCTACGAGAGAGTAAGCAGCACCCAAGTTCAGAAGCGTCTGCTACATTTGGATTGTTTCATACAAGGGCAATGAAGAGTTCTATACTAAATCTCTCTGGTGTTCCTATACTGGCTACAGCCTAGTAAGCAGCACCCAAGTTCAGAAGCGTCTGCTACATTTGGATTGTTTCATACAAGGGCAAGGAAGAGTTGTATGCTAAATCTCTATAGTGATGCAGTATGGTCTACGAGAGAGTAAGGAGCACCCAAGTTCAGAAGCATCAGCTACATTTGGATTGTTTCATACAAGGGCAAGGAAGAGTTGTATGGTAAATCTCTATAGTGATGCAGTATGGTCTACGAGAGAGTAAGCAGCACCCACGTTCAGAAGCGTCAGCTACATTTGGATTGTTTCATACAAGGGCAAGGAAGATTTGTATGGTAAATCTCTATAGTGATGCAGTATGGTCTACGAGAGAGTAAGCAGCACCCACGTTCAGAAGCGTCTGCAACATTTGGATTGTCTCATACAACGGCAAGGAAGAGTTGTATGGTAAATCTCTATAGTGATGCAGTATGGTCTACGAGAGAGTAAGCAGCACCCAAGTTCAGAAGCGTCTGCTACATTTGGATTGTTTCATACAAGGGCAAGGAAGAGTTGTATGCTAAATCTCTATAGTGATGCAGTATGGTCTACGAGAGAGTAAGCAGCACCCAAGTTCAGAAGCGTCTGCTACATTTGGATTGTTTCGTACAAGGCCAAGGAAGAGTTGTATGCTAAATCTCTATAGTGATGCAGTATGGTCTACGAGAGAGTAAGCAGCACCCAAGTTCAGAAGCGTCTGCAACATTTGGATTGTTTCATACAAGGGCAAGGAAGAGTTGTATGCTAAATCTCTATAGTGATGCAGTATGGTCTACGAGAGAGTAAGCAGCACCCAAGTTCCGAAGCGTCTGCTACATTTGGATTATTTCTTACAAGGGCAATGAAGAGTTCTATACTAAATCTCTCTGGTGTTCCTATACTTGCTACAGCCTAGTAAGCAGCACCCAAGTTCAGAAGCGTCTGCTACATCTGGATTGTTTCATACAAGGGCAAGGAAGAGTTGTATGGTAAATCTCTATAGTGATGCAGTATGGTCTACGAGAGAGTAATCAGCACCCAAGTTCAGAAGCGTCTGCTACATTTGGATTGTTTCATACAGAGGCAATGAAGAGTTCTATACTAAATCTCTCTGGTGTTCCTATACTCGCTACAGCCTAGTAAGCAGGACCCAGGTTCAGAAGCGTCTGCTACATTTGGATTGTTTCATTCAAGGGCAAGGAAGAGTTGTATGGTAAATCTCTATAGTGATGCAGTATGGTCTACGAGAGAGTAAGCAGCACCCAAGTTCAGAAGCGTCAGCTACATTTGGATTGTTTCATACAAGGGCAAGGAAGAGTTGTATGCTAAATCTCTATAGTGATGCAGTATGGTCTACGAGAGAGTAAGCAGGACCCAAGTTCAGAAGCGTCTGCTACATTTGGATTGTTTCATACAAAGGCAAGGAAGAGTTGTATGCTAAATCTCTATAGTGATGCAGTATGGTCTACGAGAGAGTAAGCAGCACCCAAGTTCAGAAGCGTCTGCTACATTTGGATTGTTTCATACAAGGGCAAGGAAGAGTTGTATGCTAAATCTCTATAGTGATGCAGTATGGTCTACGAGAGAGTAAGCAGCACCCAAGTTCAGAAGCGTCTGCTACATTTGGATTGTTTCATACAAGGGCAAGGAAGAGTTGTATGGTAAATCTCTATAGTGATGCATTATGGTCTACGAGAGAGTAAGCAGCACCCAAGTTCAGAAGCATCTGCTACATTTGGATTGTTTCATACAAAGGCAAGGAAGAGTTCTATACTAAATCTCTCTTGTGTTCCTATACTGGCTACAGCCTAGTAAGCAGGACCCAAGTTCAGAAGCGTCTGCTACATTTGGATTGTTTCATACAAGGGCAAGGAAGAGTTGTATGCTAAATCTCTATAGTGATGCAGTATGGTCTACGAGAGAGTAAGCAGCACCCAAGTTCAGAAGCGTCTGCTACATTTGGATTGTTTCATACAAGGGCAAGGAAGAGTTGTATGCTAAATCTCTATAGTGATGCAGTATGGTCTACGAGAGAGTAAGCAGCACCCAAGTTCAGAAGCGTCTGCTACATTTGGATTGTTTCGTACAAGGCCAAGGAAGAGTTGTATGCTAAATCTCTATAGTGATGCAGTATGGTCTACGAGAGAGTAAGCAGCACCCAAGTTCAGAAGCGTCTGCAACATTTGGATTGTTTCATACAAGGGCAAGGAAGAGTTGTATGCTAAATCTCTATAGTGATGCAGTATGGTCTACGAGAGAGTAAGCAGCACCCAAGTTCCGAAGCGTCTGCTACATTTGGATTATTTCTTACAAGGGCAATGAAGAGTTCTATACTAAATCTCTCTGGTGTTCCTATACTGGCTACAGCCTAGTAAGCAGCACCCAAGTTCAGAAGCGTCTGCTACATTTGGATTGTTTCATACAAGGGCAAGGAAGAGTTGTATGCTAAATCTCTATAGGGATGCAGTATGGTCTACGAGAGAGTAAGCAGCACCCAAGTTCAGAAGCGTCTGCTGCATTTGGACTGTTTCATATAAGGGCAAGGAAGAGTTGTATGGTAAATCTCTATAGTGATGCAGTATGGTCTACGAGAGAGTAAGCAGCACCCAAGTTCAGAAGCGTCTGCTACATTTGGATTGTTTCATACAAGGGCAAGGAAGAGTTGTATGCTAAATCTCTATAGTGATGCAGTATGGTCTACGAGAGAGTAAGCAGCACCCAAGTTCAGAAGCGTCTGCTACATTTGGATTGTTTCATACAAAGGCAAGGAAGAGTTGTATGCTAAAACTCTATAGTGATGCAGTATGGTCTACGAGAGAGTAAGCAGCACCCACGTTCAGAAGCGTCTGCTACATTTGGATTGCTTCATACAAAGGCAATGAAGTGTTCTATACTAAATCTCTCTGGTGTTCCTATACTGGCTACAGCCTAGTAAGCAGGACCCAAGTTCAGAAGCGTCTGCTACATTTGGATTGTTTCATACAAGGGCAAGGAAGAGTTGTATGGTAAATCTCTATAGTGATGCAGTATGGTCTACGAGAGAGTAAGCAGCACCCAAGTTCAGAAGCGTCTGCTACATTTGGATTGTTTCATACAAGGGCAAGGAAGAGTTGTATGCTAAATCTCTATAGTGATGCAGTATGGTCTACGAGAGAGTAAGCAGCACCCAAGTTCAGAAGCGTCTGCTACATTTGGATTGTTTCATACAAGGGCAAGGAAGAGTTGTATGGTAAATCTCTATAGTGATGCAGTATGGTCTACGAGAGAGTAAGCAGCACCCAAGTTCAGAAGCGTCTGCTACATTTGGATTGTTTCATACAAAGGCAATGAAGAGTTCTATACTAAATCTCTCTGGTGTTCCTATACTGGCTACAGCCTAGTAAGCAGCACCCAAGTTCAGAAGCGTCAGCTACATTTGGATTGTTTCATACAAGGGCAAGGAAGAGTTGTATGGTAAATCTCTATAGTGATGCAGTATGGTCTACGAGAGAGTAAGCAGCACCCAAGTTCAGAAGCGTCTGCAACATTTGGATTGTTTCATACAAGGGCAAGGAAGAGTTGTATGCTAAATCTCTATAGTGATGCCGTATGGTCTACGAGAGATTAAGCAGCACCGAAGTTCAGAAGCGTCTGCTACATTTGGATTGTTTCGTACAAGGGCAAGGAAGAGTTGTATGCGAAATCTCTGTAGTGATGCAGTATGGTCTACGAGAGAGTAAGCAGCACCCAAGTTCAGAAGCGTCTGCAACATTTGGATTGTTTCATACAAGGGCAAGGAAGAGTTGTATGCTAAATCTCTATAGTGATGCAGTATGGTCTACGAGAGAGTAAGCAGCACCCAAGTTCAGAAGCGTCTGCTACATTTGGATTGTTTCATACAAGGGCAAGGAAGAGTTGTATGCTAAATCTCTATAGTGATGCAGTATGGTCTACGAGAGAGTAAGCAGCACCCAAGTTCAGAAGCGTCTGCTACATTTGGATTGTTTCGTACAAGGGCAAGGAAGAGTTGTATGCTAAATCTCTATAGTGATGCAGTATGGTCTACGAGAGAGTAAGCAGCACCCAAGTTCAGAAGCGTCTGCAACATTTGGATTGTTTCATACAAGGGCAAGGAAGAGTTGTATGCTAAATCTCTATAGTGATGCAGTATGGTCTACGAGAGAGTAAGCAGCACCCAAGTTCAGAAGCGTCTGCTACATTTGGATTGTTTCATACAAGGGCAATGAAGAGTTCTATACTAAACTCTCTGGTGTTCCTATACTGGCTACAGCCTAGTAAGCAGCACCCAAGTTCAGAAGCGTCTGCTACATTTGGATTGTTTCATACAAGGGCAAGGAAGAGTTGTATGGTAAATCTCTATAGTGATGCAGTATGGTCTACGAGAGAGTAAGCAGCACCCAAGTTCAGAAGCGTCTGCTACATTTGGATTGTTTCATACAGAGGCAATGAAGAGTTCTATACTAAATCTCTCTGGTGTTCCTATACTCGCTACAGCCTAGTAAGCAGGACCCAAGTTCAGAAGCGTCTGCTACATTTGGATTGTTTCATACAAGGGCACGGATGAGTTGTATGCTAAATCTCTATAGGGATGCAGTATGGTCTACGAGAGAGTAAGCAGCACCCAAGTTCAGAAGCGTCTGCTGCATTTGGATTGTTACATACAAGGGCAAGGAAGAGTTGTATGGTAAATCTCTATAGTGATGCAGTATGGTCTATGAGAGAGTAAGCAGCACCCAAGTTCAGAAGCGTCTGCTACATTTGGATTGTTTCATACAAGGGCAAGGAAGAGTTGTATGCTAAATCTCTATAGTGATGCAGTATGGTCTACGAGAGAGTAAGCAGCACCCAAGTTCAGAAGCGTCTGCTACATTTGGATTGTTTCATACAAAGGCAAGGAAGAGTTGTATGCTAAAACTCTATAGTGATGCAGTATGGTCTACGAGAGAGTAAGCAGCACCCACGTTCAGAAGCGTCTGCTACATTTGGATTGTTTCATACAAAGGCAATGAAGAGTTCTATACTAAATCTCTCTGGTGTTCCTATACTGGCTACAGCCTAGTAAGCAGGACCCAAGTTCAGAAGCGTCTGCTACATTTGGATTGTTTCATACAAGGGCAAGGAAGAGTTGTATGGTAAATCTCTATAGTGATGCAGTATGGTCTACGAGAGAGTAAGCAGCACCCAGGTTCAGAAGCGTCTGCTACATTTGGATTGTTTCATACAAGGGCAAGGAAGAGCTGTATGCTAAAACTCTATAGTGATGCAGTATGGTCTACGAGAGACTAAGCAGCACCCACGTTCAGAAGCGTCTGCTACATTTGGATTGTTTCATACAAAGGCAAGGAAGAGTTGTATGCTAAAACTCTATAGTGATGCAGTATGGTCTACGAGAGAGTAAGCAGCACCCACGTTCAGAAGCGTCTGCTACATTTGGATTGTTTCATACAAAGGCAACGAAGAGTTCTATACTAAATCTCTCTGGTGTTCCTATACTGGCTACAGCCTAGTAAGCAGGACCCAAGTTCAGAAGCGTCTGCTACATTTGGATTTTTTCATACAAGGGCAAGGAAGAGTTGTATGCTAAATCTCTATAGTGATGCAGTATGGTCTACGAGAGAGTAAGCAGCACCCACGTTCAGAAGCGTCTGCTACATTTGGATTGTTTCATACAAAGGCAATGAAGAGTTCTATACTAAATCTCTCTGGTGTTCCTATACTGGCTACAGCCTAGTAAGCAGCACCCAAGTTCAGAAGCGTCTGCTACATTTGGATTGTTTCATACAAGGGCAAGGAAGAGTTGTATGGTAAATCTCTATAGTGATGCAGTATGGTCTACGAGAGAGTAAGCAGCACCCAAGTTCAGAAGCGTCTGCTACATTTGGATTGTTTCATACAGAGGCAATGAAGAGTTCTATACTAAATCTCTCTGGTGTTCCTATACTCGCTACAGCCTAGTAAGCAGGACCCAAGTTCAGAAGCGTCTGCTACGTTTGGATTGTTTCATACAAGGGCAAGGAAGAGTTGTATACTAAATCTCTATAGGGATGCAGTATGGTCTACGAGAGAGTAAGCAGCACCCAAGTTCAGAAGCGTCTGCTGCATTTGGATTGTTTCATACAAGGGCAAGGAAGAGTTGTATGGTAAATCTCTATAGTGATGCAGTATGGTCTACGAGAGAGTAAGCAGCACCCAAGTTCAGAAGCGTCTGCTACATTTGGATTGTTTCATACAAGGGCAAGGAAGAGTTGTATGGTAAATCTCTATAGTGATGCAGTATGGTCTACGAGAGAGTAAGCAGCACCCAAGTTCAGAAGCGTCAGCTACATTTGGATTGTTTCATACAAGGGCAAGGAAGAGTTGTATGCTAAATCTCTATAGTGATGCAGTATGGTCTACGAGAGAGTAAGCAGCACCCAAGTTCAGAAGCGTCTGCTACATTTGGATTGTTTCATACAAGGGCAAGGAAGAGTTGTATGCTAAATCTCTATAGTGATGCAGTATGGTCTACGAGAGAGTAAGCAGCACCCAAGTTCAGAAGCGTCTGCTACATTTGGATTGTTTCGTACAAGGGCAAGGAAGAGTTGTATGCTAAATCTCTATAGTGATGCAGTATGGTCTACGAGAGAGTAAGCAGCACCCAAGTTCAGAAGCGTCTGCAACATTTGGATTTTTTCATACAAGGGCAAGGAAGAGTTGTATGCTAAATCTCTATAGTGATGCAGTATGGTCTACGAGAGAGTAAGCAGCACCCAAGTTCAGAAGCGTCTGCTACATTTGGATTGTTTCATACAAGGGCAATGAAGAGTTCTATACTAAACTCTCTGGTGTTCCTATACTGGCTACAGCCTAGTAAGCAGCACCCAAGTTCAGAAGCGTCTGCTACATTTGGATTGTTTCATACAAGGGCAAGGAAGAGTTGTATGGTAAATCTCTATAGTGATGCAGTATGGTCTACGAGAGAGTAAGCAGCACCCAAGTTCAGAAGCGTCTGCTACATTTGGATTGTTTCATACAGAGGCAATGAAGAGTTCTATACTAAATCTCTCTGGTGTTCCTATACTCGCTACAGCCTAGTAAGCAGGACCCAAGTTCAGAAGCGTCTGCTACATTTGGATTGTTTCATACAAGGGCACGGATGAGTTGTATGCTAAATCTCTATAGGGATGCAGTATGGTCTACGAGAGAGTAAGCAGCACCCAAGTTCAGAAGCGTCTGCTGCATTTGGATTGTTTCATACAAGGGCAAGGAAGAGTTGTATGGTAAATCTCTATAGTGATGCAGTATGGTCTACGAGAGAGTAAGCAGCACCCAAGTTCAGAAGCGTCTGCTACATTTGGATTGTTTCATACAAGGGCAAGGAAGAGTTGTATGCTAAATCTCTATAGTGATGCAGTATGGTCTACGAGAGAGTAAGCAGCACCCAAGTTCAGAAGCGTCTGCTACATTTGGATTGTTTCATACAAAGGCAAGGATGAGTTGTATGCTAAAACTCTATAGTGATGCAGTATGGTCTACGAGAGAGTAAGCAGCACCCACGTTCAGAAGCGTCTGCTACATTTGGATTGTTTCATACAAAGGCAATGAAGAGTTCTATACTAAATCTCTCTGGTGTTCCTATACTGGCTACAGCCTAGTAAGCAGGACCCAAGTTCAGAAGCGTCTGCTACATTTGGATTGTTTCATACAAGGGCAAGGAAGAGTTGTATGGTAAATCTCTATAGTGATGCAGTATGGTCTACGAGAGAGTAAGAAGCACCCAGGTTCAGAAGCGTCTGCTACATTTGGATTGTTTCATACAAGGGCAAGGAAGAGCTGTATGCTAAAACTCTATAGTGATGCAGTATGGTCTACGAGAGACTAAGCAGCACCCACGTTCAGAAGCGTCTGCTACATTTGGATTGTTTCATACAAAGGCAAGGAAGAGTTGTATGCTAAAACTCTATAGTGATGCAGTATGGTCTACGAGAGAGTAAGCAGCACCCACGTTCAGAAGCGTCTGCTACATTTGGTTTGTTTCATACAAAGGCAACGAAGAGTTCTATACTAAATCTCTCTGGTGTTTCTATACTGGCTACAGCCTAGTAAGCAGGACCCAAGTTCAGAAGCGTCTGCTACATTTGGATTTTTTCATACAAGGGCAAGGAAGAGTTGTATGCTAAATCTCTATAGTTATGCAGTATGGTCTACGAGAGAGTAAGCAGCACCCAAGTTCAGAAGCGTCTGCTACATTTGGATTGTTTCATACAAAGGCAAGGAAGAGTTGTATGCTAAAACTCTATAGTGATGCAGTATGGTCTACGAGAGAGTAAGCAGCACCCAAGTTCAGAAGCGTCTGCTACATTTGGATTGTTTCATACAAAGGCAATGAAGAGTTCTATACTAAATCTCTCTGGTGTTCCTATACTGGCTACAGCCTAGTAAGCAGGACCCAAGTTCAGAAGCGTCTGCTACATTTGGATTGTTTCATACAAGGGCAAGGAAGAGTTGTATGGTAAATCTCTATAGTGATGCAGTATGGTCTACGAGAGACTAAGCAGCACCCACGTTCAGAAGCGTCTGCTACATTTGGATTGTTTCATACAAAGGCAAGGAAGAGTTGTATGGTAAATCTCTATAGTGATGCAGTATGGTCTACGAGAGAGTAAGCAGCACCCAAGTTCAGAAGCGTCTGCAACATTTGGATTGTTTCATACAAGGGCAAGGAAGAGTTGTATGCTAAATCTCTATAGTGATGCCGTATGGTCTACGAGAGAGTAAGCAGCACCCAAGTTCAGAAGCGTCTGCTACATTTGGATTATTTCGTACAAGGGCAAGGAAGAGTTGTATGCGAAATCTCTATAGTGATGCAGTATGGTCTACGAGAGAGTAAGCAGCACCCAAGTTCAGAAGCGTCTGCTACATTTGGATTATTTCATACAAGGGCAATGAAGAGTTCTATACTAAATCTCTCTGGTGTTCCTATACTGGCTAAAGCCTAGTAAGCAGCACCCAAGTTCAGAAGCGTCTGCTACATTTGGATTGTTTCATACAAGGGCAAGGAAGAGTTGTATGGTAAATCTCTATAGTGATGCAGTATGGTCTACGAGAGAGTAAGCAGCACCCAAGTTCAGAAGCGTCTGCTACATTTGGATTGTTTCATACAGAGGCAATGAAGAGTTCTATACTAAATCTATCTGGTGTTCCTATACTCGCTACAGCCTAGTAAGCAGGACCCAAGTTCAGAAGCGTCTGCTACATTTGGATTGTTTCATACAAGGGCAAGGAAGAGTTGTATGCTAAATCTCTATAGGGATGCAGTATGGTCTACGAGAGAGTAAGCAGCACCCAAGTTCAGAAGCGTCTGCTACATTTGGATTGTTTCATACAAGGGCAAGGAAGAGCTGTATGCTAAATCTCTATAGTGATGCAGTATGGTCTACGAGAGAGTAAGCAGCACCCACGTTCAGAAGCGTCTGCTACATTTGGATTGTTTCATACAAGGGCAAGGAAGAGCTCTATGCTAAATCTCTATAGTGATGCAGTATGGTCTACGAGAGAGTAAGCAGCACCCACGTTCAGAAGCGTCTGCTACATTTGGATTGTTTCATACAAGGGCAAGGAAGAGTTGTATGGTAAATCTCTATAGTGATGCAGTATGGTCTACGAGAGAGTAAGCAGCACCCAAGTTCAGAAGCGTCTGCAACATTTGGATTGTTTCATACAAGGGCAAGGAAGAGTTGTATGCTAAATCTCTATAGTGATGCCGTATGGTCTACGAGAGAGTAAGCAGCACCCAAGTTCAGAAGCGTCTGCTACATTTGGATTATTTCGTACAAGGGCAAGGAAGAGTTGTATGCGAAATCTCTATAGTGATGCAGTATGGTCTACGAGAGAGTAAGCAGCACCCAAGTTCAGAAGCGTCTGCTACATTTGGATTATTTCATACAAGGGCAATGAAGAGTTCTATACTAAATCTCTCTGGTGTTCCTATACTGGCTAAAGCCTAGTAAGCAGCACCCAAGTTCAGAAGCGTCTGCTACATTTGGATTGTTTCATACAAGGGCAAGGAAGAGTTGTATGGTAAATCTCTATAGTGATGCAGTATGGTCTACGAGAGAGTAAGCAGCACCCAAGTTCAGAAGCGTCTGCTACATTTGGATTGTTTCATACAGAGGCAATGAAGAGTTCTATACTAAATCTCTCTGGTGTTCCTATACTCGCTACAGCCTAGTAAGCAGGACCCAAGTTCAGAAGCGTCTGCTACATTTGGATTGTTTCATACAAGGGCAAGGAAGAGTTGTATGCTAAATCTCTATAGGGATGCAGTATGGTCTACGAGAGAGTAAGCTGCACCCAAGTTCAGAAGCGTCTGCTACATTTGGATTGTTTCATACAAGGGCAAGGAAGAGCTGTATGCTAAATCTCTATAGTGATGCAGTATGGTCTACGAGAGAGTAAGCAGCACCCACGTTCAGAAGCGTCTGCTACATTTGGATTGTTTCATACAAAGGCAATGAAGAGTTCTATACTAAATCTCTCTGGTGTTCCTATACTGGCTACAGCCTAGTAAGCAGGACGCAAGTTCAGAAGCGTCTGCTACATTTGGATTGTTTCATACAAGGGCAAGGAAGAGTTGTATGCTAAATCTCTATAGTGATGCAGTATGGTCTACGAGAGAGTAAGCAGCACCCAAGTTCAGAAGCGTCTGCTACATTTGGATTGTTTCATACAAGGGCAAGGAAGAGTTGTATGCTAAATCTCTATAGTGATGCAGTATGGTCTACGAGAGAGTAAGCAGCACCCAAGTTCAGAAGCGTCTGCTACATTTGGATTGTTTCATACAAGGGCAAGGAAGAGTTGTATGGTAAATCTCTATAGTGATGCATTATGGCCTACGAGAGAGTAAGCAGCACCCAAGTTCAGAAGCGTCTGCTACATTTGGATTGTTTCATACAAAGGCAAGGAAGAGTTCTATACTAAATCTCTCTGGTGTTCCTATACTGGCTGCAGCCTAGTAAGCAGGACCCAAGTTCAGAAGCGTCTGCTACATTTGGATTGTTTCATACAAGGGCAAGGAAGAGTTGTATGCTAAATCTCTATAGTGATGCAGTATGGTCTACGAGAGAGTAAGCAGCACCCAAGTTCAGAAGCGTCTGCTACATTTGGATTCTTTCATACAAGGGCAAGGAAGAGTTGTATGCTAAATCTCTATAGTGATGCAGTATGGTCTACGAGAGAGTAAGCAGCACCCACGTTCAGAAGAGTCTGCTACATTTGGATTGTTTCATACAAAGGCAATGAAGAGTTCTATACTAAATCTCTCTGGTGTTCCTATACTGGCTACAGCCTAGTAAGCAGGACCCAAGTTTAGAAGCGTCTGCTACATTAGGATTGTTTCATTCAAGGGCAAGGAAGAGTTGTATGGTAAATCTCTATAGTGATGCAGTATGGTCTACGAGAGAGTAAGCAGCACCCAAGTTCAGAAGCGTCAGCTACATTTGGATTTTTTCATACAAGGGCAAGGAAGAGTTGTATGCTAAATCTCTATAGTGATGCAGTATGGTCTACGAGAGAGTAAGCAGCACCCAAGTTCAGAAGCGTCTGCTACATTTGGATTGTTTCATACAAGGGCAATGAAGAGTTCTATACTAAATCTCTCTGGTGTTCCTATACTGGCTACAGCCTAGTAAGCAGCACCCAAGTTCAGAAGCGTCTGCTACATTTGGATTGTTTCATACAAGGGCAAGGAAGAGTTGTATGGTAAATGTATATAGTAATGCAGTATGGTCTACGAGAGAGTAAGCAGCACCCAAGTTCAGAACCGTCTGCTACATTTGGATTGTTTCATACAAGGGCAAGGAAGAGTTGTACGCTAAATCTCTATAGTGATGCAGTATGGTCTACGAGAGAGTAAGCAGCACCCAAGTTCAGAAGCGTCTGCTACATTTGGATTGTTTCATACAAGGGCAAGGAAGAGTTGTATGGTAAATCTCTATAGTGATGCATTATGGTCTACGAGAGAGTAAGCAGCACCCAAGTTCAGAAGCGTCTGCTACATTTGGATTGTTTCATTCAAAAGCAAGGAAGAGTTCTATACTAAATCTCTCTGGTGTTCCTATACTGGCTACAGCCTAGTAAGCAGGACCCAAGTTCAGAAGCGTCTGCTACATTTGGATTGTTTCATACAAGGGCAAGGAAGAGTTGTATGCTAAATCTCTATAGTGATGCAGTATGGTCTACGAGAGAGTAAGCAGCACCCAAGTTCAGAAGCGTCTGCTACATTTGGATTGTTTCATACAAGGGCAAGGAAGAGTTGTATGCTAAATCTCTATAGTGATGCAGTATGGTCTACGAGAGAGTAAGCAGCACCCAAGTTCAGAAGCGTCTGCTACATTTGGATTGTTTCGTACAAGGGCAAGGAAGAGTTGTATGCTAAATCTCTATAGTGATGCAGTATGGTCTACGAGAGAGTAAGCAGCACCCAAGTTCAGAAGCGTCTGCAACATTTGGATTGTTTCATACAAGGGCAAGGAAGAGTTGTATGCTAAATCGCTATAGTGATGCAGTATGGTCTACGAGAGAGTAAGCAGCACCCAAGTTCAGAAGCGTCTGCTACATTTGGATTGTTTCATACAAGGGCAAGGAAGAGTTGTATGCTAAATCTCTATAGTGATGCAGTATGGTCTACGAGAGAGTAAGCAGCACCCACGTTCAGAAGCGTCTGCTACATTTGGATTGTTTCATACAAAGGCAATGAAGAGTTCTATACTAAATCTCTCTGGTGTTCCTATACTGGCTACAGCCTAGTAAGCAGGACCCAAGTTCAGAAGCGTCTGCTACATTAGGATTGTTTCATTCAAGGGCAAGGAAGAGTTGTATGGTAAATCTCTATAGTGATGCAGTATGGTCTACGAGAGAGTAAGCAGCACCCAAGTTCAGAAGCGTCAGCTACATTTGGATTGTTTCATACAAGGGCAAGGAAGAGTTGTATGCTAAATCTCTATAGCGATGCAGTATGGTCTACGAGAGAGTAAGCAGCACCCAAGTTCAGAAGCGTCTGCTACATTTGGATTGTTTCATGCAAGGGCAATGAAGAGTTCTATACTAAATCTCTCTGGTGTTCCTATACTGGCTAAAGCCTAGTAAGCAGCACCCAAGTTCAGAAGCGTCTGCTACATTTGGATTGTTTCATACAAGGGCAAGGAAGAGTTGTATGGTAAATGTATATAGTGATGCAGTATGGTCTACGAGAGAGTAAGCAGCCCCCAAGTTCAGAACCGTCTGCTACATTTGGATTGTTTCATACAAGGGCAAGGAAGAGTTGTATGCTAAATATCTATAGTGATGCAGTATGGTCTACGAGAGAGTAAGCAGCACCCAAGTTCAGAAGCGTCTGCTACATTTGGATTGTTTCATACAAGGGCAAGGAAGAGTTGTATGGTAAATCTCTATAGTGATGCATTATGGTCTACGAGAGAGTAAGCAGCACCCAAGTTCAGAAGCGTCTGCTACATTTGGATTGTTTCATACAAAGGCAAGGAAGAGTTCTATACTAAATCTCTCTGGTGTTCCTATACTGGCTACAGCCTAGTAAGCAGGACCCAAGTTCAGAAGCGTCTGCTACATTTGGATTGTTTCATACAAGGGCAAGGAAGAGTTGTATGCTAAATCTCTATAGTGATGCAGTATGGTCTACGAGAGAGTAAGCAGCACCCAAGTTCAGAAGCGTCTGCTACATTTGGATTGTTTCATACAAGGGCAAGGAAGAGTTGTATGCTAAATCTCTATAGTGATGCAGTATGGTCTACGAGAGAGTAAGCAGCACCCAAGTTCAGAAGCGTCTGCTACATTTGGATTGTTTCGTACAAGGGCAAGGAAGAGTTGTATGCTAAATCTCTATAGTGATGCAGTATGGTCTACGAGAGAGTAAGCAGCACCCAAGTTCAGAAGCGTCTGCAACATTTGGATTGTTTCATACAAGGGCAAGGAAGAGTTGTATGCTAAATCTCTATAGTGATGCAGTATGGTCTACGAGAGAGTAAGCAGCACCCAAGTTCAGAAGCGTCTGCTACATTTGGATTGTTTCATACAAGGGCAATGAAGAGTTCTATACTAAATCTCTCTGGTGTTCCTATACTGGCTACAGCCTAGTAAGCAGCACCCAAGTTCAGAAGCGTCTGCTACATTTGGATTGTTTCATACAAGGGCAAGGAAGAGTAGTATGGTAAATGTCTATAGTGATGCAGTATGGTCTACGAGAGAGT
Organism: Plestiodon gilberti rubricaudatus; assembly: GCA_026170595.1. Lineage (NCBI taxonomy): Eukaryota > Metazoa > Chordata > Lepidosauria > Squamata > Scincidae > Plestiodon > Plestiodon gilberti. The sequence continues at coordinate 113,368,110 of JANXHW010000003.1, forward strand.
AAGCAGCACCCAAGTTCAGAACCGTCTGCTACATTTGTATTGTTTCATACAGAGGCAATGAAGTGTTCTATACTAAATCTCTCTGGTGTTCCTATACTCGCTACAGCCTAGTAAGCAGGACCCAAGTTCAGAAGCGTCTGCTACATTTGGATTGTTTCATACAAGGGCAAGGAAGAGTTGTATGCTAAATCTCTATAGGGATGCAGTATGGTCTACGAGAGAGTAAGCAGCACCCAAGTTCAGAAGCGTCTGCTACATTTGGATTGTTTCATACAAGGGCAAGGAAGAGTTGTATGCTAAATCTCTATAGTGATGCAGTATGGTCTACGAGAGAGTAAGCAGCACCCAAGTTCAGAAGCGTCTGCAACATTTCGATTGTATCATACAAGGGCAAGGAAGAGTTGTATGGTAAATCTCTATAGTGATGCAGTATGGTCTACGAGAGAGTAAGCAGCACCCAAGTTCAGAAGCGTCTGCTACATTTGGATTGTTTCATACAAGGGCAATGAAGAGTTCTATACTAAATCTCTCTGGTGTTCCTATACTGGCTACAGCCTAGTAAGCAGCACCCAAGTTCAGAAGCGTCTGCTACATTTGGATTGTTTCATACAAGGGCAAGGAAGAGTTGTATGCTAAATCTCTATAGTGATGCAGTATGGTCTACGAGAGAGTAAGGAGCACCCAAGTTCAGAAGCATCAGCTACATTTGGATTGTTTCATACAAGGGCAAGGAAGAGTTGTATGGTAAATCTCTATAGTGATGCAGTATGGTCTACGAGAGAGTAAGCAGCACCCACGTTCAGAAGCGTCAGCTACATTTGGATTGTTTCATACAAGGGCAAGGAAGATTTGTATGGTAAATCTCTATAGTGATGCAGTATGGTCTACGAGAGAGTAAGCAGCACCCACGTTCAGAAGCGTCTGCAACATTTGGATTGTCTCATACAACGGCAAGGAAGAGTTGTATGGTAAATCTCTATAGTGATGCAGTATGGTCTACGAGAGAGTAAGCAGCACCCAAGTTCAGAAGCGTCTGCTACATTTGGATTGTTTCATACAAGGGCAAGGAAGAGTTGTATGCTAAATCTCTATAGTGATGCAGTATGGTCTACGAGAGAGTAAGCAGCACCCAAGTTCAGAAGCGTCTGCTACATTTGGATTGTTTCGTACAAGGCCAAGGAAGAGTTGTATGCTAAATCTCTATAGTGATGCAGTATGGTCTACGAGAGAGTAAGCAGCACCCAAGTTCAGAAGCGTCTGCAACATTTGGATTGTTTCATACAAGGGCAAGGAAGAGTTGTATGCTAAATCTCTATAGTGATGCAGTATGGTCTACGAGAGAGTAAGCAGCACCCAAGTTCCGAAGCGTCTGCTACATTTGGATTATTTCTTACAAGGGCAATGAAGAGTTCTATACTAAATCTCTCTGGTGTTCCTATACTTGCTACAGCCTAGTAAGCAGCACCCAAGTTCAGAAGCGTCTGCTACATCTGGATTGTTTCATACAAGGGCAAGGAAGAGTTGTATGGTAAATCTCTATAGTGATGCAGTATGGTCTACGAGAGAGTAATCAGCACCCAAGTTCAGAAGCGTCTGCTACATTTGGATTGTTTCATACAGAGGCAATGAAGAGTTCTATACTAAATCTCTCTGGTGTTCCTATACTCGCTACAGCCTAGTAAGCAGGACCCAGGTTCAGAAGCGTCTGCTACATTTGGATTGTTTCATTCAAGGGCAAGGAAGAGTTGTATGGTAAATCTCTATAGTGATGCAGTATGGTCTACGAGAGAGTAAGCAGCACCCAAGTTCAGAAGCGTCAGCTACATTTGGATTGTTTCATACAAGGGCAAGGAAGAGTTGTATGCTAAATCTCTATAGTGATGCAGTATGGTCTACGAGAGAGTAAGCAGGACCCAAGTTCAGAAGCGTCTGCTACATTTGGATTGTTTCATACAAAGGCAAGGAAGAGTTGTATGCTAAATCTCTATAGTGATGCAGTATGGTCTACGAGAGAGTAAGCAGCACCCAAGTTCAGAAGCGTCTGCTACATTTGGATTGTTTCATACAAGGGCAAGGAAGAGTTGTATGCTAAATCTCTATAGTGATGCAGTATGGTCTACGAGAGAGTAAGCAGCACCCAAGTTCAGAAGCGTCTGCTACATTTGGATTGTTTCATACAAGGGCAAGGAAGAGTTGTATGGTAAATCTCTATAGTGATGCATTATGGTCTACGAGAGAGTAAGCAGCACCCAAGTTCAGAAGCATCTGCTACATTTGGATTGTTTCATACAAAGGCAAGGAAGAGTTCTATACTAAATCTCTCTTGTGTTCCTATACTGGCTACAGCCTAGTAAGCAGGACCCAAGTTCAGAAGCGTCTGCTACATTTGGATTGTTTCATACAAGGGCAAGGAAGAGTTGTATGCTAAATCTCTATAGTGATGCAGTATGGTCTACGAGAGAGTAAGCAGCACCCAAGTTCAGAAGCGTCTGCTACATTTGGATTGTTTCATACAAGGGCAAGGAAGAGTTGTATGCTAAATCTCTATAGTGATGCAGTATGGTCTACGAGAGAGTAAGCAGCACCCAAGTTCAGAAGCGTCTGCTACATTTGGATTGTTTCGTACAAGGCCAAGGAAGAGTTGTATGCTAAATCTCTATAGTGATGCAGTATGGTCTACGAGAGAGTAAGCAGCACCCAAGTTCAGAAGCGTCTGCAACATTTGGATTGTTTCATACAAGGGCAAGGAAGAGTTGTATGCTAAATCTCTATAGTGATGCAGTATGGTCTACGAGAGAGTAAGCAGCACCCAAGTTCCGAAGCGTCTGCTACATTTGGATTATTTCTTACAAGGGCAATGAAGAGTTCTATACTAAATCTCTCTGGTGTTCCTATACTGGCTACAGCCTAGTAAGCAGCACCCAAGTTCAGAAGCGTCTGCTACATTTGGATTGTTTCATACAAGGGCAAGGAAGAGTTGTATGCTAAATCTCTATAGGGATGCAGTATGGTCTACGAGAGAGTAAGCAGCACCCAAGTTCAGAAGCGTCTGCTGCATTTGGACTGTTTCATATAAGGGCAAGGAAGAGTTGTATGGTAAATCTCTATAGTGATGCAGTATGGTCTACGAGAGAGTAAGCAGCACCCAAGTTCAGAAGCGTCTGCTACATTTGGATTGTTTCATACAAGGGCAAGGAAGAGTTGTATGCTAAATCTCTATAGTGATGCAGTATGGTCTACGAGAGAGTAAGCAGCACCCAAGTTCAGAAGCGTCTGCTACATTTGGATTGTTTCATACAAAGGCAAGGAAGAGTTGTATGCTAAAACTCTATAGTGATGCAGTATGGTCTACGAGAGAGTAAGCAGCACCCACGTTCAGAAGCGTCTGCTACATTTGGATTGCTTCATACAAAGGCAATGAAGTGTTCTATACTAAATCTCTCTGGTGTTCCTATACTGGCTACAGCCTAGTAAGCAGGACCCAAGTTCAGAAGCGTCTGCTACATTTGGATTGTTTCATACAAGGGCAAGGAAGAGTTGTATGGTAAATCTCTATAGTGATGCAGTATGGTCTACGAGAGAGTAAGCAGCACCCAAGTTCAGAAGCGTCTGCTACATTTGGATTGTTTCATACAAGGGCAAGGAAGAGTTGTATGCTAAATCTCTATAGTGATGCAGTATGGTCTACGAGAGAGTAAGCAGCACCCAAGTTCAGAAGCGTCTGCTACATTTGGATTGTTTCATACAAGGGCAAGGAAGAGTTGTATGGTAAATCTCTATAGTGATGCAGTATGGTCTACGAGAGAGTAAGCAGCACCCAAGTTCAGAAGCGTCTGCTACATTTGGATTGTTTCATACAAAGGCAATGAAGAGTTCTATACTAAATCTCTCTGGTGTTCCTATACTGGCTACAGCCTAGTAAGCAGCACCCAAGTTCAGAAGCGTCAGCTACATTTGGATTGTTTCATACAAGGGCAAGGAAGAGTTGTATGGTAAATCTCTATAGTGATGCAGTATGGTCTACGAGAGAGTAAGCAGCACCCAAGTTCAGAAGCGTCTGCAACATTTGGATTGTTTCATACAAGGGCAAGGAAGAGTTGTATGCTAAATCTCTATAGTGATGCCGTATGGTCTACGAGAGATTAAGCAGCACCGAAGTTCAGAAGCGTCTGCTACATTTGGATTGTTTCGTACAAGGGCAAGGAAGAGTTGTATGCGAAATCTCTGTAGTGATGCAGTATGGTCTACGAGAGAGTAAGCAGCACCCAAGTTCAGAAGCGTCTGCAACATTTGGATTGTTTCATACAAGGGCAAGGAAGAGTTGTATGCTAAATCTCTATAGTGATGCAGTATGGTCTACGAGAGAGTAAGCAGCACCCAAGTTCAGAAGCGTCTGCTACATTTGGATTGTTTCATACAAGGGCAAGGAAGAGTTGTATGCTAAATCTCTATAGTGATGCAGTATGGTCTACGAGAGAGTAAGCAGCACCCAAGTTCAGAAGCGTCTGCTACATTTGGATTGTTTCGTACAAGGGCAAGGAAGAGTTGTATGCTAAATCTCTATAGTGATGCAGTATGGTCTACGAGAGAGTAAGCAGCACCCAAGTTCAGAAGCGTCTGCAACATTTGGATTGTTTCATACAAGGGCAAGGAAGAGTTGTATGCTAAATCTCTATAGTGATGCAGTATGGTCTACGAGAGAGTAAGCAGCACCCAAGTTCAGAAGCGTCTGCTACATTTGGATTGTTTCATACAAGGGCAATGAAGAGTTCTATACTAAACTCTCTGGTGTTCCTATACTGGCTACAGCCTAGTAAGCAGCACCCAAGTTCAGAAGCGTCTGCTACATTTGGATTGTTTCATACAAGGGCAAGGAAGAGTTGTATGGTAAATCTCTATAGTGATGCAGTATGGTCTACGAGAGAGTAAGCAGCACCCAAGTTCAGAAGCGTCTGCTACATTTGGATTGTTTCATACAGAGGCAATGAAGAGTTCTATACTAAATCTCTCTGGTGTTCCTATACTCGCTACAGCCTAGTAAGCAGGACCCAAGTTCAGAAGCGTCTGCTACATTTGGATTGTTTCATACAAGGGCACGGATGAGTTGTATGCTAAATCTCTATAGGGATGCAGTATGGTCTACGAGAGAGTAAGCAGCACCCAAGTTCAGAAGCGTCTGCTGCATTTGGATTGTTACATACAAGGGCAAGGAAGAGTTGTATGGTAAATCTCTATAGTGATGCAGTATGGTCTATGAGAGAGTAAGCAGCACCCAAGTTCAGAAGCGTCTGCTACATTTGGATTGTTTCATACAAGGGCAAGGAAGAGTTGTATGCTAAATCTCTATAGTGATGCAGTATGGTCTACGAGAGAGTAAGCAGCACCCAAGTTCAGAAGCGTCTGCTACATTTGGATTGTTTCATACAAAGGCAAGGAAGAGTTGTATGCTAAAACTCTATAGTGATGCAGTATGGTCTACGAGAGAGTAAGCAGCACCCACGTTCAGAAGCGTCTGCTACATTTGGATTGTTTCATACAAAGGCAATGAAGAGTTCTATACTAAATCTCTCTGGTGTTCCTATACTGGCTACAGCCTAGTAAGCAGGACCCAAGTTCAGAAGCGTCTGCTACATTTGGATTGTTTCATACAAGGGCAAGGAAGAGTTGTATGGTAAATCTCTATAGTGATGCAGTATGGTCTACGAGAGAGTAAGCAGCACCCAGGTTCAGAAGCGTCTGCTACATTTGGATTGTTTCATACAAGGGCAAGGAAGAGCTGTATGCTAAAACTCTATAGTGATGCAGTATGGTCTACGAGAGACTAAGCAGCACCCACGTTCAGAAGCGTCTGCTACATTTGGATTGTTTCATACAAAGGCAAGGAAGAGTTGTATGCTAAAACTCTATAGTGATGCAGTATGGTCTACGAGAGAGTAAGCAGCACCCACGTTCAGAAGCGTCTGCTACATTTGGATTGTTTCATACAAAGGCAACGAAGAGTTCTATACTAAATCTCTCTGGTGTTCCTATACTGGCTACAGCCTAGTAAGCAGGACCCAAGTTCAGAAGCGTCTGCTACATTTGGATTTTTTCATACAAGGGCAAGGAAGAGTTGTATGCTAAATCTCTATAGTGATGCAGTATGGTCTACGAGAGAGTAAGCAGCACCCACGTTCAGAAGCGTCTGCTACATTTGGATTGTTTCATACAAAGGCAATGAAGAGTTCTATACTAAATCTCTCTGGTGTTCCTATACTGGCTACAGCCTAGTAAGCAGCACCCAAGTTCAGAAGCGTCTGCTACATTTGGATTGTTTCATACAAGGGCAAGGAAGAGTTGTATGGTAAATCTCTATAGTGATGCAGTATGGTCTACGAGAGAGTAAGCAGCACCCAAGTTCAGAAGCGTCTGCTACATTTGGATTGTTTCATACAGAGGCAATGAAGAGTTCTATACTAAATCTCTCTGGTGTTCCTATACTCGCTACAGCCTAGTAAGCAGGACCCAAGTTCAGAAGCGTCTGCTACGTTTGGATTGTTTCATACAAGGGCAAGGAAGAGTTGTATACTAAATCTCTATAGGGATGCAGTATGGTCTACGAGAGAGTAAGCAGCACCCAAGTTCAGAAGCGTCTGCTGCATTTGGATTGTTTCATACAAGGGCAAGGAAGAGTTGTATGGTAAATCTCTATAGTGATGCAGTATGGTCTACGAGAGAGTAAGCAGCACCCAAGTTCAGAAGCGTCTGCTACATTTGGATTGTTTCATACAAGGGCAAGGAAGAGTTGTATGGTAAATCTCTATAGTGATGCAGTATGGTCTACGAGAGAGTAAGCAGCACCCAAGTTCAGAAGCGTCAGCTACATTTGGATTGTTTCATACAAGGGCAAGGAAGAGTTGTATGCTAAATCTCTATAGTGATGCAGTATGGTCTACGAGAGAGTAAGCAGCACCCAAGTTCAGAAGCGTCTGCTACATTTGGATTGTTTCATACAAGGGCAAGGAAGAGTTGTATGCTAAATCTCTATAGTGATGCAGTATGGTCTACGAGAGAGTAAGCAGCACCCAAGTTCAGAAGCGTCTGCTACATTTGGATTGTTTCGTACAAGGGCAAGGAAGAGTTGTATGCTAAATCTCTATAGTGATGCAGTATGGTCTACGAGAGAGTAAGCAGCACCCAAGTTCAGAAGCGTCTGCAACATTTGGATTTTTTCATACAAGGGCAAGGAAGAGTTGTATGCTAAATCTCTATAGTGATGCAGTATGGTCTACGAGAGAGTAAGCAGCACCCAAGTTCAGAAGCGTCTGCTACATTTGGATTGTTTCATACAAGGGCAATGAAGAGTTCTATACTAAACTCTCTGGTGTTCCTATACTGGCTACAGCCTAGTAAGCAGCACCCAAGTTCAGAAGCGTCTGCTACATTTGGATTGTTTCATACAAGGGCAAGGAAGAGTTGTATGGTAAATCTCTATAGTGATGCAGTATGGTCTACGAGAGAGTAAGCAGCACCCAAGTTCAGAAGCGTCTGCTACATTTGGATTGTTTCATACAGAGGCAATGAAGAGTTCTATACTAAATCTCTCTGGTGTTCCTATACTCGCTACAGCCTAGTAAGCAGGACCCAAGTTCAGAAGCGTCTGCTACATTTGGATTGTTTCATACAAGGGCACGGATGAGTTGTATGCTAAATCTCTATAGGGATGCAGTATGGTCTACGAGAGAGTAAGCAGCACCCAAGTTCAGAAGCGTCTGCTGCATTTGGATTGTTTCATACAAGGGCAAGGAAGAGTTGTATGGTAAATCTCTATAGTGATGCAGTATGGTCTACGAGAGAGTAAGCAGCACCCAAGTTCAGAAGCGTCTGCTACATTTGGATTGTTTCATACAAGGGCAAGGAAGAGTTGTATGCTAAATCTCTATAGTGATGCAGTATGGTCTACGAGAGAGTAAGCAGCACCCAAGTTCAGAAGCGTCTGCTACATTTGGATTGTTTCATACAAAGGCAAGGATGAGTTGTATGCTAAAACTCTATAGTGATGCAGTATGGTCTACGAGAGAGTAAGCAGCACCCACGTTCAGAAGCGTCTGCTACATTTGGATTGTTTCATACAAAGGCAATGAAGAGTTCTATACTAAATCTCTCTGGTGTTCCTATACTGGCTACAGCCTAGTAAGCAGGACCCAAGTTCAGAAGCGTCTGCTACATTTGGATTGTTTCATACAAGGGCAAGGAAGAGTTGTATGGTAAATCTCTATAGTGATGCAGTATGGTCTACGAGAGAGTAAGAAGCACCCAGGTTCAGAAGCGTCTGCTACATTTGGATTGTTTCATACAAGGGCAAGGAAGAGCTGTATGCTAAAACTCTATAGTGATGCAGTATGGTCTACGAGAGACTAAGCAGCACCCACGTTCAGAAGCGTCTGCTACATTTGGATTGTTTCATACAAAGGCAAGGAAGAGTTGTATGCTAAAACTCTATAGTGATGCAGTATGGTCTACGAGAGAGTAAGCAGCACCCACGTTCAGAAGCGTCTGCTACATTTGGTTTGTTTCATACAAAGGCAACGAAGAGTTCTATACTAAATCTCTCTGGTGTTTCTATACTGGCTACAGCCTAGTAAGCAGGACCCAAGTTCAGAAGCGTCTGCTACATTTGGATTTTTTCATACAAGGGCAAGGAAGAGTTGTATGCTAAATCTCTATAGTTATGCAGTATGGTCTACGAGAGAGTAAGCAGCACCCAAGTTCAGAAGCGTCTGCTACATTTGGATTGTTTCATACAAAGGCAAGGAAGAGTTGTATGCTAAAACTCTATAGTGATGCAGTATGGTCTACGAGAGAGTAAGCAGCACCCAAGTTCAGAAGCGTCTGCTACATTTGGATTGTTTCATACAAAGGCAATGAAGAGTTCTATACTAAATCTCTCTGGTGTTCCTATACTGGCTACAGCCTAGTAAGCAGGACCCAAGTTCAGAAGCGTCTGCTACATTTGGATTGTTTCATACAAGGGCAAGGAAGAGTTGTATGGTAAATCTCTATAGTGATGCAGTATGGTCTACGAGAGACTAAGCAGCACCCACGTTCAGAAGCGTCTGCTACATTTGGATTGTTTCATACAAAGGCAAGGAAGAGTTGTATGGTAAATCTCTATAGTGATGCAGTATGGTCTACGAGAGAGTAAGCAGCACCCAAGTTCAGAAGCGTCTGCAACATTTGGATTGTTTCATACAAGGGCAAGGAAGAGTTGTATGCTAAATCTCTATAGTGATGCCGTATGGTCTACGAGAGAGTAAGCAGCACCCAAGTTCAGAAGCGTCTGCTACATTTGGATTATTTCGTACAAGGGCAAGGAAGAGTTGTATGCGAAATCTCTATAGTGATGCAGTATGGTCTACGAGAGAGTAAGCAGCACCCAAGTTCAGAAGCGTCTGCTACATTTGGATTATTTCATACAAGGGCAATGAAGAGTTCTATACTAAATCTCTCTGGTGTTCCTATACTGGCTAAAGCCTAGTAAGCAGCACCCAAGTTCAGAAGCGTCTGCTACATTTGGATTGTTTCATACAAGGGCAAGGAAGAGTTGTATGGTAAATCTCTATAGTGATGCAGTATGGTCTACGAGAGAGTAAGCAGCACCCAAGTTCAGAAGCGTCTGCTACATTTGGATTGTTTCATACAGAGGCAATGAAGAGTTCTATACTAAATCTATCTGGTGTTCCTATACTCGCTACAGCCTAGTAAGCAGGACCCAAGTTCAGAAGCGTCTGCTACATTTGGATTGTTTCATACAAGGGCAAGGAAGAGTTGTATGCTAAATCTCTATAGGGATGCAGTATGGTCTACGAGAGAGTAAGCAGCACCCAAGTTCAGAAGCGTCTGCTACATTTGGATTGTTTCATACAAGGGCAAGGAAGAGCTGTATGCTAAATCTCTATAGTGATGCAGTATGGTCTACGAGAGAGTAAGCAGCACCCACGTTCAGAAGCGTCTGCTACATTTGGATTGTTTCATACAAGGGCAAGGAAGAGCTCTATGCTAAATCTCTATAGTGATGCAGTATGGTCTACGAGAGAGTAAGCAGCACCCACGTTCAGAAGCGTCTGCTACATTTGGATTGTTTCATACAAGGGCAAGGAAGAGTTGTATGGTAAATCTCTATAGTGATGCAGTATGGTCTACGAGAGAGTAAGCAGCACCCAAGTTCAGAAGCGTCTGCAACATTTGGATTGTTTCATACAAGGGCAAGGAAGAGTTGTATGCTAAATCTCTATAGTGATGCCGTATGGTCTACGAGAGAGTAAGCAGCACCCAAGTTCAGAAGCGTCTGCTACATTTGGATTATTTCGTACAAGGGCAAGGAAGAGTTGTATGCGAAATCTCTATAGTGATGCAGTATGGTCTACGAGAGAGTAAGCAGCACCCAAGTTCAGAAGCGTCTGCTACATTTGGATTATTTCATACAAGGGCAATGAAGAGTTCTATACTAAATCTCTCTGGTGTTCCTATACTGGCTAAAGCCTAGTAAGCAGCACCCAAGTTCAGAAGCGTCTGCTACATTTGGATTGTTTCATACAAGGGCAAGGAAGAGTTGTATGGTAAATCTCTATAGTGATGCAGTATGGTCTACGAGAGAGTAAGCAGCACCCAAGTTCAGAAGCGTCTGCTACATTTGGATTGTTTCATACAGAGGCAATGAAGAGTTCTATACTAAATCTCTCTGGTGTTCCTATACTCGCTACAGCCTAGTAAGCAGGACCCAAGTTCAGAAGCGTCTGCTACATTTGGATTGTTTCATACAAGGGCAAGGAAGAGTTGTATGCTAAATCTCTATAGGGATGCAGTATGGTCTACGAGAGAGTAAGCTGCACCCAAGTTCAGAAGCGTCTGCTACATTTGGATTGTTTCATACAAGGGCAAGGAAGAGCTGTATGCTAAATCTCTATAGTGATGCAGTATGGTCTACGAGAGAGTAAGCAGCACCCACGTTCAGAAGCGTCTGCTACATTTGGATTGTTTCATACAAAGGCAATGAAGAGTTCTATACTAAATCTCTCTGGTGTTCCTATACTGGCTACAGCCTAGTAAGCAGGACGCAAGTTCAGAAGCGTCTGCTACATTTGGATTGTTTCATACAAGGGCAAGGAAGAGTTGTATGCTAAATCTCTATAGTGATGCAGTATGGTCTACGAGAGAGTAAGCAGCACCCAAGTTCAGAAGCGTCTGCTACATTTGGATTGTTTCATACAAGGGCAAGGAAGAGTTGTATGGTAAATCTCTATAGTGATGCATTATGGCCTACGAGAGAGTAAGCAGCACCCAAGTTCAGAAGCGTCTGCTACATTTGGATTGTTTCATACAAAGGCAAGGAAGAGTTCTATACTAAATCTCTCTGGTGTTCCTATACTGGCTGCAGCCTAGTAAGCAGGACCCAAGTTCAGAAGCGTCTGCTACATTTGGATTGTTTCATACAAGGGCAAGGAAGAGTTGTATGCTAAATCTCTATAGTGATGCAGTATGGTCTACGAGAGAGTAAGCAGCACCCAAGTTCAGAAGCGTCTGCTACATTTGGATTCTTTCATACAAGGGCAAGGAAGAGTTGTATGCTAAATCTCTATAGTGATGCAGTATGGTCTACGAGAGAGTAAGCAGCACCCACGTTCAGAAGAGTCTGCTACATTTGGATTGTTTCATACAAAGGCAATGAAGAGTTCTATACTAAATCTCTCTGGTGTTCCTATACTGGCTACAGCCTAGTAAGCAGGACCCAAGTTTAGAAGCGTCTGCTACATTAGGATTGTTTCATTCAAGGGCAAGGAAGAGTTGTATGGTAAATCTCTATAGTGATGCAGTATGGTCTACGAGAGAGTAAGCAGCACCCAAGTTCAGAAGCGTCAGCTACATTTGGATTTTTTCATACAAGGGCAAGGAAGAGTTGTATGCTAAATCTCTATAGTGATGCAGTATGGTCTACGAGAGAGTAAGCAGCACCCAAGTTCAGAAGCGTCTGCTACATTTGGATTGTTTCATACAAGGGCAATGAAGAGTTCTATACTAAATCTCTCTGGTGTTCCTATACTGGCTACAGCCTAGTAAGCAGCACCCAAGTTCAGAAGCGTCTGCTACATTTGGATTGTTTCATACAAGGGCAAGGAAGAGTTGTATGGTAAATGTATATAGTAATGCAGTATGGTCTACGAGAGAGTAAGCAGCACCCAAGTTCAGAACCGTCTGCTACATTTGGATTGTTTCATACAAGGGCAAGGAAGAGTTGTACGCTAAATCTCTATAGTGATGCAGTATGGTCTACGAGAGAGTAAGCAGCACCCAAGTTCAGAAGCGTCTGCTACATTTGGATTGTTTCATACAAGGGCAAGGAAGAGTTGTATGGTAAATCTCTATAGTGATGCATTATGGTCTACGAGAGAGTAAGCAGCACCCAAGTTCAGAAGCGTCTGCTACATTTGGATTGTTTCATTCAAAAGCAAGGAAGAGTTCTATACTAAATCTCTCTGGTGTTCCTATACTGGCTACAGCCTAGTAAGCAGGACCCAAGTTCAGAAGCGTCTGCTACATTTGGATTGTTTCATACAAGGGCAAGGAAGAGTTGTATGCTAAATCTCTATAGTGATGCAGTATGGTCTACGAGAGAGTAAGCAGCACCCAAGTTCAGAAGCGTCTGCTACATTTGGATTGTTTCATACAAGGGCAAGGAAGAGTTGTATGCTAAATCTCTATAGTGATGCAGTATGGTCTACGAGAGAGTAAGCAGCACCCAAGTTCAGAAGCGTCTGCTACATTTGGATTGTTTCGTACAAGGGCAAGGAAGAGTTGTATGCTAAATCTCTATAGTGATGCAGTATGGTCTACGAGAGAGTAAGCAGCACCCAAGTTCAGAAGCGTCTGCAACATTTGGATTGTTTCATACAAGGGCAAGGAAGAGTTGTATGCTAAATCGCTATAGTGATGCAGTATGGTCTACGAGAGAGTAAGCAGCACCCAAGTTCAGAAGCGTCTGCTACATTTGGATTGTTTCATACAAAGGCAAGGAAGAGTTGTATGCTAAAACTCTATAGTGATGCAGTATGGTCTACGAGAGAGTAAGCAGCACCCACGTTCAGAAGCGTCTGCTACATTTGGATTGTTTCATACAAAGGCAACGAAGAGTTCTATACTAAATCTCTCTGGTGTTCCTATACTGGCTACAGCCTAGTAAGCAGGACCCAAGTTCAGAAGCGTCTGCTACATTTGGATTGTTTCATACAAGGGCAAGGAAGAGTTGTATGGTAAATCTCTATAGTGATGCAGTATGGTCTACGAGAGAGTAAGCAGCACCCAGGTTCAGAAGCGTCTGCTACATTTGGATTGTTTCATACAAGGGCAAGGAAGAGCTGTATGCTAAAACTCTATAGTGATGCAGTATGGTCTACGAGAGAGTAAGCAGCACCCACGTTCAGAAGCGTCTGCTACATTTGGATTGTTTCATACAAAGGCAAGGAAGAGTTGTATGCTAAAACTCTATAGTGATGCAGTATGGTCTACGAGAGAGTAAGCAGCACCCACGTTCAGAAGCGTCTGCTACATTTGGATTGTTTCATACAAAGGCAACGAAGAGTTGTATGCTAAAACTCTATAGTGATGCAGTATGGTCTACGAGAGAGTAAGCAGCACCCAAGTTCAGAAGCATCAGCTACATTTGGATTGTTTCATACAAGGGCAAGGAAGAGTTGTATGGTAAATCTCTCTAGTGATGCAGTATGGTCTACGAGAGAGTAAGCAGCACCCACGTTCAGAACCGTCAGCTACATTTGGATTGTTTCATACAAGGGCAAGGAAGAGTTGTATGGTAAATCTCTATAGTGATGCAGTATGGTCTACGAGAGAGTAAGCAGCACCCAAGTTCAGAAGCATCAGCTACATTTGGATTGTTTCATACAAGGGCAAGGAAGAGTTGTATGGTAAATCTCTATAGTGATGCAGTATGGTCTACGAGAGAGTAAGCAGCACCCAAGTTCAGAAGCGTCAGCTACATTTGGATTGTTTCATACAAGGGCAAGGAAGAGTTGTATGGTAAATCTCTATAGTGATGCAGTATGGTCTACGAGAGAGTAAGCAGCACCCAAGTTCAGAAGCGTCTGCAACATTTGGATTGTTTCATACAAGGGCAAGGAAGAGTTGTATGCTAAATCTCTATAGTGATGCCGTATGGTCTACGAGAGAGTAAGCAGCACCCAAGTTCAGAAGCGTCTGCTACATTTGGATTGTTTCGTACAAGGGCAAGGAAGAGTTGTATGCGAAATCTCTATAGTGATGCAGTATGGTCTACGAGAGAGTAAGCAGCACCCAAGTTCAGAAGCGTCTGCAACATTTGGATTGTTTCATACAAGGGCAAGGAAGAGTTGTATGCTAAATCTCTATAGTGATGCAGTATGGTCTACGAGAGAGTAAGCAGCACCCAAGTTCAGAAGCGTCTGCTACATTTGGATTGTTTCATACAGAGGCAATGAAGAGTTCTATACTAAATCTCCCTGGTGTTCCTATACTCGCTACAGCCTAGTAAGCAGGACCCAAGTTCAGAAGCGTCTGCTACATTTGGATTGTTTCATACAAGGGCAAGGAAGAGTTGTATGCTAAATCTCTATAGGGATGCAGTATGGTCTACGAGAGAGTAAGCAGCACCCAAGTTCAGAAGCGTCTGCTACATTTGGATTGTTTCATACAAGGGCAAGGAAGAGCTGTATGCTAAATCTCTATAGTGATGTAGTATGGTCTACGAGAGAGTAAGCAGCACCCAAGTTCAGAAGCGTCTGCTACATTTGGATTGTTTCATACAAAGGCAAGGAAGAGTTGTATGCTAAAACTCTATAGTGATGCAGTATGGTCTACGAGAGAGTAAGCAGCACCCACGTTCAGAAGCGTCTGCTACATTTGGATTGTTTCATACAAAGGCAATGAAGAGTTCTATACTAAATCTCTCTGGTGTTCCTATACTGGCTACAGCCTAGTAAGCAGGACGCAAGTTCAGAAGCGTCTGCTACATTTGGATTGTTTCATACAAGGGCAAGGAAGAGTTGTATGCTAAATCTCTATAGTGATGCAGTATGGTCTACGAGAGAGTAAGCAGCACCCAAGTTCAGAAGCGTCAGCTACATTTGGATTGTTTCATACAAGGGCAAGGAAGAGTTGTATGCTAAATCTCTATAGTGATGCAGTATGGTCTACGAGAGAGTAAGCAGCACCCAAGTTCAGAAGCGTCTGCTACATTTGGATTGTTTCATACAAGGGCAATGAAGAGTTCTATACTAAATCTCTCTGGTGTTCCTATACTGGCTACAGCCTAGTAAGCAGCACCCAAGTTCAGAAGCGTCTGCTACATTTGGATTGGTTCATACAAGGGCAAGGAAGAGTTGTATGGTAAATGTATATAGTAATGCAGTATGGTCTACGAGAGAGTAAGCAGCACCCAAGTTCAGAACCGTCTGCTACATTTGGATTGTTTCATACAAGGGCAAGGAAGAGTTGTACGCTAAATCTCTATAGTGATGCAGTATGGTCTACGAGAGAGTAAGCAGCACCCAAGTTCAGAAGCGTCTGCTACATTTGGATTGTTTCATACAAGGGCAAGGAAGAGTTGTATGGTAAATCTCTATAGTGATGCATTATGGTCTACGAGAGAGTAAGCAGCACCCAAGTTCAGAAGCGTCTGCTACATTTGGATTGTTTCATTCAAAAGCAAGGAAGAGTTCTATACTAAATCTCTCTGGTGTTCCTATACTGGCTACAGCCTAGTAAGCAGGACCCAAGTTCAGAAGCGTCTGCTACATTTGGATTGTTTCATACAAGGGCAAGGAAGAGTTGTATGCTAAATCTCTATAGTGATGCAGTATGGTCTACGAGAGAGTAAGCAGCACCCAAGTTCAGAAGCGTCTGCTACATTTGGATTGTTTCATACAAGGGCAAGGAAGAGTTGTATGCTAAATCTCTATAGTGGTGCAGTATGGTCTACGAGAGAGTAAGCAGCACCCAAGTTCAGAAGCGTCTGCTACATTTGGATTGTTTCGTACAAGGGCAAGGAAGAGTTGTATGCTAAATCTCTATAGTGATGCAGTATGGTCTACGAGAGAGTAAGCAGCACCCAAGTTCAGAAGCGTCTGCAACATTTGGATTGTTTCATACAAGGGCAAGGAAGAGTTGTATGCTAAATCGCTATAGTGATGCAGTATGGTCTACGAGAGAGTAAGCAGCACCCAAGTTCAGAAGTGTCTGCTACATTTGCATTGTTTCATACAAAGGCAAGGAAGAGTTGTATGCTAAAACTCTATAGTGATGCAGTATGGTCTACGAGAGAGTAAGCAGCACCCACGTTCAGAAGCGTCTGCTACATTTGGATTGTTTCATACAAAGGCAATGAAGAGTTCTATACTAAATCTCTCTGGTGTTCCTATACTGGCTACAGCCTAGTAAGCAGGACCCAAGTTCAGAAGCGTCTGCTACATTTGGATTGTTTCATACAAGGGCAAGGAAGAGTTGTATGGTAAATCTCTATAGTGATGCAGTATGGTCTACGAGAGAGTAAGCAGCACCCAGGTTCAGAAGCGTCTGCTACATTTGGATTGTTTCATACAAGGGCAAGGAAGAGCTGTATGCTAAAACTCTATAGTGATGCAGTATGGTCTACGAGAGAGTAAGCAGCACCCACGTTCAGAAGCGTCTGCTACATTTGGATTGTTTCATACAAAGGCAAGGAAGAGTTGTATGCTAAAACTCTATAGTGATGCAGTATGGTCTACGAGAGAGTAAGCAGCACCCACGTTCAGAAGCGTCTGCTACATTTGGATTGTTTCATACAAAGGCAACGAAGAGTTCTATACTAAATCTCTCTGGTGTTCCTATACTGGCTACAGCCTAGTAAGCAGGACCCAAGTTCAGAAGCGTCTGCTACATTTGGATTTTTTCATACAAGGGCAAGGAAGAGTTGTATGGTAAATCTCTATAGTGATGCAGTATGGTCTACGAGAGAGTAAGCAGCACCCAAGTTCAGAAGCGTCTGCTACATTTGGATTGTTTCATACAAGGGCAAGGAAGAGTTGTGTGCTAAATCTCTATAGTGATGCAGTATGGTCTACGAGAGAGTAAGCAGCACCCAAGTTCAGAAGCGTCTGCTACATTTGGATTGTTTCATACAAGGGCAAGGAAGAGTTGTATGGTAAATCTCTATAGTGATGCAGTATGGTCTACGAGAGAGTAAGCAGCACCCAAGTTCAGAAGCGTCTGCTACATTTGGATTGTTTCATACAAAGGCAATGAAGAGTTCTATACTAAATCTCTCTGGTGTTCCTATACTGGCTACAGCCTAGTAAGCAGGACCCAAGTTCAGAAGCGTCTGCTACATTTGGATTGTTTCATACAAGGGCAAGGAAGAGTTGTATGCTGAATATCTATAGTGATGCAGTATGGTCTACGAGAGAGTAAGCAGCACCCAAGTTCAGAAGCATCAGCTACATTTGGATTGTTTCATACAAGGGCAAGGAAGAGTTGTATGGTAAATCTCTCTAGTGATGCAGTATGGTCTACGAGAGAGTAAGCAGCACCCACGTTCAGAACCGTCAGCTACATTTGGATTGTTTCATACAAGGGCAAGGAAGAGTTGTATGGTAAATCTCTATAGTGATGCAGTATGGTCTACGAGAGAGTAAGCAGCACCCAAGTTCAGAAGCATCAGCTACATTTGGATTGTTTCATACAAGGGCAAGGAAGAGTTGTATGGTAAATCTCTATAGTGATGCAGTATGGTCTACGAGAGAGTAAGCAGCACCCAAGTTCAGAAGCGTCAGCTACATTTGGATTGTTTCATACAAGGGCAAGGAAGAGTTGTATGGTAAATCTCTATAGTGATGCAGTATGGTCTACGAGAGAGTAAGCAGCACCCAAGTTCAGAAGCGTCTGCAACATTTGGATTGTTTCATACAAGGGCAAGGAAGAGTTGTATGCTAAATCTCTATAGTGATGCCGTATGGTCTACGAGAGAGTAAGCAGCACCCAAGTTCAGAAGCGTCTGCTACATTTGGATTGTTTCGTACAAGGGCAAGGAAGAGTTGTATGCGAAATCTCTATAGTGATGCAGTATGGTCTACGAGAGAGTAAGCAGCACCCAAGTTCAGAAGCGTCTGCAACATTTGGATTGTTTCATACAAGGGCAAGGAAGAGTTGTATGCTAAATCTCTATAGTGATGCAGTATGGTCTACGAAAGAGTAAGCAGCACCCAAGTTCAGAAGCGTCTGCTACATTTGGATTGTTTCATACAAGGGCAAGGAAGAGTTGTATGGTAAATCTCTATAGTGATGCAGTATGGTCTACGAGAGAGTAAGCAGCACCCAAGTTCAGAAGCGTCTGCTACATTTGGATTGTTTCATACAAAGGCAATGAAGAGTTCTATACTAAATCTCTCTGGTGTTCCTATACTGGCTACAGCCTAGTAAGCAGGACCCAAGTTCAGAAGCGTCTGCTACATTTGGATTGTTTCATACAAGGGCAAGGAAGAGTTGTATGCTGAATATCTATAGTGATGCAGTATGGTCTACGAGAGAGTAAGCAGCACCCAAGTTCAGAAGCATCAGCTACATTTGGATTGTTTCATACAAGGGCAAGGAAGAGTTGTATGGTAAATCTCTCTAGTGATGCAGTATGGTCTACGAGAGAGTAAGCAGCACCCACGTTCAGAACCGTCAGCTACATTTGGATTGTTTCATACAAGGGCAAGGAAGAGTTGTATGGTAAATCTCTATAGTGATGCAGTATGGTCTACGAGAGAGTAAGCAGCACCCAAGTTCAGAAGCATCAGCTACATTTGGATTGTTTCATACAAGGGCAAGGAAGAGTTGTATGGTAAATCTCTATAGTGATGCAGTATGGTCTACGAGAGAGTAAGCAGCACCCAAGTTCAGAAGCGTCAGCTACATTTGGATTGTTTCATACAAGGGCAAGGAAGAGTTGTATGGTAAATCTCTATAGTGATGCAGTATGGTCTACGAGAGAGTAAGCAGCACCCAAGTTCAGAAGCGTCTGCAACATTTGGATTGTTTCATACAAGGGCAAGGAAGAGTTGTATGCTAAATCTCTATAGTGATGCCGTATGGTCTACGAGAGAGTAAGCAGCACCCAAGTTCAGAAGCGTCTGCTACATTTGGATTGTTTCGTACAAGGGCAAGGAAGAGTTGTATGCGAAATCTCTATAGTGATGCAGTATGGTCTACGAGAGAGTAAGCAGCACCCAAGTTCAGAAGCGTCTGCAACATTTGGATTGTTTCATACAAGGGCAAGGAAGAGTTGTATGCTAAATCTCTATAGTGATGCAGTATGGTCTACGAAAGAGTAAGCAGCACCCAAGTTCAGAAGCGTCTGCTACATTTGGATTGTTTCATACAGAGGCAACGAAGAGTTCTATACTAAATCTCTCTGGTGTTCCTATACTCGCTACAGCCTAGTAAGCAGGACCCAAGTTCAGAAGCGTCTGCTACATTTGGATTGTTTCATACAAGGGCAAGGAAGAGTTGTATGCTAAATCTCTATAGGGATGCAGTATGGTCTACGAGAGAGTAAGCAGCACCCAAGTTCAGAAGCGTCTGCTACATTTGGATTGTTTCATACAAGGGCAAGGAAGAGCTGTATGCTAAATCTCTATAGTGATGCAGTATGGTCTACGAGAGAGTAAGCAGCACCCAAGTTCAGAAGCGTCTGCTACATTTGGATTGTTTCATACAAAGGCAAGGAAGAGTTGTATGCTAAAACTCTATAGTGATGCAGTATGGTCTACGAGAGAGTAAGCAGCACCCACGTTCAGAAGCGTCTGCTACATTTGGATTGTTTCATACAAAGGCAATGAAGAGTTCTATACTAAATCTCTCTGGTGTTCCTATACTGGCTACAGCCTAGTAAGCAGGACGCAAGTTCAGAAGCGTCTGCTACATTTGGATTGTTTCATACAAGGGCAAGGAAGAGTTGTATGCTAAATCTCTATAGTGATGCAGTATGGTCTACGAGAGAGTAAGGAGCACCCAAGTTCAGAAGCGTCTGCTACATTTGGATTGTTTCAAACAAGGGCAAGGAAGAGTTGTATGCTAAATCTCTATAGTGATGCAGTATGGTCTACGAGAGAGTAAGCAGCACCCAAGTTCAGAAGCGTCTGCTACATTTGGATTGTTTCATACAAGGGCAAGGAAGAGTTGTATGGTAAATCTCTATAGTGATGCATTATGGTCTACGAGAGAGTAAGCAGCACCCAAGTTCAGAAGCGTCTGCTACATTTGGATTGTTTCATACAAAGGCAAGGAAGAGTTCTATACTAAATCTCTCTCGTGTTCCTATACTGGCTGCAGCCTAGTAAGCAGGACCCAAGTTCAGAAGCGTCTGCTACATTTGGATTGTTTCATACAAGGGCAAGGAACAGTTGTATGCTAAATCTCTCTAGTGATGCAGTATGGTCTACGAGAGAGTAAGCAGCACCCAAGTTCAGAAGCGTCTGCTACATTTGGATTGTTTCATACAAGGGCAAGGAAGAGTTGTACGCTAAATCTCTATAGTGATGCAGTATGGTCTACGAGAGAGTAAGCAGCACCCACGTTCAGAAGCGTCTGCTACATTTGGATTGTTTCATACAAAGGCAGTGAAGAGTTCTATACTAAATCTCTCTGGTGTTCCTATACTGGCTACAGCCTAGTAAGCAGGACCCAAGTTCAGAAGCGTCTGCTACATTAGGATTGTTTCATTCAAGGGCAAGGAAGAGTTGTATGGTAAATCTCTATAGTGATGCAGTATGGTCTACGAGAGAGTAAGCAGCACCCAAGTTCAGAAGCGTCAGCTACATTTGGATTGTTTCATACAAGGGCAAGGAAGAGTTGTATGCTAAATCTCTATAGCGATGCAGTATGGTCTACGAGAGAGTAAGCAGCACCCAAGTTCAGAAGCGTCTGCTACATTTGGATTGTTTCATACAAGGGCAATGAAGAGTTCTATACTAAATCTCTCTGGTGTTCCTATACTGGCTAAAGCCTAGTAAGCAGCACCCAAGTTCAGAAGCGTCTGCTACATTTGGATTGTTTCATACAAGGGCAAGGAAGAGTTGTATGGTAAATGTATATAGTGATGCAGTATGGTCTACGAGAGAGTAAGCAGCCCCCAAGTTCAGAACCGTCTGCTACATTTGGATTGTTTCATACAAGGGCAAGGAAGAGTTGTATGCTAAATATCTATAGTGATGCAGTATGGTCTACGAGAGAGTAAGCAGCACCCAAGTTCAGAAGCGTCTGCTACATTTGGATTGTTTCATACAAGGGCAAGGAAGAGTTGTATGCTAAATCTCTCTAGTGATGCAGTATGGTCTACGAGAGAGTAAGCAGCACCCAAGTTCAGAAGCGTCTGCTACATTTGGATTGTTTCATACAAAGGCAAGGAAGAGTTCTATACTAAATCTCTCTGGTGTTCCTATACTGGCTACAGCCTAGTAAGCAGGACCCAAGTTCAGAAGCGTCAGCTACATTTGGATTGTTTCATACAAGGGCAAGGAAGAGTTGTATGCTAAATCTCTATAGTGATGCAGTATGGTCTACGAGAGAGTAAGCAGCACCCAAGTTCAGAAGCGTCTGCTACATTTGGATTGTTTCATACAAGGGCAAGGAAGAGTTGTATGCTAAATCTCTATAGTGATGCAGTATGGTCTACGAGAGAGTAAGCAGCACCCAAGTTCAGAAGCGTCTGCTACATTTGGATTGTTTCGTACAAGGGCAAGGAAGAGTTGTATGCTAAATCTCTATAGTGATGCAGTATGGTCTACGAGAGAGTAAGCAGCACCCAAGTTCAGAAGCGTCTGCAACATTTGGATTGTTTCATACAAGGGCAAGGAAGAGTTGTATGCTAAATCTCTATAGTGATGCAGTATGGTCTACGAGAGAGTAAGCAGCACCCAAGTTCAGAAGCGTCTGCTACATTTGGATTGTTTCATACAAGGGCAATGAAGAGTTCTATACTAAATCTCTCTGGTGTTCCTATACTGGCTACAGCCTAGTAAGCAGCACCCAAGTTCAAAAGCGTCTGCTACATTTGGATTGTTTCATACAAGGGCAAGGAAGAGTAGTATGGTAAATGTCTATAGTGATGCAGTATGGTCTACGAGAGAGTAAGCAGCACCCAAGTTCAGAACCGTCTGCTACATTTGTATTGTTTCATACAGAGGCAATGAAGTGTTCTATACTAAATCTCTCTGGTGTTCCTATACTCGCTACAGCCTAGTAAGCAGGACCCAAGTTCAGAAGCGTCTGCTACATTTGGATTGTTTCATACAAGGGCAAGGAAGAGTTGTATGCTAAATCTCTATAGGGATGCAGTATGGTCTACGAGAGAGTAAGCAGCACCCAAGTTCAGAAGCATCAGCTACATTTGGATTGTTTCATACAAGGGCAAGGAAGAGTTGTATGGTAAATCTCTATAGTGATGCAGTATGGTCTACGAGAGAGTAAGCAGCACCCACGTTCAGAAGCGTCAGCTACATTTGGATTGTTTCATACAAGGGCAAGGAAGATTTGTATGGTAAATCTCTATAGTGATGCAGTATGGTCTACGAGAGAGTAAGCAGCACCCACGTTCAGAAGCGTCTGCAACATTTGGATTGTCTCATACAACGGCAAGGAAGAGTTGTATGGTAAATCTCTATAGTGATGCAGTATGGTCTACGAGAGAGTAAGCAGCACCCAAGTTCAGAAGCGTCTGCTACATTAGGATTGTTTCATACAAGGGCAAGGAAGAGTTGTATGCTAAATCTCTATAGTGATGCAGTATGGTCTACGAGAGAGTAAGCAGCACCCAAGTTCAGAAGCGTCTGCTACATTTGGATTGTTTCGTACAAGGCCAAGGAAGAGTTGTATGCTAAATCTCTATAGTGATGCAGTATGGTCTACGAGAGAGTAAGCAGCACCCAAGTTCAGAAGCGTCTGCAACATTTGGATTGTTTCATACAAGGGCAAGGAAGAGTTGTATGCTAAATCTCTACAGTCATGCAGTATGGTCTACGAGAGAGTAAGCAGCACCCAAGTTCCGAAGCGTCTGCTACATTTGGATTATTTCTTACAAGGGCAATGAAGAGTTCTATACTAAATCTCTCTGGTGTTCCTATACTGGCTACAGCCTAGTAAGCAGCACCCAAGTTCAGAAGCGTCTGCTACATCTGGATTGTTTCATACAAGGGCAAGGAAGAGTTGTATGGTAAATCTCTATAGTGATGCAGTATGGTCTACGAGAGAGTAATCAGCACCCAAGTTCAGAAGCGTCTGCTACATTTGGATTGTTTCATACAGAGGCAATGAAGAGTTCTATACTAAATCTCTCTGGTGTTCCTATACTCGCTACAGCCTAGTAAGCAGGACCCAGGTTCAGAAGCGTCTGCTACATTTGGATTGTTTCATACAAGGGCAAGGAAGAGTTGTATGGTAAATCTCTATAGTGATGCAGTATGGTCTACGAGAGAGTAAGCAGCACCCAGGTTCAGAAGCGTCTGCTACATTTGGATTGTTTCATACAAGGGCAAGGAAGAGCTGTATGCTAAAACTCTATAGTGATGCAGTATGGTCTACGAGAGACTAAGCAGCACCCACGTTCAGAAGCGTCTGCTACATTTGGATTGTTTCATACAAAGGCAAGGAAGAGTTGTATGCTAAAACTCTATAGTGATGCAGTATGGTCTACGAGAGAGTAAGCAGCACCCACGTTCAGAAGCGTCTGCTACATTTGGATTGTTTCATACAAAGGCAACGAAGAGTTCTATACTAAATCTCTCTTGTGTTCCTATACTGGCTACAGCCTAGTAAGCAGGACCCAAGTTCAGAAGCGTCTGCTACATTTGGATTTTTTCATACAAGGGCAAGGAAGAGTTGTATGCTAAATCTCTATAGTGATGCAGTATGGTCTACGAGAGAGTAAGCAGCACCCACGTTCAGAAGCGTCTGCTACATTTGGATTGTTTCATACAAAGGCAATGAAGAGTTCTATACTAAATCTCTCTGGTGTTCCTATACTGGCTACAGCCTAGTAAGCAGCACCCAAGTTCAGAAGCGTCTGCTACATTTGGATTGTTTCATACAAGGGCAAGGAAGAGTTGTATGGTAAATCTCTATAGTGATGCAGTATGGTCTACGAGAGAGTAAGCAGCACCCAAGTTCAGAAGCGTCTGCTACATTTGGATTGTTTCATACAGAGGCAATGAAGAGTTCTATACTAAATCTCTCTGGTGTTCCTATACTCGCTACAGCCTAGTAAGCAGGACCCAAGTTCAGAAGCGTCTGCTACATTTGGATTGTTTCATACAAGGGCAAGGAAGAGTTGTATACTAAATCTCTATAGGGATGCAGTATGGTCTACGAGAGAGTAAGCAGCACCCAAGTTCAGAAGCGTCTGCTGCATTTAGATTGTTTCATACAAGGGCAAGGAAGAGTTGTATGGTAAATCTCTATAGTGATGCAGTATGGTCTACGAGAGAGTAAGCAGCACCCAAGTTCAGAAGCGTCTGCTACATTTGGATTGTTTCATACAAGGGCAAGGAAGAGTTGTATGGTAAATCTCTATAGTGATGCAGTATGGTCTACGAGAGAGTAAGCAGCACCCAAGTTCAGAAGCGTCAGCTACATTTGGATTGTTT
The DNA here is from genome assembly GCA_026170595.1 of Plestiodon gilberti rubricaudatus. NCBI lineage: Eukaryota > Metazoa > Chordata > Lepidosauria > Squamata > Scincidae > Plestiodon > Plestiodon gilberti. The sequence continues at coordinate 113,392,793 of JANXHW010000003.1, forward strand.
CATACAAGGGCAAGGAAGAGTTGTATGCTAAATCTCTATAGTGATGCAGTATGGTCTACGAGAGAGTAAGCAGCACCCAAGTTCAGAAGCGTCTGCTACATTTGGATTGTTTCATACAAGGGCAAGGAAGAGTTGTATGCTAAATCTCTATAGTGATGCAGTATGGTCTACGAGAGAGTAAGCAGCACCCAAGTTCAGAAGCGTCTGCTACATTTGGATTGTTTCGTACAAGGGCAAGGAAGAGTTGCATGCTAAATCTCTATAGTGATGCAGTATGGTCTACGAGAGAGTAAGCAGCACCCAAGTTCAGAAGCGTCTGCTACATTTGGATTGTTTCATACAAGGGCAATGAAGAGTTCTATACTAAACTCTCTGGTGTTCCTATACTGGCTACAGCCTAGTAAGCAGCACCCAAGTTCAGAAGCGTCTGCTACATTTGGATTCTTTCATACAAGGGCAAGGAAGAGTTGTATGGTAAATCTCTATAGTGATGCAGTATGGTCTACGAGAGAGTAAGCAGCACCCAAGTTCAGAAGCGTCTGCTACATTTGGATTGTTTCATAAAGAGGCAATGAAGAGTTCTATACTAAATCTCTCTGGTGTTCCTATACTCGCTACAGCCTAGTAAGCAGGACCCAAGTTCAGAAGCGTCTGCTACATTTGGATTGTTTCATACAAGGGCACGGATGAGTTGTATGCTAAATCTCTATAGGGATGCAGTATGGTCTACGAGAGAGTAAGCAGCACCCAAGTTCAGAAGCGTCTGCTGCATTTGGATTGTTTCATACAAGGGCAAGGAAGAGTTGTATGGTAAATCTCTATAGTGATGCAGTATGGTCTACGAGAGAGTAAGCAGCACCCAAGTTCAGAAGCGTCTGCTACATTTGGATTGTTTCATACAAGGGCAAGGAAGAGTTGTATGCTAAATCTCTATAGTGATGCAGTATGGTCTACGAGAGAGTAAGCAGCACCCAAGTTCAGAAGCGTCTGCTACATTTGGATTGTTTCATACAAGGGCAAGGAAGAGTTGTATGCTAAATCTCTATAGTGATGCAGTATGGTCTACGAGAGAGTAAGTAGCACCCAAGTTCAGAAGCGTCTGCTACATTTGGATTGTTTCGTACAAGGGCAAGGAAGAGTTGTATGCTAAATCTCTCTGGTGTTCCTATACTGGCTACAGCCTAGTAAGCAGGACCCAAGTTCAGAAGCGTCTGCTACATTTGGATTGTTTCATACAAGGGCAAGGAAGAGTTGTATGGTAAATCTCTATAGTGATGCAGTATGGTCTACGAGAGAGTAAGCAGCACCCAAGTTCAGAAGCGTCTGCTACATTTGGATTGTTTCATACAAAGGCAAGGAAGAGTTGTATGCTAAAACTCTATAGTGATGCAGTATGGTCTACGAGAGAGTAAGCAGCACCCACGTTCAGAAGCGTCTGCTACATTTGGATTGTTTCATACAAAGGCAATGAAGAGTTCTATACTAAATCTCTCTGGTGTTCCTATACTGGCTACAGCCTAGTAAGCAGGACCCAAGTTCAGAAGCGTCTGCTACATTTGGATTGTTTCATACAAGGGCAAGGAAGAGTTGTATGCTAAATCTCTATAGTGATGCAGTATGGTCTACGAGAGAGTAAGCAGCACCCAAGTTCAGAAGCGTCTGCTACATTTGGATTGTTTCATACAAAGGCAAGGAAGAGTTGTATGCTAAAACTCTATAGTGATGCAGTATGGTCTACGAGAGAGTAAGCAGCACCCAAGTTCAGAAGCGTCTGCTACATTTGGATTGTTTCATACAAAGGCAAGGAAGAGTTGTATGCTAAAACTCTATAGTGATGCAGTATGGTCTACGAGAGAGTAAGCAGCACCCAAGTTCAGAAGCGTCTGCTACATTTGGATTGTTTCATTCAAAGGCAATGAAGAGTTCTATACTAAATCTCTCTGGTGTTCCTATACTGGCTACAGCCTAGTAAGCAGGACCCAAGTTCAGAAGCGTCTGCTACATTTGGATTGTTTCATACAAGGGCAAGGAAGAGTTGTATGCTAAATCTCTATAGTGATGCAGTATGGTCTACGAGAGAGTAAGCAGCACCCAGGTTCAGAAGCGTCTGCTACATTTGGATTGTTTCATACAAGGGCAAGGAAGAGCTGTATGCTAAAACACTATAGTGATGCAGTATGGTCTACGAGAGAGTAAGCAGCACCCAAGTTCAGAAGCGTCTGCAACATTTGGATTGTTTCATACAAGGGCAAGGAAGAGTTGTATGCTAAATCTCTATAGTGATGCAGTATGGTCTACGAGAGAGTAAGCAGCACCCAAGTTCAGAAGCGTCTGCTACATTTGGATTGTTTCATACAAGGGCAATGAAGAGTTCTATACTAAATCTCTCTGGTGTTCCTATACTGGCTACAGCCTAGTAAGCAGCACCCAAGTTCAGAAGCGTCTGCTACATTTGGATTGTTTCATACAAGGGCAAGGAAGAGTAGTATGGTAAATGTCTATAGTGATGCAGTATGGTCTACGAGAGAGTAAGCAGCACCCAAGTTCAGAACCGTCTGCTACATTTGTATTGTTTCATACAGAGGCAATGAAGTGTTCTATACTAAATCTCTCTGGTGTTCCTATACTCGCTACAGCCTAGTAAGCAGGACCCAAGTTCAGAAGCGTCTGCTACATTTGGATTGTTTCATACAAGGGCAAGGAAGAGTTGTATGCTAAATCTCTATAGGGATGCAGTATGGTCTACGAGAGAGTAAGCAGCACCCAAGTTCAGAAGCGTCTGCTACATTTGGATTGTTTCATACAAGGGCAAGGAAGAGTTGTATGCTAAATCTCTATAGTGATGCAGTATGGTCTACGAGAGAGTAAGCAGCACCCAAGTTCAGAAGCGTCTGCAACATTTCGATTGTATCATACAAGGGCAAGGAAGAGTTGTATGGTAAATCTCTATAGTGATGCAGTATGGTCTACGAGAGAGTAAGCAGCACCCAAGTTCAGAAGCGTCTGCTACATTTGGATTGTTTCATACAAGGGCAAGGAAGAGTTGTATGCTAAATCTCTATAGTGATGCAGTATGGTCTACGAGAGAGTAAGCAGCACCCAAGTTCAGAAGCATCAGCTACATTTGGATTGTTTCATACAAGGGCAAGGAAGAGTTGTATGGTAAATCTCTATAGTGATGCAGTATGGTCTACGAGAGAGTAAGCAGCACCCACGTTCAGAAGCGTCAGCTACATTTGGATTGTTTCATACAAGGGCAAGGAAGATTTGTATGGTAAATCTCTATAGTGATGCAGTATGGTCTACGAGAGAGTAAGCAGCACCCACGTTCAGAAGCGTCTGCAACATTTGGATTGTCTCATACAACGGCAAGGAAGAGTTGTATGGTAAATCTCTATAGTGATGCAGTATGGTCTACGAGAGAGTAAGCAGCACCCAAGTTCAGAAGCGTCTGCTACATTAGGATTGTTTCATACAAGGGCAAGGAAGAGTTGTATGCTAAATCTCTATAGTGATGCAGTATGGTCTACGAGAGAGTAAGCAGCACCCAAGTTCAGAAGCGTCTGCTACATTTGGATTGTTTCGTACAAGGCCAAGGAAGAGTTGTATGCTAAATCTCTATAGTGATGCAGTATGGTCTACGAGAGAGTAAGCAGCACCCAAGTTCAGAAGCGTCTGCAACATTTGGATTGTTTCATACAAGGGCAAGGAAGAGTTGTATGCTAAATCTCTATAGTGATGCAGTATGGTCTACGAGAGAGTAAGCAGCACCCAAGTTCCGAAGCGTCTGCTACATTTGGATTGTTTCGTACAAGGGCAAGGAAGAGTTGTATGCTAAATCTCTATAGTGATGCAGTATGGTCTACGAGAGAGTAAGCAGCACCCAAGTTCAGAAGCGTCTGCTACATTTGGATTGTTTCATACAAGGGCAATGAAGAGTTCTATACTAAACTCTCTGGTGTTCCTATACTGGCTACAGCCTAGTAAGCAGCACCCAAGTTCAGAAGCGTCTGCTACATTTGGATTGTTTCATACAAGGGCAAGGAAGAGTTGTATGGTAAATCTCTATAGTGATGCAGTATGGTCTACGAGAGAGTAAGCAGCACCCAAGTTCAGAAGCGTCTGCTACATTTGGATTGTTTCATAAAGAGGCAATGAAGAGTTCTATACTAAATCTCTCTGGTGTTCCTATACTCGCTACAGCCTAGTAAGCAGGACCCAAGTTCAGAAGCGTCTGCTACATTTGGATTGTTTCATACAAGGGCACGGATGAGTTGTATGCTAAATCTCTATAGGGATGCAGTATGGTCTACGAGAGAGTAAGCAGCACCCAAGTTCAGAAGCGTCTGCTGCATTTGGATTGTTTCATACAAGGGCAAGGAAGAGTTGTATGGTAAATCTCTATAGTGATGCAGTATGGTCTACGAGAGAGTAAGCAGCACCCAAGTTCAGAAGCGTCTGCTACATTTGGATTGTTTCATACAAGGGCAAGGAAGAGTTGTATGCTAAATCTCTATAGTGATGCAGTATGGTCTACGAGAGAGTAAGCAGCACCCAAGTTCAGAAGCGTCTGCTACATTTGGATTGTTTCATACAAAGGCAAGGATGAGTTGTATGCTAAAACTCTATAGTGATGCAGTATGGTCTACGAGAGAGTAAGCAGCACCCACGTTCAGAAGCGTCTGCTACATTTGGATTGTTTCATACAAAGGCAATGAAGAGTTCTATACTAAATCTCTCTGGTGTTCCTATACTGGCTACAGCCTAGTAAGCAGGACCCAAGTTCAGAAGCGTCTGCTACATTTGGATTGTTTCATACAAGGGCAAGGAAGAGCTGTATGGTAAATCTCTATAGTGATGCAGTATGGTCTACGAGAGAGTAAGCAGCACCCAGGTTCAGAAGCGTCTGCTACATTTGGATTGTTTCATACAAGGGCAAGGAAGAGCTGTATGCTAAAACTCTATAGTGATGCAGTATGGTCTACGAGAGACTAAGCAGCACCCACGTTCAGAAGCGTCTGCTACATTTGGATTGTTTCATACAAAGGCAAGGAAGAGTTGTATGCTAAAACTCTATAGTGATGCAGTATGGTCTACGAGAGAGTAAGCAGCACCCACGTTCAGAAGCGTCTGCTACATTTGGATTGTTTCATACAAAGGCAACGAAGAGTTCTATACTAAATCTCTCTGGTGTTCCTATACTGGCTACAGCCTAGTAAGCAGGACCCAAGTTCAGAAGCGTCTGCTACATTTGGATTTTTTCATACAAGGGCAAGGAAGAGTTGTATGCTAAATCTCTATAGTGATGCAGTATGGTCTACGAGAGAGTAAGCAGCACCCAAGTTCAGAAGCGTCTGCTACATTTGGATTGTTTCATACAAAGGCAAGGATGAGTTGTATGCTAAAACTCTATAGTGATGCAGTATGGTCTACGAGAGAGTAAGCAGCACCCAAGTTCAGAAGCGTCTGCTACATTTGGATTGTTTCATACAAAGGCAATGAAGAGTTCTATACTAAATCTCTCTGGTGTTCCTATACTGGCTACAGCCTAGTAAGCAGGACCCAAGTTCAGAAGCGTCTGCTACATTTGGATTGTTTCATACAAGGGCAAGGAAGAGTTGTATGGTAAATCTCTATAGTGATGCAGTATGGTCTACGAGAGAGTAAGCAGCACCCAGGTTCAGAAGCGTCTGCTACATTTGGATTGTTTCATACAAGGGCAAGGAAGAGCTGTATGCTAAAACTCTATAGTGATGCAGTATGGTCTACGAGAGACTAAGCAGCACCCACGTTCAGAAGCGTCTGCTACATTTGGATTGTTTCATACAAAGGCAAGGAAGAGTTGTATGCTAAAACTCTATAGTGATGCAGTATGGTCTACGAGAGAGTAAGCAGCACCCACGTTCAGAAGCGTCTGCTACATTTGGATTGTTTCATACAAAGGCAACGAAGAGTTCTATACTAAATCTCTCTGGTGTTCCTATACTGGCTACAGCCTAGTAAGCAGGACCCAAGTTCAGAAGCGTCTGCTACATTTGGATTTTTTCATACAAGGGCAAGGAAGAGTTGTATGGTAAATCTCTATAGTGATGCAGTATGGTCTACGAGAGAGTAAGCAGCACCCAAGTTCAGAAGCGTCTGCTACATTTGGATTGTTTCATACAAGGGCAAGGAAGAGTTGTATGCTAAATCTCTATAGTGATGCAGTATGGTCTACGAGAGAGTAAGCAGCACCCAAGTTCAGAAGCGTCTGCTACATTTGGATTGTTTCATACAAGGGCAAGGAAGAGTTGTATGGTAAATCTCTATAGTGATGCAGTATGGTCTACGAGAGAGTAAGCAGCACCCAAGTTCAGAAGCGTCTGCTACATTTGGATTGTTTCATAAAAAGGCAATGAAGAGTTCTATACTAAATCTCTCTGGTGTTCCTATACTGGCTACAGCCTAGTAAGCAGGACCCAAGTTCAGAAGCGTCTGCTACATTTGGATTGTTTCATACAAGGGCAAGGAAGAGTTGTATGCTGAATCTCTATAGTGATGCAGTATGGTCTACGAGAGAGTAAGCAGCACCCACGTTCAGAAGCGTCAGCTACATTTGGATTGTTTCATAAAAGGGCAAGGAAGAGTTGTATGGTAAATCTCTATAGTGATGCAGTATGGTCTACGAGAGAGTAAGCAGCACCCAAGTTCAGAAGCATCAGCTACATTTGGATTGTTTCATACAAGGGCAAGGAAGAGTTGTATGGTAAATCTCTATAGTGATGCAGTATGGTCTACGAGAGAGTAAGCAGCACCCAAGTTCAGAAGCGTCTGCAACATTTGGATTGTTTCATACAAGGGCAAGGAAGAGTTGTATGCTAAATCTCTATAGTGATGCCGTATGGTCTACGAGAGAGTAAGCAGCACCCAAGTTCAGAAGCGTCTGCTACATTTGGATTATTTCGTACAAGGGCAAGGAACAGTTGTATGCGAAATCTCTATAGTGATGCAGTATGGTCTACGAGAGAGTAAGCAGCACCCAAGTTCAGAAGCGTCTGCTACATTTGGATTATTTCATACAAGGGCAATGAAGAGTTCTATACTAAATCTCTCTGGTGTTCCTATACTGGCTAAAGCCTAGTAAGCAGCACCCAAGTTCAGAAGCGTCTGCTACATTTGGATTGTTTCATACAAGGGCAAGGAAGAGTTGTATGGTAAATCTCTATAGTGATGCAGTATGGTCTACGAGAGAGTAAGCAGCACCCAAGTTCAGAAGCGTCTGCTACATTTGGATTGTTTCATACAGAGGCAATGAAGAGTTCTATACTAAATCTCTCTGGTGTTCCTATACTCGCTACAGCCTAGTAAGCAGGACCCAAGTTCAGAAGCGTGTGCTACATTTGGATTGTTTCATACAAGGGCAAGGAAGAGTTGTATGCTAAATCTCTATAGGGATGCAGTATGGTCTACGAGAGAGTAAGCAGCACCCAAGTTCAGAAGCGTCTGCTACATTTGGATTGTTTCATACAAGGGCAAGGAAGAGCTGTATGCTAAATCTCTATAGTGATGCAGTATGGTCTACGAGAGAGTAAGCAGCACCCACGTTCAGAAGCGTCTGCTACATTTGGATTGTTTCATACAAAGGCAATGAAGAGTTCTATACTAAATCTCTCTGGTGTTCCTATACTGGCTACAGCCTAGTAAGCAGGACGCAAGTTCAGAAGCGTCTGCTACATTTGGATTGTTTCATACAAGGGCAAGGAAGAGTTGTATGCTAAATCTCTATAGTGATGCAGTATGGTCTACGAGAGAGTAAGCAGCACCCAAGTTCAGAAGCGTCTGCTACATTTGGATTGTTTCATACAAGGGCAAGGAAGAGTTGTATGCTAAATCTCTATAGTGATGCAGTATGGTCTACGAGAGAGTAAGCAGCACCCAAGTTCAGAAGCGTCTGCTACATTTGGATTGTTTCATACAAGGGCAAGGAAGAGTTGTATGGTAAATCTCTATAGTGATGCATTATGGCCTACGAGAGAGTAAGCAGCACCCAAGTTCAGAAGCGTCTGCTACATTTGGATTGTTTCATACAAAGGCAAGGAAGAGTTCTATACTAAATCTCTCTGGTGTTCCTATACTGGCTGCAGCCTAGTAAGCAGGACCCAAGTTCAGAAGCGTCTGCTACATTTGGATTGTTTCATACAAGGGCAAGGAAGAGTTGTATGCTAAATCTCTATAGTGATGCAGTATGGTCTACGAGAGAGTAAGCAGCACCCAAGTTCAGAAGCGTCTGCTACATTTGGATTGTTTCATACAAGGGCAAGGAAGAGTTGTATGCTAAATCTCTATAGTGATGCAGTATGGTCTACGAGAGAGTAAGCAGCTCCCACGTTCAGAAGAGTCTGCTACATTTGGATTGTTTCATACAAAGGCAATGAAGAGTTCTATACTAAATCTCTCTGGTGTTCCTATACTGGCTACAGCCTAGTAAGCAGGACCCAAGTTCAGAAGCGTCTGCTACATTAGGATTGTTTCATTCAAGGGCAAGGAAGAGTTGTATGGTAAATCTCTATAGTGATGCAGTATGGTCTACGAGAGAGTAAGCAGCACCCAAGTTCAGAAGCGTCAGCTACATTTGGATTGTTTCATACAAGGGCAAGGAAGAGTTGTATGCTAAATCTCTATAGTGATGCAGTATGGTCTACGAGAGAGTAAGCAGCACCCAAGTTCAGAAGCGTCTGCTACATTTGGATTGTTTCATACAAGGGCAATGAAGAGTTCTATACTAAATCTCTCTGGTGTTCCTATACTGGCTACAGCCTAGTAAGCAGCACCCAAGTTCAGAAGCGTCTGCTACATTTGGATTGTTTCATACAAGGGCAAGGAAGAGTTGTATGGTAAATCTCTATAGTGATGCAGTATGGTCTACGAGAGAGTAAGCAGCACCCAAGTTCAGAAGCGTCTGCTACATTTGGATTGTTTCATACAGAGGCAATGAAGAGTTCTATACTAAATCTCTCTGGTGTTCCTATACTCGCTACAGCCTAGTAAGCAGGACCCAAGTTCAGAAGCGTCTGCTACATTTGGATTGTTTCATACAAGGGCAAGGAAGAGTTGTATGCTAAATCTCTATAGGGATGCAGTATGGTCTACGAGAGAGTAAGCAGCACCCAAGTTCAGAAGCGTCTGCTACATTTGGATTGTTTCATACAAGGGCAAGGAAGAGCTGTATGCTAAATCTCTATAGTGATGCAGTATGGTCTACGAGAGAGTAAGCAGCACCCACGTTCAGAAGCGTCTGCTACATTTGGATTGTTTCATACAAGGGCAAGGAAGAGCTGTATGCTAAATCTCTATAGTGATGCAGTATGGTCTACGAGAGAGTAAGCAGCACCCACGTTCAGAAGCGTCTGCTACATTTGGATTGTTTCATACAAGGGCAAGGAAGAGTTGTATGGTAAATCTCTATAGTGATGCAGTATGGTCTACGAGAGAGTAAGCAGCACCCAAGTTCAGAAGCGTCTGCAACATTTGGATTGTTTCATACAAGGGCAAGGAAGAGTTGTATGCTAAATCTCTATAGTGATGCCGTATGGTCTACGAGAGAGTAAGCAGCACCCAAGTTCAGAAGCGTCTGCTACATTTGGATTATTTCGTACAAGGGCAAGGAAGAGTTGTATGCGAAATCTCTATAGTGATGCAGTATGGTCTACGAGAGAGTAAGCAGCACCCAAGTTCAGAAGCGTCTGCTACATTTGGATTATTTCATACAAGGGCAATGAAGAGTTCTATACTAAATCTCTCTGGTGTTCCTATACTGGCTAAAGCCTAGTAAGCAGCACCCAAGTTCAGAAGCGTCTGCTACATTTGGATTGTTTCATACAAGGGCAAGGAAGAGTTGTATGGTAAATCTCTATAGTGATGCAGTATGGTCTACGAGAGAGTAAGCAGCACCCAAGTTCAGAAGCGTCTGCTACATTTGGATTGTTTCATACAGAGGCAATGAAGAGTTCTATACTAAATCTCTCTGGTGTTCCTATACTCGCTACAGCCTAGTAAGCAGGACCCAAGTTCAGAAGCGTGTGCTACATTTGGATTGTTTCATACAAGGGCAAGGAAGAGTTGTATGCTAAATCTCTATAGGGATGCAGTATGGTCTACGAGAGAGTAAGCAGCACCCAAGTTCAGAAGCGTCTGCTACATTTGGATTGTTTCATACAAGGGCAAGGAAGAGCTGTATGCTAAATCTCTATAGTGATGCAGTATGGTCTACGAGAGAGTAAGCAGCACCCACGTTCAGAAGCGTCTGCTACATTTGGATTGTTTCATACAAAGGCAATGAAGAGTTCTATACTAAATCTCTCTGGTGTTCCTATACTGGCTACAGCCTAGTAAGCAGGACGCAAGTTCAGAAGCGTCTGCTACATTTGGATTGTTTCATACAAGGGCAAGGAAGAGTTGTATGCTAAATCTCTATAGTGATGCAGTATGGTCTACGAGAGAGTAAGCAGCACCCAAGTTCAGAAGCGTCTGCTACATTTGGATTGTTTCATACAAGGGCAAGGAAGAGTTGTATGCTAAATCTCTATAGTGATGCAGTATGGTCTACGAGAGAGTAAGCAGCACCCAAGTTCAGAAGCGTCTGCTACATTTGGATTGTTTCATACAAGGGCAAGGAAGAGTTGTATGGTAAATCTCTATAGTGATGCATTATGGCCTACGAGAGAGTAAGCAGCACCCAAGTTCAGAAGCGTCTGCTACATTTGGATTGTTTCATACAAAGGCAAGGAAGAGTTCTATACTAAATCTCTCTGGTGTTCCTATACTGGCTGCAGCCTAGTAAGCAGGACCCAAGTTCAGAAGCGTCTGCTACATTTGGATTGTTTCATACAAGGGCAAGGAAGAGTTGTATGCTAAATCTCTATAGTGATGCAGTATGGTCTACGAGAGAGTAAGCAGCACCCAAGTTCAGAAGCGTCTGCTACATTTGGATTGTTTCATACAAGGGCAAGGAAGAGTTGTATGCTAAATCTCTATAGTGATGCAGTATGGTCTACGAGAGAGTAAGCAGCTCCCACGTTCAGAAGAGTCTGCTACATTTGGATTGTTTCATACAAAGGCAATGAAGAGTTCTATACTAAATCTCTCTGGTGTTCCTATACTGGCTACAGCCTAGTAAGCAGGACCCAAGTTCAGAAGCGTCTGCTACATTAGGATTGTTTCATTCAAGGGCAAGGAAGAGTTGTATGGTAAATCTCTATAGTGATGCAGTATGGTCTACGAGAGAGTAAGCAGCACCCAAGTTCAGAAGCGTCAGCTACATTTGGATTGTTTCATACAAGGGCAAGGAAGAGTTGTATGCTAAATCTCTATAGTGATGCAGTATGGTCTACGAGAGAGTAAGCAGCACCCAAGTTCAGAAGCGTCTGCTACATTTGGATTGTTTCATACAAGGGCAATGAAGAGTTCTATACTAAATCTCTCTGGTGTTCCTATACTGGCTACAGCCTAGTAAGCAGCACCCAAGTTCAGAAGCGTCTGCTACATTTGGATTGTTTCATACAAGGGCAAGGAAGAGTTGTATGGTAAATCTCTATAGTGATGCAGTATGGTCTACGAGAGAGTAAGCAGCACCCAAGTTCAGAAGCGTCTGCTACATTTGGATTGTTTCATACAGAGGCAATGAAGAGTTCTATACTAAATCTCTCTGGTGTTCCTATACTCGCTACAGCCTAGTAAGCAGGACCCAAGTTCAGAAGCGTCTGCTACATTTGGATTGTTTCATACAAGGGCAAGGAAGAGTTGTATGCTAAATCTCTATAGGGATGCAGTATGGTCTACGAGAGAGTAAGCAGCACCCAAGTTCAGAAGCGTCTGCTACATTTGGATTGTTTCATACAAGGGCAAGGAAGAGCTGTATGCTAAATCTCTATAGTGATGCAGTATGGTCTACAAGAGAGTAAGCAGCACCCACGTTCAGAAGCGTCTGCTACATTTGGATTGTTTCATACAAGGGCAAGGAAGAGCTGTATGCTAAATCTCTATAGTGATGCAGTATGGTCTACGAGAGAGTAAGCAGCACCCACGTTCAGAAGCGTCTGCTACATTTGGATTGTTTCATACAAGGGCAAGGAAGAGTTGTATGGTAAATCTCTATAGTGATGCAGTATGGTCTACGAGAGAGTAAGCAGCACCCAAGTTCAGAAGCGTCTGCAACATTTGGATTGTTTCATACAAGGGCAAGGAAGAGTTGTATGCTAAATCTCTATAGTGATGCCGTATGGTCTACGAGAGAGTAAGCAGCACCCAAGTTCAGAAGCGTCTGCTACATTTGGATTATTTCGTACAAGGGCAAGGAAGAGTTGTATGCGAAATCTCTATAGTGATGCAGTATGGTCTACGAGAGAGTAAGCAGCACCCAAGTTCAGAAGCGTCTGCTACATTTGGATTATTTCATACAAGGGCAATGAAGAGTTCTATACTAAATCTCTCTGGTGTTCCTATACTGGCTAAAGCCTAGTAAGCAGCACCCAAGTTCAGAAGCGTCTGCTACATTTGGATTGTTTCATACAAGGGCAAGGAAGAGTTGTATGGTAAATCTCTATAGTGATGCAGTATGGTCTACGAGAGAGTAAGCAGCACCCAAGTTCAGAAGCGTCTGCTACATTTGGATTGTTTCATACAGAGGCAATGAAGAGTTCTATACTAAATCTCTCTGGTGTTCCTATACTCGCTACAGCCTAGTAAGCAGGACCCAAGTTCAGAAGCGTCTGCTACATTTGGATTGTTTCATACAAGGGCAAGGAAGAGTTGTATGCTAAATCTCTATAGGGATGCAGTATGGTCTACGAGAGAGTAAGCAGCACCCAAGTTCAGAAGCGTCTGCTACATTTGGATTGTTTCATACAAGGGCAAGGAAGAGCTGTATGCTAAATCTCTATAGTGATGCAGTATGGTCTACGAGAGAGTAAGCAGCACCCACGTTCAGAAGCGTCTGCTACATTTGGATTGTTTCATACAAAGGCAATGAAGAGTTCTATACTAAATCTCTCTGCTGTTCCTATACTGGCTACAGCCTAGTAAGCAGGACGCAAGTTCAGAAGCGTCTGCTACATTTGGATTGTTTCATACAAGGGCAAGGAAGAGTTGTATGCTAAATCTCTATAGTGATGCAGTATGGTCTACGAGAGAGTAAGCAGCACCCAAGTTCAGAAGCGTCTGCTACATTTGGATTGTTTCATACAAGGGCAAGGAAGAGTTGTATGCTAAATCTCTATAGTGATGCAGTATGGTCTACGAGAGAGTAAGCAGCACCCAAGTTCAGAAGCGTCTGCTACATTTGGATTGTTTCATACAAGGGCAAGGAAGAGTTGTATGGTAAATCTCTATAGTGATGCATTATGGCCTACGAGAGAGTAAGCAGCACCCAAGTTCAGAAGCGTCTGCTACATTTGGATTGTTTCATACAAAGGCAAGGAAGAGTTCTATACTAAATCTCTCTGGTGTTCCTATACTGGCTGCAGCCTAGTAAGCAGGACCCAAGTTCAGAAGCGTCTGCTACATTTGGATTGTTTCATACAAGGGCAAGGAAGAGTTGTATGCTAAATCTCTATAGTGATGCAGTATGGTCTACGAGAGAGTAAGCAGCACCCAAGTTCAGAAGCGTCTGCTACATTTGGATTGTTTCATACAAGGGCAAGGAAGAGTTGTATGCTAAATCTCTATAGTGATGCAGTATGGTCTACGAGAGAGTAAGCAGCTCCCACGTTCAGAAGAGTCTGCTACATTTGGATTGTTTCATACAAAGGCAATGAAGAGTTCTATACTAAATCTCTCTGGTGTTCCTATACTGGCTACAGCCTAGTAAGCAGGACCCAAGTTCAGAAGCGTCTGCTACATTAGGATTGTTTCATTCAAGGGCAAGGAAGAGTTGTATGGTAAATCTCTATAGTGATGCAGTATGGTCTACGAGAGAGTAAGCAGCACCCAAGTTCAGAAGCGTCAGCTACATTTGGATTGTTTCATACAAGGGCAAGGAAGAGTTGTATGCTAAATCTCTATAGTGATGCAGTATGGTCTACGAGAGAGTAAGCAGCACCCAAGTTCAGAAGCGTCTGCTACATTTGGATTGTTTCATACAAGGGCAATGAAGAGTTCTATACTAAATCTCTCTGGTGTTCCTATACTGGCTACAGCCTAGTAAGCAGCACCCAAGTTCAGAAGCGTCTGCTACATTTGGATTGTTTCATACAAGGGCAAGGAAGAGTTGTATGGTAAATGTATATAGTAATGCAGTATGGTCTACGAGAGAGTAAGCAGCACCCAAGTTCAGAACCGTCTGCTACATTTGGATTGTTTCATACAAGGGCAAGGAAGAGTTGTACGCTAAATCTCTATAGTGATGCAGTATGGTCTACGAGAGAGTAAGCAGCACCCAAGTTCAGAAGCGTCTGCTACATTTGGATTGTTTCATACAAGGGCAAGGAAGAGTTGTATGGTAAATCTCTATAGTGATGCATTATGGTCTACGAGAGAGTAAGCAGCACCCAAGTTCAGAAGCGTCTGCTACATTTGGATTGTTTCATTCAAAAGCAAGGAAGAGTTCTATACTAAATCTCTCTGGTGTTCCTATACTGGCTACAGCCTAGTAAGCAGGACCCAAGTTCAGAAGCGTCTGCTACATTTGGATTGTTTCATACAAGGGCAAGGAAGAGTTGTATGCTAAATCTCTATAGTGATGCAGTATGGTCTACGAGAGAGTAAGCAGCACCCAAGTTCAGAAGCGTCTGCTACATTTGGATTGTTTCATACAAGGGCAAGGAAGAGTTGTATGCTAAATCTCTATAGTGATGCAGTATGGTCTACGAGAGAGTAAGCAGCACCCAAGTTCAGAAGCGTCTGCTACATTTGGATTGTTTCGTACAAGGGCAAGGAAGAGTTGTATGCTAAATCTCTATAGTGATGCAGTATGGTCTACGAGAGAGTAAGCAGCACCCAAGTTCAGAAGCGTCTGCAACATTTGGATTGTTTCATACAAGGGCAAGGAAGAGTTGTATGCTAAATCGCTATAGTGATGCAGTATGGTCTACGAGAGAGTAAGCAGCACCCAAGTTCAGAAGCGTCTGCTACATTTGGATTGTTTCATACAAAGGCAAGGAAGAGTTGTATGCTAAAACTCTATAGTGATGCAGTATGGTCTACGAGAGAGTAAGCAGCACCCAAGTTCAGAAGCGTCTGCTACATTTGGATTGTTTCATACAAAGGCAATGAAGAGTTCTGTACTAAATCTCTCTGGTGTTCCTATACTGGCTACAGCCTAGTAAGCAGGACCCAAGTTCAGAAGCGTCTGCTACATTTGGATTGTTTCATACAAGGGCAAGGAAGAGTTGTATGGTAAATCTCTATAGTGATGCAGTATGGTCTACGAGAGAGTAAGCAGCACCCAGGTTCAGAAGCGTCTGCTACATTTGGATTGTTTCATACAAGGGCAAGGAAGAGCTGTATGCTAAAACTCTATAGTGATGCAGTATGGTCTACGAGAGAGTAAGCAGCACCCACGTTCAGAAGCGTCTGCTACATTTGGATTGTTTCATACAAAGGCAAGGAAGAGTTGTATGCTAAAACTCTATAGTGATGCAGTATGGTCTACGAGAGAGTAAGCAGCACCCACGTTCAGAAGCGTCTGCTACATTTGGATTGTTTCATACAAAGGCAACGAAGAGTTCTATACTAAATCTCTCTGGTGTTCCTATACTGGCTACAGCCTAGTAAGCATGCCCTAAGTTCAGAAGCGTCTGCTACATTTGGATTTTTTCATACAAGGGCAAGGAAGAGTTGTATGGTAAATCTCTATAGTGATGCAGTATGGTCTACGAGAGAGTAAGCAGCACCCAAGTTCAGAAGCGTCTGCTACATTTGGATTGTTTCATACAAGGGCAAGGAAGAGTTGTGTGCTAAATCTCTATAGTGATGCAGTATGGTCTACGAGAGAGTAAGCAGCACCCAAGTTCAGAAGCGTCTGCTACATTTGGATTGTTTCATACAAGGGCAAGGAAGAGTTGTATGGTAAATCTCTATAGTGATGCAGTATGGTCTACGAGAGAGTAAGCAGCACCCAAGTTCAGAAGCGTCTGCTACATTTGGATTGTTTCATACAAAGGCAATGAAGAGTTCTATACTAAATCTCTCTGGTGTTCCTATACTGGCTACAGCCTAGTAAGCAGGACCCAAGTTCAGAAGCGTCTGCTACATTTGGATTGTTTCATACAAGGGCAAGGAAGAGTTGTATGCTGAATATCTATAGTGATGCAGTATTGTCTACGAGAGAGTAAGCAGCACCCAAGTTCAGAAGCATCAGCTACATTTGGATTGTTTCATACAAGGGCAAGGAAGAGTTGTATGGTAAATCTCTCTAGTGATGCAGTATGGTCTACGAGAGAGTAAGCAGCACCCACGTTCAGAAGCGTCAGCTACATTTGGATTGTTTCATACAAGGGCAAGGAAGAGTTGTATGGTAAATCTCTATAGTGATGCAGTATGGTCTATGAGAGAGTAAGCAGCACCCAAGTTCAGAAGCATCAGCTACATTTGGATTGTTTCATACAAGGGCAAGGAAGAGTTGTATGGTAAATCTCTATAGTGATGCAGTATGGTCTACGAGAGAGTAAGCAGCACCCAAGTTCAGAAGCGTCAGCTACATTTGGATTGTTTCATACAAGGGCAAGGAAGAGTTGTATGGTAAATCTCTATAGTGATGCAGTATGGTCTACGAGAGAGTAAGCAGCACCCAAGTTCAGAAGCGTCTGCAACATTTGGATTGTTTCATACAAGGGCAAGGAAGAGTTGTATGCTAAATCTCTATAGTGATGCCGTATGGTCTACGAGAGAGTAAGCAGCACCCAAGTTCAGAAGCGTCTGCTACATTTGGATTGTTTCGTACAAGGGCAAGGAAGAGTTGTATGCGAAATCTCTATAGTGATGCAGTATGGTCTACGAGAGAGTAAGCAGCACCCAAGTTCAGAAGCGTCTGCAACATTTGGATTGTTTCATACAAGGGCAAGGAAGAGTTGTATGCTAAATCTCTATAGTGATGCAGTATGGTCTACGAGAGAGTAAGCAGCACCCAAGTTCAGAAGCGTCTGCTACATTTGGATTGTTTCATACAGAGGCAATGAAGAGTTCTATACTAAATCTCTCTGGTGTTCCTATACTCGCTACAGCCTAGTAAGCAGGACCCAAGTTCAGAAGCGTCTGCTACATTTGGATTGTTTCATACAAGGGCAAGGAAGAGTTGTATGCTAAATCTCTATAGGGATGCAGTATGGTCTACGAGAGAGTAAGCAGCACCCAAGTTCAGAAGCGTCTGCTACATTTGGATTGTTTCATACAAGGGCAAGGAAGAGCTGTATGCTAAATCTCTATAGTGATGCAGTATGGTCTACGAGAGAGTAAGCAGCACCCAAGTTCAGAAGCGTCTGCTACATTTGGATTGTTTCATACAAAGGCAAGGAAGAGTTGTATGCTAAAACTCTATAGTGATGCAGTATGGTCTACGAGAGAGTAAGCAGCACCCACGTTCAGAAGCGTCTGCTACATTTGGATTGTTTCATACAAAGGCAATGAAGAGTTCTATACTAAATCTCTCTGGTGTTCCTATACTGGCTACAGCCTAGTAAGCAGGACGCAAGTTCAGAAGCGTCTGCTACATTTGGATTGTTTCATACAAGGGCAAGGAAGAGTTGTATGCTAAATCTCTATAGTGATGCAGTATGGTCTACGAGAGAGTAAGGAGCACCCAAGTTCAGAAGCGTCTGCTACATTTGGATTGTTTCAAACAAGGGCAAGGAAGAGTTGTATGCTAAATCTCTATAGTGATGCAGTATGGTCTACGAGAGAGTAAGCAGCACCCAAGTTCAGAAGCGTCTGCTACATTTGGATTGTTTCATACAAGGGCAAGGAAGTGTTGTATGGTAAATCTCTATAGTGATGCATTATGGTCTACGAGAGAGTAAGCAGCACCCAAGTTCAGAAGCGTCTGCTACATTTGGATTGTTTCATACAAAGGCAAGGAAGAGTTCTATACTAAATCTCTCTCGTGTTCCTATACTGGCTGCAGCCTAGTAAGCAGGACCCAAGTTCAGAAGCGTCTGCTACATTTGGATTATTTCATACAAGGGCAAGGAAGAGTTGTATGCTAAATCTCTATAGTGATGCAGTATGGTCTACGAGAGAGTAAGCAGCACCCAAGTTCAGAAGCGTCTGCTACATTTGGATTGTTTCATACAAGGGCAAGGAAGAGTTGTATGCTAAATCTCTATAGTGATGCAGTATGGTCTACGAGAGAGTAAGCAGCACCCACGTTCAGAAGCGTCTGCTACATTTGGATTGTTTCATACAAAGGCAATGAAGAGTTCTATACTAAATCTCTCTGGTGTTCCTATACTGGCTACAGCCTAGTAAGCAGGACCCAAGTTCAGAAGCGTCTGCTACATTAGGATTGTTTCATTCAAGGGCAAGGAAGAGTTGTATGGTAAATCTCTATAGTGATGCAGTATGGTCTACGAGAGAGTAAGCAGCACCCAAGTTCAGAAGCGTCAGCTACATTTGGATTGTTTCATACAAGGGCAAGGAAGAGTTGTATGCTAAATCTCTATAGCGATGCAGTATGGTCTACGAGAGAGTAAGCAGCACCCAAGTTCAGAAGCGTCTGCTACATTTGGATTGTTTCATACAAGGGCAATGAAGAGTTCTATACTAAATCTCTCTGGTGTTCCTATACTGGCTAAAGCCTAGTAAGCAGAACCCAAGTTCAGAAGCGTCTGCTACATTTGGATTGTTTCATACAAGGGCAAGGAAGAGTTGTATGGTAAATGTATATAGTGATGCAGTATGGTCTACGAGAGAGTAAGCAGCCCCCAAGTTCAGAACCGTCTGCTACATTTGGATTGTTTCATACAAGGGCAAGGAAGAGTTGTATGCTAAATATCTATAGTGATGCAGTATGGTCTACGAGAGAGTAAGCAGCACCCAAGTTCAGAAGCGTCTGCTACATTTGGATTGTTTCATACAAGGGCAAGGAAGAGTTGTATGGTAAATCTCTATAGTGATGCATTATGGTCTACGAGAGAGTAAGCAGCACCCAAGTTCAGAAGCGTCTGCTACATTTGGATTGTTTCATACAAAGGCAAGGAAGAGTTCTATACTAAATCTCTCTGGTGTTCCTATACTGGCTACAGCCTAGTAAGCAGGACCCAAGTTCAGAAGCGTCTGCTACATTTGGATTGTTTCATACAAGGGCAAGGAAGAGTTGTATGCTAAATCTCTATAGTGATGCAGTATGGTCTACGAGAGAGTAAGCAGCACCCAAGTTCAGAAGCGTCTGCTACATTTGGATTGTTTCATACAAGGGCAAGGAAGAGTTGTATGCTAAATCTCTATAGTGATGCAGTATGGTCTACGAGAGAGTAAGCAGCACCCAAGTTCAGAAGCGTCTGCTACATTTGGATTGTTTCGTACAAGGGCAAGGAAGAGTTGTATGCTAAATCTCTATAGTGATGCAGTATGGTCTACGAGAGAGTAAGCAGCACCCAAGTTCAGAAGCGTCTGCAACATTTGGATTGTTTCATACAAGGGCAAGGAAGAGTTGTATGCTAAATCTCTATAGTGATGCAGTATGGTCTACGAGAGAGTAAGCAGCACCCAAGTTCAGAAGCGTCTGCTACATTTGGATTGTTTCATACAAGGGCAATGAAGAGTTCTATACTAAATCTCTCTGGTGTTCCTATACTCGCTACAGCCTAGTAAGCAGGACCCAAGTTCAGAACCGTCTGCTACATTTGTATTGTTTCATACAGAGGCAATGAAGTGTTCTATACTAAATCTCTCTGGTGTTCCTATACTCGCTACAGCCTAGTAAGCAGGACCCAAGTTCAGAAGCGTCTGCTACATTTGGATTGTTTCATACAAGGGCAAGGAAGAGTTGTATGCTAAATCTCTATAGGGATGCAGTATGGTCTACGAGAGAGTAAGCAGCACCCAAGTTCAGAAGCGTCTGCTACATTTGGATTGTTTCATACAAGGGCAAGGAAGAGTTGTATGCTAAATCTCTATAGTGATGCAGTATGGTCTACGAGAGAGTAAGCAGCACCCAAGTTCAGAAGCGTCTGCAACATTTCGATTGTATCATACAAGGGCAAGGAAGAGTTGTATGGTAAATCTCTATAGTGATGCAGTATGGTCTACGAGAGAGTAAGCAGCACCCAAGTTCAGAAGCGTCTGCTACATTTGGATTGTTTCATACAAGGGCAATGAAGAGTTCTATACTAAATCTCTCTGGTGTTCCTATACTGGCTACAGCCTAGTAAGCAGCACCCAAGTTCAGAAGCGTCTGCTACATTTGGATTGTTTCATACAAGGGCAAGGAAGAGTTGTATGCTAAATCTCTATAGTGATGCAGTATGGTCTACGAGAGAGTAAGCAGCACCCAAGTTCAGAAGCATCAGCTACATTTGGATTGTTTCATACAAGGGCAAGGAAGAGTTGTATGGTAAATCTCTATAGTGATGCAGTATGGTCTACGAGAGAGTAAGCAGCACCCAAGTTCAGAAGCGTCTGCAACATTTGGATTGTTTCATACAAGGGCAAGGAAGAGTTGTATGCTAAATCTCTATAGTGATGCCGTATGGTCTACGAGAGAGTAAGCAGCACCCAAGTTCAGAAGCGTCTGCTACATTTGGATTATTTCATACAAGGGCAATGAAGAGTTCTATACTAAATCTCTCTGGTGTTCCTATACTGGCTAAAGCCTAGTAAGCAGCACCCAAGTTCAGAAGCGTCTGCTACATTTGGATTGTTTCATACAAGGGCAAGGAAGAGTTGTATGGTAAATCTCTATAGTGATGCAGTATGGTCTACGAGAGAGTAAGCAGCACCCATGTTCAGAAGCGTCTGCTACATTTGGATTGTTTCATACAGAGGCAATGAAGAGTTCTATACTAAATCTCTCTGGTGTTCCTATACTCTGGTGTTCCTATACTTGCCTAGTAAGCAGGACCCAAGTTCAGAAGCGTCTGCTACATTTGGATTGTTTCATACAAGGGCAAGGAAGAGTTGTATGCTAAATCTCTATAGGGATGCAGTATGGTCTACGAGAGAGTAAGCAGCACCCAAGTTCAGAAGCGTCTGCTACATTTGGATTGTTTCATACAAGGGCAAGGAAGAGCTGTATGCTAAATCTCTATAGTGATGCAGTATGGTCTACGAGAGAGTAAGCAGCACCCACGTTCAGAAGCGTCTGCTACATTTGGATTGTTTCATACAAAGGCAATGAAGAGTTCTATACTAAATCTCTCTGCTGTTCCTATACTGGCTACAGCCTAGTAAGCAGGACGCAAGTTCAGAAGCGTCTGCTACATTTGGATTGTTTCATACAAGGGCAAGGAAGAGTTGTATGCTAAATCTCTATAGTGATGCAGTATGGTCTACGAGAGAGTAAGCAGCACCCAAGTTCAGAAGCGTCTGCTACATTTGGATTGTTTCATACAAGGGCAAGGAAGAGTTGTATGCTAAATCTCTATAGTGATGCAGTATGGTCTACGAGAGAGTAAGCAGCACCCAAGTTCAGAAGCGTCTGCTACATTTGGATTGTTTCATACAAGGGCAAGGAAGAGTTGTATGGTAAATCTCTATAGTGATGCATTATGGCCTACGAGAGAGTAAGCAGCTCCCACGTTCAGAAGAGTCTGCTACATTTGGATTGTTTCATACAAAGGCAATGAAGAGTTCTATACTAAATCTCTCTGGTGTTCCTATACTGGCTACAGCCTAGTAAGCAGGACCCAAGTTCAGAAGCGTCTGCTACATTAGGATTGTTTCATTCAAGGGCAAGGAAGAGTTGTATGGTAAATCTCTATAGTGATGCAGTATGGTCTACGAGAGAGTAAGCAGCACCCAAGTTCAGAAGCGTCAGCTACATTTGGATTGTTTCATACAAGGGCAAGGAAGAGTTGTATGCTAAATCTCTATAGTGATGCAGTATGGTCTACGAGAGAGTAAGCAGCACCCAAGTTCAGAAGCGTCTGCTACATTTGGATTGTTTCATACAAGGGCAATGAAGAGTTCTATACTAAATCTCTCTGGTGTTCCTATACTCGCTACAGCCTAGTAAGCAGGACCCAAGTTCAGAACCGTCTGCTACATTTGTATTGTTTCATACAGAGGCAATGAAGTGTTCTATACTAAATCTCTCTGGTGTTCCTATACTCGCTACAGCCTAGTAAGCAGGACCCAAGTTCAGAAGCGTCTGCTACATTTGGATTGTTTCATACAAGGGCAAGGAAGAGTTGTATGCTAAATCTCTATAGGGATGCAGTATGGTCTACGAGAGAGTAAGCAGCACCCAAGTTCAGAAGCGTCTGCTACATTTGGATTGTTTCATACAAGGGCAAGGAAGAGTTGTATGCTAAATCTCTATAGTGATGCAGTATGGTCTACGAGAGAGTAAGCAGCACCCAAGTTCAGAAGCGTCTGCAACATTTCGATTGTATCATACAAGGGCAAGGAAGAGTTGTATGGTAAATCTCTATAGTGATGCAGTATGGTCTACGAGAGAGTAAGCAGCACCCAAGTTCAGAAGCGTCTGCTACATTTGGATTGTTTCATACAAGGGCAATGAAGAGTTCTATACTAAATCTCTCTGGTGTTCCTATACTGGCTACAGCCTAGTAAGCAGCACCCAAGTTCAGAAGCGTCTGCTACATTTGGATTGTTTCATACAAGGGCAAGGAAGAGTTGTATGCTAAATCTCTATAGTGATGCAGTATGGTCTACGAGAGAGTAAGCAGCACCCAAGTTCAGAAGCATCAGCTACATTTGGATTGTTTCATACAAGGGCAAGGAAGAGTTGTATGGTAAATCTCTATAGTGATGCAGTATGGTCTACGAGAGAGTAAGCAGCACCCAAGTTCAGAAGCGTCTGCAACATTTGGATTGTTTCATACAAGGGCAAGGAAGAGTTGTATGCTAAATCTCTATAGTGATGCCGTATGGTCTACGAGAGAGTAAGCAGCACCCAAGTTCAGAAGCGTCTGCTACATTTGGATTATTTCATACAAGGGCAATGAAGAGTTCTATACTAAATCTCTCTGGTGTTCCTATACTGGCTAAAGCCTAGTAAGCAGCACCCAAGTTCAGAAGCGTCTGCTACATTTGGATTGTTTCATACAAGGGCAAGGAAGAGTTGTATGGTAAATCTCTATAGTGATGCAGTATGGTCTACGAGAGAGTAAGCAGCACCCATGTTCAGAAGCGTCTGCTACATTTGGATTGTTTCATACAGAGGCAATGAAGAGTTCTATACTAAATCTCTCTGGTGTTCCTATACTCTGGTGTTCCTATACTTGCCTAGTAAGCAGGACCCAAGTTCAGAAGCGTCTGCTACATTTGGATTGTTTCATACAAGGGCAAGGAAGAGTTGTATGCTAAATCTCTATAGGGATGCAGTATGGTCTACGAGAGAGTAAGCAGCACCCAAGTTCAGAAGCGTCTGCTACATTTGGATTGTTTCATACAAGGGCAAGGAAGAGCTGTATGCTAAATCTCTATAGTGATGCAGTATGGTCTACGAGAGAGTAAGCAGCACCCACGTTCAGAAGCGTCTGCTACATTTGGATTGTTTCATACAAAGGCAATGAAGAGTTCTATACTAAATCTCTCTGCTGTTCCTATACTGGCTACAGCCTAGTAAGCAGGACGCAAGTTCAGAAGCGTCTGCTACATTTGGATTGTTTCATACAAGGGCAAGGAAGAGTTGTATGCTAAATCTCTATAGTGATGCAGTATGGTCTACGAGAGAGTAAGCAGCACCCAAGTTCAGAAGCGTCTGCTACATTTGGATTGTTTCATACAAGGGCAAGGAAGAGTTGTATGCTAAATCTCTATAGTGATGCAGTATGGTCTACGAGAGAGTAAGCAGCACCCAAGTTCAGAAGCGTCTGCTACATTTGGATTGTTTCATACAAGGGCAAGGAAGAGTTGTATGGTAAATCTCTATAGTGATGCATTATGGCCTACGAGAGAGTAAGCAGCACCCAAGTTCAGAAGCGTCTGCTACATTTGGATTGTTTCATACAAAGGCAAGGAAGAGTTCTATACTAAATCTCTCTGGTGTTCCTATACTGGCTGCAGCCTAGTAAGCAGGACCCAAGTTCAGAAGCGTCTGCTACATTTGGATTGTTTCATACAAGGGCAAGGAAGAGTTGTATGCTAAATCTCTATAGTGATGCAGTATGGTCTACGAGAGAGTAAGCAGCACCCAAGTTCAGAAGCGTCTGCTACATTTGGATTGTTTCATACAAGGGCAAGGAAGAGTTGTATGCTAAATCTCTATAGTGATGCAGTATGGTCTACGAGAGAGTAAGCAGCTCCCACGTTCAGAAGAGTCTGCTACATTTGGATTGTTTCATACAAAGGCAATGAAGAGTTCTATACTAAATCTCTCTGGTGTTCCTATACTGGCTACAGCCTAGTAAGCAGGACCCAAGTTCAGAAGCGTCTGCTACATTAGGATTGTTTCATTCAAGGGCAAGGAAGAGTTGTATGGTAAATCTCTATAGTGATGCAGTATGGTCTACGAGAGAGTAAGCAGCACCCAAGTTCAGAAGCGTCAGCTACATTTGGATTGTTTCATACAAGGGCAAGGAAGAGTTGTATGCTAAATCTCTATAGTGATGCAGTATGGTCTACGAGAGAGTAAGCAGCACCCAAGTTCAGAAGCGTCTGCTACATTTGGATTGTTTCATACAAGGGCAATGAAGAGTTCTATACTAAATCTCTCTGGTGTTCCTATACTGGCTACAGCCTAGTAAGCAGCACCCAAGTTCAGAAGCGTCTGCTACATTTGGATTGTTTCATACAAGGGCAAGGAAGAGTTGTATGGTAAATGTATATAGTAATGCAGTATGGTCTACGAGAGAGTAAGCAGCACCCAAGTTCAGAACCGTCTGCTACATTTGGATTGTTTCATACAAGGGCAAGGAAGAGTTGTACGCTAAATCTCTATAGTGATGCAGTATGGTCTACGAGAGAGTAAGCAGCACCCAAGTTCAGAAGCGTCTGCTACATTTGGATTGTTTCATACAAGGGCAAGGAAGAGTTGTATGGTAAATCTCTATAGTGATGCATTATGGTCTACGAGAGAGTAAGCAGCACCCAAGTTCAGAAGCGTCTGCTACATTTGGATTGTTTCATTCAAAAGCAAGGAAGAGTTCTATACTAAATCTCTCTGGTGTTCCTATACTGGCTACAGCCTAGTAAGCAGGACCCAAGTTCAGAAGCGTCTGCTACATTTGGATTGTTTCATACAAGGGCAAGGAAGAGTTGTATGCTAAATCTCTATAGTGATGCAGTATGGTCTACGAGAGAGTAAGCAGCACCCAAGTTCAGAAGCGTCTGCTACATTTGGATTGTTTCATACAAGGGCAAGGAAGAGTTGTATGCTAAATCTCTATAGTGATGCAGTATGGTCTACGAGAGAGTAAGCAGCACCCAAGTTCAGAAGCGTCTGCTACATTTGGATTGTTTCGTACAAGGGCAAGGAAGAGTTGTATGCTAAATCTCTATAGTGATGCAGTATGGTCTACGAGAGAGTAAGCAGCACCCAAGTTCAGAAGCGTCTGCAACATTTGGATTGTTTCATACAAGGGCAAGGAAGAGTTGTATGCTAAATCGCTATAGTGATGCAGTATGGTCTACGAGAGAGTAAGCAGCACCCAAGTTCAGAAGCGTCTGCTACATTTGGATTGTTTCATACAAAGGCAAGGAAGACTTGTATGCTAAAACTCTATAGTGATGCAGTATGGTCTACGAGAGAGTAAGCAGCACCCAAGTTCAGAAGCGTCTGCTACATTTGGATTGTTTCATACAAAGGCAATGAAGAGTTCTATACTAAATCTCTCTGGTGTTCCTATACTGGCTACAGCCTAGTAAGCAGGACCCAAGTTCAGAAGCGTCTGCTACATTTGGATTGTTTCATACAAGGGCAAGGAAGAGTTGTATGGTAAATCTCTATAGTGATGCAGTATGGTCTACGAGAGAGTAAGCAGCACCCAAGTTCAGAAGCGTCTGCAACATTTGGATTGTTTCATACAAGGGCAAGGAAGAGTTGTATGCTAAATCTCTATAGTGATGCAGTATGGTCTACGAGAGAGTAAGCAGCACCCAAGTTCAGAAGCGTCTGCAACATTTGGATTGTTTCATACAAGGGCAAGGAAGAGTTGTATGCTAAATCTCTATAGTGATGCAGTATGGTCTACGAGAGAGTAAGCAGCACCCAAGTTCAGAAGCGTCTGCTACATTTGGATTGTTTCATACAGAGGCAATGAAGAGTTCTATACTAAATCTCTCTGGTGTTCCTATACTCTCTACAGCCTAGTAAGCAGGACCCAAGTTCAGAAGCGTCTGCTACATTTGGATTGTTTCATACAAGGGCAAGGAAGAGTTGTATGCTAAATCTCTATAGGGATGCAGTATGGTCTACGAGAGAGTAAGCAGCACCCAAGTTCAGAAGCGTCTGCTACATTTGGATTGTTTCATACAAGGGCAAGGAAGAGCTGTATGCTAAATCTCTATAGTGATGCAGTATGGTCTACGAGAGAGTAAGCAGCACCCAAGTTCAGAAGCGTCTGCTACATTTGGATTGTTTCATACAAAGGCAAGGAAGAGTTGTATGCTAAAACTCTATAGTGATGCAGTATGGTCTACGAGAGAGTAAGCAGCACCCACGTTCAGAAGCGTCTGCTACATTTGGATTGTTTCATACAAAGGCAATGAAGAGTTCTATACTAAATCTCTCTGGTGTTCCTATACTGGCTACAGCCTAGTAAGCAGGACGCAAGTTCAGAAGCGTCTGCTACATTTGGATTGTTTCATACAAGGGCAAGGAAGAGTTGTATGCTAAATCTCTATAGTGATGCAGTATGGTCTACGAGAGAGTAAGGAGCACCCAAGTTCAGAAGCGTCTGCTACATTTGGATTGTTTCAAACAAGGGCAAGGAAGAGTTGTATGCTAAATCTCTATAGTGATGCAGTATGGTCTACGAGAGAGTAAGCAGCACCCAAGTTCAGAAGCGTCTGCTACATTTGGATTGTTTCATACAAGGGCAAGGAAGTGTTGTATGGTAAATCTCTATAGTGATGCATTATGGTCTACGAGAGAGTAAGCAGCACCCAAGTTCAGAAGCGTCTGCTACATTTGGATTGTTTCATACAAAGGCAAGGAAGAGTTCTATACTAAATCTCTCTCGTGTTCCTATACTGGCTGCAGCCTAGTAAGCAGGACCCAAGTTCAGAAGCGTCTGCTACATTTGGATTGTTTCATACAAGGGCAAGGAAGAGTTGTATGCTAAATCTCTATAGTGATGCAGTATGGTCTACGAGAGAGTAAGCAGCACCCAAGTTCAGAAGCGTCTGCTACATTTGGATTGTTTCATACAAGGGCAAGGAAGAGTTGTATGCTAAATCTCTATAGTGATGCAGTATGGTCTACGAGAGAGTAAGCAGCACCCACGTTCAGAAGCGTCTGCTACATTTGGATTGTTTCATACAAAGGCAATGAAGAGTTCTATACTAAATCTCTCTGGTGTTCCTATACTGGCTACAGCCTAGTAAGCAGGACCCAAGTTCAGAAGCGTCTGCTACATTAGGATTGTTTCATTCAAGGGCAAGGAAGAGTTGTATGGTAAATGTATATAGTGATGCAGTATGGTCTACGAGAGAGTAAGCAGCCCCCAAGTTCAGAACCGTCTGCTACATTTGGATTGTTTCATACAAGGGCAAGGAAGAGTTGTATGCTAAATATCTATAGTGATGCAGTATGGTCTACGAGAGAGTAAGCAGCACCCAAGTTCAGAAGCGTCTGCTACATTTGGATTGTTTCATACAAGGGCAAGGAAGAGTTGTATGGTAAATCTCTATAGTGATGCATTATGGTCTACGAGAGAGTAAGCAGCACCCAAGTTCAGAAGCGTCTGCTACATTTGGATTGTTTCATACAAAGGCAAGGAAGAGTTCTATACTAAATCTCTCTGGTGTTCCTATACTGGCTACAGCCTAGTAAGCAGGACCCAAGTTCAGAAGCGTCTGCTACATTTGGATTGTTTCATACAAGGGCAAGGAAGAGTTGTATGCTAAATCTCTATAGTGATGCAGTATGGTCTACGAGAGAGTAAGCAGCACCCAAGTTCAGAAGCGTCTGATACATTTGGATTGTTTCATACAAGGGCAAGGAAGAGTTGTATGCTAAATCTCTATAGTGATGCAGTATGGTCTACGAGAGAGTAAGCAGCACCCAAGTTCAGAAGCGTCTGCTACATTTGGATTGTTTCGTACAAGGGCAAGGAAGGGTTGTATGCTAAATCTCTATAGTGATGCAGTATGGTCTACGAGAGAGTAAGCAGCACCCAAGTTCAGAAGCGTCTGCAACATTTGGATTGTTTCATACAAGGGCAAGGAAGAGTTGTATGCTAAATCTCTATAGTGATGCAGTATGGTCTACGAGAGAGTAAGCAGCACCCAAGTTCAGAAGCGTCTGCTACATTTGGATTGTTTCATACAAGGGCAATGAAGAGTTCTATACTAAATCTCTCTGGTGTTCCTATACTGGCTACAGCCTAGTAAGCAGCACCAAAGTTCAGAAGCGTCTGCTACATTTGGATTGTTTCATACAAGGGCAAGGAAGAGTAGTATGGTAAATGTCTATAGTGATGCAGTATGGTCTACAAGAGAGTAAGCAGCACCCAAGTTCAGAACCGTCTGCTACATTTGTATTGTTTCATACAGAGGCAATGAAGTGTTCTATACTAAATCTCTCTGGTGTTCCTATACTCGCTACAGCCTAGTAAGCAGGACCCAAGTTCAGAAGCGTCTGCTACATTTGGATTGTTTCATACAAGGGCAAGGAAGAGTTGTATGCTAAATCTCTATAGGGATGCAGTATGGTCTACGAGAGAGTAAGCAGCACCCAAGTTCAGAAGCGTCTGCTACATTTGGATTGTTTCATACAAGGGCAAGGAAGAGTTGTATGCTAAATCTCTATAGTGATGCAGTATGGTCTACGAGAGAGTAAGCAGCACCCAAGTTCAGAAGCGTCTGCAACATTTCGATTGTATCATACAAGGGCAAGGAAGAGTTGTATGGTAAATCTCTATAGTGATGCAGTATGGTCTACGAGAGAGTAAGCAGCACCCAAGTTCAGAAGCGTCTGCTACATTTGGATTGTTTCATACAAGGGCAATGAAGAGTTCTATACTAAATCTCTCTGGTGTTCCTATACTGGCTACAGCCTAGTAAGCAGCACCCAAGTTCAGAAGCGTCTGCTACATTTGGATTGTTTCATACAAGGGCAAGGAAGAGTTGTATGCTAAATCTCTATAGTGATGCAGTATGGTCTACGAGAGAGTAAGCAGCACCCAAGTTCAGAAGCATCAGCTACATTTGGATTGTTTCATACAAGGGCAAGGAAGAGTTGTATGGTAAATCTCTATAGTGATGCAGTATGGTCTACGAGAGAGTAAGCAGCACCCACGTTCAGAAGCGTCAGCTACATTTGGATTGTTTCATACAAGGGCAAGGAAGATTTGTATGGTAAATCTCTATAGTGATGCAGTATGGTCTACGAGAGAGTAAGCAGCACCCACGTTCAGAAGCGTCTGCAACATTTGGATTGTCTCATACAACGGCAAGGAAGAGTTGTATGGTAAATCTCTATAGTGATGCAGTATGGTCTACGAGAGAGTAAGCAGCACCCAAGTTCAGAAGCGTCTGCTACATTAGGATTGTTTCATACAAGGGCAAGGAAGAGTTGTATGCTAAATCTCTATAGTGATGCAGTATGGTCTACGAGAGAGTAAGCAGCACCCAAGTTCAGAAGCGTCTGCTACATTTGGATTGTTTCGTACAAGGCCAAGGAAGAGTTGTATGCTAAATCTCTATAGTGATGCAGTATGGTCTACGAGAGAGTAAGCAGCACCCAAGTTCAGAAGCGTCTGCAACATTTGGATTGTTTCATACAAGGGCAAGGAAGAGTTGTATGCTAAATCTCTATAGTGATGCAGTATGGTCTACGAGAGAGTAAGCAGCACCCAAGTTCCGAAGCGTCTGCTACATTTGGATTATTTCTTACAAGGGCAATGAAGAGTTCTATACTAAATCTCTCTGGTGTTCCTATACTGGCTACAGCCTAGTAAGCAGCACCCAAGTTCAGAAGCGTCTGCTACATCTGGATTGTTTCATACAAGGGCAAGGAAGAGTTGTATGGTAAATCTCTATAGTGATGCAGTATGGTCTACGAGAGAGTAATCAGCACCCAAGTTCAGAAGCGTCTGCTACATTTGGATAGTTTCATACAGAGGCAATGAAGAGTTCTATACTAAATCTCTCTGGTGTTCCTATACTCGCTACAGCCTAGTAAGCAGGACCCAGGTTCAGAAGCGTCTGCTACATTTGGATTGTTTCATACAAGGGCAAGGAAGAGTTGTATGGTAAATCTCTATAGTGATGCAGTATGGTCTACGAGAGAGTAAGCAGCACCCAGGTTCAGAAGCGTCTGCTACATTTGGATTGTTTCATACAAGGGCAAGGAAGAGCTGTATGCTAAAACTCTATAGTGATGCAGTATGGTCTACGAGAGACTAAGCAGCACCCACGTTCAGAAGCGTCTGCTACATTTGGATTGTTTCATACAAAGGCAAGGAAGAGTTGTATGCTAAAACTCTATAGTGATGCAGTATGGTCTACGAGAGAGTAAGCAGCACCCACGTTCAGAAGCGTCTGCTACATTTGGATTGTTTCATACAAAGGCAACGAAGAGTTCTATACTAAATCTCTCTGGTGTTCCTATACTGGCTACAGCCTAGTAAGCAGGACCCAAGTTCAGAAGCGTCTGCTACATTTGGATTTTTTCATACAAGGGCAAGGAAGAGTTGTATGCTAAATCTCTATAGTGATGCAGTATGGTCTACGAGAGAGTAAGCAGCACCCACGTTCAGAAGCGTCTGCTACATTTGGATTGTTTCATACAAAGGCAATGAAGAGTTCTATACTAAATCTCTCTGGTGTTCCTATACTGGCTACAGCCTAGTAAGCAGCACCCAAGTTCAGAAGCGTCTGCTACATTTGGATTGTTTCATACAAGGGCAAGGAAGAGTTGTATGGTAAATCTCTATAGTGATGCAGTATGGTCTACGAGAGAGTAAGCAGCACCCAAGTTCAGAAGCGTCTGCTACATTTGGATTGTTTCATACAGAGGCAATGAAGAGTTCTATACTAAATCTCTCTGGTGTTCCTATACTCGCTACAGCCTAGTAAGCAGGACCCAAGTTCAGAAGCGTCTGCTACATTTGGATTGTTTCATACAAGGGCAAGGAAGAGTTGTATACTAAATCTCTATAGGGATGCAGTATGGTCTACGAGAGAGTAAGCAGCACCCAAGTTCAGAAGCGTCTGCTGCATTTAGATTGTTTCATACAAGGGCAAGGAAGAGTTGTATGGTAAATCTCTATAGTGATGCAGTATGGTCTACGAGAGAGTAAGCAGCACCCAAGTTCAGAAGCGTCTGCTACATTTGGATTGTTTCATACAAGGGCAAGGAAGAGTTGTATGGTAAATCTCTATAGTGATGCAGTATGGTCTACGAGAGAGTAAGCAGCACCCAAGTTCAGAAGCGTCAGCTACATTTGGATTGTTTCATACAAGGGCAAGGAAGAGTTGTATGCTAAATCTCTATAGTGATGCAGTATGGTCTACGAGAGAGTAAGCAGCACCCAAGTTCAGAAGCGTCTGCTACATTTGGATTGTTTCATACAAGGGCAAGGAAGAGTTGTATGCTAAATCTCTATAGTGATGCAGTATGGTCTACGAGAGAGTAAGCAGCACCCAAGTTCAGAAGCGTCTGCTACATTTGGATTGTTTCGTACAAGGGCAAGGAAGAGTTGTATGCTAAATCTCTATAGTGATGCAGTATGGTCTACGAGAGAGTAAGCAGCACCCAAGTTCAGAAGCGTCTGCTACATTTGGATTGTTTCACACAAGGGCAATGAAGAGTTCTATACTAAACTCTCTGGTGTTCCTATACTGGCTACAGCCTAGTAAGCAGCACCCAAGTTCAGAAGCGTCTGCTACATTTGGATTGTTTCATACAAGGGCAAGGAAGAGTTGTATGGTAAATCTCTATAGTGATGCAGTATGGTCTACGAGAGAGTAAGCAGCACCCAAGTTCAGAAGCGTCTGCTACATTTGGATTGTTTCATAAAGAGGCAATGAAGAGTTCTATACTAAATCTCTCTGGTGTTCCTATACTCGCTACAGCCTAGTAAGCAGGACCCAAGTTCAGAAGCGTCTGCTACATTTGGATTGTTTCATACAAGGGCACGGATGAGTTGTATGCTAAATCTCTATAGGGATGCAGTATGGTCTACGAGAGAGTAAGCAGCACCCAAGTTCAGAAGCGTCTGCTGCATTTGGATTGTTTCATACAAGGGCAAGGAAGAGTTGTATGGTAAATCTCTATAGTGATGCAGTATGGTCTACGAGAGAGTAAGCAGCACCCAAGTTCAGAAGCGTCTGCTACATTTGGATTGTTTCATACAAGGGCAAGGAAGAGTTGTATGCTAAATCTCTATAGTGATGCAGTATGGTCTACGAGAGAGTAAGCAGCACCCAAGTTCAGAAGCGTCTGCTACATTTGGATTGTTTCATACAAAGGCAATGAAGAGTTCTATACTAAATCTCTCTGGTGTTCCTATACTGGCTACAGCCTAGTAAGCAGGACCCAAGTTCAGAAGCGTCTGCTACATTTGGATTGTTTCATACAAGGGCAAGGAAGAGTTGTATGGTAAATCTCTATAGTGATGCAGTATGGTCTACGAGAGAGTAAGCAGCACCCAAGTTCAGAAGCGTCTGCAACATTTGGATTGTTTCATACAAGGGCAAGGAAGAGTTGTATGCTAAATCTCTATAGTGATGCCGTATGGTCTACGAGAGAGTAAGCAGCACCCAAGTTCAGAAGCGTCTGCTACATTTGGATTATTTCGTACAAGGGCAAGGAACAGTTGTATGCGAAATCTCTATAGTGATGCAGTATGGTCTACGAGAGAGTAAGCAGCACCCAAGTTCAGAAGCGTCTGCTACATTTGGATTATTTCATACAAGGGCAATGA
The DNA here is from genome assembly GCA_026170595.1 of Plestiodon gilberti rubricaudatus. Taxonomy (NCBI): domain Eukaryota; kingdom Metazoa; phylum Chordata; class Lepidosauria; order Squamata; family Scincidae; genus Plestiodon; species Plestiodon gilberti. The sequence continues at coordinate 113,425,978 of JANXHW010000003.1, forward strand.
AGAGTTCTATACTAAATCTCTCTGGTGTTCCTATACTGGCTAAAGCCTAGTAAGCAGCACCCAAGTTCAGAAGCGTCTGCTACATTTGGATTGTTTCATACAAGGGCAAGGAAGAGTTGTATGGTAAATCTCTATAGTGATGCAGTATGGTCTACGAGAGAGTAAGCAGCACCCAAGTTCAGAAGCGTCTGCTACATTTGGATTGTTTCATACAGAGGCAATGAAGAGTTCTATACTAAATCTCTCTGGTGTTCCTATACTCGCTACAGCCTAGTAAGCAGGACCCAAGTTCAGAAGCGTGTGCTACATTTGGATTGTTTCATACAAGGGCAAGGAAGAGTTGTATGCTAAATCTCTATAGGGATGCAGTATGGTCTACGAGAGAGTAAGCAGCACCCAAGTTCAGAAGCGTCTGCTACATTTGGATTGTTTCATACAAGGGCAAGGAAGAGCTGTATGCTAAATCTCTATAGTGATGCAGTATGGTCTACGAGAGAGTAAGCAGCACCCACGTTCAGAAGCGTCTGCTACATTTGGATTGTTTCATACAAATGCAATGAAGAGTTCTATACTAAATCTCTCTGGTGTTCCTATACTGGCTACAGCCTAGTAAGCAGGACGCAAGTTCAGAAGCGTCTGCTACATTTGGATTGTTTCATACAAGGGCAAGGAAGAGTTGTATGCTAAATCTCTATAGTGATGCAGTATGGTCTACGAGAGAGTAAGCAGCACCCACGTTCAGAAGCGTCTGCTACATTTGGATTGTTTCATACAAGGGCAAGGAAGAGTTGTATGCTAAATCTCTATAGTGATGCAGTATGGTCTACGAGAGAGTAAGCAGCACCCAAGTTCAGAAGCGTCTGCTACATTTGGATTGTTTCATACAAGGGCAAGGAAGAGTTGTATGGTAAATCTCTATAGTGATGCATTATGGCCTACGAGAGAGTAAGCAGCACCCAAGTTCAGAAGCGTCTGCTACATTTGGATTGTTTCATACAAAGGCAAGGAAGAGTTCTATACTAAATCTCTCTGGTGTTCCTATACTGGCTGCAGCCTAGTAAGCAGGACCCAAGTTCAGAAGCGTCTGCTACATTTGGATTGTTTCATACAAGGGCAAGGAAGAGTTGTATGCTAAATCTCTATAGTGATGCAGTATGGTCTACGAGAGAGTAAGCAGCACCCAAGTTCAGAAGCGTCTGCTACATTTGGATTGTTTCATACAAGGGCAAGGAAGAGTTGTATGCTAAATCTCTATAGTGATGCAGTATGGTCTACGAGAGAGTAAGCAGCTCCCACGTTCAGAAGAGTCTGCTACATTTGGATTGTTTCATACAAAGGCAATGAAGAGTTCTATACTAAATCTCTCTGGTGTTCCTATACTGGCTACAGCCTAGTAAGCAGGACCCAAGTTCAGAAGCGTCTGCTACATTAGGATTGTTTCATTCAAGGGCAAGGAAGAGTTGTATGGTAAATCTCTATAGTGATGCAGTATGGTCTACGAGAGAGTAAGCAGCACCCAAGTTCAGAAGCGTCAGCTACATTTGGATTGTTTCATACAAGGGCAAGGAAGAGTTGTATGCTAAATCTCTATAGTGATGCAGTATGGTCTACGAGAGAGTAAGCAGCACCCAAGTTCAGAAGCGTCTGCTACATTTGGATTGTTTCATACAAGGGCAATGAAGAGTTCTATACTAAATCTCTCTGGTGTTCCTATACTGGCTACAGCCTAGTAAGCAGCACCCAAGTTCAGAAGCGTCTGCTACATTTGGATTGTTTCATACAAGGGCAAGGAAGAGTTGTATGGTAAATCTCTATAGTGATGCAGTATGGTCTACGAGAGAGTAAGCAGCACCCAAGTTCAGAAGCGTCTGCTACATTTGGATTGTTTCATACAGAGGCAATGAAGAGTTCTATACTAAATCTCTCTGGTGTTCCTATACTCGCTACAGCCTAGTAAGCAGGACCCAAGTTCAGAAGCGTCTGCTACATTTGGATTGTTTCATACAAGGGCAAGGAAGAGTTGTATGCTAAATCTCTATAGGGATGCAGTATGGTCTACGAGAGAGTAAGCAGCACCCAAGTTCAGAAGCGTCTGCTACATTTGGATTGTTTCATACAAGGGCAAGGAAGAGCTGTATGCTAAATCTCTATAGTGATGCAGTATGGTCTACGAGAGAGTAAGCAGCACCCACGTTCAGAAGCGTCTGCTACATTTGGATTGTTTCATACAAGGGCAAGGAAGAGCTGTATGCTAAATCTCTATAGTGATGCAGTATGGTCTACGAGAGAGTAAGCAGCACCCACGTTCAGAAGCGTCTGCTACATTTGGATTGTTTCATACAAGGGCAAGGAAGAGTTGTATGGTAAATCTCTATAGTGATGCAGTATGGTCTACGAGAGAGTAAGCAGCACCCAAGTTCAGAAGCGTCTGCAACATTTGGATTGTTTCATACAAGGGCAAGGAAGAGTTGTATGCTAAATCTCTATAGTGATGCCGTATGGTCTACGAGAGAGTAAGCAGCACCCAAGTTCAGAAGCGTCTGCTACATTTGGATTATTTCGTACAAGGGCAAGGAAGAGTTGTATGCGAAATCTCTATAGTGATGCAGTATGGTCTACGAGAGAGTAAGCAGCACCCAAGTTCAGAAGCGTCTGCTACATTTGGATTATTTCATACAAGGGCAATGAAGAGTTCTATACTAAATCTCTCTGGTGTTCCTATACTGGCTAAAGCCTAGTAAGCAGCACCCAAGTTCAGAAGCGTCTGCTACATTTGGATTGTTTCATACAAGGGCAAGGAAGAGTTGTATGGTAAATCTCTATAGTGATGCAGTATGGTCTACGAGAGAGTAAGCAGCACCCAAGTTCAGAAGCGTCTGCTACATTTGGATTGTTTCATACAGAGGCAATGAAGAGTTCTATACTAAATCTCTCTGGTGTTCCTATACTCGCTACAGCCTAGTAAGCAGGACCCAAGTTCAGAAGCGTCTGCTACATTTGGATTGTTTCATACAAGGGCAAGGAAGAGTTGTATGCTAAATCTCTATAGGGATGCAGTATGGTCTACGAGAGAGTAAGCAGCACCCAAGTTCAGAAGCGTCTGCTACATTTGGATTGTTTCATACAAGGGCAAGGAAGAGCTGTATGCTAAATCTCTATAGTGATGCAGTATGGTCTACGAGAGAGTAAGCAGCACCCACGTTCAGAAGCGTCTGCTACATTTGGATTGTTTCATACAAAGGCAATGAAGAGTTCTATACTAAATCTCTCTGCTGTTCCTATACTGGCTACAGCCTAGTAAGCAGGACGCAAGTTCAGAAGCGTCTGCTACATTTGGATTGTTTCATACAAGGGCAAGGAAGAGTTGTATGCTAAATCTCTATAGTGATGCAGTATGGTCTACGAGAGAGTAAGCAGCACCCAAGTTCAGAAGCGTCTGCTACATTTGGATTGTTTCATACAAGGGCAAGGAAGAGTTGTATGCTAAATCTCTATAGTGATGCAGTATGGTCTACGAGAGAGTAAGCAGCACCCAAGTTCAGAAGCGTCTGCTACATTTGGATTGTTTCATACAAGGGCAAGGAAGAGTTGTATGGTAAATCTCTATAGTGATGCATTATGGCCTACGAGAGAGTAAGCAGCACCCAAGTTCAGAAGCGTCTGCTACATTTGGATTGTTTCATACAAAGGCAAGGAAGAGTTCTATACTAAATCTCTCTGGTGTTCCTATACTGGCTGCAGCCTAGTAAGCAGGACCCAAGTTCAGAAGCGTCTGCTACATTTGGATTGTTTCATACAAGGGCAAGGAAGAGTTGTATGCTAAATCTCTATAGTGATGCAGTATGGTCTACGAGAGAGTAAGCAGCACCCAAGTTCAGAAGCGTCTGCTACATTTGGATTGTTTCATACAAGGGCAAGGAAGAGTTGTATGCTAAATCTCTATAGTGATGCAGTATGGTCTACGAGAGAGTAAGCAGCTCCCACGTTCAGAAGAGTCTGCTACATTTGGATTGTTTCATACAAAGGCAATGAAGATTTCTATACTAAATCTCTCTGGTGTTCCTATACTGGCTACAGCCTAGTAAGCAGGACCCAAGTTCAGAAGCGTCTGCTACATTAGGATTGTTTCATTCAAGGGCAAGGAAGAGTTGTATGGTAAATCTCTATAGTGATGCAGTATGGTCTACGAGAGAGTAAGCAGCACCCAAGTTCAGAAGCGTCAGCTACATTTGGATTGTTTCATACAAGGGCAAGGAAGAGTTGTATGCTAAATCTCTATAGTGATGCAGTATGGTCTACGAGAGAGTAAGCAGCACCCAAGTTCAGAAGCGTCTGCTACATTTGGATTGTTTCATACAAGGGCAATGAAGAGTTCTATACTAAATCTCTCTGGTGTTCCTATACTGGCTACAGCCTAGTAAGCAGCACCCAAGTTCAGAAGCGTCTGCTACATTTGGATTGTTTCATACAAGGGCAAGGAAGAGTTGTATGGTAAATGTATATAGTAATGCAGTATGGTCTACGAGAGAGTAAGCAGCACCCAAGTTCAGAACCGTCTGCTACATTTGGATTGTTTCATACAAGGGCAAGGAAGAGTTGTACGCTAAATCTCTATAGTGATGCAGTATGGTCTACGAGAGAGTAAGCAGCACCCAAGTTCAGAAGCGTCTGCTACATTTGGATTGTTTCATACAAGGGCAAGGAAGAGTTGTATGGTAAATCTCTATAGTGATGCATTATGGTCTACGAGAGAGTAAGCAGCACCCAAGTTCAGAAGCGTCTGCTACATTTGGATTGTTTCATTCAAAAGCAAGGAAGAGTTCTATACTAAATCTCTCTGGTGTTCCTATACTGGCTACAGCCTAGTAAGCAGGACCCAAGTTCAGAAGCGTCTGCTACATTTGGATTGTTTCATACAAGGGCAAGGAAGAGTTGTATGCTAAATCTCTATAGTGATGCAGTATGGTCTACGAGAGAGTAAGCAGCACCCAAGTTCAGAAGCGTCTGCTACATTTGGATTGTTTCATACAAGGGCAAGGAAGAGTTGTATGCTAAATCTCTATAGTGATGCAGTATGGTCTACGAGAGAGTAAGCAGCACCCAAGTTCAGAAGCGTCTGCTACATTTGGATTGTTTCGTACAAGGGCAAGGAAGAGTTGTATGCTAAATCTCTATAGTGATGCAGTATGGTCTACGAGAGAGTAAGCAGCACCCAAGTTCAGAAGCGTCTGCAACATTTGGATTGTTTCATACAAGGGCAAGGAAGAGTTGTATGCTAAATCGCTATAGTGATGCAGTATGGTCTACGAGAGAGTAAGCAGCACCCAAGTTCAGAAGCGTCTGCTACATTTGGATTGTTTCATACAAAGGCAAGGAAGAGTTGTATGCTAAAACTCTATAGTGATGCAGTATGGTCTACGAGAGAGTAAGCAGCACCCAAGTTCAGAAGCGTCTGCTACATTTGGATTGTTTCATACAAAGGCAATGAAGAGTTCTGTACTAAATCTCTCTGGTGTTCCTATACTGGCTACAGCCTAGTAAGCAGGACCCAAGTTCAGAAGCGTCTGCTACATTTGGATTGTTTCATACAAGGGCAAGGAAGAGTTGTATGGTAAATCTCTATAGTGATGCAGTATGGTCTACGAGAGAGTAAGCAGCACCCAGGTTCAGAAGCGTCTGCTACATTTGGATTGTTTCATACAAGGGCAAGGAAGAGCTGTATGCTAAAACTCTATAGTGATGCAGTATGGTCTACGAGAGAGTAAGCAGCACCCACGTTCAGAAGCGTCTGCTACATTTGGATTGTTTCATACAAAGGCAAGGAAGAGTTGTATGCTAAAACTCTATAGTGATGCAGTATGGTCTACGAGAGAGTAAGCAGCACCCACGTTCAGAAGCGTCTGCTACATTTGGATTGTTTCATACAAAGGCAACGAAGAGTTCTATACTAAATCTCTCTGGTGTTCCTATACTGGCTACAGCCTAGTAAGCATGCCCTAAGTTCAGAAGCGTCTGCTACATTTGGATTTTTTCATACAAGGGCAAGGAAGAGTTGTATGGTAAATCTCTATAGTGATGCAGTATGGTCTACGAGAGAGTAAGCAGCACCCAAGTTCAGAAGCGTCTGCTACATTTGGATTGTTTCATACAAGGGCAAGGAAGAGTTGTGTGCTAAATCTCTATAGTGATGCAGTATGGTCTACGAGAGAGTAAGCAGCACCCAAGTTCAGAAGCGTCTGCTACATTTGGATTGTTTCATACAAGGGCAAGGAAGAGTTGTATGGTAAATCTCTATAGTGATGCAGTATGGTCTACGAGAGAGTAAGCAGCACCCAAGTTCAGAAGCGTCTGCTACATTTGGATTGTTTCATACAAAGGCAATGAAGAGTTCTATACTAAATCTCTCTGGTGTTCCTATACTGGCTACAGCCTAGTAAGCAGGACCCAAGTTCAGAAGCGTCTGCTACATTTGGATTGTTTCATACAAGGGCAAGGAAGAGTTGTATGCTGAATATCTATAGTGATGCAGTATGGTCTACGAGAGAGTAAGCAGCACCCAAGTTCAGAAGCATCAGCTACATTTGGATTGTTTCATACAAGGGCAAGGAAGAGTTGTATGGTAAATCTCTCTAGTGATGCAGTATGGTCTACGAGAGAGTAAGCAGCACCCACGTTCAGAAGCGTCAGCTACATTTGGATTGTTTCATACAAGGGCAAGGAAGAGTTGTATGGTAAATCTCTATAGTGATGCAGTATGGTCTACGAGAGAGTAAGCAGCACCCAAGTTCAGAAGCATCAGCTACATTTGGATTGTTTCATACAAGGGCAAGGAAGAGTTGTATGGTAAATCTCTATAGTGATGCAGTATGGTCTACGAGAGAGTAAGCAGCACCCAAGTTCAGAAGCGTCAGCTACATTTGGATTGTTTCATACAAGGGCAAGGAAGAGTTGTATGGTAAATCTCTATAGTGATGCAGTATGGTCTACGAGAGAGTAAGCAGCACCCAAGTTCAGAAGCGTCTGCAACATTTGGATTGTTTCATACAAGGGCAAGGAAGAGTTGTATGCTAAATCTCTATAGTGATGCCGTATGGTCTACGAGAGAGTAAGCAGCACCCAAGTTCAGAAGCGTCTGCTACATTTGGATTGTTTCGTACAAGGGCAAGGAAGAGTTGTATGCGAAATCTCTATAGTGATGCAGTATGGTCTACGAGAGAGTAAGCAGCACCCAAGTTCAGAAGCGTCTGCAACATTTGGATTGTTTCATACAAGGGCAAGGAAGAGTTGTATGCTAAATCTCTATAGTGATGCAGTATGGTCTACGAGAGAGTAAGCAGCACCCAAGTTCAGAAGCGTCTGCTACATTTGGATTGTTTCATACAGAGGCAATGAAGAGTTCTATACTAAATCTCTCTGGTGTTCCTATACTCGCTACAGCCTAGTAAGCAGGACCCAAGTTCAGAAGCGTCTGCTACATTTGGATTGTTTCATACAAGGGCAAGGAAGAGTTGTATGCTAAATCTCTATAGGGATGCAGTATGGTCTACGAGAGAGTAAGCAGCACCCAAGTTCAGAAGCGTCTGCTACATTTGGATTGTTTCATACAAGGGCAAGGAAGAGCTGTATGCTAAATCTCTATAGTGATGCAGTATGGTCTACGAGAGAGTAAGCAGCACCCAAGTTCAGAAGCGTCTGCTACATTTGGATTGTTTCATACAAAGGCAAGGAAGAGTTGTATGCTAAAACTCTATAGTGATGCAGTATGGTCTACGAGAGAGTAAGCAGCACCCACGTTCAGAAGCGTCTGCTACATTTGGATTGTTTCATACAAAGGCAATGAAGAGTTCTATACTAAATCTCTCTGGTGTTCCTATACTGGCTACAGCCTAGTAAGCAGGACGCAAGTTCAGAAGCGTCTGCTACATTTGGATTGTTTCATACAAGGGCAAGGAAGAGTTGTATGCTAAATCTCTATAGTGATGCAGTATGGTCTACGAGAGAGTAAGGAGCACCCAAGTTCAGAAGCGTCTGCTACATTTGGATTGTTTCAAACAAGGGCAAGGAAGAGTTGTATGCTAAATCTCTATAGTGATGCAGTATGGTCTACGAGAGAGTAAGCAGCACCCAAGTTCAGAAGCGTCTGCTACATTTGGATTGTTTCATACAAGGGCAATGAAGAGTTCTATACTAAATCTCTCTGGTGTTCCTATACTGGCTACAGCCTAGTAAGCAGCACCCAAGTTCAGAAGCGTCTGCTACATTTGGATTGTTTCATACAAGGGCAAGGAAGAGTTGTATGGTAAATGTATATAGTAATGCAGTATGGTCTACGAGAGAGTAAGCAGCACCCAAGTTCAGAACCGTCTGCTACATTTGGATTGTTTCATACAAGGGCAAGGAAGAGTTGTACGCTAAATCTCTATAGTGATGCAGTATGGTCTACGAGAGAGTAAGCAGCACCCAAGTTCAGAAGCGTCTGCTACATTTGGATTGTTTCATACAAGGGCAAGGAAGAGTTGTATGGTAAATCTCTATAGTGATGCATTATGGTCTACGAGAGAGTAAGCAGCACCCAAGTTCAGAAGCGTCTGCTACATTTGGATTGTTTCATTCAAAAGCAAGGAAGAGTTCTATACTAAATCTCTCTGGTGTTCCTATACTGGCTACAGCCTAGTAAGCAGGACCCAAGTTCAGAAGCGTCTGCTACATTTGGATTGTTTCATACAAGGGCAAGGAAGAGTTGTATGCTAAATCTCTATAGTGATGCAGTATGGTCTACGAGAGAGTAAGCAGCACCCAAGTTCAGAAGCGTCTGCTACATTTGGATTGTTTCATACAAGGGCAAGGAAGAGTTGTATGCTAAATCTCTATAGTGATGCAGTATGGTCTACGAGAGAGTAAGCAGCACCCAAGTTCAGAAGCGTCTGCTACATTTGGATTGTTTCATACAAAGGCAAGGAAGAGTTGTATGCTAAAACTCTATAGTGATGCAGTATGGTCTACGAGAGAGTAAGCAGCACCCACGTTCAGAAGCGTCTGCTACATTTGGATTGTTTCATACAAAGGCAATGAAGAGTTCTATACTAAATCTCTCTGGTGTTCCTATACTGGCTACAGCCTAGTAAGCAGGACGCAAGTTCAGAAGCGTCTGCTACATTTGGATTGTTTCATACAAGGGCAAGGAAGAGTTGTATGCTAAATCTCTATAGTGATGCAGTATGGTCTACGAGAGAGTAAGGAGCACCCAAGTTCAGAAGCGTCTGCTACATTTGGATTGTTTCAAACAAGGGCAAGGAAGAGTTGTATGCTAAATCTCTATAGTGATGCAGTATGGTCTACGAGAGAGTAAGCAGCACCCAAGTTCAGAAGCGTCTGCTACATTTGGATTGTTTCATACAAGGGCAATGAAGAGTTCTATACTAAATCTCTCTGGTGTTCCTATACTGGCTACAGCCTAGTAAGCAGCACCCAAGTTCAGAAGCGTCTGCTACATTTGGATTGTTTCATACAAGGGCAAGGAAGAGTTGTATGGTAAATGTATATAGTAATGCAGTATGGTCTACGAGAGAGTAAGCAGCACCCAAGTTCAGAACCGTCTGCTACATTTGGATTGTTTCATACAAGGGCAAGGAAGAGTTGTACGCTAAATCTCTATAGTGATGCAGTATGGTCTACGAGAGAGTAAGCAGCACCCAAGTTCAGAAGCGTCTGCTACATTTGGATTGTTTCATACAAGGGCAAGGAAGAGTTGTATGGTAAATCTCTATAGTGATGCATTATGGTCTACGAGAGAGTAAGCAGCACCCAAGTTCAGAAGCGTCTGCTACATTTGGATTGTTTCATTCAAAAGCAAGGAAGAGTTCTATACTAAATCTCTCTGGTGTTCCTATACTGGCTACAGCCTAGTAAGCAGGACCCAAGTTCAGAAGCGTCTGCTACATTTGGATTGTTTCATACAAGGGCAAGGAAGAGTTGTATGCTAAATCTCTATAGTGATGCAGTATGGTCTACGAGAGACTAAGCAGCACCCAAGTTCAGAAGCGTCTGCTACATTTGGATTGTTTCATACAAGGGCAAGGAAGAGTTGTATGCTAAATCTCTATAGTGATGCAGTATGGTCTACGAGAGAGTAAGCAGCACCCAAGTTCAGAAGCGTCTGCTACATTTGGATTGTTTCGTACAAGGGCAAGGAAGAGTTGTATGCTAAATCTCTATAGTGATGCAGTATGGTCTACGAGAGAGTAAGCAGCACCCAAGTTCAGAAGCGTCTGCAACATTTGGATTGTTTCATACAAGGGCAAGGAAGAGTTGTATGCTAAATCGCTATAGTGATGCAGTATGGTCTACGAGAGAGTAAGCAGCACCCAAGTTCAGAAGCGTCTGCTACATTTGGATTGTTTCATACAAAGGCAAGGAAGAGTTGTATGCTAAAACTCTATAGTGATGCAGTATGGTCTACGAGAGAGTAAGCAGCACCCAAGTTCAGAAGCGTCTGCTACATTTGGATTGTTTCATACAAAGGCAATGAAGAGTTCTGTACTAAATCTCTCTGGTGTTCCTATACTGGCTACAGCCTAGTAAGCAGGACCCAAGTTCAGAAGCGTCTGCTACATTTGGATTGTTTCATACAAGGGCAAGGAAGAGTTGTGTGGTAAATCTCTATAGTGATGCAGTATGGTCTACGAGAGAGTAAGCAGCACCCAGGTTCAGAAGCGTCTGCTACATTTGGATTGTTTCATACAAGGGCAAGGAAGAGCTGTATGCTAAAACTCTATAGTGATGCAGTATGGTCTACGAGAGAGTAAGCAGCACCCACGTTCAGAAGCGTCTGCTACATTTGGATTGTTTCATACAAAGGCAAGGAAGAGTTGTATGCTAAAACTCTATAGTGATGCAGTATGGTCTACGAGAGAGTAAGCAGCACCCACGTTCAGAAGCGTCTGCTACATTTGGATTGTTTCATACAAAGGCAACGAAGAGTTCTATACTAAATCTCTCTGGTGTTCCTATACTGGCTACAGCCTAGTAAGCATGCCCTAAGTTCAGAAGCGTCTGCTACATTTGGATTTTTTCATACAAGGGCAAGGAAGAGTTGTATGGTAAATCTCTATAGTGATGCAGTATGGTCTACGAGAGAGTAAGCAGCACCCAAGTTCAGAAGCGTCTGCTACATTTGGATTGTTTCATACAAGGGCAAGGAAGAGTTGTGTGCTAAATCTCTATAGTGATGCAGTATGGTCTACGAGAGAGTAAGCAGCACCCAAGTTCAGAAGCGTCTGCTACATTTGGATTGTTTCATACAAGGGCAAGGAAGAGTTGTATGGTAAATCTCTATAGTGATGCAGTATGGTCTACGAGAGAGTAAGCAGCACCCAAGTTCAGAAGCGTCTGCTACATTTGGATTGTTTCATACAAAGGCAATGAAGAGTTCTATACTAAATCTCTCTGGTGTTCCTATACTGGCTACAGCCTAGTAAGCAGGACCCAAGTTCAGAAGCGTCTGCTACATTTGGATTGTTTCATACAAGGGCAAGGAAGAGTTGTATGCTGAATATCTATAGTGATGCAGTATGGTCTACGAGAGAGTAAGCAGCACCCAAGTTCAGAAGCATCAGCTACATTTGGATTGTTTCATACAAGGGCAAGGAAGAGTTGTATGGTAAATCTCTCTAGTGATGCAGTATGGTCTACGAGAGAGTAAGCAGCACCCACGTTCAGAAGCGTCAGCTACATTTGGATTGTTTCATACAAGGGCAAGGAAGAGTTGTATGGTAAATCTCTATAGTGATGCAGTATGGTCTACGAGAGAGTAAGCAGCACCCAAGTTCAGAAGCATCAGCTACATTTGGATTGTTTCATACAAGGGCAAGGAAGAGTTGTATGGTAAATCTCTATAGTGATGCAGTATGGTCTACGAGAGAGTAAGCAGCACCCAAGTTCAGAAGCGTCAGCTACATTTGGATTGTTTCATACAAGGGCAAGGAAGAGTTGTATGGTAAATCTCTATAGTGATGCAGTATGGTCTACGAGAGAGTAAGCAGCACCCAAGTTCAGAAGCGTCTGCAACATTTGGATTGTTTCATACAAGGGCAAGGAAGAGTTGTATGCTAAATCTCTATAGTGATGCCGTATGGTCTACGAGAGAGTAAGCAGCACCCAAGTTCAGAAGCGTCTGCTACATTTGGATTGTTTCGTACAAGGGCAAGGAAGAGTTGTATGCGAAATCTCTATAGTGATGCAGTATGGTCTACGAGAGAGTAAGCAGCACCCAAGTTCAGAAGCGTCTGCAACATTTGGATTGTTTCATACAAGGGCAAGGAAGAGTTGTATGCTAAATCTCTATAGTGATGCAGTATGGTCTACGAGAGAGTAAGCAGCACCCAAGTTCAGAAGCGTCTGCTACATTTGGATTGTTTCATACAGAGGCAATGAAGAGTTCTATACTAAATCTCTCTGGTGTTCCTATACTCGCTACAGCCTAGTAAGCAGGACCCAAGTTCAGAAGCGTCTGCTACATTTGGATTGTTTCATACAAGGGCAAGGAAGAGTTGTATGCTAAATCTCTATAGGGATGCAGTATGGTCTACGAGAGAGTAAGCAGCACCCAAGTTCAGAAGCGTCTGCTACATTTGGATTGTTTCATACAAGGGCAAGGAAGAGCTGTATGCTAAATCTCTATAGTGATGCAGTATGGTCTACGAGAGAGTAAGCAGCACCCAAGTTCAGAAGCGTCTGCTACATTTGGATTGTTTCAAACAAGGGCAAGGAAGAGTTGTATGCTAAATCTCTATAGTGATGCAGTATGGTCTACGAGAGAGTAAGCAGCACCCAAGTTCAGAAGCGTCTGCTACATTTGGATTGTTTCATACAAGGGCAAGGAAGTGTTGTATGGTAAATCTCTATAGTGATGCATTATGGTCTACGAGAGAGTAAGCAGCACCCAAGTTCAGAAGCGTCTGCTACATTTGGATTGTTTCATACAAAGGCAAGGAAGAGTTCTATACTAAATCTCTCTCGTGTTCCTATACTGGCTGCAGCCTAGTAAGCAGGACCCAAGTTCAGAAGCGTCTGCTACATTTGGATTGTTTCATACAAGGGCAAGGAAGAGTTGTATGCTAAATCTCTATAGTGATGCAGTATGGTCTACGAGAGAGTAAGCAGCACCCAAGTTCAGAAGCGTCTGCTACATTTGGATTGTTTCATACAAGGGCAAGGAAGAGTTGTATGCTAAATCTCTATAGTGATGCAGTATGGTCTACGAGAGAGTAAGCAGCACCCAAGTTCAGAAGCGTCTGCTACATTTGGATTGTTTCATACAAAGGCAAGGAAGAGTTCTATACTAAATCTCTCTGGTGTTCCTATACTGGCTACAGCCTAGTAAGCAGGACCCAAGTTCAGAAGCGTCTGCTACATTTGGATTGTTTCATACAAGGGCAAGGAAGAGTTGTATGCTAAATCTCTATAGTGATGCAGTATGGTCTACGAGAGAGTAAGCAGCACCCAAGTTCAGAAGCGTCTGCTACATTTGGATTGTTTCATACAAGGGCAAGGAAGAGTTGTATGCTAAATCTCTATAGTGATGCAGTATGGTCTACAAGAGAGTAAGCAGCACCCAAGTTCAGAAGCGTCTGCTACATTTGGATTGTTTCGTACAAGGGCAAGGAAGAGTTGTATGCTAAATCTCTATAGTGATGCAGTATGGTCTACGAGAGAGTAAGCAGCACCCAAGTTCAGAAGCGTCTGCAACATTTGGATTGTTTCATACAAGGGCAAGGAAGAGTTGTATGCTAAATCTCTATAGTGATGCAGTATGGTCTACGAGAGAGTAAGCAGCACCCAAGTTCAGAAGCGTCTGCTACATTTGGATTGTTTCATACAAGGGCAATGAAGAGTTCTATACTAAATCTCTCTGGTGTTCCTATACTCGCTACAGCCTAGTAAGCAGGACCCAAGTTCAGAACCGTCTGCTACATTTGTATTGTTTCATACAGAGGCAATGAAGTGTTCTATACTAAATCTCTCTGGTGTTCCTATACTCGCTACAGCCTAGTAAGCAGGACCCAAGTTCAGAAGCGTCTGCTACATTTGGATTGTTTCATACAAGGGCAAGGAAGAGTTGTATGCTAAATCTCTATAGGGATGCAGTATGGTCTACGAGAGAGTAAGCAGCACCCAAGTTCAGAAGCGTCTGCTACATTTGGATTGTTTCATACAAGGGCAAGGAAGAGTTGTATGCTAAATCTCTATAGTGATGCAGTATGGTCTACGAGAGAGTAAGCAGCACCCAAGTTCAGAAGCGTCTGCAACATTTCGATTGTATCATACAAGGGCAAGGAAGAGTTGTATGGTAAATCTCTATAGTGATGCAGTATGGTCTACGAGAGAGTAAGCAGCACCCAAGTTCAGAAGCGTCTGCTACATTTGGATTGTTTCATACAAGGGCAATGAAGAGTTCTATACTAAATCTCTCTGGTGTTCCTATACTGGCTACAGCCTAGTAAGCAGCACCCAAGTTCAGAAGCGTCTGCTACATTTGGATTGTTTCATACAAGGGCAAGGAAGAGTTGTATGCTAAATCTCTATAGTGATGCAGTATGGTCTACGAGAGAGTAAGCAGCACCCAAGTTCAGAAGCATCAGCTACATTTGGATTGTTTCATACAAGGGCAAGGAAGAGTTGTATGGTAAATCTCTATAGTGATGCAGTATGGTCTACGAGAGAGTAAGCAGCACCCAAGTTCAGAAGCGTCTGCAACATTTGGATTGTTTCATACAAGGGCAAGGAAGAGTTGTATGCTAAATCTCTATAGTGATGCCGTATGGTCTACGAGAGAGTAAGCAGCACCCAAGTTCAGAAGCGTCTGCTACATTTGGATTATTTCATACAAGGGCAATGAAGAGTTCTATACTAAATCTCTCTGGTGTTCCTATACTGGCTAAAGCCTAGTAAGCAGCACCCAAGTTCAGAAGCGTCTGCTACATTTGGATTGTTTCATACAAGGGCAAGGAAGAGTTGTATGGTAAATCTCTATAGTGATGCAGTATGGTCTACGAGAGAGTAAGCAGCACCCATGTTCAGAAGCGTCTGCTACATTTGGATTGTTTCATACAGAGGCAATGAAGAGTTCTATACTAAATCTCTCTGGTGTTCCTATACTCTGGTGTTCCTATACTTGCCTAGTAAGCAGGACCCAAGTTCAGAAGCGTCTGCTACATTTGGATTGTTTCATACAAGGGCAAGGAAGAGTTGTATGCTAAATCTCTATAGGGATGCAGTATGGTCTACGAGAGAGTAAGCAGCACCCAAGTTCAGAAGCGTCTGCTACATTTGGATTGTTTCATACAAGGGCAAGGAAGAGCTGTATGCTAAATCTCTATAGTGATGCAGTATGGTCTACGAGAGAGTAAGCAGCACCCACGTTCAGAAGCGTCTGCTACATTTGGATTGTTTCATACAAAGGCAATGAAGAGTTCTATACTAAATCTCTCTGCTGTTCCTATACTGGCTACAGCCTAGTAAGCAGGACGCAAGTTCAGAAGCGTCTGCTACATTTGGATTGTTTCATACAAGGGCAAGGAAGAGTTGTATGCTAAATCTCTATAGTGATGCAGTATGGTCTACGAGAGAGTAAGCAGCACCCAAGTTCAGAAGCGTCTGCTACATTTGGATTGTTTCATACAAGGGCAAGGAAGAGTTGTATGCTAAATCTCTATAGTGATGCAGTATGGTCTACGAGAGAGTAAGCAGCACCCAAGTTCAGAAGCGTCTGCTACATTTGGATTGTTTCATACAAGGGCAAGGAAGAGTTGTATGGTAAATCTCTATAGTGATGCATTATGGCCTACGAGAGAGTAAGCAGCACCCAAGTTCAGAAGCGTCTGCTACATTTGGATTGTTTCATACAAAGGCAAGGAAGAGTTCTATACTAAATCTCTCTGGTGTTCCTATACTGGCTGCAGCCTAGTAAGCAGGACCCAAGTTCAGAAGCGTCTGCTACATTTGGATTGTTTCATACAAGGGCAAGGAAGAGTTGTATGCTAAATCTCTATAGTGATGCAGTATGGTCTACGAGAGAGTAAGCAGCACCCAAGTTCAGAAGCGTCTGCTACATTTGGATTGTTTCATACAAGGGCAAGGAAGAGTTGTATGCTAAATCTCTATAGTGATGCAGTATGGTCTACGAGAGAGTAAGCAGCTCCCACGTTCAGAAGAGTCTGCTACATTTGGATTGTTTCATACAAAGGCAATGAAGAGTTCTATACTAAATCTCTCTGGTGTTCCTATACTGGCTACAGCCTAGTAAGCAGGACCCAAGTTCAGAAGCGTCTGCTACATTAGGATTGTTTCATTCAAGGGCAAGGAAGAGTTGTATGGTAAATCTCTATAGTGATGCAGTATGGTCTACGAGAGAGTAAGCAGCACCCAAGTTCAGAAGCGTCAGCTACATTTGGATTGTTTCATACAAGGGCAAGGAAGAGTTGTATGCTAAATCTCTATAGTGATGCAGTATGGTCTACGAGAGAGTAAGCAGCACCCAAGTTCAGAAGCGTCTGCTACATTTGGATTGTTTCATACAAGGGCAATGAAGAGTTCTATACTAAATCTCTCTGGTGTTCCTATACTGGCTACAGCCTAGTAAGCAGCACCCAAGTTCAGAAGCGTCTGCTACATTTGGATTGTTTCATACAAGGGCAAGGAAGAGTTGTATGGTAAATGTATATAGTAATGCAGTATGGTCTACGAGAGAGTAAGCAGCACCCAAGTTCAGAACCGTCTGCTACATTTGGATTGTTTCATACAAGGGCAAGGAAGAGTTGTACGCTAAATCTCTATAGTGATGCAGTATGGTCTACGAGAGAGTAAGCAGCACCCAAGTTCAGAAGCGTCTGCTACATTTGGATTGTTTCATACAAGGGCAAGGAAGAGTTGTATGGTAAATCTCTATAGTGATGCATTATGGTCTACGAGAGAGTAAGCAGCACCCAAGTTCAGAAGCGTCTGCTACATTTGGATTGTTTCATTCAAAAGCAAGGAAGAGTTCTATACTAAATCTCTCTGGTGTTCCTATACTGGCTACAGCCTAGTAAGCAGGACCCAAGTTCAGAAGCGTCTGCTACATTTGGATTGTTTCATACAAGGGCAAGGAAGAGTTGTATGCTAAATCTCTATAGTGATGCAGTATGGTCTACGAGAGAGTAAGCAGCACCCAAGTTCAGAAGCGTCTGCTACATTTGGATTGTTTCATACAAGGGCAAGGAAGAGTTGTATGCTAAATCTCTATAGTGATGCAGTATGGTCTACGAGAGAGTAAGCAGCACCCAAGTTCAGAAGCGTCTGCTACATTTGGATTGTTTCGTACAAGGGCAAGGAAGAGTTGTATGCTAAATCTCTATAGTGATGCAGTATGGTCTACGAGAGAGTAAGCAGCACCCAAGTTCAGAAGCGTCTGCAACATTTGGATTGTTTCATACAAGGGCAAGGAAGAGTTGTATGCTAAATCGCTATAGTGATGCAGTATGGTCTACGAGAGAGTAAGCAGCACCCAAGTTCAGAAGCGTCTGCTACATTTGGATTGTTTCATACAAAGGCAAGGAAGACTTGTATGCTAAAACTCTATAGTGATGCAGTATGGTCTACGAGAGAGTAAGCAGCACCCAAGTTCAGAAGCGTCTGCTACATTTGGATTGTTTCATACAAAGGCAATGAAGAGTTCTATACTAAATCTCTCTGGTGTTCCTATACTGGCTACAGCCTAGTAAGCAGGACCCAAGTTCAGAAGCGTCTGCTACATTTGGATTGTTTCATACAAGGGCAAGGAAGAGTTGTATGGTAAATCTCTATAGTGATGCAGTATGGTCTACGAGAGAGTAAGCAGCACCCAAGTTCAGAAGCGTCTGCAACATTTGGATTGTTTCATACAAGGGCAAGGAAGAGTTGTATGCTAAATCTCTATAGTGATGCAGTATGGTCTACGAGAGAGTAAGCAGCACCCAAGTTCAGAAGCGTCTGCAACATTTGGATTGTTTCATACAAGGGCAAGGAAGAGTTGTATGCTAAATCTCTATAGTGATGCAGTATGGTCTACGAGAGAGTAAGCAGCACCCAAGTTCAGAAGCGTCTGCTACATTTGGATTGTTTCATACAGAGGCAATGAAGAGTTCTATACTAAATCTCTCTGGTGTTCCTATACTCGCTACAGCCTAGTAAGCAGGACCCAAGTTCAGAAGCGTCTGCTACATTTGGATTGTTTCATACAAGGGCAAGGAAGAGTTGTATGCTAAATCTCTATAGGGATGCAGTATGGTCTACGAGAGAGTAAGCAGCACCCAAGTTCAGAAGCGTCTGCTACATTTGGATTGTTTCATACAAGGGCAAGGAAGAGCTGTATGCTAAATCTCTATAGTGATGCAGTATGGTCTACGAGAGAGTAAGCAGCACCCAAGTTCAGAAGCGTCTGCTACATTTGGATTGTTTCATACAAAGGCAAGGAAGAGTTGTATGCTAAAACTCTATAGTGATGCAGTATGGTCTACGAGAGAGTAAGCAGCACCCACGTTCAGAAGCGTCTGCTACATTTGGATTGTTTCATACAAAGGCAATGAAGAGTTCTATACTAAATCTCTCTGGTGTTCCTATACTGGCTACAGCCTAGTAAGCAGGACGCAAGTTCAGAAGCGTCTGCTACATTTGGATTGTTTCATACAAGGGCAAGGAAGAGTTGTATGCTAAATCTCTATAGTGATGCAGTATGGTCTACGAGAGAGTAAGGAGCACCCAAGTTCAGAAGCGTCTGCTACATTTGGATTGTTTCAAACAAGGGCAAGGAAGAGTTGTATGCTAAATCTCTATAGTGATGCAGTATGGTCTACGAGAGAGTAAGCAGCACCCAAGTTCAGAAGCGTCTGCTACATTTGGATTGTTTCATACAAGGGCAAGGAAGTGTTGTATGGTAAATCTCTATAGTGATGCATTATGGTCTACGAGAGAGTAAGCAGCACCCAAGTTCAGAAGCGTCTGCTACATTTGGATTGTTTCATACAAAGGCAAGGAAGAGTTCTATACTAAATCTCTCTCGTGTTCCTATACTGGCTGCAGCCTAGTAAGCAGGACCCAAGTTCAGAAGCGTCTGCTACATTTGGATTGTTTCATACAAGGGCAAGGAAGAGTTGTATGCTAAATCTCTATAGTGATGCAGTATGGTCTACGAGAGAGTAAGCAGCACCCAAGTTCAGAAGCGTCTGCTACATTTGGAATGTTTCATACAAGGGCAAGGAAGAGTTGTATGCTAAATCTCTATAGTGATGCAGTATGGTCTACGAGAGAGTAAGCAGCACCCACGTTCAGAAGCGTCTGCTACATTTGGATTGTTTCATACAAAGGCAATGAAGAGTTCTATACTAAATCTCTCTGGTGTTCCTATACTGGCTACAGCCTAGTAAGCAGGACCCAAGTTCAGAAGCGTCTGCTACATTAGGATTGTTTCATTCAAGGGCAAGGAAGAGTTGTATGGTAAATGTATATAGTGATGCAGTATGGTCTACGAGAGAGTAAGCAGCCCCCAAGTTCAGAACCGTCTGCTACATTTGGATTGTTTCATACAAGGGCAAGGAAGAGTTGTATGCTAAATATCTATAGTGATGCAGTATGGTCTACGAGAGAGTAAGCAGCACCCAAGTTCAGAAGCGTCTGCTACATTTGGATTGTTTCATACAAGGGCAAGGAAGAGTTGTATGGTAAATCTCTATAGTGATGCATTATGGTCTACGAGAGAGTAAGCAGCACCCAAGTTCAGAAGCGTCTGCTACATTTGGATTGTTTCATACAAAGGCAAGGAAGAGTTCTATACTAAATCTCTCTGGTGTTCCTATACTGGCTACAGCCTAGTAAGCAGGACCCAAGTTCAGAAGCGTCTGCTACATTTGGATTGTTTCATACAAGGGCAAGGAAGAGTTGTATGCTAAATCTCTATAGTGATGCAGTATGGTCTACGAGAGAGTAAGCAGCACCCAAGTTCAGAAGCGTCTGCTACATTTGGATTGTTTCATACAAGGGCAAGGAAGAGTTGTATGCTAAATCTCTATAGTGATGCAGTATGGTCTACGAGAGAGTAAGCAGCACCCAAGTTCAGAAGCGTCTGCTACATTTGGATTGTTTCGTACAAGGGCAAGGAAGGGTTGTATGCTAAATCTCTATAGTGATGCAGTATGGTCTACGAGAGAGTAAGCAGCACCCAAGTTCAGAAGCGTCTGCAACATTTGGATTGTTTCATACAAGGGCAAGGAAGAGTTGTATGCTAAATCTCTATAGTGATGCAGTATGGTCTACGAGAGAGTAAGCAGCACCCAAGTTCAGAAGCGTCTGCTACATTTGGATTGTTTCATACAAGGGCAATGAAGAGTTCTATACTAAATCTCTCTGGTGTTCCTATACTGGCTACAGCCTAGTAAGCAGCACCAAAGTTCAGAAGCGTCTGCTACATTTGGATTGTTTCATACAAGGGCAAGGAAGAGTAGTATGGTAAATGTCTATAGTGATGCAGTATGGTCTACGAGAGAGTAAGCAGCACCCAAGTTCAGAACCGTCTGCTACATTTGTATTGTTTCATACAGAGGCAATGAAGTGTTCTATACTAAATCTCTCTGGTGTTCCTATACTCGCTACAGCCTAGTAAGCAGGACCCAAGTTCAGAAGCGTCTGCTACATTTGGATTGTTTCATACAAGGGCAAGGAAGAGTTGTATGCTAAATCTCTATAGGGATGCAGTATGGTCTACGAGAGAGTAAGCAGCACCCAAGTTCAGAAGCGTCTGCTACATTTGGATTGTTTCATACAAGGGCAAGGAAGAGTTGTATGCTAAATCTCTATAGTGATGCAGTATGGTCTACGAGAGAGTAAGCAGCACCCAAGTTCAGAAGCGTCTGCAACATTTCGATTGTATCATACAAGGGCAAGGAAGAGTTGTATGGTAAATCTCTATAGTGATGCAGTATGGTCTACGAGAGAGTAAGCAGCACCCAAGTTCAGAAGCGTCTGCTACATTTGGATTGTTTCATACAAGGGCAATGAAGAGTTCTATACTAAATCTCTCTGGTGTTCCTATACTGGCTACAGCCTAGTAAGCAGCACCCAAGTTCAGAAGCGTCTGCTACATTTGGATTGTTTCATACAAGGGCAAGGAAGAGTTGTATGCTAAATCTCTATAGTGATGCAGTATGGTCTACGAGAGAGTAAGCAGCACCCAAGTTCAGAAGCATCAGCTACATTTGGATTGTTTCATACAAGGGCAAGGAAGAGTTGTATGGTAAATCTCTATAGTGATGCAGTATGGTCTACGAGAGAGTAAGCAGCACCCACGTTCAGAAGCGTCAGCTACATTTGGATTGTTTCATACAAGGGCAAGGAAGATTTGTATGGTAAATCTCTATAGTGATGCAGTATGGTCTACGAGAGAGTAAGCAGCACCCACGTTCAGAAGCGTCTGCAACATTTGGATTGTCTCATACAACGGCAAGGAAGAGTTGTATGGTAAATCTCTATAGTGATGCAGTATGGTCTACGAGAGAGTAAGCAGCACCCAAGTTCAGAAGCGTCTGCTACATTTGGATTGTTTCATACAAGGGCAAGGAAGAGTTGTATGCTAAATCTCTATAGTGATGCAGTATGGTCTACGAGAGAGTAAGCAGCACCCAAGTTCAGAAGCGTCTGCTACATTTGGATTGTTTCGTACAAGGCCAAGGAAGAGTTGTATGCTAAATCTCTATAGTGATGCAGTATGGTCTACGAGAGAGTAAGCAGCACCCAAGTTCAGAAGCGTCTGCAACATTTGGATTGTTTCATACAAGGGCAAGGAAGAGTTGTATGCTAAATCTCTATAGTGATGCAGTATGGTCTACGAGAGAGTAAGCAGCACCCAAGTTCCGAAGCGTCTGCTACATTTGGATTATTTCTTACAAGGGCAATGAAGAGTTCTATACTAAATCTCTCTGGTGTTCCTATACTGGCTACAGCCTAGTAAGCAGCACCCAAGTTCAGAAGCGTCTGCTACATCTGGATTGTTTCATACAAGGGTAAGGAAGAGTTGTATGGTAAATCTCTATAGTGATGCAGTATGGTCTACGAGAGAGTAATCAGCACCCAAGTTCAGAAGCGTCTGCTACATTTGGATTGTTTCATACAGAGGCAATGAAGAGTTCTATACTAAATCTCTGTGGTGTTCCTATACTCGCTACAGCCTAGTAAGCAGGACCCAGGTTCAGAAGCGTCTGCTACATTTGGATTGTTTCATTCAAGGGCAAGGAAGAGTTGTATGGTAAATCTCTATAGTGATGCAGTATGGTCTACGAGAGAGTAAGCAGCACCCAAGTTCAGAAGCGTCAGCTACATTTGGATTGTTTCATACAAGGGCAAGGAAGAGTTGTATGCTAAATCTCTATAGTGATGCAGTATGGTCTACGAGAGAGTAAGCAGGACCCAAGTTCAGAAGCGTCTGCTACATTTGGATTGTTTCATACAAAGGCAAGGAAGAGTTGTATGCTAAATCTCTATAGTGATGCAGTATGGTCTACGAGAGAGTAAGCAGCACCCAAGTTCAGAAGCGTCTGCTACATTTGGATTGTTTCATACAAGGGCAAGGAAGAGTTGTATGGTAAATCTCTATAGTGATGCAGTATGGTCTACGAGAGAGTAAGCAGCACCCAAGTTCAGAAGCGTCTGCTACATTTGGATTGTTTCATACAAAGGCAATGAAGAGTTCTATACTAAATCTCTCTGGTGTTCCTATACTGGCTACAGCCTAGTAAGCAGGACCCAAGTTCAGAAGCGTCTGCTACATTTGGATTGTTTCATACAAGGGCAAGGAAGAGTTGTATGCTGAATATCTATAGTGATGCAGTATGGTCTACGAGAGAGTAAGCAGCACCCAAGTTCAGAAGCATCAGCTACATTTGGATTGTTTCATACAAGGGCAAGGAAGAGTTGTATGGTAAATCTCTCTAGTGATGCAGTATGGTCTACGAGAGAGTAAGCAGCACCCACGTTCAGAAGCGTCAGCTACATTTGGATTGTTTCATACAAGGGCAAGGAAGAGTTGTATGGTAAATCTCTATAGTGATGCAGTATGGTCTACGAGAGAGTAAGCAGCACCCAAGTTCAGAAGCATCAGCTACATTTGGATTGTTTCATACAAGGGCAAGGAAGAGTTGTATGGTAAATCTCTATAGTGATGCAGTATGGTCTACGAGAGAGTAAGCAGCACCCAAGTTCAGAAGCGTCAGCTACATTTGGATTGTTTCATACAAGGGCAAGGAAGAGTTGTATGGTAAATCTCTATAGTGATGCAGTATGGTCTACGAGAGAGTAAGCAGCACCCAAGTTCAGAAGCGTCTGCAACATTTGGATTGTTTCATACAAGGGCAAGGAAGAGTTGTATGCTAAATCTCTATAGTGATGCCGTATGGTCTACGAGAGAGTAAGCAGCACCCAAGTTCAGAAGCGTCTGCTACATTTGGATTGTTTCGTACAAGGGCAAGGAAGAGTTGTATGCGAAATCTCTATAGTGATGCAGTATGGTCTACGAGAGAGTAAGCAGCACCCAAGTTCAGAAGCGTCTGCAACATTTGGATTGTTTCATACAAGGGCAAGGAAGAGTTGTATGCTAAATCTCTATAGTGATGCAGTATGGTCTACGAGAGAGTAAGCAGCACCCAAGTTCAGAAGCGTCTGCTACATTTGGATTGTTTCATACAGAGGCAATGAAGAGTTCTATACTAAATCTCTCTGGTGTTCCTATACTCGCTACAGCCTAGTAAGCAGGACCCAAGTTCAGAAGCGTCTGCTACATTTGGATTGTTTCATACAAGGGCAAGGAAGAGTTGTATGCTAAATCTCTATAGGGATGCAGTATGGTCTACGAGAGAGTAAGCAGCACCCAAGTTCAGAAGCGTCTGCTACATTTGGATTGTTTCATACAAGGGCAAGGAAGAGCTGTATGCTAAATCTCTATAGTGATGCAGTATGGTCTACGAGAGAGTAAGCAGCACCCAAGTTCAGAAGCGTCTGCTACATTTGGATTGTTTCATACAAAGGCAAGGAAGAGTTGTATGCTAAAACTCTATAGTGATGCAGTATGGTCTACGAGAGAGTAAGCAGCACCCACGTTCAGAAGCGTCTGCTACATTTGGATTGTTTCATACAAAGGCAATGAAGAGTTCTATACTAAATCTCTCTGGTGTTCCTATACTGGCTACAGCCTAGTAAGCAGGACGCAAGTTCAGAAGCGTCTGCTACATTTGGATTGTTTCATACAAGGGCAAGGAAGAGTTGTATGCTAAATCTCTATAGTGATGCAGTATGGTCTACGAGAGAGTAAGGAGCACCCAAGTTCAGAAGCGTCTGCTACATTTGGATTGTTTCAAACAAGGGCAAGGAAGAGTTGTATGCTAAATCTCTATAGTGATGCAGTATGGTCTACGAGAGAGTAAGCAGCACCCAAGTTCAGAAGCGTCTGCTACATTTGGATTGTTTCATACAAGGGCAATGAAGAGTTCTATACTAAATCTCTCTGGTGTTCCTATACTGGCTACAGCCTAGTAAGCAGCACCCAAGTTCAGAAGCGTCTGCTACATTTGGATTGTTTCATACAAGGGCAAGGAAGAGTTGTATGGTAAATGTATATAGTAATGCAGTATGGTCTACGAGAGAGTAAGCAGCACCCAAGTTCAGAACCGTCTGCTACATTTGGATTGTTTCATACAAGGGCAAGGAAGAGTTGTACGCTAAATCTCTATAGTGATGCAGTATGGTCTACGAGAGAGTAAGCAGCACCCAAGTTCAGAAGCGTCTGCTACATTTGGATTGTTTCATACAAGGGCAAGGAAGAGTTGTATGGTAAATCTCTATAGTGATGCATTATGGTCTACGAGAGAGTAAGCAGCACCCAAGTTCAGAAGCGTCTGCTACATTTGGATTGTTTCATTCAAAAGCAAGGAAGAGTTCTATACTAAATCTCTCTGGTGTTCCTATACTGGCTACAGCCTAGTAAGCAGGACCCAAGTTCAGAAGCGTCTGCTACATTTGGATTGTTTCATACAAGGGCAAGGAAGAGTTGTATGCTAAATCTCTATAGTGATGCAGTATGGTCTACGAGAGAGTAAGCAGCACCCAAGTTCAGAAGCGTCTGCTACATTTGGATTGTTTCATACAAGGGCAAGGAAGAGTTGTATGCTAAATCTCTATAGTGATGCAGTATGGTCTACGAGAGAGTAAGCAGCACCCAAGTTCAGAAGCGTCTGCTACATTTGGATTGTTTCATACAAAGGCAAGGAAGAGTTGTATGCTAAAACTCTATAGTGATGCAGTATGGTCTACGAGAGAGTAAGCAGCACCCACGTTCAGAAGCGTCTGCTACATTTGGATTGTTTCATACAAAGGCAATGAAGAGTTCTATACTAAATCTCTCTGGTGTTCCTATACTGGCTACAGCCTAGTAAGCAGGACGCAAGTTCAGAAGCGTCTGCTACATTTGGATTGTTTCATACAAGGGCAAGGAAGAGTTGTATGCTAAATCTCTATAGTGATGCAGTATGGTCTACGAGAGAGTAAGGAGCACCCAAGTTCAGAAGCGTCTGCTACATTTGGATTGTTTCAAACAAGGGCAAGGAAGAGTTGTATGCTAAATCTCTATAGTGATGCAGTATGGTCTACGAGAGAGTAAGCAGCACCCAAGTTCAGAAGCGTCTGCTACATTTGGATTGTTTCATACAAGGGCAATGAAGAGTTCTATACTAAATCTCTCTGGTGTTCCTATACTGGCTACAGCCTAGTAAGCAGCACCCAAGTTCAGAAGCGTCTGCTACATTTGGATTGTTTCATACAAGGGCAAGGAAGAGTTGTATGGTAAATGTATATAGTAATGCAGTATGGTCTACGAGAGAGTAAGCAGCACCCAAGTTCAGAACCGTCTGCTACATTTGGATTGTTTCATACAAGGGCAAGGAAGAGTTGTACGCTAAATCTCTATAGTGATGCAGTATGGTCTACGAGAGAGTAAGCAGCACCCAAGTTCAGAAGCGTCTGCTACATTTGGATTGTTTCATACAAGGGCAAGGAAGAGTTGTATGGTAAATCTCTATAGTGATGCATTATGGTCTACGAGAGAGTAAGCAGCACCCAAGTTCAGAAGCGTCTGCTACATTTGGATTGTTTCATTCAAAAGCAAGGAAGAGTTCTATACTAAATCTCTCTGGTGTTCCTATACTGGCTACAGCCTAGTAAGCAGGACCCAAGTTCAGAAGCGTCTGCTACATTTGGATTGTTTCATACAAGGGCAAGGAAGAGTTGTATGCTAAATCTCTATAGTGATGCAGTATGGTCTACGAGAGAGTAAGCAGCACCCAAGTTCAGAAGCGTCTGCTACATTTGGATTGTTTCATACAAGGGCAAGGAAGAGTTGTATGCTAAATCTCTATAGTGATGCAGTATGGTCTACGAGAGAGTAAGCAGCACCCAAGTTCAGAAGCGTCTGCTACATTTGGATTGTTTCGTACAAGGGCAAGGAAGAGTTGTATGCTAAATCTCTATAGTGATGCAGTATGGTCTACGAGAGAGTAAGCAGCACCCAAGTTCAGAAGCGTCTGCAACATTTGGATTGTTTCATACAAGGGCAAGGAAGAGTTGTATGCTAAATCGCTATAGTGATGCAGTATGGTCTACGAGAGAGTAAGCAGCACCCAAGTTCAGAAGCGTCTGCTACATTTGGATTGTTTCATACAAAGGCAAGGAAGAGTTGTATGCTAAAACTCTATAGTGATGCAGTATGGTCTACGAGAGAGTAAGCAGCACCCAAGTTCAGAAGCGTCTGCTACATTTGGATTGTTTCATACAAAGGCAATGAAGAGTTCTGTACTAAATCTCTCTGGTGTTCCTATACTGGCTACAGCCTAGTAAGCAGGACCCAAGTTCAGAAGCGTCTGCTACATTTGGATTGTTTCATACAAGGGCAAGGAAGAGTTGTATGGTAAATCTCTATAGTGATGCAGTATGGTCTACGAGAGAGTAAGCAGCACCCAGGTTCAGAAGCGTCTGCTACATTTGGATTGTTTCATACAAGGGCAAGGAAGAGCTGTATGCTAAAACTCTATAGTGATGCAGTATGGTCTACGAGAGAGTAAGCAGCACCCACGTTCAGAAGCGTCTGCTACATTTGGATTGTTTCATACAAAGGCAAGGAAGAGTTGTATGCTAAAACTCTATAGTGATGCAGTATGGTCTACGAGAGAGTAAGCAGCACCCACGTTCAGAAGCGTCTGCTACATTTGGATTGTTTCATACAAAG
This sequence comes from Plestiodon gilberti rubricaudatus, assembly GCA_026170595.1. Classification (NCBI taxonomy): domain Eukaryota; kingdom Metazoa; phylum Chordata; class Lepidosauria; order Squamata; family Scincidae; genus Plestiodon; species Plestiodon gilberti. The sequence continues at coordinate 113,453,309 of JANXHW010000003.1, forward strand.
GCAACGAAGAGTTCTATACTAAATCTCTCTGGTGTTCCTATACTGGCTACAGCCTAGTAAGCATGCCCTAAGTTCAGAAGCGTCTGCTACATTTGGATTTTTTCATACAAGGGCAAGGAAGAGTTGTATGGTAAATCTCTATAGTGATGCAGTATGGTCTACGAGAGAGTAAGCAGCACCCAAGTTCAGAAGCGTCTGCTACATTTGGATTGTTTCATACAAGGGCAAGGAAGAGTTGTGTGCTAAATCTCTATAGTGATGCAGTATGGTCTACGAGAGAGTAAGCAGCACCCAAGTTCAGAAGCGTCTGCTACATTTGGATTGTTTCATACAAGGGCAAGGAAGAGTTGTATGGTAAATCTCTATAGTGATGCAGTATGGTCTACGAGAGAGTAAGCAGCACCCAAGTTCAGAAGCGTCTGCTACATTTGGATTGTTTCATACAAAGGCAATGAAGAGTTCTATACTAAATCTCTCTGGTGTTCCTATACTGGCTACAGCCTAGTAAGCAGGACCCAAGTTCAGAAGCGTCTGCTACATTTGGATTGTTTCATACAAGGGCAAGGAAGAGTTGTATGCTGAATATCTATAGTGATGCAGTATGGTCTACGAGAGAGTAAGCAGCACCCAAGTTCAGAAGCATCAGCTACATTTGGATTGTTTCATACAAGGGCAAGGAAGAGTTGTATGGTAAATCTCTCTAGTGATGCAGTATGGTCTACGAGAGAGTAAGCAGCACCCACGTTCAGAAGCGTCAGCTACATTTGGATTGTTTCATACAAGGGCAAGGAAGAGTTGTATGGTAAATCTCTATAGTGATGCAGTATGGTCTACGAGAGAGTAAGCAGCACCCAAGTTCAGAAGCATCAGCTACATTTGGATTGTTTCATACAAGGGCAAGGAAGAGTTGTATGGTAAATCTCTATAGTGATGCAGTATGGTCTACGAGAGAGTAAGCAGCACCCAAGTTCAGAAGCGTCAGCTACATTTGGATTGTTTCATACAAGGGCAAGGAAGAGTTGTATGGTAAATCTCTATAGTGATGCAGTATGGTCTACGAGAGAGTAAGCAGCACCCAAGTTCAGAAGCGTCTGCAACATTTGGATTGTTTCATACAAGGGCAAGGAAGAGTTGTATGCTAAATCTCTATAGTGATGCCGTATGGTCTACGAGAGAGTAAGCAGCACCCAAGTTCAGAAGCGTCTGCTACATTTGGATTGTTTCGTACAAGGGCAAGGAAGAGTTGTATGCGAAATCTCTATAGTGATGCAGTATGGTCTACGAGAGAGTAAGCAGCACCCAAGTTCAGAAGCGTCTGCAACATTTGGATTGTTTCATACAAGGGCAAGGAAGAGTTGTATGCTAAATCTCTATAGTGATGCAGTATGGTCTACGAGAGAGTAAGCAGCACCCAAGTTCAGAAGCGTCTGCTACATTTGGATTGTTTCATACAGAGGCAATGAAGAGTTCTATACTAAATCTCTCTGGTGTTCCTATACTCGCTACAGCCTAGTAAGCAGGACCCAAGTTCAGAAGCGTCTGCTACATTTGGATTGTTTCATACAAGGGCAAGGAAGAGTTGTATGCTAAATCTCTATAGGGATGCAGTATGGTCTACGAGAGAGTAAGCAGCACCCAAGTTCAGAAGCGTCTGCTACATTTGGATTGTTTCATACAAGGGCAAGGAAGAGCTGTATGCTAAATCTCTATAGTGATGCAGTATGGTCTACGAGAGAGTAAGCAGCACCCAAGTTCAGAAGCGTCTGCTACATTTGGATTGTTTCAAACAAGGGCAAGGAAGAGTTGTATGCTAAATCTCTATAGTGATGCAGTATGGTCTACGAGAGAGTAAGCAGCACCCAAGTTCAGAAGCGTCTGCTACATTTGGATTGTTTCATACAAGGGCAAGGAAGTGTTGTATGGTAAATCTCTATAGTGATGCATTATGGTCTACGAGAGAGTAAGCAGCACCCAAGTTCAGAAGCGTCTGCTACATTTGGATTGTTTCATACAAAGGCAAGGAAGAGTTCTATACTAAATCTCTCTCGTGTTCCTATACTGGCTGCAGCCTAGTAAGCAGGACCCAAGTTCAGAAGCGTCTGCTACATTTGGATTGTTTCATACAAGGGCAAGGAAGAGTTGTATGCTAAATCTCTATAGTGATGCAGTATGGTCTACGAGAGAGTAAGCAGCACCCAAGTTCAGAAGCGTCTGCTACATTTGGATTGTTTCATACAAGGGCAAGGAAGAGTTGTATGCTAAATCTCTATAGTGATGCAGTATGGTCTACGAGAGAGTAAGCAGCACCCAAGTTCAGAAGCGTCTGCTACATTTGGATTGTTTCATACAAAGGCAAGGAAGAGTTCTATACTAAATCTCTCTGGTGTTCCTATACTGGCTACAGCCTAGTAAGCAGGACCCAAGTTCAGAAGCGTCTGCTACATTTGGATTGTTTCATACAAGGGCAAGGAAGAGTTGTATGCTAAATCTCTATAGTGATGCAGTATGGTCTACGAGAGAGTAAGCAGCACCCAAGTTCAGAAGCGTCTGCTACATTTGGATTGTTTCATACAAGGGCAAGGAAGAGTTGTATGCTAAATCTCTATAGTGATGCAGTATGGTCTACAAGAGAGTAAGCAGCACCCAAGTTCAGAAGCGTCTGCTACATTTGGATTGTTTCGTACAAGGGCAAGGAAGAGTTGTATGCTAAATCTCTATAGTGATGCAGTATGGTCTACGAGAGAGTAAGCAGCACCCAAGTTCAGAAGCGTCTGCAACATTTGGATTGTTTCATACAAGGGCAAGGAAGAGTTGTATGCTAAATCTCTATAGTGATGCAGTATGGTCTACGAGAGAGTAAGCAGCACCCAAGTTCAGAAGCGTCTGCTACATTTGGATTGTTTCATACAAGGGCAATGAAGAGTTCTATACTAAATCTCTCTGGTGTTCCTATACTCGCTACAGCCTAGTAAGCAGGACCCAAGTTCAGAACCGTCTGCTACATTTGTATTGTTTCATACAGAGGCAATGAAGTGTTCTATACTAAATCTCTCTGGTGTTCCTATACTCGCTACAGCCTAGTAAGCAGGACCCAAGTTCAGAAGCGTCTGCTACATTTGGATTGTTTCATACAAGGGCAAGGAAGAGTTGTATGCTAAATCTCTATAGGGATGCAGTATGGTCTACGAGAGAGTAAGCAGCACCCAAGTTCAGAAGCGTCTGCTACATTTGGATTGTTTCATACAAGGGCAAGGAAGAGTTGTATGCTAAATCTCTATAGTGATGCAGTATGGTCTACGAGAGAGTAAGCAGCACCCAAGTTCAGAAGCGTCTGCAACATTTCGATTGTATCATACAAGGGCAAGGAAGAGTTGTATGGTAAATCTCTATAGTGATGCAGTATGGTCTACGAGAGAGTAAGCAGCACCCAAGTTCAGAAGCGTCTGCTACATTTGGATTGTTTCATACAAGGGCAATGAAGAGTTCTATACTAAATCTCTCTGGTGTTCCTATACTGGCTACAGCCTAGTAAGCAGCACCCAAGTTCAGAAGCGTCTGCTACATTTGGATTGTTTCATACAAGGGCAAGGAAGAGTTGTATGCTAAATCTCTATAGTGATGCAGTATGGTCTACGAGAGAGTAAGCAGCACCCAAGTTCAGAAGCATCAGCTACATTTGGATTGTTTCATACAAGGGCAAGGAAGAGTTGTATGGTAAATCTCTATAGTGATGCAGTATGGTCTACGAGAGAGTAAGCAGCACCCAAGTTCAGAAGCGTCTGCAACATTTGGATTGTTTCATACAAGGGCAAGGAAGAGTTGTATGCTAAATCTCTATAGTGATGCCGTATGGTCTACGAGAGAGTAAGCAGCACCCAAGTTCAGAAGCGTCTGCTACATTTGGATTATTTCATACAAGGGCAATGAAGAGTTCTATACTAAATCTCTCTGGTGTTCCTATACTGGCTAAAGCCTAGTAAGCAGCACCCAAGTTCAGAAGCGTCTGCTACATTTGGATTGTTTCATACAAGGGCAAGGAAGAGTTGTATGGTAAATCTCTATAGTGATGCAGTATGGTCTACGAGAGAGTAAGCAGCACCCATGTTCAGAAGCGTCTGCTACATTTGGATTGTTTCATACAGAGGCAATGAAGAGTTCTATACTAAATCTCTCTGGTGTTCCTATACTCTGGTGTTCCTATACTTGCCTAGTAAGCAGGACCCAAGTTCAGAAGCGTCTGCTACATTTGGATTGTTTCATACAAGGGCAAGGAAGAGTTGTATGCTAAATCTCTATAGGGATGCAGTATGGTCTACGAGAGAGTAAGCAGCACCCAAGTTCAGAAGCGTCTGCTACATTTGGATTGTTTCATACAAGGGCAAGGAAGAGCTGTATGCTAAATCTCTATAGTGATGCAGTATGGTCTACGAGAGAGTAAGCAGCACCCACGTTCAGAAGCGTCTGCTACATTTGGATTGTTTCATACAAAGGCAATGAAGAGTTCTATACTAAATCTCTCTGCTGTTCCTATACTGGCTACAGCCTAGTAAGCAGGACGCAAGTTCAGAAGCGTCTGCTACATTTGGATTGTTTCATACAAGGGCAAGGAAGAGTTGTATGCTAAATCTCTATAGTGATGCAGTATGGTCTACGAGAGAGTAAGCAGCACCCAAGTTCAGAAGCGTCTGCTACATTTGGATTGTTTCATACAAGGGCAAGGAAGAGTTGTATGCTAAATCTCTATAGTGATGCAGTATGGTCTACGAGAGAGTAAGCAGCACCCAAGTTCAGAAGCGTCTGCTACATTTGGATTGTTTCATACAAGGGCAAGGAAGAGTTGTATGGTAAATCTCTATAGTGATGCATTATGGCCTACGAGAGAGTAAGCAGCACCCAAGTTCAGAAGCGTCTGCTACATTTGGATTGTTTCATACAAAGGCAAGGAAGAGTTCTATACTAAATCTCTCTGGTGTTCCTATACTGGCTGCAGCCTAGTAAGCAGGACCCAAGTTCAGAAGCGTCTGCTACATTTGGATTGTTTCATACAAGGGCAAGGAAGAGTTGTATGCTAAATCTCTATAGTGATGCAGTATGGTCTACGAGAGAGTAAGCAGCACCCAAGTTCAGAAGCGTCTGCTACATTTGGATTGTTTCATACAAGGGCAAGGAAGAGTTGTATGCTAAATCTCTATAGTGATGCAGTATGGTCTACGAGAGAGTAAGCAGCTCCCACGTTCAGAAGAGTCTGCTACATTTGGATTGTTTCATACAAAGGCAATGAAGAGTTCTATACTAAATCTCTCTGGTGTTCCTATACTGGCTACAGCCTAGTAAGCAGGACCCAAGTTCAGAAGCGTCTGCTACATTAGGATTGTTTCATTCAAGGGCAAGGAAGAGTTGTATGGTAAATCTCTATAGTGATGCAGTATGGTCTACGAGAGAGTAAGCAGCACCCAAGTTCAGAAGCGTCAGCTACATTTGGATTGTTTCATACAAGGGCAAGGAAGAGTTGTATGCTAAATCTCTATAGTGATGCAGTATGGTCTACGAGAGAGTAAGCAGCACCCAAGTTCAGAAGCGTCTGCTACATTTGGATTGTTTCATACAAGGGCAATGAAGAGTTCTATACTAAATCTCTCTGGTGTTCCTATACTGGCTACAGCCTAGTAAGCAGCACCCAAGTTCAGAAGCGTCTGCTACATTTGGATTGTTTCATACAAGGGCAAGGAAGAGTTGTATGGTAAATGTATATAGTAATGCAGTATGGTCTACGAGAGAGTAAGCAGCACCCAAGTTCAGAACCGTCTGCTACATTTGGATTGTTTCATACAAGGGCAAGGAAGAGTTGTACGCTAAATCTCTATAGTGATGCAGTATGGTCTACGAGAGAGTAAGCAGCACCCAAGTTCAGAAGCGTCTGCTACATTTGGATTGTTTCATACAAGGGCAAGGAAGAGTTGTATGGTAAATCTCTATAGTGATGCATTATGGTCTACGAGAGAGTAAGCAGCACCCAAGTTCAGAAGCGTCTGCTACATTTGGATTGTTTCATTCAAAAGCAAGGAAGAGTTCTATACTAAATCTCTCTGGTGTTCCTATACTGGCTACAGCCTAGTAAGCAGGACCCAAGTTCAGAAGCGTCTGCTACATTTGGATTGTTTCATACAAGGGCAAGGAAGAGTTGTATGCTAAATCTCTATAGTGATGCAGTATGGTCTACGAGAGAGTAAGCAGCACCCAAGTTCAGAAGCGTCTGCTACATTTGGATTGTTTCATACAAGGGCAAGGAAGAGTTGTATGCTAAATCTCTATAGTGATGCAGTATGGTCTACGAGAGAGTAAGCAGCACCCAAGTTCAGAAGCGTCTGCTACATTTGGATTGTTTCGTACAAGGGCAAGGAAGAGTTGTATGCTAAATCTCTATAGTGATGCAGTATGGTCTACGAGAGAGTAAGCAGCACCCAAGTTCAGAAGCGTCTGCAACATTTGGATTGTTTCATACAAGGGCAAGGAAGAGTTGTATGCTAAATCGCTATAGTGATGCAGTATGGTCTACGAGAGAGTAAGCAGCACCCAAGTTCAGAAGCGTCTGCTACATTTGGATTGTTTCATACAAAGGCAAGGAAGACTTGTATGCTAAAACTCTATAGTGATGCAGTATGGTCTACGAGAGAGTAAGCAGCACCCAAGTTCAGAAGCGTCTGCTACATTTGGATTGTTTCATACAAAGGCAATGAAGAGTTCTATACTAAATCTCTCTGGTGTTCCTATACTGGCTACAGCCTAGTAAGCAGGACCCAAGTTCAGAAGCGTCTGCTACATTTGGATTGTTTCATACAAGGGCAAGGAAGAGTTGTATGGTAAATCTCTATAGTGATGCAGTATGGTCTACGAGAGAGTAAGCAGCACCCAAGTTCAGAAGCGTCTGCAACATTTGGATTGTTTCATACAAGGGCAAGGAAGAGTTGTATGCTAAATCTCTATAGTGATGCAGTATGGTCTACGAGAGAGTAAGCAGCACCCAAGTTCAGAAGCGTCTGCAACATTTGGATTGTTTCATACAAGGGCAAGGAAGAGTTGTATGCTAAATCTCTATAGTGATGCAGTATGGTCTACGAGAGAGTAAGCAGCACCCAAGTTCAGAAGCGTCTGCTACATTTGGATTGTTTCATACAGAGGCAATGAAGAGTTCTATACTAAATCTCTCTGGTGTTCCTATACTCGCTACAGCCTAGTAAGCAGGACCCAAGTTCAGAAGCGTCTGCTACATTTGGATTGTTTCATACAAGGGCAAGGAAGAGTTGTATGCTAAATCTCTATAGGGATGCAGTATGGTCTACGAGAGAGTAAGCAGCACCCAAGTTCAGAAGCGTCTGCTACATTTGGATTGTTTCATACAAGGGCAAGGAAGAGCTGTATGCTAAATCTCTATAGTGATGCAGTATGGTCTACGAGAGAGTAAGCAGCACCCAAGTTCAGAAGCGTCTGCTACATTTGGATTGTTTCATACAAAGGCAAGGAAGAGTTGTATGCTAAAACTCTATAGTGATGCAGTATGGTCTACGAGAGAGTAAGCAGCACCCACGTTCAGAAGCGTCTGCTACATTTGGATTGTTTCATACAAAGGCAATGAAGAGTTCTATACTAAATCTCTCTGGTGTTCCTATACTGGCTACAGCCTAGTAAGCAGGACGCAAGTTCAGAAGCGTCTGCTACATTTGGATTGTTTCATACAAGGGCAAGGAAGAGTTGTATGCTAAATCTCTATAGTGATGCAGTATGGTCTACGAGAGAGTAAGGAGCACCCAAGTTCAGAAGCGTCTGCTACATTTGGATTGTTTCAAACAAGGGCAAGGAAGAGTTGTATGCTAAATCTCTATAGTGATGCAGTATGGTCTACGAGAGAGTAAGCAGCACCCAAGTTCAGAAGCGTCTGCTACATTTGGATTGTTTCATACAAGGGCAAGGAAGTGTTGTATGGTAAATCTCTATAGTGATGCATTATGGTCTACGAGAGAGTAAGCAGCACCCAAGTTCAGAAGCGTCTGCTACATTTGGATTGTTTCATACAAAGGCAAGGAAGAGTTCTATACTAAATCTCTCTCGTGTTCCTATACTGGCTGCAGCCTAGTAAGCAGGACCCAAGTTCAGAAGCGTCTGCTACATTTGGATTGTTTCATACAAGGGCAAGGAAGAGTTGTATGCTAAATCTCTATAGTGATGCAGTATGGTCTACGAGAGAGTAAGCAGCACCCAAGTTCAGAAGCGTCTGCTACATTTGGAATGTTTCATACAAGGGCAAGGAAGAGTTGTATGCTAAATCTCTATAGTGATGCAGTATGGTCTACGAGAGAGTAAGCAGCACCCACGTTCAGAAGCGTCTGCTACATTTGGATTGTTTCATACAAAGGCAATGAAGAGTTCTATACTAAATCTCTCTGGTGTTCCTATACTGGCTACAGCCTAGTAAGCAGGACCCAAGTTCAGAAGCGTCTGCTACATTAGGATTGTTTCATTCAAGGGCAAGGAAGAGTTGTATGGTAAATGTATATAGTGATGCAGTATGGTCTACGAGAGAGTAAGCAGCCCCCAAGTTCAGAACCGTCTGCTACATTTGGATTGTTTCATACAAGGGCAAGGAAGAGTTGTATGCTAAATATCTATAGTGATGCAGTATGGTCTACGAGAGAGTAAGCAGCACCCAAGTTCAGAAGCGTCTGCTACATTTGGATTGTTTCATACAAGGGCAAGGAAGAGTTGTATGGTAAATCTCTATAGTGATGCATTATGGTCTACGAGAGAGTAAGCAGCACCCAAGTTCAGAAGCGTCTGCTACATTTGGATTGTTTCATACAAAGGCAAGGAAGAGTTCTATACTAAATCTCTCTGGTGTTCCTATACTGGCTACAGCCTAGTAAGCAGGACCCAAGTTCAGAAGCGTCTGCTACATTTGGATTGTTTCATACAAGGGCAAGGAAGAGTTGTATGCTAAATCTCTATAGTGATGCAGTATGGTCTACGAGAGAGTAAGCAGCACCCAAGTTCAGAAGCGTCTGCTACATTTGGATTGTTTCATACAAGGGCAAGGAAGAGTTGTATGCTAAATCTCTATAGTGATGCAGTATGGTCTACGAGAGAGTAAGCAGCACCCAAGTTCAGAAGCGTCTGCTACATTTGGATTGTTTCGTACAAGGGCAAGGAAGGGTTGTATGCTAAATCTCTATAGTGATGCAGTATGGTCTACGAGAGAGTAAGCAGCACCCAAGTTCAGAAGCGTCTGCAACATTTGGATTGTTTCATACAAGGGCAAGGAAGAGTTGTATGCTAAATCTCTATAGTGATGCAGTATGGTCTACGAGAGAGTAAGCAGCACCCAAGTTCAGAAGCGTCTGCTACATTTGGATTGTTTCATACAAGGGCAATGAAGAGTTCTATACTAAATCTCTCTGGTGTTCCTATACTGGCTACAGCCTAGTAAGCAGCACCAAAGTTCAGAAGCGTCTGCTACATTTGGATTGTTTCATACAAGGGCAAGGAAGAGTAGTATGGTAAATGTCTATAGTGATGCAGTATGGTCTACGAGAGAGTAAGCAGCACCCAAGTTCAGAACCGTCTGCTACATTTGTATTGTTTCATACAGAGGCAATGAAGTGTTCTATACTAAATCTCTCTGGTGTTCCTATACTCGCTACAGCCTAGTAAGCAGGACCCAAGTTCAGAAGCGTCTGCTACATTTGGATTGTTTCATACAAGGGCAAGGAAGAGTTGTATGCTAAATCTCTATAGGGATGCAGTATGGTCTACGAGAGAGTAAGCAGCACCCAAGTTCAGAAGCGTCTGCTACATTTGGATTGTTTCATACAAGGGCAAGGAAGAGTTGTATGCTAAATCTCTATAGTGATGCAGTATGGTCTACGAGAGAGTAAGCAGCACCCAAGTTCAGAAGCGTCTGCAACATTTCGATTGTATCATACAAGGGCAAGGAAGAGTTGTATGGTAAATCTCTATAGTGATGCAGTATGGTCTACGAGAGAGTAAGCAGCACCCAAGTTCAGAAGCGTCTGCTACATTTGGATTGTTTCATACAAGGGCAATGAAGAGTTCTATACTAAATCTCTCTGGTGTTCCTATACTGGCTACAGCCTAGTAAGCAGCACCCAAGTTCAGAAGCGTCTGCTACATTTGGATTGTTTCATACAAGGGCAAGGAAGAGTTGTATGCTAAATCTCTATAGTGATGCAGTATGGTCTACGAGAGAGTAAGCAGCACCCAAGTTCAGAAGCATCAGCTACATTTGGATTGTTTCATACAAGGGCAAGGAAGAGTTGTATGGTAAATCTCTATAGTGATGCAGTATGGTCTACGAGAGAGTAAGCAGCACCCACGTTCAGAAGCGTCAGCTACATTTGGATTGTTTCATACAAGGGCAAGGAAGATTTGTATGGTAAATCTCTATAGTGATGCAGTATGGTCTACGAGAGAGTAAGCAGCACCCACGTTCAGAAGCGTCTGCAACATTTGGATTGTCTCATACAACGGCAAGGAAGAGTTGTATGGTAAATCTCTATAGTGATGCAGTATGGTCTACGAGAGAGTAAGCAGCACCCAAGTTCAGAAGCGTCTGCTACATTTGGATTGTTTCATACAAGGGCAAGGAAGAGTTGTATGCTAAATCTCTATAGTGATGCAGTATGGTCTACGAGAGAGTAAGCAGCACCCAAGTTCAGAAGCGTCTGCTACATTTGGATTGTTTCGTACAAGGCCAAGGAAGAGTTGTATGCTAAATCTCTATAGTGATGCAGTATGGTCTACGAGAGAGTAAGCAGCACCCAAGTTCAGAAGCGTCTGCAACATTTGGATTGTTTCATACAAGGGCAAGGAAGAGTTGTATGCTAAATCTCTATAGTGATGCAGTATGGTCTACGAGAGAGTAAGCAGCACCCAAGTTCCGAAGCGTCTGCTACATTTGGATTATTTCTTACAAGGGCAATGAAGAGTTCTATACTAAATCTCTCTGGTGTTCCTATACTGGCTACAGCCTAGTAAGCAGCACCCAAGTTCAGAAGCGTCTGCTACATCTGGATTGTTTCATACAAGGGTAAGGAAGAGTTGTATGGTAAATCTCTATAGTGATGCAGTATGGTCTACGAGAGAGTAATCAGCACCCAAGTTCAGAAGCGTCTGCTACATTTGGATTGTTTCATACAGAGGCAATGAAGAGTTCTATACTAAATCTCTGTGGTGTTCCTATACTCGCTACAGCCTAGTAAGCAGGACCCAGGTTCAGAAGCGTCTGCTACATTTGGATTGTTTCATTCAAGGGCAAGGAAGAGTTGTATGGTAAATCTCTATAGTGATGCAGTATGGTCTACGAGAGAGTAAGCAGCACCCAAGTTCAGAAGCGTCAGCTACATTTGGATTGTTTCATACAAGGGCAAGGAAGAGTTGTATGCTAAATCTCTATAGTGATGCAGTATGGTCTACGAGAGAGTAAGCAGGACCCAAGTTCAGAAGCGTCTGCTACATTTGGATTGTTTCATACAAAGGCAAGGAAGAGTTGTATGCTAAATCTCTATAGTGATGCAGTATGGTCTACGAGAGAGTAAGCAGCACCCAAGTTCAGAAGCGTCTGCTACATTTGGATTGTTTCATACAAGGGCAAGGAAGAGTTGTATGCTAAATCTCTATAGTGATGCAGTATGGTCTACGAGAGAGTAAGCAGCACCCAAGTTCAGAAGCGTCTGCTACATTTGGATTGTTTCATACAAGGGCAAGGAAGAGTTGTATGGTAAATCTCTATAGTGATGCATTATGGTCTACGAGAGAGTAAGCAGCACCCAAGTTCAGAAGCATCTGCTACATTTGGATTGTTTCATACAAAGGCAAGGAAGAGTTCTATACTAAATCTCTCTTGTGTTCCTATACTGGCTACAGCCTAGTAAGCAGGACCCAAGTTCAGAAGCGTCTGCTACATTTGGATTGTTTCATACAAGGGCAAGGAAGAGTTGTATGCTAAATCTCTATAGTGATGCAGTATGGTCTACGAGAGAGTAAGCAGCACCCAAGTTCAGAAGCGTCTGCTACATTTGGATTGTTTCATACAAGGGCAAGGAAGAGTTGTATGCTAAATCTCTATAGTGATGCAGTATGGTCTACGAGAGAGTAAGCAGCACCCAAGTTCAGAAGCGTCTGCTACATTTGGATTGTTTCGTACAAGGCCAAGGAAGAGTTGTATGCTAAATCTCTATAGTGATGCAGTATGGTCTACGAGAGAGTAAGCAGCACCCAAGTTCAGAAGCGTCTGCAACATTTGGATTGTTTCATACAAGGGCAAGGAAGAGTTGTATGCTAAATCTCTATAGTGATGCAGTATGGTCTACGAGAGAGTAAGCAGCACCCAAGTTCCGAAGCGTCTGCTACATTTGGATTATTTCTTACAAGGGCAATGAAGAGTTCTATACTAAATCTCTCTGGTGTTCCTATACTGGCTACAGCCTAGTAAGCAGCACCCAAGTTCAGAAGCGTCTGCTACATTTGGATTGTTTCATACAAGGGCAAGGAAGAGTTGTATGCTAAATCTCTATAGGGATGCAGTATGGTCTACGAGAGAGTAAGCAGCACCCAAGTTCAGAAGCGTCTGCTGCATTTGGACTGTTTCATACAAGGGCAAGGAAGAGTTGTATGGTAAATCTCTATAGTGATGCAGTATGGTCTACGAGAGAGTAAGCAGCACCCAAGTTCAGAAGCGTCTGCTACATTTGGATTGTTTCATACAAGGGCAAGGAAGAGTTGTATGCTAAATCTCTATAGTGATGCAGTATGGTCTACGAGAGAGTAAGCAGCACCCAAGTTCAGAAGCGTCTGCTACATTTGGATTGTTTCATACAAAGGCAAGGAAGAGTTGTATGCTAAAACTCTATAGTGATGCAGTATGGTCTACGAGAGAGTAAGCAGCACCCACGTTCAGAAGCGTCTGCTACATTTGGATTGCTTCATACAAAGGCAATGAAGTGTTCTATACTAAATCTCTCTGGTTTTCCTATACTGGCTACAGCCTAGTAAGCAGGACCCAAGTTCAGAAGCGTCTGCTACATTTGGATTGTTTCATACAAGGGCAAGGAAGAGTTGTATGGTAAATCTCTATAGTGATGCAGTATGGTCTACGAGAGAGTAAGCAGCACCCAAGTTCAGAAGCGTCTGCTACATTTGGATTGTTTCATACAAGGGCAAGGAAGAGTTGTATGCTAAATCTCTATAGTGATGCAGTATGGTCTACGAGAGAGTAAGCAGCACCCAAGTTCAGAAGCGTCTGCTACATTTGGATTGTTTCATACAAGGGCAAGGAAGAGTTGTATGGTAAATCTCTATAGTGATGCAGTATGGTCTACGAGAGAGTAAGCAGCACCCAAGTTCAGAAGCGTCTGCTACATTTGGATTGTTTCATACAAAGGCAATGAAGAGTTCTATACTAAATCTCTCTGGTGTTCCTATACTGGCTACAGCCTAGTAAGCAGCACCCAAGTTCAGAAGCGTCAGCTACATTTGGATTGTTTCATACAAGGGCAAGGAAGAGTTGTATGGTAAATCTCTATAGTGATGCAGTATGGTCTACGAGAGAGTAAGCAGCACCCAAGTTCAGAAGCGTCTGCAACATTTGGATTGTTTCATACAAGGGCAAGGAAGAGTTGTATGCTAAATCTCTATAGTGATGCCGTATGGTCTACGAGAGATTAAGCAGCACCGAAGTTCAGAAGCGTCTGCTACATTTGGATTGTTTCGTACAAGGGCAAGGAAGAGTTGTATGCGAAATCTCTGTAGTGATGCAGTATGGTCTACGAGAGAGTAAGCAGCACCCAAGTTCAGAAGCGTCTGCAACATTTGGATTGTTTCATACAAGGGCAAGGAAGAGTTGTATGCTAAATCTCTATAGTGATGCAGTATGGTCTACGAGAGAGTAAGCAGCACCCAAGTTCAGAAGCGTCTGCTACATTTGGATTGTTTCATACAAGGGCAAGGAAGAGTTGTATGCTAAATCTCTATAGTGATGCAGTATGGTCTACGAGAGAGTAAGCAGCACCCAAGTTCAGAAGCGTCTGCTACATTTGGATTGTTTCGTACAAGGGCAAGGAAGAGTTGTATGCTAAATCTCTATAGTGATGCAGTATGGTCTACGAGAGAGTAAGCAGCAACCAAGTTCAGAAGCGTCTGCAACATTTGGATTGTTTCATACAAGGGCAAGGAAGAGTTGTATGCTAAATCTCTATAGTGATGCAGTATGGTCTACGAGAGAGTAAGCAGCACCCAAGTTCAGAAGCGTCTGCTACATTTGGATTGTTTCATACAAGGGCAATGAAGAGTTCTATACTAAACTCTCTGGTGTTCCTATACTGGCTACAGCCTAGTAAGCAGCACCCAAGTTCAGAAGCGTCTGCTACATTTGGATTGTTTCATACAAGGGCAAGGAAGAGTTGTATGGTAAATCTCTATAGTGATGCAGTATGGTCTACGAGAGAGTAAGCAGCACCCAAGTTCAGAAGCGTCTGCTACATTTGGATTGTTTCATACAGAGGCAATGAAGAGTTCTATACTAAATCTCTCTGGTGTTCCTATACTCGCTACAGCCTAGTAAGCAGGACCCAAGTTCAGAAGCGTCTGCTACATTTGGATTGTTTCATACAAGGGCACGGATGAGTTGTATGCTAAATCTCTATAGGGATGCAGTATGGTCTACGAGAGAGTAAGCAGCACCCAAGTTCAGAAGCGTCTGCTGCATTTGGATTGTTTCATACAAGGGCAAGGAAGAGTTGTATGGTAAATCTCTATAGTGATGCAGTATGGTCTACGAGAGAGTAAGCAGCACCCAAGTTCAGAAGCGTCTGCTACATTTGGATTGTTTCATACAAGGGCAAGGAAGAGTTGTATGCTAAATCTCTATAGTGATGCAGTATGGTCTACGAGAGAGTAAGCAGCACCCAAGTTCAGAAGCGTCTGCTACATTTGGATGGTTTCATACAAAGGCAAGGAAGAGTTGTATGCTAAAACTCTATAGTGATGCAGTATGGTCTACGAGAGAGTAAGCAGCACCCACGTTCAGAAGCGTCTGCTACATTTGGATTGTTTCATACAAAGGCAATGAAGAGTTCTATACTAAATCTCTCTGGTGTTCCTATACTGGCTACAGCCTAGTAAGCAGGACCCAAGTTCAGAAGCGTCTGCTACATTTGGATTGTTTCATACAAGGGCAAGGAAGAGTTGTATGGTAAATCTCTATAGTGATGCAGTATGGTCTACGAGAGAGTAAGCAGCACCCAGGTTCAGAAGCGTCTGCTACATTTGGATTGTTTCATACAAGGGCAAGGAAGAGCTGTATGCTAAAACTCTATAGTGATGCAGTATGGTCTACGAGAGACTAAGCAGCACCCACGTTCAGAAGCGTCTGCTACATTTGGATTGTTTCATACAAAGGCAAGGAAGAGTTGTATGCTAAAACTCTATAGTGATGCAGTATGGTCTACGAGAGAGTAAGCAGCACCCACGTTCAGAAGCGTCTGCTACATTTGGATTGTTTCATACAAAGGCAACGAAGAGTTCTATACTAAATCTCTCTGGTGTTCCTATACTGGCTACAGCCTAGTAAGCAGGACCCAAGTTCAGAAGCGTCTGCTACATTTGGATTTTTTCATACAAGGGCAAGGAAGAGTTGTATGCTAAATCTCTATAGTGATGCAGTATGGTCTACGAGAGAGTAAGCAGCACCCACGTTCAGAAGCGTCTGCTACATTTGGATTGTTTCATACAAAGGCAATGAAGAGTTCTATACTAAATCTCTCTGGTGTTCCTATACTGGCTACAGCCTAGTAAGCAGCACCCAAGTTCAGAAGCGTCTGCTACATTTGGATTGTTTCATACAAGGGCAAGGAAGAGTTGTATGGTAAATCTCTATAGTGATGCAGTATGGTCTACGAGAGAGTAAGCAGCACCCAAGTTCAGAAGCGTCTGCTACATTTGGATTGTTTCATACAGAGGCAATGAAGAGTTCTATACTAAATCTCTCTGGTGTTCCTATACTCGCTACAGCCTAGTAAGCAGGACCCAAGTTCAGAAGCGTCTGCTACATTTGGATTGTTTCATACAAGGGCAAGGAAGAGTTGTATACTAAATCTCTATAGGGATGCAGTATGGTCTACGAGAGAGTAAGCAGCACCCAAGTTCAGAAGCGTCTGCTGCATTTGGATTGTTTCATACAAGGGCAAGGAAGAGTTGTATGGTAAATCTCTATAGTGATGCAGTATGGTCTACGAGCCAGTAAGCAGCACCCAAGTTCAGAAGCGTCTGCTACATTTGGATTGTTTCATACAAGGGCAAGGAAGAGTTGTATGGTAAATCTCTATAGTGATGCAGTATGGTCTACGAGAGAGTAAGCAGCACCCAAGTTCAGAAGCGTCAGCTACATTTGGATTGTTTCATACAAGGGCAAGGAAGAGTTGTATGCTAAATCTCTATAGTGATGCAGTATGGTCTACGAGAGAGTAAGCAGCACCCAAGTTCAGAAGCGTCTGCTACATTTGGATTGTTTTATACAAGGGCAAGGAAGAGTTGTATGCTAAATCTCTATAGTGATGCAGTATGGTCTACGAGAGAGTAAGCAGCACCCAAGTTCAGAAGCGTCTGCTACATTTGGATTGTTTCGTACAAGGGCAAGGAAGAGTTGTATGCTAAATCTCTATAGTGATGCAGTATGGTCTACGAGAGAGTAAGCAGCACCCAAGTTCAGAAGCGTCTGCAACATTTGGATTTTTTCATACAAGGGCAAGGAAGAGTTGTATGCTAAATCTCTATAGTGATGCAGTATGGTCTACGAGAGAGTAAGCAGCACCCAAGTTCAGAAGCGTCTGCTACATTTGGATTGTTTCATACAAGGGCAATGAAGAGTTCTATACTAAACTCTCTGGTGTTCCTATACTGGCTACAGCCTAGTAAGCAGCACCCAAGTTCAGAAGCGTCTGCTACATTTGGATTGTTTCATACAAGGGCAAGGAAGAGTTGTATGGTAAATCTCTATAGTGATGCAGTATGGTCTACGAGAGAGTAAGCAGCACCCAAGTTCAGAAGCGTCTGCTACATTTGGATTGTTTCATACAGAGGCAATGAAGAGTTCTATACTAAATCTCTCTGGTGTTCCTATACTCGCTACAGCCTAGTAAGCAGGACCCAAGTTCAGAAGCGTCTGCTACATTTGGATTGTTTCATACAAGGGCACGGATGAGTTGTATGCTAAATCTCTATAGGGATGCAGTATGGTCTACGAGAGAGTAAGCAGCACCCAAGTTCAGAAGCGTCTGCTGCATTTGGATTGTTTCATACAAGGGCAAGGAAGAGTTGTATGGTAAATCTCTATAGTGATGCAGTATGGTCTACGAGAGAGTAAGCAGCACCCAAGTTCAGAAGCGTCTGCTACATTTGGATTGTTTCATACAAGGGCAAGGAAGAGTTGTATGGTAAATCTCTATAGTGATGCAGTATGGTCTACGAGAGAGTAAGCAGCACCCAGGTTCAGAAGCGTCTGCTACATTTGGATTGTTTCATACAAGGGCAAGGAAGAGCTGTATGCTAAAACTCTATAGTGATGCAGTATGGTCTACGAGAGACTAAGCAGCACCCACGTTCAGAAGCGTCTGCTACATTTGGGTTGTTTCATACAAAGGCAAGGAAGAGTTGTATGCTAAAACTCTATAGTGATGCAGTATGGTCTACGAGAGAGTAAGCAGCACCCACGTTCAGAAGCGTCTGCTACATTTGGTTTGTTTCATACAAAGGCAACGAAGAGTTCTATACTAAATCTCTCTGGTGTTCCTATACTGGCTACAGCCTAGTAAGCAGGACCCAAGTTCAGAAGCGTCTGCTACATTTGGATTTTTTCATACAAGGGCAAGGAAGAGTTGTATGCTAAATCTCTATAGTGATGCAGTATGGTCTACGAGAGAGTAAGCAGCACCCAAGTTCAGAAGCGTCTGCTACATTTGGATTGTTTCATACAAAGGCAAGGAAGAGTTGTATGCTAAAACTCTATAGTGATGCAGTATGGTCTACGAGAGAGTAAGCAGCACCCAAGTTCAGAAGCGTCTGCTACATTTGGATTGTTTCATACAAAGGCAATGAAGAGTTCTATACTAAATCTCTCTGGTGTTCCTATACTGGCTACAGCCTAGTAAGCAGGACCCAAGTTCAGAAGCGTCTGCTACATTTGGATTGTTTCATACAAGGGCAAGGAAGAGTTGTATGGTAAATCTCTATAGTGATGCAGTATGGTCTACGAGAGACTAAGCAGCACCCACGTTCAGAAGCGTCTGCTACATTTGGATTGTTTCATACAAAGGCAAGGAAGAGTTGTATGGTAAATCTCTATAGTGATGCAGTATGGTCTACGAGAGAGTAAGAAGCACCCAAGTTCAGAAGCGTCTGCAACATTTGGATTGTTTCATACAAGGGCAAGGAAGAGTTGTATGCTAAATCTCTATAGTGATGCCGTATGGTCTACGAGAGAGTAAGCAGCACCCAAGTTCAGAAGCGTCTGCTACATTTGGATTATTTCGTACAAGGGCAAGGAAGAGTTGTATGCGAAATCTCTATAGTGATGCAGTATGGTCTACGAGAGAGTAAGCAGCACCCAAGTTCAGAAGCGTCTGCTACATTTGGATTATTTCATACAAGGGCAATGAAGAGTTCTATACTAAATCTCTCTGGTGTTCCTATACTGGCTAAAGCCTAGTAAGCAGCACCCAAGTTCAGAAGCGTCTGCTACATTTGGATTGTTTCATACAAGGGCAAGGAAGAGTTGTATGGTAAATCTCTATAGTGATGCAGTATGGTCTACGAGAGAGTAAGCAGCACCCAAGTTCAGAAGCGTCTGCTACATTTGGATTGTTTCATACAGAGGCAATGAAGAGTTCTATACTAAATCTCTCTGGTGTTCCTATACTCGCTACAGCCTAGTAAGCAGGACCCAAGTTCAGAAGCGTCTGCTACATTTGGATTGTTTCATACAAGGGCAAGGAAGAGTTGTATGCTAAATCTCTATAGGGATGCAGTATGGTCTACGAGAGAGTAAGCAGCACCCAAGTTCAGAAGCGTCTGCTACATTTGGATTGTTTCATACAAGGGCAAGGAAGAGCTGTATGCTAAATCTCTATAGTGATGCAGTATGGTCTACGAGAGAGTAAGCAGCACCCACGTTCAGAAGCGTCTGCTACATTTGGATTGTTTCATACAAGGGCAAGGAAGAGCTCTATGCTAAATCTCTATAGTGATGCAGTATGGTCTACGAGAGAGTAAGCAGCACCCACGTTCAGAAGCGTCTGCTACATTTGGATTGTTTCATACAAGGGCAAGGAAGAGTTGTATGGTAAATCTCTATAGTGATGCAGTATGGTCTACGAGAGAGTAAGCTGCACCCAAGTTCAGAACCGTCTGCAACATTTGGATTGTTTCATACAAGGGCAAGGAAGAGTTGTATGCTAAATCTCTATAGTGATGCCGTATGGTCTACGAGAGAGTAAGCAGCACCCAAGTTCAGAAGCGTCTGCTACATTTGGATTATTTCGTACAAGGGCAAGGAAGAGTTGTATGCGAAATCTCTATAGTGATGCAGTATGGTCTACGAGAGAGTAAGCAGCACCCAAGTTCAGAAGCGTCTGCTACATTTGGATTATTTCATACAAGGGCAATGAAGAGTTCTATACTAAATCTCTCTGGTGTTCCTATACTGGCTAAAGCCTAGTAAGCAGCACCCAAGTTCAGAAGCGTCTGATACATTTGGATTGTTTCATACAAGGGCAAGGAACAGTTGTATGGTAAATCTCTATAGTGATGCAGTATGGTCTACGAGAGAGTAAGCAGCACCCAAGTTCAGAAGCGTCTGCTACATTTGGATTGTTTCATACAGAGGCAATGAAGAGTTCTATACTAAATCTCTCTGGTGTTCCTATACTCGCTACAGCCTAGTAAGCAGGACCCAAGTTCAGAAGCGTCTGCTACATTTGGATTGTTTCATACAAGGGCAAGGAAGAGTTGTATGCTAAATCTCTATAGGGATGCAGTATGGTCTACGAGAGAGTAAGCAGCACCCAAGTTCAGAAGCGTCTGCTACATTTGGATTGTTTCATACAAGGGCAAGGAAGAGCTGTATGCTAAATCTCTATAGTGATGCAGTATGGTCTACGAGAGAGTAAGCAGCACCCACGTTCAGAAGCGTCTGCTACATTTGGATTGTTTCATACAAAGGCAATGAAGAGTTCTATACTAAATCTCTCTGGTGTTCCTATACTGGCTACAGCCTAGTAAGCAGGACGCAAGTTCAGAAGCGTCTGCTACATTTGGATTGTTTCATACAAGGGCAAGGAAGAGTTGTATGCTAAATCTCTATAGTGATGCAGTATGGTCTACGAGAGAGTAAGCAGCACCCAAGTTCAGAAGCGTCTGCTACATTTGGATTGTTTCATACAAGGGCAAGGAAGAGTTGTATGCTAAATCTCTATAGTGATGCAGTATGGTCTACGAGAGAGTAAGCAGCACCCAAGTTCAGAAGCGTCTGCTACATTTGGATTGTTTCATACAAGGGCAAGGAAGAGTTGTATGGTAAATCTCTATAGTGATGCATTATGGCCTACGAGAGAGTAAGCAGCACCCAAGTTCAGAAGCGTCTGCTACATTTGGATTGTTTCATACAAAGGCAAGGAAGAGTTCTATACTAAATCTCTCTGGTGTTCCTATACTGGCTGCAGCCTAGTAAGCAGGACCCAAGTTCAGAAGCGTCTGCTACATTTGGATTGTTTCATACAAGGGCAAGGAAGAGTTGTATGCTAAATCTCTATAGTGATGCAGTATGGTCTACGAGAGAGTAAGCAGCACCCAAGTTCAGAAGCGTCTGCTACATTTGGATTCTTTCATACAAGGGCAAGGAAGAGTTGTATGCTAAATCTCTATAGTGATGCAGTATGGTCTACGAGAGAGTAAGCAGCACCCACGTTCAGAAGAGTCTGCTACATTTGGATTGTTTCATACAAAGGCAATGAAGAGTTCTATACTAAATCTCTCTGGTGTTCCTATACTGGCTACAGCCTAGTAAGCAGGACCCAAGTTTAGAAGCGTCTGCTACATTAGGATTGTTTCATTCAAGGGCAAGGAAGAGTTGTATGGTAAATCTCTATAGTGATGCAGTATGGTCTACGAGAGAGTAAGCAGCACCCAAGTTCAGAAGCGTCAGCTACATTTGGATTGTTTCATACAAGGGCAAGGAAGAGTTGTATGCTAAATCTCTATAGTGATGCAGTATGGTCTACGAGAGAGTAAGCAGCACCCAAGTTCAGAAGCGTCTGCTACATTTGGATTGTTTCATACAAGGGCAATGAAGAGTTCTATACTAAATCTCTCTGGTGTTCCTATACTGGCTACAGCCTAGTAAGCAGCACCCAAGTTCAGAAGCGTCTGCTACATTTGGATTGTTTCATACAAGGGCAAGGAAGAGTTGTATGGTAAATGTATATAGTAATGCAGTATGGTCTACGAGAGAGTAAGCAGCACCCAAGTTCAGAACCGTCTGCTACATTTGGATTGTTTCATACAAGGGCAAGGAAGAGTTGTACGCTAAATCTCTATAGTGATGCAGTATGGTCTACGAGAGAGTAAGCAGCACCCAAGTTCAGAAGCGTCTGCTACATTTGGATTGTTTCATACAAGGGCAAGGAAGAGTTGTATGGTAAATCTCTATAGTGATGCATTATGGTCTACGAGAGAGTAAGCAGCACCCAAGTTCAGAAGCGTCTGCTACATTTGGATTGTTTCATTCAAAAGCAAGGAAGAGTTCTATACTAAATCTCTCTGGTGTTCCTATACTGGCTACAGCCTAGTAAGCAGGACCCAAGTTCAGAAGCGTCTGCTACATTTGGATTGTTTCATACAAGGGCAAGGAAGAGTTGTATGCTAAATCTCTATAGTGATGCAGTATGGTCTACGAGAGAGTAAGCAGCACCCAAGTTCAGAAGCGTCTGCTACATTTGGATTGTTTCATACAAGGGCAAGGAAGAGTTGTATGCTAAATCTCTATAGTGATGCAGTATGGTCTACAAGAGAGTAAGCAGCACCCAAGTTCAGAAGCGTCTGCTACATTTGGATTGTTTCGTACAAGGGCAAGGAAGAGTTGTATGCTAAATCTCTATAGTGATGCAGTATGGTCTACGAGAGAGTAAGCAGCACCCAAGTTCAGAAGCGTCTGCAACATTTGGATTGTTTCATACAAGGGCAAGGAAGAGTTGTATGCTAAATCTCTATAGTGATGCAGTATGGTCTACGAGAGAGTAAGCAGCACCCAAGTTCAGAAGCGTCTGCTACATTTGGATTGTTTCATACAAGGGCAATGAAGAGTTCTATACTAAATCTCTCTGGTGTTCCTATACTCGCTACAGCCTAGTAAGCAGGACCCAAGTTCAGAACCGTCTGCTACATTTGTATTGTTTCATACAGAGGCAATGAAGTGTTCTATACTAAATCTCTCTGGTGTTCCTATACTCGCTACAGCCTAGTAAGCAGGACCCAAGTTCAGAAGCGTCTGCTACATTTGGATTGTTTCATACAAGGGCAAGGAAGAGTTGTATGCTAAATCTCTATAGGGATGCAGTATGGTCTACGAGAGAGTAAGCAGCACCCAAGTTCAGAAGCGTCTGCTACATTTGGATTGTTTCATACAAGGGCAAGGAAGAGTTGTATGCTAAATCTCTATAGTGATGCAGTATGGTCTACGA
Source organism: Plestiodon gilberti rubricaudatus (assembly GCA_026170595.1). Taxonomy (NCBI): domain Eukaryota; kingdom Metazoa; phylum Chordata; class Lepidosauria; order Squamata; family Scincidae; genus Plestiodon; species Plestiodon gilberti. The sequence goes on from JANXHW010000003.1 coordinate 113,476,105, forward strand.
GAGAGTAAGCAGCACCCAAGTTCAGAAGCGTCTGCAACATTTCGATTGTATCATACAAGGGCAAGGAAGAGTTGTATGGTAAATCTCTATAGTGATGCAGTATGGTCTACGAGAGAGTAAGCAGCACCCAAGTTCAGAAGCGTCTGCTACATTTGGATTGTTTCATACAAGGGCAATGAAGAGTTCTATACTAAATCTCTCTGGTGTTCCTATACTGGCTACAGCCTAGTAAGCAGCACCCAAGTTCAGAAGCGTCTGCTACATTTGGATTGTTTCATACAAGGGCAAGGAAGAGTTGTATGCTAAATCTCTATAGTGATGCAGTATGGTCTACGAGAGAGTAAGCAGCACCCAAGTTCAGAAGCATCAGCTACATTTGGATTGTTTCATACAAGGGCAAGGAAGAGTTGTATGGTAAATCTCTATAGTGATGCAGTATGGTCTACGAGAGAGTAAGCAGCACCCAAGTTCAGAAGCGTCTGCAACATTTGGATTGTTTCATACAAGGGCAAGGAAGAGTTGTATGCTAAATCTCTATAGTGATGCCGTATGGTCTACGAGAGAGTAAGCAGCACCCAAGTTCAGAAGCGTCTGCTACATTTGGATTATTTCATACAAGGGCAATGAAGAGTTCTATACTAAATCTCTCTGGTGTTCCTATACTGGCTAAAGCCTAGTAAGCAGCACCCAAGTTCAGAAGCGTCTGCTACATTTGGATTGTTTCATACAAGGGCAAGGAAGAGTTGTATGGTAAATCTCTATAGTGATGCAGTATGGTCTACGAGAGAGTAAGCAGCACCCATGTTCAGAAGCGTCTGCTACATTTGGATTGTTTCATACAGAGGCAATGAAGAGTTCTATACTAAATCTCTCTGGTGTTCCTATACTCTGGTGTTCCTATACTTGCCTAGTAAGCAGGACCCAAGTTCAGAAGCGTCTGCTACATTTGGATTGTTTCATACAAGGGCAAGGAAGAGTTGTATGCTAAATCTCTATAGGGATGCAGTATGGTCTACGAGAGAGTAAGCAGCACCCAAGTTCAGAAGCGTCTGCTACATTTGGATTGTTTCATACAAGGGCAAGGAAGAGCTGTATGCTAAATCTCTATAGTGATGCAGTATGGTCTACGAGAGAGTAAGCAGCACCCACGTTCAGAAGCGTCTGCTACATTTGGATTGTTTCATACAAAGGCAATGAAGAGTTCTATACTAAATCTCTCTGCTGTTCCTATACTGGCTACAGCCTAGTAAGCAGGACGCAAGTTCAGAAGCGTCTGCTACATTTGGATTGTTTCATACAAGGGCAAGGAAGAGTTGTATGCTAAATCTCTATAGTGATGCAGTATGGTCTACGAGAGAGTAAGCAGCACCCAAGTTCAGAAGCGTCTGCTACATTTGGATTGTTTCATACAAGGGCAAGGAAGAGTTGTATGCTAAATCTCTATAGTGATGCAGTATGGTCTACGAGAGAGTAAGCAGCACCCAAGTTCAGAAGCGTCTGCTACATTTGGATTGTTTCATACAAGGGCAAGGAAGAGTTGTATGGTAAATCTCTATAGTGATGCATTATGGCCTACGAGAGAGTAAGCAGCACCCAAGTTCAGAAGCGTCTGCTACATTTGGATTGTTTCATACAAAGGCAAGGAAGAGTTCTATACTAAATCTCTCTGGTGTTCCTATACTGGCTGCAGCCTAGTAAGCAGGACCCAAGTTCAGAAGCGTCTGCTACATTTGGATTGTTTCATACAAGGGCAAGGAAGAGTTGTATGCTAAATCTCTATAGTGATGCAGTATGGTCTACGAGAGAGTAAGCAGCACCCAAGTTCAGAAGCGTCTGCTACATTTGGATTGTTTCATACAAGGGCAAGGAAGAGTTGTATGCTAAATCTCTATAGTGATGCAGTATGGTCTACGAGAGAGTAAGCAGCTCCCACGTTCAGAAGAGTCTGCTACATTTGGATTGTTTCATACAAAGGCAATGAAGAGTTCTATACTAAATCTCTCTGGTGTTCCTATACTGGCTACAGCCTAGTAAGCAGGACCCAAGTTCAGAAGCGTCTGCTACATTAGGATTGTTTCATTCAAGGGCAAGGAAGAGTTGTATGGTAAATCTCTATAGTGATGCAGTATGGTCTACGAGAGAGTAAGCAGCACCCAAGTTCAGAAGCGTCAGCTACATTTGGATTGTTTCATACAAGGGCAAGGAAGAGTTGTATGCTAAATCTCTATAGTGATGCAGTATGGTCTACGAGAGAGTAAGCAGCACCCAAGTTCAGAAGCGTCTGCTACATTTGGATTGTTTCATACAAGGGCAATGAAGAGTTCTATACTAAATCTCTCTGGTGTTCCTATACTGGCTACAGCCTAGTAAGCAGCACCCAAGTTCAGAAGCGTCTGCTACATTTGGATTGTTTCATACAAGGGCAAGGAAGAGTTGTATGGTAAATGTATATAGTAATGCAGTATGGTCTACGAGAGAGTAAGCAGCACCCAAGTTCAGAACCGTCTGCTACATTTGGATTGTTTCATACAAGGGCAAGGAAGAGTTGTACGCTAAATCTCTATAGTGATGCAGTATGGTCTACGAGAGAGTAAGCAGCACCCAAGTTCAGAAGCGTCTGCTACATTTGGATTGTTTCATACAAGGGCAAGGAAGAGTTGTATGGTAAATCTCTATAGTGATGCATTATGGTCTACGAGAGAGTAAGCAGCACCCAAGTTCAGAAGCGTCTGCTACATTTGGATTGTTTCATTCAAAAGCAAGGAAGAGTTCTATACTAAATCTCTCTGGTGTTCCTATACTGGCTACAGCCTAGTAAGCAGGACCCAAGTTCAGAAGCGTCTGCTACATTTGGATTGTTTCATACAAGGGCAAGGAAGAGTTGTATGCTAAATCTCTATAGTGATGCAGTATGGTCTACGAGAGAGTAAGCAGCACCCAAGTTCAGAAGCGTCTGCTACATTTGGATTGTTTCATACAAGGGCAAGGAAGAGTTGTATGCTAAATCTCTATAGTGATGCAGTATGGTCTACGAGAGAGTAAGCAGCACCCAAGTTCAGAAGCGTCTGCTACATTTGGATTGTTTCGTACAAGGGCAAGGAAGAGTTGTATGCTAAATCTCTATAGTGATGCAGTATGGTCTACGAGAGAGTAAGCAGCACCCAAGTTCAGAAGCGTCTGCAACATTTGGATTGTTTCATACAAGGGCAAGGAAGAGTTGTATGCTAAATCGCTATAGTGATGCAGTATGGTCTACGAGAGAGTAAGCAGCACCCAAGTTCAGAAGCGTCTGCTACATTTGGATTGTTTCATACAAAGGCAAGGAAGACTTGTATGCTAAAACTCTATAGTGATGCAGTATGGTCTACGAGAGAGTAAGCAGCACCCAAGTTCAGAAGCGTCTGCTACATTTGGATTGTTTCATACAAAGGCAATGAAGAGTTCTATACTAAATCTCTCTGGTGTTCCTATACTGGCTACAGCCTAGTAAGCAGGACCCAAGTTCAGAAGCGTCTGCTACATTTGGATTGTTTCATACAAGGGCAAGGAAGAGTTGTATGGTAAATCTCTATAGTGATGCAGTATGGTCTACGAGAGAGTAAGCAGCACCCAAGTTCAGAAGCGTCTGCAACATTTGGATTGTTTCATACAAGGGCAAGGAAGAGTTGTATGCTAAATCTCTATAGTGATGCAGTATGGTCTACGAGAGAGTAAGCAGCACCCAAGTTCAGAAGCGTCTGCAACATTTGGATTGTTTCATACAAGGGCAAGGAAGAGTTGTATGCTAAATCTCTATAGTGATGCAGTATGGTCTACGAGAGAGTAAGCAGCACCCAAGTTCAGAAGCGTCTGCTACATTTGGATTGTTTCATACAGAGGCAATGAAGAGTTCTATACTAAATCTCTCTGGTGTTCCTATACTCGCTACAGCCTAGTAAGCAGGACCCAAGTTCAGAAGCGTCTGCTACATTTGGATTGTTTCATACAAGGGCAAGGAAGAGTTGTATGCTAAATCTCTATAGGGATGCAGTATGGTCTACGAGAGAGTAAGCAGCACCCAAGTTCAGAAGCGTCTGCTACATTTGGATTGTTTCATACAAGGGCAAGGAAGAGCTGTATGCTAAATCTCTATAGTGATGCAGTATGGTCTACGAGAGAGTAAGCAGCACCCAAGTTCAGAAGCGTCTGCTACATTTGGATTGTTTCATACAAAGGCAAGGAAGAGTTGTATGCTAAAACTCTATAGTGATGCAGTATGGTCTACGAGAGAGTAAGCAGCACCCACGTTCAGAAGCGTCTGCTACATTTGGATTGTTTCATACAAAGGCAATGAAGAGTTCTATACTAAATCTCTCTGGTGTTCCTATACTGGCTACAGCCTAGTAAGCAGGACGCAAGTTCAGAAGCGTCTGCTACATTTGGATTGTTTCATACAAGGGCAAGGAAGAGTTGTATGCTAAATCTCTATAGTGATGCAGTATGGTCTACGAGAGAGTAAGGAGCACCCAAGTTCAGAAGCGTCGGCTACATTTGGATTGTTTCAAACAAGGGCAAGGAAGAGTTGTATGCTAAATCTCTATAGTGATGCAGTATGGTCTACGAGAGAGTAAGCAGCACCCAAGTTCAGAAGCGTCTGCTACATTTGGATTGTTTCATACAAGGGCAAGGAAGTGTTGTATGGTAAATCTCTATAGTGATGCATTATGGTCTACGAGAGAGTAAGCAGCACCCAAGTTCAGAAGCGTCTGCTACATTTGGATTGTTTCATACAAAGGCAAGGAAGAGTTCTATACTAAATCTCTCTCGTGTTCCTATACTGGCTGCAGCCTAGTAAGCAGGACCCAAGTTCAGAAGCGTCTGCTACATTTGGATTGTTTCATACAAGGGCAAGGAAGAGTTGTATGCTAAATCTCTATAGTGATGCAGTATGGTCTACGAGAGAGTAAGCAGCACCCAAGTTCAGAAGCGTCTGCTACATTTGGATTGTTTCATACAAGGGCAAGGAAGAGTTGTATGCTAAATCTCTATAGTGATGCAGTATGGTCTACGAGAGAGTAAGCAGCACCCACGTTCAGAAGCGTCTGCTACATTTGGATTGTTTCATACAAAGGCAATGAAGAGTTCTATACTAAATCTCTCTGGTGTTCCTATACTGGCTACAGCCTAGTAAGCAGGACCCAAGTTCAGAAGCGTCTGCTACATTAGGATTGTTTCATTCAAGGGCAAGGAAGAGTTGTATGGTAAATGTATATAGTGATGCAGTATGGTCTACGAGAGAGTAAGCAGCCCCCAAGTTCAGAACCGTCTGCTACATTTGGATTGTTTCATACAAGGGCAAGGAAGAGTTGTATGCTAAATATCTATAGTGATGCAGTATGGTCTACGAGAGAGTAAGCAGCACCCAAGTTCAGAAGCGTCTGCTACATTTGGATTGTTTCATACAAGGGCAAGGAAGAGTTGTTTGGTAAATCTCTATAGTGATGCATTATGGTCTACGAGAGAGTAAGCAGCACCCAAGTTCAGAAGCGTCTGCTACATTTGGATTGTTTCATACAAAGGCAAGGAAGAGTTCTATACTAAATCTCTCTGGTGTTCCTATACTGGCTACAGCCTAGTAAGCAGGACCCAAGTTCAGAAGCGTCTGCTACATTTGGATTGTTTCATACAAGGGCAAGGAAGAGTTGTATGCTAAATCTCTATAGTGATGCAGTATGGTCTACGAGAGAGTAAGCAGCACCCAAGTTCAGAAGCGTCTGCTACATTTGGATTGTTTCATACAAGGGCAAGGAAGAGTTGTATGCTAAATCTCTATAGTGATGCAGTATGGTCTACGAGAGAGTAAGCAGCACCCAAGTTCAGAAGCGTCTGCTACATTTGGATTGTTTCGTACAAGGGCAAGGAAGGGTTGTATGCTAAATCTCTATAGTGATGCAGTATGGTCTACGAGAGAGTAAGCAGCACCCAAGTTCAGAAGCGTCTGCAACATTTGGATTGTTTCATACAAGGGCAAGGAAGAGTTGTATGCTAAATCTCTATAGTGATGCAGTATGGTCTACGAGAGAGTAAGCAGCACCCAAGTTCAGAAGCGTCTGCTACATTTGGATTGTTTCATACAAGGGCAATGAAGAGTTCTATACTAAATCTCTCTGGTGTTCCTATACTGGCTACAGCCTAGTAAGCAGCACCAAAGTTCAGAAGCGTCTGCTACATTTGGATTGTTTCATACAAGGGCAAGGAAGAGTAGTATGGTAAATGTCTATAGTGATGCAGTATGGTCTACGAGAGAGTAAGCAGCACCCAAGTTCAGAACCGTCTGCTACATTTGTATTGTTTCATACAGAGGCAATGAAGTGTTCTATACTAAATCTCTCTGGTGTTCCTATACTCGCTACAGCCTAGTAAGCAGGACCCAAGTTCAGAAGCGTCTGCTACATTTGGATTGTTTCATACAAGGGCAAGGAAGAGTTGTATGCTAAATCTCTATAGGGATGCAGTATGGTCTACGAGAGAGTAAGCAGCACCCAAGTTCAGAAGCGTCTGCTACATTTGGATTGTTTCATACAAGGGCAAGGAAGAGTTGTATGCTAAATCTCTATAGTGATGCAGTATGGTCTACGAGAGAGTAAGCAGCACCCAAGTTCAGAAGCGTCTGCAACATTTCGATTGTATCATACAAGGGCAAGGAAGAGTTGTATGGTAAATCTCTATAGTGATGCAGTATGGTCTACGAGAGAGTAAGCAGCACCCAAGTTCAGAAGCGTCTGCTACATTTGGATTGTTTCATACAAGGGCAATGAAGAGTTCTATACTAAATCTCTCTGGTGTTCCTATACTGGCTACAGCCTAGTAAGCAGCACCCAAGTTCAGAAGCGTCTGCTACATTTGGATTGTTTCATACAAGGGCAAGGAAGAGTTGTATGCTAAATCTCTATAGTGATGCAGTATGGTCTACGAGAGAGTAAGCAGCACCCAAGTTCAGAAGCATCAGCTACATTTGGATTGTTTCATACAAGGGCAAGGAAGAGTTGTATGGTAAATCTCTATAGTGATGCAGTATGGTCTACGAGAGAGTAAGCAGCACCCACGTTCAGAAGCGTCAGCTACATTTGGATTGTTTCATACAAGGGCAAGGAAGATTTGTATGGTAAATCTCTATAGTGATGCAGTATGGTCTACGAGAGAGTAAGCAGCACCCACGTTCAGAAGCGTCTGCAACATTTGGATTGTCTCATACAACGGCAAGGAAGAGTTGTATGGTAAATCTCTATAGTGATGCAGTATGGTCTACGAGAGAGTAAGCAGCACCCAAGTTCAGAAGCGTCTGCTACATTTGGATTGTTTCATACAAGGGCAAGGAAGAGTTGTATGCTAAATCTCTATAGTGATGCAGTATGGTCTACGAGAGAGTAAGCAGCACCCAAGTTCAGAAGCGTCTGCTACATTTGGATTGTTTCGTACAAGGCCAAGGAAGAGTTGTATGCTAAATCTCTATAGTGATGCAGTATGGTCTACGAGAGAGTAAGCAGCACCCAAGTTCAGAAGCGTCTGCAACATTTGGATTGTTTCATACAAGGGCAAGGAAGAGTTGTATGCTAAATCTCTATAGTGATGCAGTATGGTCTACGAGAGAGTAAGCAGCACCCAAGTTCCGAAGCGTCTGCTACATTTGGATTATTTCTTACAAGGGCAATGAAGAGTTCTATACTAAATCTCTCTGGTGTTCCTATACTGGCTACAGCCTAGTAAGCAGCACCCAAGTTCAGAAGCGTCTGCTACATCTGGATTGTTTCATACAAGGGTAAGGAAGAGTTGTATGGTAAATCTCTATAGTGATGCAGTATGGTCTACGAGAGAGTAATCAGCACCCAAGTTCAGAAGCGTCTGCTACATTTGGATTGTTTCATACAGAGGCAATGAAGAGTTCTATACTAAATCTCTCTGGTGTTCCTATACTGGCTACAGCCTAGTAAGCAGCACCCAAGTTCAGAAGCGTCTGCTACATCTGGATTGTTTCATACAAGGGTAAGGAAGAGTTGTATGGTAAATCTCTATAGTGATGCAGTATGGTCTACGAGAGAGTAAGCAGCACCCAAGTTCAGAAGCGTCTGCTACATCTGGATTGTTTCATACAAGGGTAAGGAAGAGTTGTATGGTAAATCTCTATAGTGATGCAGTATGGTCTACGAGAGAGTAAGCAGCACCCAAGTTCAGAAGCGTCAGCTACATTTGGATTGTTTCATACAAGGGCAAGGAAGAGTTGTATGCTAAATCTCTATAGTGATGCAGTATGGTCTACGAGAGAGTAAGCAGGACCCAAGTTCAGAAGCGTCTGCTACATTTGGATTGTTTCATACAAAGGCAAGGAAGAGTTGTATGCTAAATCTCTATAGTGATGCAGTATGGTCTACGAGAGAGTAAGCAGCACCCAAGTTCAGAAGCGTCTGCTACATTTGGATTGTTTCATACAAGGGCAAGGAAGAGTTGTATGCTAAATCTCTATAGTGATGCAGTATGGTCTACGAGAGAGTAAGCAGCACCCAAGTTCAGAAGCGTCTGCTACATTTGGATTGTTTCATACAAGGGCAAGGAAGAGTTGTATGGTAAATCTCTATAGTGATGCATTATGGTCTACGAGAGAGTAAGCAGCACCCAAGTTCAGAAGCATCTGCTACATTTGGATTGTTTCATACAAAGGCAAGGAAGAGTTCTATACTAAATCTCTCTTGTGTTCCTATACTGGCTACAGCCTAGTAAGCAGGACCCAAGTTCAGAAGCGTCTGCTACATTTGGATTGTTTCATACAAGGGCAAGGAAGAGTTGTATGCTAAATCTCTATAGTGATGCAGTATGGTCTACGAGAGAGTAAGCAGCACCCAAGTTCAGAAGCGTCTGCTACATTTGGATTGTTTCATACAAGGGCAAGGAAGAGTTGTATGCTAAATCTCTATAGTGATGCAGTATGGTCTACGAGAGAGTAAGCAGCACCCAAGTTCAGAAGCGTCTGCTACATTTGGATTGTTTCGTACAAGGCCAAGGAAGAGTTGTATGCTAAATCTCTATAGTGATGCAGTATGGTCTACGAGAGAGTAAGCAGCACCCAAGTTCAGAAGCGTCTGCAACATTTGGATTGTTTCATACAAGGGCAAGGAAGAGTTGTATGCTAAATCTCTATAGTGATGCAGTATGGTCTACGAGAGAGTAAGCAGCACCCAAGTTCCGAAGCGTCTGCTACATTTGGATTATTTCTTACAAGGGCAATGAAGAGTTCTATACTAAATCTCTCTGGTGTTCCTATACTGGCTACAGCCTAGTAAGCAGCACCCAAGTTCAGAAGCGTCTGCTACATTTGGATTGTTTCATACAAGGGCAAGGAAGAGTTGTATGCTAAATCTCTATAGGGATGCAGTATGGTCTACGAGAGAGTAAGCAGCACCCAAGTTCAGAAGCGTCTGCTGCATTTGGACTGTTTCATACAAGGGCAAGGAAGAGTTGTATGGTAAATCTCTATAGTGATGCAGTATGGTCTACGAGAGAGTAAGCAGCACCCAAGTTCAGAAGCGTCTGCTACATTTGGATTGTTTCATACAAGGGCAAGGAAGAGTTGTATGCTAAATCTCTATAGTGATGCAGTATGGTCTACGAGAGAGTAAGCAGCACCCAAGTTCAGAAGCGTCTGATACATTTGGATTGTTTCATACAAAGGCAAGGAAGAGTTGTATGCTAAAACTCTATAGTGATGCAGTATGGTCTACGAGAGAGTAAGCAGCACCCACGTTCAGAAGCGTCTGCTACATTTGGATTGCTTCATACAAAGGCAATGAAGTGTTCTATACTAAATCTCTCTGGTGTTCCTATACTGGCTACAGCCTAGTAAGCAGGACCCAAGTTCAGAAGCGTCTGCTACATTTGGATTGTTTCATACAAGGGCAAGGAAGAGTTGTATGGTAAATCTCTATAGTGATGCAGTATGGTCTACGAGAGAGTAAGCAGCACCCAAGTTCAGAAGCGTCTGCTACATTTGGATTGTTTCATACAAGGGCAAGGAAGAGTTGTATGCTAAATCTCTATAGTGATGCAGTATGGTCTACGAGAGAGTAAGCAGCACCCAAGTTCAGAAGCGTCTGCTACATTTGGATTGTTTCATACAAAGGCAATGAAGAGTTCTATACTAAATCTCTCTGGTGTTCCTATACTGGCTACAGCCTAGTAAGCAGCACCCAAGTTCAGAAGCGTCAGCTACATTTGGATTGTTTCATACAAGGGCAAGGAAGAGTTGTATGGTAAATCTCTATAGTGATGCAGTATGGTCTACGAGAGAGTAAGCAGCACCCAAGTTCAGAAGCGTCTGCAACATTTGGATTGTTTCATACAAGGGCAAGGAAGAGTTGTATGCTAAATCTCTATAGTGATGCCGTATGGTCTACGAGAGATTAAGCAGCACCGAAGTTCAGAAGCGTCTGCTACATTTGGATTGTTTCGTACAAGGGCAAGGAAGAGTTGTATGCGAAATCTCTGTAGTGATGCAGTATGGTCTACGAGAGAGTAAGCAGCACCCAAGTTCAGAAGCGTCTGCAACATTTGGATTGTTTCATACAAGGGCAAGGAAGAGTTGTATGCTAAATCTCTATAGTGATGCAGTATGGTCTACGAGAGAGTAAGCAGCACCCAAGTTCAGAAGCGTCTGCTACATTTGGATTGTTTCATACAAGGGCAAGGAAGAGTTGTATGCTAAATCTCTATAGTGATGCAGTATGGTCTACGAGAGAGTAAGCAGCACCCAAGTTCAGAAGCGTCTGCTACATTTGGATTGTTTCGTACAAGGGCAAGGAAGAGTTGTATGCTAAATCTCTATAGTGATGCAGTATGGTCTACGAGAGAGTAAGCAGCACCCAAGTTCAGAAGCGTCTGCAACATTTGGATTGTTTCATACAAGGGCAAGGAAGAGTTGTATGCTAAATCTCTATAGTGATGCAGTATGGTCTACGAGAGAGTAAGCAGCACCCAAGTTCAGAAGCGTCTGCTACATTTGGATTGTTTCATACAAGGGCAATGAAGAGTTCTATACTAAACTCTCTGGTGTTCCTATACTGGCTACAGCCTAGTAAGCAGCACCCAAGTTCAGAAGCGTCTGCTACATTTGGATTGTTTCATACAAGGGCAAGGAAGAGTTGTATGGTAAATCTCTATAGTGATGCAGTATGGTCTACGAGAGAGTAAGCAGCACCCAAGTTCAGAAGCGTCTGCTACATTTGGATTGTTTCATACAGAGGCAATGAAGAGTTCTATACTAAATCTCTCTGGTGTTCCTATACTCGCTACAGCCTAGTAAGCAGGACCCAAGTTCAGAAGCGTCTGCTACATTTGGATTGTTTCATACAAGGGCACGGATGAGTTGTATGCTAAATCTCTATAGGGATGCAGTATGGTCTACGAGAGAGTAAGCAGCACCCAAGTTCAGAAGCGTCTGCTGCATTTGGATTGTTTCATACAAGGGCAAGGAAGAGTTGTATGGTAAATCTCTATAGTGATGCAGTATGGTCTACGAGAGAGTAAGCAGCACCCAAGTTCAGAAGCGTCTGCTACATTTGGATTGTTTCATACAAGGGCAAGGAAGAGTTGTATGCTAAATCTCTATAGTGATGCAGTATGGTCTACGAGAGAGTAAGCAGCACCCAAGTTCAGAAGCGTCTGCTACATTTGGATGGTTTCATACAAAGGCAAGGAAGAGTTGTATGCTAAAACTCTATAGTGATGCAGTATGGTCTACGAGAGAGTAAGCAGCACCCACGTTCAGAAGCGTCTGCTACATTTGGATTGTTTCATACAAAGGCAATGAAGAGTTCTATACTAAATCTCTCTGGTGTTCCTATACTGGCTACAGCCTAGTAAGCAGGACCCAAGTTCAGAAGCGTCTGCTACATTTGGATTGTTTCATACAAGGGCAAGGAAGAGTTGTATGGTAAATCTCTATAGTGATGCAGTATGGTCTACGAGAGAGTAAGCAGCACCCAGGTTCAGAAGCGTCTGCTACATTTGGATTGTTTCATACAAGGGCAAGGAAGAGCTGTATGCTAAAACTCTATAGTGATGCAGTATGGTCTACGAGAGACTAAGCAGCACCCACGTTCAGAAGCGTCTGCTACATTTGGATTGTTTCATACAAAGGCAAGGAAGAGTTGTATGCTAAAACTCTATAGTGATGCAGTATGGTCTACGAGAGAGTAAGCAGCACCCACGTTCAGAAGCGTCTGCTACATTTGGATTGTTTCATACAAAGGCAACGAAGAGTTCTATACTAAATCTCTCTGGTGTTCCTATACTGGCTACAGCCTAGTAAGCAGGACCCAAGTTCAGAAGCGTCTGCTACATTTGGATTTTTTCATACAAGGGCAAGGAAGAGTTGTATGCTAAATCTCTATAGTGATGCAGTATGGTCTACGAGAGAGTAAGCAGCACCCACGTTCAGAAGCGTCTGCTACATTTGGATTGTTTCATACAAAGGCAATGAAGAGTTCTATACTAAATCTCTCTGGTGTTCCTATACTGGCTACAGCCTAGTAAGCAGCACCCAAGTTCAGAAGCGTCTGCTACATTTGGATTGTTTCATACAAGGGCAAGGAAGAGTTGTATGGTAAATCTCTATAGTGATGCAGTATGGTCTACGAGAGAGTAAGCAGCACCCAAGTTCAGAAGCGTCTGCTACATTTGGATTGTTTCATACAGAGGCAATGAAGAGTTCTATACTAAATCTCTCTGGTGTTCCTATACTCGCTACAGCCTAGTAAGCAGGACCCAAGTTCAGAAGCGTCTGCTACATTTGGATTGTTTCATACAAGGGCAAGGAAGAGTTGTATACTAAATCTCTATAGGGATGCAGTATGGTCTACGAGAGAGTAAGCAGCACCCAAGTTCAGAAGCGTCTGCTGCATTTGGATTGTTTCATACAAGGGCAAGGAAGAGTTGTATGGTAAATCTCTATAGTGATGCAGTATGGTCTACGAGCCAGTAAGCAGCACCCAAGTTCAGAAGCGTCTGCTACATTTGGATTGTTTCATACAAGGGCAAGGAAGAGTTGTATGGTAAATCTCTATAGTGATGCAGTATGGTCTACGAGAGAGTAAGCAGCACCCAAGTTCAGAAGCGTCAGCTACATTTGGATTGTTTCATACAAGGGCAAGGAAGAGTTGTATGCTAAATCTCTATAGTGATGCAGTATGGTCTACGAGAGAGTAAGCAGCACCCAAGTTCAGAAGCGTCTGCTACATTTGGATTGTTTTATACAAGGGCAAGGAAGAGTTGTATGCTAAATCTCTATAGTGATGCAGTATGGTCTACGAGAGAGTAAGCAGCACCCAAGTTCAGAAGCGTCTGCTACATTTGGATTGTTTCGTACAAGGGCAAGGAAGAGTTGTATGCTAAATCTCTATAGTGATGCAGTATGGTCTACGAGAGAGTAAGCAGCACCCAAGTTCAGAAGCGTCTGCAACATTTGGATTTTTTCATACAAGGGCAAGGAAGAGTTGTATGCTAAATCTCTATAGTGATGCAGTATGGTCTACGAGAGAGTAAGCAGCACCCAAGTTCAGAAGCGTCTGCTACATTTGGATTGTTTCATACAAGGGCAATGAAGAGTTCTATACTAAACTCTCTGGTGTTCCTATACTGGCTACAGCCTAGTAAGCAGCACCCAAGTTCAGAAGCGTCTGCTACATTTGGATTGTTTCATACAAGGGCAAGGAAGAGTTGTATGGTAAATCTCTATAGTGATGCAGTATGGTCTACGAGAGAGTAAGCAGCACCCAAGTTCAGAAGCGTCTGCTACATTTGGATTGTTTCATACAGAGGCAATGAAGAGTTCTATACTAAATCTCTCTGGTGTTCCTATACTCGCTACAGCCTAGTAAGCAGGACCCAAGTTCAGAAGCGTCTGCTACATTTGGATTGTTTCATACAAGGGCACGGATGAGTTGTATGCTAAATCTCTATAGGGATGCAGTATGGTCTACGAGAGAGTAAGCAGCACCCAAGTTCAGAAGCGTCTGCTGCATTTGGATTGTTTCATACAAGGGCAAGGAAGAGTTGTATGGTAAATCTCTATAGTGATGCAGTATGGTCTACGAGAGAGTAAGCAGCACCCAAGTTCAGAAGCGTCTGCTACATTTGGATTGTTTCATACAAGGGCAAGGAAGAGTTGTATGGTAAATCTCTATAGTGATGCAGTATGGTCTACGAGAGAGTAAGCAGCACCCAGGTTCAGAAGCGTCTGCTACATTTGGATTGTTTCATACAAGGGCAAGGAAGAGCTGTATGCTAAAACTCTATAGTGATGCAGTATGGTCTACGAGAGACTAAGCAGCACCCACGTTCAGAAGCGTCTGCTACATTTGGGTTGTTTCATACAAAGGCAAGGAAGAGTTGTATGCTAAAACTCTATAGTGATGCAGTATGGTCTACGAGAGAGTAAGCAGCACCCACGTTCAGAAGCGTCTGCTACATTTGGTTTGTTTCATACAAAGGCAACGAAGAGTTCTATACTAAATCTCTCTGGTGTTCCTATACTGGCTACAGCCTAGTAAGCAGGACCCAAGTTCAGAAGCGTCTGCTACATTTGGATTGTTTCATACAAAGGCAAGGAAGAGTTGTATGCTAAAACTCTATAGTGATGCAGTATGGTCTACGAGAGAGTAAGCAGCACCCAAGTTCAGAAGCGTCTGCTACATTTGGATTGTTTCATACAAAGGCAATGAAGAGTTCTATACTAAATCTCTCTGGTGTTCCTATACTGGCTACAGCCTAGTAAGCAGGACCCAAGTTCAGAAGCGTCTGCTACATTTGGATTGTTTCATACAAGGGCAAGGAAGAGTTGTATGGTAAATCTCTATAGTGATGCAGTATGGTCTACGAGAGACTAAGCAGCACCCACGTTCAGAAGCGTCTGCTACATTTGGATTGTTTCATACAAAGGCAAGGAAGAGTTGTATGGTAAATCTCTATAGTGATGCAGTATGGTCTACGAGAGAGTAAGAAGCACCCAAGTTCAGAAGCGTCTGCAACATTTGGATTGTTTCATACAAGGGCAAGGAAGAGTTGTATGCTAAATCTCTATAGTGATGCCGTATGGTCTACGAGAGAGTAAGCAGCACCCAAGTTCAGAAGCGTCTGCTACATTT
This sequence comes from Plestiodon gilberti rubricaudatus, assembly GCA_026170595.1. NCBI lineage: Eukaryota > Metazoa > Chordata > Lepidosauria > Squamata > Scincidae > Plestiodon > Plestiodon gilberti. The sequence continues at coordinate 113,491,275 of JANXHW010000003.1, forward strand.
GGATTATTTCGTACAAGGGCAAGGAAGAGTTGTATGCGAAATCTCTATAGTGATGCAGTATGGTCTACGAGAGAGTAAGCAGCACCCAAGTTCAGAAGCGTCTGCTACATTTGGATTATTTCATACAAGGGCAATGAAGAGTTCTATACTAAATCTCTCTGGTGTTCCTATACTGGCTAAAGCCTAGTAAGCAGCACCCAAGTTCAGAAGCGTCTGCTACATTTGGATTGTTTCATACAAGGGCAAGGAAGAGTTGTATGGTAAATCTCTATAGTGATGCAGTATGGTCTACGAGAGAGTAAGCAGCACCCAAGTTCAGAAGCGTCTGCTACATTTGGATTGTTTCATACAGAGGCAATGAAGAGTTCTATACTAAATCTCTCTGGTGTTCCTATACTCGCTACAGCCTAGTAAGCAGGACCCAAGTTCAGAAGCGTCTGCTACATTTGGATTGTTTCATACAAGGGCAAGGAAGAGTTGTATGCTAAATCTCTATAGGGATGCAGTATGGTCTACGAGAGAGTAAGCAGCACCCAAGTTCAGAAGCGTCTGCTACATTTGGATTGTTTCATACAAGGGCAAGGAAGAGCTGTATGCTAAATCTCTATAGTGATGCAGTATGGTCTACGAGAGAGTAAGCAGCACCCACGTTCAGAAGCGTCTGCTACATTTGGATTGTTTCATACAAGGGCAAGGAAGAGCTCTATGCTAAATCTCTATAGTGATGCAGTATGGTCTACGAGAGAGTAAGCAGCACCCACGTTCAGAAGCGTCTGCTACATTTGGATTGTTTCATACAAGGGCAAGGAAGAGTTGTATGGTAAATCTCTATAGTGATGCAGTATGGTCTACGAGAGAGTAAGCTGCACCCAAGTTCAGAACCGTCTGCAACATTTGGATTGTTTCATACAAGGGCAAGGAAGAGTTGTATGCTAAATCTCTATAGTGATGCCGTATGGTCTACGAGAGAGTAAGCAGCACCCAAGTTCAGAAGCGTCTGCTACATTTGGATTATTTCGTACAAGGGCAAGGAAGAGTTGTATGCGAAATCTCTATAGTGATGCAGTATGGTCTACGAGAGAGTAAGCAGCACCCAAGTTCAGAAGCGTCTGCTACATTTGGATTATTTCATACAAGGGCAATGAAGAGTTCTATACTAAATCTCTCTGGTGTTCCTATACTGGCTAAAGCCTAGTAAGCAGCACCCAAGTTCAGAAGCGTCTGCTACATTTGGATTGTTTCATACAAGGGCAAGGAACAGTTGTATGGTAAATCTCTATAGTGATGCAGTATGGTCTACGAGAGAGTAAGCAGCACCCAAGTTCAGAAGCGTCTGCTACATTTGGATTGTTTCATACAGAGGCAATGAAGAGTTCTATACTAAATCTCTCTGGTGTTCCTATACTCGCTACAGCCTAGTAAGCAGGACCCAAGTTCAGAAGCGTCTGCTACATTTGGATTGTTTCATACAAGGGCAAGGAAGAGTTGTATGCTAAATCTCTATAGGGATGCAGTATGGTCTACGAGAGAGTAAGCAGCACCCAAGTTCAGAAGCGTCTGCTACATTTGGATTGTTTCATACAAGGGCAAGGAAGAGCTGTATGCTAAATCTCTATAGTGATGCAGTATGGTCTACGAGAGAGTAAGCAGCACCCACGTTCAGAAGCGTCTGCTACATTTGGATTGTTTCATACAAAGGCAATGAAGAGTTCTATACTAAATCTCTCTGGTGTTCCTATACTGGCTACAGCCTAGTAAGCAGGACGCAAGTTCAGAAGCGTCTGCTACATTTGGATTGTTTCATACAAGGGCAAGGAAGAGTTGTATGCTAAATCTCTATAGTGATGCAGTATGGTCTACGAGAGAGTAAGCAGCACCCAAGTTCAGAAGCGTCTGCTACATTTGGATTGTTTCATACAAGGGCAAGGAAGAGTTGTATGCTAAATCTCTATAGTGATGCAGTATGGTCTACGAGAGAGTAAGCAGCACCCAAGTTCAGAAGCGTCTGCTACATTTGGATTGTTTCATACAAGGGCAAGGAAGAGTTGTATGGTAAATCTCTATAGTGATGCATTATGGCCTACGAGAGAGTAAGCAGCACCCAAGTTCAGAAGCGTCTGCTACATTTGGATTGTTTCATACAAAGGCAAGGAAGAGTTCTATACTAAATCTCTCTGGTGTTCCTATACTGGCTGCAGCCTAGTAAGCAGGACCCAAGTTCAGAAGCGTCTGCTACATTTGGATTGTTTCATACAAGGGCAAGGAAGAGTTGTATGCTAAATCTCTATAGTGATGCAGTATGGTCTACGAGAGAGTAAGCAGCACCCAAGTTCAGAAGCGTCTGCTACATTTGGATTCTTTCATACAAGGGCAAGGAAGAGTTGTATGCTAAATCTCTATAGTGATGCAGTATGGTCTACGAGAGAGTAAGCAGCACCCACGTTCAGAAGAGTCTGCTACATTTGGATTGTTTCATACAAAGGCAATGAAGAGTTCTATACTAAATCTCTCTGGTGTTCCTATACTGGCTACAGCCTAGTAAGCAGGACCCAAGTTTAGAAGCGTCTGCTACATTAGGATTGTTTCATTCAAGGGCAAGGAAGAGTTGTATGGTAAATCTCTATAGTGATGCAGTATGGTCTACGAGAGAGTAAGCAGCACCCAAGTTCAGAAGCGTCAGCTACATTTGGATTGTTTCATACAAGGGCAAGGAAGAGTTGTATGCTAAATCTCTATAGTGATGCAGTATGGTCTACGAGAGAGTAAGCAGCACCCAAGTTCAGAAGCGTCTGCTACATTTGGATTGTTTCATACAAGGGCAATGAAGAGTTCTATACTAAATCTCTCTGGTGTTCCTATACTGGCTACAGCCTAGTAAGCAGCACCCAAGTTCAGAAGCGTCTGCTACATTTGGATTGTTTCATACAAGGGCAAGGAAGAGTTGTATGGTAAATGTATATAGTAATGCAGTATGGTCTACGAGAGAGTAAGCAGCACCCAAGTTCAGAACCGTCTGCTACATTTGGATTGTTTCATACAAGGGCAAGGAAGAGTTGTACGCTAAATCTCTATAGTGATGCAGTATGGTCTACGAGAGAGTAAGCAGCACCCAAGTTCAGAAGCGTCTGCTACATTTGGATTGTTTCATACAAGGGCAAGGAAGAGTTGTATGGTAAATCTCTATAGTGATGCATTATGGTCTACGAGAGAGTAAGCAGCACCCAAGTTCAGAAGCGTCTGCTACATTTGGATTGTTTCATTCAAAAGCAAGGAAGAGTTCTATACTAAATCTCTCTGGTGTTCCTATACTGGCTACAGCCTAGTAAGCAGGACCCAAGTTCAGAAGCGTCTGCTACATTTGGATTGTTTCATACAAGGGCAAGGAAGAGTTGTATGCTAAATCTCTATAGTGATGCAGTATGGTCTACGAGAGAGTAAGCAGCACCCAAGTTCAGAAGCGTCTGCTACATTTGGATTGTTTCATACAAGGGCAAGGAAGAGTTGTATGCTAAATCTCTATAGTGATGCAGTATGGTCTACGAGAGAGTAAGCAGCACCCAAGTTCAGAAGCGTCTGCTACATTTGGATTGTTTCGTACAAGGGCAAGGAAGAGTTGTATGCTAAATCTCTATAGTGATGCAGTATGGTCTACGAGAGAGTAAGCAGCACCCAAGTTCAGAAGCGTCTGCAACATTTGGATTGTTTCATACAAGGGCAAGGAAGAGTTGTATGCTAAATCGCTATAGTGATGCAGTATGGTCTACGAGAGAGTAAGCAGCACCCAAGTTCAGAAGCGTCTGCTACATTTGGATTGTTTCATACAAAGGCAAGGAAGAGTTGTATGCTAAAACTCTATAGTGATGCAGTATGGTCTACGAGAGAGTAAGCAGCACCCACGTTCAGAAGCGTCTGCTACATTTGGATTGTTTCATACAAAGGCAAGGAAGAGTTCTATACTAAATCTCTCTGGTGTTCCTATACTGGCTACAGCCTAGTAAGCAGGACCCAAGTTCAGAAGCGTCTGCTACATTTGGATTGTTTCATACAAGGGCAAGGAAGAGTTGTATGGTAAATCTCTATAGTGATGCAGTATGGTCTACGAGAGAGTAAGCAGCACCCAGGTTCAGAAGCGTCTGCTACATTTGGATTGTTTCATACAAGGGCAAGGAAGAGCTGTATGCTAAAACTCTATAGTGATGCAGTATGGTCTACGAGAGAGTAAGCAGCACCCACGTTCAGAAGCGTCTGCTACATTTGGATTGTTTCATACAAAGGCAAGGAAGAGTTGTATGCTAAAACTCTATAGTGATGCAGTATGGTCTACGAGAGAGTAAGCAGCACCCACGTTCAGAAGCGTCTGCTACATTTGGATTGTTTCATACAAAGGCAACGAAGAGTTGTATGCTAAAACTCTATAGTGATGCAGTATGGTCTACGAGAGAGTAAGCAGCACCCAAGTTCAGAAGCATCAGCTACATTTGGATTGTTTCATACAAGGGCAAGGAAGAGTTGTATGGTAAATCTCTCTAGTGATGCAGTATGGTCTACGAGAGAGTAAGCAGCACCCACGTTCAGAACCGTCAGCTACATTTGGATTGTTTCATACAAGGGCAAGGAAGAGTTGTATGGTAAATCTCTATAGTGATGCAGTATGGTCTACGAGAGAGTAAGCAGCACCCAAGTTCAGAAGCATCAGCTACATTTGGATTGTTTCATACAAGGGCAAGGAAGAGTTGTATGGTAAATCTCTATAGTGATGCAGTATGGTCTACGAGAGAGTAAGCAGCACCCAAGTTCAGAAGCGTCAGCTACATTTGGATTGTTTCATACAAGGGCAAGGAAGAGTTGTATGGTAAATCTCTATAGTGATGCAGTATGGTCTACGAGAGAGTAAGCAGCACCCAAGTTCAGAAGCGTCTGCAACATTTGGATTGTTTCATACAAGGGCAAGGAAGAGTTGTATGCTAAATCTCTATAGTGATGCCGTATGGTCTACGAGAGAGTAAGCAGCACCCAAGTTCAGAAGCGTCTGCTACATTTGGATTGTTTCGTACAAGGGCAAGGAAGAGTTGTATGCGAAATCTCTATAGTGATGCAGTATGGTCTACGAGAGAGTAAGCAGCACCCAAGTTCAGAAGCGTCTGCAACATTTGGATTGTTTCATACAAGGGCAAGGAAGAGTTGTATGCTAAATCTCTATAGTGATGCAGTATGGTCTACGAGAGAGTAAGCAGCACCCAAGTTCAGAAGCGTCTGCTACATTTGGATTGTTTCATACAGAGGCAATGAAGAGTTCTATACTAAATCTCTCTGGTGTTCCTATACTCGCTACAGCCTAGTAAGCAGGACCCAAGTTCAGAAGCGTCTGCTACATTTGGATTGTTTCATACAAGGGCAAGGAAGAGTTGTATGCTAAACCTCTATAGGGATGCAGTATGGTCTACGAGAGAGTAAGCAGCACCCAAGTTCAGAAGCGTCTGCTACATTTGGATTGTTTCATACAAGGGCAAGGAAGAGCTGTATGCTAAATCTCTATAGTGATGCAGTATGGTCTACGAGAGAGTAAGCAGCACCCACGTTCAGAAGCGTCTGCTACATTTGGATTGTTTCATACAAAGGCAATGAAGAGTTCTATACTAAATCTCTCTGGTGTTCCTATACTGGCTACAGCCTAGTAAGCAGGACGCAAGTTCAGAAGCGTCTGCTACATTTGGATTGTTTCATACAAGGGCAAGGAAGAGTTGTATGCTAAATCTCTATAGTGATGCAGTATGGTCTACGAGAGAGTAAGCAGCACCCAAGTTCAGAAGCGTCTGCTACATTTGGATTGTTTCATACAAGGGCAAGGAAGAGTTGTATGCTAAATCTCTATAGTGATGCAGTATGGTCTACGAGAGAGTAAGCAGCACCCAAGTTCAGAAGCGTCTGCTACATTTGGATTGTTTCATACAAGGGCAAGGAAGAGTTGTATGGTAAATCTCTATAGTGATGCATTATGGCCTACGAGAGAGTAAGCAGCACCCAAGTTCAGAAGCGTCTGCTACATTTCGATTGTTTCATACAAAGGCAAGGAAGAGTTCTATACTAAATCTCTCTGGTGTTCCTATACTGGCTGCAGCCTAGTAAGCAGGACCCAAGTTCAGAAGCGTCTGCTACATTTGGATTGTTTCATACAAGGGCAAGGAAGAGTTGTATGCTAAATCTCTATAGTGATGCAGTATGGTCTACGAGAGAGTAAGCAGCACCCAAGTTCAGAAGCGTCTGCTACATTTGGATTCTTTCATACAAGGGCAAGGAAGAGTTGTATGCTAAATCTCTATAGTGATGCAGTATGGTCTACGAGAGAGTAAGCAGCACCCACGTTCAGAAGAGTCTGCTACATTTGGATTGTTTCATACAAAGGCAATGAAGAGTTCTATACTAAATCTCTCTGGTGTTCCTATACTGGCTACAGCCTAGTAAGCAGGACCCAAGTTTAGAAGCGTCTGCTACATTAGGATTGTTTCATTCAAGGGCAAGGAAGAGTTGTATGGTAAATCTCTATAGTGATGCAGTATGGTCTACGAGAGAGTAAGCAGCACCCAAGTTCAGAAGCGTCAGCTACATTTGGATTGTTTCATACAAGGGCAAGGAAGAGTTGTATGCTAAATCTCTATAGTGATGCAGTATGGTCTACGAGAGAGTAAGCAGCACCCAAGTTCAGAAGCGTCTGCTACATTTGGATTGTTTCATACAAGGGCAATGAAGAGTTCTATACTAAATCTCTCTGGTGTTCCTATACTGGCTACAGCCTAGTAAGCAGCACCCAAGTTCAGAAGCGTCTGCTACATTTGGATTGTTTCATACAAGGGCAAGGAAGAGTTGTATGGTAAATGTATATAGTAATGCAGTATGGTCTACGAGAGAGTAAGCAGCACCCAAGTTCAGAACCGTCTGCTACATTTGGATTGTTTCATACAAGGGCAAGGAAGAGTTGTACGCTAAATCTCTATAGTGATGCAGTATGGTCTACGAGAGAGTAAGCAGCACCCAAGTTCAGAAGCGTCTGCTACATTTGGATTGTTTCATACAAGGGCAAGGAAGAGTTGTATGGTAAATCTCTATAGTGATGCATTATGGTCTACGAGAGAGTAAGCAGCACCCAAGTTCAGAAGCGTCTGCTACATTTGGATTGTTTCATTCAAAAGCAAGGAAGAGTTCTATACTAAATCTCTCTGGTGTTCCTATACTGGCTACAGCCTAGTAAGCAGGACCCAAGTTCAGAAGCGTCTGCTACATTTGGATTGTTTCATACAAGGGCAAGGAAGAGTTGTATGCTAAATCTCTATAGTGATGCAGTATGGTCTACGAGAGAGTAAGCAGCACCCAAGTTCAGAAGCGTCTGCTACATTTGGATTGTTTCATACAAGGGCAAGGAAGAGTTGTATGCTAAATCTCTATAGTGATGCAGTATGGTCTACGAGAGAGTAAGCAGCACCCAAGTTCAGAAGCGTCTGCTACATTTGGATTGTTTCGTACAAGGGCAAGGAAGAGTTGTATGCTAAATCTCTATAGTGATGCAGTATGGTCTACGAGAGAGTAAGCAGCACCCAAGTTCAGAAGCGTCTGCAACATTTGGATTGTTTCATACAAGGGCAAGGAAGAGTTGTATGCTAAATCGCTATAGTGATGCAGTATGGTCTACGAGAGAGTAAGCAGCACCCAAGTTCAGAAGCGTCTGCTACATTTGGATTGTTTCATACAAAGGCAAGGAAGAGTTGTATGCTAAAACTCTATAGTGATGCAGTATGGTCTACGAGAGAGTAAGCAGCACCCACGTTCAGAAGCGTCTGCTACATTTGGATTGTTTCATACAAAGGCAAGGAAGAGTTCTATACTAAATCTCTCTGGTGTTCCTATACTGGCTACAGCCTAGTAAGCAGGACCCAAGTTCAGAAGCGTCTGCTACATTTGGATTGTTTCATACAAGGGCAAGGAAGAGTTGTATGGTAAATCTCTATAGTGATGCAGTATGGTCTACGAGAGAGTAAGCAGCACCCAGGTTCAGAAGCGTCTGCTACATTTGGATTGTTTCATACAAGGGCAAGGAAGAGCTGTATGCTAAAACTCTATAGTGATGCAGTATGGTCTACGAGAGAGTAAGCAGCACCCACGTTCAGAAGCGTCTGCTACATTTGGATTGTTTCATACAAAGGCAAGGAAGAGTTGTATGCTAAAACTCTATAGTGATGCAGTATGGTCTACGAGAGAGTAAGCAGCACCCACGTTCAGAAGCGTCTGCTACATTTGGATTGTTTCATACAAAGGCAACGAAGAGTTGTATGCTAAAACTCTATAGTGATGCAGTATGGTCTACGAGAGAGTAAGCAGCACCCAAGTTCAGAAGCATCAGCTACATTTGGATTGTTTCATACAAGGGCAAGGAAGAGTTGTATGGTAAATCTCTCTAGTGATGCAGTATGGTCTACGAGAGAGTAAGCAGCACCCACGTTCAGAACCGTCAGCTACATTTGGATTGTTTCATACAAGGGCAAGGAAGAGTTGTATGGTAAATCTCTATAGTGATGCAGTATGGTCTACGAGAGAGTAAGCAGCACCCAAGTTCAGAAGCATCAGCTACATTTGGATTGTTTCATACAAGGGCAAGGAAGAGTTGTATGGTAAATCTCTATAGTGATGCAGTATGGTCTACGAGAGAGTAAGCAGCACCCAAGTTCAGAAGCGTCAGCTACATTTGGATTGTTTCATACAAGGGCAAGGAAGAGTTGTATGGTAAATCTCTATAGTGATGCAGTATGGTCTACGAGAGAGTAAGCAGCACCCAAGTTCAGAAGCGTCTGCAACATTTGGATTGTTTCATACAAGGGCAAGGAAGAGTTGTATGCTAAATCTCTATAGTGATGCCGTATGGTCTACGAGAGAGTAAGCAGCACCCAAGTTCAGAAGCGTCTGCTACATTTGGATTGTTTCGTACAAGGGCAAGGAAGAGTTGTATGCGAAATCTCTATAGTGATGCAGTATGGTCTACGAGAGAGTAAGCAGCACCCAAGTTCAGAAGCGTCTGCAACATTTGGATTGTTTCATACAAGGGCAAGGAAGAGTTGTATGCTAAATCTCTATAGTGATGCAGTATGGTCTACGAGAGAGTAAGCAGCACCCAAGTTCAGAAGCGTCTGCTACATTTGGATTGTTTCATACAGAGGCAATGAAGAGTTCTATACTAAATCTCTCTGGTGTTCCTATACTCGCTACAGCCTAGTAAGCAGGACCCAAGTTCAGAAGCGTCTGCTACATTTGGATTGTTTCATACAAGGGCAAGGAAGAGTTGTATGCTAAACCTCTATAGGGATGCAGTATGGTCTACGAGAGAGTAAGCAGCACCCAAGTTCAGAAGCGTCTGCTACATTTGGATTGTTTCATACAAGGGCAAGGAAGAGCTGTATGCTAAATCTCTATAGTGATGTAGTATGGTCTACGAGAGAGTAAGCAGCACCCAAGTTCAGAAGCGTCTGCAACATTTGGATTGTTTCATACAAGGGCAAGGAAGAGTTGTATGCTAAATCTCTATAGTGATGCAGTATGGTCTACGAGAGAGTAAGCAGCACCCAAGTTCAGAAGCGTCTGCTACATTTGGATTGTTTCATACAGAGGCAATGAAGAGTTCTATACTAAATCTCTCTGGTGTTCCTATACTCGCTACAGCCTAGTAAGCAGGACCCAAGTTCAGAAGCGTCTGCTACATTTGGATTGTTTCATACAAGGGCAAGGAAGAGTTGTATGCTAAACCTCTATAGGGATGCAGTATGGTCTACGAGAGAGTAAGCAGCACCCAAGTTCAGAAGCGTCTGCTACATTTGGATTGTTTCATACAAGGGCAAGGAAGAGCTGTATGCTAAATCTCTATAGTGATGTAGTATGGTCTACGAGAGAGTAAGCAGCACCCAAGTTCAGAAGCGTCTGCTACATTTGGATTGTTTCATACAAAGGCAAGGAAGAGTTGTATGCTAAAACTCTATAGTGATGCAGTATGGTCTACGAGAGAGTAAGCAGCACCCACGTTCAGAAGCGTCTGCTACATTTGGATTGTTTCATACAAAGGCAATGAAGAGTTCTATACTAAATCTCTCTGGTGTTCCTATACTGGCTACAGCCTAGTAAGCAGGACGCAAGTTCAGAAGCGTCTGCTACATTTGGATTGTTTCATACAAGGGCAAGGAAGAGTTGTATGCTAAATCTCTATAGTGATGCAGTATGGTCTACGAGAGAGTAAGCAGCACCCAAGTTCAGAAGCGTCAGCTACATTTGGATTGTTTCATACAAGGGCAAGGAAGAGTTGTATGCTAAATCTCTATAGGGATGCAGTATGGTCTACGAGAGAGTAAGCAGCACCCAAGTTCAGAAGCGTCTGCTACATTTGGATTGTTTCATACAAGGGCAATGAAGAGTTCTATACTAAATCTCTCTGGTGTTCCTATACTGGCTACAGCCTAGTAAGCAGCACCCAAGTTCAGAAGCGTCTGCTACATTTGGATTGTTTCATACAAGGGCAAGGAAGAGTTGTATGGTAAATGTATATAGTAATGCAGTATGGTCTACGAGAGAGTAAGCAGCACCCAAGTTCAGAACCGTCTGCTACATTTGGATTGTTTCATACAAGGGCAAGGAAGAGTTGTACGCTAAATCTCTATAGTGATGCAGTATGGTCTACGAGAGAGTAAGCAGCACCCAAGTTCAGAAGCGTCTGCTACATTTGGATTGTTTCATACAAGGGCAAGGAAGAGTTGTATGGTAAATCTCTATAGTGATGCATTATGGTCTACGAGAGAGTAAGCAGCACCCAAGTTCAGAAGCGTCTGCTACATTTGGATTGTTTCATTCAAAAGCAAGGAAGAGTTCTATACTAAATCTCTCTGGTGTTCCTATACTGGCTACAGCCTAGTAAGCAGGACCCAAGTTCAGAAGCGTCTGCTACATTTGGATTGTTTCATACAAGGGCAAGGAAGAGTTGTATGCTAAATCTCTATAGTGATGCAGTATGGTCTACGAGAGAGTAAGCAGCACCCAAGTTCAGAAGCGTCTGCTACATTTGGATTGTTTCATACAAGGGCAAGGAAGAGTTGTATGCTAAATCTCTATAGTGATGCAGTATGGTCTACGAGAGAGTAAGCAGCACCCAAGTTCAGAAGCGTCTGCTACATTTGGATTGTTTCGTACAAGGGCAAGGAAGAGTTGTATGCTAAATCTCTATAGTGATGCAGTATGGTCTACGAGAGAGTAAGCAGCACCCAAGTTCAGAAGCGTCTGCAACATTTGGATTGTTTCATACAAGGGCAAGGAAGAGTTGTATGCTAAATCGCTATAGTGATGCAGTATGGTCTACGAGAGAGTAAGCAGCACCCAAGTTCAGAAGCGTCTGCTACATTTGGATTGTTTCATACAAAGGCAAGGAAGAGTTGTATGCTAAAACTCTATAGTGATGCAGTATGGTCTACGAGAGAGTAAGCAGCACCCACGTTCAGAAGCGTCTGCTACATTTGGATTGTTTCATACAAAGGCAATGAAGAGTTCTATACTAAATCTCTCTGGTGTTCCTATACTGGCTACAGCCTAGTAAGCAGGACCCAAGTTCAGAAGCGTCTGCTACATTTGGATTGTTTCATACAAGGGCAAGGAAGAGTTGTATGGTAAATCTCTATAGTGATGCAGTATGGTCTACGAGAGAGTAAGCAGCACCCAGGTTCAGAAGCGTCTGCTACATTTGGATTGTTTCATACAAGGGCAAGGAAGAGCTGTATGCTAAAACTCTATAGTGATGCAGTATGGTCTACGAGAGAGTAAGCAGCACCCACGTTCAGAAGCGTCTGCTACATTTGGATTGTTTCATACAAAGGCAAGGAAGAGTTGTATGCTAAAACTCTATAGTGATGCAGTATGGTCTACGAGAGAGTAAGCAGCACCCACGTTCAGAAGCGTCTGCTACATTTGGATTGTTTCATACAAAGGCAACGAAGAGTTCTATACTAAATCTCTCTGGTGTTCCTATACTGGCTACAGCCTAGTAAGCAGGACCCAAGTTCAGAAGCGTCTGCTACATTTGGATTTTTTCATACAAGGGCAAGGAAGAGTTGTATGGTAAATCTCTATAGTGATGCAGTATGGTCTACGAGAGAGTAAGCAGCACCCAAGTTCAGAAGCGTCTGCTACATTTGGATTGTTTCATACAAGGGCAAGGAAGAGTTGTGTGCTAAATCTCTATAGTGATGCAGTATGGTCTACGAGAGAGTAAGCAGCACCCAAGTTCAGAAGCGTCTGCTACATTTGGATTGTTTCATACAAGGGCAAGGAAGAGTTGTATGGTAAATCTCTATAGTGATGCAGTATGGTCTACGAGAGAGTAAGCAGCACCCAAGTTCAGAAGCGTCTGCTACATTTGGATTGTTTCATACAAAGGCAATGAAGAGTTCTATACTAAATCTCTCTGGTGTTCCTATACTGGCTACAGCCTAGTAAGCAGGACCCAAGTTCAGAAGCGTCTGCTACATTTGGATTGTTTCATACAAGGGCAAGGAAGAGTTGTATGCTGAATATCTATAGTGATGCAGTATGGTCTACGAGAGAGTAAGCAGCACCCAAGTTCAGAAGCATCAGCTACATTTGGATTGTTTCATACAAGGGCAAGGAAGAGTTGTATGGTAAATCTCTCTAGTGATGCAGTATGGTCTACGAGAGAGTAAGCAGCACCCACGTTCAGAACCGTCAGCTACATTTGGATTGTTTCATACAAGGGCAAGGAAGAGTTGTATGGTAAATCTCTCTAGTGATGCAGTATGGTCTACGAGAGAGTAAGCAGCACCCAAGTTCAGAAGCATCAGCTACATTTGGATTGTTTCATACAAGGGCAAGGAAGAGTTGTATGGTAAATCTCTATAGTGATGCAGTATGGTCTACGAGAGAGTAAGCAGCACCCAAGTTCAGAAGCGTCAGCTACATTTGGATTGTTTCATACAAGGGCAAGGAAGAGTTGTATGGTAAATCTCTATAGTGATGCAGTATGGTCTACGAGAGAGTAAGCAGCACCCAAGTTCAGAAGCGTCTGCAACATTTGGATTGTTTCATACAAGGGCAAGGAAGAGTTGTATGCTAAATCTCTATAGTGATGCCGTATGGTCTACGAGAGAGTAAGCAGCACCCAAGTTCAGAAGCGTCTGCTACATTTGGATTGTTTCGTACAAGGGCAAGGAAGAGTTGTATGCGAAATCTCTATAGTGATGCAGTATGGTCTACGAGAGAGTAAGCAGCACCCAAGTTCAGAAGCGTCTGCAACATTTGGATTGTTTCATACAAGGGCAAGGAAGAGTTGTATGCTAAATCTCTATAGTGATGCAGTATGGTCTACGAAAGAGTAAGCAGCACCCAAGTTCAGAAGCGTCTGCTACATTTGGATTGTTTCATACAGAGGCAATGAAGAGTTCTATACTAAATCTCTCTGGTGTTCCTATACTCGCTACAGCCTAGTAAGCAGGACCCAAGTTCAGAAGCGTCTGCTACATTTGGATTGTTTCATACAAGGGCAAGGAAGAGTTGTATGCTAAATCTCTATAGGGATGCAGTATGGTCTACGAGAGAGTAAGCAGCACCCAAGTTCAGAAGCGTCTGCTACATTTGGATTGTTTCATACAAGGGCAAGGAAGAGCTGTATGCTAAATCTCTATAGTGATGCAGTATGGTCTACGAGAGAGTAAGCAGCACCCAAGTTCAGAAGCGTCTGCTACATTTGGATTGTTTCATACAAAGGCAAGGAAGAGTTGTATGCTAAAACTCTATAGTGATGCAGTATGGTCTACGAGAGAGTAAGCAGCACCCACGTTCAGAAGCGTCTGCTACATTTGGCTTGTTTCATACAAAGGCAATGAAGAGTTCTATACTAAATCTCTCTGGTGTTCCTATACTGGCTACAGCCTAGTAAGCAGGACGCAAGTTCAGAAGCGTCTGCTACATTTGGATTGTTTCATACAAGGGCAAGGAAGAGTTGTATGCTAAATCTCTATAGTGATGCAGTATGGTCTACGAGAGAGTAAGGAGCACCCAAGTTCAGAAGTGTCTGCTACATTTGGATTGTTTCAAACAAGGGCAAGGAAGAGTTGTATGCTAAATCTCTATAGTGATGCAGTATGGTCTACGAGAGAGTAAGCAGCACCCAAGTTCAGAAGCGTCTGCTACATTTGGATTGTTTCATACAAAGGCAAGGAAGAGTTCTATACTAAATCTCTCTCGTGTTCCTATACTGGCTGCAGCCTAGTAAGCAGGACCCAAGTTCAGAAGCGTCTGCTACATTTGGATTGTTTCATACAAGGGCAAGGAAGAGTTGTACGCTAAATCTCTATAGTGATGCAGTATGGTCTACGAGAGAGTAAGCAGCACCCAAGTTCAGAAGCGTCAGCTACATTTGGATTGTTTCATACAAGGGCAAGGAAGAGTTGTATGCTAAATCTCTATAGCGATGCAGTATGGTCTACGAGAGAGTAAGCAGCACCCAAGTTCAGAAGCGTCTGCTACATTTGGATTGTTTCATACAAGGGCAATGAAGAGTTCTATACTAAATCTCTCTGGTGTTCCTATACTGGCTAAAGCCTAGTAAGCAGCACCCAAGTTCAGAAGCGTCTGCTACATTTGGATTGTTTCATACAAGGGCAAGGAAGAGTTGTATGGTAAATGTATATAGTGATGCAGTATGGTCTACGAGAGAGTAAGCAGCCCCCAAGTTCAGAACCGTCTGCTACATTTGGATTGTTTCATACAAGGGCAAGGAAGAGTTGTATGCTAAATCTCTATAGTGATGCCGTATGGTCTACGAGAGAGTAAGCAGCACCCAAGTTCAGAAGCGTCTGCTACATTTGGATTGTTTCATACAAGGGCAAGGAAGAGTTGTATGGTAAATCTCTATAGTGATGCATTATGGTCTACGAGAGAGTAAGCAGCACCCAAGTTCAGAAGCGTCTGCTACATTTGGATTGTTTCATACAAAGGCAAGGAAGAGTTCTATACTAAATCTCTCTGGTGTTCCTATACTGGCTACAGCCTAGTAAGCAGGACCCAAGTTCAGAAGCGTCAGCTACATTTGGATTGTTTCATACAAGGGCAAGGAAGAGTTGTATGCTAAATCTCTATAGTGATGCAGTATGGTCTACGAGAGAGTAAGCAGCACCCAAGTTCAGAAGCGTCTGCTACATTTGGATTGTTTCATACAAGGGCAAGGAAGAGTTGTATGCTAAATCTCTATAGTGATGCAGTATGGTCTACGAGAGAGTAAGCAGCACCCAAGTTCAGAAGCGTCTGCTACATTTGGATTGTTTCGTACAAGGGCAAGGAAGAGTTGTATGCTAAATCTCTATAGTGATGCAGTATGGTCTACGAGAGAGTAAGCAGCACCCAAGTTCAGAAGCGTCTGCAACATTTGGATTGTTTCATACAAGGGCAAGGAAGAGTTGTATGCTAAATCTCTATAGTGATGCAGTATGGTCTACGAGAGAGTAAGCAGCACCCAAGTTCAGAAGCGTCTGCTACATTTGGATTGTTTCATACAAGGGCAATGAAGAGTTCTATACTAAATCTCTCTGGTGTTCCTATACTGGCTACAGCCTAGTAAGCAGCACCCAAGTTCAGAAGCGTCTGCTACATTTGGATTGTTTCATACAAGGGCAAGGAAGAGTAGTATGGTAAATGTCTATAGTGATGCAGTATGGTCTACGAGAGAGTAAGCAGCACCCAAGTTCAGAACCGTCTGCTACATTTGTATTGTTTCATACAGAGGCAATGAAGTGTTCTATACTAAATCTCTCTGGTGTTCCTATACTCGCTACAGCCTAGTAAGCAGGACCCAAGTTCAGAAGCGTCTGCTACATTTGGATTGTTTCATACAAGGGCAAGGAAGAGTTGTATGCTAAATCTCTATAGGGATGCAG
Source organism: Plestiodon gilberti rubricaudatus (assembly GCA_026170595.1). Taxonomy (NCBI): domain Eukaryota; kingdom Metazoa; phylum Chordata; class Lepidosauria; order Squamata; family Scincidae; genus Plestiodon; species Plestiodon gilberti. The sequence goes on from JANXHW010000003.1 coordinate 113,507,237, forward strand.
TATGGTCTACGAGAGAGTAAGCAGCACCCAAGTTCAGAAGCGTCTGCTACATTTGGATTGTTTCATACAAGGGCAAGGAAGAGTTGTATGCTAAATCTCTATAGTGATGCAGTATGGTCTACGAGAGAGTAAGCAGCACCCAAGTTCAGAAGCGTCTGCAACATTTCGATTGTATCATACAAGGGCAAGGAAGAGTTGTATGGTAAATCTCTATAGTGATGCAGTATGGTCTACGAGAGAGTAAGCAGCACCCAAGTTCAGAAGCGTCTGCTACATTTGGATTGTTTCATACAAGGGCAATGAAGAGTTCTATACTAAATCTCTCTGGTGTTCCTATACTGGCTACAGCCTAGTAAGCAGCACCCAAGTTCAGAAGCGTCTGCTACATCTGGATTGTTTCATACAAGGGCAAGGAAGAGTTGTATGGTAAATCTCTATAGTGATGCAGTATGGTCTACGAGAGAGTAATCAGCACCCAAGTTCAGAAGCGTCTGCTACATTTGGATTGTTTCATACAGAGGCAATGAAGAGTTCTATACTAAATCTCTCTGGTGTTCCTATACTCGCTACAGCCTAGTAAGCAGGACCCAGGTTCAGAAGCGTCTGCTACATTTGGATTGTTTCATACAAGGGCAAGGAAGAGTTGTATGGTAAATCTCTATAGTGATGCAGTATGGTCTACGAGAGAGTAAGCAGCACCCAGGTTCAGAAGCGTCTGCTACATTTGGATTGTTTCATACAAGGGCAAGGAAGAGCTGTATGCTAAAACTCTATAGTGATGCAGTATGGTCTACGAGAGACTAAGCAGCACCCACGTTCAGAAGCGTCTGCTACATTTGGATTGTTTCATACAAAGGCAAGGAAGAGTTGTATGCTAAAACTCTATAGTGATGCAGTATGGTCTACGAGAGAGTAAGCAGCACACACGTTCAGAAGCGTCTGCTACATTTGGATTGTTTCATACAAAGGCAACGAAGAGTTCTATACTAAATCTCTCTGGTGTTCCTATACTGGCTACAGCCTAGTAAGCAGGACCCAAGTTCAGAAGCGTCTGCTACATTTGGATTTTTTCATACAAGGGCAAGGAAGAGTTGTATGCTAAATCTCTATAGTGATGCAGTATGGTCTACGAGAGAGTAAGCAGCACCCACGTTCAGAAGCGTCTGCTACATTTGGATTGTTTCATACAAAGGCAATGAAGAGTTCTATACTAAATCTCTCTGGTGTTCCTATACTGGCTACAGCCTAGTAAGCAGCACCCAAGTTCAGAAGCGTCTGCTACATTTGGATTGTTTCATACAAGGGCAAGGAAGAGTTGTATGGTAAATCTCTATAGTGATGCAGTATGGTCTACGAGAGAGTAAGCAGCACCCAAGTTCAGAAGCGTCTGCTACATTTGGATTGTTTCATACAGAGGCAATGAAGAGTTCTATACTAAATCTCTCTGGTGTTCCTATACTCGCTACAGCCTAGTAAGCAGGACCCAAGTTCAGAAGCGTCTGCTACATTTGGATTGTTTCATACAAGGGCAAGGAAGAGTTGTATACTAAATCTCTATAGGGATGCAGTATGGTCTACGAGAGAGTAAGCAGCACCCAAGTTCAGAAGCGTCTGCTGCATTTGGATTGTTTCATACAAGGGCAAGGAAGAGTTGTATGGTAAATCTCTATAGTGATGCAGTATGGTCTACGAGCCAGTAAGCAGCACCCAAGTTCAGAAGCGTCTGCTACATTTGGATTGTTTCATACAAGGGCAAGGAAGAGTTGTATGCTAAATCTCTATAGTGATGCAGTATGGTCTACGAGAGAGTAAGCAGCACCCAAGTTCAGAAGCGTCAGCTACATTTGGATTGTTTCATACAAGGGCAAGGAAGAGTTGTATGCTAAATCTCTATAGTGATGCAGTATGGTCTACGAGAGAGTAAGCAGCACCCAAGTTCAGAAGCGTCTGCTACATTTGGATTGTTTCATACAAGGGCAAGGAAGAGTTGTATGCTAAATCTCTATAGTGATGCAGTATGGTCTACGAGAGAGTAAGCAGCACCCAAGTTCAGAAGCGTCTGCTACATTTGGATTGTTTCGTACAAGGGCAAGGAAGAGTTGTATGCTAAATCTCTATAGTGATGCAGTATGGTCTACGAGAGAGTAAGCAGCACCCAAGTTCAGAAGCGTCTGCTACATTTGGATTGTTTCATACAAGGGCAAGGAAGAGTTGTATGGTAAATCTCTATAGTGATGCAGTATGGTCTACGAGAGAGTAAGCAGCACCCAAGTTCAGAAGCGTCTGCTACATTTGGATTGTTTCATACAGAGGCAATGAAGAGTTCTATACTAAATCTCTCTGGTGTTCCTATACTCGCTACAGCCTAGTAAGCAGGACCCAAGTTCAGAAGCGTCTGCTACATTTGGATTGTTTCATACAAGGGCACGGATGAGTTGTATGCTAAATCTCTATAGGGATGCAGTATGGTCTACGAGAGAGTAAGCAGCACCCAAGTTCAGAAGCGTCTGCTACATTTGGATTGTTTCATACAAGGGCAAGGAAGAGTTGTATGCTAAATCTCTATAGTGATGCAGTATGGTCTACGAGAGAGTAAGCAGCACCCAAGTTCAGAAGCGTCTGCTACATTTGGATTGTTTCATACAAAGGCAAGGATGAGTTGTATGCTAAAACTCTATAGTGATGCAGTATGGTCTACGAGAGAGTAAGCAGCACCCACGTTCAGAAGCGTCTGCTACATTTGGATTGTTTCATACAAAGGCAATGAAGAGTTCTATACTAAATCTCTCTGGTGTTCCTATACTGGCTACAGCCTAGTAAGCAGGACCCAAGTTCAGAAGCGTCTGCTACATTTGGATTGTTTCATACAAGGGCAAGGAAGAGTTGTATGGTAAATCTCTATAGTGATGCAGTATGGTCTACGAGAGAGTAAGCAGCACCCAGGTTCAGAAGCGTCTGCTACATTTGGATTGTTTCATACAAGGGCAAGGAAGAGCTGTATGCTAAAACTCTATAGTGATGCAGTATGGTCTACGAGAGACTAAGCAGCACCCACGTTCAGAAGCGTCTGCTACATTTGGGTTGTTTCATACAAAGGCAAGGAAGAGTTGTATGCTAAAACTCTATAGTGATGCAGTATGGTCTACGAGAGAGTAAGCAGCACCCACGTTCAGAAGCGTCTGCTACATTTGGTTTGTTTCATACAAAGGCAACGAAGAGTTCTATACTAAATCTCTCTGGTGTTCCTATACTGGCTACAGCCTAGTAAGCAGGACCCAAGTTCAGAAGCGTCTGCTACATTTGGATTTTTTCATACAAGGGCAAGGAAGAGTTGTATGCTAAATCTCTATAGTGATGCAGTATGGTCTACGAGAGAGTAAGCAGCACCCAAGTTCAGAAGCGTCTGCTACATTTGGATTGTTTCATACAAAGGCAAGGAAGAGTTGTATGCTAAAACTCTATAGTGATGCAGTATGGTCTACGAGAGAGTAAGCAGCACCCAAGTTCAGAAGCGTCTGCTACATTTGGATTGTTTCATACAAAGGCAATGAAGAGTTCTATACTAAATCTCTCTGGTGTTCCTATACTGGCTACAGCCTAGTAAGCAGGACCCAAGTTCAGAAGCGTCTGCTACATTTGGATTGTTTCATACAAGGGCAAGGAAGAGTTGTATGGTAAATCTCTATAGTGATGCAGTATGGTCTACGAGAGACTAAGCAGCACCCACGTTCAGAAGCGTCTGCTACATTTGGATTGTTTCATACAAAGGCAAGGAAGAGTTGTATGGTAAATCTCTATAGTGATGCAGTATGGTCTACGAGAGAGTAAGCAGCACCCAAGTTCAGAAGCGTCTGCAACATTTGGATTGTTTCATACAAGGGCAAGGAAGAGTTGTATGCTAAATCTCTATAGTGATGCCGTATGGTCTACGAGAGAGTAAGCAGCACCCAAGTTCAGAAGCGTCTGCTACATTTGGATTATTTCGTACAAGGGCAAGGAAGAGTTGTATGCGAAATCTCTATAGTGATGCAGTATGGTCTACGAGAGAGTAAGCAGCACCCAAGTTCAGAAGCGTCTGCTACATTTGGATTATTTCATACAAGGGCAATGAAGAGTTCTATACTAAATCTCTCTGGTGTTCCTATACTGGCTAAAGCCTAGTAAGCAGCACCCAAGTTCAGAAGCGTCTGCTACATTTGGATTGTTTCATACAAGGGCAAGGAAGAGTTGTATGGTAAATCTCTATAGTGATGCAGTATGGTCTACGAGAGAGTAAGCAGCACCCAAGTTCAGAAGCGTCTGCTACATTTGGATTGTTTCATACAGAGGCAATGAAGAGTTCTATACTAAATCTCTCTGGTGTTCCTATACTCGCTACAGCCTAGTAAGCAGGACCCAAGTTCAGAAGCGTCTGCTACATTTGGATTGTTTCATACAAGGGCAAGGAAGAGTTGTATGCTAAATCTCTATAGGGATGCAGTATGGTCTACGAGAGAGTAAGCAGCACCCAAGTTCAGAAGCGTCTGCTACATTTGGATTGTTTCATACAAGGGCAAGGAAGAGCTGTATGCTAAATCTCTATAGTGATGCAGTATGGTCTACGAGAGAGTAAGCAGCACCCACGTTCAGAAGCGTCTGCTACATTTGGATTGTTTCATACAAGGGCAAGGAAGAGCTCTATGCTAAATCTCTATAGTGATGCAGTATGGTCTACGAGAGAGTAAGCAGCACCCACGTTCAGAAGCGTCTGCTACATTTGGATTGTTTCATACAAGGGCAAGGAAGAGTTGTATGGTAAATCTCTATAGTGATGCAGTATGGTCTACGAGAGAGTAAGCAGCACCCAAGTTCAGAACCGTCTGCAACATTTGGATAGTTTCATACAAGGGCAAGGAAGAGTTGTATGCTAAATCTCTATAGTGATGCCGTATGGTCTACGAGAGAGTAAGCAGCACCCAAGTTCAGAAGCGTCTGCTACATTTGGATTATTTCGTACAAGGGCAAGGAAGAGTTGTATGCGAAATCTCTATAGTGATGCAGTATGGTCTACGAGAGAGTAAGCAGCACCCAAGTTCAGAAGCGTCTGCTACATTTGGATTATTTCATACAAGGGCAATGAAGAGTTCTATACTAAATCTCTCTGGTGTTCCTATACTGGCTAAAGCCTAGTAAGCAGCACCCAAGTTCAGAAGCGTCTGCTACATTTGGATTGTTTCATACAAGGGCAAGGAAGAGTTGTATGGTAAATCTCTATAGTGATGCATTATGGTCTACGAGAGAGTAAGCAGCACCCAAGTTCAGAAGCGTCTGCTACATTTGGATTGTTTCATACAAAGGCAAGGAAGAGTTCTATACTAAATCTCTCTCGTGTTCCTATACTGGCTGCAGCCTAGTAAGCAGGACCCAAGTTCAGAAGCGTCTGCTACATTTGGATTGTTTCATACAAGGGCAAGGAAGAGTTGTATGCTAAATCTCTATAGTGATGCAGTATGGTCTACGAGAGAGTAAGCAGCACCCAAGTTCAGAAGCGTCTGCTACATTTGGATTGTTTCATACAAGGGCAAAGAAGAGTTGTATGCTAAATCTCTATAGTGATGCAGTATGGTCTACGAGAGAGTAAGCAGCACCCACGTTCAGAAGCGTCTGCTACATTTGGATTGTTTCATACAAAGGCAATGAAGAGTTCTATACTAAATCTCTCTGGTGTTCCTATACTGGCTACAGCCTAGTAAGCAGGACCCAAGTTCAGAAGCGTCTGCTACATTAGGATTGTTTCATTCAAGGGCAAGGAAGAGTTGTATGGTAAATCTCTATAGTGATGCAGTATGGTCTACGAGAGAGTAAGCAGCACCCAAGTTCAGAAGCGTCAGCTACATTTGGATTGTTTCATACAAGGGCAAGGAAGAGTTGTATGCTAAATCTCTATAGCGATGCAGTATGGTCTACGAGAGAGTAAGCAGCACCCAAGTTCAGAAGCGTCTGCTACATTTGGATTGTTTCATACAAGGGCAATGAAGAGTTCTATACTAAATCTCTCTGGTGTTCCTATACTGGCTAAAGCCTAGTAAGCAGCACCCAAGTTCAGAAGCGTCTGCTACATTTGAATTGTTTCATACAAGGGCAAGGAAGAGTTGTATGGTAAATGTATATAGTGATGCAGTATGGTCTACGAGAGAGTAAGCAGCCCCCAAGTTCAGAACCGTCTGCTACATTTGGATTGTTTCATACAAGGGCAAGGAAGAGTTGTATGCTAAATATCTATAGTGATGCAGTATGGTCTACGAGAGAGTAAGCAGCACCCAAGTTCAGAAGCGTCTGCTACATTTGGATTGTTTCATACAAGGGCAAGGAAGAGTTGTATGGTAAATCTCTATAGTGATGCATTATGGTCTACGAGAGAGTAAGCAGCACCCAAGTTCAGAAGCGTCTGCTACATTTGGATTGTTTCATACAAAGGCAAGGAAGAGTTCTATACTAAATCTCTCTGGTGTTCCTATACTGGCTACAGCCTAGTAAGCAGGACCCAAGTTCAGAAGCGTCTGCTACATTTGGATTGTTTCATACAAGGGCAAGGAAGAGTTGTATGCTAAATCTCTATAGTGATGCAGTATGGTCTACGAGAGAGTAAGCAGCACCCAAGTTCAGAAGCGTCTGCTACATTTGGATTGTTTCATACAAGGGCAAGGAAGAGTTGTATGCTAAATCTCTATAGTGATGCAGTATGGTCTACGAGAGAGTAAGCAGCACCCAAGTTCAGAAGCGTCTGCTACATTTGGATTGTTTCATACAAGGGCAATGAAGAGTTCTATACTAAATCTCTCTGGTGTTCCTATACTGGCTACAGCCTAGTAAGCAGCACCCAAGTTCAGAAGCGTCTGCTACATTTGGATTGTTTCATACAAGGGCAAGGAAGAGTAGTATGGTAAATGTCTATAGTGATGCAGTATGGTCTACGAGAGAGTAAGCAGCACCCAAGTTCAGAACCGTCTGCTACATTTGTATTGTTTCATACAGAGGCAATGAAGTGTTCTATACTAAATCTCTCTGGTGTTCCTATACTCGCTACAGCCTAGTAAGCAGGACCCAAGTTCAGAAGCGTCTGCTACATTTGGATTGTTTCATACAAGGGCAAGGAAGAGTTGTATGCTAAATCTCTATAGGGATGCAGTATGGTCTACGAGAGAGTAAGCAGCACCCAAGTTCAGAAGCGTCTGCTACATTTGGATTGTTTCATACAAGGGCAAGGAAGAGTTGTATGCTAAATCTCTATAGTGATGCAGTATGGTCTACGAGAGAGTAAGCAGCACCCAAGTTCAGAAGCGTCTGCAACATTTCGATTGTATCATACAAGGGCAAGGAAGAGTTGTATGGTAAATCTCTATAGTGATGCAGTATGGTCTACGAGAGAGTAAGCAGCACCCAAGTTCAGAAGCGTCTGCTACATTTGGATTGTTTCATACAAGGGCAATGAAGAGTTCTATACTAAATCTCTCTGGTGTTCCTATACTGGCTACAGCCTAGTAAGCAGCACCCAAGTTCAGAAGCGTCTGCTACATTTGGATTGTTTCATACAAGGGCAAGGAAGAGTTGTATGCTAAATCTCTATAGTGATGCAGTATGGTCTACGAGAGAGTAAGCAGCACCCAAGTTCAGAAGCATCAGCTACATTTGGATTGTTTCATACAAGGGCAAGGAAGAGTTGTATGGTAAATCTCTATAGTGATGCAGTATGGTCTACGAGAGAGTAAGCAGCACCCACGTTCAGAAGCGTCAGCTACATTTGGATTGTTTCATACAAGGGCAAGGAAGATTTGTATGGTAAATCTCTATAGTGATGCAGTATGGTCTACGAGAGAGTAAGCAGCACCCACGTTCAGAAGCGTCTGCAACATTTGGATTGTCTCATACAACGGCAAGGAAGAGTTGTATGGTAAATCTCTATAGTGATGCAGTATGGTCTACGAGAGAGTAAGCAGCACCCAAGTTCAGAAGCGTCTGCTACATTTGGATTGTTTCATACAAGGGCAAGGAAGAGTTGTATGCTAAATCTCTATAGTGATGCAGTATGGTCTACGAGAGAGTAAGCAGCACCCAAGTTCAGAAGCGTCTGCTACATTTGGATTGTTTCGTACAAGGCCAAGGAAGAGTTGTATGCTAAATCTCTATAGTGATGCAGTATGGTCTGCGAGAGAGTAAGCAGCACCCAAGTTCAGAAGCGTCTGCAACATTTGGATTGTTTCATACAAGGGCAAGGAAGAGTTGTATGCTAAATCTCTATAGTGATGCAGTATGGTCTACGAGAGAGTAAGCAGCACCCAAGTTCCGAAGCGTCTGCTACATTTGGATTATTTCTTACAAGGGCAATGAAGAGTTCTATACTAAATCTCTCTGGTGTTCCTATACTGGCTACAGCCTAGTAAGCAGCACCCAAGTTCAGAAGCGTCTGCTACATCTGGATTGTTTCATACAAGGGCAAGGAAGAGTTGTATGGTAAATCTCTATAGTGATGCAGTATGGTCTACGAGAGAGTAATCAGCACCCAAGTTCAGAAGCGTCTGCTACATTTGGATTGTTTCATACAGAGGCAATGAAGAGTTCTATACTAAATCTCTCTGGTGTTCCTATACTCGCTACAGCCTAGTAAGCAGGACCCAGGTTCAGAAGCGTCTGCTACATTTGGATTGTTTCATTCAAGGGCAAGGAAGAGTTGTATGGTAAATCTCTATAGTGATGCAGTATGGTCTACGAGAGAGTAAGCAGCACCCAAGTTCAGAAGCGTCAGCTACATTTGGATTGTTTCATACAAGGGCAAGGAAGAGTTGTATGCTAAATCTCTATAGTGATGCAGTATGGTCTACGAGAGAGTAAGCAGGACCCAAGTTCAGAAGCGTCTGCTACATTTGGATTGTTTCATACAAAGGCAAGGAAGAGTTGTATGCTAAATCTCTATAGTGATGCAGTATGGTCTACGAGAGAGTAAGCATCACCCAAGTTCAGAAGCGTCTGCTACATTTGGATTGTTTCATACAAGGGCAAGGAAGAGTTGTATGCTAAATCTCTATAGTGATGCAGTATGGTCTACGAGAGAGTAAGCAGCACCCAAGTTCAGAAGCGTCTGCTACATTTGGATTGTTTCATACAAGGGCAAGGAAGAGTTGTATGGTAAATCTCTATAGTGATGCATTATGGTCTACGAGAGAGTAAGCAGCACCCAAGTTCAGAAGCGTCTGCTACATTTGGATTGTTTCATACAAGGGCAAGGAAGAGTTGTATGCTAAATCTCTATAGTGATGCAGTATGGTCTACGAGAGAGTAAGCAGCACCCAAGTTCAGAAGCGTCTGCTACATTTGGATTGTTTCATACAAGGGCAAGGAAGAGTTTTATGCTAAATCTCTATAGTGATGCAGTATGGTCTACGAGAGAGTAAGCAGCACCCAAGTTCAGAAGCGTCTGCTACATTTGGATTGTTTCGTACAAGGCCAAGGAAGAGTTGTATGCTAAATCTCTATAGTGATGCAGTATGGTCTACGAGAGAGTAAGCAGCACCCAAGTTCAGAAGCGTCTGCAACATTTGGATTGTTTCATACAAGGGCAAGGAAGAGTTGTATGCTAAATCTCTATAGTGATGCAGTATGGTCTACGAGAGAGTAAGCAGCACCCAAGTTCCGAAGCGTCTGCTACATTTGGATTATTTCTTACAAGGGCAATGAAGAGTTCTATACTAAATCTCTCTGGTGTTCCTATACTGGCTACAGCCTAGTAAGCAGCACCCAAGTTCAGAAGCGTCTGCTACATTTGGATTGTTTCATACAAGGGCAAGGAAGAGTTGTATGGTAAATCTCTATAGTGATGCAGTATGGTCTACGAGAGAGTAATCAGCACCCAAGTTCAGAAGCGTCTGCTACATTTGGATTGTTTCATACAGAGGCAATGAAGAGTTCTATACTAAATCTCTCTGGTGTTCCTATACTCGCTACAGCCTAGTAAGCAGGACCCAGGTTCAGAAGCGTCTGCTACATTTGGATTGTTTCATTCAAGGGCAAGGAAGAGTTGTATGGTAAATCTCTATAGTGATGCAGTATGGTCTACGAGAGAGTAAGCAGCACCCAAGTTCAGAAGCGTCAGCTACATTTGGATTGTTTCATACAAGGGCAAGGAAGAGTTGTATGCTAAATCTCTATAGTGATGCAGTATGGTCTACGAGAGAGTAAGCAGCACCCAAGTTCAGAAGCGTCTGCTACATTTGGATTGTTTCATACAAAGGCAAGGAAGAGTTGTATGCTAAATCTCTATAGTGATGCAGTATGGTCTACGAGAGAGTAAGCAGCACCCAAGTTCAGAAGCGTCTGCTACATTTGGATTGTTTCATACAAGGGCAAGGAAGAGTTGTATGCTAAATCTCTATAGTGATGCAGTATGGTCTACGAGAGAGTAAGCAGCACCCAAGTTCCGAAGCGTCTGCTACATTTGGATTGTTTCATACAAGGGCAATGAAGAGTTCTATACTAAATCTCTCTGGTGTTCCTATACTGGCTACAGCCTAGTAAGCAGCACCCAAGTTCAGAAGCGTCTGCTGCATTTGGATTGTTTCATACAAGGGCAAGGAAGAGTTGTATGGTAAATGTCTATAGTGATGCAGTATGGTCTACGAGAGAGTAAGCAGCACCCAAGTTCAGAAGCGTCTGCTACATTTGGATTGTTTCATACAAGGGCAATGAAGAGTTTTATACTAAATCTCTCTGGTGTTCCTATACTGGCTAAAGCCTAGTACGCAGCACCCAAGTTCAGAAGCGTCTGCTACATTTGGATTGTTTCATACAAGGGCAAGGAAGAGTTGTATGGTAAATGTATATAGTGATCCAGTATGGTCTACGAGAGAGTAAGCAGCCCCCAAGTTCAGAACCGTCTGCTACATTTGGATTGTTTCATACAAGGGCAAGGAAGAGTTGTATGCTAAATATCTATAGTGATGCAGTATGGTCTACGAGAGAGTAAGCAGCACCCAAGTTCAGAAGCGTCTGCTACATTTGGATTGTTTCATACAAGGGCAAGGAAGAGTTGTATGGTAAATCTCTATAGTGATGCATTATGGTCTACGAGAGAGTAAGCAGCACCCAAGTTCAGAAGCGTCTGCTACATTTGGATTGTTTCATACAAGGGCAAGGAAGAGTTGTATGCTAAATCTCTATAGTGATGCAGTATCGTCTACGAGAGAGTAAGCAGCACCCAAGTTCAGAAGCGTCTGCTACATTTGGATTGTTTCGTACAAGGGCAAGGAAGAGTTCTATGCTAAATCTCTATAGTGATGCAGTATGGTCTACGAGAGAGTAAGCAGCACCCAAGTTCAGAAGCGTCTGCAACATTTGGATTGTTTCATACAAGGGCAAGGAAGAGTTGTAAGTAGTTATAGTACATACCTTTCATCAAACTTGACAGGTCTAAGCCCCTCCCCCAGTCCCTGGGGCCTTGCTGTAGCAGTTGCTCCTACCCCTGGTCCTTTGGGGGCTATTTTGGGGTATTTTCGGGGAACTTTGGGGTGCCTCGGCCCCCGTGTTGAATGTTGGGGATCGGGGCCCTGTGGCCCCCGTTCCCCCCTTGGCCGTGGACCACTGGGCGTGATTTTCGTGTCCGCCGGACGAACTTTTGCGTCAGCCATTTTGTTGTCACTTTTTTTGATTTGGGGGTTCATGTGACCCCTCAATCAACTCAGCCCGTCGCCCCGGACCCCCGTGTCTGGTTTTCTTGTTCGCCGGACGAACTTTTGGCGTCGGCCATTTTGTGGGCGCCCCTTTTGATTGGAGGGGTCCCCTCATTGTCCCCGACCCCCGGAGCCGGTTTTGGGAGTCTTGGCCCCCTTTTTTTGTCACCCCCGTAACCGGCGCCCCGTGTGTATTCGGGGGCTGCTTGCCCCCCTCAGCCTGCTTGCCCCGCCGTCCCCCTGCCTCCTAGCCTAGGTTCTGAGACGGCGTGGTGTGCCTAAGTCCCAATTTGTAGTGTGGGGGGCTGTGCCCCGCCCCTAGCCCCGACCAATCGGAAGGGGGCCTTTGAGAACATGCCCGGGCATGTCCAGGCTGCCAGGGGTGAACCACGCCTCCAGGGTCCCCGACCAATCGGAAGGGGGGCCTTTGAGAACATGCCCAGGCATGTCCAGGCTGCCAGGGGTGAACCACGCCTCCAGGGTCCCTGACCAATAGGAGGGAAGGGGCTTTGAGAACATGTCCAGGCATGCCCCGGGCGTACTTAAGCCAGAGGCGCAAGCGTTCACGGCCAGCCGAGATGGAATCTGAACGCCAAAGCCCTCAGCCTTCGGAGGCCGGTGATGATGTGCCCCCAGCCCCTCAGAAGGCAAAGCAGCGCAAGCGTTCACGGCCATCCGAGATGGAATCTGAACGCCAAAGCCCTCAGCCTGCGGAGCCCCCAGCCCCTCAGAAGGCGAAGCAGCGCAAACGCTATCAAAGCACGTCTTCAGACGATTACCCTGCGCCGTCCCTCGGCCTCCTTTACAAGCTCGCGTGGGATCGCCATGCTAGGGGCTTTCCCGAAGACCGGTGTCTTTACTGTAGAGACAAGGATCCCCCCAGACCTCTGCTCAAGGTAAGTTACGCTTTCACGGGGGGCGAACGGGTGTGGGGAAAAAATAATGTGCTTCCAGCATGGGGTATTTCTAAAGTAGCGCTTTTCTTTTTCTCCCTAGGAGGACCATGGCACTATAGAGGGACAGCATACCCAGACGACTTTTAGGTTCCTGCTGGGCTTACGCCAAGTTCCGGTGGATGTATCTGCTTCGGCACGAACCTGGAGGGCGGCCACCAAATCTCTCATGAGAACCTCCTTGTATGTAATTGCGAATTACTGTCTAAGTGAATACCTGCGGAAGTACTGTTTTGGCTGCGAGGTACAATTGCTAACTCAAGAGAAACACCAGTGCACGAAGTGGCAGCGTGCTGACATAAACAGGAGGCTGAGTGAAATTCTAGATAAAATATTTCTCCCCGGTATTTTACATGTTGTTCTGTCTGTGGGCTTTTCTCAGCATTGTTTGAAGCTAGATTTACACACGATTGATTATTTTCTGCGCCTAATCGCACACATGCAAGCTAGCACTGATCCTCAGAAGGAAATGGAGAAACTCCTGAAGCCCGCAGACAAAAAATATCTCGCGGATCTGCAGAGCATCGTTCGGCAGAAAAAACATACCCTGTATCTGGGGGAAAGGCGTGAGAATTTTGATCGCTGGTCTGAAACACCAATAGAACCAATGTACTGAAGTGAAATAAAAAAAAAACATTTAAACATACTTGTTGTCTGAAGGTCTTGTGTGTGGGGCACCTCTATAAGTCCAGGACCAATAGGCGAAGGGGTGGGTGGGAGGAGGGGGCCAATAGGAACATGGCAGGGCGTGTCTACAAAACGGAGGGGTATATAGGCGGTAAACCTCCCGCACTCCTCGTGACTTACTGAAAATGGATAGCCCAGACGGACAGTGTTTGGGGACAACTGTTAATATTTATAACAACGGTGGACCAGAGACCCCAACCTCCCGGGGTCATAACAAAGAAGAAGAAACGCCCCCAAAATGGGCTCCCAGGCGATATCGTGCTTTAAGAGGTAGCCTAGAATCGCTGGCTGATACATCACCCTGGTGGGCAAATTCCACGGTAAATATGAAATGGATGTGTTTCTGGCCGGGGTGGTGGTGGTGGTTTCGGCAATATTCATATATTTTTTCAATAATCAGGGGTCGGAGTTAAATACAGAACAAATGGATGCTCTGGGAGTTGAACCACTGGAATGGGTGACACGATGGGCTGAAGTAGAGGACATCAGCGATCCAATCTCTGGGGATGAAGGCTTAAGCCAAGTAGAGACGGATGCCGTACCCTGCTTTGATGAAGAGGCCATGGCCGGGGTTATTTCTTCGCTAGACAGTTTAAGCATGGCCGAAGCAGAGGAGGCCGTTCCCTGTTGTGCAAATAATAATGGTGGTGAAGAACTGGAAGAAGAACCGATGAGCACCCCTGTTACTGGGGAATCAGGAACGCTTGCAGAACCCCTGTATTCAGAATTGCAGGTAAATTAGGGCGGTGGGGTTTGTGAGGCTCTTACCACAGAACCGTGGGGGGGGGGCTGGCTTATAACCCCACCTCCTTTTTTTGTAACTAGGATTACTATTCAAAGAAGTTGGAGGAACTGAGGGTGTCGCCCCTGAAAGGTTCAGAATATTGGAAACGCGTTGCAGAGCGTATACGCCGAACAGGAATGCATGCAGCCCCCCTGTATTTAGCATTACAGGTAAAATAGGGTGAGGGCCTTTTAGCATAGAACTGCTGATGAGGTGCGTGTTTATAACTCCGATTCCTTTTAACACACAAAAAAACTAGGATTTCTTTTCAAACAAGCTGGAGGAACTTGGGGTCCCGCCCCCGGAAAGGCCGTCACAATGGGAATTGTGTAGCGTCCCACCTCTTGAATGGCCGACATATTGGAAATGTGTGGAAGAAGGCTTAACCCGAGCAGGATTGTATGCAGCAACCCTGTATTCAGATTTACAGGTAAAATTAAGAAGGGGAGGGGTTATTGATTTTTTTTTTTTTTTTGCAAAGATCTGTGGATGGGGGCTTGGTTATAACCACAGCTTTCTTTTTTTTAAAACCAGGTTTTCTTTTTGAAGAAGATGTTGGAACTGGGGGTTCCACCCCTGGAAAGGACGAAATATTGGGAACTGATTAACGTCAAAGGCCTGGATTGGCCAAGATATTGGAAATGGTGAATTCCTGGAGGCTGTAAAATAAAAATGTTAACGACAAAAGGGTGTGTGTGCATATGTGTGTTAGCAGGCGCCATGGCGGATCATGAATCTATTTTAAAGAAAATATATTATACGCCGGAGGCTGTCGGGAGTTTTGGGGGCGTGAACACCCTTTTTCAAGAAGCCAAAAAGCATAGTAAAACACTGACAAGAAAGCAAGTTAGTCGGTGGCTTTCGGACCAGGATGCTTACACACTACACAAACAGGCAAGAGTCCGCTTTAAGAGAAACAAGACGATTGTTTCAGGGGTGGACGCGCAATGGCAGGCAGATTTAGTGGATATGCAACAGTTTGCAAAGTACAACAAGGCTCACAAATACATTTTAACGGTGGTGGATATACTCTCTAAATATGCTTGGGCTAGGTGTCTGAAAGACAAGACAGGTAAACAAGTGGCAGCCGCTTTTCAGAACATCTTTAAGCAGGGGAGAATACCACGCAAGCTGCAGACTGATGCCGGGAAAGAGTTTCTAAACAAAAACGTGCAAGGGCTGCTAAAAAAACACGGCGTACACCACTTCGTCACCAACAACGAGGTCAAGGCGGCTATTGTGGAACGGTTTAATAAAACACTGAAAACAAAAATGTGGAGATTTTTTACGGCTAACAACACTTTCAGGTACGTCAATGTGTTGCCGAGACTTATGAAGAGCTATAATCACAGCTGGCACAGGACTATACGTGCACGCCCCGTGGATGTGAACCAAAGCAATGCTCTGGCTGTGTGGAAAACGGTATACGGGGACTGCGTTAGCAGGAAAACAGAGACTCCTCTGCTCAGAAAAGGGGATCACGTGCGTATCTCTAAGCTCAAGGGGTTTTTTGAAAAAGGTTATGAGCAGAGTTTTACTAGCGAGATTTTCATCATTAACCAGGTGCGCAACCGGGGAAGAAGGCCGGTGTACCTGTTAAGAGATTATGAGGGGGAGAGCATTGCAGGGACTTTCTATCCTGAAGAATTACAGAGGGTGAGCGACAAGGAGGACAGGGTTTACAGAATTGAAAAAGTGTTAGCTACGCGGGGGAGGGGTAAGACAAAGCATCACCTGGTAAAATGGTTAGGCTGGCCTGACAAATTCAACAGTTGGATCGCGGCAGAGGATCTGCGTGAAGCTACGTAGGGGAACATGGGGGACAGCGGGTTTTACATCACCCTCCCCAGCAATGCCAGTGCTAGAGTATTTCCTCGGAACACCAGCGCCGCTTTCACCACGCAGCTGGCACGCCCTATTGACCTGCCTGGGGACTGGGAAGTTGGCCTGACAGAAATTCAGTACCCACACACTTGGTACACACTCACAGAGAGCGCGAAATTTGAAATTAACCATTTGCAGAGAACATGGACCTGCGGTCTACGGCCGGGGTATTATGCAACCATACCTGAACTGCTGGTTGAAATGAACAGGCAAATGAGAACGCACCACGAAATCCCCCGTGAAATGGAACTGACCTATGACCCTGTGGATAGGAAGATCCGTTTGCAGGCAACCCGTGGATACTCATTGAAAGCAGACGGGGCACTGGCCCGTATATTAGGGGTGTATCCGAAGGCAGCGTTCAAAGAATCCGTTCTCAGCGCAGACATTACAAGAGGTTTCAACACCCTGTACGTGTATACAGATATCGTAGAGCACCAGATAGTCGGGGACTATTACGTGCCCCTGCTGCGCTGCGTCCCTGTCCGCGGGGAGAACACAGAGCGTGTCACCATAACATATGACAAGCCTCACTACGTTCCTGTGAACAAGGATCACGCAGACACTATTACTGTAGAGATAAAGACGGACCAGAACAAAAACGTGTCATTTCGTTTTGGCAAGGTGATACTAAAGCTTCACTTTCGGCCCCGGAAAAGATGGTCCTTCTAAAACGTTATGGAGACCCGGTCCTTTATGGTAGTTATTATCGTGCGCAAGCGGGCGCCAGCCTTCCCGGTTACCATGGCGCCCCCGTTATGTACGGGAAAGGTATTGGTGGCGTATTCCGGAGTCTTTTTCGGAAAGCTGTCCCTCTTTTGCAGAGGGGGATAGATATTATTAAGCCGCACGTCAAAACAGCTGTTCGCAATATTGCTCAGGACGTTGTGGGGAACGTTTCTCAGGCTGTGCTGAATAAAGTGACCCGCCAAGGAGGGTCGGGGCTTCTGTACATGAAAAGAAGAAAAGCGGTCAAACGAAAAGCTTCACAGAGGCGGCTAACGGGGCCACCACACCCCTTTAAAAGAAGGGCTAAAAGGCAGCGGGTGGCACAGAAGAGAAAGGCAAAGAGACATCGGGGGAGGAAGAGGTGCTTCTCCAGAGATATCTTTTAAACCGCCATGGCTTTTATTCACGGGGGGTCTGAAGAATGCGCCAAATCTGAATTAGACCTGTTCCAAATAGCCCCCACCCAGACTAGCGTCGAAGGGAGTGTGTTTATCGAGGTGCTTCCGTTGACGGCGTTGTCAGAGAACGCTCCGGTCGATTTCTTCATAGCAGGAAATGGCGAGGAATATATGGACTTAAACAACACGTTACTATACGTGACCTGCAAAATTGTAAAAGAAGACGGAACCAACATTGAGAGGGATGCCAAGGTAGCAGTGGTGAATTACCCGATCGCCTCCCTCTTTAGCCAGCTGGATGTGACCCTAGGGGACCGGCTCATCAGCCAAAGCAACAACTGCTATCCATACCGAGCCTATATCGAATCTGTGTTAAACTACAGCGAAGACACGCTAAACACACAGTTCTCTGCAGGGTTGTTTTACAAAGACACCCCTGGTAAACACGAAGCAGCAGACCTGGATGGGGAGAATAAGGGATTTGCTAAAAGAGCATCCTTCACAGCCGGAAGCAGGAAAATAGAACTCGTGGGACGTCTCCACGGTGACCTGTTTTTTCAAGAAAAACTTCTGTTAAACGGGGTGGATGTGAAAATCAAGCTGACCCGCAGTAAAGATGCGTTCTGCTTAATGACGGATGACGCCAGCAAACACTACAGATTGAAGGTTTTGTCAGCATCCCTGTTTGTAAAGAAAGTAAGAGTTTCCCCGGGGGTGCGCCTGGGGCACGCTGAAGCATTGCTCACGGCTACGGCGAAATATCCCGTGGACCGTGTGGGCATGAAAGTGATCAGCATCCCTGCCGGGAGTCGTGTCAGTAATCAGGAGAATCTGTTTCTGGGGCAGCTGCCAAAGCTGGTCGTAATAGGTCTGGTGGACAACGATGCGTTCAGCGGGGTCTACAACAAGAACCCCTTTAATTTTCAGCATTACGACATCAGTTTCTTCGCAATTTACCTTTCGGGGTATCAGATCCCGGCAAAACCGTTCCAACCGCGGTTTGATGAGGGGTGCTGTGTGAGGGAATTCATGAGTCTGGTGCAGACCACCGGCAAACATTTGAACGACAAAGCACTGCTGATCAACAGAGAAAGTTATGCCAAGGGGTATACCCTCTTTGCGTTTGACCTTACGCCTGATCAAGAATGTGGCGATCATTATTCCCTGATTAATACAGGGAACCTGCGGGCAGAAATACGGTTTGGTAGACCCCTCCCACAAACGGTTAACATGGTCGTTTACGGAGTGTTTGATAACCTTATCGAAATAAATCACCGGAGGAACGTGTTGTTTGATTATATGTGACATGGATACCCTCCAGTTAACGCGGCTGCTGTCTACAAACCCTCACACCCGCAAGATATTCGCCGGTGTGTTCCCTTGTGACCAGCTTCCTACAAAGAAACTGCTGCGGAGGCCTGCGGGGCTAGTGGTCAACACAGACCCCCACGACCGGCCAGGGGAGCACTGGTTAGCCATATATCTGCCAGAAGACGACACCCTCGGAGAGTTTTTCGATTCTTACGGACACCCCCCAGACCACCCCCGTTTCCCAAAATCCATCCTTGCTTTTTTAAGGACAAATGCCTCTGTGACGACATTTACAGAAAAACAAGTACAGTCCTCAGACGCGGCGACCTGCGGGTACCACTGTGTGTTTTTTCTGTGGCAGCGCTGTAGAGGCCTGAATTTCAATCAGATTCAAGACCTGTATTCACCTGATTTACAAAGGAATGACCGGATGGTGGTGCAGTTTGTACAAAAGGAGAGGAACATGCCCAAACTTGCCCCCACATTTTTTCAACATGAGCAGAGATGTGTCTCGTGCAATGATTTTCATGGCTGTGATTTTCAATAAAACCTTTTCCCATAAAGGAGAAATATCAGTGTCTGGCTTTTTTTCCTTTGGGGTTAATAAAGACGCAAGAGGGGGGTTAGGGTTAAAAACATGATTTTATTTTAAGGTTAACCAGGTAGCAGCGCTAGTATCAGAGCTAGATTGTTTCTGCTTTTTGGAAGACCTTCTGGAAAGGGCGGGGGTACGCACCGTCTCTGTCATGGAGGAAGGATTTTTCAAGAGCTCCAAAGCGGTCCGGTTCTCAGAATTGCCAACGACTGTGGATGGGATGTTTAGTTCAGCCATGGCCTTCAGAAAGGACCCCCAGCCTTTAGGAGCCCTATGAGCAGGCATGCCATGGACCTGCGTGACCCCCTTTACCAAGTCCATAATGTTGGACCCCGGGATGGCTTCCCCTTTGTAAACAAAAGTTCCTTTTTCATCCCATGAAGACACCCCTTTGCTCTGCCTCATTTTATTTAACAGCAGCCTTGCGGGGGTCTTAAACCTGTTAGACAGGCTGTCGAGGACTTCGTTTAAGACAACATCGGGTGTTGCATGGTTTTCTGCGGCGGGGGCCGCCTCTGGAGGGAAAAGCAGCGTTAGTGGGCCTTTTTCAGCCTCCCCCTGTTTCACATGCATTAGATATTTCTGAAGCAACGCAGAATATAGTTTTGCCTTCTCATACTCTGACAGGTCCCTCCTCTGAAGAATTCCTTGCATTTCGGTGTCCAAGGAAGAGAGAGCCACGGTTCTGATGTTTTCCTCTCTCGGGGGAGCCGCCTTGAGTTGCTCTAGCTGGTGACTAGGCACCAGATACATTTTTTCGGCATGCTCCATCAGCGATTAGCTAGCAGCCCTGTTATCAGGGGGATCGCGATACTTAGCAAGGGAGCAAGAAAGCCCCCTGACTGTTTCACCAGTTCTTTCTTCCTTCTTAAGGAGACCCTCTTATTGCCCAGTTTTCTGATGAACCCCTTCTTTTTTCTGAGCGCAGACACCTGACGAGCAGACAGGGGGATGTTGCCTTTTAAGGTGTTGAGCGCGATTTCAGAGATGGCTTGAACCAGATCAGGCGAAGCAGAACACAGAATGGCCCTTCTCTGTCGCGGGGGGGTCTTGATAAGCAAATTTAAAAGGGGGAGATTTCTTTTCACACACGCAGACATGATGGGGTCACCTCTTTTGGTAAAGGGTTGTGCCTTTTTTCATAGTGTAGACGACCGGCCAGTCTGGAGGGAAAAGCCCCGTACGCAGTCTGTAAGGTTCTGGAGTGGTGGCGTTTAAGTCTACCACTAAATATCCGTAAGGTTTGACGGTTGCATCCTGGAAACTCTCCAGAAAAAACCGAGCATTCCCGGGGTACATCTGGCGTGCCAGAGTCACGATTTGAAGTTTGTCCCTGGGGTTCTTGAACAGCACCATATACTTAGTGTTTAAGGTAATGGTGCGGTTGGATTTCCCTTGGTGGAAAATGTTCTGCGTGATGAAAATAATACTCAGGTTGCGATGGTGAACGTACTTGGTAAAGGCTTCGCCGATCTCTGTACTTGAAGAAGCAGACGCCATGAGATCATCAACGATAAGTAAATTCACTTTATTAGGAGGTAACAACTGGTCATCATTTAACGTTACAGGAAGCCCCTCCACAAATCTCATGTGGGGGTACTTACAAAGGAGTTCTTGATACAGAGGCTGCCAACAGCTGTAGCACCATACTATGTTTTCAGGCATGACAGAAAGCACCGCCGTCGCATGGTCCAACATGTTTTTTATAAAATACGTTTTCCCGCAGTTGCTGGGCCCCGCTAGTATAGCAGAAAAGGGGTGTTTCCAGCGCACATCCATCTTAATAACCGTAAGGCAGCGTTTTGAAGTCTTCCTGCACAACCCTCTTGTCATATACGACCTTTAGCGTTTTCTTCAGGGGCCCGGTTTCAATTCGCCACTTCTTTTTATTTCTCAAGATGCCCCTCTGATGTAAAACAATTTCTTTTGAGCCCACCCCATAATCCAGAACCAGCTGCTTCAATGTGTCAAAATTTACTTTCTCTGAATTTACCGCATTAAGAGTAATTCCCTTAGCCTTCATGCAGGAGCCTCCCCCCGATAATTTGTACCCATAGGTTTTGGGGCCCCCTGACACAAACTGCGTGATATGTTCATTGGGGGGAATTTCGCTCGTCAGATCCCCTAAATAGTCCCCCAAGGGGGGACGCCACTCCCCTGGTCTGTGTACAAAAATGACAGAATCCGTGTCGTGGTACAAACAGCGTTCCCCCAGCTTGTCTAACAAGTTATACAACTCCAATCGGGCATACGCGGTTGTAAAGGCGCCTATCAGGACATTGGCTTTCCCACTCGGTGTGAAGCGTTCCTTAGAACGCCTCCAGGACACAGAGACCGTTTCCTCATCAACTATTTCAAAGCCTGAAACATCATAGTCTGGAGAAAAGGCATACTCCAGAAGCACCGTGGGGTCCCTCACGATGGTATTGTTCATCAGATTTGAACGCTGCGCAAACTTTCCCCACAAAGAGTTTAGAAACAATTTCGCTATTTGGCGCTTTGCGGGGTTCACACTAATCTTCTCAGGCCGTAACTGGATCCCTTCTCTATCCTTATAGTCCCTAATGTATTGTGTTTTTTTCTCCTCATCAGTGCACCAGGAAGGGTACCCTGACGCTTCCTGTTTCTGCTGCAGGTGCATTTGGATGTAGCTGGAAAACAATTTTTTAGTTTTCTTTTTAAAATGCCAGATTTCAGAGATTGACAAAATCCTGTAACCCTTCTCTAAAGCTTTAATCAGTTCCACGGTAACCCAGGTGCCTTCAAGGCATCTTTCTTCATCTGAGTGTTCACAAGTCTCCTGCTGCTTTGCTTCAGCGCAGCTGCGACAAAGGGGGAACATGAGCTTATCCTCCACCCTGTATGGTAAAACGGGGAAAAAGAGGCCTCTTGGTGGGAGCACTTTAGTTTTTACCACCCCGAAGTAGTGAGAGAGAGATGGGTGAAAATCCTTGTAGATTATTTCAGGGTGTCCCAATGGGTATTTCTTTGTTTTGTTGACGTACGGGTACAAGCTGGTAAAGTCATAATAGCATATTTCCTCCCCTGCTTTTGGCATGTAATAGAGCGTGATAGCATTTGTTCTTCCACCATACAGAGCATCACGGGGGTATAGAGGCTCGGGCAGATTGTTTTCACGTAGAAACGTGCTAACCTCCTCATTGGTAGCCACAATTTCCCGCCACTCATGCTCCCATATGGTTCTGACTTCAAAGCCCCTGCTTCTGAGTAGCCCCTCTCTGCGCTCGGTAAAATAATGAAGGTCCCCATACCTAGCCCCTGCCACGGGGTTTAGAGTGTTTTCACTGTAACACACAGTACAGCCGTGAAAAAAGCAGCCATAAAATTCAAAGGCTGTAGGACGCCCCTCAACCACCGCGTACCCATCCAGGAACAGCCGCCCAGCCTGAAACTCTCCGCCCTTCAGAGCGTGTTGAATCTGTATGGATTCTTTATGCTCTGTGTACATCAGCCACTGTATGGCGGGGGTGGAAAATCTTTTTTTCTGGCTGTGGTAGTTGTCCCAAGGAATAATGGCAATGGTTTCTTCATGTACAAACATGTGCCTAAACATGGTCATCGCTACGGTGGCGAGGGTCAGGTACTGAAACGGGTCTACCCCCATTGTGTGTGGCATTTTGGTCATTGCCAATATTTCAGACCTGTAACGTTGACACCCCTTCCTTAATATCCTTACATCCTGTTGGCAGTAGTACGCCAACTCTTTCTGGAGATCAAAAGTTTTATGTTGATTCTCCTCATGCCAAGCGAGAAAAACTTGTTTCTCGTCAGGCATCATGCTGTCGACCCCATAAAACTGTTTTGCTGGTAAGGGGCCGACATAGTCAGCATTTTCAGCTGTGTTGAAAAAGTGGGGGAAATAGCCCTTGCACCCCTCAAACCCCAAAGCCTTGGGAATTTTGGAAAGTTTCATGGGAAGGAAATTTAAACTGTCTATAAACCGGATACTTAGTGATTTCACCGTGACCCCCATCAGTTTTCCCCCTTGCGCTATGAGGTGGATGTCCATTTTCTCCAGCAGCAGCTGTTTCACGATAAAGTAGCTATCATAGCCCTTAGCGTTGTGTGCCAAAAACGTATACTGACGGAATTTTCGGTCAATGAATTTCTTAACAAAACTTGCAATGCACCCTTCTCCTTTGAACTCCCACTTTCTTTGGTCATTCAGTCCCATGGCGAAAATGTAATTTGGGATGTGAACCCCGGTCTCCTGCATGCATTCAAAATCGTAAACGATATACTTTTTAGAATATTTTGGCTTATACACAGGCGGGATGTAACACATATGCCCCTGAACAGCAGGCTGAGAACACTCCTTGCATTTAAGGAGTTCGCAATCGTGCTTCTTTGAGACATAGCGTCTACATTTGTAGCACATTTTTTTAGCATGGCAATCGATCTCATTCCTGTCTGCTAATTCTTTATGGACGGAAAAACACAGCCTAGACTTGCAATATAATTTACAGCTGGGGCATTGTACCGACCCCTCACGTATGCATTGTTTCCGTAAACATATGCGACAGGAAAAGCGACAGTTGTGTGTGTGTGCATAAGCCGTTCCACAGAGGTCACAAAAATTTCTAGTTCCGAAGAAACCGAGGGGGTTTAAAACACCGTAGAAATGCTCATTATGTAACAACATATAGTATGATTTATCGTGGACAGGCGCCCCCGCTCTGAAAATATCCCAACCTTTAGTGGCATGGATTACCACTCCGATATTAATCTGCAAATACCTTTCGAAGGTCGCCACATCCGACAGCAATATTTTTTCCCCTGAGCCGTATCCGAGTAGCTCATACAGCCTCCTGGCATCCTCCAGCAGCTGGCAATCCTTTACCTTTCCGTCTGCCATGATGGCTAAGAGACCCGCCCCAAAACATAGGTTTCCACCAAACTCATTGAAATCCACCAGATGTCGTTTTTTTTTCTCAATGATCTGACTGTAGAGAATTGAGCTTACTAACCGCCGCCCACGCCCCCCTCTGTTTCGAATAACCGATACCACTAGCCGCAACAGCCCATTCAGGTGAAGTGATGCATTACTCTGCATGAGTTTTGCGATACTGTTGAAAAAATCTACCCCATCCAATGCCCCGCGCACCCTCCTCAAAGAGTACAGGGCATTGTTGAGGCCTCCGCCCTCCAGGCGCATTTGAATCAAGTCTCCTTCTTCCAACACCTGGTTCATGACATCAAGGAGCTGTTGAATGGCCCTCCTTATTGCGTCCTGAAGAAGCAGCGGGTTATTTATTCTCTCCAAATTTACAAAACGGAATGAAAAACTGTAACGAGAAACAGGTAGGTGTGGGGCATGCCATTCCCACTGGTCCACCCTTTGGAGATAAACTCCTGGTGGCTCGTCTGCCTCTGATTCAGAGGAGTCACTGTCTTCAGCAGCAGCTGGTGCAACTCCTGACAGTTCCTCTGCCTCAGATTCAGAGAGGTCACTGTCTTCAGCAGCAGCAGCAGCAGCAGCAGCAGCAGCAGCAGGGGCTACTCCTGGCAGTTCCTCTGTCTCTGATTCAGAGGACTCACTGCACTCACTGACACCAGCCAAAGGGGCTTGTGGAACTCCCTCCCCTGACCCTGAGTCATCACTATCAGAATCAGAATCAGTGTCTTGATGAAGACCTCCCCCCTCCTGTATCACCCCTTGTTCACCCCTCTCAGGAGTGTTTGGCAAAGAGGGCGTCCCTCCCCCCTCTACTGGGGACAACTCTGGATAATTGGTAAATTGTTTAATTTCGTCTTGAAAAGAAACAAGCATGGTTTTATCAAGCTCCCCTTTCCCCATGCTATGCCAGTAGGAATTTATGCGTTCTTCCCAGGCATGAATTGTTGCGGAAAAACGGCGCACAGAAAGCACCGTATCCACCATAAGGTTTCCAAGCTCAACACTGTCTCGAGCAGAATCCGTGTGTCGCTCCTTTCTCTTCTTCTTAGTTCCAGGGGCGTCTTCACCCTCAGGGCTTGAAAAGCCCACACGTTTTCTCCCATTACCAGGGGCAGGCCCCGGTCTTCCTGTAGGTGTTTCAGTTCCTCCTAAAATGAGAGACATGTTTTAATGTACATATAGTGATTACAGGGTGTATGTGGGGGGGGCTGGTGTTACATTAGAGGGCCAGCATATACCTCTAAGGAGGGGAGGGGCTGATGGTCCTGGTTTGGGGGAATTTCCTTTTCCACGATACTGAAACAGATCATCCTCAGGGCTTCTGGAGACCCCCCCCTGAAGCATTTCCAGCAGCAGCAGCAGCCACATTTCCAATGGGGTGAAGAGCAGCCGCTGAAATTACATATGTTTTTTATAATTGTACATGGGTGTGTCATGTCTGAAATAAGTTCTTTATTGTGCATGGGTTGGGGGGGGGGTTTATTTAAAGATGCTACTTTTTTATACCTCTTTGCCCCGCCGGTCTTCCAGCATTTCTAAACAAACTAGGCTTTTGCTTCGAAAGCCTTGTCCCCTTCGGAGTGTTTATTTCCTCCTCCATGACTGAGACAAAAAGAACTAAAAAACAAACATGGATAACTTGTGATTAGCATGGTCCTCTTCAACTTACTATTCATATTTTTAGTATTGCTGTTATTATCATTCACATTATTATTTATTGTCTTACCATCAGAATCTTGGCTATTATTTGCAGACTCCATCCTCCTTTTTTTCCTCACTCCCCCTATAATTGTATAAACACCCCTGTTAACATCTCATTAAAAAACACCCTACAGCCTTACAAAATAGGCAAAGGTTTGCTTTAACTGCTCAACCTTTTGAAAGTTAGACCCCCAGCCCCAGCCAAAATGCATGCCTTTCCCTGGTCCACGAGTCAAAAACACCACAGCTTGGTATTGGCATAGGGCCCCCCTCTCCTTTCACATTTCAAAAAAAAAAACATTTAGGACAGCACAAAGCCAAACATTCATTTAAAAACCATCAGACAGAACAGTGGATGCTTCCCCTTTTGTGGAGGAAACGGACAAGTTTGTGTCAGAGTTCATACAGAAAATTGGATGGCGAAAGCTGTACCCCATGAGGGCAGAAATATGCAGGCAACATTTCCTTGATTTATCTACATCAGAACTCCTTATTCACCCCACCCCGGAGTCCATAGGATAAAAACATGGCCTGTTACTCTGAATAACTTTGAGGGCAGAAATATGCAGGCAACATTTCCTTGATTTATCTACATCAGAACTCCTTATTCACCCCACCCCGGAGTCCATAGGATAAAAACATGGCCTGTTACTCTGAATAACTTTGAGGGCAGAAATATGCAGGCAACATTTCCTTGATTTATCTACATCAGAACTCCTTATTCACCCCACCCCGGAGTCCATAGGATAAAAACATGGCCTGTTACTCTGAATAACTTTGAGGGCAGAAATATGCAGGCAACATTTCCTTGATTTATCTACATCAGAACTCCTTATTCACCCCACCCCGGAGTCCATAGGATAAAAACATGGCCTGTTACTCTGAATAACTTTGAGGGCAGAAATATGCAGGCAACATTTCCTTGATTTATCTACATCAGAACTCCTTATTCACCCCACCCCGGAGTCCATAGGATAAAAACATGGCCTGTTACTCTGAATAACTTTGAGGGCAGAAATATGCAGGCAACATTTCCTTGATTTATCTACATCAGAACTCCTTATTCACCCCACCCCCACAATACACAAAACCACAATTGCAACTCCTTAAAACTGTCTGTCTGACATACACATGCCCCAAATAACTGTAGCATCCAACATATAGGCAGGCAGGCAGAGAGATAGAGATATTGTTACTCATTTGTGGAGAAAAATAATTCCACCACACCAGGTCTTTCTCCTTATTAAACTCTTACACAGAGTTTAACAGAAGTGGCTGCCCCAATTAATGGCATTAGGTGTGCCCAAAAAAATATGAGTAACAGGTCTATAAAAGACAACATACAGACATAGAGAATACTCACCCTTCCAATAGGCTTTTGCTTCAGACACTTTGTGGTAGGATCTGGAGTCCTCAGTAGAGGATGGAGTTGTGTGTCCCATCCCTGCCTTTTTATAGGAAAAACCCACACCCTGTGGTCCGTACATCAAAGCCCCCACTGATTAGACCCCTGTCTCCTGCACCCAAAATTAATGGCACAATCTATCTTACACATATCCTGACATTTGCACCCCTAAATTTCATTATCTGACAAACAAGTTTGGGTCCGATATCGGATGGCATGTGCCCCCTGACCCTGGCCAGCGTTTTTCTCACAGGCTGCTGGGCTGCACTCTCTCTCTGGCATTACAAGCACCCATAATCCTGTGTTTCACAGGACAATTGTAATTTACAAAAACAAATCATACACCACGTTTGCTGTGTTGTAACTTTTATTCTGTTTTTTTACATTACACACAATCATAGAGACATCGCCCATTACAATGTCTTATGTATTTTATCCTGTATTTTACATGCACTGCGAAAACATCGTGCCCCTTGTGAAACCGTGAAAAGGAAATCGGTATATTTGCTGATCCATCAACAGCAGCCTAGATATTAAGATATATTAGGGAAACCCCCACAACTGCCATCTATAGCCAAAATGAATATGTGTCATATAAAGGCGAGATCACTTTGACGTTCTATTACTAAAACCAGATAGTTAGCTATCTGTTTGGTGGGGTAAATTCATCCTCACCAACCACCCAAATAGGTAATATATGCCTTCTGAATCAGAAAATCCTGTGTGTTTCATCAAACTCGGTCCTATATGGGATAAACGTAGGTCTTGGTAAAGATCACAATATAACAACAACATATGTGGCAAGGTTTCAAAAGGGTATAGCCGTGCTTCATGTGGCACAATTATATATTATAAAGAAAAGGCTGCTTGCCCCCCTTTCCACCATTGAATTAAAAGCAGACATCCAGATGGGTGACCCAAACAGTAGCTAAAACCTTATGTTATATGTTTTCCTTAACGAAAAGCTTAAATGGAACATACAGTTTTGGGATTGGTCTGCCTTAATGCTGGAGAACAAAATTTTTGTATTATGTGTACATAGGCATCTCCCTAAAGTTGGCTTGTGGGTAAATTTTCCAATATGATAAGAAATGCTGTGTTCTTTATTGTGGGGGCATAACATAGTAATCAAGTTTTTTTCCCCCCTTGTCCTTCACATAACCTTTTCTTGTTTGTTTTTTTTTTTTTTACTGCCAGGGTGAAATGGTTTTAACAGCCCCATTCCCCAGAGGTAATGTGTGGGAAGCAGTATCAGTTCCACTAAACATAACATGATATTTTTCTTCAATTCTGACAAACAAGTTTGGGTCCGATATCGGATGGCATGTGCCCCCTGACCCTGGCCAGCGTTTTTCTCACAGGCTGCTGGGCTGCACTCTCTCTCTGGTATTACAAGCACCCATAATCCTGTGTTTCACAGGACAATTGTAATTTACAAAAACAAATCATACACCACGTTTGCTGTGTTGTAACTTTTATTCTGTTTTTTTACATTACACACAATCATAGAGACATCGCCCATTACAATGTCTTATGTATTTTATCCTGTATTTTACATGAACTGCGAAACATCGTGCCCCTTGTGAAACCGTGAAAAGGAAATCGGTATATTTGCTGATCCATCAACAGCAGCCTAGATATTAAGATATATTAGGGAAACCCCCACAACTGCCATCTATAGCCAAAATGAATATGTGTCATATAAAGGCGAGATCACTTTGACGTTCTATTACTAAAACCAGATAGTTAGCTATCTGTTTGGTGGGGTAAATTCATCCTCACCAACCACCCCAATAGGTAATATATGCCTTCTGAATCAGAAAATCCTGTGTGTTTCATCAAACTCGGTCCTATATGGGATAAACGTAGGTCTTGGTAAAGATCACAATATAACAACAACATATGTGGCAAGGTTTCAAAAGGGTATAGCCGTGCTTCATGTGGCACAATTATATATTATAAAGAAAAGGCTGCTTGCCCCCCTTTCCACCATTGAATTAAAAGCAGACATCCAGATGGGTGACCCAAACAGTAGCTAAAACCTTATGTTATATGTTTTCCTTAACGAAAAGCTTAAATGGAACATACAGTTTTGGGATTGGTCTGCCTTAATGCTGGAGAACAAAATTTTTGTATTATGTGTACATAGGCATCTCCCTAAAGTTGGCTTGTGGGTAAATTTTCCAATATGATAAGAAATGCTGTGTTCTTTATTGTGGGGGCATAACATAGTAATCAAGTTTTTTTCCCCCCTTGTCCTTCACATAACCTTTTCTTGTTTGTTTTTTTTTTTTTACTGCCAGGGTGAAATGGTTTTAACAGCCCCATTCCCCAGAGGTAATGTGTGGGAAGCAGTATCAGTTCCACTAAACATAACATGATATTTTTCTTCAATTCTGACAACCACGCTTGGTGCTATCGGATGGCATGTGCCCCCCTGACCCTGGCCAGAGTTTTTCTCACAGGCTGCTGGGGTGCACTCTCTCTCTCTGGTATTACAAGCACCCATAATCCTGTGTTTCACAGGACAATTGTAATTTACAAACAAATCATACACCACGTTTGCTGTGTTGTAACTTTTATTCTGTTTTTTTACATTACACACAATCATAGAGACATCGCCCATTACAATGTCTTATGTATTTTATCCTGTATTTTACATGAACTGCGAAACATCGTGCCCCTTGTGAAATCGTGAAAGAAAATCGGTATATTTGCTGTGGTTCAGAATCCTCTTAAGATCAGAAACAAATTTCTGATCTTCAGGTTTCAAAATATTAGCCAATTCTTTCTCAGGCTCTGCAGCTTGTTGGAGATGAGACAGTAAACTGAGCAGATAATCCACACTGAGACAATCAAGTTCAAGAATGTACATGGAAAATCCAAAACATGTTATGATATGAAAAATTTTGGGAACAAACAAAAGTTGAACCAGTTGATTCAGGTGTTTTGATTTATCAGCAGGTGTCCATTCCAAGCAGTGATGATCGCTGCTTTGCGCCTGGCCTTGAGAAACACATCCTGGGCACAGGTCGTGCAAATACCTCTCATAGCAGTGGTTAACAACCTCATGAATCGTGGCCCTCATAAGTGATTTGGTGGCCGCCCTCCGATCCGGTGCAGACAGAGCGTGAAAATCTGGAGAAAGTTGTATCCCCAGCACTGTCCGTAAGTGGGCCTGTGGTACGTCAGCCATATTCACATCCCCCTTGTAAGGCTGAAAGAAAAAAAAGTTTTTAAATATCCAGGGAAGCCTTTTTTTTTTTCCCCCCCATTCGCCACCCCTCTGAAAAAACATGACTTACCACGAGCGGAGGATCTACGTGCCTCTTCACTCTACGGCAATCACACCAATCGTCATCCGGTTCCACAATCATGTTTTGTTCCCACGCGAGCTTGTAAAGGAGGCCGAGGGACGGCGCAGGGTAATCGTCTGAAGACGTGCTTTGATAGCGTTTGCGCTGCTTCGCCTTCTGAGGGGCTGGGGGCTCCGCAGGCTGAGGGCTTTGGCGTTCAGATTCCATCTCGGATGGCCGTGAACGCTTGCGCTGCTTTGCCTTCTGAGGGACTGGGGGCACATCATCACCGGCCTCCGAAGGCTGAGGGCTTTGGCGTTCAGATTCCATCTCGGCTGGCCGTGAACGCTTGCGCCTCTGGCTTAAGTACGCCCGGGGCATGCCTGGACATGTTCTCAAAGCCCCTTCCCTCCTATTGGTCAGGGACCCTGGAGGCGTGGTTCACCCCTGGCAGCCTGGACATGCCTGGGCATGTTCTCAAAGGCCCCCCTTCCGATTGGTCGGGGACCCTGGAGGCGTGGTTCACCCCTGGCAGCCTGGACATGCCCGGGCATGTTCTCAAAGGCCCCCTTCCGATTGGTCGGGGCTAGGGGCGGGGCACAGCCCCCCACACTACAAATTGGGACTTAGGCACACCACGCCGTCTCAGAACCTAGGCTAGGAGGCAGGGGGACGGCGGGGCAAGCAGGCTGAGGGGGGCAAGCAGCCCCCGAATACACACGGGGCGCCGGTTACGGGGGTGACAAAAAAAGGGGGCCAAGACTCCCAAAACCGGCTCCGGGGGTCGGGGACAATGAGGGGACCCCTCCAATCAAAAGGGGCGCCCACAAAATGGCCGACGCCAAAAGTTCGTCCGGCGAACAAGAAAACCAGACACGGGGGTCCGGGGCGACGGGCTGAGTTGATTGAGGGGTCACATGAACCCCCAAATCAAAAAAAGTGACAACAAAATGGCCGACGCAAAAGTTCGTCCGGCGGACACGAAAATCACGCCCAGTGGTCCACGGCCAAGGGGGGAACGGGGGCCACAGGGCCCCGATCCCCAACATTCAACACGGGGGCCGAGGCACCCCAAAGTTCCCCGAAAATACCCCAAAATAGCCCCCAAAGGACCAGGGGTAGGAGCAACTGCTACAGCAAGGCCCCAGGGACTGGGGGAGGGGCTTAGACCTGTCAAGTTTGATGAAAGGTATGTACTATAACTACTGTTGTATGCTAAATCTCTATAGTGATTCAGTATGGTCTACGAGAGAGTAAGCAGCACCCAAGTTCAGAAGCGTCTGCTACATTTGGATTGTTTCATACAAGGGCAATGAAGAGTTCTATACTAAATCTCTCTGGTGTTCCTATACTGGCTACAGCCTAGTAAGCAGCACCCAAGTTCAGAAGCGTCTGCTACATTTGGATTGTTTCATACAAGGGCAAGGAAGAGTTGTATGGTAAATGTCTATAGTGATGCAGTATGGTCTACGAGAGAGTAAGCAGCACCCAAGTTCAGAACCGTCTGCTACATTTGTATTGTTTCATACAGAGGCAATGAAGTGTTCTATACTAAATCTCTCTGGTGTTCCTATACTCGCTACAGCCTAGTAAGCAGGACCCAAGTTCAGAAGCGTCTGCTACATTTGGATTGTTTCATACAAGGGCAAGGAAGAGTTGTATGCTAAATCTCTATAGGGATGCAGTATGGTCTACGAGAGAGTAAGCAGCACCCACGTTCAGAAGCGTCTGCTACATTTGGATTGTTTCATACAAGGGCAAGGAAGAGTTGTATGCTAAATCTCTATAGTGATGCAGTATGGTCTACGAGAGAGTAAGCAGCACCCAAGTTCAGAAGCGTCTGCAACATTTGGATTGTTTCATACAAGGGCAAGGAAGAGTTGTATGGTAAATGTCTATAGTGATGCAGTATGGTCTACGAGAGAGTAAGCAGCACCCAAGTTCAGAAGCGTCTGCTACATTTGGATTATTTCATACAAGGGCAATGAAGAGTTCTATACTAAATCTCTCTGGTGTTCCTATACTGGCTAAAGCCTAGTAAGCAGCACCCAAGTTCAGAAGCGTCTGCTACATTTGGATTGTTTCATACAAGGGCAAGGAAGAGTTGTATGGTAAATCTCTATAGTGATGCAGTATGGTCTACGAGAGAGTAAGCAGCACCCAACTTCAGAAGCATCAGCTACATTTGGATTGTTTCATACAAGGGCAAGGAAGAGTTGTATGGTAAATCTCTATAGTGATGCAGTATGGTCTACGAGAGAGTAAGCAGCACCCACGTTCAGAAGCGTCAGATACATTTGGATTGTTTCATACAAGGGCAAGTAAGAGTTGTATGGTAAATCTCTATAGTGATGCAGTATGGTCTACGAGAGAGTAAGCAGCACCCACGTTCAGAAGCGTCTGCAACATTTGGATTGTCTCATACAACGGCAAGGAAGAGTTGTATGGTAAATCTCTATAGTGATGCAGTATGGTCTACGAGAGAGTAAGCAGCACCCAAGTTCAGAAGCGTCTGCTACATTTGGATTGTTTCATACAAGGGCAAGGAAGAGTTGTATGCTAAATCTCTATAGTGATGCAGTATGGTCTACGAGAGAGTAAGCAGCACCCAAGTTCAGAAGCGTCTGCTACATTTGGATTGTTTCGTACAAGGCCAAGGAAGAGTTGTATGCTAAATCTCTATAGTGATGCAGTATGGTCTACGAGAGAGTAAGCAGCACCCAAGTTCAGAAGCGTCTGCAACATTTGGATTGTTTCATACAAGGGCAAGGAAGAGTTGTATGCTAAATCTCTATAGTGATGCAGTATGGTCTACGAGAGAGTAAGCAGCACCCAAGTTCAGAAGCGTCTGCTACATTTGGATTGTTTCATACAAGGGCAATGAAGAGTTCTATACTAAATCTCTCTGGTGTTCCTATACTGGCTACAGCCTAGTAAGCAGCACCCAAGTTCAGAAGCGTCTGCTACATTTGGATTGTTTCATACAAGGGCAAGGAAGAGTAGTATGGTAAATGTCTATAGTGATGCAGTATGGTCTACGAGAGAGTAAGCAGCACCCAAGTTCAGAAGCGTCTGCTACATTTGGATTGTTTCATACAAGGGCAAGGAAGAGTTGTATGCTAAATCTCTATAGTGATGCAGTATGGTCTACGAGAGAGTAAGCAGCACCCAAGTTCAGAAGCGTCTGCAACATTTCGATTGTATCATACAAGGGCAAGGAAGAGTTGTATGGTAAATCTCTATAGTGATGCAGTATGGTCTACGAGAGAGTAAGCAGCACCCAAGTTCAGAAGTGTCTGCTACATTTGGATTGTTTCATACAAAGGCAATGAAGAGTTCTATACTAAATCTCTCTGGTGTTCCTATACTGGCTACAGCCTAGTAAGCAGCACCCAAGTTCAGAAGCGTCTGCTGCATTTGGATTGTTTCATACAAGGGCAAGGAAGAGTTGTATGCTAAATCTCTATAGTGATGCAGTATGGTCTACGAGAGAGTAAGCAGCACCCAAGTTCAGAAGCGTCTGCTAGATTTGGATTGTTTCATACAAAGGCAAGGAAGAGTTGTATGCTAAAATTCTATAGTGATGCAGTATGGTCTACGAGAGAGTAAGCAGCACCCAAGTTCAGAAGCGTCTGCTACATTTGGATTGTTTCATACAAAGGCAATGAAGAGTTCTATACTAAATCTCTCTGGTGTTCCTATACTGGCTACAGCCTAGTAAGCAGGACCCAAGTTCAGAAGCGTCTGCTACATTTGGATTGTTTCATACAAGGGCAAGGAAGAGTTGTGTGCTAAATCTCTATAGTGATGCAGTATGGTCTACGAGAGAGTAAGCAGCACCCAAGTTCAGAAGCGTCTGCTACATTTGGATTGTTTCATACAAGGGCAAGGAAGAGTTGTATGGTAAATCTCTATAGTGATGCAGTAGGGTCTACGAGAGAGTAAGCAGCACCCAAGTTCAGAAGCGTCTGCTACATTTGGATTGTTTCATACAAAGGCAATGAAGAGTTCTATACTAAATCTCTCTGGTGTTCCTATACTGGCTACAGCCTAGTAAGCAGGACCCAAGTTCAGAAGCGTCTGCTACATTTGGATTGTTTCATACAAGGGCAAGGAAGAGTTGTATGCTGAATATCTATAGTGATGCAGTATGGTCTACGAGAGAGTAAGCAGCACCCAAGTTCAGAAGCATCAGCTACATTTGGATTGTTTCATACAAGGGCAAGGAAGAGTTGTATGGTAAATCTCTCTAGTGATGCAGTATGGTCTACGAGAGAGTAAGCAGCACCCACGTTCAGAAGCGTCAGCTACATTTGGATTGTTTCATACAAGGGCAAGGAAGAGTTGTATGGTAAATCTCTATAGTGATGCAGTATGGTCTACGAGAGAGTAAGCAGCACCCAAGTTCAGAAGCATCAGCTACATTTGGATTGTTTCATACAAGGGCAAGGAAGAGTTGTATGGTAAATCTCTATAGTGATGCAGTATGGTCTACGAGAGAGTAAGCAGCACCCAAGTTCAGAAGCGTCAGCTACATTTGGATTGTTTCATACAAGGGCAAGGAAGAGTTGTATGGTAAATCTCTATAGTGATGCAGTATGGTCTACGAGAGAGTAAGCAGCACCCAAGTTCAGAAGCGTCTGCAACATTTGGATTTTTTCATACAAGGGCAAGGAAGAGTTGTATGCTAAATCTCTATAGTGATACCGTATGGTCTACGAGAGAGTAAGCAGCACCCAAGTTCAGAAGCGTCTGCTACATTTGGATTGTTTCGTACAAGGGCAAGGAAGAGTTGTATGCGAAATCTCTATAGTGATGCAGTATGGTCTACGAGAGAGTAAGCAGCACCCAAGTTCAGAAGCGTCTGCAACATTTGGATTGTTTCATACAAGGGCAAGGAAGAGTTGTATGCTAAATCTCTATAGTGATGCAGTACGGTCTACGAGAGAGTAAGCAGCACCCAAGTTCAGAAGCGTCTGCTACATTTGGATTGTTTCATACAGAGGCAATGAAGAGTTCTATACTAAATCTCTCTGGTGTTCCTATACTCGCTACAGCCTAGTAAGCAGGACCCAAGTTCAGAAGCGTCTGCTACATTTGAATTGTTTCATACAAGGGCAAGGAAGAGTTGTATGCTAAATCTCTATAGGGATGCAGTATGGTCTACGAGAGAGTAAGCAGCACCCAAGTTCAGAAGCGTCTGCTACATTTGGATTGTTTCATACAAAGGCAAGGAAGAGTTGTATGCTAAAACTCTATAGTGATGCAGTATGGTCTACGAGAGAGTAAGCAGCACCCACGTTCAGAAGCGTCTGCTACATTTGGATTGTTTCATACAAAGGCAATGAAGAGTTCTATACTAAATCTCTCTGGTGTTCCTATACTGGCTACAGCCTAGTAAGCAGGACGCAAGTTCAGAAGCGTCTGCTACATTTGGATTGTTTCATACAAGGGCAAGGAAGAGTTGTATGCTAAATCTCTATAGTGATGCAGTATGGTCTACGAGAGAGTAAGGAGCACCCAAGTTCAGAAGCGTCTGCTACATTTGGATTGTTTCATACAAGGGCAAGGAAGAGTTGTATGCTAAATCTCTATAGTGATGCAGTATGGTCTACGAGAGAGTAAGCAGCACCCAGGTTCAGAAGCGTCTGCTACATTTGGATTGTTTCATACAAGGGCAAGGAAGAGCTGTATGCTAA
Organism: Plestiodon gilberti rubricaudatus; assembly: GCA_026170595.1. NCBI lineage: Eukaryota > Metazoa > Chordata > Lepidosauria > Squamata > Scincidae > Plestiodon > Plestiodon gilberti. The sequence goes on from JANXHW010000003.1 coordinate 113,543,296, forward strand.
AACTCTATAGTGATGCAGTATGGTCTACGAGAGAGTAAGCAACACCCACGTTCAGAAGCGTCTGCTACATTTGGATTGTTTCATACAAAGGCAAGAAAGAGTTGTATGCTAAAACTCTATAGTGATGCAGTATGGTCTACGAGAGAGTAAGCAGCACCCAAGTTCAGAAGCGTCTGCTACATTTGGATTGTTTCATACAAAGGCAAGGAAGAGTTCTATACTAAATCTCTCTCGTGTTCCTATACTGGCTGCAGCCTAGTAAGCAGGACCCAAGTTCAGAAGCGTCTGCTACATTTGGATTGTTTCATACAAGGGCAAGGAAGAGTTGTATGCTAAATCTCTATAGTGATGCAGTATGGTCTACGAGAGAGTAAGCAGCACCCAAGTTCAGAAGCGTCTGCTACATTTGGATTGTTTCATACAAGGGCAAGGAAGAGTTGTATGCTAAATCTCTATAGTGATGCAGTATGGTCTACGAGAGAGTAAGCAGCACCCACGTTCAGAAGCGTCTGCTACATTTGGATTGTTTCATACAAAGGCAATGAAGAGTTCTATACTAAATCTCTCTGGTGTTCCTATACTGGCTACAGCCTAGTAAGCAGGACCCAAGTTCAGAAGCGTCTGCTACATTAGGATTGTTTCATTCAAGGGCAAGGAAGAGTTGTATGGTAAATCTCTATAGTGATGCAGTATGGTCTACGAGAGAGTAAGCAGCACCCAAGTTCAGAAGCATCAGCTACATTTGGATTGTTTCATACAAGGGCAAGGAAGAGTTGTATGCTAAATCTCTATAGCGATGCAGTATGGTCTACGAGAGAGTAAGCAGCACCCAAGTTCAGAAGCGTCTGCTACATTTGGATTGTTTCATACAAGGGCAATGAAGAGTTCTATACTAAATCTCTCTGGTGTTCCTATACTGGCTAAAGCCTAGTAAGCAGCACCCAAGTTCAGAAGCGTCTGCTACATTTGGATTGTTTCATACAAGGGCAAGGAAGAGTTGTATGGTAAATGTATATAGTGATGCAGTATGGTCTACGAGAGAGTAAGCAGCCCCCAAGTTCAGAACCGTCTGCTACATTTGGATTGTTTCATACAAGGGCAAGGAAGAGTTGTATGCTAAACATCTATAGTGATGCAGTATGGTCTACGAGAGAGTAAGCAGCACCCAAGTTCAGAAGCGTCTGCTACATTTGGATTGTTTCATACAAGGGCAAGGAAGAGTTGTATGGTAAATCTCTATAGTGATGCATTATGGTCTACGAGAGAGTAAGCAGCACCCAAGTTCAGAAGCGTCTGCTACATTTGGATTGTTTCATACAAAGGCAAGGAAGAGTTCTATACTAAATCTCTCTGGTGTTCCTATACTGGCTACAGCCTAGTAAGCAGGACCCAAGTTCAGAAGCGTCTGCTACATTTGGATTGTTTCATACAAGGGCAAGGAAGAGTTGTATGCTAAATCTCTATAGTATGGTCTACGAGAGAGTAAGCAGCACCCAAGTTCAGAAGCGTCTGCTACATTAGGATTGTTTCATACAAGGGCAAGGAAGAGTTGTATGGTAAATCTCTATAGTGATGCAGTATGGTCTACGAGAGAGTAAGCAGCACCCAAGTTCAGAAGCGTCTGCTACATTTGGATTGTTTCGTACAAGGGCAAGGAAGAGTTGTATGCTAAATCTCTATAGTGATGCAGTATGGTCTACGAGAGAGTAAGCAGCACCCAAGTTCAGAAGCGTCTGCAACATTTGGATTTTTTCATACAAGGGCAAGGAAGAGTTGTATGCTAAATCTCTATAGTGATGCAGTATGGTCTACGAGAGAGTAAGCAGCACCCAAGTTCAGAAGCGTCTGCTACATTTGGATTGTTTCATACAAGGGCAATGAAGAGTTCTATACTAAATCTCTCTGGTGTTCCTATACTGGCTACAGCCTAGTAAGCAGCACCCAAGTTCAGAAGCGTCTGCTACATTTGGATTGTTTCATACAAGGGCAAGGAAGAGTTGTATGGTAAATGTCTATAGTGATGCAGTATGGTCTACGAGAGAGTAAGCAGCACCCAAGTTCAGAACCGTCTGCTACATTTGTATTGTTTCATACAGAGGCAATGAAGTGTTCTATACTAAATCTCTCTGGTGTTCCTATACTCGCTACAGCCTAGTAAGCAGGACCCAAGTTCAGAAGCGTCTGCTACATTTGGATTGTTTCATACAAGGGCAAGGAAGAGTTGTATGCTAAATCTCTATAGGGATGCAGTATGGTCTACGAGAGAGTAAGCAGCACCCACGTTCAGAAGCGTCTGCTACATTTGGATTGTTTCATACAAGGGCAAGGAAGAGTTGTATGCTAAATCTCTATAGTGATGCAGTATGGTCTACGAGAGAGTAAGCAGCACCCAAGTTCAGAAGCGTCTGCAACATTTGGATTGTTTCATACAAGGGCAAGGAAGAGTTGTATGGTAAATCTCTATAGTGATGCAGTATGGTCTACGAGAGAGTAAGCAGCACCCAAGTTCAGAAGCGTCTGCTACATTTGGATTATTTCATACAAGGGCAATGAAGAGTTCTATACTAAATCTCTCTGGTGTTCCTATACTGGCTAAAGCCTAGTAAGCAGCACCCAAGTTCAGAAGCATCTGCTACATTTGGATTGTTTCATACAAGGGCAAGGAAGAGTTGTATGGTAAATCTCTATAGTGATGCAGTATGGTCTACGAGAGAGTAAGCAGCACCCAAGTTCAGAAGCATCAGCTACATTTGGATTGTTTCATACAAGGGCAAGGAAGAGTTGTATGGTAAATCTCTATAGTGATGCAGTATGGTCTACGAGAGAGTAAGCAGCACCCACGTTCCGAAGCGTCAGATACATTTGGATTGTTTCATACAAGGGCAAGGAAGAGTTGTATGGTAAATCTCTATAGTGATGCAGTATGGTCTACGAGAGAGTAAGCAGCACCCACGATCAGAAGCGTCTGCAACATTTGGATTGTCTCATACAACGGCAAGGAAGAGTTGTATGGTAAATCTCTATAGTGATGCAGTATGGTCTACGAGAGAGTAAGCAGCACCCAAGTTCAGAAGCGTCAGCTACATTTGGATTGTTTCATACAAGGGCAAGGAAGATTGTATGGTAAATCTCTATAGTGATGCAGTATGGTCTACGAGAGAGTAAGCAGCACCCAAGTTCAGAAGCGTCTGCAACATTTGGATTGTCTCATACAAGGGCAAGGAAGAGTTGTATGCTAAATCTCTATAGTGATGCAGTATGGTCTACGAGAGAGTAAGCAGCACCCAAGTTCAGAAGCGTCTGCTACATTTGGATTGTTTCATACAAGGGCAAGGAAGAGTTGTATGCTAAATCTCTATAGTGATGCAGTATTGTCTACGAGAGAGTAAGCAGCACCCAAGTTCAGAAGCGTCTGCTACATTTGGATTGTTTCATACAAGGGCAAGGAAGAGTTGTATGGTAAATCTCTATAGTGATGCAGTATGGTCTACGAGAGAGTACGCAGCACCCAAGTTCAGAAGCGTCTGCTACATTTGGATTGTTTCATACAGAGGCAATGAAGAGTTCTATACTAAATCTCTCTGGTGTTCCTATACTCGCTACAGCCTAGTAAGCAGGACCCAAGTTCAGAAGCGTCTGCTACATTTGGATTGTTTCATACAAGGGCAAGGAAGAGTTGTATGCTAAATCTCTATAGGGATGCAGTATGGTCTACGAGAGAGTAAGCAGCACCCAAGTTCAGAAGCGTCAGCTGCATTTGGATTGTTTCATACAAGGGCAAGGAATAGTTGTATGGTAAATCTCTATAGTTATGCAGTATGGTCTACGAGAGAGTAAGCAGCACCCAAGTTCAGAAGCGTCTGCTACATTTGGATTGTTTCATACAAGGGCAAGGAAGAGTTGTATGCTAAATCTCTATAGTGATGCAGTATGGTATACGAGAGAGTAAGCAGCACCCAAGTTCAGAAGCGTCTGCTAGATTTGGATTGTTTCATACAAAGGCAAGGAAGAGTTGTATGCTAAAATTCTATAGTGATGCAGTATGGTCTACGAGAGAGTAAGCAGCACCCAAGTTCAGAAGCGTCTGCTACATTTGGATTGTTTCATACAAAGGCAATGAAGAGTTCTATACTAAATCTCTCTGGTGTTCCTATACTCGCTACAGCCTAGTAAGCAGGACCCAAATTCAGAAGCGTCTGCTACATTTGGATTGTTTCATACAAGGGCAAGGAAGAGTTGTATACTAAATCACTATAGGGATGCAGTATGGTCTACGAGAGAGTAAGCAGCACCCAAGTTCAGAAGCGTCTGCTACATTTGGATTGTTTCATACAAGGGCAAGGAAGAGTTGTATGGTAAATCTCTATAGAGATGCAGTATGGTCTACGAGAGAGTAAGCAGCACCCAAGTTCAGAAGCGTCTGCTACATTTGGATTGTTTCATACAAGGGCAAGGAAGAGTTGTATGGTAAATCTCTATAGTGATGCAGTATGGTCTACGAGAGAGTAAGCAGCACCCAAGTTCAGAAGCGTCAGCTACATTTGGATTGTTTCATACAAGGGCAAGGAAGAGTTGTATGGTAAATCTCTATAGTGATGCAGTATGGTCTACGAGAGAGTAAGCAGCACCCAAGTTCAGAAGCGTCTGCAACATTTGGATTGTTTCATACAAGGGCAAGGAAGAGTTGTATGCTAAATCTCTATAGTGATGCCGTATGGTCTACGAGAGATTAAGCAGCACCGAAGTTCAGAAGCGTCTGCTACATTTGGATTGTTTCGTACAAGGGCAAGGAAGAGTTGTATGCGAAATCTCTGTAGTGATGCAGTATGGTCTACGAGAGAGTAAGCAGCACCCAAGTTCAGAAGCGTCTGCAACATTTGGATTGTTTCATACAACGGCAAGGAAGAGTTGTATGCTAAATCTCTATAGTGATGCAGTATGGTCTACGAGAGAGTAAGCAGCACCCAAGTTCAGAAGCGTCTGGTACATTTGGATTGTTTCATGCAAAGGCAATGAAGAGTTCTATACTAAATCTCTCTGGTGTTCCTATACTGGCTACAGCCTAGTAAGCAAGACCCAAGTTCAGAAGCGTCTGCTACATTTGGATTGTTTCATACAAGGGCAAGGAAGAGTTGTATGCTAAATCTCTATAGTGATGCAGTATGGTCTACGAGAGAGTAAGCAGCACCCAATTTCAGAAGCATCAGCTACATTTGGATTGTTTTATACAAGGGCAAGGAAGAGTTGTATGGTTAATCTCTATAGTGATGCAGTATGGTCTACGAGAGAGTAAGCAGCACCCAAGTTCAGAAGCGTCAGCTACATCTGGATTGTTTCATACAAGGGCAAGGAAGAGTTGTATGGTAAATCTCTATAGTGATGCAGTATGGTCTACGAGAGATTAAGCAGCACCCAAGTTCAGAAGCGTCTGCTACATTTGGATTGTCTCATACAAGGGCAAGGAAGAGTTGTATGCTAAATCTCTATAGTGATGCAGTATGGTCTACGAGAGAGTAAGCAGCACCCAAGTTCAGAAGCGTCTGCTACATTTGGATTGTTTCATACAAGGGCAAGGAAGAGTTGTATGCTAAATCTCTATAGTGATGCAGTAATGTCTACGAGAGAGTATGCAGCACCCAAGTTCAGAAGCGTCTGCTACATTTGGATTGTTTCATACAAGGGCAAGGAAGAGTTGTATGCTAAATCTCTATAGTGATGCAGTATGGTCTACGAGAGAGTAAGCAGCACCCAAGTTCAGAAGCGTCTGCTACATTTGGATTGTTTCGTACAAGGGCAAGGAAGAGTTGTATGCTAAATCTCTATAGTGATGCAGTATGGTCTACGAGAGAGTAAGCAGCACCCAAGTTCAGAAGCGTCTGCAACATTTGGATTGTTTCATACAAGGGCAAGGAAGAGTTGTATGCTAAATCTCTATAGTGATGCAGTATGGTCTACGAGAGAGTAAGCAGCACCCAAGTTCCGAAGCGTCTGCTACATTTGGATTATTTCATACAAGGGCAATGAAGAGTTCTATACTAAATCTCTCTGGTGTTCCTATACTGGCTACAGCCTAGTAAGCAGCACCCAAGTTCAGAAGCGTCTGCTACATTTGGATTGTTTCATACAAGGGCAAGGAAGAGTTGTATGGTAAATCTCTATAGTGATGCAGTATGGTCTACGAGAGAGTAAGCAGCACCCAAGTTCAGAAGCGTCTGCTACATTTGGATTGTTTCATACAGAGGCAATGAAGAGTTCTGTACTAAATCTCTCTGGTGTTCCTATACTCGCTACAGCCTAGTAAGCAGGACCCAAATTCAGAAGCGTCTGCTACATTTGGATTGTTTCATACAAGGGCAAGGAAGAGTTGTATACTAAATCACTATAGGGATGCAGTATGGTCTACGAGAGAGTAAGCAGCACCCAAGTTCAGAAGCGTCTGCTGCATTTGGATTGTTTCATACAAGGGCAAGGAAGAGTTGTATGGTAAATCTCTATAGTGATGCAGTATGGTCTACGAGAGAGTAAGCAGCACCCAAGTTCAGAAGCGTCTGCTACATTTGGATTGTTTCATACAAGGGCAAGGAAGAGTTGTATGGTAAATCTCTATAGTGATGCAGTATGGTCTACGAGACAGTAAGCAGCACCCAAGTTCAGAAGCGTCAGCTACATTTGGATTGTTTCATACAAGGGCAAGGAAGAGTTGTATGGTAAATCTCTATAGTGATGCAGTATGGTCTACGAGAGAGTAAGCAGCACCCAAGTTCAGAAGCGTCTGCAACATTTGGATTGTTTCATACAAGGGCAAGGAAGAGTTGTATGCTAAATCTCTATAGTGATGCCGTATGGTCTACGAGAGATTAAGCAGCACCGAAGTTCAGAAGCGTCTGCTACATTTGGATTGTTTCGTACAAGGGCAAGGAAGAGTTGTATGCGAAATCTCTGTAGTGATGCAGTATGGTCTACGAGAGAGTAAGCAGCACCCAAGTTCAGAAGCGTCTGCAACATTTGGATTGTTTCATACAACGGCAAGGAAGAGTTGTATGCTAAATCTCAATAGTGATGCAGTATGGTCTACGAGAGAGTAAGCAGCACCCAAGTTCAGAAGCGTCTGCTACATTTGGATTATTTCATACAAGGGCAATGAAGAGTTCTATACTAAATCTCTCTGGTGATCCTATACTGGCTAGAGCCTAGTAAGCAGCACCCAAGTTCAGAAGCGTCTGCTACATTTGGATTGTTTCATACAAGGGCAAGGAAGAGTTGTATGGTAAATCTCTATAGTGATGCAGTATGGTCTACGAGAGAGTAAGCAGCACCCAAGTTCAGAAGCGTCTGCCACATTTGGATTGTTTCATACAGAGGCAATGAAGAGTTCTATACTAAATCTCTCTGGTGTTCCTATACTCGCTAAAGCCTAGTAAGCAGGACTCAAGTTCAGAAGCGTCTGCTACATTTGGATTGTTTCATACAAGGGCAAGGAAGAGTTGTATGCTAAATCTCTATAGGGATGCAGTATGGTCTACGAGAGAGTAAGCAGAACTCAAGTTCAGAAGCGTCTGCTACATTTGGATTGTTTCATACAAGGGCAAGGAAGAGCTGTATGCTAAATCTCTATAGTGATGCAGTATGGTCTACGAGAGAGTAAGCAGCACCCAAGTTCAGAAGCGTCTGCGACATTTGGATTGTTTCATACAAAGGCAAGGAAGAGTTGTATGCTAAAACTCTATAGTGATGCAGTATGGTCTACGAGAGAGTAAGCAGCACCCAAGTTCAGAAGCGTCTGCTACATTTGGATTGTTTCATACAAAGGCAATGAAGAGTTCTATACTAAATCTCTCTGGTGTTCCTATACTGGCTACAGCCTAGTAAGCAGCACCCAAGTTCAGAAGCGTCTGCTACATTTGGATTGTTTCATACAAGGGCAAGGAAGAGTTGTATGCTAAATCTGTATAGTGATGCAGTATGGTCTACGAGAGAGTAAGCAGCACCCAAGTTCAGAAGCGTCTGCTACATTTGGATTGTTTCGTACAAGGGCAAGGAAGAGTTGTATGCTAAATCTCTATAGTGATGCAGTATGGTCTACGAGAGAGTAAGCAGCACCCAAGTTCAGAAGCGTCTGCAACATTTGGATTGTTTCATACAAGGGCAAGGAAGAGTTGTATGCTAAATCTCTATAGTGATGCAGTATGGTCTACGAGAGAGTAAGCAGCACCCACGTTCAGAAGCGTCTGCTACATTTGGATTGTTTCATACAAAGGCAATGAAGAGTTCTATACTAAATCTCTCTGGTGTTCCTATACTGGCTACAGCCTAGTAAGCAGCACCCAAGTTCAGAAGCGTCTGCTACATTTGGATTGTTTCATACAAGGGCAAGGAAGAGTTGTATGGTAAATCTCTATAGTGATGCAGTATGGTCTACGAGAGAGTAAGCAGCACCCAAGTTCAGAAGCGTCTGCTACATTTGGATTGTTTCATACAGAGGCAATGAAGAGTTCTATACTAAATCTCTCTGGTGTTCCTATACTCGCTACAGCCTAGTAAGCAGGACCCAAGTTCAGAAGCGTCTTCTACATTTGGATTGTTTCATACAAGGGCAAGGAAGAGTTGTATACTAAATCTCTATAGGGATGCAGTATGGTCTACGAGAGAGTAAGCAGCACCCAAGTTCAGAAGCGTCTGCTGCATTTGGATTGTTTCATACAAGGGCAAGGAAGAGTTGTATGGTAAATCTCTATAGTGATGCAGTATGGTCTACGAGAGAGTAAGCAGCACCCAAATTCAGAAGCGTCTGCTACATTTGGATTGTTTCATACAAGGGCAAGGAAGAGTTGTATGTTAAATCTCTATAGTGATGCAGTATGGTCTACGAGACAGTAAGCAGCACCCAAGTTCAGAAGCGTCAGCTACATTTGGATTGTTTCATACAAGGGCAAGGAAGAGTTGTATGCTAAATCTCTATAGTGATGCAGTATGGTCTACGAGAGAGTAAGCAGCACCCAAGTTCAGAAGCGTCTGCTACATTTGGATTGTTTCATACAAGGGCAAGGAAGAGTTGTATGCTAAATCTCTATAGTGATGCAGTATGGTCTACGAGAGAGTAAGCAGCACCCAAGTTCAGAAGCGTCTGCTACATTTGGATTGTTTCGTACAAGGGCAAGGAAGAGTTGTATGCTAAATCTCTATAGTGATGCAGTATGGTCTACGAGAGAGTAAGCAGCACCCAAGTTCAGAAGCGTCTGCAACATTTGGATTGTTTCATACAAGGGCAAGGAAGAGTTGTATGCTAAATCTCTATAGTGATGCAGTATGGTCTACGAGAGAGTAAGCAGCACCCAAGTTCAGAAGCGTCTGCTACATTTGGATTGTTTCATACAAGGGCAATGAAGAGTTCTATACTAAACTCTATGGTGTTCCTATACTGGCTACAGCCTAGTAAGCAGCACCCAAGTTCAGAAGCGTCTGCTACATTTGGATTGTTTCATACAAGGGCAAGGAAGAGTTGTATGGTAAATCTCTATAGTGATGCAGTATGGTCTACGAGAGAGTAAGCAGCACCCAAGTTCAGAAGCGTCTGCTACATTTGGATTGTTTCATACAGAGGCAATGAAGAGTTCTATACTAAATCTCTCTGGTGTTCCTATACTCGCTACAGCCTAGTAAGCAGGACCCAAGTTCAGAAGCGTCTGCTACATTTGGATTGTTTCGTACAAGGGCAAGGAAGAGTTGTATGCGAAATCTCTGTAGTGATGCAGTATGGTCTACGAGAGAGTAAGCAGCACCCAAGTTCAGAAGCGTCTGCAACATTTGGATTGTTTCATACAACGGCAAGGAAGAGTTGTATGCTAAATCTCTATAGTGATGCAGTATGGTCTACGAGAGAGTAAGCAGCACCCAAGTTCAGAAGCGTCTGCTACATTTGGATTGTTTCATACAAGGGCAATGAAGAGTTCTATACTAAATCTCTCTGGTGTTCCTATACTGGCTACAGCCTAGTAAGCAGCACCCAAGTTCAGAAGCGTCTGCTACATTTGGATTGTTTCATACAAGGGCAAGGAAGAGTAGTATGGTAAATGTCTATAGTGATGCAGTATGGTCTACGAGAGAGTAAGCAGCACCCAAGTTCAGAAGCGTCTGCTACATTTGGATTGTTTCATACAAGGGCAAGGAAGAGTTGTATGCTAAATCTCTATAGTGATGCAGTATGGTCTACGAGAGAGTAAGCAGCACCCAAGTTCAGAAGCGTCTGCAACATTTCGATTGTATCATACAAGGGCAAGGAAGAGTTGTATGGTAAATCTCTATAGTGATGCAGTATGGTCTACGAGAGAGTAAGCAGCACCCAAGTTCAGAAGCGTCTGCTACATTTGGATTGTTTCATACAAAGGCAATGAAGAGTTCTATACTAAATCTCTCTGGTGTTCCTATACTGGCTACAGCCTAGTAAGCAGCACCCAAGTTCAGAAGCGTCTGCTGCATTTGGATTGTTTCATACAAGGGCAAGGAAGAGTTGTATGGTAAATCTCTATAGTGATGCAGTATGGTCTACGAGAGAGTAAGCAGCACCCAAGTTCAGAAGCGTCTGCTACATTTGGATTGTTTCATACAGAGGCAATGAAGAGTTCTATACTAAATCTCTCTGGTGTTCCTATACTCGCTACAGCCTAGTAAGCAGGACCCAAGTTCAGAAGCGTCTGCTACATTTGGATTGTTTCGTACAAGGGCAAGGAAGAGTTGTATGCGAAATCTCTGTAGTGATGCAGTATGGTCTACGAGAGAGTAAGCAGCACCCAAGTTCAGAAGCGTCTGCAACATTTGGATTGTTTCATACAAGGGCAAGGAAGAGTTGTATGCTAAATCTCTATAGTGATGCAGTATGGTCTACGAGAGAGTAAGCAGCACCCAAGTTCAGAAGCATCAGCTACATTTGGATTGTTTCATACAAGGGCAAGGAAGAGTTGTATGGTAAATCTCTATAGTGATGCAGTATGGTCTACGAGAGAGTAAGCAGCACCCAAGTTCAGAAGCGTCAGCTACATTTGGATTGTTTCATACAAGGGCAAGGAAGATTGTATGGTAAATCTCTATAGTGATGCAGTATGGTCTACGAGAGAGTAAGCAGCACCCAAGTTCAGAAGCGTCTGCAACATTTGGATTGTCTCATACAAGGGTAAGGAAGAGTTGTATGCTAAATCTCTATAGTGATGCAGTATGGTCTACGAGAGAGTAAGCAGCACCCAAGTTCAGAAGCGTCTGCTACATTTGGATTGTTTCATACAAGGGCAAGGAAGAGTTGTATGCTAAATCTCTATAGTGATGCAGTATTGTCTACGAGAGAGTAAGCAGCACCCAAGTTCAGAAGCGTCTGCTACATTTGGATTGTTTCATACAAGGGCAAGGAAGAGTTGTATGGTAAATCTCTATAGTGATGCAGTATGGTCTACGAGAGAGTACGCAGCACCCAAGTTCAGAAGCGTCTTCTACATTTGGATTGTTTCATACAGAGGCAATGAAGAGTTCTATACTAAATCTCTCTGGTGTTCCTATACTCGCTACAGCCTAGTAAGCAGGACCCAAGTTCAGAAGCGTCTGCTACATTTGGATTGTTTCATACAAGGGCAAGGAAGAGTTGTATGCTAAATCTCTATAGGGATGCAGTATGGTCTACGAGAGAGTAAGCAGCACCCAAGTTCAGAAGCGTCAGCTGCATTTGGATTGTTTCATACAAGGGCAAGGAATAGTTGTATGGTAAATCTCTATAGTTATGCAGTATGGTCTACGAGAGAGTAAGCAGCACCCAAGTTCAGAAGCGTCTGCTACATTTGGATTGTTTCATACAAGGGCAAGGAAGAGTTGTATGCTAAATCTCTATAGTGATGCAGTATGGTCTACGAGAGAGTAAGCAGCACCCAAGTTCAGAAGCGTCTGCTAGATTTGGATTGTTTCATACAAAGGCAAGGAAGAGTTGTATGCTAAAATTCTATAGTGATGCAGTATGGTCTACGAGAGAGTAAGCAGCACCCAAGTTCAGAAGCGTCTGCTACATTTGGATTGTTTCATACAAGGGCAATGAAGAGTTCTATACTAAACTCTCTGGTGTTCCTATACTGGCTACAGCCTAGTAAGCAGCACCCAAGTTCAGAAGCGTCTGCTGCATTTGGATTGTTTCATACAAGGGCAAGGAAGAGTTGTATGGTAAATCTCTATAGTGATGCAGTATGGTCTACGAGACAGTAAGCAGCACCCAAGTTCAGAAGCGTCTGCTACATTTGGATTGTTTCATACAGAGGCAATGAAGAGTTCTATACTAAATCTCTCTGGTGTTCCTATACTCGCTACAGCCTAGTAAGCAGGACCCAAGTTCAGAAGCGTCTGCTACATTTGGATTGTTTCGTACAAGGGCAAGGAAGAGTTGTATGCGAAATCTCTGTAGTGATGCAGTATGGTCTACGAGAGAGTAAGCAGCACCCAAGTTCAGAAGCGTCTGCAACATTTGGATTGTTTCATACAAGGGCAAGGAAGAGTTGTATGCTAAATCTCTATAGTGATGCAGTATGGTCTACGAGAGAGTAAGCAAAACCCAAGTTCAGAAGCATCAGCTACATTTGGATTGTTTCATACAAGGGCAAGGAAGAGTTGTATGGTAAATCTCTATAGTGATGCAGTATGGTCTACGAGAGAGTAAGCAGCACCCAAGTTCAGAAGCGTCAGCTACATTTGGATTGTTTCATACAAGGGCAAGGAAGATTGTATGGTAAATCTCTATAGTGATGCATTATGGTCTACGAGAGAGTAAGCAGCACCCAAGTTCAGAAGCGTCTGCAACATTTGGATTGTCTCATACAAGGGTAAGGAAGAGTTGTATGCTAAATCTCTATAGTGATGCAGTATGGTCTACGAGAGAGTAAGCAGCACCCAAGTTCAGAAGCGTCTGCTACATTTGGATTGTTTCATACAAGGGCAAGGAAGAGTTGTATGCTAAATCTCTATAGTGATGCAGTATTGTCTACGAGAGAGTAAGCAGCACCCAAGTTCAGAAGCGTCTGCTACATTTGGATTGTTTCATACAAGGGCAAGGAAGAGTTGTATGGTAAATCTCTATAGTGATGCAGTATGGTCTACGAGAGATTACGCAGCACCCAAGTTCAGAAGCGTCTGCTACATTTGGATTGTTTCATACAGAGGCAATGAAGAGTTCTATACTAAATCTCTCTGGTGTTCCTATACTCGCTACAGCCTAGTAAGCAGGACCCAAGTTCAGAAGCGTCTGCTACATTTGGATTGTTTCATACAAGGGCAAGGAAGAGTTGTATGCTAAATCTCTATAGGGATGCAGTATGGTCTACGAGAGAGTAAGCAGCACCCAAGTTCAGAAGCGTCAGCTGCATTTGGATTGTTTCATACAAGGGCAAGGAATAGTTGTATGGTAAATCTCTATAGTTATGCAGTATGGTCTACGAGAGAGTAAGCAGCACCCAAGTTCAGAAGCGTCTGCTACATTTGGATTGTTTCATACAAGGGCAAGGAAGAGTTGTATGCTAAATCTCTATAGTGATGCAGTATGGTCTACGAGAGAGTAAGCAGCACCCAAGTTCAGAAGCGTCTGCTAGATTTGGATTGTTTCATACAAAGGCAAGGAAGAGTTGTATGCTAAAATTCTATAGTGATGCAGTATGGTCTACGAGAGAGTAAGCAGCACCCAAGTTCAGAAGCGTCTGCTACATTTGGATTGTTTCATACAAAGGCAATGAAGAGTTCTATACTAAATCTCTCTGGTGTTCCTATACTGGCTACAGCCTAGTAAGCAGGACCCAAGTTCAGAAGCGTCTGCTACATTTGGATTTTTTCATACAAGGGCAAGGAAGAGTTGTATGGTAAATCTCTATCGTGATGCAGTATGGTCTACGAGAGAGTAAGCAGCACCCAAGTTCAGAAGCGTCTGCTACATTTGGATTGTTTCATACAAGGGCAAGGAAGAGTTGTATGCTAAATCTCTATAGTGATGCAGTATGGCCTACGAGAGAGTAAGCAGCACCCAAATTCAGAAGCGTCTGCTACATTTGGATTGTTTCATACAAAGGCAAGGAAGAGTTGTATGCTAAATCTCTATAGTGATGCAGTATGGTCTACGAGAGAGTAAGCAGCACCCAAGTTCAGAAGCGTCTGCAACATTTGGATTGTTTCATACAAGGGCAAGGAAGAGTTGTATGCTAAATCTCTATAGTGATGCAGTACGGTCTACGAGAGAGTAAGCAGCACCCAAGTTCAGAAGCGTCTGCTACATTTGGATTGTTTCATACAAGGGCAAGGAAGAGTTGTATGCTAAATCTCTATAGTGATGCAGTATGGTCTACGAGAGAGTAAGCAGCACCCAAGTTCAGAAGCGTCTGGTACATTTGGATTGTTTCATGCAAAGGCAATGAAGAGTTCTATACTAAATCTCTCTGGTGTTCCTATACTGGCTACAGCCTAGTAAGCAAGACCCAAGTTCAGAAGCGTCTGCTACATTTGGATTGTTTCATACAAGGGCAAGGAAGAGTTGTATGCTAAATCTCTATAGTGATGCAGTATGGTCTACGAGAGAGTAAGCAGCACCCAATTTCAGAAGCATCAGCTACATTTGGATTGTTTTATACAAGGGCAAGGAAGAGTTGTATGGTTAATCTCTATAGTGATGCAGTATGGTCTACGAGAGAGTAAGCAGCACCCAAGTTCAGAAGCGTCAGCTACATCTGGATTGTTTCATACAAGGGCAAGGAAGAGTTGTATGGTAAATCTCTATAGTGATGCAGTATGGTCTACGAGAGATTAAGCAGCACCCAAGTTCAGAAGCGTCTGCTACATTTGGATTGTCTCATACAAGGGCAAGGAAGAGTTGTATGCTAAATCTCTATAGTGATGCAGTATGGTCTACGAGAGAGTAAGCAGCACCCAAGTTCAGAAGCGTCTGCTACATTTGGATTGTTTCATACAAGGGCAAGGAAGAGTTGTATGCTAAATCTCTATAGTGATGCAGTAATGTCTACGAGAGAGTATGCAGCACCCAAGTTCAGAAGCGTGTGCTACATTTGGATTGTTTCATACAAGGGCAAGGAAGAGTTGTATGCTAAATCTCTATAGTGATGCAGTATGGTCTACGAGAGAGTAAGCAGCACCCAAGTTCAGAAGCGTCTGCTACATTTGGATTGTTTCGTACAAGGGCAAGGAAGAGTTGTATGCTAAATCTCTATAGTGATGCAGTATGGTCTACGAGAGAGTAAGCAGCACCCAAGTTCAGAAGCGTCTGCAACATTTGGATTGTTTCATACAAGGGCAAGGAAGAGTTGTATGCTAAATCTCTATAGTGATGCAGTATGGTCTACGAGAGAGTAAGCAGCACCCAAGTTCCGAAGCGTCTGCTACATTTGGATTATTTCATACAAGGGCAATGAAGAGTTCTATACTAAATCTCTCTGGTGTTCCTATACTGGCTACAGCCTAGTAAGCAGCACCCAAGTTCAGAAGCGTCTGCTACATTTGGATTGTTTCATACAAGGGCAAGGAAGAGTTGTATGGTAAATGTCTATAGTGATGCAGTATGGTCTACGAGAGAGTAAGCAGCACCCAAGTTCAGAACCGTCTGCTACATTTGTATTGTTTCATACAGAGGCAATGAAGTGTTCTATACTAAATCTCTCTGGTGTTCCTATACTCGCTACAGCCTAGTAAGCAGGACCCAAGTTCAGAAGCGTCTGCTACATTTGGATTGTTTCATACAAGGGCAAGGAAGAGTTGTATGCTAAATCTCTATAGGGATGCAGTATGGTCTACGAGAGAGTAAGCAGCACCCACGTTCAGAAGCGTCTGCTACATTTGGATTGTTTCATACAAGGGCAAGGAAGAGTTGTATGCTAAATCTCTATAGTGATGCAGTATGGTCTACGAGAGAGTAAGCAGCACCCAAGTTCAGAAGCGTCTGCAACATTTGGATTGTTTCATACAAGGGCAAGGAAGAGTTGTATGGTAAATGTCTATAGTGATGCAGTATGGTCTACGAGAGAGTAAGCAGCACCCAAGTTCAGAAGCGTCTGCTACATTTGGATTATTTCATACAAGGGCAATGAAGAGTTCTATACTAAATCTCTCTGGTGTTCCTATACTGGCTAAAGCCTAGTAAGCAGCACCCAAGTTCAGAAGCGTCTGCTACATTTGGATTGTTTCATACAAGGGCAAGGAAGAGTTGTATGGTAAATCTCTATAGTGATGCAGTATGGTCTACGAGAGAGTAAGCAGCACCCAACTTCAGAAGCATCAGCTACATTTGGATTGTTTCATACAAGGGCAAGGAAGAGTTGTATGGTAAATCTCTATAGTGATGCAGTATGGTCTACGAGAGAGTAAGCAGCACCCACGTTCAGAAGCGTCAGATACATTTGGATTGTTTCATACAAGGGCAAGTAAGAGTTGTATGGTAAATCTCTATAGTGATGCAGTATGGTCTACGAGAGAGTAAGCAGCACCCACGTTCAGAAGCGTCTGCAACATTTGGATTGTCTCATACAACGGCAAGGAAGAGTTGTATGGTAAATCTCTATAGTGATGCAGTATGGTCTACGAGAGAGTAAGCAGCACCCAAGTTCAGAAGCGTCTGCTACATTTGGATTGTTTCATACAAGGGCAAGGAAGAGTTGTATGCTAAATCTCTATAGTGATGCAGTATGGTCTACGAGAGAGTAAGCAGCACCCAAGTTCAGAAGCGTCTGCTACATTTGGATTGTTTCGTACAAGGCCAAGGAAGAGTTGTATGCTAAATCTCTATAGTGATGCAGTATGGTCTACGAGAGAGTAAGCAGCACCCAAGTTCAGAAGCGTCTGCAACATTTGGATTGTTTCATACAAGGGCAAGGAAGAGTTGTATGCTAAATCTCTATAGTGATGCAGTATGGTCTACGAGAGAGTAAGCAGCACCCAAGTTCAGAAGCGTCTGCTACATTTGGATTGTTTCATACAAGGGCAATGAAGAGTTCTATACTAAATCTCTCTGGTGTTCCTATACTGGCTACAGCCTAGTAAGCAGCACCCAAGTTCAGAAGCGTCTGCTACATTTGGATTGTTTCATACAAGGGCAAGGAAGAGTAGTATGGTAAATGTCTATAGTGATGCAGTATGGTCTACGAGAGAGTAAGCAGCACCCAAGTTCAGAAGCGTCTGCTACATTTGGATTGTTTCATACAAGGGCAAGGAAGAGTTGTATGCTAAATCTCTATAGTGATGCAGTATGGTCTACGAGAGAGTAAGCAGCACCCAAGTTCAGAAGCGTCTGCAACATTTCGATTGTATCATACAAGGGCAAGGAAGAGTTGTATGGTAAATCTCTATAGTGATGCAGTATGGTCTACGAGAGAGTAAGCAGCACCCAAGTTCAGAAGCGTCTGCTACATTTGGATTGTTTCATACAAAGGCAATGAAGAGTTCTATACTAAATCTCTCTGGTGTTCCTATACTGGCTACAGCCTAGTAAGCAGCACCCAAGTTCAGAAGCGTCTGCTGCATTTGGATTGTTTCATACAAGGGCAAGGAAGAGTTGTATGCTAAATCTCTATAGTGATGCAGTATGGTCTACGAGAGAGTAAGCAGCACCCAAGTTCAGAAGCGTCTGCTAGATTTGGATTGTTTCATACAAAGGCAAGGAAGAGTTGTATGCTAAAATTCTATAGTGATGCAGTATGGTCTACGAGAGAGTAAGCAGCACCCAAGTTCAGAAGCGTCTGCTACATTTGGATTGTTTCATACAAAGGCAATGAAGAGTTCTATACTAAATCTCTCTGGTGTTCCTATACTGGCTACAGCCTAGTAAGCAGGACCCAAGTTCAGAAGCGTCTGCTACATTTGGATTGTTTCATACAAGGGCAAGGAAGAGTTGTGTGCTAAATCTCTATAGTGATGCAGTATGGTCTACGAGAGAGTAAGCAGCACCCAAGTTCAGAAGCGTCTGCTACATTTGGATTGTTTCATACAAGGGCAAGGAAGAGTTGTATGGTAAATCTCTATAGTGATGCAGTAGGGTCTACGAGAGATTACGCAGCACCCAAGTTCAGAAGCGTCTGCTACATTTGGATTGTTTCATACAGAGGCAATGAAGAGTTCTATACTAAATCTCTCTGGTGTTCCTATACTCGCTACAGCCTAGTAAGCAGGACCCAAGTTCAGAAGCGTCTGCTACATTTGGATTGTTTCATACAAGGGCAAGGAAGAGTTGTATGCTAAATCTCTATAGGGATGCAGTATGGTCTACGAGAGAGTAAGCAGCACCCAAGTTCAGAAGCGTCAGCTGCATTTGGATTGTTTCATACAAGGGCAAGGAATAGTTGTATGGTAAATCTCTATAGTTATGCAGTATGGTCTACGAGAGAGTAAGCAGCACCCAAGTTCAGAAGCGTCTGCTACATTTGGATTGTTTCATACAAGGGCAAGGAAGAGTTGTATGCTAAATCTCTATAGTGATGCAGTATGGTCTACGAGAGAGTAAGCAGCACCCAAGTTCAGAAGCGTCTGCTAGATTTGGATTGTTTCATACAAAGGCAAGGAAGAGTTGTATGCTAAAATTCTATAGTGATGCAGTATGGTCTACGAGAGAGTAAGCAGCACCCAAGTTCAGAAGCGTCTGCTACATTTGGATTGTTTCATACAAAGGCAATGAAGAGTTCTATACTAAATCTCTCTGGTGTTCCTATACTGGCTACAGCCTAGTAAGCAGGACCCAAGTTCAGAAGCGTCTGCTACATTTGGATTTTTTCATACAAGGGCAAGGAAGAGTTGTATGGTAAATCTCTATCGTGATGCAGTATGGTCTACGAGAGAGTAAGCAGCACCCAAGTTCAGAAGCGTCTGCTACATTTGGATTGTTTCATACAAGGGCAAGGAAGAGTTGTATGCTAAATCTCTATAGTGATGCAGTATGGCCTACGAGAGAGTAAGCAGCACCCAAGTTCAGAAGCGTCTGCTACATTTGGATTGTTTCATACAAAGGCAAGGAAGAGTTGTATGCTAAATCTCTATAGTGATGCAGTATGGTCTACGAGAGAGTAAGCAGCACCCAAGTTCAGAAGCGTCTGCAACATTTGGATTGTTTCATACAAGGGCAAGGAAGAGTTGTATGCTAAATCTCTATAGTGATGCAGTATGGTCTACGAGAGAGTAAGCAGCACCCAAGTTCAGAAGCATCAGCTACATTTGGATTGTTTCATACAAGGGCAAGGAAGAGTTGTATGCTAAATCTCTATAGCGATGCAGTATGGTCTACGAGAGAGTAAGCAGCACC
This sequence comes from Plestiodon gilberti rubricaudatus, assembly GCA_026170595.1. Classification (NCBI taxonomy): domain Eukaryota; kingdom Metazoa; phylum Chordata; class Lepidosauria; order Squamata; family Scincidae; genus Plestiodon; species Plestiodon gilberti. The sequence continues at coordinate 113,562,593 of JANXHW010000003.1, forward strand.
CAAGTTCAGAAGCGTCTGCTACATTTGGATTGTTTCATACAAGGGCAATGAAGAGTTCTATACTAAATCTCTCTGGTGTTCCTATACTGGCTAAAGCCTAGTAAGCAGCACCCAAGTTCAGAAGCGTCTGCTACATTTGGATTGTTTCATACAAGGGCAAGGAAGAGTTGTATGGTAAATGTATATAGTGATGCAGTATGGTCTACGAGAGAGTAAGCAGCCCCCAAGTTCAGAACCGTCTGCTACATTTGGATTGTTTCATACAAGGGCAAGGAAGAGTTGTATGCTAAACATCTATAGTGATGCAGTATGGTCTACGAGAGAGTAAGCAGCACCCAAGTTCAGAAGCGTCTGCTACATTTGGATTGTTTCATACAAGGGCAAGGAAGAGTTGTATGGTAAATCTCTATAGTGATGCATTATGGTCTACGAGAGAGTAAGCAGCACCCAAGTTCAGAAGCGTCTGCTACATTTGGATTGTTTCATACAAAGGCAAGGAAGAGTTCTATACTAAATCTCTCTGGTGTTCCTATACTGGCTACAGCCTAGTAAGCAGGACCCAAGTTCAGAAGCGTCTGCTACATTTGGATTGTTTCATACAAGGGCAAGGAAGAGTTGTATGCTAAATCTCTATAGTATGGTCTACGAGAGAGTAAGCAGCACCCAAGTTCAGAAGCGTCTGCTACATTAGGATTGTTTCATACAAGGGCAAGGAAGAGTTGTATGGTAAATCTCTATAGTGATGCAGTATGGTCTACGAGAGAGTAAGCAGCACCCAAGTTCAGAAGCGTCTGCTACATTTGGATTGTTTCGTACAAGGGCAAGGAAGAGTTGTATGCTAAATCTCTATAGTGATGCAGTATGGTCTACGAGAGAGTAAGCAGCACCCAAGTTCAGAAGCGTCTGCAACATTTGGATTGTTTCATACAAGGGCAAGGAAGAGTTGTATGCTAAATCTCTATAGTGATGCAGTATGGTCTACGAGAGAGTAAGCAGCACCCAAGTTCAGAAGCGTCTGCTACATTTGGATTGTTTCATACAAGGGCAATGAAGAGTTCTATACTAAATCTCTCTGGTGTTCCTATACTGGCTACAGCCTAGTAAGCAGCACCCAAGTTCAGAAGCGTCTGCTACATTTGGATTGTTTCATACAAGGGCAAGGAAGAGTTGTATGGTAAATGTCTATAGTGATGCAGTATGGTCTACGAGAGAGTAAGCAGCACCCAAGTTCAGAACCGTCTGCTACATTTGTATTGTTTCATACAGAGGCAATGAAGTGTTCTATACTAAATCTCTCTGGTGTTCCTATACTCGCTACAGCCTAGTAAGCAGGACCCAAGTTCAGAAGCGTCTGCTACATTTGGATTGTTTCATACAAGGGCAAGGAAGAGTTGTATGCTAAATCTCTATAGGGATGCAGTATGGTCTACGAGAGAGTAAGCAGCACCCACGTTCAGAAGCGTCTGCTACATTTGGATTGTTTCATACAAGGGCAAGGAAGAGTTGTATGCTAAATCTCTATAGTGATGCAGTATGGTCTACGAGAGAGTAAGCAGCACCCAAGTTCAGAAGCGTCTGCAACATTTGGATTGTTTCATACAAGGGCAAGGAAGAGTTGTATGGTAAATCTCTATAGTGATGCAGTATGGTCTACGAGAGAGTAAGCAGCACCCAAGTTCAGAAGCGTCTGCTACATTTGGATTATTTCATACAAGGGCAATGAAGAGTTCTATACTAAATCTCTCTGGTGTTCCTATACTGGCTAAAGCCTAGTAAGCAGCACCCAAGTTCAGAAGCATCTGCTACATTTGGATTGTTTCATACAAGGGCAAGGAAGAGTTGTATGGTAAATCTCTATAGTGATGCAGTATGGTCTACGAGAGAGTAAGCAGCACCCAAGTTCAGAAGCATCAGCTACATTTGGATTGTTTCATACAAGGGCAAGGAAGAGTTGTATGGTAAATCTCTATAGTGATGCAGTATGGTCTACGAGAGAGTAAGCAGCACCCACGTTCCGAAGCGTCAGATACATTTGGATTGTTTCATACAAGGGCAAGGAAGAGTTGTATGGTAAATCTCTATAGTGATGCAGTATGGTCTACGAGAGAGTAAGCAGCACCCACGATCAGAAGCGTCTGCAACATTTGGATTGTCTCATACAACGGCAAGGAAGAGTTGTATGGTAAATCTCTATAGTGATGCAGTATGGTCTACGAGAGAGTAAGCAGCACCCAAGTTCAGAAGCGTCTGCTACATTTGGATTGTTAAATACAAGGGCAAGGAAGAGTTGTATGCTAAATCTCTATAGTGATGCAGTATGGTCTACGAGAGAGTAAGCAGCACCCAAGTTCAGAAGCGTCTGCTACATTTGGATTGTTTCGTACAAGGCCAAGGAAGAGTTGTATGCTAAATCTCTATAGTGATGCAGTATGGTCTACGAGAGAGTAAGCAGCACCCAAGTTCAGAAGCGTCTGCAACATTTGGATTGTTTCATACAAGGGCAAGGAAGAGTTGTATGCTAAATCTCTATAGTGATGCAGTATGGTCTACGAGAGAGTAAGCAGCACCCAAGTTCAGAAGCGTCTGCTACATTTGGATTGTTTCATACAAGGGCAATGAAGAGTTCTATACTAAATCTCTCTGGTGTTCCTATACTGGCTACAGCCTAGTAAGCAGCACCCAAGTTCAGAAGCGTCTGCTACATTTGGATTGTTTCATACAAGGGCAAGGAAGAGTAGTATGGTAAATGTCTATAGTGATGCAGTATGGTCTACGAGAGAGTAAGCAGCACCCAAGTTCAGAACCGTCTGCTACATTTGTATTGTTTCATACAGAGGCAATGAAGTGTTCTATACTAAATCTCTCTGGTGTTCCTATACTCGCTACAGCCTAGTAAGCAGGACCCAAGTTCAGAAGCGTCTGCTACATTTGGATTGTTTCATACAAGGGCAAGGAAGAGTTGTATGCTAAATCTCTATAGGGATGCAGTATGGTCTACGAGAGAGTAAGCAGCACCCAAGTTCAGAAGCGTCTGCTACATTTGGATTGTTTCATACAAGTGCAAGGAAGAGTTGTATGCTAAATCTCTATAGTGATGCAGTATGGTCTACGAGAGAGTAAGCAGCACCCAAGTTCAGAAGCGTCTGCAACATTTCGATTGTATCATACAAGGGCAAGGAAGAGTTGTATGGTAAATCTCTATAGTGATGCAGTATGGTCTACGAGAGAGTAAGCAGCACCCAAGTTCAGAAGCGTCTGCTACATTTGGATTGTTTCATACAAAGGCAATGAAGAGTTCTATACTAAATCTCTCTGGTGTTCCTATACTGGCTACAGCCTAGTAAGCAGCACCCAAGTTCAGAAGCGTCTGCTGCATTTGGATTGTTTCATACAAGGGCAAGGAAGAGTTGTATGGTAAATCTCTGTAGTGATGCAGTATGGTCTACGAGAGAGTAAGCAGCACCCAAGTTCAGAAGCGTCTGCAACATTTGGATTGTTTCATACAACGGCAAGGAAGAGTTGTATGCTAAATCTCTATAGTGATGCAGTATGGTCTACGAGAGAGTAAGCAGCACCCAAGTTCAGAAGCGTCTGCTACATTTGGATTATTTCATACAAGGGCAATGAAGAGTTCTATACTAAATCTCTCTGGTGATCCTATACTGGCTAGACCCTAGTAAGCAGCACCCAAGTTCAGAAGCGTCTGCTACATTTGGATTGTTTCATACAAGGGCAAGGAAGAGTTGTATGGTAAATCTCTATAGTGATGCAGTATGGTCTACGAGAGAGTAAGCAGCACCCAAGTTCAGAAGCGTCTGCTACATTTGGATTGTTTCATACAGAGGCAATGAAGAGTTCTGTACTAAATCTCTCTGGTGTTCCTATACTCGCTACAGCCTAGTAAGCAGGACCCAAATTCAGAAGCGTCTGCTACATTTGGATTGTTTCATACAAGGGCAAGGAAGAGTTGTATACTAAATCACTATAGGGATGCAGTATGGTCTACGAGAGAGTAAGCAGCACCCAAGTTCAGAAGCGTCTGCTGCATTTGGATTGTTTCATACAAGGGCAAGGAAGAGTTGTATGGTAAATCTCTATAGTGATGCAGTATGGTCTACGAGAGAGTAAGCAGCACCCAAGTTCAGAAGCGTCTGCTACATTTGGATTGTTTCATACAAGGGCAAGGAAGAGTTGTATGGTAAATCTCTATAGTGATGCAGTATGGTCTACGAGACAGTAAGCAGCACCCAAGTTCAGAAGCGTCAGCTACATTTGGATTGTTTCATACAAGGGCAAGGAAGAGTTGTATGGTAAATCTCTATAGTGATGCAGTATGGTCTACGAGAGAGTAAGCAGCACCCAAGTTCAGAAGCGTCTGCAACATTTGGATTGTTTCATACAAGGGCAAGGAAGAGTTGTATGCTAAATCTCTATAGTGATGCCGTATGGTCTACGAGAGATTAAGCAGCACCGAAGTTCAGAAGCGTCTGCTACATTTGGATTGTTTCGTACAAGGGCAAGGAAGAGTTGTATGCGAAATCTCTGTAGTGATGCAGTATGGTCTACGAGAGAGTAAGCAGCACCCAAGTTCAGAAGCGTCTGCAACATTTGGATTGTTTCATACAACGGCAAGGAAGAGTTGTATGCTAAATCTCAATAGTGATGCAGTATGGTCTACGAGAGAGTAAGCAGCACCCAAGTTCAGAAGCGTCTGCTACATTTGGATTATTTCATACAAGGGCAATGAAGAGTTCTATACTAAATCTCTCTGGTGATCCTATACTGGCTAGAGCCTAGTAAGCAGCACCCAAGTTCAGAAGCGTCTGCTACATTTGGATTGTTTCATACAAGGGCAAGGAAGAGTTGTATGGTAAATCTCTATAGTGATGCAGTATGGTCTACGAGAGAGTAAGCAGCACCCAAGTTCAGAAGCGTCTGCCACATTTGGATTGTTTCATACAGAGGCAATGAAGAGTTCTATACTAAATCTCTCTGGTGTTCCTATACTCGCTAAAGCCTAGTAAGCAGGACTCAAGTTCAGAAGCGTCTGCTACATTTGGATTGTTTCATACAAGGGCAAGGAAGAGTTGTATGCTAAATCTCTATAGGGATGCAGTATGGTCTACGAGAGAGTAAGCAGAACTCAAGTTCAGAAGCGTCTGCTACATTTGGATTGTTTCATACAAGGGCAAGGAAGAGCTGTATGCTAAATCTCTATAGTGATGCAGTATGGTCTACGAGAGAGTAAGCAGCACCCAAGTTCAGAAGCGTCTGCGACATTTGGATTGTTTCATACAAAGGCAAGGAAGAGTTGTATGCTAAAACTCTATAGTGATGCAGTATGGTCTACGAGAGAGTAAGCAGCACCCAAGTTCAGAAGCGTCTGCTACATTTGGATTGTTTCATACAAAGGCAATGAAGAGTTCTATACTAAATCTCTCTGGTGTTCCTATACTGGCTACAGCCTAGTAAGCAGCACCCAAGTTCAGAAGCGTCTGCTACATTTGGATTGTTTCATACAAGGGCAAGGAAGAGTTGTATGCTAAATCTGTATAGTGATGCAGTATGGTCTACGAGAGAGTAAGCAGCACCCAAGTTCAGAAGCGTCTGCTACATTTGGATTGTTTCGTACAAGGGCAAGGAAGAGTTGTATGCTAAATCTCTATAGTGATGCAGTATGGTCTACGAGAGAGTAAGCAGCACCCAAGTTCAGAAGCGTCTGCAACATTTGGATTGTTTCATACAAGGGCAAGGAAGAGTTGTATGCTAAATCTCTATAGTGATGCAGTATGGTCTACGAGAGAGTAAGCAGCACCCACGTTCAGAAGCGTCTGCTACATTTGGATTGTTTCATACAAAGGCAATGAAGAGTTCTATACTAAATCTCTCTGGTGTTCCTATACTGGCTACAGCCTAGTAAGCAGCACCCAAGTTCAGAAGCGTCTGCTACATTTGGATTGTTTCATACAAGGGCAAGGAAGAGTTGTATGGTAAATCTCTATAGTGATGCAGTATGGTCTACGAGAGAGTAAGCAGCACCCAAGTTCAGAAGCGTCTGCTACATTTGGATTGTTTCATACAGAGGCAATGAAGAGTTCTATACTAAATCTCTCTGGTGTTCCTATACTCGCTACAGCCTAGTAAGCAGGACCCAAGTTCAGAAGCGTCTTCTACATTTGGATTGTTTCATACAAGGGCAAGGAAGAGTTGTATACTAAATCTCTATAGGGATGCAGTATGGTCTACGAGAGAGTAAGCAGCACCCAAGTTCAGAAGCGTCTGCTGCATTTGGATTGTTTCATACAAGGGCAAGGAAGAGTTGTATGGTAAATCTCTATAGTGATGCAGTATGGTCTACGAGAGAGTAAGCAGCACCCAAATTCAGAAGCGTCTGCTACATTTGGATTGTTTCATACAAGGGCAAGGAAGAGTTGTATGTTAAATCTCTATAGTGATGCAGTATGGTCTACGAGACAGTAAGCAGCACCCAAGTTCAGAAGCGTCAGCTACATTTGGATTGTTTCATACAAGGGCAAGGAAGAGTTGTATGCTAAATCTCTATAGTGATGCAGTATGGTCTACGAGAGAGTAAGCAGCACCCAAGTTCAGAAGCGTCTGCTACATTTGGATTGTTTCATACAAGGGCAAGGAAGAGTTGTATGCTAAATCTCTATAGTGATGCAGTATGGTCTACGAGAGAGTAAGCAGCACCCAAGTTCAGAAGCGTCTGCTACATTTGGATTGTTTCGTACAAGGGCAAGGAAGAGTTGTATGCTAAATCTCTATAGTGATGCAGTATGGTCTACGAGAGAGTAAGCAGCACCCAAGTTCAGAAGCGTCTGCAACATTTGGATTGTTTCATACAAGGGCAAGGAAGAGTTGTATGCTAAATCTCTATAGTGATGCAGTATGGTCTACGAGAGAGTAAGCAGCACCCAAGTTCAGAAGCGTCTGCTACATTTGGATTGTTTCATACAAGGGCAATGAAGAGTTCTATACTAAACTCTATGGTGTTCCTATACTGGCTACAGCCTAGTAAGCAGCACCCAAGTTCAGAAGCGTCTGCTACATTTGGATTGTTTCATACAAGGGCAAGGAAGAGTTGTATGGTAAATCTCTATAGTGATGCAGTATGGTCTACGAGAGAGTAAGCAGCACCCAAGTTCAGAAGCGTCTGCTACATTTGGATTGTTTCATACAGAGGCAATGAAGAGTTCTATACTAAATCTCTCTGGTGTTCCTATACTCGCTACAGCCTAGTAAGCAGGACCCAAGTTCAGAAGCGTCTGCTACATTTGGATTGTTTCGTACAAGGGCAAGGAAGAGTTGTATGCGAAATCTCTGTAGTGATGCAGTATGGTCTACGAGAGAGTAAGCAGCACCCAAGTTCAGAAGCGTCTGCAACATTTGGATTGTTTCATACAACGGCAAGGAAGAGTTGTATGCTAAATCTCTATAGTGATGCAGTATGGTCTACGAGAGAGTAAGCAGCACCCAAGTTCAGAAGCGTCTGCTACATTTGGATTGTTTCATACAAGGGCAATGAAGAGTTCTATACTAAATCTCTCTGGTGTTCCTATACTGGCTACAGCCTAGTAAGCAGCACCCAAGTTCAGAAGCGTCTGCTACATTTGGATTGTTTCATACAAGGGCAAGGAAGAGTAGTATGGTAAATGTCTATAGTGATGCAGTATGGTCTACGAGAGAGTAAGCAGCACCCAAGTTCAGAAGCGTCTGCTACATTTGGATTGTTTCATACAAGGGCAAGGAAGAGTTGTATGCTAAATCTCTATAGTGATGCAGTATGGTCTACGAGAGAGTAAGCAGCACCCAAGTTCAGAAGCGTCTGCAACATTTCGATTGTATCATACAAGGGCAAGGAAGAGTTGTATGGTAAATCTCTATAGTGATGCAGTATGGTCTACGAGAGAGTAAGCAGCACCCAAGTTCAGAAGCGTCTGCTACATTTGGATTGTTTCATACAAAGGCAATGAAGAGTTCTATACTAAATCTCTCTGGTGTTCCTATACTGGCTACAGCCTAGTAAGCAGCACCCAAGTTCAGAAGCGTCTGCTGCATTTGGATTGTTTCATACAAGGGCAAGGAAGAGTTGTATGGTAAATCTCTATAGTGATGCAGTATGGTCTACGAGAGAGTAAGCAGCACCCAAGTTCAGAAGCGTCTGCTACATTTGGATTGTTTCATACAGAGGCAATGAAGAGTTCTATACTAAATCTCTCTGGTGTTCCTATACTCGCTACAGCCTAGTAAGCAGGACCCAAGTTCAGAAGCGTCTGCTACATTTGGATTGTTTCGTACAAGGGCAAGGAAGAGTTGTATGCGAAATCTCTGTAGTGATGCAGTATGGTCTACGAGAGAGTAAGCAGCACCCAAGTTCAGAAGCGTCTGCAACATTTGGATTGTTTCATACAAGGGCAAGGAAGAGTTGTATGCTAAATCTCTATAGTGATGCAGTATGGTCTACGAGAGAGTAAGCAGCACCCAAGTTCAGAAGCATCAGCTACATTTGGATTGTTTCATACAAGGGCAAGGAAGAGTTGTATGGTAAATCTCTATAGTGATGCAGTATGGTCTACGAGAGAGTAAGCAGCACCCAAGTTCAGAAGCGTCAGCTACATTTGGATTGTTTCATACAAGGGCAAGGAAGATTGTATGGTAAATCTCTATAGTGATGCAGTATGGTCTACGAGAGAGTAAGCAGCACCCAAGTTCAGAAGCGTCTGCAACATTTGGATTGTCTCATACAAGGGTAAGGAAGAGTTGTATGCTAAATCTCTATAGTGATGCAGTATGGTCTACGAGAGAGTAAGCAGCACCCAAGTTCAGAAGCGTCTGCTACATTTGGATTGTTTCATACAAGGGCAAGGAAGAGTTGTATGCTAAATCTCTATAGTGATGCAGTATTGTCTACGAGAGAGTAAGCAGCACCCAAGTTCAGAAGCGTCTGCTACATTTGGATTGTTTCATACAAGGGCAAGGAAGAGTTGTATGGTAAATCTCTATAGTGATGCAGTATGGTCTACGAGAGAGTACGCAGCACCCAAGTTCAGAAGCGTCTTCTACATTTGGATTGTTTCATACAGAGGCAATGAAGAGTTCTATACTAAATCTCTCTGGTGTTCCTATACTCGCTACAGCCTAGTAAGCAGGACCCAAGTTCAGAAGCGTCTGCTACATTTGGATTGTTTCATACAAGGGCAAGGAAGAGTTGTATGCTAAATCTCTATAGGGATGCAGTATGGTCTACGAGAGAGTAAGCAGCACCCAAGTTCAGAAGCGTCAGCTGCATTTGGATTGTTTCATACAAGGGCAAGGAATAGTTGTATGGTAAATCTCTATAGTTATGCAGTATGGTCTACGAGAGAGTAAGCAGCACCCAAGTTCAGAAGCGTCTGCTACATTTGGATTGTTTCATACAAGGGCAAGGAAGAGTTGTATGCTAAATCTCTATAGTGATGCAGTATGGTCTACGAGAGAGTAAGCAGCACCCAAGTTCAGAAGCGTCTGCTAGATTTGGATTGTTTCATACAAAGGCAAGGAAGAGTTGTATGCTAAAATTCTATAGTGATGCAGTATGGTCTACGAGAGAGTAAGCAGCACCCAAGTTCAGAAGCGTCTGCTACATTTGGATTGTTTCATACAAGGGCAATGAAGAGTTCTATACTAAACTCTCTGGTGTTCCTATACTGGCTACAGCCTAGTAAGCAGCACCCAAGTTCAGAAGCGTCTGCTACATTTGGATTGTTTCATACAAGGGCAAGGAAGAGTTGTATGGTAAATCTCTATAGTGATGCAGTATGGTCTACGAGAGAGTAAGCAGCACCCAAGTTCAGAAGCGTCTGCTACATTTGGATTGTTTCATACAGAGGCAATGAAGAGTTCTATACTAAATCTCTCTGGTGTTCCTATACTCGCTACAGCCTAGTAAGCAGGACCCAAGTTCAGAAGCGTCTGCTACATTTGGATTGTTTCGTACAAGGGCAAGGAAGAGTTGTATGCGAAATCTCTGTAGTGATGCAGTATGGTCTACGAGAGAGTAAGCAGCACCCAAGTTCAGAAGCGTCTGCAACATTTGGATTGTTTCATACAACGGCAAGGAAGAGTTGTATGCTAAATCTCTATAGTGATGCAGTATGGTCTACGAGAGAGTAAGCAGCAACCAAGTTCAGAAGCGTCTGCTACATTTGGATTGTTTCATACAAGGGCAATGAAGAGTTCTATACTAAATCTCTCTGGTGTTCCTATACTGGCTACAGCCTAGTAAGCAGCACCCAAGTTCAGAAGCGTCTGCTACATTTGGATTGTTTCATACAAGGGCAAGGAAGAGTAGTATGGTAAATGTCTATAGTGATGCAGTATGGTCTACGAGAGAGTAAGCAGCACCCAAGTTCAGAAGCGTCTGCTACATTTGGATTGTTTCATACAAGGGCAAGGAAGAGTTGTATGCTAAATCTCTATAGTGATGCAGTATGGTCTACGAGAGAGTAAGCAGCACCCAAGTTCAGAAGCGTCTGCAACATTTCGATTGTATCATACAAGGGCAAGGAAGAGTTGTATGGTAAATCTCTATAGTGATGCAGTATGGTCTACGAGAGAGTAAGCAGCACCCAAGTTCAGAAGCGTCTGCTACATTTGGATTGTTTCATACAAAGGCAATGAAGAGTTCTATACTAAATCTCTCTGGTGTTCCTATACTGGCTACAGCCTAGTAAGCAGCACCCAAGTTCAGAAGCGTCTGCTGCATTTGGATTGTTTCATACAAGGGCAAGGAAGAGTTGTATGGTAAATCTCTATAGTGATGCAGTATGGTCTACGAGAGAGTAAGCAGCACCCAAGTTCAGAAGCGTCTGCTACATTTGGATTGTTTCATACAGAGGCAATGAAGAGTTCTATACTAAATCTCTCTGGTGTTCCTATACTCGCTACAGCCTAGTAAGCAGGACCCAAGTTCAGAAGCGTCTGCTACATTTGGATTGTTTCGTACAAGGGCAAGGAAGAGTTGTATGCGAAATCTCTGTAGTGATGCAGTATGGTCTACGAGAGAGTAAGCAGCACCCAAGTTCAGAAGCGTCTGCAACATTTGGATTGTTTCATACAAGGGCAAGGAAGAGTTGTATGCTAAATCTCTATAGTGATGCAGTATGGTCTACGAGAGAGTAAGCAAAACCCAAGTTCAGAAGCATCAGCTACATTTGGATTGTTTCATACAAGGGCAAGGAAGAGTTGTATGGTAAATCTCTATAGTGATGCAGTATGGTCTACGAGAGAGTAAGCAGCACCCAAGTTCAGAAGCGTCAGCTACATTTGGATTGTTTCATACAAGGGCAAGGAAGATTGTATGGTAAATCTCTATAGTGATGCATTATGGTCTACGAGAGAGTAAGCAGCACCCAAGTTCAGAAGCGTCTGCAACATTTGGATTGTCTCATACAAGGGTAAGGAAGAGTTGTATGCTAAATCTCTATAGTGATGCAGTATGGTCTACGAGAGAGTAAGCAGCACCCAAGTTCAGAAGCGTCTGCTACATTTGGATTGTTTCATACAAGGGCAAGGAAGAGTTGTATGCTAAATCTCTATAGTGATGCAGTATTGTCTACGAGAGAGTAAGCAGCACCCAAGTTCAGAAGCGTCTGCTACATTTGGATTGTTTCATACAAGGGCAAGGAAGAGTTGTATGGTAAATCTCTATAGTGATGCAGTATGGTCTACGAGAGATTACGCAGCACCCAAGTTCAGAAGCGTCTGCTACATTTGGATTGTTTCATACAGAGGCAATGAAGAGTTCTATACTAAATCTCTCTGGTGTTCCTATACTCGCTACAGCCTAGTAAGCAGGACCCAAGTTCAGAAGCGTCTGCTACATTTGGATTGTTTCATACAAGGGCAAGGAAGAGTTGTATGCTAAATCTCTATAGGGATGCAGTATGGTCTACGAGAGAGTAAGCAGCACCCAAGTTCAGAAGCGTCAGCTGCATTTGGATTGTTTCATACAAGGGCAAGGAATAGTTGTATGGTAAATCTCTATAGTTATGCAGTATGGTCTACGAGAGAGTAAGCAGCACCCAAGTTCAGAAGCGTCTGCTACATTTGGATTGTTTCATACAAGGGCAAGGAAGAGTTGTATGCTAAATCTCTATAGTGATGCAGTATGGTCTACGAGAGAGTAAGCAGCACCCAAGTTCAGAAGCGTCTGCTAGATTTGGATTGTTTCATACAAAGGCAAGGAAGAGTTGTATGCTAAAATTCTATAGTGATGCAGTATGGTCTACGAGAGAGTAAGCAGCACCCAAGTTCAGAAGCGTCTGCTACATTTGGATTGTTTCATACAAAGGCAATGAAGAGTTCTATACTAAATCTCTCTGGTGTTCCTATACTGGCTACAGCCTAGTAAGCAGGACCCAAGTTCAGAAGCGTCTGCTACATTTGGATTTTTTCATACAAGGGCAAGGAAGAGTTGTATGGTAAATCTCTATCGTGATGCAGTATGGTCTACGAGAGAGTAAGCAGCACCCAAGTTCAGAAGCGTCTGCTACATTTGGATTGTTTCATACAAGGGCAAGGAAGAGTTGTATGCTAAATCTCTATAGTGATGCAGTATGGCCTACGAGAGAGTAAGCAGCACCCAAGTTCAGAAGCGTCTGCTACATTTGGATTGTTTCATACAAAGGCAAGGAAGAGTTGTATGCTAAATCTCTATAGTGATGCAGTATGGTCTACGAGAGAGTAAGCAGCACCCAAGTTCAGAAGCGTCTGCAACATTTGGATTGTTTCATACAAGGGCAAGGAAGAGTTGTATGCTAAATCTCTATAGTGATGCAGTACGGTCTACGAGAGAGTAAGCAGCACCCAAGTTCAGAAGCGTCTGCTACATTTGGATTGTTTCATACAAGGGCAAGGAAGAGTTGTATGCTAAATCTCTATAGTGATGCAGTATGGTCTACGAGAGAGTAAGCAGCACCCAAGTTCAGAAGCGTCTGGTACATTTGGATTGTTTCATGCAAAGGCAATGAAGAGTTCTATACTAAATCTCTCTGGTGTTCCTATACTGGCTACAGCCTAGTAAGCAAGACCCAAGTTCAGAAGCGTCTGCTACATTTGGATTGTTTCATACAAGGGCAAGGAAGAGTTGTATGCTAAATCTCTATAGTGATGCAGTATGGTCTACGAGAGAGTAAGCAGCACCCAATTTCAGAAGCATCAGCTACATTTGGATTGTTTTATACAAGGGCAAGGAAGAGTTGTATGGTTAATCTCTATAGTGATGCAGTATGGTCTACGAGAGAGTAAGCAGCACCCAAGTTCAGAAGCGTCAGCTACATCTGGATTGTTTCATACAAGGGCAAGGAAGAGTTGTATGGTAAATCTCTATAGTGATGCAGTATGGTCTACGAGAGATTAAGCAGCACCCAAGTTCAGAAGCGTCTGCTACATTTGGATTGTCTCATACAAGGGCAAGGAAGAGTTGTATGCTAAATCTCTATAGTGATGCAGTATGGTCTACGAGAGAGTAAGCAGCACCCAAGTTCAGAAGCGTCTGCTACATTTGGATTGTTTCATACAAGGGCAAGGAAGAGTTGTATGCTAAATCTCTATAGTGATGCAGTAATGTCTACGAGAGAGTATGCAGCACCCAAGTTCAGAAGCGTGTGCTACATTTGGATTGTTTCATACAAGGGCAAGGAAGAGTTGTATGCTAAATCTCTATAGTGATGCAGTATGGTCTACGAGAGAGTAAGCAGCACCCAAGTTCAGAAGCGTCTGCTACATTTGGATTGTTTCGTACAAGGGCAAGGAAGAGTTGTATGCTAAATCTCTATAGTGATGCAGTATGGTCTACGAGAGAGTAAGCAGCACCCAAGTTCAGAAGCGTCTGCAACATTTGGATTGTTTCATACAAGGGCAAGGAAGAGTTGTATGCTAAATCTCTATAGTGATGCAGTATGGTCTACGAGAGAGTAAGCAGCACCCAAGTTCCGAAGCGTCTGCTACATTTGGATTATTTCATACAAGGGCAATGAAGAGTTCTATACTAAATCTCTCTGGTGTTCCTATACTGGCTACAGCCTAGTAAGCAGCACCCAAGTTCAGAAGCGTCTGCTACATTTGGATTGTTTCATACAAGGGCAAGGAAGAGTTGTATGGTAAATGTCTATAGTGATGCAGTATGGTCTACGAGAGAGTAAGCAGCACCCAAGTTCAGAACCGTCTGCTACATTTGTATTGTTTCATACAGAGGCAATGAAGTGTTCTATACTAAATCTCTCTGGTGTTCCTATACTCGCTACAGCCTAGTAAGCAGGACCCAAGTTCAGAAGCGTCTGCTACATTTGGATTGTTTCATACAAGGGCAAGGAAGAGTTGTATGCTAAATCTCTATAGGGATGCAGTATGGTCTACGAGAGAGTAAGCAGCACCCACGTTCAGAAGCGTCTGCTACATTTGGATTGTTTCATACAAGGGCAAGGAAGAGTTGTATGCTAAATCTCTATAGTGATGCAGTATGGTCTACGAGAGAGTAAGCAGCACCCAAGTTCAGAAGCGTCTGCAACATTTGGATTGTTTCATACAAGGGCAAGGAAGAGTTGTATGGTAAATGTCTATAGTGATGCAGTATGGTCTACGAGAGAGTAAGCAGCACCCAAGTTCAGAAGCGTCTGCTACATTTGGATTATTTCATACAAGGGCAATGAAGAGTTCTATACTAAATCTCTCTGGTGTTCCTATACTGGCTAAAGCCTAGTAAGCAGCACCCAAGTTCAGAAGCGTCTGCTACATTTGGATTGTTTCATACAAGGGCAAGGAAGAGTTGTATGGTAAATCTCTATAGTGATGCAGTATGGTCTACGAGAGAGTAAGCAGCACCCAACTTCAGAAGCATCAGCTACATTTGGATTGTTTCATACAAGGGCAAGGAAGAGTTGTATGGTAAATCTCTATAGTGATGCAGTATGGTCTACGAGAGAGTAAGCAGCACCCACGTTCAGAAGCGTCAGATACATTTGGATTGTTTCATACAAGGGCAAGTAAGAGTTGTATGGTAAATCTCTATAGTGATGCAGTATGGTCTACGAGAGAGTAAGCAGCACCCACGTTCAGAAGCGTCTGCAACATTTGGATTGTCTCATACAACGGCAAGGAAGAGTTGTATGGTAAATCTCTATAGTGATGCAGTATGGTCTACGAGAGAGTAAGCAGCACCCAAGTTCAGAAGCGTCTGCTACATTTGGATTGTTTCATACAAGGGCAAGGAAGAGTTGTATGCTAAATCTCTATAGTGATGCAGTATGGTCTACGAGAGAGTAAGCAGCACCCAAGTTCAGAAGCGTCTGCTACATTTGGATTGTTTCGTACAAGGCCAAGGAAGAGTTGTATGCTAAATCTCTATAGTGATGCAGTATGGTCTACGAGAGAGTAAGCAGCACCCAAGTTCAGAAGCGTCTGCAACATTTGGATTGTTTCATACAAGGGCAAGGAAGAGTTGTATGCTAAATCTCTATAGTGATGCAGTATGGTCTACGAGAGAGTAAGCAGCACCCAAGTTCAGAAGCGTCTGCTACATTTGGATTGTTTCATACAAGGGCAATGAAGAGTTCTATACTAAATCTCTCTGGTGTTCCTATACTGGCTACAGCCTAGTAAGCAGCACCCAAGTTCAGAAGCGTCTGCTACATTTGGATTGTTTCATACAAGGGCAAGGAAGAGTAGTATGGTAAATGTCTATAGTGATGCAGTATGGTCTACGAGAGAGTAAGCAGCACCCAAGTTCAGAAGCGTCTGCTACATTTGGATTGTTTCATACAAGGGCAAGGAAGAGTTGTATGCTAAATCTCTATAGTGATGCAGTATGGTCTACGAGAGAGTAAGCAGCACCCAAGTTCAGAAGCGTCTGCAACATTTCGATTGTATCATACAAGGGCAAGGAAGAGTTGTATGGTAAATCTCTATAGTGATGCAGTATGGTCTACGAGAGAGTAAGCAGCACCCAAGTTCAGAAGCGTCTGCTACATTTGGATTGTTTCATACAAAGGCAATGAAGAGTTCTATACTAAATCTCTCTGGTGTTCCTATACTGGCTACAGCCTAGTAAGCAGCACCCAAGTTCAGAAGCGTCTGCTGCATTTGGATTGTTTCATACAAGGGCAAGGAAGAGTTGTATGCTAAATCTCTATAGTGATGCAGTATGGTCTACGAGAGAGTAAGCAGCACCCAAGTTCAGAAGCGTCTGCTAGATTTGGATTGTTTCATACAAAGGCAAGGAAGAGTTGTATGCTAAAATTCTATAGTGATGCAGTATGGTCTACGAGAGAGTAAGCAGCACCCAAGTTCAGAAGCGTCTGCTACATTTGGATTGTTTCATACAAAGGCAATGAAGAGTTCTATACTAAATCTCTCTGGTGTTCCTATACTGGCTACAGCCTAGTAAGCAGGACCCAAGTTCAGAAGCGTCTGCTACATTTGGATTGTTTCATACAAGGGCAAGGAAGAGTTGTGTGCTAAATCTCTATAGTGATGCAGTATGGTCTACGAGAGAGTAAGCAGCACCCAAGTTCAGAAGCGTCTGCTACATTTGGATTGTTTCATACAAGGGCAAGGAAGAGTTGTATGGTAAATCTCTATAGTGATGCAGTAGGGTCTACGAGAGATTACGCAGCACCCAAGTTCAGAAGCGTCTGCTACATTTGGATTGTTTCATACAGAGGCAATGAAGAGTTCTATACTAAATCTCTCTGGTGTTCCTATACTCGCTACAGCCTAGTAAGCAGGACCCAAGTTCAGAAGCGTCTGCTACATTTGGATTGTTTCATACAAGGGCAAGGAAGAGTTGTATGCTAAATCTCTATAGGGATGCAGTATGGTCTACGAGAGAGTAAGCAGCACCCAAGTTCAGAAGCGTCAGCTGCATTTGGATTGTTTCATACAAGGGCAAGGAATAGTTGTATGGTAAATCTCTATAGTTATGCAGTATGGTCTACGAGAGAGTAAGCAGCACCCAAGTTCAGAAGCGTCTGCTACATTTGGATTGTTTCATACAAGGGCAAGGAAGAGTTGTATGCTAAATCTCTATAGTGATGCAGTATGGTCTACGAGAGAGTAAGCAGCACCCAAGTTCAGAAGCGTCTGCTAGATTTGGATTGTTTCATACAAAGGCAAGGAAGAGTTGTATGCTAAAATTCTATAGTGATGCAGTATGGTCTACGAGAGAGTAAGCAGCACCCAAGTTCAGAAGCGTCTGCTACATTTGGATTGTTTCATACAAAGGCAATGAAGAGTTCTATACTAAATCTCTCTGGTGTTCCTATACTGGCTACAGCCTAGTAAGCAGGACCCAAGTTCAGAAGCGTCTGCTACATTTGGATTTTTTCATACAAGGGCAAGGAAGAGTTGTATGGTAAATCTCTATCGTGATGCAGTATGGTCTACGAGAGAGTAAGCAGCACCCAAGTTCAGAAGCGTCTGCTACATTTGGATTGTTTCATACAAGGGCAAGGAAGAGTTGTATGCTAAATCTCTATAGTGATGCAGTATGGCCTACGAGAGAGTAAGCAGCACCCAAGTTCAGAAGCGTCTGCTACATTTGGATTGTTTCATACAAAGGCAAGGAAGAGTTGTATGCTAAATCTCTATAGTGATGCAGTATGGTCTACGAGAGAGTAAGCAGCACCCAAGTTCAGAAGCGTCTGCAACATTTGGATTGTTTCATACAAGGGCAAGGAAGAGTTGTATGCTAAATCTCTATAGTGATGCAGTACGGTCTACGAGAGAGTAAGCAGCACCCAAGTTCAGAAGCGTCTGCTACATTTGGATTGTTTCATACAAGGGCAAGGAAGAGTTGTATGCTAAATCTCTATAGTGATGCAGTATGGTCTACGAGAGAGTAAGCAGCACCCAAGTTCAGAAGCGTCTGGTACATTTGGATTGTTTCATGCAAAGGCAATGAAGAGTTCTATACTAAATCTCTCTGGTGTTCCTATACTGGCTACAGCCTAGTAAGCAAGACCCAAGTTCAGAAGCGTCTGCTACATTTGGATTGTTTCATACAAGGGCAAGGAAGAGTTGTATGCTAAATCTCTATAGTGATGCAGTATGGTCTACGAGAGAGTAAGCAGCACCCAATTTCAGAAGCATCAGCTACATTTGGATTGTTTTATACAAGGGCAAGGAAGAGTTGTATGGTTAATCTCTATAGTGATGCAGTATGGTCTACGAGAGAGTAAGCAGCACCCAAGTTCAGAAGCGTCAGCTACATCTGGATTGTTTCATACAAGGGCAAGGAAGAGTTGTATGGTAAATCTCTATAGTGATGCAGTATGGTCTACGAGAGATTAAGCAGCACCCAAGTTCAGAAGCGTCTGCTACATTTGGATTGTCTCATACAAGGGCAAGGAAGAGTTGTATGCTAAATCTCTATAGTGATGCAGTATGGTCTACGAGAGAGTAAGCAGCACCCAAGTTCAGAAGCGTCTGCTACATTTGGATTGTTTCATACAAGGGCAAGGAAGAGTTGTATGCTAAATCTCTATAGTGATGCAGTAATGTCTACGAGAGAGTATGCAGCACCCAAGTTCAGAAGCGTGTGCTACATTTGGATTGTTTCATACAAGGGCAAGGAAGAGTTGTATGCTAAATCTCTATAGTGATGCAGTATGGTCTACGAGAGAGTAAGCAGCACCCAAGTTCAGAAGCGTCTGCTACATTTGGATTGTTTCGTACAAGGGCAAGGAAGAGTTGTATGCTAAATCTCTATAGTGATGCAGTATGGTCTACGAGAGAGTAAGCAGCACCCAAGTTCAGAAGCGTCTGCAACATTTGGATTGTTTCATACAAGGGCAAGGAAGAGTTGTATGCTAAATCTCTATAGTGATGCAGTATGGTCTACGAGAGAGTAAGCAGCACCCAAGTTCCGAAGCGTCTGCTACATTTGGATTATTTCATACAAGGGCAATGAAGAGTTCTATACTAAATCTCTCTGGTGTTCCTATACTGGCTACAGCCTAGTAAGCAGCACCCAAGTTCAGAAGCGTCTGCTACATTTGGATTGTTTCATACAAGGGCAAGGAAGAGTTGTATGGTAAATGTCTATAGTGATGCAGTATGGTCTACGAGAGAGTAAGCAGCACCCAAGTTCAGAACCGTCTGCTACATTTGTATTGTTTCATACAGAGGCAATGAAGTGTTCTATACTAAATCTCTCTGGTGTTCCTATACTCGCTACAGCCTAGTAAGCAGGACCCAAGTTCAGAAGCGTCTGCTACATTTGGATTGTTTCATACAAGGGCAAGGAAGAGTTGTATGCTAAATCTCTATAGGGATGCAGTATGGTCTACGAGAGAGTAAGCAGCACCCACGTTCAGAAGCGTCTGCTACATTTGGATTGTTTCATACAAGGGCAAGGAAGAGTTGTATGCTAAATCTCTATAGTGATGCAGTATGGTCTACGAGAGAGTAAGCAGCACCCAAGTTCAGAAGCGTCTGCAACATTTGGATTGTTTCATACAAGGGCAAGGAAGAGTTGTATGGTAAATGTCTATAGTGATGCAGTATGGTCTACGAGAGAGTAAGCAGCACCCAAGTTCAGAAGCGTCTGCTACATTTGGATTATTTCATACAAGGGCAATGAAGAGTTCTATACTAAATCTCTCTGGTGTTCCTATACTGGCTAAAGCCTAGTAAGCAGCACCCAAGTTCAGAAGCGTCTGCTACATTTGGATTGTTTCATACAAGGGCAAGGAAGAGTTGTATGGTAAATCTCTATAGTGATGCAGTATGGTCTACGAGAGAGTAAGCAGCACCCAACTTCAGAAGCATCAGCTACATTTGGATTGTTTCATACAAGGGCAAGGAAGAGTTGTATGGTAAATCTCTATAGTGATGCAGTATGGTCTACGAGAGAGTAAGCAGCACCCACGTTCAGAAGCGTCAGATACATTTGGATTGTTTCATACAAGGGCAAGTAAGAGTTGTATGGTAAATCTCTATAGTGATGCAGTATGGTCTACGAGAGAGTAAGCAGCACCCACGTTCAGAAGCGTCTGCAACATTTGGATTGTCTCATACAACGGCAAGGAAGAGTTGTATGGTAAATCTCTATAGTGATGCAGTATGGTCTACGAGAGAGTAAGCAGCACCCAAGTTCAGAAGCGTCTGCTACATTTGGATTGTTTCATACAAGGGCAAGGAAGAGTTGTATGCTAAATCTCTATAGTGATGCAGTATGGTCTACGAGAGAGTAAGCAGCACCCAAGTTCAGAAGCGTCTGCTACATTTGGATTGTTTCGTACAAGGCCAAGGAAGAGTTGTATGCTAAATCTCTATAGTGATGCAGTATGGTCTACGAGAGAGTAAGCAGCACCCAAGTTCAGAAGCGTCTGCAACATTTGGATTGTTTCATACAAGGGCAAGGAAGAGTTGTATGCTAAATCTCTATAGTGATGCAGTATGGTCTACGAGAGAGTAAGCAGCACCCAAGTTCAGAAGCGTCTGCTACATTTGGATTGTTTCATACAAGGGCAATGAAGAGTTCTATACTAAATCTCTCTGGTGTTCCTATACTGGCTACAGCCT
Source organism: Plestiodon gilberti rubricaudatus (assembly GCA_026170595.1). Taxonomy (NCBI): domain Eukaryota; kingdom Metazoa; phylum Chordata; class Lepidosauria; order Squamata; family Scincidae; genus Plestiodon; species Plestiodon gilberti. The sequence goes on from JANXHW010000003.1 coordinate 113,583,176, forward strand.
AGTAAGCAGCACCCAAGTTCAGAAGCGTCTGCTACATTTGGATTGTTTCATACAAGGGCAAGGAAGAGTAGTATGGTAAATGTCTATAGTGATGCAGTATGGTCTACGAGAGAGTAAGCAGCACCCAAGTTCAGAAGCGTCTGCTACATTTGGATTGTTTCATACAAGGGCAAGGAAGAGTTGTATGCTAAATCTCTATAGTGATGCAGTATGGTCTACGAGAGAGTAAGCAGCACCCAAGTTCAGAAGCGTCTGCAACATTTCGATTGTATCATACAAGGGCAAGGAAGAGTTGTATGGTAAATCTCTATAGTGATGCAGTATGGTCTACGAGAGAGTAAGCAGCACCCAAGTTCAGAAGCGTCTGCTACATTTGGATTGTTTCATACAAAGGCAATGAAGAGTTCTATACTAAATCTCTCTGGTGTTCCTATACTGGCTACAGCCTAGTAAGCAGCACCCAAGTTCAGAAGCGTCTGCTGCATTTGGATTGTTTCATACAAGGGCAAGGAAGAGTTGTATGCTAAATCTCTATAGTGATGCAGTATGGTCTACGAGAGAGTAAGCAGCACCCAAGTTCAGAAGCGTCTGCTAGATTTGGATTGTTTCATACAAAGGCAAGGAAGAGTTGTATGCTAAAATTCTATAGTGATGCAGTATGGTCTACGAGAGAGTAAGCAGCACCCAAGTTCAGAAGCGTCTGCTACATTTGGATTGTTTCATACAAAGGCAATGAAGAGTTCTATACTAAATCTCTCTGGTGTTCCTATACTGGCTACAGCCTAGTAAGCAGGACCCAAGTTCAGAAGCGTCTGCTACATTTGGATTGTTTCATACAAGGGCAAGGAAGAGTTGTGTGCTAAATCTCTATAGTGATGCAGTATGGTCTACGAGAGAGTAAGCAGCACCCAAGTTCAGAAGCGTCTGCTACATTTGGATTGTTTCATACAAGGGCAAGGAAGAGTTGTATGGTAAATCTCTATAGTGATGCAGTAGGGTCTACGAGAGAGTAATCAGCACCCAAGTTCAGAAGCGTCTGCTACATTTGGATTGTTTCATACAAAGGCAATGAAGAGTTCTATACTAAATCTCTCTGGTGTTCCTATACTGGCTACAGCCTAGTAAGCAGGACCCAAGTTCAGAAGCGTCTGCTACATTTGGATTGTTTCATACAAGGGCAAGGAAGAGTTGTATGCTGAATATCTATAGTGATGCAGTATGGTCTACGAGAGAGTAAGCAGCACCCAAGTTCAGAAGCATCAGCTACATTTGGATTGTTTCATACAAGGGCAAGGAAGAGTTGTATGGTAAATCTCTCTAGTGATGCAGTATGGTCTACGAGAGAGTAAGCAGCACCCACGTTCAGAAGCGTCAGCTACATTTGGATTGTTTCATACAAGGGCAAGGAAGAGCTGTATGGTAAATCTCTATAGTGATGCAGTATGGTCTACGAGAGAGTAAGCAGCACCCAAGTTCAGAAGCATCAGCTACATTTGGATTGTTTCATACAAAGGCAAGGAAGAGTTGTATGCTAAAACTCTATAGTGATGCAGTATGGTCTACGAGAGAGTAAGCAGCACCCAAGTTCAGAAGCGTCTGCTACATTTGGATTGTTTCATACAAAGGCAATGAAGAGTTCTATACTAAATCTCTCTCGTGTTCCTATACTGGCTGCAGCCTAGTAAGCAGGACCCAAGTTCAGAAGCGTCTGCTACATTTGGATTGTTTCATACAAGGGCAAGGAAGAGTTGTATGCTAAATCTCTATAGTGATGCAGTATGGTCTACGAGAGAGTAAGCAGCACCCAAGTTCAGAAGCGTCTGCTACATTTGGATTGTTTCATACAAGGGCAAGGAAGAGTTGTATGCTAAATCTCTATAGTGATGCAGTATGGTCTACGAGAGAGTAAGCAGCACCCACGTTCAGAAGCGTCTGCTACATTTGGATTGTTTCATACAAAGGCAATGAAGAGTTCTATACTAAATCTCTCTGGTGTTCCTATACTGGCTACAGCCTAGTAAGCAGGACCCAAGTTCAGAAGCGTCTGCTACATTAGGATTGTTTCATTCAAGGGCAAGGAAGAGTTGTATGGTAAATCTCTATAGTGATGCAGTATGGTCTACGAGAGAGTAAGCAGCACCCAAGTTCAGAAGCATCAGCTACATTTGGATTGTTTCATACAAGGGCAAGGAAGAGTTGTATGCTAAATCTCTATAGCGATGCAGTATGGTCTACGAGAGAGTAAGCAGCACCCAAGTTCAGAAGCGTCTGCTACATTTGGATTGTTTCATACAAGGGCAATGAAGAGTTCTATACTAAATCTCTCTGGTGTTCCTATACTGGCTAAAGCCTAGTAAGCAGCACCCAAGTTCAGAAGCGTCTGCTACATTTGGATTGTTTCATACAAGGGCAAGGAAGAGTTGTATGGTAAATGTATATAGTGATGCAGTATGGTCTACGAGAGAGTAAGCAGCCCCCAAGTTCAGAACCGTCTGCTACATTTGGATTGTTTCATACAAGGGCAAGGAAGAGTTGTATGCTAAACATCTATAGTGATGCAGTATGGTCTACGAGAGAGTAAGCAGCACCCAAGTTCAGAAGCGTCTGCTACATTTGGATTGTTTCATACAAGGGCAAGGAAGAGTTGTATGGTAAATCTCTATAGTGATGCATTATGGTCTACGAGAGAGTAAGCAGCACCCAAGTTCAGAAGCGTCTGCTACATTTGGATTGTTTCATACAAAGGCAAGGAAGAGTTCTATACTAAATCTCTCTGGTGTTCCTATACTGGCTACAGCCTAGTAAGCAGGACCCAAGTTCAGAAGCGTCTGCTACATTTGGATTGTTTCATACAAGGGCAAGGAAGAGTTGTATGCTCAATCTCTATAGTATGGTCTACGAGAGAGTAAGCAGCACCCAAGTTCAGAAGCGTCTGCTACATTAGGATTGTTTCATACAAGGGCAAGGAAGAGTTGTATGGTAAATCTCTATAGTGATGCAGTATGGTCTACGAGAGAGTAAGCAGCACCCAAGTTCAGAAGCGTCTGCTACATTTGGATTGTTTCGTACAAGGGCAAGGAAGAGTTGTATGCTAAATCTCTATAGTGATGCAGTATGGTCTACGAGAGAGTAAGCAGCACCCAAGTTCAGAAGCGTCTGCAACATTTGGATTGTTTCATACAAGGGCAAGGAAGAGTTGTATGCTAAATCTCTATAGTGATGCAGTATGGTCTACGAGAGAGTAAGCAGCACCCAAGTTCAGAAGCGTCTGCTACATTTGGATTGTTTCATACAAGGGCAATGAAGAGTTCTATACTAAATCTCTCTGGTGTTCCTATACTGGCTACAGCCTAGTAAGCAGCACCCAAGTTCAGAAGCGTCTGCTACATTTGGATTGTTTCATACAAGGGCAAGGAAGAGTTGTATGGTAAATGTCTATAGTGATGCAGTATGGTCTACGAGAGAGTAAGCAGCACCCAAGTTCAGAACCGTCTGCTACATTTGTATTGTTTCATACAGAGGCAATGAAGTGTTCTATACTAAATCTCTCTGGTGTTCCTATACTCGCTACAGCCTAGTAAGCAGGACCCAAGTTCAGAAGCGTCTGCTACATTTGGATTGTTTCATACAAGGGCAAGGAAGAGTTGTATGCTAAATCTCTATAGGGATGCAGTATGGTCTACGAGAGAGTAAGCAGCACCCACGTTCAGAAGCGTCTGCTACATTTGGATTGTTTCATACAAGGGCAAGGAAGAGTTGTATGCTAAATCTCTATAGTGATGCAGTATGGTCTACGAGAGAGTAAGCAGCACCCAAGTTCAGAAGCGTCTGCAACATTTGGATTGTTTCATACAAGGGCAAGGAAGAGTTGTATGGTAAATCTCTATAGTGATGCAGTATGGTCTACGAGAGAGTAAGCAGCACCCAAGTTCAGAAGCGTCTGCTACATTTGGATTATTTCATACAAGGGCAATGAAGAGTTCTATACTAAATCTCTCTGGTGTTCCTATACTGGCTAAAGCCTAGTAAGCAGCACCCAAGTTCAGAAGCATCTGCTACATTTGGATTGTTTCATACAAGGGCAAGGAAGAGTTGTATGGTAAATCTCTATAGTGATGCAGTATGGTCTACGAGAGAGTAAGCAGCACCCAAGTTCAGAAGCATCAGCTACATTTGGATTGTTTCATACAAGGGCAAGGAAGAGTTGTATGGTAAATCTCTATAGTGATGCAGTATGGTCTACGAGAGAGTAAGCAGCACCCACGTTCAGAAGCGTCAGATACATTTGGATTGTTTCATACAAGGGCAAGGAAGAGTTGTATGGTAAATCTCTATAGTGATGCAGTATGGTCTACGAGAGAGTAAGCAGCACCCACGATCAGAAGCGTCTGCAACATTTGGATTGTCTCATACAACGGCAAGGAAGAGTTGTATGGTAAATCTCTATAGTGATGCAGTATGGTCTACGAGAGAGTAAGCAGCACCCAAGTTCAGAAGCGTCTGCTACATTTGGATTGTTAAATACAAGGGCAAGGAAGAGTTGTATGCTAAATCTCTATAGTGATGCAGTATGGTCTACGAGAGAGTAAGCAGCACCCAAGTTCAGAAGCGTCTGCTACATTTGGATTGTTTCGTACAAGGCCAAGGAAGAGTTGTATGCTAAATCTCTATAGTGATGCAGTATGGTCTACGAGAGAGTAAGCAGCACCCAAGTTCAGAAGCGTCTGCAACATTTGGATTGTTTCATACAAGGGCAAGGAAGAGTTGTATGCTAAATCTCTATAGTGATGCAGTATGGTCTACGAGAGAGTAAGCAGCACCCAAGTTCAGAAGCGTCTGCTACATTTGGATTGTTTCATACAAGGGCAATGAAGAGTTCTATACTAAATCTCTCTGGTGTTCCTATACTGGCTACAGCCTAGTAAGCAGCACCCAAGTTCAGAAGCGTCTGCTACATTTGGATTGTTTCATACAAGGGCAAGGAAGAGTAGTATGGTAAATGTCTATAGTGATGCAGTATGGTCTACGAGAGAGTAAGCAGCACCCAAGTTCAGAACCGTCTGCTACATTTGTATTGTTTCATACAGAGGCAATGAAGTGTTCTATACTAAATCTCTCTGGTGTTCCTATACTCGCTACAGCCTAGTAAGCAGGACCCAAGTTCAGAAGCGTCTGCTACATTTGGATTGTTTCATACAAGGGCAAGGAAGAGTTGTATGCTAAATCTCTATAGGGATGCAGTATGGTCTACGAGAGAGTAAGCAGCACCCAAGTTCAGAAGCGTCTGCTACATTTGGATTGTTTCATACAAGTGCAAGGAAGAGTTGTATGCTAAATCTCTATAGTGATGCAGTATGGTCTACGAGAGAGTAAGCAGCACCCAAGTTCAGAAGCGTCTGCAACATTTCGATTGTATCATACAAGGGCAAGGAAGAGTTGTATGGTAAATCTCTATAGTGATGCAGTATGGTCTACGAGAGAGTAAGCAGCACCCAAGTTCAGAAGCGTCTGCTACATTTGGATTGTTTCATACAAAGGCAATGAAGAGTTCTATACTAAATCTCTCTGGTGTTCCTATACTGGCTACAGCCTAGTAAGCAGCACCCAAGTTCAGAAGCGTCTGCTGCATTTGGATTGTTTCATACAAGGGCAAGGAAGAGTTGTATGGTAAATCTCTGTAGTGATGCAGTATGGTCTACGAGAGAGTAAGCAGCACCCAAGTTCAGAAGCGTCTGCAACATTTGGATTGTTTCATACAACGGCAAGGAAGAGTTGTATGCTAAATCTCTATAGTGATGCAGTATGGTCTACGAGAGAGTAAGCAGCACCCAAGTTCAGAAGCGTCTGCTACATTTGGATTATTTCATACAAGGGCAATGAAGAGTTCTATACTAAATCTCTCTGGTGATCCTATACTGGCTAGACCCTAGTAAGCAGCACCCAAGTTCAGAAGCGTCTGCTACATTTGGATTGTTTCATACAAGGGCAAGGAAGAGTTGTATGGTAAATCTCTATAGTGATGCAGTATGGTCTACGAGAGAGTAAGCAGCACCCAAGTTCAGAAGCGTCTGCTACATTTGGATTGTTTCATACAGAGGCAATGAAGAGTTCTGTACTAAATCTCTCTGGTGTTCCTATACTCGCTACAGCCTAGTAAGCAGGACCCAAATTCAGAAGCGTCTGCTACATTTGGATTGTTTCATACAAGGGCAAGGAAGAGTTGTATACTAAATCACTATAGGGATGCAGTATGGTCTACGAGAGAGTAAGCAGCACCCAAGTTCAGAAGCGTCTGCTGCATTTGGATTGTTTCATACAAGGGCAAGGAAGAGTTGTATGGTAAATCTCTATAGTGATGCAGTATGGTCTACGAGAGAGTAAGCAGCACCCAAGTTCAGAAGCGTCTGCTACATTTGGATTGTTTCATACAAGGGCAAGGAAGAGTTGTATGCTAAATCTCTATAGTGATGCCGTATGGTCTACGAGAGATTAAGCAGCACCGAAGTTCAGAAGCGTCTGCTACATTTGGATTGTTTCGTACAAGGGCAAGGAAGAGTTGTATGCGAAATCTCTGTAGTGATGCAGTATGGTCTACGAGAGAGTAAGCAGCACCCAAGTTCAGAAGCGTCTGCAACATTTGGATTGTTTCATACAACGGCAAGGAAGAGTTGTATGCTAAATCTCAATAGTGATGCAGTATGGTCTACGAGAGAGTAAGCAGCACCCAAGTTCAGAAGCGTCTGCTACATTTGGATTATTTCATACAAGGGCAATGAAGAGTTCTATACTAAATCTCTCTGGTGATCCTATACTGGCTAGAGCCTAGTAAGCAGCACCCAAGTTCAGAAGCGTCTGCTACATTTGGATTGTTTCATACAAGGGCAAGGAAGAGTTGTATGGTAAATCTCTATAGTGATGCAGTATGGTCTACGAGAGAGTAAGCAGCACCCAAGTTCAGAAGCGTCTGCCACATTTGGATTGTTTCATACAGAGGCAATGAAGAGTTCTATACTAAATCTCTCTGGTGTTCCTATACTCGCTAAAGCCTAGTAAGCAGGACTCAAGTTCAGAAGCGTCTGCTACATTTGGATTGTTTCATACAAGGGCAAGGAAGAGTTGTATGCTAAATCTCTATAGGGATGCAGTATGGTCTACGAGAGAGTAAGCAGAACTCAAGTTCAGAAGCGTCTGCTACATTTGGATTGTTTCATACAAGGGCAAGGAAGAGCTGTATGCTAAATCTCTATAGTGATGCAGTATGGTCTACGAGAGAGTAAGCAGCACCCAAGTTCAGAACCGTCTGCGACATTTGGATTGTTTCATACAAAGGCAAGGAAGAGTTGTATGCTAAAACTCTATAGTGATGCAGTATGGTCTACGAGAGAGTAAGCAGCACCCAAGTTCAGAAGCGTCTGCTACATTTGGATTGTTTCATACAAAGGCAATGAAGAGTTCTATACTAAATCTCTCTGGTGTTCCTATACTGGCTACAGCCTAGTAAGCAGCACCCAAGTTCAGAAGCGTCTGCTACATTTGGATTGTTTCATACAAGGGCAAGGAAGAGTTGTATGCTAAATCTGTATAGTGATGCAGTATGGTCTACGAGAGAGTAAGCAGCACCCAAGTTCAGAAGCGTCTGCTACATTTGGATTGTTTCGTACAAGGGCAAGGAAGAGTTGTATGCTAAATCTCTATAGTGATGCAGTATGGTCTACGAGAGAGTAAGCAGCACCCAAGTTCAGAAGCGTCTGCAACATTTGGATTGTTTCATACAAGGGCAAGGAAGAGTTGTATGCTAAATCTCTATAGTGATGCAGTATGGTCTACGAGAGAGTAAGCAGCACCCACGTTCAGAAGCGTCTGCTACATTTGGATTGTTTCATACAAAGGCAATGAAGAGTTCTATACTAAATCTCTCTGGTGTTCCTATACTGGCTACAGCCTAGTAAGCAGCACCCAAGTTCAGAAGCGTCTGCTACATTTGGATTGTTTCATACAAGGGCAAGGAAGAGTTGTATGGTAAATCTCTATAGTGATGCAGTATGGTCTACGAGAGAGTAAGCAGCACCCAAGTTCAGAAGCGTCTGCTACATTTGGATTGTTTCATACAGAGGCAATGAAGAGTTCTATACTAAATCTCTCTGGTGTTCCTATACTCGCTACAGCCTAGTAAGCAGGACCCAAGTTCAGAAGCGTCTTCTACATTTGGATTGTTTCATACAAGGGCAAGGAAGAGTTGTATACTAAATCTCTATAGGGATGCAGTATGGTCTACGAGAGAGTAAGCAGCACCCAAGTTCAGAAGCGTCTGCTGCATTTGGATTGTTTCATACAAGGGCAAGGAAGAGTTGTATGGTAAATCTCTATAGTGATGCAGTATGGTCTACGAGAGAGTAAGCAGCACCCAAATTCAGAAGCGTCTGCTACATTTGGATTGTTTCATACAAGGGCAAGGAAGAGTTGTATGGTAAATCTCTATAGTGATGCAGTATGGTCTACGAGACAGTAAGCAGCACCCAAGTTCAGAAGCGTCAGCTACATTTGGATTGTTTCATACAAGGGCAAGGAAGAGTTGTATGCTAAATCTCTATAGTGATGCAGTATGGTCTACGAGAGAGTAAGCAGCACCCAAGTTCAGAAGCGTCTGCTACATTTGGATTGTTTCATACAAGGGCAAGGAAGAGTTGTATGCTAAATCTCTATAGTGATGCAGTATGGTCTACGAGAGAGTAAGCAGCACCCAAGTTCAGAAGCGTCTGCTACATTTGGATTGTTTCGTACAAGGGCAAGGAAGAGTTGTATGCTAAATCTCTATAGTGATGCAGTATGGTCTACGAGAGAGTAAGCAGCACCCAAGTTCAGAAGCGTCTGCAACATTTGGATTGTTTCATACAAGGGCAAGGAAGAGTTGTATGCTAAATCTCTATAGTGATGCAGTATGGTCTACGAGAGAGTAAGCAGCACCCAAGTTCAGAAGCGTCTGCTACATTTGGATTGTTTCATACAAGGGCAATGAAGAGTTCTATACTAAACTCTATGGTGTTCCTATACTGGCTACAGCCTAGTAAGCAGCACCCAAGTTCAGAAGCGTCTGCTACATTTGGATTGTTTCATACAAGGGCAAGGAAGAGTTGTATGGTAAATCTCTATAGTGATGCAGTATGGTCTACGAGAGAGTAAGCAGCACCCAAGTTCAGAAGCGTCTGCTACATTTGGATTGTTTCATACAGAGGCAATGAAGAGTTCTATACTAAATCTCTCTGGTGTTCCTATACTCGCTACAGCCTAGTAAGCAGGACCCAAGTTCAGAAGCGTCTGCTACATTTGGATTGTTTCGTACAAGGGCAAGGAAGAGTTGTATGCGAAATCTCTGTAGTGATGCAGTATGGTCTACGAGAGAGTAAGCAGCACCCAAGTTCAGAAGCGTCTGCAACATTTGGATTGTTTCATACAACGGCAAGGAAGAGTTGTATGCTAAATCTCTATAGTGATGCAGTATGGTCTACGAGAGAGTAAGCAGCACCCAAGTTCAGAAGCGTCTGCTACATTTGGATTGTTTCATACAAGGGCAATGAAGAGTTCTATACTAAATCTCTCTGGTGTTCCTATACTGGCTACAGCCTAGTAAGCAGCACCCAAGTTCAGAAGCGTCTGCTACATTTGGATTGTTTCATACAAGGGCAAGGAAGAGTAGTATGGTAAATGTCTATAGTGATGCAGTATGGTCTACGAGAGAGTAAGCAGCACCCAAGTTCAGAAGCGTCTGCTACATTTGGATTGTTTCATACAAGGGCAAGGAAGAGTTGTATGCTAAATCTCTATAGTGATGCAGTATGGTCTACGAGAGAGTAAGCAGCACCCAAGTTCAGAAGCGTCTGCAACATTTCGATTGTATCATACAAGGGCAAGGAAGAGTTGTATGGTAAATCTCTATAGTGATGCAGTATGGTCTACGAGAGAGTAAGCAGCACCCAAGTTCAGAAGCGTCTGCTACATTTGGATTGTTTCATACAAAGGCAATGAAGAGTTCTATACTAAATCTCTCTGGTGTTCCTATACTGGCTACAGCCTAGTAAGCAGCACCCAAGTTCAGAAGCGTCTGCTGCATTTGGATTGTTTCATACAAGGGCAAGGAAGAGTTGTATGGTAAATCTCTATAGTGATGCAGTATGGTCTACGAGAGAGTAAGCAGCACCCAAGTTCAGAAGCGTCTGCTACATTTGGATTGTTTCATACAGAGGCAATGAAGAGTTCTATACTAAATCTCTCTGGTGTTCCTATACTCGCTACAGCCTAGTAAGCAGGACCCAAGTTCAGAAGCGTCTGCTACATTTGGATTGTTTCGTACAAGGGCAAGGAAGAGTTGTATGCGAAATCTCTGTAGTGATGCAGTATGGTCTACGAGAGAGTAAGCAGCACCCAAGTTCAGAAGCGTCTGCAACATTTGGATTGTTTCATACAAGGGCAAGGAAGAGTTGTATGCTAAATCTCTATAGTGATGCAGTATGGTCTACGAGAGAGTAAGCAGCACCCAAGTTCAGAAGCATCAGCTACATTTGGATTGTTTCATACAAGGGCAAGGAAGAGTTGTATGGTAAATCTCTATAGTGATGCAGTATGGTCTACGAGAGAGTAAGCAGCACCCAAGTTCAGAAGCGTCAGCTACATTTGGATTGTTTCATACAAGGGCAAGGAAGATTGTATGGTAAATCTCTATAGTGATGCAGTATGGTCTACGAGAGAGTAAGCAGCACCCAAGTTCAGAAGCGTCTGCAACATTTGGATTGTCTCATACAAGGGTAAGGAAGAGTTGTATGCTAAATCTCTATAGTGATGCAGTATGGTCTACGAGAGAGTAAGCAGCACCCAAGTTCAGAAGCGTCTGCTACATTTGGATTGTTTCATACAAGGGCAAGGAAGAGTTGTATGCTAAATCTCTATAGTGATGCAGTATTGTCTACGAGAGAGTAAGCAGCACCCAAGTTCAGAAGTGTCTGCTACATTTGGATTGTTTCATACAAGGGCAAGGAAGAGTTGTATGGTAAATCTCTATAGTGATGCAGTATGGTCTACGAGAGAGTACGCAGCACCCAAGTTCAGAAGCGTCTGCTACATTTGGATTGTTTCATACAGAGGCAATGAAGAGTTCTATACTAAATCTCTCTGGTGTTCCTATACTCGCTACAGCCTAGTAAGCAGGACCCAAGTTCAGAAGCGTCTGCTACATTTGGATTGTTTCATACAAGGGCAAGGAAGAGTTGTATGCTAAATCTCTATAGGGATGCAGTATGGTCTACGAGAGAGTAAGCAGCACCCAAGTTCAGAAGCGTCAGCTGCATTTGGATTGTTTCATACAAGGGCAAGGAATAGTTGTATGGTAAATCTCTATAGTTATGCAGTATGGTCTACGAGAGAGTAAGCAGCACCCAAGTTCAGAAGCGTCTGCTACATTTGGATTGTTTCATACAAGGGCAAGGAAGAGTTGTATGCTAAATCTCTATAGTGATGCAGTATGGTCTACGAGAGAGTAAGCAGCACCCAAGTTCAGAAGCGTCTGCTAGATTTGGATTGTTTCATACAAAGGCAAGGAAGAGTTGTATGCTAAAATTCTATAGTGATGCAGTATGGTCTACGAGAGAGTAAGCAGCACCCAAGTTCAGAAGCGTCTGCTACATTTGGATTGTTTCATACAAGGGCAATGAAGAGTTCTATACTAAACTCTCTGGAGTTCCTATACTGGCTACAGCCTAGTAAGCAGCACCCAAGTTCAGAAGCGTCTGCTACATTTGGATTGTTTCATACAAGGGCAAGGAAGAGTTGTATGGTAAATCTCTATAGTGATGCAGTATGGTCTACGAGAGAGTAAGCAGCACCCAAGTTCAGAAGCGTCTGCTACATTTGGATTGTTTCATACAGAGGCAATGAAGAGTTCTATACTAAATCTCTCTGGTGTTCCTATACTCGCTACAGCCTAGTAAGCAGGACCCAAGTTCAGAAGCGTCTGCTACATTTGGATTGTTTCGTACAAGGGCAAGGAAGAGTTGTATGCGAAATCTCTGTAGTGATGCAGTATGGTCTACGAGAGAGTAAGCAGCACCCAAGTTCAGAAGCGTCTGCAACATTTGGATTGTTTCATACAACGGCAAGGAAGAGTTGTATGCTAAATCTCTATAGTGATGCAGTATGGTCTACGAGAGAGTAAGCAGCACCCAAGTTCAGAAGCGTCTGCTACATTTGGATTGTTTCATACAAGGGCAATGAAGAGTTCTATACTAAATCTCTCTGGTGTTCCTATACTGGCTACAGCCTAGTAAGCAGCACCCAAGTTCAGAAGCGTCTGCTACATTTGGATTGTTTCATACAAGGGCAAGGAAGAGTAGTATGGTAAATGTCTATAGTGATGCAGTATGGTCTACGAGAGAGTAAGCAGCACCCAAGTTCAGAAGCGTCTGCTACATTTGGATTGTTTCATACAAGGGCAAGGAAGAGTTGTATGCTAAATCTCTATAGTGATGCAGTATGGTCTACGAGAGAGTAAGCAGCACCCAAGTTCAGAAGCGTCTGCAACATTTCGATTGTATCATACAAGGGCAAGGAAGAGTTGTATGGTAAATCTCTATAGTGATGCAGTATGGTCTACGAGAGAGTAAGCAGCACCCAAGTTCAGAAGCGTCTGCTACATTTGGATTGTTTCATACAAAGGCAATGAAGAGTTCTATACTAAATCTCTCTGGTGTTCCTATACTGGCTACAGCCTAGTAAGCAGCACCCAAGTTCAGAAGCGTCTGCTGCATTTGGATTGTTTCATACAAGGGCAAGGAAGAGTTGTATGGTAAATCTCTATAGTGATGCAGTATGGTCTACGAGAGAGTAAGCAGCACCCAAGTTCAGAAGCGTCTGCTACATTTGGATTGTTTCATACAGAGGCAATGAAGAGTTCTATACTAAATCTCTCTGGTGTTCCTATACTCGCTACAGCCTAGTAAGCAGGACCCAAGTTCAGAAGCGTCTGCTACATTTGGATTGTTTCGTACAAGGGCAAGGAAGAGTTGTATGCGAAATCTCTGTAGTGATGCAGTATGGTCTACGAGAGAGTAAGCAGCACCCAAGTTCAGAAGCGTCTGCAACATTTGGATTGTTTCATACAAGGGCAAGGAAGAGTTGTATGCTAAATCTCTATAGTGATGCAGTATGGTCTACGAGAGAGTAAGCAGCACCCAAGTTCAGAAGCATCAGCTACATTTGGATTGTTTCATACAAGGGCAAGGAAGAGTTGTATGGTAAATCTCTATAGTGATGCAGTATGGTCTACGAGAGAGTAAGCAGCACCCAAGTTCAGAAGCGTCAGCTACATTTGGATTGTTTCATACAAGGGCAAGGAAGATTGTATGGTAAATCTCTATAGTGATGCAGTATGGTCTACGAGAGAGTAAGCAGCACCCAAGTTCAGAAGCGTCTGCAACATTTGGATTGTCTCATACAAGGGTAAGGAAGAGTTGTATGCTAAATCTCTATAGTGATGCAGTATGGTCTACGAGAGAGTAAGCAGCACCCAAGTTCAGAAGCGTCTGCTACATTTGGATTGTTTCATACAAGGGCAAGGAAGAGTTGTATGCTAAATCTCTATAGTGATGCAGTATTGTCTACGAGAGAGTAAGCAGCACCCAAGTTCAGAAGCGTCTGCTACATTTGGATTGTTTCATACAAGGGCAAGGAAGAGTTGTATGGTAAATCTCTATAGTGATGCAGTATGGTCTACGAGAGAGTACGCAGCACCCAAGTTCAGAAGCGTCTGCTACATTTGGATTGTTTCATACAGAGGCAATGAAGAGTTCTATACTAAATCTCTCTGGTGTTCCTATACTCGCTACAGCCTAGTAAGCAGGACCCAAGTTCAGAAGCGTCTGCTACATTTGGATTGTTTCATACAAGGGCAAGGAAGAGTTGTATGCTAAATCTCTATAGGGATGCAGTATGGTCTACGAGAGAGTAAGCAGCACCCAAGTTCAGAAGCGTCAGCTGCATTTGGATTGTTTCATACAAGGGCAAGGAATAGTTGTATGGTAAATCTCTATAGTTATGCAGTATGGTCTACGAGAGAGTAAGCAGCACCCAAGTTCAGAAGCGTCTGCTACATTTGGATTGTTTCATACAAGGGCAAGGAAGAGTTGTATGCTAAATCTCTATAGTGATGCAGTATGGTCTACGAGAGAGTAAGCAGCACCCAAGTTCAGAAGCGTCTGCTAGATTTGGATTGTTTCATACAAAGGCAAGGAAGAGTTGTATGCTAAAATTCTATAGTGATGCAGTATGGTCTACGAGAGAGTAAGCAGCACCCAAGTTCAGAAGCGTCTGCTACATTTGGATTGTTTCATACAAAGGCAATGAAGAGTTCTATACTAAATCTCTCTGGTGTTCCTATACTGGCTACAGCCTAGTAAGCAGGACCCAAGTTCAGAAGCGTCTGCTACATTTGGATTTTTTCATACAAGGGCAAGGAAGAGTTGTATGGTAAATCTCTATCGTGATGCAGTATGGTCTACGAGAGAGTAAGCAGCACCCAAGTTCAGAAGCGTCTGCTACATTTGGATTGTTTCATACAAGGGCAAGGAAGAGTTGTATGCTAAATCTCTATAGTGATGCAGTATGGCCTACGAGAGAGTAAGCAGCACCCAAGTTCAGAAGCGTCTGCTACATTTGGATTGTTTCATACAAAGGCAAGGAAGAGTTGTATGCTAAATCTCTATAGTGATGCAGTATGGTCTACGAGAGAGTAAGCAGCACCCAAGTTCAGAAGCGTCTGCAACATTTGGATTGTTTCATACAAGGGCAAGGAAGAGTTGTATGCTAAATCTCTATAGTGATGCAGTACGGTCTACGAGAGAGTAAGCAGCACCCAAGTTCAGAAGCGTCTGCTACATTTGGATTGTTTCATACAAGGGCAAGGAAGAGTTGTATGCTAAATCTCTATAGTGATGCAGTATGGTCTACGAGAGAGTAAGCAGCACCCAAGTTCAGAAGCGTCTGGTACATTTGGATTGTTTCATGCAAAGGCAATGAAGAGTTCTATACTAAATCTCTCTGGTGTTCCTATACTGGCTACAGCCTAGTAAGCAAGACCCAAGTTCAGAAGCGTCTGCTACATTTGGATTGTTTCATACAAGGGCAAGGAAGAGTTGTATGCTAAATCTCTATAGTGATGCAGTATGGTCTACGAGAGAGTAAGCAGCACCCAATTTCAGAAGCATCTGCTACATTTGGATTGTTTTATACAAGGGCAAGGAAGAGTTGTATGGTTAATCTCTATAGTGATGCAGTATGGTCTACGAGAGAGTAAGCAGCACCCAAGTTCAGAAGCGTCAGCTACATCTGGATTGTTTCATACAAGGGCAAGGAAGAGTTGTATGGTAAATCTCTATAGTGATGCAGTATGGTCTACGAGAGATTAAGCAGCACCCAAGTTCAGAAGCGTCTGCTACATTTGGATTGTCTCATACAAGGGCAAGGAAGAGTTGTATGCTAAATCTCTATAGTGATGCAGTATGGTCTACGAGAGAGTAAGCAGCACCCAAGTTCAGAAGCGTCTGCTACATTTGGATTGTTT
Source organism: Plestiodon gilberti rubricaudatus (assembly GCA_026170595.1). Taxonomy (NCBI): domain Eukaryota; kingdom Metazoa; phylum Chordata; class Lepidosauria; order Squamata; family Scincidae; genus Plestiodon; species Plestiodon gilberti. Next base: position 113,598,780 of record JANXHW010000003.1, read on the forward strand.
CATACAAGGGCAAGGAAGAGTTGTATGCTAAATCTCTATAGTGATGCAGTAATGTCTACGAGAGAGTATGCAGCACCCAAGTTCAGAAGCGTGTGCTACATTTGGATTGTTTCATACAAGGGCAAGGAAGAGTTGTATGCTAAATCTCTATAGTGATGCAGTATGGTCTACGAGAGAGTAAGCAGCACCCAAGTTCAGAAGCGTCTGCTACATTTGGATTGTTTCGTACAAGGGCAAGGAAGAGTTGTATGCTAAATCTCTATAGTGATGCAGTATGGTCTACGAGAGAGTAAGCAGCACCCAAGTTCAGAAGCGTCTGCAACATTTGGATTGTTTCATACAAGGGCAAGGAAGAGTTGTATGCTAAATCTCTATAGTGATGCAGTATGGTCTACGAGAGAGTAAGCAGCACCCAAGTTCCGAAGCGTCTGCTACATTTGGATTATTTCATACAAGGGCAATGAAGAGTTCTATACTAAATCTCTCTGGTGTTCCTATACTGGCTACAGCCTAGTAAGCAGCACCCAAGTTCAGAAGCGTCTGCTACATTTGGATTGTTTCATACAAGGGCAAGGAAGAGTTGTATGGTAAATCTCTATAGTGATGCAGTATGGTCTACGAGAGAGTAAGCAGCACCCAAGTTCAGAAGCGTCTGCTACATTTGGATTGTTTCATACAGAGGCAATGAAGAGTTCTATACTAAATCTCTCTGGTGTTCCTATACTCGCTACAGCCTAGTAAGCAGGAACCAAGTTCAGAAGCGTCTGCTGCATTTGGATTGTTTCATACAAGGGCAAGGAAGAGTTGTATGGTAAATCTCTATAGTGATGCAGTATGGTCTACGAGAGAGTAAGCAGCACCCAAGTTCAGAAGCGTCTGCAACATTTGGATTGTTTCGTACAAGGGCAAGGAAGAGTTGTATGCGAAATCTCTGTAGTGATGCAGTATGGTCTACGAGAGAGTAAGCAGCACCCAAGTTCAGAAGCGTCTGCAACATTTGGATTGTTTCATACAACGGCAAGGAAGAGTTGTATGCTAAATCTCAATAGTGATGCAGTATGGTCTACGAGAGAGTAAGCAGCACCCAAGTTCAGAAGCGTCTGCTACATTTGGATTATTTCATACAAGGGCAATGAAGAGTTCTATACTAAATCTCTCTGGTGATCCTATACTGGCTAGAGCCTAGTAAGCAGCACCCAAGTTCAGAAGCGTCTGCTACATTTGGATTGTTTCATACAAGGGCAAGGAAGAGTTGTATGGTAAATCTCTATAGTGATGCAGTATGGTCTACGAGAGAGTAAGCAGCACCCAAGTTCAGAAGCGTCTGCAACATTTGGATTGTTTCATACAAGGGCAAGGAAGAGTTGTATGCTAAATCTCTATAGTGATGCAGTATGGTCTACGAGAGAGTAAGCAGCACCCACGTTCAGAAGCGTCTGCTACATTTGGATTGTTTCATACAAAGGCAATGAAGAGTTCTATACTAAATCTCTCTGGTGTTCCTATACTGGCTACAGCCTAGTAAGCAGCACCCAAGTTCAGAAGCGTCTGCTACATTTGGATTGTTTCATACAAGGGCAAGGAAGAGTTGTATGCTAAATCTCTATAGTGATGCAGTATGGTCTACGAGAGAGTAAGCAGCACCCAAGTTCAGAAGCGTCTGCAACATTTGGATTGTTTCATACAAGGGCAAGGAAGAGTTGTATGCTAAATCTCTATAGTGATGCAGTATGGTCTACGAGAGAGTAAGCAGCACCCAAGTTCAGAAGCGTCTGCTACATTTGGATTGTTTCATACAAGGGCAATGAAGAGTTCTATACTAAACTCTCTGGAGTTCCTATACTGGCTACAGCCTAGTAAGCAGCACCCAAGTTCAGAAGCGTCTGCTACATTTGGATTGTTTCATACAAGGGCAAGGAAGAGTTGTATGGTAAATCTCTATAGTGATGCAGTATGGTCTACGAGAGAGTAAGCAGCACCCAAGTTCAGAAGCGTCTGCTACATTTGGATTGTTTCATACAGAGGCAATGAAGAGTTCTATACTAAATCTCTCTGGTGTTCCTATACTCGCTACAGCCTAGTAAGCAGGACCCAAGTTCAGAAGCGTCTGCTACATTTGGATTGTTTCATACAAGGGCACGGATGAGTTGTATGCTAAATCTCTATAGGGATGCAGTATGGTCTACGAGAGAGTAAGCAGCACCCAAGTTCAGAAGCGTCTGCTGCATTTGGATTGTTTCATACAAGGGCAAGGAAGAGTTGTATGGTAAATCTCTATAGTGATGCAGTATGGTCTACGAGAGAGTAAGCAGCACCCAAGTTCAGAAGCGTCTGCTACATTTGGATTGTTTCATACAAGGGCAAGGAAGAGTTGTATGCTAAATCTCTATAGTGATGCAGTATGGTCTACGAGAGAGTAAGCAGCACCCAAGTTCAGAAGCGTCTGCTACATTTGGATTGTTTCATACAAAGGCAAGGAAGAGTTGTATGCTAAAACTCTATAGTGATGCAGTATGGTCTACGAGAGAGTAAGCAGCACCCACGTTCAGAAGCGTCTGCTACATTTGGATTGTTTCATACAAAGGCAATGAAGAGTTCTATACTAAATCTCTCTGGTGTTCCTATACTGGCTACAGCCTAGTAAGCAGGACCCAAGTTCAGAAGCGTCTGCTACATTTGGATTGTTTCATACAAGGGCAAGGAAGAGTTGTATGGTAAATCTCTATAGTGATGCAGTATGGTCTACGAGAGAGTAAGCAGCACCCAGGTTCAGAAGCGTCTGCTACATTTGGATTGTTTCATACAAGGGGAAGGAAGAGCTGTATGCTAAAACTCTATAGTGATGCAGTATGGTCTACGAGAGAGTAAGCAGCACCCAAGTTCAGAAGCGTCTGCAACATTTGGATTGTTTCATACAAGGGCAAGGAAGAGTTGTATGGTAAATCTCTATAGTGATGCAGTATGGTCTACGAGAGAGTAAGCAGCACCCAAGTTCAGAAGCGTCTGCTACATTTGGATTATTTCATACAAGGGCAATGAAGAGTTCTATACTAAATCTCTCTGGTGTTCCTATACTGGCTAAAGCCTAGTAAGCAGCACCCAAGTTCAGAAGCGTCTGCTACATTTGGATTGTTTCATACAAGGGCAAGGAAGAGTTGTATGGTAAATCTCTATAGTGATGCAGTATGGTCTACGAGAGAGTAAGCAGCACCCAAGTTCAGAAGCATCAGCTACATTTGGATTGTTTCATACAAGGGCAAGGAAGAGTTGTATGGTAAATCTCTATAGTGATGCAGTATGGTCTACGAGAGAGTAAGCAGCACCCACGTTCAGAAGCGTCAGATACATTTGGATTGTTTCATACAAGGGCAAGGAAGAGTTGTATGGTAAATCTCTATAGTGATGCAGTATGGTCTACGAGAGAGTAAGCAGCACCCACGTTCAGAAGCGTCTGCAACATTTGGATTGTCTCATACAACGGCAAGGAAGAGTTGTATGGTAAATCTCTATAGTGATGCAGTATGGTCTACGAGAGAGTAAGCAGCACCCAAGTTCAGAAGCGTCTGCTACATTTGGATTGTTTCATACAAGGGCAAGGAAGAGTTGTATGCTAAATCTCTATAGTGATGCAGTATGGTCTACGAGAGAGTAAGCAGCACCCAAGTTCAGAAGCGTCTGCTACATTTGGATTGTTTCGTACAAGGCCAAGGAAGAGTTGTATGCTAAATCTCTATAGTGATGCAGTATGGTCTACGAGAGAGTAAGCAGCACCCAAGTTCAGAAGCGTCTGCAACATTTGGATTGTTTCATACAAGGGCAAGGAAGAGTTGTATGCTAAATCTCTATAGTGATGCAGTATGGTCTACGAGAGAGTAAGCAGCACCCAAGTTCAGAAGCGTCTGCTACATTTGGATTGTTTCATACAAGGGCAATGAAGAGTTCTATACTAAATCTCTCTGGTGTTCCTATACTGGCTACAGCCTAGTAAGCAGCACCCAAGTTCAGAAGCGTCTGCTACATTTGGATTGTTTCATACAAGGGCAAGGAAGAGTAGTATGGTAAATGTCTATAGTGATGCAGTATGGTCTACGAGAGAGTAAGCAGCACCCAAGTTCAGAAGCGTCTGCTACATTTGGATTGTTTCATACAAGGGCAAGGAAGAGTTGTATGCTAAATCTCTATAGTGATGCAGTATGGTCTACGAGAGAGTAAGCAGCACCCAAGTTCAGAAGCGTCTGCAACATTTCGATTGTATCATACAAGGGCAAGGAAGAGTTGTATGGTAAATCTCTATAGTGATGCAGTATGGTCTACGAGAGAGTAAGCAGCACCCAAGTTCAGAAGCGTCTGCTACATTTGGATTGTTTCATACAAAGGCAATGAAGAGTTCTATACTAAATCTCTCTGGTGTTCCTATACTGGCTACAGCCTAGTAAGCAGCACCCAAGTTCAGAAGCGTCTGCTGCATTTGGATTGTTTCATACAAGGGCAAGGAAGAGTTGTATGGTAAATCTCTATAGTGATGCAGTATGGTCTACGAGAGAGTAAGCAGCACCCAAGTTCAGAAGCGTCTGCTACATTTGGATTGTTTCATACAGAGGCAATGAAGAGTTCTATACTAAATCTCTCTGGTGTTCCTATACTCGCTACAGCCTAGTAAGAAGGACCCAAGTTCAGAAGCGTCTGCTACATTTGGATTGTTTCGTACAAGGGCAAGGAAGAGTTGTATGCGAAATCTCTGTAGTGATGCAGTATGGTCTACGAGAGAGTAAGCAGCACCCAAGTTCAGAAGCGTCTGCAACATTTGGATTGTTTCATACAACGGCAAGGAAGAGTTGTATGCTAAATCTCTATAGTGATGCAGTATGGTCTACGAGAGAGTAAGCAGCACCCAAGTTCAGAAGCGTCTGCTACATTTGGATTATTTCATACAAGGGCAATGAAGAGTTCTATACTAAATCTCTCTGGTGATCCTATACTGGCTAGAGCCTAGTAAGCAGCACCCAAGTTCAGAAGCGTCTGCTACATTTGGATTGTTTCATACAAGGGCAAGGAAGACTTGTATGGTAAATCTCTATAGTGATGCAGTATGGTCTACGAGAGAGTAAGCAGCACCCAAGTTCAGAAGCGTCTGCCACATTTGGATTGTTTCATACAGAGGCAATGAAGAGTTCTATACTAAATCTCTCTGGTGTTCCTATACTCGCTACAGCCTAGTAAGCAGGACCCAAGTTCAGAAGCGTCTGCTACATTTGGATTGTTTCATACAAGGGCAAGGAAGAGTTGTATGCTAAATCTCTATAGTGATGCAGTATGGTCTACGAGAGAGTAAGCAGCACCCAAGTTCAGAAGCGTCTGCTACATTTGGATTGTCTCATACAACGGCAAGGAAGAGTTGTATGGTAAATCTCTATAGTGATGCAGTATGGTCTACGAGAGAGTAAGCAGCACCCAAGTTCAGAAGCGTCTGCTACATTTGGATTGTTTCATACAAGGGCAAGGAAGAGTTGTATGCTAAATCTCTATAGTGATGCAGTATGGTCTACGAGAGAGTAAGCAGCACCCAAGTTCAGAAGCGTCTGCTACATTTGGATTGTTTCGTACAAGGCCAAGGAAGAGTTGTATGCTAAATCTCTATAGTGATGCAGTATGGTCTACGAGAGAGTAAGCAGCACCCAAGTTCAGAAGCGTCTGCAACATTTGGATTGTTTCATACAAGGGCAAGGAAGAGTTGTATGCTAAATCTCTATAGTGATGCAGTATGGTCTACGAGAGAGTAAGCAGCACCCAAGTTCAGAAGCGTCTGCTACATTTGGATTGTTTCATACAAGGGCAATGAAGAGTTCTATACTAAATCTCTCTGGTGTTCCTATACTGGCTACAGCCTAGTAAGCAGCACCCAAGTTCAGAAGCGTCTGCTACATTTGGATTGTTTCATACAAGGGCAAGGAAGAGTAGTATGGTAAATGTCTATAGTGATGCAGTATGGTCTACGAGAGAGTAAGCAGCACCCAAGTTCAGAAGCGTCTGCTACATTTGGATTGTTTCATACAAGGGCAAGGAAGAGTTGTATGCTAAATCTCTATAGTGATGCAGTATGGTCTACGAGAGAGTAAGCAGCACCCAAGTTCAGAAGCGTCTGCAACATTTCGATTGTATCATACAAGGGCAAGGAAGAGTTGTATGGTAAATCTCTATAGTGATGCAGTATGGTCTACGAGAGAGTAAGCAGCACCCAAGTTCAGAAGCGTCTGCTACATTTGGATTGTTTCATACAAAGGCAATGAAGAGTTCTATACTAAATCTCTCTGGTGTTCCTATACTGGCTACAGCCTAGTAAGCAGCACCCAAGTTCAGAAGCGTCTGCTGCATTTGGATTGTTTCATACAAGGGCAAGGAAGAGTTGTATGGTAAATCTCTATAGTGATGCAGTATGGTCTACGAGAGAGTAAGCAGCACCCAAGTTCAGAAGCGTCTGCTACATTTGGATTGTTTCATACAGAGGCAATGAAGAGTTCTATACTAAATCTCTCTGGTGTTCCTATACTCGCTACAGCCTAGTAAGAAGGACCCAAGTTCAGAAGCGTCTGCTACATTTGGATTGTTTCGTACAAGGGCAAGGAAGAGTTGTATGCGAAATCTCTGTAGTGATGCAGTATGGTCTACGAGAGAGTAAGCAGCACCCAAGTTCAGAAGCGTCTGCAACATTTGGATTGTTTCATACAACGGCAAGGAAGAGTTGTATGCTAAATCTCTATAGTGATGCAGTATGGTCTACGAGAGAGTAAGCAGCACCCAAGTTCAGAAGCGTCTGCTACATTTGGATTATTTCATACAAGGGCAATGAAGAGTTCTATACTAAATCTCTCTGGTGATCCTATACTGGCTAGAGCCTAGTAAGCAGCACCCAAGTTCAGAAGCGTCTGCTACATTTGGATTGTTTCATACAAGGGCAAGGAAGACTTGTATGGTAAATCTCTATAGTGATGCAGTATGGTCTACGAGAGAGTAAGCAGCACCCAAGTTCAGAAGCGTCTGCCACATTTGGATTGTTTCATACAGAGGCAATGAAGAGTTCTATACTAAATCTCTCTGGTGTTCCTATACTCGCTACAGCCTAGTAAGCAGGACCCAAGTTCAGAAGCGTCTGCTACATTTGGATTGTTTCATACAAGGGCAAGGAAGAGTTGTATGCTAAATCTCTATAGTGATGCAGTATGGTCTACGAGAGAGTAAGCAGCACCCAAGTTCTGAAGCGTCAGCTACATTTGGATTGTTTCATACAAGGGCAAGGAAGAGTTGTATGCTAAATCTCTATAGTGATGCAGTATGGTCTACGAGAGAGTAAGCAGCACCCAAGTTCAGAAGCATCAGCTACATTTGGATTGTTTCATACAAGGGCAAGGAAGAGTTGTATGGTAAATCTCTATAGTGATGCAGTATGGTCTACGAGAGAGTAAGCAGCACCCAAGTTCAGAAGCGTCAGCTACATTTGGATTGTTTCATACAAGGGCAAGGAAGATTGTATGGTAAATCTCTATAGTGATGCAGTATGGTCTACGAGAGAGTAAGCAGCACCCAAGTTCAGAAGCGTCTGCAACATTTGGATTGTCTCATACAAGGGCAAGGAAGAGTTGTATGCTAAATCTCTATAGTGATGCAGTATGGTCTACGAGAGAGTAAGCAGCACCCAAGTTCAGAAGCGTCTGCTACATTTGGATTGTTTCATACAAGGGCAAGGAAGAGTTGTATGCTAAATCTCTATAGTGATGCAGTATTGTCTACGAGAGAGTAAGCAGCACCCAAGTTCAGAAGCGTCTGCTACATTTGGATTGTTTCATACAAGGGCAAGGAAGAGTTGTATGGTAAATCTCTATAGTGATGCAGTATGGTCTACGAGAGAGTACGCAGCACCCAAGTTCAGAAGCGTCTGCTACATTTGGATTGTTTCATACAGAGGCAATGAAGAGTTCTATACTAAATCTCTCTGGTGTTCCTATACTCGCTACAGCCTAGTAAGCAGGACCCAAGTTCAGAAGCGTCTGCTACATTTGAATTGTTTCATACAAGGGCAAGGAAGAGTTGTATGCTAAATCTCTATAGGGATGCAGTATGGTCTACGAGAGAGTAAGCAGCACCCAAGTTCAGAAGCGTCAGCTGCATTTGGATTGTTTCATACAAGGGCAAGGAATAGTTGTATGGTAAATCTCTATAGTTATGCAGTATGGTCTACGAGAGAGTAAGCAGCACCCAAGTTCAGAAGCGTCTGCTACATTTGGATTGTTTCATACAAGGGCAAGGAAGAGTTGTATGCTAAATCTCTATAGTGATGCAGTATGGTCTACGAGAGAGTAAGCAGCACCCAAGTTCAGAAGCGTCTGCTAGATTTGGATTGTTTCATACAAAGGCAAGGAAGAGTTGTATGCTAAAATTCTATAGTGATGCAGTATGGTCTACGAGAGAGTAAGCAGCACCCAAGTTCAGAAGCGTCTGCTACATTTGGATTGTTTCATACAAAGGCAATGAAGAGTTCTATACTAAATCTCTCTGGTGTTCCTATACTGGCTACAGCCTAGTAAGCAGGACCCAAGTTCAGAAGCGTCTGCTACATTTGGATTTTTTCATACAAGGGCAAGGAAGAGTTGTATGCTAAATCTCTATAGTGATGCAGTATGGTCTACGAGAGAGTAAGCAGCACCCAAGTTCAGAAGCGTCTGCTAGATTTGGATTGTTTCATACAAAGGCAAGGAAGAGTTGTATGCTAAAATTCTATAGTGATGCAGTATGGTCTACGAGAGAGTAAGCAGCACCCAAGTTCAGAAGCGTCTGCTACATTTGGATTGTCTCATACAACGGCAAGGAAGAGTTGTATGGTAAATCTCTATAGTGATGCAGTATGGTCTACGAGAGAGTAAGCAGCACCCAAGTTCAGAAGCGTCTGCTACATTTGGATTGTTTCATACAAGGGCAAGGAAGAGTTGTATGCTAAATCTCTATAGTGATGCAGTATGGTCTACGAGAGAGTAAGCAGCACCCAAGTTCAGAAGCGTCTGCTACATTTGGATTGTTTCGTACAAGGCCAAGGAAGAGTTGTATGCTAAATCTCTATAGTGATGCAGTATGGTCTACGAGAGAGTAAGCAGCACCCAAGTTCAGAAGCGTCTGCAACATTTGGATTGTTTCATACAAGGGCAAGGAAGAGTTGTATGCTAAATCTCTATAGTGATGCAGTATGGTCTACGAGAGAGTAAGCAGCACCCAAGTTCAGAAGCGTCTGCTACATTTGGATTGTTTCATACAAGGGCAATGAAGAGTTCTATACTAAATCTCTCTGGTGTTCCTATACTGGCTACAGCCTAGTAAGCAGCACCCAAGTTCAGAAGCGTCTGCTACATTTGGATTGTTTCATACAAGGGCAAGGAAGAGTAGTATGGTAAATGTCTATAGTGATGCAGTATGGTCTACGAGAGAGTAAGCAGCACCCAAGTTCAGAAGCGTCTGCTACATTTGGATTGTTTCATACAAGGGCAAGGAAGAGTTGTATGCTAAATCTCTATAGTGATGCAGTATGGTCTACGAGAGAGTAAGCAGCACCCAAGTTCAGAAGCGTCTGCAACATTTCGATTGTATCATACAAGGGCAAGGAAGAGTTGTATGGTAAATCTCTATAGTGATGCAGTATGGTCTACGAGAGAGTAAGCAGCACCCAAGTTCAGAAGCGTCTGCTACATTTGGATTGTTTCATACAAAGGCAATGAAGAGTTCTATACTAAATCTCTCTGGTGTTCCTATACTGGCTACAGCCTAGTAAGCAGCACCCAAGTTCAGAAGCGTCTGCTGCATTTGGATTGTTTCATACAAGGGCAAGGAAGAGTTGTATGGTAAATCTCTATAGTGATGCAGTATGGTCTACGAGAGAGTAAGCAGCACCCAAGTTCAGAAGCGTCTGCTACATTTGGATTGTTTCATACAGAGGCAATGAAGAGTTCTATACTAAATCTCTCTGGTGTTCCTATACTCGCTACAGCCTAGTAAGAAGGACCCAAGTTCAGAAGCGTCTGCTACATTTGGATTGTTTCGTACAAGGGCAAGGAAGAGTTGTATGCGAAATCTCTGTAGTGATGCAGTATGGTCTACGAGAGAGTAAGCAGCACCCAAGTTCAGAAGCGTCTGCAACATTTGGATTGTTTCATACAACGGCAAGGAAGAGTTGTATGCTAAATCTCTATAGTGATGCAGTATGGTCTACGAGAGAGTAAGCAGCACCCAAGTTCAGAAGCGTCTGCTACATTTGGATTATTTCATACAAGGGCAATGAAGAGTTCTATACTAAATCTCTCTGGTGATCCTATACTGGCTAGAGCCTAGTAAGCAGCACCCAAGTTCAGAAGCGTCTGCTACATTTGGATTGTTTCATACAAGGGCAAGGAAGACTTGTATGGTAAATCTCTATAGTGATGCAGTATGGTCTACGAGAGAGTAAGCAGCACCCAAGTTCAGAAGCGTCTGCCACATTTGGATTGTTTCATACAGAGGCAATGAAGAGTTCTATACTAAATCTCTCTGGTGTTCCTATACTCGCTACAGCCTAGTAAGCAGGACCCAAGTTCAGAAGCGTCTGCTACATTTGGATTGTTTCATACAAGGGCAAGGAAGAGTTGTATGCTAAATCTCTATAGTGATGCAGTATGGTCTACGAGAGAGTAAGCAGCACCCAAGTTCTGAAGCGTCAGCTACATTTGGATTGTTTCATACAAGGGCAAGGAAGAGTTGTATGCTAAATCTCTATAGTGATGCAGTATGGTCTACGAGAGAGTAAGCAGCACCCAAGTTCAGAAGCATCAGCTACATTTGGATTGTTTCATACAAGGGCAAGGAAGAGTTGTATGGTAAATCTCTATAGTGATGCAGTATGGTCTACGAGAGAGTAAGCAGCACCCAAGTTCAGAAGCGTCTGCAACATTTGGATTGTCTCATACAAGGGCAAGGAAGAGTTGTATGCTAAATCTCTATAGTGATGCAGTATGGTCTACGAGAGAGTAAGCAGCACCCAAGTTCAGAAGCGTCTGCAACATTTGGATTGTCTCATACAAGGGCAAGGAAGAGTTGTATGCTAAATCTCTATAGTGATGCAGTATGGTCTACGAGAGAGTAAGCAGCACCCAAGTTCAGAAGCGTCTGCTACATTTGGATTGTTTCATACAAGGGCAAGGAAGAGTTGTATGCTAAATCTCTATAGTGATGCAGTATTGTCTACGAGAGAGTAAGCAGCACCCAAGTTCAGAAGCGTCTGCTACATTTGGATTGTTTCATACAAGGGCAAGGAAGAGTTGTATGGTAAATCTCTATAGTGATGCAGTATGGTCTACGAGAGAGTACGCAGCACCCAAGTTCAGAAGCGTCTGCTACATTTGGATTGTTTCATACAGAGGCAATGAAGAGTTCTATACTAAATCTCTCTGGTGTTCCTATACTCGCTACAGCCTAGTAAGCAGGACCCAAGTTCAGAAGCGTCTGCTACATTTGGATTGTTTCATACAAGGGCAAGGAAGAGTTGTATGCTAAATCTCTATAGGGATGCAGTATGGTCTACGAGAGAGTAAGCAGCACCCAAGTTCAGAAGCGTCAGCTGCATTTGGATTGTTTCATACAAGGGCAAGGAATAGTTGTATGGTAAATCTCTATAGTTATGCAGTATGGTCTACGAGAGAGTAAGCAGCACCCAAGTTCAGAAGCGTCTGCTACATTTGGATTGTTTCATACAAGGGCAAGGAAGAGTTGTATGCTAAATCTCTATAGTGATGCAGTATGGTCTACGAGAGAGTAAGCAGCACCCAAGTTCAGAAGCGTCTGCTAGATTTGGATTGTTTCATACAAAGGCAAGGAAGAGTTGTATGCTAAAATTCTATAGTGATGCAGTATGGTCTACGAGAGAGTAAGCAGCACCCAAGTTCAGAAGCGTCAGCTACATTTGGATTGTTTCATACAAGGGCAAGGAAGAGTTGTATGGTAAATCTCTATAGTGATGCAGTATGGTCTACGAGAGAGTAAGCAGCACCCAAGTTCAGAAGCATCAGCTACATTTGGATTGTTTCATACAAGGGCAAGGAAGAGTTGTATGGTAAATCTCTATAGTGATGCAGTATGGTCTACGAGAGAGTAAGCAGCACCCAAGTTCAGAAGCGTCAGCTACATTTGGATTGTTTCATACAAGGGCAAGGAAGAGTTGTATGGTAAATCTCTATAGTGATGCAGTATGGTCTACGAGAGAGTAAGCAGCACCCAAGTTCAGAAGCGTCTGCAACATTTGGATTTTTTCATACAAGGGCAAGGAAGAGTTGTATGCTAAATCTCTATAGTGATACCGTATGGTCTACGAGAGAGTAAGCAGCACCCAAGTTCAGAAGCGTCTGCTACATTTGGATTGTTTCGTACAAGGGCAAGGAAGAGTTGTATGCGAAATCTCTATAGTGATGCAGTATGGTCTACGAGAGAGTAAGCAGCACCCAAGTTCAGAAGCGTCTGCAACATTTGGATTGTTTCATACAAGGGCAAGGAAGAGTTGTATGCTAAATCTCTATAGTGATGCAGTACGGTCTACGAGAGAGTAAGCAGCACCCAAGTTCAGAAGCGTCTGCTACATTTGGATTGTTTCATACAGAGGCAATGAAGAGTTCTATACTAAATCTCTCTGGTGTTCCTATACTCGCTACAGCCTAGTAAGCAGGACCCAAGTTCAGAAGCGTCTGCTACATTTGGATTGTTTCATACAAGGGCAAGGAAGAGTTGTATGCTAAATCTCTATAGGGATGCAGTATGGTCTACGAGAGAGTAAGCAGCACCCAAGTTCAGAAGCGTCTGCTACATTTGGATTGTTTCATACAAAGGCAAGGAAGAGTTGTATGCTAAAACTCTATAGTGATGCAGTATGGTCTACGAGAGAGTAAGCAGCACCCACGTTCAGAAGCGTCTGCTACATTTGGATTGTTTCATACAAAGGCAATGAAGAGTTCTATACTAAATCTCTCTGGTGTTCCTATACTGGCTACAGCCTAGTAAGCAGGACGCAAGTTCAGAAGCGTCTGCTACATTTGGATTGTTTCATACAAGGGCAAGGAAGAGTTGTATGCTAAATCTCTATAGTGATGCAGTATGGTCTACGAGAGAGTAAGGAGCACCCAAGTTCAGAAGCGTCTGCTACATTTGGATTGTTTCATACAAGGGCAAGGAAGAGTTGTATGCTAAATCTCTATAGTGATGCAGTATGGTCTACGAGAGAGTAAGCAGCACCCAGGTTCAGAAGCGTCTGCTACATTTGGATTGTTTCATACAAGGGCAAGGAAGAGCTGTATGCTAAAACTCTATAGTGATGCAGTATGGTCTACGAGAGAGTAAGCAACACCCACGTTCAGAAGCGTCTGCTACATTTGGATTGTTTCATACAAAGGCAAGGAAGAGTTGTATGCTAAAACTCTATAGTGATGCAGTATGGTCTACGAGAGAGTAAGCAGCACCCAAGTTCAGAAGCGTCTGCTACATTTGGATTGTTTCATACAAGGGCAAGGAAGAGTTGTATGCTAAATCTCTATAGTGATGCAGTATGGTCTACGAGAGAGTAAGCAGCACCCAAGTTCAGAAGCGTCTGCTACATTTGGATTGTTTCATACAAGGGCAAGGAAGAGTTGTATGCTAAATCTCTATAGTGATGCAGTATGGTCTACGAGAGAGTAAGCAGCACCCACGTTCAGAAGCGTCTGCTACATTTGGATTGTTTCATACAAAGGCAATGAAGAGTTCTATACTAAATCTCTCTGGTGTTCCTATACTGGCTACAGCCTAGTAAGCAGGACCCAAGTTCAGAAGCGTCTGCTACATTAGGATTGTTTCATTCAAGGGCAAGGAAGAGTTGTATGGTAAATCTCTATAGTGATGCAGTATGGTCTACGAGAGAGTAAGCAGCACCCAAGTTCAGAAGCATCAGCTACATTTGGATTGTTTCATACAAGGGCAAGGAAGAGTTGTATGCTAAATCTCTATAGCGATGCAGTATGGTCTACGAGAGAGTAAGCAGCACCCAAGTTCAGAAGCGTCTGCTACATTTGGATTGTTTCATACAAGGGCAATGAAGAGTTCTATACTAAATCTCTCTGGTGTTCCTATACTGGCTAAAGCCTAGTAAGCAGCACCCAAGTTCAGAAGCGTCTGCTACATTTGGATTGTTTCATACAAGGGCAAGGAAGAGTTGTATGGTAAATGTATATAGTGATGCAGTATGGTCTACGAGAGAGTAAGCAGCCCCCAAGTTCAGAACCGTCTGCTACATTTGGATTGTTTCATACAAGGGCAAGGAAGAGTTGTATGCTAAACATCTATAGTGATGCAGTATGGTCTACGAGAGAGTAAGCAGCACCCAAGTTCAGAAGCGTCTGCTACATTTGGATTGTTTCATACAAGGGCAAGGAAGAGTTGTATGGTAAATCTCTATAGTGATGCATTATGGTCTACGAGAGAGTAAGCAGCACCCAAGTTCAGAAGCGTCTGCTACATTTGGATTGTTTCATACAAAGGCAAGGAAGAGTTCTATACTAAATCTCTCTGGTGTTCCTATACTGGCTACAGCCTAGTAAGCAGGACCCAAGTTCAGAAGCGTCTGCTACATTTGGATTGTTTCATACAAGGGCAAGGAAGAGTTGTATGCTAAATCTCTATAGTATGGTCTACGAGAGAGTAAGCAGCACCCAAGTTCAGAAGCGTCTGCTACATTAGGATTGTTTCATACAAGGGCAAGGAAGAGTTGTATGGTAAATCTCTATAGTGATGCAGTATGGTCTACGAGAGAGTAAGCAGCACCCAAGTTCAGAAGCATCAGCTACATTTGGATTGTTTCATACAAGGGCAAGGAAGAGTTGTATGCTAAATCTCTATAGCGATGCAGTATGGTCTACGAGAGAGTAAGCAGCACCCAAGTTCAGAAGCGTCTGCTACATTTGGATTGTTTCATACAAGGGCAATGAAGAGTTCTATACTAAATCTCTCTGGTGTTCCTATACTGGCTAAAGCCTAGTAAGCAGCACCCAAGTTCAGAAGCGTCTGCTACATTTGGATTGTTTCATACAAGGGCAAGGAAGAGTTGTATGGTAAATGTATATAGTGATGCAGTATGGTCTACGAGAGAGTAAGCAGCCCCCAAGTTCAGAACCGTCTGCTACATTTGGATTGTTTCATACAAGGGCAAGGAAGAGTTGTATGCTAAACATCTATAGTGATGCAGTATGGTCTACGAGAGAGTAAGCAGCACCCAAGTTCAGAAGCGTCTGCTACATTTGGATTGTTTCATACAAGGGCAAGGAAGAGTTGTATGGTAAATCTCTATAGTGATGCATTATGGTCTACGAGAGAGTAAGCAGCACCCAAGTTCAGAAGCGTCTGCTACATTTGGATTGTTTCATACAAAGGCAAGGAAGAGTTCTATACTAAATCTCTCTGGTGTTCCTATACTGGCTACAGCCTAGTAAGCAGGACCCAAGTTCAGAAGCGTCTGCTACATTTGGATTGTTTCATACAAGGGCAAGGAAGAGTTGTATGCTAAATCTCTATAGTATGGTCTACGAGAGAGTAAGCAGCACCCAAGTTCAGAAGCGTCTGCTACATTAGGATTGTTTCATACAAGGGCAAGGAAGAGTTGTATGGTAAATCTCTATAGGGATGCAGTATGGTCTACGAGAGAGTAAGCAGCACCCAAGTTCAGAAGCGTCTGCTACATTTGGATTGTTTCATACAAAGGCAAGGAAGAGTTGTATGCTAAAACTCTATAGTGATGCAGTATGGTCTACGAGAGAGTAAGCAGCACCCACGTTCAGAAGCGTCTGCTACATTTGGATTGTTTCATACAAAGGCAATGAAGAGTTCTATACTAAATCTCTCTGGTGTTCCTATACTGGCTACAGCCTAGTAAGCAGGACGCAAGTTCAGAAGCGTCTGCTACATTTGGATTGTTTCATACAAGGGCAAGGAAGAGTTGTATGCTAAATCTCTATAGTGATGCAGTATGGTCTACGAGAGAGTAAGGAGCACCCAAGTTCAGAAGCGTCTGCTACATTTGGATTGTTTCATACAAGGGCAAGGAAGAGTTGTATGCTAAATCTCTATAGTGATGCAGTATGGTCTACGAGAGAGTAAGCAGCACCCAGGTTCAGAAGCGTCTGCTACATTTGGATTGTTTCATACAAGGGCAAGGAAGAGCTGTATGCTAAAACTCTATAGTGATGCAGTATGGTCTACGAGAGAGTAAGCAACACCCACGTTCAGAAGCGTCTGCTACATTTGGATTGTTTCATACAAAGGCAAGGAAGAGTTGTATGCTAAAACTCTATAGTGATGCAGTATGGTCTACGAGAGAGTAAGCAGCACCCAAGTTCAGAAGCGTCTGCTACATTTGAATTGTTTCATACAAAGGCAAGGAAGAGTTCTATACTAAATCTCTCTCGTGTTCCTATACTGGCTGCAGCCTAGTAAGCAGGACCCAAGTTCAGAAGCGTCTGCTACATTTGGATTGTTTCATACAAGGGCAAGGAAGAGTTGTATGCTAAATCTCTATAGTGATGCAGTATGGTGTACGAGAGAGTAAGCAGCACCCAAGTTCAGAAGCGTCTGCTACATTTGGATTGTTTCATACAAGGGCAAGGAAGAGTTGTATGCTAAATCTCTATAGTGATGCAGTATGGTCTACGAGAGAGTAAGCAGCACCCACGTTCAGAAGCGTCTGCTACATTTGGATTGTTTCATACAAAGGCAATGAAGAGTTCTATACTAAATCTCTCTGGTGTTCCTATACTGGCTACAGCCTAGTAAGCAGGACCCAAGTTCAGAAGCGTCTGCTACATTAGGATTGTTTCATTCAAGGGCAAGGAAGAGTTGTATGGTAAATCTCTATAGTGATGCAGTATGGTCTACGAGAGAGTAAGCAGCACCCAAGTTCAGAAGCATCAGCTACATTTGGATTGTTTCATACAAGGGCAAGGAAGAGTTGTATGCTAAATCTCTATAGCGATGCAGTATGGTCTACGAGAGAGTAAGCAGCACCCAAGTTCAGAAGCGTCTGCTACATTTGGATTGTTTCATACAAGGGCAATGAAGAGTTCTATACTAAATCTCTCTGGTGTTCCTATACTGGCTAAAGCCTAGTAAGCAGCACCCAAGTTCAGAAGCGTCTGCTACATTTGGATTGTTTCATACAAGGGCAAGGAAGAGTTGTATGGTAAATGTATATAGTGATGCAGTATGGTCTACGAGAGAGTAAGCAGCCCCCAAGTTCAGAACCGTCTGCTACATTTGGATTGTTTCATACAAGGGCAAGGAAGAGTTGTATGCTAAACATCTATAGTGATGCAGTATGGTCTACGAGAGAGTAAGCAGCACCCAAGTTCAGAAGCGTCTGCTACATTTGGATTGTTTCATACAAGGGCAAGGAAGAGTTGTATGGTAAATCTCTATAGTGATGCATTATGGTCTACGAGAGAGTAAGCAGCACCCAAGTTCAGAAGCGTCTGCTACATTTGGATTGTTTCATACAAAGGCAAGGAAGAGTTCTATACTAAATCTCTCTGGTGTTCCTATACTGGCTACAGCCTAGTAAGCAGGACCCAAGTTCAGAAGCGTCTGCTACATTTGGATTGTTTCATACAAGGGCAAGGAAGAGTTGTATGCTAAATCTCTATAGTATGGTCTACGAGAGAGTAAGCAGCACCCAAGTTCAGAAGCGTCTGCTACATTAGGATTGTTTCATACAAGGGCAAGGAAGAGTTGTATGGTAAATCTCTATAGTGATGCAGTATGGTCTACGAGAGAGTAAGCAGCACCCAAGTTCAGAAGCATCAGCTACATTTGGATTGTTTCATACAAGGGCAAGGAAGAGTTGTATGGTAAATCTCTATAGTGATGCAGTATGGTCTACGAGAGAGTAAGCAGCACCCACGTTCAGAAGCGTCAGATACATTTGGATTGTTTCATACAAGGGCAAGGAAGAGTTGTATGGTAAATCTCTATAGTGATGCAGTATGGTCTACGAGAGAGTAAGCAGCACCCACGATCAGAAGCGTCTGCAACATTTGGATTGTCTCATACAACGGCAAGGAAGAGTTGTATGGTAAATCTCTATAGTGATGCAGTATGGTCTACGAGAGAGTAAGCAGCACCCAAGTTCAGAAGCGTCTGCTACATTTGGATTGTTAAATACAAGGGCAAGGAAGAGTTGTATGCTAAATCTCTATAGTGATGCAGTATGGTCTACGAGAGAGTAAGCAGCACCCAAGTTCAGAAGCGTCTGCTACATTTGGATTGTTTCGTACAAGGCCAAGGAAGAGTTGTATGCTAAATCTCTATAGTGATGCAGTATGGTCTACGAGAGAGTAAGCAGCACCCAAGTTCAGAAGCGTCTGCAACATTTGGATTGTTTCATACAAGGGCAAGGAAGAGTTGTATGCTAAATCTCTATAGTGATGCAGTATGGTCTACGAGAGAGTAAGCAGCACCCAAGTTCAGAAGCGTCTGCTACATTTGGATTGTTTCATACAAGGGCAATGAAGAGTTCTATACTAAATCTCTCTGGTGTTCCTATACTGGCTACAGCCTAGTAAGCAGCACCCAAGTTCAGAAGCGTCTGCTACATTTGGATTGTTTCATACAAGGGCAAGGAAGAGTAGTATGGTAAATGTCTATAGTGATGCAGTATGGTCTACGAGAGAGTAAGCAGCACCCAAGTTCAGAACCGTCTGCTACATTTGTATTGTTTCATACAGAGGCAATGAAGTGTTCTATACTAAATCTCTCTGGTGTTCCTATACTCGCTACAGCCTAGTAAGCAGGACCCAAGTTCAGAAGCGTCTGCTACATTTGGATTGTTTCATACAAGGGCAAGGAAGAGTTGTATGCTAAATCTCTATAGGGATGCAGTATGGTCTACGAGAGAGTAAGCAGCACCCACGTTCAGAAGCGTCTGCTACATTTGGATTGTTTCATACAAGGGCAAGGAAGAGTTGTATGCTAAATCTCTATAGTGATGCAGTATGGACTACGAGAGAGTAAGCAGCACCCAAGTTCAGAAGCGTCTGCAACATTTCGATTGTATCATACAAGGGCAAGGAAGAGTTGTATGGTAAATCTCTATAGTGATGCAGTATGGTCTACGAGAGAGTAAGCAGCACCCAAGTTCAGAAGCGTCTGCTACATTTGGATTGTTTCATACAAAGGCAATGAAGAGTTCTATACTAAATCTCTCTGGTGTTCCTATACAGGCTACAGCCTAGTAAGCAGCACCCAAGTTCAGAAGCGTCTGCTGCATTTGGATTGTTTCATACAAGGGCAAGGAAGAGTTGTATGGTAAATCTCTGTAGTGATGCAGTATGGTCTACGAGAGAGTAAGCAGTACCCAAGTTCAGAAGCGTCTGCAACATTTGGATTGTTTCATACAACGGCAAGGAAGAGTTGTATGCTAAATCTCTATAGTGATGCAGTATGGTCTACGAGAGAGTAAGCAGCACCCAAGTTCAGAAGCGTCTGCTACATTTGGATTATTTCATACAAGGGCAATGAAGAGTTCTATACTAAATCTCTCTGGTGATCCTATACTGGCTAGACCCTAGTAAGCAGCACCCAAGTTCAGAAGCGTCTGCTACATTTGGATTGTTTCATACAAGGGCAAGGAAGACTTGTATGGTAAATCTCTATAGTGATGCAGTATGGTCTACGAGAGAGTAAGCAGCACCCAAGTTCAGAAGCGTCTGCCACATTTGGATTGTTTCATACAGAGGCAATGAAGAGTTCTATACTAAATCTCTCTGGTGTTCCTATACTCGCTACAGCCTAGTAAGCAGGACCCAAGTTCAGAAGCGTCTGCTACATTTGGATTGTTTCATACAAGGGCAAGGAAGAGTTGTATGCTAAATCTCTATAGTGATGCAGTATGGTCTACGAGAGAGTAAGCAGCACCCAAGTTCAGAAGCGTCAGCTACATTTGGATTGTTTCATACAAGGGCAAGGAAGAGTTGTATGCTAAATCTCTATAGTGATGCAGTATGGTCTACGAGAGAGTAAGCAGCACCCAAGTTCAGAAGCATCAGCTACATTTGGATTGTTTCATACAAGGGCAAGGAAGAGTTGTATGGTAAATCTCTATAGTGATGCAGTATGGTCTACGAGAGAGTAAGCAGCACCCAAGTTCAGAAGCGTCAGCTACATTTGGATTGTTTCATACAAGGGCAAGGAAGATTGTATGCTAAATCTCTATAGTGATGCAGTATGGTCTACGAGAGAGTAAGCAGCACCCAAGTTCAGAAGCGTCTGCAACATTTGGATTGTTTCATACAAGGGCAAGGAAGAGTTGTATGGTAAATCTCTATAGTGATGCAGTATGGTCTACGAGAGAGTAAGCAGCACCCAAGTTCAGAAGCGTCTGCTACATTTGGATTATTTCATACAAGGGCAATGAAGAGTTCTATACTAAATCTCTCTGGTGTTCCTATACTGGCTAAAGCCTAGTAAGCAGCACCCAAGTTCAGAAGCGTCTGCTACATTTGGATTGTTTCATACAAGGGCAAGGAAGAGTTGTATGGTAAATCTCTATAGTGATGCAGTATGGTGTACGAGAGAGTAAGCAGCACCCAAGTTCAGAAGCATCAGCTACATTTGGATTGTTTCATACAAGGGCAAGGAAGAGTTGTATGGTAAATCTCTATAGTGATGCAGTATGGTCTACGAGAGAGTAAGCAGCACCCACGTTCAGAAGCGTCAGATACATTTGGATTGTTTCATACAAGGGCAAGGAAGAGTTGTATGGTAAATCTCTATAGTGATGCAGTATGGTCTACGAGAGAGTAAGCAGCACCCACGATCAGAAGCGTCTGCAACATTTGGATTGTCTCATACAACGGCAAGGAAGAGTTGTATGGTAAATCTCTATAGTGATGCAGTATGGTCTACGAGAGAGTAAGCAGCACCCAAGTTCAGAAGCGTCTGCTACATTTGGATTGTTAAATACAAGGGCAAGGAAGAGTTGTATGCTAAATCTCTATAGTGATGCAGTATGGTCTACGAGAGAGTAAGCAGCACCCAAGTTCAGAAGCGTCTGCTACATTTGGATTGTTTCGTACAAGGCCAAGGAAGAGTTGTATGCTAAATCTCTATAGTGATGCAGTATGGTCTACGAGAGAGTAAGCAGCACCCAAGTTCAGAAGCGTCTGCAACATTTGGATTGTTTCATACAAGGGCAAGGAAGAGTTGTATGCTAAATCTCTATAGTGATGCAGTATGGTCTACGAGAGAGTAAGCAGCACCCAAGTTCAGAAGCGTCTGCTACATTTGGATTGTTTCATACAAGGGCAATGAAGAGTTCTATACTAAATCTCTCTGGTGTTCCTATACTGGCTACAGCCTAGTAAGCAGCACCCAAGTTCAGAAGCGTCTGCTACATTTGGATTGTTTCATACAAGGGCAAGGAAGAGTAGTATGGTAAATGTCTATAGTGATGCAGTATGGTCTACGAGAGAGTAAGCAGCACCCAAGTTCAGAACCGTCTGCTACATTTGTATTGTTTCATACAGAGGCAATGAAGTGTTCTATACTAAATCTCTCTGGTGTTCCTATACTCGCTACAGCCTAGTAAGCAGGACCCAAGTTCAGAAGCGTCTGCTACATTTGGATTGTTTCATACAAGGGCAAGGAAGAGTTGTATGCTAAATCTCTATAGGGATGCAGTATGGTCTACGAGAGAGTAAGCAGCACCCACGTTCAGAAGCGTCTGCTACATTTGGATTGTTTCATACAAGGGCAAGGAAGAGTTGTATGCTAAATCTCTATAGTGATGCAGTATGGACTACGAGAGAGTAAGCAGCACCCAAGTTCAGAAGCGTCTGCAACATTTCGATTGTATCATACAAGGGCAAGGAAGAGTTGTATGGTAAATCTCTATAGTGATGCAGTATGGTCTACGAGAGAGTAAGCAGCACCCAAGTTCAGAAGCGTCTGCTACATTTGGATTGTTTCATACAAAGGCAATGAAGAGTTCTATACTAAATCTCTCTGGTGTTCCTATACTGGCTACAGCCTAGTAAGCAGCACCCAAGTTCAGAAGCGTCTGCTGCATTTGGATTGTTTCATACAAGGGCAAGGAAGAGTTGTATGGTAAATCTCTGTAGTGATGCAGTATGGTCTACGAGAGAGTAAGCAGTACCCAAGTTCAGAAGCGTCTGCAACATTTGGATTGTTTCATACAACGGCAAGGAAGAGTTGTATGCTAAATCTCTATAGTGATGCAGTATGGTCTACGAGAGAGTAAGCAGCACCCAAGTTCAGAAGCGTCTGCTACATTTGGATTATTTCATACAAGGGCAATGAAGAGTTCTATACTAAATCTCTCTGGTGATCCTATACTGGCTAGACCCTAGTAAGCAGCACCCAAGTTCAGAAGCGTCTGCTACATTTGGATTGTTTCATACAAGGGCAAGGAAGACTTGTATGGTAAATCTCTATAGTGATGCAGTATGGTCTACGAGAGAGTAAGCAGCACCCAAGTTCAGAAGCGTCTGCCACATTTGGATTGTTTCATACAGAGGCAATGAAGAGTTCTATACTAAATCTCTCTGGTGTTCCTATACTCGCTACAGCCTAGTAAGCAGGACCCAAGTTCAGAAGCGTCTGCTACATTTGGATTGTTTCATACAAGGGCAAGGAAGAGTTGTATGCTAAATCTCTATAGTGATGCAGTATGGTCTACGAGAGAGTAAGCAGCACCCAAGTTCAGAAGCGTCAGCTACATTTGGATTGTTTCATACAAGGGCAAGGAAGAGTTGTATGCTAAATCTCTATAGTGATGCAGTATGGTCTACGAGAGAGTAAGCAGCACCCAAGTTCAGAAGCATCAGCTACATTTGGATTGTTTCATACAAGGGCAAGGAAGAGTTGTATGGTAAATCTCTATAGTGATGCAGTATGGTCTACGAGAGAGTAAGCAGCACCCAAGTTCAGAAGCGTCAGCTACATTTGGATTGTTTCATACAAGGGCAAGGAAGATTGTATGGTAAATCTCTATAGTGATGCAGTATGGTCTACGAGAGAGTAAGCAGCACCCAAGTTCAGAAGCGTCTGCAACATTTGGATTGTCTCATACAAGGGCAAGGAAGAGTTATATGCTAAATCTCTATAGTGATGCAGTATGGTCTACGAGAGAGTAAGCAGCACCCAAGTTCAGAAGCGTCTGCTACATTTGGATTGTTTCATACAAGGGCAAGGAAGAGTTGTATGCTAAATCTCTATAGTGATGCAGTATTGTCTACGAGAGAGTAAGCAGCACCCACGTTCAGAAGCGTCTGCTACATTTGGATTGTTTCATACAAGGGCAAGGAAGAGTTGTATGGTAAATCTCTATAGTGATGCAGTATGGTCTACGAGAGAGTACGCAGCACCCAAGTTCAGAAGCGTCTGCTACATTTGGATTGTTTCATACAAGGGCAAGGAAGAGTTGTATGCTAAATCTCTATAGTGATGCAGTATGGTATACGAGAGAGTAAGCAGCACCCAAGTTCAGAAGCGTCTGCTAGATTTGGATTGTTTCATACAAAGGCAAGGAAGAGTTGTATGCTAAAATTCTATAGTGATGCAGTATGGTCTACGAGAGAGTAAGCAGCACCCAAGTTCAGAAGCGTCTGCTACATTTGGATTGTTTCATACAAAGGCAATGAAGAGTTCTATACTAAATCTCTCTGGTGTTCCTATACTCGCTACAGCCTAGTAAGCAGGACCCAAATTCAGAAGCGTCTGCTACATTTGGATTGTTTCATACAAGGGCAAGGAAGAGTTGTATACTAAATCACTATAGGGATGCAGTATGGTCTACGAGAGAGTAAGCAGCACCCAAGTTCAGAAGCGTCTGCTACATTTGGATTGTTTCATACAAGGGCAAGGAAGAGTTGTATGGTAAATCTCTATAGTGATGCAGTATGGTCTACGAGAGAGTAAGCAGCACCCAAGTTCAGAAGCGTCTGCTACATTTGGATTGTTTCATACAAGGGCAAGGAAGAGTTGTATGGTAAATCTCTATAGTGATGCAGTATGGTCTACGAGAGAGTAAGCAGCACCCAAGTTCAGAAGCGTCAGCTACATTTGGATTGTTTCATACAAGGGCAAGGAAGAGTTGTATGGTAAATCTCTATAGTGATGCAGTATGGTCTACGAGAGAGTAAGCAGCACCCAAGTTCAGAAGCGTCTGCAACATTTGGATTGTTTCATACAAGGGCAAGGAAGAGTTGTATGCTAAATCTCTATAGTGATATCCGTATGGTCTACGAGAGATTAAGCAGCACCGAAGTTCAGAAGCGTCTGCTACATTTGGATTGTTTCGTACAAGGGCAAGGAAGAGTTGTATGCGAAATCTCTGTAGTGATGCAGTATGGTCTACGAGAGAGTAAGCAGCACCCAAGTTCAGAAGCGTCTGCAACATTTGGATTGTTTCATACAACGGAAAGGAAGAGTTGTATGCTAAATCTCAATAGTGATGCAGTATGGTCTACGAGAGAGTAAGCAGCACCCAAGTTCAGAAGCGTCTGCTACATTTGGATTATTTCATACAAGGGCAATGAAGAGTTCTATACTAAATCTCTCTGGTGATCCTATACTGGCTAGAGCCTAGTAAGCAGCACCCAAGTTCAGAAGCGTCTGCTACATTTGGATTGTTTCATACAAGGGCAAGGAAGAGTTGTATACTAAATCACTATAGGGATGCAGTATGGTCTACGAGAGAGTAAGCAGCACCCAAGTTCAGAAGCGTCTGCTACATTTGGATTGTTTCATACAAGGGCAAGGAAGAGTTGTATGGTAAATCTCTATAGTGATGCAGTATGGTCTACGAGAGAGTAAGCAGCACCCAAGTTCAGAAGCGTCTGCTACATTTGGATTGTTTCATACAAGGGCAAGGAAGAGTTGTATGGTAAATCTCTATAGTGATGCAGTATGGTCTACGAGAGAGTAAGCAGCACCCAAGTTCAGAAGCGTCTGCTACATTTGGATTGTTTCATACAAGGGCAAGGAAGAGTTGTATGGTAAATCTCTATAGTGATGCAGTATGGTCTACGAGAGAGTAAGCAGCACCCAAGTTCAGAAGCGTCAGCTACATTTGGATTGTTTCATACAAGGGCAAGGAAGAGTTGTATGGTAAATCTCTATAGTGATGCAGTATGGTCTACGAGAGAGTAAGCAGCACCCAAGTTCAGAAGCGTCTGCAACATTTGGATTGTTTCATACAAGGGCAAGGAAGAGTTGTATGCTAAATCTCTATAGTGATGCCGTATGGTCTACGAGAGATTAAGCAGCACCGAAGTTCAGAAGCGTCTGCTACATTTGGATTGTTTCGTACAAGGGCAAGGAAGAGTTGTATGCGAAATCTCTGTAGTGATGCAGTATGGTCTACGAGAGAGTAAGCAGCACCCAAGTTCAGAAGCGTCTGCAACATTTGGATTGTTTCATACAACGGCAAGGAAGAGTTGTATGCTAAATCTCAATAGTGATGCAGTATGGTCTACGAGAGAGTAAGCAGCACCCAAGTTCAGAAGCGTCTGCTACATTTGGATTATTTCATACAAGGGCAATGAAGAGTTCTATACTAAATCTCTCTGGTGATCCTATACTGGCTAGAGCCTAGTAAGCAGCACCCAAGTTCAGAAGCGTCTGCTACATTTGGATTGTTTCATACAAGGGCAAGGAAGAGTTGTATGGTAAATCTCTATAGTGATGCAGTATGGTCTACGAGAGAGTAAGCAGCACCCAAGTTCAGAAGCGTCTGCCACATTTGGATTGTTTCATACAGAGGCAATGAAGAGTTCTATACTAAATCTCTCTGGTGTTCCTATACTCGCTACAGCCTAGTAAGCAGGACTCAAGTTCAGAAGCGTCTGCTACATTTGGATTGTTTCATACAAGGGCAAGGAAGAGTTGTATGCTAAATCTCTATAGGGATGCAGTATGGTCTACGAGAGAGTAAGCAGAACTCAAGTTCAGAAGCGTCTGCTACATTTGGATTGTTTCATACAAGGGCAAGGAAGAGCTGTATGCTAAATCTCTATAGTGATGCAGTATGGTCTACGAGAGAGTAAGCAGCACCCAAGTTCAGAAGCGTCTGCGACATTTGGATTGTTTCATACAAAGGCAAGGAAGAGTTGTATGCTAAAACTCTATAGTGATGCAGTATGGTCTACGAGAGAGTAAGCAGCACCCACGTTCAGAAGCGTCTGCTACATTTGGATTGTTTCATACAAAGGCAATGAAGAGTTCTATACTAAATCTCTCTGGTGTTCCTATACTGGCTACAGCCTAGTAAGCAGCACCCAAGTTCAGAAGCGTTTGCTACATTTGGATTGTTTCATACAAGGGCAAGGAAGAGTTGTATGCTAAATCTCTATAGTGATGCAGTATGGTCTACGAGAGAGTAAGCAGCACCCAAGTTCAGAAGCGTCTGCTACATTTGGATTGTTTCGTACAAGGGCAAGGAAGAGTTGTATGCTAAATCTCTATAGTGATGCAGTATGGTCTACGAGAGAGTAAGCAGCACCCAAGTTCAGAAGCGTCTGCAACATTTGGATTGTTTCATACAAGGGCAAGGAAGAGTTGTATGCTAAATCTCTATAGTGATGCAGTATGGTCTACGAGAGAGTAAGCAGCACCCACGTTCAGAAGCGTCTGCTACATTTGGATTGTTTCATACAAAGGCAATGAAGAGTTCTATACTAAATCTCTCTGGTGTTCCTATACTGGCTACAGACTAGTAAGCAGCACGCAAGTTCAGAAGCGTCTGCTACATTTGGATTGTTTCATACAAGGGCAAGGAAGAGTTGTATGGTAAATCTCTATAGTGATGCAGTATGGTCTACGAGAGAGTAAGCAGCACCCAAGTTCAGAAGCGTCTGCTACATTTGGATTGTTTCATACAGAGGCAATGAAGAGTTCTATACTAAATCTCTCTGGTGTTCCTATATTCGCTACAGCCTAGTAAGCAGGACCCAAGTTCAGAAGCGTCTTCTACATTTGGATTGTTTCATACAAGGGCAAGGAAGAGTTGTATACTAAATCTCTATAGGGATCCAGTATGGTCTACGAGAGAGTAAGCAGCACCCAAGTTCAGAAGCGTCTGCTGCATTTGGATTGTTTCATACAAGGGCAAGGAAGAGTTGTATGGTAAATCTCTATAGTGATGCAGTATGGTCTACGAGAGAGTAAGCAGCACCCAAGTTCAGAAGCGTCTGCTACATTTGGATTGTTTCATACAAGGGCAAGGAAGAGTTGTATGGTAAATCTCTATAGTGATGCAGTATGGTCTACGAGACAGTAAGCAGCACCCAAGTTCAGAAGCGTCAGCTACATTTGGATTGTTTCATACAAAGGCAAGGAAGAGTTGTATGCTAAAATTCTATAGTGATGCAGTATGGTCTACGAGAGAGTAAGCAGCACCCAAGTTCAGAAGCGTCTGCTACATTTGGATTGTTTCATACAAAGGCAATGAAGAGTTCTATACTAAATCTCTCTGGTGTTCCTATACTGGCTACAGCCTAGTAAGCAGGACCCAAGTTCAGAAGCGTCTGCTACATTTGGATTTTTTCATACAAGGGCAAGGAAGAGTTGTATGCTAAATCTCTATAGTGATGCAGTATGGTCTACGAGAGAGTAAGCAGCACCCAAGTTCAGAAGCGTCTGCTAGATTTGGATTGTTTCATACAAAGGCAAGGAAGAGTTGTATGCTAAAATTCTATAGTGATGCAGTATGGTCTACGAGAGAGTAAGCAGCACCCAAGTTCAGAAGCGTCTGCTACATTTGGATTGTCTCATACAACGGCAAGGAAGAGTTGTATGGTAAATCTCTATAGTGATGCAGTATGGTCTACGAGAGAGTAAGCAGCACCCAAGTTCAGAAGCGTCTGCTACATTTGGATTGTTTCATACAAGGGCAAGGAAGAGTTGTATGCTAAATCTCTATAGTGATGCAGTATGGTCTACGAGAGAGTAAGCAGCACCCAAGTTCAGAAGCGTCTGCTACATTTGGATTGTTTCGTACAAGGCCAAGGAAGAGTTGTATGCTAAATCTCTATAGTGATGCAGTATGGTCTACGAGAGAGTAAGCAGCACCCAAGTTCAGAAGCGTCTGCAACATTTGGATTGTTTCATACAAGGGCAAGGAAGAGTTGTATGCTAAATCTCTATAGTGATGCAGTATGGTCTACGAGAGAGTAAGCAGCACCCAAGTTCAGAAGCGTCTGCTACATTTGGATTGTTTCATACAAGGGCAATGAAGAGTTCTATACTAAATCTCTCTGGTGTTCCTATACTGGCTACAGCCTAGTAAGCAGCACCCAAGTTCAGAAGCGTCTGCTACATTTGGATTGTTTCATACAAGGGCAAGGAAGAGTAGTATGGTAAATGTCTATAGTGATGCAGTATGGTCTACGAGAGAGTAAGCAGCACCCAAGTTCAGAAGCGTCTGCTACATTTGGATTGTTTCATACAAGGGCAAGGAAGAGTTGTATGCTAAATCTCTATAGTGATGCAGTATGGTCTACGAGAGAGTAAGCAGCACCCAAGTTCAGAAGCGTCTGCAACATTTCGATTGTATCATACAAGGGCAAGGAAGAGTTGTATGGTAAATCTCTATAGTGATGCAGTATGGTCTACGAGAGAGTAAGCAGCACCCAAGTTCAGAAGCGTCTGCTACATTTGGATTGTTTCATACAAAGGCAATGAAGAGTTCTATACTAAATCTCTCTGGTGTTCCTATACTGGCTACAGCCTAGTAAGCAGCACCCAAGTTCAGAAGCGTCTGCTGCATTTGGATTGTTTCATACAAGGGCAAGGAAGAGTTGTATGGTAAATCTCTATAGTGATGCAGTATGGTCTACGAGAGAGTAAGCAGCACCCAAGTTCAGAAGCGTCTGCTACATTTGGATTGTTTCATACAGAGGCAATGAAGAGTTCTATACTAAATCTCTCTGGTGTTCCTATACTCGCTACAGCCTAGTAAGAAGGACCCAAGTTCAGAAGCGTCTGCTACATTTGGATTGTTTCGTACAAGGGCAAGGAAGAGTTGTATGCGAAATCTCTGTAGTGATGCAGTATGGTCTACGAGAGAGTAAGCAGCACCCAAGTTCAGAAGCGTCTGCAACATTTGGATTGTTTCATACAACGGCAAGGAAGAGTTGTATGCTAAATCTCTATAGTGATGCAGTATGGTCTACGAGAGAGTAAGCAGCACCCAAGTTCAGAAGCGTCTGCTACATTTGGATTATTTCATACAAGGGCAATGAAGAGTTCTATACTAAATCTCTCTGGTGATCCTATACTGGCTAGAGCCTAGTAAGCAGCACCCAAGTTCAGAAGCGTCTGCTACATTTGGATTGTTTCATACAAGGGCAAGGAAGACTTGTATGGTAAATCTCTATAGTGATGCAGTATGGTCTACGAGAGAGTAAGCAGCACCCAAGTTCAGAAGCGTCTGCCACATTTGGATTGTTTCATACAGAGGCAATGAAGAGTTCTATACTAAATCTCTCTGGTGTTCCTATACTCGCTACAGCCTAGTAAGCAGGACCCAAGTTCAGAAGCGTCTGCTACATTTGGATTGTTTCATACAAGGGCAAGGAAGAGTTGTATGCTAAATCTCTATAGTGATGCAGTATGGTCTACGAGAGAGTAAGCAGCACCCAAGTTCTGAAGCGTCAGCTACATTTGGATTGTTTCATACAAGGGCAAGGAAGAGTTGTATGCTAAATCTCTATAGTGATGCAGTATGGTCTACGAGAGAGTAAGCAGCACCCAAGTTCAGAAGCATCAGCTACATTTGGATTGTTTCATACAAGGGCAAGGAAGAGTTGTATGGTAAATCTCTATAGTGATGCAGTATGGTCTACGAGAGAGTAAGCAGCACCCAAGTTCAGAAGCGTCAGCTACATTTGGATTGTTTCATACAAGGGCAAGGAAGATTGTATGGTAAATCTCTATAGTGATGCAGTATGGTCTACGAGAGAGTAAGCAGCACCCAAGTTCAGAAGCGTCTGCAACATTTGGATTGTCTCATACAAGGGCAAGGAAGAGTTGTATGCTAAATCTCTATAGTGATGCAGTATGGTCTACGAGAGAGTAAGCAGCACCCAAGTTCAGAAGCGTCTGCTACATTTGGATTGTTTCATACAAGGGCAAGGAAGAGTTGTATGCTAAATCTCTATAGTGATGCAGTATTGTCTACGAGAGAGTAAGCAGCACCCAAGTTCAGAAGCGTCTGCTACATTTGGATTGTTTCATACAAGGGCAAGGAAGAGTTGTATGGTAAATCTCTATAGTGATGCAGTATGGTCTACGAGAGAGTACGCAGCACCCAAGTTCAGAAGCGTCTGCTACATTTGGATTGTTTCATACAGAGGCAATGAAGAGTTCTATACTAAATCTCTCTGGTGTTCCTATACTCGCTACAGCCTAGTAAGCAGGACCCAAGTTCAGAAGCGTCTGCTACATTTGGATTGTTTCATACAAGGGCAAGGAAGAGTTGTATGCTAAATCTCTATAGGGATGCAGTATGGTCTACGAGAGAGTAAGCAGCACCCAAGTTCAGAAGCGTCAGCTGCATTTGGATTGTTTCATACAAGGGCAAGGAATAGTTGTATGGTAAATCTCTATAGTTATGCAGTATGGTCTACGAGAGAGTAAGCAGCACCCAAGTTCAGAAGCGTCTGCTACATTTGGATTGTTTCATACAAGGGCAAGGAAGAGTTGTATGCTAAATCTCTATAGTGATGCAGTATGGTCTACGAGAGAGTAAGCAGCACCCAAGTTCAGAAGCGTCTGCTAGATTTGGATTGTTTCATACAAAGGCAAGGAAGAGTTGTATGCTAAAATTCTATAGTGATGCAGTATGGTCTACGAGAGAGTAAGCAGCACCCAAGTTCAGAAGCGTCTGCTACATTTGGATTGTTTCATACAAAGGCAATGAAGAGTTCTATACTAAATCTCTCTGGTGTTCCTATACTGGCTACAGCCTAGTAAGCAGGACCCAAGTTCAGAAGCGTCTGCTACATTTGGATTTTTTCATACAAGGGCAAGGAAGAGTTGTATGCTAAATCTCTATAGTGATGCAGTATGGTCTACGAGAGAGTAAGCAGCACCCAAGTTCAGAAGCGTCTGCTAGATTTGGATTGTTTCATACAAAGGCAAGGAAGAGTTGTATGCTAAAATTCTATAGTGATGCAGTATGGTCTACGAGAGAGTAAGCAGCACCCAAGTTCAGAAGCGTCTGCTACATTTGGATTGTTTCATACAAAGGCAATGAAGAGTTCTATACTAAATCTCTCTGGTGTTCCTATACTGGCTACAGCCTAGTAAGCAGGACCCAAGTTCAGAAGCGTCTGCTACATTTGGATTGTTTCATACAAGGGCAAGGAAGAGTTGTGTGCTAAATCTCTATAGTGATGCAGTATGGTCTACGAGAGAGTAAACAGCACCCAAGTTCAGAAGCGTCTGCTACATTTGGATTGTTTCATACAAGGGCAAGGAAGAGTTGTATGGTAAATCTCTATAGTGATGCAGTAGGGTCTACGAGAGAGTAAGCAGCACCCAAGTTCAGAAGCGTCTGCTACATTTGGATTGTTTCATACAAAGGCAATGAAGAGTTCTATACTAAATCTCTCTGGTGTTCCTATACTGGCTACAGCCTAGTAAGCAGGACCCAAGTTCAGAAGCGTCTGCTACATTTGGATTGTTTCATTCAAGGGCAAGGAAGAGTTGTATGGTAAATCTCTATAGTGATGCAGTATGGTCTACGAGAGAGTAAGCAGCACCCAAGTTCAGAAGCATCAGCTACATTTGGATTGTTTCATACAAGGGCAAGGAAGAGTTGTATGCTAAATCTCTATAGCGATGCAGTATGGTCTACGAGAGAGTAAGCAGCACCCAAGTTCAGAAGCGTCTGCTACATTTGGATTGTTTCATACAAGGGCAATGAAGAGTTCTATACTAAATCTCTCTGGTGTTCCTATACTGGCTAAAGCCTAGTAAGCAGCACCCAAGTTCAGAAGCGTCTGCTACATTTGGATTGTTTCATACAAGGGCAAGGAAGAGTTGTATGGTAAATGTATATAGTGATGCAGTATGGTCTACGAGAGAGTAAGCAGCCCCCAAGTTCAGAACCGTCTGCTACATTTGGATTGTTTCATACAAGGGCAAGGAAGAGTTGTATGCTAAACATCTATAGTGATGCAGTATGGTCTACGAGAGAGTAAGCAGCACCCAAGTTCAGAAGCGTCTGCTACATTTGGATTGTTTCATACAAGGGCAAGGAAGAGTTGTATGGTAAATCTCTATAGTGATGCATTATGGTCTACGAGAGAGTAAGCAGCACCCAAGTTCAGAAGCGTCTGCTACATTTGGATTGTTTCATACAAAGGCAAGGAAGAGTTCTATACTAAATCTCTCTGGTGTTCCTATACTGGCTACAGCCTAGTAAGCAGGACCCAAGTTCAGAAGCGTCTGCTACATTTGGATTGTTTCATACAAGGGCAAGGAAGAGTTGTATGCTAAATCTCTATAGTATGGTCTACGAGAGAGTAAGCAGCACCCAAGTTCAGAAGCGTCTGCTACATTAGGATTGTTTCATACAAGGGCAAGGAAGAGTTGTATGGTAAATCTCTATAGTGATGCAGTATGGTCTACGAGAGAGTAAGCAGCACCCAAGTTCAGAAGCGTCTGCTACATTTGGATTGTTTCGTACAAGGGCAAGGAAGAGTTGTATGCTAAATCTCTATAGTGATGCAGTATGGTCTACGAGAGAGTAAGCAGCACCCAAGTTCAGAAGCGTCTGCAACATTTGGATTGTTTCATACAAGGGCAAGGAAGAGTTGTATGCTAAATCTCTATAGTGATGCAGTATGGTCTACGAGAGAGTAAGCAGCACCCAAGTTCAGAAGCGTCTGCTACATTTGGATTGTTTCATACAAGGGCAATGAAGAGTTCTATACTAAATCTCTCTGGTGTTCCTATACTGGCTACAGCCTAGTAAGCAGCACCCAAGTTCAGAAGCGTCTGCTACATTTGGATTGTTTCATACAAGGGCAAGGAAGAGTTGTATGGTAAATGTCTATAGTGATGCAGTATGGTCTACGAGAGAGTAAGCAGCACCCAAGTTCAGAACCGTCTGCTACATTTGTATTGTTTCATACAGAGGCAATGAAGTGTTCTATACTAAATCTCTCTGGTGTTCCTATACTCGCTACAGCCTAGTAAGCAGGACCCAAGTTCAGAAGCGTCTGCTACATTTGGATTGTTTCATACAAGGGCAAGGAAGAGTTGTATGCTAAATCTCTATAGGGATGCAGTATGGTCTACGAGAGAGTAAGCAGCACCCACGTTCAGAAGCGTCTGCTACATTTGGATTGTTTCATACAAGGGCAAGGAAGAGTTGTATGCTAAATCTCTATAGTGATGCAGTATGGTCTACGAGAGAGTAAGCAGCACCCAAGTTCAGAAGCGTCTGCAACATTTGGATTGTTTCATACAAGGGCAAGGAAGAGTTGTATGGTAAATCTCTATAGTGATGCAGTATGGTCTACGAGAGAGTAAGCAGCACCCAAGTTCAGAAGCGTCTGCTACATTTGGATTATTTCATACAAGGGCAATGAAGAGTTCTATACTAAATCTCTCTGGTGTTCCTATACTGGCTAAAGCCTAGTAAGCAGCACCCAAGTTCAGAAGCGTCTGCTACATTTGGATTGTTTCATACAAGGGCAAGGAAGAGTTGTATGGTAAATCTCTATAGTGATGCAGTATGGTCTACGAGAGAGTAAGCAGCACCCAAGTTCAGAAGCATCAGCTACATTTGGATTGTTTCATACAAGGGCAAGGAAGAGTTGTATGGTAAATCTCTATAGTGATGCAGTATGGTCTACGAGAGAGTAAGCAGCACCCACGTTCAGAAGCGTCAGATACATTTGGATTGTTTCATACAAGGGCAAGGAAGAGTTGTATGGTAAATCTCTATAGTGATGCAGTATGGTCTACGAGAGAGTAAGCAGCACCCACGATCAGAAGCGTCTGCAACATTTGGATTGTCTCATACAACGGCAAGGAAGAGTTGTATGGTAAATCTCTATAGTGATGCAGTATGGTCTACGAGAGAGTAAGCAGCACCCAAGTTCAGAAGCGTCTGCTACATTTGGATTGTTAAATACAAGGGCAAGGAAGAGTTGTATGCTAAATCTCTATAGTGATGCAGTATGGTCTACGAGAGAGTAAGCAGCACCCAAGTTCAGAAGCGTCTGCTACATTTGGATTGTTTCGTACAAGGCCAAGGAAGAGTTGTATGCTAAATCTCTATAGTGATGCAGTATGGTCTACGAGAGAGTAAGCAGCACCCAAGTTCAGAAGCGTCTGCAACATTTGGATTGTTTCATACAAGGGCAAGGAAGAGTTGTATGCTAAATCTCTATAGTGATGCAGTATGGTCTACGAGAGAGTAAGCAGCACCCAAGTTCAGAAGCGTCTGCTACATTTGGATTGTTTCATACAAGGGCAATGAAGAGTTCTATACTAAATCTCTCTGGTGTTCCTATACTGGCTACAGCCTAGTAAGCAGCACCCAAGTTCAGAAGCGTCTGCTACATTTGGATTGTTTCATACAAGGGCAAGGAAGAGTAGTATGGTAAATGTCTATAGTGATGCAGTATGGTCTACGAGAGAGTAAGCAGCACCCAAGTTCAGAACCGTCTGCTACATTTGTATTGTTTCATACAGAGGCAATGAAGTGTTCTATACTAAATCTCTCTGGTGTTCCTATACTCGCTACAGCCTAGTAAGCAGGACCCAAGTTCAGAAGCGTCTGCTACATTTGGATTGTTTCATACAAGGGCAAGGAAGAGTTGTATGCTAAATCTCTATAGGGATGCAGTATGGTCTACGAGAGAGTAAGCAGCACCCACGTTCAGAAGCGTCTGCTACATTTGGATTGTTTCATACAAGGGCAAGGAAGAGTTGTATGCTAAATCTCTATAGTGATGCAGTATGGACTACGAGAGAGTAAGCAGCACCCAAGTTCAGAAGCGTCTGCAACATTTCGATTGTATCATACAAGGGCAAGGAAGAGTTGTATGGTAAATCTCTATAGTGATGCAGTATGGTCTACGAGAGAGTAAGCAGCACCCAAGTTCAGAAGCGTCTGCTACATTTGGATTGTTTCATACAAAGGCAATGAAGAGTTCTATACTAAATCTCTCTGGTGTTCCTATACTGGCTACAGCCTAGTAAGCAGCACCCAAGTTCAGAAGCGTCTGCTGCATTTGGATTGTTTCATACAAGGGCAAGGAAGAGTTGTATGGTAAATCTCTGTAGTGATGCAGTATGGTCTACGAGAGAGTAAGCAGTACCCAAGTTCAGAAGCGTCTGCAACATTTGGATTGTTTCATACAACGGCAAGGAAGAGTTGTATGCTAAATCTCTATAGTGATGCAGTATGGTCTACGAGAGAGTAAGCAGCACCCAAGTTCAGAAGCGTCTGCTACATTTGGATTATTTCATACAAGGGCAATGAAGAGTTCTATACTAAATCTCTCTGGTGATCCTATACTGGCTAGACCCTAGTAAGCAGCACCCAAGTTCAGAAGCGTCTGCTACATTTGGATTGTTTCATACAAGGGCAAGGAAGACTTGTATGGTAAATCTCTATAGTGATGCAGTATGGTCTACGAGAGAGTAAGCAGCACCCAAGTTCAGAAGCGTCTGCCACATTTGGATTGTTTCATACAGAGGCAATGAAGAGTTCTATACTAAATCTCTCTGGTGTTCCTATACTCGCTACAGCCTAGTAAGCAGGACCCAAGTTCAGAAGCGTCTGCTACATTTGGATTGTTTCATACAAGGGCAAGGAAGAGTTGTATGCTAAATCTCTATAGTGATGCAGTATGGTCTACGAGAGAGTAAGCAGCACCCAAGTTCAGAAGCGTCAGCTACATTTGGATTGTTTCATACAAGGGCAAGGAAGAGTTGTATGCTAAATCTCTATAGTGATGCAGTATGGTCTACGAGAGAGTAAGCAGCACCCAAGTTCAGAAGCATCAGCTACATTTGGATTGTTTCATACAAGGGCAAGGAAGAGTTGTATGGTAAATCTCTATAGTGATGCAGTATGGTCTACGAGAGAGTAAGCAGCACCCAAGTTCAGAAGCGTCAGCTACATTTGGATTGTTTCATACAAGGGCAAGGAAGATTGTATGGTAAATCTCTATAGTGATGCAGTATGGTCTACGAGAGAGTAAGCAGCACCCAAGTTCAGAAGCGTCTGCAACATTTGGATTGTCTCATACAAGGGCAAGGAAGAGTTGTATGCTAAATCTCTATAGTGATGCAGTATGGTCTACGAGAGAGTAAGCAGCACCCAAGTTCAGAAGCGTCTGCTACATTTGGATTGTTTCATACAAGGGCAAGGAAGAGTTGTATGCTAAATCTCTATAGTGATGCAGTATTGTCTACGAGAGAGTAAGCAGCACCCACGTTCAGAAGCGTCTGCTACATTTGGATTGTTTCATACAAGGGCAAGGAAGAGTTGTATGGTAAATCTCTATAGTGATGCAGTATGGTCTACGAGAGAGTACGCAGCACCCAAGTTCAGAAGCGTCTGCTACATTTGGATTGTTTCATACAAGGGCAAGGAAGAGTTGTATGCTAAATCTCTATAGTGATGCAGTATGGTATACGAGAGAGTAAGCAGCACCCAAGTTCAGAAGCGTCTGCTAGATTTGGATTGTTTCATACAAAGGCAAGGAAGAGTTGTATGCTAAAATTCTATAGTGATGCAGTATGGTCTACGAGAGAGTAAGCAGCACCCAAGTTCAGAAGCGTCTGCTACATTTGGATTGTTTCATACAAAGGCAATGAAGAGTTCTATACTAAATCTCTCTGGTGTTCCTATACTCGCTACAGCCTAGTAAGCAGGACCCAAATTCAGAAGCGTCTGCTACATTTGGATTGTTTCATACAAGGGCAAGGAAGAGTTGTATACTAAATCACTATAGGGATGCAGTATGGTCTACGAGAGAGTAAGCAGCACCCAAGTTCAGAAGCGTCTGCTACATTTGGATTGTTTCATACAAGGGCAAGGAAGAGTTGTATGGTAAATCTCTATAGTGATGCAGTATGGTCTACGAGAGAGTAAGCAGCACCCAAGTTCAGAAGCGTCTGCTACATTTGGATTGTTTCATACAAGGGCAAGGAAGAGTTGTATGGTAAATCTCTATAGTGATGCAGTATGGTCTACGAGAGAGTAAGCAGCACCCAAGTTCAGAAGCGTCAGCTACATTTGGATTGTTTCATACAAGGGCAAGGAAGAGTTGTATGGTAAATCTCTATAGTGATGCAGTATGGTCTACGAGAGAGTAAGCAGCACCCAAGTTCAGAAGCGTCTGCAACATTTGGATTGTTTCATACAAGGGCAAGGAAGAGTTGTATGCTAAATCTCTATAGTGATGCCGTATGGTCTACGAGAGATTAAGCAGCACCGAAGTTCAGAAGCGTCTGCTACATTTGGATTGTTTCGTACAAGGGCAAGGAAGAGTTGTATGCGAAATCTCTGTAGTGATGCAGTATGGTCTACGAGAGAGTAAGCAGCACCCAAGTTCAGAAGCGTCTGCAACATTTGGATTGTTTCATACAACGGAAAGGAAGAGTTGTATGCTAAATCTCAATAGTGATGCAGTATGGTCTACGAGAGAGTAAGCAGCACCCAAGTTCAGAAGCGTCTGCTACATTTGGATTATTTCATACAAGGGCAATGAAGAGTTCTATACTAAATCTCTCTGGTGATCCTATACTGGCTAGAGCCTAGTAAGCAGCACCCAAGTTCAGAAGCGTCTGCTACATTTGGATTGTTTCATACAAGGGCAAGGAAGAGTTGTATACTAAATCACTATAGGGATGCAGTATGGTCTACGAGAGAGTAAGCAGCACCCAAGTTCAGAAGCGTCTGCTACATTTGGATTGTTTCATACAAGGGCAAGGAAGAGTTGTATGGTAAATCTCTATAGTGATGCAGTATGGTCTACGAGAGAGTAAGCAGCACCCAAGTTCAGAAGCGTCTGCTACATTTGGATTGTTTCATACAAGGGCAAGGAAGAGTTGTATGGTAAATCTCTATAGTGATGCAGTATGGTCTACGAGAGAGTAAGCAGCACCCAAGTTCAGAAGCGTCTGCTACATTTGGATTGTTTCATACAAGGGCAAGGAAGAGTTGTATGGTAAATCTCTATAGTGATGCAGTATGGTCTACGAGAGAGTAAGCAGCACCCAAGTTCAGAAGCGTCAGCTACATTTGGATTGTTTCATACAAGGGCAAGGAAGAGTTGTATGGTAAATCTCTATAGTGATGCAGTATGGTCTACGAGAGAGTAAGCAGCACCCAAGTTCAGAAGCGTCTGCAACATTTGGATTGTTTCATACAAGGGCAAGGAAGAGTTGTATGCTAAATCTCTATAGTGATGCCGTATGGTCTACGAGAGATTAAGCAGCACCGAAGTTCAGAAGCGTCTGCTACATTTGGATTGTTTCGTACAAGGGCAAGGAAGAGTTGTATGCGAAATCTCTGTAGTGATGCAGTATGGTCTACGAGAGTGTAAGCAGCACCCAAGTTCAGAAGCGTCTGCAACATTTGGATTGTTTCATACAACGGCAAGGAAGAGTTGTATGCTAAATCTCAATAGTGATGCAGTATGGTCTACGAGAGAGTAAGCAGCACCCAAGTTCAGAAGCGTCTGCTACATTTGGATTATTTCATACAAGGGCAATGAAGAGTTCTATACTAAATCTCTCTGGTGATCCTATACTGGCTAGAGCCTAGTAAGCAGCACCCAAGTTCAGAAGCGTCTGCTACATTTGGATTGTTTCATACAAGGGCAAGGAAGAGTTGTATGGTAAATCTCTATAGTGATGCAGTATGGTCTACGAGAGAGTAAGCAGCACCCAAGTTCAGAAGCGTCTGCCACATTTGGATTGTTTCATACAGA
Source organism: Plestiodon gilberti rubricaudatus (assembly GCA_026170595.1). Lineage (NCBI taxonomy): Eukaryota > Metazoa > Chordata > Lepidosauria > Squamata > Scincidae > Plestiodon > Plestiodon gilberti. Next base: position 113,637,839 of record JANXHW010000003.1, read on the forward strand.
GGCAATGAAGAGTTCTATACTAAATCTCTCTGGTGTTCCTATACTCGCTACAGCCTAGTAAGCAGGACTCAAGTTCAGAAGCGTCTGCTACATTTGGATTGTTTCATACAAGGGCAAGGAAGAGTTGTATGCTAAATCTCTATAGGGATGCAGTATGGTCTACGAGAGAGTAAGCAGAACTCAAGTTCAGAAGCGTCTGCTACATTTGGATTGTTTCATACAAGGGCAAGGAAGAGCTGTATGCTAAATCTCTATAGTGATGCAGTATGGTCTACGAGAGAGTAAGCAGCACCCAAGTTCAGAAGCGTCTGCGACATTTGGATTGTTTCATACAAAGGCAAGGAAGAGTTGTATGCTAAAACTCTATAGTGATGCAGTATGGTCTACGAGAGAGTAAGCAGCACCCACGTTCAGAAGCGTCTGCTACATTTGGATTGTTTCATACAAAGGCAATGAAGAGTTCTATACTAAATCTCTCTGGTGTTCCTATACTGGCTACAGCCTAGTAAGCAGCACCCAAGTTCAGAAGCGTTTGCTACATTTGGATTGTTTCATACAAGGGCAAGGAAGAGTTGTATGCTAAATCTCTATAGTGATGCAGTATGGTCTACGAGAGAGTAAGCAGCACCCAAGTTCAGAAGCGTCTGCTACATTTGGATTGTTTCGTACAAGGGCAAGGAAGAGTTGTATGCTAAATCTCTATAGTGATGCAGTATGGTCTACGAGAGAGTAAGCAGCACCCAAGTTCAGAAGCGTCTGCAACATTTGGATTGTTTCATACAAGGGCAAGGAAGAGTTGTATGCTAAATCTCTATAGTGATGCAGTATGGTCTACGAGAGAGTAAGCAGCACCCACGTTCAGAAGCGTCTGCTACATTTGGATTGTTTCATACAAAGGCAATGAAGAGTTCTATACTAAATCTCTCTGGTGTTCCTATACTGGCTACAGACTAGTAAGCAGCACGCAAGTTCAGAAGCGTCTGCTACATTTGGATTGTTTCATACAAGGGCAAGGAAGAGTTGTATGGTAAATCTCTATAGTGATGCAGTATGGTCTACGAGAGAGTAAGCAGCACCCAAGTTCAGAAGCGTCTGCTACATTTGGATTGTTTCATACAGAGGCAATGAAGAGTTCTATACTAAATCTCTCTGGTGTTCCTATACTCGCTACAGCCTAGTAAGCAGGACCCAAGTTCAGAAGCGTCTTCTACATTTGGATTGTTTCATACAAGGGCAAGGAAGAGTTGTATACTAAATCTCTATAGGGATCCAGTATGGTCTACGAGAGAGTAAGCAGCACCCAAGTTCAGAAGCGTCTGCTGCATTTGGATTGTTTCATACAAGGGCAAGGAAGAGTTGTATGGTAAATCTCTATAGTGATGCAGTATGGTCTACGAGAGAGTAAGCAGCACCCAAGTTCAGAAGCGTCTGCTACATTTGGATTGTTTCATACAAGGGCAAGGAAGAGTTGTATGGTAAATCTCTATAGTGATGCAGTATGGTCTACGAGACAGTAAGCAGCACCCAAGTTCAGAAGCGTCAGCTACATTTGGATTGTTTCATACAAAGGCAAGGAAGAGTTGTATGCTAAAATTCTATAGTGATGCAGTATGGTCTACGAGAGAGTAAGCAGCACCCAAGTTCAGAAGCGTCTGCTACATTTGGATTGTTTCATACAAAGGCAATGAAGAGTTCTATACTAAATCTCTCTGGTGTTCCTATACTGGCTACAGCCTAGTAAGCAGGACCCAAGTTCAGAAGCGTCTGCTACATTTGGATTTTTTCATACAAGGGCAAGGAAGAGTTGTATGCTAAATCTCTATAGTGATGCAGTATGGTCTACGAGAGAGTAAGCAGCACCCAAGTTCAGAAGCGTCTGCTAGATTTGGATTGTTTCATACAAAGGCAAGGAAGAGTTGTATGCTAAAATTCTATAGTGATGCAGTATGGTCTACGAGAGAGTAAGCAGCACCCAAGTTCAGAAGCGTCTGCTACATTTGGATTGTCTCATACAACGGCAAGGAAGAGTTGTATGGTAAATCTCTATAGTGATGCAGTATGGTCTACGAGAGAGTAAGCAGCACCCAAGTTCAGAAGCGTCTGCTACATTTGGATTGTTTCATACAAGGGCAAGGAAGAGTTGTATGCTAAATCTCTATAGTGATGCAGTATGGTCTACGAGAGAGTAAGCAGCACCCAAGTTCAGAAGCGTCTGCTACATTTGGATTGTTTCGTACAAGGCCAAGGAAGAGTTGTATGCTAAATCTCTATAGTGATGCAGTATGGTCTACGAGAGAGTAAGCAGCACCCAAGTTCAGAAGCGTCTGCAACATTTGGATTGTTTCATACAAGGGCAAGGAAGAGTTGTATGCTAAATCTCTATAGTGATGCAGTATGGTCTACGAGAGAGTAAGCAGCACCCAAGTTCAGAAGCGTCTGCTACATTTGGATTGTTTCATACAAGGGCAATGAAGAGTTCTATACTAAATCTCTCTGGTGTTCCTATACTGGCTACAGCCTAGTAAGCAGCACCCAAGTTCAGAAGCGTCTGCTACATTTGGATTGTTTCATACAAGGGCAAGGAAGAGTAGTATGGTAAATGTCTATAGTGATGCAGTATGGTCTACGAGAGAGTAAGCAGCACCCAAGTTCAGAAGCGTCTGCTACATTTGGATTGTTTCATACAAGGGCAAGGAAGAGTTGTATGCTAAATCTCTATAGTGATGCAGTATGGTCTACGAGAGAGTAAGCAGCACCCAAGTTCAGAAGCGTCTGCAACATTTCGATTGTATCATACAAGGGCAAGGAAGAGTTGTATGGTAAATCTCTATAGTGATGCAGTATGGTCTACGAGAGAGTAAGCAGCACCCAAGTTCAGAAGCGTCTGCTACATTTGGATTGTTTCATACAAAGGCAATGAAGAGTTCTATACTAAATCTCTCTGGTGTTCCTATACTGGCTACAGCCTAGTAAGCAGCACCCAAGTTCAGAAGCGTCTGCTGCATTTGGATTGTTTCATACAAGGGCAAGGAAGAGTTGTATGGTAAATCTCTATAGTGATGCAGTATGGTCTACGAGAGAGTAAGCAGCACCCAAGTTCAGAAGCGTCTGCTACATTTGGATTGTTTCATACAGAGGCAATGAAGAGTTCTATACTAAATCTCTCTGGTGTTCCTATACTCGCTACAGCCTAGTAAGAAGGACCCAAGTTCAGAAGCGTCTGCTACATTTGGATTGTTTCGTACAAGGGCAAGGAAGAGTTGTATGCGAAATCTCTGTAGTGATGCAGTATGGTCTACGAGAGAGTAAGCAGCACCCAAGTTCAGAAGCGTCTGCAACATTTGGATTGTTTCATACAACGGCAAGGAAGAGTTGTATGCTAAATCTCTATAGTGATGCAGTATGGTCTACGAGAGAGTAAGCAGCACCCAAGTTCAGAAGCGTCTGCTACATTTGGATTATTTCATACAAGGGCAATGAAGAGTTCTATACTAAATCTCTCTGGTGATCCTATACTGGCTAGAGCCTAGTAAGCAGCACCCAAGTCCAGAAGCGTCTGCTACATTTGGATTGTTTCATACAAGGGCAAGGAAGAGTTGTATGGTAAATCTCTATAGTGATGCAGTATGGTCTACGAGAGAGTAAGCAGCACCCAAGTTCAGAAGCGTCTGCCACATTTGGATTGTTTCATACAGAGGCAATGAAGAGTTCTATACTAAATCTCTCTGGTGTTCCTATACTCGCTACAGCCTAGTAAGCAGGACCCAAGTTCAGAAGCGTCTGCTACATTTGGATTGTTTCATACAAGGGCAAGGAAGAGTTGTATGCTAAATCTCTATAGTGATGCAGTATGGTCTACGAGAGAGTAAGCAGCACCCAAGTTCTGAAGCGTCAGCTACATTTGGATTGTTTCATACAAGGGCAAGGAAGAGTTGTATGCTAAATCTCTATAGTGATGCAGTATGGTCTACGAGAGAGTAAGCAGCACCCAAGTTCAGAAGCATCAGCTACATTTGGATTGTTTCATACAAGGGCAAGGAAGAGTTGTATGGTAAATCTCTATAGTGATGCAGTATGGTCTACGAGAGAGTAAGCAGCACCCAAGTTCAGAAGCGTCAGCTACATTTGGATTGTTTCATACAAGGGCAAGGAAGATTGTATGGTAAATCTCTATAGTGATGCAGTATGGTCTACGAGAGAGTAAGCAGCACCCAAGTTCAGAAGCGTCTGCAACATTTGGATTGTCTCATACAAGGGCAAGGAAGAGTTGTATGCTAAATCTCTATAGTGATGCAGTATGGTCTACGAGAGAGTAAGCAGCACCCAAGTTCAGAAGCGTCTGCTACATTTGGATTGTTTCATACAAGGGCAAGGAAGAGTTGTATGCTAAATCTCTATAGTGATGCAGTATTGTCTACGAGAGAGTAAGCAGCACCCAAGTTCAGAAGCGTCTGCTACATTTGGATTGTTTCATACAAGGGCAAGGAAGAGTTGTATGGTAAATCTCTATAGTGATGCAGTATGGTCTACGAGAGAGTACGCAGCACCCAAGTTCAGAAGCGTCTGCTACATTTGGATTGTTTCATACAGAGGCAATGAAGAGTTCTATACTAAATCTCTCTGGTGTTCCTATACTCGCTACAGCCTAGTAAGCAGGACCCAAGTTCAGAAGCGTCTGCTACATTTGGATTGTTTCATACAAGGGCAAGGAAGAGTTGTATGCTAAATCTCTATAGGGATGCAGTATGGTCTACGAGAGAGTAAGCAGCACCCAAGTTCAGAAGCGTCAGCTGCATTTGGATTGTTTCATACAAGGGTTAGGAATAGTTGTATGGTAAATCTCTATAGTTATGCAGTATGGTCTACGAGAGAGTAAGCAGCACCCAAGTTCAGAAGCGTCTGCTACATTTGGATTGTTTCATACAAGGGCAAGGAAGAGTTGTATGCTAAATCTCTATAGTGATGCAGTATGGTCTACGAGAGAGTAAGCAGCACCCAAGTTCAGAAGCGTCTGCTAGATTTGGATTGTTTCATACAAAGGCAAGGAAGAGTTGTATGCTAAAATTCTATAGTGATGCAGTATGGTCTACGAGAGAGTAAGCAGCACCCAAGTTCAGAAGCGTCAGCTACATTTGGATTGTTTCATACAAGGGCAAGGAAGAGTTGTATGGTAAATCTCTATAGTGATGCAGTATGGTCTACGAGAGAGTAAGCAGCACCCAAGTTCAGAAGCGTCAGCTACATTTGGATTGTTTCATACAAGGGCAAGGAAGAGTTGTATGGTAAATCTCTATAGTGATGCAGTATGGTCTACGAGAGAGTAAGCAGCACCCAAGTTCAGAAGCGTCTGCAACATTTGGATTTTTTCATACAAGGGCAAGGAAGAGTTGTATGCTAAATCTCTATAGTGATACCGTATGGTCTACGAGAGAGTAAGCAGCACCCAAGTTCAGAAGCGTCTGCTACATTTGGATTGTTTCGTACAAGGGCAAGGAAGAGTTGTATGCGAAATCTCTATAGTGATGCAGTATGGTCTACGAGAGAGTAAGCAGCACCCAAGTTCAGAAGCGTCTGCAACATTTGGATTGTTTCATACAAGGGCAAGGAAGAGTTGTATGCTAAATCTCTATAGTGATGCAGTACGGTCTACGAGAGAGTAAGCAGCACCCAAGTTCAGAAGCGTCTGCTACATTTGGATTGTTTCATACAGAGGCAATGAAGAGTTCTATACTAAATCTCTCTGGTGTTCCTATACTCGCTACAGCCTAGTAAGCAGGACCCAAGTTCAGAAGCGTCTGCTACATTTGGATTGTTTCATACAAGGGCAAGGAAGAGTTGTATGCTAAATCTCTATAGGGATGCAGTATGGTCTACGAGAGAGTAAGCAGCACCCAAGTTCAGAAGCGTCTGCTACATTTGGATTGTTTCATACAAAGGCAAGGAAGAGTTGTATGCTAAAACTCTATAGTGATGCAGTATGGTCTACGAGAGAGTAAGCAGCACCCACGTTCAGAAGCGTCTGCTACATTTGGATTGTTTCATACAAAGGCAATGAAGAGTTCTATACTAAATCTCTCTGGTGTTCCTATACTGGCTACAGCCTAGTAAGCAGGACGCAAGTTCAGAAGCGTCTGCTACATTTGGATTGTTTCATACAAGGGCAAGGAAGAGTTGTATGCTAAATCTCTATAGTGATGCAGTATGGTCTACGAGAGAGTAAGGAGCACCCAAGTTCAGAAGCGTCTGCTACATTTGGATTGTTTCATACAAGGGCAAGGAAGAGTTGTATGCTAAATCTCTATAGTGATGCAGTATGGTCTACGAGAGAGTAAGCAGCACCCAGGTTCAGAAGCGTCTGCTACATTTGGATTGTTTCATACAAGGGCAAGGAAGAGCTGTATGCTAAAACTCTATAGTGATGCAGTATGGTCTACGAGAGAGTAAGCAACACCCACGTTCAGAAGCGTCTGCTACATTTGGATTGTTTCATACAAAGGCAAGGAAGAGTTGTATGCTAAAACTCTATAGTGATGCAGTATGGTCTACGAGAGAGTAAGCAGCACCCAAGTTCAGAAGCGTCTGCTACATTTGGATTGTTTCATACAAAGGCAAGGAAGAGTTCTATACTAAATCTCTCTCGTGTTCCTATACTGGCTGCAGCCTAGTAAGCAGGACCCAAGTTCAGAAGCGTCTGCTACATTTGGATTGTTTCATACAAGGGCAAGGAAGAGTTGTATGCTAAATCTCTATAGTGATGCAGTATGGTCTACGAGAGAGTAAGCAGCACCCAAGTTCAGAAGCGTCTGCTACATTTGGATTGTTTCATACAAGGGCAAGGAAGAGTTGTATGCTAAATCTCTATAGTGATGCAGTATGGTCTACGAGAGAGTAAGCAGCACCCACGTTCAGAAGCGTCTGCTACATTTGGATTGTTTCATACAAAGGCAATGAAGAGTTCTATACTAAATCTCTCTGGTGTTCCTATACTGGCTACAGCCTAGTAAGCAGGACCCAAGTTCAGAAGCGTCTGCTACATTAGGATTGTTTCATTCAAGGGCAAGGAAGAGTTGTATGGTAAATCTCTATAGTGATGCAGTATGGTCTACGAGAGAGTAAGCAGCACCCAAGTTCAGAAGCATCAGCTACATTTGGATTGTTTCATACAAGGGCAAGGAAGAGTTGTATGCTAAATCTCTATAGCGATGCAGTATGGTCTACGAGAGAGTAAGCAGCACCCAAGTTCAGAAGCGTCTGCTACATTTGGATTGTTTCATACAAGGGCAATGAAGAGTTCTATACTAAATCTCTCTGGTGTTCCTATACTGGCTAAAGCCTAGTAAGCAGCACCCAAGTTCAGAAGCGTCTGCTACATTTGGATTGTTTCATACAAGGGCAAGGAAGAGTTGTATGGTAAATGTATATAGTGATGCAGTATGGTCTACGAGAGAGTAAGTAGCCCCCAAGTTCAGAACCGTCTGCTACATTTGGATTGTTTCATACAAGGGCAAGGAAGAGTTGTATGCTAAACATCTATAGTGATGCAGTATGGTCTACGAGAGAGTAAGCAGCACCCAAGTTCAGAAGCGTCTGCTACATTTGGATTGTTTCATACAAGGGCAAGGAAGAGTTGTATGGTAAATCTCTATAGTGATGCATTATGGTCTACGAGAGAGTAAGCAGCACCCAAGTTCAGAAGCGTCTGCTACATTTGGATTGTTTCATACAAAGGCAAGGAAGAGTTCTATACTAAATCTCTCTGGTGTTCCTATACTGGCTACAGCCTAGTAAGCAGGACCCAAGTTCAGAAGCGTCTGCTACATTTGGATTGTTTCATACAAGGGCAAGGAAGAGTTGTATGCTAAATCTCTATAGTATGGTCTACGAGAGAGTAAGCAGCACCCAAGTTCAGAAGCGTCTGCTACATTAGGATTGTTTCATACAAGGGCAAGGAAGAGTTGTATGGTAAATCTCTATAGTGATGCAGTATGGTCTACGAGAGAGTAAGCAGCACCCAAGTTCAGAAGCATCAGCTACATTTGGATTGTTTCATACAAGGGCAAGGAAGAGTTGTATGCTAAATCTCTATAGCGATGCAGTATGGTCTACGAGAGAGTAAGCAGCACCCAAGTTCAGAAGCGTCTGCTACATTTGGATTGTTTCATACAAGGGCAATGAAGAGTTCTATACTAAATCTCTCTGGTGTTCCTATACTGGCTAAAGCCTAGTAAGCAGCACCCAAGTTCAGAAGCGTCTGCTACATTTGGATTGTTTCATACAAGGGCAAGGAAGAGTTGTATGGTAAATGTATATAGTGATGCAGTATGGTCTACGAGAGAGTAAGCAGCCCCCAAGTTCAGAACCGTCTGCTACATTTGGATTGTTTCATACAAGGGCAAGGAAGAGTTGTATGCTAAACATCTATAGTGATGCAGTATGGTCTACGAGAGAGTAAGCAGCACCCAAGTTCAGAAGCGTCTGCTACATTTGGATTGTTTCATACAAGGGCAAGGAAGAGTTGTATGGTAAATCTCTATAGTGATGCATTATGGTCTACGAGAGAGTAAGCAGCACCCAAGTTCAGAAGCGTCTGCTACATTTGGATTGTTTCATACAAAGGCAAGGAAGAGTTCTATACTAAATCTCTCTGGTGTTCCTATACTGGCTACAGCCTAGTAAGCAGGACCCAAGTTCAGAAGCGTCTGCTACATTTGGATTGTTTCATACAAGGGCAAGGAAGAGTTGTATGCTAAATCTCTATAGTATGGTCTACGAGAGAGTAAGCAGCACCCAAGTTCAGAAGCGTCTGCTACATTAGGATTGTTTCATACAAGGGCAAGGAAGAGTTGTATGGTAAATCTCTATAGGGATGCAGTATGGTCTACGAGAGAGTAAGCAGCACCCAAGTTCAGAAGCGTCTGCTACATTTGGATTGTTTCATACAAAGGCAAGGAAGAGTTGTATGCTAAAACTCTATAGTGATGCAGTATGGTCTACGAGAGAGTAAGCAGCACCCACGTTCAGAAGCGTCTGCTACATTTGGATTGTTTCATACAAAGGCAATGAAGAGTTCTATACTAAATCTCTCTGGTGTTCCTATACTGGCTACAGCCTAGTAAGCAGGACGCAAGTTCAGAAGCGTCTGCTACATTTGGATTGTTTCATACAAGGGCAAGGAAGAGTTGTATGCTAAATCTCTATAGTGATGCAGTATGGTCTACGAGAGAGTAAGGAGCACCCAAGTTCAGAAGCGTCTGCTACATTTGGATTGTTTCATACAAGGGCAAGGAAGAGTTGTATGCTAAATCTCTATAGTGATGCAGTATGGTCTACGAGAGAGTAAGCAGCACCCAGGTTCAGAAGCGTCTGCTACATTTGGATTGTTTCATACAAGGGCAAGGAAGAGCTGTATGCTAAAACTCTATAGTGATGCAGTATGGTCTACGAGAGAGTAAGCAACACCCACGTTCAGAAGCGTCTGCTACATTTGGATTGTTTCATACAAAGGCAAGGAAGAGTTGTATGCTAAAACTCTATAGTGATGCAGTATGGTCTACGAGAGAGTAAGCAGCACCCAAGTTCAGAAGCGTCTGCTACATTTGAATTGTTTCATACAAAGGCAAGGAAGAGTTCTATACTAAATCTCTCTCGTGTTCCTATACTGGCTGCAGCCTAGTAAGCAGGACCCAAGTTCAGAAGCGTCTGCTACATTTGGATTGTTTCATACAAGGGCAAGGAAGAGTTGTATGCTAAATCTCTATAGTGATGCAGTATGGTGTACGAGAGAGTAAGCAGCACCCAAGTTCAGAAGCGTCTGCTACATTTGGATTGTTTCATACAAGGGCAAGGAAGAGTTGTATGCTAAATCTCTATAGTGATGCAGTATGGTCTACGAGAGAGTAAGCAGCACCCACGTTCAGAAGCGTCTGCTACATTTGGATTGTTTCATACAAAGGCAATGAAGAGTTCTATACTAAATCTCTCTGGTGTTCCTATACTGGCTACAGCCTAGTAAGCAGGACCCAAGTTCAGAAGCGTCTGCTACATTAGGATTGTTTCATTCAAGGGCAAGGAAGAGTTGTATGGTAAATCTCTATAGTGATGCAGTATGGTCTACGAGAGAGTAAGCAGCACCCAAGTTCAGAAGCATCAGCTACATTTGGATTGTTTCATACAAGGGCAAGGAAGAGTTGTATGCTAAATCTCTATAGCGATGCAGTATGGTCTACGAGAGAGTAAGCAGCACCCAAGTTCAGAAGCGTCTGCTACATTTGGATTGTTTCATACAAGGGCAATGAAGAGTTCTATACTAAATCTCTCTGGTGTTCCTATACTGGCTAAAGCCTAGTAAGCAGCACCCAAGTTCAGAAGCGTCTGCTACATTTGGATTGTTTCATACAAGGGCAAGGAAGAGTTGTATGGTAAATGTATATAGTGATGCAGTATGGTCTACGAGAGAGTAAGCAGCCCCCAAGTTCAGAACCGTCTGCTACATTTGGATTGTTTCATACAAGGGCAAGGAAGAGTTGTATGCTAAACATCTATAGTGATGCAGTATGGTCTACGAGAGAGTAAGCAGCACCCAAGTTCAGAAGCGTCTGCTACATTTGGATTGTTTCATACAAGGGCAAGGAAGAGTTGTATGGTAAATCTCTATAGTGATGCATTATGGTCTACGAGAGAGTAAGCAGCACCCAAGTTCAGAAGCGTCTGCTACATTTGGATTGTTTCATACAAAGGCAAGGAAGAGTTCTATACTAAATCTCTCTGGTGTTCCTATACTGGCTACAGCCTAGTAAGCAGGACCCAAGTTCAGAAGCGTCTGCTACATTTGGATTGTTTCATACAAGGGCAAGGAAGAGTTGTATGCTAAATCTCTATAGTATGGTCTACGAGAGAGTAAGCAGCACCCAAGTTCAGAAGCGTCTGCTACATTAGGATTGTTTCATACAAGGGCAAGGAAGAGTTGTATGGTAAATCTCTATAGTGATGCAGTATGGTCTACGAGAGAGTACGCAGCACCCAAGTTCAGAAGCGTCTGCTACATTTGGATTGTTTCGTACAAGGGCAAGGAAGAGTTGTATGCTAAATCTCTATAGTGATGCAGTATGGTCTACGAGAGAGTAAGCAGCACCCAAGTTCAGAAGCGTCTGCAACATTTGGATTGTTTCATACAAGGGCAAGGAAGAGTTGTATGCTAAATCTCTATAGTGATGCAGTATGGTCTACGAGAGAGTAAGCAGCACCCAAGTTCAGAAGCGTCTGCTACATTTGGATTGTTTCATACAAGGGCAATGAAGAGTTCTATACTAAATCTCTCTGGTGTTCCTATACTGGCTACAGCCTAGTAAGCAGCACCCAAGTTCAGAAGCGTCTGCTACATTTGGATTGTTTCATACAAGGGCAAGGAAGAGTTGTATGGTAAATGTCTATAGTGATGCAGTATGGTCTACGAGAGAGTAAGCAGCACCCAAGTTCAGAACCGTCTGCTACATTTGTATTGTTTCATACAGAGGCAATGAAGTGTTCTATACTAAATCTCTCTGGTGTTCCTATACTCGCTACAGCCTAGTAAGCAGGACCCAAGTTCAGAAGCGTCTGCTACATTTGGATTGTTTCATACAAGGGCAAGGAAGAGTTGTATGCTAAATCTCTATAGGGATGCAGTATGGTCTACGAGAGAGTAAGCAGCACCCACGTTCAGAAGCGTCTGCTACATTTGGATTGTTTCATACAAGGGCAAGGAAGAGTTGTATGCTAAATCTCTATAGTGATGCAGTATGGTCTACGAGAGAGTAAGCAGCACCCAAGTTCAGAAGCGTCTGCAACATTTGGATTGTTTCATACAAGGGCAAGGAAGAGTTGTATGGTAAATCTCTATAGTGATGCAGTATGGTCTACGAGAGAGTAAGCAGCACCCAAGTTCAGAAGCGTCTGCTACATTTGGATTATTTCATACAAGGGCAATGAAGAGTTCTATACTAAATCTCTCTGGTGTTCCTATACTGGCTAAAGCCTAGTAAGCAGCACCCAAGTTCAGAAGCGTCTGCTACATTTGGATTGTTTCATACAAGGGCAAGGAAGAGTTGTATGGTAAATCTCTATAGTGATGCAGTATGGTCTACGAGAGAGTAAGCAGCACCCAAGTTCAGAAGCATCAGCTACATTTGGATTGTTTCATACAAGGGCAATGAAGAGTTGTATGGTAAATCTCTATAGTGATGCAGTATGGTCTACGAGAGAGTAAGCAGCACCCACGTTCAGAAGCGTCAGATACATTTGGATTGTTTCATACAAGGGCAAGGAAGAGTTGTATGGTAAATCTCTATAGTGATGCAGTATGGTCTACGAGAGAGTAAGCAGCACCCACGATCAGAAGCGTCTGCAACATTTGGATTGTCTCATACAACGGCAAGGAAGAGTTGTATGGTAAATCTCTATAGTGATGCAGTATGGTCTACGAGAGAGTAAGCAGCACCCAAGTTCAGAAGCGTCTGCTACATTTGGATTGTTAAATACAAGGGCAAGGAAGAGTTGTATGCTAAATCTCTATAGTGATGCAGTATGGTCTACGAGAGAGTAAGCAGCACCCAAGTTCAGAAGCGTCTGCTACATTTGGATTGTTTCGTACAAGGCCAAGGAAGAGTTGTATGCTAAATCTCTATAGTGATGCAGTATGGTCTACGAGAGAGTAAGCAGCACCCAAGTTCAGAAGCGTCTGCAACATTTGGATTGTTTCATACAAGGGCAAGGAAGAGTTGTATGCTAAATCTCTATAGTGATGCAGTATGGTCTACGAGAGAGTAAGCAGCAACCAAGTTCAGAAGCGTCTGCTACATTTGGATTGTTTCATACAAGGGCAATGAAGAGTTCTATACTAAATCTCTCTGGTGTTCCTATACTGGCTACAGCCTAGTAAGCAGCACCCAAGTTCAGAAGCGTCTGCTACATTTGGATTGTTTCATACAAGGGCAAGGAAGAGTAGTATGGTAAATGTCTATAGTGATGCAGTATGGTCTACGAGAGAGTAAGCAGCACCCAAGTTCAGAACCGTCTGCTACATTTGTATTGTTTCATACAGAGGCAATGAAGTGTTCTATACTAAATCTCTCTGGTGTTCCTATACTCGCTACAGCCTAGTAAGCAGGACCCAAGTTCAGAAGCGTCTGCTACATTTGGATTGTTTCATACAAGGGCAAGGAAGAGTTGTATGCTAAATCTCTATAGGGATGCAGTATGGTCTACGAGAGAGTAAGCAGCACCCACGTTCAGAAGCGTCTGCTACATTTGGATTGTTTCATACAAGGGCAAGGAAGAGTTGTATGCTAAATCTCTATAGTGATGCAGTATGGACTACGAGAGAGTAAGCAGCACCCAAGTTCAGAAGCGTCTGCAACATTTCGATTGTATCATACAAGGGCAAGGAAGAGTTGTATGGTAAATCTCTATAGTGATGCAGTATGGTCTACGAGAGAGTAAGCAGCACCCAAGTTCAGAAGCGTCTGCTACATTTGGATTGTTTCATACAAAGGCAATGAAGAGTTCTATACTAAATCTCTCTGGTGTTCCTATACTGGCTACAGCCTAGTAAGCAGCACCCAAGTTCAGAAGCGTCTGCTGCATTTGGATTGTTTCATACAAGGGCAAGGAAGAGTTGTATGGTAAATCTCTGTAGTGATGCAGTATGGTCTACGAGAGAGTAAGCAGTACCCAAGTTCAGAAGCGTCTGCAACATTTGGATTGTTTCATACAACGGCAAGGAAGAGTTGTATGCTAAATCTCTATAGTGATGCAGTATGGTCTACGAGAGAGTAAGCAGCACCCAAGTTCAGAAGCGTCTGCTACATTTGGATTATTTCATACAAGGGCAATGAAGAGTTCTATACTAAATCTCTCTGGTGATCCTATACTGGCTAGACCCTAGTAAGCAGCACCCAAGTTCAGAAGCGTCTGCTACATTTGGATTGTTTCATACAAGGGCAAGGAAGACTTGTATGGTAAATCTCTATAGTGATGCAGTATGGTCTACGAGAGAGTAAGCAGCACCCAAGTTCAGAAGCGTCTGCCACATTTGGATTGTTTCATACAGAGGCAATGAAGAGTTCTATACTAAATCTCTCTGGTGTTCCTATACTCGCTACAGCCTAGTAAGCAGGACCCAAGTTCAGAAGCGTCTGCTACATTTGGATTGTTTCATACAAGGGCAAGGAAGAGTTGTATGCTAAATCTCTATAGTGATGCAGTATGGTCTACGAGAGAGTAAGCAGCACCCAAGTTCAGAAGCGTCAGCTACATTTGGATTGTTTCATACAAGGGCAAGGAAGAGTTGTATGCTAAATCTCTATAGTGATGCAGTATGGTCTACGAGAGAGTAAGCAGCACCCAAGTTCAGAAGCATCAGCTACATTTGGATTGTTTCATACAAGGGCAAGGAAGAGTTGTATGGTAAATCTCTATAGTGATGCAGTATGGTCTACGAGAGAGTAAGCAGCACCCAAGTTCAGAAGCGTCTGCGACATTTGGATTGTTTCATACAAAGGCAAGGAAGAGTTGTATGCTAAAACTCTATAGTGATGCAGTATGGTCTACGAGAGAGTAAGCAGCACCCACGTTCAGAAGCGTCTGCTACATTTGGATTGTTTCATACAAAGGCAATGAAGAGTTCTATACTAAATCTCTCTGGTGTTCCTATACTGGCTACAGCCTAGTAAGCAGCACCCAAGTTCAGAAGCGTTTGCTACATTTGGATTGTTTCATACAAGGGCAAGGAAGAGTTGTATGCTAAATCTCTATAGTGATGCAGTATGGTCTACGAGAGAGTAAGCAGCACCCAAGTTCAGAAGCGTCTGCTACATTTGGATTGTTTCGTACAAGGGCAAGGAAGAGTTGTATGCTAAATCTCTATAGTGATGCAGTATGGTCTACGAGAGAGTAAGCAGCACCCAAGTTCAGAAGCGTCTGCAACATTTGGATTGTTTCATACAAGGGCAAGGAAGAGTTGTATGCTAAATCTCTATAGTGATGCAGTATGGTCTACGAGAGAGTAAGCAGCACCCACGTTCAGAAGCGTCTGCTACATTTGGATTGTTTCATACAAAGGCAATGAAGAGTTCTATACTAAATCTCTCTGGTGTTCCTATACTGGCTACAGACTAGTAAGCAGCACGCAAGTTCAGAAGCGTCTGCTACATTTGGATTGTTTCATACAAGGGCAAGGAAGAGTTGTATGGTAAATCTCTATAGTGATGCAGTATGGTCTACGAGAGAGTAAGCAGCACCCAAGTTCAGAAGCGTCTGCTACATTTGGATTGTTTCATACAGAGGCAATGAAGAGTTCTATACTAAATCTCTCTGGTGTTCCTATACTCGCTACAGCCTGGTAAGCAGGACCCAAGTTCAGAAGCGTCTTCTACATTTGGATTGTTTCATACAAGGGCAAGGAAGAGTTGTATACTAAATCTCTATAGGGATCCAGTATGGTCTACGAGAGAGTAAGCAGCACCCAAGTTCAGAAGCGTCTGCTGCATTTGGATTGTTTCATACAAGGGCAAGGAAGAGTTGTATGGTAAATCTCTATAGTGATGCAGTATGGTCTACGAGAGAGTAAGCAGCACCCAAGTTCAGAAGCGTCTGCTACATTTGGATTGTTTCATACAAGGGCAAGGAAGAGTTGTATGGTAAATCTCTATAGTGATGCAGTATGGTCTACGAGACAGTAAGCAGCACCCAAGTTCAGAAGCGTCAGCTACATTTGGATTGTTTCATACAAGGGCAAGGAAGAGTTGTATGCTAAATCTCTATAGTGATGCAGTATGGTCTACGAGAGAGTAAGCAGCACCCAAGTTCAGAAGCGTCTGCTACATTTGGATTGTTTCGTACAAGGGCAAGGAAGAGTTGTATGGTAAATCTCTATAGTGATGCAGTATGGTCTACGAGAGAGTAAGCAGCACCCAAGTTCAGAAGCGTCTGCTACATTTGGATTGTTTCATACAAAGGCAAGGAAGAGTTGTATGCTAAAACTCTATAGTGATGCAGTATGGTCTACGAGAGAGTAAGCAGCACCCACGTTCAGAAGCGTCTGCTACATTTGGATTGTTTCATACAAAGGCAATGAAGAGTTCTATACTAAATCTCTCTGGTGTTCCTATACTGGCTACAGCCTAGTAAGCAGGACCCAAGTTCAGAAGCGTCTGCTACATTTGGATTGTTTCATACAAGGGCAAGGAAGAGTTGTATGGTAAATCTCTATAGTGATGCAGTATGGTCTACGAGAGAGTAAGCAGCACCCAAGTTCAGAAGCGTCTGCTACATTTGGATTGTTTCATACAAGGGCAAGGAAGAGTTGTATGCTAAATCTCTATAGTGATGCAGTATGGTCTACGAGAGAGTAAGCAGCACCCAAGTTCAGAAGCGTCTGCTACATTTGGATTGTTTCATACAAGGGCAAGGAAGAGTTGTATGGTAAATCTCTATAGTGATGCAGTATGGTCTACGAGAGAGTAAGCAGCACCCAAGTTCAGAAGCGTCTGCTACATTTGGATTGTTTCATACAAAGGCAATGAAGAGTTCTATACTAAATCTCTCTGGTGTTCCTATACTGGCTACAGCCTAGTAAGCAGGACCCAAGTTCAGAAGCGTCTGCTACATTTGGATTGTTTCATACAAGGGCAAGGAAGAGTTGTATGCTGAATCTCTATAGTGATGCAGTATGGTCTACGAGAGAGTAAGCAGCACCCAAGTTCAGAA
Organism: Plestiodon gilberti rubricaudatus; assembly: GCA_026170595.1. Taxonomy (NCBI): domain Eukaryota; kingdom Metazoa; phylum Chordata; class Lepidosauria; order Squamata; family Scincidae; genus Plestiodon; species Plestiodon gilberti. Next base: position 113,654,582 of record JANXHW010000003.1, read on the forward strand.
GCATCAGCTACATTTGGATTGTTTCATACAAGGGCAAGGAAGAGTTGTATGGTAAATCTCTATAGTGATGCAGTATGGTCTACGAGAGAGTAAGCAGCACGCACGTTCAGAAGCGTCAGCTACATTTGGATTGTTTCATACAAGGGCAAGGAAGAGTTGTATGGTAAATCTCTATAGTGATGCAGTATGGTCTACGAGAGTGTAAGCAGCACCCAAGTTCAGAAGCATCAGCTACATTTGGATTGTTTCATACAAGGGCAAGGAAGAGTTGTATGGTAAATCTCTATAGTGATGCAGTATGGTCTACGAGAGAGTAAGCAGCACCCAAGTTCAGAAGCGTCTGCAACATTTGGATTGTTTCATACAAGGGCAAGGAAGAGTTGTATGCTAAATCTCTATAGTGATGCCGTATGGTCTACGAGAGAGTAAGCAGCACCCAAGTTCAGAAGCGTCTGCTACATTTGGATTGTTTCGTACAAGGGCAAGGAAGAGTTGTATGCTAAATCTCTATAGTGATGCAGTATGGTCTACGAGAGAGTAAGCAGCACCCAAGTTCAGAAGCGTCTGCAACATTTGGATTGTTTCATACAAGGGCAAGGAAGAGTTGTATGCTAAATCTCTATAGTGATGCAGTATGGTCTACGAGAGAGTAAGCAGCACCCAAGTTCAGAAGCGTCTGCTACATTTGGATTGTTTCATACAAGGGCAATGAAGAGTTCTATACTAAATCTCTCTGGTGTTCCTATACTGGCTACAGCCTAGTAAGCAGCACCCAAGTTCAGAAGCGTCTGCTACATTTGGATTGTTTCATACAAGGGCAAGGAAGAGTTGTATGGTAAATGTCTATAGTGATGCAGTATGGTCTACGAGAGAGTAAGCAGCACCCAAGTTCAGAACCGTCTGCTACATTTGTATTGTTTCATACAGAGGCAATGAAGTGTTCTATACTAAATCTCTCTGGTGTTCCTATACTCGCTACAGCCTAGTAAGCAGGACCCAAGTTCAGAAGCGTCTGCTACATTTGGATTGTTTCATACAAGGGCAAGGAAGAGTTGTATGCTAAATCTCTATAGGGATGCAGTATGGTCTACGAGAGAGTAAGCAGCACCCACGTTCAGAAGCGTCTGCTACATTTGGATTGTTTCATACAAGGGCAAGGAAGAGTTGTATGCTAAATCTCTATAGTGATGCAGTATGGTCTACGAGAGAGTAAGCAGCACCCAAGTTCAGAAGCGTCTGCAACATTTGGATTGTTTCATACAAGGGCAAGGAAGAGTTGTATGGTAAATCTCTATAGTGATGCAGTATGGTCTACGAGAGAGTAAGCAGCACCCAAGTTCAGAAGCGTCTGCTACATTTGGATTATTTCATACAAGGGCAATGAAGAGTTCTATACTAAATCTCTCTGGTGTTCCTATACTGGCTAAAGCCTAGTAAGCAGGACCCAATTTCAGAAGCGTCTGCTACATTTGGATTTTTTCATACAAGGGCAAGGAAGAGTTGTATGGTAAATCTCTATAGTGATGCAGTATGGTCTACGAGAGAGTAAGCAGCACCCAAGTTCAGAAGCGTCTGCTACATTTGGATTGTTTCATACAAGGGCAAGGAAGAGTTGTGTGCTACATCTCTATAGTGATGCAGTATGGTCTACGAGAGAGTAAGCAGCACCCAAGTTCAGAAGCGTCTGCTACATTTGGATTGTTTCATACAAGGGCAAGGAAGAGTTGTATGGTAAATCTCTATAGTGATGCAGTATGGTCTACGAGAGAGTAAGCAGCACCCAAGTTCAGAAGCGTCTGCTACATTTGGATTGTTTCATACAAAGGCAATGAAGAGTTCTATACTAAATCTCTCTGGTGTTCCTATACTGGCTACAGCCTAGTAAGCTGGACCCAAGTTCAGAAGCGTCTGCTACATTTGGATTGTTTCATACAAGGGCAAGGAAGAGTTGTATGCTGAATATCTATAGTGATGCAGTATGGTCTACGAGAGAGTAAGCAGCACCCAAGTTCAGAAGCATCAGCTACATTTGGATTGTTTCATACAAGGGCAAGGAAGAGTTGTATGGTAAATCTCTCTAGTGATGCAGTATGGTCTACGAGAGAGTAAGCAGCACCCACGTTCAGAAGCGTCAGCTACATTTGGATTGTTTCTTACAAGGGCAAGGAAGAGTTGTATGGTAAATCTCTATAGTGATGCAGTATGGTCTACGAGAGAGTAAGCAGCACCCAAGTTCAGAAGCATCAGCTACATTTGGATTGTTTCATACAAGGGCAAGGAAGAGTTGTATGGTAAATCTCTATAGTGATGCAGTATGGTCTACGAGAGAGTAAGCAGCACCCAAGTTCAGAAGCGTCAGCTACATTTGGATTGTTTCATACAAGGGCAAGGAAGAGTTGTATGGTAAATCTCTATAGTGATGCAGTATGGTCTACGAGAGAGTAAGCAGCACCCAAGTTCAGAAGCGTCTGCAACATTTGGATTGTTTCATACAAGGGCAAGGAAGAGTTGTATGCTAAATCTCTATAGTGATGCCGTATGGTCTACGAGAGAGTAAGCAGCACCCAAGTTCAGAAGCGTCTGCTACATTTGGATTGTTTCGTACAAGGGCAAGGAAGAGTTGTATGCTAAATCTCTATAGTGATGCAGTATGGTCTACGAGAGAGTAAGCAGCACCCAAGTTCAGAAGCGTCTGCAACATTTGGATTGTTTCATACAAGGGCAAGGAAGAGTTGTATGCTAAATCTCTATAGTGATGCATTATGGTCTACGAGAGAGTAAGCAGCACCCACGTTCAGAAGAGTCTGCTACATTTGGATTGTTTCATACAAAGGCAATGAAGAGTTCTATACTAAATCTCTCTGGTGTTCCTATACTGGCTACAGCCTAGTAAGCAGGACCCAAGTTCAGAAGCGTCTGCTACATTAGGATTGTTTCATTCAAGGGCAAGGAAGAGTTGTATGGTAAATCTCTATAGTGATGCAGTATGGTCTACGAGAGAGTAAGCAGCACCCAAGTTCAGAAGCGTCAGCTACATTTGGATTGTTTCATACAAGGGCAAGGAAGAGTTGTATGCTAAATCTCTATAGTGATGCAGTATGGTCTACGAGAGTGTAAGCAGCACCCAAGTTCAGAAGCGTCTGCTACATTTGGATTGTTTCATACAAGGGCAATGAAGAGTTCTATACTAAATCTCTCTGGTGTTCCTATACTGGCTACAGCCTAGTAAGCAGCACCCAAGTTCAGAAGCGTCTGCTACATTTGGATTGTTTCATACAAGGGCAAGGAAGAGTTGTATGGTAAATGTATATATTAATGCAGTATGGTCTACGAGAGAGTAAGCAGCACCCAAGTTCAGAACCGTCTGCTACATTTGGATTGTTTCATACAAGGGCAAGGAAGAGTTGTACGCTAAATCTCTATAGTGATGCAGTATGGTCTACGAGAGAGTAAGCAGCACCCAAGTTCAGAAGCGTCTGCTACATTTGGATTGTTTCATACAAGGGCAAGGAAGAGTTGTATGGTAAATCTCTATAGTGATGCATTATGGTCTACGAGAGAGTAAGCAGCACCCAAGTTCAGAAGCGTCTGCTACATTTGGATTGTTTCATACAAAGGCAAGGAAGAGTTCTATACTAAATCTCTCTGGTGTTCCTATACTGGCTACAGCCTAGTAAGCAGGACCCAAGTTCAGAAGCGTCTGCTACATTTGGATTGTTTCATACAAGGGCAAGGAAGAGTTGTATGCTAAATCTCTATAGTGATGCAGTATGGTCTACGAGAGAGTAAGCAGCACCCAAGTTCAGAAGCGTCTGCTACATTTGGATTGTTTCATACAAGGGCAAGGAAGAGTTGTATGCTAAATCTCTATAGTGATGCAGTATGGTCTACGAGAGAGTAAGCAGCACCCAAGTTCAGAAGCGTCTGCTACATTTGGATTGTTTCGTACAAGGGCAAGGAAGAGTTGTATGGTAAATGTATATAGTAATGCAGTATGGTCTACGAGAGAGTAAGCAGCACCCAAGTTCAGAACCGTCTGCTACATTTGGATTGTTTCATACAAAGGCAAGGAAGAGTTCTATACTAAATCTCTCTGGTGTTCCTATACTGGCTACAGCCTAGTAAGCAGGACCCAAGTTCAGAAGCGTCTGCTACATTTGGATTGTTTCATACAAGGGCAAGGAAGAGTTGTATGCTAAATCTCTATAGTGATGCAGTATGGTCTACGAGAGAGTAAGCAGCACCCAAGTTCAGAAGCGTCTGCTACATTTGGATTGTTTCATACAAGGGCAAGGAAGAGTTGTATGCTAAATCTCTATAGTGATGCAGTATGGTCTACGAGAGAGTAAGCAGCACCCAAGTTCAGAAGCGTCTGCTACATTTGGATTGTTTCGTACAAGGGCAAGGAAGAGTTGTATGCTAAATCTCTATAGTGATGCAGTATGGTCTACGAGAGAGTAAGCAGCACCCAAGTTCAGAAGCGTCTGCAACATTTGGATTGTTTCATACAAGGGCAAGGAAGAGTTGTATGCTAAATCGCTATAGTGATGCAGTATGGTCTACGAGAGAGTAAGCAGCACCCAAGTTCAGAAGCGTCTGCTACATTTGGATTGTTTCATACAAAGGCAAGGAAGAGTTGTATGCTAAAACTCTATAGTGATGCAGTATGGTCTACGAGAGAGTAAGCAGCACCCACGTTCAGAAGCGTCTGCTACATTTGGATTGTTTCATACAAGGGCAAGGAAGAGTTGTATGGTAAATCTCTATAGTGATGCAGTATGGTCTACGAGAGAGTAAGCAGCACCCAAGTTCAGAAGCGTCTGCTACATTTGGATTGTTTCATACAAAGGCAATGAAGAGTTCTATACTAAATCTCTCTGGTGTTCCTATACTGGCTACAGCCTAGTAAGCAGGACCCAAGTTCAGAAGCGTCTGCTACATTTGGATTGTTTCATACAAGGGCAAGGAAGAGTTGTATGCTGAATCTCTATAGTGATGCAGTATGGTCTACGAGAGAGTAAGCAGCACCCAAGTTCAGAAGCGTCTCCTACATTTGGATTGTTTCATACAAGGGCAAGGAAGAGTTGTATGGTAAATGTATATAGTAATGCAGTATGGTCTACGAGAGAGTAAGCAGCACCCAAGTTCAGAACCGTCTGCTACATTTGGATTGTTTCATACAAAGGCAAGGAAGAGTTCTATACTAAATCTCTCTGGTGTTCCTATACTGGCTACAGCCTAGTAAGCAGGACCCAAGTTCAGAAGCGTCTGCTACATTTGGATTGTTTCATACAAGGGCAAGGAAGAGTTGTATGCTAAATCTCTATAGTGATGCAGTATGGTCTACGAGAGAGTAAGCAGCACCCAAGTTCAGAAGCGTCTGCTACATTTGGATTGTTTCATACAAGGGCAAGGAAGAGTTGTATGCTAAATCTCTATAGTGATGCAGTATGGTCTACGAGAGAGTAAGCAGCACCCAAGTTCAGAAGCGTCTGCTACATTTGGATTGTTTCGTACAAGGGCAAGGAAGAGTTGTATGCTAAATCTCTATAGTGATGCAGTATGGTCTACGAGAGAGTAAGCAGCACCCAAGTTCAGAAGCGTCTGCAACATTTGGATTGTTTCATACAAGGGCAAGGAAGAGTTGTATGCTAAATCGCTATAGTGATGCAGTATGGTCTACGAGAGAGTAAGCAGCACCCAAGTTCAGAAGCGTCTCCTACATTTGGATTGTTTCATACAAAGGCAAGGAAGAGTTGTATGCTAAAACTCTATAGTGATGCAGTATGGTCTACGAGAGAGTAAGCAGCACCCACGTTCAGAAGCGTCTGCTACATTTGGATTGTTTCATACAAGGGCAAGGAAGAGTTGTATGGTAAATCTCTATAGTGATGCAGTATGGTCTACGAGAGAGTAAGCAGCACCCAAGTTCAGAAGCGTCTGCTACATTTGGATTGTTTCATACAAAGGCAATGAAGAGTTCTATACTAAATCTCTCTGGTGTTCCTATACTGGCTACAGCCTAGTAAGCAGGACCCAAGTTCAGAAGCGTCTGCTACATTTGGATTGTTTCATACAAGGGCAAGGAAGAGTTGTATGCTGAATCTCTATAGTGATGCAGTATGGTCTACGAGAGAGTAAGCAGCACCCAAGTTCAGAAGCATCAGCTACATTTGGATTGTTTCATACAAGGGCAAGGAAGAGTTGTATGGTAAATCTCTATAGTGATGCAGTATGGTCTACGAGAGAGTAAGCAGCACGCACGTTCAGAAGCGTCAGCTACATTTGGATTGTTTCATACAAGGGCAAGGAAGAGTTGTATGGTAAATCTCTATAGTGATGCAGTATGGTCTACGAGAGTGTAAGCAGCACCCAAGTTCAGAAGCATCAGCTACATTTGGATTGTTTCATACAAGGGCAAGGAAGAGTTGTATGGTAAATCTCTATAGTGATGCAGTATGGTCTACGAGAGAGTAAGCAGCACCCAAGTTCAGAAGCGTCTGCAACATTTGGATTGTTTCATACAAGGGCAAGGAAGAGTTGTATGCTAAATCTCTATAGTGATGCCGTATGGTCTACGAGAGAGTAAGCAGCACCCAAGTTCAGAAGCGTCTGCTACATTTGGATTATTTCGTACAAGGGCAAGGAAGAGTTGTATGCGAAATCTCTATAGTGATGCAGTATGGTCTACGAGAGAGTAAGCAGCACCCAAGTTCAGAAGCGTCTGCAACATTTGGATTGTTTCATACAAGGGCAAGGAAGAGTTGTATGCTAAATCTCTATAGTGATGCAGTATGGTCTACGAGAGAGTAAGCAGCACCCAAGTTCAGAAGCGTCTGCTACATTTGGATTATTTCATACAAGGGAAATGAAGAGTTCTATACTAAATCTCTCTGGTGTTCCTATACTGGCTAAAGCCTAGTAAGCAGCACCCAAGTTCAGAAGCGTCTGCTACATTTGGATTGTTTCATACAAGGGCAAGGAAGAGTTGTATGCTAAATCTCTATAGGGATGCAGTATGGTCTACGAGAGAGTAAGCAGCACCCAAGTTCAGAAGCGTCTGCTACATTTGGATTGTTTCATACAAGGGCAAGGAAGAGCTGTATGCTAAATCTCTATAGTGATGCAGTATGGTCTACGAGAGAGTAAGCAGCACCCACGTTCAGAAGCGTCTGCTACATTTGGATTGTTTCATACAAAGGCAATGAAGAGTTCTATACTAAATCTCTCTGGTGTTCCTATACTGGCTACAGCCTAGTAAGCAGGACGCAAGTTCAGAAGCGTCTGCTACATTTGGATTGTTTCATACAAGGGCAAGGAAGAGTTGTATGCTAAATCTCTATAGTGATGCAGTATGGTCAACGAGAGAGTAAGCAGCACCCAAGTTCAGAAGCGTCTGCTACATTTGGATTGTTTCATACAAGGGCAAGGAAGAGTTGTATGCTAAATCTCTATAGTGATGCAGTATGGTCTACGAGAGAGTAAGCAGCACCCAAGTTCAGAAGCGTCTGCTACATTTGGATTGTTTCATACAAGGGCAAGGAAGAGTTGTATGGTAAATCTCTATAGTGATGCATTATGGTCTACGAGAGAGTAAGCAGCACCCAAGTTCAGAAGCGTCTGCTACATTTGGATTGTTTCATACAAAGGCAAGGAAGAGTTCTATACTAAATCTCTCTGGTGTTCCTATACTGGCTGCAGCCTAGTAAGCAGGACCCAAGTTCAGAAGCGTCTGCTACATTTGGATTGTTTCATACAAGGGCAAGGAAGAGTTGTATGCTAAATCTCTATAGTGATGCAGTATGGTCTACGAGAGAGTAAGCAGCACCCAAGTTCAGAAGCGTCTGCTACATTTGGATTGTTTCATACAAGGGCAAGGAAGAGTTGTATGCTAAATCTCTATAGTGATGCAGTATGGTCTACGAGAGAGTAAGCAGCACCCACGTTCAGAAGAGTCTGCTACATTTGGATTGTTTCATACAAAGGCAATGAAGAGTTCTATACTAAATCTCTCTGGTGTTCCTATACTGGCTACAGCCTAGTAAGCAGGACCCAAGTTCAGAAGCGTCTGCTACATTAGGATTGTTTCATTCAAGGGCAAGGAAGAGTTGTATGGTAAATCTCTATAGTGATGCAGTATGGTCTACGAGAGAGTAAGCAGCACCCAAGTTCAGAAGCGTCAGCTACATTTGGATTGTTTCATACAAGGGCAAGGAAGAGTTGTATGCTAAATCTCTATAGTGATGCAGTATGGTCTACGAGAGAGTAAGCAGCACCCAAGTTCAGAAGCGTCTGCTACATTTGGATTGTTTCATACAAGGGCAATGAAGAGTTCTATACTAAATCTCTCTGGTGTTCCTATACTGGCTACAGCCTAGTAAGCAGCACCCAAGTTCAGAAGCGTCTGCTACATTTGGATTGTTTCATACAAGGGCAAGGAAGAGTTGTATGGTAAATGTATATAGTAATGCAGTATGGTCTACGAGAGAGTAAGCAGCACCCAAGTTCAGAACCGTCTGCTACATTTGGATTGTTTCATACAAGGGCAAGGAAGAGTTGTACGCTAAATCTCTATAGTGATGCAGTATGGTCTACGAGAGAGTAAGCAGCACCCAAGTTCAGAAGCGTCTGCTACATTTGGATTGTTTCATACAAGGGCAAGGAAGAGTTGTATGGTAAATCTCTATAGTGATGCATTATGGTCTACGAGAGAGTAAGCAGCACCCAAGTTCAGAAGCGTCTGCTACATTTGGATTGTTTCATACAAAGGCAAGGAAGAGTTCTATACTAAATCTCTCTGGTGTTCCTATACTGGCTACAGCCTAGTAAGCAGGACCCAAGTTCAGAAGCGTCTGCTACATTTGGATTGTTTCATACAAGGGCAAGGAAGAGTTGTATGCTAAATCTCTATAGTGATGCAGTATGGTCTACGAGAGAGTAAGCAGCACCCAAGTTCAGAAGCGTCTGCTACATTTGGATTGTTTCATACAAGGGCAAGGAAGAGTTGTATGCTAAATCTCTATAGTGATGCAGTATGGTCTACGAGAGAGTAAGCAGCACCCAAGTTCAGAAGCGTCTGCTACATTTGGATTGTTTCGTACAAGGGCAAGGAAGAGTTGTATGCTAAATCTCTATAGTGATGCAGTATGGTCTACGAGAGAGTAAGCAGCACCCAAGTTCAGAAGCGTCTGCAACATTTGGATTGTTTCATACAAGGGCAAGGAAGAGTTGTATGCTAAATCGCTATAGTGATGCAGTATGGTCTACGAGAGAGTAAGCAGCACCCAAGTTCAGAAGCGTCTGCTACATTTGGATTGTTTCATACAAAGGCAAGGAAGAGTTGTATGCTAAAACTCTATAGTGATGCAGTATGGTCTACGAGAGAGTAAGCAGCACCCACGTTCAGAAGCGTCTGCTACATTTGGATTGTTTCATACAAAGGCAATGAAGAGTTCTATACTAAATCTCTCTGGTGTTCCTATACTGGCTACAGCCTAGTAAGCAGGACCCAAGTTCAGAAGCGTCTGCTACATTTGGATTGTTTCATACAAGGGCAAGGAAGAGTTGTATGGTAAATCTCTATAGTGATGCAGTATGGTCTACGAGAGAGTAAGCAGCACCCAGGTTCAGAAGCGTCTGCTACATTTGGATTGTTTCATACAAAGGCAAGGAAGAGTTGTATGCTAAAACTCTATAGTGATGCAGTATGGTCTACGAGAGAGTAAGCAGCACCCACGTTCAGAAGCGTCTGCTACATTTGGATTGTTTCATACAAAGGCAACGAAGAGTTCTATACTAAATCTCTCTGGTGTTCCTATACTGGCTACAGCCTAGTAAGCAGGACCCAATTTCAGAAGCGTCTGCTACATTTGGATTTTTTCATACAAGGGCAAGGAAGAGTTGTATGGTAAATCTCTATAGTGATGCAGTATGGTCTACGAGAGAGTAAGCAGCACCCAAGTTCAGAAGCGTCTGCTACATTTGGATTGTTTCATACAAGGGCAAGGAAGAGTTGTGTGCTACATCTCTATAGTGATGCAGTATGGTCTACGAGAGAGTAAGCAGCACCCAAGTTCAGAAGCGTCTGCTACATTTGGATTGTTTCATACAAGGGCAAGGAAGAGTTGTATGGTAAATCTCTATAGTGATGCAGTATGGTCTACGAGAGAGTAAGCAGCACCCAAGTTCAGAAGCGTCTGCTACATTTGGATTGTTTCATACAAAGGCAATGAAGAGTTCTATACTAAATCTCTCTGGTGTTCCTATACTGGCTACAGCCTAGTAAGCTGGACCCAAGTTCAGAAGCGTCTGCTACATTTGGATTGTTTCATACAAGGGCAAGGAAGAGTTGTATGCTGAATATCTATAGTGATGCAGTATGGTCTACGAGAGAGTAAGCAGCACCCAAGTTCAGAAGCATCAGCTACATTTGGATTGTTTCATACAAGGGCAAGGAAGAGTTGTATGGTAAATCTCTCTAGTGATGCAGTATGGTCTACGAGAGAGTAAGCAGCACCCACGTTCAGAAGCGTCAGCTACATTTGGATTGTTTCATACAAGGGCAAGGAAGAGTTGTATGGTAAATCTCTATAGTGATGCAGTATGGTCTACGAGAGAGTAAGCAGCACCCAAGTTCAGAAGCATCAGCTACATTTGGATTGTTTCATACAAGGGCAAGGAAGAGTTGTATGGTAAATCTCTATAGTGATGCAGTATGGTCTACGAGAGAGTAAGCAGCACCCAAGTTCAGAAGCGTCTGCAAAATTTGGATTGTTTCATACAAGGGCAAGGAAGAGTTGTATGCTAAATCTCTATAGTGATGCCGTATGGTCTACGAGAGAGTAAGCAGCACCCAAGTTCAGAAGCGTCTGCTACATTTGGATTGTTTCGTACAAGGGCAAGGAAGAGTTGTATGCGAAATCTCTATAGTGATGCAGTATGGTCTACGAGAGAGTAAGCAGCACCCAAGTTCAGAAGCGTCTGCAACATTTGGATTGTTTCATACAAGGGCAAGGAAGAGTTGTATGCTAAATCTCTATAGTGATGCATTATGGTCTACGAGAGAGTAAGCAGCACCCACGTTCAGAAGAGTCTGCTACATTTGGATTGTTTCATACAAAGGCAATGAAGAGTTCTATACTAAATCTCTCTGGTGTTCCTATACTGGCTACAGCCTAGTAAGCAGGACCCAAGTTCAGAAGCGTCTGCTACATTAGGATTGTTTCATTCAAGGGCAAGGAAGAGTTGTATGGTAAATCTCTATAGTGATGCAGTATGGTCTACGAGAGAGTAAGCAGCACCCAAGTTCAGAAGCGTCAGCTACATTTGGATTGTTTCATACAAGGGCAAGGAAGAGTTGTATGCTAAATCTCTATAGTGATGCAGTATGGTCTACGAGAGAGTAAGCAGCACCCAAGTTCAGAAGCGTCTGCTACATTTGGATTGTTTCATACAAGGGCAAGGAAGAGTTGTATGGTAAATCTCTATAGTGATGCATTATGGTCTACGAGAGAGTAAGCAGCACCCAAGTTCAGAAGCGTCTGCTACATTTGGATTGTTTCATACAAAGGCAAGGAAGAGTTCTATACTAAATCTCTCTGGTGTTCCTATACTGGCTGCAGCCTAGTAAGCAGGACCCAAGTTCAGAAGCGTCTGCTACATTTGGATTGTTTCATACAAGGGCAAGGAAGAGTTGTATGCTAAATCTCTATAGTGATGCAGTATGGTCTACGAGAGAGTAAGCAGCACCCAAGTTCAGAAGCGTCTGCTACATTTGGATTGTTTCATACAAGGGCAAGGAAGAGTTGTATGCTAAATCTCTATAGTGATGCATTATGGTCTACGAGAGAGTAAGCAGCACCCACGTTCAGAAGAGTCTGCTACATTTGGATTGTTTCATACAAAGGCAATGAAGAGTTCTATACTAAATCTCTCTGGTGTTCCTATACTGGCTACAGCCTAGTAAGCAGGACCCAAGTTCAGAAGCGTCTGCTACATTAGGATTGTTTCATTCAAGGGCAAGGAAGAGTTGTATGGTAAATCTATATAGTGATGCAGTATGGTCTACGAGAGAGTAAGCAGCACCCAAGTTCAGAAGCGTCAGCTACATTTGGATTGTTTCATACAAGGGCAAGGAAGAGTTGTATGCTAAATCTCTATAGTGATGCAGTATGGTCTACGAGAGAGTAAGCAGCACCCAAGTTCAGAAGCGTCTGCTACATTTGGATTGTTTCATACAAGGGCAAGGAAGAGTTGTATGGTAAATCTCTATAGTGATGCATTATGGTCTACGAGAGAGTAAGCAGCACCCAAGTTCAGAAGCGTCTGCTACATTTGGATTGTTTCATACAAAGGCAAGGAAGAGTTCTATACTAAATCTCTCTGGTGTTCCTATACTGGCTGCAGCCTAGTAAGCAGGACCCAAGTTCAGAAGCGTCTGCTACATTTGGATTGTTTCATACAAGGGCAAGGAAGAGTTGTATGCTAAATCTCTATAGTGATGCAGTATGGTCTACGAGAGAGTAAGCAGCACCCAAGTTCAGAAGCGTCTGCTACATTTGGATTGTTTCATACAAGGGCAAGGAAGAGTTGTATGCTAAATCTCTATAGTGATGCAGTATGGTCTACGAGAGAGTAAGCAGCACCCACGTTCAGAAGAGTCTGCTACATTTGGATTGTTTCATACAAAGGCAATGAAGAGTTCTATACTAAATCTCTCTGGTGTTCCTATACTGGCTACAGCCTAGTAAGCAGGACCCAAGTTCAGAAGCGTCTGCTACATTAGGATTGTTTCATTCAAGGGCAAGGAAGAGTTGTATGGTAAATCTCTATAGTGATGCAGTATGGTCTACGAGAGAGTAAGCAGCACCCAAGTTCAGAAGCGTCAGCTACATTTGGATTGTTTCATACAAGGGCAAGGAAGAGTTGTATGCTAAATCTCTATAGTGATGCAGTATGGTCTACGAGAGAGTAAGCAGCACCCAAGTTCAGAAGCGTCTGCTACATTTGGATTGTTTCATACAAGGGCAATGAAGAGTTCTATACTAAATCTCTCTGGTGTTCCTATACTGGCTACAGCCTAGTAAGCAGCACCCAAGTTCAGAAGCGTCTGCTACATTTGGATTGTTTCATACAAGGGCAAGGAAGAGTTGTATGGTAAATGTATATAGTAATGCAGTATGGTCTACGAGAGAGTAAGCAGCACCCAAGTTCAGAACCGTCTGCTACATTTGGATTGTTTCATACAAGGGCAAGGAAGAGTTGTACGCTAAATCTCTATAGTGATGCAGTATGGTCTACGAGAGAGTAAGCAGCACCCAAGTTCAGAAGCGTCTGCTACATTTGGATTGTTTCATACAAGGGCAAGGAAGAGTTGTATGGTAAATCTCTATAGTGATGCATTATGGTCTACGAGAGAGTAAGCAGCACCCAAGTTCAGAAGCGTCTGCTACATTTGGATTGTTTCATACAAAGGCAAGGAAGAGTTCTATACTAAATCTCTCTGGTGTTCCTATACTGGCTACAGCCTAGTAAGCAGGACCCAAGTTCAGAAGCGTCTGCTACATTTGGATTGTTTCATACAAGGGCAAGGAAGAGTTGTATGCTAAATCTCTATAGTGATGCAGTATGGTCTACGAGAGAGTAAGCAGCACCCAAGTTCAGAAGCGTCTGCTACATTTGGATTGTTTCATACAAGGGCAAGGAAGAGTTGTATGCTAAATCTCTATAGTGATGCAGTATGGTCTACGAGAGAGTAAGCAGCACCCAAGTTCAGAAGCGTCTGCTACATTTGGATTGTTTCGTACAAGGGCAAGGAAGAGTTGTATGCTAAATCTCTATAGTGATGCAGTATGGTCTACGAGAGAGTAAGCAGCACCCAAGTTCAGAAGCGTCTGCAACATTTGGATTGTTTCATACAAGGGCAAGGAAGAGTTGTATGCTAAATCGCTATAGTGATGCAGTATGGTCTACGAGAGAGTAAGCAGCACCCAAGTTCAGAAGCGTCTGCTACATTTGGATTGTTTCATACAAAGGCAAGGAAGAGTTGTATGCTAAAACTCTATAGTGATGCAGTATGGTCTACGAGAGAGTAAGCAGCACCCACGTTCAGAAGCGTCTGCTACATTTGGATTGTTTCATACAAAGGCAATGAAGAGTTCTATACTAAATCTCTCTGGTGTTCCTATACTGGCTACAGCCTAGTAAGCAGGACCCAAGTTCAGAAGCGTCTGCTACATTTGGATTGTTTCATACAAGGGCAAGGAAGAGTTGTATGGTAAATCTCTATAGTGATGCAGTATGGTCTACGAGAGAGTAAGCAGCACCCAGGTTCAGAAGCGTCTGCTACATTTGGATTGTTTCATACAAAGGCAAGGAAGAGTTGTATGCTAAAACTCTATAGTGATGCAGTATGGTCTACGAGAGAGTAAGCAGCACCCACGTTCAGAAGCGTCTGCTACATTTGGATTGTTTCATACAAAGGCAACGAAGAGTTCTATACTAAATCTCTCTGGTGTTCCTATACTGGCTACAGCCTATTAAGCAGGACCCAATTTCAGAAGCGTCTGCTACATTTGGATTTTTTCATACAAGGGCAAGGAAGAGTTGTATGGTAAATCTCTATAGTGATGCAGTATGGTCTACGAGAGAGTAAGCAGCACCCAAGTTCAGAAGCGTCTGCTACATTTGGATTGTTTCATACAAGGGCAAGGAAGAGTTGTGTGCTACATCTCTATAGTGATGCAGTATGGTCTACGAGAGAGTAAGCAGCACCCAAGTTCAGAAGCGTCTGCTACATTTGGATTGTTTCATACAAGGGCAAGGAAGAGTTGTATGGTAAATCTCTATAGTGATGCAGTATGGTCTACGAGAGAGTAAGCAGCACCCAAGTTCAGAAGCGTCTGCTACATTTGGATTGTTTCATACAAAGGCAATGAAGAGTTCTATACTAAATCTCTCTGGTGTTCCTATACTGGCTACAGCCTAGTAAGCTGGACCCAAGTTCAGAAGCGTCTGCTACATTTGGATTGTTTCATACAAGGGCAAGGAAGAGTTGTATGCTGAATATCTATAGTGATGCAGTATGGTCTACGAGAGAGTAAGCAGCACCCAAGTTCAGAAGCATCAGCTACATTTGGATTGTTTCATACAAGGGCAAGGAAGAGTTGTATGGTAAATCTCTCTAGTGATGCAGTATGGTCTACGAGAGAGTAAGCAGCACCCACGTTCAGAAGCGTCAGCTACATTTGGATTGTTTCATACAAGGGCAAGGAAGAGTTGTATGGTAAATCTCTATAGTGATGCAGTATGGTCTACGAGAGAGTAAGCAGCACCCAAGTTCAGAAGCATCAGCTACATTTGGATTGTTTCATACAAGGGCAAGGAAGAGTTGTATGGTAAATCTCTATAGTGATGCAGTATGGTCTACGAGAGAGTAAGCAGCACCCAAGTTCAGAAGCGTCAGCTACATTTGGATTGTTTCATACAAGGGCAAGGAAGAGTTGTATGGTAAATCTCTATAGTGATGCAGTATGGTCTACGAGAGAGTAAGCAGCACCCAAGTTCAGAAGCGTCTGCAACATTTGGATTGTTTCATACAAGGGCAAGGAAGAGTTGTATGCTAAATCTCTATAGTGATGCCGTATGGTCTACGAGAGAGTAAGCAGCACCCAAGTTCAGAAGCGTCTGCTACATTTGGATTGTTTCGTACAAGGGCAAGGAAGAGTTGTATGCGAAATCTCTATAGTGATGCAGTATGGTCTACGAGAGAGTAAGCAGCACCCAAGTTCAGAAGCGTCTGCAACATTTGGATTGTTTCATACAAGGGCAAGGAAGAGTTGTATGCTAAATCTCTATAGTGATGCATTATGGTCTACGAGAGAGTAAGCAGCACCCACGTTCAGAAGAGTCTGCTACATTTGGATTGTTTCATACAAAGGCAATGAAGAGTTCTATACTAAATCTCTCTGGTGTTCCTATACTGGCTACAGCCTAGTAAGCAGGACCCAAGTTCAGAAGCGTCTGCTACATTAGGATTGTTTCATTCAAGGGCAAGGAAGAGTTGTATGGTAAATCTCTATAGTGATGCAGTATGGTCTACGAGAGAGTAAGCAGCACCCAAGTTCAGAAGCGTCAGCTACATTTAGATTGTTTCATACAAGGGCAAGGAAGAGTTGTATGCTAAATCTCTATAGTGATGCAGTATGGTCTACGAGAGAGTAAGCAGCACCCAAGTTCAGAAGCGTCTGCTACATTTGGATTGTTTCATACAAGGGCAATGAAGAGTTCTATACTAAATCTCTCTGGTGTTCCTATACTGGCTACAGCCTAGTAAGCAGCACCCAAGTTCAGAAGCGTCTGCTACATTTGGATTGTTTCATACAAGGGCAAGGAAGAGTTGTATGGTAAATGTATATAGTAATGCAGTATGGTCTACGAGAGAGTAAGCAGCACCCAAGTTCAGAACCGTCTGCTACATTTGGATTGTTTCATACAAGGGCAAGGAAGAGTTGTACGCTAAATCTCTATAGTGATGCAGTATGGTCTACGAGAGAGTAAGCAGCACCCAAGTTCAGAAGCGTCTGCTACATTTGGATTGTTTCATACAAGGGCAAGGAAGAGTTGTATGGTAAATCTCTATAGTGATGCATTATGGTCTACGAGAGAGTAAGCAGCACCCAAGTTCAGAAGCGTCTGCTACATTTGGATTGTTTCATACAAAGGCAAGGAAGAGTTCTATACTAAATCTCTCTGGTGTTCCTATACTGGCTACAGCCTAGTAAGCAGGACCCAAGTTCAGAAGCGTCTGCTACATTTGGATTGTTTCATACAAGGGCAAGGAAGAGTTGTATGCTAAATCTCTATAGTGATGCAGTATGGTCTACGAGAGAGTAAGCAGCACCCAAGTTCAGAAGCGTCTGCTACATTTGGATTGTTTCATACAAGGGCAAGGAAGAGTTGTATGCTAAATCTCTATAGTGATGCAGTATGGTCTACGAGAGAGTAAGCAGCACCCAAGTTCAGAAGCGTCTGCTACATTTGGATTGTTTCGTACAAGGGCAAGGAAGAGTTGTATGCTAAATCTCTATAGTGATGCAGTATGGTCTACGAGAGAGTAAGCAGCACCCAAGTTCAGAAGCGTCTGCAATATTTGGATTGTTTCATACAAGGGCAAGGAAGAGTTGTATGCTAAATCGCTATAGTGATGCAGTATGGTCTACGAGAGAGTAAGCAGCACCCAAGTTCAGAAGCGTCTGCTACATTTGGATTGTTTCATACAAAGGCAAGGAAGAGTTGTATGCTAAAACTCTATAGTGATGCAGTATGGTCTACGAGAGAGTAAGCAGCACCCACGTTCAGAAGCGTCTGCTACATTTGGATTGTTTCATACAAAGGCAATGAAGAGTTCTATACTAAATCTCTCTGGTGTTCCTATACTGGCTACAGCCTAGTAAGCAGGACCCAAGTTCAGAAGCGTCTGCTACATTTGGATTGTTTCATACAAGGGCAAGGAAGAGTTGTATGGTAAATCTCTATAGTGATGCAGTATGGTCTACGAGAGAGTAAGCAGCACCCAGGTTCAGAAGCGTCTGCTACATTTGGATTGTTTCATACAAGGGCAAGGAAGAGCTGTATGCTAAAACTCTATAGTGATGCAGTATGGTCTACGAGAGAGTAAGTAACACCCACGTTCAGAAGCGTCTGCTACATTTGGATTGTTTCATACAAAGGCAAGGAAGAGTTGTATGCTAAAACTCTATAGTGATGCAGTATGGTCTACGAGAGAGTAAGCAGCACCCACGTTCAGAAGCGTCTGCTATTTTTGGATTGTTTCATACAAAGGCAACGAAGAGTTCTATACTAAATCTCTCTGGTGTTCCTATACTGGCTACAGCCTAGTAAGCAGGACCCAATTTCAGAAGCGTCTGCTACATTTGGATTTTTTCATACAAGGGCAAGGAAGAGTTGTATGGTAAATCTCTATAGTGATGCAGTATGGTCTACGAGAGAGTAAGCAGCACCCAAGTTCAGAAGCGTCTGCTACATTTGGATTGTTTCATACAAGGGCAAGGAAGAGTTGTGTGCTACATCTCTATAGTGATGCAGTATGGTCTACGAGAGAGTAAGCAGCACCCAAGTTCAGAAGCGTCTGCTACATTTGGATTGTTTCATACAAGGGCAAGGAAGAGTTGTATGGTAAATCTCTATAGTGATGCAGTATGGTCTACGAGAGAGTAAGCAGCACCCAAGTTCAGAAGCGTCTGCTACATTTGGATTGTTTCATACAGAGGCAATGAAGAGTTCTATACTAAATCTCTCTGGTGTTCCTATACTCGCTACAGCCTAGTAAGCAGGACCCAAGTTCAGAAGCGTCTGCTACATTTGGATTGTTTCATACAAGGGCAAAGAAGAGTTGTATGCTAAATCTCTATAGGGATGCAGTATGGTCTACGAGAGAGTAAGCAGCACCCAAGTTCAGAAGCGTCTGCTACATTTGGATTGTTTCATACAAGGGCAAGGAAGAGCTGTATGCTAAATCTCTATAGTGATGCAGTATGGTCTACGAGAGAGTAAGCAGCACCCAAGTTCAGAAGCGTCTGCTACATTTGGATTGTTTCATACAAAGGCAAGGAAGAGTTGTATGCTAAAACTCTATAGTGATGCAGTATGGTCTACGAGAGAGTAAGCAGCACCCACGTTCAGAAGCGTCTGCTACATTTGGATTGTTTCATACAAAGGCAATGAAGAGTTCTATACTAAATCTCTCTGGTGTTCCTATACTGGCTACAGCCTAGTAAGCAGGACGCAAGTTCAGAAGCGTCTGCTACATTTGGATTGTTTCATACAAGGGCAAGGAAGAGTTGTATGCTAAATCTCTATAGTGATGCAGTATGGTCTACGAGAGAGTAAGGAGCACCCAAGTTCAGAAGCGTCTGCTACATTTGGATTGTTTCATACAAGGGCAAGGAAGAGTTGTATGCTAAATCTCTATAGTGATGCAGTATGGTCTACGAGAGAGTAAGCAGCACCCAAGTTCAGAAGCGTCTGCTACATTTGGATTGTTTCATACAAGGGCAAGGAAGAGTTGTATGGTAAATCTCTATAGTGATGCATTATGGTCTACGAGAGAGTAAGCAGCACCCAAGTTCAGAAGCGTCTGCTACATTTGGATTGTTTCATACAAAGGCAAGGAAGAGTTCTATACTAAATCTCTCTGGTGTTCCTATACTGGCTGCAGCCTAGTAAGCAGGACCCAAGTTCAGAAGCGTCTGCTACATTTGGATTGTTTCATACAAGGGCAAGGAAGAGTTGTATGCTAAATCTCTATAGTGATGCAGTATGGTCTACGAGAGAGTAAGCAGCACCCAAGTTCAGAAGCGTCTGCTACATTTGGATTGTTTCATACAAGGGTAAGGAAGAGTTGTATGCTAAATCTCTATAGTGATGCAGTATGGTCTACGAGAGAGTAAGCAGCACCCACGTTCAGAAGCGTCTGCTACATTTGGATTGTTTCATACAAAGGCAATGAAGAGTTATATACTAAATCTCTCTGGTGTTCCTATACTGGCTACAGCCTAGTAAGCAGGACCCAAGTTCAGAAGCGTCTGCTACATTAGGATTGTTTCATTCAAGGGCAAGGAAGAGTTGTATGGTAAATCTCTATAGTGATGCAGTATGGTCTACGAGAGAGTAAGCAGCACCCAAGTTCAGAAGCGTCAGCTACATTTGGATTGTTTCATACAAGGGCAAGGAAGAGTTGTATGCTAAATCTCTATAGCGATGCAGTATGGTCTACGAGAGAGTAAGCAGCACCCAAGTTCAGAAGCGTCTGCTACATTTGGATTGTTTCATACAAGGGCAATGAAGAGTTCTATACTAAATCTCTCCTGTGTTCCTATACTGGCTAAAGCCTAGTAAGCAGCACCCAAGTTCAGAAGCGTCTGCTACATTTGGATTGTTTCATACAAGGGCAAGGAAGAGTTGTATGGTAAATGTATATAGTGATGCAGTATGGTCTACGAGAGAGTAAGCAGCCCCCAAGTTCAGAACCGTCTGCTACATTTGGATTGTTTCATACAAGGGCAAGGAAGAGTTGTATGCTGAACATCTATAGTGATGCAGTATGGTCTACGAGAGAGTAAGCAGCACCCAAGTTCAGAAGCGTCTGCTACATTTGGATTGTTTCATACAAAGGCAAGGAAGAGTTCTATACTAAATCTCTCTGGTGTTCCTATACTGGCTTCAGCCTAGTAAGCAGGACCCAAGTTCAGAAGCGTCTGCTACATTTGGATTGTTTCATACAAGGGCAAGGAAGAGTTGTATGCTAAATCTCTATAGTGATGCAGTATGGTCTACGAGAGAGTAAGCAGCACCCAAGTTCAGAAGCGTCTGCTACATTAGGATTGTTTCATACAAGGGCAAGGAAGAGTTGTATGGTAAATCTCTATAGTGATGCAGTATGGTCTACGAGAGAGTAAGCAGCACCCAAGTTCAGAAGCGTCTGCTACATTTGGATTGTTTCGTACAAGGGCAAGGAAGAGTTGTATGCTAAATCTCTATAGTGATGCAGTATGGTCTACGAGAGAGTAAGCAGCACCCAAGTTCAGAAGCGTCTGCAACATTTGGATTGTTTCATACAAGGGCAAGGAAGAGTTGTATGCTAAATCTCTATAGTGATGCAGTATGGTCTACGAGAGAGTAAGCAGCACCCAAGTTCAGAAGCGTCTGCTACATTTGGATTGTTTCATACAAGGGCAATGAAGAGTTCTATACTAAATCTCTCTGGTGTTCCTATACTGGCTACAGCCTAGTAAGCAGCACCCAAGTTCAGAAGCGTCTGCTACATTTGGATTGTTTCATACAAGGGCAAGGAAGAGTTGTATGGTAAATGTCTATAGTGATGCAGTATGGTCTACGAGAGAGTAAGCAGCACCCAAGTTCAGAACCGTCTGCTACATTTGTATTGTTTCATACAGAGGCAATGAAGTGTTCTATACTAAATCTCTCTGGTGTTCCTATACTCGCAACAGCCTAGTAAGCAGGACCCAAGTTCAGAAGCGTCTGCTACATTTGGATTGTTTCATACAAGGGCAAGGAAGAGTTGTATGCTAAATCTCTATAGGGATGCAGTATGGTCTACGAGAGAGTAAGCAGCACCCACGTTCAGAAGCGTCTGCTACATTTGGATTGTTTCATACAAGGGCAAGGAAGAGTTGTATGCTAAATCTCTATAGTGATGCAGTATGGTCTACGAGAGAGTAAGCAGCACCCAAGTTCAGAAGCGTCTGCAACATTTGGATTGTTTCATACAAGGGCAAGGAAGAGTTGTATGGTAAATCTCTATAGTGATGCAGTATGGTCTACGAGAGAGTAAGCAGCACCCAAGTTCAGAAGCGTCTGCTACATTTGGATTATTTCATACAAGGGCAATGAAGAGTTCTATACTAAATCTCTCTGGTGTTCCTATACTGGCTAAAGCCTAGTAAGCAGCACCCAAGTTCAGAAGCGTCTGCTACATTTGGATTGTTTCATACAAGGGCAAGGAAGAGTTGTATGGTAAATCTCTATAGTGATGCAGTATGGTCTACGAGAGAGTAAGCAGCACCCAAGTTCAGAAGCATCAGCTACATTTGGATTGTTTCATACAAGGGCAAGGAAGAGTTGTATGGTAAATCTCTATAGTGATGCAGTATGGTCTACGAGAGAGTAAGCAGCACCCACGTTCAGAAGCGTCAGATACATTTGGATTGTTTCATACAAGGGCAAGGACGAGTTGTATGGTAAATCTCTATAGTGATGCAGTATGGTCTACGAGAGAGTAAGCAGCACCCACGATCAGAAGCGTCTGCAACATTTGGATTGTCTCATACAACGGCAAGGAAGAGTTGTATGGTAAATCTCTATAGTGATGCAGTATGGTCTACGAGAGAGTAAGCAGCACCCAAGTTCAGAAGCGTCTACTACATTTGGATTGTTTCATACAAGGGCAAGGAAGAGTTGTATGCTAAATCTCTATAGTGATGCAGTATGGTCTACGAGAGAGTAAGCAGCACCCAAGTTCAGAAGCGTCTGCTACATTTGGATTGTTTCGTACAAGGCCAAGGAAGAGTTGTATTCTAAATCTCTATAGTGATGCAGTATGGTCTACGAGAGTGTAAGCAGCACCCAAGTTCAGAAGCGTCTGCAACATTTGGATTGTTTCATACAAGGGCAAGGAAGAGTTGTATGCTAAATCTCTATAGTGATGCAGTATGGTCTACGAGAGAGTAAGCAGCACCCAAGTTCAGAAGCGTCTGCTACATTTGGATTGTTTCATACAAGGGCAATGAAGAGTTCTATACTAAATCTCTCTGGTGTTCCTGTACTGGCTACAGCCTAGTAAGCAGCACCCAAGTTCAGAAGCGTCTGCTACATTTGGATTGTTTCATACAAGGGCAAGGAAGAGTAGTATGGTAAATGTCTATAGTGATGCAGTATGGTCTACGAGAGAGTAAGCAGCACCCAAGTTCAGAACCGTCTGCTACATTTGTATTGTTTCATACAGAGGCAATGAAGTGTTCTATACTAAATCTCTCTGGTGTTCCTATACTCGCTACAGCCTAGTAAGCAGGACCCAAGTTCAGAAGCGTCTGCTACATTTGGATTGTTTCATACAAGGGCAAGGAAGAGTTGTATGCTATATCTCTATAGGGATGCAGTATGGTCTACGAGAGAGTAAGCAGCACCCAAGTTCAGAAGCGTCTGCTACATTTGGATTGTTTCATACAAGGGCAAGGAAGAGTTGTATGCTAAATCTCTATAGTGATGCAGTATGGTCTACGAGAGAGTAAGCAGCACCCAAGTTCAGAAGCGTCTGCTACATTTGGATTGTTTCATACAAGGGCAAGGAAGAGTTGTATGCTGAATATCTATAGTGATGCAGTATGGTCTACGAGAGAGTAAGCAGCACCCAAGTTCAGAAGCATCAGCTACATTTGGATTGTTTCATACAAGGGCAAGGAAGAGTTGTATGGTAAATCTCTCTAGTGATGCAGTATGGTCTACGAGAGAGTAAGCAGCACCCACGTTCAGAAGCGTCAGCTACATTTGGATTGTTTCATACAAGGGCAAGGAAGAGTTGTATGGTAAATCTCTATAGTGATGCAGTATGGTCTACGAGAGAGTAAGCAGCACCCAAGTTCAGAAGCATCAGCTACATTTGGATTGTTTCATACAAGGGCAAGGAAGAGTTGTATGGTAAATCTCTATAGTGATGCAGTATGGTCTACGAGAGAGTAAGCAGCACCCAAGTTCAGAAGCGTCAGCTACATTTGGATTGTTTCATACAAGGGCAAGGAAGAGTTGTATGGTAAATCTCTATAGTGATGCAGTATGGTCTACGAGAGAGTAAGCAGCACCCAAGTTCAGAAGCGTCTGCAACATTTGGATTGTTTCATACAAGGGCAAGGAAGAGTTGTATGCTAAATCTCTATAGTGATGCCGTATGGTCTACGAGAGAGTAAGCAGCACCCAAGTTCAGAAGCGTCTGCTACATTTGGATTGTTTCGTACAAGGGCAAGGAAGAGTTGTATGCGAAATCTCTATAGTGATGCAGTATGGTCTACGAGAGAGTAAGCAGCACCCAAGTTCAGAAGCGTCTGCAACATTTGGATTGTTTCATACAAGGGCAAGGAAGAGTTGTATGCTAAATCTCTATAGTGATGCAGTATGGTCTACGAGAGAGTAAGCAGCACCCAAGTTCAGAAGCGTCTGCTACATTTGGATTGTTTCATACAGAGGCAATGAAGAGTTCTATACTAAATCTCTCTGGTGTTCCTATACTCGCTACAGCCTAGTAAGCAGGACCCAAGTTCAGAAGCGTCTGCTACATTTGGATTGTTTCATACAAGGGCAAGGAAGAGTTGTATGCTAAATCTCTATAGGGATGCAGTATGGTCTACGAGAGAGTAAGCAGCACCCAAGTTCAGAAGCGTCTGCTACATTTGGATTGTTTCATACAAGGGCAAGGAAGAGCTGTATGCTAAATCTCTATAGTGATGCAGTATGGTCTACGAGAGAGTAAGCAGCACCCAAGTTCAGAAGCGTCTGCTACATTTGGATTGTTTCATACAAAGGCAAGGAAGAGTTGTATGCTAAAACTCTATAGTGATGCAGTATGGTCTACGAGAGAGTAAGCAGCACCCACGTTCAGAAGCGTCTGCTACATTTGGATTGTTTCATACAAAGGCAATGAAGAGTTCTATACTAAATCTCTCTGGTGTTCCTATACTGGCTACAGCCTAGTAAGCAGGACGCAAGTTCAGAAGCGTCTGCTACATTTGGATTGTTTCATACAAGGGCAAGGAAGAGTTGTATGCTAAATCTCTATAGTGATGCAGTATGGTCTACGAGAGAGTAAGGAGCACCCAAGTTCAGAAGCGTCTGCTACATTTGGATTGTTTCATACAAGGGCAAGGAAGAGTTGTATGCTAAATCTCTATAGTGATGCAGTATGGTCTACGAGAGAGTAAGCAGCACCCAAGTTCAGAAGCGTCTGCTACATTTGGATTGTTTCATACAAGGGCAAGGAAGAGTTGTATGGTAAATCTCTATAGTGATGCATTATGGTCTACGAGAGAGTAAGCAGCACCCAAGTTCAGAAGCGTCTGCTACATTTGGATTGTTTCATACAAAGGCAAGGAAGAGTTCTATACTAAATCTCTCTGGTGTTCCTATACTGGCTGCAGCCTAGTAAGCAGGACCCAAGTTCAGAAGCGTCTGCTACATTTGGATTGTTTCATACAAGGGCAAGGAAGAGTTGTATGCTAAATCTCTATAGTGATGCAGTATGGTCTACGAGAGAGTAAGCAGCACCCAAGTTCAGAAGCGTCTGCTACATTTGGATTGTTTCATACAAGGGTAAGGAAGAGTTGTATGCTAAATCTCTATAGTGATGCAGTATGGTCTACGAGAGAGTAAGCAGCACCCACGTTCAGAAGCGTCTGCTACATTTGGATTGTTTCATACAAAGGCAATGAAGAGTTCTATACTAAATCTCTCTGGTGTTCCTATACTGGCTACAGCCTAGTAAGCAGGACCCAAGTTCAGAAGCGTCTGCTACATTAGGATTGTTTCATTCAAGGGCAAGGAAGAGTTGTATGGTAAATCTCTATAGTGATGCAGTATGGTCTACGAGAGAGTAAGCAGCACCCAAGTTCAGAAGCGTCAGCTACATTTGGATTGTTTCATACAAGGGCAAGGAAGAGTTGTATGCTAAATCTCTATAGCGATGCAGTATGGTCTACGAGAGAGTAAGCAGCACCCAAGTTCAGAAGCGTCTGCTACATTTGGATTGTTTCATACAAGGGCAATGAAGAGTTCTATACTAAATCTCTCCTGTGTTCCTATACTGGCTAAAGCCTAGTAAGCAGCACCCAAGTTCAGAAGCGTCTGCTACATTTGGATTGTTTCATACAAGGGCAAGGAAGAGTTGTATGGTAAATCTCTATAGTGATGCAGTATGGTCTACGAGAGAGTAAGCAGCACCCAAGTTCAGAAGCATCAGCTACATTTGGATTGTTTCATACAAGGGCAAGGAAGAGTTGTATGGTAAATCTCTATAGTGATGCAGTATGGTCTACGAGAGAGTAAGCAGCACCCACGTTCAGAAGCGTCAGATACATTTGGATTGTTTCATACAAGGGCAAGGAAGAGTTGTATGGTAAATCTCTATAGTGATGCAGTATGGTCTACGAGAGAGTAAGCAGCACCCACGATCAGAAGCGTCTACAACATTTGGATTGTCTCATACAACGGCAAGGAAGAGTTGTATGGTAAATCTCTATAGTGATGCAGTATGGTCTACGAGAGAGTAAGCAGCACCCAAGTTCAGAAGCGTCTGCTACATTTGGATTGTTTCATACAAGGGCAAGGAAGAGTTGTATGCTAAATCTCTATAGTGATGCAGTATGGTCTACGAGAGAGTAAGCAGCACCCAAGTTCAGAAGCGTCTGCTACATTTGGATTGTTTCGTACAAGGCCAAGGAAGAGTTGTATGCTAAATCTCTATAGTGATGCAGTATGGTCTACGAGAGTGTAAGCAGCACCCAAGTTCAGAAGCGTCTGCAACATTTGGATTGTTTCATACAAGGGCAAGGAAGAGTTGTATGCTAAATCTCTATAGTGATGCAGTATGGTCTACGAGAGAGTAAGCAGCACCCAAGTTCAGAAGCGTCTGCTACATTTGGATTGTTTCATACAAGGGCAATGAAGAGTTCTATACTAAATCTCTCTGGTGTTCCTATACTGGCTACAGCCTAGTAAGCAGCACCCAAGTTCAGAAGCGTCTGCTACATTTGGATTGTTTCATACAAGGGCAAGGAAGAGTAGTATGGTAAATGTCTATAGTGATGCAGTATGGTCTACGAGAGAGTAAGCAGCACCCAAGTTCAGAACCGTCTGCTACATTTGTATTGTTTCATACAGAGGCAATGAAGTGTTCTATACTAAATCTCTCTGGTGTTCCTATACTCGCTACAGCCTAGTAAGCAGGACCCAAGTTCAGAAGCGTCTGCTACATTTGGATTGTTTCATACAAGGGCAAGGAAGAGTTGTATGCTAAATCTCTATAGGGATGCAGTATGGTCTACGAGAGAGTAAGCAGCACCCAAGTTCAGAAGCGTCTGCTACATTTGGATTGTTTCATACAAGGGCAAGGAAGAGTTGTATGCTAAATCTCTATAGTGATGCAGTATGGTCTACGAGAGAGTAAGCAGCACCCAAGTTCAGAAGCGTCTGCTACATTTGGATTGTTTCATACAAGGGCAAGGAAGAGTTGTATGCTGAATATCTATAGTGATGCAGTATGGTCTACGAGAGAGTAAGCAGCACCCAAGTTCAGAAGCATCAGCTACATTTGGATTGTTTCATACAAGGGCAAGGAAGAGTTGTATGGTAAATCTCTCTAGTGATGCAGTATGGTCTACGAGAGAGTAAGCAGCACCCACGTTCAGAAGCGTCAGCTACATTTGGATTGTTTCATACAAGGGCAAGGAAGAGTTGTATGGTAAATCTCTATAGTGATGCAGTATGGTCTACGAGAGAGTAAGCAGCACCCAAGTTCAGAAGCATCAGCTACATTTGGATTGTTTCATACAAGGGCAAGGAAGAGTTGTATGGTAAATCTCTATAGTGATGCAGTATGGTCTACGAGAGAGTAAGCAGCACCCAAGTTCAGAAGCGTCAGCTACATTTGGATTGTTTCATACAAGGGCAAGGAAGAGTTGTATGGTAAATCTCTATAGTGATGCAGTATGGTCTACGAGAGAGTAAGCAGCACCCAAGTTCAGAAGCGTCTGCAACATTTGGATTGTTTCATACAAGGGCAAGGAAGAGTTGTATGCTAAATCTCTATAGTGATGCCGTATGGTCTACGAGAGAGTAAGCAGCACCCAAGTTCAGAAGCGTCTGCTACATTTGGATTGTTTCGTACAAGGGCAAGGAAGAGTTGTATGCGAAATCTCTATAGTGATGCAGTATGGTCTACGAGAGAGTAAGCAGCACCCCAGTTCAGAAGCGTCTGCAACATTTGGATTGTTTCATACAAGGGCAAGGAAGAGTTGTATGCTAAATCTCTATAGTGATGCAGTATGGTCTACGAGAGAGTAAGCAGCACCCAAGTTCAGAAGCGTCTGCTACATTTGGATTGTTTCATACAGAGGCAATGAAGAGTTCTATACTAAATCTCTCTGGTGTTCCTATACTCGCTACAGCCTAGTAAGCAGGACCCAAGTTCAGAAGCGTCTGCTACATTTGGATTGTTTCATACAAGGGCAAGGAAGAGTTGTATGCTAAATCTCTATAGGGATGCAGTATGGTCTACGAGAGAGTAAGCAGCACCCAAGTTCAGAAGCGTCTGCTACATTTGGATTGTTTCATACAAGGGCAAGGAAGAGCTGTATGCTAAATCTCTATAGTGATGCAGTATGGTCTACGAGAGAGTAAGCAGCACCCAAGTTCAGAAGCGTCTGCTACATTTGGATTGTTTCATACAAAGGCAAGGAAGAGTTGTATGCTAAAACTCTATAGTGATGCAGTATGGTCTACGAGAGAGTAAGCAGCACCCACGTTCAGAAGCGTCTGCTACATTTGGATTGTTTCATACAAAGGCAATGAAGAGTTCTATACTAAATCTCTCTGGTGTTCCTATACTGGCTACAGCCTAGTAAGCAGGACGCAAGTTCAGAAGCGTCTGCTACATTTGGATTGTTTCATACAAGGGCAAGGAAGAGTTGTATGCTAAATCTCTATAGTGATGCAGTATGGTCTACGAGAGAGTAAGGAGCACCCAAGTTCAGAAGCGTCTGCTACATTTGGATTGTTTCATACAAGGGCAAGGAAGAGTTGTATGCTAAATCTCTATAGTGATGCAGTATGGTCTACGAGAGAGTAAGCAGCACCCAAGTTCAGAAGCGTCTGCTACATTTGGATTGTTTCATACAATGGCAAGGAAGAGTTGTATGGTAAATCTCTATAGTGATGCATTATGGTCTACGAGAGAGTAAGCAGCACCCAAGTTCAGAAGCGTCTGCTACATTTGGATTGTTTCATACAAAGGCAAGGAAGAGTTCTATACTAAATCTCTCTGGTGTTCCTATACTGGCTGCAGCCTAGTAAGCAGGACCCAAGTTCAGAAGCGTCTGCTACATTTGGATTGTTTCATACAAGGGCAAGGAAGAGTTGTATGCTAAATCTCTATAGTGATGCAGTATGGTCTACGAGAGAGTAAGCAGCACCCAAGTTCAGAAGCGTCTGCTACATTTGGATTGTTTCATACAAGGGTAAGGAAGAGTTGTATGCTAAATCTCTATAGTGATGCAGTATGGTCTACGAGAGAGTAAGCAGCACCCACGTTCAGAAGCGTCTGCTACATTTGGATTGTTTCATACAAAGGCAATGAAGAGTTCTATACTAAATCTCTCTGGTGTTCCTATACTGGCTACAGCCTAGTAAGCAGGACTCAAGTTCAGAAGCGTCTGCTACATTAGGATTGTTTCATTCAAGGGCAAGGAAGAGTTGTATGGTAAATCTCTATAGTGATGCAGTATGGTCTACGAGAGAGTAAGCAGCACCCAAGTTCAGAAGCGTCAGCTACATTTGGATTGTTTCATACAAGGGCAAGGAAGAGTTGTATGGTAAATCTCTATAGTGATGCAGTATGGTCTACGAGAGAGTAAGCAGCACCCACGTTCAGAAGCGTCAGATACATTTGGATTGTTTCATACAAGGGCAAGGAAGAGTTGTATGGTAAATCTCTATAGTGATGCAGTATGGTCTACGAGAGAGTAAGCAGCACCCACGTTCAGAAGCGTCTGCAACATTTGGATTGTCTCATACAACGGCAAGGAAGAGTTGTATGGTAAATCTCTATAGTGATGCAGTATGGTCTACGAGAGAGTAAGCAGCACCCAAGTTCAGAAGCGTCTGCTACATTTGGATTGTTTCATACAAGGGCAAGGAAGAGTTGTATGCTAAATCTCTATAGTGATGCAGTATGGTCTACGAGAGAGTAAGCAGCACCCAAGTTCAGAAGCGTCTGCTACATTTGGATTGTTTCGTACAAGGCCAAGAAAGAGTTGTATGCTAAATCTCTATAGTGATGCAGTATGGTCTACGAGAGAGTAAGCAGCACCCAAGTTCAGAAGCGTCTGCAACATTTGGATTGTTTCATACAAGGGCAAGGAAGAGTTGTATGCTAAATCTCTATAGTGATGCAGTATGGTCTACGAGAGAGTAAGCAGCACCCAAGTTCAGAAGCGTCTGCTACATTTGGATTGTTTCATACAAGGGCAATGAAGAGTTCTATACTAAATCTCTCTGGTGTTCCTATACTGGCTACAGCCTAGTAAGCAGCACCCAAGTTCAGAAGCGTCTGCTACATTTGGATTGTTTCATACAAGGGCAAGGAAGAGTAGTATGGTAAATGTCTATAGTGATGCAGTATGGTCTACGAGAGAGTAAGCAGCACCCAAGTTCAGAAGCGTCTGCTACATTTGGATTGTTTCATACAAGGGCAAGGAAGAGTTGTATGCTAAATCTCTATAGTGATGCAGTATGGTCTACGAGAGAGTAAGCAGCACCCAAGTTCAGAAGCGTCTGCAACATTTCGATTGTATCATACAAGGGCAAGGAAGAGTTGTATGGTAAATCTCTATAGTGATGCAGTATGGTCTACGAGAGAGTAAGCAGCACCCAAGTTCAGAAGCGTCTGCTACATTTGGATTGTTTCATACAAAGGCAATGAAGAGTTCTATACTAAATCTCTCTGGTGTTCCTATACTGGCTACAGCCTAGTAAGCAGCACCCAAGTTCAGAAGCGTCTGCTGCATTTGGATTGTTTCATACAAGGGCAAGGAAGAGTTGTATGGTAAATCTCTATAGTGATGCAGTATGGTCTACGAGAGAGTAAGCAGCACCCAAGTTCAGAAGCGTCTGCTACATTTGGATTGTTTCATACAGAGGCAATGAAGAGTTCTATACTAAATCTCTCTGGTGTTCCTATACTCGCTACAGCCTAGTAAGCAGGACCCAAGTTCAGAAGCGTCTGCTACATTTGGATTGTTTCGTACAAGGGCAAGGAAGAGTTGTATGCGAAATTTCTGTAGTGATGCAGTATGGTCTACGAGAGAGTAAGCAGCACCCAAGTTCAGAAGCGTCTGCAACATTTTGATTGTTTCATACAACGGCAAGGAAGAGTTGTATGCTAAATCTCTATAGTGATGCAGTATGGTCTACGAGAGAGTAAGCAGCACCCAAGTTCAGAAGCGTCTGCTACATTTGGATTATTTCATACAAGGGCAATGAAGAGTTCTATACTAAATCTCTCTGGTGATCCTATACTGGCTAGAGCCTAGTAAGCAGCACCCAAGTTCAGAAGCGTCTGCTACATTTGGATTGTTTCATACAAGGGCAAGGAAGACTTGTATGGTAAATCTCTATAGTGATGCAGTATGGTCTACGAGAGAGTAAGCAGCATCCAAGTTCAGAAGCGTCTGCCACATTTGGATTGTTTCATACAGAGGCAATGAAGAGTTCTATACTAAATCTCTCTGGTGTTCCTATACTCGCTACAGCCTAGTAAGCAGGACCCAAGTTCAGAAGCGTCTGCTACATTTGGATTGTTTCATACAAGGGCAAGGAAGAGTTGTATGCTAAATCTCTATAGGGATGCAGTATGGTCTACGAGAGAGTAAGCAGCACCCAAGTTCAGAAGCGTCTGCTACATTTGGATTGTTTCATACAAGGGCAAGGAAGAGTTGTATGCTAAATCTCTATAGTGATGCAGTATGGTCTACGAGAGAGTAAGCAGCACCCAAGTTCAGAAGCGTCTGCAACATTTCGATTGTATCATACAAGGGCAAGGAAGAGTTGTATGGTTAATCTCTATAGTGATGCAGTATGGTCTACGAGAGAGTAAGCAGCACCCAAGTTCAGAAGCGTCTGCTACATTTGGATTGTTTCATACAAAGGCAATGAAGAGTTCTATACTAAATCTCTCTGGTGTTCCTATACTGGCTAAAGCCTAGTAAGCAGCACCCAAGTTCAGAAGCGTCTGCTACATTTGGATTGTTTCATACAAGGGCAAGGAAGAGTTGTATGGTAAATGTATATAGTGATGCAGTATGGTCTACGAGAGAGTAAGCAGCTCCCAAGTTCAGAACCGTCTGCTACATTTGGATTGTTTCATACAAGGGCAAGGAAGAGTTGTATGCTAAATATCTATAGTGATGCAGTATGGTCTACGAGAGAGTAAGCAGCACCCAAGTTCAGAAGCGTCTGCTACATTTGGATTGTTTCATACAAGGGCAAGGAAGAGTTGTATGGTAAATCTCTATAGTGATGCATTATGGTCTACGAGAGAGTAAGCAGCACCCAAGTTCAGAAGCGTCTGCTACATTTGGATTGTTTCATACAAGGGCAAGGAAGAGTTGTATGCTAAATCTCTATAGTGATGCAGTATGGTCTACGAGAGAGTAAGGAGCACCCAAGTTCAGAAGCGTCTGCTACATTTGGATTGTTTCGTACAAGGGCAAGGAAGAGTTGTATGCTAAATCTCTATAGTGATGCAGTATGGTCTACGAGAGAGTAAGCAGCACCCAAGTTCAGAAGCGTCTGCAACATTTGGATTGTTTCATACAAGGGCAAGGAAGAGTTGTATGCTAAATCTCTATAGTGATTCAGTATGGTCTACGAGAGAGTAAGCAGCACCCAAGTTCAGAAGCGTCTGCTACATTTGGATTGTTTCATACAAGGGCAATGAAGAGTTCTATACTAAATCTCTCTGGTGTTCCTATACTGGCTACAGCCTAGTAAGCAGCACCCAAGTTCAGAAGCGTCTGCTACATTTGGATTGTTTCATACAAGGGCAAGGAAGAGTTGTATGGTAAATGTCTATAGTGATGCAGTATGGTCTACGAGAGAGTAAGCAGCACCCAAGTTCAGAACCGTCTGCTACATTTGTATTGTTTCATACAGAGGCAATGAAGTGTTCTATACTAAATCTCTCTGGTGTTCCTATACTCGCTACAGCCTAGTAAGCAGGACCCAAGTTCAGAAGCGTCTGCTACATTTGGATTGTTTCATACAAGGGCAAGGAAGAGTTGTATGCTAAATCTCTATAGGGATGCAGTATGGTCTACGAGAGAGTAAGCAGCACCCACGTTCAGAAGCGTCTGCTACATTTGGATTGTTTCATACAAGGGCAAGGAAGAGTTGTATGCTAAATCTCTATAGTGATGCAGTATGGTCTACGAGAGAGTAAGCAGCACCCAAGTTCAGAAGCGTCTGCAACATTTGGATTGTTTCATACAAGGGCAAGGAAGAGTTGTATGGTAAATCTCTATAGTGATGCAGTATGGTCTACGAGAGAGTAAGCAGCACCCAAGTTCAGAAGCGTCTGCTACATTTGGATTATTTCATACAAGGGCAATGAAGAGTTCTATACTAAATCTCTCTGGTGTTCCTATACTGGCTAAAGCCTAGTAAGCAGCACCCAAGTTCAGAAGCGTCTGCTACATTTGGATTGTTTCATACAAGGGCAAGGAAGAGTTGTATGGTAAATCTCTATAGTGATGCAGTATGGTCTACGAGAGAGTAAGCAGCACCCAAGTTCAGAAACATCAGCTACATTTGGATTGTTTCATACAAGGGCAAGGAAGAGTTGTATGGTAAATCTCTATAGTGATGCAGTATGGTCTACGAGAGAGTAAGCAGCACCCACGTTCAGAAGCGTCAGATACATTTGGATTGTTTCATACAAGGGCAAGGAAGAGTTGTATGGTAAATCTCTATAGTGATGCAGTATGGTCTACGAGAGAGTAAGCAGCACCCACGTTCAGAAGCGTCTGCAACATTTGGATTGTCTCATACAACGGCAAGGAAGAGTTGTATGGTAAATCTCTATAGTGATGCAGTATGGTCTACGAGAGAGTAAGCAGCACCCAAGTTCAGAAGCGTCTGCTACATTTGGATTGTTTCATACAAGGGCAAGGAAGAGTTGTATGGTAAATCTCTATAGTGATGCAGTATGGTCTACGAGAGAGTAAGCAGCCCCCAAGTTCAGAACCGTCTGCTACATTTGGATTGTTTCATACAAGGGCAAGGAAGAGTTGTATGCTAAATATCTATAGTGATGCAGTATGGTCTACGAGAGAGTAAGCAGCACCCAAGTTCAGAAGCGTCTGCTACATTTGGATTGTTTCATACAAGGGCAAGGAAGAGTTGTATGGTAAATCTCTATAGTGATGCATTATGGTCTACGAGAGAGTAAGCAGCACCCAAGTTCAGAAGCGTCTGCTACATTTGGATTGTTTCATACAAGGGCAAGGAAGAGTTGTATGCTAAATCTCTATAGTGATGCAGTATGGTCTACGAGAGAGTAAGGAGCACCCAAGTTCAGAAGCGTCTGCTACATTTGGATTGTTTCGTACAAGGGCAAGGAAGAGTTGTATGCTAAATCTCTATAGTGATGCAGTATGGTCTACGAGAGAGTAAGCAGCACCCAAGTTCAGAAGCGTCTGCAACATTTGGATTGTTTCATACAAGGGCAAGGAAGAGTTGTATGCTAAATCTCTATAGTGATTCAGTATGGTCTACGAGAGAGTAAGCAGCACCCAAGTTCAGAAGCGTCTGCTACATTTGGATTGTTTCATACAAGGGCAATGAAGAGTTCTATACTAAATCTCTCTGGTGTTCCTATACTGGCTACAGCCTAGTAAGCAGCACCCAAGTTCAGAAGCGTCTGCTACATTTGGATTGTTTCATACAAGGGCAAGGAAGAGTTGTATGGTAAATGTCTATAGTGATGCAGTATGGTCTACGAGAGAGTAAGCAGCACCCAAGTTCAGAACCGTCTGCTACATTTGTATTGTTTCATACAGAGGCAATGAAGTGTTCTATACTAAATCTCTCTGGTGTTCCTATACTCGCTACAGCCTAGTAAGCAGGACCCAAGTTCAGAAGCGTCTGCTACATTTGGATTGTTTCATACAAGGGCAAGGAAGAGTTGTATGCTAAATCTCTATAGGGATGCAGTATGGTCTACGAGAGAGTAAGCAGCACCCACGTTCAGAAGCGTCTGCTACATTTGGATTGTTTCATACAAGGGCAAGGAAGAGTTGTATGCTAAATCTCTATAGTGATGCAGTATGGTCTACGAGAGAGTAAGCAGCACCCAAGTTCAGAAGCGTCTGCAACATTTGGATTGTTTCATACAAGGGCAAGGAAGAGTTGTATGGTAAATCTCTATAGTGATGCAGTATGGTCTACGAGAGAGTAAGCAGCACCCAAGTTCAGAAGCGTCTGCTACATTTGGATTATTTCATACAAGGGCAATGAAGAGTTCTATACTAAATCTCTCTGGTGTTCCTATACTGGCTAAAGCCTAGTAAGCAGCACCCAAGTTCAGAAGCGTCTGCTACATTTGGATTGTTTCATACAAGGGCAAGGAAGAGTTGTATGGTAAATCTCTATAGTGATGCAGTATGGTCTACGAGAGAGTAAGCAGCACCCAAGTTCAGAAACATCAGCTACATTTGGATTGTTTCATACAAGGGCAAGGAAGAGTTGTATGGTAAATCTCTATAGTGATGCAGTATGGTCTACGAGAGAGTAAGCAGCACCCACGTTCAGAAGCGTCAGATACATTTGGATTGTTTCATACAAGGGCAAGGAAGAGTTGTATGGTAAATCTCTATAGTGATGCAGTATGGTCTACGAGAGAGTAAGCAGCACCCACGTTCAGAAGCGTCTGCAACATTTGGATTGTCTCATACAACGGCAAGGAAGAGTTGTATGGTAAATCTCTATAGTGATGCAGTATGGTCTACGAGAGAGTAAGCAGCACCCAAGTTCAGAAGCGTCTGCTACATTTGGATTGTTTCATACAAGGGCAAGGAAGAGTTGTATGGTAAATCTCTATAGTGATGCAGTATGGTCTACGAGAGAGTAAGCAGCACCCAAGTTCAGAAGCGTCTGCTACATTTGGATTGTTTCGTACAAGGCCAAGGAAGAGTTGTATGCTAAATCTCTATAGTGATGCAGTATGGTCTACGAGAGAGTAAGCAGCACCCAAGTTCAGAAGCGTCTGCAACATTTGGATTGTTTCATACAAGGGCAAGGAAGAGTTGTATGCTAAATCTCTATAGTGATGCAGTATGGTCTACGAGAGAGTAAGCAGCACCCAAGTTCAGAAGCGTCTGCTACATTTGGATTGTTTCATACAAGGGCAATGAAGAGTTCTATACTAAATCTCTCTGGTGTTCCTATACTGGCTACAGCCTAGTAAGCAGCACCCAAGTTCAGAAGCGTCTGCTACATTTGGATTGTTTCATACAAGGGCAAGGAAGAGTAGTATGGTAAATGTCTATAGTGATGCAGTATGGTCTACGAGAGAGTAAGCAGCACCCAAGTTCAGAAGCGTCTGCTACATTTGGATTGTTTCATACAAGGGCAAGGAAGAGTTGTATGCTAAATCTCTATAGTGATGCAGTATGGTCTACGAGAGAGTAAGCAGCACCCAAGTTCAGAAGCGTCTGCAACATTTCGATTGTATCATACAAGGGCAAGGAAGAGTTGTATGGTAAATTTCTATAGTGATGCAGTATGGTCTACGAGAGAGTAAGCAGCACCCAAGTTCAGAAGCGTCTGCTACATTTGGATTGTTTCATACAAAGGCAATGAAGAGTTCTATACTAAATCTCTCTGGTGTTCCTATACTGGCTACAGCCTAGTAAGCAGCACCCAAGTTCAGAAGCGTCTGCTGCATTTGGATTGTTTCATACAAGGGCAAGGAAGAGTTGTATGGTAAATCTCTATAGTGATGCAGTATGGTCTACGAGAGAGTAAGCAGCACCCAAGTTCAGAAGCGTCTGCTACATTTGGATTGTTTCATACAGAGGCAATGAAGAGTTCTATACTAAATCTCTCTGGTGTTCCTATACTCGCTACAGCCTAGTAAGCAGGACCCAAGTTCAGAAGCGTCTGCTACATTTGGATTGTTTCGTACAAGGGCAAGGAAGAGTTGTATGCGAAATCTCTGTAGTGATGCAGTATGGTCTACGAGAGAGTAAGCAGCACCCAAGTTCAGAAGCGTCTGCTACATTTGGATTGTTTCATACAAGGGCAAGGAAGACTTGTATGGTAAATCTCTATAGTGATGCAGTATGGTCTACGAGAGAGTAAGCAGCACCCAAGTTCAGAAGCGTCTGCCACATTTGGATTGTTTCATACAGAGGCAATGAAGAGTTCTATACTAAATCTCTCTGGTGTTCCTATACTCGCTACAGCCTAGTAAGCAGGACCCAAGTTCAGAAGCGTCTGCTACATTTGGATTGTTTCATACAAGGGCAAGGAAGAGTTGTATGCTAAATCTCTATAGTGATGCAGTATGGTCTACGAGAGAGTAAGCAGCACCCAAGTTCAGAAGCGTCAGCTACATTTGGATTGTTTCATACAAGGGCAAGGAAGAGTTGTATGCTAAATCTCTATAGTGATGCAGTATGGTCTACGAGAGAGTAAGCAGCACCCAAGTTCAGAAGCATCAGCTACATTTGGATTGTTTCATACAAGGGCAAGGAAGAGTTGTATGGTAAATCTCTATAGTGATGCAGTATGGTCTACGAGAGAGTAAGCAGCACCCAAGTTCAGAAGCGTCAGCTACATTTGGATTGTTTCATACAAGGGCAAGGAAGATTGTATGGTAAATCTCTATAGTGATGCAGTATGGTCTACGAGAGAGTAAGCAGCACCCAAGTTCAGAAGCGTCTGCAACATTTGGATTGTCTCATACAAGGGCAAGGAAGAGTTGTATGCTAAATCTCTATAGTGATGCAGTATGGTCTACGAGAGAGTAAGCAGCACCCAAGTTCAGAAGCGTCTGCTACATTTGGATTGTTTCATACAAGGGCAAGGAAGAGTTGTATGCTAAATCTCTATAGTGATGCAGTATTGTCTACGAGAGAGTAAGCAGCACCCAAGTTCAGAAGCGTCTGCTACATTTGGATTGTTTCATACAAGGGCAAGGAAGAGTTGTATGGTAAATCTCTATAGTGATGCAGTATGGTCTACGAGAGAGTACGCAGCACCCAAGTTCAGAAGCGTCTGCTACATTTGGATTGTTTCATACAGAGGCAATGAAGAGTTCTATACTAAATCTCTCTGGTGTTCCTATACTCGCTACAGCCTAGTAAGCAGGACCCAAGTTCAGAAGCGTCTGCTACATTTGGATTGTTTCATACAAGGGCAAGGAAGAGTTGTATGCTAAATCTCTATAGGGATGCAGTATGGTCTACGAGAGAGTAAGCAGCACCCAAGTTCAGAAGCGTCAGCTGCATTTGGATTGTTTCATACAAGGGCAAGGAATAGTTGTATGGTAAATCTCTATAGTTATGCAGTATGGTCTACGAGAGAGTAAGCAGCACCCAAGTTCAGAAGCGTCTGCTACATTTGGATTGTTTCATACAAGGGCAAGGAAGAGTTGTATGCTAAATCTCTATAGTGATGCAGTATGGTCTACGAGAGAGTAAGCAGCACCCAAGTTCAGAAGCGTCTGCTAGATTTGGATTGTTTCATACAAAGGCAAGGAAGAGTTGTATGCTAAAATTCTATAGTGATGCAGTATGGTCTACGAGAGAGTAAGCAGCACCCAAGTTCAGAAGCGTCTGCTACATTTGGATTGTTTCATACAAAGGCAATGAAGAGTTCTATACTAAATCTCTCTGGTGTTCCTATACTCGCTACAGCCTAGTAAGCAGGACCCAAATTCAGAAGCGTCTGCTACATTTGGATTGTTTCATACAAGGGCAAGGAAGAGTTGTATACTAAATCACTATAGGGATGCAGTATGGTCTACGAGAGAGTAAGCAGCACCCAAGTTCAGAAGCGTCTGCTACATTTGTATTGTTTCATACAAGGGCAAGGAAGAGTTGTATGGTAAATCTCTATAGTGATGCAGTATGGTCTACGAGAGAGTAAGCAGCACCCAAGTTCAGAAGCGTCTGCTACATTTGGATTGTTTCATACAAGGGCAAGGAAGAGTTGTATGGTAAATCTCAATAGTGATGCAGTATGGTCTACGAGAGAGTAAGCAGCACCCAAGTTCAGAAGCGTCAGCTACATTTGGATTGTTTCATACAAGGGCAAGGAAGAGTTGTATGGTAAATCTCTATAGTGATGCAGTATGGTCTACGAGAGAGTAAGCAGCACCCAAGTTCAGAAGCGTCTGCAACATTTGGATTGTTTCATACAAGGGCAAGGAAGAGTTGTATGCTAAATCTCTATAGTGATGCCGTATGGTCTACGAGAGATTAAGCAGCACCGAAGTTCAGAAGCGTCTGCTACATTTGGATTGTTTCGTACAAGGGCAAGGAAGAGTTGTATGCGAAATCTCTGTAGTGATGCAGTATGGTCTACGAGAGAGTAAGCAGCACCCAAGTTCAGAAGCGTCTGCAACATTTGGATTGTTTCATACAACGGCAAGGAAGAGTTGTATGCTAAATCTCAATGGTGATGCAGTATGGTCTACGAGAGAGTAAGCAGCACCCAAGTTCAGAAGCGTCTGCTACATTTGGATTATTTCATACAAGGGCAATGAAGAGTTCTATACTAAATCTCTCTGGTGATCCTATACTGGCTAGAGCCTAGTAAGCAGCACCCAAGTTCAGAAGCGTCTGCTACATTTGGATTGTTTCATACAAGGGCAAGGAAGAGTTGTATGGTAAATCTCTATAGTGATGCAGTATGGTCTACGAGAGAGTAAGCAGCACCCAAGTTCAGAAGCGTCTGCCACATTTGGATTGTTTCATACAGAGGCAATGAAGAGTTCTATACTAAATCTCTCTGGTGTTCCTATACTCGCTACAGCCTAGTAAGCAGGACTCAAGTTCAGAAGCGTCTGCTACATTTGGATTGTTTCATACAAGGGCAAGGAAGAGTTGTATGCTAAATCTCTATAGGGATGCAGTATGGTCTACGAGAGAGTAAGCAGAACTCAAGTTCAGAAGCGTCTGCTACATTTGGATTGTTTCATACAAGGGCAAGGAAGAGCTGTATGCTAAATCTCTATAGTGATGCAGTATGGTCTACGAGAGAGTAAGCAGCACCCAAGTTCAGAAGCGTCTGCGACATTTGGATTGTTTCATACAAAGGCAAGGAAGAGTTGTATGCTAAAACTCTATAGTGATGCAGTATGGTCTACGAGAGAGTAAGCAGCACCCACGTTCAGAAGCGTCTGCTACATTTGGATTGTTTCATACAAAGGCAATGAAGAGTTCTATACTAAATCTCTCTGGTGTTCCTATACTGGCTACAGCCTAGTAAGCAGCACCCAAGTTCAGAAGCGTCTGCTACATTTGGATTGTTTCATACAAGGGCAAGGAAGAGTTGTATGCTAAATCTCTATAGTGATGCAGTATGGTCTACGAGAGAGTAAGCAGCACCCAGGTTCAGAAGCGTCTGCTACATTTGGATTGTTTCGTACAAGGGCAAGGAAGAGTTGTATGCTAAATCTCTATAGTGATGCAGTATGGTCTACGAGAGAGTAAGCAGCACCCAAGTTCAGAAGCGTCTGCTACATTTGGATTGTTTCATACAAGGGCAAGGAAGAGTTGTATGCTAAATCTCTATAGTGATGCAGTATGGTCTACGAGAGAGTAAGCAGCACCCACGTTCAGAAGCGTCTGCTACATTTGGATTGTTTCATACAAAGGCAATGAAGAGTTCTATACTAAATCTCTCTGGTGTTCCTATACTGGCTACAGCCTAGTAAGCAGCACGCAAGTTCAGAAGCGTCTGCTACATTTGGATTGTTTCATACAAGGGCAAGGAAGAGTTGTATGGTAAATCTCTATAGTGATGCAGTATGGTCTACGAGAGAGTAAGCAGCACCCAAGTTCAGAAGCGTCTGCTACATTTGGATTGTTTCATACAGAGGCAATGAAGAGTTCTATACTAAATCTCTCTGGTGTTCCTATACTCGCTACAGCCTAGTAAGCAGGACCCAAGTTCAGAAGCGTCTTCTACATTTGGATTGTTTCATACAAGGGCAAGGAAGAGTTGTATACTAAATCTCTATAGGGATGCAGTATGGTCTACGAGAGAGTAAGCAGCACCCAAGTTCAGAAGCGTCTGCTGCATTTGGATTGTTTCATACAAGGGCAAGGAAGAGTTGTATGGTAAATCTCTATAGTGATGCAGTATGGTCTACGAGAGAGTAAGCAGGACCCAAGTTCAGAAGCGTCTGCTACATTTGGATTGTTTCATACAAGGGCAAGGAAGAGTTGTATGGTAAATCTCTATAGTGATGCAGTATGGTCTACGAGACAGTAAGCAGCACCCAAGTTCAGAAGCGTCAGCTACATTTGGATTGTTTCATACAAGGGCAAGGAAGAGTTGTATGCTAAATCTCTATAGTGATGCAGTATGGTCTACGAGAGAGTAAGCAGCACCCAAGTTCAGAAGCGTCTGCTACATTTGGATTGTTTCGTACAAGGGCAAGGAAGAGTTGTATGCTAAATCTCTATAGTGATGCAGTATGGTCTACGAGAGAGTAAGCAGCACCCAAGTTCAGAAGCGTCTGCAACATTTGGATTGTTTCATACAAGGGCAAGGAAGAGTTGTATGCTAAATCTCTATAGTGATGCAGTATGGTCTACGAGAGAGTAAGCAGCACCCAAGTTCAGAAGCGTCTGCTACATTTGGATTGTTTCATACAAGGGCAATGAAGAGTTCTATACTAAACTCTCTGGTGTTCCTATACTGGCTACAGCCTAGTAAGCAGCACCCAAGTTCAGAAGCGTCTGCTACATTTGGATTGTTTCATACAAGGGCAAGGAAGAGTTGTATGGTAAATCTCTATAGTGATGCAGTATGGTCTACGAGAGAGTAAGGAGCACCCAAGTTCAGAAGCGTCTGCTACATTTGGATTGTTTCATACAGAGGCAATGAAGAGTTCTATACTAAATCTCTCTGGTGTTCCTATACTCGCTACAGCCTAGTAAGCAGGACCCAAGTTCAGAAGCGTCTGCTACATTTGGATTGTTTCATACAAGGGCACGGATGAGTTGTATGCTAAATCTCTATAGGGATGCAGTATGGTCTACGAGAGAGTAAGCAGCACCCAAGTTCAGAAGCGTCTGCTGCATTTGGATTGTTTCATACAAGGGCAAGGAAGAGTTGTATGGTAAATCTCTATAGTGATGCAGTATGGTTTACGAGAGAGTAAGCAGCACCCAAGTTCAGAAGCGTCTGCTACATTTGGATTGTTTCATACAAGGGCAAGGAAGAGTTGTATGCTAAATCTCTATAGTGATGCAGTATGGTCTACGAGAGAGTAAGCAGCACCCAAGTTCAGAAGCGTCTGCTACATTTGGATTGTTTCATACAAAGGCAAGGAAGAGTTGTATGCTAAAACTCTATAGTGATGCAGTATGGTCTACGAGAGAGTAAGCAGCACCCACGTTCAGAAGCGTCTGCTACATTTGGATTGTTTCATACAAAGTCAATGAAGAGTTCTATACTAAATCTCTCTGGTGTTCCTATACTGGCTACAGCCTAGTAAGCAGGACCCAAGTTCAGAAGCGTCTGCTACATTTGGATTGTTTCATACAAGGGCAAGGAAGAGTTGTATGGTAAATCTCTATAGTGATGCAGTATGGTCTACGAGAGAGTAAGCAGCACCCAAGTTCAGAAGCGTCTGCTACATTTGGATTGTTTCATACAAGGGCAAGGAAGAGTTGTATGCTAAATCTCTATAGTGATGCAGTATGGTCTACGAGAGAGTAAGCAGCACCCAAGTTCAGAAGCGTCTGCTACATTTGGATTGTTTCATACAAGGGCAAGGAAGAGTTGTATGGTAAATCTCTATAGTGATGCAGTATGGTCTACGAGAGAGTAAGCAGCACCCAAGTTCA
This sequence comes from Plestiodon gilberti rubricaudatus, assembly GCA_026170595.1. Taxonomy (NCBI): domain Eukaryota; kingdom Metazoa; phylum Chordata; class Lepidosauria; order Squamata; family Scincidae; genus Plestiodon; species Plestiodon gilberti. Next base: position 113,697,025 of record JANXHW010000003.1, read on the forward strand.
GAAGCGTCTGCTACATTTGGATTGTTTCATACAAAGGCAATGAAGAGTTCTATACTAAATCTCTCTGGTGTTCCTATACTGGCTACAGCCTAGTAAGCAGGACCCAAGTTCAGAAGCGTCTGCTACATTTGGATTGTTTCATACAAGGGCAAGGAAGAGTTGTATGCTGAATCTCTATAGTGATGCAGTATGGTCTACGAGAGAGTAAGCAGCACCCAAGTTCAGAAGCATCAGCTACATTTGGATTGTTTCATACAAGGGCAAGGAAGAGTTGTATGGTAAATCTCTATAGTGATGCAGTATGGTCTACGAGAGAGTAAGCAGCACGCACGTTCAGAAGCGTCAGCTACATTTGGATTGTTTCATACAAGGGCAAGGAAGAGTTGTATGGTAAATCTCTATAGTGATGCAGTATGGTCTACGAGAGTGTAAGCAGCACCCAAGTTCAGAAGCATCAGCTACATTTGGATTGTTTCATACAAGGGCAAGGAAGAGTTGTATGGTAAATCTCTATAGTGATGCAGTATGGTCTACGAGAGAGTAAGCAGCACCCAAGTTCAGAAGCGTCTGCAACATTTGGATTGTTTCATACAAGGGCAAGGAAGAGTTGTATGCTAAATCTCTATAGTGATGCCGTATGGTCTACGAGAGAGTAAGCAGCACCCAAGTTCAGAAGCGTCTGCTACATTTGGATTATTTCGTACAAGGGCAAGGAAGAGTTGTATGCGAAATCTCTATAGTGATGCAGTATGGTCTACGAGAGAGTAAGCAGCACCCAAGTTCAGAAGCGTCTGCAACATTTGGATTGTTTCATACAAGGGCAAGGAAGAGTTGTATGCTAAATCTCTATAGTGATGCAGTATGGTCTACGAGAGAGTAAGCAGCACCCAAGTTCAGAAGCGTCTGCTACATTTGGATTATTTCATACAAGGGCAATGAAGAGTTCTATACTAAATCTCTCTGGTGTTCCTATACTGGCTAAAGCCTAGTAAGCAGCACCCAAGTTCAGAAGCGTCTGCTACATTTGGATTGTTTCATACAAGGGCAAGGAAGAGTTGTATGCTAAATCTCTATAGGGATGCAGTATGGTCTACGAGAGAGTAAGCAGCACCCAAGTTCAGAAGCGTCTGCTACATTTGGATTTTTTCATACAAGGGCAAGGAAGAGTTGTATGGTAAATCTCTATAGTGATGCAGTATGGTCTACGAGAGAGTAAGCAGCACCCAAGTTCAGAAGCGTCTGCTACATTTGGATTGTTTCATACAAGGGCAAGGAAGAGTTGTGTGCTACATCTCTATAGTGATGCAGTATGGTCTACGAGAGAGTAAGCAGCACCCAAGTTCAGAAGCGTCTGCTACATTTGGATTGTTTCATACAAGGGCAAGGAAGAGTTGTATGGTAAATCTCTATAGTGATGCAGTATGGTCTACGAGAGAGTAAGCAGCACCCAAGTTCAGAAGCGTCTGCTACATTTGGATTGTTTCATACAAAGGCAATGAAGAGTTCTATACTAAATCTCTCTGGTGTTCCTATACTGGCTACAGCCTAGTAAGCAGGACCCAAGTTCAGAAGCGTCTGCTACATTTGGATTGTTTCATACAAGGGCAAGGAAGAGTTGTATGCTGAATATCTATAGTGATGCAGTATGGTCTACGAGAGAGTAAGCAGCACCCAAGTTCAGAAGCATCAGCTACATTTGGATTGTTTCATACAAGGGCAAGGAAGAGTTGTATGGTAAATCTCTCTAGTGATGCAGTATGGTCTACGAGAGAGTAAGCAGCACCCACGTTCAGAAGCGTCAGCTACATTTGGATTGTTTCATACAAGGGCAAGGAAGAGTTGTATGGTAAATCTCTATAGTGATGCAGTATGGTCTACGAGAGAGTAAGCAGCACCCAAGTTCAGAAGCATCAGCTACATTTGGATTGTTTCATACAAGGGCAAGGAAGAGTTGTATGGTAAATCTCTATAGTGATGCAGTATGGTCTACGAGAGAGTAAGCAGCACCCAAGTTCAGAAGCGTCAGCTACATTTGGATTGTTTAATACAAGGGCAAGGAAGAGTTGTATGGTAAATCTCTATAGTGATGCAGTATGGTCTACGAGAGAGTAAGCAGCACCCAAGTTCAGAAGCGTCTGCAACATTTGGATTGTTTCATACAAGGGCAAGGAAGAGTTGTATGCTAAATCTCTATAGTGATGCCGTATGGTCTACGAGAGAGTAAGCAGCACCCAAGTTCAGAAGCGTCTGCTACATTTGGATTGTTTCGTACAAGGGCAAGGAAGAGTTGTATGCGAAATCTCTATAGTGATGCAGTATGGTCTACGAGAGAGTAAGCAGCACCCAAGTTCAGAAGCGTCTGCAACATTTGGATTGTTTCATACAAGGGCAAGGAAGAGTTGTATGCTAAATCTCTATAGTGATGCAGTATGGTCTACGAGAGAGTAAGCAGCACCCAAGTTCAGAAGCGTCTGCTACATTTGGATTGTTTCATACAGAGGCAATGAAGAGTTCTATACTAAATCTCTCTGGTGTTCCTATACTCGCTACAGCCTAGTAAGCAGGACCCAAGTTCAGAAGCGTCTGCTACATTTGGATTGTTTCATACAAGGGCAAGGAAGAGTTGTATGCTAAATCTCTATAGGGATGCAGTATGGTCTACGAGAGAGTAAGCAGGACCCAAGTTCAGAAGCGTCTGCTACATTTGGATTGTTTCATACAAGGGCAAGGAAGAGCTGTATGCTAAATCTCTATAGTGATGCAGTATGGTCTACGAGAGAGTAAGCAGCACCCAAGTTCAGAAGCGTCTGCTACATTTGGATTGTTTCATACAAAGGCAAGGAAGAGTTGTATGCTAAAACTCTATAGTGATGCAGTATGGTCTACGAGAGAGTAAGCAGCACCCACGTTCAGAAGCGTCTGCTACATTTGGATTGTTTCATACAAAGGCAATGAAGAGTTCTATACTAAATCTCTCTGGTGTTCCTATACTGGCTACAGCCTAGTAAGCAGGACGCAAGTTCAGAAGCGTCTGCTACATTTGGATTGTTTCATACAAGGGCAAGGAAGAGTTGTATGCTAAATCTCTATAGTGATGCAGTATGGTCTACGAGAGAGTAAGGAGCACCCAAGTTCAGAAGCGTCTGCTACATTTGGATTGTTTCATACAAGGGCAAGGAAGAGTTGTATGCTAAATCTCTATAGTGATGCAGTATGGTCTACGAGAGAGTAAGCAGCACCCAAGTTCAGAAGCGTCTGCTACATTGGGATTGTTTCATACAAGGGCAAGGAAGAGTTGTATGGTAAATCTCTATAGTGATGCATTATGGTCTACGAGAGAGTAAGCAGCACCAAGTTCAGAAGCGTCTGCTACATTTGGATTGTTTCATACAAAGGCAAGGAAGAGTTCTATACTAAATCTCTCTGGTGTTCCTATACTGGCTGCAGCCTAGTAAGCAGGACCCAAGTTCAGAAGCGTCTGCTACATTTGGATTGTTTCATAAAAGGGCAAGGAAGAGTTGTATGCTAAATCTCTATAGTGATGCAGTATGGTCTACGAGAGAGTAAGCAGCACCCAAGTTCAGAAGCATCAGCTACATTTGGATTGTTTCATACAAGGGCAAGGAAGAGTTGTATGGTAAATCTCTATAGTGATGCAGTATGGTCTACGAGAGAGTAAGCAGCACCCAAGTTCAGAAGCGTCAGCTACATTTGGATTGTTTCATACAAGGGCAAGGAAGAGTTGTATGGTAAATCTCTATAGTGATGCAGTATGGTCTACGAGAGAGTAAGCAGCACCCAAGTTCAGAAGCGTCTGCAACATTTGGATTGTTTCATACAAGGGCAAGGAAGAGTTGTATGCTAAATCTCTATAGTGATGCCGTATGGTCTACGAGAGAGTAAGCAGCACCCAAGTTCAGAAGCGTCTGCTACATTTGGATTGTTTCGTACAAGGGCAAGGAAGAGTTGTATGCGAAATCTCTATAGTGATGCAGTATGGTCTACGAGAGAGTAAGCAGCACCCAAGTTCAGAAGCGTCTGCAACATTTGGATTGTTTCATACAAGGGCAAGGAAGAGTTGTATGCTAAATCTCTATAGTGATGCAGTATGGTCTACGAGAGAGTAAGCAGCACCCAAGTTCAGAAGCGTCTGCTACATTTGGATTGTTTCATACAGAGGCAATGAAGAGTTCTATACTAAATCTCTCTGGTGTTCCTATACTCGCTACAGCCTAGTAAGCAGGACCCAAGTTCAGAAGCGTCTGCTACATTTGGATTGTTTCATACAAGGGCAAGGAAGAGTTGTATGCTAAATCTCTATAGGGATGCAGTATGGTCTACGAGAGAGTAAGCAGCACCCAAGTTCAGAAGCGTCTGCTACATTTGGATTGTTTCATACAAGGGCAAGGAAGAGCTGTATGCTAAATCTCTATAGTGATGCAGTATGGTCTACGAGAGAGTAAGCAGCACCCAAGTTCAGAAGCGTCTGCTACATTTGGATTGTTTCATACAAAGGCAAGGAAGAGTTGTATGCTAAAACTCTATAGTGATGCAGTATGGTCTACGAGAGAGTAAGCAGCACCCACGTTCAGAAGCGTCTGCTACATTTGGATTGTTTCATACAAAGGCAATGAAGAGTTCTATACTAAATCTCTCTGGTGTTCCTATACTGGCTACAGCCTAGTAAGCAGGACGCAAGTTCAGAAGCGTCTGCTACATTTGGATTGTTTCATACAAGGGCAAGGAAGAGTTGTATGCTAAATCTCTATAGTGATGCAGTATGGTCTACGAGAGAGTAAGGAGCACCCAAGTTCAGAAGCGTCTGCTACATTTGGATTGTTTCATACAAGGGCAAGGAAGAGTTGTATGCTAAATCTCTATAGTGATGCAGTATGGTCTACGAGAGAGTAAGCAGCACCCAAGTTCAGAAGCGTCTGCTACATTGGGATTGTTTCATACAAGGGCAAGGAAGAGTTGTATGGTAAATCTCTATAGTGATGCATTATGGTCTACGAGAGAGTAAGCAGCACCCAAGTTCAGAAGCGTCTGCTACATTTGGATTGTTTCATACAAAGGCAAGGAAGAGTTCTATACTAAATCTCTCTGGTGTTCCTATACTGGCTGCAGCCTAGTAAGCAGGACCCAAGTTCAGAAGCGTCTGCTACATTTGGATTGTTTCATACAAGGGCAAGGAAGAGTTGTATGCTAAATCTCTATAGTGATGCAGTATGGTCTACGAGAGAGTAAGCAGCACCCAAGTTCAGAAGCGACTGCTACATTTGGATTGTTTCATACAAGGGCAAGGAAGAGTTGTATGCTAAATCTCTATAGTGATGCAGTATGGTCTACGAGAGAGTAAGCAGCACCCACGTTCAGAAGCGTCTGCTACATTTGGATTGTTTCATACAAAGGCAATGAAGAGTTCTATACTAAATCTCTCTGGTGTTCCTATACTGGCTACAGCCTAGTAAGCAGGACCCAAGTTCAGAAGCGTCTGCTACATTAGGATTGTTTCATTCAAGGGCAAGGAAGAGTTGTATGGTAAATCTCTATAGTGATGCAGTATGGTCTACGAGAGAGTAAGCAGCACCCAAGTTCAGAAGCGTCAGCTACATTTGGATTGTTTCATACAAGGGCAAGGAAGAGTTGTATGCTAAATCTCTATAGCGATGCAGTATGGTCTACGAGAGAGTAAGCAGCACCCAAGTTCAGAAGCGTCTGCTACATTTGGATTGTTTCATACAAGGGCAATGAAGAGTTCTATACTAAATCTCTCTGGTGTTCCTATACTGGCTAAAGCCTAGTAAGCAGCACCCAAGTTCAGAAGCGTCTGCTACATTTGGATGGTTTCATACAAGGGCAAGGAAGAGTTGTATGGTAAATGTATATAGTGATGCAGTATGGTCTACGAGAGAGTAAGCAGCCCCCAAGTTCAGAACCGTCTGCTACATTTGGATTGTTTCATACAAGGGCAAGGAAGAGTTGTATGCTAAACATCTATAGTGATGCAGTATGGTCTACGAGAGAGTAAGCAGCACCCAAGTTCAGAAGCGTCTGCTACATTTGGATTGTTTCATACAAAGGCAAGGAAGAGTTCTATACTAAATCTCTCTGGTGTTCCTATACTGGCTACAGCCTAGTAAGCAGGACCCAAGTTCAGAAGCGTCTGCTACATTTGGATTGTTTCATACAAGGGCAAGGAAGAGTTGTATGCTAAATCTCTATAGTGATGCAGTATGGTCTACGAGAGAGTAAGCAGCACCCAAGTTCAGAAGCGTCTGCTACATTAGGATTGTTTCATACAAGGGCAAGGAAGAGTTGTATGGTAAATCTCTATAGTGATGCAGTATGGTCTACGAGAGAGTAAGCAGCACCGAAGTTCAGAAGCGTCTGCTACATTTGGATTGTTTCGTACAAGGGCAAGGAAGAGTTGTATGCTAAATCTCTATAGTGATGCAGTATGGTCTACGAGAGAGTAAGCAGCACCCAAGTTCAGAAGCGTCTGCAACATTTGGATTGTTTCATACAATGGCAAGGAAGAGTTGTATGCTAAATCTCTATAGTGATGCAGTATGGTCTACGAGAGAGTAAGCAGCACCCAAGTTCAGAAGCGTCTGCTACATTTGGATTGTTTCATACAAGGGCAATGAAGAGTTCTATACTAAATCTCTCTGGTGTTCCTATACTGGCTACAGCCTAGTAAGCAGCACCCAAGTTCATAAGCGTCTGCTACATTTGGATTGTTTCATACAAGGGCAAGGAAGAGTTGTATGGTAAATGTCTATAGTGATGCAGTATGGTCTACGAGAGAGTAAGCAGCACCCAAGTTCAGAACCGTCTGCTACATTTGTATTGTTTCATACAGAGGCAATGAAGTGTTCTATACTAAATCTCTCTGGTGTTCCTATACTCGCTACAGCCTAGTAAGCAGGACCCAAGTTCAGAATCGTCTGCTACATTTGGATTGTTTCATACAAGGGCAAGGAAGAGTTGTATGCTAAATCTCTATAGGGATGCAGTATGGTCTACGAGAGAGTAAGCAGCACCCACGTTCAGAAGCGTCTGCTACATTTGGATTGTTTCATACAAGGGCAAGGAAGAGTTGTATGCTAAATCTCTATAGTGATGCAGTATGGTCTACGAGAGAGTAAGCAGCACCCAAGTTCAGAAGCGTCTGCAACATTTGGATTGTTTCATACAAGGGCAAGGAAGAGTTGTATGGTAAATCTCTATAGTGATGCAGTATGGTCTACGAGAGAGTAAGCAGCACCCACGTTCAGAAGCGTCTGCTACATTTGGATTGTTTCATACAAAGGCAATGAAGAGTTCTATACTAAATCTCTCTGGTGTTCCTATACTGGCTACAGCCTAGTAAGCAGGACCCAAGTTCAGAAGCGTCTGCTACATTAGGATTGTTTCATTCAAGGGCAAGGAAGAGTTGTATGGTAAATCTCTATAGTGATGCAGTATGGTCTACGAGAGAGTAAGCAGCACCCAAGTTCAGAAGCGTCAGCTACATTTGGATTGTTTCATACAAGGGCAAGGAAGAGTTGTATGCTAAATCTCTATAGCGATGCAGTATGGTCTACGAGAGAGTAAGCAGCACCCAAGTTCAGAAGCGTCTGCTACATTTGGATTGTTTCATACAAGGGCAATGAAGAGTTCTATACTAAATCTCTCTGGTGTTCCTATACTGGCTAAAGCCTAGTAAGCAGCACCCAAGTTCAGAAGCGTCTGCTACATTTGGATGGTTTCATACAAGGGCAAGGAAGAGTTGTATGGTAAATGTATATAGTGATGCAGTATGGTCTACGAGAGAGTAAGCAGCCCCCAAGTTCAGAACCGTCTGCTACATTTGGATTGTTTCATACAAGGGCAAGGAAGAGTTGTATGCTAAACATCTATAGTGATGCAGTATGGTCTACGAGAGAGTAAGCAGCACCCAAGTTCAGAAGCGTCTGCTACATTTGGATTGTTTCATACAAAGGCAAGGAAGAGTTCTATACTAAATCTCTCTGGTGTTCCTATACTGGCTACAGCCTAGTAAGCAGGACCCAAGTTCAGAAGCGTCTGCTACATTTGGATTGTTTCATACAAGGGCAAGGAAGAGTTGTATGCTAAATCTCTATAGTGATGCAGTATGGTCTACGAGAGAGTAAGCAGCACCCAAGTTCAGAAGCGTCTGCTACATTAGGATTGTTTCATACAAGGGCAAGGAAGAGTTGTATGGTAAATCTCTATAGTGATGCAGTATGGTCTACGAGAGAGTAAGCAGCACCGAAGTTCAGAAGCGTCTGCTACATTTGGATTGTTTCGTACAAGGGCAAGGAAGAGTTGTATGCTAAATCTCTATAGTGATGCAGTATGGTCTACGAGAGAGTAAGCAGCACCCAAGTTCAGAAGCGTCTGCAACATTTGGATTGTTTCATACAAGGGCAAGGAAGAGTTGTATGCTAAATCTCTATAGTGATGCAGTATGGTCTACGAGAGAGTAAGCAGCACCCAAGTTCAGAAGCGTCTGCTACATTTGGATTGTTTCATACAAGGGCAATGAAGAGTTCTATACTAAATCTCTCTGGTGTTCCTATACTGGCTACAGCCTAGTAAGCAGCACCCAAGTTCATAAGCGTCTGCTACATTTGGATTGTTTCATACAAGGGCAAGGAAGAGTTGTATGGTAAATGTCTATAGTGATGCAGTATGGTCTACGAGAGAGTAAGCAGCACCCAAGTTCAGAACCGTCTGCTACATTTGTATTGTTTCATACAGAGGCAATGAAGTGTTCTATACTAAATCTCTCTGGTGTTCCTATACTCGCTACAGCCTAGTAAGCAGGACCCAAGTTCAGAAGCGTCTGCTACATTTGGATTGTTTCATACAAGGGCAAGGAAGAGTTGTATGCTAAATCTCTATAGGGATGCAGTATGGTCTACGAGAGAGTAAGCAGCACCCACGTTCAGAAGCGTCTGCTACATTTGGATTGTTTCATACAAGGGCAAGGAAGAGTTGTATGCTAAATCTCTATAGTGATGCAGTATGGTCTACGAGAGAGTAAGCAGCACCCAAGTTCAGAAGCGTCTGCAACATTTGGATTGTTTCATACAAGGGCAAGGAAGAGTTGTATGGTAAATCTCTATAGTGATGCAGTATGGTCTACGAGAGAGTAAGCAGCACCCAAGTTCAGAAGCGTCTGCTACATTTGGATTATTTCATACAAGGGCAATGAAGAGTTCTATACTAAATCTCTCTGGTGTTCCTATACTGGCTAAAGCCTAGTAAGCAGCACCCAAGTTCAGAAGCGTCTGCTACATTTGGATTGTTTCATACAAGGGCAAGGAAGAGTTGTATGGTAAATCTCTATAGTGATGCAGTATGGTCTACGAGAGAGTAAGCAGCACCCAAGTTCAGAAGCATCAGCTACATTTGGATTGTTTCATACAAGGGCAAGGAAGAGTTGTATGGTAAATCTCTATAGTGATGCAGTATGGTCTACGAGAGAGTAAGCAGCACCCACGTTCAGAAGCGTCAGATACATTTGGATTGTTTCATACAAGGGCAAGGAAGAGTTGTATGGTAAATCTCTATAGTGATGCAGTATGGTCTACGAGAGAGTAAGCAGCACCCACGATCAGAAGCGTCTGCAACATTTGGATTGTCTCATACAACGGCAAGGAAGAGTTGTATGCTAAATCTCTATAGTGATGCAGTATGGTCTACGAGAGAGTAAGCAGCACCCAAGTTCAGAAGCGTCTGCAACATTTGGATTGTTTCATACAAGGGCAAGGAAGAGTTGTATGCTAAATCTCTATAGTGATGCAGTATGGTCTACGAGAGAGTAAGCAGCACCCAAGTTCAGAAGCGTCTGCTACATTTGGATTGTTTCATACAAGGGCAATGAAGAGTTCTATACTAAATCTCTCTGGTGTTCCTATACTGGCTACAGCCTAGTAAGCAGCACCCAAGTTCAGAAGCGTCTGCTACATTTGGATTGTTTCATACAAGGGCAAGGAAGAGTAGTATGGTAAATGTCTATAGTGATGCAGTATGGTCTACGAGAGAGTAAGCAGCACCCAAGTTCAGAACCGTCTGCTACATTTGTATTGTTTCATACAGAGGCAATGAAGTGTTCTATACTAAATCTCTCTGGTGTTCCTATACTCGCTACAGCCTAGTAAGCAGGACCCAAGTTCAGAAGCGTCTGCTACATTTGGATTGTTTCATACAAGGGCAAGGAAGAGTTGTATGCTAAATCTCTATAGGGATGCAGTATGGTCTACGAGAGAGTAAGCAGCACCCAAGTTCAGAAGCGTCTGCTACATTTGGATTGTTTCATACAAGGGCAAGGAAGAGTTGTATGCTAAATCTCTATAGTGATGCAGTATGGTCTACGAGAGAGTAAGCAGCACCCAAGTTCAGAAGCGTCTGCAACATTTCGATTGTATCATACAAGGGCAAGGAAGAGTTGTATGGTAAATCTCTATAGTGATGCAGTATGGTCTACGAGAGAGTAAGCAGCACCCAAGTTCAGAAGCGTCTGCTACATTTGGATTGTTTCATACAAAGGCAATGAAGAGTTCTATACTAAATCTCTCTGGTGTTCCTATACTGGCTAAAGCCTAGTAAGCAGCACCCAAGTTCAGAAGCGTCTGCTACATTTGGATTGTTTCATACAAGGGCAAGGAAGAGTTGTATACTGAATATCTATAGTGATGCAGTATGGTCTACGAGAGAGTAAGCAGCACCCAAGTTCAGAAGCGTCTGCTACATTTGGATTGTTTCATACAAAGGCAATGAAGAGTTCTATACTAAATCTCTCTCGTGTTCCTATACTGGCTACAGCCTAGTAAGCAGGACCCAAGTTCAGAAGCGTCTGCTACATTTGGATTGTTTCATACAAGGGCAAGGAAGAGTTGTATACTGAATATCTATAGTGATGCAGTATGGTCTACGAGAGAGTAAGCAGCACCCAAGTTCAGAAGCATCAGCTACATTTGGATTGTTTCATACAAGGGCAAGGAAGAGTTGTATGGTAAATCTCTCTAGTGATGCAGTATGGTCTACGAGAGAGTAAGCAGCACCCACGTTCAGAAGCGTCAGCTACATTTGGATTGTTTCATACAAGGGCAAGGAAGAGTTGTATGGTAAATCTCTATAGTGATGCAGTATGGTCTACGAGAGAGTAAGCAGCACCCAAGTTCAGAAGCATCAGCTACATTTGGATTGTTTCATACAAGGGCAAGGAAGAGTTGTATGGTAAATATCTATAGTGATGCAGTATGGTCTACGAGAGAGTAAGCAGCACCCAAGTTCAGAAGCGTCTGCAACATTTGGATTGTTTCATACAAGGGCAAGGAAGAGTTGTATGCTAAATCTCTATAGTGATGCCGTATGGTCTACGAGAGAGTAAGCAGCACCCAAGTTCAGAAGCGTCTGCTACATTTGGATTGTTTCGTACAAGGGCAAGGAAGAGTTGTATGCGAAATCTCTATAGTGATGCAGTATGGTCTACGAGAGAGTAAGCAGCACCCAAGTTCAGAAGCGTCTGCAACATTTGGATTGTTTCATACAAGGACAAGGAAGAGTTGTATGCTAAATCTCTATAGTGATGCAGTACGGTCTACGAGAGAGTAAGCAGCACCCAAGTTCAGAAGCGTCTGCTACATTTGGATTGTTTCATACAGAGGCAATGAAGAGTTCTATACTAAATCTCTCTGGTGTTCCTATACTCGCTACAGCCTAGTAAGCAGGACCCAAGTTCAGAAGCGTCTGCTACATTTGGATTGTTTCATACAAGGGCAAGGAAGAGTTGTATGCTAAATCTCTATAGGGATGCAGTATGGTCTACGAGAGAGTAAGCAGCACCCAAGTTCAGAAGCGTCTGCTACATTTGGATTGTTTCATACAAAGGCAAGGAAGAGTTGTATGCTAAAACTCTATAGTGATGCAGTATGGTCTACGAGAGAGTAAGCAGCACCCACGTTCAGAAGCGTCTGCTACATTTGGATTGTTTCATACAAAGGCAATGAAGAGTTCTATACTAAATCTCTCTGGTGTTCCTATACTGGCTACAGCCTAGTAAGCAGGACGCAAGTTCAGAAGCGTCTGCTACATTTGGATTGTTTCATACAAGGGCAAGGAAGAGTTGTATGCTAAATCTCTATAGTGATGCAGTATGGTCTACGAGAGAGTAAGGAGCACCCAAGTTCAGAAGCGTCTGCTACATTTGGATTGTTTCATACAAGGGCAAGGAAGAGTTGTATGCTAAATCTCTATAGTGATGCAGTATGGTCTACGAGAGAGTAAGCAGCACCCAAGTTCAGAAGCGTCTGCTACATTTGGATTGTTTCATACAAGGGCAAGGAAGAGTTGTATGGTAAATCTCTATAGTGATGCATTATGGTCTACGAGAGAGTAAGCAGCACCCAAGTTCAGAAGCGTCTGCTACATTTGGATTGTTTCATACAAAGGCAAGGAAGAGTTCTATACTAAATCTCTCTGGTGTTCCTATACTGGCTGCAGCCTAGTAAGCAGGACCCAAGTTCAGAAGCGTCTGCTACATTTGGATTGTTTCATACAAGGGCAAGGAAGAGTTGTATGCTAAATCTCTATAGTGATGCAGTATGGTCTACGAGAGAGTAAGCAGCACCCAAGTTCAGAAGCGTCTGCTACATTTGGATTGTTTCATACAAGGGCAAGGAAGAGTTGTATGCTAAATCTCTATAGGGATGCAGTATGGTCTACGAGAGAGTAAGCAGCACCCACGTTCAGAAGCGTCTGCTACATTTGGATTGTTTCATACAAAGGCAATGAAGAGTTCTATACTAAATCTCTCTGGTGTTCCTATACTGGCTACAGCCTAGTAAGCAGGACCCAAGTTCAGAAGCGTCTGCTACATTAGGATTGTTTCATTCAAGGGCAAGGAAGAGTTGTATGGTAAATCTCTATAGTGATGCAGTATGGTCTACGAGAGAGTAAGCAGCACCCAAGTTCAGAAGCGTCAGCTACATTTGGATTGTTTCATACAAGGGCAAGGAAGAGTTGTATGGTAAATCTCTATAGTGATGCAGTATGGTCTACGAGAGAGTAAGCAGCACCCAAGTTCAGAAGCATCAGCTACATTTGGATTGTTTCATACAAGGGCAAGGAAGAGTTGTATGGTAAATATCTATAGTGATGCAGTATGGTCTACGAGAGAGTAAGCAGCACCCAAGTTCAGAAGCGTCTGCAACATTTGGATTGTTTCATACAAGGGCAAGGAAGAGTTGTATGCTAAATCTCTATAGTGATGCCGTATGGTCTACGAGAGAGTAAGCAGCACCCAAGTTCAGAAGCGTCTGCTACATTTGGATTGTTTCGTACAAGGGCAAGGAAGAGTTGTATGCGAAATCTCTATAGTGATGCAGTATGGTCTACGAGAGAGTAAGCAGCACCCAAGTTCAGAAGCGTCTGCAACATTTGGATTGTTTCATACAAGGACAAGGAAGAGTTGTATGCTAAATCTCTATAGTGATGCAGTACGGTCTACGAGAGAGTAAGCAGCACCCAAGTTCAGAAGCGTCTGCTACATTTGGATTGTTTCATACAGAGGCAATGAAGAGTTCTATACTAAATCTCTCTGGTGTTCCTATACTCGCTACAGCCTAGTAAGCAGGACCCAAGTTCAGAAGCGTCTGCTACATTTGGATTGTTTCATACAAGGGCAAGGAAGAGTTGTATGCTAAATCTCTATAGGGATGCAGTATGGTCTACGAGAGAGTAAGCAGCACCCAAGTTCAGAAGCGTCTGCTACATTTGGATTGTTTCATACAAAGGCAAGGAAGAGTTGTATGCTAAAACTCTATAGTGATGCAGTATGGTCTACGAGAGAGTAAGCAGCACCCACGTTCAGAAGCGTCTGCTACATTTGGATTGTTTCATACAAAGGCAATGAAGAGTTCTATACTAAATCTCTCTGGTGTTCCTATACTGGCTACAGCCTAGTAAGCAGGACGCAAGTTCAGAAGCGTCTGCTACATTTGGATTGTTTCATACAAGGGCAAGGAAGAGTTGTATGCTAAATCTCTATAGTGATGCAGTATGGTCTACGAGAGAGTAAGGAGCACCCAAGTTCAGAAGCGTCTGCTACATTTGGATTGTTTCATACAAGGGCAAGGAAGAGTTGTATGCTAAATCTCTATAGTGATGCAGTATGGTCTACGAGAGAGTAAGCAGCACCCAAGTTCAGAAGCGTCTGCTACATTTGGATTGTTTCATACAAGGGCAAGGAAGAGTTGTATGGTAAATCTCTATAGTGATGCATTATGGTCTACGAGAGAGTAAGCAGCACCCAAGTTCAGAAGCGTCTGCTACATTTGGATTGTTTCATACAAAGGCAAGGAAGAGTTCTATACTAAATCTCTCTGGTGTTCCTATACTGGCTGCAGCCTAGTAAGCAGGACCCAAGTTCAGAAGCGTCTGCTACATTTGGATTGTTTCATACAAGGGCAAGGAAGAGTTGTATGCTAAATCTCTATAGTGATGCAGTATGGTCTACGAGAGAGTAAGCAGCACCCAAGTTCAGAAGCGTCTGCTACATTTGGATTGTTTCATACAAGGGCAAGGAAGAGTTGTATGCTAAATCTCTATAGGGATGCAGTATGGTCTACGAGAGAGTAAGCAGCACCCACGTTCAGAAGCGTCTGCTACATTTGGATTGTTTCATACAAAGGCAATGAAGAGTTCTATACTAAATCTCTCTGGTGTTCCTATACTGGCTACAGCCTAGTAAGCAGGACCCAAGTTCAGAAGCGTCTGCTACATTAGGATTGTTTCATTCAAGGGCAAGGAAGAGTTGTATGGTAAATCTCTATAGTGATGCAGTATGGTCTACGAGAGAGTAAGCAGCACCCAAGTTCAGAAGCGTCAGCTACATTTGGATTGTTTCATACAAGGGCAAGGAAGAGTTGTATGCTAAATCTCTATAGCGATGCAGTATGGTCTACGAGAGAGTAAGCAGCACCCAAGTTCAGAAGCGTCTGCTACATTTGGATTGTTTCATACAAGGGCAATGAAGAGTTCTATACTAAATCTCTCTGGTGTTCCTATACTGGCTAAAGCCTAGTAAGCAGCACCCAAGTTCAGAAGCGTCTGCTACATTTGGATTGTTTCATACAAGGGCAAGGAAGAGTTGTATGGTAAATGTATATAGTGATGCAGTATGGTCTACGAGAGAGTAAGCAGCCCCCAAGTTCAGAACCGTCTGCTACATTTGGATTGTTTCATACAAGGGCAAGGAAGAGTTGTATGCTAAACATCTATAGTGATGCAGTATGGTCTACGAGAGAGTAAGCAGCACCCAAGTTCAGAAGCGTCTGCTACATTTGGATTGTTTCATACAAGGGCAAGGAAGAGTTGTATGGTAAATCTCTATAGTGATGCATTATGGTCTACGAGAGAGTAAGCAGCACCCAAGTTCAGAAGCGTCTGCTACATTTGGATTGTTTCATACAAAGGCAAGGAAGAGTTCTATACTAAATCTCTCTGGTGTTCCTATACTGGCTACAGCCTAGTAAGCAGGACCCAAGTTCAGAAGCGTCTGCTACATTTGGATTGTTTCATACAAGGGCAAGGAAGAGTTGTATGCTAAATCTCTATAGTGATGCAGTATGGTCTACGAGAGAGTAAGCAGCACCCAAGTTCAGAAGCGTCTGCTACATTAGGATTGTTTCATACAAGGGCAAGGAAGAGTTGTATGGTAAATCTCTATAGTGATGCAGTATGGTCTACGAGAGAGTAAGCAGCACCCAAGTTCAGAAGCGTCTGCTACATTTGGATTGTTTCGTACAAGGGCAAGGAAGAGTTGTATGCTAAATCTCTATAGTGATGCAGTATGGTCTACGAGAGAGTAAGCAGCACCCAAGTTCAGAAGCGTCTGCAACATTTGGATTGTTTCATACAAGGGCAAGGAAGAGTTGTATGCTAAATCTCTATAGTGATGCAGTATGGTCTACGAGAGAGTAAGCAGCACCCAAGTTCAGAAGCGTCTGCTACATTTGGATTGTTTCATACAAGGGCAATGAAGAGTTCTATACTAAATCTCTCTGGTGTTCCTATACTGGCTACAGCCTAGTAAGCAGCACCCAAGTTCAGAAGCGTCTGCTACATTTGGATTGTTTCATACAAGGGCAAGGAAGAGTTGTATGGTAAATGTCTATAGTGATGCAGTATGGTCTACGAGAGAGTAAGCAGCACCCATGTTCAGAACCGTCTGCTACATTTGTATTGTTTCATACAGAGGCAATGAAGTGTTCTATACTAAATCTCTCTGGTGTTCCTATACTCGCTACAGCCTAGTAAGCAGGACCCAAGTTCAGAAGCGTCTGCTACATTTGGATTGTTTCATACAAGGGCAAGGAAGAGTTGTATGCTAAATCTCTATAGGGATGCAGTATGGTCTACGAGAGAGTAAGCAGCACCCACGTTCAGAAGCGTCTGCTACATTTGGATTGTTTCATACAAGGGCAAGGAAGAGTTGTATGCTAAATCTCTATAGTGATGCAGTATGGTCTACGAGAGAGTAAGCAGCACCCAAGTTAAGAAGCGTCTGCAACATTTGGATTGTTTCATACAAGGGCAAGGAAGAGTTGTATGGTAAATCTCTATAGTGATGCAGTATGGTCTACGAGAGAGTAAGCAGCACCCAAGTTCAGAAGCGTCTGCTACATTTGGATTGTTTCATACAAAGGCAACGAAGAGTTCTATACTAAATCTCTCTGGTGTTCCTATACTGGCTACAGCCTAGTAAGCAGGACCCAAGTTCAGAAGCGTCTGCTACATTTGGATTTTTTCATACAAGGGCAAGGAAGAGTTGTATGGTAAATCTCTATAGTGATGCAGTATGGTCTACGAGAGAGTAAGCAGCACCCAAGTTCAGAAGCGTCTGCTACATTTGGATTGTTTCATACAAGGGCAAGGAAGAGTTGTATGCTAAATCTCTATAGTGATGCAGTATGGTCTACGAGAGAGTAAGCAGCACCCAAGTTCAGAAGCGTCTGCTACATTTGGATTGTTTCATACAAGGGCAAGGAAGAGTTGTATGGTAAATCTCTATAGTGATGCAGTATGGTCTACGAGAGAGTAAGCAGCACCCAAGTTCAGAAGCGTCTGCTACATTTGGATTGTTTCATACAAAGGCAATGAAGAGTTCTATACTAAATCTCTCTGGTGTTCCTATACTGGCTACAGCCTAGTAAGCAGGACCCAAGTTCAGAAGCGTCTGCTACATTTGGATTGTTTCATACAAGGGCAAGGAAGAGTTGTATGCTGAATCTCTATAGTGATGCAGTATGGTCTACGAGAGAGTAAGCAGCACCCAAGTTCAGAAGCATCAGCTACATTTGGATTGTTTCATACAAGGGCAAGGAAGAGTTGTATGGTAAATCTCTATAGTGATGCAGTATGGTCTACGAGAGAGTAAGCAGCACGCACGTTCAGAAGCGTCAGCTACATTTGGATTGTTTCATACAAGGGCAAGGAAGAGTTGTATGGTAAATCTCTATAGTGATGCAGTATGGTCTACGAGAGTGTAAGCAGCACCCAAGTTCAGAAGCATCAGCTACATTTGGATTGTTTCATACAAGGGCAAGGAAGAGTTGTATGGTAAATCTCTATAGTGATGCAGTATGGTCTACGAGAGAGTAAGCAGCACCCAAGTTCAGAAGCGTCTGCAACATTTGGATTGTTTCATACAAGGGCAAGGAAGAGTTGTATGCTAAATCTCTATAGTGATGCCGTATGGTCTACGAGAGAGTAAGCAGCACCCAAGTTCAGAAGCGTCTGCTACATTTGGATTATTTCGTACAAGGGCAAGGAAGAGTTGTATGCGAAATCTCTATAGTGATGCAGTATGGTCTACGAGAGAGTAAGCAGCACCCAAGTTCAGAAGCGTCTGCAACATTTGGATTGTTTCATACAAGGGCAAGGAAGAGTTGTATGCTAAATCTCTATAGTGATGCAGTATGGTCTACGAGAGAGTAAGCAGCACCCAAGTTCAGAAGCGTCTGCTACATTTGGATTATTTCATACAAGGGAAATGAAGAGTTCTATACTAAATCTCTCTGGTGTTCCTATACTGGCTAAAGCCTAGTAAGCAGCACCCAAGTTCAGAAGCGTCTGCTACATTTGGATTGTTTCATACAAGGGCAAGGAAGAGTTGTATGCTAAATCTCTATAGGGATGCAGTATGGTCTACGAGAGAGTAAGCAGCACCCAAGTTCAGAAGCGTCTGCTACATTTGGATTGTTTCATACAAGGGCAAGGAAGAGCTGTATGCTAAATCTCTATAGTGATGCAGTATGGTCTACGAGAGAGTAAGCAGCACCCACGTTCAGAAGCGTCTGCTACATTTGGATTGTTTCATACAAAGGCAATGAAGAGTTCTATACTAAATCTCTCTGGTGTTCCTATACTGGCTACAGCCTAGTAAGCAGGACGCAAGTTCAGAAGCGTCTGCTACATTTGGATTGTTTCATACAAGGGCAAGGAAGAGTTGTATGCTAAATCTCTATAGTGATGCAGTATGGTCTACGAGAGAGTAAGCAGCACCCAAGTTCAGAAGCGTCTGCTACATTTGGATTGTTTCATACAAGGGCAAGGAAGAGTTGTATGGTAAATCTCTATAGTGATGCATTATGGTCTACGAGAGAGTAAGCAGCACCCAAGTTCAGAAGCGTCTGCTACATTTGGATTGTTTCATACAAAGGCAAGGAAGAGTTCTATACTAAATCTCTCTGGTGTTCCTATACTGGCTGCAGCCTAGTAAGCAGGACCCAAGTTCAGAAGCGTCTGCTACATTTGGATTGTTTCATACAAGGGCAAGGAAGAGTTGTATGCTAAATCTCTATAGTGATGCAGTATGGTCTACGAGAGAGTAAGCAGCACCCAAGTTCAGAAGCGTCTGCTACATTTGGATTGTTTCATACAAGGGCAAGGAAGAGTTGTATGCTAAATCTCTATAGTGATGCAGTATGGTCTACGAGAGAGTAAGCAGCACCCACGTTCAGAAGAGTCTGCTACATTTGGATTGTTTCATACAAAGGCAATGAAGAGTTCTATACTAAATCTCTCTGGTGTTCCTATACTGGCTACAGCCTAGTAAGCAGGACCCAAGTTCAGAAGCGTCTGCTACATTAGGATTGTTTCATTCAAGGGCAAGGAAGAGTTGTATGGTAAATCTCTATAGTGATGCAGTATGGTCTACGAGAGAGTAAGCAGCACCCAAGTTCAGAAGCGTCAGCTACATTTGGATTGTTTCATACAAGGGCAAGGAAGAGTTGTATGCTAAATCTCTATAGTGATGCAGTATGGTCTACGAGAGAGTAAGCAGCACCCAAGTTCAGAATCGTCTGCTACATTTGGATTGTTTCATACAAGGGCAATGAAGAGTTCTATACTAAATCTCTCTGGTGTTCCTATACTGGCTACAGCCTAGTAAGCAGCACCCAAGTTCAGAAGCGTCTGCTACATTTGGATTGTTTCATACAAGGGCAAGGAAGAGTTGTATGGTAAATGTATATAGTAATGCAGTATGGTCTACGAGAGAGTAAGCAGCACCCAAGTTCAGAACCGTCTGCTACATTTGGATTGTTTCATACAAGGGCAAGGAAGAGTTGTACGCTAAATCTCTATAGTGATGCAGTATGGTCTACGAGAGAGTAAGCAGCACCCAAGTTCAGAAGCGTCTGCTACATTTGGATTGTTTCATACAAGGGCAAGGAAGAGTTGTATGGTAAATCTCTATAGTGATGCATTATGGTCTACGAGAGAGTAAGCAGCACCCAAGTTCAGAAGCGTCTGCTACATTTGGATTGTTTCATACAAAGGCAAGGAAGAGTTCTATACTAAATCTCTCTGGTGTTCCTATACTGGCTACAGCCTAGTAAGCAGGACCCAAGTTCAGAAGCGTCTGCTACATTTGGATTGTTTCATACAAGGGCAAGGAAGAGTTGTATGCTAAATCTCTATAGTGATGCAGTATGGTCTACGAGAGAGTAAGCAGCACCCAAGTTCAGAAGCGTCTGCTACATTTGGATTGTTTCATACAAGGGCAAGGAAGAGTTGTATGCTAAATCTCTATAGTGATGCAGTATGGTCTACGAGAGAGTAAGCAGCACCCAAGTTCAGAAGCGTCTGCTACATTTGGATTGTTTCGTACAAGGGCAAGGAAGAGTTGTATGCTAAATCTCTATAGTGATGCAGTATGGTCTACGAGAGAGTAAGCAGCACCCAAGTTCAGAAGCGTCTGCAACATTTGGATTGTTTCATACAAGGGCAAGGAAGAGTTGTATGCTAAATCGCTATAGTGATGCAGTATGGTCTACGAGAGAGTAAGCAGCACCCAAGTTCAGAAGCGTCTGCTACATTTGGATTGTTTCATACAAAGGCAAGGAAGAGTTGTATGCTAAAACTCTATAGTGATGCAGTATGGTCTACGAGAGAGTAAGCAGCACCCACGTTCAGAAGCGTCTGCTACATTTGGATTGTTTCATACAAAGGCAATGAAGAGTTCTATACTAAATCTCTCTGGTGTTCCTATACTGGCTACAGCCTAGTAAGCAGGACCCAAGTTCAGAAGCGTCTGCTACATTTGGATTGTTTCATACAAGGGCAAGGAAGAGTTGTATGGTAAATCTCTATAGTGATGCAGTATGGTCTACGAGAGAGTAAGCAGCACCCAGGTTCAGAAGCGTCTGCTACATTTGGATTGTTTCATACAAAGGCAAGGAAGAGTTGTATGCTAAAACTCTATAGTGATGCAGTATGGTCTACGAGAGAGTAAGCAGCACCCACGTTCAGAAGCGTCTGCTACATTTGGATTGTTTCATACAAAGGCAACGAAGAGTTCTATACTAAATCTCTCTGGTGTTCCTATACTGGCTACAGCCTAGTAAGCAGGACCCAATTTCAGAAGCGTCTGCTACATTTGGATTTTTTCATACAAGGGCAAGGAAGAGTTGTATGGTAAATCTCTATAGTGATGCAGTATGGTCTACGAGAGAGTAAGCAGCACCCAAGTTCAGAAGCGTCTGCTACATTTGTATTGTTTCATACAAGGGCAAGGAAGAGTTGTGTGCTACATCTCTATAGTGATGCAGTATGGTCTACGAGAGAGTAAGCAGCACCCAAGTTCAGAAGCGTCTGCTACATTTGGATTGTTTCATACAAGGGCAAGGAAGAGTTGTATGGTAAATCTCTATAGTGATGCAGTATGGTCTACGAGAGAGTAAGCAGCACCCAAGTTCAGAAGCGTCTGCTACATTTGGATTGTTTCATACAAAGGCAATGAAGAGTTCTATACTAAATCTCTCTGGTGTTCCTATACTGGCTACAGCCTAGTAAGCTGGACCCAAGTTCAGAAGCGTCTGCTACATTTGGATTGTTTCATACAAGGGCAAGGAAGAGTTGTATGCTGAATATCTATAGTGATGCAGTATGGTCTACGAGAGAGTAAGCAGCACCCAAGTTCAGAAGCATCAGCTACATTTGTATTGTTTCATACAAGGGCAAGGAAGAGTTGTATGGTAAATCTCTCTAGTGATGCAGTATGGTCTACGAGAGAGTAAGCAGCACCCACGTTCAGAAGCGTCAGCTACATTTGGATTGTTTCATACAAGGGCAAGGAAGAGTTGTATGGTAAATCTCTATAGTGATGCAGTATGGTCTACGAGAGAGTAAGCAGCACCCAAGTTCAGAAGCATCAGCTACATTTGGATTGTTTCATACAAGGGCAAGGAAGAGTTGTATGGTAAATCTCTATAGTGATGCAGTATGGTCTACGAGAGAGTAAGCAGCACCCAAGTTCAGAAGCGTCAGCTACATTTGGATTGTTTCATACAAGGGCAAGGAAGAGTTGTATGGTAAATCTCTATAGTGATGCAGTATGGTCTACGAGAGAGTAAGCAGCACCCAAGTTCAGAAGCGTCTGCAACATTTGGATTGTTTCATACAAGGGCAAGGAAGAGTTGTATGCTAAATCTCTATAGTGATGCCGTATGGTCTACGAGAGAGTAAGCAGCACCCAAGTTCAGAAGCGTCTGCTACATTTGGATTGTTTCGTACAAGGGCAAGGAAGAGTTGTATGCGAAATCTCTATAGTGATGCAGTATGGTCTACGAGAGAGTAAGCAGCACCCAAGTTCAGAAGCGTCTGCAACATTTGGATTGTTTCATACAAGGGCAAGGAAGAGTTGTATGCTAAATCTCTATAGTGATGCATTATGGTCTACGAGAGAGTAAGCAGCACCCACGTTCAGAAGAGTCTGCTACATTTGGATTGTTTCATACAAAGGCAATGAAGAGTTCTATACTAAATCTCTCTGGTGTTCCTATACTGGCTACAGCCTAGTAAGCAGGACCCAAGTTCAGAAGCGTCTGCTACATTAGGATTGTTTCATTCAAGGGCAAGGAAGAGTTGTATGGTAAATCTCTATAGTGATGCAGTATGGTCTACGAGAGAGTAAGCAGCACCCAAGTTCAGAAGCGTCAGCTACATTTGGATTGTTTCATACAAGGGCAAGGAAGAGTTGTATGCTAAATCTCTATAGTGATGCAGTATGGTCTACGAGAGAGTAAGCAGCACCCAAGTTCAGAAGCGTCTGCTACATTTGGATTGTTTCATACAAGGGCAATGAAGAGTTCTATACTAAATCTCTCTGGTGTTCCTATACTGGCTACAGCCTAGTAAGCAGCACCCAAGTTCAGAAGCGTCTGCTACATTTGGATTGTTTCATACAAGGGCAAGGAAGAGTTGTATGGTAAATGTATATAGTAATGCAGTATGGTCTACGAGAGAGTAAGCAGCACCCAAGTTCAGAACCGTCTGCTACATTTGGATTGTTTCATAC
The DNA here is from genome assembly GCA_026170595.1 of Plestiodon gilberti rubricaudatus. Lineage (NCBI taxonomy): Eukaryota > Metazoa > Chordata > Lepidosauria > Squamata > Scincidae > Plestiodon > Plestiodon gilberti. Next base: position 113,719,904 of record JANXHW010000003.1, read on the forward strand.
AAGGGCAAGGAAGAGTTGTACGCTAAATCTCTATAGTGATGCAGTATGGTCTACGAGAGAGTAAGCAGCACCCAAGTTCAGAAGCGTCTGCTACATTTGGATTGTTTCATACAAGGGCAAGGAAGAGTTGTATGGTAAATCTCTATAGTGATGCATTATGGTCTACGAGAGAGTAAGCAGCACCCAAGTTCAGAAGCGTCTGCTACATTTGGATTGTTTCATACAAAGGCAAGGAAGAGTTCTATACTAAATCACTCTGGTGTTCCTATACTGGCTACAGCCTAGTAAGCAGGACCCAAGTTCAGAAGCGTCTGCTACATTTGGATTGTTTCATACAAGGGCAAGGAAGAGTTGTATGCTAAATCTCTATAGTGATGCAGTATGGTCTACGAGAGAGTAAGCAGCACCCAAGTTCAGAAGCGTCTGCTACATTTGGATTGTTTCATACAAGGGCAAGGAAGAGTTGTATGCTAAATCTCTATAGTGATGCAGTATGGTCTACGAGAGAGTAAGCAGCACCCAAGTTCAGAAGCGTCTGCTACATTTGGATTGTTTCGTACAAGGGCAAGGAAGAGTTGTATGCTAAATCTCTATAGTGATGCAGTATGGTCTACGAGAGAGTAAGCAGCACCCAAGTTCAGAAGCGTCTGCAACATTTGGATTGTTTCATACAAGGGCAAGGAAGAGTTGTATGCTAAATCGCTATAGTGATGCAGTATGGTCTACGAGAGAGTAAGCAGCACCCAAGTTCAGAAGCGTCTGCTACATTTGGATTGTTTCATACAAAGGCAAGGAAGAGTTGTATGCTAAAACTCTATAGTGATGCAGTATGGTCTACGAGAGAGTAAGCAGCACCCACGTTCAGAAGCGTCTGCTACATTTGGATTGTTTCATACAAAGGCAATGAAGAGTTCTATACTAAATCTCTCTGGTGTTCCTATACTGGCTACAGCCTAGTAAGCAGGACCCAAGTTCAGAAGCGTCTGCTACATTTGGATTGTTTCATACAAGGGCAAGGAAGAGTTGTATGGTAAATCTCTATAGTGATGCAGTATGGTTTACGAGAGAGTAAGCAGCACCCAGGTTCAGAAGCGTCTGCTACATTTGGATTGTTTCATACAAGGGCAAGGAAGAGCTGTATGCTAAAACTCTATAGTGATGCAGTATGGTCTACGAGAGAGTAAGTAACACCCACGTTCAGAAGCGTCTGCTACATTTGGATTGTTTCATACAAAGGCAAGGAAGAGTTGTATGCTAAAACTCTATAGTGATGCAGTATGGTCTACGAGAGAGTAAGCAGCACCCACGTTCAGAAGCGTCTGCTACATTTGGATTGTTTCATACAAAGGCAACGAAGAGTTCTATACTAAATCTCTCTGGTGTTCCTATACTGGCTACAGCCTAGTAAGCAGGACCCAATTTCAGAAGCGTCTGCTACATTTGGATTTTTTCATACAAGGGCAAGGAAGAGTTGTATGGTAAATCTCTATAGTGATGCAGTATGGTCTACGAGAGAGTAAGCAGCACCCAAGTTCAGAAGCGTCTGCTACATTTGGATTGTTTCATACAAGGGCAAGGAAGAGTTGTGTGCTACATCTCTATAGTGATGCAGTATGGTCTACGAGAGAGTAAGCAGCACCCAAGTTCAGAAGCGTCTGCTACATTTGGATTGTTTCATACAAGGGCAAGGAAGAGTTGTATGGTAAATCTCTATAGTGATGCAGTATGGTCTACGAGAGAGTAAGCAGCACCCAAGTTCAGAAGCGTCTGCTACATTTGGATTGTTTCATACAAAGGCAATGAAGAGTTCTATACTAAATCTCTCTGGTGTTCCTATACTGGCTACAGCCTAGTAAGCAGGACCCAAGTTCAGAAGCGTCTGCTACATTTGGATTGTTTCATACAAGGGCAAGGAAGAGTTGTATGCTGAATATCTATAGTGATGCAGTATGGTCTACGAGAGAGTAAGCAGCACCCAAGTTCAGAAGCATCAGCTACATTTGGATTGTTTCATACAAGGGCAAGGAAGAGTTGTATGGTAAATCTCTCTAGTGATGCAGTATGGTCTACGAGAGAGTAAGCAGCACCCACGTTCAGAAGCGTCAGCTACATTTGGATTGTTTCATACAAGGGCAAGGAAGAGTTGTATGGTAAATCTCTATAGTGATGCAGTATGGTCTACGAGAGAGTAAGCAGCACCCAAGTTCAGAAGCATCAGCTACATTTGGATTGTTTCATACAAGGGCAAGGAAGAGTTGTATGGTAAATCTCTATAGTGATGCAGTATGGTCTACGAGAGAGTAAGCAGCACCCAAGTTCAGAAGCGTCAGCTACATTTGGATTGTTTCATACAAGGGCAAGGAAGAGTTGTATGGTAAATCTCTATAGTGATGCAGTATGGTCTACGAGAGAGTAAGCAGCACCCAAGTTCAGAAGCGTCTGCAACATTTGGATTGTTTCATACAAGGGCAAGGAAGAGTTGTATGCTAAATCTCTATAGTGATGCCGTATGGTCTACGAGAGAGTAAGCAGCACCCAAGTTCAGAAGCGTCTGCTACATTTGGATTGTTTCGTACAAGGGCAAGGAAGAGTTGTATGCGAAATCTCTATAGTGATGCAGTATGGTCTACGAGAGAGTAAGCAGCACCCAAGTTCAGAAGCGTCTGCAACATTTGGATTGTTTCATACAAGGGCAAGGAAGAGTTGTATGCTAAATCTCTATAGTGATGCAGTATGGTCTACGAGAGAGTAAGCAGCACCCAAGTTCAGAAGCGTCTGCTACATTTGGATTGTTTCATACAGAGGCAATGAAGAGTTCTATACTAAATCTCTCTGGTGTTCCTATACTCGCTACAGCCTAGTAAGCAGGACCCAAGTTCAGAAGCGTCTGCTACATTTGGATTGTTTCATACAAGGGCAAGGAAGAGTTGTATGCTAAATCTCTATAGGGATGCAGTATGGTCTACGAGAGAGTAAGCAGCACCCAAGTTCAGAAGCGTCTGCTACATTTGGATTGTTTCATACAAGGGCAAGGAAGAGCTGTATGCTAAATCTCTATAGTGATGCAGTATGGTCTACGAGAGAGTAAGCAGCACCCAAGTTCAGAAGCGTCTGCTACATTTGGATTGTTTCATACAAAGGCAAGGAAGAGTTGTATGCTAAAACTCTATAGTGATGCAGTATGGTCTACGAGAGAGTAAGCAGCACCCACGTTCAGAAGCGTCTGCTACATTTGGATTGTTTCATACAAAGGCAATGAAGAGTTCTATACTAAATCTCTCTGGTGTTCCTATACTGGCTACAGCCTAGTAAGCAGGACGCAAGTTCAGAAGCGTCTGCTACATTTGGATTGTTTCATACAAGGGCAAGGAAGAGTTGTATGCTAAATCTCTATAGTGATGCAGTATGGTCTACGAGAGAGTAAGGAGCACCCAAGTTCAGAAGCGTCTGCTACATTTGGATTGTTTCATACAAGGGCAAGGAAGAGTTGTATGCTAAATCTCTATAGTGATGCAGTATGGTCTACGAGAGAGTAAGCAGCACCCAAGTTCAGAAGCGTCTGCTACATTTGGATTGTTTCATACAAGGGCAAGGAAGAGTTGTATGGTAAATCTCTATAGTGATGCATTATGGTCTACGAGAGAGTAAGCAGCACCCAAGTTCAGAAGCGTCTGCTACATTTGGATTGTTTCATACAAAGGCAAGGAAGAGTTCTATACTAAATCTCTCTGGTGTTCCTATACTGGCTGCAGCCTAGTAAGCAGGACCCAAGTTCAGAAGCGTCTGCTACATTTGGATTGTTTCATACAAGGGCAAGGAAGAGTTGTATGCTAAATCTCTATAGTGATGCAGTATGGTCTACGAGAGAGTAAGCAGCACCCAAGTTCAGAAGCGTCTGCTACATTTGGATTGTTTCATACAAGGGTAAGGAAGAGTTGTATGCTAAATCTCTATAGTGATGCAGTATGGTCTACGAGAGAGTAAGCAGCACCCACGTTCAGAAGCGTCTGCTACATTTGGATTGTTTCATACAAAGGCAATGAAGAGTTCTATACTAAATCTCTCTGGTGTTCCTATACTGGCTACAGCCTAGTAAGCAGGACCCAAGTTCAGAAGCGTCTGCTACATTAGGATTGTTTCATTCAAGGGCAAGGAAGAGTTGTATGGTAAATCTCTATAGTGATGCAGTATGGTCTACGAGAGAGTAAGCAGCACCCAAGTTCAGAAGCGTCAGCTACATTTGGATTGTTTCATACAAGGGCAAGGAAGAGTTGTATGCTAAATCTCTATAGCGATGCAGTATGGTCTACGAGAGAGTAAGCAGCACCCAAGTTCAGAAGCGTCTGCTACATTTGGATTGTTTCATACAAGGGCAATGAAGAGTTCTATACTAAATCTCTCCTGTGTTCCTATACTGGCTAAAGCCTAGTAAGCAGCACCCAAGTTCAGAAGCGTCTGCTACATTTGGATTGTTTCATACAAGGGCAAGGAAGAGTTGTATGGTAAATGTATATAGTGATGCAGTATGGTCTACGAGAGAGTAAGCAGCCCCCAAGTTCAGAACCGTCTGCTACATTTGGATTGTTTCATACAAGGGCAAGGAAGAGTTGTATGCTAAACATCTATAGTGATGCAGTATGGTCTACGAGAGAGTAAGCAGCACCCAAGTTCAGAAGCGTCTGCTACATTTGGATTGTTTCATACAAAGGCAAGGAAGAGTTCTATACTAAATCTCTCTGGTGTTCCTATACTGGCTACAGCCTAGTAAGCAGGACCCAAGTTCAGAAGCGTCTGCTACATTTGGATTGTTTCATACAAGGGCAAGGAAGAGTTGTATGCTAAATCTCTATAGTGATGCAGTATGGTCTACGAGAGAGTAAGCAGCACCCAAGTTCAGAAGCGTCTGCTACATTAGGATTGTTTCATACAAGGGCAAGGAAGAGTTGTATGGTAAATCTCTATAGTGATGCAGTATGGTCTACGAGAGAGTAAGCAGCACCCAAGTTCAGAAGCGTCTGCTACATTTGGATTGTTTCGTACAAGGGCAAGGAAGAGTTGTATGCTAAATCTCTATAGTGATGCAGTATGGTCTACGAGAGAGTAAGCAGCACCCAAGTTCAGAAGCGTCTGCAACATTTGGATTGTTTCATACAAGGGCAAGGAAGAGTTGTATGCTAAATCTCTATAGTGATGCAGTATGGTCTACGAGAGAGTAAGCAGCACCCAAGTTCAGAAGCGTCTGCTACATTTGGATTGTTTCATACAAGGGCAATGAAGAGTTCTATACTAAATCTCTCTGGTGTTCCTATACTGGCTACAGCCTAGTAAGCAGCACCCAAGTTCAGAAGCGTCTGCTACATTTGGATTGTTTCATACAAGGGCAAGGAAGAGTTGTATGGTAAATGTCTATAGTGATGCAGTATGGTCTACGAGAGAGTAAGCAGCACCCAAGTTCAGAACCGTCTGCTACATTTGTATTGTTTCATACAGAGGCAATGAAGTGTTCTATACTAAATCTCTCTGGTGTTCCTATACTCGCAACAGCCTAGTAAGCAGGACCCAAGTTCAGAAGCGTCTGCTACATTTGGATTGTTTCATACAAGAGTTGTATGCTAAATCTCTATAGGGATGCAGTATGGTCTACGAGAGAGTAAGCAGCACCCACGTTCAGAAGCGTCTGCTACATTTGGATTGTTTCATACAAGGGCAAGGAAGAGTTGTATGCTAAATTTCTATAGTGATGCAGTATGGTCTACGAGAGAGTAAGCAGCACCCAAGTTCAGAAGCGTCTGCTACATTTGGATTATTTCATACAAGGGCAATGAAGAGTTCTATACTAAATCTCTCTGGTGTTCCTATACTGGCTAAAGCCTAGTAAGCAGCACCCAAGTTCAGAAGCGTCTGCTACATTTGGATTGTTTCATACAAGGGCAAGGAAGAGTTGTATGGTAAATCTCTATAGTGATGCAGTATGGTCTACGAGAGAGTAAGCAGCACCCAAGTTCAGAAGCATCAGCTACATTTGGATTGTTTCATACAAGGGCAAGGAAGAGTTGTATGGTAAATCTCTATAGTGATGCAGTATGGTCTACGAGAGAGTAAGCAGCACCCACGTTCAGAAGCGTCAGATACATTTGGATTGTTTCATACAAGGGCAAGGAAGAGTTGTATGGTAAATCTCTATAGTGATGCAGTATGGTCTACGAGAGAGTAAGCAGCACCCACGATCAGAAGCGTCTGCAACATTTGGATTGTCTCATACAACGGCAAGGAAGAGTTGTATGGTAAATCTCTATAGTGATGCAGTATGGTCTACGAGAGAGTAAGCAGCACCCAAGTTCAGAAGCGTCTGCTACATTTGGATTGTTTCATACAAGGGCAAGGAAGAGTTGTATGCTAAATCTCTATAGTGATGCAGTATGGTCTACGAGAGAGTAAGCAGCACCCAAGTTCAGAAGCGTCTGCTACATTTGGATTGTTTCGTACAAGGCCAAGGAAGAGTTGTATGCTAAATCTCTATAGTGATGCAGTATGGTCTACGAGAGTGTAAGCAGCACCCAAGTTCAGAAGCGTCTGCAACATTTGGATTGTTTCATACAAGGGCAAGGAAGAGTTGTATGCTAAATCTCTATAGTGATGCAGTATGGTCTACGAGAGAGTAAGCAGCACCCAAGTTCAGAAGCGTCTGCTACATTTGGATTGTTTCATACAAGGGCAATGAAGAGTTCTATACTAAATCTCTCTGGTGTTCCTATACTGGCTACAGCCTAGTAAGCAGCACCCAAGTTCAGAAGCGTCTGCTACATTTGGATTGTTTCATACAAGGGCAAGGAAGAGTAGTATGGTAAATGTCTATAGTGATGCAGTATGGTCTACGAGAGAGTAAGCAGCACCCAAGTTCAGAACCGTCTGCTACATTTGTATTGTTTCATACAGAGGCAATGAAGTGTTCTATACTAAATCTCTCTGGTGTTCCTATACTCGCTACAGCCTAGTAAGCAGGACCCAAGTTCAGAAGCGTCTGCTACATTTGGATTGTTTCATACAAGGGCAAGGAAGAGTTGTATGCTAAATCTCTATAGGGATGCAGTATGGTCTACGAGAGAGTAAGCAGCACCCAAGTTCAGAAGCGTCTGCTACATTTGGATTGTTTCATACAAGGGCAAGGAAGAGTTGTATGCTAAATCTCTATAGTGATGCAGTATGGTCTACGAGAGAGTAAGCAGCACCCAAGTTCAGAAGCGTCTGCAACATTTCGATTGTATCATACAAGGGCAAGGAAGAGTTGTATGGTAAATCTCTATAGTGTTGCAGTATGGTCTACGAGAGAGTAAGCAGCACCCAAGTTCAGAAGCGTCTGCTACATTTGGATTGTTTCATACAAAGGCAATGAAGAGTTCTATACTAAATCTCTCTGGTGTTCCTATACTGGCTAAAGCCTAGTAAGCAGCACCCAAGTTCAGAAGCGTCTGCTACATTTGGATTGTTTCATACAAGGGCAAGGAAGAGTTGTATGGTAAATGTATATAGTGATGCAGTATGGTCTACGAGAGAGTAAGCAGCCCCCAAGTTCAGAACCGTCTGCTACATTTGGATTGTTTCATACAAGGGCAAGGAAGAGTTGTATGCTAAATATCTATAGTGATGCAGTATGGTCTACGAGAGAGTAAGCAGCACCCAAGTTCAGAAGCGTCTGCTACATTTGGATTGTTTCATACAAGGGCAAGGAAGAGTTGTATGGTAAATCTCTATAGTGATGCAGTATGGTCTACGAGAGAGTAAGCAGCACCCAAGTTCAGAAGCGTCTGCTACATTTGGATTGTTTCATACAAGGGCAAGGAAGAGTTGTATGCTAAATCTCTATAGTGATGCCGTATGGTCTACGAGAGAGTAAGCAGCACCCAAGTTCAGAAGCGTCTGCTACATTTGGATTGTTTCGTACAAGGGCAAGGAAGAGTTGTATGCGAAATCTCTATAGTGATGCAGTATGGTCTACGAGAGAGTAAGCAGCACCCAAGTTCAGAAGCGTCTGCAACATTTGGATTGTTTCATACAAGGGCAAGGAAGAGTTGTATGCTAAATCTCTATAGTGATGCAGTATGGTCTACGAGAGAGTAAGCAGCACCCAAGTTCAGAAGCGTCTGCTACATTTGGATTGTTTCATACAGAGGCAATGAAGAGTTCTATACTAAATCTCTCTGGTGTTCCTATACTCGCTACAGCCTAGTAAGCAGGACCCAAGTTCAGAAGCGTCCGCTACATTTGGATTGTTTCATACAAGGGCAAGGAAGAGTTGTATGCTAAATCTCTATAGGGATGCAGTATGGTCTACGAGAGAGTAAGCAGCACCCAAGTTCAGAAGCGTCTGCTACATTTGGATTGTTTCATACAAGGGCAAGGAAGAGCTGTATGCTAAATCTCTATAGTGATGCAGTATGGTCTACGAGAGAGTAAGCAGCACCCAAGTTCAGAAGCGTCTGCTACATTTGGATTGTTTCATACAAAGGCAAGGAAGAGTTGTATGCTAAAACTCTATAGTGATGCAGTATGGTCTACGAGAGAGTAAGCAGCACCCACGTTCAGAAGCGTCTGCTACATTTGGATTGTTTCATACAAAGGCAATGAAGAGTTCTATACTAAATCTCTCTGGTGTTCCTATACTGGCTACAGCCTAGTAAGCAGGACGCAAGTTCAGAAGCGTCTGCTACATTTGGATTGTTTCATACAAGGGCAAGGAAGAGTTGTATGCTAAATCTCTATAGTGATGCAGTATGGTCTACGAGAGAGTAAGGAGCACCCAAGTTCAGAAGCGTCTGCTACATTTGGATTGTTTCATACAAGGGCAAGGAAGAGTTGTATGCTAAATCTCTATAGTGATGCAGTATGGTCTACGAGAGAGTAAGCAGCACCCAAGTTCAGAAGCGTCTGCTACATTGGGATTGTTTCATACAAGGGCAAGGAAGAGTTGTATGGTAAATCTCTATAGTGATGCATTATGGTCTACGAGAGAGTAAGCAGCACCCAAGTTCAGAAGCGTCTGCTACATTTGGATTGTTTCATACAAAGGCAAGGAAGAGTTCTATACTAAATCTCTCTGGTGTTCCTATACTGGCTGCAGCCTAGTAAGCAGGACCCAAGTTCAGAAGCGTCTGCTACATTTGGATTGTTTCATACAAGGGCAAGGAAGAGTTGTATGCTAAATCTCTATAGTGATGCAGTATGGTCTACGAGAGAGTAAGCAGCAACCAAGTTCAGAAGCGACTGCTACATTTGGATTGTTTCATACAAGGGCAAGGAAGAGTTGTATGGTAAATCTCTATAGTGATGCAGTATGGTCTACGAGAGAGTAAGCAGCACCCAAGTTCAGAAGCGTCTGCTACATTTGGATTGTTTCATACAAAGGCAATGAAGAGTTCTATACTAAATCTCTCTGGTGTTCCTATACTGGCTACAGCCTAGTAAGCAGCACCCAAGTTCAGAAGCGTCTGCTGCATTTGGATTGTTTCATACAAGGGCAAGGAAGAGTTGTATGGTAAATCTCTATAGTGATGCAGTATGGTCTACGAGAGAGTAAGCAGCACCCAAGTTCAGAAGCGTCTGCTACATTTGTATTGTTTCATACAGAGGCAATGAAGAGTTCTATACTAAATCTCTCTGGTGTTCCTATACTCGCTACAGCCTAGTAAGCAGGACCCAAGTTCAGAAGCGTCTGCTACATTTGGATTGTTTCGTACAAGGGCAAGGAAGAGTTGTATGCGAAATCTCTGTAGTGATGCAGTATGGTCTACGAGAGAGTAAGCAGCACCCAAGTTCAGAAGCGTCTGCAACATTTGGATTGTTTCATACAACGGCAAGGAAGAGTTGTATGCTAAATCTCTATAGTGATGCAGTATGGTCTACGAGAGGGTAAGCAGCACCCAAGTTCAGAAGCGTCTGCTACATTTGGATTATTTCATACAAGGGCAATGAAGAGTTCTATACTAAATCTCTCTGGTGATCCTATACTGGCTAGAGCCTAGTAAGCAGCACCCAAGTTCAGAACCGTCTGCTACATTTGGATTGTTTCATACAAGGGCAAGGAAGACTTGTATGGTAAATCTCTATAGTGATGCAGTATGGTCTACGAGAGAGTAAGAAGCACCCAAGTTCAGAAGCGTCTGCCACATTTGGATTGTTTCATACAGAGGCAATGAAGAGTTCTATACTAAATCTCTCTGGTGTTCCTATACTCGCTACAGCCTAGTAAGCAGGACCCAAGTTCAGAAGCGTCTGCTACATTTGGATTGTTTCATACAAGGGCAAGGAAGAGTTGTATGCTAAATCTCTATAGGGATGCAGTATGGTCTACGAGAGAGTAAGCAGCACCCAAGTTCAGAAGCGTCTGCTACATTTGGATTGTTTCATACAAGGGCAAGGAAGAGTTGTATGCTAAATCTCTATAGTGATGCAGTATGGTCTACGAGAGAGTAAGCAGCACCCAAGTTCAGAAGCGTCTGCAACATTTCGATTGTATCATACAAGGGCAAGGAAGAGTTGTATGGTAAATCTCTATAGTGATGCAGTATGGTCTACGAGAGAGTAAGCAGCACCCAAGTTCAGAAGCGTCTGCTACATTTGGATTGTTTCATACAAAGGCAATGAAGAGTTCTATACTAAATCTCTCTGGTGTTCCTATACTGGCTAAAGCCTAGTAAGCAGCACCCAAGTTCAGAAGCGTCTGCTACATTTGGATTGTTTCATACAAGGGCAAGGAAGAGTTGTATGGTAAATGTATATAGTGATGCAGTATGGTCTACGAGAGAGTAAGCAGCCCCCAAGTTCAGAACCGTCTGCTACATTTGGATTGTTTCATACAAGGGCAAGGAAGAGTTGTATGCTAAATCTCTATAGTGATGCAGTATGGTCTACGAGAGAGTAAGCAGCACCCAAGTTCAGAAGCGTCTGCAACATTTGGATTGTTTCATACAAGGGCAAGGAAGAGTTGTATGCTAAATCTCTATAGTGATTCAGTATGGTCTACGAGAGAGTAAGCAGCACCCAAGTTCAGAAGCGTCTGCTACATTTGGATTGTTTCATACAAGGGCAATGAAGAGTTCTATACTAAATCTCTCTGGTGTTCCTATACTGGCTACAGCCTAGTAAGCAGCACCCAAGTTCAGAAGCGTCTGCTACATTTGGATTGTTTCATACAAGGGCAAGGAAGAGTTGTATGGTAAATGTCTATAGTGATGCAGTATGGTCTACGAGAGAGTAAGCAGCACCCAAGTTCAGAACCGTCTGCTACATTTGTATTGTTTCATACAGAGGCAATGAAGTGTTCTATACTAAATCTCTCTGGTGTTCCTATACTCGCTACAGCCTAGTAAGCAGGACCCAAGTTCAGAAGCGTCTGCTACATTTGGATTGTTTCATACAAGGGCAAGGAAGAGTTGTATGCTAAATCTCTATAGGGATGCAGTATGGTCTACGAGAGAGTAAGCAGCACCCACGTTCAGAAGCGTCTGCTACATTTGGATTGTTTCATACAAGGGCAAGGAAGAGTTGTATGCTAAATCTCTATAGTGATGCAGTATGGTCTACGAGAGAGTAAGCAGCACCCAAGTTCAGAAGCGTCTGCAACATTTGGATTGTTTCATACAAGGGCAAGGAAGAGTTGTATGGTAAATCTCTATAGTGATGCAGTATGGTCTACGAGAGAGTAAGCAGCACCCAAGTTCAGAAGCGTCTGCTACATTTGGATTATTTCATACAAGGGCAATGAAGAGTTCTATACTAAATCTCTCTGGTGTTCCTATACTGGCTAAAGCCTAGTAAGCAGCACCCAAGTTCAGAAGCGTCTGCTACATTTGGATTGTTTCATAGAAGGGCAAGGAAGAGTTGTATGGTAAATCTCTATAGTGATGCAGTATGGTCTACGAGAGAGTAAGCAGCACCCAAGTTCAGAAGCATCAGCTACATTTGGATTGTTTCATACAAGGGCAAGGAAGAGTTGTATGGTAAATCTCTATAGTGATGCAGTATGGTCTACGAGAGAGTAAGCAGCACCCACGTTCAGAAGCGTCAGATACATTTGGATTGTTTCATACAAGGGCAAGGAAGAGTTGTATGGTAAATCTCTATAGTGATGCAGTATGGTCTACGAGAGAGTAAGCAGCACCCACGTTCAGAAGCGTCTGCAACATTTGGATTGTCTCATACAACGGCAAGGAAGAGTTGTATGGTAAATCTCTATAGTGATGCAGTATGGTCTACGAGAGAGTAAGCAGCACCCAAGTTCAGAAGCGTCTGCTACATTTGGATTGTTTCATACAAGGGCAAGGAAGAGTTGTATGGTAAATCTCTATAGTGATGCAGTATGGTCTACGAGAGAGTAAGCAGCACCCAAGTTCAGAAGCGTCTGCTACATTTGGATTGTTTCGTACAAGGCCAAGGAAGAGTTGTATGCTAAATCTCTATAGTGATGCAGTATGGTCTACGAGAGAGTAAGCAGCACCCAAGTTCAGAAGCGTCTGCAACATTTGGATTGTTTCATACAAGGGCAAGGAAGAGTTGTATGCTAAATCTCTATAGTGATGCAGTATGGTCTACGAGAGAGTAAGCAGCACCCAAGTTCAGAAGCGTCTGCTACATTTGGATTGTTTCATACAAGGGCAATGAAGAGTTCTATACTAAATCTCTCTGGTGTTCCTATACTGGCTACAGCCTAGTAAGCAGCACCCAAGTTCAGAAGCGTCTGCTACATTTGGATTGTTTCATACAAGGGCAAGGAAGAGTAGTATGGTAAATGTCTATAGTGATGCAGTATGGTCTACGAGAGAGTAAGCAGCACCCAAGTTCAGAAGCGTCTGCTACATTTGGATTGTTTCATACAAGGGCAAGGAAGAGTTGTATGCTAAATCTCTATAGTGATGCAGTATGGTCTACGAGAGAGTAAGCAGCACCCAAGTTCAGAAGCGTCTGCAACATTTCGATTGTATCATACAAGGGCAAGGAAGAGTTGTATGGTAAATTTCTATAGTGATGCAGTATGGTCTACGAGAGAGTAAGCAGCACCCAAGTTCAGAAGCGTCTGCTACATTTGGATTGTTTCATACAAAGGCAATGAAGAGTTCTATACTAAATCTCTCTGGTGTTCCTATACTGGCTACAGCCTAGTAAGCAGCACCCAAGTTCAGAAGCGTCTGCTGCATTTGGATTGTTTCATACAAGGGCAAGGAAGAGTTGTATGGTAAATCTCTATAGTGATGCAGTATGGTCTACGAGAGAGTAAGCAGCACCCAAGTTCAGAAGCGTCTGCTACATTTGGATTGTTTCATACAGAGGCAATGAAGAGTTCTATACTAAATCTCTCTGGTGTTCCTATACTCGCTACAGCCTAGTAAGCAGGACCCAAGTTCAGAAGCGTCTGCTACATTTGGATTGTTTCGTACAAGGGCAAGGAAGAGTTGTATGCGAAATCTCTGTAGTGATGCAGTATGGTCTACGAGAGAGTAAGCAGCACCCAAGTTCAGAAGCGTCTGCAACATTTGGATTGTTTCATACAAAGGCAAGGAAGAGTTGTATGCTAAATCTCTATAGTGATGCAGTATGGTCTACGAGAGAGTAAGCAGCACCCAAGTTCAGAAGCGTCTGCTACATTTGGATTATTTCATACAAGGGCAATGAAGAGTTCTATACTAAATCTCTCTGGTGATCCTATACTGGCTAGAGCCTAGTAAGCAGCACCCAAGTTCAGAAGCGTCTGCTACATTTGGATTGTTTCATACAAGGGCAAGGAAGACTTGTATGGTAAATCTCTATAGTGATGCAGTATGGTCTACGAGAGAGTAAGCAGCACCCAAGTTCAGAAGCGTCTGCCACATTTGGATTGTTTCATACAGAGGCAATGAAGAGTTCTATACTAAATCTCTCTGGTGTTCCTATACTGGCTACAGCCTAGTAAGCAGGACCCAAGTTCAGAAGCGTCTGCTACATTTGGATTTTTTCATACAAGGGCAAGGAAGAGTTGTATGGTAAATCTCTATCGTGATGCAGTATGGTCTACGAGAGAGTAAGCAGCACCCAAGTTCAGAAGCGTCTGCTACATTTGGATTGTTTCGTACAAGGGCAAGGAAGAGTTGTATGCTAAATCTCTATAGTGATGCAGTATGGCCTACGAGAGAGTAAGCAGCACCCAAGTTCAGAAGCGTCTGCTACATTTGGATTGTTTCATACAAAGGCAAGGAAGAGTTGTATGCTAAATCTCTATAGTGATGCAGTATGGTCTACGAGAGAGTAAGCAGCACCCAAGTTCAGAAGCGTCTGCAACATTTGGATTGTTTCATACAAGGGCAAGGAAGAGTTGTATGCTAAATCTCTATAGTGATGCAGTACGGTCTACGAGAGAGTAAGCAGCACCCAAGTTCAGAAGCGTCTGCTACATTTGGATTGTTTCATACAAGGGCAAGGAAGAGTTGTATGCTAAATCTCTATAGTGATGCAGTATGGTCTACGAGAGAGTAAGCAGCACCCAAGTTCAGAAGCGTCTGGTACATTTGGATTGTTTCATGCAAAGGCAATGAAGAGATCTATACTAAATCTCTCTGGTGTTCCTATACTGGCTACAGCCTAGTAAGCAAGACCTAAGTTCAGAAGCGTCTGCTACATTTGGATTGTTTCATACAAGGGCAAGGAAGAGTTGTATGCTAAATCTCTATAGTGATGCAGTATGGTCTACGAGAGAGTAAGCAGCACCCAATTTCAGAAGCATCAGCTACATTTGGATTGTTTTATACAAGGGCAAGGAAGAGTTGTATGGTTAATCTCTATAGTGATGCAGTATGGTCTACGAGAGAGTAAGCAGCACCCAAGTTCAGAAGCGTAAGCTACATCTGGATTGTTTCATACAAGGGCAAGGAAGAGTTGTATGGTAAATCTCTATAGTGATGCAGTATGGTCTACGAGAGATTAAGCAGCACCCAAGTTCAGAAGCGTCTGCTACATTTGGATTGTCTCATACAAGGGCAAGGAAGAGTTGTATGCTAAATCTCTATAGTGATGCAGTATGGTCTACGAGAGAGTAAGCAGCACCCAAGTTCAGAAGCGTCTGCTACATTTGGATTGTTTCATACAAGGGCAAGGAAGACTTGTATGCTAAATCTCTATAGTGATGCAGTATGGTCTACGAGAGAGTAAGCAGCACCCAAGTTCAGAAGCGTCTGCTACATTTGGATTGTTTCATACAGAGGCAATGAAGAGTTCTATACTAAATCTCTCTGGTGTTCCTATACTCGCTACAGCCTAGTAAGCAGGACCCAAGTTCAGAAGCGTCTGCTACATTTGGATTGTTTCATACAAGGGCAAGGAAGAGTTGTATGCTAAATCTCTATAGGGATGCAGTATGGTCTACGAGAGAGTAAGCAGCACCCAAGTTCAGAAGCGTCTGCTACATTTGGATTGTTTCATACAAGGGCAAGGAAGAGCTGTATGCTAAATCTCTATAGTGATGCAGTATGGTCTACGAGAGAGTAAGCAGCACCCAAGTTCAGAAGCGTCTGCTACATTTGGATTGTTTCATACAAAGGCAAGGAAGAGTTGTATGCTAAAACTCTATAGTGATGCAGTATGGTCTACGAGAGAGTAAGCAGCACCCACGTTCAGAAGCGTCTGCTACATTTGGATTGTTTCATACAAAGGCAATGAAGAGTTCTATACTAAATCTCTCTGGTGTTCCTATACTGGCTACAGCCTAGTAAGCAGGACGCAAGTTCAGAAGCGTCTGCTACATTTGGATTGTTTCATACAAGGGCAAGGAAGAGTTGTATGCTAAATCTCTATAGTGATGCAGTATGGTCTACGAGAGAGTAAGGAGCACCCAAGTTCAGAAGCGTCTGCTACATTTGGATTGTTTCATACAAGGGCAAGGAAGAGTTGTATGCTAAATCTCTATAGTGATGCAGTATGGTCTACGAGAGAGTAAGCAGCACCCAAGTTCAGAAGCGTCTGCTACATTGGGATTGTTTCATACAAGGGCAAGGAAGAGTTGTATGGTAAATCTCTATAGTGATGCATTATGGTCTACGAGAGAGTAAGCAGCACCCAAGTTCAGAAGCGTCTGCTACATTTGGATTGTTTCATACAAAGGCAAGGAAGAGTTCTATACTAAATCTCTCTGGTGTTCCTATACTGGCTGCAGCCTAGTAAGCAGGACCCAAGTTCAGAAGCGTCTGCTACATTTGGATTGTTTCATACAAGGGCAAGGAAGAGTTGTATGCTAAATCTCTATAGTGATGCAGTATGGTCTACGAGAGAGTAAGCAGCACCCAAGTTCAGAAGCGACTGCTACATTTGGATTGTTTCATACAAGGGCAAGGAAGAGTTGTATGGTAAATCTCTATAGTGATGCAGTATGGTCTACGAGAGAGTAAGCAGCACCCAAGTTCAGAAGCGTCTGCTACATTTGGATTGTTTCATACAAAGGCAATGAAGAGTTCTATACTAAATCTCTCTGGTGTTCCTATACTGGCTACAGCCTAGTAAGCAGCACCCAAGTTCAGAAGCGTCTGCTGCATTTGGATTGTTTCATACAAGGGCAAGGAAGAGTTGTATGGTAAATCTCTATAGTGATGCAGTATGGTCTACGAGAGAGTAAGCAGCACCCAAGTTCAGAAGCGTCTGCTACATTTGGATTGTTTCATACAGAGGCAATGAAGAGTTCTATACTAAATCTCTCTGGTGTTCCTATACTCGCTACAGCCTAGTAAGCAGGACCCAAGTTCAGAAGCGTCTGCTACATTTGGATTGTTTCGTACAAGGGCAAGGAAGAGTTGTATGCGAAATCTCTGTAGTGATGCAGTATGGTCTACGAGAGAGTAAGCAGCACCCAAGTTCAGAAGCGTCTGCAACATTTGGATTGTTTCATACAACGGCAAGGAAGAGTTGTATGCTAAATCTCTATAGTGATGCAGTATGGTCTACGAGAGAGTAAGCAGCACCCAAGTTCAGAAGCGTCTGCTACATTTGGATTATTTCATACAAGGGCAATGAAGAGTTCTATACTAAATCTCTCTGGTGATCCTATACTGGCTAGAGCCTAGTAAGCAGCACCCAAGTTCAGAACCGTCTGCTACATTTGGATTGTTTCATACAAGGGCAAGGAAGACTTGTATGGTAAATCTCTATAGTGATGCAGTATGGTCTACGAGAGAGTAAGAAGCACCCAAGTTCAGAAGCGTCTGCCACATTTGGATTGTTTCATACAGAGGCAATGAAGAGTTCTATACTAAATCTCTCTGGTGTTCCTATACTCGCTACAGCCTAGTAAGCAGGACCCAAGTTCAGAAGCGTCTGCTACATTTGGATTGTTTCATACAAGGGCAAGGAAGAGTTGTATGCTAAATCTCTATAGGGATGCAGTATGGTCTACGAGAGAGTAAGCAGCACCCAAGTTCAGAAGCGTCTGCTACATTTGGATTGTTTCATACAAGGGCAAGGAAGAGTTGTATGCTAAATCTCTATAGTGATGCAGTATGGTCTACGAGAGAGTAAGCAGCACCCAAGTTCAGAAGCGTCTGCAACATTTCGATTGTATCATACAAGGGCAAGGAAGAGTTGTATGGTAAATCTCTATAGTGATGCAGTATGGTCTACGAGAGAGTAAGCAGCACCCAAGTTCAGAAGCGTCTGCTACATTTGGATTGTTTCATACAAAGGCAATGAAGAGTTCTATACTAAATCTCTCTGGTGTTCCTATACTGGCTAAAGCCTAGTAAGCAGCACCCAAGTTCAGAAGCGTCTGCTACATTTGGATTGTTTCATACAAGGGCAAGGAAGAGTTGTATGGTAAATGTATATAGTGATGCAGTATGGTCTACGAGAGAGTAAGCAGCCCCCAAGTTCAGAACCGTCTGCTACATTTGGATTGTTTCATACAAGGGCAAGGAAGAGTTGTATGCTAAATCTCTATAGTGATGCAGTATGGTCTACGAGAGAGTAAGCAGCACCCAAGTTCAGAAGCGTCTGCAACATTTGGATTGTTTCATACAAGGGCAAGGAAGAGTTGTATGCTAAATCTCTATAGTGATTCAGTATGGTCTACGAGAGAGTAAGCAGCACCCAAGTTCAGAAGCGTCTGCTACATTTGGATTGTTTCATACAAGGGCAATGAAGAGTTCTATACTAAATCTCTCTGGTGTTCCTATACTGGCTACAGCCTAGTAAGCAGCACCCAAGTTCAGAAGCGTCTGCTACATTTGGATTGTTTCATACAAGGGCAAGGAAGAGTTGTATGGTAAATGTCTATAGTGATGCAGTATGGTCTACGAGAGAGTAAGCAGCACCCAAGTTCAGAACCGTCTGCTACATTTGTATTGTTTCATACAGAGGCAATGAAGTGTTCTATACTAAATCTCTCTGGTGTTCCTATACTCGCTACAGCCTAGTAAGCAGGACCCATGTTCAGAAGCGTCTGCTACATTTGGATTGTTTCATACAAGGGCAAGGAAGAGTTGTATGCTAAATCTCTATAGGGATGCAGTATGGTCTACGAGAGAGTAAGCAGCACCCACGTTCAGAAGCGTCTGCTACATTTGGATTGTTTCATACAAGGGCAAGGAAGAGTTGTATGCTAAATCTCTATAGTGATGCAGTATGGTCTACGAGAGAGTAAGCAGCACCCAAGTTCAGAAGCGTCTGCAACATTTGGATTGTTTCATACAAGGGCAAGGAAGAGTTGTATGGTAAATCTCTATAGTGATGCAGTATGGTCTACGAGAGAGTAAGCAGCACCCAAGTTCAGAAGCGTCTGCTACATTTGGATTATTTCATACAAGGGCAATGAAGAGTTCTATACTAAATCTCTCTGGTGTTCCTATACTGGCTAAAGCCTAGTAAGCAGCACCCAAGTTCAGAAGCGTCTGCTACATTTGGATTGTTTCATAGAAGGGCAAGGAAGAGTTGTATGGTAAATCTCTATAGTGATGCAGTATGGTCTACGAGAGAGTAAGCAGCACCCAAGTTCAGAAGCATCAGCTACATTTGGATTGTTTCATACAAGGGCAAGGAAGAGTTGTATGGTAAATCTCTATAGTGATGCAGTATGGTCTACGAGAGAGTAAGCAGCACCCACGTTCAGAAGCGTCAGATACATTTGGATTGTTTCATACAAGGGCAAGGAAGAGTTGTATGGTAAATCTCTATAGTGATGCAGTATGGTCTACGAGAGAGTAAGCAGCACCCACGTTCAGAAGCGTCTGCAACATTTGGATTGTCTCATACAACGGCAAGGAAGAGTTGTATGGTAAATCTCTATAGTGATGCAGTATGGTCTACGAGAGAGTAAGCAGCACCCAAGTTCAGAAGCGTCTGCTACATTTGGATTGTTTCATACAAGGGCAAGGAAGAGTTGTATGGTAAATCTCTATAGTGATGCAGTATGGTCTACGAGAGAGTAAGCAGCACCCAAGTTCAGAAGCGTCTGCTACATTTGGATTGTTTCGTACAAGGCCAAGGAAGAGTTGTATGCTAAATCTCTATAGTGATGCAGTATGGTCTACGAGAGAGTAAGCAGCACCCAAGTTCAGAAGCGTCTGCAACATTTGGATTGTTTCATACAAGGGCAAGGAAGAGTTGTATGCTAAATCTCTATAGTGATGCAGTATGGTCTACGAGAGAGTAAGCAGCACCCAAGTTCAGAAGCGTCTGCTACATTTGGATTGTTTCATACAAGGGCAATGAAGAGTTCTATACTAAATCTCTCTGGTGTTCCTATACTGGCTACAGCCTAGTAAGCAGCACCCAAGTTCAGAAGCGTCTGCTACATTTGGATTGTTTCATACAAGGGCAAGGAAGAGTAGTATGGTAAATGTCTATAGTGATGCAGTATGGTCTACGAGAGAGTAAGCAGCACCCAAGTTCAGAAGCGTCTGCTACATTTGGATTGTTTCATACAAGGGCAAGGAAGAGTTGTATGCTAAATCTCTATAGTGATGCAGTATGGTCTACGAGAGAGTAAGCAGCACCCAAGTTCAGAAGCGTCTGCAACATTTCGATTGTATCATACAAGGGCAAGGAAGAGTTGTATGGTAAATTTCTATAGTGATGCAGTATGGTCTACGAGAGAGTAAGCAGCACCCAAGTTCAGAAGCGTCTGCTACATTTGGATTGTTTCATACAAAGGCAATGAAGAGTTCTATACTAAATCTCTCTGGTGTTCCTATACTGGCTACAGCCTAGTAAGCAGCACCCAAGTTCAGAAGCGTCTGCTGCATTTGGATTGTTTCATACAAGGGCAAGGAAGAGTTGTATGGTAAATCTCTATAGTGATGCAGTATGGTCTACGAGAGAGTAAGCAGCACCCAAGTTCAGAAGCGTCTGCTACATTTGGATTGTTTCATACAGAGGCAATGAAGAGTTCTATACTAAATCTCTCTGGTGTTCCTATACTCGCTACAGCCTAGTAAGCAGGACCCAAGTTCAGAAGCGTCTGCTACATTTGGATTGTTTCGTACAAGGGCAAGGAAGAGTTGTATGCGAAATCTCTGTAGTGATGCAGTATGGTCTACGAGAGAGTAAGCAGCACCCAAGTTCAGAAGCGTCTGCAACATTTGGATTGTTTCATACAAAGGCAAGGAAGAGTTGTATGCTAAATCTCTATAGTGATGCAGTATGGTCTACGAGAGAGTAAGCAGCACCCAAGTTCAGAAGCGTCTGCTACATTTGGATTATTTCATACAAGGGCAATGAAGAGTTCTATACTAAATCTCTCTGGTGATCCTATACTGGCTAGAGCCTAGTAAGCAGCACCCAAGTTCAGAAGCGTCTGCTACATTTGGATTGTTTCATACAAGGGCAAGGAAGACTTGTATGGTAAATCTCTATAGTGATGCAGTATGGTCTACGAGAGAGTAAGCAGCACCCAAGTTCAGAAGCGTCTGCCACATTTGGATTGTTTCATACAGAGGCAATGAAGAGTTCTATACTAAATCTCTCTGGTGTTCCTATACTCGCTACAGCCTAGTAAGCAGGACCCAAGTTCAGAAGCGTCTGCTACATTTGGATTGTTTCATACAAGGGCAAGGAAGAGTTGTATGCTAAATCTCTATAGTGATGCAGTATGGTCTACGAGAGAGTAAGCAGCACCCAAGTTCAGAAGCGTCAGCTACATTTGGATTGTTTCATACAAGGGCAAGGAAGAGTTGTATGCTAAATCTCTATAGTGATGCAGTATGGTCTACGAGAGAGTAAGCAGCACCCAAGTTCAGAAGCATCAGCTACATTTGGATTGTTTCATACAAGGGCAAGGAAGAGTTGTATGGTAAATCTCTATAGTGATGCAGTATGGTCTACGAGAGAGTAAGCAGCACCCAAGTTCAGAAGCGTCAGCTACATTTGGATTGTTTCATACAAGGGCAAGGAAGATTGTATGGTAAATCTCTATAGTGATGCAGTATGGTCTACGAGAGAGTAAGCAGCACCCAAGTTCAGAAGCGTCTGCAACATTTGGATTGTCTCATACAAGGGCAAGGAAGAGTTGTATGCTAAATCTCTATAGTGATGCAGTATGGTCTACGAGAGAGTAAGCAGCACCCAAGTTCAGAAGCGTCTGCTACATTTGGATTGTTTCATACAAGGGCAAGGAAGAGTTGTATGCTAAATCTCTATAGTGATGCAGTATTGTCTACGAGAGAGTAAGCAGCACCCAAGTTCAGAAGCGTCTGCTACATTTGGATTGTTTCATACAAGGGCAAGGAAGAGTTGTATGGTAAATCTCTATAGTGATGCAGTATGGTCTACGAGAGAGTACGCAGCACCCAAGTTCAGAAGCGTCTGCTACATTTGGATTATTTCATACAGAGGCAATGAAGAGTTCTATACTAAATCTCTCTGGTGTTCCTATACTCGCTACAGCCTAGTAAGCAGGACCCAAGTTCAGAAGCGTCTGCTACATTTGGATTGTTTCATACAAGGGCAAGGAAGAGTTGTATGCTAAATCTCTATAGGGATGCAGTATGGTCTACGAGAGAGTAAGCAGCACCCAAGTTCAGAAGCGTCAGCTGCATTTGGATTGTTTCATACAAGGGCAAGGAATAGTTGTATGGTAAATCTCTATAGTTATGCAGTATGGTCTACGAGAGAGTAAGCAGCACCCAAGTTCAGAAGCGTCTGCTACATTTGGATTGTTTCATACAAGGGCAAGGAAGAGTTGTATGCTAAATCTCTATAGTGATGCAGTATGGTCTACGAGAGAGTAAGCAGCACCCAAGTTCAGAAGCGTCTGCTAGATTTGGATTGTTTCATACAAAGGCAAGGAAGAGTTGTATGCTAAAATTCTATAGTGATGCAGTATGGTCTACGAGAGAGTAAGCAGCACCCAAGTTCAGAAGCGTCTGCTACATTTGGATTGTTTCATACAAAGGCAATGAAGAGTTCTATACTAAATCTCTCTGGTGTTCCTATACTGGCTACAGCCTAGTAAGCAGGACCCAAGTTCAGAAGCGTCTGCTACATTTGGATTTTTTCATACAAGGGCAAGGAAGAGTTGTATGGTAAATCTCTATCGTGATGCAGTATGGTCTACGAGAGAGTAAGCAGCACCCAAGTTCAGAAGCGTCTGCTACATTTGGATTGTTTCATACAAGGGCAAGGAAGAGTTGTATGCTAAATCTCTATAGTGATGCAGTATGGCCTACGAGAGAGTAAGCAGCACCCAAGTTCAGAAGCGTCTGCTACATTTGGATTGTTTCATACAAAGGCAAGGAAGAGTTGTATGCTAAATCTCTATAGTGATGCAGTATGGTCTACGAGAGAGTAAGCAGCACCCAAGTTCAGAAGCGTCTGCAACATTTGGATTGTTTCATACAAGGGCAAGGAAGAGTTGTATGCTAAATCTCTATAGTGATGCAGTACGGTCTACGAGAGAGTAAGCAGCACCCAAGTTCAGAAGCGTCTGCTACATTTGGATTGTTTCATACAAGGGCAAGGAAGAGTTGTATGCTAAATCTCTATAGTGATGCAGTATGGTCTACGAGAGAGTAAGCAGCACCCAAGTTCAGAAGCGTCTGGTACATTTGGATTGTTTCATGCAAAGGCAATGAAGAGATCTATACTAAATCTCTCTGGTGTTCCTATACTGGCTACAGCCTAGTAAGCAAGACCCAAGTTCAGAAGCGTCTGCTACATTTGGATTGTTTCATACAAGGGCAAGGAAGAGTTGTATGCTAAATCTCTATAGTGATGCAGTATGGTCTACGAGAGAGTAAGCAGCACCCAATTTCAGAAGCATCAGCTACATTTGGATTGTTTTATACAAGGGCAAGGAAGAGTTGTATGGTTAATCTCTATAGTGATGCAGTATGGTCTACGAGAGAGTAAGCAGCACCCAAGTTCAGAAGCGTAAGCTACATCTGGATTGTTTCATACAAGGGCAAGGAAGAGTTGTATGGTAAATCTCTATAGTGATGCAGTATGGTCTACGAGAGATTAAGCAGCACCCAAGTTCAGAAGCGTCTGCTACATTTGGATTGTCTCATACAAGGGCAAGGAAGAGTTGTATGCTAAATCTCTATAGTGATGCAGTATGGTCTACGAGAGAGTAAGCAGCACCCAAGTTCAGAAGCGTCTGCTACATTTGGATTGTTTCATACAAGGGCAAGGAAGAGTTGTATGCTAAATCTCTATAGTGATGCAGTAATGTCTACGAGAGAGTATGCAGCACCCAAGTTCAGAAGCGTCTGCTACATTTGGATTGTTTCATACAAGGGCAAGGAAGAGTTGTATGGTAAATCTCTATAGTGATGCAGTATGGTCTACGAGAGAGTAAGCAGCACCCACGTTCAGAAGCGTCTGCTACATTTGGATTGTTTCGTACAAGGGCAAGGAAGAGTTGTATGCTAAATCTCTATAGTGATGCAGTATGGTCTACGAGAGAGTAAGCAGCACCCAAGTTCAGAAGCGTCTGCAACATTTGGATTGTTTCATACAAATGCAAGGAAGAGTTGTATGCTAAATCTCTATAGTGATGCAGTATGGTCTACGAGAGAGTAAGCAGCACCCAAGTTCCGAAGCGTCTGCTACATTTGGATTATTTCATACAAGGGCAATGAAGAGTTCTATACTAAATCTCTCTGGTGTTCCTATACTGGCTACAGCCTAGTAAGCAGCACCCAAGTTCAGAAGCGTCTGCTACATTTGGATTGTTTCATACAAGGGCAAGGAAGAGTTGTATGGTAAATCTCTATAGTGATGCAGTATGGTCTACGAGAGAGTAAGCAGCACCCAAGTTCAGAAGCGTCTGCTACATTTGGATTGTTTCATACAGAGGCAATGAAGAGTTCTATACTAAATCTCTCTGGTGTTCCTATACTCGCTACAGCCTAGTAAGCAGCACCCAAATTCAGAAGCGTCTGCTACATTTGGATTGTTTCATACAAGGGCAAGGAAGAGTTGTATACTAAATCACTATAGGGATGCAGTATGGTCTACGAGAGAGTAAGCAGCACCCAAGTTCAGAAGCGTCTGCTGCATTTGGATTGTTTCATACAAGGGCAAGGAAGAGTTGTATGGTAAATCTCTATAGTGATGCAGTATGGTCTACGAGAGAGTAAGCAGCACCCAAGTTCAGAAGCGTCTGCTACATTTGGATTGTTTCATACAAGGGCAAGGAAGAGTTGTATGGTAAATCTCTATAGTGATGCAGTATGGTCAACGAGAGAGTAAGCAGCACCCAAGTTCAGAAGCGTCAGCTACATTTGGATTGTTTCATACAAGGGCAAGGAAGAGTTGTATGGTAAATCTCTATAGTGATGCAGTATGGTCTACGAGAGAGTAAGCAGCAACCAAGTTCAGAAGCGTCTGCAACATTTGGATTGTTTCATACAAGGGCAAGGAAGAGTTGTATGCTAAATCTCTATAGTGATGCCGTATGGTCTACGAGAGATTAAGCAGCACCGAAGTTCAGAAGCGTCTGCTACATTTGGATTGTTTCGTACAAGGGCAAGGAAGAGTTGTATGCGAAATCTCTGTAGTGATGCAGTATGGTCTACGAGAGAGTAAGCAGCACCCAAGTTCAGAAGCGTCTGCAACATTTGGATTGTTTCATACAACGGCAAGGAAGAGTTGTATGCTAAATCTCAATAGTGATGCAGTATGGTCTACGAGAGAGTAAGCAGCACCCAAGTTCAGAAGCGTCTGCTACATTTGGATTATTTCATACAAGGGCAATGAAGAGTTCTATACTAAATCTCTCTGGTGATCCTATACTGGCTAGAGCCTAGTAAGCAGCACCCAAGTTCAGAAGCGTCTGCTACATTTGGATTGTTTCATACAAGGGCAAGGAAGAGTTGTATGGTAAATCTCTATAGTGATGCAGTATGGTCTACGAGAGAGTAAGCAGCACCCAAGTTCAGAAGCGTCTGCCACATTTGGATTGTTTCATACAGAGGCAATGAAGAGTTCTATACTAAATCTCTCTGGTGTTCCTATACTCGCTACAGCCTAGTAAGCAGGACTCAAGTTCAGAAGCGTCTGCTACATTTGGATTGTTTCATACAAGGGCAAGGAAGAGTTGTATGCTAAATCTCTATAGGGATGCAGTATGGTCTACGAGAGAGTAAGCAGAACTCAAGTTCAGAAGCGTCTGCTACATTTGGATTGTTTCATACAAGGGCAAGGAAGAGCTGTATGCTAAATCTCTATAGTGATGCAGTATGGTCTACGAGAGAGTAAGCAGCACCCAAGTTCAGAAGCGTCTGCGACATTTGGATTGTTTCATACAAAGGCAAGGAAGAGTTGTATGCTAAAACTCTATAGTGATGCAGTATGGTCTACGAGAGAGTAAGCAGCACCCACGTTCAGAAGCGTCTGCTACATTTGGATTGTTTCATACAAAGGCAATGAAGAGTTCTATACTAAATCTCTCTGGTGTTATTATACTGGCTACAGCCTAGTAAGCAGCACCCAAGTTCAGAAGCGTCTGCTACATTTGGATTGTTTCATACAAGGGCAAGGAAGAGTTGTATGCTAAATCTCTATAGTGATGCAGTATGGTCTACGAGAGAGTAAGCAGCACCCAAGTTCAGAAGCGTCTGCTACATTTGGATTGTTTCGTACAAGGGCAAGGAAGAGTTGTATGCTAAATCTCTATAGTGATGCAGTATGGTCTACGAGAGAGTAAGCAGCACCCAAGTTCAGAAGCGTCTGCTACATTTGGATTGTTTCATACAAGGGCAAGGAAGAGTTGTATGGTAAATCTCTATAGTGATGCATTATGGTCTACGAGAGAGTAAGCAGCACCCAAGTTCAGAAGCGTCTGCTACATTTGGATTGTTTCATACAAAGGCAAGGAAGAGTTCTATACTAAATCTCTCTGGTGTTCCTATACTGGCTACAGCCTAGTAAGCAGGACCCAAGTTCAGAAGCGTCTGCTACATTTGGATTGTTTCATACAAGGGCAAGGAAGAGTTGTATGCTAAATCTCTATAGTGATGCAGTATGGTCTACGAGAGAGTAAGCAGCACCCAAGTTCAGAAGCGTCTGCTACATTTGGATTGTTTCATACAAGGGCAAGGAAGAGTTGTATGCTAAATCTCTATAGTGATGCAGTATGGTCTACGAGAGAGTAAGCAGCACCCAAGTTCAGAAGCGTCTGCTACATTTGGATTGTTTCGTACAAGGGCAAGGAAGAGTTGTATGCTAAATCTCTATAGTGATGCAGTATGGTCTACGAGAGAGTAAGCAGCACCCAAGTTCAGAAGCGTCTGCAACATTTGGATTGTTTCATACAAGGGCAAGGAAGAGTTGTATGCTAAATCGCTATAGTGATGCAGTATGGTCTACGAGAGAGTAAGCAGCACCCAAGTTCAGAAGCGTCTGCTACATTTGGATTGTTTCATACAAAGGCAAGGAAGAGTTGTATGCTAAAACTCTATAGTGATGCAGTATGGTCTACGAGAGAGTAAGCAGCACCCATGTTCAGAAGCGTCTGCTACATTTGGATTGTTTCATACAAAGGCAATGAAGAGTTCTATACTAAATCTCTCTGGTGTTCCTATACTGGCTACAGCCTAGTAAGCAGGACCCAAGTTCAGAAGCGTCTGCTACATTTGGATTGTTTCATACAAGGGCAAGGAAGAGTTGTATGGTAAATCTCTATAGTGATGCAGTATGGTCTACGAGAGAGTAAGCAGCACCCAGGTTCAGAAGCGTCTGCTACATTTGGATTGTTTCATACAAAGGCAAGGAAGAGTTGTATGCTAAAACTCTATAGTGATGCAGTATGGTCTACGAGAGAGTAAGCAGCACCCACGTTCAGAAGCGTCTGCTACATTTGGATTGTTTCATACAAAGGCAAGGAAGAGTTGTATGCTAAAACTCTATAGTGATGCAGTATGGTCTACGAGAGAGTAAGCAGCACCCAAGTTCAGAAGCGTCTGCTACATTTCGATTGTTTCATACAAGGGCAAGGAAGAGTTGTGTGCTACATCTCTATAGTGATGCAGTATGGTCTACGAGAGAGTAAGCAGCACCCAAGTTCAGAAGCGTCTGCTACATTTGGATTGTTTCATACAAGGGCAAGGAAGAGTTGTATGGTAAATCTCTATAGTGATGCAGTATGGTCTACGAGAGAGTAAGCAGCACCCAAGTTCAGAAGCGTCTGCTACATTTGGATTGTTTCATACAAAGGCAATGAAGAGTTCTATACTAAATCTCTCTGGTGTTCCTATACTGGCTACAGCCTAGTAAGCTGGACCCAAGTTCAGAAGCGTCTGCTACATTTGGATTGTTTCATACAAGGGCAAGGAAGAGTTGTATGCTGAATATCTATAGTGATGCAGTATGGTCTACGAGAGAGTAAGCAGCACCCAAGTTCAGAAGCATCAGCTACATTTGGATTGTTTCATACAAGGGCAAGGAAGAGTTGTATGGTAAATCTCTCTAGTGATGCAGTATGGTCTACGAGAGAGTAAGCAGCACCCACGTTCAGAAGCGTCAGCTACATTTGGATTGTTTCATACAAGGGCAAGGAAGAGTTGTATGGTAAATCTCTATAGTGATGCAGTATGGTCTACGAGAGAGTAAGCAGCACCCAAGTTCAGAAGCATCAGCTACATTTGGATTGTTTCATACAAGGGCAAGGAAGAGTTGTATGGTAAATCTCTATAGTGATGCAGTATGGTCTACGAGAGAGTAAGCAGCACCCAAGTTCAGAAGCGTCAGCTACATTTGGATTGTTTCATACAAGGGCAAGGAAGAGTTGTATGGTAAATCTCTATAGTGATGCAGTATGGTCTACGAGAGAGTAAGCAGCACCCAAGTTCAGAAGCGTCTGCAACATTTGGATTGTTTCATACAAGGGCAAGGAAGAGTTGTATGCTAAATCTCTATAGTGATGCCGTATGGTCTACGAGAGAGTAAGCAGCACCCAAGTTCAGAAGCGTCTGCTACATTTGGATTGTTTCGTACAAGGGCAAGGAAGAGTTGTATGCGAAATCTCTATAGTGATGCAGTATGGTCTACGAGAGAGTAAGCAGCACCCAAGTTCAGAAGCGTCTGCAACATTTGGATTGTTTCATACAAGGGCAAGGAAGAGTTGTATGCTAAATCTCTATAGTGATGCATTATGGTCTACGAGAGAGTAAGCAGCACCCACGTTCAGAAGAGTCTGCTACATTTGGATTGTTTCATACAAAGGCAATGAAGAGTTCTATACTAAATCTCTCTGGTGTTCCTATACTGGCTACAGCCTAGTAAGCAGGACCCAAGTTCAGAAGCGTCTGCTACATTAGGATTGTTTCATTCAAGGGCAAGGAAGAGTTGTATGGTAAATCTCTATAGTGATGCAGTATGGTCTACGAGAGAGTAAGCAGCACCCAAGTTCAGAAGCGTCAGCTACATTTGGATTGTTTCATACAAGGGCAAGGAAGAGTTGTATGCTAAATCTCTATAGTGATGCAGTATGGTCTACGAGAGAGTAAGCAGCACCCAAGTTCAGAAGCGTCAGCTACATTTGGATTGTTTCATACAAGGGCAAGGAAGAGTTGTACGCTAAATCTCTATAGTGATGCAGTATGGTCTACGAGAGAGTAAGCAGCACCCAAGTTCAGAAGCGTCTGCTACATTTGGATTGTTTCATACAAGGGCAAGGAAGAGTTGTATGGTAAATCTCTATAGTGATGCATTATGGTCTACGAGAGAGTAAGCAGCACCCAAGTTCAGAAGCGTCTGCTACATTTGGATTGTTTCATACAAAGGCAAGGAAGAGTTCTATACTAAATCTCTCTGGTGTTCCTATACTGGCTACAGCCTAGTAAGCAGGACCCAAGTTCAGAAGCGTCTGCTACATTTGGATTGTTTCATACAAGGGCAAGGAAGAGTTGTATGCTAAATCTCTATAGTGATGCAGTATGGTCTACGAGAGAGTAAGCAGCACCCAAGTTCAGAAGCGTCTGCTACATTTGGATTGTTTCATACAAGGGCAAGGA
The DNA here is from genome assembly GCA_026170595.1 of Plestiodon gilberti rubricaudatus. Classification (NCBI taxonomy): domain Eukaryota; kingdom Metazoa; phylum Chordata; class Lepidosauria; order Squamata; family Scincidae; genus Plestiodon; species Plestiodon gilberti. Next base: position 113,749,360 of record JANXHW010000003.1, read on the forward strand.
AGAGTTGTATGCTAAATCTCTATAGTGATGCAGTATGGTCTACGAGAGAGTAAGCAGCACCCAAGTTCAGAAGCGTCTGCTACATTTGGATTGTTTCGTACAAGGGCAAGGAAGAGTTGTATGCTAAATCTCTATAGTGATGCAGTATGGTCTACGAGAGAGTAAGCAGCACCCAAGTTCAGAAGCGTCTGCAACATTTGGATTGTTTCATACAAGGGCAAGGAAGAGTTGTATGCTAAATCGCTATAGTGATGCAGTATGGTCTACGAGAGAGTAAGCAGCACCCAAGTTCAGAAGCGTCTGCTACATTTGGATTGTTTCATACAAAGGCAAGGAAGAGTTGTATGCTAAAACTCTATAGTGATGCAGTATGGTCTACGAGAGAGTAAGCAGCACCCACGTTCAGAAGCGTCTGCTACATTTGGATTGTTTCATACAAAGGCAATGAAGAGTTCTATACTAAATCTCTCTGGTGTTCCTATACTGGCTACAGCCTAGTAAGCAGGACCCAAGTTCAGAAGCGTCTGCTACATTTGGATTGTTTCATACAAGGGCAAGGAAGAGTTGTATGGTAAATCTCTATAGTGATGCAGTATGGTCTACGAGAGAGTAAGCAGCACCCAGGTTCAGAAGCGTCTGCTACATTTGGATTGTTTCATACAAGGGCAAGGAAGAGCTGTATGCTAAAACTCTATAGTGATGCAGTATGGTCTACGAGAGAGTAAGTAACACCCACGTTCAGAAGCGTCTGCTACATTTGGATTGTTTCATACAAAGGCAAGGAAGAGTTGTATGCTAAAACTCTATAGTGATGCAGTATGGTCTACGAGAGAGTAAGCAGCACCCACGTTCAGAAGCGTCTGCTACATTTGGATTGTTTCATACAAAGGCAACGAAGAGTTCTATACTAAATCTCTCTGGTGTTCCTATACTGGCTACAGCCTAGTAAGCAGGACCCAATTTCAGAAGCGTCTGCTACATTTGGATTTTTTCATACAAGGGCAAGGAAGAGTTGTATGGTAAATCTCTATAGTGATGCAGTATGGTCTACGAGAGAGTAAGCAGCACCCAAGTTCAGAAGCGTCTGCTACATTTGGATTGTTTCATACAAGGGCAAGGAAGAGTTGTGTGCTACATCTCTATAGTGATGCAGTATGGTCTACGAGAGAGTAACCAGCACCCAAGTTCAGAAGCGTCTGCTACATTTGGATTGTTTCATACAAGGGCAAGGAAGAGTTGTATGGTAAATCTCTATAGTGATGCAGTATGGTCTACGAGAGAGTAAGCAGCACCCAAGTTCAGAAGCGTCTGCTACATTTGGATTGTTTCATACAAAGGCAATGAAGAGTTCTATACTAAATCTCTCTGGTGTTCCTATACTGGCTACAGCCTAGTAAGCAGGACCCAAGTTCAGAAGCGTCTGCTACATTTGGATTGTTTCATACAAGGGCAAGGAAGAGTTGTATGCTGAATATCTATAGTGATGCAGTATGGTCTACGAGAGAGTAAGCAGCACCCAAGTTCAGAAGCATCAGCTACATTTGGATTGTTTCATACAAGGGCAAGGAAGAGTTGTATGGTAAATCTCTCTAGTGATGCAGTATGGTCTACGAGAGAGTAAGCAGCACCCACGTTCAGAAGCGTCAGCTACATTTGGATTGTTTCATACAAGGGCAAGGAAGAGTTGTATGGTAAATCTCTATAGTGATGCAGTATGGTCTACGAGAGAGTAAGCAGCACCCAAGTTCAGAAGCATCAGCTACATTTGGATTGTTTCATACAAGGGCAAGGAAGAGTTGTATGGTAAATCTCTATAGTGATGCAGTATGGTCTACGAGAGAGTAAGCAGCACCCAAGTTCAGAAGCGTCAGCTACATTTGGATTGTTTCATACAAGGGCAAGGAAGAGTTGTATGGTAAATCTCTATAGTGATGCAGTATGGTCTACGAGAGAGTAAGCAGCACCCAAGTTCAGAAGCGTCTGCAACATTTGGATTGTTTCATACAAGGGCAAGGAGGAGTTGTATGCTAAATCTCTATAGTGATGCCGTATGGTCTACGAGAGAGTAAGCAGCACCCAAGTTCAGAAGCGTCTGCTACATTTGGATTGTTTCGTACAAGGGCAAGGAAGAGTTGTATGCGAAATCTCTATAGTGATGCAGTATGGTCTACGAGAGAGTAAGCAGCACCCAAGTTCAGAAGCGTCTGCAACATTTGGATTGTTTCATACAAGGGCAAGGAAGAGTTGTATGCTAAATCTCTATAGTGATGCAGTATGGTCTACGAGAGAGTAAGCAGCACCCAAGTTCAGAAGCGTCTGCTACATTTGGATTGTTTCATACAGAGGCAATGAAGAGTTCTATACTAAATCTCTCTGGTGTTCCTATACTCGCTACAGCCTAGTAAGCAGGACCCAAGTTCAGAAGCGTCTGCTACATTTGGATTGTTTCATACAAGGGCAAGGAAGAGTTGTATGCTAAATCTCTATAGGGATGCAGTATGGTCTACGAGAGAGTAAGCAGCACCCAAGTTCAGAAGCGTCTGCTACATTTGGATTGTTTCATACAAGGGCAAGGAAGAGCTGTATGCTAAATCTCTATAGTGATGCAGTATGGTCTACGAGAGAGTAAGCAGCACCCAAGTTCAGAAGCGTCTGCTACATTTGGATTGTTTCATACAAAGGCAAGGAAGAGTTGTATGCTAAAACTCTATAGTGATGCAGTATGGTCTACGAGAGAGTAAGCAGCACCCACGTTCAGAAGCGTCTGCTACATTTGGATTGTTTCATACAAAGGCAATGAAGAGTTCTATACTAAATCTCTCTGGTGTTCCTATACTGGCTACAGCCTAGTAAGCAGGACGCAAGTTCAGAAGCGTCTGCTACATTTGGATTGTTTCATACAAGGGCAAGGAAGAGTTGTATGCTAAATCTCTATAGTGATGCAGTATGGTCTACGAGAGAGTAAGGAGCACCCAAGTTCAGAAGCGTCTGCTACATTTGGATTGTTTCATACAAGGGCAAGGAAGAGTTGTATGCTAAATCTCTATAGTGATGCAGTATGGTCTACGAGAGAGTAAGCAGCACCCAAGTTCAGAAGCGTCTGCTACATTTGGATTGTTTCATACAAGGGCAAGGAAGAGTTGTATGGTAAATCTCTATAGTGATGCATTATGGTCTACGAGAGAGTAAGCAGCACCCAAGTTCAGAAGCGTCTGCTACATTTGGATTGTTTCATACAAAGGCAAGGAAGAGTTCTATACTAAATCTCTCTGGTGTTCCTATACTGGCTGCAGCCTAGTAAGCAGGACCCAAGTTCAGAAACGTCTGCTACATTTGGATTGTTTCATACAAGGGCAAGGAAGAGTTGTATGCTAAATCTCTATAGTGATGCAGTATGGTCTACGAGAGAGTAAGCAGCACCCAAGTTCAGAAGCGTCTGCTACATTTGGATTGTTTCATACAAGGGCAAGGAAGAGTTGTATGCTAAATCTCTATAGTGATGCAGTATGGTCTACGAGAGAGTAAGCAGCACCCACGTTCAGAAGCGTCTGCTACATTTGGATTGTTTCATACAAAGGCAATGAAGAGTTCTATACTAAATCTCTCTGGTGTTCCTATACTGGCTACAGCCTAGTAAGCAGGACCCAAGTTCAGAAGCGTCTGCTACATTAGGATTGTTTCATTCAAGGGCAAGGAAGAGTTGTATGGTAAATCTCTATAGTGATGCAGTATGGTCTACGAGAGAGTAAGCAGCACCCAAGTTCAGAAGCGTCAGCTACATTTGGATTGTTTCATACAAGGGCAAGGAAGAGTTGTATGCTAAATCTCTATAGCGATGCAGTATGGTCTACGAGAGAGTAAGCAGCACCCAAGTTCAGAAGCGTCTGCTACATTTGGATTGTTTCATACAAGGGCAATGAAGAGTTCTATACTAAATCTCTCCTGTGTTCCTATACTGGCTAAAGCCTAGTAAGCAGCACCCAAGTTCAGAAGCGTCTGCTACATTTGGATTGTTTCATACAAGGGCAAGGAAGAGTTGTATGGTAAATGTATATAGTGATGCAGTATGGTCTACGAGAGAGTAAGCAGCCCCCAAGTTCAGAACCGTCTGCTACATTTGGATTGTTTCATACAAGGGCAAGGAAGAGTTGTATGCTAAACATCTATAGTGATGCAGTATGGTCTACGAGAGAGTAAGCAGCACCCAAGTTCAGAAGCGTCTGCTACGTTTGGATTGTTTCATACAAAGGCAAGGAAGAGTTCTATACTAAATCTCTCTGGTGTTCCTATACTGGCTACAGCCTAGTAAGCAGGACCCAAGTTCAGAAGCGTCTGCTACATTTGGATTGTTTCATACAAGGGCAAGGAAGAGTTGTATGCTAAATCTCTATAGTGATGCAGTATGGTCTACGAGAGAGTAAGCAGCACCCAAGTTCAGAAGCGTCTGCTACATTAGGATTGTTTCATACAAGGGCAAGGAAGAGTTGTATGGTAAATCTCTATAGTGATGCAGTATGGTCTACGAGAGAGTAAGCAGCACCCAAGTTCAGAAGCGTCTGCTACATTTGGATTGTTTCGTACAAGGGCAAGGAAGAGTTGTATGCTAAATCTCTATAGTGATGCAGTATGGTCTACGAGAGAGTAAGCAGCACCCAAGTTCAGAAGCGTCTGCAACATTTGGATTGTTTCATACAAGGGCAAGGAAGAGTTGTATGCTAAATCTCTATAGTGATGCAGTATGGTCTACGAGAGAGTAAGCAGCACCCAAGTTCAGAACCGTCTGCTACATTTGTATTGTTTCATACAGAGGCAATGAAGTGTTCTATACTAAATCTCTCTGGTGTTCCTATACTCGCTACAGCCTAGTAAGCAGGACCCAAGTTCAGAAGCGTCTGCTACATTTGGATTGTTTCATACAAGGGCAAGGAAGAGTTGTATGCTAAATCTCTATAGGGATGCAGTATGGTCTACGAGAGAGTAAGCAGCACCCAAGTTCAGAAGCGTCTGCTACATTTGGATTGTTTCATACAAGGGCAAGGAAGAGTTGTATGCTAAATCTCTATAGTGATGCAGTATGGTCTACGAGAGAGTAAGCAGCACCCAAGTTCAGAAGCGTCTGCAACATTTCGATTGTATCATACAAGGGCAAGGAAGAGTTGTATGGTAAATCTCTATAGTGTTGCAGTATGGTCTACGAGAGAGTAAGCAGCACCCAAGTTCAGAAGCGTCTGCTACATTTGGATTGTTTCATACAAAGGCAATGAAGAGTTCTATACTAAATCTCTCTGGTGTTCCTATACTGGCTAAAGCCTAGTAAGCAGCACCCAAGTTCAGAAGCGTCTGCTACATTTGGATTGTTTCATACAAGGGCAAGGAAGAGTTGTATGGTAAATGTATATAGTGATGCAGTATGGTCTACGAGAGAGTAAGCAGCCCCCAAGTTCAGAACCGTCTGCTACATTTGGATTGTTTCATACAAGGGCAAGGAAGAGTTGTATGCTAAATCTCTATAGTGATGCAGTATGGTCTACGAGAGAGTAAGCAGCACCCAAGTTCAGAAGCGTCTGCTACATTTGGATTGTTTCATACAAGGGCAAGGAAGAGTTGTATGGTAAATCTCTATAGTGATGCAGTATGGTCTACGAGAGAGTAAGCAGCACCCAAGTTCAGAAGCGTCTGCAACATTTGGATTGTTTCATACAAGGGCAAGGAAGAGTTTTATGGTAAATCTCTATAGTGATGCAGTATGGTCTACGAGAGAGTAAGCAGCACCCAAGTTCAGAAGCGTCTGCTACATTTGGATTATTTCATACAAGGGCAATGAAGAGTTCTATACTAAATCTCTCTGGTGTTCCTATACTGGCTAAAGCCTAGTAAGCAGCACCCAAGTTCAGAAGCGTCTGCTACATTTGGATTGTTTCATACAAGGGCAAGGAAGAGTTGTATGGTAAATCTCTATAGTGATGCAGTATGGTCTACGAGAGAGTAAGCAGCACCCAAGTTCAGAAGCATCAGCTACATTTGGATTGTTTCATACAAGGGCAAGGAAGAGTTGTATGGTAAATCTCTATAGTGATGCAGTATGGTCTACGAGAGAGTAAGCAGCACCCACGTTCAGAAGCGTCAGATACATTTGGATTGTTTCATACAAGGGCAAGGAAGAGTTGTATGGTAAATCTCTATAGTGATGCAGTATGGTCTACGAGAGAGTAAGCAGCACCCACGTTCAGAAGCGTCTGCAACATTTGGATTGTCTCATACAACGGCAAGGAAGAGTTGTATGGTAAATCTCTATAGTGATGCAGTATGGTCTACGAGAGAGTAAGCAGCACCCACGTTCAGAAGCGTCTGCTACATTTGGATTGTTTCATACAAGGGCAAGGAAGAGTTGTATGCTAAATCTCTATAGTGATGCAGTATGGTCTACGAGAGAGTAAGCAGCACCCAAGTTCAGAAGCGTCTGCTACATTTGGATTGTTTCGTACAAGGCCAAGGAAGAGTTGTATGCTAAATCTCTATAGTGATGCAGTATGGTCTACGAGAGAGTAAGCAGCACCCAAGTTCAGAAGCGTCTGCAACATTTGGATTGTTTCATACAAGGGCAAGGAAGAGTTGTATGCTAAATCTCTATAGTGATGCAGTATGGTCTACGAGAGAGTAAGCAGCACCCAAGTTCAGAAGCGTCTGCTACATTTGGATTGTTTCATAAAAGGGCAATGAAGAGTTCTATACTAAATCTCTCTGGTGTTCCTATACTGGCTACAGCCTAGTAAGCAGCACCCAAGTTCAGAAGCGTCTGCTACATTTGGATTGTTTCATACAAGGGCAAGGAAGAGTAGTATGGTAAATGTCTATAGTGATGCAGTATGGTCTACGAGAGAGTAAGCAGCACCCAAGTTCAGAAGCGTCTGCTACATTTGGATTGTTTCATACAAGGGCAAGGAAGAGTTGTATGCTAAATCTCTATAGTGATGCAGTATGGTCTACGAGAGAGTAAGCAGCACCCAAGTTCAGAAGCGTCTGCAACATTTCGATTGTATCATACAAGGGCAAGGAAGAGTTGTATGGTAAATCTCTATAGTGATGCAGTATGGTCTACGAGAGAGTAAGCAGCACCCAAGTTCAGAAGCGTCTGCTACATTTGGATTGTTTCATACAAAGGCAATGAAGAGTTCTATACTAAATCTCTCTGGTGTTCCTATACTGGCTACAGCCTAGTAAGCAGCACCCAAGTTCAGAAGCGTCTGCTGCATTTGGATTGTTTCATACAAGGGCAAGGAAGAGTTGTATGGTAAATCTCTATAGTGATGCAGTATGGTCTACGAGAGAGTAAGCAGCACCCAAGTTCAGAAGCGTCTGCTACATTTGGATTGTTTCATACAGAGGCAATGAAGAGTTCTATACTAAATCTCTCTGGTGTTCCTATACTCGCTACAGCCTAGTAAGCAGGACCCAAGTTCAGAAGCGTCTGCTACATTTGGATTGTTTCGTACAAGGGCAAGGAAGAGTTGTATGCGAAATCTCTGTAGTGATGCAGTATGGTCTACGAGAGAGTAAGCAGCACCCAAGTTCAGAAGCGTCTGCAACATTTGGATTGTTTCATACAACGGCAAGGAAGAGTTGTATGCTAAATCTCTATAGTGATGCAGTATGGTCTACGAGAGAGTAAGCAGCACCCAAGTTCAGAAGCGTCTGCTACATTTGGATTATTTCATACAAGGGCAATGAAGAGTTCTATACTAAATCTCTCTGGTGATCCTATACTGGCTAGAGCCTAGTAAGCAGCACCCAAGTTCAGAAGCGTCTGCAACATTTGGATTGTTTCATACAAGGGCAAGGAAGAGTTGTATGCTAAATCGCTATAGTGATGCAGTATGGTCTACGAGAGAGTAAGCAGCACCCAAGTTCAGAAGCGTCTGCTACATTTGGATTGTTTCATACAAAGGCAAGGAAGAGTTGTATGCTAAAACTCTATAGTGATGCAGTATGGTCTACGAGAGAGTAAGCAGCACCCACGTTCAGAAGCGTCTGCTACATTTGGATTGTTTCATACAAAGGCAATGAAGAGTTCTATACTAAATCTCTCTGGTGTTCCTATACTGGCTACAGCCTAGTAAGCAGGACCCAAGTTCAGAAGCGTCTGCTACATTTGGATTGTTTCATACAAGGGCAAGGAAGAGTTGTATGGTAAATCTCTATAGTGATGCAGTATGGTCTACGAGAGAGTAAGCAGCACCCAGGTTCAGAAGCGTCTGCTACATTTGGATTGTTTCATACAAGGGCAAGGAAGAGCTGTATGCTAAAACTCTATAGTGATGCAGTATGGTCTACGAGAGAGTAAGTAACACCCACGTTCAGAAGCGTCTGCTACATTTGGATTGTTTCATACAAAGGCAAGGAAGAGTTGTATGCTAAAACTCTATAGTGATGCAGTATGGTCTACGAGAGAGTAAGCAGCACCCACGTTCAGAAGCGTCTGCTACATTTGGATTGTTTCATACAAAGGCAACGAAGAGTTCTATACTAAATCTCTCTGGTGTTCCTATACTGGCTACAGCCTAGTAAGCAGGACCCAATTTCAGAAGCGTCTGCTACATTTGGATTTTTTCATACAAGGGCAAGGAAGAGTTGTATGGTAAATCTCTATAGTGATGCAGTATGGTCTACGAGAGAGTAAGCAGCACCCAAGTTCAGAAGCGTCTGCTACATTTGGATTGTTTCATACAAGGGCAAGGAAGAGTTGTGTGCTACATCTCTATAGTGATGCAGTATGGTCTACGAGAGAGTAACCAGCACCCAAGTTCAGAAGCGTCTGCTACATTTGGATTGTTTCATACAAGGGCAAGGAAGAGTTGTATGGTAAATCTCTATAGTGATGCAGTATGGTCTACGAGAGAGTAAGCAGCACCCAAGTTCAGAAGCGTCTGCTACATTTGGATTGTTTCATACAAAGGCAATGAAGAGTTCTATACTAAATCTCTCTGGTGTTCCTATACTGGCTACAGCCTAGTAAGCAGGACCCAAGTTCAGAAGCGTCTGCTACATTTGGATTGTTTCATACAAGGGCAAGGAAGAGTTGTATGCTGAATATCTATAGTGATGCAGTATGGTCTACGAGAGAGTAAGCAGCACCCAAGTTCAGAAGCATCAGCTACATTTGGATTGTTTCATACAAGGGCAAGGAAGAGTTGTATGGTAAATCTCTCTAGTGATGCAGTATGGTCTACGAGAGAGTAAGCAGCACCCACGTTCAGAAGCGTCAGCTACATTTGGATTGTTTCATACAAGGGCAAGGAAGAGTTGTATGGTAAATCTCTATAGTGATGCAGTATGGTCTACGAGAGAGTAAGCAGCACCCAAGTTCAGAAGCATCAGCTACATTTGGATTGTTTCATACAAGGGCAAGGAAGAGTTGTATGGTAAATCTCTATAGTGATGCAGTATGGTCTACGAGAGAGTAAGCAGCACCCAAGTTCAGAAGCGTCAGCTACATTTGGATTGTTTCATACAAGGGCAAGGAAGAGTTGTATGGTAAATCTCTATAGTGATGCAGTATGGTCTACGAGAGAGTAAGCAGCACCCAAGTTCAGAAGCGTCTGCAACATTTGGATTGTTTCATACAAGGGCAAGGAAGAGTTGTATGCTAAATCTCTATAGTGATGCCGTATGGTCTACGAGAGAGTAAGCAGCACCCAAGTTCAGAAGCGTCTGCTACATTTGGATTGTTTCGTACAAGGGCAAGGAAGAGTTGTATGCGAAATCTCTATAGTGATGCAGTATGGTCTACGAGAGAGTAAGCAGCACCCAAGTTCAGAAGCGTCTGCAACATTTGGATTGTTTCATACAAGGGCAAGGAAGAGTTGTATGCTAAATCTCTATAGTGATGCAGTATGGTCTACGAGAGAGTAAGCAGCACCCAAGTTCAGAAGCGTCTGCTACATTTGGATTGTTTCATACAGAGGCAATGAAGAGTTCTATACTAAATCTCTCTGGTGTTCCTATACTCGCTACAGCCTAGTAAGCAGGACCCAAGTTCAGAAGCGTCTGCTACATTTGGATTGTTTCATACAAGGGCAAGGAAGAGTTGTATGCTAAATCTCTATAGGGATGCAGTATGGTCTACGAGAGAGTAAGCAGCACCCAAGTTCAGAAGCGTCTGCTACATTTGGATTGTTTCATACAAGGGCAAGGAAGAGCTGTATGCTAAATCTCTATAGTGATGCAGTATGGTCTACGAGAGAGTAAGCAGCACCCAAGTTCAGAAGCGTCTGCTACATTTGGATTGTTTCATACAAAGGCAAGGAAGAGTTGTATGCTAAAACTCTATAGTGATGCAGTATGGTCTACGAGAGAGTAAGCAGCACCCACGTTCAGAAGCGTCTGCTACATTTGGATTGTTTCATACAAAGGCAATGAAGAGTTCTATACTAAATCTCTCTGGTGTTCCTATACTGGCTACAGCCTAGTAAGCAGGACGCAAGTTCAGAAGCGTCTGCTACATTTGGATTGTTTCATACAAGGGCAAGGAAGAGTTGTATGCTAAATCTCTATAGTGATGCAGTATGGTCTACGAGAGAGTAAGGAGCACCCAAGTTCAGAAGCGTCTGCTACATTTGGATTGTTTCATACAAGGGCAAGGAAGAGTTGTATGCTAAATCTCTATAGTGATGCAGTATGGTCTACGAGAGAGTAAGCAGCACCCAAGTTCAGAAGCGTCTGCTACATTTGGATTGTTTCATACAAGGGCAAGGAAGAGTTGTATGGTAAATCTCTATAGTGATGCATTATGGTCTACGAGAGAGTAAGCAGCACCCAAGTTCAGAAGCGTCTGCTACATTTGGATTGTTTCATACAAAGGCAAGGAAGAGTTCTATACTAAATCTCTCTGGTGTTCCTATACTGGCTGCAGCCTAGTAAGCAGGACCCAAGTTCAGAAGCGTCTGCTACATTTGGATTGTTTCATACAAGGGCAAGGAAGAGTTGTATGCTAAATCTCTATAGTGATGCAGTATGGTCTACGAGAGAGTAAGCAGCACCCAAGTTCAGAAGCGTCTGCTACATTTGGATTGTTTCATACAAGGGCAAGGAAGAGTTGTATGCTAAATCTCTATAGTGATGCAGTATGGTCTACGAGAGAGTAAGCAGCACCCACGTTCAGAAGCGTCTGCTACATTTGGATTGTTTCATACAAAGGCAATGAAGAGTTCTATACTAAATCTCTCTGGTGTTCCTATACTGGCTACAGCCTAGTAAGCAGGACCCAAGTTCAGAAGCGTCTGCTACATTAGGATTGTTTCATTCAAGGGCAAGGAAGAGTTGTATGGTAAATCTCTATAGTGATGCAGTATGGTCTACGAGAGAGTAAGCAGCACCCAAGTTCAGAAGCGTCAGCTACATTTGGATTGTTTCATACAAGGGCAAGGAAGAGTTGTATGCTAAATCTCTATAGCGATGCAGTATGGTCTACGAGAGAGTAAGCAGCACCCAAGTTCAGAAGCGTCTGCTACATTTGGATTGTTTCATACAAGGGCAATGAAGAGTTCTATACTAAATCTCTCCTGTGTTCCTATACTGGCTAAAGCCTAGTAAGCAGCACCCAAGTTCAGAAGCGTCTGCTACATTTGGATTGTTTCATACAAGGGCAAGGAAGAGTTGTATGGTAAATGTATATAGTGATGCAGTATGGTCTACGAGAGAGTAAGCAGCCCCCAAGTTCAGAACCGTCTGCTACATTTGGATTGTTTCATACAAGGGCAAGGAAGAGTTGTATGCTAAACATCTATAGTGATGCAGTATGGTCTACGAGAGAGTAAGCAGCACCCAAGTTCAGAAGCGTCTGCTACGTTTGGATTGTTTCATACAAAGGCAAGGAAGAGTTCTATACTAAATCTCTCTGGTGTTCCTATACTGGCTACAGCCTAGTAAGCAGGACCCAAGTTCAGAAGCGTCTGCTACATTTGGATTGTTTCATACAAGGGCAAGGAAGAGTTGTATGCTAAATCTCTATAGTGATGCAGTATGGTCTACGAGAGAGTAAGCAGCACCCAAGTTCAGAAGCGTCTGCTACATTAGGATTGTTTCATACAAGGGCAAGGAAGAGTTGTATGGTAAATCTCTATAGTGATGCAGTATGGTCTACGAGAGAGTAAGCAGCACCCAAGTTCAGAAGCGTCTGCTACATTTGGATTGTTTCGTACAAGGGCAAGGAAGAGTTGTATGCTAAATCTCTATAGTGATGCAGTATGGTCTACGAGAGAGTAAGCAGCACCCAAGTTCAGAAGCGTCTGCAACATTTGGATTGTTTCATACAAGGGCAAGGAAGAGTTGTATGCTAAATCTCTATAGTGATGCAGTATGGTCTACGAGAGAGTAAGCAGCACCCAAGTTCAGAACCGTCTGCTACATTTGTATTGTTTCATACAGAGGCAATGAAGTGTTCTATACTAAATCTCTCTGGTGTTCCTATACTCGCTACAGCCTAGTAAGCAGGACCCAAGTTCAGAAGCGTCTGCTACATTTGGATTGTTTCATACAAGGGCAAGGAAGAGTTGTATGCTAAATCTCTATAGGGATGCAGTATGGTCTACGAGAGAGTAAGCAGCACCCAAGTTCAGAAGCGTCTGCTACATTTGGATTGTTTCATACAAGGGCAAGGAAGAGTTGTATGCTAAATCTCTATAGTGATGCAGTATGGTCTACGAGAGAGTAAGCAGCACCCAAGTTCAGAAGCGTCTGCAACATTTCGATTGTATCATACAAGGGCAAGGAAGAGTTGTATGGTAAATCTCTATAGTGTTGCAGTATGGTCTACGAGAGAGTAAGCAGCACCCAAGTTCAGAAGCGTCTGCTACATTTGGATTGTTTCATACAAAGGCAATGAAGAGTTCTATACTAAATCTCTCTGGTGTTCCTATACTGGCTAAAGCCTAGTAAGCAGCACCCAAGTTCAGAAGCGTCTGCTACATTTGGATTGTTTCATACAAGGGCAAGGAAGAGTTGTATGGTAAATGTATATAGTGATGCAGTATGGTCTACGAGAGAGTAAGCAGCCCCCAAGTTCAGAACCGTCTGCTACATTTGGATTGTTTCATACAAGGGCAAGGAAGAGTTGTATGCTAAATCTCTATAGTGATGCAGTATGGTCTACGAGAGAGTAAGCAGCACCCAAGTTCAGAAGCGTCTGCTACATTTGGATTGTTTCATACAAGGGCAAGGAAGAGTTGTATGCTAAATCTCTATAGTGATGCAGTATGGTCTACGAGAGAGTAAGCAGCACCCAAGTTCAGAAGCGTCTGCAACATTTGGATTGTTTCATACAAGGGCAAGGAAGAGTTTTATGGTAAATCTCTATAGTGATGCAGTATGGTCTACGAGAGAGTAAGCAGCACCCAAGTTCAGAAGCGTCTGCTACATTTGGATTATTTCATACAAGGGCAATGAAGAGTTCTATACTAAATCTCTCTGGTGTTCCTATACTGGCTAAAGCCTAGTAAGCAGCACCCAAGTTCAGAAGCGTCTGCTACATTTGGATTGTTTCATACAAGGGCAAGGAAGAGTTGTATGGTAAATCTCTATAGTGATGCAGTATGGTCTACGAGAGAGTAAGCAGCACCCAAGTTCAGAAGCATCAGCTACATTTGGATTGTTTCATACAAGGGCAAGGAAGAGTTGTATGGTAAATCTCTATAGTGATGCAGTATGGTCTACGAGAGAGTAAGCAGCACCCACGTTCAGAAGCGTCAGATACATTTGGATTGTTTCATACAAGGGCAAGGAAGAGTTGTATGGTAAATCTCTATAGTGATGCAGTATGGTCTACGAGAGAGTAAGCAGCACCCACGTTCAGAAGCGTCTGCAACATTTGGATTGTCTCATACAACGGCAAGGAAGAGTTGTATGGTAAATCTCTATAGTGATGCAGTATGGTCTACGAGAGAGTAAGCAGCACCCACGTTCAGAAGCGTCTGCTACATTTGGATTGTTTCATACAAGGGCAAGGAAGAGTTGTATGCTAAATCTCTATAGTGATGCAGTATGGTCTACGAGAGAGTAAGCAGCACCCAAGTTCAGAAGCGTCTGCTACATTTGGATTGTTTCGTACAAGGCCAAGGAAGAGTTGTATGCTAAATCTCTATAGTGATGCAGTATGGTCTACGAGAGAGTAAGCAGCACCCAAGTTCAGAAGCGTCTGCAACATTTGGATTGTTTCATACAAGGGCAAGGAAGAGTTGTATGCTAAATCTCTATAGTGATGCAGTATGGTCTACGAGAGAGTAAGCAGCACCCAAGTTCAGAAGCGTCTGCTACATTTGGATTGTTTCATACAAGGGCAATGAAGAGTTCTATACTAAATCTCTCTGGTGTTCCTATACTGGCTACAGCCTAGTAAGCAGCACCCAAGTTCAGAAGCGTCTGCTACATTTGGATTGTTTCATACAAGGGCAAGGAAGAGTAGTATGGTAAATGTCTATAGTGATGCAGTATGGTCTACGAGAGAGTAAGCAGCACCCAAGTTCAGAAGCGTCTGCTACATTTGGATTGTTTCATACAAGGGCAAGGAAGAGTTGTATGCTAAATCTCTATAGTGATGCAGTATGGTCTACGAGAGAGTAAGCAGCACCCAAGTTCAGAAGCGTCTGCAACATTTCGATTGTATCATACAAGGGCAAGGAAGAGTTGTATGGTAAATCTCTATAGTGATGCAGTATGGTCTACGAGAGAGTAAGCAGCACCCAAGTTCAGAAGCGTCTGCTACATTTGGATTGTTTCATACAAAGGCAATGAAGAGTTCTATACTAAATCTCTCTGGTGTTCCTATACTGGCTACAGCCTAGTAAGCAGCACCCAAGTTCAGAAGCGTCTGCTGCATTTGGATTGTTTCATACAAGGGCAAGGAAGAGTTGTATGGTAAATCTCTATAGTGATGCAGTATGGTCTACGAGAGAGTAAGCAGCACCCAAGTTCAGAAGCGTCTGCTACATTTGGATTGTTTCATACAGAGGCAATGAAGAGTTCTATACTAAATCTCTCTGGTGTTCCTATACTCGCTACAGCCTAGTAAGCAGGACCCAAGTTCAGAAGCGTCTGCTACATTTGGATTGTTTCGTACAAGGGCAAGGAAGAGTTGTATGCGAAATCTCTGTAGTGATGCAGTATGGTCTACGAGAGAGTAAGCAGCACCCAAGTTCAGAAGCGTCTGCAACATTTGGATTGTTTCATACAACGGCAAGGAAGAGTTGTATGCTAAATCTCTATAGTGATGCAGTATGGTCTACGAGAGAGTAAGCAGCACCCAAGTTCAGAAGCGTCTGCTACATTTGGATTATTTCATACAAGGGCAATGAAGAGTTCTATACTAAATCTCTCTGGTGATCCTATACTGGCTAGAGCCTAGTAAGCAGCACCCAAGTTCAGAAGCGTCTGCTACATTTGGATTGTTTCATACAAGGGCAAGGAAGACTTGTATGGTAAATCTCTATAGTGATGCAGTATGGTCTACGAGAGAGTAAGCAGCACCCAAGTTCAGAAGCGTCTGCCACATTTGGATTGTTTCATACAGAGGCAATGAAGAGTTCTATACTAAATCTCTCTGGTGTTCCTATACTCGCTACAGCCTAGTAAGCAGGACCCAAGTTCAGAAGCGTCTGCTACATTTGGATTGTTTCATACAAGGGCAAGGAAGAGTTGTATGCTAAATCTCTATAGGGATGCAGTATGGTCTACGAGAGAGTAAGCAGCACCCAAGTTCAGAAGCGTCTGCTACATTTGGATTGTTTCATACAAGGGCAAGGAAGAGTTGTATGCTAAATCTCTATAGTGATGCAGTATGGTCTACGAGAGAGTAAGCAGCACCCAAGTTCAGAAGCGTCTGCAACATTTCGATTGTATCATACAAGGGCAAGGAAGAGTTGTATGGTAAATCTCTATAGTGATGCAGTATGGTCTACGAGAGAGTAAGCAGCACCCAAGTTCAGAAGCGTCTGCTACATTTGGATTGTTTCATACAAAGGCAATGAAGAGTTCTATACTAAATCTCTCTGGTGTTCCTATACTGGCTAAAGCCTAGTAAGCAGCACCCAAGTTCAGAAGCGTCTGCTACATTTGGATTGTTTCATACAAGGGCAAGGAAGAGTTGTATGGTAAATCTCTATAGTGATGCAGTATGGTCTACGAGAGAGTAAGCAGCACCCAAGTTCAGAAGCATCAGCTACATTTGGATTGTTTCATACAAGGGCAA
This sequence comes from Plestiodon gilberti rubricaudatus, assembly GCA_026170595.1. Lineage (NCBI taxonomy): Eukaryota > Metazoa > Chordata > Lepidosauria > Squamata > Scincidae > Plestiodon > Plestiodon gilberti. The sequence goes on from JANXHW010000003.1 coordinate 113,765,597, forward strand.
GGAAGAGTTGTATGGTAAATCTCTATAGTGATGCAGTATGGTCTACGAGAGAGTAAGCAGCACCCACGTTCAGAAGGGTCAGATACATTTGGATTGTTTCATACAAGGGCAAGGAAGAGTTGTATGGTAAATCTCTATAGTGATGCAGTATGGTCTACGAGAGAGTAAGCAGCACCCACGTTCAGAAGCGTCTGCAACATTTGGATTGTCTCATACAACGGCAAGGAAGAGTTGTATGGTAAATCTCTATAGTGATGCAGTATGGTCTACGAGAGAGTAAGCAGCACCCAAGTTCAGAAGCGTCTGCTACATTTGGATTGTTTCATACAAGGGCAAGGAAGAGTTGTATGCTAAATCTCTATAGTGATGCAGTATGGTCTACGAGAGAGTAAGCAGCACCCAAGTTCAGAAGCGTCTGCTACATTTGGATTGTTTCGTACAAGGCCAAGGAAGAGTTGTATGCTAAATCTCTATAGTGATGCAGTATGGTCTACGAGAGAGTAAGCAGCACCCAAGTTCAGAAGCGTCTGCAACATTTGGATTGTTTCATACAAGGGCAAGGAAGAGTTGTATGCTAAATCTCTATAGTGATGCAGTATGGTCTACGAGAGAGTAAGCAGCACCCAAGTTCAGAAGCGTCTGCTACATTTGGATTGTTTCATACAAGGGCAATGAAGAGTTCTATACTAAATCTCTCTGGTGTTCCTATACTGGCTACAGCCTAGTAAGCAGCACCCAAGTTCAGAAGCGTCTGCTACATTTGGATTGTTTCATACAAGGGCAAGGAAGAGTAGTATGGTAAATGTCTATAGTGATGCAGTATGGTCTACGAGAGAGTAAGCAGCACCCAAGTTCAGAAGCGTCTGCTACATTTGGATTGTTTCATACAAGGGCAAGGAAGAGTTGTATGCTAAATCTCTATAGTGATGCAGTATGGTCTACGAGAGAGTAAGCAGCACCCAAGTTCAGAAGCGTCTGCAACATTTCGATTGTATCATACAAGGGCAAGGAAGAGTTGTATGGTAAATCTCTATAGTGATGCAGTATGGTCTACGAGAGAGTAAGCAGCACCCAAGTTCAGAAGCGTCTGCTACATTTGGATTGTTTCATACAAAGGCAATGAAGAGTTCTATACTAAATCTCTCTGGTGTTCCTATACTGGCTACAGCCTAGTAAGCAGCACCCAAGTTCAGAAGCGTCTGCTGCATTTGGATTGTTTCATACAAGGGCAAGGAAGAGTTGTATGGTAAATCTCTATAGTGATGCAGTATGGTCTACGAGAGAGTAAGCAGCACCCAAGTTCAGAAGCGTCTGCTACATTTGGATTGTTTCATACAGAGGCAATGAAGAGTTCTATACTAAATCTCTCTGGTGTTCCTATACTCGCTACAGCCTAGTAAGCAGGACCCAAGTTCAGAAGCGTCTGCTACATTTGGATTGTTTCGTACAAGGGCAAGGAAGAGTTGTATGCGAAATCTCTGTAGTGATGCAGTATGGTCTACGAGAGAGTAAGCAGCACCCAAGTTCAGAAGCGTCTGCAACATTTGGATTGTTTCATACAACGGCAAGGAAGAGTTGTATGCTAAATCTCTATAGTGATGCAGTATGGTCTACGAGAGAGTAAGCAGCACCCAAGTTCAGAAGCGTCTGCTACATTTGGATTATTTCATACAAGGGCAATGAAGAGTTCTATACTAAATCTCTCTGGTGATCCTATACTGGCTAGAGCCTAGTAAGCAGCACCCAAGTTCAGAAGCGTCTGCTACATTTGGATTGTTTCATACAAGGGCAAGGAAGACTTGTATGGTAAATCTCTATAGTGATGCAGTATGGTCTACGAGAGAGTAAGCAGCACCCAAGTTCAGAAGCGTCTGCCACATTTGGATTGTTTCATACAGAGGCAATGAAGAGTTCTATACTAAATCTCTCTGGTGTTCCTATACTCGCTACAGCCTAGTAAGCAGGACCCAAGTTCAGAAGCGTCTGCTACATTTGGATTGTTTCATACAAGGGCAAGGAAGAGTTGTATGCTAAATCTCTATAGGGATGCAGTATGGTCTACGAGAGAGTAAGCAGCACCCAAGTTCAGAAGCGTCTGCTACATTTGGATTGTTTCATACAAGGGCAAGGAAGAGTTGTATGCTAAATCTCTATAGTGATGCAGTATGGTCTACGAGAGAGTAAGCAGCACCCAAGTTCAGAAGCGTCTGCAACATTTCGATTGTATCATACAAGGGCAAGGAAGAGTTGTATGGTAAATCTCTATAGTGATGCAGTATGGTCTACGAGAGAGTAAGCAGCACCCAAGTTCAGAAGCGTCTGCTACATTTGGATTGTTTCATACAAAGGCAATGAAGAGTTCTATACTAAATCTCTCTGGTGTTCCTATACTGGCTAAAGCCTAGTAAGCAGCACCCAAGTTCAGAAGCGTCTGCTACATTTGGATTGTTTCATACAAGGGCAAGGAAGAGTTGTATGGTAAATCTCTATAGTGATGCAGTATGGTCTACGAGAGAGTAAGCAGCCCCCAAGTTCAGAACCGTCTGCTACATTTGGATTGTTTCATACAAGGGCAAGGAAGAGTTGTATGCTAAATATCTATAGTGATGCAGTATGGTCTACGAGAGAGTAAGCAGCACCCAAGTTCAGAAGCGTCTGCTACATTTGGATTGTTTCATACAAAGGCAATGAAGAGTTCTATACTAAATCTCTCTGGTGTTCCTATACTGGCTACAGCCTAGTAAGCAGGACCCAAGTTCAGAAGCGTCTGCTACATTTGGATTGTTTCATACAAGGGCAAGGAAGAGTTGTATGCTAAATCTCTATAGGGATGCAGTATGGTCTACGAGAGAGTAAGCAGCACCCACGTTCAGAAGCGTCTGCTACATTTGGATTGTTTCATACAAGGGCAAGGAAGAGTTGTATGCTAAATCTCTATAGTGATGCAGTATGGTCTACGAGAGAGTAAGCAGCACCCAAGTTCAGAAGCGTCTGCAACATTTGGATTGTTTCATACAAGGGCAAGGAAGAGTTGTATGGTAAATCTCTATAGTGATGCAGTATGGTCTACGAGAGAGTAAGCAGCACCCAAGTTCAGAAGCGTCTGCTACATTTGGATTATTTCATACAAGGGCAATGAAGAGTTCTATACTAAATCTCTCTGGTGTTCCTATACTGGCTAAAGCCTAGTAAGCAGCACCCAAGTTCAGAAGCGTCTGCTACATTTGGATTGTTTCATACAAGGGCAAGGAAGAGTTGTATGGTAAATCTCTATAGTGATGCAGTATGGTCTACGAGAGAGTAAGCAGCACCCAAGTTCAGAAGCATCAGCTACATTTGGATTGTTTCATACAAGGGCAAGGAAGAGTTGTATGGTAAATCTCTATAGTGATGCAGTATGGTCTACGAGAGAGTAAGCAGCACCCACGTTCAGAAGCGTCAGATACATTTGGATTGTTTCATACAAGGGCAAGGAAGAGTTGTATGGTAAATCTCTATAGTGATGCAGTATGGTCTACGAGAGAGTAAGCAGCACCCACGTTCAGAAGCGTCTGCAACATTTGGATTGTCTCATACAACGGCAAGGAAGAGTTGTATGGTAAATCTCTATAGTGATGCAGTATGGTCTACGAGAGAGTAAGCAGCACCCAAGTTCAGAAGCGTCTGCTACATTTGGATTGTTTCATACAAGGGCAAGGAAGAGTTGTATGGTAAATCTCTATAGTGATGCAGTATGGTCTACGAGAGAGTAAGCAGCACCCAAGTTCAGAAGCGTCTGCTACATTTGGATTGTTTCGTACAAGGCCAAGGAAGAGTTGTATGCTAAATCTCTATAGTGATGCAGTATGGTCTACGAGAGAGTAAGCAGCACCCAAGTTCAGAAGCGTCTGCAACATTTGGATTGTTTCATACAAGGGCAAGGAAGAGTTGTATGCTAAATCTCTATAGTGATGCAGTATGGTCTACGAGAGAGTAAGCAGCACCCAAGTTCAGAAGCGTCTGCTACATTTGGATTGTTTCATACAAGGGCAATGAAGAGTTCTATACTAAATCTCTCTGGTGTTCCTATACTGGCTACAGCCTAGTAAGCAGCACCCAAGTTCAGAAGCGTCTGCTACATTTGGATTGTTTCATACAAGGGCAAGGAAGAGTAGTATGGTAAATGTCTATAGTGATGCAGTATGGTCTACGAGAGAGTAAGCAGCACCCAAGTTCAGAAGCGTCTGCTACATTTGGATTGTTTCATACAAGGGCAAGGAAGAGTTGTATGCTAAATCTCTATAGTGATGCAGTATGGTCTACGAGAGAGTAAGCAGCACCCAAGTTCAGAAGCGTCTGCAACATTTCGATTGTATCATACAAGGGCAAGGAAGAGTTGTATGGTAAATTTCTATAGTGATGCAGTATGGTCTACGAGAGAGTAAGCAGCACCCAAGTTCAGAAGCGTCTGCTACATTTGGATTGTTTCATACAAAGGCAATGAAGAGTTCTATACTAAATCTCTCTGGTGTTCCTATACTGGCTACAGCCTAGTAAGCAGCACCCAAGTTCAGAAGCGTCTGCTGCATTTGGATTGTTTCATACAAGGGCAAGGAAGAGTTGTATGGTAAATCTCTATAGTGATGCAGTATGGTCTACGAGAGAGTAAGCAGCACCCAAGTTCAGAAGCGTCTGCTACATTTGGATTGTTTCATACAGAGGCAATGAAGAGTTCTATACTAAATCTCTCTGGTGTTCCTATACTCGCTACAGCCTAGTAAGCAGGACCCAAGTTCAGAAGCGTCTGCTACATTTGGATTGTTTCGTACAAGGGCAAGGAAGAGTTGTATGCGAAATCTCTGTAGTGATGCAGTATGGTCTACGAGAGAGTAAGCAGCACCCAAGTTCAGAAGCGTCTGCAACATTTGGATTGTTTCATACAACGGCAAGGAAGAGTTGTATGCTAAATCTCAATAGTGATGCAGTATGGTCTACGAGAGAGTAAGCAGCACCCAAGTTCAGAAGCGTCTGCTACATTTGGATTATTTCATACAAGGGCAATGAAGAGTTCTATACTAAATCTCTCTGGTGATCCTATACTGGCTAGAGCCTAGTAAGCAGCACCCAAGTTCAGAAGCGTCTGCTACATTTGGATTGTTTCATACAAGGGCAAGGAAGAGTTGTATGGTAAATCTCTATAGTGATGCAGTATGGTCTACGAGAGAGTAAGCAGCACCCAAGTTCAGAAGCGTCTGCCACATTTGGATTGTTTCATACAGAGGCAATGAAGAGTTCTATACTAAATCTCTCTGGTGTTCCTATACTCGCTACAGCCTAGTAAGCAGGACTCAAGTTCAGAAGCGTCTGCTACATTTGGATTGTTTCATACAAGGGCAAGGAAGAGTTGTATGCTAAATCTCTATAGGGATGCAGTATGGTCTACGAGAGAGTAAGCAGAACTCAAGTTCAGAAGCGTCTGCTACATTTGGATTGTTTCATACAAGGGCAAGGAAGAGCTGTATGCTAAATCTCTATAGTGATGCAGTATGGTCTACGAGAGAGTAAGCAGCACCCAAGTTCAGAAGCGTCTGCGACATTTGGATTGTTTCATACAAAGGCAAGGAAGAGTTGTATGCTAAAACTCTATAGTGATGCAGTATGGTCTACGAGAGAGTAAGCAGCACCCACGTTCAGAAGCGTCTGCTACATTTGGATTGTTTCATACAAAGGCAATGAAGAGTTCTATACTAAATCTCTCTGGTGTTATTATACTGGCTACAGCCTAGTAAGCAGCACCCAAGTTCAGAAGCGTCTGCTACATTTGGATTGTTTCATACAAGGGCAAGGAAGAGTTGTATGCTAAATCTCTATAGTGATGCAGTATGGTCTACGAGAGAGTAAGCAGCACCCAAGTTCAGAAGCGTCTGCTACATTTGGATTGTTTCGTACAAGGGCAAGGAAGAGTTGTATGCTAAATCTCTATAGTGATGCAGTATGGTCTACGAGAGAGTAAGCAGCACCCAAGTTCAGAAGCGTCTGCTACATTTGGATTGTTTCATACAAGGGCAAGGAAGAGTTGTATGGTAAATCTCTATAGTGATGCATTATGGTCTACGAGAGAGTAAGCAGCACCCAAGTTCAGAAGCGTCTGCTACATTTGGATTGTTTCATACAAAGGCAAGGAAGAGTTCTATACTAAATCTCTCTGGTGTTCCTATACTGGCTACAGCCTAGTAAGCAGGACCCAAGTTCAGAAGCGTCTGCTACATTTGGATTGTTTCATACAAGGGCAAGGAAGAGTTGTATGCTAAATCTCTATAGTGATGCAGTATGGTCTACGAGAGAGTAAGCAGCACCCAAGTTCAGAAGCGTCTGCTACATTTGGATTGTTTCATACAAGGGCAAGGAAGAGTTGTATGCTAAATCTCTATAGTGATGCAGTATGGTCTACGAGAGAGTAAGCAGCACCCAAGTTCAGAAGCGTCTGCTACATTTGGATTGTTTCGTACAAGGGCAAGGAAGAGTTGTATGCTAAATCTCTATAGTGATGCAGTATGGTCTACGAGAGAGTAAGCAGCACCCAAGTTCAGAAGCGTCTGCAACATTTGGATTGTTTCATACAAGGGCAAGGAAGAGTTGTATGCTAAATCGCTATAGTGATGCAGTATGGTATACGAGAGAGTAAGCAGCACCCAAGTTCAGAAGCGTCTGCTACATTTGGATTGTTTCATACAAAGGCAAGGAAGAGTTGTATGCTAAAACTCTATAGTGATGCAGTATGGTCTACGAGAGAGTAAGCAGCACCCACGTTCAGAAGCGTCTGCTACATTTGGATTGTTTCATACAAAGGCAATGAAGAGTTCTATACTAAATCTCTCTGGTGTTCCTATACTGGCTACAGCCTAGTAAGCAGGACCCAAGTTCAGAAGCGTCTGCTACATTTGGATTGTTTCATACAAGGGCAAGGAAGAGTTGTATGGTAAATCTCTATAGTGATGCAGTATGGTCTACGAGAGAGTAAGCAGCACCCAGGTTCAGAAGCGTCTGCTACATTTGGATTGTTTCATACAAAGGCAAGGAAGAGTTGTATGCTAAAACTCTATAGTGATGCAGTATGGTCTACGAGAGAGTAAGCAGCACCCACGTTCAGAAGCGTCTGCTACATTTGGATTGTTTCATACAAAGGCAAGGAAGAGTTGTATGCTAAAACTCTATAGTGATGCAGTATGGTCTACGAGAGAGTAAGCAGCACCCAAGTTCAGAAGCGTCTGCTACATTTCGATTGTTTCATACAAGGGCAAGGAAGAGTTGTGTGCTACATCTCTATAGTGATGCAGTATGGTCTACGAGAGAGTAAGCAGCACCCAAGTTCAGAAGCGTCTGCTACATTTGGATTGTTTCATACAAGGGCAAGGAAGAGTTGTATGGTAAATCTCTATAGTGATGCAGTATGGTCTACGAGAGAGTAAGCAGCACCCAAGTTCAGAAGCGTCTGCTACATTTGGATTGTTTCATACAAAGGCAATGAAGAGTTCTATACTAAATCTCTCTGGTGTTCCTATACTGGCTACAGCCTAGTAAGCTGGACCCAAGTTCAGAAGCGTCTGCTACATTTGGATTGTTTCATACAAGGGCAAGGAAGAGTTGTATGCTGAATATCTATAGTGATGCAGTATGGTCTACGAGAGAGTAAGCAGCACCCAAGTTCAGAAGCATCAGCTACATTTGGATTGTTTCATACAAGGGCAAGGAAGAGTTGTATGGTAAATCTCTCTAGTGATGCAGTATGGTCTACGAGAGAGTAAGCAGCACCCACGTTCAGAAGCGTCAGCTACATTTGGATTGTTTCATACAAGGGCAAGGAAGGGTTGTATGGTAAATCTCTATAGTGATGCAGTATGGTCTACGAGAGAGTAAGCAGCACCCAAGTTCAGAAGCATCAGCTACATTTGGATTGTTTCATACAAGGGCAAGGAAGAGTTGTATGGTAAATCTCTATAGTGATGCAGTATGGTCTACGAGAGAGTAAGCAGCACCCAAGTTCAGAAGCGTCAGCTACATTTGGATTGTTTCATACAAGGGCAAGGAAGAGTTGTATGGTAAATCTCTATAGTGATGCAGTATGGTCTACGAGAGAGTAAGCAGCACCCAAGTTCAGAAGCGTCTGCAACATTTGGATTGTTTCATACAAGGGCAAGGAAGAGTTGTATGCTAAATCTCTATAGTGATGCCGTATGGTCTACGAGAGAGTAAGCAGCACCCAAGTTCAGAAGCGTCTGCTACATTTGGATTGTTTCGTACAAGGGCAAGGAAGAGTTGTATGCGAAATCTCTATAGTGATGCAGTATGGTCTACGAGAGAGTAAGCAGCACCCAAGTTCAGAAGCGTCTGCAACATTTGGATTGTTTCATACAAGGGCAAGGAAGAGTTGTATGCTAAATCTCTATAGTGATGCATTATGGTCTACCAGAGAGTAAGCAGCACCCACGTTCAGAAGCGTCTGCGACATTTGGATTGTTTCATACAAAGGCAAGGAAGAGTTGTATGCTAAAACTCTATAGTGATGCAGTATGGTCTACGAGAGAGTAAGCAGCACCCACGTTCAGAAGCGTCTGCTACATTTGGATTGTTTCATACAAAGGCAATGAAGAGTTCTATACTAAATCTCTCTGGTGTTATTATACTGGCTACAGCCTAGTAAGCAGCACCCAAGTTCAGAAGCGTCTGCTACATTTGGATTGTTTCATACAAGGGCAAGGAAGAGTTGTATGCTAAATCTCTATAGTGATGCAGTATGGTCTACGAGAGAGTAAGCAGCACCCAAGTTCAGAAGCGTCTGCTACATTTGGATTGTTTCGTACAAGGGCAAGGAAGAGTTGTATGCTAAATCTCTATAGTGATGCAGTATGGTCTACGAGAGAGTAAGCAGCACCCAAGTTCAGAAGCGTCTGCTACATTTGGATTGTTTCATACAAGGGCAAGGAAGAGTTGTATGGTAAATCTCTATAGTGATGCATTATGGTCTACGAGAGAGTAAGCAGCACCCAAGTTCAGAAGCGTCTGCTACATTTGGATTGTTTCATACAAAGGCAAGGAAGAGTTCTATACTAAATCTCTCTGGTGTTCCTATACTGGCTACAGCCTAGTAAGCAGGACCCAAGTTCAGAAGCGTCTGCTACATTTGGATTGTTTCATACAAGGGCAAGGAAGAGTTGTATGCTAAATCTCTATAGTGATGCAGTATGGTCTACGAGAGAGTAAGCAGCACCCAAGTTCAGAAGCGTCTGCTACATTTGGATTGTTTCATACAAGGGCAAGGAAGAGTTGTATGCTAAATCTCTATAGTGATGCAGTATGGTCTACGAGAGAGTAAGCAGCACCCAAGTTCAGAAGCGTCTGCTACATTTGGATTGTTTCGTACAAGGGCAAGGAAGAGTTGTATGCTAAATCTCTATAGTGATGCAGTATGGTCTACGAGAGAGTAAGCAGCACCCAAGTTCAGAAGCGTCTGCAACATTTGGATTGTTTCATACAAGGGCAAGGAAGAGTTGTATGCTAAATCGCTATAGTGATGCAGTATGGTCTACGAGAGAGTAAGCAGCACCCAAGTTCAGAAGCGTCTGCTACATTTGGATTGTTTCATACAAAGGCAAGGAAGAGTTGTATGCTAAAACTCTATAGTGATGCAGTATGGTCTACGAGAGAGTAAGCAGCACCCACGTTCAGAAGCGTCTGCTACATTTGGATTGTTTCATACAAAGGCAATGAAGAGTTCTATACTAAATCTCTCTGGTGTTCCTATACTGGCTACAGCCTAGTAAGCAGGACCCAAGTTCAGAAGCGTCTGCTACATTTGGATTGTTTCATACAAGGGCAAGGAAGAGTTGTATGGTAAATCTCTATAGTGATGCAGTATGGTCTACGAGAGAGTAAGCAGCACCCAGGTTCAGAAGCGTCTGCTACATTTGGATTGTTTCATACAAAGGCAAGGAAGAGTTGTATGCTAAAACTCTATAGTGATGCAGTATGGTCTACGAGAGAGTAAGCAGCACCCACGTTCAGAAGCGTCTGCTACATTTGGATTGTTTCATACAAAGGCAAGGAAGAGTTGTATGCTAAAACTCTATAGTGATGCAGTATGGTCTACGAGAGAGTAAGCAGCACCCAAGTTCAGAAGCGTCTGCTACATTTCGATTGTTTCATACAAGGGCAAGGAAGAGTTGTGTGCTACATCTCTATAGTGATGCAGTATGGTCTACGAGAGAGTAAGCAGCACCCAAGTTCAGAAGCGTCTGCTACATTTGGATTGTTTCATACAAGGGCAAGGAAGAGTTGTATGGTAAATCTCTATAGTGATGCAGTATGGTCTACGAGAGAGTAAGCAGCACCCAAGTTCAGAAGCGTCTGCTACATTTGGATTGTTTCATACAAAGGCAATGAAGAGTTCTATACTAAATCTCTCTGGTGTTCCTATACTGGCTACAGCCTAGTAAGCTGGACCCAAGTTCAGAAGCGTCTGCTACATTTGGATTGTTTCATACAAGGGCAAGGAAGAGTTGTATGCTGAATATCTATAGTGATGCAGTATGGTCTACGAGAGAGTAAGCAGCACCCAAGTTCAGAAGCATCAGCTACATTTGGATTGTTTCATACAAGGGCAAGGAAGAGTTGTATGGTAAATCTCTCTAGTGATGCAGTATGGTCTACGAGAGAGTAAGCAGCACCCACGTTCAGAAGCGTCAGCTACATTTGGATTGTTTCATACAAGGGCAAGGAAGGGTTGTATGGTAAATCTCTATAGTGATGCAGTATGGTCTACGAGAGAGTAAGCAGCACCCAAGTTCAGAAGCATCAGCTACATTTGGATTGTTTCATACAAGGGCAAGGAAGAGTTGTATGGTAAATCTCTATAGTGATGCAGTATGGTCTACGAGAGAGTAAGCAGCACCCAAGTTCAGAAGCGTCAGCTACATTTGGATTGTTTCATACAAGGGCAAGGAAGAGTTGTATGGTAAATCTCTATAGTGATGCAGTATGGTCTACGAGAGAGTAAGCAGCACCCAAGTTCAGAAGCGTCTGCAACATTTGGATTGTTTCATACAAGGGCAAGGAAGAGTTGTATGCTAAATCTCTATAGTGATGCCGTATGGTCTACGAGAGAGTAAGCAGCACCCAAGTTCAGAAGCGTCTGCTACATTTGGATTGTTTCGTACAAGGGCAAGGAAGAGTTGTATGCGAAATCTCTATAGTGATGCAGTATGGTCTACGAGAGAGTAAGCAGCACCCAAGTTCAGAAGCGTCTGCAACATTTGGATTGTTTCATACAAGGGCAAGGAAGAGTTGTATGCTAAATCTCTATAGTGATGCATTATGGTCTACCAGAGAGTAAGCAGCACCCACGTTCAGAAGAGTCTGCTACATTTGGATTGTTTCATACAAAGGCAATGAAGAGTTCTATACTAAATCTCTCTGGTGTTCCTATACTGGCTACAGCCTAGTAAGCAGGACCCAAGTTCAGAAGCGTCTGCTACATTAGGATTGTTTCATTCAAGGGCAAGGAAGAGTTGTATGGTAAATCTCTATAGTGATGCAGTATGGTCTACGAGAGAGTAAGCAGCACCCAAGTTCAGAAGCGTCAGCTACATTTGGATTGTTTCATACAAGGGCAAGGAAGAGTTGTATGCTAAATCTCTATAGTGATGCAGTATGGTCTACGAGAGAGTAAGCAGCACCCAAGTTCAGAAGCGTCAGCTACATTTGGATTGTTTCATACAAGGGCAAGGAAGAGTTGTACGCTAAATCTCTATAGTGATGCAGTATGGTCTACGAGAGAGTAAGCAGCACCCAAGTTCAGAAGCGTCTGCTACATTTGGATTGTTTCATACAAGGGCAAGGAAGAGTTGTATGGTAAATCTCTATAGTGATGCATTATGGTCTACGAGAGAGTAAGCAGCACCCAAGTTCAGAAGCGTCTGCTACATTTGGATTGTTTCATACAAAGGCAAGGAAGAGTTCTATACTAAATCTCTCTGGTGTTCCTATACTGGCTACAGCCTAGTAAGCAGGACCCAAGTTCAGAAGCGTCTGCTACATTTGGATTGTTTCATACAAGGGCAAGGAAGAGTTGTATGCTAAATCTCTATAGTGATGCAGTATGGTCTACGAGAGAGTAAGCAGCACCCAAGTTCAGAAGCGTCTGCTACATTTGGATTGTTTCATACAAGGGCAAGGAAGAGTTGTATGCTAAATCTCTATAGTGATGCAGTATGGTCTACGAGAGAGTAAGCAGCACCCAAGTTCAGAAGCGTCTGCTACATTTGGATTGTTTCGTACAAGGGCAAGGAAGAGTTGTATGCTAAATCTCTATAGTGATGCAGTATGGTCTACGAGAGAGTAAGCAGCACCCAAGTTCAGAAGCGTCTGCAACATTTGGATTGTTTCATACAAGGGCAAGGAAGAGTTGTATGCTAAATCGCTATAGTGATGCAGTATGGTCTACGAGAGAGTAAGCAGCACCCAAGTTCAGAAGCGTCTGCTACATTTGGATTGTTTCATACAAAGGCAAGGAAGAGTTGTATGCTAAAACTCTATAGTGATGCAGTATGGTCTACGAGAGAGTAAGCAGCACCCACGTTCAGAAGCGTCTGCTACATTTGGATTGTTTCATACAAAGGCAATGAAGAGTTCTATACTAAATCTCTCTGGTGTTCCTATACTGGCTACAGCCTAGTAAGCAGGACCCAAGTTCAGAAGCGTCTGCTACATTTGGATTGTTTCATACAAGGGCAAGGAAGAGTTGTATGGTAAATCTCTATAGTGATGCAGTATGGTCTACGAGAGAGTAAGCAGCACCCAGGTTCAGAAGCGTCTGCTACATTTGGATTGTTTCATACAAGGGCAAGGAAGAGCTGTATGCTAAAACTCTATAGTGATGCAGTATGGTCTACGAGAGAGTAAGTAACACCCACGTTCAGAAGCGTCTGCTACATTTGGATTGTTTCATACAAAGGCAAGGAAGAGTTGTATGCTAAAACTCTATAGTGATGCAGTATGGTCTACGAGAGAGTAAGCAGCACCCACGTTCAGAAGCGTCTGCTACATTTGGATTGTTTCATACAAAGGCAACGAAGAGTTCTATACTAAATCTCTCTGGTGTTCCTATACTGGCTACAGCCTAGTAAGCAGGACCCAATTTCAGAAGCGTCTGCTACATTTGGATTTTTTCATACAAGGGCAAGGAAGAGTTGTATGGTAAATCTCTATAGTGATGCAGTATGGTCTACGAGAGAGTAAGCAGCACCCAAGTTCAGAAGCGTCTGCTACATTTGGATTGTTTCATACAAGGGCAAGGAAGAGTTGTGTGCTAAATCTCTATAGTGATGCAGTATGGTCTACGAGAGAGTAAGCAGCACCCAAGTTCAGAAGCGTCTGCAACATTTGGATTGTTTCATACAAGGGCAAGGAAGAGTTGTATGCTAAATCTCTATAGTGATTCAGTATGGTCTACGAGAGAGTAAGCAGCACCCAAGTTCAGAAGCGTCTGCTACATTTGGATTGTTTCATACAAGGGCAATGAAGAGTTCTATACTAAATCTCTCTGGTGTTCCTATACTGGCTACAGCCTAGTAAGCAGCACCCAAGTTCAGAAGCGTCTGCTACATTTGGATTGTTTCATACAAGGGCAAGGAAGAGTTGTATGGTAAATGTCTATAGTGATGCAGTATGGTCTACGAGAGAGTAAGCAGCACCCAAGTTCAGAACCGTCTGCTAAATTTGTATTGTTTCATACAGAGGCAATGAAGTGTTCTATACTAAATCTCTCTGGTGTTCCTATACTCGCTACAGCCTAGTAAGCAGGACCCAAGTTCAGAAGCGTCTGCTACATTTGGATTGTTTCATACAAGGGCAAGGAAGAGTTGTATGCTAAATCTCTATAGGGATGCAGTATGGTCTACGAGAGAGTAAGCAGCACCCACGTTCAGAAGCGTCTGCTACATTTGGATTGTTTCATACAAGGGCAAGGAAGAGTTGTATGCTAAATCTCTATAGTGATGCAGTATGGTCTACGAGAGAGTAAGCAGCACCCAAGTTCAGAAGCGTCTGCAACATTTGGATTGTTTCATACAAGGGCAAGGAAGAGTTGTATGGTAAATCTCTATAGTGATGCAGTATGGTCTACGAGAGAGTAAGCAGCACCCAAGTTCAGAAGCGTCTGCTACATTTGGATTATTTCATACAAGGGCAATGAAGAGTTCTATACTAAATCTCTCTGGTGTTCCTATACTGGCTAAAGCCTAGTAAGCAGCACCCAAGTTCAGAAGCGTCTGCTACATTTGGATTGTTTCATAGAAGGGCAAGGAAGAGTTGTATGGTAAATCTCTATAGTGATGCAGTATGGTCTACGAGAGAGTAAGCAGCACCCAAGTTCAGAAGCATCAGCTACATTTGGATTGTTTCATACAAGGGCAAGGAAGAGTTGTATGGTAAATCTCTATAGTGATGCAGTATGGTCTACGAGAGAGTAAGCAGCACCCACGTTCAGAAGCGTCAGATACATTTGGATTGTTTCATACAAGGGCAAGGAAGAGTTGTATGGTAAATCTCTATAGTGATGCAGTATGGTCTACGAGAGAGTAAGCAGCACCCACGTTCAGAAGCGTCTGCAACATTTGGATTGTCTCATACAACGGCAAGGAAGAGTTGTATGGTAAATCTCTATAGTGATGCAGTATGGTCTACGAGAGAGTAAGCAGCACCCAAGTTCAGAAGCGTCTGCTACATTTGGATTGTTTCATACAAAGGCAATGAAGAGTTCTATACTAAATCTCTCTGGTGTTCCTATACTGGCTACAGCCTAGTAAGCAGCACCCAAGTTCAGAAGCGTCTGCTGCATTTGGATTGTTTCATACAAGGGCAAGGAAGAGTTGTATGGTAAATCTCTATAGTGATGCAGTATGGTCTACGAGAGAGTAAGCAGCACCCAAGTTCAGAAGCGTCTGCTACATTTGGATTGTTTCATACAGAGGCAATGAAGAGTTCTATACTAAATCTCTCTGGTGTTCCTATACTCGCTACAGCCTAGTAAGCAGGACCCAAGTTCAGAAGCGTCTGCTACATTTGGATTGTTTCGTACAAGGGCAAGGAAGAGTTGTATGCGAAATCTCTGTAGTGATGCAGTATGGTCTACGAGAGAGTAAGCAGCACCCAAGTTCAGAAGCGTCTGCAACATTTGGATTGTTTCATACAAAGGCAAGGAAGAGTTGTATGCTAAATCTCTATAGTGATGCAGTATGGTCTACGAGAGAGTAAGCAGCACCCAAGTTCAGAAGCGTCTGCTACATTTGGATTATTTCATACAAGGGCAATGAAGAGTTCTATACTAAATCTCTCTGGTGATCCTATACTGGCTAGAGCCTAGTAAGCAGCACCCAAGTTCAGAAGGGTCTGCTACATTTGGATTGTTTCATACAAGGGCAAGGAAGACTTGTATGGTAAATCTCTATAGTGATGCAGTATGGTCTACGAGAGAGTAAGCAGCACCCAAGTTCAGAAGCGTCTGCCACATTTGGATTGTTTCATACAGAGGCAATGAAGAGTTCTATACTAAATCTCTCTGGTGTTCCTATACTCGCTACAGCCTAGTAAGCAGGACCCAAGTTCAGAAGCGTCTGCTACATTTGGATTGTTTCATACAAGGGCAAGGAAGAGTTGTATGCTAAATCTCTATAGTGATGCAGTATGGTCTACGAGAGAGTAAGCAGCACCCAAGTTCAGAAGCGTCAGCTACATTTGGATTGTTTCATACAAGGGCAAGGAAGAGTTGTATGCTAAATCTCTATAGTGATGCAGTATGGTCTACGAGAGAGTAAGCAGCACCCAAGTTCAGAAGCATCAGCTACATTTGGATTGTTTCATACAAGGGCAAGGAAGAGTTGTATGGTAAATCTCTATAGTGATGCAGTATGGTCTACGAGAGAGTAAGCAGCACCCAAGTTCAGAAGCGTCAGCTACATTTGGATTGTTTCATACAAGGGCAAGGAAGATTGTATGGTAAATCTCTATAGTGATGCAGTATGGTCTACGAGAGAGTAAGCAGCACCCAAGTTCAGAAGCGTCTGCAACATTTGGATTGTCTCATACAAGGGCAAGGAAGAGTTGTATGCTAAATCTCTATAGTGATGCAGTATGGTCTACGAGAGAGTAAGCAGCACCCAAGTTCAGAAGCGTCTGCTACATTTGGATTGTTTCATACAAGGGCAAGGAAGAGTTGTATGCTAAATCTCTATAGTGATGCAGTATTGTCTACGAGAGAGTAAGCAGCACCCAAGTTCAGAAGCGTCTGCTACATTTGGATTGTTTCATACAAGGGCAAGGAAGAGTTGTATGGTAAATCTCTATAGTGATGCAGTATGGTCTACGAGAGAGTACGCAGCACCCAAGTTCAGAAGCGTCTGCTACATTTGGATTGTTTCATACAGAGGCAATGAAGAGTTCTATACTAAATCTCTCTGGTGTTCCTATACTCGCTACAGCCTAGTAAGCAGGACCCAAGTTCAGAAGCGTCTGCTACATTTGGATTGTTTCATACAAGGGCAAGGAAGAGTTGTATGCTAAATCTCTATAGGGATGCAGTATGGTCTACGAGAGAGTAAGCAGCACCCAAGTTCAGAAGCGTCAGCTGCATTTGGATTGTTTCATACAAGGGCAAGGAATAGTTGTATGGTAAATCTCTATAGTTATGCAGTATGGTCTACGAGAGAGTAAGCAGCACCCAAGTTCAGAAGCGTCTGCTACATTTGGATTGTTTCATACAAGGGCAAGGAAGAGTTGTATGCTAAATCTCTATAGTGATGCAGTATGGTCTACGAGAGAGTAAGCAGCACCCAAGTTCAGAAGCGTCTGCTAGATTTGGATTGTTTCATACAAGGGCAAGGAAGAGTTGTATGGTAAATCTCTATAGTGATGCAGTATGGTCTACGAGAGAGTAAGCAGCACCCAAGTTCAGAAGCGTCTGCTACATTTGGATTATTTCATACAAGGGCAATGAAGAGTTCTATACTAAATCTCTCTGGTGTTCCTATACTGGCTAAAGCCTAGTAAGCAGCACCCAAGTTCAGAAGCGTCTGCTACATTTGGATTGTTTCATACAAGGGCAAGGAAGAGTTGTATGGTAAATCTCTATAGTGATGCAGTATGGTCTACGAGAGAGTAAGCAGCACCCAAGTTCAGAAGCATCAGCTACATTTGGATTGTTTCATACAAGGGCAAGGAAGAGTTGTATGGTAAATCTCTATAGTGATGCAGTATGGTCTACGAGAGAGTAAGCAGCACCCACGTTCAGAAGCGTCAGATACATTTGGATTGTTTCATACAAGGGCAAGGAAGAGTTGTATGGTAAATCTCTATAGTGATGCAGTATGGTCTACGAGAGAGTAAGCAGCACCCACGTTCAGAAGCGTCTGCAACATTTGGATTGTCTCATACAACGGCAAGGAAGAGTTGTATGGTAAATCTCTATAGTGATGCAGTATGGTCTACGAGAGAGTAAGCAGCACCCAAGTTCAGAAGCGTCTGCTACATTTGGATTGTTTCATACAAGGGCAAGGAAGAGTTGTATGGTAAATCTCTATAGTGATGCAGTATGGTCTACGAGAGAGTAAGCAGCACCCAAGTTCAGAAGCGTCTGCTACATTTGGATTGTTTCGTACAAGGCCAAGGAAGAGTTGTATGCTAAATCTCTATAGTGATGCAGTATGGTCTACGAGAGAGTAAGCAGCACCCAAGTTCAGAAGCGTCTGCAACATTTGGATTGTTTCATACAAGGGCAAGGAAGAGTTGTATGCTAAATCTCTATAGTGATGCAGTATGGTCTACGAGAGAGTAAGCAGCACCCAAGTTCAGAAGCGTCTGCTACATTTGGATTGTTTCATACAAGGGCAATGAAGAGTTCTATACTAAATCTCTCTGGTGTTCCTATACTGGCTACAGCCTAGTAAGCAGCACCCAAGTTCAGAAGCGTCTGCTACATTTGGATTGTTTCATACAAGGGCAAGGAAGAGTAGTATGGTAAATGTCTATAGTGATGCAGTATGGTCTACGAGAGAGTAAGCAGCACCCAAGTTCAGAAGCGTCTGCTACATTTGGATTGTTTCATACAAGGGCAAGGAAGAGTTGTATGCTAAATCTCTATAGTGATGCAGTATGGTCTACGAGAGAGTAAGCAGCACCCAAGTTCAGAAGCGTCTGCAACATTTCGATTGTATCATACAAGGGCAAGGAAGAGTTGTATGGTAAATTTCTATAGTGATGCAGTATGGTCTACGAGAGAGTAAGCAGCACCCAAGTTCAGAAGCGTCTGCTACATTTGGATTGTTTCATACAAAGGCAATGAAGAGTTCTATACTAAATCTCTCTGGTGTTCCTATACTGGCTACAGCCTAGTAAGCAGCACCCAAGTTCAGAAGCGTCTGCTGCATTTGGATTGTTTCATACAAGGGCAAGGAAGAGTTGTATGGTAAATCTCTATAGTGATGCAGTATGGTCTACGAGAGAGTAAGCAGCACCCAAGTTCAGAAGCGTCTGCTACATTTGGATTGTTTCATACAGAGGCAATGAAGAGTTCTATACTAAATCTCTCTGGTGTTCCTATACTCGCTACAGCCTAGTAAGCAGGACCCAAGTTCAGAAGCGTCTGCTACATTTGGATTGTTTCGTACAAGGGCAAGGAAGAGTTGTATGCGAAATCTCTGTAGTGATGCAGTATCGTCTACGAGAGAGTAAGCAGCACCCAAGTTCAGAAGCGTCTGCAACATTTGGATTGTTTCATACAACGGCAAGGAAGAGTTGTATGCTAAATCTCAATAGTGATGCAGTATGGTCTACGAGAGAGTAAGCAGCACCCAAGTTCAGAAGCGTCTGCTACATTTGGATTATTTCATACAAGGGCAATGAAGAGTTCTATACTAAATCTCTCTGGTGATCCTATACTGGCTAGAGCCTAGTAAGCAGCACCCAAGTTCAGAAGCGTCTGCTACATTTGGATTGTTTCATACAAGGGCAAGGAAGAGTTGTATGGTAAATCTCTATAGTGATGCAGTATGGTCTACGAGAGAGTAAGCAGCACCCAAGTTCAGAAGCGTCTGCCACATTTGGATTGTTTCATACAGAGGCAATGAAGAGTTCTATACTAAATCTCTCTGGTGTTCCTATACTCGCTACAGCCTAGTAAGCAGGACTCAAGTTCAGAAGCGTCTGCTACATTTGGATTGTTTCATACAAGGGCAAGGAAGAGTTGTATGCTAAATCTCTATAGGGATGCAGTATGGTCTACGAGAGAGTAAGCAGAACTCAAGTTCAGAAGCGTCTGCTACATTTGGATTGTTTCATACAAGGGCAAGGAAGAGCTGTATGCTAAATCTCTATAGTGATGCAGTATGGTCTACGAGAGAGTAAGCAGCACCCAAGTTCAGAAGCGTCTGCGACATTTGGATTGTTTCATACAAAGGCAAGGAAGAGTTGTATGCTAAAACTCTATAGTGATGCAGTATGGTCTACGAGAGAGTAAGCAGCACCCACGTTCAGAAGCGTCTGCTACATTTGGATTGTTTCATACAAAGGCAATGAAGAGTTCTATACTAAATCTCTCTGGTGTTATTATACTGGCTACAGCCTAGTAAGCAGCACCCAAGTTCAGAAGCGTCTGCTACATTTGGATTGTTTCATACAAGGGCAAGGAAGAGTTGTATGCTAAATCTCTATAGTGATGCAGTATGGTCTACGAGAGAGTAAGCAGCACCCAAGTTCAGAAGCGTCTGCTACATTTGGATTGTTTCGTACAAGGGCAAGGAAGAGTTGTATGCTAAATCTCTATAGTGATGCAGTATGGTCTACGAGAGAGTAAGCAGCACCCAAGTTCAGAAGCGTCTGCTACATTTGGATTGTTTCATACAAGGGCAAGGAAGAGTTGTATGGTAAATCTCTATAGTGATGCATTATGGTCTACGAGAGAGTAAGCAGCACCCAAGTTCAGAAGCGTCTGCTACATTTGGATTGTTTCATACAAAGGCAAGGAAGAGTTCTATACTAAATCTCTCTGGTGTTCCTATACTGGCTACAGCCTAGTAAGCAGGACCCAAGTTCAGAAGCGTCTGCTACATTTGGATTGTTTCATACAAGGGCAAGGAAGAGTTGTATGCTAAATCTCTATAGTGATGCAGTATGGTCTACGAGAGAGTAAGCAGCACCCAAGTTCAGAAGCGTCTGCTACATTTGGATTGTTTCATACAAGGGCAAGGAAGAGTTGTATGCTAAATCTCTATAGTGATGCAGTATGGTCTACGAGAGAGTAAGCAGCACCCAAGTTCAGAAGCGTCTGCTACATTTGGATTGTTTCGTACAAGGGCAAGGAAGAGTTGTATGCTAAATCTCTATAGTGATGCAGTATGGTCTACGAGAGAGTAAGCAGCACCCAAGTTCAGAAGCGTCTGCAACATTTGGATTGTTTCATACAAGGGCAAGGAAGAGTTGTATGCTAAATCGCTATAGTGATGCAGTATGGTCTACGAGAGAGTAAGCAGCACCCAAGTTCAGAAGCGTCTGCTACATTTGGATTGTTTCATACAAAGGCAAGGAAGAGTTGTATGCTAAAACTCTATAGTGATGCAGTATGGTCTACGAGAGAGTAAGCAGCACCCACGTTCAGAAGCGTCTGCTACATTTGGATTGTTTCATACAAAGGCAATGAAGAGTTCTATACTAAATCTCTCTGGTGTTCCTATACTGGCTACAGCCTAGTAAGCAGGACCCAAGTTCAGAAGCGTCTGCTACATTTGGATTGTTTCATACAAGGGCAAGGAAGAGTTGTATGGTAAATCTCTATAGTGATGCAGTATGGTCTACGAGAGAGTAAGCAGCACCCAGGTTCAGAAGCGTCTGCTACATTTGGATTGTTTCATACAAAGGCAAGGAAGAGTTGTATGCTAAAACTCTATAGTGATGCAGTATGGTCTACGAGAGAGTAAGCAGCACCCACGTTCAGAAGCGTCTGCTACATTTGGATTGTTTCATACAAAGGCAAGGAAGAGTTGTATGCTAAAACTCTATAGTGATGCAGTATGGTCTACGAGAGAGTAAGCAGCACCCAAGTTCAGAAGCGTCTGCTACATTTCGATTGTTTCATACAAGGGCAAGGAAGAGTTGTGTGCTACATCTCTATAGTGATGCAGTATGGTCTACGAGAGAGTAAGCAGCACCCAAGTTCAGAAGCGTCTGCTACATTTGGATTGTTTCATACAAGGGCAAGGAAGAGTTGTATGGTAAATCTCTATAGTGATGCAGTATGGTCTACGAGAGAGTAAGCAGCACCCAAGTTCAGAAGCGTCTGCTACATTTGGATTGTTTCATACAAAGGCAATGAAGAGTTCTATACTAAATCTCTCTGGTGTTCCTATACTGGCTACAGCCTAGTAAGCTGGACCCAAGTTCAGAAGCGTCTGCTACATTTGGATTGTTTCATACAAGGGCAAGGAAGAGTTGTATGCTGAATATCTATAGTGATGCAGTATGGTCTACGAGAGAGTAAGCAGCACCCAAGTTCAGAAGCATCAGCTACATTTGGATTGTTTCATACAAGGGCAAGGAAGAGTTGTATGGTAAATCTCTCTAGTGATGCAGTATGGTCTACGAGAGAGTAAGCAGCACCCACGTTCAGAAGCGTCAGCTACATTTGGATTGTTTCATACAAGGGCAAGGAAGGGTTGTATGGTAAATCTCTATAGTGATGCAGTATGGTCTACGAGAGAGTAAGCAGCACCCAAGTTCAGAAGCATCAGCTACATTTGGATTGTTTCATACAAGGGCAAGGAAGAGTTGTATGGTAAATCTCTATAGTGATGCAGTATGGTCTACGAGAGAGTAAGCAGCACCCAAGTTCAGAAGCGTCAGCTACATTTGGATTGTTTCATACAAGGGCAAGGAAGAGTTGTATGGTAAATCTCTATAGTGATGCAGTATGGTCTACGAGAGAGTAAGCAGCACCCAAGTTCAGAAGCGTCTGCAACATTTGGATTGTTTCATACAAGGGCAAGGAAGAGTTGTATGCTAAATCTCTATAGTGATGCCGTATGGTCTACGAGAGAGTAAGCAGCACCCAAGTTCAGAAGCGTCTGCTACATTTGGATTGTTTCGTACAAGGGCAAGGAAGAGTTGTATGCGAAATCTCTATAGTGATGCAGTATGGTCTACGAGAGAGTAAGCAGCACCCAAGTTCAGAAGCGTCTGCAACATTTGGATTGTTTCATACAAGGGCAAGGAAGAGTTGTATGCTAAATCTCTATAGTGATGCATTATGGTCTACCAGAGAGTAAGCAGCACCCACGTTCAGAAGCGTCTGCGACATTTGGATTGTTTCATACAAAGGCAAGGAAGAGTTGTATGCTAAAACTCTATAGTGATGCAGTATGGTCTACGAGAGAGTAAGCAGCACCCACGTTCAGAAGCGTCTGCTACATTTGGATTGTTTCATACAAAGGCAATGAAGAGTTCTATACTAAATCTCTCTGGTGTTATTATACTGGCTACAGCCTAGTAAGCAGCACCCAAGTTCAGAAGCGTCTGCTACATTTGGATTGTTTCATACAAGGGCAAGGAAGAGTTGTATGCTAAATCTCTATAGTGATGCAGTATGGTCTACGAGAGAGTAAGCAGCACCCAAGTTCAGAAGCGTCTGCTACATTTGGATTGTTTCGTACAAGGGCAAGGAAGAGTTGTATGCTAAATCTCTATAGTGATGCAGTATGGTCTACGAGAGAGTAAGCAGCACCCAAGTTCAGAAGCGTCTGCTACATTTGGATTGTTTCATACAAGGGCAAGGAAGAGTTGTATGGTAAATCTCTATAGTGATGCATTATGGTCTACGAGAGAGTAAGCAGCACCCAAGTTCAGAAGCGTCTGCTACATTTGGATTGTTTCATACAAAGGCAAGGAAGAGTTCTATACTAAATCTCTCTGGTGTTCCTATACTGGCTACAGCCTAGTAAGCAGGACCCAAGTTCAGAAGCGTCTGCTACATTTGGATTGTTTCATACAAGGGCAAGGAAGAGTTGTATGCTAAATCTCTATAGTGATGCAGTATGGTCTACGAGAGAGTAAGCAGCACCCAAGTTCAGAAGCGTCTGCTACATTTGGATTGTTTCATACAAGGGCAAGGAAGAGTTGTATGCTAAATCTCTATAGTGATGCAGTATGGTCTACGAGAGAGTAAGCAGCACCCAAGTTCAGAAGCGTCTGCTACATTTGGATTGTTTCGTACAAGGGCAAGGAAGAGTTGTATGCTAAATCTCTATAGTGATGCAGTATGGTCTACGAGAGAGTAAGCAGCACCCAAGTTCAGAAGCGTCTGCAACATTTGGATTGTTTCATACAAGGGCAAGGAAGAGTTGTATGCTAAATCGCTATAGTGATGCAGTATGGTCTACGAGAGAGTAAGCAGCACCCAAGTTCAGAAGCGTCTGCTACATTTGGATTGTTTCATACAAAGGCAAGGAAGAGTTGTATGCTAAAACTCTATAGTGATGCAGTATGGTCTACGAGAGAGTAAGCAGCACCCACGTTCAGAAGCGTCTGCTACATTTGGATTGTTTCATACAAAGGCAATGAAGAGTTCTATACTAAATCTCTCTGGTGTTCCTATACTGGCTACAGCCTAGTAAGCAGGACCCAAGTTCAGAAGCGTCTGCTACATTTGGATTGTTTCATACAAGGGCAAGGAAGAGTTGTATGGTAAATCTCTATAGTGATGCAGTATGGTCTACGAGAGAGTAAGCAGCACCCAGGTTCAGAAGCGTCTGCTACATTTGGATTGTTTCATACAAAGGCAAGGAAGAGTTGTATGCTAAAACTCTATAGTGATGCAGTATGGTCTACGAGAGAGTAAGCAGCACCCACGTTCAGAAGCGTCTGCTACATTTGGATTGTTTCATACAAAGGCAAGGAAGAGTTGTATGCTAAAACTCTATAGTGATGCAGTATGGTCTACGAGAGAGTAAGCAGCACCCAAGTTCAGAAGCGTCTGCTACATTTCGATTGTTTCATACAAGGGCAAGGAAGAGTTGTGTGCTACATCTCTATAGTGATGCAGTATGGTCTACGAGAGAGTAAGCAGCACCCAAGTTCAGAAGCGTCTGCTACATTTGGATTGTTTCATACAAGGGCAAGGAAGAGTTGTATGGTAAATCTCTATAGTGATGCAGTATGGTCTACGAGAGAGTAAGCAGCACCCAAGTTCAGAAGCGTCTGCTACATTTGGATTGTTTCATACAAAGGCAATGAAGAGTTCTATACTAAATCTCTCTGGTGTTCCTATACTGGCTACAGCCTAGTAAGCTGGACCCAAGTTCAGAAGCGTCTGCTACATTTGGATTGTTTCATACAAGGGCAAGGAAGAGTTGTATGCTGAATATCTATAGTGATGCAGTATGGTCTACGAGAGAGTAAGCAGCACCCAAGTTCAGAAGCATCAGCTACATTTGGATTGTTTCATACAAGGGCAAGGAAGAGTTGTATGGTAAATCTCTCTAGTGATGCAGTATGGTCTACGAGAGAGTAAGCAGCACCCACGTTCAGAAGCGTCAGCTACATTTGGATTGTTTCATACAAGGGCAAGGAAGGGTTGTATGGTAAATCTCTATAGTGATGCAGTATGGTCTACGAGAGAGTAAGCAGCACCCAAGTTCAGAAGCATCAGCTACATTTGGATTGTTTCATACAAGGGCAAGGAAGAGTTGTATGGTAAATCTCTATAGTGATGCAGTATGGTCTACGAGAGAGTAAGCAGCACCCAAGTTCAGAAGCGTCAGCTACATTTGGATTGTTTCATACAAGGGCAAGGAAGAGTTGTATGGTAAATCTCTATAGTGATGCAGTATGGTCTACGAGAGAGTAAGCAGCACCCAAGTTCAGAAGCGTCTGCAACATTTGGATTGTTTCATACAAGGGCAAGGAAGAGTTGTATGCTAAATCTCTATAGTGATGCCGTATGGTCTACGAGAGAGTAAGCAGCACCCAAGTTCAGAAGCGTCTGCTACATTTGGATTGTTTCGTACAAGGGCAAGGAAGAGTTGTATGCGAAATCTCTATAGTGATGCAGTATGGTCTACGAGAGAGTAAGCAGCACCCAAGTTCAGAAGCGTCTGCAACATTTGGATTGTTTCATACAAGGGCAAGGAAGAGTTGTATGCTAAATCTCTATAGTGATGCATTATGGTCTACCAGAGAGTAAGCAGCACCCACGTTCAGAAGAGTCTGCTACATTTGGATTGTTTCATACAAAGGCAATGAAGAGTTCTATACTAAATCTCTCTGGTGTTCCTATACTGGCTACAGCCTAGTAAGCAGGACCCAAGTTCAGAAGCGTCTGCTACATTAGGATTGTTTCATTCAAGGGCAAGGAAGAGTTGTATGGTAAATCTCTATAGTGATGCAGTATGGTCTACGAGAGAGTAAGCAGCACCCAAGTTCAGAAGCGTCAGCTACATTTGGATTGTTTCATACAAGGGCAAGGAAGAGTTGTATGCTAAATCTCTATAGTGATGCAGTATGGTCTACGAGAGAGTAAGCAGCACCCAAGTTCAGAAGCGTCAGCTACATTTGGATTGTTTCATACAAGGGCAAGGAAGAGTTGTACGCTAAATCTCTATAGTGATGCAGTATGGTCTACGAGAGAGTAAGCAGCACCCAAGTTCAGAAGCGTCTGCTACATTTGGATTGTTTCATACAAGGGCAAGGAAGAGTTGTATGGTAAATCTCTATAGTGATGCATTATGGTCTACGAGAGAGTAAGCAGCACCCAAGTTCAGAAGCGTCTGCTACATTTGGATTGTTTCATACAAAGGCAAGGAAGAGTTCTATACTAAATCTCTCTGGTGTTCCTATACTGGCTACAGCCTAGTAAGCAGGACCCAAGTTCAGAAGCGTCTGCTACATTTGGATTGTTTCATACAAGGGCAAGGAAGAGTTGTATGCTAAATCTCTATAGTGATGCAGTATGGTCTACGAGAGAGTAAGCAGCACCCAAGTTCAGAAGCGTCTGCTACATTTGGATTGTTTCATACAAGGGCAAGGAAGAGTTGTATGCTAAATCTCTATAGTGATGCAGTATGGTCTACGAGAGAGTAAGCAGCACCCAAGTTCAGAAGCGTCTGCTACATTTGGATTGTTTCGTACAAGGGCAAGGAAGAGTTGTATGCTAAATCTCTATAGTGATGCAGTATGGTCTACGAGAGAGTAAGCAGCACCCAAGTTCAGAAGCGTCTGCAACATTTGGATTGTTTCATACAAGGGCAAGGAAGAGTTGTATGCTAAATCGCTATAGTGATGCAGTATGGTCTACGAGAGAGTAAGCAGCACCCAAGTTCAGAAGCGTCTGCTACATTTGGATTGTTTCATACAAAGGCAAGGAAGAGTTGTATGCTAAAACTCTATAGTGATGCAGTATGGTCTACGAGAGAGTAAGCAGCACCCACGTTCAGAAGCGTCTGCTACATTTGGATTGTTTCATACAAAGGCAATGAAGAGTTCTATACTAAATCTCTCTGGTGTTCCTATACTGGCTACAGCCTAGTAAGCAGGACCCAAGTTCAGAAGCGTCTGCTACATTTGGATTGTTTCATACAAGGGCAAGGAAGAGTTGTATGGTAAATCTCTATAGTGATGCAGTATGGTCTACGAGAGAGTAAGCAGCACCCAGGTTCAGAAGCGTCTGCTACATTTGGATTGTTTCATACAAGGGCAAGGAAGAGCTGTATGCTAAAACTCTATAGTGATGCAGTATGGTCTACGAGAGAGTAAGTAACACCCACGTTCAGAAGCGTCTGCTACATTTGGATTGTTTCATACAAAGGCAAGGAAGAGTTGTATGCTAAAACTCTATAGTGATGCAGTATGGTCTACGAGAGAGTAAGCAGCACCCACGTTCAGAAGCGTCTGCTACATTTGGATTGTTTCATACAAAGGCAACGAAGAGTTCTATACTAAATCTCTCTGGTGTTCCTATACTGGCTACAGCCTAGTAAGCAGGACCCAATTTCAGAAGCGTCTGCTACATTTGGATTTTTTCATACAAGGGCAAGGAAGAGTTGTATGGTAAATCTCTATAGTGATGCAGTATGGTCTACGAGAGAGTAAGCAGCACCCAAGTTCAGAAGCGTCTGCTACATTTGGTTTGTTTCATACAAGGGCAAGGAAGAGTTGTGTGCTAAATCTCTATAGTGATGCAGTATGGTCTACGAGAGAGTAAGCAGCACCCAAGTTCAGAAGCGTCTGCAACATTTGGATTGTTTCATACAAGGGCAAGGAAGAGTTGTATGCTAAATCTCTATAGTGATTCAGTATGGTCTACGAGAGAGTAAGCAGCACCCAAGTTCAGAAGCGTCTGCTACATTTGGATTGTTTCATACAAGGGCAATGAAGAGTTCTATACTAAATCTCTCTGGTGTTCCTATACTGGCTACAGCCTAGTAAGCAGCACCCAAGTTCAGAAGCGTCTGCTACATTTGGATTGTTTCATACAAGGGCAAGGAAGAGTTGTATGGTAAATGTCTATAGTGATGCAGTATGGTCTACGAGAGAGTAAGCAGCACCCAAGTTCAGAACCGTCTGCTAAATTTGTATTGTTTCATACAGAGGCAATGAAGTGTTCTATACTAAATCTCTCTGGTGTTCCTATACTCGCTACAGCCTAGTAAGCAGGACCCAAGTTCAGAAGCGTCTGCTACATTTGGATTGTTTCATACAAGGGCAAGGAAGAGTTGTATGCTAAATCTCTATAGGGATGCAGTATGGTCTACGAGAGAGTAAGCAGCACCCACGTTCAGAAGCGTCTGCTACATTTGGATTGTTTCATACAAGGGCAAGGAAGAGTTGTATGCTAAATCTCTATAGTGATGCAGTATGGTCTACGAGAGAGTAAGCAGCACCCAAGTTCAGAAGCGTCTGCAACATTTGGATTGTTTCATACAAGGGCAAGGAAGAGTTGTATGGTAAATCTCTATAGTGATGCAGTATGGTCTACGAGAGAGTAAGCAGCACCCAAGTTCAGAAGCGTCTGCTACATTTGGATTATTTCATACAAGGGCAATGAAGAGTTCTATACTAAATCTCTCTGGTGTTCCTATACTGGCTAAAGCCTAGTAAGCAGCACCCAAGTTCAGAAGCGTCTGCTACATTTGGATTGTTTCATAGAAGGGCAAGGAAGAGTTGTATGGTAAATCTCTATAGTGATGCAGTATGGTCTACGAGAGAGTAAGCAGCACCCAAGTTCAGAAGCATCAGCTACATTTGGATTGTTTCATACAAGGGCAAGGAAGAGTTGTATGGTAAATCTCTATAGTGATGCAGTATGGTCTACGAGAGAGTAAGCAGCACCCACGTTCAGAAGCGTCAGATACATTTGGATTGTTTCATACAAGGGCAAGGAAGAGTTGTATGGTAAATCTCTATAGTGATGCAGTATGGTCTACGAGAGAGTAAGCAGCACCCACGTTCAGAAGCGTCTGCAACATTTGGATTGTCTCATACAACGGCAAGGAAGAGTTGTATGGTAAATCTCTATAGTGATGCAGTATGGTCTACGAGAGAGTAAGCAGCACCCAAGTTCAGAAGCGTCTGCTACATTTGGATTGTTTCATACAAAGGCAATGAAGAGTTCTATACTAAATCTCTCTGGTGTTCCTATACTGGCTACAGCCTAGTAAGCAGCACCCAAGTTCAGAAGCGTCTGCTGCATTTGGATTGTTTCATACAAGGGCAAGGAAGAGTTGTATGGTAAATCTCTATAGTGATGCAGTATGGTCTACGAGAGAGTAAGCAGCACCCAAGTTCAGAAGCGTCTGCTACATTTGGATTGTTTCATACAGAGGCAATGAAGAGTTCTATACTAAATCTCTCTGGTGTTCCTATACTCGCTACAGCCTAGTAAGCAGGACCCAAGTTCAGAAGCGTCTGCTACATTTGGATTGTTTCGTACAAGGGCAAGGAAGAGTTGTATGCGAAATCTCTGTAGTGATGCAGTATGGTCTACGAGAGAGTAAGCAGCACCCAAGTTCAGAAGCGTCTGCAACATTTGGATTGTTTCATACAAAGGCAAGGAAGAGTTGTATGCTAAATCTCTATAGTGATGCAGTATGGTCTACGAGAGAGTAAGCAGCACCCAAGTTCAGAAGCGTCTGCTACATTTGGATTATTTCATACAAGGGCAATGAAGAGTTCTATACTAAATCTCTCTGGTGATCCTATACTGGCTAGAGCCTAGTAAGCAGCACCCAAGTTCAGAAGGGTCTGCTACATTTGGATTGTTTCATACAAGGGCAAGGAAGACTTGTATGGTAAATCTCTATAGTGATGCAGTATGGTCTACGAGAGAGTAAGCAGCACCCAAGTTCAGAAGCGTCTGCCACATTTGGATTGTTTCATACAGAGGCAATGAAGAGTTCTATACTAAATCTCTCTGGTGTTCCTATACTCGCTACAGCCTAGTAAGCAGGACCCAAGTTCAGAAGCGTCTGCTACATTTGGATTGTTTCATACAAGGGCAAGGAAGAGTTGTATGCTAAATCTCTATAGTGATGCAGTATGGTCTACGAGAGAGTAAGCAGCACCCAAGTTCAGAAGCGTCAGCTACATTTGGATTGTTTCATACAAGGGCAAGGAAGAGTTGTATGCTAAATCTCTATAGTGATGCAGTATGGTCTACGAGAGAGTAAGCAGCACCCAAGTTCAGAAGCATCAGCTACATTTGGATTGTTTCATACAAGGGCAAGGAAGAGTTGTATGGTAAATCTCTATAGTGATGCAGTATGGTCTACGAGAGAGTAAGCAGCACCCAAGTTCAGAAGCGTCAGCTACATTTGGATTGTTTCATACAAGGGCAAGGAAGATTGTATGGTAAATCTCTATAGTGATGCAGTATGGTCTACGAGAGAGTAAGCAGCACCCAAGTTCAGAAGCGTCTGCAACATTTGGATTGTCTCATACAAGGGCAAGGAAGAGTTGTATGCTAAATCTCTATAGTGATGCAGTATGGTCTACGAGAGAGTAAGCAGCACCCAAGTTCAGAAGCGTCTGCTACATTTGGATTGTTTCATACAAGGGCAAGGAAGAGTTGTATGCTAAATCTCTATAGTGATGCAGTATTGTCTACGAGAGAGTAAGCAGCACCCAAGTTCAGAAGCGTCTGCTACATTTGGATTGTTTCATACAAGGGCAAGGAAGAGTTGTATGGTAAATCTCTATAGTGATGCAGTATGGTCTACGAGAGAGTACGCAGCACCCAAGTTCAGAAGCGTCTGCTACATTTGGATTGTTTCATACAGAGGCAATGAAGAGTTCTATACTAAATCTCTCTGGTGTTCCTATACTCGCTACAGCCTAGTAAGCAGGACCCAAGTTCAGAAGCGTCTGCTACATTTGGATTGTTTCATACAAGGGCAAGGAAGAGTTGTATGCTAAATCTCTATAGGGATGCAGTATGGTCTACGAGAGAGTAAGCAGCACCCAAGTTCAGAAGCGTCAGCTGCATTTGGATTGTTTCATACAAGGGCAAGGAATAGTTGTATGGTAAATCTCTATAGTTATGCAGTATGGTCTACGAGAGAGTAAGCAGCACCCAAGTTCAGAAGCGTCTGCTACATTTGGATTGTTTCATACAAGGGCAAGGAAGAGTTGTATGCTAAATCTCTATAGTGATGCAGTATGGTCTACGAGAGAGTAAGCAGCACCCAAGTTCAGAAGCGTCTGCTAGATTTGGATTGTTTCATACAAAGGCAAGGAAGAGTTGTATGCTAAAATTCTATAGTGATGCAGTATGGTCTACGAGAGAGTAAGCAGCACCCAAGTTCAGAAGCGTCTGCTACATTTGGATTGTTTCATACAAAGGCAATGAAGAGTTCTATACTAAATCTCTCTGGTGTTCCTATACTGGCTACAGCCTAGTAAGCAGGACCCAAGTTCAGAAGCGTCTGCTACATTTGGATTTTTTCATACAAGGGCAAGGAAGAGTTGTATGGTAAATCTCTATCGTGATGCAGTATGGTCTACGAGAGAGTAAGCAGCACCCAAGTTCAGAAGCGTCTGCTACATTTGGATTGTTTCATACAAGGGCAAGGAAGAGTTGTATGCTAAATCTCTATAGTGATGCAGTATGGCCTACGAGAGAGTAAGCAGCACCCAAGTTCAGAAGCGTCTGCTACATTTGGATTGTTTCATACAAAGGCAAGGAAGAGTTGTATGCTAAATCTCTATAGTGATGCAGTATGGTCTACGAGAGAGTAAGCAGCACCCAAGTTCAGAAGCGTCTGCAACATTTGGATTGTTTCATACAAGGGCAAGGAAGAGTTGTATGCTAAATCTCTATAGTGATGCAGTACGGTCTACGAGAGAGTAAGCAGCACCCAAGTTCAGAAGCGTCTGCTACATTTGGATTGTTTCATACAAGGGCAAGGAAGAGTTGTATGCTAAATCTCTATAGTGATGCAGTATGGTCTACGAGAGAGTAAGCAGCACCCAAGTTCAGAAGCGTCTGGTACATTTGGATTGTTTCATGCAAAGGCAATGAAGAGATCTATACTAAATCTCTCTGGTGTTCCTATACTGGCTACAGCCTAGTAAGCAAGACCCAAGTTCAGAAGCGTCTGCTACATTTGGATTGTTTCATACAAGGGCAAGGAAGAGTTGTATGCTAAATCTCTATAGTGATGCAGTATGGTCTACGAGAGAGTAAGCAGCACCCAATTTCAGAAGCATCAGCTACATTTGGATTGTTTTATACAAGGGCAAGGAAGAGTTGTATGGTTAATCTCTATAGTGATGCAGTATGGTCTACGAGAGAGTAAGCAGCACCCAAGTTCAGAAGCGTAAGCTACATCTGGATTGTTTCATACAAGGGCAAGGAAGAGTTGTATGGTAAATCTCTATAGTGATGCAGTATGGTCTACGAGAGATTAAGCAGCACCCAAGTTCAGAAGCGTCTGCTACATTTGGATTGTCTCATACAAGGGCAAGGAAGAGTTGTATGCTAAATCTCTATAGTGATGCAGTATGGTCTACGAGAGAGTAAGCAGCACCCAAGTTCAGAAGCGTCTGCTACATTTGGATTGTTTCATACAAGGGCAAGGAAGAGTTGTATGCTAAATCTCTATAGTGATGCAGTAATGTCTACGAGAGAGTATGCAGCACCCAAGTTCAGAAGCGTCTGCTACATTTGGATTGTTTCATACAAGGGCAAGGAAGAGTTGTATGGTAAATCTCTATAGTGATGCAGTATGGTCTACGAGAGAGTAAGCAGCACCCACGTTCAGAAGCGTCTGCTACATTTGGATTGTTTCGTACAAGGGCAAGGAAGAGTTGTATGCTAAATCTCTATAGTGATGCAGTATGGTCTACGAGAGAGTAAGCAGCACCCAAGTTCAGAAGCGTCTGCAACATTTGGATTGTTTCATACAAGGGCAAGGAAGAGTTGTATGCTAAATCTCTATAGTGATGCAGTATGGTCTACGAGAGAGTAAGCAGCACCCAAGTTCCGAAGCGTCTGCTACATTTGGATTATTTCATACAAGGGCAATGAAGAGTTCTATACTAAATCTCTCTGGTGTTCCTATACTGGCTACAGCCTAGTAAGCAGCACCCAAGTTCAGAAGCGTCTGCTACATTTGGATTGTTTCATACAAGGGCAAGGAAGAGTTGTATGGTAAATCTCTATAGTGATGCAGTATGTTCTACGAGAGAGTAAGCAGCACCCAAGTTCAGAAGCGTCTGCTACATTTGGATTGTTTCATACAGAGGCAATGAAGAGTTCTATACTAAATCTCTCTGGTGTTCCTATACTCGCTACAGCCTAGTAAGCAGGACCCAAATTCAGAAGCGTCTGCTACATTTGGATTGTTTCATACAAGGGCAAGGAAGAGTTGTATACTAAATCACTATAGGGATGCAGTATGGTCTACGAGAGAGTAAGCAGCACCCAAGTTCAGAAGCGTCTGCTGCATTTGGATTGTTTCATACAAGGGCAAGGAAGAGTTGTATGGTAAATCTCTATAGTGATGCAGTATGGTCTACGAGAGAGTAAGCAGCACCCAAGTTCAGAAGCGTCTGCTACATTTGGATTGTTTCATACAAGGGCAAGGAAGAGTTGTATGGTAAATCTCTATAGTGATGCAGTATGGTCTACGAGAGAGTAAGCAGCACCCAAGTTCAGAAGCGTCAGCTACATTTGGATTGTTTCATACAAGGGCAAGGAAGAGTTGTATGGTAAATCTCTATAGTGATGCAGTATGGTCTACGAGAGAGTAAGCAGCACCCAAGTTCAGAAGCGTCTGCAACATTTGGATTGTTTCATACAAGGGCAAGGAAGAGTTGTATGCTAAATCTCTATAGTGATGCCGTATGGTCTACGAGAGATTAAGCAGCACCGAAGTTCAGAAGCGTCTGCTACATTTGGATTGTTTCGTACAAGGGCAAGGAAGAGTTGTATGCGAAATCTCTGTAGTGATGCAGTATGGTCTACGAGAGAGTAAGCAGCACCCAAGTTCAGAAGCGTCTGCAACATTTGGATTGTTTCATACAACGGCAAGGAAGAGTTGTATGCTAAATCTCAATAGTGATGCAGTATGGTCTACGAGAGAGTAAGCAGCACCCAAGTTCAGAAGCGTCTGCTACATTTGGATTATTTCATACAAGGGCAATGAAGAGTTCTATACTAAATCTCTCTGGTGATCCTATACTGGCTAGAGCCTAGTAAGCAGCACCCAAGTTCAGAAGCGTCTGCTACATTTGGATTGTTTCATACAAGGGCAAGGAAGAGTTGTATGGTAAATCTCTATAGTGATGCAGTATGGTCTACGAGAGAGTAAGCAGCACCCAAGTTCAGAAGCGTCTGCCACATTTGGATTGTTTCATACAGAGGCAATGAAGAGTTCTATACTAAATCTCTCTGGTGTTCCTATACTCGCTACAGCCTAGTAAGCAGGACTCAAGTTCAGAAGCGTCTGCTACATTTGGATTGTTTCATACAAGGGCAAGGAAGAGTTGTATGCTAAATCTCTATAGGGATGCAGTATGGTCTACGAGAGAGTAAGCAGAACTCAAGTTCAGAAGCGTCTGCTACATTTGGATTGTTTCATACAAGGGCAAGGAAGAGCTGTATGCTAAATCTCTATAGTGATGCAGTATGGTCTACGAGAGAGTAAGCAGCACCCAAGTTCAGAAGCGTCTGCGACATTTGGATTGTTTCATACAAAGGCAAGGAAGAGTTGTATGCTAAAACTCTATAGTGATGCAGTATGGTCTACG
This sequence comes from Plestiodon gilberti rubricaudatus, assembly GCA_026170595.1. Classification (NCBI taxonomy): domain Eukaryota; kingdom Metazoa; phylum Chordata; class Lepidosauria; order Squamata; family Scincidae; genus Plestiodon; species Plestiodon gilberti. Next base: position 113,799,914 of record JANXHW010000003.1, read on the forward strand.
AGAGAGTAAGCAGCACCCACGTTCAGAAGCGTCTGCTACATTTGGATTGTTTCATACAAAGGCAATGAAGAGTTCTATACTAAATCTCTCTGGTGTTATTATACTGGCTACAGCCTAGTAAGCAGCACCCAAGTTCAGAAGCGTCTGCTACATTTGGATTGTTTCATACAAGGGCAAGGAAGAGTTGTATGCTAAATCTCTATAGTGATGCAGTATGGTCTACGAGAGAGTAAGCAGCACCCAAGTTCAGAAGCGTCTGCTACATTTGGATTGTTTCGTACAAGGGCAAGGAAGAGTTGTATGCTAAATCTCTATAGTGATGCAGTATGGTCTACGAGAGAGTAAGCAGCACCCAAGTTCAGAAGCGTCTGCTACATTTGGATTGTTTCATACAAGGGCAAGGAAGAGTTCTATACTAAATCTCTCTGGTGTTCCTATACTGGCTACAGCCTAGTAAGCAGGACCCAAGTTCAGAAGCGTCTGCTACATTTGGATTGTTTCATACAAGGGCAAGGAAGAGTTGTATGCTAAATCTCTATAGTGATGCAGTATGGTCTACGAGAGAGTAAGCAGCACCCAAGTTCAGAAGCGTCTGCTACATTTGGATTGTTTCGTACAAGGGCAAGGAAGAGTTGTATGCTAAATCTCTATAGTGATGCAGTATGGTCTACGAGAGAGTAAGCAGCACCCAAGTTCAGAAGCGTCTGCAACATTTGGATTGTTTCATACAAGGGCAAGGAAGAGTTGTATGCTAAATCGCTATAGTGATGCAGTATGGTCTACGAGAGAGTAAGCAGCACCCAAGTTCAGAAGCGTCTGCTACATTTGGATTGTTTCATACAAAGGCAAGGAAGAGTTGTATGCTAAAACTCTATAGTGATGCAGTATGGTCTACGAGAGAGTAAGCAGCACCCACGTTCAGAAGCGTCTGCTACATTTGGATTGTTTCATACAAAGGCAATGAAGAGTTCTATACTAAATCTCTCTGGTGTTCCTATACTGGCTACAGCCTAGTAAGCAGGACCCAAGTTCAGAAGCGTCTGCTACATTTGGATTGTTTCATACAAGGGCAAGGAAGAGTTGTATGGTAAATCTCTATAGTGATGCAGTATGGTCTACGAGAGAGTAAGCAGCACCCAGGTTCAGAAGCGTCTGCTACATTTGGATTGTTTCATACAAAGGCAAGGAAGAGTTGTATGCTAAAACTCTATAGTGATGCAGTATGGTCTACGAGAGAGTAAGCAGCACCCACGTTCAGAAGCGTCTGCTACATTTGGATTGTTTCATACAAAGGCAAGGAAGAGTTGTATGCTAAAACTCTATAGTGATGCAGTATGGTCTACGAGAGAGTAAGCAGCACCCAAGTTCAGAAGCGTCTGCTACATTTCGATTGTTTCATACAAGGGCAAGGAAGAGTTGTGTGCTACATCTCTATAGTGATGCAGTATGGTCTACGAGAGAGTAAGCAGCACCCAAGTTCAGAAGCGTCTGCTACATTTGGATTGTTTCATACAAGGGCAAGGAAGAGTTGTATGGTAAATCTCTATAGTGATGCAGTATGGTCTACGAGAGAGTAAGCAGCACCCAAGTTCAGAAGCGTCTGCTACATTTGGATTGTTTCATACAAAGGCAATGAAGAGTTCTATACTAAATCTCTCTGGTGTTCCTATACTGGCTACAGCCTAGTAAGCTGGACCCAAGTTCAGAAGCGTCTGCTACATTTGGATTGTTTCATACAAGGGCAAGGAAGAGTTGTATGCTGAATATCTATAGTGATGCAGTATGGTCTACGAGAGAGTAAGCAGCACCCAAGTTCAGAAGCATCAGCTACATTTGGATTGTTTCATACAAGGGCAAGGAAGAGTTGTATGGTAAATCTCTCTAGTGATGCAGTATGGTCTACGAGAGAGTAAGCAGCACCCACGTTCAGAAGCGTCAGCTACATTTGGATTGTTTCATACAAGGGCAAGGAAGAGTTGTATGGTAAATCTCTATAGTGATGCAGTATGGTCTACGAGAGAGTAAGCAGCACCCAAGTTCAGAAGCATCAGCTACATTTGGATTGTTTCATACAAGGGCAAGGAAGAGTTGTATGGTAAATCTCTATAGTGATGCAGTATGGTCTACGAGAGAGTAAGCAGCACCCAAGTTCAGAAGCGTCAGCTACATTTGGATTGTTTCATACAAGGGCAAGGAAGAGTTGTATGGTAAATCTCTATAGTGATGCAGTATGGTCTACGAGAGAGTAAGCAGCACCCAAGTTCAGAAGCGTCTGCAACATTTGGATTGTTTCATACAAGGGCAAGGAAGAGTTGTATGCTAAATCTCTATAGTGATGCCGTATGGTCTACGAGAGAGTAAGCAGCACCCAAGTTCAGAAGCGTCTGCTACATTTGGATTGTTTCGTACAAGGGCAAGGAAGAGTTGTATGCGAAATCTCTATAGTGATGCAGTATGGTCTACGAGAGAGTAAGCAGCACCCAAGTTCAGAAGCGTCTGCAACATTTGGATTGTTTCATACAAGGGCAAGGAAGAGTTGTATGCTAAATCTCTATAGTGATGCATTATGGTCTACGAGAGAGTAAGCAGCACCCACGTTCAGAAGAGTCTGCTACATTTGGATTGTTTCATACAAAGGCAATGAAGAGTTCTATACTAAATCTCTCTGGTGTTCCTATACTGGCTACAGCCTAGTAAGCAGGACCCAAGTTCAGAAGCGTCTGCTACATTAGGATTGTTTCATTCAAGGGCAAGGAAGAGTTGTATGGTAAATCTCTATAGTGATGCAGTATGGTCTACGAGAGAGTAAGCAGCACCCAAGTTCAGAAGCGTCAGCTACATTTGGATTGTTTCATACAAGGGCAAGGAAGAGTTGTATGCTAAATCTCTATAGTGATGCAGTATGGTCTACGAGAGAGTAAGCAGCACCCAAGTTCAGAAGCGTCAGCTACATTTGGATTGTTTCATACAAGGGCAAGGAAGAGTTGTACGCTAAATCTCTATAGTGATGCAGTATGGTCTACGAGAGAGTAAGCAGCACCCAAGTTCAGAAGCGTCTGCTACATTTGGATTGTTTCATACAAGGGCAAGGAAGAGTTGTATGGTAAATCTCTATAGTGATGCATTATGGTCTACGAGAGAGTAAGCAGCACCCAAGTTCAGAAGCGTCTGCTACATTTGGATTGTTTCATACAAAGGCAAGGAAGAGTTCTATACTAAATCTCTCTGGTGTTCCTATACTGGCTACAGCCTAGTAAGCAGGACCCAAGTTCAGAAGCGTCTGCTACATTTGGATTGTTTCATACAAGGGCAAGGAAGAGTTGTATGCTAAATCTCTATAGTGATGCAGTATGGTCTACGAGAGAGTAAGCAGCACCCAAGTTCAGAAGCGTCTGCTACATTTGGATTGTTTCATACAAGGGCAAGGAAGAGTTGTATGCTAAATCTCTATAGTGATGCAGTATGGTCTACGAGAGAGTAAGCAGCACCCAAGTTCAGAAGCGTCTGCTACATTTGGATTGTTTCGTACAAGGGCAAGGAAGAGTTGTATGCTAAATCTCTATAGTGATGCAGTATGGTCTACGAGAGAGTAAGCAGCACCCAAGTTCAGAAGCGTCTGCAACATTTGGATTGTTTCATACAAGGGCAAGGAAGAGTTGTATGCTAAATCGCTATAGTGATGCAGTATGGTCTACGAGAGAGTAAGCAGCACCCAAGTTCAGAAGCGTCTGCTACATTTGGATTGTTTCATACAAAGGCAAGGAAGAGTTGTATGCTAAAACTCTATAGTGATGCAGTATGGTCTACGAGAGAGTAAGCAGCACCCACGTTCAGAAGCGTCTGCTACATTTGGATTGTTTCATACAAAGGCAATGAAGAGTTCTATACTAAATCTCTCTGGTGTTCCTATACTGGCTACAGCCTAGTAAGCAGGACCCAAGTTCAGAAGCGTCTGCTACATTTGGATTGTTTCATACAAGGGCAAGGAAGAGTTGTATGGTAAATCTCTATAGTGATGCAGTATGGTCTACGAGAGAGTAAGCAGCACCCAGGTTCAGAAGCGTCTGCTACATTTGGATTGTTTCATACAAGGGCAAGGAAGAGCTGTATGCTAAAACTCTATAGTGATGCAGTATGGTCTACGAGAGAGTAAGTAACACCCACGTTCAGAAGCGTCTGCTACATTTGGATTGTTTCATACAAAGGCAAGGAAGAGTTGTATGCTAAAACTCTATAGTGATGCAGTATGGTCTACGAGAGAGTAAGCAGCACCCACGTTCAGAAGCGTCTGCTACATTTGGATTGTTTCATACAAAGGCAACGAAGAGTTCTATACTAAATCTCTCTGGTGTTCCTATACTGGCTACAGCCTAGTAAGCAGGACCCAATTTCAGAAGCGTCTGCTACATTTGGATTTTTTCATACAAGGGCAAGGAAGAGTTGTATGGTAAATCTCTATAGTGATGCAGTATGGTCTACGAGAGAGTAAGCAGCACCCAAGTTCAGAAGCGTCTGCTACATTTGGATTGTTTCATACAAGGGCAAGGAAGAGTTGTGTGCTACATCTCTATAGTGATGCAGTATGGTCTACGAGAGAGTAACCAGCACCCAAGTTCAGAAGCGTCTGCTACATTTGGATTGTTTCATACAAGGGCAAGGAAGAGTTGTATGGTAAATCTCTATAGTGATGCAGTATGGTCTACGAGAGAGTAAGCAGCACCCAAGTTCAGAAGCGTCTGCTACATTTGGATTGTTTCATACAAAGGCAATGAAGAGTTCTATACTAAATCTCTCTGGTGTTCCTATACTGGCTACAGCCTAGTAAGCAGGACCCAAGTTCAGAAGCGTCTGCTACATTTGGATTGTTTCATACAAGGGCAAGGAAGAGTTGTATGCTGAATATCTATAGTGATGCAGTATGGTCTACGAGAGAGTAAGCAGCACCCAAGTTCAGAAGCATCAGCTACATTTGGATTGTTTCATACAAGGGCAAGGAAGAGTTGTATGGTAAATCTCTCTAGTGATGCAGTATGGTCTACGAGAGAGTAAGCAGCACCCACGTTCAGAAGCGTCAGCTACATTTGGATTGTTTCATACAAGGGCAAGGAAGAGTTGTATGGTAAATCTCTATAGTGATGCAGTATGGTCTACGAGAGAGTAAGCAGCACCCAAGTTCAGAAGCATCAGCTACATTTGGATTGTTTCATACAAGGGCAAGGAAGAGTTGTATGGTAAATCTCTATAGTGATGCAGTATGGTCTACGAGAGAGTAAGCAGCACCCAAGTTCAGAAGCGTCAGCTACATTTGGATTGTTTCATACAAGGGCAAGGAAGAGTTGTATGGTAAATCTCTATAGTGATGCAGTATGGTCTACGAGAGAGTAAGCAGCACCCAAGTTCAGAAGCGTCTGCAACATTTGGATTGTTTCATACAAGGGCAAGGAAGAGTTGTATGCTAAATCTCTATAGTGATGCCGTATGGTCTACGAGAGAGTAAGCAGCACCCAAGTTCAGAAGCGTCTGCTACATTTGGATTGTTTCGTACAAGGGCAAGGAAGAGTTGTATGCGAAATTTCTATAGTGATGCAGTATGGTCTACGAGAGAGTAAGCAGCACCCAAGTTCAGAAGCGTCTGCAACATTTGGATTGTTTCATACAAGGGCAAGGAAGAGTTGTATGCTAAATCTCTATAGTGATGCAGTATGGTCTACGAGAGAGTAAGCAGCACCCAAGTTCAGAAGCGTCTGCTACATTTGGATTGTTTCATACAGAGGCAATGAAGAGTTCTATACTAAATCTCTCTGGTGTTCCTATACTCGCTACAGCCTAGTAAGCAGGACCCAAGTTCAGAAGCGTCTGCTACATTTGGATTGTTTCATACAAGGGCAAGGAAGAGTTGTATGCTAAATCTCTATAGGGATGCAGTATGGTCTACGAGAGAGTAAGCAGCACCCAAGTTCAGAAGCGTCTGCTACATTTGGATTGTTTCATACAAGGGCAAGGAAGAGCTGTATGCTAAATCTCTATAGTGATGCAGTATGGTCTACGAGAGAGTAAGCAGCACCCAAGTTCAGAAGCGTCTGCTACATTTGGATTGTTTCATACAAAGGCAAGGAAGAGTTGTATGCTAAAACTCTATAGTGATGCAGTATGGTCTACGAGAGAGTAAGCAGCACCCACGTTCAGAAGCGTCTGCTACATTTGGATTGTTTCATACAAAGGCAATGAAGAGTTCTATACTAAATCTCTCTGGTGTTCCTATACTGGCTACAGCCTAGTAAGCAGGACGCAAGTTCAGAAGCGTCTGCTACATTTGGATTGTTTCATACAAGGGCAAGGAAGAGTTGTATGCTAAATCTCTATAGTGATGCAGTATGGTCTACGAGAGAGTAAGGAGCACCCAAGTTCAGAAGCGTCTGCTACATTTGGATTGTTTCATACAAGGGCAAGGAAGAGTTGTATGCTAAATCTCTATAGTGATGCAGTATGGTCTACGAGAGAGTAAGCAGCACCCAAGTTCAGAAGCGTCTGCTACATTTGGATTGTTTCATACAAGGGCAAGGAAGAGTTGTATGGTAAATCTCTATAGTGATGCATTATGGTCTACGAGAGAGTAAGCAGCACCCAAGTTCAGAAGCGTCTGCTACATTTGGATTGTTTCATACAAAGGCAAGGAAGAGTTCTATACTAAATCTCTCTGGTGTTCCTATATTGGCTGCAGCCTAGTAAGCAGGACCCAAGTTCAGAAGCGTCTGCTACATTTGGATTGTTTCATACAAGGGCAAGGAAGAGTTGTATGCTAAATCTCTATAGTGATGCAGTATGGTCTACGAGAGAGTAAGCAGCACCCAAGTTCAGAAGCGTCTGCTACATTTGGATTGTTTCATACAAGGGCAAGGAAGAGTTGTATGCTAAATCTCTATAGTGATGCAGTATGGTCTACGAGAGAGTAAGCAGCACCCACGTTCAGAAGCGTCTGCTACATTTGGATTGTTTCATACAAAGGCAATGAAGAGTTCTATACTAAATCTCTCTGGTGTTCCTATACTGGCTACAGCCTAGTAAGCAGGACCCAAGTTCAGAAGCGTCTGCTACATTAGGATTGTTTCATTCAAGGGCAAGGAAGAGTTGTATGGTAAATCTCTATAGTGATGCAGTATGGTCTACGAGAGAGTAAGCAGCACCCAAGTTCAGAAGCGTCAGCTACATTTGGATTGTTTCATACAAGGGCAAGGAAGAGTTGTATGCTAAATCTCTATAGCGATGCAGTATGGTCTACGAGAGAGTAAGCAGCACCCAAGTTCAGAAGCGTCTGCTACATTTGGATTGTTTCATACAAGGGCAATGAAGAGTTCTATACTAAATCTCTCCTGTGTTCCTATACTGGCTAAAGCCTAGTAAGCAGCACCCAAGTTCAGAAGCGTCTGCTACATTTGGATTGTTTCATACAAGGGCAAGGAAGAGTTGTATGGTAAATGTATATAGTGATGCAGTATGGTCTACGAGAGAGTAAGCAGCCCCCAAGTTCAGAACCGTCTGCTACATTTGGATTGTTTCATACAAGGGCAAGGAAGAGTTGTATGCTAAACATCTATAGTGATGCAGTATGGTCTACGAGAGAGTAAGCAGCACCCAAGTTCAGAAGCGTCTGCTACGTTTGGATTGTTTCATACAAAGGCAAGGAAGAGTTCTATACTAAATCTCTCTGGTGTTCCTATACTGGCTACAGCCTAGTAAGCAGGACCCAAGTTCAGAAGCGTCTGCTACATTTGGATTGTTTCATACAAGGGCAAGGAAGAGTTGTATGCTAAATCTCTATAGTGATGCAGTATGGTCTACGAGAGAGTAAGCAGCACCCAAGTTCAGAAGCGTCTGCTACATTAGGATTGTTTCATACAAGGGCAAGGAAGAGTTGTATGGTAAATCTCTATAGTGATGCAGTATGGTCTACGAGAGAGTAAGCAGCACCCAAGTTCAGAAGCGTCTGCTACATTTGGATTGTTTCGTACAAGGGCAAGGAAGAGTTGTATGCTAAATCTCTATAGTGATGCAGTATGGTCTACGAGAGAGTAAGCAGCACCCAAGTTCAGAAGCGTCTGCAACATTTGGATTGTTTCATACAAGGGCAAGGAAGAGTTGTATGCTAAATCTCTATAGTGATGCAGTATGGTCTACGAGAGAGTAAGCAGCACCCAAGTTCAGAACCGTCTGCTACATTTGTATTGTTTCATACAGAGGCAATGAAGTGTTCTATACTAAATCTCTCTGGTGTTCCTATACTCGCTACAGCCTAGTAAGCAGGACCCAAGTTCAGAAGCGTCTGCTACATTTGGATTGTTTCATACAAGGGCAAGGAAGAGTTGTATGCTAAATCTCTATAGGGATGCAGTATGGTCTACGAGAGAGTAAGCAGCACCCAAGTTCAGAAGCGTCTGCTACATTTGGATTGTTTCATACAAGGGCAAGGAAGAGTTGTATGCTAAATCTCTATAGTGATGCAGTATGGTCTACGAGAGAGTAAGCAGCACCCAAGTTCAGAAGCGTCTGCAACATTTCGATTGTATCATACAAGGGCAAGGAAGAGTTGTATGGTAAATCTCTATAGTGTTGCAGTATGGTCTACGAGAGAGTAAGCAGCACCCAAGTTCAGAAGCGTCTGCTACATTTGGATTGTTTCATACAAAGGCAATGAAGAGTTCTATACTAAATCTCTCTGGTGTTCCTATACTGGCTAAAGCCTAGTAAGCAGCACCCAAGTTCAGAAGCGTCTGCTACATTTGGATTGTTTCATACAAGGGCAAGGAAGAGTTGTATGGTAAATGTATATAGTGATGCAGTATGGTCTACGAGAGAGTAAGCAGCCCCCAAGTTCAGAACCGTCTGCTACATTTGGATTGTTTCATACAAGGGCAAGGAAGAGTTGTATGCTAAATCTCTATAGTGATGCAGTATGGTCTACGAGAGAGTAAGCAGCACCCAAGTTCAGAAGCGTCTGCTACATTTGGATTGTTTCATACAAGGGCAAGGAAGAGTTGTATGCTAAATCTCTATAGTGATGCAGTATGGTCTACGAGAGAGTAAGCAGCACCCAAGTTCAGAAGCGTCTGCAACATTTGGATTGTTTCATACAAGGGCAAGGAAGAGTTTTATGGTAAATCTCTATAGTGATGCAGTATGGTCTACGAGAGAGTAAGCAGCACCCAAGTTCAGAAGCGTCTGCTACATTTGGATTATTTCATACAAGGGCAATGAAGAGTTCTATACTAAATCTCTCTGGTGTTCCTATACTGGCTAAAGCCTAGTAAGCAGCACCCAAGTTCAGAAGCGTCTGCTACATTTGGATTGTTTCATACAAGGGCAAGGAAGAGTTGTATGGTAAATCTCTATAGTGATGCAGTATGGTCTACGAGAGAGTAAGCAGCACCCAAGTTCAGAAGCATCAGCGACATTTGGATTGTTTCATACAAGGGCAAGGAAGAGTTGTATGGTAAATCTCTATAGTGATGCAGTATGGTCTACGAGAGAGTAAGCAGCACCCACGTTCAGAAGCGTCAGATACATTTGGATTGTTTCATACAAGGGCAAGGAAGAGTTGTATGGTAAATCTCTATAGTGATGCAGTATGGTCTACGAGAGAGTAAGCAGCACCCACGTTCAGAAGCGTCTGCAACATTTGGATTGTCTCATACAACGGCAAGGAAGAGTTGTATGGTAAATCTCTATAGTGATGCAGTATGGTCTACGAGAGAGTAAGCAGCACCCACGTTCAGAAGCGTCTGCTACATTTGGATTGTTTCATACAAGGGCAAGGAAGAGTTGTATGCTAAATCTCTATAGTGATGCAGTATGGTCTACGAGAGAGTAAGCAGCACCCAAGTTCAGAAGCGTCTGCAACATTTGGATTGTTTCGTACAAGGCCAAGGAAGAGTTGTATGCTAAATCTCTATAGTGATGCAGTATGGTCTACGAGAGAGTAAGCAGCACCCAAGTTCAGAAGCGTCTGCAACATTTGGATTGTTTCATACAAGGGCAAGGAAGAGTTGTATGCTAAATCTCTATAGTGATGCAGTATGGTCTACGAGAGAGTAAGCAGCACCCAAGTTCAGAAGCGTCTGCTACATTTGGATTGTTTCATACAAGGGCAATGAAGAGTTCTATACTAAATCTCTCTGGTGTTCCTATACTGGCTACAGCCTAGTAAGCAGCACCCAAGTTCAGAAGCGTCTGCTACATTTGGATTGTTTCATACAAGGGCAAGGAAGAGTAGTATGGTAAATGTCTATAGTGATGCAGTATGGTCTACGAGAGAGTAAGCAGCACCCAAGTTCAGAAGCGTCTGCTACATTTGGATTGTTTCATACAAGGGCAAGGAAGAGTTGTATGCTAAATCTCTATAGTGATGCAGTATGGTCTACGAGAGAGTAAGCAGCACCCAAGTTCAGAAGCGTCTGCAACATTTCGATTGTATCATACAAGGGCAAGGAAGAGTTGTATGGTAAATCTCTATAGTGATGCAGTATGGTCTACGAGAGAGTAAGCAGCACCCAAGTTCAGAAGCGTCTGCTACATTTGGATTGTTTCATACAGAGGCAATGAAGAGTTCTATACTAAATCTCTCTGGTGTTCCTATACTCGCTACAGCCTAGTAAGCAGGACCCAAGTTCAGAAGCGTCTGCTACATTTGGATTGTTTCGTACAAGGGCAAGGAAGAGTTGTATGCGAAATCTCTGTAGTGATGCAGTATGGTCTACGAGAGAGTAAGCAGCACCCAAGTTCAGAAGCGTCTGCAACATTTGGATTGTTTCATACAACGGCAAGGAAGAGTTGTATGCTAAATCTCTATAGTGATGCAGTATGGTCTACGAGAGAGTAAGCAGCACCCAAGTTCAGAAGCGTCTGCTACATTTGGATTATTTCATACAAGGGCAATGAAGAGTTCTATACTAAATCTCTCTGGTGATCCTATACTGGCTAGAGCCTAGTAAGCAGCACCCAAGTTCAGAAGCGTCTGCTACATTTGGATTGTTTCATACAAGGGCAAGGAAGACTTGTATGGTAAATCTCTATAGTGATGCAGTATGGTCTACGAGAGAGTAAGCAGCACCCAAGTTCAGAAGCGTCTGCCACATTTGGATTGTTTCATACAGAGGCAATGAAGAGTTCTATACTAAATCTCTCTGGTGTTCCTATACTCGCTACAGCCTAGTAAGCAGGACCCAAGTTCAGAAGCGTCTGCTACATTTGGATTGTTTCATACAAGGGCAAGGAAGAGTTGTATGCTAAATCTCTATAGGGATGCAGTATGGTCTACGAGAGAGTAAGCAGCACCCAAGTTCAGAAGCGTCTGCTACATTTGGATTGTTTCATACAAGGGCAAGGAAGAGTTGTATGCTAAATCTCTATAGTGATGCAGTATGGTCTACGAGAGAGTAAGCAGCACCCAAGTTCAGAAGCGTCTGCAACATTTCGATTGTATCATACAAGGGCAAGGAAGAGTTGTATGGTAAATCTCTATAGTGATGCAGTATGGTCTACGAGAGAGTAAGCAGCACCCAAGTTCAGAAGCGTCTGCTACATTTGGATTGTTTCATACAAAGGCAATGAAGAGTTCTATACTAAATCTCTCTGGTGTTCCTATACTGGCTAAAGCCTAGTAAGCAGCACCCAAGTTCAGAAGCGTCTGCTACATTTGGATTGTTTCATACAAGGGCAAGGAAGAGTTGTATGGTAAATCTCTATAGTGATGCAGTATGGTCTACGAGAGAGTAAGCAGCACCCAAGTTCAGAAGCATCAGCTACATTTGGATTGTTTCATACAAGGGCAAGGAAGAGTTGTATGGTAAATCTCTATAGTGATGCAGTATGGTCTACGAGAGAGTAAGCAGCACCCACGTTCAGAAGCGTCAGATACATTTGGATTGTTTCATACAAGGGCAAGGAAGAGTTGTATGGTAAATCTCTATAGTGATGCAGTATGGTCTACGAGAGAGTAAGCAGCACCCACGTTCAGAAGCGTCTGCAACATTTGGATTGTCTCATACAACGGCAAGGAAGAGTTGTATGGTAAATCTCTATAGTGATGCAGTATGGTCTACGAGAGAGTAAGCAGCACCCAAGTTCAGAAGCGTCTGCTACATTTGGATTGTTTCATACAAGGGCAAGGAAGAGTTGTATGCTAAATCTCTATAGTGATGCAGTATGGTCTACGAGAGAGTAAGCAGCACCCAAGTTCAGAAGCGTCTGCTACATTTGGATTGTTTCGTACAAGGCCAAGGAAGAGTTGTATGCTAAATCTCTATAGTGATGCAGTATGGTCTACGAGAGAGTAAGCAGCACCCAAGTTCAGAAGCGTCTGCAACATTTGGATTGTTTCATACAAGGGCAAGGAAGAGTTGTATGCTAAATCTCTATAGTGATGCAGTATGGTCTACGAGAGAGTAAGCAGCACCCAAGTTCAGAAGCGTCTGCTACATTTGGATTGTTTCATACAAGGGCAATGAAGAGTTCTATACTAAATCTCTCTGGTGTTCCTATACTGGCTACAGCCTAGTAAGCAGCACCCAAGTTCAGAAGCGTCTGCTACATTTGGATTGTTTCATACAAGGGCAAGGAAGAGTAGTATGGTAAATGTCTATAGTGATGCAGTATGGTCTACGAGAGAGTAAGCAGCACCCAAGTTCAGAAGCGTCTGCTACATTTGGATTGTTTCATACAAGGGCAAGGAAGAGTTGTATGCTAAATCTCTATAGTGATGCAGTATGGTCTACGAGAGAGTAAGCAGCACCCAAGTTCAGAAGCGTCTGCAACATTTCGATTGTATCATACAAGGGCAAGGAAGAGTTGTATGGTAAATCTCTATAGTGATGCAGTATGGTCTACGAGAGAGTAAGCAGCACCCAAGTTCAGAAGCGTCTGCTACATTTGGATTGTTTCATACAAAGGCAATGAAGAGTTCTATACTAAATCTCTCTGGTGTTCCTATACTGGCTACAGCCTAGTAAGCAGCACCCAAGTTCAGAAGCGTCTGCTGCATTTGGATTGTTTCATACAAGGGCAAGGAAGAGTTGTATGGTAAATCTCTATAGTGATGCAGTATGGTCTACGAGAGAGTAAGCAGCACCCAAGTTCAGAAGCGTCTGCTACATTTGGATTGTTTCATACAGAGGCAATGAAGAGTTCTATACTAAATCTCTCTGGTGTTCCTATACTCGCTACAGCCTAGTAAGCAGGACCCAAGTTCAGAAGCGTCTGCTACATTTGGATTGTTTCGTACAAGGGCAAGGAAGAGTTGTATGCGAAATCTCTGTAGTGATGCAGTATGGTCTACGAGAGAGTAAGCAGCACCCAAGTTCAGAAGCGTCTGCTACATTTGGATTGTTTCATACAAGGGCAAGGAAGAGTTGTATGGTAAATCTCTATAGTGATGCAGTATGGTCTACGAGAGAGTAAGCAGCACCCAAGTTCAGAAGCGTCTGCTACATTTGGATTGTTTCGTACAAGGGCAAGGAAGAGTTGTATGCTAAATCTCTATAGTGATGCAGTATGGTCTACGAGAGAGTAAGCAGCACCCAAGTTCAGAAGCGTCTGCAACATTTGGATTGTTTCATACAAGGGCAAGGAAGAGTTGTATGCTAAATCTCTATAGTGATGCAGTATGGTCTACGAGAGAGTAAGCAGCACCCAAGTTCAGAAGCGTCTGCTACATTTGGATTGTTTCATACAAGGGCAATGAAGAGTTCTATACTAAATCTCTCTGGTGTTCCTATACTGGCTACAGCCTAGTAAGCAGCACCCAAGTTCAGAAGCGTCTGCTACATTTGGATTGTTTCATACAAGGGCAAGGAAGAGTTGTATGCTAAATCTCTATAGTGATGCAGTATGGTCTACGAGAGAGTAAGCAGCACCCAAGTTCAGAACCGTCTGCTACATTTGTATTGTTTCATACAGAGGCAATGAAGTGTTCTATACTAAATCTCTCTGGTGTTCCTATACTCGCTACAGCCTAGTAAGCAGGACCCAAGTTCAGAAGCGTCTGCTACATTTGGATTGTTTCATACAAGGGCAAGGAAGAGTTGTATGCTAAATCTCTATAGGGATGCAGTATGGTCTACGAGAGAGTAAGCAGCACCCACGTTCAGAAGCGTCTGCTACATTTGGATTGTTTCATACAAGGGCAAGGAAGAGTTGTATGCTAAATCTCTATAGTGATGCAGTATGGTCTACGAGAGAGTAAGCAGCACCCAAGTTCAGAAGCGTCTGCAAAATTTGGATTGTTTCATACAAGGGCAAGGAAGAGTTGTATGGTAAATCTCTATAGTGATGCAGTATGGTCTACGAGAGAGTAAGCAGCACCCAAGTTCAGAAGCGTCTGCTACATTTGGATTATTTCATACAAGGGCAATGAAGAGTTCTATACTAAATCTCTCTGGTGTTCCTATACTGGCTAAAGCCTAGTAAGCAGCACCCAAGTTCAGAAGCGTCTGCTACATTTGGATTGTTTCATACAAGGGCAAGGAAGAGTTGTATGGTAAATCTCTATAGTGATGCAGTATGGTCTACGAGAGAGTAAGCAGCACCCAAGTTCAGAAGCATCAGCTACATTTGGATTGTTTCATACAAGGGCAAGGAAGAGTTGTATGGTAAATCTCTATAGTGATGCAGTATGGTCTACGAGAGAGTAAGCAGCACCCACGTTCAGAAGCGTCAGATACATTTGGATTGTTTCATACAAGGGCAAGGAAGAGTTGTATGGTAAATCTCTATAGTGATGCAGTATGGTCTACGAGAGAGTAAGCAGCACCCACGATCAGAAGCGTCTGCAACATTTGGATTGTCTCATACAACGGCAAGGAAGAGTTGTATGGTAAATCTCTATAGTGATGCAGTATGGTCTACGAGAGAGTAAGCAGCACCCAAGTTCAGAAGCGTCTGCTACATTTGGATTGTTTCATACAAGGGCAAGGAAGAGTTGTATGCTAAATCTCTATAGTGATGCAGTATGGTCTACGAGAGAGTAAGCAGCACCCAAGTTCAGAAGCGTCTGCTACATTTGGATTGTTTCGTACAAGGCCAAGGAAGAGTTGTATGCTAAATCTCTATAGTGATGCAGTATGGTCTACGAGAGAGTAAGCAGCACCCAAGTTCAGAAGCGTCTGCAACATTTGGATTGTTTCATACAAGGGCAAGGAATAGTTGTATGCTAAATCTCTATAGTGATGCAGTATGGTCTACGAGAGAGTAAGCAGCACCCAAGTTCAGAAGCGTCTGCTACATTTGGATTGTTTCATACAAGGGCAATGAAGAGTTCTATACTAAATCTCTCTGGTGTTCCTATACTGGCTACAGCCTAGTAAGCAGCACCCAAGTTCAGAAGCGTCTGCTACATTTGGATTGTTTCATACAAGGGCAAGGAAGAGTAGTATGGTAAATGTCTATAGTGATGCAGTATGGTCTACGAGAGAGTAAGCAGCACCCAAGTTCAGAACCGTCTGCTACATTTGTATTGTTTCATACAGAGGCAATGAAGTGTTCTATACTAAATCTCTCTGGTGTTCCTATACTCGCTACAGCCTAGTAAGCAGGACCCAAGTTCAGAAGCGTCTGCTACATTTGGATTGTTTCATACAAGGGCAAGGAAGAGTTGTATGCTAAATCTCTATAGGGATGCAGTATGGTCTACGAGAGAGTAAGCAGCACCCAAGTTCAGAAGCGTCTGCTACATTTGGATTGTTTCATACAAGGGCAAGGAAGAGTTGTATGCTAAATCTCTATAGTGATGCAGTATGGTCTACGAGAGAGTAAGCAGCACCCAAGTTCAGAAGCGTCTGCAACATTTCGATTGTATCATACAAGGGCAAGGAAGAGTTGTATGGTAAATCTCTATAGTGATGCAGTATGGTCTACGAGAGAGTAAGCAGCACCCAAGTTCAGAAGCGTCTGCTACATTTGGATTGTTTCATACAAAGGCAATGAAGAGTTCTATACTAAATCTCTCTGGTGTTCCTATACTGGCTACAGCCTAGTAAGCAGCACCCAAGTTCAGAAGCGTCTGCTGCATTTGGATTGTTTCATACAAGGGCAAGGAAGAGTTGTATGGTAAATCTCTGTAGTGATGCAGTATGGTCTACGAGAGAGTAAGCAGCACCCAAGTTCAGAAGCGTCTGCAACATTTGGATTGTTTCATACAACGGCAAGGAAGAGTTGTATGCTAAATCTCTATAGTGATGCAGTATGGTCTACGAGAGAGTAAGCAGCACCCAAGTTCAGAAGCGTCTGCTACATTTGGATTATTTCATACAAGGGCAATGAAGAGTTCTATACTAAATCTCTCTGGTGTTCCTATACTCGCTACAGCCTAGTAAGCAGCACCCAAGTTCAGAAGCGTCTGCTACATTTGGATTGTTTCATACAAGGGCAAGGAAGAGTTGTATGCTAAATCTCTATAGTGATGCAGTATGGTCTACGAGAGAGTAAGCAGCACCCAAGTTCAGAAGCGTCAGCTACATTTGGATTGTTTCATACAAGGGCAAGGAAGAGTTGTATGCTAAATCTCTATAGTGATGCAGTATGGTCTACGAGAGAGTAAGCAGCACCCAAGTTCAGAAGCATCAGCTACATTTGGATTGTTTCATACAAGGGCAAGGAAGAGTTGTATGGTAAATCTCTATAGTGATGCAGTATGGTCTACGAGAGAGTAAGCAGCACCCAAGTTCAGAAGCGTCAGCTACATTTGGATTGTTTCATACAAGGGCAAGGAAGATTGTATGGTAAATCTCTATAGTGATGCAGTATGGTCTACGAGAGAGTAAGCAGCACCCAAGTTCAGAAGCGTCTGCAACATTTGGATTGTCTCATACAAGGGCAAGGAAGAGTTGTATGCTAAATCTCTATAGTGATGCAGTATGGTCTACGAGAGAGTAAGCAGCACCCAAGTTCAGAAGCGTCTGCTACATTTGGATTGTTTCATACAAGGGCAAGGAAGAGTTGTATGCTAAATCTCTATAGTGATGCAGTATTGTCTACGAGAGAGTAAGCAGCACCCAAGTTCAGAAGCGTCTGCTACATTTGGATTGTTTCATACAAGGGCAAGGAAGAGTTGTATGGTAAATCTCTATAGTGATGCAGTATGGTCTACGAGAGAGTACGCAGCACCCAAGTTCAGAAGCGTCTGCTACATTTGGATTGTTTCATACAGAGGCAATGAAGAGTTCTATACTAAATCTCTCTGGTGTTCCTATACTCGCTACAGCCTAGTAAGCAGGACCCAAGTTCAGAAGCGTCTGCTACATTTGGATTGTTTCATACAAGGGCAAGGAAGAGTTGTATGCTAAATCTCTATAGGGATGCAGTATGGTCTACGAGAGAGTAAGCAGAACTCAAGTTCAGAAGCGTCTGCTACATTTGGATTGTTTCATACAAGGGCAAGGAAGAGCTGTATGCTAAATCTCTATAGTGATGCAGTATGGTCTACGAGAGAGTAAGCAGCACCCAAGTTCAGAAGCGTCTGCGACATTTGGATTGTTTCATACAAAGGCAAGGAAGAGTTGTATGCTAAAACTCTATAGTGATGCAGTATGGTCTACGAGAGAGTAAGCAGCACCCACGTTCAGAAGTGTCTGCTACATTTGGATTGTTTCATACAAAGGCAATGAAGAGTTCTATACTAAATCTCTCTGGTGTTCCTATACTGGCTACAGCCTAGTAAGCAGCACCCAAGTTCAGAAGCGTCTGCTACATTTGGATTGTTTCATACAAGGGCAAGGAAGAGTTGTATGCTAAATCTCTATAGTGATGCAGTATGGTCTACGAGAGGGTAAGCAGCACCCAAGTTCAGAAGCGTCTGCTACATTTGGATTGTTTCGTACAAGGGCAAGGAAGAGTTGTATGCTAAATCTCTATAGTGATGCAGTATGGTCTACGAGAGAGTAAGCAGCACCCAAGTTCAGAAGCGTCTGCAACATTTGGATTGTTTCATACAAGGGCATGGAAGAGTTGTATGCTAAATCTCTATAGTGATGCAGTATGGTCTACGAGAGAGTAAGCAGCACCCACGTTCAGAAGCGTCTGCTACATTTGGATTGTTTCATACAAAGGCAATGAAGAGTTCTATACTAAATCTCTCTGGTGTTCCTATACTGGCTACAGCCTAGTAAGCAGCACCCAAGTTCAGAAGCGTCTGCTACATTTGGATTGTTTCATACAAGGGCAAGGAAGAGTTGTATGGTAAATCTCTATAGTGATGCAGTATGGTCTACGAGAGAGTAAGCAGCACCCAAGTTCAGAAGCGTCTGCTACATTTGGATTGTTTCATACAGAGGCAATGAAGAGTTCTATACTAAATCTCTCTGGTGTTCCTATACTCGCTACAGCCTAGTAAGCAGGACCCAAGTTCAGAAGCGTCTTCGACATTTGGATTGTTTCATACAAGGGCAAGGAAGAGTTGTATACTAAATCTCTATAGGGATGCAGTATGGTCTACGAGAGAGTAAGCAGCACCCAAGTTCAGAAGCGTCAGCTACATTTGGATTGTTTCATACAAGGGCAAGGAAGAGTTGTATGCTAAATCTCTATAGTGATGCAGTATGGTCTACGAGAGAGTAAGCAGCACCCAAGTTCAGAAGCATCAGCTACATTTGGATTGTTTCATACAAGGGCAAGGAAGAGTTGTATGGTAAATCTCTATAGTGATGCAGTATGGTCTACGAGAGAGTAAGCAGCACCCAAGTTCAGAAGCGTCAGCTACATTTGGATTGTTTCATACAAGGGCAAGGAAGATTGTATGGTAAATCTCTATAGTGATGCAGTATGGTCTACGAGAGAGTAAGCAGCACCCAAGTTCAGAAGCGTCTGCAACATTTGGATTGTCTCATACAAGGGCAAGGAAGAGTTGTATGCTAAATCTCTATAGTGATGCAGTATGGTCTACGAGAGAGTAAGCAGCACCCAAGTTCAGAAGCGTCTGCTACATTTGGATTGTTTCATACAAGGGCAAGGAAGAGTTGTATGCTAAATCTCTATAGTGATGCAGTATTGTCTACGAGAGAGTAAGCAGCACCCAAGTTCAGAAGCGTCTGCTACATTTGGATTGTTTCATACAAGGGCAAGGAAGAGTTGTATGGTAAATCTCTATAGTGATGCAGTATGGTCTACGAGAGAGTACGCAGCACCCAAGTTCAGAAGCGTCTGCTACATTTGGATTGTTTCATACAGAGGCAATGAAGAGTTCTATACTAAATCTCTCTGGTGTTCCTATACTCGCTACAGCCTAGTAAGCAGGACCCAAGTTCAGAAGCGTCTGCTACATTTGGATTGTTTCATACAAGGGCAAGGAAGAGTTGTATGCTAAATCTCTATAGGGATGCAGTATGGTCTACGAGAGAGTAAGCAGCACCCAAGTTCAGAAGCGTCAGCTGCATTTGGATTGTTTCATACAAGGGCAAGGAATAGTTGTATGGTAAATCTCTATAGTTATGCAGTATGGTCTACGAGAGAGTAAGCAGCACCCAAGTTCAGAAGCGTCTGCTACATTTGGATTGTTTCATACAAGGGCAAGGAAGAGTTGTATGCTAAATCTCTATAGTGATGCAGTATGGTCTACGAGAGAGTAAGCAGCACCCAAGTTCAGAAGCGTCTGCTAGATTTGGATTGTTTCATACAAAGGCAAGGAAGAGTTGTATGCTAAAATTCTATAGTGATGCAGTATGGTCTACGAGAGAGTAAGCAGCACCCAAGTTCAGAAGCGTCTGCTACATTTGGATTGTTTCATACAAAGGCAATGAAGAGTTCTATACTAAATCTCTCTGGTGTTCCTATACTGGCTACAGCCTAGTAAGCAGGACCCAAGTTCAGAAGCGTCTGCTACATTTGGATTTTTTCATACAAGGGCAAGGAAGAGTTGTATGGTAAATCTCTATCGTGATGCAGTATGGTCTACGAGAGAGTAAGCAGCACCCAAGTTCAGAAGCGTCTGCTACATTTGGATTGTTTCATACAAGGGCAAGGAAGAGTTGTATGCTAAATCTCTATAGTGATGCAGTATGGCCTACGAGAGAGTAAGCAGCACCCAAGTTCAGAAGCGTCTGCTACATTTGGATTGTTTCATACAAGGGCAAGGAAGAGTTGTATGCTAAATCTCTATAGTGATGCAGTACGGTCTACGAGAGAGTAAGCAGCACCCAAGTTCAGAAGCGTCTGCAACATTTGGATTGTTTCATACAAGGGCAAGGAAGAGTTGTATGCTAAATCTCTATAGTGATGCAGTACGGTCTACGAGAGAGTAAGCAGCACCCAAGTTCAGAAGCGTCTGCTACATTTGGATTGTTTCATACAAGGGCAAGGAAGAGTTGTATGCTAAATCTCTATAGTGATGCAGTATGGTCTACGAGAGAGTAAGCAGCACCCAAGTTCAGAAGCGTCTGGTACATTTGGATTGTTTCATGCAAAGGCAATGAAGAGTTCTATACTAAATCTCTCTGGTGTTCCTATACTGGCTACAGCCTAGTAAGCAAGACCCAAGTTCAGAAGCGTCTGCTACATTTGGATTGTTTCATACAAGGGCAAGGAAGAGTTGTATGCTAAATCTCTATAGTGATGCAGTATGGTCTACGAGAGAGTAAGCAGCACCCAATTTCAGAAGCATCAGCTACATTTGGATTGTTTTATACAAGGGCAAGGAAGAGTTGTATGGTTAATCTCTATAGTGATGCAGTATGGTCTACGAGAGAGTAAGCAGCACCCAAGTTCAGAAGCGTCAGCTACATCTGGATTGTTTCATACAAGGGCAAGGAAGAGTTGTATGGTAAATCTCTATAGTGATGCAGTATGGTCTACGAGAGATTAAGCAGCACCCAAGTTCAGAAGCGTCTGCTACATTTGGATTGTCTCATACAAGGGCAAGGAAGAGTTGTATGCTAAATCTCTATAGTGATGCAGTATGGTCTACGAGAGAGTAAGCAACACCCAAGTTCAGAAGCGTCTGCTACATTTGGATTGTTTCATACAAGGGCAAGGAAGAGTTGTATGCTAAATCTCTATAGTGATGCAGTAATGTCTACGAGAGAGTATGCAGCACCCAAGTTCAGAAGCGTCTGCTACATTTGGATTGTTTCATACAAGGGCAAGGAAGAGTTGTATGCTAAATCTCTATAGTGATGCAGTATGGTCTACGAGAGAGTAAGCAGCACCCAAGTTCAGAAGCGTCTGCTACATTTGGATTGTTTCGTACAAGGGCAAGGAAGAGTTGTATGCTAAATCTCTATAGTGATGCAGTATGGTCTACGAGAGAGTAAGCAGCACCCAAGTTCAGAAGCGTCTGCAACATTTGGATTGTTTCATACAAGGGCAAGGAAGAGTTGTATGCTAAATCTCTATAGTGATGCAGTATGGTCTACGAGAGAGTAAGCAGCACCCAAGTTCCGAAGCGTCTGCTACATTTGGATTATTTCATACAAGGGCAATGAAGAGTTCTATACTAAATCTCTCTGGTGTTCCTATACTGGCTACAGCCTAGTAAGCAGCACCCAAGTTCAGAAGCGTCTGCTACATTTGGATTGTTTCATACAAGGGCAAGGAAGAGTTGTATGGTAAATCTCTATAGTGATGCAGTATGGTCTACGAGAGAGTAAGCAGCATCCAAGATCAGAAGCGTCTGCTACATTTGGATTGTTTCATACAGAGGCAATGAAGAGTTCTATACTAAATCTCTCTGGTGTTCCTATACTCGCTACAGCCTAGTAAGCAGGACCCAAATTCAGAAGCGTCTGCTACATTTGGATTGTTTCATACAAGGGCAAGGAAGAGTTGTATACTAAATCACTATAGGGATGTAGTATGGTCTACGAGAGAGTAAGCAGCACCCAAGTTCAGAAGCGTCTGCTACATTTGGATTGTTTCATACAAGGGCAAGGAAGAGTTGTATGGTAAATCTCTATAGTGATGCAGTATGGTCTACGAGAGAGTAAGCAGCACCCAAGTTCAGAAGCGTCTGCTACATTTGGATTGTTTCATACAAGGGCAAGGAAGAGTTGTATGGTAAATCTCTATAGTGATGCAGTATGGTCTACGAGAGAGTAAGCAGCACCCAAGTTCAGAAGCGTCAGCTACATTTGGATTGTTTCATACAAGGGCAAGGAAGAGTTGTATGGTAAATCTCTATAGTGATGCAGTATGGTCTACGAGAGAGTAAGCAGCACCCAAGTTCAGAAGCGTCTGCAACATTTGGATTGTTTCATACAAGGGCAAGGAAGAGTTGTATGCTAAATCTCTATAGTGATGCCGTATGGTCTACGAGAGATTAAGCAGCACCGAAGTTCAGAAGCGTCTGCTACATTTGGATTGTTTCGTACAAGGGCAAGGAAGAGTTGTATGCGAAATCTCTGTAGTGATGCAGTATGGTCTACGAGAGAGTAATCAGCACCCAAGTTCAGAAGCGTCTGCAAC
This sequence comes from Plestiodon gilberti rubricaudatus, assembly GCA_026170595.1. Lineage (NCBI taxonomy): Eukaryota > Metazoa > Chordata > Lepidosauria > Squamata > Scincidae > Plestiodon > Plestiodon gilberti. The sequence goes on from JANXHW010000003.1 coordinate 113,822,351, forward strand.
ATTTGGATTGTTTCATACAACGGCAAGGAAGAGTTGTATGCTAAATCTCAATAGTGATGCAGTATGGTCTACGAGAGAGTAAGCAGCACCCAAGTTCAGAAGCGTCTGCTACATTTGGATTATTTCATACAAGGGCAATGAAGAGTTCTATACTAAATCTCTCTGGTGACCCTATACTGGCTAGAGCCTAGTAAGCAGCACCCAAGTTCAGAAGCGTCTGCTACATTTGGATTGTTTCATACAAGGGCAAGGAAGAGTTGTATGGTAAATCTCTATAGTGATGCAGTATGGTCTACGAGAGAGTAAGCAGCACCCAAGTTCAGAAGCGTCTGCCACATTTGGATTGTTTCATACAGAGGCAATGAAGAGTTCTATACTAAATCTCTCTGGTGTTCCTATACTCGCTACAGCCTAGTAAGCAGGACTCAAGTTCAGAAGCGTCTGCTACATTTGGATTGTTTCATACAAGGGCAAGGAAGAGTTGTATGCTAAATCTCTATAGGGATGCAGTATGGTCTACGAGAGAGTAAGCAGAACTCAAGTTCAGAAGCGTCTGCTACATTTGGATTGTTTCATACAAGGGCAAGGAAGAGCTGTATGCTAAATCTCTATAGTGATGCAGTATGGTCTACGAGAGAGTAAGCAGCACCCAAGTTCAGAAGCGTCTGCGACATTTGGATTGTTTCATACAAAGGCAAGGAAGAGTTGTATGCTAAAACTCTATAGTGATGCAGTATGGTCTACGAGAGAGTAAGCAGCACCCAAGTTCAGAAGCGTCTGCTACATTTGGATTGTTTCATACAGAGGCAATGAAGAGTTCTATACTAAATCTCTCTGGTGTTCCTATACTCGCTACAGCCTAGTAAGCAGGACCCAAGTTCAGAAGCGTCTTCTACATTTGGATTGTTTCATACAAGGGCAAGGAAGAGTTGTATACTAAATCTCTATAGGGATGCAGTATGGTCTACGAGAGAGTAAGCAGCACCCAAGTTCAGAAGCGTCTGCTGCATTTGGATTGTTTCATACAAGGGCAAGGAAGAGTTGTATGGTAAATCTCTATAGTGATGCAGTATGGTCTACGAGAGAGTAAGCAGCACCCAAGTTCAGAAGCGTCTGCTACATTTGGATTGTTTCATACAAGGGCAAGGAAGAGTTGTATGGTAAATCTCTATAGTGATGCAGTATGGTCTACGAGACAGTAAGCAGCACCCACGTTCAGAAGCGTCTGCTACATTTGGATTGTTTCATACAAAGGCAACGAAGAGTTCTATACTAAATCTCTCTGGTGTTCCTATACTGGCTACAGCCTAGTAAGCAGGACCCAAGTTCAGAAGCGTCTGCTACATTTGGATTTTTTCATACAAGGGCAAGGAAGAGTTGTATGGTAAATCTTTATAGTGATGCAGTATGGTCTACGAGAGAGTAAGCAGCACCCAAGTTCAGAAGCGTCTGCTACATTTGGATTGTTTCATACAAGGGCAAGGAAGAGTTGTATGCTAAATCTCTATAGTGATGCAGTATGGTCTACGAGAGAGTAAGCAGCACCCAAGTTCAGAAGCGTCTGCTTCATTTGGATTGTTTCATACAAGGGCAAGGAAGAGTTGTATGGTAAATCTCTATAGTGATGCAGTATGGTCTACGAGAGAGTAAGCAGCACCCAAGTTCAGAAGCGTCTGCTACATTTGGATTGTTTCATACAAAGGCAATGAAGAGTTCTATACTAAATCTCTCTGGTGTTCCTATACTGGCTACAGCCTAGTAAGCAGGACCCAAGTTCAGAAGCGTCTGCTACATTTGGATTGTTTCATACAAGGGCAAGGAAGAGTTGTATGCTGAATCTCTATAGTGATGCAGTATGGTCTACGAGAGAGTAAGCAGCACCCAAGTTCAGAAGCATCAGCTACATTTGAATTGTTTCATACAAGGGCAAGGAAGAGTTGTATGGTAAATCTCTATAGTGATGCAGTATGGTCTACGAGAGAGTAAGCAGCACGCACGTTCAGAAGCGTCAGCTACATTTGGATTGTTTCATACAAGGGCAAGGAAGAGTTGTATGGTAAATCTCTATAGTGATGCAGTATGGTCTACGAGAGTGTAAGCAGCACCCAAGTACAGAAGCATCAGCTACATTTGGATTGTTTCATACAAGGGCAAGGAAGAGTTGTATGGTAAATCTCTATAGTGATGCAGTATGGTCTACGAGAGAGTAAGCAGCACCCAAGTTCAGAAGCGTCTGCAACATTTGGATTGTTTCATACAAGGGCAAGGAAGAGTTGTATGCTAAATCTCTATAGTGATGCAGTATGGTCTACGAGAGAGTAAGCAGCACCCACGTTCAGAAGAGTCTGCTACATTTGGATTGTTTCATACAAAGGCAATGAAGAGTTCTATACTAAATCTCTCTGGTGTTCCTATACTGGCTACAGCCTAGTAAGCAGGACCCAAGTTCAGAAGCGTCTGCTACATTAGGATTGTTTCATTCAAGGGCAAGGAAGAGTTGTATGGTAAATCTCTATAGTGATGCAGTATGGTCTACGAGAGAGTAAGCAGCACCCAAGTTCAGAAGCGTCAGCTACATTTGGATTGTTTCATACAAGGGCAAGGAAGAGTTGTATGCTAAATCTCTATAGTGATGCAGTATGGTCTACGAGAGAGTAAGCAGCACCCAAGTTCAGAAGCGTCTGCTACATTTGGATTGTTTCATACAAGGGCAATGAAGAGTTCTATACTAAACTCTCTGGTGTTCCTATACTGGCTACAGCCTAGTAAGCAGCACCCAAGTTCAGAAGCGTCTGCTACATTTGGATTGTTTCATACAAGGGCAAGGAAGAGTTGTATGGTAAATCTATATAGTGATGCAGTATGGTCTACGAGAGAGTAAGCAGCACCCAAGTTCAGAAGCGTCTGCTACATTTGGATTGTTTCATACAGAGGCAATGAAGAGTTCTATACTAAATCTCTCTGGTGTTCCTATACTCGCTACAGCCTAGTAAGCAGGACCCAAGTTCAGAAGCGTCTGCTACATTTGGATTGTTTCATACAAGGGCACGGATGAGTTGTATGCTAAATCTCTATAGGGATGCAGTATGGTCTACGAGAGAGTAAGCAGCACCCAAGTTCAGAAGCGTCTGCTGTATTTGGATTGTTTCATACAAGGGCAAGGAAGAGTTGTATGGTAAATCTCTATAGTGATGCAGTATGGTCTACGAGAGAGTAAGCAGCACCCAAGTTCAGAAGCGTCTGCTACATTTGGATTGTTTCATACAAGGGCAAGGAAGAGTTGTATGGTAAATCTCTATAGTGATGCAGTATGGTCTACGAGAGAGTAAGCAGCACCCAAGTTCAGAAGCGTCTGCTACATTTGGATTGTTTCATACAAGGGCAAGGAAGAGTTGTATGGTAAATCTCTATAGTGATGCAGTATGGTCTACGAGAGAGTAAGCAGCACCCAAGTTCAGAAGCGTCAGCTACATTTGGATTGTTTCATACAAGGGCAAGGAAGAGTTGTATGGTAAATCTCTATAGTGATGCAGTATGGTCTACGAGAGAGTAAGCAGCACCCAAGTTCAGAAGCGTCTGCAACATTTGGATTGTTTCATACAAGGGCAAGGAAGAGTTGTATGCTAAATCTCTATAGTGATGCCGTATGGTCTACGAGAGATTAAGCAGCACCGAAGTTCAGAAGCGTCTGCTACATTTGGATTGTTTCGTACAAGGGCAAGGAAGAGTTGTATGCGAAATCTCTGTAGTGATGCAGTATGGTCTACGAGAGAGTAATCAGCACCCAAGTTCAGAAGCGTCTGCAACATTTGGATTGTTTCATACAACGGCAAGGAAGAGTTGTATGCTAAATCTCAATAGTGATGCAGTATGGTCTACGAGAGAGTAAGCAGCACCCAAGTTCAGAAGCGTCTGCTACATTTGGATTATTTCATACAAGGGCAATGAAGAGTTCTATACTAAATCTCTCTGGTGACCCTATACTGGCTAGAGCCTAGTAAGCAGCACCCAAGTTCAGAAGCGTCTGCTACATTTGGATTGTTTCATACAAGGGCAAGGAAGAGTTGTATGGTAAATCTCTATAGTGATGCAGTATGGTCTACGAGAGAGTAAGCAGCACCCAAGTTCAGAAGCGTCTGCCACATTTGGATTGTTTCATACAGAGGCAATGAAGAGTTCTATACTAAATCTCTCTGGTGTTCCTATACTCGCTACAGCCTAGTAAGCAGGACTCAAGTTCAGAAGCGTCTGCTACATTTGGATTGTTTCATACAAGGGCAAGGAAGAGTTGTATGCTAAATCTCTATAGGGATGCAGTATGGTCTACGAGAGAGTAAGCAGAACTCAAGTTCAGAAGCGTCTGCTACATTTGGATTGTTTCATACAAGGGCAAGGAAGAGCTGTATGCTAAATCTCTATAGTGATGCAGTATGGTCTACGAGAGAGTAAGCAGCACCCAAGTTCAGAAGCGTCTGCGACATTTGGATTGTTTCATACAAAGGCAAGGAAGAGTTGTATGCTAAAACTCTATAGTGATGCAGTATGGTCTACGAGAGAGTAAGCAGCACCCAAGTTCAGAAGCGTCTGCTACATTTGGATTGTTTCATACAGAGGCAATGAAGAGTTCTATACTAAATCTCTCTGGTGTTCCTATACTCGCTACAGCCTAGTAAGCAGGACCCAAGTTCAGAAGCGTCTTCTACATTTGGATTGTTTCATACAAGGGCAAGGAAGAGTTGTATACTAAATCTCTATAGGGATGCAGTATGGTCTACGAGAGAGTAAGCAGCACCCAAGTTCAGAAGCGTCTGCTGCATTTGGATTGTTTCATACAAGGGCAAGGAAGAGTTGTATGGTAAATCTCTATAGTGATGCAGTATGGTCTACGAGAGAGTAAGCAGCACCCAAGTTCAGAAGCGTCTGCTACATTTGGATTGTTTCATACAAGGGCAAGGAAGAGTTGTATGGTAAATCTCTATAGTGATGCAGTATGGTCTACGAGACAGTAAGCAGCACCCACGTTCAGAAGCGTCTGCTACATTTGGATTGTTTCATACAAAGGCAACGAAGAGTTCTATACTAAATCTCTCTGGTGTTCCTATACTGGCTACAGCCTAGTAAGCAGGACCCAAGTTCAGAAGCGTCTGCTACATTTGGATTTTTTCATACAAGGGCAAGGAAGAGTTGTATGGTAAATCTTTATAGTGATGCAGTATGGTCTACGAGAGAGTAAGCAGCACCCAAGTTCAGAAGCGTCTGCTACATTTGGATTGTTTCATACAAGGGCAAGGAAGAGTTGTATGCTAAATCTCTATAGTGATGCAGTATGGTCTACGAGAGAGTAAGCAGCACCCAAGTTCAGAAGCGTCTGCTTCATTTGGATTGTTTCATACAAGGGCAAGGAAGAGTTGTATGGTAAATCTCTATAGTGATGCAGTATGGTCTACGAGAGAGTAAGCAGCACCCAAGTTCAGAAGCGTCTGCTACATTTGGATTGTTTCATACAAAGGCAATGAAGAGTTCTATACTAAATCTCTCTGGTGTTCCTATACTGGCTACAGCCTAGTAAGCAGGACCCAAGTTCAGAAGCGTCTGCTACATTTGGATTGTTTCATACAAGGGCAAGGAAGAGTTGTATGCTGAATCTCTATAGTGATGCAGTATGGTCTACGAGAGAGTAAGCAGCACCCAAGTTCAGAAGCATCAGCTACATTTGAATTGTTTCATACAAGGGCAAGGAAGAGTTGTATGGTAAATCTCTATAGTGATGCAGTATGGTCTACGAGAGAGTAAGCAGCACGCACGTTCAGAAGCGTCAGCTACATTTGGATTGTTTCATACAAGGGCAAGGAAGAGTTGTATGGTAAATCTCTATAGTGATGCAGTATGGTCTACGAGAGTGTAAGCAGCACCCAAGTACAGAAGCATCAGCTACATTTGGATTGTTTCATACAAGGGCAAGGAAGAGTTGTATGGTAAATCTCTATAGTGATGCAGTATGGTCTACGAGAGAGTAAGCAGCACCCAGGTTCAGAAGCGTCTGCTACATTTGGATTGTTTCATACAAGGGCAAGGAAGAGCTGTATGCTAAAACTCTATAGTGATGCAGTATGGTCTACGAGAGAGTAAGCAGCACCCACGTTCAGAAGCGTCTGCTACATTTGGATTGTTTCATACAAAGGCAAGGAAGAGTTGTATGCTAAAACTCTATAGTGATGCAGTATGGTCTACGAGAGAGTAAGCAGCACCCACGTTCAGAAGCGTCTGCTACATTTGGATTGTTTCACACAAAGGCAACGAAGAGTTCTATACTAAATCTCTCTGGTGTTCCTATACTGGCTACAGCCTAGTAAGCAGGACCCAAGTTCAGAAGCGTCTGCTACATTTGGATTGTTTCATACAAGGGCAAGGAAGAGTTGTATGGTAAATCTCTATAGTGATGCAGTATGGTCTACGAGAGAGTAAGCAGCACCCAAGTTCAGAAGCGTCTGCTACATTTGGATTGTTTCATACAAGGGCAAGGAAGAGTTGTATGGTAAATCTCTATAGTGATGCAGTATGGTCTACGAGAGAGTAAGCAGCACCCAAGTTCAGAAGCGTCTGCTACATTTGGATTGTTTCATACAAAGGCAATGAAGAGTTCTATACTAAATCTCTCTGGTGTTCCTATACTGGCTACAGCCTAGGAAGCAGGACCCAAGTTCAGAAGCGTCTGCTACATTTGGATTGTTTCATACAAGGGCAAGGAAGAGTTGTATGCTGAATCTCTATAGTGATGCAGTATGGTCTACGAGAGAGTAAGCAGCACCCAAGTTCAGAAGCATCAGCTACATTTGGATTGTTTCATACAAGGGCAAGGAAGAGTTGTATGGTAAATCTCTATAGTGATGCAGTATGGTCTACGAGAGAGTAAGCAGCACGCACGTTCAGAAGCGTCAGCTACATTTCGATTGTTTCATACAAGGGCAAGGAAGAGTTGTATGGTAAATCTCTATAGTGATGCAGTATGGTCTACGAGAGAGTAATCAGCACCCAAGTTCAGAAGCGTCTGCAACATTTGGATTGTTTCATACAAGGGCAAGGAAGAGTTGTATGCTAAATCTCTATAGTGATGCCGTATGGTCTACGAGAGAGTAAGCAGCACCCAAGTTCAGAAGCGTCTGCTACATTTGGATTATTTCGTACAAGGGCAAGGAAGAGTTGTATGCGAAATCTCTATAGTGATGCAGTATGGTCTACGAGAGAGTAAGCAGCACCCAAGTTCAGAAGCGTCTGCAACATTTGGATTGTTTCATACAAGGGCAAGGAAGAGTTGTATGCTAAATCTCTATAGTGATGCAGTATGGTCTACGAGAGAGTAAGCAGCACCCAAGTTCAGAAGCGTCTGCTACATTTGGATTATTTCATACAAGGGCAATGAAGAGTTCTATACTAAATCTCTCTGGTGTTCCTATACTGGCTAAAGCCTAGTAAGCAGCACCCAAGTTCAGAAGCGTCTGCTACATTTGGATTGTTTCATACAAGGGCAAGGAAGAGTTGTATGCTAAATCTCTATAGGGATGCAGTATGGTCTACGAGAGAGTAAGCAGCACCCAAGTTCAGAAGCGTCTGCTACATTTGGATTGTTTCATACAAGGGCAAGGAAGAGCTGTATGCTAAATCTCTATAGTGATGCAGTATGGTCTACGAGAGAGTAAGCAGCACCCACGTTCAGAAGCGTCTGCTACATTTGGATTGTTTCATACAAAGGCAATGAAGAGTTCTATACTAAATCTCTCTGGTGTTCCTATACTGGCTACAGCCTAGTAAGCAGGACGCAAGTTCAGAAGCGTCTGCTACATTTGGATTGTTTCATACAAGGGCAAGGAAGAGTTGTATGCTAAATCTCTATAGTGATGCAGTATGGTCTACGAGAGAGTAAGCAGCACCCAAGTTCAGAAGCGTCTGCTACATTTGGATTGTTTCATACAAGGGCAAGGAAGAGTTGTATGCTAAATCTCTATAGTGATGCAGTATGGTCTACGAGAGAGTAAGCAGCACCCAAGTTCAGAAGCGTCTGCTACATTTGGATTGTTTCATACAAGGGCAAGGAAGAGTTGTATGGTAAATCTCTATAGTGATGCATTATGGTCTACGAGAGAGTAAGCAGCACCCAAGTTCAGAAGCGTCTGCTACATTTGGATTGTTTCATACAAAGGCAAGGAAGAGTTCTATACTAAATCTCTCTGGTGTTCCTATACTGGCTGCAGCCTAGTAAGCAGGACCCAAGTTCAGAAGCGTCTGCTACATTTGGATTGTTTCATACAAGGGCAAGGAAGAGTTGTATGCTAAATCTCTATAGTGATGCAGTATGGTCTACGAGAGAGTAAGCAGCACCCAAGTTCAGAAGCGTCTGCTACATTTGGATTGTTTCATACAAGGGCAAGGAAGAGTTGTATGCTAAATCTCTCTGGTGTTCCTATACTGGCTACAGCCTAGTAAGCAGGACCCAAGTTCAGAAGCGTCTGCTACATTAGGATTGTTTCATTCAAGGGCAAGGAAGAGTTGTATGGTAAATCTCTATAGTGATGCAGTATGGTCTACGAGAGAGTAAGCAGCACCCAAGTTCAGAAGCGTCAGCTACATTTGGATTGTTTCATACAAGGGCAAGGAAGAGTTGTATGCTAAATCTCTATAGTGATGCAGTATGGTCTACGAGAGAGTAAGCAGCACCCAAGTTCAGAAGCGTCTGCTACATTTGGATTGTTTCATACAAGGGCAATGAAGAGTTCTATACTAAATCTCTCTGGTGTTCCTATACTGGCTACAGCCTAGTAAGCAGCACCCAAGTTCAGAAGCGTCTGCTACATTTGGATTGTTTCATACAAGGGCAAGGAAGAGTTGTATGGTAAATGTATATAGTAATGCAGTATGGTCTACGAGAGAGTAAGCAGCACCCAAGTTCAGAACCGTCTGCTACATTTGGATTGTTTCATACAAGGGCAAGGAAGAGTTGTACGCTAAATCTCTATAGTGATGCAGTATGGTCTACGAGAGAGTAAGCAGCACCCAAGTTCAGAAGCGTCTGCTACATTTGGATTGTTTCATACAAGGGCAAGGAAGAGTTGTATGGTAAATCTCTATAGTGATGCATTATGGTCTACGAGAGAGTAAGCAGCACCCAAGTTCAGAAGCGTCTGCTACATTTGGATTGTTTCATACAAAGGCAAGGAAGAGTTCTATACTAAATCTCTCTGGTGTTCCTATACTGGCTACAGCCTAGTAAGCAGGACCCAAGTTCAGAAGCGTCTGCTACATTTGGATTGTTTCATACAAGGGCAAGGAAGAGTTGTATGCTAAATCTCTATAGTGATGCAGTATGGTCTACGAGAGAGTAAGCAGCACCCAAGTTCAGAAGCGTCTGCTACATTTGGATTGTTTCATACAAGGGCAAGGAAGAGTTGTATGCTAAATCTCTATAGTGATGCAGTATGGTCTACGAGAGAGTAAGCAGCACCCAAGTTCAGAAGCGTCTGCTACATTTGGATTGTTTCGTACAAGGGCAAGGAAGAGTTGTATGCTAAATCTCTATAGTGATGCAGTATGGTCTACGAGAGAGTAAGCAGCACCCAAGTTCAGAAGCGTCTGCAACATTTGGATTGTTTCATACAAGGGCAAGGAAGAGTTGTATGCTAAATCGCTATAGTGATGCAGTATGGTCTACGAGAGAGTAAGCAGCACCCAAGTTCAGAAGCGTCTGCTACATTTGGATTGTTTCATACAAAGGCAAGGAAGAGTTGTATGCTAAAACTCTATAGTGATGCAGTATGGTCTACGAGAGAGTAAGCAGCACCCACGTTCAGAAGCGTCTGCTACATTTGGATTGTTTCATACAAAGGCAATGAAGAGTTCTATACTAAATCTCTCTGGTGTTCCTATACTGGCTACAGCCTAGTAAGCAGGACCCAAGTTCAGAAGCGTCTGCTACATTTGGATTGTTTCATACAAGGGCAAGGAAGAGTTGTATGGTAAATCTCTATAGTGATGCAGTATGGTCTACGAGAGAGTAAGCAGCACCCAGGTTCAGAAGCGTCTGCTACATTTGGATTGTTTCATACAAGGGCAAGGAAGAGCTGTATGCTAAAACTCTATAGTGATGCAGTATGGTCTACGAGAGAGTAAGCAACACCCACGTTCAGAAGCGTCTGCTACATTTGGATTGTTTCATACAAAGGCAAGGAAGAGTTGTATGCTAAAACTCTATAGTGATGCAGTATGGTCTACGAGAGAGTAAGCAGCACCCACGTTCAGAAGCGTCTGCTACATTTGGATTGTTTCATACAAAGGCAACGAAGAGTTCTATACTAAATCTCTCTGGTGTTCCTATACTGGCTACAGCCTAGTAAGCAGGACCCAAGTTCAGAAGCGTCTGCTACATTTGGATTTTTTCATACAAGGGCAAGGAAGAGTTGTATGGTAAATCTCTATAGTGATGCAGTATGGTCTACGAGAGAGTAAGCAGCACCCAAGTTCAGAAGCGTCTGCTACATTTGGATTGTTTCATACAAGGGCAAGGAAGAGTTGTGTGCTAAATCTCTATAGTGATGCAGTATGGTCTACGAGAGAGTAAGCAGCACCCAAGTTCAGAAGCGTCTGCTACATTTGGATTGTTTCATACAAGGGCAAGGAAGAGTTGTATGGTAAATCTCTATAGTGATGCAGTATGGTCTACGAGAGAGTAAGCAGCACCCAAGTTCAGAAGCGTCTGCTACATTTGGATTGTTTCATACAAGGGCAAGGAAGAGTTGTGTGCTAAATCTCTATAGTGATGCAGTATGGTCTACGAGAGAGTAAGCAGCACCCAAGTTCAGAAGCGTCTGCTACATTTGGATTGTTTCATACAAGGGCAAGGAAGAGTTGTATGCTGAATATCTATAGTGATGCAGTATGGTCTACGAGAGCGTAAGCAGCACCCAAGTTCAGAAGCATCAGCTACATTTGGATTGTTTCATACAAGGGCAAGGAAGAGTTGTATGGTAAATCTCTCTAGTGATGCAGTATGGTCTACGAGAGAGTAAGCAGCACCCACGTTCAGAAGCGTCAGCTACATTTGGATTGTTTCATACAAGGGCAAGGAAGAGTTGTATGGTAAATCTCTATAGTGATGCAGTATGGTCTACGAGAGAGTAAGCAGCACCCAAGTTCAGAAGCATCAGCTACATTTGGATTGTTTCATACAAGGGCAAGGAAGAGTTGTATGGTAAATCTCTATAGTGATGCAGTATGGTCTACGAGAGAGTAAGCAGCACCCAAGTTCAGAAGCGTCAGCTACATTTGGATTGTTTCATACAAGGGCAAGGAAGAGTTGTATGGTAAATCTCTATAGTGATGCAGTATGGTCTACGAGAGAGTAAGCAGCACCCAAGTTCAGAAGCGTCTGCAACATTTGGATTGTTTCATACAAGGGCAAGGAAGAGTTGTATGCTAAATCTCTATAGTGATGCCGTATGGTCTACGAGAGAGCAAGCAGCACCCAAGTTCAGAAGCGTCTGCTACATTTGGATTGTTTCGTACAAGGGCAAGGAAGAGTTGTATGCGAAATCTCTATAGTGATGCAGTATGGTCTACGAGAGAGTAAGCAGCACCCAAGTTCAGAAGCGTCTGCAACATTTGGATTGTTTCATACAAGGGCAAGGAAGAGTTGTATGCTAAATCTCTATAGTGATGCAGTACGGTCTATGAGAGAGTAAGCAGCACCCAAGTTCAGAAGCGTCTGCTACATTTGGATTGTTTCATACAGAGGCAATGAAGAGTTCTATACTAAATCTCTCTGGTGTTCCTATACTCGCTACAGCCTAGTAAGCAGGACCCAAGTTCAGAAGCGTCTGCTACATTTGGATTGTTTCATACAAGGGCAAGGAAGAGTTGTATGCTAAATCTCTATAGGGATGCAGTATGGTCTACGAGAGAGTAAGCAGCACCCAAGTTCAGAAGCGTCTGCTACATTTGGATTGTTTCATACAAAGGCAAGGAAGAGTTGTATGCTAAAACTCTATAGTGATGCAGTATGGTCTACGAGAGAGTAAGCAGCACCCACGTTCAGAAGCGTCTGCTACATTTGGATTGTTTCATACAAAGGCAATGAAGAGTTCTATACTAAATCTCTCTGGTGTTCCTATACTGGCTACAGCCTAGTAAGCAGGACCCAAGTTCAGAAGCGTCTGCTACATTTGGATTGTTTCATACAAGGGCAAGGAAGAGTTGTATGCTAAATCTCTATAGTGATACAGTATGGTCTACGAGAGAGTAAGCAGCACCCAGGTTCAGAAGCGTCTGCTACATTTGGATTGTTTCATACAAGGGCAAGGAAGAGCTGTATGCTAAAACTCTATTATGATGCAGTATGGTCTACGAGAGAGTAAGCAACACCCACGTTCAGAAGCGTCTGCTACATTTGGATTGTTTCATACAAAGGCAAGGAAGAGTTGTATGCTAAAACTCTATAGTGATGCAGTATGGTCTACGAGAGAGTAAGCAGCACCCACGTTCAGAAGCGTCTGCTACATTTGGATTGTTTCATACAAAGGCAACGAAGAGTTCTATACTAAATCTCTCTGGTGTTCCTATACTGGCTACAGCCTAGTAAGCAGGACCCAAGTTCAGAAGCGTCTGCTACATTTGGATTGTTTCATACAAGGGCAAGGAAGAGTTGTATGGTAAATCTCTATAGTGATGCAGTATGGTCTACGAGAGAGTAAGCAGCACCCAAGTTCAGAAGCGTCTGCTACATTTGGATTGTTTCATACAAGGGCAAGGAAGAGTTGTGTGCTAAATCTCTATAGTGATGCAGTATGGTCTACGAGAGAGTAAGCAGCACCCAAGTTCAGAAGCGTCTGCTACATTTGGATTGTTTCATACAAGGGCAAGGAAGAGTTGTATGGTAAATCTCTATAGTGATGCAGTATGGTCTACGAGAGAGTAAGCAGCACCCAAGTTCAGAAGCGTCTGCTACATTTGGATTGTTTCATACAAAGGCAATGAAGAGTTCTATACTAAATCTCTCTGGTGTTCCTATACTGGCTACAGCCTAGTAAGCAGGACCCAAGTTCAGAAGCGTCTGCTACATTTGGATTGTTTCATACAAGGGCAAGGAAGAGTTGTATACTGAATATCTATAGTGATGCAGTATGGTCTACGAGAGAGTAAGCAGCACCCAAGTTCAGAAGCATCAGCTACATTTGGATTGTTTCATACAAGGGCAAGGAAGAGTTGTATGGTAAATCTCTCTAGTGATGCAGTATGGTCTACGAGAGAGTAAGCAGCACCCACGTTCAGAAGCGTCAGCTACATTTGGATTGTTTCATACAAGGGCAAGGAAGAGTTGTATGGTAAATCTCTATAGTGATGCAGTATGGTCTACGAGAGAGTAAGCAGCACCCAAGTTCAGAAGCATCAGCTACATTTGGATTGTTTCATACAAGGGCAAGGAAGAGTTGTATGGTAAATCTCTATAGTGATGCAGTATGGTCTACGAGAGAGTAAGCAGCACCCAAGTTCAGAAGCGTCAGCTACATTTGGATTGTTTCATACAAGGGCAAGGAAGAGTTGTATGGTAAATCTCTATAGTGATGCAGTATGGTCTACGAGAGAGTAAGCAGCACCCAAGTTCAGAAGCGTCTGCAACATTTGGATTGTTTCATACAAGGGCAAGGAAGAGTTGTATGCTAAATCTCTATAGTGATGCCGTATGGTCTACGAGAGAGTAAGCTGCACCCAAGTTCAGAAGCGTCTGCTACATTTGGATTGTTTCGTACAAGGGCAAGGAAGAGTTGTATGCGAAATCTCTATAGTGATGCAGTATGGTCTACGAGAGAGTAAGCAGCACCCAAGTTCAGAAGCGTCTGCAACATTTGGATTGTTTCATACAAGGGCAAGGAAGAGTTGTATGCTAAATCTCTATAGTGATGCAGTACGGTCTACGAGAGAGTAAGCAGCACCCAAGTTCAGAAGCGTCTGCTACATTTGGATTGTTTCATACAGAGCCAATGAAGAGTTCTATACTAAATCTCTCTGGTGTTCCTATACTCGCTACAGCCTAGTAAGCAGGACCCAAGTTCAGAAGCGTCTGCTACATTTGGATTGTTTCATACAAGGGCAAGGAAGAGTTGTATGCTAAATCTCTATAGGGATGCAGTATGGTCTACGAGAGAGTAAGCAGCACCCAAGTTCAGAAGCGTCTGCTACATTTGGATTGTTTCATACAAAGGCAAGGAAGAGTTGTATGCTAAAACTCTATAGTGATGCAGTATGGTCTACGAGAGAGTAAGCAGCACCCACGTTCAGAAGCGTCTGCTACATTTGGATTGTTTCATACAAAGGCAATGAAGAGTTCTATACTAAATCTCTCTGGTGTTCCTATACTGGCTACAGCCTAGTAAGCAGGACGCAAGTTCAGAAGCGTCTGCTACATTTGGATTGTTTCATACAAGGGCAAGGAAGAGTTGTATGCTAAATCTCTATAGTGATGCAGTATGGTCTACGAGAGAGTAAGGAGCACCCAAGTTCAGAAGCGTCTGCTACATTTGGATTGTTTCATACAAGGGCAAGGAAGAGTTGTATGCTAAATCTCTATAGTGATGCAGTATGGTCTACGAGAGAGTAAGCAGCACCCAAGTTCAGAAGCGTCTGCTACAGTTGGATTGTTTCATACAAGGGCAAGGAAGAGTTGTATGGTAAATCTCTATAGTGATGCATTATGGTCTACGAGAGAGTAAGCAGCACCCAAGTTCAGAAGCGTCTGCAACATTTGGATTGTTTCATACAAAGGCAAGGAAGAGTTCTATACTAAATCTCTCTGGTGTTCCTATACTGGCTGCAGCCTAGTAAGCAGGACCCAAGTTCAGAAGCGTCTGCTACATTTGGATTGTTTCATACAAGGGCAAGGAAGAGTTGTATGCTAAATCTCTATAGTGATGCAGTATGGTCTACGAGAGAGTAAGCAGCACCCAAGTTCAGAAGCGTCTGCTACATTTGGATTGTTTCATACAAGGGCAAGGAAGAGTTGTATGCTAAATCTCTATAGTGATGCAGTATGGTCTACGAGAGAGTAAGCAGCACCCAAGTTCAGAAGCGTCTGCTACATTTGGATTATTTCATACAAGGGCAATGAAGAGTTCTATACTAAATCTCTCTGGTGTTCCTATACTGGCTAAAGCCTAGTAAGCAGCACCCAAGTTCAGAAGCGTCTGCTACATTTGGATTGTTTCATACAAGGGCAAGGAAGAGTTGTATGGTAAATCTCTATAGTGATGCAGTATGGTCTACGAGAGAGTAAGCAGCACCCAAGTTCAGAAGCATCAGCTACATTTGGATTGTTTCATACAAGGGCAAGGAAGAGTTGTATGGTAAATCTCTATAGTGATGCAGTATGGTCTACGAGAGAGTAAGCAGCACCCACGTTCAGAAGCGTCAGATACATTTGGATTGTTTCATACAAGGGCAAGGAAGAGTTGTATGGTAAATCTCTATAGTGATGCAGTATGGTCTACGAGAGAGTAAGCAGCACCCACGATCAGAAGCGTCTGCAACATTTGGATTGTCTCATACAACGGCAAGGAAGAGTTGTATGGTAAATCTCTATAGTGATGCAGTATGGTCTACGAGAGAGTAAGCAGCACCCAAGTTCAGAAGCGTCTGCTACATTTGGATTGTTTCATACAAGGGCAAGGAAGAGTTGTATGCTAAATCTCTATAGTGATGCAGTATGGTCTACGAGAGAGTAAGCAGCACCCAAGTTCAGAAGCGTCTGCTACATTTGGATTGTTTCGTACAAGGCCAAGGAAGAGTTGTATGCTAAATCTCTATAGTGATGCAGTATGGTCTACGAGAGAGTAAGCAGCACCCAAGTTCAGAAGCGTCTGCAACATTTGGATTGTTTCATACAAGGGCAAGGAAGAGTTGTATGCTAAATCTCTATAGTGATGCAGTATGGTCTACGAGAGAGTAAGCAGCACCCAAGTTCAGAAGCGTCTGCTACATTTGGATTGTTTCATACAAGGGCAATGAAGAGTTCTATACTAAATCTCTCTGGTGTTCCTATACTGGCTACAGCCTAGTAAGCAGCACCCAAGTTCAGAAGCGTCTGCTACATTTGGATTGTTTCATACAAGGGCAAGGAAGAGTAGTATGGTAAATGTCTATAGTGATGCAGTATGGTCTACGAGAGAGTAAGCAGCACCCAAGTTCAGAACCGTCTGCTACATTTGTATTGTTTCATACAGAGGCAATGAAGTGTTCTATACTAAATCTCTCTGGTGTTCCTATACTCGCTACAGCCTAGTAAGCAGGACCCAAGTTCAGAAGCGTCTGCTACATTTGGATTGTTTCATACAAGGGCAAGGAAGAGTTGTATGCTAAATCTCTATAGGGATGCAGTATGGTCTACGAGAGAGTAAGCAGCACCCAAGTTCAGAAGCGTCTGCTACATTTGGATTGTTTCATACAAGGGCAAGGAAGAGTTGTATGCTAAATCTCTATAGTGATGCAGTATGGTCTACGAGAGAGTAAGCAGCACCCAAGTTCAGAAGCGTCTGCAACATTTCGATTGTATCATACAAGGGCAAGGAAGAGTTGTATGGTAAATCTCTATAGTGATGCAGTATGGTCTACGAGAGAGTAAGCAGCACCCAAGTTCAGAAGCGTCTGCTACATTTGGATTGTTTCATACAAAGGCAATGAAGAGTTCTATACTAAATCTCTCTGGTGTTCCTATACTGGCTACAGCCTAGTAAGCAGCACCCAAGTTCAGAAGCGTCTGCTGCATTTGGATTGTTTCATACAAGGGCAAGGAAGAGTTGTATGGTAAATCTCTGTAGTGATGCAGTATGGTCTACGAGAGAGTAAGCAGCACCCAAGTTCAGAAGCGTCTGCAACATTTGGATTGTTTCATACAACGGCAAGGAAGAGTTGTATGCTAAATCTCTATAGTGATGCAGTATGGTCTACGAGAGAGTAAGCAGCACCCAAGTTCAGAAGCGTCTGCTACATTTGGATTATTTCATACAAGGGCAATGAAGAGTTCTATACTAAATCTCTCTGGTGTTCCTATACTCGCTACAGCCTAGTAAGCAGCACCCAAGTTCAGAAGCGTCTGCTACATTTGGATTGTTTCATACAAGGGCAAGGAAGAGTTGTATGCTAAATCTCTATAGTGATGCAGTATGGTCTACGAGAGAGTAAGCAGCACCCAAGTTCAGAAGCGTCAGCTACATTTGGATTGTTTCATACAAGGGCAAGGAAGAGTTGTATGCTAAATCTCTATAGTGATGCAGTATGGTCTACGAGAGAGTAAGCAGCACCCAAGTTCAGAAGCATCAGCTACATTTGGATTGTTTCATACAAGGGCAAGGAAGAGTTGTATGGTAAATCTCTATAGTGATGCAGTATGGTCTACGAGAGAGTAAGCAGCACCCAAGTTCAGAAGCGTCAGCTACATTTGGATTGTTTCATACAAGGGCAAGGAAGATTGTATGGTAAATCTCTATAGTGATGCAGTATGGTCTACGAGAGAGTAAGCAGCACCCAAGTTCAGAAGCGTCTGCAACATTTGGATTGTCTCATACAAGGGCAAGGAAGAGTTGTATGGTAAATCTCTATAGTGATGCAGTATGGTCTACGAGAGAGTAAGCAACACCCACGTTCAGAAGCGTCTGCTACATTTGGATTGTTTCATACAAAGGCAAGGAAGAGTTGTATGCTAAAACTCTATAGTGATGCAGTATGGTCTACGAGAGAGTAAGCAGCACCCACGTTCAGAAGCGTCTGCTACATTTGGATTGTTTCATACAAAGGCAACGAAGAGTTCTATACTAAATCTCTCTGGTGTTCCTATACTGGCTACAGCCTAGTAAGCAGGACCCAAGTTCAGAAGCGTCTGCTACATTTGGATTGTTTCATACAAGGGCAAGGAAGAGTTGTATGGTAAATCTCTATAGTGATGCAGTATGGTCTACGAGAGAGTAAGCAGCACCCAAGTTCAGAAGCGTCTGCTACATTTGGATTGTTTCATACAAGGGCAAGGAAGAGTTGTGTGCTAAATCTCTATAGTGATGCAGTATGGTCTACGAGAGAGTAAGCAGCACCCAAGTTCAGAAGCGTCTGCTACATTTGGATTGTTTCATACAAGGGCAAGGAAGAGTTGTATGGTAAATCTCTATAGTGATGCAGTATGGTCTACGAGAGAGTAAGCAGCACCCAAGTTCAGAAGCGTCTGCTACATTTGGATTGTTTCATACAAAGGCAATGAAGAGTTCTATACTAAATCTCTCTGGTGTTCCTATACTGGCTACAGCCTAGTAAGCAGGACCCAAGTTCAGAAGCGTCTGCTACATTTGGATTGTTTCATACAAGGGCAAGGAAGAGTTGTATACTGAATATCTATAGTGATGCAGTATGGTCTACGAGAGAGTAAGCAGCACCCAAGTTCAGAAGCATCAGCTACATTTGGATTGTTTCATACAAGGGCAAGGAAGAGTTGTATGGTAAATCTCTCTAGTGATGCAGTATGGTCTACGAGAGAGTAAGCAGCACCCACGTTCAGAAGCGTCAGCTACATTTGGATTGTTTCATACAAGGGCAAGGAAGAGTTGTATGGTAAATCTCTATAGTGATGCAGTATGGTCTACGAGAGAGTAAGCAGCACCCAAGTTCAGAAGCATCAGCTACATTTGGATTGTTTCATACAAGGGCAAGGAAGAGTTGTATGGTAAATCTCTATAGTGATGCAGTATGGTCTACGAGAGAGTAAGCAGCACCCAAGTTCAGAAGCGTCAGCTACATTTGGATTGTTTCATACAAGGGCAAGGAAGAGTTGTATGGTAAATCTCTATAGTGATGCAGTATGGTCTACGAGAGAGTAAGCAGCACCCAAGTTCAGAAGCGTCTGCAACATTTGGATTGTTTCATACAAGGGCAAGGAAGAGTTGTATGCTAAATCTCTATAGTGATGCCGTATGGTCTACGAGAGAGTAAGCAGCACCCAAGTTCAGAAGCGTCTGCTACATTTGGATTGTTTCGTACAAGGGCAAGGAAGAGTTGTATGCGAAATCTCTATAGTGATGCAGTATGGTCTACGAGAGAGTAAGCAGCACCCAAGTTCAGAAGCGTCTGCAACATTTGGATTGTTTCATACAAGGGCAAGGAAGAGTTGTATGCTAAATCTCTATAGTGATGCAGTACGGTCTACGAGAGAGTAAGCAGCACCCAAGTTCAGAAGCGTCTGCTACATTTGGATTGTTTCATACAGAGCCAATGAAGAGTTCTATACTAAATCTCTCTGGTGTTCCTATACTCGCTACAGCCTAGTAAGCAGGACCCAAGTTCAGAAGCGTCTGCTACATTTGGATTGTTTCATACAAGGGCAAGGAAGAGTTGTATGCTAAATCTCTATAGTGATGCAGTATGGTCTACGAGAGAGTAAGCAGCACCCAAGTTCAGAAGCATCAGCTACATTTGGATTGTTTCATACAAGGGCAAGGAAGAGTTGTATGGTAAATCTCTATAGTGATGCAGTATGGTCTACGAGAGAGTAAGCAGCACCCAAGTTCAGAAGCGTCAGCTACATTTGGATTGTTTCATACAAGGGCAAGGAAGATTGTATGGTAAATCTCTATAGTGATGCAGTATGGTCTACGAGAGAGTAAGCAGCACCCAAGTTCAGAAGCGTCTGCAACATTTGGATTGTCTCATACAAGGGCAAGGAAGAGTTGTATGGTAAATCTCTATAGTGATGCAGTATGGTCTACGAGAGAGTAAGCAACACCCACGTTCAGAAGCGTCTGCTACATTTGGATTGTTTCATACAAAGGCAAGGAAGAGTTGTATGCTAAAACTCTATAGTGATGCAGTATGGTCTACGAGAGAGTAAGCAGCACCCACGTTCAGAAGCGTCTGCTACATTTGGATTGTTTCATACAAAGGCAACGAAGAGTTCTATACTAAATCTCTCTGGTGTTCCTATACTGGCTACAGCCTAGTAAGCAGGACCCAAGTTCAGAAGCGTCTGCTACATTTGGATTGTTTCATACAAGGGCAAGGAAGAGTTGTATGGTAAATCTCTATAGTGATGCAGTATGGTCTACGAGAGAGTAAGCAGCACCCAAGTTCAGAAGCTTCTGCTACATTTGGATTGTTTCATACAAGGGCAAGGAAGAGTTGTGTGCTAAATCTCTATAGTGATGCAGTATGGTCTACGAGAGAGTAAGCAGCACCCAAGTTCAGAAGCGTCTGCTACATTTGGATTGTTTCATACAAGGGCAAGGAAGAGTTGTATGGTAAATCTCTATAGTGATGCAGTATGGTCTACGAGAGAGTAAGCAGCACCCAAGTTCAGAAGCGTCTGCTACATTTGGATTGTTTCATACAAAGGCAATGAAGAGTTCTATACTAAATCTCTCTGGTGTTCCTATACTGGCTACAGCCTAGTAAGCAGGACCCAAGTTCAGAAGCGTCTGCTACATTTGGATTGTTTCATACAAGGGCAAGGAAGAGTTGTATACTGAATATCTATAGTGATGCAGTATGGTCTACGAGAGAGTAAGCAGCACCCAAGTTCAGAAGCATCAGCTACATTTGGATTGTTTCATACAAGGGCAAGGAAGAGTTGTATGGTAAATCTCTCTAGTGATGCAGTATGGTCTACGAGAGAGTAAGCAGCACCCACGTTCAGAAGCGTCAGCTACATTTGGATTGTTTCATACAAGGGCAAGGAAGAGTTGTATGGTAAATCTCTATAGTGATGCAGTATGGTCTACGAGAGAGTAAGCAGCACCCAAGTTCAGAAGCATCAGCTACATTTGGATTGTTTCATACAAGGGCAAGGAAGAGTTGTATGGTAAATCTCTATAGTGATGCAGTATGGTCTACGAGAGAGTAAGCAGCACCCAAGTTCAGAAGCGTCAGCTACATTTGGATTGTTTCATACAAGGGCAAGGAAGAGTTGTATGGTAAATCTCTATAGTGATGCAGTATGGTCTACGAGAGAGTAAGCAGCACCCAAGTTCAGAAGCGTCTGCAACATTTGGATTGTTTCATACAAGGGCAAGGAAGAGTTGTATGCTAAATCTCTATAGTGATGCCGTATGGTCTACGAGAGAGTAAGCAGCACCCAAGTTCAGGAGCGTCTGCTACATTTGGATTGTTTCGTACAAGGGCAAGGAAGAGTTGTATGCGAAATCTCTATAGTGATGCAGTATGGTCTACGAGAGAGTAAGCAGCACCCAAGTTCAGAAGCGTCTGCAACATTTGGATTGTTTCATACAAGGGCAAGGAAGAGTTGTATGCTAAATCTCTATAGTGATGCAGTACGGTCTACGAGAGAGTAAGCAGCACCCAAGTTCAGAAGCGTCTGCTACATTTGGATTGTTTCATACAGAGCCAATGAAGAGTTCTATACTAAATCTCTCTGGTGTTCCTATACTCGCTACAGCCTAGTAAGCAGGACCCAAGTTCAGAAGCGTCTGCTACATTTGGATTGTTTCATACAAGGGCAAGGAAGAGTTGTATGCTAAATCTCTATAGGGATGCAGTATGGTCTACGAGAGAGTAAGCAGCACCCAAGTTCAGAAGCGTCTGCTACATTTGGATTGTTTCATACAAAGGCAAGGAAGAGTTGTATGCTAAAACTCTATAGTGATGCAGTATGGTCTACGAGAGAGTAAGCAGCACCCACGTTCAGAAGCGTCTGCTACATTTGGATTGTTTCATACAAAGGCAATGAAGAGTTCTATACTAAATCTCTCTGGTGTTCCTATACTGGCTACAGCCTAGTAAGCAGGACGCAAGTTCAGAAGCGTCTGCTACATTTGGATTGTTTCATACAAGGGCAAGGAAGAGTTGTATGCTAAATCTCTATAGTGATGCAGTATGGTCTACGAGAGAGTAAGGAGCACCCAAGTTCAGAAGCGTCTGCTACATTTGGATTGTTTCATACAAGGGCAAGGAAGAGTTGTATGCTAAATCTCTATAGTGATGCAGTATGGTCTACGAGAGAGTAAGCAGCACCCAAGTTCAGAAGCGTCTGCTACATTTGGATTGTTTCATACAAGGGCAAGGAAGAGTTGTATGGTAAATCTCTATAGTGATGCATTATGGTCTACGAGAGAGTAAGCAGCACCCAAGTTCAGAAGCGTCTGCTACATTTGGATTGTTTCATACAAAGGCAAGGAAGAGTTCTATACTAAATCTCTCTGGTGTTCCTATACTGGCTGCAGCCTAGTAAGCAGGACCCAAGTTCAGAAGCGTCTGCTACATTTGGATTGTTTCATACAAGGGCAAGGAAGAGTTGTATGCTAAATCTCTATAGTGATGCAGTATGGTCTACGAGAGAGTAAGCAGCACCCAAGTTCAGAAGCGTCTGCTACATTTGGATTGTTTCATACAAGGGCAAGGAAGAGTTGTATGCTAAATCTCTATAGTGATGCAGTATGGTCTACGAGAGAGTAAGCAGCACCCAAGTTCAGAAGCGTCTGCTACATTTGGATTATTTCATACAAGGGCAATGAAGAGTTCTATACTAAATCTCTCTGGTGTTCCTATACTGGCTAAAGCCTAGTAAGCAGCACCCAAGTTCAGAAGCGTCTGCTACATTTGGATTGTTTCATACAAGGGCAAGGAAGAGTTGTATGGTAAATCTCTATAGTGATGCAGTATGGTCTACGAGAGAGTAAGCAGCACCCAAGTTCAGAAGCATCAGCTACATTTGGATTGTTTCATACAAGGGCAAGGAAGAGTTGTATGGTAAATCTCTATAGTGATGCAGTATGGTCTACGAGAGAGTAAGCAGCACCCACGTTCAGAAGCGTCAGATACATTTGGATTGTTTCATACAAGGGCAAGGAAGAGTTGTATGGTAAATCTCTATAGTGATGCAGTATGGTCTACGAGAGAGTAAGCAGCACCCACGATCAGAAGCGTCTGCAACATTTGGATTGTCTCATACAACGGCAAGGAAGAGTTGTATGGTAAATCTCTATAGTGATGCAGTATGGTCTACGAGAGAGTAAGCAGCACCCAAGTTCAGAAGCGTCTGCTACATTTGGATTGTTTCGTACAAGGCCAAGGAAGAGTTGTATGCTAAATCTCTATAGTGATGCAGTATGGTCTACGAGAGAGTAAGCAGCACCCAAGTTCAGAAGCGTCTGCAACATTTGGATTGTTTCATACAAGGGCAAGGAAGAGTTGTATGCTAAATCTCTATAGTGATGCAGTATGGTCTACGAGAGAGTAAGCAGCACCCAAGTTCAGAAGCGTCTGCTACATTTGGATTGTTTCATACAAGGGCAATGAAGAGTTCTATACTAAATCTCTCTGGTGTTCCTATACTGGCTACAGCCTAGTAAGCAGCACCCAAGTTCAGAAGCGTCTGCTACATTTGGATTGTTTCATACAAGGGCAAGGAAGAGTAGTATGGTAAATGTCTATAGTGATGCAGTATGGTCTACGAGAGAGTAAGCAGCACCCAAGTTCAGAACCGTCTGCTACATTTGTATTGTTTCATACAGAGGCAATGAAGTGTTCTATACTAAATCTCTCTGGTGTTCCTATACTCGCTACAGCCTAGTAAGCAGGACCCAAGTTCAGAAGCGTCTGCTACATTTGGATTGTTTCATACAAGGGCAAGGAAGAGTTGTATGCTAAATCTCTATAGGGATGCAGTATGGTCTACGAGAGAGTAAGCAGCACCCAAGTTCAGAAGCGTCTGCTACATTTGGATTGTTTCATACAAGGGCAAGGAAGAGTTGTATGCTAAATCTCTATAGTGGTGCAGTATGGTCTACGAGAGAGTAAGCAGCACCCAAGTTCAGAAGCGTCTGCAACATTTCGATTGTATCATACAAGGGCAAGGAAGAGTTGTATGGTAAATCTCTATAGTGATGCAGTATGGTCTACGAGAGAGTAAGCAGCACCCAAGTTCAGAAGCGTCTGCTACATTTGGATTGTTTCATACAAAGGCAATGAAGAGTTCTATACTAAATCTCTCTGGTGTTCCTATACTGGCTACAGCCTAGTAAGCAGCACCCAAGTTCAGAAGCGTCTGCTGCATTTGGATTGTTTCATACAAGGGCAAGGAAGAGTTGTATGGTAAATCTCTGTAGTGATGCAGTATGGTCTACGAGAGAGTAAGCAGCACCCAAGTTCAGAAGCGTCTGCAACATTTGGATTGTTTCATACAACGGCAAGGAAGAGTTGTATGCTAAATCTCTATAGTGATGCAGTATGGTCTACGAGAGAGTAAGCAGCACCCAAGTTCAGAAGCGTCTGCTACATTTGGATTATTTCATACAAGGGCAATGAAGAGTTCTATACTAAATCTCTCTGGTGTTCCTATACTCGCTACAGCCTAGTAAGCAGCACCCAAGTTCAGAAGCGTCTGCTACATTTGGATTGTTTCATACAAGGGCAAGGAAGAGTTGTATGCTAAATCTCTATAGTGATGCAGTATGGTCTACGAGAGAGTAAGCAGCACCCAAGTTCAGAAGCGTCAGCTACATTTGGATTGTTTCATACAAGGGCAAGGAAGAGTTGTATGCTAAATCTCTATAGTGATGCAGTATGGTCTACGAGAGAGTAAGCAGCACCCAAGTTCAGAAGCATCAGCTACATTTGGATTGTTTCATACAAGGGCAAGGAAGAGTTGTATGGTAAATCTCTATAGTGATGCAGTATGGTCTACGAGAGAGTAAGCAGCACCCAAGTTCAGAAGCGTCAGCTACATTTGGATTGTTTCATACAAGGGCAAGGAAGATTGTATGGTAAATCTCTATAGTGATGCAGTATGGTCTACGAGAGAGTAAGCAGCACCCAAGTTCAGAAGCGTCTGCAACATTTGGATTGTCTCATACAAGGGCAAGGAAGAGTTGTATGCTAAATCTCTATAGTGATGCAGTATGGTCTACGAGAGAGTAAGCAGCACCCAAGTTCAGAAGCGTCTGCTACATTTGGATTGTTTCATACAAGGGCAAGGAAGAGTTGTATGCTAAATCTCTATAGTGATGCAGTATTGTCTACGAGAGAGTAAGCAGCACCCAAGTTCAGAAGCGTCTGCTACATTTGGATTGTTTCATACAAGGGCAAGGAAGAGTTGTATGGTAAATCTCTATAGTGATGCAGTATGGTGTACGAGAGAGTACGCAGCACCCAAGTTCAGAAGCGTCTGCTACATTTGGATTGTTTCATACAGAGGCAATGAAGAGTTCTATACTAAATCTCTCTGGTGTTCCTATACTCGCTACAGCCTAGTAAGCAGGACCCAAGTTCAGAAGCGTCTGCTACATTTGGATTGTTTCATACAAGGGCAAGGAAGAGTTGTATGCTAAATCTCTATAGGGATGCAGTATGGTCTACGAGAGAGTAAGCAGAACTCAAGTTCAGAAGCGTCTGCTACATTTGGATTGTTTCATACAAGGGCAAGGAAGAGCTGTATGCTAAATCTCTATAGTGATGCAGTATGGTCTACGAGAGAGTAAGCAGCACCCAAGTTCAGAAGCGTCTGCGACATTTGGATTGTTTCATACAAAGGCAAGGAAGAGTTGTATGCTAAAACTCTATAGTGATGCAGTATGGTCTACGAGAGAGTAAGCAGCACCCACGTTCAGAAGCGTCTGCTACATTTGGATTGTTTCATACAAAGGCAATGAAGAGTTCTATACTAAATCTCTCTGGTGTTCCTATACTGGCTACAGCCTAGTAAGCAGCACCCAAGTTCAGAAGCGTCTGCTACATTTGGATTGTTTCATACAAGGGCAAGGAAGAGTTGTATGCTAAATCTCTATAGTGATGCAGTATGGTCTACGAGAGAGTAAGCAGCACCCAAGTTCAGAAGCGTCTGCTACATTTGGATTGTTTCGTACAAGGGCAAGGAAGAGTTGTATGCTAAATCTCTATAGTGATGCAGTATGGTCTACGAGAGAGTAAGCAGCACCCAAGTTCAGAAGCGTCTGCAACATTTGGATTGTTTCATACAAGGGCATGGAAGAGTTGTATGCTAAATCTCTATAGTGATGCAGTATGGTCTACGAGAGAGTAAGCAGCACCCACGTTCAGAAGCGTCTGCTACATTTGGATTGTTTCATACAAAGGCAATGAAGAGTTCTATACTAAATCTCTCTGGTGTTCCTATACTGGCTACAGCCTAGTAAGCAGCACCCAAGTTCAGAAGCGTCTGCTACATTTGGATTGTTTCATACAAGGGCAAGGAAGAGTTGTATGGTAAATCTCTATAGTGATGCAGTATGGTCTACGAGAGAGTAAGCAGCACCCAAGTTCAGAAGCGTCTGCTACATTTGGATTGTTTCATACAGAGGCAATGAAGAGTTCTATACTAAATCTCTCTGGTGTTCCTATACTCGCTACAGCCTAGTAAGCAGGACCCAAGTTCAGAAGCGTCTTCGACATTTGGATTGTTTCATACAAGGGCAAGGAAGAGTTGTATACTAAATCTCTATAGGGATGCAGTATGGTCTACGAGAGAGTAAGCAGCACCCAAGTTCAGAAGCGTCAGCTACATTTGGATTGTTTCATACAAGGGCAAGAAAGAGTTGTATGCTAAATCTCTATAGTGATGCAGTATGGTCTACGAGAGAGTAAGCAGCACCCAAGTTCAGAAGCATCAGCTACATTTGGATTGTTTCATACAAGGGCAAGGAAGAGTTGTATGGTAAATCTCTATAGTGATGCAGTATGGTCTACGAGAGAGTAAGCAGCACCCAAGTTCAGAAGCGTCAGCTACATTTGGATTGTTTCATACAAGGGCAAGGAAGATTGTATGGTAAATCTCTATAGTGATGCAGTATGGTCTACGAGAGAGTAAGCAGCACCCAAGTTCAGAAGCGTCTGCAACATTTGGATTGTCTCATACAAGGGCAAGGAAGAGTTGTATGCTAAATCTCTATAGTGATGCAGTATGGTCTACGAGAGAGTAAGCAGCACCCAAGTTCAGAAGCGTCTGCTACATTTGGATTGTTTCATACAAGGGCAAGGAAGAGTTGTATGCTAAATCTCTATAGTGATGCAGTATTGTCTACGAGAGAGTAAGCAGCACCCAAGTTCAGAAGCGTCTGCTACATTTGGATTGTTTCATACAAGGGCAAGGAAGAGTTGTATGGTAAATCTCTATAGTGATGCAGTATGGTCTACGAGAGAGTACGCAGCACCCAAGTTCAGAAGCGTCTGCTACATTTGGATTGTTTCATACAGAGGCAATGAAGAGTTCTATACTAAATCTCTCTGGTGTTCCTATACTCGCTACAGCCTAGTAAGCAGGACCCAAGTTCAGAAGCGTCTGCTACATTTGGATTGTTTCATACAAGGGCAAGGAAGAGTTGTATGCTAAATCTCTATAGGGATGCAGTATGGTCTACGAGAGAGTAAGCAGCACCCAAGTTCAGAAGCGTCAGCTGCATTTGGATTGTTTCATACAAGGGCAAGGAATAGTTGTATGGTAAATCTCTATAGTTATGCAGTATGGTCTACGAGAGAGTAAGCAGCACCCAAGTTCAGAAGCGTCTGCTACATTTGGATTGTTTCATACAAGGGCAAGGAAGAGTTGTATGCTAAATCTCTATAGTGATGCAGTATGGTCTACGAGAGAGTAAGCAGCACCCAAGTTCAGAAGCGTCTGCTAGATTTGGATTGTTTCATACAAAGGCAAGGAAGAGTTGTATGCTAAAATTCTATAGTGATGCAGTATGGTCTACGAGAGAGTAAGCAGCACCCAAGTTCAGAAGCGTCTGCTACATTTGGATTGTTTCATACAAAGGCAATGAAGAGTTCTATACTAAATCTCTCTGGTGTTCCTATACTGGCTACAGCCTAGTAAGCAGGACCCAAGTTCAGAAGCGTCTGCTACATTTGGATTTTTTCATACAAGGGCAAGGAAGAGTTGTATGGTAAATCTCTATCGTGATGCAGTATGGTCTACGAGAGAGTAAGCAGCACCCAAGTTCAGAAGCGTCTGCTACATTTGGATTGTTTCATACAAGGGCAAGGAAGAGTTGTATGCTAAATCTCTATAGTGATGCAGTATGGCCTACGAGAGAGTAAGCAGCACCCAAGTTCAGAAGCGTCTGCTACATTTGGATTGTTTCATACAAGGGCAAGGAAGAGTTGTATGCTAAATCTCTATAGTGATGCAGTACGGTCTACGAGAGAGTAAGCAGCACCCAAGTTCAGAAGCGTCTGCAACATTTGGATTGTTTCATACAAGGGCAAGGAAGAGTTGTATGCTAAATCTCTATAGTGATGCAGTACGGTCTACGAGAGAGTAAGCAGCACCCAAGTTCAGAAGCGTCTGCTACATTTGGATTGTTTCATACAAGGGCAAGGAAGAGTTGTATGCTAAATCTCTATAGTGATGCAGTATGGTCTACGAGAGAGTAAGCAGCACCCAAGTTCAGAAGCGTCTGGTACATTTGGATTGTTTCATGCAAAGGCAATGAAGAGTTCTATACTAAATCTCTCTGGTGTTCCTATACTGGCTACAGCCTAGTAAGCAAGACCCAAGTTCAGAAGCGTCTGCTACATTTGGATTGTTTCATACAAGGGCAAGGAAGAGTTGTATGCTAAATCTCTATAGTGATGCAGTATGGTCTACGAGAGAGTAAGCAGCACCCAATTTCAGAAGCATCAGCTACATTTGGATTGTTTTATACAAGGGCAAGGAAGAGTTGTATGGTTAATCTCTATAGTGATGCAGTATGGTCTACGAGAGAGTAAGCAGCACCCAAGTTCAGAAGCGTCAGCTACATCTGGATTGTTTCATACAAGGGCAAGGAAGAGTTGTATGGTAAATCTCTATAGTGATGCAGTATGGTCTACGAGAGATTAAGCAGCACCCAAGTTCAGAAGCGTCTGCTACATTTGGATTGTCTCATACAACGGCAAGGAAGAGTTGTATGCTAAATCTCAATAGTGATGCAGTATGGTCTACGAGAGAGTAAGCAGCACCCAAGTTCAGAAGCGTCTGCTACATTTGGATTATTTCATACAAGGGCAATGAAGAGTTCTATACTAAATCTCTCTGGTGACCCTATACTGGCTAGAGCCTAGTAAGCAGCACCCAAGTTCAGAAGCGTCTGCTACATTTGGATTGTTTCATACAAGGGCAAGGAAGAGTTGTATGGTAAATCTCTATAGTGATGCAGTATGGTCTACGAGAGAGTAAGCAGCACCCAAGTTCAGAAGCGTCTGCCACATTTGGATTGTTTCATACAGAGGCAATGAAGAGTTCTATACTAAATCTCTCTGGTGTTCCTATACTCGCTACAGCCTAGTAAGCAGGACTCAAGTTCAGAAGCGTCTGCTACATTTGGATTGTTTCATACAAGGGCAAGGAAGAGTTGTATGCTAAATCTCTATAGGGATGCAGTATGGTCTACGAGAGAGTAAGCAGAACTCAAGTTCAGAAGCGTCTGCTACATTTGGATTGTTTCATACAAGGGCAAGGAAGAGCTGTATGCTAAATCTCTATAGTGATGCAGTATGGTCTACGAGAGAGTAAGCAGCACCCAAGTTCAGAAGCGTCTGCGACATTTGGATTGTTTCATACAAAGGCAAGGAAGAGTTGTATGCTAAAACTCTATAGTGATGCAGTATGGTCTACGAGAGAGTAAGCAGCACCCACGTTCAGAAGCGTCTGCTACATTTGGATTGTTTCATACAAAAGGCAATGAAGAGTTCTATACTAAATCTCTCTGGTGTTCCTATACTGGCTACAGCCTAGTAAGCAGCACCCAAGTTCAGAAGCGTCTGCTACATTTGGATTGTTTCATACAAGGGCAAGGAAGAGTTGTATGCTAAATCTCTATAGTGATGCAGTATGGTCTACGAGAGAGTAAGCAGCACCCAAGTTCAGAAGCGTCTGCTACATTTGGATTGTTTCGTACAAGGGCAAGGAAGAGTTGTATGCTAAATCTCTATAGTGATGCAGTATGGTCTACGAGAGAGTAAGCAGCACCCAAGTTCAGAAGCGTCTGCAACATTTGGATTGTTTCATAAAAGGGCAAGGAAGAGTTGTATGCTAAATCTCTATAGTGATGCAGTATGGTCTACGAGAGAGTAAGCAGCACCCACGTTCAGAAGCGTCTGCTACATTTGGATTGTTTCATACAAAGGCAATGAAGAGTTCTATACTAAATCTCTCTGGTGTTCCTATACTGGCTACAGCCTAGTAAGCAGCACCCAAGTTCAGAAGCGTCTGCTACATTTGGATTGTTTCATACAAGGGCAAGGAAGAGTTGTATGGTAAATCTCTATAGTGATGCAGTATGGTCTACGAGAGAGTAAGCAGCACCCAAGTTCAGAAGCGTCTGCTACATTTGGATTGTTTCATACAGAGGCAATGAAGAGTTCTATACTAAATCTCTCTGGTGTTCCTATACTCGCTACAGCCTAGTAAGCAGGACCCAAGTTCAGAAGCGTCTTCTACATTTGGATTGTTTCATACAAGGGCAAGGAAGAGTTGTATACTAAATCTCTATAGGGATGCAGTATGGTCTACGAGAGAGTAAGCAGCACCCAAGTTCAGAAGCGTCTGCTGCATTTGGATTGTTTCATACAAGGGCAAGGAAGAGTTGTATGGTAAATCTCTATAGTGATGCAGTATGGTCTACGAGAGAGTAAGCAGCACCCAAGTTCAGAAGCGTCTGCTACATTTGGATTGTTTCATACAAGGGCAAGGAAGAGTTGTATGGTAAATCTCTATAGTGATGCAGTATGGTCTACGAGACAGTAAGCAGCACCCACGTTCAGAAGCGTCTGCTACATTTGGATTGTTTCATACAAAGGCAACGAAGAGTTCTATACTAAATCTCTCTGGTGTTCCTATACTGGCTACAGCCTAGTAAGCAGGACCCAAGTTCAGAAGCGTCTGCTACATTTGGATTTTTTCATACAAGGGCAAGGAAGAGTTGTATGGTAAATCTTTATAGTGATGCAGTATGGTCTACGAGAGAGTAAGCAGCACCCAAGTTCAGAAGCGTCTGCTACATTTGGATTGTTTCATACAAGGGCAAGGAAGAGTTGTATGCTAAATCTCTATAGTGATGCAGTATGGTCTACGAGAGAGTAAGCAGCACCCAAGTTCAGAAGCGTCTGCTACATTTGGATTGTTTCATACAAGGGCAAGGAAGAGTTGTATGGTAAATCTCTATAGTGATGCAGTATGGTCTACGAGAGAGTAAGCAGCACCCAAGTTCAGAAGCGTCTGCTACATTTGGATTGTTTCATACAAAGGCAATGAAGAGTTCTATACTAAATCTCTCTGGTGTTCCTATACTGGCTACAGCCTAGTAAGCAGGACCCAAGTTCAGAAGCGTCTGCTACATTTGGATTGTTTCATACAAGGGCAAGGAAGAGTTGTATGCTGAATCTCTATAGTGATGCAGTATGGTCTACGAGAGAGTAAGCAGCACCCAAGTTCAGAAGCATCAGCTACATTTGGATTGTTTCATACAAGGGCAAGGAAGAGTTGTATGGTAAATCTCTATAGTGATGCAGTATGGTCTACGAGAGAGTAAGCAGCACGCACGTTCAGAAGCGTCAGCTACATTTGGATTGTTTCATACAAGGGCAAGGAAGAGTTGTATGGTAAATCTCTATAGTGATGCAGTATGGTCTACGAGAGTGTAAGCAGCACCCAAGTTCAGAAGCATCAGCTACATTTGGATTGTTTCATACAAGGGCAAGGAAGAGTTGTATGGTAAATCTCTATAGTGATGCAGTATGGTCTACGAGAGAGTAAGCAGCACCCAAGTTCAGAAGCGTCTGCAACATTTGGATTGTTTCATACAAGGGCAAGGAAGAGTTGTATGCTAAATCTCTATAGTGATGCCGTATGGTCTACGAGAGAGTAAGCAGCACCCAAGTTCAGAAGCGTCTGCTACATTTGGATTATTTCGTACAAGGGCAAGGAAGAGTTGTATGCGAAATCTCTATAGTGATGCAGTATGGTCTACGAGAGAGTAAGCAGCACCCAAGTTCAGAAGCGTCTGCAACATTTGGATTGTTTCATACAAGGGCAAGGAAGAGTTGTATGCTAAATCTCTATAGTGATGCAGTATGGTCTACGAGAGAGTAAGCAGCACCCAAGTTCAGAAGCGTCTGCTACATTTGGATTATTTCATACAAGGGCAATGAAGAGTTCTATACTGAATCTCTCTGGTGTTCCTATACTGGCTAAAGCCTAGTAAGCAGCACCCAAGTTCAGAAGCGTCTGCTACATTTGGATTGTTTCATACAAGGGCAAGGAAGAGTTGTATGCTAAATCTCTATAGGGATGCAGTATGGTCTACGAGAGAGTAAGCAGCACCCAAGTTCAGAAGCGTCTGCTACATTTGGATTGTTTCATACAAGGGCAAGGAAGAGCTGTATGCTAAATCTCTATAGTGATGCAGTATGGTCTACGAGAGAGTAAGCAGCACCCACGTTCAGAAGCGTCTGCTACATTTGGATTGTTTCATACAAAGGCAATGAAGAGTTCTATACTAAATCTCTCTGGTGTTCCTATACTGGCTACAGCCTAGTAAGCAGGACGCAAGTTCAGAAGCGTCTGCTACATTTGGATTGTTTCATACAAGGGCAAGGAAGAGTTGTATGCTAAATCTCTATAGTGATGCAGTATGGTCAACGAGAGAGTAAGCAGCACCCAAGTTCAGAAGCGTCTGCTACATTTGGATTGTTTCATACAAGGGCAAGGAAGAGTTGTATGCTAAATCTCTATAGTGATGCAGTATGGTCTACGAGAGAGTAAGCAGCACCCAAGTTCAGAAGCGTCTGCTACATTTGGATTGTTTCATACAAGGGCAAGGAAGAGTTGTATGGTAAATCTCTATAGTGATGCATTATGGTCTACGAGAGAGTAAGCAGCACCCAAGTTCAGAAGCGTCTGCTACATTTGGATTGTTTCATACAAAGGCAAGGAAGAGTTCTATACTAAATCTCTCTGGTGTTCCTATACTGGCTGCAGCCTAGTAAGCAGGACCCAAGTTCAGAAGCGTCTGCTACATTTGGATTGTTTCATACAAGGGCAAGGAAGAGTTGTATGCTAAATCTCTATAGTGATGCAGTATGGTCTACGAGAGAGTAAGCAGCACCCAAGTTCAGAAGCGTCTGCTACATTTGGATTGTTTCATACAAGGGCAAGGAAGAGTTGTATGCTAAATCTCTATAGTGATGCAGTATGGTCTACGAGAGAGTAAGCAGCACCCACGTTCAGAAGAGTCTGCTACATTTGGATTGTTTCATACAAAGGCAATGAAGAGTTCTATACTAAATCTCTCTGGTGTTCCTATACTGGCTACAGCCTAGTAAGCAGGACCCAAGTTCAGAAGCGTCTGCTACATTAGGATTGTTTCATTCAAGGGCAAGGAAGAGTTGTATGGTAAATCTCTATAGTGATGCAGTATGGTCTACGAGAGAGTAAGCAGCACCCAAGTTCAGAAGCGTCAGCTACATTTGGATTGTTTCATACAAGGGCAAGGAAGAGTTGTATGCTAAATCTCTATAGTGATGCAGTATGGTCTACGAGAGAGTAAGCAGCACCCAAGTTCAGAAGCGTCTGCTACATTTGGATTGTTTCATACAAGGGCAATGAAGAGTTCTATACTAAACTCTCTGGTGTTCCTATACTGGCTACAGCCTAGTAAGCAGCACCCAAGTTCAGAAGCGTCTGCTACATTTGGATTGTTTCATACAAGGGCAAGGAAGAGTTGTATGGTAAATCTATATAGTGATGCAGTATGGTCTACGAGAGAGTAAGCAGCACCCAAGTTCAGAAGCGTCTGCTACATTTGGATTGTTTCATACAGAGGCAATGAAGAGTTCTATACTAAATCTCTCTGGTGTTCCTATACTCGCTACAGCCTAGTAAGCAGGACCCAAGTTCAGAAGCGTCTGCTACATTTGGATTGTTTCATACAAGGGCACGGATGAGTTGTATGCTAAATCTCTATAGGGATGCAGTATGGTCTACGAGAGAGTAAGCAGCACCCAAGTTCAGAAGCGTCTGCTGTATTTGGATTGTTTCATACAAGGGCAAGGAAGAGTTGTATGGTAAATCTCTATAGTGATGCAGTATGGTCTACGAGAGAGTAAGCAGCACCCAAGTTCAGAAGCGTCTGCTACATTTGGATTGTTTCATACAAGGGCAAGGAAGAGTTGTATGCTAAATCTCTATAGTGATGCAGTATGGTCTACGAGAGAGTAAGCAGCACCCAAGTTCAGAAGCGTCTGCTACATTTGGATTGTTTCATACAAAGGCAAGGAAGAGTTGTATGCTAAAACTCTATAGTGATGCAGTATGGTCTACGAGAGAGTAAGCAGCACCCACGTTCAGAAGCGTCTGCTACATTTGGATTGTTTCATACAAAGGCAATGAAGAGTTCTATACTAAATCTCTCTGGTGTTCCTATACTGGCTACAGCCTAGTAAGCAGGACCCAAGTTCAGAAGCGTCTGCTACATTTGGATTGTTTCATACAAGGGCAAGGAAGAGTTGTATGGTAAATCTCTATAGTGATGCAGTATGGTCTACGAGAGAGTAAGCAGCACCCAGGTTCAGAAGCGTCTGCTACATTTGGATTGTTTCATACAAGGGCAAGGAAGAGCTGTATGCTAAAACTCTATAGTGATGCAGTATGGTCTACGAGAGAGTAAGCAGCACCCACGTTCAGAAGCGTCTGCTACATTTGGATTGTTTCATACAAAGGCAAGGAAGAGTTGTATGCTAAAACTCTATAGTGATGCAGTATGGTCTACGAGAGAGTAAGCAGCACCCACGTTCAGAAGCGTCTGCTACATTTGGATTGTTTCATACAAAGGCAACGAAGAGTTCTATACTAAATCTCTCTGGTGTTCCTATACTGGCTACAGCCTAGTAAGCAGGACCCAAGTTCAGAAGCGTCTGCTACATTTGGATTTTTTCATACAAGGGCAAGGAAGAGTTGTATGGTAAATCTCTATAGTGATGCAGTATGGTCTACGAGAGAGTAAGCAGCACCCAAGTTCAGAAGCGTCTGCTACATTTGGATTGTTTCATACAAGGGCAAGGAAGAGTTGTATGCTAAATCTCTATAGTGATGCAGTATGGTCTACGAGAGAGTAAGCAGCACCCAAGTTCAGAAGCGTCTGCTACATTTGGATTGTTTCATACAAGGGCAAGGAAGAGTTGTATGGTAAATCTCTATAGTGATGCAGTATGGTCTACGAGAGAGTAAGCAGCACCCAAGTTCAGAAGCGTCTGCTACATTTGGATTGTTTCATACAAAGGCAATGAAGAGTTCTATACTAAATCTCTCTGGTGTTCCTATACTGGCTACAGCCTAGTAAGCAGGACCCAAGTTCAGAAGCGTCTGCTACATTTGGATTGTTTCATACAAGGGCAAGGAAGAGTTGTATGCTGAATCTCTATAGTGATGCAGTATGGTCTACGAGAGAGTAAGCAGCACCCAAGTTCAGAAGCATCAGCTACATTTGGATTGTTTCATACAAGGGCAAGGAAGAGTTGTATGGTAAATCTCTATAGTGATGCAGTATGGTCTACGAGAGAGTAAGCAGCACGCACGTTCAGAAGCGTCAGCTGCATTTCGATTGTTTCATACAAGGGCAAGGAAGAGTTGTATGGTAAATCTCTATAGTGATGCAGTATGGTCTACGAGAGAGTAATCAGCACCCAAGTTCAGAAGCGTCTGCAACATTTGGATTGTTTCATACAAGGGCAAGGAAGAGTTGTATGCTAAATCTCTATAGTGATGCCGTATGGTCTACGAGAGAGTAAGCAGCACCCAAGTTCAGAAGCGTCTGCTACATTTGGATTATTTCGTACAAGGGCAAGGAAGAGTTGTATGCGAAATCTCTATAGTGATGCAGTATGGTCTACGAGAGAGTAAGCAGCACCCAAGTTCAGAAGCGTCTGCTACATTTGGATTGTTTCATACAAAGGCAAGGAAGAGTTGTATGCTAAAACTCTATAGTGATGCAGTATGGTCTACGAGAGAGTAAGCAGCACCCACGTTCAGAAGCGTCTGCTACATTTGGATTGTTTCATACAAAGGCAATGAAGAGTTCTATACTAAATCTCTCTGGTGTTCCTATACTGGCTACAGCCTAGTAAGCAGGACCCAAGTTCAGAAGCGTCTGCTACATTTGGATTGTTTCATACAAGGGCAAGGAAGAGTTGTATGGTAAATCTCTATAGTGATGCAGTATGGTCTACGAGAGAGTAAGCAGCACCCAGGTTCAGAAGCGTCTGCTACATTTGGATTGTTTCATACAAGGGCAAGGAAGAGCTGTATGCTAAAACTCTATAGTGATGCAGTATGGTCTACGAGAGAGTAAGCAGCACCCACGTTCAGAAGCGTCTGCTACATTTGGATTGTTTCATACAAAGGCAAGGAAGAGTTGTATGCTAAAACTCTATAGTGATGCAGTATGGTCTACGAGAGAGTAAGCAGCACCCACGTTCAGAAGCGTCTGCTACATTTGGATTGTTTCATACAAAGGCAACGAAGAGTTCTATACTAAATCTCTCTGGTGTTCCTATACTGGCTACAGCCTAGTAAGCAGGACCCAAGTTCAGAAGCGTCTGCTACATTTGGATTGTTTCATACAAGGGCAAGGAAGAGTTGTATGGTAAATCTCTATAGTGATGCAGTATGGTCTACGAGAGAGTAAGCAGCACCCAAGTTCAGAAGCGTCTGCTACATTTGGATTGTTTCATACAAGGGCAAGGAAGAGTTGTATGGTAAATCTCTATAGTGATGCAGTATGGTCTACGAGAGAGTAAGCAGCACCCAAGTTCAGAAGCGTCTGCTACATTTGGATTGTTTCATACAAAGGCAATGAAGAGTTCTATACTAAATCTCTCTGGTGTTCCTATACTGGCTACAGCCTAGGAAGCAGGACCCAAGTTCAGAAGCGTCTGCTACATTTGGATTGTTTCATACAAGGGCAAGGAAGAGTTGTATGCTGAATCTCTATAGTGATGCAGTATGGTCTACGAGAGAGTAAGCAGCACCCAAGTTCAGAAGCATCAGCTACATTTGGATTGTTTCATACAAGGGCAAGGAAGAGTTGTATGGTAAATCTCTATAGTGATGCAGTATGGTCTACGAGAGAGTAAGCAGCACGCACGTTCAGAAGCGTCAGCTACATTTCGATTGTTTCATACAAGGGCAAGGAAGAGTTGTATGGTAAATCTCTATAGTGATGCAGTATGGTCTACGAGAGAGTAATCAGCACCCAAGTTCAGAAGCGTCTGCAACATTTGGATTGTTTCATACAAGGGCAAGGAAGAGTTGTATGCTAAATCTCTATAGTGATGCCGTATGGTCTACGAGAGAGTAAGCAGCACCCAAGTTCAGAAGCGTCTGCTACATTTGGATTATTTCGTACAAGGGCAAGGAAGAGTTGTATGCGAAATCTCTATAGTGATGCAGTATGGTCTACGAGAGAGTAAGCAGCACCCAAGTTCAGAAGCGTCTGCAACATTTGGATTGTTTCATACAAGGGCAAGGAAGAGTTGTATGCTAAATCTCTATAGTGATGCAGTATGGTCTACGAGAGAGTAAGCAGCACCCAAGTTCAGAAGCGTCTGCTACATTTGGATTATTTCATACAAGGGCAATGAAGAGTTCTATACTAAATCTCTCTGGTGTTCCTATACTGGCTAAAGCCTAGTAAGCAGCACCCAAGTTCAGAAGCGTCTGCTACATTTGGATTGTTTCATACAAGGGCAAGGAAGAGTTGTATGCTAAATCTCTATAGGGATGCAGTATGGTCTACGAGAGAGTAAGCAGCACCCAAGTTCAGAAGCGTCTGCTACATTTGGATTGTTTCATACAAGGGCAAGGAAGAGCTGTATGCTAAATCTCTATAGTGATGCAGTATGGTCTACGAGAGAGTAAGCAGCACCCACGTTCAGAAGCGTCTGCTACATTTGGATTGTTTCATACAAAGGCAATGAAGAATTCTATACTAAATCTCTCTGGTGTTCCTATACTGGCTACAGCCTAGTAAGCAGGACGCAAGTTCAGAAGCGTCTGCTACATTTGGATTGTTTCATACAAGGGCAAGGAAGAGTTGTATGCTAAATCTCTATAGTGATGCAGTATGGTCTACGAGAGAGTAAGCAGCACCCAAGTTCAGAAGCGTCTGCTACATTTGGATTGTTTCATACAAGGGCAAGGAAGAGTTGTATGCTAAATCTCTATAGTGATGCAGTATGGTCTACGAGAGAGTAAGCAGCACCCAAGTTCAGAAGCGTCTGCTACATTTGGATTGTTTCATACAAGGGCAAGGAAGAGTTGTATGGTAAATCTCTATAGTGATGCATTATGGTCTACGAGAGAGTAAGCAGCACCCAAGTTCAGAAGCGTCTGCTACATTTGGATTGTTTCATACAAAGGCAAGGAAGAGTTCTATACTAAATCTCTCTGGTGTTCCTATACTGGCTGCAGCCTAGTAAGCAGGACCCAAGTTCAGAAGCGTCTGCTACATTTGGATTGTTTCATACAAGGGCAAGGAAGAGTTGTATGCTAAATCTCTATAGTGATGCAGTATGGTCTACGAGAGAGTAAGCAGCACCCAAGTTCAGAAGCGTCTGCTACATTTGGATTGTTTCATACAAGGGCAAGGAAGAGTTGTATGCTAAATCTCTATAGTGATGCAGTATGGTCTACGAGAGAGTAAGCAGCACCCACGTTCAGAAGAGTCTGCTACATTTGGATTGTTTCATACAAAGGCAATGAAGAGTTCTATACTAAATCTCTCTGGTGTTCCTATACTGGCTACAGCCTAGTAAGCAGGACCCAAGTTCAGAAGCGTCTGCTACATTAGGATTGTTTCATTCAAGGGCAAGGAAGAGTTGTATGGTAAATCTCTATAGTGATGCAGTATGGTCTACGAGAGAGTAAGCAGCACCCAAGTTCAGAACCGTCTGCTACATTTGGATTGTTTCATACAAGGGCAAGGAAGAGTTGTACGCTAAATCTCTATAGTGATGCAGTATGGTCTACGAGAGAGTAAGCAGCACCCAAGTTCAGAAGCGTCTGCTACATTTGGATTGTTTCATACAAGGGCAAGGAAGAGTTGTATGCTAAATCTCTATAGGGATGCAGTATGGTCTACGAGAGAGTAAGCAGCACCCAAGTTCAGAAGCGTCTGCTACATTTGGATTGTTTCATACAAGGGCAAGGAAGAGCTGTATGCTAAATCTCTATAGTGATGCAGTATGGTCTACGAGAGAGTAAACAGCACCCACGTTCAGAAGCGTCTGCTACATTTGGATTGTTTCATACAAAGGCAATGAAGAGTTCTATACTAAATCTCTCTGGTGTTCCTATACTGGCTACAGCCTAGTAAGCAGGACGCAAGTTCA
Organism: Plestiodon gilberti rubricaudatus; assembly: GCA_026170595.1. Lineage (NCBI taxonomy): Eukaryota > Metazoa > Chordata > Lepidosauria > Squamata > Scincidae > Plestiodon > Plestiodon gilberti. The sequence goes on from JANXHW010000003.1 coordinate 113,861,756, forward strand.
GAAGCGTCTGCTACATTTGGATTGTTTCATACAAGGGCAAGGAAGAGTTGTATGCTAAATCTCTATAGTGATGCAGTATGGTCTACGAGAGAGTAAGCAGCACCCAAGTTCAGAAGCGTCTGCTACATTTGGATTGTTTCATACAAGGGCAAGGAAGAGTTGTATGCTAAATCTCTATAGTGATGCAGTATGGTCTACGAGAGAGTAAGCAGCACCCAAGTTCAGAAGCGTCTGCTACATTTGGATTGTTTCATACAAGGGCAAGGAAGAGTTGTATGGTAAATCTCTATAGTGATGCATTATGGTCTACGAGAGAGTAAGCAGCACCCAAGTTCAGAAGCGTCTGCTACATTTGGATTGTTTCATACAAAGGCAAGGAAGAGTTCTATACTAAATCTCTCTGGTGTTCCTATACTGGCTGCAGCCTAGTAAGCAGGACCCAAGTTCAGAAGCGTCTGCTACATTTGGATTGTTTCATACAAGGGCAAGGAAGAGTTGTATGCTAAATCTCTATAGTGATGCAGTATGGTCTACGAGAGAGTAAGCAGCACCCAAGTTCAGAAGCGTCTGCTACATTTGGATTGTTTCATACAAGGGCAAGGAAGAGTTGTATGCTAAATCTCTATAGTGATGCAGTATGGTCTACGAGAGAGTAAGCAGCACCCACGTTCAGAAGAGTCTGCTACATTTGGATTGTTTCATACAAAGGCAATGAAGAGTTCTATACTAAATCTCTCTGGTGTTCCTATACTGGCTACAGCCTAGTAAGCAGGACCCAAGTTCAGAAGCGTCTGCTACATTAGGATTGTTTCATTCAAGGGCAAGGAAGAGTTGTATGGTAAATCTCTATAGTGATGCAGTATGGTCTACGAGAGAGTAAGCAGCACCCAAGTTCAGAAGCGTCAGCTACATTTGGATTGTTTCATACAAGGGCAAGGAAGAGTTGTATGCTAAATCTCTATAGTGATGCAGTATGGTCTACGAGAGAGTAAGCAGCACCCAAGTTCAGAAGCGTCTGCTACATTTGGATTGTTTCATACAAGGGCAATGAAGAGTTCTATACTAAATCTCTCTGGTGTTCCTATACTGGCTACAGCCTAGTAAGCAGCACCCAAGTTCAGAAGCGTCTGCTACATTTGGATTGTTTCATACAAGGGCAAGGAAGAGTTGTATGGTAAATGTATATAGTAATGCAGTATGGTCTACGAGAGAGTAAGCAGCACCCAAGTTCAGAACCGTCTGCTACATTTGGATTGTTTCATACAAGGGCAAGGAAGAGTTGTACGCTAAATCTCTATAGTGATGCAGTATGGTCTACGAGAGAGTAAGCAGCACCCAAGTTCAGAAGCGTCTGCTACATTTGGATTGTTTCATACAAGGGCAAGGAAGAGTTGTATGGTAAATCTCTATAGTGATGCATTATGGTCTACGAGAGAGTAAGCAGCACCCAAGTTCAGAAGCGTCTGCTACATTTGGATTGTTTCATACAAAGGCAAGGAAGAGTTCTATACTAAATCTCTCTGGTGTTCCTATACTGGCTACAGCCTAATAAGCAGGACCCAAGTTCAGAAGCGTCTGCTACATTTGGATTGTTTCATACAAGGGCAAGGAAGAGTTGTATGCTAAATCTCTATAGTGATGCAGTATGGTCTACGAGAGAGTAAGCAGCACCCAAGTTCAGAAGCGTCTGCTACATTTGGATTGTTTCATACAAGGGCAAGGAAGAGTTGTATGCTAAATCTCTATAGTGATGCAGTATGGTCTACGAGAGAGTAAGCAGCACCCAAGTTCAGAAGCGTCTGCTACATTTGGATTGTTTCGTACAAGGGCAAGGAAGAGTTGTATGCTAAATCTCTATAGTGATGCAGTATGGTCTACGAGAGAGTAAGCAGCACCCAAGTTCAGAAGCGTCTGCAACATTTGGATTGTTTCATACAAGGGCAAGGAAGAGTTGTATGCTAAATCGCTATAGTGATGCAGTATGGTCTACGAGAGAGTAAGCAGCACCCAAGTTCAGAAGCGTCTGCTACATTTGGATTGTTTCATACAAAGGCAAGGAAGAGTTGTATGCTAAAACTCTATAGTGATGCAGTATGGTCTACGAGAGAGTAAGCAGCACCCACGTTCAGAAGCGTCTGCTACATTTGGATTGTTTCATACAAAGGCAATGAAGAGTTCTATACTAAATCTCTCTGGTGTTCCTATACTGGCTACAGCCTAGTAAGCAGGACCCAAGTTCAGAAGCGTCTGCTACATTTGGATTGTTTCATACAAGGGCAAGGAAGAGTTGTATGGTAAATCTCTATAGTGATGCAGTATGGTCTACGAGAGAGTAAGCAGCACCCAGGTTCAGAAGCGTCTGCTACATTTGGATTGTTTCATACAAAGGCAAGGAAGAGTTGTATGCTAAAACTCTATAGTGATGCAGTATGGTCTACGAGAGAGTAAGCAGCACCCACGTTCAGAAGCGTCTGCTACATTTGGATTGTTTCATACAAAGGCAACGAAGAGTTCTATACTAAATCTCTCTGGTGTTCCTATACTGGCTACAGCCTAGTAAGCAGGACCCAAGTTCAGAAGCGTCTGCTACATTTGGATTTTTTCATACAAGGGCAAGGAAGAGTTGTATGGTAAATCTCTATAGTGATGCAGTATGGTCTACGAGAGAGTAAGCAGCACCCAAGTTCAGAAGCGTCTGCTACATTTGGATTGTTTCATACAAGGGCAAGGAAGAGTTGTGTGCTAAATCTCTATAGTGATGCAGTATGGTCTACGAGAGAGTAAGCAGCACCCAAGTTCAGAAGCGTCTGCTACATTTGGATTGTTTCATACAAGGGCAAGGAAGAGTTGTATGGTAAATCTCTATAGTGATGCAGTATGGTCTACGAGAGAGTAAGCAGCACCCAAGTTCAGAAGCGTCTGCTACATTTGGATTGTTTCATACAAAGGCAATGAAGAGTTCTATACTAAATCTCTCTGGTGTTCCTATACTGGCTACAGCCTAGTAAGCAGGACCCAAGTTCAGAAGCGTCTGCTACATTTGGATTGTTTCATACAAGGGCAAGGAAGAGTTGTATGCTGAATATCTATAGTGATGCAGTATGGTCTACGAGAGCGTAAGCAGCACCCAAGTTCAGAAGCATCAGCTACATTTGGATTGTTTCATACAAGGGCAAGGAAGAGTTGTATGGTAAATCTCTCTAGTGATGCAGTATGGTCTACGAGAGAGTAAGCAGCACCCACGTTCAGAAGCGTCAGCTACATTTGGATTGTTTCATACAAGGGCAAGGAAGAGTTGTATGGTAAATCTCTATAGTGATGCAGTATGGTCTACGAGAGAGTAAGCAGCACCCAAGTTCAGAAGCATCAGCTACATTTGGATTGTTTCATACAAGGGCAAGGAAGAGTTGTATGGTAAATCTCTATAGTGATGCAGTATGGTCTACGAGAGAGTAAGCAGCACCCAAGTTCAGAAGCGTCAGCTACATTTGGATTGTTTCATACAAGGGCAAGGAAGAGTTGTATGGTAAATCTCTATAGTGATGCAGTATGGTCTACGAGAGAGTAAGCAGCACCCAAGTTCAGAAGCGTCTGCAACATTTGGATTGTTTCATACAAGGGCAAGGAAGAGTTGTATGCTAAATCTCTATAGTGATGCCGTATGGTCTACGAGAGAGTAAGCAGCACCCAAGTTCAGAAGCGTCTGCTACATTTGGATTGTTTCGTACAAGGGCAAGGAAGAGTTGTATGCGAAATCTCTATAGTGATGCAGTATGGTCTACGAGAGAGTAAGCAGCACCCAAGTTCAGAAGCGTCTGCAACATTTGGATTGTTTCATACAAGGGCAAGGAAGAGTTGTATGCTAAATCTCTATAGTGATGCAGTACGGTCTACGAGAGAGTAAGCAGCACCCAAGTTCAGAAGCGTCTGCTACATTTGGATTGTTTCATACAGAGGCAATGAAGAGTTCTATACTAAATCTCTCTGGTGTTCCTATACTCGCTACAGCCTAGTAAGCAGGACCCAAGTTCAGAAGCGTCTGCTACATTTGGATTGTTTCATACAAGGGCAAGGAAGAGTTGTATGCTAAATCTCTATAGGGATGCAGTATGGTCTACGAGAGAGTAAGCAGCACCCAAGTTCAGAAGCGTCTGCTACATTTGGATTGTTTCATACAAAGGCAAGGAAGAGTTGTATGCTAAAACTCTATAGTGATGCAGTATGGTCTACGAGAGAGTAAGCAGCACCCACGTTCAGAAGCGTCTGCTACATTTGGATTGTTTCATACAAAGGCAATGAAGAGTTCTATACTAAATCTCTCTGGTGTTCCTATACTGGCTACAGCCTAGTAAGCAGGACGCAAGTTCAGAAGCGTCTGCTACATTTGGATTGTTTCATACAAGGGCAAGGAAGAGTTGTATGCTAAATCTCTATAGTGATGCAGTATGGTCTACGAGAGAGTAAGGAGCACCCAAGTTCAGAAGCGTCTGCTACATTTGGATTGTTTCATACAAGGGCAAGGAAGAGTTGTATGCTAAATCTCTATAGTGATACAGTATGGTCTACGAGAGAGTAAGCAGCACCCAGGTTCAGAAGCGTCTGCTACATTTGGATTGTTTCATACAAGGGCAAGGAAGAGCTGTATGCTAAAACTCTATAGTGATGCAGTATGGTCTACGAGAGAGTAAGCAACACCCACGTTCAGAAGCGTCTGCTACATTTGGATTGTTTCATACAAAGGCAAGGAAGAGTTGTATGCTAAAACTCTATAGTGATGCAGTATGGTCTACGAGAGAGTAAGCAGCACCCACGTTCAGAAGCGTCTGCTACATTTGGATTGTTTCATACAAAGGCAACGAAGAGTTCTATACTAAATCTCTCTGGTGTTCCTATACTGGCTACAGCCTAGTAAGCAGGACCCAAGTTCAGAAGCGTCTGCTACATTTGGATTGTTTCATACAAGGGCAAGGAAGAGTTGTATGGTAAATCTCTATAGTGATGCAGTATGGTCTACGAGAGAGTAAGCAGCACCCAAGTTCAGAAGCGTCTGCTACATTTGGATTGTTTCATACAAGGGCAAGGAAGAGTTGTGTGATAAATCTCTATAGTGATGCAGTATGGTCTACGAGAGAGTAAGCAGCACCCAAGTTCAGAAGCGTCTGCTACATTTGGATTGTTTCATACAAGGGCAAGGAAGAGTTGTATGGTAAATCTCTATAGTGATGCAGTATGGTCTACGAGAGAGTAAGCAGCACCCAAGTTCAGAAGCGTCTGCTACATTTGGATTGTTTCATACAAAGGCAATGAAGAGTTCTATACTAAATCTCTCTGGTGTTCCTATACTGGCTACAGCCTAGTAAGCAGGACCCAAGTTCAGAAGCGTCTGCTACATTTGGATTGTTTCATACAAGGGCAAGGAAGAGTTGTATACTGAATATCTATAGTGATGCAGTATGGTCTACGAGAGAGTAAGCAGCACCCAAGTTCAGAAGCATCAGCTACATTTGGATTGTTTCATACAAGGGCAAGGAAGAGTTCTATGGTAAATCTCTCTAGTGATGCAGTATGGTCTACGAGAGAGTAAGCAGCACCCACGTTCAGAAGCGTCAGCTACATTTGGATTGTTTCATACAAGGGCAAGGAAGAGTTGTATGGTAAATCTCTATAGTGATGCAGTATGGTCTACGAGAGAGTAAGCAGCACCCAAGTTCAGAAGCATCAGCTACATTTGGATTGTTTCATACAAGGGCAAGGAAGAGTTGTATGGTAAATCTCTATAGTGATGCAGTATGGTCTACGAGAGAGTAAGCAGCACCCAAGTTCAGAAGCGTCAGCTACATTTGGATTGTTTCATACAAGGGCAAGGAAGAGTTGTATGGTAAATCTCTATAGTGATGCAGTATGGTCTACGAGAGAGTAAGCAGCACCCAAGTTCAGAAGCGTCTGCAACATTTGGATTGTTTCATACAAGGGCAAGGAAGAGTTGTATGCTAAATCTCTATAGTGATGCCGTATGGTCTACGAGAGAGTAAGCAGCACCCAAGTTCAGAAGCGTCTGCTACATTTGGATTGTTTCGTACAAGGGCAAGGAAGAGTTGTATGCGAAATCTCTATAGTGATGCAGTATGGTCTACGAGAGAGTAAGCAGCACCCAAGTTCAGAAGCGTCTGCAACATTTGGATTGTTTCATACAAGGGCAAGGAAGAGTTGTATGCTAAATCTCTATAGTGATGCAGTACGGTCTACGAGAGAGTAAGCAGCACCCAAGTTCAGAAGCGTCTGCTACATTTGGATTGTTTCATACAGAGCCAATGAAGAGTTCTATACTAAATCTCTCTGGTGTTCCTATACTCGCTACAGCCTAGTAAGCAGGACCCAAGTTCAGAAGCGTCTGCTACATTTGGATTGTTTCATACAAGGGCAAGGAAGAGTTGTATGCTAAATCTCTATAGGGATGCAGTATGGTCTATGAGAGAGTAAGCAGCACCCAAGTTCAGAAGCGTCTGCTACATTTGGATTGTTTCATACAAAGGCAAGGAAGAGTTGTATGCTAAAACTCTATAGTGATGCAGTATGGTCTACGAGAGAGTAAGCAGCACCCACGTTCAGAAGCGTCTGCTACATTTGGATTGTTTCATACAAAGGCAATGAAGAGCTCTATACTAAATCTCTCTGGTGTTCCTATACTGGCTACAGCCTAGTAAGCAGGACGCAAGTTCAGAAGCGTCTGCTACATTTGGATTGTTTCATACAAGGGCAAGGAAGAGTTGTATGCTAAATCTCTATAGTGATGCAGTATGGTCTACGAGAGAGTAAGGAGCACCCAAGTTCAGAAGCGTCTGCTACATTTGGATTGTTTCATACAAGGGCAAGGAAGAGTTGTATGCTAAATCTCTATAGTGATGCAGTATGGTCTACGAGAGAGTAAGCAGCACCCAAGTTCAGAAGCGTCTGCTACATTTGGATTGTTTCATACAAGGGCAAGGAAGAGTTGTATGGTAAATCTCTATAGTGATGCATTATGGTCTACGAGAGAGTAAGCAGCACCCAAGTTCAGAAGCGTCTGCTACATTTGGATTGTTTCATACAAAGGCAAGGAAGAGTTCTATACTAAATCTCTCTGGTGTTCCTATACTGGCTGCAGCCTAGTAAGCAGGACCCAAGTTCAGAAGCGTCTGCTACATTTGGATTGTTTCATACAAGGGCAAGGAAGAGTTGTATGCTAAATCTCTATAGTGATGCAGTATGGTCTACGAGAGAGTAAGCAGCACCCAAGTTCAGAAGCGTCTGCTACATTTGGATTGTTTCATACAAGGGCAAGGAAGAGTTGTATGCTAAATCTCTATAGTGATGCAGTATGGTCTACGAGAGAGTAAGCAGCACCCACGTTCAGAAGCGTCTGCTACATTTGGATTGTTTCATACAAAGGCAATGAAGAGTTCTATACTAAATCTCTCTGGTGTTCCTATACTGGCTACAGCCTAGTAAGCAGGACCCAAGTTCAGAAGCGTCTGCTACATTAGGATTGTTTCATTCAAGGGCAAGGAAGAGTTGTATGGTAAATCTCTATAGTGATGCAGTATGGTCTACGAGAGAGTAAGCAGCACCCAAGTTCAGAAGCGTCAGCTACATTTGGATTGTTTCATACAAGGGCAAGGAAGAGTTGTATGCTAAATCTCTATAGCGATGCAGTATGGTCTACGAGAGAGTAAGCAGCACCCAAGTTCAGAAGCGTCTGCTACATTTGGATTGTTTCATACAAGGGCAATGAAGAGTTCTATACTAAATCTCTCTGGTGTTCCTATACTGGCTAAAGCCTAGTAAGCAGCACCCAAGTTCAGAAGCGTCTGCTACATTTGGATTGTTTCATACAAGGGCAAGGAAGAGTTGTATGGTAAATGTATATAGTGATGCAGTATGGTCTACGAGAGAGTAAGCAGCCCCCAAGTTCAGAACCGTCTGCTACATTTGGATTGTTTCATACAAGGGCAAGGAAGAGTTGTATGCTAAACATCTATAGTGATGCAGTATGGTCTACGAGAGAGTAAGCAGCACCCAAGTTCAGAAGCGTCTGCTACATTTGGATTGTTTCATACAAGGGCAAGGAAGAGTTGTATGGTAAATCTCTATAGTGATGCATTATGGTCTACGAGAGAGTAAGCAGCACCCAAGTTCAGAAGCGTCTGCTACATTTGGATTGTTTCATACAAGGGCAAGGAAGAGTTGTATGGTAAATCTCTATAGTGATGCAGTATGGTCTACGAGAGAGTAAGCAGCACCCAAGTTCAGAAGCGTCTGCTACATTTGGATTGTTTCGTACAAGGGCAAGGAAGAGTTGTATGCTAAATCTCTATAGTGATGCAGTATGGTCTACGAGAGAGTAAGCAGCACCCAAGTTCAGAAGCGTCTGCAACATTTGGATTGTTTCATACAAGGGCAAGGAAGAGTTGTATGCTAAATCTCTATAGTGATGCAGTATGGTCTACGAGAGAGTAAGCAGCACCCAAGTTCAGAAGCGTCTGCTACATTTGGATTGTTTCATACAAGGGCAATGAAGAGTTCTATACTAAATCTCTCTGGTGTTCCTATACTGGCTACAGCCTAGTAAGCAGCACCCAAGTTCAGAAGCGTCTGCTACATTTGGATTGTTTCATACAAGGGCAAGGAAGAGTTGTATGGTAAATGTCTATAGTGATGCAGTATGGTCTACGAGAGAGTAAGCAGCACCCAAGTTCAGAACCGTCTGCTACATTTGTATTGTTTCATACAGAGGCAATGAAGTGTTCTATACTAAATCTCTCTGGTGTTCCTATACTCGCTACAGCCTAGTAAGCAGGACCCAAGTTCAGAAGCGTCTGCTACATTTGGATTGTTTCATACAAGGGCAAGGAAGAGTTGTATGCTAAATCTCTATAGGGATGCAGTATGGTCTACGAGAGAGTAAGCAGCACCCACGTTCAGAAGCGTCTGCTACATTTGGATTGTTTCATACAAGGGCAAGGAAGAGTTGTATGCTAAATCTCTATAGTGATGCAGTATGGTCTACGAGAGAGTAAGCAGCACCCAAGTTCAGAAGCGTCTGCAAAATTTGGATTGTTTCATACAAGGGCAAGGAAGAGTTGTATGGTAAATCTCTATAGTGATGCAGTATGGTCTACGAGAGAGTAAGCAGCACCCAAGTTCAGAAGCGTCTGCTACATTTGGATTATTTCATACAAGGGCAATGAAGAGTTCTATACTAAATCTCTCTGGTGTTCCTATACTGGCTAAAGCCTAGTAAGCAGCACCCAAGTTCAGAAGCGTCTGCTACATTTGGATTGTTTCATACAAGGGCAAGGAAGAGTTGTATGGTAAATCTCTATAGTGATGCAGTATGGTCTACGAGAGAGTAAGCAGCACCCAAGTTCAGAAGCATCAGCTACATGTGGATTGTTTCATACAAGGGCAAGGAAGAGTTGTATGGTAAATCTCTATAGTGATGCAGTATGGTCTACGAGAGAGTAAGCAGCACCCACGTTCAGAAGCGTCAGATACATTTGGATTGTTTCATACAAGGGCAAGGAAGAGTTGTATGGTAAATCTCTATAGTGATGCAGTATGGTCTACGAGAGAGTAAGCAGCACCCACGATCAGAAGCGTCTGCTACATTTGGATTGTCTCATACAACGGCAAGGAAGAGTTGTATGGTAAATCTCTATAGTGATGCAGTATGGTCTACGAGAGAGTAAGCAGCACCCAAGTTCAGAAGCGTCTGCTACATTTGGATTGTTTCATACAAGGGCAAGGAAGAGTTGTATGCTAAATCTCTATAGTGATGCAGTATGGTCTACGAGAGAGTAAGCAGCACCCAAGTTCAGAAGCTTCTGCTACATTTGGATTGTTTCGTACAAGGCCAAGGAAGAGTTGTATGCTAAATCTCTATAGTGATGCAGTATGGTCTACGAGAGAGTAAGCAGCACCCAAGTTCAGAAGCGTCTGCAACATTTGGATTGTTTCATACAAGGGCAAGGAAGAGTTGTATGCTAAATCTCTATAGTGATGCAGTATGGTCTACGAGAGAGTAAGCAGCACCCAAGTTCAGAAGCGTCTGCTACATTTGGATTGTTTCATACAAGGGCAATGAAGAGTTCTATACTAAATCTCTCTGGTGTTCCTATACTGGCTACAGCCTAGTAAGCAGCACCCAAGTTCAGAAGCGTCTGCTACATTTGGATTGTTTCATACAAGGGCAAGGAAGAGTAGTATGGTAAATGTCTATAGTGATGCAGTATGGTCTACGAGAGAGTAAGCAGCACCCAAGTTCAGAACCGTCTGCTACATTTGTATTGTTTCATACAGAGGCAATGAAGTGTTCTATACTAAATCTCTCTGGTGTTCCTATACTCGCTACAGCCTAGTAAGCAGGACCCAAGTTCAGAAGCGTCTGCTACATTTGGATTGTTTCATACAAGGGCAAGGAAGAGTTGTATGCTAAATCTCTATAGGGATGCAGTATGGTCTACGAGAGAGTAAGCAGCACCCAAGTTCAGAAGCGTCTGCTACATTTGGATTGTTTCATACAAGGGCAAGGAAGAGTTGTATGCTAAATCTCTATAGTGATGCAGTATGGTCTACGAGAGAGTAAGCAGCACCCAAGTTCAGAAGCGTCTGCAACATTTCGATTGTATCATACAAGGGCAAGGAAGAGTTGTATGGTAAATCTCTATAGTGATGCAGTATGGTCTACGAGAGAGTAAGCAGCACCCAAGTTCAGAAGCGTCTGCTACATTTGGATTGTTTCATACAAAGGCAATGAAGAGTTCTATACTAAATCTCTCTGGTGTTCCTATACTGGCTACAGCCTAGTAAGCAGCACCCAAGTTCAGAAGCGTCTGCTGCATTTGGATTGTTTCATACAAGGGCAAGGAAGAGTTGTATGGTAAATCTCTGTAGTGATGCAGTATGGTCTACGAGAGAGTAAGCAGCACCCAAGTTCAGAAGCGTCTGCAACATTTGGATTGTTTCATACAACGGCAAGGAAGAGTTGTATGCTAAATCTCTATAGTGATGCAGTATGGTCTACGAGAGAGTAAGCAGCACCCAAGTTCAGAAGCGTCTGCTACATTTGGATTATTTCATACAAGGGCAATGAAGAGTTCTATACTAAATCTCTCTGGTGTTCCTATACTCGCTACAGCCTAGTAAGCAGCACCCAAGTTCAGAAGCGTCTGCTACATTTGGATTGTTTCATACAAGGGCAAGGAAGAGTTGTATGCTAAATCTCTATAGTGATGCAGTATGGTCTACGAGAGAGTAAGCAGCACCCAAGTTCAGAAGCGTCAGCTACATTTGGATTGTTTCATACAAGGGCAAGGAAGAGTTGTATGCTAAATCTCTATAGTGATGCAGTATGGTCTACGAGAGAGTAAGCAGCACCCAAGTTCAGAAGCATCAGCTACATTTGGATTGTTTCATACAAGGGCAAGGAAGAGTTGTATGGTAAATCTCTATAGTGATGCAGTATGGTCTACGAGAGAGTAAGCAGCACCCAAGTTCAGAAGCGTCAGCTACATTTGGATTGTTTCATACAAGGGCAAGGAAGATTGTATGGTATATCTCTAGAGTGATGCAGTATGGTCTACGAGAGAGTAAGCAGCACCCAAGTTCAGAAGCGTCTGCAACATTTGGATTGTCTCATACAAGGGCAAGGAAGAGTTGTATGCTAAATCTCTATAGTGATGCAGTATGGTCTACGAGAGAGTAAGCAGCACCCAAGTTCAGAAGCGTCTGCTACATTTGGATTGTTTCATACAAGGGCAAGGAAGAGTTGTATGCTAAATCTCTATAGTGATGCAGTATTGTCTACGAGAGAGTAAGCAGCACCCAAGTTCAGAAGCGTCTGCTACATTTGGATTGTTTCATACAAGGGCAAGGAAGAGTTGTATGGTAAATCTCTATAGTGATGCAGTATGGTCTACGAGAGAGTACGCAGCACCCAAGTTCAGAAGCGTCTGCTACATTTGGATTGTTTCATACAAAGGCAATGAAGAGTTCTATACTAAATCTCTCTGGTGTTCCTATACTGGCTACAGCCTAGTAAGCAGGACCCAAGTTCAGAAGCGTCTGCTACATTTGGATTTTTTCATACAAGGGCAAGGAAGAGTTGTATGGTAAATCTCTATCGTGATGCAGTATGGTCTACGAGAGAGTAAGCAGCACCCAAGTTCAGAAGCGTCTGCTACATTTGGATTGTTTCATACAAGGGCAAGGAAGAGTTGTATGCTAAATCTCTATAGTGATGCAGTATGGCCTACGAGAGAGTAAGCAGCACCCAAGTTCAGAAGCGTCTGCTACATTTGGATTGTTTCATACAAGGGCAAGGAAGAGTTGTATGCTAAATCTCTATAGTGATGCAGTACGGTCTACGAGAGAGTAAGCAGCACCCAAGTTCAGAAGCGTCTGCAACATTTGGATTGTTTCATACAAGGGCAAGGAAGAGTTGTATGCTAAATCTCTATAGTGATGCAGTACGGTCTACGAGAGAGTAAGCAGCACCCAAGTTCAGAAGCGTCTGCTACATTTGGATTGTTTCATACAAGGGCAAGGAAGAGTTGTATGCTAAATCTCTATAGTGATGCAGTATGGTCTACGAGAGAGTAAGCAGCACCCAAGTTCAGAAGCGTCTGGTACATTTGGATTGTTTCATGCAAAGGCAATGAAGAGTTCTATACTAAATCTCTCTGGTGTTCCTATACTGGCTACAGCCTAGTAAGCAAGACCCAAGTTCAGAAGCGTCTGCTACATTTGGATTGTTTCATACAAGGGCAAGGAAGAGTTGTATGCTAAATCTCTATAGTTATGCAGTATGGTCTACGAGAGAGTAAGCAGCACCCAATTTCAGAAGCATCAGCTACATTTGGATTGTTTTATACAAGGGCAAGGAAGAGTTGTATGGTTAATCTCTATAGTGATGCAGTATGGTCTACGAGAGAGTAAGCAGCACCCAAGTTCAGAAGCGTCAGCTACATCTGGATTGTTTCATACAAGGGCAAGGAAGAGTTGTATGGTAAATCTCTATAGTGATGCAGTATGGTCTACGAGAGATTAAGCAGCACCCAAGTTCAGAAGCGTCTGCTACATTTGGATTGTCTCATACAAGGGCAAGGAAGAGTTGTATGCTAAATCTCTATAGTGATGCAGTATGGTCTACGAGAGAGTAAGCAGCACCCAAGTTCAGAAGCGTCTGCTACATTTGGATTGTTTCATACAAGGGCAAGGAAGAGTTGTATGCTAAATCTCTATAGTGATGCAGTAATGTCTACGAGAGAGTATGCAGCACCCAAGTTCAGAAGCGTCTGCTACATTTGGATTGTTTCATACAAGGGCAAGGAAGAGTTGTATGCTAAATCTCTATAGTGATGCAGTATGGTCTACGAGAGAGTAAGCAGCACCCAAGTTCAGAAGCGTCTGCTACATTTGGATTGTTTCGTACAAGGGCAAGGAAGAGTTGTATGCTAAATCTCTATAGTGATGCAGTATGGTCTACGAGAGAGTAAGCAGCACCCAAGTTCAGAAGCGTCTGCAACATTTGGATTGTTTCATACAAGGGCAAGGAAGAGTTGTATGCTAAATCTCTATAGTGATGCAGTATGGTCTACGAGAGAGTAAGCAGCACCCAAGTTCCGAAGCGTCTGCTACATTTGGATTATTTCATACAAGGGCAATGAAGAGTTCTATACTAAATCTCTCTGGTGTTCCTATACTGGCTACAGCCTAGTAAGCAGCACCCAAGTTCAGAAGCGTCTGCTACATTTGGATTGTTTCATACAAGGGCAAGGAAGAGTTGTATGGTAAATCTCTATAGTGATGCAGTATGGTCTACGAGAGAGTAAGCAGCATCCAAGATCAGAAGCGTCTGCTACATTTGGATTGTTTCATACAGAGGCAATGAAGAGTTCTATACTAAATCTCTCTGGTGTTCCTATACTCGCTACAGCCTAGTAAGCAGGACCCAAATTCAGAAGCGTCTGCTACATTTGGATTGTTTCATACAAGGGCAAGGAAGAGTTGTATACTAAATCACTATAGGGATGCAGTATGGTCTACGAGAGAGTAAGCAGCACCCAAGTTCAGAAGCGTCTGCTACATTTGGATTGTTTCATACAAGGGCAAGGAAGAGTTGTATGGTAAATCTCTATAGTGATGCAGTATGGTCTACGAGAGAGTAAGCAGCACCCAAGTTCAGAAGCGTCTGCTACATTTGGATTGTTTCATACAAGGGCAAGGAAGAGTTGTATGGTAAATCTCTATAGTGATGCAGTATGGTCTACGAGAGAGTAAGCAGCACCCAAGTTCAGAAGCGTCAGCTACATTTGGATTGTTTCATACAAGGGCAAGGAAGAGTTGTATGGTAAATCTCTATAGTGATGCAGTATGGTCTACGAGAGATTAAGCAGCACCGAAGTTCAGAAGCGTCTGCTACATTTGGATTGTTTCGTACAAGGGCAAGGAAGAGTTGTATGCGAAATCTCTATAGTGATGCAGTATGGTCTACGAGAGAGTAAGCAGCACCCAAGTTCAGAAGCGTCTGCTACATTTGGATTGTTTCGTACAAGGGCAAGGAAGAGTTGTATGGTAAATCTCTATAGTGATGCATTATGGTCTACGAGAGAGTAAGCAGCACCCAAGTTCAGAAGCGTCTGCTACATTTGGATTGTTTCATACAAAGGCAAGGAAGAGTTCTATACTAAATCTCTCTGGTGTTCCTATACTGGCTGCAGCCTAGTAAGCAGGACCCAAGTTCAGAAGCGTCTGCTACATTTGGATTGTTTCATACAGAGGCAATGAAGTGTTCTATACTAAATCTCTCTGGTGTTCCTATACTCGCTACAGCCTAGTAAGCAGGACCCAAGTTCAGAAGCGTCTGCTACATTTGGATTGTTTCATACAAGGGCAAGGAAGAGTTGTATGCTAAATCTCTATAGGGATGCAGTATGGTCTACGAGAGAGTAAGCAGCACCCACGTTCAGAAGCGTCTGCTACATTTGGATTGTTTCATACAAGGGCAAGGAAGAGTTGTATGCTAAATCTCTATAGTGATGCAGTATGGTCTACGAGAGAGTAAGCAGCACCCAAGTTCAGAAGCGTCTGCTACATTTGGATTGTTTCATACAAGGGCAATGAAGAGTTCTATACTAAATCTCTCTGGTGTTCCTATACTGGCTAAAGCCTAGTAAGCAGGACCCAAGTTCAGAAGCGTCTGCTACATTTGGATTGTTTCATACAAGGGCAAGGAAGAGTTGTATGGTAAATCTCTATAGTGATGCAGTATGGTCTACGAGAGAGTAAGCAGCACCCAAGTTCAGAAGCATCAGCTACATTTGGATTGTTTCATACAAGGGCAAGGAAGAGTTGTATGGTAAATCTCTATAGTGATGCAGTATGGTCTACGAGAGAGTAAGCAGCACCCACGTTTAGAAGCGTCAGATACATTTGGATTGTTTCATACAAGGGCAAGGAAGAGTTGTATGGTAAATCTCTATAGTGATGCAGTATGGTCTACGAGAGAGTAAGCAGCACCCACGATCAGAAGCGTCTGCAACATTTGGATTGTCTCATACAACGGCAAGGAAGAGTTGTATGGTAAATCTCTATAGTGATGCAGTATGGTCTACGAGAGAGTAAGCAGCACCCAAGTTCAGAAGCGTCTGCTACATTTGGATTGTTTCATACAAGGGCAAGGAAGAGTTGTATGCTAAATCTCTATAGTGATGCAGTATGGTCTACGAGAGAGTAAGCAGCACCCAAGTTCAGAAGCGTCTGCTACATTTGGATTGTTTCGTACAAGGCCAAGGAAGAGTTGTATGCTAAATCTCTATAGTGATGCAGTATGGTCTACGAGAGAGTAAGCAGCACCCAAGTTCAGAAGCGTCTGCAACATTTGGATTGTTTCATACAAGGGCAAGGAAGAGTTGTATGCTAAATCTCTATAGTGATGCAGTATGGTCTACGAGAGAGTAAGCAGCACCCAAGTTCAGAAGCGTCTGCTACATTTGGATTGTTTCATACAAGGGCAATGAAGAGTTCTATACTAAATCTCTCTGGTGTTCCTATACTGGCTACAGCCTAGTAAGCAGCACCCAAGTTCAGAAGCGTCTGCTACATTTGGATTGTTTCATACAAGGGCAAGGAAGAGTAGTATGGTAAATGTCTATAGTGATGCAGTATGGTCTACGAGAGAGTAAGCAGCACCCAAGTTCAGAACCGTCTGCTACATTTGTATTGTTTCATACAGAGGCAATGAAGTGTTCTATACTAAATCTCTCTGGTGTTCCTATACTCGCTACAGCCTAGTAAGCAGGACCCAAGTTCAGAAGCGTCTGCTACATTTGGATTGTTTCATACAAGGGCAAGGAAGAGTTGTATGCTAAATCTCTATAGGGATGCAGTATGGTCTACGAGAGAGTAAGCAGCACCCAAGTTCAGAAGCGTCTGCTACATTTGGATTGTTTCATACAAGGGCAAGGAAGAGTTGTATGCTAAATCTCTATAGTGATGCAGTATGGTCTACGAGAGAGTAAGCAGCACCCAAGTTCAGAAGCGTCTGCAACATTTCGATTGTATCATACAAGGGCAAGGAAGAGTTGTATGGTAAATCTCTATAGTGATGCAGTATGGTCTACGAGAGAGTAAGCAGCACCCAAGTTCAGAAGCGTCTGCTACATTTGGATTGTTTCATACAAAGGCAATGAAGAGTTCTATACTAAATCTCTCTGGTGTTCCTATACTGGCTACAGCCTAGTAAGCAGGACCCAAGTTCAGAAGCGTCTGCTACATTTGGATTGTTTCATACAAGGGCAAGGAAGAGTTGCATGCTAAATCTCTATAGTGATGCAGTATGGTCTACGAGAGAGTAAGCAGCACCCAAGTTCAGAAGCATCAGCTACATTTGGATTGTTTCATACAAGGGCAAGGAAGAGTTGTATGGTAAATCTCTATAGTGATGCAGTATGGTCTACGAGAGAGTAAGCAGCACCCACGTTCAGAAGCGTCAGCTACATTTGGATTGTCTCATACAAGGGCAAGGAAGATTTGTATGGTAAATCTCTATAGTGATGCAGTATGGTCTACGAGAGAGTAAGCAGCACCCACGTTCAGAAGCGTCTGCAACATTTGGATTGTCTCATACAACGGCAAGGAAGAGTTGTATGGTAAATCTCTATAGTGATGCAGTATGGTCTACGAGAGAGTAAGCAGCACCCAAGTTCAGAAGCGTCTGCTACATTTGGATTGTTTCATACAAGGGCAAGGAAGAGTTGTATGCTAAATCTCTATAGTGATGCAGTATGGTCTACGAGAGAGTAAGCAGCACCCAAGTTCAGAAGCGTCTGCTACATTTGGATTGTTTCGTACAAGGCCAAGGAAGAGTTTTATGCTAAATCTCTATAGTGATGCAGTATGGTCTACGAGAGAGTAAGCAGCACCCAAGTTCAGAAGCGTCTGCAACATTTGGATTGTTTCATACAAGGGCAAGGAAGAGTTGTATGCTAAATCTCTATAGTGATGCAGTATGGTCTACGAGAGAGTAAGCAGCACCCAAGTTCCGAAGCGTCTGCTACATTTGGATTGTTTCATACAGAGGCAATGAAGAGTTCTATACTAAATCTCTCTGGTGTTCCTATACTCGCTACAGCCTAGTAAGCAGGACCCAGGTTCAGAAGCGTCTGCTACATTTGGATTGTTTCATTCAAGGGCAAGGAAGAGTTGTATGGTAAATCTCTATAGTGATGCAGTATGGTCTACGAGAGAGTAAGCAGCACCCAAGTTCAGAAGCGTCAGCTACATTTGGATTGTTTCATACAAGGGCAAGGAAGAGTTGTATGCTAAATCTCTATAGTGATGCAGTATGGTCTACGAGAGAGTAAGCAGCACCCAAGTTCAGAAGCGTCTGCTACATTTGGATTGTTTCATACAAAGGCAAGGAAGAGTTGTATGCTAAATCTCTATAGTGATGCAGTATGGTCTACGAGAGAGTAAGCAGCACCCAAGTTCAGAAGCGTCTGCTACATTTGGATTGTTTCATACAAGGGCAAGGAAGAGTTGTATGCTAAATCTCTATAGTGATGCAGTATGGTCTACGAGAGAGTAAGCAGCACCCAAGTTCAGAAGCGTCTGCTACATTTGGATTGTTTCATACAAGGGCAAGGAAGAGTTGTATGCTAAATCTCTATAGTGATGCAGTATGGTCTACGAGAGAGTAAGCAGCACCCAAGTTCAGAAGCGTCTGCTACATTTGGATTGTTTCATACAAGGGCAAGGAAGAGTTGTATGGTAAATCTCTATAGTGATGCATTATGGTCTACGAGAGAGTAAGCAGCACCCAAGTTCAGAAGCATCTGCTACATTTGGATTGTTTCATACAAAGGCAAGGAAGAGTTCTATACTAAATCTCTCTTGTGTTCCTATACTGGCTACAGCCTAGTAAGCAGGACCCAAGTTCAGAAGCGTCTGCTACATTTGGATTGTTTCATACAAGGGCAAGGAAGAGTTGTATGCTAAATCTCTATAGTGATGCAGTATGGTCTACGAGAGAGTAAGCAGCACCCAAGTTCAGAAGCGTCTGCTACATTTGGATTGTTTCATACAAGGGCAAGGAAGAGTTGTATGCTAAATCTCTATAGTGATGCAGTATGGTCTACGAGAGAGTAAGCAGCACCCAAGTTCAGAAGCGTTTGCTACATTTGGATTGTTTCGTACAAGGGCAAGGAAGAGTTGTATGCTAAATCTCTATAGTGATGCAGTATGGTCTACGAGAGAGTAAGCAGCACCCAAGTTCAGAAGCGTCTGCAACATTTGGATTGTTTCGTACAAGGGCAAGGAAGAGTTGTATGCTAAATCTCTATAGTGATGCAGTATGGTCTACGAGAGAGTAAGCAGCACCCAAGTTCCGAAGCGTCTGCTACATTTGGATTGTTTCATACAAGGGCAAGGAAGAGTTGTATGCTAAATCTCTATAGTGATGCAGTATGGTCTACGAGAGAGTAAGCAGCACCCAAGTTCAGAAGCGTTTGCTACATTTGGATTGTTTCGTACAAGGGCAAGGAAGAGTTGTATGCTAAATCTCTATAGTGATGCAGTATGGTCTACGAGAGAGTAAGCAGCACCCAAGTTCAGAAGCGTCTGCAACATTTGGATTGTTTCGTACAAGGGCAAGGAAGAGTTGTATTCTAAATCTCTATAGTGATGCAGTATGGTCTACGAGAGAGTAAGCAGCACCCAAGTTCCGAAGCGTCTGCTACATTTGGATTGTTTCATACAAGGGCAATGAAGAGTTCTATACTAAATCTCTCTGGTGTTCCTATACTGGCTACAGCCTAGTAAGCAGCACCCAAGTTCAGAAGCGTCTGCTGCATTTGGATTGTTTCATACAAGGGCAAGGAAGAGTTGTATGGTAAATGTCTATAGTGATGCAGTATGGTCTACGAGAGAGTAAGCAGCACCCAAGTTCAGAAGCGTCTGCTGCATTTGGATTGTTTCATACAAGGGCAATGAAGAGTTCTATACTAAATCTCTCTGGTGTTCCTATACTGGCTAAAGCCTAGTAAGCAGCACCAAGTTCAGAAGCGTCTGCTACATTTGGATTGTTTCATACAAGGGCAAGGAAGAGTTGTATGGTAAATGTATATAGTGATGCAGTATGGTCTACGAGAGAGTAAGCAGCCCCCAAGTTCAGAACCGTCTGCTACATTTGGATTGTTTCATACAAGGGCAAGGAAGAGTTGTATGCTAAATATCTATAGTGATGCAGTATGGTCTACGAGAGAGTAAGCAGCACCCAAGTTCAGAAGCGTCTGCTACATTTGGATTGTTTCATACAAGGGCAAGGAAGAGTTGTATGGTAAATCTCTATAGTGATGCATTATGGTCTACGAGAGAGTAAGCAGCACCCAAGTTCAGAAGCGTCTGCTACATTTGGATTGTTTCATACAAAGGCAAGGAAGAGTTCTATACTAAATCTCTCTGGTGTTCCTATACTGGCTACAGCCTAGTAAGCAGGACCCAAGTTCAGAAGCGTCTGCTACATTTGGATTGTTTCATACAAGGGCAAGGAAGAGTTGTATGCTAAATCTCTATAGTGATGCAGTATGGTCTACGAGAGAGTAAGCAGGACCCAAGTTCAGAAGCGTCTGCTACATTTGGATTGTTTCATACAAGGGCAAGGAAGAGTTGTATGCTAAATCTCTATAGTGATGCAGTATGGTCTACGAGAGAGTAAGCAGCACCCAAGTTCAGAAGCGTCTGCTACATTTGGATTGTTTCGTACAAGGGCAAGGAAGAGTTGTATGCTAAATCTCTATAGTGATGCAGTATGGTCTACGAGAGAGTAAGCAGCACCCAAGTTCAGAAGCGTCTGCAACATTTGGATTGTTTCATACAAGGGCAAGGAAGAGTTGTATGCTAAATCTCTATAGTGATTCAGTATGGTATACGAGAGAGTAAGCAGCACCCAAGTTCAGAAGCGTCTGCTACATTTGGTTTGTTTCATACAAGGGCAATGAAGAGTTCTATACTAAATCTCTCTGGTGTTCCTATACTGGCTACAGCCTAGTAAGCAGCACCCAAGTTCAGAAGCGTCTGCTACATTTGGATTGTTTCATACAAGGGCAAGGAAGAGTTGTATGGTAAATGTCTATAGTGATGCAGTAAGGTCTACGAGAGAGTAAGCAGCACCCAAGTTCAGAACCGTCTGCTACATTTGTATTGTTTCATACAGAGGCAATGAAGTGTTCTATACTAAATCTCTCTGGTGTTCCTATACTCGCTACAGCCTAGTAAGGAGGACCCAAGTTCAGAAGCGTCTGCTACATTTGGATTGTTTCATACAAGGGCAAGGAAGAGTTGTATGCTAAATCTCTATAGGGATGCAGTATGGTCTACGAGAGAGTAAGCAGCACCCACGTTCAGAAGCGTCTGCTACATTTGGATTGTTTCATACAAGGGCAAGGAAGAGTTGTATGCTAAATCTCTATAGTGATGCAGTATGGTCTACGAGAGAGTAAGCAGCACCCAAGTTCAGAAGCGTCTGCTACATTTGGATTGTTTCATACAAGGGCAAGGAAGAGTTGTATGGTAAATCTCTATAGTGATGCAGTATGGTCTACGAGAGAGTAAGCAGCACCCAAGTTCAGAACCGTCTGCTACATTTGTATTGTTTCATACAGAGGCAATGAAGTGTTCTATACTAAATCTCTCTGGTGTTCCTATACTCGCTACAGCCTAGTAAGCAGGACCCAAGTTCAGAAGCGTCTGCTACATTTGGATTGTTTCATACAAGGGCAAGGAAGAGTTGTATGCTAAATCTCTATAGGGATGCAGTATGGTCTACGAGAGAGTAAGCAGCACCCACGTTCAGAAGCGTCTGCTACATTTGGATTGTTTCATACAAGGGCAAGGAAGAGTTGTATGCTAAATCTCTATAGTGATGCAGTATGGTCTACGAGAGAGTAAGCAGCACCCAAGTTCAGAAGCGTCTGCAACATTTGGATTGTTTCATACAAGGGCAAGGAAGAGTTGTATGCTAAATCTCTATAGTGATGCAGTATGGTCTACGAGAGAGTAAGCAGCACCCAAGTTCAGAAGCGTCTGCTACATTTGGATTATTTCATACAAGGGCAATGAAGAGTTCTATACTAAATCTCTCTGGTGTTCCTATACTGGCTAAAGCCTAGTAAGCAGCACCCAAGTTCAGAAGCGTCTGCTACATTTGGATTGTTTCATACAAGGGCAAGGAAGAGTTGTATGGTAAATCTCTATAGGGATGCAGTATGGTCTACGAGAGAGTAAGCAGCACCCAAGTTCAGAAGCGTCAGCTACATTTGGATTGTTTCATACAAGGGCAAGGAAGAGTTGTATGCTAAATCTCTATAGTGATGCAGTATGGTCTACGAGAGAGTAAGCAGCACCCAAGTTCAGAAGCATCAGCTACATTTGGATTGTTTCATACAAGGGCAAGGAAGAGTTGTATGGTAAATCTCTATAGTGATGCAGTATGGTCTACGAGAGAGTAAGCAGCACCCAAGTTCAGAAGCGTCAGCTACATTTGGATTGTTTCATACAAGGGCAAGGAAGATTGTATGGTAAATCTCTATAGTGATGCAGTATGGTCTACGAGAGACTAAGCAGCACCCAAGTTCAGAAGCGTCTGCAACATTTGGATTGTCTCATACAAGGGCAAGGAAGAGTTGTATGCTAAATCTCTATAGTGATGCAGTATGGTCTACGAGAGAGTAAGCAGCACCCAAGTTCAGAAGCGTCTGCTACATTTGGATTGTTTCATACAAGGGCAAGGAAGAGTTGTATGCTAAATCTCTATAGTGATGCAGTATTGTCTACGAGAGAGTAAGCAGCACCCAAGTTCAGAAGCGTCTGCTACATTTGGATTGTTTCATACAAGGGCAAGGAAGAGTTGTATGGTAAATCTCTATAGTGATGCAGTATGGTCTACGAGAGAGTACGCAGCACCCAAGTTCAGAAGCGTCTGCTACATTTGGATTGTTTCATACAGAGGCAATGAAGAGTTCTATACTAAATCTCTCTGGTGTTCCTATACTCGCTACAGCCTAGTAAGCAGGACCCAAGTTCAGAAGCGTCTGCTACATTTGGATTGTTTCATACAAGGGCAAGGAAGAGTTGTATGCTAAATCTCTATAGGGATGCAGTATGGTCTACGAGAGAGTAAGCAGCACCCAAGTTCAGAAGCGTCAGCTGCATTTGGATTGTTTCATACAAGGGCAAGGAATAGTTGTATGGTAAATCTCTATAGTTATGCAGTATGGTCTACGAGAGAGTAAGCAGCACCCAAGTTCAGAAGCGTCTGCTACATTTGGATTGTTTCATACAAGGGCAAGGAAGAGTTGTATGCTAAATCTCTATAGTGATGCAGTATGGTCTACGAGAGAGTAAGCAGCACCCAAGTTCAGAAGCGTCTGCTAGATTTGGATTGTTTCATACAAAGGCAAGGAAGAGTTGTATGCTAAAATTCTATAGTGATGCAGTATGGTCTACGAGAGAGTAAGCAGCACCCAAGTTCAGAAGCGTCTGCTACATTTGGATTGTTTCATACAAAGGCAATGAAGAGTTCTATACTAAATCTCTCTGGTGTTCCTATACAGGCTACAGCCTAGTAAGCAGGACCCAAGTTCAGAAGCGTCTGCTACATTTGGATTTTTTCATACAAGGGCAAGGAAGAGTTGTATGGTAAATCTCTATCGTGATGCAGTATGGTCTACGAGAGAGTAAGCAGCACCCAAGTTCAGAAGCGTCTGCTACATTTCGATTGTTTCATACAAGGGCAAGGAAGAGTTGTATGCTAAATCTCTATAGTGATGCAGTATGGCCTACGAGAGAGTAAGCAGCACCCAAGTTCAGAAGCGTCTGCTACATTTGGATTGTTTCATACAAGGGCAAGGAAGAGTTGTATGCTAAATCTCTATAGTGATGCAGTACGGTCTACGAGAGAGTAAGCAGCACCCAAGTTCAGAAGCGTCTGCAACATTTGGATTGTTTCATACAAGGGCAAGGAAGAGTTGTATGCTAAATCTCTATAGTGATGCAGTACGGTCTACGAGAGAGTAAGCAGCACCCAAGTTCAGAAGCGTCTGCTACATTTGGATTGTTTCATACAAGGGCAAGGAAGAGTTGTATGCTAAATCTCTATAGTGATGCAGTATGGTCTACGAGAGAGTAAGCAGCACCCAAGTTCAGAAGCGTCTGGTACATTTGGATTGTTTCATGCAAAGGCAATGAAGAGTTCTATACTAAATCTCTCTGGTGTTCCTATACTGGCTACAGCCTAGTAAGCAAGACCCAAGTTCAGAAGCGTCTGCTACATTTGGATTGTTTCATACAAGGGCAAGGAAGAGTTGTATGCTAAATCTCTATAGTGATGCAGTATGGTCTACGAGAGAGTAAGCAGCACCCAATTTCAGAAGCATCAGCTACATTTGGATTGTTTTATACAAGGGCAAGGAAGAGTTGTATGGTTAATCTCTATAGTGATGCAGTATGGTCTACGAGAGAGTAAGCAGCACCCAAGTTCAGAAGCGTCAGCTACATCTGGATTGTTTCATACAAGGGCAAGGAAGAGTTGTATGGTAAATCTCTATAGTGATGCAGTATGGTCTACGAGAGATTAAGCAGCACCCAAGTTCAGAAGCGTCTGCTACATTTGGATTGTCTCATACAAGGGCAAGGAAGAGTTGTATGCTAAATCTCTATAGTGATGCAGTATGGTCTACGAGAGAGTAAGCAGCACCCAAGTTCAGAAGCGTCTGCTACATTTGGATTGTTTCATGCAAAGGCAATGAAGAGTTCTATACTAAATCTCTCTGGTGTTCCTATACTGGCTACAGCCTAGTAAGCAAGACCCAAGTTCAGAAGCGTCTGCTACATTTGGATTGTTTCATACAAGGGCAAGGAAGAGTTGTATGCTAAATCTCTATAGTGATGCAGTATGGTCTACGAGAGAGTAAGCAGCACCCAATTTCAGAAGCATCAGCTACATTTGGATTGTTTTATACAAGGGCAAGGAAGAGTTGTATGGTTAATCTCTATAGTGATGCAGTATGGTCTACGAGAGAGTAAGCAGCACCCAAGTTCAGAAGCGTCAGCTACATCTGGATTGTTTCATACAAGGACAAGGAAGAGTTGTATGGTAAATCTCTATAGTGATGCAGTATGGTCTACGAGAGATTAAGCAGCACCCAAGTTCAGAAGCGTCTGCTACATTTGGATTGTCTCATACAAGGGCAAGGAAGAGTTGTATGCTAAATCTCTATAGTGATGCAGTATGGTCTACGAGAGAGTAAGCAGCACCCAAGTTCAGAAGCGTCTGCTACATTTGGATTGTTTCATACAAGGGCAAGGAAGAGTTGTATGCTAAATCTCTATAGTGATGCAGTAATGTCTACGAGAGAGTATGCAGCACCCAAGTTCAGAAGCGTCTGCTACATTTGGATTGTTTCATACAAGGGCAAGGAAGAGTTGTATGCTAAATCTCTATAGTGATGCAGTATGGTCTACGAGAGAGTAAGCAGCACCCAAGTTCAGAAGCGTCTGCTACATTTGGATTGTTTCGTACAAGGGCAAGGAAGAGTTGTATGCTAAATCTCTATAGTGATGCAGTATGGTCTACGAGAGAGTAAGCAGCACCCAAGTTCAGAAGCGTCTGCAACATTTGGATTGTTTCATACAAGGGCAAGGAAGAGTTGTATGCTAAATCTCTATAGTGATGCAGTATGGTCTACGAGAGAGTAAGCAGCACCCAAGTTCCGAAGCGTCTGCTACATTTGGATTATTTCATACAAGGGCAATGAAGAGTTCTATACTAAATCTCTCTGGTGTTCCTATACTGGCTACAGCCTAGTAAGCAGCACCCAAGTTCAGAAGCGTCTGCTACATTTGGATTGTTTCATACAAGGGCAAGGAAGAGTTGTATGGTAAATCTCTATAGTGATGCAGTATGGTCTACGAGAGAGTAAGCAGCATCCAAGATCAGAAGCGTCTGCTACATTTGGATTGTTTCATACAGAGGCAATGAAGAGTTCTATACTAAATCTCTCTGGTGTTCCTATACTCGCTACAGCCTAGTAAGCAGGACCCAAATTCAGAAGCGTCTGCTACATTTGGATTGTTTCATACAAGGGCAAGGAAGAGTTGTATACTAAATCACTATAGGGATGCAGTATGGTCTACGAGAGAGTAAGCAGCACCCAAGTTCAGAAGCGTCTGCTACATTTGGATTGTTTCATACAAGGGCAAGGAAGAGTTGTATGGTAAATCTCTATAGTGATGCAGTATGGTCTACGAGAGAGTAAGCAGCACCCAAGTTCAGAAGCGTCTGCCACATTTGGATTGTTTCATACAGAGGCAATGAAGAGTTCTATACTAAATCTCTCTGGTGTTCCTATACTCGCTACAGCCTAGTAAGCAGGACTCAAGTTCAGAAGCGTCTGCTACATTTGGATTGTTTCATACAAGGGCAAGGAAGAGTTGTATGCTAAATCTCTATAGGGATGCAGTATGGTCTACGAGAGAGTAAGCAGAACTCAAGTTCAGAAGCGTCTGCTACATTTGGATTGTTTCATACAAGGGCAAGGAAGAGCTGTATGCTAAATCTCTATAGTGATGCAGTATGGTCTACGAGAGAGTAAGCAGCACCCAAGTTCAGAAGCGTCTGCGACATTTGGATTGTTTCATACAAAGGCAAGGAAGAGTTGTATGCTAAAACTCTATAGTGATGCAGTATGGTCTACGAGAGAGTAAGCAGCACCCACGTTCAGAAGCGTCTGCTACATTTGGATTGTTTCATACAAAAGGCAATGAAGAGTTCTATACTAAATCTCTCTGGTGTTCCTATACTGGCTACAGCCTAGTAAGCAGCACCCAAGTTCAGAAGCGTCTGCTACATTTGGATTGTTTCATACAAGGGCAAGGAAGAGTTGTATGCTAAATCTCTATAGTGATGCAGTATGGTCTACGAGAGAGTAAGCAGCACCCAAGTTCAGAAGCGTCTGCTACATTTGGATTGTTTCGTACAAGGGCAAGGAAGAGTTGTATGCTAAATCTCTATAGTGATGCAGTATGGTCTACGAGAGAGTAAGCAGCACCCAAGTTCAGAAGCGTCTGCAACATTTGGATTGTTTCATACAAGGGCAAGGAAGAGTTGTATGCTAAATCTCTATAGTGATGCAGTATGGTCTACGAGAGAGTAAGCAGCACCCACGTTCAGAAGCGTCTGCTACATTTGGATTGTTTCATACAAAGGCAATGAAGAGTTCTATACTAAATCTCTCTGGTGTTCCTATACTGGCTACAGCCTAGTAAGCAGCACCCAAGTTCAGAAGCGTCTGCTACATTTGGATTGTTTCATACAAGGGCAAGGAAGAGTTGTATGGTAAATCTCTATAGTGATGCAGTATGGTCTACGAGAGAGTAAGCAGCACCCAAGTTCAGAAGCGTCTGCTACATTTGGATTGTTTCATACAGAGGCAATGAAGAGTTCTATACTAAATCTCTCTGGTGTTCCTATACTCGCTACAGCCTAGTAAGCAGGACCCAAGTTCAGAAGCGTCTTCTACATTTGGATTGTTTCATACAAGGGCAAGGAAGAGTTGTATACTAAATCTCTATAGGGATGGAGTATGGTCTACGAGAGAGTAAGCAGCACCCAAGTTCAGAAGCGTCTGCTGCATTTGGATTGTTTCATACAAGGGCAAGGAAGAGTTGTATGGTAAATCTCTATAGTGATGCAGTATGGTCTACGAGAGAGTAAGCAGCACCCAAGTTCAGAAGCGTCTGCTACATTTGGATTGTTTCATACAAGGGCAAGGAAGAGTTGTATGGTAAATCTCTATAGTGATGCAGTATGGTCTACGAGACAGTAAGCAGCACCCACGTTCAGAAGCGTCTGCTACATTTGGATTGTTTCATACAAAGGCAACGAAGAGTTCTATACTAAATCTCTCTGGTGTTCCTATACTGGCTGCAGCCTAGTAAGCAGGACCCAAGTTCAGAAGCGTCTGCTACATTTGGATTTTTTCATACAAGGGCAAGGAAGAGTTGTATGGTAAATCTCTATAGTGATGCAGTATGGTCTACGAGAGAGTAAGCAGCACCCAAGTTCAGAAGCGTCTGCTACATTTGGATTGTTTCATACAAGGGCAAGGAAGAGTTGTATGCTAAATCTCTATAGTGATGCAGTATGGTCTACGAGAGAGTAAGCAGCACCCAAGTTCAGAAGCGTCTGCTACATTTGGATAGTTTCATACAAGGGCAAGGAAGAGTTGTATGGTAAATCTCTATAGTGATGCAGTATGGTCTACGAGAGAGTAAGCAGCACCCAAGTTCAGAAGCGTCTGCTACATTTGGATTGTTTCATACAAAGGCAATGAAGAGTTCTATACTAAATCTCTCTGGTGTTCCTATACTGGCTACAGCCTAGTAAGCAGGACCCAAGTTCAGAAGCGTCTGCTACATTTGGATTGTTTCATACAAGGGCAAGGAAGAGTTGTATGCTGAATCTCTATAGTGATGCAGTATGGTCTACGAGAGAGTAAGCAGCACCCAAGTTCAGAAGCATCAGCTACATTTGGATTGTTTCATACTAGGGCAAGGAAGAGTTGTATGGTAAATCTCTATAGTGATGCAGTATGGTCTACGAGAGAGTAAGCAGCACGCACGTTCAGAAGCGTCAGCTACATTTGGATTGTTTCATACAAGGGCAAGGAAGAGTTGTATGGTAAATCTCTATAGTGATGCAGTATGGTCTACGAGAGTGTAAGCAGCACCCAAGTTCAGAAGCATCAGCTACATTTGGATTGTTTCATACAAGGGCAAGGAAGAGTTGTATGGTAAATCTCTATAGTGATGCAGTATGGTCTACGAGAGAGTAAGCAGCACCCAAGTTCAGAAGCGTCTGCAACATTTGGATTGTTTCATACAAGGGCAAGGAAGAGTTGTATGCTAAATCTCTATAGTGATGCCGTATGGTCTACGAGAGAGTAAGCAGCACCCAAGTTCAGAAGCGTCTGCTACATTTGGATTATTTCGTACAAGGGCAAGGAAGAGTTGTATGCGAAATCTCTATAGTGATGCAGTATGGTCTACGAGAGAGTAAGCAGCACCCAAGTTCAGAAGCGTCTGCAACATTTGGATTGTTTCATACAAGGGCAAGGAAGAGTTGTATGCTAAATCTCTATAGTGATGCAGTATGGTCTACGAGAGAGTAAGCAGCACCCAAGTTCAGAAGCGTCTGCTACATTTGGATAGTTTCATACAAGGGCAAGGAAGAGTTGTATGGTAAATCTCTATAGTGATGCAGTATGGTCTACGAGAGAGTAAGCATCACCCAAGTTCAGAAGCGTCTGCTACATTTGGATTGTTTCATACAAAGGCAATGAAGAGTTCTATACTAAATCTCTCTGGTGTTCCTATACTGGCTACAGCCTAGTAAGCAGGACCCAAGTTCAGAAGCGTCTGCTACATTTGGATTGTTTCATACAAGGGCAAGGAAGAGTTGTATGCTGAATCTCTATAGTGATGCAGTATGGTCTACGAGAGAGTAAGCAGCACCCAAGTTCAGAAGCATCAGCTACATTTGGATTGTTTCATACAAGGGCAAGGAAGAGTTGTATGGTAAATCTCTATAGTGATGCAGTATGGTCTACGAGAGAGTAAGCAGCACGCACGTTCAGAAGCGTCAGCTACATTTGGATTGTTTCATACAAGGGCAAGGAAGAGTTGTATGGTAAATCTCTATAGTGATGCAGTATGGTCTACGAGAGTGTAAGCAGCACCCAAGTTCAGAAGCATCAGCTACATTTGGATTGTTTCATACAAGGGCAAGGAAGAGTTGTATGGTAAATCTCTATAGTGATGCAGTATGGTCTACGAGAGAGTAAGCAGCACCCAAGTTCAGAAGCGTCTGCAACATTTGGATTGTTTCATACAAGGGCAAGGAAGAGTTGTATGCTAAATCTCTATAGTGATGCCGTATGGTCTACGAGAGAGTAAGCAGCACCCAAGTTCAGAAGCGTCTGCTACATTTGGATTATTTCGTACAAGGGCAAGGAAGAGTTGTATGCGAAATCTCTATAGTGATGCAGTATGGTCTACGAGAGAGTAAGCAGCACCCAAGTTCAGAAGCGTCTGCAACATTTGGATTGTTTCATACAAGGGCAAGGAAGAGTTGTATGCTAAATCTCTATAGTGATGCAGTATGGTCTACGAGAGAGTAAGCAGCACCCAAGTTCAGAAGCGTCTGCTACATTTGGATTATTTCATACAAGGGCAATGAAGAGTTCTATACTAAATCTCTCTGGTGTTCCTATACTGGCTAAAGCCTAGTAAGCAGCACCCAAGTTCAGAAGCGTCTGCTACATTTGGATTGTTTCATACAAGGGCAAGGAAGAGTTGTATGCTAAATCTCTATAGGGATGCAGTATGGTCTACGAGAGAGTAAGCAGCACCCAAGTTCAGAAGCGTCTGCTACATTTGGATTGTTTCATACAAGGGCAAGGAAGAGCTGTATGCTAAATCTCTATAGTGATGCAGTATGGTCTACGAGAGAGTAAGCAGCACCCACGTTCAGAAGCGTCTGCTACATTTGGATTGTTTCATACAAAGGCAATGAAGAGTTCTATACTAAATCTCTCTGGTGTTCCTATACTGGCTACAGCCTAGTAAGCAGGACGCAAGTTCAGAAGCGTCTGCTACATTTGGATTGTTTCATACAAGGGCAAGGAAGAGTTGTATGCTAAATCTCTATAGTGATGCAGTATGGTCAACGAGAGAGTAAGCAGCACCCAAGTTCAGAAGCGTCTGCTACATTTGGATTGTTTCATACAAGGGCAAGGAAGAGTTGTATGCTAAATCTCTATAGTGATGCAGTATGGTCTACGAGAGAGTAAGCAGCACCCAAGTTCAGAAGCGTCTGCTACATTTGGATTGTTTCATACAAGGGCAAGGAAGAGTTGTATGGTAAATCTCTATAGTGATGCATTATGGTCTACGAGAGAGTAAGCAGCACCCAAGTTCAGAAGCGTCTGCTACATTTGGATTGTTTCATACAAAGGCAAGGAAGAGTTCTATACTAAATCTCTCTGGTGTTCCTATACTGGCTGCAGCCTAGTAAGCAGGACCCAAGTTCAGAAGCGTCTGCTACATTTGGATTGTTTCATACAAGGGCAAGGAAGAGTTGTATGCTAAATCTCTATAGTGATGCAGTATGGTCTACGAGAGAGTAAGCAGCACCCAAGTTCAGAAGCGTCTGCTACATTTGGATTGTTTCATACAAGGGCAAGGAAGAGTTGTATGCTAAATCTCTATAGTGATGCAGTATGGTCTACGAGAGAGTAAGCAGCACCCAAGTTCAGAAGAGTCTGCTACATTTGGATTGTTTCATACAAAGGCAATGAAGAGTTCTATACTAAATCTCTCTTGTGTTCCTATACTGGCTACAGCCTAGTAAGCAGGACCCAAGTTCAGAAGCGTCTGCTACATTAGGATTGTTTCATTCAAGGGCAAGGAAGAGTTGTATGGTAAATCTCTATAGTGATGCAGTATGGTCTACGAGAGAGTAAGCAGCACCCAAGTTCAGAAGCGTCAGCTACATTTGGATTGTTTCATACAAGGGCAAGGAAGAGTTGTATGCTAAATCTCTATAGTGATGCAGTATGGTCTACGAGAGAGTAAGCAGCACCCAAGTTCAGAAGCGTCTGCTACATTTGGATTGTTTCATACAAGGGAAATGAAGAGTTCTATACTAAATCTCTCTGGTGTTCCTATACTGGCTACAGCCTAGTAAGCAGCACCCAAGTTCAGAAGCGTCTGCTACATTTGGATTGTTTCATACAAGGGCAAGGAAGAGTTGTATGGTAAATGTATATAGTAATGCAGTATGGTCTACGAGAGAGTAAGCAGCACCCAAGTTCAGAACCGTCTGCTACATTTGGATTGTTTCATACAAGGGCAAGGAAGAGTTGTACGCTAAATCTCTATAGTGATGCAGTATGGTCTACGAGAGAGTAAGCAGCACCCAAGTTCAGAAGCGTCTGCTACATTTGGATTGTTTCATACAAGGGCAAGGAAGAGTTGTATGGTAAATCTCTATAGTGATGCATTATGGTCTACGAGAGAGTAAGCAGCACCCAAGTTCAGAAGCGTCTGCTACATTTGGATTGTTTCATACAAATGCAAGGAAGAGTTCTATACTAAATCTCTCTGGTGTTCCTATACTGGCTACAGCCTAGTAAGCAGGACCCAAGTTCAGAAGCGTCTGCTACATTTGGATTGTTTCATACAAGGGCAAGGAAGAGTTGTATGCTAAATCTCAATAGTGATGCAGTATGGTCTACGAGAGAGTAAGCAGCAACCAAGTTCAGAAGCGTCTGCTACATTTGGATTGTTTCATACAAGGGCAAGGAAGAGTTGTATGCTAAATCTCTATAGTGATGCAGTATGGTCTACGAGAGAGTAAGCAGCACCCAAGTTCAGAAGCGTCTGCTACATTTGGATTGTTTCGTACAAGGGCAAGGAAGAGTTGTATGCTAAATCTCTATAGTGATGCAGTATGGTCTACGAGAGAGTAAGCAGCACCCAAGTTCAGAAGCGTCTGCTACATTTGGATTGTTTCATACAAGGGCAAGGAAGAGTTGTATGCTAAATCGCTATAGTGATGCAGTATGGTCTACGAGAGAGTAAGCAGCACCCAAGTTCAGAAGCGTCTGCTACATTTGGATTGTTTCATACAAAGGCAAGGAAGAGTTGTATGCTAAAACTCTATAGTGATGCAGTATGGTCTACGAGAGAGTAAGCAGCACCCACGTTCAGAAGCGTCTGCTACATTTGGATTGTTTCATACAAAGGCAATGAAGAGTTCTATACTAAATCTCTCTGGTGTTCCTATACTGGCTACAGCCTAGTAAGCAGGACCCAAGTTCAGAAGCGTCTGCTACATTTGGATTGTTTCATACAAGGGCAAGGAAGAGTTGTATGGTAAATCTCTATAGTGATGCAGTATGGTCTACGAGAGAGTAAGCAGCACCCAGGTTCAGAAGCGTCTGCTACATTTGGATTGTTTCATACAAGGGCAAGGAAGAGCTGTTTGCTAAAACTCTATAGTGATGCAGTATGGTCTACGAGAGAGTAAGCAACACCCACGTTCAGAAGCGTCTGCTACATTTGGATTGTTTCATACAAAGGCAAGGAAGAGTTGTATGCTAAAACTCTATAGTGATGCAGTATGGTCTACGAGAGAGTAAGCAGCACCCACGTTCAGAAGCGTCTGCTACATTTGGATTGTTTCATACAAAGGCAACGAAGAGTTCTATACTAAATCTCTCTGGTGTTCCTATACTAGCTACAGCCTAGTAAGCAGGACCCAAGTTCAGAAGCGTCTGCTACATTTGGATTTTTTCATACAAGGGCAAGGAAGAGTTGTATGGTAAATCTCTATAGTGATGCAGTATGGTCTACGAGAGAGTAAGCAGCACCCAAGTTCAGAAGCGTCTGCTACATTTGGATTGTTTCATACAAGGGCAAGGAAGAGTTGTGTGCTACATCTCTATAGTGATGCAGTATGGTCTACGAGAGAGTAAGCAGCACCCAAGTTCAGAAGCGTCTGCTACATTTGGATTGTTTCATACAAGGGCAAGGAAGAGTTGTATGGTAAATCTCTATAGTGATGCAGTATGGTCTACGAGAGAGTAAGCAGCACCCAAGTTCAGAAGCGTCTGCTACATTTGGATTGTTTCATACAAAGGCAATGAAGAGTTCTATACTAAATCTCTCTGGTGTTCCTATACTGGCTACAGCCTAGTAAGCAGGACCCAAGTTCAGAAGCGTCTGCTACATTTGGATTGTTTCATACAAGGGCAAGGAAGAGTTGTATGCTGAATATCTATAGTGATGCAGTATGGTCTACGAGAGAGTAAGCAGCACCCAAGTTCAGAAGCATCAGCTACATTTGGATTGTTTCATACAAGGGCAAGGAAGAGTTGTATGGTAAATCTCTCTAGTGATGCAGTATGGTCTACGAGAGAGTAAGCAGCACCCACGTTCAGAAGCGTCAGCTACATTTGGATTGTTTCATACAAGGGCAAGGAAGAGTTGTATGGTAAATCTCTATAGTGATGCAGTATGGTCTACGAGAGAGTAAGCAGCACCCAAGTTCAGAAGCTTCAGCTACATTTGGATTGTTTCATACAAGGGCAAGGAAGAGTTGTATGGTAAATCTCTATAGTGATGCAGTATGGTCTACGAGAGAGTAAGCAGCACCCAAGTTCAGAAGCGTCAGCTACATTTGGATTGTTTCATACAAGGGCAAGGAAGAGTTGTATGGTAAATCTCTATAGTGATGCAGTATGGTCTACGAGAGAGTAAGCAGCACCCAAGTTCAGAAGCGTCTGCAACATTTGGATTGTTTCATACAAGGGCAAGGAAGAGTTGTATGCTAAATCTCTATAGTGATGCCGTATGGTCTACGAGAGAGTAAGCAGCACCCAAGTTCAGAAGCGTCTGCTACATTTGGATTGTTTCGTACAAGGGCAAGGAAGAGTTGTATGCGAAATCTCTATAGTGATGCAGTATGGTCTACGAGAGAGTAAGCAGCACCCAAGTTCAGAAGCGTCTGCAACATTTGGATTGTTTCATACAAGGGCAAGGAAGAGTTGTATGCTAAATCTCTATAGTGATGCAGTATGGTCTACGAGAGAGTAAGCAGCACCCAAGTTCAGAAGCGTCTGCTACATTTGGATTGTTTCATACAGAGGCAATGAAGAGTTCTATACTAAATCTCTCTGGTGTTCCTATACTCGCTACAGCCTAGTAAGCAGGACCCAAGTTCAGAAGCGTCTGCTACATTTGGATTGTTTCATACAAGGGCAAGGAAGAGTTGTATGCTAAATCTCTATAGGGATGCAGTATGGTCTACGAGAGAGTAAGCAGCACCCAAGTTCAGAAGCGTCTGCTACATTTGGATTGTTTCATACAAGGGCAAGGAAGAGCTGTATGCTAAATCTCTATAGTGATGCAGTATGGTCTACGAGAGAGTAAGCAGCACCCAAGTTCAGAAGCGTCTGCTACATTTGGATTGTTTCATACAAAGGCAAGGAAGAGTTGTATGCTAAAACTCTATAGTGATGCAGTATGGTCTACGAGAGAGTAAGCAGCACCCACGTTCAGAAGCGTCTGCTACATTTGGATTGTTTCATACAAAGGCAATGAAGAGTTCTATACTAAATCTCTCTGGTGTTCCTATACTGGCTACAGCCTAGTAAGCAGGACGCAAGTTCAGAAGCGTCTGCTACATTTGGATTGTTTCATACAAGGGCAAGGAAGAGTTGTATGCTAAATCTCTATAGTGATGCAGTATGGTCTACGAGAGAGTAAGCAGCACCCAAGTTCAGAAGCGTCTGCTACATTTGGATTGTTTCATACAAGGGCAAGGAAGAGTTGTATGCTAAATCTCTATAGTGATGCAGTATGGTCTACGAGAGAGTAAGCAGCACCCAAGTTCAGAAGCGTCTGCTACATTTGGATTGTTTCATACAAGGGCAAGGAAGAGTTGTATGGTAAATCTCTATAGTGATGCATTATGGTCTACGAGAGAGTAAGCAGCACCCAAGTTCAGAAGCGTCTGCTACATTTGGATTGTTTCATACAAAGGCAAGGAAGAGTTCTATACTAAATCTCTCTGGTGTTCCTATACTGGCTGCAGCCTAGTAAGCAGGACCCAAGTTCAGAAGCGTCTGCTACATTTGGATTGTTTCATACAAGGGCAAGGAAGAGTTGTATGCTAAATCTCTATAGTGATGCAGTATGGTCTACGAGAGAGTAAGCAGCACCCAAGTTCAGAAGCGTCTGCTACATTTGGATTGTTTCATACAAGGGCAAGGAAGAGTTGTATGCTAAATCTCTATAGTGATGCAGTATGGTCTACGAGAGAGTAAGCAGCACCCACGTTCAGAAGCGTCTGCTACATTTGGATTGTTTCATACAAAGGCAATGAAGAGTTCTATACTAAATCTCTCTGGTGTTCCTATACTGGCTACAGCCTAGTAAGCAGGACCCAAGTTCAGAAGCGTCTGCTACATTAGGATTGTTTCATTCAAGGGCAAGGAAGAGTTGTATGGTAAATCTCTATAGTGATGCAGTATGGTCTACGAGAGAGTAAGCAGCACCCAAGTTCAGAAGCGTCAGCTACATTTGGATTGTTTCATACAAGGGCAAGGAAGAGTTGTATGCTAAATCTCTATAGCGATGCAGTATGGTCTACGAGAGAGTAAGCAGCACCCAAGTTCAGAAGCGTCTGCTACATTTGGATTGTTTCATACAAGGGCAATGAAGAGTTCTATACTAAATCTCTCTGGTGTTCCTATACTGGCTAAAGCCTAGTAAGCAGCACCCAAGTTCAGAAGCGTCTGCTACATTTGGATTGTTTCATACAAGGGCAAGGAAGAGTTGTATGGTAAATGTATATAGTGATGCAGTATGGTCTACGAGAGAGTAAGCAGCCCCCAAGGTCAGAACCGTCTGCTACATTTGGATTGTTTCATACAAGGGCAAGGAAGAGTTGTATGCTAAACATCTATAGTGATGCAGTATGGTCTACGAGAGAGTAAGCAGCACCCAAGTTCAGAAGCGTCTGCTACATTTGGATTGTTTCATACAAAGGCAAGGAAGAGTTCTATACTAAATCTCTCTGGTGTTCCTATACTGGCTACAGCCTAGTAAGCAGGACCCAAGTTCAGAAGCGTCTGCTACATTTGGATTGTTTCATACAAGGGCAAGGAAGAGTTGTATGCTAAATCCCTATAGTGATGCAGTATGGTCTACGAGAGAGTAAGCAGCACCCAAGTTCAGAAGCGTCTGCTACATTAGGATTGTTTCATACAAGGGCAAGGAAGAGTTGTATGGTAAATCTCTATAGTGATGCAGTATGGTCTACGAGAGAGTAAGCAGCACCCAAGTTCAGAAGCGTCTGCTACATTTGGATTGTTTCGTACAAGGGCAAGGAAGAGTTGTATGCTAAATCTCTATAGTGATGCAGTATGGTCTACGAGAGAGTAAGCAGCACCCAAGTTCAGAAGCGTCTGCAACATTTGGATTGTTTCATACAAGGGCAAGGAAGAGTTGTATGCTAAATCTCTATAGTGATGCAGTATGGTCTACGAGAGAGTAAGCAGTACCCAAGTTCAGAAGCGTCTGCTACATTTGGATTGTTTCATACAAGGGCAATGAAGAGTTCTATACTAAATCTCTCTGGTGTTCCTATACTGGCTACAGCCTAGTAAGCAGCACCCAAGTTCAGAAGCGTCTGCTACATTTGGATTGTTTCATACAAGGGCAAGGAAGAGTTGTATGGTAAATGTCTATAGTGATGCAGTATGGTCTACGAGAGAGTAAGCAGCACCCAAGTTCAGAACCGTCTGCTACATTTGTATTGTTTCATACAGAGGCAATGAAGTGTTCTATACTAAATCTCTCTGGTGTTCCTATACTCGCTACAGCCTAGTAAGCAGGACCCAAGTTCAGAAGCGTCTGCTACATTTGGATTGTTTCATACAAGGGCAAGGAAGAGTTGTATGCTAAATCTCTATAGGGATGCAGTATGGTCTACGAGAGAGTAAGCAGCACCCACGTTCAGAAGCGTCTGCTACATTTGGATTGTTTCATACAAGGGCAAGGAAGAGTTGTATGCTAAATCTCTATAGTGATGCAGTATGGTCTACGAGAGAGTAAGCAGCACCCAAGTTCAGAAGCGTCTGCAACATTTGGATTGTTTCATACAAGGGCAAGGAAGAGTTGTATGCTAAATCTCTATAGTGATGCAGTATGGTCTACGAGAGAGTAAGCAGCACCCAAGTTCAGAAGCGTCTGCTACATTTGGATTATTTCATACAAGGGCAATGAAGAGTTCTATACTAAATCTCTCTGGTGTTCCTATACTGGCTAAAGCCTAGTAAGCAGCACCCAAGTTCAGAAGCGTCTGCTACATTTGGATTGTTTCATACAAGGGCAAGGAAGAGTTGTATGGTAAATCTCTATAGTGATGCAGTATGGTCTACGAGAGAGTAAGCAGCACCCAAGTTCAGAAGCGTCTGCTACATTTGGATTGTTTCATACAAGGGCAAGGAAGAGTTGTATGCTAAATCTCTATAGTGATGCAGTATGGTCTACGAGAGAGTAAGCAGCACCCAAGTTCAGAAGCGTCTGCTACATTTGGATTGTTTCGTACAAGGCCAAGGAAGAGTTGTATGCTAAATCTCTATAGTGATGCAGTATGGTCTACGAGAGAGTAAGCAGCACCCAAGTTCAGAAGCGTCTGCAACATTTGGATTGTTTCATACAAGGGCAAGGAAGAGTTGTATGCTAAATCTCTATAGTGATGCAGTATGGTCTACGAGAGAGTAAGCAGCACCCAAGTTCAGAAGCGTCTGCTACATTTGGATTGTTTCATACAAGGGCAATGAAGAGTTCTATACTAAATCTCTCTGGTGTTCCTATACTGGCTACAGCCTAGTAAGCAGCACCCAAGTTCAGAAGCGTCTGCTACATTTGGATTGTTTCATACAAGGGCAAGGAAGAGTAGTATGGTAAATGTCTATAGTGATGCAGTATGGTCTACGAGAGAGTAAGCAGCACCCAAGTTCAGAACCGTCTGCTACATTTGTATTGTTTCATACAGAGGCAATGAAGTGTTCTATACTAAATCTCTCTGGTGTTCCTATACTCGCTACAGCCTAGTAAGCAGGACCCAAGTTCAGAAGCGTCTGCTACATTTGGATTGTTTCATACAAGGGCAAGGAAGAGTTGTATGCTAAATCTCTATAGGGATGCAGTATGGTCTACGAGAGAGTAAGCAGCACCCAAGTTCAGAAACGTCTGCTACATTTGGATTGTTTCATACAAGGGCAAGGAAGAGTTGTATGCTAAATCTCTATAGTGATGCAGTATGGTCTACGAGAGAGTAAGCAGCACCCAAGTTCAGAAGCGTCTGCAACATTTCGATTGTATCATACAAGGGCAAGGAAGAGTTGTATGGTAAATCTCTATAGTGATGCAGTATGGTCTACGAGAGAGTAAGCAGCACCCAAGTTCAGAAGCGTCTGCTACATTTGGATTGTTTCATACAAAGGCAATGAAGAGTTCTATACTAAATCTCTCTGGTGTTCCTATACTGGCTACAGCCTAGTAAGCAGGACCCAAGTTCAGAAGCGTCTGCTACATTTGGATTGTTTCATACAAGGGCAAGGAAGAGTTGTATGCTAAATCTCTATAGTGATGCAGTATGGTCTACGAGAGAGTAAGCAGCACCCAAGTTCAGAAGCATCAGCTACATTTGGATTGTTTCATACAAGGGCAAGGAAGAGTTGTATGGTAAATCTCTATAGTGATGCAGTATGGTCTACGAGAGAGTAAGCAGCACCCACGTTCAGAAGCGTCAGCTACATTTGGATTGTTTCATACAAGGGCAAGGAAGATTTGTATGGTAAATCTCTATAGTGATGCAGTATGGTCTACGAGAGAGTAAGCAGCACCCACGTTCAGAAGCGTCTGCAACATTTGGATTGTCTCATACAACGGCAAGGAAGAGTTGTATGGTAAATCTCTATACTGATGCAGTATGGTCTACGAGAGAGTAAGCAGCACCCAAGTTCAGAAGCGTCTGCTACATTTGGATTGTTTCATACAAGGGCAAGGAAGAGTTGTATGCTAAATCTCTATAGTGATGCAGTATGGTCTACGAGAGAGTAAGCAGCACCCAAGTTCAGAAGCGTCTGCTACATTTGGATTGTTTCGTACAAGGCCAAGGAAGAGTTTTATGCTAAATCTCTATAGTGATGCAGTATGGTCTACGAGAGAGTAAGCAGCACCCAAGTTCAGAAGCGTCTGCAACATTTGGATTGTTTCATACAAGGGCAAGGAAGAGTTGTATGCTAAATCTCTATAGTGATGCAGTATGGTCTACGAGAGAGTAAGCAGCACCCAAGTTCCGAAGCGTCTGCTACATTTGGATTATTTCTTACAAGGGCAATGAAGAGTTCTATACTAAATCTCTCTGGTGTTCCTATACTGGCTACAGCCTAGTAAGCAGCACCCAAGTTCAGAAGCGTCTGCTACATTTGGATTGTTTCATACAAGGGCAAGGAAGAGTTGTATGGTAAATCTCTATAGTGATGCAGTATGGTCTACGAGAGAGTAATCAGCACCCAAGTTCAGAAGCGTCTGCTACATTTGGATTGTTTCATACAGAGGCAATGAAGAGTTCTATACTAAATCTCTCTGGTGTTCCTATAGTCGCTACAGCCTAGTAAGCAGCACCCAAGTTCAGAAGCGTCAGCTACATTTGGATTGTTTCATACAAGGGCAAGGAAGAGTTGTATGGTAAATCTCTATAGTGATGCAGTATGGTCTACGAGAGAGTAAGCAGCACTCAAGTTCAGAAGCGTCTGCTACATTTGGATTGTTTCATACAAAGGCAAGGAAGAGTTGTATGCTAAATCTCTATAGTGATGCAGTATGGTCTACGAGAGAGTAAGCAGCACCCAAGTTCAGAAGCGTCTGCTACATTTGGATTGTTTCATACAAGGGCAAGGAAGAGTTGTATGCTAAATCTCTATAGTGATGCAGTATGGTCTACGAGAGAGTAAGCAGCACCCAAGTTCAGAAGCGTCTGCTACATTTGGATTGTTTCATACAAGGGCAAGGAAGAGTTGTATGCTAAATCTCTATAGTGATGCAGTATGGTCTACGAGAGAGTAAGCAGCACCCAAGTTCAGAAGCATCTGCTACATTTGGATTGTTTCATACAGAGGCAATGAAGAGTTCTATACTAAATCTCTCTGGTGTTCCTATACTCGCTACAGCCTAGTAAGCAGGACCCAGGTTCAGAAGCGTCTGCTACATTTGGATTGTTTCATTCAAGGGCAAGGAAGAGTTGTATGGTAAATCTCTATAGTGATGCAGTATGGTCTACGAGAGAGTAAGCAGCACCCAAGTTCAGAAGCGTCAGCTACATTTGGATTGTTTCATACAAGGGCAAGGAAGAGTTGTATGCTAAATCTCTATAGTGATGCAGTATGGTCTACGAGAGAGTAAGCAGCACCCAAGTTCAGAAGCGTCTGCTACATTTGGATTGTTTCATACAAAAGCAAGGAAGAGTTGTATGCTAAATCTCTATAGTGATGCAGTATGGTCTACGAGAGAGTAAGCAGCACCCAAGTTCAGAAGCGTCTGCTACATTTGGATTGTTTCATACAAGGGCAAGGAAGAGTTGTATGCTAAATCTCTATAGTGATGCAGTATGGTCTACGAGAGAGTAAGCAGCACCCAAGTTCAGAAGCGTCTGCTACATTTGGATTGTTTCATACAAGGGCAAGGAAGAGTTGTATGCTAAATCTCTATAGTGATGCAGTATGGTCTACGAGAGAGTAAGCAGCACCCAAGTTCAGAAGCGTCTGCTACATTTGGATTGTTTCATACAAGGGCAAGGAAGAGTTGTATGGTAAATCTCTATAGTGATGCATTATGGTCTACGAGAGAGTAAGCAGCACCCAAGTTCAGAAGCATCTGCTACATTTGGATTGTTTCATACAAAGGCAAGGAAGAGTTCTATACTAAATCTCTCTTGTGTTCCTATACTGGCTACAGCCTAGTAAGCAGGACCCAAGTTCAGAAGCGTCTGCTACATTTGGATTGTTTCATACAAGGGCAAGGAAGAGTTGTATGCTAAATCTCTATAGTGATGCAGTATGGTCTACGAGAGAGTAAGCAGCACCCAAGTTCAGAAGCGTCGGCTACATTTGGATTGTTTCATACAAGGGCAAGGAAGAGTTGTATGCTAAATCTCTATAGTGATGCAGTATGGTTTACGAGAGAGTAAGCAGCACCCAAGTTCAGAAGCGTTTGCTACATTTGGATTGTTTCGTACAAGGGCAAGGAAGAGTTGTATGCTAAATCTCTATAGTGATGCAGTATGGTCTACGAGAGAGTAAGCAGCACCCAAGTCCAGAAGCGTCTGCAACATTTGGATTGTTTCGTACAAGGGCAAGGAAGAGTTGTATGCTAAATCTCTATAGTGATGCAGTATGGTCTACGAGAGAGTAAGCAGCACCCAAGTTCCGAAGCGTCTGCTACATTTGGATTGTTTCATACAAGGGCAATGAAGAGTTCTATACTAAATCTCTCTGGTGTTCCTATACTGGCTACAGCCTAGTAAGCAGCACCCAAGTTCAGAAGCGTCTGCTGCATTTGGATTGTTTCATACAAGGGCAAGGAAGAGTTGTATGGTAAATGTCTATAGTGATGCAGTATGGTCTACGAGAGAG
Organism: Plestiodon gilberti rubricaudatus; assembly: GCA_026170595.1. Classification (NCBI taxonomy): domain Eukaryota; kingdom Metazoa; phylum Chordata; class Lepidosauria; order Squamata; family Scincidae; genus Plestiodon; species Plestiodon gilberti. Next base: position 113,903,623 of record JANXHW010000003.1, read on the forward strand.
TAAGCAGCACCCAAGTTCAGAAGCGTCTGCTACATTTGGATTGTTTCATACAAGGGCAATGAAGAGTTCTATACTAAATCTCTCTGGTGTTCCTATACTGGCTAAAGCCTAGTAAGCAGCACCAAGTTCAGAAGCGTCTGCTACATTTGGATTGTTTCATACAAGGGCAAGGAAGAGTTGTATGGTAAATGTATATAGTGATGCAGTATGGTCTACGAGAGAGTAAGCAGCCCCCAAGTTCAGAACCGTCTGCTACATTTGGATTGTTTCATACAAGGGCAAGGAAGAGTTGTATGCTAAATATCTATAGTGATGCAGTATGGTCTACGAGAGAGTAAGCAGCACCCAAGTTCAGAAGCGTCTGCTACATTTGGATTGTTTCATACAAGGGCAAGGAAGAGTTGTATGGTAAATCTCTATAGTGATGCATTATGGTCTACGAGAGAGTAAGCAGCACCCAAGTTCAGAAGCGTCTGCTACATTTGGATTGTTTCATACAAAGGCAAGGAAGAGTTCTATACTAAATCTCTCTGGTGTTCCTATACTGGCTACAGCCTAGTAAGCAGGACCCAAGTTCAGAAGCGTCTGCTACATTTGGATTGTTTCATACAAGGGCAAGGAAGAGTTGTATGCTAAATCTCTATAGTGATGCAGTATGGTCTACGAGAGAGTAAGCAGGACCCAAGTTCAGAAGCGTCTGCTACATTTGGATTGTTTCATACAAGGGCAAGGAAGAGTTGTATGCTAAATCTCTATAGTGATGCAGTATGGTCTACGAGAGAGTAAGCAGCACCCAAGTTCAGAAGCGTCTGCTACATTTGGATTGTTTCGTACAAGGCCAAGGAAGAGTTGTATGCTAAATCTCTATAGTGATGCAGTATGGTCTACGAGAGAGTAAGCAGCACCCAAGTTCAGAAGCGTCTGCAACATTTGGATTGTTTCATACAAGGGCAAGGAAGAGTTGTATGCTAAATCTCTATAGTGATTCAGTATGGTCTACGAGAGAGTAAGCAGCACCCAAGTTCAGAAGCGTCTGCTACATTTGGTTTGTTTCATACAAGGGCAATGAAGAGTTCTATACTAAATCTGTCTGGTGTTCCTATACTGGCTACAGCCTAGTAAGCAGCACCCAAGTTCAGAAGCGTCTGCTACATTTGGATTGTTTCATACAAGGGCAAGGAAGAGTTGTATGGTAAATGTCTATAGTGATGCAGTATGGTCTACGAGAGAGTAAGCAGCACCCAAGTTCAGAACCGTCTGCTACATTTGTATTGTTTCATACAGAGGCAATGAAGTGTTCTATACTAAATCTCTCTGGTGTTCCTATACTCGCTACAGCCTAGTAAGCAGGACCCAAGTTCAGAAGCGTCTGCTACATTTGGATTGTTTCATACAAGGGCAAGGAAGAGTTGTATGCTAAATCTCTATAGGGATGCAGTATGGTCTACGAGAGAGTAAGCAGCACCCACGTTCAGAAGCGTCTGCTACATTTGGATTGTTTCATACAAGGGCAAGGAAGAGTTGTATGCTAAATCTCTATAGTGATGCAGTATGGTCTACGAGAGAGTAAGCAGCACCCAAGTTCAGAAGCGTCTGCAACATTTGGATTGTTTCATACAAGGGCAAGGAAGAGTTGTATGGTAAATCTCTATAGTGATGCAGTATGGTCTACGAGAGAGTAAGCAGCACCCAAGTTCAGAACCGTCTGCTACATTTGTATTGTTTCATACAGAGGCAATGAAGTGTTCTATACTAAATCTCTCTGGTGTTCCTATACTCGCTACAGCCTAGTAAGCAGGACCCAAGTTCAGAAGCGTCTGCTACATTTGGATTGTTTCATACAAGGGCAAGGAAGAGTTGTATGCTAAATCTCTATAGGGATGCAGTATGGTCTACGAGAGAGTAAACAGCACCCACGTTCAGAAGCGTCTGCTACATTTGGATTGTTTCATACAAGGGCAAGGAAGAGTTGTATGCTAAATCTCTATAGTGATGCAGTATGGTCTACGAGAGAGTAAGCAGCACCCAAGTTCAGAAGCGTCTGCAACATTTGGATTGTTTCATACAAGGGCAAGGAAGAGTTGTATGCTAAATCTCTATAGTGATGCAGTATGGTCTACGAGAGAGTAAGCAGCACCCAAGTTCAGAAGCGTCTGCTACATTTGGATTATTTCATACAAGGGCAATGAAGAGTTCTATACTAAATCTCTCTGGTGTTCCTATACTGGCTAAAGCCTAGTAAGCAGCACCCAAGTTCAGAAGCGTCTGCTACATTTGGATTGTTTCATACAAGGGAAAGGAAGAGTTGTATGGTAAATCTCTATAGTGATGCAGTATGGTCTACGAGAGAGTAAGCAGCACCCAAGTTCAGAAGCATCAGCTACATTTGGATTGTTTCATACAAGGGCAAGGAAGAGTTGTATGGTAAATCTCTATAGTGATGCAGTATGGTCTACGAGAGAGTAAGCAGCACCCACGTTCAGAAGCGTCAGATACATTTGGATTGTTTCATACAAGGGCAAGGAAGAGTTGTATGGTAAATCTCTATAGTGATGCAGTATGGTCTACGAGAGAGTAAGCAGCACCCACGATCAGAAGCGTCTGCAACATTTGGATTGTCTCATACAACGGCAAGGAAGAGTTGTATGGTAAATCTCTATAGTGATGCAGTATGGTCTACGAGAGAGTAAGCAGCACCCAAGTTCAGAAGCGTCTGCTACATTTGGATTGTTTCATACAAGGGCAAGGAAGAGTTGTATGCTAAATCTCTATAGTGATGCAGTATGGTCTACGAGAGAGTAAGCAGCACCCAAGTTCAGAAGCGTCTGCTACATTTGGATTGTTTCGTACAAGGCCAAGGAAGAGTTGTATGCTAAATCTCTATAGTGATGCAGTATGGTCTACGAGAGAGTAAGCAGCACCCAAGTTCAGAAGCGTCTGCAACATTTGGATTGTTTCATACAAGGGCAAGGAAGAGTTGTATGCTAAATCTCTATAGTGATGCAGTATGGTCTACGAGAGAGTAAGCAGCACCCAAGTTCAGAAGCGTCTGCTACATTTGGATTGTTTCATACAAGGGCAATGAAGAGTTCTATACTAAATCTCTCTGGTGTTCCTATACTGGCTACAGCCTAGTAAGCAGCACCCAAGTTCAGAAGCGTCTGCTACATTTGGATTGTTTCATACAAGGGCAAGGAAGAGTAGTATGGTAAATGTCTATAGTGATGCAGTATGGTCTACGAGAGAGTAAGCAGCACCCAAGTTCAGAACCGTCTGCTACATTTGTATTGTTTCATACAGAGGCAATGAAGTGTTCTATACTAAATCTCTCTGGTGTTCCTATACTCGCTACAGCCTAGTAAGCAGGACCCAAGTTCAGAAGCGTCTGCTACATTTGGATTGTTTCATACAAGGGCAAGGAAGAGTTGTATGCTAAATCTCTATAGGGATGCAGTATGGTCTACGAGAGAGTAAGCAGCACCCAAGTTCAGAAGCGTCTGCTACATTTGGATTGTTTCACACAAGGGCAAGGAAGAGTTGTATGCTAAATCTCTATAGTGATGCAGTATGGTCTACGAGAGAGTAAGCAGCACCCAAGTTCAGAAGCGTCTGCAACATTTCGATTGTATCATACAAGGGCAAGGAAGAGTTGTATGGTAAATCTCTATAGTGATGCAGTATGGTCTACGAGAGAGTAAGCAGCACCCAAGTTCAGAAGCGTCTGCTACATTTGGATTGTTTCATACAAGGGCAAGGAAGAGTTGTATGCTAAATCTCTATAGTGATGCAGTATGGTCTACGAGAGAGTAAGCAGCACCCAAGTTCAGAAGCGTCTGCTACATTTGGATTGTTTCGTACAAGGCCAAGGAAGAGTTTTATGCTAAATCTCTATAGTGATGCAGTATGGTCTACGAGAGAGTAAGCAGCACCCAAGTTCAGAAGCGTTTGCATCATTTGGATTGTTTCATACAAGGGCAAGGAAGAGTTGTATGCTAAATCTCTATAGTGATGCAGTATGGTCTACGACAGAGTAAGCAGCACCCAAGTTCCGAAGCGTCTGCTACATTTGGATTATTTCTTACAAGGGCAATGAAGAGTTCTATACTAAATCTCTCTGGTGTTCCTATACTGGCTACAGCCTAGTAAGCAGCACCCAAGTTCAGAAGCGTCTGCTACATTTGGATTGTTTCATACAAGGGCAAGGAAGAGTTGTATGGTAAATCTCTATAGTGATGCAGTATGGTCTACGAGAGAGTAATCAGCACCCAAGTTCAGAAGCGTCTGCTACATTTGGATTGTTTCATACAGAGGCAATGAAGAGTTCTATACTAAATCTCTCTGGTGTTCCTATACTCGCTACAGCCTAGTAAGCAGGACCCAGGTTCAGAAGCGTCTGCTACATTTGGATTGTTTCATTCAAGGGCAAGGAAGAGTTGTATGGTAAATCTCTATAGTGATGCAGTATGGTCTACGAGAGAGTAAGCAGCACCCAAGTTCAGAAGCGTCAGCTACATTTGGATTGTTTCATACAAGGGCAAGGAAGAGTTGTATGGTAAATCTCTATAGTGATGCAGTATGGTCTACGAGAGAGTAAGCAGCACCCAAGTTCAGAAGCGTCTGCTACATTTGGATTGTTTCATACAAAGGCAAGGAAGAGTTGTATGCTAAATCTCTATAGTGATGCAGTATGGTCTACGAGAGAGTAAGCAGCACCCAAGTTCAGAAGCGTCTGCTACATTTGGATTGTTTCATACAAGGGCAAGGAAGAGTTGTATGCTAAATCTCTATAGTGATGCAGTATGGTCTACGAGAGAGTAAGCAGCACCCAAGTTCAGAAGCGTCTGCTACATTTGGATTGTTTCATACAAGGGCAAGGAAGAGTTGTATGCTAAATCTCTATAGTGATGCAGTATGGTCTACGAGAGAGTAAGCAGCACCCAAGTTCAGAAGCATCTGCTACATTTGGATTGTTTCATACAGAGGCAATGAAGAGTTCTATACTAAATCTCTCTGGTGTTCCTATACTCGCTGCAGCCTAGTAAGCAGGACCCAGGTTCAGAAGCGTCTGCTACATTTGGATTGTTTCATTCAAGGGCAAGGAAGAGTTGTATGGTAAATCTCTATAGTGATGCAGTATGGTCTACGAGAGAGTAAGCAGCACCCAAGTTCAGAAGCGTCAGCTACATTTGGATTGTTTCATACAAGGGCAAGGAAGAGTTGTATGCTAAATCTCTATAGTGATGCAGTATGGTCTACGAGAGAGTAAGCAGCACCCAAGTTCAGAAGCGTCTGCTACATTTGGATTGTTTCATACAAAGGAAAGGAAGAGTTGTATGCTAAATCTCTATAGTGATGCAGTATGGTCTACGAGAGAGTAAGCAGCACCCAAGTTCAGAAGCGTCTGCTACATTTGGATTGTTTCATACAAGGGCAAGGAAGAGTTGTATGCTAAATCTCTATAGTGATGCAGTATGGTCTACGAGAGAGTAAGCAGCACCCAAGTTCAGAAGCGTCTGCTACGTTTGGATTGTTTCATACAAGGGCAAGGAAGAGTTGTATGCTAAATCTCTATAGTGATGCAGTATGGTCTACGAGAGAGTAAGCAGCACCCAAGTTCAGAAGCGTCTGCTACATTTGGATTGTTTCATACAAGGGCAAGGAAGAGTTGTATGGTAAATCTCTATAGTGATGCATTATGGTCTACGAGAGAGTAAGCAGCACCCAAGTTCAGAAGCATCTGCTACATTTGGATTGTTTCATACAAAGGCAAGGAAGAGTTCTATACTAAATCTCTCTTGTGTTCCTATACTGGCTACAGCCTAGTAAGCAGGACCCAAGTTCAGAAGCGTCTGCTACATTTGGATTGTTTCATACAAGGGCAAGGAAGAGTTGTATGCTAAATCTCTATAGTGATGCAGTATGGTCTACGAGAGAGTAAGCAGCACCCAAGTTCAGAAGCGTCTGCTACATTTGGATTGTTTCATACAAGGGCAAGGAAGAGTTGTATGCTAAATCTCTATAGTGATGCAGTATGGTCTACGAGAGAGTAAGCAGCACCCAAGTTCAGAAGCGTTTGCTACATTTGGATTGTTTCGTACAAGGGCAAGGAAGAGTTGTATGCTAAATCTCTATAGTGATGCAGTATGGTCTACGAGAGAGTAAGCAGCACCCAAGTTCCGAAGCGTCTGCTACATTTGGATTGTTTCATACAAGGGCAAGGAAGAGTTGTATGCTAAATCTCTATAGTGATGCAGTATGGTCTACGAGAGAGTAAGCAGCACCCAAGTTCAGAAGCGTTTGCTACATTTGGATTGTTTCGTACAAGGGCAAGGAAGAGTTGTATGCTAAATCTCTATAGTGATGCAGTATGGTCTACGAGAGAGTAAGCAGCACCCAAGTTCCGAAGCGTCTGCTACATTTGGATTGTTTCATACAAGGGCAATGAAGAGTTCTATACTAAATCTCTCTGGTGTTCCTATACTGGCTACAGCCTAGTAAGCAGCACCCAAGTTCAGAAGCGTCTGCTGCATTTGGATTGTTTCATACAAGGGCAAGGAAGAGTTGTATGGTAAATGTCTATAGTGATGCAGTATGGTCTACGAGAGAGTAAGCAGCACCCAAGTTCAGAAGCGTCTGCTACATTTGGATTGTTTCATACAAGGGCAATGAAGAGTTCTATACTAAATCTCTCTGGTGTTCCTATACTGGCTAAAGCCTAGTAAGCAGCACCAAGTTCAGAAGCGTCTGCTACATTTGGATTGTTTCATACAAGGGCAAGGAAGAGTTGTATGGTAAATGTATATAGTGATGCAGTATGGTCTACGAGAGAGTAAGCAGCCCCCAAGTTCAGAACCGTCTGCTACATTTGGATTGTTTCATACAAGGGCAAGGAAGAGTTGTATGCTAAATATCTATAGTGATGCAGTATGGTCTACGAGAGAGTAAGCAGCACCCAAGTTCAGAAGCGTCTGCTACATTTGGATTGTTTCATACAAGGGCAAGGAAGAGTTGTATGGTAAATCTCTATAGTGATGCATTATGGTCTACGAGAGAGTAAGCAGCACCCAAGTTCAGAAGCGTCTGCTACATTTGGATTGTTTCATACAAAGGCAAGGAAGAGTTCTATACTAAATCTCTCTGGTGTTCCTATACTGGCTACAGCCTAGTAAGCAGGACCCAAGTTCAGAAGCGTCTGCTACATTTGGATTGTTTCATACAAGGGCAAGGAAGAGTTGTATGCTAAATCTCTATAGTGATGCAGTATGGTCTACGAGAGAGTAAGCAGAACCCAAGTTCAGAAGCGTCTGCTACATTTGGATTGTTTCATACAAGGGCAAGGAAGAGTTGTATGCTAAATCTCTATAGTGATGCAGTATGGTCTACGAGAGAGTAAGCAGCACCCAAGTTCAGAAGCGTCTGCTACATTTGGATTGTTTCGTACAAGGGCAAGGAAGAGTTGTATGCTAAATCTCTATAGTGATGCAGTATGGTCTACGAGAGAGTAAGCAGCACCCAAGTTCAGAAGCGTCTGCAACATTTGGATTGTTTCATACAAGGGCAAGGAAGAGTTGTATGCTAAATCTCTATAGTGATTCAGTATGGTCTACGAGAGAGTAAGCAGCACCCAAGTTCAGAAGCGTCTGCTACATTTGGTTTGTTTCATACAAGGGCAATGAAGAGTTCTATACTAAATCTCTCTGGTGTTCCTATACTGGCTACAGCCTAGTAAGCAGCACCCAAGTTCAGAAGCGTCTGCTACATTTGGATTGTTTCATACAAGGGCAAGGAAGAGTTGTATGGTAAATGTCTATAGTGATGCAGTATGGTCTACGAGAGAGTAAGCAGCACCCAAGTTCAGAACCGTCTGCTACATTTGTATTGTTTCATACAGAGGCAATGAAGTGTTCTATACTAAATCTCTCTGGTGTTCCTATACTCGCTACAGCCTAGTAAGCAGGACCCAAGTTCAGAAGCGTCTGCTACATTTGGATTGTTTCATACAAGGGCAAGGAAGAGTTGTATGCTAAATCTTTATAGGGATGCAGTATGGTCTACGATAGAGTAAGCAGCACCCACGTTCAGAAGCGTCTGCTACATTTGGATTGTTTCATACAAGGGCAAGGAAGAGTTGTATGCTAAATCTCTATAGTGATGCAGTATGGTCTACGAGAGAGTAAGCAGCACCCAAGTTCAGAAGCGTCTGCAACATTTGGATTGTTTCATACAAGGGCAAGGAAGAGTTGTATGGTAAATCTCTATAGTGATGCAGTATGGTCTACGAGAGAGTAAGCAGCACCCAAGTTCAGAACCGTCTGCTACATTTGTATTGTTTCACACAGAGGCAATGAAGTGTTCTATACTAAATCTCTCTGGTGTTCCTATACTCGTACAGCCTAGTAAGCAGGACCCAAGTTCAGAAGCGTCTGCTACATTTGGATTGTTTCATACAAGGGCAAGGAAGAGTTGTATGCTAAATCTCTATAGGGATGCAGTATGGTCTACGAGAGAGTAAGCAGCACCCACGTTCAGAAGCGTCTGCTACATTTGGATTGTTTCATACAAGGGCAAGGAAGAGTTGTATGCTAAATCTCTATAGTGATGCAGTATGGTCTACGAGAGAGTAAGCAGCACCCAAGTTCAGAAGCGTCTGCAACATTTGGATTGTTTCATACAAGGGCAAGGAAGAGTTGTATGCTAAATCTCTATAGTGATGCAGTATGGTCTACGAGAGAGTAAGCAGCACCCAAGTTCAGAAGCGTCTGCTACATTTGGATTATTTCATACAAGGGCAATGAAGAGTTCTATACTAAATCTCTCTGGTGTTCCTATACTGGCTAAAGCCTAGTAAGCAGCACCCAAGTTCAGAAGCGTCTGCTACATTTGGATTGTTTCATACAAGGGCAAGGAAGAGTTGTATGGTAAATCTCTATAGTGATGCAGTATGGTCTACGAGAGAGTAAGCAGCACCCAAGTTCAGAAGCATCAGCTACATTTGGATTGTTTCATACAAGGGCAAGGAAGAGTTGTATGGTAAATCTCTATAGTGATGCAGTATGGTCTACGAGAGAGTAAGCAGCACCCACGTTCAGAAGCGTCAGATACATTTGGATTGTTTCATACAAGGGCAAGGAAGAGTTGTATGCTAAATCTCTATAGTGATGCAGTATGGTCTACGAGAGAGTAAGCAGCACCCAAGTTCAGAAGCATCAGCTACATTTGGATTGTTTCATACAAGGGCAAGGAAGAGTTGTATGGTAAATCTCTATAGTGATGCAGTATGGTCTACGAGAGAGTAAGCAGCACCCAAGTTCAGAAGCGTCTGCTACATTTGGATTGTTTCATACAGAGGCAATGAAGAGTTCTATACTAAATCTCTCTGGTGTTCCTATACTCGCTACAGCCTAGTAAGCAGGACCCAAGTTCAGAAGCGTCTTCGACATTTGGATTGTTTCATACAAGGGCAAGGAAGAGTTGTATACTAAATCTCTATAGGGATGCAGTATGGTCTACGAGAGAGTAAGCAGCACCCAAGTTCAGAAGCGTCAGCTACATTTGGATTGTTTCATACAAGGGCAAGGAAGAGTTGTATGCTAAATCTCTATAGTGATGCAGTATGGTCTACGAGAGAGTAAGCAGCACCCAAGTTCAGAAGCATCAGCTACATTTGGATTGTTTCATACAAGGGCAAGGAAGAGTTGTATGGTAAATCTCTATAGTGATGCAGTATGGTCTACGAGAGAGTAAGCAGCACCCAAGTTCAGAAGCGTCAGCTACATTTGGATTGTTTCATACAAGGGCAAGGAAGATTGTATGGTAAATCTCTATAGTGATGCAGTATGGTCTACGAGAGAGTAAGCAGCACCCAAGTTCAGAAGCGTCTGCAACATTTGGATTGTCTCATACAAGGGCAAGGAAGAGTTGTATGCTAAATCTCTATAGTGATGCAGTATGGTCTACGAGAGAGTAAGCAGCACCCAAGTTCAGAAGCGTCTGCTACATTTGGATTGTTTCATACAAGGGCAAGGAAGAGTTGTATGCTAAATCTCTATAGTGATGCAGTATTGTCTACGAGAGAGTAAGCAGCACCCAAGTTCAGAAGCGTCTGCTACATTTGGATTGTTTCATACAAGGGCAAGGAAGAGTTGTATGGTAAATCTCTATAGTGATGCAGTATGGTCTACGAGAGAGTACGCAGCACCCAAGTTCAGAAGCGTCTGCTACATTTGGATTGTTTCATACAGAGGCAATGAAGAGTTCTATACTAAATCTCTCTGGTGTTCCTATACTCGCTACAGCCTAGTAAGCAGGACCCAAGTTCAGAAGCGTCTGCTACATTTGGATTGTTTCATACAAGGGCAAGGAAGAGTTGTATGCTAAATCTCTATAGGGATGCAGTATGGTCTACGAGAGAGTAAGCAGCACCCAAGTTCAGAAGCGTCAGCTGCATTTGGATTGTTTCATACAAGGGCAAGGAATAGTTGTATGGTAAATCTCTATAGTTATGCAGTATGGTCTACGAGAGAGTAAGCAGCACCCAAGTTCAGAAGCGTCTGCTACATTTGGATTGTTTCATACAAGGGCAAGGAAGAGTTGTATCCTAAATCTCTATAGTGATGCAGTATGGTCTACGAGAGAGTAAGCAGCACCCAAGTTCAGAAGCGTCTGCTAGATTTGGATTGTTTCATACAAAGGCAAGGAAGAGTTGTATGCTAAAATTCTATAGTGATGCAGTATGGTCTACGAGAGAGTAAGCAGCACCCAAGTTCAGAAGCGTCTGCTACATTTGGATTGTTTCATACAAAGGCAATGAAGAGTTCTATACTAAATCTCTCTGGTGTTCCTATACAGGCTACAGCCTAGTAAGCAGGACCCAAGTTCAGAAGCGTCTGCTACATTTGGATTTTTTCATACAAGGGCAAGGAAGAGTTGTATGGTAAATCTCTATCGTGATGCAGTATGGTCTACGAGAGAGTAAGCAGCACCCAAGTTCAGAAGCGTCTGCTACATTTGGATTGTTTCATACAAGGGCAAGGAAGAGTTGTATGCTAAATCTCTATAGTGATGCAGTATGGCCTACGAGAGAGTAAGCAGCACCCAAGTTCAGAAGCGTCTGCTACATTTGGATTGTTTCATACAAGGGCAAGGAAGAGTTGTATGCTAAATCTCTATAGTGATGCAGTACGGTCTACGAGAGAGTAAGCAGCACCCAAGTTCAGAAGCGTCTGCAACATTTGGATTGTTTCATACAAGGGCAAGGAAGAGTTGTATGCTAAATCTCTATAGTGATGCAGTACGGTCTACGAGAGAGTAAGCAGCACCCAAGTTCAGAAGCGTCTGCTACATTTGGATTGTTTCATACAAGGGCAAGGAAGAGTTGTATGCTAAATCTCTATAGTGATGCAGTATGGTCTACGAGAGAGTAAGCAGCACCCAAGTTCAGAAGCGTCTGGTACATTTGGATTGTTTCATGCAAAGGCAATGAAGAGTTCTATACTAAATCTCTCTGGTGTTCCTATACTGGCTACAGCCTAGTAAGCAAGACCCAAGTTCAGAAGCGTCTGCTACATTTGGATTGTTTCATACAAGGGCAAGGAAGAGTTGTATGCTAAATCTCTATAGTGATGCAGTATGGTCTACGAGAGAGTAAGCAGCACCCAAGTTCAGAAGCGTCAGCTACATCTGGATTGTTTCATACAAGGGCAAGGAAGAGTTGTATGGTAAATCTCTATAGTGATGCAGTATGGTCTACGAGAGATTAAGCAGCACCCAAGTTCAGAAGCGTCTGCTACATTTGGATTGTCTCATACAAGGGCAAGGAAGAGTTGTATGCTAAATCTCTATAGTGATGCAGTATGGTCTACGAGAGAGTAAGCAGCACCCAAGTTCAGAAGCGTCTGCTACATTTGGATTGTTTCATACAAGGGCAAGGAAGAGTTGTATGCTAAATCTCTATAGTGATGCAGTAATGTCTACGAGAGAGTATGCAGCACCCAAGTTCAGAAGCGTCTGCTACATTTGGATTGTTTCATACAAGGGCAAGGAAGAGTTGTATGCTAAATCTCTATAGTGATGCAGTATGGTCTACGAGAGAGTAAGCAGCACCCAAGTTCAGAAGCGTCTGCTACATTTGGATTGTTTCGTACAAGGGCAAGGAAGAGTTGTATGCTAAATCTCTATAGTGATGCAGTATGGTCTACGAGAGAGTAAGCAGCACCCAAGTTCAGAAGCGTCTGCAACATTTGGATTGTTTCATACAAGGGCAAGGAAGAGTTGTATGCTAAATCTCTATAGTGATGCAGTATGGTCTACGAGAGAGTAAGCAGCACCCAAGTTCCGAAGCGTCTGCTACATTTGGATTATTTCATACAAGGGCAATGAAGAGTTCTATACTAAATCTCTCTGGTGTTCCTATACTGGCTACAGCCTAGTAAGCAGCACCCAAGTTCAGAAGCGTCTGCTACATTTGGATTGTTTCATACAAGGGCAAGGAAGAGTTGTATGGTAAATCTCTATAGTGATGCAGTATGGTCTACGAGAGAGTAAGCAGCATCCTAGATCAGAAGCGTCTGCTACATTTGGATTGTTTCATACAGAGGCAATGAAGAGTTCTATACTAAATCTCTCTGGTGTTCCTATACTCGCTACAGCCTAGTAAGCAGGACCCAAATTCAGAAGCGTCTGCTACATTTGGATTGTTTCATACAAGGGCAAGGAAGAGTTGTATACTAAATCACTATAGGGATGCAGTATGGTCTACGAGAGAGTAAGCAGCACCCAAGTTCAGAAGCGTCTGCTACATTTGGATTGTTTCATACAAGGGCAAGGAAGAGTTGTATGGTAAATCTCTATAGTGATGCAGTATGGTCTACGAGAGAGTAAGCAGCACCCAAGTTCAGAAGCGTCTGCTACATTTGGATTGTTTCATACAAGGGCAAGGAAGAGTTGTATGGTAAATCTCTATAGTGATGCAGTATGGTCTACGAGAGAGTAAGCAGCACCCAAGTTCAGAAGCGTCAGCTACATTTGGATTGTTTCATACAAGGGCAAGGAAGAGTTGTATGGTAAATCTCTATAGTGATGCAGTATGGTCTACGAGAGAGTAAGCAGCACCCAAGTTCAGAAGCGTCTGCAACATTTGGATTGTTTCATACAAGGGCAAGGAAGAGTTGTATGCTAAATCTCTATAGTGATGCCGTATGGTCTACGAGAGATTAAGCAGCACCGAAGTTCAGAAGCGTCTGCTACATTTGGATTGTTTCGTACAAGGGCAAGGAAGAGTTGTATGCGAAATCTCTGTAGTGATGCAGTATGGTCTACGAGAGAGTAAGCAGCACCCAAGTTCAGAAGCGTCTGCAACATTTGGATTGTTTCATACAACGGCAAGGAAGAGTTGTATGCTAAATCTCAATAGTGATGCAGTATGGTCTACGAGAGAGTAAGCAGCACCCAAGTTCAGAAGCGTCTGCTACATTTGGATTATTTCATACAAGGGCAATGAAGAGTTCTATACTAAATCTCTCTGGTGACCCTATACTGGCTAGAGCCTAGTAAGCAGCACCCAAGTTCAGAAGCGTCTGCTACATTTGGATTGTTTCATACAAGGGCAAGGAAGAGTTGTATGGTAAATCTCTATAGTGATGCAGTATGGTCTACGAGAGAGTAAGCAGCACCCAAGTTCAGAAGCGTCTGCCACATTTGGATTGTTTCATACAGAGGCAATGAAGAGTTCTATACTAAATCTCTCTGGTGTTCCTATACTCGCTACAGCCTAGTAAGCAGGACTCAAGTTCAGAAGCGTCTGCTACATTTGGATTGTTTCATACAAGGGCAAGGAAGAGTTGTATGCTAAATCTCTATAGGGATGCAGTATGGTCTACGAGAGAGTAAGCAGAACTCAAGTTCAGAAGCGTCTGCTACATTTGGATTGTTTCATACAAGGGCAAGGAAGAGCTGTATGCTAAATCTCTATAGTGATGCAGTATGGTCTACGAGAGAGTAAGCAGCACCCAAGTTCAGAAGCGTCTGCGACATTTGGATTGTTTCATACAAAGGCAAGGAAGAGTTGTATGCTAAAACTCTATAGTGATGCAGTATGGTCTACGAGAGAGTAAGCAGCACCCACGTTCAGAAGCGTCTGCTACATTTGGATTGTTTCATACAAAAGGCAATGAAGAGTTCTATACTAAATCTCTCTGGTGTTCCTATACTGGCTACAGCCTAGTAAGCAGCACCCAAGTTCAGAAGCGTCTGCTACATTTGGATTGTTTCATACAAGGGCAAGGAAGAGTTGTATGCTAAATCTCTATAGTGATGCAGTATGGTCTACGAGAGAGTAAGCAGCACCCAAGTTCAGAAGCGTCTGCTACATTTGGATTGTTTCGTACAAGGGCAAGGAAGAGTTGTATGCTAAATCTCTATAGTGATGCAGTATGGTCTACGAGAGAGTAAGCAGCACCCAAGTTCAGAAGCGTCTGCAACATTTGGATTGTTTCATACAAGGGCAAGGAAGAGTTGTATGCTAAATCTCTATAGTGATGCAGTATGGTCTACGAGAGAGTAAGCAGCACCCACGTTCAGAAGCGTCTGCTACATTTGGATTGTTTCATACAAAGGCAATGAAGAGTTCTATACTAAATCTCTCTGGTGTTCCTATACTGGCTACAGCCTAGTAAGCAGCACCCAAGTTCAGAAGCGTCTGCTACATTTGGATTGTTTCATACAAGGGCAAGGAAGAGTTGTATGGTAAATCTCTATAGTGATGCAGTATGGTCTACGAGAGAGTAAGCAGCACCCAAGTTCAGAAGCGTCTGCTACATTTGGATTGTTTCATACAGAGGCAATGAAGAGTTCTATACTAAATCTCTCTGGTGTTCCTATACTCGCTACAGCCTAGTAAGCAGGACCCAAGTTCAGAAGCGTCTTCTACATTTGGATTGTTTCATACAAGGGCAAGGAAGAGTTGTATACTAAATCTCTATAGGGATGCAGTATGGTCTACGAGAGAGTAAGCAGCACCCAAGTTCAGAAGCGTCTGCTGCATTTGGATTGTTTCATACAAGGGCAAGGAAGAGTTGTATGGTAAATCTCTATAGTGATGCAGTATGGTCTACGAGAGAGTAAGCAGCACCCAAGTTCAGAAGCGTCTGCTACATTTGGATTGTTTCATACAAGGGCAAGGAAGAGTTGTATGGTAAATCTCTATAGTGATGCAGTATGGTCTACGAGACAGTAAGCAGCACCCACGTTCAGAAGCGTCTGCTACATTTGGATTGTTTCATACAAAGGCAACGAAGAGTTCTATACTAAATCTCTCTGGTGTTCCTATACTGGCTGCAGCCTAGTAAGCAGGACCCAAGTTCAGAAGCGTCTGCTACATTTGGATTTTTTCATACAAGGGCAAGGAAGAGTTGTATGGTAAATCTCTATAGTGATGCAGTATGGTCTACGAGAGAGTAAGCAGCACCCAAGTTCAGAAGCGTCTGCTACATTTGGATTGTTTCATACAAGGGCAAGGAAGAGTTGTATGCTAAATCTCTATAGTGATGCAGTATGGTCTACGAGAGAGTAAGCAGCACCCAAGTTCAGAAGCGTCTGCTACATTTGGATTGTTTCATACAAGGGCAAGGAAGAGTTGTATGGTAAATCTCTATAGTGATGCAGTATGGTCTACGAGAGAGTAAGCAGCACCCAAGTTCAGAAGCGTCTGCTACATTTGGATTGTTTCATACAAAGGCAATGAAGAGTTCTATACTAAATCTCTCTGGTGTTCCTATACTGGCTACAGCCTAGTAAGCAGGACCCAAGTTCAGAAGCGTCTGCTACATTTGGATTGTTTCATACAAGGGCAAGGAAGAGTTGTATGCTGAATCTCTATAGTGATGCAGTATGGTCTACGAGAGAGTAAGCAGCACCCAAGTTCAGAAGCATCAGCTACATTTGGATTGTTTCATACAAGGGCAAGGAAGAGTTGTATGGTAAATCTCTATAGTGATGCAGTATGGTCTACGAGAGAGTAAGCAGCACGCACGTTCAGAAGCGTCAGCTACATTTGGATTGTTTCATACAAGGGCAAGGAAGAGTTGTATGGTAAATCTCTATAGTGATGCAGTATGGTCTACGAGAGTGTAAGCAGCACCCAAGTTCAGAAGCATCAGCTACATTTGGATTGTTTCATAAAAGGGCAAGGAAGAGTTGTATGGTAAATCTCTATAGTGATGCAGTATGGTCTACGAGAGAGTAAGCAGCACCCAAGTTCAGAAGCGTCTGCAACATTTGGATTGTTTCATACAAGGGCAAGGAAGAGTTGTATGCTAAATCTCTATAGTGATGCCGTATGGTCTACGAGAGAGTAAGCAGCACCCAAGTTCAGAAGCGTCTGCTACATTTGGATTATTTCGTACAAGGGCAAGGAAGAGTTGTATGCGAAATCTCTATAGTGATGCAGTATGGTCTACGAGAGAGTAAGCAGCACCCAAGTTCAGAAGCGTCTGCAACATTTGGATTGTTTCATACAAGGGCAAGGAAGAGTTGTATGCTAAATCTCTATAGTGATGCAGTATGGTCTACGAGAGAGTAAGCAGCACCCAAGTTCAGAAGCGTCTGCTACATTTGGATTATTTCATACAAGGGCAATGAAGAGTTCTATACTAAATCTCTCTGGTGTTCCTATACTGGCTAAAGCCTAGTAAGCAGCACCCAAGTTCAGAAGCGTCTGCTACATTTGGATTGTTTCATACAAGGGCAAGGAAGAGTTGTATGCTAAATCTCTATAGGGATGCAGTATGGTCTACGAGAGAGTAAGCAGCACCCAAGTTCAGAAGCGTCTGCTACATTTGGATTGTTTCATACAAGGGCAAGGAAGAGCTGTATGCTAAATCTCTATAGTGATGCAGTATGGTCTACGAGAGAGTAAGCAGCACCCACGTTCAGAAGCGTCTGCTACATTTGGATTGTTTCATACAAAGGCAACGAAGAGTTCTATACTAAATCTCTCTGGTGTTCCTATACTAGCTACAGCCTAGTAAGCAGGACCCAAGTTCAGAAGCGTCTGCTACATTTGGATTTTTTCATACAAGGGCAAGGAAGAGTTGTATGGTAAATCTCTATAGTGATGCAGTATGGTCTACGAGAGAGTAAGCAGCACCCAAGTTCAGAAGCGTCTGCTACATTTGGATTGTTTCATACAAGGGCAAGGAAGAGTTGTGTGCTACATCTCTATAGTGATGCAGTATGGTCTACGAGAGAGTAAGCAGCACCCAAGTTCAGAAGCGTCAGCTACATTTGGATTGTTTCATACAAGGGCAAGGAAGAGTTGTATGGTAAATCTCTATAGTGATGCAGTATGGTCTACGAGAGAGTAAGCAGCACCCAAGTTCAGAAGCGTCTGCTACATTTGGATTGTTTCATACAAAGGCAATGAAGAGTTCTATACTAAATCTCTCTGGTGTTCCTATACTGGCTACAGCCTAGTAAGCAGGACCCAAGTTCAGAAGCGTCTGCTACATTTGGATTGTTTCATACAAGGGCAAGGAAGAGTTGTATGCTGAATATCTATAGTGATGCAGTATGGTCTACGAGAGAGTAAGCAGCACCCAAGTTCAGAAGCATCAGCTACATTTGGATTGTTTCATACAAGGGCAAGGAAGAGTTGTATGGTAAATCTCTCTAGTGATGCAGTATGGTCTACGAGAGAGTAAGCAGCACCCACGTTCAGAAGCGTCAGCTACATTTGGATTGTTTCATACAAGGGCAAGGAAGAGTTGTATGGTAAATCTCTATAGTGATGAAGTATGGTCTACGAGAGAGTAAGCAGCACCCAAGTTCAGAAGCATCAGCTACATTTGGATTGTTTCATACAAGGGCAAGGAAGAGTTGTATGGTAAATCTCTATAGTGATGCAGTATGGTCTACGAGAGAGTAAGCAGCACCCAAGTTCAGAAGCGTCAGCTACATTTGGATTGTTTCATACAAGGGCAAGGAAGAGTTGTATGGTAAATCTCTATAGTGATGCAGTATGGTCTACGAGAGAGTAAGCAGCACCCAAGTTCAGAAGCGTCTGCAACATTTGGATTGTTTCATACAAGGGCAAGGAAGAGTTGTATGCTAAATCTCTATAGTGATGCCGTATGGTCTACGAGAGAGTAAGCAGCACCCAAGTTCAGAAGCGTCTGCTACATTTGGATTGTTTCGTACAAGGGCAAGGAAGAGTTGTATGCGAAATCTCTATAGTGATGCAGTATGGTCTACGAGAGAGTAAGCAGCACCCAAGTTCAGAAGCGTCTGCAACATTTGGATTGTTTCATACAAGGGCAAGGAAGAGTTGTATGCTAAATCTCTATAGTGATGCAGTATGGTCTACGAGAGAGTAAGCAGCACCCAAGTTCAGAAGCGTCTGCTACATTTGGATTGTTTCATACAGAGGCAATGAAGAGTTCTATACTAAATCTCTCTGGTGTTCCTATACTCGCTACAGCCTAGTAAGCAGGACCCAAGTTCAGAAGCGTCTGCTACATTTGGATTGTTTCATACAAGGGCAAGGAAGAGTTGTATGCTAAATCTCTATAGGGATGCAGTATGGTCTACGAGAGAGTAAGCAGCACCCAAGTTCAGAAGCGTCTGCTACATTTGGATTGTTTCATACAAGGGCAAGGAAGAGCTGTATGCTAAATCTCTATAGTGATGCAGTATGGTCTACGAGAGAGTAAGCAGCACCCAAGTTCAGAAGCGTCTGCTACATTTGGATTGTTTCATACAAGGGCAAGGAAGAGTTGTATGCTAAATCTCTATAGTGATGCAGTATGGTCTACGAGAGAGTAAGCAGCACCCACGTTCAGAAGCGTCTGCTACATTTGGATTGTTTCATACAAAGGCAATGAAGAGTTCTATACTAAATCTCTCTGGTGTTCCTATACTGGCTACAGCCTAGTAAGCAGGACCCAAGTTCAGAAGCGTCTGCTACATTAGGATTGTTTCATTCAAGGGCAAGGAAGAGTTGTATGGTAAATCTCTATAGTGATGCAGTATGGTCTACGAGAGAGTAAGCAGCACCCAAGTTCAGAAGCGTCAGCTACATTTGGATTGTTTCATACAAGGGCAAGGAAGAGTTGTATGCTAAATCTCTATAGCGATGCAGTATGGTCTACGAGAGAGTAAGCAGCACCCAAGTTCAGAAGCGTCTGCTACATTTGGATTGTTTCATACAAGGGCAATGAAGAGTTCTATACTAAATCTCTCTGGTGTTCCTATACTGGCTAAAGCCTAGTAAGCAGCACCCAAGTTCAGAAGCGTCTGCTACATTTGGATTGTTTCATACAAGGGCAAGGAAGAGTTGTATGGTAAATGTATATAGTGATGCAGTATGGTCTACGAGAGAGTAAGCAGCCCCCAAGGTCAGAACCGTCTGCTACATTTGGATTGTTTCATACAAGGGCAAGGAAGAGTTGTATGCTAAACATCTATAGTGATGCAGTATGGTCTACGAGAGAGTAAGCAGCACCCAAGTTCAGAAGCGTCTGCTACATTTGGATTGTTTCATACAAAGGCAAGGAAGAGTTCTATACTAAATCTCTCTGGTGTTCCTATACTGGCTACAGCCTAGTAAGCAGGACCCAAGTTCAGAAGCGTCTGCTACATTTGGATTGTTTCATACAAGGGCAAGGAAGAGTTGTATGCTAAATCCCTATAGTGATGCAGTATGGTCTACGAGAGAGTAAGCAGCACCCAAGTTCAGAAGCGTCTGCTACATTAGGATTGTTTCATACAAGGGCAAGGAAGAGTTGTATGGTAAATCTCTATAGTGATGCAGTATGGTCTACGAGAGAGTAAGCAGCACCCAAGTTCAGAAGCGTCTGCTACATTTGGATTGTTTCGTACAAGGGCAAGGAAGAGTTGTATGCTAAATCTCTATAGTGATGCAGTATGGTCTACGAGAGAGTAAGCAGCACCCAAGTTCAGAAGCGTCTGCAACATTTGGATTGTTTCATACAAGGGCAAGGAAGAGTTGTATGCTAAATCTCTATAGTGATGCAGTATGGTCTACGAGAGAGTAAGCAGTACCCAAGTTCAGAAGCGTCTGCTACATTTGGATTGTTTCATACAAGGGCAATGAAGAGTTCTATACTAAATCTCTCTGGTGTTCCTATACTGGCTACAGCCTAGTAAGCAGCACCCAAGTTCAGAAGCGTCTGCTACATTTGGATTGTTTCATACAAGGGCAAGGAAGAGTTGTATGGTAAATGTCTATAGTGATGCAGTATGGTCTACGAGAGAGTAAGCAGCACCCAAGTTCAGAACCGTCTGCTACATTTGTATTGTTTCATACAGAGGCAATGAAGTGTTCTATACTAAATCTCTCTGGTGTTCCTATACTCGCTACAGCCTAGTAAGCAGGACCCAAGTTCAGAAGCGTCTGCTACATTTGGATTGTTTCATACAAGGGCAAGGAAGAGTTGTATGCTAAATCTCTATAGGGATGCAGTATGGTCTACGAGAGAGTAAGCAGCACCCACGTTCAGAAGCGTCTGCTACATTTGGATTGTTTCATACAAGGGCAAGGAAGAGTTGTATGCTAAATCTCTATAGTGATGCAGTATGGTCTACGAGAGAGTAAGCAGCACCCAAGTTCAGAAGCGTCTGCAACATTTGGATTGTTTCATACAAGGGCAAGGAAGAGTTGTATGCTAAATCTCTATAGTGATGCAGTATGGTCTACGAGAGAGTAAGCAGCACCCAAGTTCAGAAGCGTCTGCTACATTTGGATTATTTCATACAAGGGCAATGAAGAGTTCTATACTAAATCTCTCTGGTGTTCCTATACTGGCTAAAGCCTAGTAAGCAGCACCCAAGTTCAGAAGCGTCTGCTACATTTGGATTGTTTCATACAAGGGCAAGGAAGAGTTGTATGGTAAATCTCTATAGTGATGCAGTATGGTCTACGAGAGAGTAAGCAGCACCCAAGTTCAGAAGCATCAGCTACATTTGGATTGTTTCATACAAGGGCAAGGAAGAGTTGTATGGTAAATCTCTATAGTGATGCAGTATGGTCTACGAGAGAGTAAGCAGCACCCACGTTCAGAAGCGTCAGATACATTTGGATTGTTTCATACAAGGGCAAGGAAGAGTTGTATGGTAAATCTCTATAGTGATGCAGTATGGTCTACGAGAGAGTAAGCAGCACCCACGATCAGAAGCGTCTGCAACATTTGGATTGTCTCATACAACGGCAAGGAAGAGTTGTATGGTAAATCTCTATAGTGATGCAGTATGGTCTACGAGAGAGTAAGCAGCACCCAAGTTCAGAAGCGTCTGCTACATTTGGATTGTTTCATACAAGGGCAAGGAAGAGTTGTATGCTAAATCTCTATAGTGATGCAGTATGGTCTACGAGAGAGTAAGCAGCACCCAAGTTCAGAAGCGTCTGCTACATTTGGATTGTTTCGTACAAGGCCAAGGAAGAGTTGTATGCTAAATCTCTATAGTGATGCAGTATGGTCTACGAGAGAGTAAGCAGCACCCAAGTTCAGAAGCGTCTGCAACATTTGGATTGTTTCATACAAGGGCAAGGAAGAGTTGTATGCTAAATCTCTATAGTGATGCAGTATGGTCTACGAGAGAGTAAGCAGCACCCAAGTTCAGAAGCGTCTGCTACATTTGGATTGTTTCATACAAGGGCAATGAAGAGTTCTATACTAAATCTCTCTGGTGTTCCTATACTGGCTACTGCCTAGTAAGCAGCACCCAAGTTCAGAAGCGTCTGCTACATTTGGATTGTTTCATACAAGGGCAAGGAAGAGTTGTATGGTAAATGTCTATAGTGATGCAGTATGGTCTACGAGAGAGTAAGCAGCACCCAAGTTCAGAACCGTCTGCTACATTTGTATTGTTTCATACAGAGGCAATGAAGTGTTCTATACTAAATCTCTCTGGTGTTCCTATACTCGCTACAGCCTAGTAAGCAGGACCCAAGTTCAGAAGCGTCTGCTACATTTGGATTGTTTCATACAAGGGCAAGGAAGAGTTGTATGCTAAATCTCTATAGGGATGCAGTATGGTCTACGAGAGAGTAAGCAGCACCCACGTTCAGAAGCGTCTGCTACATTTGGATTGTTTCATACAAGGGCAAGGAAGAGTTGTATGCTAAATCTCTATAGTGATGCAGTATGGTCTACGAGAGAGTAAGCAGCACCCAAGTTCAGAAGCGTCTGCAACATTTGGATTGTTTCATACAAGGGCAAGGAAGAGTTGTATGCTAAATCTCTATAGTGATGCAGTATGGTCTACGAGAGAGTAAGCAGCACCCAAGTTCAGAAGCGTCTGCTACATTTGGATTATTTCATACAAGGGCAATGAAGAGTTCTATACTAAATCTCTCTGGTGTTCCTATACTGGCTAAAGCCTAGTAAGCAGCACCCAAGTTCAGAAGCGTCTGCTACATTTGGATTGTTTCATACAAGGGCAAGGAAGAGTTGTATGGTAAATCTCTATAGTGATGCAGTATGGTCTACGAGAGAGTAAGCAGCACCCAAGTTCAGAAGCATCAGCTACATTTGGATTGTTTCATACAAGGGCAAGGAAGAGTTGTATGGTAAATCTCTATAGTGATGCAGTATGGTCTACGAGAGAGTAAGCAGCTCCCACGTTCAGAAGCGTCAGATACATTTGGATTGTTTCATACAAGGGCAAGGAAGAGTTGTATGGTAAATCTCTATAGTGATGCAGTATGGTCTACGAGAGAGTAAGCAGCACCCACGATCAGAAGCGTCTGCAACATTTGGATTGTCTCATACAACGGCAAGGAAGAGTTGTATGGTAAATCTCTATAGTGATGCAGTATGGTCTACGAGAGAGTAAGCAGCACCCAAGTTCAGAAGCGTCTGCTACATTTGGATTGTTTCATACAAGGGCAAGGAAGAGTTGTATGCTAAATCTCTATAGTGATGCAGTATGGTCTACGAGAGAGTAAGCAGCACCCAAGTTCAGAAGCGTCTGCTACATTTGGATTGTTTCGTACAAGGCCAAGGAAGAGTTGTATGCTAAATCTCTATAGTGATGCAGTATGGTCTACGAGAGAGTAAGCAGCACCCAAGTTCAGAAGCGTCTGCAACATTTGGATTGTTTCATACAAGGGCAAGGAAGAGTTGTATGCTAAATCTCTATAGTGATGCAGTATGGTCTACGAGAGAGTAAGCAGCACCCAAGTTCAGAAGCGTCTGCTACATTTGGATTGTTTCATACAAGGGCAATGAAGAGTTCTATACTAAATCTCTCTGGTGTTCCTATACTGGCTACAGCCTAGTAAGCAGCACCCAAGTTCAGAAGCGTCTGCTACATTTGGATTGTTTCATACAAGGGCAAGGAAGAGTAGTATGGTAAATGTCTATAGTGATGCAGTATGGTCTACGAGAGAGTAAGCAGCACCCAAGTTCAGAACCGTCTGCTACATTTGTATTGTTTCATACAGAGGCAATGAAGTGTTCTATACTAAATCTCTCTGGTGTTCCTATACTCGCTACAGCCTAGTAAGCAGGACCCAAGTTCAGAAGCGTCTGCTACATTTGGATTGTTTCATACAAGGGCAAGGAAGAGTTGTATGCTAAATCTCTATAGGGATGCAGTATGGTCTACGAGAGAGTAAGCAGCACCCAAGTTCAGAAGCGTCTGCAACATTTGGATTGTTTCATACAAGGGCAAGGAAGAGTTGTATGCTAAATCTCTATAGTGATGCAGTATGGTCTACGAGAGAGTAAGCAGCACCCAAGTTCAGAAGCGTCTGCAACATTTCGATTGTATCATACAAGGGCAAGGAAGAGTTGTATGGTAAATGTATATAGTGATGCAGTATGGTCTACGAGAGAGTAAGCAGCCCCCAAGTTCAGAACCGTCTGCTACATTTGGATTGTTTCATACAAGGGCAAGGAAGAGTTGTATGCTAAATATCTATAGTGATGCAGTATGGTCTACGAGAGAGTAAGCAGCACCCAAGTTCAGAAGCGTCTGCTACATTTGGATTGTTTCATACAAGGGCAAGGAAGAGTTGTATGGTAAATCTCTATAGTGATGCATTATGGTCTACGAGAGAGTAAGCAGCACCCAAGTTCAGAAGCGTCTGCTACATTTGGATTGTTTCATACAAAGGCAAGGAAGAGTTCTATACTAAATCTCTCTGGTGTTCCTATACTGGCTACAGCCTAGTAAGCAGGACCCAAGTTCAGAAGCGTCTGCTACATTTGGATTGTTTCATACAAGGGCAAGGAAGAGTTGTATGCTAAATCTCTATAGTGATGCAGTATGGTCTACGAGAGAGTAAGCAGGACCCAAGTTCAGAAGCGTCTGCTACATTTGGATTGTTTCATACAAGGGCAAGGAAGAGTTGTATGCTAAATCTCTATAGTGATGCAGTATGGTCTACGAGAGAGTAAGCAGCACCCAAGTTCAGAAGCGTCTGCTACATTTGGATTGTTTCGTACAAGGGCAAGGAAGAGTTGTATGCTAAATCTCTATAGTGATGCAGTATGGTCTACGAGAGAGTAAGCAGCACCCAAGTTCAGAAGCGTCTGCAACATTTGGATTGTTTCATACAAGGGCAAGGAAGAGTTGTATGCTAAATCTCTATAGTGATTCAGTATGGTCTACGAGAGAGTAAGCAGCACCCAAGTTCAGAAGCGTCTGCTACATTTGGTTTGTTTCATACAAGGGCAATGAAGAGTTCTATACTAAATCTGTCTGGTGTTCCTATACTGGCTACAGCCTAGTAAGCAGCACCCAAGTTCAGAAGCGTCTGCTACATTTGGATTGTTTCATACAAGGGCAAGGAAGAGTTGTATGGTAAATGTCTATAGTGATGCAGTATGGTCTACGAGAGAGTAAGCAGCACCCAAGTTCAGAACCGTCTGCTACATTTGTATTGTTTCATACAGAGGCAATGAAGTGTTCTATACTAAATCTCTCTGGTGTTCCTATACTCGCTACAGCCTAGTAAGCAGGACCCAAGTTCAGAAGCGTCTGCTACATTTGGGTTGTTTCATACAAGGGCAAGGAAGAGTTGTATGCTAAATCTCTATAGGGATGCAGTATGGTCTACGAGAGAGTAAGCAGCACCCACGTTCAGAAGCGTCTGCTACATTTGGATTGTTTCATACAAGGGCAAGGAAGAGTTGTATGCTAAATCTCTATAGTGATGCAGTATGGTCTACGAGAGAGTAAGCAGCACCCAAGTTCAGAAGCGTCTGCAACATTTGGATTGTTTCATACAAGGGCAAGGAAGAGTTGTATGGTAAATCTCTATAGTGATGCAGTATGGTCTACGAGAGAGTAAGCAGCACCCAAGTTCAGAACCGTCTGCTACATTTGTATTGTTTCATACAGAGGCAATGAAGTGTTCTATACTAAATCTCTCTGGTGTTCCTATACTCGCTACAGCCTAGTAAGCAGGACCCAAGTTCAGAAGCGTCTGCTACATTTGGATTGTTTCATACAAGGGCAAGGAAGAGTTGTATGCTAAATCTCTATAGGGATGCAGTATGGTCTACGAGAGAGTAAGCAGCACCCACGTTCAGAAGCGTCTGCTACATTTGGATTGTTTCATACAAGGGCAAGGAAGAGTTGTATGCTAAATCTCTATAGTGATGCAGTATGGTCTACGAGAGAGTAAGCAGCACCCAAGTTCAGAAGCGTCTGCAACATTTGGATTGTTTCATACAAGGGCAAGGAAGAGTTGTATGCTAAATCTCTATAGTGATGCAGTATGGTCTACGAGAGAGTAAGCAGCACCCAAGTTCAGAAGCGTCTGCTACATTTGGATTATTTCATACAAGGGCAATGAAGAGTTCTATACTAAATCTCTCTGGTGTTCCTATACTGGCTAAAGCCTAGTAAGCAGCACCCAAGTTCAGAAGCGTCTGCTACATTTGGATTGTTTCATACAAGGGAAAGGAAGAGTTGTATGGTAAATCTCTATAGTGATGCAGTATGGTCTACGAGAGAGTAAGCAGCACCCAAGTTCAGAAGCATCAGCTACATTTGGATTGTTTCATACAAGGGCAAGGAAGAGTTGTATGGTAAATCTCTATAGTGATGCAGTATGGTCTACGAGAGAGTAAGCAGCACCCACGTTCAGAAGCGTCAGATACATTTGGATTGTTTCATACAAGGGCAAGGAAGAGTTGTATGGTAAATCTCTATAGTGATGCAGTATGGTCTACGAGAGAGTAAGCAGCACCCACGATCAGAAGCGTCTGCAACATTTGGATTGTCTCATACAACGGCAAGGAAGAGTTGTATGGTAAATCTCTATAGTGATGCAGTATGGTCTACGAGAGAGTAAGCAGCACCCAAGTTCAGAAGCGTCTGCTACATTTGGATTGTTTCATACAAGGGCAAGGAAGAGTTGTATGGTAAATCTCTATAGTGATGCAGTATGGTCTACGAGAGAGTAAGCAGCACCCAAGTTCAGAAGCGTCTGCTACATTTGGATTGTTTCGTACAAGGCCAAGGAAGAGTTGTATGCTAAATCTCTATAGTGATGCAGTATGGTCTACGAGAGAGTAAGCAGCACCCAAGTTCAGAAGCGTCTGCAACATTTGGATTGTTTCATACAAGGGCAAGGAAGAGTTGTATGCTAAATCTCTATAGTGATGCAGTATGGTCTACGAGAGAGTAAGCAGCACCCAAGTTCAGAAGCGTCTGCTACATTTGGATTGTTTCATACAAGGGCAATGAAGAGTTCTATACTAAATCTCTCTGGTGTTCCTATACTGGCTACAGCCTAGTAAGCAGCACCCAAGTTCAGAAGCGTCTGCTACATTTGGATTGTTTCATACAAGGGCAAGGAAGAGTAGTATGGTAAATGTCTATAGTGATGCAGTATGGTCTACGAGAGAGTAAGCAGCACCCAAGTTCAGAACCGTCTGCTACATTTGTATTGTTTCATACAGAGGCAATGAAGTGTTCTATACTAAATCTCTCTGGTGTTCCTATACTCGCTACAGCCTAGTAAGCAGGACCCAAGTTCAGAAGCGTCTGCTACATTTGGATTGTTTCATACAAGGGCAAGGAAGAGTTGTATGCTAAATCTCTATAGGGATGCAGTATGGTCTACGAGAGAGTAAGCAGCACCCAAGTTCAGAAGCGTCTGCTACATTTGGATTGTTTCATACAAGGGCAAGGAAGAGTTGTATGCTAAATCTCTATAGTGATGCAGTATGGTCTACGAGAGAGTAAGCAGCACCCAAGTTCAGAAGCGTCTGCAACATTTCGATTGTATCATACAAGGGCAAGGAAGAGTTGTATGGTAAATCTCTATAGTGATGCAGTATGGTCTACGAGAGAGTAAGCAGCACCCAAGTTCAGAAGCGTCTGCTACATTTGGATTGTTTCATACAAGGGCAAGGAAGAGTTGTATGCTAAATCTCTATAGTGATGCAGTATGGTCTACGAGAGAGTAAGCAGCACCCAAGTTCAGAAGCGTCTGCTACATTTGGATTGTTTCGTACAAGGCCAAGGAAGAGTTTTATGCTAAATCTCTATAGTGATGCAGTATGGTCTACGAGAGAGTAAGCAGCACCCAAGTTCAGAAGCGTCTGCAACATTTGGATTGTTTCATACAAGGGCAAGGAAGAGTTGTATGCTAAATCTCTATAGTGATGCAGTATGGTCTACGACAGAGTAAGCAGCACCCAAGTTCCGAAGCGTCTGCTACATTTGGATTATTTCTTACAAGGGCAATGAAGAGTTCTATACTAAATCTCTCTGGTGTTCCTATACTGGCTACAGCCTAGTAAGCAGCACCCAAGTTCAGAAGCGTCTGCTACATTTGGATTGTTTCATACAAGGGCAAGGAAGAGTTGTATGGTAAATCTCTATAGTGATGCAGTATGGTCTACGAGAGAGTAATCAGCACCCAAGTTCAGAAGCGTCTGCTACATTTGGATTGTTTCATACAGAGGCAATGAAGAGTTCTATACTAAATCTCTCTGGTGTTCCTATACTCGCTACAGCCTAGTAAGCAGGACCCAGGTTCAGAAGCGTCTGCTACATTTGGATTGTTTCATTCAAGGGCAAGGAAGAGTTGTATGGTAAATCTCTATAGTGATGCAGTATGGTCTACGAGAGAGTAAGCAGCACCCAAGCTCAGAAGCGTCAGCTACATTTGGATTGTTTCATACAAGGGCAAGGAAGAGTTGTATGGTAAATCTCTATAGTGATGCAGTATGGTCTACGAGAGAGTAAGCAGCACCCAAGTTCAGAAGCGTCTGCTACATTTGGATTGTTTCATACAAAGGCAAGGAAGAGTTGTATGCTAAATCTCTATAGTGATGCAGTATGGTCTACGAGAGAGTAAGCAGCACCCAAGTTCAGAAGCGTCTGCTACATTTGGATTGTTTCATACAAGGGCAAGGAAGAGTTGTATGCTAAATCTCTATAGTGATGCAGTATGGTCTACGAGAGAGTAAGCAGCACCCAAGTTCAGAAGCGTCTGCTACATTTGGATTGTTTCATACAAGGGCAAGGAAGAGTTGTATGCTAAATCTCTATAGTGATGCAGTATGGTCTACGAGAGAGTAAGCAGCACCCAAGTTCAGAAGCATCTGCTACATTTGGATTGTTTCATACAGAGGCAATGAAGAGTTCTATACTAAATCTCTCTGGTGTTCCTATACTCGCTACAGCCTAGTAAGCAGGACCCAGGTTCAGAAGCGTCTGCTACATTTGGATTGTTTCATTCAAGGGCAAGGAAGAGTTGTATGGTAAATCTCTATAGTGATGCAGTATGGTCTACGAGAGAGTAAGCAGCACCCAAGTTCAGAAGCGTCAGCTACATTTGGATTGTTTCATACAAGGGCAAGGAAGAGTTGTATGCTAAATCTCTATAGTGATGCAGTATGGTCTACGAGAGAGTAAGCAGCACCCAAGTTCAGAAGCGTCTGCTACATTTGGATTGTTTCATACAAAGGAAAGGAAGAGTTGTATGCTAAATCTCTATAGTGATGCAGTATGGTCTACGAGAGAGTAAGCAGCACCCAAGTTCAGAAGCGTCTGCTACATTTGGATTGTTTCATACAAGGGCAAGGAAGAGTTGTATGCTAAATCTCTATAGTGATGCAGTATGGTCTACGAGAGAGTAAGCAGCACCCAAGTTCAGAAGCGTCTGCTACGTTTGGATTGTTTCATACAAGGGCAAGGAAGAGTTGTATGCTAAATCTCTATAGTGATGCAGTATGGTCTACGAGAGAGTAAGCAGCACCCAAGTTCAGAAGCGTCTGCTACATTTGGATTGTTTCATACAAGGGCAAGGAAGAGTTGTATGGTAAATCTCTATAGTGATGCATTATGGTCTACGAGAGAGTAAGCAGCACCCAAGTTCAGAAGCATCTGCTACATTTGGATTGTTTCATACAAAGGCAAGGAAGAGTTCTATACTAAATCTCTCTTGTGTTCCTATACTGGCTACAGCCTAGTAAGCAGGACCCAAGTTCAGAAGCGTCTGCTACATTTGGATTGTTTCATACAAGGGCAAGGAAGAGTTGTATGCTAAATCTCTATAGTGATGCAGTATGGTCTACGAGAGAGTAAGCAGCACCCAAGTTCAGAAGCGTCTGCTACATTTGGATTGTTTCATACAAGGGCAAGGAAGAGTTGTATGCTAAATCTCTATAGTGATGCAGTATGGTCTACGAGAGAGTAAGCAGCACCCAAGTTCAGAAGCGTTTGCTACATTTGGATTGTTTCGTACAAGGGCAAGGAAGAGTTGTATGCTAAATCTCTATAGTGATGCAGTATGGTCTACGAGAGAGTAAGCAGCACCCAAGTTCAGAAGCGTCTGCAACATTTGGATTGTTTCGTACAAGGGCAAGGAAGAGTTGTATGCTAAATCTCTATAGTGATGCAGTATGGTCTACGAGAGAGTAAGCAGCACCCAAGTTCCGAAGCGTCTGCTACATTTGGATTGTTTCATACAAGGGCAAGGAAGAGTTGTATGCTAAATCTCTATAGTGATGCAGTATGGTCTACGAGAGAGTAAGCAGCACCCAAGTTCAGAAGCGTTTGCTACATTTGGATTGTTTCGTACAAGGGCAAGGAAGAGTTGTATGCTAAATCTCTATAGTGATGCAGTATGGTCTACGAGAGAGTAAGCAGCACCCAAGTTCCGAAGCGTCTGCTACATTTGGATTGTTTCATACAAGGGCAATGAAGAGTTCTATACTAAATCTCTCTGGTGTTCCTATACTGGCTACAGCCTAGTAAGCAGCACCCAAGTTCAGAAGCGTCTGCTGCATTTGGATTGTTTCATACAAGGGCAAGGAAGAGTTGTATGGTAAATGTCTATAGTGATGCAGTATGGTCTACGAGAGAGTAAGCATCACCCAAGTTCAGAAGCGTCTGCTACATTTGGATTGTTTCATACAAGGGCAATGAAGAGTTCTATACTAAATCTCTCTGGTGTTCCTATACTGGCTAAAGCCTAGTAAGCAGCACCAAGTTCAGAAGCGTCTGCTACATTTGGATTGTTTCATACAAGGGCAAGGAAGAGTTGTATGGTAAATGTATATAGTGATGCAGTATGGTCTACGAGAGAGTAAGCAGCCCCCAAGTTCAGAACCGTCTGCTACATTTGGATTGTTTCATACAAGGGCAAGGAAGAGTTGTATGCTAAATATCTATAGTGATGCAGTATGGTCTACGAGAGAGTAAGCAGCACCCAAGTTCAGAAGCGTCTGCTACATTTGGATTGTTTCATACAAGGGCAAGGAAGAGTTGTATGGTAAATCTCTATAGTGATGCATTATGGTCTACGAGAGAGTAAGCAGCACCCAAGTTCAGAAGCGTCTGCTACATTTGGATTGTTTCATACAAAGGCAAGGAAGAGTTCTATACTAAATCTCTCTGGTGTTCCTATACTGGCTACAGCCTAGTAAGCAGGACCCAAGTTCAGAAGCGTCTGCTACATTTGGATTGTTTCATACAAGGGCAAGGAAGAGTTGTATGCTAAATCTCTATAGTGATGCAGTATGGTCTACGAGAGAGTAAGCAGAACCCAAGTTCAGAAGCGTCTGCTACATTTGGATTGTTTCATACAAGGGCAAGGAAGAGTTGTATGCTAAATCTCTATAGTGATGCAGTATGGTCTACGAGAGAGTAAGCAGCACCCAAGTTCAGAAGCGTCTGCTACATTTGGATTGTTTCGTACAAGGGCAAGGAAGAGTTGTATGCTAAATCTCTATAGTGATGCAGTATGGTCTACGAGAGAGTAAGCAGCACCCAAGTTCAGAAGCGTCTGCAACATTTGGATTGTTTCATACAAGGGCAAGGAAGAGTTGTATGCTAAATCTCTATAGTGATTCAGTATGGTCTACGAGAGAGTAAGCAGCACCCAAGTTCAGAAGCGTCTGCTACATTTGGTTTGTTTCATACAAGGGCAATGAAGAGTTCTATACTAAATCTCTCTGGTGTTCCTATACTGGCTACAGCCTAGTAAGCAGCACCCAAGTTCAGAAGCGTCTGCTACATTTGGATTGTTTCATACAAGGGCAAGGAAGAGTTGTATGGTAAATGTCTATAGTGATGCAGTATGGTCTACGAGAGAGTAAGCAGCACCCAAGTTCAGAACCGTCTGCTACATTTGTATTGTTTCATACAGAGGCAATGAAGTGTTCTATACTAAATCTCTCTGGTGTTCCTATACTCGCTACAGCCTAGTAAGCAGGACCCAAGTTCAGAAGCGTCTGCTACATTTGGATTGTTTCATACAAGGGCAAGGAAGAGTTGTATGCTAAATCTCTATAGGGATGCAGTATGGTCTACGATAGAGTAAGCAGCACCCACGTTCAGAAGCGTCTGCTACATTTGGATTGTTTCATACAAGGGCAAGGAAGAGTTGTATGCTAAATCTCTATAGTGATGCAGTATGGTCTACGAGAGAGTAAGCAGCACCCAAGTTCAGAAGCGTCTGCAACATTTGGATTGTTTCATACAAGGGCAAGGAAGAGTTGTATGGTAAATCTCTATAGTGATGCAGTATGGTCTACGAGAGAGTAAGCAGCACCCAAGTTCAGAACCGTCTGCTACATTTGTATTGTTTCACACAGAGGCAATGAAGTGTTCTATACTAAATCTCTCTGGTGTTCCTATACTCGTACAGCCTAGTAAGCAGGACCCAAGTTCAGAAGCGTCTGCTACATTTGGATTGTTTCATACAAGGGCAAGGAAGAGTTGTATGCTAAATCTCTATAGGGATGCAGTATGGTCTACGAGAGAGTAAGCAGCACCCACGTTCAGAAGCGTCTGCTACATTTGGATTGTTTCATACAAGGGCAAGGAAGAGTTGTATGCTAAATCTCTATAGTGATGCAGTATGGTCTACGAGAGAGTAAGCAGCACCCAAGTTCAGAAGCGTCTGCAACATTTGGATTGTTTCATACAAGGGCAAGGAAGAGTTGTATGCTAAATCTCTATAGTGATGCAGTATGGTCTACGAGAGAGTAAGCAGCACCCAAGTTCAGAAGCGTCTGCTACATTTGGATTATTTCATACAAGGGCAATGAAGAGTTCTATACTAAATCTCTCTGGTGTTCCTATACTGGCTAAAGCCTAGTAAGCAGCACCCAAGTTCAGAAGCGTCTGCTACATTTGGATTGTTTCATACAAGGGCAAGGAAGAGTTGTATGGTAAATCTCTATAGTGATGCAGTATGGTCTACGAGAGAGTAAGCAGCACCCAAGTTCAGAAGCATCAGCTACATTTGGATTGTTTCATACAAGGGCAAGGAAGAGTTGTATGGTAAATCTCTATAGTGATGCAGTATGGTCTACGAGAGAGTAAGCAGCACCCACGTTCAGAAGCGTCAGATACATTTGGATTGTTTCATACAAGGGCAAGGAAGAGTTGTATGCTAAATCTCTATAGTGATGCAGTATGGTCTACGAGAGAGTAAGCAGCACCCAAGTTCAGAAGCATCAGCTACATTTGGATTGTTTCATACAAGGGCAAGGAAGAGTTGTATGGTAAATCTCTATAGTGATGCAGTATGGTCTACGAGAGAGTAAGCAGCACCCAAGTTCAGAAGCGTCTGCTACATTTGGATTGTTTCATACAGAGGCAATGAAGAGTTCTATACTAAATCTCTCTGGTGTTCCTATACTCGCTACAGCCTAGTAAGCAGGACCCAAGTTCAGAAGCGTCTTCGACATTTGGATTGTTTCATACAAGGGCAAGGAAGAGTTGTATACTAAATCTCTATAGGGATGCAGTATGGTCTACGAGAGAGTAAGCAGCACCCAAGTTCAGAAGCGTCAGCTACATTTGGATTGTTTCATACAAGGGCAAGGAAGAGTTGTATGCTAAATCTCTATAGTGATGCAGTATGGTCTACGAGAGAGTAAGCAGCACCCAAGTTCAGAAGCATCAGCTACATTTGGATTGTTTCATACAAGGGCAAGGAAGAGTTGTATGGTAAATCTCTATAGTGATGCAGTATGGTCTACGAGAGAGTAAGCAGCACCCAAGTTCAGAAGCGTCAGCTACATTTGGATTGTTTCATACAAGGGCAAGGAAGATTGTATGGTAAATCTCTATAGTGATGCAGTATGGTCTACGAGAGAGTAAGCAGCACCCAAGTTCAGAAGCGTCTGCAACATTTGGATTGTCTCATACAAGGGCAAGGAAGAGTTGTATGCTAAATCTCTATAGTGATGCAGTATGGTCTACGAGAGAGTAAGCAGCACCCAAGTTCAGAAGCGTCTGCTACATTTGGATTGTTTCATACAAGGGCAAGGAAGAGTTGTATGCTAAATCTCTATAGTGATGCAGTATTGTCTACGAGAGAGTAAGCAGCACCCAAGTTCAGAAGCGTCTGCTACATTTGGATTGTTTCATACAAGGGCAAGGAAGAGTTGTATGGTAAATCTCTATAGTGATGCAGTATGGTCTACGAGAGAGTACGCAGCACCCAAGTTCAGAAGCGTCTGCTACATTTGGATTGTTTCATACAGAGGCAATGAAGAGTTCTATACTAAATCTCTCTGGTGTTCCTATACTCGCTACAGCCTAGTAAGCAGGACCCAAGTTCAGAAGCGTCTGCTACATTTGGATTGTTTCATACAAGGGCAAGGAAGAGTTGTATGCTAAATCTCTATAGGGATGCAGTATGGTCTACGAGAGAGTAAGCAGCACCCAAGTTCAGAAGCGTCAGCTGCATTTGGATTGTTTCATACAAGGGCAAGGAATAGTTGTATGGTAAATCTCTATAGTTATGCAGTATGGTCTACGAGAGAGTAAGCAGCACCCAAGTTCAGAAGCGTCTGCTACATTTGGATTGTTTCATACAAGGGCAAGGAAGAGTTGTATCCTAAATCTCTATAGTGATGCAGTATGGTCTACGAGAGAGTAAGCAGCACCGAAGTTCAGAAGCGTCTGCTAGATTTGGATTGTTTCATACAAAGGCAAGGAAGAGTTGTATGCTAAAATTCTATAGTGATGCAGTATGGTCTACGAGAGAGTAAGCAGCACCCAAGTTCAGAAGCGTCTGCTACATTTGGATTGTTTCATACAAAGGCAATGAAGAGTTCTATACTAAATCTCTCTGGTGTTCCTATACAGGCTACAGCCTAGTAAGCAGGACCCAAGTTCAGAAGCGTCTGCTACATTTGGATTTTTTCATACAAGGGCAAGGAAGAGTTGTATGGTAAATCTCTATCGTGATGCAGTATGGTCTACGAGAGAGTAAGCAGCACCCAAGTTCAGAAGCGTCTGCTACATTTGGATTGTTTCATACAAGGGCAAGGAAGAGTTGTATGCTAAATCTCTATAGTGATGCAGTATGGCCTACGAGAGAGTAAGCAGCACCCAAGTTCAGAAGCGTCTGCTACATTTGGATTGTTTCATACAAGGGCAAGGAAGAGTTGTATGCTAAATCTCTATAGTGATGCAGTACGGTCTACGAGAGAATAAGCAGCACCCAAGTTCAGAAGCGTCTGCAACATTTGGATTGTTTCATACAAGGGCAAGGAAGAGTTGTATGCTAAATCTCTATAGTGATGCAGTACGGTCTACGAGAGAGTAAGCAGCACCCAAGTTCAGAAGCGTCTGCTACATTTGGATTGTTTCATACAAGGGCAAGGAAGAGTTGTATGCTAAATCTCTATAGTGATGCAGTATGGTCTACGAGAGAGTAAGCAGCACCCAAGTTCAGAAGCGTCTGGTACATTTGGATTGTTTCATGCAAAGGCAATGAAGAGTTCTATACTAAATCTCTCTGGTGTTCCTATACTGGCTACAGCCTAGTAAGCAAGACCCAAGTTCAGAAGCGTCTGCTACATTTGGATTGTTTCATACAAGGGCAAGGAAGAGTTGTATGCTAAATCTCTATAGTGATGCAGTATGGTCTACGAGAGAGTAAGCAGCACCCAATTTCAGAAGCATCAGCTACATTTGGATTGTTTTATACAAGGGCAAGGAAGAGTTGTATGGTTAATCTCTATAGTGATGCAGTATGGTCTACGAGAGAGTAAGCAGCACCCAAGTTCAGAAGCGTCAGCTACATCTGGATTGTTTCATACAAGGGCAAGGAAGAGTTGTATGGTAAATCTCTATAGTGATGCAGTATGGTCTACGAGAGATTAAGCAGCACCCAAGTTCAGAAGCGTCTGCTACATTTGGATTGTCTCATACAAGGGCAAGGAAGAGTTGTATGCTAAATCTCTATAGTGATGCAGTATGGTCTACGAGAGAGTAAGCAGCACCCAAGTTCAGAAGCGTCTGCTACATTTGGATTGTTTCATACAAGGGCAAGGAAGAGTTGTATGCTAAATCTCTATAGTGATGCAGTAATGTCTACGAGAGAGTATGCAGCACCCAAGTTCAGAAGCGTCTGCTACATTTGGATTGTTTCATACAAGGGCAAGGAAGAGTTGTATGCTAAATCTCTATAGTGATGCAGTATGGTCTACGAGAGAGTAAGCAGCACCCAAGTTCAGAAGCGTCTGCTACATTTGGATTGTTTCGTACAAGGGCAAGGAAGAGTTGTATGCTAAATCTCTATAGTGATGCAGTATGGTCTACGAGAGAGTAAGCAGCACCCAAGTTCAGAAGCGTCTGCAACATTTGGATTGTTTCATACAAGGGCAAGGAAGAGTTGTATGCTAAATCTCTATAGTGATGCAGTATGGTCTACGAGAGAGTAAGCAGCACCCAAGTTCCGAAGCGTCTGCTACATTTGGATTATTTCATACAAGGGCAATGAAGAGTTCTATACTAAATCTCTCTGGTGTTCCTATACTGGCTACAGCCTAGTAAGCAGCACCCAAGTTCAGAAGCGTCTGCTACATTTGGATTGTTTCATACAAGGGCAAGGAAGAGTTGTATGGTAAATCTCTATAGTGATGCAGTATGGTCTACGAGAGAGTAAGCAGCATCCAAGATCAGAAGCGTCTGCTACATTTGGATTGTTTCATACAGAGGCAATGAAGAGTTCTATACTAAATCTCTCTGGTGTTCCTATACTCGCTACAGCCTAGTAAGCAGGACCCAAATTCAGAAGCGTCTGCTACATTTGGATTGTTTCATACAAGGGCAAGGAAGAGTTGTATACTAAATCACTATAGGGATGCAGTATGGTCTACGAGAGAGTAAGCAGCACCCAAGTTCAGAAGCGTCTGCTACATTTGGATTGTTTCATACAAGGGCAAGGAAGAGTTGTATGGTAAATCTCTATAGTGATGCAGTATGGTCTACGAGAGAGTAAGCAGCACCCAAGTTCAGAAGCGTCTGCTACATTTGGATTGTTTCATACAAGGGCAAGGAAGAGTTGTATGGTAAATCTCTATAGTGATGCAGTATGGTCTACGAGAGAGTAAGCAGCACCCAAGTTCAGAAGCGTCAGCTACATTTGGATTGTTTCATACAAGGGCAAGGAAGAGTTGTATGGTAAATCTCTATAGTGATGCAGTATGGTCTACGAGAGAGTAAGCAGCACCCAAGTTCAGAAGCGTCTGCAACATTTGGATTGTTTCATACAAGGGCAAGGAAGAGTTGTATGCTAAATCTCTATAGTGATGCCGTATGGTCTACGAGAGATTAAGCAGCACCGAAGTTCAGAAGCGTCTGCTACATTTGGATTGTTTCGTACAAGGGCAAGGAAGAGTTGTATGCGAAATCTCTGTAGTGATGCAGTATGGTCTACGAGAGAGTAAGCAGCACCCAAGTTCAGAAGCGTCTGCAACATTTGGATTGTTTCATACAACGGCAAGGAAGAGTTGTATGCTAAATCTCAATAGTGATGCAGTATGGTCTACGAGAGAGTAAGCAGCACCCAAGTTCAGAAGCGTCTGCTACATTTGGATTATTTCATACAAGGGCAATGAAGAGTTCTATACTAAATCTCTCTGGTGACCCTATACTGGCTAGAGCCTAGTAAGCAGCACCCAAGTTCAGAAGCGTCTGCTACATTTGGATTGTTTCATACAAGGGCAAGGAAGAGTTGTATGGTAAATCTCTATAGTGATGCAGTATGGTCTACGAGAGAGTAAGCAGCACCCAAGTTCAGAAGCGTCTGCCACATTTGGATTGTTTCATACAGAGGCAATGAAGAGTTCTATACTAAATCTCTCTGGTGTTCCTATACTCGCTACAGCCTAGTAAGCAGGACTCAAGTTCAGAAGCGTCTGCTACATTTGGATTGTTTCATACAAGGGCAAGGAAGAGTTGTATGCTAAATCTCTATAGGGATGCAGTATGGTCTACGAGAGAGTAAGCAGAACTCAAGTTCAGAAGCGTCTGCTACATTTGGA
Source organism: Plestiodon gilberti rubricaudatus (assembly GCA_026170595.1). Taxonomy (NCBI): domain Eukaryota; kingdom Metazoa; phylum Chordata; class Lepidosauria; order Squamata; family Scincidae; genus Plestiodon; species Plestiodon gilberti. Next base: position 113,941,401 of record JANXHW010000003.1, read on the forward strand.
TTGTTTCATACAAGGGCAAGGAAGAGCTGTATGCTAAATCTCTATAGTGATGCAGTATGGTCTACGAGAGAGTAAGCAGCACCCAAGTTCAGAAGCGTCTGCGACATTTGGATTGTTTCATACAAAGGCAAGGAAGAGTTGTATGCTAAAACTCTATAGTGATGCAGTATGGTCTACGAGAGAGTAAGCAGCACCCACGTTCAGAAGCGTCTGCTACATTTGGATTGTTTCATACAAAAGGCAATGAAGAGTTCTATACTAAATCTCTCTGGTGTTCCTATACTGGCTACAGCCTAGTAAGCAGCACCCAAGTTCAGAAGCGTCTGCTACATTTGGATTGTTTCATACAAGGGCAAGGAAGAGTTGTATGCTAAATCTCTATAGTGATGCAGTATGGTCTACGAGAGAGTAAGCAGCACCCAAGTTCAGAAGCGTCTGCTACATTTGGATTGTTTCGTACAAGGGCAAGGAAGAGTTGTATGCTAAATCTCTATAGTGATGCAGTATGGTCTACGAGAGAGTAAGCAGCACCCAAGTTCAGAAGCGTCTGCAACATTTGGATTGTTTCATACAAGGGCAAGGAAGAGTTGTATGCTAAATCTCTATAGTGATGCAGTATGGTCTACGAGAGAGTAAGCAGCACCCACGTTCAGAAGCGTCTGCTACATTTGGATTGTTTCATACAAAGGCAATGAAGAGTTCTATACTAAATCTCTCTGGTGTTCCTATACTGGCTACAGCCTAGTAAGCAGCACCCAAGTTCAGAAGCGTCTGCTACATTTGGATTGTTTCATACAAGGGCAAGGAAGAGTTGTATGGTAAATCTCTATAGTGATGCAGTATGGTCTACGAGAGAGTAAGCAGCACCCAAGTTCAGAAGCGTCTGCTACATTTGGATTGTTTCATACAGAGGCAATGAAGAGTTCTATACTAAATCTCTCTGGTGTTCCTATACTCGCTACAGCCTAGTAAGCAGGACCCAAGTTCAGAAGCGTCTTCTACATTTGGATTGTTTCATACAAGGGCAAGGAAGAGTTGTATACTAAATCTCTATAGGGATGCAGTATGGTCTACGAGAGAGTAAGCAGCACCCAAGTTCAGAAGTGTCTGCTGCTTTTGGATTGTTTCATACAAGGGCAAGGAAGAGTTGTATGGTAAATCTCTATAGTGATGCAGTATGGTCTACGAGAGAGTAAGCAGCCCCCAAGTTCAGAAGCGTCTGCTACATTTGGATTGTTTCATACAAGGGCAAGGAAGAGTTGTATGGTAAATCTCTATAGTGATGCAGTATGGTCTACGAGACAGTAAGCAGCACCCACGTTCAGAAGCGTCTGCTACATTTGGATTGTTTCATACAAAGGCAACGAAGAGTTCTATACTAAATCTCTCTGGTGTTCCTATACTGGCTGCAGCCTAGTAAGCAGGACCCAAGTTCAGAAGCGTCTGCTACATTTGGATTTTTTCATACAAGGGCAAGGAAGAGTTGTATGGTAAATCTCTATAGTGATGCAGTATGGTCTACGAGAGAGTAAGCAGCACCCAAGTTCAGAAGCGTCTGCTACATTTGGATTGTTTCATACAAGGGCAAGGAAGAGTTGTATGCTAAATCTCTATAGTGATGCAGTATGGTCTACGAGAGAGTAAGCAGCACCCAAGTTCAGAAGCGTCTGCTACATTTGGATTGTTTCATACAAGGGCAAGGAAGAGTTGTATGGTAAATCTCTATAGTGATGCAGTATGGTCTACGAGAGAGTAAGCAGCACCCAAGTTCAGAAGCGTCTGCTACATTTGGATTGTTTCATACAAAGGCAATGAAGAGTTCTATACTAAATCTCTCTGGTGTTCCTATACTGGCTACAGCCTAGTAAGCAGGACCCAAGTTCAGAAGCGTCTGCTACATTTGGATTGTTTCATACAAGGGCAAGGAAGAGTTGTATGCTGAATCTCTATAGTGATGCAGTATGGTCTACGAGAGAGTAAGCAGCACCCAAGTTCAGAAGCATCAGCTACATTTGGATTGTTTCATACAAGGGCAAGGAAGAGTTGTATGGTAAATCTCTATAGTGATGCAGTATGGTCTACGAGAGAGTAAGCAGCACGCACGTTCAGAAGCGTCAGCTACATTTGGATTGTTTCATACAAGGGCAAGGAAGAGTTGTATGGTAAATCTCTATAGTGATGCAGTATGGTCTACGAGAGTGTAAGCAGCACCCAAGTTCAGAAGCATCAGCTACATTTGGATTGTTTCATACAAGGGCAAGGAAGAGTTGTATGGTAAATCTCTATAGTGATGCAGTATGGTCTACGAGAGAGTAAGCAGCACCCAAGTTCAGAAGCGTCTGCAACATTTGGATTGTTTCATACAAGGGCAAGGAAGAGTTGTATGCTAAATCTCTATAGTGATGCCGTATGGTCTACGAGAGAGTAAGCAGCACCCAAGTTCAGAAGCGTCTGCTACATTTGGATTATTTCGTACAAGGGCAAGGAAGAGTTGTATGCGAAATCTCTATAGTGATGCAGTATGGTCTACGAGAGAGTAAGCAGCACCCAAGTTCAGAAGCGTCTGCAACATTTGGATTGTTTCATACAAGGGCAAGGAAGAGTTGTATGCTAAATCTCTATAGTGATGCAGTATGGTCTACGAGAGAGTAAGCAGCACCCAAGTTCAGAAGCGTCTGCTACATTTGGATTATTTCATACAAGGGCAATGAAGAGTTCTATACTAAATCTCTCTGGTGTTCCTATACTGGCTAAAGCCTAGTAAGCAGCACCCAAGTTCAGAAGCGTCTGCTACATTTGGATTGTTTCATACAAGGGCAAGGAAGAGTTGTATGCTAAATCTCTATAGGGATGCAGTATGGTCTACGAGAGAGTAAGCAGCACCCAAGTTCAGAAGCGTCTGCTACATTTGGATTGTTTCATACAAGGGCAAGGAAGAGCTGTATGCTAAATCTCTATAGTGATGCAGTATGGTCTACGAGAGAGTAAGCAGCACCCACGTTCAGAAGCGTCTGCTACATTTGGATTGTTTCATACAAAGGCAATGAAGAGTTCTATACTAAATCTCTCTGGTGTTCCTATACTGGCTACAGCCTAGTAAGCAGGACGCAAGTTCAGAAGCGTCTGCTACATTTGGATTGTTTCATACAAGGGCAAGGAAGAGTTGTATGCTAAATCTCTATAGTGATGCAGTATGGTCAACGAGAGAGTAAGCAGCACCCAAGTTCAGAAGCGTCTGCTACATTTGGATTGTTTCATACAAGGGCAAGGAAGAGTTGTATGCTAAATCTCTATAGTGATGCAGTATGGTCTACGAGAGAGTAAGCAGCACCCAAGTTCAGAAGCGTCTGCTACATTTGGATTGTTTCATACAAGGGCAAGGAAGAGTTGTATGGTAAATCTCTATAGTGATGCATTATGGTCTACGAGAGAGTAAGCAGCACCCAAGTTCAGAAGCGTCTGCTACATTTGGATTGTTTCATACAAAGGCAAGGAAGAGTTCTATACTAAATCTCTCTGGTGTTCCTATACTGGCTGCAGCCTAGTAAGCAGGACCCAAGTTCAGAAGCGTCTGCTACATTTGGATTGTTTCATACAAGGGCAAGGAAGAGTTGTATGCTAAATCTCTATAGTGATGCAGTATGGTCTACGAGAGAGTAAGCAGCACCCAAGTTCAGAAGCGTCTGCTACATTTGGATTGTTTCATACAAGGGCAAGGAAGAGTTGTATGCTAAATCTCTATAGTGATGCAGTATGGTCTACGAGAGAGTAAGCAGCACCCACGTTCAGAAGAGTCTGCTACATTTGGATTGTTTCATACAAAGGCAATGAAGAGTTCTATACTAAATCTCTCTGGTGTTCCTATACTGGCTACAGCCTAGTAAGCAGGACCCAAGTTCAGAAGCGTCTGCTACATTAGGATTGTTTCATTCAAGGGCAAGGAAGAGTTGTATGGTAAATCTCTATAGTGATGCAGTATGGTCTACGAGAGAGTAAGCAGCACCCAAGTTCAGAAGCGTCAGCTACATTTGGATTGTTTCATACAAGGGCAAGGAAGAGTTGTACGCTAAATCTCTATAGTGATGCAGTATGGTCTACGAGAGAGTAAGCAGCACCCAAGTTCAGAAGCGTCTGCTACATTTGGATTGTTTCATACAAGGGCAAGGAAGAGTTGTATGGTAAATCTCTATAGTGATGCAGTATGGTCTACGAGAGAGTAAGCAGCACCCAAGTTCAGAACCGTCTGCTACATTTGTATTGTTTCATACAGAGGCAATGAAGTGTTCTATACTAAATCTCTCTGGTGTTCCTATACTCGCTACAGCCTAGTAAGCAGGACCCAAGTTCAGAAGCGTCTGCTACATTTGGATTGTTTCATACAAGGGCAAGGAAGAGTTGTATGCTAAATCTCTATAGGGATGCAGTATGGTCTACGAGAGAGTAAGCAGCACCCAAGTTCAGAAGCGTCTGCTACATTTGGATTGTTTCATACAAGGGCAAGGAAGAGTTGTATGCTAAATCTCTATAGTGATGCAGTATGGTCTACGAGAGAGTAAGCAGCACCCAAGTTCAGAAGCGTCTGCAACATTTCGATTGTATCATACAAGGGCAAGGAAGAGTTGTATGGTAAATCTCTATAGTGATGCAGTATGGTCTACGAGAGAGTAAGCAGCACCCAAGTTCAGAAGCGTCTGCTACATTTGGATTGTTTCATACAAAGGCAATGAAGAGTTCTATACTAAATCTCTCTGGTGTTCCTATACTGGCTACAGCCTAGTAAGCAGCACCCACGTTCAGAAGCGTCAGCTACATTTGGATTGTTTCATACAAGGGCAAGGAAGATTTGTATGGTAAATCTCTATAGTGATGCAGTATGGTCTACGAGAGAGTAAGCAGCACCCACGTTCAGAAGCGTCTGCAACATTTGGATTGTCTCATACAACGGCAAGGAAGAGTTGTATGGTAAATCTCTATAGTGATGCAGTATGGTCTACGAGAGAGTAAGCAGCACCCAAGTTCAGAAGCGTCTGCTACATTTGGATTGTTTCATACAAGGGCAAGGAAGAGTTGTATGCTAAATCTCTATAGTGATGCAGTATGGTCTACGAGAGAGTAAGCAGCACCCAAGTTCAGAAGCGTCTGCTACATTTGGATTGTTTCGTACAAGGCCAAGGAAGAGTTTTATGCTAAATCTCTATAGTGATGCAGTATGGTCTACGAGAGAGTAAGCAGCACCCAAGTTCAGAAGCGTCTGCAACATTTGGATTGTTTCATACAAGGGCAAGGAAGAGTTGTATGCTAAATCTCTATAGTGATGCAGTATGGTCTACGACAGAGTAAGCAGCACCCAAGTTCCGAAGCGTCTGCTACATTTGGATTATTTCTTACAAGGGCAATGAAGAGTTCTATACTAAATCTCTCTGGTGTTCCTATACTGGCTACAGCCTAGTAAGCAGCACCCAAGTTCAGAAGCGTCTGCTACATTTGGATTGTTTCATACAAGGGCAAGGAAGAGTTGTATGGTAAATCTCTATAGTGATGCAGTATGGTCTACGAGAGAGTAATCAGCACCCAAGTTCAGAAGCGTCTGCTACATTTGGATTGTTTCATACAGAGGCAATGAAGAGTTCTATACTAAATCTCTCTGGTGTTCCTATACTCGCTACAGCCTAGTAAGCAGGACCCAGGTTCAGAAGCGTCTGCTACATTTGGATTGTTTCATTCAAGGGCAAGGAAGAGTTGTATGGTAAATCTCTATAGTGATGCAGTATGGTCTACGAGAGAGTAAGCAGCACCCAAGTTCAGAAGCGTCAGCTACATTTGGATTGTTTCATACAAGGGCAAGGAAGAGTTGTATGGTAAATCTCTATAGTGATGCAGTATGGTCTACGAGAGAGTAAGCAGCACCCAAGTTCAGAAGCGTCTGCTACATTTGGATTGTTTCATACAAAGGCAAGGAAGAGTTGTATGCTAAATCTCTATAGTGATGCAGTATGGTCTACGAGAGAGTAAGCAGCACCCAAGTTCAGAAGCGTCTGCTACATTTGGATTGTTTCATACAAGGGCAAGGAAGAGTTGTATGCTAAATCTCTATAGTGATGCAGTATGGTCTACGAGAGAGTAAGCAGCACCCAAGTTCAGAAGCGTCTGCTACATTTGGATTGTTTCATACAAGGGCAAGGAAGAGTTGTATGCTAAATCTCTATAGTGATGCAGTATGGTCTACGAGAGAGTAAGCAGCACCCAAGTTCAGAAGCATCTGCTACATTTGGATTGTTTCATACAGAGGCAATGAAGAGTTCTATACTAAATCTCTCTGGTGTTCCTATACTCGCTACAGCCTAGTAAGCAGGACCCAGGTTCAGAAGCGTCTGCTACATTTGGATTGTTTCATTCAAGGGCAAGGAAGAGTTGTATGGTAAATCTCTATAGTGATGCAGTATGGTCTACGAGAGAGTAAGCAGCACCCAAGTTCAGAAGCGTCAGCTACATTTGGATTGTTTCATACAAGGGCAAGGAAGAGTTGTATGCTAAATCTCTATAGTGATGCAGTATGGTCTACGAGAGAGTAAGCAGCACCCAAGTTCAGAAGCGTCTGCTACATTTGGATTGTTTCATACAAAGGAAAGGAAGAGTTGTATGCTAAATCTCTATAGTGATGCAGTATGGTCTACGAGAGAGTAAGCAGCACCCAAGTTCAGAAGCGTCTGCTACATTTGGATTGTTTCATACAAGGGCAAGGAAGAGTTGTATGCTAAATCTCTATAGTGATGCAGTATGGTCTACGAGAGAGTAAGCAGCACCCAAGTTCAGAAGCGTCTGCTACGTTTGGATTGTTTCATACAAGGGCAAGGAAGAGTTGTATGCTAAATCTCTATAGTGATGCAGTATGGTCTACGAGAGAGTAAGCAGCACCCAAGTTCAGAAGCGTCTGCTACATTTGGATTGTTTCATACAAGGGCAAGGAAGAGTTGTATGGTAAATCTCTATAGTGATGCATTATGGTCTACGAGAGAGTAAGCAGCACCCAAGTTCAGAAGCATCTGCTACATTTGGATTGTTTCATACAAAGGCAAGGAAGAGTTCTATACTAAATCTCTCTTGTGTTCCTATACTGGCTACAGCCTAGTAAGCAGGACCCAAGTTCAGAAGCGTCTGCTACATTTGGATTGTTTCATACAAGGGCAAGGAAGAGTTGTACGCTAAATCTCTATAGTGATGCAGTATGGTCTACGAGAGAGTAAGCAGCACCCAAGTTCAGAAGCGTCTGCTACATTTGGATTGTTTCATACAAGGGCAAGGAAGAGTTGTATGCTAAATCTCTATAGTGATGCAGTATGGTCTACGAGAGAGTAAGCAGCACCCAAGTTCAGAAGCGTTTGCTACATTTGGATTGTTTCGTACAAGGGCAAGGAAGAGTTGTATGCTAAATCTCTATAGTGATGCAGTATGGTCTACGAGAGAGTAAGCAGCACCCAAGTTCAGAAGCGTCTGCAACATTTGGATTGTTTCGTACAAGGGCAAGGAAGAGTTGTATGCTAAATCTCTATAGTGATGCAGTATGGTCTACGAGAGAGTAAGCAGCACCCAAGTTCCGAAGCGTCTGCTACATTTGGATTGTTTCATACAAGGGCAAGGAAGAGTTGTATGCTAAATCTCTATAGTGATGCAGTATGGTCTACGAGAGAGTAAGCAGCACCCAAGTTCAGAAGCGTTTGCTACATTTGGATTGTTTCGTACAAGGGCAAGGAAGAGTTGTATGCTAAATCTCTATAGTGATGCAGTATGGTCTACGAGAGAGTAAGCAGCACCCAAGTTCAGAAGCGTCTGCAACATTTGGATTGTTTCGTACAAGGGCAAGGAAGAGTTGTATGCTAAATCTCTATAGTGATTCAGTATGGTCTACGAGAGAGTAAGCAGCACCCAAGTTCCGAAGCGTCTGCTACATTTGGATTGTTTCATACAAGGGCAATGAAGAGTTCTATACTAAATCTCTCTGGTGTTCCTATACTGGCTACAGCCTAGTAAGCAGCACCCAAGTTCAGAAGCGTCTGCTGCATTTGGATTGTTTCATACAAGGGCAAGGAAGAGTTGTATGGTAAATGTCTATAGTGATGCAGTATGGTCTACGAGAGAGTAAGCAGCACCCAAGTTCAGAAGCGTCTGCTACATTTGGATTGTTTCATACAAGGGCAATGAAGAGTTCTATACTAAATCTCTCTGGTGTTCCTATACTGGCTAAAGCCTAGTAAGCAGCACCAAGTTCAGAAGCGTCTGCTACATTTGGATTGTTTCATACAAGGGCAAGGAAGAGTTGTATGGTAAATGTATATAGTGATGCAGTATGGTCTACGAGAGAGTAAGCAGCCCCCAAGTTCAGAACCGTCTGCTACATTTGGATTGTTTCATACAAGGGCAAGGAAGAGTTGTATGCTAAATATCTATAGTGATGCAGTATGGTCTACGAGAGAGTAAGCAGCACCCAAGTTCAGAAGCGTCTGCTACATTTGGATTGTTTCATACAAGGGCAAGGAAGAGTTGTATGGTAAATCTCTATAGTGATGCATTATGGTCTACGAGAGAGTAAGCAGCACCCAAGTTCAGAAGCGTCTGCTACATTTGGATTGTTTCATACAAAGGCAAGGAAGAGTTCTATACTAAATCTCTCTGGTGTTCCTATACTGGCTACAGCCTAGTAAGCAGGACCCAAGTTCAGAAGCGTCTGCTACATTTGGATTGTTTCATACAAGGGCAAGGAAGAGTTGTATGCTAAATCTCTATAGTGATGCAGTATGGTCTACGAGAGAGTAAGCAGGACCCAAGTTCAGAAGCGTCTGCTACATTTGGATTGTTTCATACAAGGGCAAGGAAGAGTTGTATGCTAAATCTCTATAGTGATGCAGTATGGTCTACGAGAGAGTAAGCAGCACCCAAGTTCAGAAGCGTCTGCTACATTTGGATTGTTTCGTACAAGGGCAAGGAAGAGTTGTATGCTAAATCTCTATAGTGATGCAGTATGGTCTACGAGAGAGTAAGCAGCACCCAAGTTCAGAAGCGTCTGCAACATTTGGATTGTTTCATACAAGGGCAAGGAAGAGTTGTATGCTAAATCTCTATAGTGATTCAGTATGGTCTACGAGAGAGTAAGCAGCACCCAAGTTCAGAAGCGTCTGCTACATTTGGTTTGTTTCATACAAGGGCAATGAAGAGTTCTATACTAAATCTCTCTGGTGTTCCTATACTGGCTACAGCCTAGTAAGCAGCACCCAAGTTCAGAAGCGTCTGCTACATTTGGATTGTTTCATACAAGGGCAAGGAAGAGTTGTATGGTAAATGTCTATAGTGATGCAGTATGGTCTACGAGAGAGTAAGCAGCACCCAAGTTCAGAACCGTCTGCTACATTTGTATTGTTTCATACAGAGGCAATGAAGTGTTCTATACTAAATCTCTTTGGTGTTCCTATACTCGCTACAGCCTAGTAAGCAGGACCCAAGTTCAGAAGCGTCTGCTACATTTGGATTGTTTCATACAAGGGCAAGGAAGAGTTGTATGCTAAATCTCTATAGGGATGCAGTATGGTCTACGAGAGAGTAAGCAGCACCCACGTTCAGAAGCGTCTGCTACATTTGGATTGTTTCATACAAGGGCAAGGAAGAGTTGTATGCTAAATCTCTATAGTGATGCAGTATGGTCTACGAGAGAGTAAGCAGCACCCAAGTTCAGAAGCGTCTGCAACATTTGGATTGTTTCATACAAGGGCAAGGAAGAGTTGTATGGTAAATCTCTATAGTGATGCAGTATGGTCTACGAGAGAGTAAGCAGCACCCAAGTTCAGAACCGTCTGCTACATTTGTATTGTTTCATACAGAGGCAATGAAGTGTTCTATACTAAATCTCTCTGGTGTTCCTATACTCGCTACAGCCTAGTAAGCAGGACCCAAGTTCAGAAGCGTCTGCTACATTTGGATTGTTTCATACAAGGGCAAGGAAGAGTTGTATGCTAAATCTCTATAGGGATGCAGTATGGTCTACGAGAGAGTAAGCAGCACCCACGTTCAGAAGCGTCTGCTACATTTGGATTGTTTCATACAAGGGCAAGGAAGAGTTGTATGCTAAATCTCTATAGTGATGCAGTATGGTCTACGAGAGAGTAAGCAGCACCCAAGTTCAGAAGCGTCTGCAACATTTGGATTGTTTCATACAAGGGCAAGGAAGAGTTGTATGCTAAATCTCTATAGTGATGCAGTATGGTCTACGAGAGAGTAAGCAGCACCCAAGTTCAGAAGCGTCTGCTACATTTGGATTATTTCATACAAGGGCAATGAAGAGTTCTATACTAAATCTCTCTGGTGTTCCTATACTGGCTAAAGCCTAGTAAGCAGCACCCAAGTTCAGAAGCGTCTGCTACATTTGGATTGTTTCATACAAGGGCAAGGAAGAGTTGTATGGTAAATCTCTATAGTGATGCAGTATGGTCTACGAGAGAGTAAGCAGCACCCAAGTTCAGAAGCATCAGCTACATTTGGATTGTTTCATACAAGGGCAAGGAAGAGTTGTATGGTAAATCTCTATAGTGATGCAGTATGGTCTACGAGAGAGTAAGCAGCACCCACGTTCAGAAGCGTCAGATACATTTGGATTGTTTCATACAAGGGCAAGGAAGAGTTGTATGCTAAATCTCTATAGTGATGCAGTATGGTCTACGAGAGAGTAAGCAGCACCCACGATCAGAAGCGTCTGCAACATTTGGATTGTCTCATACAACGGCAAGGAAGAGTTGTATGGTAAATCTCTATAGTGATGCAGTATGGTCTACGAGAGAGTAAGCAGCACCCAAGTTCAGAAGCGTCTGCTACATTTGGATTGTTTCATACAAGGGCAAGGAAGAGTTGTATGCTAAATCTCTATAGTGATGCAGTATGGTCTACGAGAGAGTAAGCAGCACCCAAGTTCAGAAGCGTCTGCTACATTTGGATTGTTTCGTACAAGGCCAAGGAAGAGTTGTATGCTAAATCTCTATAGTGATGCAGTATGGTCTACGAGAGAGTAAGCAGCACCCAAGTTCAGAAGCGTCTGCAACATTTGGATTGTTTCATACAAGGGCAAGGAAGAGTTGTATGCTAAATCTCTATAGTGATGCAGTATGGTCTACGAGAGAGTAAGCAGCACCCAAGTTCAGAAGCGTCTGCTACATTTGGATTGTTTCATACAAGGGCAATGAAGAGTTCTATACTAAATCTCTCTGGTGTTCCTATACTGGCTACAGCCTAGTAAGCAGCACCCAAGTTCAGAAGCGTCTGCTACATTTGGATTGTTTCATACAAGGGCAAGGAAGAGTAGTATGGTAAATGTCTATAGTGATGCAGTATGGTCTACGAGAGAGTAAGCAGCACCCAAGTTCAGAACCGTCTGCTACATTTGTATTGTTTCATACAGAGGCAATGAAGTGTTCTATACTAAATCTCTCTGGTGTTCCTATACTCGCTACAGCCTAGTAAGCAGGACCCAAGTTCAGAAGCGTCTGCTACATTTGGATTGTTTCATACAAGGGCAAGGAAGAGTTGTATGCTAAATCTCTATAGGGATGCAGTATGGTCTACGAGAGAGTAAGCAGCACCCAAGTTCAGAAGCGTCTGCTACATTTGGATTGTTTCATACAAGGGCAAGGAAGAGTTGTATGCTAAATCTCTATAGTGATGCAGTATGGTCTACGAGAGAGTAAGCAGCACCCAAGTTCAGAAGCGTCTGCAACATTTCGATTGTATCATACAAGGGCAAGGAAGAGTTGTATGGTAAATCTCTATAGTGATGCAGTATGGTCTACGAGAGAGTAAGCAGCACCCAAGTTCAGAAGCGTCTGCTACATTTGGATTGTTTCATACAAAGGCAATGAAGAGTTCTATACTAAATCTCTCTGGTGTTCCTATACTGGCTACAGCCTTGTAAGCAGCACCCACGTTCAGAAGCGTCAGCTACATTTGGATTGTTTCATACAAGGGCAAGGAAGATTTGTATGGTAAATCTCTATAGTGATGCAGTATGGTCTACGAGAGAGTAAGCAGCACCCACGTTCAGAAGCGTCTGCAACATTTGGATTGTCTCATACAACGGCAAGGAAGAGTTGTATGGTAAATCTCTATAGTGATGCAGTATGGTCTACGAGAGAGTAAGCAGCACCCAAGTTCAGAAGCGTCTGCTACATTTGGATTGTTTCATACAAGGGCAAGGAAGAGTTGTATGCTAAATCTCTATAGTGATGCAGTATGGTCTACGAGAGAGTAAGCAGCACCCAAGTTCAGAAGCGTCTGCTACATTTGGATTGTTTCGTACAAGGCCAAGGAAGAGTTTTATGCTAAATCTCTATAGTGATGCAGTATGGTCTACGAGAGAGTAAGCAGCACCCAAGTTCAGAAGCGTCTGCAACATTTGGATTGTTTCATACAAGGGCAAGGAAGAGTTGTATGCTAAATCTCTATAGTGATGCAGTATGGTCTACGAGAGAGTAAGCAGCACCCAAGTTCCGAAGCGTCTGCTACATTTGGATTATTTCTTACAAGGGCAATGAAGAGTTCTATACTAAATCTCTCTGGTGTTCCTATACTGGCTACAGCCTAGTAAGCAGCACCCAAGTTCAGAAGCGTCTGCTACATTTGGATTGTTTCATACAAGGGCAAGGAAGAGTTGTATGGTAAATCTCTATAGTGATGCAGTATGGTCTACGAGAGAGTAATCAGCACCCAAGTTCAGAAGCGTCTGCTACATTTGGATTGTTTCATACAGAGGCAATGAAGAGTTCTATACTAAATCTCTCTGGTGTTCCTATACTCGCTACAGCCTAGTAAGCAGGACCCAGGTTCAGAAGCGTCTGCTACATTTGGATTGTTTCATTCAAGGGCAAGGAAGAGTTGTATGGTAAATCTCTATAGTGATGCAGTATGGTCTACGAGAGAGTAAGCAGCACCCAAGTTCAGAAGCGTCAGCTACATTTGGATTGTTTCATACAAGGGCAAGGAAGAGTTGTATGGTAAATCTCTATAGTGATGCAGTATGGTCTACGAGAGAGTAAGCAGCACCCAAGTTCAGAAGCGTCTGCTACATTTGGATTGTTTCATACAAAGGCAAGGAAGAGTTGTATGATAAATCTCTATAGTGATGCAGTATGGTCTACGAGAGAGTAAGCAGCACCCAAGTTCAGAAGCGTCTGATACATTTGGATTGTTTCATACAAGGGCAAGGAAGAGTTGTATGCTAAATCTCTATAGTGATGCAGTATGGTCTACGAGAGAGTAAGCAGCACCCAAGTTCAGAAGCGTCTGCTACATTTGGATTGTTTCATACAAGGGCAAGGAAGAGTTGTATGCTAAATCTCTATAGTGATGCAGTATGGTCTACGAGAGAGTAAGCAGCACCCAAGTTCAGAAGCATCTGCTACATTTGGATTGTTTCATACAGAGGCAATGAAGAGTTCTATACTAAATCTCTCTGGTGTTCCTATACTCGCTACAGCCTAGTAAGCAGGACCCAGGTTCAGAAGCGTCTGCTACATTTGGATTGTTTCATTCAAGGGCAAGGAAGAGTTGTATGGTAAATCTCTATAGTGATGCAGTATGGTCTACGAGAGAGTAAGCAGCACCCAAGTTCAGAAGCGTCAGCTACATTTGGATTGTTTCATACAAGGGCAAGGAAGAGTTGTATGCTAAATCTCTATAGTGATGCAGTATGGTCTACGAGAGAGTAAGCAGCACCCAAGTTCAGAAGCGTCTGCTACATTTGGATTGTTTCATACAAAGGAAAGGAAGAGTTGTATGCTAAATCTCTATAGTGATGCAGTATGGTCTACGAGAGAGTAAGCAGCACCCAAGTTCAGAAGCGTCTGCTACATTTGGATTGTTTCATACAAGGGCAAGGAAGAGTTGTATGCTAAATCTCTATAGTGATGCAGTATGGTCTACGAGAGAGTAAGCAGCACCCAAGTTCAGAAGCGTCTGCTACATTTGGATTGTTTCATACAAGGGCAAGGAAGAGTTGTATGCTAAATCTCTATAGTGATGCAGTATGGTCTACGAGAGAGTAAGCAGCACCCACGTTCAGAAGAGTCTGCTACATTTGGATTGTTTCATACAAAGGCAATGAAGAGTTCTATACTAAATCTCTCTGGTGTTCCTATACTGGCTACAGCCTAGTAAGCAGGACCCAAGTTCAGAAGCGTCTGCTACATTAGGATTGTTTCATTCAAGGGCAAGGAAGAGTTGTATGGTAAATCTCTATAGTGATGCAGTATGGTCTACGAGAGAGTAAGCAGCACCCAAGTTCAGAAGCGTCAGCTACATTTGGATTGTTTCATACAAGGGCAAGGAAGAGTTGTATGCTAAATCTCTATAGTGATGCAGTATGGTCTACGAGAGAGTAAGCAGCACCCAAGTTCAGAAGCGTCTGCTACATTTGGATTGTTTCATACAAGGGCAATGAAGAGTTCTATACTAAATCTCTCTGGTGTTCCTATACTGGCTACAGCCTAGTAAGCAGCACCCAAGTTCAGAAGCGTCTGCTACATTTGGATTGTTTCATACAAGGGCAAGGAAGAGTTGTATGGTAAATGTATATAGTAATGCAGTATGGTCTACGAGAGAGTAAGCAGCACCCAAGTTCAGAACCGTCTGCTACATTTGGATTGTTTCATACAAGGGCAAGGAAGAGTTGTACGCTAAATCTCTATAGTGATGCAGTATGGTCTACGAGAGAGTAAGCAGCACCCAAGTTCAGAAGCGTCTGCTACATTTGGATTGTTTCATACAAGGGCAAGGAAGAGTTGTATGGTAAATCTCTATAGTGATGCATTATGGTCTACGAGAGAGTAAGCAGCACCCAAGTTCAGAAGCGTCTGCTACATTTGGATTGTTTCATACAAAGGCAAGGAAGAGTTCTATACTAAATCTCTCTGGTGTTCCTATACTGGCTACAGCCTAGTAAGCAGGACCCAAGTTCAGAAGCGTCTGCTACATTTGGATTGTTTCATACAAGGGCAAGGAAGAGTTGTATGCTAAATCTCTATAGTGATGCAGTATGGTCTACGAGAGAGTAAGCAGCACCCAAGTTCAGAAGCGTCTGCTACATTTGGATTGTTTCATACAAGGGCAAGGAAGAGTTGTATGCTAAATCTCTATAGTGATGCAGTATGGTCTACGAGAGAGTAAGCAGCACCCAAGTTCAGAAGCGTCTGCTACATTTGGATTGTTTCGTACAAGGGCAAGGAAGAGTTGTATGCTAAATCTCTATAGTGATGCAGTATGGTCTACGAGAGAGTAAGCAGCACCCAAGTTCAGAAGCGTCTGCAACATTTGGATTGTTTCATACAAGGGCAAGGAAGAGTTGTATGCTAAATCGCTATAGTGATGCAGTATGGTCTACGAGAGAGTAAGCAGCACCCAAGTTCAGAAGCGTCTGCTACATTTGGATTGTTTCATACAAAGGCAAGGAAGAGTTGTATGCTAAAACTCTATAGTGATGCAGTATGGTCTACGAGAGAGTAAGCAGCACCCACGTTCAGAAGCGTCTGCTACATTTGGATTGTTTCATACAAAGGCAATGAAGAGTTCTATACTAAATCTCTCTGGTGTTCCTATACTGGCTACAGCCTAGTAAGCAGGACCCAAGTTCAGAAGCGTCTGCTACATTTGGATTGTTTCATACAAGGGCAAGGAAGAGTTGTATGGTAAATCTCTATAGTGATGCAGTATGGTCTACGAGAGAGTAAGCAACACCCACGTTCAGAAGCGTCTGCTACATTTGGATTGTTTCATACAAAGGCAAGGAAGAGTTGTATGCTAAAACTCTATAGTGATGCAGTATGGTCTACGAGAGAGTAAGCAGCACCCACGTTCAGAAGCGTCTGCTACATTTGGATTGTTTCATACAAAGGCAACGAAGAGTTCTATACTAAATCTCTCTGGTGTTCCTATACTAGCTACAGCCTAGTAAGCAGGACCCAAGTTCAGAAGCGTCTGCTACATTTGGATTTTTTCATACAAGGGCAAGGAAGAGTTGTATGGTAAATCTCTATAGTGATGCAGTATGGTCTACGAGAGAGTAAGCAGCACCCAAGTTCAGAAGCGTCTGCTACATTTGGATTGTTTCATACAAGGGCAAGGAAGAGTTGTGTGCTACATCTCTATAGTGATGCAGTATGGTCTACGAGAGAGTAAGCAGCACCCAAGTTCAGAAGCGTCTGCTACATTTGGATTGTTTCATACAAGGGCAAGGAAGAGTTGTATGGTAAATCTCTATAGTGATGCAGTATGGTCTACGAGAGAGTAAGCAGCACCCAAGTTCAGAAGCGTCTGCTACATTTGGATTGTTTCATACAAAGGCAATGAAGAGTTCTATACTAAATCTCTCTGGTGTTCCTATACTGGCTACAGCCTAGTAAGCAGGACCCAAGTTCAGAAGCGTCTGCTACATTTGGATTGTTTCATACAAGGGCAAGGAAGAGTTGTATGCTGAATATCTATAGTGATGCAGTATGGTCTACGAGAGAGTAAGCAGCACCCAAGTTCAGAAGCATCAGCTACATTTGGATTGTTTCATACAAGGGCAAGGAAGAGTTGTATGGTAAATCTCTCTAGTGATGCAGTATGGTCTACGAGAGAGTAAGCAGCACCCACGTTCAGAAGCGTCAGCTACATTTGGATTGTTTCATACAAGGGCAAGGAAGAGTTGTATGGTAAATCTCTATAGTGATGCAGTATGGTCTACGAGAGAGTAAGCAGCACCCAAGTTCAGAAGCATCAGCTACATTTGGATTGTTTCATACAAGGGCAAGGAAGAGTTGTATGGTAAATCTCTATAGTGATGCAGTATGGTCTACGAGAGAGTAAGCAGCACCCAAGTTCAGAAGCGTCAGCTACATTTGGATTGTTTCATACAAGGGCAAGGAAGAGTTGTATGGTAAATCTCTATAGTGATGCAGTATGGTCTACGAGAGAGTAAGCAGCACCCAAGTTCAGAAGCGTCTGCAACATTTGGATTGTTTCATACAAGGGCAAGGAAGAGTTGTATGCTAAATCTCTATAGTGATGCCGTATGGTCTACGAGAGAGTAAGCAGCACCCAAGTTCAGAAGCGTCTGCTACATTTGGATTGTTTCGTACAAGGGCAAGGAAGAGTTGTATGCGAAATCTCTATAGTGATGCAGTATGGTCTACGAGAGAGTAAGCAGCACCCAAGTTCAGAAGCGTCTGCAACATTTGGATTGTTTCATACAAGGGCAAGGAAGAGTTGTATGCTAAATCTCTATAGTGATGCAGTATGGTCTACGAGAGAGTAAGCAGCACCCAAGTTCAGAAGCGTCTGCTACATTTGGATTGTTTCATACAGAGGCAATGAAGAGTTCTATACTAAATCTCTCTGGTGTTCCTATACTCGCTACAGCCTAGTAAGCAGGACCCAAGTTCAGAAGCGTCTGCTACATTTGGATTGTTTCATACAAGGGCAAGGAAGAGTTGTATGCTAAATCTCTATAGGGATGCAGTATGGTCTACGAGAGAGTAAGCAGCACCCAAGTTCAGAAGCGTCTGCTACATTTGGATTGTTTCATACAAGGGCAAGGAAGAGCTGTATGCTAAATCTCTATAGTGATGCAGTATGGTCTACGAGAGAGTAAGCAGCACCCAAGTTCAGAAGCGTCTGCTACATTTGGATTGTTTCATACAAAGGCAAGGAAGAGTTGTATGCTAAAACTCTATAGTGATGCAGTATGGTCTACGAGAGAGTAAGCAGCACCCACGTTCAGAAGCGTCTGCTACATTTGGATTGTTTCATACAAAGGCAATGAAGAGTTCTATACTAAATCTCTCTGGTGTTCCTATACTGGCTACAGCCTAGTAAGCAGGACGCAAGTTCAGAAGCGTCTGCTACATTTGGATTGTTTCATACAAGGGCAAGGAAGAGTTGTATGCTAAATCTCTATAGTGATGCAGTATGGTCTACGAGAGAGTAAGCAGCACCCAAGTTCAGAAGCGTCTGCTACATTTGGATTGTTTCATACAAGGGCAAGGAAGAGTTGTATGCTAAATCTCTATAGTGATGCAGTATGGTCTACGAGAGAGTAAGCAGCACCCAAGTTCAGAAGCGTCTGCTACATTTGGATTGTTTCATACAAGGGCAAGGAAGAGTTGTATGGTAAATCTCTATAGTGATGCATTATGGTCTACGAGAGAGTAAGCAGCACCCAAGTTCAGAAGCGTCTGCTACATTTGGATTGTTTCATACAAAGGCAAGGAAGAGTTCTATACTAAATCTCTCTGGTGTTCCTATACTGGCTGCAGCCTAGTAAGCAGGACCCAAGTTCAGAAGCGTCTGCTACATTTGGATTGTTTCATACAAGGGCAAGGAAGAGTTGTATGCTAAATCTCTATAGTGATGCAGTATGGTCTACGAGAGAGTAAGCAGCACCCAAGTTCAGAAGCGTCTGCTACATTTGGATTGTTTCATACAAGGGCAAGGAAGAGTTGTATGCTAAATCTCTATAGTGATGCAGTATGGTCTACGAGAGAGTAAGCAGCACCCACGTTCAGAAGCGTCTGCTACATTTGGATTGTTTCATACAAAGGCAATGAAGATTTCTATACTAAATCTCTCTGGTGTTCCTATACTGGCTACAGCCTAGTAAGCAGGACCCAAGTTCAGAAGCGTCTGCTACATTAGGATTGTTTCATTCAAGGGCAAGGAAGAGTTGTATGGTAAATCTCTATAGTGATGCAGTATGGTCTACGAGAGAGTAAGCAGCACCCAAGTTCAGAAGCGTCAGCTACATTTGGATTGTTTCATACAAGGGCAAGGAAGAGTTGTATGCTAAATCTCTATAGCGATGCAGAATGGTCTACGAGAGAGTAAGCAGCACCCAAGTTCAGAAGCGTCTGCTACATTTGGATTGTTTCATACAAGGGCAATGAAGAGTTCTATACTAAATCTCTCTGGTGTTCCTATACTGGCTAAAGCCTAGTAAGCAGCACCCAAGTTCAGAAGCGTCTGCTACATTTGGATTGTTTCATACAAGGGCAAGGAAGAGTTGTATGGTAAATGTATATAGTGATGCAGTATGGTCTACGAGAGAGTAAGCAGCCCCCAAGTTCAGAACCGTCTGCTACATTTGGATTGTTTCATACAAGGGCAAGGAAGAGTTGTATGCTAAACATCTATAGTGATGCAGTATGGTCTACGAGAGAGTAAGCAGTACCCAAGTTCAGAAGCGTCTGCTACATTTGGATTGTTTCATACAAAGGCAAGGAAGAGTTCTATACTAAATCTCTCTGGTGTTCCTATACTGGCTACAGCCTAGTAAGCAGGACCCAAGTTCAGAAGCGTCTGCTACATTTGGATTGTTTCATACAAGGGCAAGGAAGAGTTGTATGCTAAATCTCTATAGTGATGCAGTATGGTCTACGAGAGAGTAAGCAGCACCCAAGTTCAGAAGCGTCTGCTACATTAGGATTGTTTCATACAAGGGCAAGGAAGAGTTGTATGGTAAATCTCTATAGTGATGCAGTATGGTCTACGAGAGAGTAAGCAGCACCCAAGTTCAGAAGCGTCTGCTACATTTGGATTGTTTCGTACAAGGGCAAGGAAGAGTTGTTTGCTAAATCTCTATAGTGATGCAGTATGGTCTACGAGAGAGTAAGCAGCACCCAAGTTCAGAAGCGTCTGCAACATTTGGATTGTTTCATACAAGGGCAAGGAAGAGTTGTATGCTAAATCTCTATAGTGATGCAGTATGGTCTACGAGAGAGTAAGCAGTACCCAAGTTCAGAAGCGTCTGCTACATTTGGATTGTTTCATACAAGGGCAATGAAGAGTTCTATACTAAATCTCTCTGGTGTTCCTATACTGGCTACAGCCTAGTAAGCAGCACCCAAGTTCAGAAGCGTCTGCTACATTTGGATTGTTTCATACAAGGGCAAGGAAGAGTTGTATGGTAAATGTCTATAGTGATGCAGTATGGTCTACGAGAGAGTAAGCAGCACCCAAGTTCAGAACCGTCTGCTACATTTGTATTGTTTCATACAGAGGCAATGAAGTGTTCTATACTAAATCTCTCTGGTGTTCCTATACTCGCTACAGCCTAGTAAGCAGGACCCAAGTTCAGAAGCGTCTGCTACATTTGGATTGTTTCATACAAGGGCAAGGAAGAGTTGTATGCTAAATCTCTATAGGGATGCAGTATGGTCTACGAGAGAGTAAGCAGCACCCACGTTCAGAAGCGTCTGCTACATTTGGATTGTTTCATACAAGGGCAAGGAAGAGTTGTATGCTAAATCTCTATAGTGATGCAGTATGGTCTACGAGAGAGTAAGCAGCACCCAAGTTCAGAAGCGTCTGCTACATTTGGATTGTTTCATACAAGGGCAAGGAAGAGTTGTATGCTAAATCTCTATAGTGATGCAGTATGGTCTACGAGAGAGTAAGCAGCACCCAAGTTCAGAAGCGTCTGCTACATTTGGATTATTTCATACAAGGGCAATGAAGAGTTCTATACTAAATCTCTCTGGTGTTCCTATACTGGCTAAAGCCTAGTAAGCAGCACCCAAGTTCAGAAGCGTCTGCTACATTTGGATTGTTTCATACAAGGGCAAGGAAGAGTTGTATGGTAAATCTCTATAGTGATGCAGTATGGTCTACGAGAGAGTAAGCAGCACCCAAGTTCAGAAGCATCAGCTACATTTGGATTGTTTCATACAAGGGCAAGGAAGAGTTGTATGGTAAATCTCTATAGTGATGCAGTATGGTCTACGAGAGAGTAAGCAGCACCCACGTTCAGAAGCGTCAGATACATTTGGATTGTTTCATACAAGGGCAAGGAAGAGTTGTATGGTAAATCTCTATAGTGATGCAGTATGGTCTACGAGAGAGTAAGCAGCACCCACGATCAGAAGCGTCTGCAACATTTGGATTGTCTCATACAACGGCAAGGAAGAGTTGTATGGTAAATCTCTATAGTGATGCAGTATGGTCTACGAGAGAGTAAGCAGCACCCAAGTTCAGAAGCGTCTGCTACATTTGGATTGTTTCATACAAGGGCAAGGAAGAGTTGTATGCTAAATCTCTATAGTGATGCAGTATGGTCTACGAGAGAGTAAGCAGCACCCAAGTTCAGAAGCGTCTGCTACATTTGGATTGTTTCGTACAAGGCCAAGGAAGAGTTGTATGCTAAATCTCTATAGTGATGCAGTATGGTCTACGAGAGAGTAAGCAGCACCCAAGTTCAGAAGCGTCTGCAACATTTGGATTGTTTCATACAAGGGCAAGGAAGAGTTGTATGCTAAATCTCTATAGTGATGCAGTATGGTCTACGAGAGAGTAAGCAGCACCCAAGTTCAGAAGCGTCTGCTACATTTGGATTGTTTCATACAACGGCAATGAAGAGTTCTATACTAAATCTCTCTGGTGTTCCTATACTGGCTACAGCCTAGTAAGCAGCACCCAAGTTCAGAAGCGTCTGCTACATTTGGATTGTTTCATACAAGGGCAAGGAAGAGTAGTATGGTAAATGTCTATAGTGATGCAGTATGGTCTACGAGAGAGTAAGCAGCACCCAAGTTCAGAACCGTCTGCTACATTTGTATTGTTTCATACAGAGGCAATGAAATGTTCTATACTAAATCTCTCTGGTGTTCCTATACTCGCTACAGCCTAGTAAGCAGCACCCAAGTTCAGAAGCGTCTGCTACATTTGGATTGTTTCATACAAGGGCAAGGAAGAGTTGTATGCTAAATCTCTATAGGGATGCAGTATGGTCTACGAGAGAGTAAGCAGCACCCAAGTTCAGAAGCGTCTGCTACATTTGGATTGTTTCATACAAGGGCAAGGAAGAGTTGTATGCTAAATCTCTATAGTGATGCAGTATGGTCTACGAGAGAGTAAGCAGCACCCAAGTTCAGAAGCGTCTGCAACATTTCGATTGTATCATACAAGGGCAAGGAAGAGTTGTATGGTAAATCTCTATAGTGATGCAGTATGGTCTACGAGAGAGTAAGCAGCACCCAAGTTCAGAAGCGTCTGCTACATTTGGATTGTTTCATACAAAGGCAATGAAGAGTTCTATACTAAATCTCTCTGGTGTTCCTATACTGGCTACAGCCTAGTAAGCAGGACCCAAGTTCAGAAGCGTCTGCTACATTTGGATTGTTTCATACAAGGGCAAGGAAGAGTTGTATGCTAAATCTCTATAGTGATGCAGTATGGTCTACGAGAGTGTAAGCAGCACCC
This sequence comes from Plestiodon gilberti rubricaudatus, assembly GCA_026170595.1. NCBI lineage: Eukaryota > Metazoa > Chordata > Lepidosauria > Squamata > Scincidae > Plestiodon > Plestiodon gilberti. The sequence goes on from JANXHW010000003.1 coordinate 113,963,661, forward strand.
AAGTTCAGAAGCATCAGCTACATTTGGATTGTTTCATACAAGGGCAAGGAAGAGTTGTATGGTAAATCTCTATAGTGATGCAGTATGGTCTACGAGAGAGTAAGCAGCACCCACGTTCAGAAGCGTCAGCTACATTTGGATTGTTTCATACAAGGGCAAGGAAGATTTGTATGGTAAATCTCTATAGTGATGCAGTATGGTCTACGAGAGAGTAAGCAGCACCCACGTTCAGAAGCGTCTGCAACATTTGGATTGTCTCATACAACGGCAAGGAAGAGTTGTATGGTAAATCTCTATAGTGATGCAGTATGGTCTACGAGAGAGTAAGCAGCACCCAAGTTCAGAAGCGTCTGCTACATTTGGATTGTTTCATACAAGGGCAAGGAAGAGTTGTATGCTAAATCTCTATAGTGATGCAGTATGGTCTACGAGAGAGTAAGCAGCACCCAAGTTCAGAAGCGTCTGCTACATTTGGATTGTTTCGTACAAGGCCAAGGAAGAGTTTTATGCTAAATCTCTATAGTGATGCAGTATGGTCTACGAGAGAGTAAGCAGCACCCAAGTTCAGAAGCGTCTGCAACATTTGGATTGTTTCATACAAGGGCAAGGAAGAGTTGTATGCTAAATCTCTATAGTGATGCAGTATGGTCTACGAGAGAGTAAGCAGCACCCAAGTTCCGAAGCGTCTGCTACATTTGGATTATTTCTTACAAGGGCAATGAAGAGTTCTATACTAAATCTCTCTGGTGTTCCTATACTGGCTACAGCCTAGTAAGCAGCACCCAAGTTCAGAAGCGTCTGCTACATTTGGATTGTTTCATACAAGGGCAAGGAAGAGTTGTATGGTAAATCTCTATAGTGATGCAGTATGGTCTACGAGAGAGTAATCAGCACCCAAGTTCAGAAGCGTCTGCTACATTTGGATTGTTTCATACAGAGGCAATGAAGAGTTCTATACTAAATCTCTCTGGTGTTCCTATACTCGCTACAGCCTAGTAAGCAGGACCCAGGTTCAGAAGCGTCTGCTACATTTGGATTGTTTCATTCAAGGGCAAGGAAGAGTTGTATGGTAAATCTCTATAGTGATGCAGTATGGTCTACGAGAGAGTAAGCAGCACCCAAGTTCAGAAGCGTCAGCTACATTTGGATTGTTTCATACAAGGGCAAGGAAGAGTTGTATGGTAAATCTCTATAGTGATGCAGTATGGTCTACGAGAGAGTAAGCAGCACCCAAGTTCAGAAGCGTCTGCTACATTTGGATTGTTTCATACAAAGGCAAGGAAGAGTTGTATGCTAAATCTCTATAGTGATGCAGTATGGTCTACGAGAGAGTAAGCAGCACCCAAGTTCAGAAGCGTCTGCTACATTTGGATTGTTTCATACAAGGGCAAGGAAGAGTTGTATGCTAAATCTCTATAGTGATGCAGTATGGTCTACGAGAGAGTAAGCAGCACCCAAGTTCAGAAGCGTCTGCTACATTTGGATTGTTTCATACAAGGGCAAGGAAGAGTTGTATGCTAAATCTCTATAGTGATGCAGTATGGTTTACGAGAGAGTAAGCAGCACCCAAGTTCAGAAGCATCTGCTACATTTGGATTGTTTCATACAGAGGCAATGAAGAGTTCTATACTAAATCTCTCTGGTGTTCCTATACTCGCTACAGCCTAGTAAGCAGGACCCAGGTTCAGAAGCGTCTGCTACATTTGGATTGTTTCATTCAAGGGCAAGGAAGAGTTGTATGGTAAATCTCTATAGTGATGCAGTATGGTCTACGAGAGAGTAAGCAGCACCCAAGTTCAGAAGCGTCAGCTACATTTGGATTGTTTCATACAAGGGCAAGGAAGAGTTGTATGCTAAATCTCTATAGTGATGCAGTATGGTCTACGAGAGAGTAAGCAGCACCCAAGTTCAGAAGCGTCTGCTACATTTGGATTGTTTCATACAAAGGCAAGGAAGAGTTGTATGCTAAATCTCTATAGTGATGCAGTATGGTCTACGAGAGAGTAAGCAGCACCCAAGTTCAGAAGCGTCTGCTACATTTGGATTGTTTCATACAAGGGCAAGGAAGAGTTGTATGCTAAATCTCTATAGTGATGCAGTATGGTCTACGAGAGAGTAAGCAGCACCCAAGTTCAGAAGCGTCTGCTACATTTGGATTGTTTCATACAAGGGCAAGGAAGAGTTGTATGCTAAATCTCTATAGTGATGCAGTATGGTCTACGAGAGAGTAAGCAGCACCCAAGTTCAGAAGCGTCTGCTACATTTGGATTGTTTCATACAAGGGCAAGGAAGAGTTGTATGGTAAATCTCTATAGTGATGCATTATGGTCTACGAGAGAGTAAGCAGCACCCAAGTTCAGAAGCATCTGCTACATTTGGATTGTTTCATACAAAGGCAAGGAAGAGTTCTATACTAAATCTCTCTTGTGTTCCTATACTGGCTACAGCCTAGTAAGCAGGACCCAAGTTCAGAAGCGTCTGCTACATTTGGATTGTTTCATACAAGGGCAAGGAAGAGTTGTATGCTAAATCTCTATAGTGATGCAGTATGGTCTACGAGAGAGTAAGCAGCACCCAAGTTCAGAAGCGTCTGCTACATTTGGATTGTTTCATACAAGGGCAAGGAAGAGTTGTATGCTAAATCTCTATAGTGATGCAGTATGGTCTACGAGAGAGTAAGCAGCACCCAAGTTCAGAAGCGTTTGCTACATTTGGATTGTTTCGTACAAGGGCAAGGAAGAGTTGTATGCTAAATCTCTATAGTGATGCAGTATGGTCTACGAGAGAGTAAGCAGCACCCAAGTTCAGAAGCGTCTGCAACATTTGGATTGTTTCGTACAAGGGCAAGGAAGAGTTGTATGCTAAATCTCTATAGTGATGCAGTATGGTCTACGAGAGAGTAAGCAGCACCCAAGTTCCGAAGCGTCTGCTACATTTGGATTGTTTCATACAAGGGCAATGAAGAGTTCTATACTAAATCTCTCTGGTGTTCCTATACTGGCTACAGCCTAGTAAGCAGCACCCAAGTTCAGAAGCGTCTGCTGCATTTGGATTGTTTCATACAAGGGCAAGGAAGAGTTGTATGGTAAATGTCTATAGTGATGCAGTATGGTCTACGAGAGAGTAAGCAGCACCCAAGTTCAGAAGCGTCTGCTACATTTGGATTGTTTCATACAAGGGCAATGAAGAGTTCTATACTAAATCTCTCTGGTGTTCCTATACTGGCTAAAGCCTAGTAAGCAGCACCAAGTTCAGAAGCGTCTGCTACATTTGGATTGTTTCATACAAGGGCAAGGAAGAGTTGTATGGTAAATGTATATAGTGATGCAGTATGGTCTACGAGAGAGTAAGCAGCCCCCAAGTTCAGAACCGTCTGCTACATTTGGATTGTTTCATACAAGGGCAAGGAAGAGTTGTATGCTAAATATCTATAGTGATGCAGTATGGTCTACGAGAGAGTAAGCAGCACCCAAGTTCAGAAGCGTCTGCTACATTTGGATTGTTTCATACAAGGGCAAGGAAGAGTTGTATGGTAAATCTCTATAGTGATGCATTATGGTCTACGAGAGAGTAAGCAGCACCCAAGTTCAGAAGCGTCTGCTACATTTGGATTGTTTCATACAAAGGCAAGGAAGAGTTCTATACTAAATCTCTCTGGTGTTCCTATACTGGCTACAGCCTAGTAAGCAGGACCCAAGTTCAGAAGCGTCTGCTACATTTGGATTGTTTCATACAAGGGCAAGGAAGAGTTGTATGCTAAATCTCTATAGTGATGCAGTATGGTCTACGAGAGAGTAAGCAGGACCCAAGTTCAGAAGCGTCTGCTACATTTGGATTGTTTCATACAAGGGCAAGGAAGAGTTGTATGCTAAATCTCTATAGTGATGCAGTATGGTCTACGAGAGAGTAAGCAGCACCCAAGTTCAGAAGCGTCTGCTACATTTGGATTGTTTCGTACAAGGGCAAGGAAGAGTTGTATGCTAAATCTCTATAGTGATGCAGTATGGTCTACGAGAGAGTAAGCAGCACCCAAGTTCAGAAGCGTCTGCAACATTTGGATTGTTTCATACAAGGGCAAGGAAGAGTTGTATGCTAAATCTCTATAGTGATTCAGTATGGTCTACGAGAGAGTAAGCAGCACCCAAGTTCAGAAGCGTCTGCTACATTTGGTTTGTTTCATACAAGGGCAATGAAGAGTTCTATACTAAATCTCTCTGGTGTTCCTATACTGGCTACAGCCTAGTAAGCAGCACCCAAGTTCAGAAGCGTCTGCTACATTTGGATTGTTTCATACAAGGGCAAGGAAGAGTTGTATGGTAAATGTCTATAGTGATGCAGTATGGTCTACGAGAGAGTAAGCAGCACCCAAGTTCAGAAGCATCAGCTACATTTGGATTGTTTCATACAAGGGCAAGGAAGAGTTGTATGGTAAATCTCTATAGTGATGCAGTATGGTCTACGAGAGAGTAAGCAGCACCCACGTTCAGAAGCGTCAGATACATTTGGATTGTTTCATACAAGGGCAAGGAAGAGTTGTATGGTAAATCTCTATAGTGATGCAGTATGGTCTACGAGAGAGTAAGCAGCACCCACGATCAGAAGCGTCTGCAACATTTGGATTGTCTCATACAACGGCAAGGAAGAGTTGTATGGTAAATCTCTATAGTGATGCAGTATGGTCTACGAGAGAGTAAGCAGCACCCAAGTTCAGAAGCGTCTGCTACATTTGGATTGTTTCATACAAGGGCAAGGAAGAGTTGTATGCTAAATCTCTATAGTGATGCAGTATGGTCTACGAGAGAGTAAGCAGCACCCAAGTTCAGAAGCGTCTGCTACATTTGGATTGTTTCGTACAAGGCCAAGGAAGAGTTGTATGCTAAATCTCTATAGTGATGCAGTATGGTCTACGAGAGAGTAAGCAGCACCCAAGTTCAGAAGCGTCTGCAACATTTGGATTGTTTCATACAAGGGCAAGGAAGAGTTGTATGCTAAATCTCTATAGTGATGCAGTATGGTCTACGAGAGAGTAAGCAGCACCCAAGTTCAGAAGCGTCTGCTACATTTGGATTGTTTCATACAAGGGCAATGAAGAGTTCTATACTAAATCTCTCTGGTGTTCCTATACTCGCTACAGCCTAGTAAGCAGGACCCAAGTTCAGAAGCGTCTGCTACATTTGGATTGTTTCATACAAGGGCAAGGAAGAGTTGTATGCTAAATCTCTATAGGGATGCAGTATGGTCTACGAGAGAGTAAGCAGCACCCAAGTTCAGAAGCGTCTGCTACATTTGGATTGTTTCATACAAGGGCAAGGAAGAGTTGTATGCTAAATCTCTATAGTGATGCAGTATGGTCTACGAGAGAGTAAGCAGCACCCAAGTTCAGAAGCGTCTGCAACATTTCGATTGTATCATACAAGGGCAAGGAAGAGTTGTATGGTAAATCTCTATAGTGATGCAGTATGGTCTACGAGAGAGTAAGCAGCACCCAAGTTCAGAAGCGTCTGCTACATTTGGATTGTTTCATACAAAGGCAATGAAGAGTTCTATACTAAATCTCTCTGGTGTTCCTATACTGGCTACAGCCTAGTAAGCAGCACCCACGTTCAGAAGCGTCAGCTACATTTGGATTGTTTCATACAAGGGCAAGGAAGATTTGTATGGTAAATCTCTATAGTGATGCAGTATGGTCTACGAGAGAGTAAGCAGCACCCAAGTTCAGAAGCGTCTGCTACATTTGGATTGTTTCATACAAGGGCAAGGAAGAGTTGTATGCTAAATCTCTGTAGTGATGCAGTATGGTCTACGAGAGAGTAAGCAGCACCCAAGTTCAGAAGCGTCTGCTACATTTGGATTGTTTCGTACAAGGCCAAGGAAGAGTTTTATGCTAAATCTCTATAGTGATGCAGTATGGTCTACGAGAGAGTAAGCAGCACCCAAGTTCAGAAGCGTCTGCAACATTTGGATTGTTTCATACAAGGGCAAGGAAGAGTTGTATGCTAAATCTCTATAGTGATGCAGTATGGTCTACGAGAGAGTAAGCAGCACCCAAGTTCCGAAGCGTCTGCTACATTTGGATTATTTCTTACAAGGGCAATGAAGAGTTCTATACTAAATCTCTCTGGTGTTCCTATACTGGCTACAGCCTAGTAAGCAGCACCCAAGTTCAGAAGCGTCTGCTACATTTGGATTGTTTCATACAAGGGCAAGGAAGAGTTGTATGGTAAATCTCTATAGTGATGCAGTATGGTCTACGAGAGAGTAATCAGCACCCAAGTTCAGAAGCGTCTGCTACATTTGGATTGTTTCATACAGAGGCAATGAAGAGTTCTATACTAAATCTCTCTGGTGTTCCTATACTCGCTACAGCCTAGTAAGCAGGACCCAGGTTCAGAAGCGTCTGCTACATTTGGATTGTTTCATTCAAGGGCAAGGAAGAGTTGTATGGTAAATTTCTATAGTGATGCAGTATGGTCTACGAGAGAGTAAGCAGCACCCAAGTTCAGAAGCGTCAGCTACATTTGGATTGTTTCATACAAGGGCAAGGAAGAGTTGTATGGTAAATCTCTATAGTGATGCAGTATGGTCTACGAGAGAGTAAGCAGCACCCAAGTTCAGAAGCGTCTGCTACATTTGGATTGTTTCATACAAAGGCAAGGAAGAGTTGTATGCTAAATCTCTATAGTGATGCAGTATGGTCTACGAGAGAGTAAGCAGCACCCAAGTTCAGAAGCGTCTGCTACATTTGGATTGTTTCATACAAGGGCAAGGAAGAGTTGTATGCTAAATCTCTATAGTGATGCAGTATGGTCTACGAGAGAGTAAGCAGCACCCAAGTTCAGAAGCGTCTGCTACATTTGGATTGTTTCATACAAGGGCAAGGAAGAGTTGTATGCTAAATCTCTATAGTGATGCAGTATGGTCTACGAGAGAGTAAGCAGCACCCAAGTTCAGAAGCATCTGCTACATTTGGATTGTTTCATACAGAGGCAATGAAGAGTTCTATACTAAATCTCTCTGGTGTTCCTATACTCGCTACAGCCTAGTAAGCAGGACCCAGGTTCAGAAGCGTCTGCTACATTTGGATTGTTTCATTCAAGGGCAAGGAAGAGTTGTATGGTAAATCTCTATAGTGATGCAGTATGGTCTACGAGAGAGTAAGCAGCACCCAAGTTCAGAAGCGTCAGCTACATTTGGATTGTTTCATACAAGGGCAAGGAAGAGTTGTATGCTAAATCTCTATAGTGATGCAGTATGGTCTACGAGAGAGTAAGCAGCACCCAAGTTCAGAAGCGTCTGCTACATTTGGATTGTTTCATACAAAGGAAAGGAAGAGTTGTATGCTAAATCTCTATAGTGATGCAGTATGGTCTACGAGAGAGTAAGCAGCACCCAAGTTCAGAAGCGTCTGCTACATTTGGATTGTTTCATACAAGGGCAAGGAAGAGTTGTATGCTAAATCTCTATAGTGATGCAGTATGGTCTACGAGAGAGTAAGCAGCACCCAAGTTCAGAAGCGTCTGCTACATTTGGATTGTTTCATACAAGGGCAAGGAAGAGTTGTATGGTAAATCTCTATAGTGATGCATTATGGTCTACGAGAGAGTAAGCAGCACCGAAGTTCAGAAGCATCTGCTACATTTGGATTGTTTCATACAAAGGCAAGGAAGAGTTCTATACTAAATCTCTCTTGTGTTCCTATACTGGCTACAGCCTAGTAAGCAGGACCCAAGTTCAGAAGCGTCTGCTACATTTGGATTGTTTCATACAAGGGCAAGGAAGAGTTGTATGCTAAATCTCTATAGTGATGCAGTATGGTCTACGAGAGAGTAAGCAGCACCCAAGTTCAGAAGCGTCTGCTACATTTGGATTGTTTCATACAAGGGCAAGGAAGAGTTGTATGCTAAATCTCTATAGTGATGCAGTATGGTCTACAAGAGAGTAAGCAGCACCCAAGTTCAGAAGCGTTTGCTGCATTTGGATTGTTTCGTACAAGGGCAAGGAAGAGTTGTATGCTAAATCTCTATAGTGATGCAGTATGGTCTACGAGAGAGTAAGAAGCACCCAAGTTCAGAAGCGTCTGCAACATTTGGATTGTTTCGTACAAGGGCAAGGAAGAGTTGTATGCTAAATCTCTATAGTGATGCAGTATGGTCTACGAGAGAGTAAGCAGCACCCAAGTTCCGAAGCGTCTGCTACATTTGGATTGTTTCATACAAGGGCAATGAAGAGTTCTATACTAAATCTCTCTGGTGTTCCTATACTGGCTACAGCCTAGTAAGCAGCACCCAAGTTCAGAAGCGTCTGCTGCATTTGGATTGTTTCATACAAGGGCAAGGAAGAGTTGTATGGTAAATGTCTATAGTGATGCAGTATGGTCTACGAGAGAGTAAGCAGCACCCAAGTTCAGAAGCGTCTGCTACATTTGGATTGTTTCATACAAGGGCAATGAAGAGTTCTATACTAAATCTCTCTGGTGTTCCTATACTGGCTAAAGCCTAGTAAGCAGCACCCAAGTTCAGAAGCGTCTGCTACATTTGGATTGTTTCATACAAGGGCAAGGAAGAGTTGTATGGTAAATGTATATAGTGATGCAGTATGGTCTACGAGAGAGTAAGCAGCCCCCAAGTTCAGAACCGTCTGCTACATTTGGATTGTTTCATACAAGGGCAAGGAAGAGTTGTATGCTAAATATCTATAGTGATGCAGTATGGTCTACGAGAGAGTAAGCAGCACCCAAGTTCAGAAGCGTCTGCTACATTTGGATTGTTTCATACAAGGGCAAGGAAGAGTTGTATGGTAAATCTCTATAGTGATGCATTATGGTCTACGAGAGAGTAAGCAGCACCCAAGTTCAGAAGCGTCTGCTACATTTGGATTGTTTCATACAAAGGCAAGGAAGAGTTCTATACTAAATCTCTCTGGTGTTCCTATACTGGCTACAGCCTAGTAAGCAGGACCCAAGTTCAGAAGCGTCTGCTACATTTGGATTGTTTCATACAAGGGCAAGGAAGAGTTGTATGCTAAATCTCTATAGTGATGCAGTATGGTCTACGGGAGAGTAAGCAGGACCCAAGTTCAGAAGCGTCTGCTACATTTGGATTGTTTCATACAAGGGCAAGGAAGAGTTGTATGCTAAATCTCTATAGTGATGCAGTATGGTCTACGAGAGAGTAAGCAGCACCCAAGTTCAGAAGCGTCTGCTACATTTGGATTGTTTCGTACAAGGGCAAGGAAGAGTTGTATGCTAAATCTCTATAGTGATGCAGTATGGTCTACGAGAGAGTAAGCAGCACCCAAGTTCAGAAGCGTCTGCAACATTTGGATTGTTTCATACAAGGGCAAGGAAGAGTTGTATGCTAAATCTCTATAGTGATTCAGTATGGTCTACGAGAGAGTAAGCAGCACCCAAGTTCAGAAGCGTCTGCTACATTTGGATTGTTTCATACAAGGGCAATGAAGAGTTCTATACTAAATCTCTCTGGTGTTCCTATACTGGCTACAGCCTAGTAAGCAGCACCCAAGTTCAGAAGCGTCTGCTACATTTGGATTGTTTCATACAAGGGCAAGGAAGAGTTGTATGGTAAATGTCTATAGTGATGCAGTATGGTCTACGAGAGAGTAAGCAGCACCCAAGTTCAGAACCGTCTGCTACATTTGTATTGTTTCATACAGAGGCAATGAAGTGTTCTATACTAAATCTCTCTGGTGTTCCTATACTCGCTACAGCCTAGTAAGCAGGACCCAAGTTCAGAAGCGTCTGCTACATTTGGATTGTTTCATACAAGGGCAAGGAAGAGTTGTATGCTAAATCTCTATAGGGATGCAGTATGGTCTACGAGAGAGTAAGCAGCACCCATGTTCAGAAGCGTCTGCTACATTTGGATTGTTTCATACAAGGGCAAGGAAGAGTTGTATGCTAAATCTCTATAGTGATGCAGTATGGTCTACGAGAGAGTAAGCAGCACCCAAGTTCAGAAGCGTCTGCAACATTTGGATTGTTTCATACAAGGGCAAGGAAGAGTTGTATGGTAAATCTCTATAGTGATGCAGTATGGTCTACGAGAGAGTAAGCAGCACCCAAGTTCAGAAGCGTCTGCTACATTTGGATTATTTCATACAAGGGCAATGAAGAGTTCTATACTAAATCTCTCTGGTGTTCCTATACTGGCTAAAGCCTAGTAAGCAGCACCCAAGTTCAGAAGCGTCTGCTACATTTGGATTGTTTCATACAAGGGCAAGGAAGAGTTGTATGGTAAATCTCTATAGTGATGCAGTATGGTCTACGAGAGAGTAAGCAGCACCCAAGTTCAGAAGCATCAGCTACATTTGGATTGTTTCATACAAGGGCAAGGAAGAGTTGTATGGTAAATCTCTATAGTGATGCAGTATGGTCTACGAGAGAGTAAGCAGCACCCACGTTCAGAAGCGTCAGATACATTTGGATTGTTTCATACAAGGGCAAGGAAGAGTTGTATGGTAAATCTCTATAGTGATGCAGTATGGTCTACGAGAGAGTAAGCAGCACCCACGTTCAGAAGCGTCTGCAACATTTGGATTGTCTCATACAACGGCAAGGAAGAGTTGTATGGTAAATCTCTATAGTGATGCAGTATGGTCTACGAGAGAGTAAGCAGCACCCAAGTTCAGAAGCGTCTGCTACATTTGGATTGTTTCGTACAAGGCCAAGGAAGAGTTGTATGCTAAATCTCTATAGTGATGCAGTATGGTCTACGAGAGAGTAAGCAGCACCCAAGTTCAGAAGAGTCTGCAACATTTGGATTGTTTCATACAAGGGCAAGGAAGAGTTGTATGCTAAATCTCTATAGTGATGCAGTATGGTCTACGAGAGAGTAAGCAGCACCCAAGTTCAGAAGCGTCTGCTACATTTGGATTGTTTCATACAAGGGCAATGAAGAGTTCTATACTAAATCTCTCTGGTGTTCCTATACTGGCTACAGCCTAGTAAGCAGCACCCAAGTTCAGAAGCGTCTGCTACATTTGGATTGTTACATACAAGGGCAAGGAAGAGTAGTATGGTAAATGTCTATAGTGATGCAGTATGGTCTACGAGAGAGTAAGCAGCACCCAAGTTCAGAACCGTCTGCTACATTTGTATTGTTTCATACAGAGGCAATGAAGTGTTCTATACTAAATCTCTCTGGTGTTCCTATACTCGCTACAGCCTAGTAAGCAGGACCCAAGTTCAGAAGCGTCTGCTACATTTGGATTGTTTCATACAAGGGCAAGGAAGAGTTGTATGCTAAATCTCTATAGGGATGCAGTATGGTCTACGAGAGAGTAAGCAGCACCCAAGTTCAGAAGCGTCTGCTACATTTGGATTGTTTCATACAAGGGCAAGGAAGAGTTGTATGCTAAATCTCTATAGTGATGCAGTATGGTCTACGAGAGAGTAAGCAGCACCCAAGTTCAGAAGCGTCTGCAACATTTCGATTGTATCATACAAGGGCAAGGAAGAGTTGTATGGTAAATCTCTATAGTGATGCAGTATGGTGTACGAGAGAGTAAGCAGCACCCAAGTTCAGAAGCGTCTGCTACATTTGGATTGTTTCATACAAAGGCAATGAAGAGTTCTATACTAAATCTCTCTGGTGTTCCTATACTGGCTACAGCCTAGTAAGCAGGACCCAAGTTCAGAAGCGTCTGCTACATTTGGATTGTTTCATACAAGGGCAAGGAAGAGTTGTATGCTAAATCTCTATAGTGATGCAGTATGGTCTACGAGAGAGTAAGCAGCACCCAAGTTCAGAAGCATCAGCTACATTTGGATTGTTTCATACAAGGGCAAGGAAGAGTTGTATGGTAAATCTCTATAGTGATGCAGTATGGTCTACGAGAGAGTAAGCAGCACCCACGTTCAGAAGCGTCAGCTACATTTGGATTGTTTCATACAAGGGCAAGGAAGATTTGTATGGTAAATCTCTATAGTGATGCAGTATGGTCTACGAGAGAGTAAGCAGCACCCAAGTTCAGAAGCATCAGCTACATTTGGATTGTTTCATACAAGGGCAAGGAAGAGTTGTATGGTAAATCTCTATAGTGATGCAGTATGGTCTACGAGAGAGTAAGCAGCACCCACGTTCAGAAGCGTCAGCTACATTTGGATTGTTTCATACAAGGGCAAGGAAGATTTGTATGGTAAATCTCTATAGTGATGCAGTATGGTCTACGAGAGAGTAAGCAGCACCCACGTTCAGAAGCGTCTGCAACATTTGGATTGTCTCATACAACGGCAAGGAAGAGTTGTATGGTAAATCTCTATAGTGATGCAGTATGGTCTACGAGAGAGTAAGCAGCACCCAAGTTCAGAAGCGTCTGCTACATTTGGATTGTTTCATACAAGGGCAAGGAAGAGTTGTATGCTAAATCTCTATAGTGATGCAGTATGGTCTACGAGAGAGTAAGCAGCACCCAAGTTCAGAAGCGTCTGCTACATTTGGATTGTTTCGTACAAGGCCAAGGAAGAGTTGTATGGTAAATCTCTATAGTGATGCAGTATGGTCTACGAGAGAGTAAGCAGCACCCAAGTTCAGAAGCGTCTGCAACATTTGGATTGTTTCATACAAGGGCAAGGAAGAGTTGTATGCTAAATCTCTATAGTGATGCAGTATGGTCTACGAGAGAGTAAGCAGCACCCAAGTTCCGAAGCGTCTGCTACATTTGGATTATTTCTTACAAGGGCAATGAAGAGTTCTATATTAAATCTCTCTGGTGTTCCTATACTGGCTGCAGCCTAGTAAGCAGCACCCAAGTTCAGAAGCGTCTGCTACATTTGGATTGTTTCATACAAGGGCAAGGAAGAGTTGTATGGTAAATCTCTATAGTGATGCAGTATGGTCTACGAGAGAGTAATCAGCACCCAAGTTCAGAAGCGTCTGCTACATTTGGATTGTTTCATACAGAGGCAATGAAGAGTTCTATACTAAATCTCTCTGGTGTTCCTATACTCGCTACAGCCTAGTAAGCAGGACCCAGGTTCAGAAGCGTCTGCTACATTTGGATTGTTTCATTCAAGGGCAAGGAAGAGTTGTATGGTAAATCTCTATAGTGATGCAGTATGGTCTACGAGAGAGTAAGCAGCACCCAAGTTCAGAAGCGTCAGCTACATTTGGATTGTTTCATACAAGGGCAAGGAAGAGTTGTATGCTAAATCTCTATAGTGATGCAGTATGGTCTACGAGAGAGTAAGCAGCACCCAAGTTCAGAAGCGTCTGCTACATTTGGATTGTTTCATACAAAGGCAAGGAAGAGTTGTATGCTAAATCTCTATAGTGATGCAGTATGGTCTACGAGAGAGTAAGCAGCACCCAAGTTCAGAAGCGTCTGCTACATTTGGATTGTTTCATACAAGGGCAAGGAAGAGTTGTATGCTAAATCTCTATAGTGATGCAGTATGGTCTACGAGAGAGTAAGCAGCACCCAAGTTCAGAAGCGTCTGCAACATTTGGATTGTTTCATACAAGGGCAATGAAGAGTTCTATACTAAATCTCTCTGGTGTTCCTATACTGGCTACAGCCTAGAAAGCAGCACCCAAGTTCAGAAGCGTCTGCTACATTTGGATTGTTTCATACAAAGGCAAGGAAGAGTTCTATACTAAATCTCTCTGGTGTTCCTATACTGGCTACAGCCTAGTAAGCAGGACCCAAGTTCAGAAGCGTCTGCTACATTTGGATTGTTTCATACAAGGGCAAGGAAGAGTTGTATGCTAAATCTCTATAGTGATGCAGTATGGTCTACGAGAGAGTAAGCAGCACCCAAGTTCAGAAGCGTCTGCTACATTTGGATTGTTTCATACAAGGGCAAGGAAGAGTTGTATGCTAAATCTCTATAGTGATGCAGTATGGTCTACGAGAGAGTAAGCAGCACCCAAGTTCAGAAGCGTCTGCTACATTTGGATTGTTTCGTACAAGGGCAAGGAAGAGTTGTATGCTAAATCTCTATAGTGATGCAGTATGGTCTACGAAAGAGTAAGCAGCACCCAAGTTCAGGAGCGTCTGCAACATTTGTATTGTTTCATACAAGGGCAAGGAAGAGTTGTATGCTAAAACTCTATAGTGATGCATTATGGTCTACGAGAGAGTAAGCAGCACCCACGTTCAGAAGCGTCTGCTACATTTGGATTGTTTCATACAAAGGCAACGAAGAGTTCTATACTAAATCTCTCTGGTGTTCCTATACTGGCTACAGCCTAGTAAGCAGGACCCAAGTTCAGAAGCGTCTGCTACATTTGGATTGTTTCATACAAGGGCAAGGAAGAGTTGTATGCTGAATCTCTATAGTGATGCAGTATGGTCTACGAGAGAGTAAGCAGCACCCAAGTTCAGAAGCATCATCTACATTTGGATTGTTTCATACAAGGGCAAGGAAGAGTTGTATGGTAAATCTCTCTAGTGATGCAGTATGGTCTACGAGAGAGTAAGCAGCACCCACGTTCAGAAGCGTCTGCTACATTTGGATTGTTTCATACAAGGGCAAGGAAGAGTTGTATGGTAAATCTCTATAGTGATGCAGTATGGTCTACGAGAGAGTAAGCAGCACCCAAGTTCAGAAGCGTCTGCAACATTTCGATTGTTTCATACAAGGGCAAGGAAGAGTTGTATGGTAAATCTCTATAGTGATGCAGTATGGTCTACGAGAGAGTAAGCAGCACCCAAGTTCAGAAGCGTCTGCTACATTTGGATTGTTTCATACAAAGGCAATGAAGAGTTCTATACTAAATCTCTCTGGTGTTCCTATACTGGCTACAGCCTAGTAAGCAGGACCCAAGTTCAGAAGCGTCTGCTACATTTGGATTGTTTCATACAAGGGCAAGGAAGAGTTGTATGCTAAATCTCTATAGTGATGCAGTATGGTCTACGAGAGAGTAAGCAGCACCCAAGTTCAGAAGCATCAGCTACATTTGGATTGTTTCATACAAGGGCAAGGAAGAGTTGTATGGTAAATCTCTATAGTGATGCAGTATGGTCTACGAGAGAGTAAGCAGCACCCACGTTCAGAAGCGTCAGCTACATTTGCATTGTTTCATACAAGGGCAAGGAAGATTTGTATGGTAAATCTCTATAGTGATGCAGTATGGTCTACGAGAGAGTAAGCAGCACCCACGTTCAGAAGCGTCTGCAACATTTGGATTGTCTCATACAACGGCAAGGAAGAGTTGTATGGTAAATCTCTATAGTGATGCAGTATGGTCTACGAGAGAGTAAGCAGCACCCAAGTTCAGAAGCGTCTGCTACATTTGGATTGTTTCATACAAGGGCAAGGAAGAGTTGTATGCTAAATCTCTATAGTGATGCAGTATGGTCTACGAGAGAGTAAGCAGCACCCAAGTTCAGAAGCGTCTGCTACATTTGGATTGTTTCGTACAAGGCCAAGGAAGAGTTGTATGCTAAATCTCTATAGTGATGCAGTATGATCTACGAGAGAGTAAGCAGCACCCAAGTTCAGAAGCGTCTGCAACATTTGGATTGTTTCATACAAGGGCAAGGAAGAGTTGTATGCTAAATCTCTATAGTGATGCAGTATGGTCTACGAGAGAGTAAGCAGCACCCAAGTTCAGAAGCGTCTGCTACATTTGGATTGTTTCATACAGAGGCAATGAAGAGTTCTATACTAAATCTCTCTGGTGTTCCTATACTCGCTACAGCCTAGTAAGCAGGACCCAGGTTCAGAAGCGTCTGCTACATTTGGATTGTTTCATTCAAGGGCAAGGAAGAGTTGTATGGTAAATCTCTATAGTGATGCAGTATGGTCTACGAGAGAGTAAGCAGCACCCAAGTTCAGAAGCGTCTGCTACATTTGGATTGTTTCATACAAGGGCAAGGAAGAGTTGTATGCTAAATCTCTATAGTGATGCAGTATGGTCTACGAGAGAGTAAGCAGCACCCAAGTTCAGAAGCGTCTGCTACATTTGGATTGTTTCATACAAGGGCAAGGAATAGTTGTATGGTAAATCTCTATAGTGATGCAGTATGGTCTACGAGAGAGTAAGCAGCACCCAAGTTCAGAAGCGTCTGCTACATTTGGATTGTTTCATACAAAGGCAATGAAGAGTTCTATACTAAATCTCTCTGGTGTTCCTATACTGGCTACAGCCTAGTAAGCAGGACCCAAGTTCAGAAGCGTCTGCTACATTTGGATTGTTTCATACAAGGGCAAGGAAGAGTTGTATGCTGAATCTCTATAGTGATGCAGTATGGTCTACGAGAGAGTAAGCAGCACCCAAGTTCAGAAGCATCATCTACATTTGGATTGTTTCATACAAGGGCAAGGAAGAGTTGTATGGTAAATCTCTCTAGTGATGCAGTATGGTCTACGAGAGAGTAAGCAGCACCCACGTTCAGAAGCGTCTGCTACATTTGGATTGTTTCATACAAGGGCAAGGAAGAGTTGTATGCTAAATCTCTATAGTGATGCAGTATGGTCTACGAGAGAGTAAGCAGCACCCAAGTTCAGAAGCGTCTGCAACATTTCGATTGTTTCATACAAGGGCAAGGAAGAGTTGTATGGTAAATCTCTATAGTGATGCAGTATGGTCTACGAGAGAGTAAGCAGCACCCAAGTTCAGAAGCGTCTGCTACATTTGGATTGTTTCATACAAAGGCAATGAAGAGTTCTATACTAAATCTCTCTGGTGTTCCTATACTGGCTACAGCCTAGTAAGCAGGACCCAAGTTCAGAAGCGTCTGCTACATTTGGATTGTTTCATACAAGGGCAAGGAAGAGTTGTATGCTAAATCTCTATAGTGATGCAGTATGGTCTACGAGAGAGTAAGCAGCACCCAAGTTCAGAAGCATCAGCTACATTTGGATTGTTTCATACAAGGACAAGGAAGAGTTGTATGGTAAATCTCTATAGTGATGCAGTATGGTCTACGAGAGAGTAAGCAGCACCCACGTTCAGAAGCGTCAGCTACATTTGGATTGTTTCATACAAGGGCAAGGAAGATTTGTATGGTAAATCTCTATAGTGATGCAGTATGGTCTACGAGAGAGTAAGCAGCACCCACGTTCAGAAGCGTCTGCAACATTTGGATTGTCTCATACAACGGCAAGGAAGAGTTGTATGGTAAATCTCTATAGTGATGCAGTATGGTCTACGAGAGAGTAAGCAGCACCCAAGTTCAGAAGCGTCTGCTACATTTGGATTGTTTCATACAAGGGCAAGGAAGAGTTGTATGCTAAATCTCTATAGTGATGCAGTATGGTCTACGAGAGAGTAAGCAGCACCCAAGTTCAGAAGCGTCTGCTACATTTGGATTGTTTCGTACAAGGCCAAGGAAGAGTTGTATGCTAAATCTCTATAGTGATGCAGTATGATCTACGAGAGAGTAAGCAGCACCCAAGTTCAGAAGCGTCTGCAACATTTGGATTGTTTCATACAAGGGCAAGGAAGAGTTGTATGCTAAATCTCTATAGTGATGCAGTATGGTCTACGAGAGAGTAAGCAGCACCCAAGTTCAGAAGCGTCTGCTACATTTGGATTGTTTCATACAAAGGCAAGGAAGAGTTCTATACTAAATCTCTCTGGTGTTCCTATACTGGCTACAGCCTAGTAAGCAGGACCCAAGTTCAGAAGCGTCTGCTACATTTGGATTGTTTCATACAAGGGCAAGGAAGAGTTGTATGCTAAATCTCTATAGTGATGCAGTATGGTCTACGAGAGAGTAAGCAGCACCCAAGTTCAGAAGCGTCTGCTACATTTGGATTATTTCATACAAGGGCAATGAAGAGTTCTATACTAAATCTCTCTGGTGTTCCTATACTGGCTAAAGCCTAGTAAGCAGCACCCAAGTTCAGAAGCGTCTGCTACATTTGGATTGTTTCATACAAGGGCAAGGAAGAGTTGTATGGTAAATCTCTATAGTGATGCAGTATGGTCTACGAGAGAGTAAGCAGCACCCAAGTTCAGAAGCGTCTGCTACATTTGGATTGTTTCATACAGAGGCAATGAAGAGTTCTATACTAAATCTCTCTGGTGTTCCTATACTCGCTACAGCCTAGTAAGCAGGACCCAAGTTCAGAAGCGTCTGCTACATTTGGATTGTTTCATACAAGGGCAAGGAAGAGTTGTATGCTAAATCTCTATAGGGATGCAGTATGGTCTACGAGAGAGTAAGCAGCACCCAAGTTCAGAAGCGTCTGCTACATTTGGATTGTTTCATACAAGGGCAAGGAAGAGCTGTATGCTAAATCTCTATAGTGATGCAGTATGGTCTACGAGAGAGTAAGCAGCACCCAAGTTCAGAAGCGTCTGCTACATTTGGATTGTTTCATACAAAGGCAAGGAAGAGTTGTATGCTAAAACTCTATAGTGATGCAGTATGGTCTACGAGAGAGTAAGCAGCACCCACGTTCAGAAGCGTCTGCTACATTTGGATTGTTTCATACAAAGGCAATGAAGACTTCTATACTAAATCTCTCTGGTGTTCCTATACTGGCTACAGCCTAGTAAGCAGGACGCAAGTTCAGAAGCGTCTGCTACATTTGGATTGTTTCATACAAGGGCAAGGAAGAGTTGTATGCTAAATCTCTATAGTGATGCAGTATGGTCTACGAGAGAGTAAGGAGCACCCAAGTTCAGAAGCGTCTGCTACATTTGGATTGTTTCATACAAGGGCAAGGAAGAGTTGTATGCTAAATCTCTATAGTGATGCAGTATGGTCTACGAGAGAGTAAGCAGCACCCAAGTTCAGAAGCGTCTGCTACATTTGGATTGTTTCATACAAGGGCAAGGAAGAGTTGTATGGTAAATCTCTATAGTGATGCATTATGGTCTACGAGAGAGTAAGCAGCACCCAAGTTCAGAAGCGTCTGCTACATTTGGATTGTTTCATACAAAGGCAAGGAAGAGTTCTATACTAAATCTCTCTGGTGTTCCTATACTGGCTGCAGCGTAGTAAGCAGGACCCAAGTTCAGAAGCGTCTGCTACATTTGGATTGTTTCATACAAGGGCAAGGAAGAGTTGGATGCTAAATCTCTATAGTGATGCAGTATGGTCTACGAGAGAGTAAGCAGCACCCAAGTTCAGAAGCGTCTGCTACATTTGGATTGTTTCATACAAGGGCAAGGAAGAGTTGTATGCTAAATCTCTATAGTGATGCAGTATGGTCTACGAGAGAGTAAGCAGCACCCACGTTCAGAAGCGTCTGCTACATTTGGATTGTTTCATACAAAGGCAATGAAGAGTTCTATACTAAATCTCTCTGGTGTTCCTATACTGGCTACAGCCTAGTAAGCAGGACCCAAGTTCAGAAGCGTCTGCTACATTAGGATTGTTTCATTCAAGGGCAAGGAAGAGTTGTATGGTAAATCTCTATAGTGATGCAGTATGGTCTACGAGAGAGTAAGCAGCACCCAAGTTCAGAAGCGTCAGCTACATTTGGATTGTTTAATACAAGGGCAAGGAAGAGTTGTATGCTAAATCTCTATAGCGATGCAGTATGGTCTACGAGAGAGTAAGCAGCACCCAAGTTCAGAAGCGTCTGCTACATTTGGATTGTTTCATACAAGGGCAATGAAGAGTTCTATACTAAATCTCTCTGGTGTTCCTATACTGGCTAAAGCCTAGTAAGCAGCACCCAAGTTCAGAAGCGTCTGCTACATTTGGATTGTTTCATACAAGGGCAAGGAAGAGTTGTATGGTAAATGTATATAGTGATGCAGTATGGTCTACGAGAGAGTAAGCAGCACCCAAGTTCAGAACCGTCTGCTACATTTGGATTGTTTCATACAAGGGCAAGGAAGAGTTGTATGCTAAATATCTATAGTGATGCAGTATGGTCTACGAGAGAGTAAGCAGCACCCAAGTTCAGAAGCGTCTGCTACATTTGGATTGTTTCATACAAAGGCAAGGAAGAGTTCTATACTAAATCTCTCTGGTGTTCCTATACTGGCTACAGCCTAGTAAGCAGGACCCAAGTTCAGAAGCGTCTGCTACATTTGGATTGTTTCATACAAGGGCAAGGAAGAGTTGTATGCTAAATCTCTATAGTGATGCAGTATGGTCTACGAGAGAGTAAGCAGCACCCAAGTTCAGAAGCGTCTGCTACATTTGGATTGTTTCATACAAGGGCAAGGAAGAGTTGTATGCTAAATCTCTATAGTGATGCAGTATGGTCTACGAGAGAGTAAGCAGCACCCAAGTTCAGAAGCGTCTGCTACATTTGGATTGTTTCGTACAAGGGCAAGGAAGAGTTGTATGCTAAATCTCTATAGTGATGCAGTATGGTCTACGAGAGAGTAAGCAGCACCCAAGTTCAGAAGCGTCTGCAACATTTGGATTGTTTCATACAAGGGCAAGGAAGAGTTGTATGCTAAATCTCTACAGTGATGCAGTATGGTCTACGAGAGAGTAAGCAGCACCCAAGTTCAGAAGCGTCTGCTACATTTGGATTGTTTCATACAAGGGCAATGAAGAGTTCTATACTAAATCTCTCTGGTGTTCCTATACTGGCTACAGCCTAGTAAGCAGCACCCAAGTTCAGAAGCGTCTGCTACATTTGGATTGTTTCATACAAGGGCAAGGAAGAGTTGTATGGTAAATGTCTATAGTGATGCAGTATGGTCTACGAGAGAGTAAGCAGCACCCAAGTTCAGAACCGTCTGCTACATTTGTATTGTTTCATACAGAGGCAATGAAGTGTTCTATACTAAATCTCTCTGGTGTTCCTATACTCGCTACAGCCTAGTAAGCAGGACCCAAGTTCAGAAGCGTCTGCTACATTTGGATTGTTTCATACAAGGGAAGGAAGAGTTGTATGCTAAATCTCTATAGGGATGCAGTATGGTCTACGAGAGAGTAAGCAGCACCCAAGTTCAGAAGCGTCTGCTACATTTGGATTGTTTCATACAAGGGCAAGGAAGAGTTGTATGCTAAATCTCTATAGTGATGCAGTATGGTCTACGAGAGAGTAAGCAGCACCCAAGTTCAGAAGCGTCTGCTACATTTCGATTGTTTCATACAAGGGCAAGGAAGAGTTTTATGGTAAATCTCTATAGTGATGCAGTATGGTCTACGAGAGAGTAAGCAGCACCCAAGTTCAGAAGCGTCTGCTACATTTGGATTGTTTCATACAAGGGCAAGGAAGAGTTGTATGCTAAATCTCTATAGGGATGCAGTATGGTCTACGAGAGAGTAAGCAGCACCCATGTTCAGAAGCGTCTGCTACATTTGGATTGTTTCATACAAGGGCAAGGAAGAGTTGTATGCTAAATCTCTATAGTGATGCAGTATGGTCTACGAGAGAGTAAGCAGCACCCAAGTTCAGAAGCATCAGCTACATTTGGATTGTTTCATACAAGGGCAAGGAAGAGTTGTATGGTAAATCTCTATAGTGATGCAGTATGGTCTACGAGAGAGTAAGCAGCACCCACGTTCAGAAGCGTCAGCTACATTTGGATTGTTTCATACAAGGGCAAGGAAGAGTTGTATGGTAAATCTCTATAGTGATGCAGTATGGTCTACGAGAGAGTAAGCAGCACCCACGTTCAGAAGCGTCTGCAACATTTGGATTGTCTCATACAACGGCAAGGAAGAGTTGTATGGTAAATCTCTATAGTGATGCAGTATGATCTACGAGAGAGTAAGCAGCACCCAAGTTCAGAAGCGTCTGCTACATTTGGATTGTTTCATACAAGGGCAAGGAAGAGTTGTATGCTAAATCTCTATAGTGATGCAGTATGGTCTACGAGAGAGTAAGCAGCACCCAAGTTCAGAAGCGTCTGCTACATTTGGATTGTTTCGTACAAGGCCAAGGAAGAGTTGTATGCTAAATCTCTATAGTGATGCAGTATGGTCTACGAGAGAGTAAGCAGCACCCAAGTTCAGAAGCGTCTGTAACATTTGGATTGTTTCATACAAGGGCAAGGAAGAGTTGTATGCTAAATCTCTATAGTGATGCAGTATGGTCTACGAGAGAGTAAGCAGCACCCAAGTTCAGAAGCGTCTGCTACATTTGGATTATTTCTTACAAGGGCAATGAAGAGTTCTATACTAAATCTCTCTGGTGTTCCTATACTGGCTACAGCCTAGTAAGCAGCACCCAAGTTCAGAAGCGTCTGCTACATTTGGATTGTTTCATACAAGGGCAAGGAAGAGTTGTATGTTAAATCTCTATAGTGATGCAGTATGGTCTACGAGAGAGTAAGCAGCACCCAAGTTCAGAAGCGTCTGCTACATTTGGATTGTTTCATACAGAGGCAATGAAGAGTTCTATACTAAATCTCTCTGGTGTTCCTATACTCGCTACAGCCTAGTAAGCAGGACCCAGGTTCAGAAGCGTCTGCTACATTTGGATTGTTTCATTCAAGGGCAAGGAAGAGTTGTATGGTAAATCTCTATAGTGATGCAGTATGGTCTACGAGAGAGTAAGCAGCACCCAAGTTCAGAAGCGTCAGCTACATTTGGATTGTTTCATACAAGTGCAAGGAAGAGTTGTATGCTAAATCAATATAGTGATGCAGTATGGTCTATGAGATAGTAAGCAGCACCCAAGTTCAGAAGCGTCTGCTACATTTGGATTGTTTCATACAAGGGCAAGGAAGAGTTGTATGCTAAATCTCTATAGTGATGGAGTATGGTCTACGAGAGTGTAAGCAGCACCCAAGTTCAGAAGCGTCTGCTACATTTGGATTGTTTCATACAAGGGCAATGAAGAGTTCTATACTAAATCTCTCTGGTGTTCCTATACTGGCTACAGCCTAGTAAGCAGCACCCAAGTTCATAAGCGTCTGCTACATTTGGATTGTTTCATACAAGGGCAAGGAAGAGTTGTATGCTAAATCTCTATAGTGATGCAGTATGGTCTACGAGAGAGTAAGCAGCACCCAAGTTCAGAAGCGTCTGCTACATTTGGATTGGTTCATACAAGGGCAATGAAGAGTTCTATACTAAATCTCTCTGGTGTTCCTATACTGGCTACAGCCTAGTAAGCAGCACCCAAGTTCATAAGCGTCTGCTACATTTGGATTGTTTCATACAAGGGCAAGGAAGAGTTGTATGGTAAATCTCTATAGTGATGCAGTATGGTCTACGAGAGAGTAAGCAGCATCCAAGTTCAGAAGCGTCTGCTACATTTGGATTGTTTCATACAGAGGCAATGAAGAGTTCTATACTAAATCTCTCTGGTGTTCCTATACTGGCTACAGCCTAGTAAGCAGGACCCAAGTTCAGAAGCGTCTGCTACATTTGGATTGTTTCATACAAGGGCAAGGAAGAGTTGTATGCTAAATCTCTATAGGGATGCAGTATGGTCTACGAGAGAGTAAGCAGCACCCAAGTTCAGAAGCGTCTGCTACATTTGGATTGTTTCATACAAGGGCAAGGAAGAGTTGTATGCTAAATCTCTATAGTGATGCAGTATGGTCAACGAGAGAGTAAGCAGCACCCAAGTTCAGAAGCGTCTGCTAGATTTGGATTGTTTCATACAAGGGCAAGGAAGAGTTGTATGCTAAATCTCTATAGTGATGCAGTATGGTCTACGAGAGAGTAAGCAGCACCCAAGTTCAGAAGCGTCTGCTACATTTGGATTTTTTCATACAAAGGCAAGGAAGAGATGTATGCTAAAACTCTATAGTGATGCAGTATGGTCTACGAGAGAGTAAGCAGCACCCACGTTCAGAAGCGTCTGCTACATTTGGATTGTTTCATACAAAGGCAATGAATAGTTCTATAATAAATCTCTCAGGTGTTCCTATACCGGCTACAGCCTGGTAAGCAGGACCCAAGTTCAGAAGCGTCTGCTACATTTGGATTGTTTCATACAAGGGCAAGGAAGAGTTGTATGGTAAATCTCTATAGTGATGCAGTATGGTCTACGAGAGAGTAAGCAGCACCCAAGTTCAGAAGCGTCTGCTACATTTGGATTGTTTCATACAAGGGCAAGGAAGAGTTGTATGCTAAATCTCTATAGTGATGCAGTATGGTCTACGAGAGAGTAAGCAGCACCCAAGTTCAGAAGCGTCTGCTACATTTGGATTGTTTCATACAAAGGCAAGGAAGAGTTGTATGCTAAATCTCTATAGTGATGCAGTATGGTCTACGAGAGAGTAAGCAGCACCCAAGTTCAGAAGCGTCTGCTACATTTGGATTGTTTCATACAAGGGCAAGGAAGAGTTGTATGCTAAATCTCTATAGTGATGCAGTATGGTCTACGAGAGAGTAAGCAGCACCCAAGTTCAGAAGCGTCTGCTACATTTGGATTATTTCATACAAGGGCAAGGAAGAGTTGTATGCTAAATCTCTATAGTGATGCAGTATGGTCTACGAGAGAGTAAGCAGCACCCAAGTTCAGAACCGTCTGCTACATTTGTATTGTTTCATACAGAGGCAATGAAGTGTTCTATACTAAATCTCTCTGGTGTTCCTATACTCGCTACAGCCTAGTAAGCAGGACCCAAGTTCAGAAGCGTCTGCTACATTTGCATTGTTTCATACAAGGGCAAGGAAGAGTTGTATGCTAAATCTCTATAGGGATGCAGTATGGTCTACGAGAGAGTAAGCAGCACCCAGGTTCAGAAGCGTCTGCTGCATTTGGACTGTTTCATACAAGGGCAAGGAAGAGTTGTATGCTAAATCTCTATAGTGATGCAGTATGGTCTACGAGAGAGTAAGCAGCACCCAAGTTCAGAAGCGTCTGCTACATTTGGATTGTTTCATACAAAGGCAATGAAGAGTTCTATACTAAATCTCTCTTGTGTTCCTATACTGGCTACAGCCTACTAAGCAGGACCCAAGTTCAGAAGCGTCTGCTACATTTGGATTGTTTCATACAAGGGCAAGGAAGAGTTGTATGGTAAATCTCTATAGTGATGCAGTATGGTCTACGAGAGAGTAAGCAGCACCCAAGTTCAGAAGCGTCTGCTACATTTCGATTGTTTCATACAAGGGCAAGGAAGAGTTGTATGGTAAATCTCTATAGTGATGCAGTATGGTCTACGAGAGAGTAAGCAGCACCCAAGTTCAGAAGCGTCTGCTACATTTGGATTGTTTCATACAAGGGCAAGGAAGAGTTGTATGGTAAATCTCTATAGTGATGCAGTATGGTCTACGAGAGAGTAAGCAGCACCCAAGTTCAGAAGCGTCTGCTACATTTGGATTGTTTCATACAAAGGCAATGAAGAGTTCTATACTAAATCTCTCTGGTGTTCCTATACTGGCTACAGCCTAGTAAGCAGGACCCAAGTTCAGAAGCGTCTGCTACATTTGGATTGTTTCATACAAGGGCAAGGAAGAGTTGTATGCTAAATCTCTATAGTGATGCAGTATGGTCTACGAGAGAGTAAGCAGCACCCAAGTTCAGAAGCGTCAGCTACATTTGGATTGTTTCATACAAGGGCAAGGAAGAGTTGTATGCTAAATCTCTATAGTGATGCAGTATGGTCTACGAGAGAGTAAGCAGCACCCAAGTTCAGAAGCGTCTGCAACATTTTGATTGTCTCATACAACGGCAAGGAAGAGTTGTATGGTAAATCTCTATAGTGATGCAGTATGGTCCACGAGAGAGTAAGCAGCACCCAAGTTCAGAAGCGTCTGCTACATTTGGATTGTTTCATACAAGGGCAAGGAAGAGTTGTATGCTAAATCTCTATAGTGATGCAGTATGGTCTACGAGAGAGTAAGCAGCACCCAAGTTCAGAAGCGTCTTCTACATTTGGATTGCTTCGTACAAGGGCAAGGAAGAGTTGTATGCTAAATTTCTATAGTGATGCAGTATGGTCTACGAGAGAGTAAGCAGCACCCAAGTTCAGAAGCGTCTGGAACATTTGGATTGCTTCGTACAAGGGCAAGGAAGAGTTGTATGCTAAATCTCTATAGTGATGCAGTATGGTCTACGAGAGAGTAAGCAGCACCCAAGTTCCGAAGCGTCTGCTACATTTGGATTGTTTCATACAAGGGCAATGAAGAGTTCTATACTAAATCTCTCTGGTGTTCCTATACTGGCTACAGCGTAGTAAGCAGCACCCAAGTTCAGAAGCGTCTGCTACATTTGGATTGTTTCATACAAGGGCAAGGAAGAGTTGTATGGTAAATCTCTATAGTGATGCAGTATGGTCTACGAGAGAGTAAGCAGCACCCAAGTTCAGAAGCGTCTGCTACATTTGGATTGTTTCATACAAGGGCAAGGAAGAGTTGTATGCTAAATCTCTATAGGGATGCAGTATGGTCTACGAGAGAGTAAGCAGCACCCAAGTTCAGAAGCGACTGCTGCATTTGGATTGTTTCATACAAGGGCAAGGAAGAGTTGTATGGTAAATCTCTATAGTGATGCAGTATGGTCTACGAGAGAGTAAGCAGCACCCAAGTTCAGAAGCGTCTGCTACATTTGGATTGTTTCATACAAGGGCAAGGAAGAGTTGTATGCTAAATCTCTATAGTGATGCAGTATGGTCTACGAGAGAGTAAGCAGCACCCAAGTTCAGAAGCGTCTGCTACATTTGGATTGTTTCATACAAGGGCAAGGAAGAGTTGTATGCTAAATCTCTATAGGGATGCAGTATGGTCTACGAGAGAGTAAGCAGCACCCAAGTTCAGAAGCGACTGCTGCATTTGGATTGTTTCATACAAGGGCAAGGAAGAGTTGTATGGTAAATCTCTATAGTGATGCAGTATGGTCTACGAGAGAGTAAGCAGCACCCAAGTTCAGAAGCGTCTGCTACATTTGGATTGTTTCATACAAGGGCAAGGAAGAGTTGTATGCTAAATCTCTATAGTGATGCAGTATGGTCTACGAGAGAGTAAGCAGCACCCAAGTTCAGAAGCGTCAGCTACATTTGGATTGTTTCATACAAGGGCAAGGAAGAGTTGTATGCTAAATCTCTATAGTGATGCAGTATGGTCTACGAGAGAGTAAGCAGCACCCAAGTTCAGAAGCGTCTGCAACATTTTGATTGTCTCATACAACGGCTAGGAAGAGTTGTATGGTAAATCTCTATAGTGATGCAGTATGGTCCACGAGAGAGTAAGCAGCACCCAAGTTCAGAAGCGTCTGCTACATTTGGATTGTTTCATACAAGGGCAAGGAAGAGTTGTATGCTAAATCTCTATAGTGATGCAGTATGGTCTACGAGAGAGTAAGCAGCACCCAAGTTCAGAAGCGTCTTCTACATTTGGATTGCTTCGTACAAGGGCAAGGAAGAGTTGTATGCTAAATCTCTATAGTGATGCAGTATGGTCTACGAGAGAGTAAGCAGCACCCAAGTTCAGAAGCGTCTGGAACATTTGGATTGCTTCGTACAAGGGCAAGGAAGAGTTGTATGCTAAATCTCTATAGTGATGCAGTATGGTCTACGAGAGAGTAAGCAGCACCCAAGTTCCGAAGCGTCTGCTACATTTGGATTGTTTCATACAAGGGCAATGAAGAGTTCTATACTAAATCTCTCTGGTGTTCCTATACTGGCTACAGCCTAGTAAGCAGCACCCAAGTTCAGAAGCGTCTGCTACATTTGGATTGTTTCATACAAGGGCAAGGAAGAGTTGTATGGTAAATCTCTATAGTGATGCAGTATGGTCTACGAGAGAGTAAGCAGCACCCAAGTTTAGAAGCGTCTGCTACATTTGGATTGTTTCATACAAGGGCAAGGAAGAGTTGTATGCTAAATCTCTATAGTGATGCAGTATGGTCTACGAGAGAGTAAGCAGCACCCAAGTTCAGAAGCGACTGCTGCATTTGGATTGTTTCATACAAGGGCAAGGAAGAGTTGTATGGTAAATCTCTATAGTGATGCAGTATGGTCTACGAGAGAGTAAGCAGCACCCAAGTTCAGAAGCGTCTGCTACATTTGGATTGTTTCATACAAGGGCAAGGAAGAGTTGTATGCTAAATCTCTATAGTGATGCAGTATGGTCTACGAGAGAGTAAGCAGCACCCAAGTTCAGAAGCGTCTGCTACATTTGGATTGTTTCATACAAGGGCAAGGAAGAGTTGTATGCTAAATCTCTATAGGGATGCAGTATGGTCTACGAGAGAGTAAGCAGCACCCAAGTTCAGAAGCGACTGCTGCATTTGGATTGTTTCATACAAGGGCAAGGAAGAGTTGTATGGTAAATCTCTATAGTGATGCAGTATGGTCTACGAGAGAGTAAGCAGCACCCAAGTTCAGAAGCGTCTGCTACATTTGGATTGTTTCATACAAGGGCAAGGAAGAGTTGTATGCTAAATCTCTATAGTGATGCAGTACGGTCTACGAGTGAGTAAGCAGCACCCAAGTTCAGAAGCGTCTGCTACATTTGGATTGTCTCATACAAAGGCAATGAAGAGTTCTATACTAAATCTCTCTGGTGTTCCTATACTGGCTACAGCCTAGTAAGCAGGACCCAAGTTCAGAAGCGTCTGCTACATTTGGATTTTTTCATACAAGGGCAAGGAAGAGTTGTATGGTAAATCTCTATAGTGATGCAGTATGGTCTACGAGAGAGTAAGCAGCACCCAAGTTCAGAAGCGTCTGCTACATTTGGATTGTTTCATACAAGGGCAAGGAAGAGTTGTATGTTAAATCTCTATAGTGATGCAGTATGGTCTACGAGAGAGTAAGCAGCACCCAAGTTCAGAAGCGTCTGCTACATTTGGATTGTTTCATACAAGGGCAAGGAAGAGTTGTATGTTAAATCTCTATAGTGATGCATTATGGTCTACGAGAGAGTAAGCAGCACCCAGGTTCAGAAGCGTCTGGTACATTTGGATTGTTTCATACAAAGGCAATGAAGAGTTCTATACTAAATCTCTCTGGTGTTCCTATACTGGCTACAGCCTAGTAAGCAGGACCCAAGTCCAGAAGCGTCTGCTACATTTGGATTGTTTCATACAAGGGCAAGGAAGAGTTGTATGCTAAATCTCTATAGGGATGCAGTATGGTCTACGAGAGAGTAAGCAGCACCCAAGTTCAGAAGCGTCTGCTGCATTTGGACTGTTTCATACAAGGGCAAGGAAGAGTTGTATGCTAAATCTCTATAGTGATGCAGTATGGTCTACGAGAGAGTAAGCAGCACCCAAGTTCAGAAGCGTCTGCTACATTTGGATTGTTTCATACAAAGGCAATGAAGAGTTCTATACTAAATCTCTCTGGTGTTCCTATACTGGCTACAGCCTAGTAAGCAGGACCCAAGTTCAGAAGCGTCTGCTACATTTGGATTGTTTCATACAAGGGCAAGGAAGAGTTGTATGGTAAATCTCTATAGTGATGCAGTATGGTCTACGAGAGAGTAAGCAGCACCCAAGTTCAGAAACGTCTGCTACATTTGGATTGTTTCATACAAGGGCAAGGAAGAGTTCTATACTAAATCTCTCTGGTGTTCCTATACTGGCTACAGCCTAGTAAGCAGCACACAAGTTCAGAAGCGTCTGCTACATTTGGATTGTTTCATACAAGGGCAAGGAAGAGTTGTATGGTAAATCTCTATAGAGATGCAGTATGGTCTACGAGAGAGTAAGCAGCACCCAAGTTCAGAAGCGTCTGCTACATTTGGATTGTTTCATACAAAGGCAATGAACAGTTCTATACTAAATCTCTCTGGTGTTCCTATACTCGCTACAGCCTAGTAAGCAGGACCCAAGTTCAGAAGCGTCTGCTACATTTGGATTGTTTCATACAAGGGCAAGGAAGAGTTGTATGCTAAATCTCTATAGGGATGCAGTATGGTCTACGAGAGAGTAAGCAGCACCCAAGTTCAGAAGCGACTGCTGCATTTGGATTGTTTCATACAAGGGCAAGGAAGAGTTGTATGGTAAATCTCTATAGTGATGCAGTATGGTCTACGAGAGAGTAAGCAGCACCCAAGTTCAGAAGCGTCTGCTACATTTGGATTGTTTCATACAAGGGCAAGGAAGAGTTGTATGCTAAATCTCTATAGTGATGCAGTACGGTCTACGAGTGAGTAAGCAGCACCCAAGTTCAGAAGCGTCTGCTACATTTGGATTGTTTCATACAGAGGCAATGAAGAGTTCTATACTAAATCTCTCTGGTGTTCCTATACTCGCTACAGCCTAGTAAGCAGGACCCAGGTTCAGAAGCGTCTGCTACATTTGGATTGTTTCATTCAAGGGCAAGGAAGAGTTGTATGGTAAATCTCTATAGTGATGCAGTATGGTCTACGAGAGAGTAAGCAGCACCCAAGTTCAGAAGCGTCAGCTACATTTGGATTGTTTCATACAAGGGCAAGGAAGAGTTGTATGCTAAATCTCTATAGTGATGCAGTATGGTCTACGAGAGAGTAAGCAGCACCCAAGTTCAGAAGCGTCTGCTACATTTGGATTGTTTCATACAAAGGCAAGGAAGAGTTGTATGCTAAATCTCTATAGTGATGCAGTATGGTCTACGAGAGAGTAAGCAGCACCCAAGTTCAGAAGCGTCTGCTACATTTGGATTGTTTCATACAAGGGCAAGGAAGAGTTGTATGCTAAATCTCTATAGTGATGCAGTATGGTCTACGAGAGAGTAAGCAGCACCCAAGTTCAGAAGCGTCTGCAACATTTGGATTGTTTCATACAAGGGCAATGAAGAGTTCTATACTAAATCTCTCTGGTGTTCCTATACTGGCTACAGCCTAGAAAGCAGCACCCAAGTTCAGAAGCGTCTGCTACATTTGGATTGTTTCATACAAAGGCAAGGAAGAGTTCTATACTAAATCTCTCTGGTGTTCCTATACTGGCTACAGCCTAGTAAGCAGGACCCAAGTTCAGAAGCGTCTGCTACATTTGGATTGTTTCATACAAGGGCAAGGAAGAGTTGTATGCTAAATCTCTATAGTGATGCAGTATGGTCTACGAGAGAGTAAGCAGCACCCAAGTTCAGAAGCGTCTGCTACATTTGTATTGTTTCATACAAGGGCAAGGAAGAGTTGTATGCTAAATCTCTATAGGGATGCAGTATGGTCTACGAGAGAGTAAGCAGCACCCAAGTTCAGAAGCGTCTGCTACATTTGGATTGTTTCGTACAAGGGCAAGGAAGAGTTGTATGCTAAATCTCTATAGTGATGCAGTATGGTCTACGAAAGAGTAAGCAGCACCCAAGTTCAGGAGCGTCTGCAACATTTGTATTGTTTCATACAAGGGCAAGGAAGAGTTGTATGCTAAAACTCTATAGTGATGCATTATGGTCTACGAGAGAGTAAGCAGCACCCACGTTCAGAAGCGTCTGCTACATTTGGATTGTTTCATACAAAGGCAACGAAGAGTTCTATACTAAATCTCTCTGGTGTTCCTATACTGGCTACAGCCTAGTAAGCAGGACCCAAGTTCAGAAGCGTCTGCTACATTTGGATTGTTTCATACAAGGGCAAGGAAGAGTTGTATGCTGAATCTCTATAGTGATGCAGTATGGTCTACGAGAGAGTAAGCAGCACCCAAGTTCAGAAGCATCATCTACATTTGGATTGTTTCATACAAGGGCAAGGAAGAGTTGTATGGTAAATCTCTCTAGTGATGCAGTATGGTCTACGAGAGAGTAAGCAGCACCCACGTTCAGAAGCGTCTGCTACATTTGGATTGTTTCATACAAGGGCAAGGAAGAGTTGTATGGTAAATCTCTATAGTGATGCAGTATGGTCTACGAGAGAGTAAGCAGCACCCAAGTTCAGAAGCGTCTGCAACATTTCGATTGTTTCATACAAGGGCAAGGAAGAGTTGTATGGTAAATCTCTATAGTGATGCAGTATGGTCTACGAGAGAGTAAGCAGCACCCAAGTTCAGAAGCGTCTGCTACATTTGGATTGTTTCATACAAAGGCAATGAAGAGTTCTATACTAAATCTCTCTGGTGTTCCTATACTGGCTACAGCCTAGTAAGCAGGACCCAAGTTCAGAAGCGTCTGCTACATTTGGATTGTTTCATACAAGGGCAAGGAAGAGTTGTATGCTAAATCTCTATAGTGATGCAGTATGGTCTACGAGAGAGTAAGCAGCACCCAAGTTCAGAAGCATCAGCTACATTTGGATTGTTTCATACAAGGGCAAGGAAGAGTTGTATGGTAAATCTCTATAGTGATGCAGTATGGTCTACGAGAGAGTAAGCAGCACCCACGTTCAGAAGCGTCAGCTACATTTGGATTGTTTCATACAAGGGCAAGGAAGATTTGTATGGTAAATCTCTATAGTGATGCAGTATGGTCTACGAGAGAGTAAGCAGCACCCACGTTCAGAAGCGTCTGCAACATTTGGATTGTCTCATACAACGGCAAGGAAGAGTTGTATGGTAAATCTCTATAGTGATGCAGTATGGTCTACGAGAGAGTAAGCAGCACCCAAGTTCAGAAGCGTCTGCTACATTTGGATTGTTTCATACAAGGGCAAGGAAGAGTTGTATGCTAAATCTCTATAGTGATGCAGTATGGTCTACGAGAGAGTAAGCAGCACCCAAGTTCAGAAGCGTCTGCTACATTTGGATTGTTTCGTACAAGGCCAAGGAAGAGTTGTATGCTAAATCTCTATAGTGATGCAGTATGATCTACGAGAGAGTAAGCAGCACCCAAGTTCAGAAGCGTCTGCAACATTTGGATTGTTTCATACAAGGGCAAGGAAGAGTTGTATGCTAAATCTCTATAGTGATGCAGTATGGTCTACGAGAGAGTAAGCAGCACCCAAGTTCAGAAGCGTCTGCTACATTTGGATTGTTTCATACAGAGGCAATGAAGAGTTCTATACTAAATCTCTCTGGTGTTCCTATACTCGCTACAGCCTAGTAAGCAGGACCCAGGTTCAGAAGCGTCTGCTACATTTGGATTGTTTCATTCAAGGGCAAGGAAGAGTTGTATGGTAAATCTCTATAGTGATGCAGTATGGTCTACGAGAGAGTAAGCAGCACCCAAGTTCAGAAGCGTCTGCTACATTTGTATTGTTTCATACAAGGGCAAGGAAGAGTTGTATGCTAAATCTCTATAGTGATGCAGTATGGTCTACGAGAGAGTAAGCAGCACCCAAGTTCAGAAGCGTCTGCTACATTTGGATTGTTTCATACAAGGGCAAGGAATAGTTGTATGGTAAATCTCTATAGTGATGCAGTATGGTCTACGAGAGAGTAAGCAGCACCCAAGTTCAGAAGCGTCTGCTACATTTGGATTGTTTCATACAAAGGCAATGAAGAGTTCTATACTAAATCTCTCTGGTGTTCCTATACTGGCTACAGCCTAGTAAGCAGGACCCAAGTTCAGAAGCGTCTGCTACATTTGGATTGTTTCATACAAGGGCAAGGAAGAGTTGTATGCTGAATCTCTATAGTGATGCAGTATGGTCTACGAGAGAGTAAGCAGCACCCAAGTTCAGAAGCATCATCTACATTTGGATTGTTTCATACAAGGGCAAGGAAGAGTTGTATGGTAAATCTCTCTAGTGATGCAGTATGGTCTACGAGAGAGTAAGCAGCACCCACGTTCAGAAGCGTCTGCTACATTTGGATTGTTTCATACAAGGGCAAGGAAGAGTTGTATGCTAAATCTCTATAGTGATGCAGTATGGTCTACGAGAGAGTAAGCAGCACCCAAGTTCAGAAGCGTCTGCAACATTTCGATTGTTTCATACAAGGGCAAGGAAGAGTTGTATGGTAAATCTCTATAGTGATGCAGTATGGTCTACGAGAGAGTAAGCAGCACCCAAGTTCAGAAGCGTCTGCTACATTTGGATTATTTCATACAAAGGCAATGAAGAGTTCTATACTAAATCTCTCTGGTGTTCCTATACTGGCTACAGCCTAGTAAGCAGGACCCAAGTTCAGAAGCGTCTGCTACATTTGGATTGTTTCATACAAGGGCAAGGAAGAGTTGTATGCTAAATCTCTATAGTGATGCAGTATGGTCTACGAGAGAGTAAGCAGCACCCAAGTTCAGAAGCATCAGCTACATTTGGATTGTTTCATACAAGGGCAAGGAAGAGTTGTATGGTAAATCTCTATAGTGATGCAGTATGGTCTACGAGAGAGTAAGCAGCACCCACGTTCAGAAGCGTCAGCTACATTTGGATTGTTTCATACAAGGGCAAGGAAGATTTGTATGGTAAATCTCTATAGTGATGCAGTATGGTCTACGAGAGAGTAAGCAGCACCCAAGTTCAGAAGCGTCTGCTACATTTGGATTGTTTCGTACAAGGCCAAGGAAGAGTTGTATGCTAAATCTCTATAGTGATGCAGTATGATCTACGAGAGAGTAAGCAGCACCCAAGTTCAGAAGCGTCTGCAACATTTGGATTGTTTCATACAAGGGCAAGGAAGAGTTGTATGCTAAATCTCTATAGTGATGCAGTATGGTCTACGAGAGAGTAAGCAGCACCCAAGTTCAGAAGCGTCTGCTACATTTGGATTGTTTCATACAGAGGCAATGAAGAGTTCTATACTAAATCTCTCTGGTGTTCCTATACTCGCTACAGCCTAGTAAGCAGGACCCAGGTTCAGAAGCGTCTGCTACATTTGGATTGTTTCATTCAAGGGCAAGGAAGAGTTGTATGGTAAATCTCTATAGTGATGCAGTATGGTCTACGAGAGAGTAAGCAGCACCCAAGTTCAGAAGCGTCAGCTACATTTGGATTGTTTCATACAAGGGCAAGGAAGAGTTGTATGCTAAATCTCTATAGTGATGCAGTATGGTCTACGAGAGAGTAAGCAGCACCCAAGTTCAGAAGCGTCTGCTACATTTGGATTGTTTCATACAAAGGCAAGGAAGAGTTGTATGCTAAATCTCTATAGTGATGCAGTATGGTCTACGAGAGAGTAAGCAGCACCCAAGTTCAGAAGCGTCTGCTACATTTGGATTGTTTCATACAAGGGCAAGGAAGAGTTGTATGCTAAATCTCTATAGTGATGCAGTATGGTCTACGAGAGAGTAAGCAGCACCCAAGTTCAGAAGCGTCTGCTACATTTGGATTGTTTCATACAAGGGCAAGGAAGAGTTGTATGGTAAATCTCTATAGTGATGCATTATGGTCTACGAGAGAGTAAGCAGCACCCAAGTTCAGAAGCGTCTGCTACATTTGGATTGTTTCATACAAAGGCAAGGAAGAGTTCTATACTAAATCTCTCTTGTGTTCCTATACTGGCTACAGCCTAGTAAGCAGGACCCAAGTTCAGAAGCGTCTGCTACATTTGGATTGTTTCATACAAGGGCAAGGAAGAGTTGTATGCTAAATCTCTATAGTGATGCAGTATGGTCTACGAGAGAGTAAGCAGCACCCAAGTTCAGAAGCGTCTGCTACATTTGGATTGTTTCATACAAGGGCAAGGAAGAGTTGTATGCTAAATCTCTATAGTGATGCAGTATGGTCTACGAGAGAGTAAGCAGCACCCAAGTTCAGAAGCGTTTGCTACATTTGGATTGTTTCGTACAAGGGCAAGGAAGAGTTGTATGCTAAATCTCTATAGTGATGCAGTATGGTCTACGAGAGAGTAAGCAGCACCCAAGTTCAGAAGCGTCTGCAACATTCGGATTGTTTCATACAAGGGCAAGGAAGAGTTGTATGCTAAATCTCTATAGTGATGCAGTATGGTCTACGAGAGAGTAAGCAGCACCCAAGTTCCGAAGCGTCTGCTACATTTGGATTGTTTCATACAAGGGCAATGAAGAGTTCTATACTAAATCTCTCTGGTGTTCCTATACTGGCTACAGCCTAGTAAGCAGCACCCAAGTTCAGAAGCGTCTGCTGCATTTGGATTGTTTCATACAAGGGCAAGGAAGAGTTGTATGGTAAATGTCTATAGTGATGCAGTATGGTCTACGAGAGAGTAAGCAGCACCCAAGTTCAGAACCGTCTGCTACATTTGTATTGTTTCATACAGAGGCAATGAAGTGTTCTATACTAAATCTCTCTGGTGTTCCTATACTCGCTACAGCCTAGTAAGCAGGACCCAAGTTCAGAAGCGTCTGCTACATTTGGATTGTTTCATACAAGGGCAATGAAGAGTTCTATACTAAATCTCTCTGGTGTTCCTATACTGGCTACAGCCTAGTAAGCAGCACCCAAGTTCAGAAGCGTCAGCTACATTTGGATTGTTTCATACAAGGGCAAGGAAGAGTTGTATGCTAAATCTCTATAGTGATGCAGTATGGT
The DNA here is from genome assembly GCA_026170595.1 of Plestiodon gilberti rubricaudatus. NCBI lineage: Eukaryota > Metazoa > Chordata > Lepidosauria > Squamata > Scincidae > Plestiodon > Plestiodon gilberti. The sequence continues at coordinate 113,999,700 of JANXHW010000003.1, forward strand.
CTACGAGAGAGTAAGCAGCACCCAAGTTCAGAAGCGTCTGCTACATTTGGATTGTTTCATACAAAGGCAAGGAAGAGTTGTATGCTAAATCTCTATAGTGATGCAGTATGGTCTACGAGAGAGTAAGCAGCACCCAAGTTCAGAAGCGTCTGCTACATTTGGATTGTTTCATACAAAGGCAAGGAAGAGTTGTATGCTAAAACTCTATAGTGATGCAGTATGGTCTACGAGAGAGTAAGCAGCACCCACGTTCAGAAGCGTCTGCTACATTTGGATTGTTTCATACAAAGGCAATGAAGAGTTCTATACTAAATCTCTCTGGTGTTCCTATACTGGCTACAGCCTAGTAAGCAGGACGCAAGTTCAGAAGCGTCTGCTACATTTGGATTGTTTCATACAAGGGCAAGGAAGAGTTGTATGCTAAATCTCTATAGTGATGCAGTATGGTCTACGAGAGAGTAAGCAGCACCCAAGTTCAGAAGCGTCTGCTACATTTGGATTGTTTCATACAAGGGCAAGGAAGAGTTGTATGCTAAATCTCTATAGTGATGCAGTATGGTCTACGAGAGAGTAAGCAGCACCCAAGTTCAGAAGCGTCTGCTACATTTGGATTGTTTCATACAAGGGCAAGGAAGAGTTGTATGGTAAATCTCTATAGTGATGCATTATGGTCTACGAGAGAGTAAGCAGCACCCAAGTTCAGAAGCGTCTGCTACATTTGGATTGTTTCATACAAAGGCAAGGAAGAGTTCTATACTAAATCTCTCTGGTGTTCCTATACTGGCTGCAGCCTAGTAAGCAGGACCCAAGTTCAGAAGCGTCTGCTACATTTGGATTGTTTCATACAAGGGCAAGGAAGAGTTGTATGCTAAATCTCTATAGTGATGCAGTATGGTCTACGAGAGAGTAAGCAGCACCCAAGTTCAGAAGCGTCTGCTACATTTGGATTGTTTCATACAAGGGCAAGGAAGAGTTGTATGCTAAATCTCTATAGTGATGCAGTATGGTCTACGAGAGAGTAAGCAGCACCCACGTTCAGAAGCGTCTGCTACATTTGGATTGTTTCATACAAAGGCAATGAAGAGTTCTATACTAAATCTCTCTGGTGTTCCTATACTGGCTACAGCCTAGTAAGCAGGACCCAAGTTCAGAAGCGTCTGCTACATTAGGATTGTTTCATTCAAGGGCAAGGAAGAGTTGTATGGTAAATCTCTATAGTGATGCAGTATGGTCTACGAGAGAGTAAGCAGCACCCAAGTTCAGAAGCGTCAGCTACATTTGGATTGTTTCATACAAGGGCAAGGAAGAGTTGTATGCTAAATCTCTATAGCGATGCAGTATGGTCTACGAGAGAGTAAGCAGCACCCAAGTTCAGAAGCGTCTGCTACATTTGGATTGTTTCATACAAGGGCAATGAAGAGTTCTATACTAAATCTCTCTGGTGTTCCTATACTGGCTAAAGCCTAGTAAGCAGCACCCAAGTTCAGAAGCGTCTGCTACATTTGGATTGTTTCATACAAGGGCAAGGAAGAGTTGTATGGTAAATGTATATAGTGATGCAGTATGGTCTACGAGAGAGTAAGCAGCCCCCAAGTTCAGAACCGTCTGCTACATTTGGATTGTTTCATACAAGGGCAAGGAAGAGTTGTATGCTAAACATCTATAGTGATGCAGTATGGTCTACGAGAGAGTAAGCAGCACCCAAGTTCAGAAGCGTCTGCTACATTTGGATTGTTTCATACAAAGGCAAGGAAGAGTTCTATACTAAATCTCTCTGGTGTTCCTATACTGGCTACAGCCTAGTAAGCAGGACCCAAGTTCAGAAGCGTCTGCTACATTTGGATTGTTTCATACAAGGGCAAGGAAGAGTTGTATGCTAAATCTCTATAGTGATGCAGTATGGTCTACGAGAGAGTAAGCAGCACCCAAGTTCAGAAGCGTCTGCTACATTTGGATTATTTCATACAAGGGCAATGAAGAGTTCTATACTAAATCTCTCTGGTGTTCCTATACTGGCTAAAGCCTAGTAAGCAGCACCCAAGTTCAGAAGCGTCTGCTACATTTGGATTGTTTCATACAAGGGCAAGGAAGAGTTGTATGGTAAATCTCTATAGTGATGCAGTATGGTCTACGAGAGAGTAAGCAGCACCCAAGTTCAGAAGCGTCTGCTACATTTGGATTGTTTCATACAGAGGCAATGAAGAGTTCTATACTAAATCTCTCTGGTGTTCCTATACTCGCTACAGCCTAGTAAGCAGGACCCAAGTTCAGAAGCGTCTGCTACATTTGGATTGTTTCATACAAGGGCAAGGAAGAGTTGTATGCTAAATCTCTATAGGGATGCAGTATGGTCTACGAGAGAGTAAGCAGCACCCAAGTTCAGAAGCGTCTGCTACATTTGGATTGTTTCATACAAGGGCAAGGAAGAGCTGTATGCTAAATCTCTATAGTGATGCAGTATGGTCTACGAGAGAGTAAGCAGCACCCAAGTTCAGAAGCGTCTGCTACATTTGGATTGTTTCATACAAAGGCAAGGAAGAGTTGTATGCTAAAACTCTATAGTGATGCAGTATGGTCTACGAGAGAGTAAGCAGCACCCACGTTCAGAAGCGTCTGCTACATTTGGATTGTTTCATACAAAGGCAATGAAGACTTCTATACTAAATCTCTCTGGTGTTCCTATACTGGCTACAGCCTAGTAAGCAGGACGCAAGTTCAGAAGCGTCTGCTACATTTGGATTGTTTCATACAAGGGCAAGGAAGAGTTGTATGCTAAATCTCTATAGTGATGCAGTATGGTCTACGAGAGAGTAAGGAGCACCCAAGTTCAGAAGCGTCTGCTACATTTGGATTGTTTCATACAAGGGCAAGGAAGAGTTGTATGCGAAATCTCTATAGTGATGCAGTATGGTCTACGAGAGAGTAAGCAGCACCCAAGTTCAGAAGCGTCTGCTACATTTGGATTGTTTCATACAAGGGCAAGGAAGAGTTGTATGGTAAATCTCTATAGTGATGCATTATGGTCTACGAGAGAGTAAGCAGCACCCAAGTTCAGAAGCGTCTGCTACATTTGGATTGTTTCATACAAAGGCAAGGAAGAGTTCTATACTAAATCTCTCTGGTGTTCCTATACTGGCTGCAGCGTAGTAAGCAGGACCCAAGTTCAGAAGCGTCTGCTACATTTGGATTGTTTCATACAAGGGCAAGGAAGAGTTGGATGCTAAATCTCTATAGTGATGCAGTATGGTCTACGAGAGAGTAAGCAGCACCCAAGTTCAGAAGCGTCTGCTACATTTGGATTGTTTCATACAAGGGCAAGGAAGAGTTGTATGCTAAATCTCTATAGTGATGCAGTATGGTCTACGAGAGAGTAAGCAGCACCCACGTTCAGAAGCGTCTGCTACATTTGGATTGTTTCATACAAAGGCAATGAAGAGTTCTATACTAAATCTCTCTGGTGTTCCTATACTGGCTACAGCCTAGTAAGCAGGACCCAAGTTCAGAAGCGTCTGCTACATTAGGATTGTTTCATTCAAGGGCAAGGAAGAGTTGTATGGTAAATCTCTATAGTGATGCAGTATGGTCTACGAGAGAGTAAGCAGCACCCAAGTTCAGAAGCGTCAGCTACATTTGGATTGTTTAATACAAGGGCAAGGAAGAGTTGTATGCTAAATCTCTATAGCGATGCAGTATGGTCTACGAGAGAGTAAGCAGCACCCAAGTTCAGAAGCGTCTGCTACATTTGGATTGTTTCATACAAGGGCAATGAAGAGTTCTATACTAAATCTCTCTGGTGTTCCTATACTGGCTAAAGCCTAGTAAGCAGCACCCAAGTTCAGAAGCGTCTGCTACATTTGGATTGTTTCATACAAGGGCAAGGAAGAGTTGTATGGTAAATGTATATAGTGATGCAGTATGGTCTACGAGAGAGTAAGCAGCACCCAAGTTCAGAACCGTCTGCTACATTTGGATTGTTTCATACAAGGGCAAGGAAGAGTTGTATGCTAAATATCTATAGTGATGCAGTATGGTCTACGAGAGAGTAAGCAGCACCCAAGTTCAGAAGCGTCTGCTACATTTGGATTGTTTCATACAAAGGCAAGGAAGAGTTCTATACTAAATCTCTCTGGTGTTCCTATACTGGCTACAGCCTAGTAAGCAGGACCCAAGTTCAGAAGCGTCTGCTACATTTGGATTGTTTCATACAAGGGCAAGGAAGAGTTGTATGCTAAATCTCTATAGTGATGCAGTATGGTCTACGAGAGAGTAAGCAGCACCCAAGTTCAGAAGCGTCTGCTACATTTGGATTGTTTCATACAAGGGCAAGGAAGAGTTGTATGCTAAATCTCTATAGTGATGCAGTATGGTCTACGAGAGAGTAAGCAGCACCCAAGTTCAGAAGCGTCTGCTACATTTGGATTGTTTCGTACAAGGGCAAGGAAGAGTTGTATGCTAAATCTCTATAGTGATGCAGTATGGTCTACGAGAGAGTAAGCAGCACCCAAGTTCAGAAGCGTCTGCAACATTTGGATTGTTTCATACAAGGGCAAGGAAGAGTTGTATGCTAAATCTCTATAGTGATGCAGTATGGTCTACGAGAGAGTAAGCAGCACCCAAGTTCAGAAGCGTCTGCTACATTTGGATTGTTTCATACAAGGGCAATGAAGAGTTCTATACTAAATCTCTCTGGTGTTCCTATACTGGCTACAGCCTAGTAAGCAGCACCCAAGTTCAGAAGCGTCTGCTACATTTGGATTGTTTCATACAAGGGCAAGGAAGAGTTGTATGGTAAATGTCTATAGTGATGCAGTATGGACTACGAGAGAGTAAGCAGCACCCAAGTTCAGAACCGTCTGCTACATTTGTATTGTTTCATACAGAGGCAATGAAGTGTTCTATACTAAATCTCTCTAGTGTTCCTATACTCGCTACAGCCTAGTAAGCAGGACCCAAGTTCAGAAGCGTCTGCTACATTTGGATTGTTTCATACAAGGGAAGGAAGAGTTGTATGCTAAATCTCTATAGGGATGCAGTATGGTCTACGAGAGAGTAAGCAGCACCCAAGTTCAGAAGCGTCTGCTACATTTGGATTGTTTCATACAAGGGCAAGGAAGAGTTGTATGCTAAATCTCTATAGTGATGCAGTATGGTCTACGAGAGAGTAAGCAGCACCCAAGTTCAGAAGCGTCTGCTACATTTCGATTGTTTCATACAAGGGCAAGGAAGAGTTTTATGGTAAATCTCTATAGTGATGCAGTATGGTCTACGAGAGAGTAAGCAGCACCCAAGTTCAGAAGCGTCTGCTACATTTGGATTGTTTCATACAAGGGCAAGGAAGAGTTGTATGCTAAATCTCTATAGGGATGCAGTATGGTCTACGAGAGAGTAAGCAGCACCCATGTTCAGAAGCGTCTGCTACATTTGGATTGTTTCATACAAGGGCAAGGAAGAGTTGTATGCTAAATCTCTATAGTGATGCAGTATGGTCTACGAGAGAGTAAGCAGCACCCAAGTTCAGAAGCATCAGCTACATTTGGATTGTTTCATACAAGGGCAAGGAAGAGTTGTATGGTAAATCTCTATAGTGATGCAGTATGGTCTACGAGAGAGTAAGCAGCACCCACGTTCAGAAGCGTCAGCTACATTTGGATTGTTTCATACAAGGGCAAGGAAGAGTTGTATGGTAAATCTCTATAGTGATGCAGTATGGTCTACGAGAGAGTAAGCAGCACCCACGTTCAGAAGCGTCTGCAACATTTGGATTGTCTCATACAACGGCAAGGAAGAGTTGTATGGTAAATCTCTATAGTGATGCAGTATGATCTACGAGAGAGTAAGCAGCACCCAAGTTCAGAAGCGTCTGCTACATTTGGATTGTTTCATACAAGGGCAAGGAAGAGTTGTATGCTAAATCTCTATAGTGATGCAGTATGGTCTACGAGAGAGTAAGCAGCACCCAAGTTCAGAAGCGTCTGCTACATTTGGATTGTTTCGTACAAGGCCAAGGAAGAGTTGTATGCTAAATCTCTATAGTGATGCAGTATGGTCTACGAGAGAGTAAGCAGCACCCAAGTTCAGAAGCGTCTGTAACATTTGGATTGTTTCATACAAGGGCAAGGAAGAGTTGTATGCTAAATCTCTATAGTGATGCAGTATGGTCTACGAGAGAGTAAGCAGCACCCAAGTTCAGAAGCGTCTGCTACATTTGGATTATTTCTTACAAGGGCAATGAAGAGTTCTATACTAAATCTCTCTGGTGTTCCTATACTGGCTACAGCCTAGTAAGCAGCACCCAAGTTCAGAAGCGTCTGCTACATTTGGATTGTTTCATACAAGGGCAAGGAAGAGTTGTATGTTAAATCTCTATAGTGATGCAGTATGGTCTACGAGAGAGTAAGCAGCACCCAAGTTCAGAAGCGTCTGCTACATTTGGATTGTTTCATACAGAGGCAATGAAGAGTTCTATACTAAATCTCTCTGGTGTTCCTATACTCGCTACAGCCTAGTAAGCAGGACCCAGGTTCAGAAGCGTCTGCTACATTTGGATTGTTTCATTCAAGGGCAAGGAAGAGTTGTATGGTAAATCTCTATAGTGATGCAGTATGGTCTACGAGAGAGTAAGCAGCACCCAAGTTCAGAAGCGTCAGCTACATTTGGATTGTTTCATACAAGTGCAAGGAAGAGTTGTATGCTAAATCAATATAGTGATGCAGTATGGTCTATGAGATAGTAAGCAGCACCCAAGTTCAGAAGCGTCTGCTACATTTGGATTGTTTCATACAAGGGCAAGGAAGAGTTGTATGCTAAATCTCTATAGTGATGGAGTATGGTCTACGAGAGTGTAAGCAGCACCCAAGTTCAGAAGCGTCTGCTACATTTGGATTGTTTCATACAAGGGCAATGAAGAGTTCTATACTAAATCTCTCTGGTGTTCCTATACTGGCTACAGCCTAGTAAGCAGCACCCAAGTTCATAAGCGTCTGCTACATTTGGATTGTTTCATACAAGGGCAAGGAAGAGTTGTATGCTAAATCTCTATAGTGATGCAGTATGGTCTACGAGAGAGTAAGCAGCACCCAAGTTCAGAAGCGTCTGCTACATTTGGATTGGTTCATACAAGGGCAATGAAGAGTTCTATACTAAATCTCTCTGGTGTTCCTATACTGGCTACAGCCTAGTAAGCAGCACCCAAGTTCATAAGCGTCTGCTACATTTGGATTGTTTCATACAAGGGCAAGGAAGAGTTGTATGGTAAATCTCTATAGTGATGCAGTATGGTCTACGAGAGAGTAAGCAGCATCCAAGTTCAGAAGCGTCTGCTACATTTGGATTGTTTCATACAGAGGCAATGAAGAGTTCTATACTAAATCTCTCTGGTGTTCCTATACTGGCTACAGCCTAGTAAGCAGGACCCAAGTTCAGAAGCGTCTGCTACATTTGGATTGTTTCATACAAGGGCAAGGAAGAGTTGTATGCTAAATCTCTATAGGGATGCAGTATGGTCTACGAGAGAGTAAGCAGCACCCAAGTTCAGAAGCGTCTGCTACATTTGGATTGTTTCATACAAGGGCAAGGAAGAGTTGTATGCTAAATCTCTATAGTGATGCAGTATGGTCAACGAGAGAGTAAGCAGCACCCAAGTTCAGAAGCGTCTGCTAGATTTGGATTGTTTCATACAAGGGCAAGGAAGAGTTGTATGCTAAATCTCTATAGTGATGCAGTATGGTCTACGAGAGAGTAAGCAGCACCCAAGTTCAGAAGCGTCTGCTACATTTGGATTTTTTCATACAAAGGCAAGGAAGAGATGTATGCTAAAACTCTATAGTGATGCAGTATGGTCTACGAGAGAGTAAGCAGCACCCACGTTCAGAAGCGTCTGCTACATTTGGATTGTTTCATACAAAGGCAATGAATAGTTCTATAATAAATCTCTCAGGTGTTCCTATACCGGCTACAGCCTGGTAAGCAGGACCCAAGTTCAGAAGCGTCTGCTACATTTGGATTGTTTCATACAAGGGCAAGGAAGAGTTGTATGGTAAATCTCTATAGTGATGCAGTATGGTCTACGAGAGAGTAAGCAGCACCCAAGTTCAGAAGCGTCTGCTACATTTGGATTGTTTCATACAAGGGCAAGGAAGAGTTGTATGCTAAATCTCTATAGTGATGCAGTATGGTCTACGAGAGAGTAAGCAGCACCCAAGTTCAGAAGCGTCTGCTACATTTGGATTGTTTCATACAAAGGCAAGGAAGAGTTGTATGCTAAATCTCTATAGTGATGCAGTATGGTCTACGAGAGAGTAAGCAGCACCCAAGTTCAGAAGCGTCTGCTACATTTGGATTGTTTCATACAAGGGCAAGGAAGAGTTGTATGGTAAATGTCTATAGTGATGCAGTATGGTCTACGAGAGAGTAAGCAGCACCCAAGTTCAGAACCGTCTGCTACATTTGTATTGTTTCATACAGAGGCAATGAAGTGTTCTATACTAAATCTCTCTGGTGTTCCTATACTCGCTACAGCCTAGTAAGCAGGACCCAAGTTCAGAAGCGTCTGCTACATTTGGATTGTTTCATACAAGGGAAGGAAGAGTTGTATGCTAAATCTCTATAGGGATGCAGTATGGTCTACGAGAGAGTAAGCAGCACCCAAGTTCAGAAGCGTCTGCTACATTTGGATTGTTTCATACAAGGGCAAGGAAGAGTTGTATGCTAAATCTCTATAGTGATGCAGTATGGTCTACGAGAGAGTAAGCAGCACCCAAGTTCAGAAGCGTCTGCTACATTTCGATTGTTTCATACAAGGGCAAGGAAGAGTTTTATGGTAAATCTCTATAGTGATGCAGTATGGTCTACGAGAGAGTAAGCAGCACCCAAGTTCAGAAGCGTCTGCTACATTTGGATTGTTTCATACAAGGGCAAGGAAGAGTTGTATGCTAAATCTCTATAGGGATGCAGTATGGTCTACGAGAGAGTAAGCAGCACCCATGTTCAGAAGCGTCTGCTACATTTGGATTGTTTCATACAAGGGCAAGGAAGAGTTGTATGCTAAATCTCTATAGTGATGCAGTATGGTCTACGAGAGAGTAAGCAGCACCCAAGTTCAGAAGCATCAGCTACATTTGGATTGTTTCATACAAGGGCAAGGAAGAGTTGTATGGTAAATCTCTATAGTGATGCAGTATGGTCTACGAGAGAGTAAGCAGCACCCACGTTCAGAAGCGTCAGCTACATTTGGATTGTTTCATACAAGGGCAAGGAAGAGTTGTATGGTAAATCTCTATAGTGATGCAGTATGGTCTACGAGAGAGTAAGCAGCACCCACGTTCAGAAGCGTCTGCAACATTTGGATTGTCTCATACAACGGCAAGGAAAAGTTGTATGGTAAATCTCTATAGTGATGCAGTATGATCTACGAGAGAGTAAGCAGCACCCAAGTTCAGAAGCGTCTGCTACATTTGGATTGTTTCGTACAAGGCCAAGGAAGAGTTGTATGCTAAATCTCTATAGTGATGCAGTATGGTCTACGAGAGAGTAAGCAGCACCCAAGTTCAGAAGCGTCTGTAACATTTGGATTGTTTCATACAAGGGCAAGGAAGAGTTGTATGCTAAATCTCTATAGTGATGCAGTATGGTCTACGAGAGAGTAAGCAGCACCCAAGTTCAGAAGCGTCTGCTACATTTGGATTATTTCTTACAAGGGCAATGAAGAGTTCTATACTAAATCTCTCTGGTGTTCCTATACTGGCTACAGCCTAGTAAGCAGCACCCAAGTTCAGAAGCGTCTGCTACATTTGGATTGTTTCATACAAGGGCAAGGAAGAGTTGTATGTTAAATCTCTATAGTGATGCAGTATGGTCTACGAGAGAGTAAGCAGCACCCAAGTTCAGAAGCGTCTGCTACATTTGGATTGTTTCATACAGAGGCAATGAAGAGTTCTATACTAAATCTCTCTGGTGTTCCTATACTCGCTACAGCCTAGTAAGCAGGACCCAGGTTCAGAAGCGTCTGCTACATTTGGATTGTTTCATTCAAGGGCAAGGAAGAGTTGTATGGTAAATCTCTATAGTGATGCAGTATGGTCTACGAGAGAGTAAGCAGCACCCAAGTTCAGAAGCGTCAGCTACATTTGGATTGTTTCATACAAGTGCAAGGAAGAGTTGTATGCTAAATCAATATAGTGATGCAGTATGGTCTATGAGATAGTAAGCAGCACCCAAGTTCAGAAGCGTCTGCTACATTTGGATTGTTTCATACAAGGGCAAGGAAGAGTTGTATGCTAAATCTCTATAGTGATGGAGTATGGTCTACGAGAGTGTAAGCAGCACCCAAGTTCAGAAGCGTCTGCTACATTTGGATTGTTTCATACAAGGGCAATGAAGAGTTCTATACTAAATCTCTCTGGTGTTCCTATACTGGCTACAGCCTAGTAAGCAGCACCCAAGTTCATAAGCGTCTGCTACATTTGGATTGTTTCATACAAGGGCAAGGAAGAGTTGTATGCTAAATCTCTATAGTGATGCAGTATGGTCTACGAGAGAGTAAGCAGCACCCAAGTTCAGAAGCGTCTGCTACATTTGGATTGGTTCATACAAGGGCAATGAAGAGTTCTATACTAAATCTCTCTGGTGTTCCTATACTGGCTACAGCCTAGTAAGCAGCACCCAAGTTCATAAGCGTCTGCTACATTTGGATTGTTTCATACAAGGGCAAGGAAGAGTTGTATGGTAAATCTCTATAGTGATGCAGTATGGTCTACGAGAGAGTAAGCAGCATCCAAGTTCAGAAGCGTCTGCTACATTTGGATTGTTTCATACAGAGGCAATGAAGAGTTCTATACTAAATCTCTCTGGTGTTCCTATACTGGCTACAGCCTAGTAAGCAGGACCCAAGTTCAGAAGCGTCTGCTACATTTGGATTGTTTCATACAAGGGCAAGGAAGAGTTGTATGCTAAATCTCTATAGGGATGCAGTATGGTCTACGAGAGAGTAAGCAGCACCCAAGTTCAGAAGCGTCTGCTACATTTGGATTGTTTCATACAAGGGCAAGGAAGAGTTGTATGCTAAATCTCTATAGTGATGCAGTATGGTCAACGAGAGAGTAAGCAGCACCCAAGTTCAGAAGCGTCTGCTAGATTTGGATTGTTTCATACAAGGGCAAGGAAGAGTTGTATGCTAAATCTCTATAGTGATGCAGTATGGTCTACGAGAGAGTAAGCAGCACCCAAGTTCAGAAGCGTCTGCTACATTTGGATTTTTACATACAAAGGCAAGGAAGAGATGTATGCTAAAACTCTATAGTGATGCAGTATGGTCTACGAGAGAGTAAGCAGCACCCACGTTCAGAAGCGTCTGCTACATTTGGATTGTTTCATACAAAGGCAATGAATAGTTCTATAATAAATCTCTCAGGTGTTCCTATACCGGCTACAGCCTGGTAAGCAGGACCCAAGTTCAGAAGCGTCTGCTACATTTGGATTGTTTCATACAAGGGCAAGGAAGAGTTGTATGGTAAATCTCTATAGTGATGCAGTATGGTCTACGAGAGAGTAAGCAGCACCCAAGTTCAGAAGCGTCTGCTACATTTGGATTGTTTCATACAAGGGCAAGGAAGAGTTGTATGCTAAATCTCTATAGTGATGCAGTATGGTCTACGAGAGAGTAAGCAGCACCCAAGTTCAGAAGCGTCTGCTACATTTGGATTGTTTCATACAAAGGCAAGGAAGAGTTGTATGCTAAATCTCTATAGTGATGCAGTATGGTCTACGAGAGAGTAAGCAGCACCCAAGTTCAGAAGCGTCTGCTACATTTGGATTGTTTCATACAAGGGCAAGGAAGAGTTGTATGCTAAATCTCTATAGTGATGCAGTATGGTCTACGAGAGAGTAAGCAGCACCCAAGTTCAGAAGCGTCTGCTACATTTGGATTATTTCATACAAGGGCAAGGAAGAGTTGTATGCTAAATCTCTATAGTGATGCAGTATGGTCTACGAGAGAGTAAGCAGCACCCAAGTTCAGAACCGTCTGCTACATTTGTATTGTTTCATACAGAGGCAATGAAGTGTTCTATACTAAATCTCTCTGGTGTTCCTATACTCGCTACAGCCTAGTAAGCAGGACCCAAGTTCAGAAGCGTCTGCTACATTTGCATTGTTTCATACAAGGGCAAGGAAGAGTTGTATGCTAAATCTCTATAGGGATGCAGTATGGTCTACGAGAGAGTAAGCAGCACCCAGGTTCAGAAGCGTCTGCTGCATTTGGACTGTTTCATACAAGGGCAAGGAAGAGTTGTATGCTAAATCTCTATAGTGATGCAGTATGGTCTACGAGAGAGTAAGCAGCACCCAAGTTCAGAAGCGTCTGCTACATTTGGATTGTTTCATACAAAGGCAATGAAGAGTTCTATACTAAATCTCTCTGGTGTTCCTATACTGGCTACAGCCTACTAAGCAGGACCCAAGTTCAGAAGCGTCTGCTACATTTGGATTGTTTCATACAAGGGCAAGGAAGAGTTGTATGGTAAATCTCTATAGTGATGCAGTATGGTCTACGAGAGAGTAAGCAGCACCCAAGTTCAGAAGCATCTGCTACATTTCGATTGTTTCATACAAGGGCAAGGAAGAGTTGTATGGTAAATCTCTATAGTGATGCAGTATGGTCTACGAGAGAGTAAGCAGCACCCAAGTTCAGAAGCGTCTGCTACATTTGGATTGTTTCATACAAGGGCAAGGAAGAGTTGTATGGTAAATCTCTATAGTGATGCAGTATGGTCTACGAGAGAGTAAGCAGCACCCAAGTTCAGAAGCGTCTGCTACATTTGGATTGTTTCATACAAAGGCAATGAAGAGTTCTATACTAAATCTCTCTGGTGTTCCTATACTGGCTACAGCCTAGTAAGCAGGACCCAAGTTCAGAAGCGTCTGCTACATTTGGATTGTTTCATACAAGGGCAAGGAAGAGTTGTATGCTAAATCTCTATAGTGATGCAGTATGGTCTACGAGAGAGTAAGCAGCACCCAAGTTCAGAAGCGTCAGCTACATTTGGATTGTTTCATACAAGGGCAAGGAAGAGTTGTATGCTAAATCTCTATAGTGATGCAGTATGGTCTACGAGAGAGTAAGCAGCACCCAAGTTCAGAAGCGTCTGCAACATTTTGATTGTCTCATACAACGGCAAGGAAGAGTTGTATGGTAAATCTCTATAGTGATGCAGTATGGTCCACGAGAGAGTAAGCAGCACCCAAGTTCAGAAGCGTCTGCTACATTTGGATTGTTTCATACAAGGGCAAGGAAGAGTTGTATGCTAAATCTCTATAGTGATGCAGTATGGTCTACGAGAGAGTAAGCAGCACCCAAGTTCAGAAGCGTCTTCTACATTTGGATTGCTTCGTACAAGGGCAAGGAAGAGTTGTATGCTAAATCTCTATAGTGATGCAGTATGGTCTACGAGAGAGTAAGCAGCACCCAAGTTCAGAAGCGTCTGGAACATTTGGATTGCTTCGTACAAGGGCAAGGAAGAGTTGTATGCTAAATCTCTATAGTGATGCAGTATGGTCTACGAGAGAGTAAGCAGCACCCAAGTTCCGAAGCGTCTGCTACATTTGGATTGTTTCATACAAGGGCAATGAAGAGTTGTATGCTAAATCTCTATAGGGATGCAGTATGGTCTACGAGAGAGTAAGCAGCACCCAAGTTCAGAAGCGACTGCTGCATTTGGATTGTTTCATACAAGGGCAAGGAAGAGTTGTATGGTAAATCTCTATAGTGATGCAGTATGGTCTACGAGAGAGTAAGCAGCACCCAAGTTCAGAAGCGTCTGCTACATTTGGATTGTTTCATACAAGGGCAAGGAAGAGTTGTATGGTAAATCTCTATAGTGATGCAGTACGGTCTACGAGTGAGTAAGCAGCACCCAAGTTCAGAAGCGTCTGCTACATTTGGATTGTTTCATACAAAGGCAATGAAGAGTTCTATGCTAAATCTCTCTGGTGTTCCTATACTGGCTACAGCCTAGTAAGCAGGACCCAAGTTCAGAAGCGTCTGCTACATTTGGATTGTTTCATACAAGGGCAAGGAAGAGTTGTATGCTAAATCTCTATAGTGATGCAGTATGGTCTACGAGAGAGTAAGCAGCACCCAAGTTCAGAAGCGTCAGCTACATTTGGATTGTTTCATACAAGGGCAAGGAAGAGTTGTATGCTAAATCTCTATAGTGATGCAGTATGGTCTACGAGAGAGTAAGCAGCACCCAAGTTCAGAAGCGTCTGCAACATTTTGATTGTCTCATACAACGGCAAGGAAGAGTTGTATGGTAAATCTCTATAGTGATGCAGTATGGTCCACGAGAGAGTAAGCAGCACCCAAGTTCAGAAGCGTCTGCTACATTTGGATTGTTTCATACAAGGGCAAGGAAGAGTTGTATGCTAAATCTCTATAGTGATGCAGTATGGTCTACGAGAGAGTAAGCAGCACCCAAGTTCAGAAGCGTCTTCTACATTTGGATTGCTTTGTACAAGGGCAAGGAAGAGTTGTATGCTAAATCTCTATAGTGATGCAGTATGGTCTACGAGAGAGTAAGCAGCACCCAAGTTCAGAAGCGTCTGGAACATTTGGATTGCTTCGTACAAGGGCAAGGAAGAGTTGTATGCTAAATCTCTATAGTGATGCAGTATGGTCTACGAGAGAGTAAGCAGCACCCAAGTTCCGAAGCGTCTGCTACATTTGGATTGTTTCATACAAGGGCAATGAAGAGTTCTATACTAAATCTCTCTGGTGTTCCTATACTGGCTACAGCCTAGTAAGCAGCACCCAAGTTCAGAAGCGTCTGCTACATTTGGATTGTTTCATACAAGGGCAAGGAAGAGTTGTATGGTAAATCTCTATAGTGATGCAGTATGGTCTACGAGAGAGTAAGCAGCACCCAAGTTCAGAAGCGTCTGCTACATTTGGATTGTTTCATACAAGGGCAAGGAAGAGTTGTATGCTAAATCTCTATAGGGATGCAGTATGGTCTACGAGAGAGTAAGCAGCACCCAAGTTCAGAAGCGACTGCTGCATTTGGATTGTTTCATACAAGGGCAAGGAAGAGTTGTATGGTAAATCTCTATAGTGATGCAGTATGGTCTACGAGAGAGTAAGCAGCACCCAAGTTCAGAAGCGTCTGCTACATTTGGATTGTTTCATACAAGGGCAAGGAAGAGTTGTATGCTAAATCTCTATAGTGATGCAGTATGGTCTACGAGAGAGTAAGCAGCACCCAAGTTCAGAAGCGTCTGCTACATTTGGATTGTTTCATACAAGGGCAAGGAAGAGTTGTATGCTAAATCTCTATAGGGATGCAGTATGGTCTACGAGAGAGTAAGCAGCACCCAAGTTCAGAAGCGACTGCTGCATTTGGATTGTTTCATACAAGGGCAAGGAAGAGTTGTATGGTAAATCTCTATAGTGATGCAGTATGGTCTACGAGAGAGTAAGCAGCACCCAAGTTCAGAAGCGTCTGCTACATTTGGATTGTTTCATACAAGGGCAAGGAAGAGTTGTATGCTAAATCTCTATAGTGATGCAGTACGGTCTACGAGTGAGTAAGCAGCACCCAAGTTCAGAAGCGTCTGCTACATTTGGATTGTCTCATACAAAGGCAATGAAGAGTTCTATACTAAATCTCTCTGGTGTTCCTATACTGGCTACAGCCTAGTAAGCAGGACCCAAGTTCAGAAGCGTCTGCTACATTTGGATTTTTTCATACAAGGGCAAGGAAGAGTTGTATGGTAAATCTCTATAGTGATGCAGTATGGTCTACGAGAGAGTAAGCAGCACCCAAGTTCAGAAGCGTCTGCTACATTTGGATTGTTTCATACAAGGGCAAGGAAGAGTTGTATGTTAAATCTCTATAGTGATGCAGTATGGTCTACGAGAGAGTAAGCAGCACCCAAGTTCAGAAGCGTCTGCTACATTTGGATTGTTTCATACAAGGGCAAGGAAGAGTTGTATGTTAAATCTCTATAGTGATGCATTATGGTCTACGAGAGAGTAAGCAGCACCCAGGTTCAGAAGCGTCTGGTACATTTGGATTGTTTCATACAAAGGCAATGAAGAGTTCTATACTAAATCTCTCTGGTGTTCCTATACTGGCTACAGCCTAGTAAGCAGGACCCAAGTCCAGAAGCGTCTGCTACATTTGGATTGTTTCATACAAGGGCAAGGAAGAGTTGTATGCTAAATCTCTATAGGGATGCAGTATGGTCTACGAGAGAGTAAGCAGCACCCAAGTTCAGAAGCGTCTGCTGCATTTGGACTGTTTCATACAAGGGCAAGGAAGAGTTGTATGCTAAATCTCTATAGTGATGCAGTATGGTCTACGAGAGAGTAAGCAGCACCCAAGTTCAGAAGCGTCTGCTACATTTGGATTGTTTCATACAAAGGCAATGAAGAGTTCTATACTAAATCTCTCTGGTGTTCCTATACTGGCTACAGCCTAGTAAGCAGGACCCAAGTTCAGAAGCGTCTGCTACATTTGGATTGTTTCATACAAGGGCAAGGAAGAGTTGTATGGTAAATCTCTATAGTGATGCAGTATGGTCTACGAGAGAGTAAGCAGCACCCAAGTTCAGAAACGTCTGCTACATTTGGATTGTTTCATACAAGGGCAAGGAAGAGTTCTATACTAAATCTCTCTGGTGTTCCTATACTGGCTACAGCCTAGTAAGCAGCACACAAGTTCAGAAGCGTCTGCTACATTTGGATTGTTTCATACAAGGGCAAGGAAGAGTTGTATGGTAAATCTCTATAGAGATGCAGTATGGTCTACGAGAGAGTAAGCAGCACCCAAGTTCAGAAGCGTCTGCTACATTTGGATTGTTTCATACAGAGGCAATGAACAGTTCTATACTAAATCTCTCTGGTGTTCCTATACTCGCTACAGCCTAGTAAGCAGGACCCAAGTTCAGAAGCGTCTGCTACATTTGGATTGTTTCATACAAGGGCAAGGAAGAGTTGTATGCTAAATCTCTATAGGGATGCAGTATGGTCTACGAGAGAGTAAGCAGCACCCAAGTTCAGAAGCGACTGCTGCATTTGGATTGTTTCATACAAGGGCAAGGAAGAGTTGTATGGTAAATCTCTATAGTGATGCAGTATGGTCTACGAGAGAGTAAGCAGCACCCAAGTTCAGAAGCGTCTGCTACATTTGGATTGTTTCATACAAGGGCAAGGAAGAGTTGTATGCTAAATCTCTATAGTGATGCAGTACGGTCTACGAGTGAGTAAGCAGCACCCAAGTTCAGAAGCGTCTGCTACATTTGGATTGTCTCATACAAAGGCAATGAAGAGTTCTATACTAAATCTCTCTGGTGTTCCTATACTGGCTACAGCCTAGTAAGCAGGACCCAAGTTCAGAAGCGTCTGCTACATTTGGATTTTTTCATACAAGGGCAAGGAAGAGTTGTATGGTAAATCTCTATAGTGATGCAGTATGGTCTACGAGAGAGTAAGCAGCACCCAAGTTCAGAAGCGTCTGCTACATTTGGATTGTTTCATACAAGGGCAAGGAAGAGTTGTATGTTAAATCTCTATAGTGATGCAGTATGGTCTACGAGAGAGTAAGCAGCACCCAAGTTCAGAAGCGTCTGCTACATTTGGATTGTTTCATACAAGGGCAAGGAAGAGTTGTATGTTAAATCTCTATAGTGATGCATTATGGTCTACGAGAGAGTAAGCAGCACCCAAGTTCAGAAGCGTCTTGTACATTTGGATTGTTTCATACAAAGGCAATGAAGAGTTCTATACTAAATCTCTCTGGTGTTCCTATACTGTCTACAGCCTAGTAAGCAGGACCCAAGTCCAGAAGCGTCTGCTACATTTGGATTGTTTCATACAAGGGCAAGGAAGAGTTGTATGCTAAATCTCTATAGTGATGCAGTATGGTCTACGAGAGAGTAAGCAGCACCCAAGTTCAGAAGCGTCTGCGACATTTGGATTGTTTCATACAAAGGCAATGAAGAGTTCTATACTAAATCTCTCTGGTGTTCCTATACTGGCTACAGCCTAGTAAGCAGCACCCAAGTTCAGAAGCGTCTGCTACATTTGGATTGTTTCATACAAGGGCAAGGAAGAGTTGTATGCTAAATCTCTATAGTGATGCAGTATGGTCTACGAGAGAGTAAGCAGCACCCAAGTTCAGAAGCGTCTGCTACATTTGGATTGTTTCGTACAAGGGCAAGGAAGAGTTGTATGCTAAATCTCTATAGTGATGCAGTATGGTCTACGAGAGAGTAAGCAGCACCCAAGTTCAGAAGCGTCTGCAACATTTGGATTGTTTCATACAAGGGCAAGGAAGAGATGTATGCTAAATCTCTATAGTGATGCAGTATGGTCTACGAGAGAGTAAGCAGCACCCACGTTCAGAAGCGTCTGCTACATTTGGATTGTTTCATACAAAGGCAATGAAGAGTTCTATACTAAATCTCTCTGGTGTTCCTATACTGGCTACAGCCTAGTAAGCAGCACCCAAGTTCAGAAGCGTCTGCTACATTTGGATTGTTTCATACAAGGGCAAGGAAGAGTTGTATGGTAAATCTCTATAATGATGCAGTATGGTCTACGAGAGAGTAAGCAGCACCCAAGTTCATAAGCGTCTGCTACATTTGGATTGTTTCATACAAGGGCAAGGAAGAGTTGTATGCTAAATCTCTATAGTGATGCAGTATGGTCAACGAGAGAGTAAGCAGCACCCAAGTTCAGAAGCGTCTGCTAGATTTGGATTGTTTCATACAAGGGCAAGGAAGAGTTGTATGCTAAATCTCTATAGTGATGCAGTATGGTCTACGAGAGAGTAAGCAGCACCCAAGTTCAGAAGCGTCTGCTACATTTGGATTTTTTCATACAAAGGCAAGGAAGAGATGTATGCTAAAACTCTATAGTGATGCAGTATGGTCTACGAGAGAGTAAGCAGCACCCACGTTCAGAAGCGTCTGCTACATTTGGATTGTTTCATACAAAGGCAATGAATAGTTCTATAATAAATCTCTCAGGTGTTCCTATACCGGCTACAGCCTGGTAAGCAGGACCCAAGTTCAGAAGCGTCTGCTACATTTGGATTGTTTCATACAAGGGCAAGGAAGAGTTGTATGGTAAATCTCTATAGTGATGCAGTATGGTCTACGAGAGAGTAAGCAGCACCCAAGTTCAGAAGCGTCTGCTACATTTGGATTGTTTCATACAAGGGCAAGGAAGAGTTGTATGCTAAATCTCTATAGTGATGCAGTATGGTCTACGAGAGAGTAAGCAGCACCCAAGTTCAGAAGCGTCTGCTACATTTGGATTGTTTCATACAAAGGCAAGGAAGAGTTGTATGCTAAATCTCTATAGTGATGCAGTATGGTCTACGAGAGAGTAAGCAGCACCCAAGTTCAGAAGCGTCTGCTACATTTGGATTGTTTCATACAAGGGCAAGGAAGAGTTGTATGCTAAATCTCTATAGTGATGCAGTATGGTCTACGAGAGAGTAAGCAGCACCCAAGTTCAGAAGCGTCTGCTACATTTGGATTATTTCATACAAGGGCAAGGAAGAGTTGTATGCTAAATCTCTATAGTGATGCAGTATGGTCTACGAGAGAGTAAGCAGCACCCAAGTTCAGAACCGTCTGCTACATTTGTATTGTTTCATACAGAGGCAATGAAGTGTTCTATACTAAATCTCTCTGGTGTTCCTATACTCGCTACAGCCTAGTAAGCAGGACCCAAGTTCAGAAGCGTCTGCTACATTTGCATTGTTTCATACAAGGGCAAGGAAGAGTTGTATGCTAAATCTCTATAGGGATGCAGTATGGTCTACGAGAGAGTAAGCAGCACCCAGGTTCAGAAGCGTCTGCTGCATTTGGACTGTTTCATACAAGGGCAAGGAAGAGTTGTATGCTAAATCTCTATAGTGATGCAGTATGGTCTACGAGAGAGTAAGCAGCACCCAAGTTCAGAAGCGTCTGCTACATTTGGATTGTTTCATACAAAGGCAATGAAGAGTTCTATACTAAATCTCTCTGGTGTTCCTATACTGGCTACAGCCTACTAAGCAGGACTCAAGTTCAGAAGCGTCTGCTACATTTGGATTGTTTCATACAAGGGCAAGGAAGAGTTGTATGGTAAATCTCTATAGTGATGCAGTATGGTCTACGAGAGAGTAAGCAGCACCCAAGTTCAGAAGCGTCTGCTACATTTCGATTGTTTCATACAAGGGCAAGGAAGAGTTGTATGGTAAATCTCTATAGTGATGCAGTATGGTCTACGAGAGAGTAAGCAGCACCCAAGTTCAGAAGCGTCTGCTACATTTGGATTGTTTCATACAAGGGCAAGGAAGAGTTGTATGGTAAATCTCTATAGTGATGCAGTATGGTCTACGAGAGAGTAAGCAGCACCCAAGTTCAGAAGCGTCTGCTACATTTGGATTGTTTCATACAAAGGCAATGAAGAGTTCTATACTAAATCTCTCTGGTGTTCCTATACTGGCTACAGCCTAGTAAGCAGGACCCAAGTTCAGAAGCGTCTGCTACATTTGGATTGTTTCATACAAGGGCAAGGAAGAGTTGTATGCTAAATCTCTATAGTGATGCAGTATGGTCTACGAGAGAGTAAGCAGCACCCAAGTTCAGAAGCGTCAGCTACATTTGGATTGTTTCATACAAGGGCAAGGAAGAGTTGTATGCTAAATCTCTATAGTGATGCAGTATGGTCTACGAGAGAGTAAGCAGCACCCAAGTTCAGAAGCGTCTGCAACATTTTGATTGTCTCATACAACGGCAAGGAAGAGTTGTATGGTAAATCTCTATAGTGATGCAGTATGGTCCACGAGAGAGTAAGCAGCACCCAAGTTCAGAAGCGTCTGCTACATTTGGATTGTTTCATACAAGGGCAAGGAAGAGTTGTATGCTAAATCTCTATAGTGATGCAGTATGGTCTACGAGAGAGTAAGCAGCACCCAAGTTCAGAAGCGTCTTCTACATTTGGATTGCTTCGTACAAGGGCAAGGAAGAGTTGTATGCTAAATCTCTATAGTGATGCAGTATGGTCTACGAGAGAGTAAGCAGCACCCAAGTTCAGAAGCGTCTGGAACATTTGGATTGCTTCGTACAAGGGCAAGGAAGAGTTGTATGCTAAATCTCTATAGTGATGCAGTATGGTCTACGAGAGAGTAAGCAGCACCCAAGTTCCGAAGCGTCTGCTACATTTGGATTGTTTCATACAAGGGCAATGAAGAGTTCTATACTAAATCTCTCTGGTGTTCCTATACTGGCTACAGCCTAGTAAGCAGCACCCAAGTTCAGAAGCGTCTGCTACATTTGGATTGTTTCATACAAGGGCAAGGAAGAGTTGTATGGTAAATCTCTATAGTGATGCAGTATGGTCTACGAGAGAGTAAGCAGCACCCAAGTTCAGAAGCGTCTGCTACATTTGGATTGTTTCATACAAGGGCAAGGAAGAGTTGTATGCTAAATCTCTATAGGGATGCAGTATGGTCTACGAGAGAGTAAGCAGCACCCAAGTTCAGAAGCGACTGCTGCATTTGGATTGTTTCATACAAGGGCAAGGAAGAGTTGTATGGTAAATCTCTATAGTGATGCAGTATGGTCTACGAGAGAGTAAGCAGCACCCAAGTTCAGAAGCGTCTGCTACATTTGGATTGTTTCATACAAGGGCAAGGAAGAGTTGTATGCTAAATCTCTATAGTGATGCAGTATGGTCTACGAGAGAGTAAGCAGCACCCAAGTTCAGAAGCGTCTGCTACATTTGGATTGTTTCATACAAGGGCAAGGAAGAGTTGTATGCTAAATCTCTATAGGGATGCAGTATGGTCTACGAGAGAGTAAGCAGCACCCAAGTTCAGAAGCGACTGCTGCATTTGGATTGTTTCATACAAGGGCAAGGAAGAGTTGTATGGTAAATCTCTATAGTGATGCAGTATGGTCTACGAGAGAGTAAGCAGCACCCAAGTTCAGAAGCGTCTGCTACATTTGGATTGTTTCATACAAGGGCAAGGAAGAGTTGTATGGTAAATCTCTATAGTGATGCAGTACGGTCTACGAGTGAGTAAGCAGCACCCAAGTTCAGAAGCGTCTGCTACATTTGGATTGTTTCATACAAAGGCAATGAAGAGTTCTATACTAAATCTCTCTGGTGTTCCTATACTGGCTACAGCCTAGTAAGCAGGACCCAA
The DNA here is from genome assembly GCA_026170595.1 of Plestiodon gilberti rubricaudatus. Classification (NCBI taxonomy): domain Eukaryota; kingdom Metazoa; phylum Chordata; class Lepidosauria; order Squamata; family Scincidae; genus Plestiodon; species Plestiodon gilberti. The sequence continues at coordinate 114,021,899 of JANXHW010000003.1, forward strand.
GTTCAGAAGCGTCTGCTACATTTGGATTGTTTCATACAAGGGCAAGGAAGAGTTGTATGCTAAATCTCTATAGTGATGCAGTATGGTCTACGAGAGAGTAAGCAGCACCCAAGTTCAGAAGCGTCAGCTACATTTGGATTGTTTCATACAAGGGCAAGGAAGAGTTGTATGCTAAATCTCTATAGTGATGCAGTATGGTCTACGAGAGAGTAAGCAGCACCCAAGTTCAGAAGCGTCTGCAACATTTTGATTGTCTCATACAACGGCAAGGAAGAGTTGTATGGTAAATCTCTATAGTGATGCAGTATGGTCCACGAGAGAGTAAGCAGCACCCAAGTTCAGAAGCGTCTGCTACATTTGGATTGTTTCATACAAGGGCAAGGAAGAGTTGTATGCTAAATCTCTATAGTGATGCAGTATGGTCTACGAGAGAGTAAGCAGCACCCAAGTTCAGAAGCGTCTTCTACATTTGGATTGCTTCGTACAAGGGCAAGGAAGAGTTGTATGCTAAATCTCTATAGTGATGCAGTATGGTCTACGAGAGAGTAAGCAGCACCCAAGTTCAGAAGCGTCTGGAACATTTGGATTGCTTCGTACAAGGGCAAGGAAGAGTTGTATGCTAAATCTCTATAGTGATGCAGTATGGTCTACGAGAGAGTAAGCAGCACCCAAGTTCCGAAGCGTCTGCTACATTTGGATTGTTTCATACAAGGGCAATGAAGAGTTCTATACTAAATCTCTCTGGTGTTCCTATACTGGCTACAGCCTAGTAAGCAGCACCCAAGTTCAGAAGCGTCTGCTACATTTGGATTGTTTCATACAAGGGCAAGGAAGAGTTGTATGGTAAATCTCTATAGTGATGCAGTATGGTCTACGAGAGAGTAAGCAGCACCCAAGTTCAGAAGCGTCTGCTACATTTGGATTGTTTCATACAAGGGCAAGGAAGAGTTGTATGCTAAATCTCTATAGGGATGCAGTATGGTCTACGAGAGAGTAAGCAGCACCCAAGTTCAGAAGCGACTGCTGCATTTGGATTGTTTCATACAAGGGCAAGGAAGAGTTGTATGGTAAATCTCTATAGTGATGCAGTATGGTCTACGAGAGAGTAAGCAGCACCCAAGTTCAGAAGCGTCTGCTACATTTGGATTGTTTCATACAAGGGCAAGGAAGAGTTGTATGCTAAATCTCTATAGTGATGCAGTATGGTCTACGAGAGAGTAAGCAGCACCCAAGTTCAGAAGCGTCTGCTACATTTGGATTGTTTCATACAAGGGCAAGGAAGAGTTGTATGCTAAATCTCTATAGGGATGCAGTATGGTCTACGAGAGAGTAAGCAGCACCCAAGTTCAGAAGCGACTGCTGCATTTGGATTGTTTCATACAAGGGCAAGGAAGAGTTGTATGGTAAATCTCTATAGTGATGCAGTATGGTCTACGAGAGAGTAAGCAGCACCCAAGTTCAGAAGCGTCTGCTACATTTGGATTGTTTCATACAAGGGCAAGGAAGAGTTGTATGCTAAATCTCTATAGTGATGCAGTACGGTCTACGAGTGAGTAAGCAGCACCCAAGTTCAGAAGCGTCTGCTACATTTGGATTGTCTCATACAAAGGCAATGAAGAGTTCTATACTAAATCTCTCTGGTGTTCCTATACTGGCTACAGCCTAGTAAGCAGGACCCAAGTTCAGAAGCGTCTGCTACATTTGGATTTTTTCATACAAGGGCAAGGAAGAGTTGTATGGTAAATCTCTATAGTGATGCAGTATGGTCTACGAGAGAGTAAGCAGCACCCAAGTTCAGAAGCGTCTGCTACATTTGGATTGTTTCATACAAGGGCAAGGAAGAGTTGTATGTTAAATCTCTATAGTGATGCAGTATGGTCTACGAGAGAGTAAGCAGCACCCAAGTTCAGAAGCGTCTGCTACATTTGGATTGTTTCATACAAGGGCAAGGAAGAGTTGTATGTTAAATCTCTATAGTGATGCATTATGGTCTACGAGAGAGTAAGCAGCACCCAGGTTCAGAAGCGTCTGGTACATTTGGATTGTTTCATACAAAGGCAATGAAGAGTTCTATACTAAATCTCTCTGGTGTTCCTATACTGGCTACAGCCTAGTAAGCAGGACCCAAGTCCAGAAGCGTCTGCTACATTTGGATTGTTTCATACAAGGGCAAGGAAGAGTTGTATGCTAAATCTCTATAGGGATGCAGTATGGTCTACGAGAGAGTAAGCAGCACCCAAGTTCAGAAGCGTCTGCTGCATTTGGACTGTTTCATACAAGGGCAAGGAAGAGTTGTATGCTAAATCTCTATAGTGATGCAGTATGGTCTACGAGAGAGTAAGCAGCACCCAAGTTCAGAAGCGTCTGCTACATTTGGATTGTTTCATACAAAGGCAATGAAGAGTTCTATACTAAATCTCTCTGGTGTTCCTATACTGGCTACAGCCTAGTAAGCAGGACCCAAGTTCAGAAGCGTCTGCTACATTTGGATTGTTTCATACAAGGGCAAGGAAGAGTTGTATGGTAAATCTCTATAGTGATGCAGTATGGTCTACGAGAGAGTAAGCAGCACCCAAGTTCAGAAACGTCTGCTACATTTGGATTGTTTCATACAAGGGCAAGGAAGAGTTCTATACTAAATCTCTCTGGTGTTCCTATACTGGCTACAGCCTAGTAAGCAGCACACAAGTTCAGAAGCGTCTGCTACATTTGGATTGTTTCATACAAGGGCAAGGAAGAGTTGTATGGTAAATCTCTATAGAGATGCAGTATGGTCTACGAGAGAGTAAGCAGCACCCAAGTTCAGAAGCGTCTGCTACATTTGGATTGTTTCATACAGAGGCAATGAACAGTTCTATACTAAATCTCTCTGGTGTTCCTATACTCGCTACAGCCTAGTAAGCAGGACCCAAGTTCAGAAGCGTCTGCTACATTTGGATTGTTTCATACAAGGGCAAGGAAGAGTTGTATGCTAAATCTCTATAGGGATGCAGTATGGTCTACGAGAGAGTAAGCAGCACCCAAGTTCAGAAGCGACTGCTGCATTTGGATTGTTTCATACAAGGGCAAGGAAGAGTTGTATGGTAAATCTCTATAGTGATGCAGTATGGTCTACGAGAGAGTAAGCAGCACCCAAGTTCAGAAGCGTCTGCTACATTTGGATTGTTTCATACAAGGGCAAGGAAGAGTTGTATGCTAAATCTCTATAGTGATGCAGTACGGTCTACGAGTGAGTAAGCAGCACCCAAGTTCAGAAGCGTCTGCTACATTTGGATTGTCTCATACAAAGGCAATGAAGAGTTCTATACTAAATCTCTCTGGTGTTCCTATACTGGCTACAGCCTAGTAAGCAGGACCCAAGTTCAGAAGCGTCTGCTACATTTGGATTTTTTCATACAAGGGCAAGGAAGAGTTGTATGGTAAATCTCTATAGTGATGCAGTATGGTCTACGAGAGAGTAAGCAGCACCCAAGTTCAGAAGCGTCTGCTACATTTGGATTGTTTCATACAAGGGCAAGGAAGAGTTGTATGTTAAATCTCTATAGTGATGCAGTATGGTCTACGAGAGAGTAAGCAGCACCCAAGTTCAGAAGCGTCTGCTACATTTGGATTGTTTCATACAAGGGCAAGGAAGAGTTGTATGTTAAATCTCTATAGTGATGCATTATGGTCTACGAGAGAGTAAGCAGCACCCAAGTTCAGAAGCGTCTGGTACATTTGGATTGTTTCATACAAAGGCAATGAAGAGTTCTATACTAAATCTCTCTGGTGTTCCTATACTGTCTACAGCCTAGTAAGCAGGACCCAAGTCCAGAAGCGTCTGCTACATTTGGATTGTTTCATACAAGGGCAAGGAAGAGTTGTATGCTAAATCTCTATAGTGATGCAGTATGGTCTACGAGAGAGTAAGCAGCACCCAAGTTCAGAAGCGTCTGCGACATTTGGATTGTTTCATACAAAGGCAATGAAGAGTTCTATACTAAATCTCTCTGGTGTTCCTATACTGGCTACAGCCTAGTAAGCAGCACCCAAGTTCAGAAGCGTCTGCTACATTTGGATTGTTTCATACAAGGGCAAGGAAGAGTTGTATGCTAAATCTCTATAGTGATGCAGTATGGTCTACGAGAGAGTAAGCAGCACCCAAGTTCAGAAGCGTCTGCTACATTTGGATTGTTTCGTACAAGGGCAAGGAAGAGTTGTATGCTAAATCTCTATAGTGATGCAGTATGGTCTACGAGAGAGTAAGCAGCACCCAAGTTCAGAAGCGTCTGCAACATTTGGATTGTTTCATACAAGGGCAAGGAAGAGATGTATGCTAAATCTCTATAGTGATGCAGTATGGTCTACGAGAGAGTAAGCAGCACCCACGTTCAGAAGCGTCTGCTACATTTGGATTGTTTCATACAAAGGCAATGAAGAGTTCTATACTAAATCTCTCTGGTGTTCCTATACTGGCTACAGCCTAGTAAGCAGCACCCAAGTTCAGAAGCGTCTGCTACATTTGGATTGTTTCATACAAGGGCAAGGAAGAGTTGTATGGTAAATCTCTATAGTGATGCAGTATGGTCTACGAGAGAGTAAGCAGCACCCAAGTTCATAAGCGTCTGCTACATTTGGATTGTTTCATACAGAGGCAATGAAGAGTTCTATACTAAATCTCTCTGGTGTTCCTATACTCGCTACAGCCTAGTAAGCAGGACCCAAGTTCAGAAGCGTCTGCTACATTTGGATTGTTTCATACAAGGGCAAGGAAGAGTTGTATGCTAAATCTCTATAGTGATGCAGTATGGTCTACGAGAGAGTAAGCAGCACCCAAGTTCAGAAGCGTCTGCTACATTTGGATTGTTTCGTACAAGGGCAAGGAAGAGTTGTATGCTAAATCTCTATAGTGATGCAGTATGGTCTACGAGAGAGTAAGCAGCACCCAAGTTCAGAAGCGTCTGCAACATTTGGATTGTTTCATACAAGGGCAAGGAAGAGTTGTATGCTAAATCTCTATAGTGATGCAGTATGGTCTACGAGAGAGTAAGCAGCACCCAAGTTCAGAAGCGTCTGCTACATTTGGATTGTTTCATACAAGGGCAATGAAGAGTTCTATACTAAATCTCTCTGGTGTTCCTATACTGGCTACAGCCTAGTAAGCAGCACCCAAGTTCAGAAGCGTCTGCTACATTTGGATTGTTTCATACAAGGGCAAGGAAGAGTTGTATGGTAAATGTCTATAGTGATGCAGTATGGTCTACGAGAGAGTAAGCAGCACCCAAGTTCAGAACCGTCTGCTACATTTGTATTGTTTCATACAGAGGCAATGAAGTGTTCTATACTAAATCTCTCTGGTGTTCCTATACTCGCTACAGCCTAGTAAGCAGGACCCAAGTTCAGAAGCGTCTGCTACATTTGGATTATTTCATACAAGGGCAAGGAAGAGTTGTATGCTAAATCTCTATAGGGATGCAGTATGGTCTACGAGAGAGTAAGCAGCACCCACGTTCAGAAGCGTCTGCTACATTTGGATTGTTTCATACAAGGGCAAGGAAGAGTTGTATGCTAAATCTCTATAGTGATGCAGTATGGTCTACGAGAGAGTAAGCAGCACCCAAGTTCAGAAGCGTCTGCAACATTTGGATTGTTTCATACAAGGGCAAGGAAGAGTTGTATGGTAAATCTCTATAGTGATGCAGTATGGTCTACGAGAGAGTAAGCAGCACCCAAGTTCAGAAGCGTCTGCTACATTTGGATTATTTCATACAAGGGCAATGAAGAGTTCTATACTAAATCTCTCTGGTGTTCCTATACTGGCTAAAGCCTAGTAAGCAGCACCCAAGTTCAGAAGCGTCTGCTACATTTGGATTGTTTCATACAAGGGCAAGGAAGAGTTGTATGGTAAATCTCTATAGTGATGCAGTATGGTCTACGAGAGAGTAAGCAGCACCCAAGTTCAGAAGCATCAGCTACATTTGGATTGTTTCATACAAGGGCAAGGAAGAGTTGTATGGTAAATCTCTATAGTGATGCAGTATGGTCTACGAGAGAGTAAGCAGCACCCACGTTCAGAAGCGTCAGATACATTTGGATTGTTTCATACAAGGGCAAGGAAGAGTTGTATGGTAAATCTCTATAGTGATGCAGTATGGTCTACGAGAGAGTAAGCAGCACCCACGATCAGAAGCGTCTGCAACATTTGGATTGTCTCATACAACGGCAAGGAAGAGTTGTATGGTAAATCTCTATAGTGATGCAGTATGGTCTACGAGAGAGTAAGCAGCACCCAAGTTCAGAAGCGTCTGCTACATTTGGATTGTTTCATACAAGGGCAAGGAAGAGTTGTATGCTAAATCTCTATAGTGATGCAGTATGGTCTACGAGAGAGTAAGCAGCACCCAAGTTCAGAAGCGTCTGCTACATTTGGATTGTTTCGTACAAGGCCAAGGAAGAGTTGTATGCTAAATCTCTATAGTGATGCAGTATGGTCTACGAGAGAGTAAGCAGCACCCAAGTTCAGAAGCGTCTGCAACATTTGGATTGTTTCATACAAGGGCAAGGAAGAGTTGTATGCTAAATCTCTATAGTGATGCAGTATGGTCTACGAGAGAGTAAGCAGCACCCAAGTTCAGAAGCGTCTGCTACATTTGGATTGTTTCATACAAGGGCAATGAAGAGTTCTATACTAAATCTCTCTGGTGTTCCTATACTGGCTACAGCCTAGTAAGCAGCACCCAAGTTCAGAAGCGTCTGCTACATTTGGATTGTTTCATACAAGGGCAAGGAAGAGTAGTATGGTAAATGTCTATAGTGATGCAGTATGGTCTACGAGAGAGTAAGCAGCACCCAAGTTCAGAACCGTCTGCTACATTTGTATTGTTTCATACAGAGGCAATGAAGTGTTCTATACTAAATCTCTCTGGTGTTCCTATACTCGCTACAGCCTAGTAAGCAGGACCCAAGTTCAGAAGCGTCTGCTACATTTGGATTGTTTCATACAAGGGCAAGGAAGAGTTGTATGCTAAATCTCTATAGGGATGCAGTATGGTCTACGAGAGAGTAAGCAGCACCCAAGTTCAGAAGCGTCTGCTACATTTGGATTGTTTCATACAAGGGCAAGGAAGAGTTGTATGCTAAATCTCTATAGTGATGCAGTATGGTCTACGAGAGAGTAAGCAGCACCCAAGTTCAGAAGCGTCTGCAACATTTCGATTGTATCATACAAGGGCAAGGAAGAGTTGTATGGTAAATCTCTATAGTGATGCAGTATGGTCTACGAGAGAGTAAGCAGCACCCAAGTTCAGAAGCGTCTGCTACATTTGGATTGTTTCATACAAAGGCAATGAAGAGTTCTATACTAAATCTCTCTGGTGTTCCTATACTGGCTACAGGCTAGTAAGCAGGACCCAAGTTCAGAAGCGTCTGCTACATTTGGATTGTTTCATACAAGGGCAAGGAAGAGTTGTATGCTAAATCTCTATAGTGATGCAGTATGGTCTACGAGAGAGTAAGCAGCACCCAAGTTCAGAAGCATCAGCTACATTTGGATTGTTTCATACAAGGGCAAGGAAGAGTTGTATGGTAAATCTCTATAGTGATGCAGTATGGTCTACGAGAGAGTAAGCAGCACCCACGTTCAGAAGCGTCAGCTACATTTGGATTGTTTCATACAAGGGCAAGGAAGATTTGTATGGTAAATCTCTATAGTGATGCAGTATGGTCTACGAGAGAGTAAGCAGCACCCACGTTCAGAAGCGTCTGCAACATTTGGATTGTCTCATACAACGGCAAGGAAGAGTTGTATGGTAAATCTCTATAGTGATGCAGTATGGTCTACGAGAGAGTAAGCAGCACCCAAGTTCAGAAGCGTCTGCTACATTTGGATTGTTTCATACAAGGGCAAGGAAGAGTTGTATGCTATATCTCTATAGTGATGCAGTATGGTCTACGAGAGAGTAAGCAGCACCCAAGTTCAGAAGCGTCTGCTACATTTGGATTGTTTCGTACAAGGCCAAGGAAGAGTTGTATGCTAAATCTCTATAGTGATGCAGTATGGTCTACGAGAGAGTAAGCAGCACCCAAGTTCAGAAGCGTCTGCAACATTTGGATTGTTTCATACAAGGGCAAGGAAGAGTTGTATGCTAAATCTCTATAGTGATGCAGTATGGTCTACGAGAGAGTAAGCAGCACCCAAGTTCCGAAGCGTCTGCTACATTTGGATTATTTCTTACAAGGGCAATGAAGAGTTCTATACTAAATCTCTCTGGTGTTCCTATACTGGCTACAGCCTAGTAAGCAGCACCCAAGTTCAGAAGCGTCTGCTACATTTGGATTGTTTCATACAAGGGCAAGGAAGAGTTGTATGGTAAATCTCTATAGTGATGCAGTATGGTCTACGAGAGAGTAATCAGCACCCAAGTTCAGAAGCGTCTGCTACATTTGGATTGTTTCATACAGAGCAATGAAGAGTTCTATACTAAATCTCTCTGGTGTTCCTATACTCGCTACAGCCTAGTAAGCAGGACCCAGGTTCAGAAGCGTCTGCTACATTTGGATTGTTTCATTCAAGGGCAAGGAAGAGTTGTATGGTAAATCTCTATAGTGATGCAGTATGGTCTACGAGAGAGTAAGCAGCACCCAAGTTCAGAAGCGTCAGCTACATTTGGATTGTTTCATACAAGGGCAAGGAAGAGTTGTATGGTAAATCTCTATAGTGATGCAGTATGGTCTACGAGAGAGTAAGCAGCACCCAAGTTCAGAAGCGTCTGCTACATTTGGATTGTTTCATACAAGGGCAAGGAAGAGTTGTATGCTAAATCTCTATAGTGATGCAGTATGGTCTACGAGAGAGTAAGCAGCACCCAAGTTCAGAAGCGTCTGCTACATTTGGATTGTTTCATACAAGGGCAAGGAAGAGTTGTATGCTAAATCTCTATAGTGATGCAGTATGGTCTACGAGAGAGTAAGCAGCACCCAAGTTCAGAAGCATCTGCTACATTTGGATTGTTTCATAGAGAGGCAATGAAGAGTTCTATACTAAATCTCTCTGGTGTTCCTATACTCGCTACAGCCTAGTAAGCAGGACCCAGGTTCAGAAGCGTCTGCTACATTTGGATTGTTTCATTCAAGGGCAAGGAAGAGTTGTATGGTAAATCTCTATAGTGATGCAGTATGGTCTACGAGAGAGTAAGCAGCACCCAAGTTCAGAAGCGTCAGCTACATTTGGATTGTTTCATACAAGGGCAAGGAAGAGTTGTATGCTAAATCTCTATAGTGATGCAGTATGGTCTACGAGAGAGTAAGCAGCACCCAAGTTCAGAAGCGTCTGCTACATTTGGATTGTTTCATACAAAGGCAAGGAAGAGTTGTATGCTAAATCTCTATAGTGATGCAGTATGGTCTACGAGAGAGTAAGCAGCACCCAAGTTCAGAAGCGTCTGCTACATTTGGATTGTTTCATACAAGGGCAAGGAAGAGTTGTATGCTAAATCTCTATAGTGATGCAGTATGGTCTACGAGAGAGTAAGCAGCACCCAGGTTCAGAAGCGTCTGCTACATTTGGATTGTTTCATACAAGGGCAAGGAAGAGTTGTATGCTAAATCTCTATAGTGATGCAGTATGGTCTACGAGAGAGTAAGCAGCACCCAAGTTCAGAAGCGTCTGCTACATTTGGATTGTTTCATACAAGGGCAAGGAAGAGTTGTATGGTAAATCTTTATAGTGATGCATTATGGTCTACGAGAGAGTAAGCAGCACCCAAGTTCAGAAGCATCTGCTACATTTGGATTGTTTCATACAAAGGCAAGGAAGAGTTCTATACTAAATCTCTCTTGTGTTCCTATACTGGCTACAGCCTAGTAAGCAGGACCCAAGTTCAGAAGCGTCTGCTACATTTGGATTGTTTCATACAAGGGCAAGGAAGAGTTGTATGGTAAATCTCTATAGTGATGCAGTATGGTCTACGAGAGAGTAAGCAGCACCCAAGTTCAGAAGCGTCTGCTACATTTGGATTGTTTCATACAAGGGCAAGGAAGAGTTGTATGCTAAATCTCTATAGTGATGCAGTATGGTCTACGAGAGAGTAAGCAGCACCCAAGTTCAGAAGCGTTTGCTACATTTGGATTGTTTCGTACAAGGGCAAGGAAGAGTTGTATGCTAAATCTCTATAGTGATGCAGTATGGTCTACGAGAGAGTAAGCAGCACCCAAGTTCAGAAGCGTCTGCAACATTTGGATTGTTTCGTACAAGGGCAAGGAAGAGTTGTATGCTAAATCTCTATAGTGATGCAGTATGGTCTACGAGAGAGTAAGCAGCACCCAAGTTCCGAAGCGTCTGCTACATTTGGATTGTTTCATACAAGGGCAATGAAGAGTTCTATACTAAATCTCTCTGGTGTTCCTATACTGGCTACAGCCTAGTAAGCAGCACCCAAGTTCAGAAGCGTCTGCTGCATTTGGATTGTTTCATACAAGGGCAAGGAAGAGTTGTATGGTAAATGTCTATAGTGATGCAGTATGGTCTACGAGAGAGTAAGCAGCACCCAAGTTCAGAAGCGTCTGCTACATTTGGATTGTTTCATACAAGGGCAATGAAGAGTTCTATACTAAATCTCTCTGGTGTTCCTATACTGGCTAAAGCCTAGTAAGCAGCACACAAGTTCAGAAGCGTCTGCTACATTTGGATTGTTTCATACAAGGGCAAGGAAGAGTTGTATGCTAAATATCTATAGTGATGCAGTATGGTCTACGAGAGAGTAAGCAGCACCCAAGTTCAGAAGCGTCTGCTACATTTGGATTGTTTCATACAAGGGCAAGGAAGAGTTGTATGGTAAATCTCTATAGTGATGCATTATGGTCTACGAGAGAGTAAGCAGCACCCAAGTTCAGAAGCGTCTGCTACATTTGGATTGTTTCATACAAAGGCAAGGAAGAGTTCTATACTAAATCTCTCTGGTGTTCCTATACTGGCTACAGCCTAGTAAGCAGGACCCAAGTTCAGAAGCGTCTGCTACATTTGGATTGTTTCATACAAGGGCAAGGAAGAGTTGTATGCTAAATCTCTATAGTGATGCAGTATGGTCTACGAGAGAGTAAGCAGCACCCAAGTTCAGAAGCGTCTGCTACATTTGGATTGTTTCATACAAGGGCAAGGAAGAGTTGTATGCTAAATCTCTATAGTGATGCAGTATGGTCTACGAGAGAGTAAGCAGCACCCAAGTTCAGAAGCGTCTGCTACATTTGGATTGTTTCGTACAAGGGCAAGGAAGAGTTGTATGCTAAATCTCTATAGTGATGCAGTATGGTCTACGAGAGAGTAAGCAGCACCCAAGTTCAGAAGCGTCTGCAACATTTGGATTGTTTCATACAAGGGCAAGGAAGAGTTGTATGCTAAATCTCTATAGTGATTCAGTATGGTCTACGAGAGAGTAAGCAGCACCCAAGTTCAGAAGCGTCTGCTACATTTGGATTGTTTCATACAAGGGCAAGGAAGAGTTGTATGGTAAATGTCTATAGTGATGCAGTATGGTCTACGAGAGAGTAAGCAGCACCCAAGTTCAGAAGCGTCTGCTACATTTGGATTGTTTCATACAGAGGCAATGAAGTGTTCTATACTAAATCTCTCTGGTGTTCCTATACTCGCTACAGCCTAGTAAGCAGCACCCAAGTTCAGAAGCGTCTGCTACATTTGGATTGTTTCATACAAGGGAAGGAAGAGTTGTATGGTAAATCTCTATAGTGATGCAGTATGGTCTACGAGAGAGTAAGCAGCACCCAAGTTCAGAAGCATCAGCTACATTTGGATTGTTTTATACAAGGGCAAGGAAGAGTTGTATGGTAAATCTCTATAGTGATGCAGTATGGTCTACGAGAGAGTAAGCAGCACCCACGTTCAGAAGCGTCAGATACATTTGGATTGTTTCATACAAGGGCAAGGAAGAGTTGTATGGTAAATCTCTATAGTGATGCAGTATGGTCTACGAGAGAGTAAGCAGCACCCACGTTCAGAAGCGTCTGCAACATTTGGATTGTCTCATACAACGGCAAGGAAGAGTTGTATGGTAAATCTCTATAGTGATGCAGTATGGTCTACGAGAGAGTAAGCAGCACCCAAGTTCAGAAGCGTCTGCTACATTTGGATTGTTTCATACAAGGGCAAGGAAGAGTTGTATGCTAAATCTCTATAGTGATGCAGTATGGTCTACGAGAGAGTAAGCAGCACCCAAGTTCAGAAGCGTCTGCTACATTTGGATTATTTCGTACAAGGCCAAGGAAGAGTTGTATGCTAAATCTCTATAGTGATGCAGTATGGTCTACGAGAGAGTAAGCAGCACCCAAGTTCAGAAGCGTCTGCAACATTTGGATTGTTTCATACAAGGGCAAGGAAGAGTTGTATGCTAAATCTCTATAGTGATGCAGTATGGTCTACGAGAGAGTAAGCAGCACCCAAGTTCAGAAGCGTCTGCTACATTTGGATTGTTTCATACAAGGGCAATGAAGAGTTCTATACTAAATCTCTCTGGTGTTCCTATACTGGCTACAGCCTAGTAAGCAGCACCCAAGTTCAGAAGCGTCTGCTACATTTGGATTGTTTCATACAAGGGCAAGGAAGAGTAGTATGGTAAATGTCTATAGTGATGCAGTATGGTCTACGAGAGAGTAAGCAGCACCCAAGTTCAGAACCGTCTGCTACATTTGTATTGTTTCATACAGAGGCAATGAAGTGTTCTATACTAAATCTCTCTGGTGTTCCTATACTCGCTACAGCCTAGTAAGCAGGACCCAAGTTCAGAAGCGTCTGCTACATTTGGATTGTTTCATACAAGGGCAAGGAAGAGTTGTATGCTAAATCTCTATAGGGATGCAGTATGGTCTACGAGAGAGTAAGCAGCACCCAAGTTCAGAAGCGTCTGCTACGTTTGGATTGTTTCATACAAGGGCAAGGAAGAGTTGTATGCTAAATCTCTATAGTGATGCAGTATGGTCTACGAGAGAGTAAGCAGCACCCAAGTTCAGAAGCGTCTGCAACATTTCGATTGTATCATACAAGGGCAAGGAAGAGTTGTATGGTAAATCTCTATAGTGATGCAGTATGGTCTACGAGAGAGTAAGCAGCACCCAAGTTCAGAAGCGTCTGCTACATTTGGATTGTTTCATACAAAGGCAATGAAGAGTTCTATACTAAATCTCTCTGGTGTTCCTATACTGGCTACAGCCTAGTAAGCAGGACCCAAGTTCAGAAGCGTCTGCTACATTTGGATTGTTTCATACAAGGGCAAGGAAGAGTTGTATGCTAAATCTCTATAGTGATGCAGTATGGTCTACGAGAGAGTAAGCAGCACCCAAGTTCAGAAGCATCAGCTACATTTGGATTGTTTTATACAAGGGCAAGGAAGAGTTGTATGGTAAATCTCTATAGTGATGCAGTATGGTCTACGAGAGAGTAAGCAGCACCCACGTTCAGAAGCGTCAGATACATTTGGATTGTTTCATACAAGGGCAAGGAAGAGTTGTATGGTAAATCTCTATAGTGATGCAGTATGGTCTACGAGAGAGTAAGCAGCACCCACGTTCAGAAGCGTCTGCAACATTTGGATTGTCTCATACAACGGCAAGGAAGAGTTGTATGGTAAATCTCTATAGTGATGCAGTATGGTCTACGAGAGAGTAAGCAGCACCCAAGTTCAGAAGCGTCTGCTACATTTGGATTGTTTCATACAAGGGCAAGGAAGAGTTGTATGCTAAATCTCTATAGTGATGCAGTATGGTCTACGAGAGAGTAAGCAGCACCCAAGTTCAGAAGCGTCTGCTACATTTGGATTATTTCGTACAAGGCCAAGGAAGAGTTGTATGCTAAATCTCTATAGTGATGCAGTATGGTCTACGAGAGAGTAAGCAGCACCCAAGTTCAGAAGCGTCTGCAACATTTGGATTGTTTCATACAAGGGCAAGGAAGAGTTGTATGCTAAATCTCTATAGTGATGCAGTATGGTCTACGAGAGAGTAAGCAGCACCCAAGTTCAGAAGCGTCTGCTACATTTGGATTGTTTCATACAAGGGCAATGAAGAGTTCTATACTAAATCTCTCTGGTGTTCCTATACTGGCTACAGCCTAGTAAGCAGCACCCAAGTTCAGAAGCGTCTGCTACATTTGGATTGTTTCATACAAGGGCAAGGAAGAGTAGTATGGTAAATGTCTATAGTGATGCAGTATGGTCTACGAGAGAGTAAGCAGCACCCAAGTTCAGAACCGTCTGCTACATTTGTATTGTTTCATACAGAGGCAATGAAGTGTTCTATACTAAATCTCTCTGGTGTTCCTATACTCGCTACAGCCTAGTAAGCAGGACCCAAGTTCAGAAGCGTCTGCTACATTTGGATTGTTTCATACAAGGGCAAGGAAGAGTTGTATGCTAAATCTCTATAGGGATGCAGTATGGTCTACGAGAGAGTAAGCAGCACCCAAGTTCAGAAGCGTCTGCTACGTTTGGATTGTTTCATACAAGGGCAAGGAAGAGTTGTATGCTAAATCTCTATAGTGATGCAGTATGGTCTACGAGAGAGTAAGCAGCACCCAAGTTCAGAAGCGTCTGCAACATTTCGATTGTATCATACAAGGGCAAGGAAGAGTTGTATGGTAAATCTCTATAGTGATGCAGTATGGTCTACGAGAGAGTAAGCAGCACCCAAGTTCAGAAGCGTCTGCTACATTTGGATTGTTTCATACAAAGGCAATGAAGAGTTCTATACTAAATCTCTCTGGTGTTCCTATACTGGCTACAGCCTAGTAAGCAGGACCCAAGTTCAGAAGCGTCTGCTACATTTGGATTGTTTCATACAAGGGCAAGGAAGAGTTGTATGCTAAATCTCTATAGTGATGCAGTATGGTCTACGAGAGAGTAAGCAGCACCCAAGTTCAGAAGCATCAGCTACATTTGGATTGTTTCATACAAGGGTAAGGAAGAGTTGTATGGTAAATCTCTATAGTGATGCAGTATGGTCTACGAGAGAGTAAGCAGCACCCACGTTCAGAAGCGTCAGCTACATTTGGATTGTTTCATACAAGGGCAAGGAAGATTTGTATGGTAAATCTCTATAGTGATGCAGTATGGTCTACGAGAGAGTAAGCAAGCACCCACGTTCAGAAGCGTCTGCAACATTTGGATTGTCTCATACAACGGCAAGGAAGAGTTGTATGGTAAACCTCTATAGTGATGCAGTATGGTCTACGAGAGAGCAAGCAGCACCCAAGTTCAGAAGCGTCTGCTACATTTGGATTGTTTCATACAAGGGCAAGGAAGAGTTGTATGCTAAATCTCTATAGTGATGCAGTATGGTCTACGAGAGAGTAAGCAGCACCCAAGTTCAGAAGCGTCTGCTACATTTGGATTGTTTCGTACAAGGCCAAGGAAGAGTTGTATGATAAATCTCTATAGTGATGCAGTATGGTCTACGAGAGAGTAAGCAGCACCCAAGTTCAGAAGCGTCTGCAACATTTGGATTGTTTCATACAAGGGCAAGGAAGAGTTGTATGCTAAATCTCTATAGTGATGCAGTATGGTCTACGAGAGAGTAAGCAGCACCCAAGTTCCGAAGCGTCTGCTACATTTGGATTATTTCTTAGAAGGGCAATGAAGAGTTCTATACTAAATCTCTCTGGTGTTCCTATACTGGCTACAGCCTAGTAAGCAGCACCCAAGTTCAGAAGCGTCTGCTACATTTGGATTGTTTCATACAAGGGCAAGGAAGAGTTGTATGGTAAATCTCTATAGTGATGCAGTATGGTCTACGAGAGAGTAAGCAGCACCCAAGTTCAGAAGCGTCTGCAACATTTGGATTGTTTCATACAAGGGCAAGGAAGAGTTGTATGCTAAATCTCTATAGTGATTCAGTATGGTCTACGAGAGAGTAAGCAGCACCCAAGTTCAGAAGCGTCTGCTACATTTGGATTGTTTCATACAAGGGCAAGGAAGAGTTGTATGGTAAATGTCTATAGTGATGCAGTATGGTCTACGAGAGAGTAAGCAGCACCCAAGTTCAGAAGCGTCTGCTACATTTGGATTGTTTCATACAGAGGCAATGAAGTGTTCTATACTAAATCTCTCTGGTGTTCCTATACTCGCTACAGCCTAGTAAGCAGCACCCAAGTTCAGAAGCGTCTGCTACATTTGGATTGTTTCATACAAGGGAAGGAAGAGTTGTATGGTAAATCTCTATAGTGATGCAGTATGGTCTACGAGAGAGTAAGCAGCACCCAAGTTCAGAAGCATCAGCTACATTTGGATTGTTTTATACAAGGGCAAGGAAGAGTTGTATGGTAAATCTCTATAGTGATGCAGTATGGTCTACGAGAGAGTAAGCAGCACCCACGTTCAGAAGCGTCAGATACATTTGGATTGTTTCATACAAGGGCAAGGAAGAGTTGTATGGTAAATCTCTATAGTGATGCAGTATGGTCTACGAGAGAGTAAGCAGCACCCACGTTCAGAAGCGTCTGCAACATTTGGATTGTCTCATACAACGGCAAGGAAGAGTTGTATGGTAAATCTCTATAGTGATGCAGTATGGTCTACGAGAGAGTAAGCAGCACCCAAGTTCAGAAGCGTCTGCTACATTTGGATTGTTTCATACAAGGGCAAGGAAGAGTTGTATGCTAAATCTCTATAGTGATGCAGTATGGTCTACGAGAGAGTAAGCAGCACCCAAGTTCAGAAGCGTCTGCTACATTTGGATTATTTCGTACAAGGCCAAGGAAGAGTTGTATGCTAAATCTCTATAGTGATGCAGTATGGTCTACGAGAGAGTAAGCAGCACCCAAGTTCAGAAGCGTCTGCAACATTTGGATTGTTTCATACAAGGGCAAGGAAGAGTTGTATGCTAAATCTCTATAGTGATGCAGTATGGTCTACGAGAGAGTAAGCAGCACCCAAGTTCAGAAGCGTCTGCTACATTTGGATTGTTTCATACAAGGGCAATGAAGAGTTCTATACTAAATCTCTCTGGTGTTCCTATACTGGCTACAGCCTAGTAAGCAGCACCCAAGTTCAGAAGCGTCTGCTACATTTGGATTGTTTCATACAAGGGCAAGGAAGAGTAGTATGGTAAATGTCTATAGTGATGCAGTATGGTCTACGAGAGAGTAAGCAGCACCCAAGTTCAGAACCGTCTGCTACATTTGTATTGTTTCATACAGAGGCAATGAAGTGTTCTATACTAAATCTCTCTGGTGTTCCTATACTCGCTACAGCCTAGTAAGCAGGACCCAAGTTCAGAAGCGTCTGCTACATTTGGATTGTTTCATACAAGGGCAAGGAAGAGTTGTATGCTAAATCTCTATAGGGATGCAGTATGGTCTACGAGAGAGTAAGCAGCACCCAAGTTCAGAAGCGTCTGCTACGTTTGGATTGTTTCATACAAGGGCAAGGAAGAGTTGTATGCTAAATCTCTATAGTGATGCAGTATGGTCTACGAGAGAGTAAGCAGCACCCAAGTTCAGAAGCGTCTGCAACATTTCGATTGTATCATACAAGGGCAAGGAAGAGTTGTATGGTAAATCTCTATAGTGATGCAGTATGGTCTACGAGAGAGTAAGCAGCACCCAAGTTCAGAAGCGTCTGCTACATTTGGATTGTTTCATACAAAGGCAATGAAGAGTTCTATACTAAATCTCTCTGGTGTTCCTATACTGGCTACAGCCTAGTAAGCAGGACCCAAGTTCAGAAGCGTCTGCTACATTTGGATTGTTTCATACAAGGGCAAGGAAGAGTTGTATGCTAAATCTCTATAGTGATGCAGTATGGTCTACGAGAGAGTAAGCAGCACCCAAGTTCAGAAGCATCAGCTACATTTGGATTGTTTCATACAAGGGTAAGGAAGAGTTGTATGGTAAATCTCTATAGTGATGCAGTATGGTCTACGAGAGAGTAAGCAGCACCCACGTTCAGAAGCGTCAGCTACATTTGGATTGTTTCATACAAGGGCAAGGAAGATTTGTATGGTAAATCTCTATAGTGATGCAGTATGGTCTACGAGAGAGTAAGCAAGCACCCACGTTCAGAAGCGTCTGCAACATTTGGATTGTCTCATACAACGGCAAGGAAGAGTTGTATGGTAAACCTCTATAGTGATGCAGTATGGTCTACGAGAGAGCAAGCAGCACCCAAGTTCAGAAGCGTCTGCTACATTTGGATTGTTTCATACAAGGGCAAGGAAGAGTTGTATGCTAAATCTCTATAGTGATGCAGTATGGTCTACGAGAGAGTAAGCAGCACCCAAGTTCAGAAGCGTCTGCTACATTTGGATTGTTTCGTACAAGGCCAAGGAAGAGTTGTATGATAAATCTCTATAGTGATGCAGTATGGTCTACGAGAGAGTAAGCAGCACCCAAGTTCAGAAGCGTCTGCAACATTTGGATTGTTTCATACAAGGGCAAGGAAGAGTTGTATGCTAAATCTCTATAGTGATGCAGTATGGTCTACGAGAGAGTAAGCAGCACCCAAGTTCCGAAGCGTCTGCTACATTTGGATTATTTCTTAGAAGGGCAATGAAGAGTTCTATACTAAATCTCTCTGGTGTTCCTATACTGGCTACAGCCTAGTAAGCAGCACCCAAGTTCAGAAGCGTCTGCTACATTTGGATTGTTTCATACAAGGGCAAGGAAGAGTTGTATGGTAAATCTCTATAGTGATGCAGTATGGTCTACGAGAGAGTAATCAGCACCCAAGTTCAGAAGCGTCTGCTACATTTGGATTGTTTCATACAGAGGCAATGAAGAGTTCTATACTAAATCTCTCTGGTGTTCCTATACTCGCTACAGCCTAGTAAGCAGGACCCAGGTTCAGAAGCGTCTGCTACATTTGGATTGTTTCATTCAAGGGCAAGGAAGAGTTGTATGGTAAATCTCTATAGTGATGCAGTATGGTCTACGAGAGAGTAAGCAGCACCCAAGTTCAGAAGCGTCAGCTACATTTGGATTGTTTCATACAAGGGCAAGGAAGAGTTGTATGCTAAATCTCTATAGTGATGCAGTATGGTCTACGAGAGAGTAAGCAGCACCCAAGTTCAGAAGCGTCTGCTACATTTGGATTGTTTCATACAAAGGCAAGGAAGAGTTGTATGCTAAATCTCTATAGTGATGCAGTATGGTCTACGAGAGAGTAAGCAGCACCCAAGTTCAGAAGCGTCTGCTACATTTGGATTGTTTCATACAAGGGCAAGGAAGAGTTGTATGCTAAATCTCTATAGTGATGCAGTATGGTCTACGAGAGAGTAAGCAGCACCCAAGTTCAGAAGCGTCTGCAACATTTGGATTGTTTCATACAAGGGCAAGGAAGAGTTGTATGCTAAATCTCTATAGTGATGCAGTATGGTCTCCGAGAGAGTAAGCAGCACCCAAGTTCAGAAGCGTCTGCTACATTTGGATTGTTTCATACAAAGGCAAGGAAGAGTTCTATACTAAATCTCTCTGGTGTTCCTATACTGGCTACAGCCTAGTAAGCAGGACCCAAGTTCAGAAGCGTCTGCTACATTTGGATTGTTTCATACAAGGGCAAGGAAGAGTTGTATGCTAAATCTCTATAGTGATGCAGTATGGTCTACGAGAGAGTAAGAAGCACCCAAGTTCAGAAGCGTCTGCTACATTTGGATTGTTTCATACAAGGGCAAGGAAGAGTTGTATGCTAAATCTCTATAGTGATGCAGTATGGTCTACGAGAGAGTAAGCAGCACCCAAGTTCAGAAGCGTCTGCTACATTTGGATTGTTTCGTACAAGGGCAAGGAAGAGTTGTATGCTAAATCTCTATAGTGATGCAGTATGGTCTACGAAAGAGTAAGCAGCACCCAAGTTCAGGAGCGTCTGCAACATTTGGATTGTTTCATACAAGGGCAAGGAAGAGTTGTATGCTAAAACTCTATAGTGATGCATTATGGTCTACGAGAGAGTAAGCAGCACCCACGTTCAGAAGCGTCTGCTACATTTGGATTGTTTCATACAAAGGCAACGAAGAGTTCTATACTAAATCTCTCTGGTGTTCCTATACTGGCTACAGCCTAGTAAGCAGGACCCAAGTTCAGAAGCGTCTGCTACATTTGGATTTTTTCATACAAGGGCAAGGAAGAGTTGTATGGTAAATCTCTATAGTGATGCAGTATGGTCTACGAGAGAGTAAGCAGCACCCAAGTTCAGAAGCGTCTGCTACATTTGGATTGTTTCATACAAGGGCAAGGAAGAGTTGTATGCTAAATCTCTATAGTGATGCAGTATGGTCTACGAGAGAGTAAGCAGCACCCAAGTTCAGAAGCGTCTGCTACATTTGGATTGTTTCATACAAGGGCAAGGAATAGTTGTATGGTAAATCTCTATAGTGATGCATTATGGTCTACGAGAGAGTAAGCAGCACCCAAGTTCAGAAGCGTCTGGTACATTTGGATTGTTTCATACAAAGGCAATGAAGAGTTCTATACTAAATCTCTCTGGTGTTCCTATACTGGCTACAGCCTAGTAAGCAGGACCCAAGTCCAGAAGCGTCTGCTACATTTGGATTGTTTCATACAAGGGCAAGGAAGAGTTGTATGCTAAATCTCTATAGTGATGCAGTATGGTCTACGAGAGAGTAAGCAGCACCCAAGTTCAGAAGCGTCTGCGACATTTGGATTGTTTCATACAAAGGCAATGAAGAGTTCTATACTAAATCTCTCTGGTGTTCCTATACTGGCTACAGCCTAGTAAGCAGCACCCAAGTTCAGAAGCGTCTGCTACATTTGGATTGTTTCATACAAGGGCAAGGAAGAGTTGTATGCTAAATCTCTATAGTGATGCAGTATGGTCTACGAGAGAGTAAGCAGCACCCAAGTTCAGAAGCGTCTGCTACATTTGGATTGTTTCGTACAAGGGCAAGGAAGAGTTGTATGCTAAATCTCTATAGTGATGCAGTATGGTCTACGAGAGAGTAAGCAGCACCCAAGTTCAGAAGCGTCTGCAACATTTGGATTGTTTCATACAAGGGCAAGGAAGAGATGTATGCTAAATCTCTATAGTGATGCAGTATGGTCTACGAGAGAGTAAGCAGCACCCACGTTCAGAAGCGTCTGCTACATTTGGATTGTTTCATACAAAGGCAATGAAGAGTTCTATACTAAATCTCTCTGGTGTTCCTATACTGGCTACAGCCTAGTAAGCAGCACCCAAGTTCAGAAGCGTCTGCTACATTTGGATTGTTTCATACAAGGGCAAGGAAGAGTTGTATGGTAAATCTCTATAGTGATGCAGTATGGTCTACGAGAGAGTAAGCAGCACCCAAGTTCAGAAGCGTCTGCTACATTTGGATTGTTTCATACAGAGGCAATGAAGAGTTCTATACTAAATCTCTCTGGTGTTCCTATACTCGCTACAGCCTAGTAAGCAGGACCCAAGTTCAGAAGCGTCTGCTACATTTGGATTGTTTCATACAAGGGCAAGGAAGAGTTGTATGCTAAATCTCTATAGTGATGCAGTATGGTCTACGAGAGAGTAAGCAGCACCCAAGTTCAGAAGCGTCTGCTACATTTGGATTGTTTCGTACAAGGCCAAGGAAGAGTTGTATGCTAAATCTCTATAGTGATGCAGTATGGTCTACGAGAGAGTAAGCAGCACCCAAGTTCAGAAGCGTCTGCAACATTTGGATTGTTTCATACAAGGGCAAGGAAGAGTTGTATGCTAAATCTCTATAGTGATGCAGTATGGTCTACGAGAGAGTAAGCAGCACCCAAGTTCAGAAGCGTCTGCTACATTTGGATTGTTTCATACAAGGGCAATGAAGAGTTCTATACTAAATCTCTCTGGTGTTCCTATACTGGCTACAGCCTAGTAAGCAGCACCCAAGTTCAGAAGCGTCTGCTACATTTGGATTGTTTCATACAAGGGCAAGGAAGAGTTGTATGGTAAATGTCTATAGTGATGCAGTATGGTCTACGAGAGAGTAAGCAGCACCCAAGTTCAGAACCGTCTGCTACATTTGTATTGTTTCAT
Organism: Plestiodon gilberti rubricaudatus; assembly: GCA_026170595.1. Taxonomy (NCBI): domain Eukaryota; kingdom Metazoa; phylum Chordata; class Lepidosauria; order Squamata; family Scincidae; genus Plestiodon; species Plestiodon gilberti. Next base: position 114,043,885 of record JANXHW010000003.1, read on the forward strand.
ACAGAGGCAATGAAGTGTTCTATACTAAATCTCTCTGGTGTTCCTATACTCGCTACAGCCTAGTAAGCAGGACCCAAGTTCAGAAGCGTCTGCTACATTTGGATTGTTTCATACAAGGGCAAGGAAGAGTTGTATGCTAAATCTCTATAGGGATGCAGTATGGTCTACGAGAGAGTAAGCAGCACCCACGTTCAGAAGCGTCTGCTACATTTGGATTGTTTCATACAAGGGCAAGGAAGAGTTGTATGCTAAATCTCTATAGTGATGCAGTATGGTCTACGAGAGAGTAAGCAGCACCCAAGTTCAGAAGCGTCTGCAACATTTGGATTGTTTCATACAAGGGCAAGGAAGAGTTGTATGGTAAATCTCTATAGTGATGCAGTATGGTCTACGAGAGAGTAAGCAGCACCCAAGTTCAGAAGCGTCTGCTACATTTGGATTATTTCATACAAGGGCAATGAAGAGTTCTATACTAAATCTCTCTGGTGTTCCTATACTGGCTAAAGCCTAGTAAGCAGCACCCAAGTTCAGAAGCGTCTGCTACATTTGGATTGTTTCATACAAGGGCAAGGAAGAGTTGTATGGTAAATCTCTATAGTGATGCAGTATGGTCTACGAGAGAGTAAGCAGCACCCAAGTTCAGAAGCATCAGCTACATTTGGATTGTTTCATACAAGGGCAAGGAAGAGTTGTATGGTAAATCTCTATAGTGATGCAGTATGGTCTACGAGAGAGTAAGCAGCACCCACGTTCAGAAGCGTCAGATACATTTGGATTGTTTCATACAAGGGCAAGGAAGAGTTGTATGGTAAATCTCTATAGTGATGCAGTATGGTCTACGAGAGAGTAAGCAGCACCCACGATCAGAAGCGTCTGCAACATCTGGATTGTCTCATACAACGGCAAGGAAGAGTTGTATGGTAAATCTCTATAGTGATGCAGTATGGTCTACGAGAGAGTAAGCAGCACCCAAGTTCAGAAGCGTCTGCTACATTTGGATTGTTTCATACAAGGGCAAGGAAGAGTTGTATGCTAAATCTCTATAGTGATGCAGTATGGTCTACGAGAGAGTAAGCAGCACCCAAGTTCAGAAGCGTCTGCTACATTTGGATTGTTTCGTACAAGGCCAAGGAAGAGTTGTATGCTAAATCTCTATAGTGATGCAGTATGGTCTACGAGAGAGTAAGCAGCACCCAAGTTCAGAAGCGTCTGCAACATTTGGATTGTTTCATACAAGGGCAAGGAAGAGTTGTATGCTAAATCTCTATAGTGATGCAGTATGGTCTACGAGAGAGTAAGCAGCACCCAAGTTCAGAAGCGTCTGCTACATTTGGATTGTTTCATACAAGGGCAATGAAGAGTTCTATACTAAATCTCTCTGGTGTTCCTATACTGGCTACAGCCTAGTAAGCAGCACCCAAGTTCAGAAGCGTCTGCTACATTTGGATTGTTTCATACAAGGGCAAGGAAGAGTAGTATGGTAAATGTCTATAGTGATGCAGTATGGTCTACGAGAGAGTAAGCAGCACCCAAGTTCAGAACCGTCTGCTACATTTGTATTGTTTCATACAGAGGCAATGAAGTGTTCTATACTAAATCTCTCTGGTGTTCCTATACTCGCTACAGCCTAGTAAGCAGGACCCAAGTTCAGAAGCGTCTGCTACATTTGGATTGTTTCATACAAGGGCAAGGAAGAGTTGTATGCTAAATCTCTATAGGGATGCAGTATGGTCTACGAGAGAGTAAGCAGCACCCAAGTTCAGAAGCGTCTGCTACATTTGGATTGTTTCATACAAGGGCAAGGAAGAGTTGTATGCTAAATCTCTATAGTGATGCAGTATGGTCTACGAGAGAGTAAGCAGCACCCAAGTTCAGAAGCGTCTGCAACATTTCGATTGTATCATACAAGGGCAAGGAAGAGTTGTATGGTAAATCTCTATAGTGATGCAGTATGGTCTACGAGAGAGTAAGCAGCACCCAAGTTCAGAAGCGTCTGCTACATTTGGATTGTTTCATACAAAGGCAATGAAGAGTTCTATACTAAATCTCTCTGGTGTTCCTATACTGGCTACAGCCTAGTAAGCAGGACCCAAGTTCAGAAGCGTCTGCTACATTTGGATTGTTTCATACAAGGGCAAGGAAGAGTTGTATGCTAAATCTCTATAGTGATGCAGTATGGTCTACGAGAGAGTAAGCAGCACCCAAGTTCAGAAGCATCAGCTACATTTGGATTGTTTCATACAAGGGCAAGGAAGAGTTGTATGGTAAATCTCTATAGTGATGCAGTATGGTCTACGAGAGAGTAAGCAGCACCCACGTTCAGAAGCGTCAGCTACATTTGGATTGTTTCATACAAGGGCAAGGAAGATTTGTATGGTAAATCTCTATAGTGATGCAGTATGGTCTACGAGAGAGTAAGCAGCACCCACGTTCAGAAGCGTCTGCAACATTTGGATTGTCTCATACAACGGCAAGGAAGAGTTGTATGGTAAATCTCTATAGTGATGCAGTATGGTCTACGAGAGAGTAAGCAGCACCCAAGTTCAGAAGCGTCTGCTACATTTGGATTGTTTCATACAAGGGCAAGGAAGAGTTGTATGCTATATCTCTATAGTGATGCAGTATGGTCTACGAGAGAGTAAGCAGCACCCAAGTTCAGAAGCGTCTGCTACATTTGGATTGTTTCGTACAAGGCCAAGGAAGAGTTGTATGCTAAATCTCTATAGTGATGCAGTATGGTCTACGAGAGAGTAAGCAGCACCCAAGTTCAGAAGCGTCTGCAACATTTGGATTGTTTCATACAAGGGCAAGGAAGAGTTGTATGCTAAATCTCTATAGTGATGCAGTATGGTCTACGAGAGAGTAAGCAGCACCCAAGTTCCGAAGCGTCTGCTACATTTGGATTATTTCTTACAAGGGCAATGAAGAGTTCTATACTAAATCTCTCTGGTGTTCCTATACTGGCTACAGCCTAGTAAGCAGCACCCAAGTTCAGAAGCGTCTGCTACATTTGGATTGTTTCATACAAGGGCAAGGAAGAGTTGTATGGTAAATCTCTATAGTGATGCAGTATGGTCTATGAGAGAGTAATCAGCACCCAAGTTCAGAAGCGTCTGCTACATGTGGATTGTTTCATACAGAGGCAATGAAGAGTTCTATACTAAATCTCTCTGGTGTTCCTATACTCGCTACAGCCTAGTAAGCAGGACCCAGGTTCAGAAGCGTCTGCTACATTTGGATTGTTTCATTCAAGGGCAAGGAAGAGTTGTATGGTAAATCTCTATAGTGATGCAGTATGGTCTACGAGAGAGTAAGCAGCACCCAAGTTCAGAAGCGTCAGCTACATTTGGATTGTTTCATACAAGGGCAAGGAAGAGTTGTATGGTAAATCTCTATAGTGATGCAGTATGGTCTACGAGAGAGTAAGCAGCACCCAACTTCAGAAGCGTCTGCTACATTTGGATTGTTTCATACAAGGGCAAGGAAGAGTTGTATGCTAAATCTCTATAGTGATGCAGTATGGTCTACGAGAGAGTAAGCAGCACCCAAGTTCAGAAGCGTCTGCTACATTTGGATTGTTTCATACAAGGGCAAGGAAGAGTTGTATGCTAAATCTCTATAGTGATGCAGTATGGTCTACGAGAGAGTAAGCAGCACCCAAGTTCAGAAGCATCTGCTACATTTGGATTGTTTCATACAGAGGCAATGAAGAGTTCTATACTAAATCTCTCTGGTGTTCCTATACTCGCTACAGCCTAGTAAGCAGGACCCAGGTTCAGAAGCGTCTGCTACATTTGGATTGTTTCATTCAAGGGCAAGGAAGAGTTGTATGGTAAATCTCTATAGTGATGCAGTATGGTCTACGAGAGAGTAAGCAGCACCCAAGTTCAGAAGCGTCAGCTACATTTGGATTGTTTCATACAAGGGCAAGGAAGAGTTGTATGCTAAATCTCTATAGTGATGCAGTATGGTCTACGAGAGAGTAAGCAGCACCCAAGTTCAGAAGCGTCTGCTACATTTGGATTGTTTCATACAAAGGCAAGGAAGAGTTGTATGCTAAATCTCTATAGTGATGCAGTATGGTCTACGAGAGAGTAAGCAGCACCCAAGTTCAGAAGCGTCTGCTACATTTGGATTGTTTCATACAAGGGCAAGGAAGAGTTGTATGCTAAATCTCTATAGTGATGCAGTATGGTCTACGAGAGAGTAAGCAGCACCCAAGTTCAGAAGCGTCTGCTACATTTGGATTGTTTCATACAAGGGCAAGGAAGAGTTGTATGCTAAATCTCTATAGTGATGCAGTATGGTCTACGAGAGAGTAAGCAGCACCCAAGTTCAGAAGCGTCTGCTACATTTGGATTGTTTCATACAAGGGCAAGGAAGAGTTGTATGGTAAATCTTTATAGTGATGCATTATGGTCTACGAGAGAGTAAGCAGCACCCAAGTTCAGAAGCATCTGCTACATTTGGATTGTTTCATACAAAGGCAAGGAAGAGTTCTATACTAAATCTCTCTTGTGTTCCTATACTGGCTACAGCCTAGTAAGCAGGACCCAAGTTCAGAAGCGTCTGCTACATTTGGATTGTTTCATACAAGGGCAAGGAAGAGTTGTATGGTAAATCTCTATAGTGATGCAGTATGGTCTACGAGAGAGTAAGCAGCACCCAAGTTCAGAAGCGTCTGCTACATTTGGATTGTTTCATACAAGGGCAAGGAAGAGTTGTATGCTAAATCTCTATAGTGATGCAGTATGGTCTACGAGAGAGTAAGCAGCACCCAAGTTCAGAAGCGTTTGCTACATTTGGATTGTTTCGTACAAGGGCAAGGAAGAGTTGTATGCTAAATCTCTATAGTGATGCAGTATGGTCTACGAGAGAGTAAGCAGCACCCAAGTTCAGAAGCGTCTGCAACATTTGGATTGTTTCGTACAAGGGCAAGGAAGAGTTGTATGCTAAATCTCTATAGTGATGCAGTATGGTCTACGAGAGAGTAAGCAGCACCCAAGTTCCGAAGCGTCTGCTACATTTGGATTATTTCTTACAAGGGCAATGAAGAGTTCTATACTAAATCTCTCTGGTGTTCCTATACTGGCTACAGCCTAGTAAGCAGCACCCAAGTTCAGAAGCGTCTGCTACATTTGGATTGTTTCATACAAGGGCAAGGAAGAGTTGTATGGTAAATCTCTATAGTGATGCAGTATGGTCTATGAGAGAGTAATCAGCACCCAAGTTCAGAAGCGTCTGCTACATGTGGATTGTTTCATACAGAGGCAATGAAGAGTTCTATACTAAATCTCTCTGGTGTTCCTATACTCGCTACAGCCTAGTAAGCAGGACCCAGGTTCAGAAGCGTCTGCTACATTTGGATTGTTTCATTCAAGGGCAAGGAAGAGTTGTATGGTAAATCTCTATAGTGATGCAGTATGGTCTACGAGAGAGTAAGCAGCACCCAAGTTCAGAAGCGTCAGCTACATTTGGATTGTTTCATACAAGGGCAAGGAAGAGTTGTATGGTAAATCTCTATAGTGATGCAGTATGGTCTACGAGAGAGTAAGCAGCACCCAACTTCAGAAGCGTCTGCTACATTTGGATTGTTTCATACAAGGGCAAGGAAGAGTTGTATGCTAAATCTCTATAGTGATGCAGTATGGTCTACGAGAGAGTAAGCAGCACCCAAGTTCAGAAGCGTCTGCTACATTTGGATTGTTTCATACAAGGGCAAGGAAGAGTTGTATGCTAAATCTCTATAGTGATGCAGTATGGTCTACGAGAGAGTAAGCAGCACCCAAGTTCAGAAGCATCTGCTACATTTGGATTGTTTCATACAGAGGCAATGAAGAGTTCTATACTAAATCTCTCTGGTGTTCCTATACTCGCTACAGCCTAGTAAGCAGGACCCAGGTTCAGAAGCGTCTGCTACATTTGGATTGTTTCATTCAAGGGCAAGGAAGAGTTGTATGGTAAATCTCTATAGTGATGCAGTATGGTCTACGAGAGAGTAAGCAGCACCCAAGTTCAGAAGCGTCAGCTACATTTGGATTGTTTCATACAAGGGCAAGGAAGAGTTGTATGCTAAATCTCTATAGTGATGCAGTATGGTCTACGAGAGAGTAAGCAGCACCCAAGTTCAGAAGCGTCTGCTACATTTGGATTGTTTCATACAAAGGCAAGGAAGAGTTGTATGCTAAATCTCTATAGTGATGCAGTATGGTCTACGAGAGAGTAAGCAGCACCCAAGTTCAGAAGCGTCTGCTACATTTGGATTGTTTCATACAAGGGCAAGGAAGAGTTGTATGCTAAATCTCTATAGTGATGCAGTATGGTCTACGAGAGAGTAAGCAGCACCCAAGTTCAGAAGCGTCTGCTACATTTGGATTGTTTCATACAAGGGCAAGGAAGAGTTGTATGCTAAATCTCTATATTGATGCAGTATGGTCTACGAGAGAGTAAGCAGCACCCAAGTTCAGAAGCGTCTGCTACATTTGGATTGTTTCATACAAGGGCAAGGAAGAGTTGTATGGTAAATCTTTATAGTGATGCATTATGGTCTACGAGAGAGTAAGCAGCACCCAAGTTCAGAAGCATCTGCTACATTTGGATTGTTTCATACAAAGGCAAGGAAGAGTTCTATACTAAATCTCTCTTGTGTTCCTATACTGGCTACAGCCTAGTAAGCAGGACCCAAGTTCAGAAGCGTCTGCTACATTTGGATTGTTTCATACAAGGGCAAGGAAGAGTTGTATGGTAAATCTCTATAGTGATGCAGTATGGTCTACGAGAGAGTAAGCAGCACCCAAGTTCAGAAGCGTCTGCTACATTTGGATTGTTTCATACAAGGGCAAGGAAGAGTTGTATGCTAAATCTCTATAGTGATGCAGTATGGTCTACGAGAGAGTAAGCAGCACCCAAGTTCAGAAGCGTTTGCTACATTTGGATTGTTTCGTACAAGGGCAAGGAAGAGTTGTATGCTAAATCTCTATAGTGATGCAGTATGGTCTACGAGAGAGTAAGCAGCACCCAAGTTCAGAAGCGTCTGCAACATTTGGATTGTTTCGTACAAGGGCAAGGAAGAGTTGTATGCTAAATCTCTATAGTGATGCAGTATGGTCTACGAGAGAGTAAGCAGCACCCAAGTTCCGAAGCGTCTGCTACATTTGGATTGTTTCATACAAGGGCAATGAAGAGTTCTATACTAAATCTCTCTGGTGTTCCTATACTGGCTACAGCCTAGTAAGCAGCACCCAAGTTCAGAAGCGTCTGCTGCATTTGGATTGTTTCATACAAGGGCAAGGAAGAGTTGTATGGTAAATGTCTATAGTGATGCAGTATGGTCTACGAGAGAGTAAGCAGCACCCAAGTTCAGAAGCGTCTGCTACATTTGGATTGTTTCATACAAGGGCAATGAAGAGTTCTATACTAAATCTCTCTGGTGTTCCTATACTGGCTAAAGCCTAGTAAGCAGCACCCAAGTTCAGAAGCGTCTGCTACATTTGGATTGTTTCATACAAGGGCAAGGAAGAGTTGTATGGTAAATCTCTATAGTGATGCATTATGGTCTACGAGAGAGTAAGCAGCACCCAAGTTCAGAAGCGTCTGCTACATTTGGATTGTTTCATACAAGGGCAATGAAGAGTTCTATACTAAATCTCTCTGGTGTTCCTATACTGGCTAAAGCCTAGTAAGCAGCACCCAAGTTCAGAAGCGTCTGCTACATTTGGATTGTTTCATACAAGGGCAAGGAAGAGTTGTATGGTAAATCTCTATAGTGATGCATTATGGTCTACGAGAGAGTAAGCAGCACCCAAGATCAGAAGCGTCTGCTACATTTGGATTGTTTCATACAAAGGCAAGGAAGAGTTCTATACTAAATCTCTCTGGTGTTCCTATACTGGCTACAGCCTAGTAAGCAGGACCCAAGTTTAGAAGCGTCTGCTACATTTGGATTGTTTCATACAAGGGCAAGGAAGAGTTGTATGCTAAATCTCTATAGTGATGCAGTATGGTCTACGAGAGAGTAAGCAGCACCCAAGTTCAGAAGCGTCTGCTACATTTGGATTGTTTCATACAAGGGCAAGGAAGAGTTGTATGCTAAATCTCTATAGTGATGCAGTATGGTCTACGAGAGAGTAAGCAGCACCCAAGTTCAGAAGCGTCTGCTACATTTGGATTGTTTCGTACAAGGGCAAGGAAGAGTTGTATGCTAAATCTCTATAGTGATGCAGTATGGTCTACGAGAGAGTAAGCAGCACCCAAGTTCAGAAGCGTCTGCAACATTTGGATTGTTTCATACAAGGGCAAGGAAGAGTTGTATGCTAAATCTCTATAGTGATTCAGTATGGTCTACGAGAGAGTAAGCAGCACCCAAGTTCAGAAGCGTCTGCTACATTTGGATTGTTTCATACAAGGGCAATGAAGAGTTCTATACTAAATCTCTCTGGTGTTCCTATACTGGCTACAGCCTAGTAAGCAGCACCCAAGTTCAGAAGCGTCTGCTACATTTGGATTGTTTCATACAAGGGCAAGGAAGAGTTGTATGGTAAATGTCTATAGTGATGCAGTATGGTCTACGAGAGAGTAAGCAGCACCCAAGTTCAGAAGCGTCTGCTACATTTGGATTGTTTCATACAGAGGCAATGAAGTGTTCTATACTAAATCTCTCTGGTGTTCCTATACTCGCTACAGCCTAGTAAGCAGCACCCAAGTTCAGAAGCGTCTGCTACATTTGGATTGTTTCATACAAGGGCAAGGAAGAGTTGTATGGTAAATCTCTATAGTGATGCAGTATGGTCTACGAGAGAGTAAGCAGCACCCAAGTTCAGAAGCATCAGCTACATTTGGATTGTTTCATACAAGGGCAAGGAAGAGTTGTATGGTAAATCTCTATAGTGATGCAGTATGGTCTACGAGAGAGTAAGCAGCACCCACGTTCAGAAGCGTCAGATACATTTGGATTGTTTCATACAAGGGCAAGGAAGAGTTGTATGGTAAATCTCTATAGTGATGCAGTATGGTCTACGAGAGAGTAAGCAGCACCCAAGTTCAGAAGCGTCTGCTACATTTGGATTGTTTCATACAAGGGCAAGGAAGAGTTGTATGCTAAATCTCTATAGTGATGCAGTATGGTCTACGAGAGAGTAAGCAGCACCCAAGTTCAGAAGCGTCTGCTACATTTGGATTGTTTCGTACAAGGCCAAGGAAGAGTTGTATGCTAAATCTCTATAGTGATGCAGTATGGTCTACGAGAGAGTAAGCAGCACCCAAGTTCAGAAGCGTCTGCAACATTTGGATTGTTTCATACAAGGGCAAGGAAGAGTTGTATGCTAAATCTCTATAGTGATGCAGTATGGTCTACGAGAGAGTAAGCAGCACCCAAGTTCAGAAGCGTCTGCTACATTTGGATTGTTTCATACAAGGGCAATGAAGAGTTCTATACTAAATCTCTCTGGTGTTCCTATACTGGCTACAGCCTAGTAAGGAGCACCCAAGTTCAGAAGCGTCTGCTACATTTGGATTGTTTCATACAAGGGCAAGGAAGAGTAGTATGGTAAATGTCTATAGTGATGCAGTATGGTCTACGAGAGAGTAAGCAGCACCCAAGTTCAGAACCGTCTGCTACATTTGTATTGTTTCATACAGAGGCAATGAAGTGTTCTATACTAAATCTCTCTGGTGTTCCTATACTCGCTACAGCCTAGTAAGCAGGACCCAAGTTCAGAAGCGTCTGCTACATTTGGATTGTTTCATACAAGGGCAAGGAAGAGTTGTATGCTAAATCTCTATAGGGATGCAGTATGGTCTACGAGAGAGTAAGCAGCACCCAAGTTCAGAAGCGTCTGCTACGTTTGGATTGTTTCATACAAGGGCAAGGAAGAGTTGTATGCTAAATCTCTATAGTGATGCAGTATGGTCTACGAGAGAGTAAGCAGCACCCAAGTTCAGAAGCGTCTGCAACATTTCGATTGTATCATACAAGGGCAAGGAAGAGTTGTATGGTAAATCTCTATAGTGATGCAGTATGGTCTACGAGAGAGTAAGCAGCACCCAAGTTCAGAAGCGTCTGCTACATTTGGATTGTTTCATACAAAGGCAATGAAGAGTTCTATACTAAATCTCTCTGGTGTTCCTATACTGGCTACAGCCTAGTAAGCAGGACCCAAGTTCAGAAGCGTCTGCTACATTTGGATTGTTTCATACAAGGGCAAGGAAGAGTTGTATGCTAAATCTCTATAGTGATGCAGTATGGTCTACGAGAGAGTAAGCAGCACCCAAGTTCAGAAGCATCAGCTACATTTGGATTGTTTCATACAAGGGTAAGGAAGAGTTGTATGGTAAATCTCTATAGTGATGCAGTATGGTCTACGAGAGAGTAAGCAGCACCCACGTTCAGAAGCGTCAGCTACATTTGGATTGTTTCATACAAGGGCAAGGAAGATTTGTATGGTAAATCTCTATAGTGATGCAGTATGGTCTACGAGAGAGTAAGCAAGCACCCACGTTCAGAAGCGTCTGCAACATTTGGATTGTCTCATACAACGGCAAGGAAGAGTTGTATGGTAAACCTCTATAGTGATGCAGTATGGTCTACGAGAGAGTAAGCAGCACCCAAGTTCAGAAGCGTCTGCTACATTTGGATTGTTTCATACAAGGGCAAGGAAGAGTTGTATGCTAAATCTCTATAGTGATGCAGTATGGTCTACGAGAGAGTAAGCAGCACCCAAGTTCAGAAGCGTCTGCTACATTTGGATTGTTTCATACAAAGGCAAGGAAGAGTTGTATGCTAAAACTCTATAGTGATGCAGTATGGTCTACGAGAGAATAAGCAGCACCCACGTTCAGAAGCGTCTGCTACATTTGGATTGTTTCATACAAAGGCAATGAAGACTTCTATACTAAATCTCTCTGGTGTTCCTATACTGGCTACAGCCTAGTAAGCAGGACGCAAGTTCAGAAGCGTCTGCTACATTTGGATTGTTTCATACAAGGGCAAGGAAGAGTTGTATGCTAAATCTCTATAGTGATGCAGTATGGTCTACGAGAGAGTAAGGAGCACCCAAGTTCAGAAGCGTCTGCTACATTTGGATTGTTTCATACAAGGGCAAGGAAGAGTTGTATGCTAAATCTCTATAGTGATGCAGTATGGTCTACGAGAGAGTAAGCAGCACCCAAGTTCAGAAGCGTCTGCTACATTTGGATTGTTTCATACAAGGGCAAGGAAGAGTTGTATGGTAAATCTCTATAGTGATGCATTATGGTCTACGAGAGAGTAAGCAGCACCCAAGTTCAGAAGCGTCTGCTACATTTGGATTGTTTCATACAAAGGCAAGGAAGAGTTCTATACTAAATCTCTCTGGTGTTCCTATACTGGCTGCAGCGTAGTAAGCAGGACCCAAGTTCAGAAGCGTCTGCTACATTTGGATTGTTTCATACAAGGGCAAGGAAGAGTTGTATGCTAAATCTCTATAGTGATGCAGTATGGTCTACGAGAGAGTAAGCAGCACCCAAGTTCAGAAGCGTCTGCTACATTTGGATTGTTTCATACAAAGGCAATGAAGACTTCTATACTAAATCTCTCTGGTGTTCCTATACTGGCTACAGCCTAGTAAGCAGGACGCAAGTTCAGAAGCGTCTGCTACATTTGGATTGTTTCATACAAGGGCAAGGAAGAGTTGTATGCTAAATCTCTATAGTGATGCAGTATGGTCTACGAGAGAGTAAGGAGCACCCAAGTTCAGAAGCGTCTGCTACATTTGGATTGTTTCATACAAGGGCAAGGAAGAGTTGTATGCTAAATCTCTATAGTGATGCAGTATGGTCTACGAGAGAGTAAGCAGCACCCAAGTTCAGAAGCGTCTGCTACATTTGGATTGTTTCATACAAGGGCAAGGAAGAGTTGTATGCTAAATCTCTATAGTGATGCAGTATGGTCTACGAGAGAGTAAGCAGCACCCACGTTCAGAAGCGTCTGCTACATTTGGATTGTTTCATACAAAGGCAATGAAGAGTTCTATACTAAATCTCTCTGGTGTTCCTATACTGGCTACAGCCTAGTAAGCAGGACCCAAGTTCAGAAGCGTCTGCTACATTAGGATTGTTTCATTCTAGGGCAAGGAAGAGTTGTATGGTAAATCTCTATAGTGATGCAGTATGGTCTACGAGAGAGTAAGCAGAACCCAAGTTCAGAAGCGTCAGCTACATTTGGATTGTTTAATACAAGGGCAAGGAAGAGTTGTATGCTAAATCTCTATAGCGATGCAGTATGGTCTACGAGAGAGTAAGCAGCACCCAAGTTCAGAAGCGTCTGCTACATTTGGATTGTTTCATACAAGGGCAATGAAGAGTTCTATACTAAATCTCTCTGGTGTTCCTATACTGGCTAAAGCCTAGTAAGCAGCACCCAAGTTCAGAAGCGTCTGCTACATTTGGATTGTTTCATACAAGGGCAAGGAAGAGTTGTATGGTAAATGTATATAGTGATGCAGTATGGTCTACGAGAGAGTAAGCAGCACCCAAGTTCAGAACCGTCTGCTACATTTGGATTGTTACATACAAGGGCAAGGAAGAGTTGTATGCTAAATATCTATAGTGATGCAGTATGGTCTACGAGAGAGTAAGCAGCACCCAAGTTCAGAAGCGTCTGCTACATTTGGAATGTTTCATACAAAGGCAAGGAAGAGTTCTATACTAAATCTCTCTGGTGTTCCTATACTGGCTACAGCCTAGTAAGCAGGACCCAAGTTCAGAAGCGTCTGCTACATTTGGATTGTTTCATACAAGGGCAAGGAAGAGTTGTATGCTAAATCTCTATAGTGATGCAGTATGGTCTACGAGAGAGTAAGCAGCACCCAAGTTCAGAAGCGTCTGCTACATTTGGATTATTTCATACAAGGGCAATGAAGAGTTCTATACTAAATCTCTCTGGTGTTCCTATACTGGCTAAAGCCTAGTAAGCAGCACCCAAGTTCAGAAGCGTCTGCTACATTTGGATTGTTTCATACAAGGGCAAGGAAGAGTTGTATGGTAAATCTCTATAGTGATGCAGTATGGTCTACGAGAGAGTAAGCAGCACCCAAGTTCAGAAGCGTCTGCTACATTTGGATTGTTTCATACAGAGGCAATGAAGAGTTCTATACTAAATCTCTCTGGTGTTCCTATACTCGCTACAGCCTAGTAAGCAGGACCCAAGTTCAGAAGCGTCAGCTACATTTGGATTGTTTCATACAAGGGCAAGGAAGAGTTGTATGCTAAATCTCTATAGGGATGCAGTATGGTCTACGAGAGAGTAAGCAGCACCCAAGTTCAGAAGCGTCTGCTACATTTGGATTGTTTCATACAAAGGCAAGGAAGAGTTGTATGCTAAAACTCTATAGTGATGCAGTATGGTCTACGAGAGAGTAAGCAGCACCCACGTTCAGAAGCGTCTGCTACATTTGGATTGTTTCATACAAAGGCAATGAAGACTTCTATACTAAATCTCTCTGGTGTTCCTATACTGGCTACAGCCTAGTAAGCAGGACGCAAGTTCAGAAGCGTCTGCTACATTTGGATTGTTTCATACAAGGGCAAGGAAGAGTTGTATGCTAAATCTCTATAGTGATGCAGTATGGTCTACGAGAGAGTAAGGAGCACCCAAGTTCAGAAGCGTCTGCTACATTTGGATTGTTTCATACAAGGGCAAGGAAGAGTTGTATGCTAAATCTCTATAGTGATGCAGTATGGTCTACGAGAGAGTAAGCAGCACCCAAGTTCAGAAGCGTCTGCTACATTTGGATTGTTTCATACAAGGGCAAGGAAGAGTTGTATGGTAAATCTCTATAGTGATGCATTATGGTCTACGAGAGAGTAAGCAGCACCCAAGTTCAGAAGCGTCTGCTACATTTGGATTGTTTCATACAAAGGCAAGGAAGAGTTCTATACTAAATCTCTCTGGTGTTCCTATACTGGCTGCAGCGTAGTAAGCAGGACCCAAGTTCAGAAGCGTCTGCTACATTTGGATTGTTTCATACAAGGGCAAGGAAGAGTTGTATGCTAAATCTCTATAGTGATGCAGTATGGTCTACGAGAGAGTAAGCAGCACCCAAGTTCAGAAGCGTCTGCTACATTTGGATTGTTTCATACAAGGGCAAGGAAGAGCTGTATGCTAAATCTCTATAGTGATGCAGTATGGTCTACGAGAGAGTAAGCAGCACCCACGTTCAGAAGCGTCTGCTACATTTGGATTGTTTCATACAAAGGCAATGAAGAGTTCTATACTAAATCTCTCTGGTGTTCCTATACTGGCTACAGCCTAGTAAGCAGGACCCAAGTTCAGAAGCGTCTGCTACATTAGGATTGTTTCATTCAAGGGCAGGGAAGAGTTGTATGGTAAATCTCTATAGTGATGCAGTATGGTCTACGAGAGAGTAAGCAGCACCCAAGTTCAGAAGCGTCAGCTACATTTGGATTGTTTAATACAAGGGCAAGGAAGAGTTGTATGCTAAATCTCTATAGCGATGCAGTATGGTCTACGAGAGAGTAAGCAGCACCCAAGTTCAGAAGCGTCTGCTACATTTGGATTGTTTCATACAAGGGCAATGAAGAGTTCTATACTAAATCTCTCTGGTGTTCCTATACTGGCTAAAGCCTAGTAAGCAGCACCCAAGTTCAGAAGCGTCTGCTACATTTGGATTGTTTCATACAAGGGCAAGGAAGAGTTGTATGGTAAATGTATATAGTGATGCAGTATGGTCTACGAGAGAGTAAGCAGCCCCCAAGTTCAGAACCGTCTGCTACATTTGGATTGTTTCATACAAGGGCAAGGAAGAGTTGTATGCTAAATCTCTATAGTGATGCAGTATGGTCTACGAGAGAGTAAGCAGCACCCAAGTTCAGAAGCGTCTGCTACATTTGGATTTTTTCATACAAAGGCAAGGAAGAGATGTATGCTCAAACTCTATAGTGATGCAGTATGGTCTACGAGAGAGTAAGCAGCACCCACGTTCAGAAGCGTCTGCTACATTTGGATTGTTTCATACAAAGGCAATGAATAGTTCTATAATAAATCTCTCTGGTGTTCCTATACCGGCTACAGCCTGGTAAGCAGGACCCAAGTTCAGAAGCGTCTGCTACATT
Organism: Plestiodon gilberti rubricaudatus; assembly: GCA_026170595.1. Taxonomy (NCBI): domain Eukaryota; kingdom Metazoa; phylum Chordata; class Lepidosauria; order Squamata; family Scincidae; genus Plestiodon; species Plestiodon gilberti. The sequence goes on from JANXHW010000003.1 coordinate 114,058,993, forward strand.
TGGATTGTTTCATACAAGGGCAAGGAAGAGTTGTATGGTAAATCTCTATAGTGATGCAGTATGGTCTACGAGAGAGTAAGCAGCACCCAAGTTCAGAAGCGTCTGCTACATTTGGATTGTTTCATACAAGGGCAAGGAAGAGTTGTATGCTAAATCTCTATAGTGATGCAGTATGGTCTACGAGAGAGTAAGCAGCACCCAAGTTCAGAAGCGTCTGCTACATTTGGATTGTTTCATACAAAGGCAAGGAAGAGTTGTATGCTAAATCTCTATAGTGATGCAGTATGGTCTACGAGAGAGTAAGCAGCACCCAAGTTCAGAAGCGTCTGCTACATTTGGATTGTTTCATACAAGGGCAAGGAAGAGTTGTATGCTAAATCTCTATAGTGATGCAGTATGGTCTACGAGAGAGTAAGCAGCACCCAAGTTCAGAAGCGTCTGCTACATTTGGATTATTTCATACAAGGGCAAGGAAGAGTTGTATGCTAAATCTCTATAGTGATGCAGTATGGTCTACGAGAGAGTAAGCAGCACCCAAGTTCAGAACCGTCTGCTACATTTGTATTGTTTCATACAGAGGCAATGAAGTGTTCTATACTAAATCTCTCTGGTGTTCCTATACTCGCTACAGCCTAGTAAGCAGGACCCAAGTTCAGAAGCGTCTGCTACATTTGCATTGTTTCATACAAGGGCAAGGAAGAGTTGTATGCTAAATCTCTATAGGGATGCAGTATGGTCTACGAGAGAGTAAGCAGCACCCATGTTCAGAAGCGTCTGCTGCATTTGGACTGTTTCATACAAGGGCAAGGAAGAGTTGTATGCTAAATCTCTATAGTGATGCAGTATGGTCTACGAGAGAGTAAGCAGCACCCAAGTTCAGAAGCGTCTGCTACATTTGGATTGTTTCATACAAAGGCAATGAAGAGTTCTATACTAAATCTCTCTGGTGTTCCTATACTGGCTACAGCCTAGTAAGCAGGACCCAAGTTCAGAAGCGTCTGCTACATTTGGATTGTTTCATACAAGGGCAAGGAAGAGTTGTATGGTAAATCTCTATAGTGATGCAGTATGGTCTACGAGAGAGTAAGCAGCACCCAAGTTCAGAAGCGTCTGCTACATTTCGATTGTTTCATACAAGGGCAAGGAAGAGTTTTATGCTATATCTCTATAGTGATGCAGTATGGTCTACGAGAGAGTAAGCAGCACCCAAGTTCAGAAGCGTCTGCTACATTTGGATTGTTTCATACAAGGGCAAGGAAGAGTTGTATGGTAAATCTCTATAGTGATGCAGTATGGTCTACGAGAGAGTAAGCAGCACCCAAGTTCAGAAGCGTCTGCTACATTTGGATTGTTTCATACAAAGGTAATGAAGAGTTCTATACTAAATCTCTCTGGTGTTCCTATACTGGCTACAGCCTAGTAAGCAGGACCCAAGTTCAGAAGCGTCTGGTACATTTGGATTGTTTCATACAAAGGCAATGAAGAGTTCTATACTAAATCTCTCTGGTGTTCCTATACTGGCTACAGCCTAGTAAGCAGGACCCAAGTTCAGAAGCGTCTGCTACATTTGGATTGTTTCATACAAGGGCAAGGAAGAGTTGTATGCCAAATCTCTATAGTGATGCAGTATGGTCTACGAGAGAGTAAGCAGCACCCAAGTTCAGAAGCATCAGCTACATTTGGATTGTTTCATACAAGGGCAAGGAAGAGTTGTATGGTAAATCTCTATAGTGATGCAGTATGGTCTACGAGAGAGTAAGCAGCACCCAAGTTCAGAAGCGCCTGCTACATTTGGATTGTTTCATACAAGGGCAAGGAAGAGTTGTATGTTAAATCTCTATAGTGATGCAGTATGGTCTACGAGAGAGTAAGCAGCACCCAAGTTCAGAAGCGTCTGCTACATTTGGATTGTTTCATACAAGGGCAAGGAAGAGTTGTATGGTAAATCTCTATAGTGATGCATTATGGTCTACGAGAGAGTAAGCAGCACCCAAGTTCAGAAGCGTCTGGTACATTTGGATTGTTTCATACAAAGGCAATGAAGAGTTCTATACTAAATCTCTCTGGTGTTCCTATACTGGCTACAGCCTAGTAAGCAGGACCCAAGTTCAGAAGCGTCTGCTACATTTGGATTGTTTAATACAAGGGCAAGGAAGAGTTGTATGCCAAATCTCTATAGTGATGCAGAATGGTCTACGAGAGAGTAAGCAGCACCCAAGTTCAGAAGCATCAGCTACATTTGGATTGTTTCATACAAGGGCAAGGAAGAGTTGTATGGTAAATCTCTATAGTGATGCAGTATGGTCTACGAGAGAGTAAGCAGCACCCAAGTTCAGAAGCGTCTGCTACATTTGGATTGTTTCATACAAGGGCAAGGAAGAGTTGTATGCTAAATCTCTATAGTGATGCAGTATGGTCTACGAGAGAGTAAGCAGCACCCAAGATCAGAAGCGTCTGATACATTTGGATTGTTTCATACAAGTGCAAGGAAGAGTTGTATGGTAAATCTCTATAGTGATGCAGTATGGTCTACGAGAGAGTAAGCAGCACCCAAGTTCAGAAGCGTCTGCTACATTTGGATTGTTTCATACAAAGGCAATGAAGAGTTCTATACTAAATCTCTCTGGTGTTCCTATACTGGCTATAGCCTAGTAAGCAGGACCCAAGTTCAGAAGCGTCTGCTACATTTGGATAGTTTCATACAAGGGCAAGGAAGAGTAGTATGCTAAATCTCTATAGTGATGCAGTATGGTCTACGAGAGAGTAAGCAGCACCCAAGTTCAGAAGCATCAGCTACATTTGGATTGTTACATACAAGGGCAAGGAAGAGTTGTATGGTAAATCTCTATAGTGATGCAGTATGGTCTACGAGAGAGTAAGCAGCACCCAAGTTCAGAAGCGTCAGCTACATTTGGATTGTTTCATACAAGGGCAAGGAAGAGTTGTATGGTAAATCTCTATAGTGATGCAGTATGGTCTACGAGAGAGTAAGCAGCACCCAAGTTCAGAAGCGTCTGCTACATTTGGATTGTTTCATACAAAGGCAAGGAAGAGTTGTATGCTAAAACTCTATAGTGATGCAGTATGGTCTACGAAAGAGTAAGCAGCACCCAAGTTCAGAAGCGTCTGCTACATTTGGATTGTTTCATACAAAGGCAATGAAGAGTTCTATACGAAATCTCTCTGGTGTTCCTATACTGGCTACAGCCTAGTAAGCAGGACCCAAGTTCAGAAGCGTCTGCTACATTTGGATTTTTTCATACAAGGGCAAGGAAGAGTTGTATGGTAAATCTCTATAGTGATGCAGTATGGTCTACGAGAGAGTAAGCAGCACCCAAGTTCAGAAGCGACTGCTGCATTTGGATTGTTTCATACAAGGGCAAGGAAGAGTTGTATGGTAAATCTCTATAGTGATGCAGTATGGTCTACGAGAGAGTAAGCAGCACCCAAGTTCAGAAGCGTCTGCTACATTTGGATTGTTTCATACAAGGGCAAGGAAGAGTTGTATGCTAAATCTCTATAGTGATGCAGTACGGTCTACGAGTGAGTAAGCAGCACCCAAGTTCAGAAGCGTCTGCTACATTTGGATTGTTTCATACAAAGGCAAGGAAGAGTTGTACGCTAAAACTCTATAGTGATGCAGTACGGTCTACGAGAGAGTAAGCAGCACCCAAGTTCAGAAGCGTCTGCTACATTTGGATTGTCTCATACAAAGGCAATGAAGAGTTCTATACTAAATCTCTCTGGTGTTCCTATACTGGCTACAGCCTAGTAAGCAGGACCCAAGTTCAGAAGCGTCTGCTACATTTGGATTTTTTCATACAAGGGCAAGGAAGAGTTGTATGGTAAATCTCTATAGTGATGCAGTATGGTCTACGAGAGAGTAAGCAGCACCCAAGTTCAGAAGCGTCTGCTACATTTGGATTGTTTCATACAAAGGCAAGGAAGAGTTGTATGTTAAATCTCTATAGTGATGCAGTATGGTCTACGAGAGAGTAAGCAGCACCCAAGTTCAGAAGCGTCTGCTACATTTGGATTGTTTCATACAAGGGCAAGGAAGAGTTGTATGGTAAATCTCTATAGTGATGCAGTATGGTCTACGAGAGAGTAAGCAGCACCCAAGTTCAGAAGCGTCTGCTACATTTGGATTGTTTCATACAAGGGCAAGGAAGAGTTGTATGGTAAATCTCTATAGTGATGCAGTATGGTCTACGAGAGAGTAAGCAGCACCCAAGTTCAGAAGCGTCAGCTACATTTGGATTGTTAAATACAAGGGCAAGGAAGAGTTGTATGGTAAATCTCTATAGTGATGCAGTATGGTCTACGAGAGAGTAAGCAGCACCCAAGTTCAGAAGCGTCTGCTACATTTGGATTGTTTCATACAAAGGCAAGGAAGAGTTGTATGCTAAAACTCTATAGTGATGCAGTATGGTCTACGAAAGAGTAAGCAGCACCCAAGTTCAGAAGCGTCTGCTACATTTGGATTGTTTCATACAAAGGCAATGAAGAGTTCTATACGAAATCTCTCTGGTGTTCCTATACTGGCTACAGCCTAGTAAGCAGGACCCAAGTTCAGAAGCGTCTGCTACATTTGGATTTTTTCATACAAGGGCAAGGAAGAGTTGTATGGTAAATCTCTATAGTGATGCAGTATGGTCTACGAGAGAGTAAGCAGCACCGAAGTTCAGAAGCGACTGCTGCATTTGGATTGTTTCATACAAGGGCAAGGAAGAGTTGTATGGTAAATCTCTATAGTGATGCAGTATGGTCTACGAGAGAGTAAGCAGCACCCAAGTTCAGAAGCGTCTGCTACATTTGGATTGTTTCATACAAGGGCAAGGAAGAGTTGTATGCTAAATCTCTATAGTGATGCAGTACGGTCTACGAGTGAGTAAGCAGCACCCAAGTTCAGCAGCGTCTGCTACATTTGGATTGTTTCATACAAAGGCAAGGAAGAGTTGTATGCTAAAACTCTATAGTGATGCAGTATGGTCTACGAGAGAGTAAGCAGCACCCAAGTTCAGAAGCGTCTGCTACATTTGGATTGTTTCATACAAGGGCAAGGAAGAGTTGTATGTTAAATCTCTATAGTGATGCAGTATGGTCTACGAGAGAGTAAGCAGCACCCAAGTTCAGAAGCGTCTGCTACATTTGGATTGTTTCATACAAGGGCAAGGAAGAGTTGTATGGTAAATCTCTATAGTGATGCATTATGGTCTACGAGAGAGTAAGCAGCACCCAAGTTCAGAAGCGTCTGGTACATTTGGATTGTTTCATACAAAGGCAATGAAGAGTTCTATACTAAATCTCTCTGGTGTTCCTATACTGGCTACAGCCTAGTAAGCAGGACCCAAGTTCAGAAGCGTCTGCTACATTTGGATTGTTTCATACAAGGGCAAGGAAGAGTTGTATGCTAAATCTCTATAGGGATGCAGTATGGTCTAAGAGAGAGTAAGCAGCACCCAAGTTCAGAAGCGTCTGCTGCATTTGGACTGTTTCATACAAGGGCAAGGAAGAGTTGTATGCTAAATCTCTATAGTGATGCAGTATGGTCTACGAGAGAGTAAGCAGCACCCAAGTTCAGAAGCGTCTGCTACATTTGGATTGTTTCATACAAAGGCAATGAAGAGTTCTATACTAAATCTCTCTGGTGTTCCTATACTGGCTACAGCCTAGTAAGCAGGACCCAAGTTCAGAAGCGTCTGCTACATTTGGATTGTTTCATACAAGTGCAAGGAAGAGTTGTATGGTAAATCTCTATAGTGATGCAGTATGGTCTACGAGAGAGTAAGCAGCACCCAAGTTCAGAAGCGTCTGCTACATTTGGATTGTTTCATACAAAGGCAATGAAGAGTTCTATACTAAATCTCTCTGGTGTTCCTATACTGGCTATAGCCTAGTAAGCAGGACCCAAGTTCAGAAGCGTCTGCTACATTTGGATTGTTTCATACAAAGGCACGGAAGAGTTGTATGCTAAAACTCTATAGTGATGCAGTATGGTCTACGAAAGAGTAAGCAGCACCCAAGTTCAGAAGCGTCTGCTACATTTGGATTGTTTCATACAAAGGCAATGAAGAGTTCTATACGAAATCTCTCTGGTGTTCCTATACTGGCTACAGCCTAGTAAGCAGGACCCAAGTTCAGAAGCGTCTGCTACATTTGGATTTTTTCATACAAGGGCAAGGAAGTGTTGTATGGTAAATCTCTATAGTGATGCAGTATGGTCTACGAGAGAGTAAGCAGCACCCAAGTTCAGAAGCGTCTGCTACATTTGGATTGTTTCATACAAGGGCAAGGAAGAGTTGTATGGTAAATCTCTATAGTGATGCAGTATGGTCTACGAGAGAGTAAGCAGCACCCAAGTTCAGAAGCGTCTGCTACATTTGGATTGTTTCATACAAGTGCAAGGAAGAGTTGTATGGTAAATCTCTATAGTGATGCAGTATGGTCTACGAGAGAGTAAGCAGCACCCAAGTTCAGAAGCGTCTGCTACATTTGGATTGTTTCATACAAAGGCAATGAAGAGTTCTATACTAAATCTCTCTGGTGTTCCTATACTGGCTATAGCCTAGTAAGCAGGACCCAAGTTCAGAAGCGTCTGCTACATTTGGATTGTTTCATACAAAGGCACGGAAGAGTTGTATGCTAAAACTCTATAGTGATGCAGTATGGTCTACGAAAGAGTAAGCAGCACCCAAGTTCAGAAGCGTCTGCTACATTTGGATTGTTTCATACAAAGGCAATGAAGAGTTCTATACGAAATCTCTCTGGTGTTCCTATACTGGCTACAGCCTAGTAAGCAGGACCCAAGTTCAGAAGCGTCTGCTACATTTGGATTTTTTCATACAAGGGCAAGGAAGAGTTGTATGGTAAATCTCTATAGTGATGCAGTATGGTCTACGAGAGAGTAAGCAGCACCCAAGTTCAGAAGCGTCTGCTACATTTGGATTGTTTCATACAAGGGCAAGGAAGAGTTGTATGGTAAATCTCTATAGTGATGCAGTATGGTCTACGAGAGAGTAAGCAGCACCCAAGTTCAGAAGCGTCTGCTACATTTGGATTGTTTCATACAAAGGCAATGAAGAGTTCTATACGAAATCTCTCTGGTGTTCCTATACTGGCTACAGCCTAGTAAGCAGGACCCAAGTTCAGAAGCGTCTGCTACATTTGGATTTTTTCATACAAGGGCAAGGAAGAGTTGTATGGTAAATCTCTATAGTGATGCAGTATGGTCTACGAGAGAGTAAGCAGCACCCAAGTTCAGAAGCGTCTGCTACATTTGGATTGTTTCATACAAGGGCAAGGAAGAGTTGTATGGTAAATCTCTATAGTGATGCAGTATGGTCTACGAGAGTGTAAGCAGCACCCAAGTTCAGAAGCGTCTGCTACATTTGGATTGTTTCATACAAGGGCAAGGAAGAGTTGTATGGTAAATCTCTATAGTGATGCAGTATGGTCTACGAGAGAGTAAGCAGCACCCAAGTTCAGAAGCGTCTGCTACATTTGGATTGTTTCATACAAGTGCAAGGAAGAGTTGTATGGTAAATCTCTATAGTGATGCAGTATGGTCTACGAGAGAGTAAGCAGCACCCAAGTTCAGAAGCGTCTGCTACATTTGGATTGTTTCATACAAAGGCAATGAAGAGTTCTATACTAAATCTCTCTGGTGTTCCTATACTGGCTATAGCCTAGTAAGCAGGACCCAAGTTCAGAAGCGTCTGCTACATTTGGATTGTTTCATACAAAGGCACGGAAGAGTTGTATGCTAAAACTCTATAGTGATGCAGTATGGTCTACGAAAGAGTAAGCAGCACCCAAGTTCAGAAGCGTCTGCTACATTTGGATTGTTTCATACAAAGGCAATGAAGAGTTCTATACGAAATCTCTCTGGTGTTCCTATACTGGCTACAGCCTAGTAAGCAGGACCCAAGTTCAGAAGCGTCTGCTACATTTGGATTTTTTCATACAAGGGCAAGGAAGAGTTGTATGGTAAATCTCTATAGTGATGCAGTATGGTCTACGAGAGAGTAAGCAGCACCCAAGTTCAGAAGCGTCTGCTACATTTGGATTGTTTCATACAAGGGCAAGGAAGAGTTGTATGCTAAATCTCTATAGTGATGCAGTATGGTCTACGAGAGAGTAAGCAGCACCCAAGTTCAGAAGCGTCTGCTACATTTGGATTGTTTCATACAAGGGCAAGGAAGAGTTGTATGGTAAATCTCTATAGTGATGCATTATGGTCTACGAGAGAGTAAGCAGCACCCAAGTTCAGAAGCGTCTCGTACATTTGGATTGTTTCATACAAAGGCAATGAAGAGTTCTATACTAAATCTCTCTGGTGTTCCTATACTGGCTACAGCCTAGTAAGCAGGACCCATGTTCAGAAGCGTCTGCTACATTTGGATTGTTTCATACAAGGGCAAGGAAGAGTTGTATGCTAAATCTCTATAGTGATGCAGTATGGTCTACGAGAGAGTAAGCAGCACCCAAGTTCAGAAGCATCAGCTACATTTGGATTGTTTCATACAAGGGCAAGGAAGAGTTGTATGGTAAATCTCTATAGTGATGCAGTATGGTCTACGAGAGAGTAAGCAGCACCCAAGTTCAGAAGCGTCTGCTACATTTGGATTGTTTCATACAAGGGCAAGGAAGAGTTGTATGCTAAATCTCTATAGTGATGCAGTATGGTCTACGAGAGAGTAAGCAGCACCCAAGTTCAGAAGCGTCTGCTACATTTGGATTGTTTCATACAAGGGCAAGGAAGTGTTGTATGGTAAATCTCTATAGTGATGCAGTATGGTCTACGAGAGAGTAAGCAGCACCCAAGTTCAGAAGCGTCTGCTACATTTGGATTGTTTCATACAAAGGCAATGAAGAGTTCTATACTAAATCTCTCTGGTGTTCCTATACTGGCTACAGCCTAGTAAGCAGGACCCAAGTTCAGAAGCGTCTGCTACATTTGGATTGTTTCATACAAGGGCAAGGAAGAGTTGTATGGTAAATCTCTATAGTGATGCAGTATGGTCTACGAGAGAGTAAGCAGCACCCAAGTTCAGAAGCGTCAGCTACATTTGGATTGTTTCATACAAGGGCAAGGAAGAGTTGTATGTTAAATCTCTATAGTGATGCAGTATGGTCTACGAGAGAGTAAGCAGCACCCAAGTTCAGAAGCGTCTGCTACATTTGGATTGTTTCATACAAGGGCAAGGAAGAGTTGTATGGTAAATGTCTATAGTGATGCAGTATGGTCTACGAGAGAGTAAGCAGCACCCAAGTTCAGAACCGTCTGCTACATTTGTATTGTTTCATACAGAGGCAATGAAGTGTTCTATACTAAATGTCTCTGGTGTTCCTATACTCGCTACAGCCTAGTAAGCAGGACCCAAGTTCAGAAGCGTCTGCTACATTTGGATTGTTTCATACAAGGGCAAGGAAGAGTTGTATGCTAAATCTCTATAGGGATGCAGTATGGTCTACGAGAGAGTAAGCAGCACCCAAGTTCAGAAGCGTCTGCTGCATTTGGACTGTTTCATACAAGGGCAAGGAAGAGTTGTATGGTAAATCTCTATAGTGATGCAGTATGGTCTACGAGAGAGTAAGCAGCACCCAAGTTCAGAAGCGTCTGCTACATTTGGATTGTTTCATACAAAGGCAAGGAAGAGTTGTATGCTAAAACTCTATAGTGATGCAGTATGGTCTACGAGAGAGTAAGCAGCACCCACGTTCAGAAGCGTCTGCTACATTTGGATTGCTTCATACAAAGGCAATGAAGTGTTCTATACTAAATCTCTCTGGTGTTCCTATACTGGCTACAGCCTAGTAAGCAGGACCCAAGTTCAGAAGCGTCTGCTACATTTGGATTGTTTCATACAAGGGCAAGGAAGAGTTGTATGCTAAATCTCTATAGTGATGCAGTATGGTCTACGAGAGAGTAAGCAGCACCCAAGTTCAGAAGCATCAGCTACATTTGGATTGTTTCATACAAGGGCAAGGAAGAGTTGTATGGTAAATCTCTATAGTGATGCCGTATGGTCTACGAGAGAGTAAGCAGCACCCACGTTCAGAAGCGTCAGCTACATTTGGATTGTTTCATACAAGGGCAAGGAAGAGTTGTATGGTAAATCTCTATAGTGATGCAGTATGGTCTACGAGAGAGTAAGCAGCACCCAAGTTCAGAAGCGTCTGCTACATTTGGATTGTTTCATACAAGGGCAAGGAAGAGTTGTATGCTAAATCTCTATAGTGATGCAGTATGGTCTACGAGAGAGTAAGCAGCACCCAAGTTCAGAAGCGTCTGCAAAATTTGGATTGTCTCATACAAGGGCAAGGAAGAGTTGTATGGTAAATCTCTATAGTGATGCAGTATGGTCTACGAGAGAGTAAGCAGCACCCAAGTTCAGAAGCGTCTGCTACATTTGGATTGTTTCATACAAGGGCAAGGAAGAGTTGTATGCTAAATCTCTATAGTGATGAAGTATGGTCTACGAGAGAGTAAGCAGCACCCAAGTTCAGAAGCGTCTGCTACATTTGGATTGTTTCATACAAGGTCAAGGAAGAGTTGTATGCTAAATCTCTATAGTGATGAAGTATGGTCTACGAGAGAGTAAGCAGCACCCAAGTTCAGAAGCGTCTGCTACATTTGGATTGTTTCATACAAGGGCAAGGAAGAGTTGTATGCTAAATCAATATAGTGATGCAGTATGGTCTACGAGAGAGTAAGCAGCACCCAAGTTCAGAAGCGTCTGCTACATTTGGATTGTTTCATACAAGGGCAAGGAAGAGTTGTATGCTAAATCAATATAGTGATGCAGTATGGTCTATGAGATAGTAAGCAGCACCCAAGTTCAGAAGCGTCTGCTACATTTGGATTGTTTCATACAAGGGCAAGGAAGAGTTGTATGCTACATCTCTATAGTGATGGAGTATGGTCTACGAGAGTGTAAGCAGCACCCAAGTTCAGAAGCGTCTGCTACATTTGGATTGTTTCATACAAGGGCAATGAAGAGTTCTATACTAAATCTCTCTGGTGTTCCTATACTGGCTACAGCCTAGTAAGCAGCACCCAAGTTCATAAGCGTCTGCTACATTTGGATTGTTTCATACAAGGGCAAGGAAGAGTTGTATGCTAAATCTCTAGAGTGATGCAGTATGGTCTACGAGAGAGTAAGCAGCACCCAAGTTCAGAAGCGTCTGCTACATTTGGATTGGTTCATACAAGGGCAATGAAGAGTTCTATACTAAATCTCTCTGGTGTTCCTATACTGGCTACAGCCTAGTAAGCAGCACCCAAGTTCATAAGCGTCTGCTACATTTGGATTGTTTCATACAAGGGCAAGGAAGAGTTGTATGGTAAATCTCTATAGTGATGCAGTATGGTCTACGAGAGAGTAAGCAGCATCCAAGTTCAGAAGCGTCTGCTACATTTGGATTGTTTCATACAGAGGCAATGAAGAGTTCTATACTAAATCTCTCTGGTGTTCCTATACTGGCTACAGCCTAGTAAGCAGGACCCAAGTTCAGAAGCGTCTGCTACATTTGGATTGTTTCATACAAGGGCAAGGAAGAGTTGTATGCTAAATCTCTATAGGGATGCAGTATGGTCTACGAGAGAGTAAGCAGCACCCAAGTTCAGAAGCGTCTGCTACATTTGGATTGTTTCATACAAGGGCAAGGAAGAGTTGTATGCTAAATCTCTATAGTGATGCAGTATGGTCAACGAGAGAGTAAGCAGCACCCAAGTTCAGAAGCGTCTGCTAGATTTGGATTGTTTCATACAAGGGCAAGGAAGAGTTGTATGCTAAATCTCTATAGTGATGCAGTATGGTCTACGAGAGAGTAAGCAGCACCCAAGTTCAGAAGCGTCTGCTACATTTGGATTTTTTCATACAAAGGCAAGGAAGAGATGTATGCTAAAACTCTATAGTGATGCAGTATGGTCTACGAGAGAGTAAGCAGCACCCACGTTCAGAAGCGTCTGCTACATTTGGATTGTTTCATACAAAGGCAATGAATAGTTCTATAATAAATCTCTCTGGTGTTCCTATACCGGCTACAGCCTGGTAAGCAGGACCCAAGTTCAGAAGCGTCTGCTACATTTGGATTGTTTCATACAAGGGCAAGGAAGAGTTGTATGCTAAATCTCTATAGTGATGCAGTATGGTCTACGAGAGAGTAAGCAGCACCCAAGTTCAGAAGCGTCTGCTACATTTGGATTGTTTCATACAAAGGCAAGGAAGAGTTGTATGCTAAATCTCTATAGTGATGCAGTATGGTCTACGAGAGAGTAAGCAGCACCCAAGTTCAGAAGCGTCTGCTACATTTGGATTGTTTCATACAAGGGCAAGGAAGAGTTGTATGCTAAATCTCTATAGGGATGCAGTATGGTCTACGAGAGAGTAAGCAGCACCCAAGTTCAGAAGCGTCTGCTGCATTTGGACTGTTTCATACAAGGGCAAGGAAGAGTTGTATGCTAAATCTCTATAGTGATGCAGTATGGTCTACGAGAGAGTAAGCAGCACCCAAGTTCAGAAGCGTCTGCTACATTTGGATTGTTTCATACAAAGGCAATGAAGAGTTCTATACTAAATCTCTCTGGTGTTCCTATACTGGCTACAGCCTAGTAAGCAGGACCCAAGTTCAGAAGCGTCTGCTACATTTGGATTGTTTCATACAAGGGCAAGGAAGAGTTGTATGGTAAATCTCTATAGTGATGCAGTATGGTCTACGAGAGAGTAAGCAGCACCCAAGTTCAGAAGCGTCTGCTACATTTCGATTGTTTCATACAAGGGCAAGGAAGAGTTTTATGCTATATCTCTATAGTGATGCAGTATGGTCTACGAGAGAGTAAGCAGCACCCAAGTTCAGAAGCGTCTGCTACATTTGGATTGTTTCATACAAGGGCAAGGAAGAGTTGTATGGTAAATCTCTATAGTGATGCAGTATGGTCTACGAGAGAGTAAGCAGCACCCAAGTTCAGAAGCGTCTGCTACATTTGGATTGTTTCATACAAAGGCAATGAGGAGTTCTATACTAAATCTCTCTGGTGTTCCTATACTGGCTACAGCCTAGTAAGCAGGACCCAAGTTCAGAAGCGTCTGCTACATTTGGATTGTTTCATACAAGGGCAAGGAAGAGTTGTATGCTAAATCTCTATAGTGATGCAGTATGGTCTACGAGAGAGTAAGCAGCACCCAAGTTCAGAAGCGTCAGCTACATTTGGATTGTTTCATAAAAGGGCAAGGAAGAGTTGTATGCTAAATCTCTATAGTGATGCAGTATGGTCTACGAGAGAGTAAGCAGCACCCAAGTTCAGAAGCGTCTGCAACATTTTGATTGTCTCATACAACGGCAAGGAAGAGTTGTATGGTAAATCTCTATAGTGATGCAGTATGGTCTACGAGAGAGTAAGCAGCACCCAAGTTCAGAAGCGTCTGCTACATTTGGATTGTTTCATACAAGGGCAAGGAAGAGTTGTATGCTAAATCTCTATAGTGATGCAGTATGGTCTACGAGAGAGTAAGCAGCACCCAAGTTCAGAAGCGTCTTCTACATTTGGATTGCTTCGTACAAGGGCAAGGAAGAGTTGTATGCTAAATCTCTATAGTGATGCAGTATGGTCTACGAGAGAGTAAGCAGCACCCAAGTTCAGAAGCGTCTGGAACATTTGGATTGCTTCGTACAAGGGCAAGGAAGAGTTGTATGCTAAATCTCTATAGTGATGCAGTATGGTCTACGAGAGAGTAAGCAGCACCCAAGTTCCGAAGCGTCTGCTACATTTGGATTGTTTCATACAAGGGCAATGAAGAGTTCTATACTAAATCTCTCTGGTGTTCCTATACTGGCTACAGCCTAGTAAGCAGGACCCAAGTTCAGAAGCGTCTGCTACATTTGGATTTTTTCATACAAGGGCAAGGAAGAGTTGTATGGTAAATCTCTATAGTGATGCAGTATGGTCTACGAGAGAGTAAGCAGCACCCAAGTTCAGAAGCGCCTGCTACATTTGGATTGTTTCATACAAGGGCAAGGAAGAGTTGTATGTTAAATCTCTATAGTGATGCAGTATGGTCTACGAGAGAGTAAGCAGCACCCAAGTTCAGAAGCGTCTGCTACATTTGGATTGTTTCATACAAGGGCAAGGAAGAGTTGTATGGTAAATCTCTATAGTGATGCATTATGGTCTACGAGAGAGTAAGCAGCACCCAAGTTCAGAAGCGTCTGGTACATTTGGATTGTTTCATACAAAGGCAATGAAGAGTTCTATACTAAATCTCTCTGGTGTTCCTATACTGGCTACAACCTAGTAAGCAGGACCCAAGTTCAGAAGCGTCTGCTACATTTGGATTGTTTAATACAAGGGCAAGGAAGAGTTGTATGCCAAATCTCTATAGTGATGCAGTATGGTCTACGAGAGAGTAAGCAGCACCCAAGTTCAGAAGCATCAGCTACATTTGGATTGTTTCATACAAGGGCAAGGAAGAGTTGTATGGTAAATCTCTATAGTGATGCAGTATGCTCTACGAGAGAGTAAGCAGCACCCAAGTTCAGAAGCGTCTGCTACATTTGGATTGTTTCATACAAGGGCAAGGAAGAGTTGTATGCTAAATCTCTATAGTGATGCAGTATGGTCTACGAGAGAGTAAGCAGCACCCAAGTTCAGAAGCGTCTGCTACATATGGATTGTTTCATACAAGTGCAAGGAAGAGTTGTATGGTAAATCTCTATAGTGATGCAGTATGGTCTACGAGAGAGTAAGCAGCACCCAAGTTCAGAAGCGTCTGCTACATTTGGATTGTTTCATACAAAGGCAATGAAGAGTTCTATACTAAATCTCTCTGGTGTTCCTATACTGGCTATAGCCTAGTAAGCAGGACCCAAGTTCAGAAGCGTCTGCTACATTTGGATAGTTTCATACAAGGGCAAGGAAGAGTAGTATGCTAAATCTCTATAGTGATGCAGTATGGTCTACGAGAGAGTAAGCAGCACCCAAGTTCAGAAGCATCAGCTACATTTGGATTGTTACATACAAGGGCAAGGAAGAGTTGTATGGTAAATCTCTATAGTGATGCAGTATGGTCTACGAGAGAGTAGGCAGCACCCAAGTTCAGAAGCGTCAGCTACATTTGGATTGTTTCATACAAGGGCAAGGAAGAGTTGTATGGTAAATCTCTATAGTGATGCAGTATGGTCTACGAGAGAGTAAGCAGCACCCAAGTTCAGAAGCGTCTGCTACATTTGGATTGTTTCATACAAAGGCAAGGAAGAGTTGTATGCTAAAACTCTATAGTGATGCAGTATGGTCTACGAAAGAGTAAGCAGCACCCAAGTTCAGAAGCGTCTGCTACATTTGGATTGTTTCATACAAAGGCAATGAAGAGTTCAATACGAAATCTCTCTGGTGTTCCTATACTGGCTACAGCCTAGTAAGCAGGACCCAAGTTCAGAAGCGTCTGCTACATTTGGATTTTTTCATACAAGGGCAAGGAAGAGTTGTATGGTAAATCTCTATAGTGATGCAGTATGGTCTACGAGAGAGTAAGCAGCACCCAAGTTCAGAAGCGACTGCTGCATTTGGATTGTTTCATACAAGGGCAAGGAAGAGTTGTATGGTAAATCTCTATAGTGATGCAGTATGGTCTACGAGAGAGTAAGCAGCACCCAAGTTCAGAAGCGTCTGCTACATTTGGATTGTTTCATCAAGGGCAAGGAAGAGTTGTATGCTAAATCTCTATAGTGATGCAGTACGGTCTACGAGTGAGTAAGCAGCACCCAAGTTCAGAAGCGTCTGCTACATTTGGATTGTTTCATACAAAGGCAAGGAAGAGTTGTATGCTAAAACTCTATAGTGATGCAGTATGGTCTACGAGAGAGTAAGCAGCACCCACGTTCAGAAGCGTCTGCTACATTTGGATTGTTTCATACAAAGGCAATGAATAGTTCTATAATAAATCTCTCTGGTGTTCCTATACCGGCTACAGCCTGGTAAGCAGGACCCAAGTTCAGAAGCGTCTGCTACATTTGGATTGTTTCATACAAGGGCAAGGAAGAGTTGTATGCTAAATCTCTATAGTGATGCAGTATGGTCTACGAGAGAGTAAGCAGCACCCAAGTTCAGAAGCGTCTGCTACATTTGGATTGTTTCATACAAAGGCAAGGAAGAGTTGTATGCTAAATCTCTATAGTGATGCAGTATGGTCTACGAGAGAGTAAGCAGCACCCAAGTTCAGAAGCGTCTGCTACATTTGGATTGTTTCATACAAGGGCAAGGAAGAGTTGTATGCTAAATCTCTATAGGGATGCAGTATGGTCTACGAGAGAGTAAGCAGCACCCAAGTTCAGAAGCGTCTGCTGCATTTGGACTGTTTCATACAAGGGCAAGGAAGAGTTGTATGCTAAATCTCTATAGTGATGCAGTATGGTCTACGAGAGAGTAAGCAGCACCCAAGTTCAGAAGCGTCTGCTACATTTGGATTGTTTCATACAAAGGCAATGAAGAGTTCTATACTAAATCTCTCTGGTGTTCCTATACTGGCTACAGCCTAGTAAGCAGGACCCAAGTTCAGAAGCGTCTGCTACATTTGGATTGTTTCATACAAGGGCAAGGAAGAGTTGTATGGTAAATCTCTATAGTGATGCAGTATGGTCTACGAGAGAGTAAGCAGCACCCAAGTTCAGAAGCGTCTGCTACATTTCGATTGTTTCATACAAGGGCAAGGAAGAGTTTTATGCTATATCTCTATAGTGATGCAGTATGGTCTACGAGAGAGTAAGCAGCACCCAAGTTCAGAAGCGTCTGCTACATTTGGATTGTTTCATACAAGGGCAAGGAAGAGTTGTATGGTAAATCTCTATAGTGATGCAGTATGGTCTACGAGAGAGTAAGCAGCACCCAAGTTCAGAAGCGTCTGCTACATTTGGATTGTTTCATACAAAGGCAATGAGGAGTTCTATACTAAATCTCTCTGGTGTTCCTATACTGGCTACAGCCTAGTAAGCAGGACCCAAGTTCAGAAGCGTCTGCTACATTTGGATTGTTTCATACAAGGGCAAGGAAGAGTTGTATGCTAAATCTCTATAGTGATGCAGTATGGTCTACGAGAGAGTAAGCAGCACCCAAGTTCAGAAGCGTCAGCTACATTTGGATTGTTTCATAAAAGGGCAAGGAAGAGTTGTATGCTAAATCTCTATAGTGATGCAGTATGGTCTACGAGAGAGTAAGCAGCACCCAAGTTCAGAAGCGTCTGCAACATTTTGATTGTCTCATACAACGGCAAGGAAGAGTTGTATGGTAAATCTCTATAGTGATGCAGTATGGTCTACGAGAGAGTAAGCAGCACCCAAGTTCAGAAGCGTCTGCTACATTTGGATTGTTTCATACAAGGGCAAGGAAGAGTTGTATGCTAAATCTCTATAGTGATGCAGTATGGTCTACGAGAGAGTAAGCAGCACCCAAGTTCAGAAGCGTCTTCTACATTTGGATTGCTTCGTACAAGGGCAAGGAAGAGTTGTATGCTAAATCTCTATAGTGATGCAGTATGGTCTACGAGAGAGTAAGCAGCACCCAAGTTCAGAAGCGTCTGGAACATTTGGATTGCTTCGTACAAGGGCAAGGAAGAGTTGTATGCTAAATCTCTATAGTGATGCAGTATGGTCTACGAGAGAGTAAGCAGCACCCAAGTTCCGAAGCGTCTGCTACATTTGGATTGTTTCATACAAGGGCAATGAAGAGTTCTATACTAAATCTCTCTGGTGTTCCTATACTGGCTACAGCCTAGTAAGCAGGACCCAAGTTCAGAAGCGTCTGCTACATTTGGATTTTTTCATACAAGGGCAAGGAAGAGTTGTATGGTAAATCTCTATAGTGATGCAGTATGGTCTACGAGAGAGTAAGCAGCACCCAAGTTCAGAAGCGCCTGCTACATTTGGATTGTTTCATACAAGGGCAAGGAAGAGTTGTATGTTAAATCTCTATAGTGATGCAGTATGGTCTACGAGAGAGTAAGCAGCACCCAAGTTCAGAAGCGTCTGCTACATTTGGATTGTTTCATACAAGGGCAAGGAAGAGTTGTATGGTAAATCTCTATAGTGATGCATTATGGTCTACGAGAGAGTAAGCAGCACCCAAGTTCAGAAGCGTCTGGTACATTTGGATTGTTTCATACAAAGGCAATGAAGAGTTCTATACTAAATCTCTCTGGTGTTCCTATACTGGCTACAACCTAGTAAGCAGGACCCAAGTTCAGAAGCGTCTGCTACATTTGGATTGTTTAATACAAGGGCAAGGAAGAGTTGTATGCCAAATCTCTATAGTGATGCAGTATGGTCTACGAGAGAGTAAGCAGCACCCAAGTTCAGAAGCATCAGCTACATTTGGATTGTTTCATACAAGGGCAAGGAAGAGTTGTATGGTAAATCTCTATAGTGATGCAGTATGCTCTACGAGAGAGTAAGCAGCACCCAAGTTCAGAAGCGTCTGCTACATTTGGATTGTTTCATACAAGGGCAAGGAAGAGTTGTATGCTAAATCTCTATAGTGATGCAGTATGGTCTACGAGAGAGTAAGCAGCACCCAAGTTCAGAAGCGTCTGCTACATATGGATTGTTTCATACAAGTGCAAGGAAGAGTTGTATGGTAAATCTCTATAGTGATGCAGTATGGTCTACGAGAGAGTAAGCAGCACCCAAGTTCAGAAGCGTCTGCTACATTTGGATTGTTTCATACAAAGGCAATGAAGAGTTCTATACTAAATCTCTCTGGTGTTCCTATACTGGCTATAGCCTAGTAAGCAGGACCCAAGTTCAGAAGCGTCTGCTACATTTGGATAGTTTCATACAAGGGCAAGGAAGAGTAGTATGCTAAATCTCTATAGTGATGCAGTATGGTCTACGAGAGAGTAAGCAGCACCCAAGTTCAGAAGCATCAGCTACATTTGGATTGTTACATACAAGGGCAAGGAAGAGTTGTATGGTAAATCTCTATAGTGATGCAGTATGGTCTACGAGAGAGTAGGCAGCACCCAAGTTCAGAAGCGTCAGCTACATTTGGATTGTTTCATACAAGGGCAAGGAAGAGTTGTATGGTAAATCTCTATAGTGATGCAGTATGGTCTACGAGAGAGTAAGCAGCACCCAAGTTCAGAAGCGTCTGCTACATTTGGATTGTTTCATACAAAGGCAAGGAAGAGTTGTATGCTAAAACTCTATAGTGATGCAGTATGGTCTACGAAAGAGTAAGCAGCACCCAAGTTCAGAAGCGTCTGCTACATTTGGATTGTTTCATACAAAGGCAATGAAGAGTTCAATACGAAATCTCTCTGGTGTTCCTATACTGGCTACAGCCTAGTAAGCAGGACCCAAGTTCAGAAGCGTCTGCTACATTTGGATTTTTTCATACAAGGGCAAGGAAGAGTTGTATGGTAAATCTCTATAGTGATGCAGTATGGTCTACGAGAGAGTAAGCAGCACCCAAGTTCAGAAGCGACTGCTGCATTTGGATTGTTTCATACAAGGGCAAGGAAGAGTTGTATGGTAAATCTCTATAGTGATGCAGTATGGTCTACGAGAGAGTAAGCAGCACCCAAGTTCAGAAGCGTCTGCTACATTTGGATTGTTTCATCAAGGGCAAGGAAGAGTTGTATGCTAAATCTCTATAGTGATGCAGTACGGTCTACGAGTGAGTAAGCAGCACCCAAGTTCAGAAGCGTCTGCTACATTTGGATTGTTTCATACAAAGGCAAGGAAGAGTTGTATGCTAAAACTCTATAGTGATGCAGTATGGTCTACGAGAGAGTAAGCAGCACCCAAGTTCAGAAGCGTCTGCTACATTTGGATTGTCTCATACAAAGGCAATGAAGAGTTCTATACTAAATCTCTCTGGTGTTCCTATACTGGCTACAGCCTAGTAAGCAGGACCCAAGTTCAGAAGCGTCTGCTACATTTGGATTTTTTCATACAAGGGCAAGGAAGAGTTGTATGGTAAATCTCTATAGTGATGCAGTATGGTCTACGAGAGAGTAAGCAGCACCCAAGTTCAGAAGCGTCTGCTACATTTGGATTGTTTCATACAAGGGCAAGGAAGAGTTGTATGTTAAATCTCTATAGTGATGCAGTATGGTCTACGAGAGAGTAAGCAGCACCCAAGTTCAGAAGCGTCTGCTACATTTGGATTGTTTCATACAAGGGCAAGGAAGAGTTGTATGCTAAATCTCTATAGTGATGCAGTATTGTCTACGAGAGAGTAAGCAGCACCCAAGTTCAGAAGCGTCTGCTACATTTGGATTGTTTCATACAAGGGCAAGGAAGAGTTGTATGGTAAATCTCTATAGTGATGCAGTATGGTCTACGAGAGAGTAAGCAGCACCCAAGTTCAGAAGCGTCAGCTACATTTGGATTGTTTCATACAAGGGCAAGGAAGAGTTGTATGGTAAATCTCTATAGTGATGCAGTATGGTCTACAAGAGAGTAAGCAGCACCCAAGTTCAGAAGCGTCTGCTACATTTGGATTGTTTCATACAAAGGCAAGGAAGAGTTGTATGCTAAAACTCTATAGTGATGCAGTATGGTCTACGAAAGAGTAAGCAGCACCCAAGTTCAGAAGCGTCTGCTACATTTGGATTGTTTCATACAAAGGCAATGAAGAGTTCTATACGAAATCTCTCTGGTGTTCCTATACTGGCTACAGCCTAGTAAGCAGGACCCAAGTTCAGAAGCGTCTGCTACATTTGGATTTTTTCATACAAGGGCAAGGAAGAGTTGTATGGTAAATCTCTATAGTGATGCAGTATGGTCTACGAGAGAGTAAGCAGCACCCAAGTTCAGAAGCGACTGCTGCATTTGGATTGTTTCATACAAGGGCAAGGAAGAGTTGTATGGTAAATCTCTATAGTGATGCAGTATGGTCTACGAGAGAGTAAGCAGCACCCAAGTTCAGAAGCGTCTGCTACATTTGGATTGTTTCATACAAGGGCAAGGAAGAGTTGTATGCTAAATCTCTATAGTGATGCAGTACGGTCTACGAGTGAGTAAGCAGCACCCAAGTTCAGAAGCGTCTGCTACATTTGGATTGTTTCATACAAAGGCAAGGAAGAGTTGTATGCTAAAACTCTATAGTGATGCAGTATGGTCTACGAGAGAGTAAGCAGCACCCAAGTTCAGAAGCGTCTGCTACATTTGGATTGTTTCATACAAGGGCAAGGAAGAGTTGTATGGTAAATCTCTATAGTGATGCAGTATGGTCTACGAGAGAGTAAGCAGCACCCAAGTTCAGAAGCGTCTGCTACATTTGGATTGTTTCATACAAGGGCAAGGAAGAGTTGTATGCTAAATCTCTATAGTGATGCAGTATGGTCTATGAGAGAGTAAGCAGCACCCAAGTTCAGAAGCGTCTGCTACATTTGGATTGTTTCATACAAAGGCAAGGAAGAGTTGTATGCTAAAACTCTATAGTGATGCAGTATGGTCTACGAAAGAGTAAGCAGCACCCAAGTTCAGAAGCGTCTGCTACATTTGGATTGTTTCATACAAAGGCAATGAAGAGTTCTATACGAAATCTCTCTGGTGTTCCTATACTGGCTACAGCCTAGTAAGCAGGACCCAAGTTCAGAAGCGTCTGCTACATTTGGATTTTTTCATACAAGGGCAAGGAAGAGTTGTATGGTAAATCTCTATAGTGATGCAGTATGGTCTACGAGAGAGTAAGCAGCACCCAAGTTCAGAAGCGTCTGCTACATTTGGATTGTTTCATACAAGGGCAAGGAAGAGTTGTATGCTAAATCTCTATAGTGATGCAGTATGGTCTACGAGAGAGTAAGCAGCACCCAAGTTCAGAAGCGTCTGCTACATTTGGATTGTTTCATACAAGTGCAAGGAAGAGTTGTATGGTAAATTTCTATAGTGATGCAGTATGGTCTACGAGAGAGTAAGCAGCACCCAAGTTCAGAAGCGTCTGCTACATTTGGATTGTTTCATAAAAAGGCAATGAAGAGTTCTATACTAAATCTCTCTGGTGTTCCTATACTGGCTATAGCCTAGTAAGCAGGACCCAAGTTCAGAAGCGTCTGCTACATTTGGATAGTTTCATACAAGGGCAAGGAAGAGTAGTATGCTAAATCTCTATAGTGATGCAGTATGGTCTACGAGAGAGTAAGCAGCACCCAAGTTCAGAAGCATAAGCTACATTTGGATTGTTTCATACAAAGGCAAGGAAGAGTTGTATGCTAAAACTCTATAGTGATGCAGTATGGTCTACGAAAGAGTAAGCAGCACCCAAGTTCAGAAGCGTCTGCTACATTTGGATTGTTTCATACAAAGGCAATGAAGAGTTCTATACGAAATCTCTCTGGTGTTCCTATACTGGCTACAGCCTAGTAAGCAGGACCCAAGTTCAGAAGCGTCTGCTACATTTGGATTTTTTCATACAAGGGCAAGGAAGAGTTGTATGGTAAATCTCTATAGTGATGCAGTATGGTCTACGAGAGAGTAAGCAGCACCCAAGTTCAGAAGCGTCTGCTACATTTGGATTGTTTCATACAAGGGCAAGGAAGAGTTGTATGCTAAATCTCTATAGTGATGCAGTATGGTCTATGAGAGAGTAAGCAGCACCCAAGTTCAGAAGCGTCTGCTACATTTGGATTGTTTCATACAAGGGCAAGGAAGAGTTGTATGGTAAATCTCTATAGTGATGCATTATGGTCTACGAGAGAGTAAGCAGCACCCAAGTTCAGAAGCGTCTGGTACATTTGGATTGTTTCATACAAAGGCAATGAAGAGTTCTATACTAAATCTCTCTGGTGTTCCTATACTGGCTACAGCCTAGTAAGCAGGACCCATGTTCAGAAGCGTCTGCTACATTTGGATTGTTTCATACAAGGGCAAGGAAGAGTTGTATGCTAAATCTCTATAGTGATGCAGTATGGTCTACGAGAGAGTAAGCAGCACCCAAGTTCAGAAGCATAAGCTACATTTGGATTGTTTCATACAAGGGCAAGGAAGAGTTGTATGGTAAATCTCTATAGTGATGCAGTATGGTCTACGAGAGAGTAAGCAGCACCCAAGTTCAGAAGCGTCTGCTACATTTGGATTGTTTCATACAAGGGCAAGGAAGAGTTGTATGCTAAATCTCTATAGTGATGCAGTATGGTCTACGAGAGAGTAAGCAGCACCCAAGTTCAGAAGCGTCTGCTACATTTGGATTGTTTCATACAAGGGCAAGGAAGAGTTGTATGTTAAATCTC
This sequence comes from Plestiodon gilberti rubricaudatus, assembly GCA_026170595.1. NCBI lineage: Eukaryota > Metazoa > Chordata > Lepidosauria > Squamata > Scincidae > Plestiodon > Plestiodon gilberti. Next base: position 114,082,221 of record JANXHW010000003.1, read on the forward strand.
TATAGTGATGCAGTATGGTCTACGAGAGAGTAAGCAGCACCCAAGTTCAGAAGCGTCTGCTACATTTGGATTGTTTCATACAAGGGCAAGGAAGAGTTGTATGGTAAATCTCTATAGTGATGCATTATGGTCTACGAGAGAGTAAGCAGCACCCAAGTTCAGAAGCGTCTGGTACATTTGGATTGTTTCATACAAAGGCAATGAAGAGTTCTATACTAAATCTCTCTGGTGTTCCTATACTGGCTACAGCCTAGTAAGCAGGACCCAAGTTCAGAAGCGTCTGCTACATTTGGATTGTTTCATACAAGGGCAAGGAAGAGTTGTATGCCAAATCTCTATAGTGATGCAGTATGGTCTACGAGAGAGTAAGCAGCACCCAAGTTCAGAAGCATCAGCTACATTTGGATTGTTTCATACAAGGGCAAGGAAGAGTTGTATGGTAAATCTCTATAGTGATGCAGTATGGTCTACGAGAGAGTAAGCAGCACCCAAGTTCAGAAGCGTCTGCTACATTTGGATTGTTTCATACAAGGGCAAGGAAGAGTTGTATGCTAAATCTCTATAGTGATGCAGTATGGTCTACGAGAGAGTAAGCAGCACCCAAGTTCAGAAGCGTCTGCTACATTTGGATTGTTTCATACAAGGGCAAGGAAGAGTTGTATGGTAAATCTCTATAGTGATGCAGTATGGTCTACGAGAGAGTAAGCAGCACCCAAGTTCAGAAGCGTCTGCTACATTTGGATTGTTTCATACAAAGGCAATGAAGAGTTCTATCCGAAATCTCTCTGGTGTTCCTATACTGGCTACAGCCTAGTAAGCAGGACCCATGTTCAGAAGCGTCTGCTACATTTGGATTGTTTCATACAAGGGCAAGGAAGAGTTGTATGCTAAATCTCTATAGTGATGCAGTATGGTCTACGAGAGACTAAGCAGCACCCAAGTTCAGAAGCATCAGCTACATTTGGATTGTTTCATACAAGGGCAAGGAAGAGTTGTATGGTAAATCTCTATAGTGATGCAGTATGGTCTACGAGAGAGTAAGCAGCACCCAAGTTCAGAAGCGTCTGCTACATTTGGATTGTTTCATACAAGGGCAAGGAAGAGTTGTATGCTAAATCTCTATAGTGATGCAGTATGGTCTACGAGAGAGTAAGCAGCACCCAAGTTCAGAAGCGACTGCTACATTTGGATTGTTTCATACAAGGGCAAGGAAGAGTTGTATGTTAAATCTCTATAGTGATGCAGTATGGTCTACGAGAGAGTAAGCAGCACCCAAGTTCAGAAGCGTCTGCTACATTTGGATTGTTTCATACAAGGGCAAGGAAGAGTTGTATGGTAAATCTCTATAGTGATGCATTATGGTCTACGAGAGAGTAAGCAGCACCCAAGTTCAGAAGCGTCTGGTACATTTGGATTGTTTCATACAAAGGCAATGAAGAGTTCTATACTAAATCTCTCTGGTGTTCCTATACTGGCTACAGCCTAGTAAGCAGGACCCAAGTTCAGAAGCGTCTGCTACATTTGGATTGTTTCATACAAGGGCAAGGAAGAGTTGTATGCCAAATCTCTATAGTGATGCAGTATGGTCTACGAGAGAGTAAGCTGCACCCAAGTTCAGAAGCATCAGCTACATTTGGATTGTTTCATACAAGGGCAAGGAAGAGTTGTATGGTAAATCTCTATAGTGATGCAGTATGGTCTACGAGAGAGTAAGCAGCACCCAAGTTCAGAAGCGTCTGCTACATTTGGATTGTTTCATACAAAGGCAATGAAGAGTTCTATACTAAATCTCTCTGGTGTTCCTATACTGGCTACAGCCTAGTAAGCAGGACCCAAGTTCAGAAGCGTCTGCTACATTTGGATTGTTTCATACAAGGGCAAGGAAGAGTTGTATGCTAAATCTCTATAGTGATGCAGTATGGTCTACGAGAGAGTAAGCAGCACCCAAGTTCAGAAGCATCAGCTACATTTGGATTGTTTCATACAAGGGCAAGGAAGAGTTGTATGGTAAATCTCTATAGTGATGCAGTATGGTCTACGAGAGAGTAAGCAGCACCCACGTTCAGAAGCGTCAGCTACATTTGGATTGTTTCATACAAGGGCAAGGAAAATTTGTATGGTAAATCTCTATAGTGATGCAGTATGGTCTACGAGAGAGTAAGCAGCACCCACGTTCAGAAGCGTCTGCAACATTTGGATTGTCTCATACAACGGCAAGGAAGAGTTGTATGGTAAATCTCTATAGTGATGCAGTATGGTCTACGAGAGAGTAAGCAGCACCCAAGTTCAGAAGCGTCTGCTACATTTGGATTGTTTCATACAAGGGCAAGGAAGAGTTGTATGCTAAATCTCTATAGTGATGCAGTATGGTCTACGAGAGAGTAAGCAGCACCCAAGTTCAGAAGCGTCTGCTACATTTGGATTGTTTCGTACAAGGCCAAGGAAGAGTTGTATGCTAAATCTCTATAGTGATGCAGTATGATCTACGAGAGAGTAAGCAGCACCCAAGTTCAGAAGCGTCTGCAACATTTGGATTGTTTCATACAAGGGCAAGGAAGAGTTGTATGCTAAATCTCTATAGTGATGCAGTATGGTCTACGAGAGAGTAAGCAGCACCCAAGTTCCGAAGCGTCTGCTACATTTGGATTATTTCTTACAAGGGCAATGAAGAGTTCTATACTAAATCTCTCTGGTGTTCCTATACTGGCTACAGCCTAGTAAGCAGGACCCAAGTTCAGAAGCGTCTGCTACATTTGGATTGTTTCATACAAGGGCAAGGAAGAGTTGTATGCCAAATCTCTATAGTGATGCAGTATGGTCTACGAGAGAGTAAGCAGCACCCAAGTTCAGAAGCATCAGCTACATTTGGATTGTTTCATACAAGGGCAAGGAAGAGTTGTATGGTAAATCTCTATAGTGATGCAGTATGGTCTACGAGAGAGTAAGCAGCACCCAAGTTCAGAAGCGTCTGCTACATTTGGATTGTTTCATACAAGGGCAAGGAAGAGTTGTATGCTAAATCTCTATAGTGATGCAGTATGGTCTACGAGAGAGTAAGCAGCACCCAAGTTCAGAAGCGTCTGCTACATTTGGATTGTTTCATACAAGGGCAAGGAAGAGTTGTATGGTAAATCTCTATAGTGATGCAGTATGGTCTACGAGAGAGTAAGCAGCACCCAAGTTCAGAAGCGTCTGCTACATTTGGATTATTTCATACAAGGGCAATGAAGAGTTCTATACGAAATCTCTCTGGTGTTCCTATACTGGCTACAGCCTAGTAAGCAGGACCCATGTTCAGAAGCGTCTGCTACATTTGGATTGTTTCATACAAGGGCAAGGAAGAGTTGTATGCTAAATCTCTATAGTGATGCAGTATGGTCTACGAGAGAGTAAGCAGCACCCAAGTTCAGAAGCATCAGCTACATTTGGATTGTTTCATACAAGGGCAAGGAAGAGTTGTATGGTAAATCTCTATAGTGATGCAGTATGGTCTACGAGAGAGTAAGCAGCACCCAAGTTCAGAAGCGTCTGCTACATTTGGATTGTTTCATACAAGGGCAAGGAAGAGTTGTATGCTAAATCTCTATAGTGATGCAGTATGGTCTACGAGAGAGTAAGCAGCACCCAAGTTCAGAAGCGACTGCTACATTTGGATTGTTTCATACAAGGGCAAGGAAGAGTTGTATGTTAAATCTCTATAGTGATGCAGTATGGTCTACGAGAGAGTAAGCAGCACCCAAGTTCAGAAGCGTCTGCTACATTTGGATTGTTTCATACAAGGGCAAGGAAGAGTTGTATGTTAAATCTCTATAGTGATGCAGTATGGTCTACGAGAGAGTAAGCAGCACCCAAGTTCAGAAGCATAAGCTACATTTGGATTGTTTCATACAAGGGCAAGGAAGAGTTGTATGGTAAATCTCTATAGTGATGCAGTATGGTCTACGAGAGAGTAAGCAGCACCCAAGTTCAGAAGCGTCTGCTACATTTGGATTGTTTCATACAAGGGCAAGGAAGAGTTGTATGCTAAATCTCTATAGCGATGCAGTATGGTCTACGAGAGAGTAAGCAGCACCCAAGTTCAGAAGCGTCTGCTACATTTGGATTGTTTCATACAAAGGCAATGAAGAGTTCTATACGAAATCTCTCTGGTGTTCCTATACTGGCTAAAGCCTAGTAAGCAGCACCCAAGTTCAGAAGCGTCTGCTACATTTGGATTGTTTCATAGAAGGGCAAGGAAGAGTTGTATGCTAAATCTCTATAGTGATGCAGTATGGTCTACGAGAGAGTAAGCAGCACCCAAGTTCAGAACCGTCTGCTACATTTGGATTGTTTCATACAAGGGCAAGGAAGAGTTGTATGCTAAATATCTATAGTGATGCAGTACGGTCTACGAGAGAGTAAGCAGCACCCAAGTTCAGAAGCGTCTGCTACATTTGGATTGTTTCATACAAAGGCAAGGAAGAGTTCTATACTAAATCTCTCTGGTGTTCCTATACTGGCTACAGCCTAGTAAGCAGGACCCAAGTTCAGAAGCGTCTGCTACATTTGGATTGTTTCATACAAGGGCAAGGAAGAGTTGTATGCTAAATCTCTATAGTGATGCAGTATGGTCTACGAGAGAGTAAGCAGCACCCAAGTTCAGAAGCGTCTGCTACATTTGGATTGTTTCATACAAGGGCAAGGAAGAGTTGTATGCTAAATCTCTATAGTGATGCAGTATGGTCTACGAGAGAGTAAGCAGCACCCAAGTTCAGAAGCGTCTGCTACATTTGGATTGTTTCGTACAAGGGCAAGGAAGAGTTGTATGCTAAATCTCTATAGTGATGCAGTATGGTCTACGAGAGAGTAAGCAGCACCCAAGTTCAGAAGCGTCTGCTACATTTGGATTGTTTCATACAAGGGCAATGAAGAGTTCTACACTAAATCTCTCTGGTGTTCCTATACTGGCTACAGCCTAGTAAGCAGCACCCAAGTTCAGAAGCGTCTGCTACATTTGGATTGTTTCATACAAGGGCAAGGAAGAGTTGTATGGTAAATCTCTATAGTGATGCAGTATGGTCTACGAGAGAGTAAGCAGCACCCAAGTTCAGAAGCGTCTGCTACATTTGGATTGTTTCATACAGAGGCAATGAAGAGTTCTATACTAAATCTCTCTGGTGTTCCTATACTCGCTACAGCCTAGTAAGCAGGACCCAGGTTCAGAAGCGTCTGCTACATTTGGATTGTTTCATTCAAGGGCAAGGAAGAGTTGTATGGTAAATCTCTATAGGGATGCAGTATGGTCTACGAGAGAGTAAGCAGCACCCAAGTTCAGAAGCGTCAGCTACATTCGGATTGTTTCATACAAGGGCAAGGAAGAGTTGTATGCTAAATCTCTATAGTGATGCAGTATGGTCTACGAGAGAGTAAGCAGCACCCAAGTTCAGAAGCGTCTGCTACATTTGGATTGTTTCATACAAAGGCAAGGAAGAGTTGTATGCTAAATCTCTATAGTGATGCAGTATGGTCTACGAGAGAGTAAGCAGCACCCAAGTTCAGAAGCGTCTGCTACATTTGGATTGTTTCATACAAGGGCAAGGAAGAGTTGTATGCTAAATCTCTATAGTGATGCAGTATGGTCTACGAGAGAGTAAGCAGTACCCAAGTTCAGAAGCGTCTGCTACATTTGGATTGTTTCATACAAGGGCAAGGAAGAGTTGTATGGTAAATCTCTATAGTGATGCATTATGGTCTACGAGAGAGTAAGCAGCACCCAAGTTCAGAAGCGTCTGCTACATTTGGATTGTTTCATACAAAGGCAAGGAAGAGTTCTATACTAAATCTCTCTTGTGTTCCTATACTGGATACAGCCTAGTAAGCAGGACCCAAGTTCAGAAGCGTCTGCTACATTTGGATTGTTTCATACAAGGGCAAGGAAGAGTTGTATGCTAAATCTCTATAGTGATGCAGTATGGTCTACGAGAGAGTAAGCAGCACCCAAGTTCAGAAGCGTCTGCTACATTTGGATTGTTTCATACAAGGGCAAGGAAGATTTGTATGCTAAATCTCTATAGTGATGCAGTATGGTCTACGAGAGAGTAAGCAGCACCCAAGTTCAGAAGCGTTTGCTACATTTGGATTGTTTCGTACAAGGGCAAGGAAGAGTTGTATGCTAAATCTCTATAGTGATGCAGTATGGTCTACGAGAGAGTAAGCAGCACCCAAGTTCAGAAGCGTCTGCAACATTTGGATTGTTTCATACAAGGGCAAGGAAGAGTTGTATGCTAAATCTCTATAGTGATGCAGTATGGTCTACGAGAGAGTAAGCAGCACCCAAGTTCAGAAGCGTCTGCTACATTTGGATTGTTTCATACAAGGGCAATGAAGAGTTCTATACTAAATCTCTCTGGTGTTCCTATACTGGCTACAGCCTAGTAAGCAGCACCCAAGTTCAGAAGCGTCTGCTACATTTGGATTGTTTCATACAAAGGCAATGAAGAGTTCTATACTAAATCTCTCTGGTGTTCCTATACTGGCTACAGCCTAGTAAGCAGGACCCAAGTTCAGAAGCGTCTGCTACATTTGGATTGTTTCATACAAGGGCAAGGAAGAGTTGTATGCTAAATCTCTATAGTGATGCAGTATGGTCTACGAGAGAGTAAGCAGCACCCAAGTTCAGAAGCGTCTGGAACATTTGGATTGCTTCGTACAAGGGCAAGGAAGAGTTGTATGCTAAATCTCTATAGTGATGCAGTATGGTCTACGAGAGAGTAAGCAGCACCCAAGTTCCGAAGCGTCTGCTACATTTGGATTGTTTCATACAAGGGCAATGAAGAGTTCTATACTAAATCTCTCTGGTGTTCCTATACTGGCTACAGCCTAGTAAGCAGCACCCAAGTTCAGAAGCGTCTGCTACATTTGGATTGTTTCATACAAGGGCAAGGAAGAGTTGTATGGTAAATCTCTATAGTGATGCAGTATGGTCTACGAGAGAGTAAGCAGCACCCAAGTTCAGAAGCGTCTGCTACATTTGGATTGTTTCATACAAGGGCAAGGAAGAGTTGTATGCTAAATCTCTATAGGGATGCAGTATGGTCTACGAGAGAGTAAGCAGCACCCAAGTTCAGAAGCGTCTGCTACATTTGGATTGTTTCATACAAGGGCAAGGAAGAGTTGTATGCTAAATCTCTATAGGGATGCAGTATGGTCTACGAGAGAGTAAGCAGCACCCAAGTTCAGAAGCGACTGCTGCATTTGGATTGTTTCATACAAGGGCAAGGAAGAGTTGTATGGTAAATCTCTATAGTGATGCAGTATGGTCTACGAGAGAGTAAGCAGCACCCAAGTTCAGAAGCGTCTGCTACATTTGGATTGTTTCATACAAGGGCAAGGAAGAGTTGTATGTTAAATCTCTATAGTGATGCATTATGGTCTACGAGAGAGTAAGCAGCACCCAAGTTCAGAAGCGTCTGGTACATTTGGATTGTTTCATACAAAGGCAATGAAGAGTTCTATACTAAATCTCTCTGGTGTTCCTATACTGGCTACAGCCTAGTAAGCAGGACCCAAGTCCAGAAGCGTCTGCTACATTTGGATTGTTTCATACAAGGGCAAGGAAGAGTTGTATGCTAAATCTCTATAGGGATGCAGTATGGTCTACGAGAGAGTAAGCAGCACCCAAGTTCAGAAGCGTCTGCTGCATTTGGACTGTTTCATACAAGGGCAAGGAAGAGTTGTATGCTAAATCTCTATAGTGATGCAGTATGGTCTACGAGAGAGTAAGCAGCACCCAAGTTCAGAAGCGTCTGCTACATTTGGATTGTTTCATACAAAGGCAATGAAGAGTTCTATACTAAATCTCTCTGGTGTTCCTATACTGGCTACAGCCTAGTAAGCAGGACCCAAGTTCAGAAGCGTCTGCTACATTTGGATTGTTTCATACAAGGGCAAGGAAGAGTTGTATGGTAAATCTCTATAGTGATGCAGTATGGTCTACAAGAGAGTAAGCAGCACCCAAGTTCAGAAGCGTCTGCTACATTTGGATTGTTTCATACAAGGGCAAGGAAGAGTTCTATACTAAATCTCTCTGGTGTTCCTATACTGGCTACAGCCTAGTAAGCAGCACCCAAGTTCAGAAGCGTCTGCTACATTTGGATTGTTTCATACAAGGGCAAGGAAGAGTTGTATGGTAAATCTCTATAGTGATGCAGTATGGTCTACGAGAGAGTAAGCAGCACCCAAGTTCAGAAGCGTCTGCTACATTTGGATTGTTTCATACAGAGGCAATGAACAGTTCTATACTAAATCTCTCTGGTGTTCCTATACTCGCTACAGCCTAGTAAGCAGGACCCAAGTTCAGAAGCGTCTGCTACATTTGGATTGTTTCATACAAGGGCAAGGAAGAGTTGTATGCTAAATCTCTATAGGGATGCAGTATGGTCTACGAGAGAGTAAGCAGCACCCAAGTTCAGAAGCGACTGCTGCATTTGGATTGTTTCATACAAGGGCAAGGAAGAGTTGTATGGTAAATCTCTATAGTGATGCAGTATGGTCTACGAGAGAGTAAGCAGCACCCAAGTTCAGAAGCGTCTGCTACATTTGGATTGTTTCATACAAGGGCAAGGAAGAGTTGTATGCTAAATCTCTATAGTGATGCAGTACGGTCTACGAGTGAGTAAGCAGCACCCAAGTTCAGAAGCGTCTGCTACATTTGGATTGTCTCATACAAAGGCAATGAAGAGTTCTATACTAAATCTCTCTGGTGTTCCTATACTGGCTACAGCCTAGTAAGCAGGACCCAAGTTCAGAAGCGTCTGCTACATTTGGATTTTTTCATACAAGGGCAAGGAAGAGTTGTATGGTAAATCTCTATAGTGATGCAGTATGGTCTACGAGAGAGTAAGCAGCACCCAAGTTCAGAAGCGTCTGCTACATTTGGATTGTTTCATACAAGGGCAAGGAAGAGTTGTATGTTAAATCTCTATAGTGATGCAGTATGGTCTACGAGATAGTAAGCAGCACCCAAGTTCAGAAGCGTCTGCTACATTTGGATTGTTTCATACAAGGGCAAGGAAGAGTTGTATGTTAAATCTCTATAGTGATGCATTATGGTCTACGAGAGAGTAAGCAGCACCCAAGTTCAGAAGCGTCTGGTACATTTGGATTGTTTCATACAAAGGCAATGAAGAGTTCTATACTAAATCTCTCTGGTGTTCCTATACTGGCTACAGCCTAGTAAGCAGGACCCAAGTCCAGAAGCGTCTGCTACATTTGGATTGTTTCATACAAGGGCAAGGAAGAGTTGTATGCTAAATCTCTATAGGGATGCAGTATGGTCTACGAGAGGGTAAGCAGCACCCAAGTTCAGAAGCGTCTGCTGCATTTGGACTGTTTCATACAAGGGCAAGGAAGAGTTGTATGCTAAATCTCTATAGTGATGCAGTATGGTCTACGAGAGAGTAAGCAGCACCCAAGTTCAGAAGCGTCTGCTACATTTGGATTGTTTCATACAAAGGCAATGAAGAGTTCTATACTAAATCTCTCTGGTGTTCCTATACTGGCTACAGCCTAGTAAGCAGGACCCAAGTCAGAAGCGTCTGCTACATTTGGATTGTTTCATACAAGGGCAAGGAAGAGTTGTATGGTAAATCTCTATAGTGATGCAGTATGGTCTACGAGAGAGTAAGCAGCACCCAAGTTCAGAAGTGTCTGCTACATTTCGATTGTTTCATACAAGGGCAAGGAAGAGTTGTATGCTAAATCTCTATAGTGATGCAGTATGGTCTACGAGAGAGTAAGCAGCACCCAAGTTCAGAAGCGTCTGCTACATTTGGATTGTTTCATACAAGGGCAAGGAAGAGTTGTATGGTAAATCTCTATAGTGATGCAGTATGGTCTACGAGAGAGTAAGCAGCACCCAAGTCCAGAAGCGTCTGCAACATTTTGATTGTCTCATACAACGGCAAGGAAGAGTTGTATGGTAAATCTCTATAGTGATGCAGTATGGTCTACGAGAGAGTAAGCAGCACCCAAGTTCAGAAGCGTCTGCTACATTTGGATTGTTTCATACAAGGGCAAGGAAGAGTTGTATGGTAAATCTCTATAGTGATGCAGTATGGTCTACGAGAGAGTAAGCAGCACCCAAGTTCAGAAGCGTCTGCTACATTTGGATTGTTTCATACAAAGGCAAGGAAGAGTTGTATGCTAAAACTCTATAGTGATGCAGTATGGTCTACGAAAGAGTAAGCAGCACCCAAGTTCAGAAGCGTCTGCTACATTTGGATTGTTTCATACAAAGGCAATGAAGAGTTCTATACGAAATCTCTCTGGTGTTCCTATACTGGCTACTGCCTAGTAAGCAGGACCCAAGTTCAGAAGCGTCTGCTACATTTGGATTTTTTCATACAAGGGCAAGGAAGAGTTGTATGGTAAATCTCTATAGTGATGCAGTATGGTCTACGAGAGAGTAAGCAGCACCCAAGTTCAGAAGCGTCTGCTACATTTGGATTGTTTCATACAAGGGCAAGGAAGAGTTGTATGCGAAATCTCTATAGTGATGCAGTATGGTCTATGAGAGAGTAAGCAGCACCCAAGTTCAGAAGCGTCTGCTACATTTAGATTGTTTCATACAAGGGCAAGGAAGAGTTGTATGGTAAATCTCTATAGTGATGCATTATGGTCTACGAGAGAGTAAGCAGCACCCAAGTTCAGAAGCGTCTGGTACATTTGGATTGTTTCATACAAAGGCAATGAAGAGTTCTATACTAAATCTCTCTGGTGTTCCTATACTGGCTACAGCCTAGTAAGCAGGACCCATGTTCAGAAGCGTCTGCTACATTTGGATTGTTTCATACAAGGGCAAGGAAGAGTTGTATGCTAAATCTCTATAGTGATGCAGTATGGTCTACGAGAGAGTAAGCAGCACCCATGTTCAGAAGCATCAGCTACATTTGGATTGTTTCATACAAGGGCAAGGAAGAGTTGTATGGTAAATCTCTATAGTGATGCAGTATGGTCTACGAGAGAGTAAGCAGCACCCAAGTTCAGAAGCGTCTGCTACATTTCGATTGTTTCATACAAGGGCAAGGAAGAGTTTTATGCTATATCTCTATAGTGATGCAGTATGGTCTACGAGAGAGTAAGCAGCACCCAAGTTCAGAAGCGTCTGCTACATTTGGATTGTTTCATACAAGGGCAAGGAAGAGTTGTATGGTAAATCTCTATAGTGATGCAGTATGGTCTACGAGAGAGTAAGCAGCACCCAAGTTCAGAAGCGTCTGCTACATTTGGATTGTTTCATACAAAGGCAATGAAGAGTTCTATACTAAATCTCTCTGGTGTTCCTATACTGGCTACAGCCTAGTAAGCAGGACCCAAGTTCAGAAGCGTCTGCTACATTTGGATTGTTTCATACAAGGGCAAGGAAGAGTTGTATGCTAAATCTCTATAGTGATGCAGTATGGTCTACGAGAGAGTAAGCAGCACCCAAGTTCAGAAGCGTCAGCTACATTTGGATTGTTTCATACAAGGGCAAGGAAGAGTTGTATGCTAAATCTCTATAGTGATGCGGTATGGTCTACGAGAGAGTAAGCAGCACCCAAGTTCAGAAGCGTCTGCAACATTTTGATTGTCTCATAAAACGGCAAGGAAGAGTTGTATGGTAAATCTCTATAGTGATGCAGTATGGTCTACGAGAGAGTAAGCAGCACCCAAGTTCAGAAGCGTCTGCTACATTTGGATTGTTTCATACAAGGGCAAGGAAGAGTTGTATGCTAAATCTCTATAGTGATGCAGTATGGTCTACGAGAGAGTAAGCAGCACCCAAGTTCAGAAGCGTCTTCTACATTTGGATTGCTTCGTACAAGGGCAAGGAAGAGTTGTATGCTAAATCTCTATAGTGATGCAGTATGGTCTACGAGAGAGTAAGCAGCACCCAAGTTCAGAAGCGTCTGGAACATTTGGATTGCTTCGTACAAGGGCAAGGAAGAGTTGTATGCTAAATCTCTATAGTGATGCAGTATGGTCTACGAGAGAGTAAGCAGCACCCAAGTTCCGAAGCGTCTGCTACATTTGGATTGTTTCATACAAGGGCAATGAAGAGTTCTATACTAAATCTCTCTGGTGTTCCTATACTGGCAACAGCCTAGTAAGCAGCACCCAAGTTCAGAAGCGTCTGCTACATTTGGATTGTTTCATACAAGGGCAAGGAAGAGTTGTATGGTAAATCTCTATAGTGATGCAGTATGGTCTACGAGAGAGTAAGCAGCACCCAAGTTCAGAAGCGTCTGCTACATTTGGATTGTTTCATACAAGGGCAAGGAAGAGTTGTATGCTAAATCTCTATAGGGATGCAGTATGGTCTACGAGAGAGTAAGCAGCACCCAAGTTCAGAAGCGTCTGCTACATTTGGATTGTTTCATACAAGGGCAAGGAAGAGTTGTATGCTAAATCTCTATAGTGATGCAGTATGGTCTACGAGAGAGTAAGCAGCACCCAAGTTCAGAAGCGTCTGCTACATTTGGATTGTTTCATACAAGGGCAAGGAAGAGTTGTATGCTAAATCTCTATAGGGATGCAGTATGGTCTACGAGAGAGTAAGCAGCACCCAAGTTCAGAAGCGACTGCTGCATTTGGATTGTTTCATACAAGGGCAAGGAAGAGTTGTATGGTAAATCTCTATAGTGATGCAGTATGGTCTACGAGAGAGTAAGCAGCACCCAAGTTCAGAAGCGTCTGCTACATTTGGATTGTTTCATACAAGGGCAAGGAAGAGTTGTATGCTAAATCTCTATAGTGATGCAGTACGGTCTACGAGTGAGTAAGCAGCACCCAAGTTCAGAAGCGTCTGCTACATTTGGATTGTCTCATACAAAGGCAATGAAGAGTTCTATACTAAATCTCTCTGGTGTTCCTATACTGGCTACAGCCTAGTAAGCAGGACCCAAGTTCAGAAGCGTCTGCTACATTTGGATTTTTTCATACAAGGGCAAGGAAGAGTTGTATGGTAAATCTCTATAGTGATGCAGTATGGTCTACGAGAGAGTAAGCAGCACCCAAGTTCAGAAGCGTCTGCTACATTTGGATTGTTTCATACAAGGGGAAGGAAGAGTTGTATGTTAAATCTCTATAGTGATGCAGTATGGTCTACGAGAGAGTAAGCAGCACCCAAGTTCAGAAGCGTCTGCTACATTTGGATTGTTTCATACAAGGGCAAGGAAGAGTTGTATGTTAAATCTCTATAGTGATGCATTATGGTCTACGAGAGAGTAAGCAGCACCCAAGTTCAGAAGCGTCTGGTACATTTGGATTGTTTCATACAAAGGCAATGAAGAGTTCTATACTAAATCTCTCTGGTGTTCCTATACTGGCTACAGCCTAGTAAGCAGGACCCAAGTCCAGAAGCGTCTGCTACATTTGGATTGTTTCATACAAGGGCAAGGAAGAGTTGTATGCTAAATCTCTATAGGGATGCAGTATGGTCTACGAGAGAGTAAGCAGCACCCAAGTTCAGAAGCGTCTGCTGCATTTGGACTGTTTCATACAAGGGCAAGGAAGAGTTGTATGCTAAATCTCTATAGTGATGCAGTATGGTCTACGAGAGAGTAAGCAGCACCCAAGTTCAGAAGCGTCTGCTACATTTGGATTGTTTCATACAAAGGCAATGAAGAGTTCTATACTAAATCTCTCTGGTGTTCCTATACTGGCTACAGCCTAGTAAGCAGGACCCAAGTTCAGAAGCGTCTGCTACATTTGGATTGTTTCATACAAGGGCAAGGAAGAGTTGTATGGTAAATCTCTATAGTGATGCAGTATGGTCTACGAGAGAGTAAGCAGCACCCAAGTTCAGAAGCGTCTGCTACATTTGGATTGTTTCATACAAGGGCAAGGAAGAGTTCTATACTAAATCTCTCTGGTGTTCCTATACTGGCTACAGCCTAGTAAGCAGCACCCAAGTTCAGAAGCGTCTGCTACATTTGGATTGTTTCATACAAGGGCAAGGAAGAGTTGTATGGTAAATCTCTATAGTGATGCAGTATGGTCTACGAGAGAGTAAGCAGCACCCAAGTTCAGAAGCGTCTGCTACATTTGGATTGTTTCATACAGAGGCAATGAACAGTTCTATACTAAATCTCTCTGGTGTTCCTATACTCGCTACAGCCTAGTAAGCAGGACCCAAGTTCAGAAGCGTCTGCTACATTTGGATTGTTTCATAAAAGGGCAAGGAAGAGTTGTATGCTAAATCTCTATAGGGATGCAGTATGGTCTACGAGAGAGTAAGCAGCACCCAAATTCAGAAGCGACTGCTGCATTTGGATTGTTTCATACAAGGGCAAGGAAGAGTTGTATGGTAAATCTCTATAGTGATGCAGTATGGTCTACGAGAGAGTAAGCAGCACCCAAGTTCAGAAGCGTCTGCTACATTTGGATTGTTTCATACAAGGGCAAGGAAGAGTTGTATGCTAAATCTCTATAGTGATGCAGTACGGTCTACGAGTGAGTAAGCAGCACCCAAATTCAGAAGCGTCTGCTACATTTGGATTGTCTCATACAAAGGCAATGAAGAGTTCTATACTAAATCTCTCTGGTGTTCCTATACTGGCTACAGCCTTGTAAGCAGGACCCAAGTTCAGAAGCGTCTGCTACATTTGGATTTTTTCATACAAGGGCAAGGAAGAGTTGTATGGTAAATCTCTATAGTGATGCAGTATGGTCTACGAGAGAGTAAGCAGCACCCAAGTTCAGAAGCGTCTGCTACATTTGGATTGTTTCATACAAGGCAAGGAAGAGTTGTATGTTAAATCTCTATAGTGATGCAGTATGGTCTACGAGAGAGTAAGCAGCACCCAAGTTCAGAAGCGTCTGCTACATTTGGATTGTTTCATACAAGGGCAAGGAAGAGTTGTATGTTAAATCTCTATAGTGATGCATTATGGTCTACGAGAGAGTAAGCAGCACCCAAGTTCAGAAGCGTCTTGTACATTTGGATTGTTTCATACAAAGGCAATGAAGAGTTCTATACTAAATCTCTCTGGTGTTCCTATACTGGCTACAGCCTAGTAAGCAGGACCCAAGTCCAGAAGCGTCTGCTACATTTGGATTGTTTCATACAAGGGCAAGGAAGAGTTGTATGCTAAATCTCTATAGGGATGCAGTATGGTCTACGAGAGAGTAAGCAGCACCCAAGTTCAGAAGCGTCTGCTGCATTTGGACTGTTTCATACAAGGGCAAGGAAGAGTTGTATGCTAAATCTCTATAGTGATGCAGTATGGTCTACGAGAGAGTAAGCAGCACCCAAGTTCAGAAGCGTCTGCTACATTTGGATTGTTTCATACAAAGGCAATGAAGAGTTCTATACTAAATCTCTCTGGTGTTCCTATACTGGCTACAGCCTAGTAAGCAGGACCCAAGTCAGAAGCGTCTGCTACATTTGGATTGTTTCATACAAGGGCAAGGAAGAGTTGTATGGTAAATCTCTATAGTGATGCAGTATGGTCTACGAGAGAGTAAGCAGCACCCAAGTTCAGAAGTGTCTGCTACATTTCGATTGTTTCATACAAGGGCAAGGAAGAGTTGTATGCTAAATCTCTATAGTGATGCAGTATGGTCTACGAGAGAGTAAGCAGCACCCAAGTTCAGAAGCGTCTGCTACATTTGGATTGTTTCATACAAGGGCAAGGAAGAGTTGTATGGTAAATCTCTATAGTGATGCAGTATGGTCTACGAGAGAGTAAGCAGCACCCAAGTCCAGAAGCGTCTGCAACATTTTGATTGTCTCATACAACGGCAAGGAAGAGTTGTATGGTAAATCTCTATAGTGATGCAGTATGGTCTACGAGAGAGTAAGCAGCACCCAAGTTCAGAAGCGTCTGCTACATTTGGATTGTTTCATACAAGGGCAAGGAAGAGTTGTATGGTAAATCTCTATAGTGATGCAGTATGGTCTACGAGAGAGTAAGCAGCACCCAAGTTCAGAAGCGTCTGCTACATTTGGATTGTTTCATACAAAGGCAAGGAAGAGTTGTATGCTAAAACTCTATAGTGATGCAGTATGGTCTACGAAAGAGTAAGCAGCACCCAAGTTCAGAAGCGTCTGCTACATTTGGATTGTTTCATACAAAGGCAATGAAGAGTTCTATACGAAATCTCTCTGGTGTTCCTATACTGGCTACTGCCTAGTAAGCAGGACCCAAGTTCAGAAGCGTCTGCTACATTTGGATTTTTTCATACAAGGGCAAGGAAGAGTTGTATGGTAAATCTCTATAGTGATGCAGTATGGTCTACGAGAGAGTAAGCAGCACCCAAGTTCAGAAGCGTCTGCTACATTTGGATTGTTTCATACAAGGGCAAGGAAGAGTTGTATGCGAAATCTCTATAGTGATGCAGTATGGTCTATGAGAGAGTAAGCAGCACCCAAGTTCAGAAGCGTCTGCTACATTTGGATTGTTTCATACAAGGGCAAGGAAGAGTTGTATGGTAAATCTCTATAGTGATGCATTATGGTCTACGAGAGAGTAAGCAGCACCCAAGTTCAGAAGCGTCTGGTACATTTGGATTGTTTCATACAAAGGCAATGAAGAGTTCTATACTAAATCTCTCTGGTGTTCCTATACTGGCTACAGCCTAGTAAGCAGGACCCATGTTCAGAAGCGTCTGCTACATTTGGATTGTTTCATACAAGGGCAAGGAAGAGTTGTATGCTAAATCTCTATAGTGATGCAGTATGGTCTACGAGAGAGTAAGCAGCACCCAAGTTCAGAAGCATCAGCTACATTTGGATTGTTTCATACAAGGGCAAGGAAGAGTTGTATGGTAAATCTCTATAGTGATGCAGTATGGTCTACGAGAGAGTAAGCAGCACCCAAGTTCAGAAGCGTCTGCTACATTTCGATTGTTTCATACAAGGGCAAGGAAGAGTTTTATGCTATATCTCTATAGTGATGCAGTATGGTCTACGAGAGAGTAAGCAGCACCCAAGTTCAGAAGCGTCTGCTACATTTGGATTGTTTCATACAAGGGCAAGGAAGAGTTGTATGGTAAATCTCTATAGTGATGCAGTATGGTCTACGAGAGAGTAAGCAGCACCCAAGTTCAGAAGCGTCTGCTACATTTGGATTGTTTCATACAAAGGCAATGAAGAGTTCTATACTAAATCTCTCTGGTGTTCCTATACTGGCTACAGCCTAGTAAGCAGGACCCAAGTTCAGAAGCGTCTGCTACATTTGGATTGTTTCATACAAGGGCAAGGAAGAGTTGTATGGTAAATCTCTATAGTGATGCAGTATGGTCTACGAGAGAGTAAGCAGCACCCAAGTTCAGAAGCGTCTGCTACATTTTTATTGTTTCATACAAGGGCAAGGAAGAGTTCTATACTAAATCTCTCTGGTGTTCCTATACTGGCTACAGCCTAGTAAGCAGCACCCAAGTTCAGAAGCGTCTGCTACATTTGGATTGTTTCATACAAGGGCAAGGAAGAGTTGTATGGTAAATCTCTATAGTGATGCAGTATGGTCTACGAGAGAGTAAGCAGCACCCAAGTTCAGAAGCGTCTGCTACATTTGGATTGTTTCATACAGAGGCAATGAACAGTTCTATACTAAATCTCTCTGGTGTTCCTATACTCGCTACAGCCTAGTAAGCAGGACCCAAGTTCAGAAGCTTCTGCTACATTTGGATTGTTTCATAAAAGGGCAAGGAAGAGTTGTATGCTAAATCTCTATAGGGATGCAGTATGGTCTACGAGAGAGTAAGCAGCACCCAAATTCAGAAGCGACTGCTGCATTTGGATTGTTTCATACAAGGGCAAGGAAGAGTTGTATGGTAAATCTCTATAGTGATGCAGTATGGTCTACGAGAGAGTAAGCAGCACCCAAGTTCAGAAGCGTCTGCTACATTTGGATTGTTTCATACAAGGGCAAGGAAGAGTTGTATGCTAAATCTCTATAGTGATGCAGTACGGTCTACGAGTGAGTAAGCAGCACCCAAATTCAGAAGCGTCTGCTACATTTGGATTGTCTCATACAAAGGCAATGAAGAGTTCTATACTAAATCTCTCTGGTGTTCCTATACTGGCTACAGCCTTGTAAGCAGGACCCAAGTTCAGAAGCGTCTGCTACATTTGGATTTTTTCATACAAGGGCAAGGAAGAGTTGTATGGTAAATCTCTATAGTGATGCAGTATGGTCTACGAGAGAGTAAGCAGCACCCAAGTTCAGAAGCGTCTGCTACATTTGGATTGTTTCATACAAGGCAAGGAAGAGTTGTATGTTAAATCTCTATAGTGATGCAGTATGGTCTACGAGAGAGTAAGCAGCACCCAAGTTCAGAAGCGTCTGCTACATTTGGATTGTTTCATACAAGGGCAAGGAAGAGTTGTATGTTAAATCTCTATAGTGATGCATTATGGTCTACGAGAGAGTAAGCAGCACCCAAGTTCAGAAGCGTCTGGTACATTTGGATTGTTTCATACAAAGGCAATGAAGAGTTCTATACTAAATCTCTCTGGTGTTCCTATACTGGCTACAGCCTAGTAAGCAGGACCCAAGTCCAGAAGCGTCTGCTACATTTGGATTGTTTCATACAAGGGCAAGGAAGAGTTGTATGCTAAATCTCTATAGGGATGCAGTATGGTCTACGAGAGAGTAAGCAGCACCCAAGTTCAGAAGCGTCTGCTGCATTTGGACTGTTTCATACAAGGGCAAGGAAGAGTTGTATGCTAAATCTCTATAGTGATGCAGTATGGTCTACGAGAGAGTAAGCAGCACCCAAGTTCAGAAGCGTCTGCTACATTTGGATTGTTTCATACAAAGGCAATGAAGAGTTCTATACTAAATCTCTCTGGTGTTCCTATACTGGCTACAGCCTAGTAAGCAGGACCCAAGTCAGAAGCGTCTGCTACATTTGGATTGTTTCATACAAGGGCAAGGAAGAGTTGTATGGTAAATCTCTATAGTGATGCAGTATGGTCTACGAGAGAGTAAGCAGCACCCAAGTTCAGAAGTGTCTGCTACATTTCGATTGTTTCATACAAGGGCAAGGAAGAGTTGTATGCTAAATCTCTATAGTGATGCAGTATGGTCTACGAGAGAGTAAGCAGCACCCAAGTTCAGAAGCGTCTGCTACATTTGGATTGTTTCATACAAGGGCAAGGAAGAGTTGTATGGTAAATCTCTATAGTGATGCAGTATGGTCTACGAGAGAGTAAGCAGCACCCAAGTCCAGAAGCGTCTGCAACATTTTGATTGTCTCATACAACGGCAAGGAAGAGTTGTATGGTAAATCTCTATAGTGATGCAGTATGGTCTACGAGAGAGTAAGCAGCACCCAAGTTCAGAAGCGTCTGCTACATTTGGATTGTTTCATACAAGGGCAAGGAAGAGTTGTATGGTAAATCTCTATAGTGATGCAGTATGGTCTACGAGAGAGTAAGCAGCACCCAAGTTCAGAAGCGTCTGCTACATTTGGATTGTTTCATACAAAGGCAAGGAAGAGTTGTATGCTAAAACTCTATAGTGATGCAGTATGGTCTACGAAAGAGTAAGCAGCACCCAAGTTCAGAAGCGTCTGCTACATTTGGATTGTTTCATACAAAGGCAATGAAGAGTTCTATACGAAATCTCTCTGGTGTTCCTATACTGGCTACTGCCTAGTAAGCAGGACCCAAGTTCAGAAGCGTCTGCTACATTTGGATTTTTTCATACAAGGGCAAGGAAGAGTTGTATGGTAAATCTCTATAGTGATGCAGTATGGTCTACGAGAGAGTAAGCAGCACCCAAGTTCAGAAGCGTCTGCTACATTTGGATTGTTTCATACAAGGGCAAGGAAGAGTTGTATGCGAAATCTCTATAGTGATGCAGTATGGTCTATGAGAGAGTAAGCAGCACCCAAGTTCAGAAGCGTCTGCTACATTTGGATTGTTTCATACAAGGGCAAGGAAGAGTTGTATGGTAAATCTCTATAGTGATGCATTATGGTCTACGAGAGAGTAAGCAGCACCCAAGTTCAGAAGCGTCTGGTACATTTGGATTGTTTCATACAAAGGCAATGAAGAGTTCTATACTAAATCTCTCTGGTGTTCCTATACTGGCTACAGCCTAGTAAGCAGGACCCATGTTCAGAAGCGTCTGCTACATTTGGATTGTTTCATACAAGGGCAAGGAAGAGTTGTATGCTAAATCTCTATAGTGATGCAGTATGGTCTACGAGAGAGTAAGCAGCACCCAAGTTCAGAAGCATCAGCTACATTTGGATTGTTTCATACAAGGGCAAGGAAGAGTTGTATGGTAAATCTCTATAGTGATGCAGTATGGTCTACGAGAGAGTAAGCAGCACCCAAGTTCAGAAGCGTCTGCTACATTTCGATTGTTTCATACAAGGGCAAGGAAGAGTTTTATGCTATATCTCTATAGTGATGCAGTATGGTCTACGAGAGAGTAAGCAGCACCCAAGTTCAGAAGCGTCTGCTACATTTGGATTGTTTCATACAAGGGCAAGGAAGAGTTGTATGGTAAATCTCTATAGTGATGCAGTATGGTCTACGAGAGAGTAAGCAGCACCCAAGTTCAGAAGCGTCTGCTACATTTGGATTGTTTCATACAAAGGCAATGAAGAGTTCTATACTAAATCTCTCTGGTGTTCCTATACTGGCTACAGCCTAGTAAGCAGGACCCAAGTTCAGAAGCGTCTGCTACATTTGGATTGTTTCATACAAGGGCAAGGAAGAGTTGTATGCTAAATCTCTATAGTGATGCAGTATGGTCTACGAGAGAGTAAGCAGCACCCAAGTTCAGAAGCGTCAGCTACATTTGGATTGTTTCATACAAGGGCAAGGAAGAGTTGTATGCTAAATCTCTATAGTGATGCAGTATGGTCTACGAGAGAGTAAGCAGCACCCAAGTTCAGAAGCGTCTGCAACATTTTGATTGTCTCATAAAACGGCAAGGAAGAGTTGTATGGTAAATCTCTATAGTGATGCAGTATGGTCTACGAGAGAGTAAGCAGCACCCAAGTTCAGAAGCGTCTGCTACATTTGGATTGTTTCATACAAGGGCAAGGAAGAGTTGTATGCTAAATCTCTATAGTGATGCAGTATGGTCTACGAGAGAGTAAGCAGCACCCAAGTTCAGAAGCGTCTTCTACATTTGGATTGCTTCGTACAAGGGCAAGGAAGAGTTGTATGCTAAATCTCTATAGTGATGCAGTATGGTCTACGAGAGAGTAAGCAGCACCCAAGTTCAGAAGCGTCTGGAACATTTGGATTGCTTCGTACAAGGGCAAGGAAGAGTTGTATGCTAAATCTCTATAGTGATGCAGTATGGTCTACGAGAGAGTAAGCAGCACCCAAGTTCCGAAGCGTCTGCTACATTTGGATTGTTTCATACAAGGGCAATGAAGAGTTCTATACTAAATCTCTCTGGTGTTCCTATACTGGCTACAGCCTAGTAAGCAGCACCCAAGTTCAGAAGCGTCTGCTACATTTGGATTGTTTCATACAAGGGCAAGGAAGAGTTGTATGGTAAATCTCTATAGTGATGCAGTATGGTCTACGAGAGAGTAAGCAGCACCCAAGTTCAGAAGCGTCTGCTACATTTGGATTGTTTCATACAAGGGCAAGGAAGAGTTGTATGCTAAATCTCTATAGGGATGCAGTATGGTCTACGAGAGAGTAAGCAGCACCCAAGTTCAGAAGCGACTGCTGCATTTGGATTGTTTCATACAAGGGCAAGGAAGAGTTGTATGGTAAATCTCTATAGTGATGCAGTATGGTCTACGAGAGAGTAAGCAGCACCCAAGTTCAGAAGCGTCTGCTACATTTGGATTGTTTCATACAAGGGCAAGGAAGAGTTGTATGCTAAATCTCTATAGTGATGCAGTATGGTCTACGAGAGAGTAAGCAGCACCCAAGTTCAGAAGCGTCTGCTACATTTGGATTGTTTCATACAAGGGCAAGGAAGAGTTGTATGCTAAATCTCTATAGGGATGCAGTATGGTCTACGAGAGAGTAAGCAGCACCCAAGTTCAGAAGCGACTGCTGCATTTGGATTGTTTCATACAAGGGCAAGGAAGAGTTGTATGGTAAATCTCTATAGTGATGCAGTATGGTCTACGAGAGAGTAAGCAGCACCCAAGTTCAGAAGCGTCTGCTACATTTGGATTGTTTCATACAAGGGCAAGGAAGAGTTGTATGCTAAATCTCTATAGTGATGCAGTACGGTCTACGAGTGAGTAAGCAGCACCCAAGTTCAGAAGCGTCTGCTACATTTGGATTGTCTCATACAAAGGCAATGAAGAGTTCTATACTAAATCTCTCTGGTGTTCCTATACTGGCTACAGCCTAGTAAGCAGGACCCAAGTTCAGAAGCGTCTGCTACATTTGGATTTTTTCATACAAGGGCAAGGAAGAGTTGTATGGTAAATCTCTATAGTGATGCAGTATGGTCTACGAGAGAGTAAGCAGCACCCAAGTTCAGAAGCGTCTGCTACATTTGGATTGTTTCATACAAGGGGAAGGAAGAGTTGTATGTTAAATCTCTATAGTGATGCAGTATGGTCTACGAGAGAGTAAGCAGCACCCAAGTTCAGAAGCGTCTGCTACATTTGGATTGTTTCATACAAGGGCAAGGAAGAGTTGTATGTTAAATCTCTATAGTGATGCATTATGGTCTACGAGAGAGTAAGCAGCACCCAAGTTCAGAAGCGTCTGGTACATTTGGATTGTTTCATACAAAGGCAATGAAGAGTTCTATACTAAATCTCTCTGGTGTTCCTATACTGGCTACAGCCTAGTAAGCAGGACCCAAGTCCAGAAGCGTCTGCTACATTTGGATTGTTTCATACAAGGGCAAGGAAGAGTTGTATGCTAAATCTCTATAGGGATGCAGTATGGTCTACGAGAGAGTAAGCAGCACCCAAGTTCAGAAGCGTCTGCTGCATTTGGACTGTTTCATACAAGGGCAAGGAAGAGTTGTATGCTAAATCTCTATAGTGATGCAGTATGGTCTACGAGAGAGTAAGCAGCACCCAAGTTCAGAAGCGTCTGCTACATTTGGATTGTTTCATACAAAGGCAATGAAGAGTTCTATACTAAATCTCTCTGGTGTTCCTATACTGGCTACAGCCTAGTAAGCAGGACCCAAGTTCAGAAGCGTCTGCTACATTTGGATTGTTTCATACAAGGGCAAGGAAGAGTTGTATGGTAAATCTCTATAGTGATGCAGTATGGTCTACGAGAGAGTAAGCAGCACCCAAGTTCAGAAGCGTCTGCTACATTTGGATTGTTTCATACAAGGGCAAGGAAGAGTTCTATACTAAATCTCTCTGGTGTTCCTATACTGGCTACAGCCTAGTAAGCAGCACCCGAGTTCAGAAGCGTCTGCTACATTTGGATTGTTTCATACAAGGGCAAGGAAGAGTTGTATGGTAAATCTCTATAGTGATGCAGTATGGTCTACGAGAGAGTAAGCAGCACCCAAGTTCAGAAGCGTCTGCTACATTTGGATTGTTTCATACAGAGGCAATGAACAGATCTATACTAAATCTCTCTGGTGTTCCTATACTCGCTACAGCCTAGTAAGCAGGACCCAAGTTCAGAAGCGTCTGCTACATTTGGATTGTTTCATACAAGGGCAAGGAAGAGTTGTATGCTAAATCTCTATAGGGATGCAGTATGGTCTACGAGAGAGTAAGCAGCACCCAAGTTCAGAAGCGACTGCTGCATTTGGATTGTTTCATACAAGGGCAAGGAAGAGTTGTATGGTAAATCTCTATAGTGATGCAGTATGGTCTACGAGAGAGTAAGCAGCACCCAAGTTCAGAAGCGTCTGCTACATTTGGATTGTTTCATACAAGGGCAAGGAAGAGTTGTATGCTAAATCTCTATAGTGATGCAGTATGGTCTACGAGAGAGTAAGCAGCACCCAAGTTCAGAAGCGTCTGCTACATTTGGATTGTTTCATACAAGGGCAAGGAAGAGTTGTATGCTAAATCTCTATAGTGATGCAGTATGGTCTACGAGAGAGTAAGCAGCACCCAAGTTCAGAAGCGTCTGCTACATTTGGATTGTTTCGTACAAGGCCAAGGAAGAGTTGTATGCTAAATCTCTATAGTGATGCAGTATGGTCTACGAGAGAGTAAGCAGCACCCAAGTTCAGAAGCGTCTGCTACATTTGGATTGTTTCATACAAGGGCAATGAAGAGTTCTATACTAAATCTCTCTGGTGTTCCTATACTGGCTACAGCCTAGTAAGCAGCACCCAAGTTCAGAAGCGTCTGCTACATTTGGATTGTTTCATACAAGGGCAAGGAAGAGTTGTATGGTAAATGTCTATAGTGATGCAGTATGGTCTACGAGAGAGTAAGCAGCACCCAAGTTCAGAACCGTCTGCTA
This sequence comes from Plestiodon gilberti rubricaudatus, assembly GCA_026170595.1. Lineage (NCBI taxonomy): Eukaryota > Metazoa > Chordata > Lepidosauria > Squamata > Scincidae > Plestiodon > Plestiodon gilberti. The sequence goes on from JANXHW010000003.1 coordinate 114,106,582, forward strand.
CATTTGTATTGTTTCATACAGAGGCAATGAAGTGTTCTATACTAAATCTCTCTGGTGTTCCTATACTCGCTACAGCCTAGTAAGCAGGACCCAAGTTCAGAAGCGTCTGCTACATTTGGATTGTTTCATACAAGGGCAAGGAAGAGTTGTATGCTAAATCTCTATAGGGATGCAGTATGGTCTACGAGAGAGTAAGCAGCACCCAAGTTCAGAAGCGTCTGCTACATTTGGATTGTTTCATACAAGGGAAGGAAGAGTTGTATGCTAAATCTCTATAGTGATGCAGTATGGTCTACGAGAGAGTAAGCAGCACCCAAGTTCAGAAGCGTCTGCTACATTTCGATTGTTTCATACAAGGGCAAGGAAGAATTGTATGGTAAATCTCTATAGTGATGCAGTATGGTCTACGAGAGAGTAAGCAGCACCCAAGTTCAGAAGCGTCTGCTACATTTGGATTGTTTCATACAAGGGCAAGGAAGAGTTGTATGCTAAATCTCTATAGGGATGCAGTATGGTCTACGAGAGAGTAAGCAGCACCCAAGTTCAGAAGCGTCTGCTACATTTGGATTGTTTCATACAAGGGCAAGGAAGAGTTGTATGCTAAATCTCTATAGTGATGCAGTATGGTCTACGAGAGAGTAAGCAGCACCCAAGTTCAGAAGCATCAGCTACATTTGGATTGTTTCATACAAGGGCAAGGAAGAGTTGTATGGTAAATCTCTATAGTGATGCAGTATGGTCTACGAGAGAGTAAGCAGCACCCACGTTCAGAAGCGTCAGCTACATTTGGATTGTTTCATACAAGGGCAAGGAAGAGTTGTATGGTAAATCTCTATAGTGATGCAGTATGGTCTACGAGAGAGTAAGCAGCACCCACGTTCAGAAGCGTCTGCAACATTTGGATTGTCTCATACAACGGCAAGGAAGAGTTGTATGGTAAATCTCTATAGTGATGCAGTATGATCTACGAGAGAGTAAGCAGCACCCAAGTTCAGAAGCGTCTGCTACATTTGGATTGTTTCATACAAGGGCAAGGAAGAGTTGTATGCTAAATCTCTATAGTGATGCAGTATGGTCTACGAGAGAGTAAGCAGCACCCAAGTTCAGAAGCGTCTGCTACATTTGGATTGTTTCGTACAAGGCCAAGGAAGAGTTGTATGCTAAATCTCTATAGTGATGCAGTATGGTCTACGAGAGAGTAAGCAGCACCCAAGTTCAGAAGCGTCTGCAATATTTGGATTGTTTCATACAAGGGCAAGGAAGAGTTGTATGCTAAATCTATATAGTGATGCAGTATGGTCTACGAGAGAGTAAGCAGCACCCAAGTTCCGAAGCGTCTGCTACATTTGGATTATTTCTTACAAGGGCAATGAAGAGTTCTATACTAAATCTCTCTGGTGTTCCTATACTGGCTACAGCCTAGTAAGCAGCACCCAAGTTCAGAAGCGTCTGCTACATTTGGATTGTTTCATACAAGGGCAAGGAAGAGTTGTATGGTAAATCTCTATAGTGATGCAGTATGGTCTACGAGAGAGTAAGCAGCACCCAAGTTCAGAAGCGTCTGCTACATTTGGATTGTTTCATACAGAGGCAATGAAGAGTTCTATACTAAATCTCTCTGGTGTTCCTATACTCGCTACAGCCTAGTAAGCAGGACCCAGGTTCAGAAGCGACTGCTGCATTTGGATTGTTTCATACAAGGGCAAGGAAGAGTTGTATGGTAAATCTCTATAGTGATGCAGTATGGTCTACGAGAGAGTAAGCAGCACCCAAGTTCAGAAGCGTCTGCTACATTTGGATTGTTTCATACAAGGGCAAGGAAGAGTTGTATGCTAAATCTCTATAGTGATGCAGTATGGTCTACGAGAGAGTAAGCAGCACCCAAGTTCAGAAGCGTCTGCTACATTTGGATTGTTTCATACAAGGGCAAGGAAGAGTTGTATGCTAAATCTCTATAGGGATGCAGTAAGGTCTACGAGAGAGTAAGCAGCACCCAAGTTCAGAAGCGACTGCTGCATTTGGATTGTTTCATACAAGGGCAAGGAAGAGTTGTATGGTAAATCTCTATAGTGATGCAGTATGGTCTACGAGAGAGTAAGCAGCACCCAAGTTCAGAAGCGTCTGCTACATTTGGATTGTTTCATACAAGGGCAAGGAAGAGTTGTATGCTAAATCTCTATAGTGATGCAGTACGGTCTACGAGTGAGTAAGCAGCACCCAAGTTCAGAAGCGTCTGCTACATTTGGATTGTCTCATACAAAGGCAATGAAGAGTTCTATACTAAATCTCTCTGGTGTTCCTATACTGGCTACAGCCTAGTAAGCAGGACCCAAGTTCAGAAGCGTCTGCTACATTTGGATTTTTTCATACAAGGGCAAGGAAGAGTTGTATGGTAAATCTCTATAGTGATGCAGTATGGTCTACGAGAGAGTAAGCAGCACCCAAGTTCAGAAGCGTCTGCTACATTTGGATTGTTTCATACAAGGGGAAGGAAGAGTTGTATGTTAAATCTCTATAGTGATGCAGTATGGTCTACGAGAGAGTAAGCAGCACCCAAGTTCAGAAGCGTCTGCTACATTTGGATTGTTTCATACAAGGGCAAGGAAGAGTTGTATGTTAAATCTCTATAGTGATGCATTATGGTCTACGAGAGAGTAAGCAGCACCCAAGTTCAGAAGCGTCTGGTACATTTGGATTGTTTCATACAAAGGCAATGAAGAGTTCTATACTAAATCTCTCTGGTGTTCCTATACTGGCTACAGCCTAGTAAGCAGGACCCAAGTCCAGAAGCGTCTGCTACATTTGGATTGTTTCATACAAGGGCAAGGAAGAGTTGTATGCTAAATCTCTATAGGGATGCAGTATGGTCTACGAGAGAGTAAGCAGCACCCAAGTTCAGAAGCGTCTGCTGCATTTGGACTGTTTCATACAAGGGCAAGGAAGAGTTGTATGCTAAATCTCTATAGTGATGCAGTATGGTCTACGAGAGAGTAAGCAGCACCCAAGTTCAGAAGCGTCTGCTACATTTGGATTGTTTCATACAAAGGCAATGAAGAGTTCTATACTAAATCTCTCTGGTGTTCCTATACTGGCTACAGCCTAGTAAGCAGGACCCAAGTTCAGAAGCGTCTGCTACATTTGGATTGTTTCATACAAGGGCAAGGAAGAGTTGTATGGTAAATCTCTATAGTGATGCAGTATGGTCTAAGAGAGAGTAAGCAGCACCCAAGTTCAGAAGCGTCTGCTACATTTGGATTGTTTCATACAAGGGCAAGGAAGAGTTCTATACTAAATCTCTCTGGTGTTCCTATACTGGCTACAGCCTAGTAAGCAGCACCCAAGTTCAGAAGCGTCTGCTACATTTGGATTGTTTCATACAAGGGCAAGGAAGAGTTGTATGGTAAATCTCTATAGTGATGCAGTATGGTCTACGAGAGAGTAAGCAGCACCCAAGTTCAGAAGCGTCTGCTACATTTGGATTGTTTCATACAGAGGCAATGAACAGTTCTATACTAAATCTCTCTGGTGTTCCTATACTCGCTACAGCCTAGTAAGCAGGACCCAAGTTCAGAAGCGTCTGCTACATTTGGATTGTTTCATACAAGGGCAAGGAAGAGTTGTATGCTAAATCTCTATAGGGATGCAGTATGGTCTACGAGAGAGTAAGCAGCACCCAAGTTCAGAAGCGACTGCTGCATTTGGATTGTTTCATACAAGGGCAAGGAAGAGTTGTATGGTAAATCTCTATAGTGATGCAGTATGGTCTACGAGAGAGTAAGCAGCACCCAAGTTCAGAAGCGTCTGCTACATTTGGATTGTTTCATACAAGGGCAAGGAAGAGTTGTATGCTAAATCTCTATAGTGATGCAGTACGGTCTACGAGTGAGTAAGCAGCACCCAAGTTCAGAAGCGTCTGCTACATTTGGATTGTCTCATACAAAGGCAATGAAGAGTTCTATACTAAATCTCTCTGGTGTTCCTATACTGGCTACAGCCTAGTAAGCAGGACCCAAGTTCAGAAGCGTCTGCTACATTTGGATTTTTTCATACAAGGGCAAGGAAGAGTTGTATGGTAAATCTCTATAGTGATGCAGTATGGTCTACGAGAGAGTAAGCAGCACCCAAGTTCAGAAGCGTCTGCTACATTTGGATTGTTTCATACAAGGGCAAGGAAGAGTTGTATGTTAAATCTCTATAGTGATGCAGTATGGTCTACGAGAGAGTAAGCAGCACCCAAGTTCAGAAGCGTCTGCTACATTTGGATTGTTTCATACAAGGGCAAGGAAGAGTTGTATGTTAAATCTCTATAGTGATGCATTATGGTCTACGAGAGAGTAAGCAGCACCCAAGTTCAGAAGCGTCTGGTACATTTGGATTGTTTCATACAAAGGCAATGAAGAGTTCTATACTAAATCTCTCTGGTGTTCCTATACTGGCTACAGCCTAGTAAGCAGGACCCAAGTCCAGAAGCGTCTGCTACATTTGGATTGTTTCATACAAGGGCAAGGAAGAGTTGTATGCTAAATCTCTATAGGGATGCAGTATGGTCTACGAGAGAGTAAGCAGCACCCTAGTTCAGAAGCGTCTTCTGCATTTGGACTGTTTCATACAAGGGCAAGGAAGAGTTGTATGCTAAATCTCTATAGTGATGCAGTATGGTCTACGAGAGAGTAAGCAGCACCCAAGTTCAGAAGCGTCTGCTACATTTGGATTGTTTCATACAAAGGCAATGAAGAGTTCTATACTAAATCTCTCTGGTGTTCCTATACTGGCTACAACCTAGTAAGCAGGACCCAAGTTCAGAAGCGTCTGCTACATTTGGATTGTTTCATACAAGGGCAAGGAAGAGTTGTATGGTAAATCTCTATAGTGATGCAGTATGGTCTACGAGAGAGTAAGCAGCACCCAAGTTCAGAAGTGTCTGCTACATTTCGATTGTTTCATACAAGGGCAAGGAAGAGTTGTATGCTAAATCTCTATAGTGATGCAGTATGGTCTACGAGAGAGTAAGCAGCACCCAAGTTCAGAAGCGTCTGCTACATTTGGATTGTTTCATACAAGGGCAAGGAAGAGTTGTATGGTAAATCTCTATAGTGATGCAGTATGGTCTACGAGAGAGTAAGCAGCACCCAAGTTCAGAAGCGTCTGCTACATTTGGATTGTTTCATACAAAGGCAATGAAGAGTTCTATACTAAATCTCTCTGGTGTTCCTATACTGGCTACAGCCTAGTAAGCAGGACCCAAGTTCAGAAGCGTCTGCTACATTTGGATTGTTTCATACAAGGGCAAGGAAGAGTTGTATGCTAAATCTCTATAGTGATGCAGTATGGTCTACGAGAGAGTAAGCAGCACCCAAGTTCAGAAGCGTCAGCTACATTTGGATTGTTTCATACAAGGGCAAGGAAGAGTTGTATGGTAAATCTCTATAGTGATGCAGTATGGTCTACGAGAGAGTAAGCAGCACCCAAGTCCAGAAGCGTCTGCAACATTTTGATTGTCTCATACAACGGCAAGGAAGAGTTGTATGGTAAATCTCTATAGTGATGCAGTATGGTCTACGAGAGAGTAAGCAGCACCCAAGTTCAGAAGCGTCTGCTACATTTGGATTGTTTCATACAAGGGCAAGGAAGAGTTGTATGGTAAATCTCTATAGTGATGCAGTATGGTCTACGAGAGAGTAAGCAGCACCCAAGTTCAGAAGCGTCTGCTACATTTGGATTGTTTCATACAAAGGCAAGGAAGAGTTGTATGCTAAAAATCTATAGTGATGCAGTATGGTCTACGAAAGAGTAAGCAGCACCCAAGTTCAGAAGCGTCTGCTACATTTGGATTGTTTCATACAAAGGCAATGAAGAGTTCTATACGAAATCTCTCTGGTGTTCCTATACTGGCTACTGCCTAGTAAGCAGGACCCAAGTTCAGAAGCGTCTGCTACATTTGGATTTTTTCATACAAGGGCAAGGAAGAGTTGTATGGTAAATCTCTATAGTGATGCAGTATGGTCTACGAGAGAGTAAGCAGCACCCAAGTTCAGAAGCGTCTGCTACATTTGGATTGTTTCATACAAGGGCAAGGAAGAGTTGTATGGTAAATCTCTATAGTGATGCAGTATGGTCTACGAGAGAGTAAGCAGCACCCAAGTTCAGAAGCGTCTGCTACATTTGGATTGTTTCATACAAGGGCAAGGAAGAGTTCTATACTAAATCTCTCTGGTGTTCCTATACTGGCTACAGCCTAGTAAGCAGCACCCAAGTTCAGAAGCGTCTGCTACATTTGGATTGTTTCATACAAGGGCAAGGAAGAGTTGTATGGTAAATCTCTATAGTGATGCAGTATGGTCTACGAGAGAGTAAGCAGCACCCAAGTTCAGAAGCGTCTGCTACATTTGGATTGTTTCATACAGAGGCAATGAACAGTTCTATACTAAATCTCTCTGGTGTTCCTATACTCGCTACAGCCTAGTAAGCAGGACCCAAGTTCAGAAGCGTCTGCTACATTTGGATAGTTTCATACAAGGGCAAGGAAGAGTTGTATCCTAAATCTCTATAGGGATGCAGTATGGTCTACGAGAGAGTAAGCAGCACCCAAGTTCAGAAGCGACTGCTGCATTTGGATTGTTTCATACAAGGGCAAGGAAGAGTTGTATGGTAAATCTCTATAGTGATGCAGTATGGTCTACGAGAGAGTAAGCAGCACCCAAGTTCAGAAGCGTCTGCTACATTTGGATTGTTTCATACAAGGGCAAGGAAGAGTTGTATGCTAAATCTCTATAGTGATGCAGTACGGTCTAGGAGTGAGTAAGCAGCACCCAAGTTCAGAAGCGTCTGCTACATTTGGATTGTCTCATACAAAGGCAATGAAGAGTTCTATACTAAATCTCTCTGGTGTTCCTATACTGGCTACAGCCTAGTAAGCAGGACCCAAGTTCAGAAGCGTCTGCTACATTTGGATTTTTTCATACAAGGGCAAGGAAGAGTTGTATGGTAAATCTCTATAGTGATGCAGTATGGTCTACGAGAGAGTAAGCAGCACCCAAGTTCAGAAGCGTCTGCTACATTTGGATTGTTTCATACAAGGGGAAGGAAGAGTTGTATGTTAAATCTCTATAGTGATGCAGTATGGTCTACGAGAGAGTAAGCAGCACCCAAGTTCAGAAGCGTCTGCTACATTTGGATTGTTTCATACAAGGGCAAGGAAGAGTTGTATGTTAAATCTCTATAGTGATGCATTATGGTCTACGAGAGAGTAAGCAGCACCCAAGTTCAGAAGCGTCTGGTACATTTGGATTGTTTCATACAAAGGCAATGAAGAGTTCTATACTAAATCTCTCTGGTGTTCCTATACTGGCTACAGCCTAGTAAGCAGGACCCAAGTCCAGAAGCGTCTGCTACATTTGGATTGTTTCATACAAGGGCAAGGAAGAGTTGTATGCTAAATCTCTATAGGGATGCAGTATGGTCTACGAGAGAGTAAGCAGCACCCAAGTTCAGAAGCGTCTGCTGCATTTGGACTGTTTCATACAAGGGCAAGGAAGAGTTGTATGCTAAATCTCTATAGTGATGCAGTATGGTCTACGAGAGAGTAAGCAGCACCCAAGTTCAGAAGCGTCTGCTACATTTGGATTGTTTCATACAAAGGCAATGAAGAGTTCTATACTAAATCTCTCTGGTGTTCCTATACTGGCTACAGCCTAGTAAGCAGGACCCAAGTTCAGAAGCGTCTGCTACATTTGGATTGTTTCATACAAGGGCAAGGAAGAGTTGTATGGTAAATCTCTATAGTGATGCAGTATGGTCTAAGAGAGAGTAAGCAGCACCCAAGTTCAGAAGCGTCTGCTACATTTGGATTGTTTCATACAAGGGCAAGGAAGAGTTCTATACTAAATCTCTCTGGTGTTCCTATACTGGCTACAGCCTAGTAAGCAGCACCCAAGTTCAGAAGCGTCTGCTACATTTGGATTGTTTCATACAAGGGCAAGGAAGAGTTGTATGGTAAATCTCTATAGTGATGCAGTATGGTCTACGAGAGAGTAAGCAGCACCCAAGTTCAGAAGCGTCTGCTACATTTGGATTGTTTCATACAGAGGCAATGAACAGTTCTATACTAAATCTCTCTGGTGTTCCTATACTCGCTACAGCCTAGTAAGCAGGACCCAAGTTCAGAAGCGTCTGCTACATTTGGATTGTTTCATACAAGGGCAAGGAAGAGTTGTATGCTAAATCTCTATAGGGATGCAGTATGGTCTACGAGAGAGTAAGCAGCACCCAAGTTCAGAAGCGACTGCTGCATTTGGATTGTTTCATACAAGGGCAAGGAAGAGTTGTATGGTAAATCTCTATAGTGATGCAGTATGGTCTACGAGAGAGTAAGCAGCACCCAAGTTCAGAAGCGTCTGCTACATTTGGATTGTTTCATACAAGGGCAAGGAAGAGTTGTATGCTAAATCTCTATAGTGATGCAGTACGGTCTACGAGTGAGTAAGCAGCACCCAAGTTCAGAAGCGTCTGCTACATTTGGATTGTCTCATACAAAGGCAATGAAGAGTTCTATACTAAATCTCTCTGGTGTTCCTATACTGGCTACAGCCTAGTAAGCAGGACCCAAGTTCAGAAGCGTCTGCTACATTTGGATTTTTTCATACAAGGGCAAGGAAGAGTTGTATGGTAAATCTCTATAGTGATGCAGTATGGTCTACGAGAGAGTAAGCAGCACCCAAGTTCAGAAGCGTCTGCTACATTTGGATTGTTTCATACAAGGGCAAGGAAGAGTTGTATGTTAAATCTCTATAGTGATGCAGTATGGTCTACGAGAGAGTAAGCAGCACCCAAGTTCAGAAGCGTCTGCTACATTTGGATTGTTTCATACAAGGGCAAGGAAGAGTTGTATGTTAAATCTCTATAGTGATGCATTATGGTCTACGAGAGAGTAAGCAGCACCCAAGTTCAGAAGCGTCTGGTACATTTGGATTGTTTCATACAAAGGCAATGAAGAGTTCTATACTAAATCTCTCTGGTGTTCCTATACTGGCTACAGCCTAGTAAGCAGGACCCAAGTCCAGAAGCGTCTGCTACATTTGGATTGTTTCATACAAGGGCAAGGAAGAGTTGTATGCTAAATCTCTATAGGGATGCAGTATGGTCTACGAGAGAGTAAGCAGCACCCTAGTTCAGAAGCGTCTTCTGCATTTGGACTGTTTCATACAAGGGCAAGGAAGAGTTGTATGCTAAATCTCTATAGTGATGCAGTATGGTCTACGAGAGAGTAAGCAGCACCCAAGTTCAGAAGCGTCTGCTACATTTGGATTGTTTCATACAAAGGCAATGAAGAGTTCTATACTAAATCTCTCTGGTGTTCCTATACTGGCTACAACCTAGTAAGCAGGACCCAAGTTCAGAAGCGTCTGCTACATTTGGATTGTTTCATACAAGGGCAAGGAAGAGTTGTATGGTAAATCTCTATAGTGATGCAGTATGGTCTACGAGAGAGTAAGCAGCACCCAAGTTCAGAAGTGTCTGCTACATTTCGATTGTTTCATACAAGGGCAAGGAAGAGTTGTATGCTAAATCTCTATAGTGATGCAGTATGGTCTACGAGAGAGTAAGCAGCACCCAAGTTCAGAAGCGTCTGCTACATTTGGATTGTTTCATACAAGGGCAAGGAAGAGTTGTATGGTAAATCTCTATAGTGATGCAGTATGGTCTACGAGAGAGTAAACAGCACCCAAGTTCAGAAGCGTCTGCTACATTTGGATTGTTTCATACAAAGGCAATGAAGAGTTCTATACTAAATCTCTCTGGTGTTCCTATACTGGCTACAGCCTAGTAAGCAGGACCCAAGTTCAGAAGCGTCTGCTACATTTGGATTGTTTCATACAAGGGCAAGGAAGAGTTGTATGCTAAATCTCTATAGTGATGCAGTATGGTCTACGAGAGAGTAAGCAGCACCCAAGTTCAGAAGCGTCAGCTACATTTGGATTGTTTCATACAAGGGCAAGGAAGAGTTGTATGGTAAATCTCTATAGTGATGCAGTATGGTCTACGAGAGAGTAAGCAGCACCCAAGTCCAGAAGCGTCTGCAACATTTTGATTGTCTCATACAACGGCAAGGAAGAGTTGTATGGTAAATCTCTATAGTGATGCAGTATGGTCTACGAGAGAGTAAGCAGCACCCAAGTTCAGAAGCGTCTGCTACATTTGGATTGTTTCATACAAGGGCAAGGAAGAGTTGTATGGTAAATCTCTATAGTGATGCAGTATGGTCTACGAGAGAGTAAGCAGCACCCAAGTTCAGAAGCGTCTGCTACATTTGGATTGTTTCATACAAAGGCAAGGAAGAGTTGTATGCTAAAACTCTATAGTGATGCAGTATGGTCTACGAAAGAGTAAGCAGCACCCAAGTTCAGAAGCGTCTGCTACATTTGGATTGTTTCATACAAAGGCAATGAAGAGTTCTATACGAAATCTCTCTGGTGTTCCTATACTGGCTACTGCCTAGTAAGCAGGACCCAAGTTCAGAAGCGTCTGCTACATTTGGATTTTTTCATACAAGGGCAAGGAAGAGTTGTATGGTAAATCTCTATAGTGATGCAGTATGGTCTACGAGAGAGTAAGCAGCACCCAAGTTCAGAAGCGTCTGCTACATTTGGATTGTTTCATACAAGGGCAAGGAAGAGTTGTATGGTAAATCTCTATAGTGATGCAGTATGGTCTACGAGAGAGTAAGCAGCACCCAAGTTCAGAAGCGTCTGCTACATTTGGATTGTTTCATACAAGGGCAAGGAAGAGTTCTATACTAAATCTCTCTGGTGTTCCTATACTGGCTACAGCCTAGTAAGCAGCACCCAAGTTCAGAAGCGTCTGCTACATTTGGATTGTTTCATACAAGGGCAAGGAAGAGTTGTATGGTAAATCTCTATAGTGATGCAGTATGGTCTACGAGAGAGTAAGCAGCACCCAAGTTCAGAAGCGTCTGCTACATTTGGATTGTTTCATACAGAGGCAATGAACAGTTCTATACTAAATCTCTCTGGTGTTCCTATACTCGCTACAGCCTAGTAAGCAGGACCCAAGTTCAGAAGCGTCTGCTACATTTGGATAGTTTCATACAAGGGCAAGGAAGAGTTGTATCCTAAATCTCTATAGGGATGCAGTATGGTCTACGAGAGAGTAAGCAGCACCCAAGTTCAGAAGCGACTGCTGCATTTGGATTGTTTCATACAAGGGCAAGGAAGAGTTGTATGGTAAATCTCTATAGTGATGCAGTATGGTCTACGAGAGAGTAAGCAGCACCCAAGTTCAGAAGCGTCTGCTACATTTGGATTGTTTCATACAAGGGCAAGGAAGAGTTGTATGCTAAATCTCTATAGTGATGCAGTACGGTCTAGGAGTGAGTAAGCAGCACCCAAGTTCAGAAGCGTCTGCTACATTTGGATTGTCTCATACAAAGGCAATGAAGAGTTCTATACTAAATCTCTCTGGTGTTCCTATACTGGCTACAGCCTAGTAAGCAGGACCCAAGTTCAGAAGCGTCTGCTACATTTGGATTTTTTCATACAAGGGCAAGGAAGAGTTGTATGGTAAATCTCTATAGTGATGCAGTATGGTCTACGAGAGAGTAAGCAGCACCCAAGTTCAGAAGCGTCTGCTACATTTGGATTGTTTCATACAAGGGGAAGGAAGAGTTGTATGTTAAATCTCTATAGTGATGCAGTATGGTCTACGAGAGAGTAAGCAGCACCCAAGTTCAGAAGCGTCTGCTACATTTGGATTGTTTCATACAAGGGCAAGGAAGAGTTGTATGTTAAATCTCTATAGTGATGCATTATGGTCTACGAGAGAGTAAGCAGCACCCAAGTTCAGAAGCGTCTGGTACATTTGGATTGTTTCATACAAAGGCAATGAAGAGTTCTATACTAAATCTCTCTGGTGTTCCTATACTGGCTACAGCCTAGTAAGCAGGACCCAAGTCCAGAAGCGTCTGCTACATTTGGATTGTTTCATACAAGGGCAAGGAAGAGTTGTATGCTAAATCTCTATAGGGATGCAGTATGGTCTACGAGAGAGTAAGCAGCACCCAAGTTCAGAAGCGTCTGCTGCATTTGGACTGTTTCATACAAGGGCAAGGAAGAGTTGTATGCTAAATCTCTATAGTGATGCAGTATGGTCTACGAGAGAGTAAGCAGCACCCAAGTTCAGAAGCGTCTGCTACATTTGGATTGTTTCATACAAAGGCAATGAAGAGTTCTATACTAAATCTCTCTGGTGTTCCTATACTGGCTACAGCCTAGTAAGCAGGACCCAAGTTCAGAAGCGTCTGCTACATTTGGATTGTTTCATACAAGGGCAAGGAAGAGTTGTATGGTAAATCTCTATAGTGATGCAGTATGGTCTAAGAGAGAGTAAGCAGCACCCAAGTTCAGAAGCGTCTGCTACATTTGGATTGTTTCATACAAGGGCAAGGAAGAGTTCTATACTAAATCTCTCTGGTGTTCCTATACTGGCTACAGCCTAGTAAGCAGCACCCAAGTTCAGAAGCGTCTGCTACATTTGGATTGTTTCATACAAGGGCAAGGAAGAGTTGTATGGTAAATCTCTATAGTGATGCAGTATGGTCTACGAGAGAGTAAGCAGCACCCAAGTTCAGAAGCGTCTGCTACATTTGGATTGTTTCATACAGAGGCAATGAACAGTTCTATACTAAATCTCTCTGGTGTTCCTATACTCGCTACAGCCTAGTAAGCAGGACCCAAGTTCAGAAGCGTCTGCTACATTTGGATTGTTTCATACAAGGGCAAGGAAGAGTTGTATGCTAAATCTCTATAGGGATGCAGTATGGTCTACGAGAGAGTAAGCAGCACCCAAGTTCAGAAGCGACTGCTGCATTTGGATTGTTTCATACAAGGGCAAGGAAGAGTTGTATGGTAAATCTCTATAGTGATGCAGTATGGTCTACGAGAGAGTAAGCAGCACCCAAGTTCAGAAGCGTCTGCTACATTTGGATTGTTTCATACAAGGGCAAGGAAGAGTTGTATGCTAAATCTCTATAGTGATGCAGTACGGTGTACGAGTGAGTAAGCAGCACCCAAGTTCAGAAGCGTCTGCTACATTTGGATTGTCTCATACAAAGGCAATGAAGAGTTCTATACTAAATCTCTCTGGTGTTCCTATACTGGCTACAGCCTAGTAAGCAGGACCCAAGTTCAGAAGCGTCTGCTACATTTGGATTTTTTCATACAAGGGCAAGGAAGAGTTGTATGGTAAATCTCTATAGTGATGCAGTATGGTCTACGAGAGAGTAAGCAGCACCCAAGTTCAGAAGCGTCTGCTACATTTGGATTGTTTCATACAAGGGCAAGGAAGAGTTGTATGTTAAATCTCTATAGTGATGCAGTATGGTCTACGAGAGAGTAAGCAGCACCCAAGTTCAGAAGCGTCTGCTACATTTGGATTGTTTCATACAAGGGCAAGGAAGAGTTGTATGTTAAATCTCTATAGTGATGCATTATGGTCTACGAGAGAGTAAGCAGCACCCAAGTTCAGAAGCGTCTGGTACATTTGGATTGTTTCATACAAAGGCAATGAAGAGTTCTATACTAAATCTCTCTGGTGTTCCTATACTGGCTACAGCCTAGTAAGCAGGACCCAAGTCCAGAAGCGTCTGCTACATTTGGATTGTTTCATACAAGGGCAAGGAAGAGTTGTATGCTAAATCTCTATAGGGATGCAGTATGGTCTACGAGAGAGTAAGCAGCACCCTAGTTCAGAAGCGTCTGCTGCATTTGGACTGTTTCATACAAGGGCAAGGAAGAGTTGTATGCTAAATCTCTATAGTGATGCAGTATGGTCTACGAGAGAGTAAGCAGCACCCAAGTTCAGAAGCGTCTGCTACATTTGGATTGTTTCATACAAAGGCAATGAAGAGTTCTATACTAAATCTCTCTGGTGTTCCTATACTGGCTACAGCCTAGTAAGCAGGACCCAAGTCCAGAAGCGTCTGCTACATTTGGATTGTTTCATACAAGGGCAAGGAAGAGTTGTATGCTAAATCTCTATAGGGATGCAGTATGGTCTACGAGAGAGTAAGCAGCACCCTAGTTCAGAAGCGTCTTCTGCATTTGGACTGTTTCATACAAGGGCAAGGAAGAGTTGTATGCTAAATCTCTATAGTGATGCAGTATGGTCTACGAGAGAGTAAGCAGCACCCAAGTTCAGAAGCGTCTGCTACATTTGGATTGTTTCATACAAAGGCAATGAAGAGTTCTATACTAAATCTCTCTGGTGTTCCTATACTGGCTACAACCTAGTAAGCAGGACCCAAGTTCAGAAGCGTCTGCTACATTTGGATTGTTTCATACAAGGGCAAGGAAGAGTTGTATGGTAAATCTCTATAGTGATGCAGTATGGTCTACGAGAGAGTAAGCAGCACCCAAGTTCAGAAGTGTCTGCTACATTTCGATTGTTTCATACAAGGGCAAGGAAGAGTTGTATGCTAAATCTCTATAGTGATGCAGTATGGTCTACGAGAGAGTAAGCAGCACCCAAGTTCAGAAGCGTCTGCTACATTTGGATTGTTTCATACAAGGGCAAGGAAGAGTTGTATGGTAAATCTCTATAGTGATGCAGTATGGTCTACGAGAGAGTAAGCAGCACCCAAGTTCAGAAGCGTCTGCTACATTTGGATTGTTTCATACAAAGGCAATGAAGAGTTCTATACTAAATCTCTCTGGTGTTCCTATACTGGCTACAGCCTAGTAAGCAGGACCCAAGTTCAGAAGCGTCTGCTACATTTGGATTGTTTCATACAAGGGCAAGGAAGAGTTGTATGCTAAATCTCTATAGTGATGCAGTATGGTCTACGAGAGAGTAAGCAGCACCCAAGTTCAGAAGCGTCAGCTACATTTGGATTGTTTCATACAAGGGCAAGGAAGAGTTGTATGGTAAATCTCTATAGTGATGCAGTATGGTCTACGAGAGAGTAAGCAGCACCCAAGTCCAGAAGCGTCTGCAACATTTTGATTGTCTCATACAACGGCAAGGAAGAGTTGTATGGTAAATCTCTATAGTGATGCAGTATGGTCTACGAGAGAGTAAGCAGCACCCAAGTTCAGAAGCGTCTGCTACATTTGGATTGTTTCATACAAGGGCAAGGAAGAGTTGTATGGTAAATCTCTATAGTGATGCAGTATGGTCTACGAGAGAGTAAGCAGCACCCAAGTTCAGAAGCGTCTGCTACATTTGGATTGTTTCATACAAAGGCAAGGAAGAGTTGTATGCTAAAACTCTATAGTGATGCAGTATGGTCTACGAAAGAGTAAGCAGCACCCAAGTTCAGAAGCGTCTGCTACATTTGGATTGTTTCATACAAAGGCAATGAAGAGTTCTATACGAAATCTCTCTGGTGTTCCTATACTGGCTACTGCCTAGTAAGCAGGACCCAAGTTCAGAAGCGTCTGCTACATTTGGATTTTTTCATACAAGGGCAAGGAAGAGTTGTATGGTAAATCTCTATAGTGATGCAGTATGGTCTACGAGAGAGTAAGCAGCACCCAAGTTCAGAAGCGTCTGCTACATTTGGATTGTTTCATACAAGGGCAAGGAAGAGTTGTATGGTAAATCTCTATAGTGATGCAGTATGGTCTACGAGAGAGTAAGCAGCACCCAAGTTCAGAAGCGTCTGCTACATTTGGATTGTTTCATACAAGGGCAAGGAAGAGTTCTATACTAAATCTCTCTGGTGTTCCTATACTGGCTACAGCCTAGTAAGCAGCACCCAAGTTCAGAAGCGTCTGCTACATTTGGATTGTTTCATACAAGGGCAAGGAAGAGTTGTATGGTAAATCTCTATAGTGATGCAGTATGGTCTACGAGAGAGTAAGCAGCACCCAAGTTCAGAAGCGTCTGCTACATTTGGATTGTTTCATACAGAGGCAATGAACAGTTCTATACTAAATCTCTCTGGTGTTCCTATACTCGCTACAGCCTAGTAAGCAGGACCCAAGTTCAGAAGCGTCTGCTACATTTGGATAGTTTCATACAAGGGCAAGGAAGAGTTGTATCCTAAATCTCTATAGGGATGCAGTATGGTCTACGAGAGAGTAAGCAGCACCCAAGTTCAGAAGCGACTGCTGCATTTGGATTGTTTCATACAAGGGCAAGGAAGAGTTGTATGGTAAATCTCTATAGTGATGCAGTATGGTCTACGAGAGAGTAAGCAGCACCCAAGTTCAGAAGCGTCTGCTACATTTGGATTGTTTCATACAAGGGCAAGGAAGAGTTGTATGCTAAATCTCTATAGTGATGCAGTACGGTCTAGGAGTGAGTAAGCAGCACCCAAGTTCAGAAGCGTCTGCTACATTTGGATTGTCTCATACAAAGGCAATGAAGAGTTCTATACTAAATCTCTCTGGTGTTCCTATACTGGCTACAGCCTAGTAAGCAGGACCCAAGTTCAGAAGCGTCTGCTACATTTGGATTTTTTCATACAAGGGCAAGGAAGAGTTGTATGGTAAATCTCTATAGTGATGCAGTATGGTCTACGAGAGAGTAAGCAGCACCCAAGTTCAGAAGCGTCTGCTACATTTGGATTGTTTCATACAAGGGGAAGGAAGAGTTGTATGTTAAATCTCTATAGTGATGCAGTATGGTCTACGAGAGAGTAAGCAGCACCCAAGTTCAGAAGCGTCTGCTACATTTGGATTGTTTCATACAAGGGCAAGGAAGAGTTGTATGTTAAATCTCTATAGTGATGCATTATGGTCTACGAGAGAGTAAGCAGCACCCAAGTTCAGAAGCGTCTGGTACATTTGGATTGTTTCATACAAAGGCAATGAAGAGTTCTATACTAAATCTCTCTGGTGTTCCTATACTGGCTACAGCCTAGTAAGCAGGACCCAAGTCCAGAAGCGTCTGCTACATTTGGATTGTTTCATACAAGGGCAAGGAAGAGTTGTATGCTAAATCTCTATAGGGATGCAGTATGGTCTACGAGAGAGTAAGCAGCACCCAAGTTCAGAAGCGTCTGCTGCATTTGGACTGTTTCATACAAGGGCAAGGAAGAGTTGTATGCTAAATCTCTATAGTGATGCAGTATGGTCTACGAGAGAGTAAGCAGCACCCAAGTTCAGAAGCGTCTGCTACATTTGGATTGTTTCATACAAAGGCAATGAAGAGTTCTATACTAAATCTCTCTGGTGTTCCTATACTGGCTACAGCCTAGTAAGCAGGACCCAAGTTCAGAAGCGTCTGCTACATTTGGATTGTTTCATACAAGGGCAAGGAAGAGTTGTATGGTAAATCTCTATAGTGATGCAGTATGGTCTAAGAGAGAGTAAGCAGCACCCAAGTTCAGAAGCGTCTGCTACATTTGGATTGTTTCATACAAGGGCAAGGAAGAGTTCTATACTAAATCTCTCTGGTGTTCCTATACTGGCTACAGCCTAGTAAGCAGCACCCAAGTTCAGAAGCGTCTGCTACATTTGGATTGTTTCATACAAGGGCAAGGAAGAGTTGTATGGTAAATCTCTATAGTGATGCAGTATGGTCTACGAGAGAGTAAGCAGCACCCAAGTTCAGAAGCGTCTGCTACATTTGGATTGTTTCATACAGAGGCAATGAACAGTTCTATACTAAATCTCTCTGGTGTTCCTATACTCGCTACAGCCTAGTAAGCAGGACCCAAGTTCAGAAGCGTCTGCTACATTTGGATTGTTTCATACAAGGGCAAGGAAGAGTTGTATGCTAAATCTCTATAGGGATGCAGTATGGTCTACGAGAGAGTAAGCAGCACCCAAGTTCAGAAGCGACTGCTGCATTTGGATTGTTTCATACAAGGGCAAGGAAGAGTTGTATGGTAAATCTCTATAGTGATGCAGTATGGTCTACGAGAGAGTAAGCAGCACCCAAGTTCAGAAGCGTCTGCTACATTTGGATTGTTTCATACAAGGGCAAGGAAGAGTTGTATGCTAAATCTCTATAGTGATGCAGTACGGTGTACGAGTGAGTAAGCAGCACCCAAGTTCAGAAGCGTCTGCTACATTTGGATTGTCTCATACAAAGGCAATGAAGAGTTCTATACTAAATCTCTCTGGTGTTCCTATACTGGCTACAGCCTAGTAAGCAGGACCCAAGTTCAGAAGCGTCTGCTACATTTGGATTTTTTCAAACAAGGGCAAGGAAGAGTTGTATGGTAAATCTCTATAGTGATGCAGTATGGTCTACGAGAGAGTAAGCAGCACCCAAGTTCAGAAGCGTCTGCTACATTTGGATTGTTTCATACAAGGGCAAGGAAGAGTTGTATGTTAAATCTCTATAGTGATGCAGTATGGTCTACGAGAGAGTAAGCAGCACCCAAGTTCAGAAGCGTCTGCTACATTTGGATTGTTTCATACAAGGGCAAGGAAGAGTTGTATGTTAAATCTCTATAGTGATGCATTATGGTCTACGAGAGAGTAAGCAGCACCCAAGTTCAGAAGCGTCTGGTACATTTGGATTGTTTCATACAAAGGCAATGAAGAGTTCTATACTAAATCTCTCTGGTGTTCCTATACTGGCTACAGCCTAGTAAGCAGGACCCAAGTCCAGAAGCGTCTGCTACATTTGGATTGTTTCATACAAGGGCAAGGAAGAGTTGTATGCTAAATCTCTATAGGGATGCAGTATGGTCTACGAGAGAGTAAGCAGCACCCTAGTTCAGAAGCGTCTGCTGCATTTGGACTGTTTCATACAAGGGCAAGGAAGAGTTGTATGCTAAATCTCTATAGTGATGCAGTATGGTCTACGAGAGAGTAAGCAGCACCCAAGTTCAGAAGCGTCTGCTACATTTGGATTGTTTCATACAAAGGCAATGAAGAGTTCTATACTAAATCTCTCTGGTGTTCCTATACTGGCTACAGCCTAGTAAGCAGGACCCAAGTTCAGAAGCGTCTGCTACATTTGGATTGTTTCATACAAGGGCAAGGAAGAGTTGTATGGTAAATCTCTATAGTGATGCAGTATGGTCTACGAGAGAGTAAGCAGCACCCAAGTTCAGAAGTGTCTGCTACATTTCGATTGTTTCATACAAGGGCAAGGAAGAGTTGTATGCTAAATCTCTATAGTGATGCAGTATGGTCTACGAGAGAGTAAGCAGCACCCAAGTTCAGAAGCGTCTGCTACATTTGGATTGTTTCATACAAGGGCAAGGAAGAATTGTATGGTAAATCTCTATAGTGATGCAGTATGGTCTACGAGAGAGTAAGCAGCACCCAAGTTCAGAAGCGTCTGCTACATTTGGATTGTTTCATACAAAGGCAATGAAGAGTTCTATACTAAATCTCTCTGGTGTTCCTATACTGGCTACAGCCTAGTAAGCAGGACCCAAGTTCAGAAGCGTCTGCTACATTTGGATTGTTTCATACAAGGGCAAGGAAGAGTTGTATGCTAAATCTCTATAGTGATGCAGTATGGTCTACGAGAGAGTAAGCAGCACCCAAGTTCAGAAGCGTCAGCTACATTTGGATTGTTTCATACAAGGGCAAGGAAGAGTTGTATGGTAAATCTCTATAGTGATGCAGTATGGTCTACGAGAGAGTAAGCAGCACCCAAGTCCAGAAGCGTCTGCAACATTTTGATTGTCTCATACAACGGCAAGGAAGAGTTGTATGGTAAATCTCTATAGTGATGCAGTATGGTCTACGAGAGAGTAAGCAGCACCCAAGTTCAGAAGCGTCTGCTACATTTGGATTGTTTCATACAAGGGCAAGGAAGAGTTGTATGGTAAATCTCTATAGTGATGCAGTATGGTCTACGAGAGAGTAAGCAGCACCCAAGTTCAGAAGCGTCTGCTACATTTGGATTGTTTCATACAAAGGCAAGGAAGAGTTGTATGCTAAAACTCTATAGTGATGCAGTATGGTCTACGAAAGAGTAAGCAGCACCCAAGTTCAGAAGCGTCTGCTACATTTGGATTGTTTCATACAAAGGCAATGAAGAGTTCTATACGAAATCTCTCTGGTGTTCCTATACTGGCTACTGCCTAGTATGCAGGACCCAAGTTCAGAAGCGTCTGCTACATTTGGATTTTTTCATACAAGGGCAAGGAAGAGTTGTATGGTAAATCTCTATAGTGATGCAGTATGGTCTACGAGAGAGTAAGCAGCACCCAAGTTCAGAAGCGTCTGCTACATTTGGATTGTTTCATACAAGGGCAAGGAAGAGTTGTATGGTAAATCTCTATAGTGATGCAGTATGGTCTACGAGAGAGTAAGCAGCACCCAAGTTCAGAAGCGTCTGCTACATTTGGATTGTTTCATACAAGGGCAAGGAAGAGTTCTATACTAAATCTCTCTGGTGTTCCTATACTGGCTACAGCCTAGTAAGCAGCACCCAAGTTCAGAAGCGTCTGCTACATTTGGATTGTTTCATACAAGGGCAAGGAAGAGTTGTATGGTAAATCTCTATAGTGATGCAGTATGGTCTACGAGAGAGTAAGCAGCACCCAAGTTCAGAAGCGTCTGCTACATTTGGATTGTTTCATACAGAGGCAATGAACAGTTCTATACTAAATCTCTCTGGTGTTCCTATACTCGCTACAGCCTAGTAAGCAGGACCCAAGTTCAGAAGCGTCTGCTACATTTGGATAGTTTCATACAAGGGCAAGGAAGAGTTGTATCCTAAATCTCTATAGGGATGCAGTATGGTCTACGAGAGAGTAAGCAGCACCCAAGTTCAGAAGCGACTGCTGCATTTGGATTGTTTCATACAAGGGCAAGGAAGAGTTGTATGGTAAATCTCTATAGTGATGCAGTATGGTCTACGAGAGAGTAAGCAGCACCCAAGTTCAGAAGCGTCTGCTACATTTGGATTGTTTCATACAAGGGCAAGGAAGAGTTGTATGCTAAATCTCTATAGTGATGCAGTACGGTCTAGGAGTGAGTAAGCAGCACCCAAGTTCAGAAGCGTCTGCTACATTTGGATTGTCTCATACAAAGGCAATGAAGAGTTCTATACTAAATCTCTCTGGTGTTCCTATACTGGCTACAGCCTAGTAAGCAGGACCCAAGTTCAGAAGCGTCTGCTACATTTGGATTTTTTCATACAAGGGCAAGGAAGAGTTGTATGGTAAATCTCTATAGTGATGCAGTATGGTCTACGAGAGAGTAAGCAGCACCCAAGTTCAGAAGCGTCTGCTACATTTGGATTGTTTCATACAAGGGCAAGGAAGAGTTGTATGTTAAATCTCTATAGTGATGCAGTATGGTCTACGAGAGAGTAAGCAGCACCCAAGTTCAGAAGCGTCTGCTACATTTGGATTGTTTCATACAAGGGCAAGGAAGAGTTGTATGTTAAATCTCTATAGTGATGCATTATGGTCTACGAGAGAGTAAGCAGCACCCAAGTTCAGAAGCGTCTGGTACATTTGGATTGTTTCATACAAAGGCAATGAAGAGTTCTATACTAAATCTCTCTGGTGTTCCTATACTGGCTACAGCCTACTAAGCAGGACCCAAGTCCAGAAGCGTCTGCTACATTTGGATTGTTTCATACAAGGGCAAGGAAGAGTTGTATGCTAAATCTCTATAGGGATGCAGTATGGTCTACGAGAGAGTAAGCAGCACCCAAGTTCAGAAGCGTCTGCTGCATTTGGACTGTTTCATACAAGGGCAAGGAAGAGTTGTATGCTAAATCTCTATAGTGATGCAGTATGGTCTACGAGAGAGTAAGCAGCACCCAAGTTCAGAAGCGTCTGCTACATTTGGATTGTTTCATACAAAGGCAATGAAGAGTTTTATACTAAATCTCTCTGGTGTTCCTATACTGGCTACAGCCTAGTAAGCAGGACCCAAGTTCAGAAGCGTCTGCTACATTTGGATTGTTTCATACAAGGGCAAGGAAGAGTTGTATGGTAAATCTCTATAGTGATGCAGTATGGTCTACGAGAGAGTAAGCAGCACCCAAGTTCAGAAGTGTCTGCTACATTTCGATTGTTTCATACAAGGGCAAGGAAGAGTTGTATGCTAAATCTCTATAGTGATGCAGTATGGTCTACGAGAGAGTAAGCAGCACCCAAGTTCAGAAGCGTCTGCTACATTTGGATTGTTTCATACAAGGGCAAGGAAGAGTTGTATGGTAAATCTCTATAGTGATGCAGTATGGTCTACGAGAGAGTAAGCAGCACCCAAGTTCAGAAGCGTCTGCTACATTTGGATTGTTTCATACAAAGGCAATGAAGAGTTCTATACTAAATCTCTCTGGTGTTCCTATACTGGCTACAGCCTAGTAAGCAGGACCCAAGTTCAGAAGCGTCTGCTACATTTGGATTGTTTCATACAAGGGCAAGGAAGAGTTGTATGCTAAATCTCTATAGTGATGCAGTATGGTCTACGAGAGAGTAAGCAGCACCCAAGTTCAGAAGCGTCAGCTACATTTGGATTGTTTCATACAAGGGCAAGGAAGAGTTGTATGGTAAATCTCTATAGTGATGCAGTATGGTCTACGAGAGAGTAAGCAGCACCCAAGTCCAGAAGCGTCTGCAACATTTTGATTGTCTCATACAACGGCAAGGAAGAGTTGTATGGTAAATCTCTATAGTGATGCAGTATGGTCTACGAGAGAGTAAGCAGCACCCAAGTTCAGAAGCGTCTGCTACATTTGGATTGTTTCATACAAGGGCAAGGAAGAGTTGTATGGTAAATCTCTATAGTGATGCAGTATGGTCTACGAGAGAGTAAGCAGCACCCAAGTTCAGAAGCGTCTGCTACATTTGGATTGTTTCATACAAAGGCAAGGAAGAGTTGTATGCTAAAACTCTATAGTGATGCAGTATGGTCTACGAAAGAGTAAGCAGCACCCAAGTTCAGAAGCGTCTGCTACATTTGGATTGTTTCATACAAAGGCAATGAAGAGTTCTATACGAAATCTCTCTGGTGTTCCTATACTGGCTACTGCCTAGTAAGCAGGACCCAAGTTCAGAAGCGTCTGCTACATTTGGATTTTTTCATACAAGGGCAAGGAAGAGTTGTATGGTAAATCTCTATAGTGATGCAGTATGGTCTACGAGAGAGTAAGCAGCACCCAAGTTCAGAAGCGTCTGCTACATTTGGATTGTTTCATACAAGGGCAAGGAAGAGTTGTATGCGAAATCTCTATAGTGATGCAGTATGGTCTATGAGAGAGTAAGCAGCACCCAAGTTCAGAAGCGTCTGCTACATTTGGATTGTTTCATACAAGGGCAAGGAAGAGTTGTATGGTAAATCTCTATAGTGATGCATTATGGTCTACGAGAGAGTAAGCAGCACCCAAGTTCAGAAGCGTCTGGTACATTTGGATTGTTTCATACAAAGGCAATGAAGAGTTCTATACTAAATCTCTCTGGTGTTCCTATACTGGCTACAGCCTAGTAAGCAGGACCCATGTTCAGAAGCGTCTGCTACATTTGGATTGTTTCATACAAGGGCAAGGAAGAGTTGTATGCTAAATCTCTATAGTGATGCAGTATGGTCTACGAGAGAGTAAGCAGCACCCAAGTTCAGAAGCATCAGCTACATTTGGATTGTTTCATACAAGGGCAAGGAAGAGTTGTATGGTAAATCTCTATAGTGATGCAGTATGGTCTACGAGAGAGTAAGCAGCACCCAAGTTCAGAAGCGTCTCCTACATTTGGATTGTTTCATACAAGGGCAAGGAAGAGTTGTATGCTAAATCTCTATAGTGATGCAGTATGGTCTACGAGAGAGTAAGCAGCACCCAAGTTCAGAAGCGTCTGCTACATTTGGATTGTTTCATACAAGGGCAAGGAAGAGTTGTATGTTAAATCTCTATAGTGATGCAGTATGGTCTACGAGAGAGTAAGCAGCACCCAAGTTCAGAAGCGTCTGCAACATTTGGATTGTTTCATACAAGGGCAAGGAAGAGTTGTATGGTAAATCTCTATAGTGATGCATTATGGTCTACGAGAGAGTAAGCAGCACCCAAGTTCAGAAGCGTCTGGTACATTTGGATTGTTTCATACAAAGGCAATGAAGAGTTCTATACTAAATCTCTCTGGTGTTCCTATACTGGCTACAGCCTAGTAAGCAGGACCCAAGTTCAGAAGCGTCTGCTACGTTTGGATTGTTTCATACAAGGGCAAGGAAGAGTTGTATGCCAAATCTCTATAGTGATGCAGTATGGTCTACGAGAGAGTAAGCAGCACCCAAGTTCAGAAGCATCAGCTACATTTGGATTGTTTCATACAAGGGCAAGGAAGAGTTGTATGGTAAATCTCTATAGTGATGCAGTATGGTCTACGAGAGAGTAAGCAGCACCCAAGTTCAGAAGCGTCTGCTACATTTGGATTGTTTCATACAAGGGCAAGGAAGAGTTGTATGCTAAATCTCTATAGTGATGCAGTATGGTCTACGAGAGAGTAAGCAGCACCCACGTTCAGAAGCGTCTGCTACATTAGGATTGTTTCATACAAGGGCAAGGAAGAGTTGTATGGTAAATCTCTATAGTGATGCAGTATGGTCTACGAGAGAGTAAGCAGCACCCAAGTTCAGAAGCGTCTGCTACATTTGGATTGTTTCATACAAAGGCAATGAAGAGTTCTATACTAAATCTCTCTGGTGTTCCTATACTGGCTATAGCCTAGTAAGCAGGACCCAAGTTCAGAAGCGTCAGCTACATTTGGATAGTTTCATACAAGGGCAAGGAAGAGTTGTATGCTAAATCTCTATAGTGATGCAGTATGGTCTACGAGAGAGTAAGCAGCACCCAAGTTCAGAAGCATCAGCTACATTTGGATTGTTACATACAAGGGCAAGGAAGAGTTGTATGGTAAATCTCTATAGTGATGCAGTATGGTCTACGAGAGAGTAAGCAGCACCCAAGTTCAGAAGCGTCAGCTACATTTGGATTGTTTCATACAAGGGCAAGGAAGAGTTGTATGCTAAATCTCTATAGTGATGCAGTATGGTCTACGAGAGAGTAAGCAGCACCCACGTTCAGAAGCGTCTGCTACATTAGGATTGTTTCATACAAGGGCAAGGAAGAGTTGTATGGTAAATCTCTATAGTGATGCAGTATGGTCTACGAGAGAGTAAGCAGCACCCAAGTTCAGAAGCGTCTGCTACATTTGGATTGTTTCATACAAAGGCAATGAAGAGTTCTATACGAAATCTCTCTGGTGTTCCTATACTGGCTACAGCCTAGTAAGCAGGACCCAAGTTCAGAAGCGTCTGCTACATTTGGATTTTTTCATACAAGGGCAAGGAAGAGTTGTATGGTAAATCTCTATAGTGATGCAGTATGGTCTACGAGAGAGTAAGCAGCACCCAAGTTCAGAAGCGTCTGCTACATTTGGATTGTTTCATACAAGGGCAAGGAAGAGTTGTATGCTAAATCTCTATAGTGATGCAGTATGGTCTACGAGAGAGTAAGCAGCACCCAAGTTCAGAAGCGTCTGCTACATTTGGATTGTTTCATACAAGGGCAAGGAAGAGTTGTATGGTAAATCTCTATAGTGATGCATTATGGTCTACGAGAGAGTAAGCAGCACCCAAGTTCAGAAGCGTCTCGTACATTTGGATTGTTTCATACAAAGGCAATGAAGAGTTCTATACTAAATCTCTCTGGTGTTCCTATACTGGCTACAGCCTAGTAAGCAGGACCCATGTTCAGAAGCGTCTGCTACATTTGGATTGTTTCATACAAGGGCAAGGAAGAGTTGTATGCTAAATCTCTATAGTGATGCAGTATGGTCTACGAGAGAGTAAGCAGCACCCAAGTTCAGAAGCATCAGCTACATTTGGATTGTTTCATACAAGGGCAAGGAAGAGTTGTATGGTAAATCTCTATAGTGATGCAGTATGGTCTACGAGAGAGTAAGCAGCACCCAAGTTCAGAAGCGTCTGCTACATTTGGATTGTTTCATACAAGGGCAAGGAAGAGTTGTATGCTAAATCTCTATAGTGATGCAGTATGGTCTACGAGAGAGTAAGCAGCACCCAAGTTCAGAAGCGTCTGCTACATTTGGATTGTTTCATACAAGGGCAAGGAAGTGTTGTATGGTAAATCTCTATAGTGATGCAGTATGGTCTACGAGAGAGTAAGCAGCACCCAAGTTCAGAAGCGTCTGCTACATTTGGATTGTTTCATACAAAGGCAATGAAGAGTTCTATACTAAATCTCTCTGGTGTTCCTATACTGGCTACAGCCTAGTAAGCAGGACCCAAGTTCAGAAGCGTCTGCTACATTTGGATTGTTTCATACAAGGGCAAGGAAGAGTTGTATGGTAAATCTCTATAGTGATGCAGTATGGTCTACGAGAGAGTAAGCAGCACCCAAGTTCAGAAGCGTCTGCTACATTTGGATTGTTTCATACAAGGGCAAGGAAGAGTTGTATGTTAAATCTCTATAGTGATGCAATATGGTCTACGAGAGAGTAAGCAGCACCCAAGTTCAGAAGCGTCTGCTACATTTGGATTGTTTCATACAAGGGCAAGGAAGAGTTGTATGGTAAATCTCTATAGTGATGCATTATGGTCTACGAGAGAGTAAGCAGCACCCAAGTTCAGAAGCGTCTGGTACATTTGGATTGTTTCATACAAAGGCAATGAAGAGTTCTATACTAAATCTCTCTGGTGTTCCTATACTGGCTACAGCCTAGTAAGCAGGACCCAAGTTCAGAAGCGTCTGCTACATTTGGATTGTTTCATACAAGGGCAAGGAAGAGTTGTATGCCAAATCTCTATAGTGATGCAGTATGGTCTACGAGAGAGTAAGCAGCACCCAAGTTCAGAAGCATCAGCTACATTTGGATTGTTTCATACAAGGGCAAGGAAGAGTTGTATGGTAAATCTCTATAGTGATGCAGAATGGTCTACGAGAGAGTAAGCAGCACCCAAGTTCAGAAGCGTCTGCTACATTTGGATTGTTTCATACAAGGGCAAGGAAGAGTTGTATGGTAAATCTCTATAGTGATGCAGTATGGTCTACGAGAGAGTAAGCAGCACCCAAGTTCAGAAGCGTCTGCTACATTTGGATTGTTTCATACAAGGGCAAGGAAGAGTTGTATGGTAAATCTCTATAGTGATGCAGTATGGTCTACGAGAGAGTAAGCAGTCCAGTGACCTGGACTTGGGGATAGGCAGTGAGGTGGCCAAGTTTGCGGATGACACTAAACTTTTCCGGGTGGTAAAGACCAGCAGGGATTGTGAAGAGCTCCAGAAGGATCTCTCCAAACTGGGAGAATGGGCAGCAAAATGGCAGATGCGCTTCAATGTAAGTAAGTGCAAAGTGATGCACATTGGGGCAAGAAACCAAAATTTCACATATACGCTAATGGGTTCTGAGTTGTCTGTGACGGATCAAGAGAGAGATCTTGGGGTCCTGGTGGACAGGTCGATGAAAGTGTCGACCCAGTGTGCGGCGGCTGTGAAGAAGGCCAATTCCATGCTCGGGATCATTAAAAAGGGGATTGAGAATAAAACGGCCAATATCATTATGCCTTTGTACAAATCGATGGTAAGGCCACATCTGGAGTATTGTGTCCAGTTCTGGTCACCATACCTCAAAAAGGATATAGCTGAATTGGAAAAGGTGCAGAAAAGAGCGACCAGAATGATTAGTGGGCTGGAGCACCTCCCTTACGAGGAAAGGCTACAGCGTCTGGGGCTTTTCAGCCTAGAAAAAAGGCGCCTGAGGGGGGACATGATTGAGACTTATAAAATTATGCATGGGATGGAGAGAGTGGATAGAGGGAAATTCTTCTCCCTCTCGCACAACACCAGAACCAGGGGACACGCACTAAAATTGAGTGGAGGGAGAGTTAGAACAGACAAAAGAAAATATTTCTTTACCCAGCGTGTGATTCATCTGTGGAACTCCTTGCCACAGGATGTGGTGATGGCACCTGGCCTAGATGCCTTTAAAAGGGGTTTGGACAAATTCATGGAGGAAAAGACCATCACAGGTTACAAGCCATAAGCAACCTCCTGGTTTTAGAAGTGGGTTTTCTCTGTGCCAGGTGCAAGGGAGTGGCGACTGGACACAGGTATCTTGTTGTCTCGTGTGCTCCCTGAGGCATCTGGTGGGGCCACTGTGTGACACAGGAAGCTTGACTAGATGGGCTTTTGGCCTGATCCAGCAGGGCTCTTCTTATGTTCTTATGTTCTTATGTAAGCAGCACCCAAGTTCAGAAGCGTCTGCTACATTTGGATTGTTTCATACAAAGGCAATGAAGAGTTCTATACTAAATCTCTCTGGTGTTCCTATACTGGCTATAGCCTAGTAAGCAGGACCCAAGTTCAGAAGCGTCTGCTACATTTGGATAGTTTCATACAAGGGCAAGGAAGAGTTGTATGCTAAATCTCTATAGTGATGCAGTATGGTCTACGAGAGAGTAAGCAGCACCCAAGTTCAGAAGCATCAGCTACATTTGGATTGTTACATACAAGGGCAAGGAAGAGTTGTATGGTAAATCTCTATAGTGATGCAGTATGGTCTACGAGAGAGTAAGCAGCACCCAAGTTCAGAAGCGTCAGCTACATTTGGATTGTTTCATACAAGGGCAAGGAAGAGTTGTATGGTAAATTATAGTGATGCAGTATGGTCTACGAGAGAGTAAGCAGCACCCAAGTTCAGAAGCGTCTGCTACATTTGGATTGTTTCATACAAAGGCAAGGAAGAGTTGTATGCTAAAACTCTATAGTGATGCAGTATGGTCTACGAAAGAGTAAGCAGCACCCAAGTTCAGAAGCGTCTGCTACATTTGGATTGTTTCATACAAAGGCAATGAAGAGTTCTATACGAAATCTCTCTGGTGTTCCTATACTGGCTACAGCCTAGTAAGCAGGACCCAAGTTCAGAAGCGTCTGCTACATTTGGATTTTTTCATACAAGGGCAAGGAAGAGTTGTATGGTAAATCTCTATAGTGATGCAGTATGGTCTACGAGAGAGTAAGCAGCACCCAAGTTCAGAAGCGTCTGCTACATTTGGATTGTTTCATACAAGGGCAAGGAAGAGTTGTATGCTAAATCTCTATAGTGATGCAGTATGGTCTATGAGAGAGTAAGCAGCACCCAAGTTCAGAAGCGTCTGCTACATTTGGATTGTTTCATACAAGGGCAAGGAAGTGTTGTATGGTAAATCTCTATAGTGATGCATTATGGTCTACGAGAGAGTAAGCAGCACCCAAGTTCAGAAGCGTCTGGTACATTTGGATTGTTTCATACAAAGGCAATGAAGAGTTCTATACTAAATCTCTCTGGTGTTCCTATACTGGCTACAGCCTAGTAAGCAGGACCCATGTTCAGAAGCGTCTGCTACATTTGGATTGTTTCATACAAGGGCAAGGAAGAGTTGTATGCTAAATCTCTATAGTGATGCAGTATGGTCTACGAGAGAGTAAGCAGCACCCAAGTTCAGAAGCATCAGCTACATTTGGATTGTTTCATACAAGGGCAAGGAAGAGTTGTATGGTAAATCTCTATAGTGATGCAGTATGGTCTACGAGAGAGTAAGCAGCACCCAAGTTCAGAAGCGTCTGCTACATTTGGATTGTTTCATACAAGGGCAAGGAAGAGTTGTATGCTAAATCTCTATAGTGATGCAGTATGGTCTACGAGAGAGTAAGCAGCACCCAAGTTCAGAAGCGTCTGGTACATTTGGATTGTTTCATACAAGGGCAAGGAAGAGTTGTATGTTAAATCTCTATAGTGATGCAGTATGGTCTACGAGAGAGTAAGCAGCATCCAAGTTCAGAAGCGTCTGCTACATTTGGATTGTTTCATACAAGGGCAAGGAAGAGTTGTATGGTAAATCTCTATAGTGATGCATTATGGTCTACGAGAGAGTAAGCAGCACCCAAGTTCAGAAGCGTCTGGTACATTTGGATTGTTTCATACAAAGGCAATGAAGAGTTCTATACTAAATCTCTCTGGTGTTCCTATACTGGCTACAGCCTAGTAAGCAGGACCCAAGTTCAGAAGCGTCTGCTACATTTGGATTGTTTCATACAAGGGCAAGGAAGAGTTGTATGCCAAATCTCTATAGTGATGCAGTATGGTCTACGAGAGAGTAAGCAGCACCCAAGTTCAGAAGCGTCTGCTACATTTGGATTGTTTCATACAAGGGCAAGGAAGAGTTGTATGCTAAATCTCTATAGTGATGCAGTATGGTCTACGAGAGAGTAAGCAGCACCCAAGTTCAGAAGCGTCTGCTACATTTGGATTGTTTCATACAAGGGCAAGGAAGAGTTGTATGCTAAATCTCTATAGTGATGCAGTATGGTCTACGAGAGAGTAAGCAGCACCCAAGTTCAGAAGCGTCTGCTACATTTGGATTGTTTCATACAAGGGCAAGGAATAGTTGTATGGTAAATCTCTATAGTGATGCAGTATGGTCTACGAGAGAGTAAGCAGCAACCAAGTTCAGAAGCGTCTGCTACATTTGGATTGTTTCATACAAAGGCAATGAAGAGTTCTATACTAAATCTCTCTGGTGTTCCTATACTGGCTACAGCCTAGTAAGCAGGACCCAAGTTCAGAAGCGTCTGCTACATTTGGATTGTTTCATACAAGGGCAAGGAAGAGTTGTATGCTGAATCTCTATAGTGTTGCAGTATGGTCTACGAGAGAGTAAGCAGCACCCAAGTTCAGAAGCATCATCTACATTTGGATTGTTTCATACAAGGGCAAGGAAGAGTTGTATGGTAAATCTCTCTAGTGATGCAGTATGGTCTACGAGAGAGTAAGCAGCACCCACGTTCAGAAGCGTCTGCTACATTTGGATTGTTTCATACAAGGGCAAGGAAGAGTTGTATGCTAAATCTCTATAGTGATGCAGTATGGTCTACGAGAGAGTAAGCAGCACCCAAGTTCAGAAGCGTCTGCAACATTTCGATTGTTTCATACAAGGGCAAGGAAGAGTTGTATGGTAAATCTCTATAGTGATGCAGTATGGTCTACGAGAGAGTAAGCAGCACCCAAGTTCAGAAGCGTCTGCTACATTTGGATTGTTTCATACAAAGGCAATGAAGAGTTCTATACTAAATCTCTCTGGTGTTCCTATACTGGCTACAGCCTAGTAAGCAGGACCCAAGTTCAGAAGCGTCTGCTACATTTGGATTGTTTCATACAAGGGCAAGGAAGAGTTGTATGCTGAATCTCTATAGTGATGCAGTATGGTCTACGAGAGAGTAAGCAGCACCCAAGTTCAGAAGCATCAGCTACATTTGGATTGTTTCATACAAGGGCAAGGAAGAGTTGTATGGTAAATCTCTCTAGTGATGCAGTATGGTCTACGAGAGAGTAAGCAGCACCCACGTTCAGAAGCGTCAGTTACATTTGGATTGTTTCATACAAGGGCAAGGAAGAGTTGTATGGTAAATCTCTATAGTGATGCAGTATGGTCTACGAGAGAGTAAGCAGCACCCAAGTTCAGAAGCATCAGCTACATTTGGATTGTTTCATACAAGGGCAAGGAAGAGTTGTATGGTAAATCTCTATAGTGATGCAGTATGGTCTACGAGAGAGTAAGCAGCACCCAAGTTCAGAAGCGTCAGCTACATTTGGATTGTTTCATACAAGGGCAAGGAAGAGTTGTATGGTAAATCTCTATAGTGATGCAGTATGGTCTACGAGAGAGTAAGCAGCACCCAAGTTCAGAAGCGTCTGCAACATTTGGATTGTTTCATACAAGGGCAAGGAAGAGTTGTATGCTAAATCTCTATAGTGATGCCGTATGGTCTACGAGAGAGTAAGCAGCACCCAAATTCAGAAGCGTCTGCTACATTTGGATTGTTTCGTACAAGGGCAAGGAAGAGTTGTATGCGAAATCTCTATAGTGATGCAGTATGGTCTACGAGAGAGTAAGCAGCACCCAAGTCCAGAAGCGTCTGCAACATTTGGATTGTTTCATACAAGGGCAAGGAAGAGTTGTATGCTAAATCTCTATAGTGATGCAGTATGGTCTACGAGAGAGTAAGCAGCACCCAAGTTCAGAAGCGTCTGCTACATTTGGATTATTTCATACAAGGGCAATGAAGAGTTCTATACTAAATCTCTCTGGTGTTCCTATACTGGCTAAAGCCTAGTAAGCAGCACCCAAGTTCAGAAGCGTCTGCTACATTTGGATTGTTTCATACAAGGGCAAGGAAGAGTTGTATGGTAAATCTCTATAGTGATGCAGTATGGTCTACGAGAGAGTAAGCAGCACCCAAGTTCAGAAGCGTCTGCTACATTTGGATTGTTTCATACAGAGGCAATGAAGAGTTCTATACTAAATCTCTCTGGTGTTCCTATACTCGCTACAGCCTAGTAAGCAGGACCCAAGTTCAGAAGCGTCTGCTACATTTGGATTGTTTCATACAAGGGCAAGGAAGAGTTGTATGCTAAATCTCTATAGGGATGCAGTATGGTCTACGAGAGAGTAAGCAGCACCCAAGTTCAGAAGCGTCTGCTACATTTGGATTGTTTCATACAAGGGCAAGGAAGAGCTGTATGCTAAATCTCTATAGTGATGCAGTATGGTCTACGAGAGAGTAAGCAGCACCCAAGTTCAGAAGCGTCTGCTACATTTGGATTGTTTCATACAAAGGCAAGGAAGAGTTGTATGCTAAAACTCTATAGTGATGCAGTATGGTCTACGAGAGAGTAAGCAGCACCCACGTTCAGAAGCGTCTGCTACATTTGGATTGTTTCATACAAAGGCAATGAAGAGTTCTATACTAAATCTCTCTGGTGTTCCTATACTGGCTAAAGCCTAGTAAGCAGCACCCAAGTTCAGAAGCGTCTGCTACATTAGGATTGTTTCATTCAAGGGCAAGGAAGAGTTGTATGGTAAATGTATATAGTGATGCAGTATGGTCTACGAGAGAGTAAGCAGCACCCAAGTTCAGAACCGTCTGCTACATTTGGATTGTTTCATACAAGGGCAAGGAAGAGTTGTATGCTAAATATCTATAGTGATGCAGTATGGTCTACGAGAGAGTAAGCAGCACCCAAGTTCAGAAGCGTCTGCTACATTTGGATTGTTTCATACAAAGGCAAGGAAGAGTTCTATACTAAATCTCTCTGGTGTTCCTATACTGGCTACAGCCTAGTAAGCAGGACCCAAGTTCAGAAGCGTCTGCTACATTTGGATTGTTTCATACAAGGGCAAGGAAGAGTTGTATGCTAAATCTCTATAGTGATGCAGTATGGTCTACGAGAGAGTAAGCAGCACCCAAGTTCAGAAGCGTCTGCTACATTTGGATTGTTTCATACAAGGGCAAGGAAGAGTTGTATGCTAAATCTCTATAGTGATGCAGTATGGTCTACGAGAGAGTAAGCAGCACCCAAGTTCAGAAGCGTCTGCTACATTTGGATTGTTTCGTACAAGGGCAAGGAAGAGTTGTATGCTAAATCTCTATAGTGATGCAGTATGGTCTACGAGAGAGTAAGCAGCACCCAAGTTCAGAAGCGTCTGCAACATTTGGATTGTTTCATACAAGGGCAAGGAAGAGTTGTATGCTAAATCTCTATAGTGATGCAGTATGGTCTACGAGAGAGTAAGCAGCACCCAAGTTCAGAAGCGTCTGCTACATTTGGATTGTTTCATACAAGGGCAATGAAGAGTTCTATACTAAATCTCTCTGGTGTTCCTATACTGGCTACAGCCTAGTAAGCAGCACCCAAGTTCAGAAGCGTCTGCTACATTTGGATTGTTTCATACAAGGGCAAGGAAGAGTTGTATGGTAAATGTCTATAGTGATGCAGTATGGTCTACGAGAGAGTAAGCAGCACCCAAGTTCAGAACCGTCTGCTACATTTGTATTGTTTCATACAGAGGCAATGAAGTGTTCTATACTAAATCTCTCTGGTGTTCCTATACTCGCTACAGCCTAGTAAGCAGGACCCAAGTTCAGAAGCGTCTGCTACATTTGGATTGTTTCATACAAGGGCAAGGAAGAGTTGTATGCTAAATCTCTATAGGGATGCAGTATGGTCTACGAGAGAGTAAGCAGCACCCAAGTTCAGAAGCGTCTGCTACATTTGGATTGTTTCATACAAGGGCAAGGAAGAGTTGTATGCTAAATCTCTATAGGGATGCAGTATGGTCTACGAGAGAGTAAGCAGCACCCAAGTTCAGAAGCGTCTGCTACATTTGGATTGTTTCATACAAGGGCAAGGAAGAGTTGTATGCTAAATCTCTATAGTGATGCAGTATGGTCTACGAGAGAGTAAGCAGCACCCAAGTTCAGAAGCATCAGCTACATTTGGATTGTTTCATACAAGGGCAAGGAAGAGTTGTATGGTAAATCTCTATAGTGATGCAGTATGGTCTACGAGAGAGTAAGCAGCACCCACGTTCAGAAGCGTCAGCTACATTTGGATTGTTTCATACAAGGGCAAGGAAGAGTTGTATGGTAAATCTCTATAGTGATGCAGTATGGTCTACGAGAGAGTAAGCAGCACCCACGTTCAGAAGCGTCTGCAACATTTGGATTGTCTCATACAACGGCAAGGAAGAGTTGTATGGTAAATCTCTATAGTGATGCAGTATGATCTACGAGAGAGTAAGCAGCACCCAAGTTCAGAAGCGTCTGCTACATTTGGATTGTTTCATACAAGGGCAAGGAAGAGTTGTATGCTAAATCTCTATAGTGATGCAGTATGGTCTACGAGAGAGTAAGCAGCACCCAAGTTCAGAAGCGTCTGCTACATTTGGATTGTTTCGTACAAGGCCAAGGAAGAGTTGTATGCTAAATCTCTATAGTGATGCAGTATGGTCTACGAGAGAGTAAGCAGCACCCAAGTTCAGAAGCGTCTGCAACATTTGGATTGTTTCATACAAGGGCAAGGAAGAGTTGCATGCTAAATCTATATAGTGATGCAGTATGGTCTACGAGAGAGTAAGCAGCACCCAAGTTCCGAAGCGTCTGCTACATTTGGATTATTTCTTACAAGGGCAATGAAGAGTTCTATACTAAATCTCTCTGGTGTTCCTATACTGGCTACAGCCTAGTAAGCAGCACCCAAGTTCAGAAGCGTCTGCTACATTTGGATTGTTTCATACAAGGGCAAGGAAGAGTTGTATGGTAAATCTCTATAGTGATGCAGTATGGTCTACGAGAGAGTAAGCAGCACCCAAGTTCAGAAGCGTCTGCTACATTTGGATTGTTTCATACAGAGGCAATGAAGAGTTCTATACTAAATCTCTCTGGTGTTCCTATACTCGCTACAGCCTAGTAAGCAGGACCCAGGTTCAGAAGCGTCTGCTACATTTGGATTGTTTCATTCAAGGGCAAGGAAGAGTTGTATGGTAAATCTCTATAGTGATGCAGTATGGTCTACGAGAGAGTAAGCAGCACCCAAGTTCAGAAGCGTCAGCTACATTTGGATTGTTTCATACAAGGGCAAGGAAGAGTTGTATGCTAAATCTCTATAGTGATGCAGTATGGTCTACGAGAGAGTAAGCAGCACCCAAGTTCAGAAGCGTCTGCTACATTTGGATTGTTTCATACAGAGGCAATGAAGAGTTCTATACTAAATCTCTCTGGTGTTCCTATACTCGCTACAGCCTAGTAAGCAGGACCCAAGTTCAGAAGCGTCTGCTACATTTGGATTGTTTCATACAAGGGCAAGGAAGAGTTGTATGCTAAATCTCTATAGGGATGCAGTATGGTCTACGAGAGAGTAAGCAGCACCCAAGTTCAGAAGCGTCTGCTACATTTGGATTGTTTCATACAAGGGCAAGGAAGAGCTGTATGCTAAATCTCTATAGTGATGCAATATGGTCTACGAGAGAGTAAGCAGCACCCAAGTTCCGAAGCGTCTGCTACATTTGGATTATTTCTTACAAGGGCAATGAAGAGTTCTATACTAAATCTCTCTGGTGTTCCTATACTGGCTACAGCCTAGTAAGCAGCACCCAAGTTCAGAAGCGTCTGCTACATTTGGATTGTTTCATACAAGGGCAAGGAAGAGTTGTATGGTAAATCTCTATAGTGATGCAGTATGGTCTACGAGAGAGTAAGCAGCACCCAAGTTCAGAAGCGTCTGCTACATTTGGATTGTTTCATACAGAGGCAATGAAGAGTTCTATACTAAATCTCTCTGGTGTTCCTATACTCGCTACAGCCTAGTAAGCAGGACCCAGGTTCAGAAGCGTCTGCTACATTTGGATTGTTTCATTCAAGGGCAAGGAAGAGTTGTATGGTAAATCTCTATAGTGATGCAGTATGGTCTACGAGAGAGTAAGCAGCACCCAAGTTCAGAAGCGTCAGCTACATTTGGATTGTTTCATACAAGGGCAAGGAAGAGTTGTATGCTAAATCTCTATAGTGATGCAGTATGGTCTACGAGAGAGTAAGCAGCACCCAAGTTCAGAAGCGTCTGCTACATTTGGATTGTTTCATACAGAGGCAATGAAGAGTTCTATACTAAATCTCTCTGGTGTTCCTATACTCGCTACAGCCTAGTAAGCAGGACCCAAGTTCAGAAGCGTCTGCTACATTTGGATTGTTTCATACAAGGGCAAGGAAGAGTTGTATGCTAAATCTCTATAGGGATGCAGTATGGTCTACGAGAGAGTAAGCAGCACCCAAGTTCAGAAGCGTCTGCTACATTTGGATTGTTTCATACAAGGGCAAGGAAGAGCTGTATGCTAAATCTCTATAGTGATGCAATATGGTCTACGAGAGAGTAAGCAGCACCCAAGTTCAGAAGCGTCTGCTACATTTGGATTGTTTCATACAAAGGCAAGGAAGAGTTTTATGCTAAAACTCTATAGTGATGCAGTATGGTCTACGAGAGAATAAGCAGCACCCACGTTCAGAAGCGTCTGCTACATTTGGATTGTTTCATACAAAGGCAATGAAGAGTTCTATACTAAATCTCTCTGGTGTTCCTATACTGGCTACAGCCTAGTAAGCAGGACCCAAGTTCAGAAGCGTCTGCTACATTAGGATTGTTTCATTCAAGGGCAAGGAAGAGTTGTATGGTAAATCTCTATAGTGATGCAGTATGGTCTACGAGAGAGTAAGCAGCACCCAAGTTCAGAAGCGTCAGCTACATTTGGATTGTTTCATACAAGGGCAAGGAAGAGTTGTATGCTAAATCTCTATAGCGATGCAGTATGGTCTACGAGAGAGTAAGCAGCACCCAAGTTCAGAAGCGTCTGCTACATTTGGATTGTTTCATACAAGGGCAATGAAGAGTTCTATGCTAAATCTCTCTGGTGTTCCTATACTGGCTAAAGCCTAGTAAGCAGCACCCAAGTTCAGAAGCGTCTGCTACATTTGGATTGTTTCATACAAGGGCAAGGAAGAGTTGTATGGTAAATGTATATAGTGATGCAGTATGGTCTACGAGAGAGTAAGCAGCACCCAAGTTCAGAACCGTCTGCTACATTTGGATTGTTTCATACAGGGGCAAGGAATAGTTGTATGCTAAATATCTATAGTGATGCAGTATGGTCTACGAGAGAGTAAGCAGCACCCAAGTTCAGAAGCGTCTGCTACATTTGGATTGTTTCATACAAAGGCAAGGAAGAGTTCTATACTAAATCTCTCTGGTGTTCCTATACTGGCAACAGCCTAGTAAGCAGGACCCAAGTTCAGAAGCGTCTGCTACATTTGGATTGTTTCATACAAGGGCAAGGAAGAGTTGTATGCTAAATCTCTATAGTGATGCAGTATGGTCTACGAGAGAGTAAGCAGCACCCAAGTTCAGAAACGTCTGCTACATTTGGATTGTTTCATACAAGGGCAAGGAAGAGTTGTATGCTAAATCTCTATAGTGATGCAGTATGGTCTACGAGAGAGTAAGCAGCACCCAAGTTCAGAAGCGTCTGCTACATTTGGATTGTTTCGTACAAGGGCAAGGAAGAGTTGTATGCTAAATCTCTATAGTGATGCAGTATGGTCTACGAGAGAGTAAGGAGCACCCAAGTTCAGAAGCGTCTGCAACATTTGGATTGTTTCATACAAGGGCAAGGAAGAGTTGTATGCTAAATCTCTATAGTGATGCAGTATGGTCTACGAGAGAGTAAGCAGCACCCAAGTTCAGAAGCGTCTGCTACATTTGGATTGTTTCATACAAGGGCAATGAAGAGTTCTATACTAAATCTCTCTGGTGTTCCTATACTGGCTACAGCCTAGTAAGCAGCACCCAAGTTCAGAACCGTCTGCTACATTTGGATTGTTTCATACAAGGGCAAGGAAGAGTTGTACGGTAAATGTCTATAGTGATGCAGTATGGTCTACGAGAGAGTAAGCAGCACCCAAGTTCAGAACCGTCTGCTACATTTGTATTGTTTCATACAGAGGCAATGAAGTGTTCTATACTAAATCTCTCTGGTGTTCCTATACTCGCTACAGCCTAGTAAGCAGGACCCAAGTTCAGAAGCGTCTGCTACATTTGGATTGTTTCATACAAGGGCAAGGAAGAGTTGTATGCTAAATCTCTATAGGGATGCAGTATGGTCTACGAGAGAGTAAGCAGCACCCAAGTTCAGAAGCGTCTGCTACATTTGGATTGTTTCATACAAGGGCAAGGAAGAGTTGTATGCTAAATCTCTATAGTGATGCAGTATGGTCTACGAGAGAGTAAGCAGCACCCAAGTTCAGAAGCGTCTGCTACATTTCGATTGTTTCATACAAGGGCAAGGAAGAGTTGTATGGTAAATCTCTATAGTGATGCAGTATGGTCTACGAGAGAGTAAGCAGCACCCAAGTTCAGAAGCGTCTGCTACATTTGGATTGTTTCATACAAGGGCAAGGAAGAGTTGTATGCTAAATCTCTATAGGGATGCAGTATGGTCTACGAGAGAGTAAGCAGCACCCAAGTTCAGAAGCGTCTGCTACATTTGGATTGTTTCATACAAGGGCAAGGAAGAGTTGTATGCTAAATCTCTATAGTGATGCAGTATGGTCTACGAGAGAGTAAGCAGCACCCAAGTTCAGAAGCATCAGCTACATTTGGATTGTTTCATACAAGGGCAAGGAAGAGTTGTATGGTAAATCTCTATAGTGATGCAGTATGGTCTACGAGAGAGTAAGCAGCACCCACGTTCAGAAGCGTCAGCTACATTTGGATTGTTTCATACAAGGGCAAGGAAGAGTTGTATGGTAAATCTCTATAGTGATGCAGTATGGTCTACGAGAGAGTAAGCAGCACCCACGTTCAGAAGCGTCTGCAACATTTGGATTGTCTCATACAACGGCAAGGAAGAGTTGTATGGTAAATCTCTATAGTGATGCAGTATGATCTACGAGAGAGTAAGCAGCACCCAAGTTCAGAAGCGTCTGCTACATTTGGATTGTTTCATACAAGGGCAAGGAAGAGTTGTATGCTAAATCTCTATAGTGATGCAGTATGGTCTACGAGAGAGTAAGCAGCACCCAAGTTCAGAAGCGTCTGCTACATTTGGATTGTTTCGTACAAGAACAAGGAAGAGTTGTATGCTAAATCTCTATAGTGATGCAGTATGGTCTACGAGAGAGTAAGCAGCACCCAAGTTCAGAAGCGTCTGCAACATTTGGATTGTTTCATACAAGGGCAAGGAAGAGTTGCATGCTAAATCTATATAGTGATGCAGTATGGTCTACGAGAGAGTAAGCAGCACCCAAGTTCCGAAGCGTCTGCTACATTTGGATTATTTCTTACAAGGGCAATGAAGAGTTCTATACTAAATCTCTCTGGTGTTCCTATACTGGCTACAGCCTAGTAAGCAGCACCCAAGTTCAGAAGCGTCTGCTACATTTGGATTGTTTCATACAAGGGCAAGGAAGAGTTGTATGGTAAATCTCTATAGTGATGCAGTATGGTCTACGAGAGAGTAAGCAGCACCCAAGTTCAGAAGCGTCTGCTACATTTGGATTGTTTCATACAGAGGCAATGAAGAGTTCTATACTAAATCT
This sequence comes from Plestiodon gilberti rubricaudatus, assembly GCA_026170595.1. Classification (NCBI taxonomy): domain Eukaryota; kingdom Metazoa; phylum Chordata; class Lepidosauria; order Squamata; family Scincidae; genus Plestiodon; species Plestiodon gilberti. The sequence goes on from JANXHW010000003.1 coordinate 114,146,442, forward strand.
CTCTGGTGTTCCTATACTCGCTACAGCCTAGTAAGCAGGACCCAGGTTCAGAAGCGTCTGCTACATTTGGATTGTTTCATTCAAGGGCAAGGAAGAGTTGTATGGTAAATCTCTATAGTGATGCAGTATGGTCTACGAGAGAGTAAGCAGCACCCAAGTTCAGAAGCATCAGCTACATTTGGATTGTTTCATACAAGGGCAAGGAAGAGTTGTATGCTAAATCTCTATAGTGATGCAGTATGGTCTACGAGAGAGTAAGCAGCACCCAAGTTCAGAAGCGTCTGCTACATTTGGATTGTTTCATACAGAGGCAATGAAGAGTTCTATACTAAATCTCTCTGGTGTTCCTATACTCGCTACAGCCTAGTAAGCAGGACCCAAGTTCAGAAGCGTCTGCTACATTTGGATTGTTTCATACAAGGGCAAGGAAGAGTTGTATGCTAAATCTCTATAGGGATGCAGTATGGTCTACGAGAGAGTAAGCAGCACCCAAGTTCAGAAGCGTCAGCTACATTTGGATTGTTTCATACAAGGGCAAGGAAGAGTTGTATGCTAAATCTCTATAGCGATGCAGTATGGTCTACGAGAGAGTAAGCAGCACCCAAGTTCAGAAGCGTCTGCTACATTTGGATTGTTTCATACAAGGGCAATGAAGAGTTCTATACTAAATCTCTCTGGTGTTCCTATACTGGCTAAAGCCTAGTAAGCAGCACCCAAGTTCAGAAGCGTCTGCTACATTTGGATTGTTTCATACAAGGGCAAGGAAGAGTTGTATGGTAAATGTATATAGTGATGCAGTATGGTTTACGAGAGAGTAAGCAGCACCCAAGTTCAGAACCGTCTGCTACATTTGGATTGTTTCATACAGGGGCAAGGAATAGTTGTATGCTAAATATCTATAGTGATGCAGTATGGTCTACGAGAGAGTAAGCAGCACCCAAGTTCAGAAGCGTCTGCTACATTTGGATTGTTTCATACAAAGGCAAGGAAGAGTTCTATACTAAATCTCTCTGGTGTTCCTATACTGGCTACAGCCTAGTAAGCAGGACCCAAGTTCAGAAGCGTCTGCTACATTTGGATTGTTTCATACAAGGGCAAGGAAGAGTTGTATGCTAAATCTCTATAGTGATGCAGTATGGTCTACGAGAGAGTAAGCAGCACCCAAGTTCAGAAACGTCTGCTACATTTGGATTGTTTCATACAAGGGCAAGGAAGAGTTGTATGCTAAATCTCTATAGTGATGCAGTATGGTCTACGAGAGAGTAAGCAGCACCCAAGTTCAGAAGCGTCTGCTACATTTGGATTGTTTCGTACAAGGGCAAGGAAGAGTTGTATGCTAAATCTCTATAGTGATGCAGTATGGTCTACGAGAGAGTAAGCAGCACCCAAGTTCAGAAGCGTCTGCTACATTTGGATTGTTTCATACAAGGGCAATGAAGAGTTCTATACTAAATCTCTCTGGTGTTCCTATACTGGCTACAGCCTAGTAAGCAGCACCCAAGTTCAGAAGCGTCTGCTACATTTGGATTGTTTCATACAAGGGCAAGGAAGAGTTGTATGGTAAATGTCTATAGTGATGCAGTATGGTCTACGAGAGAGTAAGCAGCACCCAAGTTCAGAACCGTCTGCTACATTTGTATTGTTTCATACAGAGGCAATGAAGTGTTCTATACTAAATCTCTCTGGTGTTCCTATACTCGCTACAGCCTAGTAAGCAGGACCCAAGTTCAGAAGCGTCTGCTACATTTGGATTGTTTCATACAAGGGCAAGGAAGAGTTGTATGCTAAATCTCTATAGGGATGCAGTATGGTCTACGAGAGAGTAAGCAGCACCCAAGTTCAGAAGCGTCTGCTACATTTGGATTGTTTCATACAAGGGCAAGGAAGAGTTGTATGCTAATTCTCTATAGTGATGCAGTATGGTCTACGAGAGAGTAAGCAGCACCCAAGTTCAGAAGCGTCTGCTACATTTCGATTGTTTCATACAAGGGCAAGGAAGAGTTGTATGGTAAATCTCTATAGTGATGCAGTATGGTCTACGAGAGAGTAAGCAGCACCCAAGTTCAGAAGCGTCTGCTACATTTGGATTGTTTCATACAAGGGCAAGGAAGAGTTGTATGCTAAATCTCTATAGGGATGCAGTATGGTCTACGAGAGAGTAAGCAGCACCCAAGTTCAGAAGCGTCTGCTACATTTGGATTGTTTCATACAAGGGCAAGGAAGAGTTGTATGCTAAATCTCTATAGTGATGCAGTATGGTCTACGAGAGAGTAAGCAGCACCCAAGTTCAGAAGCGTCTGCAACATTTGGATTGTTTCATACAAGGGCAAGGAAGAGTTGTATGCTAAATCTCTATAGTGATGCAGTATGGTCTACGAGAGAGTAAGCAGCACCCAAGTTCCGAAGCGTCTGCTACATTTGGATTATTTCTTACAAGGGCAATGAAGAGTTCTATACTAAATCTCTCTGGTGTTCCTATACTGGCTACAGCCTAGTAAGCAGCACCCAAGTTCAGAAGCGTCTGCTACATTTGGATTGTTTCATACAAGGGCAAGGAAGAGTTGTATGGTAAATCTCTATAGTGATGCAGTATGGTCTACGAGAGAGTAAGCAGCACCCAAGTTCAGAAGCGTCTGCTACATTTGGATTGTTTCATACAGAGGCAATGAAGAGTTCTATACTAAATCTCTCTGGTGTTCCTATACTCGCTACAGCCTAGTAAGCAGGACCCAGGTTCAGAAGCGTCTGCTACATTTGGATTGTTTCATTCAAGGGCAAGGAAGAGTTGTATGGTAAATCTCTATAGTGATGCAGTATGGTCTACGAGAGAGTAAGCAGCACCCAAGTTCAGAAGCGTCAGCTACATTTGGATTGTTTCATACAAGGGCAAGGAAGAGTTGTATGCTAAATCTCTATAGTGATGCAGTATGGTCTACGAGAGAGTAAGCAGCACCCAAGTTCAGAAGCGTCTGCTACATTTGGATTGTTTCATACAAAGGCAAGGAAGAGTTGTATGCTAAATCTCTATAGTGATGCAGTATGGTCTACGAGAGAGTAAGCAGCACCCAAGTTCAGAAGCGTCTGCTACATTTGGATTGTTTCATACAAGGGCAAGGAAGAGTTGTATGCTAAATCTCTATAGTGATGCAGTATGGTCTACGAGAGAGTAAGCAGTACCCAAGTTCAGAAGCATCTGCTACATTTGGATTGTTTCATACAAGGGCAAGGAAGAGTTGTATGGTAAATCTCTATAGTGATGCATTATGGTCTACGAGAGAGTAAGCAGCACCCAAGTTCAGAAGCGTCTGCTACATTTGGATTGTTTCATACAAAGGCAAGGAAGAGTTCTATACTAAATCTCTCTTGTGTTCCTATACTGGATACAGCCTAGTAAGCAGGACCCAAGTTCAGAAGCGTCTGCTACATTTGGATTGTTTCATACAAGGGCAAGGAAGAGTTGTATGCTAAATCTCTATAGTGATGCAGTATGGTCTACGAGAGAGTAAGCAACACCCAAGTTCAGAAGCGTCTGCTACATTTGGATTGTTTCATACAAGGGCAAGGAAGAGTTGTATGCTAAATCTCTATAGTGATGCAGTATGGTCTACGAGAGAGTAAGCAGCACCCAAGTTCAGAAGCGTTTGCTACATTTGGATTGTTTCGTACAAGGGCAAGGAAGAGTTGTATGCTAAATCTCTATAGTGATGCAGTATGGTCTACGAGAGAGTAAGCAGCACCCAAGTTCAGAAGCGTCTGCAACATTTGGATTGTTTCATACAAGGGCAAGGAAGAGTTGTATGCTAAATCTCTATAGTGATGCAGTATGGTCTACGAGAGAGTAAGCAGCACCCAAATTCAGAAGCGTCTGCTACATTTGGATTGTTTCATACAAGGGCAATGAAGAGTTCTATACTAAATCTCTCTGGTGTTCCTATACTGGCTACAGCCTAGTAAGCAGCACCCAAGTTCAGAAGCGTCTGCTGCATTTGGATTGTTTCATACAAGGGCAAGGAAGAGTTGTATGGTAAATGTCTATAGTGATGCAGTATGGTCTACGAGAGAGTAAGCAGCACCCAAGTTCAGAAGCGTCTGCTACATTTGTATTGTTTCATACAGAGGCAATGAAGTGTTCTATACTAAATCTCTCTGGTGTTCCTATACTCGCTACAGCCTAGTAAGCAGGACCCAAGTTCAGAAGCGTCTGCTACATTTGGATTGTTTCATACAAGGGCAATGAAGAGTTCTATACTAAATCTCTCTGGTGTTCCTATACTGGCTACAGCCTAGTAAGCAGCACCCAAGTTCAGAAGCGTCAGCTACATTTGGATTGTTTCATACAAGGGCAAGGAAGAGTTGTATGCTAAATCTCTATAGTGATGCAGTATGGTCTACGAGAGAGTAAACAGCACCCAAGTTCAGAAGCGTCTGCTACATTTGGATTGTTTCATACAAAGGCAAGGAAGAGTTGTATGCTAAATCTCTATAGTGATGCAGTATGGTCTACGAGAGAGTAAGCAGCACCCAAGTTCAGAAGCGTCTGCTACATTTGGATTGTTTCATACAAGGGCAAGGAAGAGTTGTATGCTAAATCTCTATAGTGATGCAGTATGGTCTACGAGAGAGTAAGCAGCACCCAAGTTCAGAAGCGTCTGCAACATTTGGATTGTTTCATACAAGGGCAAGGAAGAGTTGTATGCTAAATCTCTATAGTGATGCAGTATGGTCTACGAGAGAGTAAGCAGCACCCAAGTTCAGAAGCGTCTGCTACATTTGGATTGTTTCATACAAGGGCAATGAAGAGTTCTATACTTAATCTCTCTGGTGTTCCTATACTGGCTACAGCCTAGAAAGCAGCACCCAAGTTCAGAAGCGTCTGCTACATTTGGATTGTTTCATACAAGGGCAAGGAAGAGTTGTATGGTAAATGTATATAGTGATGCAGTATGGTCTACGAGAGAGTAAGCAGCACCCAAGTTCAGAACCGTCTGCTACATTTGGATTGTTTCATACAAGGGCAAGGAAGAGTTGTATGCTAAATCTCTATAGTGATGCAGTATGGTCTACGAGAGAGTAAGCAGCACCCAAGTTCAGAAGCGTCTGCTACATTTGGATTGTTTCATACAAGGGCAAGGAAGAGTTGTATGGTAAATCTCTATAGTGATGCATTATGGTCTACGAGAGAGTAAGCAGCACCCAAGTTCAGAAGCGTCTGCTACATTTGGATTGTTTCATACAAAGGCAAGGAAGAGTTCTATACTAAATCTCTCTGGTGTTCCTATACTGGCTACAGCCTAGTAAGCAGGACCCAAGTTCAGAAGCGTCTGCTACATTTGGATTGTTTCATACAAGGGCAAGGAAGAGTTGTATGCTAAATCTCTATAGTGATGCAGTATGGTCTACGAGAGAGTAAGCAGCACCCAAGTTCACAAGCGTCTGCTACATTTGGATTGTTTCATACAAGGGCAAGGAAGAGTTGTATGCTAAATCTCTATAGTGATGCAGTATGGTCTACGAGAGAGTAAGCAGCACCCAAGTTCAGAAGCGTCTGCTACATTTGGATTGTTTCGTACAAGGGCAAGGAAGAGTTGTATGCTAAATCTCTATAGTGATGCAGTATGGTCTACGAAAGAGTAAGCAGCACCCAAGTTCAGGAGCGTCTGCAACATTTGGATTGTTTCATACAAGGGCAAGGAAGAGTTGTATGCTAAATCTCTATAGTGATGCAGTATGGTCTACGAGAGAGTAAGCAGCACCCAAGTTCAGAAGCGTCTGCTACATTTGGATTGTTTCATACAAGGGCAATGAAGAGTTCTATACTAAATCTCTCTGGTGTTCCTATACTGGCTACAGCCTAGTAAGCAGCAACCAAGTTCAGAAGCGTCTGCTACATTTGGATTGTTTCATACAAGGGCAAGGAAGAGTTGTATGGTAAATGTCTATAGTGATGCAGTATGGTCTACGAGAGAGTAAGCAGCACCCAAGTTCAGAACCGTCTGCTACATTTGTATTGTTTCATACAGAGGCAATGAAGTGTTCTATACTAAATGTCTCTGGTGTTCCTATACTCGCTACAGCCTAGTAAGCAGGACCAAAGTTCAGAAGCGTCTGCTACATTTGGATTGTTTCATACAAGGGCAAGGAAGAGTTGTATGCTAAATCTCTATAGGGATGCAGTATGGTCTACGAGAGAGTAAGCAGCACCCAAGTTCAGAAGCGTCTGCTGCATTTGGACTGTTTCATACAAGGGCAAGGAAGAGTTGTATGGTAAATCTCTATAGTGATGCAGTATGGTCTACGAGAGAGTAAGCAGCACCCAAGTTCAGAAGCGTCTGCTACATTTGGATTGTTTCATACAAAGGCAAGGAAGAGTTGTATGCTAAAACTCTATAGTGATGCAGTATGGTCTACGAGAGAGTAAGCAGCACCCACGTTCAGAAGCGTCTGCTACATTTGGATTGCTTCATACAAAGGCAATGAAGTGTTCTATACTAAATCTCTCTGGTGTTCCTATACTGGCTACAGCCTAGTAAGCAGGACCCAAGTTCAGAAGCGTCTGCTACATTTGGATTGTTTCATACAAGGGCAAGGAAGAGTTGTATGCTAAATCTCTATAGTGATGCAGTATGGTCTACGAGAGAGTAAGCAGCACCCAAGTTCAGAAGCATCAGCTACATTTGGATTGTTTCATACAAGGGCAAGGAAGAGTTGTATGGTAAATCTCTATAGTGATGCCGTATGGTCTACGAGAGAGTAAGCAGCACCCACGTTCAGAAGCGTCAGCTACATTTGGATTGTTTCATACAAGGGCAAGGAAGAGTTGTATGGTAAATCTCTATAGTGATGCAGTATGGTCTACGAGAGAGTAAGCAGCACCCAAGTTCAGAAGCGTCTGCTACATTTGGATTGTTTCATACAAGGGCAAGGAAGAGTTGTATGGTAAATCTCTATAGTGATGCAGTATGGTCTACGAGAGAGTAAGCAGAACCCAAGTTCAGAAGCGTCTGCTACATTTGGATTGTTTCATACAAGGGCAAGGAAGAGTTGTATGCTAAATCTCTATAGTGATGCAGTATGGTCTACGAGAGAGTAAGCAGCACCCAAGTTCAGAAGCGTCTGCAAAATTTGGATTGTCTCATACAAGGGCAAGGAAGAGTTGTATGGTAAATCTCTATAGTGATGCAGTATGGTCTACGAGAGAGTAAGCAGCACCCAAGTTCAGAAGCGTCTGCTACATTTGGATTGTTTCATACAAGGGCAAGGAAGAGTTCTATACTAAATCTCTCTGGTGTTCCTATACTGGCTACAGCCTAGTAAGCAGCACCCAAGTTCATAAGCGTCTGCTACATTTGGATTGTTTCATACAAGGGCAAGGAAGAGTTGTATGCTAAATCTCTATAGTGATGCAGTATGGTCTACGAGAGAGTAAGCAGCACCCAAGTTCAGAAGCGTCTGCTACATTTGGATTGGTTCATACAAGGGCAATGAAGAGTTCTATACTAAATCTCTCTGGTGTTCCTATACTGGCTACAGCCTAGTAAGCAGCACCCAAGTTCATAAGCGTCTGCTACATTTGGATTGTTTCATACAAGGGCAAGGAAGAGTTGTATGGTAAATCTCTATAGTGATGCAGTATGGTCTACGAGAGAGTAAGCAGCATCCAAGTTCAGAAGCGTCTGCTACATTTGGATTGTTTCATACAGAGGCAATGAAGAGTTCTATACTAAATCTCTCTGGTGTTCCTATACTGGCTACAGCCTAGTAAGCAGGACCCAAGTTCAGAAGCGTCTGCTACATTTGGATTGTTTCATACAAGGGCAAGGAAGAGTTGTATGCTAAATCTCTATAGGGATGCAGTATGGTCTACGAGAGAGTAAGCAGCACCCAAGTTCAGAAGCGTCTGCTACATTTGGATTGTTTCATACAAGGGCAAGGAAGAGTTGTATGCTAAATCTCTATAGTGATGCAGTATGGTCAACGAGAGAGTAAGCAGCACCCAAGTTCAGAAGCGTCTGCTAGATTTGGATTGTTTCATACAAGGGCAAGGAAGAGTTGTATGCTAAATCTCTATAGTGATGCAGTATGGTCTACGAGAGAGTAAGCAGCACCCAAGTTCAGAAGCGTCTGCTACATTTGGATTTTTTCATACAAAGGCAAGGAAGAGATGTATGCTAAAACTCTATAGTGATGCAGTATGGTCTACGAGAGAGTAAGCAGCACCCACGTTCAGAAGCGTCTGCTACATTTGGATTGTTTCATACAAAGGCAATGAATAGTTCTATAATAAATCTCTCTGGTGTTCCTATACTGGCTACAGCCTGGTAAGCAGGACCCAAGTTCAGAAGCGTCTGCTACATTTGGATTGTTTCATACAAGGGCAAGGAAGAGTTGTATGGTAAATCTCTATAGTGATGCAGTATGGTCTACGAGAGAGTAAGCAGCACCCAAGTTCAGAAGCGTCTGCTACATTTGGATTGTTTCATACAAGGGCAAGGAAGAGTTGTATGCTAAATCTCTATAGTGATGCAGTATGGTCTACGAGAGAGTAAGCAGCACCCAAGTTCAGAAGCGTCTGCTACATTTGGATTGTTTCATACAAAGGCAAGGAAGAGTTGTATGCTAAATCTCTATAGTGATGCAGTATGGTCTACGAGAGAGTAAGCAGCACCCAAGTTCAGAAGCGTCTGCTACATTTGGATTGTTTCATACAAGGGCAAGGAAGAGTTGTATGCTAAATCTCTATAGTGATGCAGTATGGTCTACGAGAGAGTAAGCAGCACCCAAGTTCAGAAGCGTCTGCTATATTTGGATTATTTCATACAAGGGCAAGGAAGAGTTGTATGCTAAATCTCTATAGTGATGCAGTATGGTCTACGAGAGAGTAAGCAGCGCCCAAGTTCAGAAGCGTCTGCTACATTTGGATTGTTTCATACAAGGGCAATGAAGAGTTCTATACTAAATCTCTCTGGTGTTCCTATACTGGCTACAGCCTAGTAAGCAGCACCCAAGTTCAGAAGCGTCTGCTACATTTGGATTGTTTCATACAAGGGCAAGGAAGAGTTGTATGGTAAATGTCTATAGTGATGCAGTATGGTCTACGAGAGAGTAAGCAGCAACCAAGTTCAGAACCGTCTGCTACATTTGTATTGTTTCATACAGAGGCAATGAAGTGTTCTATACTAAATCTCTCTGGTGTTCCTATACTCGCTACAGCCTAGTAAGCAGGACCCAAGTTCAGAAGCGTCTGCTACATTTGCATTGTTTCATACAAGGGCAAGGAAGAGTTGTATGCTAAATCTCTATAGGGATGCAGTATGGTCTACGAGAGAGTAAGCAGCACCCAAGTTCAGAAGCGTCTGCTGCATTTGGACTGTTTCATACAAGGGCAAGGAAGAGTTGTATGCTAAATCTCTATAGTGATGCAGTATGGTCTACGAGAGAGTAAGCAGCACCCAAGTTCAGAAGCGTCTGCTACATTTGGATTGTTTCATACAAAGGCAATGAAGAGTTCTATACTAAATCTCTCTGGTGTTCCTATACTGGCTACAGCCTAGTAAGCAGGACCCAAGTTCAGAAGCGTCTGCTACATTTGGATTGTTTCATACAAGGGCAAGGAAGAGTTGTATGGTAAATCTCTATAGTGATGCAGTATGGTCTACGAGAGAGTAAGCAGCACCCAAGTTCAGAAGCGTCTGCTACATTTGGATTGTTTCATACAAAGGCAAGGAAGAGTTCTATACTAAATCTCTCTGGTGTTCCTATACTGGCTACAGCCTAGTAAGCAGGACCCAAGTTCAGAAGCGTCTGCTACATTTGGATTGTTTCATACAAGGGCAAGGAAGAGTTGTATGCTAAATCTCTATAGTGATGCAGTATGGTCTACGAGAGAGTAAGCAGCACCCAAGTTCACAAGCGTCTGCTACATTTGGATTGTTTCATACAAGGGCAAGGAAGAGTTGTATGCTAAATCTCTATAGTGATGCAGTATGGTCTACGAGAGAGTAAGCAGCACCCAAGTTCAGAAGCGTCTGCTACATTTGGATTGTTTCGTACAAGGGCAAGGAAGAGTTGTATGCTAAATCTCTATAGTGATGCAGTATGGTCTACGAAAGAGTAAGCAGCACCCAAGTTCAGGAGCGTCTGCAACATTTGGATTGTTTCATACAAGGGCAAGGAAGAGTTGTATGCTAAATCTCTATAGTGATGCAGTATGGTCTACGAGAGAGTAAGCAGCACCCAAGTTCAGAAGCGTCTGCTACATTTGGATTGTTTCATACAAGGGCAATGAAGAGTTCTATACTAAATCTCTCTGGTGTTCCTATACTGGCTACAGCCTAGTAAGCAGCAACCAAGTTCAGAAGCGTCTGCTACATTTGGATTGTTTCATACAAGGGCAAGGAAGAGTTGTATGGTAAATGTCTATAGTGATGCAGTATGGTCTACGAGAGAGTAAGCAGCACCCAAGTTCAGAACCGTCTGCTACATTTGTATTGTTTCATACAGAGGCAATGAAGTGTTCTATACTAAATGTCTCTGGTGTTCCTATACTCGCTACAGCCTAGTAAGCAGGACCAAAGTTCAGAAGCGTCTGCTACATTTGGATTGTTTCATACAAGGGCAAGGAAGAGTTGTATGCTAAATCTCTATAGGGATGCAGTATGGTCTACGAGAGAGTAAGCAGCACCCAAGTTCAGAAGCGTCTGCTGCATTTGGACTGTTTCATACAAGGGCAAGGAAGAGTTGTATGGTAAATCTCTATAGTGATGCAGTATGGTCTACGAGAGAGTAAGCAGCACCCAAGTTCAGAAGCGTCTGCTACATTTGGATTGTTTCATACAAAGGCAAGGAAGAGTTGTATGCTAAAACTCTATAGTGATGCAGTATGGTCTACGAGAGAGTAAGCAGCACCCACGTTCAGAAGCGTCTGCTACATTTGGATTGCTTCATACAAAGGCAATGAAGTGTTCTATACTAAATCTCTCTGGTGTTCCTATACTGGCTACAGCCTAGTAAGCAGGACCCAAGTTCAGAAGCGTCTGCTACATTTGGATTGTTTCATACAAGGGCAAGGAAGAGTTGTATGCTAAATCTCTATAGTGATGCAGTATGGTCTACGAGAGAGTAAGCAGCACCCAAGTTCAGAAGCATCAGCTACATTTGGATTGTTTCATACAAGGGCAAGGAAGAGTTGTATGGTAAATCTCTATAGTGATGCCGTATGGTCTACGAGAGAGTAAGCAGCACCCACGTTCAGAAGCGTCAGCTACATTTGGATTGTTTCATACAAGGGCAAGGAAGAGTTGTATGGTAAATCTCTATAGTGATGCAGTATGGTCTACGAGAGAGTAAGCAGCACCCAAGTTCAGAAGCGTCTGCTACATTTGGATTGTTTCATACAAGGGCAAGGAAGAGTTGTATGGTAAATCTCTATAGTGATGCAGTATGGTCTACGAGAGAGTAAGCAGAACCCAAGTTCAGAAGCGTCTGCTACATTTGGATTGTTTCATACAAGGGCAAGGAAGAGTTGTATGCTAAATCTCTATAGTGATGCAGTATGGTCTACGAGAGAGTAAGCAGCACCCAAGTTCAGAAGCGTCTGCAAAATTTGGATTGTCTCATACAAGGGCAAGGAAGAGTTGTATGGTAAATCTCTATAGTGATGCAGTATGGTCTACGAGAGAGTAAGCAGCACCCAAGTTCAGAAGCGTCTGCTACATTTGGATTGTTTCATACAAGGGCAAGGAAGAGTTCTATACTAAATCTCTCTGGTGTTCCTATACTGGCTACAGCCTAGTAAGCAGCACCCAAGTTCATAAGCGTCTGCTACATTTGGATTGTTTCATACAAGGGCAAGGAAGAGTTGTATGCTAAATCTCTATAGTGATGCAGTATGGTCTACGAGAGAGTAAGCAGCACCCAAGTTCAGAAGCGTCTGCTACATTTGGATTGGTTCATACAAGGGCAATGAAGAGTTCTATACTAAATCTCTCTGGTGTTCCTATACTGGCTACAGCCTAGTAAGCAGCACCCAAGTTCATAAGCGTCTGCTACATTTGGATTGTTTCATACAAGGGCAAGGAAGAGTTGTATGGTAAATCTCTATAGTGATGCAGTATGGTCTACGAGAGAGTAAGCAGCATCCAAGTTCAGAAGCGTCTGCTACATTTGGATTGTTTCATACAGAGGCAATGAAGAGTTCTATACTAAATCTCTCTGGTGTTCCTATACTGGCTACAGCCTAGTAAGCAGGACCCAAGTTCAGAAGCGTCTGCTACATTTGGATTGTTTCATACAAGGGCAAGGAAGAGTTGTATGCTAAATCTCTATAGGGATGCAGTATGGTCTACGAGAGAGTAAGCAGCACCCAAGTTCAGAAGCGTCTGCTACATTTGGATTGTTTCATACAAGGGCAAGGAAGAGTTGTATGCTAAATCTCTATAGTGATGCAGTATGGTCAACGAGAGAGTAAGCAGCACCCAAGTTCAGAAGCGTCTGCTAGATTTGGATTGTTTCATACAAGGGCAAGGAAGAGTTGTATGCTAAATCTCTATAGTGATGCAGTATGGTCTACGAGAGAGTAAGCAGCACCCAAGTTCAGAAGCGTCTGCTACATTTGGATTTTTTCATACAAAGGCAAGGAAGAGATGTATGCTAAAACTCTATAGTGATGCAGTATGGTCTACGAGAGAGTAAGCAGCACCCACGTTCAGAAGCGTCTGCTACATTTGGATTGTTTCATACAAAGGCAATGAATAGTTCTATAATAAATCTCTCTGGTGTTCCTATACTGGCTACAGCCTGGTAAGCAGGACCCAAGTTCAGAAGCGTCTGCTACATTTGGATTGTTTCATACAAGGGCAAGGAAGAGTTGTATGGTAAATCTCTATAGTGATGCAGTATGGTCTACGAGAGAGTAAGCAGCACCCAAGTTCAGAAGCGTCTGCTACATTTGGATTGTTTCATACAAGGGCAAGGAAGAGTTGTATGCTAAATCTCTATAGTGATGCAGTATGGTCTACGAGAGAGTAAGCAGCACCCAAGTTCAGAAGCGTCTGCTACATTTGGATTGTTTCATACAAAGGCAAGGAAGAGTTGTATGCTAAATCTCTATAGTGATGCAGTATGGTCTACGAGAGAGTAAGCAGCACCTAAGTTCAGAAGCGTCTGCTACATTTGGATTGTTTCATACAAGGGCAAGGAAGAGTTGTATGCTAAATCTCTATAGTGATGCAGTATGGTCTACGAGAGAGTAAGCAGCACCCAAGTTCAGAAGCGTCTGCTACATTTGGATTATTTCATACAAGGGCAAGGAAGAGTTGTATGCTAAATCTCTATAGTGATGCAGTATGGTCTACGAGAGAGTAAGCAGCGCCCAAGTTCAGAAGCGTCTGCTACATTTGGATTGTTTCATACAAGGGCAATGAAGAGTTCTATACTAAATCTCTCTGGTGTTCCTATACTGGCTACAGCCTAGTAAGCAGCACCCAAGTTCAGAAGCGTCTGCTACATTTGGATTGTTTCATACAAGGGCAAGGAAGAGTTGTATGGTAAATGTCTATAGTGATGCAGTATGGTCTACGAGAGAGTAAGCAGCAACCAAGTTCAGAACCGTCTGCTACATTTGTATTGTTTCATACAGAGGCAATGAAGTGTTCTATACTAAATCTCTCTGGTGTTCCTATACTCGCTACAGCCTAGTAAGCAGGACCCAAGTTCAGAAGCGTCTGCTACATTTGCATTGTTTCATACAAGGGCAAGGAAGAGTTGTATGCTAAATCTCTATAGGGATGCAGTATGGTCTACGAGAGAGTAAGCAGCACCCAAGTTCAGAAGCGTCTGCTGCATTTGGACTGTTTCATACAAGGGCAAGGAAGAGTTGTATGCTAAATCTCTATAGTGATGCAGTATGGTCTACGAGAGAGTAAGCAGCACCCAAGTTCAGAAGCGTCTGCTACATTTGGATTGTTTCATACAAAGGCAATGAAGAGTTCTATACTAAATCTCTCTGGTGTTCCTATACTGGCTACAGCCTAGTAAGCAGGACCCAAGTTCAGAAGCGTCTGCTACATTTGGATTGTTTCATACAAGGGCAAGGAAGAGTTGTATGGTAAATCTCTATAGTGATGCAGTATGGTCTACGAGAGAGTAAGCAGCACCCAAGTTCAGAAGCGTCTGCTACATTTCGATTGTTTCATACAACGGCAAGGAAGAGTTTTATGCTATATCTCTATAGTGATGCAGTATGGTCTACGAGAGAGTAAGCAGCACCCAAGTTCAGAAGCGTCTGCTACATTTGGATTGTTTCATACAAGGGCAAGGAAGAGTTGTATGGTAAATCTCTATAGTGATGCAGTATGGTCTACGAGAGAGTAAGCAGCACCCAAGTTCAGAAGCGTCTGCCACATTTGGATTGTTTCATACAAAGGCAATGAAGAGTTCTATACTAAATCTCTCTGGTGTTCCTATACTGGCTACAGCCTAGTAAGCAGGACCCAAGTTCAGAAGCGTCTGCTACATTTGGATTGTTTCATACAAGGGCAAGGAAGAGTTGTATGCTAAATCTCTATAGTGATGCAGTATGGTCTACGAGAGAGTAAGCAGCACCCAAGTTCAGAAGCGTCAGCTACATTTGGATTGTTTCATACAAGGGCAAGGAAGAGTTGTATGCTAAATCTCTATAGTGATGCAGTATGGTCTACGAGAGAGTAAGCAGCACCCAAGTTCAGAAGCGTCTGCAACATTTTGATTGTCTCATACAACGGCAAGGAAGAGTTGTATGGTAAATCTCTATAGTGATGCAGTATGGTCTACGAGAGTAAGCAGCACCCAAGTTCAGAAGCGTCTGCTACATTTGGATTGTTTCATACAAGGGCAAGGAAGAGTTGTATGCTAAATCTCTATAGTGATGCAGTATGGTCTACGAGAGAGTAAGCAGCACCCAAGTTCAGAAGCGTCTTCTACATTTGGATTGCTTCGTACAAGGGCAAGGAAGAGTTGTATGCTAAATCTCTATAGTGATGCAGTATGGTCTACGAGAGAGTAAGCAGCACCCAAGTTCAGAAGCGTCTGCAACATTTGGATTGCTTCGTACAAGGGCAAGGAAGAGTTGTATGCTAAATCTCTATAGTGATGCAGTATGGTCTACGAGAGAGTAAGCAGCACCCAAGTTCAGAAGCGTCTGCTACATTTGGATTGTTTCATACAAGGGCAATGAAGAGTTCTATACTAAATCTCTCTGGTGTTCCTATACTGGCTACAGCCTAGTAAGCAGCACCCAAGTTCAGAAGCGTCTGCTACATTTGGATTGTTTCATACAAGGGCAAGGAAGAGTTGTATGGTAAATCTCTATAGTGATGCAGTATGGTCTACGAGAGAGTAAGCAGCACCCAAGTTCAGAAGCGTCTGCTACATTTGGATTGTTTCATACAGAGGCAATGAACAGTTCTATACTAAATCTCTCTGGTGTTCCTATACTCGCTACAGCCTAGTAAGCAGGACCCAAGTTCAGAAGCGTCTGCTACATTTGGATTGTTTCATACAAGGGCAAGGAAGAGTTGTATGCTAAATCTCTATAGGGATGCAGTATGGTCTACGAGAGAGTAAGCAGCACCCAAGTTCAGAAGCGACTGCTACATTTGGATAATTTCATACAAAGGCAAGGAAGAGTTGTATGCTAAAACTCTATAGTGATGCAGTATGGTCTACGAGAGAGTAAGCAGCACCCAAGTTCAGAAGCGTCTGCTACATTTGGATTGTCTCATACAAAGGCAATGAAGAGTTCTATACTAAATCTCTCTGGTGTTCCTATACTGGCTACAGCCTAGTAAGCAGGACCCAAGTTCAGAAGCGTCTGCTACATTTGGATTTTTTCATACAAGGGCAAGGAAGAGTTGTATGGTAAATCTCTATAGTGATGCAGTATGGTCTACGAGAGAGTAAGCAGCACCCAAGTTCAGAAGCGTCTGCTACATTTGGATTGTTTCATACAAGGGGAAGGAAGAGTTGTATGTTAAATCTCTATAGTGATGCAGTATGGTCTACGAGAGAGTAAGCAGCACCCAAGTTCAGAAGCGTCTGCTACATTTGGATTGTTTCATACAAGGGCAAGGAAGAGTTGTATGTTAAATCTCTATAGTGATGCATTATGGTCTACGAGAGAGTAAGCAGCACCCAAGTTCAGAAGCGTCTGGTACATTTGGATTGTTTCATACAAAGGCAATGAAGAGTTCTATACTAAATCTCTCTGGTGTTCCTATACTGGCTACAGCCTAGTAAGCAGGACCCAAGTCCAGAAGCGTCTGCTACATTTGGATTGTTTCATACAAGGGCAAGGAAGAGTTGTATGCTAAATCTCTATAGGGATGCAGTATGGTCTACGAGAGAGTAAGCAGCACCCAAGTTCAGAAGCGTCTGCTGCATTTGGACTGTTTCATACAAGGGCAAGGAAGAGTTGTATGCTAAATCTCTATAGTGATGCAGTATGGTCTACGAGAGAGTAAGCAGCACCCAAGTTCAGAAGCGTCTGCTACATTTGGATTGTTTCATACAAAGGCAATGAAGAGTTCTATACTAAATCTCTCTGGTGTTCCTATACTGGCTACAGCCTAGTAAGCAGGACCCAAGTTCAGAAGCGTCTGCTACATTTGGATTGTTTCATACAAGGGCAAGGAAGAGTTGTATGGTAAATCTCTATAGTGATGCAGTATGGTCTACGAGAGAGTAAGCAGCACCCAAGTTCAGAAGCGTCTGCTACATTTGGATTGTTTCATACAAGGGCAAGGAAGAGTTCTATACTAAATCTCTCTGGTGTTCCTATACTGGCTACAGCCTAGTAAGCAGCACCCAAGTTCAGAAGCGTCTGCTACATTTGGATTGTTTCATACAAGGGCAAGGAAGAGTTGTATGGTAAATCTCTATAGTGATGCAGTATGGTCTACGAGAGAGTAAGCAGCACCCAAGTTCAGAAGCGTCTGCTACATTTGGATTGTTTCATACAGAGGCAATGAACAGTTCTATACTAAATCTCTCTGGTGTTCCTATACTCGCTACAGCCTAGTAAGCAGGACCCAAGTTCAGAAGCGTCTGCTACATTTGGATTGTTTCATACAAGGGCAAGGAAGAGTTGTATGCTAAATCTCTATAGGGATGCAGTATGGTCTACGAGAGAGTAAGCAGCACCCAAGTTCAGAAGCGACTGCTGCATTTGGATTGTTTCATACAAGGGCAAGGAAGAGTTGTATGGTAAATCTCTATAGTGATGCAGTATGGTCTACGAGAGAGTAAGCAGCACCCAAGTTCAGAAGCGTCTGCTACATTTGGATTGTTTCATACAAGGGCAAGGAAGAGTTGTATGCTAAATCTCTATAGTGATGCAGTACGGTCTACGAGTGAGTAAGCAGCACCCAAGTTCAGAAGCGTCTGCTACATTTGGATTGTCTCATACAAAGGCAATGAAGAGTTCTATACTAAATCTCTCTGGTGTTCCTATACTGGCTACAGCCTAGTAAGCAGGACCCAAGTTCAGAAGCGTCTGCTACATTTGGATTTTTTCATACAAGGGCAAGGAAGAGTTGTATGGTAAATCTCTATAGTGATGCAGTATGGTCTACGAGAGAGTAAGCAGCACCCAAGTTCAGAAGCGTCTGCTACATTTGGATTGTTTCATACAAGGGCAAGGAAGAGTTGTATGCTAAATCTCTATAGTGATGCAGTATGGTCTACGAGAGAGTAAGCAGCACCCAAGTTCAGAAGCGTCTGCTACATTTGGATTGTTTCGTACAAGGCCAAGGAAGAGTTGTATGCTAAATCTCTATAGTGATGCAGTATGGTCTACGAGAGAGTAAGCAGCACCCAAGTTCAGAAGCGTCTGCTACATTTGGATTGTTTCATACAAGGGCAATGAAGAGTTCTATACTAAATCTCTCTGGTGTTCCTATACTGGCTACAGCCTAGTAAGCAGCACCCAAGTTCAGAAGCGTCTGCTACATTTGGATTGTTTCATACAAGGGCAAGGAAGAGTTGTATGGTAAATGTCTATAGTGATGCAGTATGGTCTACGAGAGAGTAAGCAGCACCCAAGTTCAGAACCGTCTGCTACATTTGTATTGTTTCATACAGAGGCAATGAAGTGTTCTATACTAAATCTCTCTGGTGTTCCTATACTCGCTACAGCCTAGTAAGCAGGACCCAAGTTCAGAAGCGTCTGCTACATTTGGATTGTTTCATACAAGGGCAAGGAAGAGTTGTATGCTAAATCTCTATAGGGATGCAGTATGGTCTACGAGAGAGTAAGCAGCACCCAAGTTCAGAAGCGTCTGCTACATTTGGATTGTTTCATACAAGGGAAGGAAGAGTTGTATGCTAAATCTCTATAGTGATGCAGTATGGTCTACGAGAGAGTAAGCAGCACCCAAGTTCAGAAGCGTCTGCTACATTTCGATTGTTTCATACAAGGGCAAGGAAGAGTTGTATGGTAAATCTCTATAGTGATGCAGTATGGTCTACGAGAGAGTAAGCAGCACCCAAGTTCAGAAGCGTCTGCTACATTTGGATTGTTTCATACAAGGGCAAGGAAGAGTTGTATGCTAAATCTCTATAGGGATGCAGTATGGTCTACGAGAGAGTAAGCAGCACCCAAGTTCAGAAGCGTCTGCTACATTTGGATTGTTTCATACAAGGGCAAGGAAGAGTTGTATGCTAAATCTCTATAGTGATGCAGTATGGTCTACGAGAGAGTAAGCAGCACCCAAGTTCAGAAGCATCAGCTACATTTGGATTGTTTCATACAAGGGCAAGGAAGAGTTGTATGGTAAATCTCTATAGTGATGCAGTATGGTCTACGAGAGAGTAAGCAGCACCCACGTTCAGAAGCGTCAGCTACATTTGGATTGTTTCATACAAGGGCAAGGAAGAGTTGTATGGTAAATCTCTATAGTGATGCAGTATGGTCTACGAGAGAGTAAGCAGCACCCACGTTCAGAAGCGTCTGCAACATTTGGATTGTCTCATACAACGGCAAGGAAGAGTTGTATGGTAAATCTCTATAGTGATGCAGTATGATCTACGAGAGAGTAAGCAGCACCCAAGTTCAGAAGCGTCTGCTACATTTGGATTGTTTCATACAAGGGCAAGGAAGAGTTGTATGCTAAATCTCTATAGTGATGCAGTATGGTCTACGAGAGAGTAAGCAGCACCCAAGTTCAGAAGCGTCTGCTACATTTGGATTGTTTCGTACAAGGCCAAGGAAGAGTTGTATGCTAAATCTCTATAGTGATGCAGTATGGTCTACGAGAGAGTAAGCAGCACCCAAGTTCAGAAGCGTCTGCAATATTTGGATTGTTTCATACAAGGGCAAGGAAGAGTTGTATGATAAATCTATATAGTGATGCAGTATGGTCTACGAGAGAGTAAGCAGCACCCAAGTTCCGAAGCGTCTGCTACATTTGGATTATTTCTTACAAGGGCAATGAAGAGTTCTATACTAAATCTCTCTGGTGTTCCTATACTGGCTACAGCCTAGTAAGCAGCACCCAAGTTCAGAAGCGTCTGCTACATTTGGATTGTTTCATACAAGGGCAAGGAAGAGTTGTATGGTAAATCTCTATAGTGATGCAGTATGGTCTACGAGAGAGTAAGCAGCACCCAAGTTCAGAAGCGTCTGCTACATTTGGATTGTTTCATACAGAGGCAATGAAGAGTTCTATACTAAATCTCTCTGGTGTTCCTATACTCGCTACAGCCTAGTAAGCAGGACCCAGGTTCAGAAGCGACTGCTGCATTTGGATTGTTTCATACAAGGGCAAGGAAGAGTTGTATGGTAAATCTCTATAGTGATGCAGTATGGTCTACGAGAGAGTAAGCAGCACCCAAGTTCAGAAGCGTCTGCTACATTTGGATTGTTTCATACAAGGGCAAGGAAGAGTTGTATGCTAAATCTCTATAGTGATGCAGTATGGTCTACGAGAGAGTAAGCAGCACCCAAGTTCAGAAGCGTCTGCTACATTTGGATTGTTTCATACAAGGGCAAGGAAGAGTTGTATGCTAAATCTCTATAGGGATGCAGTAAGGTCTACGAGAGAGTAAGCAGCACCCAAGTTCAGAAGCGACTGCTGCATTTGGATTGTTTCATACAAGGGCAAGGAAGAGTTGTATGGTAAATCTCTATAGTGATGCAGTATGGTCTACGAGAGAGTAAGCAGCACCCAAGTTCAGAAGCGTCTGCTACATTTGGATTGTTTCATACAAGGGCAAGGAAGAGTTGTATGCTAAATCTCTATAGTGATGCAGTACGGTCTACGAGTGAGTAAGCAGCACCCAAGTTCAGAAGCGTCTGCTACATTTGGATTGTCTCATACAAAGGCAATGAAGAGTTCTATACTAAATCTCTCTGGTGTTCCTATACTGGCTACAGCCTAGTAAGCAGGACCCAAGTTCAGAAGCGTCTGCTACATTTGGATTTTTTCATACAAGGGCAAGGAAGAGTTGTATGGTAAATCTCTATAGTGATGCAGTATGGTCTACGAGAGAGTAAGCAGCACCCAAGTTCAGAAGCGTCTGCTACATTTGGATTGTTTCATACAAGGGGAAGGAAGAGTTGTATGTTAAATCTCTATAGTGATGCAGTATGGTCTACGAGAGAGTAAGCAGCACCCAAGTTCAGAAGCGTCTGCTACATTTGGATTGTTTCATACAAGGGCAAGGAAGAGTTGTATGTTAAATCTCTATAGTGATGCATTATGGTCTACGAGAGAGTAAGCAGCACCCAAGTTCAGAAGCGTCTGGTACATTTGGATTGTTTCATACAAAGGCAATGAAGAGTTCTATACTAAATCTCTCTGGTGTTCCTATACTGGCTACAGCCTAGTAAGCAGGACCCAAGTCCAGAAGCGTCTGCTACATTTGGATTGTTTCATACAAGGGCAAGGAAGAGTTGTATGCTAAATCTCTATAGGGATGCAGTATGGTCTACGAGAGAGTAAGCAGCACCCAAGTTCAGAAGCGTCTGCTGCATTTGGACTGTTTCATACAAGGGCAAGGAAGAGTTGTATGCTAAATCTCTATAGTGATGCAGTATGGTCTACGAGAGAGTAAGCAGCACCCAAGTTCAGAAGCGTCTGCTACATTTGGATTGTTTCATACAAAGGCAATGAAGAGTTCTATACTAAATCTCTCTGGTGTTCCTATACTGGCTACAGCCTAGTAAGCAGGACCCAAGTTCAGAAGCGTCTGCTACATTTGGATTGTTTCATACAAGGGCAAGGAAGAGTTGTATGGTAAATCTCTATAGTGATGCAGTATGGTCTAAGAGAGAGTAAGCAGCACCCAAGTTCAGAAGCGTCTGCTACATTTGGATTGTTTCATACAAGGGCAAGGAAGAGTTCTATACTAAATCTCTCTGGTGTTCCTATACTGGCTACAGCCTAGTAAGCAGCACCCAAGTTCAGAAGCGTCTGCTACATTTGGATTGTTTCATACAAGGGCAAGGAAGAGTTGTATGGTAAATCTCTATAGTGATGCAGTATGGTCTACGAGAGAGTAAGCAGCACCCAAGTTCAGAAGCGTCTGCTACATTTGGATTGTTTCATACAGAGGCAATGAACAGTTCTATACTAAATCTCTCTGGTGTTCCTATACTCGCTACAGCCTAGTAAGCAGGACCCAAGTTCAGAAGCGTCTGCTACATTTGGATTGTTTCATACAAGGGCAAGGAAGAGTTGTATGCTAAATCTCTATAGGGATGCAGTATGGTCTACGAGAGAGTAAGCAGCACCCAAGTTCAGAAGCGACTGCTGCATTTGGATTGTTTCATACAAGGGCAAGGAAGAGTTGTATGGTAAATCTCTATAGTGATGCAGTATGGTCTACGAGAGAGTAAGCAGCACCCAAGTTCAGAAGCGTCTGCTACATTTGGATTGTTTCATACAAGGGCAAGGAAGAGTTGTATGCTAAATCTCTATAGTGATGCAGTACGGTCTACGAGTGAGTAAGCAGCACCCAAGTTCAGAAGCGTCTGCTACATTTGGATTGTCTCATACAAAGGCAATGAAGAGTTCTATACTAAATCTCTCTGGTGTTCCTATACTGGCTACAGCCTAGTAAGCAGGACCCAAGTTCAGAAGCGTCTGCTACATTTGGATTTTTTCATACAAGGGCAAGGAAGAGTTGTATGGTAAATCTCTATAGTGATGCAGTATGGTCTACGAGAGAGTAAGCAGCACCCAAGTTCAGAAGCGTCTGCTACATTTGGATTGTTTCATACAAGGGCAAGGAAGAGTTGTATGTTAAATCTCTATAGTGATGCAGTATGGTCTACGAGAGAGTAAGCAGCACCCAAGTTCAGAAGCGTCTGCTACATTTGGATTGTTTCATACAAGGGCAAGGAAGAGTTGTATGTTAAATCTCTATAGTGATGCATTATGGTCTACGAGAGAGTAAGCAGCACCCAAGTTCAGAAGCGTCTGGTACATTTGGATTGTTTCATACAAAGGCAATGAAGAGTTCTATACTAAATCTCTCTGGTGTTCCTATACTGGCTACAGCCTAGTAAGCAGGACCCAAGTCCAGAAGCGTCTGCTACATTTGGATTGTTTCATACAAGGGCAAGGAAGAGTTGTATGCTAAATCTCTATAGGGATGCAGTATGGTCTACGAGAGAGTAAGCAGCACCCTAGTTCAGAAGCGTCTGCTGCATTTGGACTGTTTCATACAAGGGCAAGGAAGAGTTGTATGCTAAATCTCTATAGTGATGCAGTATGGTCTACGAGAGAGTAAGCAGCACCCAAGTTCAGAAGCGTCTGCTACATTTGGATTGTTTCATACAAAGGCAATGAAGAGTTCTATACTAAATCTCTCTGGTGTTCCTATACTGGCTACAACCTAGTAAGCAGGACCCAAGTTCAGAAGCGTCTGCTACATTTGGATTGTTTCATACAAGGGCAAGGAAGAGTTGTATGGTAAATCTCTATAGTGATGCAGTATGGTCTACGAGAGAGTAAGCAGCACCCAAGTTCAGAAGTGTCTGCTACATTTCGATTGTTTCATACAAGGGCAAGGAAGAGTTGTATGCTAAATCTCTATAGTGATGCAGTATGGTCTACGAGAGAGTAAGCAGCACCCAAGTTCAGAAGCGTCTGCTACATTTGGATTGTTTCATACAAGGGCAAGGAAGAGTTGTATGGTAAATCTCTATAGTGATGCAGTATGGTCTACGAGAGAGTAAGCAGCACCCAAGTTCAGAAGCGTCTGCTACATTTGGATTGTTTCATACAAAGGCAATGAAGAGTTCTATACTAAATCTCTCTGGTGTTCCTATACTGGCTACAGCCTAGTAAGCAGGACCCAAGTTCAGAAGCGTCTGCTACATTTGGATTGTTTCATACAAGGGCAAGGAAGAGTTGTATGCTAAATCTCTATAGTGATGCAGTATGGTCTACGAGAGAGTAAGCAGCACCCAAGTTCAGAAGCGTCAGCTACATTTGGATTGTTTCATACAAGGGCAAGGAAGAGTTGTATGGTAAATCTCTATAGTGATGCAGTATGGTCTACGAGAGAGTAAGCAGCACCCAAGTCCAGAAGCGTCTGCAACATTTTGATTGTCTCATACAACGGCAAGGAAGAGTTGTATGGTAAATCTCTATAGTGATGCAGTATGGTCTACGAGAGAGTAAGCAGCACCCAAGTTCAGAAGCGTCTGCTACATTTGGATTGTTTCATACAAGGGCAAGGAAGAGTTGTATGGTAAATCTCTATAGTGATGCAGTATGGTCTACGAGAGAGTAAGCAGCACCCAAGTTCAGAAGCGTCTGCTACATTTGGATTGTTTCATACAAAGGCAAGGAAGAGTTGTATGCTAAAACTCTATAGTGATGCAGTATGGTCTACGAAAGAGTAAGCAGCACCCAAGTTCAGAAGCGTCTGCTACATTTGGATTGTTTCATACAAAGGCAATGAAGAGTTCTATACGAAATCTCTCTGGTGTTCCTATACTGGCTACTGCCTAGTAAGCAGGACCCAAGTTCAGAAGCGTCTGCTACATTTGGATTTTTTCATACAAGGGCAAGGAAGAGTTGTATGGTAAATCTCTATAGTGATGCAGTATGGTCTACGAGAGAGTAAGCAGCACCCAAGTTCAGAAGCGTCTGCTACATTTGGATTGTTTCATACAAGGGCAAGGAAGAGTTGTATGGTAAATCTCTATAGTGATGCAGTATGGTCTACGAGAGAGTAAGCAGCACCCAAGTTCAGAAGCGTCTGCTACATTTGGATTGTTTCATACAAGGGCAAGGAAGAGTTCTATACTAAATCTCTCTGGTGTTCCTATACTGGCTACAGCCTAGTAAGCAGCACCCAAGTTCAGAAGCGTCTGCTACATTTGGATTGTTTCATACAAGGGCAAGGAAGAGTTGTATGGTAAATCTCTATAGTGATGCAGTATGGTCTACGAGAGAGTAAGCAGCACCCAAGTTCAGAAGCGTCTGCTACATTTGGATTGTTTCATACAGAGGCAATGAACAGTTCTATACTAAATCTCTCTGGTGTTCCTATACTCGCTACAGCCTAGTAAGCAGGACCCAAGTTCAGAAGCGTCTGCTACATTTGGATAGTTTCATACAAGGGCAAGGAAGAGTTGTATCCTAAATCTCTATAGGGATGCAGTATGGTCTACGAGAGAGTAAGCAGCACCCAAGTTCAGAAGCGACTGCTGCATTTGGATTGTTTCATACAAGGGCAAGGAAGAGTTGTATGGTAAATCTCTATAGTGATGCAGTACGGTCTAGGAGTGAGTAAGCAGCACCCAAGTTCAGAAGCGTCTGCTACATTTGGATTGTCTCATACAAAGGCAATGAAGAGTTCTATACTAAATCTCTCTGGTGTTCCTATACTGGCTACAGCCTAGTAAGCAGGACCCAAGTTCAGAAGCGTCTGCTACATTTGGATTTTTTCATACAAGGGCAAGGAAGAGTTGTATGGTAAATCTCTATAGTGATGCAGTATGGTCTACGAGAGAGTAAGCAGCACCCAAGTTCAGAAGCGTCTGCTACATTTGGATTGTTTCATACAAGGGGAAGGAAGAGTTGTATGTTAAATCTCTATAGTGATGCAGTATGGTCTACGAGAGAGTAAGCAGCACCCAAGTTCAGAAGCGTCTGCTACATTTGGATTGTTTCATACAAGGGCAAGGAAGAGTTGTATGTTAAATCTCTATAGTGATGCATTATGGTCTACGAGAGAGTAAGCAGCACCCAAGTTCAGAAGCGTCTGGTACATTTGGATTGTTTCATACAAAGGCAATGAAGAGTTCTATACTAAATCTCTCTGGTGTTCCTATACTGGCTACAGCCTAGTAAGCAGGACCCAAGTCCAGAAGCGTCTGCTACATTTGGATTGTTTCATACAAGGGCAAGGAAGAGTTGTATGCTAAATCTCTATAGGGATGCAGTATGGTCTACGAGAGAGTAAGCAGCACCCAAGTTCAGAAGCGTCTGCTGCATTTGGACTGTTTCATACAAGGGCAAGGAAGAGTTGTATGCTAAATCTCTATAGTGATGCAGTATGGTCTACGAGAGAGTAAGCAGCACCCAAGTTCAGAAGCGTCTGCTACATTTGGATTGTTTCATACAAAGGCAATGAAGAGTTCTATACTAAATCTCTCTGGTGTTCCTATACTGGCTACAGCCTAGTAAGCAGGACCCAAGTTCAGAAGCGTCTGCTACATTTGGATTGTTTCATACAAGGGCAAGGAAGAGTTGTATGGTAAATCTCTATAGTGATGCAGTATGGTCTACGAGAGAGTAAGCAGCACCCAAGTTCAGAAGTGTCTGCTACATTTCGATTGTTTCATACAAGGGCAAGGAAGAGTTGTATGCTAAATCTCTATAGTGATGCAGTATGGTCTACGAGAGAGTAAGCAGCACCCAAGTTCAGAAGCGTCTGCTACATTTGGATTGTTTCATACAAGGGCAAGGAAGAGTTGTATGGTAAATCTCTATAGTGATGCAGTATGGTCTACGAGAGAGTAAGCAGCACCCAAGTTCAGAAGCGTCTGCTACATTTGGATTGTTTCATACAAAGGCAATGAAGAGTTCTATACTAAATCTCTCTGGTGTTCCTATACTGGCTACAGCCTAGTAAGCAGGACCCAAGTTCAGAAGCGTCTGCTACATTTGGATTGTTTCATACAAGGGCAAGGAAGAGTTGTATGCTAAATCTCTATAGTGATGCAGTATGGTCTACGAGAGAGTAAGCAGCACCCAAGTTCAGAAGCGTCAGCTACATTTGGATTGTTTCATACAAGGGCAAGGAAGAGTTGTATGGTAAATCTCTATAGTGATGCAGTATGGTCTACGAGAGAGTAAGCAGCACCCAAGTCCAGAAGCGTCTGCAACATTTTGATTGTCTCATACAACGGCAAGGAAGAGTTGTATGGTAAATCTCTATAGTGATGCAGTATGGTCTACGAGAGAGTAAGCAGCACCCAAGTTCAGAAGCGTCTGCTACATTTGGATTGTTTCATACAAGGGCAAGGAAGAGTTGTATGGTAAATCTCTATAGTGATGCAGTATGGTCTACGAGAGAGTAAGCAGCACCCAAGTTCAGAAGCGTCTGCTACATTTGGATTGTTTCATACAAAGGCAAGGAAGAGTTGTATGCTAAAACTCTATAGTGATGCAGTATGGTCTACGAAAGAGTAAGCAGCACCCAAGTTCAGAAGCGTCTGCTACATTTGGATTGTTTCATACAAAGGCAATGAAGAGTTCTATATGAAATCTCTCTGGTGTTCCTATACTGGCTACTGCCTAGTAAGCAGGACCCAAGTTCAGAAGCGTCTGCTACATTTGGATTTTTTCATACAAGGGCAAGGAAGAGTTGTATGGTAAATCTCTATAGTGATGCAGTATGGTCTACGAGAGAGTAAGCAGCACCCAAGTTCAGAAGCGTCTGCTACATTTGGATTGTTTCATACAAGGGCAAGGAAGAGTTGTATGGTAAATCTCTATAGTGATGCAGTATGGTCTACGAGAGAGTAAGCAGCACCCAAGTTCAGAAGCGTCTGCTACATTTGGATTGTTTCATACAAGGGCAAGGAAGAGTTCTATACTAAATCTCTCTGGTGTTCCTATACTGGCTACAGCCTAGTAAGCAGCACCCAAGTTCAGAAGCGTCTGCTACATTTGGATTGTTTCATACAAGGGCAAGGAAGAGTTGTATGGTAAATCTCTATAGTGATGCAGTATGGTCTACGAGAGAGTAAGCAGCACCCAAGTTCAGAAGCGTCTGCTACATTTGGATTGTTTCATACAGAGGCAATGAACAGTTCTATACTAAATCTCTCTGGTGTTCCTATACTCGCTACAGCCTAGTAAGCAGGACCCAAGTTCAGAAGCGTCTGCTACATTTGGATAGTTTCATACAAGGGCAAGGAAGAGTTGTATCCTAAATCTCTATAGGGATGCAGTATGGTCTACGAGAGAGTAAGCAGCACCCAAGTTCAGAAGCGACTGCTGCATTTGGATTGTTTCATACAAGGGCAAGGAAGAGTTGTATGGTAAATCTCTATAGTGATGCAGTATGGTCTACGAGAGAGTAAGCAGCACCCAAGTTCAGAAGCGTCTGCTACATTTGGATTGTTTCATACAAGGGCAAGGAAGAGTTGTATGCTAAATCTCTATAGTGATGCAGTACGGTCTAGGAGTGAGTAAGCAGCACCCAAGTTCAGAAGCGTCTGCTACATTTGGATTGTCTCATACAAAGGCAATGAAGAGTTCTATACTAAATCTCTCTGGTGTTCCTATACTGGCTACAGCCTAGTAAGCAGGACCCAAGTTCAGAAGCGTCTGCTACATTTGGATTTTTTCATACAAGGGCAAGGAAGAGTTGTATGGTAAATCTCTATAGTGATGCAGTATGGTCTACGAGAGAGTAAGCAGCACCCAAGTTCAGAAGCGTCTGCTACATTTGGATTGTTTCATACAAGGGCAAGGAAGAGTTGTATGTTAAATCTCTATAGTGATGCAGTATGGTCTACGAGAGAGTAAGCAGCACCCAAGTTCAGAAGCGTCTGCTACATTTGGATTGTTTCATACAAGGGCAAGGAAGAGTTGTATGTTAAATCTCTATAGTGATGCATTATGGTCTACGAGAGAGTAAGCAGCACCCAAGTTCAGAAGCGTCTGGTACATTTGGATTGTTTCATACAAAGGCAATGAAGAGTTCTATACTAAATCTCTCTGGTGTTCCTATACTGGCTACAGCCTAGTAAGCAGGACCCAAGTCCAGAAGCGTCTGCTACATTTGGATTGTTTCATACAAGGGCAAGGAAGAGTTGTATGCTAAATCTCTATAGGGATGCAGTATGGTCTACGAGAGAGTAAGCAGCACCCAAGTTCAGAAGCGTCTGCTGCATTTGGACTGTTTCATACAAGGGCAAGGAAGAGTTGTATGCTAAATCTCTATAGTGATGCAGTATGGTCTACGAGAGAGTAAGCAGCACCCAAGTTCAGAAGCGTCTGCTACATTTGGATTGTTTCATACAAAGGCAATGAAGAGTTCTATACTAAATCTCTCTGGTGTTCCTATACTGGCTACAGCCTAGTAAGCAGGACCCAAGTTCAGAAGCGTCTGCTACATTTGGATTGTTTCATACAAGGGCAAGGAAGAGTTGTATGGTAAATCTCTATAGTGATGCAGTATGGTCTACGAGAGAGTAAGCAGCACCCAAGTTCAGAAGTGTCTGCTACATTTCGATTGTTTCATACAAGGGCAAGGAAGAGTTGTATGCTAAATCTCTATAGTGATGCAGTATGGTCTACGAGAGAGTAAGCAGCACCCAAGTTCAGAAGCGTCTGCTACATTTGGATTGTTTCATACAAGGGCAAGGAAGAGTTTTATGGTAAATCTCTATAGTGATGCAGTATGGTCTACGAGAGAGTAAGCAGCACCCAAGTTCAGAAGCGTCTGCTACATTTGGATTGTTTCATACAAAGGCAATGAAGAGTTCTATACTAAATCTCTCTGGTGTTCCTATACTGGCTACAGCCTAGTAAGCAGGACCCAAGTTCAGAAGCGTCTGCTACATTTGGATTGTTTCATACAAGGGCAAGGAAGAGTTGTATGCTAAATCTCTATAGTGATGCAGTATGGTCTACGAGAGAGTAAGCAGCACCCAAGTTCAGAAGCGTCAGCTACATTTGGATTGTTTCATACAAGGGCAAGGAAGAGTTGTATGGTAAATCTCTATAGTGATGCAGTATGGTCTACGAGAGAGTAAGCAGCACCCAAGTCCAGAAGCGTCTGCAACATTTTGATTGTCTCATACAACGGCAAGGAAGAGTTGTATGGTAAATCTCTATAGTGATGCAGTATGGTCTACGAGAGAGTAAGCAGCACCCAAGTTCAGAAGCGTCTGCTACATTTGGATTGTTTCATACAAGGGCAAGGAAGAGTTGTATGGTAAATCTCTATAGTGATGCAGTATGGTCTACGAGAGAGTAAGCAGCACCCAAGTTCAGAAGCGTCTGCTACATTTGGATTGTTTCATACAAAGGCAAGGAAGAGTTGTATGCTAAAACTCTATAGTGATGCAGTATGGTCTACGAAAGAGTAAGCAGCACCCAAGTTCAGAAGCGTCTGCTACATTTGGATTGTTTCATACAAAGGCAATGAAGAGTTCTATACGAAATCTCTCTGGTGTTCCTATACTGGCTACTGCCTAGTAAGCAGGACCCAAGTTCAGAAGCGTCTGCTACATTTGGATTTTTTCATACAAGGGCAAGGAAGAGTTGTATGGTAAATCTCTATAGTGATGCAGTATGGTCTACGAGAGAGTAAGCAGCACCCAAGTTCAGAAGCGTCTGCTACATTTGGATTGTTTCATACAAGGGCAAGGAAGAGTTGTATGCGAAATCTCTATAGTGATGCAGTATGGTCTATGAGAGAGTAAGCAGCACCCAAGTTCAGAAGCGTCTGCTACATTTGGATTGTTTCATACAAGGGCAAGGAAGAGTTGTATGGTAAATCTCTATAGTGATGCATTATGGTCTACGAGAGAGTAAGCAGCACCCAAGTTCAGAAGCGTCTGGTACATTTGGATTGTTTCATACAAAGGCAATGAAGAGTTCTATACTAAATCTCTCTGGTGTTCCTATACTGGCTACAGCCTAGTAAGCAGGACCCATGTTCAGAAGCGTCTGCTACATTTGGATTGTTTCATACAAGGGCAAGGAAGAGTTGTATGCTAAATCTCTATAGTGATGCAGTATGGTCTACGAGAGAGTAAGCAGCACCCAAGTTCAGAAGCATCAGCTACATTTGGATTGTTTCATACAAGGGCAAGGAAGAGTTGTATGGTAAATCTCTATAGTGATGCAGTATGGTCTACGAGAGAGTAAGCAGCACCCAAGTTCAGAAGCGTCTGCTACATTTGGATTGTTTCATACAAGGGCAAGGAAGAGTTGTATGCTAAATCTCTATAGTGATGCAGTATGGTCTACGAGAGAGTAAGCAGCACCCAAGTTCAGAAGCGTCTGCTACATTTGGATTGTTTCATACAAGGGCAAGGAAGAGTTGTATGTTAAATCTCTATAGTGATGCAGTATGGTCTACGAGAGAGTAAGCAGCACCCAAGTTCAGAAGCGTCTGCTACATTTGGATTGTTTCATACAAGGGCAAGGAAGAGTTGTATGGTAAATCTCTATAGTGATGCATTATGGTCTACGAGAGAGTAAGCAGCACCCAAGTTCAGAAGCGTCTGGTACATTTGGATTGTTTCATACAAAGGCAATGAAGAGTTCTATACTAAATCTCTCTGGTGTTCCTATACTGGCTACAGCCTAGTAAGCAGGACCCAAGTTCAGAAGCGTCTGCTACGTTTGGATTGTTTCATACAAGGGCAAGGAAGAGTTGTATGCCAAATCTCTATAGTGATGCAGTATGGTCTACGAGAGAGTAAGCAGCACCCAAGTTCAGAAGCATCAGCTACATTTGGATTGTTTCATACAAGGGCAAGGAAGAGTTGTATGGTAAATCTCTATAGTGATGCAGTATGGTCTACGAGAGAGTAAGCAGCACCCAAGTTCAGAAGCGTCTGCTACATTTGGATTGTTTCATACAAGGGCAAGGAAGAGTTGTATGCTAAATCTCTATAGTGATGCAGTATGGTCTACGAGAGAGTAAGCAGCACCCACGTTCAGAATCGTCTGCTACATTAGGATTGTTTCATACAAGGGCAAGGAAGAGTTGTATGGTAAATCTCTATAGTGATGCAGTATGGTCTACGAGAGAGTAAGCAGCACCCAAGTTCAGAAGCGTCTGCTACATTTGGATTGTTTCATACAAAGGCAATGAAGAGTTCTATACTAAATCTCTCTGGTGTTCCTATACTGGCTATAGCCTAGTAAGCAGGACCCAAGTTCAGAAGCGTCAGCTACATTTGGATAGTTTCATACAAGGGCAAGGAAGAGTTGTATGCTAAATCTCTATAGTGATGCAGTATGGTCTACGAGAGAGTAAGCAGCACCCAAGTTCAGAAGCATCAGCTACATTTGGATTGTTACATACAAGGGCAAGGAAGAGTTGTATGGTAAATCTCTATAGTGATGCAGTATGGTCTACGAGAGAGTAAGCAGCACCCAAGTTCAGAAGCGTCAGCTACATTTGGATTGTTTCATACAAGGGCAAGGAAGAGTTGTATGCTAAATCTCTATAGTGATGCAGTATGGTCTACGAGAGAGTAAGCAGCACCCACGTTCAGAAGCGTCTGCTACATTAGGATTGTTTCATACAAGGGCAAGGAAGAGTTGTATGGTAAATCTCTATAGTGATGCAGTATGGTCTACGAGAGAGTAAGCAGCACCCAAGTTCAGAAGCGTCTGCTACATTTGGATTGTTTCATACAAAGGCAATGAAGAGTTCTATACGAAATCTCTCTGGTGTTCCTATACTGGCTACAGCCTAGTAAGCAGGACCCAAGTTCAGAAGCGTCTGCTACATTTGGATTTTTTCATACAAGGGCAAGGAAGAGTTGTATGGTAAATCTCTATAGTGATGCAGTATGGTCTACGAGAGAGTAAGCAGCACCCAAGTTCAGAAGCGTCTGCTACATTTGGATTGTTTCATACAAGGGCAAGGAAGAGTTGTATGCTAAATCTCTATAGTGATGCAGTATGGTCTACGAGAGAGTAAGCAGCACCCAAGTTCAGAAGCGTCTGCTACATTTGGATTGTGTCATACAAGGGCAAGGAAGAGTTGTATGGTAAATCTCTATAGTGATGCATTATGGTCTACGAGAGAGTAAGCAGCACCCAAGTTCAGAAGCGTCTCGTACATTTGGATTGTTTCATACAAAGGCAATGAAGAGTTCTATACTAAATCTCTCTGGTGTTCCTATACTGGCTACAGCCTAGTAAGCAGGACCCATGTTCAGAAGCGTCTGCTACATTTGGATTGTTTCATACAAGGGCAAGGAAGAGTTGTATGCTAAATCTCTATAGTGATGCAGTATGGTCTACGAGAGAGTAAGCAGCACCCAAGTTCAGAAGCATCAGCTACATTTGGATTGTTTCATACAAGGGCAAGGAAGAGTTGTATGGTAAATCTCTATAGTGATGCAGTATGGTCTACGAGAGAGTAAGCAGCACCCAAGTTCAGAAGCGTCTGCTACATTTGGATTGTTTCATACAAGGGCAAGGAAGAGTTGTATGCTAAATCTCTATAGTGATGCAGTATGGTCTACGAGAGAGTAAGCAGCACCCAAGTTCAGAAGCGTCTGCTACATTTGGATTGTTTCATACAAGGGCAAGGAAGAGTTGTATGCTAAATCTCTATAGTGATGCAGTACGGTCTACGAGTGAGTAAGCAGCACCCAAGTTCAGAAGCGTCTGCTACATTTGGATTGTCTCATACAAAGGCAATGAAGAGTTCTATACTAAATCTCTCTGGTGTTCCTATACTGGCTACAGCCTAGTAAGCAGGACCCAAGTTCAGAAGCGTCTGCTACATTTGGATTTTTTCATACAAGGGCAAGGAAGAGTTGTATGGTAAATCTCTATAGTGATGCAGTATGGTCTACGAGAGAGTAAGCAGCACCCAAGTTCAGAAGCGTCTGCTACATTTGGATTGTTTCATACAAGGGCAAGGAAGAGTTGTATGTTAAATCTCTATAGTGATGCAGTATGGTCTACGAGAGAGTAAGCAGCACCCAAGTTCAGAAGCGTCTGCTACATTTGGATTGTTTCATACAAGGGCAAGGAAGAGTTGTATGTTAAATCTCTATAGTGATGCATTATGGTCTACGAGAGAGTAAGCAGCACCCAAGTTCAGAAGCGTCTGGTACATTTGGATTGTTTCATACAAAGGCAATGAAGAGTTCTATACTAAATCTCTCTGGTGTTCCTATACTGGCTACAGCCTAGTAAGCAGGACCCAAGTCCAGAAGCGTCTGCTACATTTGGATTGTTTCATACAAGGGCAAGGAAGAGTTGTATGCTAAATCTCTATAGGGATGCAGTATGGTCTACGAGAGAGTAAGCAGCACCCTAGTTCAGAAGCGTCTGCTGCATTTGGACTGTTTCATACAAGGGCAAGGAAGAGTTGTATGCTAAATCTCTATAGTGATGCAGTATGGTCTACGAGAGAGTAAGCAGCACCCAAGTTCAGAAGCGTCTGCTACATTTGGATTGTTTCATACAAAGGCAATGAAGAGTTCTATACTAAATCTCTCTGGTGTTCCTATACTGGCTACAACCTAGTAAGCAGGACCCAAGTTCAGAAGCGTCTGCTACATTTGGATTGTTTCATACAAGGGCAAGGAAGAGTTGTATGGTAAATCTCTATAGTGATGCAGTATGGTCTACGAGAGAGTAAGCAGTCCAGTGACCTGGACTTGGGGATAGGCAGTGAGGTGGCCAAGTTTGCGGATGACACTAAACTTTTCCGGGTGGTAAAGACCAGCAGGGATTGTGAAGAGCTCCAGAAGGATCTCTCCAAACTGGGAGAATGGGCAGCAAAATGGCAGATGCGCTTCAATGTAAGTAAGTGCAAAGTGATGCACATTGGGGCAAGAAACCAAAATTTCACATATACGCTAATGGGTTCTGAGTTGTCTGTGACGGATCAAGAGAGAGATCTTGGGGTCCTGGTGGACAGGTCGATGAAAGTGTCGACCCAGTGTGCGGCGGCTGTGAAGAAGGCCAATTCCATGCTCGGGATCATTAAAAAGGGGATTGAGAATAAAACGGCCAATATCATTATGCCTTTGTACAAATCGATGGTAAGGCCACATCTGGAGTATTGTGTCCAGTTCTGGTCACCATACCTCAAAAAGGATATAGCTGAATTGGAAAAGGTGCAGAAAAGAGCGACCAGAATGATTAGTGGGCTGGAGCACCTCCCTTACGAGGAAAGGCTACAGCGTCTGGGGCTTTTCAGCCTAGAAAAAAGGCGCCTGAGGGGGGACATGATTGAGACTTATAAAATTATGCATGGGATGGAGAGAGTGGATAGAGGGAAATTCTTCTCCCTCTCGCACAACACCAGAACCAGGGGACACGCACTAAAATTGAGTGGAGGGAGAGTTAGAACAGACAAAAGAAAATATTTCTTTACCCAGCGTGTGATTCATCTGTGGAACTCCTTGCCACAGGATGTGGTGATGGCACCTGGCCTAGATGCCTTTAAAAGGGGTTTGGACAAATTCATGGAGGAAAAGACCATCACAGGTTACAAGCCATAAGCAACCTCCTGGTTTTAGAAGTGGGTTTTCTCTGTGCCAGGTGCAAGGGAGTGGCGACTGGACACAGGTATCTTGTTGTCTCGTGTGCTCCCTGAGGCATCTGGTGGGGCCACTGTGTGACACAGGAAGCTTGACTAGATGGGCTTTTGGCCTGATCCAGCAGGGCTCTTCTTATGTTCTTATGTTCTTATGTAAGCAGCACCCAAGTTCAGAAGCGTCTGCTACATTTGGATTGTTTCATACAAAGGCAATGAAGAGTTCTATACTAAATCTCTCTGGTGTTCCTATACTGGCTATAGCCTAGTAAGCAGGACCCAAGTTCAGAAGCGTCTGCTACATTTGGATAGTTTCATACAAGGGCAAGGAAGAGTTGTATGCTAAATCTCTATAGTGATGCAGTATGGTCTACGAGAGAGTAAGCAGCACCCAAGTTCAGAAGCATCAGCTACATTTGGATTGTTACATACAAGGGCAAGGAAGAGTTGTATGGTAAATCTCTATAGTGATGCAGTATGGTCTACGAGAGAGTAAGCAGCACCCAAGTTCAGAAGCGTCAGCTACATTTGGATTGTTTCATACAAGGGCAAGGAAGAGTTGTATGGTAAATTATAGTGATGCAGTATGGTCTACGAGAGAGTAAGCAGCACCCAAGTTCAGAAGCGTCTGCTACATTTGGATTGTTTCATACAAAGGCAAGGAAGAGTTGTATGCTAAAACTCTATAGTGATGCAGTATGGTCTACGAAAGAGTAAGCAGCACCCAAGTTCAGAAGCGTCTGCTACATTTGGATTGTTTCATACAAAGGCAATGAAGAGTTCTATACGAAATCTCTCTGGTGTTCCTATACTGGCTACAGCCTAGTAAGCAGGACCCAAGTTCAGAAGCGTCTGCTACATTTGGATTTTTTCATACAAGGGCAAGGAAGAGTTGTATGGTAAATCTCTATAGTGATGCAGTATGGTCTACGAGAGAGTAAGCAGCACCCAAGTTCAGAAGCGTCTGCTACATTTGGATTGTTTCATACAAGGGCAAGGAAGAGTTGTATGCTAAATCTCTATAGTGATGCAGTATGGTCTATGAGAGAGTAAGCAGCACCCAAGTTCAGAAGCGTCTGCTACATTTGGATTGTTTCATACAAGGGCAAGGAAGTGTTGTATGGTAAATCTCTATAGTGATGCATTATGGTCTACGAGAGAGTAAGCAGCACCCAAGTTCAGAAGCGTCTGGTACATTTGGATTGTTTCATACAAAGGCAATGAAGAGTTCTATACTAAATCTCTCTGGTGTTCCTATACTGGCTACAGCCTAGTAAGCAGGACCCATGTTCAGAAGCGTCTGCTACATTTGGATTGTTTCATACAAGGGCAAGGAAGAGTTGTATGCTAAATCTCTATAGTGATGCAGTATGGTCTACGAGAGAGTAAGCAGCACCCAAGTTCAGAAGCATCAGCTACATTTGGATTGTTTCATACAAGGGCAAGGAAGAGTTGTATGGTAAATCTCTATAGTGATGCAGTATGGTCTACGAGAGAGTAAGCAGCACCCAAGTTCAGAAGCGTCTGCTACATTTGGATTGTTTCATACAAGGGCAAGGAAGATTTGTATGCTAAATCTCTATAGTGATGCAGTATGGTCTACGAGAGAGTAAGCAGCACCCAAGTTCAGAAGCGTCTGGTACATTTGGATTGTTTCATACAAGGGCAAGGAAGAGTTGTATGTTAAATCTCTATAGTGATGCAGTATGGTCTACGAGAGAGTAAGCAGCATCCAAGTTCAGAAGCGTCTGCTACATTTGGATTGTTTCATACAAGGGCAAGGAAGAGTTGTATGGTAAATCTCTATAGTGATGCATTATGGTCTACGAGAGAGTAAGCAGCACCCAAGTTCAGAAGCGTCTGGTACATTTGGATTGTTTCATACAAAGGCAATGAAGAGTTCTATACTAAATCTCTCTGGTGTTCCTATACTGGCTACAGCCTAGTAAGCAGGACCCAAGTTCAGAAGCGTCTGCTACATTTGGATTGTTTCATACAAGGGCAAGGAAGAGTTGTATGCCAAATCTCTATAGTGATGCAGTATGGTCTACGAGAGAGTAAGCAGCACCCAAGTTCAGAAGCGTCTGCTACATTTGGATTGTTTCATACAAGGGCAAGGAAGAGTTGTATGCTAAATCTCTATAGTGATGCAGTATGGTCTACGAGAGAGTAAGCAGCACCCAAGTTCAGAAGCGTCTGCTACATTTGGATTGTTTCATACAAGGGCAAGGAAGAGTTGTATGCTAAATCTCTATAGTGATGCAGTATGGTCTACGAGAGAGTAAGCAGCACCCAAGTTCAGAAGCGTCTGCTACATTTGGATTGTTTCATACAAGGGCAAGGAATAGTTGTATGGTAAATCTCTATAGTGATGCAGTATGGTCTACGAGAGAGTAAGCAGCAACCAAGTTCAGAAGCGTCTGCTACATTTGGATTGTTTCATACAAAGGCAATGAAGAGTTCTATACTAAATCTCTCTGGTGTTCCTATACTGGCTACAGCCTAGTAAGCAGGACCCAAGTTCAGAAGCGTCTGCTACATTTGGATTGTTTCATACAAGGGCAAGGAAGAGTTGTATGCTGAATCTCTATAGTGTTGCAGTATGGTCTACGAGAGAGTAAGCAGCACCCAAGTTCAGAAGCATCATCTACATTTGGATTGTTTCATACAAGGGCAAGGAAGAGTTGTATGGTAAATCTCTCTAGTGATGCAGTATGGTCTACGAGAGAGTAAGCAGCACCCACGTTCAGAAGCGTCTGCTACATTTGGATTGTTTCATACAAGGGCAAGGAAGAGTTGTATGCTAAATCTCTATAGTGATGCAGTATGGTCTACGAGAGAGTAAGCAGCACCCAAGTTCAGAAGCGTCTGCAACATTTCGATTGTTTCATACAAGGGCAAGGAAGAGTTGTATGGTAAATCTCTATAGTGATGCAGTATGGTCTACGAGAGAGTAAGCAGCACCCAAGTTCAGAAGCGTCTGCTACATTTGGATTGTTTCATACAAAGGCAATGAAGAGTTCTATACTAAATCTCTCTGGTGTTCCTATACTGGCTACAGCCTAGTAAGCAGGACCCAAGTTCAGAAGCGTCTGCTACATTTGGATTGTTTCATACAAGGGCAAGGAAGAGTTGTATGCTGAATCTCTATAGTGATGCAGTATGGTCTACGAGAGAGTAAGCAGCACCCAAGTTCAGAAGCATCAGCTACATTTGGATTGTTTCATACAAGGGCAAGGAAGAGTTGTATGGTAAATCTCTCTAGTGATGCAGTATGGTCTACGAGAGAGTAAGCAGCACCCACGTTCAGAAGCGTCAGTTACATTTGGATTGTTTCATACAAGGGCAAGGAAGAGTTGTATGGTAAATCTCTATAGTGATGCAGTATGGTCTACGAGAGAGTAAGCAGCACCCAAGTTCAGAAGCATCAGCTACATTTGGATTGTTTCATACAAGGGCAAGGAAGAGTTGTATGGTAAATCTCTATAGTGATGCAGTATGGTCTACGAGAGAGTAAGCAGCACCCAAGTTCAGAAGCGTCAGCTACATTTGGATTGTTTCATACAAGGGCAAGGAAGAGTTGTATGGTAAATCTCTATAGTGATGCAGTATGGTCTACGAGAGAGTAAGCAGCACCCAAGTTCAGAAGCGTCTGCAACATTTGGATTGTTTCATACAAGGGCAAGGAAGAGTTGTATGCTAAATCTCTATAGTGATGCCGTATGGTCTACGAGAGAGTAAGCAGCACCCAAGTTCAGAAGCGTCTGCTACATTTGGATTGTTTCGTACAAGGGCAAGGAAGAGTTGTATGCGAAATCTCTATAGTGATGCAGTATGGTCTA
Source organism: Plestiodon gilberti rubricaudatus (assembly GCA_026170595.1). Taxonomy (NCBI): domain Eukaryota; kingdom Metazoa; phylum Chordata; class Lepidosauria; order Squamata; family Scincidae; genus Plestiodon; species Plestiodon gilberti. Next base: position 114,185,042 of record JANXHW010000003.1, read on the forward strand.
CGAGAGAGTAAGCAGCACCCAAGTCCAGAAGCGTCTGCAACATTTGGATTGTTTCATACAAGGGCAAGGAAGAGTTGTATGCTAAATCTCTATAGTGATGCAGTATGGTCTACGAGAGAGTAAGCAGCACCCAAGTTCAGAAGCGTCTGCTACATTTGGATTATTTCATACAAGGGCAATGAAGAGTTCTATACTAAATCTCTCTGGTGTTCCTATACTGGCTAAAGCCTAGTAAGCAGCACCCAAGTTCAGAAGCGTCTGCTACATTTGGATTGTTTCATACAAGGGCAAGGAAGAGTTGTATGGTAAATCTCTATAGTGATGCAGTATGGTCTACGAGAGAGTAAGCAGCACCCAAGTTCAGAAGCGTCTGCTACATTTGGATTGTTTCATACAGAGGCAATGAAGAGTTCTATACTAAATCTCTCTGGTGTTCCTATACTCGCTACAGCCTAGTAAGCAGGACCCAAGTTCAGAAGCGTCTGCTACATTTGGATTGTTTCATACAAGGGCAAGGAAGAGTTGTATGCTAAATCTCTATAGGGATGCAGTATGGTCTACGAGAGAGTAAGCAGCACCCAAGTTCAGAAGCGTCTGCTACATTTGGATTGTTTCATACAAGGGCAAGGAAGAGCTGTATGCTAAATCTCTATAGTGATGCAGTATGGTCTACGAGAGAGTAAGCAGCACCCAAGTTCAGAAGCGTCTGCTACATTTGGATTGTTTCATACAAAGGCAAGGAAGAGTTGTATGCTAAAACTCTATAGTGATGCAGTATGGTCTACGAGAGAGTAAGCAGCACCCACGTTCAGAAGCGTCTGCTACATTTGGATTGTTTCATACAAAGGCAATGAAGAGTTCTATACTAAATCTCTCTGGTGTTCCTATACTGGCTAAAGCCTAGTAAGCAGCACCCAAGTTCAGAAGCGTCTGCTACATTAGGATTGTTTCATTCAAGGGCAAGGAAGAGTTGTATGGTAAATGTATATAGTGATGCAGTATGGTCTACGAGAGAGTAAGCAGCACCCAAGTTCAGAACCGTCTGCTACATTTGGATTGTTTCATACAAGGGCAAGGAAGAGTTGTATGCTAAATATCTATAGTGATGCAGTATGGTCTACGAGAGAGTAAGCAGCACCCAAGTTCAGAAGCGTCTGCTACATTTGGATTGTTTCATACAAAGGCAAGGAAGAGTTCTATACTAAATCTCTCTGGTGTTCCTATACTGGCTACAGCCTAGTAAGCAGGACCCAAGTTCAGAAGCGTCTGCTACATTTGGATTGTTTCATACAAGGGCAAGGAAGAGTTGTATGCTAAATCTCTATAGTGATGCAGTATGGTCTACGAGAGAGTAAGCAGCACCCAAGTTCAGAAGCGTCTGCTACATTTGGATTGTTTCATACAAGGGCAAGGAAGAGTTGTATGCTAAATCTCTATAGTGATGCAGTATGGTCTACGAGAGAGTAAGCAGCACCCAAGTTCAGAAGCGTCTGCTACATTTGGATTGTTTCGTACAAGGGCAAGGAAGAGTTGTATGCTAAATCTCTATAGTGATGCAGTATGGTCTACGAGAGAGTAAGCAGCACCCAAGTTCAGAAGCGTCTGCAACATTTGGATTGTTTCATACAAGGGCAAGGAAGAGTTGTATGCTAAATCTCTATAGTGATGCAGTATGGTCTACGAGAGAGTAAGCAGCACCCAAGTTCAGAAGCGTCTGCTACATTTGGATTGTTTCATACAAGGGCAATGAAGAGTTCTATACTAAATCTCTCTGGTGTTCCTATACTGGCTACAGCCTAGTAAGCAGCACCCAAGTTCAGAAGCGTCTGCTACATTTGGATTGTTTCATACAAGGGCAAGGAAGAGTTGTATGGTAAATGTCTATAGTGATGCAGTATGGTCTACGAGAGAGTAAGCAGCACCCAAGTTCAGAACCGTCTGCTACATTTGTATTGTTTCATACAGAGGCAATGAAGTGTTCTATACTAAATCTCTCTGGTGTTCCTATACTCGCTACAGCCTAGTAAGCAGGACCCAAGTTCAGAAGCGTCTGCTACATTTGGATTGTTTCATACAAGGGCAAGGAAGAGTTGTATGCTAAATCTCTATAGGGATGCAGTATGGTCTACGAGAGAGTAAGCAGCACCCAAGTTCAGAAGCGTCTGCTACATTTGGATTGTTTCATACAAGGGCAAGGAAGAGTTGTATGCTAAATCTCTATAGTGATGCAGTATGGTCTACGAGAGAGTAAGCAGCACCCAAGTTCAGAAGCGTCTGCTACATTTCGATTGTTTCATACAAGGGCAAGGAAGAGTTGTATGGTAAATCTCTATAGTGATGCAGTATGGTCTACGAGAGAGTAAGCAGCACCCAAGTTCAGAAGCGTCTGCTACATTTGGATTGTTTCATACAAGGGCAAGGAAGAGTTGTATGCTAAATCTCTATAGGGATGCAGTATGGTCTACGAGAGAGTAAGCAGCACCCAAGTTCAGAAGCGTCTGCTACATTTGGATTGTTTCATACAAGGGCAAGGAAGAGTTGTATGCTAAATCTCTATAGTGATGCAGTATGGTCTACGAGAGAGTAAGCAGCACCCAAGTTCAGAAGCATCAGCTACATTTGGATTGTTTCATACAAGGGCAAGGAAGAGTTGTATGGTAAATCTCTATAGTGATGCAGTATGGTCTACGAGAGAGTAAGCAGCACCCACGTTCAGAAGCGTCAGCTACATTTGGATTGTTTCATACAAGGGCAAGGAAGAGTTGTATGGTAAATCTCTATAGTGATGCAGTATGGTCTACGAGAGAGTAAGCAGCACCCACGTTCAGAAGCGTCTGCAACATTTGGATTGTCTCATACAACGGCAAGGAAGAGTTGTATGGTAAATCTCTATAGTGATGCAGTATGATCTACGAGAGAGTAAGCAGCACCCAAGTTCAGAAGCGTCTGCTACATTTGGATTGTTTCATACAAGGGCAAGGAAGAGTTGTATGCTAAATCTCTATAGTGATGCAGTATGGTCTACGAGAGAGTAAGCAGCACCCAAGTTCAGAAGCGTCTGCTACATTTGGATTGTTTCGTACAAGGCCAAGGAAGAGTTGTATGCTAAATCTCTATAGTGATGCAGTATGGTCTACGAGAGAGTAAGCAGCACCCAAGTTCAGAAGCGTCTGCAACATTTGGATTGTTTCATACAAGGGCAAGGAAGAGTTGCATGCTAAATCTATATAGTGATGCAGTATGGTCTACGAGAGAGTAAGCAGCACCCAAGTTCCGAAGCGTCTGCTACATTTGGATTATTTCTTACAAGGGCAATGAAGAGTTCTATACTAAATCTCTCTGGTGTTCCTATACTGGCTACAGCCTAGTAAGCAGCACCCAAGTTCAGAAGCGTCTGCTACATTTGGATTGTTTCATACAAGGGCAAGGAAGAGTTGTATGGTAAATCTCTATAGTGATGCAGTATGGTCTACGAGAGAGTAAGCAGCACCCAAGTTCAGAAGCGTCTGCTACATTTGGATTGTTTCATACAGAGGCAATGAAGAGTTCTATACTAAATCTCTCTGGTGTTCCTATACTCGCTACAGCCTAGTAAGCAGGACCCAGGTTCAGAAGCGTCTGCTACATTTGGATTGTTTCATACAAGGGCAAGGAAGAGTTGTATGCTAAATCTCTATAGGGATGCAGTATGGTCTACGAGAGAGTAAGCAGCACCCAAGTTCAGAAGCGTCTGCTACATTTGGATTGTTTCATACAAGGGCAAGGAAGAGCTGTATGCTAAATCTCTATAGTGATGCAATATGGTCTACGAGAGAGTAAGCAGCACCCAAGTTCAGAAGCGTCTGCTACATTTGGATTGTTTCATACAAAGGCAAGGAAGAGTTTTATGCTAAAACTCTATAGTGATGCAGTATGGTCTACGAGAGAGTAAGCAGCACCCACGTTCAGAAGCGTCTGCTACATTTGGATTGTTTCATACAAAGGCAATGAAGAGTTCTATACTAAATCTCTCTGGTGTTCCTATACTGGCTACAGCCTAGTAAGCAGGACCCAAGTTCAGAAGCGTCTGCTACATTAGGATTGTTTCATTCAAGGGCAAGGAAGAGTTGTATGGTAAATCTCTATAGTGATGCAGTATGGTCTACGAGAGAGTAAGCAGCACCCAAGTTCAGAAGCGTCAGCTACATTTGGATTGTTTCATACAAGGGCAAGGAAGAGTTGTATGCTAAATCTCTATAGCGATGCAGTATGGTCTACGAGAGAGTAAGCAGCACCCAAGTTCAGAAGCGTCTGCTACATTTGGATTGTTTCATACAAGGGCAATGAAGAGTTCTATGCTAAATCTCTCTGGTGTTCCTATACTGGCTAAAGCCTAGTAAGCAGCACCCAAGTTCAGAAGCGTCTGCTACATTTGGATTGTTTCATACAAGGGCAAGGAAGAGTTGTATGGTAAATGTATATAGTGATGCAGTATGGTCTACGAGAGAGTAAGCAGCACCCAAGTTCAGAACCGTCTGCTACATTTGGATTGTTTCATACAGGGGCAAGGAATAGTTGTATGCTAAATATCTATAGTGATGCAGTATGGTCTACGAGAGAGTAAGCAGCACCCAAGTTCAGAAGCGTCTGCTACATTTGGATTGTTTCATACAAAGGCAAGGAAGAGTTCTATACTAAATCTCTCTGGTGTTCCTATACTGGCAACAGCCTAGTAAGCAGGACCCAAGTTCAGAAGCGTCTGCTACATTTGGATTGTTTCATACAAGGGCAAGGAAGAGTTGTATGCTAAATCTCTATAGTGATGCAGTATGGTCTACGAGAGAGTAAGCAGCACCCAAGTTCAGAAACGTCTGCTACATTTGGATTGTTTCATACAAGGGGAAGGAAGAGTTGTATGCTAAATCTCTATAGTGATGCAGTATGGTCTACGAGAGAGTAAGCAGCACCCAAGTTCAGAAGCGTCTGCTACATTTGGATTGTTTCGTACAAGGGCAAGGAAGAGTTGTATGCTAAATCTCTATAGTGATGCAGTATGGTCTACGAGAGAGTAAGGAGCACCCAAGTTCAGAAGCGTCTGCAACATTTGGATTGTTTCATACAAGGGCAAGGAAGAGTTGTATGCTAAATCTCTATAGTGATGCAGTATGGTCTACGAGAGAGTAAGCAGCACCCAAGTTCAGAAGCGTCTGCTACATTTGGATTGTTTCATACAAGGGCAATGAAGAGTTCTATACTAAATCTCTCTGGTGTTCCTATACTGGCTACAGCCTAGTAAGCAGCACCCAAGTTCAGAAGCGTCTGCTACATTTGGATTGTTTCATACAAGGGCAAGGAAGAGTTGTACGGTAAATGTCTATAGTGATGCAGTATGGTCTACGAGAGAGTAAGCAGCACCCAAGTTCAGAACCGTCTGCTACATTTGTATTGTTTCATACAGAGGCAATGAAGTGTTCTATACTAAATCTCTCTGGTGTTCCTATACTCGCTACAGCCTAGTAAGCAGGACCCAAGTTCAGAAGCGTCTGCTACATTTGGATTGTTTCATACAAGGGCAAGGAAGAGTTGTATGCTAAATCTCTATAGGGATGCAGTATGGTCTACGAGAGAGTAAGCAGCACCCAAGTTCAGAAGCGTCTGCTACATTTGGATTGTTTCATACAAGGGCAAGGAAGAGTTGTATGCTAAATCTCTATAGTGATGCAGTATGGTCTACGAGAGAGTAAGCAGCACCCAAGTTCAGAAGCGTCTGCTACATTTCGATTGTTTCATACAAGGGCAAGGAAGAGTTGTATGGTAAATCTCTATAGTGATGCAGTATGGTCTACGAGAGAGTAAGCAGCACCCAAGTTCAGAAGCGTCTGCTACATTTGGATTGTTTCATACAAGGGCAAGGAAGAGTTGTATGCTAAATCTCTATAGGGATGCAGTATGGTCTACGAGAGAGTAAGCAGCACCCAAGTTCAGAAGCGTCTGCTACATTTGGATTGTTTCATACAAGGGCAAGGAAGAGTTGTATGCTAAATCTCTATAGTGATGCAGTATGGTCTACGAGAGAGTAAGCAGCACCCAAGTTCAGAAGCATCAGCTACATTTGGATTGTTTCATACAAGGGCAAGGAAGAGTTGTATGGTAAATCTCTATAGTGATGCAGTATGGTCTACGAGAGAGTAAGCAGCACCCACGTTCAGAAGCGTCAGCTACATTTGGATTGTTTCATACAAGGGCAAGGAAGAGTTGTATGGTAAATCTCTATAGTGATGCAGTATGGTCTACGAGAGAGTAAGCAGCACCCACGTTCAGAAGCGTCTGCAACATTTGGATTGTCTCATACAACGGCAAGGAAGAGTTGTATGGTAAATCTCTATAGTGATGCAGTATGATCTACGAGAGAGTAAGCAGCACCCAAGTTCAGAAGCGTCTGCTACATTTGGATTGTTTCATACAAGGGCAAGGAAGAGTTGTATGCTAAATCTCTATAGTGATGCAGTATGGTCTACGAGAGAGTAAGCAGCACCCAAGTTCAGAAGCGTCTGCTACATTTGGATTGTTTCGTACAAGAACAAGGAAGAGTTGTATGCTAAATCTCTATAGTGATGCAGTATGGTCTACGAGAGAGTAAGCAGCACCCAAGTTCAGAAGCGTCTGCAACATTTGGATTGTTTCATACAAGGGCAAGGAAGAGTTGCATGCTAAATCTATATAGTGATGCAGTATGGTCTACGAGAGAGTAAGCAGCACCCAAGTTCCGAAGCGTCTGCTACATTTGGATTATTTCTTACAAGGGCAATGAAGAGTTCTATACTAAATCTCTCTGGTGTTCCTATACTGGCTACAGCCTAGTAAGCAGCACCCAAGTTCAGAAGCGTCTGCTACATTTGGATTGTTTCATACAAGGGCAAGGAAGAGTTGTATGGTAAATCTCTATAGTGATGCAGTATGGTCTACGAGAGAGTAAGCAGCACCCAAGTTCAGAAGCGTCTGCTACATTTGGATTGTTTCATACAGAGGCAATGAAGAGTTCTATACTAAATCTCTCTGGTGTTCCTATACTCGCTACAGCCTAGTAAGCAGGACCCAGGTTCAGAAGCGTCTGCTACATTTGGATTGTTTCATTCAAGGGCAAGGAAGAGTTGTATGGTAAATCTCTATAGTGATGCAGTATGGTCTACGAGAGAGTAAGCAGCACCCAAGTTCAGAAGCGTCAGCTACATTTGGATTGTTTCATACAAGGGCAAGGAAGAGTTGTATGCTAAATCTCTATAGTGATGCAGTATGGTCTACGAGAGAGTAAGCAGCACCCAAGTTCAGAAGCGTCTGCTACATTTGGATTGTTTCATACAGAGGCAATGAAGAGTTCTATACTAAATCTCTCTGGTGTTCCTATACTCGCTACAGCCTAGTAAGCAGGACCCAAGTTCAGAAGCGTCTGCTACATTTGGATTGTTTCATACAAGGGCAAGGAAGAGTTGTATGCTAAATCTCTATAGGGATGCAGTATGGTCTACGAGAGAGTAAGCAGCACCCAAGTTCAGAAGCGTCAGCTACATTTGGATTGTTTCATACAAGGGCAAGGAAGAGTTGTATGCTAAATCTCTATAGCGATGCAGTATGGTCTACGAGAGAGTAAGCAGCACCCAAGTTCAGAAGCGTCTGCTACATTTGGATTGTTTCATACAAGGGCAATGAAGAGTTCTATACTAAATCTCTCTGGTGTTCCTATACTGGCTAAAGCCTAGTAAGCAGCACCCAAGTTCAGAAGCGTCTGCTACATTTGGATTGTTTCATACAAGGGCAAGGAAGAGTTGTATGGTAAATGTATATAGTGATGCAGTATGGTCTACGAGAGAGTAAGCAGCACCCAAGTTCAGAACCGTCTGCTACATTTGGATTGTTTCATACAGGGGCAAGGAATAGTTGTATGCTAAATATCTATAGTGATGCAGTATGGTCTACGAGAGAGTAAGCAGCACCCAAGTTCAGAAGCGTCTGCTACATTTGGATTGTTTCATACAAAGGCAAGGAAGAGTTCTATACTAAATCTCTCTGGTGTTCCTATACTGGCTACAGCCTAGTAAGCAGGACCCAAGTTCAGAAGCGTCTGCTACATTTGGATTGTTTCATACAAGGGCAAGGAAGAGTTGTATGCTAAATCTCTATAGTGATGCAGTATGGTCTACGAGAGAGTAAGCAGCACCCAAGTTCAGAAACGTCTGCTACATTTGGATTGTTTCATACAAGGGCAAGGAAGAGTTGTATGCTAAATCTCTATAGTGATGCAGTATGGTCTACGAGAGAGTAAGCAGCACCCAAGTTCAGAAGCGTCTGCTACATTTGGATTGTTTCGTACAAGGGCAAGGAAGAGTTGTATGCTAAATCTCTATAGTGATGCAGTATGGTCTACGAGAGAGTAAGCAGCACCCAAGTTCAGAAGCGTCTGCTACATTTGGATTGTTTCATACAAGGGCAATGAAGAGTTCTATACTAAATCTCTCTGGTGTTCCTATACTGGCTACAGCCTAGTAAGCAGCACCCAAGTTCAGAAGCGTCTGCTACATTTGGATTGTTTCATACAAGGGCAAGGAAGAGTTGTATGGTAAATGTCTATAGTGATGCAGTATGGTCTACGAGAGAGTAAGCAGCACCCAAGTTCAGAACCGTCTGCTACATTTGTATTGTTTCATACAGAGGCAATGAAGTGTTCTACACTAAATCTCTCTGGTGTTCCTATACTCGCTACAGCCTAGTAAGCAGGACCCAAGTTCAGAAGCGTCTGCTACATTTGGATTGTTTCATACAAGGGCAAGGAAGAGTTGTATGCTAAATCTCTATAGGGATGCAGTATGGTCTACGAGAGAGTAAGCAGCACCCAAGTTCAGAAGCGTCTGCTACATTTGGATTGTTTCATACAAGGGCAAGGAAGAGTTGTATGCTAATTCTCTATAGTGATGCAGTATGGTCTACGAGAGAGTAAGCAGCACCCAAGTTCAGAAGCGTCTGCTACATTTCGATTGTTTCATACAAGGGCAAGGAAGAGTTGTATGGTAAATCTCTATAGTGATGCAGTATGGTCTACGAGAGAGTAAGCAGCACCCAAGTTCAGAAGCGTCTGCTACATTTGGATTGTTTCATACAAGGGCAAGGAAGAGTTGTATGCTAAATCTCTATAGGGATGCAGTATGGTCTACGAGAGAGTAAGCAGCACCCAAGTTCAGAAGCGTCTGCTACATTTGGATTGTTTCATACAAGGGCAAGGAAGAGTTGTATGCTAAATCTCTATAGTGATGCAGTATGGTCTACGAGAGAGTAAGCAGCACCCAAGTTCAGAAGCGTCTGCAACATTTGGATTGTTTCATACAAGGGCAAGGAAGAGTTGTATGCTAAATCTCTATAGTGATGCAGTATGGTCTACGAGAGAGTAAGCAGCACCCAAGTTCCGAAGCGTCTGCTACATTTGGATTATTTCTTACAAGGGCAATGAAGAGTTCTATACTAAATCTCTCTGGTGTTCCTATACTGGCTACAGCCTAGTAAGCAGCACCCAAGTTCAGAAGCGTCTGCTACATTTGGATTGTTTCATACAAGGGCAAGGAAGAGTTGTATGGTTAATCTCTATAGTGATGCAGTATGGTCTACGAGAGAGTAAGCAGCACCCAAGTTCAGAAGCGTCTGCTACATTTGGATTGTTTCATACAGAGGCAATGAAGAGTTCTATACTAAATCTCTCTGGTGTTCCTATACTCGCTACAGCCTAGTAAGCAGGACCCAGGTTCAGAAGCGTCTGCTACATTTGGATTGTTTCATTCAAGGGCAAGGAAGAGTTGTATGGTAAATCTCTATAGTGATGCAGTATGGTCTACGAGAGAGTAAGCAGCACCCAAGTTCAGAAGCGTCAGCTACATTTGGATTGTTTCATACAAGGGCAAGGAAGAGTTGTATGCTAAATCTCTATAGTGATGCAGTATGGTCTACGAGAGAGTAAGCAGCACCCAAGTTCAGAAGCGTCTGCTACATTTGGATTGTTTCATACAAAGGCAAGGAAGAGTTGTATGCTAAATCTCTATAGTGATGCAGTATGGTCTACGAGAGAGTAAGCAGCACCCAAGTTCAGAAGCGTCTGCTACATTTGGATTGTTTCATACAAGGGCAAGGAAGAGTTGTATGCTAAATCTCTATAGTGATGCAGTATGGTCTACGAGAGAGTAAGCAGTACCCAAGTTCAGAAGCGTCTGCTACATTTGGATTGTTTCATACAAGGGCAAGGAAGAGTTGTATGGTAAATCTCTATAGTGATGCATTATGGTCTACGAGAGAGTAAGCAGCACCCAAGTTCAGAAGCGTCTGCTACATTTGGATTGTTTCATACAAAGGCAAGGAAGAGTTCTATACTAAATCTCTCTTGTGTTCCTATACTGGATACAGCCTAGTAAGCAGGACCCAAGTTCAGAAGCGTCTGCTACATTTGGATTGTTTCATACAAGGGCAAGGAAGAGTTGTATGCTAAATCTCTATAGTGATGCAGTATGGTCTACGAGAGAGTAAGCAACACCCAAGTTCAGAAGCGTCTGCTACATTTGGATTGTTTCATACAAGGGCAAGGAAGAGTTGTATGCTAAATCTCTATAGTGATGCAGTATGGTCTACGAGAGAGTAAGCAGCACCCAAGTTCAGAAGCGTTTGCTACATTTGGATTGTTTCGTACAAGGGCAAGGAAGAGTTGTATGCTAAATCTCTATAGTGATGCAGTATGGTCTACGAGAGAGTAAGCAGCACCCAAGTTCAGAAGCGTCTGCAACATTTGGATTGTTTCATACAAGGGCAAGGAAGAGTTGTATGCTAAATCTCTATAGTGATGCAGTATGGTCTACGAGAGAGTAAGCAGCACCCAAGTTCAGAAGCGTCTGCTACATTTGGATTGTTTCATACAAGGGCAATGAAGAGTTCTATACTAAATCTCTCTGGTGTTCCTATACTGGCTACAGCCTAGTAAGCAGCACCCAAGTTCAGAAGCGTCTGCTGCATTTGGATTGTTTCATACAAGGGCAAGGAAGAGTTGTATGGTAAATGTCTATAGTGATGCAGTATGGTCTACGAGAGAGTAAGCAGCACCCAAGTTCAGAAGCGTCTGCTACATTTGTATTGTTTCATACAGAGGCAATGAAGTGTTCTATACTAAATCTCTCTGGTGTTCCTATACTGGCTACAGCCTAGTAAGCAGCACCCAAGTTCAGAAGCGTCAGCTACATTTGGATTGTTTCATACAAGGGCAAGGAAGAGTTGTATGCTAAATCTCTATAGTGATGCAGTATGGTCTACGAGAGAGTAAGCAGCACCCAAGTTCAGAAGCGTCTGCTACATTTGGATTGTTTCATACAAAGGCAAGGAAGAGTTGTATGCTAAATCTCTATAGTGATGCAGTATGGTCTACGAGAGAGTAAGCAGCACCCAAGTTCAGAAGCGTCTGCTACATTTGGATTGTTTCATACAAGGGCAAGGAAGAGTTGTATGCTAAATCTCTATAGTGATGCAGTATGGTCTACGAGAGAGTAAGCAGCACCCAAGTTCAGAAGCGTCTGCAACATTTGGATTGTTTCATACAAGGGCAAGGAAGAGTTGTATGCTAAATCTCTATAGTGATGCAGTATGGTCTACGAGAGAGTAAGCAGCACCCAAGTTCAGAAGCGTCTGCTACATTTGGATTGTTTCATACAAGGGCAATGAAGAGTTCTATACTTAATCTCTCTGGTGTTCCTATACTGGCTACAGCCTAGAAAGCAGCACCCAAGTTCAGAAGCGTCTGCTACATTTGGATTGTTTCATACAAGGGCAAGGAAGAGTTGTATGGTAAATGTATATAGTGATGCAGTATGGTCTACGAGAGAGTAAGCAGCACCCAAGTTCAGAACCGTCTGCTACATTTGGATTGTTTCATACAAGGGCAAGGAAGAGTTGTATGCTAAATCTCTATAGTGATGCAGTATGGTCTACGAGAGAGTAAGCAGCACCCAAGTTCAGAAGCGTCTGCTACATTTGGATTGTTTCATACAAGGGCAAGGAAGAGTTGTATGGTAAATCTCTATAGTGATGCATTATGGTCTACGAGAGAGTAAGCAGCACCCAAGTTCAGAAGCGTCTGCTACATTTGGATTGTTTCATACAAAGGCAAGGAAGAGTTCTATACTAAATCTCTCTGGTGTTCCTATACTGGCTACAGCCTAGTAAGCAGGACCCAAGTTCAGAAGCGTCTGCTACATTTGGATTGTTTCATACAAGGGCAAGGAAGAGTTGTATGCTAAATCTCTATAGTGATGCAGTATGGTCTACGAGAGAGTAAGCAGCACCCAAGTTCACAAGCGTCTGCTACATTTGGATTGTTTCATACAAGGGCAAGGAAGAGTTGTATGCTAAATCTCTATAGTGATGCAGTATGGTCTACGAGAGAGTAAGCAGCACCCAAGTTCAGAAGCGTCTGCTACATTTGGATTGTTTCGTACAAGGGCAAGGAAGAGTTGTATGCTAAATCTCTATAGTGATGCAGTATGGTCTACGAAAGAGTAAGCAGCACCCAAGTTCAGGAGCGTCTGCAACATTTGGATTGTTTCATACAAGGGCAAGGAAGAGTTGTATGCTAAATCTCTATAGTGATGCAGTATGGTCTACGAGAGAGTAAGCAGCACCCAAGTTCAGAAGCGTCTGCTACATTTGGATTGTTTCATACAAGGGCAATGAAGAGTTCTATACTAAATCTCTCTGGTGTTCCTATACTGGCTACAGCCTAGTAAGCAGCACCCAAGTTCAGAAGCGTCTGCTACATTTGGATTGTTTCATACAAGGGCAAGGAAGAGTTGTATGGTAAATGTCTATAGTGATGCAGTATGGTCTACGAGAGAGTAAGCAGCACCCAAGTTCAGAACCGTCTGCTACATTTGTATTGTTTCATACAGAGGCAATGAAGTGTTCTATACTAAATGTCTCTGGTGTTCCTATACTCGCTACAGCCTAGTAAGCAGGACCCAAGTTCAGAAGCGTCTGCTACATTTGGATTGTTTCATACAAGGGCAAGGAAGAGTTGTATGCTAAATCTCTATAGGGATGCAGTATGGTCTACGAGAGAGTAAGCAGCACCCAAGTTCAGAAGCGTCTGCTGCATTTGGACTGTTTCATACAAGGGCAAGGAAGAGTTGTATGGTAAATCTCTATAGTGATGCAGTATGGTCTACGAGAGAGTAAGCAGCACCCAAGTTCAGAAGCGTCTGCTACATTTGGATTGTTTCATACAAAGGCAAGGAAGAGTTGTATGCTAAAACTCTATAGTGATGCAGTATGGTCTACGAGAGAGTAAGCAGCACCCACGTTCAGAAGCGTCTGCTACATTTGGATTGCTTCATACAAAGGCAATGAAGTGTTCTATACTAAATCTCTCTGGTGTTCCTATACTGGCTACAGCCTAGTAAGCAGGACCCAAGTTCAGAAGCGTCTGCTACATTTGGATTGTTTCATACAAGGGCAAGGAAGAGTTGTATGCTAAATCTCTATAGTGATGCAGTATGGTCTACGAGAGAGTAAGCAGCACCCAAGTTCAGAAGCATCAGCTACATTTGGATTGTTTCATACAAGGGCAAGGAAGAGTTGTATGGTAAATCTCTATAGTGATGCCGTATGGTCTACGAGAGAGTAAGCAGCACCCACGTTCAGAAGCGTCAGCTACATTTGGATTGTTTCATACAAGGGCAAGGAAGAGTTGTATGGTAAATCTCTATAGTGATGCAGTATGGTCGACGAGAGAGTAAGCAGCACCCAAGTTCAGAAGCGTCTGCTACATTTGGATTGTTTCATACAAGGGCAAGGAAGAGTTGTATGGTAAATCTCTATAGTGATGCAGTATGGTCTACGAGAGAGTAAGCAGCACCCAAGTTCAGAAGCGTCTGCTACATTTGGATTGTTTCATACAAGGGCAAGGAAGAGTTGTATGCTAAATCTCTATAGTGATGCAGTATGGTCTACGAGAGAGTAAGCAGCACCCAAGTTCAGAAGCGTCTGCAAAATTTGGATTGTCTCATACAAGGGCAAGGAAGAGTTGTATGGTAAATCTCTATAGTGATGCAGTATGGTCTACGAGAGAGTAAGCAGCACCCAAGTTCAGAAGCGTCTGCTACATTTGGATTGTTTCATACAAGGGCAAGGAAGAGTTCTATACTAAATCTCTCTGGTGTTCCTATACTGGCTACAGCCTAGTAAGCAGCACCCAAGTTCATAAGCGTCTGCTACATTTGGATTGTTTCATACAAGGGCAAGGAAGAGTTGTATGCTAAATCTCTATAGTGATGCAGTATGGTCTACGAGAGAGTAAGCAGCACCCAAGTTCAGAAGCGTCTGCTACATTTGGAGTGGTTCATACAAGGGCAATGAAGAGTTCTATACTAAATCTCTCTGGTGTTCCTATACTGGCTACAGCCTAGTAAGCAGCACCCAAGTTCATAAGCGTCTGCTACATTTGGATTGTTTCATACAAGGGCAAGGAAGAGTTGTATGCTAAATCTCTATAGGGATGCAGTATGGTCTACGAGAGAGTAAGCAGCACCCAAGTTCAGAAGCGTCTGCTACATTTGGATTGTTTCATACAAGGGCAAGGAAGAGTTGTATGCTAAATCTCTATAGTGATGCAGTATGGTCAACGAGAGAGTAAGCAGCACCCAAGTTCAGAAGCGTCTGCTAGATTTGGATTGTTTCATACAAGGGCAAGGAAGAGTTGTATGCTAAATCTCTATAGTGATGCAGTATGGTCTACGAGAGAGTAAGCAGCACCCAAGTTCAGAAGCGTCTGCTACATTTGGATTTTTTCATACAAAGGCAAGGAAGAGATGTATGCTAAAACTCTATAGTGATGCAGTATGGTCTACGAGAGAGTAAGCAGCACCCACGTTCAGAAGCGTCTGCTACATTTGGATTGTTTCATACAAAGGCAATGAATAGTTCTATAATAAATCTCTCTGGTGTTCCTATACTGGCTACAGCCTGGTAAGCAGGACCCAAGTTCAGAAGCGTCTGCTACATTTGGATTGTTTCATACAAGGGCAAGGAAGAGTTGTATGGTAAATCTCTATAGTGATGCAGTATGGTCTACGAGAGAGTAAGCAGCACCCAAGTTCAGAAGCGTCTGCTACATTTGGATTGTTTCATACAAGGGCAAGGAAGAGTTGTATGCTAAATCTCTATAGTGATGCAGTATGGTCTACGAGAGAGTAAGCAGCACCCAAGTTCAGAAGCGTCTGCTACATTTGGATTGTTTCATACAAAGGCAAGGAAGAGTTGTATGCTAAATCTCTATAGTGATGCAGTATGGTCTACGAGAGAGTAAGCAGCACCCAAGTTCAGAAGCGTCTGCTACATTTGGATTGTTTCATACAAGGGCAAGGAAGAGTTGTATGCTAAATCTCTATAGTGATGCAGTATGGTCTACGAGAGAGTAAGCAGCACCCAAGTTCAGAAGCGTCTGCTACATTTGGATTATTTCATACAAGGGCAAGGAAGAGTTGTATGCTAAATCTCTATAGTGATGCAGTATGGTCTACGAGAGAGTAAGCAGCGCCCAAGTTCAGAAGCGTCTGCTACATTTGGATTGTTTCATACAAGGGCAATGAAGAGTTCTATACTAAATCTCTCTGGTGTTCCTATACTGGCTACAGCCTAGTAAGCAGCACCCAAGTTCAGAAGCGTCTGCTACATTTGGATTGTTTCATACAAGGGCAAGGAAGAGTTGTATGGTAAATGTCTATAGTGATGCAGTATGGTCTACGAGAGAGTAAGCAGCAACCAAGTTCAGAACCGTCTGCTACATTTGTATTGTTTCATACAGAGGCAATGAAGTGTTCTATACTAAATCTCTCTGGTGTTCCTATACTCGCTACAGCCTAGTAAGCAGGACCCAAGTTCAGAAGCGTCTGCTACATTTGCATTGTTTCATACAAGGGCAAGGAAGAGTTGTATGCTAAATCTCTATAGGGATGCAGTATGGTCTACGAGAGAGTAAGCAGCACCCAAGTTCAGAAGCGTCTGCTGCATTTGGACTGTTTCATACAAGGGCAAGGAAGAGTTGTATGCTAAATCTCTATAGTGATGCAGTATGGTCTACGAGAGAGTAAGCAGCACCCAAGTTCAGAAGCGTCTGCTACATTTGGATTGTTTCATACAAAGGCAATGAAGAGTTCTATACTAAATCTCTCTGGTGTTCCTATACTGGCTACAGCCTAGTAAGCAGGACCCAAGTTCAGAAGCGTCTGCTACATTTGGATTGTTTCATACAAGGGCAAGGAAGAGTTGTATGGTAAATCTCTATAGTGATGCAGTATGGTCTACGAGAGAGTAAGCAGCACCCAAGTTCAGAAGCGTCTGCTACATTTCGATTGTTTCATACAACGGCAAGGAAGAGTTTTATGCTATATCTCTATAGTGATGCAGTATGGTCTACGAGAGAGTAAGCAGCACCCAAGTTCAGAAGCGTCTGCTACATTTGGATTGTTTCATACAAGGGCAAGGAAGAGTTGTATGGTAAATCTCTATAGTGATGCAGTATGGTCTACGAGAGAGTAAGCAGCACCCAAGTTCAGAAGCGTCTGCCACATTTGGATTGTTTCATACAAAGGCAATGAAGAGTTCTATACTAAATCTCTCTGGTGTTCCTATACTGGCTACAGCCTAGTAAGCAGGACCCAAGTTCAGAAGCGTCTGCTACATTTGGATTGTTTCATACAAGGGCAAGGAAGAGTTGTATGCTAAATCTCTATAGTGATGCAGTATGGTCTACGAGAGAGTAAGCAGCACCCAAGTTCAGAAGCGTCAGCTACATTTGGATTGTTTCATACAAGGGCAAGGAAGAGTTGTATGCTAAATCTCTATAGTGATGCAGTATGGTCTACGAGAGAGTAAGCAGCACCCAAGTTCAGAAGCGTCTGCAACATTTTGATTGTCTCATACAACGGCAAGGAAGAGTTGTATGGTAAATCTCTATAGTGATGCAGTATGGTCTACGAGAGTAAGCAGCACCCAAGTTCAGAAGCGTCTGCTACATTTGGATTGTTTCATACAAGGGCAAGGAAGAGTTGTATGCTAAATCTCTATAGTGATGCAGTATGGTCTACGAGAGAGTAAGCAGCACCCAAGTTCAGAAGCGTCTTCTACATTTGGATTGCTTCGTACAAGGGCAAGGAAGAGTTGTATGCTAAATCTCTATAGTGATGCAGTATGGTCTACGAGAGAGTAAGCAGCACCCAAGTTCAGAAGCGTCTGCAACATTTGGATTGCTTCGTACAAGGGCAAGGAAGAGTTGTATGCTAAATCTCTATAGTGATGCAGTATGGTCTACGAGAGAGTAAGCAGCACCCAAGTTCAGAAGCGTCTGCTACATTTGGATTGTTTCATACAAGGGCAATGAAGAGTTCTATACTAAATCTCTCTGGTGTTCCTATACTGGCTACAGCCTAGTAAGCAGCACCCAAGTTCAGAAGCGTCTGCTACATTTGGATTGTTTCATACAAGGGCAAGGAAGAGTTGTATGGTAAATCTCTATAGTGATGCAGTATGGTCTACGAGAGAGTAAGCAGCACCCAAGTTCAGAAGCGTCTGCTACATTTGGATTGTTTCATACAGAGGCAATGAACAGTTCTATACTAAATCTCTCTGGTGTTCCTATACTCGCTACAGCCTAGTAAGCAGGACCCAAGTTCAGAAGCGTCTGCTACATTTGGATTGTTTCATACAAGGGCAAGGAAGAGTTGTATGCTAAATCTCTATAGGGATGCAGTATGGTCTACGAGAGAGTAAGCAGCACCCAAGTTCAGAAGCGACTGCTACATTTGGATAATTTCATACAAAGGCAAGGAAGAGTTGTATGCTAAAACTCTATAGTGATGCAGTATGGTCTACGAGAGAGTAAGCAGCACCCAAGTTCAGAAGCGTCTGCTACATTTGGATTGTCTCATACAAAGGCAATGAAGAGTTCTATACTAAATCTCTCTGGTGTTCCTATACTGGCTACAGCCTAGTAAGCAGGACCCAAGTTCAGAAGCGTCTGCTACATTTGGATTTTTTCATACAAGGGCAAGGAAGAGTTGTATGGTAAATCTCTATAGTGATGCAGTATGGTCTACGAGAGAGTAAGCAGCACCCATTTCAGAAGCGTCTGCTACATTTGGATTGTTTCATACAAGGGCAAGGAAGAGTTGTATGTTAAATCTCTATAGTGATGCAGTATGGTCTACGAGAGAGTAAGCAGCACCCAAGTTCAGAAGCGTCTGCTACATTTGGATTGTTTCATACAAGGGCAAGGAAGAGTTGTATGTTAAATCTCTATAGTGATGCATTATGGTCTACGAGAGAGTAAGCAGCACCCAAGTTCAGAAGCGTCTGGTACATTTGGATTGTTTCATACAAAGGCAATGAAGAGTTCTATACTAAATCTCTCTGGTGTTCCTATACTGGCTACAGCCTAGTAAGCAGGACCCAAGTTCAGAAGCGTCTGCTACATTTGGATTGTTTCATACAAGGGCAAGGAAGAGTTGTATGCTAAATCTCTATAGGGATGCAGTATGGTCTACGAGAGAGTAAGCAGCACCCAAGTTCAGAAGCGTCTGCTGCATTTGGACTGTTTCATACAAGGGCAAGGAAGAGTTGTATGCTAAATCTCTATAGTGATGCAGTATGGTCTACGAGAGAGTAAGCAGCACCCAAGTTCAGAAGCGTCTGCTACATTTGGATTGTTTCATACAAAGGCAATGAAGAGTTCTATACTAAATCTCTCTGGTGTTCCTATACTGGCTACAGCCTAGTAAGCAGGACCCAAGTTCAGAAGCGTCTGCTACATTTGGATTGTTTCATACAAGGGCAAGGAAGAGTTGTATGGTAAATCTCTATAGTGATGCAGTATGGTCTACGAGAGAGTAAGCAGCACCCAAGTTCAGAAGCGTCTGCTACATTTCGATTGTTTCATACAAGGGCAAGGATGAGTTGTATGCTAAATCTCTATAGTGATGCAGTATGGTCTACGAGAGAGTAAGCAGCACCCAAGTTCAGAAGCGTCAGCTACATTTGGATTGTTTCATACAAGGGCAAGGAAGAGTTGTATGGTAAATCTCTATAGTGATTCAGTATGGTCTACGAGAGAGTAAGCAGCACCCAAGTTCAGAAGCGTCTGCTACATTTGGATTGTTTCATACAAGGGCAAGGAAGAGTTGTATGGTAAATCTCTATAGTGATGCATTATGGTCTACGAGAGAGTAAGCAGCACCCAAGTTCAGAAGCGTCTGGTACATTTGGATTGTTTCATACAAAGGCAATGAAGAGTTCTATACTAAATCTCTCTGGTGTTCGTATACTGGCTACAGCCTAGTAAGCAGGACCCAAGTTCAGAAGCGTCTGCTACATTTGGATTGTTTCATACAAGGGCAAGGAAGAGTTGTATGGTAAATCTCTACAGTGATGCAGTATGGTCTACGAGAGAGTAAGCAGCACCCAAGTTCAGAAGCATCAGCTACATTTGGATTGTTTCATACAAGGGCAAGGAAGAGTTGTATGGTAAATCTCTATAGTGATGCAGTATGGTCTACGAGAGAGTAAGCAGCACCCAAGTTCAGAAGCGTCTGCTACATTTGGATTGTTTCATACAAGGGCAAGGAAGAGTTGTATGCTAAATCTCTATAGTGATGCAGTATGGTCTACGAGAGAGTAAGCAGCACCCAAGTTCAGAAGCGTCTGCTACATTTGGATTGTTTCATACAAGGGCAAGGAAGAGTTGTAAGGTAAATGTCTATAGTGATGCAGTATGGTCTACGAGAGAGTAAGCAGGACCCAAGTTCAGATGCGTCTGCTACATTTGGATTGTTTCATAGAAAGGCAATGAAGAGTTCTATACTAAATCTCTCTGGTGTTCCTATACTGGCTACAGCCTAGTAAGCAGGACCCAAGTTCAGAAGCGTCTGCTACATTTGGATTGTTTCATACAAGGGCAAGGAAGAGTTGTATGCTAAATCTCTATAGTGATGCAGTATGGTCTACGAGAGAGTAAGCAGCACCCAAATTCAGAAGCATCAGCTACATTTGGATTGTTTCATACAAGGGCAAGGAAGAGTTGTATGGTAAATCTCTATAGTGATGCAGTATGGTCTACGAGAGTGTAAGCAGCATCCAAGTTCAGAAGCGTCTGCTACATTTGGATTGTTTCATACAAGGGCAAGGAAGAGTTTTATGCTATATCTCTATAGTGATGCAGTATGGTCTACGAGAGAGTAAGCAGCACCCAAGTTCAGAAGCGTCTGCTACATTTGGATTGTTTCATACAAGGGCAAGGAAGAGTTGTATGGTAAATCTCTATAGTGATGCAGTATGGTCTACGAGAGAGTAAGCAGCACCCAAGTTCAGAAGCGTCTGCTACATTTGGATTGTTTCATACAAAGGCAATGAAGAGTTCTATACTAAATCTCTCTGGTGTTCCTATACTGGCTACAGCCTAGTAAGCAGGACCCAAGTTCAGAAGCGTCTGCTACATTTGGATTGTTTCATACAAGGGCAAGGAAGAGTTGTATGCTAAATCTCTATAGTGATGCAGTATGGTCTACGAGAGAGTAAGCAGCACCCAAGTTCAGAAGCGTCAGCTACATTTGGATTGTTTCATACAAGGGCAAGGAAGAGTTGTATGCTAAATCTCTATAGTGATGCAGTATGGTCTACGAGAGAGTAAGCAGCACCCAAGTTCAGAAGCGTCTGCAACATTTTGATTGTCTCATACAACGGCAAGGAAGAGTTGTATGGTAAATCTCTATAGTGATGCATTATGGTCTACGAGAGAGTAAGCAGCACCCAAGTTCAGAAGCGTCTGGTACATTTGGATTCTTTCATACAAAGGCAATGAAGAGTTCTATACTAAATCTCTCTGGTGTTCCTATACTGGCTACATCCTAGTAAGCAGGACCCAAGTTCAGAAGCGTCTGCTACATTTGGATTGTTTCATACAAGGGCAAGGAAGAGTTGTATGCTAAATCTCTATAGTGATGCAGTATGGTCTACGAGAGAGTAAGCAGCACCCAAGTTCAGAAGCATCAGCTACATTTGGATTGTTTCATACAAGGGCAAGGAAGAGTTGTATGGTAAATATCTATAGTGATGCAGTATGGTCTACGAGAGAGTAAGCAGCACCCAAGTTCAGAAGCGTCAGCTACATTTGGATTGTTTCATACAAGGGCAAGGAAGAGTTGTATGGTAAATCTCTATAGTGATGCAGTATGGTCTACGAGAGAGTAAGCAGCACCCAAGTTCAGAAGCGTCTGGTACATTTGGATTCTTTCATACAAAGGCAATGAAGAGTTCTATACTAAATCTCTCTGGTGTTCCTATACTGGCTACATCCTAGTAAGCAGGACCCAAGTTCAGAAGCGTCTGCTACATTTGGATTGTTTCATACAAGGGCAAGGAAGAGTTGTATGGTAAATCTCTATAGTGATGCAGTATGGTCTACGAGAGAGTAAGCAGCACCCAAGTTCAGAAGCGTCTGCTAGATTTGGATTGTTTCATACAGAGGCAATGAAGAGTTCTATACTAAATCTCTCTGGTGTTCCTATACTCGCTACAGCCTAGTAAGCAGGACCCAAGTTCAGAAGCGTCTGCTACATTTGGATTGTTTCATACAAGGGCAAGGAAGAGTTGTATGCTAAATCTCTATAGGGATGCAGTATGGTCTACGAGAGAGTAAGCAGCACCCAAGTTCAGAAGCGTCAGCTACATTTGGATTGTTTCATACAAGGGCAAGGAAGAGTTGTATGGTAAATCTCTATAGTGATGCAGTATGGTCTACGAGAGAGTAAGCAGCACCCAAGTTCAGAAGCGTCTGCAACATTTGGATTGTTTCGTACAAGGGCAAGGAAGAGTTGTATGCTAAATCTCTATAGTGATGCAGTATGGTCTACGAGAGAGTAAGCAGCACCCAAGTTCAGAAGCGTCTGCAACATTTGGATTGTTTCATACAAGGGCAAGGAAGAGTTGTATGCTAAATCTCTATAGTGATGCAGTATGGTCTACGAGAGAGTAAGCAGCACCCAAGTTCCGAAGCGTCTGCTACATTTGGATTGTTTCATACAAGGGCAATCAAGAGTTCTATACTAAATCTCTCTGGTGTTCCTATACTGGCTACAGCCTAGTAAGCAGGTCCCAAGTTCAGAAGCGTCTGCTACATTTGGATTGTTTCATACAAGGGCAAGGAAGAGTTGTATGCTAAATCTCTATAGGGATGCAGTATGGTCTACGAGAGAGTAAGCAGCACCCAAGTTCAGAAGCGTCTGCTACATTTGGATTGTTTCATACAGGGGCAAGGAAGAGTTGTATGGTAAATCTCTATAGTGATGCAGTATGGTCTACGAGAGAGTAAGCAGCACCCAAGTTCAGAAGCGTCTGCTAGATTTGGATTGTTTCATACAGAGGCAATGAAGAGTTCTATACTAAATCTCTCTGGTGTTCCTATACTCGCTACAGCCTAGTAAGCAGGTCCCAAGTTCAGAAGCGTCTGCTACATTTGGATTGTTTCATACAAGGGCAAGGAAGAGTTGTATGCTAAATCTCTATAGGGATGCAGTATGGTCTACGAGAGAGTAAGCAGCACCCAAGTTCAGAAGCGTCTGCTACATTTGGATTGTTTCATATAAGGGCAAGGAAGAGTTGTATGCTAAATCTCTATAGTGATGCAGTATGGTCTACGAGAGAGTAAGCAGCACCCAAGTTCAGAAGTGTCTGCTACATTTGGATTGTTTCATACAAAGGCAAGGAAGAGTTGTATGCTAAATCTCTATAGTGATGCAGTATGGTCTACGAGAGAGTAAGCAGCACCCAAGTTCAGAAGCGTCTGCTACATTTGGATTGTTTCATACATAGGGCAAGGAAGAGTTGTATGGTAAATCTCTATAGTGATGCATTATGGTCTACGAGAGAGTAAGCAGCACCCAAGTTCAGAAGCGTCTGGTACATTTGGATTCTTTCATACAAAGGCAATGAAGAGTTCTATACTAAATCTCTCTGGTGTTCCTATACTGGCTACATCCTAGTAAGCAGGACCCAAGTTCAGAAGCGTCTGCTACATTTGGATTGTTTCATACAAGGGCAAGGAAGAGTTGTATGCTAAATCTCTATAGTGATGCAGTATGGTCTACGAGAGAGTAAGCAGCACCCAAGTTCAGAAGCATCAGCTGCATTTGGATTGTTTCATACAAGGGCAAGGAAGAGTTGTATGGTAAATCTCTATAGTGATGCAGTATGGTCTACGAGAGAGTAAGCAGCACCCAAGTTCAGAAGCGTCAGCTACATTTGGATTGTTTCATACAAGGGCAAGGAAGAGTTGTATGGTAAATCTCTATAGTGATGCAGTATGGTCTACGAGAGAGTAAGCAGCACCCAAGTTCAGAAGCGTCTGCAACATTTGGATTGTCTCATACAAGGGCAAGGAAGAGTTGTATGCTAAATCTCTATAGTGATGCAGTATGGTCTACGAGAGAGTAAGCAGCACCCAAGTTCAGAAGCGTCTGCTACATTTGGATTGTTTCATACAAGGGCAAGGAAGAGTTGTATGGTAAATCTCTATAGTGATGCAGCATGGTCTACGAGAGAGTAAGCAGCACCCAAGTTCAGAACCGTCTGCTACATTTGGATTGTTTCATACAAGGGCAAGGAAGAGTTGTTTGCTAAATCTCTATAGTGATGCAGTATGGTCTACGAGAGAGTAAGCAGCACCCAAGTTCAGAAGCGTCTGCTACATTTGGATTGTTTCATACAAGGGCAAGGAAGAGTTGTATGGTAAATCTCTATAGTGATGCAGTATGGTCTACGAGAGAGTAAGCAGCACCCAAGTTCAGAAGCGTCTGCTACATTTGGATTGTTTCATACAAAGGCAATGAAGAGTTCTATACTAAATCTCTCTGGTGTTCCTATACTGGCTACAGCCTAGTAAGCAGGAACCAAGTTCAGAAGCGTCTGCTACATTTGGATTGTTTCATACAAGGGCAAGGAAGAGTTGTATGGTAAATCTCTATAGTGATGCCGTATGGTCTACGAGAGAGTAAGCAGCACCCAAGTTCAGAAGCGTCTGCAACATTTGGATTGTTTCATACAAGGGCAAGGAAGAGTTGTATGCTAAATCTCTATAGTGATGCATTATGGTCTACGAGAGAGTAAGCAGCACCCAAGTTCAGAAGCGTCTGCTACATTTGGATTGTTTCATACAAGGGCAATGAAGAGTTCTATACTAAATCTCTCTGGTGTTCCTATACTGGCTACAGCCTAGTAAGCAGCACCCAAGTTCAGAAGCGTCTGCAACATTTGGATTGTCTCATACAAGGGCAAGGAAGAGTTGTATGCTAAATCTCTATAGTGATGCATTATGGTCTACGAGAGAGTAAGCAGCACCCAAGTTCAGAAGCGTCTGCTACATTTGGATTGTTTCATACAAGGGCAATGAAGAGTTCTATACTAAATCTCTCTGGTGTTCCTATACTGGCTACAGCCTAGTAAGCAGCACCCAAGTTCAGAAGCGTCTGCAACATTTGGATTGTCTCATACAAGGGCAACGAAGAGTTGTATGCTAAATCTCTATAGTGATGCAGTATGGTCTACGAGAGAGTAAGCAGCACCCAAGTTCAGAAGCGTCTGCTACATTTGGATTGTTTCATACAAGGGCAAGGAAGAGTTGTATGGTAAATCTCTATAGTGATGCAGTATGGTCTACGAGAGAGTAAGCAGCACCCAAGTTCAGAAGCGTCTGCTACATTTGGATTGTTTCATACAAGGGCAATGAAGAGTTCTATACTAAATCTCTCTGGTGTTCCTATACTGGCTACAGCCTAGTAAGCAGGACCCAAGTTCAGAAGCGTCTGCTACATTGGGATTGTTTCATACAAGGGCAAGGAAGAGTTGTATGCTAAATCTCTATAGTGATGCACTATGGTGTACGAGAGAGTAAGCAGCACCCAAGTTCAGAAGCATCAGCTACATTTGGATTGTTTCATACAAGGGCAAGGAAGAGTTGTATGGTAAATCTCTATAGTGATGCAGTATGGTCTACGAGAGAGTAAGCAGCACCCAAGTTCAGAAGCGTCAGCTACATTTGGATTGTTTCATACAAGGGCAAGGAAGAGTTGTATGCTAAATCTCTATAGTGATGCAGTATGGTCTACGAGAGAGTAAGCAGCACCCAAGTTCAGAAGCGTCTGCAACATTTGGATTGTCTCATACAAGGGCAAGGAAGAGTTGTATGGTAAATCTCTATAGTGATGCAGTATGGTCTACGAGAGAGTAAGCAGCACCCAAGTTCAGAAGCGTCTGCTACATTTGGATTGTTTCATACAAGGGCAAGGAAGAGTTGTATGGTAAATCTCTATAGTGATGCAGTATGGTCTACGAGAGAGTAAGCAGCACCCAAGTTCAGAAGCGTCTCCTACATTTGGATTGTTTCATACAAGGGCAATGAAGAGTTCTATACTAAATCTCTCTGGTGTTCCTATACTGGCTACAGCCTAGTAAGCAGGACCCAAGTTCAGAAGCGTCTGCTACATTGGGATTGTTTCATACAAGGGCAAGGAAGAGTTGTATGCTAAATCTCTATAGTGATGCACTATGGTGTACGAGAGAGTAAGCAGCACCCAAGTTCAGAAGCATCAGCTACATTTGGATTGTTTCATACAAGGGCAAGGAAGAGTTGTATGGTAAATCTCTATAGTGATGCAGTATGGTCTACGAGAGAGTAAGCAGCACCCAAGTTCAGAAGCGTCAGCTACATTTGGATTGTTTCATACAAGGGCAAGGAAGAGTTGTATGCTAAATCTCTATAGTGATGCAGTATGGTCTACGAGAGAGTAAGCAGCACCCAAGTTCAGAAGCGTGTGCAACATTTGGATTGTCTCATACAAGGGCAAGGAAGAGTTGTATGGTAAATCTCTATAGTGATGCAGTATGGTCTACGAGAGAGTAAGCAGCACCCAAGTTCAGAAGCGTCTGCTACATTTGGATTGTTTCATACAAGGGCAAGGAAGAGTTGTATGCTAAATCTCTATAGTGATGCAGTATGGTCTACGAGAGAGTAAGCAGCACCCAAGTTCAGAAGTGTCTGCTACATTTGGATTGTTTCATACAAAGGCAAGGAAGAGTTGTATGCTAAATATCTATAGTGATGCAGTATGGTCTACGAGAGAGTAAGCAGCACCCAAGTTCAGAAGCGTCTGCTACATTTGGATTGTTTCATACATAGGGCAAGGAAGAGTTGTATGGTAAATCTCTATAGTGATGCATTATGGTCTACGAGAGAGTAAGCAGCACCCAAGTTCAGAAGCGTCTGGTACATTTGGATTCTTTCATACAAAGGCAATGAAGAGTTCTATACTAAATCTCTCTGGTGTTCCTATACTGGCTACATCCTAGTAAGCAGGACCCAAGTTCAGAAGCGTCTGCTACATTTGGATTGTTTCATACAAGGGCAAGGAAGAGTTGTATGCTAAATCTCTATAGTGATGCAGTATGGTCTACGAGAGAGTAAGCAGCACCCAAGTTCAGAAGCATCAGCTGCATTTGGATTGTTTCATACAAGGGCAAAGAAGAGTTGTATGGTAAATCTCTATAGTGATGCAGTATGGTCTACGAGAGAGTAAGCAGCACCCAAGTTCAGAAGCGTCTGCTACATTTGGATTGTTTCATACAAGGGCAAGGAAGAGTTGTATGGTAAATCTCTATAGTGATGCAGTATGGTCTACGAGAGAGTAAGCAGCACCCAAGTTCAGAAGCGTCTGCTACATTTGGATTGTTTCATACAAGGGCAATGAAGAGTTCTATACTAAATCTCTCTGGTGTTCCTATACTGGCTACAGCCTAGTAAGCAGGACCCAAGTTCAGAAGCGTCTGCTACATTGGGATTGTTTCATACAAGGGCAAGGAAGAGTTGTATGCTAAATCTCTATAGTGATGCACTATGGTGTACGAGAGAGTAAGCAGCACCCAAGTTCAGAAGCATCAGCTACATTTGGATTGTTTCATACAAGGGCAAGGAAGAGTTGTATGGTAAATCTCTATAGTGATGCAGTATGGTCTACGAGAGAGTAAGCAGCACCCAAGTTCAGAAGCGTCAGCTACATTTGGATTGTTTCATACAAGGGCAAGGAAGAGTTGTATGCTAAATCTCTATAGTGATGTAGTATGGTCTACGAGAGAGTAAGCAGCACCCAAGTTCAGAAGCGTCTGCAACATTTGGATTGTCTCATACAAGGGCAAGGAAGAGTTGTATGGTAAATCTCTATAGTGATGCAGTATGGTCTACGAGAGAGTAAGCAGCACCCAAGTTCAGAAGCGTCTGCTACATTTGGATTGTTTCATACAAGGGCAAGGAAGAGTTGTATGCTAAATCTCTATAGTGATGCAGTATGGTCTACGAGAGAGTAAGCAGCACCCAAGTTCAGAAGCGTCTGCTACATTTGGATTGTTTCGTACAAGGGCAAGGAAGAGTTGTATGCTAAATCTCTATAGTGATGCAGTATGGTCTACGAGAGAGTAAGCAGCACCCAAGTTCAGAAGCGTCTGCAACATTTGGATTGTTTCATACAAGGGCAAGGAAGAGTTGTATGCTAAATCTCTATAGGGATGCAGTATGGTCTACGAGAGAGTAAGCAGCACCCAAGTTCAGAAGCGTCTGCTGCATTTGGATTGTTTCATACAAGGGCAAGGAAGAGTTGTATGGTAAATCTCTATAGTGATGCAGTATGGTCTACGAGAGAGTAAGCAGCACCCAAGTTCAGAAGCGTCTGCTACATTTGGATTGTTTCATACAAGGGCAAGGAAGAGTTGTGTGCTAAATCTCTATAGTGATGCAATACGGTCTACGAGAGAGTAAGCAGCACCCAAGTTCAGAAGCGTCTGCTACATTTGGATTGTTTCATACAAAGGCAAGGAAGAGTTGTATGCTAAAACTCTATAGTGATGCAGTATGGTCTACGAGAGAGTAAGCAGAACCCAAGTTCAGAAGCGTCTGCTACATTTGGATTGTCTCATACAAAGGCAATGAAGAGTTCTATACTAAATCTCTCTGGTGTTCCTATACTGGCTACAGCCTAGTAAGCAGGACCCAAGTTCAGAAGCGTCTGCTACATTTGGATTTTTTCATAAAAGGGCAAGGAAGAGTTGTATGGTAAATCTCTATAGTGATGCAGTATGGTCTACGAGAGAGTAAGCAGCACCCAAGTTCAGAAGCGCCTGCTACATTTGGATTGTTTCATACAAGGGCAAGGAAGAGTTGTATGTTAAATCTCTATAGTGATGCAGTATGGTCTACGAGAGAGTAAGCAGCACCCAAGTTCAGAAGCGTCTGCTACATTTGGATTGTTTCATACAAGGGCAAGGAAGAGTTGTATGGTAAATCTCTATAGTGATGCATTATGGTCTACGAGAGAGTAAGCAGCACCCAAGTTCGGAAGCGTCTGGTACTTTTGGATTGTTTCATACAAAGGCAATGAAGTGTTCTATACTAAATCTCTCTGGTGTTCCTATACTGGCTACAGCCTAGTAAGCAGGACCCAAGTTCAGAAGCGTCTGCTACATTTGGATTGTTTCATACAAGGGCAAGGAAGAGTTGTATGCTAAATCTCTATAGTGATGCAGTATGGTCTACGAGAGAGTAAGCAGCACCCAAGTTCAGAAGCATCAGCTACATTTGGATTGTTTCATACAAGGGCAAGGAAGAGTTGTATGGTAAATCTCTATAGTGATGCCGTATGGTCTACGAGAGAGTAAGCAGCACCCACGTTCAGAAGCGTCAGCTACATTTGGATTGTTTCATACAAGGGCAAGGAAGAGTTGTATGGTAAATCTCTATAGTGATGCAGTATGGTCTACGAGAGAGTAAGCAGCACCCAAGTTCAGAAGCGTCTGCTACATTTGGATTGTTTCATACAAGGGCAAGGAAGAGTTGTATGGTAAATCTCTATAGTGATGCAGTATGGTCTACGAGAGAGTAAGCAGCACCCAAGTTCAGAAGCGTCTGCTACATTTGGATTGTTTCATACAAGGGCAAGGAAGAGTTGTATGCTAAATCTCTATAGTGATGCAGTATGGTATACGAGAGAGTAAGCAGCACCCAAGTTCAGAAGCGTCTGCAAAATTTGGATTGTCTCATACAAGGGCAAGGAAGAGTTGTATGGTAAATCTCTATAGTGATGCAGTATGGTCTACGAGAGAGTAAGCAGCACCCAAGTTCAGAAGCGTCTGCTACATTTGGATTGTTTCATACAAGGGCAAGGAAGAGTTCTATACTAAATCTCTCTGGTGTTCCTATACTGGCTACAGCCTAGTAAGCAGCACCCAAGTTCATAAGCGTCTGCTACATTTGGATTGTTTCATACAAGGGCAAGGAAGAGTTGTATGCTAAATCTCTATAGTGATGCAGTATGGTCTACGAGAGAGTAAGCAGCACCCAAGTTCAGAAGCGTCTGCTACATTTGGATTGGTTCATACAAGGGCAATGAAGAGTTCTATACGAAATCTCTCTGGTGTTCCTATACTGGCTACAGCCTAGTAAGCAGCACCCAAGTTCATAAGCGTCTGCTACATTTGGATTGTTTCATACAAGGGCAAGGAAGAGTTGTATGGTAAATCTCTATAGTGATGCAGTATGGTCTACGAGAGAGTAAGCAGCATCCAAGTTCAGAAGCGTCTGCTACATTTGGATTGTTTCATACAGAGGCAATGAAGAGTTCTATACTAAATCTCTCTGGTGTTCCTATACTGGCTACAGCCTAGTAAGCAGGACCCAAGTTCAGAAGCGTCTGCTACATTTGGATTGTTTCATACAAGGGCAAGGAAGAGTTGTATGCTAAATCTCTATAGGGATGCAGTATGGTCTACGAGAGAGTAAGCAGCACCCAAGTTCAGAAGCGTCTGCTACATTTGGATTGTTTCATACAAGGGCAAGGAAGAGTTGTATGCTAAATCTCTATAGTGATGCAGTATGGTCAACGAGAGAGTAAGCAGCACCCAAGTTCAGAAGCGTCTGCTAGATTTGGATTGTTTCATACAAGGGCAAGGAAGAGTTGTATGCTAAATCTCTATAGTGATGCAGTATGGTCTACGAGAGAGTAAGCAGCACCCAAGTTCAGAAGCGTCTGCTACATTTGGATTTTTTCATACAAAGGCAAGGAAGAGATGTATGCTAAAACTCTATAGTGATGCAGTATGGTCTACGAGAGAGTAAGCAGCACCCACGTTCAGAAGCGTCTGCTACATTTGGATTGTTTCATACAAAGGCAATGAATAGTTCTATAATAAATCTCTCTGGTGTTCCTATACTGGCTACAGCCTGGTAAGCAGGACCCAAGTTCAGAAGCGTCTGCTACATTTGGATTGTTTCATACAAGGGCAAGGAAGAGTTGTATGGTAAATCTCTATAGTGATGCAGTATGGTCTACGAGAGAGTAAGCAGCACCCAAGTTCAGAAGCGTCTGCTACATTTGGATTGTTTCATACAAGGGCAAGGAAGAGTTGTATGCTAAATCTCTATAGTGATGCAGTATGGTCTACGAGAGAGTAAGCAGCACCCAAGTTCAGAAGCGTCTGCTACATTTGGATTGTTTCATACAAAGGCAAGGAAGAGTTGTATGCTAAATCTCTATAGTGATGCAGTATGGTCTACGAGAGAGTAAGCAGCACCCAAGTTCAGAAGCGTCTGCTACATTTGGATTGTTTCATACAAGGGCAAGGAAGAGTTGTATGCTAAATCTCTATAGTGATGCAGTATGGTCTACGAGAGAGTAAGCAGCACCCAAGTTCAGAAGCGTCTGCTACATTTGGATTATTTCATACAAGGGCAAGGAAGAGTTGTATGCTAAATCTCTATAGTGATGCAGTATGGTCTACGAGAGAGTAAGCAGCACCCAAGTTCAGAAGCGTCTGCTACATTTGGATTGTTTCATACAAGGGCAATGAAGAGTTCTATACTAAATCTCTCTGGTGTTCCTATACTGGCTACAGCCTAGTAAGCAGCACCCAAGTTCAGAAGCGTCTGCTACATTTGGATTGTTTCATACAAGGGCAAGGAAGAGTTGTATGGTAAATGTCTATAGTGATGCAGTATGGTCTACGAGAGAGTAAGCAGCACCCAAGTTCAGAACCGTCTGCTACATTTGTATTGTTTCATACAGAGGCAATGAAGTGTTCTATACTAAATCTCTCTGGTGTTCCTATACTCGCTACAGCCTAGTAAGCAGGACCCAAGTTCAGAAGCGTCTGCTACATTTGCATTGTTTCATACAAGGGCAAGGAAGAGTTGTATGCTAAATCTCTATAGGGATGCAGTATGGTCTACGAGAGAGTAAGCAGCACCCAAGTTCAGAAGCGTCTGCTGCATTTGGACTGTTTCATACAAGGGCAAGGAAGAGTTGTATGCTAAATCTCTATAGTGATGCAGTATGGTCTACGAGAGAGTAAGCAGCACCCAAGTTCAGAAGCGTCTGCTACATTTGGATTGTTTCATACAAAGGCAATGAAGAGTTCTATACTAAATCTCTCTGGTGTTCCTATACTGGCTACAGCCTAGTAAGCAGGACCCAAGTTCAGAAGCGTCTGCTACATTTGGATTGTTTCATACAAGGGCAAGGAAGAGTTGTATGGTAAATCTCTATAGTGATGCAGTATGGTCTACGAGAGAGTAAGCAGCACCCAAGTTCAGAAGCGTCTGCTACATTTCGATTGTTTCATACAACGGCAAGGAAGAGTTTTATGCTATATCTCTATAGTGATGCAGTATGGTCTACGAGAGAGTAAGCAGCACCCAAGTTCAGAAGCGTCTGCTACATTTGGATTGTTTCATACAAGGGCAAGGAAGAGTTGTATGGTAAATCTCTATAGTGATGCAGTATGGTCTACGAGAGAGTAAGCAGCACCCAAGTTCAGAAGCGTCTGCTACATTTGGATTGTTTCATACAAAGGCAATGAAGAGTTCTATACTAAATCTCTCTGGTGTTCCTATACTGGCTACAGCCTAGTAAGCAGGACCCAAGTTCAGAAGCGTCTGCTACATTTGGATTGTTTCATACAAGGGCAAGGAAGAGTTGTATGCTAAATCTCTATAGTGATGCAGTATGGTCTACGAGAGAGTAAGCAGCACCCAAGTTCAGAAGCGTCAGCTACATTTGGATTGTTTCATACAAGGGCAAGGAAGAGTTGTATGCTAAATCTCTATAGTGATGCAGTATGGTCTACGAGAGAGTAAGCAGCACCCAAGTTCAGAAGCGTCTGCAACATTTTGATTGTCTCATACAACGGCAAGGAAGAGTTGTATGGTAAATCTCTATAGTGATGCAGTATGGTCTACGAGAGAGTAAGCAGCACCCAAGTTCAGAAGCGTCTGCTACATTTGGATTGTTTCATACAAGGGCAAGGAAGAGTTGTATGCTAAATCTCTATAGTGATGCAGTATGGTCTACGAGAGAGTAAGCAGCACCCAAGTTCAGAAGCGTCTTCTACATTTGGATTGCTTCGTACAAGGGCAAGGAAGAGTTGTATGCTAAATCTCTATAGTGATGCAGTATGGTCTACGAGAGAGTAAGCAGCACCCAAGTTCAGAAGCGTCTGCAACATTTGGATTTCTTCGTACAAGGGCAAGGAAGAGTTGTATGCTAAATCTCTATAGTGATGCAGTATGGTCTACGAGAGAGTAAGCAGCACCCAAGTTCCGAAGCGTCTGCTACATTTGGATTGTTTCATACAAGGGCAATGAAGAGTTCTATACTAAATCTCTCTGGTGTTCCTATACTGGCTACAGCCTAGTAAGCAGCACCCAAGTTCAGAAGCGTCTGCTACATTTGGATTGTTTCATACAAGGGCAAGGAAGAGTTGTATGGTAAATCTCTATAGTGATGCAGTATGGTCTACGAGAGAGTAAGCAGCACCCAAGTTCAGAAGCGTCTGCTACATTTGGATTGTTTCATACAGAGGCAATGAACAGTTCTATACTAAATCTCTCTGGTGTTCCTATACTCGCTACAGCCTAGTAAGCAGGACCCAAGTTCAGAAGCGTCTGCTACATTTGGATTGTTTCATACAAGGGCAAGGAAGAGTTGTATGCTAAATCTCTATAGGGATGCAGTATGGTCTACGAGAGAGTAAGCAGCACCCAAGTTCAGAAGCGACTGCTGCATTTGGATTGTTTCATACAAGGGCAAGGAAGAGTTGTATGGTAAATCTCTATAGTGATGCAGTATGGTCTACGAGAGAGTAAGCAGCACCCAAGTTCAGAAGCGTCCGCTACATTTGGATTGTTTCATACAAGGGCAAGGAAGAGTTGTATGCTAAATCTCTATAGTGATGCAGTACGGTCTACGAGTGAGTAAGCAGCACCCAAGTTCAGAAGCGTCTGCTACATTTGGATAATTTCATACAAAGGCAAGGAAGAGTTGTATGCTAAAACTCTATAGTGATGCAGTATGGTCTACGAGAGAGTAAGCAGCACCCAAGTTCAGAAGCGTCTGCTACATTTGGATTGTCTCATACAAAGGCAATGAAGAGTTCTATACTAAATCTCTCTGGTGTTCCTATACTGGCTACAGCCTAGTAAGCAGGACCCAAGTTCAGAAGCGTCTGCTACATTTGGATTTTTTCATACAAGGGCAAGGAAGAGTTGTATGGTAAATCTCTATAGTGATGCAGTATGGTCTACGAGAGAGTAAGCAGCACCCATTTCAGAAGCGTCTGCTACATTTGGATTGTTTCATACAAGGGCAAGGAAGAGTTGTATGTTAAATCTCTATAGTGATGCAGTATGGTCTACGAGAGAGTAAGCAGCACCCAAGTTCAGAAGCGTCTGCTACATTTGGATTGTTTCATACAAGGGCAAGGAAGAGTTGTATGTTAAATCTCTATAGTGATGCATTATGGTCTACGAGAGAGTAAGCAGCACCCAAGTTCAGAAGCGTCTGGTACATTTGGATTGTTTCATACAAAGGCAATGAAGAGTTCTATACTAAATCTCTCTGGTGTTCCTATACTGGCTACAGCCTAGTAAGCAGGACCCAAGTTCAGAAGCGTCTGCTACATTTGGATTGTTTCATACAAGGGCAAGGAAGAGTTGTATGCTAAATCTCTATAGGGATGCAGTATGGTCTACGAGAGAGTAAGCAGCACCCAAGTTCAGAAGCGTCTGCTGCATTTGGACTGTTTCATACAAGGGCAAGGAAGAGTTGTATGCTAAATCTCTATAGTGATGCAGTATGGTCTACGAGAGAGTAAGCAGCACCCAAGTTCAGAAGCGTCTGCTACATTTGGATTGTTTCATACAAAGGCAATGAAGAGTTCTATACTAAATCTCTCTGGTGTTCCTATACTGGCTACAGCCTAGTAAGCAGGACCCAAGTTCAGAAGCGTCTGCTACATTTGGATTGTTTCATACAAGGGCAAGGAAGAGTTGTATGGTAAATCTCTATAGTGATGCAGTATGGTCTACGAGAGAGTAAGCAGCACCCAAGTTCAGAAGCGTCTGCTACATTTCGATTGTTTCATACAAGGGCAAGGATGAGTTGTATGCTAAATCTCTATAGTGATGCAGTATGGTCTACGAGAGAGTAAGCAGCACCCAAGTTCAGAAGCGTCAGTTACATTTGGATTGTTTCATACAAGGGCAAGGAAGAGTTGTATGGTAAATCTCTATAGTGATTCAGTATGGTCTACGAGAGAGTAAGCAGCACCCAAGTTCAGAAGCGTCTGCTACATTTGGATTGTTTCATACAAGGGCAAGGAAGAGTTGTATGGTAAATCTCTATAGTGATGCATTATGGTCTACGAGAGAGTAAGCAGCACCCAAGTTCAGAAGCGTCTGGTACATTTGGATTGTTTCATACAAAGGCAATGAAGAGTTCTATACTAAATCTCTCTGGTGTTCGTATACTGGCTACAGCCTAGTAAGCAGGACCCAAGTTCAGAAGCGTCTGCTACATTTGGATTGTTTCATACAAGGGCAAGGAAGAGTTGTATGGTAAATCTCTACAGTGATGCAGTATGGTCTACGAGAGAGTAAGCAGCACCCAAGTTCAGAAGCATCAGCTACATTTGGATTGTTTCATACAAGGGCAAGGAAGAGTTGTATGGTAAATCTCTATAGTGATGCAGTATGGTCTACGAGAGAGTAAGCAGCACCCAAGTTCAGAAGCGTCTGCTACATTTGGATTGTTTCATACAAGGGCAAGGAAGAGTTGTATGCTAAATCTCTATAGTGATGCAGTATGGTCTACGAGAGAGTAAGCAGCACCCAAGTTCAGAAGCGTCTGCTACATTTGGATTGTTTCATACAAGGGCAAGGAAGAGTTGTATGGTAAATGTCTATAGTGATGCAGTATGGTCTACGAGAGAGTAAGCAGGACCCAAGTTCAGATGCGTCTGCTACATTTGGATTGTTTCATAGAAAGGCAATGAAGAGTTCTATACTAAATCTCTCTGGTGTTCCTATACTGGCTACAGCCTAGTAAGCAGGACCCAAGTTCAGAAGCGTCTGCTACATTTGGATTGTTTCATACAAGGGCAAGGAAGAGTTGTATGCTAAATCTCTATAGTGATGCAGTATGGTCTACGAGAGAGTAAGCAGCACCCAAATTCAGAAGCATCAGCTACATTTGGATTGTTTCATACAAGGGCAAGGAAGAGTTGTATGG
The DNA here is from genome assembly GCA_026170595.1 of Plestiodon gilberti rubricaudatus. NCBI lineage: Eukaryota > Metazoa > Chordata > Lepidosauria > Squamata > Scincidae > Plestiodon > Plestiodon gilberti. The sequence continues at coordinate 114,220,738 of JANXHW010000003.1, forward strand.
TAAATCTCTATAGTGATGCAGTATGGTCTACGAGAGTGTAAGCAGCATCCAAGTTCAGAAGCGTCTGCTACATTTGGATTGTTTCATACAAGGGCAAGGAAGAGTTTTATGCTATATCTCTATAGTGATGCAGTATGGTCTACGAGAGAGTAAGCAGCACCCAAGTTCAGAAGCGTCTGCTACATTTGGATTGTTTCATACAAGGGCAAGGAAGAGTTGTATGGTAAATCTCTATAGTGATGCAGTATGGTCTACGAGAGAGTAAGCAGCACCCAAGTTCAGAAGCGTCTGCTACATTTGGATTGTTTCATACAAAGGCAATGAAGAGTTCTATACTAAATCTCTCTGGTGTTCCTATACTGGCTACAGCCTAGTAAGCAGGACCCAAGTTCAGAAGCGTCTGCTACATTTGGATTGTTTCATACAAGGGCAAGGAAGAGTTGTATGCTAAATCTCTATAGTGATGCAGTATGGTCTACGAGAGAGTAAGCAGCACCCAAGTTCAGAAGCGTCAGCTACATTTGGATTGTTTCATACAAGGGCAAGGAAGAGTTGTATGCTAAATCTCTATAGTGATGCAGTATGGTCTACGAGAGAGTAAGCAGCACCCAAGTTCAGAAGCGTCTGCAACATTTTGATTGTCTCATACAACGGCAAGGAAGAGTTGTATGGTAAATCTCTATAGTGATGCATTATGGTCTACGAGAGAGTAAGCAGCACCCAAGTTCAGAAGCGTCTGGTACATTTGGATTCTTTCATACAAAGGCAATGAAGAGTTCTATACTAAATCTCTCTGGTGTTCCTATACTGGCTACATCCTAGTAAGCAGGACCCAAGTTCATAAGCGTCTGCTACATTTGGATTGTTTCATACAAGGGCAAGGAAGAGTTGTATGCTAAATCTCTATAGTGATGCAGTATGGTCTACGAGAGAGTAAGCAGCATCCAAGTTCAGAAGCGTCTGCTACATTTGGATTGTTTCATACAGAGGCAATGAAGAGTTCTATACTAAATCTCTCTGGTGTTCCTATACTGGCTACAGCCTAGTAAGCAGGACCCAAGTTCAGAAGCGTCTGCTACATTTGGATTGTTTCATACAAGGGCAAGGAAGAGTTGTATGCTAAATCTCTATAGGGATGCAGTATGGTCTACGAGAGAGTAAGCAGCACCCAAGTTCAGAAGCGTCTGCTACATTTGGATTGTTTCATACAAGGGCAAGGAAGAGTTGTATGCTAAATCTCTATAGTGATGCAGTATGGTCAACGAGAGAGTAAGCAGCACCCAAGTTCAGAAGCGTCTGCTAGATTTGGATTGTTTCATACAAGGGCAAGGAAGAGTTGTATGCTAAATCTCTATAGTGATGCAGTATGGTCTACGAGAGAGTAAGCAGCACCCAAGTTCAGAAGCGTCTGCTACATTTGGATTTTTTCATACAAAGGCAAGGAAGAGATGTATGCTAAAACTCTATAGTGATGCAGTATGGTCTACGAGAGAGTAAGCAGCACCCACGTTCAGAAGCGTCTGCTACATTTGGATTGTTTCATACAAAGGCAATGAATAGTTCTATAATAAATCTCTCTGGTGTTCCTATACTGGCTACAGCCTGGTAAGCAGGACCCAAGTTCAGAAGCGTCTGCTACATTTGGATTGTTTCATACAAGGGCAAGGAAGAGTTGTATGGTAAATCTCTATAGTGATGCAGTATGGTCTACGAGAGAGTAAGCAGCACCCAAGTTCAGAAGCGTCTGCTACATTTGGATTGTTTCATACAAGGGCAAGGAAGAGTTGTATGCTAAATCTCTATAGTGATGCAGTATGGTCTACGAGAGAGTAAGCAGCACCCAAGTTCAGAAGCGTCTGCTACATTTGGATTGTTTCATACAAAGGCAAGGAAGAGTTGTATGCTAAATCTCTATAGTGATGCAGTATGGTCTACGAGAGAGTAAGCAGCACCCAAGTTCAGAAACGTCTGCTACATTTGGATTGTTTCATACAAGGGCAAGGAAGAGTTGTATGCTAAATCTCTATAGTGATGCAGTATGGTCTACGAGAGAGTAAGCAGCACCCAAGTTCAGAAGCGTCTGCTACATTTGGATTATTTCATACAAGGGCAAGGAAGAGTTGTATGCTAAATCTCTATAGTGATGCAGTATGGTCTACGAGAGAGTAAGCAGCGCCCAAGTTCAGAAGCGTCTGCTACATTTGGATTGTTTCATACAAGGGCAATGAAGAGTTCTATACTAAATCTCTCTGGTGTTCCTATACTGGCTACAGCCTAGTAAGCAGCACCCAAGTTCAGAAGCGTCTGCTACATTTGGATTGTTTCATACAAGGGCAAGGAAGAGTTGTATGGTAAATGTCTATAGTGATGCAGTATGGTCTACGAGAGAGTAAGCAGCAACCAAGTTCAGAACCGTCTGCTACATTTGTATTGTTTCATACAGAGGCAATGAAGTGTTCTATACTAAATCTCTCTGGTGTTCCTATACTCGCTACAGCCTAGTAAGCAGGACCCAAGTTCAGAAGCGTCTGCTACATTTGCATTGTTTCATACAAGGGCAAGGAAGAGTTGTATGCTAAATCTCTATAGGGATGCAGTATGGTCTACGAGAGAGTAAGCAGCACCCAAGTTCAGAAGCGTCTGCTGCATTTGGACTGTTTCATACAAGGGCAAGGAAGAGTTGTATGCTAAATCTCTATAGTGATGCAGTATGGTCTACGAGAGAGTAAGCAGCACCCAAGTTCAGAAGCGTCTGCTACATTTGGATTGTTTCATACAAAGGCAATGAAGAGTTCTATACTAAATCTCTCTGGTGTTCCTATACTGGCTACAGCCTAGTAAGCAGGACCCAAGTTCAGAAGCGTCTGCTACATTTGGATTGTTTCATACAAGGGCAAGGAAGAGTTGTATGGTAAATCTCTATAGTGATGCAGTATGGTCTACGAGAGAGTAAGCAGCACCCAAGTTCAGAAGCGTCTGCTACATTTCGATTGTTTCATACAACGGCAAGGAAGAGTTTTATGCTATATCTCTATAGTGATGCAGTATGGTCTACGAGAGAGTAAGCAGCACCCAAGTTCAGAAGCGTCTGCTACATTTGGATTGTTTCATACAAGGGCAAGGAAGAGTTGTATGGTAAATCTCTATAGTGATGCAGTATGGTCTACGAGAGAGTAAGCAGCACCCAAGTTCAGAAGCGTCTGCCACATTTGGATTGTTTCATACAAAGGCAATGAAGAGTTCTATACTAAATCTCTCTGGTGTTCCTATACTGGCTACAGCCTAGTAAGCAGGACCCAAGTTCAGAAGCGTCTGCTACATTTGGATTGTTTCATACAAGGGCAAGGAAGAGTTGTATGCTAAATCTCTATAGTGATGCAGTATGGTCTACGAGAGAGTAAGCAGCACCCAAGTTCAGAAGCGTCAGCTACATTTGGATTGTTTCATACAAGGGCAAGGAAGAGTTGTATGCTAAATCTCTATAGTGATGCAGTATGGTCTACGAGAGAGTAAGCAGCACCCAAGTTCAGAAGCGTCTGCAACATTTTGATTGTCTCATACAACGGCAAGGAAGAGTTGTATGGTAAATCTCTATAGTGATGCAGTATGGTCTACGAGAGTAAGCAGCACCCAAGTTCAGAAGCGTCTGCTACATTTGGATTGTTTCATACAAGGGCAAGGAAGAGTTGTATGCTAAATCTCTATAGTGATGCAGTATGGTCTACGAGAGAGTAAGCAGCACCCAAGTTCAGAAGCGTCTTCTACATTTGGATTGCTTCGTACAAGGGCAAGGAAGAGTTGTATGCTAAATCTCTATAGTGATGCAGTATGGTCTACGAGAGAGTAAGCAGCACCCAAGTTCAGAAGCGTCTGCAACATTTGGATTGCTTCGTACAAGGGCAAGGAAGAGTTGTATGCTAAATCTCTATAGTGATGCAGTATGGTCTACGAGAGAGTAAGCAGCACCCAAGTTCAGAAGCGTCTGCTACATTTGGATTGTTTCATACAAGGGCAATGAAGAGTTCTATACTAAATCTCTCTGGTGTTCCTATACTGGCTACAGCCTAGTAAGCAGCACCCAAGTTCAGAAGCGTCTGCTACATTTGGATTGTTTCATACAAGGGCAAGGAAGAGTTGTATGGTAAATCTCTATAGTGATGCAGTATGGTCTACGAGAGAGTAAGCAGCACCCAAGTTCAGAAGCGTCTGCTACATTTGGATTGTTTCATACAGAGGCAATGAACAGTTCTATACTAAATCTCTCTGGTGTTCCTATACTCGCTACAGCCTAGTAAGCAGGACCCAAGTTCAGAAGCGTCTGCTACATTTGGATTGTTTCATACAAGGGCAAGGAAGAGTTGTATGCTAAATCTCTATAGGGATGCAGTATGGTCTACGAGAGAGTAAGCAGCACCCAAGTTCAGAAGCGACTGCTACATTTGGATAATTTCATACAAAGGCAAGGAAGAGTTGTATGCTAAAACTCTATAGTGATGCAGTATGGTCTACGAGAGAGTAAGCAGCACCCAAGTTCAGAAGCGTCTGCTACATTTGGATTGTCTCATACAAAGGCAATGAAGAGTTCTATACTAAATCTCTCTGGTGTTCCTATACTGGCTACAGCCTAGTAAGCAGGACCCAAGTTCAGAAGCGTCTGCTACATTTGGATTTTTTCATACAAGGGCAAGGAAGAGTTGTATGGTAAATCTCTATAGTGATGCAGTATGGTCTACGAGAGAGTAAGCAGCACCCATTTCAGAAGCGTCTGCTACATTTGGATTGTTTCATACAAGGGCAAGGAAGAGTTGTATGTTAAATCTCTATAGTGATGCAGTATGGTCTACGAGAGAGTAAGCAGCACCCAAGTTCAGAAGCGTCTGCTACATTTGGATTGTTTCATACAAGGGCAAGGAAGAGTTGTATGTTAAATCTCTATAGTGATGCATTATGGTCTACGAGAGAGTAAGCAGCACCCAAGTTCAGAAGCGTCTGGTACATTTGGATTGTTTCATACAAAGGCAATGAAGAGTTCTATACTAAATCTCTCTGGTGTTCCTATACTGGCTACAGCCTAGTAAGCAGGACCCAAGTTCAGAAGCGTCTGCTACATTTGGATTGTTTCATACAAGGGCAAGGAAGAGTTGTATGCTAAATCTCTATAGGGATGCAGTATGGTCTACGAGAGAGTAAGCAGCACCCAAGTTCAGAAGCGTCTGCTGCATTTGGACTGTTTCATACAAGGGCAAGGAAGAGTTGTATGCTAAATCTCTATAGTGATGCAGTATGGTCTACGAGAGAGTAAGCAGCACCCAAGTTCAGAAGCGTCTGCTACATTTGGATTGTTTCATACAAAGGCAATGAAGAGTTCTATACTAAATCTCTCTGGTGTTCCTATACTGGCTACAGCCTAGTAAGCAGGACCCAAGTTCAGAAGCGTCTGCTACATTTGGATTGTTTCATACAAGGGCAAGGAAGAGTTGTATGGTAAATCTCTATAGTGATGCAGTATGGTCTACGAGAGAGTAAGCAGCACCCAAGTTCAGAAGCGTCTGCTACATTTCGATTGTTTCATACAAGGGCAAGGATGAGTTGTATGCTAAATCTCTATAGTGATGCAGTATGGTCTACGAGAGAGTAAGCAGCACCCAAGTTCAGAAGCGTCAGCTACATTTGGATTGTTTCATACAAGGGCAAGGAAGAGTTGTATGGTAAATCTCTATAGTGATTCAGTATGGTCTACGAGAGAGTAAGCAGCACCCAAGTTCAGAAGCGTCTGCTACATTTGGATTGTTTCATACAAGGGCAAGGAAGAGTTGTATGGTAAATCTCTATAGTGATGCATTATGGTCTACGAGAGAGTAAGCAGCACCCAAGTTCAGAAGCGTCTGGTACATTTGGATTGTTTCATACAAAGGCAATGAAGAGTTCTATACTAAATCTCTCTGGTGTTCGTATACTGGCTACAGCCTAGTAAGCAGGACCCAAGTTCAGAAGCGTCTGCTACATTTGGATTGTTTCATACAAGGGCAAGGAAGAGTTGTATGGTAAATCTCTACAGTGATGCAGTATGGTCTACGAGAGAGTAAGCAGCACCCAAGTTCAGAAGCATCAGCTACATTTGGATTGTTTCATACAAGGGCAAGGAAGAGTTGTATGGTAAATCTCTATAGTGATGCAGTATGGTCTACGAGAGAGTAAGCAGCACCCAAGTTCAGAAGCGTCTGCTACATTTGGATTGTTTCATACAAGGGCAAGGAAGAGTTGTATGCTAAATCTCTATAGTGATGCAGTATGGTCTACGAGAGAGTAAGCAGCACCCAAGTTCAGAAGCGTCTGCTACATTTGGATTGTTTCATACAAGGGCAAGGAAGAGTTGTAAGGTAAATGTCTATAGTGATGCAGTATGGTCTACGAGAGAGTAAGCAGGACCCAAGTTCAGATGCGTCTGCTACATTTGGATTGTTTCATAGAAAGGCAATGAAGAGTTCTATACTAAATCTCTCTGGTGTTCCTATACTGGCTACAGCCTAGTAAGCAGGACCCAAGTTCAGAAGCGTCTGCTACATTTGGATTGTTTCATACAAGGGCAAGGAAGAGTTGTATGCTAAATCTCTATAGTGATGCAGTATGGTCTACGAGAGAGTAAGCAGCACCCAAATTCAGAAGCATCAGCTACATTTGGATTGTTTCATACAAGGGCAAGGAAGAGTTGTATGGTAAATCTCTATAGTGATGCAGTATGGTCTACGAGAGTGTAAGCAGCATCCAAGTTCAGAAGCGTCTGCTACATTTGGATTGTTTCATACAAGGGCAAGGAAGAGTTTTATGCTATATCTCTATAGTGATGCAGTATGGTCTACGAGAGAGTAAGCAGCACCCAAGTTCAGAAGCGTCTGCTACATTTGGATTGTTTCATACAAGGGCAAGGAAGAGTTGTATGGTAAATCTCTATAGTGATGCAGTATGGTCTACGAGAGAGTAAGCAGCACCCAAGTTCAGAAGCGTCTGCTACATTTGGATTGTTTCATACAAAGGCAATGAAGAGTTCTATACTAAATCTCTCTGGTGTTCCTATACTGGCTACAGCCTAGTAAGCAGGACCCAAGTTCAGAAGCGTCTGCTACATTTGGATTGTTTCATACAAGGGCAAGGAAGAGTTGTATGCTAAATCTCTATAGTGATGCAGTATGGTCTACGAGAGAGTAAGCAGCACCCAAGTTCAGAAGCGTCAGCTACATTTGGATTGTTTCATACAAGGGCAAGGAAGAGTTGTATGCTAAATCTCTATAGTGATGCAGTATGGTCTACGAGAGAGTAAGCAGCACCCAAGTTCAGAAGCGTCTGCAACATTTTGATTGTCTCATACAACGGCAAGGAAGAGTTGTATGGTAAATCTCTATAGTGATGCATTATGGTCTACGAGAGAGTAAGCAGCACCCAAGTTCAGAAGCGTCTGGTACATTTGGATTCTTTCATACAAAGGCAATGAAGAGTTCTATACTAAATCTCTCTGGTGTTCCTATACTGGCTACATCCTAGTAAGCAGGACCCAAGTTCAGAAGCGTCTGCTACATTTGGATTGTTTCATACAAGGGCAAGGAAGAGTTGTATGCTAAATCTCTATAGTGATGCAGTATGGTCTACGAGAGAGTAAGCAGCACCCAAGTTCAGAAGCATCAGCTACATTTGGATTGTTTCATACAAGGGCAAGGAAGAGTTGTATGGTAAATATCTATAGTGATGCAGTATGGTCTACGAGAGAGTAAGCAGCACCCAAGTTCAGAAGCGTCAGCTACATTTGGATTGTTTCATACAAGGGCAAGGAAGAGTTGTATGGTAAATCTCTATAGTGATGCAGTATGGTCTACGAGAGAGTAAGCAGCACCCAAGTTCAGAAGCGTCTGGTACATTTGGATTCTTTCATACAAAGGCAATGAAGAGTTCTATACTAAATCTCTCTGGTGTTCCTATACTGGCTACATCCTAGTAAGCAGGACCCAAGTTCAGAAGCGTCTGCTACATTTGGATTGTTTCATACAAGGGCAAGGAAGAGTTGTATGGTAAATCTCTATAGTGATGCAGTATGGTCTACGAGAGAGTAAGCAGCACCCAAGTTCAGAAGCGTCTGCTAGATTTGGATTGTTTCATACAGAGGCAATGAAGAGTTCTATACTAAATCTCTCTGGTGTTCCTATACTCGCTACAGCCTAGTAAGCAGGACCCAAGTTCAGAAGCGTCTGCTACATTTGGATTGTTTCATACAAGGGCAAGGAAGAGTTGTATGCTAAATCTCTATAGGGATGCAGTATGGTCTACGAGAGAGTAAGCAGCACCCAAGTTCAGAAGCGTCAGCTACATTTGGATTGTTTCATACAAGGGCAAGGAAGAGTTGTATGGTAAATCTCTATAGTGATGCAGTATGGTCTACGAGAGAGTAAGCAGCACCCAAGTTCAGAAGCGTCTGCAACATTTGGATTGTTTCGTACAAGGGCAAGGAAGAGTTGTATGCTAAATCTCTATAGTGATGCAGTATGGTCTACGAGAGAGTAAGCAGCACCCAAGTTCAGAAGCGTCTGCAACATTTGGATTGTTTCATACAAGGGCAAGGAAGAGTTGTATGCTAAATCTCTATAGTGATGCAGTATGGTCTACGAGAGAGTAAGCAGCACCCAAGTTCCGAAGCGTCTGCTACATTTGGATTGTTTCATACAAGGGCAATCAAGAGTTCTATACTAAATCTCTCTGGTGTTCCTATACTGGCTACAGCCTAGTAAGCAGGTCCCAAGTTCAGAAGCGTCTGCTACATTTGGATTGTTTCATACAAGGGCAAGGAAGAGTTGTATGCTAAATCTCTATAGGGATGCAGTATGGTCTACGAGAGAGTAAGCAGCACCCAAGTTCAGAAGCGTCTGCTACATTTGGATTGTTTCATACAGGGGCAAGGAAGAGTTGTATGGTAAATCTCTATAGTGATGCAGTATGGTCTACGAGAGAGTAAGCAGCACCCAAGTTCAGAAGCGTCTGCTAGATTTGGATTGTTTCATACAGAGGCAATGAAGAGTTCTATACTAAATCTCTCTGGTGTTCCTATACTCGCTACAGCCTAGTAAGCAGGTCCCAAGTTCAGAAGCGTCTGCTACATTTGGATTGTTTCATACAAGGGCAAGGAAGAGTTGTATGCTAAATCTCTATAGGGATGCAGTATGGTCTACGAGAGAGTAAGCAGCACCCAAGTTCAGAAGCGTCTGCTACATTTGGATTGTTTCATATAAGGGCAAGGAAGAGTTGTATGCTAAATCTCTATAGTGATGCAGTATGGTCTACGAGAGAGTAAGCAGCACCCAAGTTCAGAAGTGTCTGCTACATTTGGATTGTTTCATACAAAGGCAAGGAAGAGTTGTATGCTAAATCTCTATAGTGATGCAGTATGGTCTACGAGAGAGTAAGCAGCACCCAAGTTCAGAAGCGTCTGCTACATTTGGATTGTTTCATACATAGGGCAAGGAAGAGTTGTATGGTAAATCTCTATAGTGATGCATTATGGTCTACGAGAGAGTAAGCAGCACCCAAGTTCAGAAGCGTCTGGTACATTTGGATTCTTTCATACAAAGGCAATGAAGAGTTCTATACTAAATCTCTCTGGTGTTCCTATACTGGCTACATCCTAGTAAGCAGGACCCAAGTTCAGAAGCGTCTGCTACATTTGGATTGTTTCATACAAGGGCAAGGAAGAGTTGTATGCTAAATCTCTATAGTGATGCAGTATGGTCTACGAGAGAGTAAGCAGCACCCAAGTTCAGAAGCATCAGCTGCATTTGGATTGTTTCATACAAGGGCAAGGAAGAGTTGTATGGTAAATCTCTATAGTGATGCAGTATGGTCTACGAGAGAGTAAGCAGCACCCAAGTTCAGAAGCGTCAGCTACATTTGGATTGTTTCATACAAGGGCAAGGAAGAGTTGTATGGTAAATCTCTATAGTGATGCAGTATGGTCTACGAGAGAGTAAGCAGCACCCAAGTTCAGAAGCGTCTGCAACATTTGGATTGTCTCATACAAGGGCAAGGAAGAGTTGTATGCTAAATCTCTATAGTGATGCAGTATGGTCTACGAGAGAGTAAGCAGCACCCAAGTTCAGAAGCGTCTGCTACATTTGGATTGTTTCATACAAGGGCAAGGAAGAGTTGTATGGTAAATCTCTATAGTGATGCAGCATGGTCTACGAGAGAGTAAGCAGCACCCAAGTTCAGAACCGTCTGCTACATTTGGATTGTTTCATACAAGGGCAAGGAAGAGTTGTTTGCTAAATCTCTATAGTGATGCAGTATGGTCTACGAGAGAGTAAGCAGCACCCAAGTTCAGAAGCGTCTGCTACATTTGGATTGTTTCATACAAGGGCAAGGAAGAGTTGTATGGTAAATCTCTATAGTGATGCAGTATGGTCTACGAGAGAGTAAGCAGCACCCAAGTTCAGAAGCGTCTGCTACATTTGGATTGTTTCATACAAAGGCAATGAAGAGTTCTATACTAAATCTCTCTGGTGTTCCTATACTGGCTACAGCCTAGTAAGCAGGAACCAAGTTCAGAAGCGTCTGCTACATTTGGATTGTTTCATACAAGGGCAAGGAAGAGTTGTATGGTAAATCTCTATAGTGATGCCGTATGGTCTACGAGAGAGTAAGCAGCACCCAAGTTCAGAAGCGTCTGCAACATTTGGATTGTTTCATACAAGGGCAAGGAAGAGTTGTATGCTAAATCTCTATAGTGATGCATTATGGTCTACGAGAGAGTAAGCAGCACCCAAGTTCAGAAGCGTCTGCTACATTTGGATTGTTTCATACAAGGGCAATGAAGAGTTCTATACTAAATCTCTCTGGTGTTCCTATACTGGCTACAGCCTAGTAAGCAGCACCCAAGTTCAGAAGCGTCTGCAACATTTGGATTGTCTCATACAAGGGCAAGGAAGAGTTGTATGCTAAATCTCTATAGTGATGCATTATGGTCTACGAGAGAGTAAGCAGCACCCAAGTTCAGAAGCGTCTGCTACATTTGGATTGTTTCATACAAGGGCAATGAAGAGTTCTATACTAAATCTCTCTGGTGTTCCTATACTGGCTACAGCCTAGTAAGCAGCACCCAAGTTCAGAAGCGTCTGCAACATTTGGATTGTCTCATACAAGGGCAACGAAGAGTTGTATGCTAAATCTCTATAGTGATGCAGTATGGTCTACGAGAGAGTAAGCAGCACCCAAGTTCAGAAGCGTCTGCTACATTTGGATTGTTTCATACAAGGGCAAGGAAGAGTTGTATGGTAAATCTCTATAGTGATGCAGTATGGTCTACGAGAGAGTAAGCAGCACCCAAGTTCAGAAGCGTCTGCTACATTTGGATTGTTTCATACAAGGGCAATGAAGAGTTCTATACTAAATCTCTCTGGTGTTCCTATACTGGCTACAGCCTAGTAAGCAGGACCCAAGTTCAGAAGCGTCTGCTACATTGGGATTGTTTCATACAAGGGCAAGGAAGAGTTGTATGCTAAATCTCTATAGTGATGCACTATGGTGTACGAGAGAGTAAGCAGCACCCAAGTTCAGAAGCATCAGCTACATTTGGATTGTTTCATACAAGGGCAAGGAAGAGTTGTATGGTAAATCTCTATAGTGATGCAGTATGGTCTACGAGAGAGTAAGCAGCACCCAAGTTCAGAAGCGTCAGCTACATTTGGATTGTTTCATACAAGGGCAAGGAAGAGTTGTATGCTAAATCTCTATAGTGATGCAGTATGGTCTACGAGAGAGTAAGCAGCACCCAAGTTCAGAAGCGTCTGCAACATTTGGATTGTCTCATACAAGGGCAAGGAAGAGTTGTATGGTAAATCTCTATAGTGATGCAGTATGGTCTACGAGAGAGTAAGCAGCACCCAAGTTCAGAAGCGTCTGCTACATTTGGATTGTTTCATACAAGGGCAAGGAAGAGTTGTATGGTAAATCTCTATAGTGATGCAGTATGGTCTACGAGAGAGTAAGCAGCACCCAAGTTCAGAAGCGTCTCCTACATTTGGATTGTTTCATACAAGGGCAATGAAGAGTTCTATACTAAATCTCTCTGGTGTTCCTATACTGGCTACAGCCTAGTAAGCAGGACCCAAGTTCAGAAGCGTCTGCTACATTGGGATTGTTTCATACAAGGGCAAGGAAGAGTTGTATGCTAAATCTCTATAGTGATGCACTATGGTGTACGAGAGAGTAAGCAGCACCCAAGTTCAGAAGCATCAGCTACATTTGGATTGTTTCATACAAGGGCAAGGAAGAGTTGTATGGTAAATCTCTATAGTGATGCAGTATGGTCTACGAGAGAGTAAGCAGCACCCAAGTTCAGAAGCGTCAGCTACATTTGGATTGTTTCATACAAGGGCAAGGAAGAGTTGTATGCTAAATCTCTATAGTGATGCAGTATGGTCTACGAGAGAGTAAGCAGCACCCAAGTTCAGAAGCGTGTGCAACATTTGGATTGTCTCATACAAGGGCAAGGAAGAGTTGTATGGTAAATCTCTATAGTGATGCAGTATGGTCTACGAGAGAGTAAGCAGCACCCAAGTTCAGAAGCGTCTGCTACATTTGGATTGTTTCATACAAGGGCAAGGAAGAGTTGTATGCTAAATCTCTATAGTGATGCAGTATGGTCTACGAGAGAGTAAGCAGCACCCAAGTTCAGAAGTGTCTGCTACATTTGGATTGTTTCATACAAAGGCAAGGAAGAGTTGTATGCTAAATATCTATAGTGATGCAGTATGGTCTACGAGAGAGTAAGCAGCACCCAAGTTCAGAAGCGTCTGCTACATTTGGATTGTTTCATACATAGGGCAAGGAAGAGTTGTATGGTAAATCTCTATAGTGATGCATTATGGTCTACGAGAGAGTAAGCAGCACCCAAGTTCAGAAGCGTCTGGTACATTTGGATTCTTTCATACAAAGGCAATGAAGAGTTCTATACTAAATCTCTCTGGTGTTCCTATACTGGCTACATCCTAGTAAGCAGGACCCAAGTTCAGAAGCGTCTGCTACATTTGGATTGTTTCATACAAGGGCAAGGAAGAGTTGTATGCTAAATCTCTATAGTGATGCAGTATGGTCTACGAGAGAGTAAGCAGCACCCAAGTTCAGAAGCATCAGCTGCATTTGGATTGTTTCATACAAGGGCAAAGAAGAGTTGTATGGTAAATCTCTATAGTGATGCAGTATGGTCTACGAGAGAGTAAGCAGCACCCAAGTTCAGAAGCGTCTGCTACATTTGGATTGTTTCATACAAGGGCAAGGAAGAGTTGTATGCTAAATCTCTATAGTGATGCAGTATGGTCTACGAGAGAGTAAGCAGCACCCAAGTTCAGAAGCGTCTGCTACATTTGGATTGTTTCATACAAGGGCAATGAAGAGTTCTATACTAAATCTCTCTGGTGTTCCTATACTGGCTACAGCCTAGTAAGCAGGACCCAAGTTCAGAAGCGTCTGCTACATTGGGATTGTTTCATACAAGGGCAAGGAAGAGTTGTATGCTAAATCTCTATAGTGATGCACTATGGTGTACGAGAGAGTAAGCAGCACCCAAGTTCAGAAGCATCAGCTACATTTGGATTGTTTCATACAAGGGCAAGGAAGAGTTGTATGGTAAATCTCTATAGTGATGCAGTATGGTCTACGAGAGAGTAAGCAGCACCCAAGTTCAGAAGCGTCAGCTACATTTGGATTGTTTCATACAAGGGCAAGGAAGAGTTGTATGCTAAATCTCTATAGTGATGTAGTATGGTCTACGAGAGAGTAAGCAGCACCCAAGTTCAGAAGCGTCTGCAACATTTGGATTGTCTCATACAAGGGCAAGGAAGAGTTGTATGGTAAATCTCTATAGTGATGCAGTATGGTCTACGAGAGAGTAAGCAGCACCCAAGTTCAGAAGCGTCTGCTACATTTGGATTGTTTCATACAAGGGCAAGGAAGAGTTGTATGCTAAATCTCTATAGTGATGCAGTATGGTCTACGAGAGAGTAAGCAGCACCCAAGTTCAGAAGCGTCTGCTACATTTGGATTGTTTCGTACAAGGGCAAGGAAGAGTTGTATGCTAAATCTCTATAGTGATGCAGTATGGTCTACGAGAGAGTAAGCAGCACCCAAGTTCAGAAGCGTCTGCAACATTTGGATTGTTTCATACAAGGGCAAGGAAGAGTTGTATGCTAAATCTCTATAGGGATGCAGTATGGTCTACGAGAGAGTAAGCAGCACCCAAGTTCAGAAGCGTCTGCTGCATTTGGATTGTTTCATACAAGGGCAAGGAAGAGTTGTATGGTAAATCTCTATAGTGATGCAGTATGGTCTACGAGAGAGTAAGCAGCACCCAAGTTCAGAAGCGTCTGCTACATTTGGATTGTTTCATACAAGGGCAAGGAAGAGTTGTGTGCTAAATCTCTATAGTGATGCAATACGGTCTACGAGAGAGTAAGCAGCACCCAAGTTCAGAAGCGTCTGCTACATTTGGATTGTTTCATACAAAGGCAAGGAAGAGTTGTATGCTAAAACTCTATAGTGATGCAGTATGGTCTACGAGAGAGTAAGCAGAACCCAAGTTCAGAAGCGTCTGCTACATTTGGATTGTCTCATACAAAGGCAATGAAGAGTTCTATACTAAATCTCTCTGGTGTTCCTATACTGGCTACAGCCTAGTAAGCAGGACCCAAGTTCAGAAGCGTCTGCTACATTTGGATTTTTTCATAAAAGGGCAAGGAAGAGTTGTATGGTAAATCTCTATAGTGATGCAGTATGGTCTACGAGAGAGTAAGCAGCACCCAAGTTCAGAAGCGCCTGCTACATTTGGATTGTTTCATACAAGGGCAAGGAAGAGTTGTATGTTAAATCTCTATAGTGATGCAGTATGGTCTACGAGAGAGTAAGCAGCACCCAAGTTCAGAAGCGTCTGCTACATTTGGATTGTTTCATACAAGGGCAAGGAAGAGTTGTATGGTAAATCTCTATAGTGATGCATTATGGTCTACGAGAGAGTAAGCAGCACCCAAGTTCGGAAGCGTCTGGTACTTTTGGATTGTTTCATACAAAGGCAATGAAGTGTTCTATACTAAATCTCTCTGGTGTTCCTATACTGGCTACAGCCTAGTAAGCAGGACCCAAGTTCAGAAGCGTCTGCTACATTTGGATTGTTTCATACAAGGGCAAGGAAGAGTTGTATGCTAAATCTCTATAGTGATGCAGTATGGTCTACGAGAGAGTAAGCAGCACCCAAGTTCAGAAGCATCAGCTACATTTGGATTGTTTCATACAAGGGCAGGAAGAGTTGTATGGTAAATCTCTATAGTGATGCCGTATGGTCTACGAGAGAGTAAGCAGCACCCACGTTCAGAAGCGTCAGCTACATTTGGATTGTTTCATACAAGGGCAAGGAAGAGTTGTATGGTAAATCTCTATAGTGATGCAGTATGGTCTACGAGAGAGTAAGCAGCACCCAAGTTCAGAAGCGTCTGCTACATTTGGATTGTTTCATACAAGGGCAAGGAAGAGTTGTATGGTAAATCTCTATAGTGATGCAGTATGGTCTACGAGAGAGTAAGCAGCACCCAAGTTCAGAAGCGTCTGCTACATTTGGATTGTTTCATACAAGGGCAAGGAAGAGTTGTATGCTAAATCTCTATAGTGATGCAGTATGGTATACGAGAGAGTAAGCAGCACCCAAGTTCAGAAGCGTCTGCAAAATTTGGATTGTCTCATACAAGGGCAAGGAAGAGTTGTATGGTAAATCTCTATAGTGATGCAGTATGGTCTACGAGAGAGTAAGCAGCACCCAAGTTCAGAAGCGTCTGCTACATTTGGATTGTTTCATACAAGGGCAAGGAAGAGTTCTATACTAAATCTCTCTGGTGTTCCTATACTGGCTACAGCCTAGTAAGCAGCACCCAAGTTCATAAGCGTCTGCTACATTTGGATTGTTTCATACAAGGGCAAGGAAGAGTTGTATGCTAAATCTCTATAGTGATGCAGTATGGTCTACGAGAGAGTAAGCAGCACCCAAGTTCAGAAGCGTCTGCTACATTTGGATTGGTTCATACAAGGGCAATGAAGAGTTCTATACGAAATCTCTCTGGTGTTCCTATACTGGCTACAGCCTAGTAAGCAGCACCCAAGTTCATAAGCGTCTGCTACATTTGGATTGTTTCATACAAGGGCAAGGAAGAGTTGTATGGTAAATCTCTATAGTGATGCAGTATGGTCTACGAGAGAGTAAGCAGCATCCAAGTTCAGAAGCGTCTGCTACATTTGGATTGTTTCATACAGAGGCAATGAAGAGTTCTATACTAAATCTCTCTGGTGTTCCTATACTGGCTACAGCCTAGTAAGCAGGACCCAAGTTCAGAAGCGTCTGCTACATTTGGATTGTTTCATACAAGGGCAAGGAAGAGTTGTATGCTAAATCTCTATAGGGATGCAGTATGGTCTACGAGAGAGTAAGCAGCACCCAAGTTCAGAAGCGTCTGCTACATTTGGATTGTTTCATACAAGGGCAAGGAAGAGTTGTATGCTAAATCTCTATAGTGATGCAGTATGGTCAACGAGAGAGTAAGCAGCACCCAAGTTCAGAAGCGTCTGCTAGATTTGGATTGTTTCATACAAGGGCAAGGAAGAGTTGTATGCTAAATCTCTATAGTGATGCAGTATGGTCTACGAGAGAGTAAGCAGCACCCAAGTTCAGAAGCGTCTGCTACATTTGGATTTTTTCATACAAAGGCAAGGAAGAGATGTATGCTAAAACTCTATAGTGATGCAGTATGGTCTACGAGAGAGTAAGCAGCACCCACGTTCAGAAGCGTCTGCTACATTTGGATTGTTTCATACAAAGGCAATGAATAGTTCTATAATAAATCTCTCTGGTGTTCCTATACTGGCTACAGCCTGGTAAGCAGGACCCAAGTTCAGAAGCGTCTGCTACATTTGGATTGTTTCATACAAGGGCAAGGAAGAGTTGTATGGTAAATCTCTATAGTGATGCAGTATGGTCTACGAGAGAGTAAGCAGCACCCAAGTTCAGAAGCGTCTGCTACATTTGGATTGTTTCATACAAGGGCAAGGAAGAGTTGTATGCTAAATCTCTATAGTGATGCAGTATGGTCTACGAGAGAGTAAGCAGCACCCAAGTTCAGAAGCGTCTGCTACATTTGGATTGTTTCATACAAAGGCAAGGAAGAGTTGTATGCTAAATCTCTATAGTGATGCAGTATGGTCTACGAGAGAGTAAGCAGCACCCAAGTTCAGAAGCGTCTGCTACATTTGGATTGTTTCATACAAGGGCAAGGAAGAGTTGTATGCTAAATCTCTATAGTGATGCAGTATGGTCTACGAGAGAGTAAGCAGCACCCAAGTTCAGAAGCGTCTGCTACATTTGGATTATTTCATACAAGGGCAAGGAAGAGTTGTATGCTAAATCTCTATAGTGATGCAGTATGGTCTACGAGAGAGTAAGCAGCACCCAAGTTCAGAAGCGTCTGCTACATTTGGATTGTTTCATACAAGGGCAATGAAGAGTTCTATACTAAATCTCTCTGGTGTTCCTATACTGGCTACAGCCTAGTAAGCAGCACCCAAGTTCAGAAGCGTCTGCTACATTTGGATTGTTTCATACAAGGGCAAGGAAGAGTTGTATGGTAAATGTCTATAGTGATGCAGTATGGTCTACGAGAGAGTAAGCAGCACCCAAGTTCAGAACCGTCTGCTACATTTGTATTGTTTCATACAGAGGCAATGAAGTGTTCTATACTAAATCTCTCTGGTGTTCCTATACTCGCTACAGCCTAGTAAGCAGGACCCAAGTTCAGAAGCGTCTGCTACATTTGCATTGTTTCATACAAGGGCAAGGAAGAGTTGTATGCTAAATCTCTATAGGGATGCAGTATGGTCTACGAGAGAGTAAGCAGCACCCAAGTTCAGAAGCGTCTGCTGCATTTGGACTGTTTCATACAAGGGCAAGGAAGAGTTGTATGCTAAATCTCTATAGTGATGCAGTATGGTCTACGAGAGAGTAAGCAGCACCCAAGTTCAGAAGCGTCTGCTACATTTGGATTGTTTCATACAAAGGCAATGAAGAGTTCTATACTAAATCTCTCTGGTGTTCCTATACTGGCTACAGCCTAGTAAGCAGGACCCAAGTTCAGAAGCGTCTGCTACATTTGGATTGTTTCATACAAGGGCAAGGAAGAGTTGTATGGTAAATCTCTATAGTGATGCAGTATGGTCTACGAGAGAGTAAGCAGCACCCAAGTTCAGAAGCGTCTGCTACATTTCGATTGTTTCATACAACGGCAAGGAAGAGTTTTATGCTATATCTCTATAGTGATGCAGTATGGTCTACGAGAGAGTAAGCAGCACCCAAGTTCAGAAGCGTCTGCTACATTTGGATTGTTTCATACAAGGGCAAGGAAGAGTTGTATGGTAAATCTCTATAGTGATGCAGTATGGTCTACGAGAGAGTAAGCAGCACCCAAGTTCAGAAGCGTCTGCTACATTTGGATTGTTTCATACAAAGGCAATGAAGAGTTCTATACTAAATCTCTCTGGTGTTCCTATACTGGCTACAGCCTAGTAAGCAGGACCCAAGTTCAGAAGCGTCTGCTACATTTGGATTGTTTCATACAAGGGCAAGGAAGAGTTGTATGCTAAATCTCTATAGTGATGCAGTATGGTCTACGAGAGAGTAAGCAGCACCCAAGTTCAGAAGCGTCAGCTACATTTGGATTGTTTCATACAAGGGCAAGGAAGAGTTGTATGCTAAATCTCTATAGTGATGCAGTATGGTCTACGAGAGAGTAAGCAGCACCCAAGTTCAGAAGCGTCTGCAACATTTTGATTGTCTCATACAACGGCAAGGAAGAGTTGTATGGTAAATCTCTATAGTGATGCAGTATGGTCTACGAGAGAGTAAGCAGCACCCAAGTTCAGAAGCGTCTGCTACATTTGGATTGTTTCATACAAGGGCAAGGAAGAGTTGTATGCTAAATCTCTATAGTGATGCAGTATGGTCTACGAGAGAGTAAGCAGCACCCAAGTTCAGAAGCGTCTTCTACATTTGGATTGCTTCGTACAAGGGCAAGGAAGAGTTGTATGCTAAATCTCTATAGTGATGCAGTATGGTCTACGAGAGAGTAAGCAGCACCCAAGTTCAGAAGCGTCTGCAACATTTGGATTTCTTCGTACAAGGGCAAGGAAGAGTTGTATGCTAAATCTCTATAGTGATGCAGTATGGTCTACGAGAGAGTAAGCAGCACCCAAGTTCCGAAGCGTCTGCTACATTTGGATTGTTTCATACAAGGGCAATGAAGAGTTCTATACTAAATCTCTCTGGTGTTCCTATACTGGCTACAGCCTAGTAAGCAGCACCCAAGTTCAGAAGCGTCTGCTACATTTGGATTGTTTCATACAAGGGCAAGGAAGAGTTGTATGGTAAATCTCTATAGTGATGCAGTATGGTCTACGAGAGAGTAAGCAGCACCCAAGTTCAGAAGCGTCTGCTACATTTGGATTGTTTCATACAGAGGCAATGAACAGTTCTATACTAAATCTCTCTGGTGTTCCTATACTCGCTACAGCCTAGTAAGCAGGACCCAAGTTCAGAAGCGTCTGCTACATTTGGATTGTTTCATACAAGGGCAAGGAAGAGTTGTATGCTAAATCTCTATAGGGATGCAGTATGGTCTACGAGAGAGTAAGCAGCACCCAAGTTCAGAAGCGACTGCTGCATTTGGATTGTTTCATACAAGGGCAAGGAAGAGTTGTATGGTAAATCTCTATAGTGATGCAGTATGGTCTACGAGAGAGTAAGCAGCACCCAAGTTCAGAAGCGTCCGCTACATTTGGATTGTTTCATACAAGGGCAAGGAAGAGTTGTATGCTAAATCTCTATAGTGATGCAGTACGGTCTACGAGTGAGTAAGCAGCACCCAAGTTCAGAAGCGTCTGCTACATTTGGATAATTTCATACAAAGGCAAGGAAGAGTTGTATGCTAAAACTCTATAGTGATGCAGTATGGTCTACGAGAGAGTAAGCAGCACCCAAGTTCAGAAGCGTCTGCTACATTTGGATTGTCTCATACAAAGGCAATGAAGAGTTCTATACTAAATCTCTCTGGTGTTCCTATACTGGCTACAGCCTAGTAAGCAGGACCCAAGTTCAGAAGCGTCTGCTACATTTGGATTTTTTCATACAAGGGCAAGGAAGAGTTGTATGGTAAATCTCTATAGTGATGCAGTATGGTCTACGAGAGAGTAAGCAGCACCCATTTCAGAAGCGTCTGCTACATTTGGATTGTTTCATACAAGGGCAAGGAAGAGTTGTATGTTAAATCTCTATAGTGATGCAGTATGGTCTACGAGAGAGTAAGCAGCACCCAAGTTCAGAAGCGTCTGCTACATTTGGATTGTTTCATACAAGGGCAAGGAAGAGTTGTATGTTAAATCTCTATAGTGATGCATTATGGTCTACGAGAGAGTAAGCAGCACCCAAGTTCAGAAGCGTCTGGTACATTTGGATTGTTTCATACAAAGGCAATGAAGAGTTCTATACTAAATCTCTCTGGTGTTCCTATACTGGCTACAGCCTAGTAAGCAGGACCCAAGTTCAGAAGCGTCTGCTACATTTGGATTGTTTCATACAAGGGCAAGGAAGAGTTGTATGCTAAATCTCTATAGGGATGCAGTATGGTCTACGAGAGAGTAAGCAGCACCCAAGTTCAGAAGCGTCTGCTGCATTTGGACTGTTTCATACAAGGGCAAGGAAGAGTTGTATGCTAAATCTCTATAGTGATGCAGTATGGTCTACGAGAGAGTAAGCAGCACCCAAGTTCAGAAGCGTCTGCTACATTTGGATTGTTTCATACAAAGGCAATGAAGAGTTCTATACTAAATCTCTCTGGTGTTCCTATACTGGCTACAGCCTAGTAAGCAGGACCCAAGTTCAGAAGCGTCTGCTACATTTGGATTGTTTCATACAAGGGCAAGGAAGAGTTGTATGGTAAATCTCTATAGTGATGCAGTATGGTCTACGAGAGAGTAAGCAGCACCCAAGTTCAGAAGCGTCTGCTACATTTCGATTGTTTCATACAAGGGCAAGGATGAGTTGTATGCTAAATCTCTATAGTGATGCAGTATGGTCTACGAGAGAGTAAGCAGCACCCAAGTTCAGAAGCGTCAGCTACATTTGGATTGTTTCATACAAGGGCAAGGAAGAGTTGTATGGTAAATCTCTATAGTGATTCAGTATGGTCTACGAGAGAGTAAGCAGCACCCAAGTTCAGAAGCGTCTGCTACATTTGGATTGTTTCATACAAGGGCAAGGAAGAGTTGTATGGTAAATCTCTATAGTGATGCATTATGGTCTACGAGAGAGTAAGCAGCACCCAAGTTCAGAAGCGTCTGGTACATTTGGATTGTTTCATACAAAGGCAATGAAGAGTTCTATACTAAATCTCTCTGGTGTTCGTATACTGGCTACAGCCTAGTAAGCAGGACCCAAGTTCAGAAGCGTCTGCTACATTTGGATTGTTTCATACAAGGGCAAGGAAGAGTTGTATGGTAAATCTCTACAGTGATGCAGTATGGTCTACGAGAGAGTAAGCAGCACCCAAGTTCAGAAGCATCAGCTACATTTGGATTGTTTCATACAAGGGCAAGGAAGAGTTGTATGGTAAATCTCTATAGTGATGCAGTATGGTCTACGAGAGAGTAAGCAGCACCCAAGTTCAGAAGCGTCTGCTACATTTGGATTGTTTCATACAAGGGCAAGGAAGAGTTGTATGCTAAATCTCTATAGTGATGCAGTATGGTCTACGAGAGAGTAAGCAGCACCCAAGTTCAGAAGCGTCTGCTACATTTGGATTGTTTCATACAAGGGCAAGGAAGAGTTGTATGGTAAATGTCTATAGTGATGCAGTATGGTCTACGAGAGAGTAAGCAGGACCCAAGTTCAGATGCGTCTGCTACATTTGGATTGTTTCATAGAAAGGCAATGAAGAGTTCTATACTAAATCTCTCTGGTGTTCCTATACTGGCTACAGCCTAGTAAGCAGGACCCAAGTTCAGAAGCGTCTGCTACATTTGGATTGTTTCATACAAGGGCAAGGAAGAGTTGTATGCTAAATCTCTATAGTGATGCAGTATGGTCTACGAGAGAGTAAGCAGCACCCAAATTCAGAAGCATCAGCTACATTTGGATTGTTTCATACAAGGGCAAGGAAGAGTTGTATGGTAAATCTCTATAGTGATGCAGTATGGTCTACGAGAGTGTAAGCAGCATCCAAGTTCAGAAGCGTCTGCTACATTTGGATTGTTTCATACAAGGGCAAGGAAGAGTTTTATGCTATATCTCTATAGTGATGCAGTATGGTCTACGAGAGAGTAAGCAGCACCCAAGTTCAGAAGCGTCTGCTACATTTGGATTGTTTCATACAAGGGCAAGGAAGAGTTGTATGGTAAATCTCTATAGTGATGCAGTATGGTCTACGAGAGAGTAAGCAGCACCCAAGTTCAGAAGCGTCTGCTACATTTGGATTGTTTCATACAAAGGCAATGAAGAGTTCTATACTAAATCTCTCTGGTGTTCCTATACTGGCTACAGCCTAGTAAGCAGGACCCAAGTTCAGAAGCGTCTGCTACATTTGGATTGTTTCATACAAGGGCAAGGAAGAGTTGTATGCTAAATCTCTATAGTGATGCAGTATGGTCTACGAGAGAGTAAGCAGCACCCAAGTTCAGAAGCGTCAGCTACATTTGGATTGTTTCATACAAGGGCAAGGAAGAGTTGTATGCTAAATCTCTATAGTGATGCAGTATGGTCTACGAGAGAGTAAGCAGCACCCAAGTTCAGAAGCGTCTGCAACATTTTGATTGTCTCATACAACGGCAAGGAAGAGTTGTATGGTAAATCTCTATAGTGATGCATTATGGTCTACGAGAGAGTAAGCAGCACCCAAGTTCAGAAGCGTCTGGTACATTTGGATTCTTTCATACAAAGGCAATGAAGAGTTCTATACTAAATCTCTCTGGTGTTCCTATACTGGCTACATCCTAGTAAGCAGGACCCAAGTTCAGAAGCGTCTGCTACATTTGGATTGTTTCATACAAGGGCAAGGAAGAGTTGTATGCTAAATCTCTATAGTGATGCAGTATGGTCTACGAGAGAGTAAGCAGCACCCAAGTTCAGAAGCATCAGCTACATTTGGATTGTTTCATACAAGGGCAAGGAAGAGTTGTATGGTAAATATCTATAGTGATGCAGTATGGTCTACGAGAGAGTAAGCAGCACCCAAGTTCAGAAGCGTCAGCTACATTTGGATTGTTTCATACAAGGGCAAGGAAGAGTTGTATGGTAAATCTCTATAGTGATGCAGTATGGTCTACGAGAGAGTAAGCAGCACCCAAGTTCAGAAGCGTCTGGTACATTTGGATTCTTTCATACAAAGGCAATGAAGAGTTCTATACTAAATCTCTCTGGTGTTCCTATACTGGCTACATCCTAGTAAGCAGGACCCAAGTTCAGAAGCGTCTGCTACATTTGGATTGTTTCATACAAGGGCAAGGAAGAGTTGTATGGTAAATCTCTATAGTGATGCAGTATGGTCTACGAGAGAGTAAGCAGCACCCAAGTTCAGAAGCGTCTGCTAGATTTGGATTGTTTCATACAGAGGCAATGAAGAGTTCTATACTAAATCTCTCTGGTGTTCCTATACTCGCTACAGCCTAGTAAGCAGGACCCAAGTTCAGAAGCGTCTGCTACATTTGGATTGTTTCATACAAGGGCAAGGAAGAGTTGTATGCTAAATCTCTATAGGGATGCAGTATGGTCTACGAGAGAGTAAGCAGCACCCAAGTTCAGAAGCGTCAGCTACATTTGGATTGTTTCATACAAGGGCAAGGAAGAGTTGTATGGTAAATCTCTATAGTGATGCAGTATGGTCTACGAGAGAGTAAGCAGCACCCAAGTTCAGAAGCGTCTGCAACATTTGGATTGTTTCGTACAAGGGCAAGGAAGAGTTGTATGCTAAATCTCTATAGTGATGCAGTATGGTCTACGAGAGAGTAAGCAGCACCCAAGTTCAGAAGCGTCTGCAACATTTGGATTGTTTCATACAAGGGCAAGGAAGAGTTGTATGCTAAATCTCTATAGTGATGCATTATGGTCTACGAGAGAGTAAGCAGCACCCAAGTTCAGAAGCGTCTGCTACATTTGGATTGTTTCATATAAGGGCAATCAAGAGTTCTATACTAAATCTCTATAGTGATGCAGTATGGTCTACGAGAGAGTAAGCAGCACCCAAGTTCAGAAGTGTCTGCTACATTTGGATTGTTTCATACAAAGGCAAGGAAGAGTTGTATGCTAAATCTCTATAGTGATGCAGTATGGTCTACGAGAGAGTAAGCAGAACCAAGTTCAGAAGCGTCTGCTACATTTGGATTGTTTCATACATAGGGCAAGGAAGAGTTGTATGGTAAATCTCTATAGTGATGCATTATGGTCTACGAGAGAGTAAGCAGCACCCAAGTTCAGAAGCGTCTGGTACATTTGGATTCTTTCATACAAAGGCAATGAAGAGTTCTATACTAAATCTCTCTGGTGTTCCTATACTGGCTACATCCTAGTAAGCAGGACCCAAGTTCAGAAGCGTCTGCTACATTTGGATTGTTTCATACAAGGGCAAGGAAGAGTTGTATGCTAAATCTCTATAGTGATGCAGTATGGTCTACGAGAGAGTAAGCAGCACCCAAGTTCAGAAGCATCAGTTGCATTTGGATTGTTTCATACAAGGGCAAGGAAGAGTTGTATGCTAAATCTCTATAGTGATGCAGTATGGTCTACGAGAGAGTAAGCAGCACCCAAGTTCAGAAGCGTCTGCTACATTTGGATTGTTTCATACAAGGGCAAGGAAGAGTTGTATGCTAAATCTCTATAGTGATGCAGCATGGTCTACGAGAGAGTAAGCAGCACCCACGTTCAGAACCGTCTGCTACATTTGGATTGTTTCATACAA
Source organism: Plestiodon gilberti rubricaudatus (assembly GCA_026170595.1). Classification (NCBI taxonomy): domain Eukaryota; kingdom Metazoa; phylum Chordata; class Lepidosauria; order Squamata; family Scincidae; genus Plestiodon; species Plestiodon gilberti. Next base: position 114,245,802 of record JANXHW010000003.1, read on the forward strand.
GGGCAAGGAAGAGTTGTTTGCTAAATCTCTATAGTGATGCAGTATGGTCTACGAGAGAGTAAGCAGCACCCAAGTTCAGAAGCGTCTGCTACATTTGGATTGTTTCATACAAGGGCAAGGAAGAGTTGTATGGTAAATCTCTATAGTGATGCAGTATGGTCTACGAGAGAGTAAGCAGCACCCAAGTTCAGAAGCGTCTGCTACATTTGGATTGTTTCATACAAAGGCAATGAAGAGTTCTATACTAAATCTCTCTGGTGTTCCTATACTGGCTACAGCCTAGTAAGCAGGAACCAAGTTCAGAAGCGTCTGCTACATTTGGATTGTTTCATACAAGGGCAAGGAAGAGTTGTATGGTAAATCTCTATAGTGATGCCGTATGGTCTACGAGAGAGTAAGCAGCACCCAAGTTCAGAAGCGTCTGCTACATTTGGATTGTTTCGTACAAGGGCAAGGAAGACTTGTATGCTAAATCTCTATAGTGATGCAGTATGGTCTACGAGAGAGTAAGCAGCACCCAAGTTCAGAAGCGTCTGCAACATTTGGATTGTTTCATACAAGGGCAAGGAAGAGTTGTATGCTAAATCTCTATAGTGATGCATTATGGTCTACGAGAGAGTAAGCAGCACCCAAGTTCAGAAGCGTCTGCTACATTTGGATTGTTTCATACAAGGGCAATGAAGAGTTCTATACTAAATCTCTCTGGTGTTCCTATACTGGCTACAGCCTAGTAAGCAGCACCCAAGTTCAGAAGCGTCTGCAACATTTGGATTGTCTCATACAAGGGCAACGAAGAGTTGTATGCTAAATCTCTATAGTGATGCAGTATGGTCTACGAGAGAGTAAGCAGCACCCAAGTTCAGAAGCGTCTGCTACATTTGGATTGTTTCATACAAGGGCAAGGAAGAGTTGTATGGTAAATCTCTATAGTGATGCAGTATGGTCTACGAGAGAGTAAGCAGCACCCAAGTTCAGAAGCGTCTGCTACATTTGGATTGTTTCATACAAGGGCAATGAAGAGTTCTATACTAAATCTCTCTGGTGTTCCTATACTGGCTACAGCCTAGTAAGCAGGACCCAAGTTCAGAAGCGTCTGCTACATTGGGATTGTTTCATACAAGGGCAAGGAAGAGTTGTATGCTAAATCTCTATAGTGATGCACTATGGTGTACGAGAGAGTAAGCAGCACCCAAGTTCAGAAGCATCAGCTACATTTGGATTGTTTCATACAAGGGCAAGGAAGAGTTGTATGGTAAATCTCTATAGTGATGCAGTATGGTCTACGAGAGAGTAAGCAGCACCCAAGTTCAGAAGCGTCAGCTACATTTGGATTGTTTCATACAAGGGCAAGGAAGAGTTGTATGCTAAATCTCTATAGTGATGCAGTATGGTCTACGAGAGAGTAAGCAGCACCCAAGTTCAGAAGCGTCTGCAACATTTGGATTGTCTCATACAAGGGCAAGGAAGAGTTGTATGGTAAATCTCTATAGTGATGCAGTATGGTCTACGAGCGAGTAAGCAGCACCCAAGTTCAGAAGCGTCTGCTACATTTGGATTGTTTCATACAAGGGCAAGGAAGAGTTGTATGGTAAATCTCTATAGTGATGCAGTATGGTCTACGAGAGAGTAAGCAGCACCCAAGTTCAGAAGCGTCTCCTACATTTGGATTGTTTCATACAAGGGCAATGAAGAGTTCTATACTAAATCTCTCTGGTGTTCCTATACTGGCTACAGCCTAGTAAGCAGGACCCAAGTTCAGAAGCGTCTGCTACATTGGGATTGTTTCATACAAGGGCAAGGAAGAGTTGTATGCTAAATCTCTATAGTGATGCACTATGGTGTACGAGAGAGTAAGCAGCACCCAAGTTCAGAAGCATCAGCTACATTTGGATTGTTTCATACAAGGGCAAGGAAGAGTTGTATGGTAAATCTCTATAGTGATGCAGTATGGTCTACGAGAGAGTAAGCAGCACCCAAGTTCAGAAGCGTCAGCTACATTTGGATTGTTTCATACAAGGGCAAGGAAGAGTTGTATGCTAAATCTCTATAGTGATGCAGTATGGTCTACGAGAGAGTAAGCAGCACCCAAGTTCAGAAGCGTGTGCAACATTTGGATTGTCTCATACAAGGGCAAGGAAGAGTTGTATGGTAAATCTCTATAGTGATGCAGTATGGTCTACGAGAGAGTAAGCAGCACCCAAGTTCAGAAGCGTCTGCTACATTTGGATTGTTTCATACAAGGGCAAGGAAGAGTTGTATGCTAAATCTCTATAGTGATGCAGTATGGTCTACGAGAGAGTAAGCAGCACCCAAGTTCAGAAGTGTCTGCTACATTTGGATTGTTTCATACAAAGGCAAGGAAGAGTTGTATGCTAAATATCTATAGTGATGCAGTATGGTCTACGAGAGAGTAAGCAGCACCCAAGTTCAGAAGCGTCTGCTACATTTGGATTGTTTCATACATAGGGCAAGGAAGAGTTGTATGGTAAATCTCTATAGTGATGCATTATGGTCTACGAGTGAGTAAGCAGCACCCAAGTTCAGAAGCGTCTGGTACATTTGGATTCTTTCATACAAAGGCAATGAAGAGTTCTATACTAAATCTCTCTGGTGTTCCTATACTGGCTACATCCTAGTAAGCAGGACCCAAGTTCAGAAGCGTCTGCTACATTTGGATTGTTTCATACAAGGGCAAGGAAGAGTTGTATGCTAAATCTCTATAGTGATGCAGTATGGTCTACGAGAGAGTAAGCAGCACCCAAGTTCAGAAGCATCAGCTGCATTTGGATTGTTTCATACAAGGGCAAAGAAGAGTTGTATGGTAAATCTCTATAGTGATGCAGTATGGTCTACGAGAGAGTAAGCAGCACCCAAGTTCAGAAGCGTCAGCTACATTTGGATTGTTTCATACAAGGGCAAGGAAGAGTTGTATGGTAAATCTCTATAGTGATGCAGTATGGTCTACGAGAGAGTAAGCAGCACCCAAGTTCAGAAGCGTCTGCAACATTTGGATTGTCTCATACAAGGGCAAGGAAGAGTTGTATGCTAAATCTCTATAGTGATGCAGTATGGTCTACGAGAGAGTAAGCAGCACCCAAGTTCAGAAGCGTCTGCTACATTTGGATTGTTTCATACAAGGGCAAGGAAGAGTTGTATGGTAAATCTCTATAGTGATGCAGCATGGTCTACGAGAGAGTAAGCAGCACCCAAGTTCAGAACCGTCTGCTACATTTGGATTGTTTCATACAAGGGCAAGGAAGAGTTGTTTGCTAAATCTCTATAGTGATGCAGTATGGTCTACGAGAGAGTAAGCAGCACCCAAGTTCAGAAGCGTCTGCTACATTTGGATTGTTTCATACAAGGGCAAGGAAGAGTTGTATGGTAAATCTCTATAGTGATGCAGTATGGTCTACGAGAGAGTAAGCAGCACCCAAGTTCAGAAGCGTCTGCTACATTTGGATTGTTTCATACAAAGGCAATGAAGAGTTCTATACTAAATCTCTCTGGTGTTCCTATACTGGCTACAGCCTAGTAAGCAGGACCCAAGTTCAGAAGCGTCTGCTACATTTGGATTGTTTCATACAAGGGCAAGGAAGAGTTGTATGGTAAATCTCTATAGTGATGCAGTATGGTCTACGAGAGAGTAAGCAGCACCCAAGTTCAGAAGCGTCTGCTACATTTCGATTGTTTCATACAACGGCAAGGAAGAGTTTTATGCTATATCTCTATAGTGATGCAGTATGGTCTACGAGAGAGTAAGCAGCACCCAAGTTCAGAAGCGTCTGCTACATTTGGATTGTTTCATACAAGGGCAAGGAAGAGTTGTATGGTAAATCTCTATAGTGATGCAGTATGGTCTACGAGAGAGTAAGCAGCACCCAAGTTCAGAAGCGTCTGCTACATTTGGATTGTTTCATACAAAGGCAATGAAGAGTTCTATACTAAATCTCTCTGGTGTTCCTATACTGGCTACAGCCTAGTAAGCAGGACCCAAGTTCAGAAGCGTCTGCTACATTTGGATTGTTTCATACAAGGGCAAGGAAGAGTTGTATGCTAAATCTCTATAGTGATGCAGTATGGTCTACGAGAGAGTAAGCAGCACCCAAGTTCAGAAGCGTCAGCTACATTTGGATTGTTTCATACAAGGGCAAGGAAGAGTTGTATGCTAAATCTCTATAGTGATGCAGTATGGTCTACGAGAGAGTAAGCAGCACCCAAGTTCAGAAGCGTCTGCAACATTTTGATTGTCTCATACAACGGCAAGGAAGAGTTGTATGGTAAATCTCTATAGTGATGCAGTATGGTCTACGAGAGAGTAAGCAGCACCCAAGTTCAGAAGCGTCTGCTACATTTGGATTGTTTCATACAAGGGCAAGGAAGAGTTGTATGCTAAATCTCTATAGTGATGCAGTATGGTCTACGAGAGAGTAAGCAGCACCCAAGTTCAGAAGCGTCTTCTACATTTGGATTGCTTCGTACAAGGGCAAGGAAGAGTTGTATGCTAAATCTCTATAGTGATGCAGTATGGTCTACGAGAGAGTAAGCAGCACCCAAGTTCAGAAGCGTCTGCAACATTTGGATTTCTTCGTACAAGGGCAAGGAAGAGTTGTATGCTAAATCTCTATAGTGATGCAGTATGGTCTACGAGAGAGTAAGCAGCACCCAAGTTCCGAAGCGTCTGCTACATTTGGATTGTTTCATACAAGGGCAATGAAGAGTTCTATACTAAATCTCTCTGGTGTTCCTATACTGGCTACAGCCTAGTAAGCAGCACCCAAGTTCAGAAGCGTCTGCTACATTTGGATTGTTTCATACAAGGGCAAGGAAGAGTTGTATGGTAAATCTCTATAGTGATGCAGTATGGTCTACGAGAGAGTAAGCAGCACCCAAGTTCAGAAGCGTCTGCTACATTTGGATTGTTTCATACAGAGGCAATGAACAGTTCTATACTAAATCTCTCTGGTGTTCCTATACTCGCTACAGCCTAGTAAGCAGGACCCAAGTTCAGAAGCGTCTGCTACATTTGGATTGTTTCATACAAGGGCAAGGAAGAGTTGTATGCTAAATCTCTATAGGGATGCAGTATGGTCTACGAGAGAGTAAGCAGCACCCAAGTTCAGAAGCGACTGCTGCATTTGGATTGTTTCATACAAGGGCAAGGAAGAGTTGTATGGTAAATCTCTATAGTGATGCAGTATGGTCTACGAGAGAGTAAGCAGCACCCAAGTTCAGAAGCGTCCGCTACATTTGGATTGTTTCATACAAGGGCAAGGAAGAGTTGTATGCTAAATCTCTATAGTGATGCAGTACGGTCTACGAGTGAGTAAGCAGCACCCAAGTTCAGAAGCGTCTGCTACATTTGGATAATTTCATACAAAGGCAAGGAAGAGTTGTATGCTAAAACTCTATAGTGATGCAGTATGGTCTACGAGAGAGTAAGCAGCACCCAAGTTCAGAAGCGTCTGCTACATTTGGATTGTCTCATACAAAGGCAATGAAGAGTTCTATACTAAATCTCTCTGGTGTTCCTATACTGGCTACAGCCTAGTAAGCAGGACCCAAGTTCAGAAGCGTCTGCTACATTTGGATTTTTTCATACAAGGGCAAGGAAGAGTTGTATGGTAAATCTCTATAGTGATGCAGTATGGTCTACGAGAGAGTAAGCAGCACCCATTTCAGAAGCGTCTGCTACATTTGGATTGTTTCATACAAGGGCAAGGAAGAGTTGTATGTTAAATCTCTATAGTGATGCAGTATGGTCTACGAGAGAGTAAGCAGCACCCAAGTTCAGAAGCGTCTGCTACATTTGGATTGTTTCATACAAGGGCAAGGAAGAGTTGTATGTTAAATCTCTATAGTGATGCATTATGGTCTACGAGAGAGTAAGCAGCACCCAAGTTCAGAAGCGTCTGGTACATTTGGATTGTTTCATACAAAGGCAATGAAGAGTTCTATACTAAATCTCTCTGGTGTTCCTATACTGGCTACAGCCTAGTAAGCAGGAACCAAGTTCAGAAGCGTCTGCTACATTTGGATTGTTTCATACAAGGGCAAGGAAGAGTTGTATGGTAAATCTCTATAGTGATGCCGTATGGTCTACGAGAGAGTAAGCAGCACCCAAGTTCAGAAGCGTCTGCTACATTTGGATTGTTTCGTACAAGGGCAAGGAAGACTTGTATGCTAAATCTCTATAGTGATGCAGTATGGTCTACGAGAGAGTAAGCAGCACCCAAGTTCAGAAGCGTCTGCAACATTTGGATTGTTTCATACAAGGGCAAGGAAGAGTTGTATGCTAAATCTCTATAGTGATGCATTATGGTCTACGAGAGAGTAAGCAGCACCCAAGTTCAGAAGCGTCTGCTACATTTGGATTGTTTCATACAAGGGCAATGAAGAGTTCTATACTAAATCTCTCTGGTGTTCCTATACTGGCTACAGCCTAGTAAGCAGCACCCAAGTTCAGAAGCGTCTGCAACATTTGGATTGTCTCATACAAGGGCAACGAAGAGTTGTATGCTAAATCTCTATAGTGATGCAGTATGGTCTACGAGAGAGTAAGCAGCACCCAAGTTCAGAAGCGTCTGCTACATTTGGATTGTTTCATACAAGGGCAAGGAAGAGTTGTATGGTAAATCTCTATAGTGATGCAGTATGGTCTACGAGAGAGTAAGCAGCACCCAAGTTCAGAAGCGTCTGCTACATTTGGATTGTTTCATACAAGGGCAATGAAGAGTTCTATACTAAATCTCTCTGGTGTTCCTATACTGGCTACAGCCTAGTAAGCAGGACCCAAGTTCAGAAGCGTCTGCTACATTGGGATTGTTTCATACAAGGGCAAGGAAGAGTTGTATGCTAAATCTCTATAGTGATGCACTATGGTGTACGAGAGAGTAAGCAGCACCCAAGTTCAGAAGCATCAGCTACATTTGGATTGTTTCATACAAGGGCAAGGAAGAGTTGTATGGTAAATCTCTATAGTGATGCAGTATGGTCTACGAGAGAGTAAGCAGCACCCAAGTTCAGAAGCGTCAGCTACATTTGGATTGTTTCATACAAGGGCAAGGAAGAGTTGTATGCTAAATCTCTATAGTGATGCAGTATGGTCTACGAGAGAGTAAGCAGCACCCAAGTTCAGAAGCGTCTGCAACATTTGGATTGTCTCATACAAGGGCAAGGAAGAGTTGTATGGTAAATCTCTATAGTGATGCAGTATGGTCTACGAGCGAGTAAGCAGCACCCAAGTTCAGAAGCGTCTGCTACATTTGGATTGTTTCATACAAGGGCAAGGAAGAGTTGTATGGTAAATCTCTATAGTGATGCAGTATGGTCTACGAGAGAGTAAGCAGCACCCAAGTTCAGAAGCGTCTCCTACATTTGGATTGTTTCATACAAGGGCAATGAAGAGTTCTATACTAAATCTCTCTGGTGTTCCTATACTGGCTACAGCCTAGTAAGCAGGACCCAAGTTCAGAAGCGTCTGCTACATTGGGATTGTTTCATACAAGGGCAAGGAAGAGTTGTATGCTAAATCTCTATAGTGATGCACTATGGTGTACGAGAGAGTAAGCAGCACCCAAGTTCAGAAGCATCAGCTACATTTGGATTGTTTCATACAAGGGCAAGGAAGAGTTGTATGGTAAATCTCTATAGTGATGCAGTATGGTCTACGAGAGAGTAAGCAGCACCCAAGTTCAGAAGCGTCAGCTACATTTGGATTGTTTCATACAAGGGCAAGGAAGAGTTGTATGCTAAATCTCTATAGTGATGCAGTATGGTCTACGAGAGAGTAAGCAGCACCCAAGTTCAGAAGCGTGTGCAACATTTGGATTGTCTCATACAAGGGCAAGGAAGAGTTGTATGGTAAATCTCTATAGTGATGCAGTATGGTCTACGAGAGAGTAAGCAGCACCCAAGTTCAGAAGCGTCTGCTACATTTGGATTGTTTCATACAAGGGCAAGGAAGAGTTGTATGCTAAATCTCTATAGTGATGCAGTATGGTCTACGAGAGAGTAAGCAGCACCCAAGTTCAGAAGTGTCTGCTACATTTGGATTGTTTCATACAAAGGCAAGGAAGAGTTGTATGCTAAATATCTATAGTGATGCAGTATGGTCTACGAGAGAGTAAGCAGCACCCAAGTTCAGAAGCGTCTGCTACATTTGGATTGTTTCATACATAGGGCAAGGAAGAGTTGTATGGTAAATCTCTATAGTGATGCATTATGGTCTACGAGTGAGTAAGCAGCACCCAAGTTCAGAAGCGTCTGGTACATTTGGATTCTTTCATACAAAGGCAATGAAGAGTTCTATACTAAATCTCTCTGGTGTTCCTATACTGGCTACATCCTAGTAAGCAGGACCCAAGTTCAGAAGCGTCTGCTACATTTGGATTGTTTCATACAAGGGCAAGGAAGAGTTGTATGCTAAATCTCTATAGTGATGCAGTATGGTCTACGAGAGAGTAAGCAGCACCCAAGTTCAGAAGCATCAGCTGCATTTGGATTGTTTCATACAAGGGCAAAGAAGAGTTGTATGGTAAATCTCTATAGTGATGCAGTATGGTCTACGAGAGAGTAAGCAGCACCCAAGTTCAGAAGCGTCAGCTACATTTGGATTGTTTCATACAAGGGCAAGGAAGAGTTGTATGGTAAATCTCTATAGTGATGCAGTATGGTCTACGAGAGAGTAAGCAGCACCCAAGTTCAGAAGCGTCTGCAACATTTGGATTGTCTCATACAAGGGCAAGGAAGAGTTGTATGCTAAATCTCTATAGTGATGCAGTATGGTCTACGAGAGAGTAAGCAGCACCCAAGTTCAGAAGCGTCTGCTACATTTGGATTGTTTCATACAAGGGCAAGGAAGAGTTGTATGGTAAATCTCTATAGTGATGCAGCATGGTCTACGAGAGAGTAAGCAGCACCCAAGTTCAGAACCGTCTGCTACATTTGGATTGTTTCATACAAGGGCAAGGAAGAGTTGTTTGCTAAATCTCTATAGTGATGCAGTATGGTCTACGAGAGAGTAAGCAGCACCCAAGTTCAGAAGCGTCTGCTACATTTGGATTGTTTCATACAAGGGCAAGGAAGAGTTGTATGGTAAATCTCTATAGTGATGCAGTATGGTCTACGAGAGAGTAAGCAGCACCCAAGTTCAGAAGCGTCTGCTACATTTGGATTGTTTCATACAAAGGCAATGAAGAGTTCTATACTAAATCTCTCTGGTGTTCCTATACTGGCTACAGCCTAGTAAGCAGGACCCAAGTTCAGAAGCGTCTGCTACATTTGGATTGTTTCATACAAGGGCAAGGAAGAGTTGTATGGTAAATCTCTATAGTGATGCAGTATGGTCTACGAGAGAGTAAGCAGCACCCAAGTTCAGAAGCGTCTGCTACATTTCGATTGTTTCATACAACGGCAAGGAAGAGTTTTATGCTATATCTCTATAGTGATGCAGTATGGTCTACGAGAGAGTAAGCAGCACCCAAGTTCAGAAGCGTCTGCTACATTTGGATTGTTTCATACAAGGGCAAGGAAGAGTTGTATGGTAAATCTCTATAGTGATGCAGTATGGTCTACGAGAGAGTAAGCAGCACCCAAGTTCAGAAGCGTCTGCTACATTTGGATTGTTTCATACAAAGGCAATGAAGAGTTCTATACTAAATCTCTCTGGTGTTCCTATACTGGCTACAGCCTAGTAAGCAGGACCCAAGTTCAGAAGCGTCTGCTACATTTGGATTGTTTCATACAAGGGCAAGGAAGAGTTGTATGCTAAATCTCTATAGTGATGCAGTATGGTCTACGAGAGAGTAAGCAGCACCCAAGTTCAGAAGCGTCAGCTACATTTGGATTGTTTCATACAAGGGCAAGGAAGAGTTGTATGCTAAATCTCTATAGTGATGCAGTATGGTCTACGAGAGAGTAAGCAGCACCCAAGTTCAGAAGCGTCTGCAACATTTTGATTGTCTCATACAACGGCAAGGAAGAGTTGTATGGTAAATCTCTATAGTGATGCAGTATGGTCTACGAGAGAGTAAGCAGCACCCAAGTTCAGAAGCGTCTGCTACATTTGGATTGTTTCATACAAGGGCAAGGAAGAGTTGTATGCTAAATCTCTATAGTGATGCAGTATGGTCTACGAGAGAGTAAGCAGCACCCAAGTTCAGAAGCGTCTTCTACATTTGGATTGCTTCGTACAAGGGCAAGGAAGAGTTGTATGCTAAATCTCTATAGTGATGCAGTATGGTCTACGAGAGAGTAAGCAGCACCCAAGTTCAGAAGCGTCTGCAACATTTGGATTTCTTCGTACAAGGGCAAGGAAGAGTTGTATGCTAAATCTCTATAGTGATGCAGTATGGTCTACGAGAGAGTAAGCAGCACCCAAGTTCCGAAGCGTCTGCTACATTTGGATTGTTTCATACAAGGGCAATGAAGAGTTCTATACTAAATCTCTCTGGTGTTCCTATACTGGCTACAGCCTAGTAAGCAGCACCCAAGTTCAGAAGCGTCTGCTACATTTGGATTGTTTCATACAAGGGCAAGGAAGAGTTGTATGGTAAATCTCTATAGTGATGCAGTATGGTCTACGAGAGAGTAAGCAGCACCCAAGTTCAGAAGCGTCTGCTACATTTGGATTGTTTCATACAGAGGCAATGAACAGTTCTATACTAAATCTCTCTGGTGTTCCTATACTCGCTACAGCCTAGTAAGCAGGACCCAAGTTCAGAAGCGTCTGCTACATTTGGATTGTTTCATACAAGGGCAAGGAAGAGTTGTATGCTAAATCTCTATAGGGATGCAGTATGGTCTACGAGAGAGTAAGCAGCACCCAAGTTCAGAAGCGACTGCTGCATTTGGATTGTTTCATACAAGGGCAAGGAAGAGTTGTATGGTAAATCTCTATAGTGATGCAGTATGGTCTACGAGAGAGTAAGCAGCACCCAAGTTCAGAAGCGTCCGCTACATTTGGATTGTTTCATACAAGGGCAAGGAAGAGTTGTATGCTAAATCTCTATAGTGATGCAGTACGGTCTACGAGTGAGTAAGCAGCACCCAAGTTCAGAAGCGTCTGCTACATTTGGATAATTTCATACAAAGGCAAGGAAGAGTTGTATGCTAAAACTCTATAGTGATGCAGTATGGTCTACGAGAGAGTAAGCAGCACCCAAGTTCAGAAGCGTCTGCTACATTTGGATTGTCTCATACAAAGGCAATGAAGAGTTCTATACTAAATCTCTCTGGTGTTCCTATACTGGCTACAGCCTAGTAAGCAGGACCCAAGTTCAGAAGCGTCTGCTACATTTGGATTTTTTCATACAAGGGCAAGGAAGAGTTGTATGGTAAATCTCTATAGTGATGCAGTATGGTCTACGAGAGAGTAAGCAGCACCCATTTCAGAAGCGTCTGCTACATTTGGATTGTTTCATACAAGGGCAAGGAAGAGTTGTATGTTAAATCTCTATAGTGATGCAGTATGGTCTACGAGAGAGTAAGCAGCACCCAAGTTCAGAAGCGTCTGCTACATTTGGATTGTTTCATACAAGGGCAAGGAAGAGTTGTATGTTAAATCTCTATAGTGATGCATTATGGTCTACGAGAGAGTAAGCAGCACCCAAGTTCAGAAGCGTCTGGTACATTTGGATTGTTTCATACAAAGGCAATGAAGAGTTCTATACTAAATCTCTCTGGTGTTCCTATACTGGCTACAGCCTAGTAAGCAGGACCCAAGTTCAGAAGCGTCTGCTACATTTGGATTGTTTCATACAAGGGCAAGGAAGAGTTGTATGCTAAATCTCTATAGGGATGCAGTATGGTCTACGAGAGAGTAAGCAGCACCCAAGTTCAGAAGCGTCTGCTGCATTTGGACTGTTTCATACAAGGGCAAGGAAGAGTTGTATGCTAAATCTCTATAGTGATGCAGTATGGTCTACGAGAGAGTAAGCAGCACCCAAGTTCAGAAGCGTCTGCTACATTTGGATTGTTTCATACAAAGGCAATGAAGAGTTCTATACTAAATCTCTCTGGTGTTCCTATACTGGCTACAGCCTAGTAAGCAGGACCCAAGTTCAGAAGCGTCTGCTACATTTGGATTGTTTCATACAAGGGCAAGGAAGAGTTGTATGGTAAATCTCTATAGTGATGCAGTATGGTCTACGAGAGAGTAAGCAGCACCCAAGTTCAGAAGCGTCTGCTACATTTCGATTGTTTCATACAAGGGCAAGGATGAGTTGTATGCTAAATCTCTATAGTGATGCAGTATGGTCTACGAGAGAGTAAGCAGCACCCAAGTTCAGAAGCGTCAGCTACATTTGGATTGTTTCATACAAGGGCAAGGAAGAGTTGTATGGTAAATCTCTATAGTGATTCAGTATGGTCTACGAGAGAGTAAGCAGCACCCAAGTTCAGAAGCGTCTGCTACATTTGGATTGTTTCATACAAGGGCAAGGAAGAGTTGTATGGTAAATCTCTATAGTGATGCATTATGGTCTACGAGAGAGTAAGCAGCACCCAAGTTCAGAAGCGTCTGGTACATTTGGATTGTTTCATACAAAGGCAATGAAGAGTTCTATACTAAATCTCTCTGGTGTTCGTATACTGGCTACAGCCTAGTAAGCAGGACCCAAGTTCAGAAGCGTCTGCTACATTTGGATTGTTTCATACAAGGGCAAGGAAGAGTTGTATGGTAAATCTCTACAGTGATGCAGTATGGTCTACGAGAGAGTAAGCAGCACCCAAGTTCAGAAGCATCAGCTACATTTGGATTGTTTCATACAAGGGCAAGGAAGAGTTGTATGGTAAATCTCTATAGTGATGCAGTATGGTCTACGAGAGAGTAAGCAGCACCCAAGTTCAGAAGCGTCTGCTACATTTGGATTGTTTCATACAAGGGCAAGGAAGAGTTGTATGCTAAATCTCTATAGTGATGCAGTATGGTCTACGAGAGAGTAAGCAGCACCCAAGTTCAGAAGCGTCTGCTACATTTGGATTGTTTCATACAAGGGCAAGGAAGAGTTGTATGGTAAATGTCTATAGTGATGCAGTATGGTCTACGAGAGAGTAAGCAGGACCCAAGTTCAGATGCGTCTGCTACATTTGGATTGTTTCATAGAAAGGCAATGAAGAGTTCTATACTAAATCTCTCTGGTGTTCCTATACTGGCTACAGCCTAGTAAGCAGGACCCAAGTTCAGAAGCGTCTGCTACATTTGGATTGTTTCATACAAGGGCAAGGAAGAGTTGTATGCTAAATCTCTATAGTGATGCAGTATGGTCTACGAGAGAGTAAGCAGCACCCAAATTCAGAAGCATCAGCTACATTTGGATTGTTTCATACAAGGGCAAGGAAGAGTTGTATGGTAAATCTCTATAGTGATGCAGTATGGTCTACGAGAGTGTAAGCAGCATCCAAGTTCAGAAGCGTCTGCTACATTTGGATTGTTTCATACAAGGGCAAGGAAGAGTTTTATGCTATATCTCTATAGTGATGCAGTATGGTCTACGAGAGAGTAAGCAGCACCCAAGTTCAGAAGCGTCTGCTACATTTGGATTGTTTCATACAAGGGCAAGGAAGAGTTGTATGGTAAATCTCTATAGTGATGCAGTATGGTCTACGAGAGAGTAAGCAGCACCCAAGTTCAGAAGCGTCTGCTACATTTGGATTGTTTCATACAAAGGCAATGAAGAGTTCTATACTAAATCTCTCTGGTGTTCCTATACTGGCTACAGCCTAGTAAGCAGGACCCAAGTTCAGAAGCGTCTGCTACATTTGGATTGTTTCATACAAGGGCAAGGAAGAGTTGTATGCTAAATCTCTATAGTGATGCAGTATGGTCTACGAGAGAGTAAGCAGCACCCAAGTTCAGAAGCGTCAGCTACATTTGGATTGTTTCATACAAGGGCAAGGAAGAGTTGTATGCTAAATCTCTATAGTGATGCAGTATGGTCTACGAGAGAGTAAGCAGCACCCAAGTTCAGAAGCGTCTGCAACATTTTGATTGTCTCATACAACGGCAAGGAAGAGTTGTATGGTAAATCTCTATAGTGATGCATTATGGTCTACGAGAGAGTAAGCAGCACCCAAGTTCAGAAGCGTCTGGTACATTTGGATTCTTTCATACAAAGGCAATGAAGAGTTCTATACTAAATCTCTCTGGTGTTCCTATACTGGCTACATCCTAGTAAGCAGGACCCAAGTTCAGAAGCGTCTGCTACATTTGGATTGTTTCATACAAGGGCAAGGAAGAGTTGTATGCTAAATCTCTATAGTGATGCAGTATGGTCTACGAGAGAGTAAGCAGCACCCAAGTTCAGAAGCATCAGCTACATTTGGATTGTTTCATACAAGGGCAAGGAAGAGTTGTATGGTAAATATCTATAGTGATGCAGTATGGTCTACGAGAGAGTAAGCAGCACCCAAGTTCAGAAGCGTCAGCTACATTTGGATTGTTTCATACAAGGGCAAGGAAGAGTTGTATGGTAAATCTCTATAGTGATGCAGTATGGTCTACGAGAGAGTAAGCAGCACCCAAGTTCAGAAGCGTCTGGTACATTTGGATTCTTTCATACAAAGGCAATGAAGAGTTCTATACTAAATCTCTCTGGTGTTCCTATACTGGCTACATCCTAGTAAGCAGGACCCAAGTTCAGAAGCGTCTGCTACATTTGGATTGTTTCATACAAGGGCAAGGAAGAGTTGTATGGTAAATCTCTATAGTGATGCAGTATGGTCTACGAGAGAGTAAGCAGCACCCAAGTTCAGAAGCGTCTGCTAGATTTGGATTGTTTCATACAGAGGCAATGAAGAGTTCTATACTAAATCTCTCTGGTGTTCCTATACTCGCTACAGCCTAGTAAGCAGGACCCAAGTTCAGAAGCGTCTGCTACATTTGGATTGTTTCATACAAGGGCAAGGAAGAGTTGTATGCTAAATCTCTATAGGGATGCAGTATGGTCTACGAGAGAGTAAGCAGCACCCAAGTTCAGAAGCGTCAGCTACATTTGGATTGTTTCATACAAGGGCAAGGAAGAGTTGTATGGTAAATCTCTATAGTGATGCAGTATGGTCTACGAGAGAGTAAGCAGCACCCAAGTTCAGAAGCGTCTGCAACATTTGGATTGTTTCGTACAAGGGCAAGGAAGAGTTGTATGCTAAATCTCTATAGTGATGCAGTATGGTCTACGAGAGAGTAAGCAGCACCCAAGTTCAGAAGCGTCTGCAACATTTGGATTGTTTCATACAAGGGCAAGGAAGAGTTGTATGCTAAATCTCTATAGTGATGCATTATGGTCTACGAGAGAGTAAGCAGCACCCAAGTTCAGAAGCGTCTGCTACATTTGGATTGTTTCATATAAGGGCAATCAAGAGTTCTATACTAAATCTCTATAGTGATGCAGTATGGTCTACGAGAGAGTAAGCAGCACCCAAGTTCAGAAGTGTCTGCTACATTTGGATTGTTTCATACAAAGGCAAGGAAGAGTTGTATGCTAAATCTCTATAGTGATGCAGTATGGTCTACGAGAGAGTAAGCAGAACCAAGTTCAGAAGCGTCTGCTACATTTGGATTGTTTCATACATAGGGCAAGGAAGAGTTGTATGGTAAATCTCTATAGTGATGCATTATGGTCTACGAGAGAGTAAGCAGCACCCAAGTTCAGAAGCGTCTGGTACATTTGGATTCTTTCATACAAAGGCAATGAAGAGTTCTATACTAAATCTCTCTGGTGTTCCTATACTGGCTACATCCTAGTAAGCAGGACCCAAGTTCAGAAGCGTCTGCTACATTTGGATTGTTTCATACAAGGGCAAGGAAGAGTTGTATGCTAAATCTCTATAGTGATGCAGTATGGTCTACGAGAGAGTAAGCAGCACCCAAGTTCAGAAGCATCAGCTGCATTTGGATTGTTTCATACAAGGGCAAGGAAGAGTTGTATGCTAAATCTCTATAGTGATGCAGTATGGTCTACGAGAGAGTAAGCAGCACCCAAGTTCAGAAGCGTCTGCTACATTTGGATTGTTTCATACAAGGGCAAGGAAGAGTTGTATGCTAAATCTCTATAGTGATGCAGCATGGTCTACGAGAGAGTAAGCAGCACCCACGTTCAGAACCGTCTGCTACATTTGGATTGTTTCATACAAGGGCAAGGAAGAGTTGTTTGCTAAATCTCTATAGTGATGCAGTATGGTCTACGAGAGAGTAAGCAGCACCCAAGTTCAGAAGCGTCTGCTACATTTGGATTGTTTCATACAAGGGCAAGGAAGAGTTGTATGGTAAATCTCTATAGTGATGCAGTATGGTCTACGAGAGAGTAAGCAGCACCCAAGTTCAGAAGCGTCTGCTACATTTGGATTGTTTCATACAAAGGCAATGAAGAGTTCTATACTAAATCTCTCTGGTGTTCCTATACTGGCTACAGCCTAGTAAGCAGGAACCAAGTTCAGAAGCGTCTGCTACATTTGGATTGTTTCATACAAGGGCAAGGAAGAGTTGTATGGTAAATCTCTATAGTGATGCCGTATGGTCTACGAGAGAGTAAGCAGCACCCAAGTTCAGAAGCGTCTGCTACATTTGGATTGTTTCGTACAAGGGCAAGGAAGACTTGTATGCTAAATCTCTATAGTGATGCAGTATGGTCTACGAGAGAGTAAGCAGCACCCAAGTTCAGAAGCGTCTGCAACATTTGGATTGTTTCATACAAGGGCAAGGAAGAGTTGTATGCTAAATCTCTATAGTGATGCATTATGGTCTACGAGAGAGTAAGCAGCACCCAAGTTCAGAAGCGTCTGCTACATTTGGATTGTTTCATACAAGGGCAATGAAGAGTTCTATACTAAATCTCTCTGGTGTTCCTATACTGGCTACAGCCTAGTAAGCAGCACCCAAGTTCAGAAGCGTCTGCAACATTTGGATTGTCTCATACAAGGGCAACGAAGAGTTGTATGCTAAATCTCTATAGTGATGCAGTATGGTCTACGAGAGAGTAAGCAGCACCCAAGTTCAGAAGCGTCTGCTACATTTGGATTGTTTCATACAAGGGCAAGGAAGAGTTGTATGGTAAATCTCTATAGTGATGCAGTATGGTCTACGAGAGAGTAAGCAGCACCCAAGTTCAGAAGCGTCTGCTACATTTGGATTGTTTCATACAAGGGCAATGAAGAGTTCTATACTAAATCTCTCTGGTGTTCCTATACTGGCTACAGCCTAGTAAGCAGGACCCAAGTTCAGAAGCGTCTGCTACATTGGGATTGTTTCATACAAGGGCAAGGAAGAGTTGTATGCTAAATCTCTATAGTGATGCACTATGGTGTACGAGAGAGTAAGCAGCACCCAAGTTCAGAAGCATCAGCTACATTTGGATTGTTTCATACAAGGGCAAGGAAGAGTTGTATGGTAAATCTCTATAGTGATGCAGTATGGTCTACGAGAGAGTAAGCAGCACCCAAGTTCAGAAGCGTCAGCTACATTTGGATTGTTTCATACAAGGGCAAGGAAGAGTTGTATGCTAAATCTCTATAGTGATGCAGTATGGTCTACGAGAGAGTAAGCAGCACCCAAGTTCAGAAGCGTCTGCAACATTTGGATTGTCTCATACAAGGGCAAGGAAGAGTTGTATGGTAAATCTCTATAGTGATGCAGTATGGTCTACGAGCGAGTAAGCAGCACCCAAGTTCAGAAGCGTCTGCTACATTTGGATTGTTTCATACAAGGGCAAGGAAGAGTTGTATGGTAAATCTCTATAGTGATGCAGTATGGTCTACGAGAGAGTAAGCAGCACCCAAGTTCAGAAGCGTCTCCTACATTTGGATTGTTTCATACAAGGGCAATGAAGAGTTCTATACTAAATCTCTCTGGTGTTCCTATACTGGCTACAGCCTAGTAAGCAGGACCCAAGTTCAGAAGCGTCTGCTACATTGGGATTGTTTCATACAAGGGCAAGGAAGAGTTGTATGCTAAATCTCTATAGTGATGCACTATGGTGTACGAGAGAGTAAGCAGCACCCAAGTTCAGAAGCATCAGCTACATTTGGATTGTTTCATACAAGGGCAAGGAAGAGTTGTATGGTAAATCTCTATAGTGATGCAGTATGGTCTACGAGAGAGTAAGCAGCACCCAAGTTCAGAAGCGTCAGCTACATTTGGATTGTTTCATACAAGGGCAAGGAAGAGTTGTATGCTAAATCTCTATAGTGATGCAGTATGGTCTACGAGAGAGTAAGCAGCACCCAAGTTCAGAAGCGTGTGCAACATTTGGATTGTCTCATACAAGGGCAAGGAAGAGTTGTATGGTAAATCTCTATAGTGATGCAGTATGGTCTACGAGAGAGTAAGCAGCACCCAAGTTCAGAAGCGTCTGCTACATTTGGATTGTTTCATACAAGGGCAAGGAAGAGTTGTATGCTAAATCTCTATAGTGATGCAGTATGGTCTACGAGAGAGTAAGCAGCACCCAAGTTCAGAAGTGTCTGCTACATTTGGATTGTTTCATACAAAGGCAAGGAAGAGTTGTATGCTAAATATCTATAGTGATGCAGTATGGTCTACGAGAGAGTAAGCAGCACCCAAGTTCAGAAGCGTCTGCTACATTTGGATTGTTTCATACATAGGGCAAGGAAGAGTTGTATGGTAAATCTCTATAGTGATGCATTATGGTCTACGAGAGAGTAAGCAGCACCCAAGTTCAGAAGCGTCTGGTACATTTGGATTCTTTCATACAAAGGCAATGAAGAGTTCTATACTAAATCTCTCTGGTGTTCCTATACTGGCTACATCCTAGTAAGCAGGACCCAAGTTCAGAAGCGTCTGCTACATTTGGATTGTTTCATACAAGGGCAAGGAAGAGTTGTATGCTAAATCTCTATAGTGATGCAGTATGGTCTACGAGAGAGTAAGCAGCACCCAAGTTCAGAAGCATCAGCTGCATTTGGATTGTTTCATACAAGGGCAAAGAAGAGTTGTATGGTAAATCTCTATAGTGATGCAGTATGGTCTACGAGAGAGTAAGCAGCACCCAAGTTCAGAAGCGTCAGCTACATTTGGATTGTTTCATACAAGGGCAAGGAAGAGTTGTATGGTAAATCTCTATAGTGATGCAGTATGGTCTACGAGAGAGTAAGCAGCACCCAAGTTCAGAAGCGTCTGCAACATTTGGATTGTCTCATACAAGGGCAAGGAAGAGTTGTATGCTAAATCTCTATAGTGATGCAGTATGGTCTACGAGAGAGTAAGCAGCACCCAAGTTCAGAAGCGTCTGCTACATTTGGATTGTTTCATACAAGGGCAAGGAAGAGTTGTATGGTAAATCTCTATAGTGATGCAGCATGGTCTACGAGAGAGTAAGCAGCACCCAAGTTCAGAACCGTCTGCTACATTTGGATTGTTTCATACAAGGGCAAGGAAGAGTTGTTTGCTAAATCTCTATAGTGATGCAGTATGGTCTACGAGAGAGTAAGCAGCACCCAAGTTCAGAAGCGTCTGCTACATTTGGATTGTTTCATACAAGGGCAAGGAAGAGTTGTATGGTAAATCTCTATAGTGATGCAGTATGGTCTACGAGAGAGTAAGCAGCACCCAAGTTCAGAAGCGTCTGCTACATTTGGATTGTTTCATACAAAGGCAATGAAGAGTTCTATACTAAATCTCTCTGGTGTTCCTATACTGGCTACAGCCTAGTAAGCAGGAACCAAGTTCAGAAGCGTCTGCTACATTTGGATTGTTTCATACAAGGGCAAGGAAGAGTTGTATGGTAAATCTCTATAGTGATGCCGTATGGTCTACGAGAGAGTAAGCAGCACCCAAGTTCAGAAGCGTCTGCTACATTTGGATTGTTTCGTACAAGGGCAAGGAAGACTTGTATGCTAAATCTCTATAGTGATGCAGTATGGTCTACGAGAGAGTAAGCAGCACCCAAGTTCAGAAGCGTCTGCAACATTTGGATTGTTTCATACAAGGGCAAGGAAGAGTTGTATGCTAAATCTCTATAGTGATGCATTATGGTCTACGAGAGAGTAAGCAGCACCCAAGTTCAGAAGCGTCTGCTACATTTGGATTGTTTCATACAAGGGCAATGAAGAGTTCTATACTAAATCTCTCTGGTGTTCCTATACTGGCTACAGCCTAGTAAGCAGCACCCAAGTTCAGAAGCGTCTGCAACATTTGGATTGTCTCATACAAGGGCAACGAAGAGTTGTATGCTAAATCTCTATAGTGATGCAGTATGGTCTACGAGAGAGTAAGCAGCACCCAAGTTCAGAAGCGTCTGCTACATTTGGATTGTTTCATACAAGGGCAATGAAGAGTTCTATACTAAATCTCTCTGGTGTTCCTATACTGGCTACAGCCTAGTAAGCAGGACCCAAGTTCAGAAGCGTCTGCTACATTGGGATTGTTTCATACAAGGGCAAGGAAGAGTTGTATGCTAAATCTCTATAGTGATGCACTATGGTGTACGAGAGAGTAAGCAGCACCCAAGTTCAGAAGCATCAGCTACATTTGGATTGTTTCATACAAGGGCAAGGAAGAGTTGTATGGTAAATCTCTATAGTGATGCAGTATGGTCTACGAGAGAGTAAGCAGCACCCAAGTTCAGAAGCGTCAGCTACATTTGGATTGTTTCATACAAGGGCAAGGAAGAGTTGTATGCTAAATCTCTATAGTGATGCAGTATGGTCTACGAGAGAGTAAGCAGCACCCAAGTTCAGAAGCGTCTGCAACATTTGGATTGTCTCATACAAGGGCAAGGAAGAGTTGTATGGTAAATCTCTATAGTGATGCAGTATGGTCTACGAGAGAGTAAGCAGCACCCAAGTTCAGAAGCGTCTGCTACATTTGGATTGTTTCATACAAGGGCAAGGAAGAGTTGTATGCTAAATCTCTATAGTGATGCAGTATGGTCTACGAGAGAGTAAGCAGCACCCAAGTTCAGAAGCGTCTGCTACATTTGGATTGTTTCGTACAAGGGCAAGGAAGAGTTGTATGCTAAATCTCTATAGTGATGCAGTATGGTCTACGAGAGAGTAAGCAGCACCCAAGTTCAGAAGCGTCTGCAACATTTGGATTGTTTCATACAAGGGCAAGGAAGAGTTGTATGCTAAATCTCTATAGTGATGCAGTATGGTCTACGAGAGAGTAAGCAGCACCCAAGTTCAGAAGCGTCTGCTACATTTGGATTGTTTCATACAAGGGCAATGAAGAGTTCTATACTAAATCTCTCTGGTGTTCCTATACTGGCTACAGCCTAGTAAGCAGCACCCAAGTTCATAAGCGTCTGCTACATTTGGATTGTTTCATACAAGGGCAAGGAAGAGTTGTATGCTAAATCTCTATAGTGATGCAGTATGGTCTACGAGAGAGTAAGCAGCACCCAAGTTCAGAAGCGTCTGCTACATTTGGATTGGTTCATACAAGGGCAAGGAAGAGTTGTATGCTAAATCTCTATAGTGATGCAGTATGGTCTACGAGAGAGTAAGCAGCACCCAAGTTCAGAAGCGTCTGCTACATTTGGATTGGTTCATACAAGGGCAATGAAGAGTTCTATAATAAATCTCTCTGGTGTTCCTATACTGGCTACAGACAAGTAAGCAGCAGCCAAGTTCATAAGCGTCTGCTACATTTGGATTGTTTCATACAAGGGCAAGGAAGAGTTGTATGGTAAATCTCTATAGTGATGCAGTATGGTCTACGAGAGAGTAAGCAGCACCCAAGTTCAGAAGCGTCTGCTACATTTGGATTGTTTCATACAGAGGCAATGAAGAGTTCTATACTAAATCTCTCTGGTGTTCCTATACTGGCTATAGCCTTGTAAGCAGGACCCAAGTTCAGAAGCGTCTGCTACATTTGGATTGTTTCATACAAGGGCAAGGAAGAGTTGTATGCTAAATCTCTATAGGGATGCAGTATGGTCTACGAGAGAGTAAGCAGCACCCACGTTCAGAAGCGTCTGCTACATTTGGATTGTTTCATACAAAGGCAATGAATAGTTCTATAATAAATCTCTCTGGTGTTCCTATACTGGCTACAGCCTGGTAAGCAGGACCCAAGTTCAGAAGCGTCTGCTACATTTGGATTGTTTCATACAAGGGCTAGGAAGAGTTGTATGGTAAATCTCTATAGTGATGCAGTATGGTCTACGAGAGAGTAAGCAGCACCCAAGTTCAGAAGCGTCTGCTACATTTGGATTGTTTCATACAAGGGCAAGGAAGAGTTGTATGGTAAATCTCTCTAGTGATGCAGTATGGTCTACGAGAGAGTAAGCAGCACCCACGTTCAGAAGCATCAGTTACATTTGGATTGTTTCATACAAGGGCAAGGAAGAGTTGTATGGTAAATCTCTATAGTGATGCAGTATGGTCTACGAGAGAGTAAGCAGCACCCAAGTTCAGAAGCGTCAGCTACATTTGGATTGTTTCATACAAGGGCAAGGAAGAGTTGTATGGTAAATCTCTATAGTGATGCAGTATGGTCTACGAGAGAGTAAGCAGCACCCAAGTTCAGAAGCGTCTGCAACATTTGGATTGTTTCATACAAGGGCAAGGAAGAGTTGTATGCTAAATCTCTATAGTGATGCCGTATGGTCTACGAGAGAGTAAGCAGCACCCAAGTTCAGAAGCGTCTGCTACATTTGGATTGTTTCGTACAAGGGCAAGGAAGAGTTGTATGCGAAATCTCTATAGTCATGCAGTATGGTCTACGAGAGAGTAAGCAGCACCCAAGTTCAGAAGCGTCTGCAACATTTGGATTGTTTCATACAAGGGCAAGGAAGAGTTGTATGCTAAATCTCTATAGTGATGCAGTATGGTCTACGAGAGAGTAAGCAGCACCCAAGTTCAGAAGCGTCTGCTACATTTGGATTATTTCATACAAGGGCAATGAAGAGTTCTATACTAAATCTCTCTGGTGTTCCTATACTGGCTAAAGCCTACTAAGCAGCACCCAAGTTCAGAAGCGTCTGCTACATTTGGATTGTTTCATACAAGGGCAAGGAAGAGTTGTATGGTAAATCTCTATAGTGATGCAGTATGGTCTACGAGAGAGTAAGCAGCACCCAAGTTCAGAAGCGTCTGCTACATTTGGATTGTTTCATACAGAGGCAATGAAGAGTTCTATACTAAATCTCTCTGGTGTTCCTATACTCGCTACAGCCTAGTAAGCAGGACCCAAGTTCAGAAGCGTCTGCTACATTTGGATTGTTTCATACAAGGGCAAGGAAGAGTTGTATGCTAAATCTCTATAGGGATGCAGTATGGTCTACGAGAGAGTAAGCAGCACCCAAGTTCAGAAGCGTCTGCTACATTTGGATTGTTTCATACAAGGGCAAGGAAGAGCTGTATGCTAAATCTCTATAGTGATGCAGTATGGTCTACGAGAGAGTAAGCAGCACCCAAGTTCAGAAGCGTCTGCTACATTTGGATTGTTTCATACAAAGGCAAGGAAGAGTTGTATGCTAAAACTCTATAGTGATGCAGTATGGTCTACGAGAGAGTAAGCAGCACCCACGTTCAGAAGCGTCTGCTACATTTGGATTGTTTCATACAAAGGCAATGAAGAGTTCTATACTAAATCTCTCTGGTGTTCCTATACTGGCTACAGCCTAGTAAGCAGGACCCAAGTTCAGAAGCGTCTGCTACATTAGGATTGTTTCATTCAAGGGCAAGGAAGAGTTGTATGGTAAATCTCTATAGTGATGCAGTATGGTCTACGAGAGAGTAAGCAGCACCCAAGTTCAGAAGCGTCAGCTACATTTGGATTGTTTCATACAAGGGCAAGGAAGAGTTGTATGCTAAATCTCTATAGCGATGCAGTATGGTCTACGAGAGAGTAAGCAGCACCCAAGTTCAGAACCGTCTGCTACATTTGGATTGTTTCATACAAGGGCAAGGAAGAGTTGTATGCTAAATATCTATAGTGATGCAGTATGGTCTACGAGAGAGTAAGCAGCACCAAAGTTCAGAAGCGTCTGCTACATTTGGATTGTTTCATACAAAGGCAAGGAAGAGTTCTATACTAAATCTCTCTGGTGTTCCTATACTGGCTACAGCCTAGTAAGCAGGACCCAAGTTCAGAAGCGTCTGCTACATTTGGATTGTTTCATACAAGGGCAAGGAAGAGTTGTATGCTAAATCTCTATAGTGATGCAGTATGGTCTACGAGAGAGTAAGCAGCACCCAAGTTCAGAAGCGTCTGCTACATTTGGATTGTTTCATACAAGGGCAAGGAAGAGTTGTATGCTAAATCTCTATAGTGATGCAGTATGGTCTACGAGAGAGTAAGCAGCACCCAAGTTCAGAAGCGTCTGCTACATTTGGATTGTTTCGTACAAGGGCAAGGAAGAGTTGTATGCTAAATCTCTATAGTGATGCAGTATGGTCTACGAGAGAGTAAGCAGCACCCAAGTTCAGAAGCGTCTGCTACATTTGGATTGTTTCATACAAGGGCAATGAAGAGTTCTATACTAAATCTCTCTGGTGTTCCTATACTGGCTACAGCCTAGTAAGCAGCACCCAAGTTCAGAAGCGTCTGCTACATTTGGATTGTTTCATACAAGGGCAAGGAAGAGTTGTATGGTAAATCTCTATAGTGATGCAGTATGGTCTACGAGAGAGTAAGCAGCACCCAAGTTCAGAAGCGTCTGCTACATTTGGATTGTTTCATACAGAGGCAATGAAGAGTTCTATACTAAATCTCTCTGGTGTTCCTATACTCGCTACAGCCTAGTAAGCAGGACCCAGGTTCAGAAGCGTCTGCTACATTTGGATTGTTTCATTCAAGGGCAAGGAAGAGTTGTATGGTAAATCTCTATAGGGATGCAGTATGGTCTACGAGAGAGTAAGCAGCACCCAAGTTCAGAAGCGTCAGCTACATTTGGATTGTTTCATACAAGGGCAAGGAAGAGTTGTATGCTAAATCTCTATAGTGATGCAGTATGGTCTACGAGAGAGTAAGCAGCACCCAAGTTCAGAAGCGTCTGCTACATTTGGATTGTTTCATACAAAGGCAAGGAAGAGTTGTATGCTAAATCTCTATAGTGATGCAGTATGGTCTACGAGAGAGTAAGCAGCACCCAAGTTCAGAAGCGTCTGCTACATTTGGATTGTTTCATACAAGGGCAAGGAAGAGTTGTATGCTAAATCTCTATAGTGATGCAGTATGGTCTACGAGAGAGTAAGCAGTACCCAAGTTCAGAAGCGTCTGCTACATTTGGATTGTTTCATACAAGGGCAAGGAAGAGTTGTATGGTAAATCTCTATAGTGATGCATTATGGTCTACGAGAGAGTAAGCAGCACCCAAGTTCAGAAGCGTCTGCTACATTTGGATTGTTTCATACAAAGGCAAGGAAGAGTTCTATACTAAATCTCTCTTGTGTTCCTATACTGGATACAGCCTAGTAAGCAGGACCCAAGTTCAGAAGCGTCTGCTACATTTGGATTGTTTCATACAAGGGCAAGGAAGAGTTGTATGCTAAATCTCTATAGTGATGCAGTATGGTCTACGAGAGAGTAAGCAGCACCCAAGTTCAGAAGCGTCTGCTACATTTGGATTGTTTCATACAAGGGCAAGGAAGATTTGTATGCTAAATCTCTATAGTGATGCAGTATGGTCTACGAGAGAGTAAGCAGCACCCAAGTTCAGAAGCGTTTGCTACATTTGGATTGTTTCGTACAAGGGCAAGGAAGAGTTGTATGCTAAATCTCTATAGTGATGCAGTATGGTCTACGAGAGAGTAAGCAGCACCCAAGTTCAGAAGCGTCTGCAACATTTGGATTGTTTCATACAAGGGCAAGGAAGAGTTGTATGCTAAATCTCTATAGTGATGCAGTATGGTCTACGAGAGAGTAAGCAGCACCCAAGTTCAGAAGCGTCTGCTACATTTGGATTGTTTCATACAAGGGCAATGAAGAGTTCTATACTAAATCTCTCTGGTGTTCCTATACTGGCTACAGCCTAGTAAGCAGCACCCAAGTTCAGAAGCGTCTGCTACATTTGGATTGTTTCATACAAAGGCAATGAAGAGTTCTATACTAAATCTCTCTGGTGTTCCTATACTGGCTACAGCCTAGTAAGCAGGACCCAAGTTCAGAAGCGTCTGCTACATTTGGATTGTTTCATACAAGGGCAAGGAAGAGTTGTATTTTAAATCTCTATAGTGATGCAGTATGGTCTACGAGAGAGTAAGCAGCACCCAAGTTCAGAAGCGTCAGCTACATTTGGATTGTTTCATACAAGGGCAAGGAAGAGTTGTATGGTAAATCTCTATAGTGATGCAGTATGGTCTACGAGAGAGTAAGCAGCACCCAAGTTCAGAAGCGTCTGCAACATTTTGATTGTCTCATACAACGGCAAGGAAGAGTTGTATGGTAAATCTCTATAGTGATGCAGTATGGTCTACGAGAGAGTAAGCAGCACCCAAGTTCAGAAGCGTCTGCTACATTTGGATTGTTTCATACAAGGGGAAGGAAGAGTTGTATGCTAAATCTCTATAGTGATGCAGTATGGTCTACGAGAGAGTAAGCAGCACACAAGTTCAGAAGCGTCTGCTACATTTGGATTGCTTCGTACAAGGGCAAGGAAGAGTTGTATGCTAAATCTCTATAGTTATGCAGTATGGTCTACGAGAGAGTAAGCAGCACCCAAGTTCAGAAGCGTCTGCAACATTTGGATTGCTTCGTACAAGGGCAAGGAAGAGTTGTATGCTAAATCTCTATAGTGATGCAGTATGGTCTACGAGAGAGTAAGCAGCACCCAAGTTCCGAAGCGTCTGCTACATTTGGATTGATTCATACAAGGGCAATGAAGAGTTCTATACTAAATCTCTCTGGTGTTCCTATACTGGCTACAGCCTAGTAAGCAGCACCCAAGTTCAGAAGCGTCTGCTACATTTGGATTGTTTCATACAAGGGCAAGGAAGAGTTGTATGGTAAATCTCTATAGTGATGCAGTATGGTCTACGAGAGAGTAAGCAGCACCCAAGTTCAGAAGCGTCTGCTACATTTGGATTGTTTCATACAGAGGCAATGAAGAGTTCTATACTAAATATCTCTGGTGTTCCTATACTCGCTACAGCCTAGTAAGCAGGACCCAAGTTCAGAAGCGTCTGCTACATTTGGATTGTTTCATACAAGGGCAAGGAAGAGTTGTATGCTAAATCTCTATAGGGATGCAGTATGGTCTACGAGAGAGTAAGCAGCACCCAAGTTCAGAAGCGTCTGCTGCATTTGGATTGTTTCATACAAGGGCAAGGAAGAGTTGTATGGTAAATCTCTATAGTGATGCAGTATGGTCTACGAGAGAGTAAGCAGCACCCAAGTTCAGAAGCGCCTGCTACATTTGGATTGTTTCATACAAGGGCAAGGAAGAGTTGTATGTTAAATCTCTATAGTGATGCAGTATGGTCTACGAGAGAGTAAGCAGCACCCAAGTTCAGAAGCGTCTGCTACATTTGGATTGTTTCATACAAGGGCAAGGAAGAGTTGTATGGTAAATCTCTATAGTGATGCATTATGGTCTACGAGAGAGTAAGCAGCACCCAAGTTCAGAAGCGTCTGGTACATTTGGATTGTTTCATACAAAGGCAATGAAGAGTTCTATACTAAATCTCTCTGGTGTTCCTATACTGGCTACAGCCTAGTAAGCAGGACCCAAGTTCAGAAGCGTCTGCTACATTTGGATTGTTTCATACAAGGGCAAGGAAGAGTTGTATGCCAAATCTCTATAGTGTTGCAGTATGGTCTACGAGAGAGTAAGCAGCACCCAAGTTCAGAAGCATCAGCTACATTTGGATTGTTTCATACAAGGGCAAGGAAGAGTTGTATGGTAAATCTCTATAGTGATGCAGTATGGTCTACGAGAGAGTAAGCAGCACCCAAGTTCAGAAGCGTCTGCTACATTTGGATTGTTTCATACAAGGACAAGGAAGAGTTGTATGCTAAATCTCTATAGTGATGCAGTATGGTCTACGAGAGAGTAAGCAGCACCCAAGTTCAGAAGCGTCTGCTACATTTGGATTGTTTCATACAAGTGCAAGGAAGAGTTGTATGGTAAATCTCTATAGTGATGCAGTATGGTCTACGAGAGAGTAAGCAGCACCCAAGTTCAGAAGCGTCTGCTACAATTGGATTGTTTCATACAAAGGCAATGAAGAGTTCTATACTAAATCTCTCTGGTGTTCCTATACTGGCTATAGCCTAGTAAGCAGGACCCAAGTTCAGAAGCGTCTGCTACATTTGGATAGTTTCATACAAGGGCAAGGAAGAGTAGTATGCTAAATCTCTATAGTGATGCAGTATGGTCTACAAGAGAGTAAGCAGCACCCAAGTTCAGAAGCATCAGCTACATTTGGATTGTTACATACAAGGGCAAGGAAGAGTTGTATGGTAAATCTCTATAGTGATGCAGTATGGTCTACGAGAGAGTAAGCAGCACCCAAGTTCAGAAGCGTCAGCTACATTTGGATTGTTTCATACAAGGGCAAGGAAGAGTTGTATGGTAAATCTCTATAGTGATGCAGTATGGTCTACGAGAGAGTAAGCAGCACCCAAGTTCAGAAGCGTCTGCTACATTTGGATTGTTTCATACAAATGCAAGGAAGAGTTGTATGCTAAAACTCTATAGTGATGCAGTATGGTCTACGAAAGAGTAAGCAGCACCCAAGTTCAGAAGCGTCTGCTACATTTGGATTGTTTCATACAAAGGCAATGAAGAGTTCTATACGAAATCTCTCTGGTGTTCCTATACTGGCTACAGCCTAGTAAGCAGGACCCAAGTTCAGAAGCGTCTGCTACATTTGGATTTTTTCATACAAGGGCAAGGAAGAGTTGTATGGTAAATCTCTATAGTGATGCAGTATGGTCTACGAGAGAGTAAGCAGCACCCAAGTTCAGAAGCGACTGCTGCATTTGGATTGTTTCATACAAGGGCAAGGAAGAGTTGTATGGTAAATCTCTATAGTGATGCAGTATGGTCTACGAGAGAGTAAGCAGCACCCAAGTTCAGAAGCGTCTGCTACATTTGGATTGTTTCATACAAGGGCAAGGAAGAGTTGTATGCTAAATCTCTATAGTGATGCAGTATGGTCTACGAGAGAGTAAGCAGCACACAAGTTCAGAAGCGTCTGCTACATTTGGATTGCTTCGTACAAGGGCAAGGAAGAGTTGTATGCTAAATCTGTATAGTTATGCAGTATGGTCTACGAGAGAGTAAGCAGCACCCAAGTTCAGAAGCGTCTGCAACATTTGGATTGCTTCGTACAAGGGCAAGGAAGAGTTGTATGCTAAATCTCTATAGTGATGCAGTATGGTCTACGAGAGAGTAAGCAGCACCCAAGTTCCGAAGCGTCTGCTACATTTGGATTGATTCATACAAGGGCAATGAAGAGTTCTATACTAAATCTCTCTGGTGTTCCTATACTGGCTACAGCCTAGTAAGCAGCACCCAAGTTCAGAAGCGTCTGCTACATTTGGATTGTTTCATACAAGGGCAAGGAAGAGTTGTATGGTAAATCTCTATAGTGATGCAGTATGGTCTACGAGAGAGTAAGCAGCACCCAAGTTCAGAAGCGTCTGCTACATTTGGATTGTTTCATACAGAGGCAATGAAGAGTTCTATACTAAATATCTCTGGTGTTCCTATACTCGCTACAGCCTAGTAAGCAGGACCCAAGTTCAGAAGCGTCTGCTACATTTGGATTGTTTCATACAAGGGCAAGGAAGAGTTGTATGCTAAATCTCTATAGGGATGCAGTATGGTCTACGAGAGAGTAAGCAGCACCCAAGTTCAGAAGCGTCTGCTGCATTTGGATTGTTTCATACAAGGGCAAGGAAGAGTTGTATGGTAAATCTCTATAGTGATGCAGTATGGTCTACGAGAGAGTAAGCAGCACCCAAGTTCAGAAGCGTCTGCTACATTTGGATTGTTTCATACAAGGGCAAGGAAGAGTTGTGTGCTAAATCTCTATAGTGATGCAATACGGTCTACGAGAGAGTAAGCAGCACCCAAGTTCAGAAGCGTCTGCTACATTTGGATTGTTTCATACAAAGGCAAGGAAGAGTTGTATGCTAAAACTCTATAGTGATGCAGTATGGTCTACGAGAGAGTAAGCAGAACCCAAGTTCAGAAGCGTCTGCTACATTTGGATTGTCTCATACAAAGGCAATGAAGAGTTCTATACTAAATCTCTCTGGTGTTCCTATACTGGCTACAGCCTAGTAAGCAGGACCCAAGTTCAGAAGCGTCTGCTACATTTGGATTTTTTCATAAAAGGGCAAGGAAGAGTTGTATGGTAAATCTCTATAGTGATGCAGTATGGTCTACGAGAGAGTAAGCAGCACCCAAGTTCAGAAGCGCCTGCTACATTTGGATTGTTTCATACAAGGGCAAGGAAGAGTTGTATGTTAAATCTCTATAGTGATGCAGTATGGTCTACGAGAGAGTAAGCAGCACCCAAGTTCAGAAGCGTCTGCTACATTTGGATTGTTTCATACAAGGGCAAGGAAGAGTTGTATGGTAAATCTCTATAGTGATGCATTATGGTCTACGAGAGAGTAAGCAGCACCCAAGTTCAGAAGCGTCTGGTACATTTGGATTGTTTCATACAAAGGCAATGAAGAGTTCTATACTAAATCTCTCTGGTGTTCCTATACTGGCTACAGCCTAGTAAGCAGGACCCAAGTTCTGAAGCGTCTGCTACATTTGGATTGTTTCATACAAGGGCAAGGAAGAGTTGTATGCCAAATCTCTATAGTGTTGCAGTATGGTCTACGAGAGAGTAAGCAGCACCCAAGTTCAGAAGCATCAGCTACATTTGGATTGTTTCATACAAGGGCAAGGAAGAGTTGTATGGTAAATCTCTATAGTGATGCAGTATGGTCTACGAGAGAGTAAGCAGCACCCAAGTTCAGAAGCGTCTGCTACATTTGGATTGTTTCATACAAGGGCAAGGAAGAGTTGTATGCTAAATCTCTATAGTGATGCAGTATGGTCTACGAGAGAGTAAGCAGCACCCAAGTTCAGAAGCGTCTGCTACATTTGGATTGTTTCATACAAGTGCAAGGAAGAGTTGTATGGTAAATCTCTATAGTGATGCAGTATGGTCTACGAGAGAGTAAGCAGCACCCAAGTTCAGAAGCGTCTGCTACATTTGGATTGTTTCATACAAAGGCAATGAAGAGTTCTATACTAAATCTCTCTGGTGTTCCTATACTGGCTATAGCCTAGTAAGCAGGACCCAAGTTCAGAAGCGTCTGCTACATTTGGATAGTTTCATACAAGGGCAAGGAAGAGTAGTATGCTAAATCTCTATAGTGATGCAGTATGGTCTACAAGAGAGTAAGCAGCACCCAAGTTCAGAAGCATCAGCTACATTTGGATTGTTACATACAAGGGCAAGGAAGAGTTGTATGGTAAATCTCTATAGTGATGCAGTATGGTCTACGAGAGAGTAAGCAGCACCCAAGTTCAGAAGCGTCAGCTACATTTGGATTGTTTCATACAAGGGCAAGGAAGAGTTGTATGGTAAATCTCTATAGTGATGCAGTATGGTCTACGAGAGAGTAAGCAGCACCCAAGTTCAGAAGCGTCTGCTAAATTTGGATTGTTTCATACAAATGCAAGGAAGAGTTGTATGCTAAAACTCTATAGTGATGCAGTATGGTCTACGAAAGAGTAAGCAGCACCCAAGTTCAGAAGCGTCTGCTACATTTGGATTGTTTCATACAAAGGCAATGAAGAGTTCTATACGAAATCTCTCTGGTGTTCCTATACTGGCTACAGCCTAGTAAGCAGGACCCAAGTTCAGAAGCGTCTGCTACATTTGGATTTTTTCATACAAGGGCAAGGAAGAGTTGTATGGTAAATCTCTATAGTGATGCAGTATGGTCTACGAGAGAGTAAGCAGCACCCAAGTTCAGAAGCGACTGCTGCATTTGGATTGTTTCATACAAGGGCAAGGAAGAGTTGTATGGTAATCTCTATAGTGATGCAGTATGGTCTACGAGAGAGTAAGCAGCACCCAAGTTCAGAAGCGTCTGCTACATTTGGATTGTTTCATACAAGGGCAAGGAAGAGTTGTATGCTAAATCTCTATAGTGATGCAGTACGGTCTACGAGTGAGTAAGCAGCACCCAAGTTCAGAAGCGTCTGCTACATTTGGATTGTTTCATACAAAGGCAAGGAAGAGTTGTATGCTAAAACTCTATAGTGATGCAGTATGGTCTACGAGAGAGTAAGCAGCACCCAAGTTCAGAAGCGTCTGCTACATTTGGATTGTCTCATACAAAGGCAATGAAGAGTTCTATACTAAATCTCTCTGGTGTTCCTATACTGGCTACAGCCTAGTAAGCAGGACCCAAGTTCAGAAGCGTCTGCTACATTTGGATTTTTTCATACAAGGGCAAGGAAGAGTTGTATGGTAAATCTCTATAGTGATGCAGTATGGTCTACGAGAGAGTAAGCAGCACCCAAGTTCAGAAGCGTCTGCTACATTTGGATTGTTTCATACAAGGGCAAGGAAGAGTTGTATGTTAAATCTCTATAGTGATGCAGTATGGTCTACGAGAGAGTAAGCAGCACCCAAGTTCAGAAGCGTCTGCTACATTTGGATTGTTTCATACAAGGGCAAGGAAGAGTTGTATGGTAAATCTCTATAGTGATGCAGTATGGTCTACGAGAGAGTAAGCAGCACCCAAGTTCAGAAGCGTCTGCTACATTTGGATTGTTTCATACAAGGGCAAGGAAGAGTTGTATGGTAAATCTCTATAGTGATGCAGTATGGTCTACGAGAGAGTAAGCAGCACCCAAGTTCAGAAGCGTCTGCTACATTTGGATTGTTTCATACAAGGGCAAGGAAGAGTTGTATGGTAAATCTCTATAGTGATGCAGTATGGTCTACGAGAGAGTAAGCAGCACCCAAGTTCAGAAGCGTCTGCAACATTTGGATTGCTTCGTACAAGGGCAAGGAAGAGTTGTATGCTAAATCTCTATAGTGATGCAGTATGGTCTACGAGAGAGTAAGCAGCACCCAAGTTCCGAAGCGTCTGCTACATTTGGATTGATTCATACAAGGGCAATGAAGAGTTCTATACTAAATCTCTCTGGTGTTCCTATACTGGCTACAGCCTAGTAAGCAGCACCCAAGTTCAGAAGCGTCTGCTACATTTGGATTGTTTCATACAAGGGCAAGGAAGAGTTGTATGGTAAATCTCTATAGTGATGCAGTATGGTCTACGAGAGAGTAAGCAGCACCCAAGTTCAGAAGCGTCTGCTACATTTGGATTGTTTCATACAGAGGCAATGAAGAGTTCTATACTAAATATCTCTGGTGTTCCTATACTCGCTACAGCCTAGTAAGCAGGACCCAAGTTCAGAAGCGTCTGCTACATTTGGATTGTTTCATACAAGGGCAAGGAAGAGTTGTATGCTAAATCTCTATAGGGATGCAGTATGGTCTACGAGAGAGTAAGCAGCACCCAAGTTCAGAAGCGTCTGCTGCATTTGGATTGTTTCATAGAAGGGCAAGGAAGAGTTGTATGGTAAATCTCTATAGTGATGCAGTATGGTCTACGAGAGAGTAAGCAGCACCCAAGTTCAGAAGCGTCTGCTACATTTGGATTGTTTCATACAAGGGCAAGGAAGAGTTGTGTGCTAAATCTCTATAGTGATGCAATACGGTCTACGAGAGAGTAAGCAGCACCCAAGTTCAGAAGCGTCTGCTACATTTGGATTGTTTCATACAAAGGCAAGGAAGAGTTGTATGCTAAAACTCTATAGTGATGCAGTATGGTCTACGAGAGAGTAAGCAGAACCCAAGTTCAGAAGCGTCTGCTACATTTGGATTGTCTCATACAAAGGCAATGAAGAGTTCTATACTAAATCTCTCTGGTGTTCCTATACTGGCTACAGCCTAGTAAGCAGGACCCAAGTTCAGAAGCGTCTGCTACATTTGGATTTTTTCATAAAAGGGCAAGGAAGAGTTGTATGGTAAATCTCTATAGTGATGCAGTATGGTCTACGAGAGAGTAAGCAGCACCCAAGTTCAGAAGCGCCTGCTACATTTGGATTGTTTCATACAAGGGCAAGGAAGAGTTGTATGTTAAATCTCTATAGTGATGCAGTATGGTCTACGAGAGAGTAAGCAGCACCCAAGTTCAGAAGCGTCTGCTACATTTGGATTGTTTCATACAAGGGCAAGGAAGAGCTGTATGGTAAATCTCTATAGTGATGCATTATGGTCTACGAGAGAGTAAGCAGCACCCAAGTTCAGAAGCGTCTGGTACATTTGGATTGTTTCATACAAAGGCAATGAAGAGTTCTATACTAAATCTCTCTGGTGTTCCTATACTGGCTACAGCCTAGTAAGCAGGACCCAAGTTCAGAAGCGTCTGCTACATTTGGATTGTTTCATACAAGGGCAAGGAAGAGTTGTATGCCAAATCTCTATAGTGTTGCAGTATGGTCTACGAGAGAGTAAGCAGCACCCAAGTTCAGAAGCATCAGCTACATTTGGATTGTTTCATACAAGGGCAAGGAAGAGTTGTATGGTAAATCTCTATAGTGATGCAGTATGGTCTACGAGAGAGTAAGCAGCACCCAAGTTCAGAAGCGTCTGCTACATTTGGATTGTTTCATACAAGGGCAAGGAAGAGTTGTATGCTAAATCTCTATAGTGATGCAGTATGGTCTACGAGAGAGTAAGCAGCACCCAAGTTCAGAAGCGTCTGCTACATTTGGATTGTTTCATACAAGTGCAAGGAAGAGTTGTATGGTAAATCTCTATAGTGATGCAGTATGGTCTACGAGAGAGTAAGCAGCACCCAAGTTCAGAAGCGTCTGCTACATTTGGATTGTTTCATACAAGGGCAAGGAAGAGTTGTATGTTAAATCTCTATAGTGATGCAGTATGGTCTACGAGAGAGTAAGCAGCACCCAAGTTCTGAAGCGTCTGCTACATTTGGATTGTTTCATACAAGGGCAAGGAAGAGTTGTATGCTAAATCTCTATAGTGATGCAGTATGGTCTACGAGAGAGTAAGCAGCACCCAAGTTCAGAAGCGTCTGCTACATTTGGATTGTTTCATACAAGGGCAAGGAAGAGTTGTATGGTAAATCTCTATAGTGATGCAGTATGGTCTACGAGAGAGTAAGCAGCACCCAAGTTCAGAAGCGTCAGCTACATTTGGATTGTTTCATACAAGGACAAGGAAGAGTTGTATGGTAAATCTCTATAGTGATGCAGTATGGTCTACGAGAGAGTAAGCAGCACCCAAGTTCAGAAGCGTCTGCTACATT
The DNA here is from genome assembly GCA_026170595.1 of Plestiodon gilberti rubricaudatus. Taxonomy (NCBI): domain Eukaryota; kingdom Metazoa; phylum Chordata; class Lepidosauria; order Squamata; family Scincidae; genus Plestiodon; species Plestiodon gilberti. The sequence goes on from JANXHW010000003.1 coordinate 114,281,065, forward strand.
TGGATTGTTTCATACAAAGGCAAGGAAGAGTTGTATGCTAAAACTCTATAGTGATGCAGTATGGTCTACGAAAGAGTAAGCAGCACCCAAGTTCAGAAGCGTCTGCTACATTTGGATTGTTTCATACAAAGGCAATGAAGAGTTCTATACGAAATCTCTCTGGTGTTCCTATACTGGCTACAGCCTAGTAAGCAGGACCCAAGTTCAGAAGCGTCTGCTACATTTGGATTTTTTCATACAAGGGCAAGGAAGAGTTGTATGGTAAATCTCTATAGTGATGCAGTATGGTCTACGAGAGAGTAAGCAGCACCCAAGTTCAGAAGCGACTGCTGCATTTGGATTGTTTCATACAAGGGCAAGGAAGAGTTGTATGGTAATCTCTATAGTGATGCAGTATGGTCTACGAGAGAGTAAGCAGCACCCAAGTTCAGAAGCGTCTGCTACATTTGGATTGTTTCATACAAGGGCAAGGAAGAGTTGTATGCTAAATCTCTATAGTGATGCAGTACGGTCTACGAGTGAGTAAGCAGCACCCAAGTTCAGAAGCGTCTGCTACATTTGGATTGTTTCATACAAAGGCAAGGAAGAGTTGTATGCTAAAACTCTATAGTGATGCAGTATGGTCTACGAGAGAGTAAGCAGCACCCAAGTTCAGAAGCGTCTGCTACATTTGGATTGTCTCATACAAAGGCAATGAAGAGTTCTATACTAAATCTCTCTGGTGTTCCTATACTGGCTACAGCCTAGTAAGCAGGACCCAAGTTCAGAAGCGTCTGCTACATTTGGATTTTTTCATACAAGGGCAAGGAAGAGTTGTATGGTAAATCTCTATAGTGATGCAGTATGGTCTACGAGAGAGTAAGCAGCACCCAAGTTCAGAAGCGTCTGCTACATTTGGATTGTTTCATACAAGGGCAAGGAAGAGTTGTATGTTAAATCTCTATAGTGATGCAGTATGGTCTACGAGAGAGTAAGCAGCACCCAAGTTCAGAAGCGTCTGCTACATTTGGATTGTTTCATACAAGGGCAAGGAAGAGTTGTATGCTAAATCTCTATAGTGATGCAGTATGGTCTACGAGAGAGTAAGCAGCACCCAAGTTCAGAAGCGTCTGCTACATTTGGATTGTTTCATACAAGGGCAAGGAAGAGTTGTATGGTAAATCTCTATAGTGATGCAGTATGGTCTACGAGAGAGTAAGCAGCACCCAAGTTCAGAAGCGTCTGCTACATTTGGATTGTTTCATACAAGGGCAAGGAAGAGTTGTATGGTAAATCTCTATAGTGATGCAGTATGGTCTACGAGAGAGTAAGCAGCACCCAAGTTCAGAAGCGTCTGCAACATTTGGATTGCTTCGTACAAGGGCAAGGAAGAGTTGTATGCTAAATCTCTATAGTGATGCAGTATGGTCTACGAGAGAGTAAGCAGCACCCAAGTTCCGAAGCGTCTGCTACATTTGGATTGATTCATACAAGGGCAATGAAGAGTTCTATACTAAATCTCTCTGGTGTTCCTATACTGGCTACAGCCTAGTAAGCAGCACCCAAGTTCAGAAGCGTCTGCTACATTTGGATTGTTTCATACAAGGGCAAGGAAGAGTTGTATGGTAAATCTCTATAGTGATGCAGTATGGTCTACGAGAGAGTAAGCAGCACCCAAGTTCAGAAGCGTCTGCTACATTTGGATTGTTTCATACAGAGGCAATGAAGAGTTCTATACTAAATATCTCTGGTGTTCCTATACTCGCTACAGCCTAGTAAGCAGGACCCAAGTTCAGAAGCGTCTGCTACATTTGGATTGTTTCATACAAGGGCAAGGAAGAGTTGTATGCTAAATCTCTATAGGGATGCAGTATGGTCTACGAGAGAGTAAGCAGCACCCAAGTTCAGAAGCGTCTGCTGCATTTGGATTGTTTCATACAAGGGCAAGGAAGTGTTGTATGGTAAATCTCTATAGTGATGCAGTATGGTCTACGAGAGAGTAAGCAGCACCCAAGTTCAGAAGCGTCTGCTACATTTGGATTGTTTCATACAAGGGCAAGGAAGAGTTGTGTGCTAAATCTCTATAGTGATGCAATACGGTCTACGAGAGAGTAAGCAGCACCCAAGTTCAGAAGCGTCTGCTACATTTGGATTGTTTCATACAAAGGCAAGGAAGAGTTGTATGCTAAAACTCTATATTGATGCAGTATGGTCTACGAGAGAGTAAGCAGAACCCAAGTTCAGAAGCGTCTGCTACATTTGGATTGTCTCATACAAAGGCAATGAAGAGTTCTATACTAAATCTCTCTGGTGTTCCTATACTGGCTACAGCCTAGTAAGCAGGACCCAAGTTCAGAAGCGTCTGCTACATTTGGATTTTTTCATAAAAGGGCAAGGAAGAGTTGTATGGTAAATCTCTATAGTGATGCAGTATGGTCTACGAGAGAGTAAGCAGCACCCAAGTTCAGAAGCGCCTGCTACATTTGGATTGTTTCATACAAGGGCAAGGAAGAGTTGTATGTTAAATCTCTATAGTGATGCAGTATGGTCTACGAGAGAGTAAGCAGCACCCAAGTTCAGAAGCGTCTGCTACATTTGGATTGTTTCATACAAGGGCAAGGAAGAGTTGTATGGTAAATCTCTATAGTGATGCATTATGGTCTACGAGAGAGTAAGCAGCACCCAAGTTCAGAAGCGTCTGGTACATTTGGATTGTTTCATACAAAGGCAATGAAGAGTTCTATACTAAATCTCTCTGGTGTTCCTATACTGGCTACAGCCTAGTAAGCAGGACCCAAGTTCAGAAGCGTCTGCTACATTTGGATTGTTTCATACAAGGGCAAGGAAGAGTTGTATGCCAAATCTCTATAGTGTTGCAGTATGGTCTACGAGAGAGTAAGCAGCACCCAAGTTCAGAAGCATCAGCTACATTTGGATTGTTTCATACAAGGGCAAGGAAGAGTTGTATGGTAAATCTCTATAGTGATGCAGTATGGTCTACGAGAGAGTAAGCAGCACCCAAGTTCAGAAGCGTCTGCTACATTTGGATTGTTTCATACAAGGGCAAGGAAGAGTTGTATGCTAAATCTCTATAGTGATGCAGTATGGTCTACGAGAGAGTAAGCAGCACCCAAGTTCAGAAGCGTCTGCTACATTTGGATTGTTTCATAAAAGTGCAAGGAAGAGTTGTATGGTAAATCTCTATAGTGATGCAGTATGGTCTACGAGAGAGTAAGCAGCACCCAAGTTCAGAAGCGTCTGCTACATTTGGATTGTTTCATACAAAGGCAATGAAGAGTTCTATACTAAATCTCTCTGGTGTTCCTATACTGGCTATAGCCTAGTAAGCAGGACCCAAGTTCAGAAGCGTCTGCTACATTTGGATAGTTTCATACAAGGGCAAGGAAGAGTAGTATGCTAAATCTCTATAGTGATGCAGTATGGTCTACGAGAGAGTAAGCAGCACCCAAGTTCAGAAGCATCAGCTACATTTGGATTGTTACATACAAGGGCAAGGAAGAGTTGTATGGTAAATCTCTATAGTGATGCAGTATGGTCTACGAGAGAGTAAGCAGCACCCAAGTTCAGAAGCGTCAGCTACATTTGGATTGTTTCATACAAGGGCAAGGAAGAGTTGTATGGTAAATCTCTATAGTGATGCAGTATGGTCTACGAGAGAGTAAGCAGCACCCAAGTTCAGAAGCGTCTGCTACATTTGGATTGTTTCATACAAAGGCAAGGAAGAGTTGTATGCTAAAACTCTATAGTGATGCAGTATGGTCTACGAAAGAGTAAGCAGCACCCAAGTTCAGAAGCGTCTGCTACATTTGGATTGTTTCATACAAAGGCAATGAAGAGTTCTATACGAAATCTCTCTGGTGTTCCTATACTGGCTACAGCCTAGTAAGCAGGACCCAAGTTCAGAAGCGTCTGCTACATTTGGATTTTTTCATACAAGGGCAAGGAAGAGTTGTATGGTAAATCTCTATAGTGATGCAGTATGGTCTACGAGAGAGTAAGCAGCACCCAAGTTCAGAAGCGACTGCTGCATTTGGATTGTTTCATACAAGGGCAAGGAAGAGTTGTATGGTAATCTCTATAGTGATGCAGTATGGTCTACGAGAGAGTAAGCAGCACCCAAGTTCAGAAGCGTCTGCTACATTTGGATTGTTTCATACAAGGGCAAGGAAGAGTTGTATGCTAAATCTCTATAGTGATGCAGTACGGTCTACGAGTGAGTAAGCAGCACCCAAGTTCAGAAGCGTCTGCTACATTTGGATTGTTTCATACAAAGGCAAGGAAGAGTTGTATGCTAAAACTCTATAGTGATGCAGTATGGTCTACGAGAGAGTAAGCAGCACCCAAGTTCAGAAGCGTCTGCTACATTTGGATTGTCTCATACAAAGGCAATGAAGAGTTCTATACTAAATCTCTCTGGTGTTCCTATACTGGCTACAGCCTAGTAAGCAGGACCCAAGTTCAGAAGCGTCTGCTACATTTGGATTTTTTCATACAAGGGCAAGGAAGAGTTGTATGGTAAATCTCTATAGTGATGCAGTATGGTCTACGAGAGAGTAAGCAGCACCCAAGTTCAGAAGCGTCTGCTACATTTGGATTGTTTCATACAAGGGCAAGGAAGAGTTGTATGTTAAATCTCTATAGTGATGCAGTATGGTCTACGAGAGAGTAAGCAGCACCCAAGTTCAGAAGCGTCTGCTACATTTGGATTGTTTCATACAAGGGCAAGGAAGAGTTGTATGCTAAATCTCTATAGGGATGCAGTATGGTCTACGAGAGAGTAAGCAGCACCCAAGTTCAGAAGCGTCTGCTACATTTGGATTGTTTCATACAAGGGCAAGGAAGAGTTGTATGGTAAATCTCTATAGTGATGCAGTATGGTCTACGAGAGAGTAAGCAGCACCCAAGTTCAGAAGCGTCAGCTACATTTGGATTGTTTCATACAAGGGCAAGGAAGAGTTGTATGTTAAATCTCTATAGTGATGCAGTATGGTCTACGAGAGAGTAAGCAGCACCCAAGTTCAGAAGCGTCTGCTACATTTGGATTGTTTCATACAAAGGCAAGGAAGAGTTGTATGCTAAAACTCTATAGTGATGCAGTATGGTCTACGAAAGAGTAAGCAGCACCCAAGTTCAGAAGCGTCTGCTACATTTGGATTGTTTCATACAAAGGCAATAAAGAGTTCTATACGAAATCTCTCTGGTGTTCCTATACTGGCTACAGCCTAGTAAGCAGGACCCAAGTTCAGAAGCGTCTGCTACATTTGGATTTTTTCATACAAGGGCAAGGAAGAGTTGTATGGTAAATCTCTATAGTGATGCAGTATGGTCTACGAGAGAGTAAGCAGCACCCAAGTTCAGAAGCGACTGCTGCATTTGGATTGTTTCATACAAGGGCAAGGAAGAGTTGTATGGTAAATCTCTATAGTGATGCAGTATGGTCTACGAGAGAGTAAGCAGCACCCAAGTTCAGAAGCGTCTGCTACATTTGGATTGTTTCATACAAGGGCAAGGAAGAGTTGTATGCTAAATCTCTATAGTGATGCAGTACGGTCTACGAGTGAGTAAGCAGCACCCAAGTTCAGAAGCGTCTGCTACATTTGGATTGTTTCATACAAAGGCAAGGAAGAGTTGTATGCTAAAACTCTATAGTGATGCAGTATGGTCTACGAGAGAGTAAGCAGCACCCAAGTTCAGAAGCGTCTGCTACATTTGGATTGTTTCATACAAGGGCAAGGAAGAGTTGTATGTTAAATCTCTATAGTGATGCAGTATGGTCTACAAGAGAGTAAGCAGCACCCAAGTTCAGAAGCGTCTGCTACATTTGGATTGTTTCATACAAGGGCAAGGAAGAGTTGTATGGTAAATCTCTATAGTGATGCACTATGGTCTACGAGAGAGTAAGCAGCACCCATGTTCAGAAGCGTCTGGTACATTTGGATTGTTTCATACAAGGGCAAGGAAGAGTTGTATGCTAAATCTCTATAGGGATGCAGTATGGTCTACGAGAGAGTAAGCAGCACCCAAGTTCAGAAGCGTCTGCTGCATTTGGACTGTTTCATACAAGGGCAAGGAAGAGTTGTATGCTAAATCTCTATAGTGATGCAGTATGGTCTACGAGAGAGTAAGCAGCACCCAAGTTCAGAAGCGTCTGCTACATTTGGATTGTTTCATACAAAGGCAATGAAGAGTTCTATACTAAATCTCTCTGGTGTTCCTATACTGGCTATAGCCTAGTAAGCAGGACCCAAGTTCAGAAGCGTCTGCTACATTTGGATAGTTTCATACAAGGGCAAGGAAGAGTAGTATGCTAAATCTCTATAGTGATGCAGTATGGTCTACGAGAGAGTAAGCAGCACCCAAGTTCAGAAGCATCAGCTACATTTGGATTGTTACATACAAGGGCAAGGAAGAGTTGTATGGTAAATCTCTATAGTGATGCAGTATGGTCTACGAGAGAGTAAGCAGCACCCAAGTTCAGAAGCGTCAGCTACATTTGGATTGTTTCATACAAGGGCAAGGAAGAGTTGTATGGTAAATCTCTATAGTGATGCAGTATGGTCTACGAGAGAGTAAGCAGCACCCAAGTTCAGAAGCGTCTGCTACATTTGGATTGTTTCATACAAAGGCAAGGAAGAGTTGTATGCTAAAACTCTATAGTGATGCAGTATGGTCTACGAAAGAGTAAGCAGCACCCAAGTTCAGAAGCGTCTGCTACATTTGGATTGTTTCATACAAAGGCAATGAAGAGTTCTATTCGAAATCTCTCTGGTGTTCCTATACTGGCTACAGCCTAGTAAGCAGGACCCAAGTTCAGAAGCGTCTGCTACATTTGGATTTTTTCATACAAGGGCAAGGAAGAGTTGTATGGTAAATCTCTATAGTGATGCAGTATGGTCTACGAGAGAGTAAGCAGCACCCAAGTTCAGAAGCGACTGCTGCATTTGGATTGTTTCATACAAGGGCAAGGAAGAGTTGTATGGTAAATCTCTATAGTGATGCAGTATGGTCTACGAGAGAGTAAGCAGCACCCAAGTTCAGAAGCGTCTGCTACATTTGGATTGTTTCATACAAGGGCAAGGAAGAGTTGTATGCTAAATCTCTATAGTGATGCAGTACGGTCTACGAGTGAGTAAGCAGCACCCAAGTTCAGAAGCGTCTGCTACATTTGGATTGTTTCATACAAAGGCAAGGAAGAGTTGTATGCTAAAACTCTATAGTGATGCAGTATGGTCTACGAGAGAGTAAGCAGCACCCAAGTTCAGAAGCGTCTGCTACATTTGGATTGTCTCATACAAAGGCAATGAAGAGTTCTATACTAAATCTCTCTGGTGTTCCTATACTGGCTACAGCCTAGTAAGCAGGACCCAAGTTCAGAAGCGTCTGCTACATTTGGATTTTTTCATACAAGGGCAAGGAAGAGTTGTATGGTAAATCTCTATAGTGATGCAGTATGGTCTACGAGAGAGTAAGCAGCACCCAAGTTCAGAAGCGTCTGCTACATTTGGATTGTTTCATACAAGGGCAAGGAAGAGTTGTATGTTAAATCTCTATAGTGATGCAGTATGGTCTACGAGAGAGTAAGCAGCACCCAAGTTCTGAAGCGTCTGCTACATTTGGATTGTTTCATACAAGGGCAAGGAAGAGTTGTATGCTAAATCTCTATAGTGATGCAGTATGGTCTACGAGAGAGTAAGCAGCACCCAAGTTCAGAAGCGTCTGCTACATTTGGATTGTTTCATACAAGGGCAAGGAAGAGTTGTATGGTAAATCTCTATAGTGATGCAGTATGGTCTACGAGAGAGTAAGCAGCACCCAAGTTCAGAAGCGTCAGCTACATTTGGATTGTTTCATACAAGGACAAGGAAGAGTTGTATGGTAAATCTCTATAGTGATGCAGTATGGTCTACGAGAGAGTAAGCAGCACCCAAGTTCAGAAGCGTCTGCTACATTTGGATTGTTTCATACAAAGGCAAGGAAGAGTTGTATGCTAAAACTCTATAGTGATGCAGTATGGTCTACGAAAGAGTAAGCAGCACCCAAGTTCAGAAGCGTCTGCTACATTTGGATTGTTTCATACAAAGGCAATGAAGAGTTCTATACGAAATCTCTCTGGTGTTCCTATACTGGCTACAGCCTAGTAAGCAGGACCCAAGTTCAGAAGCGTCTGCTACATTTGGATTTTTTCATACAAGGGCAAGGAAGTGTTGTATGGTAAATCTCTATAGTGATGCAGTATGGTCTACGAGAGAGTAAGCAGCACCCAAGTTCAGAAGCGACTGCTGCATTTGGATTGTTTCATACAAGGGCAAGGAAGAGTTGTATGGTAAATCTCTATAGTGATGCAGTATGGTCTACGAGAGAGTAAGCAGCACCCAAGTTCAGAAGCGTCTGCTACATTTGGATTGTTTCATACAAGGGCAAGGAAGAGTTGTATGCTAAATCTCTATAGTGATGCAGTACGGTCTACGAGTGAGTAAGCAGCACCCAAGTTCAGAAGCGTCTGCTACATTTGGATAGTTTCATACAAAGGCAAGGAAGAGTTGTATGCTAAAACTCTATAGTGATGCAGTATGGTCTACGAGAGAGTAAGCAGCACCCAAGTTCAGAAGCGTCTGCTACATTTGGATTGTTTCATACAAGGGCAAGGAAGAGTTGTATGTTAAATCTCTATAGTGATGCAGTATGGTCTACAAGAGAGTAAGGAGCACCCAAGTTCAGAAGCGTCTGCTACATTTGGATTGTTTCATACAAGGGCAAGGAAGAGTTGTATGGTAAATCTCTATAGTGATGCATTATGGTCTACGAGAGAGTAAGCAGCACCCAAGTTCAGAAGCGTCTGGTACATTTGGATTGTTTCATACAAAGGCAATGAAGAGTTCTATACTAAATCTCTCTGGTGTTCCTATACTGGCTACAGCCTAGTAAGCAGGACCCAAGTTCAGAAGCGTCTGCTACATTTGGATTGTTTCATACAAGGGCAAGGAAGAGTTGTATGCTAAATCTCTATAGGGATGCAGTATGGTCTACGAGAGAGTAAGCAGCACCCAAGTTCAGAAGCGTCTGCTGCATTTGGACTGTTTCATACAAGGGCAAGGAAGAGTTGTATGCTAAATCTCTATAGTGATGCAGTATGGTCTACGAGAGAGTAAGCAGCACCCAAGTTCAGAAGCGTCTGCTACATTTGGATTGTTTCATACAAAGGCAATGAAGACTTCTATACTAAATCTCTCTGGTGTTCCTATACTGGCTACAGCGTAGTAAGCAGGACCCAAGTTCAGAAGCGTCTGCTACATTTGGATTGTTTCATACAAGGGCAAGGAAGAGTTGTATGCCAAATCTCTATAGTGATGCAGTATGGTCTACGAGAGAGTAAGCAGCACCCAAGTTCAGAAGCATCAGCTACATTTGGATTGTTTCATACAAGGGCAAGGAAGAGTTGTATGGTAAATCTCTATAGTGATGCAGTATGGTCTACGAGAGAGTAAGCAGCACCCAAGTTCAGAAGCGTCTGCTACATTTGGATTGTTTCATACAAGGGCAAGGAAGAGTTGTATGCTAAATCTCTATAGTGATGCAGTATGGTCTACGAGAGAGTAAGCAGCACCCAAGTTCAGAAGCGTCTGCTACATTTGGATTGTTTCATACAAGTGCAAGGAAGAGTTGTATGGTAAATCTCTATAGTGATGCAGTATGGTCTACGAGAGAGTAAGCAGCACCCAAGTTCAGAAGCGTCTGCTACATTTGGATTGTTTCATACAAAGGCAATGAAGAGTTCTATACTAAATCTCTCTGGTGTTCCTATACTGGCTATAGCCTAGTAAGCAGGACCCAAGTTCAGAAGCGTCTGCTACATTTGGATAGTTTCATACAAGGGCAAGGAAGAGTAGTATGCTAAATCTCTATAGTGATGCAGTATGGTCTACGAGAGAGTAAGCAGCACCCAAGTTCAGAAGCATCAGCTACATTTGGATTGTTACATACAAGGGCAAGGAAGAGTTGTATGGTAAATCTCTATAGTGATGCAGTATGGTCTACGAGAGAGTAAGCAGCACCCAAGTTCAGAAGCGTCAGCTACATTTGGATTGTTTCATACAAGGGCAAGGAAGAGTTGTATGGTAAATCTCTATAGTGATGCAGTATGGTCTACGAGAGAGTAAGCAGCACCCAAGTTCAGAAGCGTCTGCTACATTTGGATTGTTTCATACAAAGGCAAGGAAGAGTTGTATGCTAAAACTCTATAGTGATGCAGTATGGTCTACGAAAGAGTAAGCAGCACCCAAGTTCAGAAGCGTCTGCTACATTTGGATTGTTTCATACAAAGGCAATGAAGAGTTCTATACGAAATCTCTCTGGTGTTCCTATACTGGCTACTGCCTAGTAAGCAGGACCCAAGTTCAGAAGCGTCTGCTACATTTGGATTTTTTCATACAAGGGCAAGGAAGAGTTGTATGGTAAATCTCTATAGTGATGCAGTATGGTCTACGAGAGAGTAAGCAGCACCCAAGTTCAGAAGCGTCTGCTACATTTGGATTGTTTCATACAAGGGCAAGGAAGAGTTGTATGCGAAATCTCTATAGTGATGCAGTATGGTCTATGAGAGAGTAAGCAGCACCCAAGTTCAGAAGCGTCTGCTACATTTGGATTGTTTCATACAAGGGCAAGGAAGAGTTGTATGGTAAATCTCTATAGTGATGCATTATGGTCTACGAGAGAGTAAGCAGCACCCAAGTTCAGAAGCGTCTGGTACATTTGGATTGTTTCATACAAAGGCAATGAAGAGTTCTATACTAAATCTCTCTGGTGTTCCTATACTGGCTACAGCCTAGTAAGCAGGACCCATGTTCAGAAGCGTCTGCTACATTTGGATTGTTTCATACAAGGGCAAGGAAGAGTTGTATGCTAAATCTCTATAGTGATGCAGTATGGTCTACGAGAGAGTAAGCAGCACCCAAGTTCAGAAGCATCAGCTACATTTGGATTGTTTCATACAAGGGCAAGGAAGAGTTGTATGGTAAATCTCTATAGTGATGCAGTATGGTCTACGAGAGAGTAAGCAGCACCCAAGTTCAGAAGCGTCTGCTACATTTGGATTGTTTCATACAAGGGCAAGGAAGAGTTGTATGCTAAATCTCTATAGTGATGCAGTATGGTCTACGAGAGAGTAAGCAGCACCCAAGTTCAGAAGCGTCTGCTACATTTGGATTGTTTCATACAAGGGCAAGGAAGAGTTGTATGTTAAATCTCTATAGTGATGCAGTATGGTCTACGAGAGAGTAAGCAGCACCCAAGTTGAGAAGCGTCTGCTACATTTGGATTGTTTCATACAAGGGCAAGGAAGAGTTGTATGGTAAATCTCTATAGTGATGCATTATGGTCTACGAGAGAGTAAGCAGCACCCAAGTTCAGAAGCGTCTGGTACATTTGGATTGTTTCATACAAAGGCAATGAAGAGTTCTATACTAAATCTCTCTGGTGTTCCTATACTGGCTACAGCCTAGTAAGCAGGACCCAAGTTCAGAAGCGTCTGCTACATTTGGATTGTTTCATACAAGGGCAAGGAAGAGTTGTATGCCAAATCTCTATAGTGATGCAGTATGGTCTACGAGAGGGTAAGCAGCACCCAAGTTCAGAAGCGTCTGCTACATTTGGATTGTTTCATACAAGGGCAAGGAAGAGTTGTATGGTAAATCTCTATAGTGATGCAGTATGGTCTACGAGAGAGTAAGCAGCACCCAAGTTCAGAAGCGTCTGCTACATTTGGATTGTTTCATACAAGGGCAAGGAAGAGTTGTATGCTAAATCTCTATAGTGATGCAGTATGGTCTACGAGAGAGTAAGCAGCACCCAAGTTCAGAAGCGTCTGCTACATTTGGATTGTTTCATACAAGGGCAAGGAAGAGTTGTATGGTAAATCTCTATAGTGATGCAGTATGGTCTACGAGAGAGTAAGCAGCACCCAAGTTCAGAAGCGTCTGCTACATTTGGATTGTTTCATACAAAGGCAATGAAGAGTTCTATACTAAATCTCTCTGGTGTTCCTATACTGGCTATAGCCTAGTAAGCAGGACCCAAGTTCAGAAGTGTCAGCTACATTTGGATAGTTTCATACAAGGGCAAGGAAGAGTTGTATGCTAAATCTCTATAGTGATGCAGTATGGTCTACGAGAGAGTAAGCAGCACCCAAGTTCAGAAGCATCAGCTACATTTGGATTGTTACATACAAGGGCAAGGAAGAGTTGTATGGTAAATCTCTATAGTGATGCAGTATGGTCTACGAGAGAGTAAGCAGCACCCAAGTTCAGAAGCGTCAGCTACATTTGGATTGTTTCATACAAGGGCAAGGAAGAGTTGTATGGTAAATCTCTATAGTGATGCAGTATGGTCTACGAGAGAGTAAGCAGCACCCAAGTTCAGAAGCGTCTGCTACATTTGGATTGTTTCATACAAAGGCACGGAAGAGTTGTATGCTAAAACTCTATAGTGATGCAGTATGGTCTACGAAAGAGTAAGCAGCACCCAAGTTCAGAAGCGTCTGCTACATTTGGATTGTTTCATACAAAGGCAATGAAGAGTTCTATACGAAATCTCTCTGGTGTTCCTATACTGGCTACAGCCTAGTAAGCAGGACCCAAGTTCAGAAGCGTCTGCTAAATTTGGATTTTTTCATACAAGGGCAAGGAAGAGTTGTATGGTAAATCTCTATAGTGATGCAGTATGGTCTACGAGAGAGTAAGCAGCACCCAAGTTCAGAAGCGTCTGCTACATTTGGATTGTTTCATACAAGGGCAAGGAAGAGTTGTATGTTAAATCTCTATAGTGATGCAGTATGGTCTACGAGAGAGTAAGCAGCACCCATGTTCAGAAGCGTCTGCTACATTTGGATTGTTTCATACAAGGGCAAGGAAGAGTTGTATGGTAAATCTCTATAGTGATGCATTATGGTCTACGAGAGAGTAAGCAGCACCCAAGTTCAGAAGCGTCTGGTACATTTGGATTGTTTCATACAAAGGCAATGAAGAGTTCTATACTAAATCTCTCTGGTGTTCCTATACTGGCTACAGCCTAGTAAGCAGGACCCAAGTTCAGAAGCGTCTGCTACATTTGGATTGTTTCATACAAGGGCAAGGAAGAGTTGTATGCCAAATCTCTATAGTGATGCAGTATGGTCTACGAGAGAGTAAGCAGCACCCAAGTTCAGAAGCGTCTGCTACATTTGGATTGTTTCATACAAAGGCAAGGAAGAGTTGTATGCTAAATCTCTATAGTGATGCAGTATGGTCTACGAGAGAGTAAGCAGCACCCAAGTTCAGAAGCGTCTGCTACATTTGGATTGTTTCATACAAGGGCAAGGAAGAGTTGTATGCTAAATCTCTATAGTGATGCAGTATGGTCTACGAGAGAGTAAGCAGCACCCAAGTTCAGAAGCGTCTGCTACATTTGGATTGTTTCATACAAGGGCAAGGAAGAGTTGTATGCTAAATCTCTATAGTGATGCAGTATGGTCTACGAGAGAGTAAGCAGCACCCAAGTTCAGAAGCGTTTGCTACATTTGGATTGTTTCGTACAAGGGCAAGGAAGAGTTGTATGCTAAATCTCTATAGTGATGCAGTATGGTCTACGAGAGAGTAAGCAGCACCCAAGTTCAGAAGCGTCTGCAACATTCGGATTGTTTCATACAAGGGCAAGGAAGAGTTGTATGCTAAATCTCTATAGTGATGCAGTATGGTCTACGAGAGAGTAAGCAGCACCCAAGTTCCGAAGCGTCTGCTACATTTGGATTGTTTCATACAAGGGCAATGAAGAGTTCTATACTAAATCTCTCTGGTGTTCCTATACTGGCTACAGCCTAGTAAGCAGCACCCAAGTTCAGAAGCGTCTGCTGCATTTGGATTGTTTCATACAAGGGCAAGGAAGAGTTGTATGGTAAATGTCTATAGTGATGCAGTATGGTCTACGAGAGAGTAAGCAGCACCCAAGTTCAGAACCGTCTGCTACATTTGTATTGTTTCATACAGAGGCAATGAAGTGTTCTATACTAAATCTGTCTGGTGTTCCTATACTCGCTACAGCCTAGTAAGCAGGACCCAAGTTCAGAAGCGTCAGCTACATTTGGATTGTTTCATACAAGGGCAAGGAAGAGTTGTATGCTAAATCTCTATAGTGATGCAGTATGGTCTACGAGAGAGTAAGCAGCACCCAAGTTCAGAAGCGTCTGCTACATTTGGATTGTTTCATACAAAGGCAAGGAAGAGTTGTATGCTAAATCTCTATAGTGATGCAGTATGGTCTACGAGAGAGTAAGCAGCACCCAAGTTCAGAAGCGTCTGCTACATTTGGATTGTTTCATACAAGGGCAAGGAAGAGTTGTATGCTAAATCTCTATAGTGATGCAGTATGGTCTACGAGAGAGTAAGCAGCACCCAAGTTCAGAAGCGTCTGCAACATTTGGATTGTTTCATACAAGGGCAAGGAAGAGTTGTATGCTAAATCTCTATAGTGATGCAGTATGGTCTACGAGAGAGTAAGCAGCACCCAAGTTCAGAAGCGTCTGCTACATTTGGATTGTTTCATACAAGGGCAATGAAGAGTTCTATACTAAATCTCTCTGGTGTTCCTATACTGGCTACAGCCTAGAAAGCAGCACCCAAGTTCAGAAGCGTCTGCTACATTTGGATTGTTTCATACAAGGGCAAGGAAGAGTTGTATGGTAAATGTATATAGTGATGCAGTATGGTCTACGAGAGAGTAAGCAGCACCCAAGTTCAGAACCGTCTGCTACATTTGGATTGTTTCATACAAGGGCAAGGAAGAGTTGTATGCTAAATCTCTATAGTGATGCAGTATGGTCTACGAGAGAGTAAGCAGCACCCAAGTTCAGAAGCGTCTGCTACATTTGGATTGTTTCATACAAGGGCAAGGAAGAGTTGTATGGTAAATCTCTATAGTGATGCAGTATGGTCTACGAGAGAGTAAGCAGCACCCAAGTTCAGAAGCGTCTGCTACATTTGGATTGTTTCATACAAAGGCAATGAAGAGTTCTATACTAAATCTCTCTGGTGTTCCTATACTGGCTATAGCCTAGTAAGCAGGACCCAAGTTCAGAAGTGTCAGCTACATTTGGATAGTTTCATACAAGGGCAAGGAAGAGTTGTATGCTAAATCTCTATAGTGATGCAGTATGGTCTACGAGAGAGTAAGCAGCACCCAAGTTCAGAAGCATCAGCTACATTTGGATTGTTACATACAAGGGCAAGGAAGAGTTGTATGGTAAATCTCTATAGTGATGCAGTATGGTCTACGAGAGAGTAAGCAGCACCCAAGTTCAGAAGCGTCTGCTACATTTGGATTGTTTCATACAATGGCAAGGAAGAGTTGTATGGTAAATCTCTATAGTGATGCATTATGGTCTACGAGAGAGTAAGCAGCACCCAAGTTCAGAAGCGTCTGCTACATTTGGATTGTTTCATACAATGGCAAGGAAGAGTTGTATGGTAAATCTCTATAGTGATGCATTATGGTCTACGAGAGAGTAAGCAGCACCCAAGTTCAGAAGCATCAGCTACATTTGGATTGTTACATACAAGGGCAAGGAAGAGTTGTATGGTAAATCTCTATAGTGATGCAGTATGGTCTACGAGAGAGTAAGCAGCACCCAAGTTCAGAAGCGTCAGCTACATTTGGATTGTTTCATACAAGGGCAAGGAAGAGTTGTATGGTAAATCTCTATAGTGATGCAGTATGGTCTACGAGAGAGTAAGCAGCACCCAAGTTCAGAAGCGTCTGCTACATTTGGATTGTTTCATACAAAGGCACGGAAGAGTTGTATGCTAAAACTCTATAGTGATGCAGTATGGTCTACGAAAGAGTAAGCAGCACCCAAGTTCAGAAGCGTCTGCTACATTTGGATTGTTTCATACAAAGGCAATGAAGAGTTCTATACGAAATCTCTCTGGTGTTCCTATACTGGCTACAGCCTAGTAAGCAGGACCCAAGTTCAGAAGCGTCTGCTAAATTTGGATTTTTTCATACAAGGGCAAGGAAGAGTTGTATGGTAAATCTCTATAGTGATGCAGTATGGTCTACGAGAGAGTAAGCAGCACCCAAGTTCAGAAGCGTCTGCTACATTTGGATTGTTTCATACAAGGGCAAGGAAGAGTTGTATGTTAAATCTCTATAGTGATGCAGTATGGTCTACGAGAGAGTAAGCAGCACCCAAGTTCAGAAGCGTCTGCTACATTTGGATTGTTTCATACAAGGGCAAGGAAGAGTTGTATGGTAAATCTCTATAGTGATGCATTATGGTCTACGAGAGAGTAAGCAGCACCCAAGTTCAGAAGCGTCTGGTACATTTGGATTGTTTCATACAAAGGCAATGAAGAGTTCTATACTAAATCTCTCTGGTGTTCCTATACTGGCTACAGCCTAGTAAGCAGGACCCAAGTTCAGAAGCGTCTGCTACATTTGGATTGTTTCATACAAGGGCAAGGAAGAGTTGTATGCCAAATCTCTATAGTGATGCAGTATGGTCTACGAGAGAGTAAGCAGCACCCAAGTTCAGAAGCGTCTGCTACATTTGGATTGTTTCATACAAAGGCAAGGAAGAGTTGTATGCTAAATCTCTATAGTGATGCAGTATGGTCTACGAGAGAGTAAGCAGCACCCAAGTTCAGAAGCGTCTGCTACATTTGGATTGTTTCATACAAGGGCAAGGAAGAGTTGTATGCTAAATCTCTATAGTGATGCAGTATGGTCTACGAGAGAGTAAGCAGCACCCAAGTTCAGAAGCGTCTGCTACATTTGGATTGTTTCATACAAGGGCAAGGAAGAGTTGTATGCTAAATCTCTATAGTGATGCAGTATGGTCTACGAGAGAGTAAGCAGCACCCAAGTTCAGAAGCGTTTGCTACATTTGGATTGTTTCGTACAAGGGCAAGGAAGAGTTGTATGCTAAATCTCTATAGTGATGCAGTATGGTCTACGAGAGAGTAAGCAGCACCCAAGTTCAGAAGCGTCTGCAACATTCGGATTGTTTCATACAAGGGCAAGGAAGAGTTGTATGCTAAATCTCTATAGTGATGCAGTATGGTCTACGAGAGAGTAAGCAGCACCCAAGTTCCGAAGCGTCTGCTACATTTGGATTGTTTCATACAAGGGCAATGAAGAGTTCTATACTAAATCTCTCTGGTGTTCCTATACTGGCTACAGCCTAGTAAGCAGCACCCAAGTTCAGAAGCGTCTGCTGCATTTGGATTGTTTCATACAAGGGCAAGGAAGAGTTGTATGGTAAATGTCTATAGTGATGCAGTATGGTCTACGAGAGAGTAAGCAGCACCCAAGTTCAGAACCGTCTGCTACATTTGTATTGTTTCATACAGAGGCAATGAAGTGTTCTATACTAAATCTGTCTGGTGTTCCTATACTCGCTACAGCCTAGTAAGCAGGACCCAAGTTCAGAAGCGTCTGCTACATTTGGATTGTTTCATACAAGGGCAATGAAGAGTTCTATACTAAATCTCTCTGGTGTTCCTATACTGGCTACAGCCTAGTAAGCAGCACCCAAGTTCAGAAGCGTCAGCTACATTTGGATTGTTTCATACAAGGGCAAGGAAGAGTTGTATGCTAAATCTCTATAGTGATGCAGTATGGTCTACGAGAGAGTAAGCAGCACCCAAGTTCAGAAGCGTCTGCTACATTTGGATTGTTTCATACAAAGGCAAGGAAGAGTTGTATGCTAAATCTCTATAGTGATGCAGTATGGTCTACGAGAGAGTAAGCAGCACCCAAGTTCAGAAGCGTCTGCTACATTTGGATTGTTTCATACAAGGGCAAGGAAGAGTTGTATGCTAAATCTCTATAGTGATGCAGTATGGTCTACGAGAGAGTAAGCAGCACCCAAGTTCAGAAGCGTCTGCAACATTTGGATTGTTTCATACAAGGGCAAGGAAGAGTTGTATGCTAAATCTCTATAGTGATGCAGTATGGTCTACGAGAGAGTAAGCAGCACCCAAGTTCAGAAGCGTCTGCTACATTTGGATTGTTTCATACAAGGGCAATGAAGAGTTCTATACTAAATCTCTCTGGTGTTCCTATACTGGCTACAGCCTAGAAAGCAGCACCCAAGTTCAGAAGCGTCTGCTACATTTGGATTGTTTCATACAAGGGCAAGGAAGAGTTGTATGGTAAATGTATATAGTGATGCAGTATGGTCTACGAGAGAGTAAGCAGCACCCAAGTTCAGAACCGTCTGCTACATTTGGATTGTTTCATACAAGGGCAAGGAAGAGTTGTATGCTAAATCTCTATAGTGATGCAGTATGGTCTACGAGAGAGTAAGCAGCACCCAAGTTCAGAAGCGTCTGCTACATTTGGATTGTTTCATACAAGGGCAAGGAAGAGTTGTATGTTAAATCTCTATAGTGATGCATTATGGTCTACGAGAGAGTAAGCAGCACCCAAGTTCAGAAGCGTCTGCTACATTTGGATTGTTTCATACAAAGGCAAGGAAGAGTTCTATACTAAATCTCTCTGGTGTTCCTATACTGGCTACAGCCTAGTAAGCAGGACCCAAGTTCAGAAGCGTCTGCTACATTTGGATTGTTTCATACAAGGGCAAGGAAGAGTTGTATGCTAAATCTCTATAGTGATGCAGTATGGTCTACGAGAGAGTAAGCAGCACCCAAGTTCAGAAGCGTCTGCTACATTTGGATTGTTTCATACAAGGGCAAGGAATAGTTGTATGCTAAATCTCTATAGTGATGCAGTATGGTCTACGAGAGAGTAAGCAGCACCCAAGTTCAGAAGCGTCTGCTACATTTGGATTGTTTCGTACAAGGGCAAGGAAGAGTTGTATGCTAAATCTCTATAGTGATGCAGTATGGTCTACGAAAGAGTAAGCAGCACCCAAGTTCAGGAGCGTCTGCAACATTTGGATTGTTTCATACAAGGGTAAGGAAGAGTTGTATGCTAAAACTCTATAGTGATGCAGTATGGTCTACGAGAGAGTAAGCAGCACCCACGTTCAGAAGCGTCTGCTACATTTGGATTGTTTCATACAAAGGCAACGAAGAGTTCTATACTAAATCTCTCTGGTGTTCCTATACTGGCTACAGCATAGTAAGCAGGACCCAAGTTCAGAAGCGTCTGCTACATTTGGATTTTTTCATACAAGGGCAAGGAAGAGTTGTATGGTAAATCTCTATAGTGATGCAGTATGGTCTACGAGAGAGTAAGCAGCACCCAAGTTCAGAAGCGTCTGCTACATTTGGATTGTTTCATACAAGGGCAAGGAAGAGTTGTATGCTAAATCTCTATAGTGATGCAGTATGGTCTACGAGAGAGTAAGCAGCACCCAAGTTCAGAAGCGTCTGCTACATTTGGATTGTTTCATACAAGGGCAAGGAAGAGTTGTATGGTAAATCTCTATAGTGATGCAGTATGGTCTACGAGAGAGTAAGCAGCACCCAAGTTCAGAAGCGTCTGCTACATTTGGATTGTTTCATACAAAGGCAATGAAGAGTTCTATACTAAATCTCTCTGGTGTTCCTATACTGGCTACAGCCTAGTAAGCAGGACCCAAGTTCAGAAGCGTCTGCTACATTTGGATTGTTTCATACAAGGGCAAGGAAGAGTTGTATGCTGAATCTCTATAGTGATGCAGTATGGTCTACGAGAGAGTAAGCAGCACCCAAGTTCAGAAGCATCAGCTACATTTGGATTGTTTCATACAAGGGCAAGGAAGAGTTGTATGGTAAATCTCTCTAGTGATGCAGTATGGTCTACGAGAGAGTAAGCAGCACCCACGTTCAGAAGCGTCAGTTACATTTGGATTGTTTCATACAAGGGCAAGGAAGAGTTGTATGGTAAATCTCTATAGTGATGCAGTATGGTCTACGAGAGAGTAAGCAGCACCCAAGTTCAGAAGCATCAGCTACATTTGGATTGTTTCATACAAGGGCAAGGAAGAGTTGTATGGTAAATCTCTATAGTGATGCAGTATGGTCTACGAGAGAGTAAGCAGCACCCAAGTTCAGAAGCGTCAGCTACATTTGGATTGTTTCATACAAGGGCAAGGAAGAGTTGTATGGTAAATCTCTATAGTGATGCAGTATGGTCTACGAGAGAGTAAGCAGCACCCAAGTTCAGAAGCGTCTGCAACATTTGGATTGTTTCATACAAGGGCAAGGAAGAGTTGTATGCTAAATCTCTATAGTGATGCCGTATGGTCTACGAGAGAGTAAGCAGCACCCAAGTTCAGAAGCGTCTGCTACATTTGGATTGTTTCGTACAAGGGCAAGGAAGAGTTGTATGCGAAATCTCTATAGTGATGCAGTATGGTCTACGAGAGAGTAAGCAGCACCCAAGTCCAGAAGCGTCTGCAACATTTGGATTGTTTCATACAAGGGCAAGGAAGAGTTGTATGCTAAATCTCTATAGTGATGCAGTATGGTCTACGAGAGAGTAAGCAGCACCCAAGTTCAGAAGCGTCTGCTACATTTGGATTATTTCATACAAGGGCAATGAAGAGTTCTATACTAAATCTCTCTGGTGTTCCTATACTGGCTAAAGCCTAGTAAGCAGCACCCAAGTTCAGAAGCGTCTGCTACATTTGGATTGTTTCATACAAGGGCAAGGAAGAGTTGTATGGTATATCTCTATAGTGATGCAGTATGGTCTACGAGAGAGTAAGCAGCACCCAAGTTCAGAAGCGTCTGCTACATTTGGATTGTTTCATACAGAGGCAATGAAGAGTTCTATACTAAATCTCTCTGGTGTTCCTATACTCGCTACAGCCTAGTAAGCAGGACCCAAGTTCAGAAGCGTCTGCTACATTTGGATTGTTTCATACAAGGGCAAGGAAGAGTTGTATGCTAAATCTCTATAGGGATGCAGTATGGTCTACGAGAGAGTAAGCAGCACCCAAGTTCAGAAGCGTCTGCTACATTTGGATTGTTTCATACAAGGGCAAGGAAGAGCTGTATGCTAAATCTCTATAGTGATGCAGTATGGTCTACGAGAGAGTAAGCAGCACCCAAGTTCAGAAGCGTCTGCTACATTTGGATTGTTTCATACAAAGGCAAGGAAGAGTTGTATGCTAAAACTCTATAGTGATGCAGTATGGTCTACGAGAG
This sequence comes from Plestiodon gilberti rubricaudatus, assembly GCA_026170595.1. Lineage (NCBI taxonomy): Eukaryota > Metazoa > Chordata > Lepidosauria > Squamata > Scincidae > Plestiodon > Plestiodon gilberti. Next base: position 114,302,193 of record JANXHW010000003.1, read on the forward strand.
AGTAAGCAGCACCCACGTTCAGAAGCGTCTGCTACATTTGGATTGTTTCATACAAAGGCAATGAAGAGTTCTATACTAAATCTCTCTGGTGTTCCTATACTGGCTACAGCCTAGTAAGCAGGACCCAAGTTCAGAAGCGTCTGCTACATTAGGATTGTTTCATTCAAGGGCAAGGAAGAGTTGTATGGTAAATCTCTATAGTGATGCAGTATGGTCTACGAGAGAGTAAGCAGCACCCAAGTTCAGAAGCGTCAGCTACATTTGGATTGTTTCATACAAGGGCAAGGAAGAGTTGTATGCTAAATCTCTATAGCGATGCAGTATGGTCTACGAGAGAGTAAGCAGCACCCAAGTTCAGAAGCGTCTGCTACATTTGGATTGTTTCATACAAGGGCAATGAAGAGTTCTATACTAAATCTCTCTGGTGTTCCTATACTGGCTAAAGCCTAGTAAGCAGCACCCAAGTTCAGAAGCGTCTGCTACATTTGGATTGTTTCATACAAGGGCAAGGAAGAGTTGTATGGTAAATGTATATAGTGATGCAGTATGGTCTACGAGAGAGTAAGCAGCACCCAAGTTCAGAACCGTCTGCTACATTTGGATTGTTTCATACAAGGGCAAGGAAGAGTTGTATGCTAAATATCTATAGTGATGCAGTATGGTCTACGAGAGAGTAAGCAGCACCCAAGTTCAGAAGCGTCTGCTACATTTGGATTGTTTCATACAAAGGCAAGGAAGAGTTCTATACTAAATCTCTCTGGTGTTCCTATACTGGCTACAGCCTAGTAAGCAGGACCCAAGTTCAGAAGCGTCTGCTACATTTGGATTGTTTCATACAAGGGCAAGGAAGAGTTGTATGCTAAATCTCTATAGTGATGCAGTATGGTCTACGAGAGAGTAAGCAGCACCCAAGTTCAGAAGCGTCTGCTACATTTGGATTGTTTCATACAAGGGCAAGGAAGAGTTGTATGCTAAATCTCTATAGTGATGCAGTATGGTCTACGAGAGAGTAAGCAGCACCCAAGTTCAGAAGCGTCTGCTACATTTGGATTGTTTCGTACAAGGGCAAGGAAGAGTTGTATGCTAAATCTCTATAGTGATGCAGTATGGTCTACGAGAGAGTAAGCAGCACCCAAGTTCAGAAGCGTCTGCAACATTTGGATTGTTTCATACAAGGGCAAGGAAGAGTTGTATGCTAAATCTCTATAGTGATGCAGTATGGTCTACGAGAGAGTAAGCAGCACCCAAGTTCAGAAGCGTCTGCTACATTTGGATTGTTTCATACAAGGGCAATGAAGAGTTCTATACTAAATCTCTCTGGTGTTCCTATACTGGCTACAGCCTAGTAAGCAGCACCCAAGTTCAGAAGCGTCTGCTACATTTGGATTGTTTCATACAAGGGCAAGGAAGAGTTGTATGGTAAATGTCTATAGTGATGCAGTATGGTCTACGAGAGAGTAAGCAGCACCCAAGTTCAGAACCGTCTGCTACATTTGTATTGTTTCATACAGAGGCAATGAAGTGTTCTATACTAAATCTCTCTGGTGTTCCTATACTCGCTACAGCCTAGTAAGCAGGACCCAAGTTCAGAAGCGTCTGCTACATTTGGATTGTTTCATACAAGGGCAAGGAAGAGTTGTATGCTAAATCTCTATAGGGATGCAGTATGGTCTACGAGAGAGTAAGCAGCACCCAAGTTCAGAAGCGTCTGCTACATTTGGATTGTTTCATACAAGGGCAAGGAAGAGTTGTATGCTAAATCTCTATAGTGATGCAGTATGGTCTACGAGAGAGTAAGCAGCACCCAAGTTCAGAAGCGTCTGCTACATTTCGATTGTTTCATACAAGGGCAAGGAAGAGTTGTATGGTAAATCTCTATAGTGATGCAGTATGGTCTACGAGAGAGTAAGCAGCACCCAAGTTCAGAAGCGTCTGCTACATTTGGATTGTTTCATACAAGGGCAAGGAAGAGTTGTATGCTAAATCTCTATAGGGATGCAGTATGGTCTACGAGAGAGTAAGCAGCACCCAAGTTCAGAAGCGTCTGCTACATTTGGATTGTTTCATACAAGGGCAAGGAAGAGTTGTATGCTAAATCTCTATAGTGATGCAGTATGGTCTACGAGAGAGTAAGCAGCACCCAAGTTCAGAAGCATCAGCTACATTTGGATTGTTTCATACAAGGGCAAGAAAGAGTTGTATGGTAAATCTCTATAGTGATGCAGTATGGTCTACGAGAGAGTAAGCAGCACCCACGTTCAGAAGCGTCAGCTACATTTGGATTGTTTCATACAAGGGCAAGGAAGAGTTGTATGGTAAATCTCTATAGTGATGCAGTATGGTCTACGAGAGAGTAAGCAGCACCCACGTTCAGAAGCGTCTGCAACATTTGGATTGTCTCATACAACGGCAAGGAAGAGTTGTATGGTAAATCTCTATAGTGATGCAGTATGATCTACGAGAGAGTAAGCAGCACCCAAGTTCAGAAGTGTCTGCTACATTTGGATTGTTTCATACAAGGGCAAGGAAGAGTTGTATGCTAAATCTCTATAGTGATGCAGTATGGTCTACGAGAGAGTAAGCAGCACCCAAGTTCAGAAGCGTCTGCTACATTTGGATTGTTTCGTACAAGGCCAAGGAAGAGTTGTATGCTAAATCTCTATAGTGATGCAGTATGGTCTACGAGAGAGTAAGCAGCACCCAAGTTCAGAAGCGTCTGCAACATTTGGATTGTTTCATACAAGGGCAAGGAAGAGTTGTATGCTAAATCTCTATAGTGATGCAGTATGGTCTACGAGAGAGTAAGCAGCACCCAAGTTCCGAAGCGTCTGCTACATTTGGATTATTTCTTACAAGGGCAATGAAGAGTTCTATACTAAATCTCTCTGGTGTTCGTATACTGGCTACAGCCTAGTAAGCAGCACCCAAGTTCAGAAGCGTCTGCTACATTTGGATTGTTTCATACAAGGGCAAGGAAGAGTTGTATGGTAAATCTCTATAGTGATGCAGTATGGTCTACGAGAGAGTAAGCAGCACCCAAGTTCAGAAGCGTCTGCTACATTTGGATTGTTTCATACAGAGGCAATGAACAGTTCTATACTAAATCTCTCTGGTGTTCCTATACTCGCTACAGCCTAGTAAGCAGGACCCAGGTTCAGAAGCGTCTGCTACATTTGGATTGTTTCATTCAAGGGCAAGGAAGAGTTGTATGGTAAATCTCTATAGTGATGCAGTATGGTCTACGAGAGAGTAAGCAGCACCCAAGTTCAGAAGCGTCAGCTACATTTGGATTGTTTCATACAAGGGCAAGGAAGAGTTGTATGCTAAATCTCTATAGTGATGCAGTATGGTCTACGAGAGAGTAAGCAGCACCCAAGTTCAGAAGCATCTGCTACATTTGGATTGTTTCATACAGAGGCAATGAAGAGTTCTATACTAAATCTCTCTGGTGTTCCTATACTGGCTACAGCCTAGTAAGCAGGACCCAAGTTCAGAAGCGTCTGCTACATTAGGATTGTTTCATTCAAGGGCAAGGAAGAGTTGTATGGTAAATCTCTATAGTGATGCAGTATTGTCTACGAGAGAGTAAGCAGCACCCAAGTTCAGAAGCGTCAGCTACATTTGGATTGTTTCATACAAGGGCAAGGAAGAGTTGTATGCTAAATCTCTATAGCGATGCAGTATGGTCTACGAGAGAGTAAGCAGCACCCAAGTTCAGAAGCGTCTGCTACATTTGGATTGTTTCATACAAGGGCAATGAAGAGTTCTATACTAAATCTCTCTGGTGTTCCTATACTGGCTAAAGCCTAGTAAGCAGCACCCAAGTTCAGAAGCGTCTGCTACATTTGGATTGTTTCATACAAGGGCAAGGAAGAGTTGTATGGTAAATGTATATAGTGATGCAGTATGGTCTACGAGAGAGTAAGCAGCACCCAAGTTCAGAACCGTCTGCTACATTTGGATTGTTTCATACAGGGGCAAGGAAGAGTTGTATGCTAAATATCTATAGTGATGCAGTATGGTCTACGAGAGAGTAAGCAGCACCCAAGTTCAGAAGCGTCTGCTACATTTGGATTGTTTCATACAAAGGCAAGGAAGAGTTCTATACTAAATCTCTCTGGTGTTCCTATACTGGCTACAGCCTAGTAAGCAGGACCCAAGTTCAGAAGCGTCTGCTACATTTGGATTGTTTCATACAAGGGCAAGGAAGAGTTGTATGCTAAATCTCTATAGTGATGCAGTATGGTCTACGAGAGAGTAAGCAGCACCCAAGTTCAGAAACGTCTGCTACATTTGGATTGTTTCATACAAGGGCAAGGAAGAGTTGTATGCTAAATCTCTATAGTCATGCAGTATGGTCTACGAGAGAGTAAGCAGCACCCAAGTTCAGAAGCGTCTGCTACATTTGGATTGTTTCGTACAAGGGCAAGGAAGAGTTGTATGCTAAATCTCTATAGTGATGCAGTATGGTCTACGAGAGAGTAAGCAGCACCCAAGTTCAGAAGCGTCTGCAACATTTGGATTGTTTCATACAAGGGCAAGGAAGAGTTGTATGCTAAATCTCTATAGTGATGCAGTATGGTCTACGAGAGAGTAAGCAGCACCCAAGTTCAGAAGCGTCTGCTACATTTGGATTGTTTCATACAAGGGCAATGAAGAGTTCTATACTAAATCTCTCTGGTGTTCCTATACTGGCTACAGCCTAGTAAGCAGCACCCAAGTTCAGAAGTGTCTGCTACATTTGGATTGTTTCATACAAGGGCAAGGAAGAGTTGTATGCTAAATCTCTATAGTGATGCAGTATGGTCTACGAGAGAGTAAGCAGCACCCAAGTTCAGAAGCGTCTGCTACATTTGGATTGTTTCGTACAAGGCCAAGGAAGAGTTGTATGCTAAATCTCTATAGTGATGCAGTATGGTCTACGAGAGAGTAAGCAGCACCCAAGTTCAGAAGCGTCTGCAACATTTGGATTGTTTCATACAAGGGCAAGGAAGAGTTGTATGCTAAATCTCTATAGTGATGCAGTATGGTCTACGAGAGAGTAAGCAGCACCCAAGTTCCGAAGCGTCTGCTACATTTGGATTATTTCTTACAAGGGCAATGAAGAGTTCTATACTAAATCTCTCTGGTGTTCGTATACTGGCTACAGCCTAGTAAGCAGCACCCAAGTTCAGAAGCGTCTGCTACATTTGGATTGTTTCATACAAGGGCAAGGAAGAGTTGTATGGTAAATCTCTATAGTGATGCAGTATGGTCTACGAGAGAGTAAGCAGCACCCAAGTTCAGAAGCGTCTGCTACATTTGGATTGTTTCATACAGAGGCAATGAACAGTTCTATACTAAATCTCTCTGGTGTTCCTATACTCGCTACAGCCTAGTAAGCAGGACCCAGGTTCAGAAGCGTCTGCTACATTTGGATTGTTTCATTCAAGGGCAAGGAAGAGTTGTATGGTAAATCTCTATAGTGATGCAGTATGGTCTACGAGAGAGTAAGCAGCACCCAAGTTCAGAAGCGTCAGCTACATTTGGATTGTTTCATACAAGGGCAAGGAAGAGTTGTATGCTAAATCTCTATAGTGATGCAGTATGGTCTACGAGAGAGTAAGCAGCACCCAAGTTCAGAAGCATCTGCTACATTTGGATTGTTTCATACAGAGGCAATGAAGAGTTCTATACTAAATCTCTCTGGTGTTCCTATACTGGCTACAGCCTAGTAAGCAGGACCCAAGTTCAGAAGCGTCTGCTACATTAGGATTGTTTCATTCAAGGGCAAGGAAGAGTTGTATGGTAAATCTCTATAGTGATGCAGTATTGTCTACGAGAGAGTAAGCAGCACCCAAGTTCAGAAGCGTCAGCTACATTTGGATTGTTTCATACAAGGGCAAGGAAGAGTTGTATGCTAAATCTCTATAGCGATGCAGTATGGTCTACGAGAGAGTAAGCAGCACCCAAGTTCAGAAGCGTCTGCTACATTTGGATTGTTTCATACAAGGGCAATGAAGAGTTCTATACTAAATCTCTCTGGTGTTCCTATACTGGCTAAAGCCTAGTAAGCAGCACCCAAGTTCAGAAGCGTCTGCTACATTTGGATTGTTTCATACAAGGGCAAGGAAGAGTTGTATGGTAAATGTATATAGTGATGCAGTATGGTCTACGAGAGAGTAAGCAGCACCCAAGTTCAGAACCGTCTGCTACATTTGGATTGTTTCATACAGGGGCAAGGAAGAGTTGTATGCTAAATATCTATAGTGATGCAGTATGGTCTACGAGAGAGTAAGCAGCACCCAAGTTCAGAAGCGTCTGCTACATTTGGATTGTTTCATACAAAGGCAAGGAAGAGTTCTATACTAAATCTCTCTGGTGTTCCTATACTGGCTACAGCCTAGTAAGCAGGACCCAAGTTCAGAAGCGTCTGCTACATTTGGATTGTTTCATACAAGGGCAAGGAAGAGTTGTATGCTAAATCTCTATAGTGATGCAGTATGGTCTACGAGAGAGTAAGCAGCACCCAAGTTCAGAAACGTCTGCTACATTTGGATTGTTTCATACAAGGGCAAGGAAGAGTTGTATGCTAAATCTCTATAGTCATGCAGTATGGTCTACGAGAGAGTAAGCAGCACCCAAGTTCAGAAGCGTCTGCTACATTTGGATTGTTTCGTACAAGGGCAAGGAAGAGTTGTATGCTAAATCTCTATAGTGATGCAGTATGGTCTACGAGAGAGTAAGCAGCACCCAAGTTCAGAAGCGTCTGCAACATTTGGATTGTTTCATACAAGGGCAAGGAAGAGTTGTATGCTAAATCTCTATAGTGATGCAGTATGGTCTACGAGAGAGTAAGCAGCACCCAAGTTCAGAAGCGTCTGCTACATTTGGATTGTTTCATACAAGGGCAATGAAGAGTTCTATACTAAATCTCTCTGGTGTTCCTATACTGGCTACAGCCTAGTAAGCAGCACCCAAGTTCAGAAGCGTCTGCTACATTTGGATTGTTTCATACAAGGGCAAGGAAGAGTTGTATGGTAAATGTCTATAGTGATGCAGTATGGTCTACGAGAGAGTAAGCAGCACCCAAGTTCAGAACCGTCTGCTACATTTGTATTGTTTCATACAGAGGCAATGAAGTGTTCTATACTAAATCTCTCTGGTGTTCCTATACTCGCTACAGCCTAGTAAGCAGGACCCAAGTTCAGAAGCGTCTGCTACATTTGGATTGTTTCATACAAGGGCAAGGAAGAGTTGTATGCTAAATCTCTATAGGGATGCAGTATGGTCTACGAGAGAGTAAGCAGCACCCAAGTTCAGAAGCGTCTGCTACATTTGGATTGTTTCATACAAGGGCAAGGAAGAGTTGTATGCTAAATCTCTATAGTGATGCAGTATGGTCTACGAGAGAGTAAGCAGCACCCAAGTTCAGAAGCGTCTGCTACATTTCGATTGTTTCATACAAGGGCAAGGAAGAGTTGTATGGTAAATCTCTATAGTGATGCAGTATGGTCTACGAGAGAGTAAGCAGCACCCAAGTTCAGAAGCGTCTGCTACATTTGGATTGTTTCATACAAGGGCAAGGAAGAGTTGTATGCTAAATCTCTATAGGGATGCAGTATGGTCTACGAGAGAGTAAGCAGCACCCAAGTTCAGAAGCGTCTGCTACATTTGGATTGTTTCATACAAGGGCAAGGAAGAGTTGTATGCTAAATCTCTATAGTGATGCAGTATGGTCTACGAGAGAGTAAGCAGCACCCAAGTTCAGAAGCATCAGCTACATTTGGATTGTTTCATACAAGGGCAAGGAAGAGTTGTATGGTAAATCTCTATAGTGATGCAGTATGGTCTACGAGAGAGTAAGCAGCACCCACGTTCAGAAGCGTCAGCTACATTTGGATTGTTTCATACAAGGGCAAGGAAGAGTTGTATGGTAAATCTCTATAGTGATGCAGTATGGTCTACGAGAGAGTAAGCAGCACCCACGTTCAGAAGCGTCTGCAACATTTGGATTGTCTCATACAACGGCAAGGAAGAGTTGTATGGTAAATCTCTATAGTGATGCAGTATGATCTACGAGAGAGTAAGCAGCACCCAAGTTCAGAAGCGTCTGCTACATTTGGATTGTTTCATACAAGGGCAAGGAAGAGTTGTATGCTAAATCTCTATAGTGATGCAGTATGGTCTACGAGAGAGTAAGCAGCACCCAAGTTCAGAAGCGTCTGCTACATTTGGATTGTTTCGTACAAGGCCAAGGATGAGTTGTATGCTAAATCTCTATAGTGATGCAGTATGGTCTACGAGAGAGTAAGCAGCACCCAAGTTCAGAAGCGTCTGCAACATTTGGATTGTTTCATACAAGGGCAAGGAAGAGTTGTATGCTAAATCTCTATAGTGATGCAGTATGGTCTACGAGAGAGTAAGCAGCACCCAAGTTCCGAAGCGTCTGCTACATTTGGATTATTTCTTACAAGGGCAATGAAGAGTTCTATACTAAATCTCTCTGGTGTTCCTATACTGGCTACAGCCTAGTAAGCAACACCCAAGTTCAGAAGCGTCTGCTACATTTGGATTGTTTCATACAAGGGCAAGGAAGAGTTGTATGGTAAATCTCTATAGTGATGCAGTATGGTCTACGAGAGAGTAAGCAGCACCCAAGTTCAGAAGCGTCTGCTACATTTGGATTGTTTCATTCAGAGGCAATGAAGAGTTCTATACTAAATCTCTCTGGTGTTCCTATACTCGCTACAGCCTAGTAAGCAGGACCCAGGTTCAGAAGCGTCTGCTACATTTGGATTGTTTCATTCAAGGGCAAGGAAGAGTTGTATGGTAAATCTCTATAGTGATGCAGTATGGTCTACGAGAGAGTAAGCAGCACCCAAGTTCAGAAGCGTCAGCTACATTTGGATTGTTTCATACAAGGGCAAGGAAGAGTTGTATGCTAAATCTCTATAGTGATGCAGTATGGTCTACGAGAGAGTAAGCAGCACCCAAGTTCAGAAGCGTCTGCTACATTTGGATTGTTTCATACAAAGGCAAGGAAGAGTTGTATGCTAAATCTCTATAGTGATGCAGTATGGTCTACGAGAGAGTAAGCAGCACCCAAGTTCTGAAGCGTCTGCTACATTTGGATTGTTTCATACAAGGGCAAGGAAGAGTTTTATGCTAAATCTCTATAGTGATGCAGTATGGTCTACGAGAGAGTAAGCAGTACCCAAGTTCAGAAGCGTCTGCTACATTTGGATTGTTTCATACAAGGGCAAGGAAGAGTTGTATGGTAAATCTCTATAGTGATGCATTATGGTCTACGAGAGAGTAAGCAGCACCCAAGTTCAGAAGCGTCTGCTACATTTGGATTGTTTCATACAAAGGCAAGGAAGAGTTCTATACTAAATCTCTCTTGTGTTCCTATACTGGATACAGCCTAGTAAGCAGGACCCAAGTTCAGAAGCGTCTGCTACATTTGGATTGTTTCATACAAGGGCAAGGAAGAGTTGTATGCTAAATCTCTATAGTGATGCAGTATGGTCTACGAGAGAGTAAGCAGCACCCAAGTTCAGAAGCGTCTGCTACATTTGGATTGTTTCATACAAGGGCAAGGAAGAGTTGTATGCTAAATCTCTATAGTGATGCAGTATGGTCTACGAGAGAGTAAGCAGCACCCAAGTTCAGAAGCGTTTGCTACATTTGGATTGTTTCGTACAAGGGCAAGGAAGAGTTGTATGCTAAATCTCTATAGTGATGCAGTATGGTCTACGAGAGAGTAAGCAGCACCCAAGTTCAGAAGCGTCTGCAACATTTGGATTGTTTCATACAAGGGCAAGGAAGAGTTGTATGCTAAATCTCTATAGTGATGCAGTATGGTCTACGAGAGAGTAAGCAGCACCCAAGTTCAGAAGCGTCTGCTACATTTGGATTGTTTCATACAAGGGCAATGAAGAGTTCTATACTAAATCTCTCTGGTGTTCCTATACTGGCTACAGCCTAGTAAGCAGCACCCAAGTTCAGAAGCGTCTGCTGCATTTGGATTGTTTCATACAAGGGCAAGGAAGAGTTGTATGGTAAATGTCTATAGTGATGCAGTATGGTCTACGAGAGAGTAAGCAGCACCCAAGTTCAGAACCGTCTGCTACATTTGTATTGTTTCATACAGAGGCAATGAAGTGTTCTATACTAAATCTCTCTGGTGTTCCTATACTCGCTACAACCTAGTAAGCAGGACCCAAGTTCAGAAGCGTCTGCTACATTTGGATTGTTTCATACAAGGGCAAGGAAGAGTTGTATGCTAAATCTCTATAGGGATGCAGTATGGTCTACGAGAGAGTAAGCAGCACCCAAGTTCAGAAGCGTCTGCTGCATTTGGACTGTTTCATACAAGGGCAAGGAAGAGTTGTATGGTAAATCTCTATAGTGATGCAGTATGGTCTACGAGAGAGTAAGCAGCACCCAAGTTCAGAAGCGTCTGCTACATTTGGATTGTTTCATACAAAGGCAAGGAAGAGTTGTATGCTAAAACTCTATAGTGATGCAGTATGGTCTACGAGAGAGTAAGCAGCACCCACGTTCAGAAGCGTCTGCTACATTTGGATTGCTTTATACAAAGGCAATGAAGTGTTCTATACTAAATCTCTCTGGTGTTCCTATACTGGCTACAGCCTAGTAAGCAGGACCCAAGTTCAGAAGCGTCTGCTACATTTGGATTGTTTCATACAAGGGCAAGGAAGAGTTGTATGCTAAATCTCTATAGTGATGCAGTATGGTCTACGAGAGAGTAAGCAGCACCCAAGTTCAGAAGCATCAGCTACATTTGGATTGTTTCATACAAGGGCAAGGAAGAGTTGTATGGTAAATCTCTATAGTGATGCCGTATGGTCTACGAGAGAGTAAGCAGCACCCACGTTCAGAAGCGTCAGCTACATTTGGATTGTTTCATACAAGGGCAAGGAAGAGTTGTATGGTAAATCTCTATAGTGATGCAGTATGGTCTACGAGAGAGTAAGCAGTACCCAAGTTCAGAAGCGTCTGCTACATTTGGATTGTTTCATACAAGGGCAAGGAAGAGTTGTATGGTAAATCTCTATAGTGATGCAGTATGGTCTACGAGAGAGTAAGCAGCACCCAAGTTCAGAAGCGTCTGCTACATTTGGATTGTTTCATACAAGGGCAAGGAAGAGTTGTATGCTAAATCTCTATAGTGATGCAGTATGGTCTACGAGAGAGTAAGCAGCACCCAAGTTCAGAAGCGTCTGCTACATTTGGATTGTTTCATACAAGGGCAAGGAAGAGTTCTATACTAAATCTCTCTGGTGTTCCTGTACTGGCTACAGCCTAGTAAGCAGCACCCAAGTTCATAAGCGTCTGCTACATTTGGATTGTTTCATACAAGGGCAAGGAAGAGTTGTATGCTAAATCTCTATAGTGATGCAGTATGGTCTACGAGAGAGTAAGCAGCACCCAAGTTCAGAAGCGTCTGCTACATTTGGATTGGTTCATACAAGGGCAATGAAGAGTACTATACTAAATCTCTCTGGTGTTCCTATACTGGCTACAGCCTAGTAAGCAGCACCCAAGTTCATAAGCGTCTGCTACATTTGGATTGTTTCATACAAGGGCAAGGAAGAGTTGTATGGTAAATCTCTATAGTGATGCAGTATGGTCTACGAGAGAGTAAGCAGCATCCAAGTTTAGAAGCGTCTGCTACATTTGGATTGTTTCATACAGAGGCAATGAAGAGTTCTATACTAAATCTCTCTGGTGTTCCTATACTGGCTACAGCCTAGTAAGCAGGACCCAAGTTCAGAAGCGTCTGCTACATTTGGATTGTTTCATACAAGGGCAAGGAAGAGTTGTATGCTAAATCTCTATAGGGATGCAGTATGGTCTACGAGAGAGTAAGCAGCACCCAAGTTCAGAAGCGTCTGCTACATTTGGATTGTTTCATACAAGGGCAAGGAAGAGTTGTATGCTAAATCTCTATAGTGATGCAGTATGGTCAACGAGAGAGTAAGCAGCACCCAAGTTCAGAAGCGTCTGCTAGATTTGGATTGTTTCATACAAGGGCAAGGAAGAGTTGTATGCTAAATCTCTATAGTGATGCAGTATGGTCTACGAGAGAGTAAGCAGCACCCAAGTTCAGAAGCGTCTGCTACATTTGGATTTTTTCATACAAAGGCAAGGAAGAGATGTATGCTAAAACTCTATAGTGATGCAGTATGGTCTACGAGAGAGTAAGCAGCACCCACGTTCAGAAGCGTCTGCTACATTTGGATTGTTTCATACAAAGGCAATGAATAGTTCTATAATAAATCTCTCTGGTGTTCCTATACTGGCTACAGCCTGGTAAGCAGGACCCAAGTTCAGAAGCGTCTGCTACATTTGGATTGTTTCATACAAGGGCAAGGAAGAGTTGTATGGTAAATCTCTATAGTGATGCAGTATGGTCTACGAGAGAGTAAGCAGCACCCAAGTTCAGAAGCGTCTGCTACATTTGGATTGTTTCATACAAGGGCAAGGAAGAGTTGTATGCTAAATCTCTATAGTGATGCAGTATGGTCTACGAGAGAGTAAGCAGCACCCAAGTTCAGAAGCGTCTGCTACATTTGGATTGTTTCATACAAAGGCAAGGAAGAGTTGTATGCTAGATCTCTATAGTGATGCAGTATGGTCTACGAGAGAGTAAGCAGCACCCAAGTTCAGAAGCGTCTGCTACATTTGGATTGTTTCATACAAGGGCAAGGAAGAGTTGTATGCTAAATCTCTATAGTGATGCAGTATGGTCTACGAGAGAGTAAGCAGCACCCAAGTTCAGAAGCGTCTGCTACATTTCGATTATTTCATACAAGGGCAAGGAAGAGTTGTATGCTAAATCTCTATAGTGATGCAGTATGGTCTACGAGAGAGTAAGCAGCACCCAAGTTCAGAAGCGTCTGCTACATTTGGATTGTTTCATACAAGGGCAATGAAGAGTTCTATACTAAATCTCTCTGGTGTTCCTATACTGGCTACAGCCTAGTAAGCAGCACCCAAGTTCAGAAGCGTCTGCTACATTTGGATTGTTTCATACAAGGGCAAGGAAGAGTTGTATGGTAAATGTCTATAGTGATGCAGTATGGTCTACGAGAGAGTAAGCAGCACCCAAGTTCAGAAGCGTCAGCTACATTTGGATTGTTTCATACAAGGGCAAGGAAGAGTTGTATGCTAAATCTCTATAGTGATGCAGTATGGTCTACGAGAGAGTAAGCAGCACCCAAGTTCAGAAGCGTCTGCAACATTTTGATTGTCTCATTCAACGGCAAGGAAGAGTTGTATGGTAAATCTCTATAGTGATGCAGTATGGTCTACGAGAGAGTAAGCAGCACCCAAGTTCAGAAGCGTCTGCTACATTTGGATTGTTTCATACAAGGGCAAGGAAGAGTTGTATGCTAAATCTCTATAGTGATGCAGTATGGTCTACGAGAGAGTAAGCAGCACCCAAGTTCAGAAGCGTCTTCTACATTTGGATTGCTTCGTACAAGGGCAAGGAAGAGTTGTATGCTAAATCTCTATAGTGATGCAGTATGGTCTACGAGAGAGTAAGCAGCACCCAAGTTCAGAAGCGTCTGCAACATTTGGATTGCTTCGTACAAGGGCAAGGAAGAGTTGTATGCTAAATCTCTATAGTGATGCAGTATGGTCTACGAGAGAGTAAGCAGCACCCAAGTTCCGAAGCGTCTGCTACATTTGGATTGTTTCATACAAGGGCAATGAAGAGTTCTATACTAAATCTCTCTGGTGTTCCTATACTGGCTACAGCCTAGTAAGCAGCACCCAAGTTCAGAAGCGTCTGCTACATTTGGATTGTTTCATACAAGGGCAAGGAAGAGTTGTATGGTAAATCTCTATAGTGATGCAGTATGGTCTACGAGAGAGTAAGCAGCACCCAAGTTCAGAAGCGTCTGCTACATTTGGATTGTTTCATACAGAGGCAATGAACAGTTCTATACTAAATCTCTCTGGTGTTCCTATACTCGCTACAGCCTAGTAAGCAGGACCCAAGTTCAGAAGCGTCTGCTACATTTGGATTGTTTCATACAAGGGCAAGGAAGAGTTGTATGCTAAATCTCTATAGGGATGCAGTATGGTCTACGAGAGAGTAAGCAGCACCCAAGTTCAGAAGCGACTGCTGCATTTGGATTGTTTCATACAAGGGCAAGGAAGAGTTGTATGGTAAATCTCTATAGTGATGCAGTATGGTCTACGAGAGAGTAAGCAGCACCCAAGTTCAGAAGCGTCTGCTACATTTGGATTGTTTCATACAAGGGCAAGGAAGAGTTGTATGCTAAATCTCTATAGTGATGCAGTACGGTCTACGAGTGAGTAAGCAGCACCCAAGTTCAGAAGCGTCTGCTACATTTGGATTGTTTCATACAAAGGCAAGGAAGAGTTGTATGCTAAAACTCTATAGTGATGCAGTATGGTCTACGAGAGAGTAAGCAGCACCCAAGTTCAGAAGCGTCTGCTACATTTGGATTGTCTCATACAAAGGCAATGAAGAGTTCTATACTAAATCTCTCTGGTGTTCCTATACTGGCTACAGCCTAGTAAGCAGGACCCAAGTTCAGAAGCGTCTGCTACATTTGGATTTTTTCATACAAGGGCAAGGAAGAGTTGTATGGTAAATCTCTATAGTGATGCAGTATGGTGTACGAGAGAGTAAGCAGCACCCAAGTTCAGAAGCGTCTGCTACATTTGGATTGTTTCATACAAGGGCAAGGAAGAGTTGTATGTTAAATCTCTATAGTGATGCAGTATGGTCTACGAGAGAGTAAGCAGCACCCAAGTTCAGAAGCGTATGCTACATTTGGATTGTTTCATACAAGGGCAAGGAAGAGTTGTATGTTAAATCTCTATAGTGATGCATTATGGTCTACGAGAGAGTAAGCAGCACCCAAGTTCAGAAGCGTCTGGTACATTTGGATTGTTTCATACAAAGGCAATGAAGAGTTCTATACTAAATCTCTCTGGTGTTCCTATACTGGCTACAGCCTAGTAAGCAGGACCCAAGTTCAGAAGCGTCTGCTACATTTGGATTGTTTCATACAAGGGCAAGGAAGAGTTGTATGCTAAATCTCTATAGGGATGCAGTATGGTCTACGAGAGAGTAAGCAGCACCCAAGTTCAGAAGCGTCTGCTGCATTTGGACTGTTTCATACAAGGGCAAGGAAGAATTGTATGCTAAATCTCTATAGTGATTCAGTATGGTCTACGAGAGAGTAAGCAGCACCCAAGTTCAGAAGCGTCTGCTACATTTGGATTGTTTCATACAAGTGCAAGGAAGAGTTGTATGGTAAATCTCTATAGTGATGCAGTATGGTCTACGAGAGAGTAAGCAGCACCCAAGTTCAGAAGCGTCTGCTACATTTGGATTGTTTCATACAAAGGCAATGAAGAGTTCTATACTAAATCTCTCTGGTGTTCCTATACTGGCTATAGCCTAGTAAGCAGGACCCAAGTTCAGAAGCGTCTGCTACATTTGGATAGTTTCATACAAGGGCAAGGAAGAGTAGTATGCTAAATCTCTATAGTGATGCAGTATGGTCTACGAGAGAGTAAGCAGCACCCAAGTTCAGAAGCATCAGCTACATTTGGATTGTTACATACAAGGGCAAGGAAGAGTTGTATGGTAAATCTCTATAGTGATGCAGTATGGTCTACGAGAGAGTAAGCAGCACCCAAGTTCAGAAGCGTCAGCTACATTTGGATTGTTTCATACAAGGGCAAGGAAGAGTTGTATGGTAAATCTCTATAGTGATGCAGTATGGTCTACGAGAGAGTAAGCAGCACCCAAGTTCAGAAGCGTCTGCTACATTTGGATTGTTTCATACAAAGGCAAGGAAGAGTTGTATGCTAAAACTCTATAGTGATGCAGTATGGTCTACGAAAGAGTAAGCAGCACCCAAGTTCAGAAGCGTCTGCTACATTTGGATTGTTTCATACAAAGGCAATGAAGAGTTCTATACGAAATCTCTCTGGTGTTCCTATACTGGCTACAGCCTAGTAAGCAGGACCCAAGTTCAGAAGCGTCTGCTACATTTGGATTTTTTCATACAAGGGCAAGGAAGAGTTGTATGGTAAATCTCTATAGTGATGCAGTATGGTCTACGAGAGAGTAAGCAGCACCCAAGTTCAGAAGCGACTGCTGCATTTGGATTGTTTCATACAAGGGCAAGGAAGAGTTGTATGGTAAATCTCTATAGTGATGCAGTATGGTCTACGAGAGAGTAAGCAGCACCCAAGTTCAGAAGCGTCTGCTACATTTGGATTGTTTCATACAAGGGCAAGGAAGAGTTGTATGCTAAATCTCTATAGTGATGCAGTACGGTCTACGAGTGAGTAAGCAGCACCCAAGTTCAGAAGCGTCTGCTACATTTGGATTGTTTCATACAAAGGCAAGGAAGAGTTGTATGCTAAAACTCTATAGTGATGCAGTATGGTCTACGAGAGAGTAAGCAGCACCCAAGTTCAGAAGCGTCTGCTACATTTGGATTGTCTCATACAAAGGCAATGAAGAGTTCTATACTAAATCTCTCTGGTGTTCCTATACTGGCTACAGCCTAGTAAGCAGGACCCAAGTTCAGAAGCGTCTGCTACATTTGGATTTTTTCATACAAGGGCAAGGAAGAGTTGTATGGTAAATCTCTATAGTGATGCAGTATGGTCTACGAGAGAGTAAGCAGCACCCAAGTTCAGAAGCGTCTGCTACATTTGGATTGTTTCATACAAGGGCAAGGAAGAGTTGTATGTTAAATCTCTATAGTGATGCAGTATGGTCTACGAGAGAGTAAGCAGCACCCAAGTTCAGAAGCGTCTGCTACATTTGGATTGTTTCATACAAGGGCAAGGAAGAGTTGTATGCTAAATCTCTATAGTGATGCAGTATGGTCTACGAGAGAGTAAGCAGCACCCAAGTTCAGAAGCGTCTGCTACATTTGGATTGTTTCATACAAGGGCAAGGAAGAGTTGTATGGTAAATCTCTATAGTGATGCAGTATGGTCTACGAGAGAGTAAGCAGCACCCAAGTTCAGAAGTGTCAGCTACATTTGGATTGTTTCATACAAGGGCAAGGAAGAGTTGTATGGTAAATCTCTATAGTGATGCAGTATGGTCTACGAGAGAGTAAGCAGCACCCAAGTTCAGAAGCGTCTGCTACATTTGGATTGTTTCATACAAAGGCAAGGAAGAGTTGTATGCTAAAACTCTATAGTGATGCAGTATGGTCTACGAAAGAGTAAGCAGCACCCAAGTTCAGAAGCGTCTGCTACATTTGGATTGTTTCATACAAAGGCAATGAAGAGTTCTATACGAAATCTCTCTGGTGTTCCTATACTGGCTACAGCCTAGTAAGCAGGACCCAAGTTCAGAAGCGTCTGCTACATTTGGATTTTTTCATACAAGGGCAAGGAAGAGTTGTATGGTAAATCTCTATAGTGATGCAGTATGGTCTACGAGAGAGTAAGCAGCACCCAAGTTCAGAAGCGACTGCTGCATTTGGATTGTTTCATACAAGGGCAAGGAAGAGTTGTATGGTAAATCTCTATAGTGATGCAGTATGGTCTACGAGAGAGTAAGCAGCACCCAAGTTCAGAAGCGTCTGCTACATTTGGATTGTTTCATACAAGGGCAAGGAAGAGTTGTATGCTAAATCTCTATAGTGATGCAGTACGGTCTACGAGTGAGTAAGCAGCACCCAAGTTCAGAAGCGTCTGCTACATTTGGATTGTTTCATACAAAGGCAAGGAAGAGTTGTATGCTAAAACTCTATAGTGAATCAGTATGGTCTACGAGAGAGTAAGCAGCACCCAAGTTCAGAAGCGTCTGCTACATTTGGATTGTTTCATACAAGGGCAAGGAAGAGTTGTATGTTAAATCTCTATAGTGATGCAGTATGGTCTACAAGAGAGTAAGCAGCACCCAAGTTCAGAAGCGTCTGCTACATTTGGATTGTTTCATACAAGGGCAAGGAAGAGTTGTATGGTAAATCTCTATAGTGATGCATTATGGTCTACGAGAGAGTAAGCAGCACCCAAGTTCAGAAGCGTCTGGTACATTTGGATTGTTTCATACAAAGGCAATGAAGAGTTCTATACTAAATCTCTCTGGTGTTCCTATACTGGCTACAGCCTAGTAAGCAGGACCCAAGTTCAGAAGCGTCTGCTACATTTGGATTGTTTCATACAAGGGCAAGGAAGAGTTGTATGCTAAATCTCTATAGGGATGCAGTATGGTCTACGAGAGAGTAAGCAGCACCCAAGTTCAGAAGCGTCTGCTGCATTTGGACTGTTTCATACAAGGGCAAGGAAGAGTTGTATGCTAAATCTCTATAGTGATGCAGTATGGTCTACGAGAGAGTAAGCAGCACCCAAGTTCAGAAGCGTCTGCTACATTTGGATTGTTTCATACAAAGGCAATGAAGAGTTCTATACTAAATCTCTCTGGTGTTCCTATACTGGCTATAGCCTAGTAAGCAGGACCCAAGTTCAGAAGCGTCTGCTACATTTGGATAGTTTCATACAAGGGCAAGGAAGAGTAGTATGCTAAATCTCTATAGTGATGCAGTATGGTCTACGAGAGAGTAAGCAGCACCCAAGTTCAGAAGCATCAGCTACATTTGGATTGTTACATACAAGGGCAAGGAAGAGTTGTATGGTAAATCTCTATAGTGATGCAGTATGGTCTACGAGAGAGTAAGCAGCACCCAAGTTCAGAAGCGTCAGCTACATTTGGATTGTTTCATACAAGGGCAAGGAAGAGTTGTATGGTAAATCTCTATAGTGATGCAGTATGGTCTACGAGAGAGTAAGCAGCACCCAAGTTCAGAAGCGTCTGCTACATTTGGATTGTTTCATACAAAGGCAAGGAAGAGTTGTATGCTAAAACTCTATAGTGATGCAGTATGGTCTACGAAAGAGTAAGCAGCACCCAAGTTCAGAAGCGTCTGCTACATTTGGATTGTTTCATACAAAGGCAATGAAGAGTTCTATACGAAATCTCTCTGGTGTTCCTATACTGGCTACAGCCTAGTAAGCAGGACCCAAGTTCAGAAGCGTCTGCTACATTTGGATTTTTTCATACAAGGGCAAGGAAGAGTTGTATGGTAAATCTCTATAGTGATGCAGTATGGTCTACGAGAGAGTAAGCAGCACCCAAGTTCAGAAGCGACTGCTGCATTTGGATTGTTTCATACAAGGGCAAGGAAGAGTTGTATGGTAAATCTCTATAGTGATGCAGTATGGTCTACGAGAGAGTAAGCAGCACCCAAGTTCAGAAGCGTCTGCTACATTTGGATTGTTTCATACAAGGGCAAGGAAGAGTTGTATGCTAAATCTCTATAGTGATGCAGTACGGTCTACGAGTGAGTAAGCAGCACCCAAGTTCAGAAGCGTCTGCTACATTTGGATTGTTTCATACAAAGGCAAGGAAGAGTTGTATGCTAAAACTCTATAGTGATGCAGTATGGTCTACGAGAGAGTAAGCAGCACCCAAGTTCAGAAGCGTCTGCTACATTTGGATTGTCTCATACAAAGGCAAAGAAGAGTTCTATACTAAATCTCTCTGGTGTTCCTATACTGGCTACAGCCTAGTAAGCAGGACCCAAGTTCAGAAGCGTCTGCTACATTTGGATTTTTTCATACAAGGGCAAGGAAGAGTTGTATGGTAAATCTCTATAGTGATGCAGTATGGTCTACGAGAGAGTAAGCAGCACCCAAGTTTAGAAGCGTCTGCTACATTTGGATTGTTTCATACAAGGGCAAGGAAGAGTTGTATGTTAAATCTCTATAGTGATGCAGTATGGTCTACGAGAGAGTAAGCAGCACCCAAGTTCAGAAGCGTCTGCTACATTTGGATTGTTTCATACAAGGGCAAGGAAGAGTTGTATGCTAAATCTCTATAGTGATGCAGTATGGTCTACGAGAGAGTAAGCAGCACCCAAGTTCAGAAGCGTCTGCTACATTTGGATTGTTTCATACAAGGGCAAGGAAGAGTTGTATGGTAAATCTCTATAGTGATGCAGTATGGTCTACGAGAGAGTAAGCAGCACCCAAGTTCAGAAGCGTCAGCTACATTTGGATTGTTTCATACAAGGGCAAGGAAGAGTTGTATGGTAAATCTCTATAGTGATGCAGTATGGTCTACGAGAGAGTAAGCAGCACCCAAGTTCAGAAGCGTCTGCTACATTTGGATTGTTTCATACAAAGGCAAGGAAGAGTTGTATGCTAAAACTCTATAGTGATGCAGTATGGTCTACGAAAGAGTAAGCAGCACCCAAGTTCAGAAGCGTCTGCTACATTTGGATTGTTTCATACAAAGGCAATGAAGAGTTCTATACGAAATCTCTCTGGTGTTCCTATACTGGCTACAGCCTAGTAAGCAGGACCCAAGTTCAGAAGCGTCTGCTACATTTGGATTTTTTCATACAAGGGCAAGGAAGAGTTGTATGGTAAATCTCTATAGTGATGCAGTATGGTCTACGAGAGAGTAAGCAGCACCCAAGTTCAGAAGCGACTGCTGCATTTGGATTGTTTCATACAAGGGCAAGGAAGAGTTGTATGGTAAATCTCTATAGTGATGCAGTATGGTCTACGAGAGAGTAAGCAGCACCCAAGTTCAGAAGCGTCTGCTACATTTGGATTGTTTCATACAAGGGTAAGGAAGAGTTGTATGCTAAATCTCTATAGTGATGCAGTACGGTCTACGAGTGAGTAAGCAGCACCCAAGTTCAGAAGCGTCTGCTACATTTGGATTGTTTCATACAAAGGCAAGGAAGAGTTGTATGCTAAAACTCTATAGTGATGCAGTATGGTCTACGAGAGAGTAAGCAGCACCCAAGTTCAGAAGCGTCTGCTACATTTGGATTGTTTCATACAAGGGCAAGGAAGAGTTGTATGTTAAATCTCTATAGTGATGCAGTATGGTCTACAAGAGAGTAAGGAGCACCCAAGTTCAGAAGCGTCTGCTACATTTGGATTGTTTCATACAAGGGCAAGGAAGAGTTGTATGGTAAATCTCTATAGTGATGCATTATGGTCTACGAGAGAGTAAGCAGCACCCAAGTTCAGAAGCGTCTGGTACATTTGGATTGTTTCATACAAAGGCAATGAAGAGTTCTATACTAAATCTCTCTGGTGTTCCTATACTGGCTACAGCCTAGTAAGCAGGACCCAAGTTCAGAAGCGTCTGCTACATTTGGATTGTTTCATACAAGGGCAAGGAAGAGTTGTATGCTAAATCTCTATAGGGATGCAGTATGGTCTACGAGAGAGTAAGCAGCACCCAAGTTCAGAAGCGTCTGCTGCATTTGGACTGTTTCATACAAGGGCAAGGAAGAGTTGTATGCTATATCTCTATAGTGATGCAGTATGGTCTACGAGAGAGTAAGCAGCACCCAAGTTCAGAAGCGTCTGCTACATTTGGATTGTTTCATACAAAGGCAATGAAGACTTCTATACTAAATCTCTCTGGTGTTCCTATACTGGCTACAGCGTAGTAAGCAGGACCCAAGTTCAGAAGCGTCTGCTACATTTGGATTGTTTCATACAAGGGCAAGGAAGAGTTGTATGCCAAATCTCTATAGTGATGCAGTATGGTCTACGAGAGAGTAAGCAGCACCCAAGTTCAGAAGCATCAGCTACATTTGGATTGTTTCATACAAGGGCAAGGAAGAGTTGTATGGTAAATCTCTATAGTGATGCAGTATGGTCTACGAGAGAGTAAGCAGCACCCAAGTTCAGAAGCGTCTGCTACATTTGGATTGTTTCATACAAGGGCAAGGAAGAGTTGTATGCTAAATCTCTATAGTGATGCAGTATGGTCTACGAGAGAGTAAGCAGCACCCAAGTTCAGAAGCGTCTGCTACATTTGGATTGTTTCATACAAGTGCAAGGAAGAGTTGTATGGTAAATCTCTATAGTGATGCAGTATGGTCTACGAGAGAGTAAGCAGCACCCAAGTTCAGAAGCGTCTGCTACATTTGGATTGTTTCATACAAAGGCAATGAAGAGTTCTATACTAAATCTCTCTGGTGTTCCTATACTGGCTATAGCCTAGTAAGCAGGACCCAAGTTCAGAAGCGTCTGCTACATTTGGATAGTTTCATACAAGGGCAAGGAAGAGTAGTATGCTAAATCTCTATAGTGATGCAGTATGGTCTACGAGAGAGTAAGCAGCACCCAAGTTCAGAAGCATCAGCTACATTTGGATTGTTACATACAAGGGCAAGGAAGAGTTGTATGGTAAATCTCTATAGTGATGCAGTATGGTCTACGAGAGAGTAAGCAGCACCCAAGTTCAGAAGCGTCAGCTACATTTGGATTGTTTCATACAAGGGCAAGGAAGAGTTGTATGGTAAATCTCTATAGTGATGCAGTATGGTCTACGAGAGAGTAAGCAGCACCCAAGTTCAGAAGCGTCTGCTACATTTGGATTGTTTCATACAAAGGCAAGGAAGAGTTGTATGCTAAAACTCTATAGTGATGCAGTATGGTCTACGAAAGAGTAAGCAGCACCCAAGTTCAGAAGCGTCTGCTACATTTGGATTGTTTCATACAAAGGCAATGAAGAGTTCTATACGAAATCTCTCTGGTGTTCCTATACTGGCTACTGCCTAGTAAGCAGGACCCAAGTTCAGAAGCGTCTGCTACATTTGGATTTTTTCATACAAGGGCAAGGAAGAGTTGTATGGTAAATCTCTATAGTGATGCAGTATGGTCTACGAGAGAGTAAGCAGCACCCAAGTTCAGAAGCGTCTGCTACATTTGGATTGTTTCATACAAGGGCAAGGAAGAGTTGTATGCGAAATCACTATAGTGATGCAGTATGGTCTATGAGAGAGTAAGCAGCACCCAAGTTCAGAAGCGTCTGCTACATTTGGATTGTTTCATACAAGGGCAAGGAAGAGTTGTATGGTAAATCTCTATAGTGATGCATTATGGTCTACGAGAGAGTAAGCAGCACCCAAGTTCAGAAGCGTCTGGTACATTTGGATTGTTTCATACAAAGGCAATGAAGAGTTCTATACTAAATCTCTCTGGTGTTCCTATACTGGCTACAGCCTAGTAAGCAGGACCCATGTTCAGAAGCGTCTGCTACATTTGGATTGTTTCATACAAGGGCAAGGAAGAGTTGTATGGTAAATCTCTATAGTGATGCAGTATGGTCTACGAGAGAGTAAGCAGCACCCAAGTTCAGAAGCATCAGCTACATTTGGATTGTTTCATACAAGGGCAAGGAAGAGTTTTATGGTAAATCTCTATAGTGATGCAGTATGGTCTACGAGAGAGTAAGCAGCACCCAAGTTCAGAAGCGTCTGCTACATTTGGATTGTTTCATACAAGGGCAAGGAAGAGTTGTATGCTAAATCTCTATAGTGATGCAGTATGGTCTACGAGAGAGTAAGCAGCACCCAAGTTCAGAAGCGTCTGCTACATTTGGATTGTTTCATACAAGGGCAAGGAAGAGTTGTATGTTAAATCTCTATAGTGATGCAGTATGGTCTACGAGAGAGTAAGCAGCACCCAAGTTCAGAAGCGTCTGCTACATTTGGATTGTTTCATACAAGGGCAAGGAAGAGTTGTATGGTAAATCTCTATAGTGATGCATTATGGTCTACGAGAGAGTAAGCAGCACCCAAGTTCAGAAGCGTCTGGTACATTTGGATTGTTTCATACAAAGGCAATGAAGAGTTCTATACTAAATCTCTCTGGTGTTCCTATACTGGCTACAGCCTAGTAAGCAGGACCCAAGTTCAGAAGCGTCTGCTACATTTGGATTGTTTCATACAAGGGCAAGGAAGAGTTGTATGCCAAATCTCTATAGTGATGCAGTATGGTCTACGAGAGAGTAAGCAGCACCCAAGTTCAGAAGCATCAGCTACATTTGGATTGTTTCATACAAGGGCAAGGAAGAGTTGTATGGTAAATCTCTATAGTGATGCAGTATGGTATACGAGAGAGTAAGCAGCACCCAAGTTCAGAAGCGTCTGCTACATTTGGATTGTTTCATACAAGGGCAAGGAAGAGTTGTATGCTAAATCTCTATAGTGATGCAGTATGGTCTACGAGAGAGTAAGCAGCACCCAAGTTCAGAAGCGTCTGCTACATTTGGATTGTTTCATACAAGGGCAAGGAAGAGTTGTATGGTAAATCTCTATAGTGATGCAGTATGGTCTACGAGAGAGTAAGCAGCACCCAAGTTCAGAAGCGTCTGCTACATTTGGATTGTTTCATACAAAGGCAATGAAGAGTTCTATACTAAATCTCTCTGGTGTTCCTATACTGGCTAGAGCCTAGTAAGCAGGACCCAAGTTCAGAAGCGTCAGCTACATTTGGATAGTTTCATACAAGGGCAAGGAAGAATTGTATGCTAAATCTCTATAGTGATGCAGTATGGTCTACGAGAGAGTAAGCAGCACCCAAGTTCAGAAGCATCAGCTACATTTGGATTGTTACATACAAGGGCAAGGAAGAGTTGTATGGTAAATCTCTATAGTGATGCAGTATGGTCTACGAGAGAGTAAGCAGCACCCAAGTTCAGAAGCGTCAGCTACATTTGGATTGTTTCATACAAGGGCAAGGAAGAGTTGTATGGTAAATCTCTATAGTGATGCAGTATGGTCTACGAGAGAGTAAGCAGCACCCAAGTTCAGAAGCGTCTGCTACATTTGGATTGTTTCATACAAAGGCACGGAAGAGTTGTATGCTAAAACTCTATAGTGATGCAGTATGGTCTACGAAAGAGTAAGCAGCACCCAAGTTCAGAAGCGTCTGCTACATTTGGATTGTTTCATACAAAGGCAATGAAGAGTTCTATACTAAATCTCTCTGGTGTTCCTATACTGGCTACAGCCTAGTAAGCAGGACCCAAGTTCAGAAGCGTTTGCTACATTTGGATTTTTTCATACAAGGGCAAGGAAGAGTTGTATGGTAAATCTCTATAGTGATGCAGTATGGTCTACGAGAGAGTAAGCAGCACCCAAGTTCAGAAGCGTCTGCTACATTTGGATTGTTTCATACAAGGGCAAGGAAGAGTTGTATGCTAAATCTCTATAGTGATGCAGTATGGTCTACGAGAGAGTAAGCAGCACCCAAGTTCAGAAACGTCTGCTACATTTGGATTGTTTCATACAAGGGCAAGGAAGAGTTGTATGGTAAATCTCTATAGTGATGCATTATGGTCTACGAGAGAGTAAGCAGCACCCAAGTTCAGAAGCGTCTCGTACATTTGGATTGTTTCATACAAAGGCAATGAAGAGTTCTATACTAAATCTCTCTGGTGTTCCTATACTGGCTACAGCCTAGTAAGCAGGACCCATGTTCAGAAGCGTCTGCTACATTTGGATTGTTTTATACAAGGGCAAGGAAGAGTTGTATGCTAAATCTCTATAGTGATGCAGTATGGTCTACGAGAGAGTAAGCAGCACCCAAGTTCAGAAGCATCAGCTACATTTGGATTGTTTCATACAAGGGCAAGGAAGAGTTGTATGGTAAATCTCTATAGTGATGCAGTATGGTCTACGAGAGAGTAAGCAGCACCCAAGTTCAGAAGCGTCTGCTACATTTGGATTGTTTCACACAAGGGCAAGGAAGTGTTGTATGGTAAATCTCTATAGTGATGCAGTATGGTCTACGAGAGAGTAAGCAGCACCCAAGTTCAGAAGCGTCTGCTACATTTGGATTGTTTCATACAAAGGCAATGAAGAGTTCTATACTAAATCTCTCTGGTGTTCCTATACTGGCTACAGCCTAGTAAGCAGGACCCAAGTTCAGAAGCGTCTGCTACATTTGGATTGTTTCATACAAGGGCAAGGAAGAGTTGTATGGTAAATCTCTATAGTGATGCATTATGGTCTACGAGAGAGTAAGCAGCACCCAAGTTCAGAAGCGTCTGCTACATTTGGATTGTTTCATACAAGGGCAACGAAGAGTTGTATGTTAAATCTCTATAGTGATGCAGTATGGTCTACGAGAGAGTAAGCAGCACCCAAGTTCAGAAGCGTCTGCTACATTTGGATTGTTTCATACAAGGGCAAGGAAGAGTTGTATGGTAAATCTCTATAGTGATGCATTATGGTCTACGAGAGAGTAAGCTGCACCCAAGTTCAGAAGCGTCTGGTACATTTGGATTGTTTCATACAAAGGCAATGAAGATTTCTATACTAAATCTCTCTGGTGTTCCTATACTGGCTACAGCCTAGTAAGCAGGACCCAAGTTCAGAAGCGTCTGCTACATTTGGATTGTTTCATACAAGGGCAAGGAAGAGTTGTATGCCAAATCTCTATAGTGATGCAGTATGGTCTACGAGAGAGTAAGCAGCACCCAAGTTCAGAAGCATCAGCTACATTTGGATTGTTTCATACAAGGGCAAGGAAGAGTTGTATGGTAAATCTCTATAGTGATGCAGTATGGTCTACGAGAGAGTAAGCAGCACCCAAGTTCAGAAGCGTCTGCTACATTTGGATTGTTTCATACAAGGGCAAGGAAGAGTTGTATGGTAAATCTCTATAGTGATGCAGTATGGTCTACGAGAGAGTAAGCAGCACCCAAGTTCAGAAGCGTCTGCTACATTTGGATTGTTTCATACAAGGGCAAGGAAGAGTTGTATGGTAAATCTCTATAGTGATGCAGTATGGTCTACGAGAGAGTAAGCAGCACCCAAGTTCAGAAGCGTCTGCTACATTTGGATTGTTTCATACAAAGGCAATGAAGAGTTCTATACTAAATCTCTCTGGTGTTCCTATACTGGCTATAGCCTAGTAAGCAGGACCCAAGTTCAGAAGCGTCTGCTACATTTGGATAGTTTCATACAAGGGCAAGGAAGAGTTGTATGCTAAATCTCTATAGTGATGCAGTATGGTCTACGAGAGAGTAAGCAGCACCCAAGTTCAGAAGCATCAGCTACATTTGGATTGTTACATACA
The DNA here is from genome assembly GCA_026170595.1 of Plestiodon gilberti rubricaudatus. NCBI lineage: Eukaryota > Metazoa > Chordata > Lepidosauria > Squamata > Scincidae > Plestiodon > Plestiodon gilberti. The sequence continues at coordinate 114,329,127 of JANXHW010000003.1, forward strand.
AGGGCAAGGAAGAGTTGTATGGTAAATCTCTATAGTGATGCAGTATGGTCTACGAGAGAGTAAGCAGCACCCAAGTTCAGAAGCGTCAGCTACATTTGGATTGTTTCATACAAGGGCAAGGAAGAGTTGTATGGTAAATTATAGTGATGCAGTATGGTCTACGAGAGAGTAAGCAGCACCCAAGTTCAGAAGCGTCTGCTACATTTGGATTGTTTCATACAAAGGCAAGGAAGAGTTGTATGCTAAAACTCTATAGTGATGCAGTATGGTCTACGAAAGAGTAAGCAGCACCCAAGTTCAGAAGCGTCTGCTACATTTGGATTGTTTCATACAAAGGCAATGAAGAGTTCTATACGAAATCTCTCTGGTGTTCCTATACTGGCTACAGCCTAGTAAGCAGGACCCAAGTTCACAAGCGTCTGCTACATTTGGATTTTTTCATACAAGGGCAAGGAAGAGTTGTATGGTAAATCTCTATAGTGATGCAGTATGGTCTACGAGAGAGTAAGCAGCACCCAAGTTCAGAAGCGTCTGCTACATTTGGATTGTTTCATACAAGGGCAAGGAAGAGTTGTATGCTAAATCTCTATAGTGATGCAGTATGGTCTATGAGAGAGTAAGCAGCACCCAAGTTCAGAAGCGTCTGCAACATTTGGATTGTTTCATACAAGGGCAAGGAAGTGTTGTATGGTAAATCTCTATAGTGATGCATTATGGTCTACGAGAGAGTAAGCAGCACCCAAGTTCAGAAGCGTCTGGTACATTTGGATTGTTTCATACAAAGGCAATGAAGAGTTCTATACTAAATCTCTCTGGTGTTCCTATACTGGCTACAGCCTAGTAAGCAGGACCCATGTTCAGAAGCGTCTGCTACATTTGGATTGTTTCATACAAGGGCAAGGAAGAGTTGTATGCTAAATCTCTATAGTGATGCAGTATGGTCTACGAGAGAGTAAGCAGCACCCAGGTTCAGAAGCATCAGCTACATTTGGATTGTTTCATACAAGGGCAAGGAAGAGTTGTATGGTAAATCTCTATAGTGATGCAGTATGGTCTACGAGAGAGTAAGCAGCACCCAAGTTCAGAAGCGTCTGCTACATTTGGATTGTTTCATACAAGGGCAAGGAAGAGTTGTATGCTAAATCTCTATAGTGATGCAGTATGGTCTACGAGAGAGTAAGCAGCACCCAAGTTCAGAAGCGTCTGGTACATTTGGATTGTTTCATACAAGGGCAAGGAAGAGTTGTATGTTAAATCTCTATAGTGATGCAGTATGGTCTACGAGAGAGTAAGCAGCACCCAAGTTCAGAAGCGTCTGCTACATTTGGATTGTTTCATACAAGGGCAAGGAAGAGTTGTATGGTAAATCTCTATAGTGATGCATTATGGTCTACGAGAGAGTAAGCAGCACCCAAGTTCAGAAGCGTCTGGTACATTTGGATTGTTTCATACAAAGCCAATGAAGAGTTCTATACTAAATCTCTCTGGTGTTCCTATACTGGCTACAGCCTAGTAAGCAGGACCCAAGTTCAGAAGCGTCTGCTACATTTGGATTGTTTCATACAAGGGCAAGGAAGAGTTGTATGCCAAATCTCTATAGTGATGCAGTATGGTCTACGAGAGAGTAAGCAGCACCCAAGTTCAGAAGCGTCTGCTACATTTGGATTGTTTCATACAAGGGCAAGGAAGAGTTGTATGCTAAATCTCTATAGTGATGCAGTATGGTCTACGAGAGAGTAAGCAGCACCCAAGTTCAGAAGCGTCTGCTACATTTGGATTGTTTCATACAAGGGCAAGGAAGAGTTGTATGCTAAATCTCTATAGTGATGCAGTATGGTCTACGAGAGAGTAAGCAGCACCCAAGTTCAGAAGCGTCTGCTACATTTGGATTGTTTCATACAAGGGCAAGGAATAGTTGTATGGTAAATCTCTATAGTGATGCAGTATGGTCTACGAGAGAGTAAGCAGCACCCAAGTTCAGAAGCGTCTGCTACATTTGGATTGTTTCATACAAAGGCAATGAAGAGTTCTATACTAAATCTCTCTGGTGTTCCTATACTGGCTACAGCCTAGTAAGCAGGACCCAAGTTCAGAAGCGTCTGCTACATTTGGATTGTTTCATACAAGGGCAAGGAAGAGTTGTATGCTGAATCTCTATAGTGATGCAGTATGGTCTACGAGAGAGTAAGCAGCACCCAAGTTCAGAAGCATCATCTACATTTGGATTGTTTCATACAAGGGCAAGGAAGAGTTGTATGGTAAATCTCTCTAGTGATGCAGTATGGTCTACGAGAGAGTAAGCAGCACCCACGTTCAGAAGCGTCTGCTACATTTGGATTGTTTCATACAAGGGCAAGGAAGAGTTGTATGGTAAATCTCTATAGTGATGCAGTATGGTCTACGAGAGAGTAAGCAGCACCCAAGTTCAGAAGCGTCTGCTACATTTGGATTGTTTCATACAAGGGCAAGGAAGAGTTGTATGCTAAATCTCTATAGTGATGCAGTATGGTCTACGAGAGAGTAAGCAGCACCCAAGTTCAGAAGCGTCTGGTACATTTGGATTGTTTCATACAAGGGCAAGGAAGAGTTGTATGTTAAATCTCTATAGTGATGCAGTATGGTCTACGAGAGAGTAAGCAGCACCCAAGTTCAGAAGCGTCTGCTACATTTGGATTGTTTCATACAAGGGCAAGGAAGAGTTGTATGGTAAATCTCTATAGTGATGCATTATGGTCTACGAGAGAGTAAGCAGCACCCAAGTTCAGAAGCGTCTGGTACATTTGGATTGTTTCATACAAAGCCAATGAAGAGTTCTATACTAAATCTCTCTGGTGTTCCTATACTGGCTACAGCCTAGTAAGCAGGACCCAAGTTCAGAAGCGTCTGCTACATTTGGATTGTTTCATACAAGGGCAAGGAAGAGTTGTATGCCAAATCTCTATAGTGATGCAGTATGGTCTACGAGAGAGTAAGCAGCACCCAAGTTCAGAAGCGTCTGCTACATTTGGATTGTTTCATACAAGGGCAAGGAAGAGTTGTATGCTAAATCTCTATAGTGATGCAGTATGGTCTACGAGAGAGTAAGCAGCACCCAAGTTCAGAAGCGTCTGCTACATTTGGATTGTTTCATACAAGGGCAAGGAAGAGTTGTATGCTAAATCTCTATAGTGATGCAGTATGGTCTACGAGAGAGTAAGCAGCACCCAAGTTCAGAAGCGTCTGCTACATTTGGATTGTTTCATACAAGGGCAAGGAATAGTTGTATGGTAAATCTCTATAGTGATGCAGTATGGTCTACGAGAGAGTAAGCAGCACCCAAGTTCAGAAGCGTCTGCTACATTTGGATTGTTTCATACAAAGGCAATGAAGAGTTCTATACTAAATCTCTCTGGTGTTCCTATACTGGCTACAGCCTAGTAAGCAGGACCCAAGTTCAGAAGCGTCTGCTACATTTGGATTGTTTCATACAAGGGCAAGGAAGAGTTGTATGCTGAATCTCTATAGTGATGCAGTATGGTCTACGAGAGAGTAAGCAGCACCCAAGTTCAGAAGCATCATCTACATTTGGATTGTTTCATACAAGGGCAAGGAAGAGTTGTATGGTAAATCTCTCTAGTGATGCAGTATGGTCTACGAGAGAGTAAGCAGCACCCACGTTCAGAAGCGTCTGCTACATTTGGATTGTTTCATACAAGGGCAAGGAAGAGTTGTATGCTAAATCTCTATAGTGATGCAGTATGGTCTACGAGAGAGTAAGCAGCACCCAAGTTCAGAAGCGTCTGCAACATTTCGATTGTTTCATACAAGGGCAAGGAAGAGTTGTATGGTAAATCTCTATAGTGATGCAGTATGGTCTACGAGAGAGTAAGCAGCACCCAAGTTCAGAAGCGTCTGCTACATTTGGATTGTTTCATACAAAGGCAATGAAGAGTTCTATACTAAATCTCTCTGGTGTTCCTATACTGGCTACAGCCTAGTAATCAGGACCCAAGTTCAGAAGCGTCTGCTACATTTGGATTGTTTCATACAAGGGCAAGGAAGAGTTGTATGCTAAATCTCTATAGTGATGCAGTATGGTCTACGAGAGAGTAAGCAGCACCCAAGTTCAGAAGCATCAGCTACATTTGGATTGTTTCATACAAGGGCAAGGAAGAGTTGTATGGTAAATCTCTATAGTGATGCAGTATGGTCTACGAGAGAGTAAGCAGCACCCACGTTCAGAAGCGTCAGCTACATTTGGATTGTTTCATACAAGGGCAAGGAAGATTTGTATGGTAAATCTCTATAGTGATGCAGTATGGTCTACGAGAGAGTAAGCAGCACCCACGTTCAGAAGCGTCTGCAACATTTGGATTGTCTCATACAACGGCAAGGAAGAGTTGTATGGTAAATCTCTATAGTGATGCAGTATGGTCTACGAGAGAGTAAGCAGCACCCAAGTTCAGAAGCGTCTGCTACATTTGGTTTGTTTCATACAAGGGCAAGGAAGAGTTGTATGCTAAATCTCTATAGTGATGCAGTATGGTCTACGAGAGAGTAAGCAGCACCCAAGTTCAGAAGCGTCTGCTACATTTGGATTGTTTCGTACAAGGCCAAGGAAGAGTTGTATGCTAAATCTCTATAGTGATGCAGTATGATCTACGAGAGAGTAAGCAGCACCCAAGTTCAGAAGCGTCTGCAACATTTGGATTGTTTCATACAAGGGCAAGGAAGAGTTGTATGCTAAATCTCTATAGTGATGCAGTATGGTCTACGAGAGAGTAAGCAGCACCCAAGTTCCGAAGCGTCTGCTACATTTGGATTATTTCTTACAAGGGCAATGAAGAGTTCTATACTAAATCTCTCTGGTGTTCCTATACTGGCTACAGCCTAGTAAGCAGCACCCAAGTTCAGAAGCGTCTGCTACATTTGGATTGTTTCATACAAGGGCAAGGAAGAGTTGTATGGTAAATCTCTATAGTGATGCAGTATGGTCTACGAGAGAGTAAGCAGCACCCAAGTTCAGAAGCGTCTGCTACATTTGGATTGTTTCATACAGAGGCAATGAAGAGTTCTATACTAAATCTCTCTGTTGTTCCTATACTCGCTACAGCCTAGTAAGCAGGACCCAGGTTCAGAAGCGTCTGCTACATTTGGATTGTTTCATTCAAGGGCAAGGAAGAGTTGTATGGTAAATCTGTATAGTGATGCAGTATGGTCTACGAGAGAGTAAGCAGCACCCAAGTTCAGAAGCGTCAGCTACATTTGGATTGTTTCATACAAGGGCAAGGAAGAGTTGTATGATAAATCTCTATAGTGATGCAGTATGGTCTACGAGAGAGTAAGCAGCACCCAAGTTCAGAAGCGTCTGCTACATTTGGATTGTTTCATACAAAGGCAAGGAAGAGTTGTATGCTAAATCTCTATAGTGATGCAGTATGGTCTACGAGAGAGTAAGCAGCACCCAAGTTCAGAAGCGTCTGCTACATTTGGATTGTTTCATACAAGGGCAAGGAAGAGTTGTATGCTAAATCTCTATAGTGATGCAGTATGGTCTACGAGAGAGTAAGCAGCACCCAAGTTCAGAAGCGTCTGCTACATTTGGATTGTTTCATACAAGGGCAAGGAAGAGTTGTATGGTAAATCTCTATAGTGATGCATTATGGTCTACGAGAGAGTAAGCAGCACCCAAGTTCAGAAGCGTCTGCTACATTTGGATTGTTTCATACAAAGGCAAGGAAGAGTTCTATACTAAATCTCTCTTGTGTTCCTATACTGGCTACAGCCTAGTAAGCAGGACCCAAGTTCAGAAGCGTCTGCTACATTTGGATTGTTTCATACAAGGGCAAGGAAGAGTTGTATGCTAAATCTCTATAGTGATGCAGTATGGTCTACGAGAGAGTAAGCAGCACCCAAGTTCAGAAGCGTCTGCTACATTTGGATTGTTTCATACAAGGGCAAGGAAGAGTTGTATGCTAAATCTCTATAGTGATGCAGTATGGTCTACGAGAGAGTAAGCAGCACCCAAGTTCAGAAGCGTTTGCTACATTTGGATTGTTTCGTACAAGGGCAAGGAAGAGTTGTATGCTAAATCTCTATAGTGATGCAGTATGGTCTACGAGAGAGTAAGCAGCACCCAAGTTCAGAAGCGTCTGCAACATTCGGATTGTTTCATACAAGGGCAAGGAAGAGTTGTATGCTAAATCTCTATAGTGATGCAGTATGGTCTACGAGAGAGTAAGCAGCACCCAAGTTCAGAAGCGTCTGCTACATTTGGATTGTTTCATACAAGGGCAATGAAGAGTTCTATACTAAATCTCTCTGGTGTTCCTATACTGGCTACAGCCTAGTAAGCAGCACACAAGTTCAGAAGCGTCTGCTGCATTTGGATTGTTTCATACAAGGGCAAGGAAGAGTTGTATGGTAAATGTCTATAGTGATGCAGTATGGTCTACGACAGAGTAAGCAGCACCCAAGTTCAGAACCGTCTGCTACATTTGTATTGTTTCATACAGAGGCAATGAAGTGTTCTATACTAAATCTCTCTGGTGTTCCTATACTCGCTACAGCCTAGTAAGCAGGACCCAAGTTCAGAAGCGTCTGCTACATTTGGATTGTTTCATACAAGGGCAATGAAGATTTCTATACTAAATCTCTCTGGTGTTCCTATACTGGCTACAGCCTAGTAAGCAGCACCCAAGTTCAGAAGCGTCAGCTACATTTGGATTGTTTCATACAAGGGCAAGGAAGAGTTGTATGCTAAATCTCTATAGTGATGCAGTATGGTCTACGAGAGAGTAAGCAGCACCCAAGTTCAGAAGCGTCTGCTACATTTGGATTGTTTCATACAAAGGCAAGGAAGAGTTGTATGCTAAATCTCTATAGTGATGCAGTATGGTCTACGAGAGAGTAAGCAGCACCCAAGTTCAGAAGCGTCAGCTACATTTGGATTGTTTCATACAAGGGCAAGGAAGAGTTGTATGGTAAATCTCTATAGTGATGCAGTATGGTCTACGAGAGAGTAAGCAGCACCCAAGTTCAGAAGCGTCTGGTACATTTGGATTCTTTCATACAAAGGCAATGAAGAGTTCTATACTAAATCTCTCTGGTGTTCCTATACTGGCTACATCCTAGTAAGCAGGACCCAAGTTCAGAAGCGTCTGCTACATTTGGATTGTTTCATACAAGGGCAAGGAAGAGTTGTATGGTAAATCTCTATAGTGATGCAGTATGGTCTACGAGAGAGTAAGCAGCACCCAGGTTCAGAAGCGTCTGCTAGATTTGGATTGTTTCATACAGAGGCAATGAAGAGTTCTATACTAAATCTCTCTGGTGTTCCTATACTCGCTACAGCCTAGTAAGCAGGACCCAAGTTCAGAAGCGTCTGCTACATTTGGATTGTTTCATACAAGGGCAAGGAAGAGTTGTATGCTAAATCTCTATAGGGATGCAGTATGGTCTACGAGAGAGTAAGCAGCACCCAAGTTCAGAAGCGTCAGCTACATTTGGATTGTTTCATACAAGGGCAAGGAAGAGTTGTATGGTAAATCTCTATAGTGATGCAGTATGGTCTACGAGAGAGTAAGCAGCACCCAAGTTCAGAAGCGTCTGCAACATTTGGATTGTTTCGTACAAGGGCAAGGAAGAGTTGTATGCTAAATCTCTATAGTGATGCAGTATGGTCTACGAGAGAGTAAGCAGCACCCAAGTTCAGAAGCGTCTGCAACATTTGGATTGTTTCATACAAGGGCAAGGAAGAGTTGTATGCTAAATCTCTATAGTGATGCAGTATGGTCTACGAGAGAGTAAGCAGCACCCAAGTTCCGAAGCGTCTGCTACATTTGGATTGTTTCATACAAGGGCAATCAAGAGTTCTATACTAAATCTCTCTGGTGTTCCTATACTGGCTACAGCCTAGTAAGCAGCACCGAAGTTCAGAAGCGTCTGCTACATTTGGATTGTTTCATACAGGGGCAAGGAAGAGTTGTATGGTAAATCTCTATAGTGATGCAGTATGGTCTACGAGAGAGTAAGCAGCACCCAAGTTCAGAAGCGTCTGCTAGATTTGGATTGTTTCATACAGAGGCAATGAAGAGTTCTATACTAAATCTCTCTGGTGTTCCTATACTCGCTACAGCCTAGTAAGCAGGTCCCAAGTTCAGAAGCGTCTGCTACATTTGGATTGTTTCATACAAGGGCAAGGAAGAGTTGTATGCTAAATCTCTATAGTGATGCAGTATGGTCTACGAGAGAGTAAGCAGCACCCAAGTTCAGAAGCGTCTGCTACATTTGGATTGTTTCATACAAGGGCAAGGAAGAGTTGTATGCTAAATCTCTATAGTGATGCAGTATGGTCTACGAGAGAGTAAGCAGCACCCAAGTTCAGAAGCGTCTGCTACATTTGGATTGTTTCATACAAACGCAAGGAAGAGTTGTATGCTAAATCTCTATAGTGATGCAGTATGGTCTACGAGAGAGTAAGCAGCACCCACGTTCAGAAGCGTCTGCTACATTTGGATTGTTTCATACAAAGGCAATGAAGAGTTCTATACTAAATCTCTCTGGTGTTCCTATACTGGCTACAGCCTAGTAAGCAGGACCCAAGTTCAGAAGCGTCTGCTACATTTGGATTGTTTCATACAAGGGCAAGGAAGAGTTGTATGCTAAATCTCTATAGTGATGCAGTATGGTCTACCAGAGAGTAAGCAGCACCCAAGTTCAGAAGCGTCTGCTACATTTGGATTGTTTCATGCAAGGGCAAGGAAGAGTTGTATGGTAAATCTCTATAGTGACGCAGTATGGTCTACGAGAGAGTAAGCAGCACCAAAGTTCAGAAACGTCTGCTACATTTGGATTGTTTCATACAAGGGCAAGGAAGAGTTGTATAATAAATCTCTATAGTGATGCAGTATGGTCTACGAGAGAGTAAGCAGCACCCAAGTTCAGAAGCGTCTGCTACATTTGGATTGTTTCATACAAAGGCAAGGAAGAGCTGTATGCTAAATCTCTATAGTGATGCAGTATGGTCTACGAGAGAGTAAGCAGCACCAAAGTTCAGAAGCGTCTGCTACATTTGGATTGTTTCATACAATGGCAAGGAAGAGTTGTATGCTAAAACTCTATAGTGATGCAGTATGGTCTACGAGAGAGTAAGCAGCACCCAAGTTCAGAAGCGTCTGCTACATTTGGATTGTTTCATACAAAGGCAATGAAGAGTTCTATACTAAATCTCTCTGGTGTTCCTATACTGGCTACAGCCTAGTAAGCAGGACCCAAGTTCAGAAGCGTCTGCTACATTTGGATTGTTTCATACAAGGGCAAGGAAGAGTTGTATGCTAAATCTCTATAGTGATGCAGTATGGTCTACGAGAGTAAGCAGCACCCAAGTTCAGAAGCGTCTGCTACATTTGGATTGTTTCATACAATGGCAAGGAAGAGTTGTATGCTAAAACTCTATAGTGATGCAGTATGGTCTACGAGAGAGTAAGCAGCACCCAAGTTCAGAAGCGTCTGCTACATTTGGATTGTTTCATACAAAGGCAATGAAGAGTTCTATACTAAATCTCTCTGGTGTTCCTATACTGGCTACAGCCTAGTAAGCAGGACCCAAGTTCAGAAGCGTCTGCTACATTTGGATTGTTTCATACAAGGGCAAGGAAGAGTTGTATGCTAAATCTCTATAGTGATGCAGTATGGTCTACGAGAGTAAGCAGCACCCAAGTTCAGAAGCGTCTGCTACATTTGGATTGTTTCATACAAGGGCAATGAAGAGTTCTATACTAAATCTCTCTGATGTTCCTATACTGGCTACAGCCTAGTAAGCAGCACCCAAGTTCAGAAGCGTCTGCTACATTTGGATTGTTTCATACAAAGGCAATGAAGAGTTGTATGGTAAATCTCTATAGTGATGCCGTATGGTCTACGAGAGAGTAAGCAGCACCCAAGTTCAGAAGCGTCTTCTACATTAGGATTGTTTCATACAAGGGCAAGGAAGAGTTGTATGCTAAATATCAATAATGATGCGGTATGGTCTACAAGAGAGTAAGCAGCACCCAAGTTCAGAAGCGTCTGCTACGTTTGGATTGTTTCATACAAGGGCAAGGAAGAGTTGTATGGTAAATCTCTATAGTGATGCAGTGTGGTCTACGAGAGAGTAAGCAGCACCCAAGTTCACACGCGTCTGCTACATTTGGATTGTTTCATACAAGGGCAAGGAAGAGGTGTATGGTAAATCTCTATAGTGATGCAGTATGGTCTACGAGAGAGTAAGCAGCACCCAAGTTCAGAAGCGTCTGCTACATTTGGATTGTTTCATACAAGGGCAATGAAGAGCTCTATAATAAATCTCTCTGGTGTTCCTATACTGGCTACAGCCTAGTAAGCAGCACCCAAGTTCAGAAGCGTCTGCTACATTTGGATTGTTTCATACAAGGGCAAGGAAGAGTTGTATGGTAAATCTCTATAGTGATGCAGTATGGTCTACGAGAGAGTAAGCAGCACCCAAGTTCAGAAGCGTCTGCTACGTTTTGATTGTTTCATACAAGGGCAAGGAAGAGTTGTATGCTAAATCTCTATAGTGATGCAGTATGGTCTACGAGAGAGTAAGCAGCACCCAAGTTCAGAAGCGTCTGCTACATTTGGATTGTTTCATACAAGGGCAATGAAGAGTTGTATGGTAAATCTCTATAGTGATGCAGTATGGTCTACGAGAGAGTAAGCAGCACCCAAGTTCAGAAGCGTCTGCTACATTTGGATTGTTTCATAAAAGGGCAAGGAAGAGTTGTATGCTAAATCTCTATCATGATGCAGTATGGTCTACAAGAGAGTAAGCAGCACGCAAGTTCAGAAGCGTCTGCTACATTTGGATTGTTTCATACAAGGGCAAAGAAGAGTTGTATGCTAAATCTTTATAGTGATGCAGTATGGTCTACGAGAGAGTAAGCAGCACCCAAGTTCAGAAGCGTCTGCTACATTTGGATTGTTTCATACAAGGGCAAGGAAGAGTTGTATGCTAAATCTCTATAGTGATGCAGTATGGTCTACGGGAGAGTAAGCAGCACCCAAGTTCAGAAGCGTCTGCTACGTTTGGATTGTTTCATACAAGTGCAAAGAATAGTTGTATGGTAAATCTTTATAGTGATGCAGTACGGTCTACGAGAGAGTAAGCAGTACCCAAGTTCAGAAGTGTCTGCTACATTTGGATTGTTTCATACAAGGGTAAGGAAGAGTTGTATGCTAAATCTCTATAGTGATGCAGTATGGTCTACGAGAGAGTAAGCAGCACCCAAGTTCAGACGCGTCTGCTACATTTGGATTGTTTCATACAAGGGCAAGGAAGAGTTGTATGGTAAATCTCTAAAGTGACGCAGTATGGTCTACGAGAGAGTAAGCAGCACCCAAGTTCAGAAGCGTCTGCTACATTTGGATTGTTTCATACAAGGGCAAGGAAGAGTTGTATGCTAAATCTCTATCATGATGCAGTATGGTCTACAAGAGCGTAAGTAGCACCCAAGTTCAGAAGTGTCTGCTACATTTGGATTGTTTCATACAAGGGCAAAGAAGAGTTGTATGCTAAATCTTTATAGTGATGCAGTATGGTCTATTAGAGAGTAAGCAGCACCCAAGTTCAGAAGCGTCTGCTACATTTGGATTCTTTCATACAAGGGCAAGGAAGAGTTGTATGCTAAATCTCTATAGTGATGCAGATTGGTCTACGGGAGAGTAAGCAGCACCCAAGTTCAGAAGCGTCTGCTACATTTGGATTGTTTCATACAAGGGCAAGGAAGAGTTGTATGCTAAATCTCTATAATGATGCAGTATGGTCTATGAGAGAGTAAGCAGCACCCAAGTTCAGAAGCATCTGCTACATTTGGATTGTTTCATACAAGGGCAAGGAATAGTTGTATGCTAAATCTCTATAGTGATGCAGTATGGTCTACGAGAGAGTAAGCAGCACCCAAGTTCAGAAGCGTCTGCTACATTTGGATTGTTTCATACAAAGGCAAGGAAGAGTTGTATGCTAAATCTCTATAGTGATGCAGTATGGTCTACGAGAGAGTAAGCAGCACCCACGTTCAGAAGCGTCTGCTACATTTGGATTGTTTCATACAAAGGCAATGAAGAGTTCTATAGTAAATCTCTCTGGTGTTCCTATACTGGCTACAGCCTAGTAAGCAGGACCCAAGTTCAGAAGCGTCTGCTACATTTGGATTGTTTCATACAAGGGCAAGGAAGAGTTGTATGCTAAATCTCTATAGTGATGCAGTATGGTCTACGAGAGAGTAAGCAGCACCCAAGTTCAGAAGCGTCTGCTACATTTGGATTGTTTCATGCAAGGGCAAGGAAGAGTTGTATGGTAAATCTCTATAGTGACGCAGTATGGTCTACGAGAGAGTAAGCAGCACCAAAGTTCAGAAACGTCTGCTACATTTGGATTGTTTCATACAAGGGCAAGGAAGAGTTGTATAATAAATCTCTATAGTGATGCAGTATGGTCTACGAGAGAGTAAGCAGCACCCAAGTTCAGAAGCGTCTGCTACATTTGGATTGTTTCATACAAAGGCAAGGAAGAGTTGTATGCTAAATCTCTATAATGATGCAGTATGGTCTACGAGAGAGTAAGCAGCACCCAAGTTCAGAAGCGTCTGCTACATTTGGATTGTTTCATACAATGGCAAGGAAGAGTTGTATGCTAAATCTCTATAGTGATGCAGTATGGTCTACGAGAGAGTAAGCAGCACCCAAGTTCAGAAGCGTCTGCTACATTTGGATTGTTTCATACAAGGGCAATGAAGAGTTCTATACTAAATCTCTCTGGTGTTCCTATACTGGCTACAGCCTAGTAAGCAGCACCCAAGTTCAGAAGCGTCAGCTACATTTGGATTGTTTCATACAAGGGCAAGGAAGAGTTGTATGGTAAATCTCTATAGTGATGTAGTATGGTCTACGAGAGAGTAAGCAGCACCCAAGTTCAGAAGCGTCTGCTACATTTGGATTGTTTCATACAGAGGCAATGAAGAGTTCTATACTAAATCTCTCTGGTGTTCCTATACTCGCTACAGCCTAGTAAGCAGGACCCAAGTTCAGAAGCGTCTGCTACATTTGGATTGTTTCATACAAGGGCAAGGAAGAGTTGTAGCTAAATCTCTATAGGGATGCAGTATGGTCTACGAGAGAGTAAGCAGCACCAAAGTTCAGAAGCGTCTGCTACATTTGGATTGTTTCATACAATGGCAAGGAAGAGTTGTATGCTAAAACTCTATAGTGATGCAGTATGGTCTACGAGAGAGTAAGCAGCACCCAAGTTCAGAAGCGTCTGCTACATTTGGATTGTTTCATACAAAGGCAATGAAGAGTTCTATACTAAATCTCTCTGGTGTTCCTATACTGGCTACAGCCTAGTAAGCAGGACCCAAGTTCAGAAGCGTCTGCTACATTTGGATTGTTTCATACAAGGGTAAGGAAGAGTTGTATGCTAAATCTCTATAGTGATGCAGTATGGTCTACGAGAGTAAGCAGCACCCAAGTTCAGAAGCGTCTGCTACATTTGGATTGTTTCATACAATGGCAAGGAAGAGTTGTATGCTAAAACTCTATAGTGATGCAGTATGGTCTACGAGAGAGTAAGCAGCACCCAAGTTCAGAAGCGTCTGCTACATTTGGATTGTTTCATACAAAGGCAATGAAGAGTTCTATACTAAATCTCTCTGGTGTTCCTATACTGGCTACAGCCTAGTAAGCAGGACCCAAGTTCAGAAGCGTCTGCTACATTTGGATTGTTTCATACAAGGGCAAGGAAGAGTTGTATGCTAAATCTCTATAGTGATGCAGTATGGTCTACGAGAGTAAGCAGCACCCAAGTTCAGAAGCGTCTGCTACATTTGGATTGTTACATACAAGGGCAATGAAGAGTTCTATACTAAATCTCTCTGATGTTCCTATACTGGCTACAGCCTAGTAAGCAGCACCCAAGTTCAGAAGCGTCTGCTACATTTGGATTGTTTCATACAAAGGCAATGAAGAGTTGTATGGTAAATCTCTATAGTGATGCAGTATGGTCTACGAGAGAGTAAGCAGCACCTAAGTTCAGAAGCGTCTTCTACATTAGGATTGTTTCATACAAGGGCAAGGAAGAGTTGTATGCTAAATAACTATAATGATGCGGTATGGTCTACAAGAGAGTAAGCAGCACCCAAGTTCAGAAGCGTCTGCTACGTTTGGATTGTTTCATACAAGGGCAAGGAAGAGTTGTATGGTAAATCTCTATAGTGATGCAGTGTGGTCTACGAGAGAGTAAGCAGCACCCAAGTTCACACGCGTCTGCTACATTTGGATTGTTTCATACAAGGGCAAGGAAGAGGTGTATGGTAAATCTCTATAGTGATGCAGTATGGTCTACGAGAGAGTAAGCAGCACCCAAGTTCAGAAGCGTCTGCTACATTTGGATTGTTTCATACAAGGGCAATGAAGAGCTCTATAATAAATCTCTCTGGTGTTCCTATACTGGCTACAGCCTAGTAAGCAGCACCCAAGTTCAGAAGCGTCTGCTACATTTGGATTGTTTCATACAAGAGCAAGGAAGAGTTGTATGGTAAATCTCTATAGTGATGCAGTATGGTCTACGAGAGAGTAAGCAGCACCCAAGTTCAGAAGCGTCTGCTACGTTTTGATTGTTTCATACAAGGGCAAGGAAGAGTTGTATGCTAAATCTCTATAGTGATGCAGTATGGTCTACGAGAGAGTAAGCAGCACCCAAGTTCAGAAGCGTCTGCTACATTTGGATTGTTTCATACAAGGGCAATGAAGAGTTGTATGGTAAATCTCTATAGTGATGCAGTATGGTCTACGAGAGAGTAAGCAGCACCCAAGTTCAGAAGCGTCTGCTACATTTGGATTGTTTCATAAAAGGGCAAGGAAGAGTTGTATGCTAAATCTCTATCATGATGCAGTATGGTCTACAAGAGAGTAAGCAGCACGCAAGTTCAGAAGCGTCTGCTACATTTGGATTGTTTCATATAAGGGCAAAGAAGAGTTGTATGCTAAATCTTTATAGTGATGCAGTATGGTCTACGAGAGAGTAAGCAGCACCCAAGTTCAGAAGCGTCTGGTACATTTGGATTGTTTCATACAAGGGCAAGGAAGAGTTGTATGCTAAATCTCTATAGTGATGCAGTATGGTCTATGGGAGAGTAAGCAGCACCCAAGTTCAGAAGCGTCTGCTACGTTTGGATTGTTTCATACAGAGGCAATGAAGAGTTCTATACTAAATCTCTCTGGTGTTCCTATACTGGCTACAGCCTAGTAAGCAGGACCCAAGTTCAGAAGCGTCTGCTACATTTGGATTGTTTCATACAAGGGCAAGGAAGAGTTGTATGCTAAATCTCTATAGTGATGCAGTATGGTCTACGAGAGAGTAAGCAGCACCCAAGTTCAGAAGCGTCTGCTACATTTGGATTGTTTCATGCAAGGGCAAGGAAGAGTTATATGGTAAATCTCTATAGTGACGCAGTATGGTGTACGAGAGAGTAAGCAGCACCAAAGTTCAGAAACGTCTGCTACATTTGGATTGTTTCATACAAGGGCAAGGAAGAGTTGTATAATAAATCTCTATAGTGATGCAGTATGGTCTACGAGAGAGTAAGCAGCACCCAAGTTCAGAAGCGTCTGCTACATTTGGATTGTTTCATACAAAGGCAAGGAAGAGTTGTATGCTAAATCTCTATAATGATGCAGTATGGTCTACGAGAGAGTAAGCAGCACCCAAGTTCAGAAGCGTCTGCTACATTTGGATTGTTTCATACAATGGCAAGGAAGAGTTGTATGCTAAATCTCTATAGTGATGCAGTATGGTCTACGAGAGAGTAAGCAGCACCCAAGTTCAGAAGCGTCTGCTACATTTGGATTGTTTCATACAGAGGCAATGAAGAGTTCTATACTAAATCTCTCTGGTGTTCCTGTACTCGCTACAGCCTAGTAAGCAGCACCCAAGTTCAGAAGCGTCTGCTACATTTGGATTGTTTCATACAAGGGCAAGGAAGAGTTGTATGCTAAATCTCTATAGGGATGCAGTATGGTCTACGAGAGAGTAAGCAGCACCCAAGTTCAGAAGCGTCTGCTACATTTGGATTGTTTCATACAAGGGCAAGGAAGAGTTGTATGGTAAATCTTTATAGTGATGCAGTATGGTCTACGAGAGAGTAAGCAGCACCCAAGTTCAGAAGCGTCTGCTACATTTCGATTGTTTCATACAAGGGCAAGGAAGAGTTGTATGCTAAATCTCTATAGTGATGCAGTATGGTCTACGGGAGAGTAAGCAGCACCCAAGTTCAGAAGCGTCTGCTACGTTTGGATTGTTTCATACAAGTGCAAAGAATAGTTGTATGGTAAAGCTTTATAGTGATGCAGTACGGTCTACGAGAGAGTAAGCAGTACCCAAGTTCAGAAGTGTCTGCTACATTTGGATTGTTTCATACAAGGGTAAGGAAGAGTTGTATGCTAAATCTCTATAGTGATGCAGTATGGTCTACGAGAGAGTAAGCAGCACCCAAGTTCAGACGCGTCTGCTACATTTGGATTGTTTCATACAAGGGCAAGGAAGAGTTGTATGGTAAATCTCTATAGTGACGCAGTATGGTCTACGAGAGAGTAAGCAGCACCCAAGTTCAGAAGCGTCTGCTACATTTGGATTGTTTCATACAAGGGCAAGGAAGAGTTGTATGCTAAATCTCTATCATGATGCAGTATGGTCTACAAGAGCGTAAGTAGCACCCAAGTTCAGAAGTGTCTGCTACATTTGGATTGTTTCATACAAGGGCAAAGAAGAGTTGTATGCTAAATCTTTATAGTGATGCAGTATGGTCTATTAGAGAGTAAGCAGCACCCAAGTTCAGAAGCGTCTGCTACATTTGGATTCTTTCATACAAGGGCAAGGAAGAGTTGTATGCTAAATCTCTATAGTGATGCAGATTGGTCTACGGGAGAGTAAGCAGCACCCAAGTTCAGAAGCGTCTGCTACATTTGGATTGTTTCATACAAGGGCAAGGAAGAGTTGTATGCTAAATCTCTATAATGATGCAGTATGGTCTATGAGAGAGTAAGCAGCACCCAAGTTCAGAAGCATCTGCTACATTTGGATTGTTTCATACAAGGGCAAGGAATAGTTGTATGCTAAATCTCTATAGTGATGCAGTATGGTCTACGAGAGAGTAAGCAGCACCCAAGTTCAGAAGCGTCTGCTACATTTGGATTGTTTCATACAAAGGCAAGGAAGAGTTGTATGCTAAATCTCTATAGTGATGCAGTATGGTCTACGAGAGAGTAAGCAGCACCCACGTTCAGAAGCGTCTGCTACATTTGGATTGTTTCATACAAAGGCAATGAAGAGTTCTATACTAAATCTCTCTGGTGTTCCTATACTGGCTACAGCCTAGTAAGCAGGACCCAAGTTCAGAAGCGTCTGCTACATTTGGATTGTTTCATACAAGGGCAAGGAAGAGTTGTATGCTAAATCTCTATAGTGATGCAGTATGGTCTACGAGAGAGTAAGCAGCACCCAAGTTCAGAAGCGTCTGCTACATTTGGATTGTTTCATGCAAGGGCAAGGAAGAGTTGTATGGTAAATCTCTATAGTGACGCAGTATGGTCTACGAGAGAGTAAGCAGCACCAAAGTTCAGAAACGTCTGCTACATTTGGATTGTTTCATACAAGGGCAAGGAAGAGTTGTATAATAAATCTCTATAGTGATGCAGTATGGTCTACGAGAGAGTAAGCAGCACCCAAGTTCAGAAGCGTCTGCTACATTTGGATTGTTTCATACAAAGGCAAGGAAGAGTTGTATGCTAAATCTCTATAATGATGCAGTATGGTCTACGAGAGAGTAAGCAGCACCCAAGTTCAGAAGCGTCTGCTACATTTGGATTGTTTCATACAATGGCAAGGAAGAGTTGTATGCTAAATCTCTATAGTGATGCAGTATGGTCTACGAGAGAGTAAGCAGCACCCAAGTTCAGAAGCGTCTGCTACATTTGGATTGTTTCATACAAGGGCAATGAAGAGTTCTATACTAAATCTCTCTGGTGTTCCTATACTGGCTACAGCCTAGTAAGCAGCACCCAAGTTCATAAGCGTCTGCTACATTTGGATTGTTTCATACAAGGGCAAGGAAGAGTTGTATGGTAAATCTCTATAGTGATGTAGTATGGTCTACGAGAGAGTAAGCAGCACCCAAGTTCAGAAGCGTCTGCTACATTTGGATTGTTTCATACAGAGGCAATGAAGAGTTCTATACTAAATCTCTCTGGTGTTCCTATACTCGCTACAGCCTAGTAAGCAGGACCCAAGTTCAGAAGCGTCTGCTACATTTGGATTGTTTCATACAAGGGCAAGGAAGAGTTGTAGCTAAATCTGTATAGGGATGCAGTATGGTCTACGAGAGAGTAAGCAGCACCAAAGTTCAGAAGCGTCTGCTACATTTGGATTGTTTCATACAATGGCAAGGAAGAGTTGTATGCTAAAACTCTATAGTGATGCAGTATGGTCTACGAGAGAGTAAGCAGCACCCAAGTTCAGAAGCGTCTGCTACATTTGGATTGTTTCATACAAAGGCAATGAAGAGTTCTATACTAAATCTCTCTGGTGTTCCTATACTGGCTACAGCCTAGTAAGCAGGACCCAAGTTCAGAAGCGTCTGCTACATTTGGATTGTTTCATACAAGGGTAAGGAAGAGTTGTATGCTAAATCTCTATAGTGATGCAGTATGGTCTACGAGAGTAAGCAGCACCCAAGTTCAGAAGCGTCTGCTACATTTGGATTGTTTCATACAATGGCAAGGAAGAGTTGTATGCTAAAACTCTATAGTGATGCAGTATGGTCTACGAGAGAGTAAGCAGCACCCAAGTTCAGAAGCGTCTGCTACATTTGGATTGTTTCATACAAAGGCAATGAAGAGTTCTATACTAAATCTCTCTGGTGTTCCTATACTGGCTACAGCCTAGTAAGCAGGACCCAAGTTCAGAAGCGTCTCCTACATTTGGATTGTTTCATACAAGGGCAAGGAAGAGTTGTATGCTAAATCTCTATAGTGATGCAGTATGGTCTACGAGAGTAAGCAGCACCCAAGTTCAGAAGCGTCTGCTACATTTGGATTGTTTCATACAAGGGCAATGAAGAGTTCTATACTAAATCTCTCTGATGTTCCTATACTGGCTACAGCCTAGTAAGCAGCACCCAAGTTCAGAAGCGTCTGCTACATTTGGATTGTTTCATACAAAGGCAATGAAGAGTTGTATGGTAAATCTCTATAGTGATGCAGTATGGTCTACGAGAGAGTAAGCAGCACCCAAGTTCAGAAGCGTCTTCTACATTAGGATTGTTTCATACAAGGGCAAGGAAGAGTTGTATGCTAAATAACTATAATGATGCGGTATGGTCTACAAGAGAGTAAGCAGCACCCAAGTTCAGAAGCGTCTGCTACGTTTGGATTGTTTCATACAAGGGCAAGGAAGAGTTGTATGGTAAATCTCTATAGTGATGCAGTGTGGTCTACGAGAGAGTAAGCAGCACCCAAGTTCACACGCGTCTGCTACATTTGGATTGTTTCATACAAGGGCAAGGAAGAGGTGTATGGTAAATCTCTATAGTGATGCAGTATGGTCTACGAGAGAGTAAGCAGCACCCAAGTTCAGAAGCGTCTGCTACATTTGGATTGTTTCATACAAGGGCAATGAAGAGCTCTATAATAAATCTCTCTGGTGTTCCTATACTGGCTACAGCCTAGTAAGCAGCACCCAAGTTCAGAAGCGTCTGCTACATTTGGATTGTTTCATACAAGGGCAAGGAAGAGTTGTATGGTAAATCTCTATAGTGATGCAGTATGGTCTACGAGAGAGTAAGCAGCACCCAAGTTCAGAAGCGTCTGCTACGTTTTGATTGTTTCATACAAGGGCAAGGAAGAGTTGTATGCTAAATCTCTATAGTGATGCAGTATGGTCTACGAGAGAGTAAGCAGCACCCAAGTTCAGAAGCGTCTGCTACATTTGGATTGTTTCATACAAGGGCAATGAAGAGTTGTATGGTAAATCTCTATAGTGATGCAGTATGGTCTACGAGAGAGTAAGCAGCACCCAAGTTCAGAAGCGTCTGCTACATTTGGATTGTTTCATAAAAGGGCAAGGAAGAGTTGTATGCTAAATCTCTATCATGATGCAGTATGGTCTACAAGAGAGTAAGCAGCACGCAAGTTCAGAAGCGTCTGCTACATTTGGATTGTTTCATACAAGGGCAAAGAAGAGTTGTATGCTAAATCTTTATAGTGATGCAGTATGGTCTACGAGAGAGTAAGCAGCACCCAAGTTCAGAAGCGTCTGGTACATTTGGATTGTTTCATACAAGGGCAAGGAAGAGTTGTATGCTAAATCTCTATAGTGATGCAGTATGGTCTATGGGAGAGTAAGCAGCACCCAAGTTCAGAAGCGTCTGCTACGTTTGGATTGTTTCATACAGAGGCAATGAAGAGTTCTATACTAAATCTCTCTGGTGTTCCTATACTGGCTACAGCCTAGTAAGCAGGACCCAAGTTCAGAAGCGTCTGCTACATTTGGATTGTTTCATACAAGGGCAAGGAAGAGTTGTATGCTAAATCTCTATAGTGATGCAGTATGGTCTACGAGAGAGTAAGCAGCACCCAAGTTCAGAAGCGTCTGCTACATTTGGATTGTTTCATGCAAGGGCAAGGAAGAGTTATATGGTAAATCTCTATAGTGACGCAGTATGGTGTACGAGAGAGTAAGCAGCACCAAAGTTCAGAAACGTCTGCTACATTTGGATTGTTTCATACAAGGGCAAGGAAGAGTTGTATAATAAATCTCTATAGTGATGCAGTATGGTCTACGAGAGAGTAAGCAGCACCCAGGTTCAGAAGCGTCTGCTACATTTGGATTGTTTCATACAAAGGCAAGGAAGAGTTGTATGCTAAATCTCTATAATGATGCAGTATGGTCTACGAGAGAGTAAGCAGCACCCAAGTTCAGAAGCGTCTGCTACATTTGGATTGTTTCATACAATGGCAAGGAAGAGTTGTATGCTAAATCTCTATAGTGATGCAGTATGGTCTACGAGAGAGTAAGCAGCACCCAAGTTCAGAAGCGTCTGCTACATTTGGATTGTTTCATACAGAGGCAATGAAGAGTTCTATACTAAATCTCTCTGGTGTTCCTGTACTCGCTACAGCCTAGTAAGCAGGACCCAAGTTCAGAAGCGTCTGCTACATTTGGATTGTTTCATACAAGGGCAAGGAAGAGTTGTATGCTAAATCTCTATAGGGATGCAGTATGGTCTACGAGAGAGTAAGCAGCACCCAAGTTCAGAAGCGTCTGCTACATTTGGATTGTTTCATACAAGGGCAAGGAAGAGTTGTATGGTAAATCTCTATAGTGATGCAGTATGGTCTACGAGAGAGTAAGCAGCACCCAAGTTCAGAAGCGTCTGCTACATTTGGATTGTTTCATACAAGGGCAAGGAAGAGTTGTATGCTAAATCTCTATAGTGATGCAGTATGGTCTACGAGAGAGTAAGCAGCACCCAAGTTCAGAAGCGTCTGCTACATTTGGATTGTTTCATACAAACGCAAGGAAGAGTTGTATGGTAAATCTCTATAGTGATGCAGTATGGTCTACGAGAGAGTAAGCAGCACCCACGTTCAGAAGCGTCTGCTACATTTGGATTGTTTCATACAAAGGCAATGAAGAGTTCTATACTAAATCTCTCTGGTGTTCCTATACTGGCTACAGCCTAGTAAGCAGGACCCAAGTTCAGAAGCGTCTGCTACATTTGGATTGTTTCATACAAGGGGAAGGAAGAGTTGTATGCTAAATCTCTATAGTGATGCAGTATGGTCTACGAGAGAGTAAGCAGCACCCAAGTTCAGAAACGTCTGCTACATTTGGATTGTTTCATACAAGGGCAAGGAAGAGTTGTATAATAAATCTCTATAGTGATGCAGTATGGTCTACGAGAGAGTAAGCAGCACCCAAGTTCAGAAGCGTCTGCTACATTTGGATTGTTTCATACAAAGGCAAGGAAGAGTTGTATGCTAAATCTCTATAGTGATGCAGTATGGTCTACGAGAGAGTAAGCAGCACCAAAGTTCAGAAGCGTCTGCTACATTTGGATTGTTTCATACAATGGCAAGGAAGAGTTGTATGCTAAAACTCTATAGTGATGCAGTATGGTCTACGAGAGAGTAAGCAGCACCCAAGTTCAGAAGCGTCTGCTACATTTGGATTGTTTCATACAAAGGCAATGAAGAGTTCTATACTAAATCTCTCTGGTGTTCATATACTGGCTACAGCCTAGTAAGCAGGACCCAAGTTCAGAAGCGTCTGCTACATTTGGATTGTTTCATACAAGGGCAAGGAAGAGTTGTATGCTAAATCTCTATAGTGATGCAGTATGGTCTACGAGAGTAAGCAGCACCCAAGTTCAGAAGCGTCTGCTACATTTGGATTGTTTCATACAAGGGCAAGGAAGAGGTGTATGGTAAATCTCTATAGTGATGCAGTATGGTCTACGAGAGAGTAAGCAGCACCCAAGTTCAGAAGCGTCTGGTACATTTGGATTGTTTCATACAAAGGCAATGACGAGTTCTATACTAAATCTCTCTGGTGTTCCTATACTGGCTACAGCCTAGTAAGCAGCACCCAAGTTCAGAAGCGTCTGCTACGTTTGGATTGTTTCATACAAGGGCAAGGAAGAGGTGTATGGTAAATCTCTATAGTGATGCAGTATGGTCTACGAGAGAGTAAGCAGCACCCAAGTTCAGAAGCGTCTGCTACATTTGGATTGTTTCATACAAAGGCAATGAAGAGTTGTATGGTAAATCTCTATAGTGATGCAGTATGGTCTACGAGAGAGTAAGCAGCACCCAAGTTCAGAAGCGTCTTCTACATTAGGATTGTTTCATACAAGGGCAAGGAAGAGTTTTATGGTAAATCTCTATAGTGATGCAGTGTGGTCTACGAGAGAGTAAGCAGCACCCAAGTTCACACGCGTCTGCTACATTTGGATTGTTTCATACAAGGGCAAGGAAGAGGTGTATGGTAAATCTCTATAGTGATGCAGTATGGTCTACGAGAGAGTAAGCAGCACCCAAGTTCAGAAGCGTCTGCTACATTTGGATTGTTTCATACAAGGGCAATGAAGAGTTCTATACTAAATCTCTCTGGTGTTCCTATACTGGCTACAGCCTAGTAAGCAGCACCCAAGTTCAGAAGCGTCTGCTACATTTGGATTGTTTCATACAAGGGCAAGGAAGAGTTGTATGGTAAATCTCTATAGTGATGCAGTGTGGTCTACGAGAGAGTAAGCAGCACCCAAGTTCAGAAGCGTCTGCTACAGTTTGATTGTTTCATACAAGGGCAAGGAAGAGTTGTATGCTAAATCTCTATAGTGATGCAGTATGGTCTACGAGAGAGTAAGCAGCACCCAAGTTCAGAAGCGTCTGCTACATTTGGATTGTTTCATACAAGGGCAAAGAATTGTTGTATGCTAGATCTCTATAATGATGCAGTATGGTCTACGGGAGAGTAAGCAGCACCCAAGTTCAGAAGCTTCTGCTACATTTGGATAGTTTCATACAAGGGCAAAGAAGAGTTGTATGCTAAATCTCTATAGTGATGCAGTATGGTCTACGAGAGAGTATGCAGCACCCACGTTCGGAAGCGTCTGCTACATTTGGATTGTTTCATACAAAGGCAATGAAGAGTTCTATACTAAATCTCTCTGGTGTTCCTATACTGGCTACAGCCTAGTAAGCAGCACCCAAGTTAAGAAGCGTCTGCTACATTTGGATTGTTTCATACAAAGGCAATGAAGAGTTGTATGCTAAATCTCTATAGTGATGCAGTATGGTCTACGAGAGAGTAAGCAGCAGCCATGTTCAGAAGCGTCTGCTACATTTGGATTGTTTCATACAAGGGCAATGAAGAGTTTTATACCAAATCTACCTAGTGTTCCTATACTGGCTACAGTCTAGTAAGCAGCACCCAAGTTCAGAAGCGTCTGCTACATTTGGATTGTTTCATACAAGGGCAAACAAGAGTTGTATGCTAAATCTCTATAATGATGCAGTATGGTCTACGAGAGAGTAAGCAGCACCCAAGTTCAGAAGCGTCTGCTACATTTGGATTGTTTCATACAAGGGCAACGAAGAGTTCTATACTACATCTCTCTGGTGTTCCTATGCTGGCTACAGCCTATTAAGCAGCACCCAAATTCAGAAGCGTCTGCTACGTTTGGATTGTTTCATACAAAGGCAATGAAGAGTTGTATGGTAAATCTCTATAGTGATGCAGTATGGTCTACGAGAGAGTAAGCAGCACCCAAGTTCAGAAGCGTCTGCTACATTTGGATTGTTTCATACAAGGGCAATGAAGAGTTCAATACTAAACCTCTATAGCAGTGGTTCTTAACCTTGTTGGAGGTACTGAACCCCACCAGTTTCATATGCGCATTCACTGAACCCTTCTTAATTTGAAAAATAAAATATGATTTTTTCAAATTCAAAACATACGTATATATTTTTAGGTATATATACATAGGTATATTTTTATAGGTGCACTAAATGAACAAAACCATTAAAGAACAAAACCATTAAATCCATATTGTACATATTCGTCCAACCACTTTCTTTTTTTGCTCGACATAGTATGAAGGGATTAAATTAAATAAATATTAAGAAAGAAAGAAATCGACTACTAGGCGCACCAAATTCCCTGCAGCACAGATAGGCCACGCCAATCGATGTGGCGTTATCACCTGCAGCCAATGAGGCGTGGCTAGAGCGCGGCGGGAAGGTTACTTCACCCCCGCACACACAACACACCCCTGCAGCCACTCAGAGAAAAAGCCTGTCACTCAATAAACCTTATGTTTTCTTACTCATTACAGACCTCATAAAGGAGATTATACAGAATGCAGAAAACTAATTGCTATCTAATTGTCGAGGGCGGACGCTTCGAGGCCTCCTCCGAGGCGTCGCTGGAGTGCGACGGGAAAGGCGGACCGCCTGGGGGCGACGCGCGCAATGGGTGACGCGCATCGCACGCAGGCGGGGTCCGCCCTTCCCGTCGCACTCCAGCCATGCCTCGGAGGAGGCCTCGGAGCGTCCGCCCTTGGCGGAGCTCCAAGGCCTTCTGAGGGAAGCCCTAATGACCCCCGTGCCACCCGACGAGGATGTCTCCAGAGCCGGAAGCAGCGGAGCCTCCGAATTTGCCCTCAGAAACGTACTGCGCATGCGCTGAAGCTTATAAATAAGACGTCGCGCATGGGGCTTCCCTCAGAAGGCCTTGGAGCTCCGCCGAGGGCGGACGCTCCGAGGCCTCCTCCTGCCCGAGACATAGGATGTCTCCGGAGCCGGCGGTAGCGGAGGCTCCACTGCTGCCGGCTCCGGAGACATCCTCGTCGGGCGGCACGGGGGTCATTAGGGAGGCACACGCATGCCCTCGGGAGTCAGTCTCGCGGGTTCGGCGGAGGACTACTCCACCAAACCCTCAAGACTGACTCACCGAACCCCTGGGGTTCGATCGAACCCCGGTTAAGAACCAGTGCTCTATAGTGATGCATGGGCAATGGTCTACGGGAGAGTAAGCAGCACACAAGTTCAGAAGTGTCTACTACATTTGGATTGTTTCATACAAAGGCAATGAAGAGTTGTATGGTAAATCTCTATAGTGATGCAGTATGGTCTACGAGAGAGTAAGCAGCACCCAATTTAAGAAGCGTCTGCTACATTTGGATTGTTTCATACAAGGGCAACGAAGAGTTCTATACTAAATCTCTATAGTGATGCAGTATGGTCTACGGGAGAGTAAGCAGCACACAAGTTCAGAAGTGTCTACTACATTTGGATTGTTTCATACAAAGGCAATGAAGAGTTGTATGGTAAATCTCTATAGTGATTTAGTATGGTCTCCGAGAGAGTAAGCAGCACCCAAGTTCAGAAGCGTCTGCTACATTTGGATTGTTTCATACAAGGGCAAGGAAGAGTTGTATGCTAAATCTCTATAACGTTGCAGTATGGTCTACGAGAGAGTAAGTAGCACCCAAGTTCAGAAGTGTCTGCTACATTTGGATTGTTTCATACAAGGGAAAGGAACAGTTGTATGCTAAATCTCTATAGTGATGCAGTATGGTCTACGAGAGAGTAAGCAGCACTCAAGTTCAGAAGCGTCTGCTACATTTGGATTGTTTCATACAAGGGCAATGAAGAGTTCTATACTAAATCTCTATAGTGATGCTGTATGGTCTACGGAAAAGTAAGCAGCACAAAGGTTCAGAAGCGTCTACTACATTACTCTATAGAGTAAGCAGCACAGAAGTTCAGAAGCGTCTGCTACATTTGGATTGTTTCATACAAGGGCAAAGAAGAGTTGTATGCTAAATCTTTATAGTGATGCAGTATGGTCTACGAGAGAGTAAGCAGCACGCAAGTTCAGAAGCGTCTGCTACATTTGGATGGTTTCCTACAAGGGCAAGGAAGAGTTGTATGCTAAATCTCTATAGTGATGCAGTATGGTCTACGGGAGAGTAAGCAGCACCCAAGTTCAGAAGCGTCTGCTACGTTTGGATTGTTTCATACAAGTGCAAAGAATAGTTGTATGGTAAATCTTTATAGTGATGCAGTACGGTCTACGAGAGAGTAAGCAGCACCCAAGTTCAGAAGTGTCTGCTACATTTGGATTGTTTCATACAAGGGTAAGGAAGAGTTGTATGCTAAATCCCTATAGTGATGCAGTATGGTCTACGAGAGAGTAAGCAGCACCCAAGTTCAGACGCGTCTGCTACATTTGGATTGTTTCATACAAGGGCAAGGAAGAGTTGTATGGTAAATCTCTATAGTGACGCAGTATGGTCTACGAGAGAGTAAGCAGCACCCTAGTTCAGAAGCGTCTGCTACATTTGGATTGTTTCATACAAGGGCAATGAAGAGTTGTATGGTAAATCTCTATAGTGATGCAGTATGGTCTACGAGAGAGTAAGCAGCACCCACGTTCAGAAGCGTCTGCTACATTTGGATTGTTTCATACAAGGGCAAGGAAGAGTTGTATGCTAAATCTCTATCATGATGCAGTATGGTCTACAAGAGAGTAAGTAGCACCCAAGTTTAGAAGTGTCTGCTACATTTGGATTGTTTCATACAAGGGCAAAGAAGAGTTGTATGCTAAATATTTATAGTGATGCAGTATGGTCTATTAGAGAGTAAGCAGCACCCAAGTTCAGAAGCGTCTGCTACATTTGGATTCTTTCATACAAGGGCAAGGAAGAGGTGTATGCTAAATCTCTATAGTGATGCAGAATGGTCTACGGGAGAGTAAGCAGCACCCAAGTTCAGAAGCGTCTGCTACATTTGGATTGTTTCATATAAGGGCAAGGAAGAGTTGTATGCTAAATCTCTATAATGATGCAGTATGGTCTATGAGAGAGTAAGCAGCACCCAAGTTAAGAAGCATCTGCTACATTTGGATTGTTTCATACAAGGGCAAGGAATAGTTGTATGCTAAATCTCTATGGTGATGCAGTATGGTCTACGAGAGAGTAAGCAGCACCCAAGTTCAGAAGCGTCTGCTACATTTGGATTGTTTCATACAAGGGCAAGGAAGAGTTGTATGCTAAATCTCTATAGTGATACAGTATGGTCTACGAGAGAGTAAGCAGCACCCAAGTTCAGAAGCGTCTGCTACATTTGGATTGTTTCATACAAGGGCAAGGAAGAGTTGTATGCTAAATCTCTATCATTATGCAGTATGGTCTACGAGAGAGTAAGCAGCACCCAAGTTCAGAAGCGTCTGCTACATTTGGATTGTTTCATACAGAGGCAATGAAGACTTGTATGCTGAACCTCTATAGTGATTCACTGTGGTCTACGGGAGAGTAAGCAGCACACAAGTTCAGAAGCATCTACTACATCTGGATTGTTTCATACAAGGGCAATGAAGACTTGTATGCTGAATCTCTATAGTGATGCAGTATGGTTTACGGGAGAGTAAGCAGCACACAAGTTCAGAAGCGTCTACTACATTTGGATTGTTTCATACAAGGGCAATGAAGAGTTCTATACTAAATGTCTCTCGTGTTCCTATATTGGCTACAGCCTACTAAGCATCACCCAAGTTCAGAAGCGTCTTCTACATTTGGATTGTTTCATACAACGGCAATGAAGAGTTGTATGGTAAATCTCTATAATGATGCAGTATGGTCTAAGGGCAAGTAAGCAGCACACAAGTTCAGAAGCGTCTGCTATATTTGGATTGTTTCATACAAAGGTAATGAAGAGTTGTATGGTAAATCTCTATAGTGATGCTGTATGGTCTACGGAAAAGTAAGCAGCACAAAAGTTCAGAAGCGTCTACTACATTTGGATTATTTCATTCAAGGGCAATGAAGAGTTCTATACTAAATCTCTCTAGGGTTTCTATACTGGCTACAGCCTAGTAAGCTGTACACAAGTTCAGAAGCGTCTGCTACATTTGGATTGTTTCATACAAAGGCAATGAAGAGTTGTATGGTAAATCTCTATAGTGTAGCAGTATGGTCGACGGGAGAGTAAGCAGCAGACCACTTCAGAAGCGTCTACTCCATTTGGATTGTTTCATACAAAGGCAATGAAGAGTTGTATGGTAAATCTCTATGTTGATGCAGTATGGTCTAAGGGAGAGTAAGCAGCACCCAAGTTCAGAAGCGTCTGCTACATTTGGATTGTTTCATACAGAGGCAATGAAGACTTGTATGCTGAACCTCTATAGTGATGCACTGTGGTCTACGGGAGAGTAAGCAGCACACAATTTCAGAAGCATCTACTACATCTGGATTGTTTCATACAAGGGCAATGAAGACTTGTATGCTGAATCTCTATAGTGATGCAGTATGGTTTACGGGAGATTAAGCAGCACACAAGTTCAGAAGCGTCTACTACATTTGGATTGTTTCATACAAGGGCAATGAAGAGTTCTATACTAAATGTCTCTCGTGTTCCTATATTGGCTACAGCCTAGTAAGCCGCACCCAAGTTCAGAAGCGTCTTCTACATTTGGATTGTTTCATACAAGGGTAATGAAGAGTTGTATGGTAAATCTCTATAATGATGCAGTATGGTCTACGGAAAGGTAAGCAGCACAAAAGTTCAGAAGCGTCTACTACATTTGGATTATTTCATTCAAGGGCAATGAAGAGTTCTATACTAAATCTCTCTAGGGTTTCTATACTGGCTACAGCCTAGTAAGCTGCACACAAGTTCAGAAGCGTCTGCTACATTTGGATTGTTTCATACAAAGGCAATGAAGAGTTGTATGGTAAATCTCTATAGTGTAGCAGTATGGTCGACGGGAGAGTAAGCAGCAGACCACTTCAGAAGCGTCTACTCCATTTGGATTGTTTCATACAAAGGCAATGAAGAGTTGTATGGTAAATCTCTATGTTGATGCAGTATGGTCTACGGGAGAGTAAGCAGCACACAAGTTCAGAATCGTCTACTACATTTGGATTGTTTCATACAAGAGCAATTAAGAGTTCTTTACTAAATCTCTCTAGGCTTTCTATACTGGCTACTGCCTAGTATGCTGCACCCAAGTTGAGAATTGTCTGTTACATTTGGATTGTTTCATACAGAGGCAATGAAGACTTGTATGCTGAATCTCTATAGTGATGCAGTATGGTCTACGGGAGAGTAAGCAGCACACAATTTCAGAAGCGTCTACTACATTTGGATTGTTTCATACAAAGGCAATGAAGAGTTGTATGGTAAATCTCTATAGTGATGCAGTATGGTCTACGGGAGAGTAAGCAGCACACACGTTCCGAATCGTCTACTACATTTGGATTGTTTCATACAAGAGCAATGAAGAGTTCTATACTAAATCTCTCTAGGGTTTCTATACTGGCTACAGCCTAGTAAGCAGAACCCATGTTCAGAAGCGTCTGCTACATTTGGATTGTTTCATATAAAGGCAATGAAGAGTTGTATGGTAAATCTCTATAGTGATGCAGTATGGTCTACGGGAGAGTAAGCAGCACACACGTTCCGAATCGTCTACTACATTTGGATTGTTTCATACAAGAGCAATGAAGAGTTCTATACTAAATCTCTCTAGGGTTTCTATACTGGCTACAGCCTAGTAAGCAGAACCCATGTTCAGAAGCGTCTGCTACATTTGGATTGTTTCATATAAAGGCAATGAAGAGTTGTATGGTAAATCTCTATAGTGATGCAGTATGGTCTACGAGAGAGTAAGCAGCACCCAAGTTCAGAAGCGTCTGCTACATTTGGATTGTTTCATACAAGGGCAAAGAAGAGTTGTATGCTAAATCTTTATAGTGATGCAGTATGGTCTACTGGAGAGTAAGCAGCACACAAGTTTAGAAGCGTCTACTACATTTGGATTGTTTCATATAAGGGCAATGAAGAGTTGTATGCTAAATCTCTATAGTGATGCAGTATGGTCTACGAGAGAGTAAGCAGCAGCCAAGTTCAGAAGCGTCTGCTACGTTTGGATTGTTTCATACAAGGGCAATGAAGAGTTTTATACTAAATCTACCTAGTGTTCCTATACTGGCTACAGTCTAGTAAGCAGCACCCAAGTTCAGAAGCGTCTACTACATTTGGATTGTTTCATACAAAGGCAATGAAGAGTTGTATGCTAAATCTCTATAGTGATGCAGTATGGTCTACGAGAGAGTAAGCAGCACCCACGTTCAGAAGCGTCTGCTACATTTGGATTGTTTCATACAAAGGCAATGAAGAGTTGTATGCTAAATCTCTATAGTGATGCAGTATGGTCTACGAGAGAGTAAGCAGCAGCCAAGTTCAGAAGCGTCTGCTACGTTTGGATTGTTTCATACAAGGGCAATGAAGAGTTTTATACTAAATCTACCTAGTGTTCCTATACTGGCTACAGTGTAGTAAGCAGAACCCATGTTCAGAAGCGTCTGCTACATTTGGATTGTTTCATATAAAGGCAATGAAGAGTTGTATGGTAAATCTCTATAGTGATGCAGTATGGTCTACGGGAGAGTAAGCAGCACACACGTTCCGAATCGTCTACTACATTTGGATTGTTTCATACAAGAGCAATGAAGAGTTCTATACTAAATCTCTCTAGGGTTTCTATACT
The DNA here is from genome assembly GCA_026170595.1 of Plestiodon gilberti rubricaudatus. NCBI lineage: Eukaryota > Metazoa > Chordata > Lepidosauria > Squamata > Scincidae > Plestiodon > Plestiodon gilberti. The sequence goes on from JANXHW010000003.1 coordinate 114,360,268, forward strand.
GGCTACAGCCTAGTAAGCAGAACCCATGTTCAGAAGCGTCTGCTACATTTGGATTGTTTCATATAAAGGCAATGAAGAGTTGTATGGTAAATCTCTATAGTGATGCAGTATGGTCTACGAGAGAGTAAGCAGCACCCAAGTTCAGAAGCGTCTGCTACATTTGGATTGTTTCATACAAGGGCAAAGAAGAGTTGTATGCTAAATCTTTATAGTGATGCAGTATGGTCTACTGGAGAGTAAGCAGCACACAAGTTTAGAAGCGTCTACTACATTTGGATTGTTTCATATAAGGGCAATGAAGAGTTGTATGCTAAATCTCTATAGTGATGCAGTATGGTCTACGAGAGAGTAAGCAGCAGCCAAGTTCAGAAGCGTCTGCTACGTTTGGATTGTTTCATACAAGGGCAATGAAGAGTTTTATACTAAATCTACCTAGTGTTCCTATACTGGCTACAGTCTAGTAAGCAGCACCCAAGTTCAGAAGCGTCTACTACATTTGGATTGTTTCATACAAAGGCAATGAAGAGTTGTATGCTAAATCTCTATAGTGATGCAGTATGGTCTACGAGAGAGTAAGCAGCACCCACGTTCAGAAGCGTCTGCTACATTTGGATTGTTTCATACAAAGGCAATGAAGAGTTGTATGCTAAATCTCTATAGTGATGCAGTATGGTCTACGAGAGAGTAAGCAGCAGCCAAGTTCAGAAGCGTCTGCTACGTTTGGATTGTTTCATACAAGGGCAATGAAGAGTTTTATACTAAATCTACCTAGTGTTCCTATACTGGCTACAGTGTAGTAAGCAGCACCCAAGTTCAGAAGCATCTGCTACATTTGGATTGTTTCATACAAGGGCAATGAAGATTTCTATACTAAATCTCTCTGGTGTTCCTATACTGGCTACAGCCTAGTAAGCAGCACCCAAGTTCAGAAGCGTCTGCTACATTTGGATTGTTTCATACAAAGGCAATGAAGAGTTGTATGCTAAATCTCTATAGTGATGCAGTATGGTCTACGAGAGAGTAAGCAGCAACCAAGTTCAGAAGCGTCTGCTACGTTTGGATTGTTTCATACAAGGGCAATGAAGAGTTTTATACTAAATCTACCTAGTGTTCCTATACTGGCTACAGTGTAGTAAGCAGCACCCAAGTTCAGAAGCATCTGCTACATTTGGATTGTTTCATACAAGGGCAAAGAAGAGTTGTATGCTAAATCTCTATAATGATGCAGTATGGTCTATGAGAGAGTAAGCAGCACCCAAGTTCAGAAGCGTCTGCTACATTTGGATTGTTTCATACAAGGGCAAAGAAGAGTTGTATGCTAAATCTCTATAGTGATGCGGTATGGTCTACGAGAGAGTAAGCAGCACCCAAGTTCAGAAGTGTCTGCTACATTTGGATTGTTTCATACAAGGGCAATGAAGAGTTCTATACTAAATCTCTCTGGTGTTACTATACTGGCAACAGCCTAGTAAGCAGCACCCAAGTTTATAAGCGTCTGCTACATTTGGATTGTTTCATACGAAGGCAATGAAGAGTTGTTTGGTAAATCTCTATAATGATACAGTATGGTCTACGAGAGAGTAAGCAGCACCCAAGTTCAGAAGCGTCTGCTACATTTGGATTGTTTCATATAAAGGCAATGAAGAGTTGTATGGTAAATCTCTCTGGTGTTACTATACTGGCAACAGCCTAGTAAGCAGCACCCAAGTTCAGAAGCGTCTACTACATTTGGATTGTTTCATACAAGAGCAATGAAGAGTTCTATACTAAGTCTCTCTAGGGTTTCTATGCTGGCTACAGCCTAGTAAGCTGCACCCAAGTTCAGAAGCGTCTGCTACATTTGAATTGTTTCATACAGAGGCAATGAAGACTTGTATGTTGAACCTCTATAGTGATGCAGTATGGTCTACGGGAGAATAAGCAGCACACGTTCAGAAGCATCTACTACATCTGGATTGTTTCATACAAGGGCAATGGAGACTTGTATGCTGAATCTCTATAGTGATGCAGTATGGTCTACGGGAGAGTAAGCAGCACACAAGTTGAGACGCGTCTACTACATTTGGATTGTTTCATACAAGGGCAATGAAGAGTTCTATACTAAATGTCTCTAGTGTTCCTATATTGGCTACAGCCTAGTAAGTAGCACCCAAGTTCAGAAGCGTCTGCTACATTTGGATTGTTTCATACAAGGGCAATGAAGAGTTGTATGGTAAATCTCTATAATGATGCAGTATGGTCTAAGGGCGAGTAAGCAGCACACAAGTTCAGAATCGTCTGCTACATTTGGATTGTTTCATACAAAGGCAATGAAGAGTTCTATGGTAAATCTCTATAGTGATGCTGTATGGTCTACGGAAAAATAAGCAGCACAAAAGTTCAGATGCGTCTACTACATTTGGATTGTTTCATTCAAGGGTAATGAAGAGTTCTATACTCAATCTCTCTAGAGTTTCTATACTGGCTACAGCCTAGTTAGCTGCACCCAAGTTCAGTAGCGTTTGCTACATTTGAATTGTTTCATACAGAGGCAATGACGACTTGTATGCTGAATCTCTATAGTGATGCAGTATGGTCTACGGGAGAGTAAGCAGCACACAAGTTCAGAATCATCTACTACATTTGGATTGTTTCATACAAGGGCAATGAAGAGTTCTATACTAAATCTCTATAGTGATGCAGTATGGTCTACGGGAGAGTAAGCAGCACACAAGTTCAGAAGCGTCTACTACATTTGGATTGTTTCATACAAGGGCAATGAAGAGTTCTATACTAAATCTCTCTAGTGTTCCTATACTGGCTACAGCCTAGTAAGCAGAACCCAAGTTCAGAAGCGTCTGCTACATTTGGATTGTTTCATATAAAGGCAATGAATAGTTGTATGGTAAATCTCTATAGTGATGCAGTATGGTCTACGGGAGAGTAAGCAGCACACAAGTTCCGAATCGTCTACTACATTTGGATTGTTTCATACAAGAGCAATGAAGAGTTCTATACTAAATCTCTCTAGGGTTTCTATACTGGCTACAGCCTAGTTAGCTGCACCCAAGTTCAGAAGCGTCTGCTACATTTGAATTGTTTCATACAGAGGCAATGAAGACTTGTATGCTGAATCTCTATAGTGATTCAGTATGGTCTACGGGAGAGTAAGCAGCACACAAGTTCAGAATCATCTACTACATTTGGATTGTTTCATACAAGGGCAATGAAGAGTTCTATACTAAATGTCTCTAGTGTTCCTATATTGGCTACAGCCTAGTAAGCATCACCCAAGTTCAGAAGCGTCTGCTACATTTGGATTATTTCATACAAGGGGAATGAAGAGTTCTATACTAATACTATAATTAATAGTATACTTGAGATCCTTCAAGTAGACACGCGTATACGAGGAATCTCCATCGGTGGGAGACGGGAGGGAATGGAAAAAATAGGGAACACCTTTAAGACGGTAGCGCACGCGGATGACGTGTACGTCTTAGTCAGGAATGCAGAGGAGCTGGAATATTTGAAAGAGGGAATAGAGGACTATAGCCAAGCCTCGGGGGCCGTGATAAATGAGGACAAGACCAGGTGTTACTCTCTGAGCCAGGGCATTGAGGATATGAAGGTGTCACCTTTGGGAATGCAGGCAGGTACGGAGGGACTAAGGGAGGAAGATAAAGTAGAAAAATTGGTGAAGATATGGGGCGTAACCTTTGGGCTGCAGCCAGGGGTGTTGGAAGAAAATTGGAAAAGGTGGGCTTGCAAAGTAGAGGAAAATTTGAAGATGTGGCGGAACTGGAACTTGAACGCGTACCAAAGAGTGAGATATTTCAATGTGTACTGGGGTAGGTACGATGGCGAATAGCCTCGCCACAAGTTATCCTCCGCCCAGTCTGGTGGTGGTAAAGATCACGGGCCTGTTCTTTAAGTTTCTTTGGGGTATGGCCTTTTCCCCCCTACCCCGCGCCACAGCATATAGAAGGGTCGGTGAGGGCGGCCTTGGGGCGTGGGCTCTCGGGCCCTTGTTCCTGGCATCCTTTGTCGCCCATAACTTTGGGAGTTGGGCTAAGTGGAACAGGAGGCTGAGTCAAACAAAAAGAGCAATTAGTACCCGGAGTACGAAAGAGTGTGTCACTTAGATCATAAGGAACAATGTGCTGTAGCAGAACATGCTAGTTGTATGGGGCATATTATCAAATTTAAAGAAGCTAAGGTTTTAGTTCAGGAATCAGCACATAAACAACGATCACTAGGAATAAATTGAGACTTATGAATAGTCAACAAGAAATCTCCTTTATTGATTAGATTTGGATGCCTGTTGTAACAAAGAACAGAGATAAGTACAGACAGGATTATGCTTGGTTGAACCACATTGACAGTAGTGAATCAGAATGATTGGAGGCTAATTGACACTTGCTGTTGTTAATTGCTTTCTCCCTCCTGGATGTGACTGGTTTGTCTGTGCCTGCTTAAATGCACCTGGCTGCTTGCTGCAACAACACCATCTTCAGTAGCCAGTAGGCTCTTGGAACTTTATGACCTGATGCAACGCATGGATGTCTGGGTGAAACGTTGTCCTGTTAATGTTGTATTTAACATTTTGCATTTGTAACAAATGCGTATTTGTTGTTCTTAATCAGTGTTTTATTGATTTTAACTATAAAGACAATTTTTAAAAAATAATTAGCATGGCTTTTAAACCTGGACATGAATTAAAATCTAGTTTTATCAGCGCTGGCCATGAAAGTGCTGGCCTCTAGTTTTATCAGTGCTGGCCTTCTTATTGGAAGGGAAAATATTTGTCCCTTTACCTCTGCATAGGCCACCTGATGACCTATGGGTCTCCTCAGACCTACGCCAGCTATATAGCTAGCATAAGTCCAAGGAGAGAAATGGGGGTGGAGCAGGCTGAAAAATGGGGGATAGGATCCAGCGTGTGTGTTTGCCATCAAGATCCACCTTCTGCCCTACACCACTCTGCCCACGGAATGCCCCCACACCAACCTACCTGCCCTGGTGTGGTCCATGGTCCATAATAACAGAGCTCCAAAGCTACTGCCACTTTCCGGTGGTGGTTCGGACTGGTGTGGTGGTGCATCCTGCAGTCGTAACTCGCGGGTAGGATTGAGCCAGGATTTAACTCTTTTCTAGCCGGAGAGCCTTAGGACTTTCATCTTGGCTTGACTGGCATCTCACAAGGCACAATGCATCTCTTACAACTTTCATTTTCTGCACATCTCTCCCAACCCAGCTGGGTAGTTCTCTTATATCTCATTTTAGGGATAGGCTGGTTTTAAATGTACAGACATTCAAATTTCCTGCTCCCAGGTCCGGTGAGTGAACTGGACCAATGTCTAAGTGTGACCTAACCTAGTGGGGACCAAGAATGGTTTTTAGTCAAGGCTGCTGTACTTTGGGGAGACCAGACTGGCATGGGACTCCAACTGACATTTGAAAGAGAAAACGTGACCTAGAGCTTTGGTCAGAATGGAGAATGTGAAAGGATGCTTCTTAGGTCATCCTCAGTAAACCCAGAGCACTGTCATGGGTGGGGAGGAGGGTTTTCTCAGGAAAAGGGAGCTTGCTCAGAAAAGGAGTCAAACTACTGGTCCTGCTAGCCCTGCAGTATCTATCCTAATTAGTAATGGCTCTCCAGACCCTCAGGCAGAAGCCTTTCTCCTGTCCTGTCATTCACAGTTCTCTTAATGGAGATGCCAAGAATGTACAGAACCAGTGAGCTGGTCAGAGCACCTGTGAGTATTATCATGTGTGATCCAAATGGTGAGCCAGGATGGTGTAGTGGTTTGGGAGTCGGATTTAGACCTGGAAGATCCAGGTTCAAATCCCTGCTCAGCCACGAAGCTTCCTGGGTGACCTTGGGCCAGTCACTATCTCTCAGCCCCACCTACCTCACAGGGTTGTTGTGAGGACAAAAGGAGGGGAGGAAATATGTACACCACTCTGAGCTCCTTGGAGGAAGGGCGGTATAAAAATGTGAAAAATAAATAAATAAATAAATAAAAATACTAGGGGAGGGGAACTGCCCTTTCTGCCCTCCTTATGTGGTGCATATTACCAAGGTTCATCTCAATCCAACATTCTGAATGTTCTGGAAGCCTGTTGAGCAAGGGCTATATCATATTTGTCCCCAACCTTGAAAGCAAGGGCTATATCATATTTGTCCCCAGCCTCTATTGTCCTTGTGAGTGACAACCTAAGTTGCTAAAAGCACAACATGAGAAATATTGGCTTTTAGTCAAGCAGAAATGTAGTTCAGGGAACTACTGTCTCCCCTCTGCCCCCTACTTGTGCAAACTAGAAATGGGTACAACTTCCCTGAACTACACTTCCTGACATTCTTTCCACTTTTTTTCAGAATTCCTACAAATGTTTTGTCTCAGAAGGACATTCCAGATTTGCCTCCGATTTCCACCAAGATGAAACTTGGTGATAATGTGGGTGGAAAAAAAACCCCTGCTTGCTGTCACAACCCCCTGAGTGGTGATCTATCACATCTATCCACTGTTCAGATGCAAGTAGGTCGCTCTTGAGCTGTGGTCCTGACTGCAAAGATAAGCTTGCATGGGGGCCGGGACCCCTGAAAACTCTGCTTGCATCTACAGCAAATCTGGCCCATATATTTCTGACAGATTACAGAAACAGAGGGACAGAATATGCCTTAACAATCATGATAATGGCAACCAAGAGGTTGACAAATCAAGTTCAAGTGCAAATAAATTATTGGACTTCCACTTAGTCCATCTTTCCCCATATTGACTATGTTGCCTGTCTGCTGCTGTCCAGGGTCTCAATCAGGGCCTGGTATTGTTATTTCATGTGATACTGCTATTTGTGTGATTATATGAATATAGAAGAGTATATATACTCTTCTATATTCATATAATGCACTCTGCTACTGGACTATGGCTCCTCCCTTGAAGCCACAGGAGGAAAAATGAATGCGATTTTGTGAAAATTGTCTTCCTCTTTCCTTATACCACTGTGAGAAGCACAGCAGAAGAGCCTATGTCGCAGTCGATGCTCTCTATGCCACTGCTGCCTCTGTTTTCAAACTGGATTGCAACATGTGGTGCAACATGAGCCTATCTCATGTGGGGTGGGGCTTCTCACACTATCCTAGCTGCATAGTTATGCACATTCTAGGGGGCCACATGTGGATCCAGGAGGACCCCCCATTGGAGGACCTGCTCCTTGACACCCATCTAGAACAAGTGGTAGATCTAGTACCTGCATCGCAGTCTTCTGAACTAGGAGGACCTCTGTCTTATCCAGGTTTAATTTCAATCTGTGAGCCCTGTCATGTTCCTGCACTTCAAACCAGGGTCCACTGACTTTCCTCCTCCTCCTCTCGAGTAGCTCAACTCAAGCCAAAAGATAGCTAAAATTAGGGTAAGGAGTAATCAGTTCCTTCATCAGAAAAACCCTCACACAGGGCTAATAACATAAATTACTTTTAATAACTTGTTAACATACTTTTATCCAAGGATAGAAACAGAAAAACATCAGCGGAGAGAACTATACAAATCCACTATAATCTTCTAACAGAAAGCGTAAAAAGCAACTACTTCCTCAAGCTCGTTCGCTCCTCCCAATGGTCAGAGACAAGAGAGCCTCCGTCTCAGTTCTACAACGTTCCTATTGTATCCTCCAACAATCAACCAGCCAGAGGCGTATCTAGGCCTATTGCCGCCTGGAGCTAGGGGGGTGGTTGCCGCTCCTATTGGGGGGGCGCGGCTGTGAGGCCGCGGTGCAATTTTTTTTGGGGGGGACCCTGAGGGACCCTGCACCAGGCACCCTGAGGGACCCTGCACCGGGTGCCTGTTCGCCCGCCCACCGCAAGAACGAACCTGGCGGCTTACCTCCGGGACCGGCTCCTACTGTGCTAACGTGCAACAGCTGCTGTGCTGTGCGAGGAGGAGAGGAGAGGAGAGGATGCTCTTCATTCCCGCCCGCCCGCCGCGAGAATGAACCCGGCAGCAGGGCGGCTTACCTCCTCCTCCTCCTGTGCTGTGAGCTATGTGCAGTGCTGTGCTCATGCTGCTGCGAGAGCGACACTGCGTATCTTCTCATTTTCAAGCGCTGCACCTGGGCAGCTGGCAGGCGCAGCATGAGTGAGTGTGTCGCGGTGAGACGACGTCACCGCGGCGTGCAACATCAGTCAGGGAGGGAGAGGAGGAGCTGGGCTGCTGGGTTGTCTCTTGCTAACAGCTGAGCACAGTAAGTTTGCAAGGAGGAGGGGGACTGACTAGCAGCCAGCCACAGAGCGATCTGGGTATTTTGAAATTTTATTTTCTGCCTGTTGTCGTTGTGTTAAAAAAAAAAAAAGGATCAAGATTCTAAGCGTGAGGGGAGGGGGAGATGTAACTGTCATTCCTGCCGGCTTCGGGACGGACAGTGAAGGAGGAGGAGAGCCCCGATGAGAGGAGGCCACCCGGCCCACTTGTGCCTCATCATCGCGCTGCCCTGAGCGGCTCCGACACTGGCGGGCAGGCGGGTGGGGGCGAAGCAGCGCCGCCCGGAGCCACGGAGCCGCCTGGAGCCGCTGCTCTGGTTGCTCCAGTCTTTCCACGCCTCTGCAACCAGCCAACCTTTCCCTAATCACTTAATCCCCCACAGTTGGTACAGGTAATTACACCCTACAAGGACAAAACTAGGACCTTAAAGGGGCCAGTACATTACAAGCCCTCATCCAGGCCCCAGCAGCCTCCAGGCAGTGCCCCAGGACTTGGATGCCCCCTTTGGAGGCTGGTGGAAAAGGAAGATAAAGCTAGGTGTCATTCACATATTGGTGACACCCCACACCAAATCTCTGGATGACCTCCCCCAGTGGCTTCATGTAGATGTTAAGCAACATGGGTGACATGCTCCCTGTGGCACCCCTGTGGCACCCCACAAGTCAATGACTAGGGTGCCAAACAGGAGTCCCCCCAGATTCACCATCTGGGTCCGATCTGCCAGGAAGAAGCAGCACCACTGCAAAATTGTGCCTCCAAGCCCCAACACAGCCAGCTGGTCCAGAAGGACACCATGGTTAATGGTGTTGAATGCCACCAAGAGGTTCAGCAGGACCAACGGGGATGAACTCCCCTTATCTAGTTCTCAGTGCAGGTCATCAAGGCGACCAAGGCTGTCTCCATCCCGTAGCCCGGCCTGAAACTAGATTGAAAGGGGTCCAGATAATCTTCTGGAATTCTTCTTCCAGAATCCCCTGGAGTTTCTTCCAGAAGCTACAGAATTCTGCTTCTTCCAGAATTCCCTGGAGTTGAGATGCCACCACCCGCTCGATCACCTTGCCCCAAAATGGGAGGTTGGACACTGGTTGAAAATTATCCAAGACCATTGGATCGGGGGGGGGGGTATTCAGGAGAGGGCAAACCACCACCACCTTTAAGGCTTTTGGCAATACCCCCTCCCAGAGAGATGAATTAACTATCTTCCCCACCAATGCATGCATGCATGCACGCACGCACGCACGCACGCGCACGCACACACACACACACCGAGGCAGATCGTAATAACCATGCTGGGCAAGGATCAAGAGGACAAGCGGCTGGTCTCACACTCCAGATAATTCTATCCACATCCTCAGGCCATATACACTGAAAAGAATCCCAAATGACTGGACAGACAGTTGCCTGAGGGACATTGATAGACTCTGTCAATGTGAAGTCCAAGTTGAGTCAAATCTGAGCAACTTTATTTGCAAAATGCTATGCAAAAACGTCACAGTGGGTATTTATTTATGTATTTTAAAAAATTATATCCCGCCTTTTCCTATGCCAAAAGGCAAATGCCCAAGGCGGCTTACAACAAAGATTAAAATACATAGTTTAGAATAAAATACATAAAATAAGTTTAAACAAAACATAACCATATATAAACAAATTAAAAAATTTGCTGCGTGTTGCCTTCACCCCACTGAATGGCTCCGCTGGTGAGGGGGCAGGGCGTGGGTTCAGAGCGGGGCGGAACTTAGTGTTCCACCCCACCTAGAGCGACACCACTGTAGTGGACTCTATGGCGTAGGAACAATCTTATCCACTGCTCTGACCTTCTCCCTATTCCAGAGGTTAACCAGACCAGTGGGTGATGGGCAGCTGAGAGGAAGTGGTTTTTCTAAGGCCACGCTTCAAACCACAAAGGTCCTGATTTGCAGCTCAGTCTCTTAGCCTATATCAGTTTCCATATTGCTTGCTTACTTTTCAGGCTATTTGGAAAGCAGAGTTTAGAGACATTTAGAATGATAAACCGTGAGTGTTTGCAGGGGCACGGCCAGCAGCAGCTGTAAACTGGAAGTGCCCCAAAATTGCTGTTTTTCAGTGAGTCGAAGATCGGGGAGGCCTGCAGAGGGTCGTGCAGGCCTCCCCGAAGACCCCCAAGCCCCAGTAAGCGCTAAAACAGCTCTTTCAGGGGCTTTTTTTGGTGGTGACGGCGGCAATCCCCGGGATCGCTGCCGCTGCTGCCATGCTGTCCCCGTATCTTTAGGGATTTTCACAGATTAATCCCATATGCCCATGCTTTAAAGTTTGATAGAAAAAAATGGATGTGAAGTTTGCTATACCTACAGTATAGCCTTATTTTTTTAAGTCCTACTTGTATTGGATGTGCATGCTTCAACCACAGATTAACCATAGAAAAAGCTGTATATAATAGATCTCTTGCCTCCGTTATTCCCTCCCATACTCACAAACAGCGAGTTCTAATGTAAAGCAATTTCGGTGTTATCCAGTCCTGTACACAGGAGGAATTGATGATCTGCTCTTTCACCTGTTTCTGTTCTTTGTGACAAATTGATCTGATAAACCAGAAAATTAAACTGTGCCTGGAGGAGCCAGACTAAATTCTTTACAAAATATAAGGAGAGGGTGGATCAGTACTTCTGGGGAGCAGACAAGCATTTTGATGAAACTTTAAAAATTCACAGCAACTAATAGCACTGCATAATGGTGTTACAAGACAATGGTGAATTTGTATAGGCTGATAATTTAGATTATTATTCTAAATCATTTAGATTATTTACAGTAAGTTAATAATACAATATAGTAATAATTACACACGGACACACACACACACACACACACACACACACACACACACACATTTATGTTGGTATATATTAGTTTATATGTAGGGCTACCATATTTCCCCCACCTCGAACCGGGACCCCCCCAAGTCAATTAATTAGTTAAATAAATAATTAAAAATTAAAAATAAAATTAATAAAAATAATTTTAAAACTAAAGGGGGCGTGAAGTGCCCCCTATTGCCGCGCGAAGCACAATCCTAGGCATCATGCCCTCACGAGATTTGGGTGCCGACATCTTGGATCTCACGAGATTTCGTGATCCAAGATGTCGGCGCCCAGGTAAGTTAGAAAAAAATTAAATGGCAGCGGCGGCGGTGCCATTCGCTGCGGAAAGCCGGCTGGGACATTCCCGGGAAATGGAGGGCCATTTCCAGGACTGTCCCGGTTTTTCCGGGACGGATGGCAAGCCTATTTATATGTATAAAAGGTAAAGGTGACCCCTGACAATTAAGTCCAGTCGTGTCCGACTCTAGGGTGTGGTGCTCATCCCCATTTCAAAGCCGAAGAGCCAGTGTTGTCCGAAGATGCCTCCGTGGTCATGTGGCCGGCATGACTCTCCTTGCCACAGCGCGTAGCATGCAGCTGGAACACGGAGCACAGTTTACCTTCCCGCAAGCGGTACCTATTTATCTACTCGCATTAACATGCTTTGGAACTGCTAGGTTGGCAGGAGCTGGACAAGCAACAAGAGCTCACCATTTTGCGGATTCGAACTGCCGACCTTTCGATCGACAGCTCATAATTTTATATATATTGTGTCATAGGATATGAGATTTTTTCAATGTACACTTTCATAGGCTTAGTTACACCAATAGTAGTAGTAGTGGTAGTAGTAGTAGTAGTAGTAGTAGTAGTAGTAGTAGTAGTAACAACAGATTTGGGTAGGTTCCAATCAATCAATATATGATGTTCAACCTTTTCGGCTCTTTAGGCCAATAGGCCCCTTGGCCCACAGCCTCCAGAATGTCTCTTGTGCGTTGCTCACTTCACTCCATGGTCCCAACACTACAGAACCCCTCCTGTCCCCAGGTGGTGTCCAAGATTTTCCCTCAGCTACATTTTCTCCCGTCTTCTCTTTCTCTTTTCTTAAAGCCAGAGGCTCACCTGCAAAGGATCCCATGTATTATGCTGATGCATCAGGGGTGTGTATATGTTGAGCTTTTTGGTGAGGGAGTGAAGGGGCATATTTTCATGAGCAAGTGCATTGTTGGAAAGGAATGGGAGGTATCTTGCCTTAAACAGATAATTGTGTGTGGTTTAGGGTGTTCTTGTGTGTGGTTCTAGGTAAGAGAAAGGAAAGGCAAGAACTGCTGCTTTTTGCCCACCCTCACACAGTGTATGCTCTCGAGCAGCGAGTACCTCACTGGGAGTAAGTGCCTCATTGGGAAGAAGTGCCAAGACGCGAATTTAGCAGCTGTGCGAGGAGAAGGTAAGTGCACTTTTTCATTTTTTTCTCACTTTAATTGAACCCACACCTACTTAAATCTAGGCTTACCAGATCTCCAAACGGGACAGAGTGCTAGACCTTTAGGAGAAGGAATGTGGGCAGGTGTAGCTTGTTAAACCTTACAGCACAATCCTAGGCATGTCTACTCAGACTCAAGTCCCATTGTGTTCAGGAAGCCAGGCGAGGAAGCCAGGCCCCAAACACTGCACTTCACGTCCCGTGAGAGGAGGTAGAGGCCCAGCTACATCAGCTATCTAGGTCAGGGTTGTCCAACCTTTTGTACCTCGAGAGCCGCATGCGGACTTCGACACGGAACCCGGGGGCCGCACAATGAATAATAATTAATTAATTAATTAATAATGACATAAGCAGAGCTGTAAGACCCACACTGGAATTTTTTTTAAAGAAGATTAGAGCAAAGGTTCTCAACCTTCTTGACTAACTGTACCCCTGCAAATTAACATAATTTATTATCTAATTAAATTATGCAAATTAATGTGATCGTAAAAAATTTTTTTAAACATCCTGCCAAGAGCATGAAGATGAGGACATAACCTGCAGATCAGGCAGCCCACATCCTCCCACTCCACAACTTCCTCCCACTCCCTGCAAGCAGGACAAGCAGGACAAACACAGATCACTGTGTCTTTGAAGCAACACAACAACACACAGATCAACTGGCAAAGCAAGACAGCGCATATAACCTCCCCTCCCCAATCCAAGCAAGGCAACAGGCAGAAGCAACATAGCCCCACATGGAAATCAGAGTCTCAGAGACACAGAAGGGCAACTACAAAAAATACACTGCACAGATGGGAGAGAAGGAAAAAAACTTACAATCTTATTTACACTTACATAGAGGCACTTACAAAAATACCCATACAATTCAAGAATGTGGAGTCACACACACACACACACACACACACACACACACACACACACACACACCATCCTTCTCCCCAAAACAGCTTCCTCTTCAAGGTAAATGTTACAGAGCCATTGGGGAACAGTGACCATGATGCGATCTGTTTCGCCATGCATGTCGGGGGGAAGAGTGCCGAGGAAATCTGACACGAAAACCCTTGACTTCCGAAGGGTGGATTTCCCTAATATGAGGAGACTACTTAGAAAGAAGCTGAAAGGGAAGGTAAAAAGAGTCCAATCACTCCAGAGTGCATGGAGGCTGTTTAAAACAACAGTAATAGAGGCCCAGTGGGAGTGTATCCCACAAAGGAGGAAGGGCTCGACTAAGTCCAGGAGGGTGCCGGCATGGCTAACAAGCACAGTGAAAGAGGTTATAAAAGGCAAGGAAGCTTCCTTCCGTAAATGGAAGTCTTGCCCGAATGAGGAAAACAAACAGGAGCACAAACTGTGGAAAAGAAATGTAAAAAGACGATACGGGAGGCCAAGAAAGACTTTGAGGAGCGTATGGCAGGCAACATAAAAGGGAATAATAAAAGCTTCTTCAAATATGTTAGAAGCAGGAAACCTGCCGGAGAAGCGGTTGGTCCGCTGGAGGGAGGGAAAGGGGTGATAAAAGGGGACTTGGAGGTTGCAGAGAAATTAAATGAGTTCTTTGCATCTGTCTTCACGGCAGAAGACCTCGGGCAGATACCGCTGCCCAAACGGCCACTCCTGACTAAAGAATAAAGTAAAATAGAGGTTAAAAGAGAAGATGTCTTAGACTTAATTGACAAATTAAAGATCAATAAATCACCTTGCCCGGATGGCAACCACCCAAGAGTTCTGAAGGAACTCAAAAATGAAGTTGTTGATATCTTGACAAAAATATGCAACTTGTCCTTTAAAACGGCCACTGTGCCAGAGGATTGGAGGATAGCTAATGTCATGCCAATCTTTAAAAAAGGAAGGAGAGGGGACCTGGGAAACTACAGGCCGGTTAGCCTAACATCTGTTCCAGGGAAGATGGTGGAAAGCCTCATCAAGGATAAAATCGGAAAACATATAGAAGAACAAGCTTTGCTGAGGGAGACTCAGCATAGCTTCTGCAAGGGTAAGTCTTGCCTCACAAACCTTTTAGAATTCTTTGAAAAAGTCAACAGGCATGTGGATGCAGGAGAACCCGTGGATATTATATATCTGGATTTTCAGAAGGCGTTTGACACAGCCCCGCATCAAAGGCTCCTGAAAAAACTCCATAGTCAGGGAATAAGGGGGCAGGTCCTCCTATGGTTGAAGACTAGGAACTGGTTGAAGACTAGGAAACAGAGAGTGGGTGTCAATGGGCAATTTTCACAATGGCGAGAGGTGAAAAGTGGTGTGCCCCAAGGATCGGACTTGGGACCGGTGCTTTTCAATTTGTTCATAAATGACCTGGAGTTGGGGATAAGCAGCGAGGTGGCCAAGTTTGTGGATGACACTAAACTTTATCGGGTGGTGAAGACCAGCAGGGATTGTGAAGAGCTCCAGAAGGATCTCTCCAAACTGGGAGAATGGGCAGCAAAATGGCAGATGCGCTTCAATGTAAGTAAGTGCAAAGTGATGCACACTGGGGCAAGAAATCAAAACTTCACATACACGCTAATGGGTTCTGAGCTGTCTGTGACGAATCAGGAGAGAGATCTTGGGGTGCTGGTGGACATGTCGATGAAACTGTCGACCCAGTGTGCGCCGGCTGTGAAGAAGGCCAATTCCATGCTTGGGATCATTAAAAAAGGGATTGAGAATAAAGCGGCCAATATTATTATGCCGTTGTACAAATCGATGGTAAGGCCGCATCTGGAGTATTGCGTCCAGTTCTGGTTGCTGCATCTCAAAAAGGATATAGTGGAACTGGAAAAGATGCAGAAGAGAGTGACCAAAATGATTAGTGGGCTGGGGCATCTCCCTTATGAGCCCTTATGTTTAGGGCTCTTCAGTCTAGAAAAAAGGCGGTTGAGCGGGGACATGATTGAGACGTATAAAATTATGCATGGGATGGAGAGAGTGGATAGAGAAAAGTTCTTTTCCCTCTCACATAACATTAGAACTAGGGGACATCCACTCAAATTGAGTGGAGGGAGGATGAAAAAAGACAAAAGAAAATATTTCTTTCCCCAGCTTGTAATTGGTTTGTGGAACTCCTTGCCACAGGAGGTGGTGATGGCACCTGGCCTGGATGCCTTTAAAAGGGGATTGGACAGATTTATGGAGGAAAAGTCCATCACAGCGTACAAGTCATGATGGGGATAAGCAACCTCCTGGTTGTAGGAGTAGGTTTTCTTTGTGCCAGGTGCAAGGGAGTGGCGACAGGATACAAGTATCTTGTTGTCTTGTGCTCCCTGAGGCATCTGGTGGGGTCACTGTGTGATACAGGAAGCTGGACTAGATGGGCCTTTGGCCTGATACAGCAGGGCTCTTCTTATGTTCTTAAGTCATCTTCCTGCTATCCCTCCATGGCAACATCTGAAAGAAAGAAAGCCTTTCTGTGTATGTTAGGAAACTGCTAACCTCAGCTGTATTTCCTCCTAAATGAGCACAGGTCACGTCTGCCAGACAGGCAGGAATTACCTGCACGTAGGAATTGAGCATGTGAGGGAGAAAATGAGCTAGACCCCTTTCCCTAACAATACTGGCTGAAGCTGGCTGAAGCGATGGCTTTTAGTGGCAGGCTGGAGGAGGCAATCCCCTGACAAGGTATGCCCCTCCTCCATCCTGCTGCCCACTCAGTAGGTTCAGCTGTTGCTCTGATACTCTCTATTTGCTGAGAGGAGGATCGGAGCAGTGACAACCCACCACTTGCTCCAGGGCTGCTGCCACAAGTAATTGATCTGATTACTGGTGGTGGAGAAAAAAGCAACAGGGTATTGTGGTGATCCTGTTCTCTCTGCTTCCATGAGCAACCAAAACAGGGTCACTTCTCTTCCATCTCCTTCTTGCTTGCCTGGCAAGTCTGGAGTGCCCCCTCCTCCTCCTTACCTTTATGTCCACCACCTCTTACTTGTTCTTGTGTTCATACACACAGACTGGGTGGAGCATCCTGGTAACAAAGAGAATTCTGCTTCTAATATGATCTGACCAGCTTGTGTTTGAATGTGGCCTAGGCAGGAGCACATGGAAGATGGTGGACATAAATGGAAAAGGGGCACTCCAGGATCGCTCTGCTGCTCTCTCTTCTCTCCTTGCCCACCTAGATGTTTTAAATGGCCACTCAGGCAAGGAGGAAGTAGCAGTCGCAGTTGAAAAAAATACAGAGAATACAGGTAGATATTTAAATAATAAATTTAACCGCCACCTGGGACCAAAAAGAGGTCTTGTAAACACTTTGGTGCATAGGACTAAATGTATATCAGAACCCTAATATTGGCAAGAGGAATTATGCCAACTAACATCTACATTACAAAAGAATGGGTACTCAAGGGAGGTGATTGAAAAGATAATAAAACAGAGCCGCATAACAAGAAGATCAATAATTGGAGCAACCGGCATTTAAAAGCTAGGCATATTTACCGTATATACTGAAGGTGACAGACAGAATCGGGAGAGTATTGAAAGGGGCTATTATTAGACCTACCATGAAAATTCAGCAAATGTTACACCCAGTTAAAGAGGTCCTAGCCCTCCCCAACCCCAAAATAGTGCTGCTTATAAGTACAACTTTAAAAATGTGATTTATTTTTAAAAGTGTGATTTATTAAACAGTGTAATTTATTAAAAACAATGGCATCACTTCCTGCTTACTGACCTCACTTCCGGCCATAGATCTTAGGGGGGTGACACATTGTCATTCTACAAAATGGAGTTCTGGTGCTAAAAAGGTTGGGAACCACTGCTCTAGCCCAAGCTGGTGTATATCAGGTACCCTGCTGCTGTGGATAGGTTTATATCAGAATGACCAGATGGAGCATTAATACCAGGGTAACAAAAGCAGTGGGTGGCGCAGCGGGTTAAACCGCTGAACCATAAGCTGTCGATCAAAAGGTCGGCAGTTTGATTCCCGCGACGGAGTGAGTGCTCGTTGCTTGGCCAGCTCCTGCCAACCTAGCAGTTCCAAAGCATGTCAATGTGAGTAGATAAATAGGTACCGCTTGTGGGAAGGGAAACAGCGCTCCGTGTTCCAGCTGCATGCTACGCGCTGTGGCAAGGAGAGTCATGCCGGCCACATGACCACGGAGGCGTCTTCGGACAACGCTGGCTCTTCGGCTTTGAAATGGAGATGAGCACCACACCCTAGAGTCGGACACTACTGGACTTAATTGTCAGGGGATACCACAAGCAGGGAATAACATTATAAACCATCAGTGTCTTTCGTATGGCTACCATCTAATAATCTATGGATTTATTCCTAGAAAATGTTTCTTGTTTTAGAAGCGAAACATCGGAGTATTTTTAGCTTCAGGTTTTAATTGTTTCTTGTCTGTACGTGGGGAACCTTGTAAAACCATGGACAGTTTTGAATAATTTTTACTTCAGCTGGAATTAAAAATCTACACATGGCTTGTTTACCCATAAATCTTGGAAACCAGAAAAGGATACCTTTACCTTAACAAAAGCATAAAAGACACTGCAGGTTGGGGCTGGGAGAAAAGTCAGCCATAGCAGAACACACTATAAAAACAAGTCATACGGTGGACTTTGCAGGTACACATTTTTTGGCCGTAATCAAAGATTTTTGATCAAGAGTGCATCGAGAAGCTATAGAAATTATGAAACACAAGCAAAATATGAAAAGAAAAGAGGAAATTCACAATGTAAATAAGACCTGGCTGCCAATACTCAAAACCGCCAAAGTGAAGGGGGAAAAGAAAGAGAATGGAAATATACAGTAGTATGAATGAGATGTGTATGACCTTAAGATGAAAACAAAGCTAATGAGGTAATTGATAAGAACAGTGCAGCTCTTTGTTGAGAGTATAAGAACAGGAAGAAAGGAGAGTTGATGTCTACTTCTGAGGAAGCTCAGCACAGTTTGTGAGTGAAATGTAAAGTTATACTTTGTAAGTTTTAAATTTTACTTTGTTTATTCTACATGGTTTTAAAACCTGAAAAAGGACTATGTTGAAATACAGAGAATTACCGGGGGGGTGGGGTTGAGGTGTGTGCTGGTAGGGGCAGCAGATCCACTCGGACTGTCCCTGTTCCCTAATACCTAGTTACCTATGCACAGGGAATTCTTTTATTAATTAAAAATCATTCAGTCTTGTAAGCCACATGTAAGTACTATCTGTACTAGAGACCGGGATACAGAGTTACCACCTCAGTGAGAACTAGATCAAAGTTTCTGTCATGCGCACGCCACAGAGGTTTCACCTGTTTTGCTCCTGTCTGACACCTTCTTTCTTCTCAGTCAGGGTCTTTCATACCTTGTCTCCAACTCCTTCATATCTGACTCTCACATCCAAGGACTATTCATACATTAACATTACATTGTATGTGAGGCATGTGATTAATGGACACATTTTTTGTGTGAATGACTGCACACATGCATCCATTTTAAAAGCCAACACAGGATTGAACCACTCGAAAATGGGCCATTTTGGAAGAGAATGTCAGAGCCATGTCTCCACATGAATGGATGTGCATGAACATGTCCCCTCCCCTTCCTGGTGCACCTTTCCAGTTGTTCTAACCATGTGTGTGGGGGAAATGTTCAACCTGCCCCTTCACATGTGATCTGGATCTTAGCATACATTAGTACTATAAATACTAATAGTACTAGTAAAACCTAGTATTTAGGTAAATGTATGAAAGGCAGTTTGATGCTCCCCCAGGCATCTGGTGGGGCCACTGTGTGATACAGGAAGCTGGACTAGATCGGCCTTTGGCCTGATCCAGCAGGGCTCTTCTTATGTACTTATGTTCTAACTCATACAAATACATACAATTATAAAAATGAGACTGTACCAGATGAGGTAGTGGCATGTGAAGTGGCTTAATTGCATGTGAAGTGGCTGTCTCTGATGAATTGATCCAGTGTACAGATCAAGTGGTCCGTCGTACATGAATTGAACTTAAGGTGCGAATAGGTTACTCTCTCCCTCTATCGAGTGGTGAAGTAAGGAGTGTTGGAATAATATGCACTCCAACTGCCCCTACCCCCTATCCAACTGCCCCTACCCTCCTACTGCAGCCTATCTAGGATGTAACACAAACCCTTCCTGCTGAGGGTTTCACTGCCATGAGTATAATAAAACAAGATTGCCTGCCTGCCTGCCTGCCTGATAGCAAAGAGTAGTAGGACTGAGAAAACTAGCTATTCTCCTTCAAGAAATAGCCACATGGTTTGTCTGGATGGCCACTGGCTATATTTTCGTCCCTGAGGTAAAATATCAATTGAAATAGGAAGTAACATTCTCTCTTAGCTAAATGCTACTAAAGCTTGTAGCTCTTCATCATACTTGATTCCCAATACACATTTATCATCTGTGACACCTTTTACTGGATTTTTCCCCCCTTCAATAACTGTAACATTTTTCCTTAAGATAAAAGACAATCAGAATTGAATGCATTACTCCACAATAAAATGCAATGCAGGATGCATTTTATGATGTGCTGTTTTATATACAAACATATCACACGCACACGCACACGCGCACACACACACACACAGAGAGAGAGAGAGAGAGAGAGAGAGAGAGAGAGAGAGAGAGAGAGAGAGATATGTGCATCATTTTGTCTTTTTTCTTTCAAGCCCACAGTTCTGTTATATATTTTCTGTTTCCACCAATTTTGTGCACTGGAGGAATTAGGTTATTGAGTTGTCCAGTACATCTTAATAAGGGACTAAAGGGCGCAATCCAAACCTACTTAGGCCGCCGTTGTAACCAGCGGCCCAGCGAAAACGGGAGGCCCCAGAATGGAAAGGGGATTCAAATCCCCTTTGAATTCCCCTTTTGGAGGGGATTTGAATCCCCTTTCCGTTCTGGGGCCTCCTGTTTTCACTGGGCCGCTGGTTACAATGGCGGCCTAAGTAGGTTTGGATTGCGCCCAAAGTTTCCAAAAAACTATTGAGGCTGGAATGATCCAAGGCATTCCACAAATATGTACAGTATATTTCACTATGGCTTGTTTCTGAAATAAAGTGGCAGAATGACATTCTCTCATAACCATACCGTTTTTAGAAAATAAGGTTCATGTGTATGTATTAATACAAAAAGTAGTCTGCATGACAGCAAAGACGCTTCATCACAAGTCAGGGTGGGAGTTTTTTAAGGGAGACCATGTGTGTTCCTGCTGAGAAAAAATACCTGAGGAATTTTGAGGGAAGCCAAAAGAATTCTGCTAAATGGTCTGAAATTTTTCAGAATGGTTCCACACAACTCTATTATGTAACTACACCTGCTTCTATTTTCACCCCGTTCCAAAATAATTCCTATTTTTCTTTTCCCCCCACTGCTGCAACACAGTAGCAGAGGTGTAGCTAGCCTCTGCTACACCCCGTGATGTTGCTAGCCCCGCATTCTCTAGTGATGTCACCCCGGCAGCGTTACGGCCGCAACCATGCCCCCCGCAGAAAAGATGGCGGCCAAAGGCTATTGACGGCCTGGGCGGCCGGGTGGGGCAATCCTTCAAGCCATCCCAAACCACACGGCCTTTTTTCGGCCACCAATGTGGCAGCTTGTGCACCTCCCCCCCCATGTACTGCCCAGTGGGCAGCCGCCCCCCCATCCCATTGCTGCCTCCGTATCTGCACAGTAGTGAGCATTTTAGTGAGCATTTTCAGCAGCATTTTGAGGCAAACATTCTCTGTTCAGTGATTTTTTATTGCTTCAGAAATGTTTGAAAGTTCAGGAAGCTGTGCCCTCAGTGACATCAACATGAAGCCAAATCTGTTTAGTTATGTAGCATTGTGATGTCATATGAAGCTGCCTTAAGTCTCAAGCAGCATCTTTCCTGACCTGCTGCCTGAGATCCATGTTTAAATTAGAGATGCCAAGGACTGAAAGTCAACAATACTGTATGTGTTCTACCACAGAACTATGATCCAGTGGCGTTTCCACGGTAGGGGCAGCACCGTAAGTCATGCTGTGTCGAGTACCGTGTTTAGGAACCGAAACGAGGAGGCGCCGCCCCCTCACTGTTGCAACCATTCCACGCGAAGAACAGCCCTGCCTTGTCACGTTCTTCGCGCAGAATGGTTGCAACAGTGAGAGGGCGGCACCTCCTCGTTTCGGTTCCTAAACACGGTACTCGACGCGGCATGACTTACGGTGCCACCCCTACCGTGGAAACGCCACTGCTATGATCCCTACCATAGGGAGTTTCATTTACTATGTGATCTGATCAGCATTGGTCTGGGATTCGCCCATGTGATTGATCCATGCAACATTGCCCTCATTTCAGTGATCTTACCACATAACCAAATCTGTAGGGCTATCACCCATTTGACTGATTTAAGAATACAGGTGGGCCCCCATATCCACTGGGGATATATTCCAGGCCCCTCCGTGGATACTTGAAACCGTGGATAAGAGCAAACACCCCCTCCATGGTTTCCTGAGGGCCCCCCCACCCTGCCTCCACTGCAGGCAGGCATGCCTGCCCCCCCCCAGCTCTTATTTTTCTTTCAGCAAGCTTTGTTTCTTCCTTAAAACAAACAGAAAAGCAGCCTCCATTGCAGGCAAGTAGTTAACGAGATTAAGTCCTAGAGAGGCTCTGCAAGGTTTCTGTTAACCTTGCAGAGCCTCTCTAGTACTTGGTCTCGTTCTACTTGCCTGTAATAAGCAGCCAGAGGTTGATTCTTCTGTTTCTTTAAGGAAGAAACGAAGTTTACTGGGAAAAAAGTAAAAGCCTGGGGGGGGGGGTTTTCCTCACGATCCGTGGATAACTGAAACCGTGGATAGCGAATCAGTGGATATGGGGGCCCACCTGTACATTGATACAGTAATACAATAAAACTGCGTTTGAAGTAGCACCAGAAGGGGAAAACAATGTCAGTGAATACTAGAATCACTAAGTAAATGTTCTCATAATTAAAGGTTTTTTTTAATGGTGAGGGGAATATTTCCTTCTCATCCCCAAAGAAATACTTTCAATCCAAAAATCAAAATGAGAGAACGTTTGGTGTGGATCTAGTAAAAGGTAAAGGTAAAGGTGACCCCTGACAATTAAGTCTAGTCGTGTCTGATTCTAGGGTGTGGTGCTCATCCCCATTTCAAAGCCGAAGAGCCAGCGTTGTCCGAAGATGCCTCCGTGGTCATGTGGCCAGCATGACTCTCCTTGCCGCAGCGCGTAGCATGCGGCTGGAACACAGAGCGCTGTTTACCTTCCCGCAAGCAGTACCTATTTATCTACTAACATTAACATGCTTTGGATTTAGTACCATAATACTAATTCTAAAAAATAATGACAGCCTTATTCAGAATCCATCAAGGTACATGTTTGGTGAGATATTTTTCCTAGTTTGTATTACAGTTGAACCTTTTTATCTACAGGGGTTCTGTTTCCGGAACCCCAGTGGATAAAAAATGTTATATGAAAACTGGGGTGGGGTCGGGAGCGGTGCCACATTAACTTTTTTCCAGCATCTTCGGTGCTTCCCTTCTCTTGAATTTGTTTAAGCTGACTGAAAAAAAATTAAAACCGCTACCAGAAGCAACGTATAGATGGCACTAGAAATTCCTGGTTGCTTTTTTTTTTCTTTTTGCAGCAGTTTAAACATGCCTGGAAGCGGCTGGCAGGCCCCCGACAACACTGAAAAAAGAGGTAATGTGGTGCGGTCGGACTCCCTCTTTCACAGTTTTGCCACCTATGTTGAGTCAAATCCGTGGATGGAATAATCGTGGATAAAAAGGTCTGACTGTTCTTTGCATTTAATAACATCTGCTATTCTCTTTTACTGTCTCTTAGCTTAGCTACATTACTGTCTCTTAGCTTAGCTTAGCTGCTTCTCAGTCTGCTTTGGATTTTTAAAATGATAAGGACCTTGAATATTATGGTATTGCCTGCAAACCTGGCCACTGTTTTACTCCTGATTCCTCATTATTTATAATAAACAGCACTAGCTATGGGATCTCACTATTCACTCCTCTTCTTTGAGAAGACTGCTCATTCTGGTCTTTTAACCAGTCCCCAATCTATCACAAGAGTCATCCTCCCATGCCATGGTTGCTCAGTTTCTGTAGGAGGCTATATGAGGACCTTCATCAAAAGCCTGTTGAAAAGCTACGTACAAGCATATCCACTGGATCATCACTCTCCCCATGCTTACTATAGCAAAGAAGTCTAATCGGTTTGATACAGAACTTCCCTTTGTGGAATGCCTTTGTGAATAATCTGCTATGCCAATCAGTTACCCTCTTCCAGTTAAAATGAACAGCTTTCTTAGAAAATACTTTGATCTAAAAAAGAGTCAAAATAATTTTACCACAAAGATAAAAGTGAGCAAACACTCATCTCTGACATTAACATATGGAAATAGAAGAACATGGAAAACAAGACATGGTGCTTAGTGCATCTTAATGATTGAGTGTATGCAAGCCGCCAGGCTGTCTTTCATGAGAGTGCCTAACTTTGGCAGGACTAGACATTATAATCAATGCAAGGCTGCTACCAAAAACAGGCACTGGGATCCTGTTTTCTTGTAAGGGATCCCCTTTTTCTTGTAAGGTTTTGAGGTGGCCCAGGACTCAATGCACTCCACCATTAGAAGAGGAGTTTGGTGACATGATTGGGTAGATTTGGCTCAAGAATGTTCTAAGTCAAGAGCCAACAAAGAGCCTTCCCTTGAGACTCCCATGGAGGGGGAAAGGCGCTAAGGAATGACAATTTCTGCACCCTCTATGCCTAAGGAGATAGCCATGCCCCCACCCTTTGACTCAGAGGGCTCATTCCCAGAACTACCTACAGCTCAGGAAACTACCCCTCTATGCTATCATTTAATCTAAAGGTGCAGCAGAGGTGTCACAACCTAGAACCAGGCATAGCCCCTTTAAGCCCAATCAGTTTTCTGCTGAAGAGGAAGAGCCTGAGAAACCAACCTTGCTGTAGAATCACTTAAGCTCACAGTTGGCTCCAGACCATTGCTGGAGCAACACACCAAAAGAACTGTTTGTGATTTGCCTTGCTTGACCTTGTAACCAGCCCCATAATGAGTCCTGACCATCCATGGTCTATCCTGGATTCTTGCCATGCATCACTGGTATACCAGTGCATGTTTCCATGCGGAACAGGACACCTATAGGCAGACTTACCCATGTTACCTCCATTTCTGTTCCAGACACTTTATTTCCTTTTCTACTATTCCAAGACAATAGCGAGCTGTCTCCCTCCAGCAGCCACCAGCACAACCAGACTGTGCCATCCCCAAAAGGATGTTGCCCCTAAAATGATTGCTTAAAAAGCTATTTCATTTCTATTGCCTTGCACCTGGGAGGGAGGATCCTGTTCTCCACCATATCTGGAGGCACTCACATCATGCATACAAGCTGCTGTTAGATGGATGCAATTCTGAAACATGACTAGAAATACTTTCAAAGGAGGTAGAATGTATAGGTTTAAAAGCCATGTAAGAATCTTAGAATTCTTAAAATGCGCAAAGACTTCAACACGTTCTAAAAGCACACAAAATACATAATTAAAATAGTTGAGGACAGCAATAAAATAGTTGAGGATAAGAACCTTGGGCTGTGTACTGGTTCCACACTAATAACGTGAGCTGTGGTATTTAGCCCAGCTGAGCATTAGGCTCTAGAATTAGGTAGGGACCAAGTTACTCCCCTTCCTTCATATTATAAGGACAGTGCTTAGCTGGAAGCCATCCAAATCTGTCAATTGAGGCCAGGTTTAGGGAATATGTACTTGCAATTTTCCAGTTCATGGAGTATGTGGCTCTGCCATTACACTTTTCATGCAAGTAGACTGTTCATGCTTGATCATCAGAACAATCATAAAGGTGCAGACAACATGACACTCTGTTATCTGCTTCCATTCATTCCTCTTCAGTGCTCAACTTCTTGGATTTCTTGCAGAAAAGTATATACAGTATCCCCTTAAAGTAGTATTCTCTTTTGTGATTATTCTGGATAGATGTCCTGTACCTTCACCCTTCACATACATTATTTCAACCTTACTCCTTCATTTTCATTGACTTGTGTTGAATGTATGCAGTTTCACCAAGATGCTTTGTTAATTTCTTCTACTAATTTCTTTTTAAGCAGAAGCTCCCTGCCATCTTTTACAAGATGCACGTTTTGGCATGCTGCATCCAATCATATGTGTAATTGTGCAGAGTTGATGTTATTTCAGGGAAAAATATTAAACTAAAGCTTGACATTTTAGGAGGAATAAATGCATATTTATTCAGATCTTGATATATGCATATTTAAATAAATGCATATTTATTCAAGATCTGGTCAGGGATGTAAATGTTACCGAACCGTTGTGGAACAGTGACCATGCTGCGATCTGTTTCGCCATGCATGTCGGGGGGAGAGTGCGGAGCAAATCTGACACAAAAACCCTTGACTTCCGAAGGGCAGACTTCCCCAAAATGAGGAGACTAGTTAAAAAAAAAAAGCTGAAAGGGAAGGTAAAAAGAGTCCAGTCGCTCCAGAGTGCATGGAGGCTGTTTAAAACAACAGTAATAGAGGCCCAGTGGGAGTGTATCCCACAAAGGAGGAAGGGCTCGAGTCGACTAAGTCCAGGAGGGTGCCGGCATGGCTAACAAGCACAGTGAAAAGGCAAGGAAGGCAAGGAAGCTTCCTTCCGTAAATGGAAGTCTTGCCCTAATGAGGAAAACAAACAGGAGCACAAACTGTGGAAAAAGAAATGTAAAAATATGATACGGGAGGCCAAGCAAGACTTTGAGGAACGTATGGCAGGCAACATAAAAGGGAATAACAAAAGCTTTTTCACATATGTTAGAAGCAGGAAACCTGCCAGGGAAATGGTTGGTCCGCTGGATAGTGAGGGAGAGAAAGGGGTGATAAAAGAGGACTTGGAGACTACAGAGAAATTAAACGAGTTATGTTAAACGGGCATAATGATGCGCTAAGGAATGGTGCCCGGTGCAGTTAGCACAGGCGCAGAGCTGCAAGGACTTGCACATGTGCAGAAGGAAGAAGTTCTCGGCGCTTGCCAGAGGAAGCTCGCCCCAGGCGCTTCCGATCGGCTTACAGATAACAAGTACTTGGGGAGAAAGCACACACTACACTACACTAACAGAGGCCCATTTAACATTAAAAACCCAGGGAAAACAGTAAAAAACAGGTTTAAAAAAGGTTTCGAAAACGAAACCTAAGGGGGTCTGTGCCCCCCAGGGGGCCTCATCGCCCTACGCCCTGGGGCCCCCCGCCCCCCGCCCCTATCAGGAGACACTTCTGCCTAAGCTAGGTCTCCTAATCAGAGTTAGAAAAAGACAGAAACAAAGAACCAAACCATAAAGAAGTTTCATATGACAGGTTTAATTAACTAACACAAATATAATAATGTATTAGTACTTTTTTTAATAACTTGACCTTTAGTTCTCCTTAGTGAAAAATACACAATAAAAACAAAGGCATTCTCGAAAGTGACAGACAAAGATAAAACAGTTCCTTTTTATTAGAAATAACAATGCTCTTTGTTCGAGGACAAATAGTTAGTTAATTGTAATTTACTTTGTGAGGTTATTTCACTTTTCTTTCAGTCTAGCTAACTGAAACATAATTGTGAACCAACATTCACACTCTTATTGTAAAACCAAATCATTGTTTTATATTCTCAAGGAATGAAAAAAAAATTATATGTTTGGCATATGTGTGGCACATTTTATGCACAATATAATAATTTGAGTAATAGCAGTCCTGCTTGAGGAGAATAGTTCCTCAGTGAAACAATATAAGTCCCTAAAGCAACAGCTCTTCTCACTGGCTACTAGCAGAAGGGAAAAGGAATTCTTCTTACCTTATTCCATTGGAAAATGAGCCATTTGGCAAAAATCAGACAACACAGTTCTGGATAATGGTGGAGGAAAGCAGTGGGGAGACAATGTTGAGCGAAAGCATTCATGGCCAGAAACAATATTCCAGGACAAAGGATTTAAAGGTAAAAAAAAAGCCATGTGAAAACAATTTTTTATCAAAGCCAACAAATGTATAAAAAACTATTTAAAAACACAAATCTTCAGAATGCTAACTGATGGCAAATTTAGCAAACAAAGAGTAAAAATCATTTAAAATACAGAGGCAAATGGACCGACGTTTCATCCTAATTTACCAGGTCTGAAACAGCGTAGCTGTGGGTGTTGTAATTGTGCGTAATTGTGTCTGTCACAACGTAATTGTGTCTGTCACTTTCGAGAATGCCTTTGTTTTTATTGTGTATTTTTCACTGAGGAGAACTAAAGGTCAAGTTATTAAAAAAAGTACTGTTATTAAAAAAGTACAAGTTATTAAAAAAAATAGTGGGGAGACACTTTTCAGGCAGCCCAAACCTAACTAAACTCATGCGTGGCGATGCGGTGGCAAGTGCATGACACTGCTTCCCGCAGGGGAGTTTTGCATGCTGAGTTTTGCATGACATTAGTCCCCTTGCCCCCGGGTAAACCCCAGCTTGCACAATGGGCCAGCTCGGACCTGTGCCAATGATATTGCTGGTGCAAGTTTGCATTGATTCGTGTCAGTGGATCAGGTCTGGGAAGGGGGATAGGATACAGCGTGTGCAAACCCCTCACAGTTGTCTGTTCCCTTGTGATTCAGCACGAATGAGTAATCAGGCCTGAAGAGCTGTGGCAACCTCTCTGTCAGCGGAACCTCTCTGCAGATATCAGCAGAACCTCTCTGTGGCAACCTCTCTTCACCCCAGGGAGATAACGCACCTCTTGCACTAACTTGTCTGGTCAGCACTTGGCAGCTTCCATCCCCGTCAGCAGGTAGTGGGGCTTCAGCATCCTCTACTGAGGTTCCTGGGACTAGAGGAGATGGCCCTCCCTCCAGTGGCACTGAATCCTCCTCCACAGAAAGGCCCTGGAAGCAATTGCTCAATTCTAGGAACACAGAATTCTTCATTATAGGCTTTGTCTTTTGGGTGACATTCCTCCATAGGCTTGTTCTTACATGTGGTTATCTTCTTCCTTGGTGGAACCCTGTGAGGTCTGCAGCATTTCCAAAAGAGCTTTCTCATTTCTATCCGAAAACTCCTCATTTCCCTGATACGCTGAAGGGTGGCTAGACATGCCTTCAGGCCATGCAGAGCCACCAGCTTGCATTTAGCTTGCACCAGCTTGCTTCAGGCCATGCAGAGCCACCAGCTTGTAGCCACTGCCAACCAAAGGCCATTTAATCAAGAGCATCAAGAAATCCAAAACCTTAAGAGAGGGTAATCACTTCACTTTGCACAAAATAATAGCATGTACAGTATAATAACATTATATAATGATCAGGCACACACAAAAAGATCAGGCAGGTAGACACACACACCCTGATGAAGTCACAGAACCAAAGAGTCTGAAGGATCAGAAGACTTGACAGCATACACTGAGTTTTTAAGGAGCTACTTTGGGAGCATGCATGCATGCATGAGTTCTGCATGTAGCACTGCCAGTGAAATGCTACCTAAAGCAGAGGACTCCTCATTAGTCAAAACATCCTAGACTCTTCAAGGGAAGCCAAAAGAGATTGGGGAAGACTAGCAACATTTTTAAGGGGGGATTTGCATGCCCTATCTATGTGTTGTTAGTCTATCATGTAACTTGGGCCATTTCATTCCAGTTCATTATTATTTTTCTCAGCTTCTACCATGATACTTAGGATATGTGAAGCAGGACTGAGGTAAGCTGTTATGATTCTCACTTTGTGGGAAGAGCATAAAAGTTTGACATTTTGGAAAGTGCTTCCTGCGTCTCCTTCTGTGATTAGCAGAAAGAACTGCCCATTCCGTTCTGTGTTCTTTTCTCAGCTCAGATAAGCATCCACAAAGTGCAGATGCTTATCTATGGCTTATCCAAGCAACTTAGGTCAAGATATCAGCGGAAAAATCTAATAAGAACAGGTGTTTTGTGCGATTTTCAGCACACTGAGATTCATTGGGTTTAGAAATAACAATGCAATCTTGTCAAGCTATATTTTATAGAGAGTTTCCATTGAAGAAAATGACAAGACTTTCTAAGCCTTAATTAATCCTCACACATTGCCTGTGAAGCAAGAAAGCCTTATTACTATCAAGGAAAATTGTTCAGGAAAGTCGAGTTGTTCTTACTGAGTGTGTGTGCAGAAATAATGCAAAACATCCACATTTTGCAGACGTTTGCTTTAATGAATCAAATTAAGCAAAAGTTGAGTTTTTTCAGGCAACCTGCTGGTTCTACAGCCAAAGACATGGCAATTATTTCAAATCAATATGTGAAATTCAGCCACACACCTTCCTCAGCCCCATTGCTCCCTTTACCTCCTTACAGTCTCAGTCTCCAAAACCTCTCTCTCTCTCTCTCTCTCTCTCTCTCTCTCTCTCTCTCTCTCTCTCTCTCTCTCTCCAGTTTCTTTCTTTCATGCCAACACATCTCTTTAAATCCCTATATCCTGTGTGTGTACTTTCCCCTTCTTGTTTCTTGACTTGTTACCAGCTCCAGGGATTTCGCACCCCTTTTAATAATAAAATAACATACAGTCCAAGGCAGTTTCCATGGGCTTTCCCAACCCCCTTAAATGGGTTGTTGTTGTTGTTTTTTTACAATATATTAATGTTCAATCTTTCATGAACAACTACATTCCAGATGGTATCCTTTTGCTGTCTGGCCTCTCACTGGCCGCCTCCTATGCTCAGCCGACGCAGCTCAGCCCTCTTCTCCCTTACTCACATTTTCTTGGGTGCCTGCAGTGGCGTCACTAGGGTGCGCATCACCCTGAAGCGAGAGGTGCGCGCGTCACCCCCATGATAGGCTCCTCCCATGCAGTGATGTCATCGCCCCACCCCCTGCATCATCGCCCCACCCCATGATAGACTCCTCCCATGCAGTGACATCATCGCCCCGCCCCCATGATAGACTCCTCCCATGCAGTGATGTCACTGCCCCGCCCCCTGCATCATCGCCCCACCCCATGAGACTCCTCCCATGCAGTGATGTCATCGCCCCGCCCCCTGCCATCAAAATTATACCTTTGAAATAAAATATACACACAGCCGAAATGCATGTACTTACAACATATTTATTTTAACAAGAACAGAAACATGCACAGACAGTGCAACAACTAAGTTATTTTGAGCAGCTCAGCCTCAACCAAATCAGAATTTTACTTTCCGGACCTTCATAGCTGCAAAGTCTTGAATAACTGTGTCAAAGTCAATCTCTTGCGTCAACTCACTTTCAATCGATAGCATTGCAAGATCAGAAAGCCTCGTTTGTCCCATGGTTGACCGCAAGTAGTTCTTAATGAGTTTCAGCTTTGAAAAGCTCCTCTCACATGAGGCCACAGACACGCAGATGGTCAAAAATAATTGTAGGCTAAGTGAAAGGTTGGGGATAGAGTCTCTGAATTTCCATTCAGCAATGAATGTCAGGATGTCGAATGCTCCCCATTCTTCCGCATTAATGCCTACTGCTGTCAGGTGCCTTCTCATCCTCGGTATCTCCAGTAAAAGCTCACTCTCAGAAACTTCATCATAGACAGTTGTCAGTTTTGGAACCAACTCCTGTAACTGTTTGTCAGTGGCAGATAGGAGAGTCTTCACTTGGAGAACGTCAAAAATGCTGGCTACTTCCTTGATGGCAGTCGATCTGGTGTGGAGTTCCGACAGAAAGCGATCAATGCACTGAAGCATGTCCATCTTGTTTTTCTCTTGCACAGTGAGTCTAGCATCTCTTGCTAGCTCCCCTGCCATAGTCTTCTTTGACGAGAATCTTTTCTGTACTTGTATTCCGTGTTCCTCTGCTGTTACAACTGCCTGCTGAATTGCACGCTCTACTAGGTTCATGCGCTCCTCCTGCAGAAAAACTCTTAGTGTCTCTAGTTTTATGACCACCTTGTCTAGACCTAAGCCCTTAGTCTGCAGGTACTGCTGCGCATTATTAACTTCCCGAAGCACAGCACACCAAAAGTAGAGGTAGCAGAGGAAAGTGAAATCCAAGATACTGTGACTTAAGAGGTTCTGCTTTAGCCGCTGAATCCTTGTCCTCTGTATCAGCAGCCATAGCCGCAAATGCCTGTACCAACCCATCAAAGTTGTCTCTGATTGGCTTGACGGCAGCATAATGTGCACTCCAGCGTGTTGTTGATAACATTTTCACTGTCACTTCAGTATGAGCCATCAGCACAGCCCATTGTTTGGGGGAGCCAGAAAAGAAAGTGAACACTATCTCAATAGTGCCAAAAAATGAATTGCAGGATGCATTTTCAGAGAAAGAGTGCTGGCCACACACGTTAAGTGAGTGGTCCACACATCCAATAAAGATTGCTTTTGGGTTCTTTTGCTTAAGAAGGGCTTGTACGCCTCCTTGTTTTCCAGCCATGTTGGCAGCGTTATCGTAACCTTGTCCACGGCACATCATAAAGTCCAGTCCATCCTTTTCCAAACATTCAAGAAGTTTAGAGGTGATGTCAGCAGCTCTTTTCCTATACAAGATGAAAAATCCTAAAAATGATTCGTGGACTGTCACTTTCCTATTCCTGATGGTTACATATCTGATTACTTCGGCCATCTGGTCATTATGCGATATGTCAGGCGTGCTGTCCAACATTATTCCGTAATACTTCGCAGACTTTATCTCACTGACAATTTTCTGCTTTACATGCATTGCCAAGGCATGTATAAACTCATTCTGAGTGGTTGGGGAGAGATAAGAGACTGAGAGTTTCTTTAGTGTTGCTTTCTGCTGCTTTACTTTAAGTAGGTGCTCTTTCAGCACTGAATCATGCTTTGCAAGCACCTCAACCAACTCAAGAAAGTTGCCTTTGTTCACTGAGGTTTCATCTTCATGGTGGCCACGAAAGGCAAGATTCTGCATGGCAAGATACAGTACAACATCGAGCAAACTGCGTAAGATGTCCTTCCACCTCTTAGCCTCCAGCTCCCTCGAAGTAATAACTTCAGCATCAATGGTTCTGCCCCGCCTCAGTCCTCCTTCCAATGCTCTCCAAGACTCAAGGCACCGTAGATGCTCCTCAGATCTCTCATGGACCTTTATTCTCGGGTTCAGTCTCCACCATGCCTGAAACCCAGTCACAAACTTTGATGTTGAATCTGTAATGTGAACAGTAAACAGTCGGCAGCAGAAACAATATAAGTGCTCAGACACGGGTGAGTAGACCATCCACGTCCTCAGAATTTTCTGGCCATCTGGCATCAGCCGGTAGAACCAGTGTTTGGATAGCTGGCGGTCCTCTCCCTTAATGTTCTTTCCTGGCCTTGCCACAACAGCGAAAGGCCCATCCTTGTTCTGGAAATGAGCACTTCCAAGATTTACAACTTGAACCCGAAGACTGTCATCAACAGGTATCTCCCAGAAAGACACATCATGCAACTGTTGCAATTCTGTATCCAGGTCTAGGTCATCATCAATCATCTCAGTGTCTTCTTGGTCATCATCATCATCATCATGGCGGCTAGTTGTTTCTTCTGCTTCTTCCTCCTGGTCGTCATCATCATCATGGCGGCTAGTTGCTTCTTCTGCTTCTTCCACGTTCTCTTCTTCAGAAGTAGAATGCATGATGCTGCTAATGCTAGCTTCGGATTCAGAAGAAGAATCAGCTGATTCAGTAGGGGGCAGAGGAGCAGTTTCTGCAGAGGTGCCAGGTTGGCTGTCGTCGTCTGCCTTTTTCTGGATGAACTGAAGCATGGCTCCAGCTTGCTGTTTGACTAGTCTCATTTTGGCCGCTTTTGCTTTGCGTTGCTGTGCTCCGCTTGCCCTTTTTGACATATGCTTTCCAGATGGACCTGATCGCTTCTTCTTCATGATTGAAGGGGTTTGGACAGAGAAGTGGGTTTTCTCTGTGCCAGGTGCAAGGGAATGGCAACTGGACACAGGTATCTTGTTGTCTTGTGTGCTCCCCGAGGCATCTGGTGGGGCCACTGTGTGATACAGAAAGCTGGACTAGATGGGCTTTTGGCCTGATCTAGCAGGGCTCTTCTTATGTTCTTATGTTCTTATGAAGATCCCTTTAAAACAAAGGAGAAACTTTAAATATTTTCACTGAGTGAGCACCACATTGGCAGCAGTGGCAGGCAGTGGAGAAACACTGAATAAAGACAGTGTCCAAACTCCAATCCTCGTTTAAAGGCACCTAGGCTAGGTGCCATGCCATTCACCGCATCCTGTGGCAAGGAGTCCCACAGGGATCGCAGAAAGCATGCACAGAAAGCTCCACAATGGAAACAAAACACACAGCAGCAGGTAGACTGCATTGAACCAGGAGGAATACCACACAAAGAATAGCTTTGCCAGGCAGGCCCTGGATAACCCCCCCACAATGGAAACAAAACACACAGCAGCAGGTAGACTGCATTGAACCAGGAGGAACAACACACAAAGGATAGCTTTGCCAGGCAGGCCCTGGATTACCCCCCCCCCCACAATGGAAACAAAACGCACAGCAGCAGGTAGACTGCATTGAACCAGGAGGAACACCACACAAAGAATAGCTTTGCCAGGCAGGCCCTGGATACCCCCCCCCACAATGGAAACAAAACACACAGCAGCAGGTAGACTGCATTGAACCAGGAGGAACACCACAGAAAGAATAGCTTTGCCAGGCAGGCCCTGGATAAACCCCCCCCCACACACACAATGGAAACAAAACACACAGCAGCAGGTAGACTGCATTGAACCAGGAGGAACAACACACAAAGGATAGCTTTGCCAGGCCCTGGAGAAACCCCCCACCCACCCATGGAAACACCCCCCCCCCAAAAAAAAACACAGAGTAGGAAAGCTTTGCCAGGCCCTGGAGAAAGCCCCACCCCCACCCATGGAAACACAGCAACTCAGGTGATCATTATACAGAGCATTATGATCACTGAATGAAATTAGTGAAAAGGGAAATCCATCTTCCCCTGAATTTTTATGATTGCCTTTGTATACTTGTTCAAGTGTACACAACGAAGGGAGTACGGCCTATGGAACAAAATATGGTGTTGAATCATTCCCTGTCATTTAATCTTGTACTGTCATATTGCTATGCAAGGATCAGAAGAAAGCAGGATAAGAAGCAGCCGTCCAACTAGGGCATGCATTAAAAAAAGAACATGTTGGCTGCCGTCCAAGACAGACATAGGTGTGCTTAAGGCCATTGAAAGCATGCCTAACTCTATGTTGGAATGTGGCCCCAAGTTTCGGAGCAAACAAGGTATTAAAAAAGGTCTATGAACCTGTCAGTGTAATTTCTGCAAAATTAAATAGTTTTAATTTAATGCATGCACTTTAGCAGGTAACAGGATGCAAGCACTTTAGCAGGTAAATTAATGCATGCACTTTAGCAGGTAACAGGAACATCACATCTGGAATCCTTCAGGATGATTCACACACTTTTCCTCCTCCTAACTCTGCAGGGGATTGGCACCCCTGTGTGATGAAATCCAAACATTGAAATTATATGGCCAAACACACACAAAAGCAGATGGAAGGATTTCAGTTTTGTACATAATCTGTAAAATGGACAGTCTCAAGTGCTTTGCCAAGATGACAAAGGTCCAAAGGAATTTTTGAGTACAATCCAGAAGTTGTCACATATATATGTATATATTCCTTGAGCTAGTAAATATACACCTCTATTTTACAAAACCAGCCATAAAGAAGTACTGTACAAAGAACAAGACAGTCTGCAGAACTTAAAAGCTACATGAGGACAGCACAGAACCATGGATGTATTTAATGAGGTGGAGTTTTAAAGGTATCACATTTAGGGGAAATGGTTGAATAATGTTTTTTTTTCTGGTTCAGTGTGACCATCAACGTGCCCCAAAATACACATAAAGATACAAGACACAGGTTTTATGGGTGAAGTAGCCATGTAATTAAATATAAATACAACCGACGTTTCGTCTTATTTCCTAAGACATTATCTAGGTCTAAACTGCTTGGCTGTTGGGATGGTACTGAAAACCAACTGACAGAAACAGAACTTAAAGGGAAACACAGGCAGAGCTTAACATAGATCTTAAAGGAACATCAGACAGATTCTAAAGGCAAAAGGCAGAATTAACATATATTGTTCCCTGTATATTTGTGCAATACTGGAAACCATATTTTGTCAATAAATGTTAATTCTTGTTGGCGGTTAATAAGATTTTGCGATCTTCTTTTACTAATCTCAATTGCTTCCAGATTCTGGCGCATTCTATTGTTAGGATCATTAGCCAGACATTTAGTCTCATTGAACAAAATACTATGGTTGGTTGTCATTGAATGTTCTGCGAGAGCTGAGACATCATTATGTCGTAGACGAACCGCGTGTTCATGTTCCGATATCCTTGTTTTGATCATTCTTTTTGTAGTACCAAAAAGAATCGGAACATGAACGCGCGGTTCGTCTACGACATAAGGATGTCTCAGCTCTCGCAGAACATTCAGTGACAACCAACCATAGTATTTTGTTCAATGAGACTAAATGTCTGGCTAATGATCCTAACAATAGAACGCGCCAGAATCTGGAAGCAATTGAGATTAGTAAAAGAAGATCGCAAAATCTTATTAACCGCCAACAAGAATTAACATTTATTGACAAAATATGGTTTCCAGTATTGCACAAATATACAGGGAACAATATATGTTAATTCTGCCTTTTGCCTTTAGAATCTGTCTGATGTTCCTTTAAGATCTATGTTAAGCTCTGCCTGTGTTTCCCTTTAAGTTCCATTTCTGTCAGTTGGTTTTCAGTACCATCTCAACAGCCAAGCTGTTTAGACCTAGATAATGTCTTAGGAAATAAGACGAAACGTCGGTTATATTTATATTTAATTACGTGGCTACTTCACCCATAAAACCTGTGTCTTGTATTCTAGTAGCTGGCCATGAAAGCTTTCGTTCTATGACACATAAAGATTTTTATTTTAAAACCACACAAGCAATGCTATTCAGTTAGAAAGAATTTCATGAATATGAAGCAAACCCTGATGAATTCCCATCCCAGTACTAATGCCATGAGTCAAAGATCTGCAAGGCTGAGGCGGTTCGAGCAGGTGCTCCTGCAGCCTAGCCTCTTCTGTGCTGTGCAAACATTATAGCGTCCCAGAAGAAGTCTGGATTCTGTGAATGCCATCTGTTATCAGAGCCAAAATGGAGCCAAGACTCTGCTACCTGCACCATGCCATCAACCTAGAAGGTGCTGGTGCTGTATTAAGAGAAGTATATACAGAGGAGAAGGTTTGTTTTTATATGCCAGCTGTAAAAGTCAGAAAGACTATGCACCTTGCCCACAAATTTAGAACTTGTCTGCAGGGCTTCTGAACAAAAGTAATTCCACCTTCCCCACCATTCACTGTTGTGGGCGGGAGGGGGGGATGGAACTTGTCTCCTTTAAGAGGAATAGTTTGCAAGGATAATTCCAGGGCCCCCTAGAGACTCGGGTGGGGTAGTTAATCCAATTCTGCCTTTGAGAGCAGTTTGTTCCAAAACATAAGATTGAAGTTTTATTTCATCAGGTGAGAATACAGGAACAATGCCATTTGACGTACTTTCTTTTATCCAGTGGAACTTTAAAATACCTCTAGTAATGATATGTCTATCCAATTCATTGGATAGACCTTCAGCAAGCTGCATAAGGATAGGAAAAAAACACACAGAAAGAGAGAGGAAAGGATAAGGAAAGCTTTGCCAGGCCCCCCGTCCGCACTGCCGTCTGACTCTGACCTTTTTGTTGTGCTGCTGCGCTGCTGTCTGTGCTGGAGCCTGGAGGACGGACGACGAAGAGCCTGCTGGCGGGCGGCGGCTGCACTGCTGCTGGCTTGCTTTTTTATGCTGCTCTGCTCCTGAGCTCCTCTCTCTGCTGCTTTCTTCTGCATGAGGCGATGGTGCGATGGCAGGGCGAGGGCGTGAAAGATGGCGGCGGTGGCTGCACTGCTTGCTTCTGCTCCCTCGACGACTGCACGAACGGCGCGCGCACTCACGCACGCTGCCCGGCTTTAACTGGTGCTGGGAGATTTTCGCGCCTGCGCAGAGCGTTGCTAAGGGCAAAAGGGCTCCCTTATGCCTCAGCGTCCCTTCTGCGCAGGCACAAAATTGCAAACTGCTGGCGCTAAGGCCATTCTTCATGAGGCCGAGCCGCCAGCAGGCAGAACAGAGAAGACACACAGGCCTGCTCCGTCGGCCCGACCTCGCAACGAGGGTGACGCGTGTCACCCTTTGCCCCGTGCCAGACGCACGTCACCCCCCGGCGGCCCGCCCCCCGCCTCATTGCAGTGACGCCCATGGGTGCCTGCTTATTCATTTTGTCTACAGTTTCACAAGACCTTTACCGCCCTTTGGCTGGGTAAGCAAAGACCACCATGTGGCTTGCCTAGGGGGAGTCTGCGCTACCCAGCTGCCTCAACCCCTTCAGGGTTGGCTGTGATCAGATTTCCCA
This sequence comes from Plestiodon gilberti rubricaudatus, assembly GCA_026170595.1. NCBI lineage: Eukaryota > Metazoa > Chordata > Lepidosauria > Squamata > Scincidae > Plestiodon > Plestiodon gilberti. The sequence continues at coordinate 114,398,213 of JANXHW010000003.1, forward strand.
ATCTATGAATGGGCAGAGCTTGGAGTCAGAGCGTCACGCCCGAGGGTATAAGGGGGAACATACAGGCAGCACCATTTTCTCCTCACCTAGTGCCCGCACACTGGGGGATGTTATAGTTTTTTCCCTGCTGCAGATTTTATATGTTTATTAAACTTTAATAGTGACCCTTTATCCAAGCCTCTGTCAAGCCTGTTTATTTAGGGGGGTTCACAGATAAGAACTGAATCATGAAGTAGTCCCAAGAATAAATAAGTGTCCTCTATCGAATAAAAAACACCCCTTTTAACTTTTACCCCCTTTTACCCCTTTAGGGGGTAAAATTTAAAGAAACCATTAAAACAGTTTTTAAAGACACCCCCCCAAACAAAAACAAAAAAACCTATGTTAGAACTCCACAAACACAGAAGATACAAAGGGTATCTTTGGTATAAGTTAAAGGTAAAGGTGACCCCTGACAATTAAGGCCAGTCGTGTCCGACCCTAGGGTGTGGTGCTCATCCCCATTTCAAAGCCGAAGAGCCAGCGTTGTCCGAAGATGCCTCCGTGGTCATGTGGCCGGCATGACTCTCCTTGCCACAGCGCGTAGCATGCAGCTGGAACACGGAGCGCTGTTTACCTTCCCGCAAGCAGTACCTATTTATCTACTCGCATTCACATGCTTTGGAACTGCTAGGTTGGCAGGAGCTGGCCAAGCAACGAGAGCTCACCCCGTCGCAGATTCGAACTGCTGACCTTTCGATCGACAGCTCATGGTTCAGCGGTTTAACCCACTGCGCTACCCGCTGGTATACAAAGCCTTATTTTTACTGTCTGCTTGACGACAGCATCTGGGTATCTGTTAATTGACCCCCGAATCTAGATTCACCCCTCTAGGGGTCAATTAGGGCAAAGTCCTGAAATATGTGTTTAAGCATTTGTATGGACAACCTTTGTGAGCAAAAACCAAGTCGATCTCTCGTTGGGCCTAAGAGATCTTGAGGAATCTGTGAAAACGCATGGCGAGCCCAAGCCGAGGTGTATCTACTCAGAAGTAAGTCCTGTTCTAGTCAATGGGACTTATTCCTAGGTAATGGTGAATAGGATCGCAGCACCCCTTTTCACCCCCTTAGAGGTTGAATTTCTAAAAAAATCCCTTCTTAGTGGGCGCTTATGTCACAGAAGGAACATACTCCCCAAATTTCAGGGGTTGAGACTTGTCGGTGATGTCACCCCTTTTTAACTCTTTAGGGCTGAAATTTCAAAAAACCGTGAAAACTGTTTCTAAAGATTATACAGAGACACCTGCCTGCCAAAAAGGAATGTTTTAGCTCCACAAACACAGGAGATACGAACGGTTCTATAATTGCCCCCCAAATCGAGGTTTGCCCCTTTCCGGGTCAATTAGGGCAAAATCCCGAAATTAGTTTTTCAGCATTTGGACGGGTAACTTTTATAAGCCAAAACCAAGTGGCTATCTCATCGAGACTGAGAGGTATCGAGGAATCCCTGAAAACGCATTGCACCCCTTCGCCCCCTTGGGGGCGGAATTTCTAAAAATCCCTTCTTAGTGGGTGCTTACTTCACAGACAGAACGTGCTCCCCGAATTTCATGTGTCTAGGCTCAGGGGTTTGGGTGGGGCAGTGATGAGTCAGTCAGTCAGTCAGTCAGTCAGTCAGTCAGTACTTGTTCTTTTATATATAGAGATTTATATCCCGCCTCTCCACTTGCGAACAAAGCATCCAAGGTAGTATCTGAATGAAAAGATCAATTCACAGCCCATTCCAACCCAACTCCTCTCCAAGTCAGGCATAAGTGTGGCCTAAGTGCAGCCTAAGTTAGGCAGAAGTTATGCCTGAGGTAGGTCAGAGTTATGCCTGAGTTAGGCAGGCTGCAGTTTCTGTGGCCCAGCACCACCCCAGGATCCAGGCAACACTTACCTCCCAGGCAGGCAGGCTCTTCTCCAGGCTCCATGTCTGGCTCAGGCATGTGCAGGCCTCTGTCTGCATGTGTCAGCGTCCATCCATGGCAGCTGCCGCAGGGTCTGTCGCAGCCCGGTCGCAAAGGGGCTGACCGCAGGCATAGGGGTTGCGCCAGTCATGTGGTGGGCGCAGGGCAGGTGACAGGTGAGCGAGGTGCCTGAGCCCAGCCGCCACAGGGCACCCTGTGCATCAGCCACCTGCTGCAGGGGAGAGTGGCCGTCCCCTCCCTCCTGCAGAAGGCGATGCCACCCCCAAGCCACGTTGAGGCTGCACTGGGGGGTGAGCGGGGGAGGGAAGGGGAGGGGGTGGGAATGTCACACACAAGGGGGGGTCTCATGAGGACTGGAACTGCCTCTGACATGACTCGCCCGTGCGCTGCCTGAAGCCCTGGGCCTCCAAGGCTGGGGCAATGCCCACAAAGAAGGCATCCCGGCGTGCCTGCTGCTCTGTGCCCCGGCCAAGACCGAGAGATGCCTTGGGCTTGTCTGCTGTGAGCGTGAAGGGCTCACATAGCTCATCACACCCCCAGATGGGGCGACGACGGCGCCTCACGGCAGGCGCTCGGGCAGGGTGGGGGGTGGCCAGCAGCCATCATCAGGGAGTGGGAGGGGAGGCAGACACACAGGCAGGCAGGCAGGGGGTGCTGGGGAGGGGCATGGGTGGGTCAGAGGCAGACAGACAGACAGACAGACAACAAGGCTGGTGGGAGACAGATTCCAAGAGAGGGGTCTGCAGAGACCGATAGGGACACAGGGGGCGCTCCGCAGATGAAGGTGATGCATAAACAGGCGCCTCTTATGCAGACAGACTTTGGGCGGAAGTGGCTGCATTACAGGCGGACCTTCGACGGAGGCGCCTGCATTACAGGCGGACCTTCGACAGAGGCGCCTGCATTACAGGCGGACACCCTGGCTGTCACTGTTTGCCTGCCTGAGAGGCCCCCCCGACTCCCCCTCCCCTCTGTGCCATGGGGGTCTGGCAGCGCCCCTGCTGGGTTCTCCCAAGGAAGGCCGTGGCAGTCCCTGGCTGGGACTCATGGAGGGGCTTCAGTGCTGGGGGCTGTCTGGGTGTGTGGGGTAATGCTTGTGTAAACACTGGGCACGTATGTTTCACTGGGGCTCTGCCCAAGGGGCATCTTTATTGTTCTGGAACGTTAGCAGAGATGGCCAGGCGAGGCTGCCAGGGGGTAGTCACAGCAGCCAATCTGAAAGCAGCAGCAGCACACCTGCCCCATGGACCTGGAGATGCAGGCTCTTCCCCTGTGGAACCACAGCCTGCTGCATAGAAAGGGGAGGGGGCAGCAAGTAGGCAGCCAGGGAGGTGGAGCAGCAGCAGCAGCGCCGGCAGCTGAGGAGGGTTGCAGGGCTGGCTCCCTGACCTCTGGCAGCATCGAGGCAGACAACAGTGGGGCAACCAGACTGCAGGCCCAGGGGTGCTCCCAGGAAGGTAGGTGGTAGTGGACGTTCCTGGGGAGACAAAAAACAAGGGGGAGTTACGTGTCAGCTGGTGTGTGGAAGCAATCGCCAGTGAAGAAATGCCAGTGTGTCGGTTGCAAAAGCCTGCAGGGAGAGAAATAAAACACAGCTGAGAGGTGTGACACACATAGCATGGTCTGGGCTGCTTACCTTGGTGTAAGGAGAGCATGATCCTGTAAGGGGAAAGGGTCAAAGAGAGAGGCAACAACACAACTTGGGGGTCACACCCATGGCAAAGTTAGCAATACTGACCTGTCAGTAGACCCTGTGGAGAAAGGGGGGGGGAACAGCTGGTGTCTACATAAGGCTAACAGTTCCACACTTGTGGCATTTGCTGCTCACATGACTACAGGCAGCAATCAGACACAACAGTAGTAAAGAGACATGTATCCTATATATCATAGCAGGCAAAGCAGGCAGCTATGAGACAAGACATTGGTAGAGAGGCATATCATGGCAGGCTATGCAGACAGCTATGAGACAACACATTGGTAGAGAGGCATATCATGGCAGGCTATGCAGACAGCTATGAGACAACACATTGGTAGAGAGGCATGTCATGGCAGGCTATGCAGACAGCTATGAGACAACACATTGGTAAAGAGACATGTATCCTTCCTATATTTCTAAATGCAAAGAGGCAGCAGTCAGACCACATGTCAGCACAAACCCTGCTCTTACCTGCTGGTGTTGTTGCCTGTGGGGGGGGGGGAGATGGGCTGGGAGAAAGACATGGGTTAGCAAATACTTGCATGGAGGCAGCTGCCCAGGCACAGCTGTAAACAGGTTGGCCGCAGCCAGAACAGCCCTCTCTGCCCTAGAGGGAGGCAGAGAGGAGAAGAGAGAAGTGGGGTGTTTGTGAATTTTGCCCTCCACCGACAAAGTCCCACTTTGTGGCTGTGGGGGACAGAACCCCACACCACGTGCTCAGAGAGAGAGAGAGTGACTGGAGGTCTGGGGCTGGGCTTTTGTGGGAATGAGGCTGGGTGGGGCTGGGTGCTGATAGGCTCCCTATCTTAGGCATAACTCTGTCAGTTTCCAGACCTAGCAGGCCCAACTCTGTCCTAACTCTGACCTAACTCAGGAGTAGGGTGTTAGAAATTTTCAGGAGAGGGCTGGCTTGGGTAAGGTAAAATGGCTCCTATGGGTCTCCTCGAATTTGGGTCCACCTTTTTGGTCGACCTAAATTTTGTGTCAGCATTTGTGTTGGAGGGGGCGTGTCTGTGCTTGCCAGGGTCTGGAATCCAACGCTAATTGGTTGCCGCCCCCGTTACACCCACGGTCCGCCCATGTTCCGCCCACTTTTAGGTCAACTTTAGGTCTGACTTGTGCTGCTTAGCCCTTGGGTTGGAATGGGCTGTTTTTAGTCAGTCGGTCATAACTTCGACCTAACATTGACCTAACTTCGCCCTAAATGGTTGCGTTCCAGACCTAACTTTGACCTAAACGACTTAGGCTGACTTTAGGTCTGACTTGGGCTGCTTAGCACTTGGGTTGGAATGGGCTGTCAGTGTCTTGTACCAGGGAAAGGGATAAGTTCAATTGATTGTATCCTAACCTTTTGCAAGGTGGTGCTCCATGGCAACAAGCTTCTTCTGTTCTCATCACAGAAGAGTTGTGTTCACACATAGAGTTCTTCCACCTCTGTGCAAAAGGTTAAGACCCAATACCATTTTAAGATTTATTAGGAAAGGTGCAAAGAATAAAAAGTACACATTATAAGGCTATTATGTAATAAATCTATGATTCATTCCCACTTGTAATACTATGAAAGGTTGTCAACAAGTGGTATGGGTGCCACTAGTACTTGAACCCCTGGAGCCCTAAAGATGGCAGCTTGAGCTCTGCCAAGCTCAATTGCAAATGTGTATCTGTATCTGCCGAGCAAATTGCAAATGTGTATCTGGAAAAGACCCATAACAATGGCAGCAGAGCTCAAGCGTGTGGGCTTCTCGTGCGTGAAAGGGCCCTCCCTCCCACCCACCCTTTCCTTCTTATGTTTCGTTTTGTGGGCTCCAACACAGCGAATACCCGGAAGTGGAAATGATGTCATTGTCACTTACTTCCAGTGGTACTCGGCGCAGTGGTGACCATGTAGGTGTATGTTGAGAACCTCTGGTTTAGATCATTCAGCCTCAAAAAATATATTGTGGTGCAGGGCCTGATTCCTGATATCTGATTCCCCACCCACTGGAAATAGCTGATTCCCCACCCACTGAATACAAACAAAATTGTAGATCAGAGGTTCTCAACCTGTGGTACGGGTACCCCTAGGGGTACGCGGACGTCTTGCTGGGGGTACACCAAGCCCTGCCCCTATCTGCCCCATCAGCAGTTAATTAAGTGTTAACATGGATTTTAAATTGTAATTATTTTCTGAGCCCTTCCGTCTCTCTGATTTTGGTTTTGGGGCTTATTTTTGTACTTTGGAAAATGTACTTTGGTGGGGTGTGGAGGGAGGAGCTGATTTTGGGAAGTGTGACTTGGAGAAAAAAAGAGATCCTTGTCTGTCTGTCTGTCTGTCTGTCTGTCTGTCTGTCTGTCTCTCTCTCTCTCTCTCTCTCTCTCTCACACACACACACACACACACACACAGAGAGAGAGAGAGAGAGAGAGAGAGAGAGAGAGTTTAGGCATTTTTTCACATTTAAAATGGTTTTAGTACTTTTTTATTTAACGATTAATTACCTAATTAATTGATTAATCAGCAATTAATTATCAGGGGATACTTCAGAAAATTGGACCATGATAGGGGGTACCTGGGCCTCCAAAGGTTGAGAACCCCTGTTGTAGATGACTGTGTTGGTCCACAAAAAGAAATATCATTCAGAGGTGGAGGATACGTCAAGTTTGTTCTAAGTAAAGTATCAAAGAGCAAGTTTTTGAGATCTACAAAACTCTTCGTCAGACAGCAAAAATAAGGCTACAATCCTATACACACTTTCCTGGGAGTAAATCTCATTGAACAAAATGTGACTTACTTTTGAGTAGACATGCATAGGATTGTGCTGCAAGTCATGCTGAATATAATGAGACCTACTTCTGAGTAGACTTGCATAGGTTTGCACGGTCAGTCTCCTCTCTTGTCCAAACTTGAAACTGAGCTCGAAGAAATGTGATCGTGCATCACTAGCCCTCCAACAGCTTCAACTTCCCCAACACAGCCTTTCTTAACTCAGCAGCAGTGGGGAGCTCCTTTTCCTTTGGCAGAGGCAGCAGTAATTTAAAGTGTCCTGAACAGGGATTTTTTTCTCCTTTACTCCAAACAGGAAAAACAAGAAAGGTGATGGGACTTTCGGGAGTTATTGTCTTTCCATTGTAGAAGTAGTAGTTCCATTGGAGAAAAGATTGGATCATTTTTGAATGATTTAGAGATGACCCTCAATAAGCTCATTCATTTCTACTTTTTCTTTCTCTGTACAAATTATTTCTTTTTAAAAAATTATTTAACCTCTGTAAGGGTTAGCAGAGACCAGATGAAATTGATTCAGGGACCAAATCTAGTCCATGAGCTGCCATTTGTTGATCCCTACCTTAAATGATCATTTTTATATAGACCGCTAGACCTTGATCTCAGTCTCTCCATTAAATGACAGATTTACTTTACAGATGCGTACAGCTATGCCATTGTCAGAAATTGCAAATGTGTATCTGGAAATGACCCATAACAATACATGGGAGTGTGCGATTCCTTTCTGGCAATGCCACAATTGTACCTATCTCTAAAGCAGATTTGGAAGAGAGAGGTACCAGGGTGTGGAGGTGACTTTTAAAAATTATCATGTAGGGTAGGAATCACCAGCTGGCAGCTGATTTCCATTGTGTATTTAACCCAGTTTCATATTTTACTAGGATGTGTACCAAAGTAATCAACAATCTATTTAATTTATTAAATCATCATTTTAATTAATTTCATTGATAAAACTGATAAATTGATAAAAATCATGTAATTAAATCACTACAACAATCATTAGAACTCTTGAATGTTTCAATCAACTGAAAAGGTTTCAGGAATGGCACACATTGCTTCAAAACTCCTTATGAATTTATGGAACCAAATCTAACATTCCTTCCTGCAAATCATATTCAAATCCATATACTGTAGAATCTCATATTTTTGGCCTTGCAAATACTGCAATTACATTAAGGGAAAGCTCATACATTTCCATATGTTTTATGCATTACAATTGATCCTGACCATTACCATAATAAAAAGAGAAGGAATCCTGAGGATATTACTTAATATTTTATAGCAAGGTTAGGCAAATTTGCATACACTTAGACTAAAGGCAGTGCTGATTAAGCAAGCATTTTTCGTGAGTTTTCTCTAGCCCTGATAATAGTACAGACCACTTCCCCAGGGCTTTTAACAACGAGATTTAACTCGCAGCATGACAGCTACAAACTATAAACACTATGATTCACACCTACAGAACACGAGTACAAGTAGACCAATTGGAATGTGTAAAGTATTATAATGTTTGAGCTTTTGCATATTGAAATTGCTCCTGTATTTGCAAATTTTTTGCTTATATTATAATACAATATTTATAATATGCTTATATTATTTGCTATGTTGCTGCTTATAGGAGCGCTGCTATTTTTCTGGGATCTTCTTCTCCCATTCTTTGCCTTGCATCCACCTCACTCAGCAACGTAACATCTTTCAGTTTACTACTTGATTGAAATTTGTTTCCCCCCCCCCCCGCTTCTGCATTATCTGACCCATTTGGAAATCTGACCACCTATTGGTCCTGTTTAGGTCAGATAATTGGGAGTCACTAAGTGGTTTTTGTTTTGTTTTTTGGTCTGTTTACAATTGCAAAATTAGAAGAATTTAGCAGAATTTCCATGCCATTGGCTCCAACCCAGTGCTACTCTTTTTACAAGCAGGGTACACAACACAAGCCCAGTGCATGGGGAGGTATCTCCCCATCTAAAGACATGTTCATCTTCAACTTCTATACACATGAAGGCTGCTCTATGAATGGATTACTAATTTTTCTGAATGAATCCAGTCCCATCTTTCAGGCCTGAAAACAGTCCCAGTTGCTCCCAATTCTGGCTCCTGTTCCTTAGGTACTGGCACCACACTGGAGTAGTATGGTGGTAGCCCAGCGTTCCCCAACTCCCTCCCCCATGGTACCACCTCCCGAGGCTCCGCTGATCCAGTGTACCACCGGAAGTAACTGGCAAAGACATCATTGCCAGTTATTTCCGGGTTGGGAGGCCAGACACCCACCAGCAAAACCACAAAAAACACAGGTAAGAGGCCCAGGGCAGGCGGGAGGGCTTTTTCAAGTGCACAAAAACTGCAAGCTGCAGCTCTGCCTGCCAAGTTGAGCTTCCTACCACTGTTTGTTGTGGTCTTGTTGGCAGGCTGCAGGTGTCCGGTGGTGCTGCGCGTACCACTGGACATCACCTCAGTTACCACCAGTGGCATGCGTACCACCGGTTGAGAAATGTTGTGGTAGCCCATTAAGAATATTGCTGCTGAAATGTGGAAGTGCTCCTGCTCAGATTCTGCTGTCCAAAAATCTTCAGGCTCCTGCTCTCCCATGCATAGGTTCTCAGTTTCACATAAGAACATAAGAACATCAGAAGAGCCCTGATGGATCAGGCCAAAGGCCCATCTAGTCCAGCTTCCTGTATCACACAGTGGCCCCACCAGATGCCTCAGGGAGCACAAAACAACAAGATACTTGTATCCAGTCGCCACTCCCTTGCACCTGGCACAAAGAAAACCTACTCCTACAACCAGGAGGTTGCTTATCCCCATCATGGCTTGTAAGCTGTGATGGACTTTTCCTCCATAAATCTGTCCAATCCCCTTTTAAAGGCATCCCGGCCAGGTGCCATCACCACCTCCTATGGCAAGGAGTTCCACAAACCAATTACACGCTGAATTACACAGTTTTGTCCTCTCCTGCCAGCAGTCTTCAATGGACATTTACGATGGCGGAACTCCTGCTCTGGCTCCATAAGTACAGCTGCAGCACTGTAAAGGTTGAGCTGCTGTGATGTGCATGGGAACCACCAGAGCAAATGGCCAGAGGCTCCACACGCCCACCAAACATGGATTCAGTCCACATCAGAACAGGTAAGCTGCTGGTGGGGGTGGGTCATTGGTGGTTTTGAGGACATTCGGGATGAGGAGCAGGGAAGGAAGGGCAAGAGGGGGTCAATCTCTGTGGCGGCAGCACATACTGGGATCCTAACCCTATTTTCTCAGCCCTACATGCCCCTTGCCTCTCCTCAGCCTTATGCCAGCAAAATAGCTGGAGTAGGTCTGAGGAGACCCATTGACAGCCTGGCAGCCTACGGAAAGGTAAGTAAAAACATATTTTACTTACCTCTTCCAGGCCACCTGGTCACTTCCCCACCATAGCATGCAGCGTGTGCTCCATTAGCGCTGCTGCATAATGTAATATGGTGGGGGATAGGATTGGGCTCTAAGGGCTCAGTCCAGCCTAACTCAGGCACAGTTGAGGCCCAATTGTGGCCCAATTGTGGCCCAAACTAGGACCGAGTTAGGCTGCAACTGTGCCTGAGTTAGGCTGGAGGCAACAGCATTGGGCCAGGATCGCGGCAAAACTTACCGCAGAGGCAGGCAGGCTCCTGTGGGGAGCTGTCAGTCTTGTGGAAGCGAAGAGCCCCCTCCTCAGCCCGTCTGCGTGCACCTACCACAGCTGCTGCAGCGGTTGCAGCAGATGGGCAGCCACAGGCGGGCCTGCAGGCACTGCGCGTTTGACAGTCAGCTGAAGGGCAGAGGTTGTGCCAGTGCCAGCTGCCCCAGGGCACCCTGGGCATCAGCCACCTGCCGCAGGGGGGAGTGCGACTGCCCTTCCTCCTGCAGACTGCGATGCCACCCCCAAGCCACGGTGAGGCTGCACGTGGGAGTCATGGGGGGGTGAGCGGGGGAGAGAAGGGAAGGAGGGGGTGGGAACGGCACGCACAAGGGGGGGGGTCTCATGAGGTCTGGAACCGCCTCTGCCAGGACATGCCCGTGCGCTGCCTGAAGCCCTGGGCCTCAAGGGCCGTGGCAATGCCCACAAAGAAGGCATCCCAGCATGCCTTCTGCTCCGTGCCCCGGCCAAGACCGAGAGATGCCGTGGGCTTGTCTGCTGCGAGCGGGAAGGGCTCACGCAGCTCATCACACCCCCAGATGGGGCAACGTCGGCACCTTGCGGCAGGCGCTCTGGCGGCATGGGGGGTGCCAGCGTCCATCATCAGGGAGTGGGAGGGGAGGCAGGCACACTGACAGGGGGTGCTGGGGAGGGGCACGGGTGGGTCAGAAACAGACAGACAACACGGCTGGTGGGAGAGGGATACAGGGAGAGGGGTCTGCAGAGACCGATAGGGGCACAGGGGGCACTTCGCAGATGGAGGCAATGCAGGAACGGGCGCCTCTCATGCAGACGGACCGAGGGCGGACACGGACGCCGTTGATGGGCGGAAACGGACGCCGGTGACGGGCGGACAGAGGGCGGAAATGGACGCTGGTGACGGGCGGACACGGACGCCGGTGATGGGCGGACCGAGGGTGGGTGAGAGCCCCGGTTGCTGAAAGGGCTCTTCACGGACGTGGCGGACGTGCGCCACAGTGCCCGTCAGTGTTTGCCTGCCTGACAGGCCCCCCAACTCCCCCCTCCCCTCTGGTCCCAGAGGGTCCGGCAGCCCCCCTGCTGTGTTCTCCCAGGGATGGCTGTGGCGGACCCTGGCTGGGATTCATGCAGAGGCTTGTGTGCTGGAGCCTGCCTGTGTGGGTGTGTGGGGCAGTGCTTGTGCAACATTGGGGACATGTGTTTCCAGGGGCATCTTTATTGTTCTGGAACAGTGGCAGAGATGGCCGGGCGTGGCTGCCAGGGGTAGGCACAGCAGCCTCTAGGACCACAGCAGCAGCATCAGGCAAGCCCCATGGACCTGGAGATGCGGGCTCTTCCCCTGTGGAACCACGGCCTGCTCCATAGAAAGGGGAGGGACAGCAAGTAGGCAGCCAGGGCGGTGGGGCAGCAGCAGCAGCTGAGGTGGGTTGCAGGGCAGGCTCCCAGACCTCTCTGGCAGCATCAAGGCAGGTGACCGTGGGGCAACCAGACTGCAGGCCCAGGGGTGCTCCCCGGACGGTTTGTGGTAGTGGGCATTCCTGGGGGGACGAACAACATGGGGGTGTTCCATGGCAGCTGCTGCGTGGTAGCAATCGCCATTGAAGAGGAGCCAGTGTGCCAGTTGCAAAGGTCTGCAGGGAGAGAAATCAAACACAGCTGAGTGGTGTGAGACACATAGCCTGGTCTGCGCTCCTTCCCTGGGTGTACGGTGAGCATGATCCTGTAAGGGAAAGGGGTCAAAGAGAGAGACAACAACACAACTTGGGGGTCACAACCATGGCAATCCTAGCAATACTGACCTGTCAGTAGACCCTGTGGAGAAAAGAGGGGGGGGAACAGCTGGTGTCTACATATGGGTTACAGTTCCACACTCATGGCATTGTGTGCTCACATTAATACAGGCAGCTATGAGACAAGACATTGGTATAGAGGCATATCATGGCAGGCTATGCAGGCAGCTATGAGACAAGACATTGGTATAGAGGCATATCATGGCAGGCATTGCAGGCAGCTATGAGACAAGACATTGGTATAGAGGCATATCATGGCAGGCTATGCAGGCAGCTATGAGACAAGACATTGGTATAGAGGCATATCATGGCAGGCATTGCAGGCAGCTATGAGACAAGACATTGGTATAGAGGCATATCATGGCAGGCTATGCAGGCAGCTATGAGACAAGACATTGGTATAGAGGCATGTATCCTACCTATATTTCTCTATGCAAAGAGGCAGACGTCAGACCACATGTCAGCACAAACCCTGCACTTACCTGCTGGTGTTGTTGCCTGTATGGGGGGGGGGAAGAGAGGGGCTGGGAGAAAGACATGGGTTTGCAAACACTTGCATGGAGACAGCTGCCCAGGCACAGCAGTAAACAGTTTGGCCACAGGCAGAACAGCCCTCTCTGCCCTAGAGGGGGGCAGAGAGGAGAGAGGAGAAGAGAGAAGTGGGGTGTTAGAAAAGTTTTCAAAGTCCCACTTTGTGGCTGCTGGGGGACAGAACCCCACGCCACGTGCTCAGAGAGAGAGAGAGAGAGTGGAGGGCTGGGGCTGGGCTTTTGTGGGAAAGAGGCTGGGTGGGGCTGGGTGCTGATAGGGTAACTATTTGGGTCCATGTCCAGAGTTAGGCCACACCTGTTCGGTCCTAATTCAGGCCCAACTCGGGCCCAGGGTGTTAGAACTTTTCAGGAGAGGGCTGGTGTGGGTAAGGTAAAATGGCTCCTATGGGTCTCCTCACATTTGGGTCCACCCTTTTTGCTGGCCCAAATTTTGGGCCTGAGTTGGGCTCGAGGGGGCGTGTCAGTGGCTCTCCAGTGTCTGGAACCGGACCAAAATTCGTAACCGCCCCCGTCACACCCCCGACACGCCCCCAACACACCCACTTTTAGGCTGCAATTGTGCCTGAATTGTGCAATTGTGCCTGAATTGTACCTCAGTTGCCTTGGGCTGGACCGGGCTGCAATTCAGTCACAATTGCAGCCCAACTCAGGCACAATTCAGGCACAACTCGGGCCTAAAGCACTTGGGCTGCAATTGTGCCTGAATTGTACCGCAGTTGCCTTGGGCTGGACCGGGCTGTCAATGTAGTAAGGTGCAGGCCCCAGAAGTGTTACTAGGGTTTGTGTCACCTGGTGCAGGAGGTCCGCGTGTTACCCCCATGCACTGAGTGATGCGTCAGGGAGGGGTGGCGTGCAATTTTAAGCCAGAATCAGAAGTGGCTTACAATTGCATCTCAGGCCTGTTCTGAAGCGTGGGGAGGCCTGCGGCCCACTACACAGTCCTCCCTGTGCCTCAGAACAGGTCTGAGATGCAATTAGAAGCCACTTCCAGTTTCCAGCGAAACTGGAAGTTGCTTCTAATCACGTCTCAGACCTGTACTGAACCTTTTATTTCCTGTTTCTTTTCTTTTATTTCTTTTATTATTTTATTGCTGTATTTGAGCAAGCTGCTCAAGCTGCCCAAATTGCTGTATTTGAGCTGTATTTGAGCAAGCTGCTGCTCATGCTGCTCATATTCATAGAGACACAGTACTACTTGGGGGGGGGGGAACAGTGACTTAATTGCTGCATTTGCAGACACTAACACCTATCTTGTGCACATAGACATATACTGGTAGTCTATCTGAACAGTTTAAAAGCAAATAAAATCATTAAAATTAATAAAAAGTAATTAAAAAGTAATAAAAATTAACAAAAATGAAAAAATTGGAATAAAAACACATAGCACCACTATTTGCATTTTCAATACAGTTTGAAAAAAAATAATACCAAAAACCTAGTAATAATTCTATACTGAAAAGAAAACTTGACATTATTTAACACTATCCTCATAACTTCTACCATGGACAACATAATCTTTGCCCATTTTCCATCTCTGTTCAGTTTGCACCATACATTTTGCCTCTAGCACTCAACCCTCCTTACCCTACAGCTTCATGTTGGTTGTTTTCTCAAGATTTAATGTGCCAGCACATGGATAGAGGAATGTGCCAAGAAGCCCCAATGGAAGTAATGAGGCATGCAAGGAGTCTTTAGCCTCCTTATTCTAAGTGGCCAGGCAGCAACAACCTTAATCTAATTATTTGGAACAAGAAGACTATTTCTAATCTGTCAACATGGCACCCAGTCATAAAAAAGATATTTTCAATCCCCACCTACAAATTATTCATATCCTGCCGCCCCCCAGCAGTGTCCTCCATATCATGAAATAAATAGCTGTTTGATAATGTCATTATCAGAGAAAGCAGTTTTAATGATGAGAGCAGAATGCTGAAGATATGTATTTATCCTAGTTCCTGGCTCTCTCAGTTCTAAGCTTTGCTGACAGTTCTGCACCCGGCTTTCGTAAAATGCAAATATTACTGGGGAGTTTCAGGAAACGGGGTGAGGTGGGGAGGGGAAGAATCAAGGAAACTCTTTGCCATTCTTTATGTCTCCTATTTTCATCCAAATGCAGCAGGAGAAAATTTTGCCCAGCATGATGGTGGCTAATCAGCATTTCTATATTATTCCATTAAAATAGTAGCATTAAGATGAATGCTTAAATCCTTCTTAATCCCCTTTTAAAACCATAACTGTGATTTCCCATTTATTTTAATAGATGGAAAATACAGGTTTCATGAAAAATATAATTGGGCCAAAGCTCTGACAATGCGGACTCAAAAGTAGTTTGGGGAAAAAAACAATTGGGAGTGGGCAGCACATATCCAGATAACTAGCATAGCCTAAGGCAAGGATTCTCAACCCATTCCTGGCCGAGTACCACCTCCAGTGCCACTCTCCTGCTGAGTACCACCGGAAGTGACTGGCAGTGACATCATAGCCAGTTAATGTTTTCAGTTTTTCAGAGGCCAGACAATGCAGGTAGGAGGTTCTGGGTGGGTGGGAGGGTCCTTCTCAGCATTCCCAAGAAGCTCGGCCAAAGGAGCCTCTTGGGAGAAAAAATGCATATCTGAAAGTGCTGCATCAGAGTGGAATCCCGGTGATCCAGCAGTCCGAGTACCACTGGTGGTACGAGTACCACTGGTTGAGAACCCCTGGCCTATGGTTAGAAGTGCGCCTATGCTACAAATCTTTGTTGAAATCTGATATCAGTCACAATTTCACCAGGCGATTTTATACAAGTGTCATCTTCCTATCTGTATTATTTATGGGTGGAGCAGGGTATTCTCCATATTCTTCATAGTGGCACTGGTGACATTTGCTGGCCTCTGCCCAGGTTGGCCAGCTCTATAACATGCCAAGAGTCTCAAGCCAGGGACACCAGCAATGTAACCAGATGTCTTATTCTCTGAATGCTATGAAGTATACTAGAGAAGGAACTGCTGGCCTCCTTGTCTTGGTTACTGCTGCCACCACCACAGTGACATGAAAGGCAACAGGGTGGAATTTCAGCAATCAGCTCAGCAGAGGTCTAGTGACGCAAGAAGTCAATAGGGTTCAACTGGCTCCTACAAGCCTTTGACTGGCTCCCCCACCAGCTCTGACAAACTTGCTCATAAAATAATGGTATTTATTAGTGTGCTCTGCAGCTGCTATTGAAAGGTTTCATGGGTTTGGCTATATTTTTGATGTTATTTTATCAATTGCATATGGGAGGGGTGCCCATTGTTAGCCACCATGGGAACAAGCACACAGGCTAGTTTTGGTGGAATATACAACCCCCCATATCCGTGGGATCCGTATCCATGATTTCGCGTATGCGTGGTTCACAATTCCACCTGCGCGTTCATGATTCACCTCTCTTCAAAAGGCAGCTTTTTTCCTTTGCTACAGAATGCTGTGAAAACAAAAGCAGACACTGAGAACTCAAACTTAGAGCTGCTAGATGGGCAGCCCAATCCTGTCTAGCTAGGCTGCAGCGTGGGCGTAGAGATAGGACCCAGCACCGGCGCGTCTGGAGCACTCCTCGGGGGAAATTTGTCCCCTTATCCCAAGTAGAGCCCCAACCACCCTGATGGGTTTTGCTGGTGCACATTTGAATGGCCTGTGTAATGGTGGCCAGGCCCAAGAAGGGGGATAGGACTTCAGCAGAGCCTCCACCACCGATCCCTCCCCCTACCTGTGAAGTAGAATTCACAGATCCACTTCCTGCTTTGGAAGCTTATCCAAAAGAGCAGATATATAGACTTCAGGAGTAGAGTATCATGCATCCTCAGTTTTCCGTCTCTCTGGGTTTTGGCCTATCTTTCCCCAGGACAGTTATGTTTCATTGCTCCCCCCTCCCCAATTCATGCCTATTGATTTGAATCTCTACAAATATGAGCAGCATGAGCAGCAACTTGCTCAGATGCAGCTCAAAAACAGCAATTAAATAGAAAAGAAACAGGAAATATAACGGTTGTCTGCTTTGCTCTTGCCTGCTCCTTCTTGCCTGTGCAAGTGGTTCAGTTGTGTTGGTGTATATACAAGAAGCAATAGGAACATTACAGATTGGAGATAAGGAGCAGAAGCACTGAGAGAGATTGGAAGGGCAGATAGGAGACCTCCTAGCAGCTGACTACTGTTGTTGTAGATAAGAGGCCTCGTGGGGTCAGCGCTCCACAGGCGAGACCAGAGCAGCACTGAATTGCAAGACAGAGGGGAGATCGGAAAACCAAATAAGAACCAGCCTGCTGCATAACACCAGGATTTGCACAAATTACCACTGGTGGAACATATACCACGGGTTGGGAACCTCTGGTCTAGCAGTTCTTCGCGTTCTCAGTGTCTGCTTTCGTGTTCACAGTGTTCTGTAGCAAAGGGAAAAAAGCCACCTTTTACAAAGCATTTGCAAATGAAGAGGTGAGTCATAAGTGTGATGGTGGGGATTTGAGTAGTTTGCTACTATCCATGGTTTCCGGTATCCGCGGTGAGAGTGGGAACCTATCCCCCACAGATACTGGGAGACGCCTGCATATTTGGAAGAATAATACTGGACTAAAGTTATCTTCCTTGGATAATGTCTGTGAAGCTCTTTGAATACTCTGAAAAAGCACATTCTATATGCGTATCATAGGCAGATAGAATGAGTGTGATTAGAGGTATCACTATGGCTGATCCAAACTCACATTAAGTAGGAAGTTAGGCAGTGTTTGGGTTGGTGCTATAGTAATACTTGGGCAGTGATACCTTAATGCTACTTAGCATTCACAGTCAAGTGCTATAAGTGCTTCACAAGTATTATTTCATGGAATCCTTGTTGGGTAGAGATTATTATGATCATCATATTGGAGATGAGGCTGTGCTGGAGGAAACGGCTTTGCAAAAAGCTACTTAGTACTCAGAGGTACAATTTGAACCAGGGAGTTCCTGTCTCATCACGCAGGGTCAAACTGCATACAGGTTGATTGCCCCTTATCCGGACATCCGAAATCCGGACATCCAAAATCCAGACGATTCTGAAATCCAGACATTTTGGGGGCTATGACTTACACAACAACAACATTTTCTAGCACCTGGCTGGTATAGTAGAATTTTGGGGCACTCAATTATTTAAAATATTGTATAAAATTACCTTCAGGCTATGTGTATAAGGTATACAGTAAGTCCTCACTTAAAGTTGTCAATAGGGTTCTTCTTGGAAACTACAATTTTAAGTGAAACGACTTATAATGAAACCAATTTTACCATGGGCTAAATGATAAATGTAAACATTCCCATGGAATGCCATGGGAATGTTTACAGTTTCCAAGAAATCAACTTTAAACGAAATGACTTTAAATGAAACAACTTTAAGTTAGGACTTACTGTATATGAGACATAAATGAATTTCATACTTAGACTTGGGTCTCATCCCCAAGATATTTCATTATATTTATGCAAATATTCCAAAATCCAGAAAAATCTGAAAAAGGGATACTCAACCTATATTATCACAATGGTGCTATTAAGAGATGTGCTTAAATGACAGACATTACTTGTCTTCAGAATGCCTCATAATAATAGAATTACTGTAATGTGCAGTGTATCCCTCAATCTCTTATGCTGCAATCCTCTGCACACTTATTTGGGAGTAGGTTCCATTAAGCTCAGTGGTGCTTAGGGTTGCACCGTTACAACACAATCCTAACCAACTTTCCAGCACCGGTGTAACCGTGCCAAGAGGGTGCACACAGCATTTTGCAGTGCAGGGGTAGTCATGGAGGCCTCTTCAAGGTGAGGGAACGTTTGTTCCCTTACTTTGGAGCTGCATTGCGGCTGCACCAACGCTGGAAAGTTGGTAAGGATTGTGCTACACCAACTTCTACTTGAGCAGAATGCAGCTGCTAACAAATAATTTATTTATATAGTACTGTCAGTGTACATGGTGAAAAGCGTGTACACAGCGTGAAAAGATTTCCCTGCCCTGAGGAGCTTACACTCTAAATATTGACACAAAGGAGACAACAGAGGAAGGATGTTTGGGAGGGGAACGGAGCAGGTGTAGACAGGGGAAGCATATGCAATTATTTCAGTTTAATGTTCAGACGGCCCAATCCTATAGGCATGCTACACTGCTGGAACTTGTGTTCCGGTGGTGCAGCGTGCTTTACACCAGTCACAAAAGGCGACGTGCCATTCAGCGCAGCTGGACTACTACCACAAGAGGTAAGCAGTGTGCAGAGAAGCCCCAGCAACAGTAAGTCAACATGGGAGGCGGGCGGGGGTGAGCGGAAGATCGAGACAGAGAGAACACACAGGGCGCACGTACCCGTGCTGGATGCATACATGATGCATGCATTGTAGCTCCAGCTTGACTCTCTGGCAAGGGAAAAACAGCTCCCTTACACCAAGGAGACAGTCGGGACAGGCCCCCCCCCCCGATGTGGGGCAGTGCATCAGCATCAGAAGAGGGGTTTAGATAAGTCCTAAGCCAAGAGGGTCCTAGGAGGTGGCTTTAGTCACAAGATCAAACTTGCTGTGTGTATGGCTTATTATTTTATTTTTCACATTTTTATACCACCCTTCCTCCAAGGAGCTTACGATGGTTGTACATGGTTGCTTCATTAGAATTTTGGAGCAGGTAATGCTCCATCTGAGCCAGCCTGATGGCATCATGATTGCTCTGATAAATCAAAAGAGTAGTCTTTCTCTTGGCCTGTGGATCTGAGGTCTCTTTCATGGCTCTTGGCTTCATGTTACTGACCTGGGTTGTGCTCTCCTAGTCCTGGCAGTCACCCAGCACTACATACATGCACGTGAATATTCTCTGCAAACCACACACGGCAACTTCCTACAAGGATTTTGACTGTGTGGTTTTGCCTGCAAGTTGTAGTGTTTATCATGATTGCTCCTTAAAACAATTACTTTTAAGGCAGCCGTTCCCAAACTGTATCTTGGGGCACACTAGTGTGATTTGAGATGCTTTCTAGGGTCTCATGAGAAATAAGTTAATTAAGTAATTAAAGACTCCTTTGAAGCTCTGTGTGTGACTCTTTCTAATCAGCCACCTCTGTTTCTGCATTCTGAGTCACTGAATGATCCAATCACATCCAGTTGAGAGACACAAACTAGAATTGTCTACAGAGGTCAAATACTGTGAGAATTAGGCTGTGCCCCAGGATTGGGCTCAGCAGGAGTGGGGAAAGTAAATGTTTTATATTTATGCTTTGCTGAATTTAATCATTTATTAATTCAAACTGTCAATATGAACCCTAAAAATATCTGATATTGAAAAGGTCCCTTGTATGGCTGGGGTCTGGTTGGGTCTGATCAGCCACCTTTCTGAAACTATGCAAGTCTGGATCCAGACAGGGAGTGGTTTGCAACACAATCCTGCTTAACGTCCCGCCTGCAGAGTGTGCGCTCCGCAGGCAGAGGGTGCCGTAAACATGCTGTAAAGCGCATTTTTGGTACCCTTGGAATAAGGGCTGTCAGTGCCCAGGTCAGCAGCCCTTACTCTGCCTCCAGACCAACCTGTCACCACCAGAGCAGGTAGGATTTGCACTGGCCCAGAGCAGGGGAGGGCGGATGGGCCAGGCGGCGAGAGAAGGCAACTGTTGGGCTAGCCGGGCCAGGAGAGGACGGGAATATCAGCAGTGAGCTATGTCGATATCCCCAGCCCTCTCCTGGGCTCAGCGACCCTTTCTCCACTGCCCCAGATGTACGTCGACTCAAGAGCTGGTGCACATCTGAGGAGGCCCATTGGGGCCATGGAGCCCTACACTGGGGGAAGGGGACAAACATCCCCTTCCACTGAGGAGACCCCAGGCCGCTCCGGAGTGGCCTGGGAAGGACTGAGGATCCTGTGGCCGGCCCTATGGGTCGGCCACAGATCCCAGGGATGTGGATCAAGTCTCTCTCCAAGTCTCAAGTCAAGTCCCAAGTCTTTGGTTGCAAGTTGTGAGTCCCTATCTATTTAATGGGGAAAACAGATTTAAACCTGAATAAAATTCAACTTGTCATAAAAGGCTCCAAGTCTCGAGTCGAGTCTTTCGAGTCTTTTACAATCGCTGAGTCAAGTTCGAGTCAAGTCATTGACACGACTTGAGTTCGACTCAAGTCCGAGTCAATAGACTCAAGTCTACATCACTGGGCTGTGAGTGATTGCCAGATAACCCTATAAGCACTGCCTTGAATTCCACCAAGGAAAGGAGGTAGGGTATAAGAATAAAGTCTGCCTCCAGTTTTAATTCTGAAAAAGGTATATCTGAGTGATCAGAACTTCTGACTCAGAAGTTTTGAAACACTATTGCCCATCTGAACCCCCAAGTGTTAAGATAAAATGTGTAAAAGAGCAGTGAGGAAGTAGTAAGGGGCAACTTAGGTAGCATGTCTACAGGAAAACGTAGCTCCAGGAAAGCCTCTATAAGACAGCAGATCTGAAAGAGGCATTTAAAGGTTTGACAGAACGAACAGGAGAGGTCATTCCTGCCCTAGGGTGAACACATGCAGACATTTCAATGTGCAGTGGCAGTGGTTTCAACACACATCCTCTGTCCTGAAAATGTAATTCTCCTAACACAGCAGACGTGGTTCACAATTACTTCCATCCATATTCGAATGTCTGTTTGAATGAGTAATAGGAAAAAAAAAACCTAGGAGCAAAAACAAGAGGGGCCAATAATAAATTAGTCCAGCACACAGCAAAATGGAAAAATGACGGGAGATTTACAGCCCGGTCCAGCCTAAGGCCTAAGCGGCACAATTACGTCCTAAAAGCAGCCTTAGGCCGAAGTTAGGACGGAATTATGACGTTTAGGCCGATTTTAGGCTGCAATTGTGACAGACTTACGACGGACATATGACGGGCGGACCGCGCACGCGCACCACGGACGCTGGCACAATTCCGTCCTAAGTTCAGCCTAAGAGTGGGCAAGCCAGGGGCGTGACGGGGGTGGTAACGAATTTGGGTCCGGTTCCAGGCACTGGCGAGCTCCGACACGCCCCCTCGAGCTCAGAAACAGAATAAAATTTAGGACGACCAAAAAGGTGGTCACAAATTCGAGGAGACCCATAGGAGCCATTTTACCTTACACACTCCAGCCCTCTCCTGAAAAGTTCTAACACCCTACTCCTGAGTTATGCCTGAGTTAGGACGGAATAGCTGCAGCACAAGTCTGGAACCGGACACAGATAGTTACCCTATCAGCACCCAGCCGCACCCAGCCTCTTTCCCACAAAAGCCCAGCCCCAGGCCTTCATTCTCCCTCTCTCTCTGAGCACGTGGCATGGGGTCCTGTCCCCCAGCAGCCACAAAGTGGGACTTTGTTGGTGGAGGGCAAAATTCACAAATACCCCACTTCTATCTTCTCTTCTCCTCTCTCCTCTCTGCCCCCCTCAAGGGGAGAGGGCTGTTCTGGCTGTGGCCAACCTGTTTACAGCTGTGCCTGGGCAGCTGTCTCCATGCAAGCATTTGCTAACCCATGTCTTTCTCCCAGCCCCTCTCTCCCCCCCCCCACAGGCAACAACACCAGCAGGTAAGAGCAGGGTCTGGGATGGCATGTGTTATGACTTCTGCCTGTTCATGCCAATATATGTTTGACATCAGCCTGTTCATGCTTATATGTAGGGCTTCTGCCTGTGTTAGCCATTATGTAGTACTTCTGCCTGTGTTTGCCATAATGTTGGACTTCTGCCTGTTCATGCCAATATGTATGACTTCTGCCTGTGTTTGCCTTTATGTAGTACTTCTGCCTGTCAGCACACATATATATGATAGCTGCCTCTTTACCAATGTGTCCTCTGATAGCTGCCTATTGCCATGTGAGCAGAAAAATATGTGTTTGTGTAAATGTGACTTGCCTGTTAACAAAGGTGTGTTTACTAACCCGCAGCCTTGCCTCCACAGGGTCTACAACAGGTTAGTTATGAAAGGCTAGCCATGTTTGTAACCCTACAGTTGTGCTGTTTGTTCGCTCCTTCACTGTTGTCCTTGGATTCCACAGGGGAAGAGCTTGCGTCTCCAGGTCCATGGGGCATGTGTGCTGCTGCTGCTGCTGCTTTCAGATTGGCTGCTGTGACTACCCCTGGCAGCCTCGCCTGGCCATCCCTGCTACCGTTCCAGAACAATAAAGATGCCCCTCGGGCAGAGCCCCCTTGTGCTCAGTGTTACACAAGCATTGCCCCCCCCCACATAGACAGCCCCAGCACACAAGCCCCTGCATGAATCCCATCCAGGGACTGCTACGTCCTTCCCAGGGAGAACACAGCAGGGGGGCTACCAGATCCTCAGGGCTCAGAGGGGAGGGGGGAGTTGGGGGGCCTCTCAGGCAGGCAAACAATGACAGGCGACACGGCGCCCATACTGGATCTGCTTGCGTCTGCCGTGTCCGTGGAGAGCCCTTTCGGCAACCGGGGCTCTCACCCGCCAGGGCGTCCATCCATCATGCAGTCCTTCCCGCCCACAGTCCCTCTGTCATGACGTCCATTCCGCCCACGGTCCGCCCGTAATGAAGCTGCTTCCGCCCAAGGTCCGCCCGTTTCTGTGTGGCTTCCGCCCAAAGTCCATCTGCATAAGAGGCGCCTGTTTCTGCATTGCCTTCATCTGCGAAGTGACCCCTGTGTCCCTATTGGTCTCTGCAGACCCCTGTCCCTGTATCTCTCTCCCACCAGCCTTGTTGTCTGTCTGTCTGTTTCTGACCCACCCGTTCCCCTCCCCAGCACCCACTGTCTGCCTGTCTGTGTGTCTGTCTCCCCTCCCACTCCCTGATGATGGAAGCTGGCAAGCCCACACCCCGCCAGAGCGCCTGCCGCGAGGCGCCGACGTCGCCCCATCTGGGGGCATGATGAGCTGCGTGAGCCCTTCTCGCCCGCAGCAGAAAAGCCCAAGGCATCTCTCGGTCTTGGCCAGGGCACAGATCAGAAAGCACGCCGGATGCCTTCTTTGTGGAAGGCCCAGGGCTTCAGGCAGCGCACGGGCAAGTCATGTCAGAGGTGGTTCCAGACATCATGAGACCCCCCCCTTGTGTGTGATGTTCCCACCCCCTCCTTCCCTTCCCTCCCCCGCTCACCCCCCATGAATCCCACGTGCAGCCTCAATGTAGCTTGGGGGTGGCTACCCCTTCTACAGGAGGGAGGGGACGGCCACTCTCCCCTGCAGCAGGTGGCTGATGCACAGGGTGCCCTGTGGCGGCTGGCAAGGGGACCTCGCTCACCTGTCACCTGCCCTGCGCCCACCACATGACTGGCGCAACCCCCATTCCTGCAGTCGGCCCCTTTGCGACCGGGCTGCGACAGACACTGCGGCAGCTGCCATGGATGGACACTGGCACATGCAGACACAGGCCTGCACATGCAGAAGCCAGACGCCTAGCCTGGAGAGCCTGCCTGCCTGCCAGGGAGGTAAGTGTTGCCTGGATCCTGGGGTGGTGTTGGCCTAACTCAGTCATAACTCAGGCATAACTTTCGCCTAACTTATGCTGAACTTAGGCCACACTTGGGCCAAACTTAGGCCAAGATAGTTCCAAGTTGGGCTGGACCGGGCCCTTAGAGATTGATAGATCTGTCAGATGTATCAGGTAGGGTTGCTTAGAAAGGACGTTCTAAAGAATGTGACTGAGTGTATGGAAGGGCATGGGAAGCACTGGTACAAACCTCTACCTATTTATTGGATCTGTGCACACAGAGGCTCCATACATACAAGTGTGTATAGACTCTCTCCACATGATCTGGGATGTTGCAAAATGTATCTAGGCTCTGTGTGACTGGAGCATACAGGGCAATCCCAAACCACCTTCTACCCTTTCCCCCCTGAAAATAAGACCGGGTCTTATATTAATTTTGGCTCCCAAAAAACATGGTAGATCTTATTTTCAGGGGAGGTCGAGGCTATATACTGCACTTCAGAATTTTTGAAAGGGACTAAGGAAGTGGAAGCTGCTGTGGAAAGCGACAAAAAGCCAAGATAGGGAGAAAGAGTAGCATGATGAGCCACAGGAGAGAAAGAGATAATAGATGACAGGAGGAGAAGATTGTAGTAGTTTTAGAAGATTGCAGAAACTATCTAAAAGTGTCAAGTGTGAATTGGTCTATCAAGGGCTGAGCTAGAAGTTTCCTTTTTTCAAGACTGACTAGAAGGTGAGGGGGGGCAGCCCCCCCCCGGCCAGCATTCCAACTGCATGAGGATCATGTATATCAAAGGCATCAAAAAGAGAGGGTGACTGTTATACTTCATAATAGATGTGCTGCCAAACACAAGTCTAAAAAAAGAAAATAAATAACCATAATATATTTTCTTCAAATGCACAATTCTTAATTCAGTTTTATCTGAAATATATATTATCCGTCCTTTGAATGCTACCTCCTCCTCAACTGAAAATGAGACATTTTTAGCACCACCTCTTGGCTTCAGACAAGATCAGGTTGCTAAGATACCAAGCAAATGGGCCATCCAGTTGCCCAGACCAAGCCTGGCAAGCTAAGGATCCTCCACCCTATTAAAAACATCTAACATGAAGCATTTCTGGGACAAAACACTCAGAAGAAAATAGTTAGCACTTGTGAACCCTTTCCTGCTTTCCTCTTTCCCTTTCTACTAGATCTGCAACTGAACCGGGGGGGGGGGGGAATAAACAGGAACTGGTAGTTCTACCCACTGCCAATATCCAAGGCTACAGAAATCAGGCAGAGGGGAGTTGTCTGGTGGGAAAAAAAAAAACATCCCAGGAGAGCACAGAGCCTATGGGGCTCTTATTAAAAATCAAACTTCAGTAGGACCCATGAACAATCAGAGGTTACAACCTACTGAATTACCTGTGAACATGGACTAGACCAGGGGTGGCCAACCTTTCCACATGAATCCTCCTGGCCGTTCAATAGTTGTATAAGGTAAAGGTAAAGGTGACCCCTGACAATTAAGTCCAGTCATGTCCGACTCTAGGGTGTGGTGCTCATCCCCATTTCAAAGCCAAAGAGCCAGCGTTGTCTGAAGACGCCTCCGTGGTCATGTGGCCGGCATGACTCTCCTTGCCGCAGCGCGTAGCATGCGGCTGGAACACGGAGCGCTGTTTACCTTCCCGCAAGCGGTACCTATTTATCTACTCGCATTAACATGCTTTGGAGTTCCTAGTTGCTTTGCAGTTGCAAGGTTGGCAGGAGCTGGCCAAGCAATGAGAGCTCACCCCGTCGCGGATTCGAACTGCCGACCTTTCGATCCACAGCTCATGGTTCAGCGGTTTAACCCACTGTGCCACCCGCTGGCTAATAGTTGTATAGGTGAGGGCATTTCAGCAGGTGCAGCTACTTTAGCAGCACCATCAGCAATTGCAGCTGCCCAGATTCTGTCTTCTACACAACTCTTAAGAACACAGAGGTCCTAATGGTGGAAAGTTGGCCAACCATGGACTAGACCAGGGGTCCTCAAACCTTTTTAGCAGGGGGCCAGTTCACTGCCCCTCAAACTGCTGGTGGGCCAGACTTGGGGGGGGGTCAGACTATAGTGGGGGCGGGACTATAGTCCCCACTTAAGGAACCTCTGAGCTGGGGGAACAACAACAGTGCAAAGCTTTGCCTCTAGTAACTTGGGTATACCAAGTTTGGGTATTACAGCCCAATTCTGTCTAGCAGGATATAGCGGTGCAAATAAGGCAACTGCTGCATCTTAAGCAGGATTGGGTCTACTCTGGCACAGCCGAAGGCCTCCTCGGGGTAAAGGAACATTTGTCCCTTTACCCTGACTAACGTGCCAGCCACCCCGATGAGGCTACTCTAATGCGCACCAGCTATTTTGGTAATGGCAGCCAGGCCTGGGAAGGGAGAAAAGATATAGCGGAGGAGGCCACCGCCAATCCCTCCCCCATCTCGGGCCTGGCCAACTAATCCCACTCCCCAGAATGCCCCATTCTGCCCTCCCCATACCCCTCTGCCACTCGGAGAACTCACCTTCCCTGGCAGGTGCAGCTCCGGATCTGTGTCGAGTAGAACAGTGCCGGCCTCAGCACTACTGTTGCCAACTCAGTGGGTGCCACACATGTGATTTATAGCACGTTCGCAACACCTTAGACCAGCAGAGCAATTGCTCCACCAGTCGAAGGTTAGACAGGACTGTGCTGTTAGTCTTCTTTCCAATTAGCTCAATTACAATTCTAACATAGTCCTGTTACCTGCTAGCCAGACAAGGCAGTTTGATCTGGGAAGCTGAGTAGCCCCTCCCCTTAGTATCCTAGAAACTTGGCCTTGTCTGTGACCAGGAAGTCTATCCCAGATGTGGACACTGCCTCTTCTGGCACCACAAGAGAATGATTCCCCTGTCGCAGATCTGGCTTCACAGTGTCTTCCTTAAGGCTACATTTCAATTTATTTTCCCTTCACTCCAGTCTCTCTTTCTCTCAAGCCATTACATCATCACTGCTCTCCTATAAAGAGAGCCTACTTGAATGAACCAGTAACAATAGTAGTTGTAGGAGTAATAGCAGCAGCAGCCACCATGAAGGGCATATGCCCCTGACAAGTAAAGAGGTTGCAACGGAACATCTGTCTTAGAAAATGACAGAGACCACCAGGGGTGTGTCAACTCAAATGTACATTAGCAAAGAATCCTGCCTGTGAGCAGTCTGTGCTACTGCAATTATGTTACCGATATTGGCTCCATGGGACAAAAATCATCAACAGAGAAGGGACTCAAATAGAGCTCAAGATGCATGGTGTGAAACAGCCCCAAGGAACAGGCAGCCAGCCAAGAGAACATAAAGGAGCAGGGTCCAAAATGAGATTTTTGTCTATGTGTGGCTTTTACACAGGGGGATGGGGTTTTTTTTAGAAACATGTTTTGTGTCATATTCTATGAAACCCAATCAAAGCTAAGAACTGTTTAGCTATCAGTCTTTGTGTTTAAAACACACATACGTTTCCATAAACGTTGTAGGTAGTGATGCAGAAAAATATTTTCCTGGTTTCTGTTCATATCTGCCTCCCCAGGTCACAGGAAAAACCCCACATTTGGCAAACTTAATCTTTCCTCCTTACAAGGAGAGCATACACATTAGGCTGACTCTGGGTGCAGGGAGACTCCCAGAGCTAACTCAATTAAGTCTCCCAGAACTCAAGGATCGGACCATCAAGGCCCATCAAGGCCCATCAAGGGTCCTCTGACTAGCTCAGCCCACTATTGTTCCCATTGTTTTCTGTAAAATGTAAATCAAAAGTCTCTTGTTTTTCCTGTATGACTCTGTGACTATACACATTCTCAGCAACCATGTGATATTCTGCTTGGAAATGGATAAAAACTGTTCTCACATGGAGCAAAGGGTCAGTTCCCCTCCTGGGGGGTGCTGTCCACTGCGCTGCGTAACAATAAACCCATACTTTTTCCTTGTTCACCAGTCTTCCTGGTCCTATTAATTATCAGTCTGCTTAAAATTCCGCTACAGTTTTGGTGTCAGAAGTGGGATTCACAGCTACACTCCCAGCATGGCTCCTGGGCTGGGGGGACTCTCCTCTCTCCCTCACTGGAGAATCCTAGGTAAGACTTTTTGTCTGAAGGTGGGGTGGAGGTATGCTCCTTGGACCAGAGAGCTATGTCTGGGCGGACCAGCTGGAAGATCCCTCAGGAAAGAACATTGGACCCTGCAAGATTGGTGAGAAAAAGGGAATTTTATCGGGGGGGGGGGGAAGTGCATGAATTGTGTGCAAGTCTATACCTCAGCTGCCCTGTGCTGGGCCAATAGCAAGGGGCTCTTTTCTTTCCTCTTTGTTTTTCTCCCTCACTGTTTGCCTGAAAATTACTGGGAAATATTGGGACTGTATATGTATGAGTGAAGCCCGGCCGGCTTATTAAGGAAAACCTAGGTGGATTCTTGCCTTGCAGGGAAAAATTACCAAAGGCAAGGGAAAAAGTTGCTAGGAAAACTTGCTAAAAGTTACTAGGAAGACTTGCTAGGAAAACCTCCCATTGAGAGTCAACCCCTGTACTTGAGCCGGTTAGGTAGAGTCAGGGTAAAAGTCATTTGCTAGGTTCTGGCACGGTCCGGGTTAGCTAAAAGGACACCCGACTATTGAACCGTTACAGCAATCCCGGGGGAGGTATGGGAAAAGGCCAAAAAAAAAACACTTTTCTCTCCCGGGGAAACTTCCAAAAGGGACTCACAGTCAGGAGTGAAACTCTGCTTCACAGAGCTCCTGAACTGGTTTAAATTAGGCAAAACCATGGCACCAGCCTGGCCAAAAGAGGGCTCTTTTGAAAAACGCCCAGGCCAAATGGCATATATTGGACATTATATTAAAAGGAATGTGCCAAAAATGAAAACTTAAAAGCCCAGGTTAAAAATCCTGGCACAGGAAGCAGATACCTGTCCAGAGTCCCAGCCAAAAAGGTAAAATCTGCAAAATCAGGCTAACAAATTATGCCGTCAGCGCTGCCCCTTCATGCGCTTTTCTAAAAAAAAAATAGTCCTGGACAAAAAGGAAGATTTTCCTGTTAAAGGGCATAGAAAGGGGGACAAAGGAAAGGCCAAGTGCCTGTCTGATAAGTGTCTAAATTTATTTATTTGTACCCTTGTGTGCATGCTTGTGTGTCATTTTCATGTTTTGTGTCTGTCTTATAAAATTGCATAGGTCTTAGGAGGAAAAGTATTTTTGTTTTTACCTACTTTGTTTTGGCCAAAGAAGGGAATTAAAGATCAGCTTGATCACCTGATCCCTTTTCTCCTGAGATTACTAAAAATTTAACTTCCAAAAATGTCTCTTCTCCTACCAGACCATGCTAATAATCTGTGCACAAATCCTAAAAAAAATTAGTAACTACTTATGGGTACCCCTGGAACAATGAAGGGGTAATATTTTGTCTCCACCAGTAATTGACTATGCCTTCAAACTCAGTGCTTGAGTGTGTACACTCCTAACATCAACAAAATGAAAGACCTATTTAAAAATGCAATAATGCTTATCAATTGGAGTCTAACTGGTACATGTTGGTAAATGTTAGTAAATTGGTAAATGTTAATCATGTTTGCTTTCTTCCCATGGGCACAACAGCCCTCACAAACAAAAAGGTAATTTAAGAGGTTGCATGAATTAAACAAATTCTGAGTTTGATGTTGCCTAATTCTATTTTTTCCAAGGTTTAACTCTGTTTTAGGAATTCTGTTCATGTTCAAAAAATTATGTTATGTCCCTAACCAACTTAGAAGGTTTTTACAAGATATTCAATGGAGCCTCCATGAGCAGTAGCAGTCTATCCTGCAACATGAATAGGGAATCTTTTCTCCAATTTGCTTCCTATCTAGCAGGCAGAAGGGTGAAGCAGGAAGACTCAGCATCCAGTGCTGCAGCCCTCGCATATGACTGCAATAGTGCTCATTCATCATGATACTAAAACCCTGACATTTTGTTGTTTTTTTAAAAAAAAAATATTTAACTGCTTGGACTTGCTATGTATTCACTCTGTATTCTATAACACCTTGCATTCAGTTAAATCATGACTTTTGTTTGCCTTATGCCTGAGAATCCATAATTAGTAATCTATTTTTGATAAAAAAAGTCTCCATAACCATAACAAATTTATTTGGTTAAACAAAGTTTTCAGTACCACAGGTGCCTCTGCTGCTTTGAATTGTGTGTCCTCCAAGAAGATGGCATCATTGGAAGTAACGTTTACACTTGCCCCTGAGCACGTGCAGAGCGCAGTTCAGTTGGTCTCCACACTATTGTTATTAAAAAGCCTGTTTCTACCACTGCAATTATCTTACATGTGTGTGAGCCCCTGCACTGGAAGAACCCTTATTTGGCTCACGATAAGGTTTCAATAAGGCTTGCCGTCTATCTTTTCCCCAAAACTTTTTTTGTGTTCTATGTTGCCTTTATAGTGCTAAGATACCTAGCCTGGGTTTTTATTCATTTCTTCCTTTATGGTGTCAACATTGTTTGTTTCAGCACAGGAAGGAAAAACAACTCATGTGCGCAGTGAGATCTGCGAACACTGCCCCTGCGAAGTGGGACACCACCATTTCTCATTTGCTTGACACATCAGTCCAACAGCTTGGTCTTTGTTTTACTGTTTGTATTTCTCAGTCTTGCTCCCTGGGTTCATATTTCTTTATCTCTCTGCCACTTTGCCTTTTGTAAAATTTGGGTTTTTTCCTCTCTTCTCTCCTGGTGGCCTGAGAAATAAGTACCCAGCAACCTTTGATTTGTACCTCATCTCTTGCCTAATTTGTTTTAGTACTGCAGCAGGCATCAGAAGAGCCTGAGCATACATGGAGTTCTTTTCAAAACGCCAACCCCACCAGGCGGACCAGCTAAGATATACAGTATTTACCCTGTTCCTGGATCTGATGAGAGGACTCCTGCTGTGTCCAGACACTGAAGCATGTCTGTTTGGTTCCCCTGTTTTAAAATAGCCTCAGTATCACTTTAGTTAGATAGTCCTAGCATTAGTTGCTCCCCCACGGAGCTGGGAACAGCTTGAGGTTTAGGGGTTGGGAGACACAATTGCGCAAGACCATTGTACCTTCGAGGAGGCATAGCAAGTGTAAGGATACCCCAAAACCCCAAGTTTTAAATGCTATTGTTTGTTAAGTGTTGTATATATTTTGTCTTTTTATTTCCTTGATTGTCAAGTTGGCCCTCTCTCTCTGAGATTTTGCTCCTGCTGAGCAGAGTGGCCAACTCTCTCTCATATAAATACTTATAAAGTTTGTGATCCATTTATCTACAACCAGGTTCACAGACTGCACTCAGGACCCTGTGAGATGTTCTTTGTGATTTCTTTGTTTTTATCTCATTATATTCACAGGTTACCCTAGGACCCCAACAACCATATAGTGTGTCCTAGATTTATTTTAGCTGTAACTTTTTGTTCTGCATGGCCACTTCATAGACCATTTTGAACAAAGGGGGGAAGGTAGTAATTTGATTTGGTAAATTTGATTTGGTAAATTTGGTAATTTAATTTTAACAGCTGAAGTTCACTATCCCAGTGGCCCTTGCCACCTCCCAACCAAAAAGGAAAAGTGTAATTTGAAAATAATTGTGTATAACCAGTTGTGTTTTGCATTTCGGAGAAAATCTATCTTACTGCAGGAAGGAAAACCACCACATTCCTGCATCAGACCTGTGCCTCACATCAGGCCAGGAGAAGCACCACAACAACAGCCCTGTGAGGAGGGAAAGGAACTTGGTCCCAGGATGTTGCTGGATTTCGAAGGACATCAGCCATCTGCAAGGACAACCTCCGCGCCAGTGCAACCAGGCCCAAGACTTCAGCCACACTGGGCCCTATCTACCAACCTGGAGCACCACTGGTACCTGTGTCGAGCAGCAGCAGCAGCAGCAGCAGCAAACAGCCCAATGAGGCTCCCTTGCATCAGTTTTCGCGATACAAGGCCGTTATGCCTTTGCCCTGGCTCCTGCACACCTTGTTCCTGCATACCTGCTGCCCAGACTTACCTTCCAGAGATGCCTCCACCTGTCTCCCTGTTCACCAACAAACTACTGATGGGGGAAGCTTTACCCTCCTTGCCTGAACATTTATTGACAATTATTCACTCTATGAGCTATCTTTGTTTATGCTTGAAGAGTGCCACTAGTTATCGTTAAAGACATTTGTTGCTTTGCTATCTTCACGTGCTCTAGAACACCCTCACTCACTCTGCACTCTATATAGACTCTGAACAATGAAGTGTTTTCAGCACTCTTTGAAGTGACAATCTCTTTTGGAGCAACTAAGAGTTTGCATTCAGTTTGCTTATACATTCTGGCCAGTTGGACTGAAAAGAAAACTTTATGACAATGTCATGCCTGCAATCTCAGTCTAACACAAGAAGAACATGCCCCTTGTGTTAACTTGCATGTTTGTCTTCTATTCCACAGTTGCAGAACAACAATCTTCCTGGCTAAGGAACCAAAGCCACCTGTCACCAATGGACTTTGGGAATGGGTTTGTTGGGACACAACTGAGTAGAAATGCTTGTGATGTTGCTGTTTTCTCTTTGTAGCAATGATGTTTTGCTTTCACTATGCTTTGAGGTTTTACCCTGGCAGGCTAAGTGCTTTTTCCAACAGGGTTGCCACACAGCATTTCACGATCCTGCAATAAGTCCCACAAAAATCTATGGCTAATATGTCTGGACGTTAGAACTGGCAAGAATTAATATTACCTAATTGGTGTTACTGAGAAATTTAGATACTCAGTAACAAAGAAGGGACTGATGCAGAAAAATATTTTCCTGGTTTCTGTTCATATATGCCTCCCCAGGTCACAGGAAAAACCCCACATTTGGCAAACTTAATCTTTCCTCCTTACAAGGAGAGCATACATATTAGGCTGACTCTGGGTGCAGGGAGACTCCCGAGCTAACTCAATTAAGTCTCCCAGAACTCAAGGATCGGACCATCAAGGCCCATCAAGGCCCATCAAGGGTCCTCTGACTAGCTCAGCCCACTATTGTTCCCATTGTTTTCTGTAAAATGTAAATCAAAAGTCTCTTGTTTTTCCTGTATGACTCTGTGACTATACACATTCTCAGCAACCATGTGATATTCTGCTTGGAAATGGATAAAAACTGTTCTCACATGGAGCAAAGGGTCAGTTCCCCTCCTGGGGGGTGCTGTCCACTGCGCTGCGTAACAATAAACCCATACTTTTTCCTTGTTCACCAGTCTTCCTGGTCCTATTAATTATCAGTCTGCTTAAAATTCCGCTACAGTTTCTCTGTTGGTCCATAAGAAAAATCTACAACCAATTCTCCAAAAATATTTTTTCTTTTTAAAAGAGCCATTTAATTGTTATCTCTAGCATTTCCACCAGCAATGGGGGGGGGGATGAGGATATCGGTGTGCCTGTCAAAACTTGTGACCTGCATTCCTGACTCTAGGAACATCAATTGACCATCTATATCCGGCAAGTCAGCACCTTCAGCTATATCCAGCTATATAAATTGCTTACAGCATAGGTCATCTCTTCACTTTGTACAATAAGACAGTCAGATGCTCCACATCAGCTTTTCAATGTACCTCTCTCTGTGTCTGTTTACCCCTATCCAAGCTACATGCTTCCTGAGCCTTGTCTACAGAAAAATGCACACTGGAGACTCTTCTTTTCAACAATTTCTAATTAGTTGGCTGAGGTTAAGGCCCCAGCACAGCAATTTGAAGGGAAACTTCCTTGAACTGGCTCCAGCACTTCCTGCATAACAAGGTTCACTGCTTAAGAAGCTTATCAGCAAACTTCCTGCTGGTGAGAGCCTTGCCAATCAGTTAGTGCAGTCCCTTCCCTGTATCAGTGACTCAAGCTGATGCTGTGAAAATAATAAGAATAGAAATAAAAGGTAGATTGGCCATGCAGAAAGCAGCATCCAATTTGGATGCAAGTATGTAATGGCTGCATGTAAATGCATATGTTCGTCTGTTGTTTCTACAAGGATATTCAGTGCTGGATCTTCCCTAACTTATTATTTTGTGGGTATCTTATTGCTTTCACAGCCTCTAGCTGAGTGTGAGCAGTTTTATATAAATAAATAAAAAATGCTCTTGGGCAGCCCAATCCTGTGCAAGTTGCACATGCTGGTCTAAATGGGCATTATGCACAGGATGTGGCCCGCATCAGCAGGGTTGGGACTCAGGGGGAATGGGAGGCTTTCCCCCTTCCCCCAGTGTAAGTCAAAACTTGTGACCTGCATTCCTGACTCTAGGAACATCAATTGACCATCTATATCCGGCAAGTCAGCACTCGAATGCGTGCCAACAAGGCCTAGTGTAACCTGGAGATTCCAGACCCTGACTCTGGAGCCTCTGCGTTGTGTACCAAGAAAAACTCAGATGGCTGGAGGAGGTTTTTCACAACTTTTACTTTCCATATATACTTGGCAAGTGTACTGTGTAGGCAAGCATCCTGTGCTTAGCAGCAGAAAGGCAGGACACCGCCCCGAGCTAACCGCGTGCTTGTGTTTTATACTACCTAATTATACATGGGTGTATACAGCCCCCCACTATAAACAACTACATAAGTTCTTGTATTTCAGTGGAAATTTACTCGTACATGTGCAAACGGCTTTAACTCTCCACCCTTCTTTGTTCCCTGAGTCACGTATGCAGCTCTGAGGTCTTTGAAAAATTTGGTGGGCCCCTTTATGGTTCTTATGGCTCTTCCAAGGATGCTTTAGTATGGTCATGTCACACTAGGAAGGAGGTTAGGATATCAGCGCAGCATGGTGCCGATATTCCTGCCCCCTCCCAGGCCTGGCCGGCCAATGGCCCCGTCCCCCGCCACCCTGGTGCACCCTCCCACCTACCTGCGTCTGGGTGAGTGTCGGGCAGCTGAGTGAGCGGCAGTGGCCTCCATGCCAGCGCCACTTATTCAGTGCCGTGAAAGTGCTTTATGGCACTTTCGTGACACCCTAGGTCGGTGGAGTGCCGCCAGCCTATAGTTAGGCTGGATTGCAGCCTTAGTGTTGTTTCTAACACTAATGGCATGTTCGAAACAACGCTTTTCTAATGTCATCAGATTAGACAAATGGGAGGAGGGGAAAGCAATCGTATTGCTTCGGTTGTAAAACAGTGTTGTACTTTAAAATCGCAGCATGATTCAACTTCTCCCACAGATAATTGCATGGGGACATCAAACATCAGAACTGGCCCAGGGTTACTGTAATCAAGTTACGTAAATGCACGTGTGAACTGCTGGGTATAAAGTCTGTCTGAAAAAGAGGAAGTGCTTCTGCTAAAGGCTCTGTGGTAATAAACATGGAGGGAGCAAGGTTAAGCAACTTCTGCTTCTTCCCATTTTAGGCCTTTTTCCATGGTCACCTTGAGGGTCTTGCAGAGGCAGAAAGATATTCAGAATCTTCACGTTGACTGGGATCAATCCTTGTCTAAGCCACCGGAAAACAGACATATCATTTAAAAGAAAATTGGTAAATGGAACACTTCGTATTTCTGGAAAGTGGATCTAAGCCAGAGAAAAAAAGGCTGAATAACTGAGCATCTTATTTCAACACATGATATGCAAAATAGAAGAATGCTTTCTTTTTCCTTTGTTGTGATCTAATCTTTTAGACAGGCTCTCTCTTTCTTTACAGAAAAGACAAAGCATGTGAAATTAAGTGTGTAAGATCGATCTGATGATATAATGACAATGCAGATGCAGAGAGGGCTCCTGGATGCAAATTCACAATCAGCCCGAGATTATTAAAACAATGCCATTCTCTTGAGTATTTCACTGATTTCTTTATAAGAATTTCCACTGAAGGATTGATTGGATCAGTGCTCTCATAAGGTTGTGATATCTTTAAACTGAAGACTGTTCATTTGAAATCCTTTACGGTGTTTTTTTTTTTTTTAAGAGAGAGTGTTAAAAAGACTAGCATTTAAACATGGCCAGAGAAAAATAATGCCATAGAGTTTTACATTTATGTGCCTACATATCGAAACATGGACAAAAATATATAGATTCCATTTCAATCTATGCAGCTCATTTTTCTTTCTGCTGTTTTAATACTGTTTCTTCATTTCCTGGTTTCAGAAACTATCTTCATAGTTAGGGATGCATTAATTAGTTGATCTACTTTTCAGTTTCATATGTAATTTCTTGTCCAATGAACCACATAAGGCAGCAGTTCCCAAACTTACGTACCTCGCGATGCCCCCCTTCTGCTGCCACCGATCACGGAACCCAGAAGTAATTGCCGAAGACAAGTGATGCAATGATGTCATTGGCGCTTACTTCTGGGTTCTGTGGTATAAGAAGAACTGAAAATCAGCATAAAATAGGTCAGGGCGGGTGGGTGGGGCCAAAACGCAATGTGCAGCCAGTGGAGCAGAACTTCTGCTCTGCTGTTTTTCACATTGCTGTCCCGCTGCCGAGAAGCTCGGCCAGCGCAAGTCTCATGACGCTCCAGGAAGTGCATCACGACACCCCAAGGCATCACGATGCACACTTTGGGAACCACTGACATAAGACAATAACCATTGAGATTTCCAGATTCTGTTTTCTTTTATCTAATTCTAAGATGTACAGTACTAGTTCTCGTAAGGTCAGATTGCCACAATCAACCAATGACAAACAAGCTCTATTCTAGGGTAGTGGTAAATATCCATGATTTTCCTAGTGATTAACTAGGGTAGTGGTAAATATCCATGATTTTCCACTCTGTACACAAAAAGAACACATTAACTGTCTCGGATAGGTAGCAAATTTGTGAAAATCAGCGTCACAAGCTACTTCTTGCACATCTCACATGCAACAGTGTTTCAGATCTGCATTAATTTATTTCCAGGCTTAGATTCCTGTGTCTTTGAATGGGGAACATAATGTGTGATTAAGCCAATTGTTCATGTGACAAGCAGCAGTGATTTAGATCTGCACTGCTGTCTGAGCTTTTGACTAAGGAACCGTAAGATAATACATGTAATAGTGAGACT
Source organism: Plestiodon gilberti rubricaudatus (assembly GCA_026170595.1). Classification (NCBI taxonomy): domain Eukaryota; kingdom Metazoa; phylum Chordata; class Lepidosauria; order Squamata; family Scincidae; genus Plestiodon; species Plestiodon gilberti. The sequence continues at coordinate 114,435,007 of JANXHW010000003.1, forward strand.
ATTTGAGAAGAGTGTATGGTGGGGTCACTTCTCATGCCAGTGATGTCAGCTTACATTATTAGTATTAGAAGTAGTATTAGAAATGAGGCAACTACCTCTTTGATGCCGTTTCTCCATTTCATACAGGTGGCATAGGAAGCGGCCATGCTACTACTAAGAGAACATAAGAATCTGCCTCTGTAATCAAACTAGTGGCCTACAGGCTTTGATACAGTTGGTATCACACATCCTTTTACAACCGCATGACGTGGATAAAATAGGAAAGTAGACATACATGCCCTGATAGGGCTAAGGACCATATGAGAAACAGGCTTCCATGCATGCATCCCTAGCAATGTTTGTAAATGTGTATTGCATGTGCGGTTGCTCTCCCAGTGCAGTTGCCGGAGCAGCATGCTGCATGCATGGTGCCCTCTTTGAAAATTGATCATAGGGTCAACTACTGTAGTCATTTAGGAGGGGAAGTTGGGTTTAGCTCAGGATATGTTGTCATTATGTTCAGGCTCCACACATGTTCTGGAAACTTCATGGATTTATTAACAGGATTCTATGCAGCTCCTTGGCTGGATGCTTAACGCAGGCCTGCAGCAAGATTTTTCTAGGTCAAAGGAAAAAAGCAGTGTGTGTGGGAAGGGTCTGGAGGCTCTGTGGTACTTAAAAGTAAAGTGCAGTTAATTCATTGTGCCTAACTTTTCTAGCAGTGCTAGAAAATGCTTTTCTAGCAGTGCTCTGTGCATCAGCTTGGGCTGCTGCACATTCATTCAGCTGAATCATGGCCACCCTGAAAGTTACCCTTAAGCTGACTGATCTGAGCATAACTTCCTTAAAAGAATGTTCCTGAGGTTCTATAAGTGTCAGATTCCCTATTTTCTGCTATGAAAGTGTGATCCACCCTGTTTGTTTATTCAAAATATTTCAACATCACCCCTCCCATAGCCTGAAACAACTTATAAAGATCTGAAACAAGTATACTTCTAAAAATCATTATGAAGAATTAATCTATCACAGCAGCTATAAAATCAGAAGTTGTTAAACTAGCAAAAGAAGCAACAGCAAATCAGTTCTCAAAATGTTTGCTTAATGAGCTGTAAGGGCCTTATAAAGCTCGCTAAACCTCAACAAGAATCCTCTGGCAATTTTTTTCTTTTTTTTTCTTTTTTTTCTGCCTCCAATTTTGAATGGCACCAGTTTCTCTGATTGGCTGAGCTGGATTATTCATTCAGCCAATCAGAGTTGGGGTGCACAACATGCGACCCCTGGGCCACTTGCGGCCCTCTGAAGGATTTCCGGTGGCCCCCGAAGAAATCGGGGATCCCTTGGTGCGCATTGCATACGAAGAGAGCACCGAGGGATCTCCGATGTCTTCGCTCCAGTCGCTGAGCGAGAAGGACGAAGTCACTGAGCCTTGCGAGCCCATTGGCCTGGAGGCTTTGAGGCCGTTGCTGAAGGCGGCGTTTGATCGCCACCGATCAGCTGGAGTCTCCTGGCATTCGGCCAGGAGCCGGAAGAGCCGTGTCTCCTCTTGTGTGCCAACGGACACGGAGGTTTTGGGGCTTGTCCCGTTGGTGCTGTTGCTGCTCCGTGTGAGGAGGAGGCTCGGATTTGCGGCGGGAGGGCAAATCCGAATGTTTAATTCTGTAAACATCTTTATTTATTTATTAATATGTTGCTTTTCCAGATATTTTCCGGCTCATGGACACACCTGAGGAAGTGACATCACGGTTCCTTGACACGCCCCCGTGCGGCCCCAAAGAAGTTTAGTCTATTCATTTTGGCCCCTACCTACCTACCCCTGGTTTAAGCATTGCCTCATCATCACCCTTCTTTGTTATGCCTCTGGCTTTTAATGATCTTTATTAGATCTTCCCTTAGGAATCTGACCATCAGATGTGGGTGGGGCAAATTCCTTCTTTTTTAACACTTATGCTTTGTGTGTTTGCTGCAGCTTTGGGCCTGGGTACATTGAGGGGATCAGAGAAATACAGGAAGGGAGGTTAATTAAGCTTAACAGGTCAATTTAACATTCTGATATTCCGAATTGTATTTTGAATCTGAGGCATAGGTAAAGCTCACAGATAGGCTTATAATGACTTGAGGGTGTTGGATCCTTCCAGGCTGGAGTTGGGAGTTGCATCTAGCTCCCGTGAAGCAGTTGTATTGATTTGTAACTTAACAGAGAGTTGTAAATTTACCAATTTGGCTAAATTCAGAGACAGGCGCTGTCATTTGTTAAGCATGGCCACAGGCAAACCTGTACTGTTTTTGCAGTGCCTCCAATTACGCAGGGCATAATGATGGACTGGCGTGATGTATTTGAAATATTTATCTGCTGTCCTTCCTTCATTCAAAGTAGCTTACAAAAAATGTAAAACCAACAAGAACACCCATAAAGATATTATAATAATAAAAAGAACCAACATACATTATAGATCAACTAAATAAACAAACAGAACACCATCAGTCAAATCAACAAAATACAAAACAATTTAAAAAAAATGGACAGGGATAAAACCCTCTACACTCCAGATCACTTTGGGACAGCTGTAGTGAAGGTTCTGCTTTCAGAAGTAGCTGTTTACTGATCTCAGGCAGTGAGGCTATACCAAGCAAGGCCTGTTGATCTGCCAAAATGTGATAGCACAGTAACAGCATTGACTCACTGACCCAATTTATCTGTAATGCTCCTTCAATAAAACGTGTGAATTTTAATTGTGTTCTCGTCTTCCTCTTTTTTCCTGTTTTCCCCCTATTCATATCCATATGGTTTTGTATATTACCAGGCATTTTGGTCTGTGTTTCTACCAATGCTTTCATTTTAAAGAGATGAGTATAAAACGGGGGGGGGGGGGGGGGGAGGAATCCAGAGGATTATAACAGAATTGCAAATGACACTCCTCTGCTATAATTTGTGGAGTGTGTGTCATTGACACAATGGGTTGTTAAAGCTCAGAGGCATTATGGTCTGTCATGTCATATCATACTTAGGAAGCTTTTAATATGTGGATTATGGACACATTAAACTGTACTCTCTCCTGCCTATTATGTCAATGGGATTTTGCATATTTAAATAATACTACAGTGTATAAGCCACGTACTGTGCCATGCATACACAATAGGGCTCAGCAACAGACAAAATTATAGCTTGCAAAGTAGGTAGACTTCCAAAGCGTGTGAGTTTGCAGCATCCATATTTCTAAACAATTGCACATTGGCAAATATAATGGTATATCAAAACCTATTTATTTATAAATAATGTATACATTTGGACACAATATTTTCTGATGTTGCTGCCCCATTAGCTCTTAAAGACTGTGCCTGCCATGAACTAAGGAATTTGAGATCAAGGCCAGTTTATGTGAAGGTCAAAACGGTAGCAAACAAGTAGTCAGGACTTTCCAGACATTTTGTGGTAGATTGGACCAGGAGACGAGAGAGCAGAGACACGCAGAACCTCTAAATGAGGGAGGCTGCAAAGCTGACTTCCAAGGCCCCCAGTTTGAAGGCTTACAACAGGCCTGCACAACTTGTACCCCACCCCCATCACCATCATGTGCCTGCCCACTTTATAACTCCGTAAACATCCTGTTTTTGCTGGCTTTTTGGGACTGCAAAAACAGGAGGGTTGTTAAAAAAAAATAGCAGGTCACAGTTATATCTGGTGGGGTGCATTTTGCATGGTTAAAGTTTTGCAGGGTTGCCTTACACCATGTTTAAATTGGCAAAGTCCTTGTTGCAAGCTGAGCAGCAATGGCGTCGCTACCGTCAAGCAATGGCAGCGGGCCGCTACGGGGTGACGCGTGCAAGGGGTGACGCGCGCATGCATGCGCTTTTGCCCTTTTCCCTCAGGAACGGTCTGTGCATGTGCTAAAAAATGTTATAAATAACGTTCGCACAGCGGGCCTTCCTCAGAAGGCCCCGGACAGCCGGCCGGGGAAGATGTCCCCGAGCTGGCTGCAACAATTAAGGGGGCACCCGGGCCAGCGGCCCGTCGGGCACCCGGAGCGGCGCCTCGTCGGGCGCCCCCCAATCGCAGCGCGGCCATAGGCCGCGCCAAAGATTTGTAAGAGGGGGTATAGGGGGGAGGCGTCACTTGGGTGACACACGCGCCCCGCTATGAGCAGTTCTTCTGCACTGAGTGACCCTTCCATGCACTGGCGTCGCTGGAAGTGGGGCAGAAAGCTAAGTTCTGCAGCTTTTCGCCCCACCGTTACTCTTCAATACGAGGTGCCCCGCCCCCTCGTCATACGAGCCCGTCAGCGGAGAGAAAGCAACGCGCAGGGACTCTCCTGCGCGTTGCTTTCTCTCTGCTGACGGGCTCGTATGACAAGGGGGCGGGGCGCCTTGTATCGGAGAGTAACAGTGGGGCAGAAAGCTGCAGAACTTAGCTTTCCACCCCACCTCCAGCGACGCCAGTGTTCCGTGGATATTGTTTGTACACACATGCGTACAAGCGTTGAGAGACTAGAATGTTCATAAACAGGGGTGCTTTCGGCAATTTGCATGGTCCCAATGGTGTCAGCAGCAGATGTGTCAGCCACAGGCATAGCAAGTCTAATGGCCCAATTATATAGAGAAGCAGTTCTCAAAGTTCTCCTTGTGAGTCGGGGAGAACCATGAGTATCTGCAAGCATGGGGCAGCGGCAGGTCGCCTGGGATTGCGGCGGCAATCACAGGATCGCACCACTGCTGGTGGCAAAAGGAGTTATTTTTAACTTACGATGGTCACGCCTGCCCTCTGGACGTGGGTTGCAATCGCTGCGGAGAGTCAATTGGTCGTGTGGGGAGGCCTGCAGAGCGGGCTGTGGGTCTCCCCGCATCCTCCAGCTTGACAACGCAACTATTGTAAGTTAAAAAGAACCTGGGTGCGCCGCTGCCATGGCTGCAGTTACCACGCCCCTTAAGGGGCTAGCGTCCGATTCTGGTTCTCCTGGTGGGTTGCAACCCACCAGTTTGAGAACCGCTGCTATAGGGGGCTGCTGGGCCCTCTATAGCCTCCATAATGGCAGTCTGCCTCTCCGTGAAGGCACTCATCGGACGCTGAGGTCCTTCATGTTCTGGGACATGAGCTGAGACAGTGCCTCAAGGCAAGCCTGCTGGTCAAATTGTCCAAGGCTCATTCCTGGCTGGATGCTGCCCTCACCAAACTCGTATCTCATTAGGGTTACCAGATCTCCAACTGGGACAGAGTGGAGATCTCCTTTATCCTTTAATGTGGGAAGGTGTAGCTTGTTAAACCCTTAGAGCACCATCCTAGGCATGTCTACTCAGAAGCAAGCCCCACTGAACACAATGGGGCTTGCTTCTGAGTAGACATGCCTAGGATTGTGCTCTAAGGTTTAACAAGCTACACCTGCCCACATTCCTTCTCCTAAAGGTCTAGCACTCTGTCCCAGTTGGAGATCTGGTAAGCATATCTCATGCTTAAAGGTCTCTGTCCGGGAGGCAGAGTTGAGGGTCTCTGTGACCTTGTTATTCATTACCTGGTTCACCTACAACATCTCGCTGGAAAATTTGAGATGTTGCCGCTTCTGCCTGACCCTCAGATGCCACATCCTTGTCATCTAAGGACTCTGTGGCTCAATTTCTACAAATGGGAGCCCTGATTTAACTAGTGCTGTATCTATCTGATCATTACTGTGGTCAATGCTGAGGATAGGAGAGGCATCCACACCCATCCAGCTCTCCCCACTCCTACTGACTGCCCCCCCAACTTTTCAAAGCATTGGTAGTTCAGAATTAGTCCTACACTTGCCACTGTCAGTGCCACAGGCATAGAGAGCATCCCGCCTTCTATCTCTTTCTGATTCCTCAGACTGCCTACCCCAACTTTCCAAAACTTTAGTTCTAAATGGCACAGCACATCTCTGATCTTACTGTGGTCAGTGCCAAAGGGGTGGAAAACTTTTCCCCTTCCAGCACTCCCCACTCCTGCTGACTTTCCAAAGCATTGGTTTTAAGTAGTACAGTACTTGTGCAATCTTCAGTCAATGCCAAAGGTAGGAAAGACATCCTCCAAGGATTTTCATTCTGTCTGCTGTCGTCGTCCCCCATTCCTTCTCCCTTGGAGGCGCCTTCTCCTTTGGTTGCCACCATGATATACGTGTCACTACCATAGCCAATCTTGCTGGCAGGCAAGCTGCTGCTTCTTCTTTCCTTCTCGTGGGAGATCGCAAAGCTGCTGCCGCTACCTCCTCTTTGGGTTTCCTTGAGAGGAGGTGGTGGCAGCTTTGTGATCGGGTTGCCACACCCCCACAGCTTCTACCTTGGAGGCGCCTGCAAGGGAGAAAGAGCAGGGGGCAGCAGCCTGATTGCAAAACCACTGCCGCCATCACCTCTTCGGGTTTTCTTGTGAGAAAACCCAAAGAGGAGGCGGAGGACGCCAATCACAATGGCACATGACATTGGGCCATTACTGCTCCGGGCAGCGGGAAGGCCAGCGCCACTGCTTTCACTATCTTTTAACATACATTTTCATGGTTCTGGTCTATCCATTGTCTCTTAGGTTGAAATCCTATGTCCACTTGCAAGAGAATAAAGACCACTGAACTCAGTGAGACTTCTGAATTGTCATGTAGGGTTGCAATGTTTGGGTCAAAGGGGATGTTGTGTGAAGCATCACTGTCTAGTTAGTTGCTTGCTTTTACACTAAAGTTGTAGCTGCACAGGGTCCTAATTCAGATCAGGAACACAGCACTGTTCTGTTTGAGCTGTTTAATCCTTTACTTCTGTGCTATTCTGTGCCCGCTCCAACCCCCCCCCCCCCATAACTTATATAACCATGGAACTGCAATTGCTGTAAATTGCATGGTTTAAGTCAGGGTGGCCAACCTTCTACCATTAGGGCCTCTTAAGAGTTGTGTAGAAGACAGAATCTTGGCAGCTGCAAGTGCTGATAAAGCATCTGCACCTGCTGAAATGCTTTCACCTATACAACTATTAAAGGGCAGGAGCATTCATGTTGAAAGGTTGGCCACCCCTGGTTAAGTATTGCATCATGTCCCCAATCTCGACTGGAGCCTTATGCATAGGCTTACCAGATCTCCAACCTGGACAGAGTGCTAAACCTTTAGGAGAAGGAATGTGGGCAGGTGTAGCTTGTTTAACCTTAGAGCACAATCCTAGGCATATCTACTCAGAAGCAAGCCCCATTGTGTTCAATGGGGCTTGCTTCTGAGTAGACATGCCTAAGATTGTGCCCTAACGATTAACAAGCTACACCTGCCCACATTCCTTCTCCTAAAGGTCTAACACTCTGTCCCGGTTGGAAATCTGGTAAGCCTACTTATGCAGCTTTAGTATAAAAGCAAGCACCCCATTGCAATTACACATTGAACATCACATCTAGCTTGGTCTTTAGTTTGATCCACATAATTTGTGTTGGAAGTAGTGAAGGTTGTCCTGGAAGCTATATTAATGTGTAGTGATGATATATGTACAGCCAGTCTTTAAAAGAACTTTAAAAGAACTAGGAACTTAAAAGTCACCCAGGATCCACTATAGATAGGCTTACCAGATCTCCAACCGGGACAGAGTGCTAGACCTTTAGGAGAAGGAATGTGGGCAGGTGTAGCTTGTTAAACCTTACAGTACAATCCACTGAACACAATGGGGCTTGCTTCTGAGTAGACATGCCTATGATTGTGCTCTAAGGTTTAACAAGCTACACCTGCCCACATTCTCCTAAAGGTCTAGCACTCTGTCCTGGTTGGAGATCTGGTAAGCCTAACTATAGACAGTATTTTTTTAAAGCACATACAGTAAAGTTCATACTGCAGCCATTTTTGGAAATGTGGAGCAATGGTAACTGATTGGGTGGGCGGAAGAACTATGCTGGTGACAGCATGGCCAACTGCAGAGGTGGCAGCATTATTTGCCATCCCCTCCTACCCTACAGCTGTCTAACACAAAGGCCGGCACTGTGCAGAGATCTAAACTTCATTAGCTACTCATAGATGAGTGTTCTCATAATTTCTCCTCACTCTATTATTTGCTGTCATAGTGTCCTATCCAAGCAATAGACATTTTTAGCTATTTTGGTAAGTGTAATACATTTTACAGTATAAAATTACAGTACAGGATCAAATTGTTCTGGCTTCAAGAGAAAATTGCTCCTGGGAAGGAAAATAAAGAAAGCCATACCTTCTGCCCTGTTATATGAGTCCAGCAGTTAATGAGTATGTGAAGTATCAAATTAAAAAGCGCCAGCAGTTTATCATAGCTGAGCAATCATTGAATGAGTAACAGGTTTCCCTTCCACTGAGCAGTAAGGACATGACCTGGGGCTGATAAACACTAGTCATTGGAGCCAACAACTAATTTAGGATTGGAAAAGCCCATCAGCTAAAGCAATCTTCTCTGTTTGTTGCTTTAATCAATAATGTTTTAGCTAGCATGGGCAATTGGGGAGGGGCCATAGCCCAGTGGTAATCAAGCACATGCTTTGCATGCATGAAGACTCAGGTTCAATGACCAGTTAAAGGATCTCACAAAGTAAGGATGGGGAACACCTCTGCCTGAAATTCAGTCAGAAGAGAAAACACTAGGCTAAATGAACCGATAGCCTGATTCAATTTAAAACAGTACCTTAGTTATACCTGTTAGATTGCACACAGAAAAGACAGGTTATCATCATAAACTGGCACTAGCAGGGATGCCATTGAAGTAGCAGAGAGAGCGACAGTCCTCCTCCCCCATTTCAGACCACAAGTGCTTATAGCCCTGTGCAGATGTTCATACATGATGAGCACAGATAAATGTGTGAAGGAGGGAAATAGGGGTGACACCCACTGGTTCCAGTCTACATATGAAGCTTCTGTTTGCACAGTGGTATATGTCTGTAGACAGGTGCCTCTGTAAATAATAGTAATAGTAATAGTAAATACCAGTATTTATATACCGCTTTTCTCCTCTGACTTTAATTCAAGGCAATTGAAGATTTCTCCTCTGACTTTAATTCAAGGCAGTTCACATAGGCAGGCAATCTAAACTCCGAAGGGGTTTTTACAATACAATACGAAGTTCTAATCTTGCATAGAATACATTCCAGACGGCTTCCTTCACAGTCTGGCTTCTCTCTGGCATTCGCCTCCCAAGCATCGACTAACAGGCAACCCTATCTCCCACTCAGAGTGCATCTGCCAGCATTCCTCACTCTCACTGAGTGCTCTGCAGATCGTGGTGTGTCGACAGCTCTCAGCAGCTCACGAATACTTTCGGGTGTCTCAAACCTCAGATCTTCAGGCATACAAGGCGACAGCTCTTCCACTGATCCAGATGATGGAAGCTTGAACAAATGAAGGGCACGACTAGCCGGTGTGACCAATCCCCCCCCCCCACACACACACCACACACACATTCATTGTACTCTCAAAAGAATGTCTGCGCAGGGCTTATGTTGCTAGCTAAACTACACAACATATGGCTGGACATTGCCCTCTGACACTAGCCCTCATGTTCATTCGAGCATATGTTTTTCATATGTCCCCTCTCTGTGGAGATGGAACACATGGTGGGAGGCAGAGTGATCATGCCAGCAAGCCCTGCTCCTGCACTCCATAGCCCTACCTCTGCTCTTCCCGTGAACAGTGTTTGTCTGCACAGATGCACACTGTTCACAGGGAGAGTGGGAGAGGGACCTTGCAAGCACAGTCCCAGGATTCTGAAACTATGGAGACTCTCCATGGTTTATGAACCCCTGCATAGGACTGATCTCTTCTTAATTATTAAACTACTGACTCTCTTACCTCACAGACTGTCTGTACTGAAAGAACAGTCACAAAATCTGATTGACTGTTATGGAAGACTAGTGATTTTGGTCCTGGCAACAGAAGAAAGCTCTTGGTAAGAAATTCAGCATTGGGGGAGTGGGTGGAGTGGGAATGTTTTTCTCCACATGCAATGGATTGTAAAAATGGGTGTTTGAAAGTACCCAGCAGTTTGAAACGTTATTCAGTCAAGGGGGGATATTGCAAGTGTGCAGCTGAGGCAATCAAATGCTTGATAATCGTAGTTTAACCTTTTTAAAAAAATTGTTGTCAGTGCCATTACATAACACAAATGTGTATGACACATATGCTGCAATCCTATACACCTTACTCGGAATTATGCTGATAGGATTGTGCTGATAGACACATGTATAAAGACATATATAAGTAGGCACAAATGTAGGAACGCTGAAGCAGAAAACAATAATTTAATGGGCATTTGTGCCTGGGATAAAAATTATACCCACAGAAATGCTTAGTTTATTTTTAGGGTCCTTGCCAAATAAAACAAAATAACACTAGAAAGTGTACCATGCACATCTGTGACATTGGTTGTGACTACCTTGGCTTTGAGATGTATCTTACATTAGATTTTACAACTGAAGGGGATATCACAATACTAGAGCCTCATCACTTTACATAGCTCCTTGCTTCTCCCTAGGACCAGCCAAAGGAAAACAATGAGATAAAAAGAATAAATATTGCAGAACAAAATATATAGAATAAGCAAATTATAACATTCTGCTTGCCTAATGACCCTGAATTTCCTGAGTATGAATCAAAGAATAAAGCAGCAGTACTGGATAGTTTATGCTGAAGTTGACTCAAATGATTAAATTTACAGAGAATTCTATAAGAGTTTTTAAGTTGTCTAAAACTTTTCCTGCTACGATAGATAATATTCTTAATCCTGACTAGCACTTTAGCGGCAAAACGATCACTTCGTCGTCATCATCCCCGGGTGTTGCAAACATGCCGTAAGACATGTTTCCAACACCCGGAGAGTAAGTGGCGCTGGCAAAGAGGCCAGTATCACTCACTCTCTACCCAACATAAGCTACCGCTGGCAGATGGAGGTAAGTCCTGCGCCGGGCGGTGTGGGGGCGTGGGGAGGGTGGTACGGGGTGGATCGGGATGGGGTGATTGGCCTGCCAGTACAGGGACAGGGGAGGGATCCTTGGCAGTGCACTCTGCTGAATCCTATCCCCCATCATGGGCCTGTTGAGCCCTACGCGAGTTCCTCAGTTTTTTGCTGACCATTTTGCCGACGCACAACCGAGGAGACCCATATGGGCAGCTGGGGCATTATCTGGCGGAAAGGGATGAACATAATGGAGTACGGATCATGGAGGTCTGCTCCAGTTGCACTGGCGCTGGCCCGATCCTGCATAGGATACGGCGCAGCATGCTTTTGCACACTGCGGCAGTCCTAGACAGGATTGGGCAGCCTGGCCCCAATCCTATCTCCCTCCATCCTACATGATGCAGCCATGCTGCCAGAGCACACGCTGCACACAATGTGGGGGGGGGAACCAGATGGCTTGGGAGAGGTAAGTTAAAATATATTTTACTTACCTCTCTGTAGGCAGCCTGGCTACCAGTGGGTCTCCTCAGACGTATGCCAGCTATTTTGTTGATGTAAGTCCTAGGAGAGACCTAGGAGAGACCATGTCAGACCGGGAAAATGGGGATAGGATCCTGGTGTGTGCTGCTTACCACCAAGATCTGCCTCTGAACTTCCTCCCGCCTAGCTGATGATTCACCACCAAACTGCCTCCCCCAAACTGCCCACTAACCACCCCTGCTGCCACTTCACCTGCACTGGTGCAGCATCCAGGAGCTGCTGGCATGTGCCAAGGACCTTCAGCCATTTGCACCAGCAGCCCTGCAGCATGCAGCAACGGTGTGCCTTTTATGACACCGTAAGACAGCTTACGGCAACAGATCTTCTAAACTGCTGCCATAAGCCCTCTAAGATTGGTCTCTCAGTGTATATTTCTTATTATTTCAATGGAAGATTATGTCATGCTAATTAATCCAATATTATATGTAAAACGAACTCTTTCCAAAAGAACATTTACTTGTGAATTACGTGGACAGCCAAAACAGCAGCAGCGAGAATGGTTAGACAAGGAAGATAGGATGGTGATGGTTTATCATTTAAAAACTGGGCCATATTCTGTGCTCCTTCATTCCAACAAGACTGCTGCCATGGCAGGCCACCTCCTCCCCTTAATTAGACCCCAAATTTATTTCCTGTTTCTTCTATATTTGCACCGTATCTTCTTTCCACTTACTTGGAGCCAGGGATACAATACATATCAGATCCTGTAGCTCAATGCAGAAATTGCACCTTTATAGTTACTGACGAGTGCAGTGAATAAAGCAACAGGTTTTTGAAAAAACTACTATGGGTCTGTGGGGGAAAAAACAGTGACTTGCTGTGCAAGTTAAGGAAATTAATTGCACTGAATGGGGATGGATGCACAGTGGGGTCCAGCTTTTTGACAATGTGCCGCAGGACCCTGCATTATCTCAGAAAGGAAACAAGGACAAGCAATAGCAGGGTGGCCAGTATTTTGAAGGGAGGACAATCATAATCAATAACAAAGCAGTCAGCACTTTGAACAGAGAACAATACACTCTAGGGGGTGAACTAACATGCAAACTGTAACCATTCAGAAAACCCCACCCTTGCCAAAACAACTTCTCTGAGGTAGTGGATTAAACTCTTCCACTGAAAAGTCCTACACAGTAAGTAAAGAACTGCAAATGATGTGGACATAAATAAGGCCTCACACACCCCTGAACTACTAGACGCCCTCCTAACTTATCCCTATACTTCCCTCTGCTTTTTCTCTATTCCTCCCTTCCCCACTGCTACCACTTATCCAAGCCTCCACAGGGGAAGAACTGCCTCTTTTTCTTTTGCAGAGCAACATTCAAGCAGAAATTCAAAAGACATCACTTTCCCCAGGATGGAGGTGAGTGCTGATGTTGTCCAGTGGCTGAAGTAGGGCTAATTGTCATGTCCATCCTGCTATTTGTCCATCTGTTTACATGCCTACCTCTTTCTACTACCATTTTTTTAGCTGAGTATTTTTTCTCCCCAGTTTTCTGCTTCTATGTATCTTTCCTCGTAATCAATGAATGCCATTCACCTGGCAGGTTATTTTCATTCATCTTTAGCCAGCACTCATTTATCACTTGGAAGAGTACTACCATAGAATATCCTGATTAATTGCCTTTGGGCACTTCTGACAAGGTATACATCAAGAAGTCTAGCTGTATGCTATGCCCTGCCTATAGATCTGCTGAATAAATATACAGTACTTAAGGCTGGCACTAATTGCTGATGTTACTTGATATGCAAAACCATGGCCAGCTTCAGGGGTTGGTATCATTGGGCAACTGCCAAGGGCTCAAAACCCTGAGATTAGACTCAGAGCCTTCAGATTAGGCTCACTGCCAATCCCTAAAACCATCTCAATGTCCACTCCCTTTGTGCACAGCTAAAAGACTTCCTTTGTCATTGCCTCCTTTCTCCCATCCCAGATGCCAAGGTCAGCCCCACTATGAACCTTAAGAAGGGCATCCAGGTAGGAAGTGTCCCTGGAGGACACTTTGGTCCCAACAAACCTGGAGCCAGCCCTGTACTTGCTATCAATAATCATTGATGGGAACTTTTAAGTCCCATTGATTTCAATATTAGAAATTAAGCATATGTTTAAATCTTTTCCATTGAAATCAATTTGTCTTTGAAGTGCTCAGCTTTGACTGGATTTCAGCCTATATTTATAGTGTGCCAAAGTAACACTGCCCAAGGCTTCTTTTCTTAGATCTGCAAAAACAGAATACATATTTAAAACTGTTGTGATTAGCTCATTGAAAGATACTGTTCTCCTTCAACTCTAACCATGCATGTTGCACATGACCTTTCTGAATCAAGTGACATCAAGTCCAGTGGGGCCCAGACTCCAACGCGCATCCACATCAGCTGCAAGCAAATATAATGCTATATTAAATATAATTCTATATTAAATATAGAATTATAATTCTAATATAATTCTATATTAAATATAATTCTATATAATTCTATATAATTCTATACTTTTTGAAATGTGCTCACAGAAACATAGCTTTTGTGTGCTGCCAAGTGTAATTAATGTCATTATGTTATGTACATATGTTTTTGTTTGTTTTAATTAGCACAGTATTTAAGGAGTTTTGTAATTTTGCATTTTAAAAATGTCTGCTTCTTATCTTACATACTATTGTAGCTCTGTATTGTAATTATTTATGACCCCCCCCAGGTTTATTTATCAGACCCCACTGACAAAAATCAGTGGAGGTATGTTTAAAAATCAGGGAGAACTACTTATAGGTTTTTGCAATCAGATGGATGATGTAACATTGTGACATCATCATGTCATTCATGATCCCTGATTGGCTAAAACTGCACTTGGAAGGAGAAAGAAGCATCAGCAGCTGTAGTCAGAAGACACAACAGAACAGAAAAGGGTGAAAATACAATTTTCTTTTTCTGGAAATATTCCTGCTTGAATATTTTCAACCTGAAAATTGAAACTAGAAAACATTTACAGTTAATTCTCACTATCAGCGGACTAAGTTCCTGAGGATTCTGCTTATCTGCGGAAGCAAAAGTGTAACGCCATGATATCCACAGTCTGTTCTTGGCTATCCATGGCCATTCTCTGTATCCATGGCCATTTTGCTGCAAAGCTCTCTAGTCAATTTCACTAGTAGCGCCCCAGAATGCCTTGCTAAAGCTCTCAGCGCTATTCTGAAGCTCTCCGTGCCATTTAGGAGTCATCCTGAACCTATCCACAGCCATTTAGGGATTCCTCTACAGCCATTCTGAAGCTATCCATTTAGAGCCCTCCATCATCATTCTGAAGCTATCCATGCCATTCTGAAGGTATCTGCTGCTGGTATTCCTGACTAGGTTAGCTAACCTTCCCCCAACCCCATTGATCCCATAAGATCAATGATTCGGTATCGGTGGATTTGGTAACCGCTGGGTTTTCCAGGAACCTAACCCCCGCAGATGATGAGAATTGACTGGATTACTTAATACCCACCAATAGTTTTTTCAAAATCTACAGGATATAATTGTACAATGCACAAAAATATGCTGCCTGCATTGGGCTTGTCAATTTTCCAGTGGTATTTTATCATTTGTAGTAAGCAGGATCATGTCTAAAAGTTGTTGTCTTATTTTCAGTCAATGCTTGTTCTTTAGTTTGCTGCTCAGTGACAGTGTCATTCTACCTACAGTATACTCCCTTACAGGCATTCAACTCAATTGGATTATTTCTTTGAGTAAATATCTTTATCTTGTTCATTGTTCTCTCTCCCTGGTATCTCAGAAAGGGATAGGCAAACCTATCCATGAGTGACGTGTCTGTTCTTACCCCTTCACCTCTTCCTTTTTTTAATCTCACAGCAGCATCTGTTTCTCTTAAAAATTGCTGTATTCCACCAGTGTTGTATTTCTTGAAGTCCCCTTCAATCAGCTCCTTCGGGGCCCTGCACAGTTCAATACATTTAACCATCTCTCACATTTCAGTAGATATTGTGCTAAGCTCACCAGCCTTTCGGCCACTACTTCCTCTGAGAAATCAACCTTTGCACACATTATTATTGCTTTGCATCTGGCACCAAGACCTTCAGCCTGTCAAGGCTCGGGATCTATTCTTCAGTTCAAAGCTAATTACTCTCTTACCAAGCATTCCTAATTGAATTTGGGTGGCTTTTCTGGAGATTAGTTTTTCTTTTCAGTTCAATAGGACAAAGAGACTGATTATGCAGGAATAGGGCCACATTGTTCAGCAAAAGTTAAAGATAACTCTGTATTAACTACAGCCATTCAGGCCCCAATCCTTGCATTGCCAGAGCTAGCATCCTAGCAGTGCAAGGTCCTTTACAGTGGCCCCTTTACCATTGTTGCATGCTGGTGGGCCACTGCTGCAAATGGGCAGCAGCATCGCAGCCGCAGCAACAGCTCAAGAGCCTCCATCAGTGCTGGGGAGTTTCTGGGAGGGTCAGGGGGAGGGCAGTTGGTGTGGATCTTGGCAGCACTGCCGTGCACCAGATCTGATCCCCTCCTCTTTAAGCTGCTCCACTCCTTTTCTCTCTTCAGGATAAGTAAATATATTTTCACGGTGTCCTGCACCAATGCTTGATATATAACTCCCAGTTTACTGAACTACCTTATTCTGGCCAACTCATAATGGAGGGAGGTCATTGGATTCTTCTTCTGGGCCCCCAGACATCCTGACTGACACAAGCCTTCCTGCCTGCCTCGCTACTGTCCGTCTACCTCTCTAGACAGCTCTAGAAATGCCTCCAAAATCGGGATATCTCCATGGATTTCAAAGTTCCAGAATGTCTGGTCTTGTTTCTCAAGCAGAACAATCCTCCACTGTTTTGTTTTTTATTTCTGAATTTTGTGCAGAGTACTTTGTGTGTATGATTTATAGCAATTTTCAGGTTTTTATTGCCCAAGCCTACCCCCTGCCACATTATAGCCTGCACCAATGGAGGCTGCACTGCATGCTACCGGGGGGGGGGGGGAGGAGGTTGGATAGCCTTCAGAAGGTAAAAAAAAATCCATTTTTTACACCAGCTATTTTTTATACCAGCCATTTTGCAGGTGTATGTCCGAAGGAGAGAAAGGGAGCTGGGCAGGCTGAAAAATAGGGGATAACATCCAACATACATGACTGCTGCTGAGCTCCTCCCTTACAACCCACCCCCTGCCCTTCCTCCAATCTGATTCAGAATGCTTCCAAACCTCCCCCTCCCCACCCCAGTGGCCAACTTAGCAGCACCTGCGGAGCCTCGCAGAGCTGCTGCTGTGCACACAGTGCCTCTTGCTGTTTTGCCTGGCAGCAAATGACAGTGGCCTGGTTTTCACGCCATCCGTCAGAATGCTAGTTCCGGCAAGACAAGGCCCCAACAGGATTGTGGACAGTGGCCTTAATGTATTTTCCTCTTAATGATGCTCATGTGTGCATGGGTAAAATGATACAAAAAAGCAATCTTGATGTGTGCATATGTACCAGTGTTCAAGGTTCTTTTTGTATGGTGTTTTGATAATGCTCAGGTAGACAACAGTAAAATCCAGCACAAAAAGAATTTTGATGTAACCATGCATACAATAATGTCAAAATTGTGTGGGTTCTTTTACAGTGTTTTATGAATGTATGAATGCATACTGTATGTGCATACTAATAACAGAGTGGAGGAGATGCAAATTAACTAAAAGTTGTGGCAAACTGTTTAGGTTCAAATTCTGGGACTAATTTTAGAAATGATCCTGGTTAAAATAGAATTTAGGAGTGGAATTCTAAAATGGGAAAATGCAACAGGAGAAATTTGCTCATCTCTAGTAATTGGCAGCCATTGGACCTAAGGGCTTAATATGTTGGAGCTCACCTATCGAGGTCAACTTTGTGGACTCTGCTGTGCATTCCTTTGATACTGGAAAAAGAACTTCCATGGTAATAATTATGGCGTTTTCTGATTGGGCCCACACTACCCAGAATGCACTGCTGTCCTTGGCTTCTATAGCTGTCTATCACATCCAGGTCAATGACTGCTGTAACAAAACAGTGCTAAAGGAAGCAATGTCATGGGAAGTCATGAAACCTGCTATTGGTCTGCAACTGTTGTGATTAGGAGCGGAGGGCATCTACCAGTCGACATGGATGATGCTGACCTAGATGGACCAATGATCTGACCCCTCAGAAGGCAGCTTCCTGTGCCTATGATGTGACATCAAGACTCCTGAATTGGCTGGTTCCTGTGGTATGCATGCCACAGCCTAATCAACATGATTATGAGAGCTACTATTTACCAAATATTCAATCCAGTTCTGAAACTTTATAAATACTTAGCTGCTATTTCCCTGGGAAAGGGGGGGGGGGACACCCTATGCTTGTTTAAGTAGTTTGCTGAACTAGGGCCTAAAAGCAAACTTTTAATTACCATTTATGTTCATATAGTGCTCAGCAGAATCCCTTCCTAACCAATATTACCCTCTATGAAAACGACCCACTGTGTATGTGCATTAGTTGTGCTATATTCTCACTGTTCTCTAGTTGTGATTACATATGGTACTAAAATTGGTACAATTTATAAGGCCTCTCCTGTAATTATCTAGAAAAGGTGATTACGTCTAGTTAATGGACTTATTCACTGGAAACGTTTAAAGATTCTTGAGCAAAGTGCCTTTTCCATCTAGGTGATGTAAACGGGCGAGCTGAGGAGGCCTGTGAGCATCGCAAGGGTGGGTGGAATATCAGAAAAGAATGTTATATATAGGAACGAGTGTGGGGGTTAATTAGTATTGATTTAAAGTTTGTTATGTTATTCATAGGTTCTTATACACACACACTCACAAATTATCGTCAAGTGCTTTTCAGGTTAGCGTCAACCCACCCACTACCAAAAAATAGTTACCTACATGGTGAGAATGTGCCAGCAGCTCTGTAACATGGAGGCAGCCTAATAGAATAATTGGATGCAGCTGCACTTACTCCCATAGAATGTGCGACTTGCAAGCTTTTATGCAAACTTCATGATGATTCAAGGCACTAAAAAAGCTAAGAGAAAAAAATCTAATGCTGAAAACAGGAGAGAAAGGGTAGCAAAGAGTAAAGTAAGGTAGAAGTGCACCTGAAGCTGTGTGTTTCTTTGTTTACAGAAAATATCTGGGTGTTTGCTCAATACCTTGCTGAATACCAATATGAACTCTCAGGAACTTCTAAACTTCTTCTTTCTCTATGTGCCCTTGATTATATGGGGGAAGAGAACATGCTTTGCAAGCTCATTCCCTAGGCATCTGCATTGCCACATAAACAATCACTAACAGCAGGACTGAGGCTCCAACTCATGTGCAGAAGTCCATGTGGTCATGGGCATTTTCCATGGAATATTAAGGTGCAAAAGCCAACGTAGGCTTCCTTATCCTGGGGGTTGTCCCACAGAATATTCAAGTATCTATTTGTCTATCTATTTATCTATCTATTTGGGGAGGGGTCCACAGGCTCCCCACACACCCCGCCGGACATCCACTGCCCACCAATGCAGGTAAAAAGGACGATTTCGGCCGCAGCGGTGGCGGCGACGGCATGATCCCTGGGAAGGCCCTGCTGCCATTTAGAGCAGTGTAGGGCCTTCCCAGGAGTTAGGGAACCTCTGCCCTAGGGGTACCCGTACCATAGGTTGAGAACCTCTGTCCTCGACCATCCTCCTGGGAAGCCCTTCTTTGCCTCAGCTCCTCCTCTCACCTTTAAAAGGCCTTCTCCCCCTTGCTTGTGGTGAGTAGGAAAGAAAGGTGCAAAAGTGTTGTGTTTTTGAACTGTGGCCTAAAAAACCATTAGATTGCATTGGCTCATGATGGAGGGAAGAGCTATTCCTGTGGATATTTGAGGGGCCATGCAACCTCCCCTTCAGTGTACATGTCTACGAATAGCTGTTTCATTTGTGTTTGTAAATAGCTGATGCTGGTGTGTAGCACGTTAACCACGCCGGTGAAGACTGTTTTTGGAGTCTTTATTAAAACATTTCTAAAAGAACAGGGTTGTGTGTGTTTTTCTTAAAAAGAAAGCCTTGCCTGTTCCCAAAAGCCCTTTATCTTTGTTTGCACCACCAGCTACTCTAGCCCCAGACAACTGAAATAGCCACATGGTGTGTCCCTGATTCATTTGGCAGCCTCTTCATGCACACTGTCTCTCAAGCCAGAGAGACTTCTTGGTGGGTGCAGCAAATGTCATCATCCTTGCCACGGATGGTTCCTGCTCAGCAGAACTTTGTCCTGGGAGAGGCAGGAATTGTGCAGGATGCAGCATGTCATCACCACCACTAGGACAAGCCACACATTGCATCCCACTCTTTTAAGTAGAATTCTCCTTCTTTTCAACTGTCCGAATCTCTTCACCAACATCCTGCAGCAGTTGAGGGTGTTGAAGTGCTCACACTTTGAGATGGGGGGGGGGTCAAAGGTAGGGCTTCATCAGCCATGGACGCAGGGGGTAGGGATAGGGTGGCAACCCCATTGATGTTCTCCGCCACATTGTGTGCCCAAGAGCCCTCCTCCATTCTCCTCCATTCTCCTGAACAGAGAGGACATCTGCAAAACCCTTGCATTATGGCATCTGCCAAGTGCTCTTGAAAAAATGTTCTAGAACATTGCCCTGGAGTCTACCACTACAGAGTTGTGCCTCTTGTGACTGAGGTAACTTTCATCCCCCTTACTCTGACACAGGATTGGGATATGGCTTCCATCCAGGGCACCAACACAGTTCACCGAGTCCTTGGCACAAAACTTTTCAATTACCAACTGTGCATCACTGAGTCCAATGACCAATCCCAGCATGGTGTCCATGATGGTCTCACAGCCCTCTACAAAAATGAAGGATGCTGTGGACATCCTGACTGCATAGAGAGCTGATATTGTCTTGCAATTTGACACCAGCCTGAAAATGCTCATGATGACTCTTTTCTCAACTTCTGCATGTTCTGCTCCCACATCAAGGTGGGCTCCCAGTTCAGTCACACCCTGACTTGTGTCCATGAGTTTCATGTCTAGTTCACCATCCTGATTCCCTCACAGAGGCGAAACAAGGGTGGAGCGAAGGCAAGTAGTTTTACAAGACTCCGTTACACTGGAGTCAGCGACCCCTCCCCCTTGCTGTTGGAGCCATTCCAGCAGCAACAGGGGAGTGTCCTGCGTGTTGCCTTTGCTGCCAGAATGGCTCCAACAGCAAGGGGGAGGGGCCGCTGACTCCAGTGTAACGGAGTCTTGCAAAACTACTTGCCTTCGCTCCACCCTTGTTTCGCCTCTGCCTCCATAGCCAACCAGGTGCTACTGAGGAAGCCCACAGGTAAGAGATGAAGGCATATCCCACTCCCTCCATTGTTCCCCTGCAACTGTATGGCAGTAAGCCCACCATCATTACTAGTTGCCGGTGATAGACTTGTCTTCCATGAATGTGTCTAACCTCCTTTTAAAACCCTCTAAACTAGTTGCCATCGCCATATCTTGTGGTAATAAATTTCACAGATCAATTACGAGATGCATGAAGAAGTACTTCCTTTTGTCCATCCAGAATCTCCTGCCAATATTTTATTGGGTGAACACCGAAAAGTCCACTAGATGGTCCAATGGTCTGGGCTCAGTTTTTGTTTGCAAGAAATAATGAAGAACAACATATAAGCAAGGTAATATTAATGTTGTGATTTTGCTCATTTCAGGATACTGACTTGATTCCACTAAGGAAATCCTTGCATGAGCTGTAGGCATTTCCACTTGCAGAAGGGTGTGTGTGCGGATCCAGCTCAGTCATGAGGTGAATTTAAAACTAAAGCCTCAGGCAGCAGGTTGGGGGAGGTGGCAGCCTGGAGAGTGGTGCCTCATACACGACACCCGTGTGCCACCTCCCCCAGCCCACTATCTGCCTGGAGGCCAGCTCCATCCTCTTCTGGCACACTAGCAAGAGAAAAGAGGATGCGGGTTTTACCTCCTTCTGACAACATCCAGTGCTGCCGCCACTGCCACTGGATGTCATCAGAAGGAGGTAAGCTTTCCTCGTGCTTCTCATACACTCTCTAAGTGCGAAAGAATGGGGTCACTGGGTGGGAAGGCAGATCCCCCAGCATATGCTCTCTGATTGATGGTAGACCTTTTGGGAGGTGCATGCTCTGCGACTGTGCACATATGCACAATATGGCACATACGTAGGGGGTTGCATATGTGTGCAAGGGAGATGGTAGGTGGGAGTGGGTGGCAGAATGGGAGGGGCAGCAGTATTGGGAGATGGGTTAATGGTTCAGCATTGACCATCCCTGTAAATGTGTCTCAGAGTGTTATTTTAGCCTCACAACCCTGTACAGCACATTACGCTTGGAAATAGATAATTACCACCACGATTATATGGACTTGAGTAAAAACATATTGGAGGTGATTTATATGTCCTGAGGTTAGTGCACCATGCACTGGAAAAGTGAGGCATTTTTCCAGTAGGTAGTGAATATTCTTCAGGGGCGAATGAAGCGCCCTTTACTCACCCCTTTATGAGCATTTCTGCTGGGAAACTAGTTTAATAAGGATTTGCAGCTCTTTCAGGGAAGAGGTATAAGAAGGCTAAACAACAGTATACTCTAGAACATAATTACCTAGTATTTCTGGTAGCACAGTACATATTTGCTAAATCAGTCTGGCAAAATGTGCAGGTGAGACTTATCCTTTAACTACTGAAAATCATCACATTGGTTTGAAGTCAAAATTGTCAGGAGAGTTTTCACCACTTCCGTCCTGCTGTAGGGATAACTGGTTTGGATCAACAGTTCCCCTTGAATGAGTGGAAGTCATTTCCACTTGCATACGGGTGGAGGGCTCTGCTTTCTGCCAAGTCCCCTCAGATGCAGCCTTTTTGTGCCATATTGCACATTGTTCTGACCCCCCACCCCCACCCCAATGCTCAAGAATGGTTTGGGAAAGGCACTAGGGGCCTGCTCCTTTAGTAGAGAATTGCACAGCTTACAAATGCTGGACTGTTTTGCTGCAGCCATTCCCTCAAATGGTTTAAAAAGTTTTCACCCAGTTCTCTCCATTGCACACCTCCACCTCCTCTCTTAATATAAAACAGACATATTGTAGTAATTTGCAAGCCTTATTCTATAGACAGGGAGCTCAAAGCACTGAGATGACATCCTAAATCTCCTGGGCATACCAGAAAAGACAATTGTCTTGTTACAAGACAGGCAGCAGAAATGTCTCTTTTACCGCTGGCTATAGCAAGTGACATGAACAGAAAATTAAATGCAATATGTCTCCACATTGCTTTGTTATGAGCTAGAAAGCCAGTACAGGAGTAAGAACATCTTGACACTCAGATATAGTTTGAAACCATTGCCAGTACCAGACATATAATAGGCAGGGCTGTGCACTGCACATACGTGGATTCAGCACAAGTACAGGGAAAACTTCTGCTTCCATTTCATTTCTTTTGAAGCAAATTGGTTTGTGTTTTTGGATACAATGATAAGTTTGGTGATGATGTGAGACCAATACTTGGTACACTCTCAGAAACAATGTGAGGACATTTCCCCCTGGCTGTCGTAAGACTGTCATGCCTGGTATAATGCCTTGCTTCTCCTCATGGTTGGCAGAAGGAAAATTAATTATGCTAAGTAAGGAAAAACATGCAAATATATCTGATTTGCTTAATTGACAGGGCTTCAGAATCCCACTTCTCTCGGTACAAAATTTGGGTTACTGAGGTATAGAAAACTAAAAAAAATTCACAGTGAATATGCAGCCCTGGGCTCTTTAGGACAGGAACTATTCATTATAATGAACAACATGCTTCTGAACACTGAGATATTTTTAGTAGGACTGTTGACCAATTAAAAGACATTTAGCTTGCTTGGACATTTTCCCCTTAACTATTTGCATTTAAACAAAATGTTCATATTATAGAAACCACAGTGCAGTGAACCTTCAATTTAACTGACTAATGAGGGAAAGGGGTGTTTGTGAATGTCCAAATCCACATGCATCCAGGTTGGATGCCAGTCAAAGACCTACCTTCATCAGAGGGCGTAGCATGACGAGCTGTCCCATTGAAACCCCCAATACTGTATGACCACTTCAGCTTCCCCCCATTTACTGATGAGGGAGATGGGAGGAGTCACTACCAACTACCATCACCAGTAAGTAATCGCGGCAGGGGGCCCAATGTACGGCATTGCGCCAAGGTCTATGACAGCCTGGCACCAGCACTGCTCTCGGGTTATTATTAAACCCCTTTCAATGTTTGCTGCTGCAAACTTGATAAATAATACATGTTTGCTGCTGCAAATTTGATAAATAATACATAAATAAACAAACTTTAATACAATTGTACAATTATTAGATTATTGTACCATTATTGGATTATTGGCATTTTATGAATAACATAAAATGCCACCCCCTCCACAGTCATCATTGCCCAGCCCTGCCCCCTACATGAGGCAAAAATGACATTCCAGCACCTGATAGACGCTAGAGTGTCAGGTGAGGTGGGGTGAGCAGTTAGCGTGAACAACAAACTCTTTCCAGATCCTATTTGTTATGTATTTTAATATGTTGTAAGCCGCCTTGAGTGCCTTCGGGAGAAAGGTGGGCTACAAATTCCTGAAATAAAATAAATAAATAAATCCTTCTGAAGCTGGCAGCAATGCAAACGCG
The DNA here is from genome assembly GCA_026170595.1 of Plestiodon gilberti rubricaudatus. Lineage (NCBI taxonomy): Eukaryota > Metazoa > Chordata > Lepidosauria > Squamata > Scincidae > Plestiodon > Plestiodon gilberti. The sequence goes on from JANXHW010000003.1 coordinate 114,459,031, forward strand.
ACCCACTCACACTATAATGCAGTCTGAGATTACAGAGGTGTCACTAGGACGCGCGTCACCCCAAGGCGCGTATTGACACAGTGGGCCTTCTTTACTTCGCGTATTGACGCGAAGATTTACTTCGCGTATTGACGCAGGAGGCCCTGGAGCGTCGGCTGGGAGCCGGCCTCGGAGCGTCCGGCCCGGCCGGCGCTCCAAGGCCTTCTGAAAAAAGGCCCAGGCCCACTGCGTCAATACGCGAACTGCATCAATACGCAAACTGTTACTGTTTTCGCGTAAGCGCAAAGACCGTTTTGAGGGCAAGGGCCTGCCCTCTTGCCCTCAAAATAGTCTGCGCATGCGCGAAAACAGTAAAAGTTCGCGTATTGACGCAGTGGGCCTTCTTTACTTTGTGTATTGATGCAAAGATGTATTTCGCGTATTGACGCAGAAGGCCCTGGAGCGTTGGCCGGGCCGGATGCTCCGAGGCTGGCTCCCGGGCCGGCCTCGGAGCGTCCGGAGGTGACGCGCGGGGGTGCGTGCATCACCCTGTGATGCACGTCACCCTGTAGCGGCCCACTCCCGTCGCTTGACAGGAGCGACGCCATTGTGAGATTACCTGGTCGCCATTTGGGGCTTAGTAGGATTTTTTGTTTTTGCTGTTCACCTGACTGGCTTTAGTGAGGAGGTTCTTCACCTGCCCCAGACTGTTTTTGTAGGTGGGCAGGTGGCCATGCTGGCAAAAATAGTGAAGGACCCTGCTGCCAAAGGCCCATCTAGGTCAAGGAGTAGGGATTTGGTGTGCACCCTGAGGCTAGCAGGAGACTCTTAGGAAACAGTACTGGTCTCAAGATACTGGCTGGCTCTGGGATGCAGGCTGTGGCCCCATGGGCTTGACTTGGGAAGTCCATCTCATAGACTGTCTGGCTTGATATTTTGAGCTGCCTTGACCTCTTTTCCAAGAGATGGTGTGGAGAAGCTAGGGAGGCATTTGGAGACTCCAGGTTTGATCTAGGGTGGGAACAACCAGAGAAGAAATGACAGACTTCCTGTCTCCTCCAATGGGTGCCTGCACTTATGGGGGATGGAGCCCCTTAGTCAGGGCCCACTACATATGATTGATGTACCGTCGGCCCTTTGTATCTGTGGGGTTCGGTTCCTGAAACACCAGTGGATACAAAAAGTCACCTTAAGAGAAATCAGCTGTGCGGGAAGGTGAGGCAGGGGCCAGGTGGCATCACAGTACCTTATTTTAGCAGCTCGCCAGCCCAGCACCCACTCCTGGATGCCCACGTGGCTTCCAAGTACTTGAGACTACAGTAAAGACTAAAAAAAAAAACATCGATTCACAGTGACTTCCAGTTGTGACACAAAACTGGAAGTTGCTGTGAATCAGGTTTTTTAAAACTCTTTACAGCTCTTTCAAGTACTTGGAAGCCAGCATGGGAGTCCAGGAGCGGGCAGTGGGCCGGAATGCTGCTAAAGTAAGGTACTATGATGCTGCACCCACCCCCCAGTGAACCTGTTATTCCTGGGGTAGCCATCCACATTGGGACAAGACCACGGATGGCTATTCCGCGTGAAAAAAGAGTATGCCTGTATATCAATAAAGTGCCCCATTACCCCCAAACATATCTGGTCATGTCATTTGTGGGGGTACCAGGGCAGTCACTGCTGCTCTAGGTGTCTGTTCTTAACACGATGTTTCCCTGAATTGCTTCATAACTTACAGCAAAGTGCTGAACACTTTGGTTCCTATAAGTCATTATCATTTCTCCCCTTCCCCCTTTAAAAAAAATACTCACTGTATTTAATAGGCATTCTTATCATTCTGTCTCTTAATGTAGTCATGGGCATTTTCGTCTCCTTTGAAGATTTACTGGCATTTTGTGTTATAAAATATGTAAATGATGCAAGCCGTAGACTGGATTGCAGAACAAAGGAACCTTACTTCAAGTGTGCAGCTTTTATCATGATGATGAATTAGGCTCCTGCTCAAGGTTTCTTTTCTTTACTTGATGCTTCCAAGAAACTCTTCTGTCCAATGTATGCTATATTCATTTACTCAGCAATAGACTGTCCTGCAGTGAGTATATTATGATACATTCTAGTTTTTCTTATTTAATCTGCACACGGACAAAAAGGCTGGAAACCTCAATAACTACATGATGTTTCAGAACACAAACAGCCTTTCTGAAAGACATTCCCAGAAGACAAAATAGTGACAAAACAGTTATTAGATCATGGTTCATTGGTGGGCAGAGATCAGGAAACAGGTCCTGACTGGTAAATAGGAACAATTGGGGCAACAATACGTTGTCCTCTATGATGTATGGGGGGCTGGTGGTATATTCTGAGTGTGAGGAAAATTCATTCTGCATATAGACCTAGTTCTCACTGAAGTGATACGCTGTATCAGGATTTACTGGACCATACCACTTCAGGACTCGTATGACTGAATACTTTTCCATGCGAAACAGCCCCTGCACATAGAAAAGTATTGTTCCAGGAAAACAAAAACTAGTCTAGAACCCTGCTCATTGTGATCCCAGTTTCTATCTTTTCTGTGAAGATGCATGCCATCATGTGAACCTCACTTGCAGTCTGATGTGATGTAGCCCAGAGACAGATTAACCATCTCTCAATGAAAACTATAGTCAGAGGTACTCAAACCTTCCTGCCTGACAAGTCTGTTTATTTCTGTTTTAAGGCATGCATAGAACACGCGTGTGCACATCATGTGTGCCTGCCAGAAGAGCACAATCCAGGCCAGTAACATGATGCTAATTCCAGGACTGACGGCAAGTGGCTACTGGTCCACAGGCTACACTTTCGATTTATCAGAGCTATCACCCTCCCCACTGTTGGAGATAGGCAGCGTTTGGCTGCTGGACACTAGGGGGTAGTGTGTTGTCTGGTCCACAGAAAGACCTTCTTACCCTGACCTCTCTGTACTCCAAGGAAGGGGCGTGGCTCCTAGACTCTATTTCCCTCTCCCTCTTCTTTGCCTCGTGCCTTCTTCTTTAACTGACTGCCTGACTGGAAGGACATGCCATGCTGAGTTGGAGCTCGGCGGCCATCTTAGAAGCATACCTCATGCAGGGAGCACCAGCTTTAGGGGTGTTCCAGCTTAAGTTAGAGTAACCTCTGGTCATAACCAGATGCTGTAAATATGAAAATGAATCGTGAGTAAACTTTCTGTTTTGCAACTTCACTCAGCAAATGCCTCGTGTCTTTACTCTGCTAAGTATAGCAGTCTGCCTGGGTGTAAGAGGGAACAAACCACATTAATCACATTAATCCCAATACCCACCCACCCCCACACACAATATCAGGTTGGCTTGGATGGAGTCTTGCCTGCTCCAACATTTCATGAGTGACCACCCCTTGCTGGAGCAGCAAGTTTGACCCTGTGACAAAAGCTGTCTCCTAGGAGCTTCCTGATTTGGGAAAAATAAGTAGTAGCAAAACAAAAGAAGAATCTCCAAACCTAGCTGTTCTCACCAACTCCATGACCAAACTCAATCATGAAGGGCTGTTGAATTTCCTCCCAGCCCACAGGTGTACGCATTTAACTCCAGATGCGTATATACACCCTTGGGTAAAAATGGTTTAATGAACCAACGGACCTCTTCGGTTAGCTACCTGTACCAGGTGCAAGAATGAAAGGAGCACCAATTTAGGCCATTAAGGACCATCAACTAACAAAGAAAGGTCCATTGATGAGCTCACCCCTCAAACAGTCTCATGGAAACATAGGGATTTTCTTCCTTTGTTGTTGTTGTGTGTGATTTTGATGCCTCTTCTTCCCTTCTTCTACCCTTCTGTGCTTGTGCCATTATGTGTCCCATTTTCCCTTTCACGATTTCTGTTCTCCTCCCCTCTTCTCCTCTCTACTTTCACCATTTTAGCTACTGCTTACATTTAGGACCTAGCTGTGAAGTGAATGTTGAGACATATTTAATTACTTTATGTTGACTCCCCTTCCCTATTATTGTTTATTATTCCCATAATAAAGTTTGTTTTATTGCACTGTTCACCCTCAGCCTCTCTGCATTCTCCACCAAACCACTTGAGATGTGCCATTGTCCATTTCACAGGTTCCCAGCACACAAAGTAGTTTTCCCCTGTGTGTACATGTTGCATGTGTTTAAAAGCACACCCAACAATAACATTCTTCACGTTCCAGGCATAGTCAATGGAATAAATAATAGGTCCCAGGGCTTGGCTCTAGTTCACAGTAAGTCCTAGATGCTGTTTATTATACCTTCCCTTTGTCTTATTAAGCAATTTAAATTTAAATCTTCTATGAGATTCCTTGCCAACACCACTTTAATTAGATGTATGCATCTTTTACATTTGCAAGTTACTTGCAGGCTACAATGCTTGATTTTGAAAGATACAGGGTTTTACCCCCTCCTTCTGACAGTTTTACAAAAGATGCTGGAACAGTTTATGAAAAGCAACTATAACTAAGATGACAAATTGTAATAAGTATCCCAAGGAGTTCAAGATACAGAAAAAAAACATTGCCCAGTTGTCAAATGGCAGATATGCTTTTTCTTGGTTATGACATGAGAAAAGAAGCTCTCACATTATTAATGCAATTAGAAGTTATACTGAGCATAAAGCAAGAAAGTTGATGCTGTTGATGCTTATTGTAATTCATATCGCAGTATCCAAGGTGACTTAAGCCACAGATAAACAAACAAATGCCAGGTCTCTGCCCCCAAGGAGCCGACCACTGAAAGCCATTATTTGCCTTCTTGTTACAGAACCCCTGATAAACTTCCAGGGAATCCCAGAGCTCCCCGGAACCTGGGATGAAAACCGATGGGCACAGCCACCCTTTGAATTGGTTCCTAAATGTCAACCACTCCTATTGTTCCAGAGATTCCATTATTCTAGCCAAATGGGATTTGAAATTACCTTCTCTGCTCATCATCCCTCTCCTTCTCCTCAAAGTCAAAATAAGTGATGCCTTTCAATCTTTCTCAGAGAATTAAATAGAAAGAACTACAGATGTTCCTGACAGTTACCATGGTTATAAAATATGTGCTCCTTCATCAAGTTCAATGCACATTGTGGAACAACAATAATGTTACTGTATCTATAAAATGCGGTTTGATAAGAGAGAGGGAAGATATTGCATAATTAATAGTTGTATTACAGCAAGGGCAGTAAAAAAAAGAAAAGCCATTACTTTCTGTGGAATTCATGACTCAGTCCAAATACTCAGCATGATACCCCACTGCAGATCAGATCCATACTAAAACAAGACCTATTGCAAAGAGAAAACATATTAGTACAACACTCTAAGTTTCTAAAAAATATCATCAGTCAAACACCACATCTTTTCATGCAAAAAATAACTGACAAACTGCCCGATCCTATTTCCCACCTTTGGCGCTGATGCAGCAGTGCTGGCAAAGCTACATGCTGCATCCAATGGAGTGGAGATCAGACAAACAGCAGGAGGTAAGCAATATATATATATATATATATATATATATATATATATATATATATATATATATATATATATATATATATATATATATATATATATACTTACCCCCGGTAGGCTGCCCAAGTGCCTATGCATCTTCTCGAACCTACACCATTCTTTTTGCTGTGTCCAAATGCTAAGATAATACAATCAGAGCAAACGTTGGGGAATTTGACATGTACCAAGATAGAAAAGGGCCAAAGTTAACCCTCCATTCCCTGCAGCTTGGAATTAGTGGACTTCAGCCCCAATTCTATTGGGGCCTTGTGCTGCCATAACTAGAATTCTGGCACTGCAAGGCCGTTTATAGTAGTGCAAAAGCTGGGCCTCTGTCACACATTCCCGGGTCCCTGCTGCAAACATGTAGCAAAGGCTCCAGAGGCGGCCATCAGTGCTGGTAAGCTGGTGGTGGAGGCATGTTGTGGGCAGGGTCCTGCCGCAGGGAGGAGGTGGGCATTGGGATTTTTGGGGTGCGGAAGGAGAGGGCAAGGGGTGGGGAGGGGAAAGGAGGGGTTGGATCTCAGCAGCAGTGACTTTCACCAGGATCTTATCCCCTCTTTCCCAGGCTGCCCTGCTCCTTTTCTCTCTTGTTCTCTGCATCCGTGGGGGTATGGGTGGCAGTCACTGCCCTCCGGGTACTCCTGGGCATGGGCTTGTGCACCTACTCTGCCCCCTCCTCCCGGTCCTTCGGTGGCAGGTCTGTGCCGCAGTCAGCAAGGCGCGTGGGGCCTGCAGCTGCTCCGCCAGCCTAGGGCTCGTCGATGTGAGGGGGGGCAGTAGAAGTCGCTGGCACCTCTCACATCTTCCCAGCTTCAGCCCCCCATGGTGGCCAGGTTGGGGCTGACACTGTGTCGGGTGGTGCCAAAACACCAGTGAAAGCCTCCAGGAGCAGTCAGACCAGGACATCACTGGCGGCGGGGGCGGGTGAGTCGGGACCCTGACATAAGTTAATAAAATTACCGCTGCATTACATGCAGGGTGCCTTTCCCTCAGCACTGAACAGCTACAGTCTTGTGCCTACAGTACACATGTACAGCTACAGCCTACAATATTTTTTGTCCACAAAAAAATCCTTGTTTTTTCTTTTTCCATATTTCCTGGTTCCCACAGCCAAAGTCACAAAATAAGGATTTTCTTCTTTTTAAAAACAACTTACCAGTGCATTGTAAGAATGCAGTTAATTTCTTAATGTTCATTCTGATTAATTTAGCAATAATTTAAGGAAGGGGATCTCAGGGGGGTCGCCAGGCGCCCCCGCATCTGGGGCCGCCCCCCCAAGCCCCCCAATAAAACTGTCAAAAATCGAAACCGAAACCTATTTTTGACAGTTGTATTGGCTTTTTTTTCTTTTTTCGCCGATTTTTCAGCGATTTAAAGTGCAAAAACGGGGTTTTTAACATGTATGTATGCTTTGCCAGCACTTAGCTTGTATAGGCGCTGTTCCAGGACGTTCCCTCGACGATCTTCCTGCTCCCGGGAGCGGGACTCTGTACCGCCCGCAGCAGCACTTTCTGTAGTTTGCGCATGTGCAGACCCACGGAGTCTCCAGGGTCGCTCCAGGGAGTTTGCGCATGCCCAGAACGTCCCTGGAGACACCGTGGGTCTGCGCATGCGCAAACTACGGAAAGTGCTGCTGGGGGCGGTACAGAGTCCCGCGCCCGGGCGCAGGGAGAAGCGCCCGGGAGCAGGAAGAAGATAGTCTTGGAATGGCGCCTATACAAGCTAAGTGCCGGCAAAGCATACATACATGTTAAAAACCCCGTTTTTGCACTTTAAATCGCCGAAAAATCAGCGAAAAAAGAAAAAAAAAGTGGAAAAAATCACGGAACTTAAGGAGGCTCGCGCCCCCCCCGGAGCCTTTCCGCCCCTACGCCCTGGGGCCCACAGCACCACCGCCCCATATCAGACGACGCCTCAGGTTCTGTCAGTGTAATTGGAACAAACTCCTGCTGCCCTTCATCCTACACCCTTCCAAACTTCTGTTGCAGCTCCAGCTAGCTTTTCTTTCCTGTGATGTGAAAAGCAGAGAGAGCTAGACACTAGCAACAGCATCTCATTTTTTATTTAACTTTGAGACTTTGGGGAATGAAAGTTCAGGACAGATCAGCAATTACATTGTAGAAAAGAATACATTTTATCATTCCAGTTTCTTTGCTTGTCTTCGTAAGAACTTACATTATCAGCAATTACAGGCTACTTATGGGAAACGTCTGTTTTTCTTGATTTTTTGGCATCATCATGAGGGTAAAAAATATAAGAGAATTGAAGTCTATAGCTTCTTTGTAATGCCTGGGCTTCAACTTTAGCTGTCATAGGCATTTATAGTAGATAAAAACATAGCTAAATACGATTTTAAGCACAGCTGGCAAGAAAGAAACCAGGAAGAAAGCAACTGCCACTTAACAGCTGCAACGGATGTAATCAACCAAGAGAGGTCTCAAAAAGCTGAGGTACACCTCTCTTCTCTTCTCTAGCCACACCTTGAACAATCCAGGAAACGCCAATTTCCCTGAAAAAGCTGACTAAAATTGTCAGAGAAACGTAGGATTTTAGTGTGTTTAATTTTAATTTTAACATGGCCTTAAAACCCGAAAGACTTTGTGCAAGATTTGGCCATGAAAGCCTAAGTAGTCAACTAGGAGACTTTCACATTGTCTAAGAAATGGTAAGGATAAGAGAACAGCATTATCAGCCTCAGAGGTTTATTGTGGGAATTGTGGAAATTCCCTTGTAGTTGTGGGAAGTCATATATTGGTAACATGAAATGATCAACCAGGATTAAAGAACATGAAAGGGCCTGTCAACTCTGTCATCAAGATCAATCAGCATTGGCCGACTATTCTATTGCAACAGGGCACAGAATTAACTTTGACAAAGCCAAGATTCTAGTACAGGAAACAGCCTATAAGCAGAGGCTGCATCATGAAGCTATAGAGATATGGAGACATAAAAAGAGCTATTAAATAGGAAAGAGGAAATCACCATGATAGATAAGACCTGGATCCCAACATTAAGCAAGACACAGTAACATCTGGGGACCAGGCAATATGGCTTTAATGTTCCTTTAAGACTAGGCTTACCAGATTTCTTCCCGGGACAGAGTGTAGCCCTTTAGGAGAAGGAATGTGGGCAGGTATAGCTTGTTAAACCTTAGAGCACAATCATAGGCACCGCATGTCTACTCAGAAGCAAGCCCCACTGTGTTCAATGGGGCTTGCTTCTGAGTAGACATGCCTACGATTGTGCTCTAAGGTTTAACAAGCTACACCTGCCTACATTCCTTTTCCTAAAAGTCTAGCACTCTGTCCCGGGAAGAAATCTGATAAGCCTATTTAAGATGGAATTCTTCCTCCTTTAGTCCCAGTGACAGTTAGTGACAAGTTTACCATCTAGCCTCAGATCACTGAGCATCCAACTTGACAAGATCTAGTAAAATCCAGATGAAATGTCATTTTTTCAACCTGTTAAGTGTTTTTAACTTCTTAATAATTTTTGTTTTTTTATCGCTATGGCTTTTAATCCCATGAATTTTATTCCATTTAAGAAAAATATAGCTGTTTCCTTAAAATTGGAGGCAGCAGCGTCACTGCAGGGGGGGCAGAGCTCCAAGTTCCGTCAGGCTCTGACCCTCCGTTACACGGCGGAGAAAGAGGCCCCGCCGCCTCGCCTTTGGAGCCATTCTGGCCGATGAAAGCAAGTGCTTTCGTCGGCTGGAATGGCTCCAAAGGTGAGGGGGCGGGGCCGCTTTCTCCCGTCGTGTAACGGAGGGTCAGAGCCTGACGGAACTTGGAGCTCTGCCCCCCTGCAGTGACACTGCTGATTGGAGGTTTGAAGGGTGAGATTTTTCCTGGGCCAAAGCTCTGAAAAATGTGACTGTCCAGTCTGCATCTAGAGACAGAAAAGGTCTGGAACCACATGTATCCATATAAGGCCACATAGTTTCTTCTCAGGCAGAAATAAGCGTAGGGTGGGGGCAGTGTTTGAAGACTCCGTACATAAGCCTGCTTGGGTGGTAATGGAGTTAAACATGGCAGAGCCACATTCATTGTATTAATTCATTGTGTAAGAGCGGGGAAGGGATAAGTGTGCAGAGGACTAATAAAAGGTTGAAATATACTAGGTTTGTAGCAGCCAAACAAGCCTTTCATTATGACATTTCTACTGCCTGACTATGGACAAAGAAAGTTCCTTCTTCAGTGTGTCGACTACATTGTTTAATTTGTCACAAGCATCTTAAGTGCATTCACCCTCTCATTGTTTTTGTTTTCATTGTTTTTCAGCTCAACTTTTCTTTTCATTAAAGCACCATTATAAATTCATGTTCACCTTTTTGTGCTAAGTGTCTTGTCAGTATTCACATTTTATATCTCCTCCAGTGACTTTACAACATAAGCTTTCAAATGTCATTATCCTTATTGGAAACACATCCATATTTTTGCTTTCATCTTTTCCTTTAAAAACTTTAAGGATGACAAAACAGTTTTCAAAGAGAGCTGGGTCAGTAGCATAAGACATTTCTGATAAAACATTTCTCTACCATGCAAAACAGGAAACAAGAAGAAGCCAACTAGGACTGTGTGAAATTGTTCCTATCCCTTTAATAAATTGTTTTCTCAGAAAAATGTACGCCTTTTTATTATTAAGCCTGTTAAAGCAGTTGGAGAGAATAGGAAAAGAGACATTCATTCCCATTCTTCTCCTAAACGTAATAGTATATTTTAAAGTCTGTTCATGTGTCAGATAGCATAATCAGAGCAAAATTCACTCCTGGGGATTTGAATGCTGGAAAAACACAATAAATGTTGCAATTTCCATCACATACAAATTAAACAAGCCCTGTTAGCTAGAATGATTTTCCAAAATCTTTTTCTAGAAAAGTGGCAATTTTCTGAATCAAATAGCAGCCCATCATTAATAAATGTATGTTGGAGGTTGCAAACCTTGAAATGTGTGAAAGACTAGGAAGGAAAGATAGATGGTTGTTGCTGGGGATTTTAAAACGTAGATGCCACAGAGATGTGTTGAACAGCTACAAAATGTGGGCAGGCTCAATGAATTATGTCTTGCTGGAGGTGAATCTATTTTCACTCAGATTTCCCTAAATATGTCAATTTTTTTTTAGATCTGATTGGGCAGTGATCAAAAGTGCCAACATCAACCTTATAGGATAAAGTAGAGGTTAGCAATTGTTGACCCCTAGGCCAAATTTGGATCCTTGAGCTGTGATGTGCGAGACCTCCATCTGCAAAAATAGTAGGAAAAGGTGACTGTGGTAGGATTGGGGGATGGTAGTAGTGGGACTTGCTATCAAACCTCTTTAGGGCAAAGGAGGTGGGTGGGTTTCCTTATATTCCATTCCTTTCCCAAAGGAGTCCTCCAGTAAAACTAGTTGCTGGTCAGAGATTCAATCATAGTTCAATTTTATTAATATACATTTTTAATGATTATCTAGACTTATAGCGTAATCCTTATGCATGTCTACTCAGAAGTAAGCTATACTGAGTTCAATAGGACTTACTCTCAGGTAAGTGTGTACAGGATAGCAGTCTTATGGCACAATCCCAGTGGTGTAACAAGGGTGGTGCGAAGGCAAGTAGTTGTGCAAGACTCCGTTACACTGGAGTCAGCGGCCCCTCCCCCTTGCTGTTGGAGCCATTCCAGCAGCAACAGGGGAGTGTCCTGCGTGTTGCCTTTGCTGCCAGAATGGCTCCAACAGCAAGGGGGAGGGGCCGCTGACTCCAGTGTAACGGAGTCTTGCACAACTACTTGCCTTCACACCACCCTTGTTACACTACTGCACAATCCTATTCCCCCTTAGCACCAGTGGATCATGTGCTCCACTGGCACTAGCCTTCGCAAAACCGCCATAAAGCAGTTTGCGACAGCGCGGCAGAAATCAGTTTGCAACTGAGCAATGGCACTGCCAAAAACCAATGCTGGCGGGAAGGCCTGTACTCTCCTGCCGGTGCCAGTGCAACATGTACCCCACACTGGCGCCACTGCATTGGTGTGGGGGAACTTAGGTAGGTGTGAGGGAACTTAGGCTGTTAAACTTTTAGATCTGGCAGCAGCAGCGTGGGGAGCAGCAAAGGTAAGTAAAAAAGCTAATTTATTTAATTTTTAATAATTAAATAATTTAATAATTAAAAATAATTAAATCTGAATGGGCTATTTGGTTGTTGTGAATATCCCCAGGTACTTGGAATTACAAAGTGGAATTACATCAAGCATGGGAAACGTTAGTAACTGTTTACCAGGTGTTCCTGTTATGAAGAATCTTCTTTTACTTTTAATTATGGGAAGGGCTGCACATTTTCCTAGGCCAAACATATTTTTGCTGAAAATGTTTGAGTTGTTACGAGACTCAGTTGGGCTAGCTAGGCCAGGAGGGGGCGTGGATATTGGCGCCAAGCCATTACCCCACCGTCTTGAATGTACGTCGGCTCAAGAGCTGACATACATTTGAGGAGGCCCATTGGAGCCGGGCAGCCCTACACCGGGGGAAAGGGACAAATGTCCCCTTCTCCCAAGGAATCCCCAGGCTGTGCCGAAGCGGTCCGGGAAGGGCAAAGGATGCTGCAGCCGGCCGTAGGGGCCGGCCATGGATCCTTACACAGGATCTGGCTGTAACACCCCAATCCAATTCCCTATTCTGGCTGTAACACCCCAATCCCAACAGTTCCTGTAATAAACACTGCAATTCCTAAGGACACTGTCATATTCTAACAGTCTCTCTAATTCATTAAAGGAGACAGTGTTTTTTTTTTTTACTTTTATTTTGATCCTGATAAGCAAATATACATTGATTTACTTATCTGAATGTAATAGTTGCTGTCTAGTCAGACTAATGTGTATGCTGCTTTTGTATCCTGGTGGGGCCGTTTCACTTTCATATGAAGTTCAGAGCTCGTCCCTATCTCCATGAATTTCCTCTTTCAGTGTAAAACAGGACTTTTTGCAAACATTCCACACAGACTATCAATCAATCCAATTTACACTTATAAAGTGTCCTTCATGTGAGAAGTCCTGGGCAGTATGCAGAGGTAATATAAAACAGATACAATAAATATTTAAAGGGCTTAAAAGCAAGTGAGAGAGTAATAATGTTTAGCCTCACAGATAGGTGCTAATTCTCAAGTTGTATGTGCTTTTCTGTGCACGTATTAGGGGAGGGCTGAAACTGTATTTCAAGAACATTTTTCATAGTATTGAGAAATGTCTCCTCTTAATGATTTTTGGCAATGACTGCAAAAATGTTCATGGGCAGCCCAAACCTGCCTAAGATCCACCACAGCGCACTTTGTATGAAGAGGGGGCGAACCCCCAGCATCCAGGGCCTGTTGGATGCACCAGCATCTGAGTCCAGGTGGTGACATTGTATCATGCAACAGGCTTCAATATTATGCAAAAATGCTGCCAGACCAGGTCCTTGCCATCACTGGCTGGCAGAGGCCATTTGGGCTTTGTTCAGGGCAGTGGGGGAGAGACCGCGATTGCCTGCACTGGTGGGGAGTGTCATGGCCCCCAACCTGGCAGCATGGGTGGCTGAGGTGCAGGCCATGGGATCCCATGGGGCTGGGTACTCAGTGGATTAGTTCACAGGCTGATAAAAGGCCATCAAGGCAGACTTCCCCAAGAAGCAGGCTCACCATGATGCCCACGGCAGCCCAGTGCCACCCTCTGCCCTCTACAGGCAGATGCTCTTCTCTGGGAGCAGGTGGGGTGACCAGCCTGCAGGGATCACCACCACACAGGGAGACAACTATGGGGGCCAGGATATAGCAGCAGCTGGCACAGAGCTGCTATGGGGGCCAGGGTAGCTGCTCCAGGTGGGGGCGGGTGGCACTAATAACTAATTGTGGTCATGTCTTTCCTCCCAGAGACCATGGGCCAGTCAGGAGTGAGGCTGGCAGAGGAGGCAGTTGAGCAGCCTCAAGGGGTGAGCAGTGGGGTGGCCAGAGAACTGCTGCCACAGCCTCCACCAATGTGAGTTGGTGTCACGATGATCCCCACCCTTGCATCCACCCCCAGCTGCTTACAAGGGTGCTGAACAGGGTCAGGGGGTCCAGGTAGCGCCATGCCAGTGCCAGTCTACATTCAACCAATGACCAGGCTCTCGTGGACATGGACGTTGTCATGGGTAGGATGCCGAGGGAGGTGAGAATGGAGACGGGCACAACGATGTAACCCCTTTTTGCTGATGCTTCCGGTTCCTCGGATGGGACTTGGCTCAGGCTCCGTTCCCTCCTCCCCCACCCTTGGTGACCAGACTTAGGATATAAGTGGGATGTTGGTGCTGCTTCCAAATAGGGTTGGGCCTTTAGGTAAATTTAAATATATATTTGCACATCATCAAATCCCAATCTGTTCCTAAATAACTATGAGGTTTTATAATTTAAGAAACAAAAGCCATCTATCATATCGTTCTTTTTACTCCCTGTCACAAAAATGCACAAAATTCAAAACACTTTTAAAGACAAAAAACTGTGTCCTTACCTCACAGCCTAATATATGATATATTAGGACCTGTTAATATTTTCTCTCCCCAATTACAACTGACTGATTAAACCTCTCTGAGCTTGCAGCCCTATGTTTTAGAAATCTGCACAAATATTTCCTCTGCCTAAAATACTTAGAACCTAATTTGTCTTTCGGGGGTTAAAAAAATCAGTATCATAGAAGCAATGACTCAATTTTCAATATTAAAACATTGGGTATGTTTCTTTCTGTCCTTGATCTGTGAAATGGAAGAAGAGTTTATGACTAATGGAGGAGTAGACAAAGCAGTACTATTCTCTCATCATAATATTAAAATAAATTATCATTTTGTGCAGGCAAGTTTCCATTTTCTTTTTTGGCATACGGTAAGTATTATAGTTATCAAATGACTGATATAAGATTATATGATATTTTGAGACATTGGAACTTTATTTCTTATAAATAAGTTCAGTGGCAATGTCTACTGCAGTCATGGAAAAATGAAAAGTGGAAATACATTTCCAAGAGTGAACTCAGTTCTTTTTGGAGCATGCATCACTGTTTGCCTGGTTTTTAAAAAAAAAAATCTTCAGAAATCAGCCCAAGAAAGACACGCAACTCTGGCTTCATTCTGTCTTTTTCTCACTCATTTATTTCCACAATAAAATATTCACGACTATATGCTCTAAAGACCCAAGCACAATTCACCTCAATTAACATATCTTTATCCTGCTATTTGATTATTCTCAAATTATAAATTTAAACAAGCTAACAGACACACACACACACACACACACACACACACACACACACACACACACGCGCGCGCGCGCGCTTTCATAGTAAGCAGGCACCAACTTTGCTGCCAGGCTAAGGCCCCGGAAGCTTCCTCCTTGAAGTTGTATATGCCTAGAAGGGGCCCATCTGGCTTCTCTGTCTCTTCTTGTGAGAAGAAATTCATAGCTTACCCCATGGGGAGTTCTGTGCCGTTGTTAACAGCTTTAGAGTAATTTCCTCATTAAGTAATAATGTAACCTGGTCAGGAGCTTTTGCTAAGCGATAACTGTTTAGCTAGAATTAATTAAGATGTTTAGCTAATCTTTAGTAAAAAGAAGGACTGAATAGTTTCTAAATGCAAATTAAATGTATGTAAATAAAAAAGACCCTCGTTGGGCCAGATCCGAGGTTCAGTAAGTCCAGCACTCTGAACTGTTTTCAACAGTAGTCAACTGGATGCTTTGGGGAAGCTGTGAATAGGACCTGGCAGTGTGGCATCAAGGGAGGTTAGAGATGTCCTGCTATGAGGGTTGTCCTGTTTGGAGGCAGACTACCTTCATAATAAACCTCCCAAAACATTCTCCAGTTCCCGACAATTGCAAACGCCTCCTTCCAACACCACTGTCTCATCCATGCATTAAGGCCCTGCAGCTCTGATTGTGTAGCTGGCCTTGCACAGAGGCATCGCTCCGGTAGGGGCGGGGCTGTAAGTTTCGCTCCGTCCTAGTCCCATTTACCGAGCGAGCAGGAGGCGGCCCCGCCCCCTCACTGTTGGAGCCATTCCCGTGTGGAGAAAGTAGCAGGCAGGGTCTCTTGCCTGCTGCTTTCTCCGTATGGGAATGGCTCCGACAGTGAGGGGGCGGGGCGGCCTACTGCTCGCTTGGTAAATGGGACTAGGATGGAGCGAAACCTATGGCCCCGCCCCTACCGGAGCGACGTCTCTGGCCTTGCATGTGGAAAAGGCAGCATTTCTGAAAATGCTGTCCTCGAGGCGGCCTTCAGCATCCTACCTAGTAACCTACATTTGGTTTCCAGGTCTGCCCAACAACATTTCCCAACATCATTGGTGCCGCTGTACACCATGACCATTGCCTCCTCCGCAGCACTGTCTACCAGCCTGTCTAGCTGATGCATGATGTCCGCAACCTTTGCACCTGGCAGACAAGTCTACACACCCATTATGAATCCATCTCTCTATGTACCTAATTACCAAATCATCCACTACTAGTAGCCCGCATCCCCAGAGGATTATCCTCAGCATGAGAGGATACAGATTTATCATCCAAGGAGTGGGTTCCTTCTAAAGGGCAATTTTCTTCTTCCTCCTCCTCCTCCTTCCCCAGGACTCTTACTTTTTGTGATAGCAGTGGATCTGCTTGACACTGCTTCATACACTTGACTCAGGACCAGTGCAAGTGTTGTTTGAATGGAACATAGAAATAATGGCTGGCATGAATGGCCATTGCACCTGAGCTGTGTGGTGTCGAGGGGGACCCCTAGAAAAGCACTTCTCCCCTATGATAAAGAAATCTGCAGCTTGCAGAGGAAGAAAGACACCCCCGTGAGAAGCGTCTCCCAAAAGTCACATTGCTCAAGCAAGTGGGCTATTTGTGACACGTGAGCCAATGCAATCCAATTTACCACAGCTTTATGGGAGCACACCAGAAGAAAGTAGCTTCCACATAGCTGTGGGTGTTCGTGATGGATTAATGCACCAGGAAGGAGGGCTGTGGTGTTTTGCTTCTCAGCAGTAGACCAGCCTCTCTTCTGTTACATTAAAAGCATCTTTTGGAAGGGGTCAAAAAACATTTTATTATAGGTTGGGTGCCTTGCCAATCAAAGGAAGAAGTTTTTTGAAAAAAACCTCTGGGACTAAAACCCCTCTGGGCATGGCCTCGATCACAATGGTGATGGTTCTTAATCATCTGAACACTTGATCTGGGATCAAGCAATATATTGCAAATGCAGCTGTTCTACTTGAAGCCTCAAGAGATCACGTTTGTCACGCTTTGAGATCTGTTTCCCTTTTTTATTTTCTTCCCTTTTGTCACCCCTTTGTAATACAGTGAACATCCAAAATCAAAAACAATTTACGAGTGGCAATTATACAGTCTGCCAAAGCTATATTTCCCATTACCATCTGGCTTTTCTTATCCTTACAAGCTAGACATTGGAAAGATAAGCAATAGAATTAAAAAGAATAAATCTTTTGTTGATCTTGAGACAAATAATGATGGTATCATTATGAAAATGGAGCTTCTCCTTTTTTTTAAATGTCACACATAATTGTGCAAAGCCAGAGTTAAATGAACCGGTAAATGGATTGGCGTTAATAATTATATTGGATATGCATGCAATTTCAAGTATTAACTAATAAAAATGATTGATAATTTTTAGATAATTGTGCGAAAGAATATGAAAGAAGTCTTAACAAAATGTGGCTTGTCGCTTTTTAGAGGAGTTAATTAAATACATGTTAAACATAATAATAATTTACTAGATCTGTGGGGGCTTTGTGAATAAAATAAAATAAAATAAAATACAAAAGAAAGCAATTTATAATTTTATTAGCAGCAGTGTGCGTCACAGACCTGTAAACATCAATCTTCATTCTTTATGTCTATTCCGAGCTTATTTGGCTTTTTAGAATTTATTTTTGGTCTCAGTCCCATTAATCTACTCAAAGAATCCTGCATTCGCTTCTCATTATGGGCTTCTTGCTGAGATAGCTGATAGCGGCAATGGCGAAACGAAACACACTGAAATTACTGAGCATTTCAAGGCTTCTGACCCTGAGGCTTTATGGAGGCATTCCCCCCCCCAAAAAAAGAAGAAAAAACAAAAAGGAAGACTAACACTTTTGTTATTGTAATAAAACCAAACACATTCTTATCACCTTGAGTACGCACACAGCCTGTCAATCCAGGGAAGTGATAATTGCATCAAATAATGGCTCTAATTTCAAAGGATATAAAATGCATTTCAAATATCAACATTGATTACCGTATTTATTGGGTTAGAACACGCACCGGCTTAGAACACGCGCTGTCCTTTTGGCCCTGCGGCTCCCAGGAAAAAAGTTCCCAGGAAAAGGGTATTTTCGGCCACTTGGCTACTTACCGCGTAGCTAGTAGCTGGTAAATGGGGATTAATTAGCAGTTGTTGTTTACTGGCTCCAATCTTCATCCCGCATTGCCGACTGCATTGCGGCCCCGCTGGGACTGCCCCCAGTCAGCAGCTCCGATGCGAGATTCCCCTTGACGCGACCAGGGACCTCTGCGCTAACTTCGCAGCAAGTGCGAAGTTTGTGCAGGGCTCCTGATGGCGTCCAACGCCTGCGCTAAGTGCCCTGACGCAAGACGCTACTTCAAAGGCCTCCGGATGTTTCCGCACACGCCCCCCCCCACTGGTTTCCTGGTAATTTTGGAGCCGAACGGGCTCCAGGGAAGGTGGGAGGGCCCAAACCATGACGACCGACGAAGGAGATCGCGGTAAGAACGACGGGCGCACCGCCCCTCCCCCGCCCGGCGCTGCTGCTCCACGTGCTCCGCCCTCGTTCTGCCCCTGTCTCGTAAGGTCACCAGTGCTCTCGTGGCACACTGACATGACTCAGAAGTTTATTTAGGTGTTGGTGTTCTAAAGACTGGAATCATATACCACAGCTACTCTTTAAACAGGGATAATGGTTTACAAGCAGTTGCTTTCAGATTATGTTCTTAGGAACTCCAGAATGTCTTGGAAGCTCATCAGCTTCTTCAAGAAGATTAGTCATGGCAGAACTAAAAGAGAGCTTGCCTGCCTTTCCCCTGACATGCACAGCCAGACGGGTATGTGGGGCTGAGCTCAAACACTTCCCTAGTTTTGTTGCCCTGTTTTTGTGGATAGGTGAAATGAATGGGCAATTTTGACAAGGGAAAACAGAGACAAATGCCTGCCTGAATTTTCAGAAACAGGCACATTTCCCCCCCACAAAAGGGACAGAGAAGCCCAACAGGCCACATGTGAACCCAATGTGTGCACCAGATTTCTTTACAATTCAGATGTGCTGCAGTCTACAGCAGACAAATAGATGTGGATCTTGAAACTATAAAATTTGAAAATATCTGGCTTCCAGTGGAGGACCAATTGGAGTCCTGTATAATTCCAAACTACCCACAGCTCCATATGAATCAGATAATAGATCAACCAAATAATCGGTCAATCTAGAGCCCAATCCCAACTAACATCCCCAGTGCTAATACAGCCATGCCAACGTCACAGAGGCCTCCTCAAGATAAGGGAAAATTTGTTCCCTTATCTCAGTGTCAGGTTTCACTTCCCCAATGGGTCTCCTTGGATCTACATCAGCTATTTTGCTGGCATAAGTTCAAGTAGAGTAAGGGAGAGGGAAGGGGAGGAGGGACAGGGATCGGATCCTGGCGCAAGTTGCTGCCACCAGTATCCACCCCTCCCTTGATCTGCTGCCCCCCCTCCCCACTCAGAAACCCCCACTCCTCCCCCTTCTCCGCCCAGTTCCTCCCATCGTCCCCCCCCCAGCTTACCTGCATTCACAATGGTAGCTGCCTGTGGCAGCAAGTTGATGACACTGCCACCATTTGTGACAGTGACTCCAAAATGGCCACTTGTGACAGCGGAACCTCTGTTCTGCTGTCGTAAATGTTATTTATGATTGTCTGCACTGATGGACAGTGGCTCTCCAGTGGGGCTCTTTCTCAGTCCTTTCTGAGGATTGAACCTGGAACCTTCCACATGCATGTGACATGTATCCTGAAGTAAACTCCGGCACTGGAACACTTACAGCACGTTTGCGCCTCCTCGAGAACCAGTTCCGGTGACAGGAGGACCCTGTTGCCGACAGACCCAGGTAAGTCTGGATCCAGTGGCTGGGGGGGGCGGTTCGCCGGGGGGGGGGAAGATGGCCATTGGCCCAGGCAGCCTGGGAGGGGGCAGGGGGTGGCCTTCGGCCATATCCTGACCCCTGCTGGAGCCTTTACACAGCCTCCTCTACGTCCACCAGCAAAATAGCTGGCAGAACTCTGAGGAGGCCGATAGGGCCTGGCCCCGGTTAGGAGACGAGCATGATCATAGGGCATGGATTCTTGTCCGATGAGGAAGGACGAACGTCATGGATCCTTCCCCGATGAGGACGAGCATCTCCTTCCCCAAGGAGACCTCCGCTCCGGCGGCAACGGTGTCGCCGGAGCACAGGATCCGGCGGGCGGCCTAGGGGCCGCTGACCAGATCTTAGCCAGGATTGGGCTGCCCGTCAAAGTTAAGTACAGCAAGTCCTCACTTAAAGTTGTTGGTTGGTTCTTGGAAACTGCAACTTTAAGCGAAACGACTGTGATGTCCATGCTTGCGGCCTCGAGGGATTTGGGCCGCCCTTTCCCAAACCTCTCCTTGGTACGATGTGGCGTGGACCCAGAACCGCTCCCAGATAATAAAGAGACGGACTTACGTTTCGTGATGTTCACAAGTTTTACTTGGGTCAACTGCTTTACATTCATGGGGCCTTGTTGTAGCCACAGGCCCTTGCTTACTCAGAGTCTGCTAATAAGACCTTCTCCGTGTTCTTCTCACAGGAGAGGTCATGTTTGAGGCATTGGTCGGTCGGTCCGGGTCATGCACGTGGAGTCGTGGTAAGTTGGCAGGTAAGTGGCTGTTCTGAACCCCGGGGTGTTGGAGGCAGTTCACAGTTCGAGGTAGATGTTGAGGCCGGGGTAGACCAGAAGCGGCTCTTCCCCCACTCCCACCACTGACCCCAGGTCGAGCTAGGGTGTTTGGGTCTGCAAGTAGCTCCAGGACTCTCTTCACCTGGAGAATAGCTGCCTGTCAGGAGTGTGCCTTCCCCGTGCTGCCTCACTGGGGTTGCCTCTTCCTTTCCCCTCCGTCCGTCGCTCAACCCGCGGGTCCCTTCTCCCTTGGAGTCTCTGGGTTGGGTCTTCCCTTCCCAGCCAGGGAGACTCCTACTCCAACCTCTTTCCTCCTTGGCCGCCCAGCTCCTTATGAGCTCCTGGGCTGGCTCGGCGAGCCCCGTCCCTTCCTGGGAGTTTGCAACTCTCGCGAGACTTCCCTATAAGTCCCGCCCCCTCCTCCTTTGCCTGGCCTAGCAGCTGTCTGCCAGGTGTCTCCGACAGCTGCAGCCTCCCAGCTGACTGCTGGTTCTCAAGTTGCCTCTGCCCACACAGGGGGGCTGCCTGGCGGGCTTGGCTGTGGTGTGACAACGACCTATAACAAAACCAATTTTACTGTAGGCTGTAGGCTAATTGATATGCATAAGCAAAACTTTACGGCATGTTTCTGATCACAAAAACATCACCAAACTTCTAAATAAAGACCCAAAACACTTGTAATATTAAATATTGAAATAAATGTGAGCTTTCCAGGCCAGAGAAAACCCACACAGACATGGGGAGAACATTCAAGCTCCACACAGACAGTGGCCCTGGTTGGGAATCATTTTTTTTTCTCAACAACTTTAAAATGAAACGACTTTAAATGAGAACTTCCTGTACTCTTAAGTCCCTCTGATTTCAATGAGAGAGATTTAAACACATGCTTAACTTTTGCATTGAAAGCAATCGAACTTAAAAGTTATATTACTTAACTCTGGCAGGATCATGCCCTAGGATCAGAATGAAGAATTGTAATTATCTTAACTGCCCTGCCCTCTTGTGTCTGATATAGGACAATAAAGATACGCAACATCCTTTGAATAAAAATAGCTACAATATATTTATGTTCTTACAACTTGGAAGTTGGAAGCTATATATACAGTAGCACAGCGATTAATAAAAATAGCTGTCTGTAAGGAAGTGAGTCTATAAGGAAGTTGCACCAGATGCACTAAATGAAATTGTGTTGCTATTTGCAATAAGCTGAGAACAATGGAATGAATACAGATTTATCATTCCAAAGTAAGATCAAGGACAGTTCTATTGTGAAACATTTCTCCCCAGCAGTACATAATGAAAAGGATTTGCATTGTGTGAGTGCAGAAAATATCATTACAAATCCACTTAAATGCTGATCTCAGTACAGCCAACAACAACAAAAAAAGGCAGGATACACTATCAAAGACTTTGCCGGCTATGTAGTTGTAGTTTTTAATTTACAAAAAAAGTTACTTGACCAGAAAAGGAAGTTGCTGTGTTGGCCCAGTAGAACAAAATCCACAGAAATAATAATACATTATCATGACTAACTAAGGCTGAACTGAAACTATTCAGACTTTTGAATCATTTTACCAATAGTCTACGTTTTGCTGACAGTTAACCGTCTCTTGTGAAAATGTTTCTTAATTTATTTATGTATCTCTTTTTCCACTCTGAAATATCTCTACTTGCTTTCAGTGACATAACCAGATAACCAAATCTAATTAGATACGTAGCATTTTGACAGCCACCCAATTCACTATGTGATCCCTGATTGGCTGGGATCATCTCTGTGACTAATCCAGGAAGGCAGAAGCAGCAGCAGCAAGAGCCAAGAGGAAAATGTCAACAAAGCAGCTGAATCTAGAGGAGAAAAAAATGACACTGAACAAAACTGAAAATATTGAATAATTAGCACAATCTAGTCAAAATGAAGCACTTTTACAACCCTTAATTTTAACAACAGAGAATTAAATAAGATATGTTTAATTTTGATTGGATTGAGCAATATAATAGTAGTTGGATGTTTTAGTCTACAATCCTATGCACACTTTCTTGAGAGTGAGCCCCACTGAACAGTGTTACTTCTGAGTAAACATGTATATGATTATGCTTCAGATATATTCTGAAGAAAATATATGGCATATTCCCAAGTCTAACCAATATTCAAGTATACAGTATAAATATTGGTTGGTCAGTACCAAAAGTCATTATTTTACTATCTGTATGAATTCCAAGATGCAGCTATAATTTTACACAAATGATGTAACACTTGCTCAGTGCCAATGGCAATATTTAGGCAATGTTTAGTTTATTTATTTATTTATTTATTATTTAAAAAAATTATATCCCACCTTTTCCTATGCCGAAAGGCAAATGCCCAAGGTGGCTTAAAACAAGGATTAAAATACATAATTTAAAATAATACATAAAATAAATTTAAACAATACATAAACACATTTAAAAAAAATAAAATCCACTAGGGGGGTGACAGTATGGAGCAGAGAAGCAGCATGGCAGAGCATCTTGAGACACAGGAGGTAGACCACGACCCATCACCCAAACGCTAGACGAAACAAAAATGTTTTGAGCCCTCGCCGAAAAGTCATGAGGGGGTGGTTCTCAGATCCCCTGACAGGGAGTTCCACAGTTGTGGTGCCACAGCAGAGAAGGCTTGCCCACGTGTTGCCACTCCCCTAACTTGCGATAGAGTTGGCATTCGCAGGAGAGCCCCCTCAGATGACATAAGAACATAAGAACATAAGAAGAGCCCAGCTGGATCAGGCCAAAGGCCCATCTAGTCGAGCTTCCTGTATCACACAGTGACCCCACCAGCACACAAGACAACAAGATACCTGTGTCTAGTCGCCACTCCCTTGCACCTGGCACAGAGAAAACCTACTCCTACAACCAGGAGATTGCTTTTCCCCATCATGGCTTGTAAGCTGTGATGGGCGTATCCTCCATAAATCTGTCCAATCCCCTTTTAAAGACATCCAGGTGAGATGCCATCACCACCTCCTGTGGCAAGGAGTTCCACAAACCAATTACACGCTGGGTAAATAAATATTTTCTTTTGTCTGTTTTAATCCTCCCTCCACTCAATTTGAGTGGATGTCCCCTAGTTCTAGTGTTGTGTGAGAGGGAAAAGAACTTCTCTCTATCCACTCATCCCATGCATAATTTTATAAGTCTCAATTATGTCCCCCCTCAACCGCCTTTTTTCTAGACTGAAGAGCCCCAAACGCTGTAGCCTTTCCTCATAAGGGAGATGCCCCAGCCCACTAATCATTTTGGTCGCTCTCCTCTGCACCTTTTCCAGTTCCACTATATCCTTTTTGAAATGCGGCGAACAGAACTGTATGCAATACTCCAGATGCGGCCTTACCATCGATTTGTACAACAGCATAATAATATTGGCTGTTTTATTCTCAATCCCTTTTTTAATGATCCCAAGCATGGAATTGGCCTTCTTCACAGCCGCCGCACACTGGGTCGACACTTTCATCGACCTGTCCACCAATACCCCAAGATCTCTCTCCTGATACGTCACAGACAGCTCAGAACCCATGAGTGTATATGTGAAGTTTTGATTTCTTGCCCCAATATGCATCAAGCTGCAACGCTTGAGTGACAATCAAGGTTGCCTGTGTTATCTGAAGCGTGCTAAGGCGAATGCCAGAGAGAGAGAGAGAGAGAGAGAGAGAGAGAGAGAGAGAGAGAGAGAGAGAGAGAGAGAGAGAGAGAGAGAGAGAGATGGACTGTGAAAGCAACATCTTGAATGAAGGGTTCTATGAAAGACTAGAACGTTATTATATTGTAAAAACCCCTTGGGGTTTAGAACAGCTTGCCCATGTACACCACCTTGAATTAAAGTTGGAGGAGAAATCCAATGACCAGAAAGGCGGTATATAAATACTGTATATTATATTATTATTATATAATATATTATATATTATATCATTTTACGCTTACTTACATTGAATCGCATCTGCCATTTTGCTGCCAATTCTCCCAGTTTGGAGAGATCTTTCTGGAGCTCTTCACAATCCCTGCTGGTCTTCACCACCCGGAAAAGTTTAGTGTCATCCGCAAACTTGGCCACCTCGCTGCTTATCCCCAACTCCAGGTCATTTATGAACAAGTTGAAAAGCACCGGTCTCAAGACCGATCCTTGGGGCACACCGCTTTTCACCTCTCACCATTGTGAAAATTGCCCATTGACTCCCACTTGCTGTTTCCTAGTCTTCAACCAGTTCCTAATCCATAGGAGGACCTGCCCCCTTATTCCCTGACTGTGGAGTTTTTTCAGGAGCCTTTCATGAGGGACCATGTCAAATGCCTTCTGAAAATCCAGATACTGTATATAATATCCATGGGTTCTCCAGCATCCACATGCCTGTTGACCTTTTCAAAGAATTCTAAAAGGTTTGTGAGGCAAGACTTACCCTTGCAGAAGCCATGCTGAGTCTCCCTCAGCAAAGCTTGTTCTTCTATATGTTTTAAGATTTTATCCTTGATGAGGCTTTTATCCTTGATGATGACCTAAGAGAGTGGGCCGGAATGTATGGGAGAAACCAGTTCCTCAGATATCCTGGTCCCGAACCGTGAAGGGCTTTAAAGGTCCTTACCAGCACCTTGAATTGGGCCCGGAAACGAATGGGCAGCCAGTGCAGCTGCTGAAGCAGCGGCTCAACAGAGTCAAACTGCCTAGCTCCAGTGACCACCCGGGCCGCCGCAGTCTGCACTAATTGCAGCTTCCAAACTGTCTTCAAGGGCAGCCCCACGTAGAGCATGTTACAGTAATCCAGTCTTGAAGTCACTAAGGCATGGACCACCGTGGTCAGGTCCGATCGACTCAAGTACGGCCGCAGCTGGCGCACCAGCCAAAGCTGGGCACACGCACCCCTGGCCACAGCCGCCACCTGGCTTTCCAAGGAGAGCTGTGAATCCAGAAGTACTCCCAAGCTGCGCACCCGTTCCTGCAGAGGGAGTGCAACCCCATTCAGAATGGGCAGATGACTCAGTACCTGCATCGAAGCTTTCCTGACCAGTAGGACCTCTGTCTTTTCTGGATTCAATCTCAACCTATTAGCCCTCATCCAGACCCCAACCGCCTCCAGACAGCGCTCCAGGACTTCCACAGCCTCCCTGGAGCGAGATGGCAAGGAGAGATAGAGCTGGGTGTCATCAGCATATTGGTGACACCCAACACCAAATCCCCGGATGATCTCTCCCAGCGGTTTCATGTAGATGTTGAAAACCATGGGAGACAGAGTTGAACCCTGTGACACCCCACACTGTAAGGGGCAGGGCGCCGAACAGGCGTCTCCCAGCATCACCATCTGGGACCTGTCAGCCAAGTAGGAACGGAACCACTGCAAGGCAGTGCCCCCTAGTCCCAACTTGGCCAGCCGACCCAGAAGGATACCATGGTCGATGGTATCGAAAGCCACCGAGAGAACCAAAAGGACCAGCAGGGATGCACTCCCCCTGTTCAGTCCTCGGTGAAGATCATCCAACAGGACGACCAAGGCTGTCTCCATCCCAAAGCCCCGCCTGAAGCCAGACTGAAAAGGGTCCAGATACTCCGTTTCATCTAGTATCCCCTGGAGCTGAGATGCCACCACCCGCTCAATCACCTTACCCAAAAAAGGCAGATTGGAAACTGGCCGATAGTAATTGGAGGAATCCAGAGATGGTTTTTTCAGGAGGGGGCGCCTCCTTTAATTTAATTTATTAAATTTATTAAATTAAAGTTTAATTTAAATTTAATATTTATATTCACTTTGCTACAAAAAGCAACCAAAGCGCCTTATAAAATACTAGCGTGATACCCGTGCTTCGCATTTACACCAGTGCATTAACTGTTACACCGGTGCAAGGTTACACAGGATTGTGCTGTGAAACAGGAAAGCAGAAAAATAACAATTTTCTTGAATGGGTTCTGTTTTAGGGTGTTACAGATAAGGAGAAAACAGATCAGTATAATCTGGACAAATATAAATTAATCAAAATTCTCTAAATTTCCATAGAATCCTAAAATCCTAGAGTTGGGAGGGACCTTCGATATCATCTCGTTCAACGCTCTGCTCAGTGCAGTGTTCCTGACAGTTGGGAAAAAAAACCTGTGCTTGACAACCTCCACTGAAGGAGAGCCGTTCCAGACAGCTTTTACAGTTATGACATACTGTACTTCCTCCTGTCTATTTCCCTGTAGTTTCAACCCATTGGTTCTAGGCCTGCCAAATCCAGAACCACTGAAAGCAAGCTCTCCCCTTCTTCAGTGTGACAACACTTCAGGTACTTGAACGAAGCTATCATATTTCCCCTTAGCCTTCTTTTCTCCTGGGTAAACATGACAAGCTCTTAAGTAGGTTTTAAGGTTTTCATGGCCAGTGATGATCAACGAAGATTGTATGTCCATTACGGGTTTAAAAGCTATAACAAATTTAATGCGTTAAAAACAAGTTAAAACGAAGTTAAAAACATGTGGAGATTAAAACATCCTAAGCAGGATGCGGGCCATGCTGACTTATCTGGGGCTCACCAGCCCCAGTGTAAGAGCCGGAGGCCCCCAATGGGATGTGCGCCAGGTCTTTAGCTGTCCAGGGAGGCCATGTAAGGCTGTCCCAGCCTGGGAATGGGCATTGGATATCGGCGCAACCCAGCACCAATATCCACACACCCTTGCAGGCCGGGCTGGCCAATGGCCCCCTCTCTCACCATCCCTGCCCACTATTGTCACGCCCTCCTGCCACCCAGCACAGCATTCACCTGCGTCCAGCAATGTGAAGTGCGTCTGTCCAGCAGTGGTGTGAGTGGTGCAGGCCTCCGCACTGGCGTCACTTACACTAGAGGAGTTGCAAACGTGCCTTACCTAAAGAGCACTTGCTCCGCCGGCCTATGTTTGCGCAGGATTGCACTCTGAGTGGGTTTAAATCACTTTGAAGTAAATGAGAATTAAGCTAACCATGCTCAAGATTTCAGCCAAAGAACACTACCCACTAGGTTTATACTCCTTTATATTGGATTATACAGTGCAACCCCAGTATCCATGGGCGATAGGTTCCTGCCCCCCCCCGCTGATACCAGAAACCACAGATAAGGGGGAACGCTATCTCTGCACCACCCACACCCCGTGTGCCCATTTCCTTTCTTTATCTTCTTAAAATAATGTGTTTTTCTTTAACAGAATGTGTCTTTCTTTAACAGAACGCTATAAGCATGCAAGCTTATAGTGAAAAGCAGGCCGGCAGGCAGCCTGCACGATAGACATAGAACAGAACGTTTACAGGATGCAGGAAGCAAACTGCTTCCTGTAAATGTTCTGTCTCCCTTTATTGTGCAAGCTGCCTGCCTGCTTGTCATGCTATAAGCTTGCATGCTGATAGCACTCTGTTAAAGAAAGACATGTTCTGTTATGAAGGTAAAGTAATGGGGGGGGTGTGGGGCCGTGGAGATAAGCGGATCTGTAGATAGCGGATCTGCAGATACAGGGGTCAGCACCTATACTCCATTGGAATAATCAGCAACCGCCCCTTCATTTCCTTGGGATAGCACAGGAGAACTTACTAATGTATTATGTCTAAAGACTTTTCTCTCCTTCATACAGTTGATTTTTGATTTTAATAACATTTTTAAACATGACTTTGGAAAGAACCTTCCTAAAGAAATCTAACCAGTATAATGCTGTGTTCACCTTCAAAAGTATATTCAGTTCTACTCACCCAGTACATCTTGTTTCAAAGTCATATTTTAATTTAGCTTTTTCAAGAATTCCTGATTGCTAGTATTCAATTTTTTTTTACATTCTTTAAACAGGATTTCAGAAGGCATCTTTCTAAAGAAAGCTAATCCATATAATTTACCATTCACCTTCAAAGCATATTAGATCATCCTGTTCTTTTTGTTACAGAACATAAAAGTGTAAGGGCAAAAATGACTGCACAGTATTTCAGTCAAGATTGCCTTTGGAAACTAAGGAAAGTCCATCATCATTATGAGAAGTACAGTTATCAAGGCAATGGGAATTCAGAAAAGATTTCTGAAGTGTACCTTTTCCCCTAAAAGATACAATGCAGTAGGGCAGTAAAAGTACAATGCATTCCTTTGATCAGGTTTAAGGATTTTGTGAGGAAATAATTGTCTTCAGTTTCCTATGATGTGATTGTTTGAGTTCAAGCACACAGGATTTTAGAAATGTCAATGTATACAGCTCATTGTAAACAAGAAACAGGCCCAACTAATCCGACAGGTTTCTGGAAATGATCCAGAGCCTTAGCCGACTGTAAGGAAGAGCTGCCATCTTCTGACTGAACTGAAACCACCAGAAGGAGACATATTTGTAAAAAGCAAGTTATGTACTTTAATACAACAACACTGGCTCCTGCGCCCTTCTCTAATCAAGCCAGTGCACATACAGCCATACCATACAAACAGAGCCCTTGTAATGTGCTTATGTACGTGAGCTGCTCCTCCAAAACACTGCATTTATTTATATAAATAAGTGCATTTATTTCTTTAAAAGATTTATCCCCTGCCTTTTCCCTAATGGTCTCCAAAGGGGGTTATATATAGAATGAAAACAATTCAAGGTTAAAATAAAATAGTGAATAAAATCAACAATAGGACAGCATTAGCGTTAATAAAGGGTCACTCAAAGCTTTGATAAATAGTGCAGCTCTCCCTTGGTACTGAAAGGATAACCTGCCCATTGTCTCAGGATAGCTTCCTCACCCATTATGTGAAAGTACCAACAGTCAGTGCCCCAATCAGCTCCCCCCCCCCAAACAAAAACATCAGGTAGTGTGTGGAAGTGGAAGCCACACATCTCTTCACAGTGAAGCATGACTCATGAGTGGTGCAAACTGCACATACATTTTGCAGCAGGGGATATACGACTTCCTCATCATATGGGTTGGTCCTGAAATCTGTAAAGAGGATGTATCGGTGACTTGAATTACCATGCAATGACACCACAGCATACTTAGTTCTATGAAACATCTTCTGTTTAGCTTGATAACTCACAGAGAGCATAACAGATCACTTGCCAGAATCAATCAACACACATCCTTCTTTTGCATAAGACATATATATATATATATATATATATATATATATATATATATATATATATATATATATATATATATTGTATTTATGTTAAAAGATTTATAGCCTGCCTTTCTCTGTGATTCAAGGCGGCCCATAATAAAGATTAAAATATAATAAAGTACCGTCAAAAACAATAAAAGTCAGAGAGAGAGAGAGAGAGAGAGAGAGAGAGAGAGAGAGAGAGAGAGAGAGAGAGAGAGAGAGAGAGAGAGAACACGCACACCCTCCGAACTAGAGGCCAGCTGGAATAAAAAAATTAATGATATATATTCATCCTCTTCTCCCCCCCCCCAAAAAAAAAGAAGCAGCAGCAAGAGGGATCAAGCAGATTCCACAGGGAAGGAGTAACTGAAAAGGCACAAACTGCACCTCAGCGATGGGACATGCAAGAAGTCTCCCCCAGAAGGTTTCAGGGCAGAGGTAGACATGTGGAGGAAGGCAATATATCAGGTATCTTGGTCCCAAGCTGTTTAGGCCTTTAGAAGTCATAATCAGCATCTTGAATTGCACCTGAAAGTGAACTGTGCCATCAACTGCCCCGTGAGGAGGGGAGCCAAAGTGGCTTATCCCATCTTTCACTTTTGTATTCTACTAATATGTAGAAAAATTACTCTAAGCCAACTTGGGCACCTCCAATTGGGAAGGGAAAGGTGGGATATAAGTAGGTTTGAACAAGACTGAGCAGGAGTTTCTTAGAACCACCTTCTAAAAACCCTACCATTCAAAAAGACCAGTGCCACTGAAAAGCAATGCTCCTGATACTTATCCCAGCCCCATGCTCCAGAAGGATACCATCATCAGCGGTATCCAACACTTCTGAGAGGTCCAGCAGAATCAACAGGGATCACTGACTGTCCTGGCATAGATCACAACAGTGATGGGCAGCCTTGGGATCAGGATCCGGTCAGCGGCCCAGGGCCACCCGCCGGATTTTATTTATTTTCCCCCCGCATTTTTATATCACCCTTCCTCCAAGGAGCTCAGAGTGGTGTACATATTTCCTCCCCTCCTTTTTTGTCCTCACAACAACCCTGTGAGGTAGGTGGGGCTGAGAGATAGTGACTGGCCCAAGGTCACCCAGGAAGCTTCGTGGCTGAGCGGGGATTTGAACCTGGATCTTCCAGGTCTAAGTCCGACTCCCAAACCACTACACCATCCTGGCTCCCACTACACGGATCCTGAGCCCAAGGCTGCCCGTCAGATGGCGGGCCGGAGGTCTACTCGAGGAAGGGGACGCTCGTCCCCTTCCCCGGGTGTAATCCAGGGCCGGCCCAATAGGCCTCCTCGGATTTCCGCCAGCTAAATAGCTGATGAAAGTAGAGGAGGCCGTGTAATGGCCTAGCCAGCCCGGTGGGGACGGGGATATGGAGGGAGCCATCCCCTGCCCCCTCCTGGGCAGGCTAGACCAATAGCCCCCCTCCCTCACCCACCAAACCGTCCCTGTCCCCACCGGATGCGGACTTGCCACCTCCAGTGGTTGCTCAGGCGTTTCGGCGATGGAGTGAGGGTGACCGGCCTCTGTACCGGCCTCCCTTACTCCCGAGTAGTCGCAAATGTGCTTTCAGCACATTTGCGACTGCTTCCGGCGCCAGAGCGCTCGCTCCAGCACTGGCAGCTTAGTAAGGATTGCGCCGTAAAGCTGTTTCAGTCTCAAACCAGATCAAAAGCCAGACTGAAATGCGTCAAGTTAATTGGACTGTCCCTCCTCATCAGCCCTTCCAGCTCCCCCCTCAATCAGCCCTGTTCAACACTGCATAACACTGCAAACTGACCAAGACAACAGGATACAGGATATTGGGAATCAAACAAACAATAAGCAGAACAATGGTAACCTATCCAAATTAACCATTAATAATAATAATAATAATAATAATAATAATAATAATAATAATAATAATAAATAGTAGTAGTAGTAGTAGTAGTAGTAGTAGTAGTAGTAGTAGTACTTTACATTTTGTAAATTCCACCTTCAATCTGGATAAACAGAACTGTCACAAATGAACTTTCATTTTTATTATTCTCATCACTTCTGTTAACATAACAGGTATGTCTCTTTCATATTACTACTTCAACAATTCTTCTTTGACCTTTTTCAGCAAATCATGTTCCTTACAATTCAAGATCCACTTCACAGCAAAACAGTCCAGAGTGTAAGGGAAAGAGGACAGGAGTACTTGAGAGACCAGCTGAAGGTCTAAAAGAGACTCTCTTTGTGCAGTGATTCTTTACAATTCCTCACACCATTAATCTTTCATTTCAATGCCTTCTAGAAATTCTAATGTATTTGGGGATAATTCATCCCTGGTGGGACTTCATTGATTTCAAAGGTATCACATCACGGATTAATCTGGTCCTGCATGCCTAGCGCAATACCCAATTATCACTTCAGCTTGCAGCCATTTGTTGGATTAAAAGAACCTGTCTCTTGTAACCCCCCCCCCCCCACACCTCATAATCCTGTTTGTGACTCTGTTTCTCAATTGTATGGAATGTTATCACATTCTGTTGACTGAAGTCCTTTGTGATGTGTTGTTATGTAGAAAGTCTATTAATCCCTAATAATTCCCTTTGATGTCTAATGTGTAGTAATTTCTTTGCAATAAATAAAAACACTAAAAGTGGAGACTTGATTACTTACCTCATTTCATATTCTTTAGTACAGAGAAGCATCAGTTTCTTTCATTCTCTGCTGCCCCCTTAGTCCTTGGCCTCATTTGCCCACACTATTGCTTTTTTCCTACTGGCTGCAGCAACTCTGAATTTGTTGATGACATCCCAACACTTTGATGTGATGGTGTCACATGCACTTGTAAAGAAAACCACATTTCCATCTGCCACAACCAATAGGATTCATGTCAGGATGAACACATGCAGGCTGCAATCCTATACACACTTCCTTGAGAGTAAGCCCCAATGAATACAATGGGACTTACTTCTGAGTAGACATGCATAGGATTGAGCTGGCAGCCAGGGACTGTGAGGGCAAACTCAGGAATATGGCACCAAGAAACAGCTGCCACTAAAGAACAGCAGTGAAACAATGTTCATTGAGATCTTTTTTCTTCAAATTAGCTGTTTGGTTGTGTAGAGTATACTACTTCTGAGGCAAGCATTACAATTAGAGAATGTTTGATGCACCACTAATTCAGTTTGTCAGCAGACCAAGCAAGCTGAGAAAATCCAGAAATATATTGACAAAAAGAATTGTCCTTAACTAAGGCCCCAGTCCCTCACCACTAGCACTGATGCAGTCATGCCAAAAAGGTGTGTGCTGTATCCTATGGGGAGAGGGGGAATCAAACAGCTATAGATAAGTAAAAACATTTTGTACTTACCTCCTTGTAGACTGCCTGATCTTCAGTGGGATGCTGCCTATTTGGCAGCATATGTTCAAGAAGAGGAAAGGGGCAGGGAGGTTTTAAATGGAGGGATAAGATCTGGTGTGTGCCATTGCCACTGGATCCACCCCCTCCTGCCACCTCCTCGCCCTGGTTCCTCTCCCCTCCCTACCCAGAAACACTCCCATTCCTCCCACTTCCTCCTCTGTTCCTTCCACAGTCCACCCCTACCACCAACTCACCTGCCCTGGTAAACAGTGGCCTTGCCACTGGCCTGCGCACTCAGCTACTAGTGACTTGTTGTGATCATAGGTGGTGTTGGCGAGCACAACAGAGCACAACACATGCTAGGGTCCGTACTTCTACCTGGATCCTGGCTCTTCCACTGTTGGAATGCATGTGTTCCACCAGCGGATAGGATTGGGCTGTTAGCAAAACAACCAAAATGACTGGAATTATGTTGCTAAATAACATTAAGTTGTACAGTATATCTAGGTTGTTTAAGATCAATCTCCCTGATCCAGGAAGAGAGATGCATGTGCACAGAGAAATGCAGATTCAAGTGAACGTTCCAATCTGCTTTGCAATGTTCATCTGGGCTTCACTGAACTGGCTAGATGTGCCTTTTGATATTAATGGTGATATCTCCATCTGAAGCTTGCTGGCATGCTCTTGCTCCCACCAACTATTGTGGAGTTTGACCAGGCAAACTGAAGGTTTGACTAGGGTTCATGTCAAGAAGATATTTTGAGGAGGAAAGCACAACAAAAAAATATGAGAAACAGGAGCGCCACTCCTCCCCAATATTGTTAACACAATATTAACACATTCAACACCCATTGAGGGATTTAAATACATGCTTAACTCTGCCATTAAAATCAATGGATCTTAACATTGCTTAAGTTTAGCTGGGATATTATGCAGCTGAAAAAAACAACCAGCCCTATAGTTCTAAGATAAGAACTTTTCCCAATATTCTGTATTATGAGGAGACAAGTCTCACATTTATTATTATACATAGACTGGACTTTGCAAAAAGTTGACAATTAAGTACATTGTTAGAATTAACAAGCAGAGAAGAGAAGATCTGAAAGTTCAATATTCATGATTGCTGGTTATATTTTTGGTTAAGAATGCACAATTCTGTACTTTACAACTTAAAATCAGCGTTGGAAGAGGTTGATTCTAAGATTAAAGGTTTATAATTTAAAATCATTTATCTTAGTATAGACTGACAAATCACTAACTGTAGCTTCAGTGTTATACCAAATTGCAGACGAAGA
Source organism: Plestiodon gilberti rubricaudatus (assembly GCA_026170595.1). Taxonomy (NCBI): domain Eukaryota; kingdom Metazoa; phylum Chordata; class Lepidosauria; order Squamata; family Scincidae; genus Plestiodon; species Plestiodon gilberti. The sequence continues at coordinate 114,493,166 of JANXHW010000003.1, forward strand.
GGCTTGGGGTTTAAAAACCAGGAGAAAGTGTTGATGCATTGAGGTTAAGGTGTAAGCAAGCACAATATGTGAGACTGTCAGAAATGATTTCTGGTTATATAGTACAGAGGTTAAGGCAGTTGCCTTAATTTACAATTTCCATATTTTATTGGTGCATGAATAAATGTATAAGAACCTAAACTCATGTCTTGAACTGAAAGGTTTCCTTAAATACATAACAATGATGAATCTGACAAAATGAGCTCTGACCCATGAAAACCTATCTCACTTCCCATCTTTCAGGTTAGTCATTTGATAGTCTTTAAGATGTCAAAGGATTCTTATTTCTTGACATTGCACAATAGTGCTTCTGATACAGAATAATAGGATATAATTTCAATTTAGATTATTGAAAAGGGTAAAACGGGTAACAAGGTCATATTCACGGTTAAAACCGCGATCCAGCTGACTAAAACAATGACGATTTGATCTAGGTTTGACAGCAGCCAGTCCCAAACAAAACAGAGATTGTTAAAAGTCAGTATTTTAAGACATGAAGACATGACAGTTTTAAGACATGAAACGTCGGGCTTTTCTCTATCGACGTTTCATGTCTTAAACCAGACACATCCTCTGGGGCAGTCCAAAGCGAAATGGCAGATGTTAGAATTCTTACATCTGCCATTTCGCTTTGGACTGCCCCAGAGGATGTGTCTGGTTTAAGACACGAAACGTCGGGCTTTTCTCTATCAATACTGACTTTTAACAATCTCTGTTTTGTTTGGGACTGGCTGCTGTCAAACCTAGATCAAATCATCATTGTTTTAGTCAGCTGGATCGCGGTTTTAACCGTGAATATGACCTTGTTACCCGTTTTACCCTTTTCAATAAGTTTAACTGCCGGATAACAGCCTTAGATCGAAATATTCAATTTAGATTTATTAGTTTTGTTACTGGAACATAGAAAAGAATGCATACTAGTAGTGCACTATGAAATAGTATAAAATCTGATGACAATCGCAAAAATGTCAATTGTATATCACAAAAGGAGGCTGCTATAATATTAGAATGGTGCAGAAGAATATCAAATTTGCCAAATGTTATAGAATCAACAGACTATGTTGATAGCCAACAAGCTGAAAGTCTGGTTGAAATATAGTCCATATTATTGTAATGAAACATGTAATGATACTGTTGATCCATTTATATTAAAATATATGAAAGTTCAAAAATAAAATTAGCACTAGGAAATAAAAAACAATTCAAAACAGACCAAAATGTTTATCTCAAGGTGGTGAAATTGCCTTGAATAAACTAATATGCATAGGGCAAATGTAATATCATAATGATTGCTTAAGGAACACACTTTTTGTTTCGAGGTCGGTGGTCCCCATATCCCAAAAGGATACTAAAGCACCATGTAAAAAGCTAATGTGATTGTATTAATTAGGCTGTTATAAAGAGCAGACCTTATCAGTTTTACTGCTGTTCTAAGGGCCACAGAGTAATGTTTATGCCTTCTAGGCAGCATAGTGTTGCTGAAAGAACTTGCTAAAAGTATCCTTAGGATGATGCAGTTGTAGTCACTCTAAAATAGTGCTGTAGTCAAACTGTGCTGCAGGGATACTTGGAAGCTCACCAGGAGTTCCTCTGTGAGAAAATCAGCAATGGCAGACACACTTTCTTGAAAAGGACAGCTACTACAATCAAACTTTGCATTCAGTCTGTAGCCACTGGGGAATGTTGCAGATGTATACTCTCAACTCATCCCAAGCATTGGGTGGCCCAACAGGCCTGGAGAACCGAGAACCCTAAATACTTCTACAGCATGGTGGGGCTCCTTGGCAGCCAAATCAATGCAGAACGTGTTGCCTGAAGATAGACAGTTTGAAAATGTTATCTTGATAGATCATGATAGGGCTTGAATTTGGAAGTGGAGAGAAGGAAGAACAATCCTTCTTTTGGATCCCGAGAGGGTTAACCAATATCATGAGTTACGTTCATGCCCAATATAACATGACAATGCAACAGTTAGGTTTCCTGGTAAGATTTCTCATCTGTTCCTGATCAGAAAAAAATGGAAATATCAACATGCATCCCACTACTGTGAAAACAATGAGAAACCTGTTGACCAAGGTTATATCCACACACCTCACATGTACTGTATATCATTACCTGCCCCCCTGGCGGGGGTGGCCCGGGCGGCGATGGAGGGGGCCATTGGTCGAGCCAATCCAGGGGGGTGGGGATGGTGTCTGCCATCTCCCCATCTCCCGCCGGGCCGGCTCGGCTGTTACATACACCGGGGGAAGTAAGTAGATCTCCGGGTCGCTCCAGAGTGGCCCGGAACGGGGATAGCTGCGCAGGATTGTGCTGACTGCCTTGAGTGAGCAGAAGTGCTTACTGCTCACACAAGTCACCTCATTCTTCCTTTCAAAGCTTTTGGTGACTTATAAACTTAACCCTTTGTCCCAATATAAACTTGTCTGTGGCTCTTCCAACTCTACCATCCTAAGCAACCTTCATCTAGGACATTTTCTGTCGTATTCTGTAAAGCCATTATACAATACAGATATTGACATAAAGAAGGAGGAGGAATTTTTAGTGACTGCTGATTCTAGTATCATTCATCCAAAGGACTTTTTAAAACGTACAAATGTTAATGAGGACTTTCTGGTGATATTCTTAACAGATAGGGAAAATGGATTTGTACAATTAGCCCCCTGCTGTTTTTCAGTTACTTTTGTAAAATGAATGGGTATCTCGAAATAGCTGCTTCAGTCTACTCACAAAAGTCAGTTCAGGAACTAGCAAATATTTGAAAAGAGAACATTATAGTAGAGCTACCTGTCTTCTTATCTCTTCAGATACTACCAATTAAGGAACAAACACAGGGCATGATCCAGTCAAAATTTAGAGTTCTTTGGAGTTCCATTGATTTCAACGGGCAAGTACTTTTTTCTAATTAAAACAGCTGAAGTTCTAAGTCCTCAACATGTATGGGATCATGCTTACAGTAGGAATTGGAACTCCAAATATTAGCATCAAATTCTAACAGCATTGAGAGTTTGCAACTATTTAACAGCCCAATCCTATCCAAAGCCCCATGCTGGAATGCAGCAGTGCCAGGGCAGGTTCTGCTGTATCCAGCACAGGGCTGGAGGCCTCCCTCAAAGTAAGGGGATGTTTGTCCCATTACCCCATGTTGAGCCCCAGCAGCCTCTATGTGGCTACTCGGATCTGTGGCAGCTAAACGGCCGGAGCAAATCCGTGTGGCCCCGTGTTAGACTTCCAAGCCCGGGAAGGGGAATAGAATTTTATGGAAGCCTCCTCTGCCGAGCCCACCCCCTCTCGGGCCTGTTTTGCCATCTTCCCCACCTTCCCCTGCCCCAGAACACCCCCCTCTGCACCCCTGTTTATCCCTCCCCACTGCCAAGGAGAGGAGTCACAGTATGGGTGCCTCCTACATGGCCTAAGGCTTCCAACATTACCTTCATTGCATAAAAAGGGTACACACTGCAGTCACTTCCATGTCATGAACCTAACATGGAGCTTTATGGGATCATTGTGGAAGCAACATGAGCATTTATACTTGTGCATTTAGACATGCCAAATATCCCTTAAATATTGTCATCAAGCTGTCCTGCATGCATACATCACTGAGCCAGTCCTGCCCTTCCCTAACTACCTGCACCTCTTCCTTCCTCCCTATAACCAGAGCAAAGAGAAGATACTCTTCTACTTTGTAAAAATATGAGCTAGAAAAACAAGAGGAAATGCTGTAGGAAGTTAATTGGATTAAAATGAGAGGCCCGTCTTTCATTTTTCGTAATTGCTGCCATTGAACAGGAAAGGCCATTCTGGAAAGATAATTATTCTGGACAGTTTTGAACACTTGCTTTGATTTTCTTTTGTTATCTTATATAACGTAAAAAGCTAATGATCAACAGATTTAATTTTTATAAAAGGTTGACATTCTATTGATGTAGAATATCATGCACTCTCCAGGACCACTTAGGTTCAGTGGTACTCTTAGTTCAAAAGTGGGGGGGGGTCGAGGTGGGAGGGAGAGGCAAGAGCCCTGAAAGCAGGTGTTCCAATTTGTAATGCATAGCAGCCTTGAACAGGCAAAGCAAATTCGACACCCACAGTGACTGAACCACCACCAGAGGATACACACCCATGTCTGTTGTTTCAATTAGCATCACAATACTTCACTTTAACAAATGCATCTGGTTTTTCAAACTTTGCCGATTGCATGCAATATTATTAATAATTTCTCAAAAGGTTAGCTTGGAGGGGTGGTGAAGGTGAAGTCAATTAAATAAGTAATAAGAGATTACCCTGGTCTTCAAAAATTTTTTTTCTGGCCTGGACTTTTGCAGCTGTTTTAGACTAATTTCAGGGTGCTGATTCCAAATCTGGCATCAGTTTTTGTCTATCACATCAGGTTTTTGAGATATCAAATATTGCATTTGATAAAATCAATGAAAAACAGCAAATTTACACTGGTCTACAATTTTTTTTTTCCTGGCCTGGACTTTTGCAGCTGTTTTAGACTAATTTCAGGGTGCTGATTCCAAATCTGATCACAGATTTGCTCTATCACATCTCATTTTTATGCTATCGGCATACCCCATTTTCATCTTCATTTGTATCTTCCTGATACAGGAAGCTGGACTAGATGGGCCTTTGGTCTGATCCAGCAGGGAGCCATTATGTTCTTATGTTCATGTTCATTGATTTTACCCGAAATTAACTCTCTGTCGCTTATGATTGCAAGTTGTTGCGAGTCAGTGACTGCTTTTGTGTTAAAATATGGTGCTGTATTTTTAGGATAGTGTGTTTATAATCACTAGCGTCCACTAGTGTAGCGTCACTACAGGGGGGCGGAGCTGTAAGTGCTGCTGAAATCCGAGCCTCCCTTACACAGACAAATGAAGCAGCCCCGCCCCCTCACCCTCCGAGCCGGTCAGAGAAGCGAAAGCAACAGGTAGGGAGTCTCCTGCCTGTTGTTTTGCTTCTCTGACCGGCTCGGAGGGTGAGGGGGCGGGGCTGCTTCCTTCGTCTGTGTAAGGGAGGCTCGGATTTCAGCAGCACTTACAGCTCCACCCCCCTGTAGTGACGCTAGTGCTGGCGTCACTACAGGGGGGCGGAGCTGTAAGTTCTTCTGTGATCGGAGCCTCCGTTACACGGAAGAACGAAGCGCCCCGCCCCTGCGCCTTCCGACCCAGTCAAAGCGGTGAAAACAACGCACATTCACCGCTTTGACTGGGTCAGAAGGCACGGGGCGGGGCGCTTCGTTCTTCCGTGTAACACAGCTCCGCCGTAGTGACGCCAGTGTTTATAATATCATTTTGATATCCACATTTATTTAATATTTCCCTTCTGCAGGGCATGATCTAACAATGGCTACAACAGGGGTTCTCAACCTGTGGTACGGGTACCCCTAGGGGTATGTGGACCTCTTGCTGGGTACGCCAAGCCCTGCCCCTTATCTGCCCCATCAGCAGCTAATTAAGTGTTAATTAACATGGATTTTAAATTGTAATTATTTTCGGAGCCTTTCTCCGAAAATTATTTTGGTTTTGGGCTTATTTTTGTACTTTGGAAAATGTACTTTGGTGGGGTGAGGGAGGAGCTGATTTTGGGAAGTGTGACTTGGAGAAAAAGAGATCCTTGCATATCTCTCTCTCTCTCTCTCTCTCTCTCTCTCTCTCTCTCTCTCACACACACACACACACACACACACAGAGTTAAATAAGACATTTTTCACATTTAAAATTGTGTTAGTACTTTTTTACTTAACGATTAATTACCTAATTAATTAATTGATTAATCCAATTAATTAGCAGTTAATTAGCAGGGGGTACTTTAGAAAATTGGACCATGATAAGGGGGTACCCGGTCAACACACTTTTTCTGGCATAAGGTATTCCAATGGTTTTAAGGTAATTTTGGGACGCTGATTCCAAATCTGGCATCAGGTTTGGCATCATGAAAATGGGGTATGCCGATAGCATAAAAAACGAGATGTGATAGAGCAAATCTGAGATCAGATTTGGAATCAGCACCCTGAAATTAATCTAAAACAGCTGCAAAAGTGCAGGCTAGAAAAAATAATTGTAGACTAGTGTAAATTTGCTGTTTTTCATTGATTTTATCAAATGCAATATATGATATCTCAAAAACCTGATGTGATAGACAAAAACTGATGCCAGATTTGGAATCAGCGCCCCAAAATTACTTTAAAACCATTGGAATACCTTATGCCAGAAAAAGTGTGTTGACCAGTGTTATTAATTATATTATTAGTATAGTAAGGTAAAGGTGACCCCTGACAATTAAGTCCAGTCGTGTCTGTACCAAAGTACAAAGTATTCTGCAGAGTTAAGTAATCAACAAGAAAAAGAGAAGTCCCTGCCCCAGTGAGCTCACAATGAGCTCACAATCCTGACAGTGGATGAGAAAACAGAGATGGAGCCGAGACGAGAGAGGAAAAAAGGAGAGATAAGGGTAACAGGATGAATGTCAGGAAATGCTGTTACACATACTTAAGCTTAGTTTCAGGCAGCAATCCAAGACACAGTTAGAATTCACATTGAAGTGTGCAGGATTGCAGCCTAAGGGTTAGGGTCAAAAGCTGTACTGAAAAGGTGGATTTTGAGAAGAAAATTTGAAGGAAGACTGACAGGTGTCTTTGCACAAGTGTTTTAATGGTCAACCGTGAATCTGGGTTTTCAAAGTAAGAAAGCTGGTGACTTAACCAAGATGTGCTTTCAGTGCTGGTTACAACAGAGACACCACAAAATCTCTGTCAGTTTTTTAAACCTTGTTTGATCAAAGGCAACAGATATTCAGTGTTTCACCCAGTGGCAGTGGCGTTCTTTGGTGGGGGGCCCTGTGGCCTTGGGCCCCGGGCAGCCCCCGGGCACCAGCTTCCAGGGGGTGCCTCTTCAGCCTCCGGGCCGCCGCCGGCCGCACTCACCTCGGCGCGACTCCTTTTAAAACTGGCTGTTCTGTACATGCGCAGAACGCCTAAGAGGCCAAGAGAGGGCAAGTTTGCCCTCTCTTGGCCTCTTAGGCGTTCTGTGCATGTACAGAACAGCCTGTTTTAAAAGGAGTCGTGCCGTGGTGAGTGTGGGGCCTGCGGCGGCAGCTGAAGAAGGTAAGGAGAGTGATGGTGCTCCCACCCGGCCCCCGCGCGCCCACTCCCATCGCTCTCCTTACCTTCTTCAGCCGCTGCCGCCGCCAGTCCCGCGCTCACCTCGGCGCGACTCCTTTTAAAACTGGTTATTCTGCGCGTGTACAGAACAGCTAGTTTTAAAAGGAGTCACGCCGAGGTGAGCGTGGGGCCGGCGGCAGCGGCTGCTGCTGCTGCTGCTGAAGAAGAAGGTATGGAGAGGGGTGGGGGTGGGGTGGGGTGGGCGCGCAGGAGCCGGGTGGGAGCGTCCTTCTGGGGGGCGCTTGGCCAACCCCTGCCCTGCCGTGGCCCTGGCGCCGGGAGGGCTAGTGACGCCACTGCCCAGTGGCAAATTTGTTTCCCATGTATCTCAGCAACCGCCAGCTCAGCACCACTGGGGCTGCCCTTCCATTGGCATCTACAAATAGATTGCAAGGGGTTGGAGAAAATGTGACTGGTGCTCAAAAGAAAGGCAAAAGCAACAGACAAGGAATGGGGATATCTGACCAACAGTGCAATCCTCTGTAACTTTGCACCTGTGTAACAGCAGATGTAGCATCTACTGTTACACTGGTGCGAGGTTACACAGGATTGCACTGAAAGAGAATCTACAATTTACAGCTACAAAACTCAAATTCTATGACAGGAATAAATTATGCAAGATTGAGTACATTTATGCAATACAGCTAAGTTCCCAACTGTAACCAGCTTTATGTACGTATAATTCCTTTCCTTGCATTCAGCCTTTCTCACCCTTGTCTCTCCTCCCCCCCCATCAATTTAGATTACTGTGGGCGCAATCCGTTGTAACCAGCGGCGCAGTGAAAACGGAATGCCCCAGAACGGAAAGGGGATTCAAATCCCCTTTGAATTCCTCTTTTGGAGGGGATTTGAATCCCCTTTCCGTTCTGGGGCCTCCAGTTTTTGCTACGCCGCTGGTTACAACGGTGGCATAAGTAGGATCGGATTGCGCCCTGTATTATGTAAGCAACCTTGCAATCCGTTTTTTTTTTAAAAGCATGGTAAGGCACCACATATATCTCTGCTGCTCTTTCAGTAGAATCATGTGTTTAGCTGCAACAGTTTGAATACTTTCCTATCATCCTCTATAACGTGAGCATAAATTGGGGTGGAGGAAATAATTAGGAAGGAATTAAGAGACACATTCTACCCCCTCCTTGGCACACCCAGTCAGTTCCAATATTCATGCATGTGTGAATGAGCCATCACAGATCAAACACCACAAACAGAACTTTGACACCCCTCCTTTGCAATGGAGTCAGGTCACATCCATGGATGGATTTGGCTGGAATTCATAAAGTGACCTATGTGCATGTATGAATCAGTCTGATGGTTTCTAAGCTTTGAGCATAAACTCTCCATGCTTTTTGGCTATTTCTTGCAACATCAGCATTGCAAATGGGGAGGTACTGGTAAGATTTTGGGGGGTTTAATGTGAAAGTTGTCCTTCAGGGTTAGAATGTTCACAAACACAACTGTCACTTTTTCATACCTGTTCATTGCCATTGCTTCCTGATCTGCTGCAGCAGTGGTGGGGATGGGGACTTTGCTCTCACATGTTTGTATTGCTCCCTCATGTTTGAATGCACTTCCTCTGTGCCACATTACTTTCAATGCCATTGCATGTGCACACCAATGAAAAGGAAGCATCAGCCCTGTTGCCTCGGCAGCAGGGACATTTTCCTTCTTCCTCTTGCCAAGTTTCATACCAATGAATGTGGAAAATAGCAAAAAATGGGAGTTGGGGTGTACATGCATTTTTTTCATAAAATATGCCCTACCCCATTGTAGCCTAGCAATACTGTAATTTCAGATATGTTCTTAAAAATGAAAGCATGATTTCCAGATTTTGGCAGAAAAATTCAGTTCTGCTGTATATTAAAGGTCATATACCATGCTCTGTGGCTATCACCAAAATCCTGCGTAAAGATCCACGGCCAGCTCATAGGGCCATCCGCAGGATCCTACGCTCTTCCCAGGCCACTCTGGCGAGGCCCGGGGTCTCCTCGGGGGAAGGGCTTTCTCCATTGCAAAGTTGCAAAGATCCCAATGGGCCTCCTCGGAAGAGCTGGCGGAAATTCTAGGCGGCTGTATAATGGCCGCCGAGCCTGGGAATTGAGACAGGGATATCGCGCCCGACAACCTCGCACCCTCCTGGACCGGCTCGGCCAACGGCCGCCCACCCTCGCCGTCTGGCCCGCCCCTGCTCCCACCAGAGCAACTCTTACCTTCCTCTGGCAGGAGCAGGTCCGGACTGCAGCATAGTGAGGCCTGCCGGCATGCACACCAGCGGGCTTTACTCTCAGGATGCCAAAAACACGGCTTACGGCACATTTACAGCATCCTCCGCCTGTGCAGTGTGCTCTCCGCAGGCAGGAAGATACACAGGATTGCGCCATTGATGTAAATTCCTCAACTGGCCCAAGAAATATGTTTTCTTTTTTTAAATGCTGAACTTTGCAATGGAGAAAGCTGTAATCTATACATCTGCATGGAAGAGGCCTTATAGCAGTGGTTCCCTAACTGGGGCGTTGCGACACCCCAGCCGGGAACAAAGGGTTGCTATGCCCTTAAGGGGCATGGCAACCCACGGTGATGACGACGGCGCGCCCGGGATCGCGCCGCCGCCGCCGCCACCGCCACGCCCGGGATCGCCGTTTTTACCTTCATTGGTGGGCAGTGGGTGTCCCTCGGGGGGTGCGGGGAGCCTGCGGACCCCTCCGCAGGCCTCCCCAAGCGTCGGAGCAGCGCTCCAACGCGATCGCAACCCACTTCTGGTTTTACGCAAAACCGGAAAGTTGCAATCGCGTTGGAGCGCTGCTCCGACGCTTGGGGAGGCCTGCGGAAGGGTCCGCAGGCTCCCCGCACCCCCCAAGGGAACCCACTGCCCACCAATGAAGGTAAAAACAGCGATACCGGGTGCGGCGGTGGTGGCAGCGGCGCGATCCCAGGCGCGTCATCGCGACTCCTGGGAAGGCCCCGCTGCTACTTAGAGCAGCGTAGGGCCTTCCCAGGAGTTTGGGAACCTCTGCCTTATAGTGTTCAAAGAATAGATGTACTTGGAATACAGATGCACATGCGCGCACACACCACATACAAGAGAGAACAAGAGAGAATTGTTAACTGGATGAAAGGAAACCATTTCTATAATATATCCAGAGCTACACTCTGATTTAAAATCAGCCAGAGATATGTTGTGCGCATGATGATTGGATAGATAAAAGGGGCATTTTGCGCTGGTGATTGCAGAAGTGAATAATGAAGTAACAGTGATGAGAGGATCTTCGTTGATTGGGACAGAGGAAATGTTACCTTTTCACATTCGTTCCTGGAGAATAAAGTCAGAGATGAAGTGTTAGTTCTTTGAAGTAACTTCCTTGCAGGGGAAAATGAATAATGACACTTTCTAGTGAAGCAGTACAGATATATAACTAAGGTGGTAATAAAGCTGAACAAGGTGTGTGTTTTAGGATTCCACAAAAAAGGCAAGAAATGGGGGGAGAACTCTGGCGAATAAAGGTTTTGGTTTTCATGATCAATACTAGACAACATAGAAAGAATTTTTGCTATTCACTTTTTCCACTAAAATTTCCGGATCTAGATAAAAGTAAATAGAACAAATAGAATCATGTTGATAGGGAAGGTTATACATTGTGTGGAAGCACCAAAACAAGAAGCAAAAATGAGTTGCTGGCAGGGTGGGCGGAAGGAATATGCAACTAACTTCTTCAGAAATATAGCCCTAGATCATTAATTTGCCTCTTAAGGCATCACACAGAAACAAGCCTGTTAACTGCAGTAGTGTCCCACTGCCCCCTAGACCTCAAAACAGCTAAATGTAGTTGTGTCTCAAGATTCCGCTTAGAGCCATTTCCTTGGTCAACACATCAGGCAAGGGAAGAGCCCTTAGCATAGGGTGAGGGAAAGGTGTTCTTTGGGCTGGAAAGGTGAACTTGAGGGCCTGGCTGCCAGTTGCTGCTTTGGAGACTGGCAGCTGCTACGGTTGCAGGAAGTCTTCATTCTCAGCGACGCTTCATTACGAAGCAAACACATCATGCACAAGGGAACGGCTGAAATAGCAAGAGGACTCACTTGCATTTCCTTCACTGGCGCTTTCAGAAACGTGTAAAGGAGGAGCCATGACTGAGAGTGACTTGCTGAAACCCACCCAGTTCCTCTTCCTTCCTGAGTAAGGTTTGGAGTCCATGTTCAAGGTTAAAGCCAATACCTTTTCTGCCGAGGTGGAAAACAGTCACTGCCCGAAAGAGGAGGCAAGGCACTGAATAAAAGTGATGAGAATACTGTTATTAAACAATTAAGGGAACCATTTTAAATAAACACTCATAATATAAGTTAGGGCAATCTTATATTAAGAAAATGAAACTAATTCATCGCCTTGACAGAAAATGCTTTTAGCAGGAGTTATGAGAGTGCAGAATGGCAGTGATGGTTATTTTTTAGTTAGCAAAATACATTCCACTGTCTTTGAAACTGTATATCAGAAAGGAATATGGCCTAAGAGATGGTGAGTGGGTATAAGTGCAAGTGAAATGAAATAACAAACAGTACTGTGGCATCTTAGGCCAGCGGGTGGCGCAGTGGGTTAAACCGCTGAACCATGAGATGTCGATCGAAAGGTCGGCAGTTCGAATCCGCGACGGGGTGAGCTCTCGTTGCTTGGCCAGCTCCTGCCAACCTAGCAGTTCCAAAGCATGTTAATGCAAGTAGATAAATAGGTACCGCTTGCGGGAAGGTAAACAGCGCTCCGTGTTCCAGCTGCATGCTACGCGCTGCGGCAAGGAGAGTCATGCCAGCCACATGATCAAGGAGGCATCTTCGGACAACGCTGGCTCTTAAGCTTTGAAATGGGGATGAGCACCACACCCTAGAGTTGGACGTGACTGGACTTAATTGTCAGGGGTCACCTTTACCTTTTTTACTGTGGCATCTTAGAACTAACAAGTGTTTGTTACAACAGACTAACATGGCTATCTCTCCACAAGTTTACCGTTGGTACTCCTTCTCTGACAACACCCAAATATTTGAAGAATACTAGGACTTCACCTACAATGTATGTCACTATGCCAGATGTTTATGGAAAGCATATTCACGTGATAAGGGGGAATATTCAGTTTTCTAAAACATGATTTCTTCCTACTTCTGTGTACCCATGTTTGTACAGAGACTGAGGGAAATTTCCTCACTATAGGTAAATTCTACTAAGAGGGGTGGAAGGCACTCTCTTTCAAAAGACGGAACTTTCTCAGGAAACAACAACTTGCAGCAGCTTACTTTGCCAATTTCAAGACAGCTGTACTTCCTGATCCAATATGTACACATATGTCTATCCAGCAATCCTATCCAGCAATCCTATCCAGCGCCGGTGCAGTGTTGGTGCCACAGACCCACTCTTTATCCAGTGCTGGAGAGGAGCTGGCTGGGGGTATCCTCGGAGTAAGGGTCCCCTTACCTCAATAAACACCCCAGCCTCCGCTATGGAGCTACTTGGGTAAGCGCCACTTAATTCGGCAGCACTGGCCTGAGAAGCCCTGTGTCCGGACTGGTAGTCTGAGAGGGAGAATAGGATATGGCATCCAATGAGAACACCGATTCCACCCACCCCCAGGCTCAATTCACCCTCTCTCTGCACTCCCCCCACCCATTACACCCCCTCTCCACCAGTGACGTAAACTTGAGTCTACTGACTCAGACTTGAGTCGGACTCAAGTTGTGTCCATTACTTGACTTGGACTTGACTCGGCAATTGTAAAAGACTCAAAAGATTTGACTTGAGACTTGGAGCTTTTTATGACAAGTCCAATTTTATTCAGGTTTAAACCCATTTTCCCCATTAAAGAGATAGAGACTTGCAACCAAAGACTCGGGACTTGGGGGCAAAGACATGGGACTTGACTTGAGACTTGGACCCAGAGACTTGGGACTTGACTAAAGACTTGGAGTCAGAGACTTGATCTACATCCCTGCTCTCCACCCTCCCCCAGCTCCAGCACCACTCAGAGTGGGACTTACCTGCTCCACGGCGCTAGCCTCTGGTGTTTTCGGGGGCAGGCGGGGCAGGCCTCGATGCCAGCGCCACCTACATGCTTAACAGCACATTTGCGACACTCTAAGCTGGTGACGAGGCCGCAGCACCAGCTAAAGTCAGGATTGTGCCGTAAGTCCTGTTGAGGTGTTCATCTCCTTGTGGAGACAACTACATGAGGGGCTTCTCCTGAACATATGAATAGTCATGCCCCCAGATGATCAATATTTGTCTTCAGTGACAAACACTGAACATGGGGAAAGATGATCCCTGTGATGAAACCCCAGATGAATGCTTTAGGGCCTGAACATTCTGGGGAAAGCTCCATGAGCTTTCCCTGTGTTCAGTTTTTGTTGCTGCAGACAAACGCTGTTCATGTGGGGAGTGTGGGGCCAATATATGCATCATCAGAAGGGGCATGGCTACAGTGCACATTCTGGAGAAGCCCCTCACATGTCACCTCCACAGTGCTATGGCAAATTCAAAGTATATTCTGAGTGAAGGCTGCTCTTTGGTCACACTACAACTTCCCCCCTTTCACTCATACTCCCCAACCCTGGACACTGCTTTCCACAAACAGAAAGACAATTCTGCTCAAAGCAAGAGCTGGTGTATTTAGTCTTTTACAGGATTTGCACTGGTCATTTTTGTGCCTGTTTTGCATTTGCAAAAAGAAGGGCTCCTCAAACCATGGGCATAACTTTTCGTTCTGGATTTGTACTCATAGGCTCTGTGCATAAGGGCCAATGAATGTGTGGATCCACTCTGCGCATTCATATACTTACAATAGTTGTACAAACAGGATTAATACAATTAAGAAAGGGTAATTTGGTTCAGAAAGACAAATTATTATGCATATATGGAAATTTGTTGCAAGAAATGTACAGTGATTTGGGAAGCCTTTTATAGTGCAATGGGAAAACAAACCAGAAGTGATGTATGTGAACAAACTAGCTGATGTATTCTCATGTGAGGAAACATAAAGCAGATATTAATCCTAACTTGCTTTCGTCTTCACTCTCAGCATAAGCTCCCATGTGAGTCCAAAGCCTTACCTGTTCCTAGGATGGGAAGCAGCAAAGATCATGTTCATAATTCAGTGCTGAGGGTATTCAATTTCTCTGAATAACTATGCTTCAATCACACATAGTCCACAGCCAGATATACAAGACTTCAGAATGCATTATTACCAAGGTGCACCAATCCATTACTAGTTGGCTATAGACAGTTGACTTATTGCATCGGCACTAAAGGGTAGGGCTTTGCAAGATTTATTTATTTATTTCATTCCTTTGCTCCATTCATTTTTGTTGTTGTTTAAAATGGGATTTGTTTGGGTCTTGGTTTCTTGTGGTCACCATTTGTTTAGTGACAAATAGTGGCCATTTTTCATTGTCATATTTGCGTTCAGACTGTGGAGGTTTCCTGATAGAATGGCAAAGTAGTGGACAATTTTTCTCCTTTTAACCATTTCAAACCAAAAAGACCTGCAGAGCAGCTTGTAACAGTAGCCATGTTTCCCCCCCCTGCCCCCACAATGCCCTGGACGAACATGACATGGGGCATTATGGGGGAACTTTTTAAATTATTTTTTAAAAAAGGATAAGCAGCCCACTGCTCCACCACACTGCAAAGTGAACACATCCATTTCTAAAATGAAAAGAGAGCCTGAATGCCATACATGTCATTTGTGACCTCCCTAAATTCATCTTGGAATGAATGAAAAATGAAGTAATGGTTCTTCCAAAACAATGTACATCCACCCTAACAAAGGATCAGGGATTGTTCTGAAAGCAAAAAAAGATTTTCAGTTTCCACAGACAGGAGAATCCTTGGGAAATGAATGTGTGAATGCTCTGACAGTAAAAAGCCAAGAACTTCCTTCACACACAAAAATTAGCATATCAAGAAGAATTCTAGATTATATAAAGCCTATAAAAGTATATAAAAACCCTGGGCACTAGAGCTTTGTGTTGTTGGCCTGCATCCTGCCTTACTGGCCATTTGTGGAACATTAACCTCCCGGTACTACAAATCCCCTCTACTCCAGCTGCCATCCAAGGACCATCATGCCAGCCAGCATCCAGAATCAATAAGACCCTGCTCCCCCTTTCTGACTTTTCTCTCCTTCTTTCTCCCTGACTGCAACTGAAGCTGCTGAACCAGTATGGGCTAGTCAGATAACCGTTGTGGGCCACCTCTCAACATATCCTTCCCTAGGAAAAGCATGTGCATCCCTTGCCTTGCTCCCCTCGTTGATTAAGGCTACTGCCTGACTGCATGCTAGGGCTTACTTCATATTCCTCTTTCTGTTTGTGAGAACTTGATTTACTCCGGAAGTTTGTTCAGTCTTGACTCTCTTATCCTGCGGCCCGGTAGTGCAACACACCCAAATCTAACAAAAATGGAATGCAGAAATAGAAAGGTAACCTTGGTCCTCAGTGCAGACACACCAATGTTCCACCAACTCTCTGACTGTCACATGTTTAGTCACATTGACAGCATGCTTAGTATTCGTGAATATCTCTCTCTCTCTCTCTCTCTCTCTCTCTCTCTGTGTGTGTGTGTGTGTGTGTGTGTGTGTGTGTGTGTGTGTGTGTGTGTGTGTGTGTGTGTGTGTGTGTGATGTGTTAGGTAATTTACTGTAGGTTAAAGAGACCAATCCTATCAAATTTTCCAGCACTGACACAGTTGTGACAATGGGGTGTGCACTCCATCTTGGGGTGGGGGGCACTCACAGAGGCCTCCTCAAGGTAAGGGAACATTTGATCCCTTAGTTCGGGGCTGCATTGCGGCTGCATAGGTGCTGGAACGTTGGATACGATTGGGCCCTCAGTATATGTTTCCACTGTTTTAGGGGAAGTCAAGATTCTCCTTTATCAAACTAATCAGGGATTCCAAAAGCTGGTAAAAATTGTCCAAAATGTTAGCTCTTCTTAGAGGCTTGGAACATTGGTGAAGAGTGTTCATGGGGGGGGGGGACTACCTCCCCCATGTTGAGTGGCTGAAGTGATTTCATGACCTGCATCACCCCTTGCCTGTAGCTCTTGGTTCACGCTACAGAGAGCTGCTTGTCACAATCTTGTCTGGACCTCAGGAACCCTTCTCCCCTTTTCCTACTAATCTCCCCAATTTCCTTCCTTTTTACTCCTTCTCTACACCCCAAAAATCTCACTTTTTAACCCCAAGTCTTTCTGGAAAAACCATCTAATCTCCTTACATCCCTTCTCCCCTTTTCTCTTTCTAAGGATTTGCTTCTCCTCTTTCTCTTCCTAACAGCAGCTTACACCTAGGATTTTATTGTGTATTATTTATATTTTTGAGTCAGATGGTCAGATATAGTTGACCATCTATATGAGTCAGATGGTCAGATATTGTGAGTCAGATGGTCAGATATAGTTTTCCCTGTCTAACTATAGCAAGTGCGTGAGCAAGTTCAGCTAGGAACCATTTTTTATTTCTTTTGCGTGTGTGTTTTGGTTGAGTCACTATAATAAATCCCCTTTGTTGCAACTTTCACCCTTGCCTCAAAACTGCACAGCCATGCCATTGGCCACTACACAGGATCCTGGACCCTGCACACAAATTGATTTAATGATTTCAACCCTGTGTGAATATTAAACATGTTACAAGCGTTTAAAAAGCACTGTCAGTAACAGTACTAGGTACAGTAACAGAAAAACTAGGGGAAATAATAGTCTTATTCCCTGTGGACCACAGGGAACAGAGGTACAGGCCTTGACCACTTAGGAAGTCTTGTTTCTGTCTTTGCCTAGGACAGAACATCACAGATGAGCTTTGTAAACTGATTCTAGGCTTAAGATATATCTACGCTCTGTGCTGCTTGAGGGGAGGAAAAGACATAAACCAGATTTATTGGCTATGTAGTGGACTTTACAGATCTTCTTTCTTGTGTTCATACTAAATAATTGCTGTGGCTATTGCTCTGGTCCCTAGTTTCTCTTCAATGACTGCCTGATGGCTCCTCTTTCTATTAGCAGCCCCTGATGTCAAATTTGGCTATCTTTATCCACATCATGTCATGTGAGCTGCTGAGACTATCCAGGACGCTGCTGGTTGTTCACATTTATCACCCACCAGCCTTTCTTAGCCCCACAGTATAAGCTGGGTTGGTTTTTTATTTAGATAATTTTTATTCCACTTTATGGACTCACAAGGCTCTCCAAGTGGCTTATAAATACACAATAAAATCAGCAAAGGAATCCAGATGGAGTTAAGACAGACTGTGCATGCTCTGGATAGTGATGTCATTGGCAACACAGTTCATTTGTGCCTTTCCCCATCCACCTCCTACATTAACAACACTCATATGCACATCAACATACAACACCAGCAAAACAATTTTTATGCTTATAAAAATCCTATGCAACTTACACCACCGGTGTAACCAGCGGTGAAGTGAGAATGGAAGGCCCCAGAACAGAAAGGTGATTCAAATCCCCTCCGAAGGGGGATTCAAAGAGGATTTGAATCCCCTTTCTGTTCAGGGCCCTCCCGTTCTCGCTGCACCGCTGGTTACACTGGTGGTGTAAGTTGGATAGGATTGCGCTGTTGGTGCAGTAGAGCAACCTTGGTGGGCAACCCCGGCCCTTGGTTTCTCTTCTATCAGACAGCTAAAAAAGGGGTCATCATTCTCCATGGGCCATAGAAATGATGCAAATGATGCTGGTGCAAAAAAAAGGAACTCCCGAGGTATCATCATTACTTTTTCCATAAATCAGAGCTAGCAAACATTATAGCTCAACAATAGGAATCTTTTGCCTTCAAAAAGAGATGAAGAAAGAAGATCAAAGGAATCTCTAAATATTTCAGTACTTCTATGGACAACCTAGAGGAACAAATGAGAAATTTATCTTAAGCAATGTATTGTTCTTATCAGGCTGTCGGCACATATAGCCAAAAAAGGGGGGGTGTTAGTGAGGGATTACAGTTATTTGGCATGTGCTGTAAAATAGCTCCCTGTCTGAAGTAAATCAAGTTTGTTTTAAGGCATTCCAGACTGATGGGAAAGTCTTTGTTTCTCCATTTTTTTACTGATTGCTATTTCTGCAGTAGCCCAGCATGGGTGATATACTTGCATCACATAAAACATCCAAAATATCACCCACCACAAAATTGCACAGCTGGGAACATATCATGTTTTATTTAAAATTCATTTGAAACTAACTAAAAGCCTTAGGGTTTGAAATATCTGTTCAAACTGGGACCTTCAGATTCAGCCTGAGCAATGTTGACTGTAGTTTGAAGCGTCAGAAGTAGCTTCAGTTCTGGCTGTTGAAGCCACTCTCAAATTGGGGGCTGGGAAAGGAAGGAAAAAGTCCAGGGGAGGAGGGGGTGTGTGTGTGTGTGTGGGGGGGCTTGAAAATAAAGCTTTTTATTTTCATGCCTGATCTGTCAGCTGAGTACACTTTCCAGCTCTTGTTTATGAGCAGTTTCAGAAGCACAAGATGCAAACACCATTCTTTTAGGCAGCATGACTTAGGCTTAAGTAGAAAACTGATAGTTTCTGTCAATGCTGAAAACTTTCCCCAAGTAATTAACAATTTGTACTGAATAAGCATTAAGCAATTCTTTTTTTTTTAAAGGTTTCACATTCTGACCAACACTCCCACTTCCTTGTTCAAATGAGTTTAACAATTTAACTCAAAACTCATTCAATTATTATAAAAACGCTTATGAAAACTAGCTAAACAGCAACTTTGAACTTGAACCTTAACCCCTTCAATTGACTGGATCATACATATGCACCAGGCGCATATCCAGAATGCACAGTGGAGGAGTGGAAAGACATGCCTCTGCCACCGCCAGCATATAACTTGCAATAGCAGTGATACGCACAAACATCCACATGCCTGATTAAGGCAATCCATCCCTCTAAAAGTGGAAGAATCAAGCCAACACACATACATGTATACCACCAACATCACACATCACCTTGTTATGTATAGCAGGAGGCATTCAAAGTAGTTCCTGTGATAATGCTGGGGACTTATTCCTGAAAAGACGAATGCCATTTAAACATCACTATAGGAGATGTCACAGAAGGAAACTGGCACTGATTGGCCAGAATGCACTGCTCTCATTGGCAACAATGGCTGTCAATCAACCCAGGATGAAGCGGCCTGTAATGACACAGTGCTAAAGAAAGCAGCATTATCAAAGGTATTGCTATACTCACATTTAATCATGCAAACAGGAACAATGGTTGGGGACTGTGGCTCAGTTCATACCTTACTTGAGTGTCTTCTTGTGGTGGAAGAGCAGGGCCGTACCCTTCCACTCCATCACACCACTTCTTTAATATGTGACATGAGTACTTGGCACAAACAGCTGATTTTGCAATGGCCAATTGGCAGAATTCTTTCTCCTCAAAGGTGGAGACTATTGCATTAATACAACTGTTGCAAGTACAGGTATGTGAACAAAGTCTTACACATTACAAGATAATTCAGTGGTTCCCTAACTGGGACGTCGCGACGCCCCAGCTGGGAACAAAGGGTTGGTATGCCCTTAAGGGGCATGGCAACCCGCAGTGACGTCGACGGCGCGCCCGGGATCGCGCCGCCGCCGCCAACGCCGTGCCCGGGATTGTCCTTGTTACCTTCGTTGGTGGGCAGTGGGTGTCCGGCGGGGGTTGTGGGGAGCCTGCGGACCCCTCCGCAGGCCTCCTCAAGCATTGGAGCAGTGCTCCAACGCGATCGCAACCCACTTCCGGTTTCGCGTAAAACTGGAAGTGGGTTGCAATCGCGTTGGAGCGCTGCTCCGACACTTGGGGAGGCCTGCGGAGGGGTCCGCAGGCTCCCCACAACCCCCGCCGGACACCCACTGCCCACCAATGAAGGTAACAAGGACAATCCCGGGCACAGCGGTGGCGGCGGCGGCGCGATCCCGGGCGCGTCGTCGCGACCCCTGGGAAGGCCCCGCTGCCACTTAGAGCAGCGGAGGGCCTTCCCAGGAGTTAGGGAACCTCTGCAAGAGATGCATGTTGGAGGGGATGGGCACACACCAGCAGTCTAGTAACTGTATGAATCAGACCTATGAGAATTGGTTAATATACTGTAACTCCAAAATCCCCTGAATTACCAGCCAAATGCCCTGTTTTATCATGCCCTGACATGTATGAGGCCATAGAAAGTTTCATCTACAAAGTAGCCAAGGCACTCATATGGAAACTGATCACAAGTTCATAGTTGAGGAAGCTGGAATGTAAAACAATCAGGCTAATCAGAGAGAGAAGAGGATAAAAGCTGAGGAAACTGGTATCCAAGGCAACTGGGTGGTCACATGCCAGTAAGGGTTAATGCTGAGCTAGCCAGAGGAATGAAGCAGGTTATAGGTTTCAGGAGTCGGCAGCCCTTTCTGGCAAAGAGGCCGGATGTTCAGTGATGACATCATCACGTTATTGTTGAACTTCCAGGTTGCCGAGCTCCCAGAAGCAGCGGTGCAGAACTCAGCAGCTATGTGAAACTCAGCTTGGGAGGCAAACCCAATTTGCCGTGCACCAGGCAGGGAATGGCAGAATCACCTGCCCAGGTTTGCGGATTCCCTCTGCCACTGCCCTTCAGTTGTAGTGACCTGAAAGCAACTCTAGGCAGCCATGACTCAAGCAACCCCTTCCAGCCAAACTGGAAGGAGAGCCACATTGTGCTGCTCCCTCATCCCCACAACTCAGTCATATTTTTTGTGTTCTGTGGTTGGATTGTTTTGCTAGTGTTAGGCAGAGAGGGCTAAAAGAGGCATCCTGAGCATAGCTTCCTATGCCCGTTTTGGACACTAGAGACTACTCCTGGCACCAATATCTACGCCTTTCCACATGATGCTTCTTTAAGAGGCATATTTGTTGTTAGGTGTTCATGCTCTCACTTGCCCAAAGAGTGAGGAGTTTCCAGGATGCAGTACTACCTGGTTTCAATTTCCTTTGAAGGTACAAACAATCACTGGGAATTTATAGTGCCTTTGTAATATTTGCTTTATTTATGAAGCAATTATTTAGCATTGGATGGAGGTAGACAGTAGAGCACTCTCCTGCAAGGAACAACATACTACATTTGTTTTCTATGCATCTTTGAACCCAAATGGACTTCTGGCTTGTCACCCAGCTTCTCCATCCTAGTCTGCTTTGCCTCTCACACAGATCAAAATCCTTCTAGCCTCCTTCTGCCTCCATTTATAAATTTCTAGAAACACTTCCTTTGTCTTTACTACACAGACCATACAAAGCTAGAGGGGAATGGATCACCTTACAGTTTTGACCTCAGCCCCCCCCCCCCCGCTCAAGTAGAGGTTACCTGAGGTCACACCAAACTCCAATAGAGCCTTTCATTCAGGAACATCTCTTGAGTTGAGCCAGCTGTTTTTATCTCCCCTTTATTCACTCCCAGGCCAGGCACTGCTTGAGGGCAAGGCCTAAGTGCCAAGCTCTGAAAGAACTCTCCGTGGCCATGGAATTTTACAGTTCAATTCCCAGTCACATCTTTGGTTACTGACTGACATTGTTCACATTATTCTCAGTTGCTGATTATATACATGATGTTGACTGCTTTGGGTTTTGTGCCAGCTTCAAAGATGAATGCCTAATCTCATCACTCTGATTTGTGGCTGTACTTAATTCTCCATCTCTCATGGCTGCCACAGACTCTTTTCCTAGCCCCTTCCCCAAAAGGCTACTGAGAAAAACCAACTGAGTTTTTTCATCCCCTCATTCTCTTGCTAATCATCAAGTTTAAAAAACAACAACAGTCCTTTAAGAAGTTGAAAATTAAATTTGAAAAGCAACCAGAAATGACAGGTCGCATTCTTCTTACTGCAACATTTTCAACTACTTCATAAAACACTTAAATGTTTCTTTATTTTATGATAATGCTTGAATTTTAAAACCACTTTTCTTTCAAAATGTAGGTTCTTCTTTAGTACATGTCAGTCCAACGTCCTTTGATACTCCTTTTCTCCAAGCTAAAATTGGAACTTCCAGACACAGACACTTTCCCTAGCAGTTTAAATACAACAATACAAGCTTTTAACTTTAATATTTCATTAAGGAGTTAAATCTTAATCCTTGTAACATTCCAAATTTGGATATTTTCAATCTAGTACTAACAGTCTTAGTCAGAAAATTACTGCGAAAAGTCCACAGAAAACCAACATGTCAGCCAACAGCTTCAGTGTATAAACAACTAAGGTCCCAATCCCCACCATCCTACACGATGCAGCCACACTGTTGGAGCACATGCTGCATCCATTGATGGGGTGGGTGATCAGATGGCCGGAGTGAGGTAAGTAAAAAATAATAATTCACTTACCTCTCCATAGGCTGCCTGGCCAGCAATGGGTCTGCTTGGACCTACACTACTACTTTTTCTGGCTTAAGTCCAAGGAGAGTAATATGGTGGGTTCAGGCCAGGGAGAGGGAATAGGATCCTGGCATGCACTGCTGCCACCGAGGTCTACCCTCGCCTGCCCCTTGCCCTTTCAACTCCTCATCCTGATCCTCCCCTCGCTCCTCCCCTGTCCACCCCTGCCACCACCTTACCTGCACTGGCGTAGCCTGGGTGGACCATTGCACTAGACCAGTGATTCCCAAACTGGGAAGCACGGCTCCCAGAGGATCCATGGAAACCAGCCAGTGTAGCCGCGGAGTGCCACAGAATCCTCTCTGAAAACAGTGCAATGCCAATTGAGAGGCATCAACATTATGTAATGGGGAGCCGCGGTCACTGGTCGCCAATGGTCAAGGAAGCCGCAGGGTAGGCATTTTCATTGGGTAGACGTTTGCACTAGGGGCTCCAGAGCTCGCAGTGACAGTGCACCTTTCACGCAGCTGTAACAGGACTTAGGCTCCTACAGCCAGATATAATGGTGACAGATCTGTGCAAACATGGAACTATCATTACAAAGGTGGGGAGAGGGGGAAATAAGGAACCTGGTTTTAACAGCAAAAGGGATACATGGTTGAGGAATACAGAAGACTCTCAACTCTCCCCTTGTCCGATCATGTTTTTCACTCTCAGTGTTGGAACTTTGTGGAAGAGAAAAGCATCTGACAAAACAGGCTGTGGGAAGATAATTTGCAGCTGGGGACTATCCCCTATTTGCCTGAAAAACCAACTGAGTTTTGCAATCATTCCTTGATGGCACTTGCAAAACCCCTAGGTGCTCCTCTCTTCACAAGCAAAAGACAAGAATCCCTCACTTTTGTGCGGAGGGAACCCGATGTCAGAGGGAGCTTTATCTGTCACACAGGCAGGCATCGCAGCCAGGCAGATGGGTTCAGACTTGGAAATAATGCCTTCTGAATCAGCCTGAAATGGGTTGCAGTCACCAGGGACAGCTGCTAGATATAGCCCACAACCCAACAATGTTTCTGTGCACATACTGTTAATTAATGTCACTTAAATGTACCAGCTGCCACATTTTTTCCCCTATGGACAAGATAAAATGCTGCACTTAGGGTCATCATTGCAGTGGAAGCCAAACCTGTCTCTGAGTAGCTGGGTAGTGTGGCCCACTGAGAAGAACCCCATAGCACAGTGAAGCAACAGATCTCTGTGCACAGAGAACAAGAGACCTATTGCACAGACAGACAGATGCATGGATCCCTGCAACATATGGGATCCTTCCTCCTTCCATAACACCTCCCCAGTCAGATCTATGGGCATTTGTCTAGTAAACTATAAGTACACGTCAATACCCAAGTAACATTTTTCCTAGATACAGTTTTCCTTTCAGGATTTACTTTATACCACCGTCATAAACCAACACCATTTTATCTACATTTCTAAATATTATATAGCTTAATGCCTGCCTTTTATTAGCTCACTAAATTATAAAAGATGTTACCAAGCCAGCTTGCAGTTACCATACCTTGCATTCCTCTGCATGTAGACAGTTCAGTTTATTTCAGTCGTTAGTTATGAATTGTTTTGTGTCATCTAAGCTACATGATCCGAAGATATTCATATTTCTTCCCTTTTTCAGGGGAAGAAATGCTTTTCATCCTCTGTCATATTTAAAAATTATAATTAGCCTGAATCTCTGCTTCTAAGTTCATTCATCATTCCCTTCTATTACTCTTTTCTTTTCACCAAGCTCCAAAGAATTGGCTAGTTACAGCACTACTAAGTCACATTTGAAATAAGGCTATCAAAACATATCAGTTGAAATGCCAAATCTTTGGATAAAGTGTAAGTGTAAAGAATAGTACACTCCTGTAATGGAATGGAAAATCTCTCAGTTCTCCTTTGCAAATGCCCACATTTGCCTTTCCTTGCTTTCCTCCTTTGTTTATTTCATGAAAATATTGTACATCAATGGCAACCCACCTAGCCACTGTGAGATATGCTTTGATTCAGTAGCTAGTGTAACAATAAGGCTTCCTTTGAGCTTTGAAAAGCATCTGGAAACATCACTCAGCCTTGATTGCAGTAGCTAGACTTTTGATGAAGACTCGTATTACTTTGTGTAAACCCTGCTAACTAGGTTCTCTGATATTTAGCAGGGGGAGAGCAACTGTCCCTCTTCACTGCATCCCAGTGTCTTTTCCAGTGGCTTTTGCTGGTGTCTCTTTTAAATTTGGCCCATGAGCTGCTACTTGGTCACCCCTGGTCTAGACTGACAGTGCATATTCTCTCTTTAGTAGGGAGGATTAAGTTGAGCTAAAACCCTTTCCTTGACACCTGAGTTGAAAGAACTCAACAGAAGTCCAGAGAAAAGAAATCAGAAGTAAAAGTGGAGAAAGATAGAATGGGCAAACAAAGCCAGAGAGAAAAGCTCTTCCTCTTACTGGACAGTCACTAGGAGGAGCACCAACGATCCACCGATTTACACTGTGTTAGACAGCTGGGAATGCGGAGTCTGGCTGCAGACCAAGACAATCAATCACATTCTTTGAGGCTGCCCGCAGTCTATGAGGAGACCACAACCCAGCTGTTCCAGTTCTGGATCATTCAACACAGAAAAAAGATTGCCAAACTTCATAACATAGCATCTCTTAACTGGAAATTTTATTCTGTCTTGCTGGCAGCATCCACAGAATTGTCCGAATGTTATGCTCTTTCTATAAAGCCATAGCTGTATCAGTGTGGAGTATAAACAATTCTTTAACACAGAAAAAAAACATAAATTCTCCAGAATCCTTGTCACTTTTCAGATATTACCACAAACATTCACAGTCCCCCCAAAAAACAAACCAATATGCAGAGATACACATGGCTGAAAAAAAGTCAGCAGGCTAATAAAAAAAACAAAACACCATTATTTCACTGTCAGCTGCCACATCCCTGTCCCATTTCCGGGCTTGGCGGCAGGCATTTTACCTGCGCCATGTTGACACTGCTCAGCGCAAGGTGAACATTTAAATGAGGAAGGTCTTCAATGCACCGGGTGGAGTGACTATTGCTCACCCTGATATTGTTGATACTGCGCCAGCCCTGTTTAGGCGCAATGGCATCCACTGCTCCATGGCTGGTGCTGACATTTTCCTCAGGGACCTGCAGCAGGAACGTTTGAGCCTTCTGGCCTGGTTTTGGGGCAGTTGGGGTCAAGCGCTAGGCTAAGCCCTCCGTGTGGCAGGTTGCGTGCAGGATGGGTAGGTAGAGATGCATTCTGAGGTAGCAAGGTCAAGGGGTGAGCCAGGACCACTCAGACGATACTTACCCAGGTCGGTGAGGCTGGCTGGTAAGCCCCTTTGGGTGGGTAAGCAAAGACCAACACATGGCTTGCCTAAGGGGAGTCTGCACTGCCCAGCTGCCTCAAACCCTTCAGGGTTGGCTATGATAAGCTTTCCCAGTCTATGAATGGGCAGAACTTGGAGTCTCTGCCATGCCAGAGGGTAGCAGGGGGAACACACGGGCAGCACCGTTTTTCCCTCACCTAGTGCCCACACGCTGGGGATGTTATAGTTTTTTTCCCTGCTGCAGATTTTATACATTTATTAGACTTTAATAGTGACCCTTTATCCAAGCCTCTGTCTAGCGTGTTTATTTACGGGGTTTCACAGGTAAGAACTGAATCATGAAGTAGTCCCAAGAACAAATAAGCATCTTCTATCGAATAACGAACACCCCTTTTAATGTTTACCCCCTTTTTAACCCTTTAGGGGTGAAATTTAAAGAAACCATTAAAACAGTTTCTAAAGACACCCATATGCCAAAAAAGCATGTTAGAACTCCACAAACACAGCAGATACTGTAATTGACCCCTGAATCTAGGGGATCTCTGCTTCATTAGGGGTCGATTAGGGAAAGTCCTAAAATATGTTCTTATGCATTTATATGGACAACCTTTGGGAGTCAAACCAAGCTGATCTCTTGTCAGGCCTGAGAGATCTTGAGAAATTCATGAAAACGCATTGCGAGCCCAAGCCGAGGTGTGTCTACTCAGAAGTCGGATGTGACGGATCAAGAGAGAGATCTTGGGGTGCTGGTGGACAGGTCGATGAAAGTGTCGACCCAGTGTGCGGCGGCTGTGAAGAAGGCCAATTCCATGCTCGGGATCATTAAAAAAGGGATTGAGAATAAAACGGCCAATATCATTATGCCTTTGTACAAATCGATGGTAAGGCCACATCTGGAGTATTGTGTCCAGTTCTGGTCACCACACCTCAAAAAGGATATAGTTGAATTGGAAAAGGTGCAGAAAAGAGCGACCAGAATGATTCGTGGGCTGGAGCACCTCCCTTATGAGGAAAGGCTACAGCGTCTGGGGCTTTTCAGCCTAGAAAAAAGGCGCATGAGGGGGGACATGATTGAGACTTATAAAATTATGCATGGGATGGAGAGAGTGGATAGAGGGAAATTCTTCTCCCTCTCGCACAACACCAGAACCAGGGGACATGTACTCAAATTGAGTGGAGGGAGAGTTAGAACAGACAAAAGAAAATATTTCTTTACCCAGCGTGTAATTCATCTGTGGAACTCCTTGCCACAGGATGTGGTGATGGCATCTGGCCTAGATGCCTTTAAAAGGGGTTTGGACAGATTCATGGAGGAAAAGACCATCACAGGTTACAAGCCATAAGCAACCTCCTGGTTTTAGAAGTGGGTTTTCTCTGTGCCAGGTGCAAGGGAGTGTCAACGGGAAACAGGTTATCTTGTTGTCTTGTGCTCCCTGAGGCATCTGGTGGGGCCACTGTGTGACACAGGAAGCTGGACTAGATGGGCTTTTGGCCTGATCCAGCAGGGCTCTTCTTATGTTCTTATGTAAGTCAGTCCTGTTCTAGTCTATGGGGCTTACTCCCAGGTAATGGCGAATAGGATCTCAGCACCCCTTTTCACCCCCTTAGGGGTGGAATTCCTAAAAATCCCTTCTTAGCGGGCGCTTACATCACGGAAGGAACGTACTCCCCGAATTTCACGTTTCTAGGCCCAGGGGTTGGGGCTGGGCGGTGATGTCACCCCTTTTTTCTTTTACCCCCTTTTTCCCCTTTTGGGGTGAAATTTTAAAAAACCATTTCTAAAGATTATACAAAGAGACCCGCCTGCCAAAAAGGAATGTTATAGTTCCACAAACACAGCAGATATGAAGGGTTCTATCATTGACCCCCGAATTGAGGTTCACCCTTTCCGGGTCAATTAGGGCAAAATCCCAAAATTGGTTTTTCAGCATCTGGACGGGTAACTTTTGTAAGCCAAAACCAAGCAGCTATCTCATCGGGCCTGAGAGATATCGAGGAATCCCTGAAAACACATCGCACCCCTTTTCGCCCCCTTAGGGGAGGAATTTCTAAAAATCCCCTCTTAGTGGGTACGTCATGGACAGAACGTGCTCCCTGAAGTTCACATGTCAGGGGTTTGGGTGGGGAGAAAGACCCAAAAATAAGACTGTGTCTTTTATTAATTTGGGCTCAAAAATGCAGTAGGTTTTATTTTCAGGGAGGTCTTATTTTCCCAACCTGTGGCGCGACCCCCCCGCACCCCCCCGGCACTTACTTTGACCAATTAAAACTTTATTCTTTCCCAAGGGTGCAAGGCTCTGCAAGGCCTGCACTTGAGTCCTCCACCGTGGAGACGACGTGCTAGAGAGAATCTGCAAGGTTGCAGCCTCCTTGCAGGCCTTGCTCTAGCACGTCATCTCTAGCAGACCTTGCTCTCTAGCACGTCATCTCTATGGTGGAGGACTCGTGCAGGTCTTGCACCTTCGAGAAAGAATGAAGCTTAAATCAGTCAAAGTAAGTGCCGGGGGGGTCGCGGGGGTGCCGTGGGGGCCGCGTCCGGCTGATGATCCTAGCTAGGTCTTATTTTCAGGGGAGGTCTTATATTTATGAGTGCCAGCAAAAATCACGCAAAAATGACAGTAGATCTTACTTTCGGGGGAGGTCTTATTTTCAGGGAAACGGGATAGATAGATAGACAGATAGATAGACAGATAGATAGACAGAAAAAGATGAATAGCCAGGTTAACAGTGCAGTGAGTTCTGTGTATGTCTACTTAGAAGTAAGTCTTATTGAGTTCAATGGGACTTACTCCCAGGTGTGTATAGGATTCCAACCTTAAGCAGGTCTAATGACACATTAATCATATTGTGCAGTTTGGCCCAAAGACCAAGAGCAATCTCCTGGTTTTAGAAGTAGGCTTTGAATTCCAGATGTAAGGGAGTGACAACAGGATACATGTTGTCTTCTGTGCTCCCTGGGGTATCTGGTGGGGCCACTGTGGGACACAGGAAGCTGGACAAGATGGGCCTTTGGCCTGATCCAGCAGGGCTCTTTTCTTATGTTCTTAGATTCAAAGGCATCCTGCTCCCTCAAACGGTTTTGTCTTTTCTTCCACGCTGGTCCTTATCCTTGGAACTGCCTTCTAGAACTCCTGTGAGATGCTTCCTCACTCGCTTCCCTCAAATTCCTGCTTAAAACCCACTTTGTCCATGAAGGCTTTGGCATCATGCCAAAACCTCTAAATCAGAGGTTCCTCTAAATAGATCTCTAAATCAGAGGTTCCCAACCTGTGGTATGCGTACCACCAGTGGTACTTTGAATGACTGTCGGTGGCACGCAGCAGGCTGGTCCTTATCTGACGGATGCCGCTGATGGAGTGTCAGAACCGACGGAACTTCGTGAAGGAATTCGGAGGAGTGTAGACTGTGGAGGTATCAGCTGGTAAGCAACGGATAACAGCTTGTGAACCCATCTGAGGCTTGATAGGCAGTTGCCTGTGGAAGCTTGGAAAGGCAAGAGCCGTGCAGTCAGAACGATAATTGCACTATGAATGGAAACACCTTGAGAAATGGAGGGTTCTATGACTTTATCCCATAGAATAACATTGTAAAAACACTGTGGAAAAAAATAAGGTTTCTGTTTGGCCTGCCTATGTAAACCGCCTTGAGTCTATGAGAAAGACTCGTAAATAAATAAATTTGTTCTCAGACCAGTGGCTTCAACTTTAGAACCAAAGATCAGAAACAAAAATATGTAGATTATGACTATATATATTTATGTAGCATCTCTGGAGATGAGGTAATAGGACATAAGAGCAAAGCTATCAAGTAAAGCCATGTTTACCTTCGTTTTGTAAAGCATCATCACACTGATGCCTGTTTGCCAATGACTTTCATGGAAAGGAGCAGCAGCTTCATTAAGGAGCAGCTTCTTTAGCTTTTGTTATAATTCAAAATGAGCAAACATCTCTCATTTATCCAGAACCACTTTTCCCTTTAAAGAAAGACCATTTTAGATGAAGGAAAGACTAATCACAGTTAGGCGGACAGTGCCTAAATGCTTAGGTGGAAACATGGAATCAGGCTTGAGCATTATATCTTTGTTTTGTGAAACATTTTCAGATATGTCTTCTCAGTCTTTCTATGAATCTGTGTACTTGCAGGTGCTGAATCTAAAAGGTGCTTTCAGTACTGGGCTAAAAAGAGCCATATAATTGCATAGAATAATGAAGGCAGAGCTCAGCCTCTTGACTACTATGTGTTTTCTTCAGCTGCCTCAAACTAAATGAACAGGGTACTATTAATTCCATCAGAGTCCTCCATGTGTGGCATATAGGACAGTGGTGGGCTGACTTCAGTTCTGCATGATTTACCTTTCTTCCTTCCTTTTTAGAGTGGAATCCTCATGATCCATCAATGTGTTTTAAATTTACAAACAATTAATAATTGCTATTATTTACAATTAATAATTGTTATTAATAATTCTATTTAAAATTATTTTATACTAGTTTTTCTAGGTTGAAAACGATTTATAAAAAAATAAACGCTATTTCTTTATTAGAAAAGAAATAAAAAAAGAATGAGAGGAAATAAGCAATTAACAGCCACATCCCCATGAGAACAGAAACTGACATTGAGTCAATTCAGAGAGGCTATCCAAGGAGCAATTCATCACTAATCCTTGAAAAAGGCTCAACGGGGAACAATAAAATGATCAGGAACTGCAAGTAATACACTTAAATGGAAGTTCATAAACAGAACTTACTTTGCTAAACAGGACTTGCTCATGAATAGATATTATAGAAGAATCTTGGTCATGGAGTTGGCCATTGCTGGATAGTATTTGTTGTTGTTGTTCAGTCGTTAAGTCGTGTCCGACCCTTCGTGATCCCATGAACCATATCCCGCCAGGCCTTCCTGTCCTCCACTACCTTCCTGAGTTCGCTCATTTTCATGTTCGTTGCATCGGTGATGCTGTCTAACCATCTCATCCTTTGCCTTCCCCTTCTCCTTTTGCCTTCAATTTTTCCCAGCATCAGAGTCTTCTCCAGAGAGTCCTCTCTTCGCATTAGGTGGCCAAAATATTTGAGTTTCAGCCTTAGTATCTGTCCTTCCAGGGAACAGTCAGGGTTGATTTCATTTAGGATTGACTGATTTGATCTCCTAGCAGTCCAAGGGACTCTCAGGAGTCTTCTCCAGCACCACAGTTCGAAAGCATCTATTCTTCGGCGCTCAGCCTTCCTTATGGTCCAACTCTCGCAACCATACATTGCTACTGGGAACACCATCGCCCTGACTATGCGAACTTTTGTTGGCATGGTGATATCTCTGCTTTTTATTATGCTGTCTAAGTTTGCCATAGCTTTCCTTCCAAGGAGTAAGCGTCTTTTAATTTCATGGCTGCTGTCTCTGTCTGCAGTGATCTTGGAGCCCAGAAAAGTAAAATCTGTTACTGCTTCCATTTCTGCCCCTTCTATTTGCCAGGAATTGATGGGACCAGATGCCATGATCTTAGATTTATTAATGTTGAGTTTCAAGCCAACGTTTGCACTCTCCTCTTTCGCCCTCATCAAGAGGCTCTTTAGTTCTTCTTCACTTTCTGCCATTAGGGTGGTATCATCTGCATATCTGAGGTTGTTGATATTTCTCCCGGCAATCTTGATTCCGGCTTGCGATTCATTCAGCCCTGCATTTCTCATAATGTACTCTGCATATAAGTTAAATAAGCAGGGTGACAATATACAGCCTTGCCATACTCCCTTCCCAATTTTGAACCAGTCGGTTGTTCCATGGCCGGTCCGAACTGTTGCTTCTTGACCCGCATACAGGTTTCTCAGGAGACAGGTAAGGTGGTCTGGTACCCCCATCTCTTTAAGAATTTGCCACAGTTTGTTGTGATCCACACAATCAAAGGCTTTTGCGTAGTCAATGAAGCAGAAGTAGGTGGTTTTTTGGAACTCCCGGGCTTTCTCCATGATCCAGCGCATGTTGGCAATTTGATCTCTAGTTCCTCTGCCTCTTCGAAACCCAGCTTGTACGTCCGGTAGTTCTCGGTCCACGTACTGCTGAAGCCTAGCTTGTAGGATTTTGAGCATAACCTTGCTAGCATGTGAAATGAGTGCAATTGTGTGATAGTTTGAACACTCTTTGGCACTGCCCTTCTTTGGAATTGGAACGTGAACTGACCTTTTCGAATCCTTTGGCCACTGCTGAGTTTTCCAAATTTGTTGGCATATTGAGTGCAGCACTTTCACAGCATCATCATTTAGGATTTTAAGTAGCTCAGCTGGGATATTATCATCTCCACTAGCTTTGTTGTTAGTAATGCTACCTAAGGCCCACTTGACTTCACTCTCTAGGATGTCTGGCTCTGGGTCAGTGACCACACCAGCGTGGTCATCAGGAACATTAAGATCTTCCTTGTATAGTTCTTCTGTGTATTCTTGCCATCTCTTCTTAATCTCTGCTGCTTCTGTTAGGTCTCTGCCTTTTTTGTCCTTTATCATGCCCATCTTTGCACAAAACGTTCCCTTGATAGCTCCAATTTTCTTGAAGAGATCTCTAGTCCTCCCCATTCTGTTGTTTTCCTCGATTTCCTTGCATTGTTCATTTAAGAAGGCCTTCTTATCTCTCCTTGCTATTCTCTGGAAATCTGCATTCAGTTGTTTATATCTTTCCCTTTCACTCTTGCTTTTCGCATTCCTTCTTTCCACAGCTATTTGTAAAGCCTCATCTGACAGCCACTTTGCTTTCTTGCATTTCTTTTTCTTTGGGATGGTTTTAGTTGCTGCCTCCTGTACAATGTTACGAACTTCCGTCCATAGTTCTTCAGGCACTCTGTCTACCAGGTCTAATGCCCTAAATCTATTCTTCACCTCCACTGTATACTCATAAGGGATATGGTTTAGGTCATATCTGACTGGTCTAGTGGTGTTCCCTACATTCTTCAGTTTAAGCCTGAATTTTGCAATAAGAAGCTCATGATCTGAGCCACAGTCAGCTCCAGGTCTTGTTTTTACTGACTGTATAGAGCTTCTCCATCTTTGGATACAAAGCACATAATCTATCTGGTTTCGGTATTGACCATCTGGTGATGTCCATGTGTAGAGTCGCCTCTTGTGTTGTTGGAAAAGAGTGTTTGCTATGACCAGCGTGTTTTCTTGACAGAACTCTGTTAGCCTTTGCCCTGCTTCATTTTGCGCTCCAAAGCCAAACTTGCCTGTTGTTCCGTTTATTTCTTGATTTCCTACTTTAGCATTCCAGTCTCCTATGATGTAAAGAACATCTTTTTTGGATGCTAGTTCTAGAAGGTGTTGTAGGTCTTCATAGAACCGGTCAACTTCATCTTCTTCGGCATCAGTGGTTGGGGCATACACTTGGATTACTGTAATGTTGAATGGTTTGCCTTGGATTCGAACTGAAATCGTTCTGTCGTTTTTGAGGTTGCACCCCAGTACTGCCTTTCCCACTCTTTTATTGACTATGAGGGCTACTCCATTTCTTCTAAGGGATTCATGCCCACAGTAGTAGATATGATGGTCACCTGACTTAAATTCACCTCCTGCCCGTCCATTTTAGTTCGCTGATTCCCAAGATGTCAATGTTCAATCTTATCATCTCATTTTTGACCACATCCAGCTTGCCTTGATTCATAGACCTCACATTCCATGTTCCTAAGCAGTATTGCTCCTTGCAGCATTGGATTTTCCTTTCAACCTCAGACACATCCACAGCTGGACGTCCTATTGGCTTTGGCCCAACCGCTTCATTCTTTCTGGGTCTACTTGGAATAGTCCTCCGCTCTTCCTCAGTAGCATATTGGACACCTTCCGACCTGAGGGGCTCATCTTCCGGCGTCATATCTTTTAGCCTTTTGGTACTGTTCATGGGATTTTCTTGGCAAGGTTACTGGAGTGGGTTGCCATTTCCTTCTCCAGTGGATCACTTTTAGTCAGAACTCTCTGCTACGACCTGTCCGTCTTGGGTGTCCCTGCACCTCTATTTTCATTCTGCTTTCAGCTAACAGAGGAAAAGCAGTGCCTCTGCAGCACAAATGGTCTCTACTGTGGAAGCAACTCCAGCCCAACCTGGAAGCTAGAATTTTTACATGAATACAGATTAGAGCAGCATTTGATGCCATCTCATTGAGTGACAGAAGGCTTTTTCACATTTGGAAAATAAAATAAAATACCTAGGAAAAATACACTTTCATATAAGTACACTTACTCCTTCCTTTCCTTTTTTTACTCTTTTGTACGCAGGCCAGGTCACTTGGCAAGTTTTGGTCTTCTGTGAAAATACAAAATGATGCTGGAAGTGTTTTCCAATTGGATGGTACTAGACAGTTATGCATTTTATTTTTAAATATTTGTTGAATCATATCCCAGGAGCTAGTTTTAGATGCACTGTGCTAATTGATTTTGACACATTCTTGCTCTGTGGTTTAGTGAAGGCTCATTGGTTCTCCCTCTGAGATACAAGGAAAATCTCAAGGTTAAGAACAAGGGTCACAGAAGTCAGCGAGATGCTGGAAAAAAATGACTTGAAACAGTTGAACTACAAGATACACCCGCAAACGTCTGAGAAAACATGGCTCTCTTGGCTTTTGATATTTAAAATAAATATACCTCTCAATCATCTTAATTAAAAGCTATCAATTATTCTAGAGTACACATTTCACAGACTCATGCAGAAACAAATTATAATCTAAGAGCTCCAATCACTGAAAAAGGAACTCATTATTTATTTATTTTTCACATTTTTATACCACCCTTCCTCCAAGGAGCTCAGAGTGGTGTACATATTTCCTCCCCTCCTTCTGTCCTCACAACAACCCTGTGAGGTAGGTGGGGCTGAGAGATAGTGACTGGCCCAAGGTCATTATGGATCAAATTCCTGCATAAATTGAGCTACTACTTCAATCTTGTGACTCCATCCTGTCCAGAATTTCCATTCTACTATCTATTCAAAAAACTGAAATCCAAAAATGACTTGCGGCACTATGTGGGCTTAACTCCCACAACATTCCATAAATCTTGCAATGGCCATCTTGCAATGTCACCCTCTGCCACCCTCTACTACCATATGCAACTGGCAGTTCAGCAACTGGCAGCCCACAGGCTCAATTTGCCTCCTCTCCTATCAGGTATCACCTGCCACTCCTCAGGGGACTCTTGATGCTCTAAGCTGTTCAAAAGGAGGAAAAACAAATGTAGGGTTCACTGGGGTTCACTGATCTCTCCTTCTGTCCTCTTTTTAAATGCAGGGACTAACCTCACCCTGAACCCTTTGCATCCAATAATGTAAAACCCTCATCACAACTCTCCATACAGGAGCAAAATCAGTAACAATATTTGAAGTTGTGTTCTAGAATAGATCAAGTAGCCTGCCAAGTGGCCCCACTCTAAACAGCCTCCACAAAAGACGTTTCCTCCACATGAAGGGTAGTAGCATTTTAGTAGGCCTGAAGCACCTAGGGAAAGAGATGCCCCATCCTGAACCACAAAGGGGTTCATCCAATGCTTCAGTACCTGCATTGACGTTCTGCTACCGTCTGGGTGTAATGAAAAGTGTGTATTTTGAACTATACACTCTTAGCAGCTTGAGCCCTAAATATCTCAAAGAGAGCCTTCTCTTCTTTGCACTATTAAGATCACCTGAAAACACTTTTTTGACTATACCATCTATGTGCCAAATCTGAACAACAAGGATGCACAGAGAGGCATCTTGGTGGTTGTCCCACAATTAAGGGAAAAGGTCATATCTTAAAAGGCTATGATCATATCTGATCATAGCTCAGTGATAAAGCACATGCTTTGCATGCAGAAGGTCCCATGTTCAATCCTTGGTATATCCATTCAAAAGTTTCTCAAATTGCAAGGCTAGGAAATATCCTTGCCCAAGATCCTAGAAAGCAGCTGGCAGTCACAGTGGGTAACATGGGGCTAGATCAGGGGCGGGGAACCTTTTCCCTGACGAGGGCCGTTTTAAATATTAGAAATTTGCTTGAGGGCCGGCCGTAAGGCCGGGCGGCATTTTTATTTAATTAACTTTTGCCCCCGCCCCCCATCAGCCTCCGGAGGCTCCGCGCTCACCATCCGAAGCCGCTGCCGGGTCTGCGCGTCACCTCCGGTGTACCACACCGATGAGGGCAAGAGCTTGCCCTCATCGGTGTGGTACGCATGTGCGAAATGGCCAACGGCCTGGTGAGAAGGGGTCGAGGCGGCGGCCGGGGAGGACCTCTGGAGGTGACGCGCGGACCCGGTGGAGCCTCCAGGGGCCGGTTGGGCAGCCTCCCGGCAATCTCTCCAGGGGACGGACCAGATGGCCTCGGGGGCCTGATCCGGCCCTGGGGCCGGAGGTTCCCCACCGC
Source organism: Plestiodon gilberti rubricaudatus (assembly GCA_026170595.1). Classification (NCBI taxonomy): domain Eukaryota; kingdom Metazoa; phylum Chordata; class Lepidosauria; order Squamata; family Scincidae; genus Plestiodon; species Plestiodon gilberti. The sequence continues at coordinate 114,529,434 of JANXHW010000003.1, forward strand.
TGGGCTAGATGGACCAATGAGCCTGATTCAGTATATGACCATTTTGTAAGTTTTGTATTGTGGAACTCTCTTTTTGGAGGTCTGCCAATCTAACAGCCCAATCCTATCCAGTGCTGGTGCAGCAGGGATGCACAGCCCATGCTGTATCTAGTGCTGGGATTGAGCAGGCTGGGGGTCTCCTCAGGGTAGGAGATTTGCCCTCTTACCCCATGTCGAGCCCCAGCCTGCTTAATGGGGCTACTTGAATCTGCGCCAGTGAAATTGCTGGCACAGGCCTGAGAAGCCCCATGTAGGGTTTCCTGGCTTGGGAGGGGGATAGGATACAGTGGAGGCCTTATCTGCTGATCCCTCCCCCCTCCTAGGCCCTCTCCACCCAGCCCCACACCCCATAATGCCCCCTCCCCACCTTCCCCATGCCGCCCAGGAACTTCACCCCTCTGAGCGGCTCTTACCCGCTCCATGGCTCAGGGTCCAGCAGCGGCCAGTGGGGAGGTAGCGCAGACCTCGGCACCGGCACTGAGGCCCAGTGGCGGCAAGACTCCCTCAACAGGATTATGCCATAAGCTTGTATATTTTCAAGAAGAGTTGTACAATGTCCCTTTTGGGTCAAAATTAAGCCAGTGTGAGGATAACTTATTTAACTGAGAATGTGGGTTTGACTGTTTTCATTTTGTTTAGTTTTAAACTCTTGTTTCCTACCCCAAGCTCTTGCAGAAGAAGCAGAATAGAAATTGAATTTACTAAATACTGTGCTAACACAAAGCAAGTTGAATTTTCTCTTCGGTGTTCTTCCTTGTAGAAACAACTATTTTTCCTTGGTCAGGATACCTGAATCCAGTTGTTTTTATTACTATTTATAATCCCTTAAGTTTCTTCAGTGCTATTCATGGTTGCAGTTCCAATGCATTATAAATCAGGAGCATTTCTGACACTGACTTCAATGGAATGCAGATTGTACTCCATTACAATAGAGTGTCAGGTGGGGTTGAGACTGGAATTCTATTCAGCAGATTCCATTCATTTCAGTAAGGTTTACCACTTTACACTCACAAAGCATAACAAGACAATTCAAAGAGTGTACCAGTACTATGACAGCTGTTATTATAGCTTAACTTGCATTCACTATGTAATTACCAGAGGAGAAAAAATTGCACAGGTCCGGTGACAGAGCACAGCAAACAAAGAGATGTGTGATGAAACCCTATACTACAATTTTAGATTGTGAGCCCTTTTGGGACAGGGAGCCATTTAATCATTTGATTTTGTCTGTAAACCGCTTTGTGAACTTTTTGTTGAAAAGCGGTATATAAATACTGTTAATAATAATACAAAGTCAAAGCAGTACACCAATTCTTTCATTATGGCAACCAATTCAGCCCCAAACAGTAGCATTGGGTCATTCTTTCTCAGATTATTCATCATTTGGAGGCTAAAAATATTCCTAGCATTAGCTCTTTCCAGGAAACAATTACTTACTATATTTTCACATCTTTTTAAGCGACTATGAATTATTGCATGCCATCATCAGACTGAAGGACTCAGCATAAGCACAGTGGAAATAACCAAAACAGACATTATAATTTTGCAAAGAAAGTACACAGGCGAGTGAGCAAACATTGGATTTATGAACAACCAAGCACATTCCTTAAAAAGTAATTAATGAGAGATCTTAAATTAAAACAATCAGCCATGAACAATTCTCGTCTTTCACTATAGCAAGCCCAACACTTTCAGAACTAAGGGCATTGAAAAGGGACAGAAAGAACGAGGTTACACATGTGGTCGTTGAAAACAACAAAAATTAGCTGTTCTCTACTTTGAGTGAGAGGTTCTGCCTCGGGCGTAACTTGGGTGGAGCGTGTGGAGCAGGTGCTCCGGGTGCAGGCGCGTGGGGGTCCATTCAGCGTTGGGGCATACTTACCCTCATGATGTGTCGCTGCCGCTTCGGCCGTCTTCTTTTCAGCCCTCCCGCCCTCCCTGGAGCCTGAACGGCTCCAAAATGGTACTGAAACTGGGGGGTGGTGGTGTTTGGAGCCACGCTGGGCACGTCGATGTCATGTCACTTAGGCCCCTCCCCCTTGGTCCAGGCGCCGGGAGGGCTACTGACATTACTGCACCTGCTGCCCCTGGAGAACCCAAAGAACCACCTCCCCCACATACTGGAATTGGCTACCAAAATAGCCGGGTGTAGCAAAAAGTTCTCATGGGGTAGGACATCCTTCCATAGGCCTCCTATGGTTTCCACAGCCAGTTCCTTAGCTCCCTCAGAGGCAGGCCCAAACACCCAACAGGATCAATGACAAAAGGCTCCATCAGTGTCAATAACCCTGTTTCCCTACAGTGCATACTCTCTCTAACCATGGAAAATCTCAGATGTACCTCTGCCCCTTAAAAATGGCTGCAAAACCAGCCAGCTATACCAGACTCCACAGTTTCCTTGCCAAGGTCAGTGAGGTAATTGTGGCACACACTCGGTTTTGACTACAGGCCCCTGTAATGGAATCAGACACACAGCTTTTATCAGGTCATACATAATCCAAACTCACTAATAATGATAGAGGTGTTTGTTTTTGTTGATAAGCAATAAAAATGAAATAAAGCATTTTTTTTTAAAAAAACAGCAAAATATTTGTGGGGGTTTTTTTGTGTGTGAAATATTAACAGTTTTAACCTGGGACAGCAAGCCATACCTGGGGTGGCGAGCTGTGCAGATGCTCTGGCCATGGCTCTGTAACCACCAGGCTCCCAGCGGCACCCGGACTTTCGCTCCTGGCCAGGGAGGAGTGCAGGCTGGGCCAGGCAAGGCTGCTGCCGGCACACCTACCGCGGAGCATCCTGGGGTTCTCCCAGGTGGCGGCCAGCAGGCTAGAAGGAACAGTCGGCAGGCTCGCCCAGCCTGGCCTGCACTATTGTCATTTACAGTATACTTGCTGTATGTAGAAAATGGGACATATAAAATGGAAGAGATTTTAAGGAAGGGCTTCTTTCAACAGAAGATAGCTTCTTACGTTGCTTATGTTCTTATGTTCTTCTTAAGATCCTCAGAGGGAACCTGATTCTGCCCCAACTTCTTGCCCTCAATACCAGCAATTAAAATTGTGGGCAGAAAGAAGTGGAACAGGAAAGAGGAGGTTATCTGGGGACGCCATTCTGAACGCAACAAACATGGAGAAAGAAAACATGCATTTGTTACAGGGAAAGACTCTTGCTGCTTCAGTTCTAGGGTACAATCAGTGTCTAAAGCTTATCTTGAATAAATACACAAAACACAACATTTTGCATTTTAATGTAACATTTTTTTTAAAAAAACCACCATTTTCAAACACCTCTAGTCACAGATTACCAGTATTTTTCTTCTGAGAAATATTCACAATAAAATGTATCAAGGTGTCAGTTACAAGCTTGATATCTGAAGTCCTTTTTAAACAGCATTTTAAGAAATAAGTAAAGGCATCAACATGATAATTTAAACTGAGAAATTCCAGTGAAATGTCTTTTAAATAAGTGATTTTTTAAAAAAAGCTAAAAATGTACAGGAGTGAGGTCTTTAGCTAAGAAAATGAAATGGCTACATTTATTTCAGCTTTTTCACAGAACTTCATAAAGGGGAGACATCTGATGCCTGTCTATTACTTTGCAATGATAGTTTGGAAGAGAGAGAAATAAGGGTGTGAATGGAGGTGCCAAAATTAATCCTATAATACATTATAACATGAATTCCCTTGCTTATATTGCACACACATCTGCTTCTCGCACACTATCTTGTAGGCTATGGACAAGCTACTGACAAGACTGTACTTAACATAATCTCTCCATTTCCCAAATGCCCTTAATACTGTCCACAGAGAAGTTATTTCAAAACCCAAGTTGTCTGCATGGAAGAAATTAATATTAGCAAATGAAACAGAAGATCCCCTTTGTCATCACTTTAGCAAAATATACTTAAGAGTGACATTTAGAAAAAGGATAATAACACATGAAACACCATCACCCAGCATTTCTGCCTCCACTCTGGTTGTGAATTATATCTATATGGCTATGGTTCTGGGATGGCAGCTCTTACAAATAGGCTCAGGATCTTGCTGATCAAAATTTAAAGGTACAGGAAGGAATAATCTCAGACTGGTTAGTGATCCATGAAGGCTTTTGATTTCCCACCTGCAGCGTGACCTGCTTGCATAAGTATCTAGGCGTATCACAACAGTTTGAAATGATGGTGTCTCAGGTGCTCTGATATTAAAGCACATGGTCTCCTTTGTTTCTTGGTTGGGTAAGGTTCACCATAATTTGGGAAGGTACCTCTATTCAGGTATTCTCAAAAGGCGGCTTGTGCTTCCTTAACTTGTGTCTACGTGATCAAGATCCAAAGGGTTTACCCTGAGTGATAAATGTGATGTGATCATGGCAGTGCTGTATATTTACATGCTTTAAAAGTGAGTGCAGGGCTGGAGCTGCTAGAGGCGTAACCAGGCCTCCCAGCGCCCGGAGGAAGTGGGCGGGGCCTAGGTGATGTGACGCGCCCAGCGCGTCACCGCCCCCCCCCCGGCCAGTTTCCTATCTTTTTCGGAGCCGACCAGGCTCCAGGGAGGGTAGGAGGGCCAAAACACCAACAACGCGCCCCAACGAGACCGGTAAGTCCGCCTGCACCTGGAGCAGCTGCTCCACGCGCTCCACGGACCGCCCAGCGCCTCGAGCAGGCGCTCCACGGTCCGCCTGCACCTGGATCAGCTGCTCCACGCGCTCCACTCCCACTTCTGGCTAGAAGCGGCTGCATCGGCGGCAGACTTTGAGGGCCAGCAGATTGGGGGGGCTATTGCCCCAAGACTGCCACCACCACCATCTCCCTCCTTTAGTCAAACAGCGACCAGCTTCATGCTCGAGGGACTGTGAAGTAGATTCTGCTTCGTGCTTACTTGAGCACAAAGCCGATCATCTCCCTACTTATCAGGATCCTTGTACGCTGCCTCGAAACCTGGAAGTGCTCAGCTTCCAGTAGTTGAGCACTTCTTAGGCTTACCAGATCTCCAACCGGGACAGAGTGCCATCCTTTAGGAGAAAGAATGTGGGCAGATGCAGCTTGTTAAACCTTAGAGCACAATCCTAGGCATGTCTACTCAGAAGCAAGCCCCATTGTGTTCAGTGGATTGTGCTGTAAGGTTTAACAAGCTACACCTGCCCACATTCCTTCTCCTAAAGGTCTAGCACTCTGTCTTGGTTGGAGATCTGGTAAGCCTAGCACTTCTGGGTTTCAACACATCATACAAAGAGCCCAGTAAGCAGCAGCGTCGCGATGACGCGCGTCACCCCAGAGTGGGGGCGCGCGTCACCCTTAAGAGGGAGGCTCCGCCCCCGCGCGTGACGTCACGCGCAGGAGCAGAGCGCCCTCCCCGCTCCGTTTTCGGCTCATTTTGGAGCCAAACGGACACAGGGGAGGGCGGGAGGGCCCACCTGTCCTTCGAAAATGTAAGTGGGGGGAATCGCGCGTCACCCCTGTACGCGCGACGCCCCCCGGTGGCCCTCCCCCCCCCGCTTCCCCCTGTCGACGCCAGTGCCAGTAAGTACTTTTTAAGAAGTGGAACGGAAGGGGGGATTGGGTAGCTGGACTCGGGAAGGGGGAGGGGTCATTGGCAGCACACTCTGCCAAATCCTATCTCCTTTCCTAGGCCTGGCCGGCATTACACAGGCCTCCTAGATTTGCGCTGGTCATTTTGCTGGCACACATCCGAGGAAACCCATTGGGGCGGCTAGGTTGTTACTGAGGGTAAAGAGACGAATGTCCCTTTACCCCGAGGAGGCCCTCTGCCTGTGCCAGCACTAGCCCAATCCTGGATAGGATTTGGTGCAGTGTGCTTTTGCATGCTGCGGCAGTCCTGGACAGGATTGGGCTGCCTGGCATATTCGGGTTTAAACACAGAGAACTGCTGCGGACAGATCTAGTATAGACCTGGATCAATAACCTATAGTTAGGGGAAGACATAATAAACACACTCAGATAATGAGTTGTTCGCTGAGAATTCTAACTCCATCTAGCTCAGCAAACCTATTTAGATAAAAAAATATGACAAGGTGAGCCATGATAAAGACTCATAAAATAATCAACAGTATGGAGTGAGTACAGAGCTAATTTTTTCTGTGTTTTTCATAATACCTGAACTCAAGGCCACCCAATTATGTCTTTATATGACATATTATCTTATAAGATTCACTGCTTCAACATGGCCAGTAGTTTGGTTGTAAAAACATTTTGAAAAATTCATGGAAAATAAACCTATTGTCAACACTTGTTCACCATGAATCAGAATCTCTATAAATGGAGGTAATCTGGATATCAGACAGTGGCATCGCTGGGGGGGGGGCTGGGGGGATGCAATGCCCCCGGGTGACAACTGAGGTGTCCTTGCGAGGAGCTGCGGTGGGATTTTTGTGCTCTGCAGCTGCTTTTTTTGCACCAGGAGGGCTGCATTTGTAGCAGCGGAGCATGAACGTGCCGAAATCAGCATGTTTTGTGGTCCCTCCTGCCCGCCCTGTGTCTTGCTAGGGACAAGAAACAAAGGATGGCCATCACATTTATTATGTGCTCTCATGAAGCATTTGCTGGCAAATGTTAGAAACTAAAATTTTGATTAGATGAACTATGGACTGATCCAGCAAGGGCACCTCTTATGTTCCTAGAGTCCAGAACAACGTGTGTGTGTGTGTGTGTGTGTGTGTGTGTGTGTGTGTGTGTGTGTGTGTGTGTGTGTGTGTGTGTGTGTAAAACTCTCAGAGTGCTGAGAAGACACCCATCAAACACCCAAACATGGGCATGCCAAACATGGGCAAAACTCCTACACCACATATACTTTGGTAAACAGAGAGCTAGCATTATCAGCTGTGACAGTGTTTATCATCTGCTGAAGAAGTTGACTAATTACAAGCTCTCTTGATGAATTCTGCAATCCTATACACACTTTCTTGAGAGTAAGGCCCACTGCACACAATGGGATTTACTTTTGTGTAGACATGCACAGGACTGTGTTTGAAGTCTCCTCTCCACAAGTGACTTGCACTGTCAGAATTGGCAGCACTGACCAGCTTGACAGCAGGAAGTACTTGCTTTGTAGAGGCAGCACAGCCCAGGTCTGGGGGCAAGCAGCTCTAATTAAAGCTGGGGCTTGGGAAGCTTGCCTAAGAGGTGCACTGGGTTTTCCTAGAAGCCATTCACTGTCCACCGAGTATTTAAATACCACCAGGCTCCCACCTATCTATGCCATCTTGACGTGATGATGCAGTGGTTTGATTGCAGCTAAAGTTTTAATATTGTATTGTTTGGAATGGAACTTACAAGTGTGATTTGCTTTTCATCATGCTGTTATATTTTTAAAGCTGCTTTGAATGCAGGAAAAGCAACATATAAATATCTAAAACTAAAAAAAATGACTTGAAAATAGGCCTCCATCCTGGCAAAACTCACTGTCAGTCAGCTTTCTAAAAAAGGCAAAGGCTCAAGTTATTAAACTGCATTTCACCACTACTAACAGCCCAATCCGGTGTAACTCTTGATGTAACAGTAGATCCACTGGTGTAAGTGCACTTACGGCAGTGTAACTTGCCATACGCTGATGGACGCAGGACGGACATCAGCGTAACCCCCTTTGGACGCCGCACATGCGCAGTTCGGATGCAGGATGGACGACAGTGCAACTCCGCCGATGCAGGGGGCATTCCAGGGGTGTTCAGACACCCCTGGAATGCCCCCTGTGCCGGCAGAGTTGCACTGGCATCCACCTGTGTCCAAACTGCACATGAGCAGCATCTGAGGGGGTTACTTTGGTGTCCATCCTGCATCCATCAGTGTATGGCAAGTTATACTGCCATAAGTGCACTTACACCGGTGGAACTATTGCTACACCAGTGCAAGAGTTACACAGGTTGGGCTGTCAGTCATGTCTGATCAACCCCATGAATGTGGAGTTTGAGGGTAGCTTTGGGATAATAGCACAGGGAGCCCTCAGTGACATTTTACTGCAGAATGGGGGGGGTGTGTCATCATAGTCAAGACCATAATCTGGACCCATCTCCTTTGAAGATGACCATGCCAGATAGAGAGACTTGGACCTAGTCCCAACAATTGGGTGCATATATCATTGTCCTTGGTCCTTAGTACCCAACATGAATAATTATGTTTTAGAGTTACCAAGTCTCAAGGCTGATTCACACTAGCCCTTCCGTGCACGTTTGCTCTACTCTAGCGTCTGTACGTGCGTCTAGCAGTTCTCTGAACGTTTGCCCGCCTTCTTGAAGAAAGCGCAGCTGTGATTTGGTGAAGAGAAATGCGCTTCTCTGATTGGTGAGCTGCCTAGCACCGGGAGCATAAACGCTAGCTTAAACGCGAGCGCAGCAAAAAGATAAACCGAAACCATCTCTCCTGGCTGCGTCGTAAGCTCATGCTGCGTCATACGCAAGCATGAAAAACGCACGAAAAGACCAAACGTTAAGCCAAAACGCGCACGGAAAGGGCTAGTGTGAATCAGCCTTCAGGGTCTAACTGTTTCAGTTTTTTGCTTTCCTCTTGGAGAAGTTATAAATTATTGGTTAAAGTGTCTTAGATTTTAGAAGCTCTGCCTTCAAAACCCCTGCTCAGTCATGGAGCATCATACTATGTGGTTTTCTGGCAACAAGGTTATGGACAACATTTTATTTAAATAAAAATGTGATCAAAAATGATGAGAGTACACTTTTTGATAGGATGGTCAGGCAAGGTGCCATCTTGCCCTGAATCTTTGCTCCTCTAGCTCTACTGTTCTCTCAGCCACATTCTTGAACAACTCCATACATTCTCCCTTTCTGGACTTCATGCCTGGAACGATCCTGCTTCTATGATGCCAGATTTGTGTCTCCTTTCAGATACCTCTTCAAATCCCATCTATTCTGTTAATATTTTGGCTTAACCCCTTAAAACATCAATGCTCAGTAGCATTTGAAGCAAAGACTAAGCCAGAACTAGAAACTGCATTTGCTCACAGATGTCCCTTGTCACTCTTTATTTCTCCGTTCCTCTATTCTCCCCAGGGCTGAAATTTAAATTGTAAGTTCCTTGGAGCAAGAGCTTCTGCAAATGTTACTCTGTAAAGCATAATGTAGCACACGGACAACCCTATAGAGTCAACTAAAACCACAAGAAAGCAACCAGAAAGATTTGATAAGAATTGCTCTAGTAAGCAACTTACTGCACAAACCTATACTAACTTCAGCCGGTGGAACGAACGTTCCGCCGGCCGAAGACATCGTGAAAGTGCCATAAAGCACTTTCGCAGTTACTCACGAGCAGGGCGGGCAGGCCGGCACAAGGCTGGCCTGCCCTACTCCGCTGCCCAGACCGGCTCCTGCCCACTGCCAGACCCAGGTAAGGATCCAGCAGAGGGGGGCGGTTCAGGAGCAAACGGTGGGGGCCGATAGGCCCAGCCGATAGGGGAGGGGGCGGGGATCAGCCTCAGCCGTATCCTGACCCCCGCCGATCGGCTGAGCCGTTACACGGCCTCCTCCAACTTCTGCCAGCAAAATAGCTGGTGGGATTCCGAGGAGGTATTTCGGCCCCAACAGCTGTTACACTCGAGGAAGGTGATGAGCATCCCCTTCCCCAAGTAGACTTTACACCGTGGGCTGCCTGCTGCAGGCTGCCCGCAGTGGAGCTCGGGATCCGGCAGGTGGCCTCGGCCGCCCGGCAGATCTTTACAACAGGATTTGGCTGTAATAAATGTTTCAGGGTGTTCTACTGAAAGTACATCTTGAGTTGAGAACCAACTATTTCGGTGATGGCAAACCTATGACATGCGTGTCATAGGTGACACGCCAGAGATGAGATGAAGAGAGATGAGATGAAGAGGCTGCTGGCAGCCGGGAGGAATGGTAGGCTTTTTTGAAAGCCCGCCTGGAGCTGCAGCGGGTGCGGTAGTGCCGGAGCCTACCATTCCTCCCAGCTGCCTGCAGCCTCTTCATCTCATCTCTGATCTTCTCAGATAGTTGCGCTGGGCAGTTGCTTCTGCTGGCCGGCATGACTTTCTGAAAAGATCGGAGATGAGATGAAGAAGAGGCTGCCTACAGCTGGGAAGAATGGCTCCGGCACCGCCGCACCCGCCCGGACACAGTTTTTTTGCAGCGCACAGGACTAGGAACAGCGGGTCGCAGCCTGCCGGCCAGCCTGGTCAATTGCTACCGCAGCAGCATGGCCCTGCCGAGTCACGTTGTGAAGGAGAGCACAATCACCGGAACACAGCTGGGAGGAGAGTCGGGTCTGTGGACGACGCAAACACAGTAAAAAAAATAAAAGAAACAATCGACACTCGTCACACCCACACAAAGTAGAGATTGATTGAGAAGAACAAAGTTGTCTCGCTCGCTGCTGCTGCTGCTGCTGCTGCTGCTGCTGCTGCTGCTGCTGCTGAACGAGTGTTGTTGAACTTGAATCAATTGAAGAAACTATCCTCTCTCTCTCGCTCGCTCTTGGAGCAGAGACGCACGGACGTGTGTCTCCAAAAATCACCGGCAAGAAACGGGAGAGCACACAAACTGGAGGGCTTTTTTGTAAGCCCAGTCTTAACAAATCCCTGCCCTGCATTATTTTGAAAAATACCCAATCGGCTAGCCCAGACTTGAAAAAAGTCACATGATCACAGATGGTGAAGCCTCCTGCGTATGTGTAAGCGGCGGCCTTTTTCTTTTCAGGGGAAAAGTTCGTCGGCCAAAAGTTCGTCGGCCATTTTTTTTCCAAGGGAAAAAAAACCAAAAATCTTTTTAACTGGATCAGGGGAGCAGCCAATGACAATGGGGGCAGTGGGCAGCAGAACACGTCCGGGACACCCCCCCCAAAAACGGGACGGTTCCAGAAAATCCAGGATGGATGGTAAGGCTAAATATAAATATTTTATATGAATAAGGACACAATCCTGACACAAAGCGGCTTCCGACGCCGGAACAAGTGCTCTGGCGCTGGAAGCAGTCGCAAACATGCTGGAAAGCACGTTTGCGACTACTCGGGAGTAAGGGAGGCCAGCGCAGAAGCCGGCTGCCCTCACTCCATTGCCGGAATGCCTGGGCAGCCGCTGGAGGAGGTAAGTCTGGATCCGGCAGGGGCAGTTTGGTGGGCAAGGGGGGGCCATTGGCCTAGCCGGCCCAGGAGGGGACAGGGGATGGCTCCCCCCATATCCCCATCCCCGCCAGGCTGTTACATAGCCTCCTCTACTTTTGTCAGCTATTTAGGTGGCGTAAATCCAAGGAGGCCTATCAGACCAGCCCCAATTTACACCCGGGGAAGGGGACAAGCAGCCTCAAACTCAGGATCCGGTGGGCAGCCCTGGGCCGCCAGCCGGATCCTTACACAGGATTGCATTCCCCGAAACAAAAGGATAGAGGGAGCAGAAGCCAAGCAGCAGAAGCCCGTCGCCTCCTGGGAATTGCTCTGACCGGTGAGGGGGAGGGGCGCTTTCATGCACAAAGCGGCATCCTGCTACACTTACGCTTCTGCACCAGCCTCAGAACGCCACTGCCTTGGGTTGTGAGTATACCAAATCTAAGCTTCCTACCTAGTATGGAAGAAGTAGCTTAACTATTTAGTCGTTCATTTTGAGTGCCCTATTTTCAGAGAGAGTTCTAGATTGTACAAGAGATGTACAAAGATTTCCTTTTTCAGACTTTTCTAGTTAACCCAGACCTTGGGCTATTTAAGCGTTCCAGGTGACCTAGAAATATTTCAACAATTTAGAAGTAAAAAATTCAAAAACAAGTACATCTGCATATTATCTTATCTACAAGAAGATATAGTAACAATACCAACTGACTTACCGTATTTCTTCGAGTCTAAGGTGCCATCGATTCTAAGGCGCACCTTTACTTTAAGTACCACCAGCAGGGAAAAAAAATCCATCAATTGTAAGACTCGCCTCCCTTCATTAAATCTACCTGCTCAGCACCAACTCTCCCCAGCATGTCTCCTGCAGCTGAGGATGACTGAGTGCACTGCCTTTGCATAGCATTTCTGGCCCCGTCAGAAAGTGCCATTTTTGTCGTTACCTGGGCTTGGGGGAGCTTCAGGGAGGCCTGCGCAACCCTCTGCAGGCCACCCTGATCTTCAGTTTGGCGAAAAACAGCAATTTTTGGCCATTTCTGGTTTTCGCGAAAACCGGAAATGGCTGAAAATCACCGTTTTTTGCCAAACTGAAGATCAGGGAGGCCTGCAGATGGTTGCGCAGGCCTCCCTGAAGCTCCTGCAAGCCCCAGTAAGTAAGAAGATAGCATTTGGGGGTGCTTTTTGGAGACCTTCGATTCTAAGACGCACCCCATTTTTTGAAATGCTTAATTGGGAAAAAACATGCGTCTTAGAATTGAAGAAATACAGTAGTTTAAAAACACAATTGGATAAAGTTAGAATCCATATGTTTTTTTCCTGAAACCTAATGCAATATGAACACAGCCATGCCCATCACCCACAAACTTATAGCACAATCCTCTGCATATCTACTCAGAAGTAAATATCATTAAGTTCAATGGGGCTTACTCTCAGGAAAGTGTGTATATAGGATTGCATCCTTTGGCTAGTAGGCACCAACTGCCAGTAGATAATTTAAGACTTTACCATTAACAAAGTTTGGATTATTTAGACTGAGTGGTTTAAGTGTGTAAACTCATGGTAATTATGTAATGATAAAAAAATGTCAAGGCCAGATTTGTGAGTAGTAAATCAAGAGGAACTTTTCCCAAAAAATTATTGTTCTCAAAGGCTGTTATGATCTTCACTCATAATTAAACTTCTGAGAGAAATGCTCCATTAAAGCAAGGACAAGGATGCTAAAGTCAAAAAGATACTTAAAGTAAGTCTTTGACAAAGCGTGGCATGATTGTCACGCTGACACAATTGCTATACATTTAATTACATTTGGTAACCAAATGGGCAAAAAAGAGGAATTCTAACTAAGTTGTGCAATTCTGGGCCACATGGAGACTTCTGTGGATTTTGGATCACTTACCAAATCCTGGGAGTCTTATAAGGTTCCAAATGTTCCCCATCTAAGCTGAGTCTTACCACACTTTTGAAAAGTATTCTGGATAATGCACAGAAGCTCAGTCAAAGGCTGTAATATGGTCTGCGGTCTCACCCCTGTGGCCAGCCTTTCCATGAAGCAGCAACCTGAAACCATCACATAGAGCAGAAACATTGGAGGGGCAGCAAACTGACAAGCTCTCAGTCTGCATGTCTGCACCCTCTCCAGCCTGCCGCTTCAGTGAGCACTCCAATTCTCTTCTGGAGGGAGAAGGGGAAAGAACGGAAAAAAACTGCCATGGCTACTGATTACCTCTCTCACCCACCTGGTGTTTATGAAGCACCAGGTGGGCAGGGAGAAGTGCTCTGGAGTCTACCCACTTGTCTTCCCTTCCCAGGAGCTCAGCATGCAGCCTCCCTCCTCCATGCTGCTTCTGTTTCAAATAAGCAGGACTGATGCATGCTGGGTTCCAGGTAAAAGAAGGGGGGCACTTGCTCGCTGGCTCATATTCCCCCCTGCTTGCTTATTCTCCCCACATCCTCTCCCCCCCCCCGTAGAAAAGGAGAAGGGGTGAACAAGGTGCAGGGCTGGCAAAATTGGGGGGAATTCAGGCGGCAGGAAGCCATGAAGTCCTCCAGAACCTGGGGGGTGGGTTGTGGCTGAATATTGTATGGGAAAAATGCAGAAGATTTCCCCCGAGGAGATAGGAGGTGGTGTCAGCAGTGGTTCCTCATCTTGATAGGCCCAGAAAACATAGGGCCTGTGCTTGCCACAGGACACAGCTGTAGCTGGGGAGGATAATGAGGGCTCTAAGGATAAAAATGAGGGAATCGGCACCAGGTGGTGTGGGTTGCCGAAAGGAGAAGGCTTTTGGAGGAGAAGGACTGACTGGGGCCAGTGGCGTAGCTACGCCCCCCCCCCGAGGTAAGGGCGGCCCCCCAATGCCCCCCTTAAAAATTAGGTTTCGGTTTTCCTTTTTTTCACCGTTTTTTTTACTGTTTTCCGGGGCTTTGTAGTGGTAACGGGGCATGTGTGTGTGTGTGTGTGTGTGTGTGTGTGTGTGTGTGTGTGTGTGTGTGTGTGTGTGTGTGTGTCTGCTTTTCCCCCATTTAGCTTGTGTATAGGAGCCTCCAGCGACGATGATCTCCAGTGACGACATCTCCAGATCGTTCCTCTGCCTGCGCCTGGGAACGTGAACTCTGTAAAGCGCCCAGCAGCGCTTTCCACAGTTCACGCAGGCGCAGAACGTCGATTGGAAACATTGTCGTTCTGCGCCTGCACGAACTGTGGAGAGCGCTGCTGGGCACTTTACAGAGTTCGCGCCCGGGGCAGACAGAGGAACATCGCTTCTGATTGTCGCTGGAGGCTCCTATACACAAGCTAAGTGGGGGAAAATCAGACACACACACGCAGAAGCCCCGATACCACTAAAAAGCCCCGGAAAACACTAAAAAAACTCCAAAAAAGGGGAAACAAAACCAAAACTTAAGGAGGCCCGCGCCCCCCCAGAGCCTCAGCGCCCTATGCCCTGGGGCCCCCCGCCCCCCCGCCCCATATCAGCCAACACCATTGGACTGGGCTAACTGACTTCTGGACTGACTCGTGGACTTACCTTGATTGACTTCTGAACTGGCTCGTGACCTTACAGTGACTGACTTCTGGACTGGCTTGAGGAACCTGCTTTGGTTTTGAATGTGGACTGGCCTGAGAACCCTGACTGGCTTTCTGACCTTGGACTGGCTTTTGGACTTTGATATTTGGACTTGGACTGCTAAACCTGTGAGTGGAAAAAGGGGAACTAATCAGCCAAGAGCGGGGCTAGGCCTCTTAAAGGGACCAGACCAGGGATTTTCTGGGACAAATATCTTATCTGCTCTGCTGAGGCCATTGAATTCTCACAAGCCCTGAATGCTTTTGTGCCTGTGAGGTGCATTCAGGATCCTGCAGCATCATGGGAACTGTAATGGGTGATATAGAGACCAAACATTTCTAGCATCATGTTTACGATCCCTGCGATAGTAAGCTCTTCAGCCTATCTTAGCCCAATCCTATTCTGATGCCGTGCCAGTCTGAGCAGTGTATACCATGGCATATGTCTGTGGACACTGGCACAACAGCAGCCTGACAAACACAGCAGCTGACCTGCCAGCAGATGAGTCCTGGGCACTGGTGAAATGATGTGCCAGTGTATGTTGGAGGTTAATACAACTCCTGCCGGTAGGCAAGCCAAAATGGGGCAGAGATGTGGGCAAGATGTGGGTAGAATAAGGAGTAGTCGATGTATGCCAAATCTCAAGTGTCCCCAGATGACAGACATGCTCCTGATGCCAAAAAAGCACTATGGCGATGACAGAGCTGGTGTAGGAAGGAAAAAACCCACAGGGAACAACATTGAGAGGGAAAACGCCAGAAAATCTCACCTCCCACCACCCACTCAACCCTGCTCACTTTCCTATGGCAGATCATAGGATACAGACGACACTTGGCAGTCACGCCCAGCACAGCAACCCCAGTACTTTAGCCCTTGCCAGGGCTGACTGACTACATGTCCCCTGACTACATGTCAGGTGATAGGGTGCATGACCCAGGGCTATAACTCTCAGAAGTAACTCTTTTTCAAACCTCATTTGAAAAAAAAAGGGGGGTAGGATTGCCTGCCTATGTAAACCGCCTTGAGTCTAAAGAAAAGGCGGTATATAAATACTGTAAACAGATAAATAAATTGTGATGCTTACCTTGAGATGACCAACCGCATAGCATTGGTAAGAATAATCTTTCTTTCATGGAGACGTCTGAGATTACACCAAAGTGTTTGCAAGGAGGAAAGCCACCCTTCCAACTTGTAGTGAAATGTGAAGGTCTACCCTGGTCTACCCTGAGACTGCTGAAACATGATGTCATTTTTATGAAGTAATACCCTCCAGAATCATACCCCCTTCCAGCCCCCTTCAGAAGCTGTATCTCCACATTCACTGAACATATCAAGTGGAGGGGGCAGCAAGAGCATGCCAGTCAGCTGTGCCCCCACTGACATGCCCTAGCCATGCCTTTTCATGTCCCTGTATTGACACGGCTGGACTTAATTGTCAGGGGATACCTTTACCTTTTATTGAGCACTCACCTGCAGAAGAAAGTGTTGATTGTGAGGGAGAGTTTCATGCCACAATTCAGGCTTCCAAATTGCAGAGTGTCCTCACTAACTGTGAAGACACACAGGAGAAAAGTCATGGTTAACTGCCATATTTCTCTTATGAGCATCTTGTTACTTTCCTATGCATCTGGAAACTCTATTGTCAAGGAAATCTGAGATGCACATCTCATTTCCCAATGAGGGTTCACAGTCGCAACAAAATGCAATAGATTCATGTGACAAGAAGTCTTCCCAGTGTAAGTACAGTGCTCATCTTTTAACACCTCCTCCTCCCCTTCATCTGCAGCTTCTATTATTCACCAATGCATAGTGTCAGGAGGATCCACTGTTGGCAGCTTTACAATCAGGCTGAGGAGTATCCAAGCAATGACAAATAACAAACATTGGTTCTTGCCTTCTTCTGCACAGTATAGTTACCCCACCTGACCACACAAGTGGAGTGTTCTTTGTAGGGGTAGGGGAACTCTTTCAGATTTGGTGGAAGACCATTTGACATCAAATCCCTCATTCATTATTTTCCCTTAGATCAGGGGTGAACAACCTTATACCATTAGGGCCTCTATGTTCTTAAGATTTGTGTAGAAGACATAATCTTTGCAGCTGCAATTGTTGATGGTGCTGCTAAAGCAGCTGCAGCTGCTGAAATGCCCTCATCTATACAACCATTAAAGGTTGTCTAGATAAACCATTATACCATTAACCCATAGATAAACCACTATGTAAACCATTCACGTTGAAAGGTTGGCCACCCCTGCCTTAGATGAATGCAGAATGTGGTAAGATGAGATTTTTATAGGCTCATGAGTCATGATAGACCTTTCTTTTCTTTCTTTTTTCCTGCCCTGTTTTCTTCCTTTATCATATACCCTTCCTCATCCCCATCTCCTTTACTGGAAGTCCTACTTCTTAGACTCCACTCCTCCTGTTGCCTTCTAGTTACCACTTGTTACCCTTGTACTATTTTGCAGCAGGGAAATGGATCAGTTGACTTAATTAGGCTTTGAGTAGTCAAATACCTATTATATGCAAAAGTGTGTAAGAAAAGCCAAATAACCCATTTCTCTGCTGCAAAGCAGCACTGCAAGGGGGTAATTTGGAGTAGAAAAGCAGTGGGGGTGGTTGCTTAACCCTTCATCAACCCAACACTTCATATTCATAACTATCAAAAAGTTGCATGATATATGCAAAATAGGCTGCCCAGATGCAGGAAGCTGGAATATGGCAACTCAAGCTGAGGTTCAGATATTGATTGGGGGAGGGGAAGCCAATCAAACCATTGGCTGCAAGCAGTCGCTTCGCTAGGACGCGCGACACCCCAGAGCGGGGGCGCGCGTCACCTTTAAGGGAGAGGCTCCGCCCCCGCACGTGACGTCACTCGCAGGAGCAGAGCACCCTCCCCGCTCCGTTTTCCGCTCATTTTGGAGCCAAATGGACACAGAGGAGGGCGGGCGGGCCCAGCTCCACCACCAAACTGTAAGTGGGGGGGTCGCGCGTCACCCCTATACGCGCGGCGGCCCGCCCCCCGCGCTTCCCCCTGTCGACGCCCATGGCTGCAAGTCTCTATAAAAAAATATAAAAGACAATGGGTCAGCTAAACCCAATTCATTATCCAGGTCCTAAGCAGGGCTGACTTATCCTGGGTTGCACTATACAGTACAGGGACAGCATTAATGTGCTCACTGGATGACTGGCACTCTGAAAAAATATATATACCTTGTCAGTCAGCTGGTTCCCTTCAACCAACTCCTCAAATACCAATTAAGCAAGCACCAGCTTGCTAAGGAATAATAATAAAAAAAAACCTGAGTGACTCACACTGTGTTTCTGGCTGATAGCAGAATGTCCAGGTTTCTAAGACAATGACAAATTCCACCACATCTTGCTGAGGAAGAATTGTACACATTGATACTAGGCAGGATGAGTGTTCCAAGCCTTATAAGCCAGCCCCACAGGAAGCTTGCATCAATTATCATTCTGGATAGGTTTAACAGAAGCTCAGAAATTTCATGAGTAGGATGGGTACAGTATCCGCTTCCAGAATTTCAGTATGGCTGGCCGGCCAGGATTTGATAAGAAAGCAAGAACTAATATGCTGCAATGCAAGCAGACTCCCTTACCAATAATCTCCTTTCATCTGTTTCTCTCTCCTATAGTTATATTGGGACACATACACAATTTCGGATAGATACGTGTATAATTTATATTGTATATTGTATTTACTGTTTCAGTTAATAACCGTGCCTACATCATTTTGCGATACCAAAGAGCACTTTAAAGCAAATGAGAAAAAGGAGCATTTGAAAAAAGCTTACTAAAATATGAACACACCAAATTAACCACTTTTGCACTAGACCTTTTGTTTCTGTGCAGTAAACCACGGAAGGCCGATTCTCACTTTCCTTTTTGTATGTAGAGTTGCAAAACCAAGTACAAATATACAGTACTTACCTTGTCCAGTAAAAGGACACAGATAGAATGATGCCCTTCACCCTAACTTGTAGCCTGCCCAGGCCAATACTGGCAACTCTGTGGCTTTTTCTTCCCTGTTTTTAAAAGCCAGTATCGGCCTGGGCAGGCTACAAGTTAGGGTGAAGGAACAGTTTGTAGGGAAAGACTTTTAACCCTTTCATTTTCCAGCTCAAAACTAGCCTACCCAAACTTCTCCTCAATCTACAGGGAAGGTAAGGGACCTCCAATCTTTTCCCTTGCAGGTGGAAAAAAAAGCAGATGCTGAGCAGAGGAACACCTGTCTCCACATATCTGGGTCTCAAAACGTTTTTCCTTCTCTGCTCTATATTTTCGGGGGGGGGGAGTACTTTTTATTGTGTTAAATTTATTTTATGTATTGTTTTTAAATTATGTATTTTTATCTTGTTGTAAGCCGCCTGGTGCATCCTGGTGCATGGGATAAGGTGGGGTATAATTTTTTTAAATAAATCTTTTCTCCACTCTGACTTCCAGCCTGATTTTGTTTTTAAAAAAGAAAGAAAACCCAGAAACAAAAACAGGTGTGTGTGTGGGGGGGGGGGGATCAGCTGCTGCAACATGATGTAGTTCTAAAGGCTGATTCACACTAGCCTTTTCCGGCACGCATGCCCTGCTCTAGCGTCTGTACGTGCGTCTAGCAGTTCTCTGAACGTTTGCCCGCCTTCTTGAAGAAAGCGCAGCTGTGATTTGGTGAAGAGAAATGCGCTTCTCTGATTGGTGGGCTGCCTAGCACCGCGAGCATAAACGCTAGCTTAAACGCGAGCGCATCAAAAAGATAAACCGAAACCATCTCTCCTGGCTGCGTCGTAAGCTCATGCTGCGTCAGACGCAAGCATGAAAAACGCACGAAAAGACCAAAAGTTAAGCCAAAACGCGCACGGAAAGGGCTAGTGTGAATCAGCCTTAAGACTGGATGGTGGACGGGACCCCTCCTCGGAGGCGGCCCATGGGATGAATGATATTTAGAACATTTTAACGTTGCCGAGTTCGTGTCATCAAATGTAAGCCTGAATGGAAATTCTTTTGCAGTTCTCGGAGGGTGTGCTTAACATAACCTGCAACAGTAGCCAGTACTATTGCTTTCTGCATACCCTTATCAGAAGGTTTGTTCTATTGCTAAAACCATCAAGAGGACAGTATCATAATTGTTACAATTCTGTGAAAGATGTGTTTGTCTTCCGAAATATCTCTCTCTCTCTCTCTCTCTCTCTCTCTCTCTCTCTCTCTCTCTCTCTCTCTCTCTCTCTCTCTTTCTTTGTAAAGTCATTCCTATCAGCATAATTAAATGGTTGTATTTAATTGGGAAATGTTTGCTCCTGCTTTGGGAAGTGCTGGCTGACAGCTTTTCATTCTGCTGAGTTGCTTCCCCCCCCCCCCTCTCCTTTTCGGTCTTTCCAGCTCTTTGTATTGCATCCATGTTATAAAGGATCAAGAGTGAGTATAATGAACGGTCAAAAATCCAGCTGCAAGATGGCTGTGCAAGATGGGGGTGTTTCTGGAGTAATGACCTTTAAAAGCAGACAGATACAAATGGGAGGCCAGGTTCTATTCAGCCGTTCACATAAGATTGCTTTATGGTCTCAGTGGGATTTCTGTTGTCCGCTGCAGTGTGAGCAAGAATATGCTCGAATCCTCTGCTTAATGATGAACTGAAGAGAAAGAACTGAGGACGGTTTGAACAGTCAGAATTGCACACAAGTATAGTCTGGAAAGCCAGCAGGTGGTGCAGTGGGTTAAACCGCTGAACCATGAGCTGTCGATTGAAAGGTCAGCAGTTCGAGACAGGGTGAGCTCTCGTTGCTTGGCCAGCTCCTGCCAACCTAGCAGTTCCAAAGCATGTTAATGCGAGTAGATAAATAGGTACCGCTTGCGGGAAGGTAATCAGCGCTCCGTGTTCCAGCCGCATGCTACACGCTGCGGCAAGGAGAGTCATGCCGGCCACATGACCACGGAGGCGTCTTCGGACAACGCTGGCTCTTCGGCTTTGAAATGGGGATGAGCACCACACCCTAGAGTCGGACATGACTGGACTTAATTGTCAGGGGTCACCTTTAGCTTTTTACAGTCTGGAAAGGGACCCACACATATACAACTTGGGAGCAAATGTATGTTAAAATGCTGCATGTGTTACCTTTCATCAGCATTGGTGGAATCACACCTGTTTAAGGGCAAAATAAATTACCCACATCCATTATTTCCAAAGTACGTGGCTATCCTCAGGTAGTTACTGAATATTTAATTTAGTAATTTTATGAATTGTGTTGCTGGTTTTGTGGTACATCACCTCAGTTGCCTTTGGGCAAAGAAGCAAACCATAATTACAGTTGCAGATGCTGACTTACTATCTGTTGTTAATCTGATCACTTGATAACGACCATAAAGGATTGGCTAATGTTTCATTACTGGCAGGGCTGGCTTTACAAGTCGAAATTGTTGCATGGAGTGCAATCTCTCTTCTTCCCAAACAGCAGCTTCTCTGTAGCAGGAACTCAAGTGCTTCCTGCCTGCCTGTCCTGCTGGCAGCTCTGTACATGTCATCTGAGTGACAGTGGGACAAGCAGCAGCAGCAGCAGCAGCAGCAGCAGCAGCATGGGAGAGAGGCTGTTGGAGCAGTCTGTGCTTGCTGAGAATGTCCCAGATTAGGACTAAACTAGAAGTTATAATCAGAGCAAAACTGCATGACCTCTATGTGCGCATTTATAGGTGATTTTGATGAGAGGCCTTTTGGTTTTAGGGAAGCTATTGCAGAAGGAAGACTCAATTCATTTCTTTTCTAAGAAAGTCTATGTCCTTCACCCCATAATCAACAGGGTTTTTTTAAAAAAAAAAATCCAGTATAATCCAGTGGATTTATTTCTTGCAATGTGTATGGATATTTTTGTTTTGTCTTTAGCATGTACAAGTTCGTATGACAAATACTGAAATTGAAATAGCCAAGAAAACTGCTAGACTTTTAATTTTATTAGAAGTTAAATCTAGGTACAGGTGGGCCCCCAAATACGCTGGGGATATGTTCCAGGCCCCTTCGTGGATACTTGAAACCGTGGATAAGAGCGAACACCCCCTCCATGGTTTCCTGAGGGCCCCCCCACCCTGCCTCCCCTGCAGGCAGGCATGCTTGCCCCCC
Source organism: Plestiodon gilberti rubricaudatus (assembly GCA_026170595.1). Taxonomy (NCBI): domain Eukaryota; kingdom Metazoa; phylum Chordata; class Lepidosauria; order Squamata; family Scincidae; genus Plestiodon; species Plestiodon gilberti. Next base: position 114,551,215 of record JANXHW010000003.1, read on the forward strand.
CAGCTCTTATTTTTTTTCTTTCAGCAAGCTTTGTTTCTTCCTTAAAACAAACAGAGAAGCAGCCTCCATTGCAGGCAAGTAGAATGAGACTAACAGCCCATTCCAACCCAAGTGCTAAGCAGCCCAAGTCAGACCTAAAGTCAGCCTAAGTTGTTTAGGTCGACTTTAGGTCTGGAACGCGACCATTTAGGGCGAAGTTAGGGCAAAGTTAGGTCGAACGTACGACCGACGGACTAAGAACGGACTAAGAACGGCGCACATGCGCACCACAGACGCCGGCACAACTCGGACCTAAACTCGACCTAAAAGTGGGCAGACCATGGACGGACCGTGGGCGTAATGGGGGCGGAAACCAATTAACATCGGATTCCAGACCCTGGCGAGCACAGACACGCCCCCTCCAACACAGAAGCTGACACAAAAGTTAGGTCGCCCAAAAAGGTGGACCCAAATTCGAGGAGACCCATAGGAACCATTTTACCTTATCCACACCAGCCCTCTCATGAAAAGTTCTAACACCCTACTCCTCAGTTAGGTCAGAGTTAGGTCGGAGTTGTGCCTGCTGGGTCTGGAAACCGACAGAGTTATGCCTAAGATAGGGAGCCTATCAGCACCCAGCCCCACCCAGCCTCTTTCCCACAAAAGCCCAGCCTCTCAGTCTCTCTCTTTCTCTCTCTCTCTCTCTCTCTCTGAGCACGTGGTGTGGGGTTCTGTCCCCCAGCAGCCACAAAGTGGGACTTTGTCAGTGGAGGGCAAAATTCACGAACACCCCACTTCTCTCTTCTCTCCTCTCTGCCCCCTCAAGGGCAGAGAGGGCTGTTCTGGCTGTGGCCAACCTGTTTACAGCTGTGCCTGGGCAGCTGCCTCCATGCTACCATTTGCTAACCCATGCCTTTCTCCCAGCCCCTCTCCCCCCCCCCACAGGCAACAACACCAGCAGGTAAGAGCAGGTAAAAGCAGGGTTCGTGCTGACATGTGTTCTGACTTCTGCCTCTTTGCATATAGAAATATATGATACATGCCTCTTTACCAATGTGCCCTCTCATGCCTGTCTGCTTTGCCTGCTATGATATGCCTCTTTACCAATGTGTTGTCTGATAACTGCCTGCTTAGCCTGCTATGATATGCCTCTTTACCACTGTGTTGTATGATAACTGCCTACTTAGCCTGCTATGATATGCCTCTTTACCACTGTGTTGTATGATAACTGCCTACTTAGCCTGCTATGATATATAGGATACATGCCTCTGTACCACTGTTGTGTCTGATTGCTGCCTGTAGTCATGTGAGCAGACAATGCCACAAGTGTGGAACTGTTAGCCTTATGTAGACACCAGCTGTTCCCCCCCCTTTTCTCCACAGGATCAACTGACAGGTCAGTAGTGCTAGGTTTGCCATGGTAGTGACCCCCAAGTTGTTGTCTCTCTCTTTGACCCTTTCCCCTTACAGGATCATGCTCTCCTTACACCCAGGTAAGCAGCCCAGACCATGCTATGTGTCTCACACCTATCAGCTGTGTTGTATTTCTCTCCCTGCAGGCTTTTGCAACTGACACACTGGCTTGTCTTCAATGGCGACTGCTTCCACACACCAGCTGACATGTAACACCCCCTTGTTTTTTGTCTCCCCAGGAACGTCCACTACCACCTACCTTCATGGGAGCACCCCTGGGGCTGCAGTCTGGTTGCCCCACTGCCAGAGGTCAGGGAGCCAGCCCTGCAACCCTCCTCAGCTGCTGCTGCTGCTGCTGCTCCACCTCCCTGGCTGTTGTACTTGCTGTCCCTCCCCTTTCTATGGAGCAGGCTGTGGTTCCACAGGGGAAGAGCCTGCATGTCCAGGTCCAGGTCCTGGGGCAGGTGTGCTGCTGCTGCTGATTTCAGAGTGGCTGCTGTGACTACCCCTGGCAGCCTCGTCTGGCCATCTCTGCTAACGTTCCAGAACAATAAAGACGCCCCTCGGGCAGAGCCCCAGTGAAACATATGTGCCCAGTGTTTACACAAGCATTGCCCCACACACACAGACAGCCCCCAGCACTGAAGCCCCTACATGAGTCCCATCCAGGGACTGCCACTGCCTTCCCTGGGAGAACACAGCAGGGGCGCTGCCAGACCCCCATGGCACAGAGGGGAGGGGGGAGTTGGGGGGGCCGCTCAGGCAGGCAAACAGTGACAGCCAGGGCGTCCGCCTGTAATGCAGGCGCCTCCGTCGAAGGTCCACCCGTAATGCAGGCGCCTCTGTCAAAGGTCCGCCCATAATGCAGGCGCCTCTGTCGAAGGTCCGCCCGTAATGCAGGCGCCTCTGTCAAAGGTCCGCCCGTAATGCAGGCGCCTCCGTCGAAGGTCCGCCTGTAATGCAGGCGCCTCCGTCGAAGGTCCGCCCGTAATGCAGCCGCTTCCACCCACAGTCCGTCTGCATAAGAGGCGCCTGTTTCTGCATTGCCTTCATCTGCGGAGCAACCCCTGTGTCCCTATCGGTCTCTGCAGACCCCTCTCTCGGAATCTGTCTCCCACCAGCCTTGTTGTCTGTCTGTCTGTGTCTGACCCACCCGTGCCCCTCCCCAGCACCCCCTGTCTGCCTGCCTGTGTGTCTGCCTCCCCTCCCACTCCCTGATGATGGCTGCTGGCCACCCCCCACCCTGCCAGAGCGCCTGCCGCGAGGCGCCGTCGTCGCCCCATCTGGGGATGTGATGAGCTGCGTGAGCCCTTCCCGCTCGCAGCAGACAAGCCCAAGGCATCTCTCGGTCTTGGCCGGGGCACAGAGCAGCAGGCATGCCGGGATGCCTTCTTTGTGGGCATTGCCCTGGCCCTGGAGGCCCTGGGCTTCAGGCAGCGCACGGGCAAGTCATGTCAGAGGCAGTTCCAGACCTCATGAGACCCCCCTTGTGTGTGACATTCCCACCCCCCTCCTTCCCTTCCCTCCCCCGCTCACCCCCCATGACCCCCGTGTGCAGCCTCAACGTCGCTTGGGGGTGGCATCGCCTTCTGCAGGAGGGAGGGGACGGCCACTCTCCCTTGCAGCAGGTGGCTGATGCACAGGGTGCCCTGTGGCGGCTGGGCTCAGGCACCTCGCTCACCTGTCAACTGCCCTGCGCCCACCACATGACTGGCGCAACCCCCATGCCTGCGGTCAGCCCCTTTGCGACCGGGCTGCGACAGACCCTGCGGCAGCTGCCATGGATGGACGCTGACACGTGCAGACAGAGGCCTGCACATGCCCGAGCCAGACATGGAGCCTGGAGAAGAGCCTGCCTGCCTGGGAGGTAAGTGTTGCCTGGATCCTGGGGTGGTGCTGGGCCACAGAAACTGCAGCCTGCCTAACTCAGGCATAACTCTGACCTACCTCAGGCATAACTTCTGCCTAACTTAGGCTGCACTTAGGCCACACTTATGCCTGACTTGGAGAGGAGTTGGGTTGGAATGGGCTGTAAGTCCTCTCTAGTACTTAGTCTCGTTCTACTTGCCTGTAATAAGCAGCCAGAGGCTGCTTCTCCTGTTTCTTTAAGGAAGAAACGAAGCTTACTGGGAAAAAAGTAAAAGCCTGGGGGGGGGGGGTGTCCCCACGATCCGTGGATAACTGAAACCATGGATAGCGGATCAGTGGATATGGGGGCCCACCTGTACTTCTAAATGTAGAAAGCACATATTCTCTTCAAGGCTATCAAGCAACAAAAAAAAGGGTCTGACAATTACATGTCCCCTGTCCCCTGCACTCCCAGAAGGCTTCATTTCAAGCCTTCCAGGACTCAGGGTGGGCAGAAGAGCCAAAACAACGTGCCGTTTTTGGCACATTTATGCTCTGCGGTTGTAAACGCAGCCCACCGGCTGAAGAAAAGCAGCTGTGGATTGTTAAAATCCCACCGTAGCTCCTCCTCGCAAGGAGACTGTGGTTGTTCTTGGAGAATTCAGGGTTTAGTAGCAGAGTAAAAGCGGAACACCCTTCTCCTATGTTAAAAATAGCTTAACGCAAAACCACCCAGGCTAGCTTGCTATCAGTAAAAGAAACACACTAAGGCAGATGCTTGTATAGTTATAAAAAGCAAGTTTACTCACGGTTCAGTTTCATTTGTACAGCATCTGATTATGACCAGAGTTATTCTAACTTAGGAACAGCATACCCCTAGAGCTGGCATGCTGTGCATGGTAGTTTGCAGGTAAGGTGGCTTCTGAGCAGGGAGCCCAGCTAGACCACGTCTTACGACCTTGGAGTCAGGAACACAGAGAGAGAGAGAGAGAGAGAGAGAGAGAGAGAGAGAGAGAGAGCGAGCACATGGCTAGGAAGAGGAAGTAGGAAAAGGTCAGGAGCCACGCCCCTTCCAGGGCACAGAGAGGACCAGGTGAAAGGTCTCTTTCAGGTGACCGGATCACACACACTGCCCCCCCCCCCAGTGCTCAACAGACAAACGCTGCCCAATTTCCAACAGTTGTCACCTGGGGGCACAGCATCCCCCCGGCCCCTCCATAGTGATGCCACTGATCTTGGCAAAAGGTCTTATGTTAAACTTCTGGCTTTTTATATCTGTGCATATCAGAAATCTAGACATGTACCACTTTCATGCAACAATCTGCATGAGAACCACGGCATATTTTTTGGCATGTTTGCCAAACATTTGAGTTCCATGGCAGTAGTATGGCCTAAGTTCTCAAAGAACCACTTACAGGAGTCCTCCTCTCTATATATATAAACCTTGACTCTGGGTGCTATATAAACCCAGAGTCAAGTCTGTGGCATTTGCAGGAAACTTTGAAGTTTCAAAGAAATGCTCAGTTCTACGCATGACTCTGAAACTTGCAAAATACCATTTTTTCTTCCATAATTCTTCAGCTTTCAGTTAAGACAAAATCAATGTCTATGGATGTGGAAGAGGCTCTCCTGAATATCTTCATTCTAAATGACAACTGAGAATAGTATTCCTGGTTTTTGTTCTATTTGTTCATCAATTGCTGCCGATTAATGACTTGTGCAAACCTTAGCTCTATTGTTTATTTTTTTAAAAATACACCACTTCACTTGTTGACAATATGTCCTTGTACTTCTGAACTGGAAGGAAACACAAAATCCTGTGTTGTTGTGTTTAAAAAAATGGTTTGCTTTTATGGTATTGGTTTTGTGTAATTGTGAGGAGGGGGGTGTAATCTCATCCTTTGCCTCAGGCAGCAAAGTGTCTTGGGTGGGCCGGCCCTAATCAATGGGAATTAATGACAGGAGATATTCTTCTGATAGCTGGAAATCACTCTGCAACTTTTGGAATGTAATACTCAGTAGAATTGGCGAATTACACATTCTAGCTACTGGGAAGGAGTAAAGAAATCATTAGGAACTAGTTCAGTAGCATAAATTTAAAAGGGGGAGAGGGGGAGAGAGAGAGAGAGAGATATGATCTGGCTGAGACCGAAACATCATTGGAGTACAGTTCTTGTTTCTGGGGCCAGGCCTGCCTAAGGGGATATGTGAAGCCTGTAGTCCCTCTGCTGACATCCCATTGTTCCCGATACCTCCCTCCCACCACCTCCTCCACTTCAGTTTAGAAACAAAGAAGGAGGAGCAATGTCAACAACAAAGACAGCGGTGGCAGCAAGGGTCCTCTTAGCTCGCCAACCTATCGCCCCCACCTCCTCCTCAGTAAGCAAGGAGGAGAGAATCAAGACAATAACGGTGGTGGTTCTCTTCGCAATCAGGGACTGGGCTCACCACCACTCACTGCTACTTCCCACCTCTTTCCCAACTTGCCCCGTTTGGTTTTTCCTTACTCACTCTGCTGCTGTTCTGAAATATCACTACAGAGCAAGGTGGGATAAGGAAGCTATGAGAAGCAGAAGTGGGGCAATGCTTCTCCTGGCACCCTTGTTCTGCCCCATTCTGCTTCTCTTTATGTAATGTAAAGCACATTGTGACAGTGCAGAGGCCTGTCCCACCGGTATGGAGGTCAGCACTGGTAGGCCTCCACTAGAGAAGGAGCTGCACCCGCCAGAGGCAGGTGAACTCCACGCCAGCCAATGGGGAGGTGGGGGAAGCATTCCAGCATGCTGGGAGGAGGCATTCCAGGGCGGGGAGAGGGTGGGAAGGAGGGCAGATCAGGCCCAGGAGGTGGGGCAGGCTCGACAGAGGCCTCCACCAAATCCTATCCCCCGTCCCGGGCTTGAACACCCGACACATGGCTGTTAGGAGCTGTGCCAGCCATTTTGCTGGTGTACCTCTGAGTAGCCCCATAGGGATTGCTGGGCTTCAGGGGAAGGGGATGATCATCCTCTTCCTTCGAGGAAACCTCCAGCCCCACGCTGGATGCAGGCAGAGTCTGCCCCGGTGCTGCTACATTGGAGCGCAGAGCTTTGAATAGGATTGGGCTGTGAATGAGGGAGCACTGCATTGAGAAAAGTGTGCATGCTCAATCCATTTTTCTATCCTATGGTCCACTGTTATGTAGAGTTGTCAGCAAGCTCCAATCTTAGTCTCAGAAAAGAACATTGGGGGCAAAAAGTTTTTTTTGTTGCTGTAAGCAGCTTTTGGTGTAAGAGAAAAAAAGGATATGATTGTTTTAAAAATAAAGTTCATCTCAGTTGAGAGATGAACCATTAAAGAAGTCCTGAAAGTTCTTCTTCAAGCTCCAGCTCAAGGTCGGTCCTTCCCACCAGGCCTGCAGTCCTCCCAAAGAGAGAACATGCTCCTGCAAATGTTGGCCAAGTCATCTGGTGGTGGGCAGGAGCAGCATCATTATTTCTTGGGAAGGTGGGAGAGGGTTTTGCCTCTTTCTCCTGTCCTCTTTATTGCCCTGGTGTGCAATGCAGTGCACTGCAGGAAAACATGCCAGGAATTTTTTTTAAAAAAAGACAGTTGGCAGTGTGTGAGGAGTGTTTTCTGACTGTCGCTCTTCATCATCCTGACACACTGTTCCACAGCATGCCAGAGGAAAACAATCAGTGGCTCTTAGATGCTCCCATGGTACTACTACTAAGGTACATACCACCTTATTTTCCTTCCTGACATGGTGCTTTGCAGCATCCCAGGACAGCCAAGAAGGGAGAGTTCAAAATGATCGTAAAACAGAGTTGGAAAGGACCTTGACAATCATCTAGTCCAACCCCCTGCTCAGTGCAGGCAATTGCTACAGCATCCCTGACAAACAGCCAACCAGCCTCTGCTTGAAAACCTCCAATGAGGGAGAGCCCACAACTGCATGAGGCAGACTGTTCAGTGCCAGATAAGGTCTTACAGTTAATTCTTCTTCATGTCTAGCCTAAATCTACTTCCCTGTAGTATCAACCCATCGATTCTAGTCCTGCCCTTACCGAACCAAAGAAAATAAGACTTCCCCTTTTTCTGTGTGGCAGCCCATCTTGAAGACAGCTACCATAACTCCCCTTAGTCTTATCTTCTCCAGGCTAAACACAGTGACTAGCCTAAATCTACTTTGGCGTGACGTGGCTGCAAAAAAAGAGAATGCAGTGTTGGGCTGCATCAGCAAAGGCACAATCCAGATCATGAGAAGTAAATATTCCACTAGACCTACCTTGGAATATTGTTTCCAGTTTTGGACACCACGTTTTAAGCAGGAGCGTCACTAGGGCGCGCGCGCCGCCCTAATGACCCCCTTGCCCGCCGCGACAGCCGGCTAGACAGGATGTCTCCAGAGCCGGCAGCAGCGGAGCCTCCGCTGCTGCCGGCTCCGGAGACATCCTCTCCGGCTGGCTGCCCTGGGCCTTCTGACGAGGCCCAATGCGGCGACATCATATTTATTAGGTTTTTCGCGCATGCGCAGTACGTTTCTGAGGGCAAAGGGCTGCCCTTTTGCCCTCAAACGTTCTGCGCAGGCGCGAAAACCTAATAAATATGATGTCGCCGCATTGGGCCTCGTCAGAAGGCCTTGGACCTCTGCCAAGGGCGGACGCTCCGAGGCCTTCTCCTGGAGCGTGGAGGTGACGCGCGCGGCGCGCGAGTGCACGTGGGGGACCACGCGTCACCCTTTGCGCACGTCACCCCCAGGCGGTCCGCCCTCCCCGCCACGCTCCAGTGACATCTGTGGTTTTAAGGAGGACATTGATAAGCTGGAGCAGGTTCAGAAGAGATCACCTAAGGTGGTGAGGGGCCTGAAAATCCTTGAGGAACAGTTAAAAGAGCTTTGTGGCATCTGCAAATTAGATAAGCATCCCATCTACGCCATCATCCTGGTCATTTATAAAAATGTTGAACAGCACAGGGCCCAAGACAGAGTCCTCTAGCACTCTACTCAATACTTCCCGTCAAGTTAACATAGATCCATGTAATAGCACTCACTAGAATGGTGGTTCAACCAGCTTTGAATCTCTAGCACGTATGCTTCCATTTTTATCCACAAAGATAACATGGAAGAATTTTGGTCCAATTCTATCCAGTGATAATGCATAGGATACAGGGCTACTGGTGCAGTGTCTGCTGCATCCTACACACTGTCCTGTGATAAGGCCAGTCAAGAGGGGTAAGAGGAGAAATACTTTACCTTCCCAGCCTAATGGGACTCCTCAGATCTATGTCACCTTTGCTGCCAGCATAGCTCTGAGGAGCCTGCTGGAGGTGTGTCCGGCCTGGGATGGGGGTTCAGAATCTGGCAGCTGCTGGCTCTGCCACAATCTACCCCTTTCCCACTCCAATCTCCTCCCCTGCCAACTGCCAGACTGTGCCACACTACTGGTGGCACACAGCATTATGGTTGCTGCACTTCAGCCATGCAGCAGCTATTGGTGGATGGCCTGCCACAATACAAGGGCCCTCATTGTGCCACCATACCTGGTGGTATGCTGGCGCAATCGGGATAGGATTGGGCCATTAGTCAAATGCTTTGCTGAAATCTTGGTATACTATGTCTACAGAGCTCCCGTGGTCTACCAGTCTAGTCACTCAGGCAGATCAGCCCTGGGAGGATGGTGGGATCAGCATCTGACTATGTTGGATGTCATAGCCTATCATCCCTCCCAGGTCTCCAGCCCTGACATGGGGTCTGCTAGGTCCTACACCAGCTAAAGAGCTGGCAGAGCCTCATTGCGGCAGCTGGTGGTTTACCTGGGGTAAGCAAGCAAATGCCAAGGGAGGATAGGATTGGGCTGCCCGTATGAGCTCTTTCCTGTACCACTAGGGTTGAACACTCCTGCCATTTCCCTGGTCAGGACACTCTACCCTGTATAGAATGCAGATATTAAACTGATCTTGAGCTGAAACAGTGCAGTTCCTTTCCTGGAACCCTGATCCTTAATAACTTCTTCCCTAGTTCTGCAGAATATATTCTTATACCAGACATGTAGAGGCTGGTTCTCTAGTGCTACCTCCTCAGGTGAAGAATCTGAATTTCAAGGGAAGCCAAAAGTGTTTTTGATGAGATCACTGAAATTTCTCCCAGGAGATGGGACCTTATGTATGTCTGATTGTGAGCATGCAGCTGAATGATAAAGGCCATACTTGAGAAAGTACCTGGTTCTGAAGCACCAGAGGAGCTAGTTCGAGACCCATCAGCCTTGTTGTTCCTGACACCAGCAATCAAATGCAGTGTTACCCAGATTATCCAAGCAGAGGCTGCCAATGATGCACCTGTGGATCCAGTGATTGGCTATCCATGATTGCGTCCTCTGCTCAATCTTTCTAAGTACACAGTTGGGCTGAAAGCTGCCTGAAAATGCCTGTGACTCAGCCATCACTTTTCTGAAAGTGCTTCTATTTTGATAGTTGCACAACATGCCTTGCATTAGGGGTCACACAGCCTGCACACAGCAACCAGTGCCTGGCATTGCTGAGAGAAAGAAAGAATATAATGTAATGAATTTTGTTTATTGGGAAGTAGAAACTGAAGAAAAGAAAGCTAGGAAATTACCTATTGCTTGTCTTCTGCAGCAGAGAGATACTGAAAACACAAATTAGTCATTAGCATGGCTCAATTTGTAACATTGCTGCCTCGGAGCCAAAAGGTTTTTGTTGCTCTTATTATTTCTGCCACAGTAATTCCTAGGGTACCAAGCAAAGGGACTGTGGGATCCAGATTGCCAATTATTATTCAGAAACATATAGTAATGGGACATTCCTTCCCCACCCCCAAACCTATCAATCTAATTTGCTTAAAAACAAAGCTAAACAATATGAAAAGAGGGTAGGGAAATGTCACGGGCAAGCCTTGGTATTTCATTCCCATGTAAGCACTTGGCCTGATCCCCAGAATTAACACTAATGATAACATTGGATGCCTCACTAATAGAGCTGTAATCCTCCAGATGGGACACAAGACTGGTGGCCATCCAAACTCTTTCCTGTGGTCTCATTTCATCTTGAAACGTACTAGGTCTATATTTCCTAAGGGGGTTCAACCAGACAGTTACTACCTCTCCAACAGAATGGACAGTAATACTTACAGAAACTGGAACAGGTATACAAAGGTTTCCACAGGTGATGAACGCATGTGATGGAAAGAGGCATTGCAGTTCCTCTCGTCCCACTGTTACAGAACTGTTAGTCGTATTGCAATCTGGGTAACTGTCAGCCTGGTAATATCTGCCACATGTTTTTAAATGGCCCATGAAAAATCACCCTGCTGCCTGGGAAAACAAAACTAGTTTAAGTAAAGAACGAATAGGTAATCCTGACAAATTTGAAAATTTGTTGTAAGAAAGCACTCCACAACAGAAAGCAATACAGGCCTGAAAGCATACTTTAAAACACATAGTACTAACAATCTGATGGAAGAGAGCACATTTGTTTCCCAGTAGAATTGTAGTAGCATTTAAATTTCACTTCAACGATGCAAAGAGAGGGCTAGTGAGTACTTTACGCTTTACAGTTTACACACAAAAAAGTGTCAACTCGGTAAAATTGAGACTCCTTCGGAGAACAATGCTTACACAATCAAGAGAAAGAAAGAAAAATAAACTGCATTCTTTGGAGTAGATTTCTCTCTCTATGCCATACTGATTTCAAAGAAGTATTGCAAAGGGACTCTTGTTCCCATTACTTGTTTAATTACACTGGCACACAACAGCACAATGGCAGCAAGCAGAATGCAGAAAACAAAGCATTGGGAGAACGACATCATGTCTTGCAAAGATTTTCCTCATTTCACCTGACAGAAGCATGCAAGGTAAACAAATCAATACTTTATCAATGAAATAAAAAGTAAAGAAAACTGTTTCCATTTGGGGTGCGTGATTAGGCTTTGTTCTAAAAATGAAATATTTCATTCTTAAGCCAAAGGTATGAGAAAATGGAAAGTAGAAAATGATAGAAACACATACTGTATATCTTACAATACTTTCATGAGACTGAAATTAACCTAATGTTTATATTCCCTTGCAGAGCGCAAAGCACATTGGGTGATCACAAGCAAATCATTATCACTATCACTATTTCAAGGGGTCATGTAGATAAAATATAATAACTTGCCCTCCCCATAAGGTCTTTGGAGGAATGGCAGGGTACTAATGTGATAAATAATGATCTGTGTACATGCCTTTATGGTCCACAGGGTTGAATACTGCAGTGCCCTTTAAGAGCATTTGGAGAACTGAGCTGATACAGGGTTCTTTCCAGAATTGTTGTACACTTCTAAGTACTGTAGTGCTAAGCCAAATATTGGGAGCGAAGGCAGTTTTATGAATAGCTTCAACATCAGAACCAAAAGTATTCCAGTTATTTGGGGGGAAGCAGGAGTATTGCTGTGAAAGACTGAACAGCTGTTAAATTCTTAGGGTGACGACGAGTAAATTAAGCTGTGTCATCATTCTAGGAGCTTAATTTAACCTTAGAGATGACAGAACATACCTACATTTGGGGCACAATCCAAGGCAGCGTGTGTGCCAGTATAGCGCACGCTGCACCGGTGCTTGCCTTAAAGCACATTGCAACAGCATAGCAGTTGCCATTGTGTGCATTGTGCGCTGGCCTGTGTGCACCGACAGAAGAAGCAGCATGCACCAGACATGATAAGTTCCATGCCGAGTGGCGCAGGGGCAGGGGTGTAACAGGGTGGGAGATGGGCGGCAATGGGGCTGGGGTGAGCAGATCAGACTCAGGAGGAGGCATGATCGACGGAGCTAGCACGTGACGCATCCTATTCCTCCTCCCAGTCCTGATTCACCAACATGGGGCAAAGCGGACTTGTGCCAGCAATTAAGTTTGTGCAGGTCCGAGTTGCCCGATTGCAGCTATTGGGGCTTACTCAGGCAAGGGGACAATACCCTGCAGAGATCTCCAGCAGCCAAAGTTACTGCGCAGGATGCAGCATAGCCCATGCTACTGCATTGCTGCGCAATTTGCGCTGAATTGTGCTGCCCGTTACATAGCACTGTAGCATCATCACATTCAATGCACAATCCTTGATTGGCTGAGATCACTTATTAAGGAATGAACAAAATCAGCAGTAGAGGAAGAAAGCAAAGATTGTTGCAAACAGACACTGTCGGCGCAATCCTAGCACCAGTAAAGCATATTCGTGATGACTCGAGAGCAGGGAAGGCCTGCGCAAGGCCGGCCTCCCCTGCTCCGCCGATGGAGCCCTCGCTCAACCGCCACAGGACCCAGGTAAGGATCCAGCGGGTTAGAATGGGGCTGAAGTTTCTTCAGGGTTTCTCCGGGTCAATCTGGTGAGCGAACAGGCTCCTTGAAGCAGAGCTGCAGGTCCATAGTGACACTACTGGTGGGACTGGATTTGGAGTTTCTTTTAGAGGGTGCTGGTGCTCAGTCTCTTGGCTGCATGACTGGGTATGGGACGCACTTACTGCGGACTGGACTGTTGTGGAATTTTTTCCAATGGTTGTCAAGGTGAATGTTTGGAAGCTGGAATGTAGGAACTCTACAGTTCACTTTTGGTGTGACAACCAGGCTGTGGTGTTTGTAACAGATATATAGGTCTCCCAGAGTGATGATACCGGTCAGAGTTTTTGTCATGCAGTACCTCTACAACAACAACTTGTTTGTTGTCAAGTATTAAGTATTATTGTTGTCAAGTAACCCAGCCTGTACAACAGCATTGTAGACTGACAGTCCAATCCTAACTAAATCCCGCAGGTCAATAGCAAGGTAGGTAGGAACGAGGAACAAAGAATGGAACAACATGAGGCTTTAAAATCCAGGGTTTTAATAGATTTTTTTGCCCCATAGAATCCTATGGGATTCTGGGTGGGGTAACTCTATCAGGGGATCCTCTATTGTTAGTTGAGGACTTCTGATGGGTTCTGCTTATTTTCCTCCACCCAGCTGAGAGTGTGGTAGCAAATTTGAGGTCTGTTTGCTCGTTCCTAGACTGAGCTTAAGCATGGGGTTGGTAAGGACTGTTGGAGGTGAAAAACCTTTCCTTTATTTTGCTGAAGTTGTTTTTCCCAGACTCGGGAGTCCTTAGGCTATTTGACAAAGTGTCAAATATGCAGTCCCAGCAAGCTTTGGAGCTGGAAGGCTTCATCTGAATTTTGGAGATGTGAAAACTCAATTTATATTTAAGCAGTAGATAAGAGCATTCATAGATCAATTAAGGAGGGGGTGATTGCATGCTTTTTTAAAATCAAAATTGTGGCCTTCCTAACCTGTGGATCTGTGGCCTCTTTCAATAAGTCTTGTGAATAACCATATTACTTATTATGGTTAAGTTCTGTGAATAACCATATTACCTTGCTCTCCAGGCTCGCACTTCAAGAACATCGTGTATGAATGTATGTCCCTGACAATTAAGTCCAGTCGTGTCCGACTCTAAGGTGTGGTGCTCATCCCCATTTCAAAGCCGAAGAGCCAGCGTTGTCCGAAGACGCCTCCGTGGTCATGTGGCCGGCATGACTCTCCTTGCCGCAGCGCATAGCATGCGGCTGGAACACGGAGCGCTGTTTACCTTCACGCAAGTGGTACCTATTTATCTACTCGCATTAACATGCTTTGGAACTGCTAGGTTGGCAGGAGCTGGCCAAGCAACAAGAGCTCACCCAGTTGCGAATTCAAACTGCCGACCTTTCAATCGACAGCTCATGGTTCAGCGGTTTAACCCACTGCGCCACCCGCTAGCCTGTATGTCTCCTACATGCCTTGAATTAAAAGGAAATACAGAAATAAAATATTGACTATGTAACAAGGGATCTTTAGAATACCTTCCTCAATCCAGATTTGGAAGCTAACATTATTTGTTTTGTTAGCTGAAGTGTGGAAAAGGAGAGCTGTTAAATATGCAATCATAGAATTAATCAATGTATCTGCAAGATTCAGAGACAACGACCATATGCAATTGTCAACCCAGTTTGGAAAAATCTGTGCCATTACTAGTGAAGTCTTCAGAAGTCTCATGCTGTGTGATACCCCAGAAAGCATTTTATGTTAACATGATGAGACACTATAGGGTGGAATACCACCAGGGTGAAAACTTATGGGCCAACATAATTACCTTTAGCTAACAATTATTAGCTCTACTGGAACTGCAATCTAAATGCATAACATCAAGGGGCAAATAAATAGGTGACATAGATTTATCCAAAACACTTTGTAAGAATAGATATCCAATTCTAAAGCTAGTCGCAGTTATACTGCTAGTATAGGCTTCTTTAGACTAGAAACATAAGACTCAGAGAGGTGAAACTAGCTTGATGTAGGTATTCCTTCTCCAAAACTGTTTGATTAGATACAACAGTAGGGCATAAGAGATGAGTGGGTACAACAATTGACAACTCATCACATTCCTGTTTCAGCCTTCTACTATGGAGCTAAGAGTAGGTTACATGGAGTATCCTAATTTACAGCCCAATCCTTACCTACCAGTAACTCCCCCGGCACCAATGCAGCTATGCTGATGCAGTCACGCCAACACAGGGAAGTTAAGTAGGACTGGGATACTCCATGTATGGTATCCTAATTTACAGTAGATGTAATGTAATGTAATTCTAACACATAGGGAGTTTCCCGCGGGGGAGTTTCATGTCCCAGAGGCCTCCTTGAGGTAAGGGAACATTTATTCTCTTGCCTTGGGGCAAGCCTTTGCTGCCCTGATGGGTCTTTGGCTTTGCGAAAACCGGAAGCGCCCAAAGATCGCCGTTTTGCGGTGATCCGAAGATTGGGGAGGCCTGCAGTGGGTCACGCAGTGGGTCACGCAGTGGGTCACGCAGGCCTACTTGAAGCTCCCCCAAGCCCCAGTAAGTACAGTGGGGGTGGTTTCGGACAATTTTGCAGCAGCAGCGATCCCCCAGATTGCCGCTGCCATGCTGTCCCTGACCCTTAAGGGGGCAGGGGGCAGCTAAAGTTCTCAATGGTGGGTCACGACCCACAGTTTGAGAACCACTGCACTAGCCCAATCTTAGTTAGGATTGGGCCGTTATTCTCACAACAACCCTGTGATTAGGTTGGGCAGTAATGACTGGTTGCATTGTGAGCTCCAAGTCTGAAAAGGAATTGCAACTCCTCCTCACTCCAAGTCTAACGTTGCAGTGGGCAGAGTATTGAATTTGAACCAGAAGGATCTGCATTCACATTACCGCTCAGCCATAAAACAAACTGGGTGACGTCATAATCTCTCAGCTATAACTATGTCAGTCAACTGTTGGATGACCTCACACATGTCATCCGGAGCCCCTTGGAGGAAGGCAAGGATGCAAATGAAATAAAGAGCAGCAACAACTTTATGCCCCACTACACTACACTGGCTCTCTGTCAATGCCTCTTGTATACCACTTTCACTCACTGGCGTCACTACAGGGGGGCGGAGCTGTAAGTGCTGCTGAAATCGGAGCCTCCCTTTCTCAGAGGAAAGAAGCGGCCCCGCCCCCTCACCTTCGGAGCCTTTCAGGGAAGCGAAAGCAACGTGCAGGAGACTCCCTGCGCGTTGCTTTCGCTTCCCTGAAAGGCTCCGAAGGTGAGGGGGTGGGGCCACTTCGTTCCTCTGTGTAAGGGAGGCTCCGATTTCAGCAGCACTTACAGCTCCACCCCCCCTGTAGTGACGCCAGTGCTTATACTTCTCTTACCAAACTGTCTCTTGTCATTGTTAATGTATCAAATGCATACGTTCCTAGTCTCTTATCATGTGAAGGATTTCTCTGATTTGCATCATCAGTACAATTATCAGGAGCAATCATTTTTAATCAGAGGTGTTTATGTGGTGCGTGAATGTGTACAGAAATGCCTGAACTTCTCAATACTGTGCTTGCAACATTACAGCATTTACAAATAACAGAGAGCCCTTTTAAAAATGACAGTGCAGGCCATCAGTTGATTTAAAGCAATGCAAATGTTAATGATCCTTTGGATATGCCCAGGTATTCAGCATTTGTTAGCAACGACTGTATTCATTTTCATGTTTCATATAAAACACATTTGCAAAATCCTATCCTACGCATTCAGTTGTTCCAGCATACACTTTAGCCCAGGGGTGGCCAACCTTCCACCACTAGGGCCTCTGTGTCCTTAGGAGTTGTGTAGAAGACAGAATCATGGCAGCTGCAAGTGCTGATGGTGTTGCTAAAGCAGCTGCACCTGCTGAAATGCCTTCACCTAGACAACCATTAAAGGGCCAGGAGCATTCATGTGGAAAGGTTGGCCACCCCATTGTGGCAGTAGGAGAGCTCAAAGTAGGCGAGCCCATTGTGGCTAGTAGGAGCAAGGAGCAACAGTGGGGAATTCCCTAAGTCAAAGAGGTCCATGAGCACCCAGAAATGGCATTATCTGCAAGAATTTGGGGCCTGCTACAGAGACCACCTGGAGACAGCCTGAGGCAGGTGCAATGTAGAAGAGTCAGAGCTGAGATGGAATGGTGATTTTTCTGCAGATGATATGGATCCTGGCAGGCAAACTAAGGAGTTCTGACTTAAAGACAGTGGAAGTTCTCTGAAACTGGCAGAACAGTTGCCAGAGAAGAGGCATATGGAAAAGAAAGGAGAGCAGGAGGGGCAAGTCTGTCACCTTACGGCTGCCCAGTGGCTTAGTAGGAGAGCAAATGCTGAAGTATCCCTGGCACTGGCGTCACTGCAGGGGGGGCGGAGCTCTAAGTTCCTCCGTGATCCGAGCCTCCGTTACACAGAGGAATGAAGCGCCCCGCCCCCGTGCCTTCCGAACCAGTCAAAGCAGTGAAAACAACGTGCAGGAGACTCCCTGCGCCTTGTTTTCACCGCTTTGTATGGTTCGGAAGGCGCGGGGCGAGGCGCTTCGTTCCTCCGTGTAACGGAGGCTCAGATCACGGAGGAACTTAGAGCTCTGCCCCCCCCTGCAGTGACGCCAGTGATCCCCGGTACAGTCATGACTCAATAGTATCTATCATTTGGATGGCCAATGTTTATTCTGCAAAAAAACAGGTCTAAAGCGTGGAGCCACTTCCCATAGGATGGAGGACAAACCCAGTTGTGACATTCCATGAACACTCAGTACAGAGAAGCAAGACAGTCTTACCTCCCTGAAAAGCATATCTGTGTGACAGACAAGATTCCAAATGAGTTTTTTGTTCACATTCACACATGACGTTGTTTGAATATTTTAAGTGTGCACCTAAAATATAACATGCAAAAAGACCTTAAGGCTGCAATCCTATAATACTTTCCTAGGAGTAAGCCCCATTGAATTTAATGGGACTTACTTCTGAGTAGACTTCTGCCTACACTGTAAGAGATCTCCATGCCAAATTCGCAGCTCTCTGGAGTTTTGTTGTGTGGAATATTATGAACATGAATTGCCCCAGGCCCCTCATTAAAATATTAGTTAAAGGCTGGCTTTAGCCATTGCATTTGAATTGGCATTTAGATGTCTTGCCCAGGTCTTGTCATGAGTGGCTACACACACACACACACACACACACACACACACACACACACACACACACACACACACACACACACACACACACACACACACACGAGAGAGAGAGAGAGAGAGAGAGAGAGAGAGAGAGAGAGAGAGAGAGAGAGAGAGATCCAACCCCAAAACAAAACACCCATGTAGGAGCCCACCCCAGATGTCTGTCTTATACTGACAAAGCTTCTTTAAGACCTAGCATTCAATTGAGGGTCATGCTTTCATTGAGGTTTTTTTTCTGAGTCTCTGAGGCATGAGCACTCTTGAAAGACTCGTTGCCTTGATGAAAACGATATTTCTAACAAATGACAATCAAGTGATGTTTTCATTATTGCAAGTACTTTTCTGCCAGTACTTCAAGTCTCCTTAGTAACAGAATTTGGGGAAGATTGTCGCTTTTCAATATTCGATTGTAACTATCTCACTGTCACCAAGTATAAGTGTTTCGTAGAGTCTCTTGTATACTGGAAAGCACTATTCACTTCCTCCCCCCCCCCAAAAAAAAGAATATCAATTATTGTGGTTTTTCTTCTCCCTTGTAGTTTTATTTTGATGTTAGAAAGCACTGTTTCCACATCTGACCTCATGTTACAATTGGTGACAGAATAATAAGCATAGTCAAAATTTCATAGCGGTTGTACGGAGGTAGCGGTTGTGGTGCATGTTGGCACCAACGACGTGGGGAAATGTAGCCGAGCGGTCCTGGAGGCCAAATTTAGGTTGCTAGGTAGGAAGCTCAAATCCAGGACCCCAAAGGTAGCGTTCTCAGAAGTGCTACCTGTTCCACGCGCAGGGCCAGCTAGGCAGGCGGAGCTCAGGGGTCTCAATGCGTGGATGAGACACTGGTGTCAGGAGGAGGGGTTTAAGTTTGTTAGGCACTGGGGAACGTTTTGGGACAAGCCAGGCCTGTACAAGAGGGACGGGCTTCACTTGAACCAAAACGGAACCAGACTGCTGGCGCGTAACATTAAGAAGGTGGCAGAGCAGCTTTTAAACTGACTCCTGGGGGAAAGCCGACAGGAGCCGAGGGGCATCCGGTTCGGGACTCCTCATCCCTCGGGAATGAGGGTGCAGAGGATGGGGAACAGTCAAGTAATAACAGAGTAAGAATTGGGAGTGGTAGCGTGATGGGACATGACAGCCAGTCTAGCAAGACAGAAGGCTGCAGGAATAAAGGGGCAAACATGCAGCCCTTCTTGGGGGACCAGGTATATAAGTGCTTTTATGCAAATGCCCGAAGTCTTCGGGCAAAGATGGGAGAACTGGAATGTTTGGTGGCTAGGGAAAACATTGACATAGTAGGTATAACAGAAACCTGGT
The DNA here is from genome assembly GCA_026170595.1 of Plestiodon gilberti rubricaudatus. Lineage (NCBI taxonomy): Eukaryota > Metazoa > Chordata > Lepidosauria > Squamata > Scincidae > Plestiodon > Plestiodon gilberti. The sequence goes on from JANXHW010000003.1 coordinate 114,570,283, forward strand.
GGAATGCAGAGAACCAGTGGGATACTGAAATTCCAGGATATAAACTCTATAGGAGGGACAGAGAGGGACGTGTTGGAGGTGGGGTGGCCATCTATGTCAAAGAGGGGGTAGAATCCACCAGAGTAGAGCTGGAGGGGGGCTCTGACTCCTCCGTAGAATCACTGTGGGTTAGATTACCAGGCTCAAAGAGTGATGTAATAGTAGGGGCATGCTACCGTCCTCCAGATCAAAAACCTGAAGGGGATCTTGAAATAAGGAAGCAAATCAGGGAGTTGTCAACGAGAGACAGGGTTGTAGTCATGGGGGACTTCAATTATCCTCACATCGACTGGGTCAATTCATGCTCAGGTCATGAAAGAGAGACTGGATTTCTGGATATGTTAAATGACTGTGCCTTAGAGCAGCTTGTCACGGAACCGACCAGAGGACAGGTGACTCTGGACTTGATATTGTGTGGCACTCAAGATCTGGTCAGGGAGGTAAATGTTACCGAACCGTTGGGGAACAGTGACCATGCTGCGATCTGTTTCGCCATGCATGTCGGAGGGAGAGTGCCGAGCAAATCTGACACGAAAACCCTTCCGAAGGGCAGACTTCCCCAAAATGAGAAGACTAGTTAAGAAAAAGCTGAAAGGGAAGGTAAAAAGAGTCCAATCGCTCCAGAGTGCATGGAGGCTGTTTAAAACAACAGTCATAGAGGCCCAGCGGGAGTGTATCCCACAAAGGAGGAAGGGCTCGACCAAGTCCAGGAGGATGCCGGCATGGCTAACAAGCACAGTTAAGGAGGCTATAAAAGGCAAGGAAGCTTCCTTCCGTAAAAGGAAGTCTTGCCCTAATGAGGAAAATAAACAGGAGCACAAACTGTGGCAAAAGAAATGTAAAAAGATGATACGGGAGGCCAAGCAAGACTTTGAGGAACGTATGGCAGGCAACATAAAAGGGAATAATAAAAGCTTCTTCAAATATGTTAGAAGCAGGAAACCTGCCAGGGAAACGGTTGGTCCGCAGGATGGTGAGGGAGAGAAAGGGCTGATAAAAGGGGACTTGGAGACTGCAGAGAAATTAAATGAGTTCTTTGCATCTGTCTTCACGGCAGAAGACCTCGGGCAAATACCGCTGCCAGAACGGTCTCCCCTGACTAAAGAATTAAGTCAAATAGAGGTTAAAAGCTCCTTCATGGATCATTGCCTTGTCGTGGCGAAGGGGCTTGCGTAACTCAATGAAGCCATGAGCTATGCCGTGCAGGGGCACCCAAGACGGACAGGTCGTAGCAGAGAGTTCTGACTAAAAGTGATCCACTGGAGAAGGAAATGGCAACCCACTCCAGTAACCTTGCCAAGAAAATCCCATGAACAGTACCAAAAGGCTAAAAGATATGACGCCGGAAGATGAGCCCCTCAGGTCGGAAGGTGTCCAATATGCTACTGAGGAAGAGCGGAGGACTATTCCAAGTAGACCCAGAAAGAGTGAAGCGGCTGGGCCAAAGCCAATAGGACGTCCAGCTGTGGATGTGTCTGAGGTTGAAAGGAAAATCCAATGCTGCAAGGAGCAATACTGCTTAGGAACATGGAATGTGAGGTCTATGAATCAAGGCAAGCTGGATGTGGTCAAAAATGAGATGATAAGATTGAACATTGACATCTTGGGAATCAGCGAACTAAAATGGACGGGCATGGGCGAATTTAATTCAGGTGACCATCATATCTACTACTGTGGGCATGAATCCCTTAGAAGAAATGGAGTAGCCCTCATAGTCAATAAAAGAGTGGGAAAGGCAGTACTGGGGTGCAACCTCAAAAACGACAGAATGATTTCAGTTCGAATCCAAGGCAAACCATTCAACATTACAGTAATCCAAGTGTATGCCCCAACCACTGATGCCGAAGAAGATGAAGTTGACCGGTTCTATGAAGACCTACAACACCTTCTAGAACTAGCACCCAAAAAAGATGTCCTTTACATCATAGGAGACTGGAATGCTAAAGTAGGAAATCAAGAAATAAACGGAACAACAGGCAAGTTTGGCCTTGGAGCGCAAAATGAAGCAGGGCAAAGGCTAACAGAGTTCTGTCAAGAGAACACGCTGGTCATAGCAAACACTCTTTTCCAACAACACAAGGCGACTCTACACATGGACATCACCAGATGGTCAATACTGAAACCAGATAGATTATGTGCTTTGCAGCCAAAGATGGAGAAGCTCTATACAATCAGTAAAAACAAGACCTGGAGCTGACTGTGGCTCAGATCATGAGCTTCTTATTGCAAAATTCAGACTTAAATTGAAGAATGTAGGGAACACCACTAGACCAGTCAGATATGACCTAAACCATATCCCTTATGAGTATACAGTGGAGGTGACGAATAGATTTAGGGCATTAGACCTGGTAGACAGTGCCTGAAGAACTATGGACGGAAGTTCGTAACATTGTACAGGAGGCAGCAACGAAAACCATCCCAAAGAAAAAGAAATGCAAGAAAGCAAAGTGGCTGTCAGATGAGGCTTTACAAATAGCTGTGGAAAGAAGGAATGCAAAAAGCAAGGGTGAAAGGGAAAGATATAAACAACTGAATGCAGAGTTCCAGAGAATAGCAAGGAGAGATAAGAAGGCCTTCTTAAATGAACAATGCAAGGAAATCGAGGAAAACAACAGAATGGGGAGGACTAGAGATCTCTTCAAGAAAATTGGAGATATCAAGGGAACGTTTTGTGCAAAGGTGGGCATGATAAAGGACAAAAAAGGCAGGGACCTAACAGAAGCAGAAGAGATTAAGAAGAGATGGCGAGAATACACAGAAGAACTATACAAGAAAGATCTTAATGTTCCTGATGACCACGCTGGTGTGGTCACTGACCCAGAGCTGGACATCCTAGAGAGTGAAGTCAAGTGGGCCTTAGGTAGCATTACTAACAACAAAGCTAGTGGAGATGATAATATCCCAGCTGAGCTACTTAAAATCCTAAATGATGATGCTGTGAAAGTGCTGCACTCAATATGCCAACAAATTTGGAAAACTCAGCAGTGGCCAAAGGATTGGAAAAGGTCAGTTTACGTTCCAATTCCAAAGAAGGGCAGTGCCAAAGAGTGTTCAAACTACCGTACAATTGCACTCATTTCACATGCTAGCAAGGTTATGCTCAAAATCCTACAAGCTAGGCTTCAGCAGTACGTGGACCGAGAACTACTGGACGTACAAGCTGGGTTTCGAAGAGGCAGAGGAACTAGAGATCAAATTGCCAACATGCGGTGGATCATGGAGAAAGCACGAGAGTTCCAAAAAAACACCTACTTCTGCTTCATTGACTACGCAAAAGCCTTTGATTGTGTGGATCACAACAAACTGTGGCAAATTCTTAAAGAGATGGGGGTACCAGACCACCTTACCTGTCTCCTGAGAAACCTGTATGCGGGTCAAGAAGCAACAGTTCGAACCGGCCATGGAACAACTGATTGGTTCAAAATTGGGAAGGGAGTACGGCAAGGCTGTATATTGTCACCCTGCTTATTTAACTTATATGCAGAGTACATTATGAGAAATGCAGGGCTGAATGAATCACAAGCCGGAATCAAGATTGCCGGGAGAAATATCAACAACCTCAGATATGCAGACGATACCACCCTAATGGCAGAAAGTGAAGAAGAACTAAAGAGCCTCTTGATGAGGGTGAAAGAGGAGAGTGCAAACGTTGGCTTGAAACTCAACATTAATAAAACTAAGATCATGGCATCGGGTCCCATCAATTCTTGGCAAATAGAAGGGGCAGAAATGGAAGCAGTAACAGATTTTACTTTTCTGGGCTCCAAGATCACTGCAGACGGAGACAGCAGCCATGAAATTAAAAGACGCTTACTCCTTGGAAGGAAAGCTATGGCAAACTTAGACAGCATAATAAAAAGCAGAGATATCACCATGCCAACAAAAGTTCGTATAGTCAGGGCGATGGTGTTCCCAGTAGCAATGTATGGTTGCGAGAGTTGGACCATAAGGAAGGCTGAGCGCCGAAGAATAAATGCTTTTGAACTGTGGTGCTGGAGAAGACTCCTGAGAGTCCCTTGGACTGCTAGGAGATCAAATCAGTCAATTCTAAATGAAATCAAGCCTGACTGTTCCCTGGAAGGACAGGTACTAAGGCTGAAACTCAAATATTTTGGCCACCTAATGCGAAGAGAGGACTCTCTGGAGAAGACTCTGATGCTGGGAAAGATTGAAGGCAAAAGGAGAAGGGGAAGGCCAAGGATGAGATGGTTAGACAGCATCACCGATGCAACAAACATGAAAATGAGCGAACTCAGGAAGATAGTGGAGGACAGGAAGGCCTGGCGGGATATGGTTCATGGGATCACGAAGGGTCGGACACGACTTAACGAATGAACAACAACAAGAGGTTAAAAGAGAAGATGTCTCAGACTTAATTGACAAAATAAAGATCAATAAATCACCAGGCCCGGATGGCATCCACCCAAGAGTTCTGAAGGAACTCAAGAATGAAGTTGCTGACCTCTTGACCCAAATATGCAACTTGTCCCTTAAAACAGCCACTGTGCCAGAGGATTGGAGGATAGCTAATGTCACGCCAATCTTTAAAAAAGGAAGGAGGGGGGACCCGGGAAACTACAGCCTAACATCTGTTCCAGGGAAGATGGTGGAAAGTCTCATTAAGGATAAAATCTTAAAATACATAGAAGAATAAGCTCTGCTGAGGGAGAGTCAGCATGGCTTTTGCAAGGGTAAGTCTTGCCTCACAAACCTGTTAGAATTTTTTGAAAAGGTCAACAGGCATGTGGATGCGAGCGAACCCGTGGATATTATATATCTGGATTTTCAGAAGGCGTTTGACACGGTCCCTCATGAAAGGCTCCTGCGAAAACTCCACAGTCAGGGAATAAGAGGGCAGGTCCTCTTGTGGATTAGGAACTGGTTGAAGACCAGGAAACAGCGAGTGGGAGTCAATGGGCAATTTTCACAATGGCGAGAGGTGAAAAGCGGTGTGCCCCAAGGATCGGTCTTGGGACCGGTGCTTTTCAACTTATTCATAAATGACCTGGAGTTGGGGATAGGCAGTGAGGTGGCCAAGTTTGCGGACGACACTAAACTTTTCCGGGTGGTAAAGACCAGCAGGGATTGTGAAGAGCTCCAGAAGGATCTCTCCAAATTGGGAGAATGGGCAGCAAAATGGCAGATGCGCTTCAATGTAAATAAGTGCAAAGTGATGCACATTGGGGCAAGAAACCAAAATTTCACATATACGCTAATGGGTTCTGAGTTGTCTGTGACGGATGAAGAGAGAGATCTTGGGGTGCTGGTGGACAGGTCGATGAAAGTGTCGACCCAGTGTGCGGCGGCTGTGAAGAAGGCCAATTCCATGCTCGGGATCATTAAAAAGGGGATTGAGAATAAAACGGCCAATATCATTATGCCTTTGTACAAATCGATGGTAAGGCCACATCTGGAGTATTGTGTCCAGTTCTGGTCACCATACCTCAAAAAGGATATAGTTGAATTGGAAAAGGTGCAGAAAAGAGCGACCAGAATGATTTGTGGGCTGGAGCACCTCCCTTACGAGGAAAGGCTACAGCGTCTGGGGCTTTTCAGCCTAGAAAAAAGGCGCCTGAGGGGGGACATGATTGAGACTTATAAAATTATGCATGGGATGGAGAGAGTGGATAGAGGGAAATTCTTCTCCCTCTCGCACAACACCAGAACCAGGGGACATGTACTCAAATTGAGTGGAGGGAGAGTTAGAACAGACAAAAGAAAATATTTCTTTACCCAGCGTGTGATTCATCTGTGGAACTCCTTGCCACAGGATGTGGTGATGGCACCTGGCCTAGATGCCTTTAAAAGAGGTTTGGACAAATTCATGGAGGAAAAGACCATCACAGGTTACAAGCCATAAGCAACCTCCTGGTTTTTTAGAAGTGGGTTTTCTCTGTGCCAGGTGCAAGGGAGTGGCGACTGGACACAGGTATCTTGTTGTCTCGTGTGCTCCCTGAGGCATCTGGTGGGGCCACTGTGTGACACAGGAAGCTGGACTAGATGGGCTTTTGGCCTGATCCAGCAGGGCTCTTCTTATGTTCTTATGTTCTTATGTTCATATATACAAACAACAACAAAATAATCAGAAAAATTCAAAATTGATTCTTTAAGATATTCATGAAACATGGAGGGGTTGCAATTTATTTTAGAAGCATTTGTTGTGGCATATCATAATGACTATATCAATATCATAAACTGAGGTCAACACAGTGACCCTTATTTTATGTTATTTTTGGTACATGGGAATTTAAGAGTGTAAGATGAGCCCAGCTAGATCAGATCAAATGTCCATCTGGTCCAATATCCCATTTCTAGGCAGGAGACAAGAGAAAAGGGAAATCTATACAAGGAGAAGAGGGCATGTAATGGCAAAAACTGGAAGAGAGAAGCAAGGAGGGGAAGGCACAATGTGAGAATGTTAGGGAAATCAGGGAGATTTCCCCAAAGAAACAGCAGCTAAAAAACTAACAGCCCAATCCTACCTTAACTTTGGCCTGCGAAACAAGTGTTCCGCCAGCCGAAGACATCGTGAACGTGCGTTATGGCACGTTTGCATCTACTTCCGAGCAGGGAAGGCCGGCACAAGGCTGGCCTCCCCTGCTCTGCTGACGGAAGACTCGCCAGCCCGCCGCCAGCCCCAAGTAACGATCCAGCGGACGGGGGGCAGTGCAGCCGGGAATGGAGGCCGGCCATTGGCCCAGCCAATGGGGGAGGGGGACGGGGACGGCTTCGGCTGAATCCTGTCCCCTGACGATTGGCTGAGACATTACACGGCCTCCTCTGACTTCCGCCAGCAAAATAGCTGGCGGAATTCTGAGGAGGCCGATCGGCCCCAGCATCCTTTACACCTGGGGAAGGGGACGAGCATCCCCTTCCCCAAGTAGAATTTCCGCCGCGAGCTCAAGATCCGCCGGCGGCCCAGTGATTCTTTTGTGAGGATTGCGCTGTCAGGGTTATAAGGTACTGAGAGAGGAAAAAAGACTGGGGGGAAAGAAGAAGTGGGGAAGCATCAAGGTTCTTGTGGATGAGTCTATGTTCTAGCCTGAACCAGTGCTATTGGTGAGCTCCTTGACAGTCTGTGAAAACCTAGTTCTGGGGAAGGAAGCAAGGCAAGTCAGCCAAGATTGGTTTCTCAGGGGAAGGGTTCCTTTGTGAGGCAGCTCAGCAGGCACTTGAACTGTGGTTCGCAATAGCACTCAAGTGAAGAGCCTGAAGACAGAGGCGTCGCTGGAGGGGGGGGAGTCCTGCCGGTTGCCTTCGCTGCACTGAATGGCTCCGACGGCGAGGGGGTGGGGCCACCTCGTACCGGGGAGTAAACGGGGACTAGGACTGCACGGAACTTATGGTACCGCCCCCTCTCCAGCGATGCCTCTGCCTGAAGAAGAAGGGAGAAAGGCTAGAAGGTGAAAAAAATAGTCTGATACCTACCCTAGGTGCTGGCTGGCGCTGTGGTTTTGGGGTAGCAGAGGGAATGGGGGTGCTTGACACAGCACTGAACAAGCACAGCAACAGAACAAGAAACAGCAAACAGCAAACCCACGTTTCTATAGTTCAACTCCCACAGGACAACATGGAGGCTAGTGTTTGTTGAGCTCATCTTGCTCAGCTGAGCAGCCTCTGGAGATGAGAGATCCAATCCCTGTGCCTAATTCTTAACCACACTGTACCTGCCAGTTGTGACCACTTGCTAAATACACCTTGCCTGTTCCAACAATAGAATAGGTCAGGGGTTCTCAACCTTTGGAGGCCCGGGTACCCCCTATCACGGTCCAATTTTCTGAAGTACCCCCTGCTAATTAACTGCTAATTAATTGGATTATTCAATTAATTAGGTAATTAATCGTTAAATAAAAAGTACTAAAACAATTTTAAATATGAAAAATGTCTTATTTAACTCGTGTGTGTGTGTGTGTGTGTGTGTGTGTGTGTGTGTGTGTGTGTGTGTGTGAGAGAGAGAGAGAGAGAGAGAGAGAGAGAGAGAGAGAGAGAGAGAGGGATGCAAGGATCTTTTTTTTTCTCCAAGTCACACTTTCCAAAATCATCTCCTCCCTCCCCACCCCACCAAAGTACATTTTCCAAAGTACAAAAATAAGCCCAAAACCACAATCAGAGAGACAGAAGGGCTCCAAAAATAATTACAACTTAAAATCCATGTTAATTAACACTTAATTAGCTGCTGATGGGGCAGATAAGGGGCAGAGCTTGGTGTACCCCCAGCAAGAGGTTCGCGTACCCCTAGGAGTACCTGTACCACAGGTTGAGAACAACTGGTGTAGGTGAAACAAACACCCTCAACCCAGTCAATTGGGCAAGGCAGGACTGCATGACGACTTTCATGGGCCCTAGGCACTTTTGCCTTCGTGGACCCTCCCACCATAATAATAAGAACATAAGAACATAAGAAGAGCCCTGCTGGATCAGGCCAAAAGCCCATCTAGTCCAGCTTCCTGTGTCACACAGTGGCCCCACCAGATGCCTCAGGGAGCACACAAGACAACAAGATAACCTGTTTCCCGTTGTCACTCCCTTGCACCTGGCACAGAGAAAACCCACTTCTAAAACCAGGAGGTTGCTTATGGCTTGTAACCTGTGATGGTCTTTTCCTCCATGAATCTGTCCAAACCCCTTTTAAAGGCATCTAGGCCAGATGCCATCACCACATCCTGTGGCAAGGAGTTCCACTGATGAATTACACGCTGGGTAAAGAAATATTTTCTTTTGTCTGTTCTAACTCTCCCTCCACTCAATTTTAGTACATGTCCCCTGGTTCTGGTGTTGTGCGAGAGGGAGAAGAATTTCCCTCTATAATAATATCAATAATATCAATATTAAAAATTACTTTGATATATAACTTTGAATACTTCAACATTTTATTTTTGTTTCTGTACAGGTCCTAAATTTTTCTTTTTTTCTGATGTGAGAAAATCAAATCATTTTCTTTGATCCTAAAAGTTTTTTTTTTCTGAATTTAAAAGAAATTAAAACATTCTGTGGGCCCTAAAAGTATCGTGGACCCTAGGCACTTTGCCTACAGTGCCTAATGCAGAGACGTGGTCAGTGTTGGGGGCCTTGGGGCGGTGGACTCCCATGCGGTGGGATTGGGCCCCAGGCAGCAGGCGGGCGGGGGGTGCAATGGCAGCCGGCGACAGGGCGGATCATCCCGTTCACCAGGGTGAGCAAGGAGCGCCATTGGCGTGTTCAGCCCTCCAACCCACCCTGCATTTCTGAGTACTCAATAACAGCTGCTGCTGTTATGTCACTTCTGGCATGGGGAGGGTATGGTCATAGGAACGCCACTGGCTTAATGGATAAGTCAGCCCTGGGGCAAGGGAACAAAAATATTCCTACTCAGCGCCCCAAAGGATGATGAGCTAATCTTGGAGTGCCTTCCTAGGTGGGTGGGTTAACAGGATGCTTGCTAGCCAGACACACACTAACAGCGCAATCCTAACCAACATTCCAGCACTGGTGTAGCCACAATGCAGCCACGAGGTAAGGGAACAAATGTCCCCTCACCTTGAAGAGGTCTCTGTGACTTCTCCCTCACTGCAAAATGCAGTGTGCGCCCTGTAGGCACAGCTACAGTACGTCAGCGCTGGAACGTTGGTTGGGAGCACTGTAAGAAGCAGACCAAGGTAGATGCAATAATGGTTGCCCTGGCAACTCTAATTGGCCTTCCCCCCCCAAAGCTTGGCCTCATGCTGGGGGGGGGGGAATCAGCAAAACACTCACCCCTTCAATCCCTATCTAGGGATTTGGACTTCATTCTCAAGATATGCTGTTTTTGTCAGCATGCTTCCACTCAGTCCATGTCAGGAGATGTCCATCAATATGCTTCCACTCAATATGTGCATATTCACAGACAGAGAGCTAACCAGACCATTCTGGTCCACCTCCAATCACCACAAAGCAACTCAATCAGTCAATTACCAGATGGCAATAAACACAGAGCCATCCAAACCAGCACCATACCACCCTCACTTCCTGGTTAATTTCATTAATTGTAAGGGAAGGCAGTTCATCCAGACTGCTTCACTACACATACTGCAAAACGTGCTTTGGAATAACCACCCACCCACCCAATTAGAAAAACAAACAAAGGAGTGAGGGGTAGAGCAAGGACGTGCATACTACAGCATGAGGTTGCACTTCTGTTATCAGGTGGGGCCAGTTCTGGACTGAAAGTATCTAAATTGGCCCAGTTACCCATATTGTTCTCTCTTCATCAGAATATCATTATGGACCAGGAAAGCTAGGTGTATCAGAAAGCGATCTCACAGGCAATCAGTGGCCACATATATGAAAAACTGAAATGCAGTTAGCAAATTCAGTGTTGCTGCTCACAAAAAGATAAGCTTCCTTTTTGAAATCTGGGCAAACAAATATTTCATTACTGCAACTGCTTTTCAATTAATACAGAAACCTTTGTGCACATGATGTTAAAAATTGACACAAGTTCCAAGGATAAGGCTGAAATACTTGCAGTCTACACAAAGGATTAGTGACAGTGGCTCTTATGTACCAAGATTGGTTGCATCTTCCCCTCTGCAGAGGAGATTGCTTACACCATTATCATGCGTTTGAAAGAGGCGAGAGGACACAAGTTGACATGTTTAAAGCAGAAATATTTAAAGCTTGATAGGATCTGAAGCGTGAACTCTCTTCATTTTTTTCTACTGCACACATCTGTCAGAAAGCAGCAGTGTGCCTCTAATAACACAACCTGGCCTTTGTTTTCTCTTGTCTTTCGGCATTACACTTAATGTAGGGCTACCTGCTGAGACACTGAAAAAGACTTCCTGAGATTTTTTTTCAGCCACGGAGCCTCACTTCACAAGCTCAAGGGTATAGTCACTCTAAAATATTGCTCTAAGGGCAAGAATTAGAAATTTCATGTCATCCAAGACTACTTACATAGCCACTATTCAGAAGGGGGCATTCTTTCATCTATTAATTATGTTCCACTTTTCCATCTCACCAATACTAGAGACACATCATTGTACATATTTAATGGAACATAACTAAAAATACATCAGAATTAATCGGTAGCTGTTCCGTACCAAAGGATCTTCAGACTTGCCATGCTTTTCCCCCCATAAAAACAACCTGCACTCTTGCTAGAAAATCTGGGAACAAAAAGGAGACATTTTAAAAAGGTATTATTGTGACAAGATAGCTGCAGGATATAAAAGAAAATCAGTGTTCGGTGTACAGAGTAATATAAAAATGTAATTCGCAATTCTTTCTTCTCCTGTATCTCCTACCGTACCTACTTTTTCCAAGCATCATATATCACAATCCACACTTTGCTAAGCTGATGCTAGTGACAGCAACTTTGCAGCAAGTCACTTGTTAGAAGTTAGAACTGCAGAACCAATAAGAAGGGAGCTCAGTGGTTTCCACTGTGTTTGGAATTTCTTATTGCTACAAATCAAACAGAGTGTGAGTGTGGACCCTTGGGAGAGTCCGGGTGGTGCAGAAGGGTAGGTCGCCGTCGAGGAGCCCCTCAGGGGGTGCCTGGGCCTCCAGTCCAGCAGGCCAGTCTGGGGAGCGAGTGGGGTTCCCAGACCTGAGCTGGCAGGGCTAGCAGGGTCAGCGTAGGCCTCAGGGTAGCTGGAGGGCGGGGGTTGAGCCACCATGCAAGATGCCTCTCTCAGCTGGTCGGCTGGTCTCAGGCAGGAGGGGAAACACGGCTTCCCTTGCCTCGCAGCCGACTAGCTCATCACTAGCCGGCTCCTCCTTTATATAGGCCTTTTGGGGAAAGTCCCGCCCCCTCCCAAGAAGTCCCGCCTCCCCGGGTGATTGGCAGGTGCCCGAGCCTAATTGGCCCGTCACCTGAAGGTACCCGTGGGCTGTGCCAGCCAAGTTGTGGCCACGCACGCCCAGTTGCTCGGGCTTCGGGCCCTGCGGCCATTCGGGTTGCCGGGTGGTTTGCTGGGCGGGCAGCTTCGGTCTCGGCGCCGTCCCCAGGCGTGCCGGGGATGGCCCAAGGCTCCAGGACTGGCGTGGGACGCACGAGGGACTGGCGAGCACCCGGCGGGGTGGCAGACGTCTCCTGGGGTCCGCGGCACCGGTCCTCGCCCCCAAGGCCTCAGGCAGGACCTCTGCGGGGGTCCGAGGGGTCGTTGACCGCAGCCCGGGCCCTTCCGGCCCCGCGCCGCCCAATCCCGCAGCGCCGGTGGGCCAGGTAAGTCCAGGTGCCCCAGTGGTACCCGGACACAGAGTAAGTTTACACAAATGGCAGAGCATGTGATAAAACTGCATCATCATTTTGCAGGTGTCAGGGTGAGGAGGCACATGTTTGAAGACCCTCAATGGGAAAAGAAACACCAGACAAACAGCGTGTTGGAAAGAACGCTAGGCTCCCTGACATGTGCAGGAAGGTTGCAGACTTTTTTGGGGGTGAATATGAGGAAATCATTCCATCATAAAAGACCCCACCACTCACACCCACCCACATATGCAGTCTTAAGTAGAATATTTCTGGAACAGGTTTACTATTTGATCTGATGTTCAAATAGTTGGAATCTCAAAGCCTGAGATTCCAAATAGGTGAAGGCATTTTTTATAAAACTCTACCAGATCAGACCAATAGGTTCATCTATTTGAACCTATCAGCTTCTGGCTTTCAACTGTAGCCAGCAACTGAGTTTTGTGTTATTTTGATGTTTGTAGTTTTTCAGCTGCATACAGAAACCTCAAAGTTCGCAGGCAGCTGCTCCAAGTTAAAAGTGCACGCGTCACTGGCGTCACTACAGGGGGGGGCGGAGCTCTAAGATCCTCCATGATCCGAGCCTCGGTTACACGGAGGAATGAAGCGCCCCGCCCCCGCACCTTCCGAACCAGTCAAAGCAGTGAAAACAACACGCAGGAGACTCCCTGTCTCCTCTGCAGGCACTACTCTGAGAGTGATTCTGATAGGAACCCCTGAGAGTCATTATTTTCTTGGGGGGGGTGCCCAGGGAAGCCCTCTGACTAGCCTGATCTCCTGGGCTGGTGGCAGTGGATTCATTTTACCAAGGCTATGCTAACCACAAGGCACTACTGACCTGGATCAGCATGCAGTTGCTGGCAGCCCCTCCCTTGACCCTGACAGACTTTAATTCCTCTACTTTGACCAACCATCCTCTAGTTTCACCTGATCCTACTTCTTTAAATGACTCCACCCCTTTTTCCTTGCTGCCAAATGCCTTTCCAGGATAATCCCACCTTAAGGTAAAGGTAAAGGTGACCCCTGACAATTAAGTCCAGTCGTGTCCGACTCTAGGGTGTGGTGCTCATCCCCATTTTCAAAGCCGAAGAGCCAGCGTTGTCCGAAGACGCCTGCGTGGTCATGTGGCCGGCATGACTCTCCTTGCCGCAGCGCGTAGCATGCGGCTGGAACACAGAGCGCTGTTTACCTTCCCGCAAGCGGTACCTATTTATCTACTCACATTAACAACGCATTAACATTAACAGCATAAGCTTCTGCAGTTCAGAAATATATCAGGCCCTTCTTCCCACACCTTTTCCAGCATGGTTCGCATAATAACAACAATCTCAGAGCTACATTTAGTTTCAGTCTTCTAACAGTGATCTTCCACTCCAGCTCTCAGAGTCCCCAGTGATGCTTCACCAGCCCTCACAGTCTTGCTCCCAGGCTACTGCCTTCTGTCAGTTTCTGTCTGTACCCCCCCCATTTCTCTCTCTCCTGCCCTCCCCACTTTCATTCCCTCAGGAAAGCCAACTCTCTTTTTCAGGTCAGAGTCACAGGCCACAAATGGGGCTATTGGGAAATGTAGTCCCTAGTCTCAGCAGTCTCATAACACTCTGTTCTCTGTTGGAAGTGTTAAAAAAGAGTCACATTGAATCATTTAGTTATTCCACTACTTACTCAAAGATCAATTCCTTGTTTCTGAACAGAATACTAAGTAATGAGAACAGGAGAACCTTCTACAGAACTGAGAGTAAATCCAGACTATAATTTGTATTTTGCTACCACTTGCTGAATTTTCAGCTCATAATGGAGATTCACACAGAACCCAATACAGGGAATAGATTATTTTTTTGTGGGAGGGGGGTTGCATATGGGGCATTGTGTACCCTATAAAGCATGACTTGTGAGCCTTGACTGGCATATGGCAGCCAAAAGATGTTGTATCTACTTACCAGATTAGACTGGTTGCATTCCAACCTTATCCCTCTTTTGGCATTATCTTAAGCATGGAAAGGAATATGTGGTCAGGTGAACTGAGACTATACCAGCAAGCCCCACCTCCAGCTCAGTAGTCATGCTCCTGCCTGCTGTAGTGGAAGAAGATCCAGAAGACTGGCAGGAGCCAAGTGTGGTGTCAGCAGTGGAACCTTGTTGACCGATCCGGGCAGCAAGGAGTTAACAGATGACAAAAAGACTTGGACTTTTGACAGGACTTTGACAGGACTGGGTAGCAAGGGGTTAACACCCAGGACTGCGTGGGTGGAGGCACACCTAACAACCACACAGGGTGTGCCCCACAGGTGTTACCAATAATTAGGACTTTGGATTGGAGTGATTTCAGCCCCTCAGCTGTGATCCATAATGGACTAATGAAGGCTTTTAGTATAAAAGGAGCTAGCTTGCTGAGGTCTGACCCAGCTTGCTGAGGACTGGGGTCTCTTTGCTGAGGGATGATGGAACACTGATAGCTGAAGGACTTTGCCAGAGGATGGGACGCTGCTGCCATGCCGACTGAGAAAGGAGCTGGAGGATCTGCTTGACACTCTGTGAAGCTGAAGGACTGCTGAGCTGGTGGCCTTGGACTGGAGAAAGCTGACGGAGAAAGAGAAAACTCTGCTCCCCAAAAGAGACTGGTTTGTGGGATTTTTGGAGGGAGACTGTTGTTTCTGTTGTGTGGACACTGCTAAGCGGAAGGGTTTCTGCTTTGGGAGATTTATGGTGTTAGGGTTGCTGTAAAGTAATAAATTTTGTTAATTGCTTGTCCGGGGTTTAGTTTCCTTTTTTGTACACGGTGTTCTGTTTGAGAAGAGAAAGGTGTTATCAGTCAAAGCGGGCATTTAAGAGAGACAATTTCAGATAGAAATCGTATTAAAAGGGAGTGGGGTGACACCCACTTGGAATAAATTAATTGGTTTAACAGGACAATTTGATACCCAGAGTGGGGTAACTAAGTCTAATTATTTAAAGGGAACAAACTTGCTCCTAGAAGGAGAAGTTGGGTCAATACACCTGCCCACTGTCAACACTTAGTGTTTGTCTGCAGTGAAAAATGCTGTATACAAGGAGAGAGTGCACTTCCAGTTTCCCCAAACACATGTTCCTGTCAGTGGGCAAGCTTCTACTCTAGCAGGACTCTTGTTGTGCATGTGGGAATACACTGACGTATCTCAAGGATAAGAATGGGCCTTTAATTAAACTACAGAAAAGTTGTTCATAACCCAACTTCATATTTGTGGCTTTGGTTCAGTCCTGCAGAATTGCAGCATGCAGACAGCACTGATAATAATGATCATGAAAACCTGTTGCAAGGCGAGAATAACATTTCTACACTGAGAGTTTGCGGGAACTTAACCATTATAAATCAGTTGAATGCTCTTGCTTTTTGTTCATAGATTACGAATAAATCAATTGTGATTTAGGTTTACAAGAGCTTATCTCAGTCTTCCAATCATTCTGATCTATGTGTGTTTCCTTGTTCCAGCTTCACTTTGAATTTCTGGTCCAAATCAATCAAAAAACCTCCAAGCAAAACTCACTCAAAATGACCTTCTTTAAATTGTTTCCACCTGAAACCATAAATCTGTCAGCGTTGCTTCCAAAACAGCCTGCACCAGTTGACAAATTCACAAATTTTAGCTCATCTTTTGACAGGTTTCTCCCCTTCCGGAGTCTCAATGTTGCTGTCTTGGCAATGGTCTCTGATCCCCAGGCCTTCACAGCAGGCAAAACAGGAAAAATCCCAAATCTGGCAAATACAACAATACTGAAATATTGTCAGCCTGAGCTCTCACTGGGACCAGTTTCAGAAGTCACGAATATGCAGAATTGCCATTGAATAAAACTACCCTCATGGGAGCTTCATATTGCAGTCAAAGCATCTGTAAGCTAAACACATGTTTATTAGATGAGTTGGTACTAAGACCCAGCAAGGGCTTTGGCATTGGTATGTGAACATATCATCTGCTCAGTTCCTGAGGCTACCACCCTACTTCACAGGGTTGTTGTGCAAATTAAATGAGGGTGCAGGGACCACCTGTGCTCTTTGGAGAAAGGATGGGGGAAAGTAACAAATAATAATTTAACAAGAATAGTTCAAAAGAAATACTGCTCTGAGAAAAGTACTACGGCATAGATTACATTTTTAAGTGTACACATAAAACATCTTTAAAGTACACTTGATGTGTTTCACAAAAAATGTGAAAATAACAAAACTGGTAAGTAGAGGCGTCACTAGGGTGCGTGCCGCCCCAAAGCGGGGGCGCGCACATCACCCTAATGACCCCTCCCCCCAGCCCCTGAATGTTGATTTGGTGAGGCCGCTAGGCCTCGGTGCAATTTTTTTGGGGGGGCAACCCAACGGGACGCTGCCCCAGGTGCCCCCTGACTCTGCCCCCCCGGCCACTCATTGCAGCCGGCTCCGGGCCCTTTGGCGGGCCGCCCCGCGCACTTTGCAACAGTGACGCGCCTGCTGGTAAGATGTAGTAGATGGCTGCTTTTGGATTCGGCTTGGTGAGTCACAAGCTGTGCAGCTCCTGTTCTAACATGAGAAAACTGTTGTTGGAGTACAACTAAAGTGAAATAAAACAGAGAGCAAATCTTTATACAGTACTCCAGGTTCAGATAAGTACAGTACACCCTTTTTTTCTGCTGGTTCAGAACCCGTGGATTTGACTCACCTGCATAAGGGCAGCCTCAGAAGGCCTCCTGGAGGATTCTGAAAGGCACTTCTGGATTTACCTTTCAGAAGCTTCCGAGAGGCCTTCTGAGAGGTGGAAAGGTCACATACGGCCTCTGTGCACCTCAGAAGGCCTCCCGGAGGCTTCTAAAGGGCATTTCTAGTTTTTATGAAGTTGGTCCCCCAGCGGTTTTCATTACCCGCAGTTCATGTTATCTGGGTGGGTGGGTCCTGGAACACATCCCCCGCAGATAACGAGGGCCAACTATAACTGTCCTTTCTTCTAAACTGCCACCTACTTGACTAGTATTTTCAGTTAGATTGCATATCTTGATGGAGTCTAGGGGCCTTGACGAACTGTGGGATCACTAGTGAGGCAGGGTGTCTTTGGAAAGCACACTCTGTGTGAAAGACAACATGAGAGTATATCTCTTAAACAACAATAAAGACTCTTGTGGCACCTTGAAAACTAACAGTGTTTTCGTGGCACAAACGTTCATGGACTAGAGCTCACTTAATCTGGTGCATCAACTGTTATCCTCAGTTGCCAAAGTGATACACACAAACATAGCATATATGAGGTGCGATCAGCAACAATTCTATGCAAAGCAGAGACAAGCCTATGTGAGTACAGTTTGTTCTTGCAACCAACTGAATGTGTGTAGATCAAGGGCAATTCTTGCTGCTGTGATCCCACTCTGCCCCATCATAGTACCCAGGCTGATAGCATGAACAGTGCAGGTACAGTGACCATTCACAAGATCAGTAACAGGTGATAACACAATCATTGTAACTTTAATTTGACATATCAACACCCAAGACAGTTCAAAGTACAATGAAAAAGTGACACTTGTGATGGTGTTCACACTTGTTTCTTTTGATCCTCTATCCTTGCTATACAAAAGAGATTTTGCAAGCCTTTGAAGCACTATAAAAACCTGTCAAAAGGGATGAAAGTTGGATGAGTATGTGCAATGCACCACTAATGATGTTGCCTTAGTGCAATCACCTTCAGTCCTCTGGGAAAAAAAAGTTGTCTCACTGCAGCCTCAGACTATCCAGCTCCTGAAGGATGGAATAGGTCACCAAAACCTTTCTTAAGGGAAAAAGGTTCCCCTCCGATTTAAAAACAAAACACAATTAAAACAGATTCTGAAGTGTTGCTTTGTGTGGTTGCAAAGGTAGGTATTGATGAAGTCTCCTACTTTCCCATCATCTTATGATGTGCAGTGGCCACCCTAAAGCACCAACTGCTGCATCCTGTGCAGTTTCCAGGCTGCACCTTGGGAGGACGTTCGTCCCTTTCCCTGGGTGCAAGCTGGCCAGGGCCCTATGGGCCTCCTCGGCTGTATGCCAGCTATGAAGCTGACGTACATCTAAGGTGGGGGAGTAAGGCTGGCCAGGCCCTGGAATGGGTCAAGGATATTGCTCACTGCCAATATCTCCACCCTCCCCCAGCCTGGGCCGGCCAATGGCCACACACACCCTGGCTGCCCCATTCTGCGCTCCTCCCGCCCCTGCACCAATCAGTGAGGACTTACTTTCGTCGGTGGGTGCTGGGTCCAGAGGGCAGTGGAGTGAGGGCTACTGGCCTCCACACCGGCGGCCCTTACTCTAGTCGTTGCAAACGTGCTTTACGGCACGTTTGTGATGGCTTAGAGCGGCAGAGTGTGCGCTCTGCCACTCTAGGCTTAGAGGATTGCGCTGCCCGTCTAGCTGCTGTTATACTTCCACTTAAAACAAGTATTTGTACATTATTTAAAATGAATGGTATTACAAATGGTTTCTCCACTGTGAAAAGAAAAAGAAGCTAGAACCTGCCACTTTGCCTCTTACATTTTCCCCCACATTGCAGGCAAAATTTTGAAACAGGAAAGTCATAGGGTGGGTGACAAAACAGAAATTGTTCCACAAGCTTTTTCTTTCCCTTCCCTGAACAATGCATGTTGTTGTGTAAAACAACCTCTTTGCCGTTTGTGATGAGGTCAAGAAACTTGCTGCCGATTATGATTAATGATCCATCGGAAGTGACAGAAACCAAGTCGCCATCTCCAGAGTGCAGAGTGCTGCTGCCCATACAAGCATCCTATGGGGCTGTCACTGCATCAGCAAAGAGTTCTGTCTACAACAATCAGCAGCCTCAATTTCAGAATGACAGGCTCTCATTTTTTTTCCCTTAAAACCTCATATTCTGAGACATACAAGGAAGCCTGGATCAAGCATGGCTATAAGGAATGGATAAAACTATAAAACTATTTTTTTAAAGCCTTTCTGTACCAATTGGCAAAACACCGAATAATGAATAATTAAACTCTTAATAAAGTAATCCTCTTAAAAGCACAGAACCGCTATGCAAAATAGATTAAGCACTTAACTGTTTTCCAGTGCACTGAAAACAGTGCAAGGGTGAAGAGCAATTTTTCCCCATCTTTTTAACAGATTTTCAGGACGTTAATTAAATTAGATATTTTTTTTAGTCGTACAGCTGACAAAACATGTGACATTGTATGTTAATTGGAATGGTGTCGTGGGCAGTAGTATGTCCAAGATAGCATGTCAAAGAACGCTTATGCAGTCTGAAAAAAGGAGATATGGACCCTTTATTCAGTTGGGTCAATTGAATGCAGTGGTTCAAGGCTAAGCACATCTTACCAGCATGCTGTGGAAACTACTGAAGTAATAGGAGGATCTACTCAAGTCTGTTCTGGAAATAGTCCAGCACAAATTGATATAAATAAAAACAAAACAAACATAAATTCATTGAAACTCTACTGGCCAGCTCCCCAAAAATCATCTAAACTCTAGATCAGGTTCTGAGTTGATCAGGCACCTAACAATTACAATATTATCATCAAGGTAATAAAATAACACACCTCCATCATTAACTTATGAACCTGCTTTGGATTGCTTACGAAATTGCTCATAGAATTAATTGCAACCCCAAGCACACCTAGAAGTAAGTCCTACTGAATTCAATAAGACGTACTTCTAAGTAGACATGCATAGGATTGCACTGTTAGGCATATAACTCCTTGAAATTCTTGAAAGCATCAATGCAGCCTCTGCTTCCAGAATACTGCGATTTCTCATCTATGTTTTCATTTTTCTAAATGCTTCTAACTGTCATTGTAGGTGAGAAAAACTGAAATCAAACTGAGAGGAATGTGACCATGCTGTGAGAAGTGATATCTGACATTCTGCATGACAACTGATTCTTTGGCATCTCAGCTTTCATTAACATACAGAGAGGGTTTTTTTTTTTTAAAGAGCACATTTCCAGCCCTACAAGCAGAGAGACAAACTTACCCAAAAAAAGTGATGGACTTTCTATTTTGCTTTTCACGCTGCTGCTGCAACCACTAAGTAATAGTTTAAAATTTCCAATTACTGATTTCAAAAAGACTAGGCCCTGGGAAAGACAGAGCTATGCTGCCAACCAACCACCCCAAAAATTAAATGCTGCCTGGTTCAGGTTTGTTTTTTTGTTTTTGTTTTAGACCTTTTTGACCAGGTGCTATTTTATTTTAAACTCAGGGTAGGTTTTTAAAAAATGGCATACACATATGACGCTATTAGGAAGGGGCCTACCCAGTTTGCATGGCAGGCTCACTACCAATGGCCTTCTTCTCCAGGGATGTGGATCAAGTCTCTGACTCCAAGTCTCAAGTCAAGTCCTGAGTCTTTGGTTGCGAGTCGTGAGTCCCTATCTATTTAATGGGGAAAATGGATTTAAACCTGAATGAAATTTGACTTGTTGTAAAAGGGTCCAAGTCTAGAGTCGAGTCTTTTACAGTCGCCGAGTCCAAGTCAATACATTCAAGTCTACATCCAGTGGTGTCACTAGGGTGCACGTTGCCCTAGTGCGGTGGTGGGCATCACCCCCCCCTTGGCGGGAGGTTGCCACGTCACCCCCACCCCACTGTCTCCACGTCACCCCCCAGCCCCACTTCCACGTCAACCCCCCTCATCCCCATCCCGGTGTGTCACCCCCGGAGCCGGCAGGCCGAGCTGTGTCTTCCTCGGCGGCTCGGCCTCTTTTGAATAGGCCAGGCAAAGCTTCAAGCGGCGCATGCACACAATGCCGTTCGAAGCCTTGCCCTCAGAAGGGCCAAATGAAGACCTGGGATGGGGGAGGGTTAGTGTACTGGGGGGTGACGTGCCGGGATGTCCAGCACGTCACCCCCCTGGCGCGTCGGCCCCTCCGGATGCCTCCTGGTGCATCACCCTGTGTGCCCCCCCCGCTACACTGCAGTGACGCTAGTGTCTACATCATTGTTCTTCTCTAGTAAGGAAAACCAGGAGACAGGACCAACCCACCACTACTTCCCAGTGCCAACTCTGACCAGCCTGCCCACTGCTCTTCCCACCAGGTGTCATAAGTTATTGCTAGCAGGGCTGAAGAAATTAAGAAGTCCTACACACAGCAAAATAATGTTAAGAGCATTACAGGAACAAAGAGAGAACTGCAGCCATTTGTTGCAAAAGGAGTCAAACCAGAGGTCTAGTTTCAGTATGAGAGAGACAAGCCAGTATGAGAGAGACAAGCCACAAGCCTTCAAACTCCTTGCCACATGATGTGGTGATGGCATCTGGCCTAGATGCCTTTAAAAGGGGGTTTGACAGATTTATGGAGGAAATCACAGGTTACAAGCCATGATGAGTATATGCAACCTCCTGGTTTTAGTAGTAGGTTATCTCAATGCCAGATGCAAGGGAGTGGCAACAGGATACAGGTATTTTGCTGTCTTGTGTGCTCCCTGAGGCATCTGGTGGGCCACTGTGAGATACAGGAAGTTGGACTAGATGGGTCTTTGGCCTGATCCAGCAGGACTCTTCTTATATTTTTATTTAATACACTTGTTGAACATACGCATAAACCATGCAATCCAGACAAACATATGCACCGGCTGTCGCCATTAAGTGACGGCCTAGGAGGAGCTCGGGTGTGCGCAAATACCTGTGTCGGCCCACGCGTGCCTCCAGACAGAGCAGTGTGGACCGGAGAAGGTAGATTTCATGCCGAGCAGCACAAGGGCGGGGGTGCATAACAGGGCGGGGGGAGGGGTGTAACAGGGCGGGGGTGCACGCTGGATCCTATCCCCATTCCTGGGCCTTTTTTTCCTACACGAGGCCTCTCAGACTTGTGCCAGCTAAATAGCTGGTGTGGATCTGAGGAGACTCATTGCGGGGGCTGGAGTTTTGCCCGGGGTAAGGGAACAAAAGTTCCCTTACCTCAGGGAGATCTCCAACCTCCCACTTTCTGCAAAGGATGCAGCTTTGCCTGCACTGGCCTTACTGCATCGGTGCGCAAATTAAGTAAGATTGGGCTGCCTGTCCCAACATACGTAATGGTTCCTTTCCAGAGATCTGTCAAAAGTTTAAAGTAGTTTAAACTACTTAAAGTAGTTTAAACTACAAAAGTTTAAACTACTTTAAATCTGGAAGTCAAAACATACATACTGTACCTCAAAACAATTGTACTTGTGTGAAAAGCACCACACATACTGCGCCTGTGCAAAAGCGCCAGTGCATCATGTGCACCTACGTCAGGCATCCATAACTTGGAGAGCCAGTGTACACTGGGTGGCTCAACTCCCATCCTGTCATTCTTCCAATGGAGAGAACTTGGATGATTGCTCTGGCTTCAGCACCCTGTCAAAAGGTTTCTGCCATTGACAGATCCACTTTGCTGCTGTCTCAATAATGAGCAGCAGCATCAGAGAGTGGATGTAGCATAATGACCAGGAGACTGAACTGCTGAACCAAATTTGCCATGGACTGAAAAAGGTATCTAGTCAATAAGACATTGCCCAGGTATCCCCCACCCACCCACACATGACACTGAATTTTGGTAAGATATAGGGCCATGCTCATTGATTATGATGCCAGACAACTAGTCAGTAAATGCATTGGGTCCTGTCTATGTCATTCCACCACCGCCAACAAGTGTGGGCATCTAACCTGGAGGAGACATCTAACCTATGAAGGGGAGAGAACAACTGAACCACCACCAACCACTGTAAAGGGGTCAAGGAAGCTGAACTATTCCGCCTACCCCAAGCCGGGCAGCCTTTCAGGCAGGCATGCCTTAGGGTTTACCAGCCTGCTTCCTTGAACCAGACAGCCTCTGGAGGATAGTTCTGATTCCCCTCCGACTTTTGCTTGCCTAACGGCGGACACCAAATCCCTACTCCTCTTCCCTGTCCTGCACTATACCTGCCAGCCATGGCCTACTTGACTAGCACCCACCAATGAGCACAGTCTGGTATAGGCAATAAACCTCCCATACCAAACCTCCCATACTTAGTCCCATACCAATCTGGACTAAGCAAAAAAATCCTACCTGGCCCCTAATAATGGCCAGCTAGTCTAAAACTATGTCAAATGGTGAGTGGGTTGGGTTATTTGCTCACTGACACAGAATGGCGCAGGGAGTTCACTGTACTGCACAGCAGTACTCCCGAGACCTTCCTCGCACCTACTCCACCACTTGCCATTTGGCGAACTCTCCACTTGCTTTAGTCATGTGTGGAAGTGGGCAAAGAGCCCACTTCCAAGGTGCCCACTTCCCCACATGTGTGGAAGGTGGAGTGGCATTCACACAAGGCAACAACTGAACCATGATTGCTTACAGCAAAACATTCTCCGAGAGAGCAATTCATCCCATAACACGATCTCACAACATCCACCGTCCTCTTACTTAAGGCTGTTTGGGGCAAGGCAGGGCAATGCCAGCAACTGTATAAGTGTTTTCTTTGGCTTCATCACACAGGGAGCATCCACTTTGCCTAAATAAAGTGAGGTGAAGGGGAGAGAACTATGAAACTGTAGAGGAGTAAGAAGCATCAGCACGGAGAAGAAAATGGCCTTCATAAAACATGGATAAACAACCTTGCAGTCTAATTTACCCCAACATAAAATGCAAAGTAAATCTCAACATGTAATAAAACATTAGTATCTTTACTGCCAGCACAATCTTAACTAATCATTTCTAAAATTATTTCTCCACTCACAGTCACTCATTGGTCCAAAACTGAATAAAGTTATATCAAGGTCACTCTGGCTTTCTTGCCATTATGCATTTCATAAATATTGGTACAGCAAGTCCTCACTTAAAGTTGTTGATAGGTTCTTCTTGGAAGCTGGAACGTAAAGCGAAATGACTTATAATGAAACCAATTTTACCATAGACTAACTGATAAACATAAATGTTCCTATGACATTTTCCCAACAACTTTAAAATGAAACTACTTTAAACTAAACGACTTTAAGTGAGGACTTACTGTACTTGTGTCTGTGTAAACTGGTTACATAAACAGGATCACATTCCTGGAAGGTTGGATCTACTATGGTGCTAATCAGGTGACAGAACAGGAGCTTGTACCAAACAGGGCTGCCTTCGTCTAGAGGGGCCAAAGTGCTTTTGAGCAAACACAAACCTGTTCTGGTGTTGAGAGTGCTTGAGGTTTCCTAACAGCCCAGAATGTAGTGATGATTTCCTTGTCATCTGAAAGTTCCTAAGCAGCTAAGTTAGGGGGAAATTCAGGAAGTCTTATGGCCTAGTAAAGCTAGTCCTCATTTTTTTCTCATACTGTAGCAGACTCCAAGTTTAGGGTTAGCAGCAGAACAAGCTAAGGATGTCTGCTCTGTGTTGTGTGCATAGACACAACTTCACCTCTTTGACTGTCTTTTTATATCCGTGTGAGTGCAGAGGAAAGGAGAAAAAGGATATACAGGTGAGTCATAAGTAAATTTTTCCGGTTTCCAACCAGGGCCCCCCCACTTTATTTATTTATTTATTTAAATAAATATATTTTTTTATTTTTGGCCATGAAAATGGCTGTCATGCCGCCACTGCCACTTACCTGTCTTGCTGCCATTGCCGCTGCCCTCTTGCTGCCTCATCACCATCTTGCCGCCGCCGTCCTCACCGCCACCATCTTGCCTGCCATCTCATTGCCGCTGCCATCCCTCTTCGCCGTCCCTTGTCCTTGCCGCCATCCTTGCTGCCATCGTCCCTTGTCGCCACTGCCGTCCCTCGTCATTGCTGCCGCTGCTTGGAGCCTGGCCTGCTGCATCCGGTCAGGACTCCTGCCCCCAGGCTCAGAGCCTCCGCCGCTTCCAAAGGTGCAAAAAATCTTGTGAAATCTCACGAGATCAAAGATGGCAGCACCCAAATCTCGTGAGGGCACATGAGACAGTAATACTGGGTCCCCACTCACTCACCTGCCCATCACTTGTTTGCCCCCTCTCCTTATCTATGGGCAGGAGGAGTAAGCAATAATGTCCCCTGCGGTGGATAGGCGGAGGAGAGGCACCACCATCCCTGCTTCCCTGAACTGACCATAAGCTCAGCAAGCAGCCTCCTTCCTCTGTGCTGTTTCTGTTTCAAATGAACAGAAGTGGAACCCAGAATGCACTGCATCTGTTCATTCAACAGAACAGAAGCAATGTGGAGGAGAAAGGCCTTTTGCAGAGTTCATGGTACGTTCCGGGAAGGCAAGAGAAGAGGAAGGGCTCTAGATCTCAGGGAGAGGTGGAGAGCCATGGCAATGAGCATCCCCCCTTCTTCCTCCAACAGTTCTGGAGGGAGAAGGGGGCTGCTACTGCCCCAAACTTCTTCCGACTTGCTCTCAGTGAACCAGAAGATGATTGGAGTCCCACCAGAGCAGCAGAGCTAGAGAGGGAAGCAGACCAAAGGGCTCAGGGCTCATCCGTTTGCTGCCACTCCACACAACTAGGCTTACCATCCATACCAGAAATTTCGGGACAATCCTGGAACCTGAGCTCGGGTCCCAGATTTGTCCCGGAATGTTTCCAGGCCGGTGCAAGCCTCCACAGCCCCCACAGTCACTTTTGGGGCTTTTAGAATTTTAAAACTAACCTTTTTTCTTGGTGGCGGCCATCTTATCTCACAAAATCTCGCAAGATCCAAGATGGTGGTGCCCAAATCTCGTGAGGGCATGAGGCAGTACAGTACAGTACTGCCTCATGTGCCCTTATGAGATTTGGGTGCCGCCTTCTTGGATCTCGCGAGATTTCATGAGATCAAAGATGGCCGCCGCCAGGAAAAAAGATAAGTTTTAAAATTTGCTGCTGCTTGCTGCTGCTGGGGGCTGCAGGCTGCGGGGGGGCTGCAAGCTGCTGCAGGCTGCTGGGGGGACTGCAGGCTGTGGGGTCTGCTGCAGGCTGCTGGGGGCCTGCGGGCTGCTGCGGGCTGCTGCTATTGGGGGCTGGTGACGACGACGGAGGCAGCGGGGGCAGTGATGAAGGTGGCGGCTGCGGCTGGTAGCGAAGATGGCGGCAGAATGGCGGCGGCGGGACAGGACAGGCAAGTCAATTAAATTAATCAAATTGGCTAACTAAAATAAATAAATAATAAAAATTTTCGAACGGCCCATTTTTTTAAAAATCTTTTTAAAAAATTATTTTTTATTTACTTTATTGTGTGTGTGTGGGGGGGTATCCCAGTTTAGAACCAGGAAAATCTGGTACGCCTACACATAACCATTTTGGATCACTTCATGGTAAGGCCAGGTGCAGCACTGAAATTTAACTGCTAGGAGGAAAGTGCCACTGGCTCCCTCTTCCAGTCAGCTTTCTCCAGACAAATATCTTGCAAATATAGAGCTGTTTACGTAACACTATGTAGACAAATACGTTTATGCTCTTCTATTCAGAGGCGTCGCTCCAGTAGGGGCGGGGCCGTAAGTATCGCTCCGTCCTAGTCCCTTTACCGAGCGAGCAGGAGGCGGCCCCGCCCCCTCACTGTCGGAGCCTTTCCCCTGCGGAGAAAGCAGCAGGCAAGAGACCCTGCCTGCTGCTTTCTCTGCAGGGGACATGCTCCGAAAGTGAGGGGGCGGGGCCGCCTCCTGCTCACTCGGTAAAGGGACTAGGACGGAGCGATACTTACGGCCCTGCCCCTACCGGAGCGACGCCTTTGCTTCTATTGGTTACATTTCTTGCTGTCCCTGTCATGTTTGCAGCAGTCATGCCGGCCTAGGAGTACCATCTTGAGATAAAATGACTCAGAACATTCACAGAGCATCAGGTTTGCCACCCCTTTCTGTTCAAGAATGGCCTCCCTTCCTACTTATGTGATCTGGATTATTGCTTGCTCATATTATGCATCATTACTCTGAGTAGGTGTCTTATCAGCAGCTCCAGTTGTTGGGAGACGATTGGAATTAAGCACAGAAAGCTTTTTTATTATTTATCTTATATGCTTTATTCTTACTAGAATTTCAGCTTATAAGCTTCTTTGTTCAGCTCAGAATTGGATACATCACTAAGCATTGTACCCAATTTACATCTTGTGATATATATATATATATTTTGTATTTGTTCCCAAATTGGATTGAAAACAAAGTATAGTTTTTAATTAAAGCTCCATAGACTTCCCTTTCATGTGCCGGAGTTTCTGATCACTCGTCATGAGGATTTTGCAGAGGCCACATGCAGTGATGTTCACTAAGCCTCAAGCACAGGAGCTTCTTCCAATACCTTTTATACATAGCAGAGCCTGTAGTAATCACCTCACTTGACAGGGATCATGCAGAGAAAAAGTTAATAGCCACCCTACCAAAAAGGTAACTTAAACCCAAGAAAAACCGCTAAATTTACTGTACGCCAATGTTTCCCAGGCTTCTGATAGTTCAGGTACACTTGTTTTCCTAAATTAAAACTGGAGCCACACTTCAACCCTTTCCCCAGAAAGATTAACCTTTACAGTGTGAAAGAGTCAGAGTAACCTCTCAGAGGATCCCATCCCTCTCTATTTCTGCCTGACTCAGTTTGCAACATGCCTCCAATTGCAAAGAGGCAAATCCAGAGCAAGACTCAATGGGAGCTTCTTCTGAGGTGAGTCATTCTGCAGGGCCTCTGTATTAAGAGGAACACACTGAAGGAATCCAATCACACCTTATGCAGAAATACAGTTGAATTACCCACCCACAAAGGTCAGGGGTCACCTTTACCTTACGCAGAGACAAAGCCAGAGGAGTAAAACATGCAGAGTCTGAGATATACTAGGTGAGCAGCCTCCTCTGGATAGGTGCTCTGGGCTCGCAATTTATTACTTGATTGCTGCATATTTGTCATTTCCTCCTGACGCACCAGCAGATATACTATGTTAATCCTTGCTGCACGTCTACGTTCCAATTTTGCATGAAGTGCAATAGCTCACAAAATCATTCCTGGATTATAGAAAGAAGAATGGAAACATGGAGGATGTTAGGGTATGTTCACTGCATACACCATCTTGTTTCCCATTATATGGTTTTGGAACAGGTCGTACTTTGGGCACCATGATCCAGATGGAGTCACTGAAAAATGTTCCACTGCTAGATTGATTGCAGGGCAGTCTGTGTGTGTGTGTGTGTGTGTGTGTGTGTGTGTGTGTGTGTGTGTGTGTGTGTGTGTGTGTGTGATTGTGTTTTAAATATCCCACCTTTCAGGATAGAAACCTCACAAAGCAGGCTAACAATAATAATGAAACTACAATATAATAAAGGCAAAATAAGTTTGTCTTTAAAGGTCTGCTGGCTGGGTAGGATCCAGCCTCCTACTGGAAGCAAATCTGTCAGCTTAGGAGAGATCTATTACAAGTGACAGAAGGAGAGTCTGTCACTGGAAATGGAACCTGCTGTCTGCCCTTTCCAAGCAGTCAGATTTTACAGTCAATCTGCCAGATGGAAAGGTGCATACACATTTCCACATGTGTATGTGCACTCACACACACACACCCTTAGATTCTGTACAAATTGGGAATACGTGGGGTACAGTTAGTTCTACTGCTTTTGCTAACCTCACCTGCATCCTTATGCTGATGGAGCCAGCTTGATCAAACTATAACTACTGTATGATATCTGGGGTCAAACAAATTAACCATTTGGAATTACATTTTAAAAAAAAACCTGGGCATCAAAACGTCCCTTTCCATGTGAATAAACATTTTTCACATCTTTGTATTTTCTGCTTGACTTGGTTCTAATGAAATTGTATACAAGATGAAAATAGAAAAATGTCACCCTTTGAATCCTTTCCAGTCTTAATATCCCTAATTACACATTTCTGGAAAGTAATTACCAACGTATAAGGAATGTCAGAAATGATATAAAAATCAACTTGTAGAATACCCATTATACATACCTACAAAAATTGTACATTTAGCAGAGGTTGCTAAAATGAAAGCTGAGCAGAAAACTACACATTTTCTTTGTGCACATTATCAAGTACGGTACTGTCAAAAACTGCCTCCCCATTTTGGTATTTTAACAGTCCTTGTGACAATGTGGATTCATTCATTTACATTGCCCAATTCTCTGGGTTACATCATCACATAGCCAAACCTGACTGGCTGCATATCATTGTGATGTCCTCCCTTTCTGTCAATGCGATTTTGTGGGATCACCCATGTAATTAATCTAGGAAGGAGGAAGAAACAACACCCAGGGGGGAAATAAATAACACCCCTCCATGGGATTTTTTTTCAAAGGTGAATATTTTCACAATGTGCAAATAGCCATTCTAACATTATCGGCAAAATCCTATCAAATCCCTATGCCAGCACAGTAGCCTCTGCGTTGGCCTATGGTGTTGCAAATGTACCGTAAAGCATATTTGTGACACCCAGAGAGGAGGTGGGAACTGCAGTGGTGTCACTAGGGTGCGCACCGCCCTAAAGCGAGGGCGCACGCAGCGCCCTAATGACCCCCTGACTGCCGTGCCGCCGTCTTACCTCCACTGCTGCCGGCTCCGGAGACATCCTCTCCGGCCGGCTGTCCTGGGCCTTCTGACGAAGGCCCAATGCGTCAATATGTGATTTTTTTAGGGTTTTGGTGCATGCGCAGAACGTTTCTGAGGGCAAAGGGCTGCCCTTTTGCCCTGAAACGTTCTGCGCAGGCACGAAAAACCTAATAAATGACGTCGCCGCCCTGGGCGGACGCTCCAACACCTTCTCCTGGAGCGGAGGTGACGCACATGGCGCGGGGGTCCGTGCAGGGGTCCGCGCGTCACCGTTTGCGCGCGTCACCCCCAGGCAATCCGCCCCCGCCACGCTCCAGTGACGCGCGTCACGCCTGCGCTGTGCTGCATCTAGTTAGACTATGTGCCAGAGGAGGTAAGGCCACTCTGAGCGGCAGAGGGTTGGGGGAGGGCAAGGAAAGGCAGGGTGCAGGGCCACTCAGAGGAATTTTCTCAGGAGGTACAAAATTTCTTTGGGGCCCCTTCCCTTCATGTGAATTTGGCTCCTGGTTCCGCTTCTTTGCTCCTGGGCCTCCTTTTTGATCCATTTTTGGCCCTGGACCCAGGAACAAGTGTACCCCCCTTAACCCTGCTCTCAGAGGCCCTGGTGGGGTGTGGGTGGATAAGGCCCGAGAGGAGGGTGGGACCGGCAGCGTGGCGCATGCCGAGTCTTATCCTCCTTCTTTCTGGGCCCTTTTTCCTGACAAAGGGCTGCTCGGTTCTGCACCAGCAATTGATCTGGCTCAGATCTGAATAGCCTCATTGCGCAAGCTGTCCTCTTACCCCAAGGAAAAAACAATTAAGGGAACCTCCAGCATGCTCCTAGCCAGAGATAGATACAGTGTGGGCCGCACGGCCCCACTGCATCAGCACTGGATAGGATTGGGCTGCCCAACTGCTTTCAAAATGTCTACTAAGTCCCACTTAAACACACAAACATGACTTCTTATTGCAGCATCATTAAACTGATGGTATTTCAAGCTATCAGCATTGAACTATTTGTATTCTCACAATACTGTAAACTTTTTGTGCCCAATCATTGTTGCTAATTAAACACATATGAAAATGACCATTTATACAACCTGAAGACTACAAAGCCAGGATCCTGAGTCGAGGCTGCTCATCGAATGGCGGGCTGGAGGTTTACTTGGGGAAGGGGATTCTCATCCCCTTCCCTGGGTGTAAACCAGGGCCAGCCCAATAGGCCTCCTCGGATTTCCGCCAGTTAAATAGCTAGCAGAAGTTGGAGGCCGCCCAGCAGGAGTTGCTGTGTGTGTGTTTTTTCTGTTGAATGGGCAACACTCTTTGGGCTTCCAGGATACTGTACAATACCTTTTATATTTTCATAATATTGTTAGGAAGGAATAATAATTAATTTGCTACAGTTAGAAATTGTTCCATAACAAAGAGTCAATGTAGTATGTAGTATACTGGATGCTGCCACTGCTATCATCCAGCCCATAGACTTCAAGGTAAGATTCAGGTTCACAAAGTTCATACAGTGTATGGCAAAGAGGGTCCCTTGGAACCTAACCCCATTTTTCCCATAGGATCAATGATTCAGTATCCGCTAATTCGCCACCCACTAGGTTTTTCAGGAACCTAACCCTAGCAGATAACGAGAACTGACTGTATATAGGCTGCTTTCTTTACATTGCATATCAGGTTCAGAAAATGCTCTTGATAACTTTGGTTATATGTTTCAGAAGATGAAATTGTTTTGTGAACCTGAGGTGTCAACCAGGTGATACAGAGATAGAAAAACAAACATTGACTCTACACAGTGGATAAAGTTCAGGTTTCTGGACTACTTTTGAGACTTAACAATTGTAGTAGCTATTGGGATTACAGTACATTACAGATCAATCAGGAGCTAAATGCAATCTTTGAAACAGAGAACATTTTTCTTCGATTACATGAAAGAAAAGTGGGGTGGGGAGGAGAGAGAAAAGAGTCATAAAATGGGTAATCTTCTATTTTTCTAAATGTGCTCCCTGACTGAGGCCATGTGTGCCAAGCTTCACCCTGAAGCAAATTGTTATAGAGAAGCTATTAACTTCTAAAAATAGGGAGTTGTAATGGAAACATTAAGAGACCTGCTACTAAGCACAGTTGCAAACCTAGGGAATAACAGGAACAGCCCCTTAGTTTTTTCATGAGTTCCCATCACTTCACATAGCCATGCATTTAGGCATAGCATACTTGTCTTTGATATTATAATATACATTTTGCTTAAGCAGTTTATTTGTAATTTTTTTTGCAGTTGTTCCTGTTCCTGGTTCTGTTTCCTCCACCCCAGGTCATATGCGTGTAAAGATGCTAAATATTTCAGGCCACACCATAGTGCTTCAACCTAGGGGAGAACATGAACCTAAGGAACATTCTAAATGCCCCCCTCCTATGATTAAGCATCTTTGCCCAGATGGGAGAGGAGGGGGCAGGACATGCATGCCCCTGGCACTTGTATGCCCTTATACACAAAGGACTGGTCTTGACCTAAATGTATCATCCAAACTGGTTCAATATCTTTTTAACCACAGATGCCGCAGACTGAACCTATGACCATCGGCGTGCAAAGCATGGGCTATATAAAATTTCAGTATAAGAGTTAATAATCCATTCCAGATCATACTACCATCAACACTTTCCTTTTAATGCCGTCTGTCTCCCTCAACATGCTTAACCACACAGGGGTAGAAGAGAAGATGTATCTTATAGAAGTTGGCTCCAAAAATAAAGTATTCCCATTGTAAATCAAAAGGCAATAGCCACAAACTAGTATCTGGAATCCCTCTTTTTCAAAAGTAACATACAGTTTGTTTGTGCTATGCAATAAATAACCTTCAAAAGTAGTTATCTGCAATAAGACCCAGAGCTTCTTCAAAGGCAAAACTGTGGAATGTGCTCTGCAAAGAAGGGCAGCTCATAACAGAACCCCCCCCTCCCCACAGCTAGGAACAACAGTACAGGGGAAAAAAAATCATCTTTACCAAGCAGCGGAGGGTAGAGAAAATAGATCTTGAGGACAAGCTATTTATGGAGGTCAATCTGCATCAGGACTGTTGTGCAGTAAAGACATTGATGTGAGTCTTATGGGGGTTTGACAAAGAGATCAAAAGATGAACACAAGAAATGTGAGTCTCTTTCCCAACATACTGTGCATTCCTTTACCAAGTGTGAGGTGCATCTCAATGAGAAAACAAACACACAGGGGCAACAAAACAGTCAGAAGTAGGAGATAAATTCTAATCTCCTGATATATATTCACATTATGTAGAAGATTAAGGGTGTGTGTGTGTATGTGTGTATTAGGGATGGGAAATATCTTGAAGATCATGTGTTATCAAAACACTTTCAGATTCCCCCCCCCCCTTCTCAGGCATTTTGCCTATGTAAGAACATCCACATTTATCTCAACTTTCACTTCAGGCAGGATTCTGTGGTAGGGATGTATGAGAGCTATTGCCACTTCTGAGAATTCTGAGTCACTTCTGACAACCCTTCCTAACTGGGCAAGAGGCACTTTTTAAATAGCTGGCAGAAATCCGAGGAGGCCCATTGGGGCATCCCCGCGTTACACCGGGGGAAGGGGACATGACCGAGTAGACCCCAAGAAACGGGGATAGGATCCAGCGGGCAGCCTGGGCAGCCCTCTGGATAGTTAGGCAGGATTGGGTTTCCCATTATGTGGCCTTCACCTGCCCCCAATATCTGTAATTGACAGACTTGGAAAATATACACTGGAAAAAAGACGCTCAAAACATTTATCTCCCTATATTTATACAAACAATCAGCAGCTATCCGATTTTTGAATAGCCTCAGGGCTTAAGGCAATTAGCTATCTGATCTTTCCATTACCCCTGTTTTCATTGGAGGCCCCACCAGTAATCGGGTCGCGAGGTCCTGACCCACAGTTTGAGAAACACTGCATTAGCTAATGGACCTTGTCCACTTGTGTATCTTTTCCAATACTGCTTTGCAACTATGCATGTTGGATCAAGAAATGTATGATTTCATGGGGGGGTTCACATACACATATGAATGTGGAGAATTGTCTGTGTTTATACGCATGCTCCACTGAATGTACATGACAGCCCAATCCTGTGAAACTCTTGCACCGTTGTAACAGTAGATCCCCCAATGTAAGAGCACTTATGCAAGTGTAACTTGCCATACACCAATGGATGCAGGACAGCCCTGCTCGGAACCTCACATGCGCAGTTCGGATGCGGAACGGGTGCCGGCGCAACTCTGCCGGTGCAGGGGGCATTCTGGAGGCGTCTGAATGCCCCCTGCACCAGCGGAGTTGCGCCAGTGTCCGTTCCACATCCGAACTGTGCAGGTGAATTGTCTGAGGGGGGTTACGCCAGTTTTACTGAGTCCAACAGCATAAGCCGTGGAGCTTTAATATATGTCACTTACAGTGCAATCCTATCCAACTTACACCACCGGTGTAATCAGTGGGGGAGGGCAGGGTGGGAGGCTTTGGAGGTGAGGGGAGATTTAAATCCCCTTTGAATCCCCCTTTGGAGGGGATTTGAATCCCCTTTCCATTCTGGGCCCTCCCGTTTTTGCTGCACCACTGGTTACACCAGTGGTGTAAGTTGGATAGGATTGTGCTGTTAGTGACATATATTAAAGCTCCACGGCTTATGCTGTTGGACTCAGTAAAAATGGATGTTAAAAGGAATACAGCAAAACTGGGTTAAACACTTCATTGCTGAAGCTATTTGTGAATAACTGTAAGAGACTGGTGTCAAAGGTAAACGATGCAATAACAAGAGTGCAGTTCAATGATAATGTCATTTGTTGTGTCTGTCCATGAAAATCTGTTACTGGTGTTGCAATGAGTGACAGCTGTGATCCTCTGCCTGCTTCTTTCACTTGCCCAGATGACATTTCACTCCAGTGGGACTTGCCCAGAACTCTGATAAACAGTCTGCCTGGTGTGTTTTTTCCTACAATGGCTTCAGAAAGTGATACGAAAAAACGATGTATGTGTGAGGTCCTCTGACATTTAACCACCGAAACCCAAGTAACTAATAATGTCTTGATTGCTCTCATATGAGCCTCCTCACACTCTTAGTGTACATTTGCTGAGCGTATTCTCTACTTGAAGACTGTTTATTGGCCCAGACAATATACAAAATAGAATCCATAGATAGAACGAATCAATATAAAAAATTGGATAATGCAAATTATTTTACATCAATTGCTAATTATCCATATTGATTTGACTGTGTCCAAAATTCCCTGTTGACACTGTCAATTTGTGCAAATTCTTCATGCATTACATTATCAGCACTGTTCATGAACATTCACCATTCAACTCATGTTAATCCCATTTTAATATGTTCCTTTTCTTCAAAGACTAACAGATAAGACTGCAGTGCAGCAGCATTTCCATGTAGTTCACTAAAATCAATGTGCTTGCTTATATATGTGACCTCAACAAGCTTCGCTCTCAGGTATGTAATCTCCTTTTGGATTGATTCATTCATTATAAATCTGCACCTCTGCGCTCTCTCACACACACTTAATATGCTGCAACCCAAATTCAGTACATGCTTCATGCCAGTTCAGACTATGAAATAGAGGCTCTCTGAGACTCTGACAGATTCACTCTAGCGGATTGGCTGAGCAGCAATGATGTCACAGTAACCTCAAGGAGGGGTAGGATGTATAACATGAATAACAGAGAGCAGGCTACCAGTGGGTGGGAAACTCATCCTCCTTGTGTAACCACTTCATATGACCTGGGTGCCAATTCTGCTCACCAGTTCCCCTTGAGTTACAGAGGAGTAAAAACCTACTCCTACAGAGGACCTAACCTGGAGGAGACAGCAAACCACCTTCTATCATTTTTTTCAGGCATTTATCCCAGACTCAAAGTTGTAGATCAGCCGCTGCCAATCCACGCTTTGCTAAGCTGATCCTAAGGGGGAGAAAGCAAAATCCTTCCCACTCTGGAGAGCCTTGAGGTCAACTTTGGAATCCAAACATGAGGTGTCACCAGCCAGCATCGCTGAAATGGATAGCCTCTTGAGATTGGTTCTGGTTCCTCCTATATCTCTTGCTTCCCCCACCAAATCCCTATTCCTACTCCTTGTCTTGCATTATACCTGGCAGTTGTGACCAACCTGGCTGACCAACACCACACCCTTCAAACAGTTTGGAGTAGGCACAGTGGCAGTGTGACCTGGGATGCTGTGCACTACTGCTGCTGCCACCACGTCTGCTCTGGCGCACTGGGAAATAGAACCCCGTACTGTGCTCCTCCTGTGGTTTTCTCAATCCCAGAGGTGCAGAACTCCTGGTTTTATTTAGGAACCACATTTAAAGGGACCACCTTTTACTTAAAGGAACCACATGAACCACCATATTGAGGTGGATATGTTTCCCACTTGAGTGAGCAGGAAGCAGATCAATGTAGCTTGTGTCCATGGAAGGCTGGAGGGAGGTGGCAATAGGCTTGCAGTGAAGGGCAACCTGAACAGAATGCCCTCTTGCCCTCCCCCACCACCTACCACTCATACAAGTTGTTGCATCAGGCTGCCCCATGGCTGGGCTGGCAGTGAGTAGGCAAAAAAGCCTCGCCTACAGCTAATTGAGTGAGGAACAATAGATTCCTACAACAAGGACAACCAGCTAACCTCAGATTGCTACAAAGGTGGGAGGGGATCACCAACGGGCTCGCCCAAATTGAGCTTGGGAAAGTGAACAGCCAACACTGCCATTCAGGCTCTATCCCTTTTCCCTAACCACCTAATGGGGTGCTAGAGGAGAAACGGAAAAGACATCACTATAGGAAGCAGAAGGGCAGAATTTTAGCACAGTGAGCAAATGTCATCGTGAATGTGGGGATAAGAAAATGGGTGCTCCCTTACTTCCGCCCCATTATGCCAGGAGAGAAGAATTTGAGAACATAGTGAGGAGGAAACAAAGCCCTCCCCACCATCACTTTTCCCTTCCACAATTTAAAACACAGGAAGGGATCAATTTTTATACCCCTCTAACAGTGTGAATGCCATTTTAAGGCGCATACTCACGATATGTGTGTGTGCATTTGCTGATAAGGGGTATAGTGTATGAAAGATGGTTGGAACTGAGACTAAACGCATTAGAATAAATCTGTCCATGAGCTGTTTTGTTATGCTTCCACATTTTAGACTACGTATGTCTCTTATTCTGAGTATGTTGTTGTTCAGTCGTTAAGTCGTGTCCGACCCTTCGTGATCCCATGAACCATATCCCGCCAGGCCTTCCTGTCCTCCACTATCTTCCTGAGTTTGCTCATTTTCATGTTTGTTGCATCGGTGATGCTGTCTATCCATCTCATCCTTGGCCTTCCCCTTCTCCTTTTGCCTTCAATCTTTCCCAGCATCAGAGTCTTCTCCAGAGAGTCCTCTCTTCGCATTAGGTGGCCAAAATATTTGAGTTTCAGCTTTAGTACCTGTCCTTCCAGGGAACAGTCAGGCTTGATTTCATTTAGAATTGACTGATTTGATCTCCTAGCAGTCCAAGGGACTCTCAAGAGTCTTCTCCAGCACCACAGTTCAAAAGCATCTATTCTTCGGCGCTCAGCCTTCCTTATGGTCCAACTCTCGCAACCATACATTGCTACTGGGAACACCATCGCCCTGACTATACGAACTTTTGTTGGCATGGTGATATCTCTGCTTTTTATTATGCTGTCTAAGTTTGCCATAGCTTTCCTTCCAAGGAGTAAGCGTCTTTTAATTTCATGGCTGCTGTCTCCGTCTGCAGTGATCTTCGAACCCAGAAAAGTAAAATCTGTTACTGCTTCCATTTCTGCCCCTTCTATTTGCCAGGAATTGATGGGACCCGATGCCATGATCTTAGTTTTATTAATGTTGAGTTTCAAGCCAACTTTTGCACTCTCCTCTTTCACTCTCATCAAGAGGCTCTTTAGTTCTTCTTCACTTTCTGCCATTAGGGTGGTATCATCTGCATATCTGAGGTTGTTGATATTTCTCCCGGCAATCTTGATTCCGGCTTGTGATTCATTCAGCCCTGCATTTCTCATAATGTACTCTGCATATAAGTTAAATAAGCAGGGTGACAATATACAGCCTTGCCGTACTCCCTTCCCAATTTTGAACCAATCAGTTGTTCCATGGCCGGTTCGAACTGTTGCTTCTTGACCCGCATACAGGTTTCTCAGGAGACAGGTAAGGTGGTCTGGTACCCCCATCTCTTTAAGAATTTGCCACAGTTTGTTGTGATCCACACAATCAAAGGCTTTTGCATAGTCAATGAAGCAGAAGTAGGTGTTTTTTTTGAACTCTCGTGCTTTCTCCATGATCCACCGCATGTTGGCAATTTGATCTCTAGTTCCTCTGCCTCTTCGAAACCCAGCTTGTACGTCCAGTAGTTCTCGGTCCACGTACTGCTGAAGCCTAGCTTGTAGGATTTTGAGCATAACCTTGCTAGCATGTGAAATGAGTGCAATTGTACGGTAGTTTGCACACTCTTTGGCACTGCCCTTCTTTGGAATTGGAACATAAACTGACCTTTTCCAATCCTTTGGCCACTGCTGAGTTTTCCAAATTTGTTGGCATATTGAGTGCAGCACTTTCACAGCATCATCATTTAGGATTTTAAGTAGCTCAGCTGGGATATTATCATCTCCACTAGCTTTGTTGTTAGTGATGCTACCTAAGGCCCACTTGACTTCACTCTCTAGGATGTCCGGCTCTGGGTCAGTGACCACACCAGCGTGGTCATCAGGAACATTCAGATCTTTCTTGTATAGTTCTTCTGTGTATTCTTGCCATATCTTCTTAATCTCTTCTGCTTCTGTTAGGTCCTTGCCTTTTTTGTCCTTTATCATGCCCATCTTTGCACAAAACGTTCCCTTGATATCTCCAATTTTCTTGAAGAGATCTCTAGTCCTCCCCATTCTGTTGTTTTCCTCGATTTCCTTGCATTGTTCATTTAAGAAGGCCTTCTTGTCTCTCCTTGCTATTCTCTGGAACTCTGCATTCAGTTGTTTATATCTTTCCCTTTCACCTTTGCTTTTTGCATTCCTTCTTTCCACAGCTATTTGTAAAGCCTCATCTGACAGCCACTTTGCTTTCTTGCATTTCTTTTTCTTTGGGATGGTTTTAGTTGCTGCCTCCTGTACAATGTTACGAACTTCCGTCCATAGTTCTTCAGGCACTCTGTCTACCAGGTCTAATGCCCTAAATCTATTCTTCACCTCCACTGTATACTCATAAGGGATATGGTTTATGATTCTGAGTATAAAACATTAAAATCCCCTTTCTTACAAGCAAAGTGGAGAGGCAATTTCAGGCTGACCTTTCATTCACTTTTTAAAGTGCCACAAGTTCTATGTGCTGGGTGTTCCAATTTGCAGGGATGTAAAAAGAAAAATCATTCTGCTTATAAACTAGCCTACCTCACTATTATTCTACAGGTGTTCTGGTTCTCAAATAAAGTATCAGAACAAAATTTCAGTGAACAAAAGTAACAGCGCAATCCTGCCTAGATCTACACCATTGGAGCGAGTGCTCCGTTGGTGCAAGGTGTCGCAAATGTGACATAAGGCATGTTCGTGACACCTGTGGAGTAAGCAGCGCCAGCACCGAGGCTGGCACTGCTCACTCCGCTGCTGGACAAGGACCTGGATGCAGATAGGTCCTGCGCTGGGAGGAAGGAGGGCGTGGGGAGGGCGGGTCATGGTAGTGGAGGAGGGCACAATTGGCCGGTCAGGCCAGGGACAGGGGCGGGGATATTGGTGGCTCGCACCTTGTGTGCTGCGGCAAAGGTTACACAGGATTGGGCTGCCCATCACATACAGTATGTCCACAGACACCTAGGTTCAAATAAACCCAATAAGGGCAATGTTCAAGCATATGTCAATAGACCAGGGGTGGCTAAACTGTGGCTCCTGAGCCACATGCGGCTTTTTGATGTATAATGTGCGACTCTCAGAAATATGTTGTCTGAGCTCCTTTTTGCATCACAATTAATATATAAAAGGTAAATAATTTTCAAGCGTTATAATTATTGACCAGGTACAAACTGAGAGTCCACTGGATTAAAAAATAAATTTAATGTTCATGGTGAGTAAATATATTTAAGAATTTAAATGCTTCTTAAATATTGCGGCCCTCAAACATCGGAAGTTTATCGTATGTGGCTCTTACATTAAGCAAGTTTGGCCACCCCTGCAATAGACCATGAGCTAAACTTTGCAACAGTGAGATGGGTAGGTTTGTCCTAAGGTGGCTGTAGATACTGGAGATACATTTTTGACAATTCCGTGCAACTTAAATTTTATTTTGTGTCCTATCCATAGGGAATATGGCAATTGGCAAACATTTTATTTTTCTGGCTTCCTTTTAAATGTAAAGAAAAATAATAATCACTTCTTTTTCTTCAGACTAAGCATGCTTTCAGAGAATGAGTTGTAGATGAAATCTTCCAAGGTTTATGTTGTGGGTCTGTCTGACTTCACAAACACTTCCAATTGCATCCTCGATACAATTTTCATAGAGGTTCAATTTGAGCTATTTCTCACAGTTCCCGTTCAAAGCACTGACAAGCTATTTTATGTTATACTGTGACACACTGCTCATCAGTTCCCCATTTACAGCACAGCGATGGCTTGCTATTGTGCATTGTGCTGCGCTACTGCCTCTCCCTTTCTCTCCCGTCCTCCCCGCTCTCTGCGCATGGGATCTTTTGCCAACCTGTTCAAGGCACTTATTATCCACAAATCAAATATGTGATCTTTGCTTTGGGAATGGAAAGTCATGAATATTAGCAGCAGAACTAATAGTTGTCTTTTGTCATTGTGTTAGCATTTTCAAATCTGAGGAGACTGATTCTTCTGAATTTATAAAGCTCCTACATTTCTGGTCTATTGGATTCTGAAGGAAACTGGCAGACTTAATGCCACACACACACACACACACACACACACACACACACACACACACACACACACACACACCCCTTTCTCACAAATACATATCTTGACCATAATAGTTGTCACAAGCAGTAATTTCCAGAACACAAATTAAATCTCACATGTCCAGCTGTGGCCCACAAGCATAGGCTTGTGTCCCAACAGCTAAAGCACAGTTCTAGGCTTTAATAACCTCAAGAAACTGCTGTACTTCCTGCTGTAGGGGCTATTTTACTTGATCAAAATGTAAGTTGTTTCAAATATTCAGAGAAGTCATATGGTACAGACATCCAGGGACTTTGTCATCTTAGGCTGCAGGAGAGGGTAGTTCCATTTCCCCTCAGCAAAAGCTCTTAAACATGGAAGGCTGTGCTTGCCAAGGATAAAACTAGTTTGGAACCCCTCTCCCTTACATTTTAGCTGTTCATGTGCTGTGAAAGAACATTTGCTTTGCATGCAGACAGTCCCAGGCTCAACTTCTGGCACCTTGAGGTAGGGAGGGAAGATCCCTATCTGAAACCCTGAGGAGTCAGCGTAGACAATGCTATGCTACCAACCTGAATTCTGAACCGGTACAATTCTTTCTTCTTTCTTTTCTGAACTGGGTCTCATGATGGTCCTAAGACAATAAGAAGAGCCCATCTAGTCCAGCTTCCTGTATCTCACAGTGACTGACCAGATGCCTCAGGGAGCTCTCAAGTCAAGACAATAAGATACCCATATCCTGTTGCCATTCCCTTGCATCTGGCATTGAGAGATAGGTTACGTCTAAAACCCAGAGGTTTTTACAGTAGTTGTCGTGGCTTGTAACCTGTGATGGGACTTTTCCTCCATAAATCTGTCCAACCCCTTTTTAAAAACATCTAGGCCAGGTGCCATCACCACATCCTGTGGCAAGGAGTTCTACAGATTAATTACATGCTGGGTACAGAAATATTTCCTTTTGTTTGTTCTGACTCTCCCAATTTTAGCAGATATTCCCTGGTTCTGGTGTTGAGCGAGAGGGAAAAGAATTTGCCTCTCTCCACACGATCCATCCCATGCATAATTTTATATGTCTTATAGCGCAATCCTATTCAACTTACACCACCTGTGTAACCAGTGGGGGAGGGCAGGGCGGGAGGCTTTGGAGGGGAGGGGAAATTTAAATTCCCTTTGAATCCCCCTTTGGAGGGGATTTGAATCCTCTTTCCATTCTTGGCCTTCCCATTCTCGCTGCACCGCTGGTTACACCGGTGGTGTAAGTTGGGTAAGATTGCGCTGTTAGTCATGTCCCCCCCCCCTCAGGGTTTTTGGTTTTTAAACAAATGTTGCCTCGCTGCTCATCTGTCATCTTTCAGTCCTTGTGACTGTATCTTGAGAAAGTTCCCAGCTTTGGAACGAAACGTTGGTATTTGCACTACCTAGCCTTGGATTTTAAATGTATATTTTTCCTCAATTGCAGTTTTTAAAAAAACTTTTTTATGATCGGTGATCCAGTGATTTTATACATTTGCAATCGCTAAACTTGGCTCAAAAATCTATGCTACATGGCTTTTATGCCCATAAATCCTGTTTCTTGTAAAGTTATATCAGGCCATGAAAGTTTCCACTCTACTCTAAAGGCATTTTTATTTAGGTTGTCATTCGATGGCTGACATGGTGCTCTCGCTTTTTTAATCAATGTAATTGTAAGGTGACCCGGTGGTGTTTGTTTTTAATTGTTTTAATTTCCTTGTTTTTAATTTTTTATTGTATTTGTATATTTTTAATTGTAAGCCGCCTTGATTGTCCTGTTGGGAGAAAGGCAGGTAAAATTATGTAAATAAAATAAAATAAATAAATAAATAAATAAATAAGAGAGATGCCACAGTCTACTAATCATTTTGGTCGCTCTCTTCTGCACCTTTTCTAGTTCCACTATATCCTTTTTGAGATGTGGTGACCAGAACTGGACTGGTTCTGGTCTGGCGACAGAACTCCAAATGTGGCCCTACCATCCTATTGGAACAGGTCTTCTGCAGCAGCCTAACAGATGAGGCCCAAGTTATCAGCATTGGAGAGCCAGGTAAGAATGCCATAGAATGTCCGTACAGCAATGTTTATGCTTTCGGGACTGGACTCAGTTTTCAACATTCAAACAAACATGAACAAATTCAAACATATTGTCACCTTGCTTTTATGCTGTTCCCTTGCACCAGCACTTCTGACCCTTATTCTAAATCTCATGTGAAAGCTGCAAATTTGCCAGCATCTAACTCAACAGCAAAGCGCTTTGGGTTAACTTTCTACCTTCTTCCATAAAACTGCTGAAGTGGATTTGACATTTTTAGAGGAAGAAGAGATGCCCAATGAGTAATATAAATAATTGTTTCTGCTTTTGTGATAGATCTTATGTCCTTCAACCAAATGCACCATGAGTCCTTCTCTAACAAATGTCTGACAAGACACTCAGTATTACAGCATATTCAATGACTACAAATTCCTATACATTAAAATAGCACTACAGCAACCATGTTCATCTTGCTTTGAAAATATCTTCCTTTATTTCAGTTTGATTGAACAGAGCCTTATCTCCACACATCCAATGAGCTACTATGCCAGTAAATACTATATTATCAGTTTTAAGTCTCAGAGGTTAATAATTTTTGTTCTATTTTAGGGATTTGATACAGCCAGGATGGTGTAGTGGTTTGGGAGTCGGACTTAGATCTGGAAGATCCAGGTTCAAATCCCCGCTCAGCCACGAAGCTTCCTGGGTGACCTTGGGCCAGTCACTATCTCTCAGCCCCACCTACCTCACAGGGTTGTTGTGAGGACAAAAAGGAGGGGAGGAAATATGTACACCACTCTGAGCTCCTTGGAGGAAGGGCGGTATAAAAATGTGAAAAATAAAAATAAAATAAATATACAGCACAATCCTAACCAACTTTCCAGCACCGGTGCAGCCACAATGCAGCCCCAAGGTAAGGGAACAAATATTTCCTCACCTTTTTTTGCCATATATTTATATTTTATTGATATATTAAAACATAAAAACAATACATATTTCATAAAGTTATAGCAAGCACGAAGCAATACATCCTACTAGCATACTATTCACTATTTTCTACATATAATATCCAACTAAGCCAAAATACTCCTTCATGGATCATTGCCTTGTCGTGGCGAAGGGGCTTGCGTAACTCAATGAAGCCATGAGCTATGCCGTGCAGGGACACCCAAGACGGACAGGTCGTAGCAGAGAGTTCTGACTAAAAGTGATCCACTGGAGAAGGAAATGGCAACCCACTCCAGTAACCTTGCCAAGAAAATCCCACGAACAGTACCAAAAGGCTAAAAGATATGACGCCGGAAGATGAGACCCTCAGGTCGGAAGGTGTCCAATATGCTACTGAGGAAGAGCGGAGGACTATTCCAAGTAGACCCAGAAAGAGTGAAGCGGTTGGGCCAAAGCCAATAGGACGTCCAACTGTGGATGTGTCTGAGGTTGAAAGGAAAATCCAATGCTGCAAGGAGCAATACTGCTTAGGAACATGGAATGTGAGGTCTATGAATCAAGGCAAGCTGGATGTGGTCAAAAATGAGATGATAAGATTGAACATTGACATCTTGGGAATCAGCGAACTAAAATGGACGGGCATGGGCGAATTTAATTCAGGTGACCATCATATCTACTACTGTGGGCATGAATCCCTTAGAAGAAATGGAGTAGCCCTCATAGTCAATAAAAGAGTGGGAAAGGCAGTACTGGGGTGCAACCTCAAAAACGACAGAATGATTTCAGTTCGAATCCAAGGCAATCCATTCAACATTACAGTAATCCAAGTGTATGCCCCAACTACTGATGCCGAAGAAGATGAAGTTGACCGGTTCTATGAAGACCTACAACACCTTCTAGAACTAGCATCCAAAAAAGATGTCCTTTACATCATAGGAGACTGGAATGCTAAAGTAGGAAATCAAGAAATAAACGGAACAACAGGCAAGTTTGGCCTTGGAGCGCAAAATGAAGCAGGGCAAAGGCTAACGGAGTTCTGTCAAGAGAACACGCTGGTCATAGCAAACACTCTTTTCCAACAACACAAGAGGCGACTCTACACATGGACATCACCAGATGGTCAATACCGAAACCAGATAGATTATGTGCTTTGCAGCCAAAGATGGAGAAGCTCTATACAGTCAGTAAAAACAAGACCTGGAGCTGACTGTGGCTCAGATCATGAGCTTCTTATTGCAAAATTCAGGCTTAAACTGAAGAATGCAGGGAACACCACTAG
Source organism: Plestiodon gilberti rubricaudatus (assembly GCA_026170595.1). Classification (NCBI taxonomy): domain Eukaryota; kingdom Metazoa; phylum Chordata; class Lepidosauria; order Squamata; family Scincidae; genus Plestiodon; species Plestiodon gilberti. The sequence goes on from JANXHW010000003.1 coordinate 114,615,135, forward strand.
ACCAGTCAGATATGACCTAAACCATATCCCTTATGAGTATACAGTGGAGGTGAAGAATAGATTTCGGGCATTAGACCTGGTAGACAGAGTGCCTGAAGAACTATGGACGGAAGTTCGTAACATTGTACAGGAGGCAGCAACGAAAACCATCCCAAAGAAAAAGAAATGCAAGAAAGCAAAGTGGCTGTCAGATGAGGCTTTACAAATAGCTGTGGAAAGAAGGAATGCAAAAAGCAAAGGTGAAAGGGAAAGATATAAACAACTGAATGCAGAGTTCCAGAGAATAGCAAGGAGAGATAAGAAGGCCTTCTTAAATGAACAATGCAAGGAAATCGAGGAAAACAACAGAATGGGGAGGACTAGAGATCTCTTCAAGAACACTGGAGATATCAAGGGAACGTTTTGTGCAAAGATGGGCATGATAAAGGACAAAAAAGGCAGAGATCTAACAGAAGCAGAAGAGATTAAGAAGAGATGGCAAGAATACACAGAAGAACTATACAAGAAAGATCTGAATGTTCCTGATGACCACGCTGGTGTGGTCACTGACCCAGAGCCGGACATCCTAGAGAGTGAAGTCAAGTGGGCCTTAGGTAGCATCACTAACAACAAAGCTAGTGGAGATGATAATATCCCAGCTGAGCTACTTAAAATCCTAAATGATGATGCTGTGAAAGTGCTGCACTCAATATGCCAACAAATTTGGAAAACTCAGCAGTGGCCAAAGGATTGGAAAAGGTCAGTTTACGTTCCAATTCCAAAGAAGGGCAGTGCCAAAGAGTGCTCAAACTATCGCACAATTGCACTCATTTCACATGCTAGCAAGGTTATGCTCAAAATCCTACAAGCTAGGCTTCAGCAGTACGTGGACCGAGAACTACCGGACGTACAAGCTGGGTTTCGAAGAGGCAGAGGAACTAGAGATCAAATTGCCAACATGCGCTGGATCATGGAGAAAGCACGAGAGTTCCAAAAAAACGCCTACTTCTGCTTTATTGACTACGCAAAAGCCTTTGATTGTGTGGATCACAACAAACTGTGGCAAATTCTTAAAGAGATGGGGGTACCAGACCACCTTACCTGTCTCCTGAGAAACCTGTATGCGGGTCAAGAAGCAACAGTTCGGACCGGCCATGGAACAACCGACTGGTTCAAAATTGGGAAGGGAGTACGGCAAGGCTGTATATTGTCACCCTGCCTATTTAACTTATATGCAGAGTAAATTATGAGAAATGCAGGGCTGAATGAATCGCAAGCCGGAATCAAGATTGCCGGGAGAAATATCAACAACCTCAGATATGCAGACGATACCACCCTAATGGCAGAAAGTGAAGAAGAACTAAAGAGCCTCTTGATGAGGGTGAAAGAGGAGAGTGCAAAAGTTGGCTTGAAACTCAACATTAATAAAACTAAGATCATGGCATCTGGGCCCATCAATTCCTGGCAAATAGAAGGGGCAGAAATGGAAGCAGTAACAGATTTTACTTTTCTGGGCTCCAAGATCACTTCAGACGGAGACAGCAGCCATGAAATTAAAAGATGCTTACTCCTTGGAAGGAAAGCTATGGCAAACTTAGACAGCATAATAAAAAGCAGAGATATCACCATGCCAACAAAAGTTCGCATAGTCAGGGCGATGGTGTTCCCAGTAGCAATGTATGGTTGCGAGAGTTGGACCATAAGGAAGGCTGAGCGCCGAAGAATAGATGCTTTTGAACTGTGGTGCTGGAGAAGACTCCTGAGAGTCCCTTGGACTGCTAGGAGATCAAATCAGTCAATCCTAAATGAAATCAACCCTGACTGTTCCCTGGAAGGACAGATACTAAGGCTGAAACTCAAATATTTTGGCCACCTAATGCGAAGAGAGGACTCTCTGGAGAAGACTCTGATGCTGGGAAAAATTGAAGGCAAAAGGAGAAGGGGAAGGCCAAGGATGAGATGGTTAGACAGCATCACCGATGCAACGAACATGAAAATGAGCGAACTCAGGAAAATAGTGGAGGACAGGAAGGCCTGGCGGGATATGGTTCATGGGATCACGAAGGGTCGGACACGACTTAACGACTGAACAACAACAAGCCAAAATAACACCCACATTCTATTCATTAAATCCGTATATCATCACATCGTTCCTCTCTCTCAAAAAAAAAAAATCGATAAATGGTTTCCAGTTATTCACGAAAAGGTTAACTGACTTTTCCTTAATTAAAACTGTAAGTTTATCCATTTCAGCATAGTCCAAAACATTCAGCCACCAATCTTCCAGTGAAGGTATGTCCGAATTCTTCCAATATTGTGCATATAAAATTCTTGCCGCAGTTATCATATATAAAAACAAAGTTTTCGCCTACATGATAAAAGTCTGCCTGTGTCAAACAGCTGCCTGCCTCATACCCAACAAAAAGGTTTCCGGTTTCATTAGAACCTTAATCTTTAAAATCAAAAATATTTCCTCACCTTGAAGAGGTCTTCATGACTCCAAAATGCAGTGTGTGCCCTGCTGGCACGGCTACACTGGCACTGGAAAGTTGTTGGTTAAGCTTGCACTGATATTTTTAGATTGCAGAAAGCAAAAAGGGTTTCGTTACACTGTGGTTTTCATTTAGGTATGAGTTTTAAATAAAAAACCTAAAAAGATTTTCCAACGCATGGAAGAGATGGAAAAGAAACCTTAAAAAAAATCTGTCAAGGTATTTTTCTCATGATTTGCCAAAGAAAGGACTGTGGCAGTGTTTGTCACAACCTTTCTGTTGCTTTAAATAAGTTTTATGTGTTAATAGAAAGGAAGCCCAGACTAGTTCACTCACCCTGCACAGGGCCTCTGGCACTTCAATTCCGTAGTTTCAGTTGGATTATATTCATGAAAAGCCATTGAGCTCCAATGGTTGCTAGCCCCCTAACAGCAGCTTGATTTTCATAGACTTTGGCACATTGTCTCATTACCCTTCTATCACTTTCAAGCTTACTATAGTTGACAAACAAGTTGTCTGATATGCTAGAAGCATGAAACCTGTACACATGGCTGGCGCTCTCTTTTTTCTCTCCCACCACAAATTGCCATAATAAACTAATAGTCAATAGTTCTCACAAAGCCACATCTGCAACTAGCAATTGACTTTTGCCATCCTTATAATTGCACAGAGAAGGCACGTTAAACAGAGTAGGGCCATAAAGAATAGCAAAGCCAGCAGGGGAAGAGACAGAGCAATAACACCATATATTGTTGCAAATAATTCTTTTTTTCCAGGTTTGACTTGAGGAGCTTCAAATATTCTCCCATTGCAATTCTCGGGTAATAACTAGCAATTTTGGTGGGATAATTAAAAAGAAAAAAATGTGAAAAATTTCATGCAGTCTGTTTTCAATCCCATGTGGCACTATTGTTTCCTATACCTGCTGTTCTTCCTCCTTCCTAGATTAGTCACCTGGGTGGTCTCTCCCACCGGGGAATTTCACTGTGAATGGGTCGATGTCACAATGCTATGTAGCTGTTTGACACAGGCAGACTTTTGTGCTTCATGGAAAAGGCAGAGATGGCTGGAATCCAGAATTAGGGAATTTTAGTGAAACAAATTCAAACAACTCAGGAGCCCGGTGTGGAGCTTCTGCCTCTGCCATTTTGCATGGGAATGTCATAGATCGCATAGAGAGCCAGGATGGTGTAGTGGTTCTGGTCTACACCAGAACCACCAGGATTTAGACCTGGAAGATCCAGGTTCAAATCCCAACTCAGCCATGAAGCTTCCTGGGTGACTTTGGGTTAGTCACTATCTCTCAGCCTAACCTACCTCACAAGGTTGTTGTGAGAACAGAAGGCGGGGAGGACAAAAATGTTAAAAATAAAACACATCTCATAAGAGTTCAATGTAACCAGATGCAGCCACGGCTCAGATGCAGGGCGCATGCACGAGATATACTAGCCTGATGTGATGAAACCTCCCAACATTGAGTTATAGTCTGGTCCGCATCTAAGCATGACACCCCATTTTCTGCCTGTTTACGTGATGGGCACACAGCTGGCTCATCCACCTGGCAGCCTGGCCAAGGCTACCAGCTACCACCTGGCTATGTGGTCCCTCCTTTTACGGTGAACCTCCCTGGAACTGGCTGGAGAAAGGAAGGTGGGGTCCCTATCTCCCAAGGACCACACATGCGCTGCACTGGATTCATGGGAGAGCAGCATCTGAAACGGAAAGGGAGTGGGGTGGCCAACCCTCTCTTCCCAGCAGGGCGGTTGTGCCATTGTAAGCATACACCCATGTCACCAGTACCAGTGTGGTCTGGCAGCACTGGTCGGTTTTCTGTGTGAGTTTGCAAAGCCACAGGGACATGGGTGGGAGAAGACCAGACTGGAGGTGGCAGGGCTCCACTGATTGCTTAGGTGAGGCTGTACACTTCCCAGTGTCCAAACAAACGTAGATCCCCCACCGCCGCAGACCTCGGAGATCTCTAGAGGGCCTGTGGCATTGGTCAAGAGGGTTTGTTCAGTGGGAGCAGTTAGCTCCCCACCACAAGTGGGTGAAGTATGTGCCATGGCCTGTTTTTTGACTCACCAGTTGCCTGTAGCCCTTGATTCAGGCTACAATCAGTCCCAGCCATAGCCCTCTGCTGCGGTCTGAACTATCTATACCCCTACCTATCCCTTTAGCTTTTCCCCCTCTTTCTTCCTTCCCAGTACCCAAAAACCTTCCCTTTCTTTCCGGGATTCCTCTGGGAAGTCCAGCTAATCTGCCTATGTCCCTTCTCCCACCATGTTTTCCTCCTCTTTCTTCTGCCCCTTCAGGTGTGCGTCTCTCCTCCCATCTCCTTCTCTCCCCCCCCCCACTGCTTTCTTTAGGGCTCCATTGTGTGCATCTTGGACACACACACACACACACACACACACACACACACACACACTGTATAGTTTAAGTAGTGACATGTTACCATAGTGAGTCTCAGTTCACCCCCCCCCTTTTCTGGTTCTTGTGCACTTTTCAGTAAACTTTGGTACACCTTTTGCCTCAGTCATCTTTCACCACTGAACTACACAGACATGCCATTAGCTTCAACACGGGATCCCTGCAGATGATTGCTTCCCCTCTCGTGCGAGCATGTTATGTGTGGTTTAAAGAAGCACTGCTGGTAATAGGGCTGCTACTTGAAATTGGGTGTAATGTGGCTTTCCCCCTTGATTACTTTTACGGGTTAAATTGCAAGTCTTACAGTTGTTACACGGTAATTTTCTCCATCCTTCTTTAGACTGTCCCAAAGGAATCTCTGTCATATTCCATTTGGAGTGTTTTTACATCCAAAATGGTCAGAAGCATTATGATCAGCATTATGGTCAGAAGCTCTCTAATACTAAATCTATACTATTTGAGGGAAATATAAATGGAATTATTTATTTATTGGATGCTAGAAACCTAATTTTTTGGATGAGCCTTCCTTTCTTCTCACATAGCATATGGTTTTATAGCTTCAGTTTACTAACCTCTACTGAATGGCTTAGATGGTTCTCCTGGGACAACGAACCCTTTTTAAACCCTGTGCAGAGTCTGTAATACTTCGCTTTTGGCTTCAACCTCTGTCCATAAATCCTGAGAATCCCTTAATTCCATTTCCGCAACACAGTTTGTCGCCTTTATCTAGGCTTGACAAGATAGCTGCACTTCGGAACTGCAAATGTTCAAGAAAAGGGGAAGCTCTGTGTCCTCCTGGTCTTCCTGCTTCTCCTGCAGTTCATCTTTGGGCAGCCAAGATAATATATCCACAGTTTTCCTTTTAGAGCCTGTCCAATATTTTATTGTAAAATCAAAATTTGCCAGGCAAGATGCCCAACCATGTTCTGAAGATTGTAATTTGGCCGTGTGTCAATGAGTGAGGGGGTTATTAACCATGATAACCTCAAATAGCATTGCAGGCAGCTAAATAATGTTAGAATTTCTCTGTGACTGCCCAAACCAATGCAAGAAACTCTAATTTAAATGAACTATAACATGCATCATTTCTTTCAGATCCCCTCAGTCTATGACTACCATACATAACAGCTCTCTCCTTCCTGTCCTGAGAGAGAACTGTCCCCACATTTTGTTACTTGCATCTGTAGTCACTCAAAAAGGTACACTATAATCTGTCTAGGCTAAAATAAGGTGGTTGCACTAACCTTTTTTTTAATTTATCAAATTTTGAACCCTTTTCTTTCCTGTGTTTCAACATATGTACAGATAGAGCAACCATAGAAGATTTTTAGCCCATGATGGTGACTTTCCTTTATCACCCATGCTTTCAACAATTTTTGCGCAACTGTCAGGTAGGCTGAGGGAGTGCCAGGGGTCTAAATCACTCGTGTGTTGGCTGATACTCTCCAGTAGGAATGGCATTTCATATTTCAGTAGCATAGCCAAAATCTGCAGAATGTTGTGACAAATGCCGACCCTCCACTGAGATCCTGGAAGTGGAGGCATCCTTTGCCCTGTCCCGTCCCTGCATGAGACTTGACACCCTATTGGGTGCCTGGATTAGCTAGATGTAGAGCCTCACCAGTCTGCTAAGAGCCTTTGCCCCAAACATTCTGCATCTGGGAGAGCTCCTGACTCCATCCCATCTAGAAGACTCTGTTAAGATACTCTGAGACCAGCTGGTCTCAGTCTGAAACTAGCTGGTTCATATTTTTGGATCTGAGTAGGATTTTTTTTTTTACTTCTTCTCTGATCGGCTATTGGTTGGGAATTTTATCACCTACCCTAGGCTGTCCTCAAGTATGGTGTTTTAGCCAGGGCAGCCACAGCTGGCAAGTATAGTGCAGGAGAGGAAGAAGGAGTAGGGAATTTGGTGTGCAACTTTAGGTAAGCAAGAGGGGGACCAGAAGTGATCTCAAGGGGCTGTCATACTTGGGGAAGCAGGCTGGTGACCCCTTGGGCTTGAATTGCAGTGTTAATCTCAAAGGCTGTCTGGTTTGAGGTAGGTGGAACAATTTGGCTTCCTTGACTCTCTTTCCACAGACTGACACTGAAAAGCTGGGATCATTGGAAGATGATCCCAGGTTGGAGTCAGGGTAGTGACGTTCAATGGGAAGTGACAGTTGTGTGTTGTCAACTCCAAGAAAATGAACACACACACACACACACACACACACACACACACACACACACACACACACACAATATAATACTGTAATACTGCAAGACAAGTATGCATGCATACATTCCAACACAATGCATACATTCCAACCAACACCTTCTGAGACCCATACATTTTACTTCCAACTGTAGTAATGGCCAACAACTTGCCATTCATACACTATCACAGGATAAGATACATAGTTGTAGGCTATCTCCAGGGTAGGTTTGCAGGGCCAGGAAGTTTGCTGCCTTAGAAGGGCAAACCCTCAGGGGGAACGTTTTTTTTTTTCCTTTTTCCGTCCCTTTTAGAAGGCAAGTGTTGCTGGGATACATGCAGATACAGAAAGAGACCAAATGATGATTGATAGCTTTTTCCACAGATAAACTCCTGGATCAGAGTGAATGTGCGGTTGCAAATCCCACTCACGGTTGTTCTCACAGATGCAATTTCCTATAGAATAACTGCACCTCTAGTGTGGGCTTAAGACAGGACAAAAGGCTAAGCCTATGCATGACATAACCAAATCAGGGCTGGCTAAGCAATGTTGTGACTAAGGGGACAAGTGAGCAGAATGTCAATAGCAAGCAAAGATTTTCCAAAGAGTGCCAAAAAAGGGAGACATTTTTGCAGCACTCATAAAATCATTCCTGAGAAAGTCTAGTTTGGGCTGAGTTACAGTTATAACGATGCACATCCATCTATGTATTCCTTTGTGTGTTGATAATCCTATGAGCAATTATATTAGACATCAGATGGTATGCAAAAGATGGGTTGATCTGCCATTGATGTCACTCCACCTAATTCAAAGTGTTTATATGTTAATTCATGTAGATTAATTCATATTTGTAAAGGCCACTGACTAAAGATGCAAGTAGACTTTTCAAAGTTACTTTTGAAACACAGGCATGAAAATGATATCAGCCAGATATCATAGCATCTCCAATTGCCAGATATCCCTGATCCTCACCCCCATCACATATTTTTTTTTTGTTTTAATATTGGTGTCACTAGGGAAAGATGCTTCATTTTTGACATATAAATGTGTTTAATTTATTTAAATTAAATCTGCAGTTATAGCTCCCCAAGTAACAGTTCATGTGGAATCTGCAGATTTCACTGCTCACTGATTTTTTCCTTTGCTGTTTTGCTGGAGGTACGGTACATTCCAAGCTATGATTTTTAAAGACTGGTTACAACCAGAAAATACCTTACAAGCTTGCATAATGAATGAACCAATTGGATGTAGAATTGCAATGTTGCTACAGCATATTCTTGACTCATCATAACACTTTGATGTTATTATGTCAACCATTAAATACCATGAAATATCACATATTGGAACTGAAAATCATAAGATGTCATATACCAAAATCAAATATGTGTTTGGTATTCAGCAAATATTCAAGATCCGGAAACTATCTGGGGTGAGAGACATCAAAATTCACAGCAGTTGTTTAAATTAGAAGATACTTTTTGGAAGCAAATTTATTTCTGCTGTAACTCAAATTATCACTTGTCTATCTAGAAGGCTATCTTTTGGGTGGTATACTGTCCAGACTGATGACCCACAGTGCATTATAGGTGATGTCCTGAAGGAAATTCTACCTCTTCCATTTGTGTGTGTGCATGCGTGCACATGTGTGCGTGTGTAGCCAGATTCTGTTCATGATGAAATGACCCAAGATGCAACAATGATTATGTTGTGTAGAGAAAAATAAGGAGGGTTCCTAAATAAAATCTATAAACTCAACACTGACTCCCACAAGCTTTGGTGCGATCATTCTCTCCTACTCTACAGCTTTCTTAAAACAAGGGAGCTCCCCCCTCCCAAAAAATAGGCAGTGCCTCTCTAGCTCCCTCCCCTCTAATTTGAGCACTGAGATGTAGTGGCATCACTAGGGCGCACGCCGCCCTAAACCGAGGGCGCGTGCGCCGCCCTAATTACCCCCGCGCCGCCGCGACAGCTGGCTGGAGAGGATGTGCTACATCTAGTCTAACACAATCCTTATGGAGCGGGCAATACAAAAATATATGCAGTAAAGTTTCTACACAACCCATTCCACAGGGACAGTACCTCTCAGATTATTTTTACTTTTGGAATTGACACTAATTAATATTGTCTTCCATTTCACACACACACACACACACACACACACACACACACACACACACACAATCAGTAACTTTAGGCAGGAAAAACTGAGGACCCGTAAAAAAAAATGGAACGTTGTTTTTTTTCATTTCAGATGTGCTAATAAATAAAGGTTTTGCTATTATATTTAACATTAAGAGGATAAGAAATATTTCTGATGTATTTAGTTCTGATGACTTTGTACGTATTTAAATCTTAATAAATTTGATAAATATTTTAATTTGCATTTCTCTAGTCACTCAGATAGTTTGGCAGCATGGAAGTCCAATTTTGACTTTATATTTCCTGTGAGAGGCTTGATTATGCCTTCAAGGAAATTGAGGGGAAGGAAACTTGCTTCAGCTGAAAAGATTGCTAAATACTATTTGAGTGTCAAGTTCAGATTGAAAAGGGAAAAGGACGGAACGTAGCTGTGCTTTTGAAAGTTACAAGAGTTACTAGATTTTGCATAATAAAGGCTTTTAGTGGGGCTAATTGCACACTCCCTTCTCAATTTCACTTACAATTTTTCCTCCTCTTGTCTTCCTAAATGTTATTAAGCCAACAATTAAGTGATTTCTGAGCTGAGCCAAGTGATTGCAGAGACAGAGCAAAGCTTTCTGCAATGATCACACGTCACAAAGTCCTGTCACAAAGGACTTCCCTTCATTTGTCCAGAAAGGATTTCCATTCACAGTCCTCACTCTCCCCTCTGACTGAACTGTCAGAACCAAAGACTTCTTTGCTATCTGGTGGGGAGTGTGGTGGCAACCAGACGGCCCAGTAAAGATATTTTTTACTTGCATCCTTGTAGGCTGCCTGGCCTCCAATGGGTCTCCTTCTTAGACCAATGTTAGCTATTTAGCTGGCTCAAGTCCGGGGAGAGTCAGGAGGCATGTAAAGACAGAAAAAGACCCTGTCACCAAGATCCTCCCCCCCCCCGGCTTGGCCTGATCTTCATCCTGAATTCTCAGTCTCTCCCCCCCCCCCCCCCGTTCTGCCAACCTGCTGACATACTGGCTATTTGCCCTGGTGGCCGCAGCCCGCAGAATGACAGAACGACTTTCACACCATCGTTCTGGGATTTATTCCGATGCATCCAAGATGGGATCCCATCATTCTGGGATTTATTTCGCAAGATCCAAGATGGCCGCCAACAGGAAAAAAGTGCCTTTTGGCACTTTACAAGCGGCGGCGGTGGAGGAGGAGGCTTCCAGCCCGGGACCGACCCGGGACCAGAGCCTGGAACCCTGGAGTTTTCTGGGCGTTCCGGGATGGATTGTAAACCTATGTATGTATATGTTTCTTTATGGCTGTGATGTTCTTATTGGGTCATTTGTATCATCTTGTTTTTATCATATATGTGTGTTATGTAGGCTTGGACTTCTCATATGAGATACTGTAATTCAGCAGCAATGGAGGGCAGTAAGAGTAAGGTCCTGCAAAATGAATAGGAAACATTTTAGATCTGAAACAGGATCAGCTGCCTCGCATGACATATCTGACTGTTACAATATCATTTTGGACCACAGGTCAAATGATCTTCCATAACGTAATGAAATAGCAATTGTGCAACAAGTGGTCATCGTTTGTACAACTTGATTGTCTTCCAGTGAGCACGGATGGCCATTTGATGCTTGTGCCAGCTGGAGGTGCTTATTCAATGATATTTATGACTATGTATTGTTCCTTTAATGAGTGTTGCTACTTGGTGATTACATGCTACAACAGGCTCTGTATGGGGAATCCATGTAAAAATGAACTTTGCGCTATTGAGGAAGGCCAGAGCTTACTGGTACAACAGAAGCTTTGTATGTTGTAGGTCTGAGATGCAATCCCCAACATCTCCAGTTAAAATATCTTACACAGCAGGGCTGAAAATACCTTAGTCATAGAATCAGGGTAATCTAATCCAACCCACTGCCTCTAGCAGGAATCCTCTTGGAGCAGTGGTTCCCAATATCTCCCCCCCTGCCGCTGCAACTCACCTGGTTCTCTCATGCCGGGCACAAGACATACTCCCTGAGCCTCTGCAGGCCTCAGAACGCCTCCAGCAGTGACCGGAAGTCACTTCCTTGAAACTGGAAGTAAACTGTGACTTCCAGTCACTTCTGGAGGTGTTTTGAGGCCTGCGGAGGTCAGGGCGTGAATTATGGGCCCGGCATGACCTGCGAGCAGCCTTCAATTGCACCCAGAATGCTCCGATTTGAAACCAACCAGACACAAGGACTCAGGCACAAATCGGTGATCCATCGCGCATTGGGCAACGACTCACAAAGTGGATCACGACTCACAGTTTGGGAATTGATGTCCTAGAGCAGAGGTTCTCAACCTGTGGTACGGGTACCCCTAGGGGTACGCAGACTTCTTGCTGGGGGTACGCCAAGCCCTGCCCCTTATCTGCCCCATCAGCAGCTAATTAAGTGTTAATTAACATGGATTTTAAATTTTAATTATTTTCGGAGCCCTTCCGTCTCTCTGATTTTGGTTTTGGGCTTATTTTTGTACTTTGAAAAATGTACTTTGGTGGAGAGGGGAGGAGCTGATTTTGGGAAGTGTGACTTGGAGAAAAAAGAGATCCTTGTCTCTCTCTCTCTCTCTCTCACACACACACACACACACACACACAGAGAGAGAGAGAGAGAGAGAGAGAGAGAGAGAGAGAGAGAGAGAGAGAGTTAAATAAGGCATTTTTTTACATTTAAAATTGTTTTAGTACTTTTTTATTTAACGATTAATTAATTAATTGATTAATCAGCAGTTAATTAGCAGGGGGTACTTCAGAAAATTGGACCGTGATAGGGGGTACCCGGGCCTCCAAAGGTTGAGAACCCCTGTCCTAGAGCATCTCCAGCAGGTGCCTGTCGAGCATCTGTTTGAAGATCTCCAGTGAGGGAGAATCCACCACCTCCCTTGGCAATCTGTTCCACTGCTGAACCACTCTTACCATCAAGAATTTCTTCCTGATATGAACTGGAATCTCATCTCTTGCAGTTTGTATTTGATCCAGTTCTACTCTCAGAGACAGTTTAGAACAAATTTGCTCTTTCCTCCATACGGCAGCCCTTCAGGTATTTGAAGAGAGCTCTCATATCCCCACTCAGCCTTCTCTTCTCCAGGCTAAACATACCAAGTTCCCTCAACTTTTCCTCATAGGGCTTATTACCAGTCCTCTTCACTCTTCTCTGAACCCACTCCAGTTTGGCTGCATCTTTGTGAGGTGAGGTGCCCAGAATTGGACACAGTACTCCAGGTGAGTTCTAACCAACGTGGAGTAAAGTGGAACTGCTACTTCTTGTGACTTCGAAGCTACAGTTCTACTAATGCAGGCTAAAATTGTGTTATCCGTCTTTGCAGCTGCATCACACTGCTGACTCATGTTCATCTTGTGATTCACTGATTCATCCCTCTCACATGTTGTGCTGCCAAGCCAGGTATCTCCCATTCTATACCTGCATCTTTGGTTATTTTTGCTTAAGTGCAGAACCTTACATTTGTCCCTGTTGAACTTCATTTTTTTTTCATTTCAGTCCAGTATTCCATTCTGTCAAGGTCTTCCTGAATGTCTTCTATGATACCAAACTCCTCCTCCCAGCTTCATATCATCCACAAATTTGATGAGGCCTCCTTGTATCCCTTTATCTAAGTCATTGATCAAGATGTTAAAGAGGACTGGGTCCAAGATAGAGCCCTGGGGCACTCCACTCAAAACTGTCTTCCAAGATGATGCAAAGCCATTGACAAGCACCCTTTGTGTACAGTAGTCCAACCACTTGCGAATCCAGCTAACAATTGTATCATCTATATTTTACTAACTTGCTGATTAAGATGTCGGGGGGAACCTTGTTGAATGCCTTACTGAAATAGTGATAAAATTATATCCACAGCATTCCCGCAGTCCAGTAAGCTAGTAACCTGATCAAAGACTACTACTGCTACTGCTACTACCAGTATTTATAGACCACTTTTCAACAAAAAGTTCACAAAGCGGTTTACAGGCAAAATCAAATCATTAAATGGCTCCCTGTCCCAAAAGGGCTCACAATCTAACAAAAATGCAGAACATCACCAGCTAACAGCCACCAGAAAGACTGGGGTGAAAGGGAGCAGTTACTCTCCCCCTGCTAAGGAGCACCAATTGAAAAAGTGCCTCTTGCCCATTTAGCAGTCTGAGACCTTGCTGAGCCTTTGTCAAAATAGAGAACAATGGGCTAGGTATACAAATGGTTTCACCTGCCTGCTACTTATGCCTGCATATGTTCATATGCTCAGCTGAAGAGTGGAGCAGTCTTCTAAAAAAATAATTTGAAAAAAAGATCAAGATCCAAATAAACTTACAGTGCAACTCTATGCATGTCTAATCAAAAGTAAGTCCCATTGTGTTCAGTGGGGCATACCCACAAGAAAGTGTGTATAGGATTTCATCTTTATTCTTCTAATGCTTATTTTTTAAAATCCCTATATTTCTCAGCACAATGAAATGCACTGGGCAGCATTAGTGGGTTTTAACGCAAATCACCCATTACAGAATGCTAACACTGTAAACCAAAAAAAGGCCATATTAGAATATTGTGCGTAATCCATGTCAGCAAACTGGGGGGGGGGGGGTTAAAAAAAGGAAGAGGCCAAGAGGAAGGAGTAAAACAGATGTTACAGAATGACATAAATTTTAAAAAAACAATCTGAACAATTATATTTTACATCAAATGTCATGAAGAAATAGGGGCAACTATTACAGCAGGAGTATGGAGACCATACGCATACTGTATGTTATTTGTCAAGGAGATAAGAGTTTTGTCTCACTTCCCCCAAAGTAGCACTGTTATGATAGGGAAGTAAATTACACATTTTTTTAATAGCTTTGCTTCTTCTACTGAAACATCATGCTTTCCCTCGTCTGCCTTCCACCTGCCATCTACTATCTGACAGCCAATGCAACATTGTGTGACTAGCCTGGGTGTGCTCACTGTGAATAGCTGAGTGAAATGTAGGTCTTGTCAGCTTAAAAATGTATGGTCATGGGTTTGTAGAAGACAGACAGCAACATGTACCAAAGATTTACTGCTCTATGTGGTACAATAAATGTGGTCAGGATTCCTGTTCTGTTTTGTTTTGTTTTTTGCTCATGTGTGGCAGAACAGATAATGATTTTTTTTAAAAAAAATCATATCATTTGCATTGGTTATAGAAGTGCTAGAATTCAGTTTCCCTTGGCACAGAATTTGGATTAGCTTGAAGCAAAAATTCTGTTTTGTTTTTTTTAAAGAACACACAACTCTGCTTCTGCAGACATAACCCAATAGCAAGTATTCCCTACAGCTCCACAGCAATAGACAGAAACGTGTATTTGACCTGTTATAAACTAGCAAGAGGCCCATCATGATGACAGGCAGGGACAACAGTCTGTACGTTACAAGGACCCTTTGGGGATCCTCTGTGCTCCAGTCCTGCGCCAGAATCATGATCCGTGAAGGCTGTGCTATTTATCAGTGGCATGGAAGGCAGATTTAGCCTCCCTAAAGTAGCGCCCTCAAATGCAGCACTTTACCTTTATCATTAGTAGCAACCATTCATTTATATGGGAGACAGTAAAGTATCATAGACAAAACTGGGGTGGGGAAATAACACTAGTTTCCTGTCCTCGCTTACCCTACCATTTGGGGCACGAATGCTGTCTTTGGTCTGAAGTGTGATGTCTGAAGTGTGATGGATCTCAGGGACTTTCAGTTATATAGATCTAGAGCAGGGGTGGCCAACCTGGCCCTTTAATGGTTGTAAAGGTGAGGGCATTTCAGCAGGTGCAGCTGCTTTAGCAGCACCATCAGCACTTGCAGCTGCCAAGACTCTGTCTTCTACACAATTCTTAAGAACGCAGAGGCCCTAATGGTGGAAGGTTGGCCACCCCTGATCTAGAGGATAGAGTGCATGTACAACTTTACTGGGTTTTAAGAAGGCAACATGTCTTATTTATCCCGACTTTTTCATTGGACAGTTTGTTTATAATCCATTTAAACAAGAATTTATGTCCCACCTTTCCTTACAAAAAAGACATTCCAAGCAACTAACAACAACATTTAATTAAAAAATACAAAAGCCACAAAAACCAAGGGAAGTGAGAACAAAAAAACCCACCAAAAACCCAGTACTAACAAATTTAGTCACAGCAGTACTAACAAATCCACAATCCCTGAAATCTCTCAGAAAAAGGCACATCTTAACCATGCAGTGAAAAGGGAGCAGTAAAAAAGGATGTCCTCCTTCCTTTGGGAGGACATCTCAAATAAATGTGCCATGATCAAGAAGGCTCCGTCTCTAGAGATCAACTGCCAACCCTCAGATTGCAGGGGACCAAGTGACAGAAACTTAGATGCTGATCTGGGTATATATGCAAGAGCATATAGAGGAAGAGATTTCATGATGGGTCTCTAAGCCATTAGTGTTGGGGAGTCACTGTGCTAGCACAGTAAGCACAGTAAGAAACCCAGATTATTTCTTTTTGTCACAATGGTGTTTGTGAATCATGTGCTCAGGAGAAGGCAACAGAGTTCCAGAGAATGCCTTGGGGAAACTTTTCTGGGAGATAGATAAGCAGGAGGTGTGGTCCTGAGCACTGGCGTCACTCGAGGTGGGGCGGAACGGTATGACTGTGCTAAACTCCGTTTACTCACCAGCATGAGGTGGCCCTGCGCCCTTGCCATCGGAGCCATTCAGTGCGGTGAAGGCAACACGCATTAGACTCCCTGTGCATTGCCTTCGCCACACTGAATGACTGTGATGGCGAGGGGGTGGGGCCGCCTCATGCCGGGGAGTAAACGGACGTTAGCACAGTGCGGCACTTACCATTCCGCCCCACCTCAAGCGACGCCAGTGGTCCTGAGGTTGAACTGCCTGAAGATGGCCAGAAGCTAAGCAGAAGCAGTCCATTCATGCTGGAAGGGAGACAGTCACTGATAAGCTGTCATGACCCTCAGGGCAGAGGGGTCTATGTTGCACCCTGTGATAAGAGAACAGACTAGAATGCTGAGAATGTCAATGACTAGAGTGATAACTGGAAATCCCCTCCTCAGTGTGATTTGTGTGGCTGCCTGTGGAAGCTTGCAGCATGTGTTTGGCAGCCAGTGGCGTCGTATTATGGGGGGCCCTGTGGCCCTGGGCGAACACCAAAGGGGCGCCAAATTTTCAAAGATATTTTTCCTTCCTTATGTTATTTCGCCCCTGCGCCTGGCTTTTTTGCAGTTTTCTGCCACAGCAGCGCCCCCCCCGGGCGGCAGCTGCTACCCCCAGTCCCAGGGGGGTTACCTGCCAGGCACGGGGGGCGAAAAAAGCAAAAAAATCCAGACACGAGGGTAAAAACAGCAGCGACTCACTCGGGCAAAGAAGAGGAAGTGCCTCTCTAGGCGCCTCCCCAGTATCGCTGGTACTCACCAGCGAGAGACTGGGGAGGCGCCTAGAGAGGCACTTCCTTTTCTTCGCCCGAGTGAGTCACTGCTGTTTTCAACCTCGCGTCTGGCTTTTTTTTGCTTTTTTCACCTCCGCACCCGGCAGGTACCCCCCCCCGGGACTGGGGGTAGCAGCTGGCTGCACTTCCTCTTCCTCCTCGCCCTGATGAGCCAGCGCCCGCCCCCATCGCTCGTCTTCGTCCCATTGGGGACCATTGGAGGAGGATTCTTTTGCCACTGCCCGCCGGACTGAGCCACGGTAAGCCGGGCGCCCTTTTCATCCAGGGAATTTTGGCACCCCCTAATTTTTCCACGCGGCCTAACGGCCAGGGTCTGTAACCACTTAAATTAACCCCAAAAAAAATTGCCAACGCGGCCTAATGGCCACGCCAACATGTATTTTTAAAAAGGGGTGGAGTGTGCGCATCACATGACATGCGTGATGACGTCACATTACTTCCAGGGCACTTGGCCAACCCCCGCCCCCCGCCCCAGCCCTGGGCTAGCGACGCCAATGTTGGCAGCTAAGAGAAGATGACTTCATTGTGGAAGGAAACCATCTGGAGTTGAAGAGTTCTATATAGAACAAATATTGTAAAGACACTTATCGGGTCTAGTCTGTCTATGTAAACCGCCTTGAGTAACATCTGAAGAGCAATCTGAAGAGAAGAAAAGTGGCATATAAATACAGAAATAAATAAAAAGACTTCCTGGGTCAAATGGCAATGGCAATTGTTATATCATTGTCAATGGCAATTGTAAATACATGAACACTGGTGAAAGCCTAGCAAGTTTTTGTTTTCAAGGATAGAGACAGACAATGAAGAGAAACAGCATTACTGTAGTGTACAGTTAAGTTTTTGTTCTGCTATCACCTGGTCAAACGGTTTTGCAGTTTTTAGAGCTGGTTATGAACACACCTACTAGGTGCTCCTGGTATACTGGTCACATGCATTCCCCTTCACCAAAAACAGAAGGTAACATGGTGCAAAGTTTTGCACATATAACCCAGTGTATATCATCTTTCATCTTTCAAGGTGAAATGACTACATAAATAGGGCCAAGGTTTATGCCCCTTTATGCAAAGCCCTCATTCCATACACTTCATGTACCTGATGGAAAGGGATGTGCAGGGCTGTATAGAACATACATACGCACCGAGAAATTTCACTTGTCTTCTAGAAACTTGTTTGACTTCCCCTGAAAATTCTCAGATGTTTCTTCTTGGAAGGAATCCTGAAATTTGCTTTCACTTTTTGAAATGTTGGTGCCAACCACCAAATGCAGATGGCTGAGGAAATGATTTAAGAAATCAAGCACCATAGGCTGCCAATAGAGAACCCCTAAGCTTGCCAAAAAGATCATCAACCAAAATGAGCTCCAAATGTCCCCATAGCTTCCGGTTTCTAGCATACATATTTAGCCAGTAGCCACTACAGGTTTCCTAGCAGGTAATGTGTCAGTCTGGGCTGAGTGGAAAGAAAAGGGTAGGCTAAGGTAGAGAACAAAGAGAGCCAGCCTTCATCTATGTTCCCAATACTAATCCTAGCACTCCTCCACTGCTCTCTCTCTCTCAACTGTGCTATCTCTACAGAGAGGAAAGATAAAGGAACATTGCAACTGGCTGCGTTTGTTTTTCACCTTCCAGTGCTAGGATCACTGGAGAGCTGTTTTTGTTTTCCTAATTCTAGTACACTTAGGTTGTGTTTTTCTTTACACTTCTAGCACGCTCGCCACACTAGCAATTTGAATTACGAGCTCCAAGCTAGAAAAGATGGCGGCCTCATGCACCAATAGAAGGCTGTTTGTCTGCAAAGGAGCTTGGGAGATGTAGTATGAGGGACAAGGAAATAAGAGCGATCTTTTCAACAAAGGTTTATGTCTTCCAAGATTCATTCAAAACAGCTAAGGTGGCTTGCAGCAACACTTCCTCATCTTCAGATTCTCATCTTGATCTTGTAAATAAATATTTAATGCCACAAAAGCATCCTGAACTAAAGTAATTCACCATTTTGTTGTTTTTAAAATGAGCTGCGCTAGAGCATGCTAGAAACATCACTTCCTCCTATTTGCTATGAGAAAAACAAACACAGCCAAATAAGTTACCCCATCCTGGACTTCTCAGATTTCGGCAGTTGACCAGTAGCAAACCATAGAGTCTTTAAGGATGGCACCACCATAGAACAAACATTCTAGGAACACTACATTATCTTGGAGGCCTTTCCATCCAGCTTGAGAAAGGGTTAATGATGACTAAACTGGTGCAGAGTAAGATGAGGAAGGTACCTAGGATGGGAAAGAGACTGGATATGGAGGAACAATCTACCAACAGAGGGGGAAAAATGAGGAGGGATGACCAAGCTGGCCTGTCTATGAAGTGACATGAAACCATTGCATGGAGCAGCAAATATGAAGGGGCAGCCAACTGACAAGCCCACAGCCCATCTGTTTGCTGCCCTCTCCAGTCTGCCGCTCTGGTGGGCACTCTGATCCGCTTCCAGCTTGCTAAGAAGGAGCTGGAAGAGGATTGCAGCAGTGGCAGCCCCCGTCACTCTCCAGTTCTGCTAGAAAAAGAAGGGGGATACGATAAAGCTGCCACAGCTCCAAATCACCTCTCACTCCCACTCATAGCACCAAGCGAGCAGGCAGAGGCGATTTGGAGCCCCTTCCCTTCCCTGGAACTTGGTGGGCAGCCTCACTCCTCTGCGCTGCTTCTGTTTTGAATGAACAAGAGCAGCATGTGTTGGGAATGGAGCATGCTGGGGTCCCAACATGCACTGCTTTGTTCATTTGAAACAGGGTCAGCCAGAGGAGGAAGGTGTGTGCTGAGCTCTGGGTAAATGCCACTTCCCATCCCTATCCATGGGGGGGGGGCCTCAGGCACTTGCTCTCCCTCTCCATTCCTTGCCCATTCACCCCCTCTCCTCCCCACTAGGGGTGGACATGCACAGGGGTGGCAAAATTGGTCAGGAGGATTCAGTGATGGAGAGGCATAGGCTTCCCCTGACCAGAGGGAGGAGGAAGAGAGTAGCAGGAAACCTTATGAACAAATGAAGTTCTTTATACTGGCTCAGAGTTAGGTCATCAGTTCATCTAGCCCGTATGAGTTGGCCTTTTAAATAACATCTAGCTTTTACAGATGTGGTCCTTCTTTTATAAGGTGGTGGTGCTGCTGCTGTTATGTTTTTATTTTTAATTGTAATAGTGGCCTATTGTTTTATTGTTTTAAGATTGTTATTGTTTATGAGTTTTAATTAATTGTGTATATTGTTTTTAAATAGTGATTATGTTTTTGTATTTGTATTTTTGTCTTTTGTAAGCCACCTTGGATTCCTTCGGGGAGAAAGGCGAGGTAAAAATATTGTAAATAAATAAATATGGTTTATTTGTATTGGCCGCAGCTCTTCTAAACTTCAGAAGAAGTACTCCTTTGCTCTGTTTACCTGAGGTAACTATGAGACCTGCAACCTTGAACTTGCAAAGCATGTGCACTGCCACCAGGGATGTGGATCAAGTTTCTGACTCCAAGTCTCAAGTCAAGTCCCAAGTCTTTGGTTGTGCATTGCGAGTCCCTATCTATTTAATGGGGAAAACGGGTTTACACCTGAATAAAATTCGACTTGTCGTAAAAGGCTCCAAGTCTCGAGTCGAGTCTTTCAAGTCTTTTACAATTGCCGAGTCAAGTCGGAGTCGAGTCATTGATGCGACTTGAGTCCAACTTGAGTCCGAGTCAATAGACTCAAGTCTACATCACTGGCTACCACCACTGAACTATGGGCTCTCTGCCCTGCCCCCCCCTCCAGCAACTGCAAGTTCTCACAAGTGCCATATCTGTAGGCATTTCTGATCATATAAATAATTTATAAAAGCAATAGCCAAGAGAATCTTAAAAGGAAGCATATTAAGGTTTTGCAATTCATTCAAACAATACTCGATTACTACATCCACAGCTCAGTGTAAGATTCAAAATTCAAAAGCCTTAATTCAAGAGCCTGAATCCTAAGCATGCCTTTTTCTCTCACAAATTCAAACCCCGTTAGTACTTCCAGGACACAAACATATTTTTTTTTAAAGATCACTCCAGGGGAGATTATATGAACAAGAGACTTTTCTGATGGAAAGTCACAATTTTCTAATTTAATTCTGAAAAGATGCTCAGATGACCCAGTGATGAACATGTTATGGAAATTGAAATAAAAGAATAGAAAATTGTTTGATCAGGTAGAGAATCGGCTGTATTATTAAAAGAATTAGGGAAGATTTTTTTCTAAAGCTTTAAGCTGGGCACAGAGTGAATAAGTAGCATACATACTACTCAAAAGCAGGTTCCATTGGGGCTTACTCCCAAGAAAGTGTGTAAAGAGTTGCAGTGTTACAGAGGTTGCCTTCAGGTAAAATTAAAAAAGCAATTTCTATCTTAATAATGTTTAGCCCATTACAGTATATACAGTTCACCTTACTTAGACAAATCAATGTGCTTAAAAAGGAGTCCATCCTGTGAGCCTTCTTGTCTTCATAACAGTTGTGGTTAAAGCTTTTCAAAAAATCATGATTTGGTTGCTGAGTTCTATTATATTAGTTATGTTTATGAATATTTTAAAAGCCAGGTTCTCTTTTTCCCCATAGCTATTCTGAAAAAATTGGTAGTTACATATTTCCAAATGTACATTTCTTTTTCTCTGGCATTAATGCCCTACAAAGTTCCCTTTATATTATGTATCTGAATTTCTATTAATTAGCGGTAGCTGGATGAAAATATAATTTTTTTAAAAAAGAAACCTGTGTAATGGAATCTTAAAGGCGTACAATGCTAGAGGTGACAATTTTTGTTTCTTTTTCAAATCTAACACGTCCTCCTGCTACTTCGAGGGGAACAAGGGAAAATATCCACTGTATTTTATATGCATTTGTCTTCAATCCTTATACCACTCAACTATAATTTAGCTCATTTTAGAAGAGTTAACATATTAAAGTTAATTTGTCACCACTTTGGTGGGATGAAATCAATGAAAATGGTTTTCCAATGAATACCCAACAACAGGAGTTCTCAAAGTGGTGGGTCATGACCCACTACTGTTTCTGAAAGTGGCCGATATCCCCTTAGGGGTGGTGGTGGCCAGCAGTGGCGCTCCAGGATCACAACCATCCCTGACCCAAAAACACTTTTTTAAACATACCTGGTTGTCCTGCCAGCTCCTCGAAGGGTTCGGGGGGGGGGGGCTGCTTGTGCCTCTGCAGACCTCCCCAAGGCTTTAGTGAGCTTCGGAATGTGATTGCTTCTGTTTAGAGCCTTGAGGATGGCTGCGGAGGCAGCAGCTGGCAGGACAACCAGGTATGTTTTAAAAAGCATTTTTGGGTGGGGTGGGCACGATCCTGGAGCGCTGCCTCTGACATCGCCCCGCCCCCACAAGGGTTACAATAAACTTGTGAGTTTGGCCTTGTTTTTTTCTACTAAATAGAGTGATATGAGGACATATTTATTTATTTAAAGAATGCGTATCCCACTCAGAAGCGTTGTCGGGGTAGGGATGGGGGGTATGGGCCCCAAGGCGGCAGGGGAGCATACTTGCCTTCGGGATGCGTCCCGCCATCTTTGGAGCCGTTTTGATGTTGGGTCCTCCCGCCCACCCTGGAGCTGTTTGGCTCCAAAATGCCTGGTATTTTGGCTCCAGGGGACGTGGCTTGTGGTATCACATGGGGGCATCGCATCGCGTCAGTGGGGCCCCCCACATGGGGGCGTATCTCTGTCTCTGATCCCGCTTTTCTCCTGATAGGACAATCAAGTACTGCAAAACTGTGTTGGATGTAGATGAGTCTTAGCTCTTAGCCCCCACTACAATTTTTGTCCTGATTGCATGCTCCCCATTATTTACACTTTAAAAAAGAAGAAGCTTCAGTTGGTTTTCAATCAATGCTTTAAAAATATAATTAGCACATGGGGGCATACAATCAGGATTGAAATTGTGGTGGGGACTAAGTACTAATGCCCCTCCCTACTCCCACTGGTAACGTTTTGTAGAATTTCACACATGCCCCACATGCTATTAAATCACAAAGTAGTTATAAGAAAAGGGCCAAACTCACATGTTTATTGTAACATTTAGTTTGGCCCTCATGAATATTGGTTATTTAGCACATTGATAGCTAAATGCAAAGTATATTTAAAGTATAAAGTAAGTGCTAGAAACCAAATAACACAGGAGTCTTGTTGGGGTTCAGCACTGGTGTTCCAAGGGTGTTGCGGAACCGTAAGTGGAGCAGGATGCTGCTATGTGTGTGTGAGCAGCCCCTCCCCTTGCCCGTCAGAGCCATTCCCAGCGGACGACAGCTAAGCCGTTGCCCACTGGAAATGACTCCGACCAGCAAGGGGGAGAGATCGCTTACACACATGTAGCAGCGTCCTGCTCCACTTATGGTTCTGCACCACCCTCAGAATGCCAGTGGGGTTCAGATGTGCTGATCTGGCACATTAGATTCCTAAGCCATGTGGTAACTGTGCCAATCACTGTACTGCACTGCCCTCTACTGGTCTACTGAGCAGAGCAAAGTAGAGGAATCAAGGGGGTCAGTGGCAACAGCAGCAAATTCCTGCAGAGAATGTTTCTCAAAATGCTGTGCAACATACTGACAACAAAAGGAGCTCTCATGTGCAAGGAGCTGTGTAGTCTGAATGGAATTTAGAATGGGATGCAGAATTAAATTCCTGGGGCTCTCAATTTTCTTTCCTTTTTAATCCAAGTTTCTAGCCCTCATGGTTGCAAAGATCTGCTTAAGTGTGTGGGCAATGGGTGGTTTTATCTCAAAACCCAGAGGGACTGCTAAATAAAAGTTTCAAGGGTCAGGGTTTCAGTGCAAAGCTGTAGTACAAGCAGAACAAAATTAGCAAAACCATGCAAAACGATTTAATTCCTATTTTTAACAGAGGTCACATACTGTAACTCATTCGTTCTTAGAATTTGGGTTTTAAGCACAGCATATGCACAATCTGCCTATGGGGAAATGCCAAATAGCAAGTGTTTCCTATAGCTTCAGAGAAAGAGACAAACAGACAGCCAGGAAAAAGATGACTGCAACTCATGCCTCTATAAAAATAAATGTTCAGTCACTTACAGTAAACATCACTAGCTACAGTTCCAAATAAAAACAATCAAGCATAAAATATTTTTTTGGGGAAAACCTCTTCCTCCGGGGTTTTCAAAGCTTGAGAATATGAGATATAATATTTGTCAGCTCAGTGATTTGGCATCGGTTTTACCTACTCCTATGCAGTTGAGGGTTAAATAATATGTTCCAGATTCTCTGCATTAGGAGCTGCTGCAGGAGATGGAAGTGTTGGTGACCTTCTTAGCTTGGGGAGGGCTGAGTTCAGCTAATGCTTCTGCTGAACCCACCCCAGTAGCCTCCAAGTGCATATTGAGCTAGAGTAACAACACCAATTACAATCCTGGAAACCACAAAGAGCTGAAGCAGAAAGGGCATACAAGAAAATCGCTTCTAGAGGTAGAGAGAACCCCGATACGATATACCAGGAAGAATCACAGAATCATAGACAGGCAGCCCAATTCTGTCTTGGGCCGCCACAGCGTGCAAAAGCAGCGTGCTGCTGCGAAGCTAGATTTTCCCCATCCTGTACTTGTGCTTGTGATTTTTTTTTGTTCCTACATGCAGACTTCATACAGTTGTCCCCATTGAACTTCACCTTGTTGGTATGGGCCCACTGATCGAGCCCATGTGATTACATTTGCTTAAGTCCCTGCCAGTTGAGCTTCTGTTAGAAATGGATAGCAGATCCCTTATTCCTTCCACCACCTTCTGAATGATAAAGTTGTCAGCAAGGCAAGCCAAGAATTTATTGGACCTTCTGCGTTAAACAGCACAATCCTGTGTAAGAATCTGGTTGGTGGCCCAAGGCCACCCACTGGATCCTGTGCCCGAGGGTGCCCGTCGTTCAGCGGGCCGGAGGTCTACTCGGGGAAGGGGATGCTCGTCCCCTTCCCTGGGTGTAAACTGAGGTCGGCCTGATGGGCTTCCTTGGATTTCCGCCAGCTAAATAGCTGGCGGACGTCGGAGGAGGCCGTGTAATGGCCTAGCCGGCCCGGCGTGGATGGAGATATGGCAGGAGCCATCCCCCGCCCCCTCCCTGGCTGGCTAGGCCAATGGCCCCCCTCCCTCACCCGCCAGACTGCCCACAGGCAGGAGAACTTACCTTCCTCCGGCAGCCGCGTCCTTGTCTGACGACAGAGGGAGGTCGGCCTTGCGGCGACCTCCCTTACTCCTGAGGCATTGCCAATGTGCTTCACGGCATGTTCATGACGTCTTGGAATGGCGGAGCGCTTGCTCCGCTGTTCCGAAGTTCCAGTGGATTGCACCCTATAGCCAAGTTAGACTTCCAGCAGATGTCAGGAAAGTTGAAGTCCCCCATTACCACTGTGGCTTGCCTCTTGGAAACCTTGGTGATCTGTATTAGGAAAGTATCGTCTGTAACTTTTACTTGGCCCAGTGGTCTATAGTAGACTCCCCACAATGGTGCAAAGAAGCAATCTCTTCTTCTCTCCTTGTATTCTTACCGAGACACTTCTATCAGACTTCCATGCTCCAGGATTCTGGGATTTCTATGCAGGCATATACATTCTTGACATATAATGCAACTCTCTGTCCCTTTCTATTGGGTCTGTTCTTTTAGAACAATTTATATCCTTCCAGTCCTATATTCTCCTCGTGGGTATCATCCCACCAAGTTTCCATGATGCCTTCCCAAATCATATTTGCCTTCCCATACTAGGATTTCAAGTTCATCCTATTTCTTTCCCATAGAAAGTAAGTACATTTGAAACCACAAGTATCCTCATACTAGCTTCCCTGGTGGAATTTCTTGCAGGTTTCTCATTGCTGCCACCTCCCTAAGCCTGTTTCTTTGTCTCTCACCTTCTAGTCTACAGTACCTGTCTTTACATTTGGTTCTGATTTTTCTCCTGTCCCCTTTGCATTCAGTTTAAAGCCCTCCTGTTGAGACTTGTAAGGTTCTGCTGAAGACATTCTCCCACTCATTGTGACGTGGGTCCCTCATAGCATAGGCTGTGGTCCAAGAAACCAAAGTGTTTCTGGTGAAAGCATCTTTGCAGCAAGCTGATAGCTGCCAAGATCCTGCTTTCCCTTGCTGGGCCTTGACCTTCAAGAGCAAGGATAGATGAAAATATCGCTTATGCCCCCAATTTCTTTACTTCCCTTCTCAGAGCCTCGTGGTCTCTGCAACCCCCTTTCTTTTCTGCCTTCTCTTTCTCCCCAAGTGCTACTGAATTGCTGAAGCCAGTGCAGGCTACTCAGCCAAATGTCTCTGGCTGACCTCGTGGTCTCTTGAGATCCTTCCAAGGCTACTTCTGGCAGTATTATTAGTTCCTACATGGAACAGCAGGAAGGGGCAGAGTTCACTGGGTTTGATGACTAATGGATACGTGCTGTTACCGGCAGTATTTTTAAAACACGCATAACAGCCACGCACATGGAGGGAAGCAATCGTGCGCAGAGATCCTATGAAGAAACTAATGGCATGTCTGTGTAATTTATTGGTGAAAGCTAACTGAGGCAAACATTAAGGTGCACAAAAGTTTACTGAGAACTGCTCAAGAACCAAAACAGGAGGCTTAAACTGGGGCTCACTGTGCTAGCACACTCACTTCTTAGAATTCCCTCTGTAGCTGATCACTAACATGCAGTGACGGAGGAACATCTGGGGCGGGGCGGGGCGGTCGTCCCCCGGGCGGCACACGGGGGGGTGTCTTACCGGTGGTGGTGACAAAATGGCAGCAGTGGTGAGAAGATGGTGGTGGGGCCAGCAGAGAAGGTGGTGGCGCTACAGGCAGTGGCAGCAAAGGCAGCAGAACAACTCGGAAATGGCAGGAGAAGCCATCCGCCGCCTCAGTGTGGCTGCTTGTTTTGGCCCCCACCCTCCCGTCGGACCCCCAAGGGATGTTTGGCTCTGGATGATGTCCTTCGGGGGCCTTGTGATGTCACATCCAGCCGCGATGTCACAGGGAGGTGGCATAGCTCTGCTACTGCTAACATGCATAGCTGTATAGCTGATCACTAACAATGGTTAAGGAAAGCAGTTAGAAGGAGAAAAGAGAAAGAGAGGGGAAGAGAATGGAAGAAGGGACATAGGTTAGTTGGGCTTCCCAGAGGAACCCAGGAGAAGAAAGAAAATGTTTCCAGGTGCACAGAAGGAAGAGTGAAAAAACCTAGCAGGATTAGTAGAGAGAGAAATAGAGGGATACAAGTGGTGCAGACCATGGCTAAAGGCTGGAGCTGAGAGTGGCTCTTTGTAGTCTGAACTGAGGGCTACAGGCAAGGGGTGAGCCTAAGAACAGGCTCTGAAAGCACTTCAGCCACTTGCAGTGGGGGAGCTAGTCTCTCTCACTGAACAATCTTACTTTAGCCAAGTCTCCGAATCTCCCAAGGAGATCAATATGGAGAGGAGAGATTCTCCTTGTTCTGGGGTCTTGTTAGATTGGTCAAATCTGTTGGCAAAGGAGGCCTGAGGCTGATCTCAGGCCGCCAACCAAAATTTACAAAGAGTACAAAAACTCCCTGATTCATGCACCTGCGCGCGCACACACACAAACCATGACACTCACAAAGACAGGATAGAGACAATCACTAAGTGTGTAGACAATTCGACTTTGCACCAAAGACAAAGAAAGATAGTGGGGATTTGGTGGGCCGCTCTGTGTTCCAGCCGCATGCTACACGCTGCGGCAAGGAGAGTCATGCCGGCCACATGACCACGGAGGCGTCTTCGGACAACGCTGGCTCTTCGGCTTTGAAATGGAGATGAGCACCACACCCTAGAGTCGGACACGACTGGACTTAATTGTCAGGGGTCACCTTTACCTTTTTACCTTGATGAGCCATGGACCAAGGTTACCATTCCTGACTGGCAAGTTAGAGAACACTGCATTGCAGGGGTCACGGTGGCAAGGGGCTAACCACAAGAATCTCCTTGGACAAAGAGGGGGTCTCAAAGTCAGAAAGAGGCCAATGAAGGAATCCCTTAACATGCAAGGGAGGCAGTAGTCTTGAAAGCAGCTGGGCAAGGGAGCTGATCTGCCTTTCTTCCCAGCAGGGCAAGAAGGGGTAAGGATGCTTAGAAATAGAAGCAGCCAGAGACATTTGGCTGAGTAGCCTGCGCTGGCTTCAGCAATTCAGTAGCACTTGGGGAGAAAGAGAAGGCAGAAAAGAAAGGGGGTTGCAGAGTATTATTGTACTCGATGCCACTCAACATGGACGCACCAGCAGGGTAATAATCCACACTCCTCAAGGCAGGATATGAATGCACCAAAAGAACAAATGGTAGGATGAAGAACATGAGGCTCTGAAGCCAAGGGTTTTTCTAGATTTTCACCCCGTAGAATCATAGAATCCATAGAATACCCCTACTTAGGTGTGGTAACTCCTCAAAGGCTCTACTATTGTTAGCCAGGGACCCCGATGTATTCTACCTTTCTACCTTTGTTGCACCACACAGCTGAGGGTGTGGTAGCTGGTTAGATGGCCATTGGATCATTTCCTAAATAGAGCTTCAACATGAAGTTGGAGAGGACCGTTCGAGGTGCGAAACATTCAAAAGTTGTTTTTCCCAAACTCAGAGTCCAGGAAAGTGGCTAGGGTCATAAACCGTTAAATCTACTGTTCCAGCAGGATTTAGAGCTAGAAAGCTTCGTTTCCATTTTGAAAACTTCATTAACATTTAAGCAGCAGTGGCACATACCCTGCAGATCATGCAATAGTGTTGCTGGAGGGGGTGTGGCACCTTAAGTAGCGCATGCCTTGCAAACCGCTGTAACACTCCCACTCGCCCCAGAGTCATTCCAGCGGTGAAAGCAACATGCAGCATGTTACACCAGTTTGCAAGGTGCGGTGCAGCACCATGCACCACTAGGTGCCACACCTCCTCCAACAACGCCACTGTCACTATGTTTCATTCTCCATTTTGTCCATGTTGTTTGAAGTTACAGAGGCACCAGCAGCAATGTCCGGACTCCCCTGCACACTTCCCTGCCAAGCACCCTTGTTCATTCTTAGCTCACCCTGTTTGTGAACTCTGTTCATGAGCTCACAACTGTGGGTGTGACCCCCATATGAGTTTGCCTGGAGAAACTGAACTCTTTGTCAATCAGAAACATTAGCTGACTATGAACACATATTTAATTGGTGAGTTCAAATCATTTTATGAAATTCAGCCCTTCCCACCACATCACAAACAGAACCCCAGCCTCTTCCTTCTTAGCTCACCCATTTCCACAAACAACGGTGTCCCCTCTGTCCCTTGGTGCTGAGTGACATTTTCCCAGCCCCCTGACCTTCCATCATTTCCTCAACTCTCTGTCGTGTTTGCTCTTGTCTTCCTACAAGCCTCTTCCCTTAAGGATCCTGCTTCTCACAATGGATCCTTAACAATGCTTCTCACAATGCTTCTCTGTCGTCCTTCAGCCACCTTGTACCTTTGCCCCTGTTTTTACTCAGTTTCCCAGCCCATAACTTTCCTGCAAGCCCCACTGCTTCCTACTGTACACTGAACTTTCTGACACTAACAGCTCAATCCTAACTAACACACACACACACACACACACACGCACGCACGCACGCACACACACACACACACACACCTCTGCTGCCAGCTTACCTTCACTGCTGAAAATGGTGGCAGACCCAAACTGGCTGCTGGCGGCATACACAGTGCACTGTTGTATGACCATTTACAACAGTGGAATTGTGTTCTGCTGTTGTAAATGGCAGCGCAGACCTTTGTTGGGCTGTCAGGCTGCAATCCTATGCGCACTTACCTGAGAGTAAGTCCCATTGAAAACAATGGGGCATACTTCTGAGTAAACATGCATAGGATTGCACTGTAAGTCCAAACTACACTGACCTCTTACTTC
Organism: Plestiodon gilberti rubricaudatus; assembly: GCA_026170595.1. Taxonomy (NCBI): domain Eukaryota; kingdom Metazoa; phylum Chordata; class Lepidosauria; order Squamata; family Scincidae; genus Plestiodon; species Plestiodon gilberti. Next base: position 114,644,744 of record JANXHW010000003.1, read on the forward strand.
CGTTATAAAAATGTGCACTGCTTAGCAGCATTCTGTTGCTGTCAACTTCCACATGAGGTTGATTCCATGATATCATAGTCGCTCTATTAATGATCAGGTGAAAAGAGGCACAGATGATAGTGACTTGCCAGTTCCTTTTTAGTTGAAAATATTATTGCCTGCAATAAAAGGAGCAACAGAATTTATGCCTTTGACATACATAGCTAGTTCATACAGTGCATAGAACTAGTAGAGGTGGTTCAGGTTATTGGTGCTCCTAAGGGCTAATCACCTGTGATCTAAAACACCAAGTGAGAGAATGCCCCCTTGCCTTCCCCAAATGGCACCCCTTCTCCTATTCTAACTTTGGAGGCTGAGGGCATACCCCCAGTATCTCCTTCCATGACATCTCCCAAAAAGAAAAGAAAAGCATCACTAAAACTGAGAAATAAGGAAGATGATGAATCACCATTTGTCATAAGGAAATAAAGAGATGTGCTCTCAGTTCAGCTCAAGCTCTTGACAGGAGGAATGACAGCTATTGAGAAGACAATGGCACTTTCACAATCTTCTTTTATGGTGATGGCACAACTCCCGGATTTTACAAGAAGAATATTCTGCCTGCTCTTCAAGATGTCATTTAAGAATGCTGGGTTCAGAAACAGAGTGTTTCAACAAATCACTTTTATATAATGGCTTACAATTCTGTTTATCTATAGATCCTAAAATAAAACAGTTAATGACAAATGCCATTTTTCACAGGTGTGCTGTGAACAGTTGAGTTCCAATTCATATTCTTATTATATGCTGCACACAGGTTTATTTTAAAATGTGTTTTCTTATTAGATTCTTAGTTAATGCACAATTGTGCACTGTATTTCTACTAGTCTGAGTGGCCAGAGGTAAAATATCACAAATATCAGCAGAACTATTAGGCAGCTCCCCCAATTATCCCTGATGGATGCTAACTACAGGGGGGCCCTGGTATCCATGGCAGATCGTTCCAGCCTCCCCCCCCCCGCACAGATACTGGAGAACCACAGATAGGGGCAAACACCCCCTCCATGCCCCCCCACCCTGCGCACCCCACTGGCTATTCTTTTACCTTAATTAGCTGCTCAGTGTCTTCCTACGCTGGCTGAGTGCTAGAGAGGCTCAGCCGAAGAACAGTTCCAGTTACTGCTTCCTGTTCTTCAGCTGAGCCTCTCTAGCACTCAGCTGGCGCCTGTGCTATAAGCAGCATGCTGCTGCTTATAGCATCTGTTTAAAGCAAGACACAGAGAAGCTAATTAAGGTAAAAGAATAGCCAGTGGGGCGCGCAGGGGGCCTCCCGCTATCTCAACCAAACCCTGCAGTGGCGCCGTGCAATTGAGCATTCAAGCTAAATTTCGGAGACGGAGAGCTAAATATCTGGAGATTCAAAATGTGTTGTTGGGGTTCAGTAGGATTGAGTGGGATCTGTTAAGATATTGTACATTAACTTACGTTGTATAATGTTATGTTGTATGAAATGCCAATAAAGGTCTATGAACATGAACATGTTAAGTAAATCCACAAATGCCGGATCCGCGGATAGCCCCTATACTTTAAAAATGGCTTAGCTTCAACCAGCACCTAAAAAGTAGCTTTAAATACCAGTTAGTGACATTTTAGTAAAAGTTAATTGGATTACTTTTGTAACTACTGTAAAACTCCAGTAGTTGGGCACCTTCAGGACCTGAGTAGCGAAGGATAGTCAGATATGCTGGAGTATCGGAAGGTACTATGGATTGGTGAGGAATATATGTCGATATCCAGTATACAGGTTTGTCCCCCTTAATGACGGATCGCTTAATGATGATCCGCTTATATGACAGAGGTTCCCAAAGTGTAAACAAAGAATTAAAGCTACAGTAAAAAGGTAAAGGTGACCCCTGACAATTAAGTCCAGTCGTGTCCAACTCTAGGGTGTGGTGCTCATCCCCATTTCAAAGCCGAAGAGCCAGCGTTGTCCGAAGACGCCTCCGTGGTCATGTGGCCGGCATGACTCTCCTTGTCGCAGTGCGTAGCATGCAGCTGGAACACGGAGCGCTGTTTACCTTCCCGCAAGCGGTACCTATTTATCTACTCGCATTAACATGCTTTGGAACTGCTAGGTTGGCAGGAGCTGGCCAAGCAACGAGAGCTCAACCCGTCGCGGATTCGAACTGCCGACCTTTCAATCAACAGCTCATGGTTCAGCGGTTTAACCCACTACAGTACTGTATTTTAAATGCAAAAAAAAAAATGTTGTCTTTAACTCTCTGTGTTTGTGTGTGTGTGTTTCTACCTCCATTGACAGGTAGAAATTTTGTTGTGCTTTGTGTTACACTCATAATGTACACTGTGTTTGCCATTCATTCCCTATTACAACTCCACTGTGTAACATTGAGGCTTAATGATGGTTTTACTATATGACGGGTTTTCCAGAATGTATTGTTAAGTGGGGGACACCTGTGTATGCAACTGCTTGCAGCCTGCAGCAATCATCCAACTGGGTTCTTCTTTTGCACAGCTTCATGGAGGTGCCAGGCAGTGCTGGGGGGATGGGAGGGAGTCTGCCATATAGTAAGGGAGCGGAGTGGCCCTTGGCAGCAAGTGTGAGGGTCTCCTCTTGCCCCTCTCAGTGGAGTTGGGATGGGAGAAGGAGAGGTGTGGAGGGAGCAGAAACCTGTGTTGGCCCAGGGTGTTGCTGATGTTGTTTGGGTGGCCACGGTGGCTTGGAACAATCACCAAGCTGTTTTGATTCTGGACAATTGGGAGGGTCATGCTATTAGATGATTGGACTTCTACTGTACTTTTAAGTAGTTAAGCAGTGAACATTATTATTGGTTGAAATGTTTATAACTACTTCAGGAGTGGCAGGTAACAGAAGTGGTAGTAGAGAGAGGAAGGACTTCCTGGGCGGTGCTGGGCAGCAGGGGCAACAGATGCTCCTCCTTGATTTTCTGCTTTGCACACTACATTAGAGAGCCAGGACATCTGGGAAATCTAAAATTGTACCATTGCTCTAGCCATGAGCAATGGCACTGAAAGCTAGCAGGAGTGTCTGCTGCCCATGCCACCTTCCACTGTCCATTAAACTTGCCAGACCTAGGGGCCCACCGCCCACTGCCCAGGATTGATGCTGGCCCTGGACAAGAGAAGGATATAGCTTTGCTTAGGTGACCATACAGGTATCCCATCATCTTGATACAGTGAGAGAAAAGGCATCATAGCTATACGTGTGGGGTCCTGCTACATGTGTTATATGTGCTTTTAGATTGGAACACCGCTCTCCCTTGTGCATGTTAGGGCTCAGTCCAGCCCAACTCAGCCCAACTCAGGCACAGTTGAGGCCCAATTGTGGCACAATTGGGGCCCAAAATAGGACCGAGTTAGGCTGCAACTGTGCCTGAGTTAGGCAGGAGGCAAGAGCAGTGGGCCAGGATCGAGGCAAAACTTACCGCAGAGGCAGGCAGGCACCTGTGGGGAGCTGTCAGTCTTGTGGAAGCGAAGAGCCCCCTCCTCAGCTCATCTGTGTGCACCTACCACAGCTGCTGCAGCGTTCGCAGCAGATGGGCAGCCACAGGTGGGCCTGCAGGCACTGGGAGTGCGACAGGCAGCGGAAGGGCAGAGGTTGTGCCAGTGCCAGCTGCCAAAGGGGACCCTGGGCATTAGCCACCTGCCGCAGGGGGGAGTGCCACTGCCCTCCCTCCTGCAGAAGGTGATGCCACCCCCAAGCCACGTTGAGGCTGCACGTGGGAGTCATGGGGGGGAGGAGGTGGGAACGTCACACACAAGGGGGGTCTCATGAAGTCTGGAACCGCCTCTGCCAGGACATGCCCGTGCGCTGCCTGAAGCCCTGGGCCTCCAGGGCCGTGGCTGTGCCCACAAAGAAGGCATCCCGGCATGCCTTCATCTCCGTGCCCCGGCCAAGACCGAGAGATGCCTTGGGCTTGTCTGCTGCGAGCGGGAAGGGCTCACGCAGCTCATCACACCCCCAGATGGGGCAACGTCGGCGCCTCGCGGCAGGCGCTCCAGCAGGGTGGGGGATGCCAGCGTCCATCATCAGGGAGTGGGAGGGGAGGCAGGCACACAGACAGGGGGTGCTGGGGAGGGGCACGGGTGGGTCAGAAACAGACAGACAACAAGGCTGGTGGGAGAGGGATACAGGGAGAGGGGTCTGCAGAGACCAATAGGGACACAGGGGTCACTTCGCAGATGGAGGCAATGCAGGAACGACCGCCTCTCATGCAGACAGACCGAGGGCGGTAACGGATGCCGTTGACGGGCGGAAACGGACGCCGTTGACGGGCGGACCGAGGGTGGGTGAGAGCCCCGGTTGCTGAAAGGGCTCTTCACAGACGTAGCGGACGTGCGCCATGTCGCCTGTCAGTGTTTCCCTGCCTGAGAGGCCCCCCAACTCCCCCTCCCCTCTGAGCCCTGAGGGTCTGGCAGCCCCCCTGCTGTGTTCTCCCTGGGCTGGCTGTGGCAGGCCCTGGCTGGGATTCATGCAGGGCCTTGTGTGCTGGGCGCTGTCTCTGTGTGTGTGGGGCAGTGCTTGTGTAACATTGGGGTCATGTTGTTCAAGGGGCCTTTGCCCAAGGGGCATCTTTATTGTTCTGGAACATTGGCAGAGATGGCCAGGCGAGGCTGCCAGGGGTAGGCACAGCAGCCACTCAGAACGTAGCAGCAGCAGCAGCAGGCGTGCCCCATGGCCCTGGAGACGCAGGCTCTTCCCCTGTGGAACCACAACCTGCTCCATAGAAAGGGGAGGGACAGCAAGTAGGCAGCCAGGGAGGTGGAGCAGCAGCAGCAGCAGCTGAGGAGGGTTGCAGGGCAGGCTCCCAGACCTCTGGCAGCATCGAGGCAGACGACCATGGGGCAACCAGACTGCGGGCCCAGGGGTGCTCCCCAGAAGGTAGGTGGTGGTGGACATTCCTGGGGAGACATAAATCACGGGGGTGTTCCATGGCAGCTGGTGTGTGGTAGCAATCGCCATTGAAGGAATGCCAGTGTGCCGGTTGCAAAGGCCTGCAGGGAGAGAAATCAAACACAGCTGAGTGGTGTGAGACACATAGCATGGTCTGCGCTCCTTCCCTGGGTGTAAGGTGAGCATGATCCTGTAAGGGAAAGGGGTCAAAGAGAGAGACAACAACACAACTTGGGGGTCACAACCATGGCAATCCTAGCAATACTGACCTGTCAGTAGACCCTGTGGAGAAAAGAGGGGGGGGGAACAGCTGGTGTCTACATATGGGTTACAGTTCCACACTCATGGCATTGTGTGCTCACATTAATACAGGCAGCTATGAGACAAGACATTGGTACAGAGGCATATCATGGCAGGCATTGCAGGCAGACATGAGACAGGACATTGGTACAGAGGCATATCATGGCAGGCTATGCAGGCAGCTATGAGACAAGACATTGGTAAAGAGGCATATCATGGCAGGCTATGCAGGCAGCTATGAGACAAGACATTGGTAAAGAGGCATATCATGGCAGGCAGCTATGAGACAAGACATTGGTATAGAGGCATGTATCCTACCTATATTTCTCTATGCAAATAGGCAGAAGTCAGACCACATGTCAGCATGAACCCTGCTCTTACCTGCACTTACCTGCTGGTATTGTTGCCTGTGGGGTGGGGGAGAGGGGCTGGGAGAAAGACATGGGTTAGCAAACACTTGCATGGAGACAGCTGCCCAGGCACAGCAGTAAACAGTTTGGCCACAGGCAGAACAGCCCTCTCTGCCCTAGAGGGGGGCAGAGAGGAGAAGAGAAGAGAGAAGTGGGGTGTTAGAAAAGTTTTCAAAGTCCCACTTTGTGGCTGCTGGGGGACAGAACGCCACGTGCTCAGAGAGAGAGAGAGAGAGAGAGAGTGGAGGGCTGGGGCTGGGCTTTTGTGGGAAAGAGGCTGGGTGGGGCTGGGTGCTGATAGGGTAACTATTTGGTCCGGTTCCAGAGTTAGGCCACAACTGTTCCGTCCTAACTCAGGCACAACTCGGGCCCAGGGTGTTAGTACTTTTCAGGAGAGGGCTGGTGTGGGTAAGGTAAAATGGCTGCTATGGGTCTCCTCACATTTGGGTCCACCCTTTTTGTTGACCCAAATTTTGTGCCTGAGTTGGGCTCGAGAGGGCGTGTCAGGGGCTCTCCAGCGTCTGGAACCGGAACAAATTTGTAACCGCCCCCATCACTCCCCCGACACGCCCCCAACACGCCCACTTTTAGGCCGCAATTGTGCCTGAATTGTGCAGTTGTGCCTGAATTGTGCCGGAACCCAATTCAGTCACAATTGCAGCACAAATTCGGCCTCTGCGGCACAATTCGGGCCTAAAGCACTTCGGCTGCAATTGTGCCTGAATTGTGCCGCTGAGGCCTTGGGCTGGACTGGGCTGTAAGTTATACACAAACACCTGTAAGGGGCAAGAATATTAGGGAAAGGATTGAAAATAAAAATTACAAACAGCATCATAATAAAGCCTTAATAAATCTCAGGCCTGCCCACATTTGGCACATTTATAACTGGTCCCGGGCATCTCATTGTAAAAAGGATATCATAGAGCTGGAAAAGTACATCAAACAGCAATGAAATTTTTCAGATGTTCTGGAGTACTTTTCTTATGAAGAAAGCCCTCTCCTTGGGGATTAGTTTAGAAAGACAAATAAGGAGGAAATGATAAGAGGTTTATAAAATTATTAATGGTGTGAAGAGAGTGGAGAGACAAAAATTCTTTCTCCTTCAAAATATTCGCACTTGGGTCATTCAATTAAACTGATTGGCAATTGCTTCAGGATAAATAAAAGGAAGTACTGTACTTCTTCATTCAATGCATTATTCACTTCTGGAATTTATTGAGATGAGGCATGGTACTGGCCAAGGTTGTAGATGGCTTTTTAAAGAAATTCACAGAGGATATGGGTATCAATGGGCATTATATCTGCTCAATAAAAAACCTCCATGTATAGAGGTAGTATACCCCAGATTAAAAGGTCTTGGCAATTAAAAAAGAAGAGGTGGGTATTAGAATCAAGAATGACTTGTGAGGTTTCTTTGAGGTTCATTGTCCCTATTCTGCACACAATGATGGGCTAGGCAGACCTTTCTTCTCATCCAGTAATGTTAGTCTTGTGTAACTTTTTACCAGTTCCTTTATTTCTATATAAGCTTCACATAGTGCTGTAATCTGTTATCACTGTGTTAAGCGTTATCACTGTAAGTTAATGGTAGAGCAGCACATGTTTTGCACAGAGGCAGGCCCAGGTTAAATCCCTGGAATCTCCTGACAGGACAAGGACCCCTCTCAAATCCTAGAAAGCTGCTGCCTGCCAGTCAGTGTCAACTATATTGAGTTAGACATACCACAGGTCTGACTCAGCAGAAGCCAGCTTCACATGTTCATAAGTAACTAGTAGAGTGATGAGATGCAAAGTAGGAGCAGCTAAACAGAGGTGTCACTAAGGTTTGCCACACCCGGGACAAGATCACATGGTGTCACCCCCATGGACTTCCTCCAGTACCAGACCATACGGAATCCTTAGTACAGGTGGCCCCCCATATCCACGGATTCACTATCCACAGTTTCAGTTATCCACGGATCGCGGGGACACCCCCCCCCCAGGCTTTTACTTTTTCCCAGTAAGCTTTGTTTCTTCCTTAAACAAACATGAGAAGCAGCCTCTGGCTGCTTATTGCAGGCAAGTAGAACGAGACTAAGTCCTAGAGAGGCTCTACAAGGTTAACAGAAACCTTGCTGAAAGAAAAATAAGAGCTGGGGGGGGGGCGCACACCTGCCTGCAGGGGAGGCAGGGGGCCCTCAGGAAACCATGGAAGGGGGGTTCGCTCTTATCCACGGTTTCAAGTATCCACAGAGGGACCTGGAACATATCCCCAGCGGATATGGGGGGAGTACTGTAATGTTTTTGTATTAATATTACTCATAAATCGTAATTCCTGTATGTCACTGAATGTAACGGCAATAGTAGTAACATAAACCCTGTCAACACCCTAAGAGATCCCAGCATTCAATGGGGGGCAATAACATCAAGCAGTCACCAAACCAGTCACTGACTAGCTGGACTCCAACAGACAGAAGGAATGGAAGCTCTACAGGGATCCCCAAAAATCAAGCCTCTTTGCAAAAAACAAAGCCTTCTCAATCCCTGCTCCTGCCTTATCCAACAGATTATAGCATCTGTTAAGCAATCTTACGCCTGCAGGCTCCTACTTCCAGGAAACATGACTACAAAACATGACAGGGCATGCAGAGAATGTCTACAAGGGAAATTACCTAATGCAATGGTCTTTCCCACTGCAGCACCTTGAGATCCTTTTCAACTGGAGATGTTAGGGAAGGCATCTGGGACCTTGTGCATTCCAACAAGTATGGTCCCTTTCCGTAAATCACAGTCAGGACCATTAAAACCCATCTTCTACCACTGATGCGTTTTTGCACCACCAGAAACAAATAGGATGCATTTATTTATTTATTTATTTATTTATTTATTTATTTTTCACATTTTTATACCACCCTTCCTCCAAGGAGCTCAGAGTGGTGTACATATTTCCTCCCCTCCTTTTTTTTTTTGTCCTCACAACAACCCTGTGAGGTAGGTGGGGCTGAGAGACAGTGACTGGCCCAAGGTCACCCAGGAAGCTTCGTGGCTGAGCGGGGATTTGAACCTGGATCTTCCAGGTCTAAGTCCGACTCCCAAACCACTACACCATCCTGCCCTCATCTCAATATATACTGTATAAATAATACAGTATTTATATACCGCCTTTCTTGGTCATTGGATTTCTCCTTTGACTTTAAATGAAGGCGGTGTACATGGGCAGGCTTTCCTAACCCCCCTAATGAGAGGTTTTACAATACATAAATGTCCAATCTTTCATGAACAGCTACATTCCAGGTATCCTTTTGCAGCCTGGCTTTTCTGCTGGCTGGCGCCTCCCACACTCGACCGACACATGTGCTACTAACTGTGGTGTAGAAAAGGGAACCTTGAGAGGTGCAACGTTTCATGAAGGGGTAGGAAATGCCACACTGGCTAAAATTCCTGGCTAAAATAAAGTTCTGGTCACCACACCTCAAAATAGTTGAATTGGAAATGATGCAGAAGAGAGCGACCAAAATGATTCGTGGGCTGGAGCACCTCCCTTATGAGGAAAGGCTACAGTGTTTGGGGCTCATCAATCTAGAAAAAAGGCGCCTGGGACATGATTGAGACGTATAAAATTATGCAAGGGATGGAGAGAGTGGATAGAGGGAAATTCTTCTCCCTCTCGCACAACACCAGAACCAGGGGACATGCACTAAAATTGAGTGCAGGGAGAGTTAGAACGGACAAAAGAAAATATTTCTTCACCCAGCGTGTAATTAATCTGTGGAACTCCTTGTCACAGGATGTGGTGATGGCACCTGGCCTAGATACCTTTAAAAGAGGATTGGATAGATTCATGGATAAAAAGTCCGTCACAGGTTACACAAGCCATAAGCAACCTCCTGGCTTTAGAAGTAGGTTTTCACTGTATGCCAGGTGCAAGGGAGATGGGCCTTTGGCCTGATCCAGCAGGGCTCTTCTTATGTTCTAATGTTCCCTCTTTTGTACAAATCAAAGTCTCAGGCCATATGTATCTGGTCATCAATTTACAGCCCAATCCTAACCAACTTTCTTGTGCCGATGCAGCCACAATGCAGCTCCAAGGGAAGGGAACAAATGCTCCCTTAGCTTGAGAAAGCCACTGTGACTGCCCCCCCCCGCACTGCAGGATGCAGCGTGTGCCCTGTTGGCATGGCTCCATTGGCACTGGAAAATTAGTTAGGAGTGGGCTGTTATTATAGTAAGGGCTACACAATGTTTAGAGAATCCATCACACACAAGAGGTGACAATAGGAGAGTCACCAGCACAGATAGTTAGACCATCATGGAGTATCATTCCAACCTTGTTGTATGTCGCCCCCCCCCCAATGACACACACAGATGACTAGGTATCTGTGCAGAACAGGAATGCAGGGCCTTGTTGAAGTTGTATTAGGTCTCATGCCTCTTCTGCATGAGTTTCCCCTTCTCAAGATATATGAAACCTAATTTTATTACTGCTGGGTGTTTTTTTTTCGAGACGTGCAACAATGGCATCACAGGCCAAGGTACAGAATAAATTATACCTGCAAAATTAAAACTTTTAATAATTATTATTCCAATTAACTCACGGCATGTTGATAATTAAATGCTCACACATCCGAGAATTCTTGATTATCAAAAACTAATGGATGTTCAAGTGGAGTTATACCAGCTTCTGCAGCACTTAGTTTCCAGCTAATTTAATATTCCTGAAAACAATTTGCTTTCCACAGGTGATTACAACCCCTAGTAACTCTTCAAATGCTAATGCTTGTAACCCGGATACAGCAACAATTTATTGCACCAAACAATACTCTACTCATCTCACTGCTTCCCAAAAATTGAGCCACAAGGTTAATTTGCTTTGGGACAGCAGCATAAATTCAAGAGGTATTCTAATCTTATGAGACACTTTGGTGCAATCCTGTGCACATTTATTTGGGAGAAAGCCCCATTAAATTCACCGGGACTGATTAATCATGGATAGTATTGGTCTGTGGATGAATTAATTCTATCTTCATAGTTGTGGAACTGGAGAAGGACTCCAGTGTCTGAAATAGAATGGAAACTGGTGCTTGAGGAGCAGCAGTGCCAATGCTTTGTTGAGCAGGGTCAGCGGCAGGGATGTGGATCAAGTCTCTGGGTCCAAGTCTCAAGTCAAGTCCCGAGTCTTTGCCCACTCCTTCCGGCCTGGTTCGTCGCAGCTGGCCAGGTAAGTGCAGGCGCTCCGGGGACGCCCAGACAGTCCCTATCTATTTAATGGGGAAAACAGGTTTAAATCAGAATAAAATTTGACTTGTCGTAAAAGAGCCCAAGTCTCGAGTCGCGTCTTTCGAGTATTTTAGAATCACTGAGTCAAGTCTGAGTCGATTCACTGACACGACTTGAGTCCAACTCATCCAAATCCCATCTTCCTTTTTCAATTCAGGGAGTAGGAGTAGGAGCAGTGGAGGCAAGTAGGTGAAAAGAGGTGGGAGCCCCACACCAATCCGATGCCTGAGGCGAACGCTTCAGTTGCCCTCATGGAAGGGCCAGCCCTACATGACCCTGTCATTCAGCAGTACTCACATACACCATGCTGATAGAGAACCTAAACAATCAAATTCCTGCCAGCATTGCTTATGTGAGTACTGTACTGCTCTTTTCTCAAGAAGAACACCAAATTTGTACCCATTGGAAGTATTGGCTGAGGGTTATTGGCCAGTGAACAAGTCCCCCTCTCCTGTCCCTGTGTTTACTGAATGCAACCAGCTTCCCTTCTTCCTCTGCACCTCATACCTAGTTCCCAACCCAATCACATCCACTTCCTGCTTCTACATGTCTGCCTTTTCAAGTTGATTCACTTGCCCTCTCATTCTAGCCAGAACCACTCACTGTAAAAGCCAACCCCTGCATAAATCCCTCCTTCCCCTACACACACAAATATACAGAGTCTGTGGTCCTGCAAATAAACATGGGGCACGATCCCACACCCAGGCATGACACTAGTTACTTTCCAGAACACTGTTTTATTCTTCAGACAACTACAATCATAATTGGTTGCCCACACTAGGGGACAGCACACTCCCCCCAGAAGTTTACAAAATCCTTTTTAAATTGATTGTTTATTTTGCTACAAATACAACTTCTGTATGTTATTACGCAGTTCTAGCTATAGGTAAAGGTGACCCCTGACAGTCGTGTCCGACTGTCCAGTCGTGTCCGACTCTAGGGTGTGGTGCTCATCCCCATTTCAAAGCCGAAGAGCCAGCGTTGTCTGAAGACGCCTCCGTGGTCATGTGGCCGGCATGACTCTCCTTGCCGCAGCGCGTAGCATGCGGCTGGAACACGGAGCGCTGTTTACCTTCCCGCAAGCAGTACCTATTTATCTACTCACATTATCATGCTTTGGAACTGCTAGGTTGGCAGGAGCTGGATTCAAACTGCCGACCTTTCGATCGACAGCTCATGGTTCAGTGGTTTAACCCACTGCGCCACCCGCTGGCCAGTTCTAGCTATACATATTTCTAAATTCATTGGTGCTGCTATGTATCACCCTTGAAGCTATTTGCGATGTGATGACATAAATATTATAAAAATAAATACATAAGTGCAGGCTTGAGTAAAGGGAAAAAAACTAGCAATTTATCTCATGTCACGCCATGTCCCCCACTTGAAGTTGCACTATGCCCCCTAATGATGGGAGGTTACATTGCTCTGAAATCATTCCGGTTCATCTTGTCTTTCCTGTCCTAAAACTGTCAGATCATTTTTGAAAAACACAAAAACAAAATGTAATCCGAATTAAAATTGACTAATTCCTCCTCTTGGTCACAGCTCTCAAAACCCACCTCAGTTATACTTTCAGCAGTTTCTTACTGCCCCCTCCATTTCCAAATACCTTAAGGACAACTGCTTACATCACAGTTAGACATTGCCTGACCTGCTTCCTGCAGCCCTGCCCTCGATTTCATCTGCCAGTTACTTTTTGCCAAGAAGAAACAAATAATGGAAAGAAACTCTTTTGCCCTACTCTGTTACAGAGATTAATCCTCTCTCTCTCTCTCTCTCTCTCTCATCTACCCCATAGTTCCCCATTTCTCAGCTTTTCTATCCTTCTCATGGCTTAAAACATCCTATAAGGTGTTACAATTTTATATTGACATTTATGTCACTTCTCTGCATTTTTCTAGATCAGACATGCCTTGAAGCCTCATTGTTGGATGTCTCGGCACAGGAAATTTCGCTAGCTCAACAGGACTATATTTCAGCCAGAACACTTTCATACCTTCTGAAAGAAATGTCAGTTCACTTGTTCTGACACCTACACACAAAATACATAACCAACAAGCTCAAAGTGTCTATACTGTGGTTGTACTAAGTTATTAATTAAAATGACACAACAGTCTCTTCATCAATAATCAAGCTACAAACATTAGTCAAAGTGAAGCTAAGTCCCCCCTTCTGTTTCTGTCTTTCATTTCTTTTACACACACACACACACACACACACACACACACACACACACACACACACACACACACACACGAGAGAGAGAGAGAGAGAGAGAGAGAGACAGACAGACAGACAGACAGACAGACAGACAGACAGACAGACAGACAGACAGACAGACAATTTCCATGCCATCAGTATTGTGGAAAGTTGTATCATGTACAGCCCTACTGTGATGGACATAGGACAGAACTTACCTTTTCAGACTATACCTGCCAATGAATAACCTTGTCAGTTTTTCCTCTAAGCACAGGTTAAAATATTAGGGATGTGCACTAGTGTTGCCCTATCTATGCAGATACCTCCACTTCCTACCGGCTGCTCTGTCAGAGAGAGGTAGGCAGGCACGCTCTGCGCCCTGGCTGCTTCAGATATCACTTGTAAAAAATGTACTACCTGTGCTGCCAAACTGCTGCTCTACCAGTTGCCTGACCCTGATATAAATCTGGCACCACCCTGAGGCTAAGGGTGGTCTCAGACGGCAGTTGGTAATGGGGTGCCAGGTTCTGTCAGGAACCTACAGAAACCAATATTCTTCCCCAGTATTTTCTCCATACTTTATAATTCCAGCATTATCCAGAAACAAAGAGACCCCTCAAAAACCTGCAACACCTGTGTACCAATGGCAACAATGAAATGAGTGTACACAATGCACACAACATTTTCTTCCAAGCTGCTTTCATTTCACACCCTGGGAGGGGCAAGTTCAGGACAGGACAAGGATCTGCCTCCAGCTTATCAGAAAATCTCCATATTGAAGGTCGAACTACAACTATGCCTAAATGCATTTTTAAGAGGCATGCTTAAAACCAGTTCTCTTCCTCCCAATGTACCACTGTCCCGGTCTGGATTACTCCCCACCCCCACCACTGCAGCTGCATTAAATGAAGAGGTACTTCCAGTTTTAAGCTTGCCTCTTAAAATTGCATATAGGTGAATGTGTAGTTTGACCCTGGATTAAATTTTGTAACATTACTGAACTCTTCAGTAGTGTAGCATCATCAGAGACAGTGGGCAAAATCCTGTGCAAGGATCCGGCCGGCGGCCCAAGGCCACCCGCCGGATCCGGCCTTAAAAAAATACTGCCATCTGAAGCTTCTCTAATCAGATCCCGTTTCTGAAAGATCAATGCCTTTCAATTCCAAACTAATTTTTATCTTCATGGACTCCAGAGAACTAAAAATTTGCATGACTGAAACAAGATTAACTATTATTCTATTTGTTCATTTTTTTTTCTTGATTTGGTGCATTTATTTCCAAACACAGACCAGTTTTATTTACATGATGCAGAAAATGGAGAAATCTGAAACTGGTAAGACGATCTGAGTGTTGTACAAACATGCCTGTAGTAAATATGGTCATTTGCCTTACATGGATATTAAAATGAGGGAGTAAAGAGCAGATAAAATAACATTTTAAAACCTTGCCTTAAAAATATTGTACAATTCATTTTGAAAGACAAGGTATTGCATGCAAAGCATGCAAAGCTTTTTTTCAGCAGTTCTCTAAAATTTCCTTTTTTTCGCTGAAGAAATGGAAAAAAATGGCTCAGGAAAAAGTCAGAAAAGAACTGTTATTTTTCCCACCTCTAGCTCAGACTGAGGAAGAAGGCAACAAAGGGAGGGGAAGGGACGCAAAAGTAAACAGCCATCATCTTCTCAAATTGTTACTTTATGGCCAATCTGGTACCTGAGTAGCAGCACTGTTCAAAGAAAGACATAGTGTGGGAGTCCAAAAGCTTCAGGTTCTTTGAGTCTTGCTGAGAAGTGTACAATAAGGTCACACAGGTGAGCCACACATCAGTTTTGATATGCTCTTTGAAAGCAGTAAGTTATTTCCCACTGTTTGGTTCTGGTCTTTATATTACAGAAACCTCTTACCACTGCATTGCTGCTTCTGCTAGGATCCAAGTTGTCCTTTCTCTTGTAAATGTAATTATCCTTACCCAGTTTCAGGAACCCCAAACCATGATGTTAATAACCTATAATAAAAATAAATTCAATGGATCCAAGTGTAACTCTGGCAATAAGTAAGCTTGGTGAGGGGTTTTGCTCATTTGCTTTGCTATTTTTTTATTTTTTTGCATTCCTCACATACAAAACCAGCTCTTCTTTGTGTCCTAGGCTGGAGTTTTCTGCCAAAAAAACCTTACAATTTTGGACCTAGTTAAGAACATAAGAAGAACCCTGCTGGATCAGGCCAAAGGCCCATCTAGTTCAGCTTCCTATATCTCGCAGTGGCCCCACCAGATGCCTCAGGGAGCACACAGCCAACAAGATCACCTGTATCCTGTTGCCACTCCCTTTACACCTGGCATACAGAGAAAACCTACTTCTAAAACCGGGAGGTTGCTTATGGCTTGTAACTTGTGAAGGACTTTTCCTCCATGAATCTATCCAATCCCCTTTTATTTTATTTATTTTACTTAAAAAATTTATATCCTGCCTTTTCCTATGCCAAAGGCAAATGCCCAAGGCAGCTGCTCTACCAGTTGCAGTGCAGCTTTTAAAGGCATCTAGGCCAGGTGCCATCACCACATCCTGTGGCAAGGAGTTCCACAGTTACACGCTGGGTTCTTTCAACCTGTGTCTGAGCTGCACCAGGTGTGGTGTTTCACATGACTGCCCCCAAAAATGTCCATCCACATAAAGTAACAGATTTAGCTAGAATTCTTCTCCCCAAATGCTAGGTGTAGGCAGTAAGAAACTGTTTCTAGCTAGAATTCTTCTCCACAAATGCTAGGTGTATTTTTCACATGGAAAAACTGTTGTCATCGTTTAGAGAAACATTCCCTCATCTGAGCTTCCTGGTGTCAAGTGGTTCACCCTCCACTTTAGTAGGAACTAGACCAGGGGTTCCCAATCTTCGGAGGTCCGCATACCCCCTATGAGGGCCTCCAGCTGCCCCGCGTATCCCCAGACCTTTGGAGGCCCACATCCCCCCCACACCTCCACGTACCCCCACCTATCCTTTCCCTCTGGGTTACGGCATGTGTGGGAGGGCCCACTCCCATGCCACAACCCAGAAAAATGTCCCCGAGATGTTCCCCGGTAGCTCCTCCTACCTGTTCTCTTCGGTGCCGCCATCTTGGATCTTGCAAGATTTCATGAGATCCAAGATGGAGGCACCCAGAACAGGTAGGAGGAGCAACCGGGGAACATCTCGAGGACATTTTTCCAGGTTACGGCGCGGCGGGCACCTGCCTGCACTGCAACCCGGAAAAAAATCCCCTTTAGCAGCTGTCCCTTATCAGCTGCTGATCACAGCAGCTGATAAGGGATTGTGTCTTGCGTACCCCCAGTCTGCGGTCCGCATACCCAGGTTGGGAATGCCTGAACTATACCACAATCCAATCTGACTCTACCTGAGTTACAACAGGTTTTGCAATTTTACTACTAGGGAGAAATAGATAAAACAACAACTATTTATATGGGGGGGGGGAGGAGGAGAATATTCCACAGAAACCAATTACATTCTGGTCATTTTTCTTTGCAAAGCAAAAGAAGAATTAGAAAAGAAAAATGAGTACAACAGAAGTGACTGTAATGTCTTTAATGAGCAAAAAAATTCTGGTTTTTTTTTCCTCTCTGAGAACCAAATGCCAGTTTCCAAGTAAATTACAAATAAATTGTCTGCCTTGCCATGATTATTATAGTTCACTACACTGGAAATCATGCCACCTGCACACAGAGAGATTCATTCAGTAACCTAAACAATCAAACGTAATTAATGTGATACTCAGAATTAATATGATGTTTTCATATCTAAGACAAAACAGGCAGATGGGGGACAAAAGTCTGAGATGCATCTGGTACTAAACAATAAAAGCCTGACAAAAGATCTCCCCCCCCCAGGCTTGTTATTTTCATATTTGACTACATGCTAAGAGGTCCTTGCTGTAATTGTGCAACAAAGCAGCAGAATGCAGATACTCCCAGAGGCGTCACTACGGTGGGGGCGGTACTTTGTTTCACGCCGTCCTAGTCTCCGTTTACAACCCGACGTGAGGTGGCCACGCCCCCTTGCCGTTGGAGCCATTCAGTGCAGCGAAGGCAACGGGCAGGAGACTCCCTGCCTCACTGAATGGCTCCAACGGCGAGGGACTGGGGCCGCCTCGTGCAGGACAGTAACGGAGGTCAGCATGGTGCGGAACTTAGCGTTCCACCCCACCTCCAGCGACGCCACTATTGACATAGGTATGGCATTTCCATACTATTATACCAGCCTATATTGGAGGACCTGATTATTGCAGCAATGTGTATACAGTTCTCTGAACACTTAAGAGTTCTATGTCAATTCTAATTATCATCACTATCATCTACTTATTTATTTATTAGGTGACAATCAGCCAGCTTGCAACCTGAAAGGCCTGCAAGCCAACCTGCAAGTGCAAAGATCAGCACTTCTGGGGTGTATTTGTTGACTGAGATAAAAAAAAGAAAAAAAGAAAAGAGACTTAAAAAAGAAAAGAAAAGACAAAAGAGCAGTAGCATTATCCAGATTCAATATTCTACAATATGGCAGGGATCTGGTCTTTAAAGTTAACGTATTTTTAATGTCTAATAGAAAGACATATTGCAATAGGTTGTAGAGAGAGGTTCTATCAACATCATCCTCCCCAAACCCTGTCCTGGCCAGGAAACTGTCTTCAGCACATTCTTCTGGTGAAATATCCTCTCCGTGCTTATCCCTCATTTCTAGGAAGAGGTTTTTATCCAGTGACACACAGTATGTGCTCTTTGCCAACTCTTAATGATAAATAGGTTCCTTAGTGAGGCTTTAACAGCCTCCAGAGGAAATCACTTGTAGGCAGCATTAATATGTACTGGAGGTGATGGATGTAAAAGAAGCTCATTAATATTCAAAAAAGTATGCCCTGTCTCAAGGAGATTGGAGAAAGAATTAAAGCATGTATGCTTCCGTCTCTCTGACCATGCCTGAAACCAAAGGCCATGCTAATCTGCTCACGTCTGAATTCTTAAATTAACAAAGCCACAGGGTACAGAACTAGGATTCTCTGGCTGAACCAAGTGGCCAAGAGACTAGCCGCAATCAAGGAAGTCACCAAATCTCATTTCTGCCAGAAATGCATTAAGAGGCCTTAAGCAAACATTTGCTCTCAGCCTCAGTCTCAGCCCCACATACAGGACTGAGTAAAGATGACTAAGAGCCGAATCTTATTGTCGTGTTTCCCCCCCCCCCCAGCCAATGCAACAGCACCGAAATGGCTACCGCTACCTCCTGAGGGGGGCACTTTTGGAGGTTTCATCTGGGTAAAGGAACAATTTTTCCCTTCTCTGGGGGTAAGCCTCCTCAGTGTGTGGGGTGTACCTGAACCTGTGCTAGCTAAATAGCTGGTGCAGGTTCGTGTGGACCCTGCTGCAGGATTGGGTTCATGAAGGGGGTTAGGATTTGGCAGCCTCCACTGCCGCCAAACCCACCACCTTCCCAGACCCAATCCACCCATCCTATGCCACTGTCACCGCCCCATTTCACCCTCCCCCGGCACCTCCATCTTCGCACTGCTCTGGAGCGCGCAGGAAGGTTCCGACATTCCAGCTGGCGGCCCAGCAGCACACAGCTTCATGCGCTGCCAGAGCACCTTTTACAACTGGCGCTGACTGCTTTACAGCAGTCAGCACCAGCGGAAGAGGTGCACGACAGTTGCCTGGTCCAGGTAGGATTGGGCCATAAGATAATAAGTGAAGTGTTTTGAGTACTCTAAAGCAGGGGTCCCCAACCACCGGGCCGCGGCCCGGGACCGGACCGTGGCCTGTTCGGGACCGGGCCGCAGCGTTGTGTTGAAATGGGGTTGAGGCAGTGGGCCCCAGGGCAGGGGCCGGGCGGGGGCGAACGGACATGGCGGCACGATGCGTCACCTCCGCTTTGGCCCACCCGCCCTGGAGCTCGAATGGCTCCAAAATAGCACCTAAACCGGTGTGTGTGTGTTTGGAGCCGCACTGGGCGCGCGCAGCTGATGTCACTCCCGGGTCACGTGGGGCATGGCGTCGGCGCCCCCCAGTCCGTGAAAAAAAATCCTCCGCGATGCCAGTCCCCGACACCATGGAGGTTGGGGGCCGCTGCTCTAAAGTACTGTTTAAAGTACAGTACTCTACCAGTGGGTGGCGCAGTGGTTTAAACCGCTGAACCATAAGCTGTCGATCAAAAGGTTGGCAGTTCGAATCCGCGACGGGGTGAGCTCTCGTTGCTTGGCCAGCTCCTGCCAACCTAGCAGTTCCAAAGCATGTTAATGTGAGTAGATAAATAGGTACCGCTTGCGGGAAGGTAAACAGCACTCCGTGTTCCAGCCGCATGCTACGTGCTGCGGCAAGGAGAGTCATGCCGGCCACATGACCACGGAGGAGTCTTCGGACAACGCTGGCTCTTTGGCTTTGAAATGGGGATGAGCACCACATCCTAGAGTCGGACACGACTGGACTTAATTGTCAGGGGTCACCTTTACCTTTACTCTACTGTTTGGCATCTGTTTGTCCAGTTTTGTGGGATTCGTTTCAGCTTGTAAAGCCTGACGATGTGGACAGGATCCTTTGGAGTGTGAGGCCGACTGCCTGCATGCTTGACTCTTGCCCTGCCTGGCTAATCAGATCTGCCCGGGAGGGGCTGGCCGAGTGGACGGGGAGAGTGGTCAACTCTTCTTTGATGGAGGGTGTGCTACCGCTCGCTTTGAGGCGGGCAGTGGTTCGACGCTTTCTGAAGAAGCCCTCCCTTGATTCCACAGTAATGGACAACTACCGGCCAGTTTCAAACCTCCCATTTTTGGGCAAGGTAATTGAGCGGGTGGTGGTGTCTCAACTCCAGATGGTCCTGGATGAAGTGGATTATCTAGATCCTTTTCAATCTGGTTTCAGGCCGGGCTTTGGGACGGAAACTTCCTTGGTCGCCTTGGTGGATGATCTACGCCGAGGACTGGACAGGGGGAGTGCATCCCTGTTGGTTCTGCTGGACCTCTCAGCAGCTTTCAACACCATCAACCATGGTGTCCTTCTGGGCCGACTGGCCGAGCTGGGGATTGGGGGCATCGTTCTGCGGTGGTTCTGCTCCTACTTGGCAGATAGGTCCCAGATGGTGGTGCTAGGGGACGCCTGTTCGGCATCCTGGCCCTTGAGGTGTGGGGTGCCACAGGGTTCCATCTTGTCTCCCATCCCATGCTATTTAACATCTACATGAAACCGCTGGGAGAGGTCATCCGGGGATTTGGAGTTGGGTGCTATCATTATGCTGATGACACCCAGCTCTATCTCTCCTTTCCACCTGATTCCAGGGTGGCTGTTGAGGTTCTGGAGCACTGCCTGGAGGCGGTTGGGACTTGAATGAGGGCTAATAAGCTGAAAATAAACCCAGACAAGACAGAGGTTCTCCTGGTTCGGAAATCCACGATGCAGGTGCTACCCTGGCCCTGAATGGGGTTGCACTCCCTCTGAAGGAGCAGGTTTGCAGCTTCCCAGGTGGCGGCTGTGGCCAGGGGACCTTTGCCCAGCTTCGGCTGGTGTGCCAGCTGCAGCCGTACTTGGATCGTGCAGACCTGACCATGGTGATCCATGCCACGGTGAGGTCATGGTTAGATTATTCTAATGCCCTCTACGTGGGGCTGCCCTTGAAGATAGTTCAGAAACTGCAATTAGTGCAGAATGCGGCGGCCCGTGTAGTCACTGGAGGTAGGTGGCTCGATTCTGTTGGGCCGCTCGTCCGATGGCTGCACTGGCTGCCAATTCGTTTCTGGGCCCAATTCAAAGTGCTGGTTTTGACCTTTAAAGCCCTATACGGCCTGGGGCCAGGGTATTTGAGAGACCACCTACTTCTATATAGTCCGGCTCATCTCCTTAGGTCATCAGAGAAGGCCCTCTTGCGGGTACCGTCGCTCAGGGAGGCGCGAGAGGCGGCGGCTAGAAATAGGGCCTTCTTTTAGTGGCACCATACTGCATAGTGGCACCAACCTTATGGAATTCCCTCCCTTTTGACTTATGAACTGCTTCCTCCTTGGAGACTTTCCAGCGAGGCCTGAAAACCTTCTTGTTCAAAGAAGCGTTCTGAGTTTTGGCCTTTTTTAACATTTAGCATTTACAGGTGTGGTGCTGCTGTTCACGTATTTTTGTTTTCAAAATTATAATAGTGGTCTTTTTTAAATCATTTTTAGACTTTTTTAGTGTGATGGCTTTTTTGTATTTGGTTTTCTTGTTTTTGTAAGCCGCCTTGGGTCCCATCAGGGAGGAAGGCGGGATTAAAATATTGTAAATAAATAAATAAATAAATAAATAAATAAAGTGCAACACAAAATCTGTGCATTCAGCTTCCCTAGAGGGAAGGTCAAGGGGCAGCTAGAGGATCCCAGCAGAATTCTTCCAGAGTCTTCTCCCTGCAAGTTCCTTCTTTCAGTTTCTTCATCAAATAATTAGCATTTTTACCAGCCCTGGTGCACCTCGAGGGAAGGGAACAATCATCCCCTTTCCCAGGTGTAAGCAGCGGGAGACCCATTTGCAGCAACCGTGTAAGGCTGGGCCTGGAGAGGGCTTTGGATATTGGCGTATCTCTCTGCCGATATCCCTGCCCTCTCCAGGTCCGGGGCGGCCAATGGCCACCCTCCCTCAACACCCAGTCCGCCCTCCCCCCGCCCCTGCTGGTGTAGGACTTACCCGGTCCAGCAGGTGCAGGGATGCTCGGTCCAGTAGGTGCAGGTGAGTGAGCTGTGGGTCTTTGCGCCACATGTCGCGCAAGTGCTTTACAGCATGTTCGCAACCAGAGGTGTCACTGCAGCGTGGCCCACGGGGCTGAGGGCCCCAGGGTGACACGTGCAAAAGGGTGACACGTGCACGCGTCACCTCCCCTGCGCACGTCACCTGGGAGGCTCCGTGCGTCACCCGGGAGGCTCCGAGGCCGGGAGAAGGCCTCGGACCGCCCTCCCGGGCCTGTGCTCCTGGGCCTTCTGAGGAAGGCCCGCTGCGCGAACGTTATTTATAACGTGTTTAGCGCATGCACAGACCATTCCTGAGGGAAAAGGTCACTAGGGTCACTAGGGTGACGCACGCGCCCGGCCCTGGGGCAGCACACCCCCTAGTGACGTCTCTGTTCGCAACACCCAGCGCCGGGGAAGAACGTGCTCCCCCAGTGCCGAAGAAACACTGGATTGCACAGTAGGTGTCTGTCTATTGGGGCAAATTACACATTTCATACAAAGCATTTTTTCTCCTCTGTTTTTTCAAGGGTTTTTTTCTTAAATAGAATGCAGGGGGCAAGGTAGAGGTGGAAACACAGTGAAACCACAGCAGGGCCTTATGAGGCATTAATACTTTGTCCCTATCATGGTTTGACTGGGATTGTACCCTTTTCCACATGCTATTTACAATAGGGAAAGAGCTCCCATTGGCTTTTTTTTCCTATGGTGTATATATTGGGGGAGGGATATTGAACCCAACTGGAATTACAGGATGGGCAAAGTATTAAAGCCCCTTATCTCCCACTATGATTTTGGTTATCCCATCCATCCCCATAGTGCTAATTAATAAAAAAAATTAAAGGGGGGGGGCAAATATGCATACATGTACTGTGTCAGTTTCTAGATTCAAAGCTTTTTGGGGCAGAGAACTCTCCTCCACATTCTTTGTAAACCACAATGCAAATGGATAGTGCTACAGAAATAATTTATCAATCCATAATAATGAAACGACGTGAACATGTTATTCTCTCGGTTTGTAATTCTAGATATTTCGCACATACATAAAAACAATTCAAACCCAAACCAAAATGGTCCCTTTCCAGCCTTTACAGCTCTTGCTTTGTTATTGTCAAACCTATTATAGCATATTGCACAACTGGTGCCAAAGAAAAAGGGGAAGCATCATGACCCAGAAGCAAAGAACTCTTCTGTGTCTGAGCTCCCAAGACTGGGCAAATTAAAAGTTCTTCCATTTAGAAAATGTCAGTCTGGCAGCCTTTACTTGCCAGTGCAGTTGAACTCCTAATTTGACATAGAAATGAGACTCTTTTTTCTTTTCTTTTTTTAATAACTAGGGGGTTAATCCAGTCTGCCAGCCAAGCCAGGGGAGAGAAGCAGATTCCCAGATGCCACTGCTAGAGAAATTAATCCTGGAGCTTAGCATCTGGATCCTTCAACTGCCAAGTTTGCCCCAGTAGTCTCTTTCATTGCTAGGCCAGATTAAATAAGAGTGATGAGCAGGAGCAGGTTCTGCACCATCAGTGACAAGGAAAGGGAAACACACATGCACGCACACACACACGCACATGTGCGCGCGCACGCACGTGCGCGCGCACACACCCTCTAAACCAGATGAGTTTTACCATTGTACGTGCCCGTGCTAATGTGCATTTAAACAATGAGCTGCTTTAAACTTGTGTCAAAGAAAACCAAGCCAAATCTGTCAAAGTATTTTTTTGCAAAAGTTAGCAGTAAGGGGAAAATGTGTACAGACAGTTCCATTAGGAGGCCACCTGTTTCTAACGTAGACACGTTCAAATGTAGTCTTTATATATTTGTTTCTAGCATTCTTGAAAAAAATGTCTAAAATTTCCCTTCAGTTATTAATGCAATTTGCAACAATGTACTATATGGAGTTTGAGCTGCTGAATTCAGATCGGGATGTCCCTCTGATTCAGGCTCGAGGATTGAAAGTATTGTGACACAAGAATAATCACAACACCTAACAACTTCAAGACTTTTCTCCCCAGATATTCCTTTTTCTTCTTTAAAATAGATATTAACTGTACGCTAAGGAATTTTGACCACATCCTTAAAAGATGGGACCTGTGCAGATCATTTCTACTGACGCTGTAGAACGGATGTGGGCTGGGGAGGCGACTCCCTTACAAAATAACTGATGCTCAATGCAGCCCCCTCAAAAGATAATGAGTTCCCAAGAGAGACACTCTACATTTTCCAACACTGAATTTTCTGTACTGTGAGATGAGATTATTTTAGTTTGTATTTGTGACATGGGACTAGGTTAATTTAAAGATGATAGTATGTTCTGATGTACATCTGCAATCTGCTAGACTAGAAAAGGTGACAGGTTTTGTCTGATAAATGTCTATTGATGTTTTTGTCTGATAAATGTCTATTGATGTTTAATTGCAAGTTGGGTATGTATTTGTGAGCTGGGCACACAGTCATCTTGAGTAGTTAGAGTGAGAGATGCTGTTTGACATTGTACTTTGTCCCCACTTTCTCCATATTATTGTTTGTACCTCTTGATTATTTAGGCTTACATTTTGACAGGTGACAGTTTGGTGACCTTAAACTGTCCATTTTCTTCTCTTTCTCCCATATTTACTTCAGATATCAATGAAAGCACCCAATTGTCTGGGTGACTGTGGACAAGATTAACTGTGCAATCCTATTGACCAGCTAGGCCGGCACAGCATGCGCTGCTCTGGCCTAGGGTGTCGCAAATGTGCCATAAAGCATGTTACAACATCTGGAAAGTAACTGGTGCTAGCGGGAAGACCTGCACTGTCCCTCCAGTACTGGGCCCAGCAGACTGCGCCACAGAGCGGGTAAGTACTGCTCCAAGTGTCATGAGGGCTGGGGGAGTGTGGAGGGAGGGGAGGGGTGGATTGGGCCCGGGAAGGGGTGGGATCAGCGACGCCACAGCACGCCATATCCTATTCCCCCCCCCCCCGGGCCTTTTCCCCTGACACGGGGCTGCTCAGTTCTGCGTCAGCGAAAGAACTGGCAGAGAACCAAGTAACCCCATTGTGGCAGCTAGGGATTTACCCGGGGTAAGGGGGCGAATGTCCCCTTACCCCGAGGAGACCGCCAGCCTGCTTCTGCCAGGGATAGGATTCAGCATGGGCCTATTCCCCCCTCCCCGCATGCCCCAAGGTGGGTGGTGGGATAGGATTGGGCTGCCCATCACCATCTCAGGAAGTGTATTATTATTATAAAATATTTATAGATGGTTTTCTTCAGTGCTAAGAAATCTTCGCTAACATTATTTCAGTCATCATTTGAAAGAAAAACTTTGTACTGTAGGCTGCCGCTCCTGTTCCCACACAACAGTTAGAAAGCTACAGACAGAAAGTTTAGAGATAGTGAATTGTCTAATGGCATGCCATCCAGTGAGGCCCAAATGTGATGTTACATAGCAGATACATGCAACATTTCCCCAATCTGTGAAAAGTAGCAGGTTTGAGGAGAAGAATAGTGGGGTGAAACCATTTTCCACTCATACAGTAGTCCTTCCTCAGTGGCTTTTTTACCTTGATGGGAAAAGATACAGATACACTTGTATCATCTCTCCCAGGATGGAACAACAGCAACAAAAAAGGTTAAGCAGCCTCTTCCCTTCACCCTCAGCCACTCTTCCACTCCTGATTCCAACCTTTCATTGCTGCTTTGGTACACTGTTACACACATATGTCATGTAATGTCTGGATTCACTCTGAGTTGAAGTGAGCTTTGAAGAAGGGATTTATAAGCCATTTTCTCAACCATTATAGTACATTGGTCTGATGGAAGTCTCCCCAGTTTATCCCTACAGCATCCCTTTAAGACTCAGCAGCAAGGCAGTGCTCCGTGACATGGGCAGCTCAGAAAGCTCATGTCTATGCAACTGCTCAGTCACCATCATAAGAAATGATGAGGGCAGCCAACAGGAGAGGAAGGAAGATAATGAAGTTGAGCATCTGGGCTACATCTTACATCAGAGATTCAGCTTCTTCAGGTGCTGGGCAGGCAAATATTTCATTTTATGTGCTTTGAAAGAAAAGGACATCAGAATTCATTGCCCCTGAGGAAGATTCATATCAGAACATGCTGGGCTTTTTACACGTCGTCAGAAATAAATCTTATCTGGCACCTACTTGAGCTTTGCCTCTTACTTTATTCTGGTGTTGCCTTTCATTTTTCCCTTCTGCCAAAGCCTGACCTTGCTATCTTGTAGGAGGCAAATTAAGGCTGCAATCCTATATACACTTTCTTGGGATTAATGACCCAATCCTGTGCATGTGATCCACTAATCTGCAGAGCACTATTGCTGGTGCAAGGCCCAGAAGGCTGCAAGATCAGCCTGTGTAGATCTCTGTATATCAGCCACTCAGTCGCGTCGCGATGACGCGCGTCACCCCAGAGCGGGGGCGCGCCTCGCCCTTAAGGGGGAGGCTTCGCCCCCGCGCGTGACGTCACGCGCAGGAGCAGAGCGCCCTCCCCGCTCCGTTTTCGGCTCATTTTGGAGCCAAACAGACACAGGGGAGGGAGGGAGGGCCCACCTCCAGCCCAAAACTGTAAGTGGGGGGTGACCGTGCGTCACCCCTATACGCGCGACGCCCCCCTGCGGCCCGCCCCCCCACTTCCCCCCGTCGACGCCAGTGCAGCCACTCTGTAGATCAGCCACTGATGAGTTCTGCTGGGAGGGGCAGATTGGGGAAGGGATTGGGTCAGGATGGGACAGATCAGGGGTAGGAAGGGGTGGATCTTGGTGGCAGCAGCATCTGCCAATTCCTAAACCCCCCATCCCAGACCTGAAAAAAACCCAGAAGGCTCCTCAAGAACAAAAGAGCTGCTGTAGCTTTGAGGAGTCCCATAGGGGACCAGGCAGCAGCTGAGGAGGCAAGTACAATTTTTCTTTACTTACCTTTCCTGGCTGACTTGGTCCCTAGCCTGCCTGCAGGATGCATCAGTGGCCTGGCTCTGTGCAGGCAAGGAAAGGATAGGCTTCGGCTGTAAGCCTCATTGAACACAATGTAACTTACTTTTGCATAGACATGTACAGGGTTGTGTTGTAGGACATATTTAGACATGGATTCTAGTGCACTTTTTGATGACTTCTTACATTAGTTATAGTGGGCATTTTTCCTGCTCTCATATTATTTTGACATTTTATTGAATGCTTACTTTATGGGGGGTTTTGTGAACTGCTTCAATCTCTCTCTGAGGAACAGGGAAAATATAATTTTTAAAGAAAGAAGCTGTTAAAACAATCTCAGTAGACTTCTAAGTATGGCTGTGTAGACTTCTAAGCATCTGAAAAAGTGAACAAATCCAATCCCTCCTCTTCATGGCATGAACAAAGCCATTCAATTCAATATGCAGATCAAGATAGTAGCAGTGTGGACTTTTCCACTTCAAACAGTGGATAAGGAGTCTTAGGTTCGAATGCTTCCTCATCAAGAACAACTTGTGTGTGGTCAAGTGGCACATGAAGGAAGAGAGCTGGCCTCAGAAACATTCTGCGCATGCGCGAAAAAAGAATAAATAGCGCGGCGACGCAGTGGGCCTTCTCAGAAGGCCCCGGACACCGGAGGAAGAGGGTCGCAGGGCGCTGCCCGTGGGGCGGGGGGTGACGCGCGTCTCCCCCCCTCCTGTTCCCGGGTGACGCCGCCCGGGAGGCAGGGGGTGACGTGCGTCTCCCCCCCTCCTGCTCCTGGGTTACGCACGTCCAGTGACGCTCATGTGTGGAGGAGTCAGGTGGCAAGAAACAGATAACATCTTGAGAATTAGTCTGAGACATGATTTTCAGCTGCTGCCTGTGGAAGCTTGGAAAGTGCAAGAGCTGTATAGCCAGGACGATAACTGCATTATGAAGGGAAACATCTTCAGATGTGAAGGATTCTGAGTTTCTCTCATAGAATAACACTTATTAAAAAAGCACATTTAAAAAACCACCTGCCTATGTAAACCGCCTTGAATCTATGAGAAAGGCAATATATAAATATTATAGTAAATAAATAAACATACAGTATGTCTGTTCAGAGAGGTTTTTACACGGGGGAGAATTCAAAAATATGGCCCTTCACTTGCTTTCTGAAGTGCCATCCAGATCGCGACCATCTCAGTCTTCAAAATACGCGCACGTCCATTGGCTCATGAAGACATCTAGCAAAGAGCGTGCTGTTCTTCCACTACTTATGGTGCAATTCTGTCTGGATTTTAGACCAGCAGAGTGCTACTCTGCCGGCCTAGGTTGTTGCAAATGAGCTGTAACACACATTTGCAGCACCCGGTAAGTAAGTGCCAGCGCCAAGGCCAGTGCCACTCCACCCAAGCCAGATCTGACTGCATGGCCACCAGGGAAGGTAAGTTCCCCACCAGATGGCAGAGGGACATGGGGAGGGTGGAATTGGTAGGCCAGGCCTGGGAAGGGGGAGGGTTTGGCGGTGGCTACACCAAAATCCTACTTTTCAGGCCTGACCACCATTACATGGGCCTCTTGGACTTGTGCCAGAAAAATAACTGGCGCATATCCAAGTAACCTCATCAGATCAGCTGGGGCTTTACCTGGGATAAAGGAGCAAATGTTCCCATCCCCAAAGTGACCTCCTGGCTGCCTGTTTCACACCCTGGATGCAGCAGAGGCTGCATCGGCCTCGCTGCATCACAGGGCACTGAGTTGGATTGGGCTGCCCAAATCCAAGCAACGTTTACAGTATCTCCACCTTAGGACATTGTCAATGTCTTAAATCACTGCTTGAAGCTCTTTAAAAATAGTTTAGAACAGGGTTTCTCAACTAGTGGTACTAGTACCACCAGTGGTACTACTTCGAACAACTGCTGGTGCTACTCGGACTGCCAAACCACCAGAACCCTGCTCCGACGCTTTTGGTGGTGGGTTTTTGCTACTGAGAGGCTCCTGCTTTTGGCTGAGCCTCTCAGGAACGCTGAAAAAGGCTTGATGTCATTGCCAGTCACATCCGGTGGTACGCAGCAGGAGAGTGGCACCAGAGGTGGTACTCGGCCAGGAAGGGGTTGAGAAACCCTGGTTTAGAGCATTCACTTCTAGAAGTGTGGGGTTTGAGTCTTCCTCTATTAATCATACTTATTCATTGTATGGATATTAACTTCATTGCATTTTTCTAAAAGACCTTAACATAAAGCCATTGGTGTTTGGGGTATTCTCTAATTATAACATGTTCTTTGCTGTGAAAATGAACAATGCTTTACCTCTGGAAATGTTAGCAGTTTCCAAATCTGCTCTGCAAACATTCCAAAATTGAAGAGAGCACAAACGTAGGAGAGAGCATCAAATTAGCATGACTTAAACAGCAGTTAGTAAGAATCTAATTTTTGGAAAGGTTATCACCATTTGGCAATTAGATAATGATAGTGTGAAGAAAGTTCTCAGAATTAATACCTCAGAAGTGAGGTAATTAATTTATTCTCACCCTTAGTTGACATTAATTTGATTCAGCCTTCTTTGATTGGCATTGTGACAGCAACATGAAGAGAACTAACAAGTTTCTCTTAACACTTTGGCTTAATCGTGTGTCTGCAGGATTCACGGATTATGACAGAGATGGCCAATTGTTGATCTCTGGGCCAGATCCTGACTTTTCCCCAGCAATTTTATCTGGATTATGACAGCACTATCATATTTTGGATCAATATATTGTAAAACATTTGACCACATTTTCACCTACAGTATAAGGAAAAGAAAAACATTTTTGAGTGGCAAACAAAAAAGAGAAAGATGTTCCATAGCTTAATAGTGTGTTCCGTGTTTTGATTTTGTATGCAGAATGTACTAAATGTTGTGCCTGAGTGCAAGTGCCCTGTGTAACTCCTTTACTGCTGGATGATGCTAGCTTTATAATGGAGGCTGACTATTCATGAGTGGGCAGGGGTATCCAAAAGTCCATCTCTTCCATGTTGTACCACAAGTAGTCCAAGCTGAGATACTTATATGGCCCTGGGCAGTGGTGTCACTAGGCCCCCACGGGGGGGGGTGCCCATGATGACGCCCCATGTGACGCGGTGCCGCCCCCACATGATGCAGCGGCGTGACCAAACGCCCCGCCTCCAAACACCACCACCACCCCACCGTTTTTACCTGATTTTGGAGCCGTACGGAGCCAAGGGCGGGCGGGAGGGTCGAAACGCAGCCGTTCCGCCTGCAAAGAGCCAGAGAGACATCAAGAAAGTGCTCAAAATGGTGAATTTGCACCCTCCTGAGCCTGCATCTCCGCCCCTTCAGGGGTCTGTGCCCTGGGCACCCAGCCCCCCCCCTGACGACGCTACTGGCCCTGGGCATTTTGTCCCAGGCCAGATAAGGGCTGCCCATGCAGGGGCTATTTTCTCTCTTACTCCCTTCTACCTAACACTTGGCTTACTCCCAGGAAAGTGTGCATAGAATTGCAGCCTAAAGGTAGGCACTCTGTCTCCCTTTGGATATGGTAAGCCTATGCTGGAGCTCTTGCTCTCAACTTTCAAACTGCACTCTCAACTTTTAAACTGCAAGATCAATAAATATCTTAGTTTCCACAGAGTCCTGGGGTTGGAACTTAAAGGTTAATTTTTTCAAATGCTTCCAGAGGCTAGAGGCTGCTGAGAGATTTGGCCATTTAGCAAGTGATTAAGAGCTGCTTGAAAACAGTGCTTTGCAGTTTAAAAAAGAGAGAGAGAGAGAAAAGCCCCGTTTGAAAAGAGACTCGGAGAGGCTTGTGAAAATGTCTTTGAAAGAGATTTGGAGAGGCTTGGCTTGAAAGCGCTTTGCAGAAAACACTAGGCAGAAAATGCTAGGCTTTGATTGTAGGCCACACCCCTACTTTAAAGACTTGCCTTAGGGGAAAAAAGTGAGTCTTATACTCGAGCCAATATGAAAATTTGAAAGCTGATTTGGTATAGTTCAGTCAGATATAAATCTTAATATATAATGTGGTTGGGACTTCAGCGCGATCCTGTCCTCCATGGGTGGCGCCGGGTGGTGCAAATGCGCCGTAAAGCACACGTGACACCCAGTGAGTAGCTGGTGCCAGCACCAACCCCTGCGGCTCCCGCCCGCTCGACAATACTGGACCCAGTGCTGTGGAGTGGGTAAATCCCACTCCAAGCAGCACAGGGGCTGGAGGGAAGGGTGGATTGGGCCTGTCTTTGTTGGACACCATATCCTATCCTGCCTCCCAGGTCCTAAGCACTGACACAGGGCTGTTCAGTTCTACACCAGCTAAAGAGCTGGCAGAGAACAGAGTAGCCTCATTGCGGCAGCTGGGGTTTTACCCAGGGTAAGCGGGAAAATGCCCCGAATAGACCTCCAGGCAGGCCCTCCTCTAGATAGGATTCAGCGTGGGCTGCATGGCCCATGCTAAACACCCTATGCCGGGGGAGGATAGGATCGGCTATTAATTTGAAGGGAAAAAAAAGACTACTGAATAGATAACAATTATGCACTTACACTGGTGCATCTGCTGTTACACCGGTGCATCTGCTGATACACTGGTGCAAGGTTACACAGGATTGCGCTGATAATCCTGTAACTCGGGCTCACACAATTGTGCTCTTCTGCTCACTGTGCACAATTACAGAATACACTGACACAACGTGCGGTGAGAGCCACTTTTAGATGGCCATTAAACCCCTCCCCCACCAGCTTTAAAGGGGGAGTTAGACTTATCTTCCATGAATTTCTCTCTCAACAGCTACTAGCCGTAATAGCTAAATAGGACTTCCAAATCCTGAAGCAGTGTAGCACTGAATACCAGATCAAGTTGGGAAAAAACAGACAGGCTGTTTCCTCCTTGCCCTGCTTGTGGACTGCCCAGAAGCTGCACCTGACTAGCCACTGTTGGAGATAGCATGCTTGGTTATTATATAGAGCAGACATTTGTACTGACCAGCTAAGCTCATCTTATCTTATAAATGACTGTAGTCTTGAAACAGAATGTGCCAGACAGAGAATACATTGAGAGCTATAATGCTCTGAAAAAGGTATGTGATGCTGGCAGGCAATGGTAGTGGCCATAGCTCAACAGCTCTCACTCTCCAGCTAACGAGTAGTTTTGCTGTATGAGTTAATGGAACTTAAATTAAAAAAGAGAAAGTGGCTTTAAAAGCACCAAACATACCAGGCACAGAAAGCACACTACATCTGGAAAACAAAATGGCATTTTTCCTGCTGAGTAAATTAAGAAAAATTATCTGTTATCACATCATTTGTAAGCTTATTTAAAGCCACTCCACTGGCAGAAGCAGCACAACACACAAAGATATAGGTCAAAATCTGCCCTTATAATACTGACTCTATATAAGTATTTAAAAAGCTGAATTTTTACTCTCCTTATTAAATGCAGAGGGGGGAAAAAAAGAGGCAGAGATTAAAATTATCCACAGGTTGTTGTTGGCTTAGTCACAATGTATTTATTAATTTAAAAGATTTATATAACAGCTTTCCTATGCTCAAGGCGGTGTATAATTAAAAAAAAATACAAGTAATAAAAACGTGTAAATAGGAAACATTAAAACAATTTAAAAAGGTTAAATGACACGGATAAAAATGTAAAAACAGCAACAGTGGCAACACATGACATAAACAATGACATAAAAGTAGTGATAAAAGGGGTCCCGAGGAGTAAGCTTACCAGATCTCCAACCAGGACAGAGTGCTAGACCTTTAGGAGAAGGAACGTGGGCAGGTGTAGCTTGTTAAACCTTAGAGCACAATCTTAGGCATGTCTACTCAGAAGCAAGCCCCACTGAACACAATGGGGCTTGCTTCTGAGTAGACATGCCTAGGATTGTGCTCTAAGGTTTAACAAGCTACACCTGCCCACATTCCTTCTCCTAAAGGTCTAGCACTTTGTCCCGATTGGAGATCTGGTAAGCCTACCTAGGAGGTTCTTCCCTGTCATAAAGTGAAGCTGTCATTAAGCGGGTCTTGCTGTGCTTTGAAGTTTAGCACTGTGCTTAAAGCCCCAGTGTTGAACTTCAAAGCCCTTATCTAAAGCCAAACATATGTCCCCCGCTTAACGACGGGGATACGTTCTGAAATCCCTGTCATAAAGTGAAGCTGTCATTAAGTGGGTCTTGCTGTGCTTTGAAGTTTAGCACTGTGCTTAAAGCCCCAGTGTTGAACTTGAAAGCTCTTATCTAAAGCCAAACAGCTGATTGGCTGATTGACGCATCTTTTTAAATCCTTTGCTCTTTTTTATTTTTATTTATTTATTTAAAGAATTTATACCCCGCCTTTCTCCCAACAAGGGCAATCAAGGCGGCTGGGGACATCTGTCATATATCCAGATCATCGTTAAGCAATTCATCATTAAGCGGGGGACACCTGTATGGTGTTACTAAGTATGTATAGATGTGTATGTGATGAACAGTGATTCCAAGGAGGGAATGTATCTTGAACCAGAACTCGTGCCTCCCATGACTAATGGTGCTAAGAGATCATTAGTCCTAGAATCCTCTTGGAAAAGACAAACTTTTCTTATGACTTGACACAAATCCTCCCCCCTTTGGCTACAGGAAAATTCCACAGTGGCCATACCATGCCTTGCCATCTTATTGAAGCTTGGAAAACAATGGCAGTCTGTCTTTGAGACTGACATGACCACTTAGGCACAAAAGTGGCCTTTTGAGGACAGGTGGGATACAAAAAGTAACAAATAAATAAAAGCCTCTGTTGTCGCAACACAACCAGGAAGCATGTTTACCCCTGCTAACTGGGCAAGAGGCACATTTTTCAATTGATGCTCCTCTTATATTTAGCAGGGGGGGAGTAACTGCCCCCCTTTCCAGCACAGTGTCTTTTCTGGTGTTCTTCTGCATCTTTTTTAGGTTGTAAGCCCTTTTGGGACAGGGAGCCATTTAATCAATTGATTTTGTCTGTAAACTGCTTTGTGAACTTTTTGTTGAAAAGCAGTATATAAATACTTATTATTATTATTATTATTATTAGTATTAGTATTAGTATTAGTATTAGTATTAGTATTATTAATGTTGTCCTCTTCTCATGCCAAATGATCCACAGCATCTGTGTCTGCATAATGAGACAAATCTTTAAATTCCAGCTTCCAAAACTTGCTTTCAATGGTTTTTTCAGTTAGCAAAATACAGCGACATCAACAGCTTGGTCTCAAGGACACAAAGAAAAGAGCTGAGGAATTTTGTGGGTTCCCCCTCCCCTTTGTCTTTTGAGTGGAAGGCTGCCGGAATTGATAACTCCTGCAGATATTTAATAAAAGCCAGCATCTGTGCTCGTCTCCCTCTGATTAGCTAGCAGTATCCTGAGGCCAGTCTAGTGCTCTTTACAGGCAGTGATGCTTGAAGCGCAGCTACAACAACAGAAGACCAGAGTGACCATTTCCTTTGCCTCTAGCAGAAACGGCTCACTCAGTGTTCAGTTTTGTTTCATTTGCCTCGAGCATGGCCTTGGTTGGACACCTAAATGATAAGACAACCCCCCCCCCCAGCAACTGCACCCTTGTGAAGCACCACTTGATCAATCTTGAGTGCCTTTCGGGGATGGGAAATCTAAGTAAGGAGTGTTGCTATGCCTCAGACATAGAGCTAGGACAGCATTGCCAATCGTTTCAGCCTCATCTTAAGGAAAACTGCCTGCCACAGAATGCAAATGGAAAAACATGTACCTTATTAAACAAAATGTCCTCAATTCTGGGGAACTCAGGCTGGAAACAGATAATGACCAATTTTCCACAGAGTTAAAAGCAATTAGGAAGAGGGACTGCTGCTCACTAGGGGTGCACTCATTCCACTGTCACATCCAGCGGGCATCTTTTGCAGGATTTTGGATTCTTTTAAAAACGGAAGCATCTGTTAAATGACAGTGGAACAAAAGACACACCCTGAGAAGTGACTCCTATCAAACCCACTTTCAGCTCTCAAACTCTTACCTGTCTCCTGTCACAAAATCAATTTCGATACCCTTGTTAAGGAGGAAGGTGATCCAATGAAGGTACAAATCAATATTTAAACTTAATAGTAAAAAAATATATATCAGCAAACTGACCACATCACAAGTTTGAAAATGGAAGGCAAGTTGAAGGGAGAAAAAAAGACGTTTCTCTCTTTTGCTTCATCATATTTAATATTGAATTTGTGTTGACATTCAATCCCAAAGAAGGGAGGCCACATCTTTGCTTTGCCCAGTCTCAGGAAACCTGATAAAATATGCAAGTGCCACACAGAATCTCTGCTCTGATCCCAAGCTGCACTAGGATCATCCCTCTAATACATTTTGTACTTGGGAACTGATACACTAGCATAGAAATATACTGTATATGATCCATTTGGAGCAAAGCCCATGCATATACAAATCATCGCTTTCCCCTTTAAATTGCGTTGCAGGAGGGACTCAAACACAATCCTTTTCCAGTCACTGTTTGGGAGTATTTCATCAGGTGAAGCTATGTATATAAAGGAGGCTTTAATTACTAACATGAAACATGTATGTTTCATATTCTAGCTGTGGCAATGGCCACTTTGATAGCGCTTTTAAATTTATGGAGGATAGCTCTATTGATGCACCTACCAAAGGCGATCATTTGGGCCATACCTGTAGCCAAATTTCTATAAAGAGATAACCAAGTGGGAGTTCGCTTGCTTGAGTCTGTGCTGAATCTTCTGCTAGGAGAGGAAAGGCAGTCTTGAGTCCAGACTCGGCTATTCTTTCTCAAGAGGGATCTTCTGCAGCACATGAGAGATGAACTGCCTGTTTGTTATATCATCTACAGTAGGTCTAGGACAAGTCTTAGGAGACTAGCACCAACATTTCCCCGATTGATGTCATTGACTACAATGTTATATTCTGAATGTTCTGTCTAATAAATCTCATTCTTTATATACAGTAACCTAAGACTGATTCGGATGATACTTTCAAGTCCAAAGCATCTTTACACATTAAATGACACTTGTCCTGGCCTCTCCCCTTACTTGTCTGGCAGCAGCGTCGCTACGCCCCCACAGGGGAGGGGCCGCCACCCTGCCCCCGCGTTGCCGCCCCCACGTGATGCGGGCGCGTGACGTCACGCCCCACCTTCGAACACCCCCCCGCTATTTTCACTCTATTTCGAAGCCATTCGAAAGCACATGGGCAGGCGAGAGGGCTGAAACGCAGCCGTTCCGGCTGCGAAGAGCCAGCAGTGAGCCGGCAAACATAAGTTTCCGCCCTCCTGAGCCCGCGATTCCGCCCCTTCAGGAGTCGGCACCCTGGGGCCCTGGGCACTACTTGGTGCCCTAAGCACCAAGCCCCCCCCCCCGTACAACGCCTCTGTTGCCCGGATCCCTCATTGCACTCTTTTGGGAGTAGTTCATATAGGGGGAGTAGTTCATCCGACTGTTTGGATTGTTAGCAGCACTGTGGAAAAAAACAAACTCATACACAGAGGGAGCTGAATTACTCAAAGTGTTTTTATACAGCAAAATGAAACAAGAGAAATAACTCGCTATGGCCGCTTAGGCAGGGAGGCATAAGACAAAAGCACAGGAAAATAAACTAATGAGAAGTCTGGTCAAAGGAGGAGATGGCAATCTGCAAGCCTTTAAACTAGAAACTGAATAGTAGGTAACACCTCCCTCTCCGGGTGGGGATGAACACATATCCACTGTTATTGCACAGGACTAGCTTGCATGCTGTTGCTCTTCCAACATGGATAACCCCTTCCCATCTGTGATTAGTGAGACTGAAGAGAAAAGCAAGGCAAATGAAGGGGGGGACCCAGAATGTGAACATGCCAGAGGTGTCATAATGCATAGGGCCAGTTGGAACTTGAAAGTACTGTATTTTCCAAACTAGTGTGTTCTGATCTGAGTGGATTCTGAACCATTGTGTCTCATCCCACAATATTGCCTTGACCTTCTCAGCCAAGTTCCTGCATATACATATGTTAACCCTTTAGGGAAGTTGACGGGGCAGAGGTTGGGAGTGGTGGTACCACTGCCAAGTTTTAAATAACAATCCTTTAGAGCAGAGGTTCTCAACCTGTGGTTCGGCAGGGCAGTAGCCTTTCCCTCCAGCTTGCGGCGTGAGCCGGAGGGCCCGCTCGGCCACACCGCACGCCAAAAAAGTGTTTTTTCGCTTTTTTGGGGGGTGCACTTTTGGGAAGAGGGTACACGGGGGTACGTGGGGCTTGGGGATCAGGGGGTACGCTGACCTTTGGGGGCCCGCCCAGGGGGTACATGGACCCCCAAAGGTTGAGGAACCCTGTTTTAGAGTCCTGCTGCTCTGTTAACTGAGTACGTGGTGGTAGCTGTTGATTATTGGGCTGTTTTAGGGTGAATTTTTTAGGGTGTTCTAGGGTGAACGGCCGTGGTGGCTTAGTGGTTAAGATGCTGAACTGCAGACTGGAAGGTCAGTAGGACAGCAGTTCGACACCCGAGTGCAACGTGACAGCGTGAGCTCCTGTCTCCTGTCTCAGCTCCTGCCAACCTAGCAGTTCGAAAGCAAGAAATTGCAAGTAGATAAAATAGGTACCGCTGCAGCGGGAAGGTAACAGCGTTCCGTTAGTCATGCCGGTCACATGACCACAGAAGTGTCTTTGGACAGCGCTGGCTCTTTGGCCTTAGAAACGAAGATGAGCACCGCACCCAAGAGTCGGATACTAGAGTTGAAAGTATCAGCTTTTGAGTAGGGGATACCTTTATCTTTACCTTAGGGTGAATTTAGGCCCTTCACTAAAGCTGGGGCAGCTAGATACTCATTTACTTCAAACAAATCTGTGTACAGTCGGTCCTTGGTATCTGCGGTGGTTACGTTCCCAGAAACCATGCGGATGCCAAAATCCGCAGATAATCAAATCCACGGATACCGTGGGGTGGGGCCATGGAGGAGTGGAGGCAGCACCACAATACCTTATTTTTAAGCGTTGTCGGGGCAGTCGCTTTTTTCTTTTTGCAGGCACTTTGGAACGTTACAAAGTGATGCGAGAGGTGGGCAGATGGCCATCGTGGATAAGGAAAGCTTAATGTACAACAATTACAATCATTGGGACAAAACAGCATGGAATTACTGCCAAGGGTATAGCCATGATCATAAGGGTGTCATATTCAAGAATGACCCACTTACCCAGGCACACATTAAGTGAGGCCTGCAATGGGAAGAACTTCCTGCAGCTGCACAACCTCTTCTGACAATGTTGCTGCCATCTTGTATGTACAGCAGTGGCACTGCAGGATTACTGTATTTCTTCATCCTGCACGTTGAAGACAGTATGGAAGAAAGGATTTTGATTCAAAATCCTGAGCTAAAGGAACTGGGGTATGCAAAATCTGGAGACAAAGGTAAGACTGAGCAGTCGTTGTAATAAAGATTTTCAAATATGGAGCACACTGATAAACAAGACGA
Source organism: Plestiodon gilberti rubricaudatus (assembly GCA_026170595.1). Classification (NCBI taxonomy): domain Eukaryota; kingdom Metazoa; phylum Chordata; class Lepidosauria; order Squamata; family Scincidae; genus Plestiodon; species Plestiodon gilberti. The sequence goes on from JANXHW010000003.1 coordinate 114,682,885, forward strand.
GAGTGAATTGTTTCTTATAGTCCTCAAGAGTCATTAAAAAATGAAGTGATCTTAAACCAAACGAAGAATAGATAACAGAAGATTTCTTCAATGCAACATCAAAAGGGAAGGCTATGGAGCTCCCATCGTGGAACATTTTTAAAAGGACCTTGCTTGAAGAACAGTCAAGATATCTTGGGTCTAATTGGCCTTGCTTCAGTGCCAGATGATGGACTATTGAACTTTTAAGATCCTCTCCAGGCCTTAAAATCCTACAATTTTATGCTGCAAAGGTTAGGCAAATGATCCTCTTCAGCTGGAAATACAGCTAGAGCGATAGTACTGTGACAGTAGCCTGTAGAAGCTGGCAGTCTGTCACTATAGGCTAATCAATCATTTTCAAATTTAAATACTCCAGTACAACCTCATATCATTATACTGGGTTGTACATGTCAGTCAGTAGAAGAACTGCATGGAAGATTACAAAGTTCATTCCAAAAGCCTCACATTTTTTTTCTGGTATGACTGATTTTCACAAACTCCAAGTTTTGGAGTTTGGTTTTTTTTGCTCCGTTCATAAATAACTCTTTACATTGTTTCCCCTTTTAAACAAGACATTGTTTTTGAAAAGGGACTACAGTATTTCCCTCACCCCCCAATCTGAAAAAATGGAATCTGAAAAAAAATCTTGGATGATTCTAAACACCACTTATCCCAGCCTTCAGTAAAACCAGGGAAATGTACATGAAAAGAAGTCTTATAGGCTTCTACATGCAACTTGTATGCTACAAAGATACAGGAGAACATGATCACATAGGGAGCTTACACAGATGGATGCATGTAGACCCCTGTGCAAATGAGACCTTGAATGTATGGACGTAAGGGGCAGCTGCAGGACTAATTAATTTATTATTTATTGAATTTAAAAAATGTATATCCCGCCTTATCCTATGCCGAAGGCAAATGCCCAAGGCGGCTTACAACAAAAATTAAAACACATAATTTAAAATAATACATAAAATAAGTTTAAACAATACATAACTAAATTTAAAAACAATAAAATCCACTGGGGGTGACAGTATGGAGCAGAGAAGCAGCATGGCAGAGCATCTTGAGACACAGGAGGCAGACCACAACCCATCACCCAAATGCTAGACGAAACAAAAACATTTTGAGCCCTCGCCGAAAAGTCATGAGGGAGGGGGTGGTTCTCAGATCCCCTGGCAGGGAGTTCTACAGTTGTGGCGCCACGGCAGAGAAGGCTCACCCACGTGTTGCCACTCCCCTAACTTGCGATAGAGGTGGTACCCGCAGGAAAGCCCCCTCAGATGACCTAAGTGAGTGGGCCGGAATGTATGGGAGAAGGCGGTCCCTCAGATATCCTGGACCCAAACTGTGGAGAGGTTTAAAGGTCATTTAAAGGTCACCAGCACCTTGAATTGGGCTTGGAAACGAATGGGCAGCCAGTGCAGCCGCTGAAGCAGCGGTTCAACAGAGTCAAACCGCCTAGCTCCAGTGACCACCCGGGCCGCCGCAATCTCAATTCCCCTCCACACATTCATTTGTACATTTCATGAGTGTCTGCACAAGGCTACTTGGTAGTGGCGTCCCTAGAGGGGAGACGGTACTATAAGTTGTGCACAGGTCTACTCAGCGTTACACAGTGGCCCCACCACTGAAGCCATTCCAAGCAGCGAAGGCAACATGCAGGCAGGGGGTGTATTATCCATAAGGATGACTAGGCTTCAGCCTAGGGGCCCCGCAGGGACAGGGGCCCGCATCCAGTTACAGATCACAGTCAGCGATGCTGCACTAACTTCTTCCTGTTAGTTAAGACCTGTAAGACTTTCGTCGGCCGGAATGGCTCCAAAGGTGAGGGGCAGGGCCGCTTTCTCCCGTCGTGTAACGGAGGGTCAGAGCCCGACGGAACTTGGAGCTCCACCCCCCCTGCAGTGACGCTGCTGCATTCCAGTCTCCTATGATGTAAAGGACATCTTTTTTGGGTGCTAGTGAACCGGTCAACTTCATCTTCTTTGGCATCAGTGGTTGGGGCATACACTTGGATTACTGTGATGTTGAATGGTTTGCCTTGGATTCGAACTGAAATCATTCTGTCATTTTTGAGGTTGCACCCCAGTACTGCCTTTCCCACTCTTTTATTGACTATGAGGGCTACTCCATTTCTTCTAAGGGATTCATGCCCACAGTAGTAGATATGATGGTCACCTGACTTAAATTCGCCCATTCCCATCCATTTTAGTTTGCTGATTCCCAAGATGTCAATGTTCAATCTTATCATCTCATTTTTGACTACATCCAGCTTGCCTTGATTCATAGACCTCCATGTTCCTAAGCAGTATTGCTCCTTGCAGCATTGGATTTTCCTTTCAACCTCAGACACATGTGGAGCTGAACGTCCTATTGGCCTTGGCCCAACCGCTTCATCCTTTCTGGGTCTATTTGGAATAGTCCTCCGCTCTTCCTCAGTAGCATATTGGACACCTTCCGACCTGAGGGTCTCATCTTCCGGCGTCGTATCTTTTAGCCTTTTGGTACTGTTCATGGGATTTTCTTGGCAAGGTTACTGGAGTGGGTTGCCATTTCCTTCTCCAGTGGATCACTTTTAGTCAGAACTCTCCGCTATGACCTGTCCATCTTGGGTGGCCCTGCATGGCATAGCTCATGGCTTCATTGAGTTACACAAGCCCCTTCACCACGACAAGGCAATGATCCATGAAGGGGAAACACAGTCCTACCTGAGAACAAAAGCTGAGTGAGGTCCAATGGAGGTCCAGTTCAAGCAAATCCTTGAGTTTCATAGTCTGTAACCTAAAAGATATGCACCCTGATACCTTCATACCTTCTAGGTACATACCTTCTAACACTCCACTAATGAAAATAGAGATGCACTTGTTTACTTTGAGCTCCCTATTCTCACATAGATCATCACTCGATCATCTCCTTCCACTATTACAGATCTCTGATTTTATCATCTCTGCCTGCTGTGTGCAAGATGGGCAACTTTTCAACCAGCTCCACAGCCATGCCTTAACAGCTTGACCTGTAACAATTCACACTGAGAGAAACATTATCACTAGCTAATTGCTACAGATCAAGCTGCTGTTAAAGGCCAGCTGAAATGTTGGCAAGATTAGCTATAGGTATTTACCTACTATTTAAATAGCTAGGTAAAAAAAGGTGACCCCTGACAATTAAGTCCAGTCGTGTCCGACTCTAGGGTGTGGTGCTCATCCCCATTTCAAAGCCGAAGAGCCAGCGTTGTCCAAAGATGCCTCCGTGGTCATGTGGCCGGCATGACTCTCCTTGCCGCAGCGCGTAGCATGCAGCTGGAACACGGAGCGCTGTTTACCTTCCCACAAGCGGTACCTATTTATCTACTCGCATTGACATGCTTTGGAACTGCTAGATTGGCAGGAGCTGGCCAAGCAACGAGAGCTCACCCCGTCGCGGATTTGAACTGCCGACCTTTCGATCGACAGCTCATGGTTCAGCGGTTTAACCCACTGTGCCACCCGCTGGCCTGCATTTAAATAGCTACTGCATCTTAAATAGGTGTTTAAAACTCATCCCCAAAAATGTCCCAAAAAGGTGAAATAAGGACAAAGTAGAGGAAGTGATTTACCAATGACAAGGTATCAGAAAATAGAACTTGATAAATAGGGACAGCTGAAGGTATGGCACTTAGGCTTTGTAAGGGGTAGAATTTCAATGGAAAATTAACCTCAAGCATGCAGTTGATAGATAAATCAATCAGATTTAGGTATCAACATACCACTTCAACATTTTTTAACTGACTATGTCCTTTCAAGTAATGTTGGCACAAATTACTTAAGTATTTTTAATGTTGCTCTCAGCCTGAGAAGGTATGCACTAATCTCAACTGGTAAATCACATTATTGAATAATAGTAATAGAACTGACCTGAAATAATTACAGTACTTGAGAGTAAGTCTCAGTGGTGTCAGGTATTTTGTTTATATTTTCTATTGTCTAACTGATTTTACACAAGTACTTTCAGTTTGTTGCACAAAACCAATTGAGCAACATAAGGACAGTGGTTTGCTAGTGTGCATCATCACCCCACCCCCTGCACTCCAGGAAGGTATAATTTGAAGCCTTCTAGGATCCTGGGTAAGCAGGTGAGCCCACCAAAAGCACCGAAAATGGTGCAAAAACCCTCCGCAGCTGCAGATGCAGCCGCTCCAGCTGCAAAAAAGCAGCCGCGGGTCAAAAAGCTGCTGCCGCCCGCAGCTCCTCCTTACAAGGAGACCGTGGCTGTCACCTGGGCCACAGCATGCACACACACACACACACACACACACACACACACACACACACACGGCCTTGGCAAACTGCATAAGGAAAATTTAAACTGATTTAGCCATACTGTAATTAATGAGATTAACTGTGCAATCCTCCATAACTTTAGAATGGTGGAGCGCACGCTCTGCCATTCTAAAGTGTTGCAAAATGTGCCATAAGGCATGTTTGTGACTACTTTAGAGTAAGGGCTGCTGTCGCGAGGCTGGCTGCCCTCAATCCGGCACTGGTTCGTCCCTGCAGCCGCTGTAGAAAGGTAAGGGATGCACCGGCGGGGGCAGTCCAGCTTGCGAGGGAGGGCGAGGGCAGCCATTGGCCAAGCCGGCCCAGGAGGGGTGGGGGTGGTGACCACCATATCCCCGTCCCATTCCAGGCTGGTGCGACCATTACACGGCCTCCTCAGACTTACGCCAGCTCAATAGCTGGCGGAAATCTGAGGCCCATTGAGACCTCCCTGCGCTACACTAGGGGAAGGGGCCGAACATCCCCTTCCCCCAAGGAGTCCTCCAGGCCGATCACAATCAGCCCGGAATGGGAATAGGATCCAGCGGGCGGCCCTAGGACCACCCGCAGATCTTTAATCAGGATTGCACTCTAGAGCAATGTAAATCCAGTTTTATTTCTAAATTATTTGTGGGAAGCAAGTTAGAGATACTATTCTGAGTTACGCACAATTACAATTAAAGAGCCATGAAGATGATCCTCCAATGGTTATTATCAAAATGTGTAGCTTGGGCCATCACATCATTCTGGAGCCTGGTGTGGACCCTTGGTGAACTCTCATACCAATAGTACCACTTATAGTTATAGAAGGTGGCCAATGCTATTGTGGAAAGTCTCCATACCAGGCACATGAAAAATGAAGTGGCCATTAGAATGTGTTATGATGACCATGATGGAGATAAGTCATCACACAGAGGCCATTTCCAATTATCTCTATATGTTTTCTGTAAGCCATACCCTTGTGGAAGGATGCTTCCATGTGTATGTCCCTAACTGGATGATAAACCCCATGCCTTGAAGTGTTATCCATGTGGTTTCCTCCCCAGGTCAGCTGTTGGGGTTGTGCACATGGAACCTTTTTTTGGGGGGGGGGAACTAAAATCAGAAAGGAGAGAAGGGAGCTGGGCTGAAAGGTGGGGTTTCAGGTTTTTTAAAAAAGAGACGCCTTGCACACTGTTTTAATAGCTCCGCTTGTGTGCTGTTGGACCAGCAACGTACACAGTTTGTGATGTGTATTTCACTCCCTTCCAATGTAAGTAAATTCTACTGAAATCAGTAAGAGTTACTTTCAAGTGAATTAGTAGAAGATCTCTCTGTAATATAATTCGTTTTAATCTGGTTATATTGTATAGCTAGACATAGCATTTGGTTGAGACAATAAGATGACTGAATACTGTATTATAATACTCTCTGACATTATTCAGGGGAAGAGATTAGAACTAAGTATCTGACAGGTATAGGTCATGAGTGTTTACAGTCTACAGCACATAAGAGATGAACTACCTGCCTTCTTCTCCCCCCCCCCAAACTTGCACCATCACATGCCCCTTTCCCTTTTAAGGATTTTTTTCTCTTCTCCCTGTACATAGCAACTGCTTACATTTATAACCTAGTTGTTTGAATGGCCAAGAATAATTGAATTGCTTTTATTTTGATTCCCCTTCCCTACATTGGTAAAATTATCCCCCACAATAAAAGTTTGTTTGTTACAACTTCACTCTTCACTCTCTCTTCTTTTCCTGCTGAATCATTAAGCAGTGCCACTGGCCACTGCACAGGGAGGGTCCCAGCACACGAAGCAGATTTATCCTGTGTGTGCATGTTAACACAAGTTGCACACCCAGAACCCAGTAACACAATGGCTATTAGGATTAATAGGCTTGTTTATATATGCATGGTGCCTAGAAGGACCATTTCCTATGTACTAACTGGCCTTTCTAGTGGCCTGGACTGTTAAAGGGCTCTTCATGGTGCTGTGCTGAAATGGTTGCCATATAATGTCATATGCCTGTGACTTATAAATAAGTCATCCATCCATCCATGGAATTACAGTGTGCCCTCCCATGTGGACTGTCTGCTGCTGCACATCACTTCCATGGTAAGCATCATAATATGGGAATTATAGATACTCATGTCTACTACCAATGGCAGGTGTGAGTTTGCTGAAAATCTGGTGGTATCTGTCTCACTACCAGTGGCTAACTGACAAGGAGATTTTGCATTTTTTGTTCAAAGTGGTCCAAGAAAAAGGAAGGTTCCAAAATAAGAGCAGTATAAAAACAGTCTGCAGAAGGTAGCAGAAGTCAACACAATCAACCAGTTCTTCTGAGTCACAAATACATATCGTATTTGTAATTTATAAATGATAGAGAATCTGTTATAATTAATCGATCTACCTGGTACAGGTTCTTTTGTTGAAGGAGCACCTGTGACTCGAAAATACACTTAGTTTTTGCTGATTGCTGAATAACGGCACAGTCCACCAAATTCAAACCCCCTTCCCAGCTCAATCTGCCTTCACGACTCCATGTGGACACCAGTGATATTGTTGTCACAAGTCTGAGAAGACCTGGCGGGCTGCCATGGGCTTACCGTGGGGCAATGTTCCCTTACCTCAAGGAAGCCTCTGGAGGTCGAAACTCACCGAGGGATACAGTGGGTGCCATGTTGGTGCTACTGCATCACCATGTGGGGAGTTAGGATTGGGCTGCAACGCTCCCTCTTTACTCTTCAATGGATTGTCTTTGTACTGCATTCATTTTTATTTATTTTTTGCTCACAGAAGGCTAGAACTGTCTTCTGCCACTCGAAGTCCCCCCCTCCCCATATGCAGTGTCACTTCTATGTTGTGATGTTGTGATATGGAGTATGGATAAGGCAAATGGTGGTCACTGGCAGAGTTGGGGAAAAGCGCAACATAATTACGTCACAATCCAGGGTAAGTCTATTGCATATTAGAGAAGGGAAGAACACAACATAGATGTGTTAATATGCACTCTAATATGCAATAAACTTACCCTGGATTGTGATGTAATTATGTTGCGCTTTTCCCCAACTCTGCCAGTCTGTTGCCATCTGGCAATACTGTATCATTTGCAATGTGTAATTCCTTTGCAAAGTGTCCCACCTTGATCATACATTCAGGGCTTAGTAAAGAAGAAGAAAACAGAATTATCTTAAAATTTTGAAGAAAATAATCTTCTTTCAAGAATGATGGAAAATCATACTTGTACTCCAGTTCACCAGGACGGAAAATAACTGCAGCAGATTTACTTTACCTTTACCCAACTACTCTGCCTAAGGCACTCAGACAGCAGTCTGATGGTTCCATGCAGTTTTTATGCCAACTCATTTGCCTTAATGCCAAACATGAACTGGGCATGAGATTTTTACACTCATTCCTGAACTGCAATTAATTATAACTTCAAGATTCTTTCCAAAACCATTAAACACACACACACACATTCCCAGGTGCTACGTTTGTACAAGCTTCACAGCACGATCCAGCGTAGACTAACACCGGTGGGGCTACCGCCCCACCGGTGTTGGGTATTGTAAACATGCCATAAGGCACGCTTTCAACACCCATGGAGTAAGTGGCACCGGCGTCAAGGCCAGCGGCACCCACTCTGCCGCCAGCCACAGACCACGCCACCAGACATAGGTAAGACCTGCGCTGGGCGGCAGGAGGTTGTGGGAAGGGCAGGCCAGGTGGTGGTGGAGAGGTAATTGGCTGGCAAGGCCAGGGAAGAGGGCAGGGATATCGGCGGCGCACTCCACCAATATCCTATACCTCCTCCAGGGCCTGGACGGCCTTACAGGGCCTTCCCAGATTTGCACTAGCAAAATAACTGGCGCACATCCAAGGAAGCCCATTGGGGCCGATGGGGCTTACACCAGGGGAAAGGGACGAATGTGCTTTCCTTTCTCCCTAGGTGTGCCCCAACTCCAACAACATGGGTCGCATCCTGCTTAGGATGCAACAGTCGACTGTTTAGCCTGGCCGGTGCATCCTACACAGGATTGCGCTGTCAGTCTCATACTAGTAGTGCAATATCTACAAATTAGTATGAATGTATTCAATTCATACACTCCAGGGTCCTCAAGGTGACTCAAACTCATTAGCGTAAAACATTAAAATCAATTTTAAAACATCACTAAAAACATGAACACAATAGGAAACAAATTAATTATAATATAAATTAGAAACACTAATGGCAAAACAGCACTAATGTATCTACCTCGCTCAACATCAGCCCTGTGATCATCCTCCCCCCACAGCCATTTGAAACAAGAACTTCTTTGATATCCTTCTAGTGGACAGCAGCAGTGGTTTGACACAGACACACCCTCTGTGCATGTGTGTGTGTGCGCCCATGCGCGTCACACACACATATGAGAGAGATTTGGGGACGTTCAATTTGTTACCTTCCATATAAAATGAGAAAGGGTGTCCAAAACAGCAAAACAATTCTTTTGATTTAGCCATCCCTCTAGTGACTCATATGTGATTAGTAAAACTAAAGATTAACTATTGGCATAATGTTGCATTTCTAGGGCTGTTCACTTAATAGTTGTACTGTTAATAGCAGGAATGGGATTAATTCTGTATAGCACTGGCAGACTAATGGCCCATTCCTATCCTCAGCTGGCAAATAGCATGCAGTGGCACCAGCACAGGCTCCACTGCATGATATGGGAAAGGTAAGTAAAAGATATTTTTTACTTATTTCTTTGTTAGAAATTAGCATGTTGCCTGGCAAACTTGTATCAGAACATTTCATCATCATCAAACCTTTATTGGCATCACAAACAAACAGCCAAAACTGGGGATAGGCTCCCTCGGAACACATCAATTAGGCGGTAATACGGAGTGCCTGCTGAGGTTTCCCGTATATTTGGTGGTGCTCGGTGAGGCTGTTTTTACTTCTGATGATGCCCCAAATGTAAGTGGCGAAATGTAAAGCTTGCTAAAACATCTTGTTATAATTAACACATCTTTTAAACAACAGAGTTTACCCGGCAACATGCTAATTTCTAACTCAGAAATTTGGTCACATCGTGACAACTTGCAAACATATCTATATTTTTACTTACTTACTCTGCCACACCATGGTCCCCAATGGTTCTACTCAGATCTGTGTCAGCTCTTTGGCTTGCACACGTCCAAGTGGACACACAATGGGGTATGTAGAGGCTGGAAAGGGGGCGTAGGATATTGGCATAGATGGTGTGCCCCCAGGTGACAACCACTGTCTCCTCACAAAGAGGAGCTGTGGCCGAATTTTCATGCTCCATGGCTGCCTTTTTGCAGTTGGAGGGCTGCGTTTGCAGCAGCAGATCATAAATGCGCCGAAATTGGCACATGTTTTAGCCCCTCCCACCTACCCTGTGTCCTGGAAGGATTCAAATGAAGGCTTCTGGAAGTGCAGGGGGCAGGGCGATGACACGATACGCATCATCACCCCCCTGCCTTGGGGTCAGGTGAGCTACAGTACGTTACTGCATTGAGGGGCAGGTAAAGAGATCTCAGGTGTCTGGACAGTATATTGTACTCCCGAGTCCTGCAGGCAGCGTTGCATTCAAATTCTAACAGAGGGGACTTGAACGTAGGTGTCTTTAGTCCAAGGTCAAAACTCCTATCTGTTATACCACAGTGGCTCTCTATCTTGTATGTATAAGGAGGCAACTTTTGCAGAATGCAATGTGTACCGTCAGCAACCTGCATGCAGCAACCCCCATGCTGCATGGGTCCACAGGCAGGCACACCCATTCATGTGATCTTTCCCTTTTCTGAGAAGGCAGAACCACGATCAAGTGGACACACTGAGGGGTGGGCATATCTTCCATGCACATGATTTCCAGCCTGGTGAGTATGTGTGAGAAACAGTCCTGCTGGCTGGAGAAAGAATGGTGACAGTTCCTTACTTGACATCACCCTACAGGATCTGGACGACCCATTCAAATGTGAGAGCAGCTGCACCTAAGAGCCAAATAAGAAGCTAGCATTTCTTTCAGATTAAACAAACCTTTGATTTTCAAAAGCATGTGGCTTCTTTTGTGATGCCATTTTGAACTTTGCCCTTTGCTTTTGCCTGAAGTGCTGCTATTCAACATGATGTCTACCTACCCAAATGCCACAGCTGCCTCCAGTTTTTAAGTACAGAATAAAGGCCTGCCTTATGCTCCCACAATTGAGGCCATTCCTCCTCCCCCGCCCCCGGATTTAAGATATGCAAGAGTACCAATATTTAACCCAGCACCAATGACACCTTTCCTATACATAAATATGTCACAGGTTTAAAGTCCATTATCTTGCAAGCCTCTATGGCTAGAAAAGACAGTTTTATACTATGTGAAAAGGAGTGATTTCCCACCTTCCGTTTCAAGAAAGTCCCAAGGTATTGGATGTTAATGTCATGACATTTTTAGGCATAGAAAAGCTTTTAGGTTATCTGGAGATGTTTTATGGCTCCCATTGAGCCCCATGCACATTTGTGCCAATGGTAACAAATGTATCTATTTTATTTTTACAGGCAAGAGCAGCATGCAAGAAATGGGAGAGAAGATACAATGAAACCTAGAAAAGCCTCCCACACTTGCAAGTGATGGCATGTTTGGCATGTACAGAGTCAGCTATCCAGAAAGGTTTTATTATATACAGTAAAATATATTATAGTAGATAATATTTACACATTTTAATGAAATAAACATCTTAATTTATCTACATAGGGCCGGCCCAAGACCTCCTGAACCCATGCCAAATCCTGCCCTCACGGGATTATGTGCCAACCTTTGCTCCTCCCACTCTCCAATGTTCTAGCTCAGCAATCTCCTCCCCTCTACATTCCCTCCTCCTCCTCCTCCTCCTCTCTGCCCCCTCTTCCTTTTCCAATCTAGAAAGCAGAAGGGGAAAGAGGACCAATGAAGGCACGTAGGTAGGCAGAGATGGGTGTCCCCCCACTAAGCTGCTCCTTGAGGCAACCACTTCAGGTGGCCTCATGGATGAGCTGGCCATGTATCCACAGCTCATATGCAACTGCCTTATAATTGAGTATTGTGCTCTCAAACCTATTACCAGATGGCAGGACAAGGTCTGAGAGTGCATTATATACAGTAGTTACCTTGCTAAAGCTAAGCAGGCCAAGGTTTGGTCAGTGCCTGGATAGTTGACTGCCTGGGAATCCCATATATGTAAGCTTACCAGATCTCCAACTGGGACAGAGTGCTAGACCTTTGGGAGAAGGAATGTGGGCAGGTGTAGCTTATTAAACCTTACAGCACAATCCTAGGCATGTCTACTCAGAACACAATGGGGCTTGCTTCTGAGTAGACATGCCTAGGATTGTGCTCTAAGATTTAACAAGTTACACCTGCCCGCATTCCTTCTCCTAAAGGTCTAGCACTCTGCCCCAGTTGGAGATCAGGTAAGCCTAATTATAGTAGTCTAAACGAGATGCCACTAGGTGCATGGACCGCCGAAACGAGATTCAACTGACTCAGATACCAGCTGAAGCTGGGCAATGGCTCCCCTGGCCACAGATGCCACCAGAACATCCAGGGACAGCTGTGGATCCATGAGGACTCCCAGGCTGGAAAGTGCTACCCCATCTGGAGCAAGTTGTGCTCAATGGTATAACAAGCTACACCTGCCCACATTCCTTCTCCTAAAGGTCTAGCACTCTGTCCCAGTTGAAGATCTGGTAAGCCTACATATATGCCACCTTGAGTTCCAGGATGAAAGACTGGTGGGTGTATGCTCAACCTCTGGCTGGCAGTCACGAGGGTAAGCGCGAGAGGGGCATGCTGCCCCAAAGTCCCCAGTTGCTCCCTCTTTTTTCAAACAGGGATAGTGGCAGAGCCCCAGGTGAGACTTGGAGATTGACGTGAGGAGGGAGTTACAGCACTTTCGCTCCTCCTCTACTGCCTGGGAGCAACATCCCTGGGCCTTGCTGGTCTCCTCTGCCCTAGAGCAGTGGTGGCCAACCTTTCAACATGAATGCTGGCCCTTTAAATGGTAGTGTAGGTGAGGGCATTTCAGCAGGTGCAGCTGCTTTAGCAGCACCATCAGCACTTACAGCTGCCAAGATTCTGTCTTCTACACACCTCTTAAGAACACAGTAGCCTTAATGGTGGAAGGTTGGCCACCTCTGCCCTAGAGAGACCAACAGCCAGCCCAGCCCTCAGGTAACTCATTTTCCCTCCTCCTCCTCGGCTCACTTCTGGCCATTTGAAGTGTTGCTCCCTGTCTTCCCTGCCTCTTCCTGCCCCACCCTTTGCCAGTTCCTCCTTCCTTGTCTTCTGGTTTCTTCCCTGTCTTTGACAGTGTCCACTTGACGGGAAGGCACCTCCCATCACATATTTAACAGGACAGCGTCCATTTCACAGCTTCAGCTGGCCCAAGGGTCTCCCCCAACACAGCCTTGTCCTTAGCATTGGCAGTGGCTGTGTGCACGAATGTGAGAGCCTCCTTGGGGGAGCCCATCTCGGCTTGTGTGGCACAACCTGATGGGCCTGAGTGAGGTGAAGAAGGCAGTTGCTCTTCACCTTTGAGTATGATAGTGCAGACAAGACTCCTGGGGGAAGCTGGTGAGTCTGAGATTGGACAGAATAAAAATACTGTCAACTCTGCTGGTAGTAGGTCTCCAAAGACTGAAGTAAAGATCTTTCCCAACCCTGCTACAGGAGATCGTTGACATAGAGATGCCAAGGAAGGAAACTGAGGGCCTTCTGTAGACAAAGTATGTGCTGCTATAAACTGAGTTATGGGTCTTCCAAAAGGCATGCTCTTAAAATTCAAGCAGACTACTCCAATTGCACTTTAGCACCCATGCTTATCCAGCAGGCTATACTTCAAGAATATTTCTTCACCCAGCGTGAAAATATTTCTTCACCCAGTGTGTAATTCATCTGTGGAACTCCCTGCCACAGGATGTGGTGAGGGTACCTGGCCTAGATGCCTTTAAAAGGGGATTGGATAGATTCATGGAGGAAAAGATCGTCACAGGTTACAAGCCATAAGCAACCTCCTGGTTTTAGAAATAGGTTTTCTCTGTGCCAGGTGCAGGGGAGTGGCAGCAGGAAACAGGTTATCTTGTTGTCTTGTGTGCTCCCTGAGGCATCTGGTGGGGCCACTGTGAGATACAGGAAGCTGAACTAGATGGGCCTTTGGCCTGATCCAGCAAGGCTCTTCTTATGTTCTTATGTTCTTAAGACACAGCCACTCAACTGATGCCCCACAATTCCAAGGTAGTGACAGAGGGTGTGAGAGATATGCAGCCTCCCTGTTTTCAGAGTCCATGATGGATCGGTTAAGAAGACCTGTGCATTGGAGGCCTGGAGCTAAACTTTAGCCTGCCCGCCCACCCCCCCAAACGTGTGGGAATAATAAACTAAAGAGTTCTATATTCACACTCCTCTCTCTCTCTCTCTCTCTCTCTCTCTCTCACGCACGCACGCACAAAACTAGCTACAAAGGCAGAAAAGATGGAACACTAAGCATGCTCTCAATTTTGATAGAGGTGGTGTTGTCAATGGTTGCCAACCTGTATCTGCCGAGGGGAGCTGGTTACATTGCAGAAATCATGAGTGCCAAGGCACAACAGTCTTCTAGTTCCAAGATGGGGGGAGGCAGAAAAGTGCTTGAAAGCAAACCCAAACTGGTTCCAGGGAGGGAACCAAGGCAAGGGGCCTGAGATTGTTTTCAAGAGGAACTTCCTTGCAAGGTGGCTCAGCCAGCACTGGAGCAGCAGTTTTCAAGAGGAAGGCAGATTAGGGATGTTGGAGCTGCAGTTTGTGGTAGCACTCGGCAGTGGCGTCACTAGGGCGCGCGTCACCCTGAAGCGAGAGGTGCGCGCGTCACCCCCATGATAGGCTCCTCCCATGCAGTGATGTCATCACCCCGCCCCCTGCATCATCGCCCCGCCCCATGATAGACTCCTCCCATGCAGTGACATCATCAACATTTTCGTGCTGAACTCACAAATAAAGCTGCTTATTTCACGAATTTAAAGGGCCATTAAAAAAACCCTTGAAGGGAGGGACTTGTAACTTGGGGTACACTTAGGTGAGACATCCCCCTAAAGCCCTGGAGCTGGGTGTAAAGCACAACATTGTGATCTTCGAGCATTTTCGTGCTGAACTCACAAATAAAGCTGCGTATTTCACGAATTTAAAGGGCCATAAAAAAAATCCCTTGAAGGGAGGGACTTGTAACTTGGGGTACACTTAGGTGAGACATCCCCCTAAACACCCCTAAAGCCCTGGAGCTGTGTGTAAAACACAACTGTGTTTTTGTTTGAAATCTTGTGTTGTCAGGTCCATGCTTTACATAGGAGTAAATGGACTAGTTGTCGCGTTAAGTCCCTAAAGCACCGCCTGTGCACTAGGTGCAAGGTACACCTGGGGAATTTTCTGCAGGTGATTTTCTCTACATGGGGGTCCCTTAGAAATGTGAATCAAATGGACATTTTGGACTTCTGGGAAAGTCATATCACGGGACCAGATGGGTTAACCCCCCCCCCACTATGGAAACAAAACACACAGCATCAGGTAGACTGCATTGAACCAGGAGGAATAACAGAGAGAGGATAGCTTTGCCAGGCATGCTCTGGATTAAACCCCCCCCCCATGGAAACAAAACACACAGCATCAGGTAGACTGCATTGAACCAGGAGGAATAACACAGAGAGGATAGCTTTGCCAGGCAGGCCCTGGATTAACCCCCCCCAATGGAAACAAAACACACAGCATCAGGTAGACTGCATTGAACCAGGAGGAACAACACAGAGAGGATAGCTTTGCCAGGCCCTGAAGAAACCCACCATCCACCCACCACCCATGGAAACACACCAAAAAAAAAAAAAAAAAACCAGAGAGGAAAGATTTGCCAGGCCCTGAAGAAACCCCCCCCCCACACCCCAAACACAGCAAGCTGCATAAGGAAAAAACACACACAGAGAGAGGAGAGGAGAGGAAAGCTTTCCCCCCCCCCCTTGCCGTCTGATCTTTTTGTTGTGCTGCTGCTGCCTGTGCTGGGAGGACGGACGACGACGAGCCTGCTGGCAGCGGGCGACGAGAGGAGCGACGATGGCTGCTGCTGCAACTGCTGGCGCCGCGTCGAGATGGCTGCTGGCCTCTCCAGCTTGCTTGTTGCCTTCGCTTGCTTACCGTTCTTCTCCACGAGGCGAGAGGGCGGCTGCGCAGCTGCTTGCCTTTTTATTGCTGCTGCTCTGCTCCTGAGCTCCTCTCTCTGCTGATGCTTTCTTCTTCTGCACGAGCCACGAGGCGATGACGGAGGGCAGGGCGAGGGCGTGAAAGATGGTGGCTGCTTGCTTCTGCTCCCTCAACGACTGCACGCACGGCGCACGCACGCTCGCCTGCTGCCTGGCTTTAACTGGTGCCGGGAGATTTTCGCTCCTGCGCAGAACGTTGCTAGGGCAAAAGGGCTCCCTTATGCCTCAGCGACCCTTCTGGGCATGTGCGAAATTGCAAACTGCCGGTGCTAGGACCATTCTTAAAGGGGCAGAGCCGCCGGCAGGCAGAACAGAGAAACCACGCACAGGGGCGTACGCTGAGTGGTGCCCTGGTGCGGAGGGCCCCAGGGCACAAGGGCGGGAGGTGGTGCGGGGGGGCGGGAGGCTCCGGAGAGCGGGAAAAATTTGAATTTTTCCCGCTTTTTAGGGCTGATTTTCGGCGATTTTCAGGGGTTTTTAAAGGGGTTTTTAAAGTATGTATGCTTTGCGGCACTTAACTTGTATAGGAGCCTCCAGCGAAGCGATCGGCTGACTCTCTCCAGCAACGACGTTCTCTTCCAGGGGCGCAGATCGGCGATCTGAGATCGCTCCTCTGCAGCCCATGACTCGAACTGCTCATCGTAAGCTCTTCCTTTGAGTTCGCGCATGCGCATAGCAAACAGCCATTCACGCATGCGTGAACTCAAAGGATGAGCTTACGATGAGCAGTTCGAGTCATGGGCTGCAGAGGAGCGATCTCAGATCGCCGATCTGCGCCCCTGGAAGAGAACGTCGTCGCTGGAGAGAGTCAGCCGATCGCTTCGCTGGAGGCTCCTATACAAGTTAAGTGCCGCAAAGCATACATACTTTAAAAACCCCTTTAAAAACCCCTGAAAATCGCCGAAAATCGGCCCAAAAAATCGGCAAAAAATCGGCAAAAAATTAGCATAGTTTATGCTAATTAGTTTTGGGGCGGGGCGGGGAGGACCGGGCCCCACCCGCAAAATCGGCTGGGTACGTCACTGACCACGCAACTATGTGGAGGCCTGCTCCGTCGCCCGAACTCGCAACGAGGGTGACGCGCGTCACCCTTTGCCACATGCCAGACGCGCGTCACCCCCCGGCGGCCCGCCCCCCCCGCCTCGTTGCAGTGACACCCATGGCACTCGGGGTAAAGCCCGACCCACACCGCACGAGATCTGGTGAGGAGGCGAGTGAACGTAGGTGCCTGGACGCCCGCCTCCCAGCACTGACCTCATCTTCACAAGTGTCTTCCTGCAAATAGTCCCTCCTCTTGTCCCGCCTTCTTAGAAAGCACAGCGGTGATTGTCTAAGCACCCCGCCCCCTCAAAATCATGGGCAACAAACTATTCTGCTCGCGCCGGAACTCGGGAGAGTGCAGCTCTCCAGCGTTCAGCTGCTCTCTCTCAAAATGGTGACCACACAGCTTGGCACAGCTCCGCACGCGTCTGGGACGCGCCGGAGCTCATGCGGTGTGGGTCGGGCTTAAGGGTGCAGGAAAGGCAGGAGAAAGGTTGGAATGGAAGAGAGCAATCTGATACTGCTCCTGTGTGCCAACTGGACAGCAGTTCTTTGGTAGCAGAGGGAAAAGTGAGTGTGATATAGATCCAGATCTCCAACCAGGACAGAGTGCTAGACCTTTAGGAGAAGGGATGTGGGCAGGTGTAGCTTGTTAAACCTTAGAGCACAATCCTAGGCATGTCTACTCAGAAGCAAGCCCCATTGTGTTCAGTGGGGCTTGCTTCTGAGTAGACATGCCTAAGATTGTGCTCTAAGGTTTAACAAGCTACACCTGCCCACATTCCTTCTCCTAAAGGTCTAGCACTCTGTCCTGGTTGGAGATCTGGTAAGCCTAGATATAGCACCTGTAGGCAGTTGAGCAATTCACAAGCACAGGTAACATCAGGTAGGTAAAGAGCAAACAATGAACGTGAGGGGTTTTGTTATAATCTAAATTTGCATAAGGAAGCACACAGGCCATTGAACTTATCAAGGTAGACTCAGATTCGCTCATCTGTGGGAACAAAAGTATAACTTACATCACCACATTCATGGTCTCTTCACAGCCATTCCCGAGTGAGAATTATTCTGTTCTCGGCTTAATAGACAGGAGAATGATTCTTAACTGACTGCCTGATAAGGCTGTTTGTTCAAGTTTACATATTAACTGCAGATATGATTTCATTGGGGTGGTGATGGACAGGTTAATGAAAGAATAGGCACAGGGTGTGGTGGCTGTGAAGAAGGCCAACTCCATGCTCGGGATCATTAAAAAAGTGATTGAGAATAAAAGGACCAATATTATTATGCCATTGTACAAATCAATGGTAAGGCCACATTTGGAGTATTGTGTCCAGTTCTGGTCATCACATCTCAAAAAGGATATAGTGGAATTGGAAAAGGTGCAGAAGAGAGAAGTGACTACTAAGCCGGGTATCTCCGTTACAAGGAAGGGCTATAGTACAATGCTTGGGGCTCTTCAGTCTAGAAAGAAGGTGCATGAGGGGGGGATATAATTGAAACATATAAAATTGTGCATGGGATGGATACAGTGGATAGAAGGAAGTTCTTTTCCCTCTTGCACAATCCTAGAATGCCAGAACCAGAGGACATCTACTAAAATTGACTGGCAGGACTGGAGAACAGACAAAAGGAGTTAAAATAGGCTTTTATATCTTTCCCTCTCTTTGATGCCTATGTGAATCCATTTAAATCGAAGCAAATGTATAGAAGCTGCCTTCATTCAAACTAATTGAATTGGCGGTGTCTAAATGGAGAGTCCTATGCACTAACTTGAGCCTGCATGTCTAAGGTTGAGACATGATGCCTCATAATAAATGCCTCAGTGCATATGGATTTTGTTAAAGAAATCTTTCCAGTGGTTACACTTGCCATCATTTCAGATACCTGAACCTTGATCCCAATTTCTTTCTGATAATTTGTAGTCAGATATGTCCTTGCAATGGGATTTTCTCATGACCTCTTACAACTTTGTATGAGAATGTGTTGCAAAGACATCTTTTGTTAAGTGTTAATCATCACATCGCCATATGATTGCTACTGTACAATAGAATTTTATTTGCACAATCCAGAGCACTTGGGTGTATTGAATGCACTGAGTGGCTTCTACTATATTAGTGCCTCTTATTCATTGTGCTATCTAATTTACCAGTAATTGTTTTCATGAACTTATCAAATTTTATCTTGAAGTTCATTAAAAACATGCTGGGTAAAGAGGATCAATTTACTAATTCAAGTTTATAAAGGAGAGGGTGTTTGTCCTTGAATTTATACCATGGTTATTACCACAGGCATTTCAGAGGAGGGTAAATATTCTGGGACTATGGATATCCTCCAAACACTACATTTCAAGCCAAAACCTTTCTTTAAAATGTGTGATCCAGAACAAGTTGCATGAAAACATGTGCTTTGATTTCTTTGTGAAATCAAAGTAACCTAAAACTGCTTATCTTGGAATCGTGCTGTACAGAGGCTGCAGGGTGCATCTTCTGCTTGCCTGCAATAGCAAGAGCATGGCAGGAAGGAAGAATGGCATGGTTAAGGGTTGGAGGGTGGTCTGGGAAAGACTATCTAGCACAGTGGTGGCCAACCTTTCAACATGAATGCTGGCCCTTTAAATGGTTGCATAGGTGAGGGCATTTCAGCAGGTGCAGCTGCTTTAGCAGCAACATCAGCACTTGCAGCTACCAAGATTCATTCACAGAGGCCCTAATGGTGGAAAGCTGGCCACCCCTGATCTAGCATGATCCACTTGGAGGGGCAGTAGCTGACCCTTGGGAAGAGTCCAGCTCCCCCCCCCCACACACACACACACACAGGGCCAAATCCTATCCAACTTTCCAGCTCTGATGCAGCCATGCCAACGGGACATGAGCTGTATTCTGCGGGGGGAGGGGGCAGTCACATTTGTTCCCTTACCTAGGGGCTGAATTGCGGCTTCATCGGACCTGGAATGTTGGATAGGACACACACACACACACACACACACACACACACACACACACACACACACACACACACACACTGAGTCACCCTGAGGCAGATGAGGTTTGAAGCTGTAGCCGACACTAGGGTCTGATGGTACACCTCCAGCCAACTGCTGCCCTGCCAATAGGGAGAGCCTAGTTATAAGGAACCCTGGCCTTCTGCCCCACAACCAGCTTGGCTGGGCCTTGTGGTACCTGGGACAGCCATTTCCAGGGATAGTGTCAGCGTAGTGCCCTGTGGTACAGGAATAAATGGAGAAAATCCTGCCTTTATCTACAGCAAACTCCTTTATTCCCAGGAGCTATCAGGATAAATGCCCTGCACCTTATTTACGACTGTCCACCTCAGGGTACATTACTGGTCCGCTGTTCTCCACAGCGCACTTTCTGGGCTCCCTCGTTGCCTCTCCACCCCTCCTCCAGGGCTCCGCAATTCCCAGGACTACCTCCCCCTTGGCAACGTCCTCCCAAGGAATAACTCCGGGTTCCTTAATCCTATTCACTTGTGCTTACTCCCGTTTTGGTCCATAATTCATAACACACACAGTCAACTTGGAAAAGTTAGAGTTTTATTTCCAAGTTGTTTAGTAACTTAAGTGCAACTCTCACCCCCGAGAGGGCTATATCGAGAGAGCTGCAGCAGTTAGTAATACAGCATCACATTTACAAGGCACATTTGAAACACAAAAGAACTAGCTAATCTTCCCTACTTAAGAACCTAAAGCAGATCGTTACCGGCTGAAGTAGGAGCCATGGCCACTTGGGCAGAGCCTCCAGCTGCAAGTCAAAATCTTCTCAGTTCTCTTGCAAGACCCCTGCATATTTTTATACATTTCAACCTCGTGGGTCTGAGCGAATAGGTGTATGATCACGCCAGGTCCAGGGGACCAATCCTAGGACTTGCACGTACCTTCCCCCATCTATCTCTGCCTAATTCTTCACACCTGAACTAGCTTTTGGCTGATATCTGTACATCAGAGGAACTGACACTCTGTTTCTCTTCAATGCTAGGCAACTCGGGCCATAAACATTATCTCCTTCTCCATGTCCTTCATGACTCTGCATTTCAAAAGGAGGTCTGCTTTCTCTCAGGAAACTACTTTCTAACTTTTAACACCCTGAGTGCAAATTACATTTCAAAGAGACAGTGAAACCCCCTTCCTTAACTCTTCCTCCAGCACATATCTTGTTACATACAAGTACTCCATCAAGCAATACACATTCATCATAAAGCATGACAATACACAACATGTACAAGGCATAGGCTGCACTCCTTCACACGCCCTTCCCAAGTGAAAGTGGATTCCAATATTTATTGGGTCGGCTTTCACCCTACAAGAGAATAAAAATGGGAGACATAAAACAATCTAAAACTAAGCATCACTAAGCATCTAAGGTGTTATCCATACAGAAATACAGTCAGTGACTTGTCAACTTTATTTACTAGCATCAGAAGGCTTGGGAACGCCCTCCCCAGCCTCCCATTGTCTCGATAACGAATCAGCAGGAACATTATCCTTCCCTTTGTTATGCAAAACAGAAAATTTAAAATCCTGCAAAAAAGCAACCATCTAAGAATACGTTGATTCGAATCAATCCTATCCATACACGCCAGAGCCTGATGGTCAGTATGGAGTTGGAAATGTTGCCCAATCAGATAGCGTCTTAATTTAGTAAGCACCCACACCACAGCCAATGCTTCTTGTTCCACAGTAGAGTAATTGCATTCCCTAGGCAGTAACTTCCTGCTAAGGAAAGCAATTGGTCTCAACTCTCCTTGGATCCTTTGGGCCAAAAGACATCCGATCCCCCGTTGTGAGGCATCTGTCTGCACCACGAACGGTTGAGAAAAGTCCGGGCTAGCCAGCACTGGAGCAGATAGTAACTGTTGCTTCAGCATCTGGAACGCATGTTCACATGCAGGCGACCATTTCACTTTTTCAGGGCATTTCTTACGAGTCAGGTCAGTAAGAGGTGCAGCTATTTCAACAAACTTTCTGATGAATTTCCTATAATAATTACAGAACCCAACATAGGACCTTACAGAACCTTTACTTTGAGGAACTGGCCAATCCAATACAGTTTGAACCTTTGCTTGCATAGGTAGGCCTCCACATAGGGGACCCCCTACCCAGCAGGACAACAGGTACTCTACCCGAAGGGACATGGAGGTGGGGAAACACAACACGGCCACAGAATACCCCAATTTTTCACTTGCATTAACCATGGCCTCTGGATTAAAATGCAATAAACAGATCATTTATTAATTTATTGGATTTACAAAAACCATGATGATTTTCCCTCAGCAAAGCTTGTTCTTCTATATTTTTCAAGATTTTATCTTCGGTTAGGCTTTCCACCTGGAACACATTAGGCTGACCGGCCTGTAATTTCCCAGGTCCCCTATTAAAAAGATTGGTCAATCCAATCCAATCCAATCCCCTTTATTAGGTATGTACAAATATAGCAACCAACATGGCCACATTAAATAACCGCGCCAGGTCAAACATATAAAACCAATAAAATAAAATATTCCTAAAAGATTAGTGTGATATTAGCTATCCTCCAGACTTCTGGCACAGTGGCTGTTTTAAGGGACAAGTTGCATACAGTACAATCCTATGCATAGCTATTCAGAAGTCCCATTGTATTCAGGGAGGCTTACTCTCAGGAAAGTGTGCAGTCTTACAGCGCAATCCTGTCTGCCTCTGCACCCTGGAATGCAGTGGGGCTGGTGCAGCCTCTGCTGCATCCAGAGCGCAGAGCAAGCAGCTGGGAGGTCACCTCGGGGGAGGGGAACATTTGTTCCCTTCCCCGGTGTAAGCTCCAGTTGCCCGAACGGGTCACCTCAGATGTGCGCCAGTTATTTTGCTGGTGCAAATCCAGGAGGCCCATGCCTGGGAAGGGGGATAGGATTTGGCAGAGCAGGCCTCTGATGATCCTGCCCCCTTCCTGGGCCCAATCCACCAATCCCACTAACCCCAGAACTCCCCATTCCGCCCTCCCCATGCCCCTGCACAGCCTGGCGGGGAACATACCTGCTCCAATGGACACAGCTGGCCAGGGGAGAGCGGCGCTGGCCTCTGTGGCACGTTTGCGACACCCTAGACAGGATTGGGCTGTTATTCAGAAAGTCAGTAATCACACTTGAGTTCCTTAAAAACTCTTGGGTGGATGCCATCTAGTCTCAGGGACCTGTTAATCTGTTAATTTGTCAATACATTCTGAAATGTCCTTTCTAATAATTCCTTGGTCAGGGGGAGCTGTTCAGGAATCATTATGTGCCTGAGCTCTTCTGCTGTGAAGACAGATGCAAATAACTCATTTAATTTCTCTGCAATCTCCCAGTTCCCTTTTATCTCTCCTTCCCCCTCTCCCACTGTTCAGTGGTCAACTACTTCTCTAGCAGGTTTCCTGCATCTAACATACCGTATTTGAAAAAGCTTTTATTATTTTCGTTAGTGTTGCTGGCCATACACTCCTCAAAGTCTTTACCTCCTGTATTGTCTTTTTACATTTATTTTGCCAGAGTTTGTGTTCCTCAATAAGAAGAATATTTTCCTCATTAGGGCAAGACTTCCATTTATAGAAGGAGCCTTTATAGCCTCTCTGACTTTGCTTGTTAGCCATGCAGGCACCCTCCAGGACTTAGCGGAGCCAGGGCGACCCTAGCCCATACAACAACTTTGGGTGAATTACAAAAAGGCCCCCTTCCTCAAGTAATTTTTTAAGTTAGTATAGTATATTATTTATTTCTCAGTAATAACACCTCTTTTCACACTCCAAACTACATACCAGGGGAAGGACTAGGCTGTGCTGAGGCACACAAATGTCAATTCCACAGGAGTCCACCTTGCGCTTGCCAGTGCCGCCACCCCAGAACCTCTCTCCCCCTCCTCCTCATGGCAGTGTCATCTGGAACAAGGATCCCACAAAACAGCCAGTGTTGTCAGCCCTCTTCAGTCCCAGTGGCACTTGCTGGGCGAGCGGCCACTGGCCAGTCCCCAATGAATCTGTGCTTAGGACAAAACACCAAATGGCTGAGGCCCTGAGGTGCCTGCCCTGCTCATTCTAGCAGCAGCGTGACAGCAGAACAAATGACAAGTGGAGGATGGGTGGATTCCAACCAGCTGGGAATAGCAAACCCTTGGATGTAGCGCCCTTGTGCAGTTCACAACCTGCAAACCCGTACAGGGAGGCCCTGAGTAGAGTCCTCCTTCCTCCATTGTGGTATACACTCCAGCTGGGTCTCTATTATTGTTGTTTTACAGCACAATCCTGTCTAGGACCGGTGCAGCATACAAGAGCATGCTGCACTGGATCCTAGGCAGGATCAGGCCAATGCTGGGGCAGCTGGAGCACACGTCAGGGGAAACGGGAATTTGCCACAGTGGCCTTTATGGGTCTCCTTGGATGTGCGCTGGCAAAATGGCCAGCACAAATATATAATGCCGGTATAACGCCAGCCAGTCCCGGGACGAGGGATAGGATTTGGCGGAGCGCACTGCCAAGGATCCCTCTCCCATCCCTGGCCTGGCTGGTCAATCACCCTGTCTGTTCCACCCTGTTCCTCCCCACGCCCCCCACTGCCTGGCACAGGACCTACCACCATCCAATGGCAGTGACCTCATTGAGGTGGAGAGAGAGTGGCTCTGGCCTCTCCGCCGGTGCTGCTTACACTCTGGGTGTCAGAAACATGCTTTCTGGCACATTTGCAACACCCTGGATCAGTGGAAGTTCCGCTGCTCCAAAGCACTGGCATCGCTGGAGGTGGGCGGAAAGCTAAGTTCTGCAGCTTTCTGCCCCACTGTTACTCTCCGTACGAGGCGCCCCACCCCCTCGTCATAGGAGCCCGTCAGCGGAGAGAAAGCAACGCACAGGGACTCTCCTGTATGTTGCTTTCTCTCAGCTGATGGGCTCCTATGACAAGGGGGCAGGGCGCCTCGTGCCGGAAAGTAATGGTGGGGCGGAAAGCTGCAGAACTTAGCTTTCCGCCCCACCTCCAGCGACGCCAGTGCTCCAAAGTTACACAGGATTGGGCTACCCAACAGCCTCCATGCACTCAAAGAGTTAAAGCTCCTTCCCCCTGCCATGGTTTGGATTGGGGACCCCTACAGCTGCTATTAGAGGCAAATACAATCACTAAGCTCATGCTTTATGCTGTATACTTGCAGTTTGGCTAGAAGGGTAGCCTAGTGGTGAAGGATTCCAAGGATCAAATAGAAATAATATCATGAGAGTCGCTGTTGGTGGGTTGCTTACTTCCAGATGTTTACCAAAGTTGAAACATGAGGATTGATATAAGAGGTTTTAATAAGAGTAGGTATTTAATGGTCAAAAGGTAAACAAGAAGTTGTTTTAGCTGTATGCTTGGCATTATAAAATGTGGCATTTTATAAACACGAGCCTTTCAGGGACATTAATGTCTCAGATAAGGAACACTGTAAAGACACATCCAATTTCCTGTGCAATTGTGTAATTTGAACTAAGAGTGAAGGAAGCCACTACTATTGAAAAACAAGGAAAAAGGAAACCTTAAAGGAGCACTGAAAAACCCTATGTTTCCAACACAGGCTCTCCATTCTGAACCCCATGTTGGAGTGCCCATGGTTGAATTTTTTTTTTTTTGGGGGGGGGAGAATTGAACAAACCACATGTAAAGTCAGATCACACACTTTCACATATAATGCAATGGCCACACTACTTAGAAGCAGTCGCCCACAGGTTGTCACTTATGAGAATTTGCTGTCACATAAGCTTGTCTGAAATCAGACAAGCACAGGAGGGACCTACAACAACATTTTGCTGGTCCCCAGCCCTAATTGCCCAATTGGATTGAGCAGACCCATTCCCTGTCCCATACTCCCATCCTATTATCTTTATCCAATAGTAATCAACATTTCATGGTTCCTAGGGGCCATTGAACATACTCTGTCCACATCAGGCTGTTTTTTTTCGGGGGTGGGGGATTCTTCTTTTTTCTTTTAATTTACAAATTTATCTACTTCCTCACATTTAGTGACTCCTCCAGATATATAGAAACCACTACCTTGTCTGTGGGTAGCCACATAATAGGAATTCAACCACCTCAGTTCACTGTTAGCACATACAAAATGTATTCTGCAACAAAACGTTGCAATGTTTTCTAAATTACGTCTAGTGGGGAAAGTCTCAGGGAAAAGGAATTGGTGCCAAAAATAAATATATCCTTCTCTCATCTCTTCTCCCATGCCATTACTGCACACTTATTTGGTTGCAAATATTTGGTTGCAAATAAGTCCCACTGGAGTCCTCCGGGGCTTTCTTATGACTAAACATGCCCAGGATCATACTGTTAGGCAGTAATCCTTCCTATGGTATGTATGCTTTCCTGGGAGGAAGTTCTCATTAGCTCCATAGAGCTTACTTCTAAGTAAACATGAGGTGGATGAAATTATTAGGTTGCCGTCTTCAACATAGAATCTGCAGTCTTACATATCTGTCCCTTTCTGCTTCCAATACAGTATATACATTGCACACATATATATGTGTACACACACACACACACACACACACACACACACACACACACACACACACCACTTATCTCCCCTCACCCCCTCCCGTTATAAATGTCCTCCTCTTTTTCCCAACATGTGTCCAGTCTAACATAACTCCATTTTGGTTTCTAGCTGGCATGTATGGGAGCTAAGCAGGACTTTGAACTGCAAGGGGCCATGTCATGCTGAGCTCTTAGGAAAAATCATGCTAATTAAGGACCATTACAAGGAAGAAAGGCTGTAGTGCTGTGGGCCATCTCTGTGTCTCCTTTCCTCCATGTTTGGGTGCCCCATCCTGATAGATCTTTGCTGCAAGCACAACTCCTGCTGCATAATAAATTAAGTTTCAAATTGCCCAGTGGCCAGGCCACCAGACAATCTTTCCAGATTCCTAGGCCAAGGAGCCTCTCCGACCTGAGTCGGAGGTAACACGGTGCATGCCGAATCCCGAGCCCTTTCCCAGGCCTGATCCACCTTCATGGAGCAACACTGACTTGCACCAGTGATTGAGCTGGCACAGGTCCAATTTGCCCCATAGTGGCTGCTGGGGCTTACCACAGGTCAAGGGGACAAATGTACCCTAACTCCGAGGAGACATCCAGCAGCTGAAAAACTCCCACGGGATGCAGCAGAAGCCATGCTGGCCCCACTGCATTGCCATGCAGGGATTTAGGTAGGATTGGGCTGTTTGCCATCTCTTTCCCCAATAGAGGTGTCCATGCAGAGCGGCATCTTGCCATTTGCCAAGGTGCCCATGCTGCTGTGGGTTTTGGTGGTCTCTTCCCCATAGAGAGCCCCCTCCATTTTGGTGGTGCTTTCTTCCTTGCTGAAAGCCTCCACATTTTTCACTTTGCAACTCTGTCTTGCAGTTTGTCTTGCACTATATCTCCTTCTTCCAAAGTCTGACTAGGGAGGAAACCCAGTTCAGCACAGACTCACTGGTGTTGCTAGGGGGGTGCATGTGGTGCACCCCGTACTGAGTGACACCAATTTGGTAGTCATGAGGGGGTGACACCACGGCTGGGCAGGCTCACAGCTGAGCTGAACCAAGCTGAGTCGAACCCCTGCCTTAGACCTTCCAGGAAATAAATAGAATGCACACAATACTGGAATTCAGTGAGCTGTGCATGTTCAGTCAGCCTGATTTTTTTTTTCTTTTGCTAATTGACTCACTTTGGGTTTTGTTTTTGGGGAAATGTTCACATCTCTGCCTGCCTCTGAAGTTCAATGAGTAGCCTTAAAATCTTCTCTCTTTCTTTGCAGGTGGTTCTGTTTTGGCTATAACCTTATCAGTACTGGGGTGGGCTTTTTACAAATAGATGGAGAGACGATAGATGATATACCTCTTACCAGATTGGAAAAACTTCAAAAGTGGAAACAAGAGCAATTCAAACTGCTAGTCCTGTATTTTTAATGAGCTTATGTCATTTGCTGCCACTGTTTATAATATCAAATATTTCATG
Organism: Plestiodon gilberti rubricaudatus; assembly: GCA_026170595.1. Classification (NCBI taxonomy): domain Eukaryota; kingdom Metazoa; phylum Chordata; class Lepidosauria; order Squamata; family Scincidae; genus Plestiodon; species Plestiodon gilberti. The sequence continues at coordinate 114,710,471 of JANXHW010000003.1, forward strand.
TTTGCAGACATATTAAAAATTTGCACTTTGTTTGTATCTCCCCCAGAGACATTTGTACTATGACTAACATCATCTGTTAACTTGCAGAGATGGACATTTTTCTTCCCTTGCATATATACAAGCCTTGGGGGGGGACACCCTAACAAATGACAGATCTTTAACTCGGGGGGGGGGTGCTGATAAGTAATGCTTAAAGGCAGATAAGTAATGCTTTTGAAAACCTCCCTTTTCTCCCTCCCCCCTTTTACTCTTGTCTCATAATTTGTTAATTTTTAAAAAGTACTCCTTGCAAAATGATTAGCTCTTATGTCTCCTTTAACTCTTGAAAGGTTAGAGCAATAGGAAAAGCAAGGCACTTTAATTAAAGAATGAATTATTGAATACTCGGTCTTAATTGATGGAGCTCTTCTGTTATTGTGCATGTTTATAGATATTTTATGGGAATCTGTAATCAAAATCTCTCTCACACAGAGACAGCGCCTTTAACTGCAGAAGCTGAAGGAAAGGAAGGCCGATCACGTTCAGCCGTTTAATTCCAAGAACCATGTGAAGTGTGGTTGCCACGGCAACAAGTCACTAATTGCCAATGAAAAATCAAGATCAACCTTGACTGAATCCAGCAGCTTTGCCAAGACCGTAACTTCCCTTTTAAAATACTAAAATCATGTAATATTTCCAGCCCAAGAATAACAATAATAATAATAAAAAAAAATAAGAATCCGGGAAGGATGTCTATGCCCAGATTCTGAACACAGTCACACAGATGACCATACCCCGAATTCCTGGATTCATTTTACAGTTGACATCTGAATTCAGCCATTTTGTGCTATGCTCTGAAAGGAGATACCAACCATTATCAAAAGAATGGGAAGGGATCATTGTTGCTTTCTGAAGGGTTTTGGCATCCTCATGCAAACACAAAATGTTGCAAAGAATATATAAGGCAAAGAAAAGGCAAAAATACGACAACTCTCTTCCAGAGGAGTGAGGCAGAACCAATGAAATGGGCACGTGAAGGGGCAATTCAGTTGTAAGCACCTCTGATACTAAGTGCTTGTTAGTGAGGAGTCTGAGCTGCTTCGGAAAGGACATTAAAGAGCCTTTTGAGAAAGTGATATCAGTGGGAGACGCAACAACACTCTTCAAAATGTCCCTAGTACATTACATGAACTCCTACATATACTACATTTCATATGTTTAAAAAAAAAAAAAACCTCAGCCCAAATTTTACCTTTCACTGAGCACAGCAAGTAGGCTGATTAGGTCACTAGGCGTGAAGAGGCACATTTTGATAAATTCAGTTTCCATGGCAATGTATTAACTATCAGAAATAGGAAGGAAGGTGTTGAGAAAGTGTATGTTTTATAGAACACCCTTTACATGTTTTTGCCTGTTTTTCATTCTTCAATCATTTCGTTTCCATGCCTCTTTTCCAATACTCTAATTTGCCAGGAGCGGTTTTTTCTCCCACAGATAATTCAGTGGATACTTCACTCAGTGGTCCCATTTAATGTAAGAGCATGTAATCCCCCCCCCCCATATTTTGTTTTGTTTGTTTGCTTGAAGAGAAGGAATACAGGAAGCTTCCTTGTTGTTCAGATACAGTATAATCTGATGATAGCATTCGTTTTTCACACTTATTGCTCATTACTGTAGATAGAATATACTTGCCACTTGTGCAGGAATTTGGTTTTAAATACCACAGAGCATCCCCAAACAAAAAAAGAATGTGGTTATTTTGAGGGTTGTTAAAACAATTGGAGAGATCACTTGCTATGCAGCATATGAATGGAAACAGCTTGGTTAAAACCTCTTTGTTAGCATGCATTTATGTCTTGTTAAAGGTGGAAAATTATTTCTTTTTAATTGATATTCTATTCAGATTGTTTCCACTTTCCGTATCTCTAGGTTAGTCTAAAAAAATTCGACAGAATCATAATTCTACAGAATTATGATTAGGAATAATGATTTACCTTGGTTGCCACACATAAATTCAGATGTCCTGAATCAAAGCAAAGCATAATGAATCAAGCCATTGTTTCACCTAGAACAGTGGTTCTCAAACTGTGGGTCGCAACCCACCATTAGAACCAAAAGCTGTCCCCCGCCCCGTTAAGGGGCGGGGGACAGTATGGCAGTGGCGATTCCGGGGATCGCAAATGCCCCCCAAAACACCGGGTTTTGAAATTACCGGGGCTTGGGGGGACTTCGGAGAGGCCTGTGCGACCCTTTGCAGGCCTCCCCAATCTTCAGATCGCCAAAAAACAGTGATTTTTGGGCACTTCCGGTTTTCGCAAAAAACGGAAGCGTCCAAAAATCACTTTTTGGTAATTCGAAGATCAGGGAGGCCTGCAGAGGGTCACGCAGGCCTCTCCGAAGTCCCCCCAAGCCCCGGTAAGTTCAAAAACGGCATTTTCAGGGGCATTTGCGGTGGTGGCGGTCCCTGGAATCGCTGCCACTGCTGCTGGCCCTGCCCCAGCAAACACTCAGAGTTCTCTCCGCCTTGCGGGGAGAACTTTGAGAAACACTGACCTAGAAGAATCACAGGCTAAAGAGACTAGGCAGGGGGGGTCATCTGGGAAAAAAACCCATTAGAGTTGAGAACGCAGAGGTTGCTACATAAAATCAAATCATAGAAGCAGCCGTGAACAATCAGACATGACAACCCACTGAATTACTGTATCTGTTTCAATAGACAAGGCAGGCAAACTGAAAATATAGCTACAGTGGACTTTCACATTACAATGGGTTCACTTTACAGTCAAATCACTTTACAATGGACTTTCCATAGTAAAACAAGGTTCACTAAACAATTAGCAGTCCAATCCTACCCCCACCCCCAGCGTAGGCTCTTCAGCGTAGGCCGCGCAGCCATGCTGAATCCTATCTGGGGAAGGGACTGGCTGGAATTCTACTTGGGGTAAGCAGGCAAAACCCTGCTTACCCTGGGTTAACCCCCAGTCATCACAATATGGCTACTCGGTTCTCCGTCAGCTCTGTAGCTGGCAGAGAATCAAGCAGTCCCATACTGGCTGCAAGGGCCTGGGAGGAGGGATAGGATACGGCATTCAACAAGGACACCTATCCTTCCCCCCTCCCAGGCCCAATCTGCCCACCACTGCCCTCCTCCTTCCCTTTACACCCAAACTTACTGCGGTACCACCACCCTTCTTGCACAGTGCCCTGTCGCAGCAGAACCATCACTCGGCTCTCCCAGGTGCCGCCATCTTGAATCGTGCGAGATCTCACACGATTCAAGATGGCAGCACCTGGGAGAGCTGGTTAGAGGAGGCTACCAGGGACATCCTGCGGTGCCCCTGTGAGTTCGCCACGGTGCCCTTAGGCACTGCAGCGCACAGTCTGGAAACCACTGCAATAATACCAGCAAAACTTCTTAAAAGTGAAACTGAATTAAAAAAACAGCTTAAGGCCTTTCCAGAAGGTTAGCAGTGAGGAGGCAGTTCTGAGCTCCTGAAGAAGAGGATTCTGGGGTGAGGTGCCACAACAGAAAAAGACTTGTCATGGGTTGGCACCAAACAAACAGCAGAAGGTGGCACCTGCAGCAGTGCCACCTAGGATGGGGCAGGAAGATTTGTGTAGCTCCCTCAAGTATTTGAATTGTGCCCAGAAGCATACAGGCAGCCAATGCAGATGGATGAATAGGGGCATAAAATAGTAACATCCCCTAGACCTTGTAAGGAGCCTAGCACCCGCACTATACTAATTTAAATTTCTGAGGATTGTCTTTGAACTTTTGAAAACTTGAATGGATCTTTTGTGCTCCAATTTGATGCATGCTTACGAAGAAGTAAAAGTTAAAAACCCTGTTGACACAAGATTTACTTCCAGGTAAAGATGCATAGGATTGCACTGTAAGATACTTATCTTTGGATGGCTCATGCTCAGATGCGTTATATGGCACTTGCGGTGTTTGGTATCCTTACAACGATCTGTAAAGTAGGTCAGCATTATGAATTCTATATTGAAGATCTGAGTGGCTGAGACACAGAGTAACGGCGCAATCCTGTGCAAAGTTAGGCAGCTGGAGTGCATGCTCTACTGACCTAAGGAGTTGCAAATGTGCCATAAAGCACACTTGCAGCTTCTTTGGAGTAAGCGGCACCGGTACGGAGGCCGGCACCGCTCACTCCACCGCCGAACCGGACCTGTGCCAGCCGATGCAGGTAAGGCCCAGGCCAGTCAACGCAGGGGTGTGGGGAAGGAGAGCAGGGGTGGTGAGGGAGGGAGCCATTGACTGACCCGGGCCTGGGAGGAGATGGGGATATCAGCGCTGGGTTGTGCTGATATCCAGCACCCCGTCCCAGGCTGTGCCGATCTTACACGGCCTCCCCAGACGCGCACCAACTCCAGAGCTGGTGCGCATCCAAGAAGATCCATTGGGGCCCCCAGCACTTACACCAGGGGAAGAACCCCTGAGGTGAACCCAGGCTGCGCCATTGCGGCCCGCATTCTGCCTAGGATGCAGTGATTGGCCCTTTAGGCATCTTAGGCAGGATCGGACTGCCCATTGCTTATGTTCACCTACGTTTTTGTGGCCAAGGCCAGATTTAACCAACACTATCTTTTGCTCTATCTTTTAGCCACTCCACTATACTAGATATACTGTATGTGCATGCTAACAGTCATTATCATTATCAAAGTTGCAAGAGGCACATATTGATATAGCACTGTTAAGGACATAGTGAATACCTATTTATGTACCACACAAACTGTTTGTGATGGAAAATATAAGTTAAGTGCTCTAATGGACTACATGCTGTGTTTTTTTACACAATCCTAACAAAAAAGGCAATGCAGTAAATCAGTCTTGATTTAAAACAGCAAGGGTAGGGGCTGTCAGCCACTTGAGTAGATGTGGACAAGCATAAACCTAATGACTTCTTTTGTTCATCTGCCATGTGGAACTATTCCAACATTCTTATCTAGGCTGTGAATGAGGTGCGCTAATGGCTCTGTGTGTGTTTCTACTCCTGGAACTGAGAAGCTAATGCAGGTAGCATGCCCTCAGTCATTTTGGCATTAATGATGTGAAATGACTCAGCCTGCTGCTCTCGACAAATCTGAAATCGGCAAAGCCCGGAGCTGCACCAGCCTTCCTTCACAAACTCCCCGTGACCTTCAGCTGGCTATAGATGCTGCCTCATGTCATCTCTTGTTAAAGTCATCATAAGTGAGATATGGATGTAAACAACAGTTGTCTCCGACCTGCAAGCTTGCTAATAAGTGTCACAGAATACACAGTGGAGCTCAGGTGTGGATCATTAGAAAAACAGCAAGAATGAAAGGAATGACGAGATGTCAATCCCCCTTAAGTCAAGCTTGATGTCCTCCTGATCGGAGTGAACTCAGACCCAACATACAGGCAAGTCTTGCGCACTGGTCAGTAGTACGTGGGCTTCTTATACACCCAGATTCAGTGTTAGCCAAGCACAGCTGCTGAGGTTTACACATACATAAACCACAGTTAAATAATAGGCAATAGGATAAACTGTTGGGGAAGGAAGAAAGGAATAAGAGAGAACATTTCAGCTTCTCCCCATTCCCCTTTCCAAACAAGCTATTGCTGGTTTCTGACTGGCACTATATGTGTTTAGCAGTCAGACTGGGCCAAGAACTACAGTATATGAAGCTGCCCTATATTACGCTAGACTGTTACACTGTGTTACCATGTTGCCATGTTGCCTGGATAAAGCTCTCTTAGGTCTCAGGGACACGATTCCCACAACATTGCAGATTTGGAGGATTAAACCTGACACACAAAGCATGTGCTAGAGCAGGGGTTCTCAACCCCTTCCCGGCTGAGTTCCACCTCCGGAGCCACTCTCCTGCCACGTACCACTAGAAGTGACTGGTGATGACATCATCGCCAGTTACTTCCGTTTTTTCAGGTTTTCGGAGGCCAGAAAACACAGATAGAATTTTCTGGGTGGGTGGGAGGGTCCTTCTCAGCGTTCCCGAGAGGCTTGGCCAAAGATAGGAGCCTTCTTGGGAGCGAAAACGCACCACCAAAAGTGCCTCGTTGGAGTGGAGTTCCAGTGGTTCGGCGGTCAGAGTACCACCAGCAGTACAGCCAAAGTGGCACTAATACCATTGGTTGAGAACCCATGTGGTAGAGATTAGGCACAGGCCCTCAAGTGTTGTGGTCATCCAGTGGCGAGTCATCCCCCTCAAGTGGTGAGTCTTCCAGCTAGGGAATATGCATGCAGTTATTTGCTTCCATGTGCATGCCTCTGTTGCTGGATTAGGGCTATAGCACAGAAGAACAACTTAAAACTTCTTGGAGGGGTTAATATATTTTTTAAACCACACACACAAATCACTCAGTACTTCATCTTCTTTTTTGCCTAATAAGGGTCTAAATGATCTAGCCAAGCACTGTGAACTTTAACTAATCATTTCATGCTCCAGTAATAGCACCTATTATTTGACGTCACTCCCTATATTGGCAGGAAATTCAGACATATTCCAGTCAAAAGGAATTTTAAGTGACTTGTGATTTCCAAATGTGCTGTCTTTAGTATGCATGAACCGACTTCAGTACATAATAGAACTATATGAGCACAAGACTGGTGTCATTTTACTCTTGTCAGTTGCATTTAAAAGTTCAAACTACACAAATCACTTAAGTTTACAGCACAATTACACTTTGGCAACCTAAATAACTGTCACTGTAGTAACGTACCTGGCAGGCCTATGGTGCTGATGGCACACTGGGGGCCTGGCCATCCAAAATTCAAGGATCATTGTGGATACTATATTACCTCCATATAATTATCTCATTTGTTCCTACGTCTGGCTGCTCCAGAGGACTCCACTGTGAGATGGATTTCATGAGAAGGAGTGAAAAGCCCATGAGAGTCTGTGCCCAAACTGCCCTTCCAACGTAGGGTTTGCAATTCCACGAACAGCCGCAACGTGCTTGGGAATCACCACAGCTCAGTGCTTTGTCTCGCTGCAGCAATAGGACTTTCCAGACTCAGTTCTTACAACCAATTCATACAATACATTTTTAAGGCACAAAATATCTGCTGTCTATGTTCCAGAGCCCTGTGGGTACTACAGCAAGTCCTCACTTAAAGTTGCTTCATTATAAGTCATTTCGTTTCAAAGTTGTTGAGAAAAAAATACTGATTCCCAGCAGGGGCCACTGTCTGTATTTATTTTTATTTATTTATTTTTCACATTTTTATACCACCCTTCCTCAAAGGAGCTCAGAGTGGTGTACATATTTCCTCCCCTCCTTTTGTCCTCACAACAACCCTGTGAGGTAGGTGGGGCTGAGAGATAGTGACTGGCCCAAGGTCACCCAGGAAGCTTCGTGGCTGAGCGGGGATTTGAACCTGGATCTTCCATGTCTAAGTTTGACTCCCAAACCACTACACTACACTATGAAGTTTGAACGTTTTATCTATTTATGTGTGGGTTTTCTCCAGTCCAGAAAGCTCACATTTATTTCACTGTCTTATATTAGAAGTATTTTCAGTCTTTATTTAGAAGTTTGGTGATATTTCTGTAACCAGCAATATACTGGTTATACATAACCAGCAATATGATCTACATAAACTCTTGTTTACGTATATCAATTAGCCTATGGTAAAATTGGTCTTGTTATAAGTCGTTTCACTTAAAGTTGCAGTTTCCAAGAACCTGTTGACAACTTTAAGTGAGGAATTGTTCTATTCACATACAGTTGGCTCTCCGTATCTGCAGGAGTTCCATTCCCGGAACCCCCACAGATACTGAAATCCGCAGATACGGGGGGCCAACACTGAAAACACTGTAAAAAAAAAAGTTTTAAAACGTGGGGGGGGGGGTTACCTTTTATTAGCAAACCGCTGCATCTTGTTCCTTTAACAGGCTGAAATCGTACTCCGGAAGCCTCTTCTGGGTTGCGTAACTCCCCCCTCCCCTCTCCCAAGGTCGCCCCAGAATGCAGTGACACAAATCCACAGATGCTGAATTCACGGATACAGGGGGCCAACTGTATTATATTGCCAAAGAGTATAAGTAACCTTTACTAGAACGAGGGACTGGAAAAAATATAACATTCCCTAATTTGAGGATCGGCTTGTAATTTTTTATTTTATACACCAGGAAAGGGGGGGGGGAGGATAGGATATCCAAAAGTAAGTAGAGTGTAATAACTGCATGTTCCTCTACTGTGGATTTGGATGACCAGTTTCTTTTCTACCAACCTTGAATGGGTGATATGTACTTTGGTCATCCAAATCCACAGTAGAGGAACATGCAGTTATTACACTCTACTTACTTTTGGATATCCTATCCTTCCCCCCCCCTCCCAGTGTAGCCACGCTGAAAAGGTGCACACTGTATCCAGCAAGGGAGGGGGAGGAGCGGAAGTCTTCAGAAGGGAAAGGGGATTTAAATCCCGCAATGGTTCCAACCAAAGCATTTCACAGCAGTAGTTGGACATTAAGTGAGCAAAATTCAGTGTCATTGACTATGGTATCCTTCTGGTCTGCCTGGTAGGGGAGGGCTTGTGAGGCACAGTGCCAATGTGGTTCCATTTTTCCCTGTCAGGTAGGTACAAGAAGGTAGCACTGGGGAATCACTGCTCGACTCCTTGACCTATGGGGTCGCGCAGAGTTCCATTTTATCCTCCATACTTTTTAACATCTATATAGAAAGGTAGTCAGGATGGCTGGAGTGTGATCACAATCTACCTCTTGTTGTGGAGATTTTGAACTAGCTGGCAGTTGTGAAGAACTGGATGTGGATGGATGTACCCAATTTCAAAAGGGTAGTCAAGATGTGTCTTTTCTGTTGGACCTTTTGTTGATTTGCTTTCACTAATTGTTCTGTTTTGCTCATTTTCATTTATTTTACTGTGGTTGGCACTGTGTTTTTAGGGATCGCCTATTTTTATTAATTTATTTGAATTGTTTAATTGGGGCAGGGGGTGGGCAGATCGGACTTGGGAGAGGGCAGGACTGGCGGAGAAGGCCTCTGCCATACCCTATCCTCCCTCTCAGGCCTGGAATACTTACACGGGGCTTCTTGGGCCTGTGCCAGTGATTTAGCTGGCACAGATCCGAGTAGCCCATTGAACAGGCTGGGGTTCAACACCTCCAGCCTGCTCAATCCCAGCACTGGATACAGTGTGGGCCGTGCAGCCCCACTGCGCCAGCACTGGATAATATTGGGCTGCTTGAAACCCTACAGGTTGAAAAACAACTGAGGGGCACATTTTAGAGCAGGAAATGAGAGGCAGGAAAAGAGTTAACCTCACCTCTTCTGAAGTTCCCTGATCTAAGCTCCGCATCTCAAAATGGCTCTGCCTTTTTTAAAAATCAAATCTAGATACTGTACATGCATTTGTATTTAACATGCAGTTAGCCCCTCAGTGCCTCAGGGAGAACTTAAAAAGGAGGCCTTTTCAAGGTGCTGTTTCTATAGTAATTGGGAAGATGACATTCTCTGAATGAGCTGAAAAACAATTTTGCCTGCTAGCCTAACCTTTTTCCCCCAACCCATTTCCAAAGAGCATCTGGGCATACAGAATTCAACCCATTTCCAAAGAGCATCTGGGCATACAGAAAAGCAGCCTGCAGGTCCAGGTTGTGGCAGTACAGGCTGGCAATACTGCCCTAGCAGCAGCCGTCGTTCCTTCTGCTCCGCTGGCACGGAGTCGACAATTGCTTCTTGATGAGGAGAAGCTGAAAACAGTCCGAGCCACTGAATGTCACAACAGGAGAGCCCAGGAGGAGGGAACGGAGGCAAATGTACAACAGCAAAGAATGGAAGTAGAACCACCTATTCTGGATGTCTACAGCATGAGACTGCCGGCATTCCTTTTAGCAGAAAACCCTTCCACTTATGGCACCAGGAGGAGCAACACACAAATGCCAGTCAGCGCAATGGCCCATAAGAGGCTCTTGCCGTCAACTCAACTGGCTAATTAACCAAAATAACAGCCAGGCTGGCAACTCAGCAGCCAGCTGGCAACCTTACCGGTGGCTTCATTGCTGACAACATTCTGAATATAAAAATGAGCTTGGAACTGTGCTGGCAGGAAGCAGTGCAGCAGGGTATACAAAAGCTGAAATGGAGGGAAGGGTTAGATTTTATAGCATCATGCATGGGCACAGCTTGGTGACATGCTTCACATTCAGTTTGCAGTGTCATTAGAGCAGGTCAGGTGATCACACTCTGATCACTCACAAAAGCTTGCAGGTTAGGCTTGTGCACTGGTCTGAGTGAGTACTGAGAAGATATACTCAATATTAAATTGCGAAAAGCAGTATATTTTAAGAGCTTACCTTTTGCTTTTTGATACTTCATAGTAACCAGAGGTTTCATGCTTCTATGAAATAGTCACACTGAGTTGTATCCTGTTGTGCAAGCACAATACTGCTCATGCTAGGAATCTTCCTTGCTCCCTCTTTTCTTGGGAAGCCCCTGGAGCTCTCCGAAAAGTCACTTCTGAAAACTTGACAACCCTTGAGAATGGTATGGCACAGAAGTCTGTAGTGGGAGGGTGAAATCATAAAATACACATACACAGAGGGAAGCGTTCATTCACAGAATGTCGCACATGGAAGTCTCCTTCCACATCGATTTGACGATGTTCCCCTCTGCTGCAACACCCTGCACTGAGAGATATCTCATATCATTCCCAAGGATCCTTAAGAGCCACTATGGTGGAGGCTTAGGGAACTTCCTGAGGAAGGGGGTAGAAAGAAAAATAACTCATGTGCAATTTTGTTCGTGCTACTTAGGAGGAGACAACCCACAGTCTACAACACTGGGGTATGGGAGGACGTTTTTTATTTATTTATTTTCACACCTCCCTTCCATCCTGGTTCTTTTCTTTGTTTGTATGCTCTGCCTTTCGATTACAAAAGGCTCAAGGTAGTTTCCCACAAATAAGAACAAAACTCACACAATAAAACAATGAAATACAAGTAAAAACAGTAGCAAAACAGCAGATGGGAGTCACAAATAGTCTACTCACAGCCCATTCCAACCCAACTCCTCTCCAAGTCAGGCATAAGTGTGGCCTAAGTGCAGCCTAAGTTAGGCAGAAGTTATGCCTGAGGTAGGTCAGAGTTATGCCTGAGTTAGGCAGGCTGCAGTTTCTGTGGCCCAGCACCACCCCAGGATCCAGGCAACACTTACCTCCCAGGCAGGCAGGCAGGCTCTTCTCCAGGCTCCGTGTCTGGTTCAGGCATGTGCAGGCCTCTGTCTGCATGTGTCAGCGTCCATCCATGGCAGCTGCCACAGGGTCTGTCGCAGCCCGGTCGCAAAGGGGCTGACCGCAGGCAGGGGGGTTGCGCCAGTCATGTGGTGGGCGCAGGGCAGGTGACAGGTGAGCGAGGTGCCTGAGCCCAGCCGCCATAGGGCACCCTGTGCATCAGCCACCTGCTGCAGGGGAGAGTGGCCGTCCCCTCCCTCCTGCAGAAGGCGATGCCACCCCCAAGCCACGTTGCGGCTGCACTGGGGGGTGAGCGGGGGAGGGAAGGGAAGGGAAGGGGAGGGGGTGGGAACGTCACACACAAGGGGGGTCTCATGAGGACTGGAACTGCCTCTGACATGACTCGCCCGTGCGTTGCCTGAAGCCCTGGGCCTCCAAGGCCGGGGCAATGCCCACAAAGAAGGCATCCCGGCGTGCCTGCTGCTCTGTGCCCCGGCCAAGACCGAGAGATGTCTTGGGCTTGTCTGCTGCGAGCGTGAAGGGCTCACACAGCTCATCACACCCCCAGATGGGGCGACGACGGCGCCTCACGGCAGGCGCTCTAGCAGGGTGGGGGGTGGCCAGCAGCCATCATCAGGGAGTGGGAGGAGTGGCAGACACACAGGCAGGCAGACAGGGGGTGCTGGGGAGGGGCATGGGTGGGTCAGAGACAGACAGACAGACAACAAGGCTGGTGGGAGACAGATTCCGAGAGAGGGGTCTGCAGAGACCGAGGGGGCGCTCCGCAGATGAAGGTGATGCATAAACAGGCGCCTCTTATGCAGACAGACTTTGGGCGGAAGTGGCTGCATTACGGGCGGACCTTCGACGGAGGCGCCTGCATTACGGGCGGACCTTCGACGGAAGCGCCTTCATTACGGGCAGATCTTCGACGGAGGCGCCTGCATTACGGGCAGACCTTCGACGGAAGCACCTTCATTACGGGCGGACCTTCGACGGAAGCGCCTGCATTATGGGCGGACCTTTGACGGAGGCGCCTGCATTACAGGCGGACCTTCGATGGAGGCGCCTGCATTACAGGCGGACGCCCTGGCTGTCACTGTTTGCCTGCCTGAGAGGCCCCCCTGACTCCCCCCTCCCCTCTGTGCCATGGGGGTCGCACAGCGCCCCTGCTGGGTTCTCCCAGGGAAGGCCGTGGCAGTCCCTGGATGGGACTCATGTAGGGGCTTCAGTGCTGGGGGCTGTCTGTGTGTGGGTGGGGCAATGCTTGTGTAAACACTGGGCACATATGTTTCACTGGGGCTCTGCCCGAGGGGCATCTTTATTGTTCTGGAACGTTAGCAGAGATGGCCAGGCGAGGCTGCCAGGGGTAGTCACAGCAGCCAATCAGAAAGCAGCAGCAGCAGCACACCTGCCCCATGGACCTGGACATGCAGGCTCTTCCCCTGTGGAACCACAGCCTGCTCCATAGAAAGGGGAGGGGCAGCAAGAAGGACAGCCAGGGAGGTGGAGCAGCAGCAGCAGCAGCAGCGCCGGCAGCTGAGGAGGGTTGCAGGGCTGGCTCCCTGACCTCTGGCAGCATCGAGGCAGACGACAGTGGGGCAACCAGACTGCAGGCCCAGGGGTGCTCCCAGGAAGGTAGGTGATAGTGGACGTTCCTGGGGAGACAAAAAACAAGGGGGAGTTACATGTCAGCTGGTGTGTGGAAGCAGTCGCCATTGAAGACAAGCCAGTGTGTCAGTTGCAAAAGCCTGCAGGGAGAGAAATAAAACACAGCTGATAGGTGTGACACACATAGCATGGTCTGGGCTGCTTACCTGGGTGTAAGGAGAGCATGATCCTGTAAGGGGAAAGGGTCAAAGAGAGAGACAACAACACAACTTGGGGGTCACAACCATGGCAAACCTAGCAATACTGACCTGTCAGTAGACCCTGTGGAGAAAAAGGGGGGGGGAACAGCTGGTGTCTACATAAGGCTAACAGTTCCACACTTGTGGCATTGTCTGCTCACATGACTACAGGCAGCAATCAGACACAACAGTGGTAAAGAGGCATGTATCCTATATATCATAGCAGGCAAAGCAAGCAGCTATGAGACAACACATTGGTAAAGAGGCATATCATAGCAGGCTATGCAGGCAGCTATGAGACACAACATTGGTAAAGAGGCATATCATAGCAGGCTATGCAGGCAGCTATGAGACAACACATTGGTAGAGAGGCATGTCATGGCAGGCTATGCAGGCAGCTATGAGACAAGACATTGGTAGAGAGGCATATCATGGCAGGCTATGCAGACAGCTATGAGACAACACATTGGTAAAGAGGCATGTATCCTTCCTATATTTCTAAATGCAAAGAGGCAGCAGTCAGACCACATGTCAGCACAAACCCTGCTCTTACCTGCTGGTGTTGTTGCCTGTGGGGAGGGGGAGAGGGGCTGGGAGAAAGACATGGGTTAGCAAACACTTGCATGGAGGCAGCTGCCCAGGCACAGCTGTAAACAGGTTGGCCACAGCCAGAACAGCCCTCTCTGCCCTAGAGGGAGGCAGAGAGGAGAAGAGAGAAGTGGGGTGTTTGTGAATTTTGCCCTCCACCGACAAAGTCCCACTTTGTGGCTGTGAGGGACAGAACCCCACGCCACGTGCTCAGAGAGAGAGAGAGAGTGACTGGAGGTCTGGGGCTGGGTGCTGATAGGCTCCCTATCTTAGGCATAACTCTGTCGGTTTCTAGACCTAGCAGGCCCAACTCCGTCCTAACTCTGACCTAACTCAGGAGTAGGGTGTTAGAAATTTTCAGGAGAGGGCTGGCTTAGGTAAGGTAAAATGGCTCCTATGGGTCTCCTCGAATTTGGGTCCACCTTTTTGGTCGACCTAAATTTTGTGTCAGCATTTGTGTTGGAGGGGGCGTGTCTGTGCTTGCCAGGGTCTGGAATCCAACGTTAATTGGTTGCCGCCCCCGTTACACCCATGGTCCGCCCATGTTCCGCCCACTTTTAGGTCAACTTTAGGTCTGACTTGTGCTGCTTAGCCCTTGGGTTGGAATGGGCTGTTCTTAGTCCGTTGGTCGTAACTTCGACCTAACTTTGACCTAACTTCGCCCTAAATGGTTGCATTCCAGACCTAACTTCGACCTAAACGACTTAGGCTGACTTTAGGTCTGACTTGGGCTGCTTAGCACTTGGGTTGGAATGGGCTGTCAGTCTAACCCAATACAATCAGTTCTAAAGCACTCACCAACCAGAGAGACTAACGATTGTGTGAGACAAAGGCCTGTCTAATTCTCACCTGATGGCAGAAGGCCGAGAAGAAGCATGGCGGTCTCCCTCTGTAGGAAGGACTGCTGGGGAGCAACCAGTGAGAAGGCCCTTTCCTGCACCGCTTCAAATGCAATTCAGACATTAATAGGACACAGAGAAGGGCCTCTGTAAAGAATCTTAAGAAGCAGCCAGACCAAGTTGTATCATGTTTTAAAAGTCGAAACCAGTCAAAACTCTCCATTGGTTATGTGCTCATATGCTGAACTTCCTTTTACAAATTAAAAAGTTCAATTAAATGGTCAATTAAACCAATATATTTCACAACCTTTTGAACCATCCTTTCTTAAGACGAGACCATCAGTGGCGGCACCATGTTCTGCTTTTACAGAAATCTTGTCCAACTTAAATAAAACTATCAGCATCACTAGCTTCTGTAAACAGGTGTCAGGTTCTCAGTAATGCCAAAGTCAATAATAGCTCTGCTTACAATGTCGTTACAGTTTAAGCACTGCTACAGGCCTTCACTAGTCTTGAACATAGGGATCTTAGAGATAACAGGAATGAAACTGTGTGGCCTTCACTTTATTTTCTAATACTCTGAGGAGCTTTACATGAATTCAACTGTCAGTGACATTGTGCCATTGATCTGTTTTAATATATCTTTTAAACCAGTAGGGCATCCCTCTTCCAGCTCCTTCTAGGAGTCTCCTTGAAAGTTAACACTGTGTAAAAAACATTTGACTATGAAAATCTACTAAAAAATTCACAAACAGGCAGGGATGTGGATCAAGTCTCTGACTCCAAGGGTGCAGTCCTGTGTAACTCTTGCACTGGTGTAACAGTAGATCCCTTGACACAAGAGCACTTATGCCAGTGTAACTTGCTGTACGCTGACAGATGCAGGACGGACACTGGCGTAACCCCCCTCGGACACTGTGTAGGTGCAGTTTGTACACGGGACGGATGCCAGTGCAACTCCGCCGGCGCAGGGGACATTACGGGGGCATTCCGATGCCCCCAGAATGCCCCCTGCGCCTGCAGAGTTGCACCGGCATCTGTCTTGCATCCAAACTGTGCCTGCGTGGCATCCGAGGGGGGTTACGCTAGTGTTCGTCCTGCATCCGTCGACGTACAGCAAGTTACACAGGCATAAGTGCTCTTTCACCGGGGATCTACTTTTACACTGGTGCAAGAGTTACACAGGATTGCGCCCCACGTCTCGAGTCAAGTCCCAGGTCTCTGGGTCCAAGTCTCGAGTCAAGTCCCAAGTCTTTGCCCCGAAGTCCCAAGTCTTTGGTTGCGAATTGCAAGTCCCTATCTATTTAATGAGGAAAACGGGTTTAAACCTGAATAAAATTGGACTTGTTGTAAAAGGATCTAAGTCTCGAGACAAGTCTTTCAAGTCTCTTACAATCACTGAGTCAATTCCGAGTCAAGTCACTGACACGACTCGAGTCCAAGTCAATAGACTCAAGTCTATATCACGGCAAACAGGGACGGAGAGAAACGGGAAGTTTTCTAGGAAAATAGTCTAAAACGACAGGAAAATTTGCCTATGTTATTCCCAGGATGCATGAACTCCTTTATGTTCTGCTTGTTTTGCTGTCTTGGTGCAATGAATAGCTGGACTACCCATTCTAATCTTATTTGCCAGGTTAAAAACTGACACACCTAAACATTCTATTAAACCATATGACCTTAGCGAAAAGGCATCTATATGCTATTCACAGCCCAATTCTAACTGATAGGTCTGCTGGTGGAACGCACCGCCATCTGTCAGCAGAAGTGCCGCAGCGACAGTATGTGTGATGAAGCAGCCAGCAGATGCTGTTTAATCTACCTATTAGATGGTAGGTTGGTGGCAGAGATAGGAGAACAGGGTGGGGGTGGGAGGAATGGGGGAGGGGGAGGGGTGGGAGAGGGTGGCAGAAGGTGGAACAGGGGAGGGAGGGGTGCATCCCAGCAGCACCAGCAGCATGCACCAGGATATCCCTCTTCCTTATTCTCCTCAGACCTGCACTAGCAAAGTGGCTGGCACATTCAGGCAGCAGAGGCTTGCCCCAGCGTAAGGGAACAAAAGTTACCGTATTTCTTCGATTCTAAGACACACGTTTTTTTCAAATTTAGCAATTCAAAAAAGGGGGTGCGTCTTAGAATCGAAGGTGTCAAATTGCACCCCCAAAATGCCACCTCCTTACTTACTGGGGCTTGTGGGGGCTTCGGGGAGGGCTGCACGACCCTCTGCAGGCCTCCCCAATCTTCAGTTCGGCGAAAAACAGTGGTTTTCAGCCATTTCCGGCTTTCGCAAAAACTGGAAATGCCCCAAAATAGCAATTTATCCCCAAACTGAAGATCGGGGAGGCCTGCAGAGGGTCACGCAGGCCACCCCGATCTTCAGTTCAGCAAAAAACGGTGATTTTTGGCCATTTCTGGGAAAACCGGAAATGGACGAAGATCGCCGTTTTTTTTCTGAACTGAAGATCGGGGAGGCCTGCAGAGGGTCACATAGGCCTCCCTGAAGTTCCCCCAAGCCCCGGTAGCTCCCCCAAGCTCTGTCAAATCAGATCGGCAAAATGGAGCAGCAGGGAAGCTGGGGAGAGTTTGAAGGAAGGAGGTGCGTCTTGCAATCAATGTTTTTTTTCCCCCCTGCTGGTGTTCCTGAAATTAAGGTGCGCCTTAGATTTGATGGTGCCTTAGACTCAAAGAAATACGGTATCTTACCATGAGGAGAACACCATGACTTTCCCCCCACCATAGAATGCAGCGCACACTCTGTTGGCGCATTGGCAAGAGGGGGTTAGTTAGGATTAGGCTTTTGGTCTCTGACACCTCGCAATGGCTGTGAATAAAGAACTAGAACTTATAGAAATAAAAAGTTCTTTTGGAACTAGAGGGCAAGTTCTAGCCCCCTCTTTGTTCTTCATTCTAGCTAAGCTGTTCCAACACAGATGCAAGACAGGGTTGTAGCACACTGGCAGAGCACCTTCTTTGGACAGAGAAGGTCTCAGGTTCAACACACAGCACTTCCTGGTAGGGCTGGAAAAGACTCCAGCCTGAAACCCTGGGTAGCTTCCAGCAGTCAGTATAGATGACACGGTCTAGATGGTCCATGGGTCTGATTCAGCATAAAGCAGCTTCACGTGTTCATCCTTGAAATCTAAAAGAATTCCCTCACAATACTAAAAATGTGTGTGGTCTCTAAGTTGTTCTAAGGACAGACACAACTATTTACAAGATATTTCACTGGTAGTAGGTGGGGAGAGACCAACGTCTATGAGCAAGAGTAGGAAATGCCCATATGATTGCTATTTTCCCATATATCTCTATTAACTGAATCTGGGATGGAAATAAAACATAGTGGGTGGTTGTGATAACAGAATGTGTCTGCTTTCTTACACTTATGACATGTGAGGCAAACAACTCTGAACACAAGAAGTCTACATTTTTAAGACACATGATTCCTTTAGGACTAAGCCCAGTGAGGAAAAAAAATGAGTAGGGATGATTTGATAATACAACTGAAAGGAAAACCAGCAAAAAACTCTGGACGGGAGGTACGTGTCAATGGAACAAGAACAATGGAAGTCAGGAAGTAGGAAGCAGAAGATGGGACTTAAGGATATACAGTAGGTGGCTATTTTTATATGAGGAAACTTATCTAAGGAAGAGCCTTCATTCAGTTAGAAACTGTGATTGATTCTCCTGCTGCAAATAGCATTGGTCTAAACAGGAACATCCTACACTAAAAAAACAAAAAACCCACATTCTGTAATATGTGGGTGTTTTGAAGCTAGAGTTGAAGAAATGCCACAATGTTGGTATAAACTGTAGAAGACCACTTCATGTTCTTAAAGAGGCAGAATGAGAGGAAATTGCTTAATCAGATTATCCCCCGGGCCCCAGAATCAGAAGTTAGTTATCAAACCTTGGCTAAATGGAAACAATGATGAATGTCTGTGCTGATGCAATCAGTTAACCTGGGTAGAGAGTGCAAAAATCACATGATTTGTTCAGTCAGTCCGATCCTGCCGAAGATTCGGCGGCCGGCCAAAATGACCGTCCGATGCAGGACGGTCCTAAGAAGGATGCGGCCCCTTCCCCCAGTGTAAGTGCCAGAGGCCCCAATGGACCTCCTTGGATGCGCACCAGCTCTTTAGCTGGCGCACATCCAGGGAGGCCATGTAAGGCCGACCCCGGAAAAGTGGCTTGGGATATCAGCACAACCCAGTCCCAATATCCCGGGCCAGCAATGGCTCCCTCCCCTGCCACCCCAGCCCTCCCTCCCCATGCTCTCCCACCACCCAGTGCAACACCTACCTGCGTCCAGAGGCGCAGCTTGCTTCAAGACGCACTAAGGCACTTTTGTGACACCTTAGGTCGGCGGAGCACTCGTTCTACCAGCCTAATGTTACACAGGATTGGGTCGTTAATCTCTTAACCACAGTTAAGTAATTTTCTCATTACACTGACCTGATGTCAGATGTTACTTTGCTCCTTTTTGAACATCTATTTTACCCAGAGATCAACATTCAAACCCATCCAGGGGGAAACATGTGATACTTGTGGAAACAGAATGATAATAGATATACCACAAGGCTCCAATGATGGATCTCTTTGATCTCACTTTCTCAACTTGTGTTTCTAGAAAATATATATTGTATCAGCTGGTTCCTTACACTGGACCATCTTTTCTTTGGAAAATGTATGGATGTTATTAAGTTACATAGATAGCTTCATCAGGCATCCTGAAAAGGTAGCTCATTCTCAGCACTGGAAAAAGTAAAGTCCGTTTTACCAGTGCAAAAAGTGTTATATACCTCAGGAAGATAGGGGCCTAATCATACAACTTTAAGAAATTCTGGTTCACAATAAAATGCAAAGGACCTGTAATGATGAACCACTTTCCCTTACACATCTCTTCCCCCAAAAGGTCAATGCAATGTGTTAGTTGATCGAACAAGATCAAATGGGTACAAACACAAGATGCCTCTCGGTGCCTCTCTGTTGCAGGAGCTCTTCAGGAAGGTGGTGCCTTATCACTGCCTGGGCTGCATCTGGTCCCAGCGGGACAAGAAAGGCAAGGAACACCTGGCCCCCACCATCCGGGCCACCGTCTCACAATTCAACAGTGTCAAGGCACAATCCTGTCTAGTCTTGGACCAGCGAAGCAACTGCTCCACCGGTCCTGGGTGTCTCAAATGTGCCGTAAGGCAGAGGGGTGTTGGGAGAGTGGAACAGGGCATTCTGGGGGGGGGGGGATTGGTCAGTTGGGCCCGGAAAGGGGGAGGGATCAGCAGCGGCCTCCTCTGCTGAATCCCATCCCCCTTCCTAGGCCTGGCTGCTGTTACACAGGGCTCTCGAATGTGCGCTAGCAAAATAGCTGGCGCACATTCGAGTAGACCCGTCAGGGCAGCTGGGGCTCTACTCGAGGTAAGGAGACAAACGTGCCCTTCCAATGAGGAGAACTCTTGCAGCACCGGTGCTGGGTCCTATCTGGATAGGACCGCGCTGCAGCCTAGCAAGACAGGATTGGGCTGCCAGGTTTGTAGAAACCAAGTTTCCCATATTCAAATGGAACAGGAAACTGCAATCTGTTAAAAACTACACCTGGAAGTTTTAAGTCTCCATGCCTTGTGTGCAAAGAGGGAGGACAGTGAGGAGAGCATGAGTGTACCATGGCTCTTGCAGGTAACAATAACCTACGGTTTGTTATTACAACTGGCCTCCCTCTCTTTGGGCTCCCCCTGTTCCTCAGATTCATGCCTCCTTTGCCCATATTTTCCTCAAGCCTTTGCTTCTTGCACACATTTCTCCACTGGTCTCCGCTTCCGAGCCTACTGTGACTTATCTTCAGACACACTGACCCAAATCCTGATCTTTCTTTCCCTCTCAACTTTTCAGTCTTCAACCTCCCTTCCTGTCCAGCATCCCACCTGCTGTTTCCCGAAACACACACCCTGCAGTACTTTGCTTGGTATAATAAACCATGGTTTCAGTGTATGTCTAGGACAGCGGTTCTCAACCTGTGGTTCACGTACCCCCAGGGGTACGCAGACCACAGGTTGGGGGTATGCGAGATGTTCCCCATTATCAGCTGCTGCGATCAGCAGCTGATAACGGGCAGCGGAAAATGGGGTTTTCCCAAAAAAATGGCTTTTTCTGGCCTGCGGCGCGACCAAGCAGGTTCTCCAGCTCATGCCACAAGCCGGAGTGAAAGGCTACAGCCCTGCCGAATCGGCAGGGCTGTAGCCTTTCCCTCTGGCTTGCGGTGCAAGCTGGAGGACCTGTTCGGCTGCGCCGCAGGCCGGAAAAATGTTTAAATTGTCCCGCGTAGCTCTCCCTACCTTTCTTCACAACCGCCATGTTGGATCTCCTGAAATCTTGTACATTTATTCAAGTTGTGGTTTAAGTGGGTGGCTGCAAAACCCTTAGGTTCTAGCTCCTATCTATAGAGCTCCTATTGGTTGCTTTAAATGATATATATATATTATAAAATCAATGAAAATTACAAATAAAAAGAACATTACCATCCAACCAGCAGAGCTATCCAGAATGCATTCACTGTTAATGAATTAGCAAGTGCAACAGACTATTTGTGCTGTTTTCCACCCCAAAAAAACCTCCGCTATATTTTCATTATATACCAATAGTCTGTATACCTCTGACAGCCTTCTTGGCAGCTATTATAGAAACAACATCTTTGGGGAGATAGTCATAAGGAAGAAGCTTATTAAATTTTGTAAATCATCAGGCTTGTCTGCAAATGCATGGCTCTAGAGTTGATTTAGTTGGTGGCCTCGGAAGTCTGCTATTAGATCCATTAAGCAGGTCCAGAGTTAAGTCACCTTGTAAACCACATAAAGAAGAAAAGATATGTTTTAAAAACTATTCAACACCTGCACTGCAGCATGCAAAGATATACACTGGAAGTACGCATGCTGGTGTTCATATTTAAAAATTGATAGATCGTTCCTGGATCTTGATGTCAAAAGTCCAAAGGCTTTGCAGTTGTAGTAACATAGCCAATAAACATGTAAACCATAGAAACTCCTGTTATGGGATGGAACTTCACCCTTAGATTTTTTGTTCTTGTTCCTTTTAGTTGCATGTCTGCTCTACCATTAAAAAGCATGCTTGTTTGATTGCAATAAACAGTTGGTAAGAGTTAAACTTTCATAGTTTTCATTAATAATCAGAATGTAACATTTAGGAATTTCGAAAATCTATGCATGAACTATTTTAACATTCATAGGGTTGTTGTTTTTTGGGGGGAGGGGGCTATGCTATATGGTACTTTCCCAGTTTTTGCTTTCAATCCCACTGAAGAAACAATAGAAGTACTTTAGGAAACTGATTTAAGTGGTTGTAAATAAAAGCTTTTCTATTCATCGTTGACAGCAAATAATTTGGACAATTGTATTGTGTTTGTGTTTGCCTGCTGGGTGTTGACAAGAATTTTTCAGTGTATCAAAAAACAGAGAGAATGGGGGGAAAGCGGAATTGGCAAGCGCTTCAGAAGCAATTGTCATGCTGAAAGCTCTGTCCATCCAACCCACTCTCTGCCCCACTCCCCAGGTTCATCCAACATCCCTCTCTGCAGGAGTACTTTGTGTTTAACTGCAACAAAGAAGCGATTAAAAAAGTTTCTTTCCCTGTACTTTCACAATGGCATCATAAAATCTGGGCCATTGCTCAAATGGAAAAATTAATCCACCAGGTGAGGAAAGCAGCTGGACAACAGAAGAACAAATTGGGAGAGATGTGGTTCCCTTCACCACCTATTATGAATAAAGTGCCAAATACACACTAGGCATGATACATTTAAAAAAAAAAAACAACCCACAAGTCCCTGCTTTTGGCAGCTCACAATCTAGTACAAAACATATCTAGATAACATTCTTAAAAAACCCCAAAAAAGCTGTGCAAAATTGAGCAAAAAAGATCCATAAAAAACGTACCTAATTATCCTTGTTAAAGTGCAAAACAGTAATTATACTATTATCTGAATTAAATCTCATGTCAGGATTTGGATTAGCACAAACTAAGGCCCAGAGAATCTGACTGAAATTGTACAGTCCAGGAAATTGGTCCTTGAACAAGGAGACCACTCCTTGACAGACACCCTGTGGTGTCAACCATTAGGTTGACCTGCTCAAGAACCAAACCTAACCTAACCTAACCTAACCTAACCAAAAAGCTTCAATTTAGCCATACTACACAAGCCGCGTACAGTCATTGTTCTTTGTGCAGTCACAGTCCATTTTGAGGCAGGTTAAGAGTATGCCAGTAAGCCCCATCCCATTCTGACATGCTTCCAAAGCCCCACCCTCCCCATATATGCCTGCATATAACAATGTGGGCAGCAGGCAATAAATTAAAGGTTTGTTTTGTGAAATACTTCGTTCTCAAAAAAACATGTACGTAACATAATGTGTACCAAAGGTGTACCAAAGGCACATGAAGAATGGTGTGTGTGGGTGAGCTTAGTTCATGCAATCATTTTCTCATCATGACTTACATACACACAGAGGCACATGGAGTGCCTCCTGTACATACTGTATTATGTACATGGTAGAGGGCATGGTGTATGCTTGTTCCTCCATCACACAGAGGATTGCCAACCCAGTAATGTATGAGCTGAACTTGAGTCTAAAGCAGTGGTTCCCAACCCATGGTCCACAGTCCACAGGTGTTCCTCGAGACCTCTGGTCATTTGGGGGGGGGACACAAGCGCCGCCCAAGTCATGCTGCAGGCCCGCCAACAAGGTTTGGAACGCGGAGCTGGGAAGGACCCACCCGCCCGCGGACCATTTGGCTCTGAAATCGCAGCAATCCGGAAGCAATTGGCAGTGACGCAATGACATAATCGTGTCATCGCCAAACTACTCCCGGGTTGCCAGGGTGGTCCACGACGTCTCAGCGTCTCACCGCAGTAGTCCGTGGTCTCCCGACCATTTGGAATCACTGGTCTAAAGCATGTTCAACTTTTCTTTGTTGTTCCCTGTGGCTTGGAACCAAAGAGATGTGTGCACAAGCAAGAAGGTACTTCAGTTTGCACAAGAGGAGGGCTTCCAATATCCACCAATTTTCTTCCAGCCATAGCCCCACACCACTTCATACCACACACTGCATGGTGCTCCACAGGGCCCTGGATCTGAGATTGATTTTTCAGGGACATAAAGTGCTACATTGTGAAGGAGGAGATGGGAAATGCCTGTTTCACAAGCAGAATCCCACCAGCAGTTCTTAGGATACATGTTAGAAGCTTTATTTTCCCCTGTGTTCTGTAGCTGATGCACCCACGTTATCTAAGAAAAAATCTCAAGGATTGCACTTACTTAACTGCCAGAAAAAAATAGCATTAATAATATTGTCAGCTCCTGACTAGACACACTCCAGGTAGTAATCAGAACAAAACTTTAAAACAAAATCTGAATAAATGTGTGACAGAGGTTGTGGCTGTTTTACATTTCTCACAACATTCCCTTTTTAGTAACTCCATTTACTCTAGTTTACAACACAGATTGTGTTAAAGGGCAATGCGATTAGGAACCAATCAGGGCCAATGTCTTTCTTGAACAAAGGAAAATAAGATTAGTCACGAACACTTGGTTTGTCTATGTTGAACCAGCATGCTAGAACTGGAGAAAATAAACTCAAAGGATTGCTTGAGGCACTGAAAATAGGTGCTTTACATCCTCAGCAGAAAACAGGCCCTTTTGTACTTTAGGCAGATAATCACATCATTATGCTAAATTATAATCTATAAGGAAGTAGTACACCTAAATGATGAAAATTTGGCTCCATGCTGAAAACTTTAAATCATTTTATGCCAACTGTCAGCAGGAGAACTATTAATTCAATGTTGTTTCCATATGAATAGAGAGAAGAGGCATCTTCCTTCTAGTCATCTCAGTTGAGCGTTTGGAGACTTGGTGCCATTATAATGATCACTCTATAATACCAAAGTCATAACATCCACCAAAACACAAGAGAAGTTTTAAAACAACTGTTTTAAAAAAAAAGGTGTACACACGTAATTTGAAAGCCAGCACATTATGTACCATATTGAGAAATAAAAAGCTCATTTTGAAACAAAGGAAATAATATAGTACAGAATAAGGGATTCATAACACTCAAGAGTAGCCAACTACATGATATTGATTCAGAACACTGACATTGATTCAGAACACTCAACAGTATCCAACTACATGAACTCACGCTATAGATCAGGATGCCCAACCCGAATGCTCCTGGCCCTTTAATGGTTGTATAGGTGAGGGCATTTCAGCAGGTGCAGCTGCTTTAGCAGCACCATCAGCAATTGCATCTCCCAAGCTTCTGTTGTTTACAGAATTCTTAAGAATATAGAGACCCTAATGGTGGAAGGTTGGCCAGCCCTGCGATAGATGGTCAAGAAGGGAAAGGATTGTGTTATGCAGTGCTAAAACCTCCTCATGTCAGAAAATAAGCTGCTCCTAATAACCTACTGGCCATTTAGATGGGTGTTATGGACAGAACACTCTGTTTATTTTAAGAGATAGTATATACATGCACAGGCAAGCCCAATCAAAGCTATTACCCCAACAAAACAAAGCTTGCTTGAGATTGTAGCAATGGCCACTTGATGGTCAAGAAGGAATCGTTTCATCTTCTCTGCAGTTTCACAGGGGCCTCCTCTTGTACTGAAACCAATAGTACTTCAGAATCAAATTATGGGACTCTCAAAGATCATCATGGCATGTTTGCTTAATGACTGTATTGGTCTCTGAAAGACTGACAGCTTAGGCAACCCATCTTCCTCAACCTCTGTTGTTTTTGATAGTCAACCATGTTTTCCTCACCAAGACTCTCCACACCTCATGTTTTATGAGTCTGTTCTGACAGGTAGGAGGAAAAGCAGCTGGGACCATTCATTCAGTATTTCCACTGGGGTAGTTCAACATCTTTGTTGTGCTTATTCTATTCTTGAGCCTCTGCTGTACTCTCTGTACACATTGGCTCCAAGTGACATCATCAAGTCATATGGTTTTCAGAGCCATCTATAGACAGATGAACCCTCCTCAAGTGTATCTCTCTACCAAAGACCTTCCCCCCCCCTTTATCCCCAACTACAATTGCCATGGGTTGGCATTGACTGACAGCCTGGGCCACAACAACGCATCAGAGGGCCCAACTTGCTGGGATGACCTTCAGTAACAGTAGCAGCAGTAGTGTTCAATGCAGCATCATGGGGGCTTTGCCACAGGGTTCCCAGCAAACGTGGTACTGCCTGTGCTTTTAAAACATGTGCAGCATGTGCACATGGGGGGGGGGATCTAGTGTGTGTGCAGGGACCAAGTGCAGTGGCTCACGACACAGCTCAATGGAATGGCATGAAATGAGGAGGGAGGCAAGGTTAAAGCAGCAACTATAGATAATTTATAGTGAGAATAAAAATGCAATAACTGGGAGAGCGAACCCCAAAAATAATAAAATGAAATGCTTGTACACAAAAACATCACCCATATACAACTAGGCCCTGAACTTTAGCACTTTCTAGGAAGAAGGAAAGAGAAAAGGAAATCCTTACAAGGAAAAGGGGCATGTGATGAAGCAAACAAAGGAAGGGCGAAAGAAGGGGGAGCAGAACATAGGAAAAGCAGGAAGGTCATCCAGAGGGAACAGAAGCTGAAGAATCAGGAGGGGGGGGTGCAGCAGCAGGAGGGAAGGAGGAGATAAGAAAGATTGGGGAAAGGAAGAGAAGAAGAGAAGCACCAAGGTTCCAGTTGTGGCGAAAGGCTAAGACTTTGCTCTCTGTAGTCAGAACCAGGGCTGCAGCCCCTTGGGAGCTATGAAAGCACTTCACTCACTTGCAGTGGAAGAAGCTTGTATCTCCCATTTATGATAACTCTTAATCAATATCTCAAGCTTCTAGGAAAAGTACAGTATTGCAATGTTGATCTTGGACTTCTTGATAGATCATTTAAAGGAATTGTGCATTGGAGGCCTGGGGCTAATTTTCAGGCCTGCACCTATACTTGTGGAGAAATTGACAATGGAATCCTGGATTCTCTCTCTCTCTCTCTCTCTCTCTCTCTCTCTCTCTCTCTCTCACACACACACACACACACACACACACACACACACACACACACACACACAATACCTGCCTAACTATAGGCTGGTGGAGCGTAAAGCATGTTGTGACAGTGCGGAGGTCTGTCCCGCCGGCGCCAGCAGACCTTCGCCAGTGAAGGAGCTACGCCCACCGGAATCAGGTAAGCTCTCCACCAGCCGGCAGGGAGGCGGGGGGAGGGCAGTGGGGAGGCAAAGAGGAGGTGTTCCAGGGCAGGGAGGAGGGCGGATCATGCCTGGGAGGGGGCGGGTGTGGCGGAGGCCATCCCCCGTCCCATGCCTAAAAGTTCGGCACAGGGCTTTTCGGAGCTGTGCCAGCCATTTTGCTGTTGTGCCTCCAAGTAGCCCCATAGGGGCTGCTGAGGCTCAACACGAGGGAAGGGGATGATTTTCCCCTTCCCAGGAGGAGACCTCCGACCCCACGCTGGATGCAGCGGAGTCTGCCCCGGCGCCGCTGCATCTGCGCGCAGGGCTTTTAATAGGATTGGGCTGCCCGAATCTGAACTCAAGTGAAGAGACATGTAATGGAGGCATGTAATGGCCTTGCACACTTCACCAAGGGAAAGACGGTAAGGGCGATAAAGGCCCTCACTGTGTGGAGCGCTGCAAACCAGTGGAGATACCTGAAATGAGTTCGCTTAATTTGCCTCGTTTATTCTAGCCACATAATTTCTTTGAGAAGACTATGACTCAGGACCCCTTATCTGATCAGGGGAATCTTCATCATAACCAGTCAAAGGGATGCTGAATAGGCAAGATGTTTTACACAGCAGTTTAAACAGGAAAAAAATGACATAATGTCAAGCAGCTGATACTATGGAGAATAGGATTATAGCAAACACCACAACAGATTAAAATTCAGCAATGCTACGCTACATATAAAACCAGAAAACACTGCATTGAGAAGTATTAACAGGAGTACGGCATGCAAAACAAGCGAGGTAATTATTTTGCTCATTTTGACACTGATTAGGCCTCAGCTGGATTACTACATTCAGTTGGGGGCAAAACATGTTTGAAAGGACAGACAAATTGGAGCGAGTTCAGAGGACAGCAAGGAAAAAATGATAAAAGGTTTGGGAAAATAGGATCTGTGAGGAAAGGGTAAGTGAATTCAACGTGTTCTGTCTAGAGACAAGAGGACTGAAGGGAGACGTGACCCTTCTACAAATTCACAGAAGGTTGCCCTAAAGGAGGAGGATAGAGACCAATTATTCTCATTAGTGAATGAGAAGAGAATGAGAACTAATAGGCTAATGCGGCTGCAAAGAAGATTTGAGCTCAACATGAAGGACAACCATTAGCTATTAGAAGCAGTTACAGTATGCACAGGGTAGCCAGACTCTTTCTACCCATGAGTTTGTTTGGGCCATTCATTCATATCTCAGAACCCTCAGATTTGTCACTTGACCAGAGAACTATGGCCACTCCCAGCTCTTTCAACAGTTTACCTGTATTGGTCCTGCATTAGTCAGCATCTGTATCATGCTTACGTTTCATTGAAATTAATCTGAATGCTTCATTCTCCACCAGCTGTCATTTCTGAACAGCCCCATGTAGATTGTGCACCAGTGTTCAGTTGTGCTCAACAACTTTCTGGGGGAGAGATAACTGGGGGGCATCTTCCTTGCTCAGGTGGAAAGAAAATGTGAAAGTGTGGTGGTGAATTATGCCCCACTGCTGGTGACATAAAGCAACGCAGGATTTGTGTGCCGTGAGCACATACACGTTGGTAGAAAGTCTCCCAGCTCTGAACATTTTAACCTAGTTATTTGAAATGTTTAGTTCAAAACAAAAATACAGATACCAACCTTATCCATCTGCCCCCTCCCCTTGAAATTATACAGAAGGATATGAAACCAGTTCCCATGGTAATAAAACAGCTAATGCTATTTTAGTACTCAAGAGTCACTAAATAACATGGGAAAAATAGGAAGCCACAAAAAGTATTTCCTGGCATTATTCATTGTAGAATGCATGTTCATCCGGAACTGTAGTTAAAGATTTCAATAGGTTCATAGGTTTTATTTGCATTTTTTCATCTTCCCTTTAAGCTTTACTGCTTCACTGATGGCAGTAATGGAAGGGAAGCATATTTGTCTTTCCTAACTGTCACTGATGACACAGATAAGCAAAATGGATGTGGGTGTTTCTGTTTTGTTTCTTGCTAATGAGGCTTTTCAAGTATTTTTGTAATGAAATGAATTTGACATTCAAAGTGTTTGTATCCATTTCCCTCAGCAGGGTTGCTGCGAAGGGGGAAAATCTACAAAGTGTATGCAAAAAAATAAAGAAGAGAGGAAAAAAGATGCTAGATCTCTAATAAAGGAGTACAAAGGCCAAAAATAGTTTGAACAGTTAATTATCCAAAAGCCAGAAAGTGATGTACATCTACAGATATGTTACTACTTATGCTGCAATGCATATTACCAACAATAATTGTCTCATTCTGTGACTTCAACTAGGGGCTTAATCTAGTGCTCAAGTCTCTGGACCTTCTTCAGACACAGAAGGAAACAAGGATATAAGACATGCTTTTAAGACATATGTGCATGCAGGGAAATCTATTATGTGTGCAGGGACCAAGTACAGTGGCCAATGGCAGAACCCATTGGAATGGCATAAAGAAGGAGGGAGGCAAGGTTAAAGGTGCAATAATGGGTATCTTTTATTGTATGGATAATGATGGGGAGGGAGAATCAATAATAAAATGCAATGTATCCTAAATTCAACAGTATACAGAGAGAGAGAGAGAGAGAGAGAGAGAGAGAGAGAGAGAGAGAGAGAGAGAGCACTCACACAAAGGAGGAAAAGATACACTAAGGGTGCATATGAGACACAGGAGATAGATGGGGTTTTGTGGGTCAATATGGGCAAGGTTGCCAAAGACCACGGTTGTGTATCCTTATCTGCTGAGGTGGTGGCAGCAAAGGGCATGGTGGGTTATGCAGTAGTATCCAGGTGGATTATGCAGTAGTCGTAGCTTAGCTTCACCTAAGCAGGGTGAGGGAGCTGAGTTTGCTTTCTCGGGGGACAGGTGGGTTGAGAGGGAGCTCAATGAGCATTGGAGCTGCAGCTTGCAGTAGTGCTTGAGGGAATGAAGCAGGGAAGAAGCAGGCAATCTGATACCTGTCCCGGCTGCCAGTTAGCACAGTGGTACTTGAGTAGCAGAGGGAATGGAGGTGCTTGATGCAGCACCAGTGGGCCACTGAGTAGTTCACGAGCGTGGGCGATGACAAGAAAGCAAATAGCAAACAGCAGACATGACAAGTCTGTGACCCAGCTTTTTTATACCCTAAATTTCCATAGGGAAGCATAGAAGCTATTGTGGATGAACTCATCAAGGACCTTTCTTTTGTGCTTTGATGGCCCTTGATGATTCACCTGCAGCTCAAGATGGGGGCCTGCATTATTTTGCACTGTGCCTAGGGTGCAGGTGTGGCAATAAACTCTCAACCTCTTCTGGAAGCCAGGGCTTCAATTAATTAGTTTTGGCCATGGAGTTGGGGAGGGTAACTAAGGTTGGGGACCCACCTTTTATGACACAACAACTTTGCTGGAAGTCAGAAGCTCCCAGGATGTGGCTTTTGTTCCCAAGTTCAAATTTGTTATGCAAACAAGGTGCAGTCAGTCATGACATTTTCCCAAAAGAAACAGATGAAAGGCAAGGCGACGCTTAAGCCAGCCAGCCAGAGTGTTGGAGAGGGGGTTATTGTTATTAAAGATTTTGTCCTCCTTGAGCCTTGTTCAATTAAGTGCCATGGGACTGGTGTGGGCCATGCTCTCCTAGCATGCATCTAGTGCCATGTACACATGCAAACATGCATGTCACACCTCCAGATAAAGAGTGAGAAGAGGACCAGCAGCAGAGATGGGTAGATGAGGTGGTGGGTACCCCTGGCAATCCACCGGTCTAAGGTGTCACAAACGTGCCGGAAAGTACATTTGTGGCACCCAACGAGTAAGTGGCGGTGGCAGAGAGACTTGTGCCGCTCCCCCGGCACTGCAGAACAGTGGAATGCTGCAGTGGAGAGGTAAGTCCCCGCTGGGCAGCGGAGGGGTGTGGGAAGGGTGGAACAGGGCATTCCGGGGGGGTGGGATTGGTCAGCTGGGACGGGGGAGGGATTGGCGGTGGTGCGCTCTGCCAAATCCTATTCCCTTTCCCGGGCCTGGCTGGCATTACACAGCTGGCTCGAATGTGCTTCAGCAAAATAGCTGGTGCACATTCGAGTAGGGAAGGCCAGGCCAGCTCCTCCGACACAGGCTCCATCTTGCACAGGATGCAGCGGGCGCCTTCTTTGATCCACTAGACAGGATTAGCCTGTTAGTCTCATGGATTTGCTAGCCTTCCCTTTTCCAGCTCAAGGTGTTGACCTCTGGGACTGTGATCTGGAAGGCCTTCTGCTGTTACAATCACAGCCACAGCCAGACCCTGAGAGTAGCCCCAATGTGACAATGCTGCAAGCTGATATCAACATTCAAGTCCTGGAATTTTTTTTAAAAAAAGACTTTTTTTAAGTTTGAAAAGACTCTCAAGGTAACTTTAACGTGTGAGAATTGTAAAAAGAATCCTTAGATGGACATCTTTTGATAAAGCAATTCTCAGCAAATTTTAATTTCCTTCAAAAAGAAAATGCTAACTACCCAGCCTTTTGTGTTTCCGTAACTGACACTCCAATTGCAAAAGAGAGAACTTAAAGCTATTACTTTATGGAGCATCTTGGCTCACTCTCACATTTTCTGTTCTTTACTCATGAGACTGAGAGCTAAGCAAGTTTTCAAGCAAAAAGCATTGTGGTTTTGTGGTTACAAAGAGAGGGGGAGTTAGAGGAGAAAAGGAAAAGACACAGCTTTTTCTTCTTCCTGATCCATTATGTGACTCTGGAAAGTCATTTAAATATTTTGACCTTTTCCAACCATAAAAAGGGGTGCAGCACAAGACATCTTTCTGTTGTGTTGGAAGATCCCCATGTTAATATGGAATCTGTCACAAATAACTTTGGTCAATATTTAGCTCAACTGCACAATTTGGGCTGGTAAGCTCTGCTCTTAAAGTGTCTCCTGATACTCTTTCAAAATCAGCACACAGAGAGTCCACCCTGGCCCAACTCCCATTAAGCAACAGTCCCAGTCTATATCATTAATACTTTCTAGCAGCCAGTCACAGGGACAGCCCAATCCTATGCGTGCAGCCCAATGGCAGCGTGCCTCCCACACTGGCACTGACTGCCATAAAGCAGTCAGTGCCAGTCGCAAAGGCCTCCCCGACAGCGATCTGATCAGTGCACTGCTGGGGATGCTGGCGGGAAGACCTCCACCTTCCCAGCAGCGCAGGAGGACCTCAGGATGCATGCCGGGAAAGGTAAGCCCGCGGGAAGGTAGGGGGAGGGTGGAACAGGGGTGGGGAGGGGTGCAATGTGGTGGGGAGGCCACGGGAGGGGGAGGATCCGTTGCAGAAGGCCCGCACCAGATCCTATCCCCCTTGCCTACAGTCTCCCCGTTCCTTTTCTCTCCTCGGATTTATGCTAGCAAAATTGCTAATGTAGATCCGAGGAGACCCATTGAGGGCCAAGAGGCTTGCACAAGGGTAAAGGGATTAAATCCCTTGCCCTGCGGAAGCCTCCTGGTCCTGCTCCACCCATCCCACGGGGGGGGGGGGGAAGGAATCATTGTTATGGCATGGTAGCATTTATGGGGTTATGCAAAAAATTGTTTCTCAGGCTGAGTTTATACTGTCACTGCACCTCTGGTCAATGGAATGAATGGTCAAATGCCATTCTCGGTACTTTCTACCACTCTCAGCAGAGAAATGGGGAGTGGAAAACAATATGAATGATATAAACAAGCATGAAAGCCTTGCTGAACTGGTGGGTGGGTTGACTGGGTGGCTGCAGCTTTTGAGGAAAAGCTGGTAGATACCCAGATGTAGAGTGGAATTTGGCTAAATGATATTTGAGAGAATAATATTGGGAAGTCTTAGCCAAACAAGGAGTATGTACCATGTTTCCCTGAAAATAAGACAGTGTCTTATATTAATTTTGGCTAAAAAAAATGCAGTAGGTCTTATTTTCAGGGAGGTCTTATTTTCCCAACCTGTGGTGCGACCCGCCGGCACCCCCGCGACCCCCCCGGTACTTACTTATGACCGATTCTAGCTTCATTCTTTCCCGAGGGTGCAATGCTCTGCAAGGCCGGCACAGCCTGTACTCGAGTCCTGCACCATGAGAGACTCTGCAAGGTTGCAGCCTCCTTGAAAGCCTTGCTGGCCTCTCTAGCACATCGTCTCTATGGTGGAGGACTCAAGAGTAGGCCGTGCAGGCCTTGCACCTTCGGGAAAGAACAAAACTTCAATCAGTCAAAGTAAGTGCCGTGGGGGTCGCCTGGGGTGCTTGGGGGGTCGCGTCTGGCTGAAGATCCTAGCTAGATCTTACTTTCAGGGAGGACTTATATTGACGAGTTTCAGCAAAAAATCATGCAAAAATGACGGTAGGTCTTATTTTCAGGGTAGGTCTTATTTTCAGGGAAACGGTAGGAATTTTGAGACACAGTAAAATATTACTTAGTGAAATGTCTTAGCGGGCAGGAGGGTAGTCTTCCAGAAACATAAATCCAATTTGTTTTACTAGTCTTCATGGGGGGAACATACATTATAAATAAACATCAATTATATTCCCCCAAAATCCAGTGTGACACGAGACATTAGGTGGAAAAAAATTGACCGTGGGTATGACAAACAAACGTGCACGTATGTAATTAAACCTTTAAAGTACAGCTGAGTGATTTTCTTATCCCAGTCCAAGATTTATTAATACACATGTCAATGTCAAATCTAATAAAGGCACTGTGTTAATTGTAATTGTAGTGCCAGCTGCTAACACCTGTCAAGGTATTTCTGGCACAGAATATGCTCATTGTATGTGAGCTCAATGACAGCCCTGAATACAAGGGAGGCAGCCTTTTATTTCCAGACTCGGCATTTCAGAAGTTGGTTTAAGTGTCAAATGAGTCACTTGCTTCACATCACTGAAACCATTAGATGCAACCACCGTTTTGCACAAACTGAAACCTACGCTTAAGAAAGACCCCGGAGTAAAGTATCCTGGGATTTGCTCATCAATGCTGAGTTGAGTTGCTACTGGAATTTGCCTAGGGCAAAATCTGAGGTCAATTTGAAAGGTCCTGCTGTGGCAAAATTTATTATTATTAAACACCCAACATAAGTAAGTTCTGTACAACAATATAAAAAAGAAGGCAGTCCTTACCCACAGGCTTACAGTCAAGTACAGAAGCGGTTGCATTTTATTTAGAAAGTGCTTACAGTTCAGCAATGTATGAAAATACTTTAACAGACACAAAAAGAGAAAGGATCGCTCAATTCCCATCCTTTTGCATCAATGGGAACCATGTGGGATATACTCAGAGGAGGAGCCAGCCCATTTTCGATGGGGTGCGGCACCCCTGTACGCCCCCCTCTACGTGGGTGTGGCACCCCTTTACGCCCCCTATTTTTTCGCAGGCCCCTATTGCCTTCAAAAGGAACGCAAAAAATTGTGGTTTTTTTAACCTTTCCGGGTTTTTTTTTTTTACTTTTAAGGCAGCTGGGGGCATTCTCAGAGGGGTGCAGGGGCATGTGTGTGCTTTGCGGGTACTTACAGGGCACAGGCAGCATGTTCTTGTAATTGAACTCCTGAACTCTCCAACTGAGCGCTGTGAGGAGGCAGTGGGAGGGTGTAAGGGACTTTAGATTAGCTTGCTAGGATCGCTAGGATTGGGCAGCGAGGTCATGTGACCTCATCCAGAAAGCAAACAGCAACGACGGAGGACGCTTGCAAGTGGTGAAACAGACTGGTAAACAGACCTGCCCCCCCCCGTCGTCCCAAAGAGGTTCGGTAGTAGCGTCCCAAGGTCCAAGGAAGCGCCCCAAGTAGCGCCCCAAGGTCTGGGAAGGCACTGCCCGTTGCAGCGCCCGCTGCACTTTAACCATTTTTTTTCTTCAGTTCGGCTTGCTGCCGAATTTCGGTGGCAAGCCGCGGCAGGCAATCGCAGCACTGAACGCCCCCTCCGTTCTCGATGCACCCAACGCCCTGGAGCCCACCGCACCACCGCATCCCATTTTGCGACGCCTCTAGATATACTGGCTCTAGAACTGATGAGTTTCTGTTTTGTTTTTTAAAGTGTAATCCACTGCTCAGCTTGGGTTAACAGCCCAATCTTATCCAAAGCCCTGCACTGGGACGCAACAGCGCCAGGGCAGGCTCCGCTGTATCCAGTGCAGGGCTGGAGATCCCCTTCCTCCGTGTTGAGCCCCAAAAGCCCCTCTGGGCCAGCAAAATGGCTGGCGCAACTCAGAGCAGCCCCATGTCAGGCTTTCAAGCCTGGGACGGGGGATAGGGTTTGGTGGAGGCCTCCTCCACCGAGCCTGCCCCCTTCACAGGCCTGATCTGCCTCCCCCCTGTCTTCACCCCACCCCAGAACACCCCCTTCCTCCCTTCTGCCCTCCCCGCGCCTCCCTGCTACGGAGCTCCCCTGCCCCAGCAGGTGCTGCTCCTTCGCTGGTGGAGGCCTGCTGGCGCTGGCCTCCATGCTGGTGGGACTGGTCTCCACGCAGTCACAACATGCTTTATGGCATGTTTGCGACAGCGCGGAGCCCAGTACCGCTGGTGGAGGCCAGCATAGGATTGGGCTGTAACTGAATGGTATTGAAACCAGCCCATTCAATCTGCTTTCCCCCGCACAGCTACCAAGCAAACCAAAGAGGAACAGATTCTACCTGTGGACATCTTTGAGTATCCTAGTGGCCACCATTACAAGATGATTAAACAGTTGGCAAATAACAAGTAGCCAATTTCCTATCCATTGCTAATACCGTATTTCTTCGAGTCTAAGGCGCCATCGATTCTAAGGCGCACCTTTACTTTCAGTACCACCAGCAGGGGAAAAAAAATCCATCAATTGTAAGACTCACCTCCCTTCATTGAATCTACCCGCTCAGCACCAACTCTCCCCAGCATGTCTCCTGCAGCTGAGGATGACTGAGTGCCTTTGCATAGCATTTCTGGCCCTGCCAGAAAGTGCCATTTCCTTCATTACCTGGGCTTGGGGGAGCTTCAGGGAGGCCTGAAAAACAGCGATTTTTGGCCATTTCTGGTTTTCGCGAAAACCGGAAATGGCTGAAAACCACCATTTTTTGCTGAACTGAAGATTGGGGAGGCCTGCAGAGGGTCACGCAGGTCTCCCTGAAGCTCCCCCAAGCCCCAGTAAGTAAGAAGATAGCATTTTGGGGTGCTTTTTGGAGACCTTCGATTCTAAGACGCACCCCATTTTTTGAAATGCTTAATTGGGAAAAAAACATGTGTCTTAGAATTGAAGAAATACAGTATATGTCAAACCTTTAACATTAATCTTATCAATGTGAATATTAATATTTACTTAGCAATTAAGAGAATGAGCAGATAGCAATTGGGAAATGAGACAATATCATTTGTGATACAATATTTGATCTTGTCTTAATGTCTTGTCTTTATATGTCTTATACTGAGTCAGACCATTGGTCCATCTAGAATTCTAGATCAACATCGTAGACACTAACTGGCAGCAGCTCTCCAAGGTTTCAGAGTGAAATTCTCTGTGCCCTACCTGGAGATGCAGCTAGGCATTGAACCCGGAAGATTTCTGCATGCAAAGCAGACGTTCTTCCACTGAACTCCTCCTTAATTGGCTGGTTAATTCCAAAAAGCAATCTCTGAATTAAAGTCTTCAGGGCCAGATGAACTGCATCCTAGTGTGCTCAAAGAACTAGCGGACATTATCTCGGAGCCTCTGTCTATAATCTTTCAGAACTCATGGTGAATTGCTGGGCATTGCTGGAAGTGAGTGAATGTGGTCCTTATCTTCAAGAAAGGGGGGAGTATGGGCAACTACTGGCTGGGCAGCCACCTGGCAGGGATGCTGTAGCTGTTGCCTATATTGAGCAGAGGGTTGAACTAGATGACCCACAAGGTCCCTTCCAACACTGACATTCTATAACAGCCTTCATTTTATATGTGTATCTCAGATGCTTGAAAATCAACAGATTTGACCAAAATTTTGATAAGTCAGCATATAACACAATAACTGGAGCCCAAGACCAACCCCAGAGACCTATGTGACTTGGGATGCTGGCTGGGATCCCTTTGAGCCAGGACTGCAGAGTCAGCCCCAGATGCGTTGCCCCAGATCAGCCCCTCAAACCCCCCCCCCATTATTCTTAGGAGTAGACTGTGAGAAGCTGGGGATTGTCAGCAGACAACCCTTGGCTTTGAGTCTGGGTGGTTATGCCCATGGGGGGGGGGAATAGGCAGCCACTGTTATCTCCCTCAGTTTAGGAACCCATACCAATTGGGGTGGAGTTAAGGATAGGAAGTTCCCATTGTAGATTTTATATGTTTGTTAATAAACTGTGTCCCGTTTAACCCACAGCATCTTGTCTGTGTTTTGTCTGTGTATGCCAGCAATGGCATTTTTCAAACAAACAAAAGACAAAAGCTACTTACCAGCAGCTGTTTAGGCTTCTGAACCTGCACATGAGCTTCTGAGGAGGTAAAAAAGTGTCCCCAAAAACAGAAAAATTGGCAAACAATAGGGGAGAAAACAAGGCATTCATCACAAAGCTTTAACAGGCAAGAAACGTTATTCAAAAAAATGAAAGTCTTGCACAAATGATGAAAGCAAAAAAGGAACACAAACTCTGGCTAAAGAAATGTAAGCAGACAATAAAGGATGCAAAAAGAGTCTGAGAAGTGCATGGCTAGAAACAGTAAGGCAAACAATAAAAACTTACTCAAATACATCAAAAGCAGGAAAAATGCTAGAGAGGCTATTGGGCTATGAGAGGATGTGGGAATAAAAGTTAAGCTTAAAGAGGGCAGGGAGATTTCAGGAAAGCACAACAAAATTCATTGTTCCTATATTCACAGCAGTAGATGTAGGGCAGATACTGATACCTGGACTGAGTAACAGAGTCTGATGAACTGAGTCAGAAATGACCAGGGATGAGGTTCTAGTGACTATTGACAAATTAAGCATTAACATATCACTGGGTCCAGATGGCATCCACCCAAGTGTTCTTAAGAAACTCAAATGTGAAATTGTGGATCTTCTCACAAAATCATGTAGCTTTTCCTTTGCATCGGCTTCCATGCCAGTATGCTGGAGAGTAGCCAATGTAGCACTGATATTTCAAAAAGGATCCTGAGGGGATCTGGGAAATTACAGGCCAGTCAATTTAACATCTGTTCCAAGTAAATTGGTGGAAAACATAATTAAACATAAAATGATGAAGCATCTAGAAGAATGGTCCTTGCTGAAGGAGAATCAGCATGGTTTCTGCAAAGGTAAATCCTGCCTCACTAACTTTCTAGAATTCTTTGAGGGTTTCAACAGGCATGAGGATAGAGGAAACCAGTTGACATTGACTATTTGGACTTTCAAAACGTTTTTGACAAATTTTTCCTCCTTGAAGTGCCTTCGTGGCTCTCATGTGCTCTTGTATTCTAAACGTAAGACCCATAAATGTAAGAATACAAGAGTTTTTGACAAAGTCCATCACAGAAGACTTGTGCATAAACTTAGCAGTGATGAAATAAGATGGCAGTTCCTTTTATGGATTGGTAACTGGTTAAAGAACAAGAAGCAGAGATTAGGAATAAATTTTCACAGTGGAGGGAATAAGAAATGGGGTCCTAAGGATTTGTCTTGGGACCAGTACTTTTTAACTTGTTTATAAATGACCTGGATTTAGGATAAATAGCAAGGTGGCCAAGTTTGTAGATTACACCAAACTATTCAGGGTGGTTAAAGCCAAAGCAGATTGTGAAGAGCTCCAAAAGGATCTCTCCAGATTGGGTGAATGGGCAAGCAAACAGCACATGCAGTTCAATGTAAATGTGTTAAATGATGCACATTAGAGCAAAACATCCCCAACTTCCCATACACACTGTTGGGGTCCAAGCTGTCAATGACATCATGGCAGGTAGCTCAATGAAAACATCAGCCCAGTGTGCAGCAGCAGTGAAGAAAGCAAATTTCATGTTATGGGTCATTACTTCCAGGTAAGTGGGGATAGGACTACAGCCTAAGTTATTTATATTTCACCTTTCAGTCCTCCTCAGGTAGTTAACAAAAAGAAATAAAATGCATAAATAGTAATAAAAACACAGCATAAAACTAGCCAGCAGCTTAAAATAGAAATCAAAAGTTAAAAGTCAGCAGTTTAAAAGGCTGGTGGAACAGGAAGGTCTTAACCACACATTTAAAACCAGGAAGGATTTGGCAGGTTTGACTAATTCCCCTAAAGAGAGAATTCCAAAGCTGCAACACAGCTGTTCGGTGCTAGATAAGCAGTGGGGGGGGGCAGGGGTGCTAGAAGAGGCTTCTGGCACACACACACACACCCCCGAGGAGTATTACCCTGGGCAGAGCATCCCCACACCCTCTTAGCTACACCAGTGACACCATCACCAAAAAAACTCTGTGCCTGGTACCCACCAAATGAATCTGCAATAGAGGTGGACCAAAGAGCAGGACATGAAAGGCCAATTGTACAGCCTGGGTAAATGCATAGGGGCGAAGGTGATCCTTAAGGTAGCCCAGTCCCAACTGGTGTAAGCTTTTAAATGTTAAATACCACCAGTATTTTTAACTGGGCCTAGAAATAAACTGACAACTAATGCAGTTGATAAGGAATTGGTGTTCACTCTGCAAGGGGTGAGACTTCACTCTGCAAGAGACTTCACTCTGCAAGGGGTGAAGTCAGGCTGAACTCTTAGGAGAGGTCATGCTAATTAAGGACCATTAAGCAGTGGCCAAAGGATTGGAAAAGGTCAGTTTACGTTCCAATTCCAAAGAAGGGCAGTGCCAAAGAGTGTTCAAACTACCGCACAATTGCACTCATTTCACATGCTAGCAAGGTTATGCTCAAAATCCTACAAGCTAGGCTTCAGCAGTACGTGAACCGAGAACTACCGGAAGTACAAGCTGGGTTTCGAAGAGGCAGAGGAACTAGAGATCAAATTGCCAACATGCGCTGGATCATGGAGAAAGCACAAGAGTTCCAAAAAACACCTACTTCTGCTTCATTGACTACGCAAAAGCCTTTGATTGTGTGGATCACAACAAACTGTGGCAAATTCTTAAAGAGATGGGGGTACCAGACCACCTTACCTGCCTCCTGAGACACCTGTATGCTGATCAAGAAGCAACAGTTCGAACCGGCCATGGAACAACCGATTGGTTCAAAATTGGGAAGGGAGTACGGCAAGGATGTATATTGTCACCCTGCTTATTTAACTTATATGCAGAGTACATTATAAGAAATGCAGGGCTGAATGAATCGCAAGCCGGAATCAAGACTGCCGGGAGAAATATCAACAACCTCAGATATGCAGACGATACCATCCTAATGGCAGAAAGTGAAGAAGAACTAAAGAGCCTCTTGATGAGAGTGAAAGAGGAGAGTGCAAAAGTTGGCTTGAAACTCAACATTAATAAAACTAAGATCATGGCATCTGGTCCCATCAATTCCTGGCAAATAGAAGGGGCAGAAATGGAAGCAGCAACAGATTTTACTTTTTGGGCTCCAAGATCACTGCAGACGGAGACAGCAGCCATGAAATTAAAAGACGCTTACTCCTTGGAAGGAAAGCTATGGCAAACTTAAACAGCATAATAAAAAGCAGAGATATCACCATGCCAACAAAAGTTCGCATAGTCAGGGCGATGGTGTTCCCAGTAGCAATGTATGGTTGCGAGAGTTGGACCATAAGGAAGGCTGAGCGCTGAAGAATAGATATTTTCGAAATGTGGTGCTGGA
The DNA here is from genome assembly GCA_026170595.1 of Plestiodon gilberti rubricaudatus. Lineage (NCBI taxonomy): Eukaryota > Metazoa > Chordata > Lepidosauria > Squamata > Scincidae > Plestiodon > Plestiodon gilberti. The sequence continues at coordinate 114,750,872 of JANXHW010000003.1, forward strand.
GAAGACTCCTAAGAGTCCCTTGGACTGCTAGGAGATCAAATCAGTCAATCCTAAATGAAATCAACTCTGACTGTTCCCTGGAAGGACAGGTACTGAGGCTGAAGCTCAAATATTTTGGCCACCTAATGCGAAGAGAGGACTCTCTGGAGAAGTCTCTGATGCTGGGAAAGATTGAAGGCAAAAGGAGAAGGGGAAGGCAAAGGATGAAATGGTTAGACAGCATCACTGATGCAACGAACATGAAAATGAGCGAACTCAGGAAGATAGTGGAGGACAGGAAGGCCTGGCGGGATAAGGTTCATGGGATCACGAAGGGTCGGACATGACTTAACGACTGAACAACAACAACAACAACGAGAACGAAGGTTGGAGCCTGTGCGACATCTGTGTTTCTCCTTTTCTAAGGTTTTACAAATGTGGATGTTCCATCCTTTTGCTGCATTTTTGTCCCCTGGAACCTGGAATCATGCAGCCTTGTCCTTGCTGCTTAGACAGACTTCGTACTCAAAACCTGCCCAGCAGAATAGGATTGATCTCTCCTTCCCTTTGATCCTCATAACAGTCTCTCTCTCTCTCGCTCGCTCGCTCGCTCGCTCTCCCCTACATTTATTTCACTTGCAACCATTTAAAGCTCTGTAACTGATCTCTTAAGCAAAGTAGCTGAAAGTAAACATGTCTTTTACTTGTCATCTATATTTCTTTAATAAACTCTATCTTCCAAGACTTTAGAATTACGGGTAAAGATGCCATGTAGTTTATTTCAAACAGACCAATGATTTAAAATAACTTCAAAACACTGTGTGGAGAACCAATATAAATGGAGCTCCAGACAGGCATAAAATACATTAAAAATCGGAGGCTGTGTATGTTAGATACCGACGTTTCGCTCCGTAGCTCGGAGCTTTTTCTAGGTGCAATCACGAAGATTGAAGATGGTAAGGCAGGTAGAGTGAAATCACCAGTTTAAAAAGACTATAGAACGCGAGGGAAACTGCCACTTGGTAATGGAACTGAAACCAGAAATGCTTAAAGGCAACCACACTTAACCCCTGGAACGTCCTTCTCTGTATCCTCTGTGTCCGTGCGCTCTGTCCCACGTATAATGGGCAACCAAATCTTATCAATAAAGGCAAGGTCCTGCTGTCTATTCATAAGATCCCCAATTGATTTTTTACTGATTTCCAAAGCCTCCAGATTGCGTAAAAGTCTTGTGTTGCCCTCATTTCTCAAACATTGGGTGTTCTCTCATCTTTACCTGTAATTCTAAAGTCTTGGAAGATAACTGCTGGCCATGAAAGCTTTTATTCTTTCTTAAACTCTATCTTCTTTTGAAAGATCAGGCTCGTGGTTACTGGTAGCCTAATTTTGAGGCACTTTGAGGTTGTTTGCACCGCCGTTCACCCACGTATAGGATCCCAAAACTGTCAGTTACTGCTGAATTTGACCTCTCACTTTAGAACAGAGGTTTCCAAATGGGGGCGTTGCGATGCCCCAGTCGGGTAGAATCAATCATTACCCCCTTAAGGGGGGTGGCGACATGCAGTGACTTGCGATGGCACTCCCAGGATTGCACCGGCGCTGGGGGAAAAGGGTTTTTTTACTCACTGGGAGTCAAACCGGCCCTCCGGAGGGTGCAAAGGCGCGGACCCCTCTATATACCTCCCTGCACCCCAGATTAGCTTTCAAATGCAATTTGAAGGTACTTCTGGTTTACGTACAGGTTTTGGAGACAACCAGAAGTAGTTTCAAATCGCCACGGGCCCCCACACCCTCTGGAGGGCCAGCACTACCTCTGGTGAGTGAAAAAACCTTTTCCCCCCAGCACGATCCCAGGAGTGCTGTCACCGCTGTCCCCACCTCATCCCACAACTTGTAAAGTTGGGAACTGCTGCTCTAGAAGTATTACTAATTCCCCCAATTTGGTTCAATTTGAGTTATTTGTGTGTGTGTGTGTGTGTGTGTGTGTGTGTGTGTGTGTAGCCGTAGAACCCTGGGCTATGGGATTTTGTAAGTTCCCACTCTCATCCTTTCTAGCTACCTCAGCACCTTCTTGACTCCCCTTTTCCTGTTGTTGAAAAGGACAAAGGAGAATGTAACATGCAGGAACCAAGATAAGGGGGCACGCTTTGGCTTTGCCTGAGAAATTCTGTTACAGGAACATCACACACAGACCCTCGTCCTGTTTGTTAGGGTTAGCTAAAGACAAAGGACGCACTCCAAGGGGAGGAGGGATTTTTGCTTGGGTTTTGTCTCTAATGGCACGTAGGCAAGCTTGTGATGTAATTCCTGCTGAAATTTGACTTGTATCCTGTCTTTTTGCATATGCATTGAATGAAGGTATAAGACCATGCTCAGTTCTTTGTTGGTTGTTCCAGCTAATCTGATTTCAATCCGCTTATTGCTGGGACCCATGGCCATGCTAATATTTCAAAATGGAATAAAAGATTCTATGCAGTTCTCTCTTCTCTCTTAAGACTATGTTTTGTAATTCCTTTCGGGGCCTCTGAGCTAACTCACAGCCATCCAAAGCTGTTTTTCAGCAACATGTGTGTGTGTGTGTGTGTGTGTGTGTGTATGACATGTGTAAGACCACATGTGTGCATGTAAATGAGCAGTGCAATAACATCCAGGTGAGTGAGGAGGTACACAACGTCCATGCATAGGCGTATGGCTGGAGAAACAAAGGAGAGCAGGAACCTTAGATGAGTTCGCTGTTCAAAGTTATATAGAAAACATGGTTGGAGGGTTTCCCCCTCCAACCATCATGATCCAACTGGGACAGCCGTGACTTTCACAGCTCTGATTCCTGGAAAACCGTGTCCTCCATTCATCCCAATTTTAATCAAGCAGCTACTTTTTAAAAGTCAAAAGGAGTAGTCAGTCATAAGAGTTGGTTCATCACTGGCTGCGAAAAGCACATTATACACATGAATTTGAGGCCATTAAAAGAGTGCCAGCAAAAAAATGATGGCTCTATCATCATGTTAATATGTTACAATTAACTTATGATTAGTCATTTGCACATTAAAACTATCTCTTTTCCTTTTATAAAACATTTTAAAGCACTCAGTTTGGGCATGATACAGTCAGAGCTGAGCATTCTGAAATCTGTTCAACTTCAGGGGGAGTTAAGCACTGCTTGGCTTCCTATTGGAATCAATGAGTATCAAAGTATTTTGGCTGAATTGTTCTCTCTCTCTCTCTCTCTCTCTCTCATTTATTTATTTATTTATTTATTTATTTTAAAAAATGTATATCCCACCTTATCCTATGCCGAAGGCAAATGCCCAAGGCAGCTTACAACAAAAATTAAAATACATAGTTTAAAATACAGAAAATAAGTTTAAACAATACATAATTTAAAAACAATAAAATCCACTCGGGGGGGACAGAATGGAGCAGAGAAGCAGCATGGCAGAGCATCTTGAGACACAGGAGGCAGACCACAACCCATCACCCAAACGCTAGATGAAACAAAAACGTTTTGAGCCCTCGCCGAAAAGTCATGAGGGAGGGGGTGGTTCTCAGATCCCCTGGCAGGGAGTTCCACAGTTGTGGTGCCACAGCAGAGAAGGCTCGCCTACGTTTTGCCACTCCCCTAACTTGCAATAGAGGTGGTACACGCAGGAGAGCCCCCTCAGATGACCTAAGAGAGCGGGCCGGAATGTATGGGAGAAGGCGGTCCCTCAGATATCCTGGACCCAAACCGTGAAGGGCTTTAAAGGTCATTACCAGCACCTTGAATTGGGCTTGGAAACGAATGGGCAGCCAGTGCAGCCGCTGAAGCAGCGGTTCAACAGAGTCAAACCGCCTAGCTCCAGCAACCACCCGGGCCGCCGCATTCTGCACTAACTGCAGCTTCCGAACTGTCTTCAAGGGCAGCCCCACATAGAGCACGTTACAGTAATCCAGTCTTGAAGTCACTAAGGCGTGGACCACCGTGGTCAGGTCCGATCGACTCAAGTACGGCCACAGCTGGCGCACCAGCCGAAGCTGGGCAAACGCACCCCTGGCCACACCCGCCACCTGGCTTTCCAGGGAGAGCTGTGAATCCAGAAGTACTCCCAAGCTGCGCACCCGTTCCTGCAGGGGGAGTGCAACCCCATTCATAACGGGCAGGTGACTCAGTACCTGCATCGAAGCTTTCCTGACCAGTAGGACCTCTGTCTTTTCTGGATTCAATCTCAACCTATTAGCCCTCACCCAGACCCCAACCGCCTCCAGGCAGCGCTCCAGGACTTCCACAGCCTCCCTGGAGCGAGATGGCAAGGAGAGGTAGAGTTGGGTGTCATCAGCGTATTGGTGACACCCAACACCAAATCCCCGGATGATCTCTCCCAGCAGTTTCATGTAGATGTTGAAAACCATGGGAGACAGAGTTGAACCCTGTGGCACCCCACACTGTAAGGGGCAGGGCGCCGAACAGGCGTCTCCCAGCATCACCATCTGGGACCTGTCAGCCAAGTGGGAACGGAACCACTGCAACGCTGTGTCCCCTAGTCCCAACTTGGCCAGCCGGCCCAGAAGGATACCATGGTCGATGGTATCGAAAGTCGCCGAGAGGTCCAAAAGGACCAGCAGGGATGCACTCCCCCTGTCCAGTCCTCAGCGAAGATCATCCAGCAGGGTGACCAAGGCTGTCTCCGTCCCAAAGCCCCGCCTGAAGCCAGACTGAAAAGGGTCCAGATAATCCGTTTCATCTAGTATCCCCTGGAGCTGAGACACCACCACCTGCTCAATCACCTTACCCAAAAAAGGCAAATTGGAAACTGGCAGATAGTTATTTAAATTGGAGGAATCCAAAGATGGTTTTTTCAGGAGGGGACGCACAATTGCGGTCTTCAAGATGCTAGGCATCACTCCCTCTCGCAAAGATGAATTCACAATAGGTTCCACCCAATCGGCCAGCCCAACCCGCGCAGTTACACACACACACACACACACACACACAGAGAGAGAGAGAGAGAGAGAGAGAGAGAGAGAGAGAGAGAGAGAGAGGAGTTAATGCACAGAAATGCTAAACTACTAAAAATAATTGCAATGGAACCGAAAATGTGAGATGAAGTGCAAGTGTTTGAAATCTATGTGTCTCATTTTGCCCCATCACCAATATTTTCATAAAGAGCAAAACAAAGCCCTTTTGGGATGATGAACAATCTTTTCATTTATTTTGGTGTGTTAACCACTTTGAACGTTTGTTTTAAAAAAGCAGTATTTAAATATTTCTAATAAAATACTAATAATGAAGAGAGAGAGAAAAAAATCATGCAGCCTCTTATGATGCTTAGGGCCCAGTCCTATATCTACCTTTCCAGTGCTGATGCAGCCATACCAATGGGGCATGTGCTGCATCCTGCAGAGGGGAGAAGCAGTCACAGAGGCCTCCTCAAGGTATGTTTTTATTTTATTTCAAAAATTTATACCCCGCCTTTTCCTATGCCAAGGCAAATGCCCAAGGCGGCATTTGTTCCCTTACTTCAGGGCTGCATTGTGGCTGCATCGGTGCTTGAAAGTTGGGTGGGATTGGACCCTTTAGTGTAGTAAAATTGACTTATTTAAGTAATTGTCATAGGTAATTGTGTTCCTGTTTTGCTTTTATTAAATATATGAAAAATGGTTCATTAGAAACATTACATGAGCAAAGAGAACCTAGTCTGTCAATACATGTTTTTAAAAAATCCTTAACATATGAATCATCAAACAACAAAAAGAAAATGTAGCTAGCTCATCATGAAAACACAAACAGAATAAATTAAATGCCCCAACTACTGAAGAAAATGTTCCAATCTGTATGCACATGTTTGTTCCACAGATGGACACACAACAGCTGAGGCTTGTTCTGTGCTTCGCCTGTTTATTAAACCAGCAAGAAAGGTCTAAGAACGAGTTACCATGCCAACCTGCAGCAGCACTATGTAATATATTAGACTTGCCGGCAAATGTGCAAAAGCCAGCATGTGTGGCAAATATTATGGTTCAGGTATACAGTTAAATCTGACTCCAGTAACTGGTGGCCATACCAGAAGTGCATGGAACATTCATCCTGAATCAGCAAGTTTTCACTGTCACTACATTAACACCAAATGAACATGATATAGTTTCATTATATTTTAACCCCTTTGTACCAAGCCACAAAATCCTACAACTCTAACTTTTGTGCCAAGACTAAATACACATATTTAAGAACTACTCTGTGCTTGTGTGGTGTTAAAGCCGTCTTGATCAGGTTTCCATGCTTCTACCAAAAATAGTCTTCCCAGTCCTTGTGAGGTGCAGCCCAACTCTTACCAACAACCAGGAAGTACCGACAGTGGTCCCAGAAGCCAAACCACTCTCAATTGCCCATTGGTGTAGCCAGTTATTCGCCTGAAGACCTCTGCCTGTCACCAGGAGAACAGATGAGAATAAAAAGGGGGGGAGTTTCTGAGTGGAGAGGGAGAGGGCAAGGGTGGTTCTTGTCTGCACCAATGTGTGCCAAGGTCTTATCCCCTCTTTTTGAACCTGCCAGGCAGGTCCTGCCCCACCCCATTTCTCCTATATAGCTGGTGTAGGTCCAAGGAGACCCATAGGCCACCAGGGGGCCTACACAAAGTAAGTAGAAATATTTATACTTACGTCTGGCAGTCCACCTAACCGCCTCCCCACCAGTGGATGCAACGCAACTGTGTAGGCGCCAATGGTGGGGGATAGGATTAGGCAGCCTGTTGATTTTGTTCAAATGCAAATGTTCAAGAGTTCATTTGATCACTTTATTTAAACATTTATTTTATAATTAAATGGGCCCCGGGCACCCTGTTATCAGGGAGGAAAGACAGGGTGTAAATCTTTTAAAGAAATAAAATACATAATTATCCGGATGTCTACATGCTGCACTGCTATTTCAGTTAGATTTTTGGATGGCCAATAAAACCACTGTGGACATGGTGGCCCACAAATGCAATGCAGGGAATGACAATTACTTGATCACTTCCAGATATGTTGCCCTGTTAGTCTGTAGCAGCAAAAACAACAAAAGAGTCTTGTGGCATGTTAGCATTGTAGTGCTTCAGTGATCCAGAGCGTCCAGATAGCAAGGCCATCGCATTTGAAACACACAAACATGCTGCTGTAACAACTTGCTTTACTTTTTAAAAGTGTGTTTTTAAAACACACTGTTTTCTGGTGGGGCACTAAAAGATTAGATGGTAGCTCCATCCAATGACCAAATTCAAGGCAATTTGCTAGATCTTCTCCAGCCAAAGCAAATGGAAAAAAAATCAATCAAGGATGGACCGGAACTGTCACCAGATTCTTCTGGGAATGTTCCTTTTCCCCTTTGAAAATAAGTAACTTTTCCAAATGATTTATTGGGTTAAGAATCTCATTTGTCTCATCCTGAAGAACAATCACAGCAGGCAAAATTTTCTTTTGAAAGGCTGAGCTGAGCTAAGGGAGAATCCGCATCCTTTATCCTACAACAGCTCTAGTGCATGGTGTGATCTGTGGCTTCAGTCTTCTATCCGTAACAAAAGTGCTGATCACAAACCAGCTGTGTTGCTTTTTGTGTTAACACTCAATCACCAAAGCAAGAAATACATGAGAGATTAATGAGATCTTTTTCTTCTCATATTGCTCAGTTTATCTCATAAGATCTATTTCCTGTGCTCTTATTTCAAGGGGTATCATATCTCTGTTTCCACACTCATCCAATTTTTCATTTTCTTTTTCAGTGCCTTGTCAGCAATTTCCCAACATTACTTCATTATGGGATAGATACGGAGTAATTGTTAACCTCATGTTTCGCAATTGGTTCTGAAATCTAAAAGTGCAGTATATTTCAAAAACAAAAACCACACCCCAACATTAACGACTCAAAAGATATATAAAAAGGCAGTCTTACACAAAACGGCATCTAATATTTGCAGAACATTTACCCAGGTAGTACTTGCATGTAAAAGGAGTGCGCACATCCTGGAATTCCTACAAGATGGTCTGTCAAAACGTTTAAGCACCAATACCCTGCGACGGCAAGTAGTAGCTACCATCAATAGCGTTCTAGGAACGGTATCAGGAAGTGGGTCTTCAAATGATCCCCATATTAAGCGGTTCTTAAAAGGGGTAGCATTACTGAATCCACCAGTGATCCACCGGATCCCAACGTGGGACCTGACCTTGGTCCTAAGGGTACTCATGGGGACATCATTTGAGCCATTGGATAAGATCCCAATCAGAGAACTTACTTTTAAAACTCTTTTATTAGTGGCACTAACCTCAGCAAGACGAGTGTCTAAGTTAGGAGCACTTTCAGTCAACCCCAAACTAACCGTCATCCATGATAACAAAGTGGTACTAAAAACTGATCCCGCTTTCATACCTAAGATTAACTCATTGTTCCATAGGTCCCAGGACATAGTACTGCCATCCTTCTGCCCCGACCTATCCGGAGAGGAGGACTGGCACCACCTAGACGTTCACTGCGCTCTTTGATCCTATCTCTCTTCTATCTCTCTTGGCCCTGCCTTTGTCCCCGAAGGGACCCAAGGCAGATTACAACATAAAAAATACAATACAATACAGAAAGTAATCACTTTTTAAAACAGTAAAAAATAATTAACAAAACTAATAAAAACATCTAAAAATTGATTTAAAAAAAGATTACCTTTAAAACAAGATCATAAAAACAGCAGCACCTCACCCGAACCAGCAAGATGTTAAAAAAGGCAAAGGCTCAGAAGGCTTCTTTGAACACGAAGGTTTTTAGGCCTCCCCGGAAAGTGTCCAAGGAGTAGGTGTCCTTGGAGAGGAGTAGGTGTCCAAGGAGTAGGTGTCCAAGGAGAAAGTGTCCTCAGTAAGTCAAAGGGGAGGGAATTCCATAAGGTTGGTGCCACTACTGAGAAGGCCCTATTTCTGGCCGCCACCCCTCGCACCTCCCTGGGCGATGGTACCCGCAAAAGGGCCTTTTCTGAAGATCTAAGGAGACAGGCTGGACTATATAGAAGTAGGCGGTCTCTCAAATATCCTGGCCCCAAGTCATATAGGGCTTTAAAGGTCAAAACCAGCACTTTGAATTGGGCCCAGAAACGAATCGGCAGTCAGTGCAGCTGTCAGAGGAGCGGCCCGACAGAGTCGAACCGCCTACCTCCAGTGACTACACGGGCCGCCGCATTCTGCACTAATTGCAGTTTCCGAACCATCTTCAAGGGCAGCCCCACGTAGAGCGCGTTACAATAATGTAGTCACGATGTCACCGTGGCATGGATCACCGTGGTCAGGTTTGCACGATCAAAGTACGGCCGCAGCTGGCGCACCAGCCGTAGCTGGGCAAAGGCCCCCCTGGCCATAGCCGCCACCTGGGAATCCAGGAGCAGCTGTGGGTCCAGGCAGACCCCCAAGCTGCGGACCTGCTCCTTCAGAGGGAGTGCAACCCCATTCAGAGCAGGACGATACTCTAGCACCTGCATCGTGGATTTCCGGACCAGGAGAACCTCTGTCTTGTCCGGGTTTAGTTTCAGCTTATTAGCCCTCATCCAGGTCCCAACCACCTCCAGGTAGCGCTCCAGAACCTCAACAGCCACCCTGGAATCAGGTGGAAAGGAGAGATAGAGCTGTCATATTGCTGTCAGAGATAGAGCTGTCATCAGCATATTGATAGCACCCCACTCCAAATCCCCGGATGTCCTCTCCCAGTGGTTTCATGTAGATGTTAAATAGCATGGGGGACAAGATGGAACCATGTGGCACCCCACACCTCAAGGGCCAGGATGCCAAACAGGCGTCCCCCAGCACCACCATCTGGGACCTATCTGTCAAGTAGGAGCGGAACCACTGCAGAACGGTGCCCCCGACCCCCAGCTTGGCCAGTCGGCCCAGAAGGACACCATCGTTGATGGTGTAAAAAGTCGCTGAGGGGTCCAGCAGAACCAACAGGGACACACTCCCCCTGTCCAGTCCTCTGTGTAGATCATCCACCAAGGCGACCATGGCCGTTTCCATCCCAAAGCCCGGCCTGAAACCAGATTGAAAGGGATCTAGATAATCCGCTTCATCCAGGACCCTCTGGAGTTGAGACGCCACCACCCGCTCAACTACCTTGCCCAAAAACGGGAGGCCAGTAGTTGTCCATTACTGTGGAGTCAAGGGAGGGCTTCTTCAGAAGGGGTCGAACCACCGCCCGCCTCAAAGCGAGCGGCAGCACCTCCTCCACCAACGAAGAGTTGACCACCCTCCCCATCCACTCGGCCAGCCCCTCCCAGGCAGATCTGATTAGCCAAGCCGGGCAAGGGTCAAGCATGCAGGCAGTCGGCCTCACACTCTAAAGGAGCTTATCCACATCCTCAGGCTGTACAAGCTGAAAAGAATCCCACAACACTGAACAAGCAGATGCCAAGGGGACATCCTCAGATATTGTCAATGAGGCATCCAAGTCATGGCGAATCCGGTCGATTTTATCTGCGAAATGTTTAATAAACATGTCGCAGCGGGCCACCGTGTGTTCCTCCTGATCTATTGGGGGAGCCTGGTGGAGTAGGCCTCGCACCACATGGTACAGCTCCGTTGGACGATTGCCTGCAGATGCAATGGTAGCAGAGAAGAAATTTCTCTTTGCTGCTATCACCACCATGGAGTAGGTTCTATAGTGGGCCCTACTCTGTGTCCGGTCGGACTCAGCACGAGTTTTCTGCCACCGTCGCTCAAGACATCTACGCCGTCGCTTCATAATTTGCAGCTCCTCAGTAAACCAAGGAGCCGCTCTGAGTCTGCGGCATGGCAAAGGTCGCTCAGGAGTGATCTCATCCACTGCCCTGGCCATTTCCCCATTCCAGAGGTCAACCAGGGTCTCAGACGAGTCACCAGTCTTGGCAGTGGGAAAGCCCCCCAGAGCCCTCAGGAAACCTTCTGGATCCATTAGCCTCGGGGGGGGGGGACACCATAGAATGCGGTTCCCCGCCTTTGCGGAGAAAGGAAGCTGCAACAAGCCTAAACCTTACCAGAAAATGATCTGTCCATGACAACGGAGTGATGAAAATCTCCTCCACATCCAGATCACCGCCCCCTTGCTCAGCTGTAAACACCAGGTCCAGTACATGTCCCGCCTCATGTGTCGGGGCCAAGATCTTCTGGGACAGGCCCATGTTTGTCATGGCGGCCATGAAGTCCTGAGCTGCACCAACCTTGGGAGCCTCGGCATGAACATTGAAGTCCCCCAGCACTAATAGGCAGGGGGACTCCAGTTCCAACGCCGAGATCACCCCTGTCAGCTCAGGCAGGGAGACTGTTGGGCAGCAAGGCGGGCAGTATACCAACAGAATCCCCATCCTGTCCGGCCCTCTCAACACAACATGGAGACATTCAAACCCAGTGAACTGCTGAACGGGGCACCTGGTAAGGGAGATGGATTCACGATAGACCATCACAACTCCTCCTCTCCGTCCCTGCAGTCATGGCTGCTGCACCACCTGGAAACCTGGGGGACAAAGCTGGGAGAGGCCTACCCCTCCTGCCTCATCCAACCAAGTTTCTGTGATGCATACCAGGTCGGCATTCTCATCCAGGACCAAGTCCCGGATGATATTGATTTTATTATTTACCGACCTGGCACTCAAAAGCAGCAGCTTCAGGTTCAGGGAGTCACTGCCAAGAGTACCAGTCATCCAAGAGTTAGGGGAAGGACCAGAAGGAGAGACAATCTGTCTATGATGGACCCTCCTTCTCCTGGAACGGCTTGTCTGACCCCCACCACCATAAGGAGATGGTGGAGGTGGTACAGAAGATGTCCACATGCCACTACAATTTTTGGCTTCTTGTAACTTCAATTCTTATTTCCACTGGTACTGAAGAATCTTGTATGGAATATTAATCTATAAACATCAGCTTTGTAGCTATCAGTCACAGAAAACATCTGAGTGAAAAGTCCTGAAACAAATTAAGCCACGCGAATGGGTTTTTGCTTTTTAATGCAAAACCTAAAATGGAGCGAAAACTGTTATGACCAACAATAATGTAACACGAATGAATCATCTTTACGGGAATAAAGGTCATAAGTAAAAGTGTATTTAATTAAAAAAAAAACAGCATGACGTTTCATTCATTTATCCATGAATATCATCAGATGCAATAAGCCTGTAAAAATGGCCACAAGACGCTTATTGCATCTGATGATATTCATGGATAGATGAATGAAACGTCATGCTGTGTTTTTAAAATTAAATACACTTTTACTTATGACCTTTAATCATGTGAAGATGATTCGTTCGTGTTACATTAATGCAAAACCTGCCCACTTTCCTCTCCTTATCACCATACTCTTCCCAAGGGACAAAACAATCCCTAGTTACTTTCCTGAGATTTCCCAACTCTGAGGGGGTTTTGCACAGTTCTAGTTGGTGCGACTGTGACAGTTTTGATAATATGATTCATTTCAAGAACTTCCTGCTCATTAGGATGTATGATTGAGCCACAACGAGCTTTATCAGCTATTGCTTTCTGTCTATTCCAACTACACTAGACATTGGCAGAAATTGGGATAGATACTTTTTTTCATTTTCCTGGCCTTCCAGGCATGTCAGGTCAAATTCTCTTTAGGTCCCGAATTGATTTCTGATATCATATGATAGAAATTCACTAAAGAGTGACTTTAGAAAGGCTTTAGAAAAGGTATGTGATTGGCCCTTATAGACTTTGACACACGGAATGCTTGGAGGCAGCTATTCCTGTGACCTTATACTGCTAAATGCTTTTTTATCAAAGCAGCACTGCAACTGTACACCTATTGAATCGGTAATGAAATATCTTTTGCAGGACCAATTGCAGCTGTTGAAACTGATGTTTTTTTGCTCCTGTGTAGGCCAAACATACACATCTATCATTCCAACTGGGGCTCATTTGGGTCACCCCAAATCCTTAAAAGTTGTAGTAACTGTCAAATGACCACTCTTTGTTCTTGATTACTTGCTAATGGTTCTACAATGGTTCAGGGCTATTGCCAGCCAGGTTACACCTGGCAGCCAGGTGAGTTCAGAATTATACCAGTGTGTCTGTGGACTGGTGAAAGAAAACCATTTGAAACTTCAAAGTAGCTAGAAAGAGAGTCAAATTTGGGGGACTCTGCATTGGTGGGCTTCAAGTAGTGCATAGTCATTTATTTGGGGAACTGATGCTGCTTTCCAGACCTGTACTGCTGTAGGTGCTTACCTAGTCCCCATGCGCAACTTATCTGTGTGTGTATCATAGATCACAAAAGGTACTTGTTGCAAACTGCATATCACCAAAGTCTTCAGTGAACTGAAGTTCCAATGGAAACAAAACCCAATATCACTGCACCTGGAATTTCTTCTTGAGGAAATGGGGAGTATGTTACAGTGACAAATGAAAGCAAAGAGTGGAAGAGTACATCTCCCATGAAGGAGTACGCTAAAGTACATAATTATCTCCTTAAATCTATATTAGCAGCCAAATATTACTTAGGGCTGCAGGGTGGTGCAGTGGGTTGATCGAAAGGTCGGCAGTTCTAATCCGCACGACGGGGTGAGCTCTCGTTGCTTGACCCAGCTCCTGCCAACCTAGCAGTTCAAAAGCATGTTAGTGCGAGTAGATAAATAGGTACCGCTTGCGGGAAGGTAAACAGCGTTCCATTGAACGCAATGGAAACACTTTTGAATTTGTGTTCTTAAAAAAATGAAACTATCAGTTATTAGCGACTCCTTCACACGTTGTCCTGCTCCTACAAATCCGTCAGAACTGGTCTGCTGTCCCGCCCCAATCAGTTTACTCTAAATGTAGGAAACTGTGCAATATAATATTATATGTTAAATAAGTACTATTTATTACGTCCCCAAAGGCAAAGAATTGGAAATCAACGCGACACATACAACCCTGATTATGCGCTTTACATGTTAAAGTGCCCCTGTGGATTGATTAGCATATGAAAGAATCCCAGGACGCAAAACAAAGGATTAGCAAGCATAACAGGAGTGCTATTAGCATAGAGAACAGAGATTGTCCTACAGACCAACCTTTCAAACAATGGAAGTATATTTATCAGTCACATGTACATAGGCCTTCGTGGATTTCCCAACCAAACAAGCAGCAGAGAAAGAAAAGAGCTTTTTATCATCTTAAGAGGAGATACTCTCACTGAGGACATAAGTGATACTTCTTAGGACTTCAAGACCAAATTAACAGTCTGTTCTCCTTTCAATCCACTAGCTCTGTCACTCCTCTGAAATGTGTTTTTGGGAGAAATGACAATCTACTTGATTTGGCTGATGCAAATAAATGAGAATATCACTTTGCAAACTAAAGACAAAGTTCACTACCTACCTGAAGGTTGTAGTGAACTCATTCATCTAACATTAGATAGCTGCCTGCCTCCAGTTCATCTAGTTAATTCAAATGAAACTCATCCATTGGGATGGGATATTCAGTGCTCTGTGTTATATCATGGTATTTTCCCATGGGCATGGATGCATGGGAAAGAGAAAGAAGATAGAGGAAGTTCTTTTCTCTCTCAAACATAATACCAAGTCCATCACAGGTTAAAATACATGATGACTGTATGTAAGCAACCTCTGGGTTTTAGAGGTAGCCTATCTTTGAATGCCAGATGCAAGGGAGTAGCAACAGGATACAGCTGGGAGTAGCAACAGGATACAGCTGTAAGATGCACTGGTAGATCCACTGGTGTGGATCCAACAGTAGATCGAAACTTATAACGAAACTAGCTAGAAGCTAGCTAGACTAGAAGCAAACCTATAGAGGCTGTTACACCACCAACATCCAGACTCTAGAATTCCAGCCAGTTGTGCATCCATAGGTCAGGGGCAAAATGTGCTGAAGTGGTTCCATTCCACCCCTCCACATGCATGTATTCAATACACATCATAGACTGATGGCCTGAAAAGGGCCTATAAGACACTGCTAAAAAAAATAACGCCAAACACACACACACACACACACACACACACACAAAACACCAAACGCCTGGTTGACTCCTCGCCACTGCAATGAATTCAACTTATGCAAGCCCTTCTATCTCAGTCTGCTCATCTGTGATAGGGGATAACAATACTAATTTAACTAACAAGGTTGTAATAAGCATTAGAAATAGTGAATGTATACAAAGTGCTTTGAACACTAGAAAGGTTAATAGAAATGCTAAACATATTCTCACTGAAAGGACAGAGATAAACTCTTGCACAACAATGGGAAATCCTAGAGTTCAGATACCCTTTAAAGCAGTGGTGTCACTAGGGGAGTGCTGGGGTGGGGGTGGAGCGCCCCAGGTGACACCTTCAGGGGGATGGCCAAATTTGTGAAAACGTTGTATTTATGAATACAACTAGTGGCCAAAATTGTGAAAACATATTTATGAATAATATATATAATCAGGTTATATATCGTTTGAAGTGCAATATCATGCAGAATGCAATGAAATAAACTGTTTTGAATTATCTGTATTCTATCAAACGTTATGATCAAATAACCAGAAACAGAAAACACAACTGCTTTGTGTAACAAAAAGTGGGTTTCTTTATCCGAGTTGGTTACTGATTTGTTGGGTGACCTGTACTGTTATATATTAAAATAAATAAGCTAATGGGGGTGATACCTTGAGTTACCGGACCGGGTGACACCAACCCTAGTGAGATCACTGTCCAGGAGTAATCTGTAGAAATAGGCTTACCAGATCTCCAACCGGGACAGAGTGCTAGACCTTTACGAGAAGGAATGTGGGCAGGCGTATCTTGTTAAACCTTAGAGCAGGGGTTCTCAACCTGTGGTACGGGTACCCCTAGGGGTACACGGACCTCTTGCTGGGGGTACGCCAAGCCCTGCCCCTTATCTGCCCCATCAGCAGCTAATTAAGTGTTAATTAACATGGATTTTAAATTGTAATTATTTTCAGAGCCCTTCTGTCTCTCTGGTTTTCGTTTTGGGGTTATTTTTGTACTTTGGAAAATGTACTTTGGTGGGGTGGGGGAGGGAGGAGCTGATTTTGGGAAGTGTGACATGGAGAAAAAAAGAGATCCTTGCATATGTCTCTCTGTCTGTCTGTCTGTCTGTCTGTCTGTCTGTCTGTCTGTCTCTCTCTCTCTCTCTCTCTCTCTCACACACACACACACACACACACACACACACACACAGTTAAATAAGACATTTTTTCACATTAAAAATTGTTTTAGTACTTTTTACTTAACGATTAATTACCTAATAAATTAATTGATTAATCCAATTAATTAGCAGTTAATTAGCAGGGGGTACTTATTGAGCTCTCACACTGGGTGGCACAAACCCTAGGGACGCCTCTGCTTTAAAGTCCTTTCCAATGAGAAACATGAAACTGTTTTAAGCCTTCTTCATATTACACATGTGCCCCCCCCCCTTCCAGGATTTGCACTGCAGGAAAGATCAGTCCAAAGCCAACAGGAGCTCTGAAGGTGATTGACAGTTAACTTCCAAAACTTCTGCCTGCTCACTTTCACCTTGGTGGTTTGATTTTTTGTGTGTGCAATCACTCTGGCTCCTGGGAACCCAGTTCATATCCAAGCCCACCCTTGGCACAGGCAGAATATTATGCAGGCTCCTCTAATGCATATTTGTGTGTGCATGTGCATGCGACAGTAATGTATTGTACACTTTGCCACTTTGCAATTAGTTCTGCCTCCCCAAGTTGCCATTTGGGACATAAAATACCCACCAACGCAAGCTGCCATTTCTTCTGGTAGCTCTCAAGGCTCTGGTAAAAAAGTAGTATCTTCCAGAAAACAAAAATTAAGAACAAAAATAGAATCCATGAACTGGCATAAGAATAACCTATGAGAGGTTCCACGGGGGGGGGGGGGGGGGAATGGGACTACACAAAGCCATCTACGCTATACCTAAATGTATCACAACAAACACTTAAATTATTTGGACCAACCCAGAATCTCACAGAACAATAAGTTAAGAAAACATGTAGGTTTCCATGGCTTGTTATTACATGCACAGTTTCAATATTTATGGGGTTTCCAGCCATTAGTTGAAAAAAAGAAGAATAAAATTCGTTTCTTACAGTTGACTGATGATAATTCCTTTTCCTGGGTTTATCGCGCTGCAGCCAGTAAACGCATAGGAACGGACTATCCAAGGCAGGCAACCGTTGAGACTTCTTAATCTTCTAGTTTGCTTTAACGTTTCATCCTACTCCAAGGATTTTGTCAAAAAGCAGAAAAGGGATTCAGCAAACGTGCTGAAAGATGTCCAATCTTTCAGCACGTTTGCTGAATCCCTTTTCTGCTTTTTGACAAAATCGTTGGAGTAGGATGAAACGTTAAAGCAAACTAGAAGATTAAGAAGTCTCAACGGTTGCCTGCCTTGGATAGTCCGTTCCTACGCGTTTACTGGCTGCAGCGCGATAAACCCAGGAAAAGGAATTATCATCAGTCAACTGTAAGAAACGAATTTTATTCTTCTTTTTTTCAACTAATGGCTGGAAACCCCATAAATATTGAAACTGTGCATGGAACAATAAGTTGCTGCTGTCCTTTAAGAAAAATTGATACACACAGAATTCTGATAGGCACAGAAAGTCAAACTCTTTTGTAGAGGCTAGCATGTGAGAAAGTGGAATTAGTGCAACCCTGTATGTGCCCTGCCATGCCCCATATAGGCCATCAGGTCTGGTGTTTCCAGAAACATGAAAACTCCAAAATGCAATTCCAAGTGGGTACAGTCATGAAATATGGTACTAGATGCTTGCTTACTTACACATACTTCAATGAACGAGTGTACTTGGAAATCCTGTTTGATCTCTTTTATTGCAGAAGGAGATGACGAGAAGGACATCTGCAAAACAGACTGGGAAGAATGAATCTGCATCCATAAGCCTCAAACACAGAATGGGCCCACAGCCTGTGACCATAAACTCATGCAGTGTGATTTGGTGGGGGGCAGAGGGCAAGATTAAAAGCCTGCATGAGATTTTCAGAGGACCATGAAGCATGCAGGGATGATTTGAATGACAGCATTCAGACAGCAACTCTGATGCACAGTGAAGCTCTCAGCTCTGTTTGGAGAGATAAGATCGTGATACTTATGACTGAGGATTTTTCAATGACATCTTGGTGCCAAAGCAAATGCAGAGAGAGGCAGAACTATTATAAAGAAATTTGGCAGAAAATGGACATCACTAGAAGGACAAGTTCAATAGCTGCTGTCGGTTTTGATTTGCAAATTCCTTCCCACTGTTTCTTCGCAGGAGATAGATGAAACTCTCAAGCACCGCCAGGTTTGATTAAGAACACACATCAGATTCCCCAACACTAAAAAAAAGGAAGTTTGCCTAGAACATGAGAAAAGAACAAGGTTATGCAAGCAATGCTTACACAGGAGTGCTGTTTCAGAAAGAGATGGGTGCAGCAAAGTGGTTTTAGAGAGAGAAAAGGTCCTAAGAGGAAAAAAAGATCCTTTGGTATCCAGCGCTGAAAGCAGCCTCAATGCAGCCCCGAGGTGAGGGAACAAATGTTCCCTCACCTTAAAGAGGCCTCCATGACTACCTATGCACTGCAAAATGTAGTGTGAGCCCTATTGGCATGGCTACACCGGCGCTGGAAAGTTGGTTAGGATTTCACTGTAAGAGTCAAACATACCATATATTTCAAGAGCATTAGTTGCAATTGTTTAGATACAGTGATACAGTGTATCACAATGCACATACCAGCATCATCAACATTTTTCTCAAAGCAAAGGGATTTGTGTCTTTGGAATGCCTAGCTAGTATGTAGGACCATTTAAGTGCATAAGCAACAATTACTGTGAAAACCAACATGATATGGGAGATCCATGATTGGTTCTCACAACTTAAAAAAAGGGGAAAAGCAGCTATGAAGGTAGTGAGAATTTAATACTTTCACTCTCACACACATCATTTTCCTGATTGAAATCACTGCCCTGTCTCTTTTCCCCCAGGGCTAATAGCAGATTTTGGACAAGGGGGTGGGTGGGATTTTGATCAGGAAAATAATATGAGATTACCCCCTTCCACACTACTGCTGCCCTGATATAATTTGGGTGACCTAACATATGGTTCTTTTTAAGCGGGGGGGGGGGAGATCCAATCGTGTATCTCCTGTGTGTTATGTTATGCCTGTTTTGGCACTCATTATGGTCAACAGGTGGCCAAATGTGTGGGCCTTGCTTTGGTTTCATTAATGAAGTTATGAACAGGAACAATACAGTATGGGTCAATACAGAAACTAGTCATTTACTGCTACAGTGATAACACAAGTCTGATCAATGTGCACTCACTATGTACACTATGTATATGTATAACTAGGTAATCAATGGGACCAAACAGTTTGCCCAATTATAGGGTGACTTGTATGAACCACTGCTAGGGTGCTACTCTGGTTCAAAAGACTCATACATTGCTTCATTCATGCACTGGAACTATTCCATGTGTGGGATTTTAATTTACAGAACTAGGCCACAGTATCTATGTACAAACCAGAGCCCATCAGGAGTATATGACTTGATCACAGAAGAATCCACACCAGAAAGGCTCAGTCAATTTAAATAAAAAATGTTATCAGAACTTCTGCAAAAAGGACTATTTGCAGTTTTTTTAGAGTATCCACACAGTTACTGTACAGCAAGGTAAGATTACTACATCACTTGTACAGAAGCTTTTTCATGTTAGCCAGATCATTTAAAGCTCCATTTGAACTTCATGGTCTGAAATTCTGTACTAATCCAATGTGTTCTTTTCTGTCTTCAGGAGGACTATGGTAAACAAACTAATATTTGCTATTAAAAAATCCCTATATACAGTACAGTATTAGCTATCTTGTATGGAAAGTTAAAACCAGCATCACTACAGCATTTAGCTTAAAAAAATCAGAATACCAGCCATAAAAATGATTGCTCATGATTCAGGGCATGAAGTCGAGCTACACCATGTCTCATCCCTGGCCCCACCTCATTCCCAAGGCATTCTCCTTTCCAATAAATAATCAATCAATCAAGAAAGTCATGAAGCATTTGACATTTTCAATTTTTCAAAATCAAGGACTCCATGAATACATGGACATGGGATCAGGATCTTGCATATGCAGGCTTTGTTTAAAGGGCCAGATCCTTTCATTTCCACATCAATGAAAGCAGGAACAGCCCTAAAACACACATTCTACAGTCTAGGGGAAGAGGCTGCACAAGAAGCTGTGCATTCATTGGTCATCACTACTTAACCCCCTTTAAGAGTGCAAGGCTGAATACTGCCTCCAAGTAAGGGGCTCAACATCTTTGATTTTTCACATAGATTTTCAAAGTGTTTGGTGAAAAGTTCTGCCTCAACAAAAAGGCAACTATTGACGTGAAAAAACAAAACCCTCACTTATTCACCTGAGCCAGAGCATAAATTACATTTCATTTTTCCACATACATTGCACAATAAGCAACATAATGGTATGAGTCTAGACTCCACAGGACCAACTGTTTGTGCTCTTGCAGCCATTGATGCTATAAGGGAAGCTGTCCAACAAAACCACTTCCGTAGAGAAATGGGATGCCTCCTGGCCCAATGCACAGCAATAATGAGCAATGCTGTTTCACAGCTAATTTGTGTCATGGTTTTATTTAGAAATGTTCCCCTTATTCTGATTTGTTTTGCAACAGATGATTTGCCATTCTATCCAGTCTAATGTTTTTAAATGCACATTACCACACCACATTGATATACTTAGAAAACTTAATCCCTCTCTAAGAAGCACTCACAACGAGTAGCTTGATTTCTGACTCCAGCTTTAAAATGGCCCTATTTATGGGACAGGACAGATTTAAGAGGTTTCTTTGAGAAGTACTTGCTGCTAAACATTCTATGTCAAGTCTCAGCATTACACGGGATCTTTAAAAATGAAACCATGAACACAAGGACACTTGCCCACCCCCTGTTTAAATGCACAACCAAAGCTTAAGTACATGCTCCTAACCCTGCTCCCTTGAGAACCAAACTAGTGGGTTTATTTTGTTTTTCATGGTAATAGCTCCTCTTGAGAGCTTTATGGACCAGTTGTCTCATCTGAAGTATCTGATCCCAAGACATAAATTAATTTTAGATGCACCTTTTATCCTTTGTGTCTGCTAAGGCAATATTCACTATTTATTTGGGTTGCCATGGAGATAATTGACTTCCTGCAGTGGCAGAAGCCTTGTTTGGGGTATTAAACGGGTTTGGGTCTAGAGATTCTTTAATTTTCATGTGGTGAGGAAAAGTCATTTAATCAACAAATCCCTTGTAAAAAGTCTCTCCCCCTCATAATTTGTATCCTCTCTTTATAAACTGGTGAACATTTTGTTTGTTTCCCCTTGTGTTTGCATTTATAGCTTACCCTATATGCTCTAGTGCTGGCTAAAATCGCAGCAAGAGTCATATAGCCTATTCATTACAGTTCTGCAAAACCGGTCGGGCAGAGTGTCCCTCCAGAATATAACTTGGCAGAATGTAAAGAAGAAACAGCAGACCTAATAAAACAGTTGATTGCCAAGATGAGCTAAACAACATCTCTATCTCTCTCTCTCTCTCTCTCTCTCTCTCTCTCTCTCTCTCTCTCTCTCACACACACACACACACACACACACACACACACACACACACACACACACACACACAGAGCACTTCTTACAAGGTTTTGCAACAAATATTCTTCAATTTACAAGTTGAACATAATCACCCACCCCCAAAATAAAACCCCTTTGTGAACACTGAATGTCGCTTCAATGTTCCTGGTGCCTTTTTATTCCCCTGGCTGTTTTTTCTCATCTGTTCCATTTTGGCTCTTCTTTACCATCAGCGTCATCTGTTCTCACCTTATGATAAATGACCTGTTTTCCCCTTATTTTTTCCTCTAATTTTCCTTTATTTTGGGGACATGTCTAACCCTCCCAGAAGCTTCTGCAATGGTTAAGCAGCCTGAACATGATGGGACATGTTTTTGCAGCAGTCTTAGTCCTTGAACATGCCTGGACTACTTAAGCTTCTGTTGATATTGGCAGACACCTACCAACTGGGCAGCCAAACCTGTCGGTCTCAGAAAAGAGGTGGGATGCAGTGGTCAGGCGGGTTTCACTCCTCCGATCAGGTAACTCTATGACGTATGACGCAATCCTGCCTAAGATACGACAGCCAGCCTAAAGGAATGCAGCCTAAGCAGAATGCAGACTGCACTGGTGTGATGCGGGCTCCCCTCAGGGGAAGGGTAAGCGCTGTGAGCCCTGATGGGCTTCCTCAGTTGCGCGCCAGTTCTGGAGCTGGCACATGTTCAGGGAGGCTGTATAAGGCCAGACTGGCCTGGAAAAGGGTGCTGGATATCGGCGCAACTCAGCTCAGATACCCCTCCCAGGCCAACCCAGCCAATGTCCCCCTCCCTCGCCACCCCTGCCCACCCCTGCACTGCCAGCGTGGGCCTTACCTGCATTGGCCAGTGCAGGTCCAGTTCAGCAGCGGAGTAAGTGGTGCCGGCCTCTGCGTCAGTGCCGCTTACTATGAAGGAGCCGCAAACATGCTTTACAGCTAGCAGTTGCCTAATAGTTACGGTGGATAGGACTGTTAGTTAACTTAAGTTCAAACACAAGGATGCTTGCTTGGGTGTGTTTCTGCAAGGTCTACTGTGAAACCTAATGCTGGTTCACAGGTGGTGCACCCAATTACTCTCTAGTAAGTGTAGGGAACAGGATTCCTGGGACAATGTAAATAGCTAGTGACAGGGACTATAATCCTAGCTAGACGTGTTCAGGAAATTAATTTTGTTTCATTTGACCTTTCATTTCACTTCAAGCCAGCCTGCAAATTTCACCATTTCAGCAAGGGTAGTTTTGTGTGCCAGCTCTTGAGTAGCTTCCCAGTTCCACCTGCTGTGCATTTCTAGTTATTGTATCTGTTTAGTGAAGCTCTTTCTGTGTCCATCCAGCTGAGTGTAGGTCTTTTTCATCAGATTGTTTATACTTTTTCTATCTGTTTCCCCCCCCCCCGTTTTCTTTATTCCTTTTCTTTTTGGATTTTTAATAAACCAGTTATACTTTGACTACTTGCCAGCTAGCCCTTGTTCACTGGCAATTCAGCGGGTTGTCATGACCCATGGGTGCTACTGCAGTTTGATATTGCTCTCCTGTGAGTGCCACCTCTATCCTAAGTTAGAGGAATGGCAGCCCGTGGGCGAGCCTTTTCTGTTGTGGTGCCACAATTGTGGAACTCCTTGCCAGGGGACTTGAGCACTACCCCCTCCCTCATGGCTTTTCTGCGAGGGCTCAAAACATTTCTGTTCCATCAAGCGTTTGGGTGATGGGTTGATTGACATCTGGGTCTCAAGATGTTTTGCTCCGCTGCCTCTCTGTTTTATATTGCCCCCCAGTGTTTATTATTTATTTTATGCATTGCTTTAAATTATGTATATTTTTATCTTGATGTTGTAAGTCGCCTTGGGCATTTGCTTTGGCATGGGATAAGGCGGGGGTATGACCTCAGGAAGCCACTTCTGGTTTTCATCCCAAAACCTCTGATCGCATCCTGGAGGTGTTCTGAGGCGCAGGTGTACCATGGAGTGGGCTGCAGGCCTTCCCATGCCTCAAAACACCTCCGTGACACGATCGGAGGTTGCATCCGAAAACCAGAAGTGGCTTCCAATCACATCTGGGAGCTGTTCTGAGGCGCGGGGAGGCCACTGTTCCACGGAAATCCAGATTATTGTATTTATGACTGTCCATGGTACCAAACTATCAGATGTAGTGTTGTGACAGTAACAAAATCACATGGGGTGTCATATCTAAAGTGAAGGCAAAGAAGAAAAGCAGCACTAAGGATGATGAAAATGATGATGAAGAAGGAGGAGGAGGAGGAGGAGTGTTGAGAAGCAGTAGCAAAGGGAACAAAATAGCAATGAACAGCACAGCAATACAGCAGGGTGAATAAGTTCACATAAAGAGTATATGAACAGGAAAGGAAGCACTAGAAGGAACTTTGTCTTTGTTTTGGTTTTACAATGATTGTATCAAATCACCATAAATGGGAGATGCTTTTCAAGCCTTGTGAGGGGGAAAAATATAAATTACATCAGAAATGTTGATTCAGCCTTACTTTGTACCTAAACAACAGCCCATTTTATACATCATTCAAATGACATCGGAATGTACTGTAAGTATGTTGTGTACAAACAAGCACTAAGAAAAGAGGTGCACAGGAGTGGTCTGGAGCTCCACCCACTTTGCATAACTTACTGGAGACAAGGAGGCCTGTAGAGTGTAGAGCACTCCAAGGAATGCTCCGAGGCCTGAGGCACTATGGCACATCACATTGCCCTCTCCCCAAAGATGGAGTCTGCTCCATCTGCACAGCCAACTCAGTTGGGAATTATAAGCTGAGTTGGCAGTGTGGACAGAAGTGAAGTAGTGCACTGTGATTGCAAGCATAAAGTACTGCTGCATGAATGTGCTTAGGTGGGCAAGCAACTAATTTACTTCCAGCAACTGGGCCACATAATCAGAAGCGTCGCTCCGGTAGGGGCGGGGCTGTAAGTATCGCTGCGGTCATAGTCTCTTTACCGAGCGAGGTGGAGGCAGCCCCGCCCCCTCACTGTCGGAGCCAGTCCCCTGTGGAGAAAGCAGCAGGCAAGAGACCCTGCCTGCTGCTATCTCCGTAGGGGACTGGCTCGGACAGTGAGGGGGCGGGGCTGCCTCCTCCTCGCTCGGTAAAGAGACTATGACCGCAGCGATACTTACAGCCCCGCCCCTACCGGAGCGACGCCTCTGCACATAATAGATTTTCCAGGGTTGGTCACTTCTTGCTTTGCTCCTGGCTCACCTCTCACTTCCTCTTGGTCACACACTTCATGCTAGAGTAACTGTGAACGATATCAAGGTGTGCAAGAATCAAGTCTTATTTGTCCACATCCTCAAAATCTTACAGACATACCTTTCAGAACTAGCCAAGACCTAATCAGTTCTTTTATTTTCCCCTGAGCATATGCCTGATATAGGCTTACCAGATCTCCAATACCATGTGGTCTCAGAGCCATTAGGGGACTGTACTGTGCTATTTCCCCTTAAATTTGTCTTAATATCCTGGATTGATTGATTAATTAGTGGAGTCACTACAGATGCAGTCCCTACTTAAGATCAGTTTGCTCTTCAATGTACTCCAGACAGGCAAGGTCCATCAGCTGGACATTATTTAGCCCTTAAAGTAGTTTTCAGTATCTGTACCAAGAGAGCAGTAACAGAACTGTCTTTTCATTCTAAGTAGCACAACAATCATAAGGTTTTCCAGTTGAGATAGCCCTGTACAGGACTATATCCCAAAGCACAACTAAGACTCCTGGGGAAAACGTTCTTTGAGGATTTAGGGTCAGCAAGGATTCTGTTCTGCTTCCAGAATCCAAGCTAAACAGCTGCTAGGAATATAAATAATCAGTTCCATATTTATAGAACATCTCTGTTAAATCACATCATTCACTCCAATCCCAAGGTACTACTTCATATACTGAAACCTATGACATGCAAAAGAACTAGCCCATTCTAATTAGGCTGAGAGAGCATTTTCTTGCCACTGATATACAGTACCAGAAGCTTCCCAAAGAAATAATGTAGAGTCCATTTTGCCTTCCAGAATTCTTGTCGTTCGTTTTTTAAATGACAAGCCCTTCTCAGCAAAGAAAGGATGAAAAAAATAAAAAATCAATAGTACAAATGGAAATCTTTAAGAGCAAGTAATACCCAGACAAAACCCCTGAATATCTCACTCAGTTCTTTTTAGCAAGCTACACAAAATCAATCCAGAGTGACCCTAAGAATGAGCCATCCTCACCCCTTTGACAGCCAAAGGAAAAAAAGAGAGAGAAGCAAGTTTAAGTCTTTTTTTCTTTGTGCTCTCCCAAAGCTTTAGTGTGCTTTTGAGCTTGGAGGGCACTTGAATCACACATGTGAATTGTTATCAGTGCCATTCTCCCTCTGCATGAGGGTACACATCAGAACATTGTTACCTATGAAACTAACAGCGCAATCCTATCCAACTTACACCACCAGTGTAACCAGCGGTGCAGCGAGAACGGGAGGCCCCAGAATGGAAAGGGGATTCAAATCCCCTCCAAAGGGGGATACAAAGGGGATTTAAATCTCCCCTCCTCTCCAAAGCCTCCCGACTGCCCTCCCCTGCTGGTTACACCGGTGGTGTAAGTTGGACAGGTATAGATAGTCCACGATGATTCCAATTTTTGCCTCAGTGGATTGCGGTCTCCTAAAAGTTGGGAACCTATAGATCTTTCCCAGCACTCCATACATTCTTTGCAACTTCAGCCCCATAGAGCTGCCAGATCTTCAAAGCCTCAGATCCTGAGAGGGGGAAGAACCAGAAAGAGAAGGAATGGGGACTATCAGATTGGGGGGGGGGGGCTTTGGGATGGTAGAAGTGGGAGGATAGTGACATTCAGTGGGTCAGAAGCCAGTGTTTAGCTATGCCTGATGGCTCAGGGGTGCAGCCTGATGGACTCAAGTAAACAAAAAGAGCCCAAAGCTGCTACCAGGTGCTCTTACCAGTGCAAAGTTATACAGGATTGTGCTGTAACTGAAATAATGTACTATTTTAACAACAAAATGGAGTGAAGCAATTGAGCAAAAAAATTATTGCACATCTCTAGTCAAGTGAAGAGGGAAAGACAGAAGAGCATGACTGGTTGGGTTGAATCTGTCCATAGACCTTAGGATTCTTCATGTCTGTTGCTAAGGGCCTTCAAAAAGTACACAGAAAGCACCAATCATGGATTTGAAACCTTTACATACCTGTCCATCACTAAAGGTGAATTAGAAGTCATCAAGAACCAGTGAGGATTTGACCCACTTATTTCTTCTTCCACAGAACTCTGAGAATAGCAGTTCAGTGAGAGGTGAGGGACAGAGAATTCCCCCCCAGGCTCAAACTACTAGACAATGCACGTATCACATGATAGGGATCTGCTTGATTTTTCAAATATAAAGAGCATCCACACAGGGTCCCAATCCAGATCAGAACCACAGCACAGGGGAAGGGTCTTTAATTCTTTGACCCTACCACAGTCCTGTATCAGGACAGGAGGACTCCCAAGCTGTTACTTGGCAAGGAACAAAGCTCCTATTGGAGTCAATGGAAGAGGTGTGTGTGTGTGTGTGTGTGTGTGTGTGTGTGTGTGTGTGTGTGTGTGTGTGTGTGTGTTTGTGTAAGTAATAGGACTGTGGCTGAAGGTAAAAGGTTCTCTTCACCCATGCTGTGGTTTGAAACTGGATCAGGCCTCTGAATGGCTGCTATTTATATTTGAAAAACCAAGCATGCAGTTCCTAATCATGTGATGGATGTAACATCTAGTTTGGGTCCAACCAACTTACCAAACTATATATCCAGGCTTATGTGAGACAGCAATTTTCAAGTGTGCTCCAGGAACCTTTGGGTTCCTTGGAAGTATTTCAGGGGGATCCTCAATGACAAGACTAGTAATAGTGGCCAGGATTCCCTGAAAAACAACTTGCCTACTACTGATCTTCTCCTGAAAAGTGATGCCTCATTGTCCACTGTCCATGAAGTGAAGGATGAAGGATCCTACATGCCCATCCAACATCTCATTTTAGCCAACTGTGTGTTCTAGAATGCCCCACAATTCTCTGCTACACATATGTAGGCTTACCAGATCTCCAACCGGAACAGAGTGCTAGACCTTTAGGAGAAGGAATGTGGGCAGGTGTAGCTTGTTAAACCTTAGAGCACAATCCTAGGCATGTCTACTCAGAAGCAAGCCCCATTGTGTTCAGTGGGGCTTGCTTCTGAGTAGACATGCCTAGGATTGTGCTCTAAGGTTTAACAAGCTACACCTGCCCACATTCCTTCTCCTAAAGGTCTAGCACTCTGTCCTGGTTGGAGATCTGGTAAGCCTACACATATGGGTTCCCTTCTAGGTGCACAGGAGTTCCTTGGCAGGCTAGTCAATGTGGAATAAATTCATTCAAGGTAAAAACTTTGAGAACCACTGCTTGATGGGGGGTGGGAAGGAGAGAGGGAGCCATTGCAGTTAAAAGGGCATGAAACAAATATAGGTTTATGGTGTAGATAGGGTCAAAGCCACAAAGCCTTCATAAACCTGAGGTTAGAACATATAGCCTCTTCAGGACGGCACAGAGTCAGAAATTTGAAAATGATCTTAATGTAGACTTTAAAGGATTAAAGTTAATTTATGAACTAATCTTTCTTCTAAAACCAAATGATAGTCCATTTATCTTTTGCAGGATAAAGGACAGCTTGGAAATATAACTGCCACAGATAGCTCCCAGAGATACAGTAGGAAGAGATATACGTACAGTCTAGTAACAGTGAATATAGGTTTCATAAAATAATCAAATTGAACCCAAGTGCAAATATACTTACAGGAAATTGTCTGGAATGCACATGGCACATGCCATGCGCCATCCCATTTTCACTGCATTATAAAATCCTGAATGGGAAGATCTGATTTTCATATTATAAAGGTCAAATTCCATCAAGTTCTTTCCGGTAAAGAAGACTTTCAGAAGCTTACTAGAATGTTAATATACCTAAAACCTCTGAGACCCAATATTGTGGTCTTTCACAATGATTTAAAGGGGATGGAACTGACATGCAGTCTCGGCAGCTCTTTAATGCACAGAATTTTACTAAGTAGCAAAAAAAAAATCTCAAAGCTAGCATAACTACAGGAGCAGATGCGATCAAATGCCTCTGAATTTGAGGCTTTGCATTCAAATCTATAGCCTTGGCATTATAAATATATATTAAAGTGACGTTTCTATAAGCTTTGTGATGTGTATCAGAGCTAAGGAACATAATATGATTACAAGTGAGGAATGAAGTAAAATGCATTGCTGAAACCTTTTTTTTCTGACTATTCCCAAATCCATCCCCTTTATTTAGGTAAGTAAAGGAAGTATTTACACAACAGAATGCAGAATTTCAATAAGATTGCAAGAGGTCCCCAGTGCATGTAACATAGATGTGTCTACTACTGCAATAACATTTATTTCTACAGCAACTGTGAATGGGCCAATCCTTAAAGCATTGTACCAGCACAAGCCTCCACCAGAATGAATGGGACATACAGCTATAGAGCAGCTTTGGAATTACAGAATACATCTGGCATGGAACAGTACTGTCAGCTGCAGCAGATGTTCATAATCCAGGGGACCTAACATAGAGGTGTAATATTCACAGCTGGTAAATACATACAAAGAGCAATGAAGCGGCTGGCAAAAGAAACTGAGAAGATCAGTTTCTGCCATTAAGACTTAGACACTGAATGATTATTGAGCTATGTATCTTTCATATGCATGAGTGCAGTCAGAAGAAGAAATTATCTGGCCCCAGACTGTCTTCTTGTACACTTTGAAGATGGAGAAATTGCTGATTTAGATTCCAAAGCTGCAGTCCTATGCACACTCAGTGGCGTTCCTGGAGGGGGTGCGGCTCCATAAGTATGCAAGGCGCTGCACCACACCTTGCAAACTGGTGTAATGCAGCCTCTCCCACTTGCCCCCAGAGCCATTCCGGCAGCGAAGACGTATGCACACTTGCTTGGGAGTCAGTCTTATTGAATGCTGTGGAAACACACACAGGATCACCTGCCAATCACAGAACTGAAGATAGAAAGAGATTTAACAGTGCAGCAGCCTTCAGCAGTATGGGCAGTTCAAGATCCAATTCATCTGTAGAGACTGAAAAAATGATCCCTGCCCTAGAACTGTGACTTTCAGATCAATTCACCGTAACTCCCCACACAGCTTTCTCAGTGCCAATTTGGTCCTTGCACCAGGGTAAGCCCCTGTTGGCCTGGTGGGTCTACTCAGACCTGCACCAGTGTTATTGCTGGCACATGTCTGTGTGGACCTGTGAAGGAAGATAAAGCCAGACACCACTGCCACCAAATCCACCCCCTTCCAGGTCCCAATCCACCCTCCTCTCTGCCCCTGTCGCCACCCTGTTCCGCCCACCCCACCTTGCGTGTACTTACCAGGGCTGGTGGTCCTCCAGAGACTGCTGGAGCACTGAACCAACTGTTTGCCACTAACGGCGGCAGCCAGCCTGCGAACTCCAATGTGTCACTTTTGTGACAGCCTGAAAGTGCCTAGCACTGCTGGAACATTTGTTCCAGCAGCACTAGGCTCAATAGCATCAGACTGTGCATCTGCTAAGAATCAGTGCTGGGCAAGCACTGCATGCCTTATTTTATTTATTTATTTAAAAAATTATATTCCGCCTTTTCCTATGCCAAAAGACAAATGCCCAAGGCGGCTAACAACAGATTAAAATACATAATTTAAAATACATAAAATACATAACGATACTTAAACAATTTTAAAAAACAATAATAATAATTATGGCCCAACAGGATCATGTAAGCAGCCCACCAGGGTCTGAACAATCCTCTTATTTTAGCGTCCTACTAAAATATTCTCTGTCCTGCGAGTGAGGGTGTTCTTGAACAGCTGGAGGGTCACTATGCAGAGGATGGGTTGTGTTCAACTTGGCAGCTTTTTTAGAGAAGGGAAGGGTTTTATGGTCAAGATGTTGGGTTCTTGGTAAGTGAGAGAGGTGGGTTGTGTTTGCCATAACTTTGTGGTAAACTTGTTACATGTGTAAGGTTGCCTTTTAAAAAGCAAACACCTCCAGTGCCTGCAGTCCCTTCATGTAGCAGGGGAAGACCCCTGCCTGAGACATGGAGGACAATTGCCAGTCAGAGTGCACAGTACTGGGTTACATACCAACATTTTGCAACAAACCATCTGCTGTTCTGAAGATAGCACTCCTAATGAATTGGTCTGTAGTTTCAGCATACAACTATTTTTGCCTCTGCCACAGCCGACTCAATTTGCCAAAAAATACATGCTGTTCTCTGTAAAGCTTGCTCAGCGTCATATCTTAATCATTCACTGTTGCTGGCTTCTCAACAAGCTGGTTCTGAATCATTCCATCAGGCACATCTCCATCCCGACAAGTACAAAGCAGAAGGGATACATTCGTCTGTACCTCTGCAGGCACTGGCAACTAGTTTCTCTTCAGAACAGTCTGCCTATATGTTTTTAAAAAGCAAAAGCAAGGAGGCTAGTTTTCAATAAGGTAAGAATGAGGCATGACAGGAAACACAAACTACATCTTCTCTTCCTCACTTTCCCCATGTCACATGACTTCCATATGCTAGAACAGGAGTTCTCAACCAGTGGTACTTGTACCACCAGTGGTACTTCGTCCAACTGCTGGTGGGACTCAGACCTCTGGACTGCCAGAACTCGTTTTCGCTCCCAAGACGCTCCTGCCTTTGGCCAAGCCTCTTGGGAAAGGGTCCTCCCACCCACCCAGAGCCTCTTCCTACCCGTGTTTTCTGGCCTCTGAAAACCCAGAAGTAACTGGCAATGTTGTCATCACCAATCACTTCTGGTGGAACACAGCAGGAGAGTGGCGCCAGAGGTGGTACTCGGCCGGGAAGGGGTTGAGAACCCCTGTGCTAGAAGTTTTCCCACTGATGCCTCACTTCCCAGGCTGCTGCTTTGCTTTCATGGGCAAGGAAGGTCGGAGCAGGAGGACATCAACACATTTTGTATTACAAAATGTTACTGGAGGAAGTAGAGTCACAGGTTGCTATTTCAGTGGCAGCCACATGTTCGGCTATGTTACCTAGTTCTGGTTGCTTTTGCTGGAAATCGGTTGTTAGACAATATGAATCCTTTGAACCATTAGAGCTATTGTTATGTAAATAGAAGCTGGACAGCAAATGTTCTGACAGTACATTTTTCCCCTCTGAGCAATTAAAAGGTTAATGAATATTCTGTGCATGGGAACAGTTCAACCAGGCAATGTCAGAAGTTTCACTGCCACAAACATAATACAGTACAGACTGAAAATTAGGGTGCTGAAAAAATATCTTTGCTGATATTCATTTCTCTCTTAAGAAAACTCTTTGCTGCATCTCTTTTATAGATAATAATAAATATTCTATTTTGTCTCTTTTATATATAATAAAGCATAGTATTTTATTATATATAAAAGAGATGCAGCAAAGAGTTTTCTAAAGAGAGAAATGAATGTCAACAAGCTACAATAAGAATGAACCCTCCAGAGCTTTTAATTTATTTTCCCAGAAATTAAAGATAAACAGATGTAATCAAAATTTGTCTTTGAATTGCTCTGCTATGGAAATCCATTAGGTTGAAAGATGAACAATATCTCTTGCTTACATTATTTTGTGAAGCATCAGGAAGAAGACATTAGTTTTAGTTTGATGTTTACATCTAGCAAAACCACCAGATTGGGGCAGGGATAAGCGTGATGATCCAGTCATAGAAAATATAAAATTCAGCAAATTAGTATGTACTAATTAAACCCAACGTCAAACCATACTTTGGTATTTGGAATCTAAATTAGAGGGTATAGTCTACCTTGAAAAATTGAGACCATATCTTGACAAAGAGACAGTGAAGTCTTAGAAAAAGGACAGTCCTCCTACAACCTGCAATTTCGGCATACTTTTAAAAGGCAAAAAAAAAAAAAAATCCCCAAAGAGATGGACCATCTGATTATATAGCTCTGAAAGCATGCCAAAGAAATCTAATGCTCTTAAGCATGACAAAGGAAAGGTGGTCTGAATTTAATTCCATTTTTCAGTTAGACATTTAGAGTGGGAAAAGCCTTTTCAAAATGAGAAGAGCTGTTTAAAAATCTCAAGTGCATAAGCCTTTTTGCGGTCACTTGTATGTTGTTTCCATGCTTCTGGTGTAAGCTTCTATACTTGAGCCAAAGGAAAGAAGAAATCTCTGCAATTAAAGATTGTGCAAACTATGACAATAAAAAAAAACAAAAGGAAATTTGTGAAGTCTTTGAAGAATTCTCTGAACAGCTTTGGTGCTTCCAGGATTCAGGTTTCTGGATAGGAAAGGTCACATTATACAGGCTAATGTGTCTAGTAATTCAGCAGAACAAAAAAGGGCAGACTCACATATTCTCCATGGAGCGCAGAGATTCAAAAGGTGATTTAAAAGGCCAAAGGGAAAGGCCTCCAGGCCTGGCAGCCAATCTTCCAATGTTCTTTTCATCTTGTCCTTAGTGACTTTCCAGCCTAGTGCCCTGTCTAGCTGAAACCTCATACACCGTCAACAACTGTCCCTATTTGCTGGAATTGTCCATGTTAAATCATTGCTCCTCTTTGGTGCTGGTGGGTGTTTTTCAAGTTGTGTCATCATCCAAATACATGTACTAGAGTTCTTAAGGTTTTGCCGCACTTCCACGCCTTCCCTGAATATTCAGAAGTTAAATCAGAGGCGTAACTAGGGGGGGCAGACCACCCTGGGTGTCACCCCAGGGAGGGGTCACCCAAATGACTTTCTATTCTATTTGTTACTGATGGTGCGAAAATGCACCACAGGTAGAAAATGGGATTTTCCCAATCCCTGCCGTGTCTTGTGTGGGGATTGCATTTCCCAGGTGGCCTCCACAGCGTGTGGTCTGGAATGGGAGCAGGTCCATGGGGGTGACACAATGAGATCTCACCCTGGGTGTCACCAATCATAGTGACACCCTTGACACGGGCGTCACTAGGGAGGTGCAGAGGGTGGGCCACACCAGGTGACACTAACTTGGGGGGTGACACCACAGCTGCTGCACCTCATCACCCAACCGTTAGGAAGACCAATGCACCAGTTAAAATACAGCAAGTCCTCACTTAAAGTCATTTCATTTTAAGCTGTTGAGAAAAAAAAAACCCGATTCCCAGCCTGGGTCACTGTCTGTGTGGAGTCTGAATGTTCTCTCCATGTCTGCATGGGTTTTCTTCAGCCCAGAAAGCTCACATTGATTTCAGTTTTATATTAGAAGTGTTTGGGGTCTTTATTTAGAAGTTTGGTGATGTTTTTGTGACCAAAAATATGCCATAAACTCTTGTTTTCGTATATCAATTAGCCTACGGTAAAATTGGTTTCGTTATGAGTCGTTTCGCTTAAAGTTGCAGTTTCCAAGAACCTACTGACAACTTTAAGTGAGGACTTGCTGTAGTTGCTGCAAAGTGAAGACGAACCTTCCCCCCTGGGGGGAGGGGTTGCAACTGAATAGCAGATAGAGCTAGGCCTTGTGTTATAACACAAAACATGTTCATATTTACATCTTTGAAGACAGTGACCTGACCAGGAGGACCACAGTAAGAAGTTCAACTGTATTTTTTTCTCAATTATACACACTTCACTAATATTATGTGAAAGGTACTGAAACAATTCACTGAAATGTCACTTGCATAATGAGGGCATGATACATTAGCCAGAGTTACTTTTGCTAATGAGCTGCAAAAGCTCTATATTTACAGCTACTAGGATGGGGGTGTGGTTTCGCTCCGTTAATGCCTAACCGTTCCATGCATCGTATTAGGAATTGTCATAACTCATTAGGAAATTTAATTTTCACCTGAGCAGCTGTAAGAAAAGTATTACAACAATCACTCCTATGAGAATCACATGACCGCATCCATACTTTGAACAAATACAGATCCTGTGCGAATGCATGCCTGTGAGGTGTCATTTTTATATAGCATTTCTATAACACGCTGTGACAAGTTTGTGAAGTACTTTGAGAGTAAAATCGCTCACATCAACCTCAACTTGAATTCCACAAGTCCTGCAGTTCAGTTATGTCAGTGGACTTCCTCGTCTTGTTTTGTGGCATGAGTTTCAGTTGTTGTAACCTGAGGAGAGAGACCAGATGCTTGGATGGGTGCAGCATGTTTGCTTGACCCTTGCTTCTTGTTACCAGGTCTTCTTTTAAACATGTGTTAATAACATGCACATTGCACAGCACACATGGGGGAAATCGATTTCACCTGCTTGGACCCTGTGCTGCTGTCAATGGCACAGTTCAGTGCTTCGGAGGGGAATGGAGGAGAGGGTGAAGGTGCAACAAACAATTGTGGGGAAAATTGTGAGGAAAATGTGGGGCGAATGCCTCTGCTTCTCCCGCTCTCCAATGTTCTAGCTCAGCATTCTCTTCCCCTCCACATTCCCTTTTCCAATCCAGGGAGCAGGAGAAGGAGGGGCAGCGGAGGCAAGCAAGCAGAGATGGGTGCCCCCCCCCACCAACGTGCTGCCTGAGGCAACCACTTCAGCCCTGCTTGCACCATTCTCTAAACATCCCCTTCCCCTTTTAAGGATTTCCTTTCCCCCCTTCTCTCTTATGTAGCAACAGATTCAGTTTATGGTCTAGCCACATGAATGGCAAAGAGACGTTAAACTGCTTTTAGCTTTGATTCCATTTTCCTATGTTTGTAACATTTTCCCCACAATAAAGGATTCCTTCTCAGAGGCTGGGACATTGGTTCGGAGCAAGTGGACAGTAGAAAACCCAGGCGTCTCACACCACAAATGAGTGAAGTGATTTCATGGCCGGCTGAGGAGCTCACTCCTTGCTTCTAGAAGCCCAGGTTCCAATAAAGAGAGCAAAGACTCAGCAAGATCTTGCATCATGGCGGGACCCTTGGTGATTTCTTCATTTCTTTCCTTGGGCTTTCTTCTCTCCCTCTCCCCCCCCCCACTACTGCAAAACCTCCAGCTCTTCAGCCCCTGTTGCCCCTGGGTCACCCTCCTGGCTTCCCTTCCCTCTCCTCTCCTTCCCTCCTTTGTTTGCACCACAATGCAGTGCACTCCCTTTTCCTTGTAAAGATTTCCTCTCTCTCTCTCTACCTAGCCTCCATTAACATTTAAGACCTAGTTGTGTGAATGATTGTAGTATATTTCATTGCATTTTTATTTTTGGTTCCCCTGTCCCTATTATTGTATTCTTATCCCCACAATAAAAGCTATCCATTGTTACCTTACCTCCCTCCTCATTTCATGCCATT
The DNA here is from genome assembly GCA_026170595.1 of Plestiodon gilberti rubricaudatus. Taxonomy (NCBI): domain Eukaryota; kingdom Metazoa; phylum Chordata; class Lepidosauria; order Squamata; family Scincidae; genus Plestiodon; species Plestiodon gilberti. The sequence goes on from JANXHW010000003.1 coordinate 114,786,733, forward strand.
CCATTGAGTTGTGCCATTGAGCACTTGGTCACCACACACACATGCAACAGATTTCCCTTTGTGCATGTTACATGTGTTTCAAAAGCATTCCCAGTAATGTCAGTGTCATTGCTGAAGTATGCATGTTATGCAAAAGAAGAACTTAAAATGCAAAATCCAAATTGGTTCCAGTTTTTCTTACAGATTCTTCAGACGCTACAAAAGGCAGATAACCACAAGGGATATTGAGCAGTGTTAACTTTCAGCTCCATATTTGGATATGCATTGAATCATTTGGGGAGCATATTCGGTGCAAAGATGGAGCAGGAAGAAATGTTAATACCATCACTTGCTGCATGTCACTGTTCCAGGCCTCCCGTGTGTCCCCCCCCCCCCGCAGCTGTATTTCAACATGAAAGTACCACTTCTGGTCCATTTCCTTGTTTAATAAGCCTGTCTGTTCATTAGGGATTCAATGTCACATGTAGTCTGGCCCTTAATGGGAAGGTTAAAAGTCATTTACAGGTTTGTTCTAATCAGCTCTGATTAAAAAGCAGTTTGCACAGCCATGTTAATAATAATAATAATAATAATAATAATAATAATAATAATAATAATAATAATAAACCACTTTTCAACAAAAAGTTCACAAAGCAGTTTACAAACAAAATCAAATGATTAAATTGCTCCCTGTCCCAAAAGGGCTCACAATCTAAAAAAACGATGCAGAACACCACCAGCAACAGCCACCAAAAAAAGACACTGTGCTGGGGTGAAAGGGGGCAGTTACTCCTCCCCTGTTAAAAAAATAAGAGCACCAATTGAAAAAAGTGCCCCTTGGCCCTTGCCCAGTTAGCATGTTCCATTCTTATGCATGAATTTGCTCCTATGTATGTGATGTGTTGATGGGGTGCCGGACTTGCCCTTCAAGAGTTCTTTCTGGCAGAGTAGGGATACATCTCCCCAGTTCTAGTCATTATATCACAGCCCAGCTTCACAGCCTACCCTCACAGCCCAGCCTACCTTTGGCCAACTGCTGGTGGTACTCTGACTGCCAGACCGCCAGAACCCCACTCTGATGTGGCACTTTTGGTGCCGCATTTTCACTTCCGAGAGGCTCCTGCCTTTGGCTGACTGAGAAGGGCCCTCCCACCTGCCCAGAGCATCCTACCTGCATTTTCTGGCCTCCGAAAACCTGGGAGTAACTGGCGATGATGTCATCGCCAGTCGCTTCCAGTGGTACACAGCAGGAAAGTGGCACCAGAGGGGGTACTCGGCTGGAAAGGGATTGGGAACCCCTGCTCTACAGTAAAGCCTTCATATGCCCCTTCGTAACTCCAGTGTTTCCCTGCACTTGTAGATTTGCTTATTACAGAAAACCATAAAGCAAGGTTAGTGTCTGTGTAATAGCCAGTAATCTACTGCTGCAACCCAGAAACATCTTGTCAATCTGAGTATCCATTGCACAGGGTGTGAATTAAGTCATCAAAAATCTTTTTCTTTTGATTTTAATAGCAAGGTCTATTACAGAGTAGAAAGAAGATCTCAAGAGAAGCGCTGTTACCTTATGCTACCTATTTTAATACCAAGATTAATCTGCTAGTCATAAAATCAGGAATATTGTCTCACAGAGTTTTAACTACATGCCACAGAGCATTGCTCCATGCCTTTATGAGCGGAAATTTTAATTCCTACCAATTTTATAAGTGTAATAAATTTTTGAGTTCATTTTTTGTCACCTGATTCCACAAAACTTGAATTTGTCACAAATCTACAGTTTAAACTACTAAAGTTTTACACAGTGGGGAATGAATAGCAAGTGATTCCCTAGCTGGAACAGAAGTACGTAAGAGAGAGAGAGGGGACTTAAAATTCCAGTGACATCATCTGCAACAAACTGACAAGAATGTGTTGCAAAGTTGGAGTAGCAGCTTTGATTATATGAAGATGATTAGCATACAAAGTGTCGTGATACGTATGCCTGTTATTACTCTTTCCACATCTTGCCCTTTGTGAAAGGAGCCATTATATCATTTTTAGCATTCTCTAGCACAGTATTTCTCAAACTTTTGCATGAGGAAGAACTAATCAAATTAAAGTACCGTGTGAGCTCAAGGTGACTAGCCGCAGAGGAGGCAGCCTGCAGTATCTCTGCATGGTTTCCTGTTCTGGCCTTGCCTCCTTCCAATCAGTCTCTGATGTGTTGCTCTCTCAATTGGGTGTGACTACATCATCGAATCCCCCAGTGTCCAGATGCAGTAGGATTACCCATTCACATAGGACACTGCCCACATGACATCTTCACATGCTCTGGGGTTGCTTCCTTCTAATCAGGAAAGCCTACCACTAGATCACTGACTGACACAGAACCATTGAGTACAAGGTCCACTGAGGGTGGATAATTCTTACATCTCAAAAATTGTATACAGAGTATATAATATAAATGAAGTCTGCCTCCAATTTTAATTCAGAAAAAAGTGTGTCTCAGCTATCAGGAGTGTGGGGAGATACTGCTCTAGTATAACTAGTAAATTGCTGAATGAGATCTCCCAAACTCAATTCAAAAATATGAAAATAAGTATCAAGAAGAAGACCTGCATGTCTCCTTTAACCCTTTTTAAGCATTATGGCATGAACAATGAATGTGGGAGGGGACATTGTGACCACAGGCACTACATCTGATTGACATGAATTCATTGTAGGATTGGTAAACATGCAGAAAGAACTCTCTGTGCATACAGCTGTACATGCAGGGGGCTTTTCAGACATTACAATATATACGTACTATGGTGTTTGGTCACCGTGATGCTACACATACATCCTTTGTTTACATTCATTGTAATGCTATCATGCCTGAACAGGGCACCAGGCACTGCAGCTCAAAGCCCTGCACTGTAAATAGAACAGGAAGACCAGTATGATACATACACAATTAAAGAACCTGTATTTTATTTTTCAATTATTCAGCTGTAAGCCAAGCTATTATTCAGGTATCCCCCGCTTTTCGACGGTCTGCCCTTTCAACATGTTTTAATTATACCCGGAAGATATTCATTAGATGCATGCTCCACTCTTTTGACCTATTTTGTCATGTTTGCACCCTCTCTGTGCTGTTCTAAAGGCAAAAATTGCCCCTCCCATCTTGATTTATTTATGACATGGCGATTCAAGCTGGGTTTTTTTTTTGGGGGGGGGAAGAGAGAACTTTGGCTGGGATAAATTCTGGAAGGTGTTAATGAGAGTGCATTTGCAACAATGTTGGTGTAACAGCAGGAATTTGCAAGCTAAAAAAAGACCAGGTTCCGCTTTTTGATCGTTTCCGGGTTCCACTAGTGCTCCAGTGGACGCCTGTACATCCTTCCTTGTGAATCTTTAATCTCTTTTTAAAATCATTCTGAAGCAAGGGGAAAGGGTTGTGTTCTTGCCTTAAAAACATACGTGTAAATTTCATTAGCTACTCTTGAAGCTTAGTAAGGTTGGGCCTGCGTCATCCAAGCAATACCAGCCCCTACTATTAGGCAGGGCAAGGTACGCTCGTCTCAGTCAGCAGGTTTGGTATTAAAAGGTAGTAAGTCATTTATTTTTACCTTCACTGGAGAGTAGAGCACCATTTGTTTTCTCTCCCTCAGGCTCTAAAATGTCTTGGGACATTTCTGCACCCACTTGCAATCTTTTCAAAGCCCACATAGCTCACCCTGCACTGAAATTTAAGCATTCCACTGTGTACATGCATCAGTTGCAGAAGGTAAACACAGTCAAGAAAAATGGCTGGATTTGCAGAGCACCCTATACACACACCACTGTTGGTGTAATTGCTGGTAAAAGGGCACCATTTGGTAAAGAGAGAAATAATATCCTGTCACTCATGGAATATTGAAAAGAAAGGGAGGAAAAGGTTGGTGTGATGGAAATTAGCTGTATTTTTAAATTATCAATTAACCAAGAACAAGCTCAATAACAGAGGCTTACCTAAAACTGCATTTGGGAACGGCCTATTTGGGTCAGTGTGTGTGCGTGCTCATGCATTGCATACATACACATTAAAGCACTTGTGTAGAATTCCCTGTGCGAATTTGAAGTCTGTCTCCCTGCTAGACACCTCCTGAAGTCTTCCTCCCCTTTCATCCTGTTGGATAACTGATGCTAATTGCAAGTGACCCTTTAATGGGCAAAAGAATGCTTGACATTGGGGCAGCTCTATACTGTGATACCAGGTGTGATTGTTCAGTGCTTCACACATACCGTATTTAATTTCAGTTTACTATAAAGTAACCTTAAAACGATATCATCTCTGATTGGCTTTGACCTTTTTCTGTGTTAACTGTGGCTTGACTCCTGTCAGAAAGAGGCTGGGCTCCTTGCTTTTCAAGGTAAATTGGCTTTGTCTATTAAAAAGCCAGAGATGGTAGAATAAAGGAAGACACATTTCTTTCTCTAAGAAGTTTGTTTTTTATAGCAAAGAGCTCCTTTGCTGCTCTTAAGTATCCAGGAAGTCATGATCTTTCTTGTTCTCAGAGAGGGGCATTAAGAAGACAAAAGGACTGCTTTCCTGCAACCAATTACTGTACTTCAGAACTCACCTGACCAGAACTAACATGAGTTAGGTTTATATGTGGCCTGGTTCACATAATATCTTTTAACAGAAACCAGATCTATGCAATTACACCCAGGTACACTCCTGATGCATGCATATCCTAGCCCCTCCCCTCTTGGTTAAATTTCCCAAATTGCATTCATTCAAACCACCCCTCCACATATGCTACTAAACCTACTTAAAAAGTCAGTTTAGCACTGCATGTCAGACGAACTTCTCCCCACCACACAATTAAAAAAAACTAACCAGGAAGCGAGGGGAGGGGCTAGGATGTGTGCATGTCAAGAGCACGCATGTCAGGTGTGGTGACAGCTCCTCACAGTTAATTTTATAAAGTTAATTATTCTTGCTCTTCCACATTCTAAGAAGAATATTTTTCAAACATGAGAGTAAAGTGTGTCTCCAATTTAAATTCAGAAGAGAAAAAACAACAACCATATGCCTCAGCCATTGAATGTCAGGGGAAAACAGAGTTACATTGTTGATTGAAATATTGCTGCAACAAACTGTGGAGGACCGGAGTTCACAGTGGGGTCCAAAGACCCCCCTAATTGTACAAACCTTTGAAGAGCTGCCACCACATCTGAGAACAAATAGGCTTTAGGTGAAAACGTCACTGAAAACCATTTCTGAAGGAGCCCAATAATTAATCAGCTACAGTTTTTAAGGGTTTTATTGTGTTAGTTGCAGTTGTTTATTCTGCTGCTTGTTTTATTGATTGATGTGATTTTATGACAATGCTGATAGTCACCTTGAGACATATATTGATAAGATGGATATAAATTTCTACAATATATTTTTTTTAAAAAAAATACCCTGATCTCAGTGGAGCCCATCCCCTTTCTACCTCTGTGTGAGTCATTGATCAGGTCACACATCTTGATTAGGAGAATGGCAGCCCAGAGCAATCTCTCATGTAGCGATGTAGCAGGCAGCCTACCTGGCGGGCAAATACCCACCTAGTTCTCTCAAAGTTCGCTAGTGTGCCTCTGTTGGCACACAGAAACTGGGAATGATTGATTTACCCTAACATCTCTCAGATCTCCATCATCACACAATTACAACCTGGTCAAGTGTATTAGAAAGATTTCAGAGACAAGCACTGTTTTGTGAACAGGTTCATCTATCCTTGCCAACAGGGGCAGCATGCCAACCTGTTAACAGAAGGGTAGAATTGTAGTGATGGAGCGTTTACCAGCTATTGCTGCCAAGCATGTAAACTCTTTTGGTCCCTAGTCAGTAGCTGCTCTTCAGTGCTTCTGGAGTATGAAGTAATGCAATAAATGGTCATAAAAACCAGAGATGTACTCCAACCAAATGGAGTTTTTCCACATAAAATGTAAAAAACATATTCTAAGGCTGCCTTGGAAATTTCACCCCACAAGTTACATCAAGGGACAACTCTTGTTTACTCCCTTACAATATAGCTATAAATAGGCTTACCAGATTTCCCCAGTTCTAAACCGGGACACCCACCCCCTCACAATTAATCAATCACATAAATTAAAATAAATTTTAAAAATCATTTTGGGGGGGCGCAAATTGCCCTTTTGCCGCCCAAAGGGCGGTTGTAATTATTTTATTTATTTATTTATTTATTTATTTTAGTTAGCCAAAATTAATTAATTAAATTGACTTGCCTGTCCTGTCCCGCCGCCGCCATTCTGACGCCATCTTCGCCACCCGCCGTGGCTGCGGCCACCACCATCATCGCTGCCCCCACCGTCTCGGTCATCATCAGCAGCCCCCAGTACCCGCCTGCGCCGGCCCCCAGCCGCAGCAACAGCAAATTTTAAAATGTACCTTTTTTCTGTTGGCGGCCATCTTGGATCTCACAAAATCTCGCGAGATCCAAGATGGCGGCGCCAAAATCTCGTAAGGGCACGTGAGGCAGTACTGTACTGCCTCATGCCCTCATGAGATTTGGATGCTGCCATCTTGGATCTCGCGAGATTTTGTGAGAGCATACATTCATAGGATTGTGCTCTTAGACTAAATTTTAGAACAGGGCTTCTCAAAGTTCTCCCTGCAAAGGCGGGGAGAACTTTGAGTATTTGCGGTGAGCAGGGACAGTAGCAGTGGTGATCCTGGGAATTTCATCTGAAAACTGGAAGTGGTTGTAATCGCCATTTCACAGCGATCTACAGCTCAGGGGGGCCCGCAGAGAGGGCCGTGGGCCTCCCTGAACCCTCCAGAGGCCTACCGCCGCCCCCTAGTAAGTGTTGAAAGCACTTTTTTTCCGGTGGCGCCGATCCCCAGGATCACCGCCATTGCCATGCTGTCCCCACCCCTTAAGGTGGCAGGGGACAGCATCCGGTTCTCCTGGTGGGTTGCAACCCACCACTTTGAGAACCGATGTTTACAGGCAGCAAGATATTGTATGGCAAGTTAGTTTTAGATGCTGGATACTTTCATTGTGGTGCTTTTCTGATCAGCCCATCAAATAAAGAAATTCAGTTGAAGTTTCAGTTTTAGGGAAGGGAAAGAAACAGAAAAAAGCATAGGCAGAACCTGGGAGAATCTCCTGGATTGCCGGCCCCCCACCGCAGGATGCAGCACGAGCCGTTTTGGCATGCCTGCATCAGTGAGGGGGGAAGCATTGGATTGGGCCATTAGACTGGTGCAAAATGCAGCTGCTTGGGTTTTGTCTGTTCATGTGACACCACCATTTTCAATATTTCCAAGTGCAAGTGAAGGCGCTGGTTATTACCTGTAAAAAAAAAAAAAAACCCTACAGGGCTTAGGACAAATGTATCTCAAGGTCAGGACTGCCTCCCTTCCACCCCAGTCTGTTCATCCTGCAGTCTTTTAGGGAGGCCTTCCATTCCCTTCAGAAGGGTTTCCTTGGGCGTAGGCTCCGCCCTGTGGAACTCCGTGCCCAGTAAAATGCGGCAGGTTCTCTCACCATCAAACTTCTGCCATCAATTGAAGCCTTGCCTTTTTAGGCAAGCTTTTGCTGCTGTGTTATAAATGTTGCTGTATATGACTTACGGCACAATCCACACTAACTTCTGGCACCGGAGCAAGCGCTCCGGCACCGGAAGCAGTCACAAACATGCCGGAAAGCACATTTGCGACTACTCAGAAGTAAGGGCGACCGGCACACTCGTCAGAACGCCTGGGCGGCCGCCGGAGGAGATGAGTCCAGATCCAGCAGGGGCGGGGGCGGTTCAACGGGCAAGGGAGGGGGGCCATTGGCCTAGCTGGCCCAGGAGGGGGCAAGGGATAGCATCGGCCATATCCCCATCTCCGCCAGGCCGACTAGGCCGTTACATGGCCTCCTCTGACTTCCGCCAGCTATTTAGGTGGCAGAAATCTGAGGAGGCCTATTGGTCCAGCCCTGGTTTACACCCGGGGAAGGGGACAAGCGTCTGCGGGGGGGCCTGGATCTTTAGTCAGGATTGCACTGTGAATCCCACTTTGATCTGTTTTGGGTGTTTAATTGCTGCTGATGTTTGTTTGTTATTGTTTTTAATTGTATGCATTGTAAACCACCCTGGATCCCAGAAGAAAGCTGGGGTATACATTTTTTAAATAAATGACTTGTAAAGGCAAGGAAAGCAATATCCCACTAGCAACAGACGCCAATTGCCACTCTGAAAGCACAGTACCATGTCCTTATTTTTAAATACTCACCACTACATGTGCACTGGTAAAAAGATGCACAGATATATGGTTGGCCACATCCTTGGAAATAATCTTGCATTCACGGTTTTACACATTGTCAATCCTTTTATGTTTTTAATGGCATTTTCTTCAAGGGTTCACTGCAGTGTTCACAGGCTTGCAACAGTTGCAAATGCCAACATTATGCACTGAAAATATCTTTCTGCTGTGTCTCTTCTCTCCTAATCACAATATAGAATTTAATTACATAGATTGAACTTTTTAGTCTTGTCTCCAGATATAAAATTAGTTTCCATAAATCATGTGCTGGGTGCACAGACTGTACTGGGTGCACATACACCCCTCCCTTTTCCTCTCAAGTAAGCTTTCCGGACATTGGCATAAATACTAACTTGAGACGGCCATCTACGAAACTAATTTGGGATTCTAGTCATCAGGGGTCAATAGACAAGCATGAAAACCATTACTTCTATTCCGTAGCACAACGTTCTGTTAAATTTCATAAGCCACTCACTAATTGGACACTACATTTAAGGTTCAGCAGTGATTTAATAAAATCATGGTTCAAAGCTGCATGTACTTTTATTTTTCTCCCCTCCCCCAAGTCACATGGATTTTGACTCACGGGTAGCTAGTTTTCATAGTTCAATAGAGCCTTAAAGGCGGATCCACACCGCACACGTTTGCGTTGGTCACGTTCCGGCACGTTCCAGGAGCGTCCGATGTGCTAAAAGTCACCTCGGACTCAATTTGAGATGGGACGGGACAGGACCAGCCGGCGGGCAAATGCCATCATGCGCAAATAGCACCACACCAGACGCACATGAACTCGGCTGGATGCAACGCCCCGAGCCGTGTGCGGTGTGGATCCACCTTAACTCTGCCTTCAACTGAGTATTGATGCTTAATTTCTCCTTCTCACTTGTGTCAGACATTAATAGGCCAAGGACACGTTACAGTTGTATTTGCATCAAGCTACTAGATGCAAGTATTGTACTGCACTAGAAATGTGTGCCACTTGTGTGTTGGCGTCGGCGTCCACACGCACACACACACACACACACACACCCTCCTTTGCCCTTAGGATCGTTTTATCTAAGTCATACGGCAGGTTGCTTCCCTTGTAAAATGGGCCACCACTTGTCACATGGAAGCTATTGATGTGAAAAGCTTCTACCCCAGTGCAGAACATATTGTGCTAGTGTGGAAACTCTCCACATCAAAATAGTCTACATATAATGCTATATATTACAACAGAGTGCACAAGAAAGCAGCTCATCACACAGATCAGGTAACACAAAAATGAGAAAATGCCAGTTCCCTTCTGCAACCTTTTAGGTGAATGTTTCCCAGTGTCAGAGACCCACAGCACAATCCTATGCATGTCAACTCAGAGTAAGTTCCCTGCGTTCAATGGGACTTACTCCCAGGAAAGCATGCATAGGAATGGATTGCAGCCCCAGTCACCCACAACTCCGCTCAAACACAACTCCTGTTCTTGTGTCCATAGCCAAGCCATATAGACAGAGATCGCAGCTCCACCCCTTCTAAACAGAATGTTGCCAACTGTATAGAAAGCTCAACACCACATCTGTGCAGCTTATAGAGGTACTGGAGTGTACCAGATAGAGTTTTGGATGTTCAAATTCCTGTTCTACATATGTCCTTTGGCAAATCATCATCTATCAGCCTCACTGAGCCACAAAATGATACAAACAAATATGCATGATGGTCATCTAATCCAACTCATTATGTAACTCACTTTCATGCGAGGTGTGGCCTGGAGGTTTGAGCCAGTGCCCTGCCTGAAGAAGCTAAGCAGCCTCCACTGAGCCACAAAATGATAAAAACAAATATGAATGATGGTCATCTAATCCAACTCATTATGTAACTCACTTTCAGGAGGTGTGGCCTGGAGGTTTGAGCCAGTGCCCTGCCTGAAGAAGCTAAGCAGGGTCAACCTCGGTTCCCGCTTGGATGGGAGATGGAAGCTGCTGATGAACCTCGCAGAGACACTGAGAAGGCATCGTGAGAGGGTGGAATGAAGGCATCGTGAGAGGGTGGAATGCGGAGGAGTCAGCTAGAGAGAGAACATCTAAGACAACCGTCCGAGGATGAACTGCGGTGAACTGTGAAGCTTGGAAGTGCAAAGCACACAAGCCAGAAGGAGGGCTGCACTCGGAAGGGAAAACATCTTGAGAATGGAAGGTTCTATATAGGAATAGAACAAATAAATAAATAAATGTGATAGCAATTGTCTCTAGCTTGCTGAATCTGTTTTTTAATGGAGTCAGCTACCTCCTTCTAAATTCTACCTTTACTTATAATGCATACCTAAGCAGAAAAGAGGAGAAATACTTGTTTATGACCTCTAGGCTGACAATGAAACGTCCACCCTGCTTCCCACCAGTGTACCACCATCTTAACCACAACATATCAAGGATCAAGAGAGCAGGGAAATACTAGCTGCAATGCCTCCTCCAGCAATTCCAAATAGGCCATCTCTCGTCATCATCTCCTAGACTTTCAGCACACTTTTTATAACATTAATTAGATAGGTTAAACATGTACATTTAGAGTATGGGTTGTGTCCTAAGGAGCACAGATAGAAATACAGTGGCATTTTTTTTTCGGTTCTACATGCAGTTGTGCAATTTCTTCCACGCACATTTGCACAACAGTGAGGTGCTAATAATTTTATGTGTGACATTCTTATGCAATATGTTGCACAATATGTTGCACAGCTGCAAAAGCTCAAAGCCAAGGCATGATTCCATTCAGATGTCTGTATGCAAGAGGCATATGCTATGACTTCCACTTGTACAAGCCCCCTGTACAAGCTGAATTTAAGATACATCCCCACATCTTCTTTCAAATCCAACTAGTCAATGGAGGTAGCAATCCTATACACACTTTCCTGGGAGTAAGCCCCATTGAACACACTGGAACTTCCTTCTGAGCATACATGCATAGGATTGTGCTCTTAGACCAAATTTTAGAACAGGGCTTCTCAACGTTCTCCCTGCAAAGGCAGGGAGAACTTTGAGTATTTGCAGGGAGCGGGGACAGTAGCAGTGGTGATCCTGGGGATTTCATCTGAAAACTGGAAGTGGTTGTAATCGCCATTTCACAGCGATCTACAGCTCAGGGAGGCCCGCAGAGAGGGCCGTGGGCCTCTCTGAACCCTCCAGAGGCCTACCGCCACCCCCTAGTAAGTGTTGAAAGCACTTTTTTTCCGGTGGCGCCGATCCCCAGGATCACCGCCATTGCCATGCTGTCCCCACACCTTAAGGTGGCAGGGGACAGCATCCGGTTCTCCTGGTGGGTTGCAACCCACCACTTTGAGAACCGATGTTTATAGGCAGCAAGATATTGTATGGCAAGTTAGTTTTAGATGCTGGTTACTTTCATTGTGGTGTTTTTCTGATCAGCCCATCAAATAAAGAAATTCAGTTGAAGTTTCAGTTTTAGGGAAGGGGAAGAAACAGAAAAAAGCATAGGCAAGTTCAAATATATTTAGTTGGAACAGAAATTGTCTTTAAATGTAAATCTGTTGTTTGCACCCAGGTTGAACCTTCACTTCATTGTTGGGGAATAAACAAAAATGTCGCTGAAGAAACAAAACAGGTACCAATTCAGCCTAGTGAAACAAACAAGGACTTTCAAAACTTGAGCCACAAAGAAACATTAGTTGAGTTCAGTTATGAAATCCTAGAGATATTTTTAAAAAGATAGTATGCTAACTGCACCTGGCATCAAATCAAGGTGGAGTGGTATTTTTGCTATTTTCATTAATCACACCGCACAGTAGGTCTTATGCCACTCCATTCTTCCCAGCTGCCAGATCCACATTGCGGGAAATCAAGGGAAGACAGGAGGAGGGCTATCACATGACATGAGAAAACTCTGTTCTTCTAAAGATGACCCGAAATGTTCTAATTATTGGTTATTCCCTCTAGTCGGCAAATGCAGCCAGCAATCACGTAAAGTTCAGTGAAGCCACAAGTGTACAGCTGTTATCTTTGACTTGTGGCCAAAACAAAATTGGAATAGAATTTACTCAGACAAGAAGAAAGTCTCTTTAAAAGCAGTTATTTTCTGAGCCAGATAAACAGGTTTGAAAATAAGAAGAAAATGATCTACGCCCCCTGTGAATTGAGCCGCGGTCAACATCTTGAAGACAAAATGTTAACAAGGATTAGCTACTTGATTGAACAAAATCTCACTAAGAATGCCTGCTTGGAACCTATAGAGTTATGTGGACAGTTTGACACTTTGAGGCCAACTTTTCTACATTTGATCCTTTAAGACAACTCTCCTTCTGAAAAAACGGGGGGGGGGGAGTTGATTTCATTCTGCTGAAAACAAGAAGCTCAGAGGAACTGGCAACACCGCTACTCAGGCTTGCACTGACAGATCTGAAGAATGTCAACTGGGGGGGGGGGCATAACTGAGGACAAAAAGAATCAGGCCTTGTTGTTTTTGCATCATTCTGCATATCAATTTCATTCACACTGGAAAATGCAGGTTCCCATTGTGTAGCATGAATTGTAACTGACAGCTTAGAAATGCAGCCCACACCTTCCTGTTACTTTTCTTTTCCCAAAGGAATTTTGATGGCCTTTAAATTGATCATAAATTCCCGAACACTGAAAGTTAAACTTATAAAGAGAGAGAGAGAGAGAGAGAGAGAGAGAGAGAGAGTGTGAGTGAGTGAGTGAGTGAGTGAGTGTTTTAATTGAACTTTGAGAGTTACAAAGTCAATATAGGTTAATGCTTATCTTTAAGAGCCTGTGTGGCAGATGGTGATGGAGTGTTGGACTTGCAACGAAGTAGATTCAAACCCCTGCTCAACCACAAAGGCTTCCTCTCAGTCTAACATACCTGCATCCCAGTGCCTTGGAGGAAGAGCAGTTTACTAATATGAACCATATTTGTGCCCTGTAATATTCCCCAGAATCCTTTGCAAAGTGCAAGGAGTCCTTTAGTCTCTACCACATCACCCTGGGCTGGCCGTAAGAGCCACGGGGCCCAATATCACGGAGCCCCCACCTGCTGTGGGCCTCTCACTCACCCAAATGTGCTGCAGCGGCTGCATGACAAGTCCAGGGCTTCCGAGCACAAAGTGCGGCCACCCAGAATTAGATGATGGTGACACGATGACATCGTTGCGTCACTGCCAACTGCTTCCGGGCCGCCCAATTTTCAGACCAGTTGAGTGCAGGGGCAAGCGGAACTCAAGCTTTGTTCACCAGGCTGGCCTCTGCATGGAGGCTTACCTCCATGCGAGGTGCTGGCTACAGCTGCGGACAGCCAAGGCCAAATTTAGCTGAATCGGTTGAATCAGCTTAGGGCTGACCGTGACATCACCTCTTTGTTTTTTTTTTTAAAAAATGGTCTGCCTCCAGTCTGCTGCTAATCTACACGGCTATTCTAAAGTGCCCAGGCCTGGACTCTGAAACTGAGAGAAGCTGTGGAGCAGGGTGACACGTCAGCAATGCTCTTTTCCGTAATGTTTTTAAAAAATCTTTGCTTTGACAGAGGTTCCCATTCTCTGCCGAGTCTCTCACACCAAAGGAATTCCACTTTAAAACCATTTCACATTGAAACCAACCCTCTTAGGCACGATTTGGAATGTCACCTCTTGTTGGAGACTTTGTACCGAAGCTCTCAGGTTTGAAACCTTCTGTTCAAAGAGCTTTTGAAAACCATCCTTGCCCATTTATGAAGTCAGCTAAGATTACATGACCAGCTAAGATTATATGACCAGCTCTCTAAACAGCTGGTTCACTATGCTAGGCATTTCTGTAACAAGCCGCATGTCATGAAATCGCTATATTTCATGTGTCTTCCATTTCTCTCTGTGGAGTTCTGCCTGTTTCTCTGTGGAATCCTGTGTGCGTGTGTCTCATGGTTTGTAGTATTTTCCCCTCCTCTCTGTGTGGCTCTTGCCCACAGGGGAGAGCCCACTGCTGTGACTGTGAGTGGAAAGATACAGTACTAGTGGGTCCATTATCCAGGTATGATCAGATACGGATTGTGAATGCAGTACCGTCAGGTTTTGGTTATTTTGAAACTGTCTGAATCAACGTTTACACCTTGACAGTATCATAGATGCTCATTCAAAACTTAGCGGCAAGAGCAACACACAGATAAGCAGCCACACTTATGTGGTGTAATCTTGGTGCCCTACTAGCATCACAAATATGTACTCCTGGGTTCATAATGTTAGCTGTAACTTTGCAAAGAGAACAGAGGGCTGAGGCAAGTCTGTCTGCTGAGATACCACCACCAGGGCAACATACACCAAGTAGGGTAGATTCCCCACAAAGTTCAAAGGCCCTTTCTTGTCTACATGAATGATGGCTGTGCATTTTATGAGCACAACCTCATACACATATCAGTGTTATCATAAGCTAAATGCCCCCCCTTTTAAGCAAAGGGATCTATTAGATCAAAGGTTCCCAAACTGGGGTGTTGCGATGCCCCAGTCAGGGATAATCGGTCGCTGCCTTCTTAAAAGGGTGGTGACGTGCGACGGCACACCCAGGATCATGCCGGTGCCAAGGAGAAAAGGGTTTTTCCCACTCACTGGGGGTTATGCCAGCACTCCAGAGAATGAGGGGGGGCCATGGGCGTCGACAGGGGGAAGCGCAGGGGGCGGGCCGCCAGGGGGCATCGCGCGCATAGGGGTGACACACGACCCCCCCATTTACAGTTTGGTGGCGGAGCTGGGCCCGCCCACCCTCCCCTCTGTCTGTTTGGCTCCAAAATGAGCCGAAAACAGAGCGGGGAGGGTGCTCTGCTCCTGCGCGTGACGTCACGCGCGGTAGCGGAGCCTATCCCTTAAAGGCGACACGCGCCCCCGCTCTGGGGTGTCGTGCGTCGTAGCGACGCGACTGGGGGGGGCACAGACCTCTCTGCAGGCCTCCCCACACCCCAGATTACCTTCCAAACGCATTTTGAAGCTACTTTTGGAGTGCTGGCACACCCCCGGGTGAGTGAAAAAAATCATTTTTCCTCGGCACCGGTGCAATCCCGGGAGTGCCATTGCTGCTGTGGGGCGCCTGCACAACTACTTATAGTTTTTAGAATCAGCAGGCTGGCCAGGAATATAGATGCTCTTAAGGAATAATCCACATGTATTTGAAACATTGGCTGGGAAGCAATTGAACTTCTAAAATGGCACCCTTGGATATCATTCTGTGATGTGAAAGCCCCTCTTGTAATTCACAGTGTATTTGGGGGACGTAGCTATGTAATAGTAGGCGAAAGTGTTCTGCACGCGTTCAGAGGGTCTCCCTATTAAATGCTGGGAGTCCCTTGGGTTAGCCCAACAAGCTCAAATGATAATCAGCTATTAGTGCCAGCATCAAATGACCGAGGGCCCTGCACTGGGCTTCCCATGGTGCACCCAACCATCTCTTGATGGATGAATTGGACATTACCACTGCAGGTTTGAGTGCTTGGCTTGGCCAAGTAGGCCCTCAACCTGGCCAACCACTAACGCCACTCCTGTCAGCAACAGCCATATTCATTCTATTTTCTGTAGTGTGAATAATGTTTGCTTGAAAAACACTCAGTATTTGGGGATATCAGAATCTTCCTTAATTTGTTATATATTCCTAGAAAGCAGCATTTACTTGAAATAGTTACTTGGCTGTTTTGACCAGAGTTACATTTGTTGTTGGAACAATGATAAAGCAAAACACAGGCAACCTGCTGCCAGTACAGACCAAGAAAGAATATACTGTAGTACTGTACTTTTAATGTGGGTTTCTCTTCTCTTTAATCCAAGCTGTCCATCTCCATTAGCCTTCAAACCAATTGGAAGGGCGTTCGTCTCTGTTCTGTGCTCTCAGTTAAATGTCATGTGTCTCCTAAAGGAAAACCAGTCATAGGGACTGTAACACTAGATGGTTTACTCTGCATGCAAATAAAACAGAAACCATTTCAGCAGAACACAAGTAAAATTGCAATCATGTAAAGCCATGGCAGAAGGAAATGCAAAAAAAACCAAAAAATGACCTTTGCTTTTCATCAAGTCTGTGCAACAAACCTTGCAGTCCCCACAGTCAGGGCTGTGTGCAGGTGACACTAAAGAATTTAAGCTTCTGTGCCCAGGCTGCAATCCAAGTTCTGTATAAGACAAACTGAATTCTGCCATCTGTATAAATTACACCTGCTGAACAAATATTCAGGCTCTCAAAACACATAACAATATTTTTGGTTAGTATCATTAATTCTGCCTGCCCTCACAGTGCTAATAGCAGCTCCAAAGGAGTGTTTTCATCTTGGGGAAAACAGCGTGTGGGGTGGAAGGTTAAACATTGCCTCCCCCAGCACTTCTACTACTCCAATCAAATGTGAAGCCCTCTCCACCCATGTTAAAGAGTTTTTACTTTTTTAGAAAGAGGCAGGAGCTCTGATCACAGATCTCCCTGACATGCAATTTGGCCTTCAGGAAGTGAAATTCTACACTTAATACCAGTCTGCACTACCCCTGAACTGTGAATATGGGGGGGGGGGGAGTGCAGGATGATGATATAGCAGTCACAGCCCACAGCCCCCAAACAGTACAAGTTTGTTTTTGGTCTACACGTAGGCAATATAAATGTAGGGTTTTCTCCACATGTTTGAGAACCCTAAGCTGCAGGGTTCTGGATCATGTGAGGAGAGCCATATGCACAGCAATCTGTGTAAACGTATATACAGTAGGTTAGGCACAGGGTCTGTAACACGGTGCTGCTTTCTCCAAGAGTATTCATCTAATATATGAAAGGGCAACACAGGCATGCATATGCTCTCATTTTTGGTGATCTGAACGGCATCTTAAATAGATATTTTAAAGCTTGCAAGAAAATGTTGTATAATATGTTGCTTCCTGCAGCTCTCCAGCCTCTTGTCACTTGAAGCAAGATTTCTTGGTAACTGATTTTATGGTAACATTTCCATTCCTCCCCCTCTCACACATCACCTCTGGGGGTGGAATGCGCTCAGGGTAAAGACATATTTGCATGTTTCAACAAATGAGTAGGAGTAAGATCTATGCTTTGCTGAAAGGCATCATAGGCCCGAAAGAGCATTGCCAAAGCAGCAGAGAGAAAACAGAAAGAACCCACTGATAGCATAACTGAACTGCCTCCTGATAGCAGACTTCAGATAAGATAATGGCAACAGAGGGGATCAGTGGTGACAACAGGATAGCCAGTTCTTCTGCTGATAATATTTAATCTTATGATTACAGGTATTCTAGCCTCAAGTTTGATTCTCAATCATTTCAATGTTTTTTTCTTTCACTGTACCTTTAAAAAATTAATCGAGAACACCATTATTACAAATAGAAAAGGAACATGATGGTACATATTAACACACACCCCTTTCAACTCCCAGAAGACTTACAGGTATAGAAATTTAATGTAGTCCACTGTGCATTACCAAAATATCTTCATGCTTTGTATCATCTGTAGCTGAATTTTTAAGCACATGAGAATTAATAGGACCAGGAAGACTGGTGAACAAGGAAAAAGTATGGGTTTATTTGGTTACGCAGCGAAGTCGACAGCACCCCCCAGGAGGGGAACTGACCCTTTGCTCCATGTGAGAACAGTTTTTATACATTTCCAAGCAGAATATCACATGGTTGCTGAGAATGTGCATAGTTACAGAGTCATACAGGAAAAACAAGAGACTTTGGATTTACATTTTACAGAAGACAATGGGAACAATAGTGGGCTGAGCTAGTCAGAGGACCCTTGATGGTCCTTGATGGTCCGATCCTTGAGTTCTGGGAGACTTAATTGAGTTAAGCAAATGGAGACCCCCCCACCCCACCCTCTGGAGGCAGCAGAATGTGTGTGGGTGAATTTCCAGAGAGGGGGAAATGTGAAGTTGCAAAACCAGAGATTCCTTCTGTGACTTGGGGAGGCAGGTATGAATAAAACCCAGGAAAATATTTTTCTGCTTCACATCTAAAAATGATTACTTCTCAGGTTTAGATCAATCTTGTTTATTGACTTTTGAACAATTCAAGAATGAAGCTCCTTTTCTTCCAAGGATCTTGCACCTTTTGTACAACTACAATGTCTTAAGAATTAACTTACCTGTTATGCAGTCATGAGTGCCTGGTCATTTTCCCAACTTCACTGCTATTAATACATTTGTTTTTGTTTTTAAAGAGTAAAGCAAGTTCCTCGCCCCTATTGATACTTAGATGTGATCATAGCAGTGGCATAGCCTGCAGCATAATTCAAAGCCATTTGATATATGGTAACTTGCTTAGTGTTTCCACTTAAGTTTACAAAGGGAATGAAAAATGGCAGCAAAAATATGTTGCCTAAAAATATCAAACATGACTAACCTGGTATACAAAATGTCCTTCATTTGTAGCGGCCGAATGCAGGGGACTCTCATATCCTGAATTGTGTTTTTTTTTTAGAAAGAAGGCATTTCAGCAAGCGCAGCTTCTCTAATCTTTACTGCATCTGTCAGTAAGAAAGAGTGAGAAACTGCACCTGTCAATATAGACTCTCCACCTACATAGTTAGACACCTGTCCCCCTTTGCAGCTGGTCACCCTAACTCTAACTAGGACCATGTATATGCCATGATTTTGCAGAAGCATAAAACATAACACTGCATGCAGAATTACAGAAAATAAGCAAGTTTATATAATCACATTTTCTATAATTTGTACACATTACAGAATTCAGCTTTTCTTTGTGTGGAATTTGTATTACTTTTGCAAAGATCTGTCTTTTTTTTCAAGGAATAGAATACACACTACCCTGACTATTGATTGAAAATAAGTTTAACAGATTTGAACTTTAAATTAATTTTAGTTTTTCCTCAGCTGTATTCAGAAGAGAATACCCTGAATATGCTGAAACCCCATACCTTAGTGCAGTACTGTATCTGGGAGAATAAAAATGCAATTTCTTTGTGGTTATCATGGTTATGCATTGACTTCAAATCTGTTTCCAGGCACAGGTCAAAGTGCTGCAGCTGGCATATTGTGGCTCTCAAACATCTGGAATTTATCGTATGTGGTTCCTACATTAAGCAAGTTTGGCCACCCCTGCTAAATATAAAGTCCTAAGCTTGGACAGCCGTGTCTCATATGAACCTGCTCACTCACTGAGTTCTTCATTAGAGACCTTGCTCCAGGAATGAGTACCAGAGATGAGGCAAATGGCAACCAGGATCAGGGTGCCACTTGGTATCCAGGCCATGGAATTCCTTCCTTAAAGAGAGGTTCACCGGATTGTTCTAGATAAATAAAAGGTAAGATATAAATAGTTTTAATACTTACATAAAATGTTTAATGAATACTCTGACAGCGCAATCCTGCCTAAGTTTCGGATCCCGTGCTCTGATGCGGGCAGGCTCCCGCCCAGAAGAAGGTCTACTTGTGGAAGGGGATGCTCATCCCCTTCCCCGAGTATAAAGGGCACTGGGGCCAATCGGCCTCCTCGAATTCGGAGGAGGAATTCGGAGGAGGAAGTCGGAGGAGGCCATGTAACGGCCCAGTTGTGTGGCAGTGGTCAGGATTCGGCTGAGGCCGTCCCCCGCCCCCTCCCGTGCCGGCTGGGCCTATGGCCACCCTCCCTCCCCTGCTGAACCACCACCACCCCCGTTGGCTGGATCCTGTGGTAAATTTGCGGGGGTCAAATTTGCGGTGGGGGCCCCCCGCAGCAAATTTTCCCCATGGGAAAATGGCCCTCCACCGCAAATAGGTTCCCCACCCCTGGCTTAGGAAGCAATAATCAATCCCTGGAATTGGGACAGAAAGCCAATACATAGGCTAACCAAATTTCCTGGGGACACAATGGGGGGCTGCACCAAGAATCGTGACATCACGTGGGCCAGAAAAATTAACATAAAATTAAATATAATAAAGTTTAAATTATATTGCCTTTTTGCTCGTCTTTTTTAATATGTCTCCTTCCCACCACACTGCCTCCTTGCTGCAGCTGCCACTGTCATCGTGTCTCTGCCACCCCTTCATCCTGGCCCGCCAGCTGCATCGCAGCAGGCCAGGGCTGCCTGGCTGGATGCATTCTTCAAAACACTCCTTGCAGCGCTAATACGCTGCATCTTCATCTTCTTTGTTCCAGCCTCACGCACATGCGCGAGGCTGGAAGATCTCGGAAAGCATCTGAGTTCACTCGGACGCGTTCCGAGTGCTTCTAGCCTCGCGCAAGTGCGCGACGAGCTCGGAACGCTTCCAAGTGAACTTGGACGCTTTCCAAGACCTTCCAGCCTCACGCACGTGCGCGTGAGGCTGGAACAAAGAAGACGAAGAGGGAGCAGTCCTGGACGGCCGGGGCAACGAGGAGACCGGCCGGGAGCCCTCCTGAACCAGGATTGTCCCAGCCAGATCCGGGACTATAGTAAGCCTACCAATACAATTGAACAAGTCCAGTATATGAATTAAATGTGCTGTCTGAAGTTCACCCCTTATTAGGAGAGGAGCAGTAAAATTCTGCACCAGCTAAAGTTTCCGAACATCTTTCAAAAGGAAGTCCCCGCATAAACTGAAGCAATCATCTCCATGAAACTCTGCAAACTTCTGTGTACATTGATGGTACTGTAAAAATTTTAAAAATAAAAAATCCTAACACTAACCTGAACAGTAAATAACCCTGAAGCAGAGCACTTGTTGGAATAGGATGCAGGACTTGGTATGGATGGCATAAGCTCCTGAACCATACAAACTGAAAGCAATCCTGTGAAAATGTGAGTGAGCAGACATGCATGTTGGGTGGGGCATATTCACTGCAACAAGCTGCCCGGAGCACAAGTGCTCTGCTGATCCCTGAAACAGCGTATTACACATGACATGACAACGTGACACACGCAGGGCAATAGAAACCTGCAGTGCAGGCTAGACTTTAGTGATAAAATTATACATTTATAATTAGATTAAGGGCCTCATTTGCCGTAAACTCGAATGATAAGGATAATCAGACTGAAGACTGACTCTTCTGTTACAATACAAGTGTCTGAAAAAAAGGTAATAATATGTATTATTTATTCTATCAAAAATAAATAATTCTAGAGTCTCAAGGGGAGAAGTGTTCACAAAAGCAATGGGGGGAGGAATTCGGTGCAATTTATAATCTACATGGGAGGGATAAAGTATACTATAACCAAGAAATTAAAAGAGAGAGACTGTATAGTACTAGTTTTGGAACAGCTATAGCAGAAAAGGAAAAACAAGCTGTTTCCATTTGCTGTCCTGCAGAGCCCCCTATCTTTGGGCTGAAACTTCAGAGCCTCTGTTTTCCGATGAGTGCAAAAGATCTGTCCTGCCAACTATTGTTGATTTCCCTGCAGGTAACACGACTCTCACTTCGAAAGCTGCTGTTCTGTCCTCCCCAGACACTAATCCATACAAATGGATGACCAAGATTTTTTCGCTGACAACTTTGCTTTTCATCTTCTGGTAAAGGCAAAGGGCCCTGCTTCAATGTTGTCAGTCAGTGTGTGAGCAAATTGAAGTGTGTGAGCATACGCTCATCCTGAGAGGAATAGCCTTGAACGTAATGGGTCACAAACCCTCTTAGCTATAAATGTATTGTAGGGTTCACTTGACTATAATAGAATCATTTTCAGCTTTGAACTGTATACAGTGGCCAAGTTTAGAACAACAGCAGTTGAATGGAACTTGCCAGGAGGCATCCTTGCTTTATAATTCTTATTTTTTACAGATCTATCATAAAATGTGGAGTTACATGAATATAGTTACAATGGAAGACAGCCTATATTAGATCAGCGACTATCTACAGTACCTCTATGAATTCCAGCTTTTCATAGATGTGTCCCTAGCTGTTGTCAGTGAATGCAAATACTGTATGTCTGGCACTAACAAATGCTTCATCATTACACTGTACAATTCAAGATTCACTGTGGTATACTGTATGTCCAAGACATTTATTTTAAGAAATTATATCCAGTCCTTCAGAATTCAGAGCAGGATTGAGATCCCAGCCCACAGATATAAACATTTAACTCCTGCTGCGTATATACACCCTTGGGTAAAAATACCTTAAAAAAACCAATACAATTAATACAAAAGATAACAAATATGTGTTTCTACAACAAACCCATATCAGATCTAATGGGCTGAAGCTGCAAGAGCAGAGGTTTTGGTTGGATATCAGAAAGAAATTCTTAATGTTAAGAGCAGTTTGACAATGGAACCAGTTACTGAGGGAAGTGGCGGGTTCATCCTTGCTGGAAGTCTTCAAGCAGAGGCTTGACAGGCACCTTTTAAAGATGCTCTAGGGAAGAAATTCCTGTTTCTACCGGGGGGGGGGTAGACAGGATGGCCTTGAATGCCCCTTCCAACTCTATGTTCGTGTGACTACCCCATTCACATATAAAGGTGGGGAGTGTCTGCCATCTATAGTTAGGCTTACCATATTGACCCCCCCAACCAATTAAATAATTAATTTAATTTAATAAATAAATAAATTTAAAAAGATTTTTATTTATTTATTTATTTATAAATTAAAATAAATAATAAATTAAAATGATTTACCTGAATCCGTCGTCGTCATGCTGCTGCTGCTCCTTCCTTCCTCACCCGCTCTCGCCACTACGGGCCGGCTCGCCCGCTCTCGCCGCTCTGAGCTCAGAGTGGCGAGAGCAAGTGAGCCGACAGAAGGTGAGCGGGCGAGAGCAGGGCCGGCTAGTTCGCTCACCTGCTCACCACCGTTGTCATCGCCGCCACCTCCATTTTGGAAATTAAGTTACTTACCCAGGCGTTGGAATGTTGGCTTTCAAAATCTCGCAAGATCCAAGTTACATCTTGGATCTCGCGAGCCAACATGCCAGCGCCCGGGTAAGTAACTTAATTTCCAAAATGGCGGCGGTGGCGGCGAATCCGGGATGGCGGCATACCTCCTGGGATGCTGGGACCCGAGCCTGAAATCCGGGAGGGTCCTGGGCATTCCAGGACGTATGGTAAGTCTATCAATAGGAAAAGCAACATGCAGACAGGGTTGCTGAACTAACCCCTCCCTTCCCCCCCCCCCCCGTGCCTTATTTCCTCTCAGTCCACCACTGCAAACATTTTTCTCTATCTCCAGATTAGATTCTGAAAAGTGAGCCAGGAATGGAGAAAAATACTTGGAACAAGAGAGGGGAGTTTCAGCACCCCTCTCTAACACATTCCTTTTATTTGTCAAACCAGGCCCCCACCCCCACTCCACCTGCACTTTATATATTAATGGGGTGAGAACATGAATTACAGCAATGTCACATCTCATTTGGCCCTTGCAAAAAGGGAACACTGTAACATGAAATTAGCTTCTTCATATACTGATGAGAGGGGTCACTGTTTCAGTGGTCTCATTTCTTTCGTTCCTTGATTTGCCATTTGTCAACTTCGCTTCTGAAATTCCTCCCTGCCTGAGCATCTGCATACTCACCTAGCAAGAAAAGGATTTGTGCACAGTTTCAGTCTCTTTCTCAGCCTGACATAGCAAGCAAAATGCACCCTCAGTTTGCCCCATTTAAGTCAATGGGAATTACGTGTGCTTTTTACAGTACTGTTAGCACTAAGCACAGCCTGGAGTCAGAGGCAGAGTTCAGCACCATCTAATCTCTCATAATGCTTACAAATATATAATTTCTTCACTGTTTCAAAAAAGTACAGTAATCTTTTTAAAAAAAATGAAAGCAAACAAATATGGATGTCATCAATTTGCTTTCCTTGTTATTATTGCTTTCCATTTCTATATTAAGGCTTTATCTAGACAGTCACTCATAGGACATCCATATACACACACCATTCCCTTCCAGGCTGTTTTGCACAATCCTGCAGAGCGCACAATGGTATTTTTTTCCTCTTTACATGATCCTCCCACAAGCGATCACAGTACTATAGAACAGGTCCCCTAGGCTTCTCAATGCCACTCCCCGGCTTTTGAGAAAGCTAGCTCAGCTTCACACTTTACGTAGTAAATGTGCGTTGTCTATTACAATAGTGCTTCCTGCAGAAAACCAATAAAGTTGTGGGTCTTAACCTGGGGTCCATGGATGGGCTTCAGAGGGTCTGTGAACTTGGTGCAAACAAAATATTGTGTGTATGTGTTTATGTGCTGTGGCGGGCTGTTCGTGGGTGACCCGGGCAGCGGGGTTGTCAGGGCTGCCTCGGCCCCGTGTGGCCCCTCGAAGACAGGGTCCACCTCCAGCCCGACGGTGGAGCGGCAGCAAAAAGGGGGGGGGGAGCCCTGGCTTATGAAGGGTGTAGTGGCCTCAGAAGTGGCGTCGGACCGGGAGGGTTCCGTTCACCCTGAGCCCCGGTCCTAGCCCGGCTTATCGGGTCTGCTCAGAGGCTGTCGCTCCGGAGGTCCAGCCTAGCTGATAGCCTGCTCATCATGGGCCTCTGCCTTCCCTTTATACAAGAGCTTGCCCGCGGGCTCCGCCCCTCCTGGCCCCGTTCCCCTCCCTGTTAGCCAATTCCACCACCCCTGTTGGTGAGCCCCGCCTCCTCCCACAGCTGCTGGGGGTCGAGTACGTCCCCCACCCTGTCCCGTCGACGCCCGCCGCTCCGTGGCGTCGTACGCCTCCGCGCCCAGCCTGGGCGGCTCTCCGGCGGCTGCCGCGGACTCCGGGTAAGTGAAGGAGGTGGCCTGCTCGTAGCTGGGGGCGTCCGGTCTGTCGTGGGGGCCGCAGCCGCTCCCGGCCTCTACCTCCGACGCCGGCCGCGTCGGAGCAGAGGGCTCCCCGTCCGCCGAGCACGGCGCTCGGCGTGGGAGTCCGGGAACGGGTGGCGCCGCCCCCTCGGACCTGCCAGCTGACTGGCGGTCCGCAGCGGCGCAGCCGCTCCCGGCCTCTACCTCCGACGCCGGCCGCGTCGGGGCAGAGGGCTCCCCGTCCGCCGAGCACGGTGCTCGGCGTGGGAGTCCGGGAATGGGTGGCGCCGCCCCCTCTGACCCGCCAGCTGACTGGCGGTCCGCAGCGGCTGGCTCCTCAGGGCGGGGACCCGTTCCCGGACATGTGCATTTTTCTGGCAAGGGGGTCCTTAGCTTTTATCAGATTCTCAAAGCAGCCCAGGACCCCAAGAAAAGGTTAGAACCACTGCCACAAGCTGTTCATTATATACAGATGTGTACACACCTTTAAAACACACAACAGAATACATCTGAAATCCTCAGTTGGGTCAGGGTCAAATAGATGGGGGGAGTTAGTGGGAAAATGGCACAGGGGAAGTGTTAAAAATGTCTCCCAGTGTGTCTCAGTCCCAATCCACATCCCCCCTGCAGATGCCTTTGACACTTCCAGTTCACTTCCTGCAGCGAGCCCATCTCTTATTAACAGGCTTACCCAGTGCTGGCTCCAAGTTGCTGAGGCTCCTGGGGCAAAGCCCTGAATTGGACCTTCCATGGTGCCTCACCCGCCACTCAACGGTTGACCCAGCCATGTGAGACCTCTGATGGCCACAGACCCTCAGCCAGCACCTGACCTTGTATAATTCAAGGTGGAGTTCGGTCATCTTCCTTCAAATGGGTTGTTCCTTGGACACCTGCCATGCACTTAGAAAACATCTGCAATCATTAACATTCCTTTTGATGAAGCCTTTATCTAATCAAGCCATCCAGTTCACAACAACAGGATTAAGAGCCAATGTGCATGTTACTTACCATTCATATAATGGCAGTAAGAACCAAAGTGTTCTTTGAATGGGGGTAGAATGAGGGAAGCAGTTCTGGAGCACACAAGCTGTGGAAAGGGAACCAAAATTATTATTATTATTATTAACAGTATTTATATACCGCTTTTCAACAAAAAGTTCACATCTAGACACAAAACCTAGAGTAGACACCATCGATATAATTTGTCATAAATACTGAATTAAGTTGGTTTGTTTCACACTTAGTTTTCCACAAGCACACAAAGCATATTTTACAACCCAA
Source organism: Plestiodon gilberti rubricaudatus (assembly GCA_026170595.1). Classification (NCBI taxonomy): domain Eukaryota; kingdom Metazoa; phylum Chordata; class Lepidosauria; order Squamata; family Scincidae; genus Plestiodon; species Plestiodon gilberti. The sequence goes on from JANXHW010000003.1 coordinate 114,812,859, forward strand.
GACTCTCACCAAAACCACCTCTTCCATGTAAGTGCACATTTAACAGGGAGTGATATTTAAATGCCTGTATTGCATGCAGGAGACGGGCAGCCAAATCCTATCTCACACCGATGCAGCGGGGGCCACACAGCCCACGCTGCATCCTGTGTGAGAAATTTGCAGGCTGGAGGTCTCCTCGAGGTAAGAGGACAACTAAACCCCTTGCCCCGGGGAAAGCCCCAGCCCGCTTAACGGGTCTACGCAGACCTGCGCTAGCTAAATCGCTGGCACAAGTCCAAGTGGATCTGTTTTGGCGGATCGGGCCCAGGAGGGGGGGGGGATAGCATATGGCAGTACCTCTGGATATAGGATATGGCCAGTACCTCTGATCCCACATCCCTCCCAGGCCTGATGCTCCCATGCCTGATCCGGAGGAGACCTCCACTAAATTCTATCCCCCATCCCAGGCTTGAAAGCCTGACACAGGGCTGCTCGGAGCTGTGCCGGCCGTTTTGCTGGAGCGCCTCCGAGTAGCCCCATAGGGACTGCTGGGGCTCAACATGGGAAAAGGGGACAATCATCCCCTTCCCTCAAGGAGACCTCTCCAGCCCTGCGCTGGATACAGCAGAGCCTGCCCCGGCGGCGCCACTGAATCCAAGTGCAGGGCTTTGGATAGGATTGGGCTATCAGTCTGGTGGCACATATGTTTAATGTGTGACATATGTGGAAAGTCAAATGATTAACATCTCAAAATGGATTTCCATTACTTATCTTCAGCATCATTAGCATTAGCCTTTTAGCTCATCACCTTTCCTTCATGTTTAATTGCATTGGAATCAACCAGCTAGGGAGACCTGTTTTCATGGTGGAGCATTAGCAGTTAAATTTACTGTTAAATTGAATGCTGATATAGTCCAGTGCAGTGTTTCTCAAAATGTGGGTCTGGACCCACTTGGTGGGTCGCAACCTGATTTCTGGTGGGTCCCAGGTGATAGAAAGATCAGATAAGTAATTGCCACAAGCCCTGAGGCAATTCAAAAACCAGACAGCTGCTAATTGCCCTTCAAAGAGCTGAGCTCCTGCAGTTTGCAAACGTGTAAATATAGGGAGATAAATGTTTGAGCATCTCGTAAAGCTAGGTGGGTCCCGATAGAGTGTCATTTTAAAAAGTGGGTCCCGGTGCTAAAACGTTTGAGAACCACTGGTCCAGTACATTTGACTACCAAACCAATCTTCATTGGGGGTGAGGATATTGGCATCCAATGCACACATATCCTTATATGCGAGCTAAGCAGTGAAGTATGGGCTATAAAGCACCTCTTCAATGCAAAGTGCCCATTTTTGATTATGGTATCATACTTGGCGACCTTCCAATATCCAATTTTAGCTTTAAAAGATATGCTACTTATTGCCAACCACCAGCCACAAAGTGTTAAAGAATCAAAATAGTATTTTGCTAATTGTACCAAAATTGATACAATCTTTGGATGCATGATGATACAAATGATACCAGACATTTTCTTGGAAATGAACCCCACCAAAACCAATGAGACTTATTTCTGAGTAAACATAATTAGCATTGGGCTGTTTGTAGGCCTTGTACGTTATCAGTTCAAAGCTTACAGTCTTAATCAAATCCCAGTAAAGAGTGATAAAACTCTAAGATGACATATGCTCCACTAAATAGCAAGTAAATTAAAGTGTTTAGGACTGAATTTGCATGAAGGAAATATAAAACTAGTTATTCACAGGCAAGCATGCATTTGCTTGCTAACCGCCTTATAATTTGACCATTTCTTTAAAGCTTATTGTGCACAAACCCATCGCCTTCTCCACCACCACCACCCATTGTTCCCACTGCCAAAACGGCATGGTTGTTGCCCCACCGCTGCCGCTTTGTCACCCTCCTGCTTGTTGTCCAGGGGGGGGCGCCCTGCCCCCAGTGACACTTCCGCCTGGAAATTCCAAATAAAGACAAGGATGCGTGCTACTTGGAGTGTTCTGGCTTCTCTCTCTCTGAGCCTACCACAAAGTTTAGTGCAAGCACAGCACTTCAATAAAATAAGCATCAGATTTGTAAGCTGGGTACCCACATTGAACATGATTCCTCGTGCAGCCCAGTGCCGTTATGGAGATGCTTCAGGTGATCAACTCCAGCCACCTCATCAGCTACTTACTGTACAATGTTATTGCTTCTGCACAGAGTGCAACCACGCAGGATGGGAGGGGGCTTACATGGAGGCCATACCATTTGAACCAGCCTATTCATTTCTAAAGCACTTAATTAGGTGCTATTCAAAAGCAAGACAACCTCTTTTGATACTAGAGTACCCCTGTTTTGATCTGAAGCCTCCATTTTGGGCAAATGAGACTGCCATGTAGAATGGGACTTACCTTGAAGCCATTAATCTGGAAAATGCAGATTAATGCAGGAATAATACCCAGCACTATGCACTTTTGATATGGGAAACCTGCCTGGTCAGGCAGCTAGTGATCCTAGGACAAGAGAATGGGCCCCACCACCCTAATGCAATCAGAGCAACTCTCATCCCTTTTTAGTTGGTATATCCAGAGTCTCATCTGCCTTTGCATTCCTTTCCAATAGCATTACCTAGTCTTACCATCGTCCCAGAATTGACGCTGGCTTCAGCCTAGAGCGGACCCGAGTTACTCCCAAGGGTGCACTGCGGCTTTCCAACGGGGTTCCTGCTTCTGTTGCGTCGTTGACCAGAAGTTCCGGAAGCTGGAAGCCCATTGGACAGACGCAGTGCACCCTTGGGAGCGGCTCGGGTCTGCAGTCCGCTCTAGGCCGAAGCCAGCGTCGATTCCGGGACGATGGTAAGGCTAGCATTACCCCACCTAGCCAAGTCCTCTGACCACGTTTAAAGAATTAGTATACCTACCCTTTGCTCTTCATTCCCCCAGGAAGCCCTGTCCCAGAGTCCTTCCTGTCTGTGTTCTGAACACCATAACCATTCAAACAATTTGGAAATTAGATGTTCCTTCTGAGGCTGGTGAACACACATGATGGTATTCAAGGTACCCGGAATGATAAATGATACCTTAGTTAAATATGATTTCAAGTTGTATTTCAAGCTGCTTTTACAAGGTTTAAAACTTACCTTTTTTTCTGCTGGTGGCCATCTTGGATCTCACAAAATCTCGCGAGATCCAAGATGGAGGCACCCAAATCTTGTGATGGCACGAGACAGCCTTGTGCCCTCACAAGATTTGGGTGCTTCCATCTTGGAACAGGTTGCCAATTGTTGGGCTAGCAAGAATATTCGGATAAAAGAAAGAAAAAAGTCTTTAAAAGCTGCAATAAACAGGAATGAAGTAGTAGCTAAATGAACAGTAGCATTTCCACCATTTTGTATAGGAGGACATCACTGAATGATCACATCTACATCATGGGTGCAATATTAGATCTAGCCCTGCTGATAGATAACAGAGAGCCTGTAGCTTTATCAGCCGGGGGGGGGGGGGGGGGCTAGATCTAGTATTTACACCCATGATGTGATCATTCAGTGATGTTTTCCTATAAAAAAAGGATAAAACCCCTTAAACAAGTTCAGCTTTTACCAGCTGTGACCTTTATTGAGACAAAAACGATACTCTGGTTATATCTCTGGTTAAAATACAGCAAAGCACTCTATGTCAGATTGCCTCTAGAGTCGGAGAGTGTTCAGAAACTGCAACTGCTAGGCTGCCCACCAGAATATCTAGAAGGGGTCACATTTCACCAGTACTGAAAATCCTTCACTGGTGACTAAATTTCTTGCTGACAATTCAAAGTGCTGTTCCATTTTGAAGTCCCAAATGATTTCAGACAGGGGTTCTCAACCAGTGGTACTCGTACCACCAGTGGTACTTCGGCCAACTGCTGGTTAGGGTCAGACTCAGACTGCTGGCCCGCCGGAACCCCGCTTCAACGCGGTGCTTTTGGCACCATGTTTTTACTCCTGAGAGGCTCTTGCCTCTGGCTGAGCCTCTTGGGAACACTGAGAAGGGCCCTCCCACCCTCCCAGAGCCTCCTACCTGCATTTTCTAGCCCCTGAAAACCCGAAAACCAGGGAGTAACTGGCGATGGTGGTACGCAGCAGGAGAGTGGCACAGGAGGTGGTATTTAGCTGGAAAGGGGTTGAGAACCCCTGATTTAGGACCATGGTGTCTGAAGGACCACCTACTCATATGAACCTACCCAGTTACCGAGATCATTTAGGGAGGCCTGATACTGGGTGTCCCCACCTCCGAGGCAGATGGCTATGTTACGGATGCCTCGGTTATAGAGCTCCCTTGCCCCTTTAATCATTTTTTTCTGATGCTGAATTTATGTGCTACCTTCCTGGGCATTTAATGGTTTTTCCTGGCTTTTAGCATCTAATAATTTTAACAGATCTGCGCTGATTGACATTTCATTCTGAAGTTTTAAACTTGTGATTGTTATTGTAATTTTAAAATATCAGAAATTTTCCTATAAATTGAAAGGTGAAAAGACAACAACAACAACAACAACAACAACAACAACAGGTGGAAGAACACTCCAAGCATAAAAAGCAGCAAGTGAGAAAGAAAACACAAGAGAGGGGAAATGGAATCAGTATTTTAAATAATAGGTGAGGTAAGGGCCAAACTACATGCAGTGCTAGATGTACAGTTACAGGCTTATGTTTACTCATGGTAGCAGCTGTGCAATGCCACAATTTGGACAGAAACCACAGAGAAGAGATAGGGGTATTTCACTCTTTACTTCTGCACTGTTTTCCTGCTGAAACGCTCCTCTCCGAAGAGCTTATTTAACCGTTACAGTGCCATTTGCTACAATGGTACTTCCAAGGTTAAAAAGCCTCTTTGGAGAGTAATTTGGCCCTTAGTATTAGCAGAACAAAGCAAATGAGGAATACAAAGGAAGCAACCAGGAGACAAACAGCAAAGCAAGGTCATAGACAGAGATTTATATGTACATAGTAGGTGAAATTTAATATGGAAAAGCAGACAATGGAGAGACAGATGAAGCGGCATAATGTACAATTCACGATATTGAGCAAAATGAGCACTGCACAGATCTATTGGAATCTATTGGAATGAGATGAGCAATGCAAAGCTGGATACTGCAGTATCAATAAACATCTTTCTCTCTCCCCCCCCCCCGACTGTTCAGAGCAACTCATTTTCCAAAGTAACTCAGATAACTTGGTTATATAAACCTGACCACATAAGGAGGCAGCCACACAATGTAAGGACAAACCAGGTGCGATGCAGGAAATTAAGGATCAGGACCTCCCTTAAAAAATTTAATAGTAGATGCAGGTTCAGGATTTGGATTGGAGCAGTCCTCGGGGGGGGGGGAGTTTTACCCCATGGGACAAATAGCAGCTCTGGAGGGGAGGCCATCTGGATCCAAAGAGTTAAACACCTCCTCCCTCAATTCCAGTCTAAAGCTCCTCATTTATGGGTGCAATCATATTTATTAACTGCAAGAGGTCCTCCTGAATATGAATCTCTTGCACCACCTCTGGTTTGGTCTTCAGTCACCTCTCCTACAACAACCCAGGGTGCAAACTCTACCTCTCAAAGCACTCTGGAGAATCAAGAGCACATGTTCATTCAACGGAGTTGAGCCTAAGTTTTTGGCATTTGGTAAAAGCCGGACCTGGAATACCACAAAATACCCCAACATCATTGTCTGATCATGTCTGATCATCATTTTAGTCCCATGAGCAAGAGAAGAGGGATCCCCTCCCCACCAAGTAGCTGCTCCACTTCCAGTTTGGATGCACTATTTCTTTTCCTTGTTTCATTGTCTCCTTTTTAAAAAAAAAAAAAAAGTTTTTAGGCTGCAATATTAAGTACTTCCATGGAAGTGCAAGTCCTGCTGAAATGAACAGGGCTTCCTTCCAAATAAGTATGATTAGGCTTACACTGTTAATTGGCACATTCATTTGCATGCGAGAGAGCATGAAAGCAAGAGCTAGAACCACCACCAGCCTGCAAAGCCATTAGGCATTTTTCCTGCAGATTCCACTTAGCAAAAGCAACTCAGTCTGCAAGACAGGGCCTTCAAGCAGGCTCTGCCTGTTTATTTGCATACCTGTGGGGAAGCACAAACGTCACCTGTAAATCTGAAGGCATCTAGCGCTGGAACAAAAGCAGGAAGCCATGCCAATTATTTCCCTGCCAACTTGGTAACACTGGCCATAGTATGCATTTATTCTGCCAGGTTAAAAGAAAATCTGCTATAGGATTTTGCAGAAGCTCAGTTAAATAATTAGTAATTGTGGTCTTGGCAAACCCCAGCCAGGGAGAAAACATTTTGATCTTCAACCTGCTTGATCTGAAGTATCAAACCGTGCCCTACTCTGCCTCCACTCATCAATTCTGTGTGTGTAGCACTCCAAGAAGCCTATTTTGTATTATACAATACTTCCCATTGCCTGCTTTTGATCATAACTCTTGCCTGTGATTACCTGGTATAGATGTTTCAGGTTAGTTAGCAAACACAGAGTCACTCAAGGTTGTCCCCAACATCTCTGCTACAGTGTCAGACATGGCCCTGGGAAAGGCCATAGCCCAGGGGTAGAGCACCAACCTTGCGCATAGATATTTCTGGGTCGGTTGGCTGAGTTAGGGCTTGGAGGCACTTTTTTGCAGTGGTTCTGCGCCTTCTTGGTTGACAGATCCAAAAAAGTGGTGCTGGGGGATGGCCTTTGTTATGTGGGGCGCCACAGGGGTCTATTCTATCCCCCATGATGTTTATCACTGTTAGAGAAATGAATTTAACCTCTTCAACCTCGAGTTCTTGTCCAGCCTTTACAAACCAAACACAGCAGCTCAGAAGAATTTCTTTGGTTGTTTATTTTTAAGAACAAGTTGTTCTGACACACACACACACACACATGCTAGATGTAAACTCGTGTGTGGGTCTACAGAGAAATTCAAACGTTTCTTATATAACCCCTTTTCACTCAACTGTTACATATTCATTTATACATACAGTTTACATAGTCAAAGACACATCAACCCAATATTATAGAAAATCCCTCCTCCTAATAAATATTCACCTGAAACTCAATCCTCCTCCTATCCCTAAAGTTCTGATTACCTGGCTACATTCCGAAGCCTTCCTATCCCCATCCTAGTAAATCATTCCTGAGCTAGAACAATACTGTGAGGGCTCCTTCCTGTGGGACCCCTCTTATCTCTTTCTTCTCCTGCTTCAGCTTTTCCTTACAAGGAAGACCTGCCAGGTACAAAGTTTAGGACACATACAAGGATTCCTACAAGTCTAACAAAGCAACGATATACAATAAAGAAATGAGTCAGCTCAGGCTCATTATTATAAAAATATTAACCCTAAATTCCTTCCACAATCATCTACACACGAAACTGCTAAAAGATCTATACGCTGGGATGACACCCAACTCTCTTTTTCACTAAATACCAGGCAGGCTGTTGAGGTCTTGTAGCATTGTCTTGAGGCAGATGGATGTGGGTTAACAAGATGAGATTAAATCTGGACAAAACAGAGATTATCTTGATCCAGAAATCTATGATGCAGGTGCTGATCTAACAACCTGTTCTGAAAGTGATTGCATTTCCTCTGCAGGAGCAGATATGCAGCTTGGAGCAGGAGCGTAGCAAGCTCTTCGGCTGCCCAGGGTGGTGACTACTGATAGAGCCCCCCCCCCCAAGCAGAAGACCCAGAATTAATTGACGGTGATATCACCGCTGATTACTTCCAGCGAGGTGCACAGCAGCTGCCCCCTTAGCCTTTCAGCCAGCTGATCGCCGCTGTGTGTGCCTTTTAATTTGCGAAGGGTTGACTCCAATCGGAGCCACTGAAAGCACAAAGATGCACCCGGAGGCCACCTAGCAAGTGCCCCCCCATAGCCTGCTACCTAGGGCGGACTGCACCAGTCGCCCTATGGTAAGTACGCTACTGGCTTGGAGTTCTCCTGGATGCACAGCTGCTTCTGGCTTATGGGATGTTTCTATTTATCCTGATTCTACATCTTTAGCTAAATAAAGGTTCCCCAGTCTTTATTTCATGAGGCAAGCAAAGAGGACATCAAGTTAAGAGGGACTCTTTGTGGCTTAATCAGCAAGTTCATATGGTGCGTACCTCATACAATTCACCAGTGAATGAACGTCACAAAACTGGATGTTATGCTGACATTTCAGGGACAGGCAGCCCAATCCTATGTACATTACATAAGTCAGTGACATTTATTCCCAGTAGTGAATCATCTGCAGTTTTAGAGGCTACTATAGCAGTAAAAAACAGTATTTACAATCCAGCAGTCAGTTTTCTACTAGGGTAAAGCTTTTGAAATTGATAGAACTTTTGCTTGAGTGGGGACTGAATGAGCATTATCTTGTCATCTGTCTCTCATATATATGTTACCAGGTGTGCATTTAATCACGCACACATGGGGAAAAACAAATTCATGTGCAGGGATCCTGTGTAGTGGCCAATGGCACAGCTTGATGGTTCAGCAGGGAAGGAAGAGGGAGATGAAAGTGGAAGGTGCAACATCGTGGGAAGGGGAATAAAAATAAAGCAATTAAACCAAAAATCACACACACACACACACACACACACACACACACACAGAGAGAGAGAGAGAGCAGGTCATCAATTTGACTGCACATTAGACAGACAATAAAAGATAGTAAGGAGTTTATGGAACAGCAACAAGGCTGTGCCAAAGATTAAGGTTACCAGTCTGTATCTGCTGGCTTGAGTGCGATGTGTTGCAGGAGCCACAGGGCAAGGGTGCCAAGACCGAATGAATCTCCGGATTAAAGCAGGGTCCAAAGGCAGAAAGAGGGCTTTGAAGCTACCTCAAAAACTAGGGAGTAGCCTCAGGTTTGAGGGAGGGAAATGGCAAAAGAGCCGGAGCTGCTTTCCCAGGGAGAAGCGGTGCTTGGCGAGGCAGCCCACAAAGCTTGACTGTCCAGCTCATACTGCCATAGCAGCTTCAGTTGCTGTAAGGGAGAGAAGCAGGAAGAAAGGGTGGAAAAGAGAAGGAAGTATTGTACTGAGCATGGGTGCCACCTGGCATAGTGGTTCTTGGATTGCAGTTGGAATAGGGGTAGCTTTATGATGCACCAGCAGGTCAATGAACACAGACCAACAGCAAGGCAGGATGAAGGTGAAGAACGAAGACACAAGGGTCTAGTTATCCAGGTCTGTCTTTCCACCTGGCTGAGGGTACAGTAGCTAGCTCAGGAGGTCAGTTGGCTCACTAGCTTGCCTCCTTGATTATGTTTAGCCATGGAATTGCTGAGGATAGCTAGGGTTGGAGATTCTTCTTTAGTTGCACTAACCACTTGTTTCACTGGGTAAGAGGCTCCTATGCAGTCGTTTTTGTCACTAGGTCAAACTTGCAGAAACCAACAGGGTGCTGTTGCTTCATTAGAATTTTTTTTCACATTTTCATACCACCCTTCCTCCAAGGAGCTCACGGTGGTGTAGATGGTTCCTTCCCTCCTTTTGTTCACAACAACCCTGTGAGGTAGGTAAGGCTGAGAGATAGTGACTGGCCCAAGGTCACCCAGGAAGCTTCATGGCTGAGTGGGGATTTGAGCCTGGATCTTCCAGGTCTGAGTCCATCACTAGAACCACTACGCCATCCTGGAGCAGATAGAGTTCCAACTCAGCCAGCCTGATCAAGGGGTGGGTGGGTGATTGCTCTGATTAAAAGTGTGATCTTCCTCTTGACCTGTGGACCTGAGGCCCCTTAATCAGTCTGGTTAATATTCACTTTACTGGCCTGGGCCATGCTTTGCTAGTGGGCATCCAGTGCCACATAGACATATGTATTCCCTGAACGCTTTAAAAAAATTTAATCAGGCAACCTATATGATTAGTGTAATCCAGTAAAGTTGTCCCAGCCCACCCTCAAGCCACTGTCTTCTGCTCCATTCTAGGCAGGACATGGAGGGAGGGGGAACAGTGATGGCTGCTGGTTCACCCCTGGGTAGGGGGACACTGGAGTCAAGGAATAGTGAGGCAGAAGTGATTTGCTGGTTGCAGGGCAGCTGCACACAGGGCGACCCCTAACAATTTGCCACCTTCCTCAATCGATCAAACCACCTGCCATGCCTGCCTTCCCACACCTCATTAGCAGGGCCATCTCTTTTCCCATCACTTGGTCCCAGTTTTCAAGGCAGCCCTGCATACGATAACTACAGCAGCCTATGATGGAGGTTAGTAGAGCAGGGATCACTGTGGCCAAGCTGTTCCTGTCCCGGTATAGCAAGGAAGAAAAAGCAGGAAGCTTCCAACTTTTCCGCATTGTCATCCCTTTATATTAGAGCAGGAGTTAGTAACTATGATGACAGCCATCAGTCTTGTGAAAGAAAACCTGAATCAGTGCTCTTCCAACTGTTTTCCTTGATCACAAATAGTAGGACGACTAAAACTTCCATTTGGACGACTGTACTGTGCTTACTTCTGGATGCCTACATACAAAGAGGATGCCAACAAATTGTAGCACTGGAAGGTTCAAGGGCACCAGGCAATTCCTAGTGTCAGACTCTTGCAAAGCACATCAGAGGTCATACCTTTTCCTTCCAATGTATCTAGTCTCACGAAAGCCTTTGTGTCCCAACAATGTTGCCCGCTTTCCTGGAAGCCAGCAAGAACGCCTGGATTTCATACAGTCCGGGAGCTGTCTGTCTCACCACAACCACACCGTCACTCTTCGTCACCTGCTCATCTCTCAGGCAGGGTGCCTGACTTTCCAGCTTTTCCCATTCACAGCATGAAGCTGCCTTAGACTGAATTAGACCATTGGTCTGTCTAGGTCAGTAATGTCTTTGCTGCCTGACTGGCAGTACCTCTTCAGGGCTTCGGGGCAGGGGTCTTTCCCAGCCCTAGAGATGCCAAAGATTAGACCAGGGACCTTCAGCTTGCAAAGCACGTGCTCTGCCTGTGACTAGATATGGCTTGTGTCCTTGAGCTAACAATTGTCTCTAACCCTGAAAACACATCAGGCAGGTGACAACCTAAGCAAAGCATTTCATGCATCAATAGCAGACTCCCAAATTAGAGATTAAGGATATACGTAATATGACTGAGTTGCTTACAAGATCCTCTTCCCACATACAATTGAAAATTCTTCACAACAACTCTATTATTTGGCAGCAACCAAGCATTGTAATAGTTCCACCCTCCTTTTTATCACCAGTTTTAGGAAATAAAAAGCCACCTTGATCCTACTATTTTATAGATTGTTTACTGGCACTACTGAAAAAGGAGGGGGGTGTTACTTCCATTGTGTAACTTCAAAAGAAAAATACAAATTAAAGAAAGATACTTAGCACAGAAAACTCATAAACATCCACCCAAATAAGCAGTTCCAGCAGAACAGATGTTTTCAGATTGCTCAGGTAAACAGCACCGTGTTATAGGCCAATCAATACTGTTAATTCTAATTGTAATGTACCGGTACTTTTGTCAAAATGCACTTTATCTTAGAGCCAGTTTCCGATTTATGCAGTTTCTCATGAAAGTAGCCCTGGAAAAGTACATATTCCCTGCTCATGATAAACTGGCATCATTTATATATTCTGCTGCAATGATTTTAAAGCACCATTCAGCGTTTCTGTACGAAAAGAGGAAGTTGCCGAGCCAAAAGTTCTCATTAGAAAACGTTTGGCTTGAATTTGGGGATCTGCACAATCTCTTTTTTTCTGCATAAGTCAGTGACTTCAGCATACCTCATCTCAGGACAAGTACTGCAATTCTGCTGTGTTACACATTAGGAGTGACTGAATAATCCAATCAGATCTGATACAGACATAAGCCAGAATTCTGAGCCCCCCAGTGGGAGATGATTGGGAGGAAGCAAGGCAGGAATCACTTGGATGCAGCAGTCCACTGGCAAAACCTAGTTAATACCTAAAGGTCATGCACCCATCTTTACACAATCTCTCTGGTCCCTCCTCTAAGCACTGGATGTATCAACAATAGTTCTCCACCTGCCTGGCTAGGAGTGGTTATAAAGAACAAGATCCTAGATGAGCATAAGTACCTAGAGTCGGGGATGTATCCAGTTAGCAGCAGGGGGTCGTGCGGGGGGGGGGATCCTCTATCCGTGGATAACTGAATCAGCGGATAGAGGATCAGCAGATATGGGGGGGGGCTGTATAGGATTGGGCTCTTAGTATGGAAGCAGGTGTACGTATAGAAACACAGATCCCAAGCAACAGAGAACATTAAAGGTCAAACACAGCATTTTGAATTATACCTGGAAATGCACCAAAAAAGCAGAGGGCTTTTTTTTTTTAATACTGGCCAGATACCTTGGCTGCAGCAAGTTCCCACTGATAGTCTAGTTGCCTTTTTTTTTTTTTTTTTTTGCACCATTTGAAGTCTCAGAGTAGTCTGCAAAGGTAGCCCTACAGTACATACAACTCATTGCGGTTATCTAATCTGGGTGTTTAACCTGATCACGAGGATCCATGGGACCTATTCCTTCAGGGTGACCAGTACAACCCCCTTCAGAGGAGGAGGATTACCATCTTCCTTGCCAGACAGATCACTTACCAATAGTGGCTCCATCTTATCTGGACTGAGCTTCAGTTTATTTGGCCTCATCTAATTCATTAATGACCTCAGGCACCTGTTCACAAGTTCCCATCAATCATCTGATTGAGATTTTCTAAATGTTAAGGCAGAATGAACAAACAGCTATAACCAATTTTGGCAGGGGTCCGTCCCATTAATATGAATATTTGAGAACCATGTACAGTAATTTTAGAGATTTGTACAGTACTTCAAAATCATTGTTTGGATAGGGCTGCTTTTCTGAAATTTTGCATGTAACACCATCAAGATCTTGTAAATGTAAATGAAAATGAAAATGACTGGGGTTGCCAACTCTGACTAAGGCCATTCCTGATTTCCTTTTTTCTAACATGTTATAACATCTTGATGCAAAATGAAAGCCCACTAAAATCTCCAGAATTGCTTTCTGGAGCAACCACCTGGAGATTGATTCCAATTCCTAGAGACTACAGGCCAGTCCTAGAGGCTTGGCAAAAATGTTCCCTGCTAATCCCCCCCCCCCACACACACACAGGCTGCAATCCTATCCACACTTTCCTGGGAGTAAGATCCATTGAACACAATGGGACTTACTTCTAAGTAGACAAGCATAGGATTGTGCCGACACTGTGCAGAACAGTTAACAACCTGAGCACAGTCTATAACCACTGTAATCTTGAAATGGGAAATGGCCAGAATGATCACTAGGCAGTAAGTGAAGTACTGCTCATGCATCACAACTATATGGCAAGGAGGTGGCATGTTTACACATTTATCAGGCATGATAAAGAACTATTTAATCAGTAAGCCGTTTGCTTTTTTTAATGAAACATTAACAGAACTCTGTGAATAGCCCCTACTCCCATTGCATTGCAATATATACCATGTATGACGAATGCATTCATGAGAAGCAATTATTAATTATTTCTAATAATGTCAGCAATTTGCAGGTGCTCAAGAAACGCAAGACAGTAATACATGATGAATACAGTGAAACGCAAGACAGCCCATACATGATGAACTCATGTTTTGAGGAATTCAGACAGAAACCTAGTACTTCACATATTTCATGTAACAGATTTTTACAAGAAAATTCTTTTCATGTCATACCCCTAACCCTGTCACATTACAGGTTAATACAATTTAGCAGGATTTTGCTACTAGCTATTATTGCTGTTGGGACTTGGCTCTGTCCTTATGTTATATACATATAACCTTTACACAGAACTGTCATACATGACATGCAATATTAGTATTTATATACTGCTTTTCAACAAAAAGTTCACAAAGCGGTTTATTTTATGACCATTTGGCTTCGCTACTTATATTTTTTAATCTACGGGTGTGTGAATGAGGGAGTGAATGATACAAACTGACTAAAAATATCCTCCATCTAATGAATGCTAGGTATTCAGCTAAAATGGTAACAGACACTCTGAAAACAGATTAACAGCACAATCCTATGCATGTCTACTCAGAAGTAAGTCCCATTGTATTCAGTGAGACTTACTCCCAGGAAAGTGTGTACTCTATAGGATTGTAGCCTTAGATTCTAAATCATTGCCAGAAATTCCAGCCCTACTTGGGCATGCCAAGGAATGAAGCTGGGAGAGGAACCTTAGCGGTACCAATCTTCCTTAAAATGTCAAGTCTTTCTGGGTGGTATTAACAGAGATATTACTATATTTATTTATTTATTTAAAAGATTTATATCCCACCTTTTCCTATGCCAAAGGCAAATGCCCAAGGCTGCTTACAACAGATTAAAATACATAATTTAAAATACATAAAATAGTATGTATATTGTATGGCACAGCGGGTTAAACCGCTGAACCATAAGCTGTCGATCGAAAGGTCGGCAGTTCAATTCCTGCGACGGGGTGAGCGCTCGTTGCTTGGCCAGCTCCTGCCAACCTAGCAGTTCCAAAGCATGTCAATGCGAGTAGATAAATAGGTACCGCTTGCGGGAAGGTAAACAGCGCTCCGTGTTCCAGCTGCATGCTACGCGCTGCGGCAAGGAGAGTCATGCCGGCCACATGACCACGGAGGCGTCTTCGGACAACGCTGGCTCTTCGGCTTTGAAATGGAGATGAGCACCACACCCTAGAGTCGGACACGACTGGACTTAATTGTCAGGGGATACCTTTACACATACATAGTAATAGTATGTCACTATATTGTGACTTTTGAGTTTCTTTCCAAACCATGTCTAATAGCGGGTCCAGTCCTATCCAACTTTCCAGTGCAGCTGTAATGCAGCCCCAAGTTAAAGGAGCATTTCCTTGAGGCCTCCATGACTGCCCTCCCCCCAAACTCAGGATGCAGCGCATGCCCTGTTGGCACGGATGCATCAATGCTGGAAAGTTGGACAGGTCTGGACCTTTCATAAACTTCTCTCTTCTTTTCCACCCTTAGTTCCCCACCTCTCACTCTTTTTTCCCTGATTATTTTGGTAGCCCTGAACACTTTGGTAGCCTGTCTTTGTACCTTCTATCATGATATCCTTTTCAACATGGCACAAATAGAACCACACCCTGTTTTATCTGCACAGCACGCATACCAGTCTGCCCTCTTTAAGGGGGGGGGGTGGAGTGAGAGAAGCCAATAGAGGCATCGCTTTATCAGTGATTTACACTCAGATCTGGCTGTTCCAGGTGTTTTTTCAGCAATCTGCACACAATGCCTGGTTCTCCTTTGGCAGGCTCCACAGAGGGAGAGCAATAAAGCCCGACCCACACCGCACGAGATCTGGTGCGGAGGCGAGCGAGCATAGGTGCCTGGACGCTTGCCTCCAAGCGCTGACCTCGTCTATACAAGTGTCTTCCCGCAAATAGTCTGAAACCGATTGGCTGAAACCCCCTCTCATCCCATTGGTAACAGAACTAGCTCTGCGTCCCCGCCCCCTCAAAATCTTGAGCAAGAAACAATTCTGCTCGCACCAGAACTCGGGAGAGCGCAGCTCTCCCGCGTTCAGATGCTATCTCTCAAAATGGTGGCCACACAGCTCCGTGAGCTCCGCATGCGTCTGGGACGCGCCGGAACTCGTGCGGTGTGGGTCGGGCTTAAAAGCACAAAGGAAAGAGAGAAATGTATGCCAACTTCTTTCAGCTCCACGGAGCTTTTATTACAGGGAACAGTGGTTGGCAAACCTATTCCCTAACTCCGTGAAACATACTTTGCATACATGTAACAAGCCTTAAAAATGGCAACAAAGCTTACAATCTCACAAAAAGCATTGACTAGCCCATATGTCTCACACTTGCCTATGCTAATAATGTGCAACTCATTTACAATTTGAAGCAAAGAACCAACTATCTTCTAGTTCAGCGTTTCTCAAAGTTCTCCCTACGAGGTGGGGAGAATTCTGAGTGTTTGCGGCGGTAGGACAAGCAACGGCAGGGATCCCAGGAATTGCTGCTGCCGAAAACACCGTGTTCGTCCTTACCAGGGCTTGGGGGTGCTTCAGGGAGGCCTGTGCAACCCTCTGCAGGCCTCCCCAATCTTCGGAGATCCGAAGATCGGGGTGGCCTGCAGAGGGTCACGCAGGCCTCCCCGAAGCACCCCCAAACCCCGGTAAGGTTGAACACGGCAGTTTCAGACACTTTTGTGGCAGCGATCTCCTGGATCACCGCCGCCATGCTGTCCCCACCCCTTAAGGGGGCAGGGGACAGCTTTTGTTCTTAATGGTGGGTCGCAACCCACAGTTTGAGAACCACTGTTCTAGTTTATGAAAGACCAGCTCACCTGAAAGCAAATCTTGTTCACCACAAGCAACCAGGCTTGTACTAGTCAAATCTTGGGGATTCAAACTATCAGGCAACTGGGCAGGAATTATAAAACTGGGACTTGGCAATTTTTTCTCTCACACAAAATCAGTCATCTGTGCTGCTTTTGGATCTGTTGTTGGTATAGAGTGTTGCTCTAGAAGCTCCACAACAGATTACACACATAGTCTTCAAGTGAACCTACAAGAAGCTTTTTCAAGATTTGCTCTGCTGGTCTTTCTGGGCTGGCCAACCTCTTACCATTACACATGATGCCAAACCACATGGGGACCAAATTTTACATTATTTGCAACAGCAGCAATTTATACACCAGCTTTGCCTTCGCTTGTTATGAATTACATTACTTAATAAAGTCTGATACTGCCAGCTCATGCGCTTACAAGTATGAGATTAGAATTTAGTTTCCATCATAAACAAGATGTTATAAAGGAATATCACTAATGATTCCAGATGCCTGCATGAGCTACAGACAGATTGGAGCCTCTTCTCCTAACCTCTTCAATGAACACTTTGGGCCCAATCCTATTCAACTTTCCAGTGCCGCGGCAGCCGTAATGTAGCCCTGAGGAAAAGGAACAAACATTTCATTACCTTGAGGAGGCCTCTGTGACTGCTCCCCACCTCAGGATGCAGCTGTTGGCACGGCTGCATCAGTGCTAGAAAGTTGGATAGGATTGGGCCCTTCTACTGTATTATTGGGCAGGTCATATTTACTTCAGAGACAGTGTACTGACACGTCTACTTTTATTAAAATGATCCTATCCCATTCCCATTTACAAAAGTATAAGCAATATCTTCTTCTCCCTGTGGCTAGACAAGCAACTACCCAGTGTCTGCTGGAATTGCACCTTGGAACCTCTGTAATAAGTTTCCCACTGGAACTTGGGCATCCTTGGCTTCCCAGCTGCAATTCATTTATGAAGTTTCTTCTAGAAACTTACTAAACTTCAACACCTAGGCTGGCAGCCCCTCCCCACATCTGTGCGGAGGTAAATGTTCTCATTCAGAAATTTAGTGGCAAGATTGGAAATTGCAGCAAGTTTCAAATATTTGTACAGCCCAATCAATGCTGAAAAGGAAAAAAAAACCCAGAAAAAAACCAGTATAATCCTAACGCAGGTCTACTCAGCAGTAAATCAATGGGACTTACTGGGGACTTACTCCCAGGTAAGTGAAAATAAGATTTCAGTCTTTTATATATAGATACGATAAGATCAACTTGGATGCAAGTTCACTCCATCCTGGAATCCCGATCCTCACCGCCCCTCGTGCGAGGATCGCTGTTGCCCTGCCTCCACATAACACGGGATTTTTCTCCAGTTAGCTTATTGGCGGCCATGTGAGATGCATAGGTAGGGCTAAGCTAGCTCTACAGGCTGTGCCTCATGCAGTGGCCAGACTGCATGCTGTTTGGATCTCCACCCCCTTGTCTCAGTCTGGGCCTAGCTGGTCGCTGTTGGGGGCAAAGTAGGAATTTTTCTGTTCACCTGATTGGCTGTTTGATGGGCAGTTTTTTCGCCTACCCCAGATTGTGTGTGGGGCTGGGACCATGTTTCTTTCTTTCTTTACTCACCTGGTCACTTTGTTTTGCAGGCTAGTGTGGGCACGAAGGCTTAAAGTTGGCTCTCGGTGGGCACCCTGACGTCAGCGAAGGCAGGGCAGGAACCCACTTCCCACTCCTCATGAGGGGATGGCCGGGTAGTACCTGGCGTGGATCATTGGGCTGCCTCAGATGTTCCCCAGCTCAGGGTGGGCTTGTGCGGTCTGGCTGTCTCTCCCCTGATGGGATTGACTGTGATAAGCCCGCGTGTCCCTGGCAGGGGGTGCGGCTTGGAGTCAGGGTGGTAACACCTGCCTGGGGTCGGGCAATCATCTGACATGCCTTCTGTGTTTCAGCCTCCGCACTACAAACTGTCATTCCTTAATTGCTGCAGGTCTCACATTTCCCTCTCTGTATCTAACCTTTAATAAAAGTGGCCCATTCACCCATACCTTTGTCTCGCATGGTCATTGGGGAGTGCACAGAAGAATTTCACAGGGTAGCAAAAAGAACCACTTCCCCTTTCCCCTCCACATCATGTACCCCTTTGAAAATTCTCACACCGTTTCATGGTCCTTTTGTTAGTCACCATCTGCCTGCCCATTGGACAAATGAATTGTATGCCAAGGAGGTGTTCCTCTGAGAAAGAATGATCCGGTCTTTTCTGATCACGCATTCTCTCTTTAATTAAAGTGGAACTCGGGATAATTGTTCTGCAGGTGAAATGCCTCTTCATCTCATGCCGACACCTGGCAGCTCTCTCAGCCATCCTCTCCCTTTTAAAAAGACTTTTCTTTGAGAAAAATGGCTTTGAAAGTCCAAAGCCAGCATTCAGTATAGCATTTTTTAAAAAGCAAAATTGAAATAGGACATTCTCTTTGTCCTGTACAACAAGATGGTACTAGCAGACTGCCATTTTCAAGACTACTGACCAAGTGATGGCAAATTAAAAGGTATCTGCATATATAGACCCAAGCACTGAATGTGAGGTTGTTCTTAAAAGATACATTTGTCACAGCAGAGACAACGGGCGCCCTACCGGCACCCGGGCACGTGGGGGCGGGGCCTGTGCGCATGACGTTGACGCGCCCCCTGCCCGTTTTGCGCTCATTTCAGAGCCGAACAGGCTCCAGGGAGGGAGGGCAGGCCTATCCACCACTTCGCTTTGGTATGTGTCCCCGAGCGCGCCCGCCCTCCCGCCCGGAGCTCCTGCTCCACGCGCTCCACTGAAGTTCCGCCGCTGTGTCACAGTACAGGTCACCCAACAAATCAGTAACCAACTTGGCTTTCAGAACAATCAGTCTCAGTGGTCTGTTTTGAGTTAAGGAAATCCATTTTTTGTTACATAAGGCAGTTTTATTTTTCTGGTTATTTGTACATAATGTTTGATAGAATACATATTATTCAACATGGTTTGTTTCATTGCATGTATTATTCATAAATATGAGTTTTCACAATTTTTGGCCACTAGTGATGTCACCCCTCTGAGGGTGTCACTTAGTGCAGTCCGCACCACCACCCCAGTGACACCACTGCCAAATCTAACCCTCATAAGGTTCTGTCTGATCCCTTAGAGCAGCGTTTCTCAAAGTTCTCCCTGCGAAATGGCCTACCATCCTTTCTCAAAGCAGCCTTCTAGTTGGTCACAGTGACATACTGTAATTCACTGGCAGCAATTTCGTTCAATAGATGTAAATCAAGAATCGCATTAAATTTCAAATTAGACAAAACTGGGTATTACTGACTGGCACAGGGCATGGAGAGCATATCACACCTGTGCTGTGCCATCTGCACTGCTTGCTGGTTTGTTTCCAAGTGCAGTTCAGAGTCTTAAACCTTTAAAGTCCAAAATGGCTTAGGGTCTGAAAATCTGAAGTACCATCTCCCCCCAGCTTGATACTACACATCCCTGAGATGCTTCTATTAAAGTCTTCCACATGCATCACTGTGGATTTCTACTTTACTGTTGCATTTATCAGAGAGAATGCTTCTTTACAACTTGACAAATATCCAAACGCAGGTTTTCAGTATTAAAGCACCCAATATCCATATTTCACTGAAAACAAAGCTGGTTTAAAGAAAAAAGCAGAGCATCTTATTCTAATGGATGATCTCTCTCAGCTCCAGCCATTTCCAAGTTTCTGTTTCTCCCCCCCCCTCCCGAAAAGGCAAAGGAAGGCAAACTCTGTTAAAATTTATACATGAAATCTGTTTAAATACAAGCATGGGAGCCAAGGAATATGCAAAACAATTCTGGGACTCGGATATAAGAAACGTGCACAGTAATCATATAAATATAAAACATGGTAAAACATCAAACACCCTCTCCTTACCATTGGCTTTTAAAAGGTCCTTTCTTCATATCTTCCATGATAGCTCATTCCTTTTCCCCACAACACTAGGATTTACTTCACAACAGGGAGAAAAGAGCTTCTGCTTTCCCAAAGGCCTGCCATCCTAACTTTTTCCTCTGTGTGATTCACATAGGGGTCTCCAATCATGAACCCACTGAAAGTAAGGAAATGGCTAGGCACCAAGTTGAAAATTCCTCCATAGACAGTCTCTGGTCATGGCATGCTCCAGCTGCAGTTAATTAGCATCAATTAGTCTGTCAGGATAAGAGAACTCACTCACTTTTCATTGCAGAGGTAAGTCAAATGTTACCAGCAAAGCTGGTTAAGAGAGTGCAACTTACATACATACTGTCACAGAAGTATTCATTATTATTGTCCCATTACTTACTGTGGCCTGATAGGTAAAGGTAAAGGTGACCCCTGACAATTAAGTCCAGTCGTGTCTGACTCTAGGGTGTGGTGCTCATCCCCATTTCAAAGCCGAAGAGCCAGCATTGTCCGAAGAGGCCTCCATGGTCATGTAGCCGGCATGACTCTCCTTGCCGCAGCGCGTAGCATGCGGCTGGAACACGGAGCGCTGTTTACCTTCCCGCAAGCGGTACCTATTTATCTACTCACATTAACATGCTTTGGAACTGCTAGGTTGGCAGGAGCTGGCCAAGCAACGAGAGCTCACCCCGTCGCGGATTTGAATTGACGACCTTTCGATCGACCTTTCATTCAGCGGTTTAACCCACTGCGCCACCCGCTGGCCTGTGGCCTGATAGACAGTCAGTTAAATGTCTGCATGGCAGGCTGCTGCTGGACACACACAAACAAGACCAATATAAACACATAAAACCCAAGTCAGGAGTTCTGGCTTCCCTGTGCCTTGGTGCTATGTATGTTTGACTAGGCTTGCTTTCAGGTGGGAGTGCATAGGATGGCAGTATTAACAGTTTCCCAACCTTTGGGGATACAGAAATATGAAAGTACCTGGGAACTTATAAGCCCTGTTGTAACTATGTTTATTCAGCAATAACTCTATTTCAATGACACTTCATTTTTAAGCAAGCCAGGATTGCAGCCAAGCACCCCAATCCTATGTATGCTTATGCAAAAGTAAGGCAAAATGAATTCAACACTTACTCCCTAGTAAGTGTGCTGAGGATTGCAGTCTCAGAAGCACTTGTCCATTTTTATTCAGCCTTATCAATTCTTTGTCCATACTAGGGGACAAATGTTGAAAGGGCGGCATCTTCTCAAAATCCAGATGTATCCTGTGGCTGCTAGCCATTCTTCTGCTGACCATCTGTCTGTGTTAAGAAGAGCCAGTCAATGCCCTCTCTTGCATCCATTTGGATCTCAAAACTTGATTATTAGTACATGAATATCCTGCCAAAATTCAACTCCATTAAAACCAGTCAAAAAGAGTTGCCAGATCAATTAATCCAGCCTCATATCCCATGATGATCCATCTTTTTATGGCTGAATTTCATATATAAGGGTGTCTATCTACCAAGGGAATGTCCTGAGAAGCTTGCTGGAAAGCGACGTGGGATTTATTTCCGAATAAATGTACTTTGGCTTTTTTCACAAAAAGCAGGGCCCCTTAAGACACATGACATTTGTCTGCAATAGAGAATAGAATTGCCAACTCTTCAACCTGCAGCTGTGTCTAATAGCAGCTTGAAGCAAAGATAGTAGGGAGTGATGATGCCTCTCTCCATCCTCAGCTGCTGAGTTCTTGTGCACATCAACTTGCTATAAAAGGTACAAGAGCAGGTCTTGTTTTCTTTTCCTTGTTTTGGTCAGTGGGCAAGCTTCACAGAGAAATGGCTGAAACGTGTCAGGGAATGCAGAAATGGACACAGCATATCAAAAGCTTGTTTGCTCTGACCATTCCCCCCCCCCCCTGGTGCATTTGTTTCAGTTCATATGTGACAAATGTCAATTTCCAAAGCAAAGTTTGTCAGCTAAGCCTGTAATTTCCATTTAGATTTGTTTCATTTTTCAGAGCATGGAAGCACAGAGCGTAGAACATCTTGGCTTGTAAAGTCCCTTTTTAAATAACTGAAGAAACTGTATTCTGAGGACTGCTTTGTACATTCCATTTTTCACTATGCTGAGGTAAATCAGTGTAGAAAACAAATCTCCACTGTTTGAAGAGCAATGCAAAGGTTCTTTTTGCAAAGCATCCATCATTGGGTACTGACCCAGTCCCATTAACCAATTGCCCGTATATCACACAATTAATCTTCTACTGCAATTTTGAATCAATTCTTTCTTCACCTTGACATTATTCCTTGCAGGGTAGGTAAAACCTGTCCAGTTTTGTCAATGTTTTTGCCTGTGCTGCTGCAAGAAGCGAAATGCCTAAGAATGAAACTTATAGATCCTCCAGCGGAATGGGGATTTTCCTGGGTCACACAAACAGTTTTCAAATAGTCCAAAAATACTGAAACATTACCAGTGGAAGAAAAATGGAAAATAGTTTATTGTCCAGGTACCCACCGCAAAGACATGAGACCATGTGGTTTGGAGTAAAATGAGCCATATTTATTGAGCTATAACAGCGGTCTCCAAACCATGGCCGCGTCTGTCCAAAAATGGTGCAGCGTGGCGGTGGCAGAGCCCTACCGTGCCACCCTGCAGCTTCCTATCTTTGCATCCGATCTTTGCAGAAACTCGCACTGGGCAGCCGCTTCTCCTAGAAAATCGGGGCACAGAGCCGTCTGGGGTGAAGTGCAGTGGAAGCAGCTGCCCAGCGCGAATTTCTGCAAAGATCGGATGAGAAGATAGGAGCCTGCAGGGTGGAAAGTTAAGGCTCTGCCACTGCCGCACCATGCCCGGATGCCGTTTTTTGGCGCATCAGACCCTTCCTGCGGGCCGGGGTTTGGAGGCCCATGATCTATAATAATTGATCAATTTACAATACCAGCAGGTCCTATTAAGTACAGGCACCTACCCTGGAAGAGGCAGCTAACCTGTCCAGATCTCCTTGGATCCAGAGTGCCACCCTGGCTCCAACTTGAGCTTGCCTCTTGGTGACCCCAGCTTTTAAATGCTGACCTCTGGAAAGGGGGTTAAGGAAACCCAATTGTTCTGTCTACCCCAAGCCAGACAGCCTCTTGAACCTGGTTCTGACTCTCACTTACCTAAGGGTAGACATCAAATCTCTACCCTTACTTCCAGGCCTGCACTATGCCTGCCACACAGGGAGGGGGCTAGCCTGGAGCGGGTTCTCAAAGTTCTCCCTGTGAGTCGGGGAGAACTGTGAGTAGCTGCAGGGATGGAGCGACGGCGGCAGCAGCATGCCTGGGATCGTGCCGCTGCTGGTGGCAAAAGGGCTATTTTTAACTTACAACCATTGTGCCGACCCTCCGGAAGGTGCGGTGAGGCCTGCGGTCCCCTCTGCAAGCCTCCCCGCACTGCCGATTGGCTCTCCGTAGCAATTGCAACCCACTTCCAGTTTTCATCTGGAAGAGGGCTGGCGCAATGGATGATGGCACGACGATTGTTAAAAATAGCCCATTTGCCACTGGCAGCAGCGTGATCCCAGGAGCGCTGCCGCGATCCCAAGCACACTGCCGCCACTGTGGCCCCAGTCACCATGCCCTTTAAGGTTTTAGAAAGAAAATAATTCAGGAAGAATCACCATGGATAACACATTAGGATTTATATCCTCACCTGTTCTTGATTTTCTTTTAAGTGAGATTATAATCCTAGATATATACGTTACATGCGTGTGTGTCTTTTTAAATTGTGATAACTTTAAGAAATACAGGAAGAAAGTGTCTTTTTGTGCAATATCGTAACTGCCTGCATCCACACAAAAGGCGGAGAGTAAATCCTGAAGAAACACATGAAATAGCTTCTTTGTTGCCAGAATTCTGAAATAAAAAGTACATTTCTACATTTAATATTTTCTCTATAAGAGAAAGCTATAAGGAGTATTTATGGGGGACTGAATGGGGCAAGGGGGAACTGAGTCTGTTGCAGAATTTATTTATTGTAAATGCCCTGTAGAAAAGAATTCTTGTCCTTGTGTAGACCAGCCTTTTTTTTTTTGTTTTTTTGCTTTCAACCTTTGTAAAGTAACACTTTATTTTAATGAAGTATTTTAGGAATTTTAAATCAGGAACCCTTTGCACTGCTGTGCTTCCAAAGAGGAAGCCATTGGCAGAGCACATGCACAGCATGCAAGAACTCCCATGTTTTCTTCCTACCTTCACTTTAAATAGGCTTACCAGATCTCCAACTGGGACATAGTGCTAGACCTTTAGGAGAAGGAATGTGGGCAGGTGTAGCTTGTTAAACCTTAGAGCACAACCCTAGACACTGAACACAATGGGGTTTGCATCTGATTAGACATGCCTAGGATTGTGCTCTAATGTTTAACAAGCTACACCTGCCCACATTCCTTCTCCTAAAGGTCTAGCACTCTGTCCAGGTTGGAGATCTGGTAAGCCTAACTTTATCCAGTAAGCCTAACTTTAAAGTACTTAGGTTTTAGCACTCAGACCCTGTGTGCAAAATCATCCTAATCTCTTCATGCCTTATATTGCAGCACAACTCAAGCTAATATGCACACACAAACCTTCCTGGGCTCACGTACAAATGTCATTTCAATGATGGAAAATATAAAGAACTTCTGACAAATTGCGACCTGGGCCCAAATCTTCTATAAGAAATCTATTTTCAGACCTGGGAGAGCAGTATTTGAAAACTGATTCATCCTGAGGGGAGTTTTAAGAATTATATCCAGTAATTAACATCTTTAGCTTGCTTTAAGGACTCTGAAAAAGGAAACCCAGAACATAAAAAGTGACCTTCAAATAACAGGAAATTGTTCTATTGAGTTTAGTGTCATCCACAAACTTGACCAACTCGTTGCTTATCAACGGCAATGGCCTGCCAGGAGAGCGCAACTCAGGCCAGTAGTGTATACCGTACTTTGTTCTATTGACCTCAGCACTCTGAATCAGGAACAATGGACTGACAAGCCACACAGTTGCCTACGTTGAATTTGTGTGGGGAAAGTAGCACTCTGTGATGGTGCAAGCAAGAAGAGGAGAAAGGAGAGGGAAAGGGACAGCTACAGGTGGTGTGTGTGTGTGTGCGTGTGTGATTGCTCTGACAAATTAAAAGTGTGGCCTTCCTCACACTTCCTCACTTCCTCCGGCCTGTAGGATCGGAGGCCTCTTGCCATCAGTCGGTTCCAAAGTATGATACTGGCCTGAGTTGTGCTCTCCTGGCAGGTGCCCAGCGCGCTTTGTACACTCGTATTCAAGCATGTCTCACATCATTCATTCAAATGAAAGAAATGAAAAAGTTGTCAGGCAACCATATGAATTCAGGGCTGGAAAGTGGAGCTGCCGTCTTTCCTGGCATATGTCTAGCCTTCTTTGGGTTTAAGAAGTTTGAAGGCAGAATTATAACTGGATATTTAATTCCATCGTAATGTCCTAAGGGGGGGGGGGACACATTGAAGTTACTGCAAATATAACAAACTCAGAGAAGACCCAAGTGTAAGCATTACAAGCCTTAGCCTGAGGTTCCTGTCAGGTTTCCCACTATCAGACCGTCAGCTTCAGTTAAAATAAAAGAAAGCTAACCCTACATTCCCAGTCCTCCCTTTTGCAAGAAAAGCTTAAAACGTGAATAAGCAGTGAAATAATATCAACTGTACACATTTTTGCAAAACAATAAACAATACTGTACATCACAAGAGATGTAAACATCTCAGGCTCTCTCAGGAAAGCATAAGCATTAAATCTTGTAGAACAGGGATTCTTAACCAGTGGTACACGTACCATCAGTGGTTGGATACCTCTGGTGGTACTCAGATGGCGGGGGAGCCCTGAAGCCCTCCAGGACACCCCAAACCCCATGAAATTGCTGTTTTTGACACTGCATTTTTGCTCCCAAGAGGCTCCTGCCTTTGGCCGAGCCTCTTGGGAGCGAAGAAAATAGCCCGCCCACCACCCACCCAGAGCCTCTTACCAGCCTCCTGCATGGCACCCGCTGGCCCTTCTGCACTGAAAATGGGCCCGAAAAAAACAGAAGTAAGCAGCAGTGACATCATCACAGCTTACTTCTGGTGGTATTTGGCACTGCAGTGGCCATGTAGGTGGTACGCCACACCGAGTATGTTGAGAACCCCTGCTGTAGAAGAACCAAGAATAATTTGTTTATTTACAAAATGCATTAATTACCTTCCTCCTTCAAAAAGCACCAAGTGATCTACAGTATTATTACTACTGCTGCGTGTTGTAGTTTATTTGAACAATACTCAAATGTACAGTGTTATTTACAGAGTTTCATAAGTAAAAAAGGACAAGTTTCTGTACCCAAGGAGCTTACGATCCATGTTCTGAACGACCCATGTTCTGAGAGTAGGAAAGACAACAAAGTTGATGCAAACACTGATCCATGAGAATAATTGTCATTAACAATTACTCTAAGGTCTGTATGGTAATGTACCAAGGGGTTAGGTGCTGTAAGCACTGGGGATGATGGCCACAGGCAATGATAGCCTCCGCTGCCTGCATGTTACAGATTGGTTGTCCAGTCAGAGAGATGTTGGGTTGCCATTGACGGAGATCTTCTATTGTTGAAGGGTGCTATCAACCATTGGTGGAATTAATCAGGAAGTTAGCCAGAGGACATTAGCCATGATCAAGCAGCACTGAAATCAACAAGACAAGTTGGTAGTGAGTAACTCAAGGCCCATTCATTTCAATGGAACTTGCAGTCCAATCCTAACAGGGCCTTATGCTGCTGGAGCTAGTGTTCTGGCAGTGTAAAGTCCTTTATGGCTGCCATAAAGTGTAACATGACATACAGCATGGCCTGGCCACTGCTGCAAGCAGTGAGTGGCCAGATCCATGTGCCAGCAGATGGAGACAAAGCCGCAATGCTGGTAAGCCAGTGCAGGGGGCAGGAGGGAGATGGGTGGAATGAGATGAGGAGGAACAGAGAGGAGATGTGGGGAGGAGGGCAGACTGAGGCCAGGAAGGGGAGTGGTATCGGCAGCAGTGCCACCAATATCCTACCTTCTTCCCGGCCTCGATTTGCCTTCCTGGGTCCTCTCAGACTTGTGCCAGCCATATAGCTCGCGCAGGTCCGAGTAGACCCAGCAGGACGTTGAAGGCTTACCTTGGGGCAAGGAAACAAATGTTCCCTTACTCCAATGAGGCCTTTGTGGCCCGAAACTCCCCTGCACGATGCAGCATGCACCCTGTTGGCATGGAGGCATCATTGTGCGGAGAGTTAGGTAGGATGGACTGTTAGTGGACAGCCCCTCAAGTCTGCAGTTGCAGAACATGCACAAAAATCAGGGCATGTAAGCGAGTTCCAACACACGCAAATACTGGCGTGCACTAAACCCGTCTACCCAAGAATATACAAGGAAGCATTGGAAATTGGAAAACACAACCCTAATATGAATTGTACAGAGGAGACAGCAAATCTGAACAATGTATGGCTGCCCATAATAAATAAAATGATAACTGTTTCCAAGTTAACCTGTAAGGTGTGGGTACCTTTAAATAACTGTCATATCCTAATCAGTTGCTGTTCACACCAGAGCGGTGTGGACGTGTTTTACACGTTTGTCTCCGCATTTTTCCCTGATGATGCCTGCCACATTGGTGGATAAAACGTTTGACAAAATATCATCTTTATTAAAATCACCATGGTCGGAAAACCCGGAAACTTTTGTTTTACTGTGCCTAGCTTTCTTTGTGTAAAACCCCAAAAGGGGACAGGCAAAGAGACACAGATCAAGCAGGGTTCTCAGGAAAAACATGAGTAAACAACTGGCCAAAGGAAATGGGAGAGGTTCAGAACCTAAGGCTGCAATGGGGGGGGGGTGCTTTAGAAGAATGGAATTAATAAGACAGAGGAAGGATTCTTAGAGGAAAAACTGAGAAAATGAACAGGCACAGAGAACTATAGAGATGAAAGAGGGTGAGGTCTACATATTGGTTTGAAATAACCAGCCAGAATTTTGGTTTTCCTTTCCTGTGTGCAAAGAAGAGAATCACAAAACTTGGGGGGGGGGGAATATTGACAATGTATTAATGGTTGAGAAATATTTCTATCTAAAAGGATCTAGTTTGATTTTCACACGTCTGTGTTAAAATCATATAATCCGTAACTAGAAAAAGTTTGTTTTTAAAGGCAGAAAAGGGAGCATGGCACTGGCAAGAGCTTTAAATGGAAGATTTTATGGTTATTATTTTCTCTCTCTCAAAATAGAATGACACTGTGAGCCGTGGGTCTCCAATGTCCACAATCATATTATTGAGGTTGCCTATTGAAGATGACAATGCCCGGCAGGCTACAATACAGAGGATACTGAAAAATACAAGCACTGAAAGATGAGTCCTCTTCTCAGTCAGAAGAAACCAGGAGCAGCTTTCACTTACGTTCCCTAAAGAGCCTTCGCTCTTCTCTGTCGTTTCAGTCGCCTTTCCTCATACAACTATCTACTAACTACCCTCTGGTAGATATTTCACATGCTTGCTGTTTGACTCATGAACTGCGCTTGCCTGCAAACATCCTAACATGGTACTTGAAACACTGTATATTATGCGATTTATATGAAAATATGCAAGAGTACAGGTTTTATACATTCCAGTAAAACTCATTGACTACCTCAAGGAAATCTATAGGAGTCACTGATCTAACATGGCACTACAGGCATAACCCCACCACTTCATCTACATAGGCACCACCACTTCATCTGCACAAGATAGTTTCCGTATCTTGAAGGCAAAATCAGTTTTCAGAAGCCCCATTTGATGAATGCGTGGCTAGGTCACACCATGTCAGACTTCAAGTGGAAGATGAATGTTTTACGGCTCTTCAGTGTAAAATGCTCCCTTGATATACAATACTAGCAAGCTAGAGAGTAGACTTCAAGGCTAGTTTCATTCCTAGATGTGCTATTTTTGTATGTTTATGAAGCATTTGATGCGAGAGAGAGCATTAAATACCGCCCACTCCTGCTGTTGAAGATGGTAGAGCTCAATATCAAATCTTCCACATGAGGTTTCTGGTCACTTGTTCAGCTTTTGCAGTGATATTAGAGTGTGGAAGTAGCATAGGAACTGAGTTTTGAACATATAAATGTGTGTGGGAAAGTCTACCACTTTCCCTCTGCAGGGAAGAGGGCTGATGAACTAGATGCAGAAGAAAGACATGTACTGTTATCTTGTTGAGACCTGGAAGTATCGGATTGTGCCAAAAAGAAAACTTACCATTAAGAAATAACTTACAATTACACTACTACACTAAGGACTGGTTTCATCATATTTTTATTGTGTGTGTTATATTCATTAGAAGCCTCCATACTCAGGCTCCCCAAAGAAGTCAAAGGGGGAGGCAGTGAGCCTTTAAGGATCAGCAAAGTATGGCTACCCATTGAACAAGAGCTCTGATTTTCAACTAGCCTGACACAAGCTACATTGGGAATGCTGAAATAGTGATGCTTCCTTGTGCCTAGCTGCTTAAGAAAGGGCAAAGTTTATCTGAACAAGACAGTGACTCAAAAGTGGCATATTACCTGCCCAATTTCCTCTCCCCTTGTGATTCTTTTCTGGCAGTCCTCCCTTCACGGCTGATTTGGGTGTGGGAGGGATTAGTTCTCTGAACCCAGTGTTCCATCTTTATCCAGTCATACTGCACCCTAGAGGTTGAGGGCAAATGCCTATGCACTGAACTCTACCGACATATTGTTAAGTGGTATGAAGGAAACATGTGTGCACCTTCACCTGGAGCAGTTTGGGGTGGCAGCCGAGGGTCTGTTTTTCAACATATTTCTATACAATTTTTCTAAATTTTGTCCTATTTTTCCTGCATAGGCAGAGATATATACCATGTGTAGAAAGTATCTCCTACCATTCCCAATGCCCCAGCATGTGGACTTTGAACCCTGCAAAGATGATATATGCTAGTAGTGATCCGTCTCTGAAAATCAGTGCCATCTTCAAGCCTAATATAGCAAGTAAGTGTACTAGTGAATATATTAGTACCTAATATACTCAAGTGTACTAGTGAATATTGCTAATTCTTACTTATTTGTTGTCTTTCTACACATAGTGAAGACTGGAGCCATTTTCCTCCAGAAGAATATTTTCACTTTTCATTGAATTAAGGATGTAACAGAATATGGCAAGAACATATCCCAACACATGTTTCATTCACAAACATCAATTCATGTCTGCATAACAGCAGGTCATGTTGTCAAATGGGAGACTGCAGGTGTAGGATTGAGCCGAAAACTCTGCCAGGGTGGGGTGGGGTGGGGTGGGAGGATCCTTCTATAGTCAAAACTAGCCTGTCCAGAGTGAATAGTAGAATAGTAGAGAATAGCTCCTTTGACCAGACAGCTAGTGTTCTGTGAACATGAGGAAGCAAACACTCAATTCCCACTTGTAGTCTGGTCCAGGAACTTTCATTTTACAATGGCCAACTTGTCTAAACTGAGTTTCCATTATTGGACCGCCTCAGGTATCTTGCTGTTCCCTTCTTTGAAATGAATGAGAATGTTGCTTCAGGGTCACAATCCCCTCCACTTTTAAAATCAATTTGAATAAAATTTGACTCTGATTTAGATTTCATGGGGTCCTGTCTGAGTGTATCCTTTTGTTCATTTTGAACAACCTGAAAACCATGGAACAGGATAGCTATTTGAGTGTATTTCTTGGAATACACAAGACACCTGTGGCCATACCACGTCTGGATCACCTACCATCATTTCCTTCCTGACCTTTGAAGATGTCATATGAAACTATTTTTTCCAGTTGCTTCATTCTGCACAAAATGTAATTTCAGATCCCCAAAGTGATATCAAGCAGCACATTTATCAACTCTGCTTTCTATCCTCCTTATTCCAGAGCTATCGTGTTCTTTCCTGCCTGTTATAACACATAATCAAAAACATGGAAACACAGATCCTTCGGAATACATTTTATTCTTACATCAGCAGCAGGATAGGTCTGATTAGGTGAAGGGGGGGGTGGAACCCCCACCACTGTAATACTGGAATACTTTATTTGCTTTCAAGCTTTACAGTCCTTGTAGTCTATTGAATCAATTGAGTATGCTCACATAATTGAAGGCATTCCTGTTCTACTAGCAAGAGAATGCTTCTCTGGAAACTTCATCAGTGGAAGAAACTTGTGAAATGTTTCACTGTCATAGAACTAACCAGTACTAGTAGCAGTAACATGCTAGCTTCCTAGTAATTACTGATAGCTCTTCCCAACAAGGTTTCAGATTACAAAAAGTGTTGCAATATTTCAAGGAACTAGAATTTTTGATCAGCATTGCTTCCAAAGTGAAACACGCTAACACCTTCACCTAAAATATTTATTAATATTTAAGGCTGAAGAGAACCAAACAGTGAGTTCTGTCAGTCCACAGGGGCTGTAGCCTTCTTTTCCTTAAAGAGGCAGATGTACATGCTAATGACAAGCTGGTGATGAAGCAACTATTGAAAGATAAATAAAAAATACTAGACGCACACTCTCTTTGGAAGAATTTAAGCAGCACAACGGCACTTGCCTCTGAGTAGACAGGCATAGTTTTGTGCTGTAAGATTGTTGGCAGTTCAGGCTGTTCGGGTAGGGTAAGAATTCAACCTTGAATTTTTCCACCCATTTTTTTCTGTTACAAGATGGGCACAATTTATTTACTTCCCCCATCCCTGCTTTGGCAGGATGCTATCTATTTTACAGCCCAATCCTATTCCCACCAGTGTAGAAGCAACACCATGCTGACATAACTCATACCCCACGCAACCCCACTGGTGAAGACAAGTAACAGCACAATCCTATGTATGCCTACTCAGAAATAAAGCCCACTGAGTTCAAGAGGACCTATTCCTAGGTAAGTGTCTATAAGATTGCAACTCAAGACTGGCAGCGCAATCCTGTGTAAGGATCTGGCAGGCGGCCCAGGGCCGTCCGCCAGATCCTGCGCCAGGGCTGCCCGTCCGATGACGGGCAGGAGGTCTACTCGGGGAGGGGGACGCTCGTCCTCTTCCTCGGGTGTAAACCGTGGCCAGACAGATAGGCCTCCTTGGAAGTTGAGGAGGCCGTGTAACTGCGTAGCTGGCCTGGCGGAGATGGGGATATGGCCGACGCCATCCCCTGCCCCCTCCTGGGCTGGCTAGGCCAATGGCCCCCTCCCTTGCCTGCTGAACTGCCCATGCAGCCAACGGCAAAAGCACTTACCTTCCCACTGACAGCTGTGTCCTGGTCCGGCGACGGAGTGAGGGAGGCCGGCCTTGCGCCAGATTCCCTTACTCCAGAGTAATCATGAACGTGCTTTACGTGTCGTTCGTTCCGTTGCTGATGCCTTCCGGAGGATTGCACCCTGGGTGTGGTAGGGGCATGGGGTGGGGTAAGGGGAGCTGGTGTACGCCAGGGGTGTTACTAGGGTTGGTGACACCTGGGGTGAGATCTCATAGTGTCGTGGATGCTTCCTGGGAAATGCGATCCCCACGCAAGTCACAGTGGGGATTGGGAAAAAATCGTGAGCTCCAGGTGAGCTCCCCGCCAGGTGGCAGGGAGGTGGGGGAGGGCAGAACAGAGGTAGGGAGGGGGCATATGGGGGCAGGGAGAGGGCAGATCAGGCCTAGGGGGGCTCAACGCAGGAGACCTTCACCGAATCTAATCCCCCGTCCCGGGCTTGAAAGCCCAACACGGGGCTGCTTGGAGTTGCGGAGGCCACTTAGCTGGTGCACCTCAGAGTAGCCCCATAGGGGCTGCTGGGGATCGATATGGGGGAAGGGGACGATTGTCCTCTTGAGGAGACCTCCAGCCCCATGCTGGATACAACGGAGCCTGCCCTGGAGCTGTTGCATTCAAGCACGGGGTTTTGGATAGGATTGGGCTGTGAGACTATTAATATGACAGATTATGCTTTAGAGTCCTTTCCAAACATGTACATAGTACATGAAGGCTGCTGCAGCTCTGAAGAGGAAGATTGCATCATGGAAAAAAAAAAGAAAAATGAAAAGTGGGTTGAGCAAACATGGCAAGGATTCCCTACTTTGCTTACATATTTTGAGGTACATGTAAATAGGGATGTAGACATACATACACACAAGTTGCCACTCTTTTGAAGAATGTATATATAGGATGCTAAAGTGGTTGATGGTATAGTCTGCTACTAATGGAAGATTCATGCTTCAGAAAGAGTGAAAGTAAAGTAGAAACCACAGGATATTTCATTTCAGGTGTAAAGATAGACATCACCTATCCAAAAGATAAAGAAGAATGAAATGAAAAACCATAGATTACTCTGAAACACAACATTAGAAATAAAGCCACATTATGGACTAGTCACTAGGCCAAGATTGTTACTTTAGTCAAGGATACCTGCTCTGCTGTAGCTTAAAGCCTTATAGCCCAATCCTGCTTATTCGCCTCAGCGCACTAAGCACGCTGCACCAGATCCTAAGCAGGATCAGGCCAGTGCTGGCGGAGCTGGGGCACACCTTGGGAGAAAAGGACGTTTGTCCCTTTCCCCCGGAGAGAGCCCCAGCGACCTCTAAGAGCCTCCTCGGATGTGCACTGGCAAAATGGCAGGCGCAAATCCGGGGGAGGCCGTGTAAGGCCGGCCAGACCTGGGACGGGGCTTAGGATATTGGCGGAGTGCACCGCCAATATCCCCCCCCTCTCCCAGGCCCAGCGGCCCAATCTGAAGCCTCCCCCATGGCCCTGCCCCAAATGACGCAGAACTACCTGCATCTGCCGGCATAGGACCCGGCCCTGGGCAGAGTGAGCAGCGTTGGCCTCTCTGCTGGCACCATCTACTCGCCGGGTGTAAAAAAAGTGCATTATGGCGCGTTTACAACCCCCAGCGCTAAAAAATTAGATTGAAGATTAAAAATATTTATATACTGCTTTTAACAAAAAAAGATCACAAAGCGTTTTACATAGCTAAATAAAAAATCAGGTAGATATAGAATCCCTGGCGCATGTGCTTTTACACTGCACTTGGTATAACGACCTCCGGCAAAATATCCTCAACTCTCTGTTAGTAAATTTGCAAGGGAGGTCTGATTCTGATATCGTCCTGATCTTACTTTCTTCCACCAACAAATGGACCATCAATCAGTTAGCTAATTTTTTTCAACTAAACATGGAACGTAGAGTGGCTATAGTGACCAACATTATGGAACCTAGGTAAAGGATTGTTAACTGTTTATTTTGTTATGCCTCCCTTTTTCTCATGCCTTCAAGTTCGTTTGTTTTTTTGTGCTTGTTTATTGTGTTATGTATTATTACTATTACTCTTTATGTTTTATGTCTGTTTTTGTTATGTTATGTCAATAAAGGTTTATTGATTGATTGATTGATTGATTGATTGATTGATTGATTGATAAAAAGTAAAATGGTTTCCGTTCCCAAAAGGACTCGCAGTCTAAAAAGGTGCTGAAGAAACACCAGCAAACAGCCACTGGAAAAGACATTATGCTGAGGTGAAGGACAGTTACTCTCCCACTGCTAAAAAAAAAGTGCCTCTTTGCCCACTTAGCAGAGAACATGGTAATATAGTAGATGTATTGTCCCGAGTATAGGACGCTCCTGATTATAAGCTGCACCCTTAAAGTTTGGTGCTATTTTTTGAAAAATACATTTTTAACTTTTTTTTTTAACTTAAAGAAAATATACACATTAGTAGGACAGCAAAACAGTACAGCTTTAGTACAGTTAAAGGCATAGGCACCCTGTCCCTTATTGAATCTGGGCACCCTAGTATAAGTAGCCTTCCCAGATCCAAAGGGGGACAAAGTGCCTACCTTTAACCTTTGGAATTTGGGCAGGTACAGCTTGTTGCACCCTTCCATGATGATGAGCTGCACCTGCCCAAATTTCAATGGTTAACAGCACAATCCTACGCATGTCTACTCAGAAGTAAGTCCCATTGCATTCAAGTGCAAAGTGTGCATAGAATTGCAGCTAAAAGGTAGGCACTCTGTCCCCCTTTGGATATGGTAAGCCTATGCAAGAGCTCTTGCTCTCAACTTTCAAACTGCACTCTCAACTTTTAAACTGCAAGATCAATAAATATCTTAGTTTCCACAGAGTCCTGGGGCTGGAACGTAAGGGTTAATTTTTTCAAATGCTTCCAGAGGCTAGAGGCTGCTGAGAGATCATTGTATTCGGCCATTTAGCAAGTGATTAAGAGCTGCTTGGAAACGCAGTGCTTTGCAGTTTAAAAAAAGAGAGAGAGAGAGAGAGAGAAAAGCCCTGTTTTACCTTCGAAAAGAGACTTGGAGAGGCTTGGCTTGAAATCGCTTTGCAGGAAACACTAGGCAGAAACGCTAGGCTTTGATTGTAGGCCGCACCCCTACTTTAAAGACTTGCCTTAGGGGGGAAAAGTGAGTCTTATACTCTGGCCAATATGGTACATCTTTGGAATGTTATTGAAATTTGAAAGAAAAAAACCACAATGACCCCATTACATAAGATCTGTTTTGATATTTGGATTTTATTTGTTATAAAATAAATAAGGCAAAGCAAATATTCATAATGGATACTATGAATTATAAATATTCATAATATGAGACATATCAAAGTGTGAAAGAAATAGGCTACTATGCTGTGTGTTCAAATAACCTGAAAATAAGATTTGATACTCTTGTAAAGGATCAAGCGACCCAAAACAATTAAACTGCAAGCATTACAATTAATGCTTAAATTACAATTACAATTAACAATTAAACTGCAATATTACAACAGAGATTAGCCATCCTCTTACTGGTGTGCAACTGATGAAAGAATTAGCAAACACAGAACTAATGATGCAAAAAATCTCTACCAAATCCTACTGCCCCACCTATCAAAGTGAATTAGAAAGTCAGTTCTATGCCATTCTGTGTGCAATAAAATGTTTACTATAACGGAATGTTTACTATAACGGATTGTAAACTTTTTATCAAGTTTGTCAAAGAGTCACTTTGGTAGTTATGTTCGTGCTATAGATGCACAATAGTAAATTTGTGTTTTTATTTCAAGCAGCAGTTATGTGCTAGATATACCTAAGAGTACTTTTTGCATAGATGTGCAGTGCTGTCTGTGCATTATCCATATATGAATGCACTTTCAGCACTTCTTTAATTACCTTCCATCTCACCAGCAATTGTATTACACCTGTAAAATATTCATAAAATATATAATATTGCATTGCATG
The DNA here is from genome assembly GCA_026170595.1 of Plestiodon gilberti rubricaudatus. Classification (NCBI taxonomy): domain Eukaryota; kingdom Metazoa; phylum Chordata; class Lepidosauria; order Squamata; family Scincidae; genus Plestiodon; species Plestiodon gilberti. Next base: position 114,849,270 of record JANXHW010000003.1, read on the forward strand.
CCTTTTCTACTAAAAGAACATACTGCCAGCAATATACAAAGAACATATTTTGCATTTTTAAAATTCAAGGCAATAGCTTATAATCATAGTTAAGTACAGAATGTAGTGAAGCGAACATGTCAGTTTATCAGTTAACACATCTGCGAGCTTGGGAAATGTCCTCCTATTCGTTTTGAATTGTGGTCAGACCAACAGTAGCAAGTTATCAAGGCCAATTATAGTTATTACAAGAAACAACTTTATAGTGAATTCATACTTTATCAAAAGTATAATGCTAACTACATCAGTGGCTTAGGAATGGGTGATGCGGTCTGCCCCCGGGCGATGGGCAACTGAGGCTGGGGGGGGGGGAATTAGGGACGTTTTGGCAGCAAATCAGCGGCATTGGAGGCGGCAGAGCAAGGGGATGGAGAGCGACACTTCACTTCAGGCGAGCCTGCCGAATTCTCTCACCGTTCCCTTGCTTTGCCACCTCCGTCGCCTTCCCAGCCAAGCAAGGGGAGGCGGCAGAGCAAGAGGGCGGCAAGAGCAGCTAAATACCTTTTTGCTGTTGCCGCCCGTCTCCATTCTCCCTACAGTGAAAAAAAGCAGCGGTTTTCCCCGCTCTTTTCGCTGTGTGGAGATGGAGGCGGGCGGCAGCAGCAAAAAGGTACTTAACTGCTTTCACCACCCTCTTGCTCCGCCGCCTCCCCATCGCCCCCACCAGCTGCTCTTGCCGACCCCTTGCTCCTCGCTCAGCTGGGAGCTGGGGGGCGACTGATGCATAGTGGCTTGGGGGTGACAGGGAGGCAGTGGAGCAAGTGAACGGTGATACTTCACTTCAGCCTGAAGAACTCTCCACACACAGCATGCCCAGGGCTCGTCAGGGGCATGCTATGTGTGGAGAGTTCATTGGACTCGGCTGAAGTGACGTACCACTCTCGCTGTCCCCTTGCTCCGCTGCCTCCCCTCTTTTTATTAACATATGAACTTTACAAGCAGCAGTCGAAGACAGATATGCTCAGTTCTTGTCTTTCAGGACAAAACCTCGGGTGGGCTCACTACTGTGTGCATCCTTTTTATTTTTTAAAAACACCCCCTGGAGTGACTGGACCCTTGCTACGCCACTGAACTACATAACATGTGCATGTGTGCAATATACAGAACATACATAAATTCTGAATATTTAACATATATTCTGAATATTCAATATACATTCTGAATATGTAACATATTCCGAATATATTCATACGTATATTCTGAATATTCAAAAATTCAGATCCCATACATGGAGCTACTACAGAATGCAGGCAGAGATCAGGTGTTTGAAAGCTCCCCCACATAAAACCCCCTTGCACGTGAAAAGCAAGAATTTCAGCAACGTTTCTCCTGGAATTGCTGATTTCCCTGATCCAAAGGTCTTGGATATGAACGACCATGCCACTTGCATTCTAAAGTAAATGTTGGGGGACTTGGGAGTACAGAGAAAGGATACTTGTCTTGAACATTTGAGGGGTCTCCAGTATTTTGCTTAACCAGGGGAAAAATTTAGAGTGCTCGCAATCTTGCTAGTAGAGCTTCCACTTCAGGAATTGCTTCTCCCTTGGAAGCAAAGCCAGCAGGTTCCATTTCCTTCTCTCTGCTGCGTCCTTCACTACCGACATTCTTCCTTCCAACAGGTTTTTTCTTTTCTGCTGATGAATTAGCCTCTATCTCATGATTCAGTTCTTTGCTCACTGCATGCCTTGTCAACGTTGTATTCACATTGTGGTGCAAACAAAACCTTTCTGTTCGTGCTTTTTGGTTTTCTGGAAGAAAGAAAACAGGTAAATCACAATTACTTTGCACTTTAACATTTAGGTCCCTGAAAAGCGGGATAATCCTACATGCAAAAGAAAAAAGTAAAGTGAGACAGCATTTCATTATTGAGTCTTATAAATGGAAATGAACAAGCAGCAAAGGTTCATAAGAACATAAGAAGAGCCCTGCTGAATCAGGCCAAAGGCCCATCTAGTCCGGCTTCCTGTATCACACAGTGGCCCCACCAGATGCCTCAGGGAGCACACAGCCAACAAGATAACCTATTTCCTGCTGCCACTCCCCTGCACCTGGCACAGAGAAAACCCACTTCTAAAACCAGGAGGTTGCTTATGGCTTGTAACCTGTGATGGTCTTTTTCTCCATGAATCTGTCCGAACCCCTTTTAAAGGCATCTAGGCCAGGTGCCATCGCCACATCCTGTGGCAAGGAGTTCCACAGATTAATTACACGCTGGGTAAAGAAATATTTTCTTTTATCCGTTCTAACTCTCCCTCCACTCAATTTTAGTGCATGTCCCCTGGTTCTGGTGTTATGCGAGAGGGAGAAGAATTTCCTTCTATCCACTCTCTCCATCCCATGCATAATTTTATACGTCTCAAGCGTGTCCCCCCTCAGGCGCCTTTTTCTAGACTGAAAAGCCCCAGACGCTGTAGCCTTTCCTCATAAGGGAGGTGCACCAGCCCACGAATCAATCTGGTCGCTCTTTTCTGCACCTTTTCCAGTTCAACTATATCCTTTTTGAGGTGTGGTGACCAGAACTGGACACAATACTCCAGATGTGGCCTTACCATCGATTTGTACAAAGGCATAATGATATTGGCCGTTTTATTCTCAATCCCTTTTTTAATGATCCCGAGCATGGAATTGGCCTTCTTCACAGCCGCTGCACACTGCGTCGACACTTTCATCGACCTGTCCACCAGCAACTCAAGATCTCTCTCTTGATCCGTCACAGACAACTCAGAACCCATTAGCGTATATGTGAAATTTTGGTTTCTTGCCCCAATGTGCATCACTTTGCACTTACTTACATTGAAGCGCATCTGCCATTTTCCTGCCCATTCTCCCAGTTTGGAGAGATCCTTCTGGAGCTCTTCACAATCCCTGCTGGTCTTCACCACCCGGAAACGTTTAGTGTCATCTGCAAACTTGGCCACCTCGCTGCTTATCCCCAACTCCAGGTCATTTATGAATAAGTTGAAAAGCACCGATCCCAAGACCGATCCTTGGGGCACACCGCTTTTCACCTCTCGCCATTGTGAAAATTGCCCATTGACTCCCACTCGCTGTTTCCTGGTCTTCAACCAGTTCCTAATCCACAAGAAGACCTGCCCTCTTATTCCCTGAATATGGAGTTTTCTCAGGAGCCTTTCATGAGGGACCGTGTCAAACACCTTCTGAAAATCCAGATATATAATATCCACGGGTTTGCTCGCATCCACATGCCTGTTGACCTTTTCAAAAAATTCTAACAGGTTTGTGAGGCAAGACTTCCCCTTGCAGAAGGCATGCTGACTCTCCCTCAGCAGAGCTTGTTCTTCTATGTATTTTAAGATTTTATCCTTAATGAGACTTTCCACCATCTTCCCTGGAACAGATGTTAGGCTGACCAGCCTGTAGTTTCCCGGGTCCCCCCTCCTTCCTTTTTTAAAGACTGTAATGAGAGGTGAAAGGTTCAAAGGTGAAATGAGAAAAAAAAAACCTTGAAAATAAACTGTTACCAGAAAAATCTACCCACAAGTCCGTCAATGAGCCACATTAGGCATGCTCAAAGGTTTGGACACACCGGTGGGATTTTTAATTTTGTTTCTTAATAGAATAGCCCAGAATCCCCTACTCCACGGTTCTTCAACCTTGGGGTTGGGAACCAAAATGGCTGCTGGGGAGTAATGCTGGGGGGTGGGGTACCTGCTGGGGGGCTTCCACAGGGATTTCATCCCCCTCCTCCCTTCCCTCTTTCGGTTTGCTGGGGAGGCGGTGGGGAACTGCAACTTGGCTCTCCTGTTTTAGAATGACCCTGCCTCTGGTGGTGCGGGCCGGACGACCTCAGCAGGATGATGCTGTGGTGCCGGGGTGGTGAATGGCGACAGGGGTTGGGGGGTGGACTGGGTCCAGGGAGGGGGGTGGGATTAATGGTGGGTCCTTAGCCTCATTTATTTATGCATTGTGGTTGTGGCATGAAAAATGTTGAAGACCATTGCCCTAGTCCATGCCAACCAGAAACTGCTTTTGAGAACCCCCGTAGTTGTGACATGAGGTGGTGATCTTCAAGAACACAAGCCCAAAGCCTGCTTTGGGTGCATGGAACTAGTTGAGTGGCTCCTTGGATTGTGGCCTAAATTCAGTGGCGTAGCTGGCCATTAAGGGGCTGGGGGCAGCACCTGCCTGCTGCCGGGGGCAGGAGTCCGTGACGCATCCCCAGTGACGTCAGTAGCCCCTCCCCCAACGGCATCACATTCGCGGCCTTTTCTGGCTGAAAAACACACAGAGTTTTTTTGGCTGGAAAAGGCCACTAAGAAGCTGGGCGGGCGGGCAACACTTTTGCAGCCGTGGCTGTGAAAAAATGCCACTGCCATTTTTGTCATGCACGCCGCATTTGCTGCCTGTGGTGGGGGCCGGCCCCTTCCTACGCCACTGCCTACATTTCCAGAAATCTAGGCTGTATTTCATCATAAGTGCAAGGCAGGATACTGAGCACTCTCTACTCACACTGAAACCACCGCCAACTAGAAACCTGCAGAATTAGAAAGTGGTACCATAACGACTAAAAACACAGGAGTATATTTGACTAACTCAGAATATGGGGAGAGTTTTTACATTTATGTACTTATGAAAAGGAGCAGGAAGCTCCCAGATTCACAACAGACCTTAATCTCTGACTGCATACGTATATAAATACTGTAAGATGTTTATAGACGATCCCTAAAGGGAATGGCATTTGGGCACAAAAATCACACTGAGGGAGCCAAAGAATCCTTTAAAATCACTGTGGGGTTGATTCATTTATTCTCATCCTGCCTTTTACGATTTGTCCCATGACTCAAACTCAAATGTTTCAAAAACAAGTTGGGCATACCCTCCCACCCCTGTGTCAACTACACTGAAAGTTACAATGGCACAGTTAGTACTGTAGTGTTGGATTTTGGCTACAGTAATTCAATGAGCCTTGTGGCTGAGCAGTGATCTGGACCTGGATTTCAATTATGCATGTCACTCTCAGCCTATCCTACATCACAAAGGATATTCTGAGGATAAAATGGGAAAAAAACCTTATAGTAATACTGAATCCTTTGAAGGAAGTGGAACACAAATATGAGAGGGAGGGAGAGAGTGGACCCTGATCCTAACTGGCACCAGTGGCCTGGAGGATGACTAACTATGGAGGCAGATTTGGCTCCAGTTTTCAGGAAATCTTTGAAAAACTGCCCTCCAGGTTCTAGCTAGGTGGGCCTCAGATGATCACCCCACGACCACCACCACCACATAAAGGCAATGGGCACAGAAATGGTCTCAAGATTCAAGTGAATGATGCTAATTCCTGATGTCAGTCCTGACTGAGAGCTAGATATTTGTTAGCATGGACTACATCTTGCCCAACAGCTTTGGGCAGGAACTAACCTAAGATTGGGTTCAAGCACATTGTATCCCTTCATCTAGACAGCTTTTTCAACATTTTTCAACACAACACAGATCAGGCCAACGTAATCCATGCCCTAGTAACATCGCAACTGGAGTGTTCTAACACACTGCACATGGGGCTGCCTTTGAAGATGGTCCAGAAACTTCACTGATACAGAATGCAGTGGCTGGGATACTTTCTGAAGCACATTGGTCTGACCATATTATGCCACTGCTTATTCATCTGTACGTTATCAAAATGTGATTCCAGACTGAATTCAAGATGCTGGCCGTATAGCTTTAGAGTCCTAAGCGGCTTAGGGCCCAATCCTATCCAACTTTCCAGTGCCAATGCAGCCGGACCAGGGGCCTTTAAGGCCATTCACGGCCCAATCCTATAGGTAGAGGTGTTTGAAAACTGTTATTTCTTTTACTCAGAAGTAAGCCCATTGTATTCAGTGAACATTAGGGAAATGTTAAATATATGCATAGAATGATGAAATAAAACAAAAGTCCACAGTCAATATAATCTTTTTTTAAACCCTTCTCATACAGTAGACCCATTTTTTTAAGCAATGTGGACTAAAGTCACTTCTGCTTCTGGGGTCCCTTCGGGATAATGGTCCCTAAAGCTTAAGCTTCATTAGTTTCATAGCAGATTCACCCCCGCTTTGAGGGGCTCTGCTTGTGGGCCGAGCAGCAGTGGGCCTAATTTTCATTTCCCCAATAACTCGAAAACTATAAGGCATAGGAAACTTTTATTCACACCAGTGATTTTGACATGTGAGATAATCCAGTACAGCAATTTTAATCAAAATCTGAGATGTAGTGGTTATTTTTTTAAAAAAAAAAATTATGGTGATCTGTCATGGAACAACCCCGTTAAAGAGAGTGGCATGAGAGGCCTGAGGGAGCCTCTGCCTCGTTGACCACCGCAAGTGGCTGCCACTGTTTGCGATGCTGCTTCTCAGCTCTGTGGGTCTTTCTTCTCAGGATCTGCATGCCTCCTCTGCCGGTGGCATTGCGACTAGTAGTGCTGAGTGGCACTCGGTCATGCTCCCTAGGACCTGCCAGTGCTACTAGACAATAAAATAAATAAATAAATAAATAAATCCAACAACTAGATCAAAATCAGTGAAGTTGTGTACAATTTAGACTCTAAATTGTTTATTATGATCTTCACTTATTAGCTATAGAGATGAATGTGGTCCACCATCCACTCACAGACATGGTCTCTGGCCCCTACACGGAAGAAGGTTGCCTACCCCTGATCAAGGGGTTCTATAATCTCTTGCCCATATTTTATTAACTTGCTAATTAAGATGTCATAGGGAACCTTCTCAAATGCTTACCTGAAATAAAGATAAATTACATACATAGCATTTCCACCATCCACTTAACCAGAACAAAAAAGGATATGAGACTTGTCTGCCAAAATTTGTGACAAACACATGTTGGCTTCTAATAATCCCTGCATTGATATCAAGATGTGTATAAACCAGGGGTGGCCAACCTTTCACCATTAGGGCCTCTGCATTTTTAAGAGTTGTTTAGAAGACAGAATCTTGGCAGCTGCAAGTGCTGATGGTGCTGCTAAAGCTGCTGCACCTGCTGAAATGCCCTTACCTATTCAACCATTAAAGTTCCAGGAGCTTTCAGGTTGAAAGGGTGGCCACCCCTGGTATAGATTAACTAATACCGTATTGTCCCGAGTATAAGACGCACCTGATTATAAGACGCACCCTTAAAGTTTGGTGCTATTAAAAAAATTTAATTAAATCACTGGCATTAAATTGCAACAGCCTGATTATAAGACGCACCCCTAGTTTAAAAACTTAAATTAGGAGAAAAAAGTGAGTCTTATACTCAGACCAATATGGTATTTCTCATAGTGTTGAAGTGAGACTTACAGGTCTATAATTACTCAGGTCCTCCTTTTCCCCCTTTTTGAAGATCAGGACAACATTCACCTGTCTCTAGACTTGAGACACCTCCCCTGTCTTTCAGGTTTTCTCAAAGACAATTGACAAAGGTTATGAGAGTACACCAGCACGTTCTTTCACTACTCTAGGATGCAGTTGTTTTTTTGTTTTGATTTGGTAATATTTAAAATATACATGTTGAGTATCCCTTATTCGAACTGCTTGGGATGGGGAGTTGTCTGGATTTTAGATTTGTCTGGATTTTGGAATATTTACATAAATATAATGAGATATCTTGGGAATGGGACCCAGGTCTAAACACAAAATTAATTTGTGTCTCATATACACCTTATACACATAGCCTGAAGGTAATTTTATACAATATTTTTAATAATTTTGTGCCCCAGCATGCCCTGCACTATGCCAGCCAGGTGCTAGAAAACCCTTTTTTAAAAAAAAGTCATAGCCCCCAAAAGGTCTGGATTTCAAAATAGTCTGGATATCAGATGTCCGGATAAGCCAGGGGATAATCAACCTGTATTGTCTAAATTTTTGCTAGCCGCTCTAATGGTCCCTTAAATGGGATGAATAGTCGCAGCAGGTTATTTTTTAAAAACATGTAGAAGTAAAAGTCATTGAGTCAAACTTTCCTCCCATTAAGTTTCATGCCATTTTCAACACTCAAATGAGTACATTAATGGGGTTTCCAAATTCACCTAAGAGAAAAAGAAGTTCCAAGTCCAAACAGATTCCTATTGGAATAAAGCTGTACTCAGCAAGCTAATTTTTTTTCATTCGTATTTAAGAATTTTAGCTCTTGGATTCCCCCCTCCCCAAATTATCACTATGTAGTTAAAGGGTGGCGCAGTGGGTTAAACCGCTGAACCATGAGCTGTCAATCAAAAGGTCGGCAGTTTGAATCCGCGACGGGGTGAGCTCTTGTTGCTTGGCCAGCTCCTGCCAACCTAGCAGTTCCAAAGCATGTTAATGCGAGTAGATAAATAGGTACCGCTTGCGGGAAGGTAAACAGCGTTCCATTGAACGCAATGGAAACTTTTGAATTTGTAACAGCGCTCCGTGTTCTAGCTGCATGCTACGCGCTGCGGCAAGGAGAGTCATGTTGGCCACATGACCACGGAGGCGTCTTCGGACAACGCTGGCTCTTCGGCTTTGAAATGGGGATGAGCACCACACCCTAGAGTCGGACACGACTGGACTTAATTGTCAGGGGTCATCTTTACCTTTACCTAGTTAAAGAAAAATTGGTTGTGTTAGATAAGTCTGTTGTTGCTGTTTACCAGTAAAAACGTGGGCTAGTGCCTTCTCTTGCCAACCATATTTGAGAAACTATGAGCCCAATTCTATCCTCCCCACCCCACCCACCCGGTTGGTGCAGCTGTGCTGAAAAGATGTGCGCCGTATCCAAGCCGGGGGGTAGGGTTCAGAGGGGAAAGCTGCCTTTTGCAGTAGCGCCCCCAAAATGGTTGCCAACAGAACGCTGTGCACTCTATCGGCAGCCATTTTACAACAGCAGAACTCTGTTCCGCTGTCGTAAATGGCTGCGCACCTCAGCCCAATCCTGGATAGGATTGAGCAGTAAGAATTGTTTTGCTGGATGAGATCAAAGGCCTATCTAGTCCAGGATTCTATCTCTAACTGTACCTAGTCAGAGGCTCTTGGGAATATCACAAGCAAAGCATGAGCTAATATATCCATATTCTATTGTTTGTCCCCATTATACAATAAATTAAGAGGCAGACTGAACTGTAGATTCAGCACAGAACACATGACCTTAAACAATACATAATGCACTTTTTTCTTTTAAGAAATCAAGATGCTGTTCCATCTACCTGCCTTTGGAGTGATTCTTCTGATAGATCTCAGATTTTTTCTTAAGGCATATTCAATATTCATATAACCTTGAACAAGGCTTGAAAATGGCTTCAACAAACTTGACATGACATTTAGAGTTTTTTGGTTATTCGCTGAAAGATGTTCCATCATCCCAATTGTAATGACTTTGGAGCACAGGCAGTCACTCATGACAGTGTGTTTTATGTGACTGCTGAAAATCCCTACTGAAAACAGCTTGTACATTAAAAGGCTGCTGCTGAAGATATTTACTGCACTGTCATTCCCTGACCAGGGGCTCACAATGATGGATGAGTTTTTTACACAGTTTCTTGGGCAATCTCAACACATTTTAGAAGTATGATCACCTTTTGGCTGTTGGAAGAAAAGTAATGCCCTTTTCTACCTCCTCCTGCATCAGAGGAACAATTGTTACTTAAATTTTAATAACAGCAGAACAATTTTCACTTAGCTTCATTTTCTATATGAGAAAATGACACAACAAACATAAGCAGAATTAGACACACAAAAGGCTGAAAGGGATGGCACTAGATAAGCAAGATGTGCCATTTGACAAACATTTTTTGTCTTGTTTAGTTACACACTTTGATACTGGAGTGTTGTTTGCCTATTTCTTCTCAGTTCTGCAACGACAAACTTAGTATTTCACTAACAACTATGTTCCATAGACTGCATGTATAGCCCCCCCATATCTGCAGATTCAGCATCTGCAGTTTCACTTATCCACAGATGCTGAATCCCCCCGCAACCTCCATGCATGTGAGCGGACCCTCCCCCCCGGCTGTTACCTTTGATGTTTTAAAGTTGGTGTCTTGCTTAGAACAAACGCAATAAAATGCAATGAAATACTAAATGCAAGGCTCAGCAAGGTCAACAGGAAGCAGTTTCCTACTTCCTGTTAACCTTGCTGAACCTCTAACATTTAGTCTCGGGATGAAAGGGTCACTTTATTGAAATACAGGAAAGCAAGCTCAAAGGTAAAGGAGTTCTACAGGCCGGGTCAGGGTTTTACACGCGAATGTGAGAAAGCGCTGACACAGGCATACATCCTAAGGACTGCCCTGGGCGGAGTTACAACCCGGACTCCGAGCCGTCGCCCCTCGCCTGAGGAAGCCGACTCATCCACGCCGACCCCTAGCGGGTCAGGGCAGTAGGAACCGCTGCACCTCCCCAAGCCGGTGAGCCCGAAGGAAGCTCACGTGATCCCAGCCAAGGGTCCCCCCCACCTCTCCCCATGCCGGAGAGCAAAGGGGAGATGGATGGTGGGGGGGGTCCCTCAACCTTGCTGCCCTTGGGTTCACTCCCTCAACCCAGCTTTCAGCCTTCTTGACCCTGACCCACAGCCAGTTAGTGACCGGTTAGAAAAGAAAAGAATGTACCCGCTATAGTCAGAGGTAGGCAAAAAAAGGCCAATCGGGAGTGCAGAAAAATTCCTACCCGGCCCCCAGTCTACTTCCATGCAATAAGCAGCAGGAGGCTGCTTATCATCATGTTTGTTCTAAGCAAGACACCAACTTTAAAACATCAAAGGTAACAGCTGGGGGGGAATTGTGCACAGGGGTGCAGGATACCACAGAGAATCATGAATAGGGCTTTTGCCCCATATCCGCAGTATTCATGTATCCAAAGGGGGGCCTGGAACATATCCCCTGAGGATATGGGGGCCCACCTGAGTGGGCCCTCCTCATCCATGGGTTAGCCATTCACCGATTTGGCTCACCGGGGATGACTAACCCTGGAAGTAGAGTCCGACTGGGGGCGGGGGTATCGTAGTCACAGTACCTTATTTTTCAGCTGTGCTGGGCTCGCCGCCCGCTTCTCGACTCCCACATGCCTTCTAAGTAGTTCAAACTGCTGCAAACAGTAAAAAAAAGTGATCAAAAGCGACTTCCGGTTGCGACGCAAAACCAGAAGTCGCTTTTGACACTTTTTTTTTACTGTTTGCAGCAACTTGGGCTACTTAGAAGGCATGCGGGAGTCGAGAAGCGGTGGCGGCCTGTACTTCTGAAGTCACCCCCCCGCCCCCAGTGGGACTCTACTTCCAGGGTTAGCCATCTGCATTGAGTCAAAGTCGTGGATGAACTAACCCATGGAATGGAACCGCCAGGATACCCAGGGCCCACTGTATATACCAGATCTCCTACTTCCCACAAAATAAACCACCTCAGAAAAATGCAGATTTTTTTTTGCACTGAAGCTGTGTATGTACACACCTACATGATTAAAAATACATCTTCTCTTATGAGCTATAAATACCATTTGTTTGATTTAAGCATCTAATTCTTAGTTGCAAATTGCAAGGTCTGACATTTTCCACTTTGTTCAGTTAATAGCAGCATCTTAGAGCAACTCTAGCTCTATGTATTCTATTCGGAGATCTATTCATAGGGTTTTTTTAAAAAAATATTTACTACCATTTTACTTTTGATTGCTGGAAATTGTGTTTGAAAGCCATGTTTACCACATGGCTCAGAGTTGATTCACATTATTTTTTCATGTCAAGAAGCGAGTTTTAAACATAATGTATGAGGAACTGTATTTCTCTCTGGGTAAATGGATCAGAAAGCAGATAAATGTAATAACTTCCCAACAAGCATACCTGGAGAGAAACAGATACTTTTTGAGTTTCATACATTACCATGTGCTTCCGTTTCCCACATGAATATTAATCTCTAATTTGGAAAAAAGTGGCAGCCCTTCAAAGGAGTTATACTTATAGCATTGATTACAGCCATACATCTTCAATGTGCAAGTTCCATTTGCAATATAAAATAAGAGAATTCATAGCAGAGCTTTTGAAGAGGTGTCCAGTTTCTAGCCACTGAGACCATGGGGTCTAGGACTCAACTTGACTGAGTAGGATGATGTGGTCTGCATGGAAAATTCCTGTACAGCTAAAATTGTATTCTGTGTTTAACTGAGCATGAAAATTTGCTCCTAAGCTGACAGTGGCTGTACACCCACCCATCATAGCAGCCTGGAAAGGAGAAGTATCCATAGGTGTGATATTTTGAAGTGGATGCTTACATAATTTGATTAAACTTTGTTTGCATGTGACATCTAGAGTACCCCCACTAATTAGCTGCTAATTAATTGGATTAATCAATTAATTAGCTAATTAATCATTAAATAAAAAGTACTAAACAATTTTAAATGTGAAAAATGTCTTACTTAACTCTGTGTGTGAGTGCGTGGGTCCAATTTTCTGAAGTACCCCCGCTAATTAATTGCTAATTAATTGGATTAATCAATTAATTAGCTAATTAATCATTAAATAAAAAGTACTAAAACAATTTTAAATGTGAAAAAACGTCTTGTTTAACTCTGTGTGCGAGTGTGAGTGTGTCAGACAGACAGACAGACAGACAGGCGATTGCATTTAGTTCTAACTAACAAGTAATTAACTACTGATTTATGCTGCTAAGGGGCAGGCTCTGGCATACCCCCTACCACTGGTCCGCGTACCCCTAGGGGTACTCGTACCACAGGATGAGAACCCCTGATCTAGACAGAAGAAATGCATACACATATGCATAAATCCTATAGCTCCACTGCCCTTGAAAGCTGAACACTTTTTCCAAGTAATAAAGAAATTATGTTCTAATCAATTACCTAACATAATTAGGTAATTAGGTAATGCCCCACAGTGCTACAGCTTTCCTTTCCAATCAATTGCCCTCTGTTAGCATGATCTTAATCTGTACCTCATCCCCTCCAGGGCAAAGTCCTCTCTGACTCTTATTGTCAAGCAGGGCTGTAGCTTCACCCTCCGGGTTGCGGAGCGACCGGGAGAAGCCGCCTGGAAGCGCCGCAGCCCGGGAAAAACGGCGAAATTGCCCGATAGCTTCCCTTGCCTTGGCTCCCGGCCACCTCCATCTTGAATCTCTGGCGAAAATCTCGCAAGATTCAAGATGGTGGCTGCCAAATCTCATAAGGGCATATGAGGCATGAGAGATTGCTGCCATCTTGAATCTCAGCCGGGAGAAAAGGTAAGTGAAGCTATCGGGCAATTTTGCCGTTTTTCAGGTCCCGCTTATCAGCTGCTGATCGCAGCAGCTGATAACGGGGAGCATCTCACGTACCCCCAACCTGCGGCCTGCGTACCCCTGGGGGGTACGCGTACCACAGGTTGAGAAAAGCTGCAGTATATTATTTTATTATAATAAATTAAACCTGCCTCATGGCCAGGCCACCTGAACAGTCTTTCAGATTTCTTCTCTAAAAAGCCTCTCCCAGCACAGCAATGACTTAAGCATGGATCCAGCCCACACCCTGCCATACCTTTTGTCCCTCAGAAACCTGTCCGATTGTGGTGCAATTAGGCCTTTGTGTCCTCCTGGAACGACACACCTTAACTCTATCAAGCCAAGGAAAATCCTGGCTACATCCAGGAGATGTTCCTGTTACTATTATTCATCCAGGAATACCATTGTATTTTGTCCTATAACCATGATGGCGAACCTATGACACACGTGTCAGAGGTGACACGCGAGGTCATTTTGGGTGACATGCCAGCGTTTCCCCCAGGGCCCCGACACACCTTATATTTTCACAAAAGTTTTACAGGTTTTCTTGTCTTGGGCAGGGGTTTTGGCAGACCTCTTTCAAATTATTATCTAGTAAAATTCAGCAACAAAAAAGTCACTAATTGATGTTAAATAAAATGCAATGTGTTCTGTAGTTGTTTTCAGTTCAGTTCAATTCAATTCAAAATTACTATTAAAAGTAGCAACAGTCAAAGTACTATTAAAAGTTGGGGGTGGGGTGTGCGACACACCAGCAGAGTCAAGTTAGGCATTTTCAAAAAATTTGATACACCAAGCCCAAATGGTTCACCATCACTGTCCTATAACTACCCCTGCTCTGGGAGCAGAATGTTTGCATTTTCCACTCTATCCATTTGTGGTAAGGTCTTTTCTGCTTAGGAAAGCCTCTTGCCTCAGTAGCAGTCCTCATCTCCGGACAAGCTACGTACTTTCTCTACCCACCTGCACCTTTTTTTTTTAACCCACCAAGGCACCTTTTTGGTTTCTTTCTCTTTCCCTGGGATCTGAAGCTATGCAGCCCGGTCTCTCTTCATACCCCAGTCTACATCGTACTCCAGTCTACACAGCAGATTCTCTTCTTCTCTCTCCCTCTAATCCTTGCAACAATTCTTCCTACCTTCTTAAACCCTCCATTCGCCAATGCTCGTTTTAAACCTCCTGCTAATGTCCTCCTTTTCTCCTGTTGGGTCATCTCTGGCAGAGAAAAGTCAGCCCAGCTGGCAATCTGACTCTTTCCTTCGTTCTGTCCTCCACTCAATCCATGCCTATTTACCAATATTCTTTCACCCACAACCAGTAAAATCGCTGTGCAACTGAACTTATAAGTAAACATTGCCTTTTCTTTGTTTCTCTGTATCTCTTAATAAAATATATACGCTTTTGGAAAACTCTGACTTGTTAGTGTAACTGGAGGCACTTTGAAGTTGTTTGCTTCATTATACAGTCAACAATCCCAAAATAGCCATAAACTGCATTTTGACCTCTCAAGAACGAATTCCTCCAATTTGGTTGAATTCTGGGCTGGGTAGACCTGGGCCTGAAATTGTATTTGTGTACATGTGCAGTGGTAAACTCTTGTAAATGTGTGGGTGGCTGTGTGCACTGTGCACATGCATATGAACAGTGCTGGCAGCAGAAAAGGAACCAAGGGATCGGACATTCTACGTGTGCTTCAGGCATACAACATGTATGGAGTCTTCCCACTCAAACACAGGGTTAGAATGCTTGACAGAGCTCTGGAAGTTTCTAAAGGTTGGTTCTGCACAGGCACAGATCTCTGCTACACGTGACTGCACAAAGACCTATCCTTTATCACTCCTTTCGAAGTCCATTACATTTAAATTAATAATCAAACATTCAATATTCAACTAATTATTCAACTAATTTTGAGGAAGATGCTTATCATCTTGCAGTTGACTGTGCTGTTGCCTGAAGATCACCAAAAGATGATTGAAACTGTTGCATTTAAGAACTTTAATAATTTTTAATGTTATAAACGGAGCTTTATTGTTTTTAACCTTGGGTTTTAATTGTGTCATGGCTTTTAACCCCGTCATTTTATCTTTGAGAATCAACTAATTATATAAAGTCATTCAACTAATAGTTTACCTTCCTCCCAACCATTCAAGACCATCCACTTGCAATTAATGGGGATTTTTTTTTTAAACACAGACATTGCAAGCAGTCCATTGTATTTCAGATTGAACATCTACTCTTCAATCTTTTCTAAATTTCTTGATGTTCAGACAGAAAAATACTCCCATAATTCTGCACTAATTCAGTAGTCATAGGGGGCAATATGACATACAGTGTTTCCAACTGGAGGTTTGCGATGCATAAGTGGGTTTCAACTGTGGCATCATCATATTTTGTGGTTGGTTTGTATTTTAAGAGAAACAGAGAGCCAGTGGCAAAGGAAGGCATTGTGCCTTTTCTATATAATTGTAAAACGGAATTTCAGCAAAGAGAGATTTTCTCACCATGCATGACAAGCTGCATATACCACATGCAACTATTAAAAGGTACAGGAATCCTGTCTTCTCTTACAGACCTTTGTCCTGAAGGGGAAAGGACGGTGATTGTGTATGATTTTTTAAAAAATGTCTAAGTTGGTCTCAAGTTGCAAGGCATCGTTAAAGGTGGGTACTGATGATTAGTGGACAACTACTGTGCTACTGAGGATAATACTGTTGCATGCAAGCAACAGCTGCAAGAACACCCAATAATTGCAGCTGTAACACTGATGCCAGGTCACTGTGCCCTGTTGCACAATCTTGAAACGTTAGCTTGAACCCCTTCCTCTAATACTTCATTCTTCCGACATTACTCAGTAATCACCCTTCACCCAAACTAACCAGATATGACAGAGTAGGGTCACATTGTCAAAACAGTTTCAAGAAAGAAGCTTTGTAAGCTGTTGATAGGAGCAGGGGTGGTAGAGAGAACATGCAAGTGGTGAGAGGTATAGAGGTGAGTGGGCTGGATCTATGGAGAGTACATGAAACAAATAGATTCAAATATGAGCAGTATAGGATAAAAGCAAGTAGGACCAGAGGAGATGTAAAGTGGTCAAACAATCAACACTGTAAAACTCGGGAATTTGAGATCCTTAAAATGTACTCTCGCCAATGTGAAGATAACAGACATCATTTAAGGGAGCCCAGCAAACACCAATGATCATGAGGTAGCAAAAGTGTGTGCCTGTGACTTCTTAAGGCACATGGCAACTGTAGGTTAGGTGGTGTTCAGAAAAAGGAAGATACATTATTAGACTTTCTATGCTAAAACGCAACTAATTCACAAAATATCTGAAATCACAGCACCATGTTGAAATGACTCAAGGTTTAGATGCTGTGCCAAGTGTGTACACTTAGATTTTCATTTGTGTTGAATTGTAAGAGACTGTTTGCTCCATTCCAAACTAAAGCCCTATTTACAAGTATGCTGGTTGTTGTGTTTGTGCTGCCTGCCCTGTTGCTCTCATGCTCATTTGGGTATGTGTATAGACTCCTGCCCTTAGGGTTTGGGCTCTTTAAATTGTTCACAAATCATGTCACCTACAGTATATCCTGCTTCCTAGGAGATCTTTCACTTGAATACACATACCTGAAAGCCAACTAGGTGAGCGGAAGAAATTACAGGTAGCTGGTTCTAGGAGAAATTGCCCAATCCCAAATCTGCAAATAGCCAGGTCCTGAATCAGCTTTAGTAACATACAACTGGTGAGGGTAATGTGCATACCCTGATGTGAATTGAAAAATGTATACACACCGTTTGCAACCTCTCTTGCTGCATCAGGATGCTCCTCAAAAAAGTCAACATCCCAAGATTTAGTCTTGTTCTTTAAACGCAGGAAGCAGTCTCTCCAAATTATGTATAAAAATCTCAATCCCTCTTTTATTCAAAAAATTTAATCTGTTGCTGCCTAACCTAGCTTAAGGCATTTTTACCGAAGGGTGTATATCCGCAAGAGGAGTTAAATGTGCACACCTGTGGGCTGGGAGGAAATGGGTTTTTAATTCAGAATGTTTTGATGCCTTTCAAGTACTGTACATAAACCTATACAAACTGGCTCTAGGCCAGCTTCACTTCAGCTGTCATTTGCTAGCTGCATTTCAGGAGCACTCATGAAACATCATGGTTACTGGCGAGGGTCTAAACTAGCTATGTCACCTTGTCCTAGAGGTGTTGGGGAAAAAGTCTGATTTGAAATGACAATGAAGCTAGTTATTGGAAAGTATTCAAACTCTGAATACAGCTGCCAAGGGCAAAAATAAAAGAAATAAACCCAAATAATCTGACATAACAAAACGGTAAAATCATAGAATTTGACTTTTTTTTTGGTTTTTAAAAAATGTAGAGTACAAAAAAAGGCAGTTTGACATCATAGCTCCTAAAATACATTTGTGCTTCATCAATGCTGGTCCAATACTTGTGCTCCTGTCATGTACAGGTTGATTACTCCTTATCTGGTCATCCGAAATCCAGACTATTCCGAAATCCAGACATTTTGGGGGCTATGACTTTGGTGCAGCCCATCTTGGGTACGTGCTCATCCGCTGCTTTCGCTGGCACTTATACAGGTTGCTCCGCTTTTCCTTTTGTTTTTACCACCCCGCTGCTGTGCGCGCCAAAGACGGAGCTCCTGGATGTTCCCTCATGCCGGTAGGCCCGTTCATTATATTCCCCAATCAACTCAGTACCAACTCATAGTGGGTTCGGGTTGAGTTGGGGAAGCAGGGAAGGAGAAGGAGGAGAACAAAAACTAGAGAGAAAAAATGCTGAGCTCCAAGAGCTCAAGGCAAGCCAAGCTTGCTCTGCGAGAGGCAGAGCTGGACTGGGAAGGAACGCCCTCTGTGACTATTTTCGTCAAGTCGGCCCTGCCTCTAACCATGAAAGAGCATACTCATTCAATGGAGAATGCCCACCCTCCTCCAGAGGAAAAAAATGTTTTTCCAGCACCTGGCTGGCACAGCACAAGACATGCTAGGGCACAAAATTATTAAAAATGTTGTATAAAATTAACTTCAGGCTCAGTGTATATAAGACATAAATGAATGGGTCCCACACCCAAGATATCTCATATTTATGCAAATATTCCAAAATCCAAACAACTTCCCGTCCCAAACAGGGCCGGGATAAGGGATACTCAACCTGTAGTACATGACTGATGTACACATGTACTCCTTGGCCAGGATGCGGAGTGAGGGCAGTGATCGGGACCTAGCGCCTGTCAGAGAGGTAGGAGTCACCCCTGGTCTGGGGCTGCCTTCCAGTCTGGGTATCCCTCTCCCCTTCTCCTCCCTCAGACTCTCCTTAAGAGTTATTAATGGGATATTAATTATGAAACAACATGAATTCAATAAAAAAGCAGCTAATGCAAGACAGGAAATTTATTCTCTTACTTTCTCCCCACCCCTCACCCTGCCACAGAAGCGGCTAGGAAAATATTTATGATAATACCAGAGCATCTCCTGATTACAGGGACGATGCAAGACACCACCAATAAATCACTAAACTATCCTGACAGTATCTAGGTATTTTTTGTAAGGAAACTTAAAGAAGCCAAACTACAACAGGCCACTTTCTCAAAGCAATTCAAAGTTAATACTGATGCCGTCTGTTCTGTTGGGAGACCGTTTCTGCCATAGTTCTGTGTTTGTGTCACTTGGGTGAGCTTCAGCTGGTGGCCAAAGCTGGCGCTGGTGAGAAGGGATGTCAGAGACCGGACGTTTGTTCCACTGTTCACGTTTTGATATGTCTTCTTATAAAGTGGCCTATCGTGTGGCACAGCGTAAAAAAACCCACACAGTTGCAGAGGAGATGATTTTGTCTGGTGCTGTTGACATGGTAACAATCATGCTTGGCAAAGATGCAGCTAAAGAGCTGCTCAAAGTGCCTCTTTCTAATACTACAATTAGCCATAGGATAGATATGGCTGAAGATATTAACGATCAGCTTGTTTGCATTTTAAAAGGGAAGGAGTTTGCAGTCCAGTTAGATGAGGCAACAGACAACAAGGACACGCATCTTATATGCTATGTCAGGTTTGTTAACAAAAAAGTTTTGTTGAGGATTTGTTGTTCCGTGTTCTGTAAAGAATTAAACCACTGAACCATGAGCTGTCGATCGAAAGGTCGGCAGTTCAAATCCGTGCGACGGCTCCTGCCAACCTAGCAGTTCGAAAGCAAGAAATTGCAAGAATAGGCACCGTGTCAGCGGGACGGTAATAGCATTCCATGCACCTCGGTGTTGAGTCATGCCGGCCACATGACCATGGAAACGTCTTTGGACAGCGCTGGCTCTTTGGCTTTGAAACGGAGATGAGCACCGCTCCCTAGAGTCGGACACGACTGGACTTAATTGTCAAGGGATACCTTTACCTTTACCTAAAGAATTGAAAGGTGGAACTACAGGTGGAGACTTGTTTGAGGTTGTGGACAATTTTATGGTGCAGTCAGATTCACTGGAAGAAATGTGTTGGAGTTTGTACCGATGGGGGTCGTTCAATGGCAGGATGCTACCAAGGACTTCAAGTGCGCATACGGTCCAAAGCACCCAATGCTGTTTGGACATACACAGGGAAGCACTGGCAGTCATCAAAGTGGTAAATTTTATTAAAACAAGACCAGTGAAAGCAAGATTTTTTGCAAAGATGTGCAAACACTTATGTCTCATTCTATAGCAGTTCTCGCTGACTGTCTCTCAGTAACTCCCTCCTTAGACTGTATGATCTGAGGAATGAAATATACTCTTATCTACATGATGAGTATAATGTTAAGAGCAAATCTTAGTCTCCTGCAAACTCCATTTTAAACAGGATGTGCAGAAGCTGTCTGCAGCATGGTAACTGGCCGGCGTCCAAATTCTCAGAGGCCGACATCGCTCTCAGCACTGGCCATGTTGGCAGTGCATGTCGGGAACTCGTTATCTGCTTGGGAACGAGATTAGGCTGAGGCCATTCCCAGTTAACTCAAGACACCTGTTGGGAGGGGGTGAGTGCTGGTTACGTGATCCTTTGGAAGGACCTGGGCGGATCCATCTTCCATGGGGTGACTTGACCTGTCAATCAATTGAACATCTCTAAATTGTACTTAAGTGCCCCAGTCTAAGATGGGCTCGCTTGCATCCTGGATCGTGAGCCTTTACCATGCTTCTCTGCTATGACACACCATGGAAGACTGCTTACCCCAACATCAGGATGGTAAGGCCCCAGACCTTCTGTGGGCTGGGTGGAACACTCTTGGTGAGAGTTAGGAACAGTGAAGCTTTTTAGGAGTATAGTTTGATTGGTTTAGTTCTGTTAATCTGTTACATATATGTCAAGCCTTAATCCTATATGCATTCTGAATCTATGCTTGCATAGTCTTAAAAGATACCTTAAGAACATAACATAAGAACATAAGAAGAGCCCTTAATAAACTTCATTATATTACACCTAAGTGTGCTTATTGAGTACTGGGGGAATTGAGTGGGCTAATTCCAGCCTGAGACTGCTGTGCCATTGCTACCCCAGTGTAAGCTGACCTGCAACCTTGTGGCCTGGCTCCCTTGGTCAGGGAGGCCAGTTCCCACAACGTCTGCTTTCCTTGAGCATCTGGGGGTGCTCATAGACACCAGGGAATACAGGGCTAGAGTGTCCTTGACTCGGAGAGACAAGCTGGTGCCTCTTCAGCATGCAGTCCTGCGTTCTCCAAGAGCAGACGTTATAACATTAGCACGGTTACTGGGGATGCTGGTATCCTGCCAGGACCTTGTCGCCTGGTCCAGGTACCACATGAGGCAACTACAGAGGATGTTGATCCCCTTTACCCACCCTTTACCCACCTTATAGAAAGGAAGATTCACAGGCAGGTCATCATACCTCAAAGGGTGATTCAGGATCTGCGGTGGTGGTTGGCACCAAATCGACTGTCTGAGGGGAAAACATAGAACGGAAACTGTCTGAGGGGATTTCTCTGGAGGACCCTCAAAGTATGGTCGTCACCACAGATGCATGCCTAACAGGTGGGGGGGGCACATTCCCTTGAAATGATGGCCCAGGGACAGAGGTCACGTCAGGACTCCAAAAGAACCATCAATTGCTTAGAACTCAAGAACTAAAAAAAGGAATCCAGGAGCAGCTGCGCATCCAGGAGAACCCCCAAGCTGCGGACCTGCTCCTTCAGAGGGAGTACAACCCCATTCAGAGCAGGACGATGATCCAGTACCTGAGTTACCTCACTAAAGTTGTGCAAATCTAGTGAACTAAATTTACATTGGCCTCCATTGCCTACTTCTCAGCTCTAGTTTAGGAAAATGTCATTTAACATTTTCTGCTTTGGATGATTGCCTGGAAGCAGAAACACTGAGAATGCTCTGGCTTAATTGCACATAGAATAAATTCCTTTGTTCGCACAGACACTAATCTAGATTTCCATCTTATTCAGAGATCAAAACAGAATCATAGCGGGTTTGTAATCTGCTGTTAATTTGCAACTCTGATTGACTGGTGGCAGTACTGCCTAGTAGTCTTGGTGTGATAGTAAAAACCACATGGACAAACAGCAACCCAGATGCTTGTAACTATCAAGAGGATGGTATGATATTCAAAGCCTTAGAGAGATATGGAATAGAGTTGGATTGCCCTCTCTTATATAATAAATGGAAAGCGGCTTTAATTACTACTAACTGCAATATCTACAGATCATAAGTTGTGATTAATTTAACAAAGAATATTTTTAGAGATTACTGAACACCATTGTGCCTATATAATAAGGGGTTGATCAAAGAATTTAACTGTTGGCATTGTAATTTATTTGGAGCTTCAGCATATTATGTGGTCATGTACAGTGATACAACCTTTTGGGGAAGAAGCTGTTAGTTGTATTAACTTTATATTACAACAAACACTGATATTTGTTGATACGTTCTTTTGAAATATCTTGCCTATTTCATGGAGGTTAACTGCAGGACAGCAGAAATGGATTCTTTCTGCCCTTACAGTAGCTAAAAGACATATGATACTGGAAGAACAAGTGCCCTCCTACCATTAATCAATGGATTGAGAACCTTGTATCATCGACATTTAATGTATGGCATATAGACAGCAACTACAGATACACTTTTGGGCATTTGGAAGCTGCTCAGAAATGTATGTATAGATTGCTTAATTTTATGTATTTCAATTATATTATGTACTCTCCCTCCCCCTTTTCCTTCTCATGGATTTTATGTTCTGGATTTTATTCCTGTGTATTTATTTACTAATAAATGCTGCTTTTATAGTTTTACTCTGCTAATAATCTGCTCATATGATATTGCTTTTAGTCGGTTTTAAAGTACCTATTTTAATGTATTATATTGTTATTGTTTTAAATAATTGTATTATATTTTATATTGTTTTGGCTATTTAAATTATGTTGCAAACCCCTACAAGCTGTGGAAAAGCAGCATAGAAATCTTTTAAATAAATAAATAAATAAAGAAGGGTGGAAACTGGCAAGAAGATGGCATTTTCATCCTGATGAGTCATATATGGTTGATGTTTTATGATTTAGCATTCAGTTATTTGCAGCATGGGCATGCCCCCCATTTGGGTCTCAAGAAATTGGAAATGAAGGAAGAATAGTAAACTATGGGCTCGATGAATTCTTTTCCTACCTACTATTCTTCCTCCTCTACCCATGACAGTCATATTATGTTGCTTGGTCCAGGTTCCGCTTTTTCTATTTCCAATAGATTTCAAATATTATTCTATTTTTTTCCTTCTTTGCAATAGGTGTTACAAATAAATGTGTAACACAAAATAAAAAATATTGCTCCAAGGTGGATATTAACTAGTCCAAACTAACTTGTATTTATATTTTTAGAAAATGAATGGTCCACAAGAACCAAATGTGCAGCATTACTGGAGCTTAGCAGCAGACGTGAATTCCTTGGATACAAAAACCAGAAGTATAACAAACTAATTAGCTGGTACCAAAGCTAATAGCAATACTAGACTTTAAATTTAAAATATTTTAAGTAGGTAACACAATTCTAGGATATCAAACTAAGAATGCCAAATACCTGAAGGGAAAAAAATCTAACTTGGTTCAGAAGTATTTTTGGTTGTTGGCAGAGTTTCATGCAAAATTTATTCAGTTTGAATAATTTATTAAATGTATTTCCATAAATATAAAAACAGGAGCTAATAAAAAGATAAATACCTTAAGCATACTCTCATTTTCCAGCAAATCACAGCCATCACTTTCTAATTATTAACATTATTGCATTCTGGGAACAAAAATCCTGCTCAACACGAACCATTAACCACAGGCTTACTTGAGCACATGTAGTATCTTCATTCAATATGCAGTGACAGATATCCAGAGCTCCCTTTAGTGCATGTAAAGGCTTGAATATACCTGCTGGCCTTGGCCTGTCATCCCCCCCCCCCCAGTAGCACTTTGTGCCATGCTAAGGGAGACTTCTGAAACCCCTTTAAGGCTAAGCCCTTTGATCCCAGAGCCAGAATCTTTTAAAACTGTTCCTCATTATCTTCTTCAAGGTTTCAATCTATGTTCTCAAAGGGTCTTGAGGGACGTTGTCTTAAAACCAGCTATGAATTGGTCTTTGCATGCATGCAGTACTTCCTTCTTTACTTAAAGACAAGGCTTAAACTCTGGTAATCCAATTTTGAATTGCTTGATACCGGCATATATCGGTCTTTGATTATTTTTCTATCTGTTAGCGACAAGGTTTCTAGCATAACCAACATTGTCTTTGCAGTCTTAAATACGAGGTGGAAGCTTGTTCGCTGATGCAGTGGAGTTGTTAATGACACATCTAATGAATATGCTAGCTGCTAATTGGCTAAAATTCTAGATTACTATTAAGTCGTTAGGACAATTTTTGCATTATTTGCTGTTTTATCATAGTAATGTTAGCAGACTTGTGGTTTATATTTTTGTCTAGTTTTATGCAAAGGCATGTAGATTATGCAATAAAACTGATAATGACCTAAAAAAACCCAAGTCCTAAGGATAGTAGAGTCTTCTCTGAAATTCAATATCTGAACTTAATTCAGGTAGTTATACTGAAAAATACAATACTGTAGTCTCCCCCTAATGAGAAATACCAATCTGTGATTCTACATATTGTAGCAAGACAGACACTGCTTATTAGGTAAAACTTTAGTGAAGGTCATTGGGTTTTTTTTTAAACAAAAAGAAAATTAGCAGCATAGAAATTACCCTTATCTGAAAGAAAATTACTGTTCTAACATAGGCAAGCAATTAAAAAGATATGCACTAGTACCCCTACAGTAATTTGTGTGGGGTTTAATTTTTTTCTAAATTCTTCCATAGAACAACAGTAGCTCTCCAACTTTTCTTTAAAAAAGCGACCTTATTTTAAATTATATAAAAGGACCTTGAACACCTATTTACAGGTGATTTTCCATCTGTGATTAAAAGTCAATTCTATTTTAATTGCCTTTAAGCTAATTGACTTCTTTCTGCTCAGATAAACTGTCCTTTTTAGGGACTCTAATTGCTTTTAAGGTGACACTAGGAAATAATGTTGCAAAAATGATATATCGGAACAATCGTTTGTTTAGAGAAAAGCTCATTTAATTTTTTTTATAGTTATATAAGCATTTGGTTGATTGCATACAGAACACCAAACAGCTATTACTAGAATACTATTAGAATAGAAAATTGAGCACAGTTTAAAAAGCTGTCACTTGGTATAATTACGGTTTCAAAACATAAGGAATTGTTTCTCGGTGACACTGACATGTTCCCTTATGTCAGCTTTGTTTGGTTTTCTCTCTCTTTTTTTTAAAACATAAAAGCTGCTACAGAGATAGGAAGGACAAATATCTGCCATATAACTCAGAATTCCTTTACAATGGGTTCATTCATATTTATAATACATCTGCACTGTTGATGCAATCACTTCAGACCTCACCGTTATTTCAAACCAATCCATAACTAAGAAAAAGGCAGGCTGTTGACAGGAGCTAATGTGGGTTTTATTTTGCTTACAATTGCTTTCTAATCTACTAAATGGCTGTGAAAATTGATGCACTGTTCAAAGTGCTTTTATACTCTACTACAGATAAAGGGCTGTTGTACTGCAGTAATCTCTGCAATGCTAAATTGAATTTGACAAAGTTCTCTGTTTTCTCAATTTTAATGTAAACAGGTAAGCCTGCTGAATTTATATTAAATGTAACTGAAAGCACATCCTGTTAATTGAAAAATAAAGACTGAAAATTACTGACACAAGATAATTACCGACACGATTCTAGCACCACCGGACATGGGCATGCACTGGAAGCTAGGCACCCTGAAGATATTCCACAAAGGAAAGGAACACCCCACATTGTAAACAGTTCTGAAAAATCTACAATTTCCTGGCAAGAGCTAGCTAAGACATTGGGTGCTTGAGGTTCATATTCTAAATGCTGTTCAATATTATTTTCATTATTACCACCAACTTCTATCAACCCACAATCAGGCCCAGTAGAATTTAAGTTGTTCTAGAGACCCAAGTTTCTACGGTCTTTCTAATCAAAGTACTGTACTCACTACATTCCCCATTGCTGTTACAATCAGAATGGCCAAGGACTGACTACCTTTTCCTTGTTTATCAGACTCTAGTGACTGCACAGGACGATGCGTAGTTGAGAAGGGTAAAGATTACAAGGGACTGGAAAGGGGACTGCCAAGTGATATAGCAATAGCTCCCTAGAACACACACAATGCCTGCCATGTAGGATGGCGGTAACCAAGTCAGGCTTACTGTTGAGAGAGAACAGGTTTTCTAGAAGAAAAAAATAAAACTAAAACATTTGATGTAAAAGGTGTCATATTTAAAAAATTGTTGCATTTTGTGAAAGGATTAGCATACTAAATGGATTGCAGGGTTGTCGGCCCTCTTTGTACCAATGACAAAATTTGTGGATTTATGGAGTTAAAACAGGGGTCCTCAAACTTTTTCAGCAGGGGGCCAGTTCACTGCCCCTCAAACTGCTGGGGGGCTGGACTATAGTTGGAGGCGGGACTATAGTCCCCCCGGTACGTCACCCCCCGCTTGCTGAGTCACCACCCCCCCCACTTACCGCCCAGTACTAACTGCTCGCTCGCTGCTTTGAATCCTCTTCAGCGGCTCGGCTGCTTCTGACTACTAGGGCAAGCCAAGGCAAGACTAAAGCAGCGCATGCGCATGTGCCACTTTAGACTTGCCTTGGCTTGCCATAGTCAGATGCGGCCGAGCCGCCGAAGAGGAGTCAAAGCAGCGAGCGGTTGTAGTGGGCAGCGGCGGCAGGCCAAATGATCCTGGCGGGCCAGATCCAGCCCACGGGTCGTAGTTTGAGGACACCTGAGTTAAAACAATGACATTCAGACTCAAACAGGGGACACAGTAGGGTGAGGGAGCTTGGTTCCTAGAGATTTTTTTCTTCAACTGTTCATTCCTACGTCGATTGACAGAATATATCTCAACAGCAATACAAGTGATTCACACAAAACCTATTAAGCTGGGAGGTGCATACTCCATGCAATTAACTTATATTGCCTTGGTACAATTATTATGGGACAAGCACTAGCAGGGAAAGAACCAAAGTCAGAAAAAAAACAACACCCTGGAATTCAACCTACAGGCAAAGTCAAATTCTGTATAAATTCCTAAGTAGAAGAACTCTAACTACACATGCATTAAATGCAAATATTATATTTCTTGATTTTTCTATAACTGGTCTGATTAAATGAAATATCACACCATCAAAAAGAAACTGACAGTGACATAATGACAAAAAGTGACATAGCTACACAATCATCTCCCTTTTGTCTGATTTGCAAAATAGTGCAATAGCAATGAAGGAGAAAGTATGTAGCATGCTGTTTTTCATGGTTGAAAAAGCGGATGTTGCGAAACAGAAGATTGTTGGACTTAGAAGGCTACAATTTGAGATTTGACTGGCATGGTTATTTGTGGTATGATAAACCATGTGTGGTACGCATGGGTCCCTTCGGGGAGAAAGGCGGGATAAAAATACTGTAAATAAATAAAATAAAAAAATTAAAAGCAGATGTGGAATTTAAGAATAATTATGTTAGATATGCACTTTGGAAGATATGAACAGATATAAAAATAGGTTTTATAGTAAAATTCCAGTAAGGATTTCACCATATGAAGCACACTTTGGTTGGGGTACTTTGCAGAGAGAAAAAGGGTTGCTGTATAGCAGTCTTTTCACAAAGAGAATGCAAGATGAAGTCAAGAGAAGAATTACTGGAAGAATAATTTAAATGCCAACGGTTCGTATAAGCTCAAATTTTGAAGAGATTTAAAGTAGATTAAAAGGGTATATGGATTTGCAGAAGGAGAGTCAATATTGGAATTACAATTAAATGCAGAGGGTCAGGTAATTTCTAAAATGAATAAATTGCTATTGAAATTCGAGACAGATGAACAGGTTAAAGCAGGGGTCCCCAACCCCCAGTCCGCGGCCCATTACCGGTTCGTGGCCTGTTTCAGACTGGGCCGCGGGCCAATCCCCCCCGGCGGAGGCTCGAAAGCAGCCGGGGGTGGACGGTGCACTTGGGGGGGGGAGGAAGAATACCCCATGCGATCGATCAATTCAAACCACTACCACCCTGGGTCGAGGCCGGCCATGTGTCCTTCCCGGCTGGCCAGCAGTAAGAAAGACGAGGCTGGAAGGGCTGTGGCTGTGCAAACGTGCTGCAGCCTCTCAAGCTAGCTGCTTTAGTCTCGCTGAGCCAGCGAGACTAAAGGAGCTAGCTAGAGAGGCTGCAGCACGTTTGCGCAGGCTCAGCACTTCCAGCCTCGTCTTTCTTACTGCCAGCCAGCTGGGAAGGACGCGTCTGGCCGGCCTCCGCCCCGGGGGGGGGAAGGGAGAATGAACGATCGATTGCATGGGGTATTCTCCCCCTCCCCAGGTTGCACCACCCAACCGGCGACGTCACGGGGGTGTCATTTTTTCGCTGCACCCCCCCCAGTAACACCACCCCCGGTCCGTGGAACTTTTTGTTTTAGAAGATAACCGGTCGCCGGTTGCAAAAAGGTTGGGAACCGCTGGGTTAAAGTATGCATGATTCAATGGGCCAAAAATGTAGGCCATGAAATTTTAATGGAACAATGGGAAAAAATATGGTCAAAACAATTAAAATTTACTTTACATGTTAATATTAAGGAAAATATTTATAAGATGTACAGGTGGTATACTACTCCAAGTAAATTAGTGAAAACTTATAAAAACATGTCAAATAGATGTTGGAAATGAAAAAACCCAGGAAGGATCATTTTACCATATGTGGTGGTGGATATCTACTAAAACAAAAAAGTATTGGGTCCAGATACTTACACAGATGTAGCTGGCCTTAAAGATTAATTTGCAAATGAAACCTGAAACTTTCTTGTTGGGTATGTTGGAAGATTTGGAAAAAAAAAAGTTGAAACTATTTCTATATATGACAAGCATAGTGAGAATTTTATATGCACAATACTGGAAAATTTGAGAAAGACCCTCAGTTGAAGAATGGTGGATAAAAGTTCTGGACTTTGCAGAAATGGAAAAGCTTCCAATTCTACTTAAAGAGAAGTCAGTAAACCTTATTGTGAGTAACTGGAAACCACTTATTGACTTTTTGCACACAAGGGAGAATGATTTGATATGGGAATTTCATGAATAGAGTAGATCAAAAGAATTGGAAGAGAGAGTTAAATTGACATTATTAGAAGGACTGTCAAGAGATATATCTTGCTTATTTGTTTTAGTCATAACAGGGCTAAGGAGCCCACCTTGGATGGATTTGTGTACTGGACCCTTTGCATTGCTGTCCCTGACTTAATCAATATCTTTATTATGGTCAAAGACCAGCCCAAAATAAAATCGAAATAGCATAGGTGATATAAAGAGCAGATAAAATGAAGATATTAAACAATTAAGATTAAAGTTACATTTAAAATAACCCTCGTCTCCATGTTCCAATTCTGTGGGAACCAAGCTAGTATCTCCAAACCAGGATAACAGATATTCTATTGAACAAATAATCTACTTAAGTGCTAATACACAGCAAAGCATAAGTTGAAGATTGATGCACTGCTTCCCATACAGTGTCTTTAGTCAAAACGAATGGATCTTTTTTTGGACACTTATCGCGGCCGTGGAGAATTTGACAACAGTATATGTGATTGCCGGGTTAGAATCAGATAAAAGCAAATGGATATATTGCTGACATGTATGACCAGGAAACAATTCAACAATGGAAAAATAAGAGCAGCATGAATATCCCTATAACACAGGGGTTCTCAACGGTACATGGACCATCAGGCGGGGGTACGTGGAAGGTCACCCCTTATCAAGTTGTGATTAGCTGAGTTTCGGTGACCAGACCGGGATTTAATATTTTTTAGGGTTTTTTGTCTGCCCCGCCCCCAAGCCGACGTCAGCCCAGCCTCTGACGCGCTTGAAGGATTTGCGTGTGTCCGCTGGCCCGACCAGCAGGGGTGGTCAGAGCAGAGTGGAGGCCCAAGTTCAAGCTTCAGCAGCAGCAGCCGGGCTGTACATGAGCAGCGGAAGGAATGCACCATGAGCAGCGGAAGGAATGCACCATGCACTGCCCAGTTGCGAGGGACTCCTTCCATCCTTCACTTGGATGTGCATGAGCCGCTTGGCTCGTGCACCACCTGACATGCCTCCCCCAAGCTCAGGCAAGTCGCCACAGCTGGAGGTCTGTCTGCACGTCGGGAGGGAGGCTTGGGGGAGGGAGGTCAGTGGAGCTTGCAGCTGTAGCCTGGCCGAGCCATGGGTCGAGTGGCTCCTGGAAGTAGCTGGACACAGTGCTCCATGGAATCCTGACGCTCAGTGTTGGTGGAAAAGAGAGGTAATGGCGTTTCAATAAACTGTACACTTTAATAAGCTAATCTCCCCCTCCCAGCAGCCGGAGCACATCCTCCCAGCAGCTACCTCCCCCCCCCTCGGAGCATCCCCCACCCCTCCCAGCAGCAGGAGCATCCTCCACCCCCTCCCAGCAGCCAACAAGACAAGGCTCCCCAGGCTGTGTGATTTTTTCCCTCCCCTTTCAATTGGGGCGCACAGAGAGAGGGAGAGATACAGATTGTGGAATGGGGGAGGCATCTGTCCAGGCTGCCCAGCTCGTCCCAATGACGCCTGTCTACCTCGGTGGCTCGCTCTTCATCCATCCATCAGAGCTTCTCTGTGCGTGCAGAGAGGGAGAGAGACAGAGAGAGGAGGAGGGGTATTGATGTGAGTTGAGGTGATAGAGCAGAACCTCCCTATAATATCCGTCTTTAATGAGGGAGCTGTTTATGGGAGAAGGACCGTCTGTGTGTGTGTGGGAGGGGAACAAAGTTTAGAGATGGCTAGAGAGTGTATTTCCTGTCCACCAACCACAACCTGCAAGTTCAATCTTATTCTCCCCTCTCCTTGTCAGTCTCAAGAAACAGAGAGAGGCTTGGATTTGCACCCTTATAGGACTGCAATGTAGGACTGCCGCCTTTTTCTCTCATGAACACAATAAAATGATTTGAAAATCGACAGCATTAATAACTGTGCAGCAAGTGGCTCCATCAGGCACTGACTTCAGATCTCTACCAAGTTGTTTTATACATGTTGGACTTCCACAATCTATTTTTTTCCTTGCATCCTTGAATTTTCTTTCATCCCAACCTTTCTGCCTGCCTTGTGGGAAAGCTTTGAAAAGGCAAAACACCCCATTTTTTAATTATTTAAATTAAAAAAATAAAATTATTACATAATCAAATTATTAATTACATAATCCAATTAATTAGCAAATTAAGTAAAGGGGTACTTGGACCGTGCAGGACCGTGACAGGGGATACAGTCCCCAACAAATGTTGAGAACCCCTGCTATAACACATTCAAATATCCCTATAAAATGATTCGTACAATATCAACGGACAGTGTTACCTCAGGGATTTGTCCACTCTCCCACCCTGTTTGCCCAGGATTGGGGAGGCCATATGGATTTGCTCAGAATGTCACCAGATACCAACTTACTCCAATATGTGGACGATTTGCTGATCATGAGGAAAGATCAGGAAACCTGCACAGAAGGGACAGTAACAAGTACTGAATCACCCAGCATCTTGTGGGTATCGTGCAGCACCTGACAAAGTGACTTACCTAGGGCATATCATTCGAAAGGGGGAGAAACTATTGTCTGGAAGTCGTGTCCAAGTTAAACCTACCTCTGCCAGAGACGAAATTGGTCAGAAATTTCTTAGGAGTAACGGGGTACTGCCATGCCTGAATCCCTGCTTATGGTGAACTGGCCAAACCCCTCTATCATATGCTTTTCATCCCACCACCCAGAACCTCTACATTGGGAAAAGGCCCAAAGACAGTCTTTGAAAAGGGTCATACAAACAGTACCTGCCCTTGGATGACCAAACTATGCTAAACAGTTTGTTCTCTTCATCCACGAAAGAGGTGTAGCTTCTGGGTTGTTGAATGAAAAGTTGGGACCAACGAGCCAAGCTATAGGATACTTCTCAAGACAACTAGATTCGGTCGCAGCAGGCCTTCCCGCCTGTTTACATGAAGTGGCAACAACTGCAGTGATACTCTAGTTCTGCCCACCACCACTGGCTGCACCAGTGGAGGAGCTGGGTAGGATTGGG
The DNA here is from genome assembly GCA_026170595.1 of Plestiodon gilberti rubricaudatus. Taxonomy (NCBI): domain Eukaryota; kingdom Metazoa; phylum Chordata; class Lepidosauria; order Squamata; family Scincidae; genus Plestiodon; species Plestiodon gilberti. The sequence continues at coordinate 114,881,185 of JANXHW010000003.1, forward strand.
CTATAAGAGGTGCAGAGGTTTAGAAGCAACATACTATCAATAGTTTTTTTTGTCTAGCTTATTTGTTAATGCTAATTTGTCTTCTATAAATAAGAGCATGTCATATAGAAAGGAAAAATATATTTAGAAAGCAACAATAAAATATCCATTCTTGTTTTTTGGTAGATAGTGGCTAGATATCCAATTTTGCATGAAACCACTCTCAAATTCAGTTTGGCTAGAGTGGAATGTAGATCTACACTATAACTACATGTGCAGGTGCTTGCAGGTAAAATTAACATGAAGGGTGTGCAAAATTCTCTTATGGAGCATCTTGAAAACTACTTTGTTTTGTAGAAGTACTGCTGGTAATTCACTCTGCAAAGCTTCATTTGTACCATTTTTAGACAGACTAACACCACTTGAAGGCATAATTTTTTGCTTAATTACCTAAAGAGGTTCAAATCATTCATCTGGGGATTCAGTAAAATGTCAAAAAACATAGCTAGTGAAATGATACTTTGATTCAGTGGAAGCTGTGAAATGCTGGAAGAGATGCTTTTGAATTCTACTCTTAAATAGTTTGATTTCATAAAATAATATTACATTGGGAGGGATATGTTTTGCAGTTTTAGAATCAATGGTTGAAGACGAAAAGTGCAATCTATTCCAGTTCCCTGACAAACAGGACAGTCATCCACTTGCTAGCGCCCACAGACCTAATCCAGATCACAATGAGCAGGTGCACTGCATGAAGTGCTTATAGAGTAATGGTACTTAGGGGGACTGTTAAATAATCCCTTTAACAACTGAAAGGCAAGCAATGGGCATTTCTGAGCTCCTTAAGGAAAAAAAAATACACATATCCTGAAAATAAATTTGAAATTTTTAATCAATACTATCACTTCATAACTGTCAAGAAAAAAAAGGCACAATGTTGATATAAATCATAAGTAGGGGAGAGAAAAGATTCAAGAATTGTTGATGGAATTGACTCCCATACAAGTTCCCTACTTTTTGCCAAACATATTTAACCCAGCCCCATTCAAGGCTACCTTAGAAACACAGGCGAACCATTGGTTCATCTTGCTCAGTACTGACTGTCAATACTGACTAGCATCAGCTCCAGGGTTTCAGACAAGAAGTTTTGTCTGCCATACCTGGAGAGTTCAAGGATTGAACCTGGAACCTTCTGCATGTAAAGCAGATGCTTTTCCACAGGGCTACAGCCTCCTTCAAAAAGACAAACATTGGTCAAGGTATTGTCAAGACCAAGCTAGAGCACAGGAGATCAGCACAGCCAGGACCCTTAACAACGGCCAAGAGATTGGAAAAGTATTGTTTTCCCTCCCTTTTGTGGTACACTTAATAAGGCATCACCAGAAGTGCTTAGGGACACATGTAATAACAAGCACCTGGGAGGAATGCATACATAAGCAAGGACCATAGTTGATGGCTCATGGGCCACCTCAGTGGAAACTGGCATTTACTGAGAAAGATAGAGACATAGGTACAAAGACTGTAATAGTTATTGTGAGGATAAACATACAATAAGAGGGAAATCAAGAGTAAAATGTAATAAAATAAATGATCACCTATTTAAAAGGCTATATATCAAACATACACAGCTAAAACCTAAGAGAAGCATCAGTTACTAAGGAGAATAAGAGGGCAGGGAAAAATCCTAACTTCTTGGAAAAAGAAAGAATATGGAGATGCAAAATAGAGGCAGGGGAAGCAGAATTGTTCATGGAGAGATGTCAGCATCTTGCAGAGATTAGGAGGTTACTGAGGGGACAAAAAAAGGCTGGAAAGTGAAAAGTGGGTTTGGGGTACACAGGAGAAGAGCAAGTTAAGCCCCCTATAAATTTGAGATGAGTCACAAACATTGGCTTAAACTTAGTTAATTTAGCCAAAAAGCAGTCATGGTGGGGACCTTGCTCCCTGACACATAACACTCTTAAATGTATCCTCAACCTTTTCTTCCTCCAGTATTCTCTATCTACTCTTAACCATATTTCATTTCAACTGAAGATTTATAACTAGTCATGAATCCTGGGCTCAAATCTTAGGTAACTAGTATACCTTGGTGACTGTGTTTACTGCAGCCCACGCGTGGCTAAATGATCACATCTGCATCAGTCTGAAGATTCACTCAGGCTGAAGTCATATGCACACTTACGAGAGAAGCAAATCCCTCTGAACTCTGTGGGACTTAAAACTCCTGAAGGCAAAGTACAGCAGCAAATTGGGAACAAGGAAAAGAGAGCCTAAACCGTAATGCCCCCTCCCCAGTCCCTTTGCCAATTTAAGAATGGTCTAGCTTAGGAAGACTAAGTTTTGTTTCTGTAAGAGAAACGCATAGGTTTCTAACAGCACACTCCTATATGTGTCTACTGAGAAGTACGGTTGGCCTTTGCTAACTGCGGGGGATCCGTTTCCGGACACCCCCCCCCCACAGAAAGCAAGGATCCGCGATTACTGGGGCCCATGTTAAAAATGCTGTAAAAAGGAAAAAAGGTTAAAACACGGCTTTTTAAACTTTTAGAAGCAAACCATGCCTTTTCAAGCCTCTGCAGGGCTTCTTGAAGCTGAACAACCCACTTCTGGGTCACGCAAAGGCTCTTCCCCCCTCCCAGCTTTGTCCCAGTATATTCTGGGACAAGACTGGGAGGGGGGGAGAGATTTGTGCGACCCAGAAGTGGGTCATTCAGCTTCAAGAAGCCCTGCGGAGGCTTGAAAAGGCGCGGTTTGCTTCTAAAAGGTTTAAAAACGCATTTTAACCTTTTTTTACAGCATTTTTTACGTGGACCCTGCGGTAAGTCACCACGGATATAAAGGGTCCACTGTAAGTCCTACCGAGTTCAGAGGAGCTTACATTCAAGTAAGTGTGCAAACTTTCAGCCTGGGTGAATTTTGGAACTGATGCAGATGCGATAATTTAACTATGGTTAGGAGAACAGGAATGGGCTGCTACACAATCAACCACGCTGCTGTTAGAAACCTATGCATTCCTCCCACAGAAACAAAATGGACAGCACAATTCCATGCATATCTACTCAGAAGTAAGTCCCATTGTGTTCAATTGGGCTTACTTCCAGGAAAGTGTGTATAGGATTGCGACCTTAGTCTTCCTAAACTAGACCATTCTTAAATTAGCAAAGGAGCTGGGGAGGGAGCATTACAGTTGAGGCTCTCTTTTCCTTGTTCTCAATTTGTTGCTATACTTTGCCTTCTGGAATTTAACATATTTGACAGGAAATTCTCAATTCTGTGTTTGGCCTTGATAGCACAATTATTAGTTTCGTTCTCCAATCTTCCTTCTCCCATTGCATAATTATGCTGCACATCCCTATTCTAGTCAGACTCTAGAAAAATGATTGGAATCTTTATAATCAGCACGGAAACTAATCCACCTTGTACTCAAATTTGTTTATTTAATGATAGCAACATCCATTACTCTTCTACTGAAGGCTTCCAGAGGGACATACAAGAATATAACAGTAATTAAAAAAAAAATTAAAAGCAGAGCACCATGTGAATTTCAGTGATTGATTTTTTTTTAATCTTACTGTGCAATCCTATGCATTGGATTGCACAGTAAGTACTCTCAGAAGTACTCTCAGGTGTGTACAGGATTGTAACCTTAGAGGCCTTGGAAAATTTCAGTAAGATAATATTCAACAAAACCACCACCAAAATACAAACAAAATTTAATTAATTAAAGAGGCAATGTGACCTGACGGCCTTTTTACTTTTGATGCATGCAGGATGCACACATGGGCATACACACACAAGGTGTTAGGTGCCTGCCAGAAAAGCACAGTCCAAACCAGTAAATTATTCTATTACCAGGAGACAAGAAGCCTCAGATTCATAGGCCAAGGAGAAGGCTGCACTTTGGATTATCAGAGCAATCCCTCTTACCAACTCCATCAGGCTGGCTTAGATGGAGCCTTTTCTGTTCTAAAATTCCATGGATGACTGCACCTTGCTTGTGCAGGAAGTTTGACCTTGTCACAGAAGTTCTCTCCTAGGAGCTTCCTGACCTAAGAAAACAAATTGTTAACAAAAGAAGGAAAACCTCCCCCCAAACCCTAGCTGTCTTCAACAACTCCATGTCTAAACTCAATCAAAGAAGCATGCTAATGAATCAACAGACCTCTTGAGTTAGGTTTGGGTAAAAATAATCAAACAATGTCCCTTGATGAGTTCACCCCACAAAAGGATCCCATGGGAATCTATGGGTAAAAAGTGTTTAAAGAGGTGGGTCACTAGACCCTTGTGTCTTTTGTTCCTCACCTTCATTCTGCCTTGCTGCTTCACTACCTTTTATCAAGCCACTCACATTCCAGTCGCAACCCAAGCACTACCATGCCAAGCCAACACCCAGGATCAGTAAACCCGATTCCCCTTCTTTCTACCCTTGTTCCCCATTCCTGTCCCCAAGTGCAACCGAAGTCACTGTGCCAGCAAGAACTGGACAGCCATTCTCTGAAGCCGGAGCCACACTGTCCGCGGTCGTGTCCGCGTTCCGTGTGCATCTGGTCCTGCCCCCAGGCCAAACAATGGCTCTGATTGGCCAAACGTAGCAAAAGTCAAGGTGGCCTCGACTTTTGCTGCGTCCGTGCTACGTCCGGCCAATCAGAGCCAGTTGTTTGACCTGGGGGCGGGAACCAGACATGGAATGCGGACGCGACCGCGGACAGTGTAGCTCCGGCTTTAGGCTGCCCCGTAGCACATCCCTTCTCCCTGGGAAAGCAGCCCCAGTTCTCTTGCCCTGCTTCCCTTCCTCAACTAGCTAAAGCTAGATTTTGAAAGCTCGCTTTGAAGTTCTTTCTGGCTTTGCACCCTACTTTTGATCACACTCGATCCAGTGGACATGGACTGGTAAACTTGATCTTTGGTACAACCTTGCCACTGATCTACAACCCCCCTCCGCTATCATTCCATGTCTGCCTCGCGCCCAATCAAATTGACAACATGCTTCGTATTTGTGCTTTTCTTCTGTATGTGTGTGCGCTTGTGTGCGTACCTATTTTTGATGTGTTTTAGAGGAGACTCAAGATCAATCTCAGTCCTCCTTTCCACACAAAACACACAACTATCAACACAGCTACTCAAACTACTGAGAGGTACAAGGTGGGCCCCCTTCGAGCCGTTGTTTTGCACTGTTTAAAAGATTGGTTTTAGGGACACCGGAATAAAAGCTCCTTGATCACAGAGGACAAGACCACTTTGTGCAGGGTGCGGGTGTTTACAAGGAAACAAAGCAGGAAATATTGAGCTATTTTCTAGAAACAAATGCTTTTTCTCTAGAAAACAGTTTTCTTTTACCTGGAAACAAACAATTACAAACATCTAAGATAGCATTCCGGAAATGCACATTTTAAAAAATGATCTGGCATGTGATTATTTTTAGTACAGTTTTTTTAATAAGAGCACACATACAATAAATTGGGTTTATTGTGCAATACATCTTGCACCACAAATGTACCACACATGTACCACAAGCTATTTCCAGAAGTTAAAGTAAATGCCTATTGCTTGAAATACTAAGTCTTCAATAAGCGTGTGTTTAAGATGTTGAACTGCAATGCAACAGAAGCAATCCACAATTAAAATGTGTTTAATCAACATAATATGGCAGACATCTTTAGCTATCCATAGCAAAGCCAAGAATGACTTTACAGAAGTTGGCAGAATTAACTGTGCTGCAGTGTCTTATCACGGCTTACTCTCCTCATAAAGGGAGTTATTTATCATCATTTACTACAGCAAACAGTATATATTTTGATGTAAAAACTAAAAGGTCTGAACTGGCATGCAGTTGCTGTTTGCCAGCCACATTTTTCCTAATGAATTGCTCCTGTTGCTCTGCATCTCTCTGATTACAGTCAACGGCTTTCATTAGTCTTTGCAAATAAGGCTTGGTGCCACCTTATTTACATTCCTATTGCAAATAATTAGAATTGCATGTTATAATCATGCAAGAAACTTCTGAACTTGCAGAAGAGGCTATTTGACATCATTCAACACTTAATTTTGCCTAGAGAAGCTTTGAAAAAAATAAGTTCTCCATTTGTTAGAAATGTGGTATCAACATCATTCTACAATGCCTCACATTCCTGCCAAAAAAAATCATGCCAAGCCAAGGGAACGGATTTCTTCAATTAGAAATGTCTAAAGCAATGGCCCCAGTGACTGAACTGCCCAGGAGCCAGACAGGAATGTAAAAGGAATTGCTATGTTATGCTAAAGTTAGACATCAAATTTCTTTAATTGCTGCTTTAAAATTAACACTACTGTACATACAAGACAAGGAACAGTAGTACCTTTAGACAACTCGTATTACAAATTGGTACTTCATAGGTTTATATAGTCAACCCTAACTATTTAGATACTTACAATAAGTCTTAATGATCCTCCTCTAAAAAATAATTTTTAAAGAAGTGTTATGATACCAGATTTATTACTTTGAGGCTAGAAACTGGGCTTGGCAAGTCAAAGAACCCTGTTTTTACTCTAGGGTTTTACTGTGGGCTCAGTGCTTTAAACAGTCTGTGGTAAACTGGTAATCTGTAGATCTGGTTACCAACATTTCAATCAGCCACTATAGCTGTACCTTTTACAGGAGCTTTAAATCTGAAGCAGCTTGTAGATGTTAGCAGGCGATGTTTACCTTCATGCTGTCAGAAGCTTTACCTGCTGATTTCTACACAAGAAGCTAATATTAAATGCATAAGAGGAGGTTAAGGTGTTTTTTTCTGGCTGGTTAGTAGCCCCACTTGTAATCTATGCACACTGCCCTGCAGTCACCATAGCTTTGTGGTGAACTAAGCTTTATCACATATTAAGGTTCTCTGGATTTCGAAGGGGCTGGAAGAACAAGTGACTGCAATACCAGAATCTGTGTGTCCCTGGCTCTCTACACAGTTATGAAGAAAATTGTAAAAACAAAAAGAGGAAAGCGAAAGACAGGTTTTACCAATGAGCCCTTCCCCAACGGGCTTCCTTCTACAATCTTCTGAACTTGCATTCTGGGCTGCATTCAGCTGAGGCACGGCTCTGAACATGGGTGGTGAGGGAAAGATAGACGCAATCCAGCCATTGCTGCACAGTCTTCCAAGCTACCCCACTTAGGCCCTGCCCTGGCTGCTGAACTGAAGCCCTGCCTTCTTATCACCCTTTCCTCCAATAAGTTGCACAAGTGGAAGGGACATATGGGAACACTATGGCAACCCCCCCAAAAAACTATGGATCCATTAAGTAATTTGTGGGTCCTGAAAAGGCCACGGTCCAATTGGAAACAGTTCAAGGAAGCAGATGCTAGCCACCAAACCCACTTTCTTTGTAGTTTCACTGTAGAACTTCTTTCAGTGCTTACTGGATGCTTCTGCTTATGGTTTGTTAACCCCAGGTATTCACAGTCATAGTTTGCACATCAAAATTAAGACGCCTACAGGCTGCTCGTTCAAAGTCATATGGAACTCCAAATGTACAAGAAGTAAATTAAAGACGACAAGAAGTTCGTAACGGGATTAAGAGCCATGACCTAAGAACCTTTATTATATTAGAAGTTGTTAAAATATGTTATAATATCCGTTTCAACACGACGTTTCAATCATCTTTTGATGATCTTCATCAGGTGACAGACATAACTGACCTCGGCGAGATGACAGCCTTTGATAGAAGCAGGCTGCAGTTCAAACGGAACGCGTGCCTACTGGTCGTTTGGAGTTCATGCTGGAAGGAAACAATTAATTTAAAGGGGAAGATACAATTTTGGCATAACAAGAACTTAAACAGTACAATAGCCGAGGTCAGTTGTGTCTGTCACCTGATGATCATCAAAAGATGATTGAAACGTCGTGTTGAAATGGATATTATTATATTTTAACAACTTCTAATATAAAAAAGGTCCTTAGGTCATGGCTCTTAATCCCGTTACGAACTTCTTGTCGTCTTTAATTATCGCTGGCCATGCAAGTCTTGCATCTGTACAAGAAGTGGTTATATAAAGTAACTTATTGCAGAGATGTGCCATTCTTATATTTACCTGGTGAGTGAAGTTTGTTGTTCTTTCAAAATCTGTGTGCCAAGAAAAGTGCACTTGCTATCTTAGATAGCCTACCTATATATAAAAACAAATGTCCCAACCGACTCATCAACCCCCAGCCCAAACCCTTGGAACTAGAAACATGAAATTCGGGGAGTATATTCCTTCCATGATGTAAGCACCCACTAAGGGCATGTTAGAAATTCAACCCCTAAGGAGGTGAAAAGGGGTAAATGTGTTTTCACAGATTTCTCAATATCTTATGCCCGATGAGATACAGTCAGTTCTCTTTATATGCAAATTTGCTATCTGGCAATTCACTTGTCTGCGAGGGGTAGAATTGCCACCCACCTCTCCATATCTGTGGTCTGTTCTCACTATCTGTGATCTCGTTAGAGCCATTGCTCTCACAGGTGTGTACTTTTTTCTGGGTCTCCACCTGGCTCTGGGAGCAAGTTTCCCTGCCTTGCTGCATTTACTGTAAAAGGTAATCTCTCTCTTCTGGAGTTGTTGTGTGTATTTTCTGTTGAATGCCTTTTGCAACACCATGGGAACTGTTTGTGCTCTCTCTGGGCTTTCAGGATACTGTACAATACCCTTTTATATTTGCATAATATTGATAGGAAGGAATAATAATTTGTCAGAGTTAGGAATTGTTCAATATGGTCTATGATGCTGCCCCCGCTATCACCCAGCCCATAGACGTCAGGGTAAGATTCAGATTCACAAAGTTCATATAGCGTATGGCGAAGAGGGTCCCCTGGAACTCAACTTAACAATTGAGTTTTAAAATTTTAATGGAGAGATGGTGCCAACTCCGCTGTGTACCTTGCTCACATGTCCCAACCTTTTACTCATGGCGATTTATGCAAGCTGGTGGCGGCTGGGCAACTGTTCGAGTTCGACTTCAAGGTTTACAACAATGGTGAGCTCTATAAGAGTCTCAGTGCTGAAGGTCACCTCGTGAGGAGGCTACGTTTTACGCAGGACCTTTCTAGGGGCCATTTTGATGCATATCGAAATGTGAACCTGTGAACTTGAAGAAGTGTCCACCACACCACCCCTCCCTCAGCCCGACTCAGCCTCATACCTCTCACAGCTATCACCCCAAGAAGGCTCCTGGCAAACGTTGTGCCAGATACATGAATGTTAAAAGGAGGAATCAACTTAAGGATGCAGCAAAGAAATACGTGCAGAGTAATCCTGCGGTGTGCCGTGCAGCGGTGGCCAAATACCAACAAAATAACCCTGAGGCGCACAGAGCAGCGGTGGCCAGGTACTAGCAACATCACCCTGAGGTGCACAGAGTGGCAGTGTCTTGATATGAGCAAAGCAATCCTGGAAGATGAGTAGAAAGGTGAGCACTTCTGTGGAAGGTGAAGGCTCACTCAGGCATGACATACGATCCTGATGTGGCTTATGTGGCCGACAGCACTGTAGCTCTGGCTACCATGAGCCACAAGTGCCAGTACTTCAATTACCTCAAGTGGAAGGACTCCTCCTTCCATGTGCTCCATGTGCTACAGCGCTGACAAGGTGCAGCTCCCGCCCTTCCAACCTCTACCTGAGCCTCTCTACAGCCTGGTAACGGACAGCCATCCCAAATACATCCACTTCATGGACCGTGTTCAGCAGTACAATGGCTGCTTCAACATGACATCATTCAGGGCCAAGCAGGTTCTACGAGACTGCTTCATACCGACCTTCAAAGTTCAGGGGTAGGTATATCACTTGGTAGGAAGTCTACTGCCAGCACCTCAACAGCAAGCCCAATTCCTGCAAATCTATTTCGTGGGCAAGGACAAAAAGTGCACTTGAGGTGTAGCAACTTTCCTGACTTCGAACAGGGATTGGTCAAACAACTGCAGAGGATGTTACACGACGTAAACAGCTACATAAAGAACCTGAAGACCGCCGTGAACAAGATACCTCCAACCTGAAAGAAGTTAGAAGTCGTCATCCATGCAGATAGAATGCCCCGTCCTTGAAAGAAAATGAGGTCGCTTCAACACACCAACAGCAAATGAGGTAGCTCTGATTGTTGGTCAGTAATTTGAGGAGTGAATAATTGAAGGATGTTGCCTGACATGGGCTACATTTAAATTGTTCATTACTTAAATCTCGTAGCGAAGCGTGGGTATCAAGCTAGTGTTGTTTTTTTTTTTTTTAATATACCTCATTTTCTTTCAAGGAGGGAAGGAGGAATATCAAACAGTGGAGGAACTGTTAGCTTACCACCATTAAAATGCAACATTTTGTTATAAGTCCAGAACCCCACCCAGTTCATTTCAAAGACGACATATGGCACTTGGAAGACACAGATGCTTCATTTTAGAATTTGATGCCATCTTTAATGTTCACAAGGAGGCAGAATCAGAAAATGGCAATTTTCTAATTAAATATTGCCAATGAAACTGAAATAGCATATTTCAAATTCCAATTTTATTGTAGCATATATTAGTGGTAGCACTAAAAATGACTGTTGGAGATTAACTGCAAATTAAGAAATACACTTTTCCAGCTTCCGTGGTACAGAATGTAAAGAAAAAATGTAGAAATTGGGGCCTAGAAATTAATATGTTTAAAATTAATATTAATCACTAGCTTTCTCTGCCACCAATGTAGTTTCTCCAAGGTGTCCAGTTCTCATTTAGAAAACACACTGCAAACCTCCTAAGACCCATGGAATAAAGTGGGTTAGAAATCAAGCAAGGATTTTGAGAGCCTTGCTTATGAATTATGCTCCAAATACCTACAGTTTGCCTTGGACTTTCAACTTGACAGGCCTCAACAAGAGGGCGGGTTCCTCAGTGTCCCATTTACAAAACTTGAATTAGAGAGAGCCCTAAAAAGTCTGAAGTAAAACAAAGCCGCAGGCATTGATATTTAAGGGCAGAACAGATAAAACAGTTTGGACCTAATACTTTGGAGTGGCTCCGGCAAATGATGAACACCTGTATTGCTGAGCTTAGAATTCTGAGGCTTTGGCGACAGGCAGCAAAATGGCAGATGCGCTTCAATGTAAGTAAGTGCAAAGTGATGCACATTGGGGCTAGAAACCAAAATTTCACATATTCGCTAATGGGTACTGAGTTGTCTGTGATGGATCAAGAGAGAGATCTTGGGGTGCTGGTGGACAGGTCGATGAAAGTGTCGACCCAGTGTGCGGCGGCTGTGAAGAAGGCCAATTCCATGCTTGGGATCATTAAAAAAGGGATTGAGAATAAAACGGCCAATATCATTATGCCTTTGTACAAATCGATGGTAAGGCCACATCTGGAGTACTGTGTCCAGTTCTGGTCACCACACCTCAAAAAGGATATAGTTGAATTGGAAAAGGTGCAGAAAAGAGCGACCAGAATGATTCGTGGGCTGGGGTACCTCCCTTATGAGGAAAGGCTACAGCGTCTGGGGCTTTTCAGTCTAGAAAAAAGGAGCCTGAGGGGGGGGACATGATTGAGACGTATAAAATTATGCATGGGATGGAGAGAGTGGATAGAGGGAAATTCTTATCTCTCTCACACAACACCAGAACCAGGGGACATGCACTAAAATTGAGTGGAGGGAGAGTTAGAACGGATAAAAGAAAATATTTCTTTACCCAGCGTGTAATTAATCTGTGGAACTCCTTGCCACAGGATGTGGTGATGGGACCTGGCCTAGATGCCTTTAAAAGGGGGTTGGGCAGATTCATGGAGGAAAAGACCATCACAGGTTACAAGCCATAAGCAACCTCCTGGTTTTAGGCTCTCTCTGTGCCAGGTGCAGGGGAGTGGCAGCAGGAAACAGGTTATCTTGTTGGCTGTGTGCTCCCTGAGGCATCTGGTGGGGCCACTGTGTGATACAGGAAGTTGGACTAGATAGGCCTTTGGCCTGATCCAGCAGGGCTCTTCTTATGTTCTTAGTGGTAGCCTTATTGAAACCCGGAAAGAAACCAACTGATCCAAAGAACTATCAACCAGTGTCACTTCTTTAGATATCGACCGGTATCATCTTTAGAAGTTGTTAAAGCGAATGATTCTTAATTGAGTGGCGAAGACCCTTGATGTAAAGATTACAAAGGAGCAAGCTGGCTTTAGACCAGAAAGGTCATGCTGTGGACAAATACTTAACCTTACACAACAGATAGGGGATGGTTATGAAAGAAAGCTAATTACTGGAGTGGTGCTCATTGACCTTACTGCGGAATATGATACGGTCAATCACAGAAAATTGCTGCATAAGATAGACAACTTTACTGGGGACAGCAAGCTCTCCAGGGTTATAGGGAGTTTCCTTCAAAATAGAAGTTTTTACGTGACTTTGAATGGTAAGAATAGTAGATGGAGGAAGCAAAAGAATGGATTACAAGGCAGCGTATTATCTCCGATTTTGTATAATGTATATACTAATGACCAGTCCACCCCAACTAATGCGCAAATGTTCATATATGCAAATGATACAGCGGTGGCTGTACAAGAACCGAGTTTCGATGAGTGTGCTGAAAAATTATCACAGGTCGAAGAACTGGAGTGGTATTATCATAATTACTTAAAACCTAATCCAAGCAAAACTCAAGCACAGTACTCCCCCCATATCCGCTGGGGATATGTTCCAGGCCCCTCCGTGGATACTTGAAACCATGGATAAGAGTGAGCCCCCCTTCCATGGTTTCCTGAGGGCCCCCCGCCCTGCCTCCCTTGCGGGCAGGCATGTGCGCTCCCCCCCAGCTCTTGTTTTTTTTTCTTTCAGCAACCTTTGTTTCTTCCTTAAAACAAACAGAGAAGCAGCCTCCATTGCAGGCAAGTAGAACGAGACTAAGTCCTAGAGAGACTCTCCAAGGTTTCTGTTAACCTTGCAGAGCCTCTCTAGGACTTAGCCTCATTCTACTTGCTTGCAATAAGCAGCCAGAAGCGGCTTCTCCTGTTTCTTTAAGGAAGAAACGAAGAAACGGGGCCCACCTGTATGTGTCTTCCATCTTCGCAATCATGATGCGATTGGATAAAACGTGGAGAGGGAACAGATTACAACACTGTCCAACACCTAAATATTTGGTTGCCACGCTGGATAGAACGCTTTCTTTTAAGCAACATTGCCTGAATACCAAGGCTAAAGTATCTGCTAGGAACAACATCATCCAATGACAAACTACACATGGGGAGCCCAGCCTGCTACACTAAAGCCGGAGACAGACCAAGCCCGTGCGGCACGGGGGTGCGTCCGTGCTGCGGGTGCGTTTGGTCAGTGTGACATGGCTCCGTTTCTGCTCCTGGCAGCCGCCGTCAGACGTCATCAGCCACGGGCGCGTAAACGCTTCAGCTGCCCCAAGCCCAGCTCTGGCAACGTTTGTCCCGTTCCGTCCGTGTCCCAGCCCCCTGGAGGCAGGACACAGAGCGGCCAGAGCCAATCAAAGGAAAGGAAGCAAAAGTCAATCAAAGGGAAAGAGGGGCAGAATGTTTTCATAAAGCAGCCATTTTTCTCCTCGCTTGGGGTAACTACGAGCGAGCGCACCTGTCAAACCTTCGAGCGTCTTGACATTTGCTGATTCCCCCCTGCAGGTCCCCTCTCCCCCTCGCTAGTTGCCGAGACAAACTCATCTGTACTTGTGTGTGTGTGTGTTTACTAAAGCTACAATATAAATGGCAGTAACTATCGCAAGTTGCTAGTAACCACACACACACACACACACACACACACACACACACACACGTTTCTCTTTTGTGCAATCCCCAATAGTCCTGACCTCTTCTCTTCCCTGAGGGGAGATCCGCGGCGAGGATCGAGCAGCAAGTGAGCGAAAGAGAGGGGGGAGAGAAGGGGGAGAGAAGAGGGAAGTTCCCTCTTCTCTCCCCCCTTCTCTCCCCCCCTCTCCCTCACTCACTTGCTGCTTGATCCTCGCTGCGGCTGCGATCTGGTGGGACATAGTAACGTCCCATCCAGCCCCCTAGCGTGCGTCCGGTGCGGCAACGCAGCCGGAGCAACGCACGCACCGCCCGGACCACGGGCTTGGTCTGACTCCAGCTTAAGAGTTCTCAAGGATTTGGGAAGTACGAGTATAGAAGCCATGTAGAACAGAGTTCAGCCAGAATAAAAACAACGCTCGATCCTGCTTGCACTCTCCAAACTTCTTCGAAAATGCAAAGCGGGCGGAAAATCATTAAAATCCAAAGCCAGTATAATCCGACGTTTCGTTTCTTCTAATCCAGAAAAATTTTCTAGGAACAGTCCGAAGACTGGTAGATGGTAAGAAGGAGGCGCGAGGCTTCGTTACTTTGTAGTTCAAAAGCACGGGAACGAAGCAATTAGCAGTGAGTTGTGTTGGCAGTTAGTTGTGTAACTTCTCTGTGGCTGCAACTGGATCTGAGAACTGACACCACATGAGGTATTGATGTATTTACAGTACATTCAAGAAAAAAACAAACTGAGATGACATTTTTGAGGTAACATGGAGGAATAAAAGGGAACACTGAACAACAGGGGCATTATCCAGCTATATCCCCATTAAAAGAACTCAAAATGGGGTGTAGGTTGTTGCAGTTTAGAAACATATCCGAGTCTACTCCAAAAGCATCCTCATTTTTCGGTATCTTGGGAGGCATATAAAAGCGCTTGCTGGTGAGAGATTATCCATGAGATTGGTGACACCGAAGCGATACTGTTGTAAGGCACTCTATGTGGAGTTGCCTGTGAAGATTGCTTAGAAATTAAAATTGATTCAGAACAAAGCCACAAAAGCTTACAAAAGTTACCCGTCCAAACGCTAAAAACATAATTTCCATGAGAGTTTTTGCACATTTTTTTCTGGACCTGAGAGGACAGCATAACGAGGACTGTGGTTAGTGGTTGGCATTTTTTTCCTTCCGCATAGCTTCTTGCAGCCCAGAAAAAAAGATGGCTAACTTGTGCCACTGCTTCACTCCACCAAAAGAGGGAATCTGCCACTTTTCTCAGCTTTATCAGGAAAAACCTCAGATAAAGTGTGGAGAGCTACATGGGCAGAAAGTCCCCAAACTAAGTGTTCCTAATCCTGAAAAGTCCAGGATGAATTAGAGGAGCTGAAGAAAGTGTTAAAAGATGAACTCTACTTAAGTTAATACCTAGCTTCTCAGGTGTTGGGCAGGACCAAGCTGTGTGCACTTCCAAGGAGAACTCGATTGACAAATGGTCCTACCTGCCCAGACAGGAATGACAATCCCAAAGAATATGAGAATGTATTTTCTGATGGGGTTAGAAGGGCAAAATTCTCCTATGTAATAGAAAAAGGAAAGTTGGCAATAAATTGTCCTGTTACACAGAGAATTCTAAAACGAGCATGGAAAAATTACTGAACCAAGTAAGTAATTCAATATCTTGACATGTTTCAGGCTCTAATGCCCGTTTTCAGGAGGAAAATCAAGCTATCTAACACTGGTACAAAAGACTAAATATGCACATTTCAAATGAACATCCTTCAAAGATATATACAGTCTTACACCTATCTTGCTTCCTAAATGCTTCTAAAACCATTTATGTAAAACAATTTTATGTAAAAATATAGACGATTAATCTTCTCAAATGTGTCACTGTATAAACAGCTTGTTTTTCTTATCTCCCTACGGAAAATTTTAAGTCTCTCAAGAATAACCATACAAAACCATTTTAGAAAGCATATGTTCTAACCAAAAATTCTGCATGTGCTCCTTGGGAAAATATGCTGCTTTCAATTCATGGGGGAACCTTCCCAACCTTGAACTTGCTCTGTTCTCATTATGGTACCATTGTTTTTAAATCTACATTTATAATGTGTGTATGGGTGTTTTTATTTTTATATTTTTTTTAAAAAAAGAAAATACAGTATCCTTCTAAAATGTAGTCAAATATTGGACATGCTAATTAGAACATTATTGTGTTTACTATTGCAAGAAAAAATTATGTTATTGAAATCATGCAAACATCAAATGTTTTGTTGCACACACACACTCACTGTATTGAACACACAGAACAAGAACAGTAGTTCTCAAAGTTCTCCCTGCAAGGCTCCAAGTGTCTACGGCAGGGGTGGGGAACCTTTTTGGGGTGGGGGGCCATTTTCCCATGGGGAAAATTGGGTGCGGGCCGGCCGTAAGGCCGCCCGAAATTTTTGGCCCCCCCACCGCAAATTTGACCCCCCGCGAATTTACAGCACCCACCCACCGCTTGCCCGCCCACCCACCCACCGACCGCTCGCTCTCGCTCGCTCAGCTCCCACCCGCCCACCCACCGACCGCTCGCTCTCGCTCGCTCAGCTAACACCCACCCACCGCTCACTCGCTCTCACTCAGTTCCCACCCACCCACCCGCTCGCTCGCGCTCAGCTCCCTCCCTGCCAGCCAGCCAGCCACCCCTCCCGGAGCCCCCTCCCTCCACTCTCCAACTTACCGGGCTCCGGGCCGCCGCTGACTTCCCGCGCCGCATCCTTTTCGAAACGGCCTTTCTGTATCTGCGCAGATCGCCGCTGGGCTCAGCGGCGATCTGCACAGATACAGAAAGGCCGCTTTCAGAAGGAGTAGGCACCGAGGTGACGCGTCACCTCGGCGCCTCCTCCTCTTAAAATCGGCCTTCCTGGACCTGCGCAGAGCGCAGCTGAGGCCAAGATTGCCCTCTTGGCCAGCATCGCGCTCTGCGCAGGTCCAGGATTGCCGATTTTAAAACGAAGCGGTGTGGGAAGGCGGCGGCGGCGCCTCTGATCACGGGCCGGATCGGGCCGGTCCAGTGCGGGCCGGACCGGATCATCCCGCAGGCCGGAGGTTCCCCACCCCTGGTCTACGGGGACGGAGCCAGTGGCGGCAATCCTGGGGATCGCCGCCCCCAACAGGAAAAACACCCCCCAAAACACCGGTGTTGGCCTTACCAGGACGGGGGGGGGACTTTGGGGAGGCCTGTGAAACCCTCTGCAGGACTCTGCAATCGCTGAAAAATGGCGATTTGGGGGCACTTCTGGTTTTCGCAAAAAACGGAAGTGCACGAAAATCACCATTTTTCTGCAATCCGAAAATCAGGGAGGCCTGCAGAGGGTCGCACAGGCCTCCCCGAACCCCTTCCAAGCCCTGGTAAGGACAAAAACGGTGGTTTCTGGCACTTTTTCGGCCGCAGTGATCCCTGGGATTGCCGCCATCATGCTGTCCCCGCCCCATAAGGGGGCAGGGGACACCTTTTGTTCTCAATGGTAGGTCAAGACTCACCACTTTGAGAACCACTGCACTAGCATTCATTTCACAACAAAACTGAACTTGAAAAGTGCATACTAAACACAAGTCAAAAAATACATAAAGCAAGTTGTATAGTGCCTTCCAAATAGGCAAAGTGCTTCACTTGTATTAACTTGAGGTCGTCCTCACAACAACTCATCATTTGGAGACCCTAAAAGGTATATATAGGTAGCCCTAAAGGGAGTGGTCAGTTCTTCGTTAGATCTTCTTGTGGACTCTCCCTTGCATTCCAGCAGTGTGTGCGCTCCACACCACATGAAGCCCTACGGAGACCAACTTACTCCAACACCATGGTTCCGGCCTATTCCTTTGCCTGGGCTTGGACTGAGTTGGTTTGTCATCAAAGTCTATTTCTGGGTGAGTGAAGAGAACCAGTATAGATTGAGGAGTATAGCCTTTATTGGGTTTGTACCCTAAATGTGTAATGTCTGTCAAGTCTTAAATGTGTGCACTTATTCTGCCTTTCAAAACCTATGCTTGCATAGCTTAAATAAACATCTTGTGTGGTTACTGAGTTGGATGGGTCTTACCACGCCTGTCGCTACGGCTTACTTCCCCAAACCCAAACAGTTGAAGCTGTTCCACTGAGACCTCGTATGCACATGGTTGTACCTGTGTTGCTGAGTCCAGTGTTGCACACGGTCGTAGCTGTGTTGCTGAGTCTGAAGCTGTACCTTGTGGCCTGGTTGAAGCTAGTCCCACAAAGCAACATTACTAAAGGCGCGCAGTTCCTGAGATGGTGTGGTCTGGTGTAATTCCTCAGGTGTTGGCAGCAATACCTTCCCTGGTTAGGGAATTGTTTTGGGGTTCCTTTGGTGAGGAACTCAAGGGATATTCCCCCTCATGGTTGGAGCTGCGAGAGGTACTCCCGCCACACCAACCACCAACGAGACTAGGTGCACGTGCGTCCTAAAGAGGCACCTAGTCTCTTCCTGCTCGCCCTCATGGCTGCTGAAAATGTGACTGAGCCGAAGGAGGATAAGTACAGCTAATGTTTTCGCCCCCGCGACCGGCCAACAATGCCCCCACAGGCCTGGGGGGTTGTACACGAAGCAGCTGCCGCCCTGGGGGTGCAGTGGGGGGCGGCAGATGGGAGCTAAATAAAAAAAAAACTTGGAAAATATTTTAAAGAACAGACATTTTGGCGCACGCACACACACCCAAATTTTCCCGGCCTGTTTTCCCCTCTCCTTTGTCCCTGCCCATGGGTGTTTCTGGCTAATCATGCAAGAGGTGAGTGCCTTGATGGTTCAGGAAAGTCCCGATAGGGACTGGCGGTAGGGGGTGGTGTGGCTCCTTCTCTGCCCTACAGGGCTTAAGTCCCTTAGCTGGGCTGAAACCTGTCTTGCTTGGGTCCCAGCCTGCATCTTTGTGCAGGGAGCTAGCAGCACCCTGCTTTGCCTGAAGTGCAATCTGAAGTTGAGGCTCTCCTTGTGACTCATCCCAGTTCTTCCCTCTAGCAAAAGAGTTCCTTCCAGCTGGCGAATGCCTCCATAAATCCTGGCCATGGAGAGACTTGCCTATTAGTTTTATATAACTGCCATCTTCCAATGGCACTATCTTCCTACCTTCACTCTGCTCAAAATTGTATTCCTTGGATGTACAGTATGTGCTTATGTGAGTGGGATACGGGATCTTGAATCCTGGGGGCAGGGATTCCTAGCAGTTCTTTGCTTTTGTCCTTTGCCATGATACCACAGTAGCTCCTGTAGGCGGTAGGGGGTGGTGTGGCACCCTTATGTCATGTGTGTGTGCGCATGGTTGGTCCCTTCAGGGCATCTCTCTATGGTTCGAGGAGATGCTTGTTGCTGTGCTACTCATTCCTAGAGACTGGCGGTGCGGGTGTTTCTCCTCAGCAATGGCTGCTCATTGGCCTGCCTCCACCGCCTGCTCAGTTCAACCTGGAGGCATTTCTCTGGCCACTGGCATTGAGGCTGAGTGAATGTGGCGATTGGCTCTTTGGATATAGTACCGATGATGCACCAATATCAGGACACCGCTCCATGGATAATGGCTGTGCCTGGGTTTCCATGGATGCTTTCAGCACCACTGAGAGCTGTGCTAGAGTTGCCTGGATAGGCTTAGGATACAATGGTTGTTGTGCCAGTGTCTGGCACCGATAGGGTTGTGCCTATCCAAACAGGACTGGGCAATTAGTCAGGGAACCATCTTATTTCTTTGAGACGTCAACTACTTTGTAAACATTTTTTGTTGAAAAGCAGCCGATAAATACGCTTAATAATAATAATAATAATAATAATAATAATAATAATAATAATAATAATAATAATAATAATAGAATTTGCCCAAGAATCCGCTATAATGAACTGGGGTTCTGTGGCAGATGCGTGGATAAGTATATACAGAAAAGATTCCCACTGGATAGAACATTTCAAAACTACTCATCAACTCAGTTAACATTTGTAGACCAACTATGGTTTGACGTTATGGTAACACCCAATTAAACATCCTGCCCACTCCCACATTCTACCCACAATAACGTCAAATGAGATGAATTACCGTATTGGCCTGAGTATAAGACTCACTTTCCCCCCCTAAGTTAAGTTTTTTAACTAGGGGTGTGTCTTATAATCAGGATGTTGCAATTCCTGTTTGCAGCTGCCCCTCCCCCAGGCTCAGCAGAAAAAGGGCAGCAAAATACTCATGGGACATTGCTGGAAGAAGCGGCAAGGGACTGGGCTAAGAGGAGAGTGTTGTCTTGGTAGGCTATCTTCAAAGCAGGAGCTTAATTGAAGTGATTATCGGTGCTGGCTGAGACCTCTTTGCAGAGGCTCTGTGTTTGTTTTTAGAGGAGATAATGGCTCCTTCTCTGCCCTGCAGGGCTTAAGGTATATCCTTTTTGTTTATCAAAAACAAGAACACACATACCTCTCCCCTCTCCAGGCTGTAACCCTTCCCAAGCTGCTGTTAATTTTCGTTCTCTGCTCTGCTGGATTTTGTATCCTTTTGTAAAGCAAGATCACATACACTTTCATCCCCCCCCCTCCCCAGGCAATGAATGGTTTAGGCTGCAATCCTGTACACATTTTCCTGAGAGTAAGCTCCATTGAGAACAGAGGGACTTACTTCTGAGTAGAAATGCACAGGATTGCACCGTTTGTTAAATCTCTGGCATAAATTTAATGCCAGTTATTTAATTAATTTTTTTTAATAGCACCAAACCTTAAGGGTGCGTCTTATAATCAAGTGCATCTTATACTCGGAACAATATGGTATTACTTGTAAAGAAATTGGAAGTATGGGTTTCTCAGCCATGTAATTAGTTGAAGAATAAAGTTTTAATACTAAAACATTAGTCCTGCTGACGTTTCACCCTGCACTTAGGGTTTCTTCAGAGCAAAGAACCTGGCACTAGCCAGTATCCAGGCAACCAAGGCTTTTTAAATGTTCCAAGGCATTCTACTGGCAGTTAACATCTACTGGCTAGTGCCAGGTTCTTTGCTCTGAAGAAACCCTATGTGCAGGGTGAAACGTCAGCAGGACTAATGTTTTAGTATTAAAACTTTATTCTTCAACTAATTACATGGCGGAGAAACCCATACTTCCAATTTCTTTACAAGTAATAGCTAGCCATGAGAACCTTCATACCAAGATAATATGGTATTAAGTTTGTCTCTGACAACTGTTTCTCCCCAAACAGCCTCCATAGCAGTGTTTTTGGCCACTCTCAAAGTAGTTAAGGAACGGGTCATCTCGAACCACTGGGAGCTTGATGATCAGCAGTACTCATCAGGATGTTTCTTTTAAAATATCAGGCATGCAAATGTTTAGTCATGAAACAAACACTTTCTAGGTAAAACTCAAAAACCCATGGAAATCTGTGACTACACAACCTGAAACATTTTATATGAGAAGCACTTTGATCAACATGTTTCCTATACATCATATAACTTTGCCTTTAAGGAGTCATGCCATTTCCTTTTCATGTCAATTCTCTGCACCACTGCTCTGCCACAATCCACAGTGCCCACTACAGCTCAACTCCAATGTAGCCATCAAATCAATTATAACAGCTTGCTGCTGTCTAATACCGACAAGAGATGATGGATAACAAAACCTGCCTACTTTCAGTTCTCAAGTGACAGCAGCAAAACAGCCCCTGACTGCTTTTACTGGTATTTGTCATAAATCAATAGCAATTTCATCACTCAGAAAGGTGCTGTCAACTCTGTTCTGTCTGTCTGATTTCACTTTAGCCCCAGTTTTAACTAAAGCTACTCAACGTTAATGCAAAGACTTCAATTTTTTAGCTCTCATAAAAACAGAAAGTGCAACAATTTCAAAACAAATACATTTTTCACAACATATACAGGAAAATTATATGTAAGTCATGTTACCATTTCATTTAATTATGATAAAACTTAGTATTTGTGTAGCACTTTTCGAAAGTGCTCAAACTGAATTGTATACATCATCTCAGCAATATTTACAGTAACCCTGTAAGGCAGACCTATATTATTATACTGCAGATTTAAGAGGTGGAGAGAGAAATTCAAGATTGTATGTATGTATACCCCATATATATATATATAACAAAATAATTGCACACAATATTAAACTGAATACTTCCGTTGTATGCACTATTAACTGGTTTGCAGAAGATTTTACTTCCAACATACATCACCTATATGAATACAAGGGTGTTCCGCAACATAGTACAAAGAGAAAATGCTGGTGTAAATGCAACATAACAGCAACTAAATGAAATGTTTCTTAAAGCCTGCCTATTAGTAACCTTGCTAAAAATCTGGAACAACTATATTTTACAGGACACCATGTGAAACTCTCAACACTGAGCTTTAGACAAAGCCTTCAAGAGTAGAATTTATAATTATCCAAGTCAAAAGCATTAACATTAATTAATACCTTTTAGAAAAGCAGGTTTGATGTTCTGTTCTAGAATCTCACAGTGAAGAGCATATCTATTCCCAATAATCTTTCTTCATTCTTCATTCCTTGGACAAGGGCAAACCTAAATTTTAATCTCTATAATTTTACTATTTGTCCTTTGTTTCTTTTAAACACACACACATAAGAGTCTAGAAAAAAAGTTGAGATGCTCTCTAAAGTTCATTAAAATTTTGTATAAAAAGTACTGAAATCAATTCTGCAGTATGCATTACGGTTACTTCTAGTGGCACTGTATGCAGATTTTCAAGGTACGTGACTTGCCTAAATAACGAATCAAAGGCAGTCTTCAAAATTTTCTGGCTAGGTAATCTTTAAACTTGACTATAAATAAGGTTCATATCTGTAAGATATAGGAAGACATCAAGAGTCCTGCCCCCTCAACACTTCCCTTGTCAATATTGACCATGGTACAGCATTATGTCTGAACCCAAGTTAACATGTATAAGGCTTCACTTATGTATAACATGTATAAGGCTTTTGACAAGAGTTTGCAAACCAGTTTCAGCTTCAAATTAAGAATCTCACAGTCCAATCCCGCCTAATTCCCCATGCGGCGATGCACGTCAACATGGCATCCGCTGCATCCCATGAGGGAGTTTTGGCATCTGGAGGTCTCCTTGGGGGAAGGGAACATTTGTTAAGCCTCCAGATAGGATTGGGCCATAACTAGGGTTAGTGTTAACACCAGTGGCATTATAACACTCCCCGCGGGGGCCGGGGGGGCTGATGTAACACACACCCCATGAGTCAAACGCAATGCCCTCCTGGGGGGCATGATGTCATTTGTGTGCGCTGCCAGTGGCCGCTAACACTGGTACAGACTCACTGCTTTTTTGTTCACAGCATTTTTATGTTCTACTCTTTTGTAAAGAAGCAGCCAAAACAGCTTACAAATAAAGAAATTGAAAACAAAATTTAAAAGCAACAAAATCAAACACACAACAAAACAAACCAGTAGCGTAGACACTAAACCATAAATGCATCAACCAACCAAAAGTGAGAAACAAAAAATCCTACATAACAGTAGAAGAACCCATTCAAAAGTCATTCTGAAAAGAAGCATCGTCACTTCACTCCTTCACATCTAAAAACCATGATGGGACCCTGGCGGGTCTCCTTATGGAGGACATTCCACAAAGATGATGCCATAACTGAGAAGGCTCTGCTCTTTGCAGCCACAAGCCTCATGTTAACCAGCAGGGGTATTCAGAGCAGATGAGAAATGAAGTGGGGAGAAACATGGGGGAAGGCAGTCCTTAATTCTCAAGCTGTGTGGGACTTTAAAAAGGTAAACAGTAGCACCTTAAATTGAGCCTGAAAGCAAAAAAGGTAAACAGTACAGACAACATCAATGGTGTAATGCAAAGGTTCCCAAACTGGGAGGTGTGACTCCCAAGTGGGTCATGGAAAGCAGCCAGGGGCATCCTGTTAGTCGTTTAATTACCACATATTCTTGCTTGCAAGAGAGAGAGAGCAAATACAAAGATCCGGAAAAGCTGCCTCTTCACATTGGGTCACTCAAAGTTCACTTCAAAAGACTTGAGGTTTGTAGGCAGCTTTTCCACATGTTGTTTTTACCACAGCGTGAGAAGCCCTGCTTATCTTATGTCAAAGAACAATTAACAACTCAATGGATAAGCTAAGTACTTTGCAAGGAGCTGGGGACAGCTGAGATATTGCAGGTTTGCAAATAAAGTATTTTCTTTCTGTTGAATGTTTTTAAGAAAGCACACACAAAACAAATGCAAGACCTGCAATTGAAAATGGTGCAGAGCAGGTTCTGCTTTACAGTCTTTGATTTCTCACTCTTTGATTAAGAGAGGTGGAAAACTCAGCCAGATGAGCAACATATACAGGAAAATTGACATGATTGCTATGAGCATGTGGTCTTTCTGCAACGGTGACAATTTTAAAACACCTCAGAAACCTCATCCCTAATAAACCGGACAACCAAGGCTTCCATTAAGGGGAATGGAGGAGGGAAAAGGAACAAGCCGAGGGGGGCTACAAGCCTGAATTATCACAAGCCTAAATAGTTACAGTATTCTTTTATTTTCCATTCCCAACAGCAAGGTGACTCTTATTTGTAAGGTTGAATGGTATGGTGCAGCAGAACTGACATCCTACCACACTGTTAACTTGGCAATTCCTTTTCATTTCTAATATGCAAGGATCTAGAATAATTCATGAGTAATTATAGAAAAACATCAATCAAGCAGATACACAGTTCTGAACACTCATCTCCAAGATAGAATGCTCAAGCTTTGTCATGAAGTCCTCATTGTGACCCAGAGCAGCAACAAGGCAGCTGCAGTATGCAAAACATAAACAGGGTGCTTTCCAGCAGCTAAGCCCTATTTATTTGAAGGGAATGCGTTGTCTCCACATACAATCATAATGATGTAGAAGCATGTCCTCACAGTGCTAGAACCTGGGTATTAAGGAACCATATGAGCGGGGACCAATCACATGGGACTTCCCTACTCAGTCAACACCCTGCTTGAATAGAGTGCAATTAGCTGCAAAACGGACCAAATGACATAGTTGTTTCATTCATACACATGGGATCACACCATGTAAAACCACAAGAGGCCATGAACTCACAGAAACACTACTTTCCTGGTCAGTAAGGTATGCCAAATGATGCCTAAAAAAAACAGGCGGCCTCCTCTACCAAGAGTTGCTTCAAACAGGAGGGAAAAATTATTACTGTACAGCTTCTATGTTTTAAGAGATCTATAATCTTCTGCCACAAGTGATTTGAATATTAAATACAGTGGTGGAAAGGACATTGCTGAAATAACTGAGAAATAACTTCATTGGGGTAACTATAGCTGCAGTTTATCATAATAAATTTTTTCTTTACATTTTCCCTTCATAACATATTGATCACTTTATACTGACTGAAGTAAGAAATCTTCTATGATATAAATCAAGAAAATGGCAGAGATTATTCAAAAGTTACATATAATGATTAAACTGTAACCAACCGTCAAGCTAAGGATCATCATATACAGGAACAGTAAAGGGGAAATAAATACTACTGTTTAAAGTGTCTAGACTCACATTAATGACATGATATTTGCTTAAATATGTTTCAATATACAGATATAGCAGAGGAGGGAGAATGGGACAGGATAGTAAGTGAATCAAGGAAGGGACAGAAGACAAATAAAGTGGGGTGGGTCATGATAAAACGTGTTAAACAGTGGATCTGGGGGGGGTGTTACAAGGAGAAGACAACAAATGTCTTGACAAATAGAGTGGGCGGTTATTTCAGATATTGGCTGAGGTTCCAAAGACTGTAAAATGACACCGAAGTGATTTAAACCTCCCTCCCAGCTGCCTGAGTGTTACAGGCTCTTTCAAGTAGCATTTAATGCAACAAGGGTTATAGCATGGAGGAGAGGAAAAAAATGAGAATGTCTGCATGCATGCTTTAGAAATTCAGGAACAGTTACGAGGTTACTTGGATCCCCCAGGAGTAGTTTAACAAACGAAATGGAAATGAAAGGAGGAGAGAAGAAATCTCTCAATTCTTTTACATCAGTGGTTCTCAAACATTTTAGCACCGGGACCCACTTTTTAAAATGACACTCCATCGGGACCCACCTAGCTTTACGAGACTTATAAAAAAGTGATCTAGAAATAAATATTTATTTACAAGTAATATTTTATTTATTTGTTTGCAAAAAACTCAATCCATTTCTCATAATGAGGCAACCCCAATAAGTAGCCTCAAGGCTTTAGGGGCCTAGTTATGTGACCCAGCCTTCACCTGTCCCCACTACCTGTCATTGACATACTTGGGAAAACACCCCCCCCCAAAAAAAGACACAAACATTTATCTCCCTATATTTACACAAGTTTGTAAACTGCAGGAGCTCAGCTGTTTGAAGGGCAATTAGCAGCTATCTGATTTTTGAATAGCCTTAGGGCTTGTGGCAATTACTTATGTAGCGGAATTTTTAGCAATGGAGAGGATCAAGAAGACTGGTGAGCAAAGAAATAGTATGGGTTTAGAGTAGCAGAGAAATGGACAACACTCCAAAAGGATAGAATGCTGACCTCGTACTGCTCCAAAGCACACATTTTTATACACTAAAAACAGTACATCACATGGTTGCTGAGAATGTGCATAGTCAAGGGGTCATAAAGGTTCTACAAGAGACTTCGGATTTACATTTTACAGAAGACAATAGGAACAATAGTGGGCTGAGCAAGTCAGAGGACTCCTTGATGGTCCGACTGTCAGGTCCTGGGAGACTTAACTGAGTTAGCT
Organism: Plestiodon gilberti rubricaudatus; assembly: GCA_026170595.1. Classification (NCBI taxonomy): domain Eukaryota; kingdom Metazoa; phylum Chordata; class Lepidosauria; order Squamata; family Scincidae; genus Plestiodon; species Plestiodon gilberti. The sequence goes on from JANXHW010000003.1 coordinate 114,907,643, forward strand.
CTGGGAGTCTCCCAGCTGCCAGAGTCAGCCTAATGTGTGTGCCCTCCTGAAAGGAGAGAGAGTGAAGATGCACAATGAGAGATTCTCCCTTGTGACCTGGGGAGGCTGATATGATTAAAAACCAAGAACCAATTTTTTCTGCATCACTTATCTGATCTTTTCATCATCTGGGACCCACCAGAAATCAGGTCCCGACCCACAGTTTGAGAAACACTGCTTTAGATCACATTATGGAAAAAGCAATGCTAAGTGCAAATACAACACATAAGATGGAGAAAAACATTTGTTTATTCAAAATAAATTCAAAATGCACAGATTGGTCATGCTACTATTATAGATTGTAGATTAGGATGAACCCTTCTTCCTGATATGCTAGCACTCCACAGGCAAGACATTTTAGACATGAGTCTATGCATGTTATTACCTCACTTGCAATCTAAAATATTAAGGCATCAATGTGGTTTATTTCACAGAATGCTTCTGTACATGCAAATCATGCAGGACTACAGGAGGTGATGTGGTCTGAGCATGTAGTATTCTGTTAGGTTCACAAGTCTTTGCACTAGGTTTTCTTGCTCCTGGAAGTTTGCTAAAGCAGACACGGTGCATGGTTTTCTACCCATCACTGATTTCCAGTGTAGCAATTCTGCAGCCTGCTATTCCCTAAATCCACTGTGTATCCAAGGCAGGATACTTCACATTATTTAGCCACTATAAACTACTGACAATCCTAGACAAGTATTTTTCAAAATACTTGGTGGCACCTAATTATCAGCTCTTAGCAGTATTATAATCTGCTGTTTTTGAAGTTGTATGCTAGTAATACTTTGGAAGGCTTCATAGCAATCTGATTTAATAATTCTATTGGCATGTAGTTAAAAGGTGCAGAAAGACACTAAAAACTGACTAATTTTCACTTTTATGTGCAGTTGCAGACTGCGATTAATCACAACCTGATGAATGAAACTTCCAAGATTTCACTGCTGAAAAAGAAGGGCTGAGAAACAAAGCGTTAAGTGGCACCTGTAGTGCAACATTCGTATTATCACAAAATACAACACAGAAATTATCATCCCAGTGAATTACTTGTATTCAAGTCAAATTAAAATCTCAGTTCACGTTTTCTAAATTGACAGAGGCTAAACCACCACACCCAGGAGTCAAAGTAGTCACCATATAATCAGATCTTTCACAACTTATTAAACAGCTCTCTTTCCCGAAATTCTCCTCCCTCAATCAACAGCTGCCTACTTTTCAAGTCAGACTGTATTCCTGCCCACATAGTGCCACTGTGAGCATCGCTGACTGTTCAAACAATTATTTAAAGCCAAACAACCGGTTGCCTACAGCAGCAATGCTTGGGGGGCACTCAGTACTGCTCACCCAGCAACTCTAGCTGCTCTGCAACTGCACTACGTTGAAGAAGACACAGAAGGGAACAACAAATGGCTACAATTAGCATTCATACCGCTTCTGCAACAGAGTTCCATTGCTATGGCAACTGGAGTTGCCCAGACGACACAGGGCTTTGGCTTCAGCTTGTGTACAACATAATCACTACTGAACAGAATAGCCACAGTTCTGGCCCATGCATTTGCCTATTGGCACTTCAGGATGTTTGCTTTATTTTTCAAGATTAATTAAGAAATTGTGTCTTTATTTTCCTAACATTCAGTACCTCTAAGACTAATTAACTAGAAAGATTTGAAATGGCTCAATTTCTGCTTTCTTTTATAAAGCAACAACAAAAAACTTGGAATGCAGCCAGAAAGCTAAACAGGAGGTACTTCCAAATATGTTAATTTTCACAGGTGGCAAATATTTTATAGCAACTGATAGGTGGGGGGAGATTTATTCTTAAGCAACAGAGCTGGCCTAACAGTAGTGTATATGCTTCTGTATGGGTGGGCTGCAGACTGCTTGGAAAACCAAGATAAGAGAAAACTGTAATTTAATTATCCTACAGCATATAACAAGTTGTTAATTAGAAATGAATTTAGATAGACTATTTTCAGTTAATCTGGAATGAAGTAGTAATAAAATGGTCATTTCTGCTCAGCAAAACTCAGTCAAACCAAGTATATCTTTGAACCTGGTGCTACTTTTTTATTTTAGCATATTGCTGAATTTTCCACATTTAACAAACACATACCATGAATTTCTAACTTAGGTACATAAGATGACACCTTCCGAGTCACTTCAGCCAGGATGGTGTAGTGGTTTGGGAGTCGGACTTAGACCTGGAAGATCCAGGTTCAAATCGCCACTCAGCCATGAAGCTTCCTGGGTGACCTTGGGCCAGTCACTGTCTCTCAGCCCCACCTACCTCACAGGGTTGTTGTGAGGACAAAAGGAGAGGAGGAAATATGTACACCACTCTGAGCTCCTTGGAGGAAGGGCGGTATAAAAATGTGAAAAAAACCCTTCAGTGGCCCACCTAGTTCAGCATCCTGTTTCCCACAATGGTCCACCAACTGTCTCCGAGAAGCCGAGACAAAGAGAAAGGCGCACTTCTTTCAAGTCGGTGCTCCCCTGCAACTCAGAGATATACTGCTATATATACACACACAAGAGAGATATATTCAGAGATATCCTGCTGCTGAACCCAGACTTCAAAGCATATCTTACAATTGCCCTCTTATAAGAAATAAAGCTTGGAGATAAAAGGAAACAATTTTCACTATTCAAAATTATTGCATCTAACTAGACCACTCAATGGGTAACAAATAATAGGAGTTTTGTAAATAGATTTTCAATGAAAACAAGATATCCAGAGGCATCAAAGACAATTGTTATCACCATCCTAAAGGAACATAAGTTTGGTCAGAGAAAAAAAAAGCTGGTGTAACATGGAAGCCAAAAGATTGAACTGCAAATCAGGACTTCCCCAGTTCGAATCTTCTCTCTGACATGAACTTATGCCTTATGCAACCCACTCCCCCATCTCAGCCCCCCTGCTGCAATAATCATGCCAACTTACCTTTAAGGATTTAATCAAGGTAATACATGTGAAGTATTTTGAACACCCCAAAAATGCTATGCAATTGCCAAGTACTGGATTGTTGTTTTTTAATCAGAAAAGAAAAATCACACACATATACAAAAACAATTACAGCACATGGAGAAAAACCATATACGGGTGGGCAGAAGTAACAGACTTTAAGTTCAGCCTTCATAAAGTGACTCCTTTTGTTGCCCCGGTGGAGGCAAAACTCAGGTATTGGGTGGCTGAGTTTTAGCCCGAAAGGAGACAAAAAGAGACTAGAGAGAAAGTGTGACGTGTTTATTTCACTTGGCCAAGCGGACCAGTTCTAACCGACAGATTCAGGGAGAGAGTGGCAAAGACACAAATTTTCAAAGCAGACCTTATACCCTATCACCATATGAGCAGATACTGCGGTTAGACAGGTGGTCACATGCTCTGTCCCAAATTAGTTTCTCTTTCCACTCTAAACTGGTCCTGTGGTTTCTGACTGCTGTTAACTGGAATATCTGAGGGGAGGGGGTGCAAGTGGAGGAAGTTGCATTCAGAAGTTCATGCAGCAAACAAACATGAAGTTAGTTTTGTTCAGTTGGTTACACTTTGAGTGGGCAGCCATTTTGAAGGTTAACTCAGGTTAGCCAAGTACAGAGAAGACAGAAAGATGCTAAGTAATTAAGTCAAGGCTTCCATTTCTCATGAGTTGGATTCTGAGTCATATACATAAATATATGGACTGAAATAGAGTTGCTTTCCAGACATTTCCACACTGACTATGGTAGCTCTCATCAAGTATACCCTTCTAGGCTTGGTGCCTGAAAAATTCCCTATGCCAAATGTACCGTAATAGTGTTCTCCAGGATTTATCAAAGAATAAGTATATATGTGATACTGGCCGAAAAGCTTCTCAGAAACAGTCAGAAAACCAGCCACAAGCATGAATTCCTGGTGACAAAATTCACTTCATAAGTTACTTGATTTGTTTAGTTAGCATAGAAAGCAGTGTAACAACACTGAAATCCCTCTGGCTGCAAGCCATTGTCTTTCCCCATTCAACCAAACTACTCTGTATTTAGACAGGAATATAGAATGCCTTTGTTTAACAAACATGACAGATGTACAATGGAGACACTAACTCCCTTCTTGATTATGCTGAATACATTATTTCAAGAGTGGCTTCCTGGGCCCGGCAGATGGCAGTCTTCTACTGAGTCTGTTATCATACCAAGTGGGCCCATCCTCCATATTGTCTTCAAGTAAATGAAGAATCCTTGCTTCTTTACAGGAGGTTTTCTATTTGAAAAGGGGTGCTGTATTCACGTCCAGACACACCATAATTCCAAAAGTTGTAGTAGTAGTCTTAAGAGTAGAATATTTTGCATGTTTAGACTAATTGCATGTGCATTCCTCCAGATGTATCCTTCATTTAGACCATGTGGACTTCATCAATAGCACAATCTCTGACACATCTGTTTAGCCTTTGCTCCTCCTTCATTAAGAATGACTTCCTATTGAAAAATCTTACTCTAGTGATCTCTCTCAATGTAACATTTAGCAGCAATGATGTCCTTTTTGAGTTACCTAGTTCATTTTCCCAAAGTCAGTAAAACTCCAGAATTCTTGCTAAAAATTCCTTCCTAGAAGCCACAGGATTTCCTATAGGAAATTCTATAAACAATATGCCACAATCTCCTCAGGTGTTCACATTACTGGCATTCTCTTTTCTCCTAACCCATTTGGGTACTGTTCCTGTAACTATTAATTTTGAGAGGTCATCAGCTCAGCTTACTAAAAACTAAACACACACACACACACACACACACACACACACACACACACACACACACACACACACACACACACACACACCCTATCAATTGTGCACTCATTTCTATTGCAAGAAAAAAAAGATGGTTGGAAAACTGCGATTTCTACAGCGCTACGGGACTTGATTTATAAAATGTGAATAGGAAACTACGTATCCATTCCACCATCTCAGAAAACGACATAAGCCTTCCTTGCTTCAGTCACTTTGAACTGTGGCCAGCTGAAATAATATGTAATAATACTTAGCATACTTTGAGTGTGCAAAATGTTTCACATGTATTATCTTGTACCCTTTAAGAGAAGCGCTATTAACGCTATATTGCAGCTGAGGCTGAGCAGAGTGGCTTGCCCAAGCCTACCCAGTGAGTTCATGGCAGAGTTGAGATTCAAGCTGGAGAAGTGCCGATTTGCACCTCAATCTCTTAGCCATTATATTACACCAGCTCTCAAACAATGCCTGTTGGTCCAATGGATTCTGTGAAACCAGCCACAACATTCCTCAGAATGGAGGAGTCAAAAACACTACCCACTGGTAGTATGCACCTGATAATCCCTAGCTGAAGCTGCAAGGAGAAGTATACTCAAGCCCTGCTTTATATACCAGACAATCTGGTAAAGGGATTATAGCTAGGAGTATCTGAGCAGAGAAACTGAAAATGCAGGGTAAAGAGATTCCGTGGGATGCCAAAGCATATACCGGTAGTTGGAACTGTAGGAACATTCACTTGAAAAGAAATAATGGGTCATTTCTAGTATTATTTTACATTAGCTAATCATTTACCTCATGATTCCACCAGAGACAAACTTGTGAATGTTTAATATTTATTTCAAATAAGATGCAATCGTTTGGGTGGGGGGAGGGAGGGAAGCATGTTTAAAAGCGAGCTGACACAGAAGAATGTGCTGCCATAAGAAGGCCGTCATTGCTGGTTAAATTTTAATAAATTAGTATGCGACATACCCTTGAATTTGGAAAGGTGAGCCTCTTTAAATCTATCCCCTTGGGGTAAAGTTAATACAGTACATTTAAAATGATCATACCTCGTATATATGTTTATCTTTTCATATATACCACAAAGATATATTATTAAACTCAAAACTGTTTCAAAACTTTTTATGGGGATCAGCACTACCCAGGATCTCTTTGAAGAGGATGCAATTATTTAATGAAGGAAGGTTTGGACTTCCTGGTTTTAGTTTATATCAAGATTATCTTTTAATCTCCAGTAATAATTGGGACAACTCTGTACAACGGAGAATTCTATCTTGGGCTATCATAGAGGCTTATGCAGTGGCCCCTCTCCTGAAATTGATAGCACTGGGGTCTACATGTGCTAAGCTAAGGTTAGTTATGTGCTAAAGCTACATGTGCTAAAGCTAAGTTAGGTTAGATATCCATAGTTAGATAAGTATGGAGTATGATGGCACGGAAATATAAATTTGATCCTTACATGCCAATTAACACTGTGGGCTAATCAAGAATTGAAGATTGGGAAGGAATCCTTTTTGTGCAAGTCTTGGATGATAGGGCAATATTCACTAGATCAACAAATTGGCCAAGATCAAGAGGTTTTTTTGTTTTTAAGGCTGAGGGTTAAATATGAATTGTCATCGGCAAAATGGCAATATTTACAATTATTTATTTATTTTATTTACAGTATTTTTATCCCGCCTTTCTCCCCGAAGGCACCCAAGGCGGCTTACAACAAAAAAGAAAAATACAATAAATACAAAAATAATCACATTTTAAAACAGTAAAAAACAATTAATGAAAATTAATAAAAACAGTATCTAAAATCGATTAAAAAGATCATTGCTACAATTAAAACAGGAGCATGAAAACAGCAGCACCCCCACCTGTACCAGTGAGATGTTAAAAAAGGCAAGGGCTCAGAAGGCTTCTTTGAACAAGAAGGTTTTTAGGCCTCGGTGGAAAGTGTCCAAAGAGGGAGCAGTTCGTTAAGTCAAAGGGGAGCGAATTCCATAAGGTTGGTGCCACTACTGAGAAGGCCCTGTTTCTGGCCACCGCCCCTCACAACTCCCCGGGCGATGGCCCCCGCAAAAGGGCCTTCTCTTATGGCATTATGGCATCTATTAGAGTCTAAATTTGTTTCAGTGGCATTAGCTGCTTCTGAAACCTTTTTACTCTTAGAAGCACTTTCTAAAACTCAAGTCAATGGAGAAAAAGTCTACAATATTTGTTTATAAATATTTAATGTTGCTTAATAAACATGATACTCAAATGCTTAGAGGAATTTGGAATGTAGAACTGGACCATCCTATTGTGTATAACCAATAGAAAGTGGCTCTAAATAATAATCCTGCAATATCTATGGATCTTCGATTGCAATTAATTCAACAAAAAAATATTTTCAGAATACATTGGACACCGCAACATCTTTATAGCACAGGGCTACCGGTAATTAAAGACTCTAAATGCTGGTGTTGAATGAGCTGAAAGAGACACTTAATCATAAGTAAGCCACATCTGGATCGTGCCAAGGCCTGTGCCCCCCTCCCTTGGCCCTCACGCGATACATTCTGAGGCCAAGGGAGAGGGTCACAGGCCTCGACGCAACCCAGAAGTCGCTGAGAGGAGCTCCAGAGACTGCCCTACAGCTGGCGCGATTTGACACGCAAGGGTAAAAAAAGTTTTTTCCCTTTAACTTTTTTAAACCCGGACTTCGCAGCCATCAGTGGATGGTCAAATCCACAAATACTGAATTCATGTATAACGTGGGCCCACCTGTATAAGCATAGTGTTTTTGCTGTTACTGAATTAAGATTTTATAGTGCAGATTGCTACAATTTTTTTTATGTAATATTAATGTTATATATAAAACATTTATTTTTTCCTCTCTTTTTTAGTTGATTGTTCCGTTTCTTTTTCACTAATAAAGGGTGAAAAAATGAATACATAAAAGTGAGCCAACACACAAGAACGTTCTGCCATAAGGAGGCCATCACTGCTGTTTACTGGATAAAGTGAAATGGGGTTAAACTCAGTAGAGAGTAATTGGCTGTGTCCTGTTTTCAGTCAGTGCCTAGCAAACAGAAAGCAACTTGACTTAAAGCAGGATGTAAGCCTGGAGACTGATTAGTTAGGAAGCTATTGCTAAAGGCAGTAAGAGTACAATCTGTCCCATGAGCTCTCTCTCACAGCAGTTTTCTCTGCCCTGAGAGACTCCACTGGAAATCCCTTAATGCACTATGCCCTTCATTTATTTTTGCTACTGGACATTTGAGAGCATTTAAGAATGCTACTTTTTGAACAGTTGCCTGATGATGGATCACACTGAATTAAATATATTTTTATTTCTTTCCTCTTCCTTACTAGCAGGCAAAGACTACCATCTACTGTACAATTGTGAAACTAGATATTTTACCTGATGCCTAACATTCTTTATCCTCTAACTGAATAGCAAAAAATAATAATAATTCAAGTTTAATATGTCATATACCTGGTCTTCATGCTAGCTGTAAAAATCTCCTTTATCATGTCTAAGCTCATGACAAAACAGATTCAGCAAGAAGCTAAATTAGCTCTTGGTTTAAAAAAAAACATACTGCTAATGCAGTATATAGTATTGAGAAGGTTAAGACTATATTCTCCAAACTTTTTAACTTATATGACATGATATGATTAGAATAACTACTTACTGTATACACCTTGATTGATATACGTATTTAACTATGAAACACCACCAAAACAGAATTATTTATCTGGCAGTATGCTGACATCTAGGTGAAAGAAGTCTTTAAATTTATACAATATACCACCTAGCCCCTTACACATAAATTCTTCTTAAGTATTAATTTAGGATTCTTATTTTATTATGGAATTAATTTCATTGTTACTTAAAATGAAATTCACTACCCCTACCCACCAATTTTCAAAGCAGAAGCTCATCAGGTGCTAGAAAAACAGTGGGTGACTAGCACCCCCTAGTGTCAGAATTATCGGGAGAGTCTTCTGGATATATGTGCTGGCAGGCACATCTCTCAAGACTAGAGGTGAGCAACTTAATGCCAGTGGCCCTTCAAAAAACAGCGTCCCTTCAACAAAAATGCCAGTGGTCCTTCAACAAAAGTACAAACTTTTGTGAAAGCTGCTTCAGGCCTGGTCTTGTTCTCAAATAGCTTTATTTCTCCACCTATGGAAATATGGCTCTCCTATACTTAGAACCAGAGTGGATAAAAATATATATATTGTTATAGTTGAAATTCTCTTTATTTTTACTAAGCCTGCATGGTGATAGTTTTAATTTAAATGTGCTATAGCTCTAAGATATCATTACAGAATAGGGATTATAAATTCTAATTCTACATTATGCGACAATGATTCATTTAATCTTTTAAAAACGTTTGTAAAGGAGTTCCAACAGTTCTTGGATTGGGGCTTCAATTTTATGGGCTTCCACAGGATTCTGCATACATTATTTAGCTTAATCTTTCTTCCTACCCTTCCTACTCAGTTGAGTACTCAGTCTAGTAGAAGATACCATAAGAAAATCTTGCAGTTCTCACACTGGGTTCAGTAAGTACAACCAAGATACAACCCACCTAGCAGAGCAGATTGCAAGGTAATTGCTGGATGAAGTTAATGATAGAGAAATTGAACAATGCTCAAAAAGTAGAGGGGGAAATTGTTAGGCTGAATCTTGATGGCTATGGCCATGTCCACAATGACCCCATTCATGACCCCATGAACAATGGATTATCTTACTGACAGAGACAATTGATGCATCAGGAAATGCACACACAACAGAATACTTACAAGAAGTAGCGGTAAAAGCTATAGCAAGCTGTGATAAAAGATTTAAATGTCTCTAGTATGTAGCCTGGTTAGAGATAATACTATAAATGTAACCAAGATGGGAAGAAATCTAGAAGGAAGTGAAGAGAATCTCAAGCTAATATATGGCTACAGTGCTCATAAGATAACTTGTTATTGGTTATTTTAGCCAATAACTTTAGTGTTCCAGAAATAAAGGCTAATATTGAAAGTGCAAAATACTTCAACACCCATGTTGCAACAGCTGCTCTGAAGGAAGTGGGAACAAATTTGCTCTCCTACTGGACATGTGATGGAACTCGGTAGTGAACTGTTTAGCACACTATATCAAGAATTGGCCTAATCGGATGATTGTCATTGCCACATTTGTCATTTGTCATTGTTTTCACAATACTTTTCACAATATTGTCATTGTTTTCACAATACCTTTCACAACCAAGGTTCTCAATATTGGGCTAAAGAGAAAGGTAGAACAATTGTGGACTACCCTGACGCCTATTTTCACAGCCTTGAACAAAGTACAGGGAACTGAATGAGACCTTCAAGAGAAACACACAATGCAGAGCTAAATTGCAGGCATTAAAAGTAACAAAATGGAACAAGCACTATCCCTAACTCATTTTTTTGCAAAGATTCTCAATTCTCAGTACCTGGGTCAGTCTTTAACTGCTGAGGGAAAAAAAAGTCAGCTATGACATGGGCATCCATAAATCATTACTCCATAATATCAACTATAATCAGTTTTAAAGGGTGAACCATTCAAGAAATATGTTTGCTGATGATGTTTTAAAGCAAGTTACAACAGTGAATGGGGTGGAAGTCACTTAAGCACTTGGATTTAGAGACTGATGAAAAGCGAATCCAGCTTTTAACAGTAGCAGCTTTTCCTACCAGTGTATTTTCTTCCTTTAGACAAGTTCACTGAAAACATGTTTGAGATCTGAGAAAGCAGGAAAGCCTGTTTTTTCTTTTCCAAAGTATGAATAAAAAAGGGGGAGGGAGGAGAAGACTATTGAATAGCCTGCATAAACCAAAATTTTAATTTTCTCAGCAGATATAAATATCAGTAGTTCTCAAACTTTTCGATCTCCAAGCCCTTTATACTTCTAAAAGGAGTCTCGGAGAGCCCCAGAGCACCATTGGATGCGCAGAGTCTCAGGGAGCCCCAGAGTGCCGGTGGGCGTGCAGAGAGGCGCAGCACCGAACCCAAAGCCAAATTCCGGCAAAGAGTCGGAACAGGAGGGGATGAGGAAGGACAGACGCTAACTGGAGAGGCAGGAGGGACGGACAAGCAAACTGGGCAGGGGACAGATGGTGGCCACTTACGCTGCGCTCGTGGAAGCCCTGAAGGAACACACTCTGGTCTATATCATGTTTTGTTTTTTAAACATTTTTTTAGTTAGGAATAAACTTGATTTTAAAATATCTGAAATACTTAAATGTTTAGCTACATTTTTTAAAAAATGCAAAACACGATTTGCTTGGTGTGTTTGTTGTTGAACATACTGTATATCCAAAATGCATAGATGTTGTTTTAGTTAAATAATTTGAATGAGTGTCCAGTGATTGTGGTTGTCCTAACAGAGTAAGGTAAGAAAATATTCATAAATAACCTGTTGAACCAAAGATTCTTCACTTAATGTTAACATCAGTTTCCATATCACATCATGAGTTCTACACTGTCTTATAGTAGGTGAACTAGCTAGGGCTTTTTGATTGCTTCTCACTAGCTAGATTGAGTGATGCTACTATGCTTCCTAAAAATTAATACACAAAACCCAGTGATCTAATTTTCTATTCTGCAAGGGTGACTTAAAAAAACCAAAAACCTATCCCTATATAAAATATGCAACACCAAAGAAAGGAGACATACTTAATGCCCATATGAACAATTTCTTCTGCACTCATCTTTGTTTTCTTCCATATAAGAGAACGGTTGCCATTCACTCAAAGTACTACATAAGATCATTTCTTCTATTTGTGACAGTGAGTGGCTTTGCATCACACAAGGGATGTGATGGGTTCTTTGCAACTGCTTCCCACCCCCCAACATGTTTCACTGCTAGAATATAATTCATTTCAAAATAGAAGGCAGTGTTCAGAGAGATCTTGACCAGCCTTGATTCTATAGCTTAGGTAAGCAACTTAGTGATACACTTCTGATCCCAATCTTCCATCTCTGAGTTACTGAAACTCTTAAGGCCGGAACTACATTACACGAATCCCGGCGTGTTGCGGAGATTCTGACAGCATTTCAGAAGCAAGCGGAGCAGCTGCGATCTCTGCAATGCTGAAGCTGGAAAGATGGTTTCCCCTCATCTTTTGAGGGGGCGGGCTTTGCAGAGCTGGTTCGCGGAGCTACTGCAGCCTACCAATCGGAGGAGAGGGGGAGGAGAGTGGCTGCATGCCAATCAGAACTACCTCCAATCACCGTGGCTATTCCAAGGCTTATTCCCAGAGGAAAACACAGGACGAGGAGAGAGAAAACCAGAATGGCGGGGAATACTCAAAATAGTCCAAACTCCTGTCACTGTGGAGGTTTATTCCAAGAGGATTAATTGTAACAAGAAAGAGTAGAACAATCAGAGAGATTTGTGAGTGTGTGTGTGTGGGGGGGGGGGGCTTGCTTGCTGCTTGCAGCAAGGGAACAGTCTGTTGTGTGTGCACAGGCAGAGCAGAACAATATTTCCACTGCAGACCGATTATGGATTGAAAGCAAAATATTGCTTACGACTGCTCCATGTCGACTCATTCAGAGATGCACGGGAAGTTGAGCAGTACCCGAAACCCCTCAACGTGTGTGTTAAAATGAAATAGAGAGAAATGTGTGAAGCTTGTGGGTGATTTTGTCTCGGCTGCCTTTGCGACTACGTAAAGATGCATAAGGTAGGGTTGTTAAAAAGTAAAAACCGGCAACAAACTTGACGACGGTCCCGCTGTAAAAGAACAGACTTGCAATTTTTTCGGCCAATCAAAGCGCGCTTGTGTTTAACCAATCACAGCTGCGCTTTCTTCAGAAGGCGGGACAGCAGGTGGGAAGACACTCCTTCCGGCCAACTCTGCGGGCAGAGGCAGGGGCAGAGGCCTCCGCGTGTAATGTAGTTCCGGCCTAACATCCATTAGCAGAGCACCAAGTTTATGGCTGAAAGGACTGGTAGTGGATAAAAATCACATATATGTGAAGTCTGGAATTAGTTTAAATATGTTTCTTAAGACTTATTCTTATTGACTACTTTACTTTCTATCCATCTATAAATACAAAGGCAAAAATGTCCTCAAAAACAATTTTGTGTAGAATACAAAAACCATAACAACCCCCACACACACACACACACCCCTAGTATTAAGCTTGAGGGTGTGCTTTCCTCCATTCTCACAAAGTTGTTTTACCTGATCCTGTTTACTCTTGCATTCTCAGCAGAAACTGAACTTCTGAAATCTGCTGTCTTTCAATGTAGATTTTAGAATTCATTTAACATCTAAACGTGTCATGATATTTAAGGTATACACAAATGTTTGCAGAACATATTTTACGATCTATTCATTTGGATTAAAACAAAAACTGCATTGCTTTATTTACTGAAATCTTGTGAACACATGACTGAGTCTTCAAAGTTTCTATTATTGAAACCAAAAAAGCACCCAGAACCATCATGAAATTGAGCATCAACTTGAGCATTAGGGGTTCAAGCAACAATTAAGCAAGGTCAAAGTAGCCCCTGCCATGAGTTGATGAATAGTAGTTTTGGGACTCACAAAAAGTACTACTTCACCTAACACTTGATTAACTTAGGGAATTCATTACTACAAGTTATAGAGTGATGGCTACTAGCTATCAAGAACATTACCCATAATTAAGAAACAAAACTTCCATGTACAGAGGCAGTTACTGTTGAATATATGATGCTAGGGAAAAACAATAGGGCAAGACCATCACATCCATGCATCGTTTGTGAGCTCCCAGAACTATCTGACTGGCTGCTGTGAGAAGCAAAATGCTGGACATAATGGACCTTTGGTCTGTGGTCTGAACTTGCTACTATGACTCATACATTTTTTCAGTGGCTTACCATTTCCAAACTTTAAACAAAAATACAAGCTCACATTTAACATACATAGGACCAATAGTGATAAATTTAATTTTACTATGGAGAACTTTTTTTTATAACCATGGATTGCTTATACATAAACATTTAAAGTAGAACATTAATATGCATTTCTTGTAGTCATAAAATAAACTATATTTCAACATTATTTTTTAAATTGATATATAGAAAAAGGCAGGACAACTCAAGTCACTGTATATAGAATTTCTAGGCACTTATTAAACCCAGGTCTGCTTCACTTCAGCAAGACCAATGGGACCATGGAATGTATATAGCAGTGGAATGTATATAGCAACCTGGGGGTCGGGACCCCCAAAGGGGTCACGGGATGTTGGCTGGATGGCCACACCCAAGATGGCAACTCACTCCCCCCCCACTGCAGAGAAAAAAGTGCCTGATGCTCTCTTAGAGCTTGTTTGCTCACTTTGTGTTACTTTATGCTTGTCTTTTAGCATCTCTTAATATTAGCTCACTCCCCAAACGGGGCTGTTTATGAGTACAACTTTAAAAATGTGATTTATTTTAAAAAGTGTGATTTATTAAACCGTGTAATTTATTAAAACAATAACATCACTTCCTGCTTACTGACATCACTTCCGGACCCCTAGATGGGGGGGGGGGTTTCCGACAGATTGTCATTCTTACAAAAGGGAGTCCCAGTGCTAAAAAGGTTGGGAACCACTGAGATATAGCATTCCAGTAGCTAACCACATTACATTTTGGTTTCTATGCACACATCAAGTCTAAATTTGTGAAATTAACTGAGAAGGTAAAGAAAATATTGCTTTATATATTAAACAAATAGGGTATCTGCCCAATTTAAAGCAATCATGAACTTGCATACTTTCAACAGTTTCTCTGCCAAATTTGTGAAAATGGGAATTACGTTTCTCTATGAAATGTCTTTCATGAATCACACCAAGGCTTAATAATGGATATGTGTTTCATAAAACAATGCTGATTTTATACATTAGGCAGAGCTTTGTTTATTTAATGCAATTTCAGAAGTAGAATTTTACCAATTTTGTTAACGTTTTCTTTGGTTTCAAAAGCTAAATAAACATTCTCAAAAGCTAAAGACACACTGAATGACAGACTTCTACAACAAGTCATATATTAAGGAAAACAAAAAATCTAAGGCTTCAAATAGTAAAAAGGAGTCTATTTGATGTTATCCCCACTACTTTATTACACGTTTCCAGATATTTAGAAAACAAGGATTATCACAGCAATTTTATAGACGTATAGATTAATAGGAATGTGAGATATGGCACAGTTTATGAATTACCATGGTTACAAGCTTTCAGAACAGGTCTCTCAGAAGTTGGGCTGAAACTCTGTGGTACATCTGTAGGTTAAAAAAAAAGGAAACATTTATCACCTGCTAATATATATTCACTAGCATATTTCCAAGGAGTCCTTTATCACATTAAAACATATTTGGAAGAAAAGCTGTATTTAGTAAGTCTTACAAGTTATTTCACATTTAATATGTTACTATAAAAGTAAACATGATTCTATAGACTAGTCACGTGAGCAATAATCTGGTTGCACTAACTTTCAGTATACTGACTGGTAAAACATACTGATACCACCCCCAAGAAAACCATACAGCTCTGCTGCATTTGTTTTTACAAGGAAAAATAATAAAAGTGGCTACTGGCACTTCAAAGCAACTCCAGCTGTAGTTCTACACCAATGGACACATTCTTTAGGGGGAAAAAAGGCTTGTGCCATAATTCTACAGAGACTAGCAAAGCAAAAAAAAAAGAGAGATTTACCTTTAGATCTTGTCCTTTTTCTTCGGTCTCGAAAAGCAGCACCTGACTGCAAGGCCTCCAAAAGGCTATCCATCACTCCTGTCTCATCCTCCTCTGTAAAAAGAGATGGAAGGAATTCCTTCAGCCTTCAGGGTTACCATAGCAATGCAAAAGGATTTACAGAGCTGAGTAAAGACTGTGGCATTAAAAAGCTGGCAATTCCAAATTCAGACAAGCTTTTAATTCACTCATAAATCAGATCTCCAAGGTCAGCCCTGTTAGTGTTAGTACTGTGTCCATTAAAGCAGACTGAAGTTCATTTTGAGACACTCACTGAATCTTAAAGATGGAGGAGTAACTTTAAATGTAATGTGATGCCATTCATATGCTTCTACATCTCTTTGAACCCTGTATCACTTCCCTTGTAGAAGCAGATTACTTTGTGGGACAACATCTTCTAAGGTGAAATTGATTTGCATAAAACATATTCATTGTTCAGATTCTGAATGAATCATAAAAATTGTATTCTGATATGAACATCTGAGATCCCACTCATGAGAAGAAACTGATTCACTATACTTTGATCACTGTGGTTTTCTAAAAAGTGAAACTTCACACTGTATGAGTCAGCACACTCTCACAGGTAGACTTGATACAATCTGCTTCTCCCTGTTATAACATTAAAGAGTCTTATAAAGCTATTTACCGGTACATACGGTATTCTCAAGAGGTGCAAAGCAATTGCACGAACTACAGGGGTGCCTTCAGAAATATCTGCTGTCCCTGCACTCACCCCCCCTTTTTTTTTTAAGTTTATGTGCATGGCCTGGCACCACTGCACTCTACTCCCTTCCTGGCTGCTTAGGGAAACAATGAGTTAGGCAAGGAGAAAAAAAAGGTGCAACACAATTTATAGTCCAAAAACGATTTTAAGTTTTCATGGCCTGCAATAATTCTTGATTTACTGGAGCAAACGGGTATAGAGCCATGGCAAAAAAGGTTTTTTAAATGGTATCAATAAAAAATGAGGCAAACTTAAGTGCAGCTTAAAAATAGTTTAAAATATAAAAATATTAAAAACGCAAACACACTTAAAATAACACGTTAAAAATTAAAACCATCAAACATTGCAACGTTTCGCTCGTCTGCTACGAACATTATCAAACAAAAAAACCTCATGTAGTGGGAAGATAATGCTCGTAGCAGACGAGCGAAACGTTGCAATGTTTGATGGTTTTGATTTTTAATGTGTTATTCTAAGTGTGTTTTGTTTTTAATATTTTTATATTTTAAACTACTATTTTTAAAGCTGCACTTAAGTTTGCCTCGTTTTTTATTGATATCATTTTAAAAAACTTTTTGCCATGGCTCTATACCCGTTTGCAGCTGTGAATCAAGTATAGTCCATCCCCTTCCTCCTCCTCCCTTTTCAGACAGGTCATCCATCCACTTGCCACCTCCTCTTTATTGCTCTCTACCCATGCTGTCGAAACAAACTGGATGGACAGAGCATGATGGGAGCACTGTATGCTCCATCCATCCTGTTTGCTTCAATATGATGGGCAGAGAGCAAGAAGAGACGGCAGTAGGCAGATGGTCCACCTGAAAGATGAGAATAACTGGCATGGGGAGGGGCCTTCTCCTTTTTGCCCATCTGAACATCTTGCCAGGTGGGCTGGAAGGAGGTGAAGCTGAGCAAAGCAATCCTGTTCTGATCATTTGTAGAAGTCAGTGATCAGGACCAATGTGCTGCTGGCTGCCTCTTGCAGCTCTGCTGCCTTGATCACTTTTCCAGTGTCCCTAGAAAAAGACGTGGGATGCCACTGCCCAGATCCACTTCCTGCTTGCTCTCAGTGAGAGAGAGAAGGGTTGGAGAGCTTATTGAAGTGGCTGGACAGGTGACAGGCTGGAGGGGGATGGTGGGCAGATGTAAGTGCTGGGCACCCCTCAGTTCACAGCTGCTCCTGAATCCACTACTCAAAGTGGCCGCTTCAGTCAGCCCCACACAGCCCTAGTTAACTGTTGTCGAAGCTTTCATCAAAAGCAGTCTATAAGCAGTAACGCTACTAGTATTACCACCACCATTAGAACTGTTTAGTTCACAGCAATCTTCCTCTCAGACAGAAAAGCAAGCTGAACTGGCTACTGAGCCAACTGATCTAATGTCAAGAATATTCTGAAGAACATTAGTAAAGGCTATGGCATATTACAATTGCATTGCTGTAAACCCCTGGACTTGTGAGCAACATATCAAAGGAGTTCTTCCCCCATGCCCAGGAAATTATAACTATAAGGCAAAAGTTAACGAAAATCAAATTGTCATCCTCATGAAAACTATCAAGGTACCTGAAATAATGCTGATCTGTTTGTAGAAAATGTATCCTGAACACAACAACATTTAATGCTGTGAAACGCATGTGTCAGAAAGCCTTCAGCACTTCCAAATCAGGGCTGACTAAAATGATAGGTGCGGATTAAATCTGTTCTTGTATTCATATGAGTCTGAGATACAAACTGATGTAACTATTAGCAATGTAGAAGGGAAAAATAATCCTGATTCCAAGTTGAGCATGCTTCAGACTATCACTTCAGTTCAAAAGTTGTTTCAGATGCCTTTCTGTACCTACAGCTGGCCAAGCAAGCAAAGATAGCCAAATGGAGTTCTGCAGGCTGGATCTAGTTCCCAGTGCAATTTTGTCTGACTGCTTGAAGCCCAACAAAAAAATTCAATTAGTATTACAGTACCTCTCTCTTTTGTTTTAGATTTAGTATGCACATGCTTATATATTGTAACTTTTCCCTAACTTCTGAGTCCTTATTGATGTAGTGTTATCATTCCTATTGGATCCGACCAGACACAAGAAGGTTAGTTGCTGTGGCAAACAACACTTCCAACATAGGACACTATCTGAAGCATATGGAAGTTGGTCATCCTTGATTAAAACAAGAACTGAGCTTTTAACAGACTTCTCTCTACATTCTGAAATTTCAATCACAGAGATGAGAAAGAACAGGGATTCAAATTGATCCAAGCTACTTATATAGTAATGCAGAGGAACACTGAGCAGTGTGAAACATTCTTTCAAGTTTTCCCAATGTACACAGCCTTTTCAATCAGATAACTAGATAAAAAGAAAAAAAAATAAAGTGACTAAAATGATGAGATTCAAACCAGAGATTTGTGTCACTTGCTTTCCTAATGCCATGGCACCAGCCAAGAGGCACTTATGACACTAACACAACAAGATTCAACATCGCACTTTGTACCATATTAGTGACAATCGGGAAGGGGGGTGGAGGGTGAGAGGACCCTGCTATTCTAGTTGCTATGGAGGAAAAAAAAATCAGGATGTTTTCCACTTTACCTGCTTTCGTTTCTAGCAAGCGTTTTTTCTTTTGTTGTCTTTCTAGTTTTTCTTTTTCTGCCTTTTCTTTCGCTATTTTAACACGCCTCTGCTTTTCTTCTGATTCTTTTCTTCTCATATTCTCCTTTGTTACTTGCTAACAAAAATAAATCAAGTTCCTTCAGCATCAAGTATTGAAAATTAGAAAACCGTCTACATGTTTTAAAAAGGTACAGCTTTTAAAAGGTACAGCTATTTTTTTAAAAAATAGATTGACATAGATCCTTGTCTTAAGGGGCCATTTGGTCTTACATAGTTTAGTGTTCATGCTATAGGAGATTACTGTACACATGTCCATTTAGTTGTGTATATGCAGTGGAAAGCTGTAATTCACCATCGCTAACCTAGCTGCCTGCAAGGACATAACCGTATATACTCGCGTATAAGTCGATTTCATGGATAAATTGAGGGCAAATTTTAAGCCAAAAAATCATGGAATTTGCTATGACCCATGGATGTCAAGGGTAAAACTTAGAGGTGTATGAACTTCTTTGAATTCTTGAAAATGACTAGTGATTGTTCTGAGGCAGCAACACAAATTCTCCAAACAGGAATAAAGCTATTTTACCTTGTTCTGAAACAGCACAGAAACAGAACTATTCTCCAAACAGGAAGAAAGGTGAAGGAGCTTATGGAAGTTGTAGGCTTTGTGAAGATTATAGTACTGTACTTCCATAGCAGGAGCCCTCACAAAATTATAACTCCCACAAGCTCCTTCACCTTTCTTCCTGTTTGGAGAATAGCTCCATTTCTGTGCTGCTTCAAAACAGGGTAAAATGACTTTTTTTTACCCACCTGCATGTGTCCTGCTTCTCAGCTCAGTCCCCCCCACCAAGCAGCTGTTCTTAGAAGCCCCATGTACAAGTCGACCCAGGTTTTCAGGGTCAATTTTTAAGGCATAAATTTTTAGACTTAGACTTATATAGGGTACTCTTCACATGATTGTATGGAACAAGAATATCAGACCCGAGTTCAAATTTCCATTCGGTTCTCGCTAGGTGACATTTGGTCAGTTGCAATCTTTCAGCCTAATCTAACTTCACAGAGTAGCTGTGAAAATAAAATAGGGGGAGGGAAAGGAGAACCACATATGTCCCCTGAGCTCCATAGAGGAAAGGTAGGATATATGAAATATAGGCAGTGTATATGTATAAAATACCATTTACAACACAAAAGCTACAGCAAGGATTTCAGAGAGCTATATATTTGGAGCTGGGGGAAGGTTAAAGTGTGGCTCGCATGTTTGAGCATCAAATTCAGACATTTCATAGATTTAAAATTAATACATTCAGGCAATCAATATTAGCTTTTGCATCCTGACATACAGATTCATTAAACTTAAGACACCTAACAATTTGCAACTTCTGCAATATCACCAGATAAGTACCAAAGTGGAAACAATGGCTAAGACTATCCAATACACAAACATACACGTCAAACAGGGAAAACACTGCACTGCTACAATACAAATCCTTATTTTTTTTGGGAGGGGGGGGTTCCTAAGAGCAAGGCACACAAACTGAGTACAAACAGCATTTTAATCTTGCACTAGTAGTTGCTGTTTAAGTTTTCATAAGTACTGCACTTTCCTATGAAGAGTAAAATGGCCCAATGTGAACATTAAACTTGTTACAATCTGGCCACTGAAGAATATTTCTGTCTTTCCTCTGAAAAAGGAGAAAAAAATAGAAGAACCTAGGAAACATAAGCACGTTTGACTATGCAGCTTTTGTCGAGTATGAACACTTGATTATATACTTTACCAAGAACATTGTTCTGAAGTTGTTCAAGTCAGTTAGAAATTCTTCCACTGAAACTTTCTTCATATCAATTGCAAAATAATCCATCACATTTTGGTAGAGTTTTTCCATGTTTTCATGCATCTTCGAAAGTTTCTGGAACTGTTCCCTTGCTTGAACTGCAAAGGTGTATTAAGATTGTAAAGGCTAAAAACGGGAATACAATTTTTTGAAAAGTCCATTGCGACAGATTGTTCAACAGCCTTACGTTCACTCATGAAGCAAAGCAGAGGCAGAAAAACGCTTGAATTCAAGGCTGTCCCATCACACATACGTTTCCCCCCACTAACGTTTTTATATTACATTTCAACAAAAGACAGTACATACTGCTAAGCCAAAACAAGATGTTGTATCAGTATACAAATAAAAGTATTGTAGAGCTTCAATCCAGGATCTTTTGCAATCTACGTAGGTCAGTGAAGCGAACCAAAGTTCCAAAAATATGCATTTCCAAATGCTCTGCTGCAGCTCTGAGTTGCTGAGTCAATTTCTCCATTTGAGCAATATCCAATACCTTGCTAGATCACTTTTTTAAACTCTATATTACCACGGAAGAGGACAAGAAGGAAACATGGGTGAAATCAATCACCTCTCTCATTACATGTGGTTCTGCCTATAGTCAGCAGCTTTTAGATTGTCCTCTCCATTCTTGCTAGCTTTTAAATGCTTCAGCAATGAATTGCTTTTGCACAGATGAAGTACCACTTCATCATTTGTGGTTTTATGAATTTCAGAAGGTACTTTCTTTTGGGTAGGGGGTGTAAAACAGTCATGTGTTAAGTATTTCCCAAACAAAATCTTAGGCAAGCTACTCAAAATGCTACTCCTTTGCAATATCTCATAAAATACCATTTGGAGCCTTCCAGGAGTGAGGGAGGGCCAGTCACTCATCCTGAAAACCTCCCGAATGGCCTCCGCAACAACTGCGGCTGCGAAAGAAGTTGCCAAGGCTGTGGAAGCTGCCGCCACTTCTCACGGGACCGCAGGCAGAACCTGGGGGCACAGCATCCCCCAGGCCCTGGCCTAGCAACGCTACAGACAAGATGTGCATACAAATTAGTAAGTACATTTGTAGACTATCACGACGTGACCAAATCTCCGAATTGAAAATCCACATATTTCCGGGTAAAACTACGTTGTTTATAGACTATTTACATAAACGAGATGTTAAGACAACTTTACGTTTCACCCCATTCATTAGGGGCATCATCCGAAGTTAGGAAACATTTGAGGAGCACTCATTTATACTCGTATTTCCAGATGTGATTAGCGTCAGAGTAACAGAGACCTGGATATAAATAGCGTCAGCTGTCACCTGAAACACTACTTCTACTAATCGTTACATTCTAAGCAAGATCTCCTACCCTAATCAAACTCTCTGTGTCAGCTGGCCACTAAAACATTCTCCTAACACACTGTAAAACAACCAACACATTCTCCCGATCTCCCTGCTAAACAGCCATCCTATTAGATCCGGCAGTTTATCAATCAATTAAAAAAGACCCGACAACACGAGTACTTAAGAACACAAATGACCTCATTAAAAAGTCTATTTTGAATGAGGAAACTAAAAAGAAACTGATTCAGTCGGAAGCCACACACCCCCAAGGTTATATGGTCTACCCAAGATTCATAAGGAAACAGTACCCCTGAGGCCAATAGTAAGCTCGATTGACTCACCTACTTACAAGTTGGCGAAACACCTAGTTAAGGAATTACAACATTGGATTGGTAACACAGAGTCATATATTAAAAACTCAGCTCATTTCGTTGAGATCATCAAAAATCTTACTTTGCCTAGTCCTGCTCGCCTTATAAGTTTTGACGTGGTATCCTTATTTACCAATGTACCATTGAAAGAGACTATGGACATTATTAAGTATTTGGCTCTTTCACATCTAGCAGAGCTGATACATCATTGTGTGACTTCAACTTACTTTATGTGGAAGCAGAATTTTTACGAACAGGTAGACGGAGTAGCAATGGGCAATCCACTGAGCCCCGTCCTAGCTAATCTGTATATGCAACACTTTGAGATTAAAGCCATAGATTCCTCCGAATACAAACCTAAAAAATGGCTTAGATGATGTTTTTGCAGTTTGGGACTATGATGATCAAAAACTGGACAGCTTCCTGAAACATCTAAATCAACAACACCCTTCGATAAAGTTTACACTGGAAAAAGAAAAAGATGGGAAACTACCTTTCCTGGACGTGCTGGTTGAAAGAAAAGATGATAGTACATTAGGGTACGAAGTCTACAGAAAACCAACCCACACCAACAGATACTTACATAGGGAATCAAATCACCATCCAGCCCAAAAGAACAGCCTAATACCTTACTTTATAGAGCTGAGAAAATAAGTGAACCTGAGCATGTGCAGAGTGAGAAACAATACGTGGAAAGAGTCTTACAAGCTAATGGTTACAAAGGAAAAGAAATTAGAAGGATAGAATTAAAAAGGAAAACACCAAAGAAAGAGATTTACAGTTGGAATTAGGCAATGTTACTTTGCCTTACATTAAAGGAACAACAGACAAAATTGGGAGACTGCTGAATAGGTTTAACATCAGGACTTGTTATGTTCCAACCAGCAAAACTGGCAATTTTTTAAGGAACCCTAAAGACAGACTACATCCATGGACATATGCAGTTTATAGAATCCCATGCAGTTGTGGAAAATGTTACATCGGTACCACAAAAAGAAGTGTGAACACACGTATAAAGGAACACCAGCGATATTTAAGGTTGGAACAAGCTGATAAATCAGCTATTGTAGACCATGCATTAAAAACTGGACACCAAACAATATCGTTCCCGTCTGAACAGGGAAGCAATCGAAATAATAAAACATCCCACTGCAGTAAACAGGAAGGGGGAATCTGTAGAGATTAGTGATAGTTGGCTTCCAGTCATCAAAAGGTCTCGCACTCTGACAGATCACAGAGCATCAAGAAACCAAGAGAGAGACTGCTTTGATATCGCAGATGATTTGGCACCAAAGTAGTTTTCATATCGCGTGGCTGTTTGAGCTCTCAACGATCGGCATCGGGGGAGGGCTGTTGCGTTTTGCTGCCCCATTTTATATAAGGAAAATCTTGGCAGCCATGGAACTTCGTTATAAAATGGTGATATGCCTTTAAAGAACTTGGCAAAGGCAGCAGTTAACTTCCCAACTGTTAACTTCCTGCAACAAGAAGAACTAGAGCAGACAGCAAGTTGCTGTTCCTTTGAGAATGCTCCTTATAGATTAGGAACGAAACGTTAGGACAATCTCTTCTTAAATAAATAAAACAACCAGAAAAACCTGGAAAATGCTTCCGTTTGTTAATTCAAAGACTCTACAATGTTGCAGCCTCCTTGCAGGACTTGCTGGCCTCTCTAGCATGTCGTCTCTATGGTGGAGGACTCAAGTACAGGCCTTCCAGGGCCTTGCACCCACAGGAAAGAATGAAGCTTTAATCGGTCATTAAATGAAGCTTTAATCGGTCATGGGGGGTCGCGTCTGTCTGGCTGATGATCCTAGCTAGGTCTTACTTTCGGGGAGAACTTATATTGATGAGTGCCAGCAAAAATCATGCAAAAATGACGATAGGTCTTACTTTCGGGGGAGATCTTATTTTGGGGAAAACAGGGTAGGTAGGATTGTCGACTGTTTACTTTGTTACGCCTCCCTTCTTTTTCACGGTTTTTTGTTTATTTTGTTATGTACTATTACTATTACTTTCTTTTTTTTCATATATATTTATATTTTATTGATATATTAAAACATAATACATATTTCATAAAGTTATAGCAAGTGCGAAGCAATACATCCTACTAGCATACTATTCACTATTTTCTACATATAATTTCCAACTAAGCCAAAATAACACCCACATTCTATTCATTAAATCCGCATATCATCACATCATTCCTCTCTCTCTCTTAAAAAATCAATAAATGGTTTCCAATTATTCACGAAAAAGTTAACTGACTTTTCCTTAATTAAAATTGTAAGTTTATCCATTTCAGCATAATCCAAAACTTTCAGCCACCAATCTTCCAGCGAAGGTATCTCCGAATTCTTCCAATATTGTGCATATAAAATTCTTGCCGCAGCTATCATATATAAAAACAAAGTTTGAAATTTTTCGCCTACATGATCCTCCCACATACCCAACAAAAATGTTTCCGGTTTCATTTGAACCTTAATCTTTAAAATCAACTCAATCTGTTTATGAATCTGAGTCCAGTACTTCTTTGCTTGGGGGCATGTCCACCACATATGGTAAAAAGTTCCTTCTTGCTTTTTACATTTCCAACATCTATTCGTCACCTTCTCATACATTTTTGCTAATTTGCTTGGGGTTATATACCATCTATATATCATTTTATACATATTTTCTTTAATATTAACATTTAACGTAAATTTCAACTGTTTTAACCATAGTTGTTCCCATTGGTCCATTAAAATAACATGACCTACATTTTTCACCCAATGAATCGTACATTCTTTAACCTGTTCTTCTTCTGTTTCAAACTTCAAAGCAATTTATACATTTTTGAAATTATCTGGTCTTCAGATTTTAATTGTACCTCCAATATTGATTCTTCTTCTACAAATCCATATGCCTTCTTGTCCACTTTAAATCTCTCCAAAATTTGAGCATATACAAACCATTGGCAATTAAAGTCTTCTTCCATTAGTTTTTCTCTTGACTTCATTGTACAGTCTCCTTGTGAAAAAATTAATAAATTTCTGTACAGTAGTCCTTTCTCTTTTGGCACGCTACTTCCACCAAAGTGTGCTTCATATGGTGCAACCCATAATGGTACTTTCTCATAAAACCTCATTTTATATCTATTCCAAATTCTCCATAATGCATGTCTAACAATGATTTCTAAATTCTAAATTTGCTTTCACTTTATCATACCCATGCCAACCAAAATCTCTAGTCAGAGCCTTCTAACTCCAATAATCTTCTATTTTGTAAATACACCCACTCTTTCAACCACATAAAACAACATGCTGCGTAATATTCTTTCAGATCCGGTAGTCCTAATCCTCCTCTCTCTTTTGCATCTTGAAGAATCTTATATTTCACCCTTGGTTTTTTCCCTTGCCAAAACTATTACTATTACTTTCTATTCATGTTTTGTTGTTATGCCAATAAAGTTTATTGATCGATTGATTGATAAAAGCCATACCTATTCGTTTCTTGCAATGTGTTCAAGAATACTGACTAAATGATATTTTATCAATACAAAGATGCAGTTGTCAGAAATGCTTTTAATAAATTAAAGGGAAAGATTTTTTTGGGGGGGGGTCCAGAACTTCTTTCTTCTGCTGCCTCATATCACCTACTTCCATGACACTGCCGCTTCAGATACATTTTCTGTTCTATTACAAAACATTAGCATTTTTGAACACATTTTAGCTTTCATGATTACCATCTGTCCCTCTTTTTATTATCTAGTACATTACAGCATTCCAAAACATTCGATTAACTATAAGAATCACAGTATTTCCTCTGTTGGGAGTTTCTCCCTAGCACTAAAAAGAAAAATAGATGGATACATCTTTATACCATGTTTTAAAACAATTTTTGGCCAACTTATTTTCAGAGTACAGGAGCCCTCTGAAAATTGTTTTTAAACTCATGTACACAACTATAATGGAAAGCCAACTAGAATAATCCAATAAGGGAGTCATCTATATGTATAGATTCTGTCAATAGTAAAAAGCGCACTGACTGTGCACATATCTGACTTCCAAAAGAAACATGAATGCTAATCAATTCATTAGCAGGTTCCAGGTTGATAGATTTAGTGACAGAATGTAATCGCTAAGTTGCCTATGGAGCATCATAAAGCCCCATCATTCCTGACTTGGCTTTACTGTTGACTGCTTTATACCAGCAGCATGCCTTTCAAAACATCAGCATTATTCAACTTTCTGTCATAACAATAAGAGATTGTACAGGCCCCAACTTCTTCATCCTGTACAGGATTATCTAACCTGTACATCAATTCTCCTTTGCTTTGTAATTTATTGTAGCTCCTGTTTTCCTGGAAGTGAGTCTCTTTAATTAGCAAGCTTGCAGCCATTACCAGAAACCACTGCTCCTCAATTATTTGCTGCCTACAGGGAGAGTAACTGGAGGCAACTAACTATTGCATGTTAACTGTGTTTAAAGATCAAAACATCTGTTTAAATGTCACAGATGGATTTAACTAAAATGGAAGAGTAGTTCTGTGAAGTTTCCAATAATGCACAATCTTATAAATAAGGAAAGCACATAATATAAAGTTCATACCTTTATAATAAAGTTCTGTCATTGAGGCATTCTCATAAGATGTGTGGAGGTTTTTCCAAAAAGAGAATTAAACAAACTAAGACCCCAATCCTATCCCCCGCCACTAGTGCCGATGCAGCTGTACCAAAAAGGTACTCATTGCATCCGGGGGGGGGGGGGGGACACCCCAAGGGCAAATGGAAAGTAACTAAAAATTATTTTTGTTTACCTCAACATAAGCCCTGGGGCCACCTATGGGTCTCTTTGGACATACACTACCTATTTTGGTGGCATATGTATGTCCAAGGAGAGAAACGTGGTGGGTAGGTTTAAAACTGAGGGGTTAAGACTTGACGGGTAGGTTTAAAACTGAGGGGTTAAGACTTGACATGTGCCATTGCCACTGTGGGTTCTGGCAACGCAGCCTACTCATAGGGCCGTGACTTTCACAAATATGAAATAGCGCAAATGCATATACAGCCATCAAATCTCTGTTCATTCTGGTACTTTCAAGTTCCCTTCTAGTTCAGCAGACAAACTGCTAATTCTTATGCAACATAGTTGTAGATTGCCATAGGCTTCACTGGAAACAGCTGAAAGCTAAAAAGCAAAAATACATACAAAACTGTCACTAAAATTTCCATGCTTAAACAGCTGACCTATCAAAATGCTTATTGTATTCCTTCCCCCACTCAGAAAACAAATTACTTACATGCCTGTATGAAATGAATTCACAGGCACTTGAAGTGGCATAATACTACTAATAGATTTTGCATTATAGGAGACACTTTTTTCATCTATCCTCGGTTCTTAGTAATTTATGGTGGAAATAAGGTTAGAGTTGTCAGAAGGAACCCTGCAAGTTGAAGAGAGATTATGCTAATAAATGTGAAGTGTTAAAGAACATTAGACAAAGCCAGATAAGTTATTTAACAGTCAAAAGGATATGGACATCTTTGTCATAAATTTGTCATGAATATCTTCAGAAAGGGGAAAGGTCTCCAAATCCTTCTCAAGTTGCATAAGCTGCCTTCCCATCTGCTTTAGGCTCTTCTCCAAGCTTTCTGCTGAAACTAAACACACATTATATTGAAGCTTTAGTTGTGCCATGAAATGAATACTGTTGTAATGCACCTTTGCAAGCAGACATCTGCTAAACCCACATTATGAAATAGCTGTTTGTTGGACAAAGCGTATAAAATACATTCCATGTTTTCATGAACCATTATTCTAAATAGCTTACCAGGGTAAAAAAAAGCACAAAGCAAGTTCACATGGGTTGTGACTTTACACACATGTTGTCCAGTTTAGAAAGGAAGCAAGCAGTCTATTTTTCTAGGGAACTGTTATTAGAAGGGGGTTGAAAGAAGGGGAGGCTAGCTTAACACCCATTTGGTCCCAAGATCAGATTTTCCCAGAATTCCCAAATGTCAGTGTGTTCAACATGTTTAAGGGACTCCCAAAGAGATATAACCACCTGCAAAAAAAATTCCCAGGTGTCCCATATACCTGTAGCAGAGGCGTTGCATTCACCACTCATTGGTTTTTAAGGCATAACAAATTTGTCCATTCATTCCTATGTAAAGCATAGACCTGACAGCACAAGATCTCAAACAAACACATAGTTGTGTTGTGCACACAGCTTCTGTGCTTTAGGGGTCTGTAGGGGAATGCCTCAGCACAGTGTACCCCAAGTTGCAAGTCCCTTCCTCCCAGGGTTTTTTTTTTTTGTATGACCCTTCAAATTCTTGAAATGCTGCAGCTTTAGTTGTGAGTTCAGCACAAAAACGTATTTGTGTTTCACACACAACTTCTGTGCTTTAGGGTTGTATAGGTCCATGTTTCAGCACAGTGCACCCCAAGTTACAAGTTCCTGAGTACAAGAGTTTTGTTTTTATGACCCTTCAGACCCTGTAAGTGCTGCAGCTTTAGCAATATGATGAAAATGACTTCATTAGGTCTATTCTGTTATCCATGCAACCCAATGAGTGCTTTGAGCAACGCCTGGTGTTGCTGCTTACAGCTGTGTACAGCTGATCACTTGCACCTGAGGTGCTCAAAACAAAGTGGATTCAAAAGCCAGGGCCCTGGCCCTGGAAAAAAAGCCAAAGTTTCATTTCTAATTTCAGTGAGGAGGGGGTACCCTGCAACCAATTCCTGCACCTCATTTTCCCTAAAAACAGTGATCTTTGCTCTTCTGGGGGGGGGGGGGGTCAGTGGGGTAGTATTCTCAAATTGAAAGAGAAAGGATATCTGAGCAAGAGAGATCTGTGAGGCTTAAACACCCGGAACTGTAATCAATTGCTGATCATGCCCTTAGCACGGGACATACGATTCAATTTGAGAATACTACAAGCCTCAGAACAGAGAACAACATTGGCATGCTCCGTAATTTGGAAGCGATTGAGATCAGTAAAAGATCCATTAATTGTTTAATTAATAAATAGCAAGATCTCAGCTTCATTAACAAAATTTGGTTCCCTATCATTCGGGATAAGATGGGGTCGCAGTATGGAGAAGACAGCAAAAAACAACACGGATCATCGCAATTGAGGTTAACCCGGTTGTCACATCAAGGAGAGAACAGCGAGGAATAACACAGGTCATCGTATCCATGCAGCATGACCATCAGTAGCCTCCTTGGTGGGTACATTGGAGAAGAAAACGGCGAGCAACAACTTAGATCGGCTTGGTTTTGCAGCGCGATCGCTAATAGCCTCCTTAGATGTTAATTGACTGCTTCCGCGTCGGATCCGCTGTCAATCAACGGGTTTCCCGCGTTTTCTAGCTACAAAAAAAACTTTCACTGTTACCATCTAGCAAACTACGGATTACTTCCTAGAAAATGTTTCTTGTTTTAGAAACGAAATGTCGGACTACTCTCTAGCCTTACATTTTAATGAATTCTTGTCTGTACCGCAGCTCCTAAATGGTTGGAAACTGCGGACAGTATTGGATGATTTTTATTCTAGCTGGATTTTTCTTATACATGGCTTCCTTACCCGTATACCCTAAATCTCAGAAGAGTAACTTAGAACTCTGATGTCAAAAGCAATCTTCATAGCTTGATAAGAAAAAGGAAAGTTTGCTTATCTGCCAACTATAGTTCTGAGTAGTCTTCCTTGCAATCACATGTAGTAGAGCATGGTGCAGAAACAGAGCTGACAGCAGAAGTTTGCAGAGTCTTGTCAAGCATTCTGCACCTGTGCTCAAGGGGGTAGATCGGGTGCACGGTTGCATGCCTTAAGCATGGAAACGCCACATAATCCTTCAGTTCCACTGAGAACTGCCCCATGGGTTACAAGCTATGATAGGTATATGCAACCTACTGGTTTTAGTAGCAGGCTATCTCAACGCCAGATGCAAGGGAGTGGTGACAGGGTACAGGTATCATGTGTGCTCCCTGCGGCATCTAGTTGGCCACTGTGAGATCCAGGAAGCCGGACTAGATGGGAATCCTCTTTATAGCAGAGGTCTCTGACCCTCTAAGCCAATACCAGGACTTTGAGAACTAGATCAGCAGAGGGGCTGTCGGTCAGACTGTGTATCTACACAGAAGACCCCTTGAAGAGCTAGTCTCAGTAAAGCTAAAGCTCAGTAAAGTCCCCTGGCTCACTAGGCAAAGAGGCACTTTTAAAGTTGTGCTCCTCTTAAAATTTAAGCAAAGGGATCAATTGCTCCAATTCACCCCAGCATTATGTCTCTAATGGCTGCTTGCTGGTGTTTCTTTTGCTTCTTTTTAGACTGTGAGCCCTTTTGGGACAAGGAACCATTTATTTATTTCGCTAAACAAACCACTTTGTGAATGTTTTGTCAAAAAGTTACGTATAAATATTCATAACAATAATACACTACAGGTAAGCAACCTGTCCTCCTCCTTCATGGTTTCCATACCATCACACACAATGAAGATTAACAAAGTACAAATCATCGTACAAATCGATGGTAAGGCCTCATCTGGAGTACTGAGTCCAGCTCTGGTCACCGCATCTCAAAAAGGATATACAGTAGTGGAACTGGAAAAGGTGCAGAAGAGAGCGACCAAAATGATTAGTGGGCTGGGGCATCTCCCTTATGAGGAAAGGCTACAGTGTTTGGGGCTCTTCAGTCTAGAAAAAAGGCACTTGAGGGGGGACATGATTGAGATGTTTAAAATTATACATGGGATGGAGAGAGTGCATTGAGAGAAGTTCTTTTCCCTCACACAACACTAGAACTAGTGGACAACCACTAAAATTGAGTGGAGGGAGAGTTAGAACGGATAAAAGAAAATATTTCTTTACCCAGCATGTAATTAGTTTGTGGAATTACTTGCCACAGGATAGGATGATGGCATCTGGCCTAGATGCCTTTAAAAGGGGATTGGACAGAGTTATGGAGAAAAAGTCCATCACAGGTTACAAGCCACGATGGGGATAAGCAACCTCCTGGTTTTAGTAATAGGCTCCCCCTTAATGCCAGATGCAAGGGAGTGGCAACAGGATACAGGTATTTTGTTGTCTTG
This sequence comes from Plestiodon gilberti rubricaudatus, assembly GCA_026170595.1. NCBI lineage: Eukaryota > Metazoa > Chordata > Lepidosauria > Squamata > Scincidae > Plestiodon > Plestiodon gilberti. Next base: position 114,939,097 of record JANXHW010000003.1, read on the forward strand.
TGTGCTCCCTGAGGCATCTGGTGGAGCTACTGTGAGATACAGGAAGCTGGACCAGATGGGCCTTTGGCCTGATCCAGCAGGGCTCTTATGTTAAGGGTGTAGTGTAACCAAGTTGTTACTCCACAGAACTCCAGAAGCAGGATACCTCTCAAGTTGGCAGCAGAGGATGAGACTGCTCTAGTAAAGCAGGCTCTCAATAAGGCGAGATGCTTCTTTCTGGCCAATTGGCAAGCCAGGTAGATGGTGTTTGTCACCCAGTAGGTTAGCTGTTGGGTTAACACATTCCTTCCCTTGCAGGGTCTCTGGTAGCAGATGATGAACCTCTTGTTTGCCTGAAATGTTGCAGGGTTTTTTTTTACAATATATTTTTTAATTTTATGGGTATAATATTAAAACAAAACAATACATAATATACTGTATTCCAAAAGATTACAGCAAGCACGAAGCAGTATATCCTACTAAAACGGCCACTGTGCCAGATGATTGGAGGATAGCTAATGTCACGCCAATCTTTAAAAAAGGAAGGAGGGGGGACCCGGGAAACTACAGGCCGGTCAGCCTAACATCTGTTCCAGGGAAGATGGTGGAAAGTCTCATTAAGGATAAAATCTTAAAATACATAGAAGAACAAGCTCTGCTGAGGGAGAGTCAGCATGCCTTCTGCAAGGGGAAGTCTTGCCTCACAAACCTGTTAGAATTTTTTGAAAAGGTCAACAGGCATGTGGATGCGAGCGAACCCGTGGATATTATATATCTGGATTTTCAGAAGGCGTTTGACACGGTCCCTCATGAAAGGCTCCTGAGAAAACTCCACGTCAGGGAATAAGAGGGCAGGTCCTCTTGTGGATTAGGAACTGGTTGAAGACTAGGAAACAGCGAGTGGGAGTCAATGGGCAATTTTCACAATGGCAAGAGGTGAAAAGCAGTGTGCCCCAAGGATCGGTCTTAGGACCGGTGCTTTTCAACTTATTCATAAATGACCTGGAGTCGGGGATACGCAGTGAGGTGGCCAAGTTTGCAGATGACACTAAACTTTTCCGGGTGGTGAAGACCAGCAGGGATTGTGAAGAGCTCCAGAAGGATCTCTCCAAACTGGGAGAATGGGCAGCAAAATGGCAGATGCGCTTCAATGTAAGTAAGTGCAAAGTGATGCACATTGGGGCAAGAAACCAAAATTTCACATATACGCTAATGGGTTCTGAGTTGTCTGTGACGGATCAAGAGAGAGATCTTGGGGTGCTGGTGGACAGGTCGATGAAAGTGTCAACCCAGTGTGCGGCGGCTGTGAAGAAGGCCAATTCCATGCTCGGGATCATTAAAAAAGGGATTGAGAATAAAACGGCCAATATCATTATGCCTTTGTACAAATCGATGGTAAGGCCACATCTGGAGTATTGTGTCCAGTTCTGGTCACCACACCTCAAAAAGGATATAGTTGAATTGGAAAAGGTGTAGAAAAGAGCGACCAGAATGATTCGTGGGCTGGAGCACCTCCCTTATGAGGAAAGGCTACAGCGTCTGGGGCTTTTCAGCCTAGAAAAAAGGCGCCCGAGGGGGGACACGATTGAGACGTATAAAATTATGCATGGGATGGAGAGAGTGGATAGAGGGAAATTCTTCTCCCTCTCGCACAACACCAGAACCAGGGACATGCACTAAAATTGAGTGGAGGGAGAGTTAGAACAGACAAAAGGAAATATTTCTTTACCCAGCGTGTAATTCATCAGTGGAACTCCTTGCCACAGAATGTGGTGATGGCACCTGGCCTGGATGCCTTTAAAAGGGGTTTGGACAGATTCATGGAGGAAAAGACCATCACAGGTTACAAGCCATAAGCAACCTCCTGGTTTTAGAAGTGGGTTTTCTCTGTGCCAGGTGCAAGGGAGTGTCAACGGGAAACAGGTTATCTTGTTGTCTTGTGCTCCCTGAGGCATCTGGTGGGGCCACTGTGTGATACAGGAAGCTGGACTAGATGGGCTTTTGGCCTGATCCAGCAGGGCTCTTCTTATGTTCTTATGTACTAGCATACTATTCTCTATTTTCTACTTATAATATCCAATTTTAGCCAAAATAACGTTCTATTCATCAAATTCACATATCACATCCTTCTCTTAAAAAAAAATCAATAAGTAGTTTCCAATTATTCACAAAAAGGTTTACTGAATTTTCCTTAATTAAAATTGTGAGTTTGTCCATCTCAGCATGATCCAAAACTTTTATGAAATGCTGCAGTTTGATTAATGCAGCATGAAAGAGCATGTGCAGCATGCACATCCAGCATGTCCAGCATGTGCAGAGCTCTTCCTCTGCAGCATGCACATCCAGCATGTCCAGCATGTGCAGAGCTCTTCCTTTATGTCCAGCATGTGCAGAGCTCTTCCTCCTCTAAAGTTGGCTTGGGGGGGAGGAGGGCAGGGTCAAGTCTTGATTATTAAGTGGAAGGCTGATACTACCTTAAACAGAAAAACAATGTCCAACTGCTGCACCATCTTGTTAGATCAAAACCTGATCAACAAAGTCAGATCAAGGGCAGAGTTTGCTGACCTCTACACCAAAGCAATGGCTGCAAGAAAGACAGTCTTGGACACGAGCAACCATAGATCCACTGCAGCCATAGGTTTGAGGTGTTTATCCAGCATCAGTGACAAACTTCGTGACAGTATTAGACTCGAGGCTAGGTCAGAGGATCATACTGGAAAGCCCTTTCAAAATCATTTGACCAGTGTGTGGGAGAAAATGGGTACTGCTGAATAGAATGCAGAGACATTGGTAAATTCTTCCTTTAAGAGCTCATTTTGCCAGGTCTGCTGTTTTTAGATGCCATATTCCAAAATATCCTGAATGGCACCCCCTCCCCTTGGCTGCAAGCTTCTGGATGTCATAGAGGTGCAAAACCACTTTCTTTTGGCCAAGCAATTCTTGCATGCCAAGGATTTCCTGGAGTGAGCCAAGATGCTGTTTAGTTCTCCCTCAGTGCAGGCTAGGGTTGGATCCTCCACGCTGTCGGTTTCAGCATCTCTTTGTCATGGTAGGGTACAAGGCTTCTGTTCTGGGACAGGAGGTTCAGCTGGGGCGAAAGACGGAAGTATTCACCACTCGCCATCCTGAGCAGGGCTGCAAACCACATCTGCACCAAGTCACCACACTACGATGAGGATGCAGTCACAGTGTTGGATTTGTATATCCTGTTGATCACTTTGGAGAGTAGTGGGAAGGGGAGAAAACACATAGGAACCTTACCCATGACGCCAGGAAAGTATCCCCTATGAACTGGGGATATGGTTGGCTTGGCTTCAGAATTTCCTGCACTTGTGCTGGTGGAAAATAAGTCCACAACCCCAATGATGAACTGTACAGTCCAAGGCTTTGGTGTTGAAACTCCAGCAGTAGACTCTGCTGAGGTTGCCTGTCATGTTGTTGGATTCCCCAGCAAAATCCACTGCCATTTGGGTGATCTGTACACACCAGCAGTCCTAGATTGTGTGTGTGCAAGGTTGCACAGAGTCCAACATTGTGCCACCTTGTTGAGGCAGTACATCGTTGTATTGTCTGTTAGAATCTGCAGCACCTGCTTCTTCATAGATGGATCTGAAAGCTTTGAAGATGGCCAGTAACCCTAGGTAATTGATGTGAGCTTTTCTTTGAGGTGGTGACCATACCTTATTGGTCTGTAGGGAGTCACAGTGAGCTCCCCATTCCCATACCGATGAGTCAGTGGCGATGGTCTTTAAGGCTTATCTATATGTTCCACTTCATATTGGTACTTAAGGCCAAGTGTGGCTGCCAGTCTCACCAGGTTCTTATTGTATGATTTCCAGTCTTCCACTGGCAAACCTGCCTTGAACATCTCCACCTGATGGTCAGGGAAGGTTTCAGAAGCTAAGAGGAAGACCGATGCCCCTGGCTCAGATACCACTGTCAATTCTAAGGAAGGAAGGAACTATGCAAATTGACAGCATTGGTGAAAGCAGAGGCAAGCTAGGTACAACCCTTAGCAGCAGCAACGGGACTGATATCAACGTTATCTCCACAAGCAGCCCTATCTTTGTGAAAAAACCTGCAATGTTATTACTGTTGCTGTTTCAACAGGTGGCAGTTGTGATCATCTGCCACAGCACAGACTTGAGGTAAAGCTTCTGATTTCTTGTGTGCCCGGAGAATTTCCTGAAGCGGGGACAGTAGTCCACCAGGTGACTCTCCCCCCCCCCCAGGCACAGAAAGCAGCTGTCATAGCTGTTCGCTGTGGGGAGTTTTGCCCCACAGCAGAGATAATGTTTAAATATGACCCTGGTTGCCATATGACAAGATAGTATCAACTTACTAATAACCTTTTTAAAAAAAATTGCTGTTAGATCACTAACCCTATTAACTGTTATATACACTAAACTATATTCTGTAAAAAAAAAAAAAAAAAGGAGCCAGGATGGTGTAGTGGTTTGGGAGTCGGACTTAGACCTGGAAGATCCAGGTTCAAATCCCCGCTCAGCCACGAAGCTTCCTGGGTGACCTTGGGCCAGTCACTATCTCTCAGCCCCACCTACCTCACAGGGTTGTTGTGAGGACAAAAGGAGGGGAGGAAATATGTACACCACTCTGAGCTCCTTGGAGGAAGGGCGGTATAAAAATGTGAAAAAAATAAAATAAAATATTCTAAAACTATGTATACACACAATAAATTTGTTAAAGAAACAAGTGGGTATGATTTTCCCAGAATTCCCAAATGTCAGTGTGATCCACATGTCTAAGGGACCCCTATGTAGAGAAAACCACCTGCAGAAAAATTCCCAGATGTACCATGCACCTGGAGCTGAGGCGGTGCTTTCGGGACACAACGGGACTTAAGGTTAAGCCAATTAGTCCATTCATTCCTACGTAAAGCATGGACCTGACAACACAAGATTTCAAACAAACACATAGTTGTGTTTAACACACAGCTCCAGGGCTTTAGGGGTGTTTAGGGGTATGTCTCACCTAAGTGTACCCCAAGTTACAAGTCCCTTCCTTCAAGGGTTTTTTTAATGGCCCTTTACATTCTTGAAATACGCAGCTTTAGTTGTGAGTTCAGCACAAAAATGCTCAAACAAACATAGTTGTGTTTTACACACAGCTCCAGGGCTTTAGGGGTGTTTAGGGGTATGTCTCACCTAAGTGTACCCCAAGTTACAAGTCCCTTCCTTCAAGGGTTTTTTTAATGGCCCTTTACATTCTTGAAATACGCAGCTTTAGTTGTGAGTTCAGCACAAAAATGCTCAAACAAACATAGCTGTGTTTTACACACAGCTCCAGTGCTTTAGGGGTGTTTAGGGGTATGTCTCACCTAAACACCCCTAAAGCTTGTACCTCAAGTTTCAAGTCCCTTCCTTCAAGGTTTTTTTTTTATGACCCTTCAAATCCTTGAAATCCTGCAGGTTTAATTGTGAGTTCAGGTCTATACAGGCCTATTCTGCCACCCATTAAGATCCGTTGAGTCCTTTGAGGTACGCCTGATGCTGCTCCTGTTTACAGCTGCTCCCCTGCACCTGAGGTGCTCCAAACAAGGTGAATTCAAAAGCCAGGGCCCTGGCCATGAAAAAAATAAATAAAAAAGCCAGTTTCATTTTTAATTTCAGTGAGGAGGGGGTGCCCTGCAACCAATTCCTGCCCCTCATTTTCCCTAAAAACAGTGATCTTTGCTCCTCCGGGGGGGGTCAGTGGGGTGACCCTAGAACTCTGAAAATTGTTTTAAAAAGTAGGTTCACCTGTCTAATTTCCACAAAAAAATTCCAGAAAAATTGGGGGAAGCCCTTTTTTTAACTATTTACTTTCGGGCGTACCTCTAAGGACTCAACGGGACTAATTAACTGTTATATGCACTAAACTGTATTCTAAAACTATGTATACACACAATAAATTTGTTAAAGAAACAAGTTGTTTCTCTGAGGGATAGTAGGACAAAGTGGAGCATTCTTATCCCTGCTGTCTTAGCAGCAGTTGAAAATGGGTGTTCTGATGCTTGAGGCATGCAACCATGCAGGAGTTCTATTCCCTTGAGCAGAGGGCTGAACATTCAAAGCAGCTCTGGAAGTTTCCAAGCTTGCCTCTGCACATGTGCAGAACTCAAGTATGTGTGACTTCACAGAGACCATGAAGAATAGTTATCTTGTACCCATAAATGCACTCAGAACTATGCTGTAGCCAAAAAAATAAAAGAGTCAGCATAGCACCACCCTTATTGAAGCAAAAATATTCTCCAAGACTTTTGTATTCTAATTAGTTGATTGCCATAATACATTCTGGAGGTATGGGATGCTCTCCCATAAAATACATCCTCCGTATATGAAACTAGCATGTCAAGAAGAAGATCCTAGGCTAACCTGTTCAATAATAAGCTAATTTTGTATGTGTAAAGAGTATTTACAAGGAGAGTATTCAAAGATTCAGTCCCCCATCTGTATCCTGATACATTCTGGAGGTATGGGATGCTCTCCCATAAAATACATCCTCCGTATATGAAACTAGCATGTCAAGAAGAAGATCCTAGGCTAACCTGTTCAATAATAAGCTAATTTTGTATGTGTAAAGAGTATTTACAAGGAGAGTATTCAAAGATTCAGTCCCCCATCTGTATCCTGAAACTGTATACCTCAACTAAATATATCACATGGAGATTCTGCTTTCGTTTTAATGCGACAGATCCTTGGAAAAGATAAATATCCACCCTGCTTAATTAAGTAGCTAATGGCTGGGCCTGCTTTAAAGCTCGTTAGCAGGTGCAGAAAAACAGTGCTCATTAACATGGCTCCAATCTTCTCCACACCTGTCCTGACTGAACAAACCTCTGTAGCACAGCTTCCTGGAACCGTCATAAGCAGGATTTTGCAAATGATTTGGTTTCCTTTACCCTTCCTGCTAAAAATGTTTTAAATTCTTCCCATATCTAGTGATGTAAAGTCAAGGTTGTACACAGATTGAAACATTACTTTTCTCCTTTTAGTATCCTTGAGAAGTTTCAGAAGGCTGGAAGAGAAAAGCCTAGTGCAGGGGTTCTCAACCAGTGTACCACCAGTGGTACTGCTGGTGGTACTTGGACTGCTGGACCACCGGAACCCCACTCAGACATGGCACTTTTGGTGGTGCGTTTTTGCCCCTGAGGGGCTCCTGTCTTTGGCCGAGTCTCTTGGGAATGCTGAGAAGGGTATTCCCACCCGCTCAGAGCCTCCTACCTGTGTTTTCTGGTCTCTGAAAACCCGGAAATAACTGGTGATGATGTCATCACCAGTCACGTCTGGTGGTACACAGCAGGAGAGTGGCACACGGTACTCGGCCGGGAAGGGGTTGAGAATCCCTGGCCTAGTGAGTTTATTGTTGCTGGCCTAGGCCTCCATGAATCATGTCTTCCTGTCTACTATTAAACAGAACTATTAAGCGTAGGCAAAAAATCCTTCCTTTACTTGTTGCAAATACTTCTAAGCCTCAGCTAGTAGCTGAAGAAATTGCAGTAATAAGGTTTCTGTTCCTCCAAAGAGCTGATAATTAACAGCTTCACAGAAAACCCATAAGCCACAGCTTTTCAAACATTTGTTGCAAGAGATGCCTTTCTAAGGAAAGCCACCAGTCACAGAAGACTACGCTTGCTGCACATGGTATGCAATCATGTGCAACAACAATCTATTCCTAATCTTCTATCACTGAAATTAGTTTCAAAAGATATCATACGAACATAAGAAGAGCCCTGCTGGATCAGGCCAAAGGCCCATCTAGTCCAGCTTCCTGTATCTCACAGTGGCCCCACCAGATGCCTCAGAGAGCACACAGCCAACATGATAACCTGTTTCCTGTTGTCACTCCCTTGCACCTGGCACAGAGAAAACCTACTTCTAAAACCAGGAGGTTGCTTATGGCTTGTAACCTGTGATGGACTTTTCATCCATGAATCTATCCAAACCCCTTTTAAAGGCATCCAGGCCAGGTGCCATCACCACATCCTGTGGCAAGGAGTTCCACCGATGAATTACACGCTGGGTAAAGAAATATTTTCTTTTGTCTGTTCTAACTCTCCCTCCACTCAATTTTAGTGCATGTCCCTGGTTCTGTGCCACAGGGAGAAGAATTTCCCTCTATCCACTCCATCCCATGCATAATTTTATATGTCTCAATCATGTCCCCCCTCGGGCGCCTTTTTTCTAGACTGAAAAGCATCAAACGCTGTAGCCTTTCCTCATGAGGGAGGTGCTCCAGCTCACGAATCATTTTGGTCGCTCTTTTCTGCACCTTTTTCAATTCAACTATATCCTTTGAGGTGTGGTGACTAGAACTGGACGCAATACTCCAGATGTGGCCTTACCATCAATTTGTACAATGGCATAATGATATTGGCAGTTTTATTCTCAATCCCTTTTTTAATGATCCCGAGCATAGAATCTCACATTTATGCAAAAATGCAATGTGTGGTCACTCAGAAGCATCATGTTTTGTAAGACATCTCCAGTTCACCCATACAAGTCTTAGTTCAAATCTCATCTCCAAGCATAACATCACAAGAACGTTAGAAGAATTATTCTTGGCAAGATCAACCTAAGAAAGCAGCCCAGAGGGGAAAGTAGCCCAGACAGAAGGTCTACTGCTTCCCAAATATACCAGAAGCCATTACTATTTCAGTTGCCTTTGTTTTCCTTCCTGCCTTCCATATAAAATGAAGTTGTCCTGAGTTACCTCTCATTGGCTGTATGATCTTGCTGCAGGAATTAACTGGCTCCTGGTGAAATGGAACTGGGAAGGAACTTGTGCAAGTGCTTTTGACTGGCCTTGACGTTGCAGTTTGAGTGTTTTCTTATTAACTGTGTAAAGTTTTTGACTCTCTAAAAAAACTTGACACTTGTCAGTAGGAAAATAGCTTGGGCTACTCTTACTCTGCATAGGAAAATTTCAGAGGCAATATAAGCCCTGAAATAATTTATCAGCTAGACAGGAAGACACCTCCCCAGAGTCCAAACTGGATGCAAACAGCTCAATGCTATGCATATTTGCTCAGAAATAAGCAAGTCCTATTGTACTCCTGTACATAGGATCACACCCGAAGCGTGTGCTGCAGCATTACACTGTCTCAATTCATAGCACTCAATCAGATTAGAAATAGCTGTTATAACGTATGAGCATTCATGTAGGTGATTCTGTGGAGTAAAATTCAAAATGTCATTAAACTGAAGTATCTCTTCCTTATACCAGATTGCCAGCCTCCCATTTCAGTGGTCCAACTGAATTTGTAGTGTATTAAGATATCCAGGCAGAAGTTTAGTAAAGGAGAATGCCATAGTGCAATCTGGTGTTTGCTCACCTAAGACAGATCTAACTGTGAAACATGAAGCTTCCACCATCACCTCAATTTTTAGCTCTTCATCCCAAAGGCACATGCCAAGATCAGTTTGAAAAATATTTCCATCTGCTTTCTTCTTATTAGATAACACTACTCTGTTTGGACATAGTTTATATCAGATGTTAAAAAAAAATCAATCCAGAAATGTGTTAACCCCTACCAGTTTAAGCTAAGTGGAAATCAGTTTAAAAAAACATTTGAATGAAAGTTCATGTGATTGTTTGTGAGCAAAAAAATTCCAACAACCCATTCAAAATTTAATTCATTCCAGACAATTTATGTTATGCTATCCATAAAATTAAATGAGCTTGTTTTTCATACAAACCTCTACTTGCTTTATCCAAGTGCTGCAAGTCTTCAACAAAGCTCAAGACGGCAGGATACTTCTCTTCACATATTTCAACCAGAAAATGAAGCAATGTTGTCTTCTGATCAACTGATTTAGTATCTTTTAACTAGAAAGTAGTAAAGAGTACTCAGAACTGTTAATACAACTTGAAACTCAAATATTTTGTTGTATTTTTGCATTTTTTTTAAAAAAAAGTTGATAATTATCAGTTTTCTTGTATCTGAAAATTCAGTTGAGTGGAGAGCCGAAACAAAATTTTGAAAAATAGGACGCATTCTTCAATTTGTATTTATGTTCAAATTTCACCTTTTCACTCAGCATTTTGAGTGACCATATAATTCAGTAGATGGCAAGGGGACCAAAGGGGGGAAAAAAGGTTTTAAAAAATTGCTTTTACGTTTGCTCGCCAAACCGCTCCATTTTCAGGCTTTAATAAGGGGAAATTGCGCTCCCAAAGCCTCTTTTGGGTCACGCGACTCCCCTCTCCCTTCACCCAGGCTTGCTCAGAATGCAATGCAATGCATTCTGGGGCAAACCTGGGAGGGGGGAGTCGTGCGACCCAGAAGAGGCTTCAGGAGCACGAATTCCCCTTCTAAAGCCTTATTAAAGCATGAAAATGGAGTGGTTTGGTATGTGAAAGTAAAAGGAAAATTTATACATTTTTTTACTTTTTAAAGGGCCAATCTGCTGATTTAAACACCCATGGATTTGCCTTATCTGCAGAGGATCCGGGAACGCAATGTAGCCCACTCACTGGCATTGCTGCGGGGGGGGGGGGGGGGCGGAGCTCTAAGTTCCGCCACGGTCCTCCGTTACACTGGTGCACGAGGCGGCCCCACCCCCTCGCCTTCGGAACCATTCAAGGCAGTGAAAGCTCTGCCCCCCTGCAGCGACGCTAGTGAGCCCACTGTATAGACTATCATTTTATTTATAACAGAGTGCTAACAATACTCACACTTGAGACAGTGCCATACCAGTGTAGCAGCAACAATAGTTTGCGACATCACACCTATTTATTTCACTTAATGATAAACTCAGAAACTGTTCAAACAGAGAGTAAACCAATTTTAAAATGAAGCATACACATTTGCAAGATGTCTACTATGTCTACCTCAAAAATAAATTAAGGCTATTCAAAGTGGGTGGGAAAAACTGAATAGATATTTAAGCTCAAATTATTGAAGAGGCTAAGTGTCAAGCAGAACAAGCAATTTAAATAGCACTATAAATATGAAAAGGAAGCAATTGCAGCACTAAAATCATCATGCACTGCTCTTTACAAACACTCACTTTACATAAGGAGCAGAGGTCAAATCCAAATGTCTGTGCATTGCGAGATCCTGCATTCATGTAATTCCCCATTAGCAACACTAGTTCCAGAAGGTTGCTGAAGCTCTTGCTCTTCTTTATCTCTTCGCAGGCAGCACTGACAGCCATGATGTCAGGTTTGATGTTGTTCACCTGTTCCTCAAACTGAAGCTTAAAAAGAATAGCACTCAACCGTGGTTGCAGTCTCTTCACATTGCTCATCTGATTGAAAAGGAGAAAAGCTCTCTTTTAAAACCCGCGCTATGCTTTGGCATAGAGCAAATTAGCATCATTTTGAATGATTTATCGGTGTGACAGATTTGAAGCAGCAACCTCATGTCTATACGTGATCGCAAAGTAGTTGAATAAATGAGACACATTTGTGCAAGCAACTGACATCCTCTCTGTGAACACAAGAACTATTGTCCTCTTCAACTAACTGGAACGTGTAAACAGTAAAATAATCATACATCAAGTTTACTAACTTTTGAACTGCAGATTATAGAAGGAATCTGAGTATTACCCAGTAGTAAAAAATGGTAATGAACAGCTCTGTTTTTCCTATAGTTGAACCGTGTTCATCCTGAGCAAATGTTTAAAAAAACGATTAATATAAATGACTTATAAATAGTAAATAATAAAATCTGCCACTCAGCTACATTTCTAGGAACCGTTAACTTCCAATTTTGCTTGCCCTCACATTCCAGCCTGCACAAATCTGTTAAACTACAAAGTCCAAATGAAAATCACCAGTAGTGTTCAAATAAAGTGGCTCTTTCAGAATCTAGACTCTAATGGTACAATCCTCTAGTCTTCAACAGGAGGAGCTACTGCTCCGCCGATCCAGAGAATCGCAAACGTGCCATAAGGCATGTTTCTGTCACCTGGCAAAGAGGCAGCGCCAGCACAGAGGTCAGCATTGCTCTCCCTGCACCAGGTCTGAAGGAGCACCCATCAGGGAAGGTGACGTCTCCACCGGATGACGGAGGGGCATGGGGAGAGCAGAGCGAGGCATTCTGGGGGGGATTGGTCAGCCAGGCCTGGGAAGGAGGAGTGATCAACAGTGGCCTCCTCCACTGAATCCTATCCCTCCTCCCGGGCCTGGCCGCCATTACACGGTCAGTTCAAATGTGCGCCAACAAAATAACTGGCGCACATACGAGAAGCCCCATCGGGGCAGCTGAGAATTATTTGAAGTAAGGGGACAAATGTCCCCATCCTTGAGGAGAGTTCCAGCTGTGCAGGCTCTACGCCCACGCTGCAGCTTAGACAGACAGGATTGGGCTATAAGCCTGTAACCATTTTAAAGGGTTCCCAAAATATAACAGAGCAAGGGTGTCAAATTCATTTTGTTCCAGAGGCCGTATCAGATTCACGGCACCTGAAGGAGCAATCATTCCACATAGAAAGGCTTCGCGACACCCCCACCACAATTGTGCATTTGCAATCCTCCAGTTGCAGCGCTCCGGGTAGTGGCGGGTTGCGTCACTTCCAAGCAATCAGTTTGTCAGTGCTCGGCTTGTTGGGCGGCGATCAAAGCCAAGCTGGAGGAAGTAACTGGCTTGTCAAGGCTTGGATTTGATCGCCACTTGTACAGGCTTGTTGAGACTGCATGAGCGGCTTGCCTTTCATTGCCTCCAAGACCTGGTAGAGGCTGGAGTGCTTGGTGCTGGGGGAGTGGAGGGGGTCGTGCAGCCCAACTGAGGCAGTTCCGCAGGCTGTACGTTTGACACCCCTGTAATAGAGCATAACACAAAGTCCATACCATTTCACAGTTTCTGTATATTCTCATTCTGTTGTACAGTCGAGTTCCTCATTCTACACCCTACAGTTTTGTGTGCACACAACGCACCCACCCACATACACCAGCATATATACGGGGGCCCTGGTATCCACGGATTCACTTATCTGCGGATCCAGGATCCGCACCCCCTACCTTTATTTCTTTAGCGCTAGTGCGAAGCCAGTGCGGGTCTTGTTTAAACATAACGCTATAAGCAGCAACATGCTGCTTATAGTACAGAGCCTGAATGATTCTAGCAAGGAGCCTCTGTGCTACAGAGGCACCAGACATTAACAGGAAGCAGAAACGGCTTCCTGTTAGCATTCAGAGCCTGTTTTAGCACTAACGCGGCTTGCTAGAATCGTTCAGGCTCTGTACTATAAGCAGAACGCTGCTGCTTAAAGCATTCTGTTTATGCAAGACCCGCACGGACTTGGCACCAGCACTAAACAAATAAAGGAAAGGGGTGTAGGGGTTCACAGGAGGCGTTTGCATCTCTCTGCAGTTTTCAAGTGTCTGTGGGGGGTGCCTGAAATGTACTCCCTGCAAATATGGGGGCTGTATACACTCCACTTTCAATAACTCACTTAGGTTGCAATCCTATGCACGACTGTTGTTGTTGTTCAGTCATTAAGTCGTGTCCGACCCTTCGTGATCCCATGAACCATATCCCGCCAGGCCTTCCTGTCCTCCACTATCTTCCTGAGTTCGCTCATTTTCATGTTTGTTGCATCAGTGATGCTGTCTAACCATCTCATCCTTGGCCTTCCCCTTCTCCTTTTGCCTTCAATCATTCCCAGCATCAGAGTCTTCTCCAGAGAGTCCTCTCTTCGCATTAGGTGGCCAAAATATTTGAGCTTCAGCCTTAGTACCTGTCCTTCCAGGGAACAGTCAGGCTTGATTTCATTTAGAATTGACTGATTTGATCTCCTAGCAGTCCAAGGGACTCTCAGGAGTCTTCTCCAGTTCAAAAGCATCTATTCACGTTTACCTAAGACTATTTACGTTTACCTAAGACTAATCTATGCACATTTACCTAAGACTAAACCCAAATGAACTTAGGGTGATAGGATTTGGCTATTAGAAGGACCTTAAGTGTTAGGCCAATTACCGTAAATGAAAAAATAAGAGTACTACACAAATAAGGTATCAAGGTCAAAAAGCATAAGGATTCAAAGCATTTAAAAAAAAATCAACAGACAATGTTCAAACCATTGCTGGCTTTGAAACTTTTTCAAACTACAAGGGCAATCTTATACTTGTTTTTATACTTTTTATATCCTCTACAAAATAATTAAATCTGCAGCTATACTGGATACTAGCAGGGTATTTTTATCTTGCTGTACAATAAAATAATCCAAACAGCCAACACTGGGGGGAGGGGCTTTGAGGGCCAAAAGATAGGATATAAATTCCTAGGTTAAAAAAATTAAGTAGATACCATCAAAATTAAAGTTATATACAATTAAAAGCTCACAATCAATAAAACAGCACAACAAAGATCTATTTCAAAAGAAAATGCCTAAAAATGCCAAGCCTTAGCTGCTTATCCAAAGGTGACCAAGCAAAGTGTCTTGGTCAGCATGTTCCATTATCTCAGTGCCACTATACAGGAAGCTTTGTCCCATGCGCCAACCACTATGTGTCAGAATAGGGAGATACAAACCAGTGCTTCTGCAGACAATTTCAAAGGCCAGGCAGATGCATATGAGGGAAGGCACTTCTTAAGTTACTCTGCTCCAAAATCACTGACAACATTAGAGACTAAAGTATGAATCTCAAACTGAGTATGGGAACAAACTGGTACTCACCACAACAGCAAACTGCTCTGGTTCAGATAAGTTGTTATAGTCACTCTTCAACTTGGACAATTCGTTGAGTTGTTTTTGTTCGGGAAGGTGCTTTATTAAATTCTACATAGAATAAAAGGCTTGAAATATATTGGATTTCTACAGCGCTCGCACAACACAATTCTCATTTTGAAATTGAAGAAATGAACAAAAAGTGAAATGGTGCGATATCAAATCATTGTAATTTCATAACTGGTATAAACATTATATTTGCCATTGTGAACAAGACAATCTGATCTATACATCAGTGGCATTCACTGGAAGAAATGAGAACACACACTACATGATAGCCCCAACTCAAGCACCAGATTGTACCAGATGAAATTCACCAACTCTTTAAGGCTTTCAAAATGAAGAAAGGAACAAGAGGGCTATCCTGGCCTTAATTCTTACCAACAAAGAATAATTAAAATCGAGAAGGTGAAAATGGCAGAGACTTTGGGTGAAAGTAACCAAGACATCTTGGAATTCTCAATACTGAGGGAAAGAAAAGCTAAGGATAGCCATATGTGTATCCCTGGATTTCAGGATTTTAACAGGTGCAGAGGTTCATCTCATGGCTAAACTGTTAAAGGAAAAAACAGGCCAAGAAGGGGTGGTGTATTTTGAAAAGAAAGATACCAAAGGTGCAATTGCAAACAGTTCCTGTGAGGAAAAAAAGTTGGGAGACATCCAAGGAAATCAATGTAGTTGCACAAAGAGCTTTCTGAAAAAGTTGAGAAGCGTGTGGAACAGACCTAAGAAATTGAAGGAAGGTTAGTTAAAAGGAACAGTACACAAGGATGATGTCAGGAAGGCTAAAGCTGAGAATGAGCTGAGGTTGACAAGAAATGTCAAAACCACCACCACCACCAGTTTTTTGGCTAGCTCCAAAACAAGAGGAAGGTAAAGGAAACAGTAGGCCTGATGTCTGAAGAAGGTGGGGAAGTGGTAACAGATAATGGAAAGAAGGCAGAGCTGCTCAGTTCTTATTTTATATCTGTCTTTTTCCACAAGGGAAAGGTGGCCCAACCTAACAGGAGCATTAATGAGGTACTGAGGGATACATAAAGCTCAATGTATACATTAAAGCTCAACATATTTAAAGTGATGGTAAAGGAACACCCAAGTTAAATTCATTTAAGGCAAATTCCCAGGACCACATGAACTACACTCCAGGGTACTGAAGGAGCTTGCAGGTGTGGTTTCAAAGTCACTGTTCATAAACTTTGAGAACTCCTGGAGGATAGTCAGGTGCCAGAGACGAGCAAGCATCATCCCTATCTTTAAAAAAAAAAAAGGGAAGATCAGGGAACTATAGACTGGTCAGCTTGACATCAGTACCTAAAAAGATCCTTAAAAAAGATTTAGCAGAATGTCTGTGAGCACTTGGAAAACAATGGGGTGATTTCTAAGAGCCAGCATAGGTTTGACAAGAACAAGTAATGCCAGACGAATCTCATCTCCTTCTTTGACACAATGACTGGTATGGGGATGCCAAGAACACAGTGTACCTAGACCTCAGCAAAGCAAAGTCTCTCATGATATCTTTGTGGATAAAAAGAGAAAAATGTGGGCTATATGGTACTATTGTTGAACAGCCATTCTCAATGAGTGCTATTAAATGGCTCCAAATCAACCTGGAAGTTGGTATTGAGTGAAGTATTAGACTTTGTGCTATTCAAACATTTTACTAAATGACCTGGATGAAGGGGTGGAGGGAATGCTTATCAAATTTGTAGATGACAACAAAGCTGGCGGGGAGATAACTAATACCTTGGAAGACCAAATCAGGATTCAAAATGATCTAGACAGGATCAACTATTGGGCCTGTACCAACAAGACGAACTTCAATGGAGACAACCGTAAAGTCCTGCACATAGGGACAAAAATACCGTATTTTCTCTCCATAAGACGCACTTCCCCCTCCCCCCAAAAAATAGGGGGAAATGTCTGTGCGTCTGAAAACATCGGAGGAACTCGAATGTTTCCAGAGGGCTTTGAAGTTGTGTCCGGCGTCAGGGAACTTCGTGCAGGCGCTGAACGCGACTGCAGGCTCTGCGCAAACATCGCAGTTGCTGCGATGCTTGCGCAGGGCTCCCTGGTCGCATCCAGCGCCTGGGAACTTAGCGCAGGAGCCGAACATGACTGGGAGCTCTGCACAAACTTCGCAGTTGCTGCGATGTTTGCGCAGAAGTTCCCGGTCGTGTTCAGTGCCTGGGAACTTCGCATAGGCGCTGAACGCGACGGCAGGCTCTGCGCAAACATCGCAGGACGAAGATCGGAGGTGCTACAACAAAGCGGTAAGCGGCCAAGTACCGTTAAAATTAGTACCGGAAGTTAAAGAAAGACTTTTTTACCCAATTTTTTCGCTCCAAAATACACGTGCCTAATGGTACGGTGCGTGTTATGGAGCGAAAAATACAGTAATCAAAAGCACAAGTATTGGAGGGGGCAGACCCGGCAGCAACATGTGCAAAAGAGATCTCAGTGTCTTAGTAAACCATAAACTGAACATGAACCAGCAGTGTGATAGGCTTGAAAAGAAAAAAGGAAAGGAATTCTTAGATAGAGTCCAGATCACGTGAAGTAATAATTCCACTCTGTTCCACCTGTTCAGACTTCACTTCGAACAACACACGGAAGCACTCCTGTTAAAGTTCAGAGCCTCTCTAGCACTGAGGCTGCTTGCTATAAGCATTCAGACGCTGTGCTATAAGCAGCACGCTGTTGCTTATAGCGTTTTGTTTAAGGAAGACGCACGCTGGCTGGGTGCCAGCGCTACAAACACAAAGGTAATGGGCGTGGGGGGAGTGGATTTGCAGGTAAGTGAATCCCAGATACCGGATCTGCGAATACAGCCCGCCCTTGCATTTTTAGCCTGGACAGAAGAAGACTAGGGGTAGATATGGTAACCATCTTCAAGGGGTAGGGGTAACCATCTTCAAGTATCTGAAGGGCTGTAATGCAGAAGAAGGAGAAAGACTTGCTCTGTGTTTCGTGAGTGCAGGACTAGAAACAATGGGTTGAAACTACTGGGAAGTTAATTTAGGCTGTTCATGAGGAAGAATTTCTTAATCATAAGACCTGTCCAGCACTAGAACAGTCTGCCACATGCAGTAGTGGGCTTGCAGAGGTTTTCAAGCAGAGGCTGGGCAATCACCTATCAGGAATGCTGCAGTCACTTGTGCCGAGCAGTGAGTAGCATTAGTTCCAAGGCTCCTTCCAACTAACATTCTATAAATCTATGTAATACAAAATATCAGAACGCCAAAAGATGCCTCATATGGCAAATCACCACAGAATTTATGATGGGAAGTGCAAAGCAGGAGACTCAACACTTCTCTTGCACATGGCAAGCCCAAAACAATGAAACACCATGTGAGAAGAAAATCACAAGGTAACTGCAACGTGTACATTAGCAATTGATGTAGAAGGAAGAAGATCCCAACAGCTGGGAAGAAAACCCACACCTCACAATTCTGAACAGAAAGCGATCTCCAGCAAAGAACCTATACTGTAGTATTTGGCCAGCCTTCTCTTTCTTCCATTAGTGATTTATGCTACTGGATGGCAGGGGAGGGAGATGATATGACTACCCAATCTCCTTATACTTCAGCTGTTTCATTGTCATCAGTAAAGCTAGGAAATTAGTAAGCATCACACTTTACACAATGCTTCTCCTGTAACACTTGGAGGCTATTTTGCTTAAGACCAATCTCATGTTATTTTATTCATCTGCAACCACTTGGAATCTGTAAAATGACCTTTGAAAAGTAAAAGCAGATTTTTTTCTTGCAAGAGAAATGTTATAAAATTGTATTTGCCACTACACAGGCTTTTTGTCACAGGGATATGAATAGTTACAAAAACTCCAACCCTTTTTTTCAAGGAAACTTTTTTTTTTACAACCCTTCAGCCCAAAGCCTTACCAAAGGCTCTTGAGTAAACTGAACAGTCATGCAATTAGAGGAAAAGTTTCTTTATGTATTGGTAACTGGCTAAAGAAAGCAGAGAATAGGAATAAATGGGCAGTTTTCACAATGAAGTTAAGGAATAAGATCCCCATAAGGATTGGTATGGGGACTAGTGTTTTTCATTAATTTTGAATGAAAATAGTTCCTACACTATACTAGAACCAGGGATCATTCAGTGTACCCGATTCAAATATCTGAAGTTGGTGATAAACAGTGAAGTGGCCACATTTGCCGATATTCCAAAACACTGAGGGTGGTAAAACCCAAAGCAGATTGTGAAGGACTCCAAAAAGACCTTCCCAAACTGAGTGAATGGAAACCAAATGGTGAATGCAGTTCAGCATCAATTAGTGTGAAATGATACACACCGAAGCAAAACATTCTACCTTTACATATACACTGATGGGTTTTGAGCCGTTGGTAACAAACTAGGAAAGATCTTGTGGTTGAGGTGGGTAACTCAATGAAATCCTCTGTCTAGCATGCAGCAGTGGTAAATAATGCAAATTCCATGTTAGAGGCCATCAGGAAAGGAATAAAATTAAGACAACTAATATTGCATTGCTCCTATAAATCTATGGTGTGGCCACATTTGAAACACTGTGTACAGTTCTGATTCTCATACCTCAAGAAGAATAGAGGGCAACCAAAAGGGGAGTGGAGCACCTTCCTTATGAAATAAGGCTACAGCGTTTGGGGCCTTTTACCTTGGGGAAAAAAGGCAACATGGGAGACATCATTGCGACTTATAAATTATGCACAGTGTGGAGGGAGATAATTTTTTCTCCCTCCTACACTATACTAGAACCAGGGATCATTCAATGTACCTGAATGGCGGACAGATAAAAGAGGTACTTCTTAATGGAGTGCATAATTGCTCTGTGGAATTCATTGCCACAAGATATGGTGATGGCCACTAGCTCAGATGGTTTTAAAAACAGGTGTCTAATTTAAAGTGGCATGCAGATTTTCATGGCTTATCACGATGTGCACAGAGGTAGAGATTATGGGGTTTTCAGCCATGTGAACTTTTCCAAGTTAAAGAAATAAAGATTTACATACCAAAACTTGTCTGGAGAAATTCCTTTTACTCGTACACACCAAGTAATAGGTAAACGCTTTCAGGATTATCCAAAGTCAGTCAAGTAAAAAAAGCCTTAGTTCTTCCGCTTTACGTTTCTTCCCACCCTCGGGACCTTTTCAAAAGCAAATACAACAGAACTCACGGCAACAAGCCACCATCTACCGGCTTGTTGCCGTGAGTTCTGTTGTATTTGCATTTGAAAAGGTCCCGAGGGCGGGAAGAAACGTAAAGCGGAAGAACTAAGGCTTTTTGTACTTGACTGACTTTGGATAATCCTGAAAGCGTTTACCTATTACTTGGGGTGTACGAGTAAAAGGAATTTCTCCAGACAAGTTTTGGTATGTAAATCTTTATTTCTTTAACTTGGAAAAGTTCACATGGCTGAAAACCCCATAATCTCTACCTCTGTGCACAGATGTCTAATTCATGGAGGACAGATCTATCAAAGTCTGCTAGTTGAAATGGCTATGTGCTATCACTGGCATCAGCTTTTGTGCTGCTGGCCGCCGTTGAGCAGCTGCTGGTTATTAGGAGGGAAAAGCTGCAGGTTGGGGGGAGACTAAGAACTATGTGCTGCCACTATCCCAAACTAAGGAAAACAGGCAGAGGAAAGCCATCTGGGAAAAACCACCACTTCAAGGACAGCACAGAACACCAGAGGTTCCAACTTAAAATCAAAACAGCTAGGCAGGCAAGGAGTCAAAATATAACCAGTTTATTAAAAACCCAAAAGGAAAAGAAATTAAAATGGGGGGGGGGGAAGCAGAGAAAAGTACAAGCAGAAGGCTGATGGAAAATGCCTGAACTCAGCTGGATGAACGCACAGAAAAGAAACTTGAATGAATTGGATGCAGTAACTACCATAGTAGTGCCCATCAGAAGAAAGCCTAGATGCAACTCAAGAGCAAACAAACAAAGTTAATTTCCTAAATTCATATGTAGATGGAATTGAAACCCCACACAGTTTCCCTCTTGGTGCTCCAGAACTCAGCAATAACATAATTGCCACAACATCTTGGCACTCCAGAACTTTTTTATTAACATGTACCAACTCCATGGGTTGCTAGATGAGAGGAAAAACTGTATTTAGGATTACGGTACAAAAAGGTTTGGGAAACACTGCTCTAGGCCTATGGCTTCAGAGTCATTTTACTGGCCTGGGTTAAGCTATCCTGGCAGGCACCAGCACCAAGTACACATGTCACACTTCATGCATCTTAATAAAATAAATAAAAAGGTTTGTCAGTCAACACAGCGTAGTGTAAAAAATTATTCACAGAGAACAGTGAGGAGCATCTGGTAGGACCCCATCTTGCAAGTACAAGTAGAATCACGTACAAAAAGGAAAATTTAGAAACTACAGTAGGTGTTGGTCATACAGGTAGTCCCATGTAGCCTGTAGAGGCAATCTACAATATCCAAGTTATTGAGATACAGTTCTTATCTACTCCAGAGTTCAAAGATTCAGTTATACTTATGCAAATGCAGATAATAATGAACTCAGGTGAGTAATTCAAGATGGATCATCAAGCAGATTTCTGCTTAATAAAAACTTGATCATAAAAAACAGCTGACAATGCACCATACCTGAAGCATGGACTCTGACAGCTGGGCTTCATCTATTTCCAATACCATCATTTTTATTTCTTCATAAGGCACTCGAAAAGAACCCAGGAAGATAGCTACAGGAAAACAAGATCAGTATTAAATGGGACCAGATTACTTTTATTGTGCTAAAAAGAAAAAAAATCTGTCTATCAACAATCCTCGCCAAAACGTCCACAAAAAACTAGCCACTTGCTCACAATACACCTACATTAGTCATTCAGGCATAACATCCACCCAAACAAAATTCAAGATGACGAAAAAAGTCAGTTTGAAAGAGGGAAAGGGTAAAAGAGGCTAAAAGAAGAGCCTTGAAATTTCATACCAGATCTTATCCATTTGGTGTTTGGAGGAAACAAAGAATTCATAATAGGTTCACACCTACTGCCTAAAGGAGGAGAATGAATCAAGTCTATAGAGTTAAGGAGCCAGGTAAGAAAATAAGGTATAAGGTGAAGAAAGGAGAACAGAGCAGCAAGTAGATAATTCACCTCATTGAAGATGGCTGACACTGCAGAAATAAAAAAGCACACCAATTTCTCACACATGTACAAAATCTATGGAAAGCCTCCTGATGCAGTTGTGCAGGTTTTTAAAGAAAAATCGGCTTTGTTTTGTGAAAAAATATATATTCATGACATTTTTGAAACATCGGAGTTTGGTTTCATACATCCTCTGATACCTACTATGATAAATTCCTAAATAAATAGTTTTTATTACACCACCTTAAACTATAGTTACTATAGTTTACTGGTATAATATGAAGTGGGGAAACAAAATAGTACCTAAAATACAAGTCCAAAATTAGTGTTCTGTTATCTAGAGAACAAGCAAATAAAACATGAAATTTAAAAACATGGAAATTTTTTAAAAGTCAAATATTCCCAAATAATTTCAGCAACAGGAAGAGTTTACTTACAAAGGTTTTGAGCTATCTTTGGATCCAAGATTTTGAGTTCTTTGATTCGCTTTTTAACAGATTTCTTCTCATCAAAATCTTCATCTTTTTTTACTGCCAAGACATACAATAGCATGCATTAGGGTATAACAGTGTCAATGGTTTTATACTTAAAACACATATTAAGTATAAGTTAAAGGTTGCGCATGTGCAATGCTATTGCCTTTATTGAGGTCTAGTTTAGTAGCGACCTCTTTTTCCACTTACAAAGCATGTGTGTGACAGAGGTCAGAGAAGAAGGGAAGCAGATTTCTTCTTCATTCATTAGTTCTTAATTCATAGCTGGGGATGCTCTTGGATCCAGTTTTGCACCTGAATGATCAGGTGCTGGCTGTGACCACCTATGTCTATACACAGCGCTGGTGCCACAACTGCACCCTAGAAAAAAACAGACCTGGCCACTGTCACATATGCCTCAACCACAGCCAGGTTTATTTTAATGCATTCTACATGTAATTGCCTTTGAAAAGTTTTTGGAAACTTGAGCAAGTGAAAAATGCAAGGGCCACAGCAGTGTCTGGAACATGTTTTTGAGAGCATATTACTCTAGTAATAGTAAGGGCAGGAGGTGTGGTCCTGAGGTTGAACTGCCTGAAGACTGCAATAAGCTAAGCAGGAGCAGCCCGTTCATGTTGGAAGGGGACATACTGGAAATCACTGATATTACTGATAAGCTGTTATGACCCTTGGTGACAGAGAGGAGTCACTGTTGCGTGCCATGGTGAGAGTACAAACTGGAATGCAGAGAACGTCAGTGCCAGAACGATAACAACTGGAAAGAAGTTCCCCTATTCAGCATGATCTGTAGCGATCTCCATATCTAATACAAAATCATTCTATGATAGCTACGGTAACTGTCTATTACAGTGTTTCTCAAATTGTGGGTTGGGATCTACTTGGTGGGTCGCAACTCGATTTCTGGTGGGTCCTGCAGAACCTCCAATGAAAAACACGGATAATGGAAAGATCAGATGACTGACTCCAGTCCTGAAGGCTATTAAAAAATCAGATAGCTGCTAATTGCCCTGCAAACAGCTGAGCTTCTGCAGTTTGCAAGCTTGTGTAAATATAGGGAGATAAATGTTTGAGCGTCTTTTTTCTGATTTTTTTCCCCAAGCCTGTCAATGACAGGTAGCGGGGGCAGGTGAAGGCTGGGTCACATAACTAAGCCCCTAAAGCCTTGAAGCTATTCATTAGGGCTTCTTCGTTACGAGAAATGGATTGAGTTTTTCTTGCAAATAATTAATAGATAAATAAATATACTGCTTGTAAAAATATCTTTCTAGATCACTTAAAAAAAAGTCTCGTAACGCTATGTGTGTTCTGATAAGTGTCAAAAGTGGGTCCTGGTGCTAAAAGGTTTGGGAGGTCTATTACATACACACAGTCCAATTTATTTATTACGTTTACAATGGCTTTTCAGCCTTGACATGTTCGCAAAGCAATTTACAGTTTAAATAGTAATTAAAGGGCACAATATTAAGGAGGATGCGTTTATGGGAGTTTATACGGATTCAGAGTCCAATCCTATCCAACTCTGCAGCCCCGATGCAGCTGCAATGCAGCCCAGAGGTAAGGAAGCAAACATTCCCTTACCTTGAAGAGGCCTCCGTTACTCCCCCTCCCCCATTGCAGGATGCAGTGCTCACCCTATTGGCACGGCTGCATCAGCACTGGAAAAACTGGATATGACTGGGCCCTCAGGGGCTGGCTGATGTTAAAGATGCCGTCTACAGAAACAGCTCCTTGTTTCTCCACAGAGTCTTCTAATCCCTAGCAGATGGTGATGCAGTTCAGGCTAACTTGTAATCTACATATGTTACACTTAAGACTTTAAGTAAGGCCAAGTGCAACTCAACTTAGTTTCCATATGGCATGTATAAGGCATTCTTCTGTTGGACTATAAGAATTGCTAGCATTTAATTTAAAACAAAACCTAAAACTAAAGCGGTCCAATTTTCTAATAGAATGACAAAATTACAGCAATGGGTTCTTACCTTTCTTTTGACAACAAAATGTAAGTTCCAGCTTGCATAGTAAATCAGCACTCTCATACTTGCCATCATTTGCCATGATCCAGAAAGAGTTCTCATTCATTTCATGTGGTCTAATCTGTAAATATGTTGTAACTTTTAGGCATCACTATTTTTAAAAGTAGTACTATACAATCAATAAACCTTTATTGGCATAACATAACAAAACAGAAATAGTAATAATACATAACACAATAAACCAGCAAAATACAAAAGCATGAGAAAAAAGGGAGGCATAACAGAATAAACAGTTAACAATCCTGCAGGATATAGGGTATATGGGTCTAAATGCCATGTACCTATTCTATCAAAGCCAGAATAAGATTAAAAACAATTTTCAAACACTGAAACACAGATTTTAATAACAAGTACAAAAAACTGCGACCAAGAAAAATACATTTTCAGGCACAATTCAAGGTGCTAGTTTTGACTTTTAAGGCCCTTTATGGCTCAGGGTATTTGAGGAACTGCCTTCTTCTATATAATCCGACCCTTCTTATGAGGTCAGACGATCTTGTTTGAAAGCACGAAATGTCTGATAAATGAAGTTTTGATTCTGATATCGTCCTGATTTTACTTTCATCTACTAACAAATGGACCATCAACCAGTTAGCTAATCTTTTTCAACTAGCTATGGAATGTAGAGTGGCCAATATTATGGAACCTAGGTACAAGGATTGTTAACTAAGTTGAAGCGGAAGCTTTCATGGCTAGGTATAATCTTGCAAGATATAGGGTATATGGGTCTACATGCCATGTACGTATTCTATCAAAGCCAGAATAAGATTAAAAACAATTTTCAAACACTGAAACACAGATTTTAATAACAAGTACAAAAAACTGCGACCAGGAAAAATACATTAAAATTCAAGGCTGAAGATGGTACAAAAAACCGACATTTCGTCTTATTCCTAAGACATTTTCTAGGTGGCGACAGCTTGGCTGTTAGGATGACACTGAAAACCAACCGACAGAACGGAACTTTAAAGGAAACCACCAGGCAGAACTATACAGAGATCTTAAAGAAACATCAGGCAGATTCATAAGCAAACACATCCTATAAACTAACAGGATATAGGGTATGGGTAGAGATCCCATATACAAATTCTATCAAAGCCAGGATAAGATTAAAAACAATTTCCAAACACTGAAATGCAGATTTTTAAAAAAAAAAAAGTTCAAAAACTGCGAACAGGGAAAATACGTTTAAAATCCAAGGCTGAAGATGGTGCAAGAACAGACATTTCATTCCAAACTAGGAACTTTTTCCAGATGCAATCACAAGGATTGTAAGATGGTAAGTCAGCAGCGCAAAAAACTCAAGTTTAAAGGCTGAAAAAAGCGCGGGAAAACCAAGAGATGATTAGAAATGGAACCGGGAGCTAATTGGAAGCAGAACTCAAACCGAAAGCGGACAACAAGATGACAGAGCATGATCTCTGTTGTTGATTATTTTCTTTTATTTCTGTATCTGTCAAACAGACCTTATGAATAATAGGAAACCATATTTCATTAATAAATGTAATTTCATTTAAAATGTAATTTTTCTTAAATCAATGTTTAGATGTTTTTATTAGTTTTGTTAATTATATTTTACTGTTTTAAAATGTGATTACGTTCTGTACTGTATTGTATTTTTTATGTTTTAAGCCGCCTTGGGTCCCTTCATTCATTACCGAATGGCCCCCCCTTCCTCCTCCAGAGAAAGGCGGGGTAAAAATACTGTAAATAAATAAATAAATATCTTGCTGTCTGTTAATCAGGTCTCCTGCGTGTCTTTTGCTTATTTCCGCCGCTTCCAAATTCCGGAGTGTTCTGGTGTTGCTGTCATTTATCAGGGGAAAAAAAAAGGGAACACTCTCTGCCAAAGAGCATATGCGAAACCAAAATTTAAGTAGTACTATACTTAAATTTTAAGTACTATGCTACACGCTGCAGTACTTCGCTATGGTATTCGCTGCGCTGCATAGCAGTACTATGCTACGTGCTGCGGAAAGGAGAGTCATGCCGGCCACATGACCACGGAAGCGACTTCGGACAGCGCTGGCTTTTCGGCTTCGGAACGGAGATGAGCACCGCACCCTAGAGTCTGACACGACTGGACTTAAATGTCAAGGGACACCTTTACCTTTTTATACTTAAGTTGCAAATCCCTATATACAGTTGTCTGGGAGTGAATGCCATTGAACTCAATGGGGCTTACTTCCGAGTAGACATTCATTAGGATTGAGATTAGATATTATTATAAAAGTCAAGCACATAAATATGGGCACTGACTGCCAATTGGTTCCTAACTACTAAAAGAAATTTGCTCATTGCCAGTGGTTTAGAACTCAGTAGCTGAAAGCTACTTAGTAAATTCAAGTATTTAAAAGAACCACCAAGCAGTGAAGTCAATGGTGAGACGGCACTAACCAAATATCATGGACGGCATGACCAGGTGTTTCATGGTTTCAGACATTCTCCAGCAACAGCAGTTAACATGGGCCAGGAGGGGGAAAGAGGTTACGCAATGGGATCAGAATGCATCAGTGTGCTTTACTCCAGATTAAGCATCTCCCCTGCTCAAATCACTTTCTCTTCCCAATCATCCTTTTGTAGTACCTAAGCTTCTCGAGGTCCCCAGTCAAATTATAAGGAGCCTCCACAAACCTAAGAATGCCTCATGAAAACCAACCAATTTACACACACAAACACACACACACACACACACACACACACACGCTATTCCACATACTTTCAAATCCCAGTTATACATGGTTCCTTCACAGTAACACTATTATCCTGTATTTAAGGCATGTTCTCTTTTTGGGTCAGCTAGGCTACCAGCATCAGATAGTGAGGCCACTTGGGACAGTAAGAGTCAAAGGGAATTCGCTATTCATTGTCTATATCAGCGGTGGGGAACCTCCGGCCCCAGGGCCGGATCAGGCCCCCAAGGCCATCCGGTCCGCCCCCCGGAGAGATTGCCGGGAGGCCGCCCAACCGGCCCCTGGAGGCTCCGCCGGGTCCACGCGTCACCTCCGGAGGCCGGGAGAGGGCCTTTGCATGTCCTCCCCGGCCACCGCCTCAACCCCTTCTCCTAAGGCCGTTGGCCATTTCGCACATGCGTACCATGCCGATGACGGAAAGCTCTTGCCCTCTTGCCCTCATCGGCATGGTACGCCGAAGGTGACGCTTGGACCCGGCGGCGGCTTCGGACAGTGAGCATGGAGCCTCCGGAGGCCGATGCGAGGTGAAGGGAAAAAATTAATTAAATAAATAAAAATGTTGCCCGGCCCTCGAGCAAATTTCTAATATTTAAAACGGCCCTCGCCAGGGAAAAGGTTCCCCGCCCCTGGTCTATATTGAACCAAAGAAGTAGATCCAAAGCAAACTGAACATTTAGTCCCACTCATTAAATAAACAAACAAGAAAACATTGCTTTAAAGCAGCTAAACTGCTTCTCTAGCAAGACAGTGTTAGTCTCCCACTTCACTTTTAGTAGGAGCACCTGCAGTTCATTCTGTGTTCATTCACTAACAGCTGCATACTGCTCATTGCTATACTAATATAGTGTCAAAACAACTATGGCACTAGAACATAAGAACATAAGAAGAGCCCTGCTGGATCAGGCCAAAAGCCCATCTAGTCCAGCTTCCCGTGTCACACAGTGGCCCCACCAGATGCCTCAGGGAGCACACAAGACAACAAGATACCTGTGTCCAGTCGCCACTCCCTTGCACCTGGCACAGAGAAAACCCACTTCTAAAACCAGGAGGTTGCTTATGGCTTGTAACCCGTGATGGTCTTTTCCTCCATGAATTTGTCCAAACCCCTTTTAAAGGCATCTAGGCTAGGTGCCATCACCACATCCTGTGGCAAGGAGTTCCACAGATGAATCACACGCTGGGTAAAGAAATATTTTCTTTTGTCTGTTCTAACTCTCCCTCCACTCAATTTTAGTGCGTGTCCCCTGGTTCTGGTGTTGTGCGAGAGGGAGAAGAATTTCCCTCTATCCACTCTCTCCATCCCATGCATAATTTTATAAGTCTCAATCATGTCCCCCCTCAGGCGCCTTTTTTCTAGGCTGAAAAGCCCCAGACGCTGTAGCCTTTCCTCGTAAGGGAGGTGCTCCAGCCCACAAATCATTCTGGTCGCTCTTTTCTGCACCTTTTCCAATTCAACTATATCCTTTTTGAGGTATGGTGACCAGAACTGGACACAATACTCCAGATGTGGCCTTACCATCGATTTGTACAAAGGCATAATGATATTGGCCGTTTTATTCTCAATCCCTTTTTTAATGATCCCAAGCATGGAATTGGCCTTCTTCACAGCCGCCGCACACTGGGTCGACACTTTCATCGACCTGTCCACCAGCACCCCAAGATCTCTCTCTTGATCCGTCACAGACAACTCAGAACCCATTAGCGTATATGTGAAATTTTGGTTTCTTGCCCCAATGTGCATCACTTTGCACTTACTTACATTGAAGCGCATCTGCCATTTTGCTGCCCATTCTCCCAGTTTGGAGAGATCCTTCTGGAGCTCTTCACAATCCCTGCTGGTCTTCACCACCCGGAAAAGTTTAGTGTCATCCGCAAACTTGGCCACCTCACTGCCTATCCCCAACTCCAGGTCATTTATGAATAAGTTGAAAAGCACCGGTCGCAAGACCGATCCTTGGGGTACACCGCTTTTCACCTCTCGCCATTGTGAAAATTGCCCATTGACTCCCACTCGCTGTTTCCTGGTCTTCAACCAGTTCCTAATCCACAAGAGGACCTGCCCTCTTATTCCCTGACTGTGGAGTTTTCTCAGGAGCCTTTCATGAGGGACCGTGTCAAACGCCTTCTGAAAATCCAGATATATAATATCCACGGGTTCGCTCGCATCCACATGCCTGTTGACCTTTTCAAAAAATTCTAACAGGTTTGTGAGGCAAGACTTCCCCTTGCAGAAGCCATGCTGACTCTCCCTCAGCAGAGCTTGTTCTTCTATGTATTTTAAGATTTTATCCTTAATGAGACTTTCCACCATCTTCCCTGGAACAGATGTTAGGCTGACCGGCCTGTAGTTTCCCGGGTCCCCCCTCCTTCCTTTTTTAAAGATTGGCGTGACATTAGCTATCCTCCAATCCTCTGGCACAGTGGCCGTTTTAAGGGACAAGTTGCATATTTGGGTCAAGAGGTCAGCAACTTCATTCTTGAGTTCCTTCAGAACTCTTGGGTGGATGCCATCCGGGCCTGGTGATTTATTGATCTTTATTTTGTCAATTAAGTCTGAGACATCTTCTCTTTTAACCTCTATTTGACTTAATTCTTTAGTCAGGGGAGACCGTTCTGGCAGCGGTATTTGCCCGAGGTCTTCTGCCGTGAAGACAGATGCAAAGAACTCTGCAGTCTCCAAGTCCCCTTTTATCACCCCTTTCTCTCCCTCACCATCCAGCGGACCCACCGTTTCCCTGGCAGGTTTCCTGCTTCTAACATATTTGAAGAAGCTTTTATTATTCCCTTTTATGTTGCCTGCCATACGTTCCTCAAAGTCTTGCTTGGCCTCCCGTATCATCTTTTCACATTTCTTTTGCCACAGTTTGTGCTCCTGTTTATTTTCCTCATTAGGGCAAGACTTCCTTTTACGGAAGGAAGCTTCCTTGCCTTTTATAGCCTCCTTAACTGTGCTTGTTAGCCATGCCGGCATCCTCCTGGACTTGGTCGAGCCCTTCCTCCTTTGTGGGATACACTCCCGCTGGGCCTCTATGACTGTTGTTTTAAACAGCCTCCATGCACTCTGGAGCGATTGGACTCTTTTTACCTTCCCTTTCAGCTTTTTCTTAACTAGTCTTCTCATTTTGGGGAAGTCTGCCCTTCGGAAGTCAAGGGTTTTCGTGTCAGATTTGCTCGGCACTCTCCCTCCGACATGCATGGCGAAACAGATCGCAGCATGGTCACTGTTCCCCAACGGTTCGGTAACATTTACCTCCCTGACCAGATCTTGAGTGCCACACAATATCAAGTCCAGAGTCACCTGTCCTCTGGTCGGTTCCGTGACAAGCTGCTCTAAGGCACAGTCATTCAACATATCCAGAAATCCAGTCTCTCTTTCATGACCTGAGCATGAATTGACCCAGTCGATGTGAGGATAATTGAAGTCCCCCATGACTACAACCCTGTCTCTCGTTGACACCTCCCTGATTTGCTTCCTTATTTCAAGATCCCCTTCAGGTTTTTGATCTGGAGGACGGTAGCATGCCCCTACTATTACATCACTCTTTGAGCCTGGTAATCTAACCCACAGTGATTCTACGGAGGAGTCAGAGCCCCCCTCCAGCTCTACTCTGGTGGATTCTACCCCCTCTTTGACATGGAGGTGGGGTGGCCATCTAACACGCCCCTCTCTGTCCCTCCTATAGAGTTTATATCCTGGAATTGCAGTATCCCACTGGTTCTCCGCATTCCACCAGGTTTCTGTTATACCTACTATGTCAATGTTTTCCCTAGCCACCAAACATTCCAGTTCTCCCATCTTTGCCCGAAGACTTCGGGCATTTGCATAAAAGCACTTATATACCTGGTCCCCCAAGAAGGGCTGCATGTTTGCCCCTTTATTCCTGCAGCCTTCTGTCTTGCTAGACTGGCTGTCATGTCCCATCACGCTACCACTCCCAATTCTTACTCTGTTATTACTTGACTGTTCCCCATCCTCTGCACCCTCATTCCCGAGGGATGAGGAGTCCCGAACCGGATGCCCCTCGGCTCCTGTCGGCTTTCCCCCAGGAGTCAGTTTAAAAGCTGCTCTGCCACCTTCTTAATGTTACGCGCCAG
Organism: Plestiodon gilberti rubricaudatus; assembly: GCA_026170595.1. NCBI lineage: Eukaryota > Metazoa > Chordata > Lepidosauria > Squamata > Scincidae > Plestiodon > Plestiodon gilberti. The sequence continues at coordinate 114,970,181 of JANXHW010000003.1, forward strand.
CAGTCTGGTTCCGTTTTGGTTCAAGTGAAGCCCGTCCTTCTTGTACAGGCCCGGCTTGTCCCAAAACGTTCCCCAGTGCCTAACAAACTTAAACCCCTCCTCCTGACACCAGTGTCTCATCCACGCATTGAGACCCCTGAGCTCCGCCTGCCTAGCTGGCCCTGCACGTGGAACAGGTAGCACTTCTGAGAACGCTACCTTTGGGGTCCTGGATTTGAGCTTCCTACCTAGCAACTTAAATTTGGCCTCCAGGACCGCCCGGCTACATTTCCCCACGTCGTTGGTGCCAACATGCACCACAACCGCTACCTCCTCCCCAGCACTCTCTACCAGCCTATCTAGACGAGAGGTGATGTCCGCAACCTTCGCACCAGGTAGGCAAGTCACCGTGCGGTCCTCACATCCGTCACAGACCCCCCTTTCTATGTTCCTGACTATAGAGTCACCCACAACAAGAAGCCCCCTCCCCAGAGGAGTATCCATAGTGCGACTGGATACGGGCCCATCACCTGAAGAAGGGGTCCCCACTGTGGGATTGTTTCCCTCTTTTCCAGAGCAATGTCCTCCAGCCCTGAGACTCCCTTTCCTGGCAGCTGAGGCGCTGGCCAACTGAGGGTAGGACGATGCCTCCACGTCCCTAGAAGTCTCACCCTGGTTCCTCTCTACCTGTCTCTGCTTCTCCAGGTCAGCAACCGTGGCTTCAAGGGAGCGAACCCGTTCCCTGAGAGCCTGGAGCTCTTTGCACCGAGCACACACCCATGACTTGTGCCCAAGAGGCAGATAGTCATACATGTGACACTCAGTGCAAAACACTGGATAGCCCCCACCCTTCTGCTGGCTGTCTGACTGCATAGCTTTTGAGTGTAAGTTATGGATTTATCAAAGTTTGGGTACCTTAATGTTGTTGGAGCTCTCCTCTCTTCAAGGGACGTGCCGGGCAGTGTGTGGGGCCTGGCTTCCTCGCCCCGCTGCTGAACTCGCCCAGCTGCTTAACTCGCTGTGTCTTTATTATCTTGCCACTTTGTCCCCGTGAGCCACTTCGTTCCCGTGAGGCCACTCGCTGCTCCTGACAGGGCTCACTCGCCCTGACAGGGCTCCTGACAGGGCTCACTCACTGTGGACTTGGGTACCTCAGGGATAGCACCATCTAAACAGCGGCATGTAGACTGCCAGTTTAATGGCAATGCATGTGTGGGTGGTGGCTACATAGCTTTAATCCCCTGCTAACTGGGCAAGAGGCACTTTTTCAATTGGTGATCCTCTTATACGTATTTAGCAGGGGGAAAGTAACTGCTCCCCTTTCACCCCAGCACAGTGTCTTTTCTGGTGGCTGTTTGCTGGTGGTCTTCTGCATCTTTTTTAGATTGTGAGCCCTTTGGGGACAGGGAGCCATTTAATCATTTGATTTTTTCTATAAACCGCTTTGTAAACTTTGTTGAAAAGTGGTATATAAATACTGTTAATAACAAGAACAACAACAACAATAAACATTGAATTAATGATTTAAACCAGGAATGGTCAACCTTTCAACCTGAATGCTCCTGGCCCTGTAATGGTTGTATAGCTGAGGGCATTTCAGCAGGTGCAGCTGCTTTAGCAGCACCATCAGCACTTGCAGCTACCAAGATTCTGTCTTCTACACAACACTTAAGAATGCAGAGGCCCTAATGGTGGAAGGTTGGCCGCCCCTGATTTAAACATACAAGCAGGAGTCTGTTTTGAAAAGCAGGACGCTGAGCGATATAAGTGGTGGGTGGAATGCACCCATCTTCTACCAGGAACAGGAGGGTGCCGAACAGGAGTCCCCCAGTAACACCTTCTGAGATATGTCAGCCATGAAGGACCAGAACCACTGCAAAATGGTTCACAACCATCCAAGCAGGACACCATGGTTGATGATGTCAAATGCCACTGAGAGGTCCAGCAGGACCAACAGGACACCTTCTCCCTGTCAAGTCCCTAGTGAAGATTATCCACCAGAGTGACCAAAGCAGTTTCAGTCCTGAAGCCTGGCCTGAAGCTAGATGAAAAGGATCTAATGGTCCGTTTCATCCAGAAACCCCTGAAGTGGAGATACCACCATCTGGGCAAGGTGATTGACCTTGTCCAGAAACAGCAGGTTGGAGACATGGTGGAGGTGCAGGGAGGTTTTCTTCAGAATGGGGCAAATGACAGCCTATTTTAATGCCACTGGCAACACTCCCTCCATGAGATATACATTGACTACCCTCCCTGTTCACTCAGCCCCTCTTGAGCAGATCTGATAAGCCAAGCTGGGCAAGCGTCAAGCAGGCAGGTAGATAGCCTCAAACTAGAGGATCTTGTCCACATATTCAGACTGTACAAGCTGAAAAAAATCCCAAACAGGACCAATAAGTGCTGTGGGAATATCAATGAATACAGTCTACACGGAGTTGTAGCAGAAATGAGTAATTTTATCTGTGAAGTAATTAGCAAACTGATCGTTAATAGGCAACCAAGCTGTCCTCCCCTCTCCCGAGGAAACAGGCAGAGAAGATTCCTGACAATTCCAAACAGCTCCACAGGACAATTCTCTGCAGACAAAATGATGGCAAAGATAAATGCCTTCTTTGATACCATCTCTGCCACGGAATAGGCTCTAGCAGGAACTCTAACCCTAGCTCAATTGGACCCATCATGAGTTTTTCATCACTGTCGCTCAAGACATCTGCCAAGCCGCTTCATTGCCCACAGCTACTTGGAAAACCAGAGAGCCAAACTGGGTCTGCAGCAAGGCAGAGGTTGTTCAGAAGCAATATGATCTAACTCCCTGGTATTTCCTCATTCCAGAAGCTGACCAAGGCTACCGATCCCAGTAGCAGGAAAATTCCCCAGAGCCCTGAGGAAACCCACTTGGATCCATCAGCCTCTGGGGAGGGGGGGACCATCTGAATCAATCCCCTGCCCTTATGGAGGTAAAGGGTCATGATCAATATAAACCTTTTCAGGAAGTGATCTGTCCATGACAAAGGAGTGATACTTAAATCTCATCCAGACCACCATCCTCCTTTCCAGAAACACTAGGTCTACATTGTATCCTGCCACATGCATCAGGGCTGAAAATACTTGAGACAGGCCCATGGAGGCTATTAAATCTGGAGACGCACCTATATCATGGGCCCCAGTATGGATATTCAAGTCCCTCAACACCAACAGTTGGAGATACTCCCAACACCATGCCAGAGGTCACCCCAGCCAGCTCAGACTAGAGACCACTGGGCAGCAAGGTTACTTTTAGTTGTGTTAGTACTTTTAGTTGATAGATTTTGAATTTTGTTCTTATATGGATTTTATTGGATTCTTAGTTCCAATAAAACATATACTTTTGGAAGGGAAAGGAGAGATACAATTTTTAATGAATAAATAGCAGGCTAAAATGTCGAAGTGAGATGTTGCATGTAGAGGCAACTGGTGAGGTAGAGGAGCAACCAAGGGGGAAGGGAAACTGCTGTCCTTGCTAGCAGGCATCACAAGACAGCCAAAGAATGGGCCCCAACAGTCTAGGGCACTATCAGTCCTAGCAGTCTAGGGCACTACCATGGAGGCACGCAGCTAAATGACTATACAATAGCACCCAGCATGAGCTTTGTCGTCAACAGACAACATTAGATACTGCTGATGCAACAAAAGCTGTGCTCCTGCATGGTACTGATTTAGCAACTCACGTCTCCCAACACCGAACAGAAAGGGAATCTGGCTACCCTTCCTCTCAGCTACTACTCAGAGTTGTTCATTTAACTTAATTTCGATGTGGAATTTTACATAAGACACTTTCCATTCTTGCTTTACCTTTGACCAATTGAATCGTTTCATAGTAACCTCAGGCTTAAACTCTTTTTTAGGCTTCAATCCAAATGGCAGCACATGAGGAGGTGGAGAGCACTGTACTCCAGGCAATCTCTGTAGTGGTGGTGGTGGTGGTGGTGGTGGTGGAGGAGGAGGACCAACAAAAGTAGGATGCTTTCCTGAACCATTAATCAATGAAGGTGGCAAAGGGGGAGGTGGGGGAGGCACTGCTCCAGTAGAAGGTTCTGAAGATGATGGTAAACTAGATGCTGTTTCCATTGATGGGAGTGAAGCTGCAGATCCTTCCAGGGATGAACGTGGACAGGTAACTAACCCATTAGTTATGGAAACATTCTGAAAAGAAAATATGAATTATTAATACAACATAGAATTAGTACACACTCAAACGGCACAATTCTGCCAAAGATACGTTAGTCCCCTTCACCTGGTGTAAGTGGCACGGACCCCAATGGGCCTCATCGGAAGCACGCGAGCTCTTTAGCTGGAATGCATCCGGGGAGGCCGTGTAAGGCCAGCCCGGGCTGTGATGGTGCTCAGGATATCGGTGCAACTCAGCAATGATATCCCTGCCCCCTCCAGCCAATGGCCCCCTCCCTCACTACCCCTGCCCACCCTCCCCCCTGCCCTTGCGTCAACCCGCAAGGGACCTACCTGCAGCGGCTGGCACAAAGTCGGTCCGGCAGCTGAGTGAACAGCACCGGCCTCCACACTGGCGCCGCTAACTCACAAGGAGCCACAAACGTGCTTTACGGCACGTTTACGACTCCTTAGGCCGCTCCACCGGCCTATTTGTAGGAAGGAGCAGGCTGGCTGAAACCCATTATCTGAATTTGTTTTTGTGATTTTTTGTAAGCCATTCTGCAATTCTAAAAATGAAATGCAGCATATAAATATGGAAATTTCCATCTTTTCTTGGATAGTTTCAAGATTCCAAGTGCTTTGGTTGCTCTGATGGATGATCTATGTTGTTTAGTTGGGTTGGGGTAGGGGGACACAGTTCTTTCTACAAAACTTATAAAAATGAAGTTCTACTAAACACTATTTTGTATGTAGGAACTTGAAAGTAACTGCTGCTTTAATTTGCTACATTTGAGGTCATCCAATTTTACATGCATCATGCCATCAATACAAAACAATACCTAAATTACTATTTTATTTTTCTAGCTACATATTGCCTTAAGTGAAATACAGCAGTCGTTAAATTTACTGTTACTTGCTAACAGTAAATTTGAACAACTTTTGCACATCTATTATGCAAGTTTATTTTAGCTAAAGGGTTTTTTGTTTTAAAAAGAAAATGCTGTACATTGATTAATCTTCCCAAAAGAATGCACGAAAGAGTAATTGCGAAATATCTCTGTTGTAACTTTATAACATGGAAAACAGCCCAAAACTAATCTTCCTTTGAAGTCTGTCAAAGGATGATTGGCAACACGGGTGGAGAGACTGGCAGAGGTTGTGCCATGAAGAAAGCCCTGAATTGTGGTGAATGTGTGGCTGTAAACCCCACGTTGAGTCAAAACCCAGATGTGACTCACAGATGTATTTTCCCACAAGGTAAGTGCATGATTAATTTGGGCCAGAGTCAGTGAAAAGCAGAGGTAGCTTTACTGATACTTGCTGCATTAATGATATCTACAAGCATCTTCTGTGGAATCTAATCCAGTGACCTGAATCACGTGATAAACAGAAAGGACGTAGAATTCTGGCTGTTCCCTACAGAGGAATATTACAATTTATAAACTAGGACAGCGTTTCTCAAAGTTTTCCTTGCGAGGCAGGGAGAACTCTGAGTACCTGCAGGGGTGGGGCCAGCGACGGCAGCTATCCTGGGGATCGCTGCCACTGATGGAAAAATGCCCCCGAAACCGCCATGTTTTTTACTTACTGGGGCTTGGGGGGGGGGTCAGAGAGGCCTGTGCGACCCTCCGCAGGCATCCCCAATCTTCAGATGGCCAAAAAACAGTGGTATTAGGGCACTTCTGGTTCTCCAAAACCGGAAGTGTCCGAAAATCACCATTTTTCAGCAGTCCAAGATTGGGGATGTCTGCGGAGGGTCTCACAGGCCTCCCCAACCCCCCCGAAGCCCTGGTAAGTTAAAAAAACATGGCGGTTTTGGGCACTTTTGCCAAGGATCACCGCCGCTATGCTGTCCCCACCACTTAAGGGGCGGGGACAGTTTGTGGTCTCAATGGTGGGTTGAGACCCACCACTTTGCGAACCACTGAGCTAGTTTAAAACTGGGTTAGTGCAAAGTGTACTTTAATAATCCTTTGCACAAACATCCTCAAGACAGTGCCATTCTTTCAATTTTACAGATGAAGAGCAGAGTAACAGCAGCCAGTTGCTCAAAGCCCTCTTAGGAACAGAATAACTCTAAGCCCAGAGCTGAGGTCAACATTTTGTCCCATGTTTGAGAGCAAGTGATTTTACATACACATCATTTTAGGACTAAGAAAATCCTTTACCTGACATTTATAAACCCTTAGTTCTGCTTCAAGATGATTATTTTTTTCTTCCATTTTCTGAAGTTGAGCCTTTGTTTCTTGATGCGCTACAAATTCATTTTCAAACTAGAACACACAAATATCAGAAAGTGTGACATATTACATTCATTCTTGCAAAGATGCGGTAAACCTCTCAGTGTTTATGTACATCATATGTTATATTGCCCAAATACATTTAAAAGCTAAAAATTAAGTTACAATGTGAGAATGTTTATACCAGGGGTTCTGGTTTATACCAGGGGATATAGAGATATCCACGCATGCGCAAAGTACGTACCAGTGCGCATGCGGGAAGACAAGAAGGTGTGGGGCAGAGTTGGCGGTATGTTTTAGTCATGGAGTGAGTACGTCCCCAGTCCAGATGGAGACGGAGTGCGCACACCACCGCCCTGAAAGCGGCAGAAAAGCACCCCTTTTGGTGCTTTTTTCCTGTGCCGCCACCAAATTTCGGCCGAGGGGGGTTCATGATGTCACGCCCCCAGGGGGCAGAGCTTGTGACGTCACGTGGGGCACCACGGCACAGGGGGTGTCAAGACGCCTGCCGCCACCCCCAGTGGAGGCTGGCTATGCCTCTGGGAACAATTAAACATGTATTTTTATTGAAGAAAAAAAAGCAGGGTGCAAGGACCTTCACAGATGCTCTCACAAACCAGCCATTACCACTCCAGACATCTTCATACCATTTTGCCAAGGGGCAGCACTACGCAACAATATCATGACCCCATTTTTGCCTTAATTCAGGCAAGTAAGCAAGTATGGAAGCTTAAAGTTTAGGCTGATTATACATTAAGGCCAATACAAAGTCACGGAGGCTAGTCTTAATTTTAACCTGAAAGCAGCTACAGCCCCTCCCTCCATTAGACTGAGGCATCGGCACTGGTGGGGCAGGTTAAACTTTTCACCCATGCCATTTTCTCCAATCAAAACCAACCCTGCAAGCTGCCATTAAACCCCATTTGGAAAATAAAAACCCATGATAAGAGTACTAACTACTGAATTCCCAATCTTCTTCCTCCTGAAGCATGCATAACTTCCTTTTTTTCTAACCACAGGTTTGCTGCTCATGGTATGCAAGCATGGTTTGCTTGGCTTAACTCTGATTAACAAACCCAGGAAGTGAAACCAGAGTTTGAAGTTGGTTTCACATCCTTGGTTTGTTAAATAGTTAAACTATTTCCCATCTTTGCAGCAGCCATGGTTTGAATAAACTACAAGTATACATCACAGCTCTACACCAAAGAAGAGGAACCGTGCAGGCTTGTTAGGTTTAATGTCACATTCCTAATCCTAATTCAGTGATGGCGAACCATTTGGGATTGGTGTGTCAAAAATATTGAAAATGCCTAACTTGACTCTGCTGGTGTGTGTCTGTCTCACACACACACACACACACACACCATAACTTTTAATAGTACTTTGACTATTGCTAATTTTAATAGTAATTTTGAATTGAACTGAACTGAAAACAGCTATCGAACACATTGCATTTTATTTAACATCAATTAGTGACTTTTTTGTTGCTTTTACTAGATAATAATTTGAAAGAGGTCTGACAAAATCCCTGCCCTAAATGTTTTACAAGCCTGTAAAACATTTGTGAAAATGTAAGGTGGCGTGTCACCCAAAATGACCTCGCATGTCACAGGTTCGCCATCATGGTCCTAATTCAACCACAGTTGATTGACAGTGTGAACTGAGGAGGGGGGAAATAAAGGGCACGAGTGCATGTGTGTATATACACCAAGTCCTCAAGATACATACTAGTTCCATTCCAGAAGTTTGTCACACTCATGACAAACTCAGAACATATTCATGTCAAAACAGTCAGCTCTTGCCAGCCCAGCACTATTTTGCCTTCGCAAAAGCACCAAAATGGAAAGATTGCACCTGCATGAAAGCATTGGTGCAGCCGTCTGTAACTTGGGGAACCAGTATATGCTCTTCTTAAGAGCAATGCCAATCACCAAGCCTGAATACTGTAGTTGTTGGAAAAGATAGTTGACTTTTTTTCTGCGGATTTGGAATACACGGATTTGACTAACCACGGGTTCCAAACCCGCGGAAAGAGGCCTGCCGGAGGCTTCTGAAAGGCACTTCCTTTTTTCCCCAAGAATTGCCTCCCCCCCCCACGAGTTTCATCACCGGCGAGGATTCTGGAACAGACCCCTTGAAGATAACAAGGTACAACTGTATATACTTGGAGCCTGAAGGAGTATACTTTAAGAGCCAGGCAGACATTTAATTAACATGAGAGAATCCGATGATGGCTCTTCCATGTAATCTGTCTTTTAGCATAAAGAAACGGCATAGAACAAGTCACATGTGTTAAAATTACACATATGTAAACAAGCTTTCTGAAATTACAAACCTTTTCTGAAAATATTGAAGCTCTCTCTTCAAGTTCTTCTGTTTTCTTTTGCTCAATACAGATATCTAAAATAAAAAGAGGTCTTTATAGGAGATTGTGATTAACACCGTGTTAATCTTGGAAAGTCAATTCCTCCAACCGGCTTCCATTTGACTTGCATCCCTCCCACAGAGCTGCTGCTTCAGTGGAACAAACAAGAAGATGAATGGAAAGATAATTAGCACAGATTCATGTCTCCAATTTTACTTCTCTCCCTCTGCAGAATAATTTTTTTTATACCAGACACCAAGTAATACATAAAAATAGTACTCTTATCATTTACAGATACAAAAACCTGACAGCAGTTTAAAATGCCCATACATCTTTCTATCAAAAACTACTCAAGGTGTTTCACTACTCAGGGTGTTCACCAATATGAACAATGCAATTATCAAAACTTTGACAACACAATCATCAAAACAAAACTAAGACTGAATATAAAAAAATAAAATTAATAAATGAGATCAGCAAGCAGCATTGGTTACCCGTTTGCTTATGGGTCAAACTTAAGGTGCTGGTTATATTATAAAAAGACTTCAAAGTTTGCGATCAGGATACATGAAAGATAGTCTTCCCCCATATGAATCTACCCATACCCAAGGTCTGCTGGGGGAGGGGGCTTTGTTTCATGGCCAAACAGTTGATGAGTCATAACAAGCTCCTTGAACCAAGTCTGTTAACAAATCAGTCTAAATTAATATTTGCCATCTCTATTAGAGTATTTTAATTTTAGTAGGCAGTTTAAGGAATGGGCCCAGAGTACCTTTTAGGCTATCCTTAGCTTTCCCTCAATATCAAGAATTCCAAGATGACGTGTTTGCTTTCACTCAAAGTTCCCACCACTTTCACTTCCTCAAACTATTCTTCCCTATTTGTAAGGATTAAGTCCAGGATAGCTGACCACCTTATTCCTTTCTCCTTCTTCTGAATGATAAAGTTGACAGCATGCAAGGCACATCAAGAATAGGATCTCCCACTCTTAGACTTCCAGCAGACTTCAAAATAGTTGACGTCCTGCACTACCACTATGGCTCGCCTCTCAGAAAGCTTGGAAATTTAGAATAGAGCGAAAACTATTATGACTAGCTATGATGTAACAGGATTGGATCATATTCCATGGGATTATGGTCACAAAAACAAAATGTTAAAAAATGTATAATTTAAAATGACTTCAAAAGTTTCTTTAAAATGCAATGTATGCAATAAAATTACTTTAAAAGTTTTTCAAAAATACAATAAAAACACTTTAAAACAAACGGAACGACGTTTCATTCATGTTCTATAAATATCTTCAGATCCTGACAGGCAAAAAGATGGTTTAAATTATACGTTTTTATATCATTTTCAATTATCCATTTTTTTTACATTTTGAGACTGTTTTGTTTGTGACCATAATCCCACAGAAGATGATCCAATCCTGTTAAAGTTTGGCATTTTGTTTAGAAAAGTATCGTACGTGGCTTCTGATTAGCCAGGTGGTCCATACATAAATATAGTAGTATCATCCTTATACATGGAAAATATAGTAGTTACCCTAACATACACCCTGATTGATCAGATAATCACCACAATGACAAACCACCTATTGTCTATCAGGTTATAAAACTTTTTAAAATGCAAGTGGTCTGTATTGAACCTACAGAAGTCAGCTAAAGAGAAATGGTCTTAATTGACAGTTCAAAATGAAATCAACAAACCAATAAACTCAACACCAGTGACATCACCTGGGGCTACAGATGGATAGATTAAGGCAATTTAGGTTGCAATCCTATACATACATGTTATGCCTGGAGTAAGTCCCACTGAAATAATGGGGCTTAGCTTCGATGGGGCTTACATGCACAGGATCTCAGTGATGAGGGCGGATCGGGTCCAGGAGAGGGAGGGATCAGTGGCACTGGCACACGGCAAATCCTATCCTCCTTCCTGGGCCTTTTTTATATGGGGCTGCTTGGTACTGCACCAGCGATTGAGCTGGCAGTGATCCGAGTAGCCCCATTGCATAGGCTGGGGGATTTACCCGGGGTAAGGGGGAAAATGCCCCCTTACCTCAACAAGACCTTCAGCCTGCTCCTAGCCAGCGCTGGAAACAGTGTGGGCCGGACGGCCCCGCTGCATTGGCTCTGGATATGATTGGGCTGCCCGTTTCAGTAACGTAGTCATTTGCTACTGTGACACTATGCTGTATGCAGCAGTTATTGCAGCTGACTGAAATGATCTTCTGTATTCTCAGCTACTTGTATCAGAAGCCAGCAACAATAATTGTGATTATTATCTGTATGGCTTGCATTAACATCTGTTCAGACCTTGTTAATGCATGCTGAAATATCATCTCAGGTTCAATAATATCAGGGCTACTTCATAGATTTATTTTTAAAGGTATACAGCCATAAAGTATACAGTTTTGTGCATACATTTAAAACTTCAATTTTAATTTTTTATTTTCTGATCTTATTGTTTGTAAGAAGTCTTGAACACCTCACTAATGGGAAGGGAAGTACAAGGTAAAAATCCTTCAAATAAATAATCTGAATGTGACATGCGTGTGCAAACACACATTGTACAATAGTGATCAGGGAGTGAGAATTGTATGGAGATCATTGTTGAGCATACACCCAAGTGCAGACGCAGATCTATTCATGTCTAATGTGCCAATACCACTCCACGCCCCAAGTTCAAAAGCTAGAACGACAATATTCTTATTGTAATAATCTTTTGTGTAAGCCGCCTTGGGTCCCTTTGGGGAGAAAGGCGGGATAGAAATATTGTAAATAAAATAAATAAATAATAAATTTCCTTGGAAATTTGGATGGCACTCTAATGTTTTTAACACTTTTTTTTATGAAGCAACAACATAAAATACCTACCCATTAAATGACTGAAGTCTACATCCAGTCTTTTACGATAACTAAAATCTGGGTCTACTCCACTTCGATGTAAGACTATCTGTGAAATGCATTCTTCGATTAATTTGAAATACAAGGGCCTACACAAGGAGAAAAAAATAGAGCTTTATTAATAACACAACAGCTGTGGACAAACCAAATACTGCAAGTCCTGCAAATTATCTTACCATTGAGAAATAAAGATTTGGCACTACATAATTTTATGTGAAGAGAATTTAAGTGACTCCACATGTCTTCAGAAAAAAGGTAGTCGTGATGATTAGGGAACTCTTGCATGATGTGGGTTCTTCTGAACTTGGCATTGTCCTGCTTCACATAGCAATATATGCTGACACTAAGACAGGTTTGATTTCAACAAGGGTTTGAAATCTGCATTAGAAACTGGTTAAGAATGAACCTTAGTATTAGAGATAATGTGGACTTAATCTTTAATCATTTTCTTTGGGGGGAGGGGATAGTGATTGAGAGTAAGATTATGCCTGCGTACAGTCCCTTTTTATCGCTTCAAAAAGCCCCGAAGCCCCGTTTTACCTTTTAAAAGCGAAAACACTGCGTTTCCAAGGCTGCACGGGACTTCTGCAGCCTTCCCGACCCAATTCCTGGTCGCGCAGAGGCTCTTCCCTCCTCCCAAACTTGGGGGAAAAGTCTCCACACACCCAGGAAGTGGGTCGGGAAGGCTGCAGAAGCCCCATGCAGCCTTGGAAATGCAGCGGTTTCACTTTTAAGAAGGTAAAATGGGGCTCCCCCCCCCAGTGTTTGTATTCGCAGGTGCCGAACCCGCGAATAAGAAGGGCCCACTGTACTGTACTTATGAATAAACATGCATAGGACTGTGCAGCCAGTCAGTTGCACCAGTTAATTTTGATAAAAGAAAAATCCCGTTGGGGGATAATTCTACAGTCTATTATAGAAAGTAGTAAAATAAGAGCTGCTGCTTTCCTTACCGTATACAATAGTCATTTCTTATCAGCAAGAGATGCTGAAGTATAGAAAGAAAATAGCCTTCGGCACTTGTGTCCTTCACTGTCTTCCACACCATGTTGTAAACATCATTCACTTCAGTAAACAAGTCAAGGAAAATACAAGACCTCTAATTTGTATTTTAGGTCATACAGATATTCTTACAAAAACTTAGTGTTTTACTCTAGCTAAAATGTACATATTTCGAATTAAAATGAAATTAAATTAAGTTGGTAAAGAAAAGTGCCTTGCATAGTTCGTTTCTCAGTACTGATGGGAACATGCAAGTTCTCATTTTCCACAATCAGGACTTCTCATTTTTGATGGCACAAAATGAAGACTTACTGAAAAACATGTACTAGCATTACAACACACAATGGAGGAAATTAACAACTCATTTCAGTCCTAACACACACAAAAATGGCATCACAACAGGATGCTTGTTGCAAGTCTCTGTTCTAAATGCTTTGCATTTTCTGTCTTCTTTCAAAAGGATATTCTAGTTCCAATTTGATATCCTCTAAACGATGGGAGAATTCAATCATGTCTTCTTCTTTGTGTTCACTGAACACTCTGAGCTGGATATCCAAAGCATCATTCTTCATGCACTTCAACTGCTACATTAAAGAAAAACACAGTACAGTAGTGCCTAATTAATAACTGCATATTAAAATGAATTCCTTTGAGCGTAATCCAATTTTTAACCATGACAAGACACATATTTTGAGGAATCTACATTATTAAAATACATAAGAGATATCTTAAGCAAACTTTGGCTATATTACATTCTGCTTTATATGCAATCTTTCATTCTTGGTAATTATTCAAGAGGGGACTTTATCCAATTTCTTCTCAGCTTTTCAATTTAAATATTCTCTCTCACTCTCTCCACTCACCCACCCACCCACTCACTCATCCACCCACTCTACTGGGTACTTACTGACAACTGTTCATTCAATCCACAACGCATAAATTCATTTCTAATGTGGAGCCTGAAGTCTAAATCATCAGGAGATGTAACAAGAGCATTGATGAGCTGCATACAGGCTACCTACAGACAACAACATTTGAAATGTAGCATTTAGCTTTCAATATTTATTCACGTTAGAAACATTTGAAGAATCTATATCCTTAGTATGCCCTGAACCTTTGAATTCAATGTGAACTGATAAGATTTGACCAAAAGCATGCCGTTAGAAGAAGACATGCCCAAAGGATGAAAATCAATTATGAGTGGATATTTTATTATGATGGATGTAATAGTGCCAATTATAATATTTATCTTCCTTTATATTACTTGTTAAATATTGGTGATCAAAGGGAAATTAAATATTTTCAGAAAGACATTTAGTCACGCTTTGTCTTTTAGAAAACCCTCAATTTTATACAATTAACACATCTAGTAATGTATACAACTTAAGACATTTTATATGGACACAGTCTTCACAGAGTTCTTCAAACCCAAAGTATTTAAGCTATATATAAAAAGGATGGATACAGAACCTGTGAAAAAATGTTGAGATATAATTATAAGGCAGTGATGCTTCAATAGCTTCCAACACACAAAGACTTGTTCTTCCAGACGTCGAGAAGCATGCATTTTAGAATAATGTTATCTGCACTGTAGATTGTAAGTTTCACATAGCACTCATAGCCCAATCTGAATCAGAACCTATTTTGCCCTTGATATTGATTTCTATTTGCAACACACTCTCTTATACAAATGTCAAAATGATGCTTAAACAAGTTACCATACAGGTACCACCTCTTACCATACTTTTCACGTGTCTGTGTTTCACGTGTCTGTGTATCCCATTTATGGTACTTTTGAATACATGGTGAACAGGAAGGTAGAACTTACCATGCATTCCTTTCCCACTTCACTGGTAGGAAAGAGTTAACACCATGTCCATTCAAGGGAACATAGCCAAGCAGACATAATTCTGATCATAGAAGAACCTTCCCAAATCTTAAAATTCACTTTAGCTACTAGAACTAACAGCAAGAAGTTAAGAAAACAAACCAAGAACTGAAGCAACATAAAGGTGAATCCCCAGGAACCTAACCAACTCTGAAGAAACATGATCCTCTATTTCTGCCACCAAGACTCACTTATCCACGAATATCGAATTCCCCCACATCCCCCGCACTCATGTGTGACCCCCCCGTTTTTAACTTTGATCTCGCAATGTTAGTGTCTTGCTTAAACAAACGTGATAAACAGCCCCCTGCTGCTTCTGCATGGAAGTAGACCACTAAATGCTAGAGGCTCAGCAAGGTTAACAGGAAGCAACTGTGAGGGCTGCAGCTATGAAAGTACTGTACAAAGCCTACAACTCCCATAAGCTCCTTCACCTTTCTTCCTGTTTGGAGAATAGCTCTATTTCTGTGCTGCTTCAGAACAAGGTAAAATTGCTCCTTTTTTTAACCCACCCCCGTGTTCTTACACCAAAAACAAGGTACTTTGAGATTATGCATCTAAGCACTCTAGAAACCAAAAAGTGTAGTTGCCCTGGAAAAACCTGTCCTAAAGAGTGGGGTATAAATATTTTAAAATAAATAAAATCGGCCTAGGAAGCCCAGCCACTACTGAGATAATAGCTTTTGAGTCACAGTAACCAGTAGTACACTGTAGATATTTTAGCACATAAGTTCTGCTGTGGGCCAAACTTGCTGAACTGTAGAACAAAATATGCAAACTATGAGAACATTACTTTATATATATAGTACTATAGTATATTAGTACATAACATACTAATTTTTAAACACGTACCCCCGATTCCACAATATATGTACACATAGACTCCTAAAATAAAATTTCTCTCCCCATCTGTATTCAGCACTGATTAATATATCTAAACATTTTTCCTCAAGAAAATACACAGACAGGTTGCATTTATTTGCTATAGAAATACAACGGAGGAGTATCATTTACTTGCAAATGAACCGAATTCCCTTGAAGACCTTCCACAATGGGACAAAATCTGTCAACATTTCTCTCTTCTGCTGCTGTCGTCAAAGCTTCCAAATTTTTTTCAAGGCTACAATGTTAAACACACATGACATTGCAACACAAATTATTTTGATAACTAGAAGTGGGAGTTAAACCTTTAATAAAAATTCACACTCATACTCCAGTTAGTAGTTAGACATGCATCAGCATCCACAGAATTCTATACAAAAATGGTCAACTAGTATGGAATTCTTGATGGCTGATTTTTTGTTTGTGTGTAAAGTCTCTTTAGCCCTTGTGGGAGGACAGATGTTGTAAACTAGGCCTTCCATCTGTAACTGCTGGCAAAACAGTTTACAAGAGGCTCTAAAATACACTGGAGGTTTTTGACTAGGCTCCCCATATATCAATTCAAAATGCTTACTTTCAAACATTAGTCTCTTAAAAACTAAACTTTAGACTTTCATATTAATACAATTATTCTTAATTGCAACTCTCAGTTACTTGTTTCCAACTACCAGACCACTTATACATTCAACAGTGTACTTACATGTTTTCCTCTCCAACAATACATATTGCAGAAAGAAGCTTAGCTACATCTGTCATCATGTTGATTTGTTTGGGATCAATAGATTTGGCCAGTAACAAAAGACTTCTCTGTTCACCCATTATTCTTTCTAAACCATACTGAACAAAATAAGAAATGAAAATTAACAGAAAGCAAGAGATAAAAGTCAACCAGGTTCATTTCTACAGCAAGTCTTCTAGTATTTATGAAATTATTCCAGGAGGACACATCAACACTATCTTGGAATGATTGAAATACTACTTCATAGAAGTTCAGTGAAGCATTCATACAAATAGTCAACAGCAATAAGGTTGCTTAGGGGTAAGCACCATTGAACACAATGGGAATTACTTCCAAATAGACATGCACAGGATTGTGCTGTTAAGAACAGTGTTAGTATGACAAAAATATACAAGTGGAGACTTGCAGAGTAATCTAAGAATTTAAGCATGTGCAATATCCCCATACATTCCCCTTCACATTATGCACACTCTTGCACAGATCACAAGTATCTGTTGACCGGTACTCCCATAGCATTTTACATGTCCTTTTCTGAACAACCTATCCACAGAGCACAGAGCAACCTATCTGTCCCTGAGCCTTGAGTGCTCAGTTTGTTTTTAGTTTTTAAGCAGCTGAAATGTTAATAAATGGGCCAGTCACCATCTCTCAGCCTATTCTTCCTCACAAAGTTGTTATGAGGACAAACGAAGGGAAGGAATCAGGTATACCACCCTGAGCTCCATAGAGGAAGGGTGGTATTAAAATATGAAAGAATAAATATATAAGTTCTGAAGATATCAATAGCTGAACCATTCAATAGGAAAGACTCATTTCAAGGGGACAGGCTTGGCTTGGGAAGACTCTTGCCTGATTAGAGTCAATACCTATGAAGATTTCAAGAACTGCAACATGCTTTTATCTCCATTTGTCTTCAAACCTGCATATTAACTTAACACCTCATAAGAACATAAGAGCAGCCCTGCTGGATCAGGCCAAAGGCCCATCAAGTCCAGCTTCCTGTATCTCAGTGGCCCCCACCAGATGCCTCAGGGAGCACAACTCAAGTTGGCTTGCAAACTAGGCCTTCAACAGGAGAATGGTGCATGATTCTGGGAACAGGGCTATACAATAAACTGTATAAAAGTTTGATTTATCTACATTTTGAAACAATGAAGAATGCCAATACAGAATTTAGATTTGGAGCATTGCTAGCACAGAATTCTACTTAATCAGACAGCTGACTTGACATATCCTTTGAGGGTGCTAGTCCAAGGCTAAAGTGGACAGCACAAAAGGGCCTAACGTTTGTAAAAATTACTCATAACTAGGCAACTGGGCTACATGTTATAAAGTAAAATCGTCAGTTAAAAAAACACCCTGAGAACTACAGCCTGCTCAGACCTACTTGAGACCAGCTCAAGTAACCAGTAAGGACATGTTAGCAAACAAACCTTATTAAGTAAGCGTAGTAAAGGTGATGCACCAACCTGTAAACTGAAAGCTGTTATAGAAAGGGTTAGTAACAACAGCACTCATCCATTCCCAATACTGACTTCTAATAGAGCTAATTAGATAGAAACTTAAGCTGCAGTGCTTTGTTCATTTATACTGTGTATATAAACTGCCACTAAAATCAATTAAATATACATGTGTGGCAAAATATTGCATATTACAGTCCAATTCCTACATTAGAGCTACTCCAAAGGAAATCTCCATTTCAATACGACTTTCTTCCAAATACACATAAGACTGCAGCCTTAAAATGATGAAGCAAATTAAATTTACTGACCTTGTTGTTCATAAAAGCCTTCAAGCACTGTATGATCTTATGCTGTACCTTCTTCAGAATGTTGTCCTGTCTGAGTGCAACAAATTTATACCATAAATATAGGTTTTCCAACTCCTACTCATGAACATATATTTGTAGAAAAAAATCCTTACTGTTTGGTTTCAACAAGTCTTTCCAAGACATCCAACAATAATCCAAGTCCTTCATGTCCAAAGTTTTCAACCCAACTGCAAAGAAATATTTAACTATTATACAACTATTATACAGTTATACAACTATTATACCATTTGTTTAATCTAATAGTTTTTGATCCTGCCAGAGGCATTTGTAAAAGAGCATGTGTCCTGGTCTCTGGTCAAACATCACTTCCATATATCAGCACCAGCTTGCTTTAGTCTTACGTGAAAAATGATCAGCAGCTTACCCTTCCCTTGCCTTTGTTCCTCAATGAACACTATAAAAGAACACTCAACAATTCGTTCCTATCGAGTCACATGACTCACTGTCATTTGGGTATTAAATAAGACAAATGCATCTTTTGGGTGTCAAAACTAGTGTCACCGTTACCAAACACATAATTACTGAAAATAATTTTCTGACCAAGAACCCTTCAAAACATAAGGGTGTTTGCTATCTTCCAATACTGTGCAATTACAATTTTTGCTGCTGCTAACAATCGATATACATGCATATGTGTTTCTTATCTTTTCTAAATGTAGATCTATCATCAATGGGTTTGAGGACATATTCTAAAATTAAGAGGTGGGGGAGGCGGTTGCCAGGGGGCAGTGGGGGCTGATGGGGGCGGTGGGCCCCAGGGCGCAGGCCTCCGTAAAAGTTCTGTTTTTTCAGGTTTTTTTCCGTTTTTTCTCAATTTCTTGGGTTTTTTTCTTAATATCGCCCCCTGCTGCAGCTGCCGCCCCCCCCGCCCCGTGTGCCCCCCCCCAGGGCGTGTGTTTGCTTTTGGCCCACTTATCTTGCTTCGGAGGGGCGCAGGCTCCATTTTCCCTGGGCGCCGCCATCTTGGACTGAACAAGATGCATGCTGGGGATTGTAGTTCTTTCCCCCTTGCCTTGCAGCCTTGCCTTGCAGCCCAGGAGTCCTGACTCACCCCCCTCCCTAGAGGGCATTAAGGGGCAATACACCACATGTTTGATGTTTGGAACAGTTTCAAGTTTATTCTGCAGAGCAAAATTCACAAAATTGATGTTTGGAACACTTTCAAGTTTATTCTGCAGAGCAAAATTCACAACATTATGAATGCCTCATCATGTGTGCTGCTGGAAATGGAGACAGACAGGAGGTACAAAGTGGACAAGGAGGCTTCCAAACTGAAATCAAAAATCCCAAAAATTTGCGACACGGCTGCGCCGTGGGGTGTAAAGTTTTACGGCTGCGCGTTTTTAGGGGGGCGTCAAGGATTTTGGCCCCGGTTGAAAAATGGTCTGGCTACGCCTCTGGCGGTTGCATATAGAAAAGATGACCTTGAATGAGGTAAACTCAGGTTTAAGTCCCCCAACTCAGCAATGAAAGTCATTGACTGACTTTCAGCAAGTTACAGCTTCCAGTGGCAGCGAACTACCAAAGCAGATCAGTTGTTTAATCCCACAGTGCAATCTAGAGTCTGGATTTGGCCTATCTTTCCCCAGGACAGTTAGGTTTTATTCCCCCCCCCCCCCCACTGAATCCCCTATTTATGCCTACTGATTTGAATCTCTACAAATATGAGCTGCATGAGCAGCAGCTTGCTCAGCGACAGCTCAAATACAGCAACTTGAGCAATTTGCTCAAATACAGCAAAAAAAGTAGAAATAAAAGAAAACAGGCAATAAAATGCTTGTCTGCTTTGTTCTTGCCTGTGCCACCTAGTGATTCAGTGGCGTATATACAGGAAGCAATAGAAAACAGTACAGATCGGAGATAAGGAGAAGCAGCAGCTGAGAGAGAAATAAGAAGGGCAGATAAAAGACCTCCTAGCAGCTGATTGCTGTTCCTAGCAGCTTACTGCCTGTCCAGATAAGAGACCTTGGGGGATCAGCGTTCCAAAGGCGAGACCAGCAAGTCAGAGATGCTTTGAACTGCAAGGCAGATGGGAGATTGGAAAACCAGATAAGGACCAGCCTGTCGCGTACCACCGGCAGTTGCTCAAAGTACCACCGGTGGTACGCATACCACAGGTTAGGAACCTCTGATCTAGACAACATTTTGGTTGAAGAGAAAACCTGTTGCTCAGACTAATATCTGGTACCAACTGATTTGCACATGAATCAGCACTAGAAAACATTTTTATTCTCTTTAGAACATAGATCATACAACATCAAATATATATTTTATATCACATTAAAAAATCACATGGTTTACAATTAACTCAAGATTCTACGTAACAATGCAAAACACACTTAAAATTTTTAAAATAGTAGCACTAAAAATGCACATTTTTAATGCACGCAGAAGACCTTACAGCAGCGGTGGGGAACCGGCAGCCTGCGGGCCGGATCCGGCCCCCGGAGCGATCCGGTCCGACCTGCGCGAGACCGGACCCGAGTCAATCAGGTCCGGTTCGCGCGAGCAGACCGGAGGCTCCGCCGGCCCCGCGCGCGCTCACCTCGCGTGACTCCTTTGGAACCCGGCTGTTTCTGCGCATGTGCAGAAACAGCCGGGTTCAAAAGGAGTCGCATGAGGTGAGCGTGCGCGGGGCCGGCGGCGGCAGCAGCCTGAAAAAGGTAAGGGGAGTACTCCCAACTACTTTTCTCCACCTATAATCTGGTAGCAGCTTTCTGTACCAGCTGACGTTTCCAGACATTTCTCAAATCTTCTGGGATAGATGACAGAGATAAGTTCAATATGGGATCTGTCCTCTACAGTCATCTACTTCCAGCTGCGAAAGGGTTGTCCAGCCATTCTCTACCTTTTTTGGCTACGGCACCTTAGAAACTCTTCTCAGGTCACCTCTTGTCGCAATATCAATTCTGTTCCTGACGTTTGTCAAGGAAATGACGTTGCTGAATCTGCACTAATCCAAATACGTTGAGCTCTATAGGCTTTACTAGAGGGTAAGTTATGAAGTGCATTTACATTTGGGGTTCATAAACTCATGTAAGCAATTTATTTGTAGGCATTGCCATAAAAACACTACCACTCATATTAAAGCTGTTGATTCAATCAAATTCTAATTTTAGTTCAAGAGACCTTTTGGCAACATCATAATGATATGGAGATTAATTTAGCACCAAGCAAACGAGCAACACAGATGCACACATAGTAATGCCATCCCATCCCTAGCATGCACAGCATAGTAATGCACACACCACGAGGGGAATTTTCTGAGTCGCAATAAAACAATCCACTATTCAGTCTTCTAGACATAGTACAAACTGTAGCCATTTTATTCTCTTTTGAAGATAAATTCAGCTGCCCATTGGGCTTGGGAAAGCAGACCAAAAATGCCTTAACAGCGCAATCCGACTTAACTTTTGTGCCGGTGTAACAAGCAGCGCAGCGAGCATGGGAGGCCCCAGAACGGAAAAGGGATTCAAATCCCCTCCAAAACAGGAATTCAAAGGGGATTTGAATCCCTTTTCCGTTCTGGGGCCTCCCGTTCTCGCTGCACCGCTAGTTACACCGGCACAAAAAGTTAAGTCGGATTGCACTGTTAGAAATAAATAAATATTTGCTATAATAGCATAAATATAATGCTATTTCCTCAACTTAAACAAAAATATTAGGCTCAATTACACATTATGCAGAGTAAGGTAATTAGCAGAGGTCATCCAATTCTAGGTTGTTCTACTTCTTACAGATGTGGGATCATACTCAAAACAGAACTCACTGGATGTAGAAAATGAGAACAAGATAAATGTTTCAACACAGACCACCTCCTGATTTGTTTGTTTAATACACGCAGAATTTTTTTTGCAATGCTGGAAGATTAAAAAATACCTGAATCCCCACCTATAGTCTACAGGGGAACAATCCAGAATACTACCAACTCACTCTGCGTAATGCATAGATTGGGTGCAACAATGAATTTAACATCAGGTCAGAAAGTGATACATTCCACTTGTAAGCTCAATCACGGGATGTGCGAGGCTTCTTACATTTTGAGAAGAGTCCAGCTTTAACAAAGTATGTTCATACATCTCAGTAATACATTTTTTAATAAAAGTTGAAATATAAGCACATTGTTAGAAACAGTTGTCTGAAAAAACATTTGAACTGCTTGAATTACCTGACAGGGTTACTGGTCAATGACACACGAAGGGATTCTAAGCAACTGATAAGTCTTTCATCTGCTGTTGCAGATTTTAATTCATATATGAACTCATGCGGTGAAATCTGTCTGCTACTCTTGAAACTTCCCTGTAATGCAATAGTTATTGTATAATTATTTTATATGATTAAACTTTATGAATTAAAATTTGGTTGCATATTTTGAAACTAGCATCCATGAATGCTACACTCACAACTTTTTACTGCATTTTAGCAAACATGCAATCTACAAAGCTTTCACTGAAATGTTATTTTTGGCTGCAAAAATACCAAGTACAGTACTTTGTTAAACCACTCCACCACAGTTCTCTAGATTTCAAGACCCAAGCTACAATCTACAATCAGGGAGGTATAACAGAATCATCTTCATATTACAGCTGGTCGATGATAAAAGTGAGGCAAATGAACAAGAAATAAGCTTATTCAAGCATCCTGCAGGACATATGGTACACTCCCTCATGAAACTGTACCCTGTCAGTATGCATTTAGGGATTTATACATCTGAATGAGCTGCCACTACATTCTCTACATGTACATAAATACTCTCTTCCCAACATACCAGCTTCACACACACACACATAAGGAGACAAATATAGTAACATGTTCAAATGTGTCATCAGCTTAGATTTTGAACATAATACAATTAAGTGAAAATTATCACATACTAGGACGGATACAGGTCAATTATTTCTTTAATACGGAAGAAATTGAATTTAGTCCAAGTTTATTTCTATTAAATTTCAGTAGCAACTTCCTTTTTAAAAAATAAACTTGAAAAATAAACTAATTTTAAAAATAAAATTAGATGTGAATACAGTCACATGAATACATGCGAGTACATTATTAAATCCTACACTTTTAAAAACAAATCCCCATCATAAACACTGCAACAACTACCCGGGGGATCCCTTGGGTCCTGCACTGACCTGAATGACAGAGGGAATGCTTATCAAATGTGCAGATGACACAAAGCTAGAGGGATAGTTAACACCACAGCTAACACCCTGGAAGACTGAATTAGTATCCAAAACTATCTTGACAGGCTCAATCATTGGGCCCAATACCAACAAGATGAATATTAATTGAGATAAATGTAAAATCCTGCAGGTAGGAACAAAAATAATCCAAGGAAGAAGTACAGGCTTGGCAGCAAAAAGATCTCAGTGACCCAACGTTTATCTAACATGGCTGCAAAAAATAATAATAATATCTAACATGGCTGCTTTGCTGGGCTGCATTAGCAGAGGCCAGATGATGAGAAGTAACAGTTCTATTCCATGTTAGACTAGTCAGACCTCACTTGGAATACTGGAAACCAAGTCCTATGAAGAATGATTAAAAACCTTGGTGTGTTTTGCCTAGAGAAGTCTAAGGAGAGATATGATAACCATCAAGTATCTGAAGGGCTGTCATATAGGAGAGGACATACTTGCTTTGGTTCGTGAGGGCAGGGTTAGAATGAATGACTTGAAACTACAGGGAAGAACATTTAGGCTAGACACGAGGAAGAATTTCTTAACTATAAAAGCTGTCCCCATTCAACAGTCTGCCTTGTGCAGTTGTGGGCTCTCATTGGAGGTTTTCAAGCAGAAGCTGGATAGCCATTTGTCAGGGATGTTGCAGTCACCAGCACTGGAGTAGAAATACAGCAGATTACCTCCAAGATATCTTGCAACTCAAAATATTCTATGATTCCCGACTACACTGGCTCCATCCACCAGTGGAGTTTGACTTGCCCCCCTTCCCCATCTCTAAACAGACAACTGAAAAGTCATATGAACTGCATGAGCGATGGTTTTTGGTTTACCTTCCTAGGAAGCACAGGGGACACTGTAAATCAACATGTTTTAATTGTTATAATAATCAATTAATGTACCCTTATCTGAGAGTAGTCCAAATACGTAACTATCAACTGCACCTTTTAACATTCACACCTCACAGTCAAGCAGAATATTGTACACAGATTCTTGATTACCATTGCAGAACAATGGAAGATTCTCTCCCTCTTCAGGCTCAGCAAAAATGAGCTTCTCCTAAAAGTAATCATTGTCACTTCAGAAGGTATTTGGGAAGAATAAAGCTTTCTGGGCAAGGCAAAATTTGACAAAACTCTAGTGCCTCAGGAAAGATAAATTCTTACTAGCAGTGAAAAAGTACAGTGCACTCAAGACAAAGAAAAGGATCATAATTAACGTATAGAATTCACTGCCATAAGATGTAGCAATAGCCATTGATTTACATGGCTGTAAAAACAGAACAAACTTATTCATGGGGACCCATCAACTTGCTTATAAGTAAAAGAAACATCAAGGTCCACAGAGAAGCTCTAATTACAAATTGCAAGGGAACAAATAGAGTGTGGGTGGCAAGAGAGACCACTGCCTTTATGTCATACTCCTGAACTTCCCAGAAGCATCTGGCTGGATATTGTTGAATGACTCCTAGGGCTTGAACCATCTGTTCTTAAGGACTACAAAGAACACAGGCAGTTGCAAATTTTGGAAATTTAATACACTTTGAACAAATAAGCAAGAGATCAAGCACAGAATGCTCCAAGCAGGTTGCATTATATGGGTGACAGAAAAGTTAATATGATGTGCACCAAAACACACACTTTTATTTGTATCACTGCAGAGCGCAAAAAGATGTAGAGTTGAAGTTTAAAAACAAGAATTATATAAATTATATCATACTACCATATGTTCAATGCAGGGATATTTATTCTAGAACAATGATTTTCAGACTACCTGCAGAAAACTTAAAGGGGTAAAGGGGCAACAGAGAACTTCTACTGTGGCAGTAATAGTAATATAATAATGGGAAAGGGGAATCAAAAATCAAATGCAATGCAATATATTCATTCACTCACACAACTAACCCTAAACACGAGCAGTTTCTACATAGAAAGGAAGAGGAAATCCTTACAAAGGAAAGGATTGTAATGGAGAATGCAAGGAAGGAAGGAGGGAAAGTAGGACATAGGGAAATCAGGAAGGTTACCTCCGGTATGGACTGGAAAACTGAGGGTTTTGCAGTAGCAGAAGAGAGAGGGAAAAGGACCCAGGGAAAAGAAGAGAAAGGAACACGGAAATACCAAGGTCCCAGCTGACAGAACTGCAGTTCTCTGCAGCCTGAATCAGGGCTACATGCAAGGAGTGAGCTTCTCAGCAGGCCATGACATCATTTCACTCACTTGTGGTGGGAGGGCTAGTCTCTCCTTCCCTCCAACAGTTTCTCACTGATGTCCCAAGTCTCTGAGAAGATAACAATTGGCAGCAGGGATCACCCTTGTTCTCAGAGTTCTTGATAGACCAATTAGGGGAAATCATATGCTGAAGGCTTAGGGCTGATCTCAGGTCTCCCTCAAAACAGTTCAAAAATAGACTGATGGCCCAATCCTATGGGGGCTTTATGGGGGCAGATCTTGTGATCTGCCACCAAAAAGCCCAGGATGCTGGTGCAAATGTCACATGCCAGTGTGTTTTGGGGCTGTTGGCACAAACAGCCCGAGGCCCTCCACGTAACAGCAGCTCCCAGATGTCCCACTGTAGCAGGTAAGTTGGCGGCAGGGGTGGTTTGGGGCAGGGAGCGGGCGAGACAGGGGAGGTTCTTAGCGGCAGTGGCACATGCCAAGATCCTATCTGGTATAGGTCCAAGAAGACCCACTGGAGGCCAGGCAGCCTACAGGGGACAAATAAGAAAAAGTTTTACTAACCTCTCCGGGACTGTCTTGTCATCCCATCCCTAGCATGCAACATGTGCTCCAGCAGTGGTGCTGTGTGCTATGGGCTGGCAGGGTATAGGATTGGGCTGCGAGTCCTAGACTCAAATATACATTGTTAAAGAGGGAATAGGACTTGCAATGTTCTTCAAGACATGTGCAGATTACAATGGCACAGGGAGACTGTGCATCAGTAAACCCAGGCAACAGCACCCCATTCAGCCATTTCATCTGCCCCAGTACCCCATTCAGGAAGCATTCGTCTGCCACTGCTTTGTACTATCAAGCACTTTGACGAGAAAACAAAGAAGACCTTTCTGATTTGGAAAGCACCCACTTACCACTTTAGAAGCAGTACTAATATACTGCATCACCATCTCTTTTTTGGTATTAAAGTCTTTTCCTCTCAAGGGAGTCTTTCGATCTTCATTTAAATTCATATCTTCCTAATGAAAAAAAGGCAACAAAGGTATTAGACACACACACACACCCACACCCACACACACACACACACCCAACCAAAAACACAACTTCCTCACACTCTGTGTGTGCTATATCATAGCCAAAAATAGACCAAAATCTATTTTTATTTATATAGAAGCATTGAGGCACAGAGAGGACTCTGTCTCAAGACCTTATTGCCTAAACTTCAATGGAGGGGAGATCACAGAGAGACACAATAGACAAAAAATAGAAGTAACAGGGGGGAAAAATGCATGAATGCAGCTACATGTACTCTGGTGAAAAATAACTACATTATTTTGATATAGGTGGGTACAGAGAGCTACGTTTATGGGCACAGCAACATTCAGACCACACCAGGTTCAATAATAATAAATCTGGAATGATTATCTAGAGACAGTATGCTACGGCATACTTATTTCTGGAGCCAAGGGGAGATGACCAATAGTAGAAAGTTGTTGCCCTCATGTCCTGCTTTACCAATAGCTTGTTAATACATTGTCAGAATATATCTTGCTACTTTTAAGAATATGTGATAATGTACTTCAATATTCATTCTACAGCAGAATATCTAGTCACCTACTTACCCTGAAATCAAAAGTAACCAAGCTGGAAATCTTTGCAACATAAGACTGCTACCTGAAAAAAAATCTCGCATCTCAACTATCCTTACTACAAAAAACCTGCTCAGACTGCTCAAACTATCATCAGCATAAATGGAGAGCTATGAAAATCTGCCAGTGTTGAACAGCTGCAATTTGTTTCATAATCCACTGTGTACTGCATCTCTCAAGAGACTGTGGAGTGCAGAGAAGCAGATTGTTTATAGTGCACATTAGAACTTCATGCATATGTTTAGGAATCATTTGGTGGTTAAAATTTCCCGGCTATAGTATTTTACTTAGATGTTTAATATCACTCCTAAGAGGTCTATTGTAAAGTATTCAAAAGCTTCTATCAAGACTAACTGAAGTAGTTTAGAGATGAGACAACCAATTAAAAATATATTAATTGGAGAGTTAAGCAAACAGCAACAGTAAATGCAGTAACGAACCATTTGGTAATTAAAGGAGCACCAGATCTGTGGGTTTAGTAAATATACACGATCAACCTATGTTTTAATATGCTTAGGGCAGTGTTTCCCAAACTTTTTCAAACTGCGGCTCCCCTGACCATTGGCAACCATTGGCCGCAAGCTCCCCATTACATTATGTTGATGCCTGTCAATCGGCATTGCCATGTTTTCCAAGAGGATTCCATGGCATTCCGCGGCACCTCTGACTGGTTTCCACGGCTCCCCTGGGAACCACGCCTCCCAGTTTGGGGACCAAGATTGTGTTGATAAAGTATCTGGTAGTGAGTGGCTGAATTGCCCCAATGTTACAGAGACAAGGAAAGGATTTCTATTATTTATATAAAATATTCATATCCTGCCTTCTAAATCATTAGTCTCTAATTTTGTTAGTTAGATGGCTAACAAAATAAATTCATAATACATAAAACAGCAAATTATAGAGCAACAAAATAAAGTATTATAGAGCGACAAAATAAAGTATTAAAAAGTGACAACACAGCAACTGCAAAGAACCAAGAACATTTATAGTACATAGTGATTTGTTAGAAGCCATCCTAAGTGTCATTTGAAAAAGGGTCAAAATACACATGGTCTGCTTCACTGCTCCAAGTACCCTGTTCATATCCTTACGTATGACAAAGAACTGTGACAAGTAAAAACAGAATATCTATAATACAGCACCTAACTCATTATGAATACAACCAACATAATCTGCAAAGTGTTGTAATTGGTCGCAGTAGGTCAATGAGGTTACTTCATGTCACCCTGGAGACCACAATGCAACAGGTCCCTCACCACTTGGAACAGTTCTACTAGACAGTACAGAGAAATACACTTTCACTGTTAACATAACATACGAAGAGCCACTGTTCTCACTTGAACCGGCCCTAATCTGAGGCGGTCAAGAAGTATTGGTTTCTTCTCCCATGTGATAGCTCTGCAGGAAGCTCGAAGAACTGGTTTGCATTTTGGCCTAGGCCCTGGGGCACAGGTCAGCTGGGTTGCTAGAAGGGGCATTACT
Organism: Plestiodon gilberti rubricaudatus; assembly: GCA_026170595.1. Lineage (NCBI taxonomy): Eukaryota > Metazoa > Chordata > Lepidosauria > Squamata > Scincidae > Plestiodon > Plestiodon gilberti. The sequence continues at coordinate 114,998,650 of JANXHW010000003.1, forward strand.
TCCTAATTGCCATTTCATACCTGGTTACTAGTGCCCATGCAACGTGACAGATATCAGTAGCACATATGAGCAAATCTCAGATTTGTTCTTTACAACACAACCAGATAAAAGGAAAGTTCAGGCTCCTGCATCAATACATCTTAAAAAGCAAGATGTTTAAAAGCAAAAACAGTTCATACATTTGTTTTATTTTTATTTATTTTTCACATTTTTTATACCGCCCTTCCTCCAAGGAGCTCAGAGTGGTGTATATATTTCCTCCCCTCCTTTTGTCCTCACAACAACCCTGTGAGGTAGGTGGGGCTGAGAGATAGTGACTGGCCCAAGGTCACCCAGGAAGCTTCATGACTGAGCAGGGATTTGAACCTGGATCTTCCAGGTCTAAGTCCAACTCCCAAACCACTACACCATTCTGGCCATATATGGATGTGTACAAGTATTTTTGAAACTTCACATGCTTCTTCTATGCATGTGTACTTTCAAAACTAATGCCCCGAATGCATAAGAGGAAAAGAAACTACTTTGTTTTATGAATAGCATAAGTCACTTATTAAGAAAGACACCCATGTTTTAACCAGCTTGAGTATACATCTTCAGCTAGATATTATGGCCAGTGTGTTCTTTCAATGTATCCTGCCCCAGTCATCTGTAGCATGATCCATTTGTCACAAGCCCTGTTCAAGCAGTATTGTGGTGTCAAGACACAAAACATGAATTAAGGTTGATGTTATAAGCAGGCAAGGCTACATAAGGAGCAGGTATCGTGCTTAGCAAAAAGGAGCCATTCATATCAGCAAATGCAATACTGTACTTCTCATGCAGCACTCTTCTTGTACAATGCAGTCCAATTTTCACTCGACTAAATATAGTTTCAGGAAGCTCTGAAGTGATTATGGAAAACTTGAACAACAGCTATTTTATGAAAATAGTAATTCCTGAGATGGCATAAACAAATATAACTTCATTAGAGGTGTTATCTTGTAGGACAAGAAGCCTCACAGCACAGCCCCAACTTCAGCAGTCTATTTAAGAATAAGTTTCAGCATCAAAGAGACCCTTACCAACATTTTTTCAAAGAGTTCAAGGATCTCTCTGTCCGACAAAGGTCTAGGAACGAAGCTGTCTACATCTGCAGATGTAGGCAAATCGCTAGTTGAGGAATGTGATTGCTTCAGATGCAGTAAAGGTGGTCTGTCTTTTTTGCTGCTAGGAATTCGTATGCTAGCAAACCTATCAAACTGAACAAAAAACCAGAATAAGCACATCTCAAAAGTTCACAGTTAAAACCATAAATATGGCACCAAAAACAATAGCTTTCACGATCACGAACATATCTTTAAAAAGACAGTAAGGAAACTGAAATCACAACATTCTAAGTACCACTGTATTCTTACCAGGCTAAAGGAGGAAAAACCACACCACAAGGCCAGCTAATAACAATGACCTACTTACATTTTGCTCTAATGCCACCAACGCACCAGTCACCTATCCTCCCACTTCCCAGATTCTAAAAGGAAGAAGGGAAAGGGCAGAAGGGGGACAAAGCATCTACAGCCCTCTAGTGCACCACTCTCCTCATTTTTGCTCCATTCCCCTCTGCCTTTTCCAATCCAGGAAGTAGGAGGAAGAGTGGCAGAAGCCAGCAAGCACTCATGTCAATCCACAGCCTGAGGCAACTTTATTTCATGGAGAGGCTGGCCCTGTGCACACATGGAGGCAACTGTTACTCATGCTGAGAAAGCAGTAAGTGACAGACTTGAGTAATGAAGGTTAACTCCCCCACCTCCTTTGGTTTGGTGATGTGCTTATTTAGCTTCTCTTTGTATAAAATAAGGTAAATTATCCAAGCACAAAATCAAAGTAACATGTAAATACAGCTTTTCTCTCTCTTTTTCTATGAGGCCTTGAGAATCCAATCTGGGGAAGTTTTTGCTTCTGGGGGAGCTCTTTTAAAAAAAACAACACCATCAACTAGCCAGGAATCTCATCAATGAGCTATAACAGCAAAAACTTTATATGCAAAGTTCAATTTAACTAAGAGTCTTTACCCACCTCTACTGATATGAAGGCAAGAGGGAAAATTGGAAGTTATTTCTTTCAACTTCCCACCCTTTTCTCATGTTGCTAGCAGAAAAATTGGAAGAAATGGGCAACACTAAGAATCCCCTTGTAAAATATTCTCTCTTTCAGAATTAGAGACAATTTATACAGCAGCAACACTCTTAGATCCATGTTTCAAAAGCATTTGCCTGAATTTACTAAAGAAGCACCCTAGGACTTGATATTACAGAACTACTGTCAGAGTTGCAGAACACAGAGCATCTTCATGCATTTGGTGGAAACTAGGGGTCTGCCAATCGCATTGCTCTTGCAATATGGTGGCAAAATATTTGTACAGCACTGACTTCTCCTGCTTTTCACTTGTCTCAGGTTCGTTCACCTTCTGTATCAAGAAAAATCAGCTAATGAATGTTTGAAAATACACACAATCAAGGAACAAACATAAAAAACCTGAGAAGTTTCAATTCATCAGAACTTTCCTTTTTCTGAAGTTCATGAAGCCTGAAGTGAAAACTAAGAACCAGAAGCTATAGATCAGACACATATTCTAATTAGAGAAATGAATTATGCTAATATTTTCAAGGATACAACTTACTAAGCTCCGACAGTGGCAAATAAAAATGCGTACAATGTATCTAGCTTTCTGTACCATTACTTTGACACAAAATCTGGTCCTATACAGGAATGTTCAAAAGCACGTCCCACCAAATTCTGTGCAGTTCACTCCTAAGATTTAGTTTCTTCTGTTTCTGCATGATAATGCTGAGATCCATACCGGTATACTGTTTCTAAGATGAGATAATAAAAAACCTTTTATTACTGCCCCATATTGGGGGGGCAGTAATTACAAGCCCCCATTCAAACTAGCTTTTCCTGTGAAACTGCCAAACCTGTTATTAAAAAGTGAATTAATAGAAGCCCTCTAGATGTCCCTCAACTACCTAAAGACAAGATAGGACCCCACAAGTGCCACATGTTACTGTGACCTCCTAGCTCTAGATCATATCAAAATTGCATTACCTGAATGACCGATACAAAATTATATCTTAGAACTCTACAATGGAACAGGAAACCTCCCTCCTAAATGTGGGGATGATGTTAGAAGAGTAGTTTGGTTCAGTTGTAAAGCCAAACTACAGTTTGGCACTGCATGAACAAGTCTTGGGCTGCTCACTCTCTCCTACATCTCCCCTACTCAAAATTCCCAGCTACCTCCTCTTTGAAGACACAACTATAACTTTGCTATTGCATCCAAACTGCATACCCATAATTTGCCTGTAAACCAGAATAGGGAATTATCGAACCATGGTTTCTAAATTCTGGTTTGCAGACAAACAATTTGTTCCAATGACAAAATAGTGCAGAAGAGAATGGTAATAAAGAACAGTGCAGAAGAGAAAGCCCAAAGCTAGTTCAAGTAACATAAAAAACTATGATTGGGCATTACGGCTTAACTCAGCCACTATATTTCAGTTAACAGTCAACTTTGAAAGACAGAAAGTACAACAGCCTTATACAGTATTTCAAAACAGATTTATGTTTGCTATTTCATATTAAGACCCAGGGTTAGTCATACCAGAACAAAAGGAAAACCTTACCACATCATCTGTCAGTGTCTTCAAGTGCTGTAAGTAAAAAAAACAACAGTCAGTTAAGTTGTCAACCTTAAGTTGCTTACCCTTCAACATACTATCGGACTTCGCTATCAGTGGGGGAACTGGTCCAGACACCACCACCACCACCTCAGCAAATAGCAAGGACCTGCAGATACCAGGGTTCGCTAAGAATAGCTTAAAGGTAAAGTTATCTCCTGCTCGAAAGCCAGTCGTGTGCGGTGCTATGGTGCAGTGCTCATCTCCGTTTCTAAGGCCAAAGAACCAGCGCTGTCTTAAGCGCTGTGGCCGGCATGACTAATGGAATACTGTTACAAGGAACCCTGAAACAAGGCTAGGAGGAAGGAGGATCCTTTGCGCAGCCCAGGTCATTCAGCTTCCTGAAGCCCCGTAGAGGCTTAGAAACTGCACAGTTTGCTGCTAAAAGGTTTTTTTAAAATGTGGTTTTTAAAACATTTTTTTTCCTTTATTTTTAGCGGATCCCCAAAGATCCAGGACCTGCAGGGTAACAAATTCACAGGTCCCAAAATCTGCAGAAGGAAAGGGTTCACTGTACTATATCACCTGAGTTAATTAAAGACACAATGTCATTTACAAATATGTTGATGGCCAGTCTCACAGTGACTACTGAATCACAAATATTAGCTTTTCTGCTGTCCCACCCTTGACATTTCACTTCTAGGGGACCCGAACATCACGTTCTATTACTCCCAACTCATTCAAACTAACTAGCAGGCTGGTTCAATCACCACAAATATAAACTAAAATTGCTAGTCCACCAAGAATGTATGGAAGTTTCAAAAAGGCATTCTGTACGAACAGGGTGGCTAAATAAAGTGGTTGGCATGTCACTCTTAACTGTCATACGTCAAACCACTTCAGCAATTAAATACTGCTTCTAAACAACTATGCATGGCCCCAATATTATTGTACAAGAGCTACAGCAGGGTGCTCCAAATGCAGCGGAAGTGCACAAATACAGTTAGAATGAGGTAGAAGTCAGGAGGAAGGGGCACATGACCATTTTTATAATATATGGTTTTCAAGGTTGCATTAAGTCATCTTTATCATGAGCCATGATATGTTAAGAAACACTGCACTGTCCAAACTGAAAACCTATTCCAAAATAACACATTGATCAGTTCTCTTGTTCAGCAACGTATTGAGTGAGACACTTTCAGGCAACATTGCACCATGCTACTATCATCTTTTTCAACTACTACTCAAAATGAATTCAACCTTTTGGTATACAATATTTACAGTAACATATATGCTGGTTTAGTTTTAGTCTGAATCCATCCTTTAACCTATCCTGTCCAGTCCAGTTCAATATCATGTAGGTTTTGGAATTTTTAAGCAATGTTTTGAGAAAATCACACTGCCAGTATAACCTGCAATTCGAAGCTATTCATTGCATGGTTGTAAGAAATCAGAGGCACTTTGTAATACTATGTGCTACAGAAGTGATAGAGAAAATGGATGGTCATTTTTTTCTTAAAATTATCTAATTATATGCTGGAGTAAAATGTTTTAGCAAATTACTATTTTATTATTTAAAAAATTTAGGTATATCCTGCCTTTCTCCCGACAGGGCAATCAAGGTGGCTACTAATACACTTTTTCGTGAGCTCTCCCATCACCAAGGTGCCTAGAGAAATATGGAACCATCAAACTGACTCATTCCCTTCCAGAAACCATATCCATTTAGAATTATGTTCTTACCCAACAACATACCATACAGGTAACAATAGCCCATATATTCTGGGTTTCATATTTACAATAAACACTTGATACAAAAAAGGAATGTGGCTTGGGTCAAGAAAATTTTCTGCTTGATAACGCTGAATCAAATTAGTCTCTTAAACTGAGGTTAATTTAAAACGTTCACCTAAAAATGTTCAACTGTTTATTAGCAACCTTTCATAAAACAATACATAGGAAGCTGAAGCACTACAAGACAAACCACATAAGCATGAAAACGTATACCTATTAAAAGTGCAAGAAGGTGTTTTCGGCAGCAGCTGTTTTAATGCCAACCCTAAGTTTTTACAAGTAACCTCACCCACAAGCAATTGCTTCAAAGTTAATAATATCTGTGTTGGGGGGAATACATTTTTCCAAACCTGCCAAGTTGATTGTAGTAGGCATGGTGGAAAAAAAAAATAATCACCACAAATCAAGATCTTCCAACTAGTTTACAAAAAGCTTCACCCCTAGCCAGTATTTTGGGCTCCCTCCTACTTGCATCTCCAGCCTTGAAGCTCATTTTATAGAATTTGAGCCTCCAAATGAGTAAGGATGAAGTTCTATACACACGTTCCGGAGAGTATGCCCCATGGAGCACAATGGGACTTTCTTCCAAGTAGACATGTATAGGATTGAGCTGCAAATCTACTTGTTGCTTTGTAAACTTTGACAATAATGGAAAAACAACAATTATGGAAAAAAGCTATACAAACCAAATAGGGATATTACATTGCAAATTATAACTAAAGCTACATAGCCTTTAGTACAGACTGCTTGCATAATTCCAACCAGCTCTTTTTGAAGTCAATGGCAGTTTATTTTTGGTGCCAGCAGCAAGGTAAACTTGTCTACCAGAGATTATCTCCATTTTGTGCACATTAAGCTGATGCAAGACTTTGGTAGGCACCTAGACCAGATACTCAGCTGAGTTCCTTCCTGGCTGAGTACCACCTCCAATTCCACCTACGACCGGAATTGACTGGTGATTACATCATCAGTTACTTCTGTGTTTTCAGGTTTTTGGAGGTCAGAAAACGCAGGTAGAAGGCTCTGGGCAAGTGGGAGCCTCATCATTCCCAAGAAGCTCAGCCCGAGGCTCCTGCCTTTGGAGCGAAAACGTGGCACTGAAAGCACCACGTCGTAGCGGGGTTCCAGTAGTCCGAGTACCACCAGAAGTAAGACGAAGTACCACTGGTGGTACTAGTGCCACTGGTTGAGAACCCCTGACCTAGACAACAGGGTCTAGACATCACCTCTCAATCCTGAAGTTTAAAAACTAGTTTACCACAGAATTTCAGCGTTTTTGCACTCTGATGGGGGAAATCACTTTCAGATGTACCTTGACGTGACATGCAATTAAATCCTGTTATATATAGTTTCTTGCCAGGTCTCGTGTAATGTCTAAGGATCCAGCAACCTTCAGGTTCATACTCATACAGTTATTCCACATGTGATCTTTTTTACATATTTATTTATTTACAGTATTTTTATCCCACCTTTCTCCCAGAAGGGACCCAAGGCGGCTTACAATAAAGGAAGCTGAACTTGCACAAATCATGGTTAACTAAACATAACCATAGTTTGATACCCTGGATTGTTGTGGTTGTACAAGCTCGCTTCCCCATATTCAGACAAAATGGAAAACTAGAGTTAGTTTAAAAAACGTAAGTTTGCCGCTAGTACCGTATCATACCGGTAAGTGACAACGATGATCACTGGGGGGGGGGGGGGAGGCAGCAAAAGGAAACAAGGGCCTAGTTTTTGCTGAGTTAGTAAACCTGTGTCTGACCCATGACTGAATGCTCTTCTAGGCAAAGAACTCCTTGCACGCAGAATGCCAGACATAAATCAGAAGCCAGTGGTGTTCCTAGGAATATAGATTTTTTTTTAGGAATATAGATTTTTTAAAAAAAAAAACCCCACTACCAGTGGTGTTCTTAAGGAGTGGTGGTGTAGGCCATTCCAGGGCACCCGGCCACCCAGCCGGAGGGGGGCGCGGCAAAGGGCTGCAGTGGCATGGAATTTTTTTTTTTTTTTTGCCTCGATCACCTCCTTGGTTGCGACGGCTTCCTGCACCCTCCCCACAGCTTTCGTCACCCCCCTCTGGATTTATTGGTTGTGCCACCAGTGGGGTAGTGACAGAAGCGCCGCAACCAACGAGGCGCCGCTGTGAAAGATGGGGGCTGGGGCTGCAGGGGGGAAAGGTGGGGGCTGGGGGGACAGGGAGGCAGCGAAGCAAGAGGGCGAGGCGGCAAGCAGCCTACCATTTTCCTTTGGCCCCATTCCGCTTTTCTTTTTTGGGCCCCACTTAAAAAAAACTCCTTTTTAAAAATGTGGGGTGAGGCCCTACCGTGTGAATTAAGTCAGGAGTGGACGGCCGCCAAGGCCCTAAATCTCGCCCCACCTCGTACCTTGGTTCTCGGCTCGGCGTTAGCGGGAAGCTAACGACGGGAAGCGAGGCAGGCAGAAGCCCCGAGCCCCCGATCATAGGAGCCACAATCGGCCCGAGCTCCAGCGCAGCCGGGAGGGGGGGTTGGGAAAGGTGTCACATTTGTGGGTCAAGCCTAACCCAGGAAAGGCCTTTTCCGATCCAGATGCCCAAGGAGCTCACTCAGATACTCACAAATTTGGGCTTTTTGCTGCTGCTGCCGCCGCCGCCCTGCTCGCCAGTCTCCGGCTCCCGCCCAGGGCCACTCCCGCAACCGTCGTTGCCTCCCAACACGAGATTCCGACGAAGGGCCTTGTTCTCCCGGGCCTTCCCTCGGGCGGGAAACGGCGTCCGCCGCTCCATGGTAGCCAGGCAGAGCCCCGCTCCCGAAGCGGCGATTAGAGGCTCCTGAGACGACGGTGGTGGCTCAGAGGTGGGTGAGGTCCGCGGGCTGAGGATTTTCCCGGGAAGCTCCTCACTCTTCCCTCCTCGCTTCTCAAAACTCGGTCACTACCAGCGCCTGTCGGTGTCCCGCCGCCCTCACGACTGTCCCCTCCCGCATTCTTAAGCGCCCCCGCTGCTGCTGTTAGCACCGCAGCGGCAGCAAAGCAAAAAAGAACCAACCGGGCAGCATTACCTGCCTGACATCCAAATCCTCCCGCCACAGGTGTCCCGCCCCCTTTCCATCCAGACTCGACCAATAGGAAGAGGCAGAGCAGAAATCCGCACTTTTTACTGGACGTTCCCCTTGACAATCTCAGCAATCTTGTTTCCTATAGGACTGAAGCGAAAGTTTCATCTATCCTGTCATTGGACGATTCTTCAAGCTTCGGAAACAACAGCTTAGGACACGGTTGTCAGGTTATGTAAGCGATGAATATGCTCTGGTTCCCCGATAACGTTGTTGCCTGCTCCGAATTGTACTGTGTGCTTACTCAGAAATAAATCCTCCTGAGTACCACGTACTTCTAAATCGAAGTACTGCCTGGCATTGGGAGCAAAGGCTGCAATCCCATCCTAGGCTATACTATACATGCTTACCTCTGGGAGTACAATCTTCATAAAAGACAGTGAGACTAAAGCTGCAATCCTATGCGTACTTTCTTGGGAATAAGACCCACTGAGCACAATGGGACTTACTTCTGAGTAGACTTCTGAGTGTTGTCAGAAGCGTAACTACGGTGGAGCGCGTGGTTCAGTTGAACCAGGCGCTCACCACTGCAGGGGCGCGCGCCGGACTCGAGTCAGGGACTCGAGTCAAATACTCGAGTCCGGCGCGCGCCCCTGGCGACGTCACTTCCTATGCGCCGGCCTCGCTGCTGGCTGCAGCGTGGCCAGCGCTTGCCAAACGGCCGGCCAGCCCGACGCGCGGAACAGGAGGAATGGAGGAGGAGGTAAGCTGGCCGGCCGGGTCCGCGCTGGGGGTGGGTGCCCGGTGCAGGGTCCCGCCGGGTCACCCCCCCCTCCGGAGCGCGCACCCCCCCTCCGGAGCGCACCCCCCCTCCGGAGCGCGCCGCCGCCGATATGTACTTATAGGGGGGGTGCCAATTCCCCCTCCTGCACCGAGCGCCAACAGAGGCAGTTACGCCTCTGAGTGTTGTTACTTGCATATGGCTGTGCTGTAAGTTTAATGTCTGCTTGTGGAACATTTTTCTGCACTCTTCCTTCCGAGCACGAGGCCATGGCTCGGCGCCGCTGAACAGGTTGGCAAGGAAGCATCTGCGTGCTTGAAGCTGGCCATAGCTTCGTTTTTCATTGCTCAAATCCAACCCATGGCGTGTACACTGACCAGCCTGATCTTTGTTTCTTTGGTGGCTCTGGTCTTTGACGCTGAGCTGACTTTTGTGGGTCTCCACTTAAATTTTTTGAAGAAAATATTCATAAAACATTTGTTTGTTTATGTTGTGTGGGGAAAAATAGGAATAAAAGGGTGTGGAACTAACAAGATCTGAGCATGTCCTGCCCATTACTAGATAGGTACAGGTGGGCCCCCATATCCACTGATTCGCTATCCACGGTTTCAGTTATCCACGGATCACGGGGACCCCCCCCAGGCTTTTACTTTTTTCCCAGTAAGCTTTGTTTCTTCCTTAAAGAAACAGGAGAAGCAGCCTCTGGCTGCTTATTACAGGCAAGTAGAATGTTAACAGAAACCTTGCAGAGCCTCTCTAGGACTTAGTCTCGTTCTACTTGCCAGCAATGGAGGCTGCTTCTCTGTTTGTTTTAAGGAAGAAACAAAGCTTGCTGAAAGAAAAATAAGAGCTGCCCGCAGGGGAGGCAGGGTGGGGGGCCCCTCAGGAAACCATGGAGGGGGTGTTCGCTCTTATCCACGGTTTCAAGTATCCACGGAGGGGCCTGGAACATATCCCCAGCGGATATGGGGGCCCACCTGTACAGTGCACTTCCTGAAGCTGAGCAATATACTGTAATAGGAATTCTCAATTTCTCATCATTGTCAGTCAGTCAGATCATGGAAACATAGAAATTGCTCAGCAAGGTATTGTTCCTCTGAATGACCACTGAAATATATTTGAATCCTACTCTAGGCATCAGATTGTGCTCCAGGCATCAGAATAAAGCTATGTACATGACTCTTTCCAAATGTGGATCAGAATGGGTATTTTCAAAATTCTGGCATGTTAAGCTGAATGCTTCCAATTATATGCAGATTGCCTTCTTTATTACAGTAAAGTTTTTTTGTTTAGCCTAAGTAGAAGTGCCTTTGAGCATGTGTAGACCCTCTCAAGAGTAGTATTGTTTCTTTAAAAAATACCATATGTAAACTATTTTACATAAACTAATAATGTTGACTGCACATATTTTTTTCTGCAGTCATCTGTTCTAGCAGCTGTAAGTTTTGGCCACTTGGTAACCCTATTGGAAGGCTTCGAACTGAGTAAGAATTTGAACCCCAGCTTTTCCTGCAACAAGTGCAGTACACTAATATTAATGGAACTGCATGGTCCTGACTGGAATGACAGTGAAGTGGGAGGATGCTGCTTGACACTGTACTCCTATACACGCTTACAGGAAAGCAAGTCCTGCTGACAACAGTGGCATGTACCTGCATCAGGTATATGTGCTGCTTCACATGCACTAATTAAGAAAATCAGGATTGTGTGGCTGTCATGTGTACTTTCAATTCTACACTCAAATCTGCCACAGTGTAATATATGAAATGGCCCTAAGAAAATGATGAAAGGATATATCCTAAGCAAAATAATAGTGACATAGCAGGATCTTTAGTAGAATGTTATGGAAATGACAGTACTGAGTGAAAAATTCAGAACAACTAGAAACCCACAAAATCTTACTGAAAAGAGCTTCAAAGTTAGGGCAACAGCACAGACCAGAGCCAAGACAAGAACCAAGGGTCAGGATGATCAGCATACTGTACACAGCATGAGGTTGTTCTTGAGCAATGAAAAGGTACTGAATGTATAGACCAGGAATTGCTAGCTTCTTCAGCTGGCCAGCCAGATGCTTCTGGAATTAAACTCACAAGCAGCATATAAATAGGCTCATCATCTGTCCTGGAACGCCCGGGACCGTCCCGGGTTCTGGGCTCCAGTCCCGGATCGGTCCCGGGCGTTCCGGGCCCAGTGGAAGCCTCCACCGCCGCCGCTTCAATAAAGGTAAAACTTACCTTTTTTCCAGGTGCTGCCATCTTGGATCTCGCAAAATCTCGCAAGATCCAAGATGGCGGCGCCCAAATCTCGTGAGGGCATGAGGCAGTACTGTGGTACAAGATGGCGGCGCCCAAATGTCGTGAGGACATGAAGCCTCATGCCCTCATGAGACTTGGGTGCCGCCATCTTAGATCTCGCGAGATTTCATGAGATCCAAGATGGCGGCGCCCGTAAAAAGGTAAGTTTTACCTTTTTTGAAGCGGCGGTTAAGGGTGGCAAGGGTGGCAATGGCGGCGGCGGGCAGGACAGGCAAGTCAATTTAATTAATTAATTCAAACTAAAAATAATTAAAAATTTTGGCCGAAAAATATTTTTATTTATTTATTTATTTATTTATTTATTTGTTGGGGGGGGGGGTTGTCCTGGTTTAGAACTGGGAAAATCTGGTAAGCCTACATATGAAGGCTGTAGTCATACCTCACTATTGCTCCCCCAGAAACTGATATTCAGTGGCGTACCACCTCTGAGCATGGAGGTTCTGTGTAGCCACATCTATATCTCTCCTCCTTCTTAAATTTGTCTAATCCCATCTTTAAGCCATCTAAGCCCATTGCCATTAATGTATCAACTGGTGGTGCGATCCATAAATTATAGCTGGCATCAACCTCAGTCTAACCCATCCATTGGTCTTCCCTGCTCTAGAGAATATTTTGGCATCTATGTATGTGAAACCACACTTGCAAATACTTTACTCCGGGAACAGAACTGGGGAACAAAATACCTTGGTCTTTTTTTCCATACTAATGGTAAGTAATTCAAGGGTGAACACTATAAATCTGGACTTGTACCAGCATTATTACTACTGCCTCTCTGAAGACCCATTCTGATGAGAACAAGTTAACTAATCTGGCAGATGCCATGTCAAAAAAGGAGCATCTGCCTTTCCTAATCATAATTTAACTATCTGGGTTTATACAATAATTGTGTTGTTCCATGTGTTTCTCAAACATGTTGCATAGCACACATCAACCTGGGGGGGGGGGGGAATCCACTTGTTCAGATTTCTTTGACCAAGATATTTTTTCCTGATAAATTATACTTTTTAAACATCTGATCACATAGTGAAGAAAAGCCTGTTCCAGATTTTGCATTCCAGCCTCACAGAGTTTCAGAGCAACAGGTGTGTCATAGCTGTGAGGCAGACGGCCTACAAAATGAAAAATTCAATCTACTGTACGGGGAGAAAAAAAAGATAGGACTGTTACTATTTGTGCAATATTATACAAACCAAAGGTCGTATATTCTTCTGGTCTTAACTATTTTGTGATGAGACAAAAAAGATAGGACTGTTACTATTTGTGCAATATTATACAAACCAAAGGTCGTATATTCTTCTGGTCTTAACTATTTTGTGATGAGACAAAAAAGATAGGACTGTTACTATTTGTGCAATATTATACAAACCAAAGGTCGTATATTCTTCTGGTCTTAACTATTTTGTGATGAGACAAAAAAGATAGGACTGTTACTATTTGTGAAATATTATACAAACCAAAGGTCATATATTCTTCTGGTCTTAACTATTTTGTGATGAGACAAACAGAGGCAGTGGCATTCCTAGAGGGGGAGGGCGGGACTGTAAATTGTGCACAGATCTACTCAGCGTTACACGGTGACGGTGGCCCCACCTACTCGCCATCAGAGCCATTCCGAACGACGAAGGCTACGCGCAGTCCCTGTGGTCAAGGCCACTGTGTAACGCTGAGTAGACCTGTGCACGACTTACAGTACAGCCCCCCCTTTCTAGGAACACCACTGCACAGAGGTGAGCAGCTAACTATACTGACTTCTCCATTATTTATTTATATCTCGCTCTTCGCTTCTGCACCAAGAGGTGTTCAAGATGATTTACAGGGTTTTTTCCTACATATTAATAGAATACCAAAGTAAAGAGGGAGGGGTAATGTCTTCTGACTTCTCTTCGCAAGGCAGTTGGTGTTTCTCTGTAAGGGGAAGGGGCACAGTTCAGCTTTTAAAAAATGCACTGCCCAACTCCACTATCTTCTACAGACATTAGACCTCCTGCATCAATGGGCAATGACAACCATTACTTCTCTCTTGAAAACACAACCATGTATTTCTTTGACTCATGTGAACAAGATTCCTGCGTCATTTCAGCACTGTTCCTATTTTAGCTCAGCAGTGTCAGTACTACAGGAGCATGACTCTTTCCCCTATCACCCCATAAATATAAGAAGAGATCATGCATGAGGGGCTACTGATGTTACTTCTCATGGAACCATTGCCCTTCAAAAGAGCTGAAGCAATGCCAACATGAGGATCGGTTCCTCCTCCCTGACTTCAGAGTTCCTATGTTAAGCATGACATACAGTAAACAAACACATATTCAAGCAACAGTCTCTGGATTTTGCAAGGGATCTAAAAGAGGACGACAAAACAATAGATGTTGTGTCCACGTCAGGACACTACATAAAATGAGACTTGCTGATGGAGGAAGGACATGAGTTCTATGAACAATGGATCATGTGCAAATCACTCAAGGAAGCCCTTCCTGATTCCCAGCAACTCAATTCCAGCTAAAGCTTTGTCTAGTCTTGAAAGCAGTGTTGTGTTCAGGTCACCTGTTCCATCTGCCAGAAGCCAGCAGAGCCATACAAGCTGTCCACCTAGAACTGATAAGCTTCTGTATCACTGTATAAGCCCTCAATAGCTTCCTCAGACTGGCTTTGACACTCAAGAGACGACAACCTATTTGTCTAAGTACCAGTAATTTCTAAACGTTCACTGAGTAAAACTAAGGTAAAGGTGACCCCTGACAAATAAGTCGAGGTGGTGCTCATCCCCATTTCAAAGCCCGAAGAGCCAGCGTTGTCCGAAGACGCCTCCGTGGTCATGTGGCCAGCATGACTCTCCTTGCCGCAGCCCGTAGCATGCGGCTGGAACACGGAGCGCTGTTTACCTTCCTGCAAGCAGTACCTATTTATCTACTCACATTAACATGCTTTGGAACTGCTAGGTTAGTTTCTGGCTAATTCATGTAAGCTATGATCAGATTCTCTGGGTTACTCCTATATGAAATGACAGTCTTATGAATTATTGGTGATTAATTTTCTGAGCAATGTTATTCTGATGAAGAATGGGAGCCTTCAGTTAGTAGCCTAGTAAAAAGGTAAGGTAAGCAGTCTGAAGAGTCTTTGTGAGGAAATAAACATGAATTTTCTGGTATATCTTTGTGGGTTCACAGTGCTTTGCAGAATCATGGCCCAATCCTATCTGGGCCTTGTGCTGTTGGAACTCACGTTCTGGCAGCTCAAGGCCCTTTGTGGCAACATGAAAGCCAGCCCACCATCGCACGCATCCGGGCTGCTGCCACAAATGGATAGAGGTGCAGCTCACACCAGAAGCTCCCAGAGGTTTTGCTGCTTTAGTACGTTGGCAGTGGGTGTGTGTCATGGGCGGGGTGGTTTGGGGTGGTTTGGGGGAGGGAGTAGGTGGATGGATCCCAACAGCACCAGCATGTTCCAGGATCCTATCCCCTCTTTTTGAACCCACACTGCCTCTTTTCTCTCCTTGGACTTATGCCAGATATATAGCTGGTGTAGGTCTGAGGAAACCCATAGGCTACCAGGAGGCCTATGAAGAGGTAAGTAGAAAATATTGTTACTTATCTCTGTCAGGGCTCCTGAGTCCATCCCCCCTCCCCCCCGCTTTCCATTGGATGCAGCGTGCACTCCATCAGCACAGCTATATCATCGTTAATGGTGGAGGATAGGATTTGGCTGCAGGCTGCCTTTTTTTTTTTTTTTTTGCTTTTGTATTTCCATGGAGGGTGGCAAGGTTTCTAGGATTTAAGGTATGTGCCTTCCACACAAGTTGGCCTTCTGCAGCATAGCTATTCTTTAATATAAACACAAATATATTGAGATGGTGACTGATAACATCATCAAACCTAGATTACTTAAGTTCAAGCACAGAGATGCTTGGGTGTTTTCTGTCAGGTCACTGCCATTAAATCTAATTCTGGTTTCTGGAAGGCACACCCACTTACTCTCCAGTAAGTGTAGAGACTGGGATTCCTGGGACAACATAAGTAGTTAGCAATAGAAACTCTGTTTCTAGCTAGATGCATTTAAGGAATTTATTTTGTTTTGTTTGCACTTTTCATTCCGAGCTAGCCTTCAAACTTTATTTTTTCAGGCTCTAAGAGTGACATTCAGTCACAAACACAGTTGGATTCAAAACTTCTCCAGATCTCATTGTACATCCCCCTGTCATACTTTGGAGATCTGTTGCTCTTCTGCCCTACCATATCACACAACTCTCTGCTTTGGGATCAAGGTCATATTGCTGATTGCCCTCCTGGTCATTACTCAAGCCAGAGCTACACTGCATGCATTCGCGTTCCGTATGCGTCTGGTGTCTTACCCCCCAGGTCAAACAACAAGCTCTGATTGGCTGAACGAAATGCAAACGCAGCCAACGTCGAGCTGGGCTTGACTTTGGCCGCATTTGCATTTCATTCAGCCAATCAGAGTCCGTTGTTTGACCTGGGGGCGGGACACCAGACGCATACGGAATGCGAACACGTGCAACGTAGCTCCGACTTTAAAGTGGATCGGGCACTCTGAGCCTAGCTGAGCCCTGATAAGCCTTTCTGTTGCTTTGTTTCCACTAACCTATGGGGTTTTAAAGCTGAAGCTTCCTTACTACCCTCCTTTCTTTGCTACCTTCTATTGAGGTTTGGATTCTTGGAGTCATTTCTGGGGCTCTCCTAGATCATTCCAGTCTTCTATGGTTCTCCCTCCTTCAAAGTCTCCCCTGATTTGGTTGTGGGGATAATGTTCAGGGTGATCCTTGTAAATACAGCCTATAGTTAAAATAATAATAATAATAAGCATCATCACCACAAACAAAAATCTACACATTAGACATAAATGGATATACAGTCATTCAGCACCAAATACCACACCGAAAATATATAATGCACACTTTAATTTCATGAAGATTTGTTGAGTATGGATGGACTCAATACAATCCACTCTTGATTCAGAATGAGTAATGATGCTTCATTACCATTTTACCCAGAGTCAAATATGAAGTGGTAAAATTATGCCAAACTACTGACTGCCGGCTTATTGCTTTACAGTTTTTCATACTGTCCCAGTGCCCCAAGCTGCGCTAAACTGCTTCTAATTTTTACAGTGTAATTCATAAGTATTAAAACAGATTATCTTGTGATTTCAAAGAAGACAGAAACTGTGAACTAGATTGGTTTCCTTTAAACAGAGCCTTTTCAAATTATTAGGAAGAGGGCTTTTTCCCCTTCTTTGAAATAGTTTCTCTTTTATATGTACCAGATCTATACATATCTCAAACATGCAGAGAGAGAAAGGATGAAGCAGCAGATGCAGGAGTTGAAATGAAAGTTTGATACACTATCTCAGTATGTAAAATGTTGCTACGGATTTCTCTCTTTGCAAATGCAAGCCAAGAATTGGTCATCATTGTGACAACTAAGACGTACAGACAAAAAGCGTCTCAGAAACTTTAGAGATATAGCCTGAGGCATGTTTTGCTTCATGTAATGTCAAGAAAAAAAATTAATAGAAAGCTATTTTTAAATAAGCAAAAACTAAATTGATGTTTGGCACTGACACTCTTAACAGGAGGAAACAGTTCTTCCAAACTCTTGTATTTTCATTTTGCTGTTAGTTTACGCTGAAGTTCTTTTTACTGGCAGTCTTGAGGCCTGTGCACCATCTCAGGCCCAGTTCTACAATGTGGTCCCATATTGTTTTGATATGCTTTGAGAAGCACATGAGGCTCAGAAATCCCTGGTGTCATACCAGTCACATTCCTTCCGATTCCAGCATGGGAAGGGACAAAGTGAGCCATATGATTTAAAACTTCTTATGTTACCATGATGGTGTGGGATGACGGCAGGGAGAGGCTGTTTGGCAGCTACAATGCTGCATTTAATATGAGATTTGACACAACAAACCTCTGGTTTGGAGGGACAGGACAATTAGGTGTCCTTGGTCAGGAGGTTCCTTGGACAATTAATTGTCCTTGGGCAGAAGGTGTGGTCCTGAGGTTGTACTGCCTGAAGACTACAGGAAGCTAAGCAGGAGCATCCCGTTCGTGTTGGAAGGAAGACAGACCAGAAATCACTGATATCACTGATAAGCTGTTATGACCCTTGGTGGCAGAAAGGCGTCGCTGTTGCGCGCCATGGTGAGAGTATGGATTGGAATGCTGAGAATGTCAGTGACAGAGCGATAACAACTGGGGAAAAAAAGTTTCCCTGTTCAGCATGATCTGTGGCGTCCTGAGGAGAGCACGAGGCTTGTATTCTTCAGTTAAGTGAAGATAACTACACTGAAGAGCAATCTGGGGATAAGAAAGGTTGTATATAAATACAGAAATAAATAAAAGAATAACTGCCAACCTTTTTGGGATATGTAGAGAAAGACAAAACAAGTGTGAAGTATTACAGTGCCAGTCTAGTAATTTGGGGTGATTTTGCCTTCATTTTAGGTGGTACTAAAGAACTGGAGAGGCAAGCTAGAATGTAAATCAACTTGATGCTACAACCAGGGCTGCTGACCCCCAAGTTCCTATCAAGGTATGCCACAATACCACCACTGCCTACGCCACGTGTAGCACCCAGCCTGTGTAGGTTACCATGTATAGGTTAGATATCCACATAGTTAGTAGAATGTGTTCCTTCGTGTTTCTTCTTTAACCATGTTGATCCGAGTTAGCACAAAATTGATTTTCATGCTTGGAGCACTTTCACATGAGATTTACATCACTTTCAAGCCTGTCAGTGTTATTTATATGAACTAGAAAGCTGTAGAGAGGCATCCCTAATTTGAATGAATGTTCTGGTCAAGTGTAGGTTTTACATTTGCATTACAAAGCAGTATTGGGGGGGGGAGCATAACCCTGCACACTTTTAAGATTCAAGAGAAAACTGGGGCTGTCATTCCGTGAAAGCAATCTGAACTGATTGATATGTTTTACTTTTAATTTATTACATCTTCATATGACTCACAGCCCAATCCTATGGGCTCTGTTCAGCAGCGGAATGCATGTTCCACCGCCAGCCACTGCTGAAAAGGTGCCAGGAAGCACTTTCCGGCAGCACACACAGTAGTGTGCTGCCCAGACTTCAGTGGGAAGGCTGGAGCCTTCCTGGCCACATCACCGGTGCTCCAGCCACCCGCAGGAGCAGGTAAGCCACCATGGGAGGTGGGGGAGGGCAGAACGGGAGCAGATGGTGCATGAATACGTCACAACAGGTACCATCTTTAAAGAGACTTTTCCTTCTTAAGAGAGGAGGAATTGTTGTTGTTGTTCAGTCGTTAAGTCGTGTCCGACCCTTCGTGATCCCATGAACCATATCCCGCCAGGCCTTCCTATCCTCCACTATCTTCCTGAGTTCGCTCATTTTCATGTTCGTTGCATCGGTGATGCTGTCTAACCATCTCATCCTTTGCCTTCCCCTTCTCCTTTTGCCTTCAATTTTTCCCAGCATCAGAGTCTTCTCCAGAGAGTCCTCTCTTCGCATTAGAATATTTGCATAACAAATATTCGCATAACAAAATATTTGAGTTTCAGCCTTAGTACCTGTCCTTCCAGGGAACAGTCAGGGTTGATTTCATTTAGGACTGACTGATTTGATCTCCTAGCAGTCCAAGGGACTCTCAGGAGTCTTCTCCAGCACCACAGTTCAAAAGCATCTATTCTTCGGCGTTCAGCCTTCCTTATGGTCCAACTCTCGCAACCATACATTGCTACTGGGAACACCATCTATACGAACTTTTGTTGGCATGGTGATATCTCTGCTTTTTATTATGCTATCTAAATTTGCCATAGCTTTCCTTCCAAGGAGTAAGCGTCTTTTAATTTCATGGCTGCTGTCTCCGTCTGCAGTGATCTTGGAGCCCAAAAAAGTAAAATCTGTTACTGCTTCCATTTCTGCCCCTTCTATTTGCCAGGAATTGATGGGACCAGATGCCATGATCTTAGTTTTATTAATGTTGAGTTTCAAGCCAACTTTTGCACTCTCCTCTTTCACCCTCATCAAGAGGCTCTTTAGTTCTTCTTCACTTTCTGCCATTAGGGTGGTATCGTCTGCATATCTGAGGTTGTTGATATTTCTCCCGGCAATCTTGATTCCGGCTTGCGATTCATTCAGCCCTGCATTTCTCATAATGTACTCTGCATATAAGTTAAATAAGCTTAATAAGAGGAGGAATACCTCTTCTAATTTGTGACCAGCTGACACACCTGTGGATTTTAAGAATAATTAAATACTTTTTTTAAAAAAATAAAGTGGAGGGTCACACAAGCAGCAGCTTCATTCTCCTTCCAGCACTGCTGGAGGTAGAGGGGGGGGGCGGTTCTGTTGCTTGAAATCACATCTCCCCACCTACTGGGTGCTTACAACTATGGCTACTTCCTTTCCTGCTCTATTGGTGAGGTTAGAGGTAATGGCACAGAGGAGAGCCATTTTAGATTTTAGTAGTGGGACATTTACTGCTCAGATGTAAAACAAAAATAAGGGAAAGTGGAATCTCTTAAGAAGCTTCTGGCAAACCAGGCCTGTTGGAAACGGGATGTTGAACTAGACGAGTATCTACGATCTGATCCACAGGATCCTTCTTACGTTCTTTACATAATACATTAGTCTTCTAGGAGGAGACAATTCTCCTTTCCTCAAATTTTGCAGGGAAATGTAATAATACTTGCGCTGTTAGAACTCTGCATGGCATATACACAACGTAGGAGAGCTTTGATGTATGGCTTCCACAGCACTTTGTCTCTGGCTCTCTGTGCAATTTTTCTTCCAAGATTGTTCCTTGATCCTCTGACCTTGAGCTTCCATTAAAGCTAACTTGAAATATAAGCATCAGGCTCTCCAGTAAGTTGAAAAGAATACGTGTAGTTTCGCTTGCTCACATATTGTACAGCATCACTTGTTCAAGAATGTATTGTGTTAATATCTCAAATGTCTAACAGCTTATTATTAACCACTCAGAATACACATTAGTGATATGGCACTCATTTCTAACCTCTTGGTGCTAGTGGTGTTTTTGTTTGTTGTTTTTCCTATAAGTACCATTCAGTTTTCTAAGAAGAGGGTTTAATTCCCGTCAGTGAACAAAGAGAACATAAATGATAAATATGGCTTTATCATATGAGGGTTATATAGGAATTCTGTATTCATCTCTAGTCTCCAAAACAGTTTTCAGGCTAATAACTGGAAAGTGATCATTGTAAAGACCACAAAAATAGCATACAGAGGACTTTGATACTGAAGTTATTTTTTTTTCTGTATCCAACAGTCTGAAGAGAGTGTCTTCTGATCAGAGGTGTTCCTACACCCCCCTATGGGGGGCCGCCAACGCAACGCCCCCTTACGTGACACCACAAGTCCCGTCCTCTATGGAAGTGATGTCATTTTTGCACGCCGCAGCCGAAATTCACACCCCCGGCACTTTCAGACCATTTCAGAGCCAAATGGAGCCCAGAGTGGCGGGCGCACCGATCTTGCAGCTGAAGATGTCTACAAGAGGACAAAAAGCAGCACAGGGGGCGACAGATCTGAAGGCAAGTACACCCCCCTCCGCAGCTTTGTGCCCCATCACCTTGGGCCCCCCACCCTCCCGCACCCCCAATGACGCCTCTGCTTTTGATAAACCATCCATTAATTTTTGACAATTTATCTACACTGTAATACTGCCGTAAATTCCAGTTTTTCCCACATGCAAGAATTGTCTAATAATTCATAGTACTAGAATTTTAAATGAAAATTACAAATATGCATGTACATACTCTCCAGTTCTAGGCTGAAGCACAAAAAAATAAAAATAAAATAAAAAGCCTCTGCCCAGTGGTGAAGAAAGGGCTGCAAATGTGCCTAAAGTCCCATCACCAGGCAGGCAAGCAGTGGCCATGAGCTTCTGATGCTGAGTCAGATCACTTCTAGGATGGCAAACAACACTGGAGTGGGAGCCAGAGGCGAGGTTAGGAACCAGTCAAGGCAGGTTAGGAACCAGCCAAGACCCCAGCCAAGGCAGACAGCACACAGTGTTGCTCTAAGGCTAATCAAAAGTTTACCAATGGCTGAAATACAACATCAGGGAACTGGGATTTTTGAGGAAATCAGCTCCCACTATGTTGTGGTCTCAAAGGACCCTGAGATGCTAACTGTCTGTTTGTTCTTGTGCTGCCACCAGTCCCTAGTTTGCCAGAGTTCTGCTCCCCAGAAGGCCTTGAGGAAGTAGGGACGCTTTCTTTCTGGGTTCTCAGCCCTTGAGTCCAGCTCAGAGCTCACCCTCTGGTAACCTGGCGCTCCATCAGAACTCAAGCAGGAACGAAACAGAGTCAAGACAGCTTCTCAAATGAAATGGGGGTTATTTACAGGGACAACTTTGGTCTCAATATTTCTCTCAATTAGTTCAAGAATGCAATCCAGCAGTGATAGCACTCAGTGATTTTAGCTCTGTGATTTAGCTCCAACTTCCCACACAGGATGGCTAGGAGCTGGCTCTTATATATTCTTTAGGGCTGCTTAACTCCTTACACCTTTTGGAGAGAACTTTAAACAAAACTGTCCTTCCTGCTTTTTTTTTTTAACCTAACGGTTTAGGAGGGAAACCTGCATTTTGAATTCTAACTAACTTCTCATAGAAAAACCAATTTGTGCAGCCTTTGCTCATAGCATACTCAAAAGTTGATTCAAATCCCTTCGTCAAGGGATTTAAATCAAATAATTGGTCCAGAGGGAATGGGTAGGACTGATGCCCCCCCCCCAACTCTAATCCTAAATGTACCCATCTTTTCTTTTACATTGAAAGTTATATTGTGTTCTAGTCATGAAGCTCTGACAAAATGTGTAAATTGACCCTTGGCAACATCCTTTTGCAATTTGCCTGTTCTACCTGCTGCCATCTGTGTGACTGGCATGATGATGTGGGGGCAACCAGAATTTGCAGCCTGAGTGGGAAATACCGGCAACTATCTGAATTGGGCATTTTCCTTCGGCATAGGAAAAGGTGGGATATAATTTTTTAATAAATAAATAGATAATATCCCCAGGAAGATATGGGGGTGGAGGAAGTGTGGGGGATTTTCAGGAAAGGGATCTATCATCTCCTCCATCCTCCTCCCACAGGGGCAACTCTACCTCTAGGAGATTTGGGATTTACACAAAGACCGCATGAGCTTTTGTCTGAACAACTAAGGGTTTATTGAATTCTGGTACAAATAAAAATGTCAGGGGCTTCTTGTGCCAGGTTACCTCACTCTTTTTTTCTGTTTGTCTAATCAGGTGGAAGCTCTTTGCACAGGGAACAGAAGAAGGCCTATAGTCTGAGGAAAACTCTGACAAGAAAGACGGTATATAAATACAGATATTATTATAGGGTAGTGAAGCACCCAAGTTAATCTGCTGGCTGGACGGTACTGGCCTTCAGGGATGCCCCTGGCCTGCCCTAGAGTTGGACATCTTCCTGAAAGCCCTCTGGGCCCAGCTACCTCTCTGCCCCTTCCCTTATTGAGGCTCTTCTGCACCAGTCCAGACTTTCCTTAAGGTTCACCTCTACACTACAGTCTTCCCTCCTTTCCTGCTTTGCCCAGCCTTTTGTGAACCCTTAGCCTGGTTGTAACCACCACCTCTTCCTTGTCTTTGCTCCTTATTTTCTACACCAGGGGTTCTCAACCAGTGGTACTAGTACCATCAGTGGTACTTCGGTCAACTGCTGGTGGTACTCGGACTGCTGGACCACCAGAACCCTGCTCCGATGCAGTGCTTTTGGCGGTGCATTTTCGCTTCCGAGAGGCTCC
This sequence comes from Plestiodon gilberti rubricaudatus, assembly GCA_026170595.1. Taxonomy (NCBI): domain Eukaryota; kingdom Metazoa; phylum Chordata; class Lepidosauria; order Squamata; family Scincidae; genus Plestiodon; species Plestiodon gilberti. Next base: position 115,022,004 of record JANXHW010000003.1, read on the forward strand.
TGCCTTTGGCCAAGGCTATCGGGAATGCTGAGAAGGGCCCTCCCATCTGCGTTTTCTGACCTCCAAAAACCTGAAAACCCAAAAGTAACTGGCAACGATGTCATCGCCAGTCACTTCCAGTGGTACGCAGCAGGAGAGTGACGCCGGAGGTGGTACTCGGTCAGGAAGGTGTTGGGAACCCTTGCTCTACACCACTTGGGGTGCCTTCCAGCTTCTCTTTCTCTCTTCCCCACTAATGTCACCTCTTTTTTTTCTGCCCTGGTTCCTCCCTTTGCCTTCCTTGCCTCTGCTTTCTCCATTCTCACACTTTCTCTCTCCGTTTCTCTGATCTCTGCCTTCTCCATTGTCCTTTTTCCTCCTATTATTTATCTCCCCCCCCCCCATCTGTTCTGAAGCTCAGTTTAAAAGGCTGTTTCTGCCTTCTAACTGATCACAATCAGCTACTGTCTTCCCTGGTGGTAAGTGAGCAACAGCCAACAATGTCATTGCCTCACAGTTAATCAGTGAGTCTCCTGGCTGCTGTGGCTGGGCTCTGAAGGCTGTGGTATGAAACAAAGCAAAGACTGCCTTCACTTCACATTGCTTCCTGTCTATACAGGCCTGCCGCCACCACCACTGCCTGCCCTTTGGAGCCGAATCCTTGCAAAGCCACAGAGAGAGAAGCGAAATACGCCTTTCCCCACCCCTCCTCTCTGCTAACCAATCAACATTGAGTCTTTTCAGACTTGATTCTGATTGGCTGTTCGCTTTCCTACGCACCCCACCCCACTTCACTGAACTCACCCATTGATTGGGCGAAGTTCAATATTTTCATCTCTTACGCTGCTCCGTAGCACTCATGCATTGCCATACGAAGGAGGAGAATACAGGACACACTGCACGCTTCACACCACTTCCCAACATTTCACACTGCGCTGTGTGCAGTATATCACAGCCTTGAGAAGCACCAGCTGCTACAGGATCTCAGTGGCTGCATCCAGGACAGTCTAGGGAGAGGATCTTCTCCAATTTCAGAGTTCTTGATCATGTCCTCACACTCCTTTGATGTAGGGAGTTCTATGTTAATGGACATGATGTATGCACATATACATATATAAATGTGTGTACACACATACAATAACCAAATGTACACTCTGGAAATAAGTTCAAAAGGCTCTCCCTTGTAACATATGTACATTCATTCAATAGGGGTTACACTGCTGTTTTGTTAGTGTTCCTGTTTCTTTCATACTTAACATTTCCATACTGGTTTTATTTTGAGAAAAGAACATGTTTAGACATGACCATATAAATATTGTACTCTCACCTCTGAATATATTTGGATTATTTCTCTCAACACATTTGAGAGTTTGTTTTATTATGTCAATTGTTATTGTAGTTTATTGTTACAAACATATAAGCACCAGAAAAACCCGTTGGAATAAGTCTCAAGTAAGCGACATACAGATATGCAGTGACAACTGTTCTGTAATGTTGCACCCTGCAAAGTAGAAGGGTATTCTTGAAAATAAGAAGGCAAAGAGGTCAGAACCTAAGCTGTTGTGTAAAATATGAACTGATAATTGCCTAGTTTTTGAATATGTGCGTGTATTTAGCTAATTAATATGTATTTACAGTCTTCATGCCATTAATAACACTTGCTTTGAGATAATATGCAGTTGCACAGTGTCAAGCAGACAACCGAGACTCCCTTGCATGTGAACAAAAGCTCTATTGTTCTGCTGGTACTGAAGTAAATGATAAAAATTATAAACTAATTTGCATAACAGGAGATTAGAAAATTATCCCTTTATCCTTATTAATATATTTGCCCTTCCTAATTATAAAGATTCAAATCTTTCTAGAATAACTTCACGCAAAAATATTATTGGATATAAACTGCACATTAAGTTCAGTTTTGGAAGGCTATTTGCATAATGGAACAAAAGAGATAGATTGCTTCTCTTTAATAACAGCTATTTTAGTGGAATATCTAGCCAAAATTAGAGTATTTTGGAGAACTTCCTTTCTGCATTTAATTATGAAACTTTTCAACTAGAAGTTTTTATTTGCAAAGATACTAGTCAGCATGGAGAATCACTCAGACCTATATTCACCATGTTGGCTGGAGTCTCACCTGCATCTTTTTTTTTTAAAGGACCAAACTAGGAACCAGCATACCAGTCTGTTCTACTGTGTGTTTATCAATTAGGACCATGTAGTTAAACATGTAGCTTGGCCCTGTATGTGTGTTTTAAAACTTAAATAACAGGGATGGGTGGAGAGATCAAGATTGCGACTGTCATGAAATGGGGAAGGTGTGGGGATGCATCAAACAGCCAGGTCAGGCAGAACCCACTACCTCCCCTATCCATTAACCCGTATGCATGGTTCTTTAAATGACAGCACAAGAGGATTCTAACAGGGGAGGAGGGACTCCTACAAAACACTCCCTCCCCTCCCCTTCTACTCTCATTATTAATCAACATGAACAGGGCTATTCAAAAAGGATGGTGCAAAAGTAAAGCTGATTTATTCTTAAATGAACTGACATACCACAACCGTCATGACATGAAGACAGACAAACTGTCCCAAGTTTTACATGTACATTACAAAGTGTTCAATGTGGGCACTTGCGGAGCTACAATGGGGTAAGGGGGAAAATGTCCGTGGTCTCCATGTGAGGAGACTGCAGCTGTTTGCACCCCCTTGCCCCATTGTAGCAGCTTCACAGTCACTCACAAAAAGAAGCACTACACACACACACACACACACAGAGAGAGAGAGAGAAATAAATAAATAAATAAATAAATAAATAAATAAATAAATAAATGTCTCCCTTGCATGCAGACACAAACAGCCTTGGCACTGCTTGCAGTGACATACAGCCACTTGGCTAACACACTGATGCCAACACTGCATTGCCAAACTGCCCTGGCTGTGTTGCCCTTCGTCTCTACCATTCAGTCGGCTTGTCTGCTTCTGTGCTAGTTAAAGCACAGAACCAGACCTTTTGTTAAAGCAAGACACAGACTAGAAACAAAACAAAGGTAATAGGGGGGATGCCACGGGGGAGGGCTTCTTCTGATCGGAAAAGCAGGTGACCAACCTGTTGTGTACCACCAGCGGTCATGCAAAATACCACTGGTGGTACGCGTACCGCTGGTTGAGAGCCACTGTTCTAGATAACTAACATAGTTGTAACAATAAAAAAAATACAGGGAGCATGATATGGTAAAACATAATATATTTGTTGAAGTAAGACAAGCACAGCAGAGGATAAAAACAGCAGAACCAATAAAACGATTGGTTACAAGCCAGCTATGGTGACATTCTGGACAAATAAAAAGGTTTTCATCTGATGCCAAGCAAACTTCCCTGGAGAGCAGCATTCCATATTTGGCATGCCACATTGGACAACGCCTGCTTTTGGTCTCTCTGATTGAAAACTAAATAAGTAAAATCAATGTTTCTATTCAATATTTAGATAATTCTTTTACCATTCAATCTGCTGAACAGTTGCTTTGAGTAATTTTAATGACATGGACCAGTATGTCTCAATATACAGAGCGGGAATAAAATAAAACTCTTACAGTACACAACTCATGTAATAGCATAGCTCATGACAGATGGATATTGCTGTTCTGCCATGAAAATTGCTGCATAAATATCCAAGGAAAGTATAGAATTTAGATATAAATCCTCTTCATTTTCAGATTTTAAGATGTGCTTTAAATGGCTAATGCACGAACAATTTCCTACTGACTAATACCAACTCAGGTACAAACTTAACTTCCCCCTTTGACAAATGCTATAATCTTCTTGTAATCCTCTTACCCCCACCTCTGTTGTAATTCAGTAAACTAAAAGATGGAAACAAAATTAATTTTGTGCATCTTACAGCAGGGATGTTGTGTGTATCAGTAGAGAAACATAACAATGTGGTTTCATGTATATAATTAGCATCTTGCAATGAAACAGATGCCTCATCACCATCACTTATTATTTCTCCTAGCTTGTAAGATGGACAATGTGCTGAAATGCCTTTTAAAGACTCCACCCAGTCTAAAAAATTGATATAAGAAATGCACATGATGACATGACTAACGTTGATTATACTGTAATTATCTGCAGTATGAAGATGTTGACACATTCTACCTTACAGGCCTGTTAAGAGCATGACATTAACATGTTATTTTAAAAGGCAGAATCAAAGTACATTAAATAAATTTAAAATTTATGGATACATGAATCACTTTTGTACACTTGGAATATATAGTAAATAAATCATTACTGGCCAAGATATAAAGACCTGGATTACTACTTTCACATACCCAAGTAGAATTTGGATTTTTTTCACAGACAGCAGACCTCTCCCCCTACTCCTATGTCAAACTGCGTCGACATTCGTCCCTTTACCCTGAGTAGAGCCCCAACCAATGGGTTTACTCGAATGTGCCCTCAGCTATAACAACAACAAAAACAAAAACAAATACCTCCAATGATGGAGGCTATCACATTCCGAGGCCGACTGTTCCGCTGCCAAACAGTGTGTACCATCAGGAAACTATTCCCAAAATTTAATCAACATTGCTGTAATTTAAATCCATTTCTCCTGGTCCTAGCCTCCATAGCAACCAAGAACAAGTCTACTCCAAATTCCACATGACAGCCTCTGTATAGCCATGTATAGATAGTCTCCCCTTAATCATCTCTTCTCCAAAATAAACATGCCCAGCTCCTCCAACATGTCTTCTCAGGACACGTTCTACAGCCCCCTCACCATCCTAGTCCTATCTCATCTGGACCTGCTCCAGTTTGTCAATATATTCCTCTTAATCTGTGGTGCCCAGAACTGGACACAGTATTCCAGGTGGGGTCTGACTAAAGTAGAATACAGTAGCCATTACTTCTTGCAATCTCAATACTATGCTGTACTTCTGTTGATGCAGCCTAGAATTTCATTTGCCTTCTTTGCTGCCACATCTCACTGCTGGCTCACATTCAGCTCACCGTCTATGAAAATGCCCAGACCTTTTTTCACATGTACTACTGGCTCAGGCAAATACCCCCAATGCTTCTGATTTTTTCCTATCCAAATGTAGGGTAAATTACATTTACCCCTATCGAAGTCATTTTGTTCGCACTTGACCAGTTTTCCATTCTATCAAGATTGTCTTGGATCCTGTTCCTGTCTTCTAGGGCATTAGCTACTCCTCCCAGTTTGGTGTCATCTACAGATTTGATGAACATGCCCTCTGCTCCTTCATCCAAGCCATTTATAAAAATATTGAATAACGCCAGGCCCAAGACAGAGCCTTGAGGCTGCTTGTGTTAAGATCTTCTTTGTTTGTCACAACATTGTGCATGGTTACAGTAAGACTGAAATTGGGCTTAATTCTGTATCTCTGTGATTCAACTATTGGGCATGGGCATAAATGTCCAAAAATGGGGTGTAAAACAAGCAGAGTCATATAGGAAGACACGTTTTCCAATTACTCCCCACCAACCTCCACGAGTTTGATGCTAACAATAAAACGGAGGCAAAGGCAGTAAAACGGTTTCAAAGAAAAATACTTTACTTACAATTCACAAGAATATATATCCCAGTTCCTGTACAGATCCTATAATTGGAACCGGGAATATGCCCTTTGCATATGTGTATGAGACGTCATGGCATGTGGCTGATGGAGAGAGGTCTGCTTGCTTGGCGGATCAGGATGAGAGAGAGAGAGAGAGAGAGAGAGAGAGAGGCGGAAGGAAGGAAGGAAGCCAGGTAATAACACACTCTGCTCTCAAAGGTCAAAAAGTACAACAGTAAAGGTCTAAGACAGGTAGCTCCTGAGTAATCTGCCTCCTGGACAATACACTTCCCCCTAGTGTCCTGCAGGAGGTGTTGTACCCTACTTTAAAACAGTAAGGATATTTGAACCCCAATGGATGATTGACTCTAGGCAACTTGGATCCTCCTAGAGACTTAGGCTTGAAGTTTTATTTTAACTCCTGCATTTAATTTCTAGATAACTTTGAGCTGAAAATACAGGATGTCTAAAAAAAATGTACATACATTTTAATGAACTCTAATTCATACAAAACGTCATTGTAGAAAACCTGCAACCCTCAAACCTCTAAGGGAAGCAATTGAAGAGATGTGTGGAACCATTCCAGCACACACGTTGGTGGATAACTGCAGATCCCTTAGTCAACAATGTCAGCAGTGTATAGATGCCAATGGGGAACATTTTGAATACTTGGTCTAATTCATTAACTAATTAATTTACTGGAGCAAGCAACTGCATCTGTGTACACCATGTGCAGTATATATGAGAATTACTGTAGAGTAGGGGTGGCCAACCTTTCAATATGAATGCTCCTGGCCCTTTAATGGTTGTATAGGTGAGGGCATTTCAGCAGGTGCAGCCAAGGACGTTGCCAGAGCGTGGCGGCTGGGCCGGACCGCCAGGGGGTGACACACGCAGAAAGGTGATGCGCGCACCCACGCGCGTCACCTCCGCTGCGCGCTTCGCCGACCAGAGGCTCCGAGGCCGGGAGAAGGCCTCGGAGCGTCCTCTTCGGTCGGCGATCCAGGGCCTTCTGATGAAGGCCCAGTGCGTCAATACGTGAAGTTTTACCTTTTCGCGCGTGCGCAGAACGTTTTCTGAGGGCATTTTGTTGTGTGCATGCGCAAAAAAGTTAAAACTTCACTGGATCGCCAACTGAAGAGGATGTCGTCGGCCGGCAACAGCGGGGGTGTGTGTTAAATTTGCAGGGGGTCATTAGGGTGACGCGCGCGCCCTCGCTTTAGGGCGGCTCGCGCTCTAGTGACGCCACTGGGTGCAGCTGTTTTAGCAGCACCATCAGCAATTGCAGCTGCTAAGAGTCTGTCTTCTAAACTCTTAAGAATGCAGAGGCCCTAATGGTGGAAGGTTAACCACCCCTGCTGTAGAACAGTGTTTCTCAAAGTTCTACAGGGGAGTTTACTCCCCTGTAAGTCTTTGCCCTTAAGGGGCAATGTCGGAAGCAGCGCTCCAGGATCGCGCCTGCCCCCGACCCAAAAATGCTTTTTTCAGCATACCTGGTTGTCCTGCCAACTCCCTGAAGGGTCCAAGGGGGGGGGGGCAGACTGTGGCCACCTCTGCAGGCCTCCCCAAGGCTCTAAACAGTGACGATTGTGTTCCGAAGCCCACTTCCAGTTTTCCTTGGGGAGGCTGGCAGAGATGCCCCCAGCTCCCTCATCTATTCAGGGAGCTGGCAGGATAACCAGGTACATTGAAAAAAGCATTTTTGGGTCAGGGCGGGCGCAATCCTGGAGTGCCGCCACCGACATTCGGGCTGGCCACCCCCCTTAAGGGCATATCGCCCACATCCGGTAAAAGTGGTGGGTCACGATCCACCACTTTGAGAACTGCTGTAGAGTATCATAGTATGTGTGAATTACAGCACAATAAATTTGATACTTTAAAGTGTGTGCACATTTTCTTGAGACATCCTGTATTTAACCCCTTTTTGCCCCAAGGCCATATTTCCCCCAGAACTTCCAAATGCCAGTTTTTGTCACATGTCTAAGGTACCCCCAAATAGAGAAAACCACGTGCAAAAAAATTCCCAGGTGTGCCATATACCTGTAGCATGGGTGTTGTAAACGCCACTCTTTGGGGTTTAAGGCATAACAAATTTGTCCATTCATTCCTATAGACCTAACAACACAAGATCTCAAACACACACATAGTTGTGTTGTACACACAGCTTCTGTGCTTTAGGATTGTGTAGGGGGATGTCCCAGCACAGTGTATCCCAAGTTACAAGTCACTACCTGCCAGAGTTTTTTATGGCAATTTGAACCCTTTAATTGCTGCAGCTGAAGTTGTGAGTTCACCAATACAACGCTCAAAAAAACGTAGTTGTGTTCTGCACACAACTTCTGTGCTTTAGGGGTCTTTAGGGGTATGTCTCAGCACAGTGTACCCCAAGTTACAAGTCACTACCTACCAAGTTTTTTTATGACCCTTCAAATCCTTGAAATGCTGCAGCTTTAGTTGCGAGTTCAGCACAAAAACGCTCAAAAAACATAGTTGTGTTGAACACACAACTTCTGTGCTTCAGGGTTCTTTAGGGGCATGTTTCAGCACAGTGTACCCCAAGTTACAAGTCCATGCGTTCAAGAGTTTTGTTGTTATAGCTCTTAAGAGTTCATTTTTGCAAGATGTCTTGCAAAGATAGTTTTTGATGGGTATTTAAAAATTAAATGCCCAGCTCGCCTTTTGTTATACAGCCAGCCTTATAACAAAGGCTGTTATTCCATCCACTCCCACATAGCTGGAGGCTAGTTCCTGACCCTTGTATGCACTTGTTACTGGAAAAATACCATGTCACCAGGCTGAGCTCAGCCTGGGGGGGGGGGGAAAGAACCCCCCCCCCCAAGAAATAAACAGCTAAACTGAGCTCCCTGCAACAATCCAGCTAAAAATCAGTATATAATGACAGCTGCCTGCAAGGTACTTGCAATCACTCAGTTGAGGCTGGAGACATAATTCTGAGTAGCCCAGCCTTCAACCCTGTTGTGATAGGCTCAGCCTGATGAGAGGGGGAAAAAAAACCCTAGAGATAAACATCTACATTGAGCTGCCTGTGTGTGCCAGAACGCATCACGTTCTGGGCCCCCCGCCCCTTAAGGGTAGATCGCTCCGTCCCAGTCATCGATCTGGTAAGCCTAACACAGCAACCTGGCAGATCCCTGCAAACAGTCAGTTTGAGGCTGGAGACAGAATTCTTAGTGCCCCAACCTTCACCCCCTCCTACGCTCAGCCTTAGGGGGGAATAGAAAAAAAAAACCCCAGAAACAAACAGCCAACTTACAGGAATAGCATTAGATTACCCTCTAAGGCCCAATGAGTTGCTTGTGCAATGCCTTGTGTTTCTCCTTCTTACAGCTCTGTAAAACTGATCACCTGCACCTGAGGTGTTGGAAACAAAGTGGATTCCAAAGCCAGGGCCCTGGCCATGAGAAAAAAAGCCAGAAATCCACTCACAAAGTATAGGAAATGATGCAATATGATGAAAATGGCTGCATAGGTCTATTCTGTTACCCATATAACCCCAATGAGGGCTTTGAGCAATGCCTGGTGCTGCTCCTGCTTACAGCTGTGTACAGCTGCTCACCTGCACCTGAGGTGCTCAAAACAAAGTGGATTCAAAAGCGGGCCCTGGCCATGAAAAAAAGCTAAAGTTTCTTTTCTAATTTCAGTGGGGAGGGGGTACCCTTCAACCAATTCCTGCACCTCATTTTCCCTAAAAACAGTGGTCTTTGCCCTTCTGGGGGGGGGTCATTGGGATGACCCTAGAACTCTGAAAATTGTTTTAAAAAATAGTTTCACCTGTCTAATTTCCACAAAAAAAATCCAGAAAAATTGGGGGAAGCCCTTTTTTTAAAAAACTATTTTCTTTCAGGCGTTGCTCAAAGCACTCATTGGGGCAAAATAGCTGGCTAATAGCCCAATCCACTGTAATATGCCGTGTGGCAATGCAGTGGTTCCAATGTGGCACCTGCTGCATCCCACAGGGGAGGTTTGGCCTCTGGAGGCCTTCTCGGGGTAAGGGAACATTTGTTCTCTTGCTCCATGGTAAGCCCCTGCCAGCCCGCCAAGTCTACTTGAACCTGCACCAGCGAGATCATTGGTGCAAGTCCACATGGACCTGGGTAGGTGGATCAAGGCTGGGAAGGGGGTTAGGTTTTGCATGTGCCACTGCCACCGAAACCACTCCCTTCCCGGTCCTGATCCGCCCTCCTCTCCATCCTGTTCTGCCAACCCCTCACCTCCTCCCTACCCCCTGCACATACTCACTGGGGCTAGTGGACATCCAGCGTCTGCTGGCATGCAGAGCCAGCTGCTTGCTGTTTGTGGTGGTGGCCAGGCCATGTGCTCCGGCGTGTCACCTTTTGAAACAGTCAGAAGACCTAGCGCCACCGGAACATTCGTTCCGGAGGCGCCAGGTACCTTTAGGAATGGGCCATAAATTCCACCATGACCTTACTTAGGCTGGATAAAGGATCCTAAAGGATAAGCCACGCATTTAACTGCTGTGTGATTATGCTTGCAATGCCGCCATTTAATACGGGGCATAATGATAGAATGGTCTAACTACAATACGGTATTGTATGTGCTGACCCCACTGACCCAATATTGCAATATGCCCTTACAATAAAGTTGTGGCCTGTTTAGCATAGAACTAAGTTTTCCTTCTCCTGCTTACCTAGCAATTGGAAAGCATGTTAATGCGAGTAGATAAATAGGTACCTCTTGCAGGAAGGTAAACAGCATTCCATGTACCAGCATTCCATATGCTGCTTCGCGCTGCGGCAAGGAGAGTCATGCTGGCCACATGACCACAGAAGCGACTTCGGGCAACACCGGCTTCATAACAGGGATGAGCACCGCACCCTAGAGTCTGTCACTACTGGACTTAAATGTCAAGGGATACCGGCTTTACCTATGTTTTCCTGGTCTTCCTTCTGCTCCCCCCATTGTCTACTCAGTTATCCAGGGAGAAGCAAAAGCGACTATGGAATAGCTCAAAATCATCCATGATGTGGTGATCTGAATCACTTTAGTATACAACTAAGAGTTAGGCAAACTTCCCCACTTTCACTGTATGGTAGACTGGTTTCCTGGGCTCACCCATTGAAACATGAATATATACATGTATATTTTTTGGGAAAAGGAAACAGTGACCCATACCCCCACGTTTCAAGTTGGGGTTAAAGGGGGTCTTGGACTTGAAAAGGATATTCTGGTGCATCAATATGATTCATGCCCTCTGTAAATATGTGAAAAGGCAGTGGCAGTTGGTGCTGATCTAAAAATAGAATGACTTTAAATGTGCAAACTATCTGCCAGATTGTAAAAATGTTAATGTAAGACCAACCTCTTCAATATTGTGTTTATGTTGCAGTACCATTTGCTGTTTAGTAGAAACACTGACAATGCCTGTGTTCCATCTGTTTGAAAATGTAAAGACAAACACTTTACAAACACAGAATGCAACTTCCTGGCAAATTAGGTTTAATACAGCCCAAACATAAAACAAGGTTTACAACTTTTCTGTCTTTAAAAAAAAAAAAAACTTTAATTGCTCTGCAGTTTTGAGTAAATACATAAATAAAATGCACAATGTTACATTTAAATTACTGCCTTATAAGAAAGAAATATACATAGTACACACAAACAATATAAGTGATAAAACAGAAAATACAGCTGTGAATCACTTCAATGGGTTACTGAATTTTTGTGTTTACTAGTTACAAATGAATTTTTTATTGGGTGCAAATATTAAAAGTAAACAACAAGTGTATAGTGATGAGCTTTACAACAAAGCAACTTAATTTTAAGACCACTGTTTGTGCTTGATAAGATCTTGGATCACGTTGCCAAAGAAATTAAAACAATAAGCATACCTCTAGATTTGGATTGCCCATCTGGCTAAGGTGGAATGGTCAGAGCCAATTTCAACATATTGAAGTGCCTTAGGTAGGCAGCGCAGCGGATGGCCCTCAGAGGGCTGCCAGCCAAAGACAAGCCTGATGGCCCAAAAGCACATAGAGAAGACCTAGTGGCCTCCCTTAGCAAAAGGTGGTCCAGAATGAAGGAAAGAGAAAATCTGGAAGCTTTATATCCATCAGTGGTATCAAATTGGCCATCTTGTGTCACCTGATCTTACAGTGGAAGATTATGGACTATGAAGTGAATGTCCTACTGGAACTGCCTATTATTCCCTCTTCTGAGTAGTAGTTCTGCTGGCACAGGGAGCCAGTGTCTAATTCACAAGGATCCTGGTTTTCCTGGCAGGCCTCCGCCAGTGCAGGAGCAGCGCCCACCGGAGGCAAGTGAGCTTTGCACTGGGTGGTGGGGAGGCGGGGGGAGGGTGAAACGGGGAGGGTAGAGGGTGGGGAGGAGGGCAGAACAGGCCCGGGAGAGGGCAGGCCTGGTGGAAGAGGCCTCCGCTGAACCCTATCCCCCTTCCCGGGCTTGAAAGTCAGGCACAGAGCTGTCTGGATTTGCGCCAGCCATTTAGCTGGCAGACATCATAGAGGCTGCTGGGGCTCGACACGGGGTAAAGGGACGAATGTCCCCTTACCTAGAGGAGGCCTCCAGCAGCCTCCAGCCACGTGCTGGATACTGCAGAGCCTGCCCCAGCACTACTGCATCCCAGCACAGGGCTTTAATGGGATTGAGCTGTGTGTAGAGTTTTCCTGTTCAAACTGCAACATAATTTTGTTACCCCCAGAGAAGCAAGACTGCTTTATACCCAGTGCCTCAACTAATGAATTCCATTCCTTCAATATCTGAAACTGCATTATGTTGAATCAGACCACTGGTACACCTAGTTCACTAGCGTCTGCACTAGCAGTTGCTCTTCAAGGTCTTGGCATTGCTGCAAAAGTAATTGATGTACTAGTGTGATCTATGTGCCGACCCTTGACCTCCTTTGCTTGTTCCACTCCATCTATTTCCCCCTAGTTTGGAAACAGATGGGCCATCACTCCCACAAACACACTGGAGCGTTCTGGTCAGTTTATTATGTTTAATAGGCTTACTTGAGATGCAGACCTGAATTTCTGTTTTTGGGGGGGAGAGGATTTCTGCATGGCCTTTTTCAAGGATGTGATGCTCTGCGTGAGCACAACTATCCCTGCAAGCAAGGAAGCATGATGGACCCAATACATTTATTCATTCCAAGGCCACTGCCTAACATGGGAATTGGCATTGGTGATCTGTTAGTGGTGCTGGGGAGGGGGGAGAGGGCATTACAGGGCATGGGGAAGGCAGAGGGGGGAAGGATTGGGCCTGGAAGGGGGTGGGATCGGCATCTTCATTGGATGCCATATCCTATCCACCCTCCCAGGTCTCCAGGCCCAACATGGGGCTTCTCAGTTCTGTGCCACCAAATCAGTTGGCGTGGATCCAAGGAGCCCTATTACGCAGGCTGAGGCTTAATGCGCGCGAGCCCTCCCCATCGGTCTCCTTACCTTCCAGGCTCCGTGCGTCGCTCCTCCGACCTAGGCCGGCAGCTCGGCTCGTTCTGAAAGTGGCGTTTGAAACGGGCCGCCGCCGGCTTTCAGAACAGGCCGGCGGCGGCTCTGCACATCACCTCAGCACCTCCTCCTTATGAAAGCGGTGTTTTTGTACATGCGCAGAACGTCGCTAAGGCCAAGAGGGCAATCTCTTGGCCTCAGCGGCGTTCTGTGCATGTACAGAAACACCGCTTTCAGGAGGAGGCGCCGAGGTGACGCGCAGAGCCGGTGGCTGCTCGAGGTGAGCGCGGAGCTTCCGGTCTGGTCTCGCGCGGGCCAGACCTGATGGAATCCGGACCGGTCTCATGCGAGCCGGACCGGATCGCCTCAGGAGCCGTAAACGGCCTGCGGGCCGGAGGTTCCCCACCGCTGCACTAGGCAATGAAAACTTTTAGGTTTCAGACCTGATAGGTGGAAGGGAGACTACGAATTTCTCACACACCACCTTACCTTGCATAGGAGCTATAGCTGCAATGTCACATGACTGTGGTATGTTTGAACTCTGCAGCTGTGTAAAACAAGGGTGATCATGTAGATCTTCTCTACCCAGTCATTGCCTCAGTGACAGGTGATGATTAGGTGGAGTATCGTTTACATCATTAGTCCCATTCACACAGCTGCAATATCTACATACATAGCATATTGTGCTTCCATTCAGCAGTGGAAGCGTGTAAAAAAAAGGGAACCTTACTTTCAACTAAGTATACTTAATAGCAGCTTAAGCTTCAGTGGTTTCACATAATTTTGAAGGAGTCTTTGACTATCTACTGCTGCTTTTGGCAACTAAATGACAAGATAAATGGTAGAAAGCATAAAGAGAGAGCAAGCCCTTTAGCAAACAATTTATTACATCCAGTCTGATCTTTCACAATACATGACCAAAGAACATCAGTGTGCTAGAACATCACCAGCATTAGGTGGTCTTTGAAACAGAATCCTCAATTCATAGCAGCATTGATGTTCAGCTCAGCTGAAACTCTAGTCTAGTGCAACTGGGGTTTCCCATTCACCTTAGTATTTGGGGCTGCTCCACCTGTACAGATTCACCTGGACACATTCTGGGAGCTCCAGCATAGAAAGAGAAGCAGAATTCATTACAGTCGGACCTCGCTATCTGTGGGGGGATCTGTTCCGGACCCCCCCCACGGATAGTGAAGGTCCGCGGATACCAGGGTCTACATTTAAACCCCTTTTAAAAAGGAAAAAAGCCCCCAAAGCGCCGTTTTACCTTTTAATAGCCAAACTGCTGTGTTTTCAAGCCTCCATGAGGCTTCTTGAAGCTTCACAATCCACTTCTGGGTTGCGCGAAGGCTCTTCTCCGCCCCTCCCAGCCTTTTCCCACTGTGCTCTGGGACAAGGCTGGGGGGAGGAGGAGCCGTCGCATGACCCGGAAGTGGATCGTGAAGCTTCAAGAAGCCTTGTGGAGACTTTAAAATGCAGCAGTTTGGCTTTTAAAAGGTAAAACGGCGCTTTGGGAGCTTTTTTTTCTCTTTTTAAAGGCGTTTTAGCGCGGACATTCACGGGTCCAGGACCTGCAGTATAACAAATCCACAGGTCCCAAACCTGTGAATAAAAAATGTCCACTGTAATAGTAACACCTCAGTCCAGCTTTAAAATCCTTTGTGAATACAAGCACTTTCAATTTGAAGCCTTTGAATGTTTCTCACGATGATGGTACAGATTCAGCCTTCTGAAATCTCCTTTATTTTGAAGCTATGAAAATGCTTTACTTTGAGCTTGAAGTGCACCGTACTGTTTTGAAATGTTGTTTGACTTGCAGGTCAATCCTGCCCAACTATATGTGGCTGGCCTAAAGGGCCGGCTGCTGTATCCTATGGCCGTCCCAGGCTGCCTCGCTCGGGAACACTTCAGGAGAAGGGGACGTTTGTCTCCTTCTCTGGGTGTAAGTCAGCCTGGGGCCTATCAGCAGCTGCAGCCAGTCATTGCCTTTAGCCCATCTTCTCCTGGGAAAGCTGACAGGTTCCAAGGTATGAGAGATACAGAGAAGATGCTAACAGGCCTCCTAAGATGGCAGCCGGGGTATACACTTGGGGGATCCAGATTCAACAGCACATAAACACTCTCTTAAATTCCAACCAGGCTGCCATAAGCACAGTATTGCCAACTTACTAAGTAGAACTTGCTCTTGTCCCTTTAACAGCTACTTGACCTGAAAGCATTCGCAGGACAGGTGTAAGTACATCAAGGTAATACGTAAAGTGCTAACATATGCTATTGTATGTATTATTACTAAATAGGGGGAGTTATTGTGCTAATTGTGTTCATGTCCATACATGGAAAGGTACGACTTTGCCTCCTCTGTACTTCATTCATGGCTGCCATCCTAAATAAAGTTGCCTAGGAGCAAATGCCAATTGAATGCAGTGGGCCTTGCTTCCAAGGAAATACGTGCAAGTGACTGCACTTCTGACATCAACAAACTGACACTTGAGAAAAGCTACAATGTATAGTGCAACAGATACAATCAAAAGTAAACCTTGTTTGCAGTTCTGAATTAATTTTATTGGGTTTTTTCAGTTCAACCTGTCAAAACTTGTCTTAGTGAGGTGACAAATATAGCAGCACTCAGCAATCACAGTTAAAAACTGCATGTGGTAACTGTATACGAGAGCGTGGAACTGGAAGCATTCGTTGACATGCAGATACTTCAACCTAACTAAATGATATTATTCTTGTTCATAGAAACTCAATATTTACAGTAATTCAGTGCCAAATGATGCATAACATTAAGTGTGTGCTTGGAGCAGGCACGCTGGTCTTCTAAATAGAAGCTACACACACACACCCCATCCTGATTAGAACCATGGTGTGAAGGGAGTTTTTTTTTCAACTCTTCCCCCCATGGTCCTGATCCAGATGGCCCACCATGACTGCTGGTTGTCCTGAGAAGCTTCCATTAAGACTATCTCTCCTACAGCGCAATCCTGTGTAACTCTTGCACCGGTGTAACAGTAGATCCACCAGTGTAAGTGCACTTATGTCAGTGTAACTTGCCGTACGCGGATGGACGCAGGATGGACACCAGCGTAACTCCCCTCGGACACCACGCATACGCAGTTCGGATGCAGGATGGACGCCAGCGCAACTCTGCCAGCGCAGGGAAAATTCCTGGGGTGTCCGAACACCCCCGGAATGCCCCCTGCACTGGTGGAGTTACACTGACGTCTGTCCTGCATCTGAATTGTGCATGTGTTGTGTCCGAGGGGGGTTACGCTAGTGTCCGTCCTGCGTCCATTGGCATACGGCATGTTACACTGGCATAAGTGCACTTGTAACAGTAGATCTACTGTTACACCAGTGCAAGAGTTACACAGGATTGCACTGCTAGCAAGAAAAAAAAAACTACAGGGAAAGGGGAGATCCAGACCATGGTGGGGGCAAAGATTAGGAACTCCCCCAGTCCCAAGCCTGATTACGCCCCCACAGCTGCTATCCAGAATGTAAAATCCAAGTATGTGACAGTGTAATAATGTGCACTTTGACCCTTAACTGGAAACTTTTCATATTGACTGTAGCTGCTATCCTCACCATCCTTAGAAATAAACTGCTATTAAAACCAATGTGAATAACATGTAAGGACGTGTGATTAGAACTGGAGTGTAAAAGTCAAATTTGGGATGTCGCATATAGCAACAATACATGGAGAATAGAGGCATTGTGTTTAGTACATCAGGTTAGCTTTGAAAACAATTTCACCATGTAAGAAAATCAAGCAGCTGTCTGAACACTTTTCATATGGTTATTATACCATTTACTGGTAACAGCTTCACCTTTTAGCTTCTGCTGTAAGTTAAGCATTGGTGCAAGAAGAACATAAGTGCAATCTCTTATTTGTCTAACTTTAATTTGATTTAAACTTAAGTTTTAGCTTAAAGTTAGAACTTTTATTAACTTGAGGGAGGGAATTTGAGGACCTAGAGTAGGGCATAGCAGCTAGGTGGGGAAAATAAATACAGGTGGGCCCCCATATCCACGGATTCGCTATCCATGGTTTCAGTTATCCACGGATCGTGGGGACCCCTCCCCCAGACTTTTACTTTTTTCCCAGTAAGCTTCGTTTCTTCCAGGAGAAGCAGCCTCTGGCAGGGGAGGCAGGGCAGGGGCCCCTCAAGAAATCATGGAAGGGGTGTTCGCTCCTATCCACGGTTTCAAGTATCCACGGAGGGGCTTGGAACATATCCCCAGCGTATATGGGGGGAGTACTGTAGACTTAAACAGTAAACTTACAGCCCAAGCTAATCCAAAGCCCTGTGCTCAGATGAAGCAGCACCAGGGCAGGCTCTGCTGTATCCACCGTGAGGCTAGAGGTCTCCTCGAGGGAAAGGGACAATTGTCCCCTTCCCCCATGTTGACCCCAGCAGCCCCTATATGGGGGTACTCGGAGGCTCGCCAGCTAAATGGCGGGTGCTGCTCTTTGGCCGGCAGCAGACAGGCCTCCAAGGCTTCGCAACATGCTTCACAGCACATTTGCGACAGCACAGAGTCAGCGTCATAGGATTGGGCTCAGGGGCATTCCTAGGTACGGGAGGTCAGTGCGTCACCCGGTGTAGGAGGTCAGTGCATCAACCCCATGATGGACCTCCTCCCATGCAGTGGACGGGGCAATGCATAATCACCCCACCACCCGCGTCATCACCTCGCCTCCTGCGTAATCAAAATTACACCTTTAAATTACAATACTATACGCACAGCCTAAATGTATGTATGCAGCCGAAAACCATGCTCGGAAAACCAAATGACAAACAGGAGGGCAGGAGCAGTTACACAGCAGGGAGAGGGAAAAGCACTCTGCACACAGCCCAAGGACACATTCCCTTCTTTTGCTCTTGCTTTGGGCTATGAGTGTCTGAGTCCTTGGGGTTGGAAGCATTTTCTGGAGCTGAATGCTAGCGCTCATTATACATTATATCACCTGCATGCGCTCACCTCGCCCGACTCCTTCACAAACCCGGCTGTTATAGACATGTGCTCTAACAGCCCGGTTTGTGAAGGAGTCGGGCGAGGTGAGCGCGCATGGGGCCGCTGCCGCCGCCAGCGGCGTGGAGGCTGAAGAGAAGGTAAGGTAAGGAGGAGAGCAATGGGGGTGGGGGGAGGAGAGCGATGGGGGTGGGCGCTTGCCGGGTGGGTGGGAGAGCAAGTGGTGGGTGGGTGGGTGGGTGGGTGAGTGAGCGAGCGAGCGAGCGGTGGGTGGGTGGACTGGGAGAGCAGTGGGTGGGAGGTAAATTCGCGGGTGTGTGTGTGTCAAATTTGCAGGGGGGAAATCGGCCGGCCTAATGGCTGGCCCGCAGCAAATTTTCCCTATGGGAAAATGGCCCCCCACCGCAAATAGGTTCCCCACCCCTGCTTTAAGAGCACCAGGAACTCAGTAATGAGCAATTGGTGGTCTCTAACTCAGATATAAATCTCTTGACTGAGGCACACATTCCCTATTAGTCTTCCTAACCCTGACAAGAGGCGTTGTTACACCCCCAGTGGGGGGGCATCGACGCAACACTCCCACGTGACGCCATAAGCCCTGCCCCCTGGGAGGCATAACGTCACTTTTTGCTGAAACCTCTGCTGAAATTCAGCGGCGGTGCAAAAGCAACCCCCCTGGCGTTTTTGCAGCCAAGGAGGGTGGGCAGGCCAATCCTCCCGCCGCAAGTGGCCGAAAACGCCAGGGGTGCTTTTGTGCCACTGCCAAATTGGCGGCAAGTGCACCTCCCTGCTGCTTGATACCCCTGCTGCCCGGCCCCCCCTGCCCCCCTAACGACGCCTCTGAACCCTGACAAAGATTGTCAGTAGGACAGTTGAAACATTGGATCCTTTTTAATTCTAATAAAGACTTCTACATGGCTTCAGAACCCGAACGTTTTTATTTCTCTGGAATTCCTGAGTTTTCACATTTGTATACCACCCTTTCTCCAAGGAGCTCAGGGTGGCGTACATGGATCCTCCTCTCTTTTTGTCCTCACGACAACCCTGTGAGGTAGGTTAGGCTGAGAGATAGTGACAGGCCCAAGGTCACAGAGAAAGCTTTGTGGCTTAGTGGGGATTTGAACCTGGAACTTCCAGGTCTAAAACCACCCAGGGCCAGCTTTGGGGCGATGGGACTGATTTGGTTCAATTGGGGGCTGCACCCAGCAGATCGCATAGCTCCTGCTGTGCTCCACTCCGCCAGTGCTGGAAGGGCCCTCCTGCCCTCCCTGGCTTCCGACTGGTCTGAAATTGGAGCAATCCAGAAGTAATTAGCTGTGACGCAATGACATTACAACGTCATCACGTCACAGCCAAAAACGTCCGGATGCGTCTGATCGGGCGCAGCATCTGGTAAGGCCGGCCCTGCCAACAGCAGAATCACTTCACCATTGTGGAATTGGCAAACTCAGTGATGGAAAAGTTAACTGATGGGGTGGGGGGAAAGATAGATTTCTATTTTGGGAAACTAGAGTCCACAGTGCTGGATTATTTTGACAAAGATTGGTTTGTCAAATTAAATTTAATTAATTAAATAAGCGTTTCCAATGATTTTCCATGTTTTTTTTAAAGCATCATTTTTAGAGTTTTCTATTCTTATTTAAGATCAATAAAGCTGGAACAGTTGAAATGTACTGTTTGTAAAATTAGCTCTATGAAAGCAAGTATGTATTTATAAGCAAGTCTGCCTCCGTGTGCCAGCCGCATGCTACGCGCTGCGGCAAGGAGAGTCATGCCGGCCACATGACCACGGAGGCGTCTTCGGACAACGCTGGCTCTTCGGCTTTGAAATGGGGATGAGCACCACACCCTAGAGTCGGACACGACTGGACTTAATTGTCAGGGGTCACCTTTACCTTTTTTTACCTGCCTCATTAGGATGGGGAAAGAGAGGGAGATAATACTCTTGACATCAACCGATATGAATTATTGCCTTAATTATTCTAACTTCTTGCGTTGTCTTTTTAATCTCCTATAGGGCTGTTGTTAACTGTGAGACTCCCGTCACGTTCTTCTCTCTCTCTCTCCCCCCCCCCCCTGCCATTTTCAGTTTTCGCTTTCTGCCGCCTCTCGCACAGCCACTACTGAGTCTTGCGCGCGCCTTGGCTTCGTTCCTGCCTGTCTCCTCCACCCTCCCATCGGTCAGAGCCAGAGGATACTTTCCAATGTTTCCATCTCTATGGTGGCGGCCGCGGCAGCAACGAGCACGGAACGGAACAAAACGTGAAGACTCTATGACTCTCAGTAGAAACGGAAATGGAAGGATGGTTTTGCGGCTTGGCGTCAGAGGCTCCCTTTAACTTCCGGTAGCGTGCGAGTGGTGAAGGGGGGGAGGGCCTTTCTTTTTCGGCCAGTGGCGGGGCTGCGGCCTTCCCCCAGTCCGGCACACTCGTGAACTCCTTTTTCTTCTTCTTGGTGGGAAGGAATTTTTTTTTTTGCATTTCCCTCCCTTCCCATTTCTCCACACGTGCAAGAAGAACTTTGTGAGGAAGGAAGGCGAGAGAGAAGGGAAGAAGAGGAACCATGGCTGACAGAGCAGCCTCGATCCTCTCCGAGTCAGGCTGGTGAGTACACAGCAGGGGAGGGGTTCTGCGGTGCTCGGCTCAGTGGTAGAGCCGTGTTTCTCTCTCCACTTCGTTCATTATTTTGCGTAGCCTCTTATGGCTCCCTTTCTGGCTTGCGCTTCCTGGCACGAGCGGGAGAGAGGAGTTGCAGCCTTTTCTTCCAGGCCTCCGGTCCGATGTGGCTCCCTCTTTTTTTTGGGGGGGGGGGCTCTCGCAGGCAGGACTAGCCACTCAAAACAGTAACTGTAGAGTTCAGCGGCACCTTTTCAAAGTTGAAAAAAGCACCTTATTGTAAGAATATGTTTTTGTTAGATTTGTAGGCATATGTGTCTGTGCGCATGGGGTACAGTCTTAGTTTTGTTTTACATCGTGGCATGATCAGTGTACGTGGCATTATTTATAGGGAATATAATAATGTCAGTCTGGGGCGGGGTTGGGGAAGCCAGGCCTCAGACGAACTTACAGCCTAAATTTTGGGACTGTGGGACAGCAACAAGGAGAGAGATAGAGATTTACAAATGAGTGTGCCTGGTCTCTAAATGAAGTTGTTAACCAGAATAAGCACTCAACATGAGTCTTGTAAATAAGGCTACAAAAGTTACTCACTTACATTTTCACTAGACTGTCTGTTCTCATATGCCTTTGAGACCATGTGTGGTCTTGAAGATTAGAAGAAGCAACTCTTGTGAAACTTCTTTGCCTGCTTTCGGGGTGGGGGTGGATTTTTATTCAGCATAGGCAAACAGGTGAATGCCTGTAACTGTACTTATAATATGTCCTTCAAGGGCGCAGCAGCAGCAATGCCAGCCCTTCTTGGCTGGGGGGCTGATCGGATGATCTGCAGCAGCAGCAACTGCCCTCCCCCGCCTTTCATGAGATCTGGCTGGGGAAGAAATGAGAGAACTACTGGCAGTGCAGTGGTAACTGGCAATCAGTGGAGGTGGTGACACAAAAACTGGAACATATGTGTCAGTCAGTAAGGGAGCCCCACCCCTCTTACTAGACTGATAAACTTCTATGATGAGATGGATGTATTTGCCCTGACTGAGCCTCCATTGCCAGAAGAGCAGCAGCAATGCCAGCCTTCTCCAACCTTCTGTGTTACCTGGCTGGGGGAGTGAGAGGATGATTGATGAGAGCAACAGCAGCGCCTGCCCTCCCCAGCCTTCCGTGTCATCTGACTGGGGGAATAGCGAGGGAACTATTGACAGTGCAGCACAGTGCTGACAGGCAGTCAGTAGTGACAGCAGCATGAAAACTGGGACGCCTATCCTGGCCAGTGAGGTCCACACTACCCTGATTGGACTAAAGAACTTCCGGTGTTGGTGTATTTTCCCTGTCCGAGCCTGTGGTGCAGAGGGTGACAGCAAAGCGGGGTCTTTGGGAAGTACAGAGGGTGAGGGTGCTCCCCTTTTCTTCTTGAACATAACACTTCAGAGAGAGGGGATGGTGGGTAGAGTGGGAGTAGAAATGGGGTATGGGCTCATTGGGTAGGAGGACTCAGTTGAGAGCTATGCCCCTCAGCAGATTGGGTTTTCCTTGTCATTTTCTTTTTCATGTTGAGGCCCCCAATGGTGGAGCAGTTTAGGATTTCACGGCCCCCATGGCAACCATGGGCCTGTCTCAGCTGATTTCTTCCCTGATGTGTGTGGCAGGACACATATTGGACCTTCTGTTTACTACTGGGCAACTGGATGGTGGTCTGGGTGTTGAGGAGATTAAGATCGCTTCTTTGTAATTGACACATCACTTTCTGCAGAGGCACCAGGGACCGAATTGTCCACCCGCAGATGCTGATAGAGCCTGATGGCTTTCTGAGGGCTCTGGAGGGTTGTCCCACTGTCGAGGCCAGCAACGTATCTGAAGCTCTGGTCAACATTTGGAATGAGGAAATGACTAGGATGTTGGATCAGATAGCTCCTGAGCAGCTTGTGCTGTGTCGTAGAGCCAAGGTAGCTCCTTTGCTTACTGAGGAGCAGTGAGAGATTAATTAACTGGGCAGACTCCTTAAATGACAGTGGAGGAAAACTCATGACAAGGCCAACCAAACACAGTTTTGAGCTTATATTGGAGCCTACTCTGTGGTGGTGATGACAATGAGGGAGGGGTTTTTCTCAGGCTGGATTCACACTACACGAATCCCGGCGCATTACGGAGATGCACGGAGCTCTTTGACAGCATTTTGGAAGCAAGCGGAGCAGCTGCGCTCTCCCTTGTACAAGATGGGGAAACCCATCTTTTGAGGGGGTGGGTTCATGGAACTTGGGGGCGGGTTCGCGGAGCTACTGCAGCCACCAATCGGATGAGGGGGGGGAAGAGTGGTTTCATGCCAATCAGAACTACTTCCAATCTGTACGCTTTCTTAAGAAGGCGAGACAGCAGGAGGGACAACAGGCGGGAAGACACTCCCCAGCTCCAAGCGCGTAGGCAGAGGCATCCGCGCCTGGATTCGTGTAGTGTGAATCCGGCCTTAGCCACCATCCAGCTGAGTTTTTCCATGTGATGTGGGACATGCTCCTCCATCTGGCCCCTCAGGTAATTGAGGAAGAGCGTATGCTCACTCGCTGTGACAAAATTATTAGACACACTGCGTATAAAATTGCTCTTATCCACGGCTTGGAATCTACATTGACAGGATCTGTTGAGGTCAGGCACATGTTAGTCCTATTGTTTTGGATTCTTTTTACCTTGTACAACCTAAGGTTGTGGAAGGATTCTTCCTTTGGAGTGTGAGGATGTTTGTTTGCCCGCACGACCCTTACCCAGTGTGGCTTATAAGATCTGGGGGGAGTCTGGCCAAATGTGGGGGAAGGGTGGTTAATTCTTCCCTTCAGGTGTGGGTGCTATCATTGATGTTGAAAATGTTGGTGGGATGCCACCTTCTGAAGAAGCCAGGATGGTGTAGTGGTTTGGGAGTCGGACTTAGACCTGGAAGATCCAGGTTCAAATCCCCGCTCAGCCACGAAGCTTCCTGGGTGACCTTGGGCCAGTCACTATCTCTCAGCCCCACCTACCTCACAGGGTTGTTGGGAGGACAAAAAGGAGGGGAGGAAATATGTACACCACTCTGAGCTCCTTGGAGGAAGGGCGGTATAAAAATGTGAAAATTAAATAAATGAATTCTTAGGCCCCACCATGTTGGATAATTATAATCCCATTTTAACCCCCCTTTTTGGGGGGCAAAGTGAAGAAGTGGGTGGTGACGTCTCAACTCCAGAGGATTCTGGATGAAATAGATTATCTGGATCACTTTTAGTCTGGGTTCAGCGTGGGCTTTGGGATGGAGATAACCCTGGTCATCCTGCTTAATGACTTGTGCCAGGGACTGGACAGGGGAATGTGTTCTTGTTGGTCCTGCTGGACCTCTTAGTGGCTTTCAACACCATTGACCATGGTGTCCTTCTGGGGGCGCTGGGCAAATTGCGGTATAGAGGCACTGCTTTGCAGTGGTTCCACTTCTTCTTGGTTGACAGGTCCTACAAAGTGGTGCTCAAGGATACCTGTTTGGCACCCTGACTGTTGGTGTGTGTTCAGGGGGCCATTGTATCCCCCATGCTGTTTAACATGTACATGAATCTGCTGGGAGAAGTCATCTGGGGTTTTGAAGTTGGGTGACATCAATATGTTGATGACACCCAACTGTGTCTCTCCTTTCCACCAAATACTGAGTGGGGAGGGGGTTGAAGTCCTGGAGGCAGTCAGGAACTGGATGTAGGCTAACAAAACAGAGGTCCTCTTTGTCCGGATAGGTGCTGGACTGTCGACCTGTTCTGAATGAAGTTGCAATCTCTTTGCAGAAGCAGGTGTGCCGCTTTGGAGTCCTGAATCCACAGATGCTCCTGGATCATCAGATGACCAGGGGGGCTTTTCTCCAGCTTCAGCTTGTGTGCCAGCTGTGACTGTAACCATCAGTTGGATGTGACCACATGGTACCACCTCATGTCTTGACATCTCATTTTCATTACAGCAGTGTGCTCTACATATGGCTGCCCTTGAACGTGGTTTGGAAACTGCAGTTAGTGCAGAATGCAGTTTCCCTTGTGGCTACTGAGACTCGGCAATTTGACTCTGTTGGACCACTGCTCCAGCAGCTGCACTAGTTACCAGTTTAGTAAGGATCAAAAGCTTTCATGACCAGCTGTGATATTCATTGATTTGAGGTTTACAGGTTTAAAAGCCATGTAAACATTCTTCTGTTTATGTTTAAAAAACACACACGTTTAAAAACAAGTTAAAAAACAAACAAGTTGAGATACGTAGCAGTATTAAAAACAATGCAGAAACACAACGTTTCATCCATCAGCCGTGGACCTCAGGTGTGAAAAGCAGCAAGCTGCCAGGATGTTACTAGTTTGTTTCTGGGCCCAATTCAAGGTGCTGGTTTTGAGCTTGGTCCCTTGCAATTTAAGAATGACCCCCTCCCTTGATCTAGTAGGGGCTCAAAAGTTCTTTACTTCAGTTGGCATTTAGGTTATAGTTGGGTAGGAGTATGCTTTTTTAAAAGAATGTTATTGCTTATTTTTTATCACTGCTTTTCTTACTACTGTCTTGGGAGGTTTTTTACTGCTGTCTTTTATAGCTTTTATTGCTGCCTATTGCTGTTTTTACTGCTGGTATACTGCCACGTTGTTGTTGTTTTCTACTGCTTTATTATATACTGTTATGCCACCTTATGTTTTATGTGTTCATGTGGATTGCCTGTTGCTTTTATGATGATTCTGTCAGCTGCCTTGGGTTATTGATTTTTATTGAGATTTGTTGCATTTTATATGTGGTGCTGGTTGTTATATGGTAGTTTATTTTTATGTTGGTTTTTAGTTATGGGCTTAATGATTATTTGTATTTTGTCTTCTAAATTTTTGTTAGCCGCCTTGAGTGCTCACAATTTGAAGGAAAGGTGGATAATAAATTAAATAAAAATAAACATGCTTTATGTACGCTGCCTTGTTAATATAGAGTTGTGTAGCTCTCTGCTCTTATCAGTGGACTTGGAGAAGTTGGAGGTTGGTCTCTTCAGCTTAGCACAGAAATCTCCTTTTCACATTCTTTTGCAGTGCCTATAGTGTTTCCCAAACTTTTTTGACCCGCGACTCCCTTGACCCTTGGCGACCCTTGGCCATGACTCCCCATTACATTATGCTGATGCCTGCCGAATGGCATTGCACTGTTTTTCGAGAGGATTCCGTGGCACTCCGTGGCTCCCCTGGCTGGTATCCGCAGCTCCCCTGGGAGCCACGCCTCCCAGTTTGGGAACCACTGGCCTATGTGGAAACGTCTGGGAAGAGGATCTATATGCTGGGCATGGGCTGTGGAATCTGTTGACTTTTTTGCTTAATAATTTATATAAAACTTTTAGAGTGTTCGAAGGCTTTCCAATACATTAAAAATTAGTTCTTAAAATAATCGTATAAAGTACAGTGGTAGAGTTATCCCCATATTGCAGGAGAGGGGGCTGAGAGAAAGTAACTTGCTTAAGACTACGTAGTGAGTTCGTAAGAGTTGAAGGGAGAGAGTTAAACTGGGTGTTCCTAGGTGTGGATCTCATCTAGGCTCTGTGCCACACTACCTTTTGATTTTATATTCTATTATGCCTAGGTGTACGTTTTTCAGCTTTGTTGACCAAAATTTGGGGTAGAATCAATTTTTTTAAGTTAGGGTCCCACAGTGGAAAATCAAGGTGCCTATTACTGCTTAGAGTACTGTAGATGGTCTTGAATTCATTGTGATACTTTTAAATCCTTTCCATAAAAATCTATGTACTCTTCTTTTTCCTCTTGGTCCCATGAATGTTTAGAGGCAATGATGTGAGGCAGAATATTTTCTATGAAAAGTTTCTTTACATGCATTTTTCCATAAAATTAATTAGTAACTTGATGAATGAATACAGTATTTGACTGGGCGTTTAATGAACGTATTTCAAGTGACTATCCCTAGAAAGCATCCATGCATATATAATATAAATACTGTACCTTTATAGATAAAACCATCATTCCCTGTGTTAGTACACAACTAGTTAGTGTACTGTATGGATTGATAATTCATGGGTGTAATTTTTAGACACACAAAGCTTAAGGACTGGGTCATACTCTATTACAGCGTTTCTAAACTGGTGGTACACATACCACTAGTGGTACACAGACTGCCGGGAGGTGGTGCACAGGCTCCTGGCTGCCAAGATGGCAGCCGCACCACGCCAGAGCCCTGGAAACGACCGCATGGGCTTTGTAGAGCTCAAGCAGGTTTCCGGGGCTGGAAAACGCCCGCCCACCCTTGTCCCCTAACCTTTGCTTACAGGCCTCTGGCGAGGCTGAAACCCTGGAAATGGTGATGTCGCCGGCACTTCAGTGGTACTTGGAGCGGCAGTGGCCACGGATGTGGTACACCGTGCCAAAGGGATTGAGAACCCCTGCTCTAGTATCATCAGTTTATACATTATATCGATTATGGATGTTGACATAGAACAATCCTGGAGAGTTCCCTAGGCCCATCTTAAAATAATAATTGCTCTCATCTTCCCACCTGCAGCTCTGGTAATGCTCATAGTCTTAGAACGCAATCCTGTACACCAGTGTTTCTCACTTGGTGGGTCGCGACCTGATTTCTGGTGGGTCTCGGGTGATGGAAAGTTCTGATAAGTAATTGCCACAAACCCTGAGGCTATTCAAAATCAGATAGCTACTAATTGCCCTTCAGAGAGCTGAGCTGCAGTTTGCAAGATCGCTGCTAAATAAATAAATACCGTATTGGTCTGAGTATAAGACTCACTTTTTTCTCCTAATTTAAGTTTTTTAATTAGGGGTGCGTCTTATAAATCAGGCTGTTGCAATTTAATGCCAGTGATTTAATTAATTTTTTTTAATAGCATCAAACTTTAAGGGTGCGTCTTATAATCAGGTGCGTCTTATACTCGGGACAATACGGGTAAATAAATAAATATATTTATTTCTAGATCACTTTTTAAAAAGTCTTATAAAGCTAGGTGGGTCCCGATAGAGTGTCATTTTAAAAAGTGGGTCCCGGTGCTAAAACGTTTGAGAACCACTGCTGTACACACTTACCAGGGAGTAAATCTCATTGAACTTGATGAAATTTACTTTGGATTAGACATGGGTAGGATTGCACTGTTGATCTTTCTGATGAGATAGCATACCCTACTTTTCTAGTAGATACACGGTAACTGCTTTTGCTGAATCTTCAAAACAATTTGACAGTCCCTTAAAAGAGTGGTTCAGTCCTTCAATTTTCAAATCAACTATTTTCCATTCTTACTGAGAAATATTTGTAAAAACTCCTACATAAGTCAGTGACTAATATAGTAGTGGACTGGCTGACATGGAACATATTACAGTATGTGCATTAACTTGAAATGAGAGACATGAAACATGTTGCCAAGGAAACTTGTCATGTTTAAAAAATACTAAGGATTGTTCATTGATGCTGCTTAGTGCTTTGTTACTTCTCATTTGGAGTGTAGGGACACTTTTATTCCATGACAATAGATTGAAAGCGATTACAGACAGAGTTTCACTCAAATTGCTCTCAGTACGATTAGAGATTGGCTTCTGCCAATAATGCATTTCATTATCCCTTAATCTATATTTCTGGTGTTACTAGCAAGAAAGTATTTTATAGACCAGGGGTGGCCAAACTGCGACTTCTGAGCCACATGCGACTCTCTGACGTATAATGTGCGGGTCTCGGAAATATGTTGGATGAGCTTTATTCATCACAATTAATATAAAAGGTATTTTTAAAACTTTATAATTATTTAGCTGGTATAAACTGAGAGTCCACTGGATTAAAACACTAAGTTTAATGTTCATAGTGAGTAATTATAAATGCTTCTTAAATATTGCGGCTCTCAAGCTTCTCTTGTACGGCTCTCAAACATCTGAAATTTATCGTATGTGGCTCTTAGATTAAACAAGTTTGGCCATGCTTGTTATAGACCATGCTGAAATATTCAACCTTTGTTTGTTTTGGACTCTTGCTCTAAAATCGTGCTGCTATGCTCATTTCTATTAATGCTGAGCTTTGAATGTTCTCCAACTTCCACATCCATAGTTCCAGGGGAGCAGTGAATATGTATCAGGCTATTTTGGAGTGTTTAATCCCTCTCTTTTACATACCAATGTTTCACAAATACGGGATTTGACGCCATGTAGTGAGCTTGAAAGGTTTAATGGAATCCAAAACTACAGCGGGTTTCCCAACCGGGCAGCCGCTCGCAGCACAAACACATCAAACAAATCCAAGGATAACAACACCCAACGTTTCGTTCTGGGATCTCAGAACATCTTCCAGGGGTAGACAATCACAGCGGATTGTAGGTGAAAATTCTTGTGCTGCGAGCGGCTGCCCGGTTGGGAAACCCGCTGTAGTTTTGGATTCCAATAAACCTTTCAAGCTCACTACATGGCGTCAAATCCCGTATTTGTGAAACATTGGTATGTACTAACGGGCCATGAAAGCTACAGAAAAAAACCCTCTCTTTTAATTTACAAATCAATATCCTTCAGCATGCCTAGGTGCCCCCCAATATGTCAAAAATATGTCATTTTAGAGTCCTATTTTAGATGTCCTATTTTGCTTGAGATAGGCACTCAACCATATGAGTTTGCAATGAGTGAGTGAGTGAGTGAGTAACAAATAGATACATTCCACTTTTAAGGCTCATCTACACTGCACGAATTCTGGTGCGTCCGGGCGTGTTCAGAGCAGTGTGCCTTCCTTTTTAATCAATCACCACAGAATGCGGGAGAGCCATGCTCTCCTGAGTTCTGTTGCGATCGGTCGTGGACCATGCTGTTTTGCCGTTTTCGGCCAATCGGAAGAAAGTGAGGGTGAGACGTGGAGTGAAGTGTTTCACCCAATGGGATGAGAGGGGGGCTTTCAGCCAATCGGAGTGTACTTCTGTTTAAAGAAAGAGATGTGCAATACTAAATTACCTCTGTGCATGGCATGAATTTTTCACTCCCCCCCCCAAAAAAAAACTGCAGAGGAGAAATGAAGAGAGACTAGGGAGAGGGACAGAT
Source organism: Plestiodon gilberti rubricaudatus (assembly GCA_026170595.1). Taxonomy (NCBI): domain Eukaryota; kingdom Metazoa; phylum Chordata; class Lepidosauria; order Squamata; family Scincidae; genus Plestiodon; species Plestiodon gilberti. The sequence goes on from JANXHW010000003.1 coordinate 115,051,628, forward strand.
AGGCAAAGGAGAGAAACAAACAAAACATTTGTGCCAGGAATCTCAAAAAGACTGCATTTAATGTGGTATGATGGGGGGGGGGGGGTTTTTTGACTCTTTCCAAATCACTGCTGCCCAGGTCAAATGCACAGGAGTTTTGAACGTCCTCTACTCTGGAAGGTGGTCCAGGGTAGAGGACGTTCAAAACTCCAGTGCATTTGACCTGGGCAGCAGTGATTTGGAAAGAGCCCCCCCCCCATCATACCACATTATCCATTCTTCCTTTCTCCCTTCCTTCCTTCTCCGAAAATGCAATCTATTTGAGATTTCCTGCACAAGTGCTTTGTTTGTTTCTCTCCTTTGCCTATCTGCCCCTTTCTCTCGTCTCTCCTCTCTCGAAACACCTGCTCTCTACAAGGCTCCTCTCCCCGCAGTCTGCCTATCGCAGGGGGCCAGCAAGCGACCAATCGTGAGGGACAAGCAGGTAGACAACGCGTTGAAAAAACTGGTGGAACTAGGGCAGCGTCTCGGGGCGGGGCGTCCTGTCCCCTACGCTCGCGACCCCACAAACGCGAATGGATTTGCGAATGGATCAGCCTTAACTCTGCAGAAAAACTTACCATTATCTAAGCCGCTGCTGGTATCTGTTCTGCTTTAGATAGTACGCAAAGGCATCGCCACAGGGGGGCAGTACTGTAAGTTCCGCATCGTTCTACTCTGTGATACGAGGTGGCCCCGCCTCCTCGCTGTCGGAGACATTCAAAGTGTTGAAGGCAACTCGTAGGAGACTTGCGTGAAGGTAAAGTGCAGGAGACAACGGAGCATTGCCTTCACCGCTCTGAATGGCTCCGTGAGGGGGTGGGGCCACCTCATAACGCGGACTAGAACGGTGTGCAACTTATAGTACCGGCCCCCTCTGTAGCGACGCGTTTGGATAGTAGAATGCAAGTAGAATTTGGTTGTGTGCATGATGCTTATCACTGGTATGATGACTCTCCAAGGCATAGGAGTACTGTGCTTCCACCCACACAGTCTTGGGCGTTAACCCTTTATATCCCAGTCCTGTCAAACAGGCAAAATCTTGATCCTTTTACCCCTTCTTTCCTGGATCTGTCAAAACAGGGGACCACTGTTACCACCACTAACTCCTCGCTGATCTTCCTCGATTTCCACTACAATGGGGCACTCAGTCACTCAAAGCTGGCTTCCATTTTCTGCTAATGAGCAGGCAACTGGAAGACTACAATGCTGATTTGTTTCTGATAGGCTTGCAATAGTTCAGCCTTGTGTGGTTGCCTCTGGTGATTAGAATCGCTTTCAGGTGTCTGGACACCTGAAAATAATAATAATTTCCCCTTTCAGATTGCCCTTAACTAATGTAGGCAGGTGGGCTGCAAAACATGTTTGACAGCTTGTATCTCTTGTGTACATATTTGAAAGACTGCAATAGCTTTGTAGTAAACTGACAAAATATTTCACCTAGCAGTTGTCATTCTGTTTTGTAATGCAAGTGATCTAGCTACACACTTTCTACATCATTTTAGCATTAAAATATACTTGAAAATACATTTCATTTATGTAACATAGTTTATATACTTAACTAAAACATGTTGGTGTCAAATTTAGTTTAATAATGTAGCTCTGCAGCTGTTAAGAATAGTTCCTGTGAGATTTTTGTTAAGCAGAAGGCTTAATAAAAATGTATTAATGATAGGTATATTGTCTAATATTTAAATAAGTGCTTCAAAATGAAATATATATGTACTACTGAGAAATGGTGCACGCGCACACTCACGCCCCATCTTTTAAGTCTTTAATTTTAGATTCATATTGAAACTTTTCTTGGCAGAGTTCATTGACGAGAGTCATGTTACGCTTCCACTATGTCAGTACATAGCTAAAGAGAGGAGTTCAAAGTCTGTTTTGCAAAGAGTAATTCAGAGAAGGTTGGCCACTTCTTAATCTGGGCCTGACTATTGTCTTTTCCCATCTTTCTGTGATCCAGCTGTTGCACCTTTCTTCATGTCTTTGTCCTTAAACTGAGAGGCAGGGAGGGAGCTAGTAAATTCTGGCCTACCTCTCAGTTGGTGTATACTCATACTTTCTCTGAGCGCAGAGGGAGACAGGCATCATAGTGAAAGTACCCTGTGCTTTCCAGCTGGGAAATAAAGAATAAGGAGCACTGTGACGGTTGTCTTTTTACATTCTCTCTTGGAGGAGGAGCCACATCTGACTATCAGGAGCCCTGTTCACTTCCCAAAGCAGACGAGGCAGATTTCAGATTACAAGGTTGACTTGTATTTCATAAATTCAGATATCTGTTTTACCAGGTTTTATGACTTGTTAGTGGCACAAATGCTACCCAGAAGACTGTAAAGCAGTGATGATACTTACAGTCTTAGAACCTGGTTTGGGCAACAACTGTTTGCCAGTGGCTTCCAAGTGTCAAAGTGGGGTTAGTTTTCCAACTGCAGTCCTTTACGTTCTGAAATGCCAGCTACTGTGGGCTGTAGCCGATTCGGCTGGGCTGTAGCTTCACCCTCTGGATTGCGAAGTGACCGGGAGAAGCCGCCCGCACGCGCCGTAACCTGGGAAAAACAGCGAAATTCCATTAAAGGCATTTACCCTGTTTCGGCATGCAGCCATGAGGCGAGCAGGAACTGGAAGTGCCTCTCTAGGAAGCAGGCAGTCTCGCTGGTGAGTCTCGATAGGTGCACATGCGTCCTAGAGAGGCACTTCCTCATCTGTCCTGCTTGCCTTCATGGCTGCATGCCGAAACAGGGTAAGTGCCTTTAATAGAATTTTGCTGTTTTTCCCAGGCTACGGTGCATGCGGGCGGCTTCTCCCGGTCACTTCGCAGCCCGGAGGGTCAAGCTACAGCTTTCCCGATTCAGCAGGGCTGTAGCTTCACCCTCTGGATTGCGAAGCGACCGGGAGAAGCTGCCCGCATGCGCCGCAGCCTGGGAAAAACGGCCGAAAAAAGAACGTCTTTTTTGGGGGGGTAAATTTTCTGGGGGGTCGGGGTACGCGGGCTCCCAAAGGTTGAGAGAGGCTGACGTATACTGTACTGATGTTGTGCTTGTGGTAGTGAAGCCTCCAAAATAGATTTGCTGAGCTGGTGTCACTAGACTAGCTAGCCCCAGAACAGGGTGGGGCCCACCCCTCGACGCCCCCAAAGTAATTAGCATAATTACTAATTAGCATAATTACTTTCGTTTTCTTTTTTTGCTTTTTTTCCGTTTTTTTCTGGGTTTTGTAAAGGTTTTTTTAGGAGTAACGGGGCTTCTAAGTGTTTGTGTATGCTTTGCTGCACTTATCTTGAGTATGGGAGCCTCCAGCGACGATCTCCTCCAGCGCTGATCTTTTCCAGGGGCGCAGATCGCTCCTCTGCAGCCCCTGGCGCGAACTCTGTAAGCTCCGCAGCGTTAGAGTTCACGCATGCGCATAGCAAACAGCCATCACGCATGCGTGAACTCTAACGCTGCGGAGCTTACAGAGTTCGCGCCAGGGGCGGCAGAGGAGCGATCTGCGCCCCTGGAAAAGATCATCGCTGGAGGAGATCGTCGCTGGAGGCTCCAATACTCAAGATAAGTGCAGCAAAGCATACACAAACACTTAGAAGCCCCGTTACTCCTAAAAAACCTTTAAAACCCCCAGAAAAAAACAGAAAAAAGTTTTAAAAAAAACACCCCGAAACCTAGGATGTCTCCCGCCCCTCCAGAAGCCCTCTCCCGCCCCTCCAGAGGCCCTCCGCCCTTGCGCCCTGGGGCCCACCGCCCCAGGGCCCCACATCAGCTGACGCCCCTGCTGGTGTGCTAGTGTGGACTATTGGCAAACATTCCAGTTTTGAGGGGAAAGTTGTCTGAATGTAAGTAGTACATTCTACTTACATTCAGTGGCTGCTGGAGAGAGACTGCTAGCGACAAAAAAGCAGAACCTCAAGTATTTCATCCAAGAGCGAAGCGCTCTGCTTGGAGAGTCTTCAAAGGAGAAGGAAGGGGGCTGCGGCGAGACTTGCTCACAAAGGCTTGGAAGGCCACAGCAGAGGCAGGGGCCAGGCGTCGCAAACAGAGAGCCGGGGGGCTGTGCGACTGGCTGCTCTGAGGGCTGAACTACATTACACGCGTCGCGGAGCTTTTGACATCATATCAGAAGCAAGCGGAGCCGCTGCGACCTCCGCACTGCCGGCGCGTACCTCAAGCTGGAATCCTACTTTTGAGGGGGCGGGTTCGCAGAGCTAGGGGGCGGTTCGCAGAGCTACTGCAGCCTACCAATCGTAGGAGAGGGAGGGAGAGTGGCTGCATGCCAATCAGAACTACCTCCGATCACCTTGGAGGTTATATTCACCTTGGAGACTATTCCCTTGGATCACCTTGGAGGTTATACTCACCAAAGAGACTGCTGTTTGGGATGGGTAAAGATACGGGGGTCTGTGGAAGACTTGGACACCTTTATTAATTCATGCCCTCTTGTTTACAGTCATTAATTACCTCTGTGCATGGGACAGAGTTATGGGTGCATGGGCAGAGTGCTTTTCATACCCCCCCCCCAAAAAGGCAGACAGGAGACCCCTGGCGAGGGGCATCCCATCAAATCCACCAACAGCAAACCACGCAGATGGGTGGAAAGTTGCTATATTCTGACTAAACATAACTTTCATGCTTTTTTTTTTTAACATCCTCTTCCCTCATCCTTATTAAACAAGCAGACAAACAAAAATTCTAAAAATTTTGTAGTTTTTCTTTGCCTGCTGTCTGGGCTGGGTCAAGATCTGGTAGCAGACATCACTGCCGAGATGCATCGTTTTTTTTGGGGGGGGGCGTTTCAAATCACATCTCATTCACTCCCATGGATTCTAACGATTATTAGCAGTAAATCCTAACCCCCCCACTCGCACGTTTTGAACGCTTTCATTTCGAAGATCAGCCCGCTGCAGCCAGCCAGCCCACTTAACAGTTGCAGTGGCAGTTCTTTGAACCCCCTTATGCCACTGCTTTCAGTTGTGCTGAATCTATTTCTCCTCCTCGATGGTTGCTGTATGCTAGTATGCTAGGAGAGCGAGAGAGGAAAGGCGCTGGGTCACAGACGGTTCACAGACGAGGCTGCAAGGTTTCGGCCGATCGTAGCGCGCTTGTGTTTAGCCAATGGAGGAACAACAGGCGGGAAGACACTCCTCCGCTCCAAGCGCGGAGGCAGAGGCGGCGGCAGAGCCTCTGCGTGTAATGTAGTTCAGCCGTGAGCAGAGAGCTCCGCTCTTGGTAGAAACACTTGAGGCTCTGCTTCTTGTTTGCCACTTGTGTTCTGCAGCAACTGGAAGTAGCGGTGAGTCAGAAGTAGAGGAGGCCATGTAGTCCATATTGTAGGCTTGGCGCTCATTGCAGCTAGATGCAAGCCACGGCTGCTGCAGAACGCAAGCCACGAGCAAGAAGCAGAGCTTCGTTGAGCCGCTTCTTGGCTGTGCTGGCTGGCGCTTGGTGGAGTTTTGCTTCTTGCGCTCTGCTCGTGTTCTTCAGCAGCTGGAAGTTAGAAGGGGTTGGGCAGCCCACGTTGTAGGCTTGGCGTGTAGTGCAGCTAGATGCGAGACAAGCTGTAAGCGACTCCTGTGCTGTTGAGATTGAGGAGAAGATGTGCGAAACCACCAAGAGTATGTTTTATCCATTCTACCGGTATTTATCCTTTTTTGCTGGGGCAAAAATCTTTTGCTGATGCAGGTAAGCAGCCAGCAGTCCTGTGTGTTCACATGTTTCCTCTTTCCTCATCTCAGTCCCTCCCCCCTCAACTAGGTTCCAATATACTATATCCCTTCCTTACGCAGCTTCTATATTTCCCCCAACAAAATTCTCTTTAAAAGAAGAAAACACGCGCGCACACACCTAGGTTGCAATCCTATGCACACTTACATGGGAGTAAGACCCATTGAACTAAATGGGGCTTACTTCTGAATAGCCAAACATAGGATTGCAGTGTAAATCTCCAAATTGAGAATACTTGAGCCTGGAAAATCCACTATATAGGTGGGAGTTTATTTTCTTTCTAAAAGGCAGCTTCCCTGTATGAAATATTATGTCCTTTCTTTTAAAAAAGTATTCTGCTTATTTTGTTCAGCTCTCCCCCAAACAATTAAAAGTTTGAATTTCTGAGGGTCCCCCCATTTTTTTATCTGCTGAGACACACTAGGTGTAAAATAACTGATTATATTATAAGCATTCCCACAATCATGCTGATTACAAAAAAAAGATCCAATGAAAACATATTAATTCAAAATGTATTCATTTATTTATTTTCCGGCCCCGAAAATGTGTAAAATATACAATGTGGCCCTCATCCAGAAAAGGTTTGAGACCTCTGATGTAGGTGATATCTGATATACTGGTATTGATCTCTCTGATATTGGAAGGTTTCAGAACCTTCTTTATTAAGTAGGTTCTCAGGTTGTAAAGAAGTAGGTTCTTTTTATTAGTTTGACAATTGTAAAGATTCCAGTACCCCAGGGAGAAATGCCAATAACATTGCATGTAATGTTGACAGAGGTAATGTGTTCCATATCACTTTTTACATTTGCTGGTCAATTATTGCAATTGCCTCTTCATGAATAGTCTTGGGATCTCCACCTTTGCAGAATGATACTCATACTGCAGCCTTTTGGGGGGCCAATATCTGATCCCATTAATATAATTTTCTGTGGAGGGTCATCACTGCTCATTTGGAATTGTTGTAGCGTGCTTCCAAATGAGTTCTGTTAGCTGGGTTTGTTATAGAAGTATAGAGCTTTTTCCTTGTGGCACTTGTATCTATCAAATACAAGGAAGATGTCGTATCTGACCAGTACCTTTAAAATATGTTCCTAATTTGTCAGTGTAATCTTGTATTGCATCTTGTGATGGTCAGTGGATCATCCAAAGAACTGCACATTGAGCAATGATGGCAAATTCATCATTTGAATTTGGTAGCATTTGAGCTGAATATTGAATGCTAGATTTTTTAGCATAGACCTTATCTTTACAATTCTCATATTGTCATTGAAAAATTATGTTTATGGGTGCCAGCTCATACATAAAAACGTTCTTGAGTTCATCTCATGCATTGCCGCAGAGCACATAACCCTGGAGTTAATTAGTTCAGTGGTGAACCACATAGCAACCCCAGCTTTAAAACCATTTCTTAAGTGTGTTCCATTGTCAGGACATTTCCAGTTAGAGGTTTGTTGAAGCCTTCAGGCCAGCTACTTTCATAATCTTGCTTCCCCCCCCCCCCCCCATTGCCACTGTGTCATCTCTGTTTACTTTTTCCTTGGCAGATTTTCCCAGAGTGATGTTTACTATAGCACCAGAGGGATAATCATTAGATTGATGAGATCAACGGATATATCTAGTCTCTCCTGAATTCTTTTCCTGTCGATCGGATTGAATACGAGCGGGTGATTCCTTTTTGTGTGTTGTAACATTTTTGTTAGGACCTGCATTTTCATTCTGCATGTCAGATATATCTTTGAGTCACCTGCACATGTGGAGACTCAGCGTCCACCTTTTCAAAGCACATTGTTTTAGTTTATATCAACTAGCCTCTGGATTATGTCTGTACTGTATAAGTGTCATTTCAGTGTCTGACCAAATGCCGTTCCATAAACTTGGATCTTTGTCCATTACGTGTTCCCCTTGCATGAACTTTGACAGTATTTCTGGTGATGATAGCTTGATTGATCTAAAAAAATGCTGTGCATATCTAGCGGGATACCACTGTCCAGCTATACCAAAGGAACCATGTACTGAACAGTTATAAGGTGCAGTGTAAATTCTTCTTTTCTGCTGACACAGAATGCATCATCGACATAACAGGCCATTTCATACTTTCTTAATGTCCTTTTAGCACCTGCTTTTCTCTCTAGTCTGGCTGCCTGGCTTTTGTAGCAGTTACTATCCATCGGTGTAACATTTTTTTTTCTGTGCCCATCCTCAGTTTGTGAGTTTTGTGGAAAGTACAAACACTAAGTAGTATTGTTCCACCAAGTGTGATTTTTAGCAGGCCTTCCAGTCTGGCATCTGCCATAAAAACACTTATATATCCTACAAGCATATCAGCATGTGCATCTTTCCGAATTGTGAAATAAAATTCTGAAACATTTCAAAATGGGCACGAAAACATTGAGACATTTAGACAGAAAAAGTATTACAATACTAATTGTAGGGCAGGAGGTCTGGCTCAGTTGGTAGAGCGACCGTCTCATATATGCCTAAAGATCTGAAGGACGGCAGTTCAAGACGGCCGGAAGTGTCTGTGTCTATCTGAGGGCTGCCAGCATGCCGAACTGATAAGTTGCAGAGCCTCTGTGGGGGAGTGGAACTGCAGCTGCACTTGAGTGGCAGTCAAGGTTGCTTGTCAGCTGAAGCGTGGTGAGGCCAGAGACAGCTGGACTGTGAAAGAAACCATCTCGAATGAAGGGTTCTACGAAAGATTAGAACATATAATTGTATTGTAAATAACCCTTGGGGTTAGAAAGCCTGCCCATGTAAACTACCTTTGAATTAGTCAGAGGAGAAATCTGATGACCAAAGAAAAGGTGGTATATAAATACTGGATTATTATTATTATTATTATTAATTGAATAAAAAAAGCAACTGAATGAGCATTGCACAAGCAGAGCTGAAAGGCCCATGCATGGGGATATTTTTTAAAGATGAGTAGTAATTGAGGGGAAAAGAACGCTCTGTGGGCCTGTGATCTCTGCAGAGATCACAGATAGTTCCTGCTCCTTCCAAAGCCCAAGCACAAATGCAGTTTCTTTGGGGTAGCTCATCCTTTTTTTCCCCATTTTTCCCGCCCAGAAACCCTCCCATTTAACCCCGTGGCCCCTCCTTCCTTGAATTTGCCCACTTGGCACCAACTCTCCCCAGCATGCCGATCCACTTGTCAGCAAGGGTGGGTGGGGCTCGCACTTCAGCCGACCAACTCTCCTAAGCATGATAGCTGGAGCGCGGGGCATGCTGGGGCGAGCTCTTGTGAGGCCGCCAGCCCGACCCACTCTCTTCCTGAGCCTCCGGAAGTGAGTGGGATGGGACAGCAGTCTCGGGAGAGATCGCCAGAGCATGGCCAGCGCTCCAGCTGATGATCACGCTCAGGAGCTGTGAGTGCCTCTGATGCGATCGGGACTAGGGAAGAAAAGGGAGGGCTCTGAGCGGCAAGAGGGAAGGCGGCTTTGAGGGCCGCGTATTGGACCACCATGATCTAGTAGCAACCTTTCGTAACTAAGTTACGGTAACTTGAAGCCTGCTGTCTCTTTCTTTTTCACAGTACCTCTTAGTTTAGGGCAGTGCTTCTCAATTTTTTTCTCTCATGCCCCCCCTATGAAGAAGAAAAAATTTCGCGCGCCCCTAATATAACTAATGCAATGTAACTAATGTAAAGGGGGGCTCGTTGCAATAGTTAGTGTGTATGCTTTGCGCCACTTATCTTGATTGTAGGAGCCTCCAACGACGATCTAGTTCACCGACGATCTCTTCCGGGGAGCAGATCGTTCCTCTGCTCCCCGGCGCGAACTCTGTAACGCGCCTAGGAGCGCTTTGCAGAGTTCACGCATGCGCAAGACGACGATGTTGCTAATCGTCGTCTTGCGCATGCGTGATTCACAGCGTGAACTCTGCAGAGCGCTCCTAGGCGCGTTACAGAGTTCGCGCCGGGGGGCAGAGGAACGATCTGCTCCCCGGAAGAGATCGTCGGTGAACTAGATCGTCGCTGGAGGCTCCTACAATCAAGATAAGTGGCGCAAAGCATACACACTAACTATTGCAACGAGCCCCCCTTTACGGAGCCTCGCGCCCCCCCTGGGGGGCGCGCCCCACTATTTGAGAACCGCTGGTTTAGGGTAAGGACAACTCTCCTAATTGAACTAAGGTTTTCGATCCCCATTGTATTTACTGCCGCTCCCAAGAACAGACAATAACTTAGCAGGTCTCTCCAGAAGAAAATAATTATTAGACATATGCTCTCCTGCTTAGACTTGCTCAATTTGGGCTTTAGGGAGCAGTGTAAACATCTGTTCTGCCTGGCCCTTAGGGATTAGATATTGAGTTGGGGGCTGTCTGTGCTACGGATCTTACAGTCAACTAGAAATGCAGATTGCACTTTTTTTCTTTAAAAGAAGAAAGTATTCAGTCTTTTAAAAATATACTAATCCATTGTGATGTCAGAACGATATGTCTGCTTGTGTAACTTTCAGAAGTAAATGAATGAATTAATTTCATTTTCTTTGAACATATTGATTTAAACTTTGAATTCTCTCATTCTATCATATTGTGTTAGGTTTCCATTGCTGCAGCATCCCAGGATCTTAATAAATAATCGAGGAGTGGTGTCTGTTTCTACCAGCTGGGGTGGCGGGTGGGGGTTGCTCAGAGATAATCCTTTACATTCAGAAGGTTCAATCCCTGGCATCTCCAAGGGACCTGGGAAAAATCCCAGTCTCAAACCACAGAGAGGTGTTGCAGTCAGTAGACTATACTGAGCTAGATGGACTAATGGTCTGTTGCAAGACAGGTTCATAAATATGATCACATGTACACCAGGCAGATATTTGCTCTGATCAAGAAATTTTGCACTAAAATTAGGTCTGCGGGTTTTATCTCATGTCCTAGGGTTTCCTAAGACAGGAAAGAGAGGGTTTGGTGGTTATATAGCCAGTGTCAAAGGAAGTCCTCCTGCATATTTACAGCTGGCTGAGAAATAATGGTCTTGTAACAGTAAAGTCACAGGCTGGCAGGGGCTTACCCTGGGGCATGGGAACAAATCTTCCTTCCCTCAAAGAGGCCTTCGGAGGCTGAAACTCCCTCACATGATGCAGCGGGTGCCATGTTGGTGCTGCTGCTGCATTGCCACACAGAGTTACGGTGGATTAGGCTGTCCTATGAAACTGTTCAGCTTGTTTCTCAAAACCATAATCTTATCCTGCATAGAAAACAGCATTTGAAACTGAGGAATGTAATTGCAGATTAACAGAAGGCTGTGTGTGTCTCAACATCCTCCTTCAGTATCACTATCACTATCACTGACTTTCTTTTTCACTTGACAAAACAGGCAGGCAGTTGATGTATTAAAATACATCTACCACCTATTGTTTGCCGTTAACCACTCCCTCTATACTTCAACACCACCTCACTTCAGTTTCTAATGACAATTGGAAATGTAGCCTTTATAACAACTTCCTGCGCTTACCAAGAAGTTTTGTTCGGATATCCTGAGCAGTCACAGTGGTGGTTGGTGAATCTTCAGATGTAGTAGTAGTTCTTTACTACTGTTGTTGGTACTTTTATTCCAAGTTAATGGCATAATGTGCATATCAAGCTGTGTGTGTGTGTACATACTCAAGCGCACACATCTAAGTCACTGGTTCTCAAACTGTGGGTCGCGACCCACCATTGGGAACTTTTGCTGTCCCCTACCCCCTTAAGGGGCGGGGACAGCATGGCAGCGAACCAGGGGATCGCCGCAGGTGCCAAAGTGCCCGAAACGCCCCCCCGCACTTACCGGAACATTGGGGAGGCCTGCGCGACCCTCTTCAGCCCCCCGATCTTTGGATTGCTGTTTTGCAGCTATCTTCAGGCACTTCCGGTTTTCGCAGCAAGGGCGAGCGACCTACCTTTCTCGCAAAATGTGCCATAAAAGTGCCGTAAGACAGCCCAGGAATTGATTACAGGAGTTTCTTCATTTTTTTTGGTTTAGGTTTAATTTTTTTTGGTTTAGGTTTCTTTTCTAATTTCAAAGGCTTACAGTAATAATAGTATCTTGGACTAAATGTTTGGACATCATGGCAACTAAAGTGAAGTTTCTGTCTTCCCTCTCTGGCATCCTTTTGTGGTATAAGCTGTGGGTGAATAAGGAGAGGTCCACAAACCTTGTGTCATGTTGGTCATGTGTTAACCCTCCCATGCTTCAAAGTTGCTGAATTGTGGCAATTAGAATAACTTTGATAAAAGAAGGATTTATGTATGACTAGGTCTGAAATAGGCCAGTGGGTGGCGCAGCAGGTTAAACCGCTGAACCATAAGCTGTCGATTGAAAGGTTGGCAGTTCGATTCCCGCGACGGGGTGAGCGCTCGTTGCTTGGCCAGCTCCTGCCAACCTAGCAGTTCCAAAGCATGTCAATGAGAGTAGATAAATAGGTACCGCTTGCGGGAAGGTAAACAGCGCTCCGTGTTCCAGCTGCATGCTACGCGCTGCAGCAAGGAGAGTCATGCCGGCCACATGACCACGGAGGCGTCTTCGGACAACGCTGGCTCTTCGGCTTTGAAATGGAGATGAGCACCACACCCTAGAGTCAGACACGACTGGACTTAATTGTCAGGGGATACCTTTACCTTTTTAGGTCTGAAATAAGTGAACTTCTAAGTGAAGGCTCCCTGGAACTCTGTGATTTAACAGATCTATTTTTTTTTTAAAGTATAGTATTTCTAGCATTTTAAAAAGCCTTTATACATAATGGCCATCTCTTGTTTTTGTTAATTCCTAATTTCTGATGTGTTTTTTTTAAAATCATGAATGAAAATACCATGAAGACGCATTTGGCATTAATTTTGCATCCCCATTGCCCCTTCTTCCTTAGTTATTCTTACCCCTTCTTCCAAGTAAGATAACGCTGATTGTGGGTACAGTAGTGGTTTAGGATAGTGGATTGTATTATACTATTTTTCAGTCTCTTTTAGCCCTGCAATTCTGTGAACTGATTTGGTAAACGTTGTGAAAGAATATAAAAATGCAAATTCAGACGTCTGTTCTATTTTAAGAAAATCAAATTAAAGCAAATCTGTAAGATTAAGTTTTTGGTTGTGTAGCAAGCATACTACTCAGTGAACCTGGTGTTAGAACTAGAACCAGCTGTGGAAATTATATTTAGCATTTTTCTCCTAGTTTTAAAACACTATTTTTTATTTTGAGAACCAGAATCTGTTATGCAGCAATGGTTCCACCTAGTGGTAATTCCTTAGTTGTACACTGTGACTTGTTCTGGGATTTTAGACAGGATTAAAAATACATTATGGGTAATTTTCTTTCAGGTTAAACATAAGACCCTAGCACAGTATCGGTCAGTACTACCACCATATGCTTGAGCCTTGCTGGATCAGATCAAAAGTCCATGTTCTGTTTGTAACAGTGGCCAGATAGATGCTGCCGGGAAGTCAATTTCTATGTGAATTGTACAAAGGCCCAGGTAGATGTGGTAGTTTAGGTTCAGTTGCTACTTTTTGATTTTAAAACTTTTTAAAACTATTGCTTATGATGAGTACTGATATGGAATGTTGTGTATATTGGTGTTGGGAGAAAAAATCCTGGTTCTAGAAGTCTTAAAGAAATGTAAACCAAGATATGTCGGATTAATATCAAGAAAAAGCAGGATTGCTTACAGGATTTCTGCTAATATCTTTAGTTAGTTGGTTCAAAGCAGATATGCTAAAAGGGCTTTAAAGTTGAAACTAGGAGATGTTCACAAATATATGATACTGCTTCCTGGTTCTGTACTCTGTCACTCAAGGAGATTATAGTTCCTCCTCGCTTATGTGCATGGAAAACATGGGAATAATTCACCATTTTATTAATCATTGTTCAGGCACTTCCATTGTAGGCTTGATACTGGTTGTTCTCCAGCATCTAAATTGCATTCTGTGTTTGAATAATACTTCAGGATGATTTTATTTAAAAGATTTATATCTTGCCTCTCGCCTTGTGAACAAGGCATCACAAGCAGTATACATGTGTGTATACCACAGCACTCCTCAATAGTTGAGAGCTAAATATGTGAATGAGCTCCTTGGAAAGCAGTTTGATGAGGTGTTATGAAAGGTCTATTGCAGATAGGGTTCAAACTGCAAATTGCCTGTTGCTGCTGTCATAACTAAATAATGAATGCCTGTATGTATGCCTGAGCCAGTCTTAGATGTAGGATTGTGACTCAAACTCAGCACTTGGATCTGGACAAAGCAAGGTAGTGGTTGCTGTGGTCTCTGCTTTTTCACTTTGTTGATATTTGCGTGAAATAATGGCTAACACACCTCTTGCATCAAGCACTGGTTTGTATCCTACGGTTTTATGGAGCACTGCCCCATCATCAGAAGTTCCCCTGGGGAAAAGGTTCCTTTCAATGAAAAATTAGCGTGCTGGAGAACCTTGGGCTACAACCTACTTTCTCCTACACTTGAAAAATTTCCCCTTAAGTGTCACTTTCAGTAATGATGATAATAATTGCAGGTATACAGACTGTCTTGGGCAGTATGGGAGACTTTGATGAATCTGCTGTTTCTGAGTTCATTGTAATATTTTGTCTCTTCTCTTGAAGTACAGGTTGTGGAAGAAACAATAATAAGCCAATATGGTGCTCTTCTGTCCTTGGGGTTAGGAACCCATGGGGTTACGAACTTCCTTAAAATGGCAATTTTTTTCTAGTATTTCGATATCGGCATGTAAAAAGAAGACTAGAAGTAATAGGCCCAATCCAAAGTCTTGTTCCTGCAGTAAGCCAGATGTAAAGAGAGGCTGTATCTGCCTCAGTTCTAAAGCAAGAAGATAGCTGTCTAAAGCTGTCCCAACAAGCCAAATGCTATCACCACTCATTGATTGAAACCTGCCAGGTGCTAACCAACTCCTCACCCCCCCCCCCTTTCAGTTCTGGGCAGTTCTGGTTCCCTGATAGGCAGCCAGACATGTCTGGTGTACTATGCTTGATTTGGTAGATCACAAGTTGTGCCAGCTTGCTCTAGAGCAGCTGTTCTCAAATATTTTGGGGTCTGGAGCCTTTACACTTCTAAAAGGAGCCTCGGGGTCTGCATTCCCATACTCAGCGTCTTGGGGAACCCCAGAGCACTGGCATATGCATGGAGTGGCGCAGTGTCAAGCCCAATGCCGAATACTGGTGAAGAGCTGGAACAGGAAGGGAATGAGGAAGGAGAGCCATGATAAGGGGAGGTGGGAGAGGCTGATGAACAAACCAGGCAGGGGACAGGTGGCGGCTGCTTGTGGAGCCTTTGAAGGGGTCTCAGGGAGCCTGTAGGCTCCTAGGAGCACACTTTGAGAAACGCTTTTCTACAGCAGCATCCCAAACATAAATGCTAGATTGTTGCAAATAATTAGGACTAGTATGCTTAGGGACTGTAAAGTAGTTCACTCCTTGATAGTTTCCATGCATATTAGTACCCCTCAAGAGCCACTCTGTAAGGTCTTTCCACTCTCAAAAATGACTCTTCAGATGGTATCACAGCATTTTATATGTATTACGGGCTAAAAACAAAACCCTGGTGCATGTGTCAAAAGCAGAGAATAGATTATGGATAGATTAAGTAGCCTTAAAACAATTGGCAATCCAGGTTTTATAAGGGTGTTAGATGGTGATAAGTGCTTAGATGTTGATAAGTTGAGGCTTTGAAATTTGCTGAAGAACAGGTAAACCACTTTAGATTTTTCTTTCCAGGTTATCAAGTTGATTATAAGTATTAAGCACTTTTGCACAATCCTGCAACAGTTACTTGATAACAAGCCCTTTGGTAGGTTTGGAAATTGGCCTTAGTTGTGAATGACTTTAGATTACTGTACCTAAGAACAAATGTATTGTATTGTAGTATCAAACCAGGTCTGTTTTCAAGCCGTGTAATCTTTCTAAAGACTTCAAAGGCCAGAGTTCTCCAAGCGTCTTGTGCCAGATGATATAACAAGGTATACTTGGAGGCATACTGTTGAAATAGTTAAAATGTATATTCTAGAATTGGCGGTGATGCTGCTTTAATGGTATTGTAATTTGCTGTACAATTTAAATTCATTGGATTTTTTTAACCTATTGAAATGGATACATTAAGAATTTCAGTTGTTGTAATTGAGATTTTTAAATATCCTACTTAAAGCTATGTGTGTTCTTTCAACAGGTACCTGTCAGATGAAGGAATTGAAGCTTGCACAAGTTCTTCTGACAAAGTCAACATAAACGATATTATCCTGATTGCACTTAATGTAGGTAGTGATTGCAAGGTTGTAGAACTATTCTTGTAAAGTTAAACTGATATTGTCACTTTTGCTTAGCGGTTGGTAGATATTATAGAAAGTGATTTATAATAGTTCTCACATGTGCTGTCTATCCTAAAACAATGACTAGAAACTGACCCAAACTTTTTCAACCTGCTGCTCCCTTGACCATTGCTGACCATTGGTCACGGCTCCCCATTACATTATGTTGATGCTTACCAATTGGCATTGCACTGTTTCTTTGGAAAATATTCGGAGCCACACCTCCTAGTTTGGGAACCACTGCCTTAGAGAGAACAGTGGTGGCATCCAAAGCTGTTCCGCTCATGCAGCATGGTACGTCTCTTACGAGGCACCTCCTTCTCGATTTCTATTAATTACCGGTACATCCACCCAGTGCAAGTCCCGTGTGCCTTATTTATGCTGTATAATTCTGGAGGATTCCTTGACCCTTCAGTGGATTTTGTAGAGTCCTAGGGCTGCAGGGAATGGTGTAAGAAATGCCATTTGCCCACCAAATGTTAAAGTAGAAATAGTAATGATAATATTAACCATCAGCCTAATCCTATGCATATCTTCTCGGGAGTAAGTCATATTGAGTTCAGTGGGACTTAATCCCAGGTAGGTTTGTATTGGATTGCAACCTTAGTCTCACTATCTCTTTTTCTTCACAAAGGGCAACAAGGTAGAATTTTGTGTGTTCCATAGTCTGGTAGTTATAATATTAATAAAGCATTTTTTTAACGTTATACAAGTGCTTCATGTAATGTTCTCATGCATTCTTTGAAGAATTCTGTATGGTGCTGAACTTACTAGGTTCAGGTCTAAATGTTCAGTGAGACTTGTGCTCATGCTCCTACCTGATGTAAGTTCCTTCAGCATCCAACTAATTTAGAGGTTTTTTTTTTAAATTCTTGCTTTGTTTCAAAGCATCTCTTGAACATAAATAGATCTTTAAGAACCATGAGAATTGTGCCAGTGTATTGTGATGATATACAGATGATAGGCATATATTACTGCTAAGTAGAATAAGCTAAGCTAAAACTTTTAGCTTTTGACTTGATAGTTTAATCTTTTAAGTTTGGAGTTTTAACTTTTGTGACTTGAGTCTTAGTTGCCTTTGAGATGCCCAACACAAGATTGGGCAAAACGTCAGGGAAGCAAGAACTTATTAGAACGTGGTCTGAGAACCTGAATAGTTTTAACTGTGTACAGGGCCTTCTCTGTCATGGCACTGCACCTCTGGAACATGCTTCCAGATTATCTTCGATCAGCCCCCTCTGTGTAGCAGTTCCGGCAAGGCTTAAAAACATTTTTATGTCACCTAGCTTTTGAGGGGTGGGGGAGGGGTTTATTGTTATGTTGTTTATGTACTTTATCTTTTTTATGTGTTTTATAATTTATATGTATTTTGATGTTGTGAGCCGCCTTGGGTGTCCTTTGGGTACAAAGGTGGGATATAAATTGTTGCATGAAATCAGTTTAAAATGTAGTACAGGTGGGCCCCCATATCCACTGATTCGCTATCCACGGTTTCAGTTATCCACGGATTGTGGGGACCCCCCCCCCCAGGCTTTTACTTTTTTTTCAGTAAGCTTCATTTATTCCTTAAAGAAACAGGAAAAGCAGCCTCTGGCTGCTTATTACAGGCAAGTAGAACGAGACTAAGTACTAGAGAGGCTCTGCAAGGTTAACAGAAACCTTGTAGAGCCTCTCTAGGACTTAGTCTCATTCTACTTGCCTGCAATGGAGGCTGCTTCTCTGTTTGTTTTAAGGAAGAAACAAAGCTTGCTGAAAGAAAAATAAGAGCTGGGGGGGGCAAGCATGCCTGCCTGCAGGGGAGGCAGGGTGGGGGGCCCTCAGAAAACCATGGAGGGGGTGTTCGCTCTTATCCACGGTTTCAACTATCCACGGAGGGGCCTGGAACATATCCCCAGCGGATATGGGGGCCCACCTGTATAAGTGTGTACATGATAAGCTATCTAATATTTACATGTTAGACATTTATTTTTCTCTTGGTGTCTGTAAAACAGTACTCAAATTTTAACTTTTATTTTAACTTTAGACAGATTTAAGAGCCATTGGCAAGAAGTTCCTCCCAAGTGACATCAATGGTGGAAAAGTAGAAAAGGTAAAAAATACTAGTTCTTGTTACATTTGTGTTCATTCAACTTGGGCTATTGAGGTGGTCCTATAACAGCTATTCCTATAGCTGTTCCAGCTGGATGGGCATCTTTCTCTCCTCAAGCCATATTGTAGACATAAGCCGGCAGGCCAATGGGGCATGCACTGCATCGTGCCGGGGGGGGGGGGGCAGTCATGGAAGCGTCCTCAATGGGGGCTGCATTGTGGTTGCATTGGTGCCGGAAAGTTGGATAGGATTGTGTTCTTAGTTAGGATCTCTACAATTTCCCCTTTGTAAGCATGATAAAGAGATGGTGTATGGAGGTGGGATACAAAAGATTCACAAGGACTGGGACTTGTGACCCCTTTTAAATTAGTTTCATATTAAGAGATCAGCTTATTTTCAATAGTATTCTGAGTTGAAGCCTATGGGAGCAATCTGCGAAATTCAAATTAAAAATGCAATATTTCTTGACCTGTTTGGGACCTTAAATACAGTATATATACACCTTGTTTTTGAACAGAGTCTCTTTAGACTGTTGATAAAGTAACAAAATAATACTTAGCTTTTTGGCCCATTCCTCATAGTTATTGTTTAACTGGGAGTGAAATCCTCCTTGCTCACAAAATTGATCAAACTTAATTATGATATTTTGCTTTTGACTATTTTCTAAATACAGATGTGGTGTTAGAATGTCATAATGATTCACTAGCTGATTTATCCCCTTTGGGAATGCACTGAAATTGTGCCAAATGTAGTTCAAATTCTTAAAGAAATGTACGTATCACACACATGCTTGAGAAATTACAGCCAAGTAGAAATGAGTCTAGGTGGCCAGCGGGTGGCGCAGTGGGTTAAGTCGCTGAACCATGAGCTGTCGATCAAAAGGTCGGCAGTTCGAATCTGCGATGGGGTGAACTCTCGTTGCTTGGCCAGCTCCTGCCAACCTAGCAGTTCCAAAGCATGTTAAGTAGATAAATAGGTACCGCTTGCGGGAAGGTAAACAGCGCTCCGTGTTCCAGCCGCATGCTATGCACTGCGGCAAGGAGAGTCATGCCGGCCACATGAGCACGGAGGCGTCTTCGGACAACGCTGGCTCTTCGGCTTTGAAATGGGGATGAGCACCACACCCTAGAGTCGGACACGACTGGACTTAATTGTCAGGGATCACCTTTTCCTTTACCTAGAAATGAGTCTTACCTGTGGAAAGAGGTATTTGCATCTAGACCGACAGAAAGCTGCTGAGGAACCCTTGCTGGCCTGTTGTGACCAGTGTGCAAGACTCTTTGCTGATGAAGTTGCTTGCATCTGCTCTGATATTCCCAAGGCAACTGTTTGTTCTGTTTTATTGGAATTGTTGAATTTATTCAACCTGAGGATGTGGGCAGATTGCTCGGAAATACGAGGCTGACCATATGCCCATTCGACCCTTGCCCATTTTGACTGCTTAGGGCAGCAAAGGGAGGCATAGCTGTATGGGTTACAGTAATTGTTATTGCCTCATTGAGAGAAAGCATTGTTTCATCTGATATAGAGAGGATATTGTTAGACCATTACTGAAAATTCTGTCTCTGTATTCTACCGCATCACCCTTGACAACTATTGGCCAGTGTCAAATTTGCCACTCTTGGGACATGCGATGGAATGAATAGTGGCATCTCAGGTCCGGCATTTCTTCATTATTCCAATCATCTAATACCTTCCAGTCTGGATTCAGACCAGGCTATGAGATGGAATCAATCTTGGTCACCCAGGTCATTCACATGCCAGAAACTAGACATGGGGAATGCATCCCTGTTTAGTCTGCCTGACCACAGTATCCATCTGGTCAGCCTGGCAGGGATGGGGTTTGGAGCCACTGGTTTACATTGGATCCACTTCATCCTGAAAGGACGTTCCACAAGGTAATGCTGGGAGACTGCTGCTCTCAACCTCTTGGCTACTGGCCTTTGGGGTCAATTAGGGTTCAATATTGTCTCCCATACTCTTTGACATCTATATGAAGCCTCTAGGAGAGAGGCAGGCTATCTGGTGGTTTGGAGTATATTGTCACCAATAGGCTGTTGACATCCAACTCTACCTCTCATTTCTATCTGGAACCAGGAATGCTAGTGTAGGTGTTTTCAACTGATGTTTGACAGCTCTGAAGGTCTGGATGATTAACAAATTGAAACTTAATCCAGGCAAAAAAAAGATTATTTTGGTCAGTAGGAAAACTGATTCTGGAATGGGTTTATAACATGTTATGGATAGAGTGGCACTCCTCTTGAAGGATCATGTTCACAGTCTTTGAGTGCTCCTGGACTCTGGCTTCTGGAGAGAGAGGTGGTGACTGTGGTCAGGAGGGCTTTCACACAGCTTCGGCTGGTGTACCATACCTGCCTCCTGAAGAAGGCAGACCTAGCTATGGTAATTCATGCCCTAGTTATGTATTGATTAGACTACTGTAATGCACTCAGTCTGGGGCTGCCCTTGAAGACGGTTCAGAAATTTCAGCTGGTGCAAAATATGGCAACCGTGGTGCTTATTATTGGCATCTGGTGGTCAGAGCACTTTACACTTGTGCTTCATGATCTGCCTTGAGTTTGAAAATGCTTCCAAGCTCAATACAAGATGCCCTATAAAGCCCTATGACACATGGGTGCAGAATATTCCATGTGCATCCTTCTGCACATAGCTGCTTGCACTGTACATTCATAATCAGAAGTTCTGTTTTGTGTCCCCTAATCATTGGGGGGAGAGATCGAATGGGACATGGGATAGGACCTTCTCAGTGCTGTCTCCAGCTGTGAATTCCCTCCCTGGCAAGCCCAACTGGCCCCAATGTTTTTTTTTTCTTTGAATATTTTTATCCCACCTTTCTCCCCGAAGGGACCCAAGGTGGCTTACAACAGAAAAAAAAGAAAATACAATACAAAAATAATCACATTTTAAAATAGTAAGAAACAATTAATGAAAATTAATAAAAACAGTATCTAAAAATTGATTTAAAAGATTATTGCTACAATAAAAACAGGAACATAAAAACAGCAGCACCCCCACCTGTACCAGCGAGATGTTAAAAAAGGCAATGGCTCAGAGGGCTTCTTTGAACAAGAAGGTTTTTAGGCCTCGCCGGAAAGTGTCCAAGGAGGGAGCAGTTGGTAAGTCAAAGGGGAGGGAATTCCATAAGGTTGGTGCCACTACTGAGAAGGCCCTGTTTTTGGCCACCGCCCCTCGCACCTCCCTGGGCGACGGCACCCGCAAAAGGGCCTTCTCTGATGATCTAAGGTGACTATATAGAAGTAGGCGGTCTCTCAAATATCCTGGCCCCAAGCCGTATAGGGCTTTAAAGGTCAAAACCAGCACTTTGAATTGGGCCTGGAAACGAATTGGCAGCCAGTGCAGCTGTCGGAGGAGCGGCCCGATGGAGTCGAACCGCCTACTTCCAGTGACTGCACGGGCCGCCGCATTCTGCACTAATTGCAGTTTCCGAACGGTCTTCAATGGCAGCCCCACATAGAGCGCGTTACAATAATCTAGTCACAATGTCACCGTGGCATGGATCACCGTGGTCAGGTCTGCACGATCCAAGTACGGTCGCAGCTGGTGCAGCAGCCGAAGCTGGGCAAAGGCCCCCCTGGCCACAGCCGCCACCTGGGAATCCAGGAGCAGCTGAGGATCCAGGCGGACCCCCAAGCTGCGGACCTGCTCCTTCAGAGGGAGTGCAACCCCTTTCAGAGCAGGACAATACTCTAGTACCTGCATCGTGGATTTCTGAACCAGGAGAACCTCTGTCTTGTCCGGGTTTGGTTCCAGCTTATTAGCCCTCATCCAGGTCCCAACCGCCTCCAGGCAGCGCTCCAGAACCTCAACAGCCACCCTGGAATCAGGTGGAAAGGAGAGATGGAGCTGGGTGTCATCAGCATATTGAGAGCACCCAACTCACCGCTCCCTTGCTCAGCTGTAAACACCAGGTCCAGTACATGTCCCGCCTCATGTGTCGGGGCCAAGATCTTCTGGGACAGGCCTATGGTTGTCATGGCGGCCATGAAGTCCTGAGCCGCACCAACCCCAGGGGCCTTGGCATGAATATTGAAGTCCCCCAGCACTAATAGGCGGGGGGACTCCACCGCCACCGCCGAGATCACCCCTGTCAGCTCAGGCAGGGAGACTGTTGGGCAGCAAGGCGGGTGGTACACCAACAGAATCTCCATCCTGTCCGGCCCTCTCAACACAACATGGAGACATTCAAACCCAGTGAACTGCTGAATGGGGCACCTGGTAAGGGAGATGGATTCACGATAGACCATCGCAATTCCTCCTCCTCCTCGTGGCTGCTGCACCACCTGCAAAGCTGGGAGAGGCCTACCCCTCCCGCCTCATCCAACCAGGTTTCCGTGATACATACCAGGTCGGTGTTCTCATCTGGGACCAAGTCCTGGATGAGAACGCTGACCTGGTATGTATCAAGTCCTGGATGAGGTTGGTTTTATTTACTGACCTGGCGTTCAAAAACAGCAGCTTCAGATTCAGGGAATCACTGCCAAGAGTACCAGTCATCCAAGAGTTGGGGGAAGGACCATAAGGAGAGACAATCTGTCTATGATGGACCCTCCTTCTCCTGGAACGGCTTGTCTGACCCCCACCACCATATCTTCCATGGCCCGTCACTGCCTTGATAGTGGCACCCTTCCCCTCCCCCAAGCTCCCTCCCAAGATGAAACGCATACTCACCCGACGAGGCCACCCTTCTGTTTTTGTCCATGTTGTCCATATTTAGTTGTCCATGTTATCCATATTTAGGTGACCATTTTTTTATTCACTTTAGAGCGCAATTCTACGTAAATTCTAGGCAGTGGACCTAGCGTCCGCCGCCCGGAATAGTTGTCGTAAACGTGCCGTAAGGCACATTTGACGACTACTTTAGAGTTGGGAAGGCCGGCGCAAGGCTGGCCTTTCCAGCTCCACCGACCGAGGACTCGGGCGGCTGCCGGACCCAAGGAAGGTAGGATCCGGCGGACACCTCGGTCGGTCGCTGGACGGGGGGAGAAATGGCGGAGCCAGGAGGGTGGCCATAGGCCCAGCCATCCCGGGCGGGGTTGGGGACATGGCGTCCGCCATATCCCGGTCTCTGCCAGGCTCCGGAGGGCGGCTGGGCCGTTACATAGCCGCCTCCAACTTGTGCCAGCAAAAGAGCTGGCGGAAATCCGAGGAGGCCTACCGGCCCCCGCTGCCGTTACACTCGGGGAAGGGGATGAGTGTTCCCTTCCTCAAGTAGACTTTTCACCGCGGGCTGCCTGCTGCAGTCAGCCTGCGGCGGAGCACTGGATCGGGCGGACGACCTCGGACGGCTGCCTGATCTTTAAGTAGGATTGGACTGTTAGTCTCCTCTTATATGATCAGCTTTTCCATGCCGTTCTGTGCTTTTAAAACACGCACGCACACGGTTGATAGTGTTTTGTTACAATTGTATTAGATTCTGTTTTTATTTTGTAAGCCACCTTGATGCCCCCCTTGAATAGGGGCTGAAAGTTGGCATAGAAATTTTTTAAATGTGTAATTCACAATTTACTGCAAATTTAAGGGTTCACATTCCCCAAAAAATTTATAGTGTTTTTATATGAATTTGGGATGCTGATTCCAAAAATGGCATCTGTTTTGCCCTATCACATCTAGTTTTGGGGGTATGGCATCACTATCTCATAATGAGAGTCAAGCAGCTTCCTCGTGAGGAAACCATGGCATTGGATTCCTTATGAGGAAGCTGCTTGACTCGCGTTATGAAGTGACGATGCCATAACCCCAAACTTGATGTGATAGGGCAAAATCAATGCCATTTTTGGAATTGGTACCCCAAATATACCCAAGAATAGGTCTCACTTTTAATAAAGCAAAATGTGCCATGCCATTGTAATTGAAGAATGTAGAATCATTGAACTATGGGTTGTTTCCTGGTCAGGCTTGTCCTGACCTATTCAGATTGGAAGATACTGTGTTGTAGGAAGGGAAATGGGTGAAAAGTGTAGCGTAGGAAAAGGTCCTGATTCACCGGAGGAACCCTCTGAAAATATTTTAATTTGTGGACTGAGGCACATCTGCTCAAGTCTTGCATTACTTGACCATGTAACGCTCAGAACCTGACAATGACTTAGTTGCTCCATAAGCTTATTACCCGTGACATGTATACTGATTATTTTTCTTTATGGATTGGAGCAGTGAAGAAGTAACTATTCTACAGTTTTTAATGGCCCTTGGAAGCAGGAATTACAAGCTTCAGCCACAAGATGGCTATGTTTGATTAAATTTGAAGAAAAATATTGAAGAAGATATGTAGTTCTGAATAACACTGCACGTGAATAGAGTTTTAAATGTTTCAAACTTGTAAATTCCATTGATAATTGTACTTGATCAGTGTAATCGAAAATGAAATGTGATACTTTTTTAGTTTAATTTTAACACCAATTTAGCGCTAATCCAAGCAAAATGCAATTTAGCACATTCTTCAAATGTATTGTTGGCTTATTTTGTTAATGTACAATGATTAAACCATGTTGGCATTCTTGGTATTTCCTGCAAATATTTTAATAAGCGTTTAGTTATATAAGTTAAATGTGGGACCGTAGTTTTTACATGGTTAGGCTGAGTGAGTCCCAGATCTTATTTTCAGTCCCTTTTGGTTTTAGGCATTTAAAGTGATTCTCCCACCCCCTCATGATGGAATGGTATTACATGAATGGTATAGTATGAATGCAGAAGTCATGTGTGTGTAGCTTAAATCAGGTTCTCAACCAGTGGTACTCCAGCTGACTGCTGGTGGTACTCAGACTGCCAGCCCGCCGGAACCCAGCTCCAATGCGGCACTTTTGGCACCGTGTTTTTGCTCCTGAGAGGCTCCTGACTTTATCTGAGCCCGTCTGGAATGCTGAGGAGGGCCCTCCCCACTCGCCCAGAGCCTCCTACCTGCATTTTCTGGCCTCCCAAAACCCGGGAGTAACTGGCGTGACAGTCACTTCCAGTGGTATGCAGCAGGAGAGTGGCACCGGAGGTGGTACTCGTCCGGGAAGGGGTTGAGAACCCCTGACTTAAATGGCTGTTCCGTGCATCCTCAAAGCTATGCGACATGTTGGAAAAGTAGGGGTGTGGGGTGTGAGAGTTGTACTACTGTGGTGTTGGTTGAAGCGGAATGTTTCAAGATGGTTTCACAGAGTAAAGGAGAAAAACTGTTCAGTTGATGAGGGCTTTGCTAGGCTCAGTAAGGAGACTTGAGGATTTGTTTTTGTATTGGGATTTATGTCCTGTCAGTTGATATGGCCAAAGTGGCTTGTATCAAAAATTTAAAAACCATCCCATTAAAAAGTACAAAAATACAAGGCATTGCTGAAAACAAAGAGGTGCAGTAGTAGATAAAGGAACAACCGCAAGCATGAAAATAGCTAGTAAAATCAAAGGCGTTGGTCCTGAGTAGCAGAGACCAGAAAGGTGCCACCGTTGTGGTAGGGCGCCACTTTGTCTGGGAGAGGCCTTGGCTCAGCAGCGGGTCCTTGGAGGGAGGGGCTTCCAGCCAGGCTGCCTCTGGGAGCAGAGCTGCGGAAGGTTCTCTGCCCCTGCCGCCACCCTGCAGAGCTGGCGTTGGCAGTCCTGGGTGAGATGGAGCCTTGGTCTGATTTGGGAGAAGGGGGCTTGTGTGTGTTCTTCTCTCTGCCTGTGTTCAACTCTTTCACTGCATTTTATGGCCAGAGTTTCCAAAGTCATGTATAGAATTAAAAGTTGTCACCCAAAGCGAGCTGCTTCCCCATCCTGGCCAAGGAGCCACATTTCTGGGCTCTCTTCTGTACATCTGTTGTAAATGGCCCCCCTCCCTCACAAATGTTATTAGTATTGATCACGCACATTCGAAGATGCATTGATTGACAAAATAAAGATCAGTAAATCACCAGGCCCGGATGGCATCCACCCAAGAGTTCTGAAGGAACTCAAGAATGAAGTTGCTGACCTCTTGACCCAAATATGCAACTTGTCCCTTAAAACGGCCACTGTGCCAGAGGATTGGAGGATAGCTAATGTCACGCCAATCTTTAAAAAAGGAAGGAGTGGGGACCCGGGAAACTACAGGCCGGTCAGCCTAACATCTGTTCCAGGGAAGATGGTGGAAAGTCTCATTAAGGATAAAATCTTAAAATACATAGAAGAACAAGCTCTGCTGAGGGAGAGTCAGCATGGCTTCTGCAAGGGGAAGTCTTGCCTCACAAACCTGTTAGAATTTTTTGAAAAGGTCAACAGGCATGTGGATGCGAGCGAACCCGTGGATATTATATATCTGGATTTTCAGAAGGTGTTTGACACGGTCCCTCATGAAAGGCTCCTGAGAAAACTCCACAGTCAGGGAATAAGAGGGCAGGTCCACTTGTGGATTAGGAACTGGTTGAAGACCAGGAAACAGCGAGTGGGAGTCAATGGGCAATTTTCACAATGGCGAGAGGTGAAAAGCAGTGTGCCCCAAGGATCGGTCTTGGGACCGGTGCTTTTCAACTTATTCATCAATGACCTGGAGTCGGGGATACGCAGTGAGGTGGCCATGTTTGCAGATGACACTAAACTTTTCCGGGTGGTAAAGACCAGCAGGGATTGTGAAGAGCTCCAGAAGGATCTCTCCAAACTGGGAGAATGGGCAGCAAAATGGCAGATGCGCTTCAGTGTAAGTAAGTGCAAAGTGATGCACATTGGGGCAAGAAACCAAAATTTCACATATACGCTAATGGGTTCTGAGCTGTCTGTGACGGATCAAGAGAGAGATCTTGGGGTGCTGGTGGACAGGTCGCTGAAAGTGTCGACCCAGTGTGCGGCGGCTGTGAAGAAGGCCAATTCCATGCTCGGGATCATTAAAAAAGGGATTGAGAATAAAACGGCCAATATTCTTACCTTGTACAAGTCGATGGTAAGGCCACATCTGGAGTATTGTGTCCAGTTCTGGTCACCACACCTCAAAAAGGATATAGTTGAATTGGAAAAGGTGCAGAAAAGAGCGACCAGAATGATTCGTGGGCTGGAGCACCTCCCTTATGAAGTAAGGCTACAGCGTCTGGGGCTTTTCAGCCTAGAAAAAAGGCGCCTGAGGGGGGACATGATTGAGATTTATAAAATTATGCATGGGATGGAGAGAGTGGATAGAAGGAAATTCTTCTCCCTCTCGCACAACACCAGAACCAGGGGACATGTACTAAAATTGAGTGGAGGGAGAGTTAGAACAGACAAAAGAAAATATTTCTTTACCCAGCGTGTAATTCATCTGTGGAACTCCTTGCCACAGGATGTGGTGATGGCATCTGGCCTAGATGCCTTTAAAAGGGGTTTGGACAGATTCATGGAGGAAAAGACCATCACAGGTTACAAGCCATAAGCAACCTCCTGGTTTTTAGAAGTGGGTTTTCTCTGTGCCAGGTGCAAGGGAGTGTCAACGGGAAACAGGTTATCTTGTGCTCCCTGAGGCATCTGGTGGGGCCACTGTGTGACACAAGAAGCTGGACTAGATGGGCTTTTGGCCTGATCCAGCAGGGCTCTTCTTATGTTCTTATGTAAGAAGGCCGTCAGTGGGTGGCAAAATGTTACTAGAGAGGGCACAAGATGGATCTCCTGGTGCAGGGATTTCCACAATAGAGCAAGCCTTTGTGCACATCCATACCAGCTGTTCCTCAGATGGTGTGGGATGTGCAAGAAGGCCTTCCCAGCTGACCTGAGTCAGCTCAGGTCAGGATTAAGTGGGAGTGCATCCCTTCTTACGGGGACAACCACATCTTCATTCTGTAGACAAACTGTCCAATATTGGCTATCCGTGAATACAGATGGAGTTGAGTGCTATGAGATCAAGATTGCAGTTCAAAGGGCTATTTTTGGGCATAAAGTTTGGGGTTTGCAATGGGATTGTTGACACTTTTCCTCCTTTGAACACATGCCAGACTTTTGAAAAGTCCCCTCCACTTCAAAGGCAATTACTTTAAGTTTTGTTGCAAAAGGCTTGAATACATTGCTGTTTTAATACTTAATCAGATTTTCCAGGGAATTTTGAGATAAGGATGGTGTCATACACTTATTAATTATGGCAGTGATCTGCTAACATGATGATGATGATGATGATGATGAAAGCATAATTGAAAGTAACAGTTTTTTTTTTTTAAACAAAAGATGTCTAATACAGTACTTACTTGCCAGGGCAAATTCCCATGACCCCAGTGCAAAACAGAACAATGCTAATTATAATAATTTGAATTTTGCCTTTGGTCTTCACAGCTAGAAGGTCCATGTGTTCTGCAGATCCAGAAAGTACGCAATATAGCTGCACCAAAGGATAATGAAGAATCTCAGGCTGCTCCCAGAATGCTGCGTTTGCAGATGACTGATGGGCATACAAACTGCACTGCAATAGAATATAATTACATGTCAAAAATAAGGTAAACAATGCTTATTTTTGCTTTATAGTGACTCTTAAAAGCACTTTACATGTCAGAAGTCTCAAAATACAGTTGAATATACAAAACACTTTTGCGTTTTCAAGATCTACTGTAGGAGAAACAGAGTTCTTTTCTGAAAATAAAGAACAAATTTCCCTGTGTAAAGAAAACCCTTTATGCTGTTTTCCTGTTCCTGCTTTATTTTTCCAAGGACAAAAAGCTAATATTCAGCCTACTATAATACAGCAGTATATTGCAAAGTATTAATTTCTTGAAATTATTGAATTAAATGGCAAGCTTTTAGGTGTTAAGTGTTAAAGAAACTAAATTTTAAGCTTTCCTTCAGATTTTTTGGACAATTGTGGATTTGTGATATTTATTCAAGTAATGGGCAGGAGTTTACATAGGATGATAACAGTTGAAAGATCATCTGGTGTACTGATTCAGTTGTGTATATGAAATGAGCTGTATTTCATTACAAAAAATACTAATGGTTTGCATGAAAGGTTACTGAAATAGAAATTGGCTTTAATTGGCACTTTTGTCTACTGAGAGGGGTGATCTTAACAGATACCAAGGTTGTTCATAAAATTGTTTCTAGAGAAGAGGTAATGTTCTTGAGAGATTTTGGCATAAGATTGTCAGCCCAATCCTAACTAACTATCCGGTAGGCGGCCCAGGGCCGCCTGCCGGATCCTATTCCCATACCGGCTTGCTCTGGAGTGGCCCGGAGGTCTACTCGGGGGAAGGAGACGTTCGTCCCCTTCCCCCAGTGTAAACTGGGGAAGGCCCAATGAGCCTCCTTGGATTAACGCCAGCTATTTAGCTGGCGGAAGTAAAAGGAGGCCATGTAATGGCCGTGTCAGCTGGGACAGGGATATGGCGGGCGCCATCCCCGCACCCTTCCGGGCCAATGGTCCCCCTCCCTCGCCGCCCGGACCGCCCCCCATCGGGGGATTACTTACCTCCTCCGGCGGCCGCAGGTGGCGGGCCTCCACGCCAACCGCCCTTACTCGCAAGTTGTTGCGAACATGCTTTATGGCACGTTCGTGACGGCTTCCAGCGGCTCTGCCACCGGAAGTCTCCGGTGGATTACGCTCTGTGTGTGAGAGATAACGGTGCTATAATTTGTCACTGAAGCATCACAATTCACTTTGCTCTCATGAGAAGAATTTTCACAGCTTCAGATTTAGTTATAAAATGCGCTATTACTACTATTGTAATATTGCAGTCTAAACTACATCAGTGAGCTGCACATACAGACTAGAGCTCCAGTAGTTTTTTGACAAGAAGCCATGTAACACAGTACTATCTTCACAGGCTTAATAGAACATAAAGCACTGCTACTTGCATTACAGGGATGGTAAGCCCTAAAGAGATTGTAGAGTACTTTGGGCAATAAAATATGGTCTAATGCAAAATATTTCAGCTGTGTAAAATCTAGCAAGCAGAAGCAAGAATACTTTAATTATTTTAATATTATGTTTCAATCCGAAATGTACCTGTAAGTGTAAGGGCTTGGCCGTTATTTAAATTAGGGATAAAAAATAGACATCCGGACCCATTCTAGTTTTCTGTGGCCCCCCATCCCGAATAAGGAGTTGCTGACCAGAGTGGAAAAAAGTCTGAGGCATTGCATTTTTGTCTGACCAGTGCCACTCTTGAGGGTTCCTCTTGCTGCTATGTTCTTGAGACTGCAGAGCGTATGAAAAGGCTTGTATGGGAAAACATGTACCTTAAGATCCCCATCGCATGCTAAATCATAAACATGATAACTGGCAGTTTAGATTGAGCTTGGAAACAAATAGTAACCAAAGCAGGTCTCACAGTGTTGGAGTAATATGCTTCCAGTGTCCAAATCATGATTCACTGCAAAAGAAAACATGCAACCTAGCATAAGGAAAGCAGGCAGATTGTTTGAATGAATTTGATTTTTTGAGTGATTGAAAGCTGATTTTCTTAATTTATTCTGTCAGTTTAACGGATGAGCATAACAGTTGGAAGCTGGCATCATGATCAGTGTTTTGTAGATGCTGTATCCTTGAAACTGCTTTTTATGTTTACCTATTTTGACACTGAACAATGGATGCACTTGATAAAAAGTGTACAGTAAAACATGTTTTCAAGGAATGCTGTCAGAAGCATAGAGATGGATTCCTGCATAAGGATATAGTGGTGGGCCATGTGTCTTATAACTTTTAGATGTGCTTTAAAATCTCTAGATACATGCTGTATAAGTGTAAGTGCTGTATAAGAACGCAAGTTCTTTCTAGTGTTTCTTTTAAAAGTCAATTTGCAGTTTTTTGGCATTTAAATGCAGTGTAATGTGGATTCACTGTGCTGTAATTAGCAAGTTGTTTTGAGATGTTGTTTAACATGTATGTGTAATAAATAATTTAGTACTGATTGTATGCAAGATAATTCATTGCAGCTTATCTTAAATAAGACTATGTTGTGTTGTCCTCCTGATTTGTCAACATGCGTAAACTTGCTTTTGTTTTTGCATTTAGTCTGAATACTCCTCCTGGAACAAAAATTAAACTGTTGGGAATTGTGGAGGTGAAAAACGGCTTCCTCCTTCTGGATGACAGCAACACTGTGATTCTGGGAGGTGAAGTGGAACATCTTATAGAAAAGTGGGAGTTGCAAAGGGTGAGGTAACATGATACATTTTCCTACCTTGACCATTAGTTTAATTTCAAATTGTTCATTAGATGTATTTAAATGATGATGGCATTATCTGTCAAATTCACAAAATTAATTATGCTATATTGCAGGGCTTGACAAATTTGCTTAGGTTCAACGAAGGATGAAGAGAAAATGCATGAAAATGATTTATCCTAGATAATATATATTTAGTAATTTATTTAAACAAAACTCCTAAACTACTGTAGCTTAGTAGCAGTCTTCCTCTTTCCTCTCCTGTAATCAAACATACACCTATGCTGTGTACAAAATAGTTTAATATCAAACCATTGGTATTAAACATTGGGATGTATTGTGTGGCTGACATCTTCAAATAACTGTCTTACTTTCTAGTTAAAGCAACATTTTAAGTATGAAGCATCTACTGTATGGTGGTCCATTTCCATCCTAAATTTCTTAGAATTCATGTTGCTTTTTTATTCCCTAGTTAAAAGGGGGCTGTATACCACTCAAAGATGTGTATAGATAGGCTTACCAGATTTCTGGCCCCCCCAAGGGGGACGGAAGTGACATCACAAGAAGGCGGGTCAAAAACTGTGATGTCACTTCCGCCGGAAGTGGGCGTGTCCACTGGAAGTGGGCGTGTCCACTGTAAAATAAATACAGTATTTTGCCTTTTTTCCGTGCCTCTGAGCACGTGCAGATTGCCGCCGCTGTTTTTGTCCCAGCCAGCTAGGTGCATTGTAATGGCCAGTGCTGGCCGTCACAACGCAGCCAGCTGGCTGGGATGAAAACAGCAGTGGCACTCTGCACGTGCTCAGAGGCACGTGAAAAAGGTAAAATACTGTATTTTATTTTCCTGTGCTAAATACTGTGCTCTTTTATTTGTGTATTTTATTTTATTTGTGTTTGTTGTGTATGTGTGTGTGTGTGTATTGTGTGTGAATTCATTTACTAGTCCTGCCCCGGCCTGCCGGCTGCATCGCGGCCAGCCGGAGCTCTTCTGAGACTGTGCTGCCTGCTGCAGCGCGTCTCCGTCCTAATCTTCCTAGTCTCGCGCGCCTGCGCGAGACTGGAAGCACTCGGAAGATGTCCGAGTTCACTCGGACAACTTCGGAGACATTCCAGCCTCGTGCGCATGCGCGCGAAGCTGGAACGTCTCGGAAGATGTCCGAGTGAACTTCGGACGTCTTCCGAGACGTTCCAGCTTCACGCGCATGCGCGCGAGGCTGGAATGTTTCCGAAGTTGTCCGAGTGAACTCGGACATCTTCCGAGTGCTTCCAGTCTCGCGCAGGCGCGCGAGACTAGGAAGATTAGGACGGAGACGTGCTGCAGCAGGCAGCACAGTCTCAGAAGAGCTCCGGCCTGCTGCGATGCAGCCGGCAGGCCGGGCCGGGACTAAACTACAGTTCGGGGGGGACAAAAGGGGCTTGCCGGGACTTTCCCGGTCATTTCCGGGACGATGGTAAGCCTATGTATAGAAGACATGAGCTGTGAGCACCGCTCTTGACTGCCAGTAACCAACTTTCCAGCCGCAATGCATCCCCGAGGTAAGGGAACAAATGTTCCCTCACCATGAAGAGGCCTCCATGACTGCACCTGCACTGTAAAATGCAGTATGCCCCTTGTCGGCACGGCTACATCGGCACTGGAAAGTTGGTTAGGATTGCACTGCCAATTTGGCCGCTGTTTTGCTTGCTTAGGAAACATCTGTTTAGCTGTTTCAAGCTTTCCTTGTTGTAGTCAAAATAGACAGCAAACCACTGTTTAGCTGTAACTTTACATGTATGTTACTGTCATTTACTTTGAGAAACAGAGAGAACAAATGCAGAGAAACATACTCGGAATACCTGTGGGGTTAATAAGGCTAATCACTAAATTGGTAGATGTGTGGAGTTGGGGGTAGGAAAAAATCTTCTCATACCTGTTTCTGTGACATTGGATAGATACCACTTGATTGCTTTCTCACGCCCCAGTTAATGAAAACGTTGTTTCATTTTGTAGAGCTTATCAAAACACAATAGAAGTAACATAGGAACAGAAGGTGGACCTCCTCCCTTCGTGCCATTTGGGCAGGTATGATAGGCTTTTAAAATAAGTTTAAATATCTGTAATAGTACTTTGAAACTGTTATAACATTTTGTTGCATCTGTAACGTGCTATGATGCACACTGTAGTGTGTAGCCTTGTATATGTTCTGTTCAACATTTTAAATATCTGTAATAGTACTTTGAAACTGTTATAACATTTTGTTGCATCTGTAACGTGCTATGATGCACACTGTAGTGTGTAGCCTTGTATATGTTCTGTTCAACATTTTGCTTTTGCAACTGCTCTTTTTTTTTTTTGCTAAATATTCAGTAATTTGTACATGAACCTAATTTGTACATGAACCTGTTTCAAATGGGTGTAATTGGCCCATCCTTAAAGTGTAATAAGTTAAAGTATGCATTTAACTGGACACAGTGGTGGGCTTTGAATATTGAGATACAGTATTCACTCAAAAATTACTGTTACAATAAGAAGATAATTGAAACAAAGTGACTTTCTGCCGACCAATGAGTTTCCAAGCGGAGGTGAGTGCCTTTCTGGTCAGTTCTTGTAAGTACCACGAGGAGCATCAGCAGAACTTGGTGTTAAATATTATGCAGGGCATAATATTCATTTTTGCGTTAACTCCCCTCCCCCCTTTTTAATTGTTTGTGGGCATCTAGCCTTGATTTTATTATTTGTATGTTTCTTTTTCTCATTTTCTGCCCATGTACCTATATCACAGAGCTCGCCTTTCAGGACTAACATTGTTTCTAAGATAAAAATCTTCATTTTAGGCAGATATAGTTGCTACCTACCACAGGAGTTGGTATGGAGGACAGAACACCACCTGTTCTTTCTTCTGCCCCAAATTTAACAGTAGGCCAGAACATGTAGAGAAATCTTTGCTCTCTTGGCAACAGTAGAAGCAGGAAGGAATTGGAAAAATGGCTCTCAGACCTCCAGAAGCACTCAAGCTCAAAAGCTGCTTAAGTCCTCAAGTGCAAGTTGCTCATCCCATTTTTCTCCCCTTCCAAGGACGTTTGGCTCCCATTATCAGCACGAATCCTTCTTGGAAGAGTATGTAGTAGGAAGGTTCTTGCCCACTTGTAGATACCTGTGCAATAGTCAGAAAATACTAAGCAGAAGGTAAAGGCCATAACTGATTGTTGTGCAGCTTATGCTGTGGCTTGCATATACAATAATGCCTCTCACAACGTGGAGGAAGCTGTTCCAGAAAGTCGAGTGCTATGAGAAACAATGTCTATGAGACAGGAAACGGGGGCTGGTTGGCCTCACACTTTTCAGAATGCACTGCTCCCATTGGCTAGAATACATTTTAGTTATGCTGTGGCAGAGAGAGCCATAAGGAATTGGTGCTAAAGGAAGCAGTG
Organism: Plestiodon gilberti rubricaudatus; assembly: GCA_026170595.1. NCBI lineage: Eukaryota > Metazoa > Chordata > Lepidosauria > Squamata > Scincidae > Plestiodon > Plestiodon gilberti. The sequence goes on from JANXHW010000003.1 coordinate 115,086,224, forward strand.
TTATGAAAGGTATTAATGTAAACAGTCCCAAATATGACACTGCACAGATGACTGCTTATAGAACAGATGTTCTAGAAGAGCGACCTGTTTTAATTTGTTTATATATGTTGGTCTTCAAAGTATATTCTTTGTTTACTGCATCACCTTAATGCGGTTGCTTTCCTAGAATTTGTTAGTATTAATCTGTTTCCTTTGGAGTAGAGTATGTGTTGTAAAGGGCACTTCATAACTTAGATTAGGAACATAGGCACGGTGTGGTTTGGTTCCACCATATGAACAATGAAATCACTGGTAAATTTGTCTGTCTTAATGCGTTTACATTGGTAGAGATGTGTATCTCAGCTGCAAGTGGACAGCAGGGAGCTTGATCGGAGAAAAACTCTGCAAGTGACAAGCGTAGCGAAACCTGTCGGAGACAATGATGAATTTGAAAAACAACGAACAGCTGCTATTGCAGAAGTTGCAAAAAGCAAGGAGGTAAGTATGAATGTCCATGTATTCTATTTTTATTTGTAAGTACCCTCTCAGAACACACCTAATTAGTGTCTGTGTCTTCCTCTAGTGGTTCAGTATGTGGAAAAATGCATGTAAAGCTATTTGCTGTTATCCAGCAAGGGTACAGTACTTAAGAGCAAGGGAAGGGGTTTCTAAAGTGATTCAGGACTTTGATATGGAAAAGCGCTGAAGCAAAAATATCCCAATAAACTTGAAGTGCACACAAATCTCTTATGCATGTATCCGTTGATAATAGCTATTTAGGCTAATTAGAACGCATGTATGGACTTTTCTGAAATGTTAGTTTGCTTTCTTAGGTGTAATTCTAGCTGAATACCTGGTATCCTTGAAGAACCCCCAAAACAAGAGAGCAGTTTGTTCAGGTAACACATGTATACCACCCAAAAAAGCATAAGTATTTATAAAATAAACAAACAAGTACATAAATAATGGGTATATCATTTTGAGGTTACCTCTTTTTGCTGGTGCATGTGTGTTACCTGACTTTTTAGGTAGAACATACAAAAATATAACTTTGTTGTGAACAAAAGTAATTTTAGTAAACAAAGATTTGTTTGTTAACTAAGACTGCAATACATCCTTTCTAAGAGTAAGCCCTATTAAAGACAATCATAGGATTGTGCTTCTGCACAATGTTTAACCTATATTAGTTATGAGTGTAGCCACTGTAATACTTGATTCACAAGCCAAGCATCGGTCTGTCCCCCAACATTATCCCTCCCTCCAAGTTTTTTAAAAAAACAGGAATCCTGTGATACCTTAAATTTAATAATATGGTGGTGTAGCTGTTGTGTTTTCAGTTCCTTCATAGGCTGAACTGTTTTTTTTAAAGCCTGTAATCGCTGCTATCTCTGATTAGCAACGATAACACGGTTTTTCCCTTTCCCCAAACGGTCTTTAGAGTGACTTGGCCTGTTTTCTGCATTTGGGTGAAATGTCCAAGCAAATACTAAACTTTGAAGCCTGCGTGTTGATACTTCTTGTAATTCTCAGCTCATGGACTGTGCTGTTCATTCTGCTTGCCAGAGGTGAGAAGTCCATGGCCTAATAAAGTCTAGCGAGTGCTTTTGTAGACTCCTGCATCTTTTTTGTTAGGTAATTTAGAAATTCTACTTTTCATAACTATTATAGTGTTATGGGGACATAGGAGAACTGATTCTCAATTTCGTGTACAGAACTGCTAAAAATTGGAGGTATCAGATTGAATTTCTCAGTAGTTATATATATTTAAACAATAGTGTTTGCTGACACTTCTTTTCTCTTACCTAAAGATGAAGACTTTTGGAGGAGGTGGCAGTACTAGAAGCAACCTCAGTGTGAGTGCAGGAGGGAATCGAAGCAGGGAAGTATTCCAAAAAGAGAAGATGAAACCTGAGGGGAAAAATGAAGGTGTCTACCGAGAGCTGGTAAGACTTGGGATCTAAACAGAGCTTCATACATCAATATTTTGCATGCCAATTAAAAGTAGCTCTTTGGGTTCTTAGTTTGTGAAGGCAAAGAATAAATACATTTAAACTAATTCAATAATATTGTACCTTGAGTAGCTTCAGAAAACAACATTGCAGCCCTGATCCAGGCAGTAGTTTAAATGCATCTTATACTACTTTTCAGCAACTTGTGTTTTATACCTTTAGTGTCCACATGCTATTTTCTTGTAGCAAAATGTTTCTAATTAGCATTAGGATCACAACTTCCAAAAATACTAGAGAAAACGTTTAAAGTAAAAACTGTACTTTTTACTTTTTTTTACTAAAGTTTTTACTAAAAACTTTTTACTTTAAAAGAGAGAGAGTTTAAAGTAAAAAGCCTCTTTTGTTTGGTTTATTGAAAGAAACATTCTGCAAAATACAACTCTTCTGGGAACATTACTATCTGAATGGCAAGGATCTGCGAGAGTGGAAAGAACATGCAGAAAACATTACCAAACAACTTCACATAATATCTTTCCCCATTATTGCAAATGTGAATCAAAGCCAGAAGGAGGGACCTGAATGTCAAGACCTGTAGGCAGAGATAATATAGCCAAATGAGGTTTTTTTAAAAAAAAATTCTGTACACCAGTGTGGTTTTACACTGTATGCCTGGAAACTATTAAATTGTTTGGAAGCTCATTGTGCGTTCTTCAGTGAAAAAGTTAATAATGGAAGGTGAGCATCCTTGGAAGGCAACTTACCACTACCAATATTACCTTGTCAGTGGTAAGACACAAATGACTGTCAGAAATGTTCCAGAGTACATTCTCATTTCATGTAAAGCTACAGTGAGACCTGGCCACTGCATTTTGTTCTAGACTAGAGCACACATTCAATTCACATGTCCTAGAACCCTTTGCAGCACTCGGAGGTTCCTAGGTAGTCATGGCAGTACTCTTGAGTACTGGATAGGATTGGGCTGTTAGTGATACTTCCGATCATCTTTGTGTTTCAGATATAGTATAGCAATGAACTGTATAGAATACATACAGGGTGTCTACAAATTATTGGAGCGGTTTTGTGATTTTTTTAATGGCTGTAATATTAGCGATATGCCACGCGAGTTGGATGTTACGAGACACGCATTGCTCAAAGTTTGCTAGCAGATACGAGAGGGCAGTAGATTTTTTTAGTCGGCAAGATGGCTTCAAACAGCAAGAAAGTGTTGCTGTCCTCGAATTTCATGCTAGTCAATCTGTGACAACAGTGCAACGACACTTTCGACTTAACACCTTGCGATTTTTTTTTTGTGGGGTTATGTGAAAGACTCGGTGTTTGTGTCGCCTTTACCAGCCGATTTACCAGAACTGCTGGCTTGCACCCTTTGCTCACATTGAGAGACATGCTAACTTGCGTGTGGGAGGAACTTGATTACAGAGTTGATGTTTGCAGAATCACTCAAAGGGTGCATATCGAGCTCCTGTAATATGCCCCGCCCAAAACCTTTGTGCGTTGTTATTGTAAAGTTTTGTGATCATGTCAAATAATATACCTACAATAAAATCGTGAAACCGCTCCAATCATTTGTAGTCACCCTGTAAGTTGGCAATGGAGATGGGATACAGTAAGAGTCATTCAAAAGATCTGTATGTATGCATGGGAAAAAATGTTTGGTACACTATGATACATATGAGTAGGTAAATATCTACTCTAAAATTCTTGCGAGTGAGTAGTTCATGGATAACCTGTTTTGAGAATAAACTTTGATTGTAATAGATCTATTGAAAATATGTAGAGAGGTCTAAAGCCAATGAGGCTAGAGTTTCAATACTATAGACCAGAAACAAACATGAATAAAAATGTAAGTGGTGCATGATGCTGCAATGCACTGTGTAAGCATCCCCTCCTACCAGCCTCTGGAGCCATTCGGGGAGATGATGGCAACGCGCAGGAAACTCTTTTGAGTGACAACAGGAAACGGGTATCTTGTTGTCTTGTGTGCTCCCCCTGAGGCATCTGGTGGGGCCACTGTGGGATACAGGGAGCTGGACTAGATGGCCTTTGGCCTGATCCAGCAGGGCTCTTCTTATGTTCTTATCTATAGCTGAAACAAACTCATGTTTTAGTCTCAACTGCTTTCTCAATGCAATAGCTAACTTATTTTTCTATATGGTCAAAGAGAGCAAATTTTGGGGGTTGATATTCTGAGATTTTGTGGGGAAAAGTAACTTTTAAGTAGGAAATGAAACAAAGAATCTCACTATGGGCCTATTTTGAACGTCTCTAGGCGGATATGGAGAGCCTTGGAGTCGCATGCTTAGAGGAGCATGCGACTCCAAGGCTCTCCATATCCGCCTAGAGATATGCCTCCCCTCTCCCCCCCCCCCCCGCCCCATGTTCTCCTTATTATAGAAGAGAAATGAATGACCAATTGGGAAATTCAGGTTACTGTATTTGACTGCAAGGGCTCTTCTGATGCTGGAAGATGAAATCTTTGTTAAAATAACCAAGGGATGTTACATTTGATCATTCACTTCACTCCATTGAAACGCTAGAGAGGAAGTGCACAAGTCTGAAGCTTGCTACCATCCTGCTTGGGTCAAGTTACTCTTGTTGCATATAGCCGAAGGCCATTACAATGAAACTGACATTGTAAGAGTAAAACACAGAGAAAGATTTATTGAAATGCATTGTGCTTGGAAACAATCTAGAATTTGTTTTACTCCTGCACGGGAGAGTTTGGGAGATTAGCATCCAGATAGACTCAGTGGAAGAAAAAATAATGCTATGAAGAAAATTTGTCATGGTAAACCATATTAATTTCACTGGTGCTTAGTCATTACTAACTTTCTTGGGATACAACCTTAGATTATATCTTAGGTTATCTTCACCTTTCAGTGTATGCCCCAGTCCCATGTATGAAGCTATGGCTTCATAGAAGATTATTCATCCTGAAGCAAAGTAGCTGTGTCTTACTATTTGTGAACAAAATATTTTTGTTAATGATTGTAAATTTTTACAAAGTAAATTTATTTACATATTTAGAGATTTGTACCCTGCCTTTCTCCCACATTCAGGGCACTCAAGATGGCTTTAAAAATTAAAACATTAATCACATAAAACAGTAAAATACACAGCCCCTAATAGATCACCTAAAATTGATTAAGATTGAAATTCATTAATGCCAGCCTATCATGTCAACAATTCCTAAATAAAAAGGTCTTGAGGTCCCACTGGAAGGTCTCAAGGGAGGGAGCCGTTCTTAAATCTCAGGGGAAGGAATTCCATAATTGGGGTGCCACCACCAAGAAAGCCCTATTACTGGCTGCCATCCCCCTCGCCTCCACCAGTGGTAGCATGGTTAAAAGGGCCTCCTCTGATGACCTAAGAGAATAGGTTGGATTGTATGGTATCCTATTTTATCCTATGATCAACTCTTGTTCATTCCTTCTACTACAGGTTGATGAAAAGGCTCTCAAACACATAACAGAAATGGGTTTCAGCAAGGAAGCAGCAAGACAAGCGCTTATGGATAATGGCAACAACCTTGAAGCTTCATTAAACTTTCTTCTAAACAGCAATAAACAGATAACTGTTCAAGGGCCCCCCCTTAGAGGTACATGTTAAAAAGTGCTGTATTTTACAAAGAAGCATTTTCAATAGAGACAGATTACACAGAACTACAGAGCTGTTTTTGTTGATTTTCACAAACTATACTCGGTTACCAACTTCTGTGCTTTTTGCACACATGCCTTGGATATAACTCAAGGTTTTGGCTGGTGATTTTTGTATCTACCCCTCTGAACTGACTTTCTTGACGCGGTTTTAACTTATAATTATATTTGGATCTGAATTTAAATCTTAATTCCTGTACTGGGGTTGCATCTAACTATTTTAAATTATAGAGCCAGTGCATACCGACTATTATTTTTTATCAAATTGTTATACAAATTCACTTGTTGTATATATGAATAAACATTGTCTAATTAAGCAATGCATATCATTCTGAGAACGACATAAGTGAAAGGGTTCATTATAATATAATAGTCACATACCTGTAGAATGTCTATTAGAATAGACATAGAATGTCTGTGACTATAACTGCAGTGGTATTTCGCACCAAGATGATAACGTTTACACTGATTTCAGTTAGTACTACTGAGTAATGTCACAAAGGAATTCTTCCATTATGTAGGCTCTAGATATGTTGTTTCAAGTGCTGTTTAATAATGTGGAGCTTAATTATATTGTCAAACCAATCTAATAGGTAAAGTAAAAGAAGCCCCTTAAGAACTGTAACATGTCTGTCTTTATACATTTTGAATCGTATTATGCTCAGTTTGTTTGCCCTTGTCTAAATAGTTTGTATGATTTATCTTCAGGGAAAGGAAAGGGCAGAGGCCGAATACGAACTGAAGATGAGGAAGAATTGGGAAATGCCAGGCCATCTGCTCCAAGCACATTGTTTGACTTCCTGGAGTCTAAAATGGGTACTCTTACAGTAGAAGGTATGTAGAAACGGTACATGATTTTTGAGAGAGGCTTGCTAGATGCTTCTCATTGATTTGTTTTATGGTGGGCTGGAAGGGTTCTAATGAATCCATTTGTCCAACCTTGGCAGGCTTCTTCAAATGGATAGTCATACCTTGGATAATGCAGCTTCATTTAGTGCTGATTTGTTACAGTGCTCTTTGTCCCAGTGTGGTTGACACTCATTCTACCTAATGGGAGCAGTACATTTTGGGCTAATCAGCGCCTGTTTCCTGCCTAATGTATATTTCCTATTGCACTATTTTGCACAGCTCTTGACTTTGGGGGATCATATCCTCTCCACTATCCAAGATATTGCTGTATTCTGGTCACATAATATCATTGGATGGTGAAGGCTGACATTTTGTAAAAAGTAGTCGTCATGGGTGACAGAAGCTGTAATTTTAAAATAATGCTGAGCCAAAGAGAGAGTTCATGCTCATGAAATCTTAGCACCTCACTGATTTTTTGGATGTTGCTGTCATTGTGTAAATATTGTGAATGACCCCACTTGGCTAAAACCATCCATGTGATCAGTATAGGAAGCATTACCCTCACTCGAAATGGGCTTCATTTTCTTTGGGTGGTTGCTACATAGCATCATGTCATCAAATTAATTGTGTGATTTCTGGATGGAATCACTCAAAGAATTAAACAGAGGGTGAAAAGTGGCACTGAAGCAGGCTCAATGGGGGCAAAACAGTGACTCTCATCGGTTGTGAACAACACAGAAAAGGTAGGATTTAGGAGCAGTTCAGTGAGTGGGTTCAAAGTCAACAAAATCAAAACCACTCCAGGATCCTGTTGGTGAAGGAAATTAAGAGAAAATGCTGGTTTCTGGGTTTCGTGCATCTGCATCTCAAATCTGGTTGATGGTGTATGCACAGTGAAGGTAGCATCTACACAGAGATGGAAAACAATCAATTTCTGGTGGGCAGGACAGAAAATCAGTTAAGTGGGAATTTTTGTGTGTCTTGCTTTCTCTGTTGAAAGGGGAACGGTTGCATGTAATCTGATGAAAATAAACTAGGTCAGCCTTCAGTGTCTAGTGTTTGACTTGCAGCAAGGCAATGGATATGGTGCCGAACCATAAGGCCAAGTGAAGCAGCCACTTTGAGTAGTCAGCTGGGAATGCAGTGTGTGGGAATGTGGGAAGGGTGTGGCCCACTCCCTTCAATTGCTGCCAGACGCATCATCCTGCCGTTGTCCTGATCCTCTTTCTGCTTGCCCTCCTTAAGAGGATAGATACAGCAGCAGTGTGCTGCCACCTCTAGGGCCACTGCCAAATATCATGGTGGTGAGACTGGTGGAGATAGAGCTGCTGCCATTCTCTTCCTGTTGCTCTCCTAACACAAAGTGATTGGAAAGAGGGATTGTGACGAGCACTCCACATCACCTCTTGCTTCCATTGTTTCTTCAGAACAGGATGGATGAAAGAACCCTGAGAGCCGAAGAAGAAGCCTTTCTCTTCCACTCTCATTGGAATTCATCCCATGCAGCTTGTTTTGAAGAAGGCGGGGGATTCAAGAGAAGGCAGCAGCAGTTGATAGGGGGTGCAAGAGAGCAGTGGAAAAATTGGGTGCTAGATTAATTTGGACTAGAGTAGATAGAGTTATCCGAGAGAGTGGGGGCAAGAGGAGAAGACCGTAGTGTTCCTGGGCCATAAAAGGCTGAGATTAGAAATGAAGACCTGGAGAAAAAAAAATAGTAGGAGAGGTAAACAAAGGTGTGATGCTCCCTTATTGACTTTGATTTTTTTACGTAACATTTTACATTGAACTTAAATGTGAAGTCTGTAGATGTACACCTTGCTCTGAGTAACAATTGGGTGTTTTTTGTTCTCTAGTCTAGTGAGTTTAGACTGCTTAATTGATGGTGTCTGAGGTTAGTGCTGGAAGTTTTCAATGCTGTCTGATTTGGTTCATGTACTTAACAAATGTTACTAATTCAGACTAAATACAAAGTATTTGTTAGAACAATTCCATTTCTTGTCCACCTTGAATCAGTGGGCTGGTGTAACTCTACTGTCCTGTCACATCATGCTATTTGTATTTGACAGTCATGTTAGACTTGGAGAGCTTTCATCCATTAAATAAACATTGATTTTATTAACCAGCATGGACTGCTGTTTCCAACCCAGTGAATTTCTTTGACTTCTTTTTTAAAGGGAAAGAGGTTAGTTTAGCATGTTTGTTTCAAGGTCATGGATTTACATGAATAAAATGATTGACTGACAGCTTAAAAGCAAACGGCTTGTCATCTTAGAGCTACCTAGCAGAAGACACAAGCTTTGCTGTTTTGCAATTAATGCAGAGACTGACGCGTTTTCCGAACCATTTTCCCCAAAATTCTTTTTACCATAATAGCTGAGGAGACGTCTGGCTATGTGACAGAACAGCATGTTTTGCTCTAAAGTGTCAAATTAAGGTTTGTTACTACTATCCAGCAAAAATGCATGTTGTCTTTTTAGAGTTTTAGCTAATGGCTTGTTGGACAGGCAATAATGTGAAAGGAAACGGGTTGGGTGTTTCTGCTAGTTAACATTGTAGCAGGGAACTGCTGATCAGCTTCTATTAGTGTGCATTTTTGTGGGTCCTTTTCTAGTGATGTTCTTATTTAGTGATGCAGATCAGGAACCCGCAATGTTGGATCCATTAAACAAGATACCTGTATCCTGTTGCCACTCCCTGTATGCCAGGTGCAAGGGAGTGGCAACAGGATACATGTATCTTGTTGTCTTGCATGCTCCCTGAGGCATCTGGTGGGGCCACTGTGAGGTACAGGAAGCTGGACTAGATGGGCCTTTGGCCTGATCCAGCAGGGCTCTTCTTATATGCCATTAAATGTGGTTGCCACCATCCTTTCTCCAGTCCTGTTATATGTGCAGGGGCCAACCCTTTCACTGGGCTTTGGCAGAAGGCACAAGAAGCGTCTTGCTTTTCCCTTTTGCAAACATGTCAGACAAGGAAGAGAAAGTGCCTATATTTGAAAAGAGGAGCGGTTTTTTTCCCTTTACTAGGCACTCTTGTGGGAGTCTGTGCTGTCATTCCTTCAAAAGCCCTTCTCGTGGTAGAAACTAGGTGGCTTCACTCCTGCACGGTTTTTTTCAGGAAGAAAATTACTGCTCATTTTCCTTTTCCACATTGTCTGTGGAGATGCTGTTGATGTGTCCCCCAAAAACTACTGTAAGAGAAACCTTTACTCTGAGGCCAAGAAGAAAGAAGGGTGATTTCTTTCGAGATAGAAACCACCCCACATATTTGAACAAAGGGGTTGAAAGGTCAGGTTATTGGGCCAAACAGACATGTTTATCATAGGCTAAGAGGTCTATGATTCTTAGTCGTAGCCTGTACAGGTGTATCCCCGCTTAACGACGGGCATACGTTCTGGAAAACCAGTCATATAGTGAAACCGTCATTAAGCGAGTCCTCAGTGCAACACTAGGGAATGAATGGCAAATGCAGTGTACATTATGAGTGAAACACAAAGCACAACAAGATTTCTACCTATTTCTTCAGTGGCACCCAGTGCATTTTAAATCTTGCCATCACGGTGCTGCTGTACACCAGAAGACGACGTCCACAAAAGTGGACGAAACGTTGTGTGTTTTGTGTTCTGTTAAATACATTTTCTAACATGGCATCTAAACCTGTGTTCCCCATTTCTTATAAAATTGTTGCTGGCCATGAAAGCTATCGCTCTTTATTGAAGATTTCTACCCGTCAATGGAGGTCACACACACAAACACAGAGAGTTAAAGACAACATTTTTTTTGCATTTAAAATACAGTACTGTAGCTTTAATTCTTTGTTTACACTTTGGGAACCTCCGTCATATATGTGGATTGTCATGAAGGGATCCGTCATTTAAGGGGGGACGGACACTTTTTTGTACTCTTTTTTTTTTTTTTGTCCTTGTTTAGTCAGGACTCTCATCCTTTTCATGTCTACCTGCTTTGGTTGTCTTTAAACATGGGTAACTACATATTGCGATCATGACAGACGTCTTGGAAATGAGCTGAGCTAATATTGGAAAATGTTGGATGTAACTCATGGTATCGGCTCACCCAGCCCTGATCCCCAAAGTATTCTCTCTCCTTTTCTTTAAACCGTACTTACCAATGGCAGTGCCTATGGGCTATGGTGAGCGGAAAGAACATAAGCATCTCTTCCTCCTCTGGTTGGTTACTGATGCTGGTATGTTGTGTAGAGTCCAGTCGTCCTTGGGGAAAACTACACTCAAGGAAAATTGGATCTGCATGCAAGTGCCAAGGGCTGGCTGGAAAGGGAAGAAGAAACATTTTCCTTTCACTAACTCAAGCACTGGTAAGTGCAGTTTGTAGGGAGTTGGGAGATTAGGAGGCTGATGAGTAAACTGCAACTTCTTTTCAGGCTTGGATTTTGATCTGAGCTGGAGAAAAATTGAGAACTTTTCATGTCCAGAGCCAAGCCTGGTGAGCTTTGTCAGCAGCTCTCGTTACTGTATTTTTCTTCCTGCTGTCTCTTCATGCTTCCAAGATGTATTGCTGTATCATCTAGGGGAAATGCTTTAGGAAGTTGCTTGTACCACTTCAGCTGTACTATTTCTCTGTTGTATTGAAGGCTCCTTACATACATTCAGATATGTCTTGCCAGGTGCTTATCATTGAAAAACGTTTAGAGTAGGCATTGGCAGTGAAATTTGCTCTATTATCATGAGAATTGGGGTCCATGTTCATGAGACCGTTGTCGGTTCAATCCATGTCACTTTCTAGGAAGACTAGGAAGGGCTCCTGTCAGAAACCCTGGAGAGTTGCTGCCAGTAAGGGCAGACAGTACTGAACTAGATAGAACCAGAGTCTAAGTTAGCAAAAGGGAACTTCATATGAATATGTATTATATTATACATTATATATTATTATTATATTATGCATTATATTAAAACTGACATTTTTAGTTCACCTCTGATGTATGGCTTTCTATAGAAAAGTGATGCACGGGCTGAACACAGCTTGTTCCCCACCATAATATGTGTATTGCATATGAAATTACATATTGTATATCTTTTAACTCGTTCAGATTAAGAGCTAAACCATTGTAATCTTGTCACTACAGAACCATCATTCTATAGGAATGAAAACCTTTTTTTTTCCCATTTTTTCAGCTGGTATCTTTTGGTTGGATCATGCCTTAGATGTTTAATTCCTATAGCTAGGTAAAATTTCAGTTACTGCCAGCTCTAGGGCCTAAATAATAATATACATGGAATATAATTTGTACAGCTTCCTTTTTGATCCTCGCCCTCCGAATCATGCCTTTTTTCCCCACTAGCTTAGCTTTGGGAATGAGTTTTATATAGAATGAGAAGAGTCATGACAGTAGTAGAGCACATGCTTGGTGTGCAGAAAGTCCCCGTTTCAATTCCTTATTTATCCAGGTGAGACACCTCTGAAACCCTAAAGCAGGGGCAGGGAACCTTTTCCCTGGCGAGGGCCATTTTAAATATTAGAAATTTGCTTGAGGGCCGGCCGCAAGGCCGGGCGCCATTTTTATTTTTTTAATTAATTTCCCCCCCCCCGCCCCCCATCGGCCTCCGGAGGCTCCACGCTCACCGTCCGAAGCCGCCGCCGGGTCCACGCTTCACCTCCGGCGTACCATGCCGATGAGGGCAAGAGCTTGCCCTCATCGGTGTGGTACGCATGTGCGAAATGGCCAATGGCCTAGTGAGAGGGGGTCGAGGCGGCGGCCAGGGAGGACATGCAAAGGCCCTCTCCTGGCCTCCGGAGGTGACGCGCGGACCCGGCGGAGCCTCCAGGGGCTGGATGGGCGGCCTCCTGGAAATCTCTCCGGGGGCCGGACCGGATGGCCTCGGGGGCCTGATCCGGCCCTGGGGCCGGAGGTTCCCCACCGCTGCCCTAAAGAGTCGCTACCAGTAATCCTGTACACATGTACATGGGAGTAAGTCCCATTGAGTTGACTAGGACTTTCTTCCAACTAAACATGCATAGTTTATTATTGCACTGTAGGTGGACCAATGGTCTGATTCAGTAGAATGCAGTATTCTATGCACATGTACGGTTTCTTGTTTTTTGATTTTTTAAGAAATATGTAATCTTGAATTTTAAATTTTTGCTGTTTGCCATCTTGGAAGTTTTTACTGAATGTCGGGGCAGAAATATTTTTAAATTTAATAAAATATAGGTTAAGAGCTACAACGGAGCACATCTTTAAACACTTTGTATTAATTCTACATCAGATGGATGACCGTATATCTGTCTCCAAATTAAATAATTCAAATTCTTAATCTGTCTTTATGAAATACATATTGTTTGATGTAAATTAGTGGCACAGCTAATTTGTATTTTTATTTTGTAGACCCAAAGTTACAGATGATATCACAGCATCATGGACAACATAGAGTACTGAACACTGAGCAAAATGGCATAAAAGCTTATAACCATCAAAGACATATTCCTCGAAATGAAACTAGGCAGCCAAGGAATGAGAAGCCACCTCGTTTTCAGAGAGATAGTCAAAATTCAAGGCATGTTGTGGAGGGAAGTGGGTTGTCGAGAGCCAGAGCTCCAGAAAGACAAAATTTTTCCGGCCCCGACCAGTGGACTGAAGAAAGAAATAAGAGTGATAGACTTTATCCTCGGAAGGATCTTGCATACCCCACAACTGTTCATCCCAGTGACTTTAATTTCAAGCGGCGGGACAACCCTGTCCAAAACAGACATGGAAAAGTTGCATCGCTGATGGAAACAAAAGAGAATTCCGCTGCTCAAGATCTCGTTGATAACAATAACCAGAAACAAGGAAGTCGGGAAAGCCAGATGCATCATCCTAATAATTTTTATGAATTAAATAGGAAAACACTAATGCCAACGAATGAAACATTCACCAGTTTGAAAAATGAACAGCACTTTGGTATGAACATGGATTATCAAAACCCTGTGAGAACTGATCATTTTAGTTCTGTAGCAAATGGTGATATAGAACACTTTCAGAAAGGAAGGAGAGTTGGTCCCATTAAATTGCCTGCATCCAATATGGCCACATCCTTTGATGTTAAAATGTATTATGATACTGGGCCTAAAAAAAGATCTGGACCCATCAAACCAGAAAAAATGTTGGAGCCATCCATTTCGGGAGAGTATGGGAAAAGTTGGCAACCAGGGGATGAATGTTTTGCTCTTTACTGGGAGGACAACAAGGTATGTTGTATACAAAACTGAAGACATATAATTAAGTTTATTAAGTGAATGAGCCGCTTTAGTACTTCTGCAAAATATGGCAGTTGCTCTGAGAAGGGACATAACATATAGCTTGTTTCCTAGATTTGAGTGGTTCTTTGATGTTGGGATGTGTGTAAATAAGGTTTTTTGTGTCAACTCTGTAGTATTGGTGTTCTGGAATATAAGGGTATTTTTCTTAAGCAGTGGATTTCAGAGCGGTAGGTGCCAAGCAGAGGCGTTGCTACGGTGGGTGCGGTACCGTAAGTTGTGCCTCGTCCTAGTCCCGTTTACAAGCCGTTTTTATTTTGTAGACCCAAAGTTTACAAGCCGGCAGGAGGCGGTCCTGCCCCCTCGCTGTTGGAGTCATTCCTTGCCAAGAAGGCAGTGGGCAGGGAGTCTCCTGCCCGCTGCTTTCTCCGCACAGAATGGCTCCGACGGAGAGGGGGCAGGGCCGCCTCATGCCGGCTTGTAAATGGGACTAGGACGGGGTGAACTTACGCTACCGCCCCCACCGTAGCGACGCCTCTGGTGCCAAGAAGACAGTAGGGCTCTTATAAAACAACAGTGTTCAAAATGTTTTGCAATCGCAAGTGATCTTGGAGGTGGATGTGTGGCCATGTTAGTTCACTCTGTAAACAAGCGATGAAGGATTTTAACTGATTTACTGCCCAATCCTATCCCCCATCTGCGCTGCCAGAACTTGCTTTCCGGCAATGCAGCATGGTTTGTGGTGTTGCAAAATGCAATGCGCTGTCATGCACTACTGGGCCATTGCCACAAACGGCAAGCGGTGCCAGCCACACAGCAGTGGCTCGTCTGGCTGTCCCAGCACCAGTAAGTTGGTGTGGGCATTGGGCAGGGAGGGTGGTTCAAGGCGGGGATTGGGGCCACCAGGAGTTGTGTTGGGGTGGGAAGGGGCAGTTATTGACAGCGAAGGCACCACCAATATCCTACACCTCCCACCCAGCCTTGCCAACACCCCCTTGGGTCCACTCAGACTTGTGCCAGCCAAAGAGCTTGTACAGATCTGAATCTTACCACCTTGAAGTAAAGGAACAAATGGAGGCCTACTGGTTACCACCACCACCATAGGATGAAGCTTGCACCCCCATCTGTGCAAGTGGCAGGGGATAGGATTGGGGCACTAAACACTTCTTTGTGAAGTTGATTGATAATCTACCATTTAATTGGTTAATTACAGTTATATATTAAGGTGTAAACAAAAACAACCATGTAGGTGCCTTTCTAAGTTTGAAGGGAATGTAAGATAATGAATATCATTTACAATTAAATAAACAAAATCAGCTACTCATTGTTAAAATATAGAGCCATCTTTCAAATAAATAATAATAATTGCTAGTACAACGACACACTGGAAATTGCCTCAAAGGAAATAAGCAAGCCCTTAACTCACATCTCACTAGTTAAATTCCTCCCCATCATTTAATCTGCTAAAGCTTTAGTTGATCTACTGATTAAAATGGGCATCCAGCAGGTGATTACCTCTTTAGGAATATTTTGAAGGAGGGAGGGTAGGAACACTGAGACCATCTGCTGAGTTTCTACAAGAAGGAATATAAAATCCAATGTGTCTATATTGTTTTGCTTGCTGATATTCCAGGTACACTTGGTCTTCAACCTCTTACAAATGTTATTACATTGTTCTAAAAAAAATTTTTTTTCAGTTGAAATATGAGGCTCTTGTCTTTTCCAGTTTTATCGGGCAGAAATCGAAGCTCTTCATTCCTCTGGGACAACTGCAGTTGTTAAGTTCTGTGATTATGGAAACTACGAAGAGGTGTTACTAAGCAACATCAGGCCCATTCAAGCTGACACCTGGGTACGTGATAATAAATTGTATACAAAGAGATAAAATGTATACAAAGAGATAAAGTGCATAGTTCTTGCGACAGTTGAAGCCATAAACAGATGACTGGTACTCATGCAGAGGGTTTTGAAATAAAAGCCTGAAGAAAAGAATTCTAGAACTGGTTAAGACCTTCTTTCTTACATATACACCCATAACAATGCCTTAAAGAAGCTTGTGCATGACTGTAATAAAAATGTAAATTGTTTGGGCAATATTCTCTTGAATCACTATCAAAGTAATATTTATATAAAAATGGATTTGTTGATTATATTAAAAATGGATACACTGTTGTGTCAAATTAAGGATTCTGATTGACTGCTACCATATAGTTTTGTTTTCATTTAGGTGATGATGAATTAATTGGACATTTCAAAGGGTTTTTAAGCTCTTTGTATGTATCACTAAAATTGTTTCTCTACCATTGTTTAATTGTGCTCTTTTGACAAATGTTATGATGTAGGGATATTAACTACAGTCAAAGATCTAAAGTGCTTCATAAAATATCCCTTCTACAAAGGTATTTAGGCATCGCTCACAGAAAAGTGCAAAGATCTGCTTAGGTAAAAAATAGTGTAAAATTGTTGCGTAAGAGGATTTTGTTTAGAGTGTCTGTATACAAGATTTTTCTTTTCAACTCATTGCCTTTTTGCTCCATTAAGGCTGTCTACACCACTGAACATCTTGACAATGGGTAAAATCCCTACTAGCACTTATGCCATTAGTAGCCCCCTTCAGGAACAGGAGGAGTGTTTCACTCATGCAGAGAGTCCTTTTGCTTACATGAGGACCCCTTGCAGGAGCAGAACTCTCCTTCCATTCTTCAAGGGAGCACCCACAGGCCGAAATGCTAATTGGGATGCTCCCCTGTGCGGACTCTTCACAATTACCATGTTAACGATACACAGAGTGAACATTTGAATCGCTGTTTACAATTTTAATCTTGAAGTGCTGCCTTTTGACTTGTTTTTTGACAGCCAACTAGATTTTTTTAAATCAAATAATGTTGTTTAATATGTTTTAAGACTTACTGCAGCAATTCAAGTTAACCAGAACGCCTTCTACCTATTTTTGTGGTTCTAATAATTCCTGAATTATTTTATTCTCACTCATCTATTGCTTCAAGCATATTCTGGCAGGTGGAGGACCTTAATGTTTATCTTTTCATACAAACTTCTGCATTATCTTATCATGAATTTCTTCCAGTGATGGATGGGGCAAATTCTGTAATTCATGAAATGGATATGGGTCTGAATATCCGCTGTCTGGGGTTTCCCCCTCAACCATTCATTTCAGATCAGCTGTCCCTGTATAACCTCTCAAGGATTTTCTCCCAGGTAATGAACTCCAGTGCTGCAGTAGGGATTGATTGAGGTCCCAGATGCCACAGCATGTGTTCCCTTTAGCATCCAGTGATGAGAACCAGGAAAATTATGCTTACCAGTGTTTCCAACATGTCTCTCTGAGGCAGCACTGTGGCGGGCACACAAAACACCTAGGTTCAAGCACGCAGCTGTGATGTCTTTGCTGCTTTTCAAAGCTTAGGTCCCCAATAGACTCCTGACTCCATTGGCAATACAGTTAATTTTTGTCAGACAACCCTGCAGATATCGAACAGTCTTGGTCATTCAGATTGCTTTTGCAGATGGGACAGAATATGGAAACCCATTCAATACTAATGCTTTTGTGGCAATCTAATTTTGTATTGAGGTACTGCTAAGAGGGGTTTTGGTTGTATTAATTGAATAGTTCAGTGCTAGTCAAATTGTGTGCCTGGCCAGTCTATTTTGTGACCTGTCACTTCCACGGTTGCTGCCTTCTGCGTGTAGCAGCTACAAGCATGCCAGTTCCAGCCAGCATACTTCCTGATGGCACTGTGGACTATAATGTCATGAGGAAATTTAGCAGGCAGGGTTATATAGCAGCTGCTATTCTGAGCAGCAGAGAAGAAACCCAGTAGGCTACTTGCAGAGGACCACAGACAGTCTGTGGAGAAACAGGTATGAAAAGTTACCTGTTACTTTAGAGATTAGCAGTTGGTGCTCTGTAATTCATCTTGTTTTTCTGTTCAGGTTGTGAATGGTCTTGCCTACTTGCAGTATAGTACAGGTATTTAAAGTGAGAGAACTACTTAATGAACTAAAGGTATCAAATTGCATTCTTAGGATTTGTTGGACGTAGATAGTCATCAACATGCTCACACTTCCTTTGCAGTAGGCATCCAGCATATTTTCTATGCTGCAACCAATAGAAGAACTGTCCTACTAAGCATTTTCTTTTGCATTTTATCTGGAGATGTACTGTTGAAATGGCAGTTTTCTCTGTTATGCTTTGGCTACTCTGCAGTTCAGTAACTTCCAGGCTGTCAGAAGCCAGCAAAGGTTGTAATTTGTTTGGAATTTTACCAAGATTTAAAATCTGTATAGCTCTAATTCAAGGTTCCTCACCTTACTTACTTCGTTACTTGTGTCTTTTCAGACAAAATAGCACTCATTTACTAATATCAAAGTATCTGATAAGGAATACAGGGAAGTAGTAATGTAGTAAATGTGTTTCAGTTATATAAATAGTAAATGAAAGGGCTATATGAATATTAGTCGTACAGCAATAAATGTGAAGTTTTCAGTTGGCTCCTATACACCATACATCTTTCAGTAAAAGTTAGACAACAAAGAAGCTTGCACTTTCCACTGTTGAAAGATTGTTTGAATGTTGCACTTGGCAATAGATAATGTACCCTTACATGTAGTCCACTGTTTTGCAAAAATGATCAAAAAATAAAGGTATAGGCTTGCTACAGATAGCCCAAACTTAAATGCCGTCACAGGAATAAACTTTATTTTTCTTTTGCAACACTTACAACAAAATTGAAAAGCATGTATTGTGGGAGACTTCAGACTAAATTAAGTATGTTCTGTAGAAATGTAAAATAAATACAAGATAACTTAAACTTAAAGTGTTACCTGTTTTTCCTCGGATTTCGGAAATACACTCTCTCTATAAAGTCTGCATAACTAATTGCCAGTATCTAATTTCAAGGCCAAAGCCAGTTTTTCTCTTCTCGTATTGTGTGCCTAATCTCCTGTAATATTTGGCTTTCCTTCTAGAGGTAGGATGTTGAATCTGATTAGAATACAGTTGTTTCTAGTAACAAAGACTGCTGATGGCCACCTTGTCCTACAGAAGAGCTTCCAAGAGAGGGTGCGCCAGTAATGGTGGGAGTTATGGGTTCCATCTTGACTAACTTGTGCTTCCTGGATCAACCAGTGGTTCTTAAATGTCCTACATTCACAGGGGGTACTGACCCAGGCCTATTGGATCTCATAGCTGCCTTGAGTTTAGTGTGCCCTAGAACAAACCTAACAGTCCAGAGTTGGGTACAAGTAAGCCTGTACACTTGTTCAGTTGTCCCTGTAGTCATTTTAGAAAATTGAATGTGCATGTCTGAAGTCCTCTTCCAAATTCAAACTCTAGTTTTATGTTACTACTGTATGCTGGTAACCATTAGTAAAGCAAGGTGGTAAAGTGCCACTGATATGCTAAATGAAGTAACAGACTTTTCCACATGAGCAAAGTTGCACGTTGTGCGCATTAGGATATAAGTTTGTCTGTTTCAGTATGATTCTATACTGATGACCAATCCATGGGGGAGTTTCCTAACCCCAGGATGGCTTGATTATTTGTATTGCGCTGTAAAGTGATAACTTACTACCCATAAGGTGAAGATGCATGGCAAAATGATCTGTAAAGATCCTGTGTGTAATAGAAGGAAAGAGAACAAAGGAAGGCAGTGTGTATATGATGGCTGAATCTTGGTTACCAGGTACCACAATGCCCTGACCTCTGTATTAGGTTCACAACACATATACACTCCATGGTCTCAAATTGGGTTAACAACCTTATTGCCAAACAAGCAACGATATGTTCTAGAACACAAGCATTCTTGGGCTTGACTTTGTCAGCATAATCCTGTGTAACCTTGCACCGGTGTAACAGTTAGATGCACCATTGTAATGCACTTTTGCCAGTATAAGTGCACTTACACCGGTGCATCTGCTGTTACACAGGTGCAAGTTTACACAAGATTGTGCTGTTAGAAAATAGGGTTGATGATGTTGTTGGTCTGTGATTAGACAGGTTGCAACCACGTGAACAGCCCTTCCTGCTTTGTGGGCTGGCTAGGTCTGTTGTCCTGACTTGGACCCAGGAGAAAAAGTGAACCCATAAAATGACCTGTCAGTGAGTAAAGCCATACGATCTTTCTGCAATGGTGCTGATTTCAAAGTGTCTCAGGGAAACCTCTTTCTTTTTGAACCTTATGCTGAGGCCATCCTGATTAATAGGACAAAGAAGGTAGCCTACAAGTTCTTCATTCCCTCCCTCCCCAATTCAGCCATATAGCCTAGCTGCTTCTACTTGCCAGTATGCTGTAACAGATGGAATCTTTGAAGAGGGTTCAGGAAGAAGCATGAAGGAAGTGCATGCCAAAGCATACATTCTAATGGTCCATATTCACCAGATATAGTCCCTATTTTCTGGTACAAATTATTATGGCTATATTGGCCTCCTTTGTCTCTGAAGAGTTTTGGGGGTGCATTTTAATTTATTTCTGGCTAGAGTTGCCATTCTTCAGGTTTCTGGTTCTTCGCTAAAGTTTAAAAGTTAAACTTGATGAGGAAGAAGTGGATCTAGTGCACATAGTCCCAATTTCCAATATATTGCTTCCTTTCCATTCTTCCCTCCCCCCATATCAACCTCTTCAGAGAGTAATGGCACAATCCTGCCTAACTTTAGGCTGGTGAAGTGTGCGCTCTGCCAGCCTAAGGAGTTGCGAAAGTGCCATAAAGCACTCTTGCAGCTCTCTGAAGTAAGCAGTGCCAGTGCGGAGGCCTGCACTGCTTACTCCGCCACCTACCTGGACCTGCACCGGCTGATGCAGGTATGGGCTGCGCTGATTGGCGCATGGGCATGGGGAGGGTGAGCTGGGTTTTCAGGGGAGAGGGCCATTGGTCCGCCGGGTCCAGGAGGGAGGGTGGGGATATTGGCGGTGTGCTCTGCCATATATATCCCTGTCCCGTTCCTGGGCTGGCCTTACATGGCCGCCCTGGATGTGCGCCAGCTCCAGAGCTGGTGCACATCTGAGGAGGCCCATTGGGGCCTCTGGGGCTTACACCAAGGAAAAGGGACGAACGTCCGCTTCCCCCAAGGTGAGCCCAGGCCGCACCAGTGCAACCCGCATCCTGTGCAGGATGCAACGGCCGGACATTTAGGCCAGCCGCTGCAACTTGCGCAGGATTGCGCTGTAAGTGTTGCTACATGTGTGCAAGTTGCAGCAGTTATGTACATATAACCAGATTCACTGAGATTTTTTTTCTTAAAGTATATTACTGTTGTCATTTTACTAACACACCTTGTTTCAGAAGCCCCTGCAGGACGGGCTATTCCAGAGTGAATGAATGCAGCAAATAAGAGAAAAACCATCAGCAGTGTTGAATAATATGGGATTATATGCCCTGGTGGTGATCTTTCATGTGAATAACATGTGTGTGAAGTATGCAGGGTGCCCCTAATTTTATCAGTGAAATTCTGAATGGTGTGTAAAGAATAATCAAAGTCACATAGCTTTAGGGTATGAGGTAACCAGAATTGGAGAACGAAAAGTTGGAAAATATGCCAACTGATCTGTTTTGGCTATTAATGTGTGCATGCATTGTCCTAAGCCCACATAAGGTGTCATAGTAAAGTTGTAAAGTCATTACGTTTGTAGGGTGTGCTGTGAACCCAAACGCACAGTTTAAGCAAGTCAAACTTAAGAGAACAATGCAGTTGTGCCGTTGTAAATTGCACACTTGTATCTCCCAGGTACCATGCAGTTGAACCAACCACCCCACGTTAGAGCCTCTCCCTCTCAGTCAGAGACCACCTGCCATCTGTTTGGCAACTCTGAGCCAGGCAGGCTAAAGGTGAGACATAGGATGCTACATTCCAGTCACTAGATAGGTGAGGAAACACTCTCAAAGAAAAAAAAGGCATTTGGAACACTTTGGCCTTAGATTCTTTCATTTTCTCAATGGAAGATGCTCAGATGTACACAGATGGTTTCTGCCATATTTTGTCTTCAAGCAGACCTAGGTTACAAGTGTCCAGGATTCAGGACTATTGTTGTGGGGATAAGAGGTCTCCAGGTGATTGGACAATGGTGCTTTGTAGAGGTTTTATGAAGAGCTTGATTCAGGACTTATGTAGAATATGGTAGTCTTTCTTTGTTACTATTCTAACTTAACGCTATGAATATTTCAAAATAGTGTTCAGTCAGTGATCCAAGTGAGGGTTTTATGGGACTGTTGTCCTCCATCCCCCATTACATTTGTATTCCTCCTTCCATGAAACTTAAAGTATCAGACAAGCTTTCCAGGCAATCTCCCATCCTGACCACCTCTGGCTAGACCAAGACAGCCTTTTCAGCCTACTGCTTCCTGTGCCTTCAGAACCAAGAAGCCCAAGTTAAAATAGGTTTGTGCCATGTAGAAGGGCATCTGTTGAGAAATTTTAAAAATAATAATTAGCAGTGATTTTTAGTAAAGCCAAGTGATTGTTTTGTTTCGGATCTGTTATGTAACCAGAATTTGGCTTAGATGGTCAGAAAATGTCAAAGTTGCTATGCCGTTTCCCATATCAAAGTATGGCACGATTGCCTTACAAGCAGAGGTTCCCAAACTCCTGGGAAGAGCTTACACTGCTGAAAGTCTGTGCAGGGCCCACTGACAGCAGCTAAAGCTCTCCCAGGATTGCGCCGCCGCCGGGGGGAAAAGTGGCTTTTTCTACCTTGAGGGGTGCAGGTTCCCCACACACCCCTGGAGGACCACTACACCCCTTAAGGAAGGTAGAAAAAAGCATTTTCCCCCCACCGCTGACGCAATCTCGGATGTGCCGTTGCCATCGCTGTGGGTCGCCACTCCCCTTAAGGGAGTAGTGACCCATTGATCCCGGTTGGGGTGTCACAGCGCCCCAGTTTGGGAACCTCTGTCTTACAAGAATGCCTTTGTGGCTTATAGGACATCCATTCTGAGATGGTAAACTATTTTAGCAAGTACTTGTGTGTTATGCGCTATACATTGTTCATTATATTTTTAAATAGTTACAAATGTGAAGAGATGAACGGTTGGATGTCAGCAGTAATCCCATATGCAGCATTCTGGGAGGGGTTTGAACAGCAAAAGTCCAACTGTCTTTGCCTTTTTGATGAGCATGAATATTTTTGTTTCGGAAATACACCTAAAAATGTAACGTTGAACTAACAAATTCATGTTAGGAAATACATGTATCATACAGGAACGTATGCCAGGACTATATGATTGGCTTTGGTTTTCCTGTTAAATGTGCAGTTTGTGGCAAACATGGGTTTGCTGCTTTGTAATTCGCAAAATTGCCCGTGACTGCAAATGAAGCAGAACTGCCTGGATATAAGATATTACTCTTGCATTGCTGCATCTGAAGCAGAGGTTTAGGAAAGGTCTGGAAGATAGCAGACAATTACATTGATGTTTAACTGAAGAAATTCAGTTGGAACTGAGCAAGCTGAAATCTGTGTATTTCCACAGAGCTAGTATTTTTGTAATCAGTCTTATAATCCAGCGGCCAGCCTTGCATAGCTTTTTCGGATATGTAGACATAAAATATCCAGATATTGCAGCCATATAGAAACAATGTGTTTTCTCCATGGGGGTGGTGTGGTTGGCAGAACTGAAATATATGCAACATTTTCTTAATGGGTCTGAACTTGCATTAGTTCTTTAAGAACTTAAAATACATTATGTATAACTGGGCACATAAAAATGTACTGTTTTGAAAATGTGTAAAATTAAGACTGTATGCTTTTAAATCAAAAACTGCAGATATACCTAGTATTTGAGATGGAGCAGCAAGCTGCTGAACTCAAGGATACTCAAGCATATCTTAGTTTTTGCTAGTTTTTAAAAAGGGGAATAAATAAGAATTGAAAACAAATTATCAACACTTGTATTAAACCAAAGAACATTATAACCTGGACTTGGAAGCAGTCTCATCTCCAGACTGTCGGGATTATCCAGAAACAGAAAAAAGAAGAACACAAAAATCTTCAACACCTGTTGACCAACAGCAACAGTGGGACACACATACACCAAAAAGCAACAATCTCACTTTCTAGCTTCTTCAACTCTCTCGGTAAAAAACCAAGTATCTGCCTCCATCCTAATTGACCAGAATATTAAAGACTTAATAGTAGCTAGGAACATTGAGTTCACCTATATAGAACAGTGAATTCTTCAGTAATGTATTCTTGCATACAGTAAGCATCATTGTAATTGTGTGGACAAAATTAGCCATGTGAAACTGAATTCATTTAAATAATACATGCTTGAAAATTTTGCCATTTCAAGTTTCTTAAATGAGAATCGGTTTCAGAAAGATTAATATCTTCTGAATTTTCATGTTTACCTTCATGGACATCAGAGAACTGAAGGGCTTATACACATTATAGAAGACTTCTCTACTTCCTTGACATGTTCACTTGTTTTCTTGATTTGGTGTGCATATTTCCATACATAGTTTCTTTCACGTGCTGCAGTAGACAGGAATCTGGAGTGGATGAGAGCATTTGAGTTGTACATTTTTACAGCGTGGATGCATTATAATTATCTAATACAGTATATTATCTCACATAATTATTAGGAAACATTTTGAGGCAATAAAGGGCAACTAAAACAATATTTGAAAAATCTTGCCTTAGAATGCTCCTCACCATTCTAAAAGAGAAAATACTTGATTTTTTTCCTATTAGAGACACTAAGTAAAAGGAAAACATGTTTCCAACCTTCTACCTGTCCCTCCATTTATTTATTTTTTAAATTTTCTGGGCCATCACATCTCTAGGGATTTCTGGCAAACAATTCACCTCTGCTTTCTAAACATACTAGAAACATGAGTGCTTAAGATTAAATGTTACTTGCTTGTACATTTAGATTTCATGCTTCAGTGTTCAAGTTTTGAACCAGTTGAAAAATATATAGGTTGATGTGTGTAAATAAAGCAATATGAATAAAACATCTGTCTTTATTTTCACTCCTTGAGTTTTTTTCCATATATTTATATCATTGGTTAACAGTTGCTATACAGGCTAGATCTTGGGCACATTGCCTTTTCAAATGCATCAATAACTTGTATTCCAAAATTGTTCAAAAAGAGGCTCATTTGTTACAGGTGAAAGGTAATCCATTCTGAAAAATATTTAATTTTGGATACTGTTGTGAACAAAGGCTCCCAGACTTGATTTCTCATGGTTTAGGCATTTGCTGTGAGCTGCTTGAAGCCAGAATTAGTCTATTAAGCAAAATGAGATGGTTGATTCAATTGGAATTTCTTCAAGTTCTTGCTGCAAATCTGTTCATTCTACTTTTCAGGGTGGTGTAAGAACTTTAAGCGAACACTTTATTTTATTTTTTGCTCTGTTTTAATCTTAAAGGCAAAAAAATGAAGGTTTTGGAATGAAAGCCTTGCCCCAGTAAATCATACGTTTGCACAGTCTTGTTAACATTATTCAGCCCTTAAGACCTGCCAGCCCTTAAGACCTGCCATGATGGAAGACATGTGTCTTGAATGGAACATATGAATGGCCATTGCAAATGGCTATGCAGTTGCAGGACTGTTTTGATAATGCTAGATGGCACAAAGAAGAAACATATATTTATTCCTAAAAATGAGAATTGATTTGGGATTATGGTCATTTGGCCACCATTTATTTTGTCAAACACACTTTGTGAAAGTAAACAGTTATTTGAAAGAGCTCTTTTGGAGTGCTTGATAAATAAATGCTAGTGCTTGATCAAAAATTATTGGAGTCCTAACCAATTGCTTGCAAACTTTAAGACAGGTTATCTTTTGAAAATAAGAGACTTGGGATTTTATACTCATGGATGAATGAAATAGCGTTTGAATTGTTTTGAATTATTTAAATATGAAATTTTGAGGCTCTGAGCAGTTAGAATTAAAGAAATGTCATGGAACTACCTCATGAGTCAAGTTCATCCTCCTGTTAGAAGAACGTATCTGTTCCAAACCTATCATTAGTACATTGTCCATCATTGGGTGCAAAGATACACTTGTTTGGAAATGCAACTGAAACTGCTCTCACAAGGTCTTCCGGTCGCTGAACCCATCTAAACCAAAACAAATTGTTTAAAACAGTACTTCAACACTTCCACAGATGGTGAAACTAACAGATTTATGGATAACTTGTCTCAGCAATCTTTCTCTAAAAGAACTTTCTATTGTCGATTCTAATTTTTTTTTCAACAACGCCGCTCCAGGCTATGTTGGGTTACCCCTTCTTGTTGCAACAGGGTGGATATCTCCAACCTCCTCAGATATCTTCCCTTAAGGGTATCTGGATCCTCAAGGATGAGAGTTGCCCCATTTTTATCTTGGTTGTACTTGCGATTCCGTATGGGTCAAGTGTGGGTTCCCTTTTAGAGTTCCAAGTTGGTTCACCAGTGGTGCTTTCTTCAGAAGAAGTCATCTGAACACTGATGGAAATGCATTCTGGAAAATGTTATCCAGGTGTGCGAGTGTGAGAGTCTGATTTGAGTTGATCATTCTGCTGGACTGAATAGAGTATTTACACATTCTGTTATGGCACCTAACAAAAGAACAACTCTTGGGTAAGGAGCCTGATGACTGCTATCTTAGATTTATTTCTCTTTTAGCTTTGCTTTTCATTTGACTTTTCCGACCAGTTTTTGAGTTTATTAAAATGAGCTTTCTTAAAAGTTTGCATCCTGTACTTTGCCATTTACTGATCTTGTCTGACAATCATAATTTGTCTTCCCACGACCTTTTACCCTGGCTGCTTTTCTATGCATTTGGTTCTAACCGGGGCCTGTATGTTGGCAAACAAAATAGTCTTAATAGCTCAATCATGCCTGAAACATGGTTGAAACTTATGAATATCAATATCAACCTCATGCATCTGAGTAGCAACCATGTGCTGAGTTGCAGAACCCACAAATAGGATATCCAGGACTGACCAAATATTTCTCGATGGGAAGCTTAATAATCACTTTTTCAGTGTTAGTGGGGAAAGTCTCTTTGAGGGGAAAAAAGTATTCTGAATCAGTCTCTCCTGTAAATTTTGCTAACCAAAGTTAGCAAAGAGCTTCAAGGGGTAAGCAACCAAGTTGTGGGTATAGTTCATTTTGTGTATGTTGCTTGCTAGCTCCATGTCAGCAACCCAAAATATAATGTACATTCACTTTATTGTTATGTAAGAGCTTTCCTAAGAATGGCAAAAAAAAATGGAGTATGGGAATTGTGTGTGGTGCTGAAGGCATTATACATAGCTCCCACCATAACTCATCATTGTGCACAACTCTGAGTAAATTAGGTTAAGACTAAGTGATAGTGACTGGCCCCGAGTCATCTTCATTTGTGTCATCTTCCTTCAAGGAACACGGGCAGCGTGTATGGCTCCTGCTCCTCCTCTTATCGTCGCAACCCGTGATGCAGATTAGGTTGAGAGAGAGTGACCACCTCAAAGTCACCCAGTAAGCTTCATGACTAAACAGGAATTTGAACCAGGGTTTTCCTGACCCAGCTCCATCACTCTAACCACGACTACACCATGCTGGCTCTCATAGCAGACCAGAAACTCAAAAATCAGGTCTCCTGCATCCAAGTGCAACACACTAACCAGTAGACTATATTGATTTGCATGATGATTCTAGATGTGGCTACTGGTTTGATTTATATCAACAAGACCACAAAAGCAGCCAATGAATTATGCTAGAAGACCAGTTCTGGCCCAGATTATTCCAGCCAGATGGTCAATGCAACACTGATGTGTGCTCAAGAAACAGGAAGGAGGAGTTGTTACATCTGCAATGATGCCAGTGCCTAGCTGAGCTATGCAGTTCCAGTATACCCCAAGCTTACTTTTGGGAAATAGCAGCACCCTCTCAAAAGAACTGTCCAGTGATAGGTGGATCTTCAGAGCTGTTCCTAGAATGCTGCTCCTCCTGTAGCAACATCAAATCTCAATTCTGTCTGTCTGGAAGGGTGTTGTGGGATGGAAAGGTGCAGATGGAGAGCATTTGGTGCAATGGTGCTGGTGTCCGTATTGCACGTAAATCTGCAATAAACTGGCTTATATCGGATCCAATTTTTAGGTACAGAAGTCTCACATAAGAGTGTACAGTTCTTAAAAAACTACTTAGATTTGATGTAGCTTTACATAACCGTCAAAATCATGTTGGGTTTGATACCATGTCTAAGACAGTATTGTGGATAATCCTCATGTGTGTTCAAGTTTTGAGGAGTCAGAAGGAAACCAATGTTTAGGGTGAGCATGTTGTATTAAATGCTATGGCTAACAATCATGTTCATGAATATTTTGTGTTGCTTTGTTCTGCTGGACATAAGGGTTCTTAGATTCTGTTGGTGCACTGAACCACTGCAGCTTGATGTTCATTAGAGAGCTGGTATTAGAGAGCTGGTATAAATGGCTAAGAGACTGAACTGTGAATCAGGACTTCCCTCTGATATGAACTTGGGGGCAAATCACTCCCTTCCAGCCTTAGATCCCCTGCAGTAATATGAGAATTATAATTCTTTCCTACAGGATTGTGGTAACGGTTCTATCAATACACGTGAAGCATTTTGCATACTCAAAGTGCTATACAAATGCTCAGTACTACCCAGTACATTATGAGCGCAATCCACCATAACTTTCAAACGGCGGAGCGCGTGCTCCACCCTTCGAAATTGTTGCAAACGTGCCGTAAAGCACATTTGCGACTACTTTCAAGTAAGGGCCGCCGGCGTGGAGGCTGGCAATCTTCACTCCAGCGCTGGATCGCCCACAGCCGCCGCCGGGGAAGGTAAGGCATCTACCAGTGGGGGCAAGGGCAGGCCGGGCGGCGAGGGAGGGTGGCGTTTGGCCAAGCCAGCCCGGGAGGGGGCGGTGAGGGCAGCCGCCGCATTGTCATCCTGTTCCTGGGCTGGCGCGGTCATTGCACGACCTCAGACTTACGCCAGTTCAAGAGCTGGTGGAAATCCAAGGAGGCCCATTGGGGCCTCCCAGCGCTACACCGGGGGAAGGGGACCTTCAGGCCGTTCATGATCAGCCCAGAGCGAGGATAGGATCCAGAAGGCGTCCCTAGGGCTACCCACAGATCTTTACACTGGATTGCGCTGTACATGGTATATCCATGGTCCCTCTCTAGAAAACTGCAGTAGCCCCGCATGACTAATTTGTGCATAGCTGAATTATGTAGCCTAACCTAAGATTCCTCAGAAGGAATTGTGAGGCTGCTCTCCCATTCACAGATCTCAAACCATACACAAAAGTATCATGCAGCCTTTCATCATGCAGGTACTTGCTATAAAAGCTCTCTGTGTGGTCACGGATGGCTGAAGATCAGTTCCACTGAAGTGAGGAGAGGTGTTCAACAGAGAACCCCACTGTTTCCCTCCTTGGATTTAATGTGGCCCTAGAGCATCTTATCTAAGCTTTTTGAGGAGCACAACACATGGAATTTCCTTTCTTGATGCTGGATATATGGCAATCCTTATATCGCAACAAATGTGTTTGGGCCCCTTAAATTGGAAAAGTTCTACAACACTGAAAGCAACTCCCTGGCACTTTGATTGCCAGAAGGAAAGGACAGGGTGGCACTTACTATAATTGGGAACCCTATTAAATTTCAGAAAATATGACCTATCTGTTTAGGTCCATGATGCCAAACCTATGACATGCGAGGTCATTTTGGGTGACACGCCAGCGTTTCCCCCAGGGCCCCGACATACCTTATATTTTCGCAAAAGTGTTACAGGCTTGTCTTAAACATTTAGGGCAGGGATTTTGGCAGACCTCTTTCAAATTATTCTCTAGTAAAACTCAGCAACCAAAAAGTTACTAATTGATGTTAAATAAAATGCAATGTGTTCTATAGTTGTTTTCAGTTCAGTTCAGAACTACTATTAAAAGTAGCAATAGTCAAAGTACTATTAAAAGTTTGGGGGGGCACACACCAGCAGAATCAAGTTAGGCATTTCAAAAATTTTGACACACCAAGCCCAAATGGTTCGCCATCACTGGTTTAGGTGGTTAAAGAAACTAGCACCCCAAAGGGCATGAATGCACAAACATCAGTCCCTGACTGTATGCTCCCAAATATCCCTTTTTGTCTTCTCTCTTTTTTCATTCGCTTTTTAATCTTTTAAAAAGTGGGTTGCACTATAATTTTAAATAAGTGAAGGGAAGCAGATGGGAGGCCAAAATGCAAGTTTAAATTTAAATTCACTTTCATAGATTACAGCTATTGGAATTGTATATGTAACATCTGGGGGAAAGAGCTTGCTGGTTTTAAGAAGGTGAGAAATCTTTTACTTAAGATGTTTTCACTTGTACCAATTCAGTTTTGCCTTTGAGTTAAAAACAGGAACAGCTGCTGAGTTTAAAAATACCCCTCCTTGCTGTTTCAACCCTTGTTCCTTTTTCTGTTGCCTGCTCTTTTTATAAACGATGTGAGCAAAGGGTCTCCCTAATGTCATAAGAACATAAGAAGAGCCCTGCTGGATCAGGCCAAAGGCCCATCCAGTCCTTCCTGTATCTCACAGTGGCCCCACCAGATGCCTGAGGGAGCACACAAGACAACAAGATACCTGTATCCTGTTGCCACTCCCTTGCACCTGGCACAGAGAGAACCTACAGTACTCCCCCCATATCCGCTGGGGATATGTTCCAGGCCCCTCCGTGGATACTTGAAACCGTGGATAGGAGCGAACACCATCTCCATGGTTTCCTGAGGGCCCTCCCCGCCCTGCCTCCCCTGCGGGCAGGCGTGTGCATACCACCAGCTCTTATTTTTCTTTCAGCAAGCTTTGTTTCTTCCTTAAAACAAACAGAGAAGCAGCCTCTATTACAGGCAAGTTTCTGTTAACCTTGCAGAACCTCTCTAGGACTTAGTCTCATTCTACTTGCCTGATATAAGCAGCCAGAGGCTGCTTCTCCTGTTTGAAATGAAGCTTACTGGGGAAAAAGTAAAAGCCTGGGGGGTCCCCACAATCCATGGATAACTGAAACCGTGGATAGCGAATCCGTGAATATGGGGGCCCACCTGTACTTCTAAACCATGTCATAGCAAAACATGCAAGTTTCTACAGAAGCCACTGATATCTCCATCTCTTTCCCTTCCCATCTTTGAACTGCAGTGGTATTTTCACATACTACTTAAATCAGTTTTGTGCTTAAATAGGTCTATGGAAATAGACCTATTGGCCTATTTAAATAGGCCTGTGGAAAGACTATAATATACTGTAATAAATAGCTATTCTGCAGTGTATTTCATGCTAACAAAATACATATGTGGTACAGATCCTGCAACAGAGGTTCAAATATACTTCTATGCCATCTATTCAAATTGTGGTGTTTCATCCCAACATTTCTGAGTGTGTCCGTAGAACTCTGTAGTACAGTAACCATCTTCATGGAGTAGAAGAGTTGGCCATGCCCCCTCCTCTCTACCACACAAATAACATCACACATGATGCTGACATGCAATGGCACAAATACCACCAATCTCCCCCCCCCCCGCTTTTTTTTGAAGGGGAAGAATTTAAATTTAAATGAAAACTGGTTGTCCATGTGCAGGACTAATGTCTTTTATGTAGTGGAGGAGGGCACCAACTCAACTACCCTATGAAGACTTGATCTTTTGGGCAAGTGTCTGAACTGGGCCCTAGTTAAGCAATGTATTTGTTTCACCAAGATTGCAGTCAAATGCAATACTCTACATGAGATGTTAATCTTTTTATGAGAGGATAACAATACAGTATAAGATATAAAAGGGTGGGAAGGCTAAATGTAAAGTTACTTTAAAATACTGTAATGTGTTTAGTTTGAAGTTGTATTGGTATGTGTGCGAAGTATCTCAAGCATTCCTTCAAATGCTTCCTAGCCCATCTATAAATCACAAAAGGGATTCTCATAAGTCATTCCATACAGCATTATCCACGCAGTTTCGTAGCCTATGTAGTGAGTAAACAAAGATGCTTCTTGAGGAAGAACATTATTATAACTCTCATTTGGTTATGTGATAAAAATGCTCCCCATCAGAGTCAATATCTGGAATTTTCTAGCTGATGGGCCTTGAATACAAACTGGCAAGAACCTGGAATCATCAGTCGGGCATCTGGAAAGGCTAGCATCTGGTGGACTTCCTCAGACGTAAATTGTCTAGAAGACTGAGGGAGTGCAGCAGTACTTGGAAGTTTGGAACAGGCAATGGCACCGGATAGGTTCTGTGGGGTCATCTTATTTCCAGGCCCAGGAGTACTCTTGAGCTGTGGTGCTAGTGTCCAAATTTGAACTGCCTGCAGTTCCCTTCTCTGACCAAGCCTGTCAAGGATCAGGGAATGGATTTTTGACCTTAAGGATTCCTCTTTTGAGCTCCACCATGGTTGGCATCGACAAATCAGTGCCTGTGACACAAAAACATTAATCCAGTTAGAAAGGTCAAATGGAAATTCATGAGATGACTGACTCCAGAGGATCTCCAAGGTTCATTAACTCCAAAGGGGATAGGACGTAAGTCACTGTTATACTTGGGAATTGGCATGGTAATGTAGTTGAACACCAGGAGCAAAATTGCAGTAATATCCAGTCATTTCTCCTTCCCATCTTGCATTACCCCCCTTAAAGAGAGAGAGAGTGCTTATGTATAGCACTTTCCCAATAGAACTACCCCTTCCATTATTCGACTAACAGAACAGAATGCTGAATTGATTGGTTCAAAAACAAGTATAGTACTAAGATTAGCATGCTTAGAAAGGCCCGCCATATTATTTGTTACAGGAGTATATAAAGCAGAATCCTGGTCTTTCAAAAATAAATAAATGTAGTACTCTGCTTTGTCCTGCTTGATCTTGTACTGGTTCTGGATGAGGTCACACTATCTTTTGAAAAGAGCTGGTTTGCATCTTGGAACTATTCCTGGTTCTTGCCTTGTGTTCTTTTTATCATTTTCATATGATTGCTGGCTGTGTCCCGTTTGGAAAGTAGGTACCTAATAATAACTGTGATCCATGTTTTGGTAGTGTTTTGGATTGATGTACTCTATATTTGGCTGCCTTTGAAGAGTATCTGGAAATCAGAGTGATTTCCACAAATCAGTACAAACTGTAGTGGCCCATCTTTGGTGAGAGCAAGTAAGTGGGATGCCAATTCTTACACATTTACCCTGGCTACCTGTGGCCATCAAGATTGTTTTAAGGTGTTGGCTACTGTGTATAAGCCCATAATGCCCAAGGTTCCATGTAAACCTTGCCATTTATTGAGATGCAAGAGGAAGGGCTGCCTCTATCCCATTTAATATAAATTGACAGACATGGATTAGGGTCTTATCTACTGTGGTGCCTACAGTCTGGAGCTCTAAAATATTTAAAAATAAATATCCCCTTTTCTTCATTTCAACTATTTCCTTAAGGGTTCTACATGTATGTATGTCCGGCATACCAGGTAGTGGTCACTATTAATTATGCCATGTTTTAAATCCATATGTTCCTCACTTTTCTAGTACTAGTTTTTTGCATATTCATCATTCTACTTGCATAATTGGGAAAATAGGTTTTTACTGAGTCCTGTCTCTTCCTGCTCTTCTCAGCATCCAGAATTGATCCCTTTCATGTCTTTGGTCTCTTTGAATCTTTTGATCACATCCAGCTGTTCTGGATTGCAAGGGGTCGTTTTTAGCTAAACAGTCGTCTGCCTAGAGAGGGCAACATCTTTTTGTGTACCATACTGATAGTGTACCCTTTTAAGTCATGTTGTTTACCTACAGGAGGAGGAGGAACTGGCTTATGAACAAACTTTAGAATTCCGCAGAGGTGGTGATGGTCAACCACGGCGGTCAACGCGGCCCACCCAACAGTTTTATCAGCCTCCAAGAGCTAGGAACTGACAGTAGGAAAATCAAAGGTAAATACTGATTGGGGGGGGGGAGTGAGCACAGAATGTGTGGGTTATCTGAAGCCCTACTTTAAACATTTTCTCCTACTATGGAAGTAACTTATTAGTATTCTTTTGGAATGTAAGGATGAGCATGGCTGCCTAAACATTTTCTCCGATAGGGGTTACAGTTTCGAGTCATTTAAAATTTTACTGGAACGTTTTAATCTCTGAGGATAATATCTGCAAAAGGAATGTTTCCTTGTAAAATTTATTTAACAGATAATATCTGTAGCATGGAAAGCATGGATGCTGCAAGTAGTTCAAGCAGCAGGAGTCTGTGGTACACCTGCTTAAGAGACTTGTGACCCTGGCTGCAGTGTGGTAATGGTATAATCAGGGCTACATTCTTGCCTGCTCCCCAGTTCATTAGTCAAAATGTAAAACCATACTAAAGCTCAGGGCACTTCTGTATGTACTATGGCTCATTCAGCTACTTTGGACTTGGCTGTTGGAACATTTGCCCAAAAGGTTGCTCATCACTAGTCACCAGATAAGCCGGTGTCTAAAACAAGAACATGACAATTCAAAGAATTGGCTTGGTTTAGAGTTCAGTTCTGAGCTGCTGTCAAATAAAGCTTGATCATTAACAATATAAATTTCTATGCCAGTATGCTTTGGTTGTAGACCGCTGATTATGTTTCCCAATTTTTTGGGTTTATCTTTGGTTGTCCCTTGATATTGCTTTTACTGATCTCTACTTATTTGAAATATGTATAAATCTCCATTGCCCTTTCTCCCCCCCCCAAAAAAAAAAAAACTGCTCAAGCTGAAGTTCAGCATACTAAAAATGATATATTTGATGTGTTTTCTTCCCTTATCCATGTGTGTGTTTAGGGATGTGGACTATTCCTTTGGTTAGGGAACTTGAATAACCTGAATTATGCCCAGACATAGGAGTGCACCCTATATACAGAGAATTTTACTGGAGTGCAAAACCTGGGAGGAGTGAGTTTCATTAGTAAATGGGATTGAGCAGTGTTGGGAAAATTTATTCAGTAGATACATGCCCTACTTTTCAACCAGAATCCCTAAAGCGGCTCACAACATACATAAACTGCAATAGAACCATTAATAATCTTGCACGGTAAAGAAGCAAAAACCAAATCAGAAAGAAGATGTGTCCAGGCTAGAGGGAACTCATAACACTGGCTCCTATGGAGACCAGCACTGGCCTGAGAGTTTTATTATAGTATTGTTTAAAAGGTTGTATATGTGTTCTGTTGTTTTTATGAATGTTGTAAGCTACCTTGGGCATTCACTTGGTGAAGGAAAGGCAGGATAAAAATTGATTAAATAAATAAATCCAGCTGAAACACAAAGCACTTATTTGCACTATATGAGGTGTAAATAAGTGCTATGTATTCACTTTTGCTGTAAAAGGATCGGCTCTGTTCTTATACGGTCTGTACCTTGGTTCTGTACCTTGGTTCTGCTCCTGAGGCCGTCGTGGCCTTGTTTCCACTCCCACAACAAGGACTTCTGGACCTCTGCAGCTTAACTGGCAAAGGATGTTTCCTGTGGGCACTGACTGTTGGTTCCATTGTGGCATAAGTATATTTTGTGTTCATACTGAGCTGCCTCCCATGGTGTTCAAGTGATTTTAACCACGTGACTGAAAACTGGCTGTGTTGGCACATTTAAAATCCACCTGAGCTAACCTTGAGAGTTGCTCAAACCAATAGTTTACCACATGGAACACCATGACACACAGCCCAATCCTATCCTCCCCCAGTTTGGGCTCTGCAGTATAGGCCGCACAGCCCATGCTGCATCCTATCCAGGGAAGGGCCCTGCTGGGGGTCTAGTCGGGGGAAGCGGACATTTGTCCACTTACCCTGGGCAGGAGGTCTGGCTCAGTTGGTAGAGCAGCTGTCTCATATGCCTGAAGATCTCAAGGACGGCAGTTCTGGATGGCCGGATGTCTGTCGGAGAGCTGCCGACATGCCACTGATAAGCTGCAGAGCCTCTGTGAGGGAGAGAAGCTGCAGCTGGCACCTTGAGTGGGAGTCAAGGTTGCCTGTCAGTTGAAGCGTGATGAGACGGACATCAGTGAGAAGCTGGACCGTGAAAGAAACCATCTAGAATGAAGGGTTCTATGCAAGACTGAAACATATTGTATTGTAAAAACCCCTTGGGTAAGCCTGCCTGTGTAAACTGCCTTTGAATTAAAGGCAAAGGAGAAATCCGATGACCAAAGAAAAGGTGGTGTATAAATAAAGCCCTTAATTAATTAATTAATTAATATTATTATATTAACAACAACCCCCAACCGCCACAATGGGGCTACTTGGTCTCTGCCAGCTGTTTGGCCGGCGGAGAATCTAGCCACTCCATGTCGGCTGAAAGGGCCTGGGAGGCATCTGATGTGGACGCCAGTCCCA
The DNA here is from genome assembly GCA_026170595.1 of Plestiodon gilberti rubricaudatus. NCBI lineage: Eukaryota > Metazoa > Chordata > Lepidosauria > Squamata > Scincidae > Plestiodon > Plestiodon gilberti. The sequence continues at coordinate 115,122,189 of JANXHW010000003.1, forward strand.
TCTCCTCCCAGGTCCAATCCGCCCCATTGCGCCCCCTCCCCACCCATCCCCTGTGCCATTCGGAGCGGGACTTAAGGCCGAGACACACCGCACATCCCGCATGTGTCTCGTGTGTGTCGCGTACGGTGCGACAAATGTGGCAAAACCTGGGCATTGGCCAAGGGAAGTGTCAATGCGAACATGCCTCCTGGCAACTCCTGGCAGCCCTCAGCATTCCGGCCAGAGGCACGTCCCACTGCAAGAACGCAGGTGCCACCGGACGCACCATGCACAACGTGCGTCACACACACTCGGTGTGCCTCGGCCTTGAACCCGCTCCATGGTGCTGGTTCCTCTGCTCTTTGGTGGGCGGGCAGCACAGACTTTGGCACCAGCACTGCCTACTCGCGGGGTGCCACAAACGTACCTTATGATCTAGTGCACCCTAGACCAGTGTAGCAGCGCTGCACCGGCCTAACTCCTCAGTAGGATTGTGCCAACAGTTGTGTTATGCGCAAGCCATCTGCGTACAGAACTGATTATCTAAATCAAGCGTTTAAATTGGACTTCTGTGAGTTGACTTAGGTCACCTTTTCTCCTTTGCCTTCTCAACTGACACTTGTTCTGTAGTCTATTTTGCTTCTGCTATTAAAGGATGCTCAGACTAGTAATACATTCCAGTGGCTGTGTGCATACAAAAGAGTTGGTTGTTAGTACAGTGGCTCTCAACCAGTTGTACTAGTACCACCAGTGGTACATCGGCTGACTGCTGGTGGTACTTGGACCGCTGGGCCACCAGATCCCTGCTCCAAAGTGGCGCATCCGGCAGCACACTTTCACTCCCAAGAGGCTCCTGCCTTTGGCCGAGCCTCTCAGGAATGCTGAGAAGGGTCCTCCTACCCGCCCAGAGCCTCCTACCTGCGTTTTCTGGCCTCCAAAAACCTGCAAAACTGGCACTGATGTCATTGCCAATCTCTTCTGGTGGTACGCAGCAGGAGAGTGGCACAGGAGGTGGTACTCAGCCGGGAAGGGGTTGAGAACCCCTGTCTTAGTGTATTTATTGTAGCAATTACATTTTGTTGAGTAAAGGGGGCCGCAGTGGCTTAGTGGTTAAGACGCTGAACTGTAGACCGGAAGGTTGGTAGGGCAGCGGTTCGAGACCTGAGTGCCATGTGATGGAGCGAGCTCCCATCTCCTGTCCCAGCTCCTGCCAACCTAGCAGTTCGAAAACAAGAAATTGCAAGTAGATAAATAGGTACCGCTGTGGTGGGAAAGTAACAGTGTCCCGTGCGTCTTGGCATTGAGTCATGCCGGCCGTATAACCACAGAAGCATCTTCGGACAGAGCTAGCTCTTTGGCCTTAGAAATTGAGATGAGCACCACACCCTAGAGTCGGACATGACTGGCTTTCAAGTAGGGGATACCTTTACCTAAATCCTTGAAACTTAAGGATATACCTATCTGAGAACAATTATACTCATAGTAGAACTAATCTCTAATTAATTTATTTGTAAAAGGAAAAAAATCTCATGAAGCTGAATCCAGTGTTCTTAGTATGAGTAACTTTCCTAGTACGAGCATCCCTCCTTAAGGCTGTCTCAGTAATGTACAGAAAGGAATGTTTTTTAAAAAAAGTTATACTCTCATCTCTTTAAAAAAATAGATATTTTCCCCTTGCTACAAGCTGTTTACTTGAAAACATTGGAGTAAAAAAATACACAAGTATTTTTCATCCAGCACAGAGGTTTGAGGGCAAGAACAATTACATGGTTAGTGTATTTTAGGTGCATTAGAATTTGGCTAATTTAAATCATCCATATGCAGGCTTGAAGGCATTTCCTCCAATTCAATACAACATTGAAAATATAATTGTATAAATGTGCAGAATTTCCTCTGCTGTCCTACAGCATCATAATCTTTGTCTTGATGGGTTTTGGAATGATAACAGTCAAGTGGTAGCCCAGGAGAAAGCACGTACAGAGTAGAAAGGGTAAGAAGAATATAAGCAAAAATGATCTTCTGCTAGCACTACATAGAGGAGCCCTTAAAGCAGTGTTTCCCAAACTTTTTCGACCTGCGGCTCCCTTGACCATTGATGACCATTGGCTCCCTGTTATATTATGTTGATGCCTGCCAATTGGCATTGCACTGTATTCCAAGAGGATTCCGTGGCACTCTGCTGCTCCCCTGACTGGTTTCCGTGGCTTCCCTGGGAGCTACGCCTCCCAGTTTGGGAACCACTGCCTTAAAGTGATAAGGAGGCTCTGGTATTCCGCCATGAGGGCGGAAGGTGTCGGGAGGTAGCTGATGTTTGGGAGCAGAATTGTCTTTCTGGATTGTGAATGCTAGATTGTTTGTTTTGATGGGGCTTTCTCTAGAAATCAGGTGGACAAGGCTGGCTCAACTACTGGTTTTATGGAGCAGTTGGAATGCATAATTGCATGATCTGGGGGGGCCCTGTTAACCGTGCCGCCACTGACGGAGGTGAGGGGGATGGCGGCGCGGAATAGGGCCTTCTCGGCAGTGGCGCCCCAATTGTGGAATTCCCTCCCCCTGGAATTGAGAACGGCTCCCTCCTTAGAGACCTTTCGGCGGGGCCTTAAGACATTTTTATTTAGATCAGCATTTGATGTCTGACATGGCGGGCTGGCTTTTTAACAAATTGCTTTTAACAAATGTAAATGTGGATGACCCACTGGGGTTGTTTGTTTTAATTGTTTTAATTGTTTTAATTCTTGATTTTAAATGTAAACATGTATTTTAATGTTTTTATTGTAAGCCGCCTTGGTTGCCCTTGTGGGAGAAAGGCGGGGTACAAATTCTATAAATAAATAATTAGCATGGATAAGGAAGGTGTGTTCTTTCCACATAGTGAGGAAGGCCCATTAAAAAGTTAACAGCACTTTGGCTATCTTATTTACTATCAAATTCATCCTCTTCTCGGTACTGCTTAATAGGAGTGCTTAAAAAGCCATTGAAACTTACCTCATAACGATAAAACAGTTAACTGAGAGAACATTGAAGGAAAGTGTGTGTGTTTTAAAACTGCCTATTCCTGCCGACTGCATAACAGTATACGTGTAAAGTTCCTTGTTTTATTGTCTGTTACTCCAAGCGTTCAGTATACAATATACAAATGTTGTCAATTAACCATGGAAGGTGGAGTGCAAATGACAAGGTAATCTTTTATGTCTTTTCTTTTTCCCCTTAGCTATTTGTTGCGGTGAAAGTTCTCAACGTTCTCCTCAGTGCTCGAGAAGCCTCACTTTGCCTGAAGGATGGGACTTGACAAAAAAGTCTGGTACAAACAGGAAGTATGGAATATATCCACCAGAGACATTTTTTTAAAGTTAGTCCTATGAAGCTAAACTTTTTACAAATGAAAGCAAACCATTGTTAATATTGCCATCAATAAAAGCCACCATGTGCTACTCTGTCCTTGCTTTGTGTGTTTTCTGCTTCATTAGCATCACTCATTTTGTTTGTTGCTGAATTAATTGTCATTGGGTAGAATCCTAACTCCTTATATTTGAACAGCAAAATGAGATTCAAAGGACTGAATGTTTCGTTATTTTTTTTATGGTGGTACATGCAGAAACGTCCCTTGTAGGCAGTGCCAGGTAAGTCGTAGACATGATGAGTCTTTTATTGGACCTATAAAGTTGCCTTTCCACACCACGCCTAGGTATGTTATGCTATAACGGCATGAAAACAGCTGAATCTGAGTAGCATACAACATTACAGTAGCTGACAAGACTGAAAAATAAAGAAGTCTTCACCTGGAGAAAGACATGAGTGGAGTGACTGTTCCAAAAGTGTTGCACCAGAGCAACACTGAGGAGACTGTCTCCTCAGTCACCTGGGGAGGTAAGTGCCTTACCTCAGATAGTCAGAAGCACCTGGAGGGAAACAAGTGTTCCTTCAGGTACCTGGATTCTAAGCCATGCAGGGCTTTTGTGTTATAAGCACCAGGATAAGGTAAGCACTTTGAATTGGCCTCAAAAATGGTCTAGAAGTCAGTGGAGCTGTTTAAGCACCAGTAAGAAGACTGCTTACCTGATTCTTTAGGGAACATGCAACCCCATTCAGAACAGGTTGAGCACCATCTCCTTCAACTGAGAAACCATCAACTCTATCTATCATGCAAGCAAAAGATGCAAGTCTCCACAAATGTCAACTTAACTGAGTTGCCAAGTCTGAATCCCCACACTCCACCACTTCCAACACATGCATGCACCAAACAGCCTCCTAAACACATACTCCCAACTCTCTGCAAACACAGTCTATACTTCCCAAACACTAACTTCAAACTCTGCAAACATATTGTGCACCCCTCAAACACACAGGCACCCTTTTCCTCCTCCCTAGCTGCTTCACAATGCTGCTGGACCCTTTTCTTAATGCGGAAAAACCAATGCCTGGCCTTTCCAGAAAATAGCTGTTTTGTTTGGTTTTTGCTTTGGACAGACCAATGTCCATTTTTGCAGAACAGACCAATGAAGCATGGCGGGTTCTTTCTGCAAAAGCCTTACCAGAAAGAAACTTCCTCTCCTTTCCTTCTCACTTGCTGTAAAGAAAACGAGAGGCAGTTCTTCTCCTGCAATTTGGGCTCTTCTGGAAAGCACCAACCTCTGTAGAAATCCAACAAGAAGTGAATTTCACCATGTTTCATTCTTCAAGCTCCAAAAGCACACACTCTCAATTTTCTGAATCCCCTTTCTCAACAGATTCTTAATTTGAATTGAAACCGGGGGTGTTCCTAGTTTCTTAGGTTGCAATCCTGTACACACTGATCTGGAAATAAGCCTATTAAACTCAGTAGGGCTTACTTTTGAGTAGCCCTCCCTTGGATTGTGCAGCAAGTCCCAATGCAGTCAGTGAATTTGCTTCTGAGTAGATACACATACGATTGTGCTGTTCTTCACCAACAACAGAATATCTAATGGACCTTATCATATGATTTAATAAAATGGTAATAATAGTAATTAAAAAATAATTTGAGGTGGACTGCAACAAAACCATGCGGCACATTATTAGTCTCTAAAATGTATACTCTAAATATCTGACTGGATTAGTAGAAGTGCAAGGCACAGCAAGTGTTTTATCATGTGCCTCCCACCTCTTTCAAATTTTGCCCCTTCACCTTTCTCTCTCAACATTCTGCTACCTTTTTTGCTCTCCCCATTCCAATTTTTTCTCTTTCCAGTCTCTCTCCACCCCACCCATACCTCTCTTTCAAATATGCCATCCCCACTTTTTCCTTTTTTCCTTGTTCCAGAACTGCCTTACTGGATCACACCCAAAGTTGAGCTACTCAAACCCATCCCCTTTGTTTTGGGGGAAAAAGCCTACTTATTTAGTTACCTTTTAAAACATGCAGAGTCAAAGTACTATATGTCAGTAATTCCTGAACAGGTGTGCACCAGATTTTGGGGGCATGGAGTTGGCTGTCTTCTACTTCCTTCCTACAAGATCTCGGGAAGCTTGGATGAAGGATTTTGTCTCCTATCCCTCCTATTTTGGATTATTCTTCATTCTCTTCCTGTGTCTGTTCTTGCCATTCAACAATCAGAAAAAGCATGACTGCCTCTAAACAGCGAGGAGGAGAGGAAACAATGATTTCCCCACTCCATCCTTCCTGTTTGCAATAGGAAGGCAAAAGGGGGAGAGCACTATGTTTCTACCTTCCCTTTGCAAAGAGTGGAAGGGAAATTACCATTTTAGGAACAAAAATGGGACTGAGTTTTAAAGCACTGTGGGCCCAATCCTATTAAACCTTTTAGCGCCAATGCAGCTGCAATGCAACCCTGAAGTAAGGCTTACCTTGAGGAGGCCTCTGTGACTGCCTTCTCACCGCAGGATGAAACGCGCACTCCATTGGCTGGAAAGTTGAATAGGATTGGGCCCTGAATCTCATTGATTTCTCTGTGAACTGGGACCAAATTTGGGAAGGGTGTGGAGCACAAGAATATTTCCTTCAAAACCTCCCATATAGATAGAATCAAAATTTTGTTTTCCACACGTATTCCTATTTATTTATTTATTTTTCACATTTTTATACCGCCCTTCCTCCAAGGAGCTCAGAGTGGTGTACATATTTCCTCCCCTCCTTTTGTCCTCACAACAACCCTGTGAGGTAGGTGGGGCTGAGAGATAGTGACTGGCCCAAGGTCACCCAGGAAGCTTCATGGTTGAGCGGGGATTTGAACCTGGATCTTCCAGGTCTAAGTCCGACTCCCAAACCACTACACCATCCTGGCTCTATTGGAAATGGTGGACAATTATACACCAATTTAAAATACAAACATACACAAAACCCTGCTTGATAGATCTTCACAATGATAAAGAATGCATTTCAGAAAAATACTGAATTTCTGAAATTGGTTTCGGGAAGTAAACTTCAAGCTTCAGATTTGATGAAAAATCAGCCACAGACTGTGCCTTTAATTCCCCAAATCAGGTAAAATTTACCTGGTAAAACATTAAACGACTGTAACTCCCTCATTTCTGGACAGACTGCACCGCATTAGGTAAGGTGGTGGAACCTGTTACCCAGATCCTTGTTCTAATTGAGGGTTTAGATTTTATGAGGAATAGAATGTTCAGGTTTTATCATTGTAGGATGCTCCCCCTCCCCTAAATTATATAAGCACCATTGTGCCTGTATAGTTAATCTTGTCAGGATTTGCCTGAATTGATGTAGAAACTTTTATCTTGCACATATTTAAGTCCAAAACATGTGTTGCTAAGGCAGTATGGTAGCCACCAAATACAACGTCCTCATGGTCTTTTTTATGTCCTTTCAGTGTATGGAAGCTCCATTCATGTGGATCAATTGTCCTGATCACGTCACTACTTTCCACATCGGAGCTACTAGGATGACATAGTTGATAGCCCCATCTCTGTGCCAATTCTGCAAGGAGAAAGCACAGTGTTTCCATCTCCTGGAGACTTGTTAGTCATGATACCTTCTGAAATGTATGGAAAGACCTTTTCTGATGAAATTGACTTTGACCTTATATCTTGATTACCCAGTATGACTTGAGTGGTTATACAGTAGGCAGAATTTTGTTTCACTGAGAAGTTAATTTATTTCTTGTTTTGCTATTCACTTGCCCTGAGGCTGTGAGCTGTGTTGGGATAAAACAGAATGCTTTTTAGTGTTTTAGTGTTTGGGGGAGCACTAATAATTGCTGAAATTTTAGCCAGAAAGAAAGTCGGTTATTTGAAAATGTAAAAAGGTACAAAAAGTGATCAAAAACTTGAGCTATTAAAGTACTGGGTAACTTGAATGAACAGTCTGTTTCTACTGCTTTTAGATGTTCCCTCAGGCTAGTTGCATAAATGATGTTTGCTGCATTTGCAGAGCTTTGTGTTCAAAAACACAACTTTTTTTTTACAGCAAATCATACTTTAAACTACCAACTTTTCAACAGGCAACAAAGGCTAAGACATGCATTACACAATTTAATTGTATTCTATTCATCACTCACTGAGGAAAAAAATTGCTTAGGAGTTTGTTTCATAATTTAATTCCCCAGGTAAAAATAGATTGCAACTACTTTGCTTTATAATCAAAAGTTTGTTCTTAGGCAGAAGTTTCTCTTACCCCATTATTACAGGAGATAAAACTGTCGGGCAACTTAGTTAGATGGAATTTAAATTACAGTTCAATTGTTTATCTGTACCTGACTATTTTCTCGGAAGGAGACATTTTCAGCAAGAAATTTAAGAAACTTTGGCACAGTCACTGCCACTTATACTGAGGGTTCAGGAATCAGCCTGGCAAGGTGAACCCTGCGATAGATGTGAACCCCTGACCGAAAACCCACCTGGGCAACCCCAGAAGTCACCCCTAAAATGGGAATAGACTGCCTTTCAACTACCTTGCTTCCAAGCCCAATAGGTCCTTTTACAGGACAAAATCAACACCTTGAATTGATGATGTAATTTTTTGGGTAAGTTGCACTGCAATCCTGTGCATGACTACTCAGATGTACGGCCCACTGAATTCAATGGGACTTACTCCCAGGTAACTGGGAGTAGCCTTAGAAACGTAATGATTGTAGCCTTAGAAACGTAATGTTAGGTTACTAACGACCTAATTCTATGGGCCTTTTACAACACCATATCTTCCAATACACTGCTGTAAAACCCAGTGATGGTGCAGACATTGCGCTGCTGCTGGGCCTTTCCGAGCTGACACCACAAAGAGCCAGTAGCTCTGCACGCCTGCCACCATGGAGCCCGGGCCACATTGACTCTGGTAACTTGGTGGCAGGGGCATATCATGGGCAGAGAGGGGGAGGTTAGGGAGCGTTTTGGGGTGGGGAGGGGGGAGGGCAAGGGGTCGTTCAGGGGAGAAAGAGGGTAGATCCCAGAGGCAGCAACTTGCACAGGATACTATCACCGCTTTTCCAGTCAATCCTGCCCCATCCGAGGAGACTCCTAGGTAGCTGGGAGGCCTACACAGAGGTAAAATATACCTACCTCTGGGTTGGCCTTCTGGTTGCCCGTCACTACCACCATAGCATGCAGTGCGTGCTCCTTTGGAGGATAGGATTGGGCTGTAACAGAGGCGTCGCTATGCAGTCCTCCCGATGACGTCACTGCCGGAAGTGACGTTATTGCCGCTAAACATCGCTCAGAGGCGCAGGGCGGGCAGGAGGGCCAAAACCATTGCTGCCTCCGCTGCCTGCTCTTCCAGCTGCCGAAACGGCGTGATTGACACCCCCCACTGCCCGCTTTGTCACGCACAACCCAAGTGCCGCCCGGGGGGCTGCCCCCATCCCCCCTCCACTTCTGGGCTGTAAGCTTCTAAGTTCTTTTCAGTGTACAAAGTGGTTTACAGTTCTCTCATTGAACTACTAGGTTGCTCATGCTTCCACATGCACATCGGAATCATTGTTTGCCTCAATGATAGCATTTGAGGTGGTAGATAATTTTATAATTTCAGGCACATGAATTCTGTAAGATTGAAAGTACGACTTCAGGGAAGTTAAGCAAAGTGTAACTACACTGAAGCTGACTGATGGATTTCAAAAGAAGGAAATGAATTCTAAATAACGTTACAGCTCTGGATGATGAGCTCTGGATTGAAGAGATTTGGCTAAATACAGACTCTTGTGAAATCAAGAAGAACTAAATGCATAGGCTCCAGTGCAAGTAGAAAATTAAGGAACCAGACAATCCTAACAAATTTAGCAGTTTTGTGTGTGTGTGTTGATTTGCATTGATTTTTGTGAGCTGTGGAATATTTACAGAATGTGAAGTGGGGAGATTTTAATGAAATGCAATGGTCTTTGACATTTAATAAGATGAATGCCACCTGCTTTTTGTGTAGACCTTTATTTATGTATTTATTTATTTAAAAAAATTATATCCCTCCTTTCCTATGCCAAGGCAAATGCCCAAGGCGGCTTACAACAGAAGTTAAAATACATAACTTAAAAAATACATTAAAAAGTTTAAACTATACATAACTGTACATAAACAATTTTAAAAACAATAAAATCCACAGGGGGAGTGGCAGCATGGAGCAGATAAGCAGCATGGCAGAGCATCTTGAGAAACAGGGAGGCAGACACAACCCATCACCCAAATGCTAGACGAAACAAAAACGTTTTGAGCCCTCGCCGAAACGTCATGAGGGAGGGGGTAGTTCTCAGTTCCCCTGGCAGGGAGTTCCACAGTTGTGGCGCCACAGCAGAGAAGGCTCGCCCACGTGTTGCCACTCCCCTAACTTGCGATAGAGGTGGCACTCGCAGGAGAGCCCCCTCAGATGACCTAAGAGAGCAGGCCAGAATATATGGGAGAAGGCGGTCCCTCAGATATCCTGGACCTGAACCGTGAAAGTTTATATTTTATATTTAAAATTAAAATATTAAGTATTTTATATTTATATATTAACCGTGAAAGTTTATATTCCCTCAGATATCCTGGTCCTGACCTTTAAGTTTATATTTTCAAAAGAATGAGTGTGTATTTAGAAAGTGTTATAGTCTTGGTGTAAATGATGTCTGAAGAACAAAATAAAGACCATGATAGTGTGAGACCCTGCTTGCCTGTACTAGCAGCTGTGTGCCAGTGAGTGCTACTGTTTTCATTGGTTTGGATACCAATGACACATTTGTTTGTGCAAGGTGATGGTTCCATGATTTCGGCTGATTCCCCAGACAAGTGGAACCCCTATATGCTGCATCCCACACTATTCCCAAGACTGGCCCAACAAGAACGGAAGCATTTCAGGAAACATCGGCAGAAAGGAAGGGCAGGAAAGCCCCCATTCTGTGACTGGAATGCTGCATGCCAACCTATTGTCTCTCTACCAGTTGCTATGCAAGGAGTGTCAATTATAAGGCCCAGCAGCTATACACTAACAGCAAAATCCACCGCAGACTTCGGGCGGCAGAAAGAGCGTTATGCCGCCTGAAGCCATCGTAAACGTGCCATAAGGCACATTTGCGCCTCCTTGGGAGTAAGGGAGGTCGGCACAAGGCCGGCCTCCCTCATTCCAGCGCCGGGATGAGCATGTTGGGGGCACATCCGCTGCGGCCGGCTGCATGGGCAGTCCAGCAGGCGAGGGAGGGGGGCCATTGGTCTAGCCAGCCTGGGAGGGGGTGGGGGATGGTGTTGGCCATATCCCCATCCCTGCCAGGCTAGCTTGGCCATTATACGGCCTCCTCCAACTTCCGCCAGCTATCTAGCTGGTGGAAATCCGAGGTGGCCGATAGGACCTGCCCCGATTTACACTCGGGGAAGGGAACGCTTGTCCCCTTCCCTGAGTAGACTTCCGGCCCGCTGGTCCAGATGTCAAAATCCTGTGTAGGGATCCGGCGCCGGATTCTTACACAGGATTTCGCTGTAAGTCTGGTATGCATATACCGGTTCGGTTCCTGAGATATGTTCATAAGTCAAAATGTACATAGCTCAAAACATCCAGCTCTTACTGGCCCAATATTATCGTGCTCAGAGGCATCAGTATGGTTTGCGTCACCCGGTGCAAGAGCTCATCGTATCACCCCAGTGGTGTCACTAAGGTTGGTGTCACCCGGTGTGGTAACTCATGGTATCACCCCCATTAACGTATTTTAATATATAACAGTACAGGTTACCCACAAATCAGTAACCAACAAAAAAAACAGTAGCCAACTTGATGACACACACAACTGAAGTTCTAGTATTAGCTCTGATACATAGAAATGAGAGCTGACTCATACTAATGCCTTATTGGTTCCATGCTGTGTCATAACAACACCTCATTGTCTCTCAGAACAGTCTCATTGGTCAGTTTTGAGTTAAGGAAATCCACTTTTTGTTACATAAGGCAGTTGTGTTTTCTGTTTCTAGTTATTTGGCCATAACGTTTTATATAATACAGAGTATTCAACACAGTTTGTTTCATTGCATTCAGCATTAAATTACCTTTCTAATTATATATAACAGCATGGTGTTATTCCTAAATACAAATTTTCCAGAAGTTTCCATAATTTTGGCCACTAGTGGCCTGAGGTGTCACCCTGTGTGGAAAAGGGGGCAAGAGCTATGCTCCGAGGCACCCCAAAGAGAGCTGAAAAAAGGCCACTGTTAATTAAGAATAATCATGTACATTCAATCATAAAATGGCAAGACACCCACTTGCATAGCCAGTCTGGGCAGGCTAGCTGACCATTCTCCTAGGCCAGGGGTGGGGAACCTTTTTTCTGTCGAGGGCCATTTTAATTATTACAATATTGCTCGTGGATCGGCTGTCAGGCCGCTTGAAATTTTTATTTATTTATTTTCATTTGCACACGCACACACACACACCCCAGGCCGTTGAATGGGCAGCTCCAGGATCTGCTGCTGCTGCTCAGAGGCAGGTGAGCCCAAGCAACGCTCGCAGCGGGCACATTTGGTGCAACCTTATCGCCTTTGGGCGCAGTTCACTGGTTTCCACGTTTACTGGTTTCTGCGCCCCGTGGGTGGCAGCAGCGATCGCCACCGAATCCACCCCTCTTGCAGCCTCCCCACCCCTTCCTGTCCTGTTCTGCCCTCTCCCACCCTCTCCCACCTCCCTTTTTTCTTACTTTGGCAGGTAGTGTGCGCTCCTCCAGCCTTCTTGCAGGTGCTCTGGCAGCATGCTACTCTGTGCGCTGCCGGAGCACCCTTTACGGCTGCTTTGCAGCAGTCACTACCAGCAGAACACACGTTCCGCTGGCAGCTGGGCTCAATAGGATTGGGCTGTTGGAAACACTAATGGGGGTCAGCTGTTCTTTATAGATGGTTGATTGCTTGTGTTCTTGTATATTTAGCAACAATCATAGAGAGAATCAAAACACTAGCAGAAAGGTTGGAGTTGCTCATGGAAAAGGGAAAGTATTACAAGGAGGCAAGTTTTCCATTGACCCATAAAATTGGGATATTAGTACTGCTGATCCAATTGAAACAGGTGTAACTTCTATGGAATTTTTTTAATGGTTTCTCTATTGCGTTGCTTGACTGGAATATTCATTTTGGTTTGTACAACAGAATGTGTGCAAGTTTCTTCACGAAAACTATCTAGAATGGCAGCTGCTTACTTTGTCCTTTGCAGGTTTTTTTTTCTAAGAAATGCTTGATTGCTTCAGAAACCTTGTAAAAATTCACACCATACAATAATATTAACAGCTTCTTCCTACCCAGGTTAGTTTAAGTGAAGTGAAAAAGTAATAGCCTCTCACATATAGTGTGATCATTCTTCTGTATAAAATGTTTCTATAAATATATCAAACCCAAGCCTAGCAGCATCTGCTGAAAAACACTGACAATGTAAAAACTAGCAGTCACAACAATTTATATGTATTGTAATGTGCTAATCAGTTTTCTGGTGGTGAATTGCAGGAAGAAATGAGGAAGGGCCAAATGGGTGCAGCACCTAGTGGTTAGCCTTTCTCCTTCTCCTCCTGTTTCTATTGACCAAACTGGAAGTTACTGGGAAAAACAATAGCTTCCACTGCCACAACCCCAGGCACGAAGATGCCACCTTTCCCCTGAACTGAAAAAAAGAAAAAGGGCCCCTGATCTGAGGGAGATCCCACTGAAAACCGAACAGTATCAAGAGCCGGCCGAACTGGGAAAGGGTGACCAACCTGTTGTTTGAGGAACTGAGGCCAAGCAGGGGGCAAAGGACAATAAAAAGGGTTTATTAAATGAGTTGAAGGAATAATACACTGGATGAGAAAAAGTAATGGGACAAACAGCACTCAGGAAATGAAAAACAAGAAAGTCAAGTTGCTGATGCTATCAAGAGATAAACCATAGGATGTTTGCAGCAAAGCATGCCACAGAGGATAAAAAGTAAGCAAAACAAATGTACACCTTGACATGAATTTCTGAATACTTTGCCCTACTCTTTCTATTCATGCTCTTCCAGGAATCCAGATCCTACATTCACAATGCAGAAAAGTGAATGGTTGGGCCTTTTGCAAAACATCATCTGCTTTCAGTGATAATCTATGACCATGACCAAGGGCATCTCTGTGCTGCCTTTAAAGAACCTTGGTTTGTTGATGTCATTGGGTCATCCAATCGGAGAAGTGAGAAACAGTTGGGCTTCCCAGACCACCCCTTTACTAACTAGGTAGTAAAGTGAGGCAGGTCTTATGTTCCTGTTAGATTTGCTGAGAAAACCATTGCACAGACCCTAAGTAGAGGAGCTGTATGGGCAATCTAGAGATATGGAAGAGTGGAAAGCTCAGTGAGAAGAGGTTGAAGCCCAGATTCAGGATGACTGAGGAAAGGAAGTAGTGCAGGTAGTGCCCTGAAAAACAAGAACCTGAATGATGTGTCAGGGGAGGAGGAGATGAGAGTTCAAGGAAAGGATAAGCAGAGCAGGTAACCGAGAAAAGGAGAGTAGTATAGGTGAACAGGCCCTGACCTGAGGGCAGGAGAAGCTATATGCTAGCCAAAATGAAGAAGACATCAAAGGACTTCACTCAGACAAATGAATATAGAGTAATACTAGAAAACAAATCTCCTGCTTTATTATATTATAATTGTTGGACAGCGTGAGAGCTAGATCCACACAATAATAGTGGGTGTGGGTATATGTGTTCATCCTCACCAATAGGGGGAGCTCTTTCCTAGTTTAAAGATGTGAGGGATGTCTCATTATGTCTCATTTTTTCCTGTACTATTGTTTTCTGTCTCCCTGCCCAAGCAGCCATGATCATTTGCTTCTCTCGCTCTTATGTCGCAGTATGTATAAGGAGCTTTGTGTAACTCGGCTCCACAGTGAATGAGTTGTTCTTTCCACTGCTCTGCTATCAATAATGATGTATGAAGTCTCGGTTATTGCTTTGCTATAATGAGGGTGGAAAAGGTTGTGAAGACTTTCCCATTATATTCTTCATGGTTGATAAAGAAAAAAAAATCACTAACTGGTAAGACTTTTAGATGTAAAATGTGGGTGAATGGTGTGATAGGTTATAGGGAGAAATTTCTTATAAAGTTACAATCGGGTGAGACTCCAATTAACAATGAACTCTGCTGTAAAAACGTTCACAGACTTTCAGGCAGGAAATATCTTTGTAGAGAAGGGTAAATTTGGGTGTTTGCGTCAGAGGCTGATCCCAAACTAACTAGAGAAAAATGCTTGTGTACTTCCCTCAAACCATCAAGGTACCTGGCAGCAGATGCTAGTGTACAGGCGCTAGCAATAAGCATTCCAGGGTGCAGATGTGTGTGTACTGCCCTTGTGTGTAAACTCAAGAAAAAACTTCCTTTCATTTTAACATAAATATTTGTGTTCTTTATTTGGGGGCCACAGGTGGGAGGAGGCACCATCTATCAAGTCATGTAAATCTCTTGGTCCCTGGTCTTTCTGAAACAGAAGGAGGACCCTTGAGATCTTGTTGCTTGCTCACGAGTCTAATCCAAACTTCATGCTTTGTAGATCCCACATCACCAGCTGTGGTGGCTTCCTGCATGTGTGCTTGCAGGGACGAGTTGTACTGCCAGCTGGCTTCGGAGACCAAGTTGATGTGACCAATTTGAGGGTAGAGGCTGTCTGAATCTGAACCTGCACCCTCCATCTCCACCTCTTCAGCAAGCGAAGAAGGGGAAAGAAAAGTCCAGCTAAGAAGAACTAGAGCAGACAGCAGAACGCCATACCTTTTGGTAATGGCCCTCACAGTTAAGGGTGAAACGTTAGGAGAAAAAAGTTTTTGTTTTAATAAACCATGGCTTATAAATCCGAACAGTGATTCTGTTTGTTTTATGGAAAAGCCCAGCTTGTGGTGATCTTGAATGGCCTTACAAGCCTTATTCATTGGTTTTATAAGAAGGTATAAATATAATGCAATGCTGTGCACTCCCCATTTCCCCAAAGGATAGGAAGTTTGGGTCATGCTATACAATTTAGTTTCCTTTGGGTGAAAGAGGACTGGAGACTGGTAATATCTTGGTAATATCCATTTTAGTTACAAATATACAAGTGGAAAATAGTGGAAGAAACTGGATTCCAGAAGTAGACAGCATAACTACTAATCCTGCATAAGAGCTCCCAAAAGAGCCAGTGCACCCCAAGCTGCTCCATTTTGGGCTCATGCAAAGCCCCCTATGATGTGTGCAATATTCCAAATCAAAACTGAAACTATGTCTAGGTGTCTTTCTGTTGCTCTGCCAATCTCTGGTTTAACACTCCTGCAGCCCAATCCTGCCTAAGGATCCACCAGATCCTGTGCACCGCCGCGGGCAGGCTCCTGCCCAGTGGTAGGTCTCCTTGGGGAAGGGGACACTCATTCCCTTCCCCGAGTGTAAAGGGTGCTGGGGCCAATCGGTCTCCTCGGATTTCTGCCAACCCAATTTTGCTGGTGGAAGTCGGGGAGGCCGTGTAACGGCTCAGCTTCCCAGTGGGGACCGAGATATGGCCGATATCCCCCGTCCCCTCCTGGGTCGAATGGGCCTATGGCCGCCCTCCCTTTGCCCCCGAACCGCCCCCCCCGTCAGCTGGATCCTTACCTGGGTCCTCCGGTGGGTGGGCGTCGGTTCTGTCGGCCCTGCTCTCAAGTCGTCAAAGTGCCTTACGGCACTTTTGTGATGTCTTCGGCCAGCAAAACTTTCGTTCCGTCGGCCACAGTTTGCGCAGGATTTCACCTATCAAGTTTGTCAAGTCATTGGACAGGCTCCATTGAGTCAGCAGAAGCATAGTGCTATGCAGAGCCATGTCTGGTTCAAGATTTTGAGAGACAGTGAACCTGGAATATGAGGAGGTTGGCTGATTACTAGGCCTGCTTCAAGGGCACTGGAAATCACCAACTTTTTCTGATCTCTGCAAGCACTAACCCATACAGCAGTGTTTTCCAAACGTTTTCAACCGGCAGCTCCCTTGACCATTGGTGACGATTGGCCGTTGCTCCCCTTTACATTATGTTGATGCCTTCCAGTTTGCATTGCACTGATTCCGTGGCACTCTGCGGCTCCCCTGGCTGGTTTCCGCGGCTCCCCTGGGAGCCGCGCCTCCCAGTTTGGAAACCTCTGCCATACAGGTTCTGAATTTAACGAGGCTGGTTGAGGACTGGCCTTTGATCAGTTTGGAATCTATTACCATGTGCTCTCAGTTTTGTATACATTTTTGAAACGGTTTATAAAATATACTTTAAGGGTTGCAGCATGCCAAGGGTTGCAGGATGGGAACTGAAAATTATAGCAAAAACAGAGTACTGTGTGGGGTGGTGGTGGATGGGGGCAGGGTAGTTTCACTCTTCAAACAGTGGGACAGAAAGCAAACTTGACTAGACCTAGATATTTCAGTTTAAATTACAACACTAAATTGGAAATGTTAGATCCTTTCCAAAGGCAGCCAGACTCCCAAAGCATCTGGTTGCTGTGAATAATGCATAAAGAAGACTATTTAAACTTTCAAACAAGCAGAAATATCCTAGAGTGTTCATTTAACAACTAATTTAATAGGAATAAAAAATTAGGAGGCTGATAATTAATAATTGCATATTTTAAAGAATTCTACTTTTAAATGTTTCCTGATAATTGTGAGATAAAAATTAAAATTTGTCCCAAGAGGAGGTGGGGTGGGATTGCAGAGGGAAAATTTAGAGTGGTTGTGCTACGTGTAAGGGCTCCCTTTGCCTGACCCAGATCAATGTGCCAGCAACTTAGTGCTTACTTCTGCTCAATATGATGCTTTCTTGACAGAGGTTCAGTGTAGGGCATGATCTGAATCTTCAATTCTTAAATTTGGAAGGCCCTCTGGACTGCCAGGCTCTATGTCTAATGTCTGTTTTGCATGTTCTTCCAATCCTTGGAGCAAAGTGAATGCTTCCCATTTCCTTCAAAAGTGGCATCAGCAGGGTTTTAAAATTACTCTGTATCTCGGGGAAGCAGTCGGTCAGACAAATATAAACCCCAATTTATACAGTACTGGTATTAGTTCAGATGTGGTGGAGAGAGCAAGCACCCTTCCTTTTGACCATACTCCTGAAAGAATAGATGAGCTGTGCAATCCACAATAACGATCATTTGAGCAAAAGCTAGAGTTGGGGACTCTAGTCTGGTGACTTGCCCACTAGTCCAGCTTAAGATTCGGCAATCGCCAGTGACTTGTCCAACTCAACTCGAGACTTGGCCCCTTTATGGCTGAGTCACATTTTAAAGCCCTATTAGTTTATTTTACCAGCTGCCGTAAACCTGGAAGAAGGCATCTGCGACACTGGAAGAAGACAAGGGTGCAGCGGAGATGGTAGGTGGGAGGGAGTTTCAAGGATGGGTGGGAGGGGCGATAGGGAAGGCAAGGCTTCTCAGTGTTTTTTGGCCATGAGCATGAGGGAGGGAGGGTTGGACAAGGGGAAGGGGCCAGAGGGTGATAGGGAAGGGAATGCTTCTCAGCGTTTTTTGGCCATGAGCACAAGGGTGGGAGGGAGGGCTGGACAAGGAGTGGGTGCAGGGGGAGAGTTTTTCAGCACTTTTCTCTCGTTAGCTAGGGTGATGGTTAGAGATCAGACTCAGGCTGCTTCGTTCTTCTTTCCATTTCCAGTGGTGATTATTTATTATCATTATCAGGCATTCAGGACAGACTGAAGAACAGTCAGCAAGTTATATACAAAGACTGGGTTGTCACGGGTTTGAAAGCCATGTAAAAATTTAAAAAAATGTATCTTTATGTAAAAACAAGTAGGATTAACAATTAAAGAATTAAAACTACTTCAAGAATTAAAACTTGAAAGAATTAAAACTTTTAACTTTTTATGCGGGCTGCCCCCCCCCCAGCATCACCCTTCTCCCTATGGGGCTTGGGAGCGTCGGGGGTAGTCCGCTGATGGCAATGTCTATCCTTTTCGGCGAGGAAGCTGGGCGCCTCCTGGCGTGTTTTCTCTCTCCACTCTGCCGAGGGCCTCCCCTTTACAGGCTCCCCCTCACAGCATAAGCGGGCGATTTCACTACTGAGAAAGGGGATGAGACACGGTGCCTGCCTGTTGTCCTCCGACCTCCCCCCCCTTGGGGCGGGAAATGGAGCAAGCCTTCGGACGAGTAACTGGAGCCCACAGCGTTACCCTTCTCCCTACGGGGTTTAGGAGCGGCTGGGGGCAGGGTGCCCTGACCACCGCTCCTGCTGGGCGCGCTGACAGGGCAGGATCATCTCAGGCAGTAAGTAAAAAAATAAAATAAAATCCCTTGCTTCAGCCTTCGCAGCAGATGGCACTTCTGACTCACTGCAGCTGGCAGCGAGAGCCATGGCAGCAAGTGTCTCCGTGCGCCAGAGCACCTGGCCGCATCACTGGGACGTTGATGCAGCGTCCCAGGCTAGAGTAGTGGGAGTTCCCTTCCAAGGGGGGAAACTGTTTGGTGGGGCTCTGGAGCCACTCCTAGTGGAGACAAAGGGCAAGAATAAGGCCCTGCCTATGAGGGAGCCTGATGGGGTAGCAGCCCCAGCGCTCCTTTTGCTCCTACAGGTCATCGACCAGACCATCATCGGGTCAATCCTCTGGAGTCCCTCGGGTCCCATAGGCTCCACGGGGGTCCGACATCAGGCAGAAGCCAGTTCAACACCGCCAACAATCTCCCAAGGGCTCCAAGTCCACCCCCGCCTGACAGCCCCAGCCCTCCTCCTGTCCAAGTGGAAGGACGGCACCATGGGTCCACGGACAAGTGGCCAGCAATCGCCAAGGACCGGGGGTACGGCAGTCGGTAAGCCAGGGATGCTCCCCGGAGCTCCACTCCTTTCCAAGAGACGGGTTCACAGAACTACGCAGACCGCCCTGCGACCCCGGCCATGCCCGGACGCTCCAGGCCATGGCTCAACTAGTGGACAATGGAATCGTAGAACCTGTCCATCAGGACCCGATTGCCCACATGCACCTCTGCAGACAGGGCGGCAGGTGGCCTCGCCCTCTCCACCAGGGGCTCAGATGCCAGTTCACCCGGACAAGATCCCACGTAGCCTCAGCCAGGGCAGAGCACGTGCAGGGAATAAAGGGCACAGTAGCCGATTGGCTGTTTGGAGGGCCCTGGAGGATGCAGAGTGGCATCTTCACCCGTATAGGCTTCACCGGATAGAAGCCAAGTACGGGAGGATGAGAATAGAGCTTGTTGCCACCAGGGGGACCAACCAGCTCCCTCGCTTCTGCTCCAGGGGCCTGCAGGCAGACGCAGAAGGGGCAGATGCCCCACACCAGCCCTGGCCTCGGGCCCTCCTCTGCCTATTCCTCCCTGTTCTCCTGCTCCGCAGGTTTCCACGCGGAATCTGGGCAATGGGGACCTGGGTAATACTAGTGGTCTTGTTCTGGCCCACGGGGCCCTGGGTGAGGGACCTCCTGGACCTTCCAGTGAGCCTGCTTCCTCGGCTGCCGATAGGCCCAGCCCTCCGGTCCTAAGGCCTGGGGCTACACCCACAGCCTGGCCGGCTGTAGGGGCCTACCTGGCGGCTGAGTGGCAGGGTTTAGAGGGCCTG
Source organism: Plestiodon gilberti rubricaudatus (assembly GCA_026170595.1). NCBI lineage: Eukaryota > Metazoa > Chordata > Lepidosauria > Squamata > Scincidae > Plestiodon > Plestiodon gilberti. Next base: position 115,142,092 of record JANXHW010000003.1, read on the forward strand.
GGGTACTCCGAAGTCAGCCTCTCTACCCTGCTCTTCGATCGAAGGGCTTCCACCAACCGCATCTATAACTCTACAGGGCGTATAATTGCGGACTGGTGCACACAGAGGGACATCAGGCCCAGAGCACCTAATTTGTGACATTGATTGCAATTCTTGCAGGACGGCCTGGATAAAGGACTTAGCACGTCCACACTCAAGCGCCATGTCTCAACCATCGCTTCCATCATAGGGCACCCCCAAGGGCCGGCCCTTTCTGCTCACCCTCACGTGCGCAAATTTCCTGAGGGCAGTGACACTTATTAACCCCCCTCCGGTTAAACGCTCCCCCACGTGGGAATTGTAGATAGTCCTAAAGGCTCTCACCAAGACGCCCTTTGAGCCCATGGCCACGTGTGCTCTCCGGGAATTGTCATTTAAGACAGTATTTTCTAGTGGGCATTACCTCGCCTAGGCGAGTCTCAGAACTCTCGGCCTTGGTCTGTTAATAAGGACCTCTGTTCCTTCCAGGAAGACAGAGTGGTCCTTAGATTGAATTCCACTTTTGTTCCAAAAGTTAACTCTCCTTTTCATAGGGACGAGGTTATTCTCCCATCTTTCTGCCCCAGACCTGCCCCCTCTGAAACGGGAGTGGCATTCACTAGACGTCAAAGAGCCCTCAGCTTCTCTATCACCAGAACAGCGGAGTTTCGGAAACAGAATCCATGTTGGGGTCCTATGGCCCCAGATGTAAAGGGTGCAAAGTCAGTCCCTCGTTCTCCAGGCGGATGCGTGGGGTCATCGCCAGGGCCTACCGTCTCAGAGGGCTCTCTCCTTCAGACGGCCTTGTCGCACACTCCTTAAGGGGGGCAGCCACATCTGCAGCTTAGCAGGGCTTCCCCTCCTTAGAGGTAGTATGTAGAGCAGTGACCTGGAGCTCACCGCACACTTTCATGAAGCACTACCGCATTGACGCATACGCATCTGGGGACACGGCCTTTGGTAGGTGCGTCCTGCAGACTGTGTTGCCAATAATCTCAGTTACTCCCCACCCTTGAAGGGCATAGCTTGGGTATATCCCAGCACTAACACTGGGCCAGACCTGGAACCACTGGAGAACGGGGAGATTGGTACTTACCGTGAATTCCCCATCTCTGTGGTTCCGGTCTGGGTCAGTGTACCTGCCCGTGGGATTGACTGAGGCTGTGGTGGTAGGGGGAGGACCCCTTCCCTCCTGCTCCTTAGTCCACAGGTACCTGACAGATGACCGGAGAACAGCGGAGGACTGTGAGGAAACAAAGAAACGGAGACTGATGATTCCTATGGGGGATCTGGAAACGCTCCGCGAGGAGGAGGTACTGATCCTAGGCTTGAACAACTGGGGAAGCCAGGAGCCCCTCCCATCCTATAAAGGCTGGATCACATGACCCAGCCTAACCAGGAGGGAGGATCTACCCAGCACTAACACTGACCCAGATGGGAACCACAGAGAAGGGGAATTTACGGTAAGTACCAATCTCCCCGTTTTCTCCTAACAAAGCTATTTTTCTTTAAATGACAGAAATTTGTCTTACTGATTTGTGATAAACAATATTAAAACTGATGTAAGATTATGCCAAATGAATCAAGACTGCAATGATATAATAAACTAAATTCAAGCAGAAATAAATGAAGAGTTCAGGTAAGCTTACAAAGGGTTTGTTTAAATGGTAATTTATCTTGGGATAATACTCCACAAACTTGTCTCTGAAATGTTTACAGTTCATAGGGTTGTACAGAAATTGAGTAGATTAAAAGGGTATTTGGCAGATCTCAATTTGATTTACGTGTTGCTGTAACAATATGGTTTGCTGCAGTGTGCATCACCCCCATGACCTAGGATAATGAACAAGAGTGTGTCACACAAACACTACGGGATGCCTTTAGTCATGAAAACAATAGACTCTTCTTGGTTCTGCTTCTGTCACAGATAAAGTGCTAAATGTGATGCATAAAAATAAGAATGCCCTATGAAAACCTCTATTTTATTTGTTGCAATATAAATTATACAGCCCAGCTGATATACTGTACTGTATTAAAGAGTGAATAATTGCTTAATGCCCTAAATCTAAACGGTTGTTTAATTTTGCAGGCCACATTTAATAGTTTAACTAGAAAATCAAGCTACTTTATCACTTAAATCGCATAAATAAATTTTCATACGCTCACAGTGCAATTCTGTGCATGTATACTCAGAAGCAAATCCCACTGTGTTCACAGTAAAGGGAGTCTGCAGGCTCCCCGCACGCCCCCCGGAGGCCTGGCAAGACCCCCACGTAGCTAAAAAAACCCACCTTTTTTCCCCCGGTGGCACGATCCCAGAAGTGCCATCACTGTCACCATGGGTCGCCACTCACCTTAAGGGAGTAGCAACCCATTGTTCCCGGCTGGGGCATCATAATGCCCCAGTTTGGGAACCACTGGATGCATAGGATTGAAGCCTTACGGCCCAATTCCTCCCGCCGATGCATCCGTGTCAAACAGGTGCATGCTGCATCGGGGGCGGGCAGCAACCCGAGGGCAAACGGGAGGTAAATATAAAACTTTTATACTTACCTCCCTGTAAGCCCTAGGGCTGCATATGGGTCTCTTGGACATACACCACCACTTTTGGTGGCATATGTTCTAGGAGACCAAAGGGGTAAGGAGATTCAAAAAGGAGGGTATAGGATCCGGCATGCACCATTGTCACTGGATCCACCCCCTCCTGCCTCTTCCCCACCTCGGTTCCTCCCCCCTCCCTGTCCTGTTGCTACCCTTAGTCCTCCCCTCCCACCCCACCACTGACTTACCAGGTTCAGGGGGGTCCAGCAGCCTCTTGAAGCAGTGCACGCAGATTGGCTGCCGATGGAGCATTGCACGTGCTGTTCTAATGTGCTCTGCCCAGCAGTCCAATCTTCCATAGGATTGGGCTGTTAGACATTTATCTGAAAGTAAGCTCCACTGAATTTAGTAGGACTTACTTCTGAGCAGGCATGCATAGGATTTTGCTGTTAGATTTTATGTCATCTTAGCTACATGGACATTTCTTACTATGGCAAGAGATTCTGTTTCTGTTTTCCCTAGATTATAGCAGTTTAAATCTGACTAAAATGTGGGCACTGCTGGTGCACACCTCGGGGGGGGGGAGCCCTGGAGACACCTATGGGCCTCCTCGGCTGGCGCAAATCCATTGAGGTTGTATAAGGCCGGACAGGACTGGAATGGGGAATAGGATATTGGCAAAGTATGCCACTGATATCCTTGTCCCATCCCTGGCCTGGCTGGCCAATCACCCCCAGCACACCCTCCCCACATCCTCCTGATGGTGTGGCCTTTGGCCCCAGCCTGAATGAGCCAGCACCCAGCCTTGGTGCCGGCACCTCTTACTTGCCAGGTGCGCAAACGTGCCTTATGGCACGTTTGCAACACCCAACACAGTGTTATTGGGAGCCCTCGCCCTGCCGGCATAACTTTGCACAGAACTGCGCTGTAAATCTGGCCAATTGATAGTTATCAGATATTTTGGTAACCTGTTCAAAAGGTATAGCTCCACGAACTATTCACTTAAGAGGCATGATACAGTTTCAAAGTTGATGTTTGAGATATACACAGGCAATATTACAATTCACTCTTGCAAAAGGATATGAGAATCTCTCAGAATACTTGTTTTTCATCATGGTACTGTTTGATTAAATATTTTGTGGACTTTACAAATTTGTTTCCAAACTACAGCCCAAACTTGTGTTCCAGAGTACAGCCCAGCGTCGATATCCCTGCCCCCTCCCAGGTTTGGCCAGCCAATCCCCGCCACCCCATCCTGCCCTGCCTATGCCCTCCTGCCGCTTGGTGCAGGACTTACCTATGTCCGGCAGCGCAGGAAACGGAGGGTGGCTAAGTGAGCGGCGCAAATGACTCTGTGACGCAAATGTGCTTTATGGAACTTTCACAACACCGTAGGCCGGCGGAGCATTCGCTCCGCTGGCCTATCTTTGGGCAGGTACAGGCAGCCCATATATTTTTCTGAAATGACAGGTACCATCATTTATTTCCTGGCTGATGTTGAGAAATAAGTCACTTATAAGACAGCTTTGTATAGAATAGCAGGTGATAAAATTCAAGTATGTTTACACTATTGCCAGACCCTGTCAAGGTATCACTTGGTATAAAGCTATCCTGTTAGGAATGATGCCAAGGTTTTTGATTTACATCTAATTTGTATTATATATCTTGGATTGTTTGGCCAAACTCCACTTGCATTTTCAGCAAATCAAGTACTAAGAGTCTAGCCATGAGAATCAGATTTTAGTGGAGGTCAACATTTCACTTGGATGCCCATTCCAAGACATCACTTGATCATTGAGGCAGTCTTTGCTAGACTTACCGTCTTAGGGCTACTGATTTGAGGATACAAAGTTTGCAGACTCCCTCAGAGCTTGAGTAGACAGGGACTGGAACATCCCTATCTCACCAATCCAAGACTGATCAGCCCAGGATAAGCTACTAGTCCCCAGGAGGAGATGGCCTGGTCACACTTCAATTAGCAAATCTTTGGGATGTATGGCCTATAAAGAGAGTATACGAAGTATACTTCTTTGTAGCTCTGAGTCAGGGTGAGATTGTCCAGACACTGGGATGCAGTGATGTAGACTTGAGTCTATTGACTCGGACTCGAGTTGGACTCAAGTCGTGTCAATCACTTGACTCGGCGATTGTAAAAAGACTTGACTGACTCAACTGGAGACTTTGAGCCTTTTATGACAAGCTGAACTTTATTCAGGTTTAAACCCGTTTTCCCCATTAAATAGATAGGGACTTGCAACTCACAACCAAAGACTTGGGACTTGGGGGCAAAGACTTAGGACTTGACTTGAGACTTGATCCACATCCCTGCTGGGGATGACGTGGGTAAATGTTGAGTCATCCCTTGATTCATCCAAAGAAGGATTGGATTCTGAACTGGGCTATGGAATTAGACCAGTGGTTCTCAAACGTTTTAGCACCGGGCCCCGCTTTTAAAAATGATACTCTACCTAGTTTTAGGTACCCACCTAGTTTTATGTGACTTTAAAAAAATGTTATCTAGAAAGAAATATTATATTTATTTATTTGCAAGTAACATTTTATGTATTTATTTATTTGTTGTTTTTTTTAAAAAAATCTACTACAGGAGCTTAGCTGTTTGCAGGGTAATTAGCAGCTATCTTGCAAACTGCATGAGCTCAGCTCTTTGAAGGGCAGTTAGCAGCTATATGGTTTTTGAATAGCCTCAGGGCTTGTGGCAATTACATATCTGATCTTTCCATCACCTGGGACCCACCAGAAATCAGGTAACAACCCACCAACAACCCGACCCAAAGTTTGAGAAACACTGAATTAGACATTAGGGTAGAGTGTATCTCAGTGCAGATCCTTGACACGCATAATACTTATGGCCCTGCTAGATAAGCAGTTGGCCCTCTGTACGGTGATGGCGGGGAAGGGGAGATAAAAGAGGATTGGGAGATTGCAGAGAAATTAAATGAGTTCTTTGCACATGTTTTCATGACACAAGAGCTTGGGCAGATACCGCTGCCTGAACAGTCCCTTCTGACCAAGGAATTAAGAGAAGACATTTTATTGCTTATTGATAAATTAAAGAATAACAAGTCACTGGGCCCAGATGACATTCACCCAAGAATTAAGAAGCTCAAGTGTGAAATTACAGATCTTCTGACTAAAATATGCAACTTGTCCCTTAAAATGGTCAATGTGCCATGGGATTGGAGGATTGGCTAATGTCACCCTAATTTTTTTCAAAAGGAGGGAGAAGGGACCCGGAAAAATACAGGGCAGTCAGCCTAACATCTGTTCCAGGTAAGATGGTGGAATGCCAACTCAAGGATAAAATCTTGAAACATATAGAAGAACAAGCTTTGAAGAGGGAAAATCAGCATGGCTTCTGTAAGGGTAAGCCTTCCCTCATGAATCTAGAATTTCTAGAATTTGAAAAGGTCAACAGGCATGTGGATGTGGATGAACCCATTGATATTACATTATATATCTGGATGTTCAGAAGGCAACTGACACAGTTCCTCACCAAAGCCTCCTGAGAACACTCCACAGTCATGGAATAAGAGGGCAGGTCATTTTATGGATTAGGAACTGGTTGAAGACCAGAAAACAGAGAGTGGGTATGAATTAGGCATTTCTCACAATGGAGAAGGTGAAAACAAAGTGCCCCTAGGAATGGTCTTGGGACTGGTGCATTTCAATGTATTCATAAATGACCTGGAGTTGCAGATAAGCAGTGAGGTGGCAAAGTTTTCAGATGACACTAAACGTTTCCAGGTGGAGAAATCCAGAATGGATTGTGAAGAGCCCAGAAGGATCTCGCTAAACTGGGGGGATGGGTGGCAGAATGGCAGATGCACTACAGTTAAGTTCATGTAAAACAGTGTTCCCAAATCTGTGGTATGTGTACGCGGACCACAGTGGTACGCGGACCACAGGTTGGTGGTACGCTTGCACTCAGGCAGCAAGATGGCAGCCGTCATTGCAGCCATGCTGCACCAGAGCCCTGAAAACAATGGTAAGCAGTCCTGGGTGGCCGGCAGAGCTTGAGTACACGGGTTTCCCCGTGCTGGGAAATGCCCTTCTGCCTGCCCTGACCCTCTTTACCATCGTTTTCAGGGCTCCATCACAGCCAAAACTCTGGAAGTGGTGATGACATCATCACCACTTCTGGTGGTACACGGCATGATGGGAGCCCCAAAGGTGTTACGCCGCACCAAAGGGGTTGGGAACACCTGATGTAAAGTTTTGCACATTAGGGCAACAAGAAATCAAAATTTCACATTTCCATTGTAACAGTAGCTGTGAAGGCCAATTCCATGCTTGGGAAAGTTTTAAAAAAGGGATTGAGAATAGAACAGCCAATATTATTATGCCATTGTACAAATTGATGGTAAAGCCATATCTGGAGTATTGTGTCTAGTTCTGTTCCCAATTCAGTCTAGAAAGAAGGCCCTGAGGGGGACACACATAATTGAGACATATAAAATTATACATTGGGTGGATAGAGGGAAGTTCTTTTCCCTCTTGCACAACACCAGAACCAGGAGACATCCACTAAAATAAACTGGTGGGAGAGTTAGAACAGACTGCAATGCTATGCACACTTTCCTGAGAGTAAGCCCCATTGAACACAATGGAACACTTCTGAGTAAACATGCATAGGATTGTGCTGAAAAGGAAATATTTCTGTACCCAGCATGTAATTAAGCTGTGGAACTCCTTGCCACAGGATGTGGTGATGACATTAGGCCTAGTTGCCTTTAAAAGAAGATTGGGCAGATTTATGGGAGAAAGGTCTATCACAGATTACAAGCCACGATGACTGTATGCAACTCCTGGGTTTTAGAGGTAGTCTATCTCTGAATGCCAGATGCAAGGAAGTGGCAACAGGATACAGGTATCTTGTTGTCTTATGTGCTCCCAAAGACACTTGATGAGCCTTTGTGAGATGCAGGAAGCTGGACTAGATGGACCCTTGGCCTGATCCAACAAGGTTCTTCTTATTTACTCCAAGAACTTACTCACTTCTATGTTAACATGAAATACTGTATATATCGCCAGCTCAGCTTTTTTTGTGCAGAATTTAGATATATAATGCATATAATCAATAACCCACCTGGAGGGCAAAGAAAGCTGACTTAGATCTTGATCATAGAAAGATGACTGGCTTCAGCCACTTTGCAACAACCATGATGGCTCTGTCTTTGTTGGCTGCAATATGTGATTTCCACAGATTTTGTCATGCTGTAAATCAGGACAATTTCGCTTCTGGTCTGGGATTTTTCTGTGCAGTAACTCAAAAACTACCAGCTGTGCTTCATGCAATCGATGCAGGTGGCCTGAACACTGTATTCATATAATAAATTGAGACTAATGCACAGTAGGACATAAGTGAAGACAAGCTGTCATTCTTTCTTTTGGAGAAACTTTTTCCCTGCAGACAGGATGATTGGTAATGTTTAATCTCTTACCATTTCAAGCTGTTCCATACTGATTAGTGGGCAGCTCAAACTCAGTTATGCATTTTTTGCGGAAACATTTGGAAATAGGGTCCCCCCCCCTTTCTGGAGGGTGCTTAATGTATCACAACAAAACGCCACCTTTCATTTTCTTCATTGTCAGCAGCACCCTGGGCTCTGTAAGGAATGCAGCCCGAGAATGTTGTAAATGAATAATGTCTTTGTCAGCTACTAAATCCATCACCAGATCACTTTAAAGGATGCTCTCTGTGTCTACCTTGGTATCTTCCTTGTTTTGCTGATTCCAGAAGTACCTTGTTCTTCAAAGCGACCTTTTCTTCTATTATTTTTTCCCCTAATGCCTGCTCTGTGACAAGGGCTTTAGAGTATACTGAGCTTTGTTTGAAAAGGAGGAAACTCAAAGAAAAATGGAACTAAAGTACATAAATCACAGAGCAGTGTAAACAACTCGGGCATCTTTGGCTTTCTGTCAATGCCAACTGATTAAACTTGCATCAGATTAGAGCTAGAGCTTGCTATCCTTTGTGCTGCTGGCCATTACAGCGCATACTTAATAACAAGGAGAAACAATCCTAACACATTTCCGCGTAATCTGCACAATTAAGGGAATGACATACACTTTGATCCTTCCACTGTCTTGTCCTTCCACTGCCTCCCCAGCCCCTGGCCCCCACTCCGCCTCTGGCTATTGCATGCCAGATCACACAGCCTCGTTAGTATGCATTGTTGTTGTGATCTGATTTCCCCATTGCAGCTGCAGACTGGCATTGCTAACCACAGGAGGCCTAGTGGATTATGCTAGCTATGAATCCCCTAATTAAACTTGGCAAATAACAAAAAGATCTATAATTTATTTTGAATTATTGAAGTCCGTGTTAATGAAGATTCTGTGATAAACTAAACAGCCTTTATCAGCAAGTGAAAAATGAGTTACACATAATTTTACATTCCGTCTGAAGGCTCACTGGAAACTACTTACATAGGGTAAAGATTTTATTTATTTTATTTAACTTACTATCGCCCCATCCAAAGGCATTGATCTAAAACACCGTTTATATTGATTCAGCCCCATCTTTATCTATCCTGCCACATTCCTGACCACCAAATCCCATGATTCTTACATTAATGGAAAATTACCTACCAGTATTGAGCAGGGATGTGCAGTCAGGGGAGGCAGAGTCTCACCAAACCCAACAAGTAAAAAAAATGTACTGTACCTTGCCTTTTTGTGCCACTCCTTTCCTCTCCAGCACACAATGAGTTAAGCAGCATACGCGCGCGCGCGCGCACACACACACACACACTACAAGACAGGAGAGCTGCCTTACTCACAGCACAATCCTGGGCATGTCTACTCAGAAGTAATACCCATTGTATACAATGGGGCTTACTCCTAGGAAACCACATCTAGGATTGCAGCCTCAGTCAGTTAGGCTGCAGTCATGGCTGCCTTCTAATGAAGAACAGGCAGGGTAGCTGGCATCCAATGAAAAAAAGGCAGGGCGCCTGCATCATCAAGCTCTGGGGTGGCAGCAGGCAGAGTTGCCTCAGTGCTGTTAAAAAAGGGCCATGAAAAACAGAAGACAGCCTGCACTCAGAGACTTGCTCTTTGGGGCAGCTATTGATTGAGTTGCCTCAGGGAGTATGTCGCTGAGCTCTCCCAAGCTCTGACTGGGGGAAGAAGAGGTGAGTTTTTAAAAAAACTTCTGAGGGAAGAGAGCAAGAGCCAGTGAGAGAGCTTCAAGGAAGGGAAGTTCCACTGGGAGAGGGGGGGGGGGAAGGGAGTGTGTGTGTGTGTCTGTGCCTGTACCTCACCACACATCACTGCTATTGAGGACTGTCCTGTAAAGTCAGTGCTTGAAATTATGGAGGGAATCTATAATTTGCTCCGCCGGCCTATGTTTGGACAAGATCAGTCTGTCAATCTATCAAGACTTTCCCCAGTAAGCTGCATGTCCAAACAGGGGAGAGAAGGGAATGGGGAGTGAGTGTGCTAACCACTAGGTACAACTACCCTTGGATCAGCATGTGGTCGCTGGCAGCCCCTCTTTTGACCCTGACTACTACTCGGTCTGCTTCCTGACTTGAAACCATCTTGTCCTGCACTCCCTGTTTCTTTGCTCTTCAACTCCTTGGGCTGTTCTCCCACTCCATTTCACCCTTGCCAGCTGCCCAGCTTTCCCAAGCTTCCCATCTCTAGGCAATCCTGCCAGCTTCATTTAGTTTTTCTTGTCTTTAAATTATGTCACCCTGTGAAGTTTGCTTCCCATCCAAATGCAAAGTAAGGTTCACTTTTCCTCAGTAAAAGCAATTGGTCTAATCTGTACTTATAACGCATTCTACTTGGCAACTGTGAAGATTAATGAACTGGTCATTGAAATGAACATAGAAGAGAATGTTAAGTGGTAATTTCCTCATTTTTCTATAATTGTTTCCAGCTTGGGTGTTACAATTAACTCTAAAGTTTGCCAGTGTAGAAGGAAGTATGTTGGCTAGGTATCTTGTAATTTTTTTTTTCTGACTTGTTTCGAATTCCAAAATATAATGTTTGTAAAGGCTGATGGACATTTTAAAAGGTACATAAGTGGCCAGTTGTGGTTGCCTGAGTGATGTCCCCACATGTTCATTGTTGTGCCTCTGTCCTTCAGATGTCTTGGCAGAATAACCATCCACTCAAGTAGTTTTGAGACTTCTATGCTAAGTTTTCAGAGTGGCTTACAAAGGTATTTTGGTTTATAAAAGTAATGGTCCAATTGTAGTACTGGATTCCAGCCACTCAGTGTTTAATAACAGCACAGCAACAAAAAAGTAGAAATCAGGATAGTTTTATTCTTAAGAATAAAAGGCACCCAGTGGAATTGGTTCCAAAGACTGAGGCCTTGATTGTACATTGCGCATTCTCCCGGCCCGGGAGAAGCCCTTGGGAGCGTCCGCCCGGCGGCTCAGCTTCTTTCAACTGGGCCCTCACTGGTGTTTTGGCGCATGCCTTTGCGTTCTGCGCATGCGCCAAAATGACGGACCCCACAACTGAGGGCAAAAGGGCAGTTTTGCCCTCAGTTGCGTTGTGCGCATGCGCAAAATGGCAGTGGCCCGCTTTGCGCATGCGCGGGGGTGACGTGCACGGGGGGCACAGGAAGTGACGCACGTTATCCCTGCTTCAGGGTGACGCGCGTCACAGTGACACTTCTGGGTGCACCCAGGCTGCCTCAGGGCAGCCCAGAACCTGGATAGGATGCGGCAGCCGCCCCTTTAAGCCGGCTGCCACATCTTACACATGATTGGGATGTATGGATGCAAGGTGATTGATCCTCCTTGCATGGAGGTCCATATCTTACTTCCTTATGGGTGCGATTCCTGCCACATTCTTCAGCCTGGGAAGGAAAGTTTCTGGAGTCCTTATGTTATTTGGGCAGGGAGAGTTATCTCCATCAATCTCAAGGAGGTGGCCATTACCGGTTCATGTGAAAAGTATATTCCAAGTTTTTAGTCTGATTTTAAATCATGTAGGCATTTTCAGAGCATAAGTTTCTGCCACTGTGTAAGAGGGATTTGATATGCAGATATTAGGTTGTGAATATGCATTGACACTATATCACACATGATTATTTCAGTGCAGTCATCTGTCAGTGTTTATCTGTCAATTAAGAATGAATAATATCTTGTGCTGTGAATCCTCACTGTGCACTAATAGTTTGCCTTCTACAGTCATCAAAACATCCTCTGCCATTGCCGAATGTGCTGTGAATACAAATGCCAAATAACAAAATGCCCATTAAGGATAATGCTTTATGTTCAGATACCGTACATTTTAACATACTGATTGACGTTTCTTCCCATTTTGAAAGAAGTGCCCAATATCCTTAATTCTAAATAATGTACGACTGCAGTCACTAACAGTCTCAAAACACAGTGGGTTTCATTTTAATGCTTCTGTGCTTTTGTATGTACGAGTAGTAATATATGTTCTCCCAAATAAAAAGCATTAGATCATGTGGAGCTTAAGTGAGCTGCACCTTAGTTTTATTCGACAGATATCTGTAAATTCAGTTCTGAGGGTGTAAGGTTTTGAATTTGGCCAGCATGTACCAGGGATGTGGATCAAGTCTCTGACTCCAAGTCTCAAGTCAATTCCCAAGTCTTTGCCCCCAAGTCTTTGCTTGCGAGTCCCTATCTATTTAATGGGGAAAACGGGTTTAACCTTGAATAAAATTCAACTTGTCATAAAAGGCTCCAAGTCTCGAGTTGAGTCTTTCGAATCTTTTACAATCGCCGAGTCAAGTCCCGAGTCAAGTCATTGACGCGACTTGAGTCTGACTCGAGTCCAAGTCAATAGACTCAAGTCTACATCACTGGCATGTACATTGCAGGTTCTACTCCTCCCCTTGCTACAAAAATCTTGTATGATACAAGAAATCCTGTTCAGTAGGGATGTGGAAAAAAAAACACCCTAAAAGGTTTGCTTTGTTTGGTGGCTTGATTTGTTCTGTTGACTCATCGCAATCATTTGTTTCATTCCATGCTCAGTTCAGATGATCACTTTTTCCAGTTTTTATTTGTTTTAAATTGATTTATGAGCAAGATTCAGGTTATGATAACTTGTTAAATTGTCAGAACTGGATGAAATCTGCAGTGATAGAAGGTATCGATGAGGGGACAAAGCCTGCTAATTTCATCCAAATTGCTGGGATTTTTGTTCTAGGGCAGTTGAAGTTTGATAACTGAAAAGGTTTCTGTTGGACCTGCCAGACGTTTGTGTAGCTAATTTGCATGAAAAGGAATGTAGAAGTGCCCATAAATAAGATCTCTAAAACATTTTGAAATGATAAGTATAGAAGTTCAGGAGCAGTGATGTAGACTTGAGTCTATTGCAGGGAGGGAGCCACATGTGGCTCTTTGACATATAATGTACGGCTCGCGGAAACATTATTTACTGGGTATAAACTCAGAGTCCACTAGAATAAAAAGTTTAATGTTCATGGTGAATAAATATATATAAGAATTTAAATGCTTCTTAAATATTGTGGCTCTCAAACATCTGAGGTTTATCGTATGTGGCTCTTACGTTAAGCAAGTTTGGCCACCCCTGGTCTATTGACTCGGACTCGAGTCAGACTCAAGTTGCGTCAATGACTTGACTCAGCAACTGTAAAAGATTCGAAAGACTCGACTCTTGACTTAGAGCTTTTTACGACTTGTCCAATTTTATTCAGGTTTAAACCCGTTTTCCCCATTAAATAAATAGGGACTCGCAAATTGCAACCAAAGACTCGGGATTTGGGGCAAAGACTTGGGACTTGACTTGAGACTTGGACCAGAGACTTGGAACTTGACTCGAGACTTGGAGTCAGAGTCTTGATCCACATCCCTGTTCAGGAGTTATCCAAAAAATATAGTATTTGAGGTTTAAGATTATACTTATTTTGTTTTCTGTCCATTTTGCACTAAAGAAATAGGAAAATAAGTTTGCAAGTTGTCACGACATGACCAAATCTCTGAGTTGAAGATCAACGTATTGCCGGGCAAAAAAAAGTTTTTCCTTCATTTTAAAAACTTTTAATCAAAGTTAACAAGATGTTATTAGCAATTTTACATTTCACCCCAAAACATATGGGGCATCCTCAGAAGTAAGACAGCATAACGAGGAGACAGCCCAGATGGGGTTAAAGCCTCCGCCAAGGCTTTAACTTTGATTAAAAGTTTTTAAAACGACGGAGTTGCCCGGCAATATGTTGATCTTCAACTCAGAGAAATAGGAAAGTTCCTTGCAAAATGTCTGAAATATAGATGTAGGCATTCCAAAGGACATCATTATTGAATAGGAAGGCATAAAACATGTGTATTGTAGTTTAACTGCAGAATCAAACCAAAATGAGCTCAGGCACAGATGTGGGAAATGGTCTGGGAAAGTTGGGTTGGGTTAGGTTCAGTGGTGTTGCTAGAGGGGGTGTGGGTCTGTAAGTGGTGCAAGGCGCTGCACCATGCCTTGCAAACCAGTGTAATGCGGCCCCTTCCATTCGCCCTGGAGCACGTTGCCTTCACCGCTGGAATGGCTTTGGTGGCGAGTGGGAGGGGCCGCATTACACTGGTTTGCAAGGCACGGTGCAGCGCCTTGCACCACTTATGGTGCCACACCCCCTCCAGGAATGCCACTGGTTAGGTTGAATTTCCACGTGATGTAAAATGCAGTGTTCAACTTTGAATTTCATTTCTTACTGAGTATAGGTCAAACCTGCCGTTCAGGGTCCCGTTTTAACCCAGTTAATTCAGAGATAACAGGTTTATGGAGATAAGGGCTATTGTGGCTCCCAGACTGACTTAATAGAGTTTACTATGCACATCCCATTCTTGGAACAATGCTACGTGCGCTGATAATGAAACGATCCTACAGTGTGTCGCTTATTTTATGCCTCTGTTGATTTATATGGTAGCTGCAAAGATCCTTATTCAAGATGTAAGCAGAATGTGAAAGAGGCATGACAGGTATATAGGCTATTAATATAGTTTAAAGCGTCTGGTTTGTAGGAAATTGCTCCTGTGCTGCATCGACTATCTTTTTTGGGAGATGACAATATACAGCAATTAGGATATACATTCCTTGGGAAAGTGCTAAATGATTTACTGAATTCCAAAATGGGAATTAGTTTAACTTCCTAATGTTTATCAGGATCTGTGAATTTCTTGAATTCAATTTCCTTGAATCTAAGCAGGCATTCCCACTGCAACCTTGCTTGGCCTTGGGTCAGGTGGGACTCCTGAGCCAGTGGTCAGTAGCAGGTTCCACAGTGGTTAGCTCAAGGATAAGTGAAATTTGGTTGATTTATTTCTATTTCACATTTTTATACTGCCCTTTCCTCCAAGGTGCTCATGGTTCCTCCCCTCCTTTTGTCTTCACAACAACCCTGTGAAGTAGGTTAGGCTGAGAGATAGCAACTGGCCTAAGGTCACCCAGGGAGTTTCGTGGCTGAGCGGGGACTTGAACCTGGATCTTCCAGGTCTAAGTCCAACTCCAGAACCACTACACTATCCTGGCTCCTGGCATCCTGGTTTAGGCTGGGGAAAGCTGGTTGCTGCTTCCTTCTTTTATCCTGGTGGTATTAGTGTTTGCATAGTGCTGTGTGGTTCTTGTCTGATGCTCCATCCCCTACATCACAATTAATTTGTAGTGGCCAGAGACATTTGAGAGATTATATTCTAACAGCTCAATCATATTGAGGCCTATGGCACCAGATCTTATGACCTGCTGCCGTAAGCCCCTTTCCGGCGGAGTGAAAGCTGTGCTGTTGTCATGTACTTCAGAGCCACCAACACAAATGACTGGAGCTTCTGTGCATGCACCAGCGACTCCCAGATACCCCATTGGAGCAGGTAAAGTCATTAAAGGGGTGGGAGGGGGAGGATTGGGGCAGGTAAAGCAGGTAAAGGGGTGGGAGGGGGAGGATTGGGGCAGGTAAAGCAGGTAAAGGGGTGGGAGGGGGAGAATTGGGGCAGGGACCGGGCTGAACTGGGGGTGGTTCAGGGGTGGGGAGGAACTAGGCAGCAGCAGCAGCACATGACAAGATCCTATCCCCTTTTCCTGGCCTCGCATGTCTTCTGACTTACACAGCTAAGTAGCTGGCATAGGTCTGAGGAGGCCCATTGGCATCCAGGCACCTTATGGGGGTGGTGGTGGAGTAAAAAGGTTTTGAGGAAAAAGGCCATCTGGTCACCCCCCCTACCATAGCATGCAGTGCGTGCTCTGTTGGTGGCGCTGCTGGTTATGGTCTGGCAGGGGGTAGGGGTGGGCTATAAGAGTATGAAAGTCTCAAGTCATACCTTTAAAAGTATGTATTGATAAAGATGTGTTTCAACTATCTTCCACATTTTCCAGTTTGGTACCCTACTCCCTCTGCCTTTGAGCCTTATTTGGTGCTTTCAACATAGATGTTCACGTTCTGTTGCTCTTAGACTGCCCACCCCATATTTTTTCATGCAAAGGTTTATTTGTAACGAGGTGGAATCCTGCTGATCTATCAACTCCTGACTAAGAAGCTGGATCCTCCGTCATGAATTCCTGTTCCTTGTACTGTATATTCTCTGAAAATGACCTCGTCAAATCTTGAGCTACCCCATGAAAACCACAAGCAGTATGGAGAAGGGGGAGGACAAGAAGAGCTTTTTAATTCACATGACAAATAGAAACAAGGCTACAACAAGCCTGGCTGTGCGGCCTTGAGAATCTCAATACATTAAAGGAAGTTAGTTGTAATATGCTTTTGGCAACAGCTCTATGGGGGTACAGAGGCTATTTAAACTGTAGGAAGGCATAGATGAAGAAAACATGCATACACTTGTAAGGCTTTTGTTGGGTTAATTCAAATCTTGACACACAGACATCTTTTATGACCACAGTAGGTTTCATAATCCTACTGTAATAGCTTCTACTGTGCTCCTAGAAAGACAGCAAAGAGAGCTTCTGCTTCCTTGTTATCAGTTCCTTAAAAAATGATGACAAATCCTGGTCTCTCATTCACACTGTGTCTTCAGAAAATCATGCGGTAGCATTGCCAATATCAAGTGAATATGTAGGAATATCACAGGAAACTGCCATATACTGAATCAGACCTTGGCTCATCTAGCTCAGTATTGTCAACACAGGCGGGCAGTGGTGCTTCAGGGTTCCAGACAGGAATTTTTCTTTGTCTTACTGGGAGATGTCTGGGATAGAACTAGGGATCTTCTGCATGTCACATGCATTGCCTGTGCGCAGCTTAATGAACACGTGAGACAGTAATATGGGTCAAAAAACGGGCCACTTATCCAGTGGTTAAGGAGGAAAGGCCTGCAGCAGGCAAGGATTTGTCGTCGACAGCTCTGTAGTGCAGGCACTGGCTCAGGGAGGCGGCAGCTGATTGCCCAGTTCCTCAGGCGGGGCATCCCCACCCAACACCAAGCCATTGCCCCATGAAGGCAGCGCATGCTCATCACTGTTGACCCTGGAGGGGTAAAGGCAGCTGGACTGCATAAGTCTGCCTCTGGCTGGGAAGCCGTTGAGGTTGCCTGTGCAATCCAGGGCAGAGGGCTTCCCCGCCAGCCCCTCGTGTGGGTCAGGCACTGAGGAGTGGTACTAGGTTCTTCCCCTGCCTTTGCTGACCTCAAGGTGCACACCGAATGCCCTATTCCAGCCGTTGTGGCCCGCACTAACCTAGGTAACTACCATTATGATATGAATGATGCCATGGACCTCTGCGCTAGGTATCTGTGCATGCTAGATGTGCATGCTAAAGGCACAGACATCCCTTGGCATCAGTCAATAATGATAGTATTTTTAAGGTTCTTTCATTTTTTAAAACACCGCAACACTTGCTCTGAAAAGACATTTTTAAAAAAAAAAGATTTAATATATCCAAGAGTGGGCTTCTGAATCTTCCTGTGAGTCTTGCTTGTTCACTTTTTGAAATTTCTCCCATAAACACACCCTCCCTGATGCACACCTCCGAAATGACACTAATGTTCCCAAGCTATAATCCTGAGAAGTGTTGCTTGCCAGTCTGCACTAATTGCATGAAGAAGATGCTCATTGGAGGCTGAAAAAAGTTGAAAGCAAGTTGTTTTAATTGCCTCATTTTTATTTCATGTCTACTTCTTCATACATATTGTCCTTTTTCCCCATCAGGGAAATGATTCCACTGAGTGGAAAATGTGTGTAGAATCATGTCTGGTTTCCAAATACATGTGGCCATTGCAAAATTGACATTTGCACCTTTTCACATGTGCACTATCCATGTTTTACACACTTTTTTTTTTTTTTTACTCTTGGCCTGGTCCATACATTTATGCATACTGCCTAATTTCTCTATGATTGGTTATTATATAGTGCTGCCCTTTTCAGGTGTCAAATACACTTACCGTAGAATGAGCACATGTAGGTGGGAGTGGTGGAGCCTACTGCCACAATGTTGTCCCCCCCCCATCCACATTTCATTCTACATGAATATATTAATGTCTGAAAAGGGCTTTAATGCCTGGTAGCTGAATTTGTGAACTGACTCCGCTGAAAAGCCTTGCATTTGAGGTGAAGTAATATGACACTACCTGTAGTGTCACAATGGCAATGACCCATTCACACATGCAAATCATTACCTGATGGTGTAATCATCAGTTGATAAAAACGTACGAATCAGACCAATGGATCTCATGCAGGAAAACCTCTATACATGAAATAGTCCTAGTGGCTCTCCTTTTGGTCAGAAGTGCGAAGTTTAAAACTCCCTTCAACTTGGATTCCAGAATCACTGTTCATATGGTAGCACAACCATCTGGGATTCTGTGCTAGTCAAATGAGACTTAGGGCCCAGTCCTCTCCAACTTTCCAGCGCTGATGCAGCCTCGATGCAGCCCTGAGGTAAGGGAACAAACATTCCTTTACCTTGAGGGGGCCTCCGTGACAGCTTCCCTCCCCCCCCCCCAACTGCAGGATGCAGCACATACTCCGTCAGCACGGCTACATCAGCACTGGGAAGTTGGATAGGATTGGGCCCTGCAAACCCTGAATTAACAGTTAAAAGCCTTGTGACTGTGCAAGGAAATCTCATGGGCTTGTTTCACTCAGCTCCTCTTTCCTCTGTCTTCACTGCCTTTTATCTTTCTTCCTGTAACCATTCTGAAATTATTTCCTGCTTGACATTATTCTGTAAGGGGACATGTGTGCTCTAAGTGTTGCCGGTTATGCCAGCTCTCTGTCTTGTGGAACTCAAATGACAATGAAAGTGGCATTTCAAAAAAGGGGGGGGGAGAGAGTAAGCTATAGAGCTAGCTGTATCTCAGTGGGGCAGATGCCATGCAGAGTCAGGCAGAGAGTTTGTGAGCATTTTAACTGTCTGAGTTCTTGTCAGTGGCAGATCGAATTCTTTCCTTGCAGGGAGCACTTCTTCTCAGGGGTGTACTATCGATAAGGCTGACTAGACTTTAGCCTAGGGGCCTCGCAGGGACAGGGGCCCACGTCACCCGACAATGCCCTGCTTACATGGATCACAGTCATCAACATAATTAATACTCAGTAAATGTCACTGTATATTGTTAAATTGTCCATTTGATAATAATTTGTTGTCAGCTGTAGCGGGGTAAAAGCTTGCTGAAGGGGACATGAAATGCCTGAAAACCTAGGGGCCCGGCCATGGGTTAATACACCCCTGCTTCTGCTGCTACATTATTTCTCCTCCCAAGTATCTATTGGCTGTAGGCAAGTCTCATCTCCCCAGGGCTGCTTTACTCCTTCCAGTCTGGTACCTGATATTTGTTCTATTTGGTCAGCACTGTGAGTCAGGGTCTTCTAGTCCATTTATTACATCCAGAGTTGCTGGTTGGAAGATTTCCTGAGTATTGGTTGATTTTAATACCCACGGTGACAGTGTAAAACAATGTAAAACCATGTTTAGGTTTTAAAATGCCTGCTTTTAAGACTTTACCAGGAAGCCTTCTTGCAAGTTCTTTTTTTTTTTTTTTTTTAAAAAGCAACTGGAAAACTTTCTGTTGAGTTTGATCTTCAAGAAGGTGAAATTATAAATGTCTCCTGATGTTTAACTTCTCATTTTCCATGGTGTTCCTTTCTTCAAGGTTTAAAAGACATTTTGCTTTTAAGTAGCAGACGTTCGGGATAAGGCAGCAGAGCCTCCATTAGTTTCAAAGAGTGTTATGTTACTCTTTGGAATGTTATGTGGTCTTTGGAATTCATGAGGCTTAATAACCAATGGAGGGGCTTCTGATGTTGCAAGAGAAAATTTGGGTGTCTCTTCTGGATGGGGTCATGGTCTCCTGTAGATCCTTTGTCTGCTTCATTTACATAGCTCTTCCTGTTGAAATCTAGGAATGTCTCAGGTTAATGTGGGGATGGTTGAGCAGGGAAAAGCTGGAGATTAAGTTTCAAGGGGACTGGCCAAAAGTGGTTAGGTGGCTGGTACTCCTCCAATCAGAGAACAGGATGATGTTTTTCCAGCGAAACAATAAACTCCCATGCAGATGGAAGTTCTTTCTCTTCTCCTTTCCTCTGGCCATTGAGAGGGGAGCCAGGGAGAGCCTACCACCCTCCTGGAATCAAGGGCAAGGGCTGGTAGTCCCATCACCAGGTATAGTTAAGGAACTGTATTTAATCAGAAACTGTAAGGCTTTTATGTTGATTTTAAGGTTGGCTTCTTTACACCATGCTATTGCTTTCAAAGCTCTTGGTAAAGCTGAGTTAAACCATGCATGTGTGCGATTCTGCTACTTTTCAGTACCATCTGCTGGCCATGTGTATGATTGCACTGCAATAATTGGTGCTGATTAACTCAACCCTATTTTTGCCAAAGTTGATTCTTCTTACTTTTTCTCTTGTGCATTTATTTTATCTCCTATTTCTTTTATTGAACTTTTAATAAAATCTTTTACATCAGGGGTTCTCAATCTTTCCTGCGCCGCGACCTACTTCATCCTTCGCGGTGGGTTGCGATGCTGGAACGACTCACTGGCAAGCCCTGGCAACCCTCTTCCGGGTTGTGCTTCAGGGCCTGCCAGTGAGTTGTTGGGCTTCTGGAATGGCTCCAACTTGGAGTCATTTGGAGACAAGGGCGGGCGGGCCCCACTCGCGACTCACCTGTGTGGGCTCCGCAACCCACCAAGTGGATCACAACCCACAGTTTGAGAAGCACTGTCTCACATTTTTACTCTGAGTCTGTCTAGTCATGGGGAAAACCAGTGGATTGTCACATCTCCTCGCTCTGCAGGCACTACTGTGAGAGTGATTTTGATAGAGACCCTTGAGGTTCAGTGTTGTTCTAGGAGGGGATCAGCCCTTGGTGGCCCTTCTCTGGACCCTGATATCTGGTATGCCAGTTATACCTATTTCTGGAGAACAGGGATCTGACTTCTGTCAACTGTGTCCTGGTTGTCTTTCATTTGATTTACAACATGCTATCTATGCAGGGCTCCCCAGAAAACAGTCCAGAAGTTCAACTGGTACCACCATTTTTTTTCTGGAGATCTCTGAAGTTATTTTCCTACTCCTGCTCCAGGCTTCGTTCAAGCTTTGACTTTTCAAAGTCCTAAATGGCTTGACTTCAGCCCTGCTAACTTGAACATCTTGTTCCATATGTTTTCCCTCACCACATTAGGCCTTCTGGATAGCACTGCTTTATATGCCACCTACACTGGAGATTAAAAGGGCATCTACAGGGGGCAGGGCCTTTTCTGTTGTAGGAGTGTGGTGGTCCCTCCCTCAGTTGTTGGAGCAACACAAACACGATATTTCTTCTAAAACATCAACTATTTATTGCTTACAACTTACTGGGGCAATCCAGGGCAAAATCAACAACAACCAACACACTACAGTCTTAGATTGGAGAAATAACAGGTACCACTTAACTGAGAACTGTGATTTCTGATCCATCAGGGCCTAGGACAGATCAGGCCCCTGAGATGATCATGCAGTCTCAAACGCACACATGTGCTTCTGCTGCAAAAGTGAATGTTTCCTCTTTTTCACTAACATATCCGAAGATCTCCTGGGCTTGCTTCTTACAGAAGCAGTACACAACAAATTTAAATTCTGTTTTTGTAAGAGTTTTGCTACTGCTTTAGTGAACGTCTTCCATGGTTTGATGAATTTGTAGCCCACCTTGGCTCTGTCAGCAGGATGGGAATTATAGTAAAAACTGAGACGACAAAATAGTGCTGAGGAGCAATTGAAGGCAGCAGAAGGTCTAGGATATTCTAGAAGCTTCTCCAGACTGGAATCTGACATCAGATATAATAAACATTAAAATCTGCTTTGTGACTCTATCATTAATAGGAGGATGCACTTTCTATTTTCTTGAATAATCTCCTTCATAATGGGTCATAATTAAGAAAGTTATGAAAGTGACCAGAAAGATAGATGTTCAGTTGGTCTTATAGATGTTAGTGTGGTCTTACATGTTAACGAAATATCTGTACATGAAGAAAAAGTATTTATTTTCCTTTAGCAGTCAGTTATAGATTTTAAATAAGCAACAGACAGGTTGCCAGTTGTGAGAATTAACCAGTATTGTGTTGGGAGCTAGTGCAGTGCAAAGGTTAAGAAAGTGACCTTTGAAGTCTTTGGTTCAAATATCGCCTCTGCCATGAACCCAGTAGACCAGGGGTTCTCAACCAGTGGTACTGGTACCACCAAGTACTGTCTCAAGTCAGATCCCAAGTCTCTGGGTCCAAGTCTCAAGTCAAGTCCCAAGTCTTTGCCCCCAAGTCTTTGGTTGCGAGTTGCGAGTCCCTATCTATTTAATGGAGAAAATGGGTTTAAACCTGAATAAAGTTGGACTTGTCATAAAAGGCTCCAAGTCTCGAGTCGAGTCTTTTACAATCACCAAGTCAAGTCCAAGTCCGAGTCAAGTCATTGACGCGACTTGAGTCCAACTCAAGTCTGTGTCAATAGACTCAAGTCTACATCACTGGATAATAATTACTTGTTCTTAGGATTAGAACAGTATAATGTACATGAAGCATTTTGAGTACTCAAAAGGTACAATATAAAGGTTGTTAACGGTAGCTTTTGTACATTCTCCCCCAATAAATTAGAAACCTTTATATTAGGTTAATACAAGAAGCTTTAATTATTAAAATGGCAGTTAAAATGGACCAAATTGCTGACTGTAGTATCTCCAGCTGAATGGGGTACAAATGCTGTATTTGCTTATGCTAAGAGCTACTTAAACTGCCATTAAATGTTACTTAAAGACAGGTGGCTATTTGCGATAAGCCATTTTTTTGTATTCATATTCTGTAAAGAAAAAAATATTGGCCATTTTGAAATGTCAGTTAGCAAACATTGTCATAACTAAGGGATTCTTAAACTCTTAAGTGTTTAGACGCACATCCAGGCTCATTCTTCACACCTTGTACCTGAAAGCTACACTGGTTTGGGCCCAGTCCTGTATTGATTGCTGCTTCTGATAGCAGAGGAGGGACTAGGATGATCAGCCTGAGTGGTGTCATCTGTCTCGCGCACACAATGTCCTGTGCAACTTGGTAATTGTTGAATGAAGGTTTGGGTCTCCAAGCTCTGGTTTAGCACTAAAGTTCCAGGTCAGTCCACCATGTGGGGAAGGGGAAAAAGCTACTACCTGGAGAGAGCCTTCGATGCAAGAGCTTCCATTTAGGAGGCTCCCATGTTGTTGTTGGTGGAGGCAGCAAATGTCTCCTCACTTTGTTCTAGACAAGGTGCAGTTATTCTTCAGGAACTTTACTGGCCCTACACACAGATCTCAAACCACACATCACAGAGACAGTTCTGTTCTGGCCCCATTCAAGTGTAAAGGGGGGGAGGGGCCCTGGTTTTGGAGCAAGCGGGTACTAGATTTCCCTCTGCTTTTCAATATACTTTCTTACAATTTGTCTTTCCAGACGCTTTGCTCCTCAGCTGAGCTCTGATGCTAGATGTGAGCTCAGCTGGAGCCCTTTACAAGCACTTTTTGTATATGTGGGGTGGCATCATGGCAGCAGCTCCTCCCTGCCAACCTCTGTGCATTTTTACAATAGCTGAAATTACCTGACATGCGTACACTTGCATGTACATGGGGTCCCTACAGACAGTGTAACAAATGTGCGTTGGTTGGGGGCAGAGCCTACTGCCATGATGCCAACCCCCACACTCATTCTGGGTGCTTTTAACTTTGAAAAAGGGACTTGAGAGAAAAGCATTTAGAGGAGAGGCTATGGGGTGGAAAGTGCTGGCTGTGGAGAGAGTTCTGTTCCCCTTATCCACATGCCCCATTTTGCTCTAAAAATCAGATGCCCCAAAATCAGATGCTCTGTCTTGTTGGATATGATTGGGGTGTACCCCAGTTTAAATAAGCAGGTTTACCGCTACTATAAATTTCGAGCCAGTTGTAAGAAGCCTCTGTACTATACACACATGTGCCTGTGTGTGTACACGTGAAAAAAGGGCACAAGTCCCTTCATTTAAAAAAAGTGGAAAGATTACTGATCTGTGGCCATAATATTGCTATAGTGATTTTCTCTTAGCCATTTATCTATTTGCTGGTTGAATATTTCTTTTGAAGTTGAGCCATTGTAATTAGTAGTTGTATAGCTACAGTTTGTAGTAAATTGGCCATCACTGTCTTTGTGATATAAATTGTGTGCTCTGAAACACAGCCTGTATTTTAGGACATAACTAATTGCTGTGTGTTTTTCTGAAAGTCAAGAGAAATTATGACCTATTAAGGAAGGCTAAGTAACAGTCATTGATCCTCTGAGGACAGACACGTTCATCAGGGTTTGCTTTCTCTAGTTTTATGTAGGATAAAATTCCCTTCTCTGTTTTTTTTTTTGCAATAGAACTTAAAATATTTCAGTTAGGCTTGTTAATTTGGAATTGTCTCAATCTGTCTGCTTTATAATTTGCGGAAAATTATTCTTCTGAATTTATTCCTACTCTATTGAAAACTTCATTATTGTTCAAGTGACGTGAAGTTGCTACTAAGTAGCTGAGCTTTCCATCCCTTCATTTTTTGTGCTGGGGATCAATCTTCTTAGTTTAGCAAGAGTCGATGCTATTTAACAGATCAGAATTAATTGGTCTATCTTTTTTTGTAGCTTGCAAAACAATCAATCAGTCTAACAGTTTGTAGTAACACAAGGTTTTGTAATTTCTTCAACCAGGCCTACCATATATAGATATAGATATAGATATAGACACACACACACACACACACACACACACACACACACACACACACACACACACACACTGTCTCTGTGTGTGTGTGTGTGTGTGTGTGTGTGTGTGTGTGTGTGTGTGTGTGTATTCAGTACATGTGTTAGTTTTATGTATTTACATCCAGTATGAGTAACCACATAAGGAACAATGGGGAACGGAATAACAGCAGAAATTTGCACCTCCTGTCATCTCCTACCCTTGTCACATCCCTACATGAGTAGAGAATACAGACTACCTTTGGCAGCCCGTCACAACACACTTGCTTCAGTACTAAAGCCCTTGCCATGGAGACTACAGCTCAGATGAGAAGACACATGGCCTCTCAGGTCCTCTCAGGTCTCTCAAAGGGAACTCAATGGAAACCATGGTGAAAGGGTACTTTTAGTGTACAAACACTTTGCACAAACAATCTTTTCTCCCTCACAACATGTATGGCAAGATATTCTGTTCAGTCTTGTCCTCTCAGAGTTCTTATCACAGGTCTTCTGCCCCAGGAGACCTCCACACAGAAAGACCCAACTGGAACCTCTACCTCACCACTCACACAGGTGAAACAAGCACAATGCACCCCACAAAGGTAAGCAAAGGGGAGAGGGAATTCCATGCCACAATACATTGATGCTGCATCTCCCTCTCATGTCTCTAACCCCCATTAGGACCCTCCAGGAATATCAAATGTGCCTTCACTATCAAGTGTGTTGTCTAAGCATCCCTTCCTTTTACAACAGCTAAGAGCTGGGAGTGTCTGCTCCCTTTTGGAAAATGTCGTGGATTTCAGCCATTGCTGCTGCTGGCCAAATACTCAATCAGCAATTGCAGCTGCCAAGGTTCTGTCTTCTACACAACTCTTAAGAACGCAGAGGCCCTAATGGTGGAAGGTTGGCCACCCCAGCTCTATGAGTTTCTGGGTTCTGAGGAGAGTGCTCCTTAGTGATCATGAGCTCCCTGTTCTCTTCTGCCATGGTATATGGTCGGCAGTGTCAGGGGGACAGGAGGGCAGCATCCCGACATCCACAGGCCACACCCAGGGGCAGCAATGAAGCAAAAGGACATGTGATATCATATGTGTGGGTGTAGGGATGTCACGAGGGTTGGTGACTCCTGGGGCAAGATCTCATTGTGTCACCCCCATGGACCTCCTTCCATGCCAGGCCACACGATGTGAAGGCCTCCTGGGAAATGCGATCCCTACACGGGTCACAGCAGGGATCAGGAAAAATCCATCTATTTTCCCAGGGCGTTCTGCCCCCGCCTCCTAGTGACGCCCCTGTGTGGATGTGGCTAGCTGAGTGAGCTGCTGTAGCCTGTGTCACATGCCAGCCCCAGTGATTGGCCCATGCAGTGCTCCCTCTGATAGGTCCATGTACTATTGCTTCCAAAGTAAGATGTTAAATACCAGATAGGGTGATCTTTGCCTGTCTCCTGCTGTGGCTGGGTAATTAGTGAGCAGCTTTGGGTAGTAGCTGGTGTGGGTTCTTGGTTGCTCCAAGGGTAGGACCGACCAGGACAAATGGGTTTAAATTACAACAGGGAGATTTCGATTAAATGTTAGGAGGAATTTTGTGATGTTGCATGCAGCAACTTGGGTCCGCTCTAGGCCGAAGCATGCCTCAATTCCGGGACTATGGTAAGGCTAGTTATAGGTTCCTCCCAACTCTGATTCCATGATTAAAATTAAGGTTTAGTGAAGAAGATAATGTAAGATTAATCTTAGCATGCACATCCTTGGATATGGATGCCAATTTTAAATAACCCAAGTAATAAGTGTTGAATAACTCTGAGGACAAAAGTAGTGGGTCCCTTTAACTTTGAGCAACAGACTGATGTTTAACTGTCACCACTCCGTAACATTCTTTTTCACCCAGCAGTTTTTTACTGCCAAATTGCCTTGAGAAAGCTCCGTGAATGGAGTGAAACGTCGGCTTGGGAAGTAGGATCCCGTGTTGTTGTTATTGTAAGAAAACCTTTTCTGTGTATGTGACACCTGCACAATATAAGAAATCTAAACAAACAACAAAAGCGGTAAAGGATTTTATTTCTCTACTTTTATATTGACATGGCTGCAGAACCCATACAGTTAAGAACCTTGTCAATTTTGTGATGGTTCAGCAGTGGAACAGTCTTTCTTGGAAGGTGGAAGACTCTCTAACTTTTGAACATCTTTAAGCAGAGACTGGATATATAGCCATCTATCAGGGATGCTGTAGTTGTGGACAGCCTGCATTGGCAGAGGTTGGACTCAATGATGTTATTGGTAGCCTTACCATAGTCCTGGAATCGAGGCATGCTTCAGCCTAGAGCAGACCTGAGCCGCTCCCAAGAGTGCACCGCAGCTGCCCAATGTGGTTGCATCCAGAGGCGTCGTCTGATATGGGGTGGTGGTGCGGTGGGCCCCAGGGCGTAGGGGCGGAGAGGCTCGGGGGGGCGGGAGCCTCCCCAAGTTCCATGTTTTTTTTCCTTTTTTTGGTGATTTTTTGCCGATTTTAAGTAAAAAAAAAAGCGGGTATTTTAAAAAGTATGTATGCTTTGCCGGCACTAACTTGAATAGGACGTTCGCTCGACGATCTTCCTGCTCCCGGGTGCTTCTCCCTGCGCCCGTGAGCGGGACTCTGTACCGCCCCCAGCAGCACTTTCTGTAGTTTGTGCATGCGCAGACCCACGGAGTCTCCAGGGATGTGCTGGGCATTCGCAAACTCCCTGGAGCGTCCCTGGAGACGCCGTGGGTCTGCGCACGCGCGGTACAGAGTCCCGCGGCTGGGCGTACGGAGGAGCTCCGACCAGGAACAGGAAGAACATCGTCGAGGGAACGTCCTATTCAAGTTAGTGCCGGCAAAGCATACATACTTTTTAAAATACCCGCTTTTTTTTTTACTTAAAATCGGCGAAACTAAAAAAAGAAAAACGGCAATAAAACTATCAAAAATAGGTTTCGGTTTTTGACAGTTTTATTGGGGGGCGTTGCGTTTTCCGCCCCAGATGGGGGGGCGCCTGGCGACGCCACTGGTTGCATCGTCGACCGGAAGCCCCGGAAGCCACGATCGCATTGGGCAGCCACGGTGCACTCTCGGGAGCAACTTGGGTCCGCTCTAGGCCGAAGCATGCCTCAATTCCGGGACTATGGTAAGGCTAGTTATAGGTTCCTCCCAACTCTGATTCCATGATTAAAATTAAGGTTTAGTGAAGAAGATAATGTAAGATTAATCTTAGCATGCACATCCTTGGGACAAAACTTGCACTCAGAAGTTTTCTTCTCATGGCTAAGTAGCAGCATGCAATGGGCCAATTTAAGTTGGTGAATCAGCACAGGCACAAAGATTGAACCCTCCTCATGGCCCTGATCCATCCACCCCTCTTCATAGCTGCTTTTTTAAAAAAGAAAAGGACATCAGAGGTTCCAGTAATGAGATTTTCCCAACTGATCTAGTTTCACTCTTCAAGTGTTTGCAACTGAGAATTAAGTGGCCTGGGGAGACATAATGAATGGCCACACAATGAACCTAATATGTTTGTTTGCTCTTTGCCTATTCAGTTGTTGGTAGCGGCACCCTCCTCCTGCTCCCAATTATAATTTGGCTTCTATGTCTCCTTTCGGCTCAGTGTCTCACTCCCACCTTTTACAAAGTCCACTGAAGTCCACTTATTTGTCAAGGTTCTGTGGTAATAATGAGCTGGGGAACGCAAGGAGCTGCTGTCAGTTTATTGACTGGATGTAGCTGTATTTTTGTACTGATGTTGATTGGGTTTTTTTTTTAAGGTTTTGATTCCTGGTTGTTAAGTGATGCTGTACAGTATATAAGCTGCCTCTAGCATATGAACAGACCGGTTAGAAATGTCCAAATCACTGAAATTGTCATCAGTGCATTTTAAGTATCTCTTCTTCATGACTACTCCTACTTGTATTTGCGTGATGTGCAAGCAATAATGATAATAATAATCCCCAAGTGCTTAGCAGTAGCTTGGATTTGATTAGGCAGCCTTCCCCACAAATATCAAACAGACTCGGCATGTGTTAAACTAGCTTCTGAGTTGTACTTTAGCTGCAGGTTCTGACAGAACTTCTACAGGCTCGGATTTCTCTTTTTCAAGGCCCAGAGGAAGTATGTAATAAATAATAGTAGTACTTTCCATCTTGTTATGCACAGTAGCAAAGGAAGCTGGAATATTAGATGTACCCTAGAAGCTTTCTTTTCGCCCTCCAGTACACAGTGTTGTTTGGTTGGATATGCTTCCCTTGTAGACTTCTTAAATATTGTAATTGATTAAAGCCCCCTTCTGTGTAAGATGAGCCTTCCCAAGTGAGGTCTTTTCAAGCAGCCACAGCTTGATAAGGTTTTGTAACAGAGAGAGAAGAAATGTTTTGTGCAGCTTGAAATCCCTCCTGTGCAAGGCAGCTCCCATCTGCTCTGCTGAACCGCGGCTGGCACGGTGACACCTCAAACACGAAGCCCGGCTCCAGCTTGCTTTTTTGTCCTTGCCTCGAGAGATGGGATTCAAGAACAAATTGTTTTGTTGTTCAGGAACAAGCATTAGTTGTGAACTGGTGCATAAAATATCATAAATGTTTTGTTTGGTTAAAAAAAAAAATCTTAGTGGGAAACTGTTTTGCCTAAACTTTAAGAGTTCATAAAAGGCTGAATGGCATCTTTGCAACATTTGCTTTATTTTCAAATATATAAGCTGAGTTCAGTTAAGGCAGGCACCATGTGTGCTCCTATCATCAGTCCTCGGCCTTGTATTCAATTCCAAGGGAGGAGCCCTGCAGCTACAGGTGCTTTCCAGCCTTCAGCTCTTTCTCTCAGCTTTTCTTTCATTCAGTCTCTCTGTTCCACCAAGAAGCTCCAGACCTGCCAATGTTTTAACGCCCAGCCCAGTCATGCTCCAGTTCCTTTTTTCTGCTCAGAAACATCTGTTCCAGCTTTGTCGGCATTTCCGCATTCCGGAGCCATCTCCAGATATCACCGAAATACTAACTACTGTATTATTGAGGCGCATCTTAATACAGGCATACTCAGCTATTGCCGGTCATCTCCCTAAGACAGAAATGGTTAACTTTGCATTCTAACACCTGCCAGGCTAAAATAAACTGTGAGAGGCTACCATAAAGTTCATTTTTACCTTGTTCAGGCTGCCCTTGACTTCATATCATATCACGTGTACTGACAAAATATCCTATTACACTCTCCTTGGCAATGAATTAGAGCTAGATTAATCATTATGCTAGGTGTGCATTAGAGTTGGGCACTAGCAAAACTGTGATTCTTGCTGCAGGGTGATTATATAACAGCACACCAGTGTGTAATAGATCTCTTGTCTGTGTCTGGACTTTTTTTTTCTCAAATTCACTATAATTTTGGACATGGTAGCTGCTTCCAGGACACATTGCAATAGAGCAGAAATAATATTCCCAATATTGGCAAAATACAAGACAAATACCTCTGGATGGCAAGTCATTTAAATTAAGAGTTCTCAAGTGTAAACATGCATGAAAACAGGAAGCCTGTGATCGAGATAAACCTGGACGGTGCTATTAGGCTGGACATTGCAAGGTCCCACTGGTAGCAGCAGTGGCAAGGATCTTTTCCCAGATGTCCTCTGCTGCTTTAACTGGGGGAGGGGGCAAAGAGGAGGGGTAGCCTTCACCTGCCTGGTCTGACGAAGACACAGATGTGGGCTGAGTTCCGTCACTTTGCCTTATTATTTGTGAAATCTTGGAGTGTTCCTGCCCCCCCCCCTTTGAAATGAAGATGCCCTTGTTCAGTTCCTGTCTAAACTGTGGGCAGGGAAGCTGGAAGTTGAAGCCGTTGTGGAGACTATTCCCCTGCTTGATGGGCCTTCAGCTTTCCTGTTTAGCCAGGTGCTGCCTCTATAGTCCTGGAAAAGGAAGGTTTTAATATTTATTTATTTAATTTATTTTAAAAAAATATACCCCGCCTTTTCCTATGCCAAGGCAAATGCCCACGGCGGCTTACAACAGAAATTAAAATACATAACTTAAAAAATACATAAAATAAGTTTAAACAATACGTAACCGTATATAAACAAATTTAAAAACAATAAAATAGTCAGTAAGGTAAAACTCCAATACCTCCCTCTCCCTCCTGACCTCAGTTCTAAATAAGTGTTTGTTCCTGAGAAGTGCAGAGGGCTGCCGGATCCCCCAGCCTGGTCACACCCTGTTTGAATGCCATGAGTGGAACTGGCTCCTACAGTCTGGGCCTCTGCTAAACAGGCTCATGGCATTCTCACCTGCCAGGTAAGGGATACAGGAGTGACAGGAAGGAGTTTTGGCAAGAGTCTGCATCAGGCTGGCTACATCAAGGATATTTATGTACTGTAAAAAGGTAAAGGTGACCCCTGACAATTAAGTCCAGTCGTGTCCGACTCTAGGGTGTGGTGCTCATCCCCATTTCAAAGCCGAAGAGCCAGCGTTGTCCAAAGACGCCTCCGTGGTCATGTGGCCAGCATGACTCTCCTTGCCGCAGCGCGTAGCATGCAGCTGGAACACGGAACGCTGTTTACCTTCCCGCAAGCGGTACCTATTTATCTACTCGCATTAACATGCTTTGGAACTGCTAGGTTGGCAGGAGCTGGCCAAGCAACGAGAGCTCACCCGACCTTTTGATCGACAGCTCATGGTTCAGCGGTTTAACCCACTGCACCACCCGCTGGCCTTATTTATGTACTGTACTGTTAGCTAAACAGCACTGCTAGAAGCTGATTTGTCAGTGCTAGTCCTTTTTTCTAGCTGTTATTCTGGGTTTGTGGTCTGGACAGAAAATAGTTTGATGTTTGGAGCATGTTCATATCAACAAGGATGAAACATCACATGGTAGGTAAGTTAAATGCATAAGGTTATTTTAGCTTTCCGTTGAAGAGATCAATTTGAAGGAAAACAGATTTCAGTGCTCATCATAAGACGTGTGGGGGAGTGGGGTAGAAATCATGACACAATGGGTGAAAAATAATGTGAAAGGTTTGGTGTACCCCCTTTTTTTCCACAGACTCCCTTGTGATGTCTTAAAAGAAAAGTACTGTACATGAGTACTTGGAGAGAATTTATAGGATTTTAAATAAGTTAAATAAATGCAGAGGAGGCACTGTATTTGTATGTCACTGTGAAAACAACAAAAAGGTTTGTAGCACCTTAAGAGTTAACCCATTTATTTCAGTGCAGGCAGGCTCTGCTGAAGTGGACTGTAGTCCACAAAAGCTTATGCTGACATAAATGGGCTTAGTCTTTACAGTGCTGCAAGAAACTGTTCTTTTTCTCTTCCTGTGACTCAGTAGGTGGCAGTCCTCTCTCTCTCTGTTGGTATGAACCTGTTCTGTACCCATTAGAAGGCTAAAAGACAGGATCAGGTTGAGGTTTTATTTTGGATGATACGTTAGGCTTTTTGTATTTATATGTCGTCCTCAAAGTTTGTGAGGGAATTTCTCTGCTTTCCTGATTACAAATATCAGCCAATTCCAAAGCACTCTGGTTCATGGAAAAGGAGATTAATCGAATAGGAACCATAGTCCCACTTCTTTGCCAGATAGTGAGCACATTACATTCTAGCTTTATGGCTGTTGCCAACATTCATGGTGAAACTTCTGAAATGATTCCATTGGAAAGAGACAGCCATCAAAAATTTGCTCTTTCAATCAGATATAATAGCCACAGTTGAAGGGCTTCAAATTATATATATAAGCCAGGACTGCAAAAATTCAGTTTTCTGCATACAGCCTACCAGCATTGCCAGTTTGAAAGGTGAAGATAAGAAGTGCAGTGTTGCTGTGTCTTTCTCTTACTCCCATGAAGTCACACAATTATAAACGTGTTTTTTTCACATTTTTATACTGCCTTTCCTCTAAGGAGCTCAGAGTGGTGTACATATTTCCTCCCCTCCTTTTGTCCTCACAACAACCCTGTGAGGTAGGTGGGGCTGAGAGATAGTGTCTGGCCCAAGGTCACCCAGGAAGCTTCGTGGCTGAGCGGGGATTTGAACCTGGATCTTCCAGGTCTAAGTCTGACTCCCAAACCACTACACCATCCTGGCATGGTGTACACTGGGAAACTAGACAAGTGGATTCAGTCACAAGAACCCAATGGTAGAGTTCCATTGAAAATGCTGATCTACTATCATAATGGAAAACCATCAAATTGTCAAAAGCATCCCTTTATCAATTCAAAAATGGGATACAGGTTGATGACCCCTTATCCGGACATCCGAAATCCAGACATTTTGGGGCCGCTGAGTTTTAAAAAAAACCCCTTTTCCAGCCCCTGGTTGGCATAACGCAAGGCATGCTAGGGCACAAAATTATTAAAAATATTGTATAAAATTACCTTCAGGCTGTGTGTATATAAAACATAAATGGATTTTGTGTTTAGATTTGGGTTCCATTCCCAAGATATCCCATTATATTTATGCAAATATTCCAAAATCCAGACAAATCCAAAATCCAGACAACTTCCTGTCCCAAGCAGTCCAGATAAGGGATACTCAACCTGTAAATGGAATACTATTGCTTCCTGTGACCTTTGGTTCATGTATAATCAGAAGTTTCAATTTTTGTGGTAAAAAAAAGGTAAATTCTAAAGTGATAAGACACTGGAGTAAGAGGACCCACCAATCCTGCATCTTTGCTTAGAAGTAATTCCTATTTTATTTGGTGAGCCTTACACACAGATAATCATGGATTGTATTGCAGTCCTGGCAACCTTTTGGAGCATGATCAAATAATTCTTTACTAGAACTCAATGAAAGATGTGAGTGTTCACAACGCCTGATGGTCCAGTAACTGCAATTCCACGGTTTCCTGCTTTATGTGGTACACCAGCTCAAAAGGACATCAATATTATCTGTCACCACTGTCGCTACCTGGTTCTGAGAAGCCAGATGTAGGGCTGATGCAACAATTTATGTATCGGCATCTTGAAGGACTTTTTGCACATCATGATCATTGGAGGATAGGTGAGCAAATGAATCCTTATTTTGTGGATTTACTAGAAAAGCATTTCGGTTGAGATGAACTGACATTCAAGTAGATTCACATTGGTTGACATGGTTTTCTGGATCTTTTCTGGTGCTTTTATTCTTGGAAAGTTCTTTCCTGTTACAGTCAAACACCATGGTTACACATTGACTGTAATGTATTTATGGATGTTATTATTATTAATAAGAATATTCTATCAGTAGTGTATTGGCTAATGGTATTTATATGCATCTCAATGTGGTTCTGCCAGATTTGATATCAGGACCTGCTTGTGTTCAGACCCTGAGCCTGATGAGACAGCCTCAGAGAAGGAGAAGGATCCCATCAATCCCTCAGAGAAGGAGAAGGATCCCAGAGAAGGAGTCAGCATCCCCCGAGGAACACTTAAGACTATTTTCCCAAATGTTTCCCTGCAGGGAGGCTGTAGAATTGGAGTACCCAATGTCCTCTGGACACTTCATCATTACTCTCAGGACCCGAAGAGGACAAATGGTGACAGGCCCCTTTCAAAGCCAAGTCCAGGAGATGCAGTATGTTATGAGTCATTTTTGGTTTCTGATTTTGAATAGATGATAGATGAATGTAGTAGAGCAGTGGTTCTCAAACTGGTGGGTCATGACTCACCAGGAAAACCAGATGCAGTCGCTACCCCTTAAAGGGGGGTGGCGACGTGCAGTGATGTCAGCAACATCCCGCTGCTGGTGGTTGGAAAAGTTTTTTTTCTACTTACCAGGGGTTGCACCAGCCTTCTGGAGGGTACGGGCTCCCCAGCAACACCCTCTGTGGGCCTCCCTGTGCTTCAGATTGGTTCCCTGAAGCGATCGAGACTCACTTCCGGTTTCAGATGAAAACCGGAAGTAGATCTCAGATTGCTTCAGGGAACCGATCTAAAGTGCGGGTAAGCCCACAGAGAGGGCCACACCCCCTGTACCCTCCAGATGGGCAGCACAACCCCCGGTAAGTAAAAAGAACCTTTTCTCCTGGCAGCGGTGCGATCCCAGGAGCACCATTGCCACTGTTGGCCCATCCCCCAAGGACTTACAACTTCTCCAACTGGGGGGGGGGAGAACTTCGAGAACCTTTGTAGTAGAGCAGCGGTTCTCAACCAGTGGTACTTTGGCTGACTGCTGGTGGTACTTGGCCTGCCGGACCACCGGAACCCCACTTTGACGCTGCACTTTTGGGGGCGCGTTTTCATTCCTGAGAGGCTCCTGCCTTTGGCCGAGCCTCTTGGAATGCTGAGAAGGGTTTTCTCACTCACCCAGAGTCTTCTACCTGTGCTTTCTGGCCTCTGAAAACCCAGAAGTAACTGGTGACGATGTCATCGCCAGTCACTTCCGGTGGTACTCAGCAGGAGAGTGGCGCCGGAGGTGGTACTCGGCTGGGAAGGGGTTGAGATCCCCTGTAGTAGAGTATGTCCTGCTGTGTATGTAGACCAAAGAACATGGCTGAAGACAGGAGGAGAAATTCTGACAATTTGAGATTCTCCAGCGACAAGTAAGATTGAGGCCCAGAATGTAGCCATTTAAACTCAGATGCCCCTTTTGGCTCTGCAGAACAGACTATAAACAACATCAGTAGAGGACAGACCCTCATCCCAAAAACAAAGAACACTGTCGTCAGCATGCCAAATGCACTTCAGGTCATCCACCTAAAGCTGTATAAGTGTGAGTATGATTGGGACAGGGTTTCATTGACAACAGAATAACTGGGCAGTCTAATAAATCCATTCTATAATTTTGCAATCAAACTGAAGCTTTCACAATATTAACAATTGTGTCTTGAGACCGATTCTGGGACAATGAACACAGATGCTGTTCATTTATCATGAGTCATGGCTGTTGTGGTTGCCACGCATACACACACCTGATTCTGGATATACTATTGAAAGTATCGTGTCCTTTCATTTATGCCCGTCTTTGCTTCTTTAGCATTTCCTTCTGGGTCTGACAAATTTTTAGCTTCTGCTGCTGTACTATAAAGCATGTTCAGAACTGAGTCAGTCCACCTTTCTGTGTCTGAGCAGGCAAGATCATTTCATCTCCATGCAGAGCTTTTCCCTCTCTCCTTCTCATTCCTCTTTTAGATTAGAAATGACAAGCAATTCCCAGGCACACTCACCTTGATGTTTTACATCCCTGACTGAATTAGTGGTATATTCCCATCTAAATAGCATCATCTGTCTGAGGATTAGAGGTACTGTACCAGAACGTGTTCGCTTAATTGAAAAATGTAACGCTGATTTTCTTGTTCTTAGGTGTAATCAGCCAACCACACCTTTTCATTTAACTACAATATTTTTAATTAGGTTAGAATGATAACAATGTCATTACGGCTGAATAATCAACTTGATCCACTGAGGAGATCGGTTCTTTGATATGTTGAACCCCATTTCATTGATAGGTTTGGTCTTGTCAGCTATTTCAGCTTGTCATTTTCTTTCTTGTACTTCTTGGACTAAATACTTCTTCCAAGCAGGGAGTCAAACCAAACCTGAAAAACCAGCCCATTTCTTCTATAAACCAGAACAGTACCTGAGCCAAAATCTCTTAGGTGCCTTGAAGGTGAACCAGAACTGAAGCCGTAAACAACAACAAAAAAGTGCTAATCAGCTCAGAATAATTGCTCAGCTCAGCTCAGTCACTAAACACTCAGATTTGAAGTCTTTATTATTTTATTTTCGTTTCCTTTTTGTCTTGTTGTATGCCTTTTTTTGTGTAATAACCTTAAAATGTTTTCATGTTTTCTTTTAAAATTGTGGTTTTTTTTAAAGTTAAATAGTTATTATATTCATTTTGAAGACTGGGTTAAAGCAGTGCAGCCCCCCACCCCCAATGTAAAGTCAACTCTGGGTAAAGTCAACTCTGGGTAAATTGGGCCATGTTTATAATCAATTTTCAGTGGTTCCTATCTATACATGACTCCCATCCTGGAGGAGACAAAAGAAACTGTTGCTTCCCTTTCCCCCCTCGGATGTCACCACCCTGGCTCTAAGTTGAGTTCGCCTCCTGGCGACCCCAGCTTTTCCATGTCAATCCCTGGAAAGGGTGTTGAGGCAGCTGGCCTGACAGCGTTTGAGATAGATTCAAGCCTGAGGGGTCAGCAGTCTGCTTCCCCAAGCCAGATAGCCTCTTGAGCTTCGTTCTGGTTTCCCCTCTGACTCTTGTTTACCTCAGGGTGCACACCAAATCCCTAATCCTACTCCCTGTCCTACACTATACCTGCCAGTTGTGGCCACCTAGCTAAACACCACACCACACCTTAGAGAGAGTCTGGGGTAGGCGATAAAACCCCCTGCCAAAGTCAATCAGGCAAGGAGCAGAAAAATCCTACTTGGCCCCTTAGAGCGACCGGCTAATCTCAGGCTATCCTAATGGTTGGGTGAGTTGGGCCTGCAAAGCTGCCCATGCTCAAAATGCTGGGGACAGAGGCACTGCATGCAAAATGCTGATTGAGCCTCGCCTCAGCCAGCCCAAGGCACCAATGAGGTTCCAGCATCCCTGCTTTGTGGGGGGTGGAGCCAGGCAAAGAGCACCCCCACTTCCAAATGTTGGTGGTGGGGAAGCATTCCCAGTCTGCAGAATTTGAAAAATATGAGCAGTGTTCCCTGTAACAATTACAGCCTTACCTTTGCTGCATGGGGGCAGCTCTAGAGCACCATGAACGAAGCTGCACAGGGCTCTGATTTTAGCTGTACTGCTTAGAGGGAACAGTGACTGTGAGTGTGTACCAGTTCTTTTCAAGCTTTCACCCATCAATTAATTTTTCACATTGAGTTGTCTGCAGTGGTGGCACCTACACTGGTATCTGCGACACTCTGCCCACCCCCTGCTGATGCATTGGCCATTACGACTGCCACCAGAACTTGAGGGTTCAAGGGAGAAGCCAGCTAGGTAGGCCTTCTGTAAATGTTTAACTCCTTACATCACACCTACCTTTCTGCCAGGAGTCCCTCTGTTGCAGGGGATTCAGGGGCATGATCTAGGGTGCACAGTCAATGTTCACATTAGTGATTGGTCAGACTTGTGGGAACTCGCTGGACCTCACATGATGAACACACCCAACACGCTCCTTTAGCTGCACATCACTGGGAAAAATTGGCATAGTCTCAGAACACAATTTGAAAACGACTAGCATCTATCTTGTTACCATTGTATTTTCACTCGCCCCAGCCCCCTAGTGCAATGCACTCTGATAGGTATCCAAGGTGTTCCTATATTTCTTTTCCAGGGCAACGACTAGCAAAAAAGCTTCCATTTGGTAACATTAATACTTCCATTTTCTAGCCCAATATCCTTGGCTGAAAAGCACACTGTTAAAAGTCTACCCAGTTCCTATGACTTCAGTTCTTTGCTGTGCGCTAAATGCATGTCTGAAAACAGTTTAATTGTGCACCTAACAACTTCAAAAGGCTCTCTCTCTCTCTCTCTCTCTCTCTCTCTCTCACACACACACACACACACACACACACACACACACACACACACACACACACACACACACACACACACACACACACTCAGACTCTGGTCCATCACAGACGTGTGAGAAAGATGTAAAGGTCAAGCTAATGATTTTGACATGTCTCCTAGCCACTAGTCAATTTTTTCTCCTTGATTCTGACACATGTGATGAGACAGAGTTAAATAGTTCCTGCAGGCCAAAGTACCTTATGGTACTTTGCAAATTAATGCAAATAGTTGATCCAAAAACATTAGCATGTAACCATTTATGGAACAAGCAGTTGCATTAACTTTGATGACTTACAGGAGCAGCTAAATCAAGAAACTTTTCTCAATTACTTAAAAATGTGTTAAACTTTGAGGTTAAGAAAAAAAAAAAGCAGGAAGCTGTGAGAGAGGAAAAGCTACAATTAAAAAAGAAAACAAAAGCCAAAGATCTATCAAGCATAATGTTGGTTGAAAGCCATTGACCTAGAGAAGCAGTTTTCAGACTGTGTTCTCGAGAACCCTGGGGCTCTTGGAAGCTTATCAGGAGTTCTTTAATAATATCAGTGCTAGCAAACATCCTTCCTTGGCGGACAGCTTGCCCACCACCAATCTTCCACTTCAATATGCCCCACAGGAGATGTTGGATGTCTGTTCTGAGGTGTTTTCTCAATTTGTGTAGGAGACAGAGATGCCTAACAGTTCTTGGATTGAAGACCTCCTGCAACATGTTGGGGATGTGTGACTGTAAGTGAATGACAGCCCAATCCTGCGTAAAGATCGGGCGGCTGGCAGAGGCCATCCGCCTGATCCAGTGCTCCGCCACGGGCAGCCTGCAGCAGGCAGCCCGCAGTGGAAAGTCTACTCAGGGAAGGGGGCGCTCGTCCACTTCCCCGGGTGTAACAACGACTGGGGCAAATAGGCCTCCTCGGATTTCTGCTAGCTATTTTGCTGGTGGAAGTTGGAGGAGGCCGTGTAACGGCCCAGCCACCCAGCGGGGACCGGGATATGGCGGACTCCGCCATCCCTCCCCCCTGTCCTCCGACCCTCCCAGCCGTCCGCTGGATCCTACCATGCTTGGGTCCGGCGGCAGCCCCCGGTCCTCGGCCGGCGGAGCTGGGAAGGCCGGCCTTGTGCCGGCCTTCCCGGCTCTAAAGTAGTCTGCAAACGTGCTTTATGGCACGTAAATTGCCCGTAAATTGCACAGGATTGCCCGTAAATTGCGCAGGATTGCGCAGTGAGTGAGTGTGAGTCCTTGGCAGACAAGTCAGTATGAAAATGGCCTCCTCCAAATACAAAGTTTGAAAACCAGCAAACTGGGTCCTGGGATGTCTAGGCAAATGCTTAAATTGGATTTTGGGGCCAGATTACACCTAACATGATGGTATGTGAGTTGTATACACAGTAGGATGCAGGACTGTAGGATCTTCAGCATGAATCAGTAGTGTTGTAAGTAGGTCCATTCATGGTATCAAGCCACCTTTTCTCATGGTGGATGCACCACATGGGACAAGGTTTACAATACAATCCAGTTTGTATTAAGAGTAATACGTGCAGCAAGAGGCTGAATCATAGTGTTGAAGAGGGTCTTGTTGACTATCTAGTCAACCCTATGCTCAATGCAGGAAATGTAATGCAAGATTGTCACGTCCATGGCGGACCCCGCACTGAGAGGGGGCCACCCCCACCCAAACCTCACAGGTGGTGGACCTCTTGAGCCCTTAGGGCATGTGGGTTTCGTAAAGAAAGGTACTGACTTATGGTTAACTGCTTCTCTATGCTTTAATCTGGTTATCAGCTTGACACTCATGGGGTCATGTTACCTCACAGGTCCCCGAGCAATAGTCCACACTAATAAGATCTTCTCCTTTGCCTTGCTGCAGGTGCAGAGATTGTTCCAGCCAGTCGGTGTTGACAGACGCTTGTGGCCCTACGAACACCGGTACGTTGGTATCCCCTGGTGGTGCCGGTGTGGGTGGGAGAATCGGAGTGGCCTGGTGCATTGCTGGGTTGGCTGCCCACAGGCAAGTTTTTCCCCACACCTTGAGGCACCCCCACTTGGTGGGCATGGGGTATGCAGGGTCGGGGCCTCCTCTGGCCCATGGCAATCTCCCTGGGTTGTCCCTTGGGGTCAGCTGGCCCCCTTGGGCGGGCTGTGGGGGCCTACCCTGTTGTCCTCTCCCCTCAGGCCAGGGTTCTACCTCATTGGCAGGGCATTGTGCCAGTTTGTCCTTTCGGGGACGTGCCCAGCTCTAGGCCCAGCTCTTATGAGGCCTGACGCAAGGCTCCAACCTCGTGGGCGGCCAGCTGGGGGAATCCCCTGGGCATGCGCAGAGCGTCGGGGAGGATGTGGCAGCTGTCTCCATTCCCTAAGTGCCCCCAGTGTCTCGTTGGCAGACTGCCAGTTGTGGCAGCCGCCCA
Organism: Plestiodon gilberti rubricaudatus; assembly: GCA_026170595.1. Lineage (NCBI taxonomy): Eukaryota > Metazoa > Chordata > Lepidosauria > Squamata > Scincidae > Plestiodon > Plestiodon gilberti. Next base: position 115,182,675 of record JANXHW010000003.1, read on the forward strand.
GCGAGTCTCTCCCAGCTCCCGCAGTGACTCCAGCCACGGTGAGCCGTATTACCCTGGCACGCTCCTCAGCGCGGCAGGGTAACGCAGACCATATTTCATATGGGTCCACGCTGGCGAAGCTGGAATACTCCTCAGGAGAAAGGGACATTCGTCCCTTTTCCCCCAGGTACAGCCCCAGCAGGCGCAATGGGCCTCCTTGGATGGCCGGCGAAATGGCCAGTGCTAATCTGAGTAGCCGTTGTAAGGCCGGCCAGGCCAGGTGGGGGATAGGATTTGGCGGAGCACGCTGCCGATTATCCCTCCCCTGTCCAAGGCCTGGCTGGTGTAGTGGAATTTTAAGCAGATGATAATTAATAATGGAGGACCAGGAAGACTGGTGAACAAGGAAAAAGTATGGGTTTATTGTTACGCAGCACAGTGGACAACAGCCCAAGAGGGGATGCTGACCCTTTGCTGCAAGTGAGTACACTTTTTATACATTACAGAACTGACCATCACATGCTTACCAGATAGTGCAGGCTTGGGAGGGCATGTGATTACAGATTAACATTTCTTAGGGACAGTGGGGCAAGGTGGGTGTACAATAGATTCTGATGACTCAGGATGGTCCCAGCCAGTCTTGTGGGGAGTTAGCCCAAGGGAGTTTCTGACTCCAGGAGCCACCCTAATGAGCAGTGATATCCCAGAGAGGAGGGAGTGGTGAAGCTGTTATGTGAGAGATTCTCCCCAGGCAAATGGGCAAACAGATATGAATAAAACAATACCTAAAAATTCTGCTTCACTGGCCAATCACCCCCTCCCCACGCCCCTGTCCCGACCAGCACAGGACCTATCTGTGTCCTCCAGCAGTGGCTGCGGTCCCGGGCAGAGTGAGCGGCGCTGGTCTCTCCGCTGCCTTACAGCATGTTTACCACACCCGGCGCTGGCAGAGTCGTCGCTCCGCTGGCAGAAACATGCAGGATTGCACTTCCCGTTCCCATATTCTACCAAGGCCCTCTGTGGAAAAACTTATGGGAAACCAATAGAAGGAACTGCAACTATAAGATGCACCACCATCTCCAACAGATGGCTGTCTAGCCTCTGCTCAAAGATCTCCAGCAAGGGGAACCCCCCCCCCTCCAGTAATTGATTCCATTGTCAAACTACTTGTTTCATTATGAAGTTTCTCCTATTGTTCACCTCAATTCTAATCTCCTGCAGTTTAAGCCCTCCTGCTTCTAGGTGCCAGACCTTCATACCTAGATGGCAGAAATGGGGCAGATTCCCTGGTCCCAACAAAGGCTGTTTGGAAGGAAGCAAAGCTAGAGCAGTAAATCCTGTGGAGATGTATTAGGCAGCTTCATCTGTGAGTGCTCACTTGGGGCTCACATAAACCTTTAGTCATATAATGAGTTTATTTCTTGGGACGTGCTAACCACTCTTTTGAGACAGCTTTTGAGATGACTGGTCTAACCTACGTATGTAATACCAGACAATTGTTGAAACTCCTCTTTGTGGATGATACGTTTGTAAAATCCTCCATCTATACTTCACTATTAAGCTAAGCAGACCTGACCCAAACGTTCTGGTGCCTGCGGCAGCCAGGCCAGGAGTCACCAAATGTGCCACGTGCCCCTCCCCCCCTTCCAGATTTTATCTCTGTCCTGTGGTGTGCTAAGTGGAAAACCATCTGAGGACTATATTCCTCAGGTCAGGTCAGGAACCTGTCTCCTTTGCCTATGTTTCTCTGTAAAAACTCCATATATTAAAAGTAGTATATAAATAACATTAATTATTACACTTAAAAATATATGCTGCTGCTGCTGACATACGGTATTTTGCAGTGGAGGTGAGCTGCAGCAAGGCAATAAGAACAGCATTAATATTTTTGGAATGCTGTGCCACAAGGAAAAGTCCTGCTGAGTTGCACCTTGGTTTTTCAAAAGTGATGTAAAAAAGCTTTTGAAAAAGATTGAACTTCTAACTATAATGCACTTTCCTTGCATTGGAAGCACTCAGTTTGATTTATCTATTTGAAATGGAAATAATATTTGTCAAATAGTCCTGATTTGGCCAATAAATTGTTATGTTTTCTGTATAGTAATGATGCATACAGAGAGCATCTGGATAATAATATCCAATGGAGGATGAATAAAAATTGAAACCTGTCCAAGGAAGAGGAAAAGAGTTTTGATGGCTTCTCATGATAACAGTTTTATGGATGGAATTACAGCTATCGAATGAAGTTCTACATACCACATCGTACACAAAACATGACTCAGATCAGCAGTTGATCCAAGAAAAATAAAAGGTGGCTTTCTGTTGGGTGATTCCTCTTAAAGAAGAAATATAATTTAAGAAAATACAAAAATAAACAGCCAAGTATGAATTTCTATATATGAGTATAATTTTATTTTTAATTATTGGCACTTATTGGAACTTCTGCCACCAATGGAGAACCCCCAGGGCCAATCCTTGCCAGTGTTTTTCTTCAGAGGAAAAACCCATGGAGAATATGCAAAACCTTAGAGGAGAATGCAAAATCAATGAAACAAGTGTTAGATTTCTCCCTATTCCCTTTCAGTTTTCTACGAAATCCACTGACTTTTATTTTTCTTTATCCTGATATACATTTTCCACATAATATTCCTCCCTACTTTCTATAGTTTGGATCCCAAAAGATCACTTTTGGGATGAATTTCTATATATGAGTATAATTTTATTTTTAATTATTGGCACTTATTGGAACTTCTGCCACCAATGGAGAACCCCCAGGGCCAATCCTTGCCAGTGTTTTTCTTCAGAGGAAAAACCCATGGAGAATATGCAAAACCTTAGAGGAGAATGCAAAATCAATGAAACAAGTGTTAGATTTCTCCCTATTCCCTTTCAGTTTTCTACGAAATCCACTGACTTTTATTTTTCTTTATCCTGATATACATTTTCCACATAATATTCCTCCCTACTTTCTATAGTTTGGATCCCAAAAGATCACTTCTCACACTCATCCAGCTGAAGACTGTCATTCTGCAGTGAAAGAGCACAATGTGCACCATCCTTTTTGATGTTTTTATAATGTGTGAGCCAAGCACACTTCAGAAAGGATTATTCCCCTTTCTGAGGGGACAGGTCTTTGCAAATTGAATCCCCATGCATGTAGGTCTCTGTGTGACTTTCATTATTAATAGCTCTAAATTCTGCCATTCTCTAGAATTACATCAAGAAATAGAAGCTTGGGCAGGGATATGCAGATGAAGGGGTGGAGCTAATGCTCATTGCAACTTTGTCCTCAATGGGTCCTATTGAGTCCATGGAACAAAGTACAGTAAACAGGTTTCAGTGCAGACATGGTGAGAGAGGATAAAATCCTGCACCTTACTATAGACAGTTGGGATCACCAGGAAAAGTGGATGTTAGCTGTCATGCTGTTCTTTCATTGCTGGAAATGGTTTGTTTTTTATCTTCAACGATGGATTTATTTATGTATTTTTAATTGTTGTGTTTTGTTGTTTTATTTTCTTGTAATGTTATAGTGTATGAACCACCTTCAGCGTTGTAAAATGGAAAGGTGCAATATATTTATAATAAATAATTAATACATGTGCCTTGCAGAGCACACAAAGACCATTTTCAACCCCTCCCTCCCCCTGGGCTTCTGCATTTTTGAGGGCCTCCCTCCACACACACTCCACCCATCAAAATGGTGAGCGGTTTGCCAGCAATTTAATACTGTAGTCTTTGATGTGCGGTGCGGGGGGCAGTAGGTGAGGCAGAATTAGCCTGCCGTTGTCCACGGAAAATAACTGCAGCCGAGCCCGGAGATTGCACAGGCATGCCACCCACTTTCTTGGGTGTAAGGGATGGTGCGTACATGCAGTCTCTGGGTTTGTCTGCAGCAATTTTCCATGAACGATTGCAGGCCAGTTTGCCTCACCTGCTGCCCCTGCACCATGCATTCCTGGCTTCTACAGATTCTGCAGAGCTGCTAGTTCAACATGAGCAACAAGGTACTTTCTAGTCTAAAATGAAGGTCCTGCCTGCAGAACTTTGCATTTTCCAGGCTTTCCTTGCAGAAGGGAAAAGGCAAACAGCTCATCGCTCAATTATATAATATAATAAAACATGGTGGAATGACTAGGCTTTGTTCCAGGGAAATTTGCTGTAAAATGAATGTTCAGAAGGTCTTCCAAATTCCAGATCATTGTGCTGCCTCTTAAAATACAGTAGAAGAAATCCTGATTTGGGTAGGGTGGAAGGTGATGTGGTGATGGCACCTGGCCTAGATGCCTTTAAAAGGGGTTTGGACAGATTCATGGAGGAAAAGACCATCACAGGTTACAAGCCATAAGCAACCTCCTGGTTTTAGAAGTAGGTTTTCTCTGTGCCAGGTGCAAGGGAGTGACAACAGGAAAGAGGTTATCTTGTTGGCTGTGTGCTCCCTGAGGCATCTGGTGGGGCCACTGTGTGATACAGGAAGCTGGACTAGATGGGCCTTTGGCCTGATCCAGCAAGGCTCCTCTTATGTTCTTAAGGTTGAGTACTGTCCTCCTGGAACCTTGAGGTGTCAAACATTTTTCAAACTATCCCCAGGAGAAAAAAAGGCATTTTATGTGCAATATATGGATGCTTTGTAAAGTTATATATTGAACATAATACTTTAAATTTAACTTTGTAAAATTATATATTGAATATACATTAATTAATAGAGCTTTGTCATGTCCAAGTCTCCAGATGCCTTGGTTAGTTACCCGAAGGCAGAAGGAGCAAGATGCAGATGTGATAAGCAGGGGCCTGCCCTCCATCTGCAGTGATGCAGGGACTCTGAGGAAGCCCATTAGTGGATGGGGAGAGTGGGGGAGGAGCTTCTCAGCATCACTGGTGTGGTGAGGAAGAGGCATCTCCATTTGCTCATCTCCCTTTCCCTGACCTGTCCTGTGACACCCTCCAAGATAGTGCCACCAGGACGGGGGAGTATGCCAGGGGAGCCGGTAACCCGTGTTACCAGCTCCAGTCTGAGACCTTGCAGTAGACAGCGCTGGCTACATGGATCAATGGTCTAACTCAGGGGTGGCCAACCTTCCACCATTAGGGCTACTGCGTTCTTAAGAGTTGTATAGAAGACAGAATCTGGGCAGCTGCAAGTACTGATGGTACTGCTAAAGCAGCTGCACCTGCTGAAATGTCCTCACCTATGCAACCATTTAAAGGGCCAGCATTCATGTTGAAAGGTTGGCCACCACTGGTCTAACTCATTCTAATGCAGCTCCATATTGTTATTCCATCTTGTTAGCTCCATATGCTCCTATTGTTTAGTGCTTGACTGTGCTTGTGGGAGCCAGGGCCCAGGGGTTCTCCTTCCCCAAACGAAGAATCAGAAAACACAACTCTGACAAAAGATCCATTGCTTTTCAGTAAACTTCCAGAAGGGCAAATGTGGTCCTCGAGACACTGGAGTTGAGTGCACAGTTCCAAGACTGGACTCTGCACCTGAAGGCCACCTATGGATATCAGAATTCTGCTGCTTTATATTCCTCCAAAGAAATGAATGGTGAGCATTAATCAGACCTGTTTTGCTATATATGGGGCTTAGACCAATGTCACATTGGTTTTGCCTGGGACCTTTCTCAGGCCTTGTAGAATGTGATAACTTCTGGCCACCTGTTGACTGATACTGACTGCCTGGTGCTGTTCTGCTCTGGTCAGTACCTGAGGTTTTTCAGTCACTCAGAAATAGGACTTGCTGCAAGTGTGTAATCAGCAAATTAATCAACTAAAGCTTCACTTGATTAATCAGTGGAAGGTCAATTTTAATCAGTGAAGCTGAGTGTTGAAGACACATCTGTTCATTTTCAATGTTTTGGTTCTCGTGTACAACTGCATTAGGGCGGGGATTCTCAACCTGTGGTACGCGTACCCCTAGGGCTACACGGACCAACGGCTGGGGGTACGGCAGAGCCTCTCCTTTATCAGCTGCGAACAGCAGCTGATCGTCCGGAATTTTTAAAGTTATTTGTTTGCATGCCAAAACTCCGCCCTAGCATGCGTCCGCAGATTTTTCCATCTTTCTACTTCAATTTTTGTTCCCTCACAGCGCTATCCTGTGTAGAAATCCGCTGGTGAAGTGATACATCTATCGGCACCGGGTGTTGTAAACATGCTGTAAGGCACATTTTTGACACCCGGTGAGTGCCGGCGCTGCTCACTCTGCCCTGACCTGTAACCACTGCTGGCGGACACAGGTAAGTCCTGCGCTGGGCATGGGGGGCAGCAGACTGGGGTGGAAAGGGAGGGGGTGATTGGCCAGGCAGCACGCTTCACTGAATCCTATCCCCCGTCCTGGGCCTGGCTGGTGTTACACCAGCTCCTCGGATTTGTGCCAGCCATTTTGCTGGTGCACATCCGAGGAGGCCCATTGGGTCTTCTGGGTCTCCTCCCGGGGGAAAGGGACAAATGTCCCTTTTCCCTGAGGAGCACTCCAGCTCCGTCAGCGTGGACCCAATCCTGTCTAGAATGTAGCAGCTGCCTTAGGTGCACCGCCACTCGAGAGGATTGGGCTGCCTGTCTCTTCAGGGGCATCGCTAGGGGGGACCATCGCCGTGACACCCCCTGTGACATCACAAACCCCACCCCTTTCGACGTCAATTCATCGGCAGCGCAGCAAAAATGCACCCCTGGTGGTTTTATGCCATTTGCGGTGATGGGATTCGCCCGCCTGCCCGGGCCACAAACAGCCTAAAAGCGACTGAAAAAATGCCGGGTCTGTGTGTGCATTATTGCTGCGCCACTACTGAATCTGGCGGCAAGTGCACCCCAGATGCACTCCATGCCCTTGGAGAACACAGAAGACACTCTTGTTTTCTGTTACACTATTTACACTCCTCCTGCCAAATATTTTCTCCAGGATACTTGGCATGCATCCCATATGCATTCTAGGACTTTCTCCTTCATTTATAGATGCTTCAGTTTTCCCTTTTATCAAATCCTGTGATTCTGCTGTGAATGAATCTAAGCTCATTTTGTCCAGTTCCATGATTGTAAAGCAAGTGTGATAAACCAAGGTCTATAAAAGTGATTAATAATGATAATGCACAACATCATTGTTAATAATAAATGTGACCCATGGCAGTACTTGCCACTGATGGTGTAATTGCAGAACGATTATTTCGATGTTAATAAAGGGTTGTCAACACATTATAATCCATTTTGGATACAGAGGGGGCATTCCAGCAGTAATTTACCTTTCCTATGATTTGCATACTGTAGACAAAATGTGAAAGGGGCCAGTAATTATTAATGTGTTTAGAATTAACTTCTTTATAAAGATGGATAATTACTTTGAGGCTTCCACAGCTCAAGCGTTTTGTAGTGTTTAATGAAAACATCAAAGATGCTCATAAGGCATACCAACTATGAGATGTGTTACAGAACTCCCCTGTTCTCATATAGGGGAGCATATTGTGCATATTGTTTGATCAATGCCAGGAGAGCATTCTGCTGTAGATGAAAACTGAGCTCATTTTGTCCGGCTTCATGATTGTAACACAGCAAACTTTGTAAAGCAAAACCTTGGCATGGATTTTCTGGGTTCTTCTTCGTCGTCGTCTTCTTCGTCTTTTTCTTCTTCTACACCCCTCCCCCCATGAAAAGCCACATGGTGGATGACAGAATGTTCCAAAAGGTGACTGAAGCTTATGCTGAAGTCCCATAGGGACCCAAAGTGCATAGCACAAACTTTGTGACATCCTGCCATCTAAAATAAATTTGTTTGGATGAACAAAAGAACAAATAGATCCTGATGCCATGGCACCCCAACCAACGTGAGGCCCAATATCATCTTAATTTTGATGTTGAAGCAATTTGCCTCCTTATCAGGTTCCAGACACCCTCACTTCTACCCTAATCCAATTTAGTCAATTCAAAGCACTGTGTGGTTTTTCTCTCTCTGTCTCTGTCCCCCACTTCTGCTTGTCATTATTACAGAGAGGTTTTTATGGTGTGCTTGATTTTAACCACTTTCCACCCCACTTTTAATATTGCTGAATGTCACAATAAACCTCATTTTAGTTATTCTTGTGCCGATATGGGTGCACCACAGCCATGGTTAAAGATCCCTCATACATGTATTAGGGGAAGCATGTGCATGTTGGTATATGTGTCCTAGTGTACATGTGGTAACAGACTGCTGCACATTTTAAGCACGTTTACAGCAAATTCCATCTGAATTTCCTGCAATACATTCTTGAACTGGACCCCACGAAATCTTTCACTGGTTTCATTGCAGTCTTCTATAATGATATTGTTTGCATCCCCTACCCACTATTATTTCTTTACTTTAAATTACCCCCTGCTGATGCTAGTTTTCTATGTGTAAACCACCCCCAACAACAGCTAGTGTCATGAGTCTTATATAAAAATATGAGCCCATTCACAGCCTACAATTGTGTGGATCTTGTTCATGCAATGGAGGGGACAGAGCGCACTGCTCAGCCCCATCATCACACCTCTGTGCTCAGTAAGCCCTGTCCTCTATGTGTATAGTGTTTGTCTGCACTGACAAACACTGTACCTGGAAAGACTTTCTACTTGTGATTGGGCTTGCTGGGGCTGGGTGCCTTGATGTGGGAGTGGAGCTTCTTGTCACACTCTTGCCCTCCCCTCACATCATGCACCCAATTGTAATTTGTGAACAGGAGTACTTAATTCAGCCTTGTGTTGGCTAGATGCTATGGGAATAAACAACTCCTGAATTGACTATGACAGTGGAGAGAATAAGGCTGTGATGATTGAAATATAAGTGTATGAGAACAGAAGGGGAAGCACTGGCTGGAGAGCACTGGCTTTGTTTCAGATATTACATTACATTGTCTTTTGCACCTTCTCCATTACCCATAGAAATGGGTGTGGGTATTGAACCTGGCACAGGCACTTGAACAACTGTACCACCTCTCAGTCTACAGGGAAACTGGCCAAAGCAGCAACAAAGTCTGTTCATGACAATAGACCAAAGCTGGTCCCTGACTTCTTATGAAAGCTTCCCGATCAAGCTTGCCAACAGTCCTGAACAATAATATGATTCTGCTGCTGTGTTCCTTGTGATAGATGGCCCTTGCCCCTTTGACAGGAGGTGAATCTTGACAGGGTATATTTACACCGCAAAAACTGGTTTAATAGCCAGTTCCTCTTCCCTGAGAAATTTGAGAACTATCGTCAGAATTTCTATCTCCCTCACCACATTACAATTACTAAACTTCATAAGAGTAACCATGAGGGTTAAACTACTACAAAAACTGCTACAAGATTGTAGTGTAGATATTCCCTCAGAGCTGTATGGACAAGTGCCTTAAGCTGGAACTACACTACACATGTTGCGGAGATTCTGACAGCATTTCGGAAACAAGCGGAGCATCTACGACCTCCCGATTCCCGGCGCGTACCTCAAGCTGGAAACCCATCTTTTGAGGGGGCGGGTTCGCGGAGCTAGGGGCGGGTTCGCAGAGCTACTGCAGCCTACCAATCAGAGGAGAGGGGGAGGAGAGTGGTTGCATGCCAATCAGAACTACCTCCAATCACCGTGGAGGTTATATTCCAAGGCTTATTTGGCCAATCGGAGCGCGCTTGTGTTTAACCAATCACAGCTGCACTTTCTTAAGAAGGCGGGACAGCAGGAGGGACAACAGGCGGGAAGACACTCCTTCCAAGCAGCTCTGCGCGCGGAGGCAGGGTCAGAGGCATCCGCGTGTAGTGTAGTTCCGGCCTGAGTCTCTTGATTTCCTTCACTGTCACATAGCTGTAACATAGCATGGTCTGGGCCGGCCTCTGCAGAATTATACATGGGATAATATTTATCTGCATGTACTACCCATTTCTGAAAATGCTGGGATATTCAATGCTGAAAATGTGTGTATATTCTTCACCCCTTTCCATAAGCCCAACATCTGCTTGGAGGTTGTTTCTCTGTCTTGCCAGGTAAACCAGAAGCCTTGAAAAATCAACTAGAAGTGATTTGTTTAAAACTGGCAATGTCAACAGAACACCTTCTAGGCATCTTTATTTGGTGTCTTTCTGAATCAGACAACAGATAGAGGTTTTCGCTGCTACAGAAAATTTCATCCTTCTGTGCACAATAACCGGTTTTTAAAAGTTGCAGTGCCTGAAGCAGCTGGATGATTGAAAATGGGGCCTCTGTCATTTAGAGCTTTGTGGTTCTGTTAGTGGCCTGGATAAAGATGTCTGAGAGCAATGTTTTCAAAGATCAGGAAACATTTCTGCTTCGTACATTAATTCAACTTGATGAGGCACCCAGTCTCTCGGGCAGCTCCGTTTCCTGGGTTTTGCGAGACACGTGTCTAACAACGGGTCTCTCAAAGAGCAGTTTGTTCTTTGCAAAGCAACACACAAATGCTTTTGTAAGAACATGTCTCTGACAGGTTTCACAAAAAGCTGTGAGCTCGGTTGGATGGAAACGTTCAGGGCTACCCGTTATGAGTGATGTCTTTAGATTTGCCACACAAACCATTTGTCTGGTGTGGAATTTGGCATCTTGGAGATGCCCCTTTTAAAAGAAAAGGTTGACTTTTTACAGAGACACACAAAGACTTTGGCCCCCAACTGGGGTACACCTGTATGCAGTAGCTGGGACTTCATACATGCATGTGCCTCAGGTTAGATGGTAATAGTGCTGACTGGAAACTACAGTGGTGTTGGTGGAGGGATGAGGCACTGTAAGTGCACCGTGCCGTGCAAACCATTGTAACGTGGCCCCTCCTACTCACCCCCAGAGCCATTCCAGCGGTGAAGGCAACACGTGTTGCCTTTGCAGAGAAGCAGGCTTTCCTATGTGATCAGCAGTTTTCCTTATTCATGCTTTCAATCTTTTATTTTGCAAGTAAAGTACTGACATCTTTGAGCACCTAATTGAGCTAGGATTTTTCTCTGGAGGTGTCTAATGTTCTGTTCACACACAAATGGTCAGAAGCATTTACCAGAGAAAGAGACTGGAGATTGCCCTTTTTGCAGACCCAAGGAGAAGAAGCTGATATCCTCAACTTTTTTGTGTTTGAGTGGGGAGAGAAAACAGCTAACGAAGTTGTATTCTTTTCCCAGTTATTTTCAGTTATCTTCCCCAAATATTTAAATTTCAGTAGTGGTGGGTTGGGGGAAACGCCCCCCCCATTGCGAAGTCTTAAGGATAGCTGCTATATGAAAGCCTTTTGGCTATGAACTAAACTGTTTTCCCTGGATTTTATCCCCTCATCTGATGAGCTAAGAGGAATTACTGTAGTATATATGTTCAAAATAATTGAAGACAGGTGACAGGAACACTGAAAGTATTTAGCCAGGTTGGTATTGAGAAGTGGGCACTTCTTGGCAGATCCATGTAGCCAAATATGATTGACTGTATCAGTGTGAACTCATCATCACATTGCCTACATGATCCCTGATAGGTTGGAACTCCTTCAGGAATAGGCCTATGCTCAAAAAAGATGCTGCTGATGCTGCAGATTGGGGTAGTTTAGGGTAGACCGGAATGCAACTGTGGGCAGTTCTTGACATTTTTCAGCGCCTAGAGACCTACCTATTTTCTTTGCTGCCTCCCCCCCCCCCCCGCCTCCATTTTCATGAGGTGGTGGAGCTCTTATTACATGTCATGGCCTTTGATGTTCCTTTTCACATCCCTTTTCACATCCCTGCGCCTGCCCCTTCATGTGGCTTTGGTCGAAATATCACACTCTTTTGAAATGTTAGGAATAACTTCCAAGCTTCAAATCCTCTGCTGAAAGGAAGAAGACTGTCCCTGTCCCAAGGTGGCTTGCAGTGGCAGGCATGTTCATCAAGTGCGCTTGAAATGCCAACCCCTCTCCCAACTGTTGAAGTTTCATTTGAAAAGATGACATATACTGAACAAATTTGCCTTGTCGTCTTTTTTTTTTTTTTTTTGGACGGAGGCTCTGTATCTTTAAAACACTCCATGACAAGCAGAAATATAGTGGATGCAACTTTTCCCAACTTGAAGATGAAGTGATGGACAAACCTTCACTTGTATTTTATTCTAGTATTTTAATTTCACTTGAAAGTTGACCCTCTCCCTCCCAAATATAACATGCGAGTATGGGAGGACTTATGGAGCAGTAGAAATTTAAAAAAAGGGGGGGGGACTACAAGGCTACACTTTTCCTGCACAGAAAGGCATTTTGTAACATTGTTTTTCTTGTTTCCCCCTCCGCCACATCCACCATCTTAATTGACTGCCATGTGCTCCGTTGTTCTCAGCTTATTTTTACCAACTTACTCTGCCTTTAGCAACAATAACCCAAGACACCAAGATTTAGTAGATGATACTTTTCATGACACAGAGGTAGAGAATGACCTCTGCCCAAATATTTTGGATTCCAGAGGCATTAAGCTGCCACACTGGGTTTACTCAGATCTGTGCCAGCAATTTTTTTGCTGGTGCAAGTCTGAGTTGGGCCAGGAAGGGGGATCAGATATCCACAGCGTCGATACCACCCTCCCCTGCACAGGTCTGCTCTCCGTTCCACCCATTCCGCCCAGCCCACTTCCCTCCTGCGCTGACCTCATTTGACCTCCTGCGCTGGGTCATTGGTGTGTGGCTATGCCTGCTCAATGTTTGTGGTGGCAGCCTGGCTGCACAAAATGGCCTGTCACCTTTTGCGACAACCACAAAGGACCTTGCACTGCTGGAATGCTAGTTCCAGCAGCGCAAGGTCCCCATAGGATTGGGGCCTTAGTTGCACTGAGGTAGAGGGACTAAAGGGTGGTGCACAGACATGAGGCAGAATTGTCATGTGGGCCTTGTGGATTTTCTTAAGACTGCTGGACTGAGTGGTAGTACTATAAATAGAGATGTCAAAGCAGTGATCGCTGTAGGGTCTTTTCCAGTCATTGGCAGAATAGAGCCTACCTAGGCTTTATTTTGCCACTAAACAATGGCAGAACATCTGCTCCATGATCCCACCCACTGTCATTCTCCAAGGCTTTCACTGCTGGTTCAAGCTTGAACCCCTTCCATTTTTGAGGGAGAAAATAGCAGGCAAAACAGATTATATTAGCAATATAGCTAACAAAACAGATGGGCTTTTTTAGTCACCTGAATGACTATTGGTTCACTCTGTAGTTCTAGGCTGACAGCCGCAATGGCAGAGGTAGCAGTTTGATTCTTGAAGTAACTACCGTAGGAGCAGTAGCAGCATTTCTGTAGCAGGCCAGCACTCACTATGTGAACTTTATCAGCACAGCAGCCTCTATTGAATAGCAAACATACTGAGCCTTCATGGTGCCCTATAAAGCCCACTTGGCTTCCCTGGCTTGGCCCAGAGTAATCAATTCTGGGAACGTTCCAGCCAATTAAGTGCCCTAGCAAGTCCCTTCAGATTTCTAGGTGTTGCTGTTTTCCAACGCACACAGATATCTTCCTGAAAGTGCAGAAGATGTACTAGGAATACTGCAACATAAAGCGCACAAAGCAACAAACGTTGTTACTTTCACATCTCAAGAGATGCTACCCTGCTTTTTTTGAGTGATAGGCAGAGATAGGAGGACTGTTCAGACAGTTCCACTGTGGTGGACTGAATGTGGCGACGGGGGAGATGGGGACAGGACTATGCCTGTTACATGCCTGCACACATTCAGCATAACTTCTGAAACAGCCTTTGCACATACAAACTGTCCACCCATAGCCTCTGCTTGTGTGATCCCTGCTCCTCCCCATGTGTGTTCAATCTACCCCAGTGTAGCACTGGTGTGGTCCTAACGTTGGAGACATGAAAATGGCATTTCTGTAGCAATTTGCGAAGCAACTGTTCCCCAAAGATTCATAGACATGCAAGCTTTTTATTTTTAATCATAGCAAATAAAGATGAGATGAAGTCAGCTTTTTTAGCCAGGTAGGTCGAAGAAAAGAGAGTAGATTCATTCTTAGTTGCTTCAGAGGGTAGGCCCAGGACAAATGGGTTTAAATTACATTAAATGCCCAGGACAAATGGGTTTAAATTACAAGAATCAAGTTTCCAATTAAAAGTTAGGAAGAACTTCCTAATGGTATAAACAGTTCGGCAGTGGAACAGTCTGCCTTAGAAGGTGGTAGATTCTCCATCATTTGAGGTCTTTAAGCCGAGACTGGAAAGCCATCTATCAGGGATGTTGTTGTTGTGGACAGCCTGCATTTCATTGGCAGGGGATAGATTCTCAGTCATCTGTCTGTCCCCTTTTGTGTCTTGTTCTGATTCTTCATATCAGACTGGACTCTGCACCTATTTGTTTATTAAGAAACTCCATTTTGAATGTGGTGATGAGCGCTAGCATTTGGATGTGGAAGTAGAACTTGGCTGTTGCAAGGACACCTCGGTAGGTACAGTGCATCTCTGATTGTTCTGTATATTTCTCTGTACTAACCCTGTTAGTAACAAACAGGCCACTCTGTGCCAGGGATACAGGAAAAGGCTTCATAATAAGTCTCTGTGGACCCCTGGCCAAACAGGCCTCACGCCACTATGCCGGCCAACCCCGGAGCGCCTCCATACTGTAGATCACAAGTACCAACAGGATCTATCTCAGCTGAGCCGGCAGTCACGCCAGGATCAGCCCCTGGGGATGAGTGGTGGAAAGGACCGGGGCCTGGGAAAGCCTAATTGGGGCAGACAACACTCAGCTGGCTTCAGGGGAGGCAACCCTATTAGGGAGGGGTCAGACCAGTACAGGGGGAGATGGCCTTAAAGAGAGGTCGGAGGGATGTGAAGGCGGCAGAGTACCCAGGTCCCGGGGTGTTTCTAAGCCAGCCTAAGCCTCTTGGCCTCTAGCCAAGGTGAGGTCGCTTTCCATAACCTCCCTGTGGGCTACGGCTGACCAGAGACCCCCCTGGCTCATAAAGGTCTCCCCAGTTGACAGAGCTCTATGACCCTCCGCCCACAGGTAGAAAAGATTCCTTGTGGCCAACCCAGCTGCCCCTGTTGGGCCACCCCGGAATCTGAGAAAAAGCCTGGGGATCCCTGGAAGAGCAACCCCTGTCCGTGCTGGATCGGCCAAGGACGGGGATACCCTTGAGAGGTCCTTCCCCTCCTGGAGGAGCAGTGAGGGAGAGGCATCGGTGCCCTGCCTCCCCAGACCCCACACCGCTACATCCCTCTCTCACCTATTGCACTGGGCAATTGGGGCTTCCGCTGAACGAGAACCCAGGAGGGTGCCTGAACCCCAGTGACGTGAACTAGGGGAATCTGCTGTATATAGTTAAAATAAAGAAGTTGACTGCAACTTTGCCTGCCTGTGTTTCCTCTATCCAAGCGACAGCAAGAATCTGCTCCAGGCATGACAAGTCCTAACCCGTTTGATGTGCCGCTTCCCCTTGGGGATCTCTCCCCCCCCTGCTTTTGTATTCTAGTAGTATGTAGAAAAAGTACTGTAAGCCTCTGTGGGCAACCCCCCCCCCCCGGGGAAAGACGGAATATAGACATTTTAAATAAGTAAATAAGGGAAGCTCTCAAATTTACATTTAAACATTTTCCTGTCTTGTTACCTGAAGGAACTTCGCATGCCAGATGACCAGCTGAGTGACTAGTTTGTACCTGCCTATTGCTCTGCAGCCCTGTTTTGTACACTCAGAAGAGATTCCCATGGAGTTCAATGATATTGACCCCCCTCTCCGGTAGGCTTGTTAGAATGGCTGCTTTGAAATGGTACGAATCCAGCTGCTCCGCTCTCTTCTTTTCCTCAGTTCATGAAGGAAAAAGGCGCCAAGCAGAGCCAAAGTGATACTGGCAAGCCATGAGATGATTTAATATTGATGATGGTATTTTTTTTTTATGATATTTCATTTGGCCCGTGAAAGCCCCCAGTGACTCTTCTTTTCCTCCACTCACTGGTTAGATAAAGCTGAAAACAGTAGATTCCTGAGAGAGCCTCTTAACTCTTGGCACAGATGCCCAACCGCTTGTCATATAATGAATTGTCTGGGGGAACTGAGTGTGCTGCCATTGAATACTACACAATGTCTAGGATCAGAACTCCCCTCTTAGAAAAACAAAAGTACAATACTGTACATTTCTGTTTGCAGGGACCCATCCAATGCTGACAGCTGTATCTAGCTGCACTGGAGTGCAGTCCCTTTGGCCTGGCTCATTCCCTCTTAAATTTTAATGACAACGTTAGGTGTCATGATGTGTGCCATCATCTCCTCTCTTTGTGTCTCAAGTGGCTGTGAGTTGCACACAACTGTGAGAAGAGAGCTTTACATCAAAACGGCATATTGTTTTGATAAACGGCTTGTATCATATCATCAAGAAGATACTGTATGTTTGTATTAGAAATACAACGGGGAATTGTTACTGCTTGTTTTACATGCTCAAGGCAATATTTGAGGTGTCTTTGTCTTTGAAGTGTTTTTTTTCTTTCCCCTGAGCCAACTAACATTTACATTGGTAAAGTGTTCTAGGCACATTCAGTAACTCCCTGGCTCCTGTGGCAGGATCACAAATATGCTCCAACTATCCCTTTGAACCAGGGCAGCCAAGACGGACTCCTAAAGCAGCTTCCTTCCATTAAAATGCACGATTACAATTTACAAAGTATCCATGGACAGAGTCTTTTGCTCCTTGGCAATTGATCCTGATTGGGATTGTTGCTATAGGAATTTACAGTTTCCCCTGCACTGGTTTCCTGACAAAAATCTCCCCACACAGTTGCTCTTTGTTCCCAAAGTGTTTGTCTCAAATAGTGGCAGCTTCAGGGAGATTGCCCTCCCCTAAGGTTGCTTTTTGTCAAAAAAAGAGACGTTTCCAGTTTTAACAGTTCGATCCTGCCTAAGAATCTGGATTCTAGGCCAATTGTGGGCTGCACCGGTGCGGCCCGGGCTCACCTTGGGGGAAGGGGACTTTTGTTCCCTTCCCCCAGTGTAGGCAGCGTAGGCTCCGGTGGGCCTCCTTGGATGCATGTCAGCTCTGGAGCTGACCTACATCCGAGGAGGCTGTGTAAGACCAGACTGGCCTGGGAGGTAAACGGGGATACGGCGGAGTGCGCTACTGATATCCCTGCCCCCAATGGCCCTCTCTCCTGCCACTCTGGCCCACCCTCCTGCTGAACGGCGTGGGTTTTACCTGCGTCTGCTGGCGCAGAGTCGTTCCGGCGGCAGTGTGAGTGGTGCTGGCCTCTGTGCCAGCGTGGCTTGACTCACAGTAATGTGATTTCAGTAGCAAGACTGATAGGAAAAGGCCCCAGATCCTCAGGCCAAAGGAAGGCCACACTTTTTATTGCCAGTGCAATTACACACACATACCCCACCCCACTCCATCAGGCTGGCTTGGAAGAAGCCTTGCCTGCTCCTTGGAAACTTCCATGGTGACCACGCCTGGACCCTGTGAACAAAAGCCACATCCTGGAAGTAAACTGACTTGGAGCAAACAACAAGTCAACAAAACAAAAGAAGGGTCCTCCACCCTAGCCGTACTCCCCAGCTCCATGACAAATTCAATCAAGGAGCCATGCTACTGGAGCAACTGGCCTCATGAGCCGGCTACCATGCCCTCAGCCAGTTGCAAGAATAATCGAAGAACCAGTTTAGTTCTGGGGATGAATTATCAAGGGTCATCACGTAACAAAAGAAGGTTCCTTGGTGAGGTCACCCCACAAAAAATTCCATAGAATTCTATTGGATAAAAAAAGATATAAAAAGAGCTGGTTCACAGGGCGCCACAAGTCTTTGTTCATCATTTCTTCTATTTGCTGCCTTGCTGTTTTGTTGTTTGTTGACCTGCTGGTGCTGCATTAAGCCACCCCCATTCCAGCTGCAACCCAAGGGCTGTTGTGCCAAGCTGGCCTCCTGGATCAGTGACCCCCCCCCCCCGCACTCCCTTTTCCTTTCCAGCCTTTTTCCTGCTTCTCTTCCTGAGCGCAACCAAAGCCAGCCTGGGCCAGACAATCATCCTTGTGGGCCGCCTAACAATGCGCCCCTTTCTTCTGCTAAAGCAGCTCTGGCTCTCTTGCCTTGCTTCCCTCCCTCAAAGCAACTAAGGCTATCGCCTAGCTCCTCAGGCTCACTTCAGAGACGTCTTTCCTGCCTTTAACCCTGCATGGAAACAGGAGAATCACCCAGTCTTGGCACTCTTACCCTGCAATATATCTCAACCCATCCAGCCAAAACAGATTGGAAACCATGGTCTTGATGCAGCCTCACCACTAACCCATAATTGTCCTTTTATCTTTCCTTGTTTGCTTTGTGTGCAATCAAATTGATGACACACTTAGTGCTTCTCTCATTTTATTTTATTGTGTAAGTGTGGGTGCAATCCTGCGCAAAAATAGGCCAGTGGAACAAGTGCTTCGCTGGCCTAAGGTGTCGCAAACGTACCATAAAGCACGTTTGCGGCTCCTTTAGAGTAAACGGCTCCAGTGTGGAGGCAGGTGCTGCTCACTCCGTTGCCAACCCGCAGGTAGGTCTCATGCTGGTCGGTGCAGGGGCAGGGAGAAGGCAATCAGGGGTGGCGAGGGAGGGGGCCATTGGCCGGCCTGGGCTGGGGCGGGGATATTGCCGCTGAGTTGCGCTGATATCCTATGCCCCGTCCCAGCCCGGGCTGGCCTTACACGGCCTCCCCTGATGCACACCAGCTAAAGAGGAGGTCCATTGGGGCCCACACAGCTTACATCGGGGGAAGAGGACAAATGTCCCCTGAGATGAGCCCGGGCTGTGCTGCCACAACCCGCAATGGGCCTAGGATGCAGCAGCCGGCCCTTTAGGCCAGTGGTTCCCAAACTTTTTCGACCTGCGACTCCCTTGATCATTGGTGACTATTGGTCAAGGCTCCCCATTACATGATGTTGATGCCTGCCAATTGGCATTGCACTGTTTTCCAAGAGGATTCCGTGGCACTCCATGGCCCCCCTGGCTCGTTTACGTGGCTCCTCTGGGAGCCATGCCTCCCAGTTTGGGAACCACTGCTTTAGGCTGACCGCCGCATCTTAAGCAGGATTGAGCTGCCCATGGGGTGTGCGTTAGGCTATCTTGAGTTTCCTTTCCTCTTACTGCCAAATAATCCCCACAATAAAGGTTTGTTTGTTGCACCAGTCACCCTTGCCTCCCTCTGCATTTTCCACTGAACCACTGAGCTGTGTCATTGGCCACTACACAGAGTCCCAGCACATGAGATAGATTTCCCCCATGTGCATATTAAAGCAGGTTTAAAAACACATGGGGAACATGTATGCCAAATGTAAAGTGATATTAATCACCAATCCAGGAATGACATCAGGTTCTATGGGGGCCCTCAGTAATGCTCTCTATGAGCCCCCTCCTACTTGGGTGGGCCCCGAGAAAGTAATTCTATCACTCAAAAGGTTATGGTCACAGAGGAAGTCCTCTAGGGGTTCGCAGTAGGTCTCTTCGATGGCCCTGGGTCCTCAGCAGTTATCCAGTGATTTTAACATCTCATAATGTGTCTGTACCTAAGTTTTCCTGGATATCTCTTGTTTGGGAACTTTGTATGTTTGTCAAATGTAAATGCTTCTCTCTTAACTAGGAGCCTGGGCCAGCCCGAGAGCAAGTTGTGCCTGAGATGCACAAAATTTGCCACCATTGAGTCCTCCGCCTCCTAGTCCACATGGCTAACCGAAATGCTAGTTCCGGCAGCGGAGAAGCCCATTATGATTGGGCTGTTAGGCGGCACATCCAGTATACATAACAGTAAGCACCTAAGTTTGGGTGTCTCCTAAACTGACCTCTAGTTGTGTGCTTTCCTCTGACTTGCGGGGGCCTTTTACTGAAACATTTTAATGGAATTTTCTCTAAGCTTCCTGCTTCTGATGCTTGCTTGCTTTTTGTTATCTTTAATTTTTAAACATCCTCTGCTCTGTAGTTGTTTGTTATGTTTTATTTAGATGTTTGTTTGCATTAAAGGGCAGTGTGTAGACAGTGTGGCTGAAACTCAATCCCTTAGTGTTTGTGCAACACTAACCAAGTACACAGCAAGTGCTTCTGCATCCCAAATGCTGTAGGGGGGAAAGGGCATAGCAGTGGTTGCCTTGAGGGTCCTATGTCTGCTCAGTAGTTAATTTTCTCCTTTGATATTGTAAATAATTACTTTAGAGCTATTTTAAGAAAAAGGGAAGCATTGCTAAGAGTTGCTAGCAGGAGGTGTATCCCAATTCAGCACTGATGAATTTAGGATCCAGAGAAGGCACGTCCCAGCCCCTATGCTATGTAGCCATCCCACAGGAACTCAGGTTCCTTTCACCTGCACAGCTGCAAAGGTGGTGATGTCATTTTGCAACCCCCTCCATTCCCCTAACAGTAGGAATGTTCAGGACAGAATGTTCTACACAGTCACTTTCCTTGTGAGAAGAGTGTGCTGGAAACATGGCATGTTTCCGATATCTGTTTACAGTATTTACAAATTCACGCTACATATTGGGATGTAGGAAAGCACCCGACATACACAGTATTAGTATTTATAGCAGCATCAGGTCTTCAAATGCAACGGCATAACCTTGCAATTCCCCGAAGTCATCTGCAAATTTCAGACTTCTGTGCCCTCTCTGGCTGTACTCGGCTGCCAAGCAATTTCCTTCAGTCCTTACCCAGACAGATGGAGTGTGTCTGGCAACCACCACTAGCCACTGGTTATCACAAGCCAATATGTAAACATCTTTAGCTATTGGTTATACAGAAGACTAGGAAGACAGTCATCTCACCTGGGGGCAGTAACAGTAGGAATATATCTCAAGGGCAACATTTACTTTTGCTTGTGAGAAAATCACTCCTAGTGGAGCCCAAGTGTGATAGCAACAAATTTGCTAATGAATTGTAACTTGGCAACTAATGAATTGCTAATGAATTGAAACCTGGTGAGTGAGAAGAGGAAGGGGAAAGGCTTACCTTTTCCAGCAGTGCTGCTGCGGATTCTGGCAGCAGCTCTAGAGTACAGAACGGCCACTCCAATCCTGTCCCTGTTCCTGAGTGCTCGCCTTCCAGAAGAGCCCTTAAGCGCTGCCTCCTCCTCCCTTGCCTTCTGTAAAGTGATCAGGTGGGGAGGGTGCTGGGAGTGAAGGGATTCTGATCCCAGGGAACCTCCCTACCTGGCTACTTTAAAAGAAGAAGCAGCAGTGGAGAAAGATGAGGGTGACAGTGTGGTGGTGTGGTCACGTGCATGGGGTGGCTGTGTTGACTGGCAAAATTTGGTACTGTTTGAGGTCATGGATTGGCTGGAGTCACCCCTTGATCCCTGGACTTGGTGCATACATATGTACCCTACCCACTTAGGTGGCTGTTTTGTTCATCTGATGAAATGAACTCTGATCTGCAAAAGCTTATGCCACAATAAATGGTTAATCTTCAGTGTGCTATGGGACTCTTGGTTGGTCTTTCAGCTTTTAATGAGTTGATGTAGACTAGAGTAATGAGGGTAGACTGCTTGAATCCAGCTTGAATCTCATCTCTGCCATGAACTCACTAGGTTCAGCCTCAGCTGTTTGCCCAAAGCAAACCTGCAATTTGGAGATAATATCTCTTGTAGAGTTGTTGTAAGGACAACATAAAGATATACATGTGAAGCACTTGCACATTAAGACAGTGCTATAAACGCTGAGTATTATAATGTTGCTTTTCAACAAGAAGTTTTCAACAAGAAATTCAGAAAGAAGTTTGCAAAGTGAAAGGAATGAGAAAATGGTTCCCTATCGGAAAGGGGCTCACTCTGGAAAGAAGTAGAAGAGAAACATGAGCAAACCACCCTGGGAAATTTTTGCCATTGTTAGGTCATTTACCTGATTTCCGGCTTCCTCAGGAGTACAGATCACTGGAAGTTCACAGTGGCTTTATTTACACAATTGCATTGGAATGGAGAGCCCCCACTTTGAAAGGTGTGCCTGCCCAGTTAGCAGGGCATGTACTTTAGTCTATGTTGTAGCAACAGTAACAACAAAAAACCAGGGCTACACTTGTGGAATCAGTCAACAATTTCAACCACAAGAAAAAGAGATTGTCCTATGCTAATGTGATCTTCTCTTCATTACAGAAGATCACTTTAGCATAGGCATGGGCAGGGCCTGAGTTATACTACATACACGGTATACAGTTGACCCTCAGTATCTGTGGGGGGTCTGTTCCTGGAACGCCTGCAGATACTGAATCGCGCTCCGGAAGCCTCTTCTGGGACACGTGACTCGCCCCTCCCCTCTTTTAAGTTCACCCCAGAATACATTACAATGCATTCTGGAGCTATCCTGGGAAAGGGAGGGGGAGTTACATGACTCGGAAGAGGCAAAAAGGTAAGGAAACCGCTTTTTAACTTTTAAAAACTTCTTTTAGAAATGTTTTCAGGTTGGCCCCGGTATCTGCGAAGCATCTGCGGTGAGACAAATCCGTGGATGCTGAAGTTGCGGATACAGGGGGCCAACTGTATAGGCTTCTGATTTGAGTCTTCTATAATTCAAGGGCCACTATGCAGAACTCTTTTGTCCCTGTCAAAATGCCGGACCTGTACCAGTTTCTTCCTTGTAAAGTAATTTAAAAATCTTTTCCCCTAGGCTTCATCCAGTCATTAGGAGGAGGAAATAAGGGCATTTGCTGAAAACATACATGTCCTTGGTAGATAGTACAGACAGGACAATAAATGGATGTGAAGAAATAAAGCTGAAAGGGGGATCATTAGGAAACCAGCAAGCTGTTGAAAGAACATTCAGCCAGACACTGTCATAAAGATTTGAAATGCTGCAGCGTGTTTTCTCTATGTCGAGGCTCGTTCAGAAAGGTCATAGTACGCAGGATGAAGGGTTATCCTTTATGATCTAGAGTAATTTAAAATAGTGTAAACAAATAAATCTTGAGGAGGGAAGAAATGTTTATTAGCTTTCAGAGACTCCACGAGACTTCTCTTAAATTACTGGCATGCACTGAACGTCGCAAGGTGATGGAGAAGATTTGTACCTTATAGCCATCTGTACAATATTTCAACTCTTCTTTGCAGTTCATAGTTATGCAACATGAAGATGACAACATGGTGCTAAAATCAACATGCTAAGCTATACATAAGCAGCTTCTAATTTCAATATGCTGAAATGCTCAAATGTGCTGAATGTGCTCTGTGCTGAAATGCTCTGTTTGTGGAAGTTCCATTCATTGTGAAGGGATTTGATCCACTGTGGTACTTCAGAGCTTCGACTTAGAGTAGTAAAAATGCCAGAAGTGTAAGCCAAAAATAATCGTAAAAGGAGAGAAGATAATACGCACAATGAGTGACACATATGGAAGTGTCCTGGACAAGCTTCTTTTCAGCTTTTAATAACGTAGCATCTATCTTATTTTTGCAACTCCTGGGGTTTTGCCTTGTGAAACAAAGATCATAAATAGCATTGGGAGTGAAGTACTGTAAAAGGGCAATTAATCTTTCAAATAAAAGCAGTAGGGTACATTTCCAAAGGCCCTCCAGCTAGTCTTTGCTTGTTCATGAGCAATTTTTATGAACTGACACTTGTTAAAGGTTTTTAAAACAGGTTAAGCACCTCTGCCCCTAGGTGATCAGATTTATTCTTTCTAATACTTGGATTTAAACAACCTAAAATATGTATTGGTGCCTATTTTGTAGCATACTAGTATTTTGGTGGCCCATTTTTGTGTGGTGAGTCATCAGTGGAACTATTCAAAATCAAAACAGACATTTACAGCCCAATCCTGTGTAAGGAAGGATACCCGGCTGGCCTAAAGGGCAGGGCACAGTATCATTTGGCCATCCTTCCCTGGTTGCAAGGTGACTGAGGCCTTATGGGCCTATTCGAATGTACGCCAGCTCTGAAGCTGATGTAAATTTGAGTCGGAGGTGTAAGGGCGAACCGGGCTGGGAGAGGGCTTGGGATATCAGCGGAGCACGCTGCTGATATCCCCGCCCTCTCTCCACCCAGTTCACCAAATGGCCACCCTCGCTGTCCAGGCCGCCCCTGCGCCGGCCAGTGCAGGGCTTGCCTTCTCCGGTGGGTGCATGGACGGCAGCAGCAGAGAGGAATCAGTCCATGTCCCTATGATTCAGACACCATGTGAGGCACCTGTACTTCTAGCCAGCTCACTTGTTCGATGCTGTACACAGGATGTGGTATCCATGGGAGAGGGCTTGGTGTACATGTCTCTTCTACCTGGCTGCTGCTACTGCTATTAAAGGCTGTGGATGCAGAACAAGGTTCTGCAATGACCAATAAGTACAATACTGATACCTTTGATTGTCTCACTGGGAGGGTTCAGTTCTCAGCGGAATGCAAAGCCAGCAGAGTTCACTATGTGGTCTCCATGGGTGTGAGGGGTGGTTGATATACCTTTTGGCATCCATGCTGATACATAGGCCCATAAGACCGGGCAAAGCAGCAGCTACCCAAAGGGCCTTCCTGCCTTTTGCAAAGGACTTGTTTTTGCCAGTGTGTGCTAAAGGGTTCCATTAAAACAGTGATTTCCCCCACTTACAACAGAAAAGACAAGTCTTATCCTATATGTGGAGAGAACAAGCAAAACAAGTGGTCAGTTTTTATGACGTTCTTGTATTTGCACTTCTTCAGAATATTTATATATTGTGTTTCAACAAAAAGTAGCTCACAAAGTGGTTTACCCAGCAAAACAAATCAATAAATGGTTCCCTGTCCTCAAAGGTGGTAATGATGTGAATTTTAGAGAAACCATTTTTAGTGCATAGTAAACCTTTGGAGTAAACCTCCATTGACCTTTATTGTTAAAACAGGTGTATAGAAACAGTATCAAATTCCACATGTGTCTGAGGTCTCGTTTGACTTGAAGCCCATTTTTATTTCTAGTGGCACCAGAATGGGTATTAAAAAGATTTGAGAGAAAGGTTTTTTAAAAACAAAACATATAGCTTGAAATGCAGACTATGCAGCTGGAATAGATGTTAAAAGCATCTTCATGCAAATGCTTTACGAAACATAAATGAGAGATGGGAAACTTATGCTGTGCAAGCACCTTTCTTTAAGAAGATGTTCATAACATAACAGGAAGATTGTAATGGGAAGCTTACTTTGTATCTTTGAAAGCTTAAAATGATGGGTAGTAGTAATTTAGAAATATCGAGACTGCATTCACAAACTTTCATAAAAACCATGGCAACCTGGATCCTGATGCCAAGAAGAGCTTCTGAGCCAAAAAATCACGACCTCTCTGAATTTTCCTTCTTTATGATTCCTTTCAGCAACTGCACCACCCAAACAGATCACAGGTCCAGGTGTTTCTCTTTCCAAACATGGCAAACCTGTGCTTTCTTGTCCATTTCTGCTGTCTTCTGCTATGACTTAGTGCTTCTTCCTGCCATTGGATCACGTCAATACACATACAACATGCTCTGACACTCATGTATCTGGTACCCTTTCACTGCCACCAGCCCTATGAGGAGGCCACGTTGCAAGCCTTCCACCAAACTGTGAGTCTGTCCACTGACAGCTGTTTCAGTGTCTCATCTGAGGAGAGGTAAGAGTGGGCAAAGTCTCACAGCGCAATCCTGCCTAGGGTCACCCGCAGGATCCTATGTTCGTTCCGGGCTGCTCTGGAGTGGCCCAGAGGTCTCAGGGGAAGGGGATGTTCATCCTTTTTCCCCCGGTGTACAGCTGGGAGGCCTCCTTGGATTTCTGCCAGCTTGAGTAACTCCGAGGCGGCTGTATAATGGTTGCCGAGCCCAGGAACGGGACGGGGATGTGGCAGCAGACATCCCTGCCCCCTTCCGGGCCAGCTCGGCCAACCATCGTCCTCCCTCGCCACCCGGCCCGTCCTTGCACCCGCCGGCAGGAGGCGTACCTTCCTGGGTGGTGACTGGATCGCTTTGGCAGTGGAGTGAGGGTTGGCGGCCTCCGTGCTGGCGGCCCTTAGTCAAAAGTAGTCGCAAACGTGCTTTTTAGCACGTTTGCGACAGTTTAGAACGGCGGATCATGCGCTCCACTGCTGTAAACTTACGCAGGATTGCGCTGTCAGTCAATGTTCCTGCTTAGCTTCTCTCTCTCTCTCTCTCTCTCTCTCTCTCACACACACACACACACACACACACACACACACACACACACACACACACCACCACCACCACCACCACCACCACCACCACCACCACTGGTAGCATTTTATCTTAATAACAGACCAATCCTGCCTAAGATGCAGCAGCCGGCCTAAAGGCCCAGATAAGCTTGGGCCATAAGGCTGTGTTTAGGGAACCCATAACCTTTTGTTTGTAAGGCAGCTTCTTCCCACATGCCTCTTTTCCTTGGAGATACTACATACTGTTTTTCTTTGTGTTGTCATACTAATCTCCAAGCTTCTTTCAGATTTATTTGCATGCCTAGCCATCAAGAAGGCTTACAGCAAAGACTACCATGTTGTGTGCCATGGAAATGCATGGTCAAGAATAAATGTTTATGGTTTATTATATGGGCATGTTTATGGCCACTTTTCCATATACAGGCCCGAATTTAGACATTTCATTATTTGGAGTTTTGTATTTATGT
Source organism: Plestiodon gilberti rubricaudatus (assembly GCA_026170595.1). Taxonomy (NCBI): domain Eukaryota; kingdom Metazoa; phylum Chordata; class Lepidosauria; order Squamata; family Scincidae; genus Plestiodon; species Plestiodon gilberti. The sequence goes on from JANXHW010000003.1 coordinate 115,209,132, forward strand.
AGTATTTGTAGTATGTAAAGCACTTTCTGATATTGCCTTTCCAATCACAAATCCATTCCACAAGGGAACATCCCAAGCTGCAGCAGGGTGATTAAATGTCTAGTTTGGAAGCACTTTCAGGAACTACTGGAATGCAATGAGCCAGCAACAATATCTTCTGACCTCTCCATAAAATGTGAGGGAGCAAATGATAGCAATTCTGTTTTTTGCTAAGGCTTAGTGTAGAAGAACAGCCTACATTTAAAATGTGGTTGTAAAACCATCTAGTGACCTCTGTCTCAGCTGGGATTTGAACACACACTCAGGGCCCAATCCTGTCCAACTTTCCAGTGCTGACGCAGCCGTGGCAACGGGGCGTGCACTACATGCTGCGGTGGAGGGGTAGTCATGGAGGCGCCTCAAGGTAAGGGAATGTTTGTTCCCTTACTTCAGGGCTGCATTGCGGCTGCATCGGCTCTAGAAAGTTGGATAGGATTGGGCTATCAGGCTGCAATCCTATGTACACTTTCCTGGGAGCAAGCCCCATTGAATGCAATGGTACTTACTTTTGAGGCATTCATAGGATTGTGTTGTCAGTCACCCTTTAATTTCTTCTGCCTTCTGGTGGTTGTACATATAACACACTTCTCTGGCTACGCTGCAGGCTGGTCACCTGACCTGCTGACCTCTTCTGTACAGTATATCTTGCAATACTACACCACTATTCCCAGGTTTAGCTCCTGGACATTATTGTGTACATCTGTTGTCCGTCTCCCGTCCCCCCCAGCCCGTCTTTAACCAGCTGTACTTTGTTTTGTTTTGGCTTTTGCATCTACACTTCAGCCTGTGATTAGGTTTCACTTGGTTACATATACTATTAATGCATGGTGGTGTTGTATTACACAATATCTGACAGGATATTAAAAGTATTTCTAAATATAAACATAAGATATTTATCTTGTGTAAATGGAAGCCTTGGCTGTTACAACATGTCTCAACGTCTAGTTGTGTTTCATTATTGTTCAGCAGCTAGGCTGAGAGAACAGCTGTTCAGTACAGGTATCGTTCAAAGCCAAGTGACTCAGAGGTATCACCATTGTGTGGTGGTACACCAGAAATGAGCTTTCCCTGGAGTTCTTCATTGAAAGCCAACCCATTCACTTGTTCTGTAATAGCAATGCAGCTGGTGTCGGGTCTTGTTCTCTTTCATCCACATTCTTTTGGGATATTCATTGTGGGTTTTTTTGCATTGTGAACACCATGTGTTCTTTGAAATCCTGAGAGTGGATCTGAGGAGACTGGGCGGGCGGACACATGGGTTGACAAGAGATGAGGCTGGCTCTACAGCTCCAGTTTTGACATCCAGTTTTGAGAGGAGCCAGGATGTCGTAGTGGTTTGGGAGTCGGACTTAGACCTGGAAGATCCAGGTTCAAATCCCCGCTCAGCCATGAAGCTTCCTGGGTGACCTTGGGCCAGTCACTATCTCTCAGCCCCACCTACCTCACAGGGTTCTTGTGAGGACAAAAGGAGGGAAGGAAATATGTACGCCACTCTGAGCTCCTTGGTATAAAAATGTGAAAAATAAATAAATAAATAAATAAATCTGTTTAAAACCAACAGTATGCTTAAGGGCTTTAAAAATCCTAGGGGTGTGTGGGCGCTTTGCCCCTCTCCTGCTCGTTCCATGGCGGGGGGGGGACGACTCTACACCATGGGGCAGTGTTTCTCAAACTGTGGGTCAGAACCCACTTGGTGGGTCGTGACCAGATTTCTGGTGGGTCCCAATTCAGGTGATGGAAAGATCAGGTAAGTGCAGTAGCTTCCTCAAGCCCTGAGGCTATTCAAAAATCAGATAGCTGCTAATTGCCCTTCAAGGAGCTGATCTCCTGCAGTTTGCAAGCTTGTGTAAGTAAAAGGAGATAAATGTTTGAGTGTCTTTTTTCTGGGGTGTTTTTTTCCCCCAAGTCTGTCAATGACAGGTAGTGGGGGCAGGTGAAAACAAAACAAAGTGTTGGTACAGTAGCATCTAGAAACATTGGTTTAGATTCACAGAGCTACTTGGGCACACCCAGTGGACTCTCTGCAGTGGCGTTGCTGGAGGGGGTGAGGCACTGTAAGTGGTGCAAGGCGCTGCACCGTGCCTTGCAAACCGGTGTAACGTGGCCCCTCCCACTCACCCCTGGAGCCATTCCAACAGCGAAGGCATTCTGGGGGCAAGTGGAAGGGGCCGCATTACACCGGTTTGCAAGGCACAATGCAGTGCCTTGCACCACTTACAGTGCCTCACCCTCTCCAGCAACGCCACTGCAGAGAGTCCACTGGGTGTGCCCAAGTAGCTTTGTGAATCTAAGCCAATGTTTCTAGATGCTACCAATACTTTCTGTTTAATTTTCAAAATTATTTTAGGAACCTTCTAGAAGTCTAAAATACAGCAGTGGTGGTAGTGATAGTGATGATAATGCCCTAACTTCAGCTTGATTTAGAAGTAGTATTAATTTTCTAGACCTCATGTTTGTGGGAGGAGAGGGGAAAAACACAAAAGATAGAGGTTAAGCAACCCGAAATAATTTTTATCAACCTTACATTCAAAGGAACCTCATAGACCAATTGGGCCTGTCCCACAGTTTATTCTTGACAGTATGCATTCTGTCTACAAAAACCATTGCTTGTCCTGTTGCACTGAAGCATGTGAAAGGCTTACCTTACAGGACAAAGAGAAAGCTGTCTTTAAAGTGTCGGGAACAGTCATCTGTAACATTCAAAACATACATGTTAACTGCACACGTATCTCTTATAAAATTGGTGTGTCTGCTTTATTGTACTGTGTTATTTCAATTTTTATAGTGTTCCAAAAGGTGTTTGTCTTGTAATACAGTATAAAGGTGTTTGTATTGTAATATTAATTAAATCAAATTGTATTTATTTCTGCTGAATCTTTCAAATTCACAGTTTCAATACATTTTATGAGACAAGTTGAGACAAGATTGGATTTCAGAAGTAGATATGAAATGCTGCATAAGCAATAAAGAAAAACGTTTCTGAAAAATTTACTACCAATTTTACTGAAACTGGGATCTGGGTTTTAGATTAAAATAACACAATGGCTCTTTGTATTTGTACGTCCTGAAGCGTGAAGGAGAAAAAAATGAGTGAAGATGTTAGGGCACACGATATGTTAGGAAATTAATGATAGTTCTATTCCTATGCAGGTTATATTACCCATTAAATTCTACAGGGCTTAAAAATGTGTGTGGGGGATCCTTTTTCCCAAAGCTTGCCAAAAATAGTTTACTATAGTAGATACAATTCTGATAGTACAATGTAATCTTTTCCAATGCATTGCAGGGCGTCAGGAAGCAACATTTGAGCAGAATGCTAAGAACTTAACTGAAGTCCAAGCTAGACATGGCAGAGCAGCCCAATTTGTTTATTATTCATGTGTCTACCCTATTCACACAAAGTGGGGTGTGGGGTTGTTCTAACTTTTAGAATAAAAGGTGTGCATGAGGCGAGGGTAATTGAGCCCCTCCCTACCTTGTCTCAATACATTGTGTTAATTCAGGCACTTTTCCGTCCAGTCCAGCTCACTTCTGGTACTGGAGATACCAGAAGGGAGGTCAGGGTTGTAGCTAGAGGGGGGCCAGGGTGGGCATTGCCCACCCTGAGTCAGCAGTTTGCCCACCATGCTCGCAGGCCGCTAGCTCTAGCAGGCTGGGATAAAGGGCTAGACACCTGAGCCCTTGAAAAAGGGCGTCCCCTGGGTTGCATTCATTCATTACTGAAAGAAGGCATCCCAGGGGGCACATATTCCTTACCTGACGCACGAATTGATGCACCTCCCAAGCTCCTCCTTTGCTTCCTAGCAGATTGGGCAGTTGTGCCCTACCCTTTAAATTAATAAATTTCTCAATTAATTAATGGCTTTTTACGCCCCCCCCCCTGCCATAGTGCTTGTTCTGCCCCTAGCGGCCTGGAAGCAGGTGCTAGATCCTTAGTTCTGTCCTTGAGACAGGAAAGGGCCCGAGCCCTTTGTTCTCATTCCTGCCTTCAGTTGCACCGAGGCCCTAGGGTTCGTGGAACACCCCAACGGCCACAATAGAACAGGTCGAGGCCGAGGGGCTGCCTGATTTTTAAATCCCCTTTCTTCCGCCTCTAGCAGGCTGGGATGAAGGGCTAGACACCTGAGCCCTTGAAAAAGGGCATCCCCTGGGTTGCGTTCATTCATTAGTGAACGAAGGCTTCCCAGGGGGCGTGCATTCCTACCTGATGCACAAATTGACGCACCTCCCAAGCCCCTTGTTCGCATCCATGTGGATTGGACTGTTGTGCTCTAGCCCTTAAATTAATAAAGTTTTCAATGAATTAATGGCATTGTTATTCCCCCCCCCCCCATATCGCTTGTTTTGTCCCTAGTGTCATGGTCGTATCTAGAAGGAGACCAGGTTGGGCATTGCCCACCCTGAGTCAGCAGTTTGCCCACCCTAGCCCTGTGCCTGCCTTTAGACTGCTGAGAGGAAAACGTGACTGCTGTGCTGACGGGGTGGGGGTGGCAGACAAGGAATTCCCCCATGGCTTAATGGAATGCAGAAAAGTAAGAGGCAGACAAAGAAAACCAAACCCCTTGATCGCCTTCATTAGAAACACCCTACAGTGGGAGGAAGCAGCATGGACCCCCCAGGTTTCAGGGATTTTTTTTTAAAAAAAATAATCGCTGCTGTTTGCGGGCTGGGAAGATAAAATGAAGGGCTTTTAATACAATTAAATACTACCTGCCTCTCAGTGGTATGTTTTACCTTTGCAGGGATGCAAGCCTGTGATACTGGTGTGCAAAATGAAAGGATAAGTTGCATGTTATTTCTATGTAGAAAAATACATTTAACAATGCATACGGAGATGCATTTTTTTCTATGCAAAATCTTCTTACATTGCTTTACATGAAATGATGAATACATTTTTCAAAATAACCCCCCCCAATAAATAGATAAATAAATAAATAAAATATTTGGGCGGCCACAGAGCAGCCAGCAAGAAAAGAAAAGAAAAAGCCCGCCGCTTTGCAGTGGAAAAAAGAACATACCTGACATAATTGCCCACCCTGAAAAAATAGTCCCCCCCCCTCTACAATCCTGGCTACAGGCCTGAGGGAGGTGGGGAGGGATCAATTCTCCTCCTCACCTCTGTCTTTTTAAAATTGCAGGAGTGGAAAGAGGAGGCAATGGATGGAAGGGGTGGTGGAGCACAGCATGCATGTGGCAAGACACTATACAGCTGGGGAAGGGGAAACGATAACTTGCTATGCTGTCTTAGGCATGGGGGTGAGCACATCCCTTTTGGAGAAACATCAGTTGCCAAATATTTTTTTTAAAAAAATTATAACTGTTCCTGTTCTTAAAGCAAGTTTCCACTCTAATTTGAAGCTGTCATGTCACAACTTAAAAATCCAGTTTTTTCAAAACCTTCTAGGTGGGACCATCATGGCCGCCAGCAGCGATGTAAACTTGAGTCTATTGACTCGGACTCGAGTCAGACTTGACTTGTCAATGACAACTTGGACTTGACTCGTCGGCAATTGGAAAAGACTCAAAAGACTCAACTCGAGACTTTGAGTCTTTTACGACAAGTCGAATTTTATTCAGGTTTAAACCCGTTTCCCCCATTAAATAGATAGGGACTCGCAACCCACAAGCAATGTCTCAGGACTTGGGGGAAAAGACTTGGGACTTGACTCAAGACTTGGACCCAGAGACTTGATCCACATCCCTGGCCGCCAGTACTGAGAATTCAGGGAATGACCCTGCAAGGTGAGCCTTCCGATGAGCATGACTAGTGCCCAACCTGCCTCCCCTGCCCATGGTAAAAGATGCTGCATATCTGTGCCCCTAGTTTCCCTTAGACATGGCAATTGCGGAGCTAAATGTCATTGTTCAGAAGCCAGATTTGATCAAGGGGCTAACAGTTGCCAACAACTCCTATTACATGTTCCCTGCATTCCTTCTGTTTGACAGAAGTCAATGAGTACATTAGCTTTGCTGCTGTTAGAATAGAATGGAACAAAACTCCTTGTACACTCTCAAATCAGCCGCCCCACCTGTTATAATTGTTTTTGTTTGTACTTTTTGACAGATACCATTTTTCCCCCTGTATAGCCAAATGCATACGCAGTAATTTTGAAATAATGTATACTTAATTAATGACCACAAAAAGCATCCCATTTTAACTTGAGGGGCCTGTGGATTCTTGAATTGAAAGGTAGGTATAAATATTTAAATAAATACAATTCCTGTGCTTTTAAACAGCCTTATTCGTTCCTTAATCATTTGAGGACAGAGAGCCCTAATGAGCTAAGTGCCTGCATGGCTCTTCCCATTGATTTATAACAGTTACTTCAGAAGTATGTTACCATTGTGTTCGTTTAATTTTTAGCATTGCATTCCAATAATAGCATGCTAATGTGTTCATTGACTTCTGGCAGTCTGCAGGCATCTGTAACAGTGACAGTACATGGTCAAAACATGCTCATCCATTATAAAATCCCCAAGGTTTTATAGGTAAGATTCAGAGTTTCCTACACTTTGGATAGCCGAGGGATGGAGTAGACATTTGGTGGAAGACATTGGGCTGAATATCCCAGATGTGGCCCAACAGCTGCAGGAGGAGAGTGTCGGCGCAATTCACCGGAAGTTGGCGGTGATGGAACAATTGTTCCATCGCCGGGAGACGTTGCGAACATGCCATAAAGCACATTCGCGACGACTTGAGAGCAGGGAAGGCCGGCACAGAGGCCGGCCTCCCTTGCTCTGTCGACAGATCGCCCCTGCGGCCGCCGAACCAGGTAAGCAGGGATCCAGCTGGCGGGAGGGCGGTTCGCCGGGCAAGGGAGGGGGGCCATTGGCCTAGCCGGCCCGGGATGGGGCGGGGGATGGCCTTGGCTATATCCTGGCCCCCGCCGGGCGGCTAGGCCATTACATGGCCTTCTCTGACTTCTGCCAGCTATTTAGATCTCTAACTTCGTTGTTGGAGTCAGTCTCCCTTGTCTTTTGCTCCGTCCCTGATGTCGGCACTCAGCCCTGACACCGGCTGAGTAGGCCTCACAGCATCCCTGCAGGGATGACTGGCAACCTTTTCTGTCTTGGTGAGTGCTAGGTAACATATAGATGTTAGGAGTTAGTCTATTGTTTTATTCTGTTGCTTTGTATCTGGTATGTTATGCCAAATTGCCTTGCAGTTTTACTGCTCCTGTATGTCTTCTCTATGCTTGTTTTGCATAGCCTAAAATAAAACCATCTTAATTTTACCTTGTGTGTTTCATTGGGAATCAGGAGGCTAAATCCTGGAAGCCTTGTATGCTGCGCCATGCCCGCTACCTTAGTGTCTGTGCCTTGTGCCACTGACTCCCGTGGCCAGGGAGTACAGTTCTGCGCAACGTATTCCTGAGGCCATCCCAGTAGCTGGGGACTGGGTGGTCAAGGAGCTTCCCCAGCTGGTGGCAGACTACCTTCTCCTTGGTTATGAGTGTCCCCTTGGTTCAGGAGTGTATTACAAAGTGTAAGGGAAATTCCCAAGATTGTGTGGCCTTGCATTTGCGCCAGCAACGGAGGGGGCTTCACCTTCACGACATGGTCTATTTACCTGGCGGAAATCCAAGGAGGCCGATAGTGCCTGCCCCGGTTTACACTTGGGGAAGGGGACGAGCGTCCACTTCCCCGAGGAGACCTCCAGCCCGGCAGCAAGACGGCTGCTGGTGCACAGGATCCGGCGGGCGGCCCTGGGCCACCCGCCGGATCCTTACACAGAATTGTGTTGTGTGACTTGTAGCAAAGAAGTGACAGGCTGAGGAGGGGGAGGAAAGGAAAACATGGGGCTGGGGGGGAAGCAGCTAAGGGAAAGAAATTGCTTGGGGAAAGGGTGGGTGGCGGAAGGCTGACCCATCTCTTTCTGGACCTGCAGTTTCTCTGCTGCAAATTGTTGTCTTTCTTTGCCACTTTTCTGATTTTATTTATTTATTTGCAATAATTTTACCCTGCCTTTCTCCTCGAAGGGACCCAATTGGGGTTTTCCAGTGCTGTGGAATATTAAATGTCTAGTAAAGCCCTCAAAGTAGGATTTTTTTTTCAATTTTGTTTTCTACTGGGAATTCTGTGCCACTGACAGTAGAGTATTTGAGGTAATTGGAAAAGATAAGCAAGTTTCTAGCTTGTGAAAACAAAGGGAGAATGATTCTGTTGAAGATTTCCTTGCCTCTGGAATATATAGCTAGGTAGGCCAAGAGATAAGGCCAGCGGGTGGCGCAGCGGGTTAAACCACTGAACCATAAGCTGTCGATTGAAAGGTCGGCAGTTCGATTCCCGCGACGGGGTGAGCTCTCGTTGCTTGGCCAGCTCCTGCCAACCTAGCAGTTCCAAAGCATGTTAATGCAAGTAGATAAATAGGTACCGCTTGCGGGAAGGTAAACAGCGCTCCGTGTTCCAGCTGCATGCTACGCGCTGCGGCAAGGAGAGTCATGCCGGCCACATGACCACGGAGGCGTCTTCGGATAACGCTGGCTCTTCGGCTTTGAAATGGAGATGAGCACCACACCCTAGAGTCGGACACGACCGGACTTAATTGTCAGGGGATACCTTTACCTTTTTAGGCCAAGAGATACTTCTAGTCTACCTCCTTGACCAAGGAGGATTAGAACTGGGGCACTCACATGCCGACACCTGTAGAATTCAGTATCCATCATCAACCATTGACTGCTGATTCAGTTATGAATTGTTGAATATTGGTCATGAGTAGCTGTGTTCATGAAAACAAATATTCAAGTGTATTCAGAAATGGGTAAGGAAATCTATGGTTTTGAGAGGGCTTGTTATCCTAACAAAGGATAAAACTCTACTTGTGGTGTCTTATCTCTCCTGATAGACACTGAGAAGTGCACAGTTTTCAGTGTTACTGACACAATCAAATGTTCCTCTTTCACAGACAGTCCTTATGTTCTTGCTGTTTTTTAAGGAAAAAAATGAGGATTTTCTTCACAGTGGTTAGTCCCATTGCCAAATTAATGCATTTTATTTCTTTGTTCCAATTTCACAGACCATATATTTTAGTTGGTTATTGCTAACTTTTCAGTATTATGGTGCTTTGAAAATTAACAGACAGAATAACACCTAACAAATTATGATCCAGTGCATATTCTATAAAAATAATTCTAGGAAAGAGATGGTGCCAGTTGTCTCCAGTAAATTTTTCAGAAGGTGGAAAAGTGTGCCTTGTACTTACAACAAAGCTGTAAGTCAGCTCTTATGTTGTTGCCTACGCTGACCCAATGGCTGTGAATTTCCAGTTGAACAGGTTCCTGCGGTGGGTCAACACATCCAGCAAACGTGTTTATTTACTTCAACAAAATAACTTGCAAGTATTTCCATGAGTTATGTGGTTGGTTGAAATCATTCACAAGAACCTTGTCTCATTGTAACTCTCTCCAAATTAAGTTTAGGTATGGGCTCAAAAACAATGGGAACCTCAAATGGCGCTCTAGTGATTTGACTCTCCTGTAGCACTTCCTTAAAATTTCAGCTGCTTTGGCTATGTTATGAGGAAATTTCAGCATCCAGAGGCGACACGCGGTGGGGGGTGCAATTGTCGCCCGATTTGGTGGCAATTTGGCAGCAGCGAATAAAAGCACCCCCGGCGGTTTTCCAGCTACTTTTAGGCCGTTTGCGGCAACAGGATTCACCTGCCCGCACCGCAAATGACCTGAAAGCAGCCGAAAACTCGCTGGTGTGTGCTTATTTCCGCCACTGCCGAATTGCAAGGTGGGGCTTGTGATATCACATGAGAGTGTCATGGCGACGCCCCGGGGGGTGTAGCTACATGTCTGTCAGCATCATAGAACATAGATACCACCATTTTGCCTTCACTGGACATGCATTGTTGCTGTGATGGGCAGCTCTAGTGAAACTCAAGACTAGTGCTTTTATCAGTCTCACTAAGATGTGGTCAAACGTCAACTGGTTAAATTGTGAACTGGGCAGCTGTTCTTTAAATATATCAAGAAGCAGGAAACCAGGGAGGCTTCTCAAGTCTTAGAATCAGATGATGGAGATGATGTAAAGCAATAGCTGAAATGCAGAGGGAGATTGCAAAGAAACTCCATGAATTATCTCCTTCAGTCTTCACTGTGAAAGATGGGGTAACATCTGCCAGCGATGAAGCAAAGGGCATGAGATGTGTGTAGGTGTAGCTAGATGGGTGGGCCACTGCAGGAGATTATCTTTGTCACATGCTAGTCCAGTGATTGGCCCATGCAGTGCGCCTTCTGACAGGTCCATGGGCTAGACTAGAGTGTCCCAGCCAGATGTGCCTGTTTGCAGTGATGTAAGATATTGAATGCTGCATAAGGTGCTCTTTGCTGGTCTCCTGCTGTGGTGGTGGTGGGGGGGGATAGAGAGCAGTTTTGTGAAGTAGCTGGTGTTCCAGACCTGCTTCCCCCTCTTCTTTTTGTTCCTGCCATGGGTGTTTCTGGCCAGTCATGCAAAAGGTGAGTGCCCTGCTAGTTAGGGCACATCTCTTGGCTGGGCTCCCTCCAACCCATCTTGCCTTGTTCCAGCCTGTGTCTTTGTGAAGCAAGATAATAGAATTCAGCTTTGCCTGTGTGCTGTTGAGGCTTCCCTTGTTACTTGCCCCGGTCCTTCCACTGGCAAAAGAGTTTGTTCTAGGGGGTGAATGTCCCCGCAAGGACTCAAACCCTGGCCATAGAGAGCCTTGTGTGTATGTTGCACATGGCTGCCCTCTTCTGAGTGAGCTATTTTTTTGCCTCTCCAGTGCTGTGGTGAAAAGGTTGTTCCTTGGATGTGTGTTTGTGTGGGTGGGATAAGGGGACTTGAACCCTGGGAGCAGGAGTTCCTAGCAGTTCTTCCCTTTTGGCCCTTCTTTGCTGATACCACTGTAGCTCCTGTAGGGATGGGAGTGGTATGGTGTGTGTGTGTGTGTGTGTGTGTGTGTGTGTGTGTGTGTGTGTGTGTGGTGTCCTTGCGGCACCTTCCCATAGTTAGTGGAGGTGCCTGTGGCTGTGCTGCTCATTCCTGGTGGTGGTGGGAACGGTCCAGTGTTGGCCACTCCTCAGCTCTGCCCCTGCCCCCTGATCTATTCATCCTGGTAGTGCTTCTCTGGTTGCTGGCTCTGGGCCTGGGTGAATGTGGTAATTGGCTCCTTGGATATCACACTGATGATGCACGGATGTAGCAGTGATGACACAACAGACGTCATGCCAAAGTTGTACCCATGTCAGGATACTGCTCTGTGGGTTGTGCTGGGGTTTCCATGAATGCTGGTGCCATTGCTGAGGAGTGCTACACCAGCATTACTGGGAGGGCTGTGTTGGCATTGCTTTGCCTGGATGGGCTTAGGATATGATGGACAATGCACCGGTGATCCATGACATGAGACATGGGCGCAGCGGTCGAATTAGATTGGTCTGTTATGGTAGGAAAACGTGACATTAACAACCTAAATCAAGAATAGTTGCTCTTTGTACTTGTTTGATACATATGTTTGCAAATGTGTTTTGGTCACATTTATATATATTGGTTCAATTAGATGTATATATGGAGTTGTTATCAACCAGTCAAATCAAGCATTCCATTCCTGGAAGGTTGCCAGCAGCTGTCGAGAAGAGTGATAGCCTTTGCTTTAACAGGCAGATACATACATTCTATGTATTTTAATTTTTGTTGTAAGCCGCCTTGGGCATTTGCCTTCGGCATAGGATAAGGTGGGATATAATTTTTTAAAATAAATAAATAAATAAATAAGAGTGGTCTTACAGTATATCTCCTTGGGATTCTAAAATTGTGCTTATAGCCTTCCCAAAAATCTACAACTTCTAAACCCCATTATGGAAATTTGCTCCCCCTCCCCCCGATTTTGACCATATAATTTAAAAAATCCTGTAGACACTTATTTTTTTTAATTGATGGCTATGTGTTTTCTTAGCTATACATTTTTAAACAACACATACAATGCATTGTTGTTTCTAAGGCCATAAATACTGGACTGTCAGTGGTTGGTCCAGTGTTTTCTTCATGTTTATCTTGATTTATATAATGTGTGTGTGTGGAGGGGGGGGAGGGATCAAAGTAAATTCTAAGCACTTGGACACAATGACTATCATTTACTATATAATAACAGCTGACAAATGGCGTATTAACATCAGAGGGAATGCTTTTCTATCAAGCTTTTACCCTGCAAGCCCTTAAGAAAAAGGTACTTAATCAGTGAAATTATATTTCTTCCGATGTGCTTATTCCTCTTTGGAGATGCACTTGTTCCAATCTGCACATTACCTGTTGCGAAACACTAGCAAAAAGGTAATGCAAGGAATTGGTAATCACTGCTTGCTTCTGAGACATGTGTCATTTCCTAAAAGCCAGTTGGCCACAGACTACAGTATTGCATTGGCAGCGCTGTTCTTTTGTTCAAGAAACCTGCAGAAGTGAAGTAATCCTATGACTTAAAAACGAGTGCAGTGAAAGGGAGTGGGGTGAGTGCAGAAGAATTACTGTAAAACCTTTTCATTGCTCTTTCCTTGGGCACTACAGCTATTTGTAAGAAATTCTGTCTTTTTTGTTCATGGAATAAATGGAACACAAGTGGCTTTCACTGTGATTGGGGCATTGAAAAAGATGTGAGCTGATAATTGATAGACAGTTTGTTCTGTACTGGAGCTACACATATCTTTGCATGGTAGTTCAGTAATGGGATGTGGACCTACTTTTAGTGAGCTTTTAAGGTGCCTGCTAACAGTGCCTTTATTCCTGTGTTGCAGTATCCCTTGTGTGATCTTTTTGGAGAACCAGAGATTGTAGGAAACAGATAGTGGGGGCTGCATCGTATTTGCAACTCATGAATATCAGGCTTCTATGACTATGCAGAGCATGCCTACGACTCCTTCTACAGATTCTTGGACACCTCTTCTGCTCAGGGTAAGGAGAATAGTCCTCAAGCAAGACTGGGGCGGGGGCACCTTGACAAGATGGTGTTACTAGGAGCTACTGACAAACCATTGGCTCATCTACCCTAGTATTGTTTACTTCGACTGCCAACGGATCTCCAAGGTGATTAGCATATACATGCACACACTTTGCCACTAAACACTCTTCATGATCACTTAATTGATCATGGGCTACTTAAGCAGCAGCAGGAATTCCATGGAAAGAGCAGCAACATAAGATTCCAGCTGCTGTTATTTCATGTTATGTCAGTTGAGGAAGGTTGAACTTGGTATGGGAAGGGAAGGGGAGTTTTTACTTGTTTTGTATCCCACTTTTCTCCTGGAGGGCACCCAAAGCAGCTTACAGAGCCATACAACTTACTACATTTAAAACTATAAGTCACAATACAAACATTAAAATGTCCTTAAAATGCCAAATAAAACACAAACCAGCAGCAGTCAGCATAAATAAACATCCCCTTAAAAACCCACAGTATGTCCAATATTAAAAGAACCATAAACTCAAAAAGATTTGTTTCAAGAGAACTGTCTTTAGGCCCTGTTGGAAAGTCTCAAAGGAGGGAGCAGTTTGTAAACTAAGAGGGGAGGGCTTTCCATAAAGTTGGTGCCATTACTGAGGAGGCCCTGTTTCCTGCCGCCACATCCCTCCCACCTCCATAGGCGACTGCACCTGTAATACGACCTTCTCTGATGACTGGAAGGGACAAGCTGCATCATACAGAAGAAGGCAGTCTCTCCAATACCCTGGCCTCAACCCCATATGGTATAGGCTTTAAAGGTCAGAACCAGCAGCACCTTGAATTGGGCCCAGTAACAAATTGACCGCCGGTGCAGCAGCCCGACAAGAGTCAAACCTCTAACCATCTTCAAGGGCAGCCCCACGAAATTTTTAACATGTAAGCTCTCTCTCTCTCTCTCTCTCTCTCTCTCTCTCTCTCTCTCTCTCTCTCTCTCTCTCTCTCTCTCTCTCTCTCTCTCACCCTTAGCAACCCCCTCCCTCACCCCTTGCTGCCCCGTTTCTGAGTGTTTTGCACTCCTCCTGCTGTCACAAATGGCCCATAGGGTTGGACTGTAAGAGAAGAGTCTTTTCTAGTCCATCTCAACTTTGGTGTGATTAAAAACAACAATTAAAATTGATATTTATTTAGGAACCAACTAGGCAAGCTGCTATTCTGTGGAATTAGTCACAGATATTCCCTGGGTGTTTCAATGGGACAGCTGCTCATAAGAAAATTGAAAGACAGCAAATGCACAGAAGGGCATCTTGGTGTGTGGTGAAAGATTTCTGTTGGACAGATGACAGGGCTCTTGGAAGATCTGAACCCTCCAAATGGTCTAAGACCATCTAATTCAGCAAACTAATTTTCTTAGAGCTAGCCTCACTGGAATGCTCTTATTCCTCCTCTCTTTCAACCCTTTTAACAATTGCTTAAATAACTAGAAACTGCTCCCAGGGCATTGTAATGTTTATGTGGAGCAGGAGCGTAGGTGAAGGGAGCTGAGGGGTAGCAGAGCTCCAGAATTCCTTCTACAGAGGAGCAATGATGTCATCAAATGTTGCCTTTGAAACGCTTTTCAAAGGATCTTAGCATCTGGCTAAGATGAACTGGAAAGGCAAACTGACAAGTTTGCTCGGGGCATATATTAATGCCGCCATCTTTCCGAAGGGCTGCCTGAGGGACAGCATATAGCTCATGTTACATCAAGGCCGCAATCCTGACCTGAGAACAGTAGCGTCACTAGGACGCGCGTCACCCTGGGGCAGGGGGCACACGTCACCCTAGTGACGCTCTGACATCGCGGCGCGGGGGGGCGACCCGGCTCCCCCCCCCGCGTCGCCCTCCGGACGCTCCGAGGCCGGCCCGGGAGCCGGCCTCGGAGCGTCTGGAGGGTGTCACGCGTCACGGAGGTGACGTGCGCGGGGGTGCGCGCGTCACCACATGGCGCGCGTCACCCCCAGGCAGCCCACCCCCCCGCCACGCTCCAGTGACGCCAGTGCCTGAGAATAGATCTTACTGAACACATGGGATTTATTCTGAGTAAGCATGCATAGGTTAGCACTCAAGCAGCCCAACCCTATTGGGCTCTTATGGCGAAGGATCTCACGATCTGCCACCGTCAGTCTTGGTGGAGAGCCATAAAGGTTGCACTGCCATTGTGTGATTCAGAACTATTGGCACAAATGTCCAGAAGCTCCATGCATGTACCAGCAGCTCCCAGGCACCCTGCCAGAATGGGTAAGGTGGCAAAGGGTGCAGTTTGGGGGACGATCAGGAAGGGAGTGGGCCAAACTGAGGGCAGGAGGGGGAGGATCTTGGCAGCCGCAGCACATGCTAAGGTCTTACTCCCCTTTCCTGGCCTGGATCTGCCTCCAGGCGTCTCCTTGGACTTATGCCAGCCAAAGAGTTGGCATAGGTCCGAGGAGACCTATTGGAGGCCAGGCGGCCTATGGAGAGGTAAGTTAAAATGTTTTTTATTTACGTGTCCTGGGCCGTCTGGTCACCCCCCCCCACCACAGCATGAAATACATGCTCTGTCGGTGGCGCTGCATGCTCTGGGCTCTTGGGGATAGGATTGGGCTGTAATATATACTTTTTAGATTTATCTGGGATAGTTTTAATTCCATTTTTCAATTTTTATACAGTTTCAAACTATTGCAACATAATCCAATAGTTTGGGTTTAAATTAGCCAAACCAAAGCGGTGTGCCCCAAGGATCGGTCTTGGGACCGGTGCTTTTCAACTTATTCATAAATGACCTGGAGTCGGGGATAGGCAGTGAGGTGGCCAAGTTTGCAGATGACACTAAACTTTTCCGGGTGGTGAAGACCAGCAGGGATTGTGAAGAGCTCCAGAAGGACCTCTCCAAACTGGGACAATGGGCAGCAAAATGGCAGATGCGCTTCAATGTAAGTAAGTGCAAAGTGATGCACATTGGGGCAAGAAACCAAAATTTCACATATACGCTAATGGGTTCTGAGCTGTCTGTGACGGATCAAGAGAGAGATCTTGGGGTGCTGGTGGACAGGTCGATGAAAGTGTCAACCCAGTGTGCGGCGGCTGCGAAGAAGGCCAATTCCATGCTCGGGATCATTAAAAAAGGGATTGAGAATAAAACGGCCAATATCATTCTGCCTTTGTACAAATGGATGGTAAGGCCACATCTGGAGTATTGTGTCCAGTTCTGGTCACCACACCTCAAAAAGGATATAGTTGAATTGGAAAAGGTGCAGAAAAGAGCGACCAGAATGATTCGTGGGCTGGAGCACCTCCCTTATGAGGAAAGGCTACAGCGTCTGGGGCTTTTCAGCCTAGAAAAAAGGCGCCTGAGGGGGGACATGATTGAGACGTATAAAATTATGCATGGGATGGAGAGAGTGGATAGAGGGAAATTCTTCTCATAAGAACATAAGAACATAAGAAGAGCCCTGCTGGATCAGGCCAAAAGCCCATCTAGTCCAGCTTCCTGTGTCACACAGTGGCCCCACCAGATGCCTCAGGGAGCACACGAGACAACAAGATACCTGTGTCCAGTCGCCACTCCCTTGCACCTGGCACAGAGAAAACCCACTTCTAAAAACCAGGAGGTTGCTTATGGCTTGTAACCTGTGATGGTCTTTTCCTCCATGAATTTGTCCAAACCCCTTTTAAAGGCATCTAGGCCAGGTGCCATCACCACATCCTGTGGCAAGGAGTTCCACAGATGAATCACACGCTGGGTAAAGAAATATTTTCTTTTGTCTGTTCTAACTCTCCCTCCACTCAATTTTAGTGTGTGTCCCCTGGTTCTGGTGTTGTGCGAGAGGGAAAAGAATTTCCCTCTATCCACTCTCTCCATCCCATGCATAATTTTATAAGTCTCAATCATGTCCCCCCTCAGGCGCCTTTTTTCTAGGCTGAAAAGCCCCAGACGCTGTAGCCTTTCCTCGTAAGGGAGGTGCTCCAGCCCACGAATCATTCTGGTCGCTCTTTTCTGCACCTTTTCCAATTCAATTATATCCTTTTTGAGGTATGGTGACTTGAATAGAATTGAGGTATATTCTCCCTCTCGCACAACACCAGAACCAGGGGACATGCACTAAAATTGAGTGGAGGGAGAGTTAGAACAGACAAAAGAAAATATTTCTTTACCCAGCGTGTAATTCATCTGTGGAACTCCTTGCCACAGGATGTGGTGATGGCATCTGGCCTAGATGCCTTTAAAAGGGGTTTGGATAGATTCATGGAGGAAAAGACCATCACAGGTTACAAGCCATAAGCAACCTCCTGGTTTTAGAAGTGGGTTTTCTGTGTGCCAGGTGCAAGGGAGTGGCGACTGGACACAGGTATCTTGTTGTCTTGTGTGCTCCCTGAGGCATCTGGTGGGGCCACTGTGTGACACAGGAAGCTGGACTAGATGGGCTTTTGGCCTGATCCAGCAGGGCTCTTCTTATGTTCTTATGTACCTTTAAATGAAATATAATAAGTTCCAAAATAGGAATAAGTGGCAAGGTGAGGAGATATTCCAATGAAGAAATTTAAAATAGATTTTGTTGTTGTTGCATAGTCTTAGTAAGGTGTGGCTATAGGTGCATAGCCATGCGGAATGTCACAATGAACTCTGTACTTTGACATTTGCCACTGTTGGGGAGTTGCAATGCAGTTCAAATGGCAAAGCCAACTATCCCAAAGTGTACTCCAGCTCCCAGGGATTAGTGAAGGAAGCAGTCTTGCCAGGATATAGCAATAGTAGCTGGTAGCAGAACCTCAAGTTTCCCTTCTCCCTGCTCCTGTGCTTACCTTTCCCCTGTTATCTTTTTTCAAAGGAGGAAAAAAAGATCCTTGGCTTCATTGACTTCTTGGGTTGGATGCTATCGCCTCCCTAGATCCATTCACTAAATTAACTCTGTTCATTTAGCAGGAATTGGTGCTGATGGAACCTTTAATGTATTTGGAGGCAGGTACTGAAACTGATGGTTGAAGAGGCTAACAGCACCCTGCTCCTACACGTGCCATTGAAAGAATGAATAGAATTCACAGGTTTTGAATTGTACCACCATTCATTTAGGCTCATGAATTGTTGAACCTCTATGCTTTCTTTTATCCACGGAAAAACACATACTGAAGATGGTTAGCAGCTGAATGTCTAACTAGTTGTTACTTAATAAAAGTTAATTAGGATAGTTTTACAAATAATGAAATTGTGACCTTTCTGTTTTTTTCTAAATAGGTAACAAAACCTGATGAAGGGAATCCATGGGCACAAATTGCCTTTGCTTCAATTTACTGCTGTGTTTTCAAACTACTCCATAAGCCATTAGCGGTGCAATTCCCACTGGAGGTGGAAACTGTAAGTTTGAGTGTCATGCTGCTTTGCAAATGCAGGTGTAAGAGTGCTGAAGGCTTAAGAAAAAAAAGACATTACCTGCTGAAGATTTTTTCTTCCGAGAGGTCTAACATTTTCATCACTAAGGGGTACACTAGAAACAGGGGAATCAGAATGTGCTGTCGGAGAAATTAATTATGCAAAACAACGCTGAAGGTAGAAAATTGTTTCTGGGTTTATTGCTCAGCACTGGGTGAGAGACCTTCTCAAGCAGCAAAGGTGTCTGACCAAGATTTTAGGTTTCAAACAGTTCTTATAGGACCAAAGAACAAAGAGATAGCAACAGGGAATCATACTTGTCAATCAATCATCATAAAAACAACAAATGGGCGGTGGTTTCAAATCAGTCCGTTACTTGTTGCCATAAAAGTCAAAACTCTTCTAACAAGGCTAGGAAACAAGGGAAAAAACACTGATCCAATCCAAGGTCTCTTGATAATCAAATCCTGCATTTGTGCAGGGAGAGGTAAGATTTATTTAAAAGATTTCTATTCCGCTTTTCTAATACTCAAAGCAGTGTACAACAAAATAAACATATGAGGACAAAACCATTCAATAAAACCGTTACAACCCATTAATTCATAATTGGGGCCGCTGCGGCTTAGTGGTTAAGACCCTGAGGGCGCAGTCCACTGGAGGACAGGAATGGCAGAGTGAGCGCTCCGTCGTTCCAAGACATCGTGAACGTGCCGCACATAAAGCACGTTCGTGACGCCTCGCAGCACAAGACCGGCCTCCCTCATTCCGTCGTCGGACTGGGACGCGGCCGCTGGAGGAAGGTAAGCTCTCCCGCCAGTGGCCGCGTGGGCAGTCCGCGTGGGCAGTCCGGCGAGCGAGGGAGGGAGGCCATTGGCCTAGCTGGCCCAGGAGGGGGTGGGGCATGGCGCCCGCCATATCCCCGTCCCCGCCAGGTGGCTAGGCCATTACACGGCCTCCTCCGACTTTTGCTATTTAGCTGGCAGAAATCCAAGAAGGCCTATCTGGCCGGCCCTGGTTTACACCCAGGGAAGGGGACGAGCGTCCCCTTCCCCGAGTAGACCTCCAGTCTGCCCGTGCAATGGCAGCCTGGGCCCAGGATCCTTAATCAGGATTGCACTGTGAACTGCAGACTGGAAGGTCGGTAGGACAGCAGTTTGAGACCCAAGTGCCGGAGTGTGACAGAGTGAGCTCCCGTCTCCTGTCTCAGCTCCTGCCAACTTAGCAGTTTGAAAGCAAGAAATTGCAAGTAGATAAATAGGTACCACTGTGGTGAGAAGGTAACAGCGTTCCATTAGTCATATCGGCCACATGACCATGGAAGCGTCATCAAACAGTGCTGGCTCTACGGCGTTAGAAACGGAGATGGGCACCGCACCCTAGAGTCGAACACGACTGGCTTTTGAGCCGGGGATACCTTTACCTAATTAAAAGTTAAAAAACAGTACAGAGCAGATTAAAAAAAATAAACATCTATAACATGATACAGCAACAAGAACTAAAAGGGTCCCTAGGTAGTTCCTCCCTCCTCAAATGCCAGATGAAACAGATGGGTCTTTAAACCCCGCTAAAAACCATGTAGCGAGGGAGATAAGTTTCTCGGTTTCCCAAAGCAATTACAGTGTCACAGTTACATGCCAGGCTTGCATACTGCAAATGGTGGTTTTATGCAGACAAGATGGAGTCTGGGACTTATGCTTTTTAACACGAGAAAAGGGCCTAAAGAGGATGAATACAAACATAAGAAAAAGCAAAACAAAAAAACAAAAAAACACCAAACCCATAATTTCCACGTCCGTGTCCTCATTGTTCCCTGTGCAAAAGGGAATGGCATCATTCTCACTGGCTTTTCTTACAAAAGTGGAGGGCTTGTAGGACAAGGCCCTCTTGAACAATGTTCCTGTTCAATAAAAACACTTGAGACATTTTGAGATATCATAAGAACAGTGGAGACCAGTGAAATTTCTCAAAGGAGTGAGGGCGAGATATGCATATCCTTAGTTAAAGGATAGCTTCTCTTAGCTTCTTAGAATATGATTTGGGCCCTATGGTGGAAACAAGATGTCTGGAGGTTGGAGGGGGGGGATCATCCCATAAATAGAGGTGTTAGAAAATGGTTTTATTTTTTCGCAGATTTCATTGTTTTTTAAAAAAATGAAAATGGCAGAAAGTGGTGTTATGTGTTTTTATTCCAATTTCTCATTTTTATTAATTTTATTTGCTTTTGAAGTAGCAATATACTACAGATAGAGTATACTACTAGTTGTTGTTGTTTTTAAGCAGTAGTACAGTATTCACAGATCCACTTCCTGCTTTGGAAGCTTATGTACAAGAGCTCAGGAGCAATATATAGGCTTCACTTCAGGAGTAGAATACCATGCATATTTTTGGCATATTCAGTTTTCAGTCTCTCTGTTTTTGTCCTCTCTTTCCCCTTGGCAGTTATGTTTCATTGCTCCCCCCCCCCCCCTTCAAAAGTGGAATAGGAACAAATGAGACTGAGTTCAGAGATGAGCAGCAGCTTGCTAGAATATACTGTGCTACAGAAAATAAAGAAACTGGAGGTGTCGTTTATGAGGCCCAGTGGTGGAGCTAAAATGGGTGCAGGTCAGAAATGTGATTTGTGGATTTCATTAAGGCCCTTCCTATCTCTCCCCCCCCCCCCATAATCTAAGCACTGTCCCGAACCAAGTAACCATCTAGCGCATGGTTCATTTATTTTTAGGCAAATTAGTTAGACCCATAAATGATAGTTAACTTCCTCATCTTGAAGAAATAACAAAAGTGATACCTTGTGAAGAAAAAAAAGGACTTGCCTGCTTTAAAAGAATGATTTTTAAAAGAAAGTATTTAAATAAAGGCTTGCCTGCTCGTTATTGTCTGCACCACCTAGTGGTTGAATGCTGTATAGCGCCTATACAAGCAAGCAATATGGAACAGCAGTGATCAGAGATAAGGAGGCAGTAGTGATCGGAGATAAGGGAAGCAGAAGCAACAGGGTGGCCTTTGGAGCTGTTAGGGAGGCTCTGCAATGTGTTTTGGTTGAAAAATAGACCAGAAAAACAACAAGGCTGTGCTAAGAGGAGTAAAATTGGGGTTTCGCTTAACAACGATCCAGACATTTGACGGAGGTCCCCAGTAAAAAAGAGCAAAGGATTTTAAAAGACGCCTCTTTATAAATTCCCAGCTCATCAGCTGTTTGGCCTTAGATAAGGGCTTTGAAGTTCAGCACTGGGGCTTTAAGCACACCGCTGAACTTCAAAGACCTTCTCTAGTGCCAAACAGCTAATGGGCAAGATAAGAGCTTGGATGTTTAATGTTGGGGCTTTAAAGCACGGTGCTAAACTTCAAAGCACAGCAAAGACCCGCTTAATGACGGCTTCACTTAACTACAGGGATTTCAGAACGTATCCCCGTCGTTAAGCAGGGGACACCTGTATTCCTAAATATTTTTATATCCTTTTTTTCAAGCAAAATTCATGTTACGTTGCGGTATTTTGCATTTACCATTTTCAAACACCTCTACCCATAAGCAAGTTTCCAGGAAAGAGAAGATTCTGCAGCAGTCAGACCCAAAGAGTTTCTTCCCAACAGAAGAAATTCAGCACTTTAGCAACCAAAGCCGCAATGCTATGGCT
Organism: Plestiodon gilberti rubricaudatus; assembly: GCA_026170595.1. Taxonomy (NCBI): domain Eukaryota; kingdom Metazoa; phylum Chordata; class Lepidosauria; order Squamata; family Scincidae; genus Plestiodon; species Plestiodon gilberti. The sequence goes on from JANXHW010000003.1 coordinate 115,231,084, forward strand.
GCAGCAGAGAGATTGTGGGACCTCATATTTCATTTCCTGTCTGGCTAATTTTAGGAGAGAGTCTGAGATGTGCAGTTCTAATCCCAGAGTTTGAGGGAGGAGCCTGGAACTCTGGATGACTTTAGCCAGAGGACAGAAGACTCTGCAGAGTAAAGGTGACTGCATAACATCAGCTGGCCTCTGAGCCCATCTGCATCTCTTTCTGTCCCCTCCCTAGCATATCATAAACACCACTACCTGCTAACATAGTCTATTTTTATTATTTAAATTGTAGGCCGCTTTGAGAGTGTGTCCAAGCTGAAAAGTGTGTTATAGAGTTAATAAATATGAAATGCTCCTCTCTCTCTCTCTCTCTCTCTCTCTCTCTCTCTCTCTCTCTCTCTCACACACACACACACACACACACACACACACACACACACACACACACACACACACACACACACACAGAGAGTTGTTAGGCATTTTGTTGTTTGTGAATGAAAAGCAGAATATAAATATATGAAATAATAATTGTGTGTGCACTCACCAGCCAAAAAGATGATTGCTGGTGGGTTGAGGAGTTTGGTCCTCTTCTAAACTATTTTACATTTCAGAGTTCAAATACTTTGAGTAAGACTTTCTTAATTGTCACCAGGTTCTACCTAAAGTGTAAGGTTTCTGCATGGGCAAAATACATGAGAAATTTTGAGGAAAGTCCCCCAAAAGTGATTCAACAAAACTAGAGAGATTCCTTATATGGGTATGCATATCTCTCTCTCTCTCTCTCTCTCTCTCTCTCTCTCTCTCTCTGTTTGTGTGTGTGTGCGTGCGTGTGTGTGTGTGTGTGTGTGTGTGTGTGTGTGTGTGTGAACATGATTTTATCTCTTTTAATGTTTAGTATTTCTGTTTCTGATTCCATCCTAAACTGGAATCAGAGACAAACAAAAAACTATTTATCCTCTCTATCAGTGATGGATACTTTTGGCTATATGGCTAGAAGTGACTTGACTTGACTCCACCTAGCTAATCCAAACTAATGCTTGTTTGACTGTGCTTTAATCATGTTTTCATTTTTTTTTACTTCTTTGCACTTTGCTATTTATTCTGATTTCCTTTTTTGCTTTGGGCAGAGCTTCTGTGCATGAACCAATTTTTGCTTTCAGCACCAGGACCACAGAGCTTCAACTTCTTATACCAGAGATTCGTAACCGGTAGTATCCATAGTCATTTGGAAACCAAATGATGGGGTATGGGACTCGATCTCTGAAGAATTTTAAAAAGAAACTGTTATTAGATTACAGCCCAATCCTGCCTAACTATAGACGGGCGAAGTGAGAGCTCCGCCAGCCTAGGGTGTTGTAAACGTGCCGGAAAGCACATTTTCGGCACCCTGGGAGTAAGTAGTGTTGGCATGGAGGTTTGTGCTGCTCATTCCACTGCAGTCCCAGACCCGCGCCAGCTGCCTCAGTGAGTACTGTGCCGGTTGGTGCAGGGGGCATGGGGAGGGTGGGCAGGGGTGGTGGGCAGGGGGCCATTGGCCGGCCCAGGCTGGGAGGGGTGGGGATATTAACACTGAGTTGTGTCGATATCCTATGCTCCGTCCCGAGCCGGCCATACACAGCCTCCCCGGAAGCACTCCAGCTTCAGAACTGGTATGTATCCGAGGAGGCCTGTTACAGCTCGCACTGCTTACACCGGGGGAAGGGGATGAATGCCCCCTTCCCATGAGGTGAGCCCAGGCTGCACCAGTGCAAGCTGCAGTGTGCACAGGATGCAGCAGCTAGCTATTTAGGCCAGCCGTGAGCCCCGCATACTTGCGCAGGATTGCGCTGTTAGGTTATTAACTATCACCATTATCAATACGGATTGAGGCATTCTGTTCCTAGCTATCCATATGTAATATAAAACCAAGCTATTGACATCTTTTGAAGTCATACTGGTACCCAGTAGGACTGGTGATGATGATGATTTTGACAGTCTGGCGAATGGGCTATGGGGACATATTGGGCAATGCATTGGAGGTCTATAATCGTAAAAAGGTTCTCTGCCTTGAGCTCCCTATGACAAACTGCTATGAAAAATCAGGGTCTCTCTAGGGCGGATCCTGATACATAGCAAAGAGAAGCTGAAGTTAAAAGGAAATTTAGAAAGCCCTCTGTGTGCTTGGGAACATAGATGGGATTCTAGATTTCCCAGCGAGCAATTGGTCATTTCACCTATTATTCCTTCCAGGGCCATTAAGCCTAATCAATAGCCTATACAATTCAAGATTCCTTTTTTGATTCCAGCAGAAGGAAATGTTTATTGCTCCCCCCTTCCTCTTCTGTGGTTTAAATGGAAATAGTAAATTACATTTGAATTGCAAGTGATTTTCCACAAGGATGGTGCTATGGTTTATTCTAAATGCAAAGGACTTGGTTATGATGACCTTCCCAAACGGGTAGATAGTGGTTAACCTAATAGGGAATTGTAAAGATAATTTATAAATAGCAAGAGTCTTTTTGTGCCTGACTCAGAAATTACATTTTGCTTTTGTACTTGGACTTGGAGAAGTCTTAGTGAATGATTCTGATTTAGCCTTATATATGTTTGAGCCCTCTGTAGAAATGTGACAACCCTGCCACTACTGCTTGCTTCCTATGCCCCTTTTGGGCTCCATTGATATTCCTTTTCTCCTTTGTTCCCATGTGTATAGCTGCCAACTGACAGTGCCACTTCATGCATCAGATGAAGTGGTTTCTAGTCCATGAAAGCTTATGCCTCTATAAATGTGTTTCTCTTTAAAATGCAAAGGACTCCTTTTTATTGGTAAAATGTTACTGTTGTGCAACATGAAAACTCTGTTTCTAAATTTCTCATTACAGTATATATAGAAGAGAGGTAAACTTCTTTGCAGGATCATGCAGATTAGCAGTTTACCAAATGGTTGTATGCATATAATAGTAAATGATATGTGTGTTCACCTTCTGATGCTTGCACTAAAGCAGAGTTTCTCAAAGTTCTCCCCATGAGTAGGGGAGAACTTTAAGTGCCTGAGGGGGCGGGGCGATGGTGGCAGCAACAATCCCGGGATCGCACTGCTGGCGGGGACAAAAGGGGTATGTTTAGACTAATTGGGATCATGCTGCCTTCTGGAGGGAGCTGGGGAGCCCACGTCCCCCCAGAGGGCCTCCCCAAGCCTCTGAACAGCTCCTGGAGGCGATTAAAGCTTACTTCTGGTTTACTTCCTGGTTTCCCCAAAACCCGGAAGTGGGCTTTAATCGCCTCCAGGAGCTGCTTGGGGAGGCCCACTGGGGGGGGGCATGGCCCCCTGAACCCTCCAGAGGTTGACGTGACCCCTGGTAAGTCTAAAAATACCCCTTTTATCTCCGGCGGCAGTGCGATTCTGGGATCACAACACCCCTAAGAAGCAGCATCAGCTCCTGCCTGGCATGAGAACTTTAAGAACCCCTGCACTAAAGGGTAATAATGTTCTACCATCCCAAAAACTGATATGAAGCAGACAGCATGAAGCATAGAGTTTTGTTCCAGGTTGCAATAGAAATAAATGCACTATTTATGCACAATAAATAAATGCTCTTGAGGAAATAATATATAATAGTTTTGCACTACAAGTTATGGAATTTTCAGGGAATAAAGGAGGGGGCATTGCTGCCCACCACTTTGAGGCTTGCTTCCTGCTGAATGCAAACTTTATCTGTCAAGTTAATCTGTCTCTTCAAACTTTTTCCTTCAGTCAGTAAAGTTGACATGGTTGAAAACTAATATAACTTCAGAGTGCAGGTGCATGTGACATATATACTATACTTGGTTTAAAATTTGGAAGTAGAAAAGAAAAGCCAGGATGGTGTAGTGGTTTGGGAGTCGGACTTAGACCTGGAAGATCCAGGTTCAAATCCCCGCTCAGCCACAAAGCTTCCTGGGTGACTTTGGGCCAGTCACTATCTCTCAGCCCCACCTACCTCACAGGGTTGTTGTGAGGACAAAAAGGAGGGGAGGAAATATGTACACCACTCTGAGCTCCTTGGAGGAAGGGCGGTATAAAAATGTGAAAAATAAATAAATAAAATAATTTGTATCTGCATAAAAGTAGTGAAGATTGAAATTGGGTGATAGCTTTAAACTTATCCAAGTTTTCTCTTACTACACATTACACAAATTGTTGTGTAACTCAAGCCTGATGGCTGCTTTCCTAAGAAAAGTAGCTGGGGAGGGGGAGAACACAACTTGGAGCAGATAGCATGTGCCTCCATGATGCGGCTGCATCAGTGCTGGTGGTGGGGATAAGATTGGGCTGTATGGCCTATTTCCACATAGACCAGGAATTGCTTGATGGAACAGCAGACACACCTTCTTTTCTTCTGACATACAGTCAACATGGGCACTCTACATAGCTGCCTGATTGCCCAACTCTTTGGAGTTGAGAAATTCTTTACCCTCATAAAATGGGGGGGGGGGGCGTCGGTGTCGGCGTGGTGTTCATTCAAATTAGGCATGTATCTATTTATTTCATATGGTTAACAAGCTGTATTTCTACAGTAATATATCCAAAGCAGTGTATCAAAAGAGTGAAACACTTTTTTAAAATGGCAAATTAGTTAATTAGCAATGCAATAATCAATAGAAGCCAACAGTAGAAAAGAATAGCAGCAAAACAATGTAAACTTCAAATGCCAATTTAAATTCTGGCACATTATCAAGCTTGTGAGACCATTCCTAAATAAGTTGCACATAATTATGTTGGCTAAAGTTGGTACAGTGAATAGGTAAGCCCGAGTATTACCGGTAAGTGTAAGCTTGTTCTGCCTCAGCATTTTATGCCCTTATTATAAAACAAGCTACTGTTGGAGAGTATGCAACTTTATCAATGTATACTGCGTGGAAATTCTGAAAATTATAGCCTTTGGAAGTTTGTCCAGTTTGTCTTCTAGTGATTTTATGTACCTTCAATATATAGATGTTTCTCTCAATATGATTTTTTCAAGTTTATAGGAACATGCCAGTTTTTCTGTATATATTTGTATTTTATTAATAAAATATTACGACATAGAAACAATACATATTCCGTAAGGTTATAGCAAGCGAGAAGTAATACATCCTAAAAGGTAAAGGTGACCCCTGACAATTAAGTCCAGTTGTGTCCGACTCTAGGGTGTGGTGCTCATCCTCATTTCAAAACCGAAGAGCCAGCGTTGTCCGAAGACACCTCCGTGGTCATGTGGCTGGCATGACTCTCCTTGCTGCAGCGCGTAGCATGCAGCTGGAACACGGAGCGCTGTTTACCTTCCTGCAAGCGGTACCTATTTATCTACTCGCATTAACATGCTTTGGAACTGCTAGGTTGGCAGGAGCTGGCCAAGCAACGAGAGCTCACCCCGTCGCGGATTCGAACTGCCGACCTTTCGATCGACAGCTCATGGTTCAGCGGTTTAACCTACTGCGCCATCCGCTGACCTACTAGCATACTATTCACTATTTTCTACATATAATATCCAACTAAGCTAAAATATCACCAACATTCTATTCATTACATCCACATATCATCGTTCTTCTCGCTCTCTTAAAAAATCAATAGTTTCCAATTATTCACACAGAGGTTAACGACTTTTCCTTAATTAAAAATTGTAAGTTTATCCATTTCAGCATAATCCAAAACTTTCAACCACCAATCTTCCATTGAAGGTATCTCTGAATTCTTCCAATATTGTGCATATAAAATTCTTGCCACACTTATATATAAAAACAAAGTTTTGATTTTTTTTTCACCTACATGTTCATCCCTCATACCCAACAAAAAGGTTTCCGGTTTCATTTGAACCTTAATCTTTAAAATCAACTGTATCTGTTTATGAATCTGAATCCAATACTTCTTTGCTTGAGAATATGTCCACCACATATGATAAAATGTTCCCTCTTGCTTTTTACATTTCCTATAGCTATTCGATACCTTCTCATACATTCTCACTAATTTGCTTGGGGTTATATACCATCTATATGTCATTTTATACATATTTTCCTTAATATTAACATTTAACGTACATTTCAACTGTTTTAACCATAATTGTTCCCATTGCTCCATTAATATAACATGACCTACATTTCAAAAGCAATTTATACATTTTTGAAATTACCTGGTCTTCAGATTTTAATTGTACCTCCAGTATTGATTCTTCTTCTACAAATCCATTTGCCTTCTTATCCACTTTAAATCTCTCCAAAATTTGAGCGTATACAAACCATTGGCAATTAAAGTCTTCCGTTAATTTTTCTCTTGACTCCATTGTACATTCTCCTTGCGTAAAAATTAATAATTTTCTGTATAATAGTCCTTTCTCTTTCAGCAAGTTACTCCCACCAAAATGTGCTTCATATGATGCAACCCATAATGATATTTTCTCATAAAACCTGGTTTTATATCGGTTCCAAATTCTCCATAATGCATGTCTAACATAGTGATTTTTAAATTCTAAATTTGCTTTCACTTTGTCATACCACAAATACCCATGCCAACCAAATCTCAAGTCAAAGCCCTCTAACTCCAATAATGCCGGTTTTTCTAGCTAGTGTCCAAAAATGTAGTAAGCCGCTTGGACTGAATGGCTCTTTTGAGACTACATTGTACATGACAGATTATGTGTATAAGTGGAGGTCACCGTTTGTAGTGACAGTGTGTCTATTTCATAGTGGGTTTATGTGCTGACATAGAATGGGGAACTGTCGTCAGTTCTAGCTTACTGCTTTACATGCAGGTGGCAGAATAGACATGGGTAGGCTTACCAGATCTCCAACCCGGACAGAGTGCTAGACCTTTAGGAGAAGGAATGTGGGCAGGTGTAGCTTGTTATACCCTTAGAGCACAATCCTAGGCATCTCTACTCAGAAGCAAGCTGAATTGAACACAATGGGGCTTGCTTCTGAGTAGACATGCCTAGGATCATGCTCTAAGGTTTAACAAGCTACACCTGTCCACATTCCTTCTCCTAAAGGTCTAGCACTCTGTCCCGGTTGGAGATCTGGTAAGCCTAGACATGGGTACCCACCTCAGATTTGAGGAGGTGTACTCCGAATCTGTAACGCCAGAAGCAGTTATACTTTCATGTGAAATCAGTGTGTCTCTTTAAATTTGATAAATGGAGGGTTTGATGATGTCATGCAGTTAACGAAGAGGAGGAGAAGGGCCTATTCCTGGTTCAATCCTCAGTATACTAAGGGGAGCAGCAGACCTTAGGGACCTACAAAAACGTAGAGGATGGACATTAACCTCTTACATCTCATATTGCCTGAACTTCCTTGAGAAAGTAAAGCAGTTTAAGGAGAAGGGCTGGTTCTGAGAGCTGCTGTAGCAGTGACAAAGGGGTGAGCAAGGAAGTTCCCGATTCAAATCAGCTGAAACACATCTTAGGTGGCCTTAGGCAAAATATATTCTCATAATATCATCCTCCTACCTACAGTATGGGAATAGTGGTACTGGCCTACCTTCCAGGGCTGTAAGGAAATAATAAGATAATGTATGTTAAATGACTCATACACAATATAATTGTCAAAGTGTTGCTGCTGCTGTTGTGCATTCTTTCAGTACTCCAGGTATTCCTACACACCTAGGGGCAAGAGTAGTTTGTGATCATTCTATGTCTGTATCTGGCTAAAGCTAATTGCTGACTCACAACTTCAGCATTTAACAATATGCAGTATTAATACAATATATAAATAATACATCTTGAGAGAAGCTTATGCAGTTCAAGCCAAGGGGAGGAAAAAACCCCAACAACCCTCAAGCTAAGGTAGTACTTAACTGGTAATGCATGAAGTTTGTAGAATTTTGATCATTTCTTCCTTAAACAAACAGGAGAAGCAGGCTCTGGCTGCTTCTTGCAGGCAAGTAGAACGAGACTAAGATGCAGTAACTTGAGTATCAAGATGCATATTTGCTCTGTCAAACATCTGTTTGGCTTTAAGATCAATGAAAAATCTGGTTTCTTTTCCCTGTTTGCTATAAAGTTTACAGATCCTACAGAATAACTAATTTTTAACAGTATCTGTTTCACTCTATTGCTGCTAATCGGTTGATTTTAATTCTCTGAGTCATGAGTTGATATCAAGTTCAAATGAAGTACATGTCATCTGATTGGAGATACCTGAACCACTTTGATTGAATTTGTTGGTGTGTGTGTTTTTAAGCACCAGTAAGATGAAGAAAAAATGGAGGTTAGTGGCTAAATAAACACAAAAAACAAAGAGGGAAAGTGGTGGGGAAAGATATCAGATGCATTCTTATCTAGACAGTCTTCAACAGGAGAAGAAAGGTCAAAGAGTAGTCTGGAAAATGGAGCATCTCAAATAGCATCACAGTTTGTAACAATTCATTTAGATCTGGCCTGAGGCTTGTGACTATTTAGATCTTGCCCTTTACAGACCTTCCTGTGCAGACTCCGTAGCTTTGCCAAATAATACCACATCTCCTCTTTTCTCCTTATTCAACCTCTCTTGTAAATCTGGTAACTTTATTCTGTAAAGTTTTACAGTAGAGAAAGGAAATCTCTGGTGAAGCAATGGCCTAGGCCAGGGGTTCTTAACCAGTGGTACTAGTACCACCAGTGGTATTTTGGCCAACAGCTGGTGGGACCACCGACCACCAGAACCCCGCTTCAATGCAGCACTTTCGGTGGTGCATTTTCACTCCTGAGAGGCTCCTGCCTTTGGCCGAGCCTCCTGGGAACGCTGAGAAAAGCTCTCCCACTCGTCCAGAGCCTCATACTCGTGTTTTCTGGTCTCCGAAAACCTGAAAACAAGGAAGTAACTGGCAATGTTGTCATCACCAGTCACTTCCGGTGGTACGCAGCAGGAGAGTGGCGCCAGAGGTGGTACTCGGCCGGGAAGGGGTTGAGAACCCCTGGCCTAGAACATTTCATGTGGGCAATGGAAGTGAAAGGTAGCATGGCGATGCTTCCTGCTGATTTGTCCGACTGCTGGAGAGAACAGGTTGTACATGCAAAATGTTAGGCTATTTCCTCTCCAGGAAATATGAAATGGAGACAGATACTTGGAAAGGGAAGAAGAATGGCTTAGTGTTAATACTTCCTCATGTTCCTGGGATTCAGCCAGCAACTTGAGGGCCTCAACAACGTGTACCTTTTGATCCTAAAGAGAGTGGTGGCTCAGCTGACATGCAGTCGCTGTTCTGTCATCAGGGTTCGCATCATTGAACCTAGGCTGAGAGCCTATGGGGACAGTTTGCCAAGGAAGTGACCCTAATTGCTACACCATAATTCTCTGGAGCTGATTTGGAAGTTATGGAGGTCTGCTGCTCACAGATGCTAGAGCTGCTTCTGTGGGACAAGGTGGCAGAAACTGTTTGAGCAGGGCAAGCAATGCCAAGGTTGTTGGGTGCCCTGAAGCAAAGTCCTCCCATAGTATTTCCTTACCCCTCCCCCGCAATAGCACACCAGGCCCTTCTACTGTCATTGGTATTGAGGGTACCAGGCAGGGACGGGCAGTACCATAGGTTTCGCACCATGCTAATCCCTGCTAACTCTCCAGTACAAGGTAGTCTCGCCCCCTTGCCATCGCAGCCATTCAGTGTGGCGATGGCAATTGGCAGACTTCCTGCCCGTTGCCTTCACTGCACGGAATGGCTGTGATGACGATGGGCGGGGCCACCTCGTACCGGAGAGTTAGCGGAGATTAGCACGGTGCGAAACGTACGGTACCGCCCCCACCATAGCAATGCCTCTGGTACCAGGCATCCAACCTGGTCATCTCCAGATGCCACCCCTGAGGATAGAGTCCTACCAAGCTGAAGGGAAGAGTCTGGATTGGGATGTCTAAAATGGAGGCCAGTTAGGATGTTGTCTGGGAAGAGCAAATCTCCTTTCCCTGTTTCTACTTTTCCTTGATCTGCTGCTATCAGGAACAAAGGCTTTGTGAGCAGGAAAAAAAGGCTAATCCCAGACCATAAAATGGTGGTCCCAAGACAACACCAAGAAGGCTTTCTGACCCGATTAGTTCATGCCACACAAAGGTTGTAGCTGAAGTGCAGTGATGGATGGTGATTGGTGACAGCCATCTGGTTTGTAACCCACAGAGGAGGTGCAAATCTGCTAATGACTTTCCCCTCAAATAGTTAATTTTATTCAGGACCAGCCCACTGATGGCGCAGTCTGAAAAGGGAGGAAGGCAGCCTTTTGCGACTGGCTTGGGTGGAGTGTGACAACCAACTGGGTCTGATCTTAAGGGTAACAGTATCTTGACACATAAAGATGATGATGGCAGCAGGAGATTGCAGAAGGTCTTGTTGGTGACTTAACAAACGTATTGATTTTTCCCCCTTCTCATGAGTTGTATTGAATTAACTGAGGCCTGCTTGCATTTTGTGATGTTAGTGAAATATAATCCTAAACTTCAAACCAGCTTAATGTCTTGGCTTTGCATTTTAGAGGTGATTATTTTATTTGGAATAGAAAGTGCTCTTGCAATAGCATGAATACTTAAGTTGTCAATTAATACCAGTGTCAAGTTTTGTCCTGACTTGCAAGCCTAATTATAAAATTGTTGCATTGTGCATTTGAGGTTTCTTGGCAACTCCTTCCATCATTAAAAAAAACATTTATAGAGGATCTGTGGCCTTATGAAAAATTAACAATTTTATTTGCTTATCTAAATATAAAAGCATGACAATAGAGTTTTGATTATAACATGGAAAATGAGCAAAGATTTCCATAGGCATTTCTTAACCTGCCATGGACATACTGTAGGTGTTACAAAATTGCACCATTGATCAATTTTACTCACTGCATCTCACTGCATGAAAATCTGGCACAAAATTGGTCATGGAATGCGGATAATGATTTATATAAACTGTATGATGAGTTTAAGAACTTTCCTCTCAATTTCAGGTAGAACTACCCTGAATATTTTGATTTTCAAACTGAAACTAGCAACATTGGTGCAGTAGAATTTTCCCTGAATAACAATTAGATATTTACCCCCTTAAAAAAAGAACAAAAAAACCCCACCGAAAAACAAATAGTTTCCTAGGCACATTTTTCCTCGTTTGTGAGAAGGCTTACCATATTTTCCTGGATCCAAACCGGGACACCCCCCATTAATTGATTGATTGATTTTTATGGGTTTTTTTATGGCTGCAAAGTGCCCATTTGCCAACCGAAGGACTTCGGGCCCATTTGCCTCGTGCCCATTTGCTTCGGGCCCATTTGCCACCCGAAGCCAACTTATTTATTTATTTATTTATTTGTTTGTTTATGGCCACAAAAATGCCCATTTTTACCGCTGCTGCCACTTACCTTGCTTTCCCTGCTGCTGCTCCTCCACCGCCGCTGCCGCCGCCTTCCCGCTGCCGCCGCCACCAGTCTTATGGAGCCTGGACGGCTGCATCCAGGCTGGTCAGGACGCCAATGTGCTGCCGCCGCTCCTGCCACTTCCAGGATGCTCCTGCCGCCACTCCTCCGGTGCTCCTCGCTACCGCTCCTTGCTGCCGTTCCACCGCTCATGCTGCCGCCGCTGCCATTCTGGATGAAGCCTCCACCACTTCACCGCTTCAAAAAGGTAAAAAGTACCTTTTTTCCAGGTGCTGTCATCTTGGATCTTGTGAAATCTCGTGAGATCCAAGATGGCGGTGCCCAATTTTTGTGAGGGCACATGAGGCAGTAGTACTTTTTACCTTTTTGAAGTGGCGGCAGTGGCTTCATCCGGGCCCGGAAAGCCCAGGACCAGAACCCGGAATGGTCCCGGACATTCCGGGATGGATGGTAAGCTTATCTGTGAGTCTTCATGAGTCACTGAACTGGGTATACGTCCTTAACAGGTAGAGCCAGGCAATTCTGTGGCATGTCTGTATCAGGAGGGAATAAATGCTCCATCTAGCCATACCTGATGCAGAGACATGGCAGAATTATCTGTCCCCAACACAGGCTGACTGAAAGGAAGCAGAACTGTAAATCAGAAGGTCAAAAGGAGGCAAAGATCCATCTTTTCCTTTCCACAACTGTGTTTCCACAATGACCAGCCAGATGCTTCCAGGAAGCTCAGAAGTGGGACATGTAGTGAAATAGCCCTTTCTCACTGTTGCTGCCTAGCAACTGGTTTTCACAGACATAGAGGTAATATATAGCCATGATGACAAGCAGCTATTGATAGACTTATCCACAATGGATTTGTTTAATCTCTTTTTAAAATCAAATAAGTTAGTGGCCATCACCACATCTTGTGGCAGTGAGTTCATAGATTTATAAAGCATTGTGACGAATTACTTCCTTTTGTCTGTCTGGAAGTCTCAACAGGCAGCCTCCTCTCTGTGAATACATGAACCCTAAGTTATTAAATGTATTGAGGCATTGTCTGAGCAGTTCAACAATTCTTTCATACCTTTGTGTTGGAAGAGTCGTATCGCACATGTGACTGTGCAGGAGATGCAGTTTTGGAATTACTTGATCAATGGCTCAATCCTATACTTACTGGCCACTGGTGGAGCTCTGCTGCTGCTGGCAAAGCAGCCAGCGGCAGTCATAAGACGTTCTGGCAGCGTGTGAAGTCGTGCGCTGCCAGGGTGACAGCGGGAAGGTTGGAGCCTTCCTGCGCCCTCTGAAGGATCTCCTGCCGCTGGCTGATGAGGTATGCCAGTAGGAGAGGGAGGGAGGGTGTAACGGAGTAAGGAGGGGGGAAAACTAGGCAGGGTGGGATTCATAACGGGTTGGGGAGGCTGCGGGAGGGGGTGGATCTGATGCCGAAGCCATATGTCGGATCCTATCCCCTCTGGCACCAGCCTCCCTGCTCCCTTTCTCTCCAACTTATGCTAGAGAAATCACTAGCGCAGGTCTGAGGAAACCCATTGTAGGTCGGGAGGCTTATGCAGGGGTAAGGGGATTTAAATCCCCTTTCCCTGCTGAAGCTTCCCGATCTGCCCCTCCGCTGGATACAGTGTGCCCATTTTTGGCACAGCTGCACCAGTGGGGGGGGGGGAGAGAATAGGATTGGGCTATTAGATGACAGGAAACTGGGAAACTGGTCAAAATTTCAGGCAGATGCATGAGACATGATTTAACAGAGAGACCCTAATCATTGGTGATAACAAGTAAAGCATGCATAGTATCACTGCATGATCACTACATGATGTCAGCTGCGGGTACAGGACAATTTGAAAAACCTGGCCAAATGTTTTCAACCCTGAGTAAGTCTTCTCAAGTGGTTAAGTTTTCACCATTAATACATACACTAGAAACTAGATTGTTACTTTTTTTCTGGAGGCAGAATCAACTTGGGAATGCCCAAGAACAGCTAAGATGGCAGAGATAATGGGTAACAGACAGGGAGGATAGAAGGCTGTATAGCTATGCTTCTAGATTGAGTGATTTTTTTTCTCAGCATAAGAAGGTGAGAGGATTTTCTTTAAAAGAAATGGCAGCCTAGTTTTGCCAATTTCAAGGTAGCTGTGCTTCCTATTGCTGTATCAATAGCATCTCCAAAGTCTATTCGGAGTGAAAGCAAGCGGGCATTCCCAGTGTTTGTCTTCCCTCAACTATGCCTAGTTACCAGTCGCCTAAAAGAATTAGCAGGTTCCTATAATGAGGGGTGCACTCGTCATTTTTATGTGTGCCTGTTTTTTTGCATTTTGAGTAAATACAATCTGCTTGATTAGGCTTACCCGATCTCCAACCGGGACAGAGTGCTAGACCTTTAGGAGAAGGAATGTGGGCAGGTGTAGCTTGTTAAGTCCTAAAGCACAATCCTAGGCATGTCTACTCAGAAGTAAGCCCCACTGAACACAATGGGGCTTGCTTCTGAGTAGAGATGCCTAGGATTGTGCTCTAAGGTTTAACAAGCTACACCTGCCCACATTCCTTCTCCTAAAGGTCTAGCACTCTGTCACGGTTGGAGATCGGGTAAGCCTATGCTTGATTCACCTTTTATGTATGTAGTAAAGTTCTTATCCATGTGGATGAAAATTTGATGAAGGATATCTGTGATCACCAGCTGAGAGCCTTCACTGGAATTATTTGGGGAGAGATCTATTTTTTTTACTTGTGTTTATTTTCACGGCAGCCATTATAGGTTTAACAGGTCTGAGTATTTCTTTCCTGCTTGAACAGCCCTAATGCAAGGTAATGAGAAATTTTACGTCTGCACACATTTTAAATGAACTAATGTGTGCATTAGCAGAGGACAGTCTTTATCTCTGCCCTGAGAGGGGACATTTTTATTTCTCACTGTGATAGGTTGTGAGTTGTGAATAGACTCGAACACTGAAAATTGCCTTAGTTTTTCCCATTAGAGGATTTAATATTGTTTATTAAGAATGTGGAAAGGAAACATAATGGATCATTTGCATAATTCCCCTTCTACAGGTTTGAGTTAGAGTGAACATATAAGAAATCTCACACACCCAACATGGATGCTTTTGGATATCTGTGCAGCTCTCTGTTTTTCTCTGACAAATGAAAAATTGTCGTTGAGGGTGAGTTTGGGAAAAAAAATGGCAGAGAGTTTATCACCCCCAGCAGCCTGCAAATCTAGTTTAAAAGTGATGAGGTAGCAACTGGCCTCTGAAGTCTACTGAAAATAATGGAGGAGAAAAGTCTGCTAGATGAGCTCAAGAAGTCTGATAAGGATGAACACAATATTTTCTGTCAGTCTCTTTCAAAATATCCACTGCAGGGTATAACTTAGCTGAAAAAACATCTCAGAGCAGGCATTAGTCGCTTTGTCATTCAGTTCATTGCAACAAGGCTAGGTTTTGCTTAGGTCAGCATCCGCCCAGGTTTTTGGCAAACACAAAGCGTATAATTTTAGCTTCTTGAACCAGCTATGCTTGACATGGACTCATGTTTTTTTTTTTTCTCTTAACCTATTTTGTAGAATATGGTGGTTAATTTTCAAGGTAAATACTCCAGCACAGCTGTTAACCTGTTGATCATGTGTTTTTCATCTAAACAATGGCAATAGGTTTCATACCTCTCTCTCTGAGAAGCTATGAGATTCACCTGAAAGGTTCACCTGCCAGGGGCATCACTAGGAGGGTGCAGAGTGTACTGGGTGACACCCCTAGGGAGGTGGTGACACCAAAATGACTTTCCATTCTATTAAAGACTATATTTGTTACCGGTGGTGTCAAAATGCATCAATGGTAGGAACCCATTTTCTACCACTGGTGCATTTCACATCACCGGTAACAAATTAAGTAATCTTACGCCAGCAGGCTCCTACTTCCAGGACACATGACTACAAAACATGACAGGGCATGCAGAGGATTCCTACAAGGGAAATAACTTTACCTACCGCAATGTCCTTTCCCACTGCAGCTACTTGAGATTCTTTCTATGCCCCCTTTCCAAAGCCTTGGAATCATGACTCTCAACTCACCTTCTTCTGAAGGAAATTTCTGATCACTCTCCTGAGCCCTATTTAAACACCCAACATTTGACCTCTAAACCTCATGGGGAAATTATAACCCCAAACCAACCAACTTGCACTTCCCCAGTTTCTCCCCCAGTTAAAAGATGCTGTAACCTGTTGTCGGATAAGGTAGGAGCGCAGGCACTGGGTTTGAGAAGACTTCGTTTTTTTGCCAAGAGGCTTGATTTTGCGGGATTGTATTAGGGCTTCTGTTCCTTCTGTCTGCTGGAGTCTAGCTACTCAGTGACTGGTTTGGTGGCTGCTTGATGTTATTGCCCCCCCTTGAATGCTGGGATCTCTTAGGACGTTTTGGGATTTATGTCACTACTATTGCCATTACGTTCAATGATATATGGCAGGCGTTCCCAACCTGTGGTACGCGTACCCCCAGGGGTACTCAGACTTCAGGCCGGGGGTATGTGAGACGCTGCCGGTTATCGGCTGCTGCGATCAGCTGCTGATAACGGGCAACATCTAAAGTGTTTTTTTCCGGGTTGCGGCGCGGCCGGGTCATCCCGCTTGCGCCTCAACCTGGAAAAAAGGCCTAGGCCCTGCCAATGTCCCCGGTAGCTCCTTCTACCTGTTCTCCTGTGCGCCGCCACCTTGGATCTCACGAAATCTTGCGAGATCCAAGATGGCAGTGCACAGGAGAACAGGTAGGAGGAGCTACCATGGATATTGGCAGGGGCTAGGGTTTTTTTCCCAGGTTGCGGTGCGGCCGGCTCCTCCTGCTTGCGCCACAACCCAGAAAAAACGCTACAGCCTTGATGATTCGGCAAGACTGTAGCCTTTCCTCTGGGTTGCGGCGCAAGCAGGAAGACCCGCCCACACCGCAACCTGGAAAAAAACAATTTAATGGGGGTATGCGACGGTATGCAGGGGTACTCGATGGTATGCTCAGGGAGTACGCAGGGTAACTAGAGGTCCACGTAGGGGGTATGCGGGCCTCCAAAGATTGGGAACCCCTGATATACGGGAATTAAGATTTACGAGTAACGTTAGTACAAAAAAATTACTAAGGATTTTGTATGGTCTGGTATGGGAGGAGGTCCATGGGGGTGATGCCATAAGTTCTCTCCTTGGGTGATGCCAACCTCGCCCCAGGTGATGCCTCTGTCACCTGCTTCCTCCTTGGAAATGAAGCTGGTGAATGCCAAGGGACTTGTTTGAATTCATGGAATGATAAGACATTTGGACTCCCCAGGAATAATAGCAAAGAAATAAAAGAGCCCTGGTAACAACTGAGGGATTTTAAATATACTGTTTGATATTCAGTTATATGTGTGGTTATGTTTGCCAAAGCAGTACCCTCCTAGGATAAAATGCTTTTCTGTTAACTGGTGAGTTCATCTCAGGGGAGGAAAGGCATAGCCTCAGAAGGCATGTCCGCTGCCTGAAGGGGATTAGAATATTGCATATGTCAATTCCTCCTTGTCCCTCTTACATCCCTCCCATGTCATGCCCCAATTCTGTTTTAGCCTCTCTGCTGGCAGAGTTGCGCAAGGGTCTGAGCTACATTGGTGTGCCATTTTTCTAGCATTGCGCCAGTGTCTGTAGCACATCTGTTAGTGGGTGGACGTCTACACCGGCAGGGCTGTCATTGCACCGTTGTACATGGAGATACACTGGCATATCTCAGGGGTAGGATTGAGCCTTAAACAAATTATCTTATTACTTTGGTAGCACAGTTATTACTTCCTTTCTGTTTCTGTTTCTATATATATAACAATAATTTATTAACATTGTGGCTCTGTCTCCCCCACCCCCATATCTTTAAGGAAGGAAGTGTCTACAGCCACATATTAATTATCTTATAACTCATTCCAAATAACCCTGCTTGTAATACTTCAAGCAAAGTACAGGAGTGAATATGGTTCACAGTGCCAGAGGTCCCTGCATCTGGCTAGTTATGGTGCAGACTTCGTAGTGAGCCTAGCACTGAAATTAAGGCATATTTGCTACCACAAGCCGCTACCACAAGCTCTGTGCTGCACTATCAGGGGAAAAAAAGTTTGCGGAAACCTTGAACTGCTTCTTATCTTGGCAAACAGAACTTGGATTTTTCTGCTTGCTGTAAGCTGAATTTGATAGAATCTCTTGCATTTCATTATGAGAGCATCCCCCCCCCCTTGGGATCATTGTAGATCTTCTTGTATCCTAATTTGCGCCTCTTTCTCTTGTTAGTTGTCTTTGGGCCTTGCCTCAAATGCTGAAGTGCATCACAGCTTCACTTCAGTTATAATAAAGCTGAGTGTAGCACAGGAAGCATTTCTTGAAATGGTCTTGTGAGAAAAAGGCCATCTGTTCTCTTCTATTATTCCATAATGTGGCTTAAGTACTTCCATCTCTTAGCAGCATAGGTGTAATATAAGTCAGGGTGACTGATTTCAAGTATTTGCTCTGAGAAAATTCTTTTCTTTGAAGTAGCACTTTAGCTTGTTTACACCATGGCATTCTTCTCACTTTTTTCAGTGTTGTGTTTGCATCTTTGTGATGCTCCTGAAGCAGGGAAATGATTGCTCTGCACTTCTGCGGAGCTTCCTTTATGTTGCTGAAGTAATTCAAAAAGAGGACGTCTTAAATACAGACTTTATTATTTTTTCCCCTCTTTGCAGTTTTCTTTAAGCCACTCCGTCTCCATACATTGCACTTCACTCCAAATAAAACACTGACTCGGTCTGTAGCTCTCTCTCTCTCTGTGCTCATTAGAATTCAGCGTTTGCAGTTGACAGTCTGCCGCCTGGTTTTTCCATGGGGCTTCACTTGCTTCTGTCTTCAACTCATGCTGGTTTTCAAACTTCAAATGCTTTGGCACAGATTCTTCACTGAACTAGCTGTTGCTTTCTGAGTGCTCAATAATTCCCTGTCTGGAGCAAGAAGGGGCTGCCTTATTCCCAAAGGTGTCTGTAGGAAATTTCAACTTGATGGCTCTGATCATGAACAAGGTGTGGTGGGGAAGGCTAGTCTTTGCTCTGGTAATTTTTGTTCTGTCTTAGAAATCAGGAAATACTCATTAAAAAAAACAAATGGCTTTATTCTGGGTATGTGTGCTATAGGCAGAATTGGTTTAACAGCCTTTGTGGGTCTTTAGAATATGTTTACAAGTGTAATTCCTCCAAAAGAGAAGGAGTTCTAGGAGTCTCTAGCAAAGCATTCTCTAGCAAAGCACACTCACTAAACTACGATTCCCAGGATACTACAGGGGAAGCTATGACAATTGAACTGTTGTTGTTATTTTGGTTAGTCACATTCCAGCTGATAGTGGCTGGCATTTTCTAAATATCAAGTCCTTCCTAAGGACCTAGGATATTTAGAGGTATTTATGTAAAATATGTGCAGTTCCAAGTAGAGATGCTTTCTGCAGTTCATATGTGGTGATTTCATTTACACCTAAGGTGTGCAGATGTTTTTCCAAGTTTTTTGGTATGGTGCCTAAAGCACCCACTATTCTATTATTGGTACTATTTTCATCTTTCTTTGCCGAAATCTTTCTACCTCAATCTGAAGGTATTTGTTATTACGTTTTTGAGTTCTTTGTACTGTATTCAATTTCGGGCATCCCCAGGTGTTGCCACATCTATAATCCAGATGATTTTCTTTTCCATCACTGTTAAATCTAGTGCATTATGCGCCACATGTTTATCTGTTTGGATGCGGAAATCCCACAGTATTTTAACCTCTTCATTTTCAACAACTTTTGGCCCAATCCTACTAAGGGTTGGGTCGCTGCGCAGGTGCCCTTTGCGACAGCGGAAGGCACTTCCACTGTTGCAAAATGGCTCCCAATGGAGAATGTTGGACTTTCCCTCCAGAATGTTGGACTTTCAGAAAAAGGCCAGAATGTTGGACTTTTCCTCCATCATGCAATTTGAGAGGTCTTACATATGTGGCACACATATATTAGCAGTCACAGCTTCAGATTGTTCCTGCAGTTTTTCTGTGAAAAACAAGACCCATTGGGTAGTTGATCTCTTTTTAAATTTGCATTATCCAAGTCTAGGTAACTACCTTGAACAACATGCCAGTCCAGCTTTCTATTAAGGATGCTTGAAATTCATTTCCCATCTGCTCTTTACTTAGAGCTCTGAAGTGTGTGGGCGAAATGGCCTGACTGGAACATTCATTCATAAAAGTCTGTAGCATCGATTGGAAAGACACAGTCATAAACTCAGTCCTTTCATACAACTTGTCCTAATTCTAGAGGAAAGATGATGTAGAATACAGAATAACAGCAAAGCTCTATCAAAGGATGCAGTCTTTTCAAAGGGCCAGTTTGAATGATACATGGCCTGACTCCTCCTTCCACCTCCTGGTTAGTTTTTCTAATCACATGGGGGTGGGTGGGACGGTCCCAATTGTTCCCTGCACATGTTCCTCCTAACCCATGGGGCGGGTTTAGATGCTAAAGCAGGGGTGTCAAACATAAGGCCCGCGGGCCGGATGTGGGCTGCGGAAGCTCTTTATCCAGCCCTCGGGCTCTCCCTGCACCATCATCAACTGCTTTCAGCTGCTGAGCTGTGCTGTGTCACTGCTGAAAGGGTGGCCTGCATGATAATTGGGTTCCCCCATATCTTGAAAATATGATCAAGATTTGCATATTTTCTCTTATGTTGTTTGCATCTAATGAGTTGCTATGTGAGGAAAAAGTACATATTTCTGGCCATAACCTGCTTAATGACATCACTTCCGGCCCTCAGCAGGCAGCATGAATGCTATTCCACCAAGTGTATGAAACGTGTTTGACACCCCTGTGCTATAAGTATCATCTGAACTGGCCCACTGAGGCAGAGACAGATTGCTACAAATGTTTCAAGAGTAAGGCCCAGGCTATACATGATCAGGAATTGATTGGTTTGTAAAGCTAGCCCTCAATAAACTGTTAAAATGCTATCATTAAGTATTTCAAAGTTAGCATAGTACTGCAAACAGAAGCTACAAGTGCTAGCCAGCAATTACATTGTCTGACCTCTGTTAAAAGCTCAACGCCGAGCACTTAAAGAAGCATTTTCAAGGAATCGTGAGTGACAGCTATGAAAAATGCCCTTAGACAAAATCTGTTTCAATGAACAGATTTAAATTAGCAGCTGCTTTGGTATGGGGCTGCTGTTGGGATGTAACTGTGTATATGTAAAGAGGTTGATATAAGGGCTGATCCAAGCTCATTTACTTCAATCCAGCAATTCCTTTTTGAGGAGGGAAGCTCTGTAGGTTGGGCTATTGTTACATTGTTATTTTTTTATTATTGCCTTCTTATTGTCATGTTCCCATATTGTTGGTTTTCTGAAACAAAGGGTGCAATTCTATATGTAAAGGGATGGTTAATGCAAAGCTACCCTTTGTCATGGGAAATGAATGGGGAGGCCCCACAATTCAGTAGGTTACAATGTTGCATATAGATCACTGGGTTAGGAGCTTGTATTTAGCTGCTCCAGTCTTGCCAAATAAATTTACAAAATATAAATTTGTTCAGCTGTTGTTAAATATTGTTTTCTGCAAGTCATGGTGGCTGTATGTACAATCATGGTGGCCCTTTCTCACAAATGAAGCTTTCATATTGGCTGCAACTTGATTGAGAGCGCAATCCTGACTAAAGCACGTTTGTGACTACTTTCAAGTAAGGGCCACCGGTGCGAGGCCAGCAGCCCTCACTCTGGCGCCAGATCATCCCTGTGGCC
Organism: Plestiodon gilberti rubricaudatus; assembly: GCA_026170595.1. Taxonomy (NCBI): domain Eukaryota; kingdom Metazoa; phylum Chordata; class Lepidosauria; order Squamata; family Scincidae; genus Plestiodon; species Plestiodon gilberti. The sequence continues at coordinate 115,252,146 of JANXHW010000003.1, forward strand.
GCCAGAGAAAGGTAAGGTTCCGGGCCGGCTCAACCATTACACGGCCCCTTCGGACTTATGGCAGCTCCAGAGGAGACCTCTGGGCCGCTCACGATTGGCCCGGAATAGGGATAGGATCCAGCCAGCACTGAATCCAGTTGTACCCATGCACTGGAGCAGGGGCTGGAGAAGTGCGGGGGAGAGCAGGGAGGGGGTATAATGGGGCGGGGAGGGCAGAGCATGCTGAATTCTATGCTCCCTCCTGGATTTGGAAGCCCGACATGAGGCTTCTCAGTTCTGCGCCAGCGATTTAGCAGGCGCAGATCTGAGTAGCCCCATTGCTCAGGCTGGGGCTTTGTCCCCTTACCTCAAGGAAACCTACAGCCTGCTGCTTCCTGGGATAGGATGCAGTGTGGCCGCACTGCCCCACTGCATCATGCCCAGATAGGATTGGGCTGCCTGTTAGCACATTGCAGTTCTCTACTTTAAAAGTACATAAATAGGCTTTATGTGGTTATCATTACATTGTCTGTCCTGCACCCACAGCAAGAGTTGCTTCACTTAACTGCTTGGAGGTTGAGTGGCAGGGCCTCACAGAGTTAGGCTACTCTAAGGTGGTCTTGTCCACCTTCCTCTCAAGCAGGAGGAAAACCACCAACACCGCTTGGAGTACAACACCACTTGGAGGGTGTCCACCGAGCAGACTGCTAGACCCCAAGGCACTCAGGGTATGTGACCTCCTAGAATTTCTTCAAACTGGGCTTGACAAGGGGCCCAACTCTGCGACAGGTATCGACCGTAGCTTCCATCCTGGGCTGTCCATGGGGGGCATAGGTTTTCCTCCCACCCACACGTGAGAAAATTCCTGAGGGGGATAGCTCTCATCAACCTACCAGCCATTCATCAGGTCCTATCCTGGGACTTCAACCAGGTCCTGAGGGCGCTCACGCCCCCCCCCCCGCTCGAACCCATGGCCACCTGCCCACTCAGAGTTATCGCAGAAGACAGCCTTCCTTGTAGGGACCACCTCAGCCAGAAGGGTTTCCAAGGTAGTAGCCCTCTCCAACAACAGGGAGCCCTACATCTTCCATGAAGACAGGGTAGTACTTAGAACACACCCCAACTTTATGCCCAGGTCGACTAAGTGACTGAATATGGTCTGGAAGAAGCTAGGTTTATTGGGCTTCTCTCAGGAAACCTTCTTTATGTCATGGGAATCAGAACTGGTTGGGAAACTGAACCGAAGACTCTCTGATATCGAGTCACAAACTCTTCATTCTCTGGCCTTTAGGTCTTGCTCCCTGCTTCACTTCCATATTCCAATGTCTCGTGGTCAAATAGCCCCCTATCTTTAACTGAACCGAAAGAACGTCGAGCGATACCGTATGCCAGATTCAATGTGACTCCTTCCCAGGTCTCTCTGGGTAGATAGTCTAATACTCCGCTGAATCTTTAAGCCATATCCGTCTCTATTGTACACTTCATGCTTCCTCACGGGCTGTTTATTTAGATCCTATTTTGGTAAATATATCAGGCCTCCTGGATGTTGAGAAACTGGTTTTCCTTTAAACGATGGTCCCCCCCAGATGTAATTGGACAAGCTGCAAAGTTCCTTTGTTTGGTGGAGCAAATTTTCTCGCTAGGTGATGTTGATTTGGTTCTGTAAGTTCTTTTTATGTTTTATGTTCTAGGAATGTGTATTTGTCTTAGTATGTTTATGCCAGTAAAGGGTTTTGAATTCAATGAGGATCTGCATATATGGTGGGTTTTTTGGGGGGGAGGACATGCAAAAACTTACCTTTTGGTCGCATCGGCCCTCCGGAGGGCCCATGGCCCACTCTATGGAGGAGAAGTAGACAGAGGCTGTTGGGCTCCCTCAAATGCCACTGCCTACACAATACAGCCCAGCCCAGCCCAAGCTCAATGGCCATTGGCACCTGCCCTCTTGCTGCCATGCTGCCTTCTTTGCAATGCATGGCAACTTTTTTCAGCTGCAACAGGCTTCCATTGCAGCTGCACAGCTTACAGGGAAAGTTGGTCAACATACATGTTGGAACCAAAAGATAATGATAGGAAGTGATTTGGTTTGAATACCAAACCGTTGTCCAAAAAGAAGACAAGATAAAAATAGCATTGTCTGCCACCAGAAGACTCAAATTGGGCTGGTCCAGATGAGGTGGCCTGCCTATCATGTGATTAGAGGTGGACTTGTGCACCTATTCCCCTCATTGTTCCCTCATTCATGAACTAAATACTACTTTACAGCATTTGCCCTTAAAATAAAACCTGGGAAGAATTCAGTAGCCATTTTGTGTAATCTCATCTTTTTATTCTCTCGTTCTCCAGACCCTTTTCACATTTCATGAGTGTTTCAAGCTTCTCTGTCAGGGATGTCATGAAGACAGCTCTGTGGTTAGGACTGATTGTAGTTACAGGGTACGGAAACAAGTCATTATTGGCTTCACTTTAAATCTATTTGTAGTGAGTGTGTCAGACTGGATGTTCACTTCTTCTGGATTTTCTTCAGCTTTCCGTTTAGCTTTTGTATGGTTCTCACAGCATGATGCACAGTGATGTGGCTTTTTGGCCACAGTGTCCCCTACGTAATAGCTTTGCACCATCCTTGCTGATGGCACTTCTTGAGGCACTACATCAACTATGTGGGCTTGTCTAATGTTTTCACATGTTAATATTCTCTTGTAGCATTTGACCTTTTCACAAAATACGTACCCTGTCATACACTATACCCTTGACTCTGGTGAAGATCACCTGATTGGCCTTTTAATGTGAGAGCTATTCTTTTCAGCTGCATCACTTGCTTTTGCTTGCCATGCCAGAGTCTCCAAGTCTCCCTTCTTTCTAAACTGTCTCCTGTAATTCATATTCAGCAATGTGGGTTTTATGGAAATTTTTGAATTGAAAACATTTTGGATGCCCTGAGCCAGGTGGGATCTAATTTAGCAATTCAATTCAATTCAAAAATCTTTTTATTAGCACAAAAAGATAAAACAGGTGGACATTCATAAAACATTTGGATCTAATTTAGCATATTTCTTTAATATAGTAAACAAGACCAAAACATTCTAAAACCTGCCGTGTTAATTTTACATGCTGTATAAATAACTCAAAAAGTTTTTTTGATGGATGAAATATTCTATAAGGAAACAAAAGGAGTAACACCGATCAATACATGAGTTTTAAATGTTATATTCAAACAAATTGAAAGTTTTACCTGGAATTTTTTTGCTGAAATACTTGAAAATATTTTAAGATATGACAGCTCAATAGTATGTGCTACCTTACATTGTTTAAATTTTAAGAGCATAGGACTGAAACCTGTTGATACACCTTTTAGCAAACTTCAACAGCTATGCATTTCTATTTATTATCTATGTACGTGTGCTTCCTAGGGATAGTCACCTGAACAAAAGTTAATTACATCGGACGCTGTCTCCTACCTCCCCCCCCCCAAGGCTCATTCAGCTGACGGGGCGACTTGATTCTCAACCAGCTAAAGAGCTGGCAGAGACCAAATAGCCCCATTGCGGTGGCTGGGGGAATAGCCCCATTGCGGTTTACCTGGGGAAAGTGGACAAATGTCCGCTTCCCCCGAGTAGACCCCCAGCAGGACCCTTCCTCTGATAGGATTCAGCATGGGCCTCATGGGCCACGCTGGACACCCTATGCCAGGGGAGGATAGGATTGGGCTGAGTATTAAAGTGTATATGATGGGTGACAAATACCTGTTATTTATACATAACATATATATATTTTATTTATCTTTTATTTATATCTTTATAAATAAGATATATTAAACATATATCTTTTATTTGAAATTGGTTTTACAATATTAGTGGGCTTCATGATGCAGCTTTTCATTGAAAAGAAAATGGGAGTTGAATGTGTAGCTCCTATACATGTGGGGTTGGGGGCATGGACCTTTCACAGTGAAAAGTATGGTTACCGCATTGTGGTTTTTTTTTAGAAATTAAACACGTTTTGCACCTTAAAAAGCAATCATTAAAGAAGCTGCTTGTTTATTTGGAGAAATGTTTTACTGAAGTTGTACTGGCACTGGGATTGTTTTCTGTTATATACTTAGGTGCCTTTTCCCCCTCCAAGCAATAAACTTTATTCTGTGTTATTTTCTTCTGCTGGCTTTAAATGGTGTCTTTTCTTTTCTTTTTTCTTTCCACTGAAGGAAACTTCTGACATTTCTGTATGTTTTATAGGGAACCTGAATAGTCAGAATATTTTTATCTTTTGAAAGCAGCCAAGTACTTTCATGTCATGTTGGCTGTCAGCAAAATAAAAAAATAAAAAAGCAGAAATCTATCACAAGCAAACAAAGCAATAGACATACAAAACAGGGCCTGCCACAAAGATGCCAGAAGAATTTTGAGTTCCTGATTTGAAGCAGTCAAGGGCTTTGATAACCTTCCCCTGTTCACTGATTGTGCTACTCTCTTTGTTGGGGGAAGGAGTGTGGTGATGGGAGGAGGTTCGGCAGGTCAGTATATTTTCAATAGGCTGCTTATCCCCCACCATATTACAAGAAGGTAGGAACTGTAGAGAATTGTCAAAATCAAAAGAGTGTGGCTCCCCTTGCTTGCTGAGGGGCTACAGAGACATGAGAGCTCCAGCATGGTTGTAGCCTTACATCCTGACTCAGTAGAGGGGGAATCTAAAAGGTATTTCTTCTTTGCCTTCTTAGTTTCCTGATGTCTTATCTCCATTTAGTTCTTTCAGAAGTTTCTGTACTATTGTGTACAAGTGTATTGTATGACGGAGTTTCCTGGCAGAACGGTTGTTTTGAACTCTAAAATTTCTGTACTATGTCAGCAGATAGCCTGCTGATCACAAGTGGAATGCAGTATTCTGTCTGGAATGACAGGGAGTAATCCAGTTTAGCCAGTATGCTTCCACCACAACCGCACAGTTGATCCTTCAGTAATTAACTGCACGGTTCTGTCCAGTACGTGGACATTTTGCCCAGTACATTTTACAGTACATGTGCAGGTGGTTTGGATGATCCATAACCATCTGGTCAGTGGAGATGGGACTGATGAACTGGGAGGGTGAGGATGGAAGGCTCACTACAGCTCCCGTCTATGTGATGAACCACTTTAGGGGATGGATATCATCCAACTGGTCCAGAGATATCAGGTGTGTTTTCCTTGGAACCAGGAACTAGAAGATGGGGACAGGGAGTGAATAATACTGAACTCCGAGTCAAGTGTGGTTTGGAAGCCTATGGCAGAATTTTTACTGAGCTGCATTGCAACAATAGGGACTAGCTGTGTTTAGGAAGATGCAGGAAGAAATAATGAGTGAAGAATGCATGCGTCCACATGCAGCTAGATAAAGCTGCTCAGAAAGACTACTGCTGAAAGTTTATCAGAGGAATCTGAAAATTCCAAAATGGCACCACCACAGGCAGCGACACTGAAGGAGGTGTTTGTACCTGGTAAGCTGGGCTGGAAACAAGTTGAGGGGATGGTGGACCACCAAGCACCACTTGGAGAACTGTCACAGTGGGCTTTGCCCACCAAAACCTGGCTCAGGCCTTCACTCTTAATCTAAGTGGCTAAGGCATCGATCCCATACACACTTATCTGGGAGTAAAACCCAGGGAACATAGTAGGACTTATTTCTGCTATACAGTATATAGAACTGTGCTGTAAATAGGCTACATTTTCTACTCTAGGGAACACTTTCCCCATGCATTGATCTGCCTGCTCTGCATTGACTGACCCCCGCCCTGGAAGTATTTTATGGAACCTCTGTAAATTGCAGAGGATTCTCCGGCAGCCATACAATTATACCAAACACTACAATTATATCTAGTCATATAATTATATCAAGTCACTGGCCATGGTTGTTGAGCCTTACAGTTGCTCTGTGTAAATTAATAGTATGCCCTGCTGGACAGTCTCCTATGTCTCTGCATTGTAGGGAAGATTGGAAGGGCAGAATAAAATAAACTGTATTTTGAAGTCCTTTGTCCATCATTCCTTATCTTCTCATTAAAGAATCCCTCAGTGCTTCTTGCTTCTCCAATGCCAGTCAAGCTTCTGAGGAACTCCAGTGTTCCCTGCACCACAGTTTCTCATATCCATTGGTTTTCAATCTCCAGACATCCTTGCTTGTTTCCCTTTGTCATGGATTGCAGCCTCTCTGGAAAAATCCAGATCTCTCCTAGTACTCTCCTAGAAAGCCTCTAGCTTTCCCATCCTATAATTTTAATGATAGCAGGTTTCTATTTGCACAAACTATTGTTGACTTTACCAACTTTAACATGAGTTTCTCACTCGTGTTACATACCTGCTACTATTCTTGCAGAAGTGAGACATTTTCTATACTTTTTTTAAAATTCTGCACTGATTAAAAAACTATCCCATAATCCCTAGGAATATGGTGAAGCTCTTATTCATGAATTACTGCCCCAGGCGACTGAAGAAACTACAGTAGTTCCTTCTGCAGTCACCCATATTAATAGATAATAGCAACTAGTCTTGAAACCAACTATTCTGGGTCCTCAGAGGGGTTGGAGCTTCCATGTCTAACTAGAATGCTTCTGTCTGAATCCTAATTACATGGATACATTCAGATAACCTGTTAACATAGTTTTGTAAAATTTCCTTGCATTGCTTGCGAGTTGTCTCCCCATTGAAAACTTATGTTTATATAAGGCAAAAAGATTACCTTGAGGTGAGTCCCAGTATGAATCCACTTTAAGGTGTGAATAATACCAGATGGGACATTTTCAACACCAAATCCTGCAGTAAAACCAGAGCAGAAGCTTAACATGAATATGCCCCAGAGCTGTCATTGGTCTGTTCATATGTCCTTGGAAACATTTAAAAAAAAAACTGTTGAGAGAGCTAATCTTCTCTTTTCATGTGTCAAGTACTTTACTTTGGGCTGAAGGTCTTTTAAAGCCAACACCACAGTGCTGTCAAAATTGTGTCTGATGATTCACAAGTAAATTGCCTTGTGATGTACCAAGAGTGTTTTCAAAAGCATCTGTTTCTTCAAATCTGGTCACCTGCTGCTTTTAAGCAGAGATAATGCCTTTTGTTCCTTGGGGGGGGGGGAACCTTTTGGTAATCTTGTTTTCCAATAGGTAAAAATATACAACAACTTAGCACCGAAAATGAAAGTATTTTTCTTTTCAATGCTATTTGTGTCATGTTAATTCCTAATATTAATGTTGTGTAAAGCAAGGCTGTTAGACAGTTTTTGTACAGTGTGTAAAACTGGGGAACGATCATTACGTGGTAAATATTGTGGTCTTGCTTTGAAGAAAATGAATGATAGGACTAGGAAATATATATACATACATATATACAAACATACATCATACAATATATGATATATATCATAATATATACTCACAAACATACATCAACAGTTGTGAGAATGTGATTGTTAAATGGAATAAACTGAATATTTTATGATAGATTGAAGGCCCGATCCTATGGGGCTGCAGACTCTCACTGTTAAAAATAGGTTTGCGACAGTGCGCACAGCATGCCATCAGCAGACCATTCCGAGGAGGAATGTGTTTCCACAGCTGGCAGACTGCACAGGAACAGGTAGGCTGATGTGGGGGGGGGTGTTTTGTGGGTGGAGAGGGGAGGGCAGGGTGAGTAACTGGGTGGTTCGGGAGGCAGACAAGAGGTGGGGAGCAGGCCAGAGGGGGCAGGTCTTGGTGGCAAACACAGATGCCAGATGTTATCCCCCAAAATTTAGCTGTGCTGCATCATTACTCTCCTCAGATTTGAGCCAGCTATAGGTCCTTGAGGTCCTGCATGGAGGAAAAGGAACAAAAGTTCCCTTACCTTGAGGAGGTCTGCTGAGTGCCCCCCCCCCCCAGCATGCAGTGTGTGGCTCCAGTGTATGGCTGCATTGGCGCTGGTGGCAGAAGATAGGGTTTAACTGTGAATTCAGGAAACGTGAAATATTTGCACATTTGGGAATTTTTATGGAAAGAATGAAATTTTGTTTGTACTAAAGGTGACTTGACAGAAAACGTACAGAATAATGACCACAGAGTACAACCCAATATATCAATAATAAATAATAATCCTATAATGTTAATTGTTGAAACTGTAAGGAAAATACATCATATGTGGTGGAACAGTTCCTTTGTGAAAATAAATGTTGGAATGGTAATAAAAATATTGTACCATCCAGTAAATAGAAATGAATATTATAAAAAAAAACATTTCAGGTTGTTGGATATCTGATCAAGTGAATTCTAGTCTATGAAAGCGTATGTCTTTAAGGTGCCACATAACTTTTTGTTGAGTTTGTTGCAACAGGCTATATATAACATAGGCCCCAATCCTATCAAGACCTTGTGCTGCTGGAATGAGTGTTTTGGCAGCACAAGGCGCTTTATGGGAGCACAAAAGCTTGGTCATTGTTGCGCTATTCTGGACCACTGCCACAAAGAGGCAGTGCCATGACACACACAGCAGCAACTTCAGAGGCCTCTGTCAGTGCTGGTACGTTGGCGGTAGAGGCGTGTCATGCGAAGGGAGGAGGAGGGAGTGGTGGATGGATCTCAGCGGCACTGGCATGTGCCAAATCTTATCCTCTCTTCCTCAAGCTGCCGCTGCCCCACCCATTCACTCTCCTTGGACCTACACCAGGTTTGGGTTTGACATAGGTTTGACATAGGACAGTGCAGAATGCAGGTACAGGTAAAATATAGTTGTATACAAATATACACAATACAGAGTTTACTGAGAGGTTCTATTCAGTAAGGGCGAATACAAAATGTAAATACAGAGAGGAGATACATTGAAGAAATTACAAAGTTGCATTCAACTGGAGAATCAAGTGAGATTAATTATCATCTTCCCAGGATGTGTGATTGGCCGGGGGGGGGGGGGGAGAGAGATCACATAAACGTTTGAGGCTTGATCAGAGTCCTTGAGAAACATGGCCTGTATGTCAGAGAAGTCCATTTTGTGCACAGAAGTTCTGGGAAAACAGTTCATCTTGCACACTGGCATCCATTGATGTTGGCATATTGGTAGTAAGATTGCTTGGTATCAGAGTCTATAGTGTCTAATGCAAGGACCTGACATAATATAAAAAGGAAGGGAAAGAAAAAGAAAAGGGAAAAAAGGCATCACTTTACTAACAGAAAAAAGGGGGAGAGATCCAACATGGCTCTCCCCAAAGAATCCTGGAAATAGGTGAGACAAATGAGAACGCTCTGAGATCATTTTGCCCCCATAGAACTATGGCTAGGAACATGACCGTTAAATTAGTTTTAAGTCTGTAGTCTAGAGATCCTCTTATGGCGCAATCCTGTCTATTTTTAAGACAGGTCTAGGGTGTTGCAAATGTGCCGTAATGCACGTTTTCGGCACCCATCAAATAGGAAGCGCCGGTGCAGAGGCCGGCCCCGCTCTACTTGTCCCAGACTAGTCACCGTGGAGCACCCACCAGGAAGGTAAGTTCCCCGCCGGGCGCTGGAGGGGTGGGGGGAGGGCATTCTGGAGGCATTTCAGGGCGGATTGGGCCTAGGAGGGGGTGGGACTGGCAGAGCAGACCTCTGCCATATCCTATCCTCCCTCTCAGGCCAGTTTCTCCTGACATAGACCTCCTGGAGTTACGGCAGCTAAATCTCTGGCATGGATCTGAGGAGACCTATTCAGGAGGCTGGGTAAAAGAACAAATTTTCCCTTCCCCCGAGGTGACCCCCCCGACTGCCGGTTTTACACTCTGGATGCGGCAGAGACTGCACCGGCCTTGCTACATAGCAGGGCGCAAAGTTAGATAGGATTGGACTGCCCGATACTGATAGAAGACCACTATCAGCTGGAATAGCACATTTATAAACGGGACCTAATTATCCTACTATTCAAAATGATATTGTGACTCTCATTGCTAAGCTGGCTCAAGAAAATGGGACATGCTAAGTAAATAATACGTTTTCATGTGGAGCTTTTATGGAGGATGCTGAAAACTATTTTTCTTGTAAAAACCAATGTATTCTTATTCTGTTCAAAAAAAACACTTTATGAAACAGTACTCATTTTATATAATTCTATACTAATGCAGAATCATTTGCAACACTTTGCCAGAGGTGATAGCTCACACTACAGTACCCAAAACAGGGCAAAGATATATTTGCACCTGCCAAATAAAAGAAAACATTTAACATAAAAAATAGCAAAACAAGAAGTCTAAAAACATGCCTACCCCAATATTTTTTTAAAGAATAGTTTAAGAAAACTTTGAAGTCTCAGCCAAGTCATTGCCAGGAATTCCACAACTATTGGAGGGACACAACACTGAGATATCTTTCACAGCAACATCCCTGTTATAGCACTGCCCCATTTTTGGGAAGGGTAACACTGTCCAGGTAACACTGGAAGGAGCAGCAATGTGGCAAATGAGTGCTTCTCCTGCTATCTTTGTCACACAGGGAAGATCTATGCAACATGAAAAGGGAGCCTGAGAATTTATTTGTATGCCATAGTCAACTGCGCCTGATTTGTAGCAGCTCTACCTTAGTTTCAGAGCTTCCCACAGTTTTAATTCACAAGCACCTATCAAATTATTAGGCATTTTAAAAATTGGACCTATTTTTTATTCACAAGCTAGCAGGTGCTTTGGAGCGTAAAGGTAGTAGTTGATCTAAAATTATTAACAGGGAGGAAAAAAGATGAAGAAAACAAGGAGAGGTTATATTTGAGAAAAAAAATATTCTCTGCTTTAGAAGCATGAAGGCACACTCCAATTTTAGTACCTGTTAAAGTACTAAGGAAAGCTAAAAATGGTTTCTATGTGTATGCACAGATGTAATTTGTCCCTTTCATCTTGATGATATTTGATAGGAAAATTGCTCTGGGGAAGGGGAAACACCTGACCCAGTTGCTCCTTTTAGTACACTATAGCTACGTTCTAGCAATATTAATAATACACTGTATGCACATATGCAATGTTCAGGATTGTATTTACTTAGTTATATAATAACCAGAATCTGTGTTGGGAAGAAGCTGAATTTTGAAACCTGTATAAAGTATTCAAATCAAGGATATTTGTCTCATTCATTTTTATTTTGCATTCTTTGTTCTGCTTTTCCTAATCATTAATAGTGAATCATTAAGAGAGAAGAGGGAGGCACTGAAGCTGTACACCCTGACCATTTCATTGTGGTCCTGACCACTGGCTTCTGAGATGTGACCAGTGTTGCCCATATGTTGGATCTCTTTGTAGCCAAAGGCTGGTCTGGATGATACCGCATTTGCCTTATTGTCCCCATGTGATTAAGGACATGTATATTTATAGCATGCTCACTTCCTAGCCCCTCTCCTTGCTACCCAGTGAACTTGTCGAATTGCATCAGAGGGTTGGACTAATTGTCTCTCTGCATGTGCTACTAACAGCACAATCCTGTCTAGGACTGCCACAGCGTGCAAATGCTACGCTGGATCCTAGGCAGGTTCAGGTCAGCGCTGGGGCAGCTGGAGCACACCTCAGGGGAAAGGGACATTCATCCCTTTCCCCCGGGTAATGCCCCAACGGCCCCTATGGGTCTCCTCGGATATGCGCTGGAAAAAATGGCCAGCACACATCCGAGGAGCTGGTGTAACGCCAGCCAGGTCCAGGATGGGGGATAGAATTCGGCGGAGCACGCCACTGAGGATCCCTCCCCCATCCCTGGCCTGGCCGGCCAATCAACCCCTCCTGTTCCGCCCTCCCCACGTCCCCCCACTGTGCATGACCTACCTCTGTCCGCCAGCGGTGTCCTTGTTCAGGTGGAGAGTGAGCGGTGCTGGCCTCTCTGCCAGCACCACTTACTCTCTGGCTGTCGGAAACATGCTTTCTGGCATGTTTGCGACACCCTGGAGCAGTGAAATGCTCATTCCACTACTCCACAGTTACACAGGATTGGGCTGTAAGTAGTATTAACAGTTAAGGAAGAGGGTGGTTCAGATGAACTGGCCCCCAATATGAACTCACTGGGAAGTGGGGGAAGGGGCCAGGACACGTGTACAGATATGGGGCCAGTTGTGTGATTGAAGCATCATCCAAACTGGCCACATAAGAGCTAAAAGCTTGTATTCCTTTCAGATGACACCCAAGTCTTGATTTATATATGACACAAGCCAAGGGTAAAATGATGACTCGTGCAAGTGTTTCATGTGTTCCTCCTCACATTTATATTCACATACCATGTGTCTTAGCCCAGTGAGCACACTAGCAGTGCACCTGCTCAGGAAGCTGTTCACTGGTGTGCTAATTCTACATGCAAGTGCAGTGTCAGCCACAGCACATGGCACTCTTGAGCAAATGCCAAGACACCTGCACTGCCACTGGTTTGATTAGTTGTTTTCTTCCTTCCTGCCAGCACAATGGAGCTGCCATCTCCCCCCCCCCCAATGTTTTGATGATGCTATATCAAGGGCATTGGGGGAGAATTAAAATGGTGGCTTCAGTTGTACTGGCACTGAGAGGAATGTGCTGTTGGTGCTGTTGGTGCCTGCTATCACTTGCTGCCAGTAAACCCACCAGCACCCACTTTTAGCACTGAGAGGAACATTGCTGTTGCTTATCTCCACTTACAGAACCCAGGAAGCCTCTGAGAGCCCACCCTGGGGTTGATCTTGTGCCTGAGAGTTGCAAGAAACTGAATTATATGCCCAGTATCATTTTTGTACTTTTTCAAACTACTCCCAAGATTCGCATGTACTACTGAGGTATTTTTAACCAATTTAAAACACTCTACTTCTCCTTAATTTAAAATAAATAAATAAATAAATAATGGTTTTGGGGTTAGTGGAGGAGGATGCATTATAGGGAAGGTGTCATCCTCTAGTTTCTTCATTCATTTCTAAATTGGAGCCTACAGATATGCACCAAGCTTCTAAATGCATGAAAGCTTAACAAGAAGTCTTCACCCAAGCCCTGCTCCTTGGAGAAAAATTATGCATAACTCCTAGCATTTTGTAGTTGGCATTCTTTCTTGGAAAGAGAACTGTTATGCTGAAGGCTATTTGTTTGCTTGGGAAGAGCTAGTTGCAAAAAATGAGCTCTCCCTTCCTCCCTCCCTCCCTGAGATTGTACTTGGAAGTTAATGAATTATCTTCTGTGCTTTGAAACTGCAGGATCCATTCAGAAGAGGAGCATAAAAAGGTCTATCTCATTAGGTAGCATGTTGTTTAATAGCTTTGGTAAGCCTATGAAGCACCCTTTCTCTCCTCTGCATCTTTTGCAGCCAGAACAGCAATCGCTGCAGAAATACCTTAACCGCGCAATCCTACTGTAACTTCAGCCGGCAGAACGAGCATTCCACCGGCCGAAGACGTTGCAAATGTGCCATAAGGCACATTTGCAACAACTCGAGAGCAGGGAAGGCCAGCACAAGACCGGCCTTCCCTGCTTCGCCGGCCAAGGACTCGCCAGCCGGCCGCCGGACCCAGGTAAGGATCCAGCGGATGGGGGGCGGTGTGGCTTGGAAAGGCGGGGGACGATAGGCCCAGCTGATCGGGGGGGGATCGGTCGTATCCTGAACCCCGCTGATCAGCTGAGCCGTTACATGGCCTCCCCCGACTTCCGCCAGCAAAATAGCTGGTGGAAATCCGAGGAGGCCTATCGGCCCCAGCTGCGGTTACACTCGGGGAAAAGGACGAGCATCCCCTTCCCTGAGTAGACTTTCTGCCGCAGGCTGCCTGCTGCAGGTTGCCTGCGGCGGAGATCAGGATCCGGCGGGTGGCCTTGGCCGCCCGCCAGATCTTTAGAGCAGGATTGGGCTGCCCAACAGGGATTCTCAACTCCTTCCTGGCCGAGTACCACCTCCAGTGTCACTCTTCTGCTGCGTACCACCAGAAGTGATTGGTGATGACATCATCACCAGTTACTTCCAGGTTTTCAAGTTTTTGGAGGCCAGAAGACACAGGTAGGAGGCTCTGGGCAGGTGGGAGGGTCCTTTTCAACATTCCTGAGAGGTTCGGCCAAAGGCAGGAGCCTCTCGGGGGCGAAAACATGCCTCCAAAATCCCTGCTTCGGAGTGGGGTCCAGTGGTTCAGGAGTCTGAGTACCACCAGCAGTCAGCCAAAGTACCACTGGTGGTACTAGTACCACCGGTTGAGAACCCCTGCTTTAAAAAGAATGTATCTGTTTTAGGGTGTTTGTGTGTGTGGGGGGGGGGGTGGAAAGGGTATTTTCTTCCTCAGGGCTGGCTCATCCATGAGGCTGGCTGAAGTAGTCACTTCAGACAGTAGGCTGGCAGAGGACATCGTTGTTTGCCTTTCTATGTGAGATTGTTAAGAGTCGGGCTAGTGAACATCAGTAATTCTGTATATGAATTCATCAGTATATGGGGGGTATTTGTGAGATTGAATGGAGTTGTGTATTGATTATGCCAATAAAGGTTATTCTATTCTATTCTATTCTATTCTATTCTATGAGATAATCTCCAGGTGTTTCCCAGTCATCCTGGCTGCCGGCTCTTGCACTTTCCAAGCTCTTGCAGGCAGCTGCAGTTTCTCAAAGATGTCCGTTTGTTGTTGTTTTTGCCAGCTGACTCCTCCACATTCCACGCCAGTGGCCAGCTGTCTCTTGGTCTCCCATCCAAGCAACTAATCCTGCTTAGCTTTTTCCAGCAAGGCAATAGCTCAACCTCCAGACCACATCTCCTGCTTATACAGTAATACCACCCAGCGGGTGATACGGTTCAAGACATACTGTGGGAACCTGAAACAGTGGATAGTAGTGTACATACTGTACATGCCTATGATAAAGTTTAATTTCACTTCACAGCTTCTCTTAGGCTTTGAAGAACTGCCAGCATCACTACTTTTGCGCTTTGAGGCCATTTTAAGGGCATCTCTCATGACTCATTTTTGTTCCGTGGGGAACTGCGGATAACTGAAACTGTGGAAACTAATTCTGCGGATACGGGGAGATTACTGTATATAATATAAATTAAACTGACATAAATATCATATGGGTGACCCATGACAGTATGAAGACTAGGATGGGGAGGAAACCTGCCAAGATGTTACAATATTTTTAATCAAAGTTAACTAATGCCAGATATATGGTCTCTAAAGTTGAATTTTGGTGAAGTTGCCATTCTCACAGTTCTGCTGGAACCACTTGCGAGTCATTAGGGATCTATCAGGAATGGAGTGTTTGCAGCTAATTGCCCAGGGACAGATTTAGCACAGAACCATGTGGGGAAGTATAATTTGTTCCACTTGGATAAGAATCTTTTACTTATTGTGCCAAATCACATGGGAATAAACAGTAGCATGATTTAAGTCTAGAAATGAATTTGACTTCATTGGCTTTTTAAAAGTTTTCATATTAATCTCCATTAGCATGATATTAGTTTCGCAGTTGGTTTATGAGTAATTCTGGCCTCTAACCTACTTTCTAAATAACAATTATATGCAGCTAGCTGTGTTAGGTTTTATTGTACAAACCCGTATTAAATGACTCAGTAAAAGTCTTAAAGAATTAGACTGCAATCCTATACTCACGTGGCTGAGAGTAAATTTCATTGAACTCAATAGTAGTGCATGTGCCAGATTGCTGGAGACTTTGGGAAGAGCCCTGCATTGGACCCCCCAGGTGCATTATGGTGTATGGGGTATTTATCTCTGGTAATAAGGATCAGGGATTGGCCTGATCAAGTAGACCACATGGATGATCTAGGTCAAGTAGAATGGATCACATCCATCCTTCCGACAGATGTGGTCCTTCAGCCAGTGCCCAGCCTGGCTGACCTCTGACACCACGCTTGCTCAGTAGGACTAACTTCTGAGTAGACATGCCTCGTATTGCACTGATAATTGCTTATTAGGTGTTTTCTAAAAGCATAGCAATGTCACTCCAAAAGCAATGTCAGCACTGCAGTTTGGAAGGTTGTCCGTCCAGTCCCGTCCCCCCCCCCCAATTGCTAGTTCCAGTTTAACCTATGTTCTCCATAAAGTGAACTGCTCAAAACGACACTTCTGGGGGAAGAGCATAGTATTTCTTTAAAAATGCAAGTTTATATGCTCACTTTTTGTGCAAAAGCTCCTTGAATATGCCTCAACACCTGTAGGCAAGCAACGGTCTGTTCAAAGTTCCTTTCACTCTATTAATGCACAGGCCATGACCTAAATGTATTTATTTGCCTGTTTGTATATAAATAGATATGTATCTCACCCTTCAACATGTAAGTGCTTTTTGACATGTTCACAAGGTGTTCACAAGGTTTGAAAATCCAAACACAGAACAATGTAAAAACCAAGCAACAACAAATCAGGAGTAAAACAAATTAGGAGTAAACAACTGAGAAAAACATAACAGGTAGACAAGAGCACTTTAGAAGGCCTGAAAGAATAAAAGGCCATCGCCTGACATTGGAATGATGTCAGAATCTTCTGCCACCTGGCAGAAGAGCATTCCATAGACAGGGTGAAAAAAGCCCTCTTCCCTGCTTCCTCACCTCTCCCACTCCTAACCTGCCTCATCCCAGGGGTGAAGGCACCCTGGAGGAAAGCCTCCAATGATAACTACAATCTATGGACAGACTTGGTGTGTGTGTGTTGGTGGTGGTAGGAGGTCCAGCTGTTATCTATGTCCCATATCTATGTCCCTATTTCCCATCGATGTTGTGCTTTAAAGCAATTTGAATTATACTCAGAAATTTGTCTGGGAGCCATTAAAACTATTAATATTCACACTTCATTACAAAATACAGAAACTTTGATTTTTTTCCCAGATTAAATATTTTTTAAAATAGCACAATCTGAGTTCAAACCAAGTGGAGAAACACAGATATATAGTCAACGAACAATATCTATTCAGCATGTATCTAGTTTCATCTTGCGATATTTCTAAAGCTTCATGGACATCAAGTATGGGATTAATTTAATAATTTAACTTAGACTTTGCCGCACACCTTTGCATTGAAACCAGTTTGATGCCAGCCTGGCTTCAGCCATGTAGTATCAGAAACTGGAATACTTCCCTGTTTCATTTAAATAGGTAATAGACGCCATTAAATTCCATTCCGTGTTCATTTTCTAGATACGGTGTTAGATAAATAGAAGAAAAGCTCTCTCAGCACCTTATGCATTGCATATCACCCAGAACTTTGTGTATAATGAATGATTTCCCCTACAGAGATTGCATATTTGAAAGAAAAAGGCATCCAGAGTTTATGATGGCACACTTTCTATTAAATGCCACAAGGGTAGATAAATGTTTTTAGTGTACAAGTTGTACACAGCAAAATTTTTCTATGTACAATCATGTGAAAGAGAGAGATGCTGATGCCTTAAAGCAGCAGTTCCCAAAAGTCACCGCCACCGTGATCCGACTTGTACTGCCACTCCTGCATCGTGACCCACCTTGCCCTACTGCTCCTGTGTCATGCTGGGCTCGAGATGGCTTCTGGAGGCCTCCACGGGCCTCAGAAAGGCCTCTGGATGTGACCAGAAGTACCGTCAGTGAATCTGGAAGTGACCCTGAAATCCTCCGGAGGCTGTTCCGACCCCGGTGCAATGCAGGAGCAGCAGGACAAGGTGAGTCGCAACCTGGAAGTGACTTCCGGTTGCTTTTGTTTGGCTCCAACGGAAGCAGTATCAGTTTGGCTCCAATGGATAAAGCAAAATCAGTTTTCTCCAAACAGCATACCTTTGTACCTGGCTTCTCTTCTCAGGATCCTTCTTGCCATCCAACTGCTGAAACTCAATCTTTTCTTTTGCTAAATAAATAGCAAACTGCCCAACAGTTTTTTCCCAGCTCCCGCCA
Organism: Plestiodon gilberti rubricaudatus; assembly: GCA_026170595.1. Lineage (NCBI taxonomy): Eukaryota > Metazoa > Chordata > Lepidosauria > Squamata > Scincidae > Plestiodon > Plestiodon gilberti. Next base: position 115,269,903 of record JANXHW010000003.1, read on the forward strand.
TCTAAGCTGGTGTGTTATGTCCCAGAGCCAATAGCCATCAGGTATCAAACACCATCGATGCTCACTTCAAAAAACATCTTCAGCTATCTATGCGAAAACAAAGAGAAGAGATAATTACTAGAGATTTCCAAGAAATATCTTGTACACAGAGAATATATACTAACAGTCCAATCCTGCCTAACATGCGGCGGCCTAAAGGGCCAGCCGCTGCATCCTAGTCAGAATGTGGGCCATGCCGGCGCAGCCTGGGCTCACCTTGGGGGAAGGGGATGTTCGTTTCCTTCCCCCCAGTGTAAGTGCTAGAGTCCCCAATGGGCCTCCTCAGATGCATGCCAACTCTCTAGCTGGCACACATCTGGGGAGACCGTGTAAGGCCGGCCTGGCCTGGGAAGGGGCACTGGATATCAGTGTAACCCAGCGCCAATATCCCTGCCCCCTCCCAGGCTGGGCTGGCCAATGCTGCCCTTCCTCTCCAGCCTGGCCCTCCCTATGCCCCTGCCCTGACCCATACAGCACTCACCTGCATCAGCCGGCACAGGTCCAGGTAGGTGGTGGGGTGAGTGGTGCCGGCCTCTGTGCTGGCGCCACTTACTCTTGAGGTGCCGCACATGTGCCTTACGGCATGTTTACGACCCCATAGGCTGGCGGATCAGAAGCTCCCCTGGCCTATAGGGGATTGCGCAGCAAGTCAAAGTTTAACACTGTCTTTTTTAGACTCATTTTCTGATGTAATAAAAGGGAAAAATATTGGATTCACTAATCATTTAAAAATGTTCTGCTTTGATTTTAACTGCAATTGCAAAACTACCACAGCAGTTGTTATTTTGGGATCCTTATCTCCTTATCTCCTCATTAATTTGCAATCTTATGAGGAATTGTGCATGCTTATGGTAGTTTGGTAAAAGTTTTGTCTGAATGACAGAAAGTAACTATAACAATCTTTGGCATCTATCCACCCATGAATATTTTCCGAAAGATCCTCTTCTGATTTATGTTTGCATCGTATGCAACTACTGAAGTGAAAAATAGACTTCTTATTGTTTAGTCTTCATATCAATTGACTGCAATATTGATCCTCCCAGGTGAGGTGGGAGAAGAAAAACAATCTTGGTAAATTTTCATATACTCACTATAACAGTCGTACGGAAATGTATTAGTTGGGCTTCTGAAATATACAGTATTTCAACTAATCTCTTGAAAAGAATTGGTACAGAACACCTAATTATACTTTAGTCTTTCAATTATCTTTGTTTTCAGGGCAGGGTAACCTAAATTTTTGTTTTGGAAAGTTAATATTAAAATATTCATGGCATATTAAAATTCAGGAGCATTTTGATGGCATTTCATTACATTCAGGAGCATTTTGATCAGCCTTCATTAATGTGTTTGGTGATCCTTCGTAGCTTTCGTAGGATTGTGTTTGGAAACCTACAGGCTAAAAAGGGCAACTAAAATTGTTAGATGGTTGAAGCATCTATTTCCTCTATAAGGAAATGTTACAGCATTTGAGGTTTTTACTTTAGAAAAAAGAGACCTGACTTGAGGAACACAAAAGTGGTTTATACGGTAACAGTATGTATGGTGTAAAGAATGTGGACAGAGAGAAGCTTTTCACTCTCCTCATAATATTAAAACCTGGGGTCCTGAAACTGATTGGCAAAAGATTCAGCATACAAAAGAAAGCACTGTACCTCTTCACAAATGCTTGATTATACTATAGAATTCACTGCCACAAGATGTGGTGATGGCCACTCACCTACATAGTCTTAAAAGGGGATTTGACAAACTCATAGGGAATAGTGGCATCAGGAAAAGGGCTATTGTCTTCAAACCCTGCATGTGGACTTCTCAGAGTTATCCTGTTGGCCACTGTGTGAAGCAGGATGCTGGATTGGAGGGACTCTTGATCTGACCCAACAGGGCTCTTTAAGTCACTGAAAGTGAATTTCAGTACATGGCTTGACTTGTGACCCAATCCTATCAGGGCCTTATGCTGAAGGATCTCACAATCCGTTATAGTGTAAGGCCACACTTGCATGAGCCACTCCAATAGCAGATGGCTTGCTACTGATAGTGTGGGAGCTGTGACACCCTGCGGTGGCTGCTGAACCACCTCTTAGGTAGGTAGGTCCGGTGGTGCGGGTGGTTCAGGGAGGATCGTGGGCGGTTTGGTGCAGAGAGCAGCAGCGCACACCAAGTCCTATCCTCCCTTACTGGCCCCGCCCTGCCCACAGGGGTCTCCTCAGATTTACACCAGCAAAAGAGGTGGCATAGGTCCGAGGAGGTGCATTGGAGGTCAGATGACCTATGGGGTGGAAGGTAAAAAGGATTTTTGCTTACCTTTCCTGGGTCCACTGATCGCCCCCTCAAAGCATGCAATAGGATCTGCCGTGCAGCTTTGCGACTGAGATCTACTAGTACCACCCCCCCCCACTCCATCCTGCTCCGCTCCCTGCCCTGAACCTTTCCCCTGCCACCTTACCTGGGCTGGCAGAGCGTACAGGCAATTCTGGCATGTACGCAGAGCCACTGACCAAGGTCAGCACCTTTTCCAAAAGTGACATCACAACGCTGCCCCGGGCGCCGTGGAATCTCGGTATGCCTCTGTACAAAGTTAGAAAATACATCTACTCTACAACTATTTTTCCCCAGAATAATGTTGACTCAGAACCTCATGCTGAAAGAAACACACTTTTTAGTATAATACAGATGTTTCTGATCCCTCATCAGTGAAATGAGAGGAAAGTTATAATATAAGAGACTCTTTTAAACAGTGATATATCTTCAGGTATTATTGAATGATCTATGTATCTTTAGAAGGCAATGGACTCTGACAGACCTCAGGCGTGGCATTTATCTTGTTGCCCACCCTAGGAATTCAAGATCAGTGAGCTATAAATCTAAGAAAGGATAGGGCAGTTAGTTATGTGGGCCATTGCCATGGTCCAGTTCGTAATCAGGCAGTGATTTTGTAACTGGTATGAGTATTGGAGAAAGGGACCTTGAAAAATAGAGGTGTGTGTGTGTGTGTGTGTGTGTGTGTGTGTGTGTGTGTGTGTGTGTGTGTGTGTGTGTGTGTGTGTGTGACAGACACTATATATTCCTTGAAATTTAATTTTGTTTAGTCCTGAGGTACTTAATTCTGATCAATTCATTTTAAGAAAACCCTTCTCAGCTATAGGCACCTGCTGGAGCTTCAAGTACAATAACTAGAGTTAATTTCCCAGTCAAAAATAATTATATTTAGCCTGAAAAGAGAAGACTATTTTTAATTTCCAATTTAGCAAATATTAAAGCTTAATTAGTAAAGTTATAATGAGGAATTAGCTTATAGTCCTCTGCAAAATACAGTGTTACTGTTAAGGATTACTGCATACTTCAAATGCTGATATCAACTGTGCACGGGTTGAAGTAGTGAAATATTAGCCATTGACATTTATGTCAATTAACATACATACCAAGTCAGATCTGACACTAGAGCGCAAAGAGAAATTTGTATTAGGTAGGTAGTAAAATAATAAGATTATCCGAAGGGTACATTACTCTTTTCCTGAAATTTTCATATAAAAAAGTAAAGGTAGTCGTGGCTTACAGAAAATACGTTCTCTGTTATAGGAGCAAGAGGTTTGCCCATATTATGACCTCTTTCTGATGCCTCCTCTAACCTTTGGCTGATCTAGTAAGGATGGTCTTATAGTCTAGTCTACGTGTTGAGCACCAAGCTGCACAAGTCCAGCAATCGCTAGAAAGCTTCCCAGAGTTCCACTGAGGATTCTTTGCATGCTCAATGAACATGTGTGCTGACGTGGCAACTGGGCTCTCCCATTTTTTGCTCACAACCACTTGTGGGCTAGATTGAGAGTGTGGCCTATCCCAAGGTCACACAGTGACATTCATGGCTAAGCAGATACTGGACTTGAAACAGATTTCTGTGCTCCAACTCCACCGCAATGTTAACTACACCACACTGATTCACAGTATATTTATTTTCTTCTGTCAGCCAAAGTGTTAGTTAACAAAAAAAGCAAAACCTCAGCCCAACACTAAAATATAGTTCACAAACCTCAAAAGCACTTATTTATTTATTTTAAAAAATTATATCCCGCCTTATCCTATGCCGAGGCAAATGCCCAAGGCGGCACTTAGTACTTTCAGGTATAAGAACATAAGAACATAAGAAGAGCCCTGCTGGATCAGGCCAAAAGCCCATCTAGTCCAGCTTCCTGTGTCACACAGTGGCCCCACCAGATGCCTCAGGGAGCACACGAGACAACAAGATACCTGTGTCCAGTCGCCACTCCCTTGCACCTGGCACAGAGAAAACCCAGGTATAAAAATCAATCTATACATGGAAGAAAGGCTTTTACCCTCTTAAAATTTAATATATCCAAAAAGACTTACATTAACCTCCCCCAGACAATAATAGAAACTATAAAAAGGTGTTTAGTTAAAAAAAAAAAACCTTAATGAAGGTTATGTTACCATTAAGGACTGTGTACTGAAACTCAAGCTGATGTTACACAAACCCAGCTTCCTGAAATCAGTAAACTAAAAAATCAGTCACATGATGTCAATTGAGTTTTTAAAAAAAAATTCATTAAAGTCAATGGACACTAAACTGTTTTAAATCAAACTGCTTCAGCTTGAATTGACTGTAAGAAACAGAAGGAATCTTACTAGGGTGATCTCCAAAGCACAGTATCACACTTTTGTAGTTCCTGCAAAGCATGCATCACTGGTTATTTGTTCAATGCAAGAAATTCCAGATAGATAAGTCAGAGGAGTGGTTTAGACAGCACAAGAAACCCTAGTTTATTGAATGATAAACTCCTCCTTCTCTCTACCTTGCATACCCAAGGAATCCTGATTTCTTTAAACTACAGCTCTGCATGGCACCCAAACCTGGGAGCTATGGTTTAATAGTGGTTTAGGCACCAGGATATGAAATTGGGATTAGCACTGATTAAAGCTCATATATTGCCAAAATTTTTATTTCTGTTTCAAAATTTACCAGTGCAACCAGATGTGAAGAAGTTAAAAGTATGGCAAAAAAGATTGGAAAAATTTATTGCAGGTAATCAGAAAAAATTAAGATTTATAAATAGTGTGAAATATAAAGGGGCTATAGAAGGAGGATTAGCAATACCGCACTTAATAAAATATTATGAGGCCTTTCAAATTTTACAAGTTGTACAACTTATTAATGAAAATGAGGATCTTGATTGGGTACATATGGAAAGTATAGAAGGAAGTGATAATATTAGGCTATATTTATATACACATAAAGTAATGATGAATAAATTACAAATTAAAAATCCATTTATTAAAGAAACATTACGGATATGGCGTAAATATGTGAAAAATCTAGCACCCCCAATATCTCCACTATGCCCTTTGTTGGAACACCCTAAATTTAAATTTCATGAAAAATTTGCACAATTTAAAGGATGGAAAGAAGTATGTATTTATAGAATTAGAGATTTATTTATACAAGGGAAACCAACTTCAATGTGACAGAAGAAATAACTAATCAAATAAAATGTAATTGGCTACAATTGGTTCATGTAAGAGATTTTGCAAATAAAATATATGCTAGATCAGGTCCGCTTAGATTATTGTCAGTGTTTGAAAATTATTGTTTAGGAGAAGCTGGAGATAAGAAAAAAGGACTAATTGCAACTGTATATAAGAATATTATAAATATTTATTATACTAGTTATATAGGAATAAAAATGGTGTGGGCAAAGAATTTGAATATAAAAATACCAGAAAAGCTATGGACACAAATTTGGAATAATCGGGCATATAGATCAGTATCAGCGAAATCTAAGGAAATGATGTTGAAAATAATACATAGATGGTACTTCTCCTATAAAACTCCATAAGATAAACAAAGAAATATCAAACGTGTTGGAGAAACTGTTCAGAAAAAGGGTCATTCGAACATACAGTATGTGGTTGTCTTGTCTCAAAGTAGAGCTATTTTGGAAAGAAGTGATTAAGTGGTTAGAAAAATTGACAGGTCAGAAAATAATTGCCAATGAAACACTTCTAATGTTGTCCCTATTTACAGAAGAGAATGAACAAGTGAATAATAAAGATCTTATTGAGCTTTTCATTGGAACAGCAAGATTAGAAATAGCTATTAGTTGAAAGGATTTAAAGAATCTTTCTTTCCAAAGATATTTAGGTAAAGTATGGGAAACAGCATGTATGGAGAAATTGACTATAAAAGATAGATTTTTAAGAGGAGAGATTAAAATAGATAATTTCAGTAAAATATGGTACCCCTTGTTAAAGTTGGATAGGGAAACAGATATGGAAATGAATGGAACCGATCCACTGGTATATTGGTCACTTATTTATTAGGATTATAATTATATGTATTGTTAAATGTATATATGTTCCTTATATGTATAAGGAAATGATGTTAGAATGTTATTTATGATATTGATAAGGATTGTCATGAAATGTTAATTGAGTAAATTACTACTAATAAAAAAAAGAAACTGGGATTAGCAGGCCAATCCTACTAACTTTCTGTGCAACAGTGCGGCCAGCACAAGCTGCAGAAACGTAGCAGGCTGGAGGTCTCCTTGAGGTAAGAGGATGTTTGTCCCTTTGCCCCAGGGAAAGCCCCAGTCGCAGCAATGGGTATCCTTGGACCTGCACAAGCTAAATCACTGGCACTGGTCTGAGGTGATCCGTGTTGGGAAAACAGGCCAGGGAAGAGGGATAGGATGTGGCATACACCAGTCTCGCCAATCCTGCCCCCCTCGCGGGCCCAATCCACCCACCTCTGCCCCTGTTGCTGCCCTCCCTCTGTCCCGTTCTGCCCTCGTGCCACTTGGCGGCATGGTTCTTACTGGGTCTGGGGCGCCCTGCTCCTTGTGCCGGGGTGCGCGAGGTCCAGTGCAAACTTTGCACCGGCCCAGCGAACGCCTATGCCATCGCAAAGCACTTTACAGCACTTTTGCAATAGCTTGCACTGGCCCAGGATGTGGTGCACTGGGCCAGCAGGTGAATAGGATTGTACCAAAAGTCTATTTTCATGTCCTGGTTTTTAATCCCTAGTTAAGCCACAGTTCCTGAGTTCAGACCACATGCAAAGCTGTAGTTTTAAGAAACAAGGATTCCTTGAGTGCACAAGCTTATTTCAGACAACTACAATGTAGTTTAGACTAACCAGGTTATTTACATCTGCACTGGAGCTCAGTGAAAAAGGAATGAAGGGGGAAGGAGGAGAGTTGGGCTCAGGAAGCTTCAGGTCACATTCATGGTCTAACAAATGATTGTTTCTTGGATTGTCTGAGCTGGTCCAGAGGGTGCTTGAACAACATACCCCCCCAAAGAAATAAAAATCTGATACTTCGCCTTGTCTTCCTCAATCATTCCAGAATGTTCATATTTCTTTCATCCTGCTGCTAAAATATTGATTTAATGCACTCTTGTTGAACACCTGTAACTCGAAATGGTCTCATTTGGATTAGTACTGTGATATAACAGGAAATAACCAAAGCCTATACGTTTTTTAAAAAGTAACAATTACAGATAGTAATGTTTTCAAATAGTTTTTATAATATGTTCACTTGCTATGCATTTATTGTACATAAACTACCATATAATCTCCATAGTTTAGCATTACATATCCTTATTGACTCAAAATAAATTCTGCTTGATGTTGAGTACCAGAAAGAAGTTATACTTTATTATCTAAGATCTTTAGATTAAGGACTCCCCAAGTGCACATTGAAATGCTGAACTGTAATAGTTTCTATGGAGTTAAAATAGCATATCATGACAAACTATGAATTAGAGACCATTTGGAACTGTTTCAATATCAGTTGAGCAGTCATAATAATTTGTTTCTGGTTGCCTTTGACATATCCTTGATGACAAATTTATATCTTCTCTTTAGTTTATGAAATAGAAAGGAGGTATTTTTAATGTACATGTGTACTTCAAAGGCATGATACATAGTGAGACCAGAAGTGGGACATAGTCTTATGACATAGTCTTACTGTATTCCACCAATTGAGAAAAACTCTGTGAACTTGTACTATAAGCACTATACAGTGGGCCCTTTGCATCTGCAGGTGTTCCATTCCTGGAACCCCCATGGATGTGACAATCTGCGGATGTTTAAATTCGTAGGCGGAGGGGCGGGGCGTCGTCACAGTACCTTATTGAAGAGCCATGCGGGCCCACCGCCTGCTTCTTTCCTCTAGTGCCACATTGTAATCTTCTAAAAGCTTGTTAAAAGAAAAAAAGTGGCTGGAAGCATCTTCCGGTTGTGCGTGCAACTGGAAGTCGCTTCCGGTAGCTTTGTTTCTTTTAACAAGCATTTTAGAAGATTACAACGTGGTGCCAGAGGGAAGAAGTGGGTGGGAAACGAAAGGAAGAGGGCTCGTGTGAGTCTTCAATACGGTACTGTGGCACCGCCCCCATCCCCAGTGGGATTCCTCCCTCTGCGGATGGCCACCTGCGGATAGTCAAATCCGCGGATAGCCAATCCATGGATAAGGAGGGCCCACTGTATATCAATATGCATATCTTTTACATGTGTATTTTACAAAACTATTGACAAAAGGTGAAACAGCCAATTGTCTGACCTGAGCCCCAAGCTGCAGTTCATATTCAGAGCTTAAGGAGAAAGAGCCAGCTGGATCAGTGCTGGACCAGCTCAGCCCCTGACACTGAGATGGAGAAACAAGAGCCACCAGAATCTGTTCTCTCCATGCCCAACCTCCATTTAGAACTAGCCCCATCTATGGCTGTTTGTTTTTCACCTCGGAGATAGCAGGAAGTGACAACTCCAGCATGCCTGTAGCATGCTTCTAGCGTGGCTCATCTTAAAAATGATAAAATGGTGTCTTACTATAGTTCAGGGTGCTTTTGTGGCATTAAATATTTAATTACAAGAGCTGGATGGGAATCTGAAGATGACGAAGTGTTGCTGCAAGCCACCTTAGCTGTTTTAAATGAATCCTGTGGACATAAGCCTCTGTTGAAAAGATCGCTCTTATTTCCTCATCCCTATCTTACTACATCTCCCAAGCTCCTTTGCAGCCAAACTGCCTTCCTATTGGTACATGAGGCTGCAATCTTTTCTAACTTTGAGCTTGCAGTTCAAATTGCTAGCGTGGCGAGCATGCTAGAATGTGAAGAAAGAACGTGACCTGCTGGAAGGAGAGAAAAAAACCAGCTCTCTCCAGCACTCTTAGCACAGGAATGTGAAAAACAAACACAGCCTATATCCAGAACTACATGTTACCCTGTTTCTGCTTGCCAGCACTGGCAGTGAGCCAGGAGCAAGTTGCTGGAGAAGTGGAAGACTCCAAGTCAGAGGGCTACCCCTTTAATTAGGCTTACCAGATCTCCAACCGGGACAGAGTGCTAGACCTTTAGGAGCAGGAATGTGGGCAGGTGTAGTTTGTTAAACCTTAGAGCACAACCCTAGACACTGAACACAATGGGGTTTGCTTCTGATTAGACATGCCTAGGATTGTGCTCTAATGTTTAACAAGCTACACCTGCCCACATTCCTTCTCCTAAAGGTCTAGCACTCTGTCCCGGTTGGAGATCTGGTAAGCCTACCTTTAATACATGTCCCTCTCTAGACCTCTTTCAAATTACTAAAACTCAGCAACTAATTCACTAATTGATGTTAAATAAAATGCAATGTGTTCTATAGTTGTTTTCAGTTCAGTTCAGTTCAAAATTACTATTAAAAGTAGCAATAGTCAAGGGCGACACACCAGTAGAGTCAAGTTAGGCATTTTCAAAAAATTTGACACACCAAACCCAAATGGTTCGCCAATCGCCATCACTGCCTTAGGATGTTGAAGGCCTCAGTTGAACTCTGGATCCAGTCGGAGTCACTTGGAGCTCCCTGTGCCCCCAGCCTTGTCTTGCCTCACAGACTAGTCCCTCTTGAAGGCACCAGATACCAGTGTTATAGTGTACCTTCATAAACTTTATTAGAAATTAATATATATTACCATATATGTGACCAATTGAAGTTACACAAAAGGTTGACATGCCTTTAATCTGTCTTCAAATTGGGCTAGAGCACCTTGGTGCTTTTTGAAATGATTTGTTTTTGCTCGAGGCGAACTAAAGCAAATTGCAAATTTGGTAATTCATGAATATTGACTTTGGTCAATCAAGGAAAAAATAAATCAAAGGCTCACACAGATCACACCTTTCTTTTTGAACAAAGCAAATGAAATACAATGGAGTGGGTGACAACAGGTCCACTACAGTAGCATGTAAATGAGTACAGGACTCAGATTAATAAACTGGTAATTTGTTAATATTTCTTCTTTTTTTGCACAATTTCGTTTTCAGCAGAGAAACTGGTGCCTCAGGCCATGGTATTAGAGAAAGTTATAACAACACAGAAACCATCCTTTTTATTGCTGGCAATATGGAAATCTTCAAGCATTTCAAGAAAGACAGGTTTGTTGCTAAAACAAGTAATGTGCTATTTTTAAGAGTCCAACAAAATGACCTGAGAAATGAAAGCAACTTTCTTTGTTTGAAGTATAGTCCGTATTGTGTCACAGAATATTTGGGGGCAATTGATGCTGTACCCTTTTTTTGGGGGGGGGTATTATTTCATTATTGTAAGGATCTTGGGCCTTTATAACACTTTTACCATTTGCTGTTGCAAGTGCTGGTGTTTTCACAGTGATCTCTGTAGATTCTTTTCATTTAGGATGGGGTGGGGAGATTTTAGGCTTCCAGGAGATTAATTTTTGGCCACAGCTTTGGGAGCTAGCAGTGTGAAATGGAAACCTACAGCTCAATCCTACCTACCTCCCTGTTGGGTGATGCAGTGGTGCCATCACAGCATCTGCTGTATCCTGCGGGGGACTGTTTTGGCATGTTGAGGTCTCCTTGGTGTAAGGGAACATTTGTTCCCTTGCCCTGGGGTAAGCCCCAGCAGCCGCTATGGGTCAACTCGGACCTGCGTCAGTGATATTGCTGACGCAAGTCTGCGTTGATCCGTGAAGGCAGATCAGGCCCGGGAAGAAGGAACTTGCCCCCTTCCCTGGCCCAGTCTGCCCTCCTCCCCACCCTATATCCTCCCGATTCTGCCCCAGTACCAGCAGACATTCCCAGTCTGTTGAAGCACGGACCTGGCCGCTCACCACTTGCGGCGGTGGCCAGGCCGCACTCACTGGCATAAATGCATTTGCAACAGCTGTAAAGATAATTATGCTGGCATAATGTGTTCATAGGATTGGGCCGTCGGGGAGGTAAAGTGTGCCACAAAGTGGCATCTTGGGGAGGCAGTTTTGGGGTAGTTTTTACACACAAAAAACCCTCAGTAGTTTACTCTGTATTCTGCTCATGCTCCTAACAAGGTGGGCTGGGATTTGAATCAGGGTTCCTTGCAGTCAGGAAGGTCACAAGAAAATAAAGTCAACCCACTGGAATGGGGAAGGGCAGCCAGAAGATTTGGGAACATCTTTAGATCCCTGCTAGCTCCAGAGTTACCTTCTGCCTACTCTTGATTTAGGATTTAAAATTCCTTTTTCTGTGCCCACATCCAGCACAGTGGCTGGAATCTTACATGCATGGAAAGGAGAATGTGGACAAGCTCAGTATAAATGTTCCACAGTATAAACTTTCCATTGCTATCTCTGTACCCAGGGCAGCACTGCAACTCTGAGCATGTTGAAAGTTGTGCTAATAAGCTTTGACCCCTAAATTGTCTGGCCCACCCTGTTTTCTGAAGGAGTGCCCCTTCCTTTACATTCACCCACGTAAGGAGGCCAAGTTGCCATAATTTGCTGAACTTCAGATGGAGGGAACCGGATCCTGGGGCTGTCTTTGGAATTCCCGTCCTAGGGAGGTGACTCCGGTGGATTCACTTTTGTGTTTTGGGAGGGTGGTGAATAATATTTTACTCTTTAAAGGAAAGCGTTTGGATTGCTAGACTAGATGATGAGATTGTGCTTGCTTTGAGCTATCTGTGAACAACAATACTGTATTGTTTTCAAACAGTTTTATTGTGAATTTTACTTTTGTATAATTTTGTAAGCTGCTATAGGAGTAATGTGCTGCTGATCACATGGGATATAAATATAAAAATAAATACATCTCGCACCCACCTTTCCCTAGGCCCTGAGTATGGGTGAGTGCAGGAGTGAGAAATAATGGGTAAAGCTAAACATTTGTGGAAGAGATCTGAGTAGAGATTTGAAGGATAAGAGAGGTAGCACCACCACAGGTCATCTTTGAGGCTGTTCCAGTTGTAAGGAATAGCAAAGGAGAGTGGGCATAGCCACTGGAGAGAACAGGAAACATAGTGGTAGCTGAGGGTGGTACAGTTGGAGTTGTGAAGGTCACAGGCAGAGATGGGATGTGACACGAGAGCAGAAAGACAGATTTGCAGCAAAACCATGGGGAGCTTGAAATGTAAGGGCAGGAATGTGAGAGTGAAATCAGTAGGGCTGTGTTCACACATTAAACTGTACCTGGGACATCTGTGTACCTGGATACAATACTTGTTTATCTGTACCTGGTTACAATTATTCACAGGTTCTGTTCAATGTAGGTACAACCTGTATATAGTGTATACAGATTGCTGATCTGTAATCCAGGTATAGTCATTCACACACATATATGTACAGAACATAATCTGGGTACAGACACTCTGTATTTGGGTCCAGCATTATGTGTGAATAGCCCTGTTGCTATTTTGTCTGGGTTCAATTTATTATATTGAAGAGTATGAAGAATTGATTATATTGAAGGGCAGAAGAGTCTGGCTCAGTTGGGAGAGCTGCTGCCTTCAAAGCCCGAAGACCAGTGAACTTGATAAGTTCGAGACACGCCGCCGGCAAAAAACTGTGAAAGCCTCCAGGAGGAGAGATAAGAGCTTCCAGCTGCGTCAGTTGAGTGTGGGAGGCGCCAGCCAGCAGAATTGTCAGACTGTAAAAAGGATACCACCTGGAAAGTAGCCATTCATGAAAGTTTGGACATTTATATATATATTGTAAAAAACCCCAAGGGGGGTTAGGACAGCCTGCCCATGTACACCGCCTTGGATTAAAGTCGGAGGAGAAATCCAATGACCAAGAAAGGCGGTATATAAATACTGTATATTATATTACTATATTATTTAATTCCTCCCTGTCTTTTCCAAAAGAAAAATGTAAGGTGGTGAACAAAAGAAATATACAACATGAAATGGGTTGAAACAGATCAATGGAAGGCTCTCTTTTGTTCTGTCTCTTCCTGCCCCCCCATGCCCCCTGTTCCCAGGTAGAGTGGCTGGCTTGCTGGCTGGCTGGCTGCTGCTGCTGCTGCTGCAGCTGCTGCTGCTGCTGCTGCTGGAGTCGAAGAGGGAAGGAGCTGTGTGACAAGTCAGGTCAGTGGAAAGGGCTTTCCTTGAGTAGCTGAGCATGGCTGGCCTTTGACAGTGTCTCTGTTGGAGAGGGGAAGGGCAAGGTGCTAGTTGGGTCCGGCAGAATGACAAGAAGAGCCCTGCTCTCTCTTCCATTCCCTTTCCCTCTGCCAAGCTTCAGAACAGCTGGCCTGTAGTGGAACTTTCATCCAGCCCATTAAAATTTAAGTATTCCTGCTGTATCTGAATAAATTGAAAAACAAAACAGCTGGAAGATTACAACTCTATTTCAATGACTACATTTCATTGTGTTCATAAAGAGATTGAATAATATTGGTGTCAACATAGAACCTTGTGTACCCCTCAGCATAGCTTTAACAGGTAGGCATGGAGGTCACCCATGACCACTCCTTGGGAACATCCTGTCAGGAGTGCAGTCATTGTAATACAGTGTTGTGGCACTTCCCATGCCTTTGCTCTTTCAATTGGTCTCTGTCAGGATGATGTGGGGAATCCCCTATAACTGCTGGAGGGCAAAGTAAAGAGAGCATTCTTCCTTCTATGGTCACAACTCCTAGAGTAGCCACTTTCCCAGTAATACCTCAGACGTCCTGAGAGGGAAAGGAGTTGAGTCACCCTGGTCCTCCTTAACTCTGAGAGGCAGCATCACTGAGCAGTGCGCACACCATAGAGTTCTCTGCTAGCCTCCTCCCTCTCTCTACATTGGTACACGAATGACCTTTTTTTATATCTCCATCTTCTTAGCTGTGCCCAGTTCCTGACTCTTCCTGCCTAGCTGATTCCCCTTTCTGCTCCCTGGTTGCCATGGCAGGGACAATAAACCTTTCTACTCCAAAGGAGGCTGCCGTCTGCTTCTCTTGAATTGCTCTTCGAGTCCTTGCTTCTTTGGCTGCCTAGGGGGCGGTTACTGCTTCACCACTGGCCTTGCTGAGAGGAAGCAACTCCAAGCTGAGGCCCCAGCCACTGCAGACCTGGACAGGTGTTTTCTTTATAGCTAGGCGCAGCGGGTTAAACCGCTGAACCATAAGCTGTCAATCGAAAGGTCGGCAGTTCGATTCCCGCGACGGGGTGAGCGCTTGTTGCTTGGCCAGCTCCTGCCAACCTAGCAGTTCCAAAGCATGTCAATGCGAGTAGATAAATAGGTACCGCTTGCGGGAAGGTAAACAGCGCTCCGTGTTCCAGCTGCATGCTACGCGCTGCGGCAAGGAGAGTCATGGTGGCCACATGACCACGGAGGCGTCTTCAGACAACGCTGGCTCTTCGGCTTTGAAATGGAGATGAGCACCACACCCTAGCACACGACTGGACTTAATTGTCAGGGGATACCTTTACCTTTTTATGAAGATAGCCTCATGCATACTGGCTTCAGTTCTTTGGGAAAAGGTAGAGAACATGTCCCAGGTCTGTGATACCTCAGCTTCCTAAAACGACTGCCGAGTCTTCCTGCTGGGATCCTTCTGGGATGCTTCCCTAAAACTCGTCAAAATGGAGGAAAAGCCCACATGGCCAAGTAGATAGGTTGATTGGTCTTCTTGTCTGACTTCCTCAGGAGCAGTTGGTCATAGCGAGTCTAGCTGGGACTGGCATGTGCCAGTCAGTTGGGGATCCGAGCCCACATGACCAGGTCAAAGGGCAGGTAGAGATTCTCAGGTGGTTGTAAACCATCCGATAGGATGGACCTATGACATGATCAACCAGGGCAACCTCATTCTATCTGGGTTTCCTAGCTGTGGTGGTGTTAATGAAGAAACTGCTTCCCCAGTAAATCCCAGTCTGTCTAGTAGAAGGGTATGCAGAGAGTGAGGTTCCAGTCATTAACCACTAGGCTGTGCTACATTTTGTCCTACATCCCTGTCCTTCACAATGTTGTAGCAAACACTGGTTATTTACTGCAATATATTAAAGACAAAAGATTGGAAGTCATCTGTGCTCTGAATGTTCAGAACTGGGGTCACAGGAAGAATGTACAACTCTCGTCTAGCAGGAATGAATCATTTCAAAGAAAGTGCAAAGTATTTAAGAAATTCAATTAAATTGGAAGTGTAAAATTCTGACATACTCTCAGCATAGCTTACAGTCAATTAGTTTTTATATGCTAGCAGAATTCCTAGAAATCACTTGATTTACAAAAATGAAGTTATGATGACAGATGGTTTCAAGGTGACTTGCATGCCATTAAACATTCATGACGAATGTTTTCCTCTGATGTCTTTTATCCAGGAGAGGCCGAACCAGCTGAAGTTTAAACTAATTTGTTTGCTTAACTCTCTCTCTCTCTCTCCCCCTCCCCACCCCAATGCAATTTCATAGTAAAGCTAAAGTATTCTTAGTTTCATTTCATTTCATTTTCCCTATTGTGGAAAACCAACTTTGTTTCTCATTGTGCTTCCATCATTTATTTGTGTCCACATTTCAGAGACTGGAAGGCAGTCTCTGAAATGTCCCCCTCCCCTAGTCTGTTTTTTTTTTTTTCAGGATCTAGTAAAGTGTAGTGTTCCTCAAGGAAGACCTGATAACAAGAAAGCCTAGATAACATAAAATTATCTAACCATGCTCAGGATAGCACCTAGACCGGACTGAGATCCCAATCCTATACTGGCCTTTGCTGGTGGGACAGGGCTCCACTTTGTCACATACAGTAAAGCACGTTGTGACAGTGCAGAGGCCTGTCTCACCGGTGTGGAGGTTAGCACCGGCAGGCCTCCGCCGGGAACAGAGCTGCGCCTGTTCCAGGTTGCACAAAGCGCTTGCTCACTGCCCGTTAGGGCGGCCAAATTATTTCAATTTAATTAATTATTTAATTCCCCATTTCCGCCCCATTTTGCCCCCACTTGTCTTTTTTGCTGCTGCTGCTGCTCGTCCTGCTGCCGCCATCCGATTTCTGGCTGGCCAGCTGCTTGGGCCAGCCAGGACTGCAAGGTGGTCTCCCCCACCCGCTGCTGCTGCACCGACGATTTTAAAAATGTAAAACATTTTCCTGTCGGCCATCTTGAATCTCGTGAGATTTCATGAGATCCAAGATGGCTGACAGGAAAACTTTTTGCCTTTTAAAAATCGTTGGTGAAGCAGCAGGAACGGCGGCACTGGAAGACCGGGACTGCCCTGGTTCCCGGGACCAAGCCGGGACCAGGCCCTGGAAATCGTGCCGGGCCTGCCACCCCCTCCATAGGCCTCTGTGGGTCTCAGAACGCTTCTTCGAAGTAACTTCTGGTTTACCGCAAGTAACTTCCAGTTGCTTCAGAGAAGTGGTCTCTGAGGCCCACAGAGGCACAATGTGAAAGAGGCCTCTGGAGGCCTCTGGGCTCAGGTTCCATGGATGGTGAAATCCGTGGATGCCAAGACCACAGATACTGAGGGAGACCTGTACAGAGAACATATTTGGAAGAGAAACCTCGAAAGAACTCCAATGCTCTAAACTGCCTGCCAATTACACATTTTGCCACTTTTTAAGTAAAGAAGACTGAAAGAGCATGATGCGGAAGAGGCCTCTGGAGCCCCCCCCCCAGTGAGTTACTATGGCATCAGGTGCTGGGTTTCAGCACTCATGGTTTCTCGTTATCCTCAGAGGGGGTCCGGAACCAATTCCCCGTGGATACCGAGGGATCACTGTAGTTTCCTCAGAACTTGCTGAATGATGCCACATCAAAGGACCTTTTCAGCATATTTGTTCTTTGAGAAAACTCAGTATACACCTACACATTAAACCACTTTATGCTGAATCAGACCTTTGAACTATCTATCTCAGTATTATCTATATTGATAATAGTTTTTTGTAGTCCTCTCTGTAGATGCCACAGATTAAACCTGGAACCTTCTGTATGCAAAGCTTGTGATCTGCAACTGACTTACAGTCTCATCCTTGAAATGTGTTTACCTTGTGGTACAGTCAGTTCTCTTTATATGCAAAGCTGCTAACGGCAAATTTGCTTATCTGCGAGGGGCAGAATTGCCACCTACCTTTTCATATCCGCGGTCTGCTCTCACTATCTGCGAACTTGTTGGGGCTATTGTTCTCATAGGTGTGTACTTAGCTTTTTTTGGGGGGGGGGTCTCTACGTTGCTTTGGGAGCAAATTGACCTGCCTTGCTGCATTTACTGTAAAAGGTAATCTGTCTCTTCTGGAATTGCTGCATGTGTGTGTTTTCTGCTGAATTCAATTTGCAACACAATGGGAACTGTTGTTTACTCTGTATCTCCACGCATTGCTTTCTGGCTGCATATCAGCAGATCTCTGCATTGCTCTAAAAAGCAAGCAGATTTTCCTTGCCTTGCACATGGGTTTCCACATTGCTCTGGGAGCAAATTTACCTGCCTTGCTGCATTTACTGTAAAAGGTAATCTGTTTCTTCTGGAGTTGCTCTGTGTGTGTGTTTTCTTTTGCAACACAATGGGAACTGTTTGTGCTCTCTCTGGGTTTCCAGGATACTATACAATTCCTTTTATATTTGCATAATGTTGTTAGGAAGGAATAATAATTCATTTGCTAGAGTTAGGAATTGTTCTATAACAAAGAGCCAACAATGGTATGCTGGATGCTGGCCCTGCTATTACCCAGTCCATAGACTTCAAGGTAAGATTCAGGTTCACAAAGTTCATATAGTGCATGAACCAAGATATTATCTCATTAAAGACAAACAAACACCTGGCTCAGCAATCCCCCCCCCCCAAAAAAAAACCCAGGCCACACATGAAGGAACTAGGTAGAGAAACTAGAAAAGGGCACTAGTCTGCAAAAGATCCTCAATCCCAAGTGGGAAATAGGTGCCACTGTTGCATTTCGTATTGTTTTTACTTTCCCAGGTCAGCCGGGGGGGGGGGGAATCCTCCACCAGTTGACAAGCAAAGGGGACAGGGCTCCCTCACTGGGCTGGAGTTGTCAATCAGCCCCCAAACCACCACAAGTGCTGTTGCTTGCTGTCTCTACTTTCTGGCCAAGTCCCACTCCTCTCTCCTCCCGGCCACAAGAAACTACTTAGGGGAGAGGTGGACTGGCTCTGCTGCTGATCCAGCAGCAAAAAGGAATTAACTAACCAAAAACCCTGAATTTGATTGCATGCATGTATGTATGAATTTGGAGACAATGCAAATTCAACAGATTTTAGCAATTCTAATTTTGTACCATTCTATAATCGTTATTTTAATCAGAGGAAAGAGCAACAAGCTATGCAGGACACTGAAGGCTGGCAGCCTTAGGCTGCCTCCCTTCACAGACATTGAATATCCCACCTTCAGAACCTCCCCCCCCCCCGAAACTGCCCCTGTCATTAGGCCTAGAAACTTGTTTGTTTTAAATTAAGCCTGAGATTCTTGGGGAGTTGAATTATCTTCCCAATGCCACATGCCAATTAAACTTTTTCATGCGCTTCAGCAGAACTGCAGCATGTAATACAATCTTGGTATTCTTGTTGCATTGAGTCCTGTAGCATTCTACAGATCATTAGCAAAATGTTGCGCATGCTTAGTTTTCTCATGAATCAGAATAGCGTGAGCACAAAAGTAATATGGCCTTCATCAAATTATTTCCCAATTTTTCTATGGATACAATTAGCATGTAGCCTCCTGAATTACTCAAATTTGAGTGGAGTTGGAACCTCATTTGGAATCCCTGTTCAGTAGATCAATTGTGGCATGGCTTATGTATAAATTAAGTTTGAAATTATCATCGAGGGAAACACTTTCTTAATCCTGATGTGGTTTGATACACATCAGCTGCCCTGCTCAGTTTCTAAGGTCTGGGCTACCTATAGCATGGGCAAGACCTGCCTTTTTATCACAAAAAAATACAAATCAATAGGTCAAGCAGCATGTGGAAGGGTTATCATATTACAGACATATCAGCTGTCTCTCTTTGAATAAGAAATACCTTCACTATCTCATTAAAGTTTTGTCTGTTCCCTGAATAGCTTTTTATTGACTCAGACAGTCTTTTGTACTTTCCTAGCATGAAATTATAATAAAAAATTGAGACTTACAGATGTCTAAATGTCCTTGAAATGAAAAGTGAAAATGGCCTTGGCTTAATTTCCAACATGAATGTCTATCGTTCATCAGAGAAAAATGATTTTACTTTGTATTCATTAGACATTCACTGAAATGATCTTCAATTAAACAGACAATAGATTTCAAGCTCTTTCAAAGATAAAGCTTTAATCTTCCATGCAGAAGTTTTGTCTGCTGCCTAATATATCATGCTTCTGTTTAGAGCCTGCCCTTTCAAAGAGGCAAGGCAAGGGCGGGAGGTGGTAGCTTTTTTTGTTGTTGTGTCAGGTCCTTCCATTTTTGAGATATACAATGTTTGCTATTTCAAGACACTGAATTATGTGGGCATCAACTACTCCCTAATTAATATATTAAACAACAGCAACATTTATCTTCCTAGTACTTAAATAATCCTCACATATGAACCTCTGGGAAATAGGTGCCACTGTTGCATCTTACCTGTTTGAGAGTCTAAAAATCGCCTTAAGGTAGATTTTCCCTCTGCATATAAATAGATGAGGAACATAGCTTGAGAATGAATGGGGGGGATGAAGGATTTATAAAATGGAACTTCTGAACTTCTGTAGCAAGGAACTTAGATAATGTCCCTTTCTCTTGAGTGATTTAACAGACCTCCAGCATTCCGACCTCTGGCATTTCAAAGTATAACACATGAGATTTATGCACCATGCTGAAATGATTGGAATATATCAGTAGTGTAGCTCTTGCCATGTGGGGCAGATTTCTCTAAGAAAGTAAGGGCAATTACTAGGGGAGGGTTAATGCTGTGCTTGTACATGTCTGTGTCTGACTTGTGATCTGCAGGTCAGCAGAGATGAGCAGTCTATAAACAACTCATTTTGTGCTAGAGTGCAGTGGATTAATTAATCGGTCTTTTAGAGTATGTTACAGATCTTACATAATATATGCATTAGAAGAATAAAAGGGATCCTACCAGTGGCGTACCCAGCCGATTTTGCGGGTGGGGCCCGGTCCTCCCCGCCCCGCCCCAAAACTAATTAGCATAAACTATGCTAATTTTTTGCTGATTTTTTGCCGATTTTTTGGGCCGATTTTCGGCGATTTTCAGGGGTTTTTAAAGGGGGTTTTAAAGTATGTATGCTTCGCGGCACTTAACTTGTATAGGAGCCTCCAGCGAAGCGATCGGCTGACTCTCTCCAGCGACGACGTTCTCTTCCAGGGGCGCAGATCGGCGATCTGAGATCGCTCCTCTGCAGCCCATGACTCGAACTGCTCATCGTAAGCTCTTCCTTTGAGTTCGCGCATGCGCATAGCAAACAGCCATTCACGCATGCGTGAACTCAAAGGATGAGCTTACGATGAGCAGTTCGAGTCATGGGCTGCAGAGGAGCGATCTCAGATCGCCGATCTGCGCCCCTGGAAGAGAACGTCGTCGCTGGAGAGAGTCAGCCGATCGCTTCGCTGGAGGCTCCTATACAAGTTAAGTGCCGCAAAGCATACATACTTTAAAAACCCCTTAAAATCGCCGAAAATCAGCCCTAAAAAGCGGGAAAAATTCAAATTTTTCCCGCTCTCCGGAGCCTCCCGCCCCCCCGCACCACCTCCTGCCCTTGCGCCCTGGGGCCCTCCGCACCAGGGCACCACTCAGCGTACGCCCCTGGATCCTACGATTTTATAAGTTGAACTCTTCTTGAGTCTATCCCTGTTAACTGAGCAGAGAGGCACCATGTGAAATTTTGTGAGATCCAAGTTGGCACCACCGGAAAGAAAAGTACATTTTAGAAGCGGTGGCGCCAGAGCCCGGAAAAACCAGGACAGTCCCGGTTTTTCTGGGACGAATGGTAAGCCTACGTGCGCTGCATCCTGAGGTGGGGGGGCAGTCACAGAGGCCTCCTCAAGGTAAGGAAACATTTGTTCCCTTACCTCAGGGCTACATTGCGGCTGCATCGACCCTGGAATGTTCGATAGGATTGGGCCCTCTTTTAGATTGAGCTCCTATGGGACAGGAAACCAATTGTTCTTTGTTTTCCTGTGTAACGGCTTTGTGAACTGTTTTGGTTGAAAAATGTTATATAACGCAGGCAGACGAGGAAGGGCAGGTCAGGAGCTTTATGATAGAATCCTGCTGTTTTCCCGTGTCATCTGATTGCCGCTGAGTTGGTAGCTCCTGCAGTACCACCCTGGTCACTTGCAGTGATGGCACTAAAGGGCAGTAGAGAGGCATTTGGGACCCATCAATAGATTCTCCTGTTTAAAATTCCTGGTGCTTAGTACTCAAAGGTAGATGGACCATTTTACTGAGAGGACTGCTTTCCCTGTCTCCTTCAAGGCTGGTTTCTTTCTGTTCTAGGTAAGTGCTCATGAATTGTCATCAACACTCCAAGTCAGATTTTGACAAAGAGTATCATACTGTTCAGGGTAAAGTTGCATAACATTCCTAGGTAACTGGAAAGCAGGTGACTAGGAATGTGACTGCTTTCTTGTCAGCAATGGACTTAATGTTGGGACACCTTCCTTGCAGCACAACACGTTCATTTTCTGATGCTTTGAATCAACCATTTTCTCTGCATGTGCTCAGGTGGATTTTATCAATTATTACACTATGGGAAACCACATTGTCCTGGTGAATACTTTTTCTGTAAATCTTCCAAAGTATAGACTATATTGTGGCACTTCCCTTATCTGGCATGCATCTTACAGCATAGTAATCTGACATTCGTCACATAAAACAGAAGCTTTAAAACAATGCTAATGTTTTGGGCTGCAGCTGAGTATTTTTGCTCAAACAATTTGTATGTACTACAGGTTGATTACCCCTTATCTGGATATCCGAAATTCAGACTATTCCAAAATCCAGACATTTTTGGGGCGATGACTTTTTTAAAAACAACTTTTATTTCAGCACCTGGCTGGCATAAGTGCAAGACATTTGTATAAAATTACCTCCAGGCTATTTATATAAGGTGAATATGAAATGTAAATTAATTTTATGTTTAGACTTGTGTCCCATGCCGAAGACATCACATTATATTTATGCATATATTCCAAAATCCAGACAAATCCGAAATCCAGACAACTTCCTGTCCTAAGCAGTCCGGATAAGGGATAATCAACCTGTATCTCAGTTATTTGTTTCAAGGTATTCCAGGGATTGGTCAAGTCAGGAACTGTGTCCAAGAACCTACACACATCAGAGGGCCCACTTAGCCAAGCGGACCCCTGAATTCTCAGTACTGGTGGTAGCATTCAGAAAACAGAGGCACCATGAGCAGCCAGTTGGGGGGGGGGGGTCAGTAGTGCAAGACTTTGCCTCAGGTCTCCTAGCAGTCTGCTCCTGAAAAAATTACTTTCCGCTACAATGGTTTCCAAAGTATGGCTGCTTAAGATTGTCTAGTACAGTGTTTCTCAAACTGTGGGTCGGGACCCATTTGGTGGGTCGCAACCTGATTTCTGGTGGGTCCCAGGTGATGGAAAGATCATATAAATAATTGCCTCAAGCCCTGAAGCTATTCAAAAATCAGATAGCTGCTAATTGTCCTTCAAAGAGCTGGGTTTGCAAGGAGCTGAGCTCCTGCAGTTTGCAAGCTTGTGTAAATATAGGGAGATAAATGTTTGAGAGTCTTGTAAAGCTAGGTGGGTCCCGATAGAGTGTTTTTTAAAAAGTGGGTCCTGGTGTTAAAAAGTTTGAGAACCGCTGTTCTAGTAAATCATGGAATCTTTGTAGAGTGGTTGCCAGGCGAGTGTTTGGGCATATAGGAATAGGAGGGAAATGGCTTTTAGATGAAATGATGGAATGTAGAATTAACTGAAAACTGTGTTCTATACATTTTGCCTTAAGTGAAAGTTGGAAGGATATTTGTGAGGGTTCATAAATCTTTATTTTTTTGAAAAGATCTTGTCCAGCAGAATAGTGTATGAAAGATAATACTCTAATATAGAATTGTATTTAAGTATGTGCTTATGTTTAAATACAGGAAAAATTAACTGAGTTTTGTGTTTAAGACATAGATAGAGCTGATCTATCCTCCTGGATCAGAGTTTTATTAGGGAAGTAAAATCACTAAAATCTTGATTTCAGAGGAGTAAGTTTATTAGCATACCTGTTCTTTTTTTTCTTTTTTAAACTAAGTTCTTGCATGCCAACTGTAGGCAAAAGAAAGATAACGTTGGAGACTAGATTCATTTTCTCTCTTTGTTTGCCTCCTTGGGCCTTGGCTTTATGCTATCACCTGTGAGTGCTCTCTAACAGCCAATTGGTTCTCCTGCATTTTAGGTATCCCAAACCGTTGTCTTTTCTACATTTATTTTTCTTTTGGTGTTGGGTAGGGAGTCATTATGATAAACACCATCAAAAGTTTAGAAGATGTTGCTGGAAGATTTTAGACAGATACTGGAAAGTTACATGAGGTTAGGTCATGAGTTTAGGTTCTGTAAACTTGATCTCAAACAGCGTTGTAAAAAAATCAATAATATATTAAACATATCGTAGCCAAAAATCCCAATAACATTTTAAATTGTAACATTGTAGGACATGCTTTTGTCTCTATCGCAGTGCAATCCTGCCTGGGACAGGACAGGTGGAATGATAGTTCCACCACCATGTGTCGCAAATGTGCATAGCAATAAGGCATGTTTTTGACACCTGGAGAGTGAGTGGCGCCAGTGCTGAGGCCAGCACTGCTCACTCTTCGTGGTACTGAGACTGCCGTTGGTGGACACAGGTAAGGTCTGCGCCTGGAGGCGGGGGGAGGACAGAGCAGGGCAGAACAAGAGGGGGTGATTAGGTGGCCAGGCCTGGGAAGGGGGAGGAATCCTCGGTAACACGCTCTACTGAATCCTATTCCCCTTCCGGGGCCTGCCTGGCATTACACGGGCCTCCTGGATATGCGCCGCCCATTTTGCCGGCGCACATCTGAAGAGACCCATTGGGGCAGCTAGGCCATTACTCCAGGCCCTGAGAAGGCCTCTGCCTTTGTCGGCACTGGCCCAATCCTGGATAGAATACGGCACAGCATGCATTTGCACGCTGTGGCGGTCCTAGACAGAATTGGGCTGTCAGTCACACTTTCACGGATGGTAGTAGAGCACATGTAGTAGAGCTCAGAACTCAGTAGTAGAGCACATGCTTTGCATACAAAAGGTCCATTGGTATCCTTGGCATCTCCAGCTAGGACTTGGAAAGACCACAGTCTGTCTGAAAGCCTGTAGAACCACTGCCACTCTCCTGAACTGGATGGACCAATGGTCTGACTTAGTATATGACATGGTCTTTAAATGAGCAAAATGTGAGTCTGTAGATTTTCTGCTTCCCAACAGAAGCTCCTATTTGGGATCCATTGAATTAAGGCAATAGAAGTTGCTGGAAGAAAAGAAAAGCCAGTGAGTCAAATGCCCAGGGCCCTGCCCACCCCAAATCTGCCCCCCACACATCCTGCTGCAGCTCTGCCCCCATTTTTTGTAAAGTGGCTTAGCAGGGAGAACCCTGGGAGTGAAACCTCTCCACTGCTAGCATTCTATTCACTGGCCACTTTCCACCAAGTGGCAGTGGAGCTGCAAGCGGATGTGAGAAGAGGATGGGGAAGCTGAGCAGGTGGCAGGGGGAGAATATGGGGCACCCTCACCAGCTTGCTGTCTCCCCAGCCCATCATCTGAAGGATTTAAATGGCTTCATGGCTAAACCAGCCCTGCAACTGCCCTAGTACCAACTGTTACATGTGCTGTTTTTTCTGTATTATTCTCTTTTGCTTTCTATTGCATTATACCCTCATATTGTTTATGGACAATGTACACAGCTGATGCCAGGCAGCACCACTCAAGTCAACCCATGCCATCTGAAGCCAACATTATATTATGGACTATTTCATTAAGAACATCTATACCTAACATAACAATATGAACTCTGGACACTGCTTTTCTGTGACACTTAGGCCAAACCTCACCTCCTGAGTGCTGCTTTCATTCCAAGTTACACACCCTGGGAGGAGAAGGTAATCCCATTTGTGCAATCTCCTGCTTCCACTGAATGTAACCTTTCCAATGCACTCCCTGTTTTCATTGTCTCCACAGAACGCAACCTTTCAATGTATCTTATGTTTGTAATCTCTGCATACTGCATGTATCTCGGTATCTCAAAGTCACATATTGAGAAATGTGCCTTGTACATCTACATTTTGGAGCCACATCTGCATTTTACCAGTTTCCATTGCAACATTCTGGATCAACCCAATGAGCCACATCCTCTGTATAATTGTATTAAGGTTTTCTCCATGTAGCAATGTCCACCAGTAATTGAGTGTCAGGATGGTTCATATCAATGCCTACTTCGATCCTCATTCACCCACCAGGTTACACATTTACACACCAATACAGAAGCATTCAGAAGTTCCCTTTCAGAAGTTCCCTTTCAGACTCCTGGTAACTGGATCAAGACGTTGCAAGTGGCAAGCTCTCAGAGCTGCACGTAGGTAGCTTTCTAAAACCCCTTAAATATTAGAGTATTGTGACCAGCAAGCTGTTACTCTTTCTTGGTCAGTAGCGTAGCCAGAAGGGTGGTGGTGCTGTAAGTGCGTAAGATGCTGCAACATGCGTGTAAGCGACTCCTCCCACTCGCCAACGGAGCCATTCCAGGGAGCGACAGCAACACACAGTGCACTCCCCACAGTGCAGCGTTGCTCCCCAAATGGCTCTGATGATGAGTTGGAGGGGCCACTTACACACGTCATGCATCATCTTGCACTACTTACAGCACCGCCCCCCCCTCTGGCTACGCCACTGTTCTTGGTACAACACCTTTTTGTGTCTGTTGTGTCAAGGTAGGGTCTCCACACTGCGCAGAACCTCTGGATCCCTGCAAGACTCCCCAACCACTTCAGGAATTCAGGTAGCTATAATTGTGCTTTAAACATTTCCTCTTTCCTCTCAGCCATCCCTCCCTCTCCATCTCCTCCTCTCCTTTCCCAGTCCTAGCGTAGGCATTGGGGTAGAAGAGTAAGGATTCCCTTGAATGCTTTCCCTAAACATTGCACTTTATTTCATATTTCTCCAGATCAATTCCTGGCAAATAGAAGGAGCAGAAATGGAAGCAGTAACAGATTTTACTTTTTTGGGTTCCAAGATCACTGCAGACGGAGACAGCAGCCATGAAATTAAAAGACGCTTACTCCTTGGAAGGAAAGCTATGGCAAATTTAGATAGCATAATAAAAAGCAGAGATATCACCATGCCAACAAAAGTTCGCATAGTCAGGGCGATGGTGTTCCCAGTAGCAATGTATGGTTGCGAGAGTTGGGCCATAAGGAAGGCTGAGCGCCGAAGAATAGATGCTTTCGAACTGTGGTGCTGGAGAAGACTCCTGAGAGTCCCTTGGACTGCTAGGAGATCAAATCAGTCAATCCTAAATGAAATCAACCCTGACTGTTCCCTGGAAGGACAGGTACTGAGGCTGAAGCTCAAATATTTTGGCCACCTAATGCGAAGAGAGGACTCTCTGGAGAAGACTAATGCTGGGAAAGATTGAAGGCAAAAGGAGAAGGGGAAGGCAAAGGATGAGATGGTTAGACAGCATCACCGATGCAACGAACATGAAAATGAGCGAACTCAGGAAGATAGTGGAGGACAGGAAGGCCTGGCGGGATATGGTTCATGGGATCACGAAGGGTCGGACATGACTTAACGACTGAACAACAACAACAACACCTTATAGATACCACTTTTACATGCACCCCCCACTGATCAGGAACATCCTACACATTGGTTAGAGTTTATTGTTATTCCTGTATTGATCTTTTGGTGAAAGAGGCATTTTTGGTGTATCCTCTTAGTATCTATTTTTCTTACAATAAATCTGTGTTGTTTTGATTGGAAGCATTTTTCCTCTTATTCTCTTCTTTAAGGGTTATTTGCATTACACTGATCTGCACTCTGTCCAAGATCCCTTTTATCAAACAGAGCTGTATGTTTCATTTTGGCTATATTCCCTCTCTAGAGGCTACAGCAAGGGCTGGTCCCCCTGTGCATTCATCAAGAGAGACGTTTATTACTAATTTCTTCTCATCAGCTCTTTTGGTAATACTACCATTGTGGAAAGAGAGGACTCAAATCAGTAGTAAGTAGAAATGGGCAAACCCTTCTAGAGTCATCACCAGAAATACAGGTTGAGTATCCCTTATTCGGACTGCTTGGGATGGGAAGTTGTCTGGATTTTGGATTTGTCCAGATTTTGGAATATTTGCATGAATATAATGAGATGTCTTGGGGATGGGACCCAAGTCTAAACACAAAGTTCATTTATATCTCATATACACCTTATAGACATAGCCTGAAAGTAATTTTATATAATATTTTTGATAATTTTGTGCCCCAGCATGCCTTGCGCTATGCTAATCAGGTGCTGGAAAACGTGGTGTGTGTGTGTGTGTGTGTGTGTGTGTGTGTGTGTGTTTAAGTCATCGCCCCCAAAACGTCTGGATTTCAGAATAGTCTGGATAAGGAGTAACCAACCTGTAATTCTGCAACATAATTCAGGTCCCAAATTGGAATATGGTAGGTGACAAGGATGTTGGGCTCTTGTCACCTACCATAGTACCCAATACAAGTCTTCCCCTGCTTTTCCCTAACGTACCAGTGGATGGAGATGATGACTCACATTAGATGCTGCAGTAACACTGACAGCCATGGCTCCCAACACCTGCACTGTCACAACATTCACAGGTGCAGGAAGCAATGGGAACTATATTACATTCCATGGTTTTCTGAATCTCTGCAGTACCTGATGTGAACCCTCTTCACTGTTCTGTTAAGTAAGAGGAAGGGGTTTGATGTGGAGGACTCTCGTGGGGTGCTGCAGTATGGGAGAAGAATAGATCCAATCAGCAACAGGCCAGGATTCTGGGGGAATAATTAGATCCTGATAGGACAGATGCCCCTAATCTAATGTCAGACTGTCATTCCCTCCACAATTTTTGACTCTGTATGTTCAGTATGAGGTTCTTGTTCTCTGAAAATGCTTTTGAATGTAAGTTTTATTAAAAAATGTGTTGACTGAAACCAGATGGTAACGGTGTGCAAAAGTACAGTATCCATCATTTTATGCAGTGTCTCCTCACATAACCACAAATATAAACCTGTGGGCTGGGAATTTTTCTGTGTTACGGTACTTATTGATCTTCAAGATACATATTTTTTCAATTTCCAGCTTGTGTTTGGGAGTCAAATCTCTGGATTTTTTTTAACTGTTTTACTTTACTTTCTCAGTATTTTTATTTATCTGATATGTTTTCCTTTTCAGTTGCTTTTTTGATTTTAATATCATCCAATAAAACAAGCTTAAAACCTTACTGTCAATTAAAGTTACAGCTAATCCATATTTAAACTAATCCATATTTCTTCTGTGCATGAACCCTAGCAATGCTCAAATGTTAAAACTCAACAATTAATAGAATCTAGCACATAAGCACAAATACTTTTTTTTTAAATGTATCATGTTTACATCCCACCTTTCTTCCACAGTGAAACTGAAAGCAGCATTATGTGGGGTACGTAGGCAGTCATCCATCCAGGATCATCAACCTTATATAGCATGAATCTCCTGTTGCATGATTATTTTATAGTGTGCAAATTGAAAGCCATCTTTTTCCCAGGTAATATATATATCATTATATTCTGCCCAGTCTGCATTTTAATGCAGTGAATATTAACTCCTTACAATACAAATCAAAAGATGCATTCCGTTATAAACAATAGCATATATCACTGGTGGGGAACCGGCGGTCCACAGGCCGGATCTGGCCCCCGGAGCGATGAAAAGGCCTCCATGACTGCCACTGCATTGCAAAATGCAATATGCGTCCTGTTGGCATGGCTACATCGGCGCTGGAAAGTTGGTTAGGATTGCGCTGTTGATCACCTACCTAGATCCACTTGGACTTGCACCAGCAAAATCGCTGGTGCAGGTCTGTGTAGACCTATCAGGGCAGTGCAGGGTAACCCCTAGGCAAGGGAACAAATGTTCCCTTACGTGGAGGAGACCTTCACTATTGCCCGCACCCTGCAGGTTGCAGCACACATTCCAGTGGCAAAGCTGCATTGATGGGGGGGGGGTTGGATAGGATTGGGCTGTAAGTGAAACAATTTCATGCCTGGGGTGTTGCCATCTTATGCTGGCGTAGGCAGCAGTTGCACCTTGATAGATTCTTATTTGGTCTTAGTTGTTACCAAAGGCAGGTTCATAACAACGTGTATTACTTTTGCTTTAGGTGCAAAAGAGTAAAATACTTTGCATACAGAAGTCCAGGGTGGAAGGAACATGATCTGCTGGCACAGAATGCTGAAAGTTCCATCTATGCTGGTGCATCTCAGGTTCTTTAGCAAAGTGACTGCAACATCTTTGTGCTGCCCAAGCCAGATTTGTTAGAGTTATTTTAGCATGATAGGCAGCTGAACTACCGTACATCTCCTTTTATGGGTCTGAAATTGCAGGGATCATTTGCAGCCCTGCCTGAAATTTATGCCAAAACCCACAAAATGAAGTTTATTTTTAGATTACTTTGCTATAATTCAAAAGGATGGGGAAGAGAGAAAGAAAGTGAGAGATCCAAACTGCACACGATACTCAGCAGTGGATAGGGTTGTTGTTTTTTTTCCCCCCCATTTTCTTTTTACATAGTGCATGTAGCTAGAGAAGACCAGAGTGGAAGAGAGGGCAATTTAATTCTTTTCTTGCTGGTGCTTTTTCTTCTACAATCTTTTTGTATTACCCTATTTACATTTTCTGTGGGGAGGATGGAGGTAAGAAGCAATATTGGGACAATTGCTGGGATTAAAAAGGTTAAAAAGCCCCTCCTCTCTGCTCCAGTGAGTCTTCCACTGCAGATTGCAGTCTCTGCAGCTGGATTTTAACAAAAATCAAAACATTGTGGGAAAAGTTTAAATATATTATTTTTATATTGATTTATAATTGGTCTTTAAAATAAAATTTCACAGGGTGGCCTAAATAAAAATAGAAAGCCCACATAACAAACATAATACAGTATTGAAAACTGATAAAACACAATGGGCAGCCCAATCCTGTGCAAGTATGCGCAGCTGGCCTAAAGGGCCGGCCGTTGCATGCATCCTGAGCCCATTGCAGCCTGCACTGGTGCAGCCCAGGCTCACTTTGGGGGAAGGGGACATGCAATGGGGCAAGATAGGGAATGGAGGGGAGAATGTCCAGTGACTTGGAAGAGGCTGTAGGAGCGTGATTTCACTCTCTAAAGCCCTGCAAATGGTTTGCCAGCCAAAAGGTAAGCTATGCTATTTTAAACATTTTTTTCAACTTTTTACAGTGACCCCTATATCCATGCTAAAGTATTTTTGCTTTACACGGATCCTCACTATCCGCGGGTGGTGGTGCTGGTGGTTCAGAACGGAACCCCCGCGGATACAGAGGGCCAACTGTATCTATAGTAGTGGTTCTCAAAGTCCTCCCCACAAGTCGGGGAGAAACGTGAATCTGTGCGGGGTTGGAGTGATGATGGTAGCACTTCTGGGATTGCGGCGGCGCTCTTGGGATCGCACCACCACCAGGGGAAAAAGCGTTATTTTTAACTTACTAAGGGTCATACGAAAATTGGAAGTGGGTCGTAATCTCTGTGGAGAGCTGATCTGAAGCACAGGGAGGCCCGCAGAGGGGACCGTGGGCCTCCCCGCACCCTCTGGAGGGCCGGCCCCACCCTCAATAAGTTAAAAATAACCCTTTTACCCCCAGTGGTGTCGCGATCCCGAGAGTGCCGCTGCCACCGCCGCCATCACCACACCCCTTAAGGGGCTGGTGGCCACTTCCAGTTTTTCTGGTGGGTCATGACTACCAGTTTGAGAAACGCTGTATATAATACTTTACATATAATCATAAATAATACGTATATAGCACTTTACTGTAACACTTTAGCTGGTATGCAACGTGGATGGAATCTTCAACCTGGGGGAGAGAAGATTCTTTTGCTGGTGACTCAGCTCAATAGATCAGGTTAATAAAGGGTGGGGTTGGCATCAGGGGGTTGCTTTTTAACCAGGTTGGTTCTCTGGGCTGCCAGTTGTCTATCCTTAAGCTAATGAGTAGGCATGAAAGTTTGTAATTTATATAAACATAGCAGTGGCTTTTAAGAATCCACTTAGACCCTTTTATATTTCAAATGCAGGTGATAATTTTCATCATCAGACATTTGTCACATGCTTTGAATACAGATGGTACCAGAGTGTGACTGCATTATATTTCAGTCCTTAGCTTCCAGAAATATTTCTTTATCAACTCTTTCCACCCAGCCACCCTCTGCAGTTCTGTATTTTGAATATGCCAATTACTATACTTTTTGGATTTGCATAATGACAGTATTAGGTTTTACTAGTGATGGGCAGATTCACCAACATGTGAAAAATCTGGAGTAATTAAAATAATGTCTTGTCTTCCACTAGATGTGCAAAAAATCAAAATAAAACTGGTTTCTGTCTGGAACATATCAGGCCTCTAGTCCATATTACATTGACTTGAGAAATATTTCTAATGGCCCAGTCCTATCCATGAGGTATGCTGGCAGATCCTAAGGTCTGCCAGTGTACCGCAGAGTCCATCATCACTGCAGCCTCTCTGCTGGTCCATGGAGTGCTGCCACTGGTGCAAGACCTAGAAGGCTACACATCGGCAGCAGCGTGTCTCAGGCCGGCAGCCAGTGGGTGTCTGCTGGCGGTGAGGATGGATCAAGGTGGGGATAGGGCCAAGACAAGGGTGGATCAGGGCAGGTCTCGGTGGCAGCAGTGCCCATCGATTCCTACCCTCTTGTCCCAGGCTTGACATGCTCCCTTTGGCCTAATGGATCTACGCCAGCAAAAGAGCTGCCATAGATCTGAATAGGCCAGCCATGGGGAACAAGGGAGCATCCAGAGAGGTAAGTAAATTTTTTCTTAACTTACATTTCTTTACTGTTTTCTTTATTTGCAGCTTTACTTTGATGCTCCATTAGTGGCCCTGCATTGTGCAGACCACCCAAGATAGGGTTGGGCCATAACACCCCTGGAATCCATGGTGAGTCAGTGAGTCCTAGCAGTATCAAGGACCTTATTCTCTGCTGTAGACTTGGAGACTTCCAGGGATGTGGATCAAGTCTCTGACTCCAAGTCTCAAGTCTCTGGGTCCAAGTCTCAAGTCAAGTCCCAAGTGTTTGCCCCCGAGTCTTTGGTTGCAGAGTTGCAAGTTCCTATCATTTTAATGGGGAAAACGGGTTTAAACCTGAATAAAATTTGACTTGTTGTAAAAGGCTCCAAGTCTAGAGCCGAGTCTTTTACAATTGCCGAGTCAAGTCCGAGTCAATAAACTCAAGTCTACATCACTGGAGACTTCCAGAAGCTGAAAGCATGGTGAGAACTC
This sequence comes from Plestiodon gilberti rubricaudatus, assembly GCA_026170595.1. NCBI lineage: Eukaryota > Metazoa > Chordata > Lepidosauria > Squamata > Scincidae > Plestiodon > Plestiodon gilberti. Next base: position 115,302,644 of record JANXHW010000003.1, read on the forward strand.
CAGAGAGAAGTTGAGGCCAATCAGCGGAGGCCAATTTGGTCTCAATTTGCCTTGAGATGGATTGCAGATTGAAATGTTTCTGGAGAGGTGGACAAACTCCAAAAATCTGGTCAAACTCCATCTCCACCTTCATTTCAGTGTCTGCCAGAGTGCCCCATTGCTAGTTATTAACTCCTCTGAACATTGTTTGTATGGTTTGACTGCAGATGGCACTTGGCAGTTGTTCAGCTGCTCTTCATAGTGGCTGTACTGTACGTTTTTAAACCAATAGTCCCACAGTGTTGGAATTGTATTTCTTTTGCTTTTGTTTCATAGTAAGGGAATATGGAGTTGACCTTGGGGGTGGCGGGTGAGTGACTACTGCTGTGATGTGCGTTTGTACGTTAATCATATTGTAGAGGGGCACAAAAATGAACACTTAACTTGCAAGTAGATCTGCAGACCCTCTCCCCCATGAGTATTGAGGAGGGGCAGAAGTGAAGATTCATGCTCTTTTTACTTCTTCATGCATGCGGAGGAGCATTCTCCATTTGCATTCTCTTCTGAGACAATTTCTAAGCCAAACATGGAACTTTCGGAAGCTGTACTTTCAATTATTCAATAGGCTTCCTAAAATCCAGGCTGATGATCATCTTAAAAGATAAGGCAGCTCATCGCTTTAGAAAAATAAATCTGTTTTACATGGTGGCACAGACAGCTTTTCACATTGAGAATGGTAGGATATGATGATTTGGAGTACTGTATTCATATTTCTTTACAATTATATCGAAAATATTAGACAAGTTTCAAATACAAATATAAACTCCCATATTCCCAATAAGAATGTCCTAGAAATGGGAATCACATGATACTTTGATTTTCCTATAATACTAAATCTAATGAGGAAAATACATATACAGCAGTAGTTGCAGAAATGTATTACATGTTTTTGAAATTTAGTTTGAACGTGTACTTGAAGAAGCAGTGATCTGATATTGGGGACAATATATAGACAATTTAGGTCTACATCAGCATGTCTGTTAGTGTTTGGGATGCCACTGAACAAGTTCCAGTATAATTCTTTTTAAAAACAAAAACAACCCAGAACTGCTTACTGTCCAGAGCAGGACCTTAAATTTGGTTGCTTTTGCAGGATTGGTACAGCGCCGTGCTATTCTTACCTCCTTCTGTGCTGCACGTCAGTGAGGTTGTTTGGGGTGTCTTAGAAGCTCATGGGTAACCAGAGGTCCTCTTTTTCCAGGACATGTCCTACATTCTAGGCTCCTGTCTGGCAAAAGAGCAAGAATCTCAGCGATTAGCCCTTTCAAAGGTCTCAAGGAGAGCTTTCATTGTCATTAAATTATCAAGCCCTTGCGCCTGAGGAAACAAAAGGAGCCCAGCCTGGAGGCATGCTATGCCTGTGGGGAGAGCTCAGCAAAGGATGCAATCAAAGGCAGCTGACACAGGTCTGAGGCTTGTGTGGAGCCCATATCTTCAGGTGTCTTGCTTTTCCTACCTCTTTTTCACATGGGGGCAAAATAGGCCTATTTTCACAAAATAGGCCAGTGCAAGACAGGCTCACTCCACCAGGATACTGTGCATTCCAGTAAAAAAAATGGTGCCTAGGAAGAATTGGCCACCAGAAAGAGCTTCGTTGCCATCTCTGTTCCAACATCTTTGGAAATTTCATGCTCCCTGAAATTTGCCATCAATTGCTCCCCAGCATTCCACAATGGAAACAAGATGAGGCCTCAGGCAATTGGCAAAACTTTAAAAATCAAGCAGCTGCCGTTCACATTAACACGGTATTAATGAAATACATTTATTTCATAGCAATATCTTAAAAACAGGAACATCAAAATTAGTTCAAAATATCACTGATTGTTACTTGCTTTAAGGGCAAAGTACAGTTGGACCTTGCTATCCATGGGGGATCTGTTCCGGACCCCCCTCCCCGCGAAGAGCAAAGATCTGCAGATGCTGAGTCTGCAATAAAAATGCCGTTTAAAGAAAAAAAGAGCCCCCAGAGCCCGGTTTTACCTTTTAAAAGCTAAACTGCTGCATTTTCAAGCCTCCACGAGGCTTCTTGAAGCTTCAAGACCCATTTCTGAGTCATGCAAAGGCTCTTCCCCCCCCTCCCAGCCTTGTCCCAGAATGCACCCTGGGAGGTGCATTCTGGGAGGTCCCAGAATGCACCCTTATCCCAGAATGCACCCTGGGAGGAGGGGAAGAGTGTTCGGGTGACCCAGAAGTGGATCGTGCGCTTCAAGAAGCCTCATGAAACCTCGGGCTTTGGGGACTTTACCCCCCTCTTTTTAAAGGGTTTTTAGCGTGTACATTCGCGGGTCTGGGACCTACGGTGTAACAAATCCGCGGGTCCTGAACCCATGAATAAAAAGGGTCCACACTGTATATCAATTCAGGATTTTAATAAAAATACTTTTTAGGTTGCAATCCAAGTAAATTGCCTAGGAATAGTTACGCAATTTTGCACGTACAGGTTCCTCACTTGTAATAGATGTTTTAGGGGAATAAATAGTTATATTGTATGTTTAAAAGCATTGTTGAGAATCTAAATTGTGCTGTTTTGTTTACCCTCTTAAGGTCCATCAAATTATACACTTGATTTAATATAATGAAAAAAACCAAACATTGTTTCAGAAACACCTCCATTATGAAGCTTTCCCCTTCAGTAACCACACTCAATATATTCTTCTTGAGTTGCTTAACACAAAGCATTTTGTGCTGACAATTGCAACCCGCAATGTAAAAAAACCTTTCACACATGATAAAGAAAAATAGAGACCTTTCAGAAATGAGCCAAAGGATTCTGTCTTGCTCCTCAGTCTTGCTGACATTTTATAATTGTCTTGTGTCTTCTTGAGTGGCAGCTAACTGGAAAGAAAGAAGAACTGTCTGTCAAAATGGAATAAAAAATTACTAGATGTTCCTTTGTTAGGACCAATCTAAAATTCTAGGTCTTCAGTCAACAAAAGACTGCAAATTACTGCAGGGAATAATATTTGCTTCGTGCCTCAAAAGAAAAGACAAGATTAAACAGGAAGTTTGAATTAATAACAGTTCAAAAATAAACATTTCTTTAAAGTGAGTCATCAAACATTGGGAAGTACGCAGACAGGATTCTTTTTTATTTCACATATATTAACTGAGAAACATTCCTGAAGACTGCAGTTAACTTTGTACGTTTGTTTCCCCTCACTTCTCTCCTCTGTCTTCTTTATTCCTATTCCATCAGTTCAGCCTTCAAAAAGCCAGAATTAAAATTATTGCAAAACTGGCAGGATGTATTAGATGCACCTGATATCAATTTATATATACTGTGTTTCCCCGAAAATAAGACAGTGTGGACGCAATCCAAACCTACTTAGGCCACCGTTGTAACCAGTGGCCCATCGAAAACGGGAGGCCCCAGAATGGAAAGGGGATTCAAATCCCCTTTGAATTCCCCTTTTGGAGGGGATTTGAATCCCCTTTCCGTTCTGGGGCCTCCCATTTTCACTGGGCCACTGGTTACAATGGCAGCCTAAGTAGGTTTGGATTGTGCCCTGTCTTATATTAATTTTGCCTCCAAAGAATGCAGTAGGTCTTATTTTCAGGGAGGTCTTATTTTCCCAACCTGCAAGGAGGCTGCAACCTTGCAGAGTCTCTCTAGCACATGGTGGTTCCAGTCTAAAAAAGGAGTAGCTGCCACCTCTCTCTGGTTTCATTTACACTGTAAATACTGACAAAAGTCCTTGTAAAGTGCTATAGGTATAACAACAATAAATGGACTGCACTTTCTAGTTAGGTAAAGGTAAAGGTGACCCCTGACAATTAAGTCCAGTTGTGTCCGACTCTAAGGTGTGGTGCTCATCCCCATTTCAAAGCCGAAGAGCCAGCGTTGTCCGAAGACGCCTCCATGGTCACGTGGCCGGCATGACTCTCCTTGCTGCAGCGCGTAGCATGCGGCTGGCACACGGAGCGCTGTTTACCTTCCTGCAAGCGGTACCTATTTAGCTTCAGCCTAAATTTTATTATTTTTCAAGTATACTGTAGGCTTTCATAGTTGCACCTTACTTGGCAGGTGTATAGAATGCCTATTAATAGTTGTACTGCATGCAGCTGATCAAGTAAGCTACAACCTACAAAGCCACCTGTTTTAAGTGGCTATTTTGGAAACCTGTAAAATTGGTAACCTAGCAAAGAAGTTGGATTGTTCATCAAGAACTAACCAAAAGGAAAAGTATTTGCATAATAGAGGAGATCGGTTATTAGGTTTTGCTTGCATGTACTATATTTCTGGACTGCTTTGTCTCTACCTAGAATTGAATTATTTATCATAGCAGTAATAGATGCAGATCTTTAGCAAAGAATTCCAGTTTCCAACTGCTTAATGGTATAATTTTCCCAAACTATTACCAACGTTCAAGCATCAAAAAGTCCCAAGGATATATTAAATGTTACTGAACTGCAAAGATTAGGGCTAGCGATGGGGTGAACTGCTTTGAGGGATGGGCTGGAGGAGGCAGTGAACTGACAAGGAGTGCCCTTCACCCCACATATGCCTGCCACCTCCCCTGGCTTGCTGTGCCCCCAGCTGCTTCATCCTGTGATCCTCTCCTTGTTTGCTGAGAGTGAAAGAGAGGAGGATCCAGGCAGTGGCAACTCCCCTCTTCAGCACTGCTGCCACAAGCAGTTGCAGCAGTGGTGCTGGAGAAAAATAGCAAGGCACTGTTCTGATCGTTCCCATCCATGAGCTATTCAAATAGGATTGCTCTGCCTTCTTGCCTGTACATCAGCAGCCAGACAGGCAAGAAGGTGAAGGCCTCTTTACCGTTAGCTCTTCTGCCTCCTGCTTGTTCAGCCAGTCATGTTCAAAGAGGCTAAGGGCACAATACTATCCGGCTGTTAGGCCGACATAAGACCTCTGTGCCAGGCCATGGCTGTTGCAAAAGCTGCTGTAATACAGTTGCGCTCTGCGCCGGCCCCTGTGGGCCAGATCCAGATACCGTGTGGTTCAGGGGTGGGCGTTCTGGGGGCCTAGCAGGGTGGGGGGAGGATGGGGTGGGCGGATCGGGCCCAGGAAAGGGCAGGATCGACAGCAGCAGCATGTGCTGTATCCTATCCCTCACCCAGGCCCGTTACACCAGACATGGGCCTCCTTGCACTGTGCCGCCAAAATAGGTGGCGTGGATCCAAGGATGCACATTCGGATGGCTGGGGCTTTACCTGGGGTAAGGGAACAAAAGTTCCCTTACTTCTCGAGGAGATTTTCAACCCTGCCTGCTATGCTCAGGACACAGCATTGCTGGCACCGGCATATCTGGATTGCTCAGCATAGCATAGGATAGGATTGGGTTGTAAGCAGAGCATGCTGCCAGCGGAGGAGGCTTCCATTCCCAGCATGCTCTTCGCAACCTGTCTGATCACAGCCAGATGGGAACAAGTGAAAGGTAGAGGTAGGGGAAAAGGCAGGGAGGGGGAGCACTCTAGGATCACTGCACTGCTGCCCTCTCTTTGCTCACCTGGCTGCTTCTTCAAACAGCTAGGCAAGCAAGGAAGAGGAAGAGGTAGTGGTGGCAGGGCGCATGCCGTAGCAGACATGCAAGCAAAAAATGGGGGGGGGGAGAATTAGGGGGTTATGTCAGGAGCCATTTGTGGGTAATGGGGAGATACACACTGGTGGGAATGCCGGATCTGTTTGGGCCACCCCTGGCACAGATAAAGGGTTTTAGCAAAGAGTTAAAAACGGTCAAGTTACAACTGAAGAGAAGTGAAGGTGAGAGGAAGTGGCTTGCCTAAAGCCACCCGGTGAGAATTCATACCAGAGGTGAGATGCAAGGTAGGAAAACCCTGGAGATTCACAGCTCAGTCTCTTAGCCAAGATGCTGCATCATCTGACTATAATTTAAAAATATAGAATGAAATACGTTTTACGTTTGACCTCATTCTGAGTCGAACCTCCCTTTATCACCCTTCCCTTTTGTGACCCTTTTATAACAGTTTTCTGCCCCGTGCGTCTTCTGCTCAAATGCAGTGTGGTGATGGGACAGCTGGCAGTGTGGTATTTTTCCTGGCAATGGAGGGCCAAGACTTGAGGACTGTGTGCTCCTGCATAGCCACTGGGAAGAAACGTGGAAACGTGGTTTCCAGGGCTTGTATGTTCAGTCTACTGAACTGAGCGTGCTAGTTCCAGGCAATGAAGATTAAAACATAAAACATAAAAAATAAAGGATTGAGAATAAAACGGCCAATATCATTCTGCCTTTGTACAAATCGATGGTAAGGCCACATCTGGAGTATTGTGTCCAGTTCTGGTCACCACACCTCAAAAAGGATATCGTTGAATTGGAAAAGGTGCAGAAAAGAGCGACCAGAATGATTCGTGGGCTGGAGCACCTCCCTTATGAGGAAAGGCTACAGCGTCTGGGGCTTTTCAGCCTAGAAAAAAGGCGCCTGAGGGGGGACATGATTGAGACGTATAAAATTATGCATGGGATGGAGAGAGTGGATAGAGGGAAATTCTTCTCCCTCTCGCACAACACCAGAACCAGGGGACATGCACTAAAATTGAGTGGAGGGAGAGTTAGAACAGACAAAAGAAAATATTTCTTTACCCAGCGTGTAATTAATCTGTGGAACTCCTTGCCACAGGATGTGGTGATGGCACCTGGCCTAGATGCCTTTAAAAGGGGTTTGGACAGATTCATGGAGGAAAAGACCATCACAGGTTACAAGCCATAAGCAACCTTCTGGTTTTAGAAGTGGGTTTTCTCTGTGCCAGGTGCAGGGGAGTGGCAGCAGGAAACAGGTTATCTTGTTGGCTGTGTGCTCCCTGAGGCATCTGGTGGGGCCACTGTGTGATACAGGATGGGCTTTTGGCCTGATCCAGCAGGGCTCTTCTTATGTTCTTATATTCTTATACCTCTTCACCTATTACATATTCTTATTAGTCCTTTGCTGACAAGCAATGCTATCTACACATTCTGTTCATCTTCCAGAGATCACAACACAGTCATTCAGTGCCACAGTCAGAAAGCAGGACTGGACAGAACACACATATAACCCAAGAAAGTGAGCTAAGCCACAGACTACCAGCCAAAGGGCCCAATCCTATCCCCCCCCTCCAATGCTGCCGTGCTGCCAAAGTGTGTACTTCATCCTGAGAGGAGGCAGTCCCGGAGAACTCCTCTGGGTAAGGGAACATTTGTTCCCTTACCTGGGGGTAAACCTCCAGTGCCAGAATGGGTCTACTCGGACCTGCCCCAGGGACTCAAGACAGCAGATCAAGGCCTTTGCCGCTGATACCATGCCCTTCTAGCCCTCGTTCTGCCCCCGCCATTCCGTCTCCTCACCATTGCTCCCCATCCCCACCCCATTCCATATTAGGTGGACAACCTAATAGCTACCTTCATCACCTGACTGCCCCAAGCTTGGGCCTACTGCTTGCCAGTGCTACCTGCCAGCCGCAACGTCATTGCCACTCACTATACAACAATTCACTAAGCATCTTCTGCCTTTTCTTCTTTTTTTAGTGCCCACTGACTCCAACGTAGTAGGTAGGACATCAGTGAGCAAACCAGTTAACCTGTAAAGCAGCGTCTTTTCCTCACTTGCCCACCACCTCCTCAGCAGCAGCACCACACATCCAGCCACACCTCCCTTCAGTGTCAGACCTGGGCTGGGAGACCCCCATTCAAATTCCCACTCAGCTATGATGTCAAACTCTCAACTCACAGGGTTGTTGTGGGCAGAAAATGGAGGGGAGAAGAAACCATGTACTTCTTGCCGGAATGGTGGAACAGCAATAAAGAAAAAAGGAAGAAGACATTGATGTGCAATGAGCACTGTGGTGGGCAGGCAGTAGTTTATAACAAAATAAAATACATATTGGGAGGGGGGAGAAACTGGTGGGGCAAAAAAGACATCCCCCCCCCCATTCTAGAAACTGGCTAGAAAGAACAAAAAAGTTGAGCCATTTTTTTTCTGGCCCGTTGGCAACCCTATGAATACACTTCGCTTCCTACAGCCTTCTGTTTCCCAAGGCAGACTTGTTTTGCATAGAATCTGCTTGATGTATCATTCATTTACCCATGCCTCTTCAGATATCTTGAGTGCTAATCTGAAGATTATATAAAGAAATTAAAGAGTTATCTTAAATCGTGATACAAAGAATCCCCAGTTGGACTGAAAGGTGGTGCAACTGATATTGGCCTGTTAATATGTAGTTCATATTTAAAAGAAGGTTTCCACTGAATATTTTCTTTTTGACTCAAGGGGAATATTTATTCCTCTTCACTATTATATATGGCTCTTAATACATCATTTTTCTATTCAGTTACTATCATGGGATGGCAGCCTAGGCGCGCTCATTTTTTTCCCTGGAATTTGGTGTATGGATATCAAGACAGATTCATTTTCTCTTTAATAATGTTCATCACTAAATAGGAATGAATTTCTATATCATCAAATAATAGACTTAAAAGCTATACAGTTTCTATACTTGAATCATTCTAATTTGCCCTCTTATCAGACATAGCACCTCAACATCACACAGCTTTATGAATTAACAAGTACGATTCTAATCTAAAACCAATTTAAGAAAACATAAAATATTCCTTTGCATTCAGCAAGATATGATATTAGGCTCTAAGTGATTAACACGGAAAAAGAACATCTATCATCGTAAAAATAATTTGTTCATTTTGTTCTAAACTTGTACTTTATATTTTTACTGTATGATTATGAGCTGCTAGCAAACACATTGTAGTATATTGTATAAAACCCATACTTCTAAGTTATTAAAAGCACACTTTATTAATGTTTTATATTTTGCAGAATGGTCCTGGCAATGTCTCTTCCTCCTGGATAAAGGAGAAGCACTGGGAGAATGGAACTGACTAGATGTCTATCAGCGCAATCCTATGAGAACGTCGGGCGATGGAATGAGCGTTCGCCGTTGTGAAGGTGCCGCAAAGCACGTTCGCGATGACTCTCGAGCAAGGGAAGCTGGCGCAGAGGCTGGCCCCCCTTGCTCCGATGTCAGAGCACCCTAACGGCCACCGGACCAGATAGGTCAGGATCCGGCGGGCGGGGTGGTGGTGGTTCGGCGGTAGAGGGAGGGGGCCCAGTCAGCCCAGGAGGGGGTGGGAGATGTAACAACACAGCCTTTTTCCTACTTCCGCCAGCGACTTTGCTGGCGGAAATCTGAGGAGGTAGATCGGGCCGGCCGCCATTTACATGCAGGGAAGGGGACGAGCATCCCCTTCCCTGGGTAGACCTCCACCCCGGCAGCAGCCTGGCCACTGAGGAACAGGATCCGGTGGGTGGCCATGGGCTGTCCGCCGGATCCTTACGTAGGAGGTCTATAAGAGAGTTAGGATGGTGTAGTCTGGTTCTGGTGTTGAACTTAGGCCTGAAAGAGCCAGGTTCAAATCCCCACTCAGTCATGAAGCTTCCTGGGTGACCTTGGGCCAGTCACTGTCTCTTAGCCTCACGTTCCTCACAGGGTTATTGTAAGAACCAAAGGAGGGAAGGAACCATGTACACCACCCTGAGCTCCTTGGAGGAAGGGTGGTATGAAAATGTGAAAATTAAATAAAATAACTAAATAATTGAGCAAATGATTCTCAGGCCAACCAGGAAAAACACCATTCCCTTGAATCAAAGACTTATGTTCATGTTTCCCTGTAGGAACAGCAGTAGGGTCTCTCTGATTTCTCTCACAGATCTCACTCACCTGGATTTGGACAATCAGCTGCATATTCCAGTCCTGCTCCACACAGATCTGAGAGGGGTTTCTGGTGCTACTGGAAATAGTCTTTGCCTCTTTCAAGTTACAGCCCCCCCCCCCGGGGTCTGGTCTTTTCCCTTTATTTTCCCGGACCGTTCCAGGCCCAATGGAAGCCTCTGCCGCCGCCGCCGCTTTTGAGGCTTGTAAAGTTTTTAAACTTACCTTTTTTTCCTGGAGGCGGCCATCTTGGATCTTGCAAAATCTCATGAGATCCAAGATGGCGATGCCCAAATCTCATGAGTGCATGAGGCAGTACTTACAAGATTTGGGCACCGCCATCTTGGATCTCGCAAGATTTTGTAAGATCCAAGATGGCCACCGCCAGAAAAAAGGTAAGCTTTGAAATTTGTTGCTACTGGGGGTTGGGGCCTGCTGCTGGGGGCTGCTGGGGGCTGTTGGCGGCTGGGGACTGCTGCTGGGGGCTGCGGGCTGCTCCTGCTGGGGGCTACTGCTGGCTGCTGCTGGGGGCTGGGGGCTGCTGCTTGCCGCTGCTGCTGGGGGCTGCTGACGATGACGGAGGCAGCGGGGGCAGCAGTGATAGTGGTGGCCGCAGCTGGCGGTGAAGATGGAGGCAGAATGGCGGCGGCTGGACAGGGTTTAGAAAACCCAGCCAAAAAGGGACAGGTGTAGATACAGAAAGAATGGGTGGGAATGTAACTATGTGTAATGAGCTCAGCCCCCCAATGGGCTGAAACGTTCTTGCTTATATGACTATGTAGAAATCAGTAAGCCCTGCCCCTTTTGGGCAGAGACTGCCTTGCCTGTTGTTGGCCTTGTACACTTATCTTGTCTCTCTTTTGCAGAATAAACTTGAAAACATTCCAATCTTCAAAACCTGTTGCGTGTTTATTTGCCGCACTGGGACAAACTCAGCCCACTACTAGGGGTTTTAAGAATTTGGCTAACATTCCGACAAGGCTTTCAGGGACATGCAAATTAGGCACTTGAAGCTGCTGCCAATGACTCTTCAGTTAAAGCTAGCAAGGCTGCTCTTGCAAGCTTCCTCTCAGCTCCTGCTCTTGGAGGCCAGGGGGGCAATTATGGCAGCACTTCCAGCGCCTTCGTGCGTCTCTGGAAGTTCCATGTGACCCTGGCGGGACATTAGCACTGCCTTCCCTGTGGCTCTGTTTTTGCATGAGTCTTTTGCCTTTTGCTGAGGACGCAGCCAGAGGCGTCACTACCCCCGTTGGCGCCCGGAGCAACGGGGGGGTGCCGCCCCTATTATTAAAATATCGCTTGCCATTTGGCAGGATGATACGTATAAGAAAAAGAGTCTCTGCAATTAGTTCACCCTTTCGTTCAAGGCCAATGGTTGAGTTAATTACAAGAGAACTACTTGATTGTTATACCTTAGGTGGGTTAAAAAACAATAGCAATGGGAATTGGATTGGGCTCTGCAGCCATATCCCTTCCTGTAACCTTCACCTAGTGAAGATGACATCTAGGTATGAGGCCTGGACCACATTAACAGCTGTGGGGAAAAAAACGATATATAATTAAATAAAACTCCCTTTCTCCTCAGAATCACTGCAATTCTTAAGTTAGATTTCAATTTGATCAGCCTTCCCTGATCTTTATGACAAAGGAGTATGAGAAATAGCCTTAATCTAAATATCCACAGGCCTAGTTCTCTGAGATTATAAACCTGGTGGGGTGCTGCTGTTTTTATGATCTTGTTTTAAATGTAATTTTTTAATCAATTTTTAGATGTTTTTATTACCTTTTTTGCTGTTTAAAAAGTAATTACTGTATTTATTTGTATTTTCTGTATTTTTGTATTTTATTTTTGTGTAAGCCGCCTTGGGTCCCTTTGGGGAGAAAGGCGGGATAGAAATATTGTAAAAAAATAAAACCTGTGTCTGGGCTGCACCCAGGGGCATAACAAGGATGGGGCCTGAGGAGCTGCCCCAGGTGCAATGCCAAAGGGGGGGGGCGCAACGGTCAGGCTCCACCACTTAATGGCTGCCCTCATATTCGCCTCGGAACACTCGAGCCCAACGCAAGGGCAGCCATTCGCCTGCTGCCTTCTTGTGCTGCTCCTTCTCCTCATGATTTTGAAGAGAAGGAGCAGTGAGTGGAGGGAGTCGGCAGCAGCCCTTGCGTTCTGCTAGGACTGCTCCAAGAGGAACGCGAAGGCTGCCGATAGTGCCCGAACCCGGAAGTGACATTACGTGATGTCACTTCCGGTGTGTAGCAAGCTCTCGTGCCCCAGGCAGCATTTGTTACACTCCTGGCTGCACCATTTCAAACTGCAGGTGACAGCTCACGTTACTGAATCATTTTGCCACATACACACAAATTCCCTGCATACAGAAAACTAGTTGTGAGGGGAAATGCTAGGTTAGAATCCTTTTGGATGACATCTAGTTTTTTATAGAGATAAATTCACATATGGAGAACATTCCATTACGGGGGGGGGCTACCTTCAATATGTGGTGGTATATCCCACTGTTAGGTTTACCCCTTCCATGAAAACCAGGCCAAAAAGTACCAAGGCAAAATTGCAGGCATGTCTACTGTACAGACTTCAGCTGCTTTAATAATCCCTAACAGAGAACAGGAAACTTCCCAGAAATTGTGGCATGAGGTGTGGAGGATAACCAGTGACAAGTTCCACCTTGCTGGGGCTACCGCTGCCATTGGTATTGAGGATTCAGTGGTCAGTTTGGCCAGGTGGGTCTTCTTCTGAACATGGACCCTCAGCCAGTGCCCCATTTGGCTGACTTAGCTAGCTGACCAAAAAGGGGGGGGGGAGATAGGAATGATTTCTCTATTTTCTTTCGAGCTTTCCTGAAACATCCCTGACAAGTTTTCAAGGAACCACACCAGTGCTGGTCTAGCCATGAGGCTGATCGATGTGACTGCTTTGAGCAGTAGGTCGAAGGGGGTAGCAAATTGACAAGAGGTGCCCTGCCTCCCATGTCTGCCTGCTGCCCCCTTCAACCCACCACCTACCCAGCCACTTCAATCAGCATTTTGATCTTCTTCTTGCGTGCTGAGAACAAATCACACAGGAGGAGGATTGGGACAGTGGCAGCATCTCTCTTCCTCCAGCACTGCCACCATGAGCAATCACAGTGGTGAGCTGCAGGAAGAAGCAAAGGGGTGATCCTCTTTTGATTGATTGCTTCCGTGAGCAATCAGGACAGAATTAGGTCTACCTTCTTGTCCACCCTGCAAAGAAGCCAGGTGGACAAGGAGGTATCCTCCCCCCCCACACACTTCTCCTTCCTCTAACATTTTGCAGGCTACCCATCTGCCACCACCTCCCTCCTGCTACTGCCCGACCCTGTTCTAACAAGCAGCCTGGGCAAAACACGCGGGCAGAAGCACTCTCCACCCAACCTGTTGATTTGAACAGGGCCAGGTGGCAGCAGGAGGGAGGCAGCAGCAGTGGCAGCCAGCTGGTCCAAGAGATAAAGTAGAGCAGTGGTTCCCAAATGTTTTAGCATCGGGACCCACTTTTTAAAATGGCACTCTATCGGGACCCACCTAGCTTTACCAGACAGTGATCTAGAAAGAAATATTTGTATTTATTTACAAGTAATAATATTTTTAAGTATTTATTTATTTACAAAAAAACTCAATCCATTTCTCCTAATGAGGCAGCCCCAGTGAATAACCTCAAGGCTTGAGGGGCTTAGTTACATGACCCACAGCATAATCCTAACCAACTTTCCAGCGCTGGTGCAGCCACAATGCTGCCCCAAGGTAAGGGAACAAATGTTCCTTCACCTTGAGGAGGCCTCCATGACTGTCCCTACACTGCAAAATGCAGTGTGTGTCCTGTTGGCACAGCTACACCAGTACTGGAAAGTTGGTAGGATTGCGCTGCCAGCCTTCACCTGCTCCCTCTACCTGTCATTGATGGACTTGGAAAAAACACACCATAAAAAAAGATGCTCAAACATTTATCTCCATATATTTACACAAGCTTGCAAACCACAGGAGCTCAGCTTCTTGAAAACTGCAGGAGCTCAGCTGTTTGCAGTGAAATTAGCAACTATCTGATTTTTGAATAGCCTGAGGGGTTGTGGCAATTAGTTATCTAATCGTTCCATCACCCTGTTTTCATTGGAGGCTCTGCAGAACCCACCAGAAATCAGTCCCAACTCACAGTTTATGAAATGCTGAACTAGAGGAAGGTTTACAAAGTCAATATTTTACTTTTCTGTATTCCAAGATATGCAGAAGACCCACAATTATACATGTGGTCACAGGTCAGGAAGGCTACACTTTTGATTAAACCAGGTAATCACTCCCACCATTGATGCAGAATGAAACAGCTGGAACAGTGAAAGAAACATTTTGCCCTTGGTGAAGACTCTAGGGATAAAATGTGAATGCCATGTGCACATCTGAGATCAGCATTTTGCCTGAAAAGAGTTTCACAGATGCACTTCCAGGGAAGAGCTTTACCTAAGCCAGCACTTTCTTCAAAAAAATAGGAAAAGCAAATTTTCTTCTAGACATAAAACAGATGTGCACATGCTTAGAAGTTAACAATAGTACTTAGCATTCTGCTCAGAATCAGAAATCCTTTATTGGCATACAAGGATAGCATATCACAGAGCTAACTTAGACATATCATAGGTAGAGGTGACCCCTGACAATTGTCCAGTTGTGTCCAACTCTAGGGTGTGGTGCTCATCCCCATTTCAAAGTCAAAGAGCCAGCGTTGTCCGAAGACGCCTCCGTGGTTATGTGGCCAGCATGACTCTCCTTGCCGCAGCGCGTAGCATGCGGCTGGAACACGGAGCGCTGTTTACCTTCCCGCAAGCGGTACCTATTTATCTACTCACATTAACATGCTTTGGAACTGCTAGGTTGGCAGGAGCTGGCCAAGCAACGAGAGCTCACCCTGTCGCAGATTCGAACTGCTGACCTTTCGATCGACAGCTCATGGTTCAGCGGTTTAACCCACTGCGCCACCCGCTGGTCATAGAAACCTATATCATAGACACCTATAAAAATATTTTGCTTCAACTAACATAAGGAAGATGGCAACTCCTGCCATCACTTCCAATTGACTACCATATAATAAATAAGTTTACTCTGATCCATAAGACTAGACTTACCATCCGTCCCAGAAAAACTGGGACAGTCCCGGTTTCCGGAACCTGTTCCCGGCCAGCCAGGCCCGGAACCAGGTCTGTCCCAGTTTTCCTGGTCTTCCCCCTCCAGCTGCTGCCGCTTCCACAATTTCAAAAGTTCTACTGGGCGCCGCCATCTTGGTTCTCGTGAAATATCTACCATGTCAAAGGCTGCCTTGAAGTCTAAAAAGGCTGTAAACAATATAGAGTGCGAGTTCGAAAGCTGATTTTCTGCTAGATATGAGAGTATCAAACAAGATCCATAGTAGATTTACCTGTCCTGAATCCCACTTGTTCAGGACCCAAGATATCATGTTCCACTATCCAAGAGGTTAGCCTACTTAGAAGGTGGGATGCATATAATTGTCCTGGTACTGAAAGGAGATATAATAATCAGATTATTATCAGGAGGTCTATAATCAGAAGGTGAATCTCGATCCCCTTTCTTAAAGCTAGGGATAATTATCGACTGGGACCAGGATTTCGGTATAATCCCAGTTTGGTCCACCCAGGTAATCCCAGTTCGGTCCACCCAGGGGCCCACCACTGAGGTGCAGCTTTTAGCATATATGTTGGAATTTTATCAGGGTCAGCCACTTTCCCACTCTTCAATTGACCAATAAGAGTTAACACTTCCTCAGTGGAGACAGTAGGCCATAAAAGTGCCTCATCTAGATCCACACAACAGATAGTGGGTCCCTGTATACAGTCATAAAAAAAACCGCACCTATAATGAGATTCCTATAACTGGGCTGGGATAGAGGCCCTCAAGTCCAGCGACGAAGGCGTCAAACAGCCCAAAATAACTTCCCAAAAGATTTTTGAATTATTAGAAATGACAGCTTTTAACAGTTGGTGCTAACATTCCTGATGGCCTCGTTGCGAACTATACAGAGGAGGAAGCCTACAGCAATTGTGATCTTTGTATGGTTTATATATTTTGCGCAGTTCCTTCTTTAAAGATTTACATGACGAATCAAAATCCCTGCAATGATTGTTGGATCTAACTGCTGCTAATGAGGGATAATACCGCTCAATGCGTATCCACCAGGCTCTTGATTAAAGACTCGTATCTATGCGAGGGGGCATCCAGGAGATGGAGCCCAGCCTGAGAAGAACCATTGGGCAAAAGGGTACCCTTAACAAATGTATTGTAAAAGCTGAGGCAGAAAAAGGAGAGGCAGTCAGGAAATTCACAATAAAGGGTTTGGCAGAGGCTTTTGCTAGTCCCAAGAAGGTCCTCAAAAAGTTTGAAAATATGGACCCCAGCACTGAAAGATTCTCCATGATAGAGAGGAATAGAGTCTGTAGCTGCATACAAGTTAATCTACGACGAGGAGAAAAAGCAGTGTAAACAGACCACCATGGACATTTTCTTAAAAAGAAAGTCACCTCCTGAGGAGCAATGGGCAGATTTTTCAGAAGATGCCAGCTCTTCTGGTCCTCCAAGAGGTGCCAGCTCCACAGAATCTGGTTATGATGAATCGGATTAGTGCTAATGGGCACTCGTTTCAGTTGCTTAAGTTTTTGAGTAATGTTGGTAAAGAGCTTTTGGGTATGAAATGTTGGATAAAGTTTTTGTTGGACATGATGCAGCAGAGTTCCTCAAATTATTTTAATTTTTTTTTAGAGTGTGTTAAAAAATGTTTACAAAAACGCAAAGCAATTGTAAGACAAAGAAATTGTACTGTACAAAGAAAATTTTTTATTAAACAATTTCATCATTAAACAATTACAGTACAGTACTTTACTGTAAACAAAATACAGTATACAAACTGGTCAATTATAGTGGAGTATATACCGCAGTGCCGAGGACTCGCATAACTGTAAGCGGATTTTTTGGAACATGTCCTCCATGTTAAGTGGGGGGTTCCGGTGCATCTAGAGTAATTAAAAAAGGTAATTTAAGAAAGCAAGAATAACAAGAGAAAGAAAAAAAATATAAAACAATCAATCAATCAAACAAACAAAAAACCACGCTTGTTGGAGGCAAAGTGACAATCCATAACAGCCTGCTCGCTCCGTTTAGATCAAATAATTAAGAACTCATGGTACAAGATTGGCAACACAATCATTCCCAGTTCTTCAGAGGAGGAGGTTGGAATCTCCTCCTAAACAGCAGACTCAGAATTCGTTCTTTTTTTCATGGAGACATATTACCAAACCAACTTCAAGTGAGGATAATAAACAAATGATTGTTGAACTATTTAAATTATTTATTCGAAAAAAGTCTAAAGCTTGCCAAAACTTACCATTAATGGTAAATACTAATCTTAATGTGGAAAATTCTATTACATTTACTGGATCCTGAAACCATATTTCTTCTGGTACTGCGTTGTATTCTAATCGAGACAAATCATTCCTATCAAAAGAAAGTAAATGGGGTGGGGAAGGGGGGGGGAAGAGAGAATGAATGAAAAATGTCAACACCACATGTTTTAGAAGCTGCCTAACTTTTCACTCCTATGTGTCTTCCCATTACATTAGGTTGATGCCTGCCAATGTGCATCAACATCACATCAATGTTGATGTGAGCGCAGGCAAGGCCCTGCTGTCTGGTTCGAGCCCTGGCCTCCCGGGGGAAGCAAGCCTCCTTGCTCCCCTTGCGGAGAGGACCAAAGTGCCAGACCCGAAGGTCCGCACCCAGGGACCAGTAGACCCCCAGGAGAGCCCAGGTAGGCAGCACAGAGCCAAAGGCGACCTCCCGCCAAGGATGACTGGGGCCCCAGACCTGACACTCCCACACCCTCCAGCTGTGGCCGCATCTGTGAGTGAGGCAAATCCCACCTGTGGGCCACAGGCCCACCACAAGGCCCACCACAGGCCCTGACCGCCCAAACCTTTTATTCCACCCCAGCGCCACAAGGGGGCAGAAGAATCAGGACTACATGACTCTGAGCTGACCTGACATGGTGGCCACAGCCCAAAATACAGTTCCATGCTCTTAAACTAGTGAGGAGTTCCTAGCTTGGTAGAAGTGGTGCTGGTGCCAGTCAATATAGAAATCACTGAGCTGGACTGACAGGTCGTCTGACTCAGGACAAGGCAGTTTCCAACGCCGATGTCAGCAGGCTAATTCACTAATGTGGCTGGCAGCGCAACCCTACCCAGCTCCTCCACTAGTGCAGTAGTAGTGTAGGGCAGAACGGGAGGCTTTGGAAGGGAAAGGGGATCTAAATCCACTTTACATCCCCCTTTAAATCCCCCTTCCAAAGCCTTCCATACACCACTGGAGGAGCTGGGTAAGATTGCGCTGTAAATCACGATTGCATTTCTTATATTTTTCAATAGCATGTTGTCCAGCACCTAGAATTCATTCTGCATGTGATAATAAACTCACTTTAATCGTTGTCTATAGAGTAATCTGAGGATCACGCCTCCAAGAATTAAAACAGGAATGATGAGCATGAATGATATAGGCATGTTCTGATTTCTCAGTTTGTCTGGCTCATCTGAAATGGAAAAGAAAAAGAATGTTTTGACATGACTCCAATGGAAAGAATTATATTTGAGAGCTTAGCCAAGCAGTAGTCTCCTCTGTTTCAATGGGAAATGTTGCAATCTTTCAATTTAGAAAGAAATCTTCTTTCTTAAATGATCTGAACTATTTGGGGGACTTGGCATGAATCGTGGAGCCACTACCTGTGTCTGGCGCTCACCGTTTCAGATTGCAGGTGGAGAATCAGAAATTTGAAACTTGCTGCATATAAAAAGTTCCCCATTCGTACAAAACATACACAACAGGGAGAGGAATCCAGATTTGCTTTCACATGCTGATCAGCATGTGCAGGCAAATATTTTTTAAACACACACACTCACACACAAACGCATGATGATGCATGAACATTTATATTTGTAGAACCAAGAGTGCAGCCCTTCACTAGCAGTCTGAAATGGTAAATCCCAGAAGCTGTGCACCATGTGATTTCCCAATGCTGTGTGTTTTGCCTCTTGGTGCTGACTCACTTACATCCCCTGCTTATAGCCCAACCCTATTCAGAAAATAGCATTCTTTGTCTGACAAAGAAAAACACCTGACCCATGTACGTTCTAAAAACACAGATGTCAAAGACTGCAGATCTAGGTCTGGCTGAACGGCCTTTGAGAATATGGTGTTCAAGGTTTCATGACACATGTCACATACGTTTCCATCCTCTTCACTTGTTTAAAAGAAACATATGCTCAAAGAGACATACCTTGAGAAGAAACAGGTAACGAAGATACTGAAGATACCACAGCCAACATGAGGATCAGAATAATCTCCATCCTATGCAAAGGCTTGTGTGCTCTGTAATAGCTCCTATCACATTTCTTTTGACTTGAACATGTAGCTCACTGTGACATCACTATGGCTGTCAGACCTGAAAGGGACCAATCAGAGCAGAGCAGAATGCTGGGCTGGCTTGACCTCTGCTCTGCTTTCCTGCTGGAAATGGCCTCTCTGAAGCAGCACATGGCACTTCTGGGGTCAAGTAGCTGCTTCAGAGAGGTGATCTTAAATAACCCCTCCTTCCATGTTTGGACCCAACCCAAATGGCAGCTGTATGCAACTGCCACAGAACAGTAACCCTAAACACGATCTCTGACACACTGGCATGTATAGCATCATGAAACCATAAAGCTTGAATGTGCTGTGTAAGCAGTGGCGTCCCTACACTGGTGCAGGGAGTGCGGACTGCACCATGTGACATCCTCAGGGGGGTGACATCACTAGTAGCCAAAATAATGAAAACCTTTGTCTTTAAGAATTATACCATCATGTTATATATCATTCAATGTGTAATCTCACGTAGAATGCAATGAAACAAACCATTTCGAAATACCCGGAAACAGAAAACACAACTTCCTTGTGTAACAAAACATGGATTTCCTTAACTCAAAACAGACCAATGAGACTGATTGTTCTGAGATTGTTCTGAGAGCTGAGTTGGTTACTGTTACCTGTACTGTTATATATTAAAACATTAAGTTAATGCTCTCATACTGGGTGAAGCAAACCCTTGTGATGCCTCTGTTTAGGCTGCAAACATACATTAGGCTGTGCGCATAATATTGTAAATTTAAAGCTGTAATTTTGATTAAATGGGAGGTGGGGCAATGGCATGGGCGTGGGGCGATGATGCGTTTCCCCACCCACTGCATGGGAGAAAGTTCATCATGGGGGGTGATACACTGACCTTCCGCACTGGGTGACGCAAGCCCTAGGAATGCCCCTGTGTGTAAGTGCTAAATTGTGGACCTCTCAGGAGGCAAAGGGTGGAGTAGAAATTCTTAGAACTATTAACAAAGCAAAATAAGTTGTTATTATTACAAAAATGTACCAAGGCAGCTTGGGAGCATCGAGACAGAGACCTGGACGGTGCGCAGAGACAGTCAGTGGCATTTGTCCTCCCGCTAACTGAGTCAAGGGCACCTGTCAAGCGGTGGCTATCTTATAATGAGCAGGAGAGCTATTGGTTCCCACACAGTATCTTTTCCAGTGGCTGTTTGCTGGTGTCCCCCTTGCTCTTTTTAGACCATGAGAGAACCTCTGGAACAGTGAACCATTTTCTCATTCCTTTACTAGTTAAACCAAGTTGTGACCTTTTTTTTCACTCATTGGCAGCCAAGTGTGCATTCGTTCAAGTTTGAAAATGTTGCATTATTACAGCATTGTCAGGGGACTTCCAAACGTTAAAAAAAATATCTTTGGAAAATGTTCAAGGTGTTTCCACGTACCTGAACTGAAAGCGATGCAGTTGCGCATCTGTGGTAGGAAAGGGAGCCAGGTGCTGTCCATGGTGCTGAGTATCAATTCCTATGTAAAACATGCTGAGTAGCTGACCTCACCCAAGGAAGTATTTTAAAAAATCATTCTTTCACTTTGCACATAGCTTAGCTGTTTCAGGATCTTGCAGAAGAAGGTCCCAAGGTGGGCATCTTGGAGTAGGAAGTTCCCTGTTGAAAACCTGATTTTTTGCAGTGCTGTGACCTCTTGATGAGAGTGAAAGAGTGCAAAAGTTGGCTTAAAACTCAACATTAATAAAACTAAGATCATGGCATCTGGTCCCATCAATTCCTGGCAAATAGAAGGGGAGGAAATGGAAGCAGTAACAGATTTTACTTTTTTGGGTTCCAAGATCACTGCAGATGGAGACAGCAGCCATGAAATTAAAAGACGCTTACTCCTTGGAAGGAAAGCTATGGCAAATTTAGATAGTATAATAAAAAACAGAGATATCACCATGCCAACAAAAGTACATATAGTAAGGGCGATGGTGTTCCCAGTAGCAATGTATGGTTGCGAGAGTTGGACCATACGGAAGGCGGAGCGCCGAAGAATAGATGCTTTCGAACTGTGGTGCTGGAGAAGACTCCTGAGATTCCCTTGAACTGCTAGGAGATCAAATCAGTCAATCCTAAATGAAATCAACCCTGACTGTTCCCTGGAAGGACAGGTACTGAGGCTGAAGCTCAAATATTTTGGCCACCTAATGCGAAGAGAGGACTCTCTGGCGAAGACTCTGATGCTGGGAAAGATTGAAGGCAAAAGGAGAAGGGGAAGGCAAAGGATGAGATGGTTAGACAGCATCACCGAGGCAACGAACATGAAAATGAGCGAACTCAGGAAGATAGTGGAGGACAGGAAGGCCTGGCGGGATATGGTTCATGGGATCGCGAAGGGTTGGACACGACTTAACGACTGAACAACAACAACAATCAACAGTACAAAATGTGGTCAAACAATCAAAAACCCACTAAATTCTCCCCCCCCCCCCGCCGCCTTTTAAATATGAAGACATGGGTAGAAAGTCATAACAACTGTGGAGCTGAAAAGGTCCATTTTTACACTGTTCACAGTCTAAATTTCAGGTCTTTTGGTGGGGCATTTTTTAAAAATAATCTTTTATTGAATAATTGATGCTCACACACACCAATGGCTTATGACGGGTAGTCTAGGGTTAAGGAAACTCAGGGCATAGCCTCATATCATGTGTGTATCACTATAATGGGGGAAGAGAGGAAGCAGGGCTGCCATCACATTTCCAGCCCAATTCCTTTGGGCTCTAACGCTGGTGGAACGCCAGCTTTAAGCGCCTTACGGCAGTTGCAAAAGGAACTCCCACAGCACGCAGAGGCGTACGCTGCTGGAGACCCAGTGGGAAGGCTGCTGCAGCAGAGTGGCAGCTCCACACATGGGCAAATGTAAGTCAGTGGGGGAGGTGAGGCATGGTGGGAGGAGGGCAGAACATAGGTAAGGGAGGGTGGAATAAGGCAGCAACAGGTGCGGGGAGGACAGATCGGTTCTGGGAAGGGAGCGGGTTCAGTGGCAGTGGCCAAATCCTAGCCCCCTTCCCAGACCCAGTCCCACGGCCCATGTCCATGTGGACCAGCACCAGCAATTTCGCTAGTACAGGTCTGAGTAGATCCCTCCATGCCATGGGGGCCCCTATCCACAGGATGCAGCATGAACCGTTTCGTACGCGTTGTTGCGACGGATGTATAGGATTGGGCCCTGAGTTGCTGTCTCATACCAGACAAACTTCATATGTATCTATTTCTTCACATTTCCCTACATGAAAAATTGGGGTAATTGTAGCTTTGTAAATCCTTCTGGCAGGCAGTCAATGTTCCCCATATATCTTCCTGAAAAGTGTTAGACATGTATTGTAACTCTTTCCCCTTTTTACTGAACTTCTGCTGATAGATCCTTCAGTGTAAGTTCAGAATCAATGGCAGGAAAGCCACTCCACCATTTGGTTTGCCGCAGCTGCTAGGACAAAGGGCTGGAGACCGCAGGAGCCAGTGGCCCACTGAACCTCCTCTGTCCTGTGCTACCACCAGTACGTCTGGGAGGGGGACAGGGGATGATTGTGGGTGGTTCAGGATGCTGAGCGGGCAAGGCGGGGCTGTTTGGAGGCGGAACAGGGAGAATCTTGGCTGTGCATACTATCTATCCCCCTTTCCCGAACCTCCCCCTGGGTCTCATCAGATTTACACCAGCAAAATAGCTGGCATAGTTCCAAGGAAACTCATTGACAGCCTACAGGAAGGTAAGAAAGAAAACTTTTTACTTACCTCTCCTGGGCTGTCTGCACACAAACACGGGCCCTATTTTTGGTGACTTTTTAAACAGCTGTTCCAATAAAAATAGAAACAAAACAACCCTTCTCAGGTAGTTCCTGTTTCCTTAGAATGAAGACCTGTTAGTTACATAAGAGAAGGACAGCTGTTTGGAAGGTTCCAGTGCTGCTGTATCAAATGTATCGATAAGGAAAGACATCTGAAGAAGACAATAGGTCCCCAGTACAGCAAAACATTCTGTTTCAAAAACCCTTCCCGGATCAGTACAGATTCTCATGGGAAGGTCTTTATAGCTGACGAAAACTGAATTCTAATGCAGAATTCTTACACAATTTGCATCTCCATGATTGTGGGCCCAATCCTATGCAACTTTCCAGTGCCGATGCAGTCACAATGCAGCCCTGAAGTAAGGGAATAAATGTTCCCTTACCTTGAGGAGGCCTCTGTGACTGCTTCCCCACCACAGGATTCAGAGCATGCCCGTTTAGCATGGCTGCATCGGTGCTGGAAAGTTGCATAGGATTGGGCTCTGTGTCATTTTCAGTTCAGGTACTACAGCTTAGTGAGTTTCTCAATAGAGTTGCCAATAATCTGCATATATACTTACACAATATAATGGGGGAGGGGTGGTGTTGCCATCATTGAAGCAGGCAGTGGTGCTCCCCTTCTGAAGAAACCCTCCTTGGATCCCACTATTCTGGAAAACTTTCAGCCAGTCTCAAATATCCCATTTCTGGGCAAGGCAATTGAGCGGGTAGTGTCGTCTCAGCTCCAGAGGGTCTTGGAGGAAGCTGATTTCAGTTTCTGGATCCATTCCAGTTCAGGATGGAGATGACGTTGGTCACCTTGGTGGATGAACTGCGCTGGGGTCTGGACAGGAGGAGTGCATCCCTGTTGGTTCTGCTTGGACCCCTTGGCTCCATTTGACACCATTGATCATGGTGTCCTTCTGGGTCGATTGGCTGGGTTGGGGCTTGGAGGCATCGTTTTGAGGTGGTTCCACTCCTTCCGGACTGATAGATCCCAGGTGGTGGTTCTGGGGGATGCTTGCTCGGTCCCTGGCCATTGAGGTGTGGGGTGCCGCAAGGGTCAATTCTATCCCCCATGCTCTATCCCCCATATCAGGGGCGGGGAACCTTTTCCCTGACGAGGGCCATTTTAAATATTAGAAATTTGCTTGAGGGCTGGCCATAAGGCCGGGCGCCATTTTTATTTATTTAATTAATTTTTGCCCCGCCCCCATCGGCCTCCGGAGGCTCCGCGCTCACCGTCGGGTCCGCGTGTCACCTCCAGCGTACCATGCCGATGAAGGCAAAAGGGCAAGATCTTGCTCTCATCGGTGTGGTACGCATGTGCGAAATGGCCAACGGCCTGGTGAGAAGGGGTCGAGGCGGCGGCCAGGGAGGACATGCAAAGGCCCTCTCCCGGCCTCCGGAGGTGACGCGTGGACCCGGCGGAGCCTCCAGGGGCCGGTTGGGCAGCCTCCCGGCAATCTCTCTGGGGGCCGGACCGGATGGCCTCGGGGGCCTGATCCGGCCCTGGGACCGGTTCCCCACCGCTGCTCTATATGAAGCCTCTGGGAGAGGTCATCCAGAGATTTGGGGTAGGGAGCCATCAATATGCTTAGGACACCCAGCTCTCTATCTCCTTTCCACCTGATTACAAGGAGGCGGTCAATTTCCTGAATCATTGTCTAGAGGCTGGTGGGAGCTGGATGGGGGTGATCAAGCTGAGACTAAATCCTGATAAGACAGGTTCTTCTGGTCTGGAGGTTCTTCAGTTATTGGACTTTTGTCCTGCTCTGAACGGGGTGTATTGGAAAATGCAGAAGACTTCCCCCGAGGAAGTCTGCAGTGGTTCCTCACCTAGACAGGCCTAGGGAATAATGGGTTAAAACCCAGGTTTTAGAAGTAGGCAGTTCCACTAGAGGCTGCAACTGCTCCTCAAGTATAAAAGCAGCACCTGAAGGAAGGGAGTGGGTTGAAGGAGCACGTTTGGAGAGGAGGAGTGGGTAACAGAGAGGAGAAAGGCCTGGAGGAGAGGATTGACTGGCTTGGTTGTCCTGACTGACTCTTGGACTTACCCTGACCTTGGCTTGACGGACTAACTCTTGGACTGGCTCACTGATTGACTCTGGCTTGGCTGTTGTGCACTGACCTTGGACAGGCTTGAGAACCCTGACTGACTTTTGAACTTGGTCTGGCCTTTGGACTTTAACTTGGCTCTCAAGCATGGACTACCTGACATGTGAGTGGAAAGGGGGAGCGAGTTAGCCAAAAGCAGACCTAGGACTCTCAAAGGGATATGAAAAGGGAATGTTCTGGGACACAGGGTTGAAGGAGGAGGCCTGTATCTCGGGGGTTCTCCTGGATGTGTAGCTGCTCCTCCATTCCTAGGTGGCAGCTGAGACCAGGGGGGCTTTTGCCTCACTTCAGCTGGTGTGCCAGCTGTGACCATACTTGGATCAGGGCCACAGTGACCCAGGCCCCAGTGACATCTAGATTAGATTACTGTAATGCATTGTATGTGGGGCTGCCTTTGAAGACTGTCCAGAAACTGCAGCTAGTGCAGAATTTGGCCACCCGTGTAGTTACTGGGGCTCCTTGGTTTGACTCAGTCAGGCCGTTGCTTTGGCGGCTACAATAGCTGCCGGTTCACTTCTGGGCACAATTCAAAATGCAAGTTTTGACTTTTAAAGCCCTTTACGGTTTGGGACCAGGATGTTTCAGGGACCCCCTCCACCAGCCACGCACATATCGAGAGGCAATATAGATCCAGAAACACATACCAGTATATACTTGAGTATAAGTTGATCTTATAAAAGTCATGGGCAATTTTTAAGCCCCAAATCATGAAATTTGCCATGACCCATAGATACGATGAGTGTAAAATTAGGGCTCTATGAAATTCTTGACAACTTACCAGTAATTGTTCTGAGGCAGCAACAAATATTTGGACCCCTCTAAACTACCACCCTTGCACAAGCTCAAGCAATATATACTGTAGATATAGATATTCTCTAAACAGGAAAAAAGAAAGGTGAAGGATCTTATGGGTGTTGTAGGCTTTGTGGTGTGTGTGTGTGTGTGTGTGTGTGTGTGTGTGTGTGTGTGTGTATAGCTTGTACAAGAATGGTAGTTTAGAGGGGTGAGCTGAAGGGGGAAAGCAAGAATGAAGGGGGTGGGGAAGGAGAATAATGTTTTGTGCAGGCGCTGAGAGGGAGAAGGAACTGCACTGCCATTTTCCTAAAGAGGTTCTCTATGAGGAGAAAGTGCCCAGTAGCAGACAACGGGGGGGGGGGGCATCTTGGTGGAGGTGCTGCTGCTGGGGAAACAGGTCTTCCTCTGATGGGGGGGGAGCAGTGGGCTTTTCATAAAAAAGTGAGCAAGGAGCCCGTCTTACACCAAACATACACCTGCTAAGCTCTCTGTTGATGTGTGTGTGACAGCAAGGCTAGCTATGCCACTGTGGCTGCAACAGTACCCCCCCCCCCCAAAAAAAAATAAACAGAAGTGACACAGGTAAATGAAAGGTATCTAGATCCCTTTCAATCTGGTTTCAGGCCAGGCTTTGGGATGGAAACGGCCTTGGTCGATGATCTACGCCGAGGACTGGACAGGGGGAATGTGTCCCTGTTGGTTCTGCTGGACCTCTCAGCAGCTTTCAACACCATCAACCATGGTGTCCTTCTGGGCCGACTGGCCGAGCTGGGGATTGGGGGCATCGTTCTGCGGTGGTTCTGCTCCTACTTGGCAGATAGGTCCCAGATGGTGGTGCTAGGGGACGCCTGTTCGGCATCCTGGCCCTTGAGGTGTGGGGTGCCACAGGGTTCCATCTTGTCCCCCATCCCATGCTATTTAACATCTACATGAAACTGCTGGGAGAGGTCATCCGGGGATTTGGAGTTGGGTGCTATCATTATGCTGATGACACCCAGCTCTATCTCTCCTTTCCACCTGATTCCAGGGTGGCTGTTGAGGTTCTGGAGCGCTGCCTGGAGGCGGTTGGGACCTGGATGTGGGCTAATAAGCTGAAATTAAACCCAGACAAGACGGAGGTTCTCCTGGTCCGGAAATCCACGATGCAGGTACTAGAGTATCGTCCTGGTCTGAAGGGGGTTGCACTCCCTCTGAAGGAGCAGGTTCGCAGCTTGGGGGTCTGCCTGGATCCGCAGCTGCTCCTGGATTCCCAGGTGGTGGCTGTGGCAGCTTCGGCTGGTGCGCCAGCTGCAACCGTACTTGGATCGTGCAGACCTGACCACGGTGAACCATGCCACGGTGTCGTCACGATTAGATTATTGTAACATGCTTTACGTGGGGCTGCCCTTGAAGACGGTTCGGAAACTGTAATTAGTGCAGAATGCGGCGGCCCGTGTAGTTACTGGGGGTAGGCGGTTCGACTCTGTCGGGCCATTCCTCCTACGGCTGCACTGGCTGCCGATTCATTTCCAGGCCCAATTCAAAGTGCTGGTTTTGACCTTTAAAGCCCTATATGGCTTGGGACCAGGATATTTGAGAGACCGCCTACTTCTATATAGTCCGGCTTGTCCCCTTAGGTAATTGCTCCTTAGGTAATCAGAGAAGGCCCCTTTGCGGGTGCCGTCTCCCAGGGAGGTGTGAGGGGCGGCGGCAAGAAATAGGGCCTTCTCAGTAGTGGCACCAACGTGATGGAACTCCCTCCCTTTTGATTTACAAACTGCTACCTACTTGAACACTTTCTGGCGAGGCCTAAAAACCTTCCTGTTCAAGGAAGCCTTCTGAGCCCTGCCTTTTTTAACATCCTGCTGGTACAGCTGGGACACTGCTGCTTTTTGTGCTCTTTTTATGCTCTTGTTTTAATTGTAATGATGATCTTTTTAAATTAATTGTTAGATGTTTTATTAATTTCGTTAACTGTTTTTTACTGTTTTAAAATGTGACTTGTGTATTGGATTTGTTGTATTGTATTTCCTTTTTTGTTGTAAGCCGCCTTGGGTCCCTTCGGGGAGAAAGGTGGGGTAAAAATAATGTAAATAAAATAAATGCACACGTGACACAGGTATGGGATAAGTTAAGGGACATGTTTATTGAAATTGTTACAAAGAGTTTGTAGGCTTGTAGCGGGTCCTGCCCAAGATGGTCCATCTCAGCTGTGCGGGCACCTAAACTGGAGGAGGCTGTGAAAGCCTGATTCCCTCCTACGGGCGTAACTGTCCTGACTCAGAATCAAAGATCAAAGACCTAAAGGCTCTCTCAGCTTCTTCACAGCCAACCCCTGACAACAGATGGTCAAGGAAGCAGAATTGCCCTGCCAGCCCTGCACCCGGGTGAGGGGGCACTAAGACTGGCAATAAAGTTCAAGCCACCCTGCGCCCCAGTGCCAGCGGGCACTGTCCGTCCCTCCTAACTCTTGCTTACCTAAGGACAGAAACCTTTTGATCCCCATCATTCGTCCCTGCCTGCATCATTCTGCCAGGCTTGTCCGACCTGGTAATGCCTACAGAAGCACACAGTCTGGGGTAGGCGAAAAAACACATACTCCATGAGTCAATTCGGAATATGGTAAAATATTCCTAACCCCCCCCCCCTTGAAGGGTAACCAGCTGAGCATCAGACTATGCCATGATAGGGAGGGAGGGTCTTGTGGTCACACCAGGAATGGTGCTGAGACTCCCTGCCGGCCCTTACAAGGGGTTCCAGCTCCCCTGCTTGCAGCCCATCGTGGCAGCGCAAAGGGGCCCACGTGTGCAATGGGGGGAGTGTCGCAAGCTGGCTCCGCCTGCATATGCATATGAGCCAGAGGGCACATAAAAGTACATAAGGGCACATAAAAGTAGCAAAAGCTACTGAGAAAATCCATTGTTCATGTAATATAACAATAAGACCCTTGGAGTAAACTGTATCCTTAATGCTTTCTTTGCTCCTAAACATTTATTTTAAAACAGAATAAAATATACATAATAAAATATAAATATAATTGGAAAAAGGGACTAAAGAAGACAAACTAAAGGACTAAAGACAAATAAAAGTGCCCAACACTTTCGCCCCTGGAGATGGAATTCCACAGAGATGGAGAAAATGTTAAAAGGCCTGCTTTGCCATTTTTTTTCCTTTTACACTTCATGTTCACCAAACTCACTGAATTTGCATGTTGCATACTTCCTGTACAATCCTCTTTGGACACTGTACTGATGGAGTTTTAAAGGCACACTCGCTATTTCCTTGCCTGTCCATCATTGCCACAGTTCTTTACACAATTTTCACTTCCAAATTTTATAGACAGTTGTCTATAAAAATGTTATAGTGTCACTTTGGAAGTGAAAATTGTGTAAAGAACTGTGGTAATGATGGACAGGCAAGGAAAGTGCGAGTGTGCCTTTAAAAGTCCAAGCAGAACTGACAGTTGGGCCTGTTGCTAACTGGCAGTTGATGCTGATTGGATGCTCAGCTGAGCTACCTTCAAAAGAAAGCTGCCTAGAAGACTGAGCAGAGGATGCAAACTTCTTGCAACCCCCAAAGGACGCTTTCTACAGGTAAAACCAAAACATTGGGATCAAATCCTGCGTTTAGTCCGTGGCTCAAAAACTCAAGCAATGTTTATAATTACGTTTTAGATTCGCCCAGCCACGAAAGCCTTAGTGTGTTTGTAACTGGTTCCTTTCTTGTAAAGTTTCCTTTTTTATTTTAGTGGGAAGGACTCCTAGCCTTTTAGCTTCATAACATGAGGAGTGACAATGAATTTGGCAGGGCAATCCAAATGGGTCTGAACAGCTCATGTAATTTTTGGAACATAGCACCCCCAATATCTACTTATATCCTCAATTACCTACTTGCTACTTATGTCCTTCCCTGTGGCTCATGCAGAAGAAAGCAATTGCACTGCCTAATAGAGATCTTCATGTCACTGTTTTAATAGAACACACATGTTTAACATCATGTTAGGAACTATTTACTTGATTTAAACTGCTGATCACCTTTAGCAAAAGAAAGGTATTTATTTTAAAAAGCTCTGAGCTGCTTTTACATTCATCAAAAGCAACTAGCACAACTAAAAGCAGTACCAGCAGAATTGAGAGCGTGATTTTCTCTCTCTCTCTCTCTCTCACACACACACACACAAACAAAATCACTACAGCACATGAGATGGCACCATGTGCATGCACCTCCCATAAAGGATATGTGGTGCAGGGGCAGCTGGTGAAGCAGAACCTGCTTTCCTGAAAGGAAACTTGCCATCCTCTCAGGTAGGGTTGCTACTCCAGGATGGTATTGGGTTGCGCTGTCAGTTCACAGGAGGCAATAGTAAACGCACCAGTGCAATCCTAGCCAGCTCCTCCACTGGTGCAGCAGTGGTACAGCAGTCGTGGAGGGTAAAATGGGAGGCTTTGGAAGGGGAAAGAAGATTTAAATCTCGTTTACATCCCCTTTCCCGTCCAAAGCCTCCCGTTCTGCCCTGCCCCACTGGCCGCAGCAGTGGAGGAGCTGGATAGGATATGTGCTGCAAGACCGGCACCACGTTCTGGGGGCCCTGGGACAACGTCTACGTGTATACAGCTGTCTAAAGTGGTAAATACACCAAGTAAATAAGCTGCATGTCATTCAAAACAGCTATGTTCTTGTTTTACTCCTTAGAATGCAACGTTTGCGACTTACTGTTTTCATCAAGGCTCTCTAGGCGTCTTCTGATTTCTTCATCAGTCACTAAGAATGGAGCAAAATAATAAGAGACCACTTGAACATTTTCTGGTGAGATCTTCGGCCATATTATACAAAAACAGCCTTTGGCGGTACTATAACTGAGAAGTCATGCACCGCGTGATTTAATTTTTACAAGCTGAAGAATTTGGGTTCCTTTTACCTTGAATCGAAGGGCCGCCTACTGCAGCCAACCTCGGCCATCCCGAGCCCTCTTCGCACAACTTCGCACCTGCAACATGACAAAGAGGAAACTCTTGTTAATACAGACAGTTGCTGGGGGATCTGTCCGGTTCCATGGCCCCATGAGTGTCAGATTACTAACAAGCGTAAAGCAGCTAGAAACGACGAACCGTAAGTCTACCTCTTTGCTTGCAAACATCACCGGATCCAAGGGCAACAGAGGTCCACCACCCGGGAGGTTAGGGCGGGGGCGGTCCCCCCTCAGTGTGGGGTCCGCCATGGATTAACTTGTACAAGCTAAAGAATTTGGGTTCTTTTCTTATAAAGTTTCATGTTTTATTTTTTAGTGGAAAGGACTCCTAGCCTTTTAGCTTCATAACAGCAACATAGCATAGCAACAGCATAATGTTGCTTCATGAACAGCAACAATGCATTTGGCAAGGCAATGCGCATGGGCCTGAACGGCTGATGTAATTTTTGAAACATAGCACCCCCAATATCCATAAGTAGATAAATGGAGAGCATTGCTAATCATGTCCTTCCCTGTGGCCAGGAGCATAGCTTACTTCGAATCCTCTTGGTGCAGGGCGGCACAGGAACCCGGAAGTAATTGACGTGGCATGATGACATCATCATGCCACATCAATTACTTCCGAGTCGCTGATCCACAAAAACAGCCGAAGACAGCAAAGGGGCATCCCTTCGCTCCCTTAGGCTTTCTTTGTGGCTCCTGCCTGTGAGCCAAAGGTGCATGAGTCGCTTCCGATTCCCACAGCTTTGGCTCACATGGCACAGGCAAGCGGCAGGATGAGCCAAAGGGGGGGTGCTACCCTTCCTGGAAAAGGGTGACACCCCTCTTGGCTTCTTTGGCTTTTTCCCTCAGCCTGATTGTGCAGCCAAGGCTTGGATTCGGTCCAGCTGTGAGTGGTTAGAAATACCACTCACTGCTGAGCCTGTGCAGCCATGGTGTCAACCCCCCCCCCCACACACACATGTTGCCCAAATTGGTGTCAATCAGTGCGGGGTGCACCCTAGTGATGCCAGTGCATGTGGCTCATGCAGGAGAAAGCCATTGAACTGCCTAATAGAGAGGGATCTTGGTGTCACTGTTTTACTCCTCATGTGTTTACTTGCGTGTTTAACATCATGTTAAGAACTATTTACTTGTTCTAAGCTGCTGATCACCTTTTGTTAGCAAAAGAAAGGTATTTATTTTAAAAAGCTCTGAGCTGCTTTTCCATTCGTCTCCTAAATGATGCACTACCATATTCAATATTAAAGCAATACCTTTCTTAAAAAGTGACTAGCACAACTAAAAGAAGTACCAACAGAATTGAGAGAGCGTGATTTTCACATACACACTCACAGAATCACTACAGCAGAGGTCCCAACCTTTTTCAACAAGTGTATCCCCTAGCACGGTCAAATTTTTTGAAGTACCCCCTGTGCTAATTAATTAATCAGCATTAATTAAATATTAAAATGTAACATTTAATCATTAACATTTCTCAGCTCTGGAAGTCTCACTGATTTCAATTACTTCCTTGTTACTCAATTTTTCCACCCCTTTTATTTATTTTTTAAAGAAAATTTCACCATAGGTCTCCCATCCCAAAATGAACCAAGGCAATTCCTGCTTAGGTTTCTTAAGAGGACATAAAATCTGCCTTAAGAGCTACCTTTTTTAAATGGAAGAAATAATGTATTCTATTCTTAAATTCACAGAAAGCTCCCAATTTTTTAAGCTTCAAATTTCTCAAAGCAACCTAAAGAATAACTGGAAGGGCACAGCAGAGCACCCTTAACATTTTAACCAAAGCAGCATAAGAGAGACTTAGGCAGACAACTCAAGTCAGGGTAAAGGCCTGACAAAGCAAGCCAGGGACCTCAGCTCAGTGACAGAACACATGGCCCCAAATTCAGTCTCCAGGTAGGTCAGAGAAGGAGACAAACATGCACAGAAGCCCCAAGAAGAGCAGCCAGAAGCCCAGGAGCAGATCCAAAAGCAAACAGAACTAGAAAGAGCCTAGAATTGCAGCTCAACAGCTGCAAGCGAAAAGTCAGGAGAGCAGCTAGCTGCAGCCCCAGCATATCAAACCCAGCATAGAAATTGAACCAGCCAGTAGAAAAGCACTTGGTTTGCATTCCACTCAAAGCCTTTTGGGAACACAGTCTGGGGGGAGAGAAGGGGTGGTTTTGTTCCACAAGAATCTCTTCTGTTCACTGTCGATTATGTTTCTCTTTTCAGTAAGAAATTAGGGACTATTTAGTCAGAGAGAACTTAGTTAATGTCACCTAGGGACACTAGGTGCTAGGGAGAGGTTTATATAGAGTTTTGGCAGAGGGGTGTTTGTTTTTTTGGTATGGGAGTCCTGTGACTCAGTTAGCCTTGCTGTTGGTTTAGCCGAGTTGTGCCTTATCAGCTGTCAGTCTCTGTCAGGAGTTTAAAACGTGGATGCAGCAAGCTGTGTACCCCCCCCCGCCTGTCGGTTCGCGTACCCCTGGGGTATGCGTACCACAGGTTGGGAATGCCTGCACTACAGTACATGAGATAAACACCATGTGCATGCACCTCCCATCAGGGACGTGCGATGTGGGGGCAGCTAGTTAGGCAGAAACTGCTTTCCTGAAAGCAAACTTGCCATCTTCTCAGGTAGGGTTGCTACTACTGGATGGTATTGGGTTGCATCAGCTATGTTTTTGGTTTTTTTACTCCTTAGAATGCAACGGTTGCTACATACCGGCCTCATGCTAGACATCAAAACCATTTCTGAAGTCTTCCTCAGTGACTAAAAGTGGAGCGAAATAAGAAAGGAACACCTTGCAGGCTATAAATATTTTCTGGTGATAGGACATATTATACAAAAGGAGCGTTTGGGAGAACTGTAAACTGAGTGAGCTCGCACCAGGGCGGGGCTTCTCGCAGCGGCCGGAGCACTTTCACCTGTGGAAAGCATCTTCAAGGGATTGCAAGAAGTTTGCGTCCTCTGCTCTAAGCAGCATTCTTTTGAAAGTAGCTCAGGTGAACATCTAATCAGCATCACCTGCCAGTTATTCACAGGCCCAACTGTCAGTTTTGCTTGGACTTTTAAAGGCACACTCGCACTTTCCTTGCCTGTCCGTTCACCTCTTCATTACTTTTTATAAGCTGCAGCATAAGCTGCGCGCGAGCACACACACAGATTCACACACAGTACTTTTTTTTTACTCCTTCGAATGCAACGTTTGCTACTTACTGTTTTCATCAACAAACCCCAGGCTTCTCTTGATTTCTTCATCACTTACTGAAAATGGCGCGAAATAAGAAGAGAACACTTCAACATTTTCTGGTTAGATCTTTCTGCACCTCTGAGCACACTTTTTTGAGAGACAAAAGTTCTAAGAGCTGATGTTACAAAAGCCCAAAAGACATTTTGCATCAAGAAGGCCCACCACTAGCAGCCAATACATGTTATGTTCCTGTAGATCCAGTAGTTACTGTGATTCAGTAGTTACTGTGAAATAAAATGGTTGCCTGGGGTGAAAGGTATATTTAGAAGAGAGAGGGGAAGCATTGATTTTGAACCTCTGCCGATATCTGGTCTTTCATTGTTGTAATTAAGTCCACAATCTTGCCCAGGTCTTCAGAGGAAGTGGTTGGAATTTCCTCCGGAAGAGCAGACACAGAATTAGTTCTTTCTGTTCTCAGAGGCATATTATCAAACCAACTTCAAACAACGATAATAATCGAATTATTATTTTATTTATTAGAAAAACATCTAAAGCTTGCCAAAACTTACCAATAATGGTAATAACTAATCTCAGTGAAGAAAAATCTATTTTGTTGGCTGGATCTTCGAACCATACTTCCTCTGGTACAGATCCGTATTCTAAATGAGACAAATCATTCCTAGTACAAGAAAGTAAATGGGGAGGGGAAGGGGAGGTGAGAGAATGAATGAAAAATGTCAACACCGCATGTTTTAGAAGCTGCCTAACTTTTCACTCCTATGTGTCTTCCCACTACATTAGGTTGATGCCTGCCAATGTGCATCAACATCACATCAACGTTGTTGTGAGCGCTGGCAAGGCCCTGCTGTCTGGTTCGAGCCCTGGCCTCCCGGGGGAAACAAGCCTCCTTGCTCCCCTTGCAGAGAGGACCAACGTGCCAGACCCAAAGCCCCACACCCAGGGGCCAGTAGACCCCCCCAGGACAGCCCAGATAGGTGCCCCAGAGCCAAAGGTGACCTCCCGCCAAGGAAAAACGGTGCCCCAGCCGTAACACTCCCACTCTGGAAGTGGTGTGTAGGGTATTCTCTCTTGCAAGGTGCCATGTGCTATTTGGCTTGTTTGACCTCTGCTGTGCTGTTTGGCAGGAATATGAGGATCCCATATAGTGAGAAGTGCTGCCAATGTGAACCTAGTAGGGTTGAATCTCTGCTGCATATGGTTCTACTTTGCCTGCTATATAATGATCTTTGTCTACTCCGCCTAGGCCCGATTTTGGGAAAGATAAGTGGATGGGCTGATCAAGATAGGCTACGGTACCTTCTTATGGTAACCGATGTTGAGGTTCTCTCAAGGATAGCTGCCTTTCTGAAGCTGATGGTTGAGCGACGGAGATGAAGTTTCTCTAATTTTGCACAGGGGAGTTGTGGGGATGGCTGACAGATTTTGTATTGTGTGGTGTACTATGTTTGTATGTTATGCCACTAAAGGTTTACGAACGAACGATTTAATATTATTTATTTGGAAAACATCTAACGTTTGCCAAAACATACCAGAAATGGTGATGATTAGTTTCAGCGATGAGAACTGTGCTGTGTTCATGTCATCCTTACTTATCCAGATTTCCTCGGGTACATGCCCTTCCTCCAAACAGTGAGAAATCACCCCTATCACAAAAAAGTAAATGGGGCGGGGAAGGGTGGGGGAGAATGAATGAAAACATGTCAACACCACTGAGCTTCGTATGTTTCGAACTGAGCTTCTTATGTTTCTTCATCAATACAATCTTTCTCTTCTGGTACTGATAAATATCTTTCCTCTAAAATCTTCAGAGAGAAATCATCCCTATCACAAGAACGTAAATGGGGTGGGGAAGGGAGGGAATGAATGAAAAAATGTCAACACCACATGTTTTAGAAGCTGCATAATGTTGCCACTTTTCACTCCTACGCATCTTTCACATTATATCCACCATTCAAGTTGGTTTAATTTGAAGTACGGTAGGCAAAAAAGGAGAGTGGCTGTTCCAATGTCACCCTGTGGGTTTCAAGGCTGAGTGGACTATCCACTATGATACACACTAGCATTTTCAAGGGTCAAGAGATAAGCAATCCAGATATTTTATTAATATAGACTTTTGCCAATGCAAAGTTGTTTCTGTATGCAAAATGCTGTGAAATTGTGTACACTTGCCATTTTCGATGCAATTCTCAATGTGTGGGGGAAGCGTACATTTTGAAGTTCCGTATATACTCGTGTATAAGATGAAAAACACATGCCCTAAAATAGACCCTGAAAACCTGAGTCAACTTATCTACGGGACAGTGATCAAAGCCAAAGTAATCCCCAACAATCAGATGTTCTGGAGCAAAGCCCTGATACTATTCAAAAATGAGATAGATGCTAAATGCCATGTAAAGTGCTAAGCTCAGCTTCTGCAGTTTGCAATAGAGTTTCTAATTGCCCTGCTTAGAGCCCAACTCCTGTAACGCAATGCCTATTGCATTTTATATTTTCATAAAATATAAAGCTCCTGCAGCAATAAAGCTCTTCCTCAGCACCTACAGTTTGCAAGATAGCTGCTAACTGCTTTGCAAACAGCAAACGGCTGAGCTCAGCTCCTACAGTTTGCAAGAAAGTTGCTAATTGCCCTGCAAAGAGCTCAACTCATGCAGGGGGAGAGTCTACTGCGTTTTATATTTTCAGACAGACGGTGATGTACAACACTGGCACTATTTCTCCAAACACAAAGAAAGGTGAAATACTAAAATGCAAAGCAATTGTAAGACACAAAGTAACTGTACTGTACAACGATAAAGAAGTTAAAAAAAGTGTATTAAACAATTACATTAAACAATTACAGTACAGTGTTGTTGTTGTTCAGTCGTTAAGTCGTGTCCGACCCTTCGTGATCCCATGAACCATATCCCGCCAGGCCTTCCTGTCCTCCACTATCTTCCTGAGTTCGCTCATTTTCATGTTTGTTGCATCGGTGATGCTGTCTAACCATCTCATCCTTGGCCTTCCCCTTCTCCTTTTGCCTTCAATCTTTCCCAGCATCAGAGTCTTCTCCAGAGACTCCTCTCTTCGCATTAGGTGGCCAAAATATTTGAGCTTCAGCCTTAGTACCTGTCCTTCCAAGGAACAGTCAGGCTTGATTTCATTTAGAATTGACTGATTTGATCTCCTAGCAGTCCAAGGGACTCTCAGGAGTCTTCTCCAGCACCACAGTTCAAAAGCATCTATTTTCGGCGCTCAGCCTTCCTTATGGTCCAACTCTCGCAACCATACATTGCTACTGGGAACACCATCGCCCTGACTATACGAACTTTTGTTGGCATGGTGATATCTCTGCTTTTTATTATGCTGTCTAAGTTTGCCATAGCTTTCCTTCCAAGGAGTAAGCGTCTTTTAATTTCATGGCTGCTGTCTCCGTCTGCAGTGATCTTGGAGCCCAGAAAAGTAAAATCTGTTACTGCTTCCATTTCTGCCCCTTCTATTTGCCAGGAATTGATGGGACCCGATGCCATGATCTTAGTTTTATTAATGTTGAGTTTCAAGCCAACTTTTGCACTCTCGTCTTTCACTCTCATCAAGAGGCTCTTTAGTTCTTCTTCACTTTCTGCCATTAGGGTGGTATCATCTGCATATCTGAGGTTGTTGATATTTCTCCCGGCAATCTTGATTCCGGCTTGTGATTCATTCAGCCCTGCATTTCTCATAATGTACTCTGCATATAAGTTAAATAAGCAGGGTGACAATATACAGCCTTGCCGTACTCCCTTCCCAATTTTGAACCAATCAGTTGTTCCATGGCCGGTTCGAACTGTTGCTTCTTGACCCGCATACAGGTTTCTCAGGAGACAGGTAAGGTGGTCTGGTATCCCCATCTCTTTAAGAATTTGCCACAGTTTGTTGTGATCCACACAATCAAAGGCTTTTACGTAGTCAATGAAGCAGAAGTAGGTGTTTTTTTGGAACTCTCGTGCTTTCTCCATGATCCACCGCATGTTGGCAATTTGATCTCTAGTTCCTCTGCCTCTTCGAAACCCAGCTTGTACGTCCGGTAGTTCTCGGTCCACGTACTGCTGAAGCCTAGCTTGTAGGATTTTGAGCATAACCTTGCTAGCATGTGAAATGAGTGCAATTGTACGGCAGTTTGAACACTCTTTGGCACTGCCCTTCTTTGGAATTGGAACGTAAACTGACCTTTTCCAATCCTTTGGCCACTGCTGAGTTTTCCAAATTTGTTGGCATATTGAGTGCAGCACTTTCACAGCAGCATCATTTAGGATTTTAAGTAGCTCAGCTGGGATATTATCATCTCCACTAGCTTTGTTGTTAGTAATGCTACCTAAGGCCCACTTGACTTCACTCTCTAGGATGTCCGGCTCTGGGTCAGTGACCACACCAGCGTGGTCATCAGGAACATTAAGATCTTTCTTGTATAGTTCTTCTGTGTATTCTTGCCATCTCTTCTTAATCTCTTCTGCTTCTGTTAGGTCCTTGCCTTTTTTGTCCTTTATCATGCCCATCTTTGCACAAAACGTTCCCTTGATATCTCCGATTTTCTTGAAGAGATCTCTAGTCCTCCCCATTCTGTTGTTTTCCTCGATTTCCTTGCATTGTTCATTTAAGAAGGCCTTCTTATCTCTCCTTGCTATTCTCTGGAAATCTGCATTCAGTTGTTTATATCTTTCCCTTTCACCTTTGCTTTTCGCATTCCTTCTTTCCACAGCTATTTGTAAAGCCTCATCTGACAGCCACTTTGCTTTCTTGCATTTCTTTTTCTTTGGGATGGTTTTAGTTGCTGCCTCCTGTACAATGTTACGAACTTCCGTCCATAGTTCTTCAGGCACTCTGTCTACCAGGTCTAATGCCCTAAATCTATTCTTCACCTCCACTGTATACTCATAAGGGATATGGTTTAGGTCATATCTGACTGGTCTAGTGGTGTTCCCTACATTCTTCAGTTTAAGTCTGAATTTTGCAATAAGAAGCTCATGATCTGAGCCACAGTCAGCTCCAGGTCTTGTTTTTACTGATTGTATAGAGCTTCTCCATCTTTGGCTGCAAAGCACATAATCTGTCTGGTTTCGGTATTGACCATCTGGTGATGTCCATGTGTAGAGTCGCCTCTTGTGTTGTTGGAAAAGAGTGTTTGCTATGACCAGCGTGTTCTCTTGACAGAACTCCGTTAGCCTTTGCCCTGCTTCATTTTGCGCTCCAAGGCCAAACTTGCCTGTTGTTCCGTTTATTTCTTGATTCCCTACTTTAGCATTCCAGTCTCCTATGATGTAAAGGACATCTTTTTTGGGTGCTAGTTCTAGAAGGTGTTGTAGGTCTTCATAGAACCGGTCAACTTCATCTTCTTCGGCATCAGTGGTTGGGGCATACACTTGGATTACTGTGATGTTGAATGGTTTGCCTTGGATTCGAACTGAAATCATTCTGTCGTTTTTGAGGTTGCACCCCAGTACTGCCTTTCCCACTCTTTTATTGACTATGAGGGCTACTCCATTTCTTCTAAGGGATTCATGCCCACAGTAGTAGATATGATGGTCACCTGACTTAAATTCGCCCATGCCCGTCCATTTTAGTTCGCTGATTCCCAAGATGTCAATGTTCAATCTTATCATCTCATTTTTGACCACATCCAGCTTGCCTTGATTCATAGACCTCACATTCCATGTTCCTAAGCAGTATTGCTCCTTGCATTTTCCTTTCAACCTCAGACACATCCACAGCTGGACGTCCTATTGGCTTTGGCCCAACTGCTTCACTCTTTCTGGGTCTACTTGGAATAGTCCTCCGCTCTTCCTCAGTAGCATATTGGACACCTTCCGACCTGAGGGGCTCATCTTCCGGAGTCATATCTTTTAGCCTTTTGGTACTGTTCATGGGATTTTCTTGGCAAGGTTACTGGAGTGGGTTGCCATTTCCTTCTCCAGTGGATCACTTTTAGTCAGAACTCTCTGCTACGACCTGTCCGTCTTGGGTGTCCCTGCACGGCATAGCTCATGGCTTCATTGAGTTACGCAAGCCCCTTCGCCACGACAAGGCAATGATCCATGAAGGAATGATCCACAGTACAGTACTGTACAGTAAACAAAATAAACAACTTGAAACGGGTCGATTAAATTGGAGCGTCAACCACTAGATTGTGCTGAGGACTCGCATAATGATGGATTCACTTTACAAAGGACGTATCCTCGTCGTTAAGTGGGGGATTCCTGTACATCTAGAGTAATTTTAAAAAGATAATTTAAGAAAGCAAGAATAAAAAGAGAAAGAAGAAAAGAGAATGAGAAACAGGAAAAAATAAAGCAAACAAAAACAAAAAACCACGCTCGTTGGAGACAAAGTGACAATCCATAACAGCCTGCTCTTGTGCTCACTCCGTCTACATCAATTAATTAAGAACTCATGGTACAAGATTCAATATTATCATAGCTCACAGATAAACCTAAGCTAGTTGGCAGCACTCCCAGAAACGTAAGGGATTGTTATGAGCAGTCTAACACCCAGCCATTTTAACCCAGTAGTTGTCCACTAATACTTATAACTAATATTTAAAATAGAGAAATGCCCTTAGAATGTAGACTGCAGTTAAAGATAGGAAAAGACAAAAAACAACACCATTCACAATATAAAGGTCTACCCATATAACAAACATCAGATTATTACTTTAAAGTCTCAAGAAATGCTTCTGCAGTTGCTGGGGAGTAGAAACATTTAAGCTGATTGTTCATGTTAACGCAAAAGATAGCAGGAGCCCGATGGTGGCTTTCCACACCTAAATTTCTAGCAATGCCACAAGCTTTGGCAAACTGAGTTCTTTGAAACGTGACTTCTTTGGGGAAGTCGGGAAATATTGAGATTTGTAGCTTCTCAGTGCCCCAGTAGAGTTCCTTCTTCTGTCGCGCCAGGTGAAGAAGTTGGTTTCTCATATTTATACTGAAAAATTGCAATATTCAAAACCTAGGAGAACCTGATGCAGGGTGTGCCCTTGGCCGGGATCCAGGGGAGCGAGAAGGAAAGACAGGAGGCATATTATCAAACCAACTTCAAACAACGGTAATAAACAAATGATTGTTGAACTATTTATTCGAGAAACATCTAAAGTTTGCGAAAACGTACCAAAACGCTGAAGATTAATCTTAGTGAAGAGAACTGTGGTTGATCTAACTCATCTTCTAAAAACCAAATTTCCTCTGGTACATGCCCTTCCTCCAACACTGAGCAATCACAAACCCTATCACAAAAAAGTAAATGGGGTGGGGGGAGAGAATGAATGAAAACATGTCAATACTGCATGTATTAAAAGCTGGATAACATTGCCACTTTTCACTCTTATGCATCTTTCACATTGTATCCACCCTTCAAGTTGGTGTAACCTGAAGTACGTTAGACAAAAAAGGAGAGCCGATGTTCCAGTGTCACCCTGTGGGTTTCACAGTTGAGTCCAATAATCACTCTTATCCATTATGATACACTAGCATTTTCAAAGGTCAAGAGATAAGCAGTCCAGATATTTTATTAGTATAGACTTTTGCCAATGCAAAGTTGTTTCTGTACCCATAATGCTGTGAAATTGTGTAAACTTCCCATTTTTGATAGCAATGGCCGTAATCGTAGGTCGCCATTGTAGAATCCCATATTTTGAAAGGATCTGTCCAGGTGGCTCAGGGGAGGTATAATCAATTGAGCATGTCCTGTTGCACTGTGTATTCAGTCTGGGGCTATGTTTAAATTGCCTCTTATTAGAACTTCCCATGTGTGGAAGATGTGGAGTTGGGCAAGATACTTCTTCTAGGAACGAATGTGTGGTATACTAAGCGATGCACTCGTTTTTGACGGCGGCGTATAAAACATGCAAGGGTTTCATCAAGCATAAAGATTTGAGTTGTAGCTCCTTTGATACTGAAGGATGAAGGGTATATTTGTCAATTAGAGTTTTACTTACGCTAGATTAACAACAATGGTAGGTAATTTGATTAATATGTGTGTTGACCCCGACACATGAGACGGGACATGTATTGAACCTGGTGTTTACAGCTGGGTGAGGGGACGGTGATAGGGATGTGGAGGAGATTAAGATCACTCCGTTGTCATGGATAGATCATTTCCTGGTAAGGTTTAGGCTTGTTGCAGCTTCCTTCCTCTGCAGAGGCAGGGGACCACATTATATGGTCTGCCTCTGGAAGCTAATGGATCCAGAAGGTATTCTGAGGGCTCTGGAGAGGGGGGTTCCCGCTGCCAAAGCTGGCGACTCATCTGAGGCCCTGGTTGACCTCTGGAATGGGGAAATGGCCATGGAAGTGGATACAATCACTCCTGAGAGACCTCTGCAACACCGCAGACTCAGAGCTGCTCCTTGCTTTACTGAGGAGCTGCAGATGATGAAGCGACAGGGTAGACGTCTTGAGCGACAGTGGCAGAAAATTCGTGCTGAGTCCAACCGGACACGGAATACAGCTCATTGCAGAGCCTATTTTGTGGCGGTGATAGCAGCGAAGAGAAATTTCTTCTCTGCTACCATTGTGTTGGGGGATGCCTGTTTGGCACCAGGGCCCTTGAGGTGTAGGGTGCCACAGGGTTCTGTCTTGTCCTCCATGCTATTTAACATCTACATGAAACCCTGGGAGAGGTCATCCAGGGATTTGGAGTTGGGTGCTATCAATATGCTGATGGCACCCAGCTTGATCTCTCCTTTCCACCTGATTCCAGCATGGCTGTTGAGGCTCTGTAGCACTGCGTGGAGGGGGTTGAGGCCTGGATGAGGGCTAACA
The DNA here is from genome assembly GCA_026170595.1 of Plestiodon gilberti rubricaudatus. Taxonomy (NCBI): domain Eukaryota; kingdom Metazoa; phylum Chordata; class Lepidosauria; order Squamata; family Scincidae; genus Plestiodon; species Plestiodon gilberti. The sequence continues at coordinate 115,345,428 of JANXHW010000003.1, forward strand.
ACCTGAGATTAAATCCGGACAAAACAGGTTCTCTTGATTTGGAAATCCATTTTTCAGGTGCTAGAGTATCGTCCTGCCCTGAATGGCGTTCACTCCCTCTGAAGGAGCAGGTCAGCAGCTTGGGGGTCCACCTGGATCCGCCGTTGCTCCTGGATTCCCAGCTGGCGGTAGTGGTCGGGGGGGGGACTTGCCCAGCTTCGGCTGGTGCGCCAGTTGCGACCATAGTTGGATCATGGAGACCTGACCACGGCGATCCATGCCAGGCCCTCTTGCGGGTGACGTCAACTAGGCAGGTGCAAAGGGTGGCGGCTAGAAATAGGGCCTTCTCAGTAGTGGCACCAACCTTATGGAATTCCCTCCCTTTTCACTTATGAACTGGTCCCTCCTTGGAGACTTTCTGGTGAGGCCTGAAGACGTTTTTCTTTAGAGAAGACATTTGAGTCCTCAGCTTTTTTAATGACATCTAGTTTTTACAGGTGTGGTCCTTCTTTTATAAGGTGGTGCTGCTGCTGTTACATTTCTATTTTTAATGGTAATTGTGGCCTGTTGTTTTTATTGCTTAAAGATTGTTATTGTTTATGAGCTTTAGTTAATTGTGTATATTGCTTTTAAATAGCGATTATATTTTTGTACTTTTATTTTTGTCTTTTGTAAGCCGCCTTGGGTCCCATCAGGGAGAAAAGCGGGGTAAAAATACTGTAAATAAATAAATAAACAAAATGAGCATGGTTGAACTGACATGCTTCTGTGGGAGCAAAAGGGTTTGAATATCTGTTGGATCAGCATACATTGTGTGTAGGTGGTTTTATATGTCGAACTTTGTCATGGTTAAGTTTTGGACTTTGACTATATTAACAAAGATTGATTGATAGGGCAATGCAAATGCAGGTGAGAAGAGGGATAAGGAACTGCACTGCCATTTTCCTAAAGAGGGCAAGCAAGCTGTGAGGAGAAAGTGCCCAGCAGAGGACAACAAGGGGGAACTTCTTGGTGGAGGTGTTGCTGCTAGGGGAACAAGTCCTTCCTCTGGTGTGGGCTCAGTAATGCCACGAGCCCTCCCGGCGCCCAGGCCAAGGGGCGGGGCCTAAGGGACGTGACGTTGTCACGCCCAATGCGACTCTGAACATGCCCCCCGCCGGTTTCAGCTCCATTTTGGAGCCGAACGAGCTCCAGGGAGGGTGGGAAGGCCGATACAGCGTGCCGCTTCCCAAAGGTGAATGCTCCTGCTCCACGCGCTCCACCGATGTTCCGCCGCTGTGTGGGCTTTTCGGAAAAAATGCGGGGAGACCGGCACTCCCAAACTTTCACCTGCCGAACTCCCCATGTGTGTGTGTGACACCAAGGCTCCTAGCACTAGGTGACACCAAAACTAGCTACGCCACTGTGATAACGGCACATAAAAGTAGCAAAAGCTACTGACAAACCCCATTTTTAAGGTAATGTAACAATAACTCTTGGAATAAACTGTATTTTTAATGCTTTCTTTACTCCTACACATTTATATAAAAACATATTAAAATAATAAAAAGAGTCTATTTTAGGGCATAAATTTTTCGTCTTACACGTGAGTATATACGGTAAATAATATGAACAGAAAGGAGGAAATATTTGAGTCTCAGTGCTGCCTGGCTTCCAGTACTCAAGAATGCTAGGATACGGTGAAAGCAAGAAAGCAGGGCTGAAACCAAAGGCCCCAACACACACAGCTTGTAGCCTGCATGAGAACCAAGCAGCATGTAGCAAGAACTAGATAACTTTAAGCAAACTCAGCAGTTCCTGCCCCAAAGGAAGGCCAAAAAGCTGGTTGTTACCAGATCGAAAGCAGGCCTACAGAATTTAGAAAACCTAGCCAAAAAGGGGACGGTGTGTAGATACAGAAAGAACGGGTGGGAATGTAACTGACCACTATGTGTCCAAAATGGTCTGAAACTTGCTTGCTTGACTATGTAGAAATCAGTAAGCCCTGCCCCTTTGGGCAGAGACTGCCTTGCCTGTTGTTGGCCTTGTACACTTATCTTGTCAATCTCTTTTGCAGAATAAACTTGAAAGCGTTCCAATCTTCAAAACCTATTGCGTGTTTATTTGCCGCACTGGGACGAACGCAGCCCACCACTAGGGGTTTTAAGAACTTGGCTAACATTCCGACAAGGCTTTCAGGGACATGCAAATGAGGCACTTGAAGCTGCTGCCAATGACAGCGGGAATTTTCGCCACTTTTAAAGCCGAGCAAAGTGCCTGAGCAGCCTGACTGCCTGGAAAGTCATCTTCAGAGGAATGAGAGCGTGCTGTGGGGTCCGGATTCAGTGGGGCAAGAGCAGCTGCATCCTGATGACCTGAGAGGCTGTGGGACGCGGCTGCTCTTGCAAGCTTCCTCTCAGCTCCTGCTCTTGGAGGCCAGGGGGGCAATTATGGCAGCGCTTCCAGCGCCTTCGTGCGTCTCTGGAAGTTCCACGTGACCCTGGCGGGACATTAGCACTGCCTTCCCTGTGGCTCCGTTTTTGCATGAGTCTTTTGCCTTTTGCTGAGGACGCAGCCAGAGGCGTCACTACCCACGTTGGCGCCCGGAGCAACGGGGGGGGGGGTGGCGCCACTATTATTAAAATATCGCTGCGGCTCTGCCGCAGCGCGCTCCGGAGAGGGGGGCGTCACGTTCCGGGAGGCGACGGCGACCCCCTCCCTCAATCGGGAGAGCCGGCTGGGGACGTCTTCCCCGGCCAGCTGCCCGGGGCCTTCTGGAAGGCGCGCGCGCATGCTCAGACTGTTACTGAGGGAAAAAGGGCAGCCTTTTTCCCTCAGTAACAGTCTGAGAATGCGCAAAAAGAACGGTATAAATACCGTTCTCGTGCGGGCCTTCAGAAGGCCCCGGGCAGCCGGCCGGGGAAGACGTCCCCAGCCGGCTCTCCCGATTGGGGGGGGGGGTCGGACTCGTGTCTCCAAGTCCGACTCGGACTCGCGGGCGGGGCGCCGGGCGGGGCGCCCTTCGGGCTATGGCGCCCGGACCGGGTGCTCCGCTGGCTCCACCCTAGATCCGCCCCTGGCCGCAGCCACGGGGCGAGGGACGAGGAGGTGGGGAGGGAGGCAGTGAGCTTCGGTCGTCTGGCACCATGGCTGTGCCTTTGGAATGCTTGTTGTGGCTTGCATCATTGTCTTAATGTAGGCCTGTTCTAGGGACCACTGAGCCCAGGGCATGCTACTCTGCAGGAGGGGTGGTGAAGTGATCCAGTGGTGTAGATTGCGTTACTAACCAGTGTTGCTTGGGAAATAAAATCCCCTCTTGCCATTTGGCAGGATGATGCATTTAAGAAAGCTGACCTGGTGCTTTCTGCAGTTGGCCGTCTGTATATCCTTGTGCAAATCTGCCTCTAATGGGAATATTCCAGAAAGGTCAAATCTGTTGGTGGTGTTTCGTCTAGTGTTATGGCTCCAGTGCAACGTGTGCACCTGCAACTGCTTAAAGTTCTGGAAGAGACGAGCATGGATCTCCTGCAGCTTGTCTGGTTTGGTCTGAACAGACGTAGAAGTGGGGGCAAAGCTTTCAAGTCTCCTCACTTCCCCATGGATTTTGCCCCATTTTGGACGGCCACCCAGTGTTCTAAAAAAACTCCTTGGGCACAGTATGCATTTCTTGTCACGTAGTGTTTGGTTCTCAGTCCTTTCCCCCGACTGTAACTAAGCTTAAGTACAGGCATCTGAGAGAATTGCATGGTCTTCCCCAGCTTGTTTCCACCTCCGTTTCCTCCCCTTTCTCTGTATCCCTTGGGTCTGTCTACACTGTAAGCCTCTTGGGGCAGGGTCTTCTCATTCTGTGTAAATCACCATGAGTATGGATGGCACTATATAAATATTGCCTGTTTTTCTATAAACTCCAGGCAATGCACGCTGGACTAATGTAATCCAATGAATTGAATTTTACTAAAATGAGGTTAAAACGATAGTTACAAGGAGCCCAAACAACATCTTCAAATAAATAAAATATGTTTAGTGTTTGAAGGGCAGAAGGGAAAGATGTGCAACAGCTGGGCAGTCAGGATCAAGCTAGGCTTTGCTTGACGCATGAGTGTGGGGCAGCGTGCTTGTTGTCCTATGCAGCCAATAGCAGCCGGATGACACGGCCGTGAGGGGAGGTTTTTTTTTTTAACCCCTCTGAGTTTGACATGGTCCTTCCAGGGTCAATGACAGATGTGGGAGGCAGGGGCTGATTTTTTGGATTGGGACTCCACATGTGAAAAGAGCAATATTTGGCTTGAGCTTCTGCAAGGGCGGTAGCTTCTTCAGGTGAGCTGAAGGCGGAAAGCAAGAGGGAAGGGGGTAGGGAAGGAGAAGAAGCTGTTTTGCAGGCGCAGAGCAGGAGAAGGAACTGCACTGCCATTTTCCTAAACAGGTCAAGCAAGCTGAGAGGAGAAAATGCCCAGCAGCGGACAACAGGGGGGGGGGCATCTTGGTGGAGGTGCTGCTGCTGGGGGGAGAAGTCCTTCCCCTGGCGGGGGGAATGGTGGGCTTTTCGGGAAAAAAGCAGGGAGCTCGGCACTCCCAAACATACACCTGCCGAGCTCCCTGTGTGTGTGTGTGTGTGTGTGTGTGTGTGGGGGTGTTGTGTGACACCAAGGCTAGCTACGCCACTGTGGTGACGGCACTTAAAAGTAGCAAAAGCTACTGAGAAAATCTATTTTTTAATGTAATATAACAATAAGACTCATCGAATACACTGTATTTGTAATGTTTTCTTTGCATTAAAAGTTTATTTTAAAATACAATAAATTGCACATAGTAAGATATATAATAATAAAATATAAATAGATTAGCCATTTCTTCTGTTTATATTTCACGTTCCACAGCAATTTTCATGTTGGAGAATTCCTTCTTCTTCAGTTGTTGTCCCTTCATCTGTTTATGAGAGGAGAAATTGTAGTGTTTTAAAGTGTTTCGGCTGGGAGCTGCTCCACACAGGAGCTCCCCTACTTAAGAACATGCAACTTAAGAACATTCAAGATACCACCACGCCTGGCCTTTTGCCCATAGTTGGCGTGAGTGCCCATTCCCAGCAGTCCCCATCTTATTCTAGCAAGCCCTGACAGCCTGCTCTTCAGATAAGACCACTCGCTATGAAGTACTATACTGAAGGTGTGCTGTACATGCATTTTTTCATGGTTCACAACATTTTTGCTACCAATAATAGTGATGTTGGACTTAAGAACAACTTAACAAACAAATGTCAGATTTGAAACATGTAAAGCAGAATTTCCCAACCTGTGGTACGCGTACCACCGGTGGTACTTTGAAAGACCTGCGGTGGAACGCGGCAGGCTGGTCGTTATCTGCCTTTCTGATATTCACAAGTAGCCCGGCAGAAGCAGCAGCACGAAGATCCAGAGTCTATGCTGTGACTGACTTGCAGACCTAATTATCTTGCAGAGCTAATTGCTCACTTAGATGTTAGTTACAGGCTAATTAGTCTTTTCAGATCGCTGTTTTACCTTTAAAAAGCAAAACCGCTTTGTTTTCAGGGCTGTAGAGATCGAAATCACGCTGCTTCAGCCACTACCTGGTTGTTATCACCCCTCCATTCCCCATGGTCACCCCAGAATGCCCTGGGCAAGCTTGGGGAAGGGAGGGGGATATTGAGCAACCAGGAAGTGCCTGAAGCAGCGTGATTTCGGTCTCTACAGCCCTGAAAATGGAGCAGTTTGGCAGACAAAAGTCAATAAAAACTGTGTGTGTGTGTGTGTGTGTGGGTGGGTGGGTGGGTGGGAAGGCTGGCAGGGATGCTGTGAATGTGTGTATATGAAGTCTGACAGGACTGCAGTGTGTGTGTGTGTGTGTGTGTGTGTGTGTAGGAAGGCAGGAGAAGCTGGAAGGGCTCATTGGTAGTACATAAGTAAACCTAATACACAAGGAGCCCTGACTTACAACTCATTTTAATAAATCAATAAATAAATTGGTGCAGGTGGTACTTCCTAGTCCTGGAGCAGGACAGGAATGTGGAAGCTGGCATCCCCTCCTCATCAAAGGCCAGCTCAGCCAACACCCCCCCCCATCGATGCCCGGACCTCCCTTGCACTCGCCAGCAGGAGCCTTACCTTCCCTGGCAGTAGCTGGGTTGCTTTGGCAGCGGAGTAAGTGCTGCCAGCGGCCCTTTGTCTGAAGTCATTGGAAACATGCTTTACAGCACATTTGCAATGACTTAGAGCGGCAAATTTACTTAGAGCTGCCCTAAAGTTGCGCAGGATTGCGCTTTCAGTTATATCCAATTTAAGATGATCTACTGATACTCGCAACCATTGAATTGACCCCTCCATGGATATTCCATTTTCACACAACATCTTCAGTTACGACGATTGATTTTGAAGCTCTGCTAATATCTGGCCTTTCATTGCTGTAATGAAGTCCAGAATCATGCCCAGTTCTTCAGAGGAGGAGGTTGGAATTTCCTCCAGAACAGCAGACACAGAATACGTTCTTGCTTTTCTTGGAGACATATTACCAAACCAACTTCAAACGAGGATAAAAAACAAATGATTGTTGAACTATTTACATTATTTATTTGAAAAACATTTAAAGCTTGCCAAAACGTACCAAAAGCGCTGAGAATCAGTTGGAGAGAATCAAACGTAGCTTCATATGGGTAAATAAAATCGTTCTCTTCTGGAACTGAATTATACCCTTCTTCTAAAATCCTCAGAGAGAAATCATCCCTATCGCAAGAAAGTAAATGGGGCGGGAATGGGGGGGGGGGAGAGAATAAATGAAAAAATATAAACCGTATGTTTTAGAAGCTGCAGTGCCACTTTTCATTCCTATGTGTCTTTCACATCGTATCCCCCCCTTCAAGTTGGTTTTACCTCAAGTATGTTAGGCAAAAAGGGAGAGTGGCTGTTCCCGTGTCACCCTGTGGGTTTCACACCCGAGTGGAATAATCACTCTTATCCACTATGATACACTAGCGCAGTGTTTCCCAAACTTTTTCAACCTACAGCTCCCTTGAACATTGGTGACCATTAGCTACAGCTCCCCATTACACTATGTTGATGCCTGGTTCGAGCTCTGTCTCCCGGGAGATACAAGCCTCCTTGGTCTCCCTCCAGAGAGGGCCAAAGGACCAGACACCGAGACCCACACCCAGGGGACAGTAGACCCCCCAGGACAGCCCAGGAAGGCGGCCCAGAGCCAACGGCCACCTCCCGCCAAGGAAGGCTTGGGCCCCAGCCCTAACACTCCCTCATCCTCCAGCTGGGGGCGCCTCTGGGAGTGGGGCAAATCCCGCCTGTGCGCCACAGGCACGCTGCAGGCCCTGATCCTCCAAACCTGTTATTCCACCCCAGCACCACAAGGGTTCAGAAAAATCAGACCGATGTGACTCTGAGCTGACCTGACATGGTGGCCACAGCCCAAAATACAGTTCCATGCTCTTAAACTAGTGAGGAGTTCCTAGCTTGGTAGAAGTGCACACGTTTCTCATGAAGAAGGTCCCAAGTTCAAGTCCTGACATCTTCAGGTAGGCTAGGGAAAGACTCCTCTCTGAAATCCCCATGAACTGGTGCCAGTCAATATAGAAATGACTGAGCTGGACAGACAGGTCGTCTGACTCAGGACAAGGCAGTTTCCAACGCCGATGTCAGCAGGCTAATTCACTAATGTGGCTGGCAGCGCAATCTCACCCAGCTCCTCCACTGTTGCAGCAGTGGTGTAGGGCAGAACGGGAGGCTCTGGAAGGGAAAGGGGATCTAAATCCACTTTACATCCCCCTTTAAATCCCCTTTCCCTTCCAAAGCCTTCCGTACACCACTGGAGGAGCTGGGTAAGATTGCACTGTAAATCACGATTGCATTTCTTATATTTTTCAATAGCATGTTGTCCAGCACCTAGAATACATTCTGCATGTAATAATAAACTTACTTTAATCTTTGCTTGTAGCAGAACTGAATGGACAGGCTCCCGACCATCAATATAAGAATGATGAGAATTAAGAAACACGTAAGAAGCAAGTTCTTATTTGTCAGACTGTACGTCTCTGATTCATCTAAAATGGAAAAGAAAAAAGAATGTTTTGACATGACTCCAATGGAAAGAATTATATTTGGGAGCTTAGCCAAGCAGTAGTCTCATTTGTTTCGATGGGGCATGTAGAAAGAAATTTGCTTTCTTAAATGATCTGGAATATTTGGTAGACTTGGCATTGATCTTGGAGCCACGTAAAGGATCAGCAGCCACTACCTATGTCTGAGGCTCCCCGTTTCAGATTGCAGGTGGAGAATCAGAAATTTGAAAGTTACTGCATATAAAAAAACCATCCATACAAAACTTGCACAGGAAAGAGAGGATTCCAGATTAGCTTTCACATGCTAATTTTTACGTGCAGGGAGACTTTTTTAAACACTCACTCTCTCACACACACGCAGATGCACACACATTTATATATGTAGAACCAAGAGCGCAGCCCTTCACCAACAGTCTGAAATGGTAAATCCCAGAAGCTGTGCACCATGTGATTTCCCAATGCTGTGTGTTTTGCCTCTTGGTCCTGACTCATTTACATCCCCTGCTTATGGCCCAACCCTATTCAGACGCCACGCCAAGGGCACATCAACGCCAGCACAGCAACCACCTGCCCAGCAAGGGAGGAGGGGGAGGGACGCCAGAGTCCCACCAATGCCACGCCAGCGCAGCCCTCCTAGCCACCCCACCAGCATCCATCACAACTGTGACCCCTCCCAGCAAGCCATTGCCGGGCTTCCCAGCCACGTGGCCAAGAGCGAAGATGGCAGGTGCCTGCCTCCTGGAGGATGGCCATGCCCACAACCACAGTCAGCATTGTGCCCGATGTCCCAGGCTGGGAACCCAGCCATGATGCCATTGAGGCAGTTTAGCTCCCTCAGCCCATTCTGAGAGCAGCGCCAGTGCCCACTCTTGCCACACTGCAGCCTCCTGAGCCCCTGCCACAGCTACAGTACCAGTTGGTCCAAGGCACTGACAACCCACTCAACCCAGGTAGCATCTCAGCCTGGAGCAGCCTCTTTCACATCGTGGTTGTGTTTATTGAGGGAGGGATACCGCCTGGTAATTGGTGTTTTAAACTTACAACATTGTTTAAATTGACAACCATGCCCCCTAAAGAGTGCAGTAGACATCTCTCACGCCCATTCGGCCCCAAGCTCGGCCTCGGGGTGGCCCCCCGTGGTGCAGCTTACCTGGCAGTCCGGCAAGGACGATGCCAGCGAGGCGCTTAACTCAGGACTAGCCTCAGCCATTCATTGCCCCATGAAAGAGAGGAAGCACGGCTGGCCAATCTGGCAAAGTGGGGCGGGATCAGCCAAAATAGACATCCAATCGTAACTGGGCAAGAGGCACTTTTTCAATTGGTGCTCCTCCTATATTTAGCAGAGGGAGAGTAACTGCCCCCCTTTCACCCCCAGCACAGTGTCTTTTCGGGTGACTGCTGGTGGTCTTCTGCAACTTTTTTAGATTGTGAGCCCTTTTGGGACAGGGAGCCATTTAAACATTTGATTTTGTCTGTAAACCACTTTGTGAACTTTCTGTTGAAAAGCGGTATATAAATACTGTTGTTAATAATAATAATAATAATAATAATAATAATAATAATAATAATAATAATAATAATAATTTATACATGTCACATAAGTTTCCATCCTCTTCACTTGTTTAAATGAAACATATGCTGAAAGAGACATACCTCCAGCAGATAATACAGACACTGAAAATATAGACACCAATATGAGCACCAGAAACAGCGCCATGTTGTTCATGGCTCTGTGTATTTTCTGGAATAGCTCTAATCAGATTTCTGGTGACATGAACATGTAGCTCACTGGGACATCACTATGGCTGTCAGACCTGAAAGGGACCAATCAGTGAAGGGCAGAATGCTGGGCTGGCTTGACCTCTGCTCTGCTTTCCTGCTGGAAATGGCCTCTCTGAAGCAGCACATGGCACTTCTGGGGTCAAGTATCTGCTTCAGAGAGGTGATCTTAAATAACCCCTCCTTTCATGTTTGGTCCCAACCCAAATTGCAGCTTTATGCAGCTTCCACATAAGAGTAATCCTAAACACGATCTCTGGCTAAACACTGGCATGTATAGCATCATGAAACCATAAAGCTTGAATGTGTCATGTAAGTGCTAAATTGTGGATTTCTCAGGAGGCAAATGGTGGAGTAGAAATTCTTAGAACTATAAATAAATCAAAATAGGTTGTTATTATTACAAATGATGTACCAAGGCAGCTTGGGAGGAGAGAGACAGAGACCTGGACGGTGAGCAGAGACAATCAGTGGCATTTGTCCTCCCGCTAACTGAGTAAAGGGCACCTGTCACGTGGTGGCTGTCTTATACTGAGTAGGAGAGCTATTGGTTCCCACAGAGCAACTTTTCCAGTGGCTGCTTGCTGGTGTTTCCCTTGTTCTTTGTAGACCATGAGCGCCTCATGAGTGAACCATTTTCAGACGGAGGCAGCGGGGGCAGCGATGATGGTAGCGGCCACAACTGCAGCTTGCGGCGAAGATGGCGGCAGAATGGCAGTGGTGGGACAGGACAGGCAAGTCAATTAATTAATTTGGCTAACTAAAATAAATCAAGTCAAGTCAAGAACCTTTATTAGCATTAAAGACAACAGAAATCAACATACATTACATAACACATATAATACCACGCCATTCAAACAAGAATGACCAGACATCGAGCTGCGTTCTAGGGACTAGTTCATCATATATCTGATCCACAAGACGAAATGATTGAACAAACAAAGGCTGCAACCCTTTCCGTTGTATCACCTTCCTCTGTCGATAAGATGTTTTGCAATACTGTATCTCCTGATCTGCTAAACCCTGAAATTTATTGCTGGGACTAGTTCTGTGCGGGATGTGTTGTGGAGCGACGCAATGATCAAAAGCATTGTACCACATAGGTATTCCATATAGAATTTGTGGGATAATCTTCACCTTGTAAACCTCTATACCTGCTGGTATATATTTATTCCCACAATTAAAAAAGAACCTGGTTACTGCCTGGGATCCACCTAGGAGTGGTTATATTGAAAAATAACCCCAAGATATCTTATTTGCTAACCTGCTCAATTTTGTGACCTTTGCATGTCCAGTTATGTAGCTTCCATTTTTTGGAAAACACAATAATCTTGGATTTACCAAAGTTTAATTGTAATTTGTTAATAGCAGGCGTTTTAAACCAATACGAGTTTGAGAGAGGAGCCCTGCATCGTCGGCATACAGGAGGAGAGGAACCAGCCATGTTCCCAACTTTGTGCAATGGGTTTCTATCCCCCTGAAGGAAGGTGTTAAAATAATTTAAAAATAGATTGAACAGCATAGGGGCCAAAATGCATCCTTGTTTTACCCCTCTATTGGTCCGGATAGACGATGTTAGGTCACCATTCTACGAGCATCTCACCTTACAAGACGTGTTTGTATAGAGGGCTCTAATTAAGGTAAGGAGTCTTTTATCAATCTCCATATTCACAAGCTTGTCCCATAATAGCTCCCTATCTATCGAATCAAAGGCTCCTTTTAGATTGAAAAAGGCAACATAAAGTTTTCGCCCAGGGGAACCTAAGCTGTTTGTTAATCAAAAAGGATATTTTTTTATTTTCAGAGTGGTGTACATATTTCCTCCCCTCCTTTTGTCCTCACAACAACCCTGTGAGGTAGGTGGGGCTGAGAGATAGTGACTGGCCCAAGGTCACCCAGGAAGCTTCATGGCTGAGCGGGAATTTGAACCTGGATCTTCTAGGTCTAAGTCCGACTCCCAAACCACTACACCACCCTGGCAGACAGTTGTCCATCGTAGATTTACCCCAGTGAAAGCCCGCTTGTTCACAACCCAGAATACGTTGGTCATAGGCCCATTGGGAGAGCTTGTTCAGTAAATGCATAGCATAAAGTTTACCTACAACTGATAACAAACTAATGGGCCTATAGTTAGAAGGTACACTACTGACTCCTTTCTTATAGATTGGAATGACTATAGCACTCAGCCAATCGCTTGGTATTATAGCGCTTCTGTCAATCATTCTGAAAAGGTGCGCAAGCAGCAAGGCCCACCATTCTGGTCTACCCTTGAGTAACTCTGGCGGTATGGCATCAGGGCCTGGAGCCTTACCAGATTTGAGTTGGATAATTAACTGTCTCACCTCCATTGTAGATACTGGGGGCCAATCAGAAAGATCTAGAATGCCAGTATCAGGGGAGTTGTTGGGAACTACCGTATTGCCCCGAGTATAAAACGCACTTTTTAACCCTAATTTAACTTTTTAAACTAGGGGTGCGTCGTATACTCGCAATGTTGCAAAAATAAAGAGACTTTGCTGGAAGAAGCGGAGGCTAAGAGGAGACGCGTTGTCTTCAAAGAAGCAGCTAATTGAAGTGGTCACGGGTGATTATCCTGCTAGCTGAGCTTTGCACTGCTTTGAAGACAATGCGTCTCCTCTTAGCCTCCGCTTCTTCCAGCAATGTCTATTTTTGCAACGGGGGCGGGGGCTCGCACGCAGCCGCAGCCAGCTTGGAGAGAAGGCAGCAGAGGGGGAGAAAGCCGTGGTGCAGTTGGCTTGGAACTTGGAACTGTCTCCCAATCTCCCAAATCTTGTCAAATCCAGCAACCTCCAGAAACGTTGATCCTTGATCAGAAAAGCAGACTTTCAGGTCGCAATCTTATGTACATTTTCTTGGGAGGAAGCCCGTTCTGTTCAACGGAGCTTGCTTCTGAGTAAGCAATTGATTGGCTCCACAGCGCTCTGCTCTCTCTCTCCCCCTCTGCTCTCTCTCTCCTCCTCCTCGAGTGCATCAGCAGCACACGCGCTGTTTCCTGCCACTTTCGCCCACCTCCTCGCCAAACCCAAAGAAGGCAAGCTGAATTTAGGGGGAGGGGGTCATCCCTGGAGAATGCATCCCTGGTTTCTCATCCCTGGAGAACCCCCTGCGTGCATTTCTCCAGCTCCACGTGCAGCGTTCAGGCTTCTGATCCAGGCAAGCTGCGTCTTTCCAGACTGAAGCAGCCAAAACAGACAGGCTGTAAGTCTCCCTCCAGACAGTTTTTCAACGACCAACTCAGCCTCTCTTTTCCCCCCAACTCTCTCTCTCTCTCTCTCTCTCTCTCTCTCTCTCTCTCTCTCTCTCTCTCATTCATTTTAAATCATGCCAGTGATTTAATGTTCGGAAAAATATTGGACCCAAATAGATGGAAGAATCAAAGCTGGGTCGTGGGCTTCTGATCTAAAAGACAAGTGCCCAGAACAATTCGTTGTTTTTCTGGTGTATTGCTTTGAGCAATCTATTCCATTGGTCACTAAAAAAATTCTGTTTCTTGCTCAACATCATAGCTTTCAGCTGCTTCTTGAATAGGAAATAACTAGATAACTCAACCAAATTTCCACTATTCCTAAATTCCACGTAGGACTTCCGAATTAATCTCTTTAGTTCCTTGCATTCACAATCAAACCAATTTACTCTATCAGGAGAGGCAGCATTATGATATACTGGAGTTTTATGCCCCAGCTCTACTTGTAGATATTTAATAAAGTCTTAGTAAATTTCAATTTGGGCAGGGGGGGGTCATCCGCTGTTATAATAAACAAAGTTGTCTCTTTATACTTTCCCTCAGCTATTAATTTACAAAACTTTGGGATGAGCTCATTATTGCATGAGATTTTATACATGTGGTTAGTATTACCCTTATATAAGATCGATAGTGGGGGTCTAGGGGGAATCGAACTGAGAATCAAGATCAGTGGTAAGTGATCACTAAGAATGTAATCCCCTACTAAAATAAATAAATGATTAAAATTTTCAGTCGCCCTTTGGGCAGCAAAAGGGCACTTTGCTCCCCCCAGATTTTTATTTATTTATTTATTTATTTATTTATTTATTTATTTAATTGTTGGGGGAGGGGGTTGTCCTGGTTTAGAACTGGGAAAATCTGGTAAGCCTAACTAGAAGGATCTCCATGTTCAGAGGAAATCATACCTTGGAATACCAGATGCAAAGAAGAGACAACATGTTGCTCATGTGCTGTGCATATAACCTTTCCCAGAGGCATTTGGCTGGTAACTGTTGAAAACCAAGTTCAAGGCTAGGGGAGAAAAGAAACTTACCCAAGGCCTCCAACCGAGTACTGGTACATGGCAGAAATGGTGTCCAAATAATTTCCCCTTGGCCCAGACATTTGTAGCAATGCTATTGCATGTCATGCTCTAAATTGCTCTTCTGCTTCCACTCACAGACTTCCCAGTTTTACAGGCAGCCTCACAAAGCCATGTTGTGCACACTCCTTTTTTCACCCAACACATACTTGACTTATGGAATTTACAACTGCAAGGTCAGATGGCCGCTGGGATAGGATTAGACAAATTCATTGAATATCACCTGCTATTAGGCAGTTTTACTATGAACAATAAAATATAGCCTCCAGATTCAAAGTATTGTACCCATGAATATCAGTGTGGGTGTGGGGGTTGGCAACAGAAGTGGGGTGATGTTTGTTTGCTTTCCAAAAATATCTGACTGTATGGTCACTTTTGAAAACAGGATGCTGGGGGAGATAGGTTTGATATAGATGCTTGGCTTTTAAGTACCTTTAAGTCCGACCGGTGCAGGACTTACCTCTGCCAGGGGGTGCCAGGTCCGAAGGGCAGCAGAGTAAAGGTTGCCGGCCTCCGCGCTGGCGGCCCTTACTCTAGAGTCGTCACAAATGTGCTTTCTGGCACTTTTGCGACAGCTTAGAGCAGATCGCGGTGCCCATCTTGGGGGCATTAACTTTGTTAAAATTTGTTGTCCAGTGTTATCAGAGGACAAAAAGTACTTCTGCTCCATAACTTTTTAATTATGTAAACTAGTCATTTGTCCTTGACTTCTTCAGCAAACAGTCTGCATTTGTTTAAATTTACTCAGTAAAACTATTTTATTAGCTCCTAATAAATGTAAGCGCTCTCTCTCTCTCTCTCTCTCTCTCTCTCTCTCTCTCTCTCTCTCTCTCTCTCTCTCTCTCTCTCTCTCTCTCTCTTGGAAAGCTTTAAGTGTTTCTCACAAAGAATTAACAGGATAGATTATTTCCAGGGTTGAAGATAAACATCCCTTTTACAGCTGAAACTTAGGAACTATAAATACCTATCACCATGTCAATGTTTCCTTTTGTGTACAGTATCCATAATGGTTTTGATTTGACAACTATGACAAGCCAAACCATTGAAATGAATACATTTTTGCATTGCTGAAAGGATTACGTAAGTGGTATTCTGACCGAAGTGCATATGTTCACTTTTTAAACAATCAGAATACATGTTGAAGATTGAATTACAGTAGTTGTGAATTACAAGGCAGATATGACTACTTGATATGAAGGAATTTTCACTGAAAGATTCACAAAAACAGTGGTAATGGGGTGGGGCACGAAGGAGAATACATTTTTGTCTATGTTCTTGCTTGTCAGTGTACATATTTCTGGACAGGTGACACGGATTTATTATGTACTACTGCCAGAACGTTTTGTTAAATTTGGGGAACAATGCCGCCCACTGCACAGTTGGTATAACTACCTGGAACTGCTTGTGAATGTCAATTACAAAAACTCATTTTGAATGTAACGTGTATTAGGAACAAAACAAAATGCTCATGGGAGGCTTGAAATGACCTTGGGATGAAAGTACAATCCATATTTGACAAAAGAAAAATAGTGGGTGAGGACAATCTGCTGTGCCACTGCCATGAGTTACTTGGATAATAAATTACCAAAAATGAATTGCTGAAATAAAGCAGAATGTGACTGATGAATCAATTCCTCCATTTAATCAGCTTAATGTTAATTGTTTTTATTATCAAGGATGTAGGTTTAGTGTTGCCTCAGAGATATATTGGATAGATGTCATCGTATACCCAAAGGTTCAGATATCTAACATGGGTAGCTATCTGGCTCTATAATGGAGGAGTGACTGTGTGCCTCTTGCAGTCATCTGTGTAACTGGAGTAATGTGTGAATGGAATGCTTCGTTCTTTCACCTCTTTCAAAAGATTGCACAGACTGGACCTCTGTGTGGAGCACTGCTTCACAAACTGCTCTGCAAATATGGTGGACAGGATAGGCACATGACCTAAACTTCCGCCATGGAAATGGATGACTGACTTTCAGATATAGTGATTGGACTGGACCATGGTATGCAATATTTTAGTATCAGTTGGTAATACAAGAACCAAAGAAGAATAACCAGGATGCATTTTTAGATGTCTAGCCAACATAGTTTTTGATTTCTCTCAGTGTGAGCACTGACTTGTCACAGTATCAGGATATGAAAATGGTTCTACATCCATCAGTGTGTTGCATGTTATTCCACAGGCTCTTGAATATTGTGAAATGCTGTCCAAGTGTGGTATGATTTCACCAATACCAGCTGCTTTTAACACAATCCCATAAAACCACATTGACGTGGATTCTATTGTGTGACTTGGCTGCACTATTACAATTTAAAGGAGCTGTCCTGAGCAGAAGTTAAAAACGGTTTCCTTTTCTGTTTGTGTGAAGTTGGTTAGAATTCAAACGACACGTTTCTCTCCAAAAACCATTTAAGTTAAAAAAGAAAAATCATGGGGACAGATTGGTTTGAAATTCCCACAGAAATGGCCAACTGAAAGGGAGAAGGTAAACACAGCCCTAAAGTGTATGTAAGGGCAAGATCCTAGCCCTTCAGTTTGGACGGTTGGAGCGGGAAGGAAAGAGCTGTATCACTGCTGGATCACATTATTGAACGAATGTAGAGAAATATCGGTACCAAAGTTGTCCTAGTAAATAAACCTTGTTTCATTTGAAGAGTGGCATTGACAACTTTTGTTCCTGCCTTAAATTCTGACAGAGTGTCTGATTACCAGAGGGTGAATTGGTCTCAGAGATTGAGAACCCAGAAGGGTTCTGGGCATTCCTACTCCCTCAAGGATTTGCAAAAAGAAGTCAGGTCGGCGTTAGGCTCTTGGGGTCCTAGGTTAGAACCCATGCCAGCACCACAAGACCTATGCTCTCTTTTTATGAGGAAGAAAGGAACTGTAATTTATTGATTTACAGTTGGACTTTTTTATCCACATTTTTTTCCACCCACGGATTTGACTCAACATGAGTGGCAAAACTGTGAAAGAGTCCATATTACCTTTTTCCCCAGCGTTGTCAGGGGCCTGCCAGCCACTTCCTGCCTCTTGCACGTGTTTAAACTGCTGAAAAAAAGAAAAAAATGCAACCCATCTACAGGTTGCTTCCGGTACTGGTTTTTCTTAAACAAACGCAGGAGGAGGGAAGCTGCCGGCAAGCCCTGAAGACGCTGAAAAAAAGGTAGTGTGCACCGCTCCCCACCCCGGTTTCCTATAATGCGGTTTTCTGTGTCCACAGGGATTCCGGGAACGGAACCCCAGCAGATCCGGAGAACCAACTGTATTTACTTATTTATTTATTCGATTTCTACCCCACCTTTCTCTCCGAAGCCACCCAAGGCAGCTTACAAAAAACATTAAATACATATAACAAATTATAAAATGCATAAAATAAATATATAACACAGTATATAAAAAGTAGCAACTATAAAAAAAAACCATTGGTCAATACTTAATAAAAGCCACCAAACACCAACCTGCAACCAGCTTGTTTGGTTGGCTTCATGATTAAGGAATGCAAGGCTTTCAGGTTCAGAGAAATAATGACCTACATGCTCTACAAATATCCGGAATTCACTATTGTTGGAAACAGATTGCTGATATAGATGGACTTTGGTCTGATCCAGCAAAGCAGTCCCTACATTCTTTCATGTTACAATCTATATTGTCATGTTGATCAGCTAAAATTTGGTACAACAAAACTTGTTTTATGAAGGTTGCTATAGCATATACTGTGGCCTTGTTGACCTGGTAAAATGCTTCTTTTGGTTGTCATTTATGACAGACCTCTGGCAGAGATTCTGAGATGATCTGTCTTGGTGTGATAATGTTGTGTAAATAAACTGCCTGTCAAGGAGGTGGGGATATTTGTCCCTGTTTTTTTTGTTCTGTCACAGGGAAGGGGACATGTAACTTTAAAGGGTGAAAAATTATGAATGTAACATCTTTGTAAAAAGGGGATTTCTGGAATGCAATGTTGTGTTGGGTTGGGAGAAAATGTAATGTAATAAATATATGCAATCTTTATAGGTCTGAAGTGGGAACCCTGTGTGATTCTGGGGAAGGAATGACATGTAGAAATTGGTATTTTGTAGTCAAAAGAATTTGGGAGAATTAAAAGGGAAAAAAACCCACATCTAACTGGCTATTAGCCAAGTTTTATCTGACTGTAGAGCTGGGGTGGTCAACCTTCCACCATTAGGGCCTCTGCGTTCTTAAACATTGTGTAGAAAACAGAATCTTGGCAGTTGCAAGTGCTGCTGCTGCTGCTAAAGCAGCTGCATCTTCTGAAATGCCCTCCATCTATACAACCATTAAAGGTCCAGGAGCATTCATGTTGAAAGGTTGGCTGCGTAGGAGAGTAAGAACTGCTGTATAGGAGAGTAAGAACACCTCAGGTGCAAATAATTAGAGATTAGGTAGTCAACAGGCACATGTTCTTGAGAGCTGTTAATGGCTGGCTGCTGCATCCTAGGCAGGATGCGGGCCATGGCGACGTGGCCAGGGCTCACCTTGGAGGAAAGGGGACGTTTGTCCCTTTCCCCCAGTGTAAGCCCTGGAGGCCCCAATGGGCTTCAAATGTGCACTAGCTGTTAGCTGGTGGTCTTGACGTGCATCTGGGGAGGCAGTGTAAGGTTGGCCCGACCCAGGAAGGGGCTCAGAATATCAGCACAACCCAGTGTCCTCCCAGGCTGGGCCAGCCAATGGCCCCTTCCCCTACCACCTCGGCCCACCATCCCTGCGTCAACAGGTGCAGCTCTTACCCGGGTTGGCCAGTGTGGGTCATCCCGCACTGCGGAGTGAGCAGTGCCGACCTTTGTGCTGGTGTTGTTTACTCTCCCATTGGCTGTGCATCATGCATGGTGTTTTTGTGGTGCCTTGAACCCTTACTGCTGATTTCAGGGTTGTCTGTGGTTGCAGAACCTGGAAGTAAGTGTCAATGATGTCATCATGTCACACATCACTGTGTCATCGGCAGTTACTTCCAGGTTCCACAACCAGCACCAGTGGGAGGGTGTCACAGTCCAGGTAAGTCTGGGAACCACTGGCTTAGATGTTTGAGTGTTGCGTGTTTCCTACAAGGAAGTATGAATTAGAGCTCATTAAAATATGTGTACATTTTTTGAGACACTGTTTAGAACTAACGATTTGGTGGCTGACCTCCTTCCATGGAGAAATATACAGTACTCTGCTTATGTGGAACCAGCAGTCCAAGAACAGAGAAAAATGAGCAAACATAGATAGCCTCCTTTCTGGCTGTTGGCTGAAAGCAAATAGTATAAAACTTTCATTATAAGCTAATTTTGCGCTTTTATGCACTTTACTCTTGAGTTTAAAATCCACAATATAGTAATGAATGCTCATTTGCATTTGGCAATACATATGAAAATATGCAAGTAATGTTCGCCCAGGATTCCAGCATTCAGCCAGCAAAATTTTTCATGGGGTCTACAAGGACTTCCTCATTCTTTCAGAAACTCCAGTCTGGTTTCTCCTAGTCATATGTAATTACTGCCCACCCACTTCCCCATCTCTCATCCTCCCTCTACAAATCTCCTTGCAAGAAAAAACAAAAACATAGTAGTGCTGAAATCTAACTTCAGAGTAAACCACAATGGTGCAATCCTATCCCTCATGGGTGCCGCAAATATGTAAGACATATTTCAACAGCCTGTGAGCAAGCAGTGCTGGCAGGAAAGCCTGTGCCATTCTGTCGGCGTTGAATCCAGGTCCCCTGCATGCTGGACCTGGTAAGGCTGGGGGAGGGCAGGGAGGGGGTGTAATGGGGTGGAGATGGGCAGGGAGGGCCTGGGACGGGGTGGACAAACGTCCATGTCAGACGCCATATCCTATCCTCCCTCTCAAGCTCCGAGCTCTGACATGGGGCTGCTTAATTCTCTGCCAGCTAAAGAGTCCACAAATGCCTACTTAACCCCGAGTAGACCTCCAGCCAAGGCCTCCACTGGGTACGATTCCGCGTGGAATGTGCAGCCCACACTGAAGAACCTATGCCGGGGGAGGATAGGATTGGGCTGTAACTGAAATAGCTGTTCAAGTGAATTCACAAGACTTCTATCAATTAGCAAAACCTTGTTTGGTCTTCCTGCTTGCATTCCTACCTACACAGTTTTGATTTCAGGGGTGCATATATTATTAGGCTTACTAGATTTTCTCAGGTTCTAAACCAGGACCCCCCCAAAAAAACAGTTAGTTAATTAATTAATTAAAAATAAAATAAAACAATTCTGGTTGCCGCCCAAAGGGCTGCTGGAATTTATTTTAATCAATCAATCAATCAATCAATCAATCAATCAATCAATCAACTTGCCAGTCCCGCAGCTGCCATTGCCGTCATTCTGCCGCCGCCATTGTCTTCTCTTCGTTGTCATCTGCCACCATTGCTGCCATTCTGCCACCGCCATTGCCACCATTCTGCCGCCGCCGCCTTCGTCATCTGCCTCTGCCGCCGCCTCAGGAGCATGGCTAGCTGCATCCGAGCCGGCCAGGACTCCTGCCTGCCTCCGCTGAAGCCACCGCTGCCAAAAAGCACTTTTTTTCCCGGCGCCGCCATCTTGGATCTTGCGAAATCTCACAAGATCCAAAATGGCGGTGCCCAAGTCCCGTGAGGGCACATGAGGCAGTACTACTGACTTTACGATCAGGCTGGCGCCCCCTTCTCCTTTGGAGAAGGCACCTTCTCCCTTGGAGGTGCCAAGGGAGAAAGAAGGGGGCAGCAGCCCGATTGCTAAGCTGCTGCCCCAAGGAAACTTGAAGAGGAGGCAGCAGTGGTGCTGGTGGTGGAAGTGATGTCATGACATGTCATCAGGCCATTCCCACCCTGGCCAGCAGTGAGAGTAGCTACACTTCTGGAGAGAGGAGCACCAAAAAACCCAGAAAATGGGGAAAAAATAGTGTGCCCTCAAACTGGTACTAGAAATCAATGTTTTATTTATAATTTACTAAAACAAATGTCATAATCCAAGGTGAATGTTAAAATGAATATAATATTAAAATGTTGAAACAATTCAGAACTATATGATCTTGATCTTCAAAGAAAATGTTTAAATAATGTAGTGTTGCATAAACAATGAAAACGTTGGGAGAACAGCAGGTATGGAACATATTGTATCTGTCAACATACACCTTTCAAAAGCCTGAATAATGATGAGGAACTTTAGCTGTACAATGCACATTATTTTGATAGTGTCAGCACAAAGTGCTCACCAGTTCTCCAACTGTAACAGAGTTTAAAACCTTTAAAATGTCCTAGCTAAGAAATGTGGTCAAACTGATGAGAAACTATTAAAAATGGCTCTCAAAGAAACTTGAAGCAAATTCAAAGAAAAATAGGGAATACTGTTGGTGTTTTATAACATATGACGCCCTGAACAAACACATATGAACTGGCATAGAAACGTCAGCTGGATATAGGAAACTCATTCTATAAAAATAATTTGGTATAAATGTAGCAAGATCCAAAGTGGGACCCCCAACTGATTTCCAGAAAGGAGAGTAAATAATTATTTTCCCTAATCTAAAACAAAATATAGTAAGCCAACTGGCAGAATAGTATCAAAAAGAGAAAAAGCAGATATATGTCTGGAAGAAATTAGTTTTATTTTGATTGGTAGTTGCAAGGTTGGAAGTAGCAGGCTTATAAGAATAAGGTGGAGACTTTCACTAAATGTGAGTGGTTCTCCGTTTCCTGGGTTGTTTTCACTATGGAAAAAGATACCCATCAGAACAGTTCTTACAGTTGCAATTACGGTTACAATTCTTGCAAATGATGCTATACTTGGTACTTCCTTGCCAGCTTCTATATGTCAGTATTTGCCTCCTGTAATGATATGATTTGTATTAAAATGATGTGTGATCAACAGGGACTTATGTAACTAGACTCCGCTCTTATTAACAATTCTAGTTTTTTTAAATCATGTATTTTGTTGCCTATGCTTATTTATATTAAATTTTGAGTATTTATAAATAAAATATTGTTTTAAGAACAATTTCCTCAAAGTGCTCTGTTTCCTGTGAGAGATTCCTAAAGTGTGTCCCATGTTTCCTGTGTCTCTCCAGGCCTTTCTGTGAGAGCAGACTATAAACAAGACAAACCTCTTGCCGGTTTTGGAGGGAAAGTTGTTTTGCCTCTCCTCAGTGATTTTTGTGACAGGCCAAACCCTGGCACAGAGGGAGTGCCTGTCAGGAGGTTACTCAAGTATGGAACATCCATCCAAAAGATGACAGAAATGTGTTTCTAAAAACACCAACATTTCTATCTGAAGTGGAAAGCAAGAAGACTAGTCGTATCCTCCAGCTCAATTGATATATATCTTTTTAAAGTGCAATGCCAATTATCTTGATTTCTCTGCCATGTTTTCAAAATTGTATCTCCTGTATAAAGTTTTGATTCCATTGGTTAAGTGTCCAGTAATCTACCTCTTTTTATATATTGTGCTTTCTAATTGGTCAGGTTGGCACCTCTGAGGGAAAATGGGGTAAAAGCCTTCCAGTATTTGATCTCTGTGTGTGCATGTGCGCGCGTGTGCATGCAGGTGTTCAGGCAAGAGTGTCTTTTCTATTATCAGTTTGGGTTTTTAGAGCATGGTCTATTGTTTTCGTCTCCAACCTTATGAAACAGCCATGCTGCTTGATACTTGATAAAGGACTTGCATGCAATCCTACGCATGTCTTCTCAGAAGTAAGTCCCATTGAGTTCAATAGAACTTACTCCCAAGTAAGCATGTATAGGATTACAGCCTCATGGCCAAATGCTATTCGGACTCCATGCTGATATCACATGGATGCCAGCATGACATCTGTCATATCCTAAGCCGATCCAGGCAATGCCATACCAGTATATCCCTCCAAGTAATGCCAGGCTCATGGCTGGATTAAAGAGTATATTGAAGTAAACTTGCACACAAGCATCCTTGAGATCTGCAGGCTATCCACACATATCTGTGTTCAAGCCTCCCTCAGTGTGGGTACTGGACCTAACAATGTATCAGGGTTATTGCAAAAAATGGCATGCACATTTATGTGTTCCGCGATTGCCATATCACAGCAATAGAAAAGTAGGAATCACTTCACAATGGATGCAAAGCTCAGGGCTGGAATAAGGAATCTGTGTAAGGATTCCTAGGTATCCTCAAAATCTGCAGGCTCTCCACATTATTTGTATTTAAAACCTCTCTCACTGTAGGTACCTAGCAGTGTATCAGGGCAGAAAATTGCAAATTTAGCTGGTGCATGTCACATTCAGAATCCAAAAATCTATTTTAAGGCATTTGTGCTCAGTACAATTTTTGACTTCATTCTTTACCTTTCATTTCATGGTCAACTTATAAAGCACTTCTGTAAATAACACAAACCCCACCTATTCAATGCCTCCTTCCTTCCTTCCTTCCTTCCTTCCTTCCTTCCTTCCTTCCTTCCTTCCTTCCTTCCTTCCTTCCTTCCTTGTGTTTTACCTTTAAAAAAAGCATGTGTTAATATGGGGTTGTTGGGTTTTCTGCACTTTTCCTAATGTTATATATATATATATATTTATATTTTATTGATATATTAAAACATAAAAAATACATATTTCATAAAGTTATAGCAAGCGCGAAGCAATACATCCTACTAGCATACTATTCACTATTTTCTACATACAATTTCCAACTAAGCCAAAACAACCCCCACATTCTATTCATTAAATCCGCATATCATCACATCATTCCTCTCTCTCTCTCTTAAAAAGTCAATAAATGGTTTCCAATTATTCACGAAAAAGTTAACTGACTTTTCCTTAATTAAAATTGTAAGTTTATCCATTTCAGCATAGTCCAAAACTTTCAGCCACCAATCTTCCAGCGAAGGTATCTCCGAATTCTTCCAATATTGTGCATATAAAATTCTTGCCGCAGCTGTCATATATAAAAACAAAGTTTGAAATTTTTCGCCTACATGATCCTCCCACATACCCAACAAAAATGTTTCCGGTTTCATTTGGATCTTAATCTTTAAAATCAACTCAATCTGTTTGTGAATCTGAGTCCAATACTTCTTTGCTTGAGGGCATGTCCACCACATATGGTAAAAAGTTCCTTCTTGCATTTTACATTTCCAACATCTATTCGTCACCTTCTCATACATTTTTGCTAATTTGCTTGGGGTTATATACCATCTATATATCATTTTATACATATTTTCTTTAATATTTCCTAATGTTGTGTATGTATGTTTCCACACTTTTTAGAAAATATATTTTGAAAAAGTGCATGTTAACAATTGATTGAGTAGTCTTTTGCCATAACCCCTGGAAGATTTACTGTGCTCCTTTGCCAGATGGACATGTGCAAGAGTAATACACTAAGCAAGTGCATCTGATTTCTTTGTTTTCACACCAATAAAAAAAGAGGACTGGACATGGTTGGTATTTTGCCCCACCTCCTCATGGTGCAAGCAGAGGGGCAACAGGTCACTGGAGCTGCGGGACAACAGGCGTAGAGCTTAAGCGGCATTAATATTCACTTCAGCCAGTAGCATTGCTAGCCTGCCTCGAGGCTAGCAACAGTGGCATTGCTAGTGTGCCCCAGGGGGTGGGGTGATTTTGCGCCATCATTTCAAGCCTTCATTTCAAGCCTTCTAGGACCCAGGGCAGGTGGGAGGACCGAACAAATGAAATACTTCTGAAATGCAATAAAATATTAAATATAAGTAACAAAAATTACAATTACCCTTACACCCCCCCCCCCAAATAAGCACACCAGACAATGCACACTTTGGATATATGGTCACTTTATTGAATTTTTTTTAACAACAATCCCTGCAGAGGGAACTAACTTGGGCAACTCAGCCCCCCAAGGCGTGTGGGCACTAACTGGGAGAAATGGCCCTAGCCGTCTACCTCCCCCTGGTTTAATTGGCGTAAACATCCTGACTCCAGGCCCCCTCGGTCACTGCCCAAGGGAGCCTTATCACAGCCAACCCTGAAGGGTCGAGATAGCGGAGCAGTTAAGGCACCCATTGATGGTCCCCACTTGCTCCAGCCAAGGGGCTTGCCAGCCAGCCTCACCGACCCGGTCAAGTGTCGTCATGAGTGGTCCTGGCTCACCTCCTGACTTTGCCGACCTCAAGATGCACGCCGAGCCCCATCCATCCTGCTTACCCATATCCGCACACCACCTACCAGGTGACCCACTGGCTATGAGCCCGATCCTCTCGACACAATCTGAGGTAGGCAAAAAAACCATCAACCTGTGCCAATTGGTTGGTGGCCAAAAATTCCTACCTGGTCCCCATAGGCAACTGGCTAATCCCAGTCTATGTCAGGGAGGGCGGGAGGGGTTTGCTGCCCGGGCGCCGAATAATTGTACTGTATTTCAGCATGCATAAAACTGCTTATAGAACATAATTGCAAATAGATAAGGCAACCTACTTAGGTGAAATATTGCTTACTCCTGTGTAAGGGAACAAATGTTCCCTTAACCAGAATCCAGATAAGACCTCCTGTAGGTTGCAGCGTGAGCCAATGCATTCCGTTGGTGAAGCTGCATTGGCTGGTTTAGTTAGGATTGGGCTGAATGTTTTATATCCCAAAATATCTTAATCAACATTACCTCTTTTTCCTTCCAGCATCCTTGGAGCTTGTTTATGGGACCAATTCACCTGAACTGCATGTAGAATTGAAGCAAAATTCAGTGTACGTTCATATAGCTTTCTGCTTATCTGCAGTGTATGTGAAACTATGGTGAAAAAAAGAGTTAGTGATCATTGTACCTTTTCAACTACCTTGTACCTGATCAACTACCTTTTCACGTTTGTGTATTTCTCTGAAGAAAACTGTTCTAGATAGCATCCTAGGGACAGGTACAGACAATAAGTGTTTATTCATCTTTAGTTTTAAGTGAATTAGACCAATAGAGGCCCAGCAAAGTGCATTTTTCTAAGTTCATGTTGCTCAGCATAAAAATAAAACATGGCATCCCAAATTGGGAGCCTTCCTCCATTTTGATAGACTTTGGAGATGTTAATCAGGATACATTTTCTGCATATAAAAACTATGAATCCTTTCTGTTGCAATTAGTTTCAGTGAAACTGTAAAATAACTGGCCTATTTGATTCCTCTCAAAATTCATCATAACTTGTATCTAGAGCCTTTCTTTAATTGCAAACATTTCTGATGTGATTTCTTCCGCAGTAAAACTTGCTGCCAACAATAGTCTACAGGAGTTTATTGTTAAAACAGTCACATGGGCTTGGGTAAAAGGGAAGTGTGTCAATGATACACAACCCATTCCTTTCAAGGTTTGTAACATTATTATGGGATATAAAATAATGTGACAGATAAAAGGCAGCGACTACAAATGCTCTTGGAATGCATAACTTTTTTGCACCTGAATCTTAAATATGTCAAAAAGCAGGACTTACCCTGTTGTAAATTTCCCTCCCCTTACTGAAATACGCATCCATCTTCCACTAAGGATCCTTTCGGGGAATTACATAGTAGTGCTAGTGACTGCAGATGAGACAGTGCAAACGGTGGTGGGATTTTTTTAAAAACAACAACAACAACAACACTGGTATTGTAAGTGATGCAGAAAAATATTTTCCTGGTTTTTATTCATATCTGCCTCCCCAAGTCACAGAAGGAATCTCTGGTTTTGCAACTTCACATTTCCCCTCTCTGGGAATTCACACACACACATTCAGCTGCCTCCAGAGGGTGGGGTGGGGGTCTCCATTTGCCTAACTCAATTAAGGCTCCCTGCCTTGGCAGCAAGAACCATCAAGAGTCCTCTGCCTAGCTCAGCCCAATATTGTTCCTATTGTCTTCTGTAAAAGGTAAATCCAAAATCTTTTGTACAAACTGTATGACTCTGTGACTATGCACATTCTCAGCAACCATGTGATGTACTGTTGTTGGAACTGTATAAAAACTGTGCTCACATGGAGCAAAGGGTCAGTTCCTCAACTGGGGGCTGTCCATTGCGCTGCATAACAAATAAACCCATACTTTTTCCTTGTTCACCAGTCTTCCTGGTCCTATTAATTATCAGTCTGCTTAAAAATTCCGCTACATAAGTTTTTTAAGTATTACAAACAAGCTAATTTGCTAAAGTAAATTTAAATTATTTATACATGTACTTCAGTTCACAAAAATCTTAAACTAAAGGAAGGTCATTTTTTTTAAAGGCATATTAAATAGATTTAAGAAACCAAAGAAGGAAAGTAGTATCCTAATAAAATAATAGTAAAATAAAATGTCAATTGGCAGCATTTGTTTGTAATACGTACTTGAAACTGGTTCAGTAGCACAATCCTACTCAGAAATGAGCCCCATTGAGTTCAATGGGACTTACTCCTAGGTAAGTGTGAATAGGATTGCAGCTGAAGGGCACTTTCTGGTGCTGCGAAAGTTAGGCCGCTGTTGCAAATGTGCAATGGTACGGCATATGAAACAGCGGCTCCAGCAGCCTCTGTCAGCACTGGTAAGTTGGCAGCGGAGGTGCATTGTGGATGGGGAATGGGAGGGGAGGGGGAGTTTCAGGGTGGGAGGGGTAGGGGGCAGGGAGGGGTGGATCTCAGCAGTGGCGTGCACCAGATCTATTCACTTCTTTCTCAAGCCACCTCATCCCTTTTCTCTCCTTGGTCATATGCCAGCAAAATGCCTGGCATAGGTCTGAGGAAACACACAGGTGATCGAGCAGCCTACTGGGGGTAAGTAAAACATATTGATTTTTTTTTTTAAGTACATATTTTTGCTTACCTCCTGCTGGCTGTCTGATTGCCCCCTCCCCCATCATTGGATGCAGTGCATCCTGCCAGCGCAGCTGCATCAGTGCCAATGGTGGGGGATAGCACTGGGCAGTAAGTTGCCCCAATTCAAATATAGGTCTGAAGTTGGGACTGCCTGTCCATTTTCTTTCTGGTTCCCATCAACTGCCTGAAGAGCCTTGAAGTTATACATTAAAGCACATTTATTATGGGAAATAATTATGGGTATGGAATAGCCTGCAAATTGCCAGAGAGAAATCCATAAAGCGTGACCTGAGCATTGGGAAGAGAGAGCCTCGTGACTCTGCATACTGCAAACCGCAAGCATAATTGGTGAAACATAATTCTTACTTATAGCTCTAGTAATTATAAGATGCTTTATTTATAACTTGGCACCTTTTGGAGCTCTTCTGATTAACAAGGTTGCCTTCCTTTTCTGTAAGATGCGCCTGCACCACTAAATTTATTCAGCAGAAAAATGTCAGGCTGTCCTGACTCAGGCTGTGGCTATTTTGCAAATTATTTTGCTATTTAACATCTACATGAAACCGCTGGGAGAAGTCATCCAGGGATTTGGAGTTGGGGCTATCAATATGCTGATGACACCCAGCTCTATCTCTCCTTTCCACCTGATTCTAGGATGGCTGTTGAGGTTCTGGATTTCTGCCTGGAGGCGGTTGGGACCTGGATGAGGGGCTAATAAGCTGAAATTAAATCCGGACAAGACAGAGGTTCTCCTGGTCCAGAAATCCACGATGCAGGTACTAGAGTATCACCCTGCTCTGAATGGGGTTGCACTCCCTCTGAAGGAGCAGGTCCGCAGCTTGGGGGTCCGCCTGGATCCGCAGCTGCTCCTGGATTCCCACATGGCAGGTGTGGCCAGGGGGGCCTTTGCCCAGCTTCAGCTGGTGTGCCAGCTGCGACCGTACTTTGATCGTGCAGACCTGACCACGGTGATCCATGCCACAGTAACATCGCGATTAGATTATTGTAACGCACTCTACGCGGGGCTGCCCTTGAAGATGGTTCGGAAACTGCAATTTATTTATTTATTTATTTATTTATTTATTTATTAAAAATTATACCCCGCCTTTTCCTATGCCGAGGCAAATGCCCAAGGTGGCCCGTGTTAGTCACTGGAGGTAGACGGTTCAACTCTGTTGGGCCACTCCTCTGATGGCTGCCAACTACCATTGTAGTTGTCAGAGTAAGGAACATCTGGCCTGGTCTCTGCCACATTTCAGCACCACCACTGGTTATTTGCCAGGTAGGGATCGTGTGACACAAGGAGCCAACAACTGAAGAAGCGCACATATTAAGCTTTTCAGTGGGCTCATTGCTCTCAGCGCAATCCACAACAAGAGCTTCCCCCACGACCTACTTGAGTTGGCGGGCGCGGGCCTTCTCTGATCTACCGCCATGGTTGGAGCTGCTCCAGCATCTCCTCTGACTTTCTGGCAGCATGCTGCTTTGGAGTGTTTTTTTTATGACTGCTGTAAGGCAGGATTTGCTGCAGGAACACTAGTTCTGGCAGTGGAATATATTGGGCTGTAAGGCAATTCAAAATGCACACAATCCTGAGCACTTACCCTGGCAATCCACTTCCAGAGCTCCACCGGTCTAAAGTTAGGGAGGATTGCGCTGTTACTTAGGATGCCATACCTGCCAAAATTCAGAGTGATTGGACAGAAGGGTAATGTTTTAGAGTAAATTAAAAAGGTGCACAATATTATAAGGTTTCCATTGCTTTCAACAGGAAAGAGTGAGACTCAGCAGCTTTCCTGCTGCTTGTAACTTCTTTGTTTCCATTGTATAGAAAAACAAATGGCTTTCCACTTGTTTTCATTTGTTCCCATTTTTCCCATTCACTTTCCATGTAAAACAAATGGAAAAAATGGAATATATTTTGAAGGTGGTATAGTCACTGATGTGTATAGTCATCCCACTATCGCTGCAGGTAGACAGGTTTTGCACATGTTCATGTTGTTTCAAAAACTCACAAATTACTATGTGATGAAAGAAGTGTGTTTATACACCAGGGGAAATGATGCCTCTAACCTTCCCACTTTCAGCACTCTTTAAAAAATGATCATCTGTTGCCAGCCTTCTGCTTATTATTTCCAAAGTTCTTATTGCTTAATCTTATGGCATGAATAGCAGAGTGGCCAAGATATTTGTATTATACTGTGTTCCCGATACAGAAGAATGATTTCTTCTTTGTGTGTCAGTCTAACTGCAGGTGTTCTGCTTTGTAGATTTTAGAAGAGATGGCACAGTGGTGCAGTGTGAGACCCAGAGATGTGTGTTAGACCCCTTAATATGGGTTCAGAATTTCTAATACTGTATGTTCTGAGGTTTTCATGACCAGTACATATCTTTGAATTAATAAAAGGAAGCATTTTCCAGGTTGTTCTGGTCGTTTTATTTAGTTAACAAGAGATTTCTTGTTTCGCTCCTAAACTATGAGGAGCATTATCAAAGGAACAGCAACTTGCTGTCTGCTCTAGTTCTTCTTGGTGCAAGATGTTAACAGTTGGGAGGTTAACTGCTGCCTTTGCCAAGTTCCTTAAAGGCATATCACCATTTTATAACAAAATTCCATAGCTGCAAAGATTTTCCCTATATAAAATGGGGCAGCAAAGTGCAACAGCCCTCCCCCGTGCAGCCGATCATTGAGAGCTCAAACAGCCATGCAATGTGAAAACTACATGGGTGCCAAATCATCTGCGATATTACAGAGCTAGCGTGCATCTGAGGAGGCCCATTGGGGCCTCTGGCGCTTACACCCAGAGAAGGGGACAAAGTCCCCTTCCCCTGAGGTGAGTTTGGGCTTCGCCAGCATGGCCCGACATATCCCGACTAGGATGCAGCGGCCGGCCCTTTAGGCTAACCTTTAGGCTAATCTTAGGCAGGATAGGGCTGCCCAACTGGTTTAATATTAATTTCCTCTTCACAGTCAAACCTGAAGAATGTAATCCTGTAACTGGTTCAAGGAACTCTAGTCAAGTACTTTCAGTTCCTAAACCAAACTACTGTACAATCCCAAGAATTCTTTGTAGGAACCAGTGACTGTTAGGCTTGTATAAACCTTTTATAGTTTTATAGTACAGATACCGGTATATCCTCAAATATGGAAGAAAGAAATGCATTGTCGAACCAAATTTCATGAAGTTGTGCTTTTGGTTCAAACATTGCCATTTTGAAAGGCAAAGGGATCTGTGCGAACCCTTCTATTCATCCCTATTTTGTACATTTTTTCATGCCTGTTTGCAGACTTTTTTTTCATGATATGCTGCAACTTTGGCCTTTTTTCTCCCTTTTCAATTTTTATTTTTAACTTGAAAGGACTTCTCCCTTCTTCCTTGGCTTCTAAATTCTTGTCTTATCTCATTCTCTCACTGCCATTCCTAGTTACTAACATTTCCTCTGCCATTTATAGCATTTGTACAAAAGTAAGCAATTATAAGTAAAACTTGAATGGCAAGTTACTATCAGTTCAAAAAACCACTTGCAATTTGTTCCTGTTTACAAAATTGGGTCTCGTACATTGGTGTGCCTGAGATTTTCAGACTTCTTAAACCAGCATCCTTTCACCTGAATTAGTTGAATTATTGATGTCCCTGTTTGTCATTTTAAGATATCTGGCCCCTTCCTCCTTAGCCAGTACTATCCACAGAGGGGGAGGGCAGTGGTGTCGCTATAGCGGGGCTGGGAGGAGCCAATGCCCCAGGTGACAACCGCGGTCTCCATGCATGGAGGAGCCACGGTGGGTTTTTTGCTTGTTTGCAACCGCGGAGCTTAAACGCACTGAAATTGGTGCCTTTCTTTGGCCCTCCCACCCACCCTGGCTCTTGGAAGCTCAGATACTTTGGAGCTTGAAAAAAATCTCCCTAAACTCCAGAATTAAAAATATGCATCATGTCAGGAAACTCTGTCGTTTAATAAAAAAATTAAAATGTCTAATACATTAAAATGTCCACAGTTCTTTACGTTTCGCCCCTATATTGGTGGCATCCTCAGAAGAAAGGTTAAAACACTAGCGTCGCTGCAGGGGGGCGGAGCTCTAAGTTCTGCCGAGGCTCCAACCCTCCGTTACACCGGAGCACGAAGTTTTGCCGAGGCTCCGACCCTCCGTTACACCGGAGCACGAAGCACGAACTAATGGTTCTGAAGGCGAGGGGGCAGGGCCGCTTCGTGTTCCGGTGTAACGGAGGGTCGGAGCCTCAGCGGAACTTAGAGCTCTGCCCCCTGCAGTGACGCCAGTGGGTTAAAAAACTAAAAACAGATCTGTTTTGTTTCAGATCAAAACAGATCTTTCCATATACAGCAGCTCCTTATTGAATATACTTTTTAAATATATTGACGAATATACTTTTTGATCAATGTCAGTATCTCAAGACCCATAGTTTAATATGTTTCCATCAGCTGGATATATGGTACATCTGCAAAGTTTATCCAGTGTCAAAGAGATGTTGCCTTTTGGTCGTAAATGGGTTACCATTATCTGATAAAATGTTTCCTAAGTGTTTTGAGGATTTAATCTCTGATAGATCCCCTTTCCAGGGCACACTAAGTAATAAAACGGACATATGGCATACTGTACAGTGGGGTCAGCTCTGTTTAGCTGAGCTGTAGTTTAATCGTGTCTACTTGCTAGTTATGCAGGCAGAATTTTATGCTTAGATTTGCAGTTAATAGTACGGCCACCAACCCTCCAAGATTGGCCAGGTTGACCCTCCAGGAATCAGCATCAATGTCCAGGTGATGACTGAAACAACCCTGGAGATTTTAAGAGGGTGTCTGGGGAAAAAAATCACCAGGGATGCTTTTAGTCACTGATCCTAGTTACTAGATATTTATGAAAAATTCAGAGGAAGTTCTTCCAGCTGTAAATTTCCTTTGAAATTCTGACGGCTCTAGCAGAATTGTGTCCAGTTTTTCCACATCATGTGAACATTGGCTTAGCTTTATTATCTCTTTGGGGGGAGGAATTCCCCCACACCGACCAAACCAAACCAAACAAAATCTTGCTGTTCTACTACAAAACAAAGGGCCCAATACTATTGGATTGCTGTGCTGCTGGAACTCATGTTCCGGTGACACAGTGTGCTTTATGGCTATTGCAAAAGGTGATACGCCACAGGTATGGTTGTGCCACCATGGAAAGCCAGTAGCCTGCCAAGGAGTTCCAGCACTGGTAAGTCAGCATGGGGGGGGGGTAGACGGGGAGTAGGGAAGGGGAGGAACAGGGAAGAGATTGGGGCGGGGAGTGTGTGGATCGAGGCTGGGAAAGGGGCAGTATTGGTAGCAACAGCAACTGCCAATATCTGTTCCGCCTTCCTTGGTCCTCTCAGACTTGCACCAGCAAAATCGCCTGGTCTGAGTAGATCCATTGGGGCAGTGAATGCTTACCCCTGGGCAAGGGAACAAATGTTCCCTTACCCAGAGCAGACGTCCAGCACTGCTCCCCCCCCCCCCGCAGGATGCAACAAGCACTCTTGTGGTGCGGCTGCATCGGCAGGGGGGATTTAGTTAGGATTAGGATGAAAGTAGTAGTAGTAGTAGTAATAATAATAATAGTAATAATACACAGTATTTATATACTGCCTTTCTTGGTGATAGGATTTCTCCTCTGACTTTAATCCAAGGTGGTTTACATGGGCAGGCTTTCTCAAACCCCTCCCCCCCGCTAATGGGTTTTTTTACAATCATATATAAATGTTCAATCTTTCATGAACAACTGCATTCCAGATGGTATCCTTCGCAGTCTGGCCTCTCCCTGGCCATCGCCTCCCACACTCGGCCAATGCAGCTGGCAGCTCTTTATTTCTCCTCACAGAGGCTTCCCCCCCCACAGCTTTTTGTCAGCAGTGTGTCTCGAACTGACCATTCACCGATCACAAATGCATGAGGGTTTCTAATTCAAAGTTGTATTATATATACGACTTTGAATTAGAATTCTCACTTTTTTGGTAAGATAACTATTTGCCAAATTCAATTCTGAACTGATATGAGTGAAATTCACCCATCACTATTCCAGCAGGCTATGGCCTAACATCATATGCAATATGTTATATATACAGTATTTATTTTTAGGAAAGAATTTTTTTTTGAAACAATGGCAAATGTGGAGCTATAGTCTGGTTCCTCAAGGCTCACAGCAAGGTCATCAATCCATCGATAGATCCACTATTGTAAATGGCCCAATCCGATGGGCCATTTACAATAGTGGATCTCCAACCGGAAGAGATCTCCATTCCCAAAGAGATTAAAAGGTTGGTTCCCTGTACTTTCCCCATCCCATCCCATCCCCCCCCCACACAGTCCAACAATCCTATGTCTCTCTCTGTGTACAAATGGGAACTGCTGTCAATGTCTTTCATTCCCACTTTGCCCCCTGATTCTGATGGCTGTCACATTCACTAAACTAGAGAGAGATTCCAAGCCATTAAGGGCCATTAAAGCCCTTTCATTAAATCTCTGGTCACCCATCAAATTTGCCTGGCGAAACCATAGGATAGGTGCATTCATGCTGATAAAGGCAGCCAAACTCATCATATTAATTAAGTGAAGTGTGTTTGAATATATTTTGAACATGTATTTTGGAAGAAGTAGTCCTGTAACCTTATATTTCAAACTGGTTGCTTTCTCTCTCTGAGATAAAAATTTTACTGAATATTTTTATTTTAATTATTTTACTATTTATTATTATCACAGTGCCTACTCTCTTGAAGTCACTTAGGAAACAATAGGATTCAAAACTTTATGTTCACACTCAGTTTTCTTGTACAACATTCTTTTGATTCTTTTGATCTTGAAAAAAGATCATTCTTTTTTCAACATTCTTTTGATCTTGAAAAAGACACTGAATCATTCTTTTTTCATTGGTTTTCCATAAAATGAAACCCAATGATCAAAGGTCTTACATTGAGACTATTACAGCCCAGTCCTTCCCAGGGTTTATGGTGGTAGATCTTGTGATCCACCACCTTAGGTCCTGGACTGGGTTAGCAAAAGCCACTAGGTTTACTGGTGCAAATTGCTGACGTCCCTGTGTTTGCATGAGAGCAGCATCGTGATGCCCTGTAGAAACAGGAAGGTTGGTAGAAGGGGCAGTTTGGGAGAGGACCGTGGGCTGTTCAGAGTGTGGAGCGGGCCAGGCAGGGGAAAGTTGGGGGGTGGGAGGGGAAGGATCTCAACAGCAGTTGCACATGCTGAGATCCTAGCCACCATTTCCCGCTTTGAAAAGCCCCCTGTGTCCCCTGGACTTATGCCAGCTAAATAGCTGGCGTAGTTCTGAGGAGACCCATTGGTAGCCAGGTGGCCTATGGAGAGGTAAGGAAAATCTTTACTTACCTCTCCTGGACCATCTAGTCCCCTCCTCCCCGGTAGCACGCAGCTTGCGCTCTGACAGTGGTACTGCACATACGCGTCACTAGAGCGTGGCAGGGTGCGGACCGCCGAGGGGTGACGCGCACACCCGCGCGCCGCGCGTGTCACCTCCGCTCCAGGAGAAAGCCTTGGAGCGTCTGCTCCAGGCGGAGGTCCGCAGCCTTCTGATGAGGCCCAATACGGCGATGTCATTTATTAGGTTTTTCGCACCTGCGCAGAACGTTTCTGAGGGCAAAAGGGCAGCCCTTGCCCTCAGAAATGGTCTGCGCATGCGCGAAAAAGCTAAAACTGCACGTATTGACGCATTGGGCCTTCGTCAGAAGGCCCAGGACAGCCTGCCAGGGAGGATCTCTTAGAGCCGGCAGCAGCGGAGCCGGCAGCAGTGGGGGTGTGTGTAAGAATTTGGGGTTATTAGGGCGGCGCGCGCACCCTCGCTATAGGGCGGCGCATGCCCTAGTGACTCCACTGGTACTGCATGCTATGAACTGGCGGGGGATAGGATTGGGCCCTTAATCAAGTGAGAGAATGTAAATATGTAATGATTTGGCTTTCAATGATGAGAAAATAAACATTAAAGGAGATGCAATAACTGTGTCAGTGAAACAGAAAATGAAATGTGAGGTATGCTGTATAGATTTATTAAATTTTGCATCTTGTGTTTTTCTCTCTATTACTCAAGAAATGATATGATTATGAGGGCTAAAGAGCAACTTTGAGTGCACCCAGTGCTTGTATATGCCCAGTAGAATTTTGCTTTTGCTTTTATGAACAGTAGATGCTTGTGTGACATCACAGACAGACATCCAAAGTGGTTACAAATACTATTCATCCTGACAAGTCACTCCAACACACTCCAAAACTCCTCTTAATTGCTCCACCCCACTTCTGCTTACGGAAATCTCTTCTATTACCCATGACAGCTGAAAACTATTTTTGGTAGAAAAATTCCACTCAGTCTTAATGGTGTGAATCTGGTTGAAATCCAATCTTGCCCAGTGAATGTATTGCTAGTGTACAGCAGCAGGCTCCTGGGAATTCGTAGAAAAATTTATCTGTTTGATTTTCCATTAAATTTTCTTTTATGTCGAGTTCCTAAGAGTTCACCTGGAAAATTTGAGGCTGTACATAAAGTTCCCTGAAATATTTCCCACTATAGCTAAATTGGACAGCGCTATTTGGAATTCTCCTTCTCTCTTTTAAGTAGTGATAGTTAAACCTAGGTCAACTGAATTAACATTCAGCCGAGGTTGTGAAATATCTGTGTAAGTTTGAAGTTATTCATTTGAGACATTCAAATATACTACATCAAAAACACGTGTTCCAAACTTGCTCTAATGTGGCAACATTGATTTTCAGTAGTGTAGCCGGGGTGGCGGAGGGGTGCTTTGCCCCAGTTGACGGCCGTGGTCCTCTCACGAGGAGGAGCTGGAGTGGCAACTTTCTGCTCTGTGGCTGCATTTTTGTAGCCAGAGTGGCTGCAAAAGAACTGCAGTCGTGGAAGGTTTTCGTGCCGTTTTTGGCAATTTTGATGGACCCACTCACCTGACCAGGCTCTTAGAAGGCTTCAAATGAAGACTTCCGGGAGTGCAGGGGGCAGGGCGATGATGCAAAATCACCCCGCCCCTGGGGCACACTAGCAATGCCACTGTTGATTGGGTCCCCCTATGGAGGGAAAAAGCAGGGTTTAAATCTAATAAATAATAATTTTATTGTTTTGATAGTGTTATTATTGTGTTATTTTTTTAAAGTTGTTGTGAGCTGCTCTGGCTCATCCTGCTAGGGAGGGGCAAGGACAGGATATAAACATTTTACAATAAGCATACTTTGGAGTTGTTCATATGGGGCAGTTTCAAACAAATGACTCCCCAAACATACATGAAATGGAAAAATCTGTGTATGCACACTTCCACCAGCTCAAAATTAAACATATCATTTAACTCTGAGAGCTATTTTCCCCACAATATTTTAAGAACTGTAGGTTGAATGGCAATTCCCTTCCCTTCCCTTATCTCTTTCCTTAGCAGCTAATTTCCCCTAGGATGGGAAAGAGAAAATTAGAGTCTCCCCCACCTCGATTACCCAATGATAAGTCACAAGCAGTATTCTGACTCCAGCTTATGCATTTGAAAGGTGTTGTGGTGAGCCGAAGAGTGGTGCACACCAGCAGGTGCTGTGAACCTGACTTTCTCTTGCACACAACCCAACAGCATACAGGTAGATTTCTGTTGTGCTGCCACTAGGGTAGATTTGAGACACCTGCCTCCCAGCCCTGGATAGCCAGCAGGCCTCCATAGTGGGTTTTCTGTGGGACAGAAGCAGGAAATGTCTGATGCCACTTTTCTCTTGGCTGCTCTTCCCGATGCATACACACACGCCATTTGTGTGGCTTGAGAGGAGGTTGGAGGCAGGGACGTGCGGTGGGGGGACAGCAGGTGAGGCAGAACCGCCCTGTCATCATCCACGGAAAAGAGCCGCAGCCTAAACCTGAGATTGTGCACGCACCGACGCACGCCACCTGCTTTTATCTGAGAAAGTGTGTTTTCTCAGGTGAAAGCATGAGGCGCGCACACAATTTCAGGATTAGGCTGCGGCTCTTTCCGTGGATGACGACAGGGTGGTTCTACCTCACGTGCCACCCCTGCACTGCATGTCCCTGGTTGGAAGCACTTGCTAACGTTCTGGCTGAAAGAATCAGATGGGGGGGGGGGAGAGGGAGGGCTTATTCTGGATAAGGGTGTAGATGTTCACTTATGCTTATATTTTCCTGGCACCAGAGAGGTATAACAGCTGGCAGATTAACCCTGTCTTGATCAGAACAGTGTTGACATTCTCCCTGACTTGGTGGGAATTCAACAACTCATGCTGACTTTGTCCTTTTTGGGCAGTTTGCACCTAGACTGGTTAGTTTAAATTTAACAGATTCCCAAACCTCCCTGCTGCCAAGTCAGGAGGGTTGACTCAGACCAATGAGCAGGGGCGTCGCTGGAGCGTGGCGGGGGGGGGGGGAAAGCCCTCAAAACGGGTCTGCGCATGCGCGAAAATCCGGGAAATACCTGGATGGACGCGCTGCTTGGGCCTTCTTTCAGAAGGCCCTGGAGCGCCGACGGGGTCGGACGCTCCAAGGCCGGCTCCTTGGCCGGCCTCGGAGCGTCCGGAGGGCGACGCGGTGGGGGGGGAGCCGGGTCGCCCCCCCACGCCGATATCGTAGCATCACTAGGGTGACACGCGCCCCCTGCCCCAGGGTGATGTGCGTCCTAGAGACGCTACTGCCAATGAGCAGGTAACAGCTAAACCCAGCAGGGATCAGGGGGTTTCAGCCAGATGGCCTCTGGCAATACCAGAAAGGCTGACAGTCTCACTATACAAATTAGGTAAAGCCTACCTTTCGTACATGCAGCAGAGTGTTGACTTATTGTGACTTAGATGGCTAGTAGTTAGTAATGTAATATAACCTCAGGAGAGACATATTAGGAAAAAAAATCCTCAAGTGGTGGAAGTATGCTGGAGGTTCCAGCAATACGGGATCACTCTAGCAATGCAGCATTATGGAGATACACCATAATGTGAACACGCTTTAATTCTTTTTACACATTTTTTTTCCTTTCACTGGCAGCCTAATGCCCACCAGCCTACATGCTGCAGTGGTACCCATGGAGCATGTGCTGCATGCTATGGTGGGGTGTGTGTGACGTGATGGCCTGGGAGAGGAAAGTAAAACATGTATCAGACAGACATATACTGTATATGCATTTGATATATGCCCCCACAGCTACCTTACCTGTTCCAGCACAGCCTGATGAGTTGTTGGCATGTGTGTTGGCTTTGACCATTTGCACCAGCAGTCCCGCAGCACACAACAGTGGTGCGCCTTTTGCGGTGCCACACTGGGACTTATGGCAGCAGATTGTGAGATCCACTACCATAAATCCCCAATAGGATTGGGGCATACATTTATTAACTTGGAAATAGTTGTTCCTTTTCTTCAAAGTAAATACTGCTGTCAACACTTTCCCCTTCATAAGGTTTACATGTTTGTACTGACAGTCATATCTTTTGCTTTTCCCTACTCCTGTTCCTATTTTTTCTCCCTAAGTTTAAATTGCTGCTTTCTAAAATTGAACACCTTAAGTATGGTTTTCTAACAGTTATCATCTTCTCAAATGTGTCCAAAGTTTAAAAGCAGGCAAATGTAGAAGAGAGGGTAAGAAACATTGATAGTTAATTATGCAGGCGACATCAAAATATATGACGTCTTTCTACCTGTAGAAAGGGAAGGACCAGGATCAGGACCAGGTTGCTCTGGGTGAAGATCAGCATTTGGACATTGCACATGTGGGAGTCCCCCTGATGTTCCTACCCCAGGTCCCCAACTTACTGAACTGACTGTATCAAGTGATGAACATCCATATATGAACCAGTCGTTAATAAAAGCAGCATAACTTCACATCACATATATATAGTCCAGGATACACATTGTCATATATATCACATATATATAGTCCAGGATACACACATCACATATATATAGTCCAGGATACACATGTGTCCAGGATACACATTATCTCCCCCCCCCTTTTTTTACTTGCTCTAGGTAGGCATGTCCCTTGTGAAAGCGTGTTCCTTTTGTGTGTTTAATGTACATTTTGCCGGCTCCCTGCTGAGGTTGATGATCTTGCCTCTGTATGAATAGGATCCTTTCATGTTCTGACTTTGCAGCAATGACAAAGAAACCAGTCATAAAATATGACTGGCAGAGATGAAGGCAATGACTTCAATTATATCAGAACAATCTACTTTTCAAGGAGAGGAGTGTACATGTATCTATCTCAGCAGGCTTTCCCAGCATCAACAGTCCCATCAGCTACTTGTTCCATTGCATGGCCGAATGGCTAGGTAGGTTATTTGTCACAGAACATAAAAGGAAAAAAATTCAATATGTCTGAAGCAGATAATTCAAGCCCACTAGCCTGTCAGTAATCATGCTATAATTCCATCTTTGCATAATCAGGGAGATTAGCTGCCATCAGACTGTTCATGTGCAAGAGAATAGCAGCATGAACA
Organism: Plestiodon gilberti rubricaudatus; assembly: GCA_026170595.1. NCBI lineage: Eukaryota > Metazoa > Chordata > Lepidosauria > Squamata > Scincidae > Plestiodon > Plestiodon gilberti. The sequence goes on from JANXHW010000003.1 coordinate 115,385,788, forward strand.
CGTGTGTGTGTGTGTGTGTGTGTGTGTGTGTGTGTGTTCTGATCAGCAAAGTCTTTTAGCAGGAGAATTACATATGTTTAAATTATCTATGGATTAAAAAAAAATAAAGTGCAGCTGTCAGTTTTGCATTACATTGCACAGCACCAACTGCACAGCTTGGGGGGTTTCTGCAATCATCGCTGTATGGCAACTTAATGGGCAAAGTGCTTCACAATCTTAATCTTGCATATGACCTTCTTCCATCAGAATCTCTTGATGCAACTCCAGAACTCTTTTTCAATTTTTTTAAAAAAATCTTCCAAATTAAACTGTACTTGTTTGTTGATTTGATACCGTATTAAACAAAAATCAAAAGTGTGAAACTACTATTATGTCATAGGATGTAGCCAATCAATTGTGTATGCAAATAACTTCTTCAGTTTCAGAGTGCTGAAGTTCCTATCTAGATAGGAAAAATACATTTGGACTTATGCAGTGAGGTCACTTTCAATATGGTTCCATTACGGTAAATATGTTACATCTGTCTTCACCAGTCATTCATTAACTCTGTCTTCTTGATGAAATCAAAGTATATAGGGGTGTCAACTTAAAGTATTTTGAACCTCTTTAGTTAACACACACACACAAACACACACACGATTCCATTGTGGCAGTCTGGGACAGGGAAACTATCCTTTCATTTATTTCGTTATGTAAACTGCTTCTAAACTTTTTGTTGACAAGTGGTAATTATTATTATAAATATTAATACTAATAATAATACAGTAATAATATGTATCACATTGATTAATCTGATGGGCCTAATCTCAATAGGGACAACTTGAATACTAATAGTCTTTGTAAATGTGTAAAATAAATAGCTCTATGCTAATAAAGCTTTTCTCTCTAAAACGGAGAAAGAAGCTCTCAAAATCCAGCAGTTAGCTATGGTTAAAAGAAAAAAAAAATGCTGTTTTAATTCTTTAGGAAAGGGAACAAACTCAGTTTGAAATGGAATTTTTTACTGATAGCAGAAACAACTCAGGAATGCATGAGAGGAAATCTCCTGGGTGATAAAAAAACACCCAGATTAAAAATGTCTGTTATTGGGAAAGAAGCAACAAGTAATAAAACTTATCAAATTGACATTATATATTTTTTCTGATGGGATAACTGCTTAAAGCATATTTTTGAGGACAGAGGGGAGAAATGGCAGGCTCAGTCACAGGTTCTTCTGCATTGTTGTGGCCAGACTAGACTTGGGTTCACTTGACCATGTGCACCAGAGTGACCAGTTGCAAAGAAGGGCATGGTCCTGAACAATGCCCTTCATTCTTTATATACAATATTTCTATGTTGCCTTTCAATGAAAAGTTCTGAAAATGACTTGCTTTCCAAAATTGGGTAATGGCTAACATCCTAACAGTGCAATCCTATCCTACTTACACCACCGGTATAACCAGCAGTGCAACGAGAACAGGAGGCCCCAGAACGGAAAGGGGATTCAAATCTCCTCAAAAGGGGGATTTCAAAGGGGATTTAAATCTCCCCTCCCCCCCAAAGCCTCCCGCCCTGCCCTCCCCTGCTGGTTACACTGGTGGTGTAAGTTGGATAGAATTGTGCAATCCTTTACATTTAAGTTTTTGCTGCAGTTTATTTCCCCCACATCCTGGAAATGTGTTAAAGGTAAAGGTTCCCCTTGCTCAAAAGACAGTCGTTACCGACTCATGGGGTGGTGCTCATCTCCGTTTCAAAGCCGAAGAGCCAGTGCTATCTGAAGACGCTTCCGTGGTCATGTGGCTGGCATGAGTGCACAGGTGCACAGAATGCTGTTACGTTCCCGCCGAGGGAAGACCTATTCATCTATTTGCAATTTCTTGATTTCGAACTGCTAGCTTGGCAGGAGCTGGAGCCGAAGATGTGTGGAGCTCACACTGTCACGCAGCACTCGGGTCTCGAACTGCTGTCCTGCCTACCTCCTGGTCTGCAGTTCAGCGTTTTAACCACTAAGCCATGGCTCTAGCATCGCGAAAAGTGTTACAGTGCAGTAAGGCTAGGAAACACAAGATGGTAGTATCCAAAGATGGCAGGGACTTCTCATAGGGGAAGATGGTAAAAGAGGCAATTTCAGCAAGTGCAACGTTTCTCGTTCCTTCGTGACAAGCTGCACTTACCAACTATACCCCTTCTAGAAAATTATTAAAGGAACAGGAGGCCGACTGTCTCCTTTGCCTATTGATCACCCCAATGTGTATATAGTCAGATGCAAATTGAGATGCAACACTTTAATTCACCTGCTTCAATAGTGAAGCAGTTGTATAACTGAATTACTTGCTCACCTCACCCATTCTGTGGAAGGCTCTGGTTTTAAGAAACAAGTTTGTGTAATTGAAAGTGAAAACATGTTGAGATACTTGACATAATTCCCAGAATTCTTTACTCAATCGTTTAATACGCTCTTTGGCCTTGACCCAACAGTGTGTACATGTAGCATCCAGACCTGTGAATATAGTGCAATTTCCAAATTGCTAGAATCCCACCAATCAGTCATTTGTTTTGTGAGAACAGAGAAACTGCAGAAAAAGCACCGATTCATGCTTTTTAAGAACTACATAAGCATAACCTTAGCTGCTAGGTTGGGGCGGGAAACATATACAGCACTCATTTCCTCAACACCACTGCTTTGCAAAAGTGAGAGTGCAAAAAATATAATCAATCAATCAACTTTTAATGGCATAAAAGAAAAAAACCCATACAAGAGCGAGAGTCAAAGACCCTGCTAACCTAGAATACAAATACAGATGCAAGAACACTTACATGATAACTTAAAACAGAAAATAATAAAATGAAATTAATAAAATAAATAATAAGAAAAACTATAACCCTAGTCACTCTCTTGTAGGTGGTCAGAATTACCGCATGAAATAGAATCATAGAGTTGGAAGGAACTCACAAGGTCATCTGGTCAAACCCCCTGCCTGTAGCAGGAAATCCTCCTAGACTCTAGGACCTAGAGAGCATCTTCAGCAGGTGCCTGTTGAGCTTCTGCTTGAAGTTCTCCAATGAGGGAGAATCCACCACCTCTCTCGGCATTCTGTTCCACTGCCAAACCGCCCTTACCGTCCAGAATTTTTTCCTGATATCCAACTGGAATCTCTTCTCTTGCAGTTTATACCCATTTGATCTAGTTCTACTCTCAGGCACAGTTGAGAACTCTGTTCTTTCTTCCATATGACAGTCTTTCAGCCCTTTGAAGAGCGCTATCATATCCCCTCTCAGCCTTCTCCTTTCCAGGCTAAACACACCAAGTTTCCTCATAGCGCTTGTTCTCCAGTCCTCTGATCATCCTCATCGCTCTTCTCTGACCCCCTCCAGTTTGGCTGCATCGTTCCTAGAGTGAGGTGCCCAGAATTGTACACAGTACTTCAGGTGAGGTCTGACCAACGTAGAGTAAAGTGGAACTGCTACTTCTTGTGACTTGGAAGCTACGGCTCTACTAATGTAGGCTAAAATTGTCTTAGCCTGCTTAACTTAACATCTGTGTGGGAAACCCAGATGATCAAACAAGGGTTAGTACTAGCTTTCTAGGCTTTCACAGTCCCTGTTTAAAAAGTCAAATATTTGCAAAAATGGTAGGTAACTGCAACCACTCCAAATAGGCTTTCCTTTTAGCTCTCTGGGCATTTAAAGGTGGGTGCCGGGCAGCCCAATCCAGCATAACATAGGCCTAAGGAGTCGCAAACATGCCATAAAGCACATTTGCGGCTCCTTAGAGTAAGCAGCGCCAGCACCGAGGCTGGTACTGCTTACTAGGCCATGGAACTGACTCCACACCAGGGGTGTGGGCAGGGGTGATGAGGGAGGGGGGCCATTGGCCAACCTGGGCAGGGAGGGAGTGGGGATATCGGCGGCGGTATCCCAAGCCCTGTCGCAGCCTGGGCTGGCCTTACATGGTCGCCCCAGATGCATGCCAGCTTCAGAGCTGGCATGCATCCAAGGAGGCCCATTGGGCCCTGCCTCTCTTACACTGGGGGAAGAGGACGAATGTCCCCTTCACCCAAGGTGAGGCTGTGCTGTGCGGTGCCACTGTGGCCCGGGAACTGTGCAGGATGCAGCGGCCGGCCACACATAGTTGCGCAGGATTGCGCTGTTAATTGCTCACATTGAACTAAATTATCAATTTATAGTAGCATATAGCACAACAAAGTGTTTAGCATAGGTAGATGCTAAGGGGTTAAATTCAGAGGCAAATTAATGTAATAGATAAAAGTGGTCTTTTTATTTAGAAATCAGATGACTTGGAATTCAGAACAAATGGAAAATAGGCACTTCTAAATCTCACTAAAAATAACACTTTCCTTATTCTTTGATAGTCTTTGTTCAATTCATTTCAAAATGGTGGCAGCCACAGGTGTCTGCGCTCCTAAGTAGCTCCAGGTCAGCCATATGTCTCCTAGGCAGAAATGAGGAGATAAGAAAAGGAAATCGAGCTGAAGAAAAAGAGAGAGGCAGAAGGCTCATGAGTTTTCAACCTGAATCTGTCAGAATTGGGCAAACAGGAGTCTATTTCCTTAGGACATGAACCAATCTTATAAGACTACAAGAAACAGAGTATGTGAAAAGATTGTGTTCAGGCAAGCCTTTATTGTTCAGTCTCCATATGTCAGCTGAATTATAACTGAAGAGAAAGAGATTCTCAGGTTTTCTTGCAAAGTTGTCCGGGTCGTCTGCTTTAGCAGTGAACTACATTTACAGTGCAATCCTGTGCAAGTCTACTCAGAAGTAGGTCCCATTGAGAGGAATTTTATCAGGGGGTACATAGTTTCTTTTGGGCCCTTTCTCAAAGGGGGAGGGGGCAAAATGGGTTGGCAGAGGCAGCAACGGGGGCTGGGCTGGATGGATTGGGCCCAGAAGGGGGTGGGATCGGCAGCCTTTAAATAAATAAATAAATAAATAAATAAATAAATAAATGAGTATCAGAGATAATAAAGCACATTTGATTTGAACATCTTTGTTATGCTAAGAATTCCAAATACAGATAAACTTACTATTTACTTTACGAAAAGGGCTTTTCTGGTCTTTTTTTGGGAACATCTTTGTTTATGCTAAAGAGAAAAAAATCACAATGCTGATAAAGTTGCTATTTTCACAATAAGAACTTTCCTGGCCTTCTTTTGAACCTTCTTTTGAATACCTATCTGACAAATAAACCTACCCAGGACAGCCTAGTCTTTGTTAGCCCAGACCTTGCCTTGCCTTGCAACTTGCCACACAAATTGTTTTTTGAAATGTTTACGGCCTGTCTTGCCACCAGAATGCCAGAAACCCCAGCAGCCACAGAAACAGAGCTCATGCCACACAGGCCCCTGTAGTAGTGCTGCGCTGCTTTGCCTTATGGGTAGGCTTACCATCCATCCTGGAATTTCCTGAACTATCCCGGAACCCAGGCTCGGGTCCTGGATCAGTCCCAGACCGTTCCAGGCTCGGTGGAAGCCTCTGCCACCGCCTTTTTTAAGCAGCAAAAACCTTTTTTTCCATGAGATCCATCTTGGATCTCACGAAATCACGTGAGATCCAAGACGGCGGTGCCCAAAGCTCTGCCTCAGGCCCTCATGAGATTTGGGTGCCGCTATCTTGGATCTCACGAGATTTCGCGAGATCCAAGATGGCGGTGCCTGGAAAAAAGTAAGTTTTTTCAGTTTAAAAAAGGTGGTGGCGGTGGGGGACCTGGGAGTCCTGACTGGCCTGTATGTGGCCGGCCAGGCTCCAGAAAAACCTGGCAGCGTCACGACGGGCAGTGGCGACATGACGGGCGGCGACATGATGGGCAGCGGCAGCAATGGCGGCACAATGGGCGGTGACGGTGGGCAGCAATGTCGATGACAGGCAGCGGCAATAATGGCGGCATGACAGGTACCGGCAATGGTGGCACGACGGGCAGCAGCAATGGTACAGGCAAGTCAATTTAATTAATTAATTAATTGTAAAAATAAATAATTAATTAAATTTTGGGGGGGAAGTTTTGAAATTTTATTTATTTATTTATTTGATTTGTGTGTGTGGGGGGGTTGTCCTGGTTTAGAACCGGGAAAATCTGGTAAGCCTACTTATGGGACATGGAGGCCAGGACCAGGTCATCGCCATCAGAGTCAGTGAGGACTGCCTGCAGCAGGGATCCAATTTTTTTTGCTACAGAGTGAGTATGCGCCTCCTGCAGATAGGAAAATTTCTGGGTCCCTCCTTTGCCTTCCAGGCCCCCGTTTGGACCCCGGGCCGGGGTACAAATTACCTCCCTTGCCATAGGCCCTGTCATTGAGTTGGATGAGACTTACTCCCAGGTAAGTGTGTAACCTCCACCCCCCCACACACACACCTTCTAATATGGCTGTATAAGTAGGCTTCCCATACTTTGAGGTGTCCAAACTGGGGCAACCCTCCTACTTTTTTTCCCCTCCAGAATTTTGTTTAAATATTTTTATTTTCAGGCGTTTTTGCTTCTTCTTCTTCTTTTTTTTTTTACAGGTGCAGCAGGAAATTTTTTTCAATTAATAATTATTTTTGCCCCCCTTTGCCACTGTTCGCCCCCACTATTTTCACCCCTTTTTTGCTTGCCTCCAGTCCTTCCTGCTGCTGCTGCTGCTGCCACCGCCCATGCCCGATTCCTGGCTGGCCAGCTGCATTGGGCCAGCCAGGACTCCCCCATGGGGTTGAATACCCCCTCCTGCCGCCGCCGCCACTGCTGCTTCCACAATTTAAAAAGTGTTAAAAGTTTTCCTGTGCGACGCCATCTTGGATCTCATGAAATCTCGTGAGATCCAAGATGGTGGCACCCAAATCTAGTGAGGGTACATGAGGCAACTGAGATTTCGTGAGATCCAAGATGACGTCGCACAGGAAAACTTTTAACACTTTTAAAATCGTGAAAGTAGCAGTGACGACGGCCCCAGAAAACTGGGACCACCCTGGTTCCGGTCCCGGTGGCCGGGACCAGGTCGGAACCAGGCTCTGGAAACCAGAGAAGTCCTGGTTTTTTCGGGACGGATGGGTGTCCATTGTCACACAGACCAGGCTACTCGCCACTTGCAGCAGCGGCCAAGCTGTGCTCGCTAGCATTGCTGCATTTGCGACAGCAGTAAAGCTGTTTACACCACCAGAATGCTCGTTCCAGCAGCGTAAATGGTCCATAGGATTGGGACATAAGTATACTCAAATAAATTGCTTTTCAACACACTGTAATCTATGTAGGTGGCATTTTTTGAATGCATTAAGAAAATAGCATTGACACTGAAATCCTGGAGGTATAGTGGTGCCCCACTATATCCTATCCCCTTCCTGGGCCTAATCTGCTGACATGGATCAACGTGAACTTGCACCAGTTATATAGCACTGCCACTGGTGCAGGTCTGATTTGTCTCTCTGTGCTGGCTGGGTCAATTTTCCCCTACCTTGAGGAGGCCCCCAGCCTGCAAAATTTCCCCCTGGAATGCAGCGTAGCCCCCCTGGTGCTGCTGCATCAGCAGGGGGGATTTAGGATTAGGCTGTCCATCTTATTCTTCCTGCAGATTTTAACAAGATGCTGTATTGTGAAGGCTACTGTTGTGGACACTTCTGTGGTTATATTATGTCTGAATAGGGCTCCTGTTTTTAATTATTTTAATGTGTATATATGTATTTTAATGTCTGTGTTGTAAGCCGCCTTGAGTACCCTTGTTGGGAGAAAGGCGGGGTATACATTCTTTAAATAAATAAATAAATGTTTCTCAATATCAGTCCTGCCCTCTATCACCACCCATGTTTATCAGATCAGGCTCTGCTTCAGGGCCAAACTTCGTGCAAATGAAACACATCATTGTTTCCCTCAGGGCTTTTTCACTCCCACAGTCTCAACCTGGACTGGAGACCTACAGTACTAGCTGCTATTTGAAAGAGAAAACAAGGCCTGAGAGAGGCGACCTGTTTAATGTCACATTGAATCCCCCCCCCCCCCATTTGCCATCTGTCTGTCTGGCACTAGAAGTAGGACCTTCATAGCTTACTTTTATTGATTATTTTTATATGAATTCTGCTCTGTGTGTGTGTGTGTGTGTGTGTGTGTGTGTGTGTGTTCATGCGTGTGTGCACAAGCCACTTTGAACATGCAATGAAATGCATGGCATATAAATGCTAAAAAATAAATATGTTGACTTTTCCTGTTCTTCAGGGACAGATTCCTCAACGTGCTGAGTCAAAGCCCATCTAAGAGCAAGTGCTTCTAATTTAATCTAAAAGCAAAGACTACTGTAACAGCAGGTCATACAATTAAGTGGTAGGGTTCCCATACTGATGCATTAGTAACCACTGGCGGTGTTGCTCCTGTCTTTTGTTCCCCAAATATTGCAGTTGCTGTGTAGCATATATACAATGTGTCTCTGAAATGGGACCACAAATAACATCTTGTGAAGTATCTGTGAGATTACTGGGTTGTGTGTTATTCTAGTGGCGTAGCTAGACTGGGGCAGTGACAAGTAGTTCTGCAAGACTACAGACTTACTTCTGCAAGACTACAGTAGTTCTGCAAGTTACACCAGAGTCAGTGGTCCCTCCCCCTCGCCATTGGATCCATTCCAGCAGCAATAGCAATGCACAATGCACTGGACACTCCCCCATCACCGCCAGAATGGATCCAACGGCGAGGGGGAGAGGCTGCTGACTCCGGGGTAATGGAGTCTTGCAGAACTACTTGCTGCCACCCTGTGTTATTCACAACCGTAGTGGGAGTTTATAAGACTTCCCCTGCTTGCCATGATTAGAGTGCTGAGACAAACCAGTGTCTTGAATCACTTCAAACTGCAGGTGAGGGCTCAAATATCTTAATACCTATTCATCCATACATTTCTCTGTGCACAGAAAGCTAGGTACAAGGCAGAAGTGTTCTAGGGTGTAGTCAGAGGTGTCACTACGGTTTGCATCACCCAGTGTGAGAGCTCAGTGCGTCACCCCCATGATGGACCCCAGAGGTGAACAGGGAGAAACAAGGTTGGGCTGAGCTGAGTTCTACAAAAGATGCCCATCAGGCAGGACTATGTATTTCTTCAGATTACTCCTAGTCAGTGGTGTCACTAGGGTTGGTGTCATCCAGTCCGGTAACTCATGGTGTCACCCCCATTCACTTTATTTATTTTAATATATAACAGTAGAGATCACCCAACAAATCAGTAACCAACTCATTTATCAGAACAATCAATCTCATCAGTCTGTTTTGAGTAAAGGAAATCCACTTTTTGTTACACAAGGCAGTTGTGTTTTATTTTTCTGGTTATTTTGCCTTTTGATAGAATACATTCTGCATGAAATTACACATTGAATGATATATAATATGATGGTATTATTCATAAATACAAAGTTTTCACAATTTTGGCCACTAGTGGTGTCACCCCCCCCCCCCGAGGATGTCACCTGGTGTGGTCTCCCCTCCTGCATCCCCCTAGTGATGCCACTGCATGTAGTGTTCTATGTACAGAGGTTTTTTTTGTTGTTGTTGTTGTTGTTGTTGTTGTTGTTGTTGTTGTTGTTGTTGTTGTTTGTGTACAGAAGAAAAGAGAGAGGAGAGAATTAGGGCTCTGAGTAGCTTCATGTATTCAACAAGTACTGAATAACAGGAAATGTGTGAGTGAGTTTGCTTTTCTTGTTTTCCTGCTTTTGTGTAATATCCAAAAGGATTTGCACAATGACCCTAGATATACATATATTCTTCTCATAATCTAAATTGTGCATTCCCCTTATCATGCAAGTTTTTTCCTTTGGACAGTTCCACACAGAAGCACAGAAATAGAAAGTAAAAGTTCATTCCTGCCTCTCCTTTCCCCACTTGTCAAACTGTTGAATGTCCAAAGCCGCTCTTAGTATGAGCACTGTGCAGCTGCCGAGGTTGCTAGCTCAAAGGCTGAAAGAGAAAGTACAGTGGTGTATTTGTCTTCCTGCTTCCTTTGCCTCTGAGGTGGGGGAGGAGCCCTTAGGCAGAGCCAGGAGAGCAGGCTGCTGGCTCTTGCTTTGAAGATGAACTCCCCTCCTGCATTGCTGCTAAAGCAGCCTCAAAGTTGCTTTCCAAGTGATTTGCTACCTCTGTGCTAGTCAAATCACTCTTTCTTTTCATTCTGTGTGGAATTGACACTGAGGACAGAAATTGGAGGGCCAGTCAGGGCAGGAGAAGGGGAGGTCTCTAGCCTCGGTTGAGATATCTGTCCTTGTAGATTAATCTTTGTACAAAATGTTTTGCTTATATGAAAGGCCCCCATATCTTGTAGAATAATGGTGTGTGTGTGTGTGTGGGGGGGGGGGAGTTGAGATTTTCCCACACACAAGGACTTGCCAGGCCAGGCACTGATTTGTGGAAGATTTGTCTGTCCTAAGATGGCTTAGGACAGACAGACATATCCAGTTACTGGTCTTGAGGCCATAGGTGCAGGATCTGGAAAAAAGGAACAATCTGCCCTCTTTATCTTTCTTTCCATTGCCTTATCCACTACAGTGGTATGGGAGGAGAGGGGGCAGTGAATATTGTGGGGGAATGGGAGGATGAGAAGAGAGAGGGGGGCCATGAGTAGCTTGTGGATTCCCATATGAATAAAGGAGGGAGGGGACGGGTCCCATTCTTCACTAACTGGGTGTATGTGTCATATACAGTGTGTGTGTGTGTGTGTGTGTCCATGTGCGCACATATGCGTGTGTGTTTGTGTGCGCGTGTGCGTGCATGCGCATGTCCGTGTGTGTGTTAGCCAAAGGAAGTTAAAGGAACAAGTGCAAATCCAATTGTACAAATCCAAACTCTGCCTCTTCCTTAGTACCATGGACGATCATATGCCACCATTTGAGCTCTTGAGATCTTGTCCCAGTTACTAGCAAGTAATCTTGAGATCTAGTCCCCAGTTACTAGCAGCAACTATGTCTCATATTCACTCTGAAACACCACTGTGATTCAGAGGTTGCTCAAACAGTGAATATACCTCAAAATCATTTCTACAGACCTAAAATATTATGCCTTCTTTCTTGCAGCAGAGCGGGCATTTATCAACTGCTAGATGAAACTGGATTTTCAATGCTGTTGAAGGGGCTGTACTCTTATTGATTACTGTTCTGTAATCAAATAATTTTCTAGTGGTGAACGGATCCAAAATCCATCCTCTTTGTTTCGGCAAGTAATTATCCATAAAGATGTTCATTGCTTTTGTACATTCCTCCACGAGTGCTATTTCTTACATAATGGAATTCTTTTTTCAGAGCAGCCAGTTGCAATTTTTTAAAAATGGGTTGAGCTCTGTAAGCACATCAGACATATTTTACATGTTGGCCTGTCTGAAATGCAAGAAGCCTCCTTAAATCAATATGTCTCTAATGAGAGTTTGAAATTAGAGTTGCTTTTCCTTGTGGAATATCTGCAGGAGGTTTCTTGATGGTGATTGAATGTGGTCCAACCATCTGTGTGTGCTAATAATGAAGGAAAAGACTTACAAGGGACATTTTTTTTTTTACAAAATCTGCCTTAAGTTAATGGCAGATTATTTGTTATTTAAGGCTGAAGTAACCATTTACAGCTAAATGAGCTACAAATAGCACGAAACACAAATGCAGTGGTATAGTCATTTTTTAAAATCAAAACATGCACATGGTTGACTGTGCATATACTGTGATTATTTTCAGCATGTTGGAGCATGTCAATCAAGTTTCAGTTTCAAGTTTCAATGACTAAAGTTCCATGCTCATTTTCCTGTTTTTATGGGGAGAGTGCATTTTATTCCAGTGCATTATTGTGCACTGGAAAGCTGAAATTAGCTGCACACAACATAAATGATCCAGCGAATTAAACACATTTAAGAACCATTTATTGCAAATGAAACTTCAAACATGCTTTTAAATCTTTTCTATCCTGATATCGATGGAACTTAAAAATGCTTAGTTTCCAGGCTCCATAATCTATGTCTGCAAAATGAAAAACTGAGACTGGGTTCCCAGTTCATGTGCATTGTACATACATCAGGGCCAGTTTTAAGCCAACAGGACCAATTGCTCCCAATTGGGCCCCGCGCATAAGCCCCCCCCCCCCGTGCTAGGGTGGTTTTGTAACTATTTACTTTTCAAAGGTAATCTACACATTTTGTTTGTTTACTTGTAGGCTTACATGCATGGAACTATTAAAATGTGCTTAGATCCATTTGATCCAATAACTCACATACTCTTTTTAAGTGCACATTTTGATTGCTTTCCATTCTACCATAGAGATATAAAGCCGATAATAAATTTTATTTATATCTCTAAGATTCTACAGACCTTGATGTGAACCTGGAGCCCTGCAAAAATGTTTCCAGTTGGGCCCCGCAGCTCCTAAGGCTGCCTCTGAAATACATCCTATAAGTCCAAACGCAGGATTGTTGCATGTTATGATCACCATGTGGGTTTCATGTTATTTTTTTTTTCATGGGATAACATTCTGTGTAAACACATATGAAAACCTACTACATATGAAGTAGTAGCCCTTAGAGGTTTTGTGATACTTCACTGCAGCCAACATACCCAAACCCCAATTGCTTATATACTGGTTCAGCAAGCTTTAGGTTTGTCAGTCAGCTAAATTAGGCCATCTGCTAATTGATTATGTCTGGTTCAGTGTCAGGCCACTGGCAGAAGAAACAATTAGCCTCTCCCTTAAGGCCATCTTTTGTGATTTGGTTTTAATTAATCTTTGTTGCTAGAAAACATAATTGAGCAAGAAGTACTTTTATACAGTAGAGCGAAACCCAATGAATTTGTTTCTTATGTGGTTCTCTTTTCAGGGATGGTCACTGTGCGTCCAGTTACTAAAAGCTTTGTTTGGAACAAAAAGCCCCACTTGAAAAATGTTTATATTGTTACCGGCAGTGATTTTTAAAATACTTGTAACATGTGGGCATGGGGGAAACATGATCATATGAAGGGATCCAGTGTATTGGCTAATAGCACATCTATGTAATTTGGTAGTGAACGGAAAATGAAGTGAAGGTGCACAACAGTTTATTTAAAAGTGCTCAAAGATCCAAAAACAGGGGATCTGAACTGGGACTATTTGAATTAGTTAATTCACTCTTACAGGGGTAATCTATGACTAACAGAGCCCAATCCTATCCTTCCCCCCCCCCCCTGATGCAGCGGCTCTAAAAAGGGAGCCACTGCATCCTGTGCGGGGGGGACAGGACCGGACCGGGAGGCTTCTGCAGGGAAAGGGGATGTTTAATCCCCTTACCCCTGAGTAAGCCCCATGACCTGCAATTGGTCTCCTTGGATCTATGTTAGCAATTTTGCTAGCGTAAATCCAAGGAGAGAAACGGGGCGGGAAGGCTGCAGGGAAGGGGGATAGGATCCGGTGTGGGCCTTCCACACCAGATCCTCCCCCTCCCGCGGAGTTCCATGGATCAATTAAGAAAGAGGGGGTGATTACATGGCCTTTGAATCAAAAGTGTGGCCCAATACATTTATATTTTAAAAAATCCTTTGCAATAAGACATGATAGAATATGCTACATGGATTTTTTTTTTTATCAGGTGATAACGTGGTTAACTGGACAAAAATTAAACTATCAGTCATACTTTGGTAAGGCAGGTATGTTGGTGAAATGCATTTAAGTTAATCCAATGCAAGACTTCTCCTAGTAGTGCCTTATAATTTGCAGGACCCGATGCAAAGGACAGGAAACATTTCTATAAGCAACCTGGAGTTGCATAAAGGACCAATAAACTGTGAGACAGAAATCACAGCTGGAGTTGCATGAAGCCCTGCCATGACAATTCGACAAATTGATGGTTTTAGGCACAGAGGATGCATAGGTTGAGGCCATTGATTTAGACAGGGGATCCTCTACACCCCTGCGGGGGAGTATGCAGCAGTCTTAGAAAATAAGAGTTCCTTTGCTTTTTCCTAACAAAGGATAAGCAAGTAACATTCATACAACCCAACGGAAACCCACTGGAGCAGGTAAGCCTGCACAAGGGGTGGAATGTGGTGAGGGGGTAGGAGGAATGGGGAAAGGGTAGGCAGTACAGGGCAGTGACTGGGGCAGATCAGGCCAGGGAGGGGGTGGGATTGGCATGCCAAATCCTGACCCCCTTCCTGGACCTGATCCGCCTTCCCAGGTCAACTTGGACTTGCGCCAGTGATCGAGCTGGCGCAGGTTCAGGTTGTCCCATAGCAGCTGCTGGGGTTTACCCTGGGGCAAGGGGACAAGTGTACCCTTAACCAGAGAAGACTTCTAGCAGCCAAAACTAAAATTCCCCTGTGAGACGCAGTGGAAGCTGTGCTGGTGCCGCTGCATCGCCACACATGGAGTCAGATAGCAGATATAATCATAGAATGTTAGAGTTTGAAGGTATCTTATAGGCCACCTAGTCCAAGTCCCTGCTCAGTGCGGGTAACTGCTACAACATCACAGACAGGTGATCATCCAGCCTCTGCTTGAAAACCTCCAACTAGAGAGATTCACTACTGCATCTCTTTCAGTGCTGTTTCAGTGCTGAACAGTCCTTTCAGTTAGGAAATGAAGGCTGCTTATAGGTGAGCTTCAGTTTGGTTTATGGTGGCTGGGTGCTCAATGTTCCTTCAGTTGGGACATAACTATCCCAGTTTGGTGGATAATTTACTAGCGTATAGAAATAGATCAGAATTGTTGCATGCATTATGTATATTGCTTAGAGCCCAGTTCTACCTCCCTCAGTGCCGATGCAGCCGCACCAACTGGGTGTGTACTGCATCCTGTGGTGTGTGTGGGAGGGGTAGTCATGGAGGCCTCCTAAAGGTAACTTCCCCAGTGGGTCTCCTTGGCTCTACAACAGCTAATTTTCTGGGGTAACTCAGAGTATGGGAAAAGGAAGGGGAAAGTTAATGGGGATAGAATCCTGGCGCAAGTCACTGCCACTGGGATCCACCCCCTCCCTCCTCAGAAACTCACCCGTTCCTCCCCACCACCACCCCATGCGAGCTTACCTGTGCTTCCATGTAGCAGCAACAGACTGCCAACATTGCTGCCGTTTATGACAGTGGCTCCAAAATGGCCACTAGTGGCGCATTGCATGTGCCTCATATGGCCATAAACTGTTAGGATTGGGCCATTACCCAGCATACTTTCCATCTTTCTTTTTTAGAGTTGATTGTTTTATTCACATATTATGTAGACTTGAGTATCATGGCTGGTTATTGCTGTTCGGTGTTTTTCGGTAAATAGATATACCACACAAAAACCAAACCAGCAAATTAGTCTAGCATTTTGAGGACAAAGTGTACCGTACTTTCTAGGTCAATGTGGCAGAGAGCCAAGGTCTGTTACAAGCTTATGGTACTTTGAGTAAGTAGATTTCTTTAATGCAACCAAACATAATCTTTCTAGCTATTTTATGATCATTATTCTTAAAGCTTTTAAGACTAGTTTTTCTAAATTTAACAATGCAGGATTAGTAACAAACACACTCATCAACAGAGGAAACAATTTTTTCTGTGGACGAAGTTGAGGAACAAAACTTATGTTTGGTTACAGATTTCAGTTATGAATAGCAGTAGAATACGATTCTTTATTCATATTGTAATTCTGAGTCTGGAGTTTTGAACATATTCCCCTGAAAATAAGTCCTATCAAAATCAATAGTATTTACTTCTATACATGCATGTATTTAGCATTTAGCAAATGTGTACATTTTATCTTGACATAGTGCATATCATAGCAGGATTATAAATGATGGCATCTTTTTCAGATTTGTGGAAGTGAATTATGATTATATCTGTAAGTCTGTACTATGAAAAATAACACTGTATTTAATGTATCTCAGAACTAAGTCTGTCCTTTGAAGATTCAAGGTGATATTTGTTATAATATCAATAAGAATCAGTTTGTAGAATATATTGGTAGCAAAAGCAAGCAGGGAGCAATGATAGTGTTGCAGCTGAAGATTATATTCAGAGGGTTGGGTTTTTTTTGTCTACCATCTAATTTCAATTTGAATATGTTTATAATTTCTGGAAGTTCAAGGGCACTTGGAAAAACTTTGCCAATGAATTTACTCTCTGTACTTATTTATTGTGTGCATGTGTAACACACTCTCGTTCAGGGACAGAGATAATAACAGGGACAAGAGGTAGTTGAATTAGAAAACAAACTGGTCATGGAAAATGTAGTTTGTCAATTCTGAACTCCTCAAGAATACAAGTGTCCCCTGGTTACCGATGGGGATACATTCTTGAATCCCCGTTGTTAAGCAATGCTATGGATACCTTTTGAAGTTTGAAAGTTTGTTCTGTGTTGTTCCTGACCTCAGAATGGCCCGCAGAGGCCGCTATAAGGCACTTCCAGTTTTTGGGAGCAACTTCTGGTTTGCTTCCGAAAACTAGAAGTGCCTTTATGGAGACCTTCGTGGGCCATTCTGAAACCCTCAGAGGCCCACAGAGGCCAGGAACAGGCCTCCAGAGAGGCCTCAAACTTCAAAGGTAGGGAAAGCGACCAACGACGTTCCACCTCGCTGTCTTATATCCAAGCAGTCGT
Organism: Plestiodon gilberti rubricaudatus; assembly: GCA_026170595.1. Lineage (NCBI taxonomy): Eukaryota > Metazoa > Chordata > Lepidosauria > Squamata > Scincidae > Plestiodon > Plestiodon gilberti. The sequence continues at coordinate 115,402,298 of JANXHW010000003.1, forward strand.
TAGGTGGAACGTCGATCAGTGTGGGACACCTGTACTTCAGCAACTTTGAAAGTTTCCTCTTTTTGTCTTCTGCTTATGTGATCAGATTCTAAAATTGTCTTTTTTTAATTAAAAAATGTATTATCATTCAGCATTATCTCAAATTGGCATCTGCAACTTGTTTTTTTTTTGCGTAGGCAAAACCAGTTCAAGAGTATATAATTCACAGCCCTGTGTTCATGGCTTGCATTCATTCACTGGATTCCAAAAGTCTAATGTCACATACATTTTCCCTACTCATATACACTCATAGAATCATAGAGTTGGAAGAGACCTACAAGATAATCAAGTCCAACCAGTGCAGGCTTTCCACAACTACAACATCCCTGATAGACAGCTATCTAATAGGGCCCCTGTTGAGAATGTTTGGGTATTAGCTATTTCTCTTAGTTTGGTGTCATCTGCAGATTTGATGAGCATCCTGTCTACTTCCTCATCGAAGTCATTTATGAAGATCTTTAACAACACCAAGCCCAAAACAGAGCCCTAATACACCCTACTAATCACTTCCCTCCAGGTTGTTGAGAAGCCGTTGACAAGTACTCTCTGTGTACGGTTTATTAACCAGCCACAGATCTACCTGACAGTAGCATGATTTAGTCCACATCCCACCACACCTCAAAAAGGATATAGTTGAATTGGAAAAGGTGCAGAAAAGAGCGACCGGAATGATTCGTGGGCTGGAGCACCTCCCTTATGAGGAAAGGCTAAAGCGTCTGGGGCTTTTCAGCCTAGAAAAAAGGTGCCTGAGGGGGGACATGATTGAGACTTATAAAATTATGCATGGGATGGAGAGAGTGGATAGAGGGAAATTCTTCTCCCTCTCGCACAACACCAGAACCAGGGGACATGCACTAAAATTGAGTGGAGGGAGAGTTAGAATGGACAAAAGAAAATATTTCTTTACCCAGCGTGTAATTCATCTGTGGAACTCTTTGCCAGAGAATGTGGTGATGGCACCTGGCCTAGATGCCTTTAAAAGGGGGTTGGACAGATTCATGGAGGAAAAGACCATCACAGGTTTACAAGCCATAAGCAACCTCCTGGTTTTAGAAGTGGGTTTTCTCTGTGCCAGGTGCAAGGGAGTGACAACGGGAAACAGGTTATCTTGTTGTCTTGTGCTCCCTGAGGCATCTGGTGGGGCCACTGTGTGATACAGGAAGCTGGACTAGATGGGCCTTTGGCCTGATCCAGCGGGGCTCTTCTTATGTTCTTATATAGGATGTCATGGGGAACTTTATCAAATGCCTTACTGAAATACAGGTATGTTATGTCCACAGCATCACACCAACCTACCAAGCTAATCACTCTTTCATAGAAGGAGATACAGTTTATCTGGTAAGACTTGTTTTTAAGAAAACCATGCTGGCTCTTGGGAATCACTGCCCTCCTATGTAAATGCAGACTCACAGACAGACTGCTTAATGATTTGCTCCAGCATCTTCTCAGGTATCAGTGTCAAGCTGACCAGTTGGTAGTTGCCTGGAACTTCTTTTTTCCTTTTTTTGAAGATACATACCATGTTCATTAGTCTCCTGGCACACACCCCAGTTCTCCAGGAGTCCTCAAAGATTATAGACAGAGTCTCTGAGATAACATTTGCCAGTTCTTTGATCTGGCAACTCAGGATGCAACTCATCTGGCCCCAAAGAGAGCAGCTAGATGATTCCAAACCATATCCATACCTACCTTAAGCCATAGTTTCCTCACTCCCTCTTTCGTTCTATTCTCACTAGGTTGAACGTAGTCACGTTTGCAGAAGAAAGCAGAGGCAAAGTAGGAACTGAGCAATTCCACCTGCCCACCATCACCTATTTGCATTTCACCATCTTCCCAATGCAATAGGCCCAACTTATTCTTCCTCCTGCACTGAAGTAAACCAGAAAACCCCTTTTGGGGTTTTCTTCATCTCCCTCACTAACCTAAGCTCATTCTGACTTTTAGCCCTTTCGACGCTCTCCTTAAGAGCTATATGCTTGGATCCATCTTCTTTTGAGTTGCCCCTCCTTCCACTTTCTATACACGTCCCTCTTATGTTCCATCTCTTCAGAAAGCTCCTTGTGGAGCCAGTCTGGTTTCTTTAGGCACCTACTCCTCTTGGGATTAGGATCATTGGAGATGATGCCTTCAATAGATCCCTTTTTAGCGATGCCCATCCATTCTGAGCCCCCTCCACTTCAGGGTTTCTGCCCACGGAATTTTGCCCAGTTCACATTCTTAACATGAGGCAAATAGGTGGCATATATGCATCTTTGTAAACCTCTGAATAATTAAAGACACAAACGTTACACAACCCAAGAAGACACAAACTCTGTGCCAGGTGCAGGGGAGTGGCAGCAGGAAACAGGTTATCTTGTTGGCTGTGTGCTCCCTAAGGCATCTGGTGGGGCCACTATGTGATACAGGAAGCTGGATTAGATGGGCCTTTGGCCTGATCCAGCGGGGCTCTTCTTATGTTCTTATGTTCTTATTAGCAATGGACCACCTTTGGGGAAGTTTGTCAGATCTGTTTCAAGTTCCTATCTGACTGAGAGCAACTACAGTACACCGCATAGAGGCTGAACTTCTGTGAACCATGAAGTCTCCAATAAATGTTGCCTCTGCTACGTTACCGCTTTGGCTAGCTGTTCTCCCTCTCAAGCCAAGTGTTTGCTAGAGGTGGAATGAGGTGATAGGATGCTGGGGTGGTAGAACAGACTGGACCACTGCACATGGAGGGAATCACTTTTTCAATGACCCCCTATGCTAAAAACTTCCTGCAAACAGAAATTCTACACAGCTACAAAGGGCTGGGCCAGAACCTTTTCCCCTAGCCTCAGCCTCCAATTTCCAGCTGCAATATGGGGATAACAACTACTGACCTATTTTACAGGATTGCATAAGGATTACTTAAATAACACTGTTCTACAAAAAAATATTTTTTTTCTGGCCTGGACTTTTGCAGCTGTTTTAGACTAATTTCGGGGTGCTGATTCCAAATCTGATCTCAGATTTGCTCTATCACATCTTGTTTTTATGCTATCGGCATACCCCATTGTCACTTATGATTGCAAGTTGTTGCGAGTCAGTGACTGCTTTAGTGTTAAAATATGGTGCTGTATTTTTAGGATAGTGTGTTTATAATATTTTATGTAGATATCCACATTTAATATTTTCCTTCTGCAGGGCGTGATCTAACAATGGCTACAACAGGGGTTCTCAACCTGTGGTACAGGTTCCCTTAGGGGTATGCGGACCTCTTCCTGGGGGTACACCAAGCCCTGACCCTTATCTACCCCATCAGCAGCTAATTAAGTGTTAATTAAAATGGATTTTAAATTGTAATTATTTCCGAAGCCCTTCTGTCTCTCTGATTTTTGTTTTGGGCTTATTTTTGTACTTTGGAAAATGGGGTATGCCGATAGCATAAAAATGAGATGTGATAGAGCAAATCTGAGATCAGATTTGGAATCAGCACCCCGAAATTAGTCTTAAACAGCTGCAAAAGTCCAGGCCAGGGAAAAAAAATTGTAGACCAGTGTAAATTTGCTGTTTTTCATTATTTTATCAAATGCAATATTTGATATCTCAAAAACCTGATGTGATAGACAAAAACTGATGCCAGATTTGGAATCAGCGCCCCAAAATTACCTTAAAACCATTGGAATACCTTATGCCAGAAAAAGTGTGTTGACCAGTGTAATATATGTGAAGTATTTTGAATGTCCCGAAATGGAATGTCAGTGCTTCTTCTGCTTCTCTTCTTTGTTCATGATTGCATTTTAATGTTTCTGTAATGGGTTTAGGGACTACATTTCCCAACAATCCCTGCTGTGACCTATGTCTTTGATGTGGAAAGAGAAGGAATCAAAAGAGCAGAGACTATGGCTGTGTTTGTTTTTCAGCTTCCAGCGCTAGGAGAGCTGGAGAGCTGTTTTTTTCTCTCCTTCCAGCATGCTGGGGTCGCTTTTTTTCTCCCTCCAGCCCGCTCGCGAGGGACGAGGAGCAACAGCAGCCATTTTGATTTTTGGTCATTTCTGTTCTTTTTGAGAGCCCCGGAAGCAGCAATATTCGAGCATACTAGGAACGTCACTACCTGCTATTTCAGAGTTGAAAAACAAATGCAGCCTATGGCCTATGGCTGCGTTTCATTTTTCATGTGGAAAGTAGCAGGAAGTGATGTTTCCAGCATGCCTCTAGCATGCTCGATTTCTGATTCATTAAAAAACAACAAGATGGCGAGCATGCTAGAATGTGAAAAACGAACGTGACCCTAGCATGTTAGAAGGTGAAGAAAACCCAGCTCTCTAGTGCTTCTAGTGCTAGAATCTGAAAAATCAACGCAGCCTATGAGAGGACTACAACCCCAGAACAGGTTTGTGAAGGCCCAGTGAGGAGTTGCAATGAAAGATCCTTAGGTGCTGACTGGGAGACGAAGATAGCTCTGGACCTTTGTTGCACAAGCTGTGCTAGAAAAGCCCTAAAAATAAAGACCCAATATATTGCTGAACCTGTGAAACTCACTATTGAACTGGCAACCACAAACCACTCTGTATATTCTTCTTTCCTGATCATTACTGATCTTGGCTGTCTTGTATGGTAGACAAGAGAGCATCAGTCTTGTAGTGTCTTGTAACCATTTCATGGTTTGCCTGGAAGGGAACTCCATAAAGAAGGTGATGTAGAAGTCTTCAGTATTTCAGTCCCATGGGAATTGGCAAAGAGGAGGCTTTTTCCTTAGATAAATATTACAGGACATATTATAAGTATTTGGTATAATAGATGTATCTAACATCAAAATGCTAAAAGCATAGGTATATTTTACATGGAATTTGGCTGCAGTTCATAAACTAGTCAAATTGGCATCCGTTTTATTACATCAGCAGAATCCTTCTGGGGAATTATGGCCTAGACTGCACTTGGTGAACACCATTCATTATTTTCTCAACTTCATGCTCCCATATTTCAAGACATTAACTATATACCATGGCAATAATGGGTTGGAAGACATTGTTACAACCTCAGAGCACATAGTGACTTTATTAGCATCAGGCACGGGCACAAGTGTGTAGGTCCACTCTAGTAAATACAGTATACTAATTGCAAACCATAAATAAGAATGTTGTATGTGTCTGGTTTTGCCACATGAAGAATAGCATGGTGTGTACTAGCGAGTTTGAAAACCTAAGAAACTAGCAGGCAAACCTCATGACTGTGTGCAGAACATGAGCCTCATGCTACTTCATCAAGGAATGCCCGCTCCACCATGGATAGAATTGCAGAGCTTCTGATGGATTCTTTATTCCTTTCAAACATACAGTATCAGGTGATCCTGGGACAAAAGATCCAGTCTATGTAAGCTCTTTTGTCTGTTCTGTTGTTGTGATTCACTTACATTGCACCTGTTCAGTCATCTTGAGTTCACATTTGGCATTTCTGTGTTGTACCCAAAAGCAAGCAAAAGCAAGTCGGGAAGTACAGCTTAGAAGTTTCCTGTCTTCTTTCAGTTTAAAACGTTGCTGTAGATGTTGTTTCGCTCCCTAAGATTTAGGCTGAAACATTAGACAAGCTGTTTTCCAGGTGAATGAAATTATCACAAAAATGCAGGAGCGCAATATGCAGCTTTTTTCTGATCATGACAGGTACAACCGGAGAAAGTCTTGGTATCACATCAGAGTTTTTTTTAAAGGGGATTGTAACAATGAATAGTTTACTGTTCGCTTGAAATTAACAGACTCTGCAGATCCTGATCAAAAGGTCATAATGAACCTCTGCGCAATTTTTTTCTTTCCCTTGCACTCCAGGAACACCCATGGTTTCAGGGATCTGTTGAGTCATATGCTGGACTCAAATGCCAGAGCTGTACATAAATACTCAGATATCTGTTTATCTGTGTTGACAGTATTCTTTGTGCTTCTTGTCAACTTATAAATTCTTTCTAGATGTTGCTGTTGTAACTTGGCTGGTTTTTATTTTTGCTGCTTGGTGTATTGTTTATCTGGCAGTTTTTGAAGGAAAGGAGACAATCAAATGTCAAGACCAAAAATACAATCCAGGAAGTATAAATAATCCATAAAACCCAAGCTGTGGTCTTTTTATTTCCTCTTGACTCCAGGTAACAAAATAATCCCTCAAGTTTGTCCTCATTCATATCGATCATAGAGGCCATTTGATTGTTACCCTCCTGTAGGTAAGCATTTATTTTTGCTCATGATGAATATGTAAAACGTTTATTATCCTATGGGTTTTACAGGTTGAATGCTGAGAAATAACTAATGCAGACTCTTTAAACCAGCAACGTTTTGTTAGACGGGCAGCCCAATCCTGCCTAACTTTGCGCACAGGGATTCAGCGAGGCTGGCACAGGCAGTGCTGGATCCTGAGTGGGAAACAGGAGTTGGGGGGGGGGGTTCACCTTGGGGGAAGGGAACTTTTGTTCCCTTACCCTGGGTAAATGCCCATCCCCCGCTGTCACTGTGTAATGGAAACCAGCCAGGGAAGCGGTTAGGATTCAGCATACACCGCTGCTGCCGATCTCACCCACTCCCCAGTCCGCTCCAACCACCCTTGCCTCTGCCCTCCCCCTATCCCATTACACCCCTCCCCGCTACCCTGCCCCCACCCCATCCTACCCTCTGCACGCTGAGCTGCACATTGTCTGGATCTGGCGCACGGAGGCCAGTATAGGCCTCTGTGCAGGCCTGGAGCCAGCACAACTGCTTTACGGCAGCTTTCACAACAGCTCCAGGTCAGCCCAGGATGTCCTACACCGGGCCAGGGGAGATATTAGGATTGCGCCCCTATTTAAATATTTTGCTGAGGCTCCTCTAAGGACACTCTTTGAACATCACACACCCTGAACTCATCTCCTTCAGCAAAACATGGCTATCACTGACTTGTAATCAAATTTGTTTCCATACTATGGAAGTTTCTAATGAGGATATGAAGTCACTTTGTACTCCGTGCCTAGAGAAAACAGAACTGTTTTTGATTTGTGAAATTTTATGCCAAAGCTAGAGACCTTAGTTAAAACTTTAAAACTTTGTAGGAAGCACAACACACACTCACTCACTATGTTCCTCTCTCTTTACTGTGGACATAGTAATTACTGCCTTAAAAAAAAAAAAGCCTCTGCATCATTAGTAGAGCAGCTGCTGTGAAGGAAACTTTGGTTCCCTCAACATTTTTTACTTTTTGATCACAGCAACCAGAAATACCGGTGTTCTATATTCTGAGTAGGCGGAACTTTGGGGGAAATCATTCAGGTGCACAGAACACATTATCTCATTACTGTTTGTCTACACAGCTGGGTTAGCGTAGCGTTATTGCTATCTTTTGTTTTTAATATAGAATCTAATGCTTGCTGTTTCATGCCACTGTGAAATCCATTTTAAGTTGATAAAATGCAAGGGAAAATGGAGGGAAGGCCAGGATTGGGCTCTCATAACTGAATGTGCAAACAGAATCTGTGAAAAAGCAATGTCTTTACAATGATATGAAAGTTCTATTTACTTTCTGGAGGTGTGTGATCATTGATACCTCAAGTCTCTACATGAGTGACTTGCAAGGCACTACTTGAAAGGTGCCAAACACGTGCAAATGGGTGCTGTGAGCATGCTTCCAATTGAATCACCTTTTCTTTTTTTAAACAAAACCGTATGTGTTGAGGGGTGCAGTGGAAATCTTGATTGGGGTCAGGATAGGTGAGGAGGGGAATTTTGACCCCATGCAACATTTTCAAGTCAAAATTGCTCCCCACAGAGACCATTTTCTCAAAACTCCTCTTCAGGAGAAGATCACCTTCTCAGGGAGAGGTGAGATCACCTTCTCACCTTGTTAGGGAGGCAATTTTCATCTTGCAATTTTTGAAGGAAAGGAGGCAATAAAATGTCAATATCAAAATGCAGTCTAGCAAGTGCAGATAATGCAAAAGCAAGAAGCTATGGGTTTTTTTTATTGCCTGTCATCTCCACTGTTACATGTTCAATATTTTATTTCTATTTATTTCTGTTTGATGCAAGGTGTGCAGGAGACACTCATTTAAATATGTGTGCTTGGTGCTGAGAACCTGCCTGGAAAGCAAAAGGCTAGATCAGTAACATGACTGCAGGCACTGGCGTTACTACAGGGGGTGGTGGAGCTGTAAGTTCTGCTGAAATCGCGTTGCATGCGTTGCTTTCGCTTCCCTGAAAGGCTCCGAAGGTGAGGGGGCGGGGCTGCTTTGTTCCTCCGTGTAAGGGAGGCTCCGATTTCAGCAGAACTTACAGCTCCTCCCCCCTCCTGTAGTGACGCCAATGACTGCAGGAAGGACTGCTGGCATGAGGCCACCACACCAATCTTATGATGACACTTTTGACCACCAAATCACATAGATGTGTCAATAACATCTGAAGATAAGAAAGGCAGTATATAAATACAGAAATAAATAAATATGTCCCAGCACATGTTCGTTTCCTCACCTTTGTGTGCGCATGCTAACGTGTTTGAAAAGCATGGCCAGTAACACCAGGTAACAAACTAATCCACTCAGGTTTGCCCCATCCAAACTGACAGAGGCCATTTCATTCTCAACCTTACACAAAATGGTAAGTATTTATGGGGAAATAGATGTAGAGGGAAAGAGTAAGCTTCCCTGCCTGCCCCGGTTGTGACCTGGATCATGCCCCCTATATGGCTCTATTTTAGAAAGAGACATTTCCAGTTGGAAGTCTGCTTCAAAGCCCGAACTTACCTAACAGCTGTAAAGCATGTGTCGACAGCATGGAGGCCAGTCCCGCTGGCATGTAGGCCAGCACCAGCAGGCTTCTGCTGGTGAGGGAGCAGCATCTGCCAGAGGCAGGTGATTTCCATGCCAGCCAGCGGGGAGGGCGGCATGGAGGAGGTGGGGCAGGGAGAGGGTGGGAAGATCAGGCCCAGGAGAGGGGCAGGCTTGGCAGAGAAGGCCTCCACCAAATCCTATCCCCTGTCCCAGGTTTGAAAGCCTGACATGGGGCTGCTTGGAGCTGCGTTGGCCAGGGGTGGCGACAGGGGGAAGCGCGTGGGGCGGGCCGCCGGGGGGTGTCGCGCACACAAGGGTGATGCGCGACCCCCCCGCACTTACAGTTTGTCGCTGGAGCTGGGCCCGCCCGCCTGCCCTAGCGTCCGTTTGGCTCCAAAATGAGCCGAAAACGGTGCGGGGGGGGTGCTCTGGGCCTGTGCGTGACATCACGCGTGGGGGTGGGGCCGCGTCATTAAAGGTGACACGCGCACCCCGCTCCACGGTGATGTGCGTCCTTGTGACGTGACTGTGGTTGGCCATTTAGCTGGTGCGCCTCCCACTAGCCCCATAGGGGCTGCTGTGGCTTGACACGAGAGAAGGGAACAATCATTCCCATCCCTCGAGGAAACCTCCAGCCCTGTGCTGGATACAGCAGAGTCTGCCACGGCGCCGCTGCATCTAAACGTGGGGCTTTCGATACAATTGGGATGTCACTCTCCCAATGGCAATGCAGTTGTGCCAACAACAGGGCGCACGCTGCATCCTGTGGTGGTGGTGGGGGCAGTAATGGAGGCCTCTTCAAGGTAAGGGAATTTTAGTTCCCTTACCTCATTTTAGTTCCCTTACCTTGTATTGGAATTTTAGTTCCCTTACCTTGCACCCCCAATGGGTTTCCTTGGACCTGTGCCAGCTGTAGAACTGTTGTAAGTCCAAGGAGACTAAGGGAGATGGAATGGGCAAAGGGGTGGGGGTTAGGATCCTGGCACACACTGGTGTCACTGGGATTCACCTCCTCCCTCCCCCAAACTGCCTCCTATTCACCTTCCTGCCCAGAAACTGCCCTTTCCTCCCCTTCCCTGCCCACCACCCACACCCTGCGCCCACTTACCGGTCCGGGACCAGGGAATCCCAGATTACCATTGCTTCTCAGCTGCAGCCTTGCGCCGTTTGTGGTGCCAGCTTCAAAATGGCAGCTGGAGGTGCGCTGTACACTCCTCCATAAAGGTACAGTATTTACAACAGTCAGTGCATAGGACTGGGCTATCAATAACATACAGTACATTTGCATATAACGTCTATTGTGTTGCTTTGAACACAATCCAATTGAAGTTCTCCAGCTGTCATAGTTAGACAGTGGCAAAACCAACATCCTCATGCACACCTCCTATTCCTGCTCTTGAGCAAGAATGGAAGATGCACGGGGGATGAATCCCATTCCTATTCTTGAACAGAACTGGGAGATACTGAGAGATCAGCTTAGATACTACCCACGTCAGCAATCTGGAGCACCATAGTCAGGCAATGGCCAAACTAACACCTTTTATTCTCACAGTAGCCTCTTATTCCCACTTGTGAGCAGGTTTGCTTGGCAGCTGATTGATTGTGGCACTCCAGAGCACTGTGAATGAGTTGTGACTGATCAGCCCCAATACCTCCCTCAAAAGCAGGAAGGGGAGCCACAGAACTTTCTTGATTGGCCCTCTGCAACCAAGCCATTCTGCCTTGCTAATGCAGTACCAAACAATGCCAGCCTTCCTTCCCACTTGAAAGGGGGGAAAGGGCGAGGATGGTCCAGCAGCTGTGGGATGATTTCTCCCCATCTCTGCAGTTCAAACATGGGGTGGAAAGCAGAGGTTCACTTATCTTCCTTGACAGGGGAGAGCTGAGCACCCTATAAGACAAGCATAAATGTGGACCCTATTGTTACATTGGTCTGTCCTTGTCATTTTCTTGCTTTCTCCCACTTTCCCACTTTTTATCATTTTTTAATCAGTTCTTCAGACCTACAGAAAAGTTTATGTGAAGTTTTTTGTTTGAGTCTTTTTCTGAGCAAAAGTGATTCCATGGGCAGAGCTAATTTCATTCATTCATCTTGGATTTATATCCCAACGTTGTCTGCCAAATCGGCCTCCCAGTTGTGCTGTCTCTTAATTCCTGTTGATTCAAACTATAGTCCCTAAAATTAGTTTCTGACTGGGGCATGAAGGCAATACAGTACATGCCACAGCAGTGTTTGTTGTACCATTCACCATTTTAATCTATGTATCCAGCACGGATAGAAGAATAAGCAAGAGAGACGTTCTTAAATTTAAAAATAGCTTGTCCGGTACTGCTTTCTCCCAAAGGAATACTGATCTTGTTCTTGTTGTAATTAACATTTGGAAACTACAGTATTGATATCTGAATTAGCTAGAACAGCACCAACAAAAAGAGAAGATATATTTTCATATCCCCAGAAGAACAACTGCAGAGAGCTTTTTCTTAATCAAAGAACATGCATTTATTGTGGATGAGATGGACAAGTTCGTGCTGTTTTAAAACAAGCCAGACAAGGTAGTGTGTTAATTTGTAGCATAACCAGGTCACTGCCCTTATCATGATTTCAATCCCATGCAACTTGACCTAGTGCTTTATTAGCCTGGTAATTGTTTCTGTTCATGCCAGAGACAGGACAATAAAGTCAATGTAGAAATGCAATCTGCCTAAGAGCGATACTAACAACTTGCTGTCCACACAATTAAATAATTCAGTGTAATTTCAGATACTCTGGTTTCCAGAATGCTTTGTCTGAAGTAAGCTAATATTAACCCCAGTAAAAACCAGAACAAAACAAAATCCCCAGAATCTGTACTCTAAAAGGAGAGACACTTTCCCACTTTTTATGAGAGAGAGATGCCAGAGAGAGATGCTTCAATTCTTTTCTCTCTCCTGGACATTTTTCTCAAAGATAAACTGTACAGCGTTGACTGAAATTGAATGTGTGTTCCTCTTAGATACCTGTCTTCAAACATCTGTTGGCTTTTTTATGTCAAACGCAACATAATGGTTGATCCACATCAAGAACTGCTATTGGAAAAAGCTTGTGGGGCATTGTTGTGGGCTGAACAGGCACTGTGAGTCAAATTTCCTGGCGAGCCAACTGAAGAAGCCAAGCTTCACTCCCTGGTGAAGCCAATGCCTGATTAGCCTGTCCAAGTGCAGCTGCCTTTTTTGGTAGTGCACCTTCCACAATCTTTCCTCCTCTTATCAACACTGCACTGACTCTCTGGTAGGAATTGGATCCCTGTGTGAACCCCTGCATGGAGCACAGTGGTTGTGCCAGTATAATTTACTTTCTTATTGGTTTGTTTTTGTGTATTTATTTAGGTTTTTCCACACTCAAAGGAACCCAAATAACACAAGGTCATCTGATATTCATGGTCTTTCTTCAAACTTATTGTAAAACTCTTCTGGCAAATGGGAGTGTGGTTTGGATATTATTGTAAATGAGCAATAGCATAGCTACAGTGAAGTGACGGGCGGCCTGCCCCAGGTACAAGGGCTGGAGGGGGTGCACTACCACCGGTCCGCTACTCACCGCTCCACTACTCAGTCCCATTGCCTCCTCCTTTGCGATCTCGCTGCTGCACCATTACGGCTTTCGCTTTCCAAAGGAGAAGGCGAAACAGGACTGGAGCGAGATCGCTCAGCCCCGACTGCAACCCGGAAGTAATTGGCAGTGGTGTGGTGACATTATCACGTCACCGCCAATTATTGTATTTCCATGTCTGCACGCTCTGGGGGGTGTGTGGCACCAGGAATCACCGCCCAGGGAACCAGACAGGGTAGCAACACAACTGTAAATGAGTACAATTCTAACAGCACAATCCTATGTATGTTTACTCAGAAGTAAGCTTCAATGAGTAGAAGAGGACTTACTCCTGAGTATGTGTCCATATAATTGCAGCCTAAAAGAATTATGTGGGAAAGATTCAAATGCATGCCCAAGGTGACATAAAGTTCTTTCCTGAAAGTTGATTGAAAGGCACAAAGCATCTAAGCAAAGAATACATTCTGTGTTTGTTTTTTTCAGTCAAGTTAACTTCACTGCTGAAAGTTATATGCACTAAAAGTCATATAACCTGGGGTGCTGTATGTTATCATAAATCAATGCATATTTAATCAAAATGAATTTGCTTTTGTTTTCATGTGACTGCATTATACTCCATCAATGTAATGAGGCCACTTGTACTTAATTAACTGTACATGGTAATTCTGCCCCCATCCCTTTTTGCCTTTTGGTTACACTGAGATTTCATATAACATTGATGAATGATCTATACCTGCTTTTCAAATGGGTCAAGCTATAATGTGAAGCTGTAAATTGATTTTTTAAAGAGCAATTTAATTATTCTAAAATTTTAGATTAGTTGCAAGCTTTCCTAAGAAAAGAACATGAATAACCTCAGGGTTAAGGTATAAAGGTGAAGAATTTGCTTACATGTTTGGGGCTCCTAGGAATGGTCAGAGTAAGAAGCATCAATTATTGGCAGGTACAAAGTATATTAATGGCGCAATCTCGCGTAGACTTCGAGCGGCATACGTGTTCTGCGCATATGTCCTGATATATTTCTCAAGAATGTTAGTCCACAGGGGTAGGTGTCATAACTGTGAAAACCTTGACCTTTTGCCCTCAATTCTAAGTAAGAGATCGACTTACCTGAGAGGATGAGGTCCATGTGGGAGGAGGCATTCCCTGTGGCAGCCTGTCATTAATATTGGGTAGCATCCAGAGTAATGCACAGCACACTCCACAAATGCAATCTTCCTCCATGGTAGGAATGTTCCACTCACGCAAGGGAAGCCCTGCTGCACGTGGAATGCTCCTGCCAATCTCAGAGGGAGCTGGACTTCCTGAAATGTGCTTCACTATGGATGCCACCCATTGGCAATGTAATTTCTGGTGCTTCTAGGACAGGGGCTCTCAACCTGTGGTACGGGTACCTCTAGGGGTACACGGACCTCTTGCTGGGGGGTACGCCAAGCTCTGCCCCATCAGCAGCAAATTAAGTGTTCATTAATATGGATTTTAACTTATTATTTTTGGAGACCTTCTGTCCAGAAGCGTCGCCTGATATGGTGCGGCGGGGCGGTGGGCCCCAGGGCATAGGGCGCAGGGCTCTGGGGGTGGGGCGGGGCTCCTTAGGTTTCGGGGGGGTTCCGTATTTTTCTAGGGTTTTTTACTTTTTCAGGGTTTTTTAAGTGTTAACGGGCATGTGTTCGTGTATGTATGCTTTCCCCCCACTTATCTTGAATATGGAAGGCTTCCAGCGACAATCTTCTTCCTGCGCTGGGCACATCTTCTCCCTGCGCCCGGGCGTGAACTCCGTAAAGCCCCCTGCAGCACTTTCCAGAGTTTGCGCAGGCGCAGAACGTCGACTGGAAACTTCGTCATTCTGAGCTTGCGCGAACTGTGGAAGACTTGAGCATGCGCAGAACGACGAAGTTTCCAGTTGACGTTCTGTGCCTGCGCAAATTCTGGAAAGCGCTGCTGGGCGCTTTACGGAGTTCGCGCCGGGCGCAGGGAGAAGATGTGCCCGGCACAGGAAGAAGATAGTCGCTGGAAGCCTTCCATATTCAAGATAAGTGGGGGGAAAGCACACATACACAAACACATGCCCCGTTAACACTTAAAAAAACCCGAAAAAGTAAAAAAATGTTAAAAAAAACTTACGGGAGGCGCCGGGGCCCCCCGCACCAACCTGATCCGGGCGCAGTGACGCCACTGCTTCTGTCTCTCTGATTTTGGTTTTGGGCTTATTTATGTACTTTGAAAAATGTACTTTGGTGGGGTGGGGGAGGGAGGAGCTGATTTTGGGAAGTGTGACTTGGAGAAAAAAAGAGATCCTTGCATGTCTTTCTCTCACACACACTCTCACACACGGAGAGTTAAATAAGACATTTTTCACATTTAAAATTGTTATAGTACTTTTTTATTTAACGATTAATTACCTAATTTATTTATTTATTTATTAATCAAATTAATTAGCAGTTAATTAGCAGGGGGTACTTCAGAAAATTGTACCATGATAGGGGGTACCCGGGCCTCCAAAGGTTGAGAACTCCTGTTCTAGGAGGTTCCTACAAAGGTCAGAATTTTTAAAAGGTAAGCTGAAGATAAGGAAAGGAATGCTCATTCCCTGACCCAAATTATAAAATAAAACCTAGGGTCTTTGAATAAGTACCAGTACCCACTCCAAGGTGGCCCTGATAGGTAGCCTTACCATTGTCCTGGAATCGAGGCTGACTTCGGCCTAGTGCGGACATGAGCCGCTCCCAAGTGTGCACCATGGCTGACCAATGGGGTTCCGGCTTCCGGAACATCCGGTCAATGACGCGACGGAAGCCAGAACTGATAGGCAATGCAGCTTTTGCTTCTCAGAAAAACATAAAACACAGCATGAGGTAGATTCTGAGGGGCATATTTCTCTATTAAAAGGCAGCTACAATCTGTTCATTGGAAACAGATTAGATACATGCACAGTCAGTATTATTCTTGGATGGATAGTTCTTCTAACTCTGAGCCCAACTGGCATATATAATAACATATTATCCAAACTGGAAATGTATTTATAGCACCTTCAAGCTGGTAAGTCTCCATTCAAATAATGTCGGTTTTGTGTCTTTTAAACAGAATGAGTCAAATCTAATCAAATCTCATTCTGATTTAAAATCTTTGATCTGATTCAAATGAGGTAATGTGAGGTACAAATTTTACATACTAACTAAAACACTGACTGCAATAACATTCATTGTTTTGAAATTAAACAAATGTTCGAATATAATTTAAATGTAGGGGGTTTGTTCATATGTGCATGTTTATGACACAACAGCAGGAATGGCAACAGAGTTAAGGCTGCTGCAGACCGCACGAATCTCGGCTCGTCCCGGAGCTTAGCCGAGGCGTGCTGGGGTGTCTGGTTACCACAGCGGAAGCGAGCGGTCTCCCGATTTCCGGCACGGTCGAAAATCCTCCTGGGCTATGTTTGAGGGGGCCGCACAGCGGAGCTACTGCAGCCACCAAGGGGGAGGGGAGTGGCTATCTGCCAATCGGGTGTGTTAGCCAATCACCGTGGAGGTTTCTTCCAAGAAGGCGGGACAAAAGGAGGGACTATTTGCGGGAAGACACTCCTACTCCTCTCATGCTCACTCGTCTCCGCGCGCTCTCGTTCGCCTCCGCAGGCGGTCTGCAACGGCTCTTAGAGTTGCCATCTGAAGAGAAGGCACATGTAGGCCAAACGTTGACTTCTGAAGGCTTCCTTGGAAACAGGCAAAAGAGTTGGCTGAAGGAGATTGTAGAGCAGCTTAACATCTTTCTTTGTCCCTTATTTATCTATGCTTATCTTTCATTTGGCACCTAGTTTTCCCTAGGGGTTGAGATGGGGAACCACAAAGACAATAAGCTGCCAAAGAGATATTAGGTAAAGATAGATAACTTCACCTGACATCTGTATTGAGGTCATTTTGGCACCAGATAAAGACCATTTTATTTGCACAGGCCTTTCAAAGTGTCACCACAGCTGAATTTAGTTGACAATTGTTCAGGGACGTGCAGTGCGATGGGAGGGCAGGTGAGGCAGAACTGTTCCGTCGTGGTCCATGGAAAATAGCTGCAGCCTAACCCTGAGATGGATTGCGCATGTGTGCCATCCTCTTTCACCCGAGTAAGCGGGTGACACGCACACACAGTCTCTGGGTTAGGCTGCTGCTATTTTCCGGACTATGGCAGGGCAGTTCCCCCTCATCTGACGCCCCAGCACCGTACATCCCGGCAATTGTTATGGAATATATTGGTTCTACTACTCTGATCTGTTTCCTTGTTTTGCTAAGTTAAATGTATGCAATGTGACTTCTTAATTATTCTTCTGCTTTTGTCTCTTATTATTATTATTATTATTATTATTATTATTATTATTATTTGATTATTAACTGCCCTAGGAATGTTCGTAAACTGAAGGGCTGCATATTAATACTTTATAGTAGGTGGAGAGTGACAGTCAATGACTCTTCTCTCCCCTTCAGTTTCTTCTGCTTGTTTCTGGGGAAGCTTTTAGAATTTTTGTCCTAGAGCCTAGCTTTACTGCGCAATCCACAGTAAGTATAGGCCGGCGGAGTGAGTGCTCCACTGGCCTGAGTCGCAAGCGTGCCAGAAAACATGTTGCGCTGGCTGCCACAGGTGAGTGCTGCACCAGCATGGGGAGGGCAGGCAGGGGTGACGAGGGAGGGGGCCATTGGCCGGCCCGGATTAGGAGGGGGCAGGGATATTGGCACTGAGTTGCGTTGATATCCCAAGCCTTGTCGCAGCCCAGGCCAGCCTTACATGACCTCCCTGATTGCTAAAGAACTGGCACGCATCCGAGGAGGCCAACTGCAGCCTGCACCGCCTACACCGGGGGAAGGGGACGAAGGCTGGCAGAGTGTGTGCTCCGCCAGCCTTTCTTTGTGCTGGACTGGGCCATCAGGCAGCTTCCCCATGTTTCTTATAGCATGAGTTTCTTGTAATGTTAGTTTTGTTCTTACGTGCAAGGATCAGCCAAAGGTTTCAGAATTACTCACAACGATTATATAGATTATTTAGCCTCCTTTCCCTGACTGAATACAGAAAAAATATTTAGTTCCAGACATTAATCTAATTTTGACAAGGTAAATGCAACCCTGCCATTACTTTTCTGAATATGTTTTCAGAAGAACTACTCCTCATCTTCAACCTGGCTTTTTCATGTCTCCCTTATCCTGACTGAAATCTTTGCTAAGACTCTTATCATTCTGGTGCATTAGATATATGCCATTGATACAGTAATTGAAATATGTCATTGTACTGACAATGGATTGAAATGAGGGATTACTATAGCAGGAAGCATTATGAAGCAAATTTGGTTGTAAATTATTTCTAATATCAAGGCAAAAAGAACTGACATATTTCAGATGATATTTCAAAACTTATTACTGTACCAGTCTTTTGGGAAATGGAATATAATGTTCATGGTAGATTCCAGTACTAGAGTCTGCTTGTATTTCCTTTAGTCACCTTAAGTTCTTCCAAAAGTCCTATGCAGTAGTTTTTCCAGCTTTCAAACAATCACCTCATGTCATTTTAGGTAGCCATGGCATGTCAGCTGATCTTTAGATTATGGGTTGTATTGACATTTTGTCTTCCACAAGACAAAATGGGTTGTATTGACATTTTCTCTTCCACAATTATTATTATTTCAGTCGCACAAGAGGAGGGGAAATTTTAGCAGAACCCCTTGCCTGTCCAACTACCCCATACCATCCTGTTTATGATGGCTCACAAAGCCCCAGAGTGGATTATCTGGGGATATAGGAGACTGGAAAAGGAAGGGTGGGGATACACACAAAAAAAACCTTCCCACATGATAGAAAGTTCTTCTTGCAGAAGACAACATTGGATACCGCCCATTATATCTAATTGGAAAACAGGTGGTGCTTCTTAGAATGGGATAAATATCACTATAATGGGCAGCCCAATCCTGTGTAAAGATATGTGACCGGCCTAAAGGGCAGGCTGCTGTACCCTAAGCCCGTTGCAGGCTGCCCCAGGTCTGCTAGGCTGCACCTCGGGAGAAGGGGTTGTTCGTCCCCTTCCCCAGGTGTAAGCGAGCCTTTGGGCCTATGGGCCTCATCGAATGCACGTCAGGTCCAGACCTGGCTTACATTCGGGGAGGCGGTGTAAGGGCAGCGTAGGCTGGGAAGGGGCCTAGGATATTGCCATCGATATCCACACCCCTCCCTCCCCTCCCCGTTCCACCCTCCCACTGACCGTCATGGGACTTACCGGAGTTGGGTAAGTTACACGGCGATGTGAGCAGTGCCGGGCTCTGGCTTACCTGCCGGCTTACACCCGAGTCGTCGAAAAAGTGCCTTCTGGCACTTTTGCAATGCTTTAGTGTGGTGGAGTACACACTCTGCCGCTCTAACGTTATGCAGGATTGCGCTGTAAGAATATCAGAGATTCTGAATTGTGCAATTAGTATTATTTTGGCTGTGAAACTAATCAAGTTTCTTGGAGTCAATTGTCATAGCTTCACTGTACATTTGCTTACTAAAAAGCAGTAAACTTCTGGACACCTTTCCTGGGAGCTCTATCAGGTCAAAATATTAATGAGAGATGCTCTAGTCTCAGTTAATTTTGTGGTTGTGAGGAGTTGTATTCCTTTAATTTGTAGGCCTGTGTACAGACACAGCATTGAAAGTGGGGATACTTTTGTGTATTTGTAACACTGCTACTCTCACCAACATTATGAGCCTCACCTGCCTGCTTACACATTGCTTGAAAGCCCTCCACACTTTCCGTGCTGTACGTTTACTGTGCGATAGCTTGCACTAACTTGAAAGAACAGGGTTTTTTTGTTCTTTTAGTTAAAGAGATGTACTTGAAAAAACATACTTGTTCTACAATGTGTTACCAACAGTTCAAAAGCCTTCAAACAGCTGGGATTAGCACTATAGTTTTCAGATCAGAGTGTGTCTTAAGGAGGCTTGAGCCCCAGCACCTGTCTACAGTACTTTGAAATAAAACACCGCTCTGGAACTTTTCCGTCTGTGTAGCTCTCCTTCAATGTTTTCCATTTGTCCACATCTTTCTCAAATGGCAGCATCCAGAAATGGATGCAGAGTTGTTACCACTGTTACAGAGTTGTTACCACTTTTTCTTCCCAAGTCATGGACACTATACAGTCTAAAATGGCTTCTGCCTCTTGTTTGAAGTTTGACTTGTTGACTTATGCTCAGTTTCTTTTTCTTTTTACTATAACTCCTTAAATTCCTCTCAGCGCTGCTGCTTAGTCAGTTCCCCCCCATCTTATTCATTTGTCCTTGTTCAATTTCATAGCCAGCCTTTCATTTAGTTTTGGATTTAGCTTGGCCTGAAAAGCATTTGGACCATCTGTGACATTGCTAAATGTACAACTCATGTTTTCGTGTAATTTTCATTGCAAAGATGCTGAATACAACTAGCTTCAAACTACTGCCTTTGGAACCCCACTAGCTATGGCTCTATTTTGTTTTTTATCTATTCATTATTAGTCTGACTGAACTTCGTCAACCAATTGGGTGTCTGTGTTATAAGCAGGGATGTATCTAAGTAACTAGGTCACGAGTGCGAGTGCGAGTACGAGTCATTTTTGCACGAGTGCGAGTCTGAGTGCGAGTCAGTGTCAAAATTTTGGGCAAGAGTCAAGTGTGAGTTATTTTTGCACGAGTGCGAGTCGAGTACGAGTAAGGCCAAAAACCACGAGTCACAAGTCGAGTCACTTTGGAGAAAATGGCTTTTTCCCCTGAAAATGGGGTGTGTGTGTGTCTGTGTGTGGGGTGTGTGTGGGGACCTCTGAGACTTTTAAAGCACCCACTTGGCTCCCCCTATGCCCTTTCCCTCACCTCTCAGTCTTGTCACCACCCATCTGGTTTGGGAAAAACAAGCGTGTCTACATTCAAACCATTTATTATTCCCTCCCTGCCCCTTCCCCTTGCTGAGCCGAGCATCCCTTGGGCTCGGAGTTTTGGTCAATGAGGAGGAACTGCTGCGGCAGCTTCGCCTTCCCTCACTCCTCCCCACCCCTCGTGCTCGGAGTTGTTGCCAATGGCAAACAGACGGCAACAAAAGGGGGGGGGACTCAGAGCCAGCCTTGCTTTCCCACCCCCTTGAAAACCCTTCCTCCCTGCTACCCTCCTCCTCCGAGGTCTCCACTGCGCCTGCCTGCCTGTGTTGATGCCAGCCATTAAAGGAAAATGACTTGGAAATGGCAAGTCGTTACCCCCACGAGTGCGAGTCAAGTGTGAGTCCCGTGGTTCACGAGTATGAGTGTGAGCGCAAGTCAGTGGGTCACGAGTACAAGTACAAGTACGAGTCAGGGAAAAAGTGGCTAAGTCACACTTGTGAGTCGAGTCATTTGACTCGAGTCCCCATCCCTGGTTATAAGAGTTTCTTACAGCTCCAGAGACCTGTTTTCTTGCTTGAAAAACTTTGATCCCTCTTTTCTACTTGGGACTAAGAGCATTTTTAACGACCCACAGAGTAGTGAAAAGTTGTGCTTACCTAACAATATAAAGGCGACAGTCTGTGGCAGAGAGCAATCTAGGGATCAGCAATGACTGACACTAAAGTTAATTTTAAAATAGACTTTGAAAATTAGCTTATTAAATATTAAGGATCATTATTATGATGGCTTTAAAAGATTAGGATCTATTTCATGCCAATTCAGAGTAAAGATTTATCTGTGATGGCTGATGAAAGGTTAAAGTCACAGTCGTCTGAGAGATTACTTTAACCTTTATTTCAATGTTGTCTCCAGGGAGATATAAAAATGTATGTAGGAGGAGGACTGCAATAGAGCAGCAGAAAATAGTCTGCCAGGAGGACTGGATGTTTCAAAGGCTTGCTAGTGAGACAGTTAACCTATCACCCCTGGGTTTCCTGTTCAAAACCTGCTCAGGTCAACGGCAACCAGACATTATTCTTCCGTTCTTTTCCATCACATCACACACACTCTCAAGGCAATCTGCCCTACTGTTTAAGTCAATTGGCTGCTTATGTGTCCTGCTGAGCATTCAATGCCTCAGGAAAGTCCAAACAGCTGCAGTTTTGGCTTGTGTTAAAGTGATCCAGGTCATGTTGTCCATGCTTGATAAGAGCAGCTAGTTACACTGAGCAATGATTCCGCACAGCCTGACGTTGGTTGGTTGCACAGCTATTTGGGACTCTGTGTCCACGGACCATTCCCCTTCAACCCAGTGTGTAAGCAAAGATCACAATCTTAACAGTCACACTAATTTGTGGCCTGAGCCATCTAAAATGGTTTTCCATGTGATGTTAGAAATTATCGACACAGAAATGCTCCCAGAAAGCTTTCATGTTACAGAGCCTCGGTGAGAGAGAGAAATCTGTGAGCTGCTCTCTGAAGTGGGAGTGCCCTCAGTCGAGTGTGGGAGGCGAATGCCAGAGAGAGGCCAGACTGTGAATGATATCATCTGGAATGATGTTGTTCCATGCAAGATTAGAACATTGTATTGTAAAAACCCTCTAGGGGATTAGAAATGCCTGCCTATGTGAACCGCCTTGAATTAAAGTTGGAGGAGAAATCTGATCAAGAAAAGGCAGTATATAAATACTTGGATGATGATGATGATGATGATGATGATGTACTTCATGTACTTCAAAGCCACTTCTGTGACTTCTATAATCTTACAGATCTTTCATCCTTCTCTGAGATCTCTATCTCACACATTGCAGAGAAACAAATTCAAGCGTCATCACAACTCAACTCAACTCAACTCACAGCAGCAACGAATCATGATGAGCATATCCGTATGATGTATGTTTTGCAAATACCTGTTTGTCACACTTATATTTGGGCAGAATGTAGAAAGTGTCTTGGAGAACAAATGATGAGTGATGCGACCCTGAGAGAAATATGTGTGTTCCTCCTTCCCACATAGTTTGAAGATTTTAGGAAAGAGGCACAGGTTGACACGTGCATTGAAGACTTGGTGCTGAGGGAAAATGCTGCAGTGTTCTGACCATCTGGCACCACTCTCCTTCTGAGTACCACCGGAAGTGACATGACATCATCGCCAGTTACTTCCGGGTTTTCAGGTTTTTGGAGGCCAGAAAATGCAGGTAGGAGGTTCTGGGCAGGTGGGAGGGTCCTTCTCAGCGTTCCCAAGAGACTCAGCCAAAGGCAGGAGCCTCTCGGGAGCAAAAATGTTGGAGCAGGGTTCCGGTGGTCCGGCGGTCTGAGTACCACCAGCAGTCGGTAAAAGTACCACTGGTGGTACTAGTACCACTGGTTGAGAACCCCTGTCCTAGAGGTGTATGGTCTAGCCATAGTAGTTACATATGCCTTGTAACATCCAGATAGGACTCCTGCAACATGCTGCCTTTGAAGAGCATTCAGAAACTTATGTTGGTCCAGAATACAGAAGCAAGGATCTGCTGTATTTATTGAGAATGATCACATGGAGCACATTACCATCTCAGTAGGCTTCCAAATTGTTTCCAGGCTCAATTCAAAATGTTGGTACTGACTTTCAGATTCCCAAATGACCTTGTCCCAGGGGACTTGAATAACCACTTCCTTCAGTATGAGTTTGTCCAAGCACTTAGTTCATCATCGAAGGTCCTGTTTTGTGTTCCCCCACTCCCTGAAGTGGGACAGGGTCTTTTAGACTCTGGAACTTTTCCTCAGGAGGTCTTCCTGCTATCATCCTTTTGGCTTTCTAGTAGAAGACAAAAAAGATCTTTGTCTCAGGGGGTCTTTGGCTCCATGGCAGTTTAATTGCTTGTTAGTGCTATGATGTTTAGTTGTTGCTGCAACCTGTTGATTTCATGTTTTTTTAATGAGGCTTACCATATTTTCGGGGAGGCAAACTGGGACGGAAGTGACATCATGGGGATGGGACAAGGACCTGTGATGTAACTTCCACAGGAAGTGATGTCCTGGGGGTGTGTCCAGCTGGCACACCCAGAAGTGACATTACAGGGGCTGCGAAAGCAACATATTTAAATAAATATTTTTCCTTGCATTTTTATTTATTTTTGTGTTCACTGGGCACCTCTGAGCATGTGGAAAGTGCCTTTGCCCTGCCTATTTGTCTTGTGAAAAAGGGCTTGGGTGTGCACCTTCTTCTCACTCCTATTTGCCTCATTGTAACATGAAGCCAGCGGGTGGCGCAGTGGGTTAAACCGCTGAACTATAAGCTGTCGATCGAAAGGTCGGCAGTTTGATTCCCACGACGGGGTGAGCGCTCGTTGCTTGGCCAGCTCCTGCCAACCTAGCAGTTCCAAAGCATGTTAATGCGAGTAGATAAATAGGTACCGCTTGCGGGAAGGTAAACAGCGCTCCGTGTTCCAGCTGCATGCTATGCACTGCGGAAAGGAGAGTCATGCCGGCCACATGACCACGGAGGCGTCTTCGGACAACGCTGGCTCTTCGGCTTTGAAATGGGGATGAGCACCACACCCTAGAGTCGGACATGACTGGACTTAATTGTCAGGAGTCACCTTTACCTAACATGAAGTATATTGATCATTCACTATGAACACTTCTCAATTTGAGCAGAAGGAAAGGATGTAGAATGAGTTTACTTTGGTTTAAACGTCTGCTACCTTCAACTTTTCCTGAAAGCCAGTGCCAGGGATTTGTCTTGCTGACCTTTCAATAGATAGACTTTCCTCTCTGTTGCTTTCGAGCATCCTTTTGCCATGGAGAGAGAGAGAGAGAGAGAGAGAGAGAGAGAGAGAGAGAGAGGATAGTTCACTTTAATCGGATGTCTGTGTTTTCTCCACTACGTGAGGTTGATGGTCCCTACTCAGTTACACTTAGCAGAAAGCATTACTGTAAAATATGGTGAACTTGGTTGCTGGCTGATGTGGCTGGAGTAATCAGCACAGGTGAGGAAGAGTAGGGACTAGTTCAGGCAGCTGTACTTTCCATTTACTTTTTTTTTTTTTCCCTGCTACCTCTTTGGTGGCAGTAGAGTGGAGCTCCTTAGCTGGCTCCCTGTGAACGGTTACATCATCATAATACAGCATTTCAAGAGAGTTTCACGGGGTGGGGGGCAGAAATGGCAGCTGTCAAAGAGGCAGTGAAAGCATCATTTTCCCAGTGAGGAGAGCTGCCACTGCTGCCAATGGGAGATAAGCCCCCCCCCTCCAATGCTCAGCTGCCCCAATCATCAAAATTGTCCCCTCTCTATTTTTGCTGTCCCGTTTGCAAGCAGGAAAATTGGGCTCATCTCTAGCAAGAAGAATCAGTCGTTAGCAATTGGCAAGTGGAGGGAGAGGGAAAGCAAGCCAGAAGTGGCTGAAGGCACCTTGGGATGCAGAGCACCTCCTTTTAGGGATATGACATGGAGAAACCTTGCGCCTGCTATTTGCCTCAACTTGATGCTCTACAGCAGTGTTTCCCAAACCATTTTGGCCGTGACCCTAAATAAATTTTTCTGTCATCATTTTGGGTAATTAATAAAATTGCACAGCAGGGCAGGTGGGCAAGCAGATGCACAGAGAGAAACAAGCAGGCATCCCTCCACCTCCTGGCATGTCTGATGACCCAAAGTCCTTCCCTTCCCACACAGTCATTTTACAACCCACCAATATCAACTCCTCCACCTGAGTTTCCCCCAACATACCTCCCTCCCACCTCCCGCATGAGGGGGAAAGGGCGCGACAGTGAAGGAGATGGTGGGAAGCAAGAAGATCGACGCATGTGCGCTCTGGCGCTTTAAGAATACGGAAGAGATAAAGACTGAGGGGGAGGCGAAAAAAGGCCATAAAAGGGAAGGGGGAAAAGCAAGAACTGTGTGTCCTCTGGACTTTCTAGGCTCCCATGAAGTGGCACAAAACAGGCAAGCGCTGTAGCCACGGTACCACTGCTTCCTGTGACCCTGCAGAACAGCCCTGCGACCCAAATTCCATGGCTTTAGGAATCACTGCTCTATAGGCAGCCATGGTGGAAAAGGAAGGATGCTCGGCCATTGCCCCCCCCCCACTTTCTCCACACCACCACCCAGCTCTCCAGCAAACAAATGCGGCAAAAACCGTGTTTGTGTGCTGGAGGGCCAGGCAGCCATGGCAAGAAAGGAAGCACACGCTTTCCACTCACTCACGTGCCCTGCCCGCCGCCAAAAATGCCTTGCCTCCGCCCCACCTTTCTCAACGCTGCTGCCCAGATCTCCAGCCACGTTTGTATGCTGGAGGCGGTGGGAAGGGCGCTTGGCCTCGCACCCCCCTTTCTCCCCACTGCTGGGTCTGAAGACTATGTGCTTGCACTAGCTTCGCGCCGGTGCACAACACGGCCTAGGAGCTTCAGGCGGAGGGTGACGGGGCAGGGAGGGAGGGTGGAACCAGGAAGGGGAGGAGGGACCAGCCAAGACCGGGGGAATAGAAGGAGTGGGCCAGGGATGAGAATGGGCTAGCTAAGGACTGGAGGCTGCCTGCAAGAGAGACTCCAGAGTCCTGGGAGGCTGGAGAAGGCCCTGAGTATGAGTATGAGTAGGGTGCTGTCAACGGTCAACATCCTTCCTGCCTGTGCTCTGAGGCCCAAGGGAAGAAGGGGGAGACAAGCCAGAAGGATGTGGCCCAGGAAGCCCTATGGAGATGACTGAGCCCAGACCGGTAGGGACCCCTGAGGGGCAGGTAGGTGCCCAGGAGGACCCTCCCCTTTTCGAGGGTTCTGAAATTTTTTAGCTGTCATTATAACTTTATGCTTTAATTAATTGCTTTCATTGTTTCTGATTTTGTTAATCACGGTATATAAAATACCGTGGGTATATTATATTGATAGGCAGGATACAAATAATTTCATTACTGAAGGTTTTTCCACGCTAGGTTTTCTACTGACCTGAGAAATATCAAATGTCTCAAATGCCAAGATGTAACCGGTCAAGGTAGAACGAAGATTGTGCCACATGCGAAGCCTGAAGACACATCTCATAAGGCTTTTTTGCTTCACTCTATTTCATTTTATAAGTATGAAGATGAAATATCTACGTTTCAGATGAATATGCATCACAAATATGAAATGAAATGATCATAGACCAGAACAGCTGATCTGTGGGCGATAGTTTCTCCCAATGTAAGCTCTGTAAGCCATCTGTAAGCTCTTTGCTCTTGCTCTAAAAGTGAATATTAAACACATGCTAGGGAGCTCAACTTAGAACTGTGCTAGAATCTCCCAGCAATGGATAAGTTCTTAGATAACTTACTCTTGAGTTAGAATATATATATATTTTTGCAATTATTTTCAAGTTTATCCATTTCATGCCAAAAATTATTTGAGGCACTGTGCGTTTGTAATTAAAATTATACCTGTATTTCATAAGCTAAATTAGTAATTTGGTTACCTTGTCTGGAATATACTGTGGGTACAGAAAATATTCCTGAAATCCACGTGATGGAACTTAGAAGAGGATGTTCTATTGATTTGACCACTGATATTTGACCTCACAAAGTCAAACCGGCCCTTAGGACAATATTTCCCAAACTTTTTCGACCTGCAGCTCCCTTGACCATTTCTGACCATTGGCCATGGCTCCCCTTTACATTATGTTGATGCCTGCCAATTGGCATTGCACTGTTTTCCGAGAGGATTCTGTGACAATCCGCTGCTCCCCTGGCTGGTTTCTGCAGATGCCTCCCGTAGGATTTTGTATGGTTTTGAGCTCAGTGTTTCTCAAAGTGTGGTCTACAGATCGGCAACCAGTCCACGAGCCACTGGCTGCCAGTTCAGAGCATATCTTCCAGCATTTCCAGCTTCTCCAAGTCTCCTGAGGCTTGCCGCATGACATGGAGCCTTGCGAGAGGCTTGGAGAAACTGGAAGAAGGAAGCAGGAAAGAACAGGTAAGCCTACAGGGCAAGAACCCGCACTACTGTATATTGATGGTCCATAACAGCTACCCTTTGAGTAGCACTAGTGTAGTGTATGCCCGTTTTATGCTGGTATGGCTACCAATAAAGAATCCTGGGAATTGTAGTTTTGTGAAGGTCATCAGAATTCTCTGTTTGGTTTGAGATCTCTAGCGTCCCTACCCTACACCCACGCACGTACGTATGTATGCAGGCGCATACACACGCACGCAGATTAGTTCCCAAGGTGTCTTGGAAAACTGAATATCTTTTAAACTAGTTCAGTTGTAGCGTAGATAATATCTTCAGAATCCTACACAGACATGACATTGAAGCAAAGGCATGTGATTGAGATGCATGTAGTAAACAATGAGTTTGGGAGGGAAAAAATATATATTTCAACTTTGGTTAAACAACAGCCTGGTATTAAATATCCCTTTCTCTCTGTTCATGTCACTGTCAAGAATGTCACCCAGCTGATTCTCGGCTTGTGTGCCCAGACAGCCTTGAGTGTAATGATTTCCTTTTAGTGTTGTTAAATCAACTGTGAGAATGAGATTGCCTCCTTAAGAGAATCCTTGAGCTCCGAGTTGTTCTCATCTCCCTCATCCATATTCTTTCCTTCTTCTGACACAAACTCTACATGTAAAAAGTACACAGTGCAGCACAGCTCAGTTTCACAAAACAGCCATATTGTGTTCGGTGTATTGATATATTTTCAATGTGCAAGGAATTTCTTGTGTTATCTCTTCTAAGAAAACAGCAGATCAGAGTCTCATGCTGCTTTGGAAATCAGAGCAACAATGGGCAGCAATCACTTGAGCCTGGCTTTCAGCAGCTAAGAGGACTCGGCAGCTGGAAGACCTCCTTCAGCTAGACTGGCTTTAATCTGTCTTCATGGGAAACATGCCCATTTGTAGCATAGTAGTCTCCATATATTATGTCTTAAATGTAAACTGTTACGCTTTATGAGGTGCCATGAACTGGGCCACCTATAATTGCTATGATTTCGAAGGTCTGGCTAGTTTCCATTTTACAGAAGGTCCACTCCATTGCAACCACTAGAAACATTGACCAAGCAGCTGGTTCCAGCCAGTTTCCATACAGTACGTTCACTTTGTTTGTATCACTCCTGTTGGTCACCTGTGGGAAGCCGGTTTTGTGGATTTTGTCTGTCTGCATGGACTTATATTTTCACAATATGAATGCTAATGAGTTGTGACTAGGCAAAACTATTTGCCCCACCACCACTCATGTGCATAACTTCGTAACCATGCAAGTATATAGTTATAGTATATGATGTGTGTGAGTGTGTGTGTCTGTCTACAGGTATGGTATATACAGATATAGCTTTGTCTTTTTTTTTACTATTCTGAGACAAAGAAAGTCTGCTTTTTAAACCGAATTTTGAAACATAATCTTTTCTTGCATGTGTGAATGCCATGCAAGAAAAGGGGGGATGGGACTGGAGTGGATTGGTGTGGGTGTGAAGAGAGGGCAAAACAGGAACAGACAGGGGCAACTGAATGGGCAACTGGAGCAAACTGTAGGGAGAAGAGAGAAGACAACATTGAGAGGAAGGGGAAGAAGAGAGAAGGCAATGTGGGAGAGAAAGGGGAAGAGAGAGAGGAGAGGAGTCAATGTTGGGACTGAGAAGGGGAAATGGGGCTGAGATGAGCGGAGGCAAAGTTGGGGAAAGAGGACAGAAGAGAGAAGGCAAAGTAGGAGGAAAGTAACACTGGGGGAATGGAGTTGAGAAGGGGCAAATCGGGCTGAGAAGGGGCAAATTGGGAGGAGAGGAGGGAAAGCAATGCTGAGAAGGGGTGAATGTGGGGAGAAGCTAAGAGAAAGCAACACAGAACGTAAGAAACAGAGAACAACATTACTATCTGCCCACCCACTTGCTTTGAAAATCAAAGCACACTGACCAGCAGGAGGATCGACGGCTGCTCTTTCAATTGCTTCTGTGCAGTCCATTATGGGTGAAAAGGGAGGAGGACATTGAAGAGGCCCCTCAGCAAGGCCCACCCAGCAACAGGTGGGCCTTGCTGACACCTCCGCTACTTAGCTGGCTTAAGAGCTTGCACAGAGCCCCCCGCTTACATGCATGGGAGGCTCTGGCTACAGTGGGTGCAAGCCAGGCTTGTTCTGCCAGCATGGCCAAGCCAGGAACAGCGATAAGGCTGAGCAGTTTTAACACAGCAGCGATTTTGCCACCCCATAAATCCCCCCACTGTACTCAAATGTTGCAGCTCGCCTCATCAGCCAGCCAGCCCTGTGCAGAGCCAAACTATAGGTTTACCTTAATGTATACTTTGGCCCTTACTCAACAGTCTGAACAACACTTGCCTTTAAACTGTTAGCATGTTTCTGAACAATCATTTTGGGCCATGACTGGCCCTATCTTGAGACAGGATGAACTGTCTGCCTCAGGATGAACAGTCTGATGATATCAGAACAGGTTAATTAATGCCTGGAAGGAAGAGCATGCAAACAGTGAGCAAGTAGTACCCTGTGTTTATCCTATAAGAAAACTAGATTTGTAATTGCTTCATTAGTAGTAAAATTTTGATTGGACACACATGCTTTTACACTGATGATGCCAGTTATTTTATCCATTGCAAAATAAGAACCACAACAAATACACTGATCTTAGGTCTATAACTCACTTTTCTCTATTTACAAGCTTAAAAAACTGGAACAATACTTCACTGATGTTTATCCAATATAATGCATCAGCACAAGGACACTAGCTTGGTAACAAAAATGTTTCTTTGGGTGCTGTTGCTAAAGAACTTCTTTCTTGCTTTGTTAAACAATTTCTATGACAGCCTTGTGCTAGGACACATGAGTTCTAACATGCTTGGATGTCTGTTACAAGTTTACAGTGAATTCTAATGAAGTCAACATTCCAATAAAGGAAGGGAACTTATTATAGTTAGGCTTACCATACGTCCCGGAATGACCAGGACAGACCCCAGATTTTGGGGTCCTGTCCCGGGGTGTATGGCAACCATCCCGGAGTCTTGCCGCCATGACCAGGCCTCTTCGCGATGCCCGTGCCATGCGCCTGCGTGGCTGGAAGCTTCGGACTAGCTTCCAGCCACGCAGGCGCATGGCATGAGTGTCACGAAGAGGCCCAGTCACGGTCGGGAAGCAGGTGAGTCCAAAGCGCCCAGCTGCGCATGCGCATGTTCATGGATGCATCAGCCTTGCGCATGGATGCTTCAGCCTTGCCCGGTTCCCATCTGGGAATCGGGCAAGGCCGAAGCGTCGAGCTGTGCATGCGTACAGCGCGGCTAGAGGCTTCAGACTCGCATGGTTCCTGGCTGAAGCGTCCAGCCCACGAGGAGCCCTGGCCGGCAGCGGGCACAGCAGTCGAGGATGACAGCGATAGCAGCAGCAGTGCCATAGGAGGAGCAGCAAAAGAGACAAGCAAAAACGGCACAAAAATACAAAAAGAAAGGCAGCATTGACACGGCCAGAAAATAACAAAAAATAAAAATTGGGTGGGGGGATAGGGGGTGGGTGTGTCCCAGTTTGGGTTCCTCAAAATATGGTAACCCTAACTATAGTAGCATATGCAGAGTGATCAGCCTAGTTATGGCTACCATATACTATATATAAGAAAAAGAATAATTCTATCTTGTGCAAAGTCCTGGATATCACTGATTTCCACCATCTCCCATCTCAAATCCTGCCATCCACCTGATCTGTCA
Source organism: Plestiodon gilberti rubricaudatus (assembly GCA_026170595.1). Classification (NCBI taxonomy): domain Eukaryota; kingdom Metazoa; phylum Chordata; class Lepidosauria; order Squamata; family Scincidae; genus Plestiodon; species Plestiodon gilberti. Next base: position 115,433,197 of record JANXHW010000003.1, read on the forward strand.
TCAGTACTACCTGTACATAAAAAAAAGGAATCCTTGCTTTCTTTTATATATTTTTGCTTAATTCAAAACCAGCTGCCACACACTTCTACATATTAATTGAATAACAGAGAACAACTAATGGACAGTAAACTAGTGTAATCTCTCTCTCTCTCTCTCTCTCTCTCTCTCTCTGAGTGTGTGTGTGTGTGTGTGTGTGTGTGTGTGTGTGTGTGTGTGTGTGTGTGTGTGTGTGAGAGAGAGAGAGAGAGAGAGAGAGAGAGAGCAAAATGCTTGCAGAAGACTTATGGAGCTATCCTGTCTAACGTTGTACCTCCGCCAGCGCTGGGTGTTGTAAACATGTCGTATGGCATGTTTTTGATACCCGGCGAGTAAGCCCTGCCGCTGCTGAGGCACCCCACATTCAGTCCATCCGCTGTGCTGAGCAGGTAACTCCTGGCTGGTTGGTGGAGGGGTGGGGAGGATGGACTGGGTCTGTTGAGCCTTACATGGGCCTCCTGCATTTGCGTTGGCCATTTTGCACACATCCAAGAAGGCCCATTGCGCCTGCTGGAGCTCTACCCAGTGCCGGCAAAGGCCCAATCCTGCCTAGGATCTAGCAGCCGCCCTAGTTGTGCTGCTGCTGCATTCTAGAAAGGATTGGGCTCTAAGGCCTCAGTCCAGCCCAACACAGGCACAATTGAGGCACAGTTGAGGCCCAAAATAGGGCTGAGTTAGGCTGCAACTGTGCCTGAGTTAGGCAGGAGGCAAGAGCAGTGGGCCAGGATCGAGGCAACACTTACCACAGAGGCAGGCAGGCCCCTGTGGGGAGCTGTCAGTCTTGTGGAAGCGAAGAGCCCCCTCCTCAGCCCGTCTGCGTGCACCTACCACAGCTGCTGCAGCGTTCGCAGCAGATGGGCAGCCACAGGTGGGCCTGCAGGCACTGGGCGTGCGACAGTCAGCTGAAGGGCAGAGGTTGTGCCAGTGCCAGCTGCCCCAGGGCACCCTGGGCATAAGCCACCTGCTGCAGGGGGCAGTGCCACTGCCCTCCCTCCTGCAGAAGGCGATGCCACCCCCAAGCCACGGTGAGGCTGCACGTGGGAGTCATGGGGGGGGTGAGCGGGGTAGAGAAGGGAAGGAGGGGGTGGGAACGGCATGCACAAGGGGGGTCTCATGAAGTCTGGAACCGCCTCTGCCATGACATGCCCGTGCGCTGCCTGAAGCCCTGGGCCTCCAGGGCCGTGGCAATGCCCACAAAGAAGGTATCCCGGCATGCCTTCTGCTCCATGCCCCGGCCAAGACCGAGAGATGCCTTGGGCTTGTCTGCTGCGAGCAGGAAGGGCTCACGCAGCTCATCACGCCCCCAGATGGGGCAATGTCAGCACGTCGCGGCAGGCGCTCTGGCGGGGTGGGGGGTGGCCAGCTTCCATCATCAGGGAGTGGGAGGGGAGGCAGACAGACAGGCAGACAGTGGGTGCTGGGGAGGGGCACGGGTGGGTCAGAAACAGACAGACAACAAGGCTGGTGGGAGAGGGATACAGGGAGAGGGGTCTGCAGAGACCAATAGGGACACAGGGGTCACTTCGCAGATGGAGGCAATGCAGGAACGGGCGCCTCTTATGCAGACAAACCTTGGGCAGAACGGACGCCGGTGACGGGCGGAAACGGACGCCGTTGATGGGTGGACCGAGGGCGGAAACAGACGCCGGTGACGGGCGGACCGAGGGTGGGTGAGAGCCCCGGTTGCCGAAAGGGCTCTTCACGGACGTGGCGGACGTGCGCCATGTCGCCTGTCAGTGTTTGCCTGCCTGAGAGGCCCCCCAACTCCCCACTCCCCTCTGAGCCCTGAGGGTCTGGCAGCCCCCCTGCTGTGGTCTCCCTGGGCTGGCTGTGGCAGGCCCTGGCTGGGATTCATGCAGGGGCTTGTGTGCTGGGGACTGTCTCTGTGTGTGGGGGGCAGTGCTTGTGTAACATTGGGGACATGTGTTTCCAGGGGCATCTTTATTGTTCTGGAACAGTGGCAGAGATGGCCAGGCGAGGCTGCCTGGGGTAGTCACAGCGGCCACTCGGACCACATCATCATCATCATCAGCAGCAGCAGCAGCAGCAGCAGGCATGCCCCATGGACCAGGGGATGCAGGCCCTTCCCCTGTGGAACCACAGCCTGCACCATGGAAAGGGGAGGGACAGCAAGTAGGCAGCCAGGGAGGTGGAGGAGCAGCAGCAGCGCCGGCAGCTGAGGAGGGTTGCAGGGCAGGCAGACGACCATGGGGCAACCAGACTGCAGGCCCAGGGGTGCTCCCAGGAAGGTAGGTGGTAGTGGACGTTCCTGGGGAGGCAAAAAAACACGGGGGTGTTCCATGGCAGCTGCTGTGTGGTAGCAATCGCCATTGAAGAAATGCCAGTGTGCCAGTTGTAAAGGCCTGCAGGGAGAGAAATTAAACACAGCTGAGAGGTGTGAGACACATAGCATGGTCTGCGCTCCTTCCCTGGGTGTCAGGAGAACATGATCCTGTAAGGGAAAAGGGTCAAAGAGAGAGAAGACAACAACACAACGTGTGGGTCACAACCATGGCAAACCTACCAATACTGACCTATGAGTAGACCCTGTGGAGAAAAGGGGGGGGGAACAGCTGGTGTCTACATAAGGCTAACAGTTCCACACTTGTGGCATTGTGTACTCACATTACTACAGGCAGCAATCAGACACAACATTGGTAAAGAGGCATATCATGGCAGGCATTGCAGGCAGCTGTGAGACACAACATTGGTAAAGAGGCATATCATGGCAGGCATTGCAGGCAGCAATCAGACACAACATTGGTAAAGAGGCATATCATGGCAGGCATTGCAGGCAGCAATCAGACACAACATTGGTAAAGAGGCATATCATGGCAGGCATTGCAGGCAGCTATGAGACAAGACATTGGTAAAGAGGCATGTATCCTACCTATATTTCTATATGCAAAGAGGCAGAAGTCAGACCACATGTCAGCACGAACCCTGCTCTTACCTGCACTTACCTGCTGGTGTTGTTGCCTGTGGGGGGGGGGAGAGGGGCTGGGAGAAAGACATGGGTTATCAAACACTTGCATGGAGACAGCTGCCCAGGCACAGCAGTAAACAGTTTGGCCACAGGCGGCACAGCCCTCTCTGCCCTAGAGGGGGCAGAGAGGAGAGAGGAGAAGGGAAGAGAGAAGTGGGGTGTTTGAAATTTTTCAAAGTCCCACTTTGTGGCTGCTGGGGGACAGGACCCCACGCCACGTGCTCAGAGAGAGAGAGAGAGAGAGAGAGAGAGAGAGAGAGAGAGAGAGAGAGAGAGTAGAGGGCTGGGGCTGGGCTTTTGTGGGAAAGAGGCTGGGTGGGGCTGGATGCTGATAGGGTAACTATTTGGGTCCGTGTCCAGAGTTAGGCCACAACTGTTCCGTCCTAACTCAGGCCCAACTCGGGCCCAGGGTGTTAGAACTTTTCAGGAGAGGGCTGGTGTGGGTAAGGTAAAATGGCTCCTATGGGTCTCCTCACATTTGAGTCCACCCTTTTTGTTGACCCAAATTTTGTGCCTGAGTTGTGCTCGAGGGGGTGTGTCAGGGGGTCGCCAGTGTCTGGAACCGGAAAAAATTTCGTAACCGCCCCCGTCACTCCCCCAACACGCCCCCAACACGCCCACTTTTAGGCCAAACTTAGGACGGAATAGCTCTTATGCCGAACTTAGGACTGAATTGGTCAACTTTCCTTAACCCGTCCTATGTCAGTCACAATTGCAGCACAAATTCGGCCTCTGCGGCACAATTCAGGCACAACTCGAGCCTAAGGCGCTTAGGCTGCAGTTGTTCCTGAATTGTGCTGCTGAGGCCTTAGGCTGGACTGGGCTGTTAGTAGTCTTTAGAACTTTTTCAGAAACAGGTTTCCCTATTAAATATCAATAATAAACGTTGTAACTCACCCAGACTAACTATAACACAGTAGGGTTTAAACCAAAGTAGGGAATGTCGGATAAGAAAAAACTGCTGGATTACATGCAGACTGACCTTGCTACAAATAACAAGTTTCACAATTCCCAAGGAAAAGGAAAGTAAACATTTGCAACAAGGTGTAGGAAATGGTTTCAGAAGGTACAACACCAAACATCTCATCATAGATAACACGACTGAGTTGGACCTGGATTAACCCACACTGTATTTTCCAGATTTGTCTCCAGCACTGCTATTTTAATTAGTAATCTGTCCTGCAGAGGACTAAGCTTTTAACAATTATATTTGACCATGCTTTTTGGCATTCTTTGCAAAAATCTTGCCTATTCATTTATGTTGTCCTCTGTTGCCCTGACTCTCCGTTGATGTCACTTTCCCTCAAAGACAGCATAATGCAGCCAAATTGGATTGACTATATCAGTGTTATAATGTCATCTTGTTCACTACGTGATTCCTGATTAGCTGGGGCTAATCAAGGGAGGCAGTTATAGGCGTCAGTCAGGGGGAAAGTGGTGCCAAAGCAATAGTAGCAGCCATGTCATTGGAGCGTGGCGGGGAGGGCGGACCGCCTGGGGGTGACGCGCGCAAAGGGTGACGGTGGTCCCACGCATGCGCGCACGCGCACTCGCGCGCTGTGCACATCACCTCCGCTCCAGGAGAAGGCCTCGGAGCGTCTGCCCTCGGCGGAGGTCCGAAGCCTTCTGATCACTGGCGTCGACGGGGGGAAGCGGGGGGGGCCGCCGGGGGGCGTCGCGCGTATAGGGGGCGTCGCGCGTATAGGGGTGACGCGCGATGCCCCTTACTTACAATTTTGCGGAGAAGGTGGGCCCGCCCGCCCTCCCTCGCCTCCGTTTGGCTCCAAAATGAGCCGAAAACGGAGCGGGGAGGGCACTCCGCTCCTGCGCGTGACGTCACGCGCGGGGGCGGAGCCTCCCCCTTAAGGGTGTCGCGCGCCCCCGCTCAGGGGTGTCGCGCGTCGTCGCGACGCCACTGCTTCTGATGAGGCGCAATGCGGCGACGTCATATTTATTAGGTTTTTCGTGCCTGCGCAGAACGTTTGAGGGCAAAAGGGCAGCCCTTTGCCCTCAGAAACGTACTGCGCATGCGCGAAAAGCCTAATAAATATGACGTCGCCGCATTGGGCCTCGTCAGAAGGCCCGGACATCCTCTCCGGCCGGCTGTCACAGCGGCTAGGGGGTCATTAGGACGGTGTGCGCGCCCTCGCTTTAGGGCGGCATGCGCCCTAGTGACATTCCTGAATAGTAGCCAGGGGAAACAGCAGCATCAAAGAGGATCAAGAAATGGGGAATATCCATACCCCCAAATGTCCCCCCCAGGAAATATTGCACTATTTCTGATCTGAAAACACTGCTGGCCCTACCATAAGGCCGGGTGAAGCAGATTGCATCAGCTGTGGACAATGAGGGGCCAAAGGGGGTGGCAGATTTGGGGTGCGCTCTTCACCCCAAGCCTGCCACCACCACTTCCCTCCAGCCCTCCCTCATTGCCGCTGACTGGCAGCACAATCCTATTCAACTTACACCACCAGTGTAACCAGCGGTGTAGCGAGAACGGGAGGCCCCAGAATGAAAAGGGGATTCAAATCCCCTCCAAAGGGGGGATTCAGAGGGCATTTAAATCCAAAGTCTCCCGCCCTCCCCTGCTGGTTCCACTGGTGGTGTATGTTGGATAGGATTGTGCTGACAAGCTGCATTGTTTTGTTTTCCACTTGCCCAAGAGAGAAGCAGATCATCCACCTCCTTTCCTTGCTCCCAGTGTAATTCCCTTAAAGCCAGACGTGCAGGACTCCCAGCTTTATTTACAGGGACAGTGCATGCCATCCCTTTAAATTAAACTGAAAGCCTTGCACTTTTTGTTTCTTGTCTACAGCACTGTGGCAGAGACATGTTGTCAGTGTGGGGCAGCACTTCAGGTCATGCTGCCTGAAAATCAAAACTGGAGAACATTTGGTTCATTTTCTGGTCTCTGCCTCACACAAGGGCCCTGTCATGGGAAGTCATAAATGACATCTATGCCGAAGAATTGTTTGCATTATCGTGTTCTGTCATCAGGAGATTCCTGTGCTTTGTAGGTGACAAGGAGACTTTAGAGACAGAGTTCCAAAATGGTTGTGCCAAATGGATTAAAAAAAAAAACTCTTTTCAACATGTGATATTGCATCTGGCTTACAGGAAATATTTTATGAGAGATCAAAGAGTTAAATAGTGGGCTCTTGTTTCACTTAGTTTTAGTTTATCAGTATAAAATGCACCCTAAACTCTCAGAAACAACCAAGAAAGACATGATGTCAACCTCTAGATATCAACCTCTGTTTCAAAATAATATAACATTTTTTTTGTGAATCCTTGTAAACTTTTAAAATTGTCTACAGCTTCAGATGGATACAAAAAGTGGGAAAAAAAGCAACAACAAATATTTGGATAGTACAGTTTGTTCCATGAGACAAAATGGAAGGAAGGGAGGACGGGGACTTCAAGTTAAATGCAGCCCATGTGAAAAATGATTAGAGGGATATACTGTGTATTAAGACTGAGAGGAATCCTTTCTTATTGCTGTAATGAAAGAACCAAGCCATACCATATCACTCTATAATCTTTATAAATGGGGATGCTCTCCAGGCATCGCGGCATACATTATGCCCTACCCTAGGCTGGCGCAGTATGCATTACACTGGTCCAGCAGGGGGATAGGATTGCGCCATGAGTCTACTGGTCAAAGGTAGTTTAAGCTGATGCACCAGAACCACAGCCCAGGGCCCTCCTAGTTCTGGGAATCGACAACCTATCCCTTGTTGGAGGCCATTCCTCTGCACCACCAGACCACCACCAGTGATTACTATGTGACCCACTGTCGATCTTACTGCTTACTTGGCTATGTCAGGTGCTTGCGAGCTCTAGAACCCAGAGTCATAGTAACATGACACAATGCGCCCCCCTGTGATGGCTGACGAACACTCCGAGTGACATCAGCCGGAGCCTCAATCTCCTGGCTCTTTCAAGCTGTTCCACCTCGATCGCCGCATTCTTCACCACCGCATTCTTCGCCACCGCCATTTTGCTGCCCCCAGCTGCACGTAAGCTTTATATACGTAAGCCCATCGCCCCAACCGTTCCTACGGCACTGCTTGAACCAGGGCATCTGACATTAAGCCTGACACAGAAGACATGCTGGTGTCCCAAGTGGGGGAAAAGTAATATCCAAAGCAGACATCATAGGGATGGGTCAGACTATATGTCCAACCAATTTCTCAGTCATGTGAGGAGAGGCATGCATGTCTCCTCCCCATCTGGCATGTAGTCTCATTGCTGCCAAAATTGTGTGGAGGCTACGGTATATGTTCGAATCAATGCTCACTATGTGATTTAAATAGTACTTCAAAGCAGTATTTAGGTCACGTGGGGAAGGGCAAATTCGACATTACAAAACACACACTACCATGTGATTATGTGGGGCAAACAGCACACCAGGTGTGCAAGAGATGAGCATGCACATGCTTCTCAGTCATATGGCTGGTGTTTTTTTCCTGCTTGAAAAATCTAAGCGCTGTATCAGTGGTTAACTTCTACTCATTGGGCTGGATCAGATGTCATCAAGGACTTGGAACTAAGACTCCCCCCCCCTTTTGCTGGCTTTGTGCAGATTGTTAGGCTGTTTTCTTTGTTTCACCAAACCAGGTAGTGTATGTGCAGTACTGTACTTCATAGCCACTAGCCATCAAAAGCCATTCAGTGAGATCCTTCAGCTAACAAACAAAACTTTTTAATGAGAAGGTTATTTTTCATCTAGGAAGCATGCCTGCAATAGTTCTAGAATGATCTTTTTTTTAAAAAAAAAAAAGTGTGGTGACTGATAACCTCACCTTTGTTCTTTTCTCCTGATACAATGCAACTAATTTTTCAAAAAGATGCTGGTCTGGACATGATGCAATCCAAAAGAGAATGATGGGTGACATAAACCAAACATTAATTGTCCTATATGATGAATAATATTACCCATGTTTGAACTTTCCACTTAAACTGCCCCACAAATTATATGACTCTTTAGGATTAAATATTAGCAGTTATTAACTCAGCCATGTAGTTGATCCGTCAGCTATATGCTGGTCCCAAGCCCGGATAAATGGAGAGGGGCAGGAAAAACAACAGTGAACTACCCCGCAGCAAAATCTCACCAGAACACTTTCTGGCAAGGGCAGCATGGAGAGCTCTCGCCTATAAAGTCACCACAGGTCTGACACGACTGAATGGATAAAGAAGATTAGCAGTTATTTTGAATAATAACTTTGTAGATGATTTCCAAAGAATATTTATTCACTGCATTATAATTTTCCTAGCAAATTGATGGACAATATAGGTCATACTTCTAGAAATATGCGTAATCCTTACTTGTGACCATTCAAAAGTGCTATGCCAATATTTAACATCCCAGGACAATTTATCTTGTACATGAATTGCTATTGGCCATGTTAGTAAGGTGGACCCTTATATATAGCTCTGATGCTGGGGACTGACAGTAGGGACGTCATGGTGCCTTCAAGTCCTGAAGGGATCTGGCTGGCCCCCTGGTTGGAAAAAGAGTGCAGGATGGTGTACTGGTTTGGGAGTCAGGACTTAGACCTGGAAGATCCAGGTTCAAATCCCCGCTCAGCCATGAAGCTTCCTGGGTGACCTTGGGCCAGTCACTATCTCTCAGCCCCACCTACCTCACAGGGTTGTTGTGAGGACAAAAGGAGGGGAGGAAATATGTACACCACTCTGAGCTCCTGGGAGGAAGGGCGGTAGAAAAATGTGAAAAATAAATAAAATAAAATAAATAAGGTGAACGTTTTTCCTGCATACTGTATGTTGTCGTTCCAGTCAGTAAGGATTCCGTTCACTCAGCTGTATGCATCCTAGATGGAGGCTTCCAAGCCAGAACTTGTATATTCTAGAGTGGCCCCATTAAAGTCACCGGACAACATGGCCAGCGCACAGCATCCAAAACATTGTGTGAGGTCTGATTTTTGAATTGTGTGTGTTCCATAAACACAACACACCAATCATTGATTCCATGCCCTTTCAAGGCAGGGCTGACCATGTTTCATCACTGCCTTCTTCCCAGCATCCCTGTGCTGAAATGAAACTATTGCTATGTTGCTTAATGTCCCTCTCAAGCAGAGAAGTGTAATTTATGCTGTGTTTGTCAAAATTGCAGGCTATTTTTGTGATATAGGCCAGTGACAGCTACAATGAGAAGAGAGGAGAGCAAAACATATTCCTTCTTGAATCACTCTGAAAGTTGAGTGTCCAGAGATGAAGTGCTAGTTGTCATTTAACCTATTCCTATCTTTAATTTCTGCATCTGAGGAGCTGCCCCACAATATCCATGCTTTTAGTAGCTGTCAGAGAAGGTAGCTGGAGAACTGAGAGGCCAAGAGGAGTAGTGCCTAGTGGTTAAGGTAAAGGTATTCCCTGCTTGAAAGCCAGTCGTGTCCGCCTCTAGGGTGCAGGTGCTCATCCCCATTTCTGGCCGAAGAGCCAGCGCTGTCCGAAGACGCTTCCATGGTCATGACTGCCTAGTGGTTAGCACTCACATATTCCTTCCTACCCCCAGCTTTCCCTTTGTACTGGGTCAGCAGCTGAATGGGGGGGGGGGGAGAGACTGGTAGTTCTAGCCACTGCCAACATTCCAGGCTAAGAAGACCAGGCAGGACTATCTGGGGGGGGGGGGGACCCATCTCAGCAGAACCTCTGGGCTTCTTATTTAAAGAACCCCTGGGCTTCTTATTTATTGTCTAGGAATGACATTTCAATCAAAGGGCAAAGACTGCTGCAGGAGCATGTGCCAGCAGTTTTTCAGCTGCTGAACCTGCACAGAAGCTTCTGGGTCCCAAAATAAGGGAAAATAGGCCAGGGGAGGGGGAATTGAGCACTTATCACAGGAACTTTGTGGGCAGGAGGTGTGGTGGTCTGGAGGTTGAGCTGTCACCTTGCTTGAAAAAGCTAAGCAGGATCAGCTGCTTGGATGGGAGACTGAGAGATTGAGAGGCTGCTGGCGTATCTGTGCAGAGGAGTGGAGTGTGGAGAAGTCAGTTGGCAAAAACCAGATAAGATCTTTGAGAAACTGGTGAAGCTTGGTTGCAGCTGCCTGCGAGAGGCTTGGAAAGTGCGTTGCCAGCAAGGACGACTACGAATGACTACCCTATGAAGGGTAGCATCTGGAGAAATGGAGGTTCTATGAGAATTCCTCATAGAATAGTGCTTGTAAAAATATCATTGAAAAGTGGATTTATGTTCAGCCTGCCTATGTAAACTGCCCTGAGTCTATTGAGAAGGTAGTGTGTAAATATTGTAATAAATAAATAAACTCTGCCCAGAGGTTTCTCAAAATTAATTCAAGGAGCCTCAAAGTCAAGAGAAAAGTTCTGCTTAGGTTTTATATGAATTTCTAAGACAAAGCTTAAATTAGTATGCGATCTGCATGATGGGGACCTTACAACTGTCATATATGGCATGATAACTTCTGCACATATTCACTGTAATGTGCTCTACACAGGAATGCCAAGTTGCTCAACATCTGCAAAATGAGGCTGGCTGTTGGCTGTGATCAACCAGAAGAAGCATGTAGTGTAAGGATCTCTGCTGGTGTCATTTAGTTTCCTGGTATGTTTCAATGTGTTGAATTTGATCAATGCCATGTTTATCTCCAATGTGCAAAATGAGGGTAGGGGACGTTTCCAGTTGAAATGCAGTGATGGGAAGTATGTGTGGTCCTGTGCGTGCATGCGTGCCTTTCTCCACAGCTGCCTCTCCCTGCTAGAATGAAAAGTCTAATCTCAGAGCAAACAAAGCAGCTGTGGACAGAGCCGTAGCAATGCAGCTCCCTGCCGGAGGCTGTGCTGATGCCCTCCTGGTGGGAGACATCAGGCAGAAGCCACGGCCCTGGGGGTGACATCAGCAGCCTCCGAGAGGCCAAAAATCAACCCCAGGGGGCAGGTGGGCAGGAAACACCTTCCCCGTCCTCCGGAAGCCTCCAGAGGCCTTCACAATCCCTCCAGAGGGCAGAAAAAAGAAGAAAAAAGCTGTGCGCTTCGTGTGAACGGAGCTGCAGCCGCTGTGCCGCTGGAATGCTACTACAATGCCCCCGCCAGGGTGAGTGCTGCGCCCTCAGATGTGCTGCCTGGGGGGGCAGACCACCCCCACCCCCCATTACTATGGCACTGGCTGTAGAAAGAAAACCCGCAAAAAGATGAAGAAAGAGTTAAGGTTCCCCTTTCTTTCCAAATGGGCCCCACCCCCCATGGTAGGCAAACATGAGCTTCCCATGTTTTCCATTAAATGTCTAGTTTCACCCTAAGAGTGTGGGGAAAAAATCTGGTAAGCATTGCTTAGAGCTGGTACTGTTTTTATTGTCCATATTAAATTCAAAGCAAATAACCTCCTGCAAGTTAATATTAGAAAAAAAAATGCACTGTAAAAAGATGTGCCTCTATAATTGTCAGCAGCCTTAGATGCTATTTTGGGCAGAAAGTCAGAGTATAGATTTTTTAGTTCAGAACATCTGTCTATGAACTGGTCCCCAACCACCTGCCAGTCTCTCTGTGACCAAGAAAGAGAGCCAATGGCAGGGCTATGTAGCTAGAAGCAACCTTGGTTTCCCTAATAGCACTCTTCTCTTTTCTCCCATATACAGTAAATGAATGGGGCTGCACATGACGCCAAACCAGTAATATTGCGGTGAAAATAAAAACTGGCATTCCCCCCTGACACTTAGGTACCAGGTCTTGAAGACAACCTGGGTTACTCAATGAGAGAGCATGCAGTGTGTTTTCATGCACAGAAGATTCACTGTGCCCACAGGTTCTTCTGCTGTAAGTATCCTCCCTACACATACTGACACACACAGTCACACACTGTACCATCATTATGATGAGAATATTGCTGTTTTAGATAAGGAAAACTTCTGGAAAGCATAGGTAACAGTAGGTTTTTTCCTCCTTTTTAAAAGGAGGATTCTAAACCAATTTTCTGTTCTCATCGATATTTAGTTGACAGCCTACTGCTTGCTGCCTCTCTTATCTAATTATGGCTTCCGGTTAGGACAGTTTGTGCACTACAGTGTATTTTGCAGCGCAAAGGGTGGACCAATCTCATTTTTTTATTGAATCAGGCAAAAAGCACAGTCGCTCGCCTTCAGATTCCTAATTGGATATTGTGATATATCCGAGGGTGTGTTTATTTTTGTACCAAATCAAGCTTATCATGCGTTTTGGCAAATCCATTTTCACAAAGTGTTAGTAAAAATAAAAGGGGGGGGGGAGACTTTCAACCTACTTTCCTGTATCTATGCTGTTTTTACAGGAAATAAGTTCCTGTGACCATTTCCTGGGTTCTATCAAGGTTTAGAGAAATGTGGCTATTATAGAATTATTATGTGTTTCAGAGGTGCAGGGACAATCTGATTTAGGATTCAGCCTCGGAAAACCAATTTTGAATATCAGGCTCAGACTCAGAGGTAATGAAGCAGTGAGGTTCCTCTGAGCATGTACAAGGTATATTTCATTCACTGCCAAGCAGTGGTGGGGGTGTGGGGGTGTGTGGACTGCACCAGGTGACACCCTCGGGGTGTGTGTGACAGCACTAGTGGCTAAAATTGTGGAATTGTGGTATTTATGTATTTTAATGCAGAATGTAATGGAACGAAACCATTTTGAATTATCTGTATTCTATCAAAAGGTATGACCAAATACCCTGAAAAAGAAAACACAACTGTAACAAAAAGTGGATTTCCTTCACTCAAAACTGACCAATAAGACGGATTGTTCTGAGAGCCAATGACTAGGACACAGCATGGAACCAATAAGGTGTTAGTATGAGTCAGCTCCCATTTCTATGTATCCGAGCCACTGTTTTTTTTTAACAGTATTTATATACCGCCCTTCAACAAAAAGTTCACAAAGCGGTTCACAGACAAAATCAAACGACTAAATGGCTCCCTGTCCCAAAAGGGCTCACAATCTAAAAAAAAATGCAGAGGAACACCAGCAAACAGCCACCAGAAAAGACACTGTGCTGGGGTGAAACTTTATATATATATATAAAGTTAATGGGGGTGATACCATGAGTTACCGCACCAGGTGATGCAAACCTTAGTGACTCCTCTACTGCCAAGTATCAGTAGGGCTTCCAGATTTAAGAGGGTGCCTGCCAGGCAGTTTTGTGCCTCAATACATCTTGATTTTTCAATGATCAGTTTATTGTTTATGTAGGAAGCCATAACAATAGGTTTTTAAACAGAAACAAAATAGACATATTAGAGCAATAGATATAGACGAGGAAGCCATACATAGTACAGAAGTCTAACTCTGCTAGGTCACCATATCAACATAACCACCTTTGATTTATCAAAATTAACTTCAATCCTTCTTGCAAACTGAGCAGTTTTAGAAGTTACAAATAAGCATTATCATTTAAAAAAGATTCAGTTTCCAGTTTTGTTCAAATTTGGTTAAATTCAGAAATTCACAACAGAAGTCTATGCATGTCTACTCAAAAGTAAGTCATATTGAGTTCAATGGCACTTACTCCCAGGTAAGTATTTATAGAATTGCAGCCGGGCAGCCCAATCCTGTCTAGCTAGGCTGCAGCGCTGGCAGATAGGACCCAGCACTGGATAGGATCTAGATAGGACCCAGCACTGGCGCAGCTGGAGCACTCGTCAGGGGAAGGGGACGTTCATCCCCTTACCCAAGTAGAGCCCCAGCTGCCCTGATGGATCTACTCAAATGTGTGCTAGCTATTTTGCTGGCACACGTTTGAGTGGGCCCTGTAATGGCGGCCAGGTCTGGGAAGGGGGATAGAATTTTGGCAGAGCTACTGCCGATCCCTCCCCCTTCCTGGGCCCAGCCGACCAATTCCCCCCTCCTGGGATACCCCATTCTGTCCTCCCCCTGCTCCACTGCCACCCGGTGGGGAACTTACCTTCCTTGTTGGGTGCTACACTTCCTCTGGGCAAGTAGCACTGCCTACTTGGCAGGTTCCGCAAACGTGCTTTGTGGCACGTTTGCAACATCCTAAACCGCAGAACAGTGTTCCATCAGTCTAACATCTAGACAGGATTGCGTCATTAATCATGTTTTGAAATATTATCCAGCAAAGAAATCCGTAGTTGTTCCCTTGCACAAAGAGGGCCAAAAGTCAATAATGTCAGATTCTCCACAACAGATAATCCACAAATCCAGATTCAGGTCTCATAGTCAATCTTCCAATGTCAGCCCTCTAAAGCTGCAATTCTATAACAATTTCCTGGGAGTAAGCCTCACTGAGCACAATGGGACTTACTTCTGAGTAGATGTGCATAAGACTGCAGCCTAGGTCTATTGCTTGCAAAACCTGCAAGTGTAGACTGTGTGATATGCTTTTTCTTAACTTCCATTTAATAAATTGTAACAAATAATCCTCACAACCAAGAGTCTGCTTGATCAATCCATACCATGGAGAAAAACGGAATGCTTGGATGACTAACAGAACTGAGCATCAGTGCTTTTCTTTTGACATTTTTACGTTAGAGAACTACTACTGTTGCAGCAGGTAAGCTATTTTCTGTTTTGAAATTAATCACTAAGCCTGACCCTCCATATTTGCTGATGCATTGGCATGCGGACACAAGAAGCCTGTCACTCACACAAAACTCCTTCAGTGGTAATATTCTGGAAATACAAATTCTTGATGCATGGCATAAGTACAAGAATTAGAATATACAAAGAGCCCTGCTGGCTCAGACCTACTCCAGCATCCTTTCAACAGTGACAAGCCAGATGCTTCTGGGATGCCCACAAGCAGAGCGTGAAGGCCACAGCCTTCTCCCAGCATTTGCTCCTTAGGTAATGGGAGGTAATTTGCTCTCTGAAATGGGAGGCTCCGCCGTGTGATAGCTAATAGCCATTCATAGACCTCGGCTAGTTTACAAAGCATGATCCCCATTCAATTATCCTCAATTTTCACTCGTCTGTTCACACGTGATGCCACTTAACTGAAAAGACAACACCGTGTGGGTCCGATAAAAAAAGCAGTGGACACTAGTTCAATCGAGTTGTACCAGCACACAAGCCCCTTTCTAGCGTATGAGTACCACAAACTACATGAAACAGTAGAGCTGAAAAGGACCAAAAAGGTCATCAACAGTGCAACATATTCAAGTTTTCTCGTCCGAAAAGCTCCACTAAGTGGGACTAAGAACTGGAAGATCCAGGTTCAAATCCCTGCTCAGCCATGAAGCTTCCTGTGTGAGCTTGGACCAGTCACTATCTTTCAGCCTCGCCTACCTCGCAGGGTTGTTGTGAGGACAAAAGGAGAGAAGGAACCACGTACACCGCCCTGACCTCCTTGGAGGAAGGGCGGTATAAAAATGTCAAAAATAAATGTAAGTATGAATAGGATTACAGCCCTTGGAGTTCCAGAATCCTCCCCAATATACAGATTAGGGCTGGCTCATACATTAGTTCATCACTTGATGACTGCAGCTCAAAGTGGTGACTTGCATGTATGACGTGGCCCATCCCAGATCAAAGACTAGAAAGAAAACTTCTGCCTGATCTCATCTCCTTTCACACAACCTTTTTTAAATGGCAGGGATTCACACATTCAGCTTTGCATCATCAAGTGCCCTGTGATGCGATCAGTGCTGGCCCATCCATGACACAAATGTGGTGGCTCACGTCAAGCAGTGGGTGGAAGGGTGCATAGCAGACTCGGGATGCCCCTACACACCAGTCTGCCACTGCCTCCCTCCTCCAGCCCACTGCAATGGAACAACATTGATCCACTTCCCTACTCACTCAGCTCGCTCCTTCCCCACATGGTCCCTAAGTTAAAAGGGGAGTGGGTGTGGGGAAGGGGGTAGGAAAGGGGATCACTGCACCAGAATAAAACAGCCAGAATAAGCAGCTCCTTCTTCACTTGGTCCTGCACAAGGAAGGAACAAGCTAAGATAGAAAGGAAGCAGTCGTTTATTTCACTCCTTCCTTGCAGGGGGGATACACTGGGAGATCCCAGCATGACGACTTACTGCACAAGCCTGTTTTGTCAGAAATGCTTGTGCAGGGAGAAGCAAGGTGGTTCAGAGGCGTCACCGGGGTGGTGGTGGTGGAGGGGTGTGTGACAAAATGGCCGCATCGGCAGCGAAAATGAAAGAAAACCGCGGCACTTGTGGGCAGGCAGCAGTCCAAAATGATGCGCCCGCTCGCCCACCCCTCAGGTACCTTTTTGCGCCGCTGGGCGCCTTTTCCAGGGGTGGGCCGGTGATATCATTTCTGGGTGTGATGACACTTCCGGGGGGTGTCACTTTGTGCTGCTGCCCCCCCTTCTGCTGGGCATAAGTGGGTGGCTCCTTTTTTGTTCATTTGTTTCTAGGCTTCTTGTGGAGGAGGCAGCAACAGGACCTGCTTAGGGCTTAGACCAGCCTTGGATGGGATATTGTGTTACAAATGTGCTAAGGCTTTCACGGCTGGAAGAATCCAGAGCGTTAAAAGCATTACTTGGATTGTTGTAATTAAACAACATGGTACATTAAAAAGCATCGAAAAATCTACCAACGTTTGAGAAAACTTAGGCACTCTCATTTGATCAATCACATTACGCGAGAATTTACAGAGAAGCCATTGAAATCCAAAAGCACAAGTTTAACATCAATAGAAAAGAGACATTTAGTATCAGCAATGCATGGCTCCCTGCACTCAAACACACCAAAACCTTGAATTTTGACAGCGACAGGAGCAGCCCAAGAAAAGAAAACAGTAATGAAGAGGAGCAGGCAAAGAAATGTGTGTGCAACTTTAAGAAACAGAAGGAAGGTGAGCATTTTTCAGTTACATAGGCAGTTGACAACTGGGGTTAATTGAACAGAGGATAGGAGCTTCTTGTACCCTTGACAATGACAAAGATGGAAATGAAACATTGGGAGATTTTTCAATGCCTTTTAGTGGTCCACGGCTCAACAACCCAAGTAATACTTTTATCTCTCTGAATATCCATTGACCATTGTTGTTCCTGAGTCTGTGAACTGGCCCTTAGAAACATCAATCTGTGCTCTGATCCAACCACTGAAATTGGTACTGATATTGCCCATGTGCTTTCTGGCTTTCACGGCGCGCGCACTTATGTTCCACAAAGGTCTTGCACCGCTCTGGCATGAAAGGTAACGTGGAGTGGGGACTACAAAATCTACCGTTTTTCTGCAAATCTACACATTCTGTGCTTAATTTGATACATATCTCATGACTCTATGACTACAGTAAGTGCATTAACGGTTTATCCAAACCTTGTTTTGATTTCACAAATCAATGTATACTTATAGAATAATCTCTCAAGTAAGACTGTATAATGCAAAGTGCATTGGATTATATTTAGTGGCAGCTGACATGCTATGAAGGGCACTGGAATCAAATATATATATATAGTACTTTCATTCCATAAACTGTTAGAAGATAAAAAGATTATGAAAATATAGAGTTTTATTTGCAGACATATAAACACTTTTGGTACAGTACAGACATATTGTCAGAACTCAAGAATAGTGTCGGTTTTAAGCATAACACTCATTTGCCTTGTTTTACACAGATAATTTGATGCAGGCATTTGACATGATAGTTTTCCAGCTCTCGTAATGACTGTTAAAGGTGTGCATTGCTGATAAACCCTCTGCTTTGTAGCTGCAGAGGCAGACAGGTGTCTACATTTCTGGGAAGATACGCCACCAGTTTTAAGAAGGAAAATTCTGGATCTCATCCAGAAGACTACTCTAATGAAAAGAAAGGGAGCCAAGAGTCAGAAATTAGCTGCTTTTCTCTCAGACAAAATTCTTATCCAGAGAGTAGCAAGAGTCAACACATAAAACTAAACTTTCACATTACTGAGAAAAAGAAGCCATTTCTGTTTCCATCTGAAAGATCTAATTCAGAAACATTGCATTAAGAAAAATAAATGTTACATAACCAAGGTGATGGAATACAGACTGCTGAAAATACAAAGCATCATTGACAAATCTGTGATCTCTCAGGCTTTAATTATGGTCTCTAGATTTAAAAAAAATGTTTTTAGCTGTGGATAGTGGTGCATGGGGGTTGAGACATTCATTGTGGGCCCCAATTCTGAGATCCTTGCATGTAGCAGAAGCTGCAAGTGAAAATCCCCCCTCCCCAATCAGGATTGTCAGCTCTGAAAGCACTGGTCACCTATTTGTGGGGAAGAGGGGATATCTAGATTCATCTGCCCAGAGGTGTGAACAACGAACAAAAATGCAAGCGTTCCCACTTTCAGCATCCTTTTTTACGTAATCAGGCATCAGAGCCAGAAGGACAATTCACGTATGGAAACCTGCATCCATGCTTTGAATACCTTTGCTGGAATGGAAATGATAGTTTATTGGGTCCTACTGTACTCAAATAAAGGCCAGTCCTTTAATAATAATAATAAAAACTTGGCATTTCACCAGATTTCCTCATTCCCTTGCCTTTTTTGCATTTAACTTGCAATCCTGTGCATTTATACTTGGAAACAAGTCCCCTTGAACTCAGTGTGACTTAACGTCCAGGCAAACCTGCACAGAATCAGGCTGTTGTATTTTGGAGAAAGGGTGGCTGGGATTCCAGGGACATTTCCTACACTCCCACAACGTTGCCTGCAAAGCTTGGATAGCCTTCCAGAGAGGCATCCCATGAGGCACAAGGAACGACTCTTGGGCAGACAAATTGGCAACATCACCTTCCCCGAAATCCCAGCCATCCTGTGGACCCACATGGATCTCTTTGAATCCCAGCTGGCAAGAAATGGTTCCCAAAAATACTGACCACAATATTTCAAAACCGTGAGCAAAATGCTGAAGTAGTTGTAGTGTTCTGTTCATTGTCCACATGGAGTGAAAAGTCAGCATGTCTGCCCACCTTCTCACAAGGGAACCCTCAAGAAATTGCACTTCTTGTTAATGCCTTCCTTACTTTTTTTAAACATCTGAGGTAATAAAACATTCTGTTTTGATTTACCAGTGCATATTTGCTTGTCATCACCTTCTCATACATATCTACAATAGAACATACATTTAGTATACCTCAAACCCATACTTTATTTTCTTCCTTCTTTAGAAAAACAATACATTTTAAAATATACGGTTCATTTTTCTCTTAAACAGTCCCATGTACAGGAATGGCTGATGATGCCCTCTTGTGGTTAAACATGACTGAGAGGAATGAAGAATATAACAAATGAATGCATCATTGTCTCTTACCTTTTGCTTTATGAGTACTGACTTGGTTTATGGATGGGCCTTGTGATGATGACCATGTCTACACAGACACGTTATGAACTGTTAGCACTAAAGTTTCATTAAAAAAGCTGTACACTGGATTTTCTTTAAAAAAAATATGTAAACAGCTATGTACAATTATAATAAGTTATAAATTAGTGGTCCATTGCAGCGGCTGTTGCTGGCAATTCCCCATTTGGGAAGTCAATCCCTGTTCAGGATTTTTAGGTTTTGGTTGAGATTGTCTGCATGAATCCATCAAATGTTAGAAATCTCCACAGGTTTCTTCTCCAGCATATGAAGATCGATTCTTCCATTTAATGGAATTTGTACTTCCAAATTTTCATCCCCTCTGTGATATTTTCTTCCTTTCCTCAGGCAGATATAAATGCCCATCCCAGTCACCAAGGTTATTGAACTCAAACTTATTATTGACAGGGCAACTAAGGTAGGCATGCAAGATGCTGATTCCACTCTTTTGTGTGTGGGTTCTATAGAGATCTGGGGCTCTTTTTCCTCGATATTAATGTCAGGTTCCTTTCTTAACAGGCTCTCGATATAGCTCTCATTGCTCACAGTCTCATTGACAAAGAGGTTCACCATGACCGTGGAATGGAGAGGTTCTGGGTAACCATGATCACTAACTTTAACAAGAAGCCTATAGAGGCCATAGTCATTTTGCATGAGCGATTCTTCCAGAGTGATATTGCCTGTTTTGGGGTCAATCTTAAATGACTCTGGCCGAGGACCTCTTCTCCCTATGATGCTGTATGCTATGACTGCATTCATGCCAGTATCATTATCTACAGCATAGACTTCTGTGATGGGCGATCCAGGTAGAGTAGAAGGAAGGACGAGCAGGTAAGACATGTTAGACTGAGGAAACAGGACCAGTGGTGGGTTGTCATTTATGTCAAGCAAAAGGATGGTTATTTTTGCTGTAGAGGACAAGGCAGGGTCACCTCCATCAACTGCCTCAACCCATAAGATATATGAGCTCTGCTGCTCCCTGTCTAGGGAGACCTTCGCTCTCAATACCCCTTTGCCGGTGTCTATAACAAAAATATCACTACCATTTACAACGGAAAGTGCTACCCATCCATTTTGCCCTATATCTGCATCGGTGACACTGATAACTCCAATTTCACCAAAGCCAGGGAAGTTCTCTGGTACAAAAAAGCTAAAATCCTTGTTGATAAACCTGGGACTGTTGTCATTTTTATCCAATACTGAGATGGTAACAGTAGCTATTGATTCGCGTGGTGGCACTCCAGAATCGACAGCTTTCACGGTATATCGATATTTCTCTCTTTCTTCTCGGTCCAGCTGGGTGGACACTGTAAGGACTCCTGTGACTTTATCTAAAGAAAAATATGAAGGGGCTTCAGGCCCTAGGAAATAAGATACTTGCCCTCGTTCTCCACTGTCAGCATCTGTGGCATGCAGCTTGGTCAAAAAAGCATTGGGAGCGTTGTTTTCTTCTATAGTTAATTCTACCAAGGGCTGAGAGAACACGGGAGAGTTGTCATTATCATCCAGAACATGCACTTTAACTACTTTATTTACCTGGAATCCTTCTGAATTCCATGCAATCACTGATATTTCATATTGCTGTTGAACCTCGTAATCCAGTGGCTTTGTAGTCTCCAGTAAATACTCATTGTGGTATGGTTTGTATGGTGATAATCTGAATGGACCATCACCATCCAAATAACAATCCACTTTGTATTTTTCATCTGGGTCTTTTATGGTAAAAAAGGCTATCGGTGTGTTCACAGGCTCTAACTCTCTCAAATAAACCACTCCTTCAGCTTCATTGGCTATGAAACGAGGGATTACTTCAGGAGGTCTCATCATCACTTTGATGATGGATATTAACACGGTGATCACAGCTGGGATACAACCAGGACCATTGGCCAGTACACTCAACCTATGGAGACGAGGAGTATCGCCATTAATCCTCTTGGAAAGCTTGATCATGCCTGTGCTTTTATCAAGGTAGAACAAAGTACGGGATAACTGAGACACCTTTTGGCTGTAGGAGTAGCTGATCTCTGCATTGATTCCTTGATCCACGTCCACAGCATGAACAGAGGCTACGTGCAAGCCAATGCTAGAGTTCCCAAAGACAGTGATGTTGAGCTGGGTGTCATTGAACTGGGGGCAGTTGTCATTGATGTCACTGATGCCAATGGTGAGAGTGGCACTGCCCACCAGTGGTGGAACTCCTCCATCCTCTGCAGTTATGAGGGTGACGTACTCATCCCTGGCCTCCCTGTCCAAGGCACCCATTACAATCAAGTAAGGAGTTCTTTCCCCATTTTCATTTTCCTCCACATCTAGTGTAAAAACCCCATAGTCGTCTTGTAATTGGTACGTCTGAACCCCATTGGTGCCCATGTCCGGGTCCACAGCTGGGTGCTCTATAGCTAAGCGGGTGTTGACGGGTGAATTCTCAGGCACAAAAAGGTATATCTGTGGCATAGGGAAGCATGGTGTGTTGTCATTAACATCGTGGATGGCAATCTTCACTTTGACTAGACGGAAATACTCCTGAGGCAACACCAGAACATCCAGCAACAGCAAGCATGACTCAGAGGGCAGAACTGGGGAGGAGGAGGAAGAGGCAACGACAGTAGAGCCAACATTATCCTCCGTGCACAATGTTTCCCGGTCAATCTCTTGCACCGAAGTGCGCAGTTCCCCTGTCCGGTTGTCTAGGCTCACATACTGACCGCCCAATCCCTGGGAGGCCAAGCTGAAGGAGAGATGGGATTTTCCCCATTGCTGGGGCTGCCGCCTGCCCTCTGCTGCTGCTGCTGCTGCTGCCTCTTTCTCTGCCACTCCCTGAAGCTGTAAATCCTGGGCTAGATTTCCAATGAGGACCCCAGCAGGCAGCCCTTCATTGATGCTGTAGAAGAGTTCGGTGGCACGGCTATAGCTTGCAAAACAGTTGAAAGGCCCAAGGAAGAGCAGGAAAATGAATATGTTCTGGGGAAAGAGAGGCACAGAAAGTTAGTGAACCATGTGATATTCTGTCAGCATCAGTGGTGCATTTAACCCCCTTCTGGCCCCCAAGGAAAGGTCTTCCTGTGAAGATCCGACATGGGAACACATCTTCTGGCCCCTACTATCCACTCCTATCCTATCCACTCAAATCCACCACATCTGAATGCAGTGTGCCCAACATCTCTGACCTCCATATCCTCCCATATACATTACATCAAGTGCCAGTCTTCATTCTAAGTGGATCACCATCTATCTCCCTCTGCTATGCTGAACTACCTTCAAACAGCAAATCCCCAAATTTACTCTAAAAGCAGACGGCCCATCGCATTCACCCTTAACAAGAAACTATCTCAAGGCATACTTATTAAGTAATCATGAAATGGGGGTGATATATGTACATAGATATATGTGTTTGAAAAAATCCCTACAGTGTACTCTGTAGAACACTGTGCAATGCAGAGAGGGGCAATAAGGAAGAAAACAAACCCTCTGCTATTTGAAGTACAATTCTAATTTCCCTCTTCCCTCAAATATATCAGCATATTTGTCATATCATAAAGAAATCCACCGACACAAGATGCTGATCAGCCATCCGAGATATCCTGGCATGCTTTATTGCCGTCTGCATAAAATGCACCACTATTTAGTTTTGTATTTGTGACTTCTTAAAATTTGAAATGGCATGCAGTATATCTGGGTATGCAAGACGCATCCAGGTACTACTCTCTCATTCTAGGATTAATTAGATAGGGTCTACACCATTTTTCTAGCACACCATTCTCTTGGATCAGTGAAAGACCACCTTTCTCAAATAATGCAATCCAAGATGTCCTTGTTACAGATTAACACTTTCACCTCCTTTAACAGGAGATAACAACAAATAGCTCACAGCTCACCTAAGGAAATGTTAAAGCCACAAGGGCTTTGACTCGTGGAGTGCCCTCTTTGAATTTCAACAGTCTCGTGAATAACTAAGCACCATTACTTGGGATTAAGATTCATTGAAATTAATGAGGAAGCCTGCTGTACCTATTCACCCTCTTCAAGCATTAAATGTGACACTGGCACAAATTTGCAAAATATCTTCTCTTATGTTCTCAGAAAGGGCCAAGTGTACACAGAAGCCCTCTTGGAGTTTGAAGACTTCCCAGTGTAACTGACAGACAAACCTGGGGAATCTCTCCTAGCATGCTTTGAACATGCACACACTCCTTCTCTCTCATCCCAGTTTCTCAAAGGTACACAGCTGATCATATGCATGCTTACTAGGAAGAAGAAGAAGGCCCACCAAGTCTGCCTTCCAGGGCACATCTGCTTCAGAGTCAATCAGCAGCCTGTTCTGTGGGACTTATTATTCCCAAGTCAATGGTCATAAGATTGCAGGCTTGAGTATATGCAATATGTATTCTTGTGACTCTACTCCAATATCGTCCATTAAAGCCCAGACTCAGATTCAGACCTTGCAGTTTCGGTGACTGAAACTGTTGCTTCTCTTCTTCTCCCTCCCCTTAAAAGAATTCTAGCACAACGCACCTTCCCCACTTTTTTGTTTTGTTTTGATGACACTCATTGCTATAAGCTCAAATCTATCCATTTGGTTTTTGGATTTTTTTTTAATGTCACCTCTTCGTTTAGTGAAGTTTCGCTCGATCTTTATCGTCCCAACTTCCTGGAAGCTTTCACAGCCCTATCCTAGACATCTCACTTCAAAATCTTCCACGGATTTCACGTCTCCCAAATCAGCGTGCCCGGCATTGCAGCCTGGACTTTTCTCCTCCTTCCCCCCCCCCTTTAAAAAATAAAGCTGAGCCTACCGGCAGGTTCCTTTGACTGCTAATAGTGCTGCTCCCAGGGCTGGATCGCTGCCCCATAGCCAGCTGTCGATGCCTCTTCCCAAGGAGCCAGCTGGATCCTAGGGCTGGTGGCGAGCGGCGCCTCCTCTCATTCCCTCGGCAGTGCATTCCAAATGCGGTCATTGAGGGTCCCCTACGTGGTAGAGAGGGGAGGGGGGAAGCTTCCTTCGGCAGGAGGGGGGGGATAAAGTGGAGACGCTCCCCCTCCCTTTCCTCTCTTCATGCAAATGTCTCGGAGAACTCCAGCCAATCGCCTCTCAGGACGCTCAATTAACAAAAGGCTCCCTGGGGGGAGAGGTGCCCGCCGATCTCCAATGTTTATCTCTTCCAGTTCAGGTGCGCGAATGCGCTTGCCCGGCTCGCCTTCTTGGGCTGGAGCGAGCGCTCTTTTCTCCAGCTAGTTTCCAACGCAGCCTGTGCCGTCAACGGCTAGTTCCGCAGGGACAGCAGCAGCAGCGGTTCCCCGCTGTAGTTCTTTTCAGTGCTTCTTCCGAGTCTTTAACTCGCAAAGATCTCTCTCTCTCTCTCTCTCTCTCTCTCTCTCTCTCTCTCTCTCTCTCTCTCTCTCTCTCTCTCTCGCCCCCCTGTATCAGGAGATGGGAAGGGATCGGAGCACTTGAGCGGATCCGCGAGCGAGCTTAGCGAGGAGCATAAGCGCGCGTGAGTGAGCTCAGCTTTCCTCCGGTAGCGGTCCCAGTGGGATTCCAGAGGAGGCAAGTGACGGGAGGACGAGAGGTGCGCGTGTCGGGGCAGTCTGGCGCTCGCCAAAGCGTAATCCGCGCGCCGGGCACGGTTTGGCCAAACAGCGTGCCAGACACGTTCACATACAGGAACCAGTGAGGGACGGGTGTGCTGCTTGTTTGAGATGCACCTCCAGAGAGACACCGAGAAGAGGCAGGAAATCCTGTGTACAAGTGATTGGGCTTTTGAAGCGCTGCCTGACCAGAGAGAGAGAGAGAGAGAGAGAGAGAGAGAGAGAGAGGTGGGGGGAGAAGAGGGGAGTCTTGTAGCAATCTATAGCATGTTGTGTCTCAGTGCTTAGCTGGGCCAACCCTCATAATCATCATTTCTTTCCGATTCTGTTGCTCCGTTTCCCCCCCATCTCGTCTCAGGTGCGTGCTCTGTTACCAGCAGTGTTCTTTTTTTAAAACACATGTAACAATATGCACACACAAAGAGGGAAGCGATCATATGCAGGGAATGCTGCGTCGAAGCTAATGGCACGTGCATGTCATTCTGCAGTGAAAAGGCGACTAAGGCCAAATTAAGGTGCGCTGAAACTTTTATTGAAGTGCTCAGGAAACCATACAGGGAGTTTGAAAGGGATTCTCTATCACGCTCACTCACTCTAACCCTATACAGGGGAAATCTAATGCTAACAAGCACATAGCAATGGACAGAACGCCGCTGTCCATTGTCCATTGCCCTACAGAACGCTGGTTAGTAGGAGAGAGGAGGAGGAGGAGGAGGAGAAGAAGAAGATGATGATGATGGCTGGTGAGGGCCCTTGGAATGGTGAAATCTGCCCTTTGACTTTAAAAAGGTGCTTCCCCCTGAACGTTTTGTCCAGGATTCCAGGGTAGTGGAATAATTCCAGGGTCATAAACAATTAATTCTGCTTTTCCAGTAGGATTTAGGGCTGGAATCTATATTGGCCACCTCCACAGCCACCTCACCTTGCCCCTTCCTTATTCCTCTTCCTCCTTGCTCTGCTGCTCTGTGTTTTGAAACGGCAGCAAAGCAGGACTGGAACAAGGGAGTCAGGAGTGGCCACAGCTTACCCATCTCCAACTTCCAAGAAAAGAAAAAGAAAACACCTCTGTCTACTTCTGGACTTGCCCCACCATCTTGGGGGCTCCAGATGCCCCCCCCACAACCCTGGCAGGGGAGCAGCTACTGGCACCATACAGACAACACATGGCTGTAGACCCAGACCTCCCACTGTCCCCGTGGCCAGCAAGGCACAGGGTTGGCTGCTCCTTGGGGGTTTCCCTGCTCCAGAGCATGCTGGCCCTTTAACCCAAGGGCTAGACTAGGTAGAGCTGTGTGTGTGTGTGTGTGTGTGTGAGAGAGAGAGAGAGAGAGAGAGAGAGAGAGAGAGAGAGCTGAGCTGAGCTGAGCTGAGCTGAACTTCATAACAAAGGCACTCTGGTCTCTCTCGACAGGCTACCTGAGGGCTGCTCTGTGTCTGCTCTTCTGGGGCTGGGCCAAGCCCAGGGAAGGAGCCTGGAGACAGGTAGAGAGGAGGAGGAGGAGGAGGAGGAGGAGGAGGAGAAGAAGAAGAAGAAGAAGAAGAAGAAGAAGAAGAAGAAGAAGAAGAAGAAGAAGAAGAAGAAGGGTGCAGCAACCCTCTCCTTGCTGCTGACTCTGAGGCCTGGTTGGAGGGATCCTGGTGTTGGGCCAGCAACCTGCCTTTGTTTCTACCCCTGCCACTGGGGCCAAGGAAGACTTCCAAGGTGCGTGCGTGCATGCGTGTGCATGCACACACACACACACACAGTCATCTCTCATAATGACCCTGCTGGGGCTGAGGATGGACAAATCTTACAACCTCCTTTTTGGGGAGGGAGGTGTTTCTTATGGCTTCCTGGTTCTGGGACCACTACACTGCTCTATTTCAAAACACACAGTGGCTGAGTGAGGAGGAAAAGAAAAGTCAGGAAGAAAGGGACCGTGGGTGAGGGAGCTGGGCGTGGGGGCTGTCTTCAATGCTTCAGTGATGAAGTTGGAGAAGGAGGTAGTGGCCTGTTCCTGATCACCCTTCTTCCAGGATCAGGAAAGGGATCTCCATTGCTATGCCACTGCCTCCCCTCCTCTGCTGCTTCTAAACTGAAGCAGGGAGGATCCTCCTGGGAGCAGAACTATCCCTCCTGGCCAGTTTAGTAGAAGCAGTGTGATGGTGGTGGAGAAAGAGGACCGGGCAATGGAGGAGCCGAGCAGGGCTAATGCTGCCTGACCAAAAAGGCCCAAACGCAAACAAAAGAATGCACTTGAGCACCTACATCAATGAGATTGAAGAGGAGGACGTAAGCCTGATGGAGGTGCAGAGGGCATGGGCAGGGCCAGGCTGTCCATGAGGCCAACTGAAGCGGCCACCTCAGGCAGCAGATTGGTGAGCTGTGTGATTGGTGAACTGTGTGACAGCTCGCCTCCTCCTCCTTCCTCTCCCTGGTTTGGAAAAAGAAGAGGGGGGGCAGAGAGGAAAAGGAAATGTGGAGGGGAGGAGAGTGCTGAGCTAGAACTTTGGAGAGTGGGAGGAGCAGAGGTTGGCACATCTTTAGGTAAGGGGGAACTGCAGGAAAATGTCGATGGGATGGTGAGGGAAATGCAGAGGGAATGCAGAAGAGATGGATTGGTTAACATTTCTGTGGTGTGCTTTGCACACTAGGCAAGGCAATAGGTGTGCTTGGGCTGAGCCAACTCCTGCAAGGAGTTAAGCAGAAGGGGCTGCCTGCTGGAGCCTCCAAGCTGCTGCAGTAGCAACCAGTTCCACTTTTCTCTTTCCAAAGGAGAAGGAGAGTAAGTGAAGAGTAAGGAGCCACAATTAGGAGAAGTGGTTGTGGCTGATGGGATAGGGGAGAAGGTGCAATTCAGGAGGTGATGAGAGAAAAGGGAGGCAGCTGGAGTGGTGCCCATGGCAGTGGGCAGAGGAGGAGCCCCTTGCATAAGGTGAAGTGATACAGCTGCCTCCAATGGTGGGTACAGGGGAGCTTGGACTTCAGCTTCTATAACGACTTCTTCCTTTCCACTCGCTCTCCATTGGAAGAGGGTGTTGGCTGCTACAGCGATGCTGGCTGAGCATACTACTCCTCACTGAGTAACTGTAGCTGGGTGGGAGAAGGTGCCGCAACATCTGCCCACATACCGATTTGGTACTTTAAATACTACTATTTGGTACTGCCCACATACCTGTTTGGTACACGCCTCCCACATTCTCAGATATAATTGGGGGAGGCCCATACAAGACCCCACCCAACATGTGGAGTTTGTGTCCCTTTTCAGAATTGAAAATCCTTTTCAGGATTAGCTGCAGCTTTCTGTTGAGTGTGCACTTGTTGAGAAACCAGGTTTGCTGCCAGGGAATGACCTTCAGGGACCACAGCCTGCTCTGCACATGTGGTAGTAAAAGGAGAAGTTCAAGAGGATATGGTTTAAAGGTGGGCTTGAGCCCCGGTACCCTCTCTTGTTTTTAACGAAGCCTCTCCACATTCCCTAAACTTGTTGGTTGAAAAATAGTGGATTTCTTTCTGGCAACCTCAGAGCAGCCGCCTGCTCCAATTAATGTTAAAGAGTTAATGTAGCAAAAGCTAAAAGCAGAATAGTTGTCACTGTTCAGACTGATGTACAAGCTGATCCATAATCCAGTGAAGCTGAAGTACTTGGCTTGACTTCAGTGGTTGGCTTAAATTGATTATAGTCCAAATGTTTCACTTCAACCAGGTCATGGCAGATCAATGCCACCAAAGTCGGGCAACTTGATTCACAAAGCACTTAAAATGGGGTAGTTTAGTTTACGGACCAAACTAGATGTGTACCTAAATGTGCAATGTTGTGCAATGTTCACATTTGTGCAATGTGCGATGTGCACATCAGGGGAGGGGGGTTGCTTTTTCTTGAATAGTGCTTGAAGATAGAGGGATTTAGTATTTTGTTCCCATATGTTTTTATCCTGATCATGCCACCACTGAGCTACTTTTCATTTTAAGAAAACCTTTCCATTGAAAATCAATGGAGTGAGTTTTTTAAAAACTAAAAATAGCATGGGAGGTGGGATTGGAATCAGCCCAGCGCCGATATCCCCACCCCCTCCCTGGCCTGGCTGGCTAATGGCCCTTCCCTCGCTGACTGGCACAGGACTTACCTGTATCCAGCAGCGCAGAAAGCGGAAGGCGGCCGAGTGAGCGGCGTTGCCGTCTGCGCAGGCACCACTTACCCAATGTTGCAAAAGTGCTTTACGGCACTTTCGCAACACCGTAAGCTGGTGGAGCGCTTGCTTCGCCAGCCTACCTTTGGGCAGGATCGGGCTGCAGGTCAGATCAATTGCTGGTGTGGCCATTCTCTTATTCTCTACAGTAACAGCTGGAAAACTGCAAAACTCTGTTTTTGGTGCTCTGTTTGGTAGACCTATTTCAATTTTAGGCCACCACTTGTTCTCTTGCTTTTATAGGAAGTCATCAGCTGCTGTTGCTGCTTCTATTTCCCCTTGTCTTCTCTAGGTCTTTCCTGATGAATGTTTTTGCACACAGTAGGTGTGGTGGTGTTATTGAGTTGTTGCTTGCGGGGCTCTCAGTGACTTTCTTCAAGGAAATGTTTCTGAAGTGGGAATAGATCATTTTCCAGCCATCAAACTACAGTGTTTGGTTGCTGTGAAAATAAAGTTTTATTTCCCTGGTCCCCAGTTTCTGCGACGAGTACAATTGCTAGTGCTATGTAGAAAGAAGTGGTTGTACAAATGTCGTGGGCACATATTGGATAATGCCAGTAACATCGCCAGTGCTAAAGAACAAAACGCCCACTCGGTCATGACTGTATCATTTTGACTTACAGCAGTAGGTGGCTTCAGTGAAAGAAAAGATGGCAGCCTAAGGACCTAAACAAAGGAAAGTCTGCTTAAGATGTTGCTAGACAGTAAAAAGAGGCATCTTATGTCCATAGAAAAACAGGTAAAGAGTTGCATTACCGCACCAACATAGGCGGGTCACTAATCAAATATTGTCATGTACCACTGCCAAGCAAACACAACAGAGCATCATAGAACTATAGGGACAGATTGGATTCCTCAATCCTATTTTGTGCTTCTGCTCAACAAATGAATAGGGAAGGTTCTGTTCACTTTGCTTCTGTTCACTTTGAATAGGGAAGTGAATGTTTAGGGGTATGTAACACACATACTTTACCTTTATGGTTATTAGGGGATTTGCAGCTGCAAGTTTTGGTTTTCTATGACACAGTTTTCCATCATCCTAATATGGTGGTGTTCTCGACTACCAGCCAATAGGTTTGGAGAAGCAGCAACCATCACAATGAATAACACAATTGACCTTGTCCAGGGAAGATGAGATGGGTCACATCTAGCTTTTGTGATGTAAAGGCTGGAAGAGGAGGAAAATGCAACCCATTTGTACCCAGTAAGGACTGGTCTCCTAGATGCTCAGATCATGAGCAAGTGCAACTCTGAAACATTTATTGGTAAATACCTCCTATTGGAACTCAAATGGCCCAATCCTATTTGGATACAGTGTACCTGTTTTCGGCATGGTTGCACCAGTGGGGGGTGGATAGGATGGGGCTCTTGGGAGGCTTCATTCTGTGGTTCCAGTTTTGTCCTTTGATTAGAGCTGGATGGATGGTACAGAGGTTCCTGAATCCCTGTCAGTTGTCTAGTCTCATTCACTAATATCATGGGAGAAAGCTTAATGCCTGGAAGTTCTGCAACATAGAGCCTGTGATCTATAAAGTAGATACAATACTAAGGACCAGATACTCTGAATGTTAAACTGACTTAAATCCAGTGACTTCAATTTGTCTTACATTCAATATCTGTCCTAGCTGAGTGTGGATGGGGGCTGTATATTTAGTTTCAAGCACCAATAAAATTTAATTGACTTCAGACTGAACCTGATTATTAAACAACACTAAAGTATGTGTTTGATTGAAAATGCTGTTAATCATAATTTAGCCTAGCAATAACACTGAAAATTCATATTAAATCCGTTGATAAACTAAAGTTATTTATTTTAGCCTGTAACATTGCATAACTAACATTCTCAGGTTTCATCTCAAGCCAACCAAAGAGTTTTTAGGATGGTTCATTTATATAAAAACAGATAAGGTACTTGTTTGCTTCTGAGAGATACCTTGAACTATTGAGTGTTATGTATCTTACTGAATAGGAATTTTTGGTACAATCCATTAAATTTAGAGTAATGGTGCATGTTGCTAGTTTAGGAATGCAGGAAATTGTGACTCTGTCTACACAACTGCTTTCTCTCACTTTGATCTTTCTTGTACCAAAAGTCAAAGCTATGTGTTCATAAACACACAACTGGTGGCGCAATCCTACGCAGGTTTGTGTGGCTGGCCTAAACGGCTGGCTGCTGCATCCTGCGTGGATCGCGGCCTGTGCCGGCACTGTGCCGGTCCCAATGATTGGATGCACACCAGCTCTGAAGCTGGTGTGCGTCCGGGGAAGTTGTGCAAGTCCAGCCTGGGCTGTGATGTGGCTCAGGATATTGGTGCAACTCAGGGCTGATATCCCCGCCCCCTCCCAGCACGGGGCAGCCAATGGCCTCCTCCCCTGCACCACCTGGCATGGGACTCACCTGTGGTGACCGGCGCAGATCCCGGTCCGTGGCTGAGTGAGCGGCGCAGGCCTTCATGCTGGCACCGCTTACTCACAAGGAGCTGCAAACATGCTTTACAGCATGTTTGTGACTTCTTAGGCTGGCGGAGCGGGGGTGATTCAGACTGAGAGCACTGGATGTGGGGAGAAAACTAGTCCTTGCATCTGTCTGGGTCCTTCTATTGGTGTGTTGCATGCCGCCACTTTGCTTTTGCATTCTCAGACTTATCTCCCATCCCTGCCTTTGACCTTCTAGTCTCTTAAATGGTAAGCATGAGGCAGCACAGCTGCATATTTCCCCTTATTTTATGGGTAGCATCTAGTTACTATAGGCACTGTAGAATGAATGAGAAGGTGTTGTGACGATGGTCTTGAAAACTCAACCAGTGCTAGTTAAGGGCTTCTTGGGCTCTGCAGTTTGTAAAACTTGGTGATCGTGAAAATCTGCCCTACGAAGCCGCAGTAGCACTGAATGAATGAATGAATGAAACCTTTATTGGCATAAAGACAAACATACATAAAATATAAATAACAAGCAAGCAAACAATATCATAAAGCACAGACTAATCCAACACATAAAACAATATCTAAGGGAGTCAAAATAGGTGAATACAACAACAACTGCAAAGGACCATCTAGATATTAAGATATATTAAGGATGCCAGTAGCACTGGCAGTGAGAACAAGGTGGAAAGAAAGTGGGAGCATTCTAATTTCCTCTTACAAAATCTTCTCTAATTGGGGTGCCATCTTGGATGGCCAAAACATGGCCAGTGGTCTAGGGGTTCTGCTTGGGTGGAAGTAGGTATCAGCACATTGAGCCCTTGTAATGTTTCCATCCCACATTTGCCCAATTGGGCTCTCAGATC
The DNA here is from genome assembly GCA_026170595.1 of Plestiodon gilberti rubricaudatus. Taxonomy (NCBI): domain Eukaryota; kingdom Metazoa; phylum Chordata; class Lepidosauria; order Squamata; family Scincidae; genus Plestiodon; species Plestiodon gilberti. Next base: position 115,465,514 of record JANXHW010000003.1, read on the forward strand.
TGCACCTGAATTTATTTATTTATTTATTTATTTTGGACACCTACAGCCCAAATTCTGTCTAGCAGAACATGGCGGCGCACATAAGACGCCCACCACATCCTATGCAGGATAGAGCCTGTCCCGGCACAGCCAGCAGTCTCATAGAGATAAAGGGATATTTGTTTCTTTACCCCGAGTAACACTCTTGCCGTCCCAATGGGCTTACTCGAATGCATGCCAGCAATTTTGCTGGCATACATTTGAGAGGTCTGTGTAAGACTCAGCAGGCCCGGGAAGGGGAATAAGATATGGCGAAGAAGTTCTCCATTCATCCCTCCCCCATCCCGGGCCAAATCCTATAATCCACCCGGAATGCACCGTTCTGCCCTCCCCCACCGCTCCACCACCCAGCGGGGACTTACCTGTCTGCCATGGCGCTGCTGTCTCCTGTAGCGCTGGAGGAGTGATGCAAGCCTCTCCGCCAGCACCACTTACTCTCTGAGTGCTACAAACGTGCTTTATGGTCTATTTGTGGACAGGATTGCGCCACTAATGGCACAAGCCTGTGTAACTTTAGACTGTCAGAGCTCTTGCTACGGGAGATTAAGGGCTCAGTCCAGCCTAACTCAGGCACAGTTGAGGCCCAATTGTGGCCCAATTGTGGCCCAAACTAGGACTGAGTTAGGCTGCAACTGTGCCTGAGTTAGGCTGGAGGCAACAGCATTGGGCCAGGATCGCGGCAAAACTTACCGCAGAGGCAGGCAGGCTCCTGTGGGGAGGTGTCAGTCTTGTGGAAGCGAAGAGCCCCCTCCTCAGCCCGTCTGCGTGCACCTACCACAGCTGCTGCAGCGGTTGCAGCAGATGGGCAGCCACAGGCGGGCCTGCAGGCACTGCGCGTTTGACAGTCAGCTGAAGGGCAGAGGTTGTGCCAGTGCCAGCTGCCCCAGGGCACCCTGGGCATCAGCCACCTGCCGCAGGGGGGAGTGCGACTGCCCTCCCTCCTGCAGACTGCGATGCCACCCCCAAGCCACGGTGAGGCTGCACGTGGGAGTCATGGGGGGGTGAGCGGGAGAGAGAAGGGAAGGAGGGGGTGGGAACGGCATGCACAAGGGGGGGGTCTCATGAGGTCTGGAACCGCCTCCGCCAGGACATGCCCGTGCGCTGCCTGAAGCCCTGGGCCTCAAGGGCCGTGGCTATGCCCACAAAGAAGGCATCCCAGCATGCCTTCTGCTCCGTGCCCCGGCCAAGACCGAGAGATGCCGTGGGCTTGTCTGCTGCGAGCGGGAAGGGCTCACGCAGCTCATCACACCCCCAGATGGGGCAACGTCGGCACCTTGCGGCAGGCGCTCTGGCGGCATGGGGGGTGCCAGCGTCCATCATCAGGGAGTGGGAGGGGAGGCAGGCACACTGACAGGGGGTGCTGGGGAGGGGCACGGGTGGGTCAGAAACAGACAGACAACACGGCTGGTGGGAGAGGGATACAGGGAGAGGGGTCTGCAGAGACCGATAGGGGCACAGGGGGCACTTCGCAGATGGAGGCAATGCAGGAACGGGCGCCTCTCATGCAGACGGACCGAGGGCGGACACGGACGCCGTTGATGGGCGGAAACGGACGCCGGTGACGGGCGGACAGAGGGCGGAAACGGACGCCGGTGACGGGCGGACACGGACGCCGGTGATGGGCGGACCGAGGGTGGGTGAGAGCCCCGGTTGCTGAAAGGGCTCTTCGCGGACGTGCGCCACAGTGCCCGTCAGTGTTTGCCTGCCTGACAGGCCCCCCAACTCCCCCCTCCCCTCTGGTCCCAGAGGGTCCGGCAGCCCCCCTGCTGTGTTCTCCCAGGGATGGCTGTGGCGGACCCTGGCTGGGATTCATGCAGAGGCTTGTGTGCTGGGGCCTGCCTGTGTGGGTGTGTGGGGCAGTGCTTGTGCAACATTGGGGACATGTGTTTCCAGGGGCATCTTTATTGTTCTGGAACAGTGGCAGAGATGGCCGGGCGTGGCTGCCAGGGGTAGGCACAGCAGCCTCTAGGACCACAGCAGCAGCATCAGGCGAGCCCCATGGACCTGGAGATGCGGGCTCTTCCCCTGTGGAACCACGGCCTGCTCCATAGAAAGGGGAGGGACAGCAAGTAGGCAGCCAGGGCGGTGGGGCAGCAGCAGCAGCTGAGGTGGGTTGCAGGGCAGGCTCCCAGACCTCTCTGGCAGCATCAAGGCAGGTGACCGTGGGGCAACCAGACTGCAGGCCCAGGGGTGCTCCCCGGACGGTTTGTGGTAGTGGGCATTCCTGGGGGGACGAACAACATGGGGGTGTTCCATGGCAGCTGCTGCGTGGTAGCAATCGCCATTGAAGGGGAGCCAGTGTGCCAGTTGCAAAGGTCTGCAGGGAGAGAAATCAAACACAGCTGAGTGGTGTGAGACACATAGCCTGGTCTGCGCTCCTTCCCTGGGTGTACGGTGAGCATGATCCTGTAAGGGAAAGGGGTCAAAGAGAGAGACAACAACACAACTTGGGGGTC